>JAOCZM010000011.1:8392500-13392500 GCA_026122235.1 Vinca minor | reverse complement strand
TCTAACTTGCGTCACACTTGTTGATCTCGGCCACTCTATAATGTCTTGTATTTTGACCAGATCAACACTAATACCTTGAGAACTAACAATATATCCAAGAAAGTTAACATAATTAGTGCAAAAAATACACTTTTCAAGTTTAGCATATAAAGTTTGTTCTCTTAGAATAGTAAAAACAGTTTTAAGATGTTCTATATGCTCTTCTAAGTTTTTACTATAAACTAGAATATCATCAAAATAAACCACAACAAATTTGCCAAAACAATGCCGAAATATGTAGTTCATTAATCTCATGAAAGTACTAGGTTCGCTAGTAAGACCAAAAGGCATAACAATCCATTCATATAATTTGTATTTAGTCTTAAAAGCGGTTTTCCATTCGTCACCTTCTTTCATTCTAATTTGGTGATAGCCTTGAGTTAAATCAATTTTAGAAAATATTAAAGCGTCACGTAACTCATCTAGCATATCATCTAAGAGAGGAATCATATGTCTATATTTAATAGTTATTTTATTAATATTGAGACAATCCGTACATAATCTGAAAGTCCCTTCTTTCTTAAGTACTAAAATAACCGAACTAGCACAAGGACTTAAAGATTATCTTACCTGCTCATTTTTTGAAAAGTAAATCGACTTGCCTTTGTATTTCTTGGGTCTCATCAGGTTTGGCTTGGTAGGCAGCCCAGTTTGGCAAATTCGATCCCGGAATCAAGTCGTTTTGATGCTCGATTCCGCGAATAGGAGGCAGCCCTCTCGACAATTCCTTGGGAAATACGTCTTGGAATTCCTATAAAAGATCAATAGCAAGACTAGGTAGAAAAGAAGATGTTAAATCAAAGGAAAAATCGTTAGAATGGACAAACCTTTCGGTTTCTCTAAATACTAACAAAACAATTGCTTGTTTTGCTCGTATTTCCCTATCTACCTTTCCCGAGTTGATGAATAAACACTATTTCTTCTCTTTTTGTGAGCTTGCCTTTTGTCTCACTAAGTTCACGGCTTTTGTATCCTTTTTTCCCTCGAATTTTACCTCATGGGTTGGATCACTCGTATTTTTCCTCTCGCTCTCTTTTCTTTCTTTTTCTCCCTTCTCTCTATGTATGTACCTCACGTGCTTGATTCAAAGACAAAGGATTTAAAATAAACTTGATATTATCCTTCGTAATATTATATATATATTCTCTTCCCATATGATTGGCACTTCGATCGTATTGCCATGGCCTCCCCAAAATCATGTGACTTGCGGTCATCGGGACCACATCACACAAAATCGAATCCTTATATCTTCTAATTCCAAACTCTATCTCAACTTGCTTATCCACTTTGATATCACCACTATTATTCAACCAAGATAGCTTATAAGGCATATGATGTGCCTTACATGGTA
The DNA here is from genome assembly GCA_026122235.1 of Vinca minor. Taxonomy (NCBI): domain Eukaryota; kingdom Viridiplantae; phylum Streptophyta; class Magnoliopsida; order Gentianales; family Apocynaceae; genus Vinca; species Vinca minor. The sequence continues at coordinate 13,391,110 of JAOCZM010000011.1, read as the reverse complement.
ATTCAAGTGCATAAACCATATCAAAAGAGCAAACGTTAGTACAACTTCCGTTATCAATAATTAATAAAATTGACTTGCCTTTAACGGTGCACTTGGTTTGGAATATATTACTTCAATGTTGATGAATATCATCCAAAGATTGAGAATGAAGTAGCTTCATCTTAACAAAAGTTGATTATCATAATCCGGATTTTCTCTCACCACCTCGGTTTCCTCCTCTAAATCCGCCACTTCGGTTTCCTCATCACTCACCCACGATCCATCATCCAACATGATCATTGTACTCTTGTTAGGGCAGTCCCTAGCAAAGTGTCCTTTGCCCCTACATTTAAAACATTCCCGAACAAGATTTGGAGTTGAATTTACCTTCGTATTGGTCGAATTTGATGGATTTTGAGACCTTACTGCCCCAAACTGACCCGTGGATAATTTTCCACCATTTATGACCTCACCAACTGTACTCTCTCCTTGCTTTAACCTTTGCAAACGGTTGTAAAGTTCCCTTATGTAATTTGGAGGAACAAAACGCCACTTCATAACCGCTTTCATCTCGGCCCAAGTTGCAATTTCTGGTTGTTCCACTTTTACCCTTGTCTCGGTTTCTTTATCCCACCAAATAGAAGTATATCCATAAAACTCCCCTGGCTGTTAGCTTTACTTTCTTTTCCTCCGAATAGTTATGAACAGCAAAAACATGGTTAATTTTACGAATCCAATCTAAAAGCAATTCGGGATTATTGGTACCTTCGAAAGAGGGAATCTTAGTCTTTATGGAACCAAGATTATTGTCATTGCGCTGGAAATACTTCCCTCTTCTCGGCTGAAAAACTTGATTGTTGATTACCCGGTTTGCGTGAATTGCCGGATTTGCCCTCGGAATTCTTGGTACCTTTGGCGGCTCATCATCTTCAACCGAGTTATCCTCACTCTCGGTATCATCCTTAACATTATCTGGCTTTTTTCAAGCTTTAATTGTCTCAACTCTTCTGCCATCTCCGACATTTGTCTCCGCATCTCCGTAAATCCTTTGATCGTAATCTTTTCTGTATCAAAGACTTCACATTTCTTTGTTGGAGATCCCTGAAAAGACAATATAATCTCAAGAAAAACACTCAAAAATATTAGATAGCAAAGAAAAATTCACTCTTTATTCCAACACTACTCGTATAGGATTTCAAACTCTAGATGAATGAATGGGTTCCTAACTTGTTGCGTTGACACAAAGCTGAAAAAATAAGGAAAGAAATCTCATCTTTGACCTAATCAAAAAGTTTAAATTTAAAGAAATAAGATGAAGAACCGAAATCCTAATCAAGAATGGAATCCGAATCTTGTCTTTCTTGATGTTCTTGTTTCTTTAATATTCCCTTAACCTTGGCCGAAAGTTATGAAGTGGTGAGGCTCCCCACGCTTTCAACACTTAATGTATTAGATTTAAGGTCTCGGCTAAATCTTAAGGGGGAATGTTTGCCAATTCTTGGATGAGGCTCCTATGCTTTCGTTTGCAAGAAGTTTGCTAATGGCTTTATAGTTCGCTATTCAATTTTATACTTTGCTGTCAATTTCTTTACACCAAGAGGCTTTTGTACTTCGGCTGCTTTTTATATATGCCGTAATACTTTTTTTTTTTTGTCAATTCTAGCAAACAAGAAAAAAAAATTGCGATAAGGGTATACCAAGAATGAAGATGACCTTTTGCTCTGATACCACCTGATGAAGAACCGAGGTACTAAGTACCAAGAGTTCGATAGCTTGAGCTTAAGTCGGATCTTTCTCTATTCTTGACTAGTTTCTAGGGGAATTTAATCAATGCAACACTAAGAAAGGCTATTTAACAATGGAGGCTGAAACACCACACAAGAGAAACTAAATCTTGTTGATACAGTAACTTAAAAATGAATGAATTCTATGCAGAAATCAGACACAAGTAGCTAAAGAATAACCTTACCAAAATATCAATATATCTAACGTAATTACATAGATGGGCGAAATCATCCTTAAATAGACATGATTTCGGCTAGAAACTCAAAAATAGGAAGAGTCATTGAAGAAGTAGGACTCTTGGAAAATAACTTGCCATCAAGTAAAACACTTAAAAAGATAATGGACAATATGTCCTAGTATCTAGTATCTAGGCGGTTAGAATAACTAAATAAGTGTCTGATAGGGTGATGTCTGTTGATTTTGTTGGATCCAAAGATAATATAGCAGACCCTCTAACAAAAGGATTATAAACTACTATATTCCTTAAATCCAGGTTGGGGATGGGACTGAAACCATAAATGAGTCACCTTCAGTAGCAACCCAACCGACCAAGTGGAGATCCCACAAGGCGGTTAAATGTGGTATAAACAAGTTGGTTGATTAAATAGGGCACCTTATATACTAATTGATACTTATGTATCTGTGAGTCTATTCCTCTGTAGCTTGAAAGGTGCATAGGTGCAAATATAGTAAGAGTTTTTGTACTCTGAATGGAAAAGAGTCTTTATGACAAGATGTTGGCAGTGTATCCTTGGAGATTGCCAACTATGTGAATGTTGTTGTGAGGCTGCAACTAAGAGAACGGGTTTTTCTATGAATACACTTATGAGACAAGACCGGACACATGGCCATAACGTGTCAACTCTAAAGATTGTCTCCATATCCTTTTTAATTTGTTGTTACCAATGGACGCCGTCACATCTAAGGTTCAGATTCAAGGCTCTAGTCCATCTGTTCCTGTGGGGGCATAAGTTGGATACTTAGGTGGTGGTTCAAACCAGAAGGTACCGTCATTGAAAGCAAATTAATGTGAATCCCGGATACTAATATACTATGGATTTGTGAGGGATTGTTGGAAGTGGCTTACTTTGAGACTCAATAACTTTGTGTCAACAAAGAATTAGCTTGAAACAACAATTACGTTTTGTTCTTGGTATGGCATAGAGTAAATCTTGACTTTGGTAGAAACCACTTATGTGGTGGGAATCCATAGTTAATTATATTTGAAGTTGGAGTTTTAAGATGTGAGAACTCATATTTTAATATGAATCCCACATCGGAATATTTGGAAATATCAAGGTTCATTTTCCTATATAAATACACTACTCATAATGCTTTTCCAATAATGAGAAAAATAAAGAAATAAAAAGAAAAGGGCTTTTTACTATTGCCTTTCTTTTATTTTCTTTTGAGAACAAAAATGAAAAAGTCAAGACTTTTTAGTCTATCTTTTTCCTTTTAAATCACTTTTCTCATAGTAATAATAATTTTATTCGGCGAATTCTCGGGCGAACTGAGGAGCCTTCGAGGTGATCGAATTTGGTGTGCGCCATTACAGATTTGGACCATCTTATCCTGCAAGGAGTTTCGCTGTTCCCATTCGCATCGGTAAGTGGGGCGAATATTCTCTTGAAGGCAAACCAGTTTCAACTGGTGATTCGGTTGGTTACTAGACACGATTTGGTTTTCACGTATCTGGAATTTCTATCTTCTGGTACAGGTATTTTTCTTAAAATTTCATGTTTATGTATTATTAACTGATACAGTGTTATTTTTCTGTTTCTGACCGGTTTACTGTCTTGGATTTATTTAGCCTTATCCAATTAACTGTTATTGATAATTAAATTCTGTTAGTGTCCCTGATTGGGAATAGGATTACGTGTTTGATTTTATTGAATTTAACTGCAACAAACCTATCGTTTCTAACAGCTTTTAGCTAGATCTTCGTAGAGTTTGCACATCTTTTCGATCATTTTGTCTAAACTGTTTGGTCCTGAACAACACTTCCCTTTGTCTTTTATTCATATGGGAGTGCATACTTGTTTGGCGAGGTAACACGGTTGTTAAAATCGCGATTCTACGTAGAATCGAAACAAAGGTGTAGAATTGTAAACTCGTAAATCGTAAAATCGTACAAAAAAAATAAAAATAAAATACATTTTATATAAAATAATAATAAGTAACATATAAATCATATCATATGGTCCAACAATATGAGAAAAAATCCATAAAACATAGTTTCACGAGTTTTTTTCAAAAGACAATAACGCAACAAAGTTCAGAATAAATAATTTACAAGTCTTTCAAAATATAAAAACGCGACAAAATATAGTTCTTAGCTTATAACTCTTTCAAAAGATCAAAATGAAAAAAACACGTTATAAATCTATTATCTAATCGAGCAAGTCATTTTAAAACTTGAGTTTCGAACCACCATCACTATCATCATCCTCCATATCATTTCCGCCTTCATCAAACTCATCATCATCATGAGTACGCTCTAAATCGTCAAAGAATGCATCTATAGCACCAGCAGTAGCATCACCCCCAAATTCAACATTGTCTCTTTCTTCCAAATACAACTCAGAATTCTCATTAATAATCCAATCATCATCCGAAGAAAATTATCGAAGTTATATTCATTCGACTTTCGAACTCGCTTCAACAATTTTTTTTTTGTGACATTATAGAATGCATATCGAACTTAAACAATTTCAATTTCATATAGAATGCAAGACAATCAAACTCGCGAGTTGACTCGTAGGATTGTACAATTCTACGAGTTTTAAGGGACCTTACGTGTTAGATCCTATATAGGATCATTAATCAAGTATGATCGGAGTAAACTCGTGGGATCGGATTCGGGAACGTAGAATCCTACGATCTTACGAGTCAACTCTGAGTTAGCTATTTCCTCTTCCGGGTCGGGTTTTAACTCAAACTGACCCAAATGTTTTTAAAAAAAATCCATTCCAGATAAAAAGAAATCTATGTTCAACTTCGTGGTTCCGAACAATTTCTTTTCTTCCTCGATCGATACCAATTTCCTTTTTTTGTCTCCAAGCTCTTCATCTGCCATCGCCTATAACAACGAAAAGGTAATTCAAAATCCTGAAATCTAATTTGATAAATTAAGTATTCAGTCAAATAATCAATGTTAACATCAATGTTATTAAATTTAGATTGCTCCAATTGGACGAGGCCTGAGTAGATTTTTTTTTTTTCTATTTTTTCCCGATAAAAATTTTGATAGTAGAAATTAAGTTTCATAATTCTGAGACACGGAACATAATATCATTTTTGTATGCCTCTTTCATGTGATGAATATTTGTTTAATACTATCAAATATCATAAGATTTAGATAAAATTCATGTTTCATTTAGAGGAATTAGGAGAGTATTGAATTAATTAATATTTTTAAAATTAAATAGGATCTACGATCCGAATTATGATTCTACGATCCTACGATCCTTCTACACCCTTCCGATCCTACGTAGAAACTCGAGTTTGACTGCCTTGGTCACATTAATAGTCAACAAAATTTTATATGCAATAATTGCATTAGGAAAAAAAAGTCAAAATCTTTAATTATATATATAAAGTGATTTTAAAATTTTTGGGGCCCTCGAAATAAGAGGCTATGTTACGCATGTCACTTTAAGCATGCATAAAGCCGGTCTTGGTAGACTCGGTAGAAACACACATTTTTACGATCCGATTCTACCCCGTTTCTACCATATTGCGATTCTACTACCGATTCAACACGTTTTACTTCTGTCGAATCGTGCGATTCTACGAATTAACTCGCGATTTTAACAACACTACGAATTACAATAAAATGCAAAAACTCAATTATATAAATCTCTAATGGATACTCATTAGAAGCCAAACTAGTGCAACCATCACACTTTCTGACTGAATGACTACACAACACTCAACTTTATGATTTCCAGGGGAAAATAGAAGCAGAGGAAGCCTAAAAAATTTAATATGACATTTAATCATAAGAAAGTATATGGGACATAATTACAAAGCAAAATGGAGATGGTGAAAGGTTAGGCTTTATAAAGATGAAGGAATATGTTAAGCTTTATTATGACTTTGAAAACACTTCAAAGTCAAATTTCAAACACTAACTAAACCAAATATCAATTATCAAAATTTAGCAGTTAACTGGATTGAAGGAATGCTTAATACTAGTACTACCCCTCCCAAATTGAATGTCGATATTTGACTTTCATCATAATTGATGAGAGTAGTTTGACTAAAAGCGAGTTACCATAATATCCTCATTCATTGATACTAATTGTAAGACCCCCACGAGTTAGTGGAGCTTTCATAAGGAGGTTAGTTATGTGAGTTAAGGGAGAAAGTATATCCATTTAAGAAAAATGAACATTCATTCTGGGACAAACTAAAATATAAATATGACTTTCAATTTGGGATAGAGGGAGTATTATTTATGCAAGGAATGCATGAAAAAAGCGAGGGAACTAATATTCAAAATAATTTTTTTATGGCAATATTATATTTTCACTATTTCAGGGGGAAGAACATGCTACAAAATTAAATTGCTTATATAAGAAGACTTAGATATTTTTACTATTTATTAATACGGACTAGAATTTTTGGTAGCTAGTCTTTTGTTAGTTTACATTGGTTTTTTTTTAGTTTTTTTTATTTATTGAGGGAAAGGACATATCTATTACAAGAAATGGGGATTCAAGAAACGGGGAGGGGATTCGCACTCATGACCTCTAAGTCATGAGACATCAGCCTTGGCCACTAGACGAATGCCTCATTGGTAGTTTACATTGGTTAAATTTTATAGTTTGTTAAGATTTTTTATTTTTTTTTCCCGGAGTCTTATATTTAGTAGAATTATATAACTTCGATTATATGTCATTGTGTTAAGAAACTCTCTTGATTTATTTTGTATAAATTAGATATTAAACTCATATTATAAAACCGTATTTTTTCTAAAATATTTGTAGATAAATGAGCTGAGTTGAGCTGCTCGTGAGCTACTGATGAGCTGAGCTTAACCTGAGAAAATTAGCTCACATCAAATACGAGTTGAGCTATGAGCTGAACAAAATTAGTGTGAGATGAATCTGACCTAGCCTTAGCTCAGCTGATTTCTACCCCTAGAGAAAGGTTAGGCTTTATAAAGATGAAGGAATACGTTAAGCTTTATTATGACTTTGATAACACTTCAAAGTCAAATTTCAAACACTAACTAAACCAAATATCAATTATCAAAATTTAGCGGTTAACTGGATTGAAGGAATGCTTAATACTAGTACTCCCCTCTCAAATTGAATGTTGATATTTGACTTTCATTATAATTGAGGAGAGTAGTTTGACTAAAAGCGAGTTACCATAATATCCTTATTCATTGATACTAATTGTAAGACCCCCACGAGTTAGTTGAGCTTGCATAAAGAGGTTAATTATGGGAGTTAAGGGAGAAAGTTAGGGTGAAAATCGTCTGTCCTTATTCCTATACCCATCCAATCAGAATTTCATTATGTGGACATTTCTTCCAATTATATATACACATGGCGAATTGTGATTGGTTGGGTATATGAATGGGAATAGTGGCGGAGCCAGGAATTTTTATCTGGGGGGCAGAATTGACATTGGCAAAATAAATTCATAAAAGCATATAAACATTGGCGGAGCCAAAAAATTTGTTTGGATGAAATCTTATAGACTAGAGTTATACACATTTTGTTCACCCTTTTCACTTTACTGATCAGTGCTTCATAAACCTCCAAGTCCTCTGGCTTAAAAAAAAAATGGCAAAGCTACAAAGTTTTCATCGTCATTAATGTGCATGGCACATCAAAGAGAAGGACTCTCGAGAAGAAAAAATAAATATTTACTATGAAAATTAAAATATATATCATGTTTGATTGTTGAATCCAAAAAGAACAAGTTTGAATGAAAATGTCCCAAAGACCTTTTTTGTATGATTAGACCAAAATAAAAGACCATTTAGAAGAAGTGGAGTACATTTGTTTCCACTCCCTCCCAATCAACCAAAAAAAAAAAAAAAAATTACATCAAGAAAAAAAAAAATCTAGGGCACGTGTATACCTCACGCGTGTAAATAACACATCAAAAGTTATATTATAATCTATTAGTAATTATGAACTTTTTGATAAACTCTTATAAATATTATAGTCTCTTACACACTTAAGTTTGTTACAATTTTAACCAAAATTGTTAAGATATAAGTGGTGTCATTCCTATAATTCACGAACTAAAAAATCTAATTTTAAATCGTAAAGTGATTCAAAATGTTCACGGGACGAGGTGTTACAAAAACAAAACTAAAATTATAATTTTTTTTTTTTTTTTGGAAAAAACTGGAGGCAGTGACGAATCCAGAAAAAAATTTCACTGGGGTCATTTGATATACACAACAATTGACTGCGGTCATTTATACATTTATTATCTAAATGGAGTAAAATATATCATATATAATTAAAAAAATCACTGGGGTCATTTATACATTTATTAGCTAAATGGAGTAAAATATATCATATATAATTAAAGAACACACACGGGGACAAATGATTTTTTACCTAAAGTATATTCATTTAAGAAAAGTTGAAATTAATTTTGGGAAAACTAAAATAAAAACAGGACATTCAATTTGGGATAGAGGGCGTATTTATGCAAGCAATGCATGAAAAAAGCGAGGGAACCAATATTCAAATCGGCCATGTTGAGAAATTTATTTAAGTCACACTTCTCACTTGTTTCCCATTTGTTTAGCAGTGAGGTCCTTTCACCACTTCTGTGGTGCCTCATCAAGTCTTCCGGTTGACACTTGATATTTGCTTGGTTTGTGTTCAGAGAAAGGTTGTTAAAATCGCGATTCTACGTCGATTCGGAGGAGGGGTGAAAAATCATAAACTCGTAAATCGTAAAATAAATCGTAAAATCGTATCGAGAAATTAATATATAACAATAATTAACATATAAATCATATCATATGATCCAAAAATATGAAAAAAAATTCATTAAACATAGTTTTACAAGTTTTTTCAAAGGATAATAACGCAACAAAGTTCACAATAAAGAACTCATTCTGGCTATACTTTGTTCTGTTTCTTGATCTATCCATATTATTTGAATGGGAAATCAACCTATTTAGTCCCCCAAAATTTTTTATTTAGCCCGTATAATCCTCAATATTTAATTTTAGCCTATTTAGTCCTTCAGAAATTTTCATTTCGCCTATATGATCCCCAATGTTTAATTTCAGCATGTAAAGTCCCTTATCTAGTTACGGGATGCATATAGAGGTTCCACCACCTCTTATGCGGAGGACTTAGGGCAAATGAGTTCCTCCAAATTAGGGCAATAGAATTTGGGGTTTCCTTTTTATAAATATTTTTTATACTGATTTTTTGTATTTTGTAAATTTTATAGATTGAAACTAACCAATATGTCCCCGCTCATTAAGCACGTGGATGACATGAATTTGGGGTTGCCTTGATTCCGCCGCATAAGAGGTGGTGGAACCTCTATATGCAGCCCGTAAATAGATAAGGGACTTTACAGGCTGAAATTAAACATTGGAGACTATACGGGCGAAACGAAGATTTTGGGGAGACTAAATAGACTGAAATTAAATATTAGAGACTATACGGTCTAAACGAAAATTTCTGAGGAAGCAAATAAGTTGATTTCCTTATTTGAATTATTTTTTTCTCATGCAAGTTTATATGTTATGTCGCCAAGTGGCTGTGACATGGCATATTTATATGAAAAAAAAGAATTCAAAAAGTTGAGTAGACAGTTTGGGAATGAAGGTTGGGGATTTGCCACGTGGAGGATCGTGTAGTGAAAAAATGTTCACACGTGGTGAAAAAACTTTCGATGGAGACCAAATTGGAGTGTGCAGTGTATCTGGATGGTCAACGTTAGTTTGGAGACTAAACTGGAATAGAATCGGTAAACACGTTCGTTTCTATATTTTTACGATCCGATTCAACGTTTCTACCTCGTTTTTACTAAATTGCGATTCTAATCACGATTCAACACGTTTTGCCTCCGCAGAAAATCGTACGATTCTACATGTTGACTCGCGATTTTAACAATAATGGTTCAGATATCGCGGAAGATCGTCAAAATTGGTGATGAATGTCGATATTTTTCATCAATGTTTTTCAGGTTTCTTGGATTTTGGATCGCGGAAACTGTCTAATAGTTGCACCTGTGTTATGTACTGTTTCAGTCGTAACTGTTTCCGGTTGTGTCCATTGATGAGGAGGAGTGATTTGATTCCAAGAAATAGCAATCAAAGTAGACTGGCCCTCCCCAAGAGGGAATCGTCGAAGTTAAGGAATCTGCTATCTCGGAGACAAACTAGAATGGGAGTATCTAATCCTCCTCGAGTGAGCGGTTTGGCCGCAACTTGAACTAGGCCAAAATGGAGGTAACTGTACTAAATTTTTAGGTTTACTAAGTCTCTTAGGAACAAAAAGTTTGATCTTTGTATACTCGGAGTTGAGAAGATTAGTTTTTTCTATTGTTTTGATTGTGTAGTTGGACTTGGAGGCGATATATTGTTAGTACGATGTTTCGGTATTTGTCGATATATTGGTCTGCATCTATTGGATTGATTTCTTCATTAGGAAAATGTTTTGGAGATTTAAAAGATTAAAAAGCCTCTGAAGATTTGGAGGTGGAAGAACTGAAAATGTTAGCCATAATAATTGACTAATACATTCAAGATTAATGAAAGAAAGTTGAAGGCAAAAGAAGAGAAGTTTTTATAAAGACTAGCTTTTTTTATTTTTTTTATTATTATAAAAAAAAATGTCTGTTTTCAATTGAGGTTTGCTGGGTTATTTATAACAATATAATATTTTCGTTCCTAATTAATTGATACATTTCACATTTTTACACAAACCAAAAAAATGTTTAGAAGTTAATAATTACAAAAAAGAAGTCTAAATTACCCCTAATTAAAGTATGAATTGATATGCGTGTAAAATTGTTTAAAACACTAAAGTATTAAGTAAAATTGACGAAGGATAAAATTGAAATAAACATGTTAAATGTTTATCAAATTTTAAAATGTATCAACTAATTTGAAACATTCAAAAAATAAAATGTAACAATTAATTAGCAACGAAGTATCAAATATCTGTGCTTGCATTATTGCTACAATGCCAAAAGATTTTTTTATGCTAAATTTCTTGATGTTCATAATGGCAGCGCTGTCTGTGACATTATTTTTGCTGAAGTTTCACTTAGTACATAATTTTTTGGTCTAAAAAGGACTTGAACAGGTTGCACAATTACCACTGCTCTGTGAGTTTCTTTGTTCAAGGTAGAAGTTTACGTCAATGCAATGGAACACCTAACGTATATAGGTTTTATTAAGGGTTAATTTTAGTATGGATTAGATCATGTAATTCAGATTAATCCACATTAAAAGAGAGTTAATTTTCCTTAGCCTAATTAGGGAGCTTCTTAGTGAATGATAGTATAACAGGAAACATTAAAAATAATGCAATTTCACCCTGATTGTTGAATTTGATAAGGGATGTAGGATAACATCTGTTAGTGGGTCCGCTTCCAGTATTTGAAGACCACGTAACGGTGGGCGAAAATTAGCTAGGGGTTTCACCCAAGTCTATGGAATTGACTATAGAGACGTTTGCTCCGGATGCAAAACTCAATACTATCTGGATACTTCTATCATTGGCTGCAAACTTAGACTGGTCACTTCATCAACTGGATATAAAGAATGCATTTCTAAATGGGAATCTTGAAGAAGAGGTCTACATAGATATTCCATATGGGATTCAGACAAGCTATGGCAGTAGAAAAGTGTGTAAACTGTTGAAGTCTCTTTATGGACTGAAACAATCTCCGAGGTCAAGGTTTGGTAGGTTCTCAAAATCAGTTAAAAGACACGGTTTTACCCAGTGTCAATCTGATCACACATTGTTTGTGAAGCGTTACTCAGTGAATAAGTTGGCTGTTCTTGTTGTCTATGTGGACGATATCATTCTAACTGGGAATGATATGGAAGAAATAGTAAGGATGAAACGGGCGTTGGCTGAAGAATTTGAGGTCAAGGATCTTGGTCCACTCCGGTACTTCCTAGGAATGGAAGTGGCTCGATCAAGAGAAGGTATATTTGTTTCACAATAGAAATAAACCTTAGATTTACTAAAGGAAACTGGTATGCTTGGTTGTAGGCCAGCAAGCACTCCAATGGACTTCAAGAAAAAGCTCGGGCGTAAATGAGGAATTCCATTAGATAAAGGGAGATACCAACGCCTGGTAGGGAAACTCATTTATCTTTCCCATACTCGGCCAGACATTGGTTTTGCAGTGAGCATAGTTAATCAGTTCATGAACAATCCGATAGAAGAACACATGGAGGCAGTATACCAAATTCTTAGGTATCTAAAGACGACTCATGGCAAGGGGTTACTATTTAGAAAAATCGACTATCGAGATGTAATTCTATACTCTGATGCAGACTGGGGAGGAAGTTAGATAGATGGAAGATCAACTACCGGTTATTGCTCATTTGTATAGGGAAACCTTGTGACTTGGTGAAAGTAAAAAACAATATGTTATCTCCAGAAGTAGTGCTGAATCAGAGTTAAGAACACTTGCGGTTACTATTGGTGAAAGGGATGTGGATTAGGCGAGTAATTGCAGAATTGGGCATGGAATTTGGAAAGACTGTGAAGCTAAAATGTTTAACGAAGCAGCCATCAGTATTGCAAAAGATCCAGTGCATCATGATCGAACCAAACATGTCATGATTAATAGACATTTCATTGCAGAGAAGGTAGAGAATTCTGAAGTACAAGTGATATACACTCCAACTCGGGAGCAGTGTGCTGATATTCTCACGAAGGCCCATCAAGGACCTAACTTTGAGAGATTGTGTAGCAAGTTGGGCATGTACAACATATAAAACCCAACTTGAGGGGGAGTGTTGAATATTTAGTTCCTCAAAGTTAGGAGTTAGTTTTAGCAAATCAGGAAATCTTAAGGAGCTTGATTTCCTAAGTTAGTTATTTATTTTGTTTGTTAGTATTGCTGATTTTTAGGAGGTAGTTTCGATATTTAGTTGTGTAGAAGCTTGTATGAATACATATACTATTTTGATTAACAAGTGGTGAAATAGAAGATTATTTCCTCAAAATCTTATGTTGGAGTATTCTCTCATACCCATCTAGCTTATTGGTTTTCCTTTCCGTAAACTTGTTGAAGGCTCCCTCAATCTTGAAGTTTGCCTTTAAGCTTTTCAAATCAAGCACATCTTCATCGGCACACTCCCGGAATTGTCATAATGCCTAATTGCACTCCTATCCAGTGTTGCAAAAGTCGCTAGTCGGTCGGCAGACAGGGGACTAGCGACTAGTCGGACTAGTCGGGGATTAGTCGGGGACTAGTCGGCGACCCTAAATTACAATGTTATAAAATTATAAAGACTAAAACGTAATTTTTGAAAGTTATTTTGGACTATTTTACAAGTTATTTCTAAATTTAGGACTTTTTTGTAATATAAGTATTTGATAGGATTTATGTTTAATTATTTATATTGCCATTTTAGTCCAAGGTATATATAACCTCCCTAGGAAGAAGCAAAGCCATTTTTCTCTTTCCAGGAGCCGTTCTCTTCTCTTCTCTGTCCTTTTCTCCTTCTCCGGCGACTTCTCCTTCTCCGGCGCCTTCTCCTTCTCCTTCTCCGGCGCCTTCTCCTTCTCCGGCGCCTGCGGTTCTTCTTCTCCGGCGCATCGCCGCCGCCTTTCTTCTCTACAGGTATGTGTTTTCGCTCAATATCTTTGATTTTCCTCCCGATTTTTGACCGACTAGATACTAGATCCGTCTTTTTGACCAATTTTTTTCAAAGACCCGATTTTTTGCCCGATTTTTTGGATTTCTAGGCGGCCACCGGCCGACTAGGCCGAGTTTTGCAACACTGCTCCTATCAAGCTCTATCTCAAGTACCTCACAAAACATATCTTCCGAGAAGCTAAACTCTAATCTCTCAACACTAGAAGTATACTAATACTCCCCATCATCTTGCAGTCCTACTTCCCTCAAATTGGCCCCAAACTCATATATCACATGGGGGTACATCTCCCAATAATGAATGAAAAGGTTCGTCCACCCCATGTCACTAAACAAGTCTATAATGAAATCAAGCCCCTTTTGCAAAAGTATTAACATCTCTAACAAACCCGGGAAAAATCCCTCTTTTATCTTTCACTAGGGAATCGTATAATTTCTTAGCTTCAATAGAGTGAAACCGAGAGGATACCTTTGTAGTTGTAAATTTTGAGGACTCCCCTTGAAATTGCGAAAGACTAACTATGCCTTTTTTAGAACAGGAATCACACATTTGTTAGGTAAATGAACAAAGATATGAGACACAGGCACAGTGGAAAGGAAATATTTGTCAGATATGATAATGTGATTTGAGGCACCTGAATCAATGATCCAGAATGATATACCTTCAGATGCCACATTGGCATCAAAATGTTCCTGCAAAGCTTGTTGTTCAGTTGGTTGTCCAATTGCTGCATTAGCAACTGCAACACTAATTGATGCATACTGTGTGTCAAATCCTGTAGTACCTATAGTTCCTCCTGCAGTTTGCATCCTTTGAATGAGATGTTGTTGCTCAGCGCTCAATCTCGATGTACTTCTGCAAGGTCAAGGATCCTCCACAAATACACGAGCTCATTGCTACTAGAATTTACGTTTTTCTCCACAAATACACAAGCTCAAAATCAATCTCACTGTACTTCTGCAAGGTCAAGTATCCTCCACAAAATTTTGGGAAAATTTCTGATTTTTTTTTATTAGAACTAAAATGAGATCATTACTTAGTATTTATACATTCTCAGGCAGTTATAACCGCCATTTCCTTTACTAATTACTACCATTAATAAAATATAAAAAAAAATCCTAATTATTTACAGAAAAGGATAAACTAAGCTGAGATATTTACATTGGACTAGACTATTCCTACTTCTATTTTCTTGGCCCAAACCTCCTTTTTGTCTGTCGTGGCCCATTTATCAAGCCTGTTAGCCCAATTCCCTTTTTCTTCCATATTCTTCATTGCTGCAATCCATCTCAGCATTGCTCTTGCACTCCATGCCTATGTCTTTCTTCATGTCTTGCTTCTTCTTTTTCTTCTTGAATCCACACTGATTTCCAGCTTGATCAGCTTGGAAGTGTATCTGATTTGAGTGTCTTTAAAGAGTTATGAAGTCATATCTTTCTATATAGGCCGAACAGACGGAATATCTGGCTGATCAACTGTCAAATTTGATTGTGACAGATCCATCCGGAAACTGTCTAATACTTGGGCCTGTGTTTTGTACAGATTCAGTCAGAACTGTTTCCGGTTGCGTCCAATGGTCAGGAGGAGTGACTTCATTCCAAGAAATAGATCTCGGTACAAATATACTAGATCTTGACAGATTAGCTTGGAAGTAAACAGTTTCTCCAATCTTCATGGTTTTTAAGGATCTTGAACCGAGAGGTGAATTCATAGCCTTGTATAGAACTCGGTAGAGAACCGCAACATATGGAGATCCTGGTTTTATTTTGTAATCTGTCATTCTGACATTTAGTGTCAAGGTATCAAGGATACATCTATCCTGAAGTGATACCGGAAAGCTTGGAAAGCAATCAAAGTAGACGGGCCCTCCGCGGAGGTTGGTTTCCGCCATTCCCAAGAGGGAATCGTTGAAGTTGAGGAATCTGCAATCTCGGAGGCAAAGTAGAATAGGAGAATCTATTCCTCTTTGGACGAGTAGTCTGGCAGCAACTTGGACTAGGCCAAAGTGGAGGTAGCTATACTTTTGTTTGAGTTTTACTATGTTTCTTGGGGACAAAAGTTTGATTTTTGTATACTCAGAATCGAGAAGAATGGTTTCTTCAATCGTTTTGATTTTATAGTAGGGGTTGAGATTCCAATGGAATTTTTGTAGATCTTTTCAGTAGGATGTTTGGGTATTTTCCAGTCGTCGATATATTGGATTGCATCTACTGGATTGATTTCTTCCTTAGGAAGAGGTTTTGGAGATTGGGAAAATGAAGAAGCCTCTGAAGATTTGGAGGAGGAAGACCTGAAAATGTTTGCCATAATAATTGACTAATACATTCAAGATTAATGAAAGAAAGTTGAAGGAAATGAGAGAGAATCTATTATAAAGACTAGCTTTTGAGAGTTTTTTTTTTTTTTTAAGTGCTTGGACAAAGTTTGGCTTAAG
Source organism: Vinca minor (assembly GCA_026122235.1). Taxonomy (NCBI): domain Eukaryota; kingdom Viridiplantae; phylum Streptophyta; class Magnoliopsida; order Gentianales; family Apocynaceae; genus Vinca; species Vinca minor. The sequence goes on along the minus strand of JAOCZM010000011.1, from coordinate 13,375,061 downwards.
ACTGGTTTGGTTTGGTCTGGTCTCACTTTTGGAGGAAAATGCCCAAAATTTGACCACTAAAATAGGCAGGAAACATTCAAATTCAAAATTTTTTTTCAAATAATCGTTCAATTCTAAATTTTTTTCTCTAAAATTATCGGAAGATGTTCAAATTCCAAATTTTTGAGGCCAAAATTTGAATTTGGATGATTATTTGAAAAAAAAAATTTTGAATTTGAATGTTTTCCGCCTATTTTAAGTGGTCAAATTTTGGGCATTTCCCTCCAAAAGTGAGACCAAACCAAACCAGTCTCAAGCCAAACCTTCTCCAAACACACCCTAAATGTCTGTTTTCAAATGAGGTTTGGTAGGGTTTATTTATAACAATATATATGTTTAGATTGGGTGTGGTTTTGGTTTTGGTCTGATTTGAGACTCGAATCCAGATCCAAATTAGTTTTGGATTTAGTTTGAGAATGAAATCTAAAATGTTAAATCATCTAAAATTTAATTTGAATTTGAGCTGAAACCAAAATCTTAAAATCAAATCTAAATCCAAACTGAATTCAAGTACACCCCAAGTGTCTGTGCTTGCATTATTGCTACAATGCCAAAAGATTTTTTTATGCTACAGTTATTGGTGTTCATAATGGTAGAGCTAAAGTTTTCTTTTATAGTGGAGTGTGGGTCCTGTGACATTATTTTTGCTGAAGTTTCAAGTCTGCTGCTATAGTGTAGAATAAAAAAAAAATGTTAGTTTGTAGTGATATTTTTTTTTATATGTGTTATAGGATTTTAGACAGTTGTTACATCCTATGCATGTGTTATAGGCTTTTAGACAGTTTGTAATGATAATTTTTTTTTACATGTGTTATAGGCTTTTAGACAGTTGTTACATCCTATGCAATCGGTGTTTTCTTCTGATGAACATATATCTTAAGATATGTAACACATGTTTTATGCAACAGATGTTACAAAATTACAACAGATATTCGCTATAATAAATATGGATCGTCAAATTTTTTAAACGATTGAAAAATATTTAGTATGTAATGATTTTTTTTGTGTTAGTACGATTGCAGACCAAATTTCACTTTTCTTCTGTACTTGTACTTGGCTAGTGCTTTCTACTTCATAGCTAACAAGTGTTTTGATCCTGTACCTAAAATGTGGATAGTGCTTGGTCATTCCTTCATTGGTTAACTTTTTGATAGAATTTTATGATGTTCTTTTGAATTGAAAATACTATTTTGTGCCACTATGTAGTTCATACTCGAATTGATTCAAAAAATGCTGCTTTAATATTAGTACTTACTTTTCATTTCCATTGAAGGACTAGCCTTCATTGTACAGGAAAGTATACTTGCATTAAAAGGGTTACTGTAAACGCTATAAAGAATACAAAGTGATACCATAGAGTTTGGGAAGCAATTGAGTCTATTGCACCTGAAAATACAGAGGTTGCGGACACGGAATCTTTCGATGCATTAGCAGATCATCAGTATTACGACGACTTTATCCCCGTTCGAACTCGCAAGTGTAAAAAAGAAAAACTTAAAAGCTCTAACTGAGCACCATATTAAGACTAGGTACAAACATTTTAAGAGACGTTATGTCTTACACCTACTCATATTTATAGTATATGGTCGTCTCTCGAGGGTCTTAGACGCACCGTGATGCCGAGTGACCTTGGCCCTTGGCCATAGTCACTCCCGGCTTCTTGAAATAATAAAAAAATGGGACAAAAGCTCTTCGATGGAAAAATCATAAATAAACGCAAAATAAATGGCACGGGACAAATTGCACGAAAATCACTTCATTGATTTAAATGCATGATTGCAAGAGTAGTAGTTTAAACGTCCAAGACGACGAGGGGGAGGAGTCATTTGAACGAGGTTACAATTGCTTGTTTGCTTGCTTGCTTGTGTGCTGATTTTTATTCCTCCCTATAAGAGCTTAAAGGACAATTTCCCTAGTGACAGGAGTAGACACCAATTTTCGAGGAGGTGGGAAAACTCGTATACAACAATATACATGATATGTACATAAAACTAACCGTGCTATCCGGTCTTCTAGGATGTCTCTAGGGCATACGCCGAGTTATAGAAGTTTTGGGACCGGATGGCACACAAAATTGCGGAGCTAGGCGTCTTCCGCTGCACAGTTGGGGCGTAGCTACAATAACTGTGCACGCAGAATGGGGCACAGTTGCAGTAGCGTTGTGCGCTGCTGGGGCATCTTCAGCGCACTATGTCGGGGCGCAGCTACAATGCACGCAGCACTCTGTCGGGAAGCAGCTACAGTGCACGCAGCACACGGTTAGGACGCAGCTACAATGCACGCAGCACATGTTGGAAATTGGCATATGACGGTCGGTAATGGACCGAATTTTGTGCAATTTTAACATAAGGTTTCATTCGATGAAAGTCGAATTAAGTTGCAAATTCGAAATCTACGTTTCGAGTACTTGACTCTAGTATATTTACTTTCTCAAATCCAATTTCGGGTGAATGAGAAATTAATAACTAAAAGTTAGCTACTTAAGCTGGTAGAAAAGAGGCAAAGGGATGCAAGCCTATTAGAAGGCTAATGGCCATCTGATGGCAGTCTTGCCTTGCCAGGAGGGCCTCCAAATGGCTGCATACTCTCCCGGAATAGTCGCAACTTGTGCCTCCTCTTGAAAGGCTGCTACTCTCCCAGAGTAGTCGAAACTCGTGCCTTCTCAAGATTGGTGGCAACACTTCGGATTTGCCTCCATCCATTTCCTATAAATAGAGCTTTCTCCTCCACTTCATTTCCATCCCAAAACTCTTGCATAAGCATTCATTAGCAAAGTGTTTTCTCTCTCACTCTCAATAAAGAAGTTTCGAATATCCGTCGGTTCGCTGAAGCTTCAAGCATTGTAGTGCGACAATCTTGAAGTATCAAGTCGTTGTATCTTGGAGACGAATTGCCGTAGTCCGTAAGCACTATATAGGGGGCAATCTTGTCTTGCGGATAAAGTGTCTAACACTTGCCTCGGCTTAAAAGAAGATCCTAATCAAGTACATCACCCACCGGAGTCAACAATCGCAAGACAAGATTGTAATTTGTGTACTTGAAGATGGCATCATCAAGTTCGGCTCCACCAACTGTCCCGGTTGTGCCAGTAGTCCCTGGACCTGTCTACGCCGAGAGGCCAGCCAAATTCAACAGTACCGAGTTCAAGAGGTGGCAGCAAAAGATGTTGTTCTACTTGACTACACTCAACCTGGTCCAGTTTTTGAAGGAATAAGCACCGATGATTGCGGAGAATGAGGCTAATCAACAGAAGATCAACGCCCTGGATGCTTGGAGTCACAGTGACTTCATATGCCCCAATTACATTCTGAATGGGCTAGACGGCACCCTCTACAACATCTATGCAGTCACCAAGACTGCCAAAGAGCTATGGGAGTCCCTGGAAAAGAAGTACAAAATGGAGGATGTCGGGATGAAGAAATTGATCGTCGGAAGGTTCCTCGACTTCAAGATGGTGGATTCCAAGAAGATCATCGGCCAAGTGCAAGAGTTGCAATTAATTCTACATAAGATACATGTCGAAGGAATGCGACTAAGTGGGTCTTTTCAAGTGGCAGCCTTGATTGAAAAGCTACCACCACTGTGGAAGGATTTCAAGAACTACCTCAAGGATCTTCATGTCTGGCGGAAGTTCCACTTTGTATGCAACTCCCCCGATCCTCTTCAATATAGGTACGGGTCCAATGTATTTGGGCATCAATCTCGTGTCTAACCCTTTATTTCTCGGGGCTCTCTTTTGAGATGCCTTTTTACCATCACTTGATCCCCGGCCTGGAACTCCACAAAGCGCCGCTTTTGATCGGCATACTTTTTCATCCGCTTCGCCGTCTTTTTCAAGGAACATCTTCGTAAGCTCCACATTCTTTTTCCATTCCCGGAGAAGTCCTGCGCCCGCGAGGACTTGGCTCCGACTGGCATGTCTACAGTATGAGGTAGCAGAGGTTGTTAGCCAGTTACAATCTCAAAGGGGCTTTTGCTAGTAGCGAACTCTTCTGCGAATTGAAGTATAGTTGTGCCACATCCAGAAGTTCGACCCAGTTTCTTCGATTTATCCACACGAAGTGCCGCAAATATTCTTCTAGCATTCCATTATACCTTTCTGTTTGCCCATCTGACTCGGGATGGAATGTAGAATTCATGCACAGTTTAGTGTCAAGCCGTCGAAAGAGTTCGGTCCCAAATTTCCCTATGAATCTTCTATCCCGATCACTGATGATCTCTCAGGGCACTCCCCAAAACTTTACCACGTTTTGGAAGAACAACTTAGCTGTCTCTTCAGTAGTCACATATTTCGGTGCAGGAATGAACGTGGCATACTTAGAGAAACGATCAATCACCACCAGAATGTTAGCTTTGTCTCCTATCTTCGGCAACCGAGTGATGAAGTCTAGGGATACACTTTCCAAAGGCTTTGCCGGGGCGGACAGAGGTTCGAGCAGTCCTCCTTTCTTTTGTCGATCAACATTGTCCTTCTGACAAGTGTAGCAAGTCTTCACAAAATCCGAAATCTCATCCCGCATCTGGGGCCAATAGTATGCCATTTCCACCAAGGCCATCGTGCGGTCTTCTCCTTAGTGCCCAACCCATCGGTGTGATGTGGCATTCCTCAATTATTCTCTTTCTCAAGTGTCCACCCTTGGGAACATAGAGACGATGACCCTATGTCATCAAAAGTCCACCGTCCACCCAAAATCGTCGAGTCTTTCCTTCTCTTACCATCGACATCAGTTGTTGTCCATTAGGGTCATTTGGCAAAAACCCGTGTATTGCCTCCTTTATTCCTATGGTGAACTCGCTACTAGCCAAAGCTGAGAGTTGGCTTGAGAGAGGTAGTTCACCCCCTTCGACTTAGAGCATCAGCGACCACATTTGTTGCACCAGTTTTGTATTCTAGCGTGAAGTCGAATTCCGCTAGAAGTTCTTGCCAACGGGCTTGCCGTCCCGTTAATCTAGGTTGAGTCATGAAGTGGCTCACCGCAATGTTGTCCGTTTTCACAAGGAAAGAAGCTCCCAATAGGTAATTCCTCCACACCCTCAAGCAGTGGACTACGACAAGGAGCTCTTTCTCGTGGGAAGTGTACCTTCTCTTTACCTCGCTCAACTTTCTAGTCTAAAAAACTATCGGGTGGCCATCTTGTATAAGCACCCCTCCGAGGGCAAAATATGAAGAATCAGTATGCACCTCAAATGGCTTAGTCATGCCTGGTAGACCTAGCACCGGGTCAGTGGACATTTGTCTCTTTAGGCTCCCAAAGGCTAATTGACAATTCGAGTCCCAATTCCATACCGTCTTCTTCTTGAGGAGCTCGATCAAGTGTAAGGCTATCTTGGAATAGTCCTTTACAAATCGCCGATAATAGTTGGCCAGCCCAAGGAATGATCTCAAATCGTGCACATTCTTCGGAGGCTGCCACTTCTCAATAGCTTATATCTTCTTCGCATACATACGAATGCATCCTGGTTCAATGATGTGACCCAAGAATGCAATTCTCTGTTGGGCAAAAGCGCACATGGACAGCTTAGCATACAACTTGTTTTCTCAGAGGTGTGCGAGCACCATCTCCAGGTGTGCTACTTGCTCCTCCAAGCTGTTGCTATAGATCACAATATCGTCCAAGTATACGACCACAAATCGGTCCAAAAAGTCCCTCAAAACTTGATTCATCAAGGTGCAGAAGGTAGCGGGAGCATTGGTTAGCCCAAAGGGCATTACTAGAAATTCGAATGCACCATTTCTCGTCACACAAGTAGTCTTCATCTCATCTCCCTCCTTCACGTGTACTTGCCAATTGCCCGACCGAAGATCAATCTTCGAGTAATACTTCTCTCCACACACTTGATCAAAGCAATCGGTCCAAAAAGTCCCTCAAAACTTGATTCATCAAGGTGCAGAAGGTAGCGGGAGCATTGGTTAGCCCAAAGGACATTACTAGAAATTCGAATGCACCATTTCTCGTCACACAAGTAGTCTTCATCTCATCTCCCTCCTTCACGTGTACTTGCCAATTGCCCGACCGAAGATCAATCTTCGAGTAATACTTCTCTCCACACATTTGATCAAAGCAATCGGCCGGCAGTGGTAAAGGATACTTGTTTTTTATCGTGATCTTGTTGATTGCCCGATAGTCCACGCACATGCGAAGAGAACCACCAGGCTTCTTTTGGAATATTACTGGGGCACCAAAAGGGGATCCTGCAGGAACGATGATACCGGCCTCCAGCATTTCCGTTAGTTGTTTCCGAAGCTCCGCAAGTTCGGGTTGAGACATACGATAAGGGGCTCGAGTCGGAGGCTTCGTGCCTATGAGCAGCTCAATTTCATGATCAATGTCTCTCTTTGGCGGAAGTTCCCGAGCTAGTTCTTCCTGCATGACATCTTCGTACTTGTGTAACAACCGCTTCACCACGGGGGTATAGATCCTGATTTCTCCTCCACGTCTTCCTAGTTTAGGTGGGCAAGGAATGTTGACTCTTTCTTTTTAAGGCCCTTCCTCAGTTGGAACGCAGACAACTTGGGGTTGGCCAATTTCCCAACAATGACGGGCACAACATTCCCGTTGACAATAATCGAATCAGCATAGGGGAGCACTTGCGTCTTATTATCCCTCATAAATTTTGGAGACCCAATATGAGTTTGAAGTCATCCATCCAGGCCGCAGTGAGGTTCGTTCTCCCCTCAAAAGGACCCACACTTATCTTAACCGCCTTCGCCACTCCAGCAACCGTTTGAGGCGGTGAATTTATGGCGTTCACCGTCCGATTACTTTTTTCTAAAGATAGACCCAATCTCTCCACTTCCGAGACGTCTATATAGTTGTGAGTAGCGCCAAAATCCACCATGGCTCGAATAGGTATCCCGTTGATGTGCACATCAATGTACATCAGTCCTGGATTGCTGCTAGATCGAGTGCCTAAAGCTTCATGACAGCCTTGGATCGTTCTCATATGAGATAGTGCGCCAGCAGCACCTCCTTCTTCGTAATATGCTTCCTCACGTTGTATCTGGTCCCCTTTGAAGGCCATTCGCCGCCATAGGTCCTCCCTTGTAGGTTGGGCAACTTCTTATTGGGGTGAGGCCCCGAAAAGTTGTAGCATGACCCAGCAAATGGTCTCGGTGTATAATTGCTCTGTGGGGCATAATAATAGAGAGGGACAAATTCCTTACAATGCCTCTCACATTCAAGCCATGATAGGACGCTACATCCGATCATCAGTCGTATTGATTACTCGATTAAAAGCAACGTAGGACTGAGTCAAAACGTGGCTCCATTCATGCTAGAATCAATGGAGACATAAGGTCTAAGGATTCTAAAATAGTATTGAGGAAGTAATACTTATGACTAAAGACCATGAAGTATCACTTCTCTAACGGATCACGTCCGATAAGATATATCTCAATACATTGCATCTATGATATGATTTGTACTCATTACACATGATTAGTAAAACATAATCATCAATCAAACATGATACTAGTTTTATTTCATTGTAAAATAGATTACATAAAACTAGGGACAACTAGAATAGTAATTACATAAGCAAATGAGTTTTACTATCAAATTACGCATTTGATGTTCATAAGTAAAATTAACTATTCATATGAAATGCTCAAAAAGATATAAAACGTACAACATATGCTATTGGTCCTAGGGCACTACTAACAACATCGGTTAATCCTGAGTGTAGTAGTTTGTTGATTTGTTTTTCTTTTAATTCATAATAGTTGATGGAAAAGGAAACAAAGCTAGTAATATTAATTTTTAATTATGTTTTCTTAAACGAATTCGTTTTGAACTCCTTTTTTCTTTTACAGTAATGAGAAATTGAGAATTAAAAAAATGGGGAAAGCTCGTAGGCGAAACTTTTACCTGTGCTAGAGAGTTCAAGGACTAGTCAGGTTTTAAATCCAGCGGGTGACATGTTTCTTGTATAGTAATAAGATAAGAATTAATGTTATTTTACCATGTATGTCGAATTCATTTTGATTCTAATGCTGATAGGTTTTTTATTTAGCATTGTGCTGATACTATCTCAATTTTAGTGAATTCCCAGAACGGCTAGGTTTGCCTGAGGCTTGGCTTTAGACTTAACAAAGCCATTGCCCCTGTTATTGACCATATAAATGGACTTGGACTTGCCTATTTCCTTCTCAACAGTCCTCAACGGATTCGAAAATTCTGGTAGGGTTTGTCTATCTCGTTCTTGTTGTAGTTCAATACAACCTGACTGTATGATTCAGGCAACGATATCAAGTCAGTGGATAGCTCCTGACCAAGAGGAAATCCCAGTCTTTCGAGGCTTTCAATATGGCCTATTTGCACTGAAACAGAGACTTCGACATATCGAATCTCTCATGACGAGCTTGACTCTGAAAGAGTTGCCTTCGATGATTAATTATTGTAAAACACAAGAGGGGGGGGGGGGGGGTGAATTGGGTTTTAACTAATCTTGCTAACTTTTTCGAATCTATTCAATGCAAGTTAGAGTTTAAGCAAGATGAACAAAACCGAAAGCAAAACCCAACAACAAGACAAAGGATTTAGAGTGGTTCGATTCACTTAGAATCTACATCCACTACCTTGAGCCGCACCCAAGGATTTGCAACAACTTCACTAAGAAGATTTTACACTTGTGGCTAACTCACTAAGAGTTTTACAAACACAACCACAATACAAAGAAACTCACTAAGAGCTTGCCCACACTAAGTAGGACTTTTACAACAATTACCCAATCACAAAGAAAGGGAAATAAGAATGTTTAATACAAAGAATATTCACTCTTCTAAGTGAAAGATTAATACCTTTGAAGTACAAGAATTGTTGCTCTTTAGAACATATGAATTCCACTCTTTGTCTTGCTTTTGAAAGATTGCTCTTGACTGATTTAGATCATTGAAATGAAGAGCATTTACTTTGAGAGTGTTTTGACTTGATAAGAAATCAATGTAAATTGTATGTCCAAGTCTCTGAATGATTCTCTAGCTTTGGAGTATATATATATATTTCAAAATTGGCTGAAAAACGACTCTCCAACGGTCAAATAACGGCTAGAAAACACAGAGTTCGGTGGACCGAACAAGAGACCTCGGATGACCAAAGCCCAAGTCGGTCGACCGAACCACCACCTCGGTCGACCGAAGTCCCTCTTAGGTCGACCGACCTGAACGGTTGATCCGAGCTTGAGCTCGGTTGACCGACCTTCTGGGCTTTGAGAGATGTTGATTTTTCACACGTTTTGAAATCTAATAAAGTCTAAAAGGTTTTCCCAAAAGCTAACAAGTAAGAACACTTGGAAAACCATTTTAAAGGACTTATACTTTGAAAACAAAGGCTTTTGAAATACGAACACATGTAAGGATCATTTTGAAACTTAGCCTTTTGAAAACGTGTTTATGAAAACATGCAAGACTAGAGTGTAGAGCTTATGTTCATGAGAGCTTTGGTTAGAGCTATATAAGATAACGACTTATAACAACAAAGCTAATCTAACCAAACCTAAGTCTTCAATCTTCAATCTTGAAAGATGAGCCTTGAATATAACTTTGAATCTTGATACCAATGGCTTTATTGAAGTACTTAGAGCTTCCATAATGAGTTCCGATATTCTATCACAAAGATGAAGATCATTAGACACAACATTAAAAGTTTGTCCAATATCCCTTAGGGCTTACAATCTCCCCCTTTTTGATTATGACAAACTATTATGTAATAAGATAGAATATGGACAAAATTAAGAACAAGGAAGCATGGCAAAAAGATCTTAGAACAAATAAGAACAAAGACTAGTGCTTTCAAGATAAAACCAATGAAGACTAAAGCACTAGCATGATAACTTCTTTTTGCCAAATGCATCTAGGGACTCTTAGAAGAGCCCTATTTCCCAACCAACCTCCTTTCCTCCTTCCTTCCATTTAAAATCAGTTACTCCAATCAGTGGCTGGTTGGTTGCTCAGAAAACCCAGTGGCTGGTTGCTCAGAAAATCAGGTACTCCAATTTCGCCTGCAGCAACCAAGGAATCAAATAGAATTCATCTATTGCCTCGTTCCCTTGTACTAATACCCTTACGAACCCTAATTACCTAACCCCATATGATTCCCCATAGTCAACTCCAGAGCCACCTATCTTAGCCAAACCCAACTCCCCTATTTCTATTAAGACAAATGACAGAACCACACTAAGCAAACCCAACCCAAGCCCAAAATATATTAAATCTAGCCTAGTCGAGAACGGAGGACCAAACACAACCAAGCCCAACATCATGGCTGGAATGGGGTGCACAAGCACTATGTTCTCCTAAATGTGGAGACAAGTACACAAACACAAACATAAACATTCAGGATCGAAAACCCTAACTTCTTAGCGCATCTAATCTCATATGGGATTCAAGAGAGCATACAAACACTTCAACACCACCCTTGTTTCATTCAACCGACACCATTCAACAACCCATGGGAGAGCATCCAACACACATTGCGAAAATGGGTATCCCCGAAAACGGAACATTTTAGATCGCCCATTGAACACACCACTAGCACTACCCCTGTTTCCCCTGCAGTATCAACACTAAACACCTTAGCGACCTACCTACCCATCACCAAACCAAGATTCACCCAACACCTCGAATCACCAAGCAACAAATTAGGAAGACGAAGATCTTGAACAGCTTGTTTCCAGCGAACTTATTGTCAGAGGATGAAAATCAGAACGAACAAATCTTGGAGTTAATGAACATAAGGGAAGATCCATTTCTGACAGTTATGAAAAACTCACTCAGGAAATGCTTGGTGATATTCTTTCATCAGAGTGTGTCCGAGTTCTCCCTAGGGACAAAGGTCTTAGATTTCCTAACATCAAAGAGGGAATTATTTGACGATGATTATACCCACATCTCTCAGCAGCAGACTGACTCAGGCGATAGGAGAACTGGGATTAAGTTTGACAAACTTCTTGTTCCAAAATCTGCGTCTGGAGGAACCAAACCCACAATCGATAAAGATGAATGTTTTTCTTTGGAATTGTAGGGGCGCAAATGGTAAGGAATTTAAGGCAGTACTCAGAGACTTGGTTAATTTACATCAGCCTAGTTTGATTATTTTGATAGAGATGAAATTCAATAGCGCGGTATGTGAGCAACTTATGATCGATTTACACTATACTGACTTTGCTTGTGTAGACTCTGTTGGACAGGCATGCGGGATTGCTGCTATATGTAATCTAAACATAGACATCACTGTCACCACAAAAACATATTAGGAGTTTCATTTTATGGTTACAGTAAGATCACTCAACTCTTCATTTATGTTATCTTCCATTCCATTTATTCTTGTTGTCATATTGAGAACAAGAGGATATTTGGAATAACTTGCGTAATATCTCTAAATCAATTTAGATGCCTTGGTTAATAATTGGAGATTTTAATGAAATCACATCAAAGAATGAAAAGTTTGGGGGAAAGCCTGTTAATTATAATAGAATGAATGAATTCATATCTATGTTAAATGATTGTAAAATGATTGATCTAGGCTATAAAAGGGCAACCTTTTACATGGAGTAATTTGAGTAAATGTAGGAGTTTAATTTTAGAGAGATTAGATCGTATGGTAGCTAATTAATAATGGATTGAGACTTTTCCGGATAGTATTGTTTATCATATTCCCTCTATTCAGTATGATCATTGTCCACTATTACTTACCATATATCGTAGACAAAAATTTGTTCCCCCATTCCGATTTGAAACTATGTGGTTAACGCATCCTGGATTTGCACATATAGTTAATGACTGACTGGTCTGGTAATAATAACTACTCGATTACTATTGATAACTTTCAGTCCAGAGTTAGAATTTGGAATAAGACTGAATTTGGTAACGTTTTTATAAGAAAGAGTATATTACTTAGACGCACAAATGGTATTCAGATATACCTAAGTAAAAGATTCAGTCCTTTCCTCCAAAACTTAGAAGCAGACTTAAAAGCTCAAAATTTACAATGTCTAAAAGAAGAACAAGAATTCTGGAAAATTAAATCTCGAATAAATTGGCTCCAAGATGGAGATGCTAATACAAAATTCTTTCATGTCTCAACTCTTAATCATCGATGGAGAAATAAAATTGTAACTTTAAAAGACAAAAGTGGTGTTTGGCATTCAGATTTGCAGATGATTAATAACATCATTACAAATCACTTTATTAATATATTTACTACAGAACATACTATTTCGCCCTTTAAAAATTATTTTCCCATGCCACCACTAAATAATTCTCTAGATTTTGACAATCAATTAATAGCTATTCCCTCTTCATAGGAAATTTACGCTTCTATCAATTCATTTCAACCTTATAAAGCACCAGGCCAGGATGGCCTCCATTCTATATTTTTTCAAAAGTATTGGGATAGTACTAAAAAATTAGTTAATTCTCTAATCACTGACTTCTTTAACACATACATTTTACCTTTAGAGATTAATTATACTTACATATGCCTAATCCCAAAAATTAACAGACCTGAAACTATTTCCTAGTATAGGCCTATAAGTTTATGTAATACGATTTACAAAACAATTTCCAAAATCATTGTTAATTGTATTCGACCCATTTTAAACACTATCATTTGCCCGAACCAGAGTACTTTTTTACCTAATCGAAGAGCTTCTGATAATGCATGTATTGCACAAGAGATCCTTCATTCATTCAAAAAGAAAAAGGAAAATTCGGAAACATGCCATTAAAAAGAGATTTGGAAAAAGCATTTGATAGACTGGAGTGGTCATCACTCCATGCTTCAGTTCTATAAATTTCCAACTAAATTAATAAAAATTATTATGTCTTGTATCACTACTACTTCTTTGTCAATCTTAATTAATGGAAAACCCACACCATATTTCAAACCATCAAGAGGAATTAGACAAGGTGATCCATTATCCCCATATCTTTTTAAACTTAGCATGGAATATTTATAACTTAGTATTAATTATGATGTTTCAAAATCTATCTGGACCCCAATTAAATTATCTCGCAAAATTCACCAATATCACATCTTATGTTTGGCGATGATTTAATTCTATTGGCCAAAGCATGCCTAAAAAATACATCAACAATAATCACAATTTGAACAGTCTATGCTCATTAGCAGGACATAAAGTTAATCTTACAAAATCACAAATTATTTTTTCTAATAATATGCAACCAAGAATGGAAAATTTAATCACTGATTACTTACAAATAGCCAGAGCTTCCTTATTCGGTAAATATCTGGGCTTTCCCTCTAAATCAACAAGATTAAAACATAAAGACTTCCAGGCTATTTTTGATAAGATGAACTCCAAGCTAGCAATTTGGAAAACTAAATTCCTTAGTTACCCAGCAAGATGTACTCTAATTAAATCAACATTAGCTGCTATTCCATCTCATGTTGTGCAATTACATTATCTTCCATGTAAAACAACAAATGCAATCGATTCTATTTGTCGCAATTTTCTTTGGGGCTCTACGGAACAAAAACATAAAATACATCTTGTTTCTTAGGACAAGATATGCGAACCTACTACTTATGGAGGATTGAACTTACGCAAATCAAAGCTGCAGAACCAATCCTTATTAGCAAGTTTTGCATGGCGAAGTTTCATCACCCATAAGAATAGTCTATGGGCAACCATAATCAACAATAAATATCTACGAAATAGCTTTGTGCATTCAATCCGTAATTATTATTCACCTTCTAGTAATTGGCACGGTATACTCATAGGTTAACAAATATGCAAAAAACATTTACGATGGAAAATAGGGAATGGTAAACAAATATCTATCTGGTTTGATAATTGGACTCCCATTGGTAATCTTCGCTCACATATGTCTGGTCCTTTAACCGAACCGGAAATGAAGATGAAACTTAATGCCTTATGGATTAATAATCAAGTTAATTTAGAAAAACTTTCCTTCAGTTTTCCAGCTAGTTTAAGTCAAATAATGCAAAGTTATCATCCTTCCTTACAAACTAATTTGACTGATAAGCCATTCTGGTCACTAACTAATAATTGTTGCTCTACTGTTCAGTCTGCCTATTTAAGCCTAATAGAAAAAAAAACATAACTCCCAAACAATTTGTAATTGGATTTGGACTATTAAAACATTTCCAAAAATCAAAATTTTCCTAAGGCTATGTCTGAATTACCGTACACCACATGCTAGTCTGCTACATAGACGCAATATCATTCAAACAAGTATACGTAGTTTATGTAATATCACATCTGAAGATACATTAACATATCTTACGTAAATGTATCCTAGCAAGAACATTATGGTTAAATCTTTCTAAAATGGTGGATCTTCGTATATCATCCATAATGATTTCAACATGTTCATTCCTAGCATGAATCAAAGCGAATTTCACTACAACATTATCTATACACAATGGTTTACCTTGGGCAACAATCTTTACTTTTTATGTTGAACATTGTGGATTAATAGAAATGTAAGACTTTTTAAGAAAAATACTAATCTTTCCAATGTCAAAGATATTCTAAGTAAAAGCATTAAATATATTTCTGCAAATGATTTGTTTTGCAAGGAGAAACATTTAAAGTCTATGTGTATTAAATGGAATCCACCACCACTTCAAAATTTCAAATTAAACATTGATGGTTCATGCAAAGGTAATCCAGGTCCAGGAGGTGCAGGTGGTATCATAAGAAATGAACTTGGTGAATGGGTGGTTGGTTTCAGTCTTAACCTACCACTAACAACAAATAATGAAGCTGAGCTACAAGCTGTACTTTTTGGGCTTCGGTTAGCAAAGGACTACAACATATCCACTATCTATGTTGAACTAGATTCTCAAATTGTACTAAATCTGCTTCATGAAAATTCTAATTTTAAATATTCTAATGCTATTGATGATTGCAGATGGCTAGTCACACATTTCACACTGTGCAGTTTCACTCACGCTTTCCGGCAGGCCATGCAATCAAGTAGCTAATTGTTTGGCAGAGCATGCACCTTACTTGCCAATGATAGCCAAATTTTCAAGAACATACTAGAGTTTTCATTCAACAAATGGCTACATGCCAAATTTGGACATCCTTCCGTACGAACATCTGCGAAATAGCTTGGGCTGAATTCAAGGCAGCTTTCTTGGATCAATATTTACAGGATACTTATCGCATAGAGAAGCAGAACCAGTTTCGAGGCCAATGACAAATGCAATGGTTTTTGCACTCGCTCAACAAAAAGCAATAAATGCCCCGAATACGGTGATAGGTACACTCGTGTTATTGTGATTATCTGTTTATGTATTATATATTGTGCTACATGTTAATTGTGTTATGATATACATATGATTGTAATAGCATGCTAGATTCGTTGTTATGACATTATTAGAGTGGCGCAGCAGAAGCGTAGTGGTAGCATGTATATTTCATGTTTATATGTATTTTCTTTAACATGTTATTTGAATATCATGTTATTTGTTCCTTGTACTTTTAGGTTGCCTATAGTACCATATATGTTTTGTATAAAGCCTAAAGTCGTTGTATTTAGAAGGATGGTTCTAGATTTTATACTCTGTAGAGGGTACAAGTTTCGAGGATGAAACTATCATAAGAGGGGGAGGATGTGATACCCAGGACCTTTCTTGACCATATAAATTGCATGACTATATTTTGTGTTGTGTAACTAATTGACTTTTGCATGTGTTATATATTATGTACATAATTGTTTAGGGTTGTTATGACATCTTGGATTAATTAGAGGACCTAAGTGCATAAAAAGAATTATATGTTAGCTAATTGGTTAATTTTGGAGGGAGGTTAGTGTTCATGAAGTGGTACCTTTAGAGATAATCCTAAGGGGGCTGAACTTTGAGGATTGGTTGCCTATTTTAGAGTTGTAACCTTCCAGAAATCTGGAGTTTAGATAGCCTATAAATAGAGGAGAAGGGTAGAGAAGGGAAGGAAAGAATAAGAAAGAAAATAAGAGTGTTGGAAAATATGGACAACAAGTAAGAATAGTTTGGCAGACATAGTAAATCAACTCGGATTACTCACATATTTTAACCATAGATACTAGACTCCCTAAACTAGATTCTTACTGAAGGAATTTTCATTCTAAGTTCTGAATTAAGATATATCATCATCGGAGTAGAAGGTTGTGGCAGTTTGAGTAGAATCATATTGCTGAGGATAGATAAAATAGTTGAAGTAGCAATTGAAGCCTGATCGACCCCATTCTTTTTCCTAAAGTTAGAAGACTTATAGAAGTATTTTCTAAACGGTGGAGATTAAGTTTCAACATTTCCTTGTAGAGTTATTGCTTCTGGAAGTCGCCTATACAAACTAGAAATTCTGGTTTCCTATCTTGCTTTGATTTTCCAATTAAGTGTTCAAGGTAAGAACCCTTCGTCCTTGTTTTTCAGTCCTAAAAAATGCATGAAGTATTCTTTTAACAAGTTATGAAATGTATGAGGTTTTCACATGTTTTTATTGCAAAAAAATCTGGAAGAATAACCGAATAATGTTTCCATCGTTGCATGCTTATACTTGTTGATTCTTGCGTATGTTGTTGAATAAATTGTTGGATGTATTACATGAGAGTCAGCATATACATATTCTCAATTTAGAGCTCTTTTCTAATGATGACCCTAGACCAGGATATATTCCGAATTTATGATATAAGTGCCCGGGAGCGCTTTCAGTCCCCCAATAATGCCTGATCCCTTGCAGGTTTAAAAGTTAGGGCTGTTAACAGTGTCATTCAGTCCACGAGGATGGATAATGATAGGAGTATATCCTTAAATAGAAATTTCTGAGCCTTACCAGTTACAATATGTTATGTTATGTTATGTTCTGGCCCTCCTGAACGGGCAGTAGTAGTTCCGGGCTGTTAACAGTTGGATAGAGTTATGGTTGGATAATTGAGCTCGGTTGTTGAATTACTTGTTGCATGTCATTTGGGTACTAATCATGTCAAGTTTATATGTATTGGAAGGCTACGAGTATGTTATGTTATGTCAAGTTATGTTAAGTACTCGGAGTATCTGATATGTATGTGATCGATTTGGTTAAGTTTGTTATGACATGTTATTTGTATGATTTGGTATTGTTTCTAAGTATTATAAAGAGTTTAAAAACAGTGTCTTGGGTTGGGATTTTAGATTGTAAGTTATGAAAGCTCTAAAGTATTATGTTATGTTTTCAAGTATTTTACAAAGGTTTTCAAGATGTTTCAGGTTAAAACAAGTCAAGATATATTTTCAAATGTTTTGGGAAACAGTGAATGTGTTGAAGTCTCTTTGGTCCTTCATCCCAAGGCCGATTGGTTCTTACTAAGCTAGTGTGGCTTAACCTATTATCTTTCTATGTTTTACGAATGAGTATGATTAGGGTGCTGATGATGAGACATGGGATGGGGTGCAAGACGTATAGTTAATGAATGAAAGTTATGTAATAAATGTTGAATCTTTATAAGTATTTGACAAGTAATATGATATAATAAGTTTGTAATTTCCTTTGAAGTATTGAAGACATATAATAAAGTTAAAGTTTAAGATTATTCTGTTAAGTTTGGCTTGTAAGTTGTAAGAGTATATTATATTAAGGGTTCTTTGTCTCATTGATAGACGAGACATTGCCAAGTCACCTTCTGGTTACGGGGTGTAACAATTGTCACGTATGTTAACACCGACTAACAACTTCTTGGTCGTGATCTAAACTGGATATTCACCATTCAAGATCCAAGTGCAGAGAAGACGGAAGATAGTTTACTACAAGATTTCAGTATGAGCAAAAGAAGGAATAAATTTATATTACATAGCATAGAGACTCAATAATGAAATATGGACTACCCTTCCAGAACGAGATAGAATGCTTTCTCGTCCAATTTGGCACTTGCACATACAATACTAGGTTACAACTTACAAGTTCGGTCTTCGAATGCCTATTTTTGTGCAATATTTTTTTTATTATTAGAAATGGTGGGAACATGAGAAGTGGTTAGTAGGGATTTGAACTCCATACCTCTGCGTCTTGAGGCTTTAGCCTTGGCTACTAGGTCAATGCCTCAATTAGCTTTTTGTGCAATATCTCATCAAAGTTTAACTGATAAAACATCGGTAAATTCTATTATACTTTAATTTTATCCATGTAGATTGTTTGAGCAGAACAACGTTGCACTAAAAGGCATTAACATAAACTAGAAAGAAAAGGCAATGAAAATGATGTAAGATTTTAAAGAGTTTTGTATAAACTAACAATAACAGTAATTGACTAGGGAATTTGTTTAGCAACTAGATCAAAAACGTATGAAGTAGATGTAACTTAAGAAACTAGATATGAGATCTAATAGTGAAAAACTACAGTGAATACTAATGTAATTTCATGATGAGTATAAGATACCTCGTGTTATAATCAACGATCGCATTCAATTGTTTAACCAACTTATACAATACATCTACGGTTTAACAAACTTATCATTATGATGAGATATATCGGACAAGGCAAGGTTGTGATAATTGCAAGATGAATATACACTAGAAATGCCAAAAAGATTTTCCAAAGATGAAATATCAATCAATAGATCAACAAAAAATTTACAATCATTCAGATTTCAATTAAATACAACTTATGATTGAGAGCTTGAATAGAAGAACAGTTATCTATGTGATATTTCAAAAGTTCAAAGACTATTTGTCAAATATCATCTAAGTCTATAGAAAATAGCAAAAGACAACAAGATTGTCGAAAATGACATATCTAGCATATAAGGTGGCGGCTGCCTTTTTTCTATTTCTTAGATCAGACAAAGACCAAGATAATTAATTACTGGCACTCAAAATTCAGGGGATTCATTAAATAAAGAACATCTAGCTTGATTAGGGTGTAGTTGTGACACCCCAACCCTCTCGAGCCGGTAATGTCGCGTGCCTCTCGGCACTGGATTCTATCTTTTACAATATAATGTAAATGTGGATAAAAAAAATCTAAGAAACGAATTATATTCTATGTCTTGTAAGTTGACTTTGGTTTTCAACTGGATTCAAAAGTCTTCTAATCTTGTTTTGTGTCTAGCCTCGACTCGATTCTTTATCTTTGATCCCACGCTATACCTTAGAAGGTTCTGGTTCTATTCCAATCAGTCCTGCAAAACTAAAACAGAAAACAAGAAAAGCATGAGCTATAAATAACTCAGTGAGTCCCCAATGAGGTGAGTGCCAGAGGTTTGAAATTCATTTTATTTCGTAAACATTTTCTTTTGAAGACACGGAGAACCTTTCTTTAATCATAAATACTTTTCTTTTTTAATAACTTTTCTGGAATACTTTCTTTTCGGAAAGCTGTCTCTTTATTTGGAATACTTTTTCTTTAATTAAATTTCAGAAATAACCTTCCGGATTAAGAAGACCATTACGGATATCAGATTTGAAGTGGAAATGGCACATGACAGGCCAAGTCAATAACCTTGAAGTCAATACCAGCCTTACACCAGACATAGCTATGATTTGTCAACCTTATCCCCTGTTCAAATTCTGAAATCAAGGTCTGGCCAAGAGACCAACAACTCCTGAGTTAAACCTCTTAACCCCGGAGACATGTCAGGAATCAGATTTTCATTAAGACCCATGTGGTACACGTAGGGGATACAGTCAGCATGTTGCTTTCCCTGCCCCTAATGGTTCTCACACAAGTTGGGATCCCATGAAATAAACAGAAGTCCAAAACCAAAGATTCGAGATGTCCTCGTACAGGTGACCAACATCACACAGTGCAAGCCCCCAATGGTCGGAAGAGGGCTACCCTTGTGCAGTGTAAACTCGTTTTTCAATAGTATCAGAATTCTAGATGCTTTCATTTACTTTCTTGAGATTCTTTTAAGAAATCCAATATATTCTAGAGTTGTCATTCATTTACTTTTCGGAGATACTTTTCAGAGTTCTATTTCAGAAATACTGTAACTTTTCATTTGTAAACAATTTTCATAAAGCACATTTAAAACAAGTTCTCCAGTTTTGAGAGGTTAGCCTTTTATTTTCTGTAATTTCTTCCAGGTCTGTACATGATGGATGAAATATAGTTCTATGCCTATAAAGTGCAAAAGATCATGTTCCTTTTTAACAAAATGATTATATAATACTAACCTTCAAATTGGTACCAAAATCACCGATCGTCACATCCTTACCCTTTAAAAAAAATTCTTCCTCGAAATTCATTCTTGTGCCGGGAGCATATCAAATTTCATATGATCATCTCTGGAATGAACTTTCTACTTTAACGACAATTGGGAAATATAATACATTGTTTTATTCTCGAAAATGAACATACTACCAAGCGTGTACTTATTTATTTTCTTCCTTCATCTTTTTCTTCTAAATATAGCATATACAATATCTAAGTCTTATTCTTCCGTTCCCTACTCGCCCAATGCATTTACTCGGGCCTTCACGTGTGGCTTTTCAATTGGATTCTTAATGGGCCGAATGTTTTTCTACCGATTGACATCTGCAGTCACATCTTGATTACCCTGGTATTTATTAGGGCATTGAGGATGTAGGTGACCTTTTTTTCCGCAGTTATAGCTTTGTTCCAACCTTTTCCTACATTTGTCACGTTGGTAGCTCGGACGACCACAATAACCGCACACTAATATTTATTCTACAACATTCTGATCTTTTGAAGACATAATTATATTGTATATATTATTAGTCTTATAAATTGCTCGGGGATAGTTAATACTCCCTCCATTCCAAATTAACTGTCCACGTTTCTTTTTTTTGTTTGTCCCAAATTAACTGTCCATTTTCTAAATAAAGTATGTATTAATAACAATATTTCTAATTTTATCCTTCTTCCAACTCCTCATTGAATACTCCTAATTAATTAAAATTATCACTTTCCAACACATATTTAAGAGGTGGTTGGATGTTGTGTGAGAGGAAGGAGAGACAAAGACATAAAATTTAAATGACATTAATAAAATTAATGAGGGGCATCTTAGACTTTTAGTTATATTTTACCATCAAAATCACCAAAATCTTAATACCCGTGTATTTTACAAAGTGGACAGATAATTTGGGACGGAGGGAGTAAACCTTAGTGGGTCTTAAAATCAAAATATAAAGTTATATGGACTAAAACGTAATTTTTAAAAATTATTTCGTGACTTCGAAACTGAGTTATCACTGATATATTTTATTTTACTCATTCCCGTGAATGTTTTCTTTTATTTTTATGTCTGACTAGATATTGAAAACACAAAATAGACAAGATGGGAGTTGTTTGTAGTATAAGTAAAATATAAGAACTTATGTAATAATTTTCTTTTTTCTTTTCCATGTTTCTTTGATTTTCCCGAATTTTGAATTTATTATAATTTTTATCTCCAAACACGATTATCTTAAATTCATGTCCTTTTATCCTGATTTGAATGAAGGAAATTTAAGGTTGTATTCATCTGGTCACCCAACTTAAATCGGCAAAAGTCTGATTAGTAAATCTCTCTTATTTGGTAGGTATAACGAATGTTCCTACGAATTTCATTAACAAAATTCACAAGCAGCAATTTCAGAGAAATATAGTTCAAAATTTACAAGAGCCAAAAAGTATAAATGGATTGATTTCGAGTAACCAATATTCAGCGATAAAATATATAATTTTATTAAGGGAAATTAGTCTATTTAGTCCCTCAATAATTTGTGTTTAGCCCGTATAGTCCCTAATGTTTAATTTCAGCCTATTTAGTTCCCCAAAAAAATTTGTTTAGCCTGTATAGTCCCCAATGTTTAATTTCAGCATGTAAAATTTATTCTTATATCTCTAGATCATTAAACTAATGAAAGGAAACCTATAATATATAAAGTTAAGCCAAGTTGGGATAGAAGGTTGTGGTGATAACATTTGACATTCTATAGATTTATGGTCCAATGAAAAGCTTAAATGTGGCAATGTAAGAATTGATTACTCTATTAAATGCAATGCCCCATTAGCTAATAACATAAATTGAAGCTTTGAATAGCTATAGAACTCAATATTTAGTCATATTAGTTTAGTTATTGCTCATGAGCTATATATATATATATATATATATATATATATATAACCCATGCTATGCACGAGATTCCATTTTATTATATAATTAAGAGTATATGAAAATCAAATGGCCCCATGACTTTATTTTTTATTTTTTAAAAATGACTATTGAAATGAAAAAGTTGAAAAGCGAATTGAGTTTGCCACTGAATTTAATGAGCTAAATACCAACCAACCAATTCAATCAATTGAAAAGCATGTTCAATCCCCTTTATTTATAATGTTGTCAAACTCCAAAAATTTCGTACATTTTCAATGTGGGATCTTGAATAATATTGAAAAGGAAAAAGAAAAAGAAAAATCTAAAAAATTAGAATAGAAGAAAAGAAAAACCATAAATATATTAAATTATACAATTTAATTTGAATAAGTTAAAGATGTCAATCAATACTTCTAAAAAAAAATCAATACTTTTAAAATAATTATAAAAAAATCAAAAAGTTTGGAAATTTGATTGAAAACCCAAAAAATCTATAGTGTTGAAAAACTGGAAATGCCTTTGCTGATATCATATATAAATTTTATACACATTAATTTTCTTTTATAGTCTTGTCATTTGTCAAGTTTTAAAAACAAAAACTATTTTTTTTTTTTTACGTGAGAATCTTTATTGTTGTTAATTCTCTTATGTGACTTTAGATTAATATTTTTTATTTTTTATTATTTTATTAAAAATTAAAATTTCTACAAATTAATACTTTAGTTTTAGAGAGTTTAGAAGAAGATTCACTTGATTTTTGCATTATAAACAAAGCGAATTGATTTTTTTTCCATTTTTTAAATATACATTTTTTTTTCAAAAGATATTATGAAAATAAAAATGCTTCATAAGAATGAAAAAAGAAAAAAATGAACATAGCATAAGTCTAAGCTAAATCGAACTTCATGTAAGTTCAATCGAAATTCAGAGGACCCGGTCATCCGAATTATCCGTTATTTGTTAAACTTTAACCATTTATATTTATATAAATAAAAAATATAAGAAGAAAATAAGTGCGCTTCACTAATTTAATGGGCTTAAATGTAAGCCCAATTTTCCACACAAAACAACATGTGAAAGTACTCTTTTTATAGTGTTGTCAAACTCAACAAACAATCTAATTTTTCAATGTGGGATGCATTTACTCCTTTTATAACGAGTTATAAGTCTTCTCCTTTTATTTTATTAAAAAAAAATACAAAACTTTCGAAAATTACACGTAGAATTCTAGAGAATGTGATCGGGTAAAAACAAACACCTTATGTAATATAAATATAGTTATATTTGATAGTCTAATAACCCGTGCTATGAATGGGATTCCATTTTACTATATAATTAAGCGTATATGAAAACAATGGCTCTGTACGCTTTTAAGTTTTGACTCTTTAAATGAAAAAAAAAATGAAAAAAAAGAAGGTTTTCTCGCAGGTTCTACCAAAAATCAAAAGGCTATGTGAGCTAACTTTTTTTTATATTTTTTTTTTTTACAATTTCAATGAAAAAGTTGAAAAGCAAATTGAGTTTGCTAGTGAATTTAATGGGCTAAATATCAACCCACCAATTCATTCAATTGAAAAACATGCTCAACCCCTTTATTTATAATTTTGTCAAACTCCAAAAAATTTCGTACACTTTCAAGGTGGGATCTTGAATAATATTAAAAAGGAAAAAGAAAATTCTAGAAAATAAGAATAGAAAAAAACCATAAATATATTAAATTATACAATTTAATTTGAATAAGTTAAAATGCCAATCAATACTTTTAAAATAATTATAAAAAAATTGGAAATTAGATCGAGGACCCGAACACTCTATAGTGTTGAAAGACTGGAAATGCCTTTGCTGATATCATATATAAATTTTATACACATTAATTTTCTTTTATAGCTTTGTCATTTGTTAAGTTTTAAAAATAATAACTATTTTTTTGTTTATGTGGGAGTCTTTATTGTTGTTAATTCTCTTATGTGACTTTAGATTAATATTTTTTACTTTTTATTTTATTAAAAATTAAAATTTCTACAAATTAATTGGATTTTATTAATTTGTTTTGGTGTGCTTTTGTAGCTATTCGGTAGCTAATTTTGCTCCGAAAATTTTCGTAGCAAATGAAAATTAGATTTTATTAGTTTCTAATTTTTCCCCGTCTCTTTTCTACCTCTCTCCTATGGCATTTTGTTTTAGGGTTTTAGGTATTCAATGATTTGTAAAGAACCCATGGGAAATCAGAGATTCGGTGACCACCAACAACCAGACATAAAGGTTCCTTCTTCCCCTATATCTCTAATTTTTGTACTGGTTATTTCTCTTCTTTTACTTATTTATTTTTAGCTTCACAGTAAAGATCCTTCATAAAGGGGGCTTCTTTAAAATGTAGGCATTTGAGTTCATGGTCACTGATGCCTTGCACCTTCATCTAGGCAAAGATTTAGCTCTTCTAGTTCAAACTTGAGATCCTCTTCTAATGGCGAAGAAAACTGTGATGATCTCAGAATGTAAATGCTAAGAACACCAAGAAGAACAGAAATGAGGTAAAGAAATAGAAGAGGGTTTGAGAAAAAGAAAAGCTTAATTCATTGCAAATCAAACTTGGATAAAGGAGGAAGTACCCAGCCAAAGCTGATTACAAAATGATATATATTTCTGGATAAAAAGACTAATAATTGAACTCCTATAAATAGAAACTAATCTAAGATAATCTCAGCCACTTATTTACTTAGTCTAATATTGGCCCTCCAACTCAGCTTTGCCTTTCCAGCTCATTGCTTTGTATGTTTAGCTGAAGTCCAAAATTCCATAACATAACCTGAGTGTTGCTTTGCAATGTATGACATTGCACTCCCCTTAGTATGAATCTTGTCCTCAAGATTCCAGAGAATAATCAGGCCATTTCCTTAGAATTTCATCAGCCAACTCCCAAGTTGCATCTTCTGGTGCCAAATTGCTCCACTGAATGAGCCACTGCACAGCTGGATTGTTGTGCCTATTGATCAATCTTCTATCCAATATTGCTACTGGTTCAACCATGATCAACCCCTCTTGGTTAGTTTCTGGCAGAACTGTCTGAGCCACTTGTTGATTGCCTAGTTTTTTCTTTAATTGGCTCACATGGAACACGGGATGAATTTTAGATTCATCAGGATAAGTTTGTAGGCAACTTCTCCTACCTTCTTGTCAATGTAAAATGGACCAAAGAACCTGTAGGACAGTTTTTTATTCTTCCTGTTGGCTAGTGAATTTTGGTTGTAGGGGTGAAGTTTAACATACACCCATTCCCCTTCTTTGAAGCTTCTCTCAGTCCTGCCTTTGTCAGCATTTTGTTTCATCCTCTCAGTAGCCAATCTCAAGTTTTCCTTCAATACAGCATCAATCCTCCTCCTATCTTCCATCATCTCAGACACATCCCTATGTTTGATCTCCTCCATCAGAATGCCTTCCCCAAAGCCAGCAGGCTTGTAGCCATAGATGGCTTCATATGGAGACATCTTTAATGCACTATGATAGCTGGAATTGTACCACCATTCAGCTAGCAGCAAGTGCTTGTGCCAAGTTTGAGGTCTCTGAGCTGAGAAACACCTTAAGTACTTCTCAAGACTTTGGTTAACTCTCTCAATTTGCCCATCTGTTTGAGGGTGATAGGCTGAGCTGAGCTTTAATTTAACCCCCACAGTCTTGAAAAGTTCTTGCCAAAATGTGCAAGTAAAGATCTTGTCCCTGTCACTCACAATACTTTCAGGAAGTCCACGTATTCTGAAGACTTTGTTCATAAACTCTTTAGCTATCTGTTGAGCTGTGAAGGGGGTGAGTTAGGCCTATGAAATGCCCAAACTTAGTGAATCTATCTACTACCACCAGTATAGTGTCCCTCCCTTCTGACTTAGGCATCCCCTTAACAAAATCCATACTCAGATGAGTGAAAGGTTTGTTAGGTATTTCAAGAGGCTGCAACAAGCCAGGATAGGCTACATGTTCAGGTTTACATCTCTGGCAGGTGTCACATTGTTGTACTGTTTGCTTCACTTGCTCTAGCATATTAGGCCACCAAAAATGTTTCTTAAGCCTCATATAGGTTGCCTGTCTTCCTGAGTGTCCCCCTAAGGCTAAGTTGTGCATGGTTTCAATCACTTTCTTTCTTGCATCACCTTTCTCTTCCACATAAATCTTTCCTTGGAACCTCAGGACTCCTTCAATGTAGCTGAAATCAGTAGCCTTCCCCAATGCAATCTGAGCAACATTGTTTTCTACAAAAGCATCTTCTTCATAGCTTCCTTTTACTTCTTCCACCCATTCAGGCACCACCACAGAAACTGCATTACACTCAAACCTCCTTGAAAGTGCATCAGCAACCCTGTTTTTTGATCATTTCTTATACTGCACTTCAAAGGTCATCCCCAGTAGTTTAGACAGCCATTTTTGCTGTGCAGAAGTAGTGATCTTTTGCTCCACCAAGTATTTCAGACTCTGGTGGTCTGTCCTGATCACAAAAGCTTGCCCCTCTAAGTAATGTTTCCATTTGTAGATGACAGTTGTCAGAGCCATCAGCTCCTTTTCATAAGTAGACAATCCACTGGACCTAGGGCCTAAAGCTTTGCTAAAGTAAGCTAAGGGCCTTCCTTCTTGCATTAACACAACCTCTATCCCTACTTCACTTGCATCTGTTTCTACAATGAATTTCTTAGAGAAATCAGGTAGAGCCAACACTGGTGAGGCACACATGAAGGACTTAAGCTTTTGGAAAGCAACTTCAGCATCATTTCCTCATTTGAAACCATTTTTCTTAAGTAAAACAGTCAATGGTTTGCTGATTAGGCCATACCCTTTTATGAATCTCCTATAATAACCAGTTAACCCCAAAAACCCCCTTAACTACTTAATGTTTTGTGGAGTAGGCCAACTCTGCATATCCTCCACCTTCTTAGGATCTGCTCTAACTCCTTCTCCTGAAACTAAGTGACCTAAGTACTCAATTTTTCTTTGAGCAAAGCTGCATTTACTTAGTTTTCCATACAATTGGTGTTCCCTCAGTAGTTTCAAGACAATTCTCAATTGTTTAACATGCTCATCTAAGGAAGTACTATAGATAAGTATGTCATAAAAAAAAAACAAAACAAATTTCCTCAAGAAAGAACCAAATATCTTATTCATTAGGGCTTGAAAAGTGGCAGGTGCATTTGTGAGCCCAAATGGAATTACTTTGAACTCATAATGCCCAAAGTGTGTGTTGAAGGTTGTTTTAGGTATATCTTGTTCCCTCATTCTTATTTGGAAGTATCCAGACCTCAAGTCCAATTTAGAGAAATATTTGGCCCCATTTAGTTCATCTAATAGGTCATCTACCATGGGAATAGGAAATTTGTCTTTAATTGTCAAAGAGTTCAGTTGTCTAAAGTCTACACAAAACCTCCAATATCCATCTTTCTTCTTTACCAAGATGATTGGTGAAGAAAATAGACTAACACTTAGCTGTATTATACCTTCTTTCAACATCTCAGCCACTTGTCTCTCAATTTCCTCTTTCTGACAATGAGGAAGCCTATAAGACCTGAGCTTCACAGGTTTTTCCCCCTCAATCAGCTCAATACAATGCTCATGTCCCCTACTAGGTGGCAGCCCACTAGGTGGTTCAAAGATTTCAGCAAATTCCTTAAGTACTTTGCTGATTTCTTCAGGTGGCTTGCCCTCCCCCTCATGCATTGTATCCCCTTCTATTCCACTTGGAAATCCTACCCAAACCTCAGTGCAGTTCCTAAGACATTTAGGTAATGCCTTAACAGTTACAGACTTAAGCTCTACCCTGCCTTACTCATTGCTCACTTTGACAGTTTTTTCCTCATAGACAAAGGAAAACTCCTGTTGCTTATAGTCTAATAGGATAGTACTGTGAAGTTCAAACCAATCCCCTCCCAAAATTATATCACTTCCTCCCAGTTTCAACACATGCAAATTATGGTTAAACTGTATCTCATTTAGCTTCCAGTGCACATTCTTGCACAAAGACTTGTTCCAAGTACTTTCCCCAGTGGCTAAGACTACTTTAAGAGGTTTTGAGTCCTCACAGGTTAGTCCAACTTGCTTAACTATAGAAGGGTCTATGAAACTATGTGTGCTACCAGGGTCCATCAGAATGACTATGGGTTGCTTCTTGATAAATCCTATGGTTTTGAAGATACTTCCCCCAATGTTAACTCCCACAGCATTAAGTGACACATGAGCAATTTCAGCTATCTCTTCACCTAATTCCCACTCTTCTTTCCCTTCCTCAGGTTGTAAAGTAGTTAGGGACGGAGTTCGAGTCTCGAGCTTCTTGAGGTTCTGAGGTTACCACCAACATATTGACCTCACTCATCACACACTTATGGTTATAAGAGTATTTATCCCCACACCTAAAACATAATCCCAATTCTCTCCTCCTTTGCATCTCAGTGTCACTAATTTTTTTTGAATTTCATGGGTTCTTTTGAGTTAAAAACGTTTCTTGAAACTGTGGGTGGATTGTTGAAAGTTTTATGGGTGCTTGGGCTGGTGGGGCTGTTTTTCTGAGGGGAGGTGTATGGTGATGTGTAAGGCTTTGAAACTGGTTTGGGATACACCTTGCTCATAGAGTTCAAATGAAACTCTTTATCAATGGCCAATCTGAAAGCTTCCTCTATTGTACTAGGTTTAAACATACTGGCCATACTTCTTTTTTCTTCCTTAAGCCCACTCATGAACAAGTCCACATAGTAAGAGTTGAAGTCTACATTGCTTGCACTCACAAAGGCAGCCTTCAGTTCCTCATACTTTTTCATATAACTCACAACATTTCCCCCTTGTTTATGCTTAGTAAACTCACCAACTATCCCAGAGTTGCTACTAATATCAAATCTCTGGTACATATTCCTAACAAAATGGTTCCAGTTTACAGTGCCATATTCTTTAATGTAACTGTTTCCCTACAAGAACCCTTCCTTTTTCATATAGCAAATGGCTATGCCTAACTTAAGGTGGTCAGGAATTTGGTGAAGTTTGAAATAGTGGTCTCCTTTTTGCAGCCATTCTCTAGGATTTCCATCCTCAAAGATGGAGAATTCGATTTTAGGTAGTTTAAGGCCTCCTCTTCTATCACCAACAGTGAACTGAGTGCCTTCTATATCTAACTCAAACTGCATTCCTTCTTCCCTCCTACCCCTATTTTCATTGTTCTCCTATCTATTAGGGTATTCAGGGTCACAGCATGAACTAGACTCACCTGCAGACTTATCTTTGATTATCATATTTAATTTTCCCATCAGCAGATCTATTTTCATATCAAGATATAATTTATGAGCATTCTGATCAGAGTGTACCTTAGCTAAGGTGTTTTTAACCTCCTCTTGCTGAAGGTTGAGTTTTCTTATGGAGTTTTCCATTTCGAGCAGCTTCCTCCCATGGAAATCCACTGTGGTTTGGAGATCAGGAATTTCAGCAACAGGTAGCAATGGAGGACTGTCTGTTCTGGTCCTTGTATTCACCATTGATGCCGAGGATGACCAGCTCTGATACCAAGTGTGATGATCTCATAATGTAAATTCTAAGAACACCAAGAAGAACAGAAATGAGGTAAAGAAATAGAAGAGGGTTTGAGAAAAAGAAAAGCTTAATTCATTGCAAATCAAACTTGGATAAAGGAGGAAGTACCCAGCCAAAGCTGATTACAAAATGATATATATTTCTGGATAAAAAGACTAATAATTGAACTCCTATAAATAGAAACTAATCTAAGATAATCTCAGCCACTTATTTACTTAGTCTAATCTTGGCCCTCCAACTCAGCTTTGCCTTTCCAGCTCATTAATTTGTCTGTTTAGCTGAAGTCCAAAATTCCATAACAGAAACTGAGTGTTGCTTTGCAATGTATGACAAAAACACTAGCCCGACAGAGTTTGACTCAAAGATTCCATCTTTTTGGCGAATTTCTGAAAGTTACGGAAGAATAGAATTTGTGGAGTAATAGTTTCGAAATTACGGTAAAAACTCGTGAGTTATCTGATTTATTGTATGAATTTATTTTGGTTTCTTGGTTTTATTTAGATCTCTGTTCTTACAATTTTTTATGCTCAGATTTTGACACCTCTCTTTGTTTTCGTGTTATTCATGGATTGATTCACTAGTAATGGGTCTCTGAGAAGCTTTTCTAAATTGGCAATGAAGATATATATATTATTCATTGCAGTATTGTATACAATTTTGTATTTTATTTGATTTTGTTTATAAATTTCTTTGTTCAATTTTGAATTGATTTTTCCATTGCTTTGAAAAGTTCTTGGCTTTTTTTCTTTTTCTTTTTTTGTTTTGATTGATTTTATGATCTACTTTTACTATCATGTGAAATTGTTATGAATGTTCTTCCAAAAACTTGATTGTCCATGACTTCTATTGCTAAGACAATGAATTAATTTCTTTGATCTTCATGTCTTTGGTTTTCTTTCAGGTTGAAAAGGCTCATAGTGCTGATCTTCATTGTGTTGATTGGAATCCTCATGATGTAAATCTTATTCTAACAAGGCAATCTATGCTCCCGACATTATTTTATTGCATTTGTGTTGAACTACTTCTATTGTTTGGTCCTGCACATTTAAATAAATTACTTCATTCATTCAATAGTTTATACCATCTTTTTGTTTCAATAGTTTATCCTCTCAATTAATCTTGTGCCCTGGAATCCACTTGCCCCCCTTTAGTTCAGCTGACAACTTTGTTTGGATGTTTGACCGTCGGATGTTTGCCCCAGTAAGCAACGAAAAAACTCTTCTTTACATTTTTTTCTGTGATCCCTTTATGGTTCTTGTTACCATGTGGTAGCTCTACGGTAGTGGAGAAAAGGGTACTGCAAAGTTATACATATATGTATATAACTTGAATTGAGTATCGTGGAATTACTAATTCACAAATGTTTACTTTTCTAGTTATTTGACAGAAAACTTCCATACTGTGACAGTTCCTGATTGGATGTTTGACGATGGAGGAAGCATTATGTGTGTTCATCTTCAATATTATTTAGTGTGGAAAATGCCACTAATCATTTGATATTGGTTTAGTGATGGATTGATCTCTTTAATGTGGTAAGATCATGATGGTTGTAGTTTTGATAGGAAAAAATTTACTCTGCCAATTTAACTTGTGGCAGAACCCTACATTACATGTAAATTTTACTTGTTATTCAATCGATATTTAAAACTTTCATTTTTTTCTCAATTTTTGTAGATCTCTTAAGTTGTTGTTTTTTACTTGATTGTATTAAGTTTTTGGCTTGGTTTGTTAGATCATGTCATGTTGTTTGTCGGTTTGTATTGTATGTAAAAATTGTTGGTAACATTTATTTTTGGCAGGGAGCTAGTTGTATATTTAGATTTTTTGTTAGAGAAATCTGTCAAATATGTACAGATTAACTATGAAATAAATATATTTTATATTATTTTTATGAATATTTTCATAGCTAATCTGTGTCTATTCTAAATTTTCGTGGCTAAAATTATTTATGACAACGTACTTGGCGCATTCTCTACAGGCCTAATGCTAGTATTTGGTCACCACTATGAACTCTTATATCCTCTACCATAGGGGTCGGATCCTCAGTCGCATTCCCAAGATTAAGCACGAGGTTCGAGTGGGCACAGGAGCAGCATCTTCCAGGGAGTTGATCTCCTCAGGCCCCTCCGGAAGCACCAAATTCTCTACCTCCCAATTATCCCCCCATTTACTGGCTAGTCAGCAGAGAGATATGGAGAGTCGTACCTACACAACGTACATATGTTAGAAACAAACCGGTCAATGTATTTGTTGGATAAATAAAATGTCATACAACAAGGTAAGAAACTAACACAAGTCAGTATAATTGAAATATTTTCTATGAGAAAATTCCAAGAAAGTAGGGGCTCATAAATCTCTAACAATCATCTCAAAGGCATATTGCTTAATGATATCTAGCCCAGGAATTTCTGCGTCGTACTCAATTGGAGGATTTGAGATGATAGTGAACAAATTCCACTCTTGGATAAACTTAGCGGGAGTGGGACATACATAAAAGACACCCATGGGAACTACCTCGAAGAAGAATCTAAAGGTTTCTATGTTGATAGACACCCCGAACACATGACATAGCATAATAAAACAAGTAATAAATCTTGTCAAATTCGGACTCAATTACCTCAGGTTTAATTATAAAATGAACCTAATTTGAAGAACACCCCCACCCCGAAGTTGTTCTACATAAACAGTTCTGCAACCCGACGGAGGATAACAAGCCATGTGATTAGGTTTAGGCAACACATGAGTATTAGGGGGATTGACATGTTTTCCCAGAGTTTATTTAGCCTATATTCATTTAAGATTTGTGCAATACCTGACACCTCACACTCTTCTATTTGCCGAAAGTTTTGGGGAGTCCATGGAGGATATTCTAGGGCTGGAAGAGAGTTGTCTTTATGGCCCATTCTATTATTAGTTATCCTAGACAAATCTCCCGAGACTCACACATTAATTTCGCCCGAGGACACAACAATATCTTTTTCCAACTACTATTTCAAACACAGAGTTAGGTTGAGACCTCTTACCTCGATGAGTGGATCTCTTGGGTGACATTACAGTGGTGGACTTATAGACGGTTCACTGGTGGAGACGTTGAATATACTGAACGGACCTCAATTGGACTTCGAAACCCAAAGCCTTATGGCACTGTGTCTTTAAGTTTCTAGCAGTTGGAGGATATAGTTATGGATCCGAAAATTTGATGGCCAGTTCTTTAAATCGGAAATATCAGCCATAATTGTACACTTCACCGGAGAAGAAAAATGGAGAAAGGAAATAGCAAAGAGTGAATTTTTGCAAGGTAAGAATGCCTATTGACTATGTCCACCTATTTATAGGATGGTAAAAAGTAACTTCAGTGTGGTTATTCATGGGATGCTTGGCTACTATGTATTGATATAAGATGAAGTGGTTTTTCGTACGTTGGGGAACGTATTCAAGTCTACTGTTCGGGGATAAACCCCTGATAGACCTCATGTTCCCCACAGGACATATAACCCCAGAACATTAAGATTAATGAAATGACTTCCTGGAAGAATAACAGTTCCCGAATATATCCGGATATATCTCCCGAAGAATATCCCCAAGTTCTTAAAGGAAAAGGCCCCAACGGTATATCCACCCAAGGAAGCATTTACCCGACAGCTATCTTCCCGGGACAATCAACTACCTATGTAAATAATATTCCAAGAATTTTCACATTGAACATGCCCAAGGCTTGGCAATAGCTTCTTGACGCATTATTCATGAGATCAATATACTCGGAATAGATTTATCCGAAGATGTGTCAACCACAGGCTATGAAAGTCTATTGAACATTTTCCCAGGGTTAAAGACCTTCAGTATTCTTGATCGCGTGCGTCTACGGCTCTACAGTTACTAGTTCAAGACCTCAGCTTCAGGTGTCTTCACCAGACTTTTCAAAGGCTTATGGTGGGTTCCGACTCGAGATTCATATCAAGGCCCTGGGATGCTCCTAGCCCGTCTCAACCCGCATCATTATATATGGACATGTGCGAATAAACATGTACAATTTATGGCAACTACCAAAGAGATCGACTCCTCATGGGACTGCGTTCCCTAAAACCGTTTCTGAATCAAAAGACTTAAGGTAAGAACAGTTCTAATCAAATTTGTAAAACACAAGAGGGGGGGTGAATTGGGTTTTAATCTATCTTGTAAACTTTTTCGAATCTCTAAGCAATGCTAGTATAAGTTTGTGCAAGATGAGCAAATGCAAAACTAAACCCAACAACAAGACAAATGATTTAGAGTGGTTCGATTCACTTAGAATCTACATCCACTACCTTGAGCCGCACCCAAGGATTTCAACAACTTCACTAAGAAGACTTTTTACACTTGTGGCTAACTCACTAAGAGTTTTACAAACACAACCACAATACAAAAACTCACTAAGAGCTTGATTGCCCACACAAAGTAGGACTTTTACAAGATTAACCCTATCACTAAGAAAGGGAATAAAGATGGGTAATTTAAAAAAAGTTGTTCACTCTTCTAAGTGAAAGATGGATACCTTTGAAGTACATCAATTTGAAGCTCTTTAGAACATATGAAGTCCACTCTTTGTCTTGCTTTTTGAAATACACCTTTAAGTGATTTAAATCATGGCAATGAAGTGTATTTTGCTTTGAAAGTGTTTTGGCTTGATGAGAGATCAATGAATATTTGATATGCAAGCCTTGGAGTCATTCTCTAGCATTGGAGTATTTATACATTTCAAAATATGCTGAAAAATGACTCTTTAACGGTCAAAAAACGGCTAGTTTCTCGCAGAGTTCGGTTGACCGAACAAGGGTCGGATGACCCACTTGGATGACCTCGGTCGACCGAGGTAGGCTAAGGTCGACCGACCTTGGCTGGTTTTCACAGTCTTCAACTCTCAGTTTCTCTTCGGTTGATCCGAGCTTTGAGCTCGGTTGACCGACCTTTTCTGAGCCTGAGAGATGTTGATTTTTCACACGTTTTAAAATCTTTTGAAGTCTAAAAAGGTTTTCCCAAAGGTAACAAGTAAGAACATTTGGAAAACCATTTTAAAGTACTTAGACTTTGAAAACAAAGGCTTTTGAGATATGAACTCATGTAAGGAACGTTTTGAAACTTAGCCTTTTGAAAACGTGTTTATGATGCATGCAAGACTAGAGTGTAGAGCTTATGTTCATGAGAGCTTTGGTTAGAGCTTTATAAGATAACGACAAAGCTAAACTAACCAAACCTAAGTCTTCAATCTTCAATCTTGATAAAATGAGCCTTGCATAACTTTGAATCTTGATACCAAAGGCTTGATTGAAGTACTTAGAGCTTCCATAATGAGTTCCGATATTCTATCACAATGATTAAGATCATTAGACACAACATCAAAAGTTTGTCCAATATCAAAAACTGAGTTTGTTCGCCCTTAGGGCTTACAATCTCCCCCTTTTTGATTATGACAAACTTTTATGTAATAAGATAGAATATGGACTAAATTAAGAACAAGGAAGCATGGCAAAAAGTTAAAGATCAATTAAGAGCAATGACTAGTGCTTTAAAAGATAAAACCAATGAAGACAAAAGCACTTAGTCATGATAACTTCTTTTTGCCATATAATCTAGGGACTCTTAGAAGAGCCCTATTTCCCAACCAACCTCCTTTCCTCCTTCCTTCCATTTTGTAGCTTTCTTGTGTGTATTATACATACCTTAGTTTACACAAGAAGCTAACTTACCATTTTCATCAATGTAGATGTGAGTGCTAAGGATCCTATTAAGAAGAACATGCTCACACTAACATTAGAACTATCAATGGTTTGTTATCATCAAAACAACATAGGATATTTTTTCCCTTCAGGCTAACAATCTCCCCCTTTTTGATGATGACAAAACATTGGTGCAAATGGGAATAATATGCAAAAATAAGATACCAAATGTATGCATGAGATAAGGATATTGAGGATCCAAACAAGTAGATGTTTTCAAAAAATATTCTACTCCCCCTATATTAAAGAATCCCTTATCTCTCCCATTTTGCAAGTTCTAAGCTTTCTCCTTTTGTAAATTACTTCTCTTGGCACATTTGCAACATTAAAATTTCTCCCCCTTTTTGTCAACTCAAAAAGGTAAATCAGAGTGCCAATAAGAAAAGCATTTTAACGAAAAGTAAAGATTAATTTTGGAGAAGCTTGATGAAATTTAATAATCCTCCCCATATAAAGAAAAACTTAAAAACCATGGAGAATCATGATGGTCTAATAGATTGATAAGATAAGAACCAAAAGACCAAACCTAAAGACCAAAAAAAAAAAATTTGAAGAAGGATTACTTAGGAATAAGCTTGGTTGATTTCTAAAAAACAAGGAGTCCATAATAACACATAAATCAAAAGATAAACTAAGCTAAAAACAAAGGAGATAAGGAATATAACCTTAAGCACAATCTCCCCATTTATAAACCATACGATGTTAGCTATTTGAGATAAAACCAAGTTTGATACCAATTGACCAATTGTAAAACATGATAACAATTGTAAATATAGCCAATTGTAAAACACGTTTGAAAATATAGCTAACAAAGTACAAGTGGAAGTGATACCATGAATTCATAAGTTAAGCACATGTATCACAACCAAAAGAAGTAGAGGAAGTGTAAGATAACACTTTGAGTACATTCCTCTAACAAGTTAATGGTTAGCTAAATGAGTGTAGCAACTCTTAAAGTGATACTAACCAAAAACTATAATGAGATCACAATGGATAAGAAAATGAAGAATATGGTCTCAAAATTATTAAGGGAGAGTATATGTGATACCAATTAAAGACATAAACATTTATAACACATATAACTACCAAAATAACTTACACAAGTTGGCTATAAGATATAAAAGATGAAAGGCAAGCCAACAAGTGATGTGATGATGTAAAATATGAACAATTTAGCATACATCACAATTATGAGTTTACATCCTAAGTCAAGCATCTAGACGATCAACCACATAACTAATTGTTTTAATAGAACCTATGTTACAACTCGCCGACTTGCCATTAATAGCCTCTCGGACAGGTTATGATCATTATTTTGGTAATGTTACGAGCAAGATTTGGTTATTATGGGATGGGAGTTTGGATTTGAATATTGTTGGTGATCATGAACAGGTGGTACATATAAAAATGAATCATTTTGCGGGGTCAACGGTCTATGGTTCTTTTGTATACGCACGTTGTCAGTATACGAATAGACGTGAACTTTGGCGGGAGCTAACTAATTTTGCAGGCACACATGATGATCCTTGGATGGTTGGTGGGGATTTCAATGTTGTGTCTAAACTTGAGGAGAGCCTGGGATCGGTTCCGGCGGCATTGCCTATGTTAGAATTCAATGAAGCAATCAATGACTGTGGATTATTAGATGCGGGGTACGGGGGCAGCCCTTACACTTGGTCCCGTAGCTCAAACCCACCACTATTGAGGCGGCTAGATAGGGTATTGGTGAATACAAAATGGAACTTGCAATTTCCCATCACGAAGGTTGAACATCTTCACAGATCTTTATCGGATCATTGCCCATTACAGATACATTTGAAACTCTCTTCTTAATGTGCCAGCTCAGCATTTCGCTTTCAGGCTATGTGGATACGACATCCAAATTTTTATGAGCTGGTCTCGGAAAATTGGGGGCAGCCAATGGAAGGGAATGGTATGTGTGTCCTAATGGGTAAATTGAAAAGGCTGAAGGGTGTTTTACAACAATGGAACAGGGAGTCGTTTGGCAATATCCATACACGGTTGAAATCCGCGGATGTTAATGTGCAACAAGCGAAGCCCTCTATGATGCAAATCCTTGGCGAGATACATATGCGGTGTTAAAAATAGCGAGGGAGAGTACGAACAAATATTTATTATGGAGGAGATTTTACGGAGGCGAAATCTAGAGTCCGTTGGTTGAAGGAAGGTAATGCAAACTCTAAATATTTTCACTCTATTTGCACTAATAGGCGAAGACTGACTTAGAATATTGGGTATTCGAGGGCAAGCGGGTGACTTCATTAATGACCCGAGGCGAGATAGGGTTGGAAGGAGCGGAAATTTTATACGAAGTTATTTGCGAGAAGATAGCGGGGACGTTGGAAAACGAGGACATGTTAAATATCATCCCAGAAATCTTACGAGATGGTGACAACGAGAATGCTTAGTCGGTTGCAGGGGATGGAAGAAAGTACGGGAGGCGGTCTTTGCTTTGGGAAAGGAAAGTGCTTGAGTCCGGATGGGTATTCGGGGTTTTTTCCAATCTGTTGGAATATTGTGTGCAGGATGTTTTAAACTCGGTAAGGGACTTTTGGGCGGGGCTCCCACTTCCTAAGTCTATGTCAAGCACCCCTAATTGTTTTATTACAGCAAAGCGAGCACCTATGTCCTTTAATGATTTTCGGCCTATCTCTTTGTGTTCGTTTGCTAGTAAGATCATCTCCAAAGTGTTGGCCAGCCGACTATCACTCACTGCTTCCCTAAAGCCCGATATCTCCAAATCAGGGCGGGGGTTTGTTAAAGGTCGCCTTATCACGGATAATATCATCATGGCTCAAGAAATGATACAACACCTGGATAGACGGGTTCGTGGGGGCAATCTTGTAGTAAAATTGGACATGCTTAAGGCATTTGATAGGGTTTCTCATGTATACTTACTCGGGGGTGTTAAGAAACTTTGGCTTTTACTGCTCATTTTCTTCACTTGATCAGGACATTCTTGAGCTCAACTTGGTTTTTCGTTCTCGTCAATGGTATCCCGTATGGTTTTAATAAAAGCGGGACGGAGCGTAAAACAAGGAGATCCTATATCGCCCCCTTTTATTTATATTGGGCTGCGGAAGTCCTCTCGCGGAGTTTGGAGAGGCGGTCCTATGGGCCAAATATTACCATATGCTTTACCCGAGAACGCATTGAATCTAACACATCTTAGTTTTGCGAGATGATATAATCATTTTTTCTAAATGGTGGCAAAAGAAGTGTAGGTTGCATGGTGGAGCTATTACGGAAATATGAAAAAAGTTTTGGGACAATGTGTGAGTGTGGGAAAATCGGCCTTCTACACCTCGTCAAAAAACCCAACATCGGCAAGCGGGGTATATCGGCATGGCTACGAGGCTTTGTACACGGAGATCTACCACTTAAAAATACTTAGGTTGTCCCCTAACAAAAGGAAGATCAAAAGTAGAACACTATGGGAGCTTTATAGAGGGCATTGCAGCGAGGATAGATGGATGGCAGACAAAGTTTCTGGACATGGCAGGCCGGTTGGTGTTGATTAAGCATGTTCTTTTCTCAATGAAAACTCATGTATTATCAGTTATGCAACCTCCAGCAATGGTTTTGGCCAGGATTGCGAGGCTGTTTTCAAATTTTTTGTGGGGAGCATCGGCTGGATTTAAGCGGAGACATTGGATGTCTTGGCAGTGAATTTGTCGTCCAACTTCAAATAATGGTTTAGGGCTGATTACACTTGAGCAGGTTTCGAAGAGCTTTTGCCATTAAGTTATGGTGGAGGTTTCGTACTACGGAGTCACTTTGGGACAGACATTTACGAGAGCAAGATATTGTTCGGGTCTTCCCCGTATGGTCTTAGCTGAGCGGCGGCCCAAGCTGCTCTTCTCTTTGGGTGCGAATGTTGAGAGCAAAGATTCAAAGCGGAGGATCGAGATGATGGTGTTAGTTCGTGATGGTAGAAGTTCCTTTTGGTATGATCCGATATCTCGGAATGGTAGCTTTGCAAACAGCTCTTTTCAAGCTTCGGATGAGGTTAGAGCCCGATCACACCTCGAAATATTTATCGAGAAGATGGTTGGGATTTGGCTCGCTTGAGCACTCTATTACCGGGAAGTGTCCTAAATGATCTGCCATTGATAGAGAGACAAGCTGCGCCGGATAAGTGGATTTGGAAATTGGAGCCCTCGGGAAAGTTCACTTTGTCCTCGACTATCGGCATTTTTAATGAAGGCCTCGTTGCGGTATTTAGTCGCCAAATGATTTGGCATAAGGCTCTTCCTCTACATTTACAATTATTTCTTTGGAAGTTTCTCAACTGTTATCTACCATTGGACGAAATTTTGTGGCACATTGGTTTTCAAACAGTTTCTAGATGTTCATGTGGCCTTTGGGAGGTGATTCTTTTCGAGCATGTCTTCTGGAGTGCGAGTTTGCCATTCATCTTTGGTGATATGCGGCATCAAGGGCAAATTTTTGTATTAGGGAGAGTCCCTCTCCTAAAG
The DNA here is from genome assembly GCA_026122235.1 of Vinca minor. Classification (NCBI taxonomy): domain Eukaryota; kingdom Viridiplantae; phylum Streptophyta; class Magnoliopsida; order Gentianales; family Apocynaceae; genus Vinca; species Vinca minor. The sequence continues at coordinate 13,335,171 of JAOCZM010000011.1, read as the reverse complement.
CAATGTTGCAGAGTTGGTGGTTACCAGGTTCGGGACAGAAGACGGTTTATTTGATTTTTGCTTCAACAATGGTGTTATGGATCTTATGGAAGTCGAGGTGCAAATTATTTTTTGAGGGAATTCATGCCACCAAGCGATCTTTAACACTTTTGTTTGATCATCAACTTAATGAATTGTGTACAGCTAGGAATTTGCTGCCTAGCAGCCGTCCTTCTCAAATGTGCCGAACAAAGGTTGTTTATTGGAAAGATGCTCACTGGAGGCCGGATATGATTATATTGAGCGTGGATGGGGCTGCACGTGGAAATCCCGGGGAGGCGGCGATCGGTGTGTGTCTTTCGTGATGCAGATCGGGGGGTTTTTGTGGGGGGCTTGTGCGGCTTTCCTTTGCTCCAATATCACTAATACATGTTTGGAGGTATCAGCTATGATATATGGATTGAAATTGGCTCATCAAATGGGGAAGTCGGTTACTATTATCCAGACAGATTCTCTCGTGTTGGCAACGGCACTCAAGGCTGGCCATCTGTCGAATTGGAAGCTGGATTCACTCTTTCAACAAGTAAAGAAGCTGGCTAAGAATATTCAAACACAACATATATTCCGGGAGGCTAATCAAGTAGCGGATCTTTTAGCCAACTTAGCTTGTGATTCTCAATCAACTATGTATTACTTTCATTTTGCCACACTTCCTTTAGAAGTAAGAGGCCGATTATGTTTGGATAGACAACGGATCCCCTCTCTTCGAATCCTTTGATCTATCCTCACTTACGTATTTGCAACATTACTTTCAATAATAATAATAATAATGCCGCATAGATTTACTTCGGTTAAAACCACATAAGATTAATGCTATAGACTTGAATATAAACACACCCCTATATGCAATGAAGATCAAGTAAAAACTGAGCATAGCATATACAAACTCCCCAAAGCATAAGACACTAAATAAAAGAGGGGAGGGGGTATAAGTTGAACACAAAAGGATAAAAAAAAAACAATGATCACCTACAAGGGATGAGTTAAGCCTTGTACCTCAATGCTCTTTGAGCTTGGACTTCTTACCATTTTGGTTGATCTTCTTTATCAACAAGTCCATAGAGGCCTTTTGTGTGATCTTTTTCATGATCATCATTATCTTTTGAAGCTCATTGAGAGGTTGACATGTGATTGCTCCATTTTCTTTGTTGTTCATCCTTGATTGATGAGATGAAAGCAATCTCCTCTTCTATTCATGACAAGTGTAGAGTCATCATTGATGGGTGACTTTTCTTTTCTTGATGAACCCTCTACAATCTTGTAATCCTTGGCATTTGACTCTTTTCTTGGAGTCTTGGCTCATTTGTGCCATTCCTTGTAGTTCATATCTTCTTCTTGAAGTTTAGAACTCTTTGTTACCTACAAGGAATTCTTGAGAACAAATATGGTACCTTTTTAAAGGTCCTTCATGATTAGCTCAATATCTCAAGTAACACAAATATGCAAATGGATCATGCAAATCAAAAACCAAGACAACTAGATGGATTCTTAGAAGAATATGACATGACAAAACAAGAATCAATCAAGTTGCATATGCTACATCTCATAGATACCTTAGCTAAATAAACATGGACAATAAAGAACATGCTAAAAGTTATCTATATAAAATTCAAGAATGTGAGATGCAACATATATAAGAGCAAGCATGTATATATATCAAAAACACATTAATTAAAGTGTTAAGAGAAGGTGATTTTGATACCTTTGCTTTCTTACCAAGTGATGAAGATATTGGATTTATACTAAGGCTCTTGTCATCACTTGATGCTTTGCTCTTTGCATCTAAGCAACTTGGTTCTCCAATTGATTAACATATGAGCTTTGAGAATCCAAGTGTTAAGGAGTGCTTTTGAATTTCTTCTTTTGGCACATCTCCTTTGACAAGCACTTCTTCTTCTCCGGTTATGTGACACGATCATACACATTGAAACAACATAGAACCGGAGCTTCCCTTTAACTAATAAGAACCTATAAACTCAAGGGAAGAGTAACTTTTGGTACCCACTTTTGTTTGGGTCCAAGGGGGTTAGTTGAATTAAGCTTAACTCTCCAAATAGTTTTAACTCCCCTTTCAATCTTCTTCTTAACATGGCATCTAGCATTTGTATGACCATGTTTTCCACAATATGTGCAACAAATATGTGGCTTAGAAGATTTGTGAGTATGCACAAGATAACTACATGGCCTATGTGACATTCTAGCATTTACAACATGATTCTTAGGTTTAAGCGAAGAGCTAGCAATATGAACATGTTTAGCAATATAACCAAGACCATGTTTATCATGTGAAGCACGTTGCATACCAAGAATTTGATCAAGATTTTTCTTACCCTTAGTAAAGTTGTCAACAAGAAGGGTAAGGTCATTAATTTTGTTCTTCAAATGATCAAACTCAACAAGCTTGTTTTCAAGAGATGACAATTTATCACAAGCTTCTATGCATTGTAATGAAGATGTATTGCAAGTAGTAATAAGACTTTCATTTTCACATTTCAAGCAATTAACATCATCATACAACTTCTTATTATCATCAAGCAAAGTAGATTTTTCCTTGAGTAAAGATTCAATTTTAAGCTTCATTTCTTTGTTTTGCTTTGCACATTTTTTCAATTGATCATACATATCAATTAAAAGCTCATTAGGATCATCCTCATCATCATCATCATTATCATTATAAGAATTTGAAATAGAGGGAGAAGGATGTACCTCATTACCAAATGACATAAGACACATGTGGTCTTTGTTAAAGAACAATTTCTCTCCCTCTTCATGATTAATGATGGAATCAAGATCAACACCCTTTTTAGGAACATTTTTCCTTTTCTTCATCTCGAAGGTGAGTAGAGAGCCAATAAGTTCCTCCGTTGAATATGTCTTTAAGTCCTTGGCTTCTTCAATGGCAAGAGCTTTTGTTTCCCAACATTTTGGGAGTGAGTTGAGAATTTTCCTATTGATTTCTCCGGTAGTATACTCCTTGCCATTAGACCTCAACCCATTTACAATGTTGGTGAGTCTTGAGTTCATATCATTGATAGATTCATTAGGCTTCATGGAGAATAGCTCAAATTCTCTAACAAGCATATTCAACCTTGACTCCTTGACTTGATTTGTGCCTTCATGAGTAACTTCAAGCATTTTCCACATGCAGTGTGCGGATTTTCTTCCAAGCACACGGTTGTACTCATCCGGATTCAAGGCACAACTAAGAATGTTCATGGCCTTGTAATTTTGAGTCATCTTCTTGGACTCAAACTCATTTAACTCATTGTCCGGCTTTGGCACTTGAACATCATCCACCATTTTCATAGGCACATATGGACCATCTTCAAATATATGCCATAAGGAATAATCTATTGCGCACACATATATCTTGAAACGGTCTTTCCAAGCCTCATAATTATTTCCATGAAAAAGTGGTGGCCTATCGGTGGAAGACCCCTCTAGATAAGCTAATGCGGAATTTCCGGCCATAATCTTTACTTCAAGCGGTTAAGCTAAAGATGAAGACGAGGCTCTGATACCAATTGTAAAACACAAGAGGGGGGGTGAATTGGGTTTTAATCTATCTTGTAAACTTTTTCGAATCTCTAAGCAATGCTAGTATAAGTTTGTGCAAGATGAGCAAATGCAAAACTAAACCCAACAACAAGACAAAGGATTTAGAGTGGTTCGATTCACTTAGAATCTACATCCACTACCTTGAGCCGCACCCAAGGATTTCAACAACTTCACTAAGAAGACTTTTTACACTTGTGGCTAACTCACTAAGAGTTTTACAAACACAACCACAATACAAAAACTCACTAAGAGCTTGATTGCCCACACAAAGTAGGACTTAACAATTTGCCCACACAAAGTAGGACTTTTACAATATTAACCCTACCACTAAGAAAGGGAATAAAGATGGGTAATTTAAACAAAGTTGTTCACTCTTCTAAGTGAAAGATGGATACCTTTGAAGTACATCAATTTGAAGCTCTTTAGAACATATGAAGTCCACTTTTTGTCTTGCTTTTTGAAATACACCTTTAAGTGATTTAAATCATGGCAATGAAGTGTATTTTGCTTTGAAAGTGTTTTGGCTTGATGAGAGATCAATGAATATTTGATATGCAAGCCTTGGAGTCATTCTCTAGCATTGGAGTATTTATACATTTCAAAATATGCTGAAAAACGACTCTTTAACGGTCAAAAAACGGCTAGTTTCTCGCAGAGTTCGGTTGACCGAACAAGGGTCGGATGACCACGGTCCGACCGACCTTGGCTGGTTTTCACAGTCTTCAACTCTCAGTTTCTCTTCGGTTGATCCGAGCTTTGAGCTCGGTTGACCGACCTTTTCTGAGCCTGAGAGATGTTGATTTTTCACACGTTTTAAAATCTTTTGAAGTCTAAAAAGGTTTTCCCAAAAGGTAACAAGTAAGAACATTTGGAAAACCATTTTAAAGTACTTAGACTTTGAAAACAAAGGCTTTTGAGATATGAACTCATGTAAGGAACGTTTTGAAACTTAGCCTTTTGAAAACGTGTTTAAGATGCATGCAAGACTAGAGTGTAGAGCTTATGTTCATGAGAGCTTTGGTTAGAGCTTTATAAGATAACGACTTATGACGACAAAGCTAAACTAACCAAACCTAAGTCTTCAATCTTCAATCTTGATAAAATGAGCCTTGCATAACTTTGAATCTTGATACCAAAGGCTTGATTGAAGTACTTAGAGCTTCCATAATGAGTTCCGATATTCTATCACAAAGATTAAGATCATTAGACACAACATCAAAAGTTTGTCCAATATCAAAAACTGAGTTTGTTCGCCCTTAGGGCTTACAAAATTGGTAACTCATATATTCTTGGGATATAACCTCTTATAAATACCATGTATCTTTTACTTTTTTTGATCATCTAATTACTTGCCTTTTGAACATTGAGCTTTCTCTCTGTGTCTATTTCTCTCCAATCTAACTTAAGCATCAGAGAGTGGTTAGGAACAGCCCCACCACCCTTTTGATCGTCTTTGTCTTGCAGGTTATATCCTTATTCCGCAAGGTAGCTTAGCTTGCTATGAGGGTGGACTTTAGAGATTGGATCCCTTTTATACATGACGCATCAAGGTTCATACAAAGTAACTCAAGTCAAAGCCAAAAAAACTCAAGTTAAAGTCAAAAGTGTTGTGCTAATTGTGTTAGTCTTCATTAATACATTAGTAGAGGAATTAATCATTTTAAAGAAAAAATATCCTACAAATAAAACTAATTTTGCATGCAGAAATCAAATTTCTTTTATTTATTTATTGGGGGAGAGAGACCTATCTATTACATTAAATAAGGGATTCAAGAGGCGATGAGGGGATTCGAACTCATTACCTCGACATCATGAGGCCTCAGCCTTGGCACTAGACCAAGAAATCAAATTTCTAACATTTAATTAGGAAGCTTCAATTTTTTTGCCACTCAGAAAATGCCTCATTCATTGACTTAGCGTCCCATCTAAGTCTACATAAAACTAACTCATCAGTCAAAGAATTAGACATATATGTGGGCAAAAAAATATAAAATAATCAGAGTTTTTTTTGAGAATTGCCTTTTTTTCATAATGATCCTCACATGCATGTTGGGGGAGATTGTTTTGCCAAAAAGACAAATTCCTTGAATTTGTCTTCAAACGAAGACATATTGTTAGAACATGTCTTCTGCAACCCTAAATAACCCTCACAACCCTTATTGAAGACGGATTCAAGAAATTCGTCTTCTATAGGATGGATTCCAAAATCCTACTCCCTATTCCAGTCTCACAAAATTTTACAAATTTAATAGAAAACTGCAACAAAAACAGAATTAACAAACTAGCCTTAACTGAATTCGGAATTAGATAACAACACATTTTTAATAAAAAAAAAAACCTAAAGTCACAACTCAAAGTCATTCAAAATACATAATAAAAGTCAGTCATTCATTATCAAGTTCCCAGAATCTGTCCTTCCTAACCTCTCTTTGAAATTTTTTTTAGGGAAAATGACCTGAATGGTCCTCAAAGTATTTACCAATACAAGCTAAGGTCCCTAAAGTATTTCGACTTCCCATAAGGTCCTGAAACTATTTACGCAGCTTTTAAGTAGTCCTACCACCACTTTGGACGATGGTTTCCAGCCAAGCATCATCAGCCCAGGGGCAAAATCGTCCCAAAAAATGTATTCCGCATCTTTAAAGCTATTACAAATGAGTTTCGGCTAATTTGATGATTTCGTTTGCACCTTTGCTTCAGATTTGGGTAATGGGTTTTTGGGAAAAAATTGTGTAATTTGGAGTTGTGGGTTTTGATTGATTTGTTTTTTGAGAAAGAAATCATGAATTAAGAAATGGGTTTTGATCAATTTGATGATTTGCTGCCTATACTGTTGTTTCTGCTCCAGATTTGGCTGATGAGTTTGGGAAAAGTTTGTGTAATTTGGAGTTTTGGGTTTTGGGTTTTGGAAGAATGGGTTTAATTTCTGTGTTCTTTTGAGGAGCTTTTTCTTTGTTGACTTTGTTAATTGCTCTCTGATTTCTGTTATCTGGTTCAGTTTGAATACTTAATTGAGGTTTTGAGAAGTTTCAGCAAGTCTAGGATTCTCAATTGTCATTGTTGAGTAGCTGTTGCTTTTTTTGGGACGATTTTGCCCCCCAGGCTGATGATGTTAGCTGGAAACCACCATCCAAAGTGGTGGTAGGATTACTTAAAAGCTGCGTAAATAGTTTCAGGACCTTATGGGAAGTCGAAATACTTTAGGGACCTAGCTTGTATTGGTAAATACTTTGAGGACCATTCAGGTCATTTTCCCTTTTTTTTTTATAGTCGTTTCTTAAATAATAAAAAAATTGATTCCCAAGATCCGTCCTCTTGAAGAAGGATTTCAGAATTCCGCCTCTCTATTGTAGTTTGAAAAGATCTACAAATATAACAGTAAACTGCAACATACTTACGAAATTAACAAACCAGCCTTAACAAAATTCATAATTAGAAAACAATGCACAATTGAGAGAAAAAACTCGAATTCACAAAACGAAGTCATTCAAAATACATAATAAAAATCAGTCATTCATTATCAAGTTCCAGGAATCTGTCCTTTCCTAACCTCTCTTTAAAACAGTTTCTATAGTCTTTCTTTTAAAAACAATTGATTTTAAAGTGAAAAAGATAGGTCGGAATCCGAACTTGCCAAATTTTTCGGGAAACTAGACAAACATTAAAGATGATGAAATTATTTAAGTTGATGAAATTCTTCAAGATGATGAAATTCTTCACGTTGATTAAATTCTTCCATTTTTTTAAGTTACTAAAATATTATGGTCGGAAAACAATGCTCGAATACAAAAGTGGTTTGAAAACAATGGTTGAAACGAAAATAATGACTTTATTAAAGAGGTTGAAAAATACATAAAATTGTAAGTCATACAACAACGATGTAAAGTATAGCTACTTGATCCTCGAATTTGATTAATAGGGCAAGTTTTCGATTGTTCCCAGACTGGTTGCACTGCCCACACTTTTGAGGTAGGGGAGGAGCATTGTTCTCCCTGTTCATAGGCATTTTCAATATGGCATGTTTGGTGGGTAGTGTACCAGATCAAATTGTGTTGGTCTCTAAAAGCTCTCATATAGTATTGGAAGTGGGATGGACTCGTATGTCTGCATTTAGTTCTCTGAAGAATACATATTCGCAGCAATTCGTAGAGTAATTGGATCATTTATCACATAAACAACTAAAGTTCCCCAACACCACTTTGGTCTCTTGCCTCCTTGATCAGCTCCTATTTCTGGTGACTTAACACTGTAGATGCCTTGGGCCCTCTAATAGGTCTCTATAGAGAAACCATGTGACTTAATCTCAAAAGCCCTTCATTGAAACGAAACCTTCTTTGAGAATGGGCCTTTATAGCTCAATGCATCTTCATTGTGAATATTAAAATAATGCACAATTTTACAGAAAATAATTTCTACCAGTGCTTTCAACGACAAGGATCTCGACTTCTTCGGAACGTTGTTTAGGGATTAAGACAAGTTGGTTGCCATACATTCATAGCGTTTCTCGTCGTGGTATGCGAGGGTCCACATCTCCTTGTGTTATTGGCTCAACCAGTTAAATTATTTTACATCCTTGTGCTTAATAATGTCAAGAATATTATGACATTTTATTCTCTTTTTCTGAGTAATTGCCCACCACAAATTGACCTTTAACTCATTATTCTTTAACTTGTTGTGAAAATTGGACCGAAAATACCATAAACAATATCGATGAACAACCAAAGGTGGTTGCCAACCATCCATGTTTCAGACCACAATGAAAATGTTTGGATGTCAATCTGTAATCAATCACACTTATGTATCCAATACGACATGATTTCAGAGTTTTTCCAAAACCAAGACCAGGTCTTGATTGACTCCGATTCAACCAAGGAAACTGCTAGGGGTAAAATTTGATTGTTAGTATCCAAGGTGCTTGCAATCATAAATACCCCTTTGTAGCCCCCTCTCTCTCCCCGAGATGTATTTTATCAATTGAGATTACAAAGTGACAAAATATAAAAGGTGTCAACCAACGACTTGAAGGTCCAAAACATTCCACTAAATAAAAATATGGCCCACCCACCCATAATGAATTGAGGCCGGCGAGACCATCACAATCGTGTCCAGGTTTGAATCTTTTAGTCCCCGTATATATCTTGGTAGTACCTGGAAGGTTGTAGTCCAACTCCTAAAAACAGTCTCGATTGCAATTTTATAGGCATTCCAGACCTTGTTGTAAGTGCAATCTAATTTCATATTTCCTTTGTCTTTGGAATGGATTTAATCAACTTAACCGATATTTTCTAATCAACTTGGAAACAATGTAGAATTTTTACGGCAATGTAAGTGGACGACATATTTCACATTTTCTTGTCTTCCATTTTGCACCAATGATCCGTCCGCAATTAGCTAACCTTCCACATCTCATCTACTCTGATATAGATAACACAAATATACCAATTGCAGGGGGCCAGCCGTAGAATTTTGACACTCCCCATTGAACCATTGTTTGTCCTGTCCCTTTTGCACTTCCTCTGGGTAACCTTGTCATACAATAAATTAACTTCCTTGAAATGCATGTCGGCTACTAGAGTTAGATGATCCCTCTTCCACTCAACGATTGATTTGTTTCTAAAGTAGTATCGATCACAGTGCCATCTGATCCCAAGTCTGGCCAGTAATAAAAGTTACGATAATTACTTTAAATTGTTGAGAACCCCCCTTCTTCAAAACCACTAGTTTGTTGAGCTCCATCTTCTTCGTTTGAGTGGATTTATTTGGAACTTTCTAGATCAACAAGCTGCTGTTATGCAATGGTATCATCATCATCATAGCCGTTAGGAGTATCATCGTCGTCATCCTTTGATTCTAAGTGACTGTTAATGTTCGACGTTGGATTCAAAGAATCCATGACTGCATCCCCATCGAGAAAGAGTGGATCGTACATTGCCAATTGGGTGACGATGGTGATATGCTCTACATTAGGAAAATCATATTGTTCGTAATTAATGTTTTGTGCGTAGCTAGAGGTGGGTACAGAATCCGGATTACCGTCGCTTGTGGTGGGGACATGCTCATGCATCTCCGGTTGGAACGAACAATCCAGATTTCAGTAGCATAGGGTGGGAAATGTCTCGTTCACCTCCAGATTTCTGTTGCCCCGAGAATATGTACGAGCCTTCTCTAATTCTCAGAGTAATAGGAAGTAGCGGAGATGTAATCTAGAGGCAAACTTGTCCTAGAAAAGTAAACTGTCTATCAGGATAAAAAAAATAAAAAATGTCTTAACCCTTTGATGCACTGCCTCATCACTAGAATCATCCGACGACCTATCTGTAATGTATGAAAGTACTTCACTCTTATTAAGGGCATTTCCCTTAAAAGAGCGCTCACTAAGCCTAAAGCCCAACAAATCATAATTATAACTTATGCGTGCCCCGGGGCACATGTTAGAAATGTCATTTATTTAATAGAAGTTATATAATGTGGGTCTTTCTTACTTGTGCTTCGGGGCACACATTAATTTAGATAAAGTATAATATATATGGTTGAAATACTCAAGAGAGGGGGTGAATTGGGTGTTTAAATTCTTTTCACCTTTCGTCACAAAGTATGAATCAATAAGCTATTTGCTTTCCAAGAGAACAATAAACACAAGAGTTAAGAATCAACAAGTATATTAAGCTCAAAACATAATCATAAATAACACATGATGTATAATGGTTCGATCATCAAATTTATATCCACTACTCTGAGCCTAACACAATGATTTCCAAAACACTCTACTAACACATTCATTTTCAACAAATTGATGTCGGGAATACCGAAATACAAAGGTAGGCAACCCACAAGGGGTTTTACCCTCAATCCCCACAACTCGCGCAACACAACAAAGTGCAACCCACAAAGGGTTTTACCTACAATCACTATCACTCGACGCAAACTCACATAGAGCAATTGCATCCTCTTCAAAATCCTCACTTGTGAAGAGATCTAGACAATCAAGTCTCAAACAGAGGCACACTCAAAGAGTAACCAGACGATCACACTAAGTATGCGATATTTATTACATTTCACCACAATGAATCACACTAGATGTGATGGATATGAAATTTTAGCACCACGCTCTTCACTTAAAAAGAAAGAATCACACAAATAGGCACTAGAATGAGCTTGGAATGATTTTAGAGAATACAAATGATAAGAATACTTTAGAATAACTCCTCACTACTCATACTCCTTAATCGGCCTGAGAGGCTTATAGAGAAGTGAGAATAACGGTTTGAAATTCAAAATATCCGTTGAGCAACGACTAATTTCTAGTTGGACATTGACAGCGCGGCTAACCGAACTGGTACCGTAGCGAGAGTTTCTCGCAACACTAGAAATGTGTAGTTAACCGAACACGCATGCAGTCAACCATATGTGTTAGTGCAAAACAGAAATTCTGACAGTAGAACAAAGTAACTTCGGCATCCTAGTTAACCTTGCTTCTAGAGCAGTCAACCGTGGTGAACATATTTTCTCTAAACAAGCCTGAAAATAATATGATTCACTCAAGTTCTGTTCTAGACAAAAAATAATTGAATTTAAAGCTCAGTTTAAAAAACAACACATTTGAAAACCTTTTGATACAAAATTAATACATATTTGATCAGATTGACCAAAAGTTTGAAAGTGATTTTCAAAACATTATGAATCTTTTGAAAGCAGATTAAGCTCGGAGTCATTTATGAGTGATTCAAACTAAGTGAGCAAATGTTAGTGTTTACAATATATACTTATCAAGAACGACCTTAACATCTAAGACTTCAACCTTCAGTAGCAAGTCATTCTTGATATTTTCTGTGAATGTAGACTTACATCTTACATGGAGCATATTTGAAGTGCTTAGGCTTCCTTCTTAATCTGTAGCACTATCAAAATGAACACATGACATTTGACATTAGATACCTAACATCTACGTTTGTTATACTAAAAAATGGGTTAGTAAACCCTTAGGACTAACAATAGTAATTTAAATATAACAAAATCTAAAATCCTATAAAAAAAATGGGGGAACCTTAGGGGAATAGGAAACTTATACTGTATACAATGTAATTTATTCCATATTAACATATGCATTGTGGCACACATTAGAAAAATCCATAAAATATACATTAGCCACTCATTCCAAAGTTGAATTTCCCATTTCGACTGGATTATTTTTAAAAAAAATTAAGTTGACAGAATTTGACTTAACGAGTCAAATACTCGACAACCAAACTATTAATTGAGTTGCCCATTTCGACTTGATACAAAAAATTAAGAACATAATTTTACTTTATCATCTTATGCTTATTAATTAAGAGAACTAATAGCGAGATAATGTCCTAACAGTCTAATCCAATGAATTAAGGAGGTTAGTGGTGTGAAAATGCTAATGGTTTTCTTTTTTTTCTTTTTTTTTGTTAAAAAAAGAATATGCTAATGGCTAACCCTTACATTAAGGCAGTTCTTAATTCTATTAAATTAAGGGAGGTACAATTTTTTTTTATAGAAAAAAGGAAGGTTCTAATCAAAGTGTATATACAAATCATTACTATATTAGAAAATTAAAGCTAAAAAATATTCATTTTCAGACATTTCGAAGAAGAAAATAAGACATTGAAATCATTAGAAATGAGTATAATTGAATTTTTTTGAAAATTTCATATTTTAAAGTTTTCTAGTCAAGTATGAAACTAAAAATTCAAATTTGAACATAAACTTTCAAAAATTTGAAATTGCACGCCAAGCATTAAGAATCTTTTAGGAAGTTAGGAAGCATGTGTAAGTTTTACAACCAACTCTTATACAAATAGGTTTATGTAATCATGTGAAAAAGGTAAAGCAATTCATGAACTATAAAGTAAATGAGTAAGGGTTAGAGAAATTGAACACGGGGATTTTTAGTGGTTTGATCACAGAGATCTACATCCACTGTCTTAGTACACACCTAAGGATTTTGGCAATTTCACTAATGATTCCCTTCACAACAAATGTAAGGTGGGATAAACCTTTTACATAAGTTGACAACTCACAAAGAGTTTTACCCTCAAACCACTTTTCTAGCCCAAAAAGAGCCTTGCTCACATAGAGCTACAACTTGCCTCACAAAGAGGACTCTGCTCACACAGAACGTTTTTCTAGTTCACAAAAAGAACTAAGCTCAGAAAGAGATATCTCACAAAGAGAACAAACACTCACAAAGAGTGAGCTCAAAAAGAGATTTTTCCTAACTCACAAAGAACTAGTTCTCACAAAGAGAAAAAGAAAGAGCCTCTTACAATTGAAACTTTATAATTTTAAGCTCACTACAAATAATCTCTCAATTGGATTGGATATACAAATGATATCTCTAATCAAGTTTGAGAATATAAGAGAATGTGTATGTTTAAGCTCAACTCAAAATGATATATTTTGAAAGATGATATGAAGATTAAAGCGCTTGAAAGTGTTTGATTGCTTGTTTATGAAGTGTATATCAAATGCCCTCTTATTACTTGGTTAGTTATGAAAAATCAGCTTTCAGAAGCTTTATATAGAGGCCAAAATACACAAGCAAATCGAGTAACAACTGCTATATTTTTTCCTTGAAGTGACAGATTCGATCAACCGCAATAGCTGGTTGGTCGTCCGGAGTGCTTCGAGGTAAAGAATAAAGGCTTTTGTAAACACCTCGGTCGACCGCATGAAGTTGTCCGGAGTATAGTTCAGTCGACCGACCTAGAATAAGGTCATCCGAGAGAATATAGTCATTGGAGTCTTGGAACATTCAAAATTGACTAAGGACAAAAACCAACATCGATCGACCGAACAACACACGTCAGTCGACCAAGCTTCATCCGGTCTCCCGAACCAAGGTCAGGTCGACCGGACTTCAATCCAAGAGTGGGTTTTCCATTTGGTCATATTTCTAATGTTCTCAAATTCATGCATAAGTGTTTTTCAAGGATACTTAAAACATTTTAAAGATTTTAGACATTAACCAACACTTAACTATGTTTTCAAAAACCTTTTCGAAATCAAAGTAAATATGTGGTTTTGAAAACATGCAAGAGTATGGAGCTTTAAACATATTTAAACTTCTAGTATTCTCAAAGGAAGATTAGTCACAAAGATATGTACCGATATGGACTAGATTAATCTTCTTTAAGTCATCAAGACGAGTTCTTCTTTGAGCTTTGACTTGAAGACCTTTATCAGCCTCTTCTTTGAGTGGTGAAGTCCTATAGCAATATTCACGTTGTAGTGTATTGGACTTCATCACTTCTTTGGTTAAAATCATACCACTTGATACTTCACTTTGGATTGAGTAGCTCTTAACTCTTTGATCTTCCTTCTTTAACATTGCAATAGTTTCCAAGGCATTGTGGATTAACTTTAAGGTTGTGACATAGAGTCTTGCAATGTGTGGCTTCTTCTTGTTATAGAATGATACCTTTTGAGGTCCACAAGAAACTATCTTATCATTTTCATCAATATCGATGTGAGTATAAATATCCTATAATTAAACACAAACTCACACAATAATTAGAACTACTCAATAGTTTATTATCATCAAAACTATATTGATTACATTAACCTTTAGGACTTACAGAATTCAACCTCTTGCGAAACTCATCTAATGCATTTCGATTAGCTTAAACTTTTTCCCCACTCGATTGCGCCCCTAGTCCTTCCATCGCTTTGGTACCAAGCTCAACTCGCCTCGGTATCGGTGCTCCAAACCCCTCCCTCCCCGCAGTTTTTTTATTACTTAAAAGGGAATTCTAAGCACTTTAATTCAGGGTTCAGCTATCTTCGGGACGATTGGCTCAAAAAATGGGTAAAAAATCGTCTTCCTTATTCTGTATTTTCTTTTGTGTCCCTACGAATAAATATTTAACACATGTATATTTTTCTCATGTGGGTTCCACAATTTCTTTTAAGTTATAATTTTTTAATTAAAAATTTAATACATGTTATTTTCTTATTGGTGAGATAAAAAGAGGAACACCCAATAAAGACAGAGGATTCCTAACCCCAAAATCCCTCTTCGCCAATTGAAATTATAATTAATTAGACGCATGACCAGCACAAGACCATGCCGAGATCATGTGTCATTATCATATTTTTCCTGATTGGACCAACTTTTCCGCAGCTCACATAAGCTGTCTTTTTTATTAACACACACACACTGGCGGAGCTAGGTGGGGGCCTGGCCCCCTCAATTTTTTTCCAAAAATAAAAAAAAAATTATAATTTTAGTTTTGTTTTTATAACACCTCGTCCCGTGAACATTTTGAATCACTTTACGATTTAAAATTAGATTTTTTAGTTCGTGAATTATAGGAATTACACCACTTATATCTTAACAATTTTGGTTAAAATTGTAACAAACTTAATTGTGTAAGAGATTATAATATTTATAAAATTTCATCAAAAAATTCATAATTACTTTTTTTTTGAGCAAAAAAAATTCATAATTACTAATAGATTATAATATAAGATTTTATCAAAAATAAAAAAAAAAATAGTGTACAAGTTATAGTCTTATAGACTACAAGTGGCTTTTGAAAATGAGGCAAATTTATGGGATTCAAGATTTAAGTTGGAAAAATTTTGATATTAATTACGGTTCATTAACTATGTGGTGTGGACCGTGTGGTCAATATTCGTTCACATTAATAACAAGCCCTCCATGGTTCCTCCAACTTCATCTCTAATACCCCTAATATTTCTAAATGGCCTTTTATTTTGGTCTAATCATACAAAAAAGGTCTTTGGGACCTTTTTATTCAAGCTTGTTCTTTTTGGATTCAACAATCAAATATGATATATATTTTAATTTCAATATTAAATATTTATTTTTTCTTCTCGAGAGTCCTTCTCTTTGATGTGCCATACACGTTAATGACAATGAAAACTTTGTAGCTTTGCCATTTTTTTTTTAAGTCAGAGGACTTGGAGGTTTATGAAGCACTGATCAATAAAGTGAAAAGGGTGAACAAAATGTGAATAACTCTAGTTTATAAGATTTCATCAAAAAAAAGTGTGGCTCCGCCAATGTTTATGATACGGTACCAGCCATGAAGCTTAGAGAGGTCATTTGGATAAATGACCTCATCCTTAGCTCATACATCCCAAATACGAGCTTCAAAGTCAAGTCTTTGTTCCAAGTGTTTAAAGTCTCTAATCTAAAGGTTCAAGAGGTAAAGAAACCTTCAAAGAAAGCTAGACACAAGGATCAAAGCCATCGAATATCATTTGAAGGAAAGATACATAATTGGAAGGAAAACGGTTGAAGGGGTATTTTAGGAAACTTGTAAATTAAAGTCTATTAAAGACTTTAATTATATTTTCAGCTTTATTATTTATTTTAATTAGCCATGTTGGCCAAAATAAGCTAGCTAAATAATAGGACATGTTGTCCTTGATGTTAGGTAGTGTTTTTAGTTATCTAGGAGTTGTAGAGTCCTAATCTTTAAAGGACTCTTATTTGTGATTCTTTTTGGACGAAATTCCACTCTATTTAAGAGGGATTTCAGCCATGATATTATTAGACTTGATATATTGATTTAAAGTTATTCCTTAGTTACTTTGTGTTTGATTCTCTAGGTAGAATTCATTCATGTTTGAGTTACTGTATCAATAAGTTTGGTTTATACTTATTGTGGTGTTGCAGCCCCCATTGATGTTCAACCTTGCGGGAGAAAGGTTGTTTATATTCCCCCATAAACTGTTCGAGATAAAGAAAGATTGGGCATTCAAGCCGAACCTTCGTATTCGTACAACGGTTACGCATCAGGTGGTATCAGAGCAAAAGGTTATCTCTATCTTGGTGTAACTTTATTGCTTTCTTTAAATAAAATAAATAAATAAATAAGGAAAGTACAAAATTAATGTTCACGGAACTGTTCATCGGAACTGTTCACGTCACTGTTCATCGACACTGTTCATCCGAGAGCCAAATCATATTTTTCGGTTACTGTCCACGCTACTGTTCATCCGAACCAAGAATCGAGAATCGAGAATCAAGAATCAAGAAAATCAAGAAATGTCAATATTGATTCGAATTTCTAGGGGCAGCCGTGAGTTCAAGATGATCAAGAAGATCAACTTTCAAGAAAATCAAGAAGTTTAAAGACTCCATCTTTTTAAAGATTTCAACAAATTCATGCAAAGATGAGGCAACAATTTTATCAAGAAGATGACAACTTTGATTATGATGATAAAAGGTATGGCTTCCAACATACAACAAATTCAAGATATGATGATTCCTATTTGTTTTCTTGTGAGCCGCAAAGGGATTACAAAAATACGCAAGTTGACAACTCTATTGTTTCAGTCAAGCTCCCATCTTTTGAAGGTACGAGTAGGCCTGAATTATTATTTCAATGGATACATGAATTTCATAATATTTTTTATATTCATAATTATTCGAAGGAAAAAAAGGTAAAGATGGCAACCAAGAGATTTTATAGTAAAGTATCAACGTGGTGGAAAGAGGAAACTATAATTAGGCAAAGAGCGGGTCAACGGCCTATTGAAACTTGGAATGATTTGAAAGCTGAGATGAAACGAAGGTTTGTTTCCCTAAATTACTTTACGGAGCAAGCTAAACGTTTGCAAATGCTTACACAAGGTTCTAAAGCAGTAGATGAATATTATGAAGCGATGCGATTAGCCATGATTCGGCTTGACAAACAAGAATATAAAGAAGTTTCATTGAATCGATTCTTGGCTGGTTTGAATGATGGTATTAGGCCAGAGGTAGAATGCATTTATCATGTTGATATTATGGAGATGGTTGATCATGCGGAGCAAATTGAGAGGCGAATCAAAGAGAAGAAGAACGGGACTAATTCGGCTAAATTTTCACCTTGGAAAAATCCAAATCAGCCACCTTCAAATTTTTGTTTTGGGCAGCGGCAAAGTGAAAATAAGAGCTATTTTGGGGCTGCCAAAATAGCCACAACTCAGATAAAAGAAAGCCAAACAGCCGACATTATTTCTTAGAATAAACTACGGGAAAGCATGGATCGAATGGATAAATTTATCAACAAATGGGGAAGTCAAGAAGACAAGTATGAAGCCGAGCCAATATTAGAAAGTTTGCCAAATAATGATATAATGGTAATACAAGAGGATAAAAATTGGGAAAGTCAAAAAGAAGCCGAAACCATATTAGAAATCTTGCCAATTGCTGAGTTGAAAGAAAAGATTGATCTTGGAATTGCATCCCACGATTTAGAAGATTCGAGGATGAATCCATTAAAAGGGGGAGGGGATATGATAGTTTTTCAAGAAGGAGAGGATGATACGGTACCAGCCATGAAGCTTAGAGAGGTCATTTGGATAAATGACCTCATCCTTAACTCATACATCCCAAATACGAGATTCAAAGTCAAGCCTTTGTTCCAAGTGTTTAAAGTCTCTAATCTAAAGGTTCGAGAGGTAAAGAAACCTTCAAAGAAAGCTAGACACAAGGATCAAAGCCATCGAATATCATTTGAAGGAAAGATACATAATTGGAAGGAAAACGGTTGAAGGGGTATTTTAGGAAACTTGTAAATTAAAGTCTATTAAAGACTTTAATTATATTTTCAGCTTTATTATTTATTTTAATTAGCCATGTTGGCCAAAATAAGCTAGCTAAATAATAGGACATGTTGTCCTTGATGTTAGGTAGTGTTTTTAGTTATCTAGGAGTTGTAGAGTCCTAATCTTTAAAGGACTCTTATTTGTGGTTCTTTTTGGACGAAATTCCACTCTATTTAAGAGGGATTTCAGCCATGATATTATTAGACTTGATATATTGATTTAAGGTTATTCCTTAGTTACTTTGTGTTTGATTCTCTAGGTAGAATTCATTCATGTTTGAGTTACTATATCAATAAGTTTGGTTTATACTTATTGTGGTGTTGCAGCCCCCATTGATATTCAACCTTGCGGGAGAAAGGTTGTTTATATTCCCCCATAAACTGTTCGAGATAGAGAAAGATCGGGCATTCAAGCCGAACCTTCGTATTCGTACAACGGTTACTGCATCAGTTTATATGCTTTTATGAATTTATTTTGTCAATGTTAATTGTGCCACCCCAAAGAAAAATTTCTGACTCCGTCACTGCAAACACACACACACACATGTGTGTGTGTGTGTTTCTATTATATGTTTTTTAATAGGGTAAAAAATGTCGAATGCAGCCTTATTGTTTCGGTTTTCCTTTACTCATAAACTACCAGCTATGCAACTGGTATGGATGTCTCAGAACGAATCATTGTCAATTTGGCAAATCATTGATACAAGTAATATCCAAATACCAAATCCGACTTCTATCGCCCTCCCCACCACCCACTCCCCCACACCAAAAAAAAGGAGAAAGATGAGTTCTTTCTTTTATCACTTGGGAGCCGTGTGAGATGAAAGTCTCATACACGATTTTGAATGAGAGAAAGAAGTGAGGAATCCTCTTTTCTAAATAACTAACGTCCCGAAACAAGACGGGGCTGGGCATATGATGAAAGCACCCCCCCCACTTTTTTTTAATTCAAACCCTTGGAACGAGAGATTAATGCAATTGGCAACTCGAAACTTTTTTACTCCTTTTATTTATTTTTCTTTAACTATAATGATTTTTTTTTACGCCCAGCTGAGTGGAACCCCATAAGGGGAGAGTAGCAGCCTCATAAGAGGAGAAGAGATTAACCCAAGAAAATGAGTCAAATTAAAGCATGCCCCATGCACGGGGAGGGTATCAAACTCACGACCTCACAGTCGTGGGCAGGTCCTTGCCCCACTGGGTTAAGGAACCTTTGATTAACTATAATGATTGTTGAATAAAAAAAATTGAATCAAATAGGATCAAAAAATATAAAATAAAAATAATTGTTAAAATTTAATATGACATTATCCTTTCTTTATCTTTGTTTGATCCCAAATTTTTTATCCAATAATCACTACCCTTCTTTTAATATGTGAATCCAACCAACTCTTTCATAGCAAATTCACCTTTTCTAATTTCAAAACCATAAAAAGCAATACACAATTTTTTTCAATTTCAAAACAAATTTTCAAACAGAAAATCAGTCCGAACATCTTGGACTACAGGTTAAAAACTGGAAAGCAAAGAACTTATCTTTCTTGAATGTTAGGAAGCCCAATTAATACATATTAGTCAATAAAACCCTCTTTCAAATGGCTACTCATCTTTTTTTTTTTAAACAAAGCACTAGAAGACGAAATATAATGACTAATTCACGAGTTTATATGATCTTCTATTTTAGAATCATAATCTATCGAACCCACTTCTTTCTCGTGGACTTCAGAGGTTTTTTATATCAATGATAAGAGATCTGAATAAGTTCGTGAAAAAGATGAGACTTGTCATCAATTATCATATAGTTTTTAGCAACAAAATTAAAATAAGAACACCATAACGAAATAACGTAATTGAAGACAATAATCTCAGCAACTCTTGAAAGTTCTGTGGTAAAATTTCTTCAAGACAATCGATAGATTATATACACTCACATAATGGCCGAGACTCGGGCAGATATCGTAGTTTACAAAAGCCTTTTGCAAAGGGTAAACAGGAAGTAGAAATTGCATTAGACCATCATCAAATTATCATTTACTCCCTGAACCCTTCCAAGGCTGTTAGTGCAGATAAGCACCTGAAATAAGCAAAATCATGTTAGAAGAATACGCAAGTTACTAGGATGATATAACTTCTCACTCGCGAAGCCCTATGTATACTTGTCCAGCTTTTTTTCCAGAATAGTGCACCGGGGAGAAGCCTGCAAACATTTCCTGAATCACCATTTTCTTGCAGGTGGCAAGGAATTTGTAAAAGCTTCGTTTTGTAGTACGAGAAGTTTCATGGGGGGATCACAGTAATCGATCATAATACACTTATGGAGAACCTTTCCAATCAAACTGAAGGTTATTAAAACCGTTAACTGCTCCAAGCCCGCTAAGCAATTGATTTCCCAATTCCTGTTGTTGATTCATGCTCTGATGATCTCGAGACATTGCCATTCCTACTCTTCCATTCATCGACATAGAATTACTGCCCAAAGCAGCTCGAATTCCATTCACCATAGCAGCCTGTCCAAGCCCATTGGTCATGTTCCCATATCCCGAACCTCCAATGCCTGTATTACTGCTGCTTACACAATTTCCAACAAGGTGGCGGTTGTTGAGACCTATGTTGGTCGTTGGTAATATTCCATTAACATTCTTCACATCATTCCCCAAGTTATTGACGCCCATCATCCCACCACCAAGTTGAGAAGTCATCATCATTTCATGAATGATTTTCTGAACAGAGCTCTGGGAATCATTAGCGTCTGCCTCCCTGGAAAGAGCTGACTGCTGCATTGAAACATTTCGGCAAACTTGCAGAGTTCACATGTGTCGCTGTTGATAATCCACCGAGTGAAGTTTGGGGTGGATTGTTAGACGATGATGGTGTTGGAGAATGAAATGGAGAAGGATTTGTTTGTGGTTGTGGCATCGTACTTGAAGAACTAGGACTAGGAGACGGCATCTGAACATTGTTTCCTCCATGGGGACTATTAGCATTATTTTGCTGTCTGGGATTCATCGAGTTCTGATGCAGTAGCCCAGCAATCGCACTCGTAGAGGAAGTAGTAGGAACTGGACTCGGTGTATTATTTATGTTTGCCATGCCATTGCTGGAAGGAAGTTGCACTGAAACAGCTGGAACAGAAGCATCATTATTTGAATTTTGCGCTGTTGATTGCTGCTGCTGCTGCTGTGCTAATTGATCCTCTGTTTGCTGAGGTTGGCCATGAAACCCGGAAGAAGCACACGACCTTCGAGGAAACTTGGCTAAGCTCTCTGAGGTATGAAGAAACCAATAAGAATTAGAATGATGAAATCAATACTAGGAATAATTATCACCATAGAAACAACCAACACTGTAACGACAAATATAATGATGATTATTTGAAGTTAATTTCTAAACTCAATTGCCAAAAAAAATCTCATAGTCAAATGAACATGCACTAGAATCCACTAGCGGCATAATCCAAATCATACTGGTCAAAGGTCATGAGGAATTAAAGAACTAGCGGCATAATCCAAATCATACTAATCAAAGACCAAGAGCAGTGTTACTAATCATCTGGAAAAAAAAACTGATACTGTGTAAAAAAATCATTTGAAAATAATAATTGATCGTATCATAATCTCCCGATCAACACGGTAAGCCATCAGAAAAACCAGTTCCATCATCCAGCAGTTCTAAAGAAGCAGAAAGAGAACCCCAAAATTTTCGGAAAGAAAAGGTATTTGAATTCAAAATTGACAAGCTTTGGACATGAATGGTAAAGTACGACTAAGAAATAATCTCCGGTTAATACTTAATATGCCATTCAGTGGTCCGCGTTTGTGCAGGCGCCAGATTAATTGATTTAAATATTCAGCTAACAATTTGTAGCAAACACCAGTATAACCTGGAAAAGTTGGCAGCCATTTGGATGCTAAACAAAAGCCAATTCTCCACCACCAAGACCATTTATGAGCTGGTAAAACATTCTCTTGTTAATCCTTTTATAAAGCTGTTCTTAATATCAGAAGTGATTACTAAGTTTCTCTGCTTCACTTTTAATTATCCTTCTTGGTACAGTCAAATGCTATGCACTTCTCTTTTACTAATTAAGTTAGCAGACAAGGTTGATTGAGGGAAAATATCTAGCGTACGGGCAGCAACCGGAGGTTTGGGTCTCCCATATAGGCAAATGCTTAGGTAGAAGCCCTGCTATCCAGTAACATGTGAAAAGGTAAATGGACTCGTTAATAAGTGTAGAGAGTTAGAGATTTCTGATGCCAAGCAAATCGTAGTACAAGATATCGTCTATAATTCCTAGAAATTACTGCTACTAGACCAAGAACGAATTGGATACAATCCAAATGAAATAAAAGAAGTGTGCAAGCAAAACTGCTATTACTATTTAATGCAACACATGAAGTGTACTACCCTTGGAAAGCTTGTCAAAATGAAAAACCATACGTAAAATGGATAAGAACCATAAGCACCATGTATGTCAGCACGCGATAACACATCTTGGACTCATCCACAACCAAGCACTAGCACGATCAATAATGAAATAAGCTTTGAGCAATATTCTCTAAGGTGCACTTGGACTGGCTGTGGTTTTCAGTTTGGTTGGTGGAGAGAGTGGGGGTGGCAATTTTTATGAGGGAGAAAAAGTGCGCCCCATCCTAACTTTTCCCAGGAAAAGAGTTTCTTTTTTGGTTTGGGATTCAGCCAAATATACTCTTAACATAAGGACAAACTCTAATGTTTCATTTCACACAAGACAGGATGTAAAGATAAACCCCAAGGAAAAAACATACCCATGGGTCCTATCCCAGTTTCTCGACTGAAATCAATCAAATCCTTCATGCTGTTTACCACTTCAGATATCTGCACCGCATAAAAAATATTATTAAACACAAATCAGAACCAAACACAAATATAAAAAGAAACATCAAGTCCTGTAAGGTAAGTAGATATACTTAGCAAGTTGACAATGATGATATCCAATCAAGAAAATGATATTAAATGTGCTGATTTTGGCCTGAATCATTCTTAAAAACTACCCAGATTAACTAACAAAAGTAAATTCATAATCATATATAAGGTTGTTCATTCTTCTTGTTAAAAATGTTCTCCAGTAAACTCCCAGAAGATAAGATATCAGAACAATTTCATCAATCAGGCGATAGAACTCCCATCATAATTAATGACAAAACCTTTCTTCCAAAAGGTATCTCTTGTACCAACAAGTTCCTTCGGAAAAAATGGAAATCATGTATAAATCTATTTTCTCTTGAGCAACACGTTGCTACAGGTCCAGCGGAACCAGCATGAGAATCTCCCTTCACTGTCAATTTTAGCAATCTTTGACCAAATCTAAATTGGCAGTTTACCAAGATGACCTCACTATATTTAATCAGAATGTGAGCTGGCTTCACTGTTGGATAAATATTTTAATCTCATTAGGCTACTACTAATACCATGTTCCTTCATCCTAGAGAGGACACATGATACAGTATTTTGGTCCGTCCTGCGAGCAAACATGAAGCCTGACAAGGGTGAGGTATAAGAGACATCGTCGATAGTCAGAATGGTCAATTCAACAAATCCTATAAATGAGCCAGCTTTGAGATAAACATTATAGACTTGACATGCAGTTTTGACTAGCTTCTTTTGGAGGAAGTAACAATTGCAAGGGGCTCATTAAATGGCTAGAAAGGCTCACGTATACTATCCTCCTATAGGCTCAGGGTTCCCAAGAGAAACGTAGAAAGAACTACGATGTCCAATTTTGCTTATGATACCATGAAGGCTAAAAATTTCGTAGTTCCAAACATCTCCACCAAAACCTGGTGATAAATGCAGATAACACAATACTGCTCTTCTAGCAAAGCAATTAGCTCTCCCAAAAGTTAGAAGAATTACCTGAAGACAACGAACGTATCTCTTTGAGTATCCTAGATCATTTACCAATGGCACTTCCAATGCTTTTGCCAACTGACGAGCTGAGGCAACAAACCTGGAACAGATCATGTATTTAGAAACTTGAGGTTTGGATTTCACAGTTCCAAAAAACAATAAACTTAAATTAATAACCTAATTTATATTTCAAAGAAATTGAAGTGAATGTATGTCCACCATATCTGTTATACATGGAATGGACTAACATATGTGCGTGTCTTGGTCAAAGGGAAGAATAAGAAGAGAGAGAGAGAGAGAGAGAGAGAGAGAGAGAGAGAGAGAGAGTGTGTGTGTGTGTGTGTGAAGAGAGAAAGATGATAAATTCATTGGCACAAACTACAAGAATTGATCTGAGATTCCAAATTTCCATAAGCATGCGAACGAACAAGGTTGATAACAAAATAAGCATGCGAACGAACAATGTGTGCGTGTGTGTGTGAGAGAGAGAGAGATGATAAATTCATTGGCACAAACTACAAGAATTGATCTGAGATTCCAAATTCCCACAAGCATGCGAACGAACAAGGGAAGGTTGATAATAAAATATACAACCATCCAGACAATAATCTAAACTAAAATGACAAAGCTTCAATCATTAACCCATTAGCATAACAACAAATTAAAAATCAGACTTACGTATTGCAGTTATTTTGCAACTCAGGAACAGATATGTTAGATGTCGCATTCTGTGTATTAGCCTGGTATTTCTGAGCTGCAGCACCAAGTTGATTAACCTACAAGACCATAAAAAACTGTAACAGGTGAACCAAAATCAAATGTGATAACATTTACCAAATACCTATATACCAAGATAAAAGATACAAGTATCTAATAAGCAAGTAATTACAAGTGAATTCTAGCCTAAACACTCAGGATTTGAAGCATAAGTAAAAAATTAATAAGTACAGCAAAGGTTTCTCCTCCTCAATACAAAGAATCAAATATACAAGAGCTACGTACGGATACAAAAATTATAACCTGATAATAATTTATCAAGCTAATAGTATGATTCATAATTGTTGTATTATTGGTTGTACATCCATAGAGTTTAAAAAAATTAGACCGCAATTTGACAAAGCCAGAAACAGCGTATTGAAAATTTCTTAGAACTTTCCAATAGCTGTGTATAGAGATGTTGTCAAAAACCAAGGTTCTATGAGTGTGAAACTGATATGACATGAAAACCTGTGGTATGAGCAATCTTCTAGGAATTAGTTCTTCATGCCGTCGAGCACAAAATTCCCAAGAGCATATCTGAATTTCAAGAAAAGAAACATGTTAACCATATAAAGCACTTTTTATATTCATCATGGAACAATTGAAGAGAAAGGAACAAGAAATCGAGCATTACCTTCAGATCTTGAGAAAATACTATACGAAGTTGACCATCACGAACAACACGGAGTTGCTCAAAGACACTCTCCTGTATGGCTTTTGCATAGTCGAGGACAATTTGCCCTGAAGAATTCTGATACTCTCTTGGCATATCAACATAAAGCAGTTCTTCCAAAGTACCACTTTCATACTTTATCTTGAAAAGTCTAGGCAAAACTTCAACGGCTGCCTCTGGAAAAAGAAATTTTGACAAATTTTAGAATCGATAAGAAATCAAAAACTCATCTGAGAAGGGATACAAGTAACAATTGGCCCCAAAAAAAAATCAAGGAGAAATACTAGTAAATTTTGGTGAATATATCTAAAATTCTATAAACAACTACTTACCAAATCCACGACCTGGTTTCATGTTGCATATTTCACAATGCCAGACATCCTGCACGATTTAAATTCAATAGTTTTATGAGGTCTTAAAAACTTATTTTGACAAAGAAAGAAACAAAAAATTCAGAAGATGTATCAGAAGTCGCATCATGTTTTACTAATCCTAACAAGCAGAGTCATGCAATCAAATTCATGTTTCATATTGTTATCTCATTTCCGTTAGCACTTAACTGGTGACAGTTACTTTTCAAATAATATCCCGGAAATATCCCCCCCCCCCACATAGCACAATCAAGCATCATCAAGGTAACAACAATTTACTTGTGGTTCAAACATACGGCAAAGCCACAGACCTGAGGAAAAACTCCGGTTGTTTGGCGACCACTTCCATACATAGAGACGCACCACTTTTTCTTGGCATTCGGAGCAAAATACTCGGCAACAAACTTTCGCCAAAAACTCAATGTTATTGTCCTACAAAGGGTATAAATCAGAATCCTGAAAATCCAAAACTAAAACGACTTTAATAAGGTAATGGGATTCTTACTTCAGGCCTGTGTTGCTGCTGATACATATAATGTGTAAGCCGCCGAGCACACATCCCAGGCTCATATACTGGTTTTACAGGAGACCTTATAGGCAAGTTTTGTGCTTGGAACTGAGGTTGCATCGGGGATCTTTGTTGGGGAATAGCCTTCAAAAGATGCTGTTGCTGCTGATGTTGAAGCTGCATAAGCTTCTGTTGATGTAGAAGCTGTCCAGCCGCAGCAGCTTGGGGAGACTGCCGAGACATATGGAGGAACTGTTGTTGTTGCTGCTGTTGACGCTGTTGTTGTTGCTGCTGATGTAAAAACAAAGAGGAGTCTGGATGTTGGGTTTCCATCTTCACAGGACCCAGGCCTCTCATACTTGGTAATTGTTGCGGTTCTAGTTTAACTGGACCTGGACCTGGACCAAGACCTCGCAGTGCTTGTAATTGCTGTGGTGTTTGATCATTTGTCACCTGTGGCTCCAGCTTAACAGGTCCAACGCCCCCTAAACCTGCTCGCATAGATTGAAACTGATGTTGTTGTTGCTGCAGTTGTTGTTGTTGTTGGGCATTGTTAGAGGCAGAAAACTGTTGCATTTGATGCTGATTATGTAGGAAATTCTGAGGATCGAGCTGTTGATTTTGCTGCGACTCGGATAACATCTGATTCCCAGAAGGATTCGCATACTGTTGTCCTTGAACTTGACCAGATGCATTTGGGTTTCCTGCCATAGAAGATGATACAAATGAAGATGGAGGACGATTAAAACTCATTCCATTTCCAACAGCAGATAGTGGATCAGACTCAGCACCATTGTCCATCAGCCCTCGTTGAGCACTACTACCAGGACCTGAACCTCCGTTGGCAAAAGACTGCTGAAGAAGAGACGAAACATTTGGCATGTTCCCAAGTATATTCATGTTACCAAATTGCGTATGTGGCGACACCATGGATGGGAATGAATCTTGTGAAGACATTGCACTTCCTTGACCACCCAACAAACCAGAATTCGACTTTAATAACATAGACTGAGAACCACCAAGTGGGGTTGGAGGCCCTGGTGGTACCATTTTCTTCAAAGAACAGAATCTACCCTATACCGGACAATTAATTGATAACAAAATTTAACTAAAACAACGTGAATCTGAAACTTAGATTAGGCTAAATGGATCCCACTACACGCCAAGCAGCACCCTAACACTTGAAACAAATTCAGCAAGCATTGTAATGTAACAGCCAGGATTTAGACATTCCCAAATCTTTGGTGCACAAAAATAACGGAAAAACCTTCGAGGCGCCGGAGCATACTGCTACGTATATGGTCCAACAAGAGTAGAAAAACAAAAAATACCAAATGTAACAAACAAGCTTTGGCTCGGGATGTCCTAAATTTGCCTTTTCACTGCTGAAGTAGCAATCTTTTGGCCGCTTTTGCATCAATTTCAGCTACAACCAAAGAAAAATATTACATTTTTTGCAACCAAAAATTTGATTTCCAACACCAGCCCAAAAAAAACCCCCATAAACAAAAGAAAACACAATTTTTTTATAATAAAATAAAATAAATAAGTAAAACCCACAAGCTTCAAAACTTAAGATAATCTCAAAACCCCAATCAAGAAGGAAAAAAACACCAAAAATAAGAGCACTAGGACACTTTACATCACGCCATCCATCTTTTGCTGCATCTACAAAGTTTTAAAAAAAATGGATTCTGAAGCTTATAAAAAATGGGGAAAAATCAAAGGCTAAAAAGGGGGAATATTCAAATGAATGGCAAAAACTTATTCCCACTAATTTATCAATCGATCGTAATCCAAATCTGAAACGAAACACACACTAAATCGATCCGAAGCTTAATACTACTGATTATTCTGGCCATCCTAAGACCTAAAAAAAAAACGAAAATTTCAAGAAACCCCGGAAAAACACTTACCACAGTAACTACAATTACTCTAAAATACCATAAAATTACAAAGGCTTACCTAAGTAAAAATTTCAATAGTGAACTTTGAAGTTCAGAAGATGAACTTGAAGAAGAACTTACAGTCTTCTTTTTTTTTTTGCTAAATAACTTACAGTCTTCTTACCACACTTGTTCTTTCGCATTAACCCAAACAAAAATTGAAAAAAAAACAACTGAAGAAGCATAAATTTTTTGAATTTCTTTTTTAGAAAGGAAATTCACTGTGTGTTTGTGTGTGAGAGTATTATTCAGCTTGTTTCTTCGCTGTACTCTTTAGAGAGAGAAAGTGAGAGAGACTGGGTTTTGTTGTGTATGTGTTCTCTTGCGGACGTCAAAATTGCATTCTATCCGATTGAATATTTCCTTCTTCTTCATTTCTCTTCTCTTCTCTTCACTTCTCTTCTCTCCTCTCTTTCTCTCTCTATCAAATGAGAAATTTTTTATCTATGCTACTAAAGTTTATAAGTTGCATCCAACCCAATGAGTGCAGTACACGTCGAAAAGATAATTGATATAAGTTCAATTTTTTTTTATATTAACTGTATTAATTGGCTTGAATATAAATTTTAAATTTAATAGTCTATCAAGATAAAACTACTCATCAAATGAAGTCAAATCCTCTTTCTCTCTCTCTTTCTCTCACACACACAACACTCTCTCAAAACTCAAAAGGCTTCTTTTGTGGTGATGATGTGACATGATCATGATATGTGATGATGGCTTAGATGCTATGTTATGGGATGTTTTTATGCATCATAATTAGTACTCTTTCAATTTCATAATATAGGTGTTTTTAAATAGGGAAAATTTTGATATGTATCAGATTTATGTGGAATTTAGGCTTCTTTTGTGATGATGATGTGACATGATCATGATATGTGATGATGGATTAGATGCTATGTTATGGGATGTTTTTATGCATCATAATTATTACTCTTTCAATTTCATAATATAGGTGTTTTTAGATAGGGAAAATTCTGATATGTACCAGATTTATGTGAAATTTATGATACATAACTGACCACATTATAACAAATATGTCTATCTCCTCATTCTATAACGATATGGCCAATTCTGAATCACAAAATTCAATGGAGCTGGTCCATATCAAAATTATCATTCTAAATAGTTTAGTAGTACCTTCATTCCTTAATATAAGACTCTCATTACATGTGAAAATTAAGGAAAACAAAAAAATGAAGACTTTTTTTTAATAAAAATATAAATATTACTCTCTTAAATAAATTAGTTGTATACAAGTCAAATGTAAGATAATAATATTTGTACTTTAACTAATAAAGTATCTTATTTTTTTACTTAATATTAGAATATGTAATTAAAGTCTTATATTAAGGAATAAAATGAGTATTGATTAAGGATATATTAGAGATAGAGAGGAATTTTACTAGGCCAAATTAGGGATGGCAATTTAACCCTACCCGACGGGTACCCAACCCAATCCTACCCTAACGGGTTGGGTTTTTTTGGTTGATTTCGGGTATTGGGTCGGGTTATGGGTTTGGAAATTTAAAACCCGTACGGGTAGGGTTGCGGGTATGTGATAAACCCAACCCGTACCCCACCCGTATATATATAATATATATATTAAATATTATCATTAAAATATTATAACTAAGGAAATAAATTATATTTTAAATAAGATGGCAAGAAAAGCATAAGATGGTAGAGATTTGAAAAGCAAAAGCCCAAAAGTCTCAAACTTTATACCGTATCAATTTACTAGGTCATTCAATTGAAGAATTAAACTTAATATTTTATTGTTTACTTAATTGTTTCCATTTGAATGTTTATTGTTCTATAGCCAAAACTTATCTCTCGCTACATTCATTTCTGGTGCATTTGTGCACTTGTTTCATTCGTTTGTTGGTGCATTTGGTCGATTGAAGATTTTAATCCCATTATTATTTTTGGTATATTTTCTTATGACTAGTGACTACGAACAAATAAAAATTATCTATCGATAGAAAACCCACGGGTACTACCCGTACCCATCGAGTTTTTTGGAAAAATGGTAGGGTCGGGCAATGGGTTGACACATCAAAGGGTCGGGTTGGGTTTTGGGTTATACTTTTAAGATTAGGGTCGGGTAGTGGGTATAGCCAAAACCCTCCCCAACCCTACCCATTGCCATCCCTAGGCCAAATGGTGTATTTAGTCCTGAAACAATTTTCGCTTGGCAAGCTTGTTTTCTAATGATTGTTTGCATCTTTTTAGATCCACAATCAATTTACGGGAAAAAAATGTCATTCCGTCAAATTTTTGAAAAATTGAACGTTATTCAATAATTAGTGATTAAGTGAACACATATTTCTTAGAAATCAACAATCTACAAGACCATGGGCGTATCAACCGTCTAGTAGATTGTCTCGGAAAGATGTAGAAAATTGAGAAAGAGCCCAGAACAAGTCCAGGTTTAGAGAATAGGGACCTACAAAGCTGCAAACGATCATTAGGGATCTTGTCTGCCACCCGTAAATTGATTGAGGTTCTAAAAAACTGCAAATAATCATTAGGGACCAACATTGCCAAGCGAAAATTGTTTCAGGACTAAATACACCAATTGGCCATTTTACTATTATACTCGTCTTAGACATCTATATTATATCTCTCCTTTTATTACTTAATATGGATAAAGGTGTTTTTAAAAAAAAATCTATTTTGAAATAAAAATGACTCTAAAAAGATATTTGTTATGAAATTAATAGTATTTTTTAAGTGATTTTGCACTTACCTTTAGAAATAATATAATATCTTTCTTTTGACCTTCTTTCTATTTTGAAAGTTGCAAAATATTTTATACTTTCCTTAATTACAGTTATATATTTTTTTAAGTTTCAATTTTATCGCTGTCTCATTAAATTAGATTTAGTACAATCTATAACTTCAATGGGGTTAATTTTAATGGTTTAATTTGAAAATTACTTATTCATTGAAGTTACTAACCAATATCATTAATTCTTTT
The DNA here is from genome assembly GCA_026122235.1 of Vinca minor. NCBI lineage: Eukaryota > Viridiplantae > Streptophyta > Magnoliopsida > Gentianales > Apocynaceae > Vinca > Vinca minor. The sequence goes on along the minus strand of JAOCZM010000011.1, from coordinate 13,303,860 downwards.
ATCAAGTAAAAAAGGGTCATTAGAAATAGAATGGAGTATTTTGTTTGAAAATTTTCATCTTCAATTAAGTAAAAATTGAATTGTTCCAGATATGACAACATTTCGAAATCCTACCTTTACCAACGAGCTTCAACTCAAAATATACACTATAATTCTAATTTTTTTTCATAAATAATTTATTTTTACGATATTCAAAACTCGAAACTTCAAATACCTTTTCAAACAAAAGATTGTCTAAATTTGCGGTCTTTTATTTATAAACGAAGAGGGAGGAATATTCAAACTTACCAAAAATATCCATCCTTTTATTTATGTTAATGGAATGAGCGGTGACCTTACTAATGTACTCTCCCTTGTCTCGGGAGATTTATCAACCAATATTAAATGAAATATTATTGTCATTTGGCAATTCTGTTACCGACGATGGGGGTGGTGATCCCATGGAATCAGATATTTTGTCAACACCCTTACAATCTAATTAATTTATGATCATACTTCTTTGGAATTGACGAGGAGTTGCTTCTTCGGAATGTCTACGTAACTTGTTGGATCATCTAAAAAATCATAACCCAATTATTCGTGTTCTTGCTGAAACGCTGGTTCCATGTTCTGAAGCGTCTCATATTCTGAGGCGCTCGTCATTTGATAGTGTTAGAATCTGAAGCAGTTGGTTTCTTGGGAGGTATTTGGGTTTTGGAATTCAAAATTAATTGAGTTGGAGATTATCTCTATTCGTAAAGGATGGACAACATGTTTCTTGCCTTCTATCTATAGACTATGGATTGCCGAAAGATGTGATTAAGGATGAGTTGTGGGACTACATCAAGCATCTTGGAAGCGTGATCACATCGCCCTGGGTTTTGCTTGGGGATTTTAATTAGGTTATTTCTTCTGATGACAAACAAGGTGGCAGATATGTTAATATGTGTAAATCCCAGTTATTATTGGATATGGTTGATCACTTTCACCTTATTGTGACACTCCAGCCCTCTCGAGTCGGGAATGCCGCGTGCCTCTCGTCACTGGGTTCTATCTTTTACAATATAAATTACATTTGGCTAAAAAATTCTAAGAAACATATTATATTCCATGACTTCTAAGTCGACTCCGGACTTTGACTGAATTCAAAGGTCTTCTAATCTTGGTCTGGGTCTAGTCTTAACTCAATTCTTTGTCTTGGAACCAAATCTTTAGAATGTTCTTGTTCTAACCGCTCAATCCTGCAAAAACTGAAACAGAAAACAGAGAAAGAGTGAGCTATAAATAGCTCAGTGAGTCCCCAGTGAAGTGAGTGCCAGTGTTTTCAAATTCATTTTATTTTGCAAACATTTTCTTTTGAAGACACGGAGAATCTTTCTTTAATCAGAAAAATATTTTATTTTTCAAAACAATTCAAAAATCATTCTAGAATATTATTTTTTTTCTTTCTATTTCAGAAATAACCTTCCAAAATAAGAAGACCATTCCGGATATCAAATTCAGAATAGAAAGGGATCATGACCAGCCAAGTCAATAACCCTTTAGCCAATACCAGCCTCACACCAAACATGATCATGATTTATCTACTTTATCCCCTAGATCCAATCATGTAACCAAGAACCTGGGGTACCACCATCCATGGCCCTAGATACTAACATCTCCTAAGTTAATCTCCTAACCCTGAAGATATGTCAGCAGTCAGATTAAGACCCACGTGGTACACGTAGGGGATACAGTCAGCCCGTTGCTTTCCTTGCCCATAACGCTTCCCACACAGGTTGGGATCCTATGAAATAAACATAGTGTCCAAAACCAAAGGTTCGAGATGCCCTCGTACGGGTGACCACCTCGTACCAGTGCAAGCCCCCAATGGCCAGACAAGGGGCTATCATTGTGCAGTGTAAGCTCCCTTTTCAATCATATCAGAATTCTAGTAACATTCCAGAATTGTCATTCATTTACTTTTCAGAATTCTATTTCAGAAATACTGTAACTTTTCATTTGTAAATAATTTCAGAAAGCACATTTAAAACAAGTTCTCCGATTTTGAGAAGAAACTCACATTAGCCTCTCATTGTCTGTACTTTCTTCAAGATATGTACCTATTTTATAAATACCAACTCTTTAGAAAATACTTATGAAATTAATGAAATGCAAGCCTTAGTATGCCTAAACATATTCAGACGAAGTTTCTAGGCTTCTGGGGCCTTTTGTGTAAATTCCTAAAGTTCAGGGACCAAACTACAATCTAGCGTAAAGTGCCGAAACTATCAAAACTTGTAAACTTTATTCGTTCACATATTTATTTTTATATTTTTTCGCATAGTTATAATTTGGTTACAACATTATCTTTGTCATGTGTATATGTTTCTTTTAAATGTATGGACTAAAGTGCAAATATTTATCCTATGACATTTCTGATCTTTTGAAAACATAAATATGTTGTATATATTATTATTAGTTTTATAAATTTTTCCGAAATAGTTCATAAGCTTTAATGGGCCTTAAAAGTAAAATATAAAGTTATAAGGACTAAAACGTAATTTTTAAAAGTTATTTCGGACTTCGAATATGAGTTATCCCTAATATATTTTATTTTAATCATTCCCGTGAATATTTCCTTTTATTTTAATGTCCAATTAAATATTGAAAATACAAAGTAAACAATTTAGGACTTGTTTGTAGTATATATATTTTATAAGATATTTTATAAGATTTATGTGACAATATTTTAATTACCATTTTAGTCCTTTATATATATATATATATATATATATATATATATATATATATATATATATATATATATATATATATATATATATATATATATATATTCTCTTATCCTAACCCTAGAAGAAGAAAATCCCGAAAAATTTCTTCTCCCCTTTTCTTTCTTAACGGCGCCGCCTCTGTCCCTCCTTCACTTTTCTCGGCGATTTACCATCGTCGCCGCCTTCGTTGTTCTCCATTCGTCTTCTTCTCTTCTCCTCTCCTTTCTTCTTCTCTCCGACGCTAGAGCGCCTCTCGGCTTCTCTCCTACTGCTGCTCCTCATATTCTCCGGCGTCTCAGGCCCGACGCCGTTTCTCGGCCATCTTCTTCTCCGGCGAAGACTTCTTGCCCTTCTCCATCCGGTGTTGTCATTCCGGTGAGGTAAGTTTTTTTCTTTCTCTTTTTTCTTTATTTTCCTTTTTCTGCCCCTTTTTTTTTAATTTTTTTATCTTTTCTAATTTCATCTCAGAACTACCTCTGCCGATTAAAATAAAAGGAAATATTCACGGGAATGATTAAAATAAAACGCCGCTGCCGCCGTCTCCACTGCTGGTAGTCTACATCACCAAGGTAAGCCTCTTTCATTTTTTTTTCTTTTTTATTTACTATTTTATTATTATTTTTATTATTGTTATTATTATAATTATTATTATTATTATTATTACTTGCTGATAAAGTAGGCATGGGGGGACTTAGTATATTTGCATTACTTTCTTTTCTACTACATATATCTCAATTTAATCCATTTTATGTTAAAAAGTTTTGGACTTAAATTTATCAATTTATGCTAGTACTTTTCAGTAAATCAATTTATGTTGCTTGTGAAAAGTTTCATAAATGAATCAATTAAACTCACCAAATCTCTTAGTCTGAAAAAGGTTAATAATAATTCATACCCCTGATCCCCTCCTATTTTCTCTAGCTTGGTGTTTAGCTTGATTGTTTGTATGAATTTAAAGAACTGGATATTTCTGTTTTCATTGATATAGTTCTTAGTTCTTTAATGGGATTTAAAGTTTAAATTTTTATTTTCTAGTCTATGATAAGTAAAAATTTAGATTTATATTCCTCTGGTTACCTGTCTTAACTGGCAAAAGTCCGATTAGTACTTTTCTACCACTGGGTAGGTAAACCGTTTTTTCCTGGGATTTCGTTTCCAAAATCCTCATGCAATAACAAGCTCAGAGGAGTACAATCTAATTTCTTTCATGAGCCATATTAACTTAAGTTTGTGTTTGTTGTGTGATGTGCAGGGGATGAAGACAAGAAGATGATTACCTGTTTAATGATATTGGCAGAGTGATGTTGGGGAATGATTTTTGATGGAGTTTGGTGGACGTGAGGGAGAGTATCCTTTTATGGGAAGATTATGGATGAAATGTTTATGACAATGGGCTCTGTGTTTATAGTAGAAGTTAGGGCCTATTTGCAATTTCATTATTTGTAAGGATTAAAGGGTAATTTATAAAATTTTCTTATGTAAATAAAATGTAATTCTTGGACTTTTAATGCGATTATTATTCTTATTATTATTCTTATTATCATTATTTTTGTTTTAATATTAAAATTACTATTATACCCCTATTTTCTAATAAAAATAGTTAATTTTTTGTTTGGACTATTTTACCTTTGAAAATCAATTTAAAGACACTTCTAACCTTATAAAGTGGAAAGATAATATAATACTAACCTTTATATTGATATTGAAATCACCGGTCGTCACATTATGGACGTTGGTTCCTCTGGTATGAATTATATACTTTGTCAAATAAATGGGATGGGGCTGGTTTGATTGTATAAATATAGGACCAGGTTCGGTGTCACATGTCTTTCATCTTTCACTCCGCATTGCGATCACCACCCTATCCTTTTGTATTTACTTGGTTCAGTTTGGGTGAAAATCATACTATACGTTTGTGTGTGTCAAAGTGTCACAACCAATCGAATTTCTTATATAAATATTTGTTTGATTATATATACTACATGGTGAATTGTGATTGGTTGAGAACTGTGAGATACACATAAAATGAAGACAGATTTTCTTACGATCGATTTGGCTTGATATAATTGAAAAAAACAACTAGAATGTTATCAACTTGGTTTATTCATCCCAATTTTTAACAGTTTATCCAATCCCATTGATCTTGGGGAGGAAGGGGAAAAAATGGGGTATATGGCGATTAAAATTGATCTTGAGAAGGCATATGACCGTATTGAGTAGGATTTTCTAGAATTGGTAATATATCTAGCATAACAAACTTGTTATAAAAGAAACACTGTCTAAACATATGGACAACATGTCCTTTATTCTAGCACCACTAACATGATGTGGCCTAAAACACTTAATAATAATAAATATAAAAGATGAAAATGTACAAAATTCCTAAAATGCCCTTTTAGCCACTTTGCTTAGTTGGGCCGATTGGAACACTTGTTAAGAGGTTGACTTGAACATCATCTTCTAAGCTTAGCTTGGCTTCCTCTTTAGCTTTGACTTCTCAGATGAATGTAGACATGCCTTGATTATTCAACCTTGCTCTTTGTCTTGTCATAGGACCTTGAATGTTGATTAAGGGATCCTTTGAGTAGGCAGTCCCTTAGATGGTCCCTCATCATTCCCTCCCCCTTGAAATGTATTCTCCCTCGAATCATCATCATAATCTGAATCAAAATCAAAAGGGGACAAGTCGAAACATTGAAAGTAGAACTTACACCACACTCACTTTTCAAATCTATCTTGTAAGCATTGTCATTGATCTTTGCAACAACTTGAAAGGATCCATCCCCTTGCGGGGTGTAACTTAGACTTTCTTTCATTAGGAAATCTCTCTTTCCTAATATGCAATCAAACCCAATCTCCAACATCAAAAGATATATGCTTATGGCCTTTGTTGGCATGTCTTGCATAAGCTTCATTCTGCTTTGCAATCGTAGCTTGAACTTGTTGATGAAGTCTTTGAATATAATCTGCCCTAGAATCACCTTCTACATTATAATAATCATCAACATGTAAAGGAGTTAGATCTAAAGGGGTTAGGGGATTAAAGCCATAAACAACTTCAAAAGGTGAATTATTAGTAGTAGAATGCAAAGTCTTATTATAAGCAAATTCAGCAATAGGTAAACAATCTTCCCACCTTTTTAAGTTCTTTTGAATAAGTGCTCTAAGTAGAACCCCTAAAGTTCTATTTGTTACCTCAGTTTGGCCATCCGTTTGTGGGTGACTTGATGTAGAAAATAGAATTTTGGTTCCAAACTTACTCCATAATGTCTTCCAAAAGTAACTTAGGAATTTAACATCTCTATCACTCACAATGGTCTTTGGAACACCATGAAGCCGAATGATCTCCTTCATGAATAAATCTGCTACATGACTTGTATCACTTGTTTTTCTGCAAGGAATAAAGTGATCCATTTTAGAAAAACGATCTACAACAACCTGATGAAGAACCGCAAGGTTCGACTTAAGTTTGAGCCCGATCTTTCTTCAATTCTCGAACTAGTTTCTATGGGAATTTAATCAACGCAACACTAAGGGAGGTTAATTAACAATGGAGGCTGAAACACCACAACTAGAGAAACAAGCTAGTTGATACAGTAACTCAAGAATGAATGAATTTCTATCTAGAAGTTCAAACACGAGAAGCTAAGGAATAACCTTACCAAAATATCAATATATCTAAAGTCAATATTAAAGTGGCCGAAATCTCCCTTAAGTAAGGTTGAGATTTCGGTTACAACCAATAAAAGAAATAAGAGTCCTTAAAGGATTAAGACTCTTGAAACAAATAAGAGTCCTTGAAGAATTAGGACTCTTGAATAACAACTTGCTATCAAGTAACTACCTAACAATAAAGTGGCGGCTAGAAAAGCTACTAACTACCAAATCTATGAAGAGTCCTAGTTGCATTAGGACTCTTTATTAACCAACTAACTAACACATGGACAACATGTCCTTTATTATAGCAATTACTTGCTATTACACGGCTAAAAGGGAAATAACAATACTTAAAATAATTAAAGTCTAGAATAGTCTAGAATAGGCTAAAATAGACTTTAATGTGTTAAAAAGACTAAAATGCCCTTTTTAGCCACTTTGCTTCTTTGGGCCGATTTGTATCTTCTTGAAAGTTAAGAGGTTGACTTTGTCATTATCTTCTAGTTGAAGGTTCACTTCCTCTTTAACTTTAATGTCTCGGATTAGGGCTGCCATATTCTTTAAAGTCTTCATCGATCTCGCTCTTGTCATTGGTCCTTGAATGTTGACAAGAGGATCTTTTAAGTAGGGCTGCCCTTGGCTTGGTCTCGTATCACAACCATTATACTATCCATACCTCTTTGTGATCTCGGCAATCCAAGGATAAAATCCATAGATACATCAATCCATGGTGAGGACAGAATAGGTAAATGCATGTATAATCCATGAGCTTTGCTTGTACTTTTATCCTGTTTACATTTAAAGCAATGTTCACAAATTTTCCTAACATCTCTTTTCATCTTGGGCCAAAAGAAGTGTTCTTGCAATATGTCTAATGTTTTAACAACTCCAAAATGTCCCATTAAGCTGCCACAATGTGCCTCCCTAACAAGTAAATCTCAAACTGAACAAGATGAAACACACAATTTATTGTCTTTAAATGAAAAGCCATTAAACCAAAAAATCCTTTTTGAGCCGAGAGCTCACAAGCTTGAAACAAAGATGAAAAATCATTATCATGCTCATATAAAGCCTTAAGATGTTCAAAACCTAGCAATTTAGCATGCATAACCGAAAGTAAAGTATACCTTCTAGATAGAGCATCGGCTACAATGTTTTCCTTACCTTTCTTGTACTTGATGATATATGGAAAAGTATCTATAAAGGAAACCCATTTAGCATGCCTTTTATTCAACTTACTTTGCCCTTTTAAGTATTTGATGGATTCATGGTCCGTATGTATCACAAATTCCTTTGCAATCAAGTAGTGTTGCCATGTCTCCAAAGCTCTAACAATTGCATACAACTCCTTGTAATAAGTTGAATAATTAAGTGTAGGTCCACTTAATTTCTCACTAAAGTATGCCGACAGTTTGTTTTGTTGTTGAAAAATAGCTCCAATACCTATCCCTGAAGCATCACATTCAACTTCAAAAGTTAAATCAAAGTTAGGTAAAACAAGAATAGGGGAAGAAGTAAGTAACTCTTTGAGCTTGTCAAAGCTCTTTTGTTGCGGCTTATCCCAATAAAATTTAGTATCCTTAATGATAAGATCCTTAACACTCACACCAACTTTGGTGAAAATGGTAAGTTAGCTTCTTGAGTAAACCAAATGTCTGATCTTAGACACAAGGAAGCTACACTTTTGCAAGACTCCATAGGACAAGCATGCAGTCTATCCACATGCTATGGAAGTACTTGAAAAGTCAATGAAGAAGGAAGATCAACATGTCAAGAGCTACCACTACAAGAAAACAGTTACATAGCGACCTATATTTTTGGTCACGCCCTTAACGACTGACTACCGACCGAATGGAAACCGAAAAATTAACGGTCACTACTGCATACCAAATTAAAACGACATCATTTTGTTCACCGTTAACGACCGAATACCGACGGCAGTTAACGACCGTTTACCGACGGAATACATAACGGCGTCAAATCGACGTCGTTTGGTTCACCGTTAACGACCGTTTACCAACGGACTACATAACGGCATCAAAACGATGTCGTTCTGATGTTTCCTATCATTGTATTATCTCCCCGGTTTTTGCATCTTTGTATTATCTCTCCGATTTTTTGCATCTTTGTATTATATCTCCGTTTTTTGCATCTTTGTATTATCTCCCCGTTTTTCAATCTTTGTATTAGATGAAAATATTTTGTTAGTTGTCTTTTATCTCTAAAAAAGTTGGTTGTGAACGTGACATTACTTTAGTGAGATAAAATTTTCCATTTTTTAATTTTTTAATTTGTATGCTAATTATATCATCGTAGTTCCAATAAGTAAACAATTGATAATCAAACATAACAAGAATATAAATACATCGTTCTATTGCACAATAAAATTCATAACAAACAATATATATAGACAGGATGCCATTAATAAAATAGTAGATTAAATAATTATCGTGTTATTACACCGAAAAATTGTATTTATCACACGTTAATAATTACTTGAAAAATAAGGTTGAAAATCATCAAACGTAAGGTTCAAAGTTAATATGCATTTACTTATTAAGACTTGATATTTGCAGATATTGTGTTTATAATGGAGGACCGTAGTTGGATGTATGTGGATTCGATAACAAATGGTGGACCTCGTCATAGTCCAGAATTTATTGCGGGATTCAAATCGATTTTTGAATTTCGATGTTAGTATGTCTGCTAATGTACAAATTGATGGGATTAGGTATCCTTGTGGTGTTTGTAAGAATAAGGATTTTCATATGACTGATATTGTGAGGTATCATCTTGTTATGAACGATGTGTGTCTAACTATTTTAATTGGACATGTCATGGTGAGGCATTCATTCCAATGCCTCAAATTCCGTTTGTTCATGATATGGATAATTCTAGAAGACATATGACACAAAACAATTATCAAGAGATGATTCTTGATGCCGTCGAACCAAGTTTTAATGAGCCGGATAATAGGGATATGGAAGAACCTCCCAATCCAGAGGCACAAATATTCTATGACATGTTGAAGGTTGTTGATAGCCCACTGTACAAAGGTTGTACAAATCATTCACATCTATCAATGACTGCTAGAATGTTGAGTATTAAGTCCGAAGATAACTTATCTGAAACTACTATAGATAAATTTGCGCAGTTGATGAAAGAGGCGCTTCCTCCACAAAATAATGCTTTGGACGACTTTCACCAAATGAAGAAATTGGTTAAAGGCCTTGGATTACCGGTGCAAAAGATTGATGTTTGTTTTAACGGGTGTATGTTGTACGGGAAATATGATGTTGAGAGTAGAGAATGCAAGTTTTGTGGTCATGCTAGGTACATAAAGAAAAAGAAATAAAAAAAATACACGACAAAAAGGATTATAAAACAGCCATGAATTATATCCTTATGAATTGTGAAGAGGTTGAACCATACCTGTAGTAAGTAAATCCATCTAATGCTTCAGTTTTGCTATATAATTAAAAGTAGCCGAATAATAATATTGTCATTTGATTTGTAACTCAAGAAATTTGTTAGTGAAGTAAATGACCAAACTCCCCAGATAACGGAGGATGAGCTACAAAGGCGGGTTTATAGTGATTTTTCCAAATGGTTTGGAACTCATTTAAGTTGGTATTATGCAGAAATGTACTTGTTTTAAGAATGCCTAAACTAATTTAACTTTTGTTGCTCTCAACATATACATAGCCATCCGGAACATTCCAAAAGGTTGTTGAAAAATCTTTCATGGGGCCCGACAAGGAGAGTGATGTCATATTTCGGTTACTTTGTTAACATATATAGATTTCACACAAAACCCCACAGTGATGGAAAAGGAACCACAAACAGTGGGGTATGAGTTAAAGGCGATTAATACGGAGAGTTGAATCAAGTCATTGAGATTGAACTTGCTAGAGTACCTGTCCAAAAAATAATTATTTTCAAATGCGACTGGTTTGATTCAACTCCAAATAGAGGTTTGAGGGTGCATCCTCAATATAAACTTGTAGAAATCCATAGGAAAAGAACGTACCAGGGTTACGATCCATTTGTATTTGCTTCCCAATGTCAACAAGTGTACTACACACCTTATCTAGGTAGTAAGACAACATCTAGGGCTGATTGGTGGGCGTTTGTCATTCCAAACCACATCTAGTTGATGTTCCTAATGTTCCGGTACCGTATCAGGAGGAAGTACGCGAGGATGAGACCAGTCACATTGATCCAACTATTGCTGAAGTTGGTTAACTTGCACACCAATCAGGGGAAATCAAAGTTGTACTTATGACCGGTACGAGCCGTGTTAATGAAGAAGATGATGATGATGAAATTATGTCGGGTGATGACAATTCAGAAGAAGAAGATGAATTTATGTCGGAGGATGATTTAGAATGATTAAAAATAGAATTATTAATTTGGTTATGTATTTGTTGTTGTGCTTTAATTCTTAACTTTCCTTTATTAATCCATTTTTTCATGCATACAATAATCTCTTTCTCGCTTCACACTAAGAAGCCACTTGAACGATGCAAATTGAAGTTGAACAACTAGCTTCTTGGAATTCCACATATTAAAGGTGATTAATATTTGTTGGTTTATTTTTTAATACTTTATTACCATAAATTAATTGTCGTATTGAATAACTTTTTAACATAATTCAAAGTGGTAATTTTATTGACATAAAATAATTTGATTCTTGAATTTTCAGATTTCAACTCATGCATTTCCAAGGATATACATATAAATGACATCAAGGAGTATATGAGAAGTGTAAACTTTGAATGTGAGTGTTGTAATGTAATTCAAAGTGCACACTTTGATTGTGAGTGTTATAATTCAAAGTGTGCACTTTGATTGTGAGTGTTGTAATGTAAATGAGAAGTGTAAAGTTTTGTTTTTTAGTAAGATAATTGGTTATGTAATGTTATTTTTGGGTTTTATTGATTATGTTTGCTATTTGGGATATTATTAATGCTGTTTTTGGTTCGTATTGATGTGCGTATTGCTGTTTTTTATAATAGGGATTTAATTAAATTTCAGATTTATTTTTTTAAATTAAAAAACATGTAGCGACGAAATAGCGACCGACCAATTGGTTGTTATGGCAGCTAGTCGCTAATGAGTCAAAGTCATGTTAGTAGTGCCCTAGGACCATTAGCATATGTTGTGCGTTTTATATCTTTTTGAACATGTCTTTGAATAGTTAATTTTGCTTTTGAACATCCAATGTGTGATTTGATAGTAAAACTCATTATCTTATGCAATTACTATTCTAACTGTCCCTTTGTTTGATGTAATATTCTTTACAATGAAATAAAACTAGTATGATGTATGATGTATGATTATGTTTTACTGATCACGTGTAATGGATACAAATTATATCATAGATGCAATATATTGGGATACATTGTATCAGATGTGATCCGTTAGAGAAGTAATACTTCATGGTCCTTAGTCATAAGTATTACTTCCTCAATACTATTTTGGAATCCATAGATCTTATGTCTCCATTGATTCTAGCATGAATGGAGCCACATTTTGACTCAGTCGGACGTTACTTTTAATCGAGTAATCAATACGGCTGATGATCGGATGTAGTGTCCTATCATGGCTTGAATGTGAGAGGCATTGTAAGAAATTTGTCACTCTCTTATTAGAGAGAGATATCCACGTGCCCCTCGATAGGGAAAGACTGTTTAGATGCATGGTCGTGCTCAAATGTATTTAATAAAGTGGTTATTAAATATTGTTTGTTGGAACAGTCTACCTGGAGATCGAGCATAAATACAATTAAGCTTAATAAGTGTGACGACTACCATGCCTTATGCTTAATTAGGATATCGCGAGACAAAGGGATTAAATAGTGGATTGATATTAGGTTCCACCGTAAGTTCATTCAATTTGGGTAGTCACAATTGTTAGTAGTGCCCTAGGACCATTAGCATATGTTGTGCGTTTTTTTTTTTTATCTTTTGAGCATGTAATTGAATAGCTAATTTTGCTTATGAACATCAAATGTGTGATTTGATAGTAAAACTCATTAGCTTATGTAATTACTATTCTAGTTGTCCCTAGTTTCATGTAATGTTCTTTACAATGAAATAAAACTAGTATGATGTTTGATTGATGATTATGTTTTACTAATCATGTGTAATGAATACAAATCATATCATAGATGCAATATATTGGGATATATTGTATCGAACGTGATCCGTTAGAGAAGTAATACTTCATGGTCCTTAGTCATAAGTATTACTTCCTCAATACTATTTTAGAATCCTTAGACATTATGTCTCCATTGATTCTAGCATGAATGGAGCCACGTTTTGACTCAGTCGGACGTTACTTTTAATCGAGTAATCAATACGATTGATGATCGGATGTAGCGTCCTATCATGGCTTGAATGTGAGAGGCATTGTAAGGAATTTGTCCCTCTCTATTATTATGAGAGATATCCATGGGCCCTCTCGATAGGGAAAGATCGTCAAAATGCATGGCAGTCCCTCAAATGTATTTGATAAAGTGGTTATCGGATACTATTTGTTGGAACAGATCTACCCGGGAGATCGAGCATAAATACAATTAAGCTTAATAAGGGTGACGACTACCATGCCTTATGCTTAATTAGGATATCGCGAGACAAAGGGATTAAATAGTGGATTGATATTAGGTTCCACCGTAAATTCATTCACTTTGGGTAGTCACAATGTCCTGCTAGGGACCGCTTGTGATTTATGAACTCACACTACTACTAAGTGTGTTTTCATTGCCATTGTGATATGAACCTACAGGGTCACACACATAGACGAGTTAACGAGCTTCATGTCCAGATTAAATGAATCTAGAATGTGTCTAGGTTCATTGTATCTGACATTTATTTTCTGAGAATAATAAAATTGTTATTATTTCGAATTAGAGAGAATGAGAGGTATTTTTGGTATTTGGTTTTAACTGGGATTACGTGGGAGTTATTATCCGATAAAGACTCCCACTACCAGTAGAAGTCTAGGGGACGTGGGAGTTGAAGACTCCCACTGCCAAAAGAGGTGGATAGGACGTGGACTTGTTCTTGAAACAAACTCTCACAACCTATATAAACCTCTCTTGGCCAAAACCCTTGAATTAATGCTTGTGCCGCAATAAACCAATTTCTCTCGAAATCAGATTTCTGGATTTCTGCCCTTCTCTTCTTTCTATATTCCCGAAACTCAGAAACGAAGAGCTAGAACTCGCTGCTCATTTCGTCGCGTGGATACCAGTAGAAAGCGATTCCCCAAGGGAAGGCTTTTGTTGGCAGCAGCACACATCCGAAAGACAACATCTTTAGCCGAAAAATGTAAGTAATTTTTCACTATTTTTCGATTCGTTTTTGTATGAGCGGATCTTTCAGGGGAGGATTCATGGGTGTTTAGAACGAGTTTATGCCCATGAATCCCTTCAACAATGTCCTGCTAGGGACCGCTTGTGATTTATGAACACATACTACTACTAAGTGTGTTTTCATTGCCACTGTGATATGAATCTACAGTGGTCACCCACATAGACGAGTTAGAGCTTCATGTCCAGATTCAATGAATATATAATGTGTCTAGGTTCGTTATATCTGACATTTATTTTTCTAAGAATAATAAAACGTTATTATTCGAATTAGAGATGAGTAAGGGGCATTTTCGGTATTTAGATATAACTGGGATTATGTGGGAGTCATTATCCGATAAAGACTCCCACTACCAGCAGAAATCTAGAGGACGTGGGAGTTAAAGACTCCCACTTCCAGAAGTGGTGGATAGGACGTGGCAGTTGTTCTGAACAAACTCTCACACCCTATATAAACTTCTCTTGGCCGAAACCCTAGGGACTAATTTTGGAGCCGAAAAAAAATACCAAAAAACTAGAAATCAGATTTCTTGTTTTCGGCCTCCTTTTCTCTCTAGATTCCAAAACTCGAAAAAAGAAGAGCTATCACTCGCTGCTCGTTTCGTCGCGTGGATACCGGTAGAGAGTAATTCCGTAAGGGAGGACTCTGGTGGCAGCAGTACACATTCGAAAGACATAATCTTTAGCCGAAAAATGTAAGTAATTTTTCACTGGTTTTCGATTCCTATGGTATGAGCGGATCATTCAGGAGAGGACTCATGGGTGTTTAGAACGAGTTTCTGCCCATGAATCCTTTCAAGTCAAACGTCAACAATGTTGACCATTCGGTCGGTATTCCGTTGCTATATGGGCAACCGTCCGTCGGTATTCGGCCGTTAACGAGTCAAAGTCAAAGTCAACAATGTTGACTAGTCGGTCGGTATTCCGTCTCTATATGGCGACCCAATAATAGGTTGCTAAATAGTCCGTCGGTATTCGGTCGCTACTAGAGTCAAAGTCAAAGTCAACAATGTTGACCAGTAGGTCGATATTCGGTCGCCATATATATTCGGTTGCTAAATAGTCCGTCGGTATTCGGTCGTTAACTAGTCACAGTCAAAGTCAACAATGTTGACCAGTCAGTCGGTCTTCGGCCGCTATATGGCGACCCAATATTCGGTCTCTACATAATCCGTCAGTATTCGGTCGTTAATAAGTCAAAGTCAAAAGTCAACAATGTTGAACGTTCAGTCGGTCATCCGTCGCTATATTGCGACCCAATGATCGGTCGCTAAATATTCCGTCGGTATTCAGTCGTTAATTTGCTTAGCGACGAAAAATACACGACCACGTGCTTCGGTCGCTAAACTAAGATTAGCGACTGATTTGTCTGTCCCTGTTACACTATTTTCTTGTAATGTACTCAATCCATCATGTAAATAATCAAGTGGTATGCTTCTTGACCTAGAAGAAATGTGTAGTCCAATAATATACAACTCAAGAAGATGTGGCTTCAAGTCAAAGCTCCTAGAAGAATTCATCTACAAGACTTGAAGACCTTAGGATGATTAGTTTAAGCTTATAGGTAATCCTTAGTGACTAATCTGTCCTTTGAGAATACAAGGATATAAGATTGTTTAAAGCTCAACAATGCATATTTTCAAAACCTCATGTTTTTACATTCTTCATTATTTGAAAAAGGTTTTTGAAAACTAGTTGGTCAATGCCTAAGTACTTTAAAAATGTGTTTTATATCTTTACAAAACAATTATGCATGTGCATGAAAACATTAGAAAATCAATCAAGTGTAAAAACCACTTTGGGACTGTTCTCCGGTCGACCTAGGCTTTGCCTCGGTAGACCAGAGTTGTCCGGTCGAACGGATCAACAATGTGTTTTTGTCCTTATCTGAGTTTTGAATGGTCCAATGCTCCAACGACTATATTCTATCCGAACGACCGATATATTAGGTACATCGACCGACCTTTACTTCGGTAGACCTGACCACTGAATTGTGATCAACCGGGATATGGACAGAGGGCCTTTTACCTTTGATTTAAGGCACTTCGGTCGACCTACTGTCTAGTAGTGGTCGACTGGAGCTGTCATTTCAAGGCCAAAATTATAGCCATTGTGACCAATTTTAGCCCTATAAATAGATTTCAAAGCTGTATTTTTCATAACTAATCAAGCCATAAGAGGGCACAGGCTTATACACTTTCTAAACACACAAGCTTACACTTTTGATCTTAATTTCATATCTTTCAAAAGCATTTGTGTTAAGCTTAAACTTCAGCTATCTTTCTATTCCAATATTGATTAAAGATTTCATTTGTATATCCAATCCAATTGAGGGATTTGTAAAAGTGAGCTAAATTGTAAATTTCCATTTTTTTTGTTTTTTTTTTATAAATGCCACCAGCGTGGTGGGGCGGGCCCCCATATTATTAATATTTAGCCAAAAAAGGGCAAAAGCATGGGATGTGTGGGGGACATAAACCGGACCTCCCAAATACATTAAAAGATGAAAATATGAAACCTTGAACATTTATAATTATGTTCAAGGGTGAAACAATAAATGGCTAAGCTAAATGCAAAGCAGAAAATAACGTAACAACCTGCATCCACAAACGGATGAAAGATTAAACAAAATATGAATGAAAATAAAACTCACTAAACACCTAAGATTTAACCTTTCTAATATAAGCAGTACCCTCAGCATCTAAATGACATAGGCTTCGGGTAAGGTATGGCAGGAGATGATAGTGTGAATAAACAGATGAAGATCTTGAGTCACAAGCCGCATTAGCGAGACTATCTGCAACCGTATTTGCCTCTCTAAAAATATGCTTAACTGTAGAGTTTCCAATAATGCTTAATAATCTTTGAAAAAGATGATCTAGCCTCCATGAAGACACTTTACCCGCATGAATGGAATCACAGAGAAATTTGGAGTCGATCCCGAATACTCACATTGAGATAACCCAAGATGGAGGCATGATTTATGCCCATGATCATTGCTTCGATTTCAGCCACCGAATTGGTATTATTCTCACCAAGAAAAGACGAGAAAGCCCCGATAAACCTACTGGGATGATGACTGCAGAATTCCACCGACTCCCGAGATGCCCCCGATTTCCTCTTGCTGCACCATCTATATTGAGAATTATCGGATCTACGCTGCCCTTCCAAATAACTGACATTGCACGGGGGAGGACCAGTCTTGACCCACCTGTTAATATGTCAGAGAGTCCCGCTTTTCTCAAAATCGGGAAGAGGAAGCCATCAAATTCATAAATCAGATTGGAAAAACCCGACCTCTTTCCATCATAAACAAAACGACAGCGGTGTCTCCAAAGTATCCAACAAACACTTGCAATAACAATGGAATTAATGTTGCGACCCCTATCGCGCCCTTTCCACCATATAAAATTTAATAGAGAACGAAGAGAGTCATATCTGAGTGTGGTACTTACTATTCCAAACAAGGCACAACTATGCATCCATAGACGTTTTGCCGTGCTGCAATTGGCGAAAAGATGATCGAAAGTGTCTTCTCCATTACCACAATGACAGCGAGAGACCAACGGGACTCCCCATCGCTTCCTAACCTCATCCAGAGCCAGAAAGCCATTGAAGAATCGCCATAGAAAAATCTGTTGTGCTAAAGGCAAAGCCGAAACCCATTTCCGGGAACGGGGAAACTGTGATGAATCCGCCAGCTGAAGTGTCTGCAACACTGATGTAACAGAAAAATTCCCTCTAGGTTCCAGTGACCGAACATATAAATCCCGACCCGGAGAAGTCCGAATCGAAGGCAAAATCTGGGAGTGAGTAACCGGTATAATCGGCTGAACCGTACTCCTCCATCCGGAGTCATCCAGATACACATGTATAGGGGAGTCATCGGCTATCACTCCTGGGATCAATGACAGGGAGCCCTGAAATGTAAAATTTTCATACCAGAAAGAAGATCGACCATCCCGAACTAGTAGATGTATGTGGGATTCAGCAGGTTCCCTAATTTGGAGCAATCGACGCCAGACAGGTGATGCATTCGGCCTAGAAGACAACAAAACTGGATGTGCCGATAAGGTGCAATATTTCTCCATCATAAAATCACGCCACAAGGAAGAAGAGGTCCGAAAATGCCACCATAATTTGTATGAGTAAGCAATTTGATAAGAGTCCAGAGTTGATAGACCCAAACCATTTTGTGAAGTATCCCGACATAACCGTTTCCACGACATCCAATGTCTCCGTCCACCAAATTCCGTTGTCCCCCACAAGAAGTTGGCGAATAAACGCTCCATATGATTCAGAACTTGTCTCGGAGGGCAAGAGACGGCAATAATATGCATAGGCATTGAGAGTAAAACATAACGAATCAGAATAAGACGTCCACTCAACCCTAAGAACTTTCGTTGACAACCTGCCAAGCGAGATTCTATTTTCGAAATAACTGAAGAGTAATACACTACATTTTTTCATCCCGTAAAAAGAGGACAGCCAAGATATGTTATTGGCATTATCCCTCGGCTGAACCTTGTGACTCGGATCACCATTTCCGATTGCCGCTGCTGGGTCCTCTCAGACATATAAAAAGAACACTTACTATCATTAACTCGCTGACCTGAACATCTTTCATATTCCCGAAGGAAGGCCATGAAAGCTTGCAATCCCCGTTTAGCACCATTCAGGAAAACAATTACATCATCAGCATAAGCTAAATGTGAAATCATAATATTAGATTGAGGAACCACATACCTTCCGATGCAACCCGAGTGAACCAGTTTATCTAAACCCCGAGAAAAAACATCAGCAGCAAGGATAAAGAGAAATGGGGACAGAGGATCCCCTTGTTTTACACCGCGCCCCGATCGGAAAAATCCATAAGGTGTGCCATTGATTAGGACCGAAAACCAGTTATTGTCCAAAAGATTCCGAATAAGATGCATGAAATGGGGGCTAAATCCAAATTTCCGTAATACAGATAATAAATAATTATGCGAAACCCGATCAAATGCTTTCATCATAACCAATTTAATTATCGTATTACCCCCACAAACTTTTTTACTCAATGAATGCATCATTTCCATAGCAAGTAAAATGTTATTAGAAATAACCCGACCCTGAATAAAACCCGACTGATTTCTACACAAAATGGGGTCTAGCAAAGGTGCAAGTCGGCTAGCCACAACTTTAGAAATGATTTTACTAGTAAAATTGCATAAAGAAATCGGTCGGAACTCACCAAAAGTGTCTGGATTGTCCTTCTTTGGTATGAGAACAAGGAAGGAACTAGATGTAGATCGCGAAAGGGGCAAACCAGCCCAGAAGTCTTGTACTGCACGAACAACATTGTCTGCTACTATCTCCCAACACGACTGAAAAACCCTGCCTGTGAATCCATCCGGACCGGCTGCACTAGAAGGGCTTAGAGCAAAGACTGCCTCCTTAATTTCCTGAGCATTCGGGAGAGAGTCTAAAGAGCGGTTTTCCATGTCGAAAATACATTGTGGTATCAAATCCAGAAGCTGATCATCCATCTGTGAGCTCGGATCTGAACCAAATAAATGATCATAATACTTTTACTCCCTCTGCCCCAATGGCCTCGGGAGTGGTGTGAAAAGTCCCATCTGAAGAAGTAATTTTGTTTATGAATAACCTGCACTGCCTGTTCTTGCAATATAAGTGAAAATATCTAGTATTAGCATCTCCTTCTTCAAGCCATCTTTGACGTGATTTTTGTCGCCAAAAAATGCCTTCCAACTCCAGATAACGGGCATGTTTCGCCCGTGCCACCGACAATTCCTCTTGTAATGAAGCCGAAGGTCCCAAATCGTGAAGACTTTCTAGCCTCAAAACCTCCATCTCAGACTCCTTGACATTAGTATGAATATTTCCAAAAGTAGATCTATTCCAACTTCCCAACTCGTGTTTTAGACGCTTGAGTTTTATTTGCAAAGTTATCATTCCCGATCCATGCACGTTGTCAACCCAGGAGGTACAAACAATATCCATAAAATTTTGATGTTTGATCCACATATCCTGGAATCGGAAAGCGGAACCACTTCTATCTATAGATAATCTGACATTTATAAGAAGAGCACAATGATCAGATATAGTACGTGTCAAGTGGGTTACCATAGTGGAAGCAAAAGTGTCATTCCAGGAAGAAGAAACCATGAAACGGTCCAATTTTCTGAGTAAAGGCCGAGCACCACTCCGGCACCAAGTGTATGGGCTGCCCAAACCAGGCATTTCCATCAAACCACAATCCTGAATTGCCTCCCCAAACTCCTGCATAGGAAGCATAGCCGATATCGATACTTGACCTTCATCCACCCTCAATACTACATTAAAATCCTCTCCAATAGACTAAGGTAAATCATATTGAGTATAAAAAGACCGAAGTTCACCCCATAACTCTCTCATCTGAACATAAGAACACTTAGCATAAACAAATGAGCAGTAGACCGGAGAGGAGGAAAAAATGTTAATTTGACAGTGAATAACTTGCTCCAAATCCCCAACAACTACAATATCGATGGACGTATCCCACATTAACCAGATTTTGCTGTTACAATTTCCAAAATAAGAATCAAACCCCAGCCGCCGAGCATAAATAGGCAAATCAGATTTGTCAACTAAAAGTTCCAATAGCACAATAAATTGTAACCGATGTTCCCTTTTAAACTGACGAATATTAGCCAACGTACTTTCATTAGCTATCCCCCGAATATTCCATATGATGTAATTCATTAAACAAACAGGTGGAGGAAAGTAAAAGAGTCCCCTAAAGAGTACGAGAGGTCGACTCTGAGAGCCGAGGAGATCGTCTCAAGGGGCCTTGAACCTGTTTAGAATTTTTCCCTTTACAAATAGGAACTTCCACAAGAGGAACTATTTCTGCAAGTATCTTAGTGTTACCTGCCGTAACGTGAAGGGAGGAAAGCTCAACATGCTGAGAGGGACTTTCCTGGGAAGTCACCGCAACCTCTTGATCATCCATTGATCCGGGTAGAGCCAAGATACCACCCTCTTCAACAGCAGGTAGTAATCCCGACTCATCCGGGTACTCCGGGTCTTGGTCATCCGTATCGGTTCCCACTTCAGCTTCAGGTATCCGAATAGGGCCTTCTATACTCGGGACTTGCTCTGCAGTCGGTCCCGAGGTTCCCACCAAACCAATATTCTGAAGCAAACACGATGTATCAGCTTCAAGTAGTGCCGAGACAGCCAAAGCCGAGTCAGAAGTTTGAGCAGCCGGGTCAGTAGTTGTAAAACAGAGTGAGACCGGGTCACTTGTTGTTGTATTCGGGTCAGCAGTGACTGCAACCGGGTCAGTAGTTTGAAGGACGACTGCCGGTTCCGGGTCAGCTGAAACCGGGTCAGTGGTTATCACTGATGGTTCCGGGTCCTGTACCGCAGTGGATTGCCGATTCAGGGCTTTTTCAGCGACCGGCTCCCGGGAAGTAAACCGACGGAGGTCGGCTATTATCTCCGGCAATGAGTTAACCAACGATATTCCTCCAGCCGATTGGTGAGTCTTGTGATTAATGAACGGAGACAGTGTACTACCAACCGTGATATCATCTTGACTTTTAGGGCTCAAAATAACCGGTTCAATAGTTGTGTTTAATCGGCTCGGTTGTGATACCGGCGCTTGTTTCGCCATGTCCGGCACTGTGGTGATCGCCACGGATGTGACCACCGGCGTTGGTTGCCGTGCCGTTGACGATTCTGGTCTGTCCTGTGCAATCACCGCCAAATTGGCCGGTGACTGTCGAGATTGTTTTCCTCTGTCCAATACTGCCGCGGTTGGACGTTTGCCCCGGTCACGGGTTGGTCCAACCTTGACCCAATGATTTCCAGTCGGTGGGGTGACCACTATACCTGACTTCAAGATTTTGGGTTCCGTAGTGATCTTGACCTTTTCCGAGGCAGTGTGCTTGGCCTGTTCCTTGGCCTTGTCCGTCGGGATGGCCACCGACGACAAAGTTGTCCTCTTCACATTGAACCTGATCATGACCAATCCGTTTACAACCAACGCAGTAAGAGGGCAGATCATCATATTCTATAGATTGACAGTATCCCTTCCCAGAATGGGCATGAGAGATACGGATCCGCTTAGGCACCTCTCCCAGTATATCAAGTTCCACACAAACCTTGGCAATAGCCGGCCTAGTTGCCGCGGCTGTCGGAGCATCCAGGGCCAGTGGTTGTCCCACCGCTCTTGCCAATGAGAAAAGCTTGGATTTATTGTATAAATGTATCGGCAATCCTGCGAATCCAATCCAAATTGGGACAATTGATGGTTCTTCGTCCACATTGAAATCATAAGTCCACTTGAAAACACGCATCATAAGTCCTAGGAAAATCCAAATCCCTTGTCTCCAAAGGCGACAATAATCCTCTTCCAAATCAAATCATATCAATATATGACGGGGATCCATTCGACCCATCCAAAAATTCCCTTTGAATCCTACTTTGTGAAACGATTTCCGTAATGAATCGAGATTCGGACCAAATTTCTGAAATTTCCCAACCAGAGCAAAGCGCCATGGACGAAGCAAGATTTCATGTTCATCCGATGGTATAATTAGATGTGGTTCTCCCTTAAAATTCTCCAAATTAGTTATTGGCAGAGTGATCACCGGTGTCTGAGGACCGGACAGTAATTCAGCAAAGCTCTTATCTTTCCAAACATTCGGAATAGGTAGTGGGGCCACGCCGGCGGCCATAGCAGTCACGGAGATCAGGGCTAGACAGATTCCAGAAAGGAATCCCTAAAATTTCGGAGCTTAGGTTTTGTTTTAATGAAATTCCGTAAATCTCCTTAGAAAGAGATAGGTTACCTAACTTTCTCATTTGTGAGAACTAGTTCTTTGTGAGATAGCAAAAAGCTCTTAGAAGAGCTTCACTCTTGGTGAGTGTTTACAAGTCCTAAGAGTGGGCATAAGCCCTCTTTGTGAGGCAAACACTCTTTGTGAGTGGAGACTTCTTAGTGAAGCAAAAAGTCCTAAGAGTAGGTACAAGTCCTCTTTGTGAGGCCAAACACTCTTAGTGAGTGGAGTCTTCTTTGTGAAGCAAAAGTTCTCATTTGTTGAGGCAATTGTAAAAGGTAGAACACACCTTACATTTGTTGCAAAGGGTATCCATTAGTGGATGTTGAAATCCTTGGGGTTTTCCCTAAGGTAGTGGATGTAGATTCTTTGTGAATCGAACCACTATAAATCATTGTGTTTGTTTTCTCTATCCTTACTCCTTTAATTCATTGTTCATATACTTGATATAACTTGTCTAATTGATTATATGAACATATGTACTTATGATACAAACTATCACACACTTCTTTGCTTTATACAATTGCTTCACTTAGTCATCTAAGTTGCCTTAAACATAATTGAATCACCTTATGTGCTTAAACAACATACTTGTTGTTAAGGTGAACACTTAGGCAAAAGAAGTTTTAGAAAGATTAAAAAGTTTTTAAGAACCTAATTCACCCCTTCTTAGGTTCTATACCCTCAAAGGGTATTTCAGTTGTCATGGCCAACATAGCAAATACCTAAAGGGTCACACACTATAATCAACTGGATTGGGCTTGTTGGAGTTCACATTTGTTATAGGTGCTCAATTAGATTGGGCAGACTCAATTGGATTGGGCAAAATCGGACCCGGTTGGACCAGACCCGATCGACCGAGAGTTGTCTCGGGTCGAGCAAATTGGTTTGTCACTCTGGTCGGCCGAGAACCATTTCTCCGGTAGACCGGACCAGGTCAAAATCGGCACATATTTTGTGTGAGAGGGTGTTACTGTTGGAGTACATTTAATCTAAGGTGCGCCAATTCGATTGGACCGGGCCGGGCCAGTCCGGGATTGGATTGGGCCCTTAATCGGGTTGGGCCGACCAATATGATTGGGCCGACCGACCCGTTTGGACCGACCTTATGGCTGGAATGTTAGACATAAATTCAACACTCTTGATGATGATTGAAGTGGTGGAGAGAGTGGATGAGTAATTCTCTCCATGATCTCCCACTTCCCCCATTATCTCACCCCACTCTCTCTTGATAGACTAGAGGAAAAATTCAGATTTTTCCTATTCATTCTAATCAGTTTTCTCCAGCCTTTTGAAGCTAAGAGAATAGAGAGAAAAAAGTGAGTTTTAGAGAGAAAAAGACAAGACAAATTTTCGGACTTTTTTTCTTGCATTTTTTTGCTAATAGAAAAGAAGTTAGAAAGCTTGTTTCTTGTTCTTGAAAAGGTCGTTCATACTCCATCCATTGAAGAGTGTCTTCAAAGCTTCTACAAGGCGTTGGCTAGCACCAAGCGATAGAAGACCATCTCCCGAAGATCGAGTGGATACCGGAAGAGACGGAGCTCGCAAGCGTGGTGTTCCGTTTCGTTACAACAAACCGCTAAAGCGTTTCAGCCATTCTAGCATCCATATAAGGTAAAACACTATCCCATAGTCGTAGGTACTTACTCGTGAAAGATCCTGATAGAGGCGGGTCAAAGTTATTTCCGCTGCGCTTATGTGTATGACCCGGTTATTCCTCTAACAGTTACATGTTTAGGTAGTGTGGAGAGAAATGTGTGAGTGTGGAGTTAGTGGGTGGTTCCACTAACACCACTTGATGAAGTGTTAATCAAAACACAAAATCTCTCTCCCACCATTCCATCATTTCATACTTGCCGAAATAAGGAGAGAAAAATTCTCTGATTTTTGCTCTATAATGTTCATTTTCAAGAACATAAAAAGAGAAAGAAAAACAGTTTTTCTTGTCTTTAAATTCTGGTTTTGATTTCTATATCAACGAAGCTCACGAAGATCGTCTTCCAACGTTCGTAGCTTTCGTGATTAGCATCACAAGCACTACGAACAAACTCAAGGTTGGTATTGTGGATACCGATAGAGACGGGAGTCTGAAGGCTGCCGTTGGTGATTTTAAGTAGCAGAGTCTGGGCAATTTAGATCAGATCGAAAATGTATAATTCTTATCACAAGGTCCTGGTTCTTTCTCGTGAGTAGATCCTTTAAAGGAACGGAATACCATTTTATTTCCGTTGCTTTTATGTGGGGATTCCGAATTTTTCCTTTCATTAATATGCCTATGTGCTTTGATTTCTTGATTTCTAAAAAGGTATTTTCTAAATGACCACTTATTTATGATTAAAAAGTTTTTAAAGTTTTCAAAGAATCTAAGGTGTGTCCGTATGTAAGGTTTTACCTCTTTAAAGCAACTTGATCCTATCTTGTATCATCTTTATATAGTTGCTCAAAGTATCTTTGGAAAACTCTTACTTTGATGGATTTATGGCAATCTTGTGTTTTCTTAGTCTTATCTTGACTTGATGTCTCTATCCTATGTTTTTTGTTTGGTTTTAATGCTTATAAATGTAAACAACCTTGCTTTGGATTAGATCTTATGTCATGTGGTTGATTTGTTCATTCTAGCTCTTATTGGCATATTCTTCATGATTGTCATAATATCTTCTTGTTGTTTTTAGTCTATGATATGAGCCAACAACTTTGTTTTTATATGCTTTATATTGTTTCAAAACTATTTGGTCATTTTCTTAAAGGCCTTACAAAATAATCACCTTAGATGTTTTTCATTGTTTCTATATTCAAGGATCCTAAGGTGTGATTTTGAGCACTTTGATGTTTTTATAAGGTTAAACCTTTGTTCTTACTTGTTTTTACCTATTCAAAGTTGCTCATGATGTTTTGGAAGTGATTTAAAATCATTTATTAAAAAAACCAGAAAATACTTGTCTGTCATAACCCCGGTCGACCGACCACTTATTTTCAGTCGACCGAAGGGCATGGGCAGAGGTCTACCGAGGTCTTAAACCCGGTCGATTGAAGCTTTGCTTCAAGTGTTTACATAGTATTTTTCCGAGTTTATCACTTCTAACTCTTGATTTACAAACTTCTTGGATGTTGGAACCATTTCAAATATCTTAAAACCATCCAATGTCTTTCAAAACATCTTAAACAAAATCGGCACATCGTAAGGGGGAGCTTTCTTATATTTTTAGCTTTGTAAAACAAAAACCTCCCTTATGCACTATTTAAATTCATATTTTTTATTATGTGCCTTTTATATGGAAGTTTAGAGATGATGGAGATTACTTGAGCTATATGCTCTTTGAGCCTCATTTTGATAGAGTATACTTGATAAGAATGTTTCTTGGATATTTTACATGACAAATGTGCTTCATATAATCTTGCTTTTCATGTTTCCTTGGAACTTCTTAAATATCATGATATAACTCTTATATTTTGATTAGTTTGTTGATAGTTTGTGCTTGGTGAGTAATTTTCTAAAAGAGTTTTTACATGACAAATGTGCTTCATAAAATCTTGGTTGTCATGTCTCCATGGGATTTATTGTATACCATGCTACATCCTTTTCACATTCTATCATATGTTGAAGGAAGGATGTGCTTTTATTTGTTTTTTACCTATCCTCCTTCCCTAGTGATATGAACTTACTTAGTTGTTATCTTTCATATATCACTAGTTTTGTTGGCCTGTTTTTAATGATCCAATACATCCGTCTCTTTTAATTATCTATTTTGGGGAAGTTTGTGCTCACTTTGATTGATTCATAACTTCCCTTTAAATTTTGTTGTTTATAAGCTTTCCTTGTTTGATCTTTCGTTTTATAATATCACCTTTGTAGTTTGGTTTGAAGTCACATTTGAATTATATTTTTAACCAACTAATTAGATTCTTATCCTCTTTATAGGTGATTTTATCTACTTTTTGCTTCTTGGATCTGCTTCGTGCTCAATTTCTTCAGGATTCGAGAGAAGAAGTAACAATGTTGGGAGCAGAGCCAAATGCATTAGCCAAACACAAAGAAAACGAGAAACTCCCTTCACTAATTGTTACTCCCCTCCATTAACCATTGATATGATGACCTTGAGGGGTGATGATCAAAGAAGTTGTCAAAAGTTGAATAAGAAAGATGGAAAGTAATATTTGTTGCTCTCGCCATAAGTCCGGTCGACCGGATCTAAAGCTGTGGTCGACAGACTTGCCCTGTTTCAACAAAACTGTACACTCTAAACTCCTTATCTTTTCTATTTTGTATTTTCTTTTAACATGGGCATAACTTTATGGGGAGATGCTATATGTTGTCTATCTTATACCTCATCAGTTTGTGATGTACTCTTACATTTTCCATATCATATACATCATCACATCTCAAGTTGGCTTTGCTTTTAATATTTTCACATATGTTAGCCAACTTGTGTAATTAAAAGGGGGGGGGGGGGGGGGGTGTACGATCTTAATAAGTGCATATTTTATACCTACCTCCCTTATCATTTGTGATCATGTGCATTCTCTCATTTATATCTTCTGATCTCATACGGTTTTGGTTAACTAGATGTCTTAGTTGCTATACTTCTTTGGCTAACCATTTTCTTAAAGATGAGTGTGCCTTAAAGTGTTAATCTTACACTTCCTCCTACTTTGTTTTGGTCTGTAATACATATGCGCACATGTTATACATATACATGGTATCACATCCATTTTTTTTTTGGTTAGCTATGACTTCAAACTTGATTTCAATATTGTTGTAGCTAACCTTGTTTTTAGTAAAAGGGGAGATTGTGCTTTTAAGGTTTTATTCATATATCTCCTTATGTTTTAGCTTTTGTTATTGATTCATTTTTTAGCCATATGACTATCTTTGATTTTATATGTCATTATGTGCTCTCTTTATTTTGATATCAACCAAACTTCAAATCCTCTTCAAACGATCTCTTTAAAAGCTTACATATTTTTTAAGATAATCATATTCTTTTAGCCAATCAAATTTATTTACAAATGTCCTTTTACATATGATGTGCTTACTTAGCTTTTAAGATTTCCTTCTTTTAATTCTTTTGGTCTTTAGCTATGCTTTCCTTATTTTATTTTTGTATTGACCAACAAGCTTCTCCAAGATTTCAAACTTAATCCCTTCTTCAAGTTTTTCATGTTTGATCTTTTGGATCTCTATTTTTAAAAAAACGGAGGAGTAAATGCTTTTCATATTGGCGTTCTAATGAACCATTTTTATTTTTACAAAAGGGGGACAAAATTAGCTTGGAAATGTGCCATGGAAAGTTATTTTGCAAAGGGAGAAAGCTAAGAACTTTGCAAAAGGGGAGAGATAAGAGATTCTTTCAAATATGGGGAGTAGAATTATTTTTGAAAAATATTTAGGCATGAGTTTGAGATAATTAGAAATGTGACATAGTGGAAAAACTACTTTTGTACTAAAGTCCGGTTGACCGAGTCCTAGACCTCGGATGGCATGATGAAGTCCGGTCGACCGAGGTTGTTTTTGTCCTTAGTCACTTTTGAATGTTCCAAGACTCCAACGGTTATAAAAACTCAGACGACCATGTTATAGGTCGATCGACCGAACAGTTGATTAGGAAGACCGGACCACCATTTGCAGTCGACCGAGATCAAGACAGAAGCCTTTAATCTTAACTTCGGAAGCACTTCGGACGACCTACTCTCTAGTCCGGTCAACCAGGCTGTCATGTCAAGGCAAAAATATAGCCGTTATAACTCGTTTTGCTTGCATTTGTTTTTCCCCTTTAAGGCTGATTTTTGTTCTTTGCTAAAGCCAATAGAGTGCGTATGATATACACTTTTTAGACAAGCAAATCAAACAATTTGATGAGCTAAATACTTTCAATCATTCATCAAAATATTTCATTTTGAGAAAGAGCTCCACATGCATATTATTCTTTTCCTAAATATGAATTAGAGCTTTCATTGTAATCTATCCAATCCATTAAGGGATTTGTATTCTTGAGCTAAATTGTAAAGTCTCATTGTTGAGACAATCTTTCTTTGTAAAGGGTTGAGCGGTGATGCTTGTTTGTGAGAGTGGTGGTTTTGTGCCTCCTTAATGGAGTGGACCTTTCTTTTAATCATCGGAACTAGAATGAATGGTCAACCCGAAAGTGAATTACGGTTGATGTGTTTGTAAAACCTCCTCACTTAGTAGACTAGGTCAGGGAAAGAGTTCCCAATGGTGAAGAAGGGTTGCATGTATGCATAAAAGGATCAATGTGTTGGCCTTTCC
Organism: Vinca minor; assembly: GCA_026122235.1. Taxonomy (NCBI): domain Eukaryota; kingdom Viridiplantae; phylum Streptophyta; class Magnoliopsida; order Gentianales; family Apocynaceae; genus Vinca; species Vinca minor. The sequence goes on along the minus strand of JAOCZM010000011.1, from coordinate 13,274,982 downwards.
CTTGGAAGATTGCATGTGTGCATAAAAGACAAATGTGTTGGTTTTGTCCTTCCGTGTAACGCTCTCCCATGACAAGCTAGTGGAATTTTCTAAAATCCTTGGGTTTATCCCAAGGTAGTGGATGTAGATCTTTGTGATCGAACCACTCTAAATCATTGTGTTTGATCTTCTAACTCTACCTCTTTACTTTCAAGTTCTTGCATTATACTTGTTCTTATATTCCATATAAACTTGATTATATGAGCTTTAATTGTTTATCAGTTAGATAAATTGCTTGTTATATATTTTCTTGCTTGGCTAATTGACTTATACTAAGTGTTATCTTAAAAGCCTTATATATATTTTGCTTAGTCTTAGTCATGTGACTTGTGTGTTTGTTCTTACAAGCTTTGCTTATAGGAATCGTGACCTAGATAATCCTTGATCATATACATTGTCTTGTGTTCCTATGTGTTACATATACACACATAAGTCATCTAAGCTTCTATCCTTTAAACCACCTTTATATGCTTAATGAACATATTTGTTATTAAGGTGATCACTTAGGAAAAGAATTTAGTAGAAAAGAGAAAAAGGTTTGAGAACCTTATTCTCCTCCCTCCAAGGTTCCCCCCCTCGGGTATTTCAGTTGCCCTTCGGGCATTTCAATACATTTGAGGTCCAAAAAAACTATCTTACCATTTTCATCAATGTCGGTGTGAGAGTAAATATCCTAACAATGAAACACAAGCTCACACAAACACTAGAACTACTCAATGGTTTGTTATCATCAAAACTAGCTCGATCACATTTGTCCTTACGACTTACAATCACATTAGCCCTTAGAGCTTACAAGTGTGTTGATTTCGTTAGTCGGTCCACTATCACTCAAATCGTATCTTTCCCAGTCTTATTTTTTGGTAACCCGTCCACGAAGTTCATCTTGATATGTTCCCACTTCCTAACAAGAATCTCTAATGGCTTAAGTAGTTCGAAGGGTCTTTGATGCTCCAACTTCACTTGTTGGCATACTAGACACATATCCAAAAACTCAGCTATCTCTTGTTTCACACCTTTCCACGAAAAGTTACTTTTCAAATCCATGTGAATCATTGATGCCCCTGGATGCACCGATAACTTAGAGTTGTGTGCTTCTTTAAGAATCTCCGTTCTCAACCGTGAATCCGCTAGCACACATAATCGGACATGAAGACGTAGATTACCATCCTTGTGAATCTCAAAATCTGATTGTTTGCCCGACTGTGCCAAAACCCTTTTATCTTCAAAATCTAAATATGTCGGTTGAGCCTCCTTAATCCGAACCAAAAGATCCGGCTAGGCCACCAAGGCTACCAAAACATTCTCGGTAGATTCCACAACCTCAATCCCCAACTTCTAAAATTATGAAATCAACTCCCGTTGATCGAAATCAAGGCTCCCAAATTTGTCCAACTCAATGCATCGACCACTCGATTAGCTTTTCCCAGGTGGTAGCTAATCGTCAAGTCATAATTCTTGAACAACTCCAACCATCGTCTTTGTCTTCGATTAAGCTCTTTTTGGGTGAAAAGAGAGTTCAAACTTTGATGGTCGGTAAACACCTCACACGGTTCCCCATACAAATAGTGTTTCCAAATCTTTAAGGCAAACATGACTGCTGCCAACTCCAAGTCATGTGTAGGGTAGTTTTTCTCATAAGACTTCTGCTATCTCGAAGTATACGCAATCACTTTACCCTTCTGCATCAACACATAACCCAAAGGGATACCCGAAGCATCACTAGTACATGGTGAAACCCCCAGATTCTTTTAGTAAAGCCAAAACTAGAGTTGTAGTCAACTTTTCTTTGAGTTTCTCAAAGCATTCTTCACAATCCGAACCATACTCAAACTTCATTGTTTTCTAGGTCAACAGTAATGCGATTCTCAAGAAGTCCTCAACGAATTTCCGATAATAACCAGCTAACCCCAAGAAGCTTCGAATCTCTGCCACTATCGTTGGTCGAGGTCAATCCATAACCGCCTCTATCTTTGTTGGATCCACGTGACCCAAAATTGTAACACTTCTCAACAAAAACTCACACTTGCTGAACTTGGCATACAACTTCTCTTTCCTCAATATCTGCAATGCCAATCTCAAGTGTTCCTCGTGAGCTTCATCGGATGGAGAATAGATTAAGATATCGTCAACGAATACCACTACAAACTTGTGCAAATAATCCCGAAAGACTTGGTTCATCATATCCACAAATTCATGTTGGAGCGTTTGTCTTTCCAAACGGCATTACTAGGAACTCATAGTGCACATATCGAGTTCGAAAAGCACTCTTTGGTATGTCTTATGGTTTATCCTCAACTTATGATACCCCAACCTTAGGTCTATCTTGGAAAAGACCTTAGCACCCTTCAACTGGTCAAACAAATCATCGATACGAGGGAACGGATATCAGTTCTTGATAGTAATCTTGTTCAACTCTCGATAATATATGCACATCCTCATACTTCTGTATTTCTTCTTCACAAACAAAACCTGGTGCACCCCACAGTAAAACACTGGGTCCTGATGAACGTCTTGTCTAGCAGTTCTTACAATTGTACCTTCAACTCCTTCAACTCAGTTGGCGTCATCCGATATAGGGCCTTAGAGATAGGCTCCGCACCTGGTTGAAAGGGATCTAAAAATTGATATCCCGGGCAGTTGGTAATGTTAGTAGTGCCCTAGGACCATGAGCATATGTTGTATGTTTTTATAATTTTGAGCATATTATTTGAATAGTTAATTTTGTTTTTTTAACATCAAATATGTGATTTGATAGTAAAATCATTAGCTTATATAATTACTATTCTGATTGTCCATAGTTTTATGAAATGTTATATACAAGAAATAAAACAAGTATGATGTCTGATTGATGATCATGTTTTATTGATCATGTGCAATGGATACAAATCATATCATAGATACACATTGAGATATATTGTATCGGTCGTGATCTGAAAGAAAAGTAATATTCCCTGGTTCTATAAGTCATAAGTATTATTTCCTCAATACTATTTGGGATCATTAGACCTTATGTCTACATCATTTCCAACATGAATGGAGATACGTTTTGCCTCAGTCGAACGTTACTTTTAATCGAGTAATTCATACGACTGATGATTGGATGTAGTATCCTATAATGGCTTGAATGTGAGAGGCATTGTAACAGATTTGTTCCTTGTTAGTAGTGCCCTAGGACCATGAGCATATGTTGTACGTTTTTATATTTTGAGCATGTTATTTGAATAGTTAATTTTGCTTTTTGAACATGAAATATGTGATTTGATAGTAAAACTCATTAGCTTATATAATTACTATTTTGATTGTCCTTAGTTTTATGTAATGTTATATACAAGAAATAAAACTAGTATGATGTTTGATTGATGATCATGTGTAATGGATACAAATCATATCATAGATACCACATTGTGATATATTGTATGGACATGATCTGAAAGAGAAATAATACTTCATGGTTGTATTAGTCATAAGTATTACTTCATCTATAATATTTGGGATCCTTAGACCTTATTTCTTCATCGTTTCCAGCATGAATGGAGCTATGTTTTGACTCAGTCGAACGTTACTTTTAATCAAGTAATTAATATGAATGATGATCGGATGTAGTATCCTATCATGGCTTCAATGTGAGAGGCATTGTAAGGGATTTGTCCCTCTCTTATTGAAGAGAGATATTTGTGGGCCCCTTGTTAGGTAAGACTGTTTAAATGCATGACCATGCTCATATGTATTTAATAAAGTGATTATTAAATAATATTTGTTGGAACTTTATACATGGAGATCGAGCAGAACTATAATTATGCTTTATAAAGGTGACAACTACCATGCCTTATGCTTATTTGGGATATCGCGAGACAAATGGATTAAATAGTGAATTGAGATCATGTAATTGTTCTACCGACCATTCATTCACTCTGGGCAGTCACAATGCCTTGCTAGGGACCGCTTGTGACTTATGAACACATAATACTACTAAGTATGTTTTCATTACCATTGTGATGTGAACCTACAGGGTCACATGCATAGACGAGTTAACGAGCTTTATGTCTAGATTCAATGAATCTAGAATGTGTCTAGGTTCATTGTATCTGACCTTTATTTTCTTGAGAATAATAAAACGTTATTATTCGAATTAGAGATTAAGGATGGTAATTTTTGGTTTTTGGCTTTTGTTGGGATTACGTTGGAGTTATTATGTGATAAAAACTCCCACTACCAAAAGAGGTTGGATTACGTGGGGGTTGGTTTTCGGAACAAACTCTAATGCCCTATATAATCTTATTTCGGGCGAAACCCAAGGGATCAATTTTTCTCAGCCGCAAAACCAAGAACCACGAAATAAAAAAATCTGCCATCCTTTCACTCTAGAGTTTCCAGAACTCAAAAAATATAGAGCTAGCACTCGCTGCTTGTATTGTCTCGTGGATACTGGTAGAGAACAATTCCACAAGGGACAACTTTTGGTGGTTGCAGCGCAGCATCTGAAACCAGAATCCAATCCGAAAATTTGAAAGTTTTTTTGGTTCTTTTTCAATTCTCATAGTATGAACAGATCATTCCGGGGACGATTCATGGGTGTTTAGAACTAGTTTCTGCATATGAATTCCTTCAGTGGTATCAGAGCCTTGTTCATACTATCCGAATTCGATAGTGTTAATCACAATCATAACACATATCAATCTCGATTTGGTATGTGTATCAATCTAGAATATTACATAATTCTAAGGAAACCTCGAGTTACATTCGAGGGGATATTCTAAGGAAAAATTACAACTTTTGATATTAAAATAGGCACGATACGCAGATCGTATTATAAAATAAACCAACAGGGTAAAGGCGACTACTATGCATCATGCTCAATTAACATAACAATTTATGGAAAAACGAGCAACCAGCAAACAAATGAACATTTCATATTGTCTCAGGTTTGGTCGACTGGTCAGGGTCTTCGGTCGATCGAATACCAACTCGGATAGACCGAAGACCAACTCGGTTGATCCGAACAATGTCATTTTAGCTACTGTCTTGCCTCGGTCGACCGAAGATGAGTCCCGGTCGACCGAAGTGCTAGAAACTGAGAGTTTTTCCAGCTTTTGAATGTCAGAGATACATACAGAAAGCGGGAAAAACATGTCATACATGATTTACAACATTTCTAGCAATCCTAAGGCATGCATAACATAGATTCATAATCTATATTCAAACACTATAACACTTAAAGTCTATAGGGTACTCGTGAGTGGCTCTGATACCACTGTTAGAGGAATAACTGGGTCAAAAACAAGTTTGCAGCGGAATAAAACTGACCCGCCTCTACCAGGATCTATCACGAGTAAGAACCTACGACTACGGGATAGTGTAATACCTTTTATCGGTGCTAGAAATGCCGAAAAGCTTTCGGTGGTAGTTGTAACGAACGGAACACCACAATGCAGGCTCCGTCTCTCCTAGTATCCACTCGATCTTACGGGGATGGTCTTCTACTGCTTGGTGCTAGCCAACACCTTGTAGAAGCTTTGAAGACACTCTTCAATGGAGTATGTATCTCTGACCTTTTAGAAGAACAAGATACAAGATTTCTAACTTCTTTTCTATTAGCAATAGCCAGAAAACAAGTCTAGAAAATCTGTCTTTTCTTTTCTCTCTAAAGCTCTCAATATTCTCTCTTTTCCCTAAGCTTCAAAAGCTGGAAAAAACTGATTAGAATGAATGAGAAAATCTGTATTTTCTCCTAGTCTATCAAGAGAGAGTGGGGAGAGAAAGTGGGGAAAGTGGGAGATCATGGAGGAAACCACTCCTCCATGTTCTCCACCACTTTAACCACCATTTTAGAGAGCTGAAATCATATCAATAATCCAGCCATAAGGTCGGTCCAAACGGGTCGGTCGGCCCAATCATTGGTCGGCCCAACCCGATTAAGGGCCCAATCCAATCCCGGCCCGGCCCGAAGCCCAATCGAATTGATTGATCCAAATGGGTTGGTCGGCCCAATCATATTGGTCGGCCCAACCCGATTAAAGGCCCAATCCAATCGCGGCCCGGCCCAATCGAATTGACGCACCTTAGATTAAATGTACTCCAACACTTGGGAGTGTGTTAAAATAAAGAAAGAAAAATCCCTGATTTTTGCTTCTTGGATTTTCGGCTAAGAGAGTAGAAACAATAGAGTGCAATTCCTTAATTCTCAAGTGTAGAGAATGATGAACGTTTCACCAATTTTGTGGTGTTAGTAGAATCACCCACTAACCACACTTCCCCACTACTCCCTTACACACACACTCCCTCACACATGTAGATGTGCTGGTTTTGACCAAGTCCAACTGGTCCGGTCGACCGGAGAAATGTTTCTCGGCCGACCAGAGTGACAATAAGTTCGGCGGACCCGTGATAGATCTCGGTCGACTTGGTCTTTTGCCCAATCCAATTGAGCACCTATATCAAATGTAAACTCCAACAAATGAGGCACAAAACCTAGACCAGAAAGATAACTTCCAAGTTATATCATTAATGAAAATGGGAACTAATAGTCTTACATAATTTATTTAGGTATATCATAAATACAACAATAAAATAAAGCGTGATCAATTACTAGTGTTATTACACACTTAGAATCTAAGACTAAATTGAAAGTTAACTATTACATCAAGTTCATTATAGATTACGTAATCCCATCCCAAGTCTCCACATAATCACCATCGCCAGGTATCTCATCATCTGCAAATAGGGAAAATAAAAACGAGAGCTATGAAGACTAGTAAAAATCAACACCCTTAGGATGAAATATCAAATAAGACACATATCCATTTCCCGACTTCCCAAAATCAAGTGTGAAAACATGCAAGTTTATGTTTCTTCATTCATCTCAATAAACACATTAAAACCTCACAATATAATCTTTAGAAAATCCTAGAAGGAACCTTAAAGGAACAGAAATCAAAATGACCAAAAGCCCATTTCGGTCGACTTGAACAAAAGGTCCGGTCGTCTGAATGGTCATCCGAGACCAAGACAAAAACATTGTCCAAAAGACTGGTCGAGCAAACAGAGCACACCAGTCGGCCGAAATAGCTCCGGTCGATGGGTATCAGACCTGGTCGACTGTAATCCACTATTAATCATGTGCAATTGGTCCCACTATCAGACAACCATATGATTCGGTTGACCGACCCGGTCGTCCGAGATTCAGTCAGGTTCTTTTTCAGTGTAAATTTGTGACGAAAAAGTGCATTTCTGCACTTTTCGAATCCCATCCCCAAAAGACTCAATTTTGATGCAAATGCACATATAATAACAAGACCAAAACAATAACAAGTAAGCTATGAATCATACTCGTCGAAACCCAACATCTACACATCGAAAATGAGACACAAACACTATGTGTTGTTCATACCAACAATACAGGCATACACAACGTTGGACTCTTCGAATATAATTCATGCTATGACTCAACAAATCACACGGCCGAGCTTAATTGTCTATTCACAACTTTAAGGCAATTAGTACAACGGTCCCCAGCTTATAGTCAAGAAAGGAAAGGCATTAGTATATGCAACCATGGGTCCAATATGTCCCCTGAACGACGGGCTCAATGTTTAAGGATCAATTCGTATTGTGTCATTGCCCACCCCTGTGGAATCCACAACAATCGTTTGTAGTCCATAATCTGTATCCCAGTTAGTAGAGGGCTCAATGACAGCGACATAACTTGTGAACTCCCGGGGGTTCAACGACAACACACAAAATCAAAAGAAAGAATCATTGCGATGGAATCAATTCTAGACAAGAACTCAAAACCGGTGACGACTACAATTAACACATAACATATATGACTTCCAAATGAAGTAAACTCGACACCACAATAATCAAATTAGAGAATGCAACCGACATACAAAAAATTGTTTCAAAGATATCAACATACAAGAATGGACAATTCAACATTTCATCCAATGCAGTAAATCATGCTTTAAAATCCTTTCAACACAGATTTCCAGAACTTTAAACAATACATTTCATGGATTTTAGTACCTAAAAGACAAGGTGAAGATCCTTACTTGGAATTATAAGCAAGCAATTAAAATCACATAAATCCTAAAAAATGAAACAACTTCAAACACAAATTCCCGTCTGCTGGAAATTCAAAATGCATACCTGACACTTCTCACCCGTAGCCCTTTTAGTAAGCTTTTAAACACACTAAAGAACGTCTAAAACACAGTTCGTTTACTGAAATTTACTCTCAGCTCTCATGTTTTTCCAGCTCTTCTTCCTCTTCCTCTTCTCTCTTCTTTCTCTAACTTATTTTTTTTAACACCCAAAATTCTGCACAAACAACCATAGAGACACAACTATTCAAAAGGTTCCAAACTACCCACCCCACAAGTTTTCTAACTCACACATTTAACTCCCCCAAGTTACATAAAAGTTAAGATTTAATAGACACGTAACACATAAAATTCAATTAGCATGCTTTCATTAAATTGCAAAAATTTCAGGTTACCACATCCACTCCACCAAAACTTAACCCGAAGGTCCTGATACATCTTTGTAGCCTTGGGATGCACTGACAACTTCGAACAGTGTGCTTCTTTCAGAATTTTTGTTCTCCGTCCCAAATCATACGGTATACATAGTCTACCCCAATTCCTCAAACTGCCATCTTCGTGAATCCCAAAATCTGAATGTTTCCCCGAATGTACCACATTCCTGTCCCTTTCCAAATTTGAATCTGTTTTCTACCCTTCTCTAATCTGAACTAAGAGTGTCGGTTGAGCTACCAAGGCTACCAAAACGTTCTCGGCTGACTCAACGACCTCTAAACTTAGCTTCTCAAACTTTAAAATCATACTTGGTTGCTCGGTAATCAAACATGCTAACTGCCCTGAACTTTTCCTACTTAAGGCATTGACTACCTGATTAGCTTTTCCGGGGTGATAAATAATCATGTGGTTGTAGTCGTTAAGCAACTCCAACCACCGTCTTCGTCTCATATTAAGTTCATTTTGTGTGAAAATATACTTTAGGTTTTGGTGATTGGTGAAAACTCACACGATTCTCCATATAAGTGATGCCTCCAAATCTTTAAGGCAAACACGACAACTGTCAACTCCAAGTCGTGTGTAGGGTAGTTCTTCTCATAAGGCTTCTACTGTCTCGAAGCATATGCTATTACTTTACCATTCTGCATCCCTAGACTCTTCAGGTAGTGCCAAAATCAGTGTAGTAGTCAATCGTTCCTTCAACTTCTGGAAGCTTTCCTCACAATATGTCCCTCATTCAAACTTTACTCGGATCCACCGACACCCTTTCAGCTGATAGAACGTGCCCTCAGAAATGTCACACTTCTAAGCCATAATTCACACTTACTAAACTTGTTATATAACTTTTCCTTCCTCAAAATCTCCAACGCCACTCTAAGATGCTCTTCGTGAGCTTCAGCCGGCGGTGAATAAATCAGAATGTCGGCGATGAAGACCACCATGAACTTATCTAGACAATCCCGTAATACCTAATTCATCATGTCCATGAAATCCACAAGTGCATTAGTCATTCCAAAGGGCATAACAAGGAACTCATGGTGCCTATACTAGGTTCGAAAGGCACTTGTGGGAATGTCTTCGGGTTTGATTCTAAGTTTGTGATAACTCGATCTTAAGTCAATCTTGGAAAAGACGTCCGCACCTTTAAACTGATCAAACAAGTCGTCTATGCGAGGGAGGGATATCGGTTCTTAATGGTTATCTTATTAAGCTCACGGTAATCAATACATATCCTCATACTTCTGTCCTTCTTAATGGTTATCTTCTTCACAAATAAAATCGGAGCGCCCCAAGGTGAGACTCACAGTCTTACGAACTTCTTGTCAAGAAGTTCTTGGAGCTGACTTCAACTCCCTCAACTCTGCAGGTGCCATACGATATGGGGCCTTAGAGATAGGCTCTGCATCAGGTTATGACAAGATCTCAAAGTCAATCTCCCGAGCAGGTGGGATACCTGGCAAATCGCCGGGGAAAGACATCCCCAAACTCCCTCATTGTAGGAACGTCCTTAAGTCGGACTTCCTTCTTTCAGCACCACGTAGGCCAGAAAAGCTTCGTAGCCCTTTTTTCTCGCTTTCATCACCGAGATTATAGGCATACTACGACCACTCTTCTTCTTATCTGAACCCTGAAATTCAACAACTTTTCTATCCTCAACTATAAACCGAATCTTCTTTTCCCAGCAATCCACTAAGGCGGGATAGCATACAACCATGCCATACCCAAAATCACATCAAAGTGTACCATATGTAACTGTATAAAGTTGGCTTCTAGTACCTTAGAGTCTATTTCTACCTGGTACCCCTTATGTATCAAATTAGACTCTAAAATCTTTATGTCAGGTACCATTACTTTATATGTGTCCAAACAACAAGTATGGGATGCCTTAAGTACTTTTGCAAATCTACTGGACACAAAATAATGGGCAGATCCACAATCAAAGAGTACAAATACAGGTACTGAGTTATTAGAAGCGTACTTGTGACCATGTCAGAAGCATCATCCACCTTTTGTTGTGTTAAGGCAAAAATCTAAGCATTAGGCTTCTGCCTTGTATCACTGACCTTCGGTGCTTCTATTAAAGTCTGTCCCGTGTTCTGAATAGGCATAGGGCACTGACTGACTCGATGACCCACTTTTTCGCATCTAAAGCAAGCCCCACTAATCTATTGACACTTTCCTGAATGCCTTCTGCCACACTTGCTACACTCCAATGTAGATAAATAACCACTCGGTGCCCATGCGGGTCCCTCAAAGTCTAACCATATTAGCCATTGTCTTTACTCCTGGCCTAAAAGTGTTGGTAGGTCCCGATGTGGGAGCAAACCTCTTTCGAGCCAAGGGAGCATTAGTGTTAGGACGTGAACCTTGTCATGGTTGCAAAAGTAAATCTTACATGTCCTCTCCAAATCCGACCTCTTGAACTCCTCTTCAGTACTGAGACTCTTTTGGTAAACCTCTATAAAAGTTGTGGGTGGATTACCAAAAAGTCTTCGTCTGGTCCTTGATAACAACCCTTTCATAAACCTCCGCTTTCTCATCTCAGGGTCCTGAATAATTGTTGTAGCATACTTTCTCAATGCATTGAACTGACCGCCATACTCTGAAAACGTCATTCCCTCAATTTGTTTCAGCTCGAAGAGCTGATTCTGCCTTTCCATCTTAAAGGTTTGATGAGAGTATTGGTTCAGGAATTCACTCCTAAAGTGTACCCATGTGATGTGTTGTTCCCCTTGTTGATAGATAGGGGAAACACCCCTTTACCATTCTACTGCTCTACCCGTGAGCGATACATCAACCACATCAGCCTTTGCACCCTCAAGTACCCTCAATATCCTCAAATTCTGTTCCATCTCGTCCGACCACTCCTCAGCCTGATCAATAGTCATGGTACCATCAAACAATACCATTTTTATTTTCTTCAGTCTTTTATAATAGGTTCCTGGATCAGATTCACCCCTCGGAGCCCTTACTTATCCCAAACTTTGATTAATTTGATTTTGTAGATTTTGCAATACTTGAGTCAGGTTGTGCCGATTCTGCATTAACTGTATCATTAGATTGAATGCAATCCCAAAGTCTGTTGGCATCATAGGATTAGTTGGTGGTGGTGCGAATTTTCCCCCAATTTCATTACCCCCAACCTGTTGCTGGGCTTGATGAACCCACATACAGACTGTGGTTTCCCCTAAGACCTTGGCATCCCAAAGCAGCAATGTGGATATTTAAGTCGTCGATGTTGTCCTAGTTTCGATCCATCATTTCCCAGAGAATACCCAACAGTATATAGTAAGCAATAACTCATATAACATGCTTCAAAAGTTAAGTACATAACATGGCATAACATATATTTCATGATGAACATAACACATCAATAACATCACTTAACAGTTAATACTAGAGTATAAATCAGTAAGTAAACAAGTATAACATATACCAGAGTCTATACCCATCACACATTTCACATGTTATCTACTAAGTTTATCATATGTTCATACCAAGTTTTAGCCCTAAGGTTCGACCTGCTCGGATACCACTTATGTCACACCGTGTGCCCGGGTGATAACCTGGCAGCACCTCATACGCCAATGAGGCACATAACCCAGAGCAGAAAGATAACTTCCAAGTTATATCATTAATGTAAAAAGGAACTAACAGTCTTACATTATTTATTTAAGTATATCATGAATCCAACAATTAAATAAAAGTTTGAGTCATTACTAGTGTTATAACATACTTATAATCCAAGAAGTAAAGTGAAAGTTAACTATTACATCAAGTTCATTACGGATAACTCATTGTAATCCCCAACTCAAGTCTCCACATAATCACCATTATCAAGTACCTCATCATCTGCAAGTAAGGAAAATAAAAATATGAGCTATGAAGCCCGGTAAAAATCAATACCCTCGGGATGAAATATTAAATAAGACACAAATCCATTTCCCGACTTCCCAAAATCAAGTGTGAAAACATGCAAGTTTAGGTTACTTCATACATCTCAATAAAGACATTAAAACCTCACAACATAACCGTTAAAAAACCCTAGAAGGAACCTTAACAGAACATAAATCAAAAGGACCAAAAGCCCCCTTTGGTCGACCTGAATAGAAAGTCCGGTCATCCAAGATCAGGACAAAAACATTGTCCAAAAGTTCGATCAACCAAACAGAGCACACCGGTGGACTACAATAACTCTGGTCGAGGGATATCAAGCCCGGTCGACTGCAATCCACTATCAGTCATCCGCAATTGGTCCCAGTAGTTTGGTCTAGATGAAAATCATATAATCCAATCGGCCGAACCGGTCGTCCGAGATTCAGTCAGGTTCATTTTCATTGTAAATTTGTGAAGGCTGCATTTTTCGATGGCAGCCCCAAAACACTCAATTTTGATGCAAATGCACATATAATAAAAACACCAAAACAAGAACAAGTAAGCTATGAATCATACTCGTCGAAACCCAACATCAACACATAGGAAATGAGAAACAAACACCATGTGTTGTTCATACCAACAAAACGGACATATCGAACGTTGGAGTCTTCAAATATAATTCTTGTTATGACTCAACAAATCACACGACCGAACTCAATCATCTATTCACAATTCTAAAGCAATTACTACAATAGTCTTAAACTTATATCCAATAAGGGAAAGACATCAGTATATGCAAACATGGGTCTAGTATGTCCCCTGAAAGAAGGGCTAATGTTTAAGGATCCATTCGTATTGTGTCATTGCCCACCACTATCGACTCCACAATGAGCGTTTGTAGTCTCTAATTTGTTTGCAGTTATAAGAGGGCTCAATGAGAGTGACACATATCTTGAACTTCCGGGGTTCAATGACAACACACAGAATGCAAAAGAATTAATCCTTGTGATGGAATCTATTATAGATAAGAGCTCAAAACTGATGACGAATCCAATTAACAATAGCATATATGACTTCCAAATACAATAAACTCGACAACACAATAATCAAAATAGAAAATGCAACCGACATACACAAATAGTTTCAAAGATATCAACATACAAGAATGGACAATTCAACATTTCATCAAATGCAATAAATCATGCTTTAAAATCCTTTCAACACAGATTTCCAGAACTTTAAACAATACATTTCATGGATTTTAGTACCTAAAAGTCAGGGGTGAAGATCCTTACATGGAATTATAAGCAAGCAATTAAAATTACATAAATCCCAAAAAATGCAGCAACTTCAAACACAAATTCCCGTCTGCGAGGAATTCGAAATGCCTCCCTGTAACTTCGCACGCGTAGCCCTTTCAGTAAGTTTCGAAACACACTAAAGAACGTCTAAAACGGAGTTCGTTTACTACAATTATGAAATTTACTCTAAGCTCTCCTTTTTTCCAAATCTTCTTCCTCTTCCTTTTTCTCTCTTCTTTCTCTAATTTCTTTTTCTTTTTTTAACTCCCAAAATTCTGCACAAACCCCCCTAGAGACACAACTATTCAAATGGTTCCAAACCACTCCCACGAGTTTTCTAACTCACAAACTTAAGTCCCCAAAGTTACATATAAGATAAAAGCCACCCATAAGTAAATGTACTCAACAATTAACATTTAATAGACATGTAACACATAAAATTCAATTAGCATGATTTCATTAAATTGTAAAAAGTTCATGTTATCACCTGTTCACTCTATATGGAAAGTAATCATGTATTGCTAATTCTAAAATAGAGAAATAGTATGTCACATCATCAGAAGTGTCAAAAGGCTATTTGGCTTCGAAAGTTCTTGACAGAACTTGAAGTTATGCCAAAAATGGAAAGAGAATTTTCCTTATTCTTTGAAAATTTCAGTGTTGTATCACAATGTAAGGAACCAAGGAACCATAAGAAGAGCAAGCATATTAAGAGGAAATACCACATCATCCGGGGCTTCGTACATATGCATGAAATAGTGGTTGACAAAATTTCTACCAAGAAGAGCCTGAGAGATTCGTTTTCCAAGCCTCTAACAAAAAAGGTATTTTGAAGACATCAAGATGCTATAGGAGTTAGGAGACATGGGCTAGATTAGGTTTTTGTGCAAGTTTAAGATTGTTAGAGTTTATGACAAAATCAATATTTTCCTTATAACTGATTGTTGAAATATCAATATACTATCTCCCATCATTCACTATTTATATTTGTCTAATTACACATAAGGCCCTCGTTCTTCAAGTATAGCCTATGTAGTTGGCACAGATGCTCAAAGTCCATGGCCAGACACTATAATATGGGCATATTCTATTGAATATAGATCATCACATGATAAGTCCCGAGTAAGGGATTACTTACCTTTGGTCAATGAGTAGATCTCTCAATTTTAATATGTAAGTGTATTCGATATACGTTGAACATGACCCGTGACAATGATTCATAAAAGTATTATCAAAAGAAAATGAATCTAAAATCGTCACAGCTACATTAGACGAATACCCAAGGGGTTTCGGCCTGCCTCATTCTCTTAGTCGCTATTTTAACCTCCACTCTCCCTCTCCCTCTCCCTCTCTCTCTCACACACACACAAACCTTGTGAGATTTTTCTCTCATTCATAGACTAGTGGCTTGAGCTTCCTTCACCATATTGATCTACATAGGCTGGGGAATATTCTGGAAGGTTAGAAGTCTCATTTTTCTTCAACCCGTTGCCGTAGTTTTCATTGGAACTACAAAGTAAGTGTGTTATAACTCTGTAATGTTTTAAATGGTCAAATTTTTCGTTTCGCATCTGGTTTCACTGGAGCATTCTTCCCTACAACTATCTATGGGGCACATCCATCACTAATGATGAGGCACTCTATGAAGATTTTACAACCGTTGAAATTTTAAATTAGAAATCTTAAAGATGCAAGGCTCTTGTTCACCCGATAGAATGTCAAAAACTAAAGCCAGCTAGGTCGATGGGAAAGAGGGTAGTCACATCACCAGGATGGATGAGATATATGACCATTTGAAAGTAAACAATAAAAGAAAGTTATGGTAGGGTCACCGTCGACCAAAGTCACAAGAACGGGTTGGCGAGAATTTGTGTAGCTATCATAGGACATTTTCTCATGCTATTAATAATTGTGTTAATTTAAGAAGAAAAATACAAGATCAAAACGATAATGGCATACTGAAGTTTGTCGATGAGGTGATGACCGAAGTAGAAAAGAATCATTTCCAGTTTTGGACAAAAATCAACATGGGTGATGCAAAACCTTTCATCAAAGGGAAGCAGTGTTCAATAGGTAATACATGCAGAGAATTCCAAAAGTAGTTTATTCAATTCCTGAGCGTAGTGACCAAGTGATATGCTAGAGGAGCAAGAAGAGATGACAGTTACAATTGGAGGAAAAACCTTAGACACGGGTTAAGAAAGAAACAAATTCTTTCGAAGGACAGAGACATAGGTGAGATTAGCAGAAAATTCCTGGAGCTAATTTGTCCTGTCATGAAAAAAAAAAGAATAAAATTCAAACAAAGGTTATAAGAACCTAGCGTTTAAAGCAATGTTGGGGGCGTGGACTATGTAATGGAAATTCAGTCTGAAGCAAAAGACCGAAGACCTGCTAAAGAAATGATGGAATTCCCTTCATCGGGATATCAAAAGCTGAAGGGCAGCTCACCATCCAAGGATGATGATTCACCAAAGCGGGTCACATTAAGGCGAAGATCAATCCCTGTCAATGATCTTTCCATTGGCAGGTCGGATTCAAGAGGAAAATCGACTGATTCGTGTGATAAACTGGGAAAAAGATATCAAACGACAGGAGTACCATATTATGATATGACCCATAATACTTCAAGAATGGGGTACATCGACTCCCTAAAAGAGATTAGAGTTCGACGACTCATAATCCAAAGAGGCTTTAAAGATGTACAATCCGAGGTCCAATAAATGGCAGACCACTAGCTATTGAAAGTTACCCTACGGTAATGATCCTCAGACTCTGACCAAAACTCAGAAGGAGATGACAACTCCAAAGACAAGAATATCGACAAAAGGCCGATCAAAGATCATACCAGCCCAAAGAGAAAGATAAATCCACTGAGAGGCTAATGCCCGAGACATCGGACGATGTGATGAAGCCTTTGAATGATATGTCCAACATGGTATGTGTATTGTTCGAGACTTTCATATTAAAGAAAACGCGGAAAATAGTGTTTGACGAGACTGGTGATGAACAAGTATCATTTCTTATGCTTGATGAACCGAAGCCAGTCGAAGAGGACAAAGGCGAGATGAGCATCATCAAGAAAGAAGGAATCACATAAAAGGTTGAACTAACTTAGCATCAATAAAGTTCAATGAAATGCCTGAATCCTTTATACATTAAATGAATCATTGAAGAAATACATTTGCCAAGAATTTTGATGGATAACGGCACCACCATCAACATCCTTCCAGCTTACATATGAGAAAGCTAAGTATGGAAAATGATGAAATCCTGACAACAGACGTGATAGTAAGTAGCTTCACATCAGGTTCTCATAAGACTAGATGAATAATAGCCTTGGAAAACTCAATCAGTGAGAAAACTGTCGACAACATTCTTTGTTTTTGTTATTGTGCCAGAAAACATCTATTGCAATGCTTTGTTGGAAAGAGAATGATTTATAAGGAACAATGTGTCTTGTCGATATTGCATAAATTATTGTTCATATGGAATGATTTTGAGGCCAAAATCATTAAGACAGATGCAAAACCGTTTGTGGCTAGAGTACATTACGCTTAAGCTATATGCTATAGCCAATATGTTCACTCGTTGCATATTTTTAGCCCTAAGGGCAAAGTGATCAATCTTGTTTTGATGATAACAAACCATTGATAGTTCTAATGTTTGCGTGAGCATGTTTTCAATGATAGGTTTCTTAGTACTCACACCAACATTGATGAAAATGGTAAGTTAGCTACTTATGTACACTAAAGATATCATCATACACACAAGGAAGCTACACTTTGCAAGACTCCATAGCAAAAGCATGAAGTCAATCAACATGCTATGGAAGTACTTGTAAAGTCATGAAGAAGGAAGATCAACATGTTAAGAGCTACTCAATCCAACAAGAGTAGAATCAAGTGGTACGCTCCTTGACAATAAGAGGTGTGAAGTCCAATACACTACAACTCAATATTGTTAGAGGACTTCAACACTCCAAGAAGATGTTGATAAAAGGTTTCAAAGTCCAATCTCCAAGAAGATAAACAACTTCAAGACTTGAAGACCTTAGGAAGATTAGTCTATGCTTTATAGGTAATCCTTTGTGACTAATCTTTCCTTTGAGAATACTAGGATATAAGAATGTTTAAAGCTAAACTATGCATGTTTTCAAAACCTCATGTTTTACATTATTTCAATTCTTTGAAAAAGGTTTTTGAAAACTTGGTTAAGTGTTGGTCAATGCATAACTACTTTAAAATGTGTTTTATATCTTTACAAAACACTTAGGCATGTGCATGAGAACATTGAAAACTTGACGAAATGGAAAAAACACTTTAGGACTGCATTTCGGTCGGCCTAGGTTTAGCTTCGGAAGACCAGAGTAGTCCGATCGACCGACATGTATTGTCAGGTCGACCAAGGATGTTTTTGTCCTTAGTCATATTTTGAATGTTTCAATTCTCCAACAACTATATTCTCTCGGACGACCTTACTTTAGGTAGGTTGACCGAACTATGCTTCATAAGACCTTTACCCAGCATGCGGTCGACCAAGATGAAGACATAGGGCAGTTTAATATTTACTTTAAGGAACCTCTATCGACCTACTATCTAGTAGCGGTCGACCGAAGCTGTCAAATCAAGGCCAATATTATAGTCATTGTGACCAACTTTGCTTGTATATTCTTGCCTTATATAAAGCTCCGAAGCTGAATTTTCACAACTAATCAAGCCAAAAGAAGGCATAGGCTATACACTTCATTACAAGCAAAGCAAACACTTCATTGAGCTTAATCTTCAAATCATTCTTTCAAAATATATCATTTTGAGTTGAGCTATAAACTTCATCAATCTTTCTATTCTCAAGAGTGATTAGATATTACATTTGTAATATTCATTCCAATAGGGAATTTGGGTAAGATTTCTTAAATTGTAAAGTCTCATTTGGAAGAGACTAGCTACCCTTTCTCATTTGTTCAGAACTAGCAAAAAGCTCTTTGTGAGCTTCACTCTTGGTGAGTGTTTGCAAGTCCTATTTGTTAGGTAAAAGTCCTCTTTGTGAGGCAAGTATCTCATTGGTGAGATTAGCTCTTTGTGAGCTTAACACTCTTTGTGAGTGGAGTCTTCTTAGTGAAGCACAAATCCTCATTTGTTGGGCCAATTGTAAAAGGTAGAACCCACCTTGCATTTGTTGTGAAGGGTATCCATTAGTGGATGTTGAAATCCTTGGGGGTTTGTTCAAAGGTAGTCGATGTAGATTCTTTGTGAATCGAACCACTATAAATCCTTGTGTTAGTTTTCCCTATCCCTACTTCTTTACTTCATTGTTCATATACTTGCTTTAACTTGTGTACTTGACTATATGAACATATGTGCTTAGGATAGAAAACTTACACATTCTTCCTTGCTTTATACAGTTGCTTCACTTAGTCATCCAAGTTTCCTTGAACATAATTAACTCACCTTATGTGCTTAAACTTGCTAAGGTTATCACTTAGGCAAAGAAGTTTTTGAAAAGCTTAGGTGATCGCTTAAACAACATACTTGTTGTTAAGGTGCTAATTCACCTCCTCCTCTTAGGTTCAATACCCTCAAAGGTATTTCAATTGGTATTAGAGAATTGTCTCTTTTTTATTGGACTTACATCTTAGGATGATCCATGTCTTGTAGCTTTTCTAACATAGATGACCAATCCCATCTAGACCACCTCTATTTGATGGCTCCAACTTCGATATTTGGTAATGTGTTTAAATTGTTTTTGTCTTCTAATGACGTTTCCTTGTTGAGCATTATAGAAGAAGGTCCTTTTATTCCTTCAATCTACATACAAGGTGTCATGGTGCCAAAGTCTAGGAAAGACTATGTTGAAGAAGACTTCAAGAAGATGACACTAAACTTCAAGTCCTTAAATGCTCTTTGTTGTGCATTAAATGAAGAAGATCTCAACAAAGTGCATGAATGTGAAGATGCTCATTCCATGATGAATATGCTTGGAGCATCCTACAAAGGAAAAGTTGAAGTGCAAAAGCCAAATGTGGCAAATCTGGAGTTGGGGACTTAATCTTGTGAAGGAATAGAGGGCATCTCAATCACACCTCAAGAAAATCTTGATACAACCAAGAAGTGTGATATAGGAGAAAACAATGATAAATCCTCAATGAGCTCAAAAGATATACAAATTGAGCCCTCGCAAGATGAGATAGAAAAAGAAATAGAGGAAGCACAAGATGATGATCTTCATAATGAACTTAATTATGATGGAGACCATGAAGATCAAGCATCTTTCAAAAGGAAGAGAGAGACTTTTCCACTAAGCTTAAAAGAAAGACATAAAAATAGAAGTGGCTTTGGACTCAATCATTCCAAGAAGAATGATGCAGACTTTAAATGGAGACGTTCAAAAAGGAAGAAATCTCAAACACTCCATAACACTTGGATTCCTCAACCTTCAATGGCCACAACATTCAAGGAATCAAGTTGCTCAACCTCATGTGATGATCAAGACTCAAATGATAATCTACCAACATCATCACTTGGTAAGAAAGCAAAGGTATCAAATTCATCTTTTCTCTTCTCTTTTTAATTGATTTATCAATAAATTGAGAAGTGATTTTGATTTGTATGCTTTCAACACTATTGACACTGCATCCCTCCCTTTAAATGATTATATCTATATAGATAACTTGAAGCATGAACTTGATTTGCCATATGCCTCAATTGCTATGTTATCTAGTAGATGCCACGTCACACACTTGAATGATTTGTGCTCCTACTTGCACAACATTTCTAGGAATCATACTTGTTGTTCGAATATTGAAAATATTGATCCAAATGCACACACTTGCTACTTGAGAACTAACATTGACAATAAAGGACCTTGCCAAAAGGTATCTAGCATTTCTCAAGTTTCACTTGTAGGTTCCAAAATATCTAACTCTCATGATGAAGAAAGGAACCTCAAGGAATGGCAAAATCAAGCTAATACTCGAAGAAAAGAGCCAAGTGTCAAGGACAACATGTTTGTGAAAACTTCATCAAAGAACAACAGTTCAATCATCAACGATGACTCCACAAACCACAAAAAAGATTGCTTCTAATGCAACAAATGCAACCATCAAAAGAAGAAGCACTCAAAGGATAAGCTCATCCCAAGAACCAAATGGTCAAGATCAAGAACAAACTCTATGCCTCATTGGTCTCGTTGATGAAGATCAAAATGAAATTCATGAAGGGATTCATGGGCAGAAACTCGTTCTAAACACCCATGAGTCCTCCCCTGAAGGATCCGCTCATACAAAGACGAATCGAATAAAACCGAAAAGACTTACGTTTCTTGATGAACGATTCTGGTTTTCTTGGTGAAAGATTATGGTTTTCGGCTCTCAGCAACAACCACCTTGAGTCCTCCCTTGCGGAATTTCTCCCTACCTATATCGATGCTACAAAACGGGCAGCGAGTGATAGCTCTTCTTTCTTCTGAGTTTTTGGATTCTAGAGAGAAAAGAAGGCTGCAAGACCAGAAATCTGATTTCCGTTTTAGGTATTTTGCGGCTGAAAAAATTACACTATAGGGTTTCGGCCAAAAGAACTTAATATAGGGTGTGAGAGGTTGTTTCAAAAACAACTCCCAATGTAAAACACAAGAGGGGGGTGAATTGGGTTTTAATCGATCTTGCAAACTATTTCCAATCTTTTCAATGCTAGTGAGAGTTTGAACAAGATGAACAAAAGCTAAAGAAAAACCCAACAACAAGACAAAGGATTTATAGTGGTTCGACTCACTCAGAATCTACATCCACTACCTTGAGCCGCACCCAAGGATTTTAAACAACTTCACTAAGAAGAATGTTTACACTTGTGGCTAACTCACTAAGAGTTTTACAACACAACCACACAAGAAAAACTCACTAAGAGCTTGATTGCCCACACAAAGTAGGACTTAACAATTTGCCCACACAAAGTTGGACTTTTACAATTTGCCCACACAAAGTAGGACTTTTACAACAATAACCCAATCACTTAGAAAGGGAATGAGAATGTTTAATACAAAGATTGTTCACTCTTCTAAGTGAAAGATATTACCTTTGAAGTACATCAATTATAGCTCTTTGAACATATGAAGTTCACTCTTTGTCTTGCTTTTGAAATAACACTCTTGAATGATTTAGATCATAGAGATGAAGTGCTTTTTGCTTTGAGAGTGTTTAGACTTGATAAGAAATCAATGTAAATTGTATGTGCAAGTCTTAGAATCATTCTCGGCTTTAGAGTATATATACATTTCAAAAATAGGGCTGAAAAAGCGACTCTTTAACGGTCAAATAACGGCTAGTTCTCGCAGAGGTCGGTTGACAGAACAACAGACCTCGGATGACCGAAGCCAACCTCGGTTGAGCCGAACCAAGGTCGGTCGACCGACCAAGACCTTAGGTCGACCGAACCTGCCAAAAGGTCGACCGAACCATTTCAAACATACTCTCTGTTTCTCTTCGGTTGATCCGAGGAAAGCTCGGATGATCCGACCTTCTGAGCTTTGAGAGATGTTGATTTTTCACACGTTTTGAAATCTTTTGAAGTCTAAAAGGTTTTCCCAAAAGGTAACAAGTAAGAACATTTGGAAAACCATTTTAAAGTATTTAGACTTTGAAAACAAAGGCTTTTGAGATATGAACTCACGTAAGGAACGTTTTGAAACTTAGCCTTTTGAAAACGTGTTTATGAAAACATGCAAGACTAGAGTGTAGAGCTTATGTTCATGAGAGCTTTGGTTAGAGCTTTATAAGATAACGACTTATGACGACAAAGCTAAACTAACCAAACCTAAGTCTTCAATCTTCTATCTTGATAAATGAGCCTTGCATAACTTTGAATCTTGATACCAATGGCTTGATTGAAGTACTTAGAGCTTCCATAATGAGTTCCGATATTCTATCACAAAGATTAAGATCATTAGACACAACATCAAAAGTTTGTCCAATATCAAAAACTGAGTTTGTTCGCCCTTAGGGCTTACAATATCCCCCTTTTTGATTATGACAACTTTTATGTAATAAGATAGAATATGGACAAAATTAAGAACAAGGAAGCATGGAAAAAAGTTAAAGATCAATTAAGAGCAATGACTAGTGCTTTAAAAGATAAAACCAATGAAGACAAAAGCACTTAGTCATGATAACCTCTTTTTGCCATATAATCTAGGGACTCTTAGAAGAGCTCTATTTCCCAACCAACCTCCTTTCCTCCTTCCTTCCATTTAATATGTTTTGAGACATAAGATATATAAAAAGCTCCCCCTCAAAACATGCCGGAAAGGATAAAAAACATGATTAATACACCAAGATTAATACACCATTTTAGCAAGATTAATACACTTTTTTTCTCCCCCTTTGGCATAATCAAAAAGACTTCAAACTCCAAAGATATAAGGGTGTACTTGCAAAAATACAAACAGTTCATAGCACAAGCAAAGTTAATACACCAATTTACTGAAGAATGATCTTTTTGAATAAGCTTGGTTGATTTCAAAATACAAAGAGTCCATAATGACACATAAATATAAAGATGGTTATATATGGCTCAAAAAGAATATCAACCTAAGCTAAAAAAACAAAGGAGATAAGGAATATAACCTTTAAGCACAATCTCCCCGTTTATAAAACATACGATGTTAGCTATTTGAGATAAAACCAAGTTTGATACCAATTGTAAAACATGATACCAATTGTAAATATAGCCAATTGTAACACACGTTTGAAAATATAGCTAACAAAGTACTAGTGGAAGTGATACCATGAATTCATAAGTTAAGCACATGTATCACAACCAAAAGAAGTAGAGGAAGTGTAAGATAACACTTAGAGTACATTCCTCTAACAAGTTAATGGTTAGCTAAATGAGTGTAGCAACTCTTAAAGTGATACTAACCAAAAACTATAATGAGACCACAATGGATAAGAAAATGAAGAATATGATCTCAAAGATATTAAGGGAGAGTATATGTGATACCAATTAAAGACATAAACATTTATAACACATATAACTTCCAAAATAACTTACACAAGTTGGCTATAAGATATAAAAGATGAAAGGCAAGCCAACAAGTGATGTGATGATGTAGAATAAGAACAATTTAGCATACATCACATATTATGAGTTTACATCCTAAGTCAAGCATCTAGACGATCAACCACATA
The DNA here is from genome assembly GCA_026122235.1 of Vinca minor. NCBI lineage: Eukaryota > Viridiplantae > Streptophyta > Magnoliopsida > Gentianales > Apocynaceae > Vinca > Vinca minor. The sequence goes on along the minus strand of JAOCZM010000011.1, from coordinate 13,251,052 downwards.
AGATTAATGCTATAGACTCGAATATAAACACAACCCCTATATGCAATGAAGATCAAGTAAAAACTGAGCATAGCATATACAAACTCCCCCAAAGCATAAAACACTACATAATAGAGGGGAGGAGGTATAAGTTGAACACAAAAGGATCAAAAACAAAACAATGATCACCTACAAGGGATGAGTTAAGCCTTGTACCTCAATGCTCTTTGAGCTTTGACTTCTTACCATTTTGGTTGATCTTCTTTATCAACAAGTCCATAGAGGCCTTTTGTGTAATCTATTTCATGATCATCACTACTATTTGAAGCTCATTGAGAGGTTGACATGTGATTGCTCCATTTTCTTTGTTGTTCATCCTTGATTGATGAAATGAAAGCAATCTCCTCTTCTTTTCATGACAATTGTAGAGTCATCATTGATGGGTGACTTTTCTTTGATGAACCCTCTACAATCTTGTGATCCTTGACATTTGACTCTTTTCTTGGAGTTTTAGCTCATTTGTGCCATTCCTTGTAGTTCATATCTTCATCTTGAAGGTTAGAACTCTTTGTTACCTACAAGGAAATCTTGAGAACTAATGTGGTACCTTTTCAAAGGTCCTTCATGATTAGCTCAATATCTCAAGTGACACATATATGCATAAGGATCATGCAAATCAAAAACCAAAACAACTAGATGGATTCTTAAATGAATATGACATGACAAAACAAGAATCAATCAAGTTGCATATGCTACATCTCATAGATACCTTAGCTAAATAAACATGGACTAGAACATGCTAAAGGTTATCTATATAAATATAAAATTCAAGAATGTGAGATGCAACATATATAAGAGCAAGCATATATAAATATATATATATCAAAAACACTTAAACACATTAATTAAAATGTTAAGAGAAGGTGATTTTGATACCTTTGCTTTCTTACCAAGTGATGAAGATATTTGATTGACAATTTGGCTCTTGTCATCACTTGATGCTTTGCTCTTTGTTTCTAACCAACTTGGTTCTCCAATTTATTAACATTTGAACTTTGAGAATCCAAGTGTTAAGGAGTGCTTTTGAATTTCTTCTTTTGGCACATCTCCTTTGACTTCTCCCCAATGCCACTTCTCTTCGAATCAAGTCCATTGAAGCTTTGTGGCATACATGTAACTTATAAGAACCTATAAGATCAAGGGAAGAGTAGCTTTTGGTACCCACTTTTGTTTGGGTCCATGGGGGTTAGTTGATGTGAGCTTAACTCTCCAAATGGTTTTAACTCCCCTTTCAATCTTCTTCTTAACATGGCATCTAACACAAGAGTGACCATGTTTTCCACAATATGTGCAATGAATATGTGGCTTAGAAGATTTGTGAGCATGCACAAGATAACTACTTGGCCTATGTGACATTCTAGCATTTACAACATGTTTAGCAATATAACCAAGGCCATGTTTATCAAGAGAAGCACATTGCATGCCAAGAATTTGATCAAGATTTTTCTTACCCTTTGTAAAGTTTTCAACAAGAAAGGTAAGGTCTTTAACTTTGTTTTTCAAAAGATCAAATTCAACAAGCTTGTTTTCTAAAGAAGACAATTTATCACAAGCTTCTACGTATTGTAATGAAGATGCATTGCAAGTAGTAATAAGATCATCATTTTCACATTTCAAGCAATTAACATCATCACACAACTTTTTATTTTCATCAACCAACTTAGATCCTTCAACAAGCAAAGATTCAATTTTAAGCTTCATATCTTTGTTTTGCTTTGCACATTTTTTCAATTGATCATACATATCAATTAAAAGCACATTAGGATCATCCTTCTCATCATCATAAGAATTTGAAGTAGAAGGAGAAGGAGGTACCTCATTACCAAATGTCATGAAGCACAAGTTGGCGTATTCATCATCACCGTCATCACTTGAAGATTCTTGTTTTGTCATGTCATATTCATGAGTATCTTCAAGCGTTTTCCACATAGAGTGGGCGGATTTGCTTCCAAGGACACAGTTGTACTCCTCCGGACTTAAGGCACAACTAAGAATGTTCATAGCCTTATAATTTCGAGTCATTTTCATGTACTCATCTTCATTTAGCTCATTGTCCGTCTTTGGAGTTTGAACACCATCCACTACTTTCATCGGTACATATGGACCTTCTTCAAATATATGCCATAACAAATAATCTATGGAGCATACATATATCTTGAATCGGTCTTTCCAATCATCAAAATTATTTACATCAAGAAGTGGTGGTCTATCGATGGAAGACCCCTATTGGTATGCTAAAGCGGAATATACGGCCATAATCTTTTCTTCAAGCGGTTAGACTAAAGATGAAGACGAGGCTCTGATACCAATTGTAAGACACAAGAAGGGAGGGGGGGTGAATTGGGTTTTAATCGATCTTGCAAACTATTTCCAATCTTTTCAATGCTAGTGAGAGTTTGAACAAGATGAACAAAAGCTAAAGCAAAACCCAACAACAAGACAAAGGATTTATAGTGGTTCGACTCACTCAGAATCTACATCCACTACCTTGAGCCGCACCCAAGGATTTTAAACAACTTCACTAAGAAGAATGTTTACACTTGTGGCTAACTCACTAAGAGTTTTACAACACAACCACACAAGAAAAACTCACTAAGAGCTTGATTGCCCACACAAAGTAGGACTTAACAATTTGCCCACACAAAGTTGAACTTTTACAATTTGCCCACACAAAGTAGGACTTTTACAACAATAACCCAATCACTTAGAAAGGGAATGAGAATGTTTAATACAAAGATTGTTCACTCTTCTAAGTGAAAGATATTACCTTTGAAGTACATCAATTATAGCTCTTTGAACATATGAAGTTCACTCTTTGTCTTGCTTTTGAAATAACACTCTTGAATGATTTAGATCATAGAGATGAAGTGCTTTTTGCTTTGAGAGTGTTTAGACTTGATAAGAAATCAATGTAAATTGTATGTGCAAGTCTTAGAATCATTCTCGGCTTTAGAGTATATATACATTTCAAAAATAGGCTGAAAAACGACTCTTTAACGGTCAAATAACGGCTAGTTCTCGCAGAGGTCGGTTGACAGAACAACAGACCTCGGATGACCGAAGCCAACCTCGGTTGAGCCGAACCAAGGTCGGTCGACCGACCAAGACCTTAGGTCGACCGAACCTGCCAAAAGGTCGACCGAACCATTTCAAACATACTCTCTGTTTCTCTTCGGTTGATCCGAGGAAAGCTCGGATGATCCGACCTTCTGAGCTTTGAGAGATGTTGATTTTTCACACGTTTTGAAATCTTTTGAAGTCTAAAAGGTTTTCCCAAAAGGTAACAAGTAAGAACATTTGGAAAACCATTTTAAAGTACTTAGACTTTGAAAACAAAGGCTTTTGAGATATGAACTCACGTAAGGAACGTTTTGAAACTTAGCCTTTTGAAAACGTGTTTATGAAAACATGCAAGACTAGAGTGTAGAGCTTATGTTCATGAGAGCTTTGGTTAGAGCTTTATAAGATAACGACTTATGACGACAAAGCTAAACTAACCAAACCTAAGTCTTCAATCTTCTATCTTGATAAATGAGCCTTGCATAACTTTGAATCTTGATACCAATGGCTTGATTGAAGTACTTAGAGCTTCCATAATGAGTTCCGATATTCTATCACAAAGATTAAGATCATTAGACACAACATCAAAAGTTTGTCCAATATCAAAAACTGAGTTTGTTCGCCCTTAGGGCTTACACCCACGTCCTCTAGACTTCTGCTGGTAGTGGGAGTCTTTATCGGATAATAACTCCCACATAATCCCAACTATAATTCAATACCGAAAATGCCCCTCCTTAATCTCTAATTCAAGTAATAACTCTTTATTATTCTCAGAGAAATAAATATCAGATACAATGAACCTAGACACATTCTAGATTCATTGAATCTGGACATGAAGCTCGTTAACTCGTCTATGCGTGTGACCCTGTAGGTTCATATCACAATGGCAATGAAAACACACTTAGTAGTAGTATGTGTCCATAAATCATAAGCGGTCCCTAGCAGGACATTGTGACTACCCAAAGTGAATGAATTTACGGTGGAACCTAATATCAATCCACTATTTAATCTCTTTGTCTCGCGATATCCTAATTAAGCATAAGACATGGTAGTCGTCACCCTTATTAAGCTTAGTTGTATTTATGCTCGATCTCCAGGTAGACTCTTCCAACAAATAGTATTTAATAACCACTTTATCAAATACATTTGAGCACAACCATGAATTTAGATAGTCTTCCCTATCGAGGGGCCCATGGATATCTCTCTCTAATAATAGAGAGGGACAAATTCCTTACAATGCCTCTCACATTCAAGCCATGATAGGACGCTGCATCTGATCATCAGTCGTATTGATTACTCGATTAAAAGTAACGTCCGACTGAGTCAAAACGTGGCTCCATTCATGCAAGAATCAATGGAGACATAAGGTCTAAGGATTCTAAAAATAGTATTGAGGAAGTAATACTTATGACTAAGGACCATGAAGTATTACTTCTCTAACGGATCACGTCCGATACAATATATCTCAATACATTGCATCAATGATATGATTTGTATTCATTACACATGATTAGTAAAACATAATCATCAATCAAACATCATACTAGTTTTATTTCATTGTAAATAAGCTTACATAAAACTAGGGACAACTAGAATAGTAATTACATAAACTAATGAGTTTTACTATCAAATCACGCATTTGATGTTCATAAGCAAAATTAGCTATTCAATTACATGCTCAAAAGATATAAAACGTACAACATATGCTAATTGTCCTAGGGCACTACTAACAATTCAAAGTTCTAAATCTATAGGAAATAAGGCACAATACTCTAATCCTTCCCTTGATCTTGACTATGATAATGAGGAGGATGCTTATGTGTTTTTAAATGATTTATATGATGAATTGAAAAGGTTGTCTAAGAAGAAAAAGATCACTCGTAATGAACTTGTATGTTCACTAAATGAAAGATCTAAAATGCAAGTAGTATATGATAGTCTTCTTATCTCTTTTCTGATCATAGAAAATGAAAAAGAGAATGCGCTCTTATCGCTAAATGCTATGTCTCTTGAGAACCAAGAATTGCTTGACAAGATGCTAATTCTAGAATCTAAACTTGTTGAGCATGATATCTTAAGACACAAATTTGATGTATTAACTGCTTATGTGAATAAGTGTACATGTCCTAGAGATATCCTTGGTTATGTGCTTGTTGCTCTTTATGCTCACCTTGATATTAATTGCCAAGAGCACAAGCACACACAAAAATATGCACACTCTACTTCTTCTAAAGCTAGAACTTCACATGCCAATTTGCTATATGTTAATTACTCATATTGTGGTATATGTGGTCATCAAGCTACTTGTTGCATTAATAAGATGAGAATAGAAAGAGGTGCAAAGCAAGGTTGTCAAGATCGTAATTTTGACTCGGAACGGAAGGGGTCTCAAGAATCGTAAACTCGAGGATTGTAACACGGATCGGAAGATCCGACAAAACAAGTAAAAAAATATATTTCATGACAAATTTAAATTAGTAGAACTAAAAAGTTGAAATTAAAACACAAATTAACAAGTAATAAACTTCAAAAAAAAACCAACAATTCATAAAGTCTTTTAATCTAACAAGTTTCATAACAACAATTCTATCTTTCAAATTTTCTAATCTAGTAAAACCATTCAACCAATCAAATTTTCAAATTTTTAGGAATATTGGAAGAAGACGCGTAGACTTCAAAAATAAGAAGCACAGAATTTTGAAAGAAAAAGGAGTATCAGAAACAGAGCTTCTTTTTTTTTCATTTCCTGATTTGTGGGAAATCGACAAAAATGAAACCATCCATTTAATTGTTTCGAATCAGTAGGAAGTTTCTTCGGACTTCTTATCTGGTTTTATCTAGTGGTGGTCCTAGGGAAATGTTTGTAGGGTATACAATTTGGGCCTTTTAATTTCTTTTCTTAGGTTATGGCATTATTTGGGCTAAATCCTAAACTTTCTTTTTGAGGAAGCCCAATGACTGAGAGACAAAGAAAGAAAATCTTGTAAAAAGGAGAAAATCTTGGATCGTTTTGGATCGTCCGATCCTATGATCTTACGATCTGGATCGACGATCCAGAACGATCCAACATTACAGCGATTTTTACACCGATCCAACTCGTTTTTGGGCCTTAGGCGATCCAACTCGCGATTTTAACAACATTGGTGCAAAGTCAATTTGGGTTGAAAAGAACCCCTAAACTAACCTTAAGGACCCACAAGAAAATGGGTACCAAAATTGCATGTAATTGCAAGAAATAAGGGTATTCCAGCCGATCGAACAAGGCAACGATCGACCGCATATATGGTCAAATTTCCTTAGTCAAAGATAGGGTATCGCGGTCGATCGAACTCCCTCTCCGGTCGTCCGAAATCGTGACAGAAATAAATTCAGCTTTTAATTGGAAAAGGGCGGCTGACTGAAAGGACCTCCGGTCGACCGAAGAGTCGCGATACAGGAGTTTTAACAAGGGTTTCAGTTTACACTTATCAAATTCTAAATTTCCCTCTTTCAAAACTCTCAAAACCCTTCACCAAAATCCTCAAAGATTAAAGTATACACTATCCCAAACACCAATTCCTTCCACAATTCTTAAATTCGTAACAAGATGAGGACAAATCTGAGTAAAAATCCCTCTTCCAAAGACCAACCTATAGACAATCCTTCAAAGAAGAAACCTCCCACCAAAAGTCCTCTAGAAAAAGATCTAACCATTAGAGACTCAAACGAACACACTCCAAAAAGAGAGTGAATGCGAAGAATATAGCCAACAAAGGCAAAGGAAAATCAAAGAAGATCACTCAATCTGATGAGGAAACGGAGTTCGGTGATGATTTCGTAACACCGTCACCGTCTCCTCGATTCCAATGTAAATCCTCAGCGTATACTACCAAGAAGGTAAATCATAGGTTCTATAAGGAGGAAGTTAGACCTATTTATGAGGATTTAGTTAAATATAGGAGGGGTATAATTCATGGGTACACAATGGTTAGTGAAATGTACCATGGGGCTCTACAAGAGGTTGTTGAATATTTCATAGATATGGGATGGGTACCTCTTTTCTCTCACAATTGTGAAATTTACCCTTTGACCATATATGAATTTGGTGCAAATCTTAGAGAATATGGTTTAAATGATGATGGGATGTATTGGTAGACATCAATGGTAGGAAACTTAGAGTTTAGTTTCTCTGAGGCTATGTTTTGTGAAACATTTGGGGTTTGATTTGTATTGGATTCCATTAGGTATTTTAACAACTCCGAAAATGTGCCGAGTGATGAAGACTTGGATATTGAAAGGTTCGAGACTTATTTCAATATCCAAGGACCTTTCAATAAGTCTAAAGAAAGAGAAACAAACAAATTAGACGAATATGGTCGCATACTTCATCATATGGTGTCCAATGTTGTCCCCATCTCCGGGCACGAGATTTCAATCACCTATATTCAAATGACCATAATGCAATGGTTGGTTGAAAGGAGGAAACCAAGAAGGGATTCATAGGTAGAAACTCGTTCTAAACACCCAAGAATCGTCCCCGATAGGATATGCTCATACTATGGGAATCGAAAAGAAACGAAAAGGACTTACAATTTTTCGGGTTTGATTTATGATTTGGCAAATATGTTGTGCTGCAACCACCAAAATTAGCACCTTGCAGAATTGCACTCTACCGGTATCCACGCGACGAAACAAGAAGCGAGTGCTAGCTCTATATTTTTCTGAGTTCTGGAAAACCTAGAGAGAAGGGATGGCAGAATATCTATTTTCGTGGTTCTTGGTTTTTGCGGCAAGAAAATTAATTACTAGGGTTTCACCCAAAAGATGATTATATAGGGTATGAGAGTTTGTTTCGAAAACCAACTCCCACCTAATCCCAACCTCTTTTGGTAGTGGGAATTTTTATCGCATAATAATTCCCAAGCAATCCCTGCAAAAGACAAAAATCGAAATTTCCCATCCTTAATCTCTAATTCGAATAATAACAGTTTATTATTTACAGAAAAATAAATGTCATATACAATGAACCTAGACACATTCTAGATTCATTGAATATGAACATAAATCCTGTTAACTCGTCTATGTGTGTGACCCTATAGGTTCATATATCAATGGTAATGAAAACATACTTAGTAATAGTATGTATTCATAAGTCACAAACGGTCCCTAGCAGAGCATTGTGACTGTCCAGAAAGTGAATGAATGATCATTGGAACGATTACATAATCTCAATCCACTATTTAATCCATTTGTCTCACAATATCCCAATTAAGCATAAAACATGGTAGTTGTCACCCTTATAAAGCTTAATTATATTTCTACTTGATCTCCAGGTGGACTGTTCCAACAAATAATATTTAATAACCTCTTTATTAAATACATTTGAGTATGACCATGCACTTAAACAGTCGTCCCTATAGAGGGGCCCACGGATGTCTCTCTCCAATAAGAGAAGGACAAATCTGTTACAATGCCTCTCACATTCAAGTCATGATAGGATACTACATCTGATCATCAATCATATTAATTACTCGATTAAAAGTAACGTTTGACTGAGTCAAAACATAACTCCATTCATGCTGAAAACGATGAAGACATAAGGTCTAAGGATCCTCAAATAGTATTGAGGAAATAATACTTATGACTAGTAGAACCTGAAGTATTACTTCTCTTACGGATCACGTCCTATACAATATATCCCAATATGTATCTATATGATTTGTATCAATTACACATTATCAGTAAAACATGATCATCAATCGAACATTATACTAGTTTGATTTCTTGTATATAACATTACATAAAACTAGGGACAATTAGAATATTAATTTTACAAGCTAATGAGTTTTACTATCAAATCACATATTTGATGTTCAAAAGAAAAATTAACTATTCAAATAACATGCTCAAAATATAAAAACGTACAACACATGCTCATGGTCCTAGGGCACTACTAACAAAACAAGATTTGCTTATTTGGCTGTGAAGAACTTCATTAATAGCATCAATCAAGCCACCAAATTCCTACATTATGGGACTATGTGGACCTTATTGTTCAAGAAATTCATGCTCAAGCTCACAACTCCCACTCCAAGAAGGGATAGGTACAATATGTACAATGATGGTCAATTCCATAAGATGCACCTGATAATTGTGAATAAGAAATGGAAATTCCATTCAAGATGCACATATGAGGAGCTATTGGCGGCTATGATAGCACACAACAAATCTCCTAAAGTGTGTGAAACTTTGAAGAAAGATATGGAGAAAAGAGGGCTTCAAAGGCCAAATATGCAAGATGTGTCACAAAATGAAGAAGGCCAAGACCAAGGTTATGAGGATTTCCACTTTGAAGTGATTGAATAAGGGAATGTACAAGCAAATATTGGATTTCAAGAAGACATTCTAAGGGAAAATGTTGAAAGAGAAGTCCATAAACCAAGAAATGAAGCAAACAATGACATCGTCAATCAAATCTTGTCAAGCTTACATGGTTTCCAAGACAACATCAATGGAAATTTGAAGATGGTATTTGAGAAGTTTTCAAGTTTGGAAGTTGATGTGAAGGATTTAAAAGAACAAGTTGGAGAGTTGAAGACTAGATTTGATGAGATGGATTACAAGGTTGATGACATAAATAGAAATACAAAATCTAAGAAATCAACTTTGGAAGTAAATGAGGAGGAAGAGAAAGAAGACGAAGAAGATTTTTTAGCCACGTGACCATCTTTAACTTTATGTGTCATTATGGACTCTTGGTATTTTGAAATCAACCAAGTTTATTCAAAATTAATCCTTCTTCAATTATCTTTGGTATTTGGATACGATCCTTTGATCTTTATCTTATCAATCTATTAGACCGTCAAGCTTCTTCACAATTTAAATTTAATCCCTCCTTAAAATGTTTTCACTTTAGATCCTTTAGATACTTGTGTGTCAATTGGATTCTTTTCAATAAAAAGGAGGAGAAAATGCTTTACATATTGACGCTCTGATTACCCTTTTTGATTTTGACAAAAAGGGGGAGAAATCTGAGCTTTGCAAATGGGCAAAAAGGCATATTTGGTCCTAAATGTATTTTCACCTTGAGGTTTGAGTCCTGCATATTTTTTTCTCTTTTAAGATCAAATATGTATTTAAGACCTATCATTATTATCATTCCGCCCAAATTTCTGTTAAAAATTCGTCAAAATGCTAATCTGGTCAAAAGATGTCTTTTTACCCAGGGCATATTAGGTATTCTCTTCAATACCTCAGTTAAAAACTGCCTATTTAATCACCAACATAGAAGTATCCTTCACTATTAACATCACCTGGGTAAAGGATACTTCTATGGGTAATCACAAACATAACCTGGGTAATCACTAACATAACCCATCTTTATCTTCATCTCCATCAATTTAACTTTCATCTTCTTCAAAATTTGTGTCCATTAAAACATATTGATTTCTCGATAATTAGATTCGAGGAGAACTAAAATTTAATCATATATACTCAAATCATCCTAACATAAATATCTCACCCTTAAGCCCAAATTCAAAACACAGGGACAACTAATTCTTTAATTTGTAAAGAATTGGGATATAAGATATATGCCAGATGACCATTTTGATTTAATACAAGAAGAAAGAATAAAAAAACAATTTATTTCCATAAAAAATTTACAATTTTGAATACAAATCAATTTGCAATAATATCAAGAACCCAGATGAAAAAATCTCAATTGAAATTGAAGATAAAAGTCTAGAACTATGAAAGACAGAAGCAGTCAAAATTCCCACCAAGAATTGGGAGAATTTCGTGGGTAGAAAAAAATAAACTGAGTTTTTTTAACGCTATAACAAGAGTTAATCGGTGACCAACTTTGCATGTATATTCTTGCCCTATATAAAGCTTTTAAAGCTGAATTTTCATAACTAAGCAAGTCATAAATGGGCATAGGCTATACACTTCATTACAAGCAAAGCAAACACTTCATTGAGCTTAATCTTCAAATCATTCTTTCAAACTATATCATTTTGAGATGAGGTATAAACTTCACCTATCTTTGCATTCTCAAGAGTGATTAGAGCTTATATTTGTAATATTCATTCCAAGAGGGAATTTGTGTAAGAGAGCTTAAATTGTAAAGTCTCATTTGAAAGAGACTAGTTACCCTTTCTCATTTGTTGAGAACTAGTTCTTTGTGAACTTGCAAAAAGCTCTTTGTGAGCTTCACTCTTGATGAGTGTTTGCAACTCCTATTTGTAGGAAAAAGTCCTCTTTGTGAGGCAAGTATCTCATTGGCGAGATTATATCTTTGTGAGTGGAGTCTTTTTAGTGAAGTACAAATCCTCATTTGTTGGGGCAATTGTAAAAGGTAGAACCCATCTTGAATTTGTTGTGAAGGTATCCATTAGTGTATGTTGAAAGTCCTTGGTTTTTTCCTAAGGTAGTGGATGTAGATTCTTTGTAAATCCAGCCACTATAAATAGTGAATATGCTTTTTTCCTTTTTGCAAGGAAAACATGGAATCCATCAATATGGGCAAAACTGGAGTAGAACCACCTCAATGAGATTGATCTCACCTCTAAATGTCATCACAAAATCGGGTTATGACCTGGAAGCATCTCATATGCCAATGAGACACAGAACCTAGAGTGGAAAGATAACTTGCAAGTTATATTACACTAATAATGGAAACCAACATCTTACATTATTAGCAAAATAATACATAAGTCCCACATTAACGAAAGTACTAGTCATTAATTACTAAGTGTTGTTACATATTCAGAGTTCAAAGGAATAAACTAATGTTCACTATTATAGATTCCTTAGAGATCCCTCATCATAATCCCCGTCCCAAGCTTCCACATACTAATCATCAGGTACTTCATCATCTACAAGTAAGGAAAAGTAAAAACATGAGTTATGAAGCCCATTAAGCATCAACACCCTTGGGATGAAAGGTCAAACAAGACACAAGACCTTTTCCCGACTTCCCAAAATCATTGAAAACATAACATAACTTTACTTGACTTACAACAACCTTTAAAACACACGAAAACACTTTAAAGAACTTATAAAAGTTTTGGCTTGAAGCGAAACATAACATAAATCAAAACTGACCAAAACAGAACCTGAGGAAGAACCATGCGTCTGCGGTTAGGCAGAAAGCCCAGTATCTCTACGGACGAAGATGAGGACAAACTATTGTTTCGCAACCTTCAGAAAAGTGATTTTCCGGCACAAAAACACATGTAAAAATCATAATTTTGAAATCAAACATCCCCCAACTCGAAGTGGCACATTTTGACACATTTTCTAATACCAAACATGACCAAAACAAGAACAACAAATGCATTAAACCATACTCTTTATATCTCATACTTATACACCGAAAATGTGCTACGAGCACCATAACTTATCATTTTCAATAATTCACAGACAAACCTAAACTCTTAACAATACAGACTGACATGTATCTATAATAGTACAAACAGATAGACAGTTTAGTAGACATTACGAGTATGGTTCATGCAAGACACACAACTTCACACAACTGAGCTCAATCATCTAATCTCGACTCTAAGCACCAGTGTACTGCACATAATAATGTACATTACAGAACAATAGATAGTAACAGTAATCATATTTAGTAATCAGTTCAGTAATCACTTCAGTAGTTAGTTCAACAATCAGTTTAGTATTCAGTTCAGTAGTCAGTTCAGTAATCAGTTCCTAGACAAGAGGTCTAGATAGATGAGACTCTCAATTAACAAATACAGCAATTACAATGCAGCAACATCAACAACACCACCAAAAATAGAAACAATAGAATTATGCATGAATGGCAAGAACAATAGAATAATGTACATTATAGAATAGTAGACAGTAACAATAATCAGTTTCAATAGTCAATTCAACAATCAGTTCAGTAATCAGTTCTTAGATTCAATGATCATCCACACAAGAATGAACAATTCAACCTTTCATCCAATGCAATAAAATATACTTTTTTAATCTCTCCAATAGTTTTTCAAGAACTTTAACATAAATATTTCATGAGTTTTTGGTACAGAAAAGGCAAGGCAAAAGATCCTTACTTGAAATTATAAGCAAGCAAATACAAGTGTAGAAATTCCAGAAAGTCAGCAACTTCAAACGTAAATACCCGTCTACTGGAAACTCGGGATACAAAACCATCAGCGCTCATTCGTAGCCCTTTTGATTATCTTCGAAACGCACTAAAGAACGTACAAAACGGAGTTCGTTTACTACTTCAATTGGACAAAACTCTCACATCACTCTTTATTTTCCAGATTTTCTTTCAGCGAATGTATAATAAAATGTAAGGTATAAAATTAATGTAATTTTCCTTAAGGGTGTGTTTGTTTCTTGGAAAAAGAGTTTGTTGTGAATATGAAACAAAGCTTAAAGTAACAATACAAAGATATAATGTTTTAATTAATTATTTTGTTGACCCCAATGTGTGTGGTGATAAGGAATATGATATAATTTTAGGGAATAGCTTTCTAACTTCCTTGGAAAAATTCAATATTAATAATGAAGGTATACAAATAATTCATGGACGAAAAAACTTCTTTATAAATAGAATATAAAGTTTGATATACCAACACATGTATTTATAAGTTTAACTATATCTTATAACGATGTTACGACCTATGCATTAGTGGATACAAGATCAGAAATAACATTAGTAAAGGAAAAACTTCTAAGTAACACTGAACCACTCAATATTAAAATAAAATGAGTGACAGGAAAAATAGGAGAAATAACTAAAGGAGTTAATAACCTAAAAATTATATTAGGAAATAAAATAATAAATATTAGAAGAATATATTGTTTTGAAAATATAGAATACGATATTTTACTTGGAAATGATTTTTTTACAACAATTTCAAAGCTATCAACAAACCATATATAATATAATCCTTAAAACACCTTGTGGACATCTTATAAAAATACCTATAGAATTTGACCCATACAAAGTTCAGCCAGCCAACTGTGGTGGAAAGGTAATTTGGGAAAAAATAAATAAATAAAATAAGTGGTAAAAATAAAGAAATAAAAGTTATAAATATAGAAAAGATTAAAGAATTATTGAGACAATCTTATAACGAAATATTCATTAGCGTTTTGAGATAAATATAAAAGTTAGAATGGTAATAAATTATAAAATGTTAAATAAAAATACTGAATTTGATGGATATTTTTTACCAAAAAAATGATGTGTTATTAAATTTAATTAAAAATAAAAACCTATATTCAAAATTTGATTGTAAATATGGATTCTGGCAAATAAAAATGCGTGACGATAAAATTAAATGTACGACATTTAGTACTCCAGTAGGACATTATGAATGGTTAGTAATGTCATTTGGACTAAAAAAATGCACCTCAGATATTTCAGAGAAAAATGGATAAGATATTTGGAAAATATGATTATATGGTAGTATATGTAGATGATATATTAACTACCTCTAATAATTTACAAGAGCATAGAAATTATATTTTAGAATTTGCAAAGATATGCAAATCTGTGTAATTGAATTAATACTAATCTGTATTAATTCAATCACACAGATTTGTATTAAATCATTGGTATGAATACCATCTAAATATTCTATATTTAACAATAGTTCTTTTAAAATAAATAAATCCATAGACTTATTTCTCGGCCTAGCAATAATTCTAACTAATATTTTCAATATTATTCTACTTCTTTAGATGATATTAACTTTTTAAATAAGAATATTTAATTCTAAAATAAAGAGGTTGAGAAGTGACCTTTAGCTATCCTACCGGAAATATCTTCCTGATGGCTTTTCCCTAAATGACCTCCTACGGTACTTTAATGCCTAACGGAATGGATTTGCTTCAATAGATTGCCTCATTGTATTATTTTCCTCTCTATTTTGAACAAGATTCTTTTCTATAGAAAAGAAAGATCTAAGGATTTAGAATAACTTTGAAATATTATTCAGAAACATTCCTAGTATGAGATAATTATTTTCTCATATCACTACAAAAAATACTACCTGTTATGACGAACTTTTCGTGACGAAGTCATTTTTTTTTACGAAAGGTATACTTTTCGTAACGAAATTCGGAATCGTTACGAAAAGTTGACCTTTCGTAACGGAAAAAATATTCGTTACTAAAAGTAGTAGTTTCGTTACGAAAGGTCTACCTTTCCTAACGAAAACACATTTTCGTCACGATAGGTATAATTTTTCGTGACAAATACCTTTTTCGTTACGAAAGGTCAACCTTTCCTAACGAAACAAAAATTTGTCACAAAAAGTTTCGTCTTAAAATTTTTTTTTTAAGAATATACATATATAACTATGATATAATTTAGAATATAATTTTAATTTTTATATTAGTTTAGTCTTTATATTAAAAGTATTACTAAAAAATAGTATATATGCAACTAGAATAATTTTATTATGATTTTTTATAACAACTTAATACACAAATACATTGACGAAAATATATTAATTTTAATTTTATTAATAAAAAAAAATCACCAAAAAAAGAGAAATTAAAATAATTAAAGGTTCAAAATACAAAACTTCATTATAATAAATATAATAGGAACAGTAAGTAACAAATGACCAACGTAGCTCAGTGGTTAAGTGCATGGCATACAAGTTGGAGGTCTTGAGTTCGATTCCCACTTCTATGAAAGTGTGGAGACTTTATTCAACATTATTGTAGAGAGGCTCCGGCTCCGGCTCGGCTCCAATGGGTGAACTGGGGCACGACTAGGCTCGGCTCCATGGCTTTAAATTTTAAATTTTTTGTAAAACTTTTAGTAACGAAATATTTCGTCACTAAAGGTCACATTTCCTAACGAAACTCTTTTGTTACTAAAGGTATTTAGTTACAAATTTTTTGACCTTTCCTAACGAAAATATTCGTTACTAAAGGTCTTTTTTTTTTTGTAGTGTTATGGATGTATCTATTACAAAGATTGTAAGAGAGAGATTTTTCTAACATTTTTCTATCAACATTTTTCGATGCTCTTACAATAAATTAAGATCTCTTTATATAGAGATTTCTCCGTGGCTTATTCGTCATTGCTGACGTTTTATTACAATTATTGGCCTAAAGGAATGGCCAGAAATATCTACAGCTGTTTTACATTAGTGTACTTTACTGTTACATCATCTTTATCTTGACTTTGATGTTTCACCTATTTTTGTCTTTTTCCATACATTATTACTGCTTGGTGGCCTATCCTTTTCATCCATTTCTCTGATCTTATCACCAAGTATCTTGCTAGGACTATTTCCTTGGGTAATTATCATCCAGCTATTACTTTTACCAATTACTCGATAATTTTGTTGATAAAAGTTTCTAATTAGACTGCTAATTGCTCTTATCCCATCAGCACGTCTCTGAGTTATCCATTCTTTATTAATTATCGGTGTTCTAATGTATCCATCATTTAGATATATTTCCTGGTTTTGGGTATTATATCCCACAGTTATAAGGTGTTGAACTTCATTTTCTTCCTCCGGACTTATAGAGTAGAACTTAATGAATACACTATTTCCTTGGGAAAATTTGCTTATTGTTGATTTAAATATTATATCAAATTCTTCAATTTCTATCAAACTTTTATTTGGGTAAATAATATGTATAAATACGTAATCAGCTAAGGTCTTCACCTTCTCAGGATTTGATCCTTGTAAACATATGATCCTTGGATATATATTTTTTCTTGGTGCACTAAAATATGTTTGGTCTTCTATTATGTGATAAACCCAATCGACTATTATTTAAAATTCCTTTATCCATGGGCGATGTTTCTTCTTCAACAAATATTCTTATTTTTCCCTTTTTCTTTTTCACAGGTCTTATTTTCCTCTTTCATCAGAATCTTTATCCATGGTCCCATCACGCTTCTATGGTGTTTCCACTTTGATATCACTTAATAATGGAACAGATGTTGCTACTTCCTTGTATGTACCAGGTTTTCTAAATCCTGCAAGACTTATTTTCATATCTTCCATTGCAGCTCTAAGATACTCCATATCAGCCTTTATTTCATTATGCAGATTCAGCAGAACTGGCATATCATATGCTATATTTGTTGTTCCTTGGAAACTATCTTCAACTTTATCACTGAGATTATTATAGTGTTTTTCAATATTATCTATCTTTTTTGGTTTATCCTCCATTATCTGCAAATAAAGAACAACTATGATTATCGCTGTTTTTAATGAGCTATAATTATCACTCATTTTTTTTCATGACATTATTATATCATTACTTCCTATTTTTTTGTAAATAGGCAACTCATACGGATTTGATTATGTCTTTACCGGAACCGTAATCCGGACTAGCCTTGATATTTACCCTTGTCAAGAGGACGTTAATCTGCTTTGAGCAAATTCAGGATTTCGTGAAAGGAAATCACTGAGATAATTATTGTATTCTTTAATCCAATGGACTTTAAAATTGTATAATGACAAAAATGCTTGCCATCTAAGTATTCTCTTGTACTGGGTTGAAGAAGGATAATTGTTTTCGATAAGGGCTTTTATCTAGGGTGTTATCTGTTTCTATTGAAAAGGGATTTTTGATGAGAAATACAGAGAATTTTTGTATCCCTTTAATTATTGTCAAAAGCTCTCTTTCATGGGTAGCATAATTAACTTCTGTAGACTTAAATGTTCCGCTTGTATACCTGCATATCTCATTAAGGTCAGTCTTTAATAAGGCTGCCCAATGATTATCAGATGCATCTATTTGTAATACTAGATTATCAGTATCGTCAGTTATTCTTAAGTTAGGTAAGGATTTGCATTCTTCTTTTAAGGTCTTAACTATGGTTGTATGCTCATTATTCCAACCCTCTAAATTATTTCTTCTTAATAATTTTTGTATCTTCATATTTTTTTTAGCGAGATCCTGTAAGAATCCTTTTAGCATAATTAAGACATCCTAAGAATTTTTGTATTTCATTTTTATTTCTTAATTTATCTGGAAATTCGTTTATTTTCCTACTTATATGAGGTTGTAATTCTATTCCATGGCTACTGAGTATAAATCCAATAAATTCTATCTTTTCTCTTTCTATAATTGCCTTCTTTTCAGATAAAACAATTTTATGTCAAGAAGGCCGTGGCCCAGTGGGGCAAGCCTTGACCTCGCGACCATGAGGTCCCAGGTTCGACACCCGCCTCCTACGTGAGGCAAATAAAATTCTCTAAGAGAGAATTAAGGTGTTGACAAAAAAAATAAAGATAAAACAATTTTATTATTTTTGCATATATTTGCAAATTTTAAAAGATGATTTCTATGCTCTTCTAAATTATTAGAGGCAATTAATATATCATCTACAGATACTACCATATAATCATATTTTCCATATATCTTATCCATTTTTCTCTGAAATATATGAGGTGCATTTTTTAGTCCAAAAGGCATTACTAACCATTCATAATGTCCTACTGGTGTACTAAAATATGTATATTTAATACTATCCTCATGCATTTTTATCTGCCAGAATCTAGATTTACAATCAAATTTTGAATATAGATTTTTATTTTTAACTAAATTTAATAATACTTCCTTTTTGGGTAAGAAATATCCATCAAATTCAGTATTTTTATTTAACATTTTATAATTTATTACCATTCTAACTTTTCCTCTTTTTCTTTCAACTTCATTCATAACCAGAAAAGCAGGACTACTAGGTGGGCTAGTTGATGGCCTAATTAGTTTTAATTCTAAAAGTTCATCTATCCGTTTTCTAAATTCCTCTTTATCTTCTTGACTATATTCCATTGGTCTTACCCTTATAATAGTATTTTCTTTGACTTTTAATACTGCTTTCTCTTGATACTTATTCCAAAATGCTAATGGTTTTCATTATAAGATTGTTTCAATATTTCTTTAATATTTTCTATATATATAACTTTTATTTCTTTATTTTTTCCACTTATTTTATTTATTTTTATTTTTTCTCAAATTACCTTTCCACCACGGTTGGCTGGCTGAATTTTGTATGGGTAAAATTGTCTAGGTATTTTGATAAGATGTCCACAAGGTGTTTTAAGGATTATATTATATATGGTTTGTTGATAGCTTTGAAATTGTTGTATGAAGTCATTTCCAAGTAAAATATCGTATTCTATATTTTCATAACAATATGTTCTTCTAATATTTATTTCCTAATATAATTTTTAGGTTATTAACTCCTTTAGTTATTTCCTCTATTTTTCCTGACACTCCTTTTATTTTAATATTTAGTGGTTCTGTGTTACTTAGACGTTTTTCCTTTACTAATGTTATTTCTGATCCTGTATCCACTAATGCACAAGTCGTAACATCGTTATAAACTATAGTTAAACTTATAAATACATGTATTGGTATATCAAACTTCATATTCTATTTATAAAGAAATTCTTTCCCTCATGAGTTATTTGTATTCCTTCTTTATTAATATTGAATTTTTCCAAAGAATTTAGAAAGCTATTCCCTAAAATTATATCATATTCCTCATCACCAAACATATTGGGGTTAACAAAACAATTAATTAAAAAATTATATCTTTTTATCGTTACTTTAAGCTTTGTTTCATATTCACAACAAACTCTTTTTCCTTCAAAATTAGTATATGAATATGGGGTTTCACTTCTAAAAATCTGGAGTCCCTTATCTTTATTTTTAACTAAGTGATTATTACTAACTCCTATATCTATTAATATTTTTCCTCCTATAAATTCTTCTCCATTTAAATATTCACCTCTTATTACTAAGGTTTGACTATTGTTATGTTTACTACTAATAATAATTTCTCTATTTGTTATTTTATTTCTTGTTATTCTAAAACTTTTACGTCCATAAGAGCTTTCTATATTTTTAATATCAGATTTTTCTATTATATCTAAACTTAAAGGTGTATCTTCAGTTGGTGTTATAAGTATCGATGGTATTGCTTCACCTAATTCTTTAAAATCTTCTCCTATTTCTATTTGATGTTTTTCTGAATATATATCACAATGATTACTATTAGTTAAAGCATACAAAGCTCTATAGTGAAATGTTAGTGCTTTATTTTTATTTTTCATTGATATATCCTTTTGTAACTTAAAATGTAAACTTAAAACATCATCTATAATTTTGTCATTTTTATGTATACAAAATCTTGGATAACAAGTAAATATTAAGTTTTTATAAAATAAATTTCCACTTATACTTCCTAAATGACTGATTTTAGCGTCGGTAAATCTTTGGCCATGTAAACTTATAATTATAGGACTATCTGTTCCTTTTTTAAATAATTCCTTTACATTTATTTGGATTGCATTTATCATTATATATTGAATTTTCGTAGCCTTTTGTTTATTTTTTATTTTATTAATTGAATTTTCTATTTCTTTTTTATTTAATAAATTTAGTTTTATACAACCATCCAAATGCTCGACATCAATAGCTTTTTCTATATTATGATACTCATGAATAACTATTTTATCTCGTTTGAATATTCTTGAAACTTTATTCATTATATTATCATTGGGTAGTTTAATATCTAATTGTTTTCCAATTATTTTATTATATATTTTATGATAAAAAGTTTCTCTTAGAGCATAACCTTTTTCTCCTTCATATTGTTCTATATTTACTATCTCTTCTTGATCTTCAATTTTTTCTATTTCACTCATTATCTGAATCAGAAAAATAGATAGATTCATTTTCTGAAAAGTCTGATAATTCTTGTGCGATTAGGCTATCTTTTATTTCTAT
Source organism: Vinca minor (assembly GCA_026122235.1). NCBI lineage: Eukaryota > Viridiplantae > Streptophyta > Magnoliopsida > Gentianales > Apocynaceae > Vinca > Vinca minor. Next base: position 13,230,208 of record JAOCZM010000011.1, on the reverse strand, counting down.
ATAGTCTTCTTACCTTTTTCTTTGGGCATTCAGGACTTTTATGACCTATTTCTCCACAATTCCAGCATTTACAATCTTTTTTATTATCAATTTTTTTGTTACTCAACTTTTTATATCTTTTATAAAATATTTTCTTCCTATATTTTGGTTTTGTCCTATCAATATATTTTTCTTATATTTTTTATATCTTTTCTTTTTTTCGTTGACATCTCCAATTACCTGGTGGATTAAATTGTTCACAACATATATATCTCATTCTTTTTTATTTTTGCATTAATCTTCTATTTAAACATATTTCGCTGAAGTATTCTAACATTATCCTTATTCTTAATCCTAATGTATCTATGTTGATTTTAAATTCTTCACTATTTTTATATTCTTCCCATTTTCTTCTTACTTGAATATTCCATGGGTATGGTAATTTAGCATAGAACATATCTAGATATGGTTGTTAAGATTCATTATTATAATATTTTTTGTAATAATAGTCTGTAAATTTCATTAATATAATGCCTAAGATAGCATATATCACAAATTTGTAAATTTATTAATTTTATTCTAGCATCTTGCATCTCTTTATTTATTTATACAGTTTGATTTATTATCCATTATATTCCAACAAATTCACTTCCTAAATAATTTACTATTTTACTTAATCCTTTACTATCACTTTGTATTAATTATGTTTCTACATTTCTTTTTATCAAGGCTTGAGTTTCACTATTAACTCATTCCCACCAATTTCTTACTGCACCATCAAAGATTGCTATTATAAATTTGAATTTTCTTTGATTATCCCAATTAACATCATTTTCTACTGTCAATAAAAATATTAACATATTATTTTCCCAATTTAATATATCTTTATATCTATCTATACTACAATCGAGATTTAATTTAGTTCCTCCTCTAATTATTGGTTCTTCTTTATCAGGGCAAGGATAATATTTTCCTTTATATTCTCTTGGTTTATTTTTATTTAAGAAATTATCATAGTACCTAATTCAGTTATTTATTATTGGAGCATAACTTTCTCCTGGAGGGTCTATTTCTGGTTTTATAATTGATGGTCCTCCTATTTCTCCAGCACATATTTCGTGTATACTAAAATCTAAATTATCTAGAGATAGTAGACTTAAATTATCAACCAAGTTATCTAAATTTATAATTAATTTTTTCATTTTATCTAAATATTCTTTTTCTTCTTGTATTATTCTAGGTAGATGTACTTTTCTAAAAGCTTCAGCAGGTGATCCTTTTTCTATAGCTTCATCTAATTTAATATCTTTTATTGATTTAAATAATAATTTTTGTTCCTTTTCTTTTTTCTTAATGGGAATTTTATTTATTTGATCTGTTAAATTTCTAGTTTCAACTAATGTTATACTAACTTCATTCTCACAATCCTCAATTATTTTTTGTAATTTTATTATATTATTATCTATGTTTTCAAGTTTTCTTCAAAACTTATCTTATAGTCTTTTATTTCTTTAAGTATTATTCTTAGATTTCTTATTTCTTCTTGGATTTTATCCATTTTATGTCTTGGTTATTTTATTTTCAGATTTAACTCCCAACATTTTCCTTTCTAATTCTTCAATTAATGTGGTTATATTTTCTAATTTGTTGTTCAATTTTTCAAACTTCTCTTCTAATAATGTAAATTTATCTTTATTACTGATATATTCAGATGTTTGTTTTATTCTTTTTAGAATTTCTTCTGTAATATGTGTATTATTAGTTATTTCCTCTTTAACTTTATCAAAAGATTGATTCATCTCAAAGACTATTTGCTTTAGCTGTATTTTTACTTCTTTGTTATATTCTAAACTTTGTATTTTAGCATTTGTGTCTAGATTTTCTTTTGATCTATTGTTCATATTTTCTCATAAATATCTACTTATCCAGTTTATTTGAAAATTTAGAAATCCATCATCTTTTTCCCACCTACTTAAAGGTTGAAAACTTGTTTTATAATTATTATTTACAAGTAGTTTAAAATTCTCAACTATTGGAATTTTAGCTTCTGTAAATTTATATATTTCTTCCAAGTGTCTTTATGGCTCTGATACCAATTTCTCCTGTTACCCATAATTGTTAAAACCTATGTTGATTTTAACTTGTTGTATGTTGTATTTATATTGTTAATGACTAAGTTTATAATGTTCTAAGAAACCACTAATTGTTAAAACCTAAGTTTATTTTAACCTGTTGTATGTTGTATTTATATTATTAATGACTAAGTTTCAATTTCTCGCTCGTCGGCGCGTTACCCCTAATTGTTAAAACCTAAGTTGATTTTAACCTGTTGAATGTTGTATTTATATTATTAATGACTACGTTTATAATGTTCTAAGAATTCATTATTAATTTTATGATAACTATCAATTTCATGTTTTGTTCTACTTATATGATTGTTAACATATTCTACCGTTAAATTTTGGCAGATTAAATAATTTTTTCTATTAGTAAAATAATTACAGAGTCCTACGTTATAGTCGTATTCTTGTCCTAATAGTTTTATTTTTCTCAATATATTATCACATATCACACTCATATGTACCCTTATATTTATTCTGACTCATAATTATCTTTAAAGCTAACTATCAATTATTATGAAATCGTTTATAGTGTTCCATAAATTTTTTGTATTAGCTTTATGATTACTATCAATTTTATTCTTTGCCATATTTATATGAGAGTTGACATATTCTATAGTAGGCATTTGACAAACTAAATAATTTCTTCTATCTTCAAAGAATTTGCATAACTGCAAACTTTGATTATATTTTTTGTCCTAATTTCTTAATATTTTCTAACATATTATCACAAATTATACATTCGTGACTACTACAGCAATGACGAATAAGTCACGGAGAAATCTCTATATAAAGAGATCTTAGTTTATTGTAAGAGAATCGAAAAATGTTGATCGAAAAATATTAGAAAAATCTCTCTCTTAGAATATTTGTAATAGATACATCCATATGAGAAAATAATTCTCTCATACTAGGAATATTTCTGAATAATATTTCAAAGTTATTCTAAACCCTTAGATCTTTCTTTTCTTTAGATAAGAATTTTGTTCAAAACAGAGAGGAAAAGAATACAGTGAGGCAATCCGTTGGAAGCAAATCCATTCCGTCAGGCAGTAAAGTACCGTAAGGCAGGAGGCCATTTAGGGAAAAGTCATCAGGAAGATATTTGCGGTAGGATAGCTAAAGGTCACTTCTCAACCACTTTATTTTAGAATTAAATATTCTTATTTAAAAAGTTAAGATCATCTAAAGAAGTAGAATAATATTGAAAATATTGTTAGAATTATTGCTAGGCCGAGAAATAAGTCTATGGCTTTATTTATTTTAAAAGAACTATTGTTAAATAGAGCATATTTAGATGGTATTCATACCAATGATTTAATACAAATCTGTGTGATGAAATAAGACTTATTAAATATTTAAGTAACAAATTATTTACCCAAATAAAAGTTTGATAGAAATTGAAGAATTTGATATAATATTTAAATCAATAATAAGCAAATTTTCCCAAGGAAATAGTGTATTCATTAAGTTCTACTCTATAAGTCCGGAGGAAGAAAATGAAGTTCAACACCTTATAACTGTGGGATATAATACCCAAACCCAGGAAATAGATTTACATGATGGATACATTAGAACACCGAAACTGGTCCAACATATGGTAATATGTTATAGTTAAATGTGTAGTACTCTTCTTGACTTCACGTCTGATCTTATTATATATATGTTTAGTTTGAATGCTTTTTGAGTTGTTGGTTTAGGACATAGACAAGCTTTTCAATATTTTCTGGTTGTTTTGAAGATTATTTTAGAAGCACAAGTAATACATGTGACTTGGGATTGACGACCAAAAAAAGTTGAACAATCTACAGTCAATCATTTCCTCTGCAAAACCAAAGCCTAAAAAATTCCCTTAAATGTTCTTGAGCTTTTGTATAACAGTTTGAAGTTCCAAGTACATTTGTTTCCCAAACTGCTCCCCCTAGCCCAAATGGAGGCAGTCCAAATAATTTTCCCTTTTATAGAGCAACAAGTAGTCCTCTCAAAGGAAAAGGTGAAGATTTTGGTCAAAGTTTTGATGGTTTTGAAACCAGCAAGAAATTTGACAATTTAATGGAGTTTGAGGTAAGCAAAAACTTTGAGTGCCCTTTGGAAGAGAAAGTGAAGGAAGAAAACCCGAAAAAAAAGAGCGTGGTGGTTTCGCTTCCTACAATGGCTTTTGCTGATGAACTTTTCGCCAATGGCCTAGTTATGCCTTTGAAACCACCTCCGAGACTTCAAAGACTTCAAAGATGTTTTAGTGAGGGTTCTGTTCCTGCATCTCCTAAATCTCCAACTTCAGGATTCAAGATCCCGTTTGCCCGGAGAGCGGTGTGGAACCATGATTTCAATCATTTTAAGGTTGCTTTGGAGAAAGTCAGTGAAGAAAAGAGAGGTAGAAATAGCAATGCTGGAAGTCAACACAGAAGAACAAGGTCACATTCCCCATTTCGGACTAGCAACAACTTACTTGGGAGATTGAATGAAGAAAGTGGACATTTGAACAAAATTCCAAATTCAGGATCACATTTAATGAACATGCCCAAAGAACTCAAGGGTTCCCCTTATGCAAGTAGAAAAACTTAGCCCAAAAGGTAAAAAGATGCTTAAAGAGTTCACATTTGTTAGAAGAGTAAGGTCGGTTAAAAGTGATAATGAGGGGCCCAAGATGAAGGCAATTTTTGGTGATCAAGAAGAAGGCACAAATGCTAATTTGGACAAAAATGTTAAGAAGATTAAGGGAATTCTACAAAAGTATGCATCATTTAGAAGAGAGAGCAGTGAAGAAAAATCTACAAATCAATGTTCAACCAAATGGGGGTCTACTAATTACTTGGAGAAATTGAGCTTCAAAGTGAACAGAAATGCTAGTGAAAATGGGAAAAAGAGAGTGGTGGTAAAGAAGCCAAAAGTGGCAATTGTATAATACAAGAGAAACAAGCCCACCTTAGCTCTTTGTTTTTATGGAATTGAAAGTCCATGAAACATGAAATAAACTAAGATTTGCATAGTGGAAATTGATGTATACTTTTTATTTTTGAAGTGGTATAATAGTTATGGATCAAGTTTTTGTTATGAAGAAATTTTTATGTAATTATATGGACCAGTGTACTTCTTCCTTGTGCAGAAAAAGAAAAAAAAACTACATACGTTGCTATTCAAAGATAATGATTTTATTAACAATAATAATAATTACTATTTAGTTTTCTTTTTCTTTTTTGGATTAATATTTGTTTGTTCCCTAACTATTTTACTAAATGTCAAAGATGATCATTTTTCAGTATACTTGACAAAAAGTGTTGAACGTGCTAACTACTTTGTGGAATAAAATAAGAAAAATAACTTGAATAAAATAAAATAAGGCCCATTGAAATGTTGTATGTTCTTGATCTGCCTTGATAAGGCTCCAAGGACTTGGTGACGATTAAAAACTATAAACTAGTGTAGACAATACTAAATAAAACTAAGAACGAACTATATTAAGGATGAAATAACACTGCAATAAGAAACATGACTCGAATCAAATATAAGAGGGAAACTAACTATTGGCCACTGGGAATATGATCCCTAACTAACGAACTAACCATAATAGATCCAGAATAGAACTAAATAACCTAAAATAAGGTGGAATAGAACCACCGATGAGCCTATCGGACTAATGAGTTAAGAGAGCTTTGAATCAATATTTGTGTTGATTGATTGATTTGTTGTTCATACTTCTCTACCTCCAACCATTTAAAGAACTCAAGGTCCGTAGCGATAACTCTAAAAATCTCATGGATTAATATACCCTCTATTGTTACAATTATCTCATAAATCCTCCAGCGTTTGAGACTTTTACCTTTTCTCGAACTTAATTCGAATGTATTTAACCAAACACCAATGGATTCAAGGCCTTCTTTTAGATCCTTTTACCGAGCGAATGTCTCTTTTTGGGCCCAAATAATGTTTTTCTTATGACCCTTCTTTACACAAGCCCTAAGGATCATTCCATTTCAGCCCATACCTCTTCAAGGCCTTTTCCCCCTAATTGGTGGGAACCTTTGGTCTGAACTAGGCCAAATTCTTGTAACCCAACATTTGCCCCTCTTCAAATACATGATCTCTTTAGGGGTATATTTTAAAACCTTTATTCATTATGGATCTCCTCGCATTTTTCCCGACTCCTTCCCCTTTAAGGCTGAGACAATAATTCTTCTAAATCCGAAAAGTTTCTTTTCTCGTTAAGACTCCTATTTAAAGTGTGTTTAGCCACTTTATTTCTTTCAAGGGTTGATGTTACTTCTGGATATCTTTTGTTTATTATTGTTTGACCAGCCATCTTGAGGAAACTTTTGGGTCTGGAGCTCCACAAATAGAGACCGCATTAACCACCATGCTTCAACATAATCCGACTGCTCCTCTTGAACTTGACCAATTTGTAGTTCACTTTTCTTAACTAGTAACACGATATACTCAAGCACAACTTTGTCTCTCTAAATGAGAAACATAGAAACAAGAGAATACTGGCATTTCAATAAAAGCAACTGAACGTTTGAAATAAGCTTTGGTTGTTACGACTCGTTGTGACGAACTGAGAGAAAAACAATGTCATCTCCGAGAAGAACTTGATTTTTAGAAGGGAGACTTTCTCTTGTAGACGAGAGAGAAGCGTTAGTTTGTTATTCCCTTACCGAAAGCAAGATCAGCATAAGAGCCCTTCATAATCTGTTGATTCAGAATAATCACAAACGTATTGATCTTGATATTCTTGCTACAAAAATACCGTTCTTACTACTCTTTATTCCAGGTTTTCTACTTTGTTCAATGAGAGATTCAGTAATGATATTGTTTAGGAGTGGCCTTTGGCAAAACTTTGTCTCTCATTTTTTATCGATAAATATTTCACACTATTTCTTGAATTCTTTTTCTTTTTTTATGGGTATTTATTTTTTTTTCATAAATAGTGCGCACTACTTTGAGCGTAACACACAAATTGTATGAGTATTCATGCCACCACCGATTTCTCCAATAAGTATGAACATTTAACCGGAACTTGGCTTACTCAAAAGGGTCATTTCCAATGGGACTCCATTTGTTGCCTTGCCTACTTAGATTCAGATGATATAGCATGTACTCTATAAATCTTAGGGATGGTGAGAATTAAAACATCAAATAGTGGCTAAGATAATAAATTCTTCTTTCAAGAACATCGTGCATCGTCCTAAGCTAGAAAAGAACCGATCTCCACTGGGATGAAGGACCAAAAAGACTTCAACACATTCCCTATTTCCCAAAATATTTAAAAATACATCTCGACTTGTCTTAACCTGAAACATCTTGAAAACCTTTGTAAAATACTTGAAAATATAACATGAAACTTCAGAGCTTGCATAGCGTGTACATGACATAACTTGAAATGAGTATAAACAAAGTAAAAAAAGACTTCAGACGATAGAGACATGTGTCGGTCGACATCCGAGATCCGGACAGAGACATTTACAAAAAGTCTAGTAGACCTACTTGACATAGTCGGTCGACCGCTTGAGTCCGGTCGAGGGGATATCAGGCACGGTCGACCATTTTCCCTCTTTCCCTCATCCGAAATAGCCCTAGTAGTTTGATCGAACAAGTGATGCTATGAACCGGTCGACCGATCCGGTCGTCCGAGATCCAGTGAGAAACATTTTCAAGGCAAAATTTGTGAAGTAAAAGTCATTTTATGCACATTTCTGAAATTCCCAACCCAAAACACTGTTTTTAGACTCTTTATAACACTTAGAAACAATACCAAAACCCACACATAACATGTCATAACTGAAGGAAAACTTCGTAACCCCAAAACGCAGCGGAAATAAACGTATGGGGATACGTTCCTTTAAGGATCTACTCACGAGAAAGAACCAAAATCCTGAGATTAGAAGTTATACCTTTCTGTCAATCTTATAAACGATGCCCAGATTTTTCTATTTGAATTCACCAACAACAGCCAAATGACTCCTGTCTCTACTGGTATCCACACACCAACCTTGAGCTTGTCACTCCAAGTACCAGATGCTAATCCAAAACTATGAAGGTGGAAAAAACACTTTTTCCCAGAATCCACAAAGTATAAATTACTTAGGAAAACCTGAATCAAAGAGACAAGAAAATCGAATTTTCTTCTCTTTATTGTTCTTGAAAGTGTGTAAGAAAATGAAGAAGGAAAAATCTGATTTTTCCTTCTATTATTTTCGGCTAAGAGAGAGTAGAGAAAATAGAGAGTAATTCCTTAATTACAAGTGTAGAGAATGATGAACATTTCAACAATTTTGTGGTGTTAGTGGAATCACCCACTAACCTCACTTCCCCGCTATTCTCTCCCACTCCTCCCTTACACGCAGAAAAGGTTCTCGGCCGACCGAAATTACCAAAAGTCCGGTCGACCCAAGACAGCTCTCGGTCGACCGGGTATTTTGCCCAATCCAATTGAACACCTATATCAAATGTAAGATCTAACAAGCCCGGTCCAGTTGATTATAGTGTGCGGCCCTTTAGGTATTTGCTATGTTGGCCGTGACAAGAATTGTCAACAGTAATGAGAGGTATCTAGCAAACCATTGCTGACATTTATATAACAATCCATGAAGTGTCCTTAGTCATTCGCAAGTACTTAAGGATGTTCTTGACGACTATCTAGTGATGTTCACCGTATGTAGATTGGTATCTTCTAGTTAAACTCAAAGCATACAAGACATTTGGTTGAGTACACAACCCGGCATACATGATAGATCCAATTGACGAAACATATGGAATATCACTCATACGTTCTTTCTCATTCAGTGTCTTAGCACACTGTTTTCTTGAAAGAGCCGTACCAAGTTCTATAGGACAAAAGCCCTTTTTGGACTCTTGCATGCTAAACCGATTTAGCATTTTGTCTATATACGTACTCTGACTTAGGACAAGAAGTCTACGTTATCTATCTCTATTGATCTTTACTCCTACGATGAAGCTTGATTCACCTAAGTCCTTCATAGAAAAGCATTGCCCCAAACAGACCTTTAAAGATTCCAAGGTTGAAATGTCATTCCATATGAGTAGTATGTCATCTACATACAAAACCAGAAATACCACGGAGTTTACACTAAACTTCTTATAAACACAAAGTTCATCAATGATCTTGATAAAACCGAACTCACGTACGGCTTCGTCAAAATGTCGATTCCAGCTTCTAGAAGCTTGCTTTGTATTTGCTTGATTATAGGTTGCAGGTTCGTCGTGATCAATAAACATAACATCTCCATGTTCTGTTACGAAAAATCCATATTTTTTGGGTGATCTACGAACTCTACTAGACCTACGCAATTCTTGTGTTTCTGAAACTGGCTCCAAAACAACTTGTGTAGCTTGTTCCACCTGCTGGTCACTTGTGCCTTGAACTTTACCAAGTTCTTTTGGAATTTCACCAAGATCCGGGACTTCATTAAGTTCCACGTGGCTCCCATTTGTTTTCCCAGAAATAAACTATTTTTTCCAGAAAAAAACTCCCTTTTGAGCAACAAATACTTTGTTCTCATTAGGAATGTAGAAGTAGTATCATTTACTTTCCTTAGGATACTCAAAAAAATGCACTTGACCGACTTTGGGTTGAGCTTGTCCAAAGCTGGACGTTTCACAAATGCCTCACAACCCCAAATCTTTAAGAAAGACATACTAGTACGCCTCCTAGTCCATATCTGATATGGTGTCATTTCAATAGATTTAGATGGAACTCTATTTAGTGTTAAAGTTGTTGCTTCTAAAGAAATCCCCAAAAAGAGTTTGGAAGTCTCACGTGACTCATCATTGATCAAACCATATCTAATAGAGTTCGATTTCTCCTTTCGGATACACCATTCCATTAAGGAGTAGCCGGAGGAGAAAGTTGTAAAACAATTCCACAAATATTTAGATAGTCACGAAATTCTTGACTTAAGTATTCCCCACCTCGATCGGATCGAATCATCTTAATAATTTTGCCAATATGGTTTTATACTTCATTCTTGTACTCTTTGAATTTTTTAAAGGCCTCAGACTTGTGTTTCATAAGAAACACATATCCAAAACGACTGACATCGTCAGTAAAAGTGATGAAATATAGATAATCACATCTTGCATGGATATTGAATGGACCACATACATCACTATGTATTAGTTCCAACAACTCCTTTGCTCGTTCTCCAGTTCTTGTAAAAGGAGAAGCAGTCATCTTACCCATTAAACAAGGTTCACATGTATCATATGATTCCAACAATACACCATTATGGAGTTTGGAAAAGCGATTTTCGTTTATGTGGCCTAAACAACAATGTCAGAGGTATGTAGGATTATACTTTTTAGTCTTTATCCTCTTTGTATTTATGTTATAAACTGGTCGACTCTAAGTCTAGCAAATATAAATCATTCACCAATGTAGCGCTACAATAAAAAATATTATTTAACGATAACGACATTTGCTGGTTTTTAATGTGAATATCAAAACTCATCTTGTCCAAACAAGAGATCAAAGTAATATTCTTTGTTAAAGTAGGTACATAAAGACAACTGTCTAAATCTAGAAAAATTCCAGAAGGCAAACTAAGACTATATGTTCCTACAGCTAATGCAGCAACTCTTGTTCCATTGCCAACGCGTAGGTCCACGTCGCCTTTTTCCATCTCCCTACTCCTTTGTCCTTGCAAATTCATGAAAATGTGAGAACCACATCCGATATCTAATACCCCACGAGGAAGTAGTAGTAGACAAGTTAATATCAATAACATAAATACCTGAGCTAGAAGCAACGTTTGCTCCCTTTCCAAGCTTTTTATCGGCAAGATAACTGGGGCAGTTTCTCTTCCAGTGTCCTTTCTATCCACAATGGAAACAATTTCAATCCTTAGCCACATCGCCCTTGGGCTTCAGTGCTTTCTCAGAATGGTTAGGCTTGCCTTTAGGTTTGCCCGAAGGCTTACCAAAACCCTTGCCCCTGTTTACCATGTAAATGTCCTTGGACTTGCATATTTCCTACTAGGTAATCTTTAACAGGTTCAACAATTCTGGGAAAGGTTTGTGTATACCAGTCTATACCAGTCGAGAAAGTTTCCTCCCTCAAGTTTGTATATACAATTTTTTTCTCGTGCTTGAGAAAGATTCTCAAGTTCCTATACCAGTCGAGAGGGGTTTCCTCCCTCAAGTTTGTCCTTCTCAAAGAAGGATCGCAACGATTGCATTTGCCATTTTATCTACAGAGAAGAATTTGCAAAGTTTTAGTTGTCATATTTTAAAATCATTAAAAGGACTTTATTTAATGATTCTCTCACTATTTTTTTCAAATAAATAACCCTCTAATATTCATTCGGAAAGTTCAAAATTTTCTAGTAGGACCAAGATCCGTTTAACACCATTCTCGAGACAGCTTTGGCTACAAAGCTCGAGAAATGGCTGTTTAGGTAAGCAACATTTGCTAATCACATCATTTATGTGACTCTTGGTTGGTTAAGTAGGTAACACTTACCCTAAGTACATAAATGCACATCTTAACCCTTTGCCTCCCGACCCAATACCGAGGCAGTTTTGGTTACAAAGCTTGGTATTGGCAATCTGGTTAAATATGACCAATGATTGAATATCACTAACTTATCCTTCGCGCCTCACCAGGATAGACAGGAGCTTATTCCACTCAGAAGTTCACACTACTGTCGATGTTGGCCTTGATGAGGGCCAATCATGGAAGGCAATAAACTTAATATTTTAAAATTTGAGGGTTTTAAAATTGTCTCACCAAACGGTGTATAATCTGATTATATGTTTGAAAAATGCATCACATGCTAAAATTACCGTAAACATGCATCAGACATCTCATGCAAAATACATAAAATAGTAAATAAAACGTGACAGAGTAATAGCCCCTATGCGGATTTTCCGAGCCAACGAAAAATCCTAGGTCAATCTAAATGTGGAAAAGCAATAAATCCTATCTATTGTCTTCCTCCTCCTTGTGGTTTCCTCCATCTGATGGACGCCTTTCTTCATCACTTGTTACATATGTAAAATTAAAATCCTATTATAAACCTTTACATAATTGAAAGAATTCTCGAGTTACATTCGAGATTAAAATTTTACAACAAGAGAGATTAGATAAGGCATGACACGCAAGCCGAATTATATAAAAACACTAGTAAAAGGTTATTACTATGAACCATGCTCAAAACAAACACAAAATCATGTTAAGAGCAAAAATATACACTACCTACCCCTTTCCAGTCGACCGAGTCCATACTCCCGGTCGACCGCGATAAGGAAGAAACCAAAATAGTGTAAAATTAGGCCACATCGGTCAACCCAGAACACTTTTGTTCAACCGGCCTGAAAAATGACTAGCCTCGGTCGACCGTGATTGCTCACCGGTCAACCGAAATCTAGGCAGTAGCAAAATTATATTTTCTAACTCATGTTGGGTCTACCGCGAACCTCTTTCGGTCGACCGAATATTTGCCAGAAAATAGAAAATAGCCAAAAATACAAATTTTGCAATTGTTCCGAGATTCGTTTAACACTTAAACGGCTTCCCAAAGGCTGTAAAATGTAAAGCACCCTATGACATGCTTTATCATCTACTAAAATAGCAAGATAACACATAATCAAGATTATTGGGTTCTCGTAATGGCTCTGATACCTCTTAAAAGGAAAAATTTGTAATCCCCAAAATGCAGCGGTGAAGGGATTCATGGGCAGAAACTCGTTTTAAACACCCATGAATCCTCTCCTGAAAGGATCCGCTCATACTATGGGAATAAAAAAAAGACGAAAAATACTTACAATTTTTTGTTAATGGATTCTGACTTCGGATGATGTGCTGCGACCACCATAGCCTTCCCTTGCGAAATTGCTCTCTACCGGTATCCACGCGACGAAAAGAGCAGCGAGTGCTAGCTCTTCGTTTTCTGAGTTTCGAAAATCTAGAGAGAAAGGAGGCAAAAATCTTTATTTCGGGCAATAGGTTTTTATGGCTATCAATGTGTAACCCTAAGATTTCGGCCAAAAGAGATTATATAGGTGTGAGAGTTTGTTCTGAAACTCAATTTCCACATAATCCCAACCTCTTCTGGTAGTGCGAGTTTTTATCGTATAATAACTCCCACGTAATCCCAACAAAAGCCAAATATCGAAAATGCCCATCTTTAATCTCTAATTCGAATAATAACATTTTATTATTCTCAAAAAACTAAATGTCAGATACAATGAACCTAGACACATTCTAAATTCATTGAATATGGACATAAAGCTCATTAACTCGTCTATGCGTGTGACCATGTAGGTTCATATTACAAAGGCAATGAAAACACACTTAGTAATAGTATGTGTTCATAAATCACAAGCGGTCCCTAGCAGGACATTGTGACTACCCAGAGTGAATGAATGTACAGTGGAACCTAATATCAATCCATTATTTAATCCATTTGTCTCGCGATATCCAAATTAAGCATAGGACATGGTAGTTGTCACCCTTATAAAGCTTAATTGTATTTATGCTCGATCTCCAGGTAGACTGTTCCAATAAATAGTATTTAATAACCACTTTATTAAATACATTTGAGCACGACCATGCATTTAAACAGTCTTCCCTATTGAGGGCCCACATATATCTCTCTCTAATAAGAGAGGGACAAATCCCTTACAATGGCTCTCACATTCAAGCCATGATGAGATACTACATCCGATCATCAGTCGCATTAACTACACGATTAAAAGTAACGTCTCAAGTGGTAAAGCTACCCGAACACGAGCCGGAGGTCCCGTGTTCAATTCCCATACCTCTCCTTTATTGGGACAAATAATTCTCCTCCTTGTGAGGCTAAAATTCCCTCCTCATGCATGGGGCATGCTACAATCTCCCTATCTAGGGTACCCGCTCTCTCCCCCTCGGGGACAATCGCCCAACGGGCATAAAAAAAAAAAAGTAACGGACAATCACCAACAGCAGCCTTCTGACTCCAGTCTATATTGGTATCCACACACCAACCTCTGTGCTTGTTACTCCTTGTTTCATATGCTAGTCTAATAACTACGAAGGTTGAAAGCACTTTTTCAGAATCCACAAAGTATAGGCTACTTAGGAAAATCTGAAATCTAAGAGACAAGAAAATCAAAGTTTCTTCTCTTGATTGTTCTTGAGAGTGTGTAAAATGAAGAAGAAAAATCCCATATTTTGCTTCTTAGATTTCGGCTAGAGTAAAGAGAACAAGATAGAATTTTTAATCTTGTGAGTGTTAAAATGAAAACCAATTTTCATCTAACGTGGTGTAAGTGGAATTACCCACTCACCCCCACTACTCTCTTACACACACATTCCCTCACACATGTAGATGTGCCGATTTTGACCAAGTCCAACTGGTCCGGTCGACCGAAGAAATGGTTCTCAGCCGACTGGAGTGACATAAAGTTCGGTCGACCGGGTCTTTTGCCCAATCCAATCGAGCCTGCCCAATCCAATTGAGCACCTATATCTAATGTAAACTCCAACAAGACTCACACCGACATTGATGAAAATGGTAAGTTAGCTTCTTGTGGACCTCAAAAGGCATCATCCTACATAGAAGAAGCTACACTTTGCAAGACACCATGACACATATTTGAAGTTAATCCACAAGCCTTAGAAGTATGTGCAAAGTCAAGAAGAAAGAAGATACAGAGTTAAGAGATACTCAATCACCAAATGTACTACATCAACAAATAGGTTCTTAACCAAATAAGTGATGTAGTCCAATACACTACAACCATGAAGATTGCTATAGGACTTCACTACTCATTGAAGAGGTTGATAAAAGGTATGAAGTAAAAGCTCAAAGAAGTATTCAACTACAAGACTTGAAGACCTTGAAGATTAGTCTAGTCTACATAGGTACATATCTTTGTGACTAATCTTTCTATGAGAATACTAGAATTTAAGTATGTTTTAAGCTCATACTCTTGCATGTTTTCAAAACCACATGTTTACATTGATTTAATCTTTGAATAGGTTTTTTAAACTTAGTTAATTGTTGGTTAATGCCTAAGATCTTTAAGATATTTTAAATATCTTTAAAAAAACACTTAGACTTGAGTTTGAGAACATTATAAATGTAATAAGTGTTGTACGGTTGACGGGGGAGGTTTTTGTCCTTAGTCAGATTTTGAATGTTCCAAGACTCCAACGACTATATTCCCTCGGACGACCATGCTTTAGATAGGTCGACCGAACCTTGCTTCGGAAGACCGGACCACTCCTTGCGGTCAACCGTGATCCGTGTAGTAGCCTTGTTAAACTTATTTTTTGAACACCTCGGTTGACCTACCCTTCACTTCGATCGACCGAAGCTATCACTTCAAGACAAAAATATAGCCGTTGTAACTCGCTTTTCTTGTGTATTTTTGCCCTATATAAAGCTTCTAAAACTGATTTTTCATAACTTACCAAGCCTTAAGAGGGCATATGCTATAGACTTTTAAACAAGCAATCCAAACACTTTCAAGAGTTTTAAATTTCATCATTGTTCAAGATACATCATTTTGAGTTGAGCTTAAACATACATAAACTCTTCTATTCTCAAAAGTGATTAGAGCTATCATATTTATAACCAATCCTTTGTGAGGCAAGATTAAAAGGGAGATCCCACCTTGTTGTGAAGGGAATCCATTAGTGGAGTTGAGCTTAAACATACATACACGATTCTATTCTTAACTTGACAAAAGTGTTGAACGTGCTAACTACTTTTTGGAATAAAATAAGAAAAATAACTTGAATAAAATAAAATAAGGCCAATTGAAATGTTGTATGCTCTTGATCTACCTTGATAAGGCTCCAAGGCCTTGGTGATGATTAAAAACTAAAAACTAGTGTAGACAATACTAAATAAAACTGAGAACGAACTATATTAAGGATGAAATAACATTACAATGAGAAACATGATTCGAATCAAATATAAGAAGGAAACTAACTACTGGCCACTGGGAATATGATCCCTAACTAACGAACTAATCGAAATAGATCTAGAATAGAACTAAATAACCTAAAATAAGATGGAATAGAACATTCGATGAGTCTATCGGACTAATGAGCTAAGAGAACTTTGAATCAATATTTATGTTGATTGATTGATTGATTTGTTGTTCATACTTCTCTACCTCCAACCTTTTAATGAATTCAAGGTCCGTAGAGATAACTCTAAAAACTCATGGATTGATGACTTCTCTATTACTATAATTATCTCATTACTATAATTATCTCATAAATCCTACATCGTTTGAGACTTTTACCTTTTCTCGAACTTCATTCGCGTATTTAACCCAACACCAATGGCTTCAAGTCCTTCTTTTGGATCCTTTTACCGAGCGAATGCCTCATTTTGGGCCCAAATAATGATTTTCTTATGACCCTTCTTTGCACAAGCCCTAAGGATCATTCCATTTCAGCCCATACCTCTACAAGGCCTTTTCCCCAAATTGGTGGGAACCTTTGGTTTAAACTGGGCCAAATTCTTGTAACCCAACAGTTTCCCCTCTTCAAATTCATGATCTCTTTGGGGTATATTTAAAACCTTTATTCATTATGGATCTCCTCGCATTTTTCCCGACTTCTGCTCCTTTAAGGCTGAGACAATAATTCTTCTAAATCCGAAAAGTTTATTTTCTCGTTAAGACTCCTATTTAAAGTGTGTTTAGCCACTTATTTCTTTCGAGGGTTGATGTTACTTCTAGATATCTTTCGTTTATTATTGTTTGACCGCCATCTTGAGGAAACTTTCGGGTCTGGAGCTCCACAAATAGAGAGACCGCATTAACAACCATGCTTCAGCATAATCCGACTGCTCCTCTTGAACTTGACCAATTCATAGTTCACTTTTCTTAACTAGCAGCACGATATACTCGAGTACAATTTTATCTCTCTAAATGGAAAACATAGAAACAATAGAATACCGGCATTTCAATAAAAGCAACTGAACATTTGAAAGAAGCTTTGGTTGTTATGACTCGTTGTGAATAACTGAGAGAAAAATAATGTCATCTTCAAGAGGAACTTGATTTTTAGAAGAGAGCCTATCTCTTGCAGACGAGAGAGCAGCGTTAGTTTGCTATTCCCTTAACGAAAGCAAGATCAGCATAAGAGCCCTTCATAATCTGTTGATTCAGAATAATCACAAACGTATTGAATTCCTTGATATTCTTGCTACACAAATATCGTTCATGTTGCTCTTTATTCCAGGTTTCTACTTTGTTCAATGAGAGATTCAATAATGATGTTGTTTAGAAGTGGGCTTTGGCAAAACTTTGTATCTCCTTTTTATCGATTAATATTTCACCCTATTTCTTGAATTCTTCTTTTTTTTTATGGGGTTTTTGCATAAATAGTACGCACTTCTTTGAGCGTAACACACAAATTATAGGTTCTTAAAAACTTTTTATCTTTTCTAAAACTTCTTTGCCTAAGTGATCATATTAACAACAAGTATGTTGTTTAAGCACATAAGGTGAGTTAATTATGTTCAAGGCAACTTAGATGACTAAGTGAAGCAATTGTATAAAGCAATGAAACATATGTAATTTTTCTATCATAAGCACATATGTCAATATATTCAAGTACGTAGACAAGTTAAAACAAGTATATGAACAATGAAGTAACGGAGTAAGTGTTACACCCTGTAACCAGAAGGTGACATGACAATGCCTCATCTACCAATGAGACAAATAACCCTTAACAATATATAATCTTCCAAACCATAACTTAAGAAAATTGTCTTAAACTTTAACTTTATTAAAAGGTCATCAATACTTCAAGAAATTACAAACTTATTATATTGTACTATTTGTAAAAAACCTTATAAAAGATTTAATACTTATTACATAAGTTTCATTCATTAACTATTCTTCTTGCACCCCATCCCATGCCTCATCATACTGATCTGCAAAACATGAAAAGATAATGGGGTAAGCCACACTAGCTTAGTAAGAACCGATCGCCCCTGGGATGAAGGACCAAAGAGACTTCAACACATTCCCTGTTTCCCAAAACATTTGAAAATACATCTTGACTTGTCTTAACTTGAAACATCTTGAAAACCTTTACAAAAAATACTTAAAATCAAAGATGGTCATATGGCTAAAAATAAATTAACAACCCAAGCCAAAATCTAAGGAAAGCACAATATGCCTGTTTATCAAAAACAATGTTAGATATATCAAGATAGATCAAGTTAAAATCATAGCTAACAAAAACATTGGATGTGATACCACGTATAGATGAAATGATATGTTGAGCATATGTATCACAAACCAACAAACAAGAGGAAATCTAAGGTTAACACTTTAAAGCACATTCATCTTCAAGTAAATGGTTAGCCAAAGAAGTATAACAACTCTTAAGCATCAAGCTAACAAAGAACTATATGAGATAAAGAGATATGGAAATAAAACACATGATCTCAAAGTTATAAGGGAGGTAGATACAAAATATTCACTTATTAAGATCATACAACTCCCATATAACTCACACAGGTTGGCTTAAAGATGTGAAAATATGAAAAACAAAGCCAACTTGAGATGTGATGATGTTTATGATATGACAAATGTAAGCATAGATTACATACACAGGGGGTATAAGATAGAAAACATATAAATGTTTCCCCTAAGTTTGTGACCATATAAAAATAACCGCAAAACTTACCAGATTTTGGAGATGAAGTTCATTTTTTTTCCAAATATAGGCTGCTTCGGTCGATTGCATGGAAACCTCAGGTCAACCGAGATACTGCGATCAACCGGGGTACCAAATCCGGTCGACCGGACTTATGGAAAAAACATTAAAAACCTGTCCCAAAGCATATAGCAATGCCAAAACACAGTTATACCCTAAGTTAAGCTTCTAGACAATCAACCACATCGAATTCATGCTTACGACTTGAGTATAAACACTTAAAGACACCCCATGCTCCATAGATCAAATTAAGAACATATCATAGCATTAACTACTCCCCCTAAGGCATATATTAATAAGAATATATTGCATAATCATTAAGCTCTCTAAACACATTCTTAATAGAATCAAAACTATAAAATATAGCATGTAATTACACAATATATCCTTTACAATCAATTAATACAAAATATCAATTATTAAGAACAACAATTACTAAGTTAGGGATACAAAGGGATAACAAGGTAGGAAGAGCAATAACAATATATGTTTGGGAATTTCTCATTGATTTTGGAGATTGCATCTTACACTTTAAGCTCATATGAGAATCTTTGCATGCTTCAATCTTCTTTATCATCATTATCCTCATTGTCTTCATTGGTTGAAGCTTCGTCACCTTTTTCTCCTTCATTTTTGTTCTCCTCTTCATCATTTTCCTTGTTTTCTTCATTTTCATCCTCAATCTCCATATCAACCTCTTTTTGCTCATTTTCCTCATTTCCACCATCATCAATCTCAACAACATCTTTAGCCTCCTCTACATTTTCTTCTTATTTATTTTCTTTTTCTTCCTCATCAACATCTTCTCCACTTTCATCATCATCATTTTCCTCTTCCTTATCCTCCTCTTCTTCTTCGCTCTCTTCTTCATCTTCTACAAGAGTTGACTTTTTAGTTCTTGTATAACTAATTACATTGTCAACCTTGTACACAATCTCCTCTAATCTTGTCTCCACATCCCCAACCTTATTCTCCAAATTTGACATCCTAACATTGAAGTTATCTTGGAAAGTATTAAAGTTACCTTGGAATGAGGTGAAGTTTTCTTTTAGTGTATCCAACATTGATATGATTTGCAAAAGTAGGTCATTGGTTGGATCATTTCTTGGTGGAGGGGCTTCTCTTTCAACATTTATATTTGGAATCTCCTCAATTACCCTTTGTTCTTCTTGCACACCAACATTCTTATCAAGGTTGATGTGAATCTCTTCATTTCCTTCATTTTCAACACCTTGCCCTTCTTGTATTTTTTCTCGTGGCTCATTTCCCCTTTGACCCTTTCTTGACTCTATGAGCTTCCTAATTGTTTCACTTACTTTTTGGCTTTTATTTTGTGGAAATTCTGCTGACAAAAGTGAAGGGATTCATGGGCAGAAACTCGTTCTAAACACCATGAGTCCTCCCCTGAAGGATCCGCTCATACAAAATTGAATCGAATAAAACCGAAAAGACTTACGTTTCTTGATGAACGATTCTGGTTTTCGGCTCTCAGCAGCAACCACCTTGAGTCCTCCCTTGCGGAATTACTCCTTACCGGTATCCATGCGACGAAACAAGCAGTGAGTGCTAGCTCTTCAATTTTTATGGGTTACAAATTGTCTAGAGAGAAAATGAGGCCGAAATCAAGAAATCAGATTTCTAGGTTATTGTATTATTGCGGCTCAAGCATTAGTCTCAAGGGTTTCGGCCAAGAGAGGTTTATATAGGGGAGTGGGAGTTTGTTCCAAGGAGAACTCCCACGTCCTATCCACCTCTTTTGATAGACTCCCACATCCTCTAGACTTCTGCTGGTAGTGGGAGTCTTTATAGGATAATAACTCCCACGTAATCCTAGCTATACCGAAAATGCCCCTTAACTCTAATTCGAATAATAAGCTTTATTATTCTCATAAAAATAAATGTCAGATACAATGAACCTAGACACATTCTAGATTCATTGAATCTGGACATGAAGCTCGTTAGCTCGTCTATGCGTGTGACCCTGCAGGTTCATATCACAATGGCAATGAAAACATACTTAGTAGTAATATGTGTTCATAAATCACAAGTGGTCCCTAGCAGGACATTGTGACTACCCAAAGTGAATGAATTTACGGTGGAACCTAATATCAATCCACTATTTAATCCCTTTGTCTCGCGATATCCTAATTAAGCATAAGGCATGGTAGTCGTCACCCTTATTAAGCTTAATTGTATTTATGCTCGATCTCCGGGTAAACTGTTCCAACAAATAGTTTTAAACAGTTTTTCCCTATCGAGGGGTCCCATGGATATCTCTCTCTAATAAGAGAGGGACAAATTCCTTTACAATACCTCTCGCATTCAAGCCATGATAGGATACTACATCCGATCAAAAAGTTCTTCTTCGGTGCATCTTGTGTGGAATTTCTATTTTCCACCGATTAGTAGCATATGCATTTGATGGAAGAGGCCTTCATTATAGATATTGTGCCTTTTACTCCTTTGAACGGGATTGGTGAGATTTAGCTTAAATTTCTTGAAGATTAAGCTTAGCATGCTCCCATAAGGTAGGAGTTCCTAGTCCCTTTGACACTTTCCATGAAGTAATTTAAAGCCAAATATCCAAAGTTGGCTTTCTTCATTTCAACTAGCCATTGCATCACTGTCATTTATGGATATGAAATGGAACTCTTGTGACCACTGGCGGGGATAACTATATTGAACACCATGTGATGGAGAATACGACCATATTCATCTAATTTGTTGCTCTCTCTCTCTCTCTCTCTCTCTCTCTCTCTCTAGACGTATTGAAAGCTCCCTTGATGTTAAAGTAGGTTTTGAAGCTTCCAATAACTAGGTCATCTTCCTAGGGCACACTTATGGAGATATCAATATACCTAATAGCTTATTCCTCAAGCTTAACTCCAAAAATGTTGTATAACATAGCTTCCGAGAAGCTAAACTGTAATCCTCCTACCTTAGAAGTCCACCAATGTTTCCCATCATCCTTTACTCCTTCTTCTCTTAGATTTGCCCTAAATTCATATATGGTGAGGGGATATATCTCAAAATTATTCACAATAACCTGCCCCCCCCATATTAATGAAATACTCAACAATTTCTTCTAAGCCCCTTTTAAACATTTTATTGTCTATCACATAGCCCGGGGTAATTCCTCTCCTTTTCCTCACTAGATTTTCATACAATGTTTTTGCTTCATCAGAGTAAAAAAGAGAGGTTACCTTTCTTGTAGTATAAGATGAAGAATCTCCTTGAAAATGTGGATAATGTGGTGGAATACGTCGATCCTCATCGGATTCTGTTTCGTCATTTGTGTGGGGGTTATCACTTTTGCCTTTCCCTTTACCCTTCTTTTTCGCAATTTTCTTGGTTCTTTTGGCGGTGGGTTCTTGAATAGAAATACCCGTTTCTAAGGGTCTTTTGGTAGTGGGTTTACTTTTGGAGGGATTTTCTTTAGTTTGATCTTTGGAAGATTTTGTAATAGGATTGGTGTTTAGATTGATCTTCATGATTGTGTGAATTGATGAAATATGAAAGGAATTTTTGTTTGGGTAAGAGTAGGCTTTGATCTATGAGGGAGGGTATAGAAGGTTTTGGAAATTTGAGAGAGGGATAATGAAAGGATTTGAAAAATGAGCTTGAACCCCTCTCCTTTTAAACCTGTCAGTTCGCGACACTTCGGTTGACCGGAGGTCCTTGGCGGTCGTCCGACACTCATCCAAGATAAATTTATTTTCTTTCTGTCTCGATTTCGGTCGACCGGGGCTGGGGTTCGATCAACCGGGATACCCTGAATCTGGCTAAGTCATTTTGACCACAACTTCGGTCGACTGGGGCCTGTTGTGGTCGACCGAAATTCCCATGTTTCCTGCAATAGAATGCAATTTTGGTACCCATTTTCTTTTGAGGTCCTTGGGGGTTAGTTCTTGGGCTGTTTTCAACCCATAATGACTTAGCACCTCTTTCAATCTTCTTCTTAATGATGCAACGATTAGCATTATGACCACACTTTCCACAATATGTGCAATTAGCATTAAGATTGGTGGAATGTGATGTTCTAGCATCAAAACAATTAGAGTGTACTGCTTGTGCTTGTGTTTATGATCTAAACAAGTATTATCATGTGAAAGCGTATGGAGCATCAAGCACATTACCAAGGATATCTCTAGCACATGTACACTTATAAACTTAAGCATTTAGAATATCAAATTTGTGCTTCAAGATATCATACTTAACAAGTTTAGATTCAACAATATCCACCTTGTCAAGTAATTCATGGTTTTCAAGAGATAAAGCATCAAGCGATAAAAGTGAATTCTCTTGTTCATTTTCTAACTTTTTTGTAAGAGGAAAGAAGTTCATTGTACTCTACTTGCAAGCAAGATCTTTCATTTAATGAGCAAACAAGTTTTTCACAAGTTGTTTTATTCTTTGTTGCTATCTTTTTCAACTCATCATATAAATCATATAAAAGCACATAAGGATCATCATCAATATCATGAACACTATCTAGAGTTGAACTTTGGATTGCAAGTTGATCTTCTTCATCTATAAGTCCAATGAGGCACCTTGAGTAGTCTTTTGTAGAGTCATCTTTTGTATACGAAATTTCTTTTCTTGATAAGGTCTCTACAACTTTGTTGTCCTTGGCACATGACTCTTTTTTTGGAGTCTTAGCTTGTCTATGCCCATCCTTGTAGTTTGTGACTTCATTGTAAAGTTTGGATCTTTTGGAACCTACAAGGGAAACTTGAGAGGATCTAGGTACCTTTTGGCAAGGTCCTTTGTTGTCAATTTCATTTCTCAAGTGGCAAGTGTGTGCACAAGGATCAACCGTATCAAGATTGAAACAACAAAAATGATTCTTAGATTAATTAAACATGTAAGAACAAAAATCATTCAAGTTTATGATATTGCATCTCATAGATAACTTAGTAAGGGAGACATACATCATATGTAAATCATGCTTCAAGTTATCTAAATGTATATGATCTTTCAAGCAAAGGATGCAATATCAATAAGATTACAAGCATACATATCAAAAGCACTTTTCAATTTATGTATATCATCAAGTAAAGTTCTTTGAAAAAGTGAATTTGATACCTTTGTTAACTTACCAAGTTATGAGGGGTGAGTGTTGTCATTGTGGCTCTTTTCATCACTTGTGCAAATGCTTTGAATCTTTGAGCACCTTGGTTCCTTCCAAGATGTATCCTTTGAGCTTTGAGGAATCCAAGTGCTATGGAGTGTTTTTTATTTAATCATTTTTTAACACCTCCATTTCATTTCTTCATTCTCCATAGAATGATCAATCCTTAAGCCACTTCTTTTTGAATTTCTTTCTTTGAACTTTAGTGGCAATCGCTTTCTTTTCCTTTGGCAAGATGTTTGATCTTCATTGTATCCATCATAATTAAGCTCCTTATGAAGATCATCATCTTGTGCTTCCTCCATCTCTTCTTCAAGTTTCTCATCATGTGAGGGCTCAATTTGTATATTTTCATTTGAGCTTATTGAGGGTGACATTTGATATCTCCATCATATGATTAGGGTCCTCAAAACTTGAACTTCCACCTTTGGCTTTTCCATCTCAATTTCGCCTTCATGGGATACTTCAATCATATTCCACATAGAGTATGCATTCTCACATTCATGTACTTTGTTGAGGGCTTCTTCATTAAGTGCACAACAAAGCACATTCATTGCCTTGAAGTTGAGTGTCATCTTTGCAAGGTATCTTCAGGCATAACAGCCCAGATCGTCTTAAATGTATTTTCAGATTGAGCTTTAGGTCCAACATATTTAATTTCGAACAATAACGTCCAAAATGATTTTACGACCTGCCAATAAGGGACTTCCGTCCATTTTTCTGTTATTTTTTCGTCAACATGAGGTATGTGCCTCACACATGAGGTACTTTTTAAAGGTATTTTGGATATTTCAATCTATTTCCCATAAGAAAAACTTTGGGACTCAATTGTTAAACAAAATAAATATCAATACCCAATATAAACTAACAATAAATGCTAAACCCGTCTTCTTCATCTTCATCTTCATCCTCATCCTCCCCTCCCTCTTTCCACCACCACCGCCACCGCCAACCACCAAGGCCACACCTTCAATGTCTCCACAATTATCAAAATTCATTGGAAGTTCAATCAAAATACTCAAGAACCATCCCAAACATACAAGACTTTCCAATTCAAAACCCAAATTGAAGCTTTTAAGAACATTGAATTCTAAAACCCATTAAGTCAAATAGTTGATTTGGAAACAATTAATCAAGTGGCCTAGTATGTATTCCTTATATCTACTAGAAAAATAATAACCCTTTGCATTGATGTGAAATTCTACCCCCGAGTAATTCCAAACTACATCAAAGATTAACCAACTAATAAGATTAAACTTGTAGGAAATCATGTAACTTGATTAGTTCAAACTAAAAATTCATGACAAAAATGTATTTGATTAATCAAGATTGTTGATTTCTACATTCGCTACGATGTAAATACAGCAAATCTTTACTTAATACAAAGGTCCTAAAAGTAGCAAAATTGTAGGAAAGCAAAAATTTTAAAGACATAAAACTGAAATAATCAAGTCCAAACATGGAGAACACCACACAACTAATGTTCTAGAATTGCGGCATATTTCGTCATATTTGGTGGGTTCTGAGACTACCAAAAATCCCCAAATTTCAACTTTGGAAGGGAGCCCTAATAAAAAAAAATTGGCCCGAGTTCTTGATTTTCTTGATAATGGAGACTGATTTTGCCGAATTTGGGTATTCGAGGACAATGGGTCTTTGAAAGTTTTGATCTTTTTCTGTTTGAGGAGGTGGGTTTTGGAGGATGTGAGGAAATGTTGGATTTTTCCTGCCTGAGACGGATATTGATGGTGGTGGTGGAAGTGGAGGAGGTCGCGGTGGTTCTAAAATGGTGGTTGGCGGTGGTGGAGGAAAGAGGGGAGAGGATGAAGATGAAGATGGGTTTAGAATTTTTTTATTAGTTTAAATTGGGTATTCATATTTTTTTTTTTTTTAACAATTGAGTACCCAAAATTTTCTTGTGAGAAATATATTGAAATGTCTTAAATACCCTTAAAAATTACCTCACATGTGAGGCACATGCCTCTGTTGACGGAAAAATAACAGAAAAATGGACGGAAGTCCCTTATCGGCAGGTCATAAAATCATTTTGGACGTTATTCTTCGAAATTAAACGTGTTGGACCAAAAGCTCAATCTGAAAATACATTTAGAACGAACTAGTTGTTTTGTCGTATTCTTCATTGAAATCTTTTCTTGACTTGAGCACCTTGACACCTTGTATAAATATAGGATGAACATAGGGACCTTCTTCTAAAATGCTCAACATGTAGAGTCATTAGATAACAAAAAACATTTAAACATATATGTTGCCAACAAGCAAAGTTGGAGCCATCAAATAAAGGTGGTCTAGATGGAGAAGGGTCATCTATGGTAGATGTAAAAAAGCTATGAGACATGGATCCTCCTAGGATGTTAGTCCAACAAAAATGAGACTATGCTCTAATACCAATTGACTTACCCGATAGAGTTGAACCTAAGAGAGGGTGAATTAGGTTCTAAAACTTTTTGGATTTCCTAAACTTCTTTGCCTTAAGTGATCACCTTAACAACAAGTATGTTGATTAATCATATAAGGGGAGTTAAATGATGGGGCAACTTAGATGACTTGAGTGTTTAAATTCAACACACATGAATACAAGACCATGAATGTGATCTCGGAAGCACTAAGTCAAGTATCATATATGCAAAGCTTGTAAGAGAAAACACTATAAATCAATATGACCAAAGCCAAGTAATCTATAATCCAAGCAATATGTAAAGTTAGGAAACATGTGTAAGTTTTACAATTAACTCTTAAACAAACATGTTCATGTAAACAAGATATAGCAACTCATGAACTATAAAGTAAATAAGTAAGGGTAAAAGAAAACGAACACGATGATTTATAGTGGTTCGATCACAAAGATCTACATCCACTACCTTAGGACACACCTAAGGATTTTGCCAACTCCACTAATGGATTCCCTTTACAACAAATGCAAGGTGGGATCATCCTTTTACACTTGTCTCATAAAGAGGACTTTTGCTTCACAAAGAGAACTCCATTCACACATAAAGTTTTTCTAGTTCTCACAAGAACTAAGCTCACACAGAGCCAATCTTGCAAAGAGGACAAACACTCACAAAGAGTGAAGCTCACGAAAGAGCTTTTTCCTAGCTCACAAAAAAACTAGTTTTCACAAAAGGAAAAAGAAAACAGTCTCTTACACTTGAGACTTTATAAATAAGCTCACTTACAAATAATCCCTAAATTGATTGGATATACAATTGATAGTTGTAATCACTTTTAAGAATAGAATCGTGTATATATGTTTAAGCTCAACTCAAAATGATGAAGATTTAAAACTCATGAAAGTGTTTGGATTGCTTATTAAAAAGTCTATAGCATATTCCCTCTTATGGCTTGGTTAGTTATGAAAAAATCAGTTTTAGAAGCTTTATATAGGGGCCAAAATACACAAGCAAATCCAGTTACAACGACTATATTTTTGCCTTTAAGTGAACGCTTCGGTTGACCGAACTGAAGGGTAGGTCGACCGAGGTGTTCAAAAAATAAGTTTAATAAGGCTACTGGACGGATCTCGCTCGACAACAAGGAATGGTCCGGTCTTCCGAATCAAGGTTTGGTCGATCGACCCAAAGCATGGTCGTCCGAGGGAATATAGCCGTTAGAGTCTTTGAACATTCAAAATCTGACTAAGGACAAAAAACCTCCTCGGTTGATTGAACAACATATGTCACATTTCTAATGTTCTCAAACTCAAGTCTACGTGTTTTTCAAAGATATTTAAAACATTTGAAAGATCTTAGGCATTAACCAACACTTAACAAAGTTTTCAAAAACCTTTTCAAAGATTAAATCAATGTAAACATGTGGTTTTGAAAACATGCAAGAGTATGAGCTTTAAACATACTTAAATTCTAGTATTCTCAAAGGAAGATTCGTCACAAAGATATGTAACTATGTAGACTAGACTGATCTTCAAGGTCTTCAAGTCTTTTAGTTGAATACTTCTTTGAGCTTTTACTTGAAACCTTTATCAACATCTTCAATGAGTGGTAAAGTCCTATAGCAATCTTCGTGGTTGTAATGCATTGGACTTCATCACTACTTTGGTTAAGAGCCTATTTGTTGAAGTAGTACTTTTGGTGATTGAGTAGCTCTTAACTCTGGATCTTCCTTCTTCTTGACTTTGCTCATACTTCCAAGGCTTGTGGATTAACTTTAAGTATGTGCCATGGAGTTTTGGAAAGTGTAGTTTCTTATATGTATGATGATGCCTTTTGAGGTCCACAAGAAGCTAACTTACCATTTTCATCAATATTGGTGTGAGTCTAAAGATCCTATCAATAAATACAAGCACACACAAACATTAGAACTACTCAATGGTTTGTTATCATCAAAACTAGATTGATCACATTATCCTTTAGGGCTTACACTACATATTACCTAATCCGTGAAAACTCTTTGATTTTCCTTGAAGTGATGTTATTCAAAGCTTTTACATCCACCCACTTAGTAAAATAATCAATTGCTACCACCAAGTTTTCCTTTCCCTAACAACTTTGGGAAATGTCCTAAAAGATTATTCTCCGACATTGCAAATAGGATAGGCTCTCTAAAAATATGGTACTCAGAGATTGACATGTTGTAGACATCATCGTAGATTTGGCATTTCATACACCTTTTAGACTAGCTCCCTAGCATTCTCATTCGATGTAGGCTAGTAATATCCACATCTCATTATCTTTTCGCTACAAGATGTTTGTTCCTATGTGTGCTCCACATATACCTTCGTGCACATCTCTGAGCACACAATCCCCATTTTTGTCTTGCCCTTATCACCCCTTGCTTTTAAAAGAATAATAGCTCTTGCAATGTCATCTCTTGGTCTTTCAGAAACTTATGTCGGTGAAGAAGAAAGTTGATTCCCCGAATACATTCAAGTTCCATTTTAAAGTTGCATGTTGTTACTGTGTGTCCTTCCTTAGGTTTTATAGGAGAAAAGTGAGACAAATAATGTAAAGACTCGCCTGCCTGGACATCTGCTTTGAATGGACTTTGGTCGACCCAACACTTTCTCCACCTGATTGCCATCTCAAAACAACAGTTTTCATTTCAAGGTAGATGGAACACACTCATTAGAATGAACCCAATCTTTTCCTAGAAAGACTTTGTATGATGGATTAACATCCACCATGAATAATGAAGTAGGATTGGTCTTAGTGTCAATGGTGAGATCGGCCATCAACACCTAATGCCAAGGTAGCTTCCCCTATGAAATTCACTATTTGCATATTAGTAGAAGATGCCTTAATATTGAGGATGGTTTATCCATCTACAAATACCCGGATGATTGTCCTTCCTCCACTCTGGTCGTGATATATAAAAATCGAAGATGATTGATCATTTCCTCAATTAGCTTAAAAAATTGTGCTAGGATCAAGACCTTTTTTTGGATCTTCATGAGGGTTTTTTCATTCAGCACTGGTTGGTTCTATTACTACAATATCTCCGGCCAATGTAGTGTATTTGCAATATTGGCCAAAACATGCAGGTGGCACACTTATTGCACTAACCACGTTGTTAGAATTCAATTGGTCATCATTTTCCAACAGTTCATCAACTTGTGAAGTTGGGTAGTCCTCTTCTTTTGCAACCTTCTTTTCTGGGTAGGAGCAGTGGCAGAGTCATGATTTGAATTTAGGGGGAGCCGAATTAAAATTCGATCACGGTGTAAGACGATATATTTAAGGTTGAATGATATATTTTTATTAGAAGATATGAATATAACGATACTCAACTTCGAAAAGAGACATAAACTAAGGAAGAAATTTGACAATTTTTTTTTAAAAAGAAACGAAGACAAACCGACTAGTTTGCAAAGACCAGTGTCACAGACCATACTTCAAAATAGCATAACAAAGTTATTAAAAAATAATATTTGATTAAATGTATGTATATTTTAGAGAAAATTTTATGTATTTAGAGCCATATTGTATACTTTCGTGTTTGCTATATACAATTCATTATAAATATTATTTTCGTTCAAAATTAAATCTCATTTTGTGATACAAAAGTTAAGATGAGAATTTGAATTTGAATTAGTTTACAAACTTATCCTTTTCAAATAAAAAAATTAGTGTGTTAAAAAAATGAGACTACTAATGAAAGTTCAAATGAAAATTATTTCTATCGGTAAAAATGAGACATTCAATTTTGGTCATCAGGAAATAAAAATTGTAATTCACGTGGAGTGAGTAATAAATTGTATTGTAAATTAAAAAACTTTCGAGAAGGTAAAAATATTTAACTAATAAATAAGAATAATATGTTAATCAACATAATGTCTATGTATTAAGAATCTATGTAAAAGTACATATGAGAATATATAATAGTACTACATTTTTTACAAAATTGTTTGTGGGGGGGAGGGGGGTGCGTGGCCCTCTAGCCCCTACCTGGCTCCGCCAGTGGGTAGGAGTCAACCCAACTGCTATCCAATTGCTTTTCCGAAGATGGCCGGACATGGCAGGTGACATGTCTGTATGAGTGATGCATTCTATACTTCGGTAGGGAATAATTGTAAGGTCATAATTCTCTCTTCCACAAATAATTTTGCAATCCGAAAAGTTGGATTCGAATACTCTTTGGGATATTCCAACCTCTGAAACCAAAAAATCTCTAAAATTTTGTACTTATTTTTTGTACCTAAAAAATGAGACTTAATCTTTTTACTGCAAATTTGTAAACCGTTTTCTTTCACTCATATAACTACCCACTTTAGTGCATCAACCCAAATGTGACTAAAAAATAGTTATCGCCTAGCCACATCCCCTAAGTTAGATAGTAAACTCAATAAACCCATATATAAAAGCTTCCGCCATAATTACTTGCCGGGAGAAGCTTATAAATACACTAATGAATTCCCTCCAAACCACCTTCAAATTGTCAAGAAACCACAAGGATGAAATCAAGAATTCTTAGGCAAAATTATCAAGAATTCACTAAGTTTTTTCCAATTTGAAACCCAAAATAAATATCAAAACAACCAAAAGCGGAGCATCTTTGCAGCAGAAATTAAATTCCTCGGAAAAAAGCTCTAATTTTGCTCCTTCAGACAACACAAATCACACATCATCAAATTGGTCTTATTCGATAAGAAACTGCATATTC
Source organism: Vinca minor (assembly GCA_026122235.1). Taxonomy (NCBI): domain Eukaryota; kingdom Viridiplantae; phylum Streptophyta; class Magnoliopsida; order Gentianales; family Apocynaceae; genus Vinca; species Vinca minor. The sequence continues at coordinate 13,199,151 of JAOCZM010000011.1, read as the reverse complement.
CAAGGGAAAACAAAGCAAGCCCTTTTGATCTATATCGAAAATCGCCGAATTGGGAGTCTTGTAGTGGGAGCAATACCGTTAGTGCTCAAGGCTTGTGCTTCACTTGCTATGCTTAACCTTGGGAATGCTTTACATGCTGAATCTATAAAAACAGGGGTTCAATTTGATGTAATGGTGGGGACTGCATTGGTGGATATGTATGGCAAATGTGGCGATACAGTTAGTCCACGCAAGGTGTTCGACTATATGCCTGAGAGAAATGTTAGAACATGGAATGCAATGATAGGAGGGTGCATTAGAAATGGTTATACAATGTCTGCTACAGCTTTATTTGAAGTGATGCCGATGAGGACATCAGTTACCTGGAATCAAATGATTGATGGGTTTGCTAAAAGAGGAGATATGGTGATGGCTAGGCAGTTGTATGATGGGATGCCTGATGAATTGAAGACTGTGGTGACATGGACTGTGATGGTTGATGGATATGCTAGAAATGGGGAGATGGAGGCAGCAAATGAAATCTTTAAGATGATGCCCAGGAGGAACTTTTACGTCTGGTCATCGATGATTTCAGGTTACTTTAAGGAGGGAGAGGTAGAAAATGCAAAAGCCATTTTTGATCTAATGAAATCGAGGAATTTAGTGAATTGGAATTCATTGATTTCAGGGTATTCACAAAATGGGCTATGTAAGGAAGCATTAGATGCTTTTAGAAGAATGCAATTTGAGGGGTTTAAACCAGATGAGTTTACACTGGTGAGTGTATTATCTGCTTGTGCTCAGGATGGTCTTCTGGAAACAGGAAAGGAAATACATAAAATGATAATCCAGAGAAAGTTTCCCTTAAATCATTTTGTTCTGAATGGGTTGGTTGATATGTATTCAAAGTGTGGAGATCTAAACAATGCAAATGTGATATTTGAAGAGATGTCATGTAAAAGTAAGGCTGCTTGGAATGCTTTCATCTTGGGTTTTGCTATCCATGGAAAATGTAGGAAGGCAATTGAATACTTTGGCAAAATGGAGAGCACAGGTGAGAAGCCAGATAATGTAACCTTTCTTGCTGTTCTATCTGCTTGTGCGCATGGTGGTTTTGTGGAGGAAGGATTAGAAATTTTCTCCAAGATGGAGAAATATGGATTCACAGCCAGCATCAAGCATTATGGTTGTCTAGTTGACCTCCTTGGACGTGCAGGGAGATTAGAGGAGGCTTATAATTTAGTCAAGGGGATGCCAGTAAAACCCAATGAGAAAGTTTTGGGAGCTCTACTTGGAGCATGCCGAATTCACTCAGATACATATATGGCCGAGCGCGTACTGGAAGAGATCGAAAATTTAAAATGTAGTGGTGATTCATGTGACCCTAAACATTATGTACTTCTATCAAGCATTTATGCAGTTTCAGAGAAATGGGAGAAAGCTGAAGGAATGAGGATAGCATTAACAAGTCAAGGGTCTCAAAAGAAACCCGGATACAGTGCAGTTATTCTTGAAAGCACTGAAACTGGTCTTACTCTACCATTTTGAGGGAAAGATTGTTATAGGCAGTACAAAATAACCAGAAATGTGCTACTGAAAGTTAAATACTCTATACATTCAAAGCAAGATGCTCGAACTTAGAATATCTTTTGGCATCCGATTGCAGAAATCCTCCCTGTATTGTAGAGGATAATCCTCCGGTTCAGATTACCCTGAAAGACTCGGCTATCCTTTTCAAATCTTTGTAGTGCTCTTTCCATTGACGACCTGCAGAAATTACAATTAATCCATACTGTAGTTGTTGGTGATAAGAAAATTCTGGCATGAAGCCTTCAAAGAAGAATCAAACTACTTGCCATTTCCGGTTATACTAAATAAGTATAGGCGATTTCCGGCGGCTGTAGCTGTTATCAAGACATGAGGCGGCTCCAACTCAAACTGGTAATATTTTCTTCCAGAGTGTTCTGCTACTTCAGCACTTAATACCTTCCCTTCTACATTCTCGCCTATCACTTCTGGCCCGAACGCATCGATCACCTTTTCTGGTGGTCCAATTTGTTCAATTTTGGTATCATCATCAATTTCTATTCATTAAAAGTGCAAACAAGTTCTCAAAACTGTCAATATTCAGAAGAAGCTCACTGCCGATAGTGCAAGCATGAACTGCCTTTTCTCTTATTTGCTAGTAAATTGCATTTAACTTGTGCACTGTAAATGAAAATAAAAACATTCCTCCTAGAGTAGCTGTTAAAACGAATGAGAGAAGCTTTGTTATAGCCATTTCAGTACATCCAATGTACTCTATGGATTGAGGAATACATAGAGTTGAACATAGTAAAATGAGAAATCAAAAGATCTCATTGAAATTGTTCGTCTGGAAATTTCTCCAAAAGTTAATCATAAGTTCTTCACTCCATCGGAATAGCATCGTTGTTATGCTCATTACCAAACTTGTTGAAGAGATGAAATATAATCATGGTAGATCTTTTTTTATCTGAAATTGAATCGATCATCAGAAGAAAAAAAATATACCTAAACATGTTTGGAATTCTGCCATGCATTTAGCAGGACATCTTAATATCATGCAAGTGATTGTGTGACAACAATCAGCATGCTTATGAAAAATAATGTTAATGCTGACAGTAAAAGAAATCTCTGAATGAAGTTTTTGTGCAGAGGCTCCCAGTTTTTTTAAAACTCCAGGGATTTATCTACAACATCAAAGTCGGAGAGAGAGGGGAAGCACAGAGACGTTTACCATCTGAAAATCTTTTACAAGGAGCAACAATTACAAAAAGACGTCCTTGTTTAGGGCTGGCAAATCTCAAATCTATTTGTGTGCCTCCTAAATCTGCTATTGATACAGGAACCTGTTCCATTATCTGAAACCACCATTAGTGAATCCAAGAAAAGACACAAGGAAGCTAACAGTTCAGCCACCTCTTGTGCCCGAGTAGATTCTTACCTCATCCCAATCTTCAGGCACAGAAAAGCTATAAGGGATGATTGGACTCCATCCAACACCATGCCCTCCTGATTTATCTTCTGGTCTTCGATATGTTCTCCAACCTGCCTGGGCAATTTTTTCCCTAGTAAGGTGAATATTCACTCCAGAACTGCAGTACAGAATTCTAAAGCAGTAAAAACAAATTCTACTTTATACACTCAAATGAGGCTTTCTTAGGCAGTTTATAAGTTACTGTTTCCCACATTACCCAAGAACTTGGATTAACCCTGTGAATAATAGATTCATCATGCTTTTTTTTTTTTTGGAATATATAATCAAGTAAAAATTTACTGCCTAAGCAACTTTTTCCCTAGTGAAGGTAAATAATCACTCCAAGGATCATGTATAGAATCTAAAGCAGTAAAAAGTTCTACTTTACAACATTCAAAATGAAGCTTTCTTAGGCAATTTATTAAGTTACTGTTTCCCACTTTATCCAAGAATTTGGATTAGCCCTGTAAATAATAGATTCGTCATGCTTTTTTAACATATATGATCAGCAAAGACTCACTGCCTGAGCAATATTTCCCTAGTGAAAGTAAATATTCACTCCAAACTGAAGTATAGAAAAAGTTGTACTTTATAAGTCACAATTTTCCATAATCCAAGAACTTGGATTAACCATGTGAATAATAGATTCATGGTGCTTCTTTTACATAAATATGATGGAACAAAAAATCGATAACTAACCTTGTTCGTTTGGTTCAGATAGGCCTGATACTCTTCCTGCCAGGAGACCTTGTTTTACAACAGCCAAGCTCTCTAGAAATCCAAATGCTGCTGCTGATGAAGCTAAAGTAACCATAGCTGACCTCCTCCCAAGTGCTAGAGAAATTATCTCCTTTTCTTCATTTACAATCACTTTTTCTGATGTATCTGCATCTGCTTTGGCTACTGAAAGTCCCTTTTCTAATGCAGAAATGGTAACCAAATGTCTGGATGGGGTGCTTCCAGTGTTGTCAAATGGCGGAGCCATGGCGCTATGGCGTGGCGGATATGACGGTCACCGCTATACGCAACGCTCTAACATGGCGGTGTCCGCTATGTACGTTTCGCGGGCGTTATGGTGTTTCATGACAGGGTATAGCGGAATATTGACCTTTTTTTAAACGGGCCTGGGTTGCTTTTTGAGCTACCCATGTGATTATTCTCCTCTTATGTTATATTTACCCTAACCCCAACAAACAATCAACGTAATCAATCTTTATTTTCTTGTCGTCTATGCAATATCAAGTACGTTTCTTCTTTCTTCTTCTTCCTTCTTTCTTTTTTTCCTCCGTTATCCTTCTCTTTCTTCCCTCTATTTTTTTTTCTCCATCACTGTTTCTTCTTCGTAATCTCTATATTTTTTTTCAATCTTCTTCTTCTTAATCTCTGATTTTTTAATCAAAGGATGATTTTTTAATATCTTATTTTTTATCATTTGTTTTTTCTCTCTTCTCTGTTTTTTTAACCTCTACTTCCCATTTAAGACTCAAGGTTTTGATTGATGATTAATGTTTTTCCATGTTCTGAGTCTCGTGTCTTGTTTTGATTATCATTTTTGTTATCATATTGTGAGAGTTGAGTTATACATTCTTGTTATGTTATGAGTTATGACTTACGAGATATCCTAGTTAAGGGTTGGTTAATGACTTTTGAGTTATTTGTTTGATTCATGTAAGCCCTAAGGGCGAACGAACTCGGTTTTTGATAATGGACAAACACTTGATGTTGTGTCTAATGTTTTATATCTTTGTGATAGAATATCGGAACTTATAATGGAAGCTCTAAGTACTTCAATCAAGCCATGATTAAGATTCAAAGACATATTATTCAAGGCTCATCTTTCAAGATTGATGATTGAAGACTTAGGTTTGGTTAGATTAGCTTTGTCGTTATAAGTCTTTATCTTATATAGCTCTAACCAAAGGTCTCATGAACATAAGCTCAACACTCAAGTCTTGCATGTTTTCACAAACACGTTTTCAAAAGGCTAAGTTTCAAAATGATTCTCATATGTGTTCTTATCTCAAAAGCCTTTGATTTCAAAGTATAAGTCTTTTAAAACGGTTTTCTAAATGCTCTTACTTGCTACATATTGAGAAAACCTTTTAGACTTCAATAGATGTCAAAAAGTGTGAAAAATCAACATCTCTCACACTCTGAAAGATCGGTCAACCGAGCTCATCCTCGGATCAACCGACCATTTACTGAGAGTTGGTCTAGCCAAGGTCGGTCGACCTTAGCCTACCTCGGTCGACCGAGGTCCTCAAAGTGGGTCATCCGACCCTTGTTCGGTCAACCAAACTCTGTAAGAAACTAGCTATTATTTGACCGTTATAGAGTCATTTTTCAGCATATTTTGAAATGTATAAATACTCCAAAGCTAGAGAATGACTCTAAGGCTTGCATATCAAAGTTTCATTGATTCCTTATCAAGTCTAAACACCTTCAAAGCAAAAAACACTTCATTTCCATGATCTAAATCATTCAAAGGTGTTATTTCAAAAAAAGACAAAGAGTGGACTTCATATGTTCAAAGAGCTGAAATTTGTTGTACTTAAAAGGTATATATCTTTCACTTAGAAGAGTGAACAACTTTGTTCTTTATCCATCTTGATTCCCTTTCTTAGTGATAGGGTTATTCTTGTATAAGTCCTACTTTGTGTGGGAAAATTGTTAAGTCCTACTTTGTGTGGGCAATCAAGCTCTTAGTGAGTTTTTGTATTGTGGTTGTGTTGTAAAACTCTTAGTGAGTTGTCCACAAGTGTAAAATCCTTCTTAGTGAAGTTGTTGAAATCCTTGGGTGCGGCTCAAGGTAGTGGATGTAGATTCTAAGTGAATCGAACCACTCTAAATCCTTTGTCTTGTTGTTGGGTTTAGTTTTGCATTGCTCATCTTGCACAAACTTATACTAGCATTGTTGTTGTTTTTTTGCTTTTTATTTTATTTTATTTATGGTCCTCTAGTTGTTGAGAATGGTACAGGCCCTACGCTTCGTAACATACAGCTAAATAAAGCCCCTCAAAAACATCTCCATCTCGAATATAAAGAATCATCTGTTAAGACAGAGCTTGTAGTAGTTTAATTTCTAGCATTGAAAAGAGGGAGCCTCATGTCAATATGAGCTCGCCCGGAGATCGTGATTTAGCTGTTGCGAGCTTCTCGCTTTCCGCTAGACCCGACCTCTAGCTGTAGAAGCTTTTCGGCCTATCCCTATCGAAATCACAAGTTTGAACCGGTCCGCTATAAGTCGTTATAGCGTCCACTATAATGGCATTTTTTTGGATTACCGCCATGATCCGCCATCCGCGATTGACAACACTGGGTGCTTCTATAACTTCTAGTCCAACAAAGACAGGAGCTAGTGTATAAAATGGCACTCATTTTTTCTATCAAACCAAGAAACAATGTTGTGAGAAGAAACGAAGGAGTGGATAACTTTTTGTTGCAATGAAATGGTAATTTCAATTGCAGAAACCAATAATTCTCTAATTGTTCGAGTCAAGAATCAAGCCAAGGTAAATGATTGAATTCCAGATATGATCAGAAGAAAAAACAAGGAAAAAAAGAGAAGGATTTATATGTGATGCTTGTTTGGTTGGAGGAAAAGGTATTTGTTTGATTAGTTTAGCTTTTTGGGGTAGTCTGGTTTTCCTTTGTTGTGCGACAGGATTTCTTCTCAACGTAGTTTATCATGTGACACGTGTCAGTAAAGAGTTTCTGGATGGCCCATCAATTTTTTTCTGTATTTTTTTGGGAATAATTGCCAAGTAAAATTAAGAATTATTATTTTCTATTGGAGAAAAAAAATAAACAAGAAAAGAAAAGAAGGGGAAGAAAAAGATTTTTCATAAAATTAAAGCAGACCGATAGTAAAGGTTTTATTCAATTGGGCCATGTGAGTTAGCCGAATTAATAGGCAATTTGGTATTTAACTTATGCGTTTGGACACTTTCATCATTTTTCAATTTTTTTTTAACTTTTTGGATAACCAATATATTTATGGACAGTCATTTTAATTAAAAACTTTGGTAAAATCTGTTAAGTTTGATGTCGTGGTCTAATGACTCGCATATAACCTCACTTGCAATGGTATTTTTGGGAAAATATATATCCATCATCACTTTCTTCTTTAACCCACTATTTTCCCCCTAAATTAATAACAGTCTGCTTTTTCCCACCAAAATTGAGAACTAGAAAATTCCTAGCTCCCTAATTCCTCCTCCTTCTACGAATCTTTTACACCATTGATCTAAAATATACCTGGAAACTGTTCTCGCATTTCGGCCCCCATTCAAACTTAACTCGTTTTTTGGTTAAACGAGTCAAATGAGCGGCAATACGAGAAAAGTCTTGCACAAACTTCCTATAATAACCAGCAAACCACATAAAACTCATAATCTCAGCCACTGTCTTAGGTGTAGGCCAATCTACTATTGCCGAAATCTTGCTCGGGTCAACTGATACTCCTTCTGCTGAAACCACATGCCAAAAAATAAAATACTCCTCAACCAAAACTCACACTTGCTGAATTTGGCGTATAACTTGTCCTTCATCAAAATCTCTAACGCCAACCTCAAATGTATTTCGTGAGCCTCATCCAACGGTGAATAAATCAAGATGTCGTCGATGAAGACCACCACAAACTTATCTAAAACCCGGTTCATCATGTTTATGAATGTCGCAAGTGCGTTAGTTGTCACACCCCGTCTCCAAGTGATGACATGGCAGTACTCCAAGTCAATGAAGCACCGAACCCATAAACTAAAAGGGAACTTCAACAATTACTATTACTTAAAAAGGGAAAAACAACAACCATAAGTTTGTTTACATCTTCAAGGAAATACTAATGTCCAAAGGGAAATAATAAAACTAAAAATTTGATCCACAAGTTCACTATTACAAATCAAATTAGGTCATCTTCATACTCTTCCTCAAAAGTACCATCGATCTTGAAGGGATTCATGGGCGGAAACTCGTTCCAAACACCCATGAGTCCTCCCCTGAAGGATCTGCTCATACAAAACTAATCGAAATCAGCAAGAAAAAGACTTACGTTTTGGGTTCAAGAATCTGATTCTTGAATGGAAGATGCTTCTTCTTTGATGCGTTGCTGCCACCAACGGAATTCCCTTTGCGGAATGTCCCTCTACCGGTATCCACGCGACGAAACGAACAGCGATTGCTAGCTCTTCGTATTTCTGAGTTTCGGGAATTAGAGAGAAAAGGGAGAGGCAGAATCCAAAATCTAATTTCAGCTGGTTTTGGTTAATTGCGGCTAAAGCAAGGATCGCCTAGGGTTTCGGCTGAAAGATAATTATATAGGGTGTGAGAGTTTGTTCCCATAACCAACTCTCACGTCATCCACCTCTCTCAGCAGTGGGAGTCTTAAACTCCCACGTTCTATAAACCTCTTCTGGCAGTGGGAGTCTATAATCCCACATGCTCTAGACTTCTGCTGGTAGTGGGAGTCTTTATCGGATAATAACTCCCACGTAATCCCAGTTATACCGAAAATGCCCCTTATCTCTAATTCGAATAATAACACTTTATTATTCTCAGAAAAGTGAATGTCAGATACAATGAACCTAGACACATTCTAGATTCATTGAATCTGGACATGAAGCTCGTTAGCTCGTCTATGCGTGTGACCCTGTAGGTTCATATCACAATGGCAATGAAAACACACTTAGTAGTAGTGTGAGTTCATAAATCACAAGCGGTCCCTAGCAGGACATTGTGACTACCCAAAGTAAATGAATATACAACGAACCTAATATCAATCCACTATTTAATCCCTTTGTCTCGCGATATCCTAATTAAGCATAAGGCATGGTAATCGTCACCCTTATTAAGCTTAATTGTATTTATGCTCGATCTCTAGGTAGACTGTTCCAACAAATAGTATCGGATAACCACTTTATCAAATACATTTGAGCACGGCCATGCATTTAGACAGTCTTTCCCTATCGAGGGGCCCATTGGATATCTCTCTCTAATAAGAGAGGGACAAATTCCTTACAATGCCTCTCACATTCAAGCCATGATAGGACACTACATCCGATCATCGGTCGTATTGATTACTCGATTAAAAGCAACGTACGACTGAGTCAAAACGTGGCTCCATTAATGCTAGAATCAAATGGAGACATAAGGTCTAAGGATTCTAAAATATGATTGAGGAAGTAATACTTATGACTAAGGACCATGAAGTATTACTTCTCTAACGGATCACGTCCAATACAATGTATCCCTATATATTGCATCTATGATATGATTTGTATTCATTACACATGACCAGTAAAACATGATCATCAATCATACATCATACTAGTTTTATTTCATTGTAAATAAGCATTACATAAAACTAGGGACAACTAGAATAGTAATTACATAAGCAAATGAGTTTTACTATCAAATCACGCATTTGATGTTCATAAGCAAAATTAACTATTCATATGAAATGCTCAAAAAGATATAAAACGTACAACATATCGCTAATAGTCCTAGGGCACTACTAACAATCTCCCACTCGCCCTAGGTCCAATCATACATGATCCTCAATCCCATTGACCTAGTATGACTCTCATGTTTAGGTTGTGGGAGTGGCTTGGTCAATGGATCTGCAATGTTGTCGTCTGTATGAACTTTTCAAATACTAACGTCTCCTCTATCGATGATCTCTCTAATCAGATGGAAACGCCTGAGAATGTGTTTGGATCGTTGGTGAGATCTAGGTTCCTTAGCTTGTGTAATGGCACCAGTACTATCACAATAGAGGTCCACTGGGTTCACAATGCTAGGGACGACACCTAGTTCATCAACAAACTTCCCGATCCAAACAGCTTTCTTTAGCCGCTTCGGAGGCAGCTAGATACTCAGCCTACATTGTAAAGTCGGCCACGGTTTCTTGCTTTGAGCTCTTCCAGCTCACCGCACCTCCATTCAAACAAAACACAAAAACCCAGATTGCGATCTATAATCATCTACGCTCGAGTGCGAAGCTTGCGTCTGTGTAACCATTTACAACTGGACTTCCTTCCCCGACCTCCGTAAACTAAGAACATATCTTTAGTCCTACTCAAGTACTTAAGAATGCTCTCGATCGCAGTCCCAATGTGACTCTCCGAGGGTCGATTGATATCTCGCTAGTCATACTTAAAGCAAATGAGACATCTCAGGGCGGGTGCATATCATGGCGTACATTATAGTACTCCAATGGTCGAAAGCATATGGGATCTTACTCATGCGCTCTTGGTCCTCCCTTGTGGAAGGTCCTCGAGTTCTCGCTGAGTTTAATGCCATGTGACATGGGCAAGAATCCCCTTTTTGGAGTCTTGCAAACCCGAACTGCTTTCGATGCACTTGTCAATGTATCCACTCGGCTTAGGCCAATCATTTTGTTAGATCTATCTCTATAGATTCTTATACCCAAAATGTATGTAGCCTCGCCTAAGTCTTTCATGGAAAAGCACTTCCCCAACCAAGCTTTTACGCTTTGTAATGTGGGGATGTCATTTCCAATCAGTTAGATGTCATCCACATAAAGCACAAGGAACACTACTGCATTATTAGTTACTTTCTTATAAACACAAGGCTCGTCTTCGTTTTTTATGAAACCGAATTCTTTAATACGTTTATCAAAGCGACGATTCCGACTTGAGATGCTTGCTTCAATCCATAAATGGACCTTTCGAAGCTTACACACTTTGCTAGGATTTGTTGGATCAATAAACCCCTCAGGTTGTGTCATATACACATCCTCGAGAAGGTTTCCATTAAGAAACGCAATCTTAACATCCATTTGCCATATCTCATAGTCATAATATGCAGCTATGGCAAGTAAAATCCTAATAGACTTTATCATAACGACAGGGGAAAAGGTTTCGTCATAGTCAATACCATGAACTTGTCTATAACCTTTAACTACTAGTCGAGATTTAAAAGTGTACATTACCATCCATGTCAGTTTTCTTTTTGAAACACCATTTGTTATCAATGACCTTACACCCTTCGGGTGGGTCAACCAAAGTCCACACTTGGTTATCGTACATGGATTGCATCTCAGACTTCATAGCTTCTAGCCACTTATCTCGACTCGAACTACGATTTGCCTCTTTGTAGGTAGTGAGTTCATCTTGATCAATCGAGCTCAACTCGATGATCATCGATCCACGAAATCCATATCTCTCAGTCGTTGATGTACCCGACCGACCTCCTCGGGCATTGTGTCAAAGATTGAAGCTCGAGATCGCGACGTGAGCTTGCTTGAACTTCCAAAGTTGGTTCGGATGTTGTTTGGGGATCTTGAATTTCCTCAAGATGGATCTTACTCCCACTATCCTCTTTGGAAATAAATTCCCTTTCAAGGAATAAACCATTACGAGCAACAAACACTTTGTTCTCTCGATGGAAGATAGAAGTAATATCCTTTAGTTTCTTTAGGATATCCCACAAACAAACATTTGTCGATTTGAGGGCGAGTTTATCGGATAACAAGCGTTTTACGTACGCCTCGCATCCCTAAAATTTGAGAAATGACAAACTAGGTCGCTTTTCCAATCCATATCTCATATGGAGTTTTCAACCGCTTTTGAAGGAACTCTATTCAATATAAATGCAGTAGCTTTCGTGGCGTAGCCCCAAAAGGAAATCGAAGACTTGTTTGACTCATCATAGAACGAACCATATCTAGTAAGGTGCGATTCCTCCGTTCGACACACCATTCCATTGTGGTGTGCCAGGAGGAGTTAATTGCGAAACAATTCCACAACCCCCTAAGATGTTCGTCAAACTCTTGGTTAAGGTATTCGCCACCTCGATCTGATCTAAGTATCTTAATACTTTTACCAAGTTGATTTTGTACTTCATTTTGAAATTCTTTGAATCTTCCAAAAGATTCTGATTTATGTTTCATTAGATAGACGTAGCCATATCTACTGAAATTGTAAAACACAAGAGAGGGGGGGGTGAATTGGGTTTTAGTCAATCTTGTAAACTTTTCCGAATCTAAGCAATGCTAGTGTAAGTTTAAGCAAGATGAACAATAGCAAAACAAAACCCAATAACAAGACAAAGGATTTAGAGTGGTTCGATTCACTTAGAATCTACATCCACTACCTTGAGCCGCACCCAAGGAATTTCAACAACTTCACTAAGAAGAACTTTTTACACTTGTGGCTAACTCACTAAGAGTTTTACAACACAACCACAATACACAAATCACTAAGAGTAAATTGCCCACACAAAGTAGGACTTATACAATAAAAACCCAATCACTTAGAAAGGGAATTGAGAAGGTTAAAGAGAAAGATAATTCACTCTTCTAAGTGAGAGATATATACCTTTGAAGTACAAGAATGTTAAGCTCTTAGAACATTTGATGCACACTCTTTGTCTTGCTTTTGAAAGAACACTTTAGAATAATTTAGATCATAAGATGAAGTGCATTTGCTTTAAAAGTGTTTGAGACTTGATAAGAAATCAATCTATATTGTATGTGCAAGCCCTGGAGTCATTCTATAGCTTTGGAGTATTTATACATTTCAAAATAGGCTGAAAAACGACTCTGCAACGGTCAAATAACGGCTAGTTCTCGCAGAGTTCGGTTGACCGAACAGAGACCTCGGATGACCGAAGCTCACTTCGGTTGAGCCTAACCCAAGGTCGGTCGACCGACCTTACCCTTAGGTCGACCGAAGCTCATAATCACAACTCTCTGTTTGTGCTCGGTTGATCCGAGGCAAGCTCGGATGATCCGACCTTCTGAGCTTTGAGAGATGTTGATTTTTCACACGTTTTGAAATCTATTGAAGTCTAAAAGGTTTTCTCAATATGTAGCAAGTAAGAGCATTTAGAAAACCGTTTTAAAAGACTTATACTTTGAAATCAAAGGCTTTTGAGATATGAACACATATGAGAATCATTTTGAAACTTAGCCTTTTGAAAACGTGTTTGTGATGCATGCAAGGCTAGAGTGATGTACGTTTATGTTCATAAGAGCAATGGTTAGAGCTTATAGGATAAAGACCATTAAAGACAAAGCTATTCTAACCAAACCTAAGTCTTCAATCTTCAATCTTGAAAGATGAGCCTTGAATAATATGACTTTGAATCTTGATCATGGCTTGATTGAAGTACTTAGAGCTTCCATTATAAGTTCCGATATTCTATCACAAAGATATAAAACATTAGACACAACATAAGTAGTTATTTCAAAAATCCGGAATCACCAAACATAGCAGAAAAATAGCCTGTTCAAACAACGATTTCTCTCTCTACAGAACTCTAAACTGCAATCCGTCATATCTCCTACGCAACTTATTAAGTTAGCTTTGAAACCCAACTGGAATCACTCCATTCCGACTCCGGTAGCTATGACAATTGTTTGCTAGACCTCTCAGCACTCTGGTTTTACTCAAACTGCCACAACCCTGTTTCCCAAAGATGATGTCTCTCAATCCGGCCATTAGAATTCAATCTCATTTGATCAGAATCTAGTATAAGGAGTCTACTATCTACTGTTCAAATATAGGGATGATCCGAGGTTGTTTACTATGTCTGCCAAAGAGTTGTATCTCGTTGTCTAGATTTTCCCAGAAAAATAAAGCGACTTCAAAGAGAAATTCCCGTCTGCTGGGAAGTTAAAACTTCAATCCGTCGACTCCCAGACGTAGCCTATTCAGTTAGCTATCAAACCCAAAAAGAATAGCCTATTTCAAACTCCGTTTGCTATGGTAACCGTTCAGAAACCTCACAACACTCAAATTCGCCCTCTTTTTTTTTTCTTTCTTCCTCTCCTCTGTTTTTCCTTTTCTTCCGTTTCCTTCAATCTTTCTCACTCCTATAACTGATCCCCTGCATTAACCCCCACTAAAAGACTTCCAAAAACTTCACCTAACAGCCCCTCAACCTCTTAACATACACACTTAAGTCCCTCAACCTCGAAACTCATCAAAAGCGCCCCTCAACATAAACAACCCCCACATATAACATAAAACATGTTATAACTCATAAAGACTTGCAATAAAAATTAATCGTACCGAAATTAAATACAAGACATGCAAAATACGTACACAAAAAGTCCCGGGGTATCACATCAGTAATTCCAAACGGCATAACAAGGAACTTGTAGTGCCCATATTGGGTTCTAAAGGCACTTTTCAGGATGTCCTCGGGTTTAATCATCAATTGATGATAACTCGACCTCAAATAAATCTTAGAAAACACCTTCGCCCCCTTCAACTGATCAAACAAGTCATCGATATGGGGTAGAAGGTATCGATTCTTGATTGTTATCTTATTCAACTCCCGGTAGTCAATACACATCCACATACTACCGTCTTTCTTATTCACAAACAAAACCGGAGCGCCCCGAGGTGAAACGCTCGGTCTTATGAACTTTTTATCAAGTAATTATTGGAGTTGAGCCTTCAACTCCGTTGGTGCCATTCGATACAGAGCCTTAGAGATAGGCTCCGCACCGGGTTGCAACAAGATCTTAAAGTTGATCTCCCGGGTTGGTGGAATACCCAGAAAATCATCGCCGAGATAATAGCCATACTACGCTCACTTCTCTTCTTATTAGACCCCTGAAATTCAAACACTTTCCGGTCCCCGGTCACAAACTGAATCTTCCTATCCCGATAGTCAACAAAGGCATGATGCTTGTACAACCATTCCATACCCAAGATAAAGTCAAAATCCACCATCTGAAGCTGAAGAAGCTGAATAAGGTCCACCTCAAGTACTCTTGAGTCTATCTCCACCCGACACCCCTTATGAACAACATTAGACTCTATTACTTTTCCACTAGGTACCATAACTCTATAGGTATCCAAAATACTAACAAGTGAGGTCTTAAGAATTTTAGCAAACCTACGAGATACAAAGGAGTGAGTGGCTCCACGATAAAAGAGCACATATGCAGGCACATAGTTGATGAGTAGCGTACCTGTCACCACATCCGAAGCGTCCCACGCCTCCTATTGAGTCAAAGCAAAGACTCGTGCATTAGGCCTTACCCCAGCGCCTCCAACATTTGGTGCAGTCCCAGAAGTCTGACCCGTAACTTTTAGCGGAGTTGTACACTTGCTAACTCTATGTCCCATATTACTTCCCAAATTTTCCTTAAAGCTCATAACTATGCTTGCATCAAGCCCAACCCAATCCGGTAGCCTAATCCATCCATTCACTTTCCTTTACTGTCTATGAATCTTCTATCCCCGTTCACTGTCCCATTCCCTATGGAAAACATATATTCGTGGGACAGGGAACATGACATATAATGTGGACAGAGAATTTTTTGGAGATGGCCTTATAATGACCATGTTTTTTTTCATAATGTGCTCCACATGACATTGAAAATTTTGGAGTGAACATATTTAGCGAAGATGGATTTTTTAAAATCCGTCCTAGATTGAGGAATCCGTCCTCGACTGACGTGGACTAAATTCCAGCATGTATGTCCACATCTCGCTCAGGACGGATTTGTGTAACCCGTCCTCAATCCAGGATGGATTTCACAAATCCGTCTTGAAGAAACTAATTTTATGGTGAAGAAACTAATATTACCCTAAAAACACTAACAAACCTTAGCTAACCCTAGTTTGAGGACGAGTTTGCCAAATATTTATCCTTCCACTTCAAATCATTGTCCTCCAAATATTTGGCAAATCCGTCCTCAAACTAGGGTTAGTTAGGGATTTTAAGGTTTTTAGGGTAAAATTAGGGTTTCTTCAAGACGGATTTCACAGATCCATTCTCAGTTGATGTGGACAGAAATGCTGGAATTTAGTCAACGTCAATCCAGACAAATCCGTCATCAATCCAGGTTGGATTTTGTTATGTATGAGCCTAACTCACACCCTGAAAACCGGCTTGCAAGGTTGAGGTTTGCTCATGCTTATAAGACCCTCCACACTCATTCTCCTAGGCGATGTGGGATGTAACAACCGTAGTGAGCTCAAAAGCCACTGAGCCCGGAACACGTGGGCCTTACACAATCATACCTTAAGGATCACATCCACGCCTAGGATGAGCTCTGATACCATTTGTTATGTAAGGTTCTAACTCACACCCAGAAAACCAGCTTGCAAGGTTGAGGGTTGCCCATACTTATAAGGCACTCCACACTCATTCTCCTAGGCGATGTGGGAGGTAACATATTTAACAAATCCATATTAGCTAAATATGTTTACTCCAAAATTTTCAATACCATGTGGTACAACATTATGAAAAACATGACCATTATAAGGTCGTCCCCTAATTTTTTGCGCAACATGTCATCTTAAAGGAAAAAAAAAGCAAAAAGGAAAAAAAATAGGAAAAAGAAAACTCATCTTCCTCTTCAAAATCCAATTCATCTTCCCCTCTCTTTAGGGTTCCAAAATTTCCTTTCACACTCACACACTCAGAGAGAGCACCACTATAAATATCTTGTTCATCTTCTAAGATTGCAATTGAGAAGGAATTTTGAGGAGTGAGTAGCGATGCCGCGTCTGGGAGAAGAGGATGAGTACGACATGGACCCGGAGGAGGATGAAGATGAGGATGAAGCTTTGGACGACGATGACGAGGACTATGGCGGTGGAAAGGCTGGAAAGAAACGGCGGAGATCGAATTTTATAGATGATGCAGCGGAGGAAGATGAGGATGAAGAAGAAGAAGAGGATGATGATGATGAGGACTATGGTGGTGGTGGTGGTGGTGGCAAGCGACGGAAAACGAAAACTAAGGCGAGGTCTGGGTCTCAATTCTTTGATCTCGAAGCTCAAGTTGATAGTGATGAGGAAGAAGATGAAGAAGAAGGCGAAGACGGTTATCTCTCTCTCTCTCTCTCTCTCTCTCTGTTCTCTGGTTTCCGTGCTTAATTTACCTGTTTTTGGTAATTATTCAGTTCGGATCCTTGACTTTTATTCATATAATCTAAACTCTTAAATGGATAAATCCTAGGGGTGTGAACATGACTATAATTAGAATGCCACAAAGATTCGGATACGATGTGATTATTTTGTATGAATACGGATTGTGTTTCTATTTTTCTGCCTGTGTTTGGTCCGTAATTAATGCAATAGAATCATGCTTTTCTATTTAATTGGTGGTTTTCTTAATAAAGGTTAAATTTTGTCTCTAATTATTGTGCTTTTCTAGTTGTGGGATTTAGTGGGTCTGTATGCTGATTAGTTTGGAACTTTTCACTGAAGTTTAATGTTTTTATTTAGCATTTTGGTATTAATGAATTATATCAGGGTTAGAGGGACTTGGAGTTCAAGGAAAATTCAATATCTTTCTCTTTTTGTCTTTATGATTTCTGTTATCTTTTTGCATTGTGATTAATAATTTATGTTGTAATAATGGTGGACTGATGTTTTAGGATAAACTGACCAGTGACCACTCTTTGAAAGCAACGAAACTAAGAATGATGCCAAGTTCACTTGCTCAATGCTAAACGTAATTTAAAAGTTGTCACCAGCTTAAACACCCAGTTTCTGAATTATCAGTGAAAATTCAAGTTAAAACAGGTTTGCTTATTCATTAAATGAGTTTGCAACTGTTTAGCGTCATCATTGATTATTCCAAAGGTCTTAAGCCATATGACTGGGTGAAAATCTAAGAATATGTGAGAGTTGGCTTAGTTTCGTTGAATGAAATAAATTCCTGACAGCCGTGTTTGTTTTTGCGGCTTCTCCTGCCTTTCATGTTAAATGATCTTGTGCCAACTTAGGGTAACTACAATTGTTGCTTGGACGTGACAATCTTTGTTTTCTTCTCGTTCTCGAACTTTCTTTCTTGTATTTACATACCAAAATTGAGATATCAAACACGTTTCTGTAAAGAAGATTTTAGCCAAGATAGCCTGTGATGTTGGGATGGCCACTAAAGCAATGCATTCTTGGCAAACAAAAAAAAAACAGAAAGCAATTTACCTGTCTGACGGGAAAAATTGCAGAATTGGCATATTTATGAATTATGAGTCAAAATCGTGGTTCTGCATGTATTTGTTCTATGCAAAATAGAAGAGTTATCTAAATTGATCCGCCTGAAATTCTGCTTCCTTTTTCTTTCCCTTTCTTTCAGATCTTAAGATATGCTAGTGATAGGCTTCTCCAGGAAATCTTCCCACGGTTTTGCCATCCTTTACAGGCCAGGAGTGCCTGATGATGGTGATGGATTGCATCAGAGATAATTTTTCCATTTTTTTCTTTCTAAAATAGATTAAGAGATGCAAAAATTCGGGGTTTTTTCCCTTCAATCCTTTTATCCCCCCCCCCCCCCACAACAAAAAAAACAGATCTTATGGTAGGCTAGGTGATAAGATGCTCTGGTAAATTGTAACTATGACAACCAGAATGTCGCTGCCGGTCGTGCCTTTTCTAAGTCAACCTGGAACGCCTCATGATTATTTGTCTAAAATTACATATTATTAATAATTTAATTTATAATAATTATATTTAAAGTGGGCCTTTTTTTTACAAAGGCGCGCGCCTGTTTTGCGCATTGCGCCTCAAGCTCTAGAACCCCTTTGCGCCTTTGTGCGTCTCATCGCCTTAACAACACTGGTCTAGAGGGCTTCAGAATCCTAAGATTAAGAGGTGATACTGATGTCGTGTCGTCTTTTTGTTAGTGAAACTGAGTAGAATATCCATTACTTTTACAAGTTTAAAAACTTAAAACTAATTAGGTGGAAGTTCTACGAAATTGAACTAAAAAGCAAGATAATATTATAAATATTGCTTTCAAGTCTAAAAGAGAGAGAAGGGAAAGAGAGGGGGGGGGGCAGAACAAAAAGAAGAGATTTTGCTGTTAATAATTGCCTTTGCCCTTCATTTATACAGCTTAATCTAAACCATACAGAAGCTCAATCACCTTCTAATGAGTGGTGTCATTGAGAGGTACTTTAGCTTTCACTCTTCCCATGCCTGCTCTGAGTTTGACCTTCTGATGCAGATAATGTATAGTTTAAGACTCGGAATAACAGAGAATGAAAAAGCTCTTTGAAATCAAAGAATAAATAAGTCTGATTTGGTCAAATCTGTAATCGAGAGGAAATTTTTTATCTCTTGCCTGCAGAGAAGACAAAGAATTTGTAACTTCTCCTGAAATAGGATTCTATTGTACGGTTTATTTTTATTTACTTATTTTGAAAAAAAAATGGATTCAAGGCTTCATAATATATTACGCACCTATAGACAATGGTTTATCAATTAAAAGTGTAAAGGGACAGGAACAGTGATACCATATATACCTGTATGCCTTTTTAGATGTGCTTTATGGCAAAGGTTGTCTCACTAGGTTGATTTGATCCTAACTATCTGCTTGATCCTTCATTATTGTGACGTTTTATGCATCATAAATATGATTTTAAACTTTTCAAGATATTCTGAGAAACACTTAACCATGCATCTTCCTTTTAAGTTGATATTTGTTATCATAAGTATCAGTTTACAATCAGAATTAATTAAAATAAAGTTGCGCTTCTTGGCACTCTTTTATTCCTAAAAAGTCACGTGGTTCAGGTTTATTGCTTGAGATAGTGTTGCCGAAGCTCCACACAATAAGTTGTAGCTAGTGGTCCTGGCACAACGATTTAGGAAGCATTTGATTTCGAGTATATCACCACCTTACCTACCCATATTTTCTGATACATTTGTTCAAGGAAGTCCTGAATGCTTTTGTTTTAAAGTAGGAGTAATGGTGTACATTTAGATTCAGAGCAATGTTTTATCCTATTTCAGGAACTATGAAAGTAAACTTTCATTTTAGATTCATTTCCAGAAATAAAGACTACCATTTTGAATGTAGATAGTGTCTATTAGGAATTTGATTTTACTATAAGTTGTGATGTTGGAATTTGGAAGAACTTAGGGTTTTGTGCTTGTAAATAATTAATTGCTTGTAGGCTTTTGGCCTCGGGTGGGAGTGGGATCTTGTTCTTTCCCCCTCCCAACTGAACTCCTGAACTTGTACCTTATCTGTTTGGTTTTGGACATCTAGATTTTATTGTGGACGGTAGAGCTGATATCCCTGATGAAGAGGATACAAGACGGATGCATCATCGCCCTTTGCTTCATCGTGAGGATGATCAGGAAGAAGATATTGAGGCTCTTGAGAGGAGGTTACATGAGAGATATGGCAAGAGAGAGGTGGAGTATGATGAAGAGGCAACAGAAGTTGAACAGCAGGCTCACTTACCATCCGTTAGGGACCCAAAACTATGGATGGTTAAATGTGCGGTATGATGATAACTCCACCGTTTTTGCTTTATTGTTAATGCTTGTTGCATGATGTCTTACTTATTTTTATGACAGATCGGACGTGAAAGGGAAGTTGCAGTTTGCCTGATGCAGAAGTCTATTGACAGAGGATCTGAGTTACAAATTCGATCTGCTGTAGCTCTTGATCATCTTAAGAACTATATATATATTGAGGCTGACAAGGAGGCCCATGTGAGGGAGGTATGCATATCACTGAATGTATTTTATACCTATGAGTTTTGATTTTGTCTGTTCTCAGGGAGTCGATTGATTAACAAATAGAGGCAGAAAACAATCCTTATTTTTTCTGATCTACTGTAGGCTATTAAGGGTATGCGGAATATATATGGCGCAAAAATAATGCTTGTCCCAATCAAGGAGATGACAGATGTACTTTCAGTTGAGAGTAAAGCTGTTGATCTTTCCAGGGATACTTGGGTGAGGATGAAGACGGGAACATATAAAGGGGACCTTGCCAAGGTAGCTTTTATTTCCCCCGCGATCTGATGGCATTTTAGCTTTTCTTCTGATTTTCTGATATCTGTTTTTGAAGGTTGTAGATGTGGATAATGTGCGGCAGAAAGTCACAGTAAAATTAATTCCAAGGATCGACTTACAGGCTCTTGCAAATAAGCTGGTATGTGCTTATTAGCGTGTACTTGGATAGAAATTTGAATTTTATTTTACTTATATTGAGGTTTAGTGCAGTATTTGTTTGACTTGTGAGAAAAAAATGTGGATCCTAGAGTGGAAAAAGTAAAAAAGAAAAGAACAAAGTTAAAACTCAACTTCGATTGTAGTTTAATCCAAATTCAATCTTAGAATTTGTGCTAGGAATCTTTATCATTTTGACCAAGTCTGTTTTCCTAATTCCTGTGCCATTATGTGTCATTTGCAATTGCTTTAATTCCTTCCTGAAAATTTTACTATAAAGTACTATTACATTCAAGTCCAAAGATATAATGAGCCCCATAGTTCTTTTGTCCAAATTTTAGTTAATAGATTATCCAACAAATTTTCCAAAATTGATGAACTAGTATTTTAGTTTCATCATTTTCCTAACATTGTGAGATTACAATTCTGTAATATTTTCAAACGCTTTCGCCTGTGAAAAGGTATTTCTTTATTTATCTTTTGTATTGATAATACAGTTTACCTTTTGCAGGAAGGTAGAGAACTGCAAAAGAAAAAGGCCTTCACACCCCCTCCGCGTTTTATGAATATTGAGGAAGCCAGGTATTTTCGGTAATTGTTGTTGTGTGAAATGGAAATACAGGTTAGTGTTAATCTGCTAATCCTTTTTCTAGGGAAATGCACATTCGGGTGGAGCGTAGAAGGGACTCGAACACGGGGGATTATTTTGAAAATATTGGAGGCATGATGTTTAAAGATGGATTCTTATACAAAACAGTGGCCCTGAAATCAATCAGCAGTCAGAACATACAGCCATCGTTTGATGAACTTGAGAAATTTCGGCAGCCTGCGGAGAATGGGGATGGTGATATGTCCAGTTTATCTACTCTTTTTGCAAATAGGAAAAAAGGACACTTCATGAAAGGTGATCGAGTTATTGTTATCAAAGGTGATCTCAAGAATTTGAAAGGAACTGTTGAGAAAGTAGAGGAAGATACAGTCCATATAAAACCACATGAGGAGGGTCTAATGGTAAGTAATAAAAAACTCCGGCATTTTTTTTACCTCAATGGTAAGTGCCTATTGAGTAAAAGTGTAGCTGAATTTCCCACATTCGTCACAATGACAGGAAACTCTTGAAGTCAGTGACAAGGACATTTGCAAATATTTTGAACCTGGAAATCATGTCAAAGTTGTGTCTGGCACCACCGAAGGTGCCACTGGTATGGTTGTTTCAGTTGAGGGGCATGTAGTGAACATAGTTTCAGATACTACTAAGGAGCTTGTAAGGTGTCTTTTCTCTATAGTTATTGCTTTTGGATGTCCTTTATTAAGTGAGGGGTCAGTGACCTGTCATTCCAATCTGTTTTTAGCTCCGTGTGTTTGCTGATAATGTCGTGGAAAGCTCTGAAGTGACAACTGGGATAACTCGAATAGGAGACTATGAACTTCATGACCTCGTGCAGCTGGAGTAAGTACTTTGTCCCCTAGTATCTATCTTGTTAGTGTAAAAAAGAACTAAATTTTTACATCATTAATTTGCAGTGATATGAGTTTTGGTGTGATCATACGTGTGGAGAGCGAAGCTTTTCAGGTAAGTATATAAATTCAAGCTACGAATTGAATTGTGAACCGTTTCTGATCCTTTTTATCATGCTTCAGGTCCTAAAAGGCATTCCGGAGAAGCCAGAGGTTGCAATTGTGAGGCTAAGAGAAATCAAATTTAAAATTGACAGAAAAATTAATTCACAAGATCGGAAGGGAAACAAATTAGCTGTCAAAGACATTGTCAAGATTCTGGAGGGTCCATGCAGGGTTAGGATTTTATTCTTTTCCCCCTTTTCTTTTTTGACATTATACAGTTCGATAGTTGTGGTTGCTAAAATATTTGATACTACTGCAGGGGAAGCAAGGCCCTATTGAACATATTTACCGAGGCATTCTATTTGTTTATGATCGCCATCACCTCGAGCATGCCGGCTTCATTTGTGCCAAGTCCGAATCTTGTATGCTGATCGGTGGATCACATGCTAACGGTGATAGAAATGTACGAGTTTATCTGCCGTGTGACTAAATCTTTACTGTGATATTTGTTTCTAATTTTAACAATATTTTTCCCACAATCTGTAATTCATGGACCTGTATTTTTGCTTCTGTAGGGTCGACCGTTTCTGCCAAAACCTTCTAATCCCAGAACACCTACTCGTACTCAATCTCCAATGAGATCGTCTAGAGGTGGCCCTCCTATGAATTGTACGTTGTCCTGGCCTTCTGATTGTATTGTTTGACTTTTGATGTTTCATTTTCCCTTCTACTTTGTGATCGTTCTTTACTAATTCATTTTCCTCCTCTCTCTCTCACTCTCACTCTCAATGTATGCTGTATTTAGTTATTTTCTGTAGCTTAGCTTATACTGTCTTCCATGAAGTCATGTTTATTATGTAGTTTTAATTGAAAAAGAAGTTGACATGCCAGTTTGTTTTCTTTTCTAGCTGGAGGAAGGTTTAGAGGTGGCAGAGGGCATGATAATTTGGTTGGCCGCTCGATTAAAATAAGGCAAGGTCCTCACAAGGGATGTAAGGGGCGTGTTAAGGAAGTTAAAGGTAACACACTCCGGGTGGAGTTGGAGGCTCAGATGAGGGTGGTTACAGGCAAGATACTTTTAACTTGATACATATATCTATTGCGATTATTAGTTATTGTTGGAAGCTTCTTATTGACCAGTTCCTTTTTGTTCAGTTAATCGTGACCAAGTAACGGATGATGTTAATGTTACAACCCCATACAGGTAAATATATAACTATTAGTGTTCTCTTTTATCTGGTTAGGTTTTTGTTTTCTAACTGTTTGAGCTTGTACAGGGGGCACTCTAGATTTGCTACAGGATCTGAGACTCCAATTCATCCTTCACGAACTCCTCTGCATCCATACATGACTCCAATGAGAGATTCTGGGGGTATTTTCCTGTTTCTAACCCCGGTCTACCGTCTATATGAATAACAACTTAGCATCTTTTGACTGCTACTTACGTAGCATAAATCATTGTTTTTTACTTTCCTGCAGCAACACCTATTCATGATGGTATGAGGACGCCCATGCGTGATAGAGCCTGGAATCCTTATACACCAATGAGTCCACCAAGGTCATTTCCGTTCTTCTAGAAGCATTTTTTGAGGAACTGTTTTGCATATTGTGATTGCCCTCCTTCTGTTGGGAGTTGGTTGCCTAGGATAGGTCAAGATGGCATGTCTATAGTAGGTTACTGTTAGAAGCCTGTACAGGTGATGAGAAGAATATAGAATACCACTGTGGCCTAAAGATATTAAATTATATAGTCTGTTTAGTGGAAAGACTAAATAATCCTCGGCGCTTCAGGATTAGGTGGATATGAGAGAGATTTGTTTGGAGAGATAATTTTCGCAGTGTTGCAAAAGTCGCTAGTCGCTAGTCGGTCAGCAGACAGGGGACTAGCGACTAGTCGGCCTAGTCGGGGAGTAGTCGGGGAGTAGTCGGCGACCCTAAATATTAAATATATTTTATTTTAATCATTTCGAAAATGTTTTCTTTTATATTTTTGGTCTAATTAAATATTAAAAATATAAAGTAGGTCATTTAGGACTTGTTTGTAATATAAAATATAAAGTTTGAGGTCTAAAATATAATTTTTAAAAGTAATTTCGGACTTTAAATACAATTTATTTCTAAATTTAGGTCATTTAGGACTTGTTTGTAACATAATTATTTTTATGGGATCTTATGTGAATACTTTAATTGCACCTTTAGTGCTGGGTATATAATGTCTCCTAAGAGACAACCCTAACCCTAAATTTCATTTTTTTCTCTCACTTTCTTCCCGCAGCCCGCAGCCCTCCCCCTTCTTCTTCTTCTCCTTCTCCTTCTCCGGCGAGTAGCCACCACTACCGACCTTTTTTTTTCTTCTTCTCTTCTCTCTATTTCCGCTCTCTCCTTCCTCTTCTCCCGCCACCGCCACCGATTCTTCTCGGAGAAGATGTGTTCGTCACCGTCACCGCCATTGAAGTTCGGAGATGTGTTCGTCACCGTCATCGCCACCGATTCTTCTCCGAGACTCCGAGAACGGTACGTTTTTCTCTCTCTCTTTGTCTTCTCGTCGGAATTTTGACCGACTAGATCGGACTTTTGACCAACTTTTTTCAAAGACCCGATTTTTTGTCCGATTTTTTGGATTTCTAGGCGGCCACCGGCCGACTACCGACTAGTCGCCGGCTAATCGGCCGACTAGGCCGAGTTTTGCAACACTGAATTTTCGGGACAGAACTTAGCTTGTTATGTGAAATATGTTGCGACGACCTATGTTACTTGGACTTGGGTACGGGTGTCGAGTGTAGTTATGTATATAGGTGGAAAGTACTTAAACATCTAAAATAAAGAATACGGGGACACTTCTTCAAATTCGGACACGGGTGCGGGGACACGCTGTCCTCCCCCCAAAAGAGAAGTGTTTCCAATCAGGAAAGTTCCTTGTTCTCTCCCGACTTCTCTTCTCCTTATGTAACCCTAATTTCTTCGTTCCTCTCCCTAAAAACTCTGCAGCAGCCGCAAAGAAACCATCGTGACACCGTCACAAACAATGTTTCATGTCCCTCGACTCTTATATCCCTCCTCCGGTCCATCTTCCCCTTCACGTATTGAAGCAGCGGTGGAGGACAGCGTTCAAGCGGCGAAGGCCAAAGTGTCCGATCAGTGTTGACCAGATCCGGTAAGCATCCCATACCCATGTTGTGTCTTGTCGACACGGGTACGACAGGCATAAACGAAGGGTCCAGGTAACATAGGCGACGACAGCAATCAACTAATGATTGGTGTTGGTAGATAATGTGATGAAAATATGTCTTGGAACTTCGAGGAAAAACGTTGCCAAAGCCAAATGATGACGACTCTCTTCTAAGTAGAATAGTGGTAGTGGGTCGGAGTGGATTAGGATGGGGATAGGAAGAATATGATGTGCTAGGAAAGAAAAGGTGCAACAAAGGTGGACATATTGGAAGATGCAAAATCTGAACTTCGTACGAGTTTCAAAATTTCCTTGTAAAGATAACACATATAGGGGAAATGTTTCATACTCACCTTGGAGTCGCTAATATAGTAGAAAGGAAACATCAACCATTACCAGTGTTATCAAGGCGTCGAGGCGCGCCAAGGCGCACATTGAATAAATATTATTTATATATTAGTAGCATGCAAATTCAGGCAAAATATAAATTATAAATAAACATAATAGTATAGTTCCCTAAAAAAACACATAGTCAGATAAAGCAAAACAAATAAAAAGCTAATGCCCCCCTAATCATCAGAATCATCTTCAAGAGCAATGTCTTTGACTTGATTCTCTTTATTCAAAGGAGCTTCTTCTTCTTCCTCATCTTCATTATTCTCATCAAAGCTAGGGACCAAATGAAGAAAATGGACTTAAATTAGGAGGCGAAGGTTGAGAATGAGAAATACTAGTTCTTTTTTTATCTAGATGGGTAGTGCGGTTCATTTACTCCAGTTGCCCTAGAAACCTCATACCTAGGCAAATCTTAATCGTCAAATACTCGCTCATTATTTTCTAACTCTCCAAGCAACCATTCATTAGAATCGGATTAATATCACAAAGGCGCGCCCGAGGCGCGACTGGAGCCTGGAGCCTTTTCTTCAAGGCGCCCGCCTCACAAAATTGAAGCGCGCCCGAGATTTTTAGGCGATATCCTTGGAGCCTAGAGCCTGAGGCGTGAGCCTTAACAACACTGACCATTACATGCTCTCAATTATTTCATTAAATTTAAGTGAAAAAAGAAAGCAATCTTAGAGGTTAATTTGGTTTGAATAACTATTGCAAAAAGCTTGCAGCAGCTTTCTGCTTGTTGGAAGAATCCTTAAAGTGCATGTTCATGAATAGTGGATGTTTTGAAAATATAGTGTCTTGGTATAAGTGGGTATCTAAACTTTCCGAAGATCGATATTGATGCAAGATTTTAGCGAGGTTACATATTTGGTTGGTTGGTTGATGATCGCGTATTAGTTTAATGATTTGAAGATTCATGGTGCTAATGCTGTAAAATTGAATAACCATATCAGGGATGACTGGGAGGATGCAAACCCTGCTTCCTGGGGGACTAGTCCACAATATCGGGTATTGCCGGAATCCTATTTTTAATTTCTTATTATTTTTATTTTTATGAATTTAAGTTTCTTGTCAATTTTCAGCCTGGAAGTCCTACTTCAAGGACATACGAAGCTCCTACTCCTGGTTATGCTGAAGCTGGAACACCAAGGGATAGCAATTCTGCCTACGGTAATTAAATTATAATTTGGGCTCAAGACTTGTGCTAATGTAATATATTCCCTGTTTACTTTTCCCTTCTTCCTCTCAGTAACTCCACTTCTTGCTCTCCCTATGCAGCAAATGCTCCAAGCCCTTATTTGCCATCAACTCCTGGTGGTCAGCCACCGATGACACCAAGTTCTGCGTATTTGCCTGGTACACCTGGTGGGCAGCCTATGACACCTGGGAGCGGTGGTCTGGACTTGATGTCACCTGTAATGGGTCTGTTCTCTTATAGTACTGACCTCTATACGTGCATATCCATCTTATACGAAGTAGAATATATTTTAATCCCAAGTCCGAGGATGCCTGCTGTTTGGATTAGTGATTGAGACTTGAGAGGAAAATCACATTGCAAGCTTGCTTTTAGTATGTGGTGATATTGAAATTTACAGAAATATGGAAATCGGGTTAACCTTTACATCAAAGTATTGGTTTCCATATCCCTGTACTGGTCTAACACACGGTTGATAACTACACTTGATTTATATCCTCTACAAATTTCTAATGAAAAATCTCTCTTTGACACTTATTTTAGGTTTGTGGCCCCCCATTTAAAATAGTTTTTAGACAGCAGAATTTGTGACAAGTTAAAAAATCCACTGGCTTTTGCGGTGATTATATTTATGTGCTCTTTTAAGTGGAGACATGAAAAAGGCCAGAAAAGTTTAGAGTCGTTTCTTGGAATTTCTGATGGTGTTTTTTGTTACATTTTTTATTTTCCTTTTTTGCCTTGTTTCTTACTATGTTACCTAGACCCTTCGTTTATGCCTGTCGACCCGTGTTGACACGACACGACATGAGTCCGGTATGGCATACTTACCGGATCTGGTCAACACCAATCATACACTTTGTTTTAGATGTTTAAGTACCCGACACCTAAATACATACCCGACACCCATACCCGAGTCCGAGTAACATAGGTTTCTTATAATTGCATACTGTTTTTATCTTCTAATAATTTTCTCCTGTTACAAGTTATTTCCCTAAAAACCTATGAAGGCATTGGTTTTTTAATGACTATTTTTGGATGATGAGAGACATTATTTTGCAGGTGCAGATAACGATGGACCATGGTTTCTACCAGAAATTTTGGTTAAGCATAGGAATGATGGGAGTGTTCTTGGAGTCATTAGAGAGGTGCTCCCGGTAAGTACATTTGTACTTGTTATACACTTTTAGTTATCTTGCTGTTGATACATGAACTCATGCTCATTTGCATTAGGTTACACCTTTTATGTGTTTACATTTTTCACTGAGGATTATATTTAATGATGCTTCAAAGAACATCATTTTGATTGGAGGTTTGTGGGAATTGGTTCTTACAGAAAGACTTGTACAAAATGTTTGTTGAATAACATAACTACGAATTAAATAAGAGTACGGAACACATCAGTAAACTGTCATATAGCTCGTGAAAGTTAATGTTACCCACTAATGAATCCTACTTTTTCCAAGAAACAACTCGAGCAGCCGGAAAAGGCTGCCTCAATTGTATGTTAATGGAGTTCATCAACATGGTTAATAGTCCTTGCCTTTACTTGGAGAGGGGGAGTGACACCACACTCTTCAGTGATTGTAGTTTGAATCCCATATGCGTACCGAATATGTCTCACAAACGTGCACTTTCCCTATGGATCCAGTTGCTTCGCGTATGTGAGTAGGTTAATAAGAAGGTGGTGGGTGGGTAATATACTCGTGCTGTCCTTCAAACCTTTTGGTTTGTATTGCCCCTTTAAAGTGGCTCAGATTCACCAAACAAGAAACGGAATTTGGCACTGCTGTCTAGTTGGCAGTATTTATCAATGGCGGATGGCCGACTACGTCAGGAAGCCAAAAATACGCCATAGTAAAATAGTTGATGGAGGCCTTAAAAAATAGAGTAATTTGCACTAAATGGCCATTGAGTATTTCATTATTTCGGGTTACGGCCATAAACAAAGTTTTCTTCGGGTTTTGACCATAAATTTTATACGAGCCACCCATTCTAGCACTGGTGAAGAATTCCGGTCAATTTATTCTTATGTTTAGCCTGAAAATTTTAAAAGACTAATATATCCTTTTCATTTAAATAAATATACCTCAAACAAGCTCAACCTGGCACACTTATCCTGATTCGACCCGACCCGTTCCGGCGTTCCCTTTCTCCTCCATTTTTTCCGGCCCGCTCCCCTTCTCCTCCATTCATTCTGGCGATCCACCACCACCATAGAGCCACCATCACCGCCAACCACCATCCCCACTGCACACAGCCACCATCCCCATCTCATTCCTCATCACACAGAATCCAGATTAGGGTGTTCTTCTTCCTCTTCTTCTTCTTCTTCTGATAGTGAAGAAAATGGAGACATCAAATTCTGATGCTCAGGGAAATTCCAGTTCCATTTCAGAAAACCCCCTTCCACCAAATGTAGTCCATGTATGCTTCCTGCCATTCTTCCACCAAATGAGAAGCAAATTCCTTCCCAAACTTCATCTTTTCACAAATTTTAAACCAGCCCCTGTTCCAGATGGGTTTTCAGAGATTTCTTTAGAAATCAAGAATTTTTTTGGGTTCTAATGATACCAACTATGTCAACCAACTCCTTCATAGTTATCTTTAACTGTGATTGAATAAGGCTTTATACTTTGAACCAACCCAAGAAGATGCCATTGAAGATCTTTAGAGATTAGGGAATGGAGCTCACCGGTGATTGTTGATTTTTGGGGAAGAAGGTCGCCGGAGATGGTGGATTTGTTGGAGATTGATGGAGCGAGTAGGGTCGGGTTAGTGAAGTGGGTCGGTTTGAGCTTGTTTGAAGCAGATTAGTTTAAGGACTAAAATGCCCCTCACGTGCCGGTCACGTGAGGGTTTTTTTTTTAATAAAAAAATTGCCCGAATTTTGGCCGGATGCTAGAACCCGTGACGCGTAATATTTTATGGTCAAAACCCGAAGAAAACTTTGTTTATGGCCGTAACCCGAAATAATGAAATACTCGAAGGCCATTTAGTGCATATTACTCTAAAAAATAATATTTATATATGTAAATACACCAAAAAAATACATATAGAATATATTAACATAACAATATATAATAAACTAAATCAAGAACAATAAACATTAACAAAAAAAACATCAGTATAACAATATCATAGACCAAATACCACAAACCTCGTAACATAAGTTCAACTAAAATAGAAAATAATAAAGTTCACGTTCCAATTTCCAAGTAAGTTTATGCCAACAAAAGATAGAACACAACATTTAAGATAACACACAACATAACATAGAATCTAATCATCATCATCCTCTATCCTAACATAATCAATGTCTACACCATCTAATGGGCCTCTCTCTCTTCCTCCTCTCCGTCCGACTCATAAAAGATAATTTTTCTTCTTATATCCAATTCCTCATCTCCTAATTCTAGTTCATCTTCTACAACTATCTCCTTTCTTTTTTAACTTGAAGATGCAACTCGGCGGCATTTCTTAGAAGGTCTCATACCGCCAATGCACTCGCGGGGTTCCTTACTTATCCTGCTACTTCGCCTAGTATATGTTCTAGGCTCTGCAACTCCGGAAGCTTCACAAACAGTTGCCTAATCCAAACCATCACCCTAAAAAAAACAAGTCAACCCTAACATCTTCATTAGCATCCATTTCTCCAACAAGCCACTCATTACACTAATTAATATCATTGAGTGTAATTGGATCAATTTCATCTCTAACATTACATCCTTGCTTGAGTTGTTGGTTATACTTCACATGGACCCAAATCATGCAATTTATTATGCTGGAGCTTATTTCTCTTCTTCGAGTGAATCTACAATATAAATAAAGTTGAGCTTTAATTTCTACCTAACACAAAGTAGAAGACTTGTCATTAAAAAGAATAAGAGTAATGATACTAACTTGTTAAAACACACTACAATTACGCTCACACCCGGATGCACTACATGGCAAGCTACTTTGTCACACGGAGTCTCTAATATTTGTTTGTATCAATTTCTCCTTCTTTCTTCTTTCAATAGCAGTTTTCGGTTTCTTATAATACACATTCAGTGGACCCTTCTTGGCAGCATTCTTCCTACCACCACTCAGAGTCTCAACCTCATCATCACTTGCATCATATACAAAACTCGAAATATCACAATTCATTCGATCTTGAATCTTGTCAATTTTCTTCACATTTTCAAAAGCCAAAAGCTCTCTAACTTCTTTGGACACTTCGCGCAAGCTGATACATTACATTTTTTTTCCCATTAAATGTTGTTTGGCTCTATTAGTCCCACCGTTCATAACATTTCACAATAATAACAAATAACTGCATTTGTATTTCCTCCTTTCTCGGGTTGACAATATTTATAGCAGGCATCCATTCTACTACTCTCAGCTGCTCTTGAAGAAGCCGGTGATGTTGTTCGCTTTCATAATTATAAGTACAAGAACTGTAACAAATTAAAAGAGGATGTGTTAAAAGAAAGAATGGAAGAACCTAAAAAAGATTAAAACAATGTCTTAGATAGTATATCGAATATTCTATGAAAAAGGAAAAAGAAATCAATTAAACAAGAATTTGCTTCAATATTTCATGGAACAGAAATAGAAATCAGCAGAATAAATATCTCAATATTAGTCTAATATTCGACACACTAATTATTTAGAACCCTATACTACTACTACTTTGAAACAATAGAAGAAGATTGAAAAGCTTGAAATTATTACGGGAAGGAAAGCTAAGAATGATTGAAAAGCATGTGGAAAATGGGAAGAAAACAAGACGAGAATTGTGGAACAAACTTCTTTTATTTCACTAACACTTTTCTCCTCTCATCAACTTCTGAGGAAACAAGAGTGGATTACACTGCCTTTTATAGGCAAACATTACTAAGCGGACTTGAAATCCGGACTCGAAAACAAACTAATGTACAGGAAACTTACAAGACACGTTTCGGACGTGAAATCATTTCATTGCTACCCTTTATGAAAAGAAGTAAAATTCCAATAAAAAAGAAGTAATTTCATTGCATTGAATTAAAAAAAAACATCAGGAAAAAAAAAAACTAACCTGCTGGCCAGAGCTGATCGACGGAGGACAGGATGGGTCACCGGAGAGGGAGAAAAGAAGAGTCTGCGACTCTGTTTATCTTACACACGCAGACGACACAGACTTTGTTTAGGGTTCAATTACGTTTTAGTGTGGATTTTATTTTAATTTTAAACTTTAATGGAATTGAGCTGGGCCAAATAGACCAAAGCCCATTTGTAATTTAGACTTAAAACCCATAAAAAAGATGTCATTTAGGCTATTTCCACCATAATCACCGGGACCGCAATACAACGCCACACAAATCTGCCAGGCCATGGGGGTTACATGGCGGAGGCTGCCGAATCCTCCACCGTCATCTGCCATGGCCGCAATTTGATAACAATAGTTGTTGGACTTATCCACTATGGGATCTGTGGGGTTTCTGTGGATTGCATTGTGGGAAATACACTTTAAGAGCTTATTAATCATATTTCAAGATACTCAATTTCATGTTGTCCAATCATTTTCCTATTTCTTTGGACCTGGTAGAAATAAGGGATTATTGGCTACTAGCTGCAATGTCGAGACCAATAGAGTGAATGGATAGATTTTACTCATTTTTAATTTTTGAATTGGAAATGCATAATTCTGTGATGTCTTTTAACTCGGAGGCTACCGTAAAAAAATAAAATAAAAATAAACTCGGGGGCTCTGAGATAAAGAGGTAAGAAACTCTCTGGAACTATGAGAGGAGGAATATTCATTCAATTCCTACTTACGCTTTGGAATCTTCTACTCCACTTAATAATATAAGGCCATTTTGCATAGATTAATAGAGAAATAAGTGATATTTATCATATTATATGTTTTACTAATTCCACTAATATAATAGTGAATGAGAGAATTGCTTTTGTGGATGAAGGCAACTTTGAGGACATATTAAAATTGTTAAATGCCAAGTATCTTTGGAAAAGATAAAAGGCTCTATATTGTGAAACAGATGGGATATTGTGTAGTAGGAATGTTTTTTTTGTTTTGATTCTAGATTTAAACTCGGAAGGCATAAAGCATTGAAAACTGTCACGATTCCATTTACAGTTTTTAGCGAGTAGACTTGGAACAGAATCTTATTAGTTCTTTCTTCTGATTTACAAATCCTGCTACTTTGCTCCACAAGTAAACTTAATACTGAAGTGATTTTCCTTTTCCAGGATGGTTCATGTAAGGTAGCTCTTCGGGATGGATCGAGTTTCAATGGTGAAACAATCACTGTGCTTCCTTCTGAAATAGATTCTGTTCGACCAGAGAAGTCGGGAGAAAGGATAAAGATCCTAGGTGGTGCTCACCGCGGAACCATCGGAAAGCTTATTGGTATTGATGGGAAAGATGGTATTGTCAAGTTAGATGTCAGCTTTGATGTCAAAATATTAGATCTGGAAATTTTGGCAAGATGCCCGCGCTAAAGATTCAAAAAGCTCAATTCTCATGCAGAGCTAAGAGCTGCTTGTGAGGCAATTGCATGATCAACCAACCCCATGTTATGTAATTAATTATGTACTCCCCCCCTCTCTCCTTCCTCCTTGTTATATTGGATAAAAGGTAATTGAAAATCATGTACATGTACCTGTTCCCTAGGACCAATTGCTTTGTTTACTTTAATTTTATTTTTCTTGTGATTGGAAAAAAGGGCTGAAGAAAGAATAGGAGAATAACGCAGCGATGACTAGTATGTTTTGTTTGTAATAAGAACAAGAATTGTAATCTATAAATGTCATATAGTCCATTTCCCTTGCTTTTATTTACATCCATCTCTTCAGGGACGAAGACAAGGAGGGGAGGGGAGATTTCAAAAAATATTATTACATATAGTAAATTGTATATGTATTTCAGAATATTTTATTAAATTTGCACTTCCAATATTTTTTTTGAAGTTTTTATATATAGTTCGATATACTGTTGCAGTTTTTGCCTCAATGTCAAATTTTTTGGCTTTGACCATGCATCTCTTTATAGAATATTCTGATTGCCTGAAGTTTTCAGACTTTATCCTTTTTTTAATTTAGGAAACTATGACGCTGGAGAAGTTTTAGGACAGGTGGCCGCCTCACTTTTGTTTTACTTTTTCAATCATTATTTTGGGAAATCGGCCTCTGTAATCTTTGAACTTATTTCGTTCATCACGTAGAGTGCCTGTGATGTTTTTTTACTGCTTAAAATATCCCTCAACATTTTACGTTCAACCTATAGAGTCCTAGTCAATAACTTTTGCTCCCGCCAAATCAAACATGTGTAGTGCACATCTCTAAAAAATAGGAATATAATTGTCATTTTGTTATTAAATTAAAAAATATTAACTGTCTATTAATGTCATTTTTTAAATAAAATAAATAAAAAACTAAAACCCCCTTTCTTCTCAAAATAGCCACCGCTCCAATCCCTCTTACTCCGCCGCTGATGACCTAACACCATTTTCTCCGTCTCCATCACCGTCCATCAGCACTGCCTCCATCAACGTCCATCAGTACCGCCTTCTGTGTGTAATTATTTTTTCATAACCTGTTACGTTGGCCTGAATTTATTTTGCGCGATTACATGATTTTATGTCTATTTAATTTTTATAATATGTTACGTGTTATATTTGTGTACATTTTGTTGAGAGGCGTTTCGCACGCGTATCGTAGTTGGAGGATTTAATTGTAATTCACCTATAAAAATAGTTTAACTAAACGTATAATTGGAATTGGAATTGGAATTGGAATTGAATTAAGAGTTTGATTGGATTAGGGAATTACCATAATAATAAAAGGAAATAATATAATTAGAGTAAAAAGAATAAGGAAATTAAATTAAAGAAAAATTAAGATAAAGAATATAGGGGATCAGGGGGAATAGAAAACAAAATAATAAAAGTAAAGAAAATCAATCATAAGGGGGGGTCAGGGACGTGGGAAACCGTGCACAAAAGCAAACAGAAAGAAGAAAAAAACGGCAGGAGTCGCTGGGAACAGAAAGAAATAAAAAGGTTTTGAAAGTTTATATTCTGGGAACTTTGAGAGATCACCGAGTGAGCGTTTCTTGTCCAATTTCGACGTACGATATATCAAAACGACGGCGTTAGCGATACCTACGAGTGAGAGCAGACGAAAGTCGAATTGGAGTTCGGAACGGAAAGATATCGCACCTGGAGCGGGGCAAATTTTTTGAAAATCCTGGTTTCGGATTTTGCTTGTTTTAATTGCTTTTAATAAGGTAATGACCCTATTGTACTGTTATTTTCTACCCTGAATTGTATATGTATATTGGATATTGATTTGGATTTGTTTAAAATTGATTGAGTATACATATTGCATAAATTGATGAGTTTACGAAGCAATTACATGTTTTACGCTTTTTATCGCTTTGCTTCCATGAATATTAATAATCTCACATGTCATGTAATTTGAAATTGTACTTGCTTTTATCTATTCTTATTACATCTATTGTTGCCTATCGTTATTGTGAATTGTGAGTTGAGAATTGTGAATTGTGGAAGTTGAACATAGATGTTAAATTGGTCGTTATTGAACTTGCATATTTGTTCATTACTTGGGTCGTCCTATTTGGTTGAGGAGTCGCCGTCTTACTTGGTCCTTTGTCCATTTGGTTTTGTCGTCCTTGTCTATTTGGTTTGTTGTCGTCTATTTGGTATTGGTCGATCGAGTCGTCGCCCCATTCGAGCTCTTGCCTATGAAAGATCAGTAGCAGGATACGTACACTTTATATATCGCTGGAACCCGTGAGTCCGCGATAATTGTGTGTGTGGATATGTGTGGGCCCGGACTCTAGCGGGAGAAATAAGTTGGGGCTGTTAACAGTAGATGGTGGAGCTCATTTATGGGAGATGACACAATGGACGTATTCTTTATTTTTGGCCTCCGTCCGAGAGAGGGGGGGGGGAAGATTTAGCCGGACGCATGATTATCGTGTGGTCTCTCCTCGGTAGGTGAATACATGGAGACTGTTAGTAGTGATTATGGGCCTGATTAGACAATTGAGCTTGAATGTGGGGTTGTAGTGTCATAGCGATAACTATGTTCGTAGTGTCTAAGCAAAGTGTGTAATCGTGAATACTATATGGGCAGACGTGCTTATCATGAATTCAGTTGTGTGGGTACTTATACGTGAAGAATATAATTGTTTAGCTTAACTGTTGTTTTTAACTCGTTTGGTCATTATTCGTATTATACTTGATTGTCTGACATAACTATTGTTTTGTAGTGCATGAGTGGTATGAGATGCTCATGGCATGACTTCCGATCCATGGTGTCAGATTTGATGAGTACAGTTGAACATTTGTTTGGGTCATATTTGATACTTGGTATTGAGTTTTTTTGGTCATTTATGGTTTTGGGAAGTTTTGGTGTAGAATTGGTGCATTTGTGCACAAGTTTTGCACTTGTTTTTCTGTTTTTTGCAGGTCGCGGATGATCGAATCATCCTACCATTCGTCCTATGGTTCGTCAATAGAATGACAATTAGCTATTGTCCTACCACGGACAATACCGTGGACAAAGTGTTTTGTCCACGGGTGCCTTCGGTCGACCGGATGTGTGCTCAACTCTGTTTTATTTTTCCAGTTTGCTTCTGGGATAACACCGGTCGATCGGACTATGGGTGTGGTCAACCGGAGGGCCACAAAAAGTTGTGTTGTGTTTTGTCCAGTGAGGTTTTTTGCTCTGTCTTTCCAGTGTCCGTGTTTTGTGTCCTGTTGGACTTGTGCAATGTATTTGTAGTGGTTTATATTGTTTACATTGTGTGTGATGTGTCGTGTCAAAAGTGTGTTTTCAAAAGGGTATTTTAGGAAACGGGAATGTGCTTTACTGTCTATTTGTGATTTATACTTGTGATCATTTGGTCCTTACTGAGCCCCACAGCTTAGTCCATCCGCTTTCTTACTATGCAGGTGATATAGATGTTGCGCCTTACTTTGATGATGCTTGGGAGGGGCACCATGATGAGTGATGATCTAATGAACCTCGTAGTAGATGCACTTTACTATTCGAACACTAGTTTTATTTTCAGTTATTTCTTTTTGAACGTTTAGACTTATTCTAATAATGTAATAAGTAGATTCATTTTCATTTATTTATTCAGACTTTCGCTATTTAATTCACATTTTCGATTTAATGCATAACAAATTCCCTTTTAATAACTCTGTAATTGGGTTTTGGTGTCTCATTGACCAATGAGGCACCGACATGTCATCAACCGGGTTACGGGGTGTGACTGAAGTGATATCAGAGTAGGTTGAACCTTAGAGATTAAAACTTGGAATGAACTTAGGAATAACACGAAATGGGTAGAGACCATGGACTATGATGTATTTGTTTATTTAAAGCTTTATATCTTGTCGTTACATGTATATTATGACTTTCTTATATGTAATACGTGTTATGTGATTCTTGTATTATACCATGCCATCCTCTACTTGTCTCTGCTTCGAGTGTCAATTATTTGATACATTCGGCCAAGAAAAAGAAAGAAAAAGATTCAAGAACAAGAATCAACAACTATAAAAGATTGAGATCGTCCTTTTCTTAAACACAAAAGGATACCTAAAAAGTATCTTCCCTTTCTGGTTAGGTCTAGGATTTTCAAGATTACTCTTATTTTCTTTCTTTACTATTTCTTTAAGTCTAGGATTTCTATTCCTCTATTTTTCAACTTTGTCTCAACGCGACAATTAGGAACCTTTAATTCTTGGCCTTCATCTTTAAAGCCATCTAGAGTTGAAGTTCTTTTACAAGTATTATTGGAATATTGAGTGAATGTTTTTTCTATCTAACAAATTTGAGTGTTTTAAGTAATTATGTCTCAACAGGGAGTCTATACATCAAAGCAAGATGAAAGCTTTGCGGATGATAAGCTTTTCAAAGAAGCCGTGCCAAAACTATTCTAAAGAATGATGCAACGTTAGGATGAATTGGCCAAAATAATGACTCTTGTTGAAACAATGGCGAGACCACAAATCCCTCAAAGGTAACCATATGCACCTAGAAGAGGTAAGCAAGTTGAGACACAAGATGACCAATTTTGATGACGAGAATTAAGGGTATGAGTCTCATGAATCCAATGAACCAATGATGGAAAGCATTCGGCAAAGAATGGTGTTTGTACCACCTCAGCTGAGAGCAAGAGAGCCATATGAAAGGTTTGATGATAATCTTGCTTTTGAACCAATGAGACCGAGAATGGGAGAAAATTTTCAGAGATTTGACAACAATCTTGGTGCAATCAAGACCAATATTCCATCTTTTCAAGGTACGAATGATCCTGAAATATTTTTAGATTGGATTCGTAATGTTGATCATGTTTTGCTCTTCACAACTATTCGGAGGACAAAAAGGTAAAATTGGAAGACATGGAGTTCTTAGATTATGCTTCTATTTGGTGGGACATAGAGACAAATTCAAGAAGGGTGGGCCAACATGTAATTGGTAGTTGGGATGAGATGAAAGCGGTGATGAAGCAGAGATTTGTTCCCGAAAATTACACTAGGGAAATTTTCAGTCGCTTACAAAGGCTTAAGAAAGATTCTAGATCGGTGGATGAATATTACAAAGAGATGAAAATTGCCATGATTAGAGCGGATATTCAAGCAGATAGTTAGTCTGATTCTTGGCGGGTCTCAATGACAAAATTTGGCCAAAGGTAGAACGTGCTAACCATGATAATCTTATTGAGATGGTTTATTATGTAGAACAAATAGCAAGGCAGATAAAGGTGAAAAGTTTAAGGACTTATTCAGCTAATTTCCAACCTTGGAAAAAAGCCGAATCAGCCCCTCAACAATTCATCACTTTTGCCGAGCCAAATTAAGGCAAAGGAGACTATTGGAGTTGCCAAAACAGCCACATAATTAAATGGAGAAGCCAAGGCTTTTTCTATATCAATTTCATCCAATACGAGGTTAAGTAACTCTTCTAACCTCAAAAGGAATGTTATAAGTGTAGGGGAAAGGGACAATTTGATAGGGACTGCCCAAACAAAAGCATAATGATCATGCAAGATGATGGAACATGGGTTAGTGATGAGGAAGCCGTGGAATAAGAATTTGATGAAGAAGCCGAGCCGTTTGGTGCCAATTCGGAGGAAGGGGTCAAATTTTGGTATATATGAAGCTTCTACATACTCAACATAATGATCATGCAAGATGATGGAACATGGGTTAGTGATGAAGAAGCCGTGGAAGAAGAATTTGATGAAGAAGCCGAGCCGTTTGATGCCAATTCGGAGGAAGGGGTCAAATTTTGGTATATATGAAGCTTTTACATACTCAACAATTAGATGGGCAACATCTTCAAAGAACCAAAATTTTCAGACAATGTGCAATGTCAAAGGCAAGATTTCTCTTCTTATTATTGATAATGGTTGTTGTGCTAATGTTTGCTCTCTTGATATGGTCATCGCTCTTGATTTACCTTGGAAAGTACATCCACATCCTTATAAGATTTCTTGGTTAAATAATAGTGGTGAAATCCGAGTTGATAAACAGGGTGAGATTGAATTTGCAATTGGAAAGTATTAGGGCAAAGTTATGTGTGATGTAGTTCCTATGACTGCTAGTCACATTATCTTGGGAAGACAATGACAATATGATAGAGGTGCAGATCATCTTGGAAGAAATAATGTCTATCAAGTAACCATGGATAACATAAAGTTTACTTTACATCCTTTGACCCCGAAAGAAGCTAGTGAGGTTCATCAAACAATGACCGAGAATCGAGAGAAAAGAATGAGAGATGAGATGCAAAAAAAAAAGTGATCTCACCATTGCAGCAAAAAAAGAGGTAAAAAAATGAAGAAAAAGCCGACATTAATGTGAGAAAAAGGTAAGTTCTCAAAAGGTGAGGAATGAGTGTTTATTTATATCCACGGGAAAGGTAGATAAGGCTATTCGAGCAAAGCAAGCAATTATTTTGCTTCTTTTCAAAGGAGTCGAAACTCCTTGCCTCACTAACACTTTTGAACTAACTTGTTCTTCTCTACCTAGTCCTGCTTTTTATTTTTTATTTTTTATCTATTGCTGGAATTCAAAGGTGTTTTCCCCAAGGAATTGCCGAAAGGCCTCCCTCCAATTAGGGTAATTGAACATCAAATCGACTTCATTCCAGGATTCGTTCTTCCAAATAGACCGTCTTATAGAGAAAATCCAGATGAAACTCGAGAAATTCAAATGCAAGTAGATGCACTACTTGAGAAGGAACATGTAAGAGAAGCTCTAAGCCCTTGTGCTAGTCCTGTTATATTAGTACCTAAAAAGGAAGGAACTTGGAGACTATGTACGGATTGTCGAGCTATAAATAAGGTAACTATTAAATATAGATATCCTATACCACGTTTAGATGATATTCTTGAAGAGTTTCATCATGCCATAATATTTTCTAAAATTGATCCAACTCAAGGATACCATCAAATTAGAATGAAAGAAGGCGATGAATGGAAAACTGCATTTAAGACTAAATATGGTTTATATGAATGGGTTGTCATGCCTTTTGGTCTTACTAATGCACCAAGTACTTTCATGACGTTAATAAATTACATCTTTAGACATTGTTTTGGTAAATTTGTGGTAGTTTACTTTGATGATATACTAGTTTATAGTAAAAACTTGGAAGAGCACGTTGAACATCTTAGAACTGTTTTTACTATCTTAAAGGAACGAACTTTGTATGCTAAGCTCGAAAAGTGTGTCTTTTATATTACTTCTATAAATTTTCTTGGATATATTGTGTGTGATACCCGTAATTTTTGTTTACGTGTAATTAATTATTGTGTGACTTATTGCGTAGGCGTATTTTATTTCGTGTTATTATGTGTTTACGTATCTATTTAATTTTTATAACTTGTTATGAGTTACATTTTTTGGTACGTTTTGTGAGGGGCGTTTCGTACGTGTATCGTATTTGAGGGACCTAGTTGTAATTCACTTAGATGAGTAGTTTAATTAGATTGGAATTTAATTAGGAATCCTAATAGGATTGGGAGAGTACCTTAATTAAAATAAATGAATAAGAAAAGGATTATATATATTAGAGTGAATCAAGGGATTTAGGAAATAAAATAAAAAAATAAAATGAAATGGTATTTGAAAAGGATTAGGAAAGGTTCTCTCTATATCTAATTCGTCGTATATATAATTGTATATCGTTATTGCAAATCGTGAGTCGTATCCGTTTATTTTTTGAACTTGCATAATTTTTTATCGCTTTGGTCATATTAATTGGATAATACTTGGGGTCGTCATTACTGGTCTCGTTATCTTTAGTCATAGATGGTTTTGGTTGATCGAGTCGTCGCCCTATTTTGAGCTCGTGTCTAGAACCTACTAAATGATATGACTTGTTTGAAAGTTATAAACGTGAGCACGATGAGGTGCGAATGTGTTGATCCCGAGATCATGTGATACGTGTGGCACTTCATGGACCTTCATCTGATGATGGGAAAATCATTGAGATTGTAACGGTTTTGTGGATTCCAAGGTGTTGGATGATGATACAATATATTATGAGTCCTTAAGGCGTGAACCTGTTCGTTTTTCGTTTAGGGAGTAAAACTGAACCCAGTGCGTATGAACTTCTTGCGGTCTCCTAACAAGGCAAAGTGTTAGGACCGTTACAATTATTATCGTATAGTTGTGACTAGATACTTGAGCTCGAATTGTGGGAAGTCATGCCACAACAATAGCTATGCTCGTAGTGTCTAAGCAAAGTGTATAATCGTGTGTATCGTTTGGACAGAGCACGGCGCCCTTCGTACATTTGGTTGTGTAAGTGCTTGGACATGAAGAGTATGGGTATTTAGCTTAATTGTTTTCTTTACTTCTTGTTCTTGTTTTGGTCCTACTTGTTGCTTGATTTTGAGTCTTTTAACTTGTATTTTGGGTCGGGTTTGATTTGTTGCAAGATAGTACACTTGTGTACAAGTTTTGCACTTGATTTTCTGTTTTTCACAGGTTGCGGACGAAGCATTCGTCTTACGTATCATCCTAGGGTTCGTCTGCCGTCGAACAGAAGCTACTGTCTTACTGCGGACACACCTGCAGACGAAGCCCTTCGTCCGTAGCTACCTCCTGTCGACTGGTTTGGGTATGTGGTCGACCGGAGCCCCTGTTTTTTGTCGAGTTGTTTCTGGACGAGCACCGGTTGACCGGACTATGGGTTAGGTCGACTGGCGGGGTCACAGTGAGGTTGTTTCTATTCTGTACCGTTCTGTTATGATCCGATCTGATTCTGTCCTTTTCTGTTCAGGTTCTGAGTCTTGTGAGACTTGTGTAGTGTCTTGTTCAGAGTACTTATTTCAAAGGGGTATTTTGGGAAACGGGAATGTGCTACAGTGTCATATGTTATATATACTTGTTTTATTGAGTCCTTTCTGAGCACCGGAGCTCAGTCCATCCGCTTTTACTGTGCAGGTTTTGTAGATGTTGACTCTAGCTTTGATGGCGATGCTTGGAAGGGGACTATGAAGAGTGATCCATAACCGGCCATGATTTAGAGATTTAAATAATTCGTTTATTTATTTACACTTAGAGTATTTCATTGATAGTAATTTTGAACAAATTCATTTATAATACTCAGTATTATTTCACGCATAGTAATTTTATTCTGATGTTTAACACTTATTTTGGATTATTTCATAATTGAATTTCCTTTTAGTAACTCTGATTGTGGGCTTTGGTGTCTCATCGACCAATGAGACACTGCCATGTCACCATTCAGGTTACGGGGTGTGACATTATGAGTTCTCAAGGAATTAGTGTTGATCCGATCAAGATCTAAACAATCATGGTACGTCAGACACCAACAAATGCAAGCCAAGTAAGATATTTTTCATGGCTAGTTTCTATAGACGTTTTGTTCGTAATTTTAGTACTATTGCTGCCCCATTAAATGAAGTTGTGAAGAAGGATACTTCTTTTTATTAGGATGAGCCGCAATAAAATAGCTTTGACAAGCTCAAAGCATTACTTACATCTTCTCATATACTCGCTTTGCCTAATTTTGATTTAACTTTTGAAGTTGAATGTGATGCTTCAGGAATAGGTAATGGACACCTTGGCTTATTTTAGTGAGAAATTAAGTGGACCTACACTTAACTATCCAACCTATGATAAAGAGTTGTATGCAATTGTTAGAGGCTTTGAAAACATGGCAACATACTTAATGCCGAAGAAGTTTGTTATACACACGGACCATGAATCCATTAAGTACCTAAAAGGGCAAGGTAAGTTGAACAAAAGGCATGCTAAATGGGTTTCCTTTATTAATATTTTTCCTTACATAATCATGTACAAAAAGGGAAAGGATAACATTATAGCCGATGCTCTATCTAGGAGGTACACTTTACTTTCGGTAATGAATGCTAAATTGCTTGGTTTTCAACATCTTAAAGCTTTATATGAACATGATAATGATTTTTCAGCCTTGTATGTAGCATGTGAGCTCTCGGCTCAAAAGTCCTTTTTATCGATTTAATGGCTTTTTGTTAAAAGTGTTAGTAGTGCCCTAGGACCATTAGCACATGTTGTGCGTTTTATTATCTTTTGAGCATGTAATTGAATAGTTAATTTTTGCTTTTGATTATCAAATGTGTGATTTGATAGTAAAACTCATTAGCTTATGTAATTACTATTCTAGAAGTCCCTAGTTTTATGTAATGCTTAATTGCTATGAAATAAAACTAGTATGATTGTTGATTGTTGATCTTGTTTTACTGATCATGTGTAATGGATACAAATCACATCATAGATGCAATATATAGGGATACATTGTATTGGACGTGATCCGCCAGAGAAGTAATACTTCATGGTCTTAAGTCATAAGTATTACTTCCTCAATACTATTTTAGCATCCTTAGACCTTATGTCTTCATTGATTCTAGTATGAATGGAGCCACGTTTTGACTCAGTCGGACGTTACTTATAACAGAGTAATCAATACGACTGATGATCGGATGTAGTGTCCTATCATAGCTTGAATGTGAGAGAAATTGTAAGGAATTTGTCCCTCTCTATTATTAGAGAGAGATATACATGGGCCCCCTCGATAGGGAAAAGATCTGTTTAAATGCATGGCCGTGCTCAAATGTATTTGATAAAGTGGTTATCAAATGCTATTTGTCTAAACAGTCTACCTGGAGATCGAGCATAAATACAATTAAGCTTAATAAGGGTGACGAC
Organism: Vinca minor; assembly: GCA_026122235.1. Lineage (NCBI taxonomy): Eukaryota > Viridiplantae > Streptophyta > Magnoliopsida > Gentianales > Apocynaceae > Vinca > Vinca minor. The sequence continues at coordinate 13,154,714 of JAOCZM010000011.1, read as the reverse complement.
CACCATGCCTTATGCTTAATTAGGATATCGCGAGACAAAGGGATTAAATAGTAGATTGATATTAGGTTCCGTTGTATATTCATTCACTTTGGGTAGTCACAATGTCCCTCGCTAGGGGACCGCTTGTGATTTATGAACTCACACTACTACTAAGTGTATTTTCATTGCCATTGTGATATGAACCTACAGGGTCACACGCATAGATGAGCTAACGAGCTTCATGTCCAGATTCAATGAATCCAGAAAGTGTCTAGTTTCATTGTATCTGACATTTGTCTTTCTGAAAATAATAAAGTGTTTATTACTCGAATTAGAGATAGGGGCAATTTCGGTATTTTACCTATAGCTGGGATTACGTGGGAGTTATTATCCGATAAGGACTCCCACTACCAGCGAAAGTCTAGGGAACGTGGGATTCTGAGACTCCCACTGCCGAGAGAAGTTGAGTAGAGGTGGGAGTTGTTCTAGTAACAAACTCTCACACTCTATTTAACATCTCTTAGCCGAAACCTAGAAGACTAATGCTTTTCAGGCGAAATACCTTAGTATCCAGAAAAGAGTTTTCTGCCTCTCCATTTTCTCTCTGATTCCCGAAACCCAGAAAGACGAAGAGCTAGCAATCGCTGCCCGTTTCGTCGCGTGGATACCGGTAGAGGGACATTCCGCAAAGGGAATTCCGTTGGTGGCAGATTAGCATCCAAGAAACGTCATCCTCCATTCAAGAAGTAGCTTCTTGAATCCAAGAAACGTAAGTTCTTTATTGCTGTTTTCGAATTGTTTCATATGAGCGGATCCTTCAGGGGAGGATCCATGGGTGTTTGGAACGAGTTTCCGCCCTTGGATCCCTTCAAAAAGAAAATAAATTGTGTATTCCATCTTGTTAATACGTAAATTACTTGTTAGGGAAGCACATTCTGGAGGGTTAATGGGACATTTTGGAGTTGTTAAAACTCTTGACATATTGCAAGAACACTTCTTTTGGCCCAAGATGAAGAGAGATGTTCGAAAAATATGTGACCTTTGTCTCAAGTGCAAACAGGTTAAAAGTACAAGCAAAGCTCACATATTATACATGCCTTTACCTAGGGGTGTCAATCGAGTTATGTGAGCCCAATTTTAAGTCCTTCATAGAGAAACATTGCCCCAACCAAACCTTTACAGATTCCAAGGTTGGAATGTCATTCCCTATGAGTAGTATGTCATCTACATACAAAACCAAAAATACCATCGAGTTTCCACTAAACTTATTATAAACACAAGGTTCATCAACGTTCTTGATAAAATCGAACTCGCGTACGACTACGTCAAAACGTCGATTCCAGCTTCTAGAAACTTGCTTTAGTCCATAAGTTGACTTCAATAGCTTACATACTTTATTGGCATTATTTGGATCGACAAAATCTTCGGGCTGTATCATATACATGTCCTCATCTAGGATTCCGTTAAGGAAAGCTGTTTTGACATCCATTTACAAGATTTCATAATCATAGTATGCAGCTATAGCATGCAAGATACCAATGGACATGAACATAACTACAGGGGAAAAGCTCTCATCATAATCAATACCATGAATCGGTTTAAAACCTTTAGTGACAAGTCGCCCCTTGTACGTTTGAACATTTCCTTCCATGTCAGTTTTCAATTTGAAAACCCACTTGCACCCTATTGGGGTTACCCCTCAAGCACATCTACCAAGATCCATACTCGGTTAGTGTACATGGAATCCATTTCAGATCTCATGGCATCAAGCCATTCTCAGAGTCTGGACAAGTAATTGCTTGATTGTAGGTTGTAGGTTCGTCGTGATCAATAAACATAACATCTCCATGTTCTGTTACGAAAAAATCCAATTTTTTCGGGTGATCTACGAACTCTACTAGACCTACGCAATTCTTGTGTTTCCGAAACTGGCTCCACAACATCTTGTGTAGCTTGTTCCAATTCCATCTGTTGGTCACTTGTGCCTAGAACTTCACCAAGTTCCCTTGGAATTTCACCAAGATCCGAAACTTCATTAAGTTCCACGTGGTTCCCACTTGTTTTCCCATAAAGAAACTGTTTCTCAAGAAAAACTCCTTTTTGAGAAACAGACACTTTGTTCTCATCAGGAATGTAGAAGTAGTATCATTTAGTTTCCTTAGGATACCCTACAAAAATGCACTTGACCGACTTTGGGCTGAGCTTGTCCAAAGCTGGACATTTCACAAATGCCTCACAACCCCAAATCTTTAAGAAAGATATACTAGGACATTTCCCAGTCCATATCTGATATGGTGTCGTTTCAGCAGATTTGGATGGAACTCTGTTTAGTGTTAAAGCTGCTGCTTCTAAAGCGTGTCCCCAAAAGGAGTTTGGAAGTCTCGTGACTCATCATTGATCGAACCATATCTAATATAGTTCGATTTCTCCTTTCAGATACACCATTCCATTGAGGAGTGGCCGGAGGAGAAAGTTGTGAAACAATTACACAACTCTTTAGATAGTCACGGAATTCTCGGCTTAAGTATTCTCTACCTCGATCGGATCGAATCATCTTAATACTTTTGCCAAGCTAGTTTTCTACTTTATTCTTGTACTCTTTGAACTTTTCAAAGGCCCCAGACTTGTGTTTCATAAGAAACACGTATCCAAAACGACTGAAATTGCCAATAAAAGTAATGAAATATAGATAACCACCTCTTGCATGGATATTGAATGGACCACATACATCACTATGTTCTAGTTCCAACAACTCCTTTGCTCGTTCTCCAGTTCTAGTAAAAGGAGAAACATTCATCTTACCCATTAAACAAGGTTCGCATGTATCATATGATTCTAACAATCCATCTTTATGGAGTTTGGAAATGCGGTTTTCGTTTATTTGGGCTAAGCGACAATGCTAGAGGTATGTAGGATTAGACTCTTTAGTCTTTATCCTCTTTGTACTTATGTTATAAACCGGTGACTCTGGGTCTAGAAAGTATAAACCATTCACCAATGTAGCACTACAATAAAAAATATCATTTAACGATAACGACATTCGTTGGTTTTTAATATGAATATCAAAACCCATCTTGTCTAAACAAGAGATCGAAATAATATTCTTTGTTAAAGTAGGTACATAAAGACAACTGTCTAAATCTAAAACAATTCCAGAAGGCAAAATAAGACTATATGTTCCTACAACTAATGTAGCAACTCTTGCTCCATTGCCAACGCGTAGGTCCACTTCGCCTTTTGCTAGCTCTCTACTCCTTTGAAGTCCCTGCACATTCATGAAAATGTGGGAACCATATTCGGTATCTAATACCCATGAGGAAGTAGTAGTAGACAAATTAATCTCAATAACACAAATACCTGCGCTAGAAGCAACGTTTGCTCCCTTTCCAAGCTTTTTACCGGCAAGATAACTGGGGCAGTTTATCTTCCAATGTCTTTTCGGTCCAAAATGAAAACAATTTCCATCCTTAGTCATAGCGCCCTTGGGCTTCAGTGCTTTCTCAGAATGGTTAGGCTTGCCCTTAGGCTTACCAAAACTCTTTTTCCTTTTGTTGTTGATCATGTAAATGGCTTTGGACTTTCCGATTTCCTTCTCGGCAGTCCTCAACAGGTTCAACAATTTTGAGCAGTTTGTCTATCTCATTAATGTTGTAGTTTAGTACAACCTGATTGAATGATTCAGGTAACAATTGCAGAATCAAATCAGTTAATGGCTCTTGGCCTAGAGGAAATCCCAGTCTTTCTAGGCTCTCAATATAGCCTATCATCTTCAGAACGTAAGTTACGAATGTTGTTCCCTCTGCCATTTTGCACTGAAATAGAGATTTTGACACATCGAATCTCTCCTGGCGGGCTTGACCCGGAAAGAGTTGTCTTAGATGATTAATCATATCGAAAGCTTCCATTTCCTTATGTTGCTTCTGAAGCTCAGAGGTCATGGTTACTAACATAAGACTAGACACATCTAATGCGTCATATATGTTCTTATGATAAGCATTTCTTTCAGCGGCCAGAGCCACTGCGACTGGTGGATTAGGAATTTGTTCCTCGAGAACATACATTTTTTTCTCGTGTTTGAGAACGATTATCAAGTTCCTATACTAGTCAAGGAACTTTCGTCCCTCAAGTTTGTCCTTCTGAAGGACGAATCGCAATTATAATGAGTTGATGCAACAATTGCATTTGCCATTTTATCTACAGAGAAGAATTTGTACAGTTTTAGTTATCATATTTTAAAATCATTAAAAGGACTTTATTTAATGATTCTCCCACTATTTTCTTCAAATGAATAACCCTCTAGTATTAATTCAGAAAGTTCAAAATTTTCTAGTAGGACCAAAATCCATATATCACCAATCTCGAGGCAGTTTTGACTACAAAGCTCGATAAATGGCTGTTTAGGTAAGCAACGTTTGCTAATCAAATCATTTATGTGACTCTTGGTTGGTTAAGTAGGTAACATTTACCCTTAACCCTTTGCCTCCCGACCCAATACCGAGGCAGCTTTGGCTACAAAGTTCGGTATTGGCAATCCGGTTAAGTATGACCCATGATTACGCCGTCGGATATCACTAACTTATCCATCGCGCCTCACCAGGATAGACAGGCGCTTTTTCCACTCGAAAGTTCACACTACTGTCGATTTTGGCCTTGACGAGGGCCAATCATGGAAGGCAATAAACTTAATATTTTAAAATTAAGGTTTTTAAAATTGTCTCACCAAACGGTGTATAATCTGATTATACGCTTGAAATATGCATCACATGCTAAAATTATTATTGTAAACATGCATCAAGCATATCATGAAAAATACATAAAACAGTAAATAAACACGACATAGTAATAGCCCCTATGAGGATTTTCCGAGCCAACAGAAAATCCTAGGTCAATCTAAAAAGTAGAAAGCAATAAATCATATCTATTGTCTTTCGCCTCCTTGTGGTTTCCTCTATCTGATGGACACCTTTCTTCATCACTTGCTACATATGTAAAATAAATAGAATCCTATTCTAAAACTTTTACATGATGGAAAGAATTCTCGAGTTACATTCGAGATTAAAATTTCCAACAAGAGATAATAGAGAAGGCACGACACGCAGGCCGTATTATAATAAAAATCACTGGTCAAAGGCTATTACTATACACCATGCTAAAAACAAACAGAAAATCATGTTAAGAGTGCAAATATACATTGCCTGCCCCTTTCCGGTCGATCCAGGCCATACTCCCGGTCGACCGCTAAAAGGCTGTAACCAAAACAGTGTAAAATTTAGGCCTCCTTGGTCGACCCAGAACACTTTCAGTTCGACCGGCCTGAAAACACACTAGCCTCGGTTGACCGTGATTGCTTATGGGTTGTCCGAAATCTAGGCAGTAGCAAAATTCTATTTTCTAACTCATGTTCGGTCTGCCGTAACCTCTTCCGGCCGACCGAATATTTACCAAAAAACAGAAAATAGCCAAAACACGAAATTTACAATTCGTTTCGGGATTCGTTTAACACTTAAACGACTTCCCAAAGGCTGTAAAAAATAAAACTTCCTATGACATGCATTATCAACTACTAAAATAGCAAGATAACACATGAACAAGATTATTGGGATCTCAAGAGACTTAAAGCTCTCAAGAGACCGTTGAAGGAGTTGAATAAGAAGCACTACTCTCATATTTCTTCTAGAGTAAAGAGAGCAAGTGAAGCATTGGAAAATCTACAAACGGAGCTAGCAAGTAACCTGACCAATCTTAGCTTGGTGGAAAAAGTCCGTGGGGCGAGAAAACTTGCTTGGGGCCTTAAGGAAGCCGAAAGACAATTTTATGGTCAATTGGCAAAGGGGAAGTATTTTATGGAAGGGGACCGTAACTCCAAGTTCTTTCATGCTTTGGTCAAAAGAAATAACAAGAGGAACTTTATTGCTACCGTTAGAGATCTTAATGGGAATTTCACTTCCTCACTTAGTGAAGTGGCCGGTTCTTTTGTGTCTTACTATACCGGTCTCCTTGGTACCGAAGAGGGAAGGGCCACCTTGGATCCTACCATACTCTTGGATGGGCCTAAGGTTACTTTGGAGCATTGTGAGGCGTTAACCTTGGAAGTTTCAGCCGAAGAAGTTAAGAGGGCACTCTTTGACATTGGGGATACAAAATCACCGGGGCCCGACGGGTATAGTGCCTCTTTCTACAAGCATTCTTGGGGAGGAGTTCACAAATGCTTGCTTGGATTTCTTTCGGTACGGGAAATTACTTAAACAATGGAACCATACCGCAATTGCTTTGATTCCCAAAGGTGCTCATTCTCATGATGTGGGGGACTTTCGACCGATCTCATGTTGCAACGTGACCTACAAAGTCATCTCTAAGGTACTCTCTTCTCGACTTGCTCTTATTTTAGATGATATTATTGGAAAGGAACAAGCGGGGTATGTTAGTGGTAGACTCTTGGTTGACAATGTGTTCCTAGCCCAAGAGCTACTTAAATCATATGGAAGGAAGAGGATCTCACCTAGATGCCTCATACAAGTGGACCTTCGTAAGGCTTATGATGGTGTAGAATGGGAGTTTCTTTTGGAAGTCTTGGAAGGGCTCAATTTTCCCCCGGTTTTCATTGCTTGGATTGAAGAATGCGTCACTACGACATCCTACTCTATATCTCTCAATGGCTCTCTTCATGGATTTTTTTTAAAAGGAAAAAGAGGGTTGAGGCAAGGGGATCCTCTTTCACCCCTCATTTTCGTGATTTGCTTGGAGTACCTTTCTAGAAAACTCATGAAGGAAAATATTGCTACGGAGTTCAATTTCCATCCTAAATGTCAATCGCTTAACCTTTCACATCTTGCGTTTGCCGATGATCTAGTCCTCCTTGCTAGAGGTGACTTGCCTTCGGTAGATATTCTTATGAATTCCTTGGAGCACTTTGAGGGAGTTTCGGGTCTTAAGGTTAATAGTTTGAAGTCTCAAATGTTTACTGCCGGCATTGGTGATGATGACCTTGAAGCTATTCTCTCTAGAACACGTTTTGCACTTGGTAGCTTTCCGTTTTGGTACCTTGGTGTCCCTCTTACCGCCGGTAGGCTCAAGGTTGCTTTCTATGAGCCCCTCAAATATAAAGTCAAGGAATATATTGGTAAATGGTCGGCCTCGACCCTCTCCTTTGCGGGCCGATTAGAGCTCATTAGAGCGGTTATCCAAGGAGTGGAGTGTTTTTGGCTTTCGATCTTCCCCACTCCGGCAACCGTTATTGATCAACTTAATAGAATTGCTAGAGAATTCTTATGGAATTTCAAAAGTAACAAAGTTGCATGGGTAGATGTATGCAAGCCAAAGGAGGAAGGTGGTCTCGGCCTTAGAAACTTGAATAAATGGAGTTTGGCGTTGCTATCAAAGGTTATTTGAGATATTCTAATATGGTACCAACCTCGAGGCTGCCCAAGTCAAAGGAGCACATGCATCGACTAAGAACGAGACTTAGAACAAGGGACGTGAAGCAACTATCTACATCATTGACCGAGTTCTAAAGTATAAAGAGGATGCTAAGTTACATCTAGGAATGTTATACGAGGCAGCCTCTCAAGTTCACAAGTGTACAATTAGGCCCTATCAAGCAAAGAGGCTAAGAAGGGTATTTTAGTAATCATACAAGATGATGGGGGATTGGACAGCTTTACAACAGTTTGACAGAATGGTCATAACTTTCTATCCATTTATCCAACGGAGCTGATTCCAGTTGCATATTAAAGATAAGAGGTGTTAGCCCTAAGGGCGATCAAACTCGGTTTTTGATAATGGACAAACACTTGATGTTGTGTCTAATGTTTATATCTTTGTGATAGAATATCGGAACTAATATTGGAAGCTCTAAGTACTTCAATCAAGCCATGATCAAGATTCAAAGTCGTATTATTCAAGGCTCATCTTTCAAGATTGAAGATTGAAGACTTAGGTTTGGTTAGATTAGCTTTGTCATTATAAGTCTTTATCTTATATAGCTCTAACCAAAGCTCTTATGAACTTAAGCTCTACACTCTAGTCTTGCATGTTTTCATAAACACGTTTTCATAAGGCTTAGTTTTCGAAATGATTCTTACATGTGTTCGTATTTCAAAAGCCTTTGTTTTCAAAGTCTAAGTCCTTTAAAATGGTTTTCCAAGTGTTCTTACTTGTTAGCTTTTGGGAAAACCTTTTAGACTTCAAAAGATTTCAAAAGATTTCAAAACGTGTGAAAAATATGCTCAGGAAGGTCGGTCAACCGAGCCAAGGTCGGATCAACCGACCAGGAAACTGAGAGGTTTGAAGTTGAGGGTCGGTCGACCTAGGGGCAACTTCGGTCGACCAAGTGATGCTCGGTCAACCGAGGTAAGGCATAGTGGATCCGAAGTTGATTTCGGTCAACCGAACTCTGCTTTTACTAGCCGTTATTTGACCGTTGGAGACTCGATTTTTCAGCCTATTTTGAAATGTATATATACTCCTAAGCTAGAGAATCATTCCAAGACTTGCACATACAATTTACATTGATTTCTTATCAAGTCTAAACACCTTCAAAGCAAAAACACTTGATCTCCATGATCTAATTCATTTAAAGGCGTTCTTTCAAAAAAGCAAGACAAAGAGTGGAATTCATATGTTCAAAAGAGCTTAAACATTCTTGTACTTCAAAGGTATATTTCTCACTTATAAGAGTGATCAACCTTGTTCTTTAAACATTCAATTCCCTTTCTAAGTGATTGGGTAATTCTTGTAAAAGTCCTACTTTGTGTGGTCAATTTGTAAAGTCCTACTCAGTGTGGGCAAGTTCTTAGTGAGCTTTTGTATTGTGGTTGTGTTGTAAAACTCTTAGTGAGTTAGCCACATTTGTAAAAAGTCTTCTTAGTGAAGTTGTTGAAATCCTTGGGTGCGGCTCAAGGTAGTGGATGTAGATTCTAAGTGAATCGAACCACTCTAAGTCCTTTGTCTTGTTGTTGGGTTTAGTTTTGCATTTGCTCATCTTGCATAAACTTCTACTAGCATTGCTAAGATTAAAAAAAGTTCCCAAGTTCGACTAAAACCCAATTCACCCCCCCCCCCCCTCTTGTGTTTTACAACTGGTATCAGAGCCTCGTCTTCATTTTTAGCTTAACCGCTTGAAGTAAGATTATGGCCGGTAATTCCGCATTGGCGTATCTAGAGGGGTCTTCCACCAATAGGCCACCACTTTTGGATGGAAATAATTATGAGGCTTGGAAAGACCGTTTCAAGATATATGTGTGCTCAATAGATTATTCTTTATGGCATATATTTGAAAATGGTCCATATGTGCCTATGAAAATGGTGGAGGGTGTTCAAGTGCCAAAACCGGACAAGGAGTTAAATGAGCTTGAGTCCAAGAAGATGACTCAAAATTACAAGGCAATGAACATCCTTAGTTGTGCCTTAAGTCAAGATGAGTACAACCGTATCCTTGGAAGAAAATCCGTGGAAAATGCTTGAAGTTACTCATGAAGGCACAAATCAAGTCAAGGAGTCAAGGTTGAATATGCTTGTTAGAGAATTTGAGCTTTTCTCCATGAAGCCTAATGAATCTATCAATGAGATGAACTCAAGACTCACCAACATTGTAAATGGGTTGAGGTCTAATGGCAAGGAGTATGCTACCGGAGAAATAAATAGGAAGATTCTAAATTCTCTTCCTAAAAGTTGGGAGACAAAAGCTCTTGCCATTGAAGAAGCCAAGGACTTAAAGACATATTCAACGGAGGAACTTATTGGCTCTCTACTCACCTTTGAGATGAAGAAAAAGAAAAATGTTCCTAAAGAGAGTGATCTTGATTCTATCATCAATAATGAAGAAGTAGAGAAATTGATCTTCAATCTCAAAAATGCAAAGTGCTTGTTAAGCCATTGGGATCAAGAAGGGAGTGGTGATGAAGAAGAAGATGAAAATGCAAATGTTTGCTTCATGGCTTTTGGTAATGAGGTACATCCTTCTCCCTCCCCTTCAAATTCTTATAATGATAATGATGATGATGATGAGGATGATCCTAATGAACTATTATGTGATATGTATGATCAATTGAAAAATTGTGCAAAGCAAAACAAAGCTATAAAGCTTAAAATTGAATCTTTGCTTGTTGATAACAAAAAGCTTTGTGATGAGGTTGATTGCATGAAAATCGAAAATGAAAAACTTATTGCTACATGCAACACTTCTTCATTAAAGTATCTAGAAGCATATGATCAATTATCTTCTCTTGAATGCAAACTTGTTGAGTTTGATAGTTTGAAAATCAAAGTTGTTGATCTTACCTCTCTTGTTGATAAGTTCTCAAAAGGAACAAAAAATCTTGACCAACTTCTTTGTGTGCAACGTGCTTCACATGTTAAACATGGTCTTGGTTATAATGCTAATCACATTGATCATGCTAGCTCTTCTAAGTTGCCTAAGAATCACTTTGTGCATGCTAGTACCTCACATAGGCAAATTAGATATCATGAGCATGTTCACAATTCTTCTAAGCCACACATTTGTTGCACATATTGTGGAAAACATGGTCATACTAATGCTAGATGCCATGTTAAGAAGAAGATTGAAAAAGGGGTAAAAACTATTTGGAAAGTTAAACGTATTTCAAGTAACCCCCATGGACCCAAACAAAAGTGGGTACCAAAAACAACTCTTCCCTTGATCTTATAGGTTCTTATAAGTTAGATGTATGCCACAAAGCTTAAATGGACTTGATTCTAAGAGAAGTGGCATTGGGGAAAAGTCAAAGGAGATGTGCCAAAAGAAGAAATTCAAAAGCTCTCCTTAACACTTGGATTCTCAAAGCTCAAATGGTAATCAATTGGAGAACCAAGTTGCTTAGATACAAAGAGCAAAGCATCAAGTGATGACAAGAGCCAAAATTGTCAAGCTAATACCTTCATCACTTGGTAAGAAAGCAAAGGTATCAAATCACTTTCTCTTAACACTTTATTGTGTTTAAGTGTTGTTGGTATATATATTTTTTACATGCTTGCTCTTGTACATGTTGCATCTCACATTCTTGAAGTTTATATTTATATAGATAACCTTTAGCATGTTCTTTATTGTTCATGTTTATTTAGCTAAGGTTTCTATGAGATGTAGCATATGCAACTTGATTGATTCTTGTTTTGTCATGTCTTATTCAATTAAGAATCCATCTAGTTGTTTTTGTTTTTGATTTGCAATGATCCCTATGCATATATGTGTTACTTGAGATATTGAGCTAATCATGAAGGACCTTTAAAAAGGTACCATATTTGTTCCCAAGAATTCCTTGTAGGTAACAAAGAGTTCTAAGCTTCAAGAAGAAGATATGAACTACAAGGAATGGCACAAGTGAGCTAAGACTCCAAGAAAAGAGTCAAATGCTAAGGATTACAAGATTGTAGAGGGTTCATCTAGAAAAGAAAAGTCACCCATCATTGATGACTCTACACTTGTCATGCAAAGAAGATTGAGAAGCTCAAGGAACTCATTGAAAGAACTCAAAGTGCAAAAGCATTCATCAAAATTCAATGAGATATTCCTAAACTCAATCTCTTTCCTTTTATAACATGTGTGCTCTTCATATGTTTTGATTCTTTTGAGCATGCTATAAGAGAGCTTAATGATTTGATCCTTGTGATGAAATCTCTTTTTAACACCCCCCCTCCCCTCTATTATGTAGTGTATTATGCTTTGGGGGAGTTTGTTATATGCTATGCTCTGTTTTTACTTGATCTTCATTGCATATAGGGGTTGTGTTTATATTCAAGTCTATAGCATTAATCTTATGTGGTTGATCGTCTAGATGCTTGACTTAGGATGTAAACCGTGTTTGTGGCATTGATTATGCCATGGGTTGTGTCTATTTGATTGTTTGGAAGTGGCACAACCTAAGAGGGAGTTTTTCAAATGTTTTCAACTCATACCTCCCTCATTATATGTGATGTATGCTAAATTGTTCTTATTCTACATCATCACATCACTTGTTGGCTTGTCTTTCATCTTTTAACTCTTATAGCCAACTTGTGTAAGTTATTTGGAAGTTATATGTGTTATAAATGTTTTTGTCTTCAATTGGTATCACATATACTCTCCCTTGATAACTTTGAGATCATATTATTCATTTTCTTATCCATTGTGATCTCATTATGGTTTTTGGTTAGTATTACTTTAAGAGTTGTTACACTCATTTAGCTAACCATTAACTTGTTAGAGGAATGTACTCAAAGTGTTATCTTACTATTCCTCTAATTTTTTTTGGTTGTGATACATTGCTTATCTTATGTATTCATGGTATCACTTCCACTTGTACTTTGTTAGCTATATTTTCAAACGTGTTTTACAATTGGCTATAATTTACAATTGGTATCATGTTTTAAAATTGGTCAATTGGTATCATACTTGGTTTTATCTCAAATAGCTAACATCGTATGTTTGATAAACGGGGAGATTGTTCTTTAAGGTTTATTCCCTATCTCCTTTGTTTTTAGCTTAGGTTGATATTCTTTTTGAGCCATACATGACCATCTTTTGGATTTATGTGTTATTATGAACTCCTTTTTTTTTTTAGAAATCAACCAAGCTTATTCATAAGTAATCCTTCTTCATAATTATTTTTGGTCTTTAGGATTGATCTTTTGGTTCTTAATTTATCAATCTACAAGACCATCAAGTTGTTTCCTTGGTTTTTAAGTTTGTCTTTATATGGGGAGGATTATTAAATTTCATCAAGCTTCTCCTAAATGAATCTTTACTTTTCGTTAAAATGCTTTTCTTTTTGGCGCTCTGATATCCCTTTTTGATTTTGACAAAAAGGGGGAGAATTTTTAGTGTTGCAAATGTGCCAAGAGAAGTAATTTACAAAAGGAGAATGCTTAGAACTTGCAAAATGGGAGAGATAAGGGATTCTTTAATATAGGGGGAGTAGAACTTTTTTTTGAGAAAACTTCTACTTGTCTGGATCCTTAATATCCTTATCTCATGCATACATTTGGTATCTTATTTTTGCATATTATTCCCATTTGCATCAATGTTTTGTCATCATCAAAAAGGGGGAGATTGTTAGCCCGAAGGGCAAAATATCCTATGTTGTTTTGATGATAACAAGCCATTGATAGTTCTAATGTTTGTGTGAGCATGTTCTTCTTAATAGGATCCTTAGCACTCACATCGACATTGATGAAAATGGTAAGTTAGCTTCTTGTGTAAACTAAGGTATGTATATTACACACAAGAATGCTATTATATGGAAGGAAGGAGGCAAGGAGGTTGGTTGGGAAATAGGGCTCTCCAAAGAGTCCCTAATGTATATGGCAAAAGAACTTGACATGCTAGTGCTTATGTTTCTCGTTCTATCTTGGTTTATCTTATAAGCACTTAGCTTTACACTTATTTGTTCTTATATCCTTTTGCCATGCTTCCTTGTACTTTAAATTGTCCATATCCTATCTAATTACATCAAAGTTTGACATAATCAAAAAGGGGGAGATTGTTAGCCCTAAGGGCGATCAAACTCGGTTTTTGATAATGGACAAACACTTGATGTTGTGTCTAATGTTTATATCTTTGTGATAGAATATCGGAACTAATATTGGAAGCTCTAAGTACTTCAATCAAGCCATGATCAAGATTCAAAGTCGTATTATTCAAGGCTCATCTTTCAAGATTGAAGATTGAAGACTTAGGTTTGGTTAGATTAGCTTTGTCATTATAAGTCTTTATCTTATATAGCTCTAACCAAAGCTCTTATGAACTTAAGCTCTACACTCTAGTCTTGCATGTTTTCATAAACACGTTTTCATAAGGCTTAGTTTTCGAAATGATTCTTACATGTGTTCGTATTTCAAAAGCCTTTGTTTTCAAAGTCTAAGTCCTTTAAAATGGTTTTCCAAGTGTTCTTACTTGTTAGCTTTTGGGAAAACCTTTTAGACTTCAAAAGACTTCAAAAGATTTCAAAACGTGTGAAAAATATGCTCAGGAAGGTCGGTCAACCGAGCCAAGGTCGGATCAACCGACCAGAAACTGAGAGGTTTGAAGTTGAGGGTCGGTCGACCTAGGGGCAACTTCGGTCGACCGAAGTGATGCTCGGTCAACCGAGGTAAGGCATAGTGGATCCGAAGTTGATTTCGGTCAACCGAACTCTGCTTTTACTAGCCGTTATTTGACCGTTGGAGACTCGATTTTCAGCCTATTTTGAAATGTATATATACTCCTAAGCTAGAGAATCATTCCAAGACTTGCACATACAATTTACATTGATTTCTTATCAAGTCTAAACACCTTCAAAGCAAAAACACTTGATCTCCATGATCTAATTCATTTAAAGGCGTTCTTTCAAAAAGCAAGACAAAGAGTGGAATTCATATGTTCAAAAGAGCTTAAACATTCTTGTACTTCAAAGGTATATTTCTCACTTATAAGAGTGATCAACCTTGTTCTTTAAACATTCAATTCCCTTTCTAAGTGATTGGGTAATTCTTGTAAAAGTCCTACTTTGTGTGGTCAATTTGTAAAGTCCTACTCAGTGTGGGCAAGTTCTTAGTGAGCTTTTGTATTGTGGTTGTGTTGTAAAACTCTTAGTGAGTTAGCCACATTTGTAAAAAGTCTTCTTAGTGAAGTTGTTGAAATCCTTGGGTGCGGCTCAAGGTAGTGGATGTAGATTCTAAGTGAATCGAACCACTCTAAATCCTTTGTCTTGTTGTTGGGTTTAGTTTTGCATTTGCTCATCTTGCATAAACTTCTACTAGCATTGCTAAGATTAAAAAAAGTTCCCAAGTTCGACTAAAACCCAATTCACCCCCCTCTTGTGTTTTACAAGAGGCATATCTATAACTTTCATGAGAACCCGAGATCAGATTCTGCCTTCTTGACATCCGAAATCGTCGTGCAAGTTGGCCCAACAAGCTGTCCAGAATTGGGATGAATTTAAAAGGGCATTTTAGACTTTTTGTGTACAATTAAAGTCTATACTAGACTTTAATTATTTTCAGCATATCTAATTACTTTAATTTCGTGTATAGCAAGTAGTTGCTATAATAAAGGACATGTTGTCCATGTGTTAGTTAGTTGGTTAATAAGAGTCCTAATGTAACTAGGACTCTTCATAGAGTTGGTAGTTAGTTTTTTTTCTAGCCGCCACTTTATTGTTTAGGTAGTTACTTGATAGCAAGTTGTTATTCAAGAGTCCTAATTCTTCAAGGACTCTTATTTGTTTTCAAGAGTCCTAATCCTTTAAGGACTCTTATTTCTTTTTATGGTTGTAACCGAAATCTCAACCTACTTAAGGGAGATTTTGGCCACTTTGATATTTACGTTAGATATATCGATATTTTGGTAAGGTTATTCCTTAGCTTCTCGTGTCTGAACTTCTATGTAGAATTTCATTCATTCTTTGAGTTACTGTATCAACAAGTTTAGTTTCTCTTGTTGTGGTGTTTCAGCCTCCATTGTTAATTAGCAATCCTTAGTGTTGCGTTGATTAAATTCCCTTAGAAACTAGTTCGAGAATTGAAGAAAGATCGGGCTCAAACTTAAGTCGAACCTCACGGTTCTTCATCAGATGGTATCAGAGCAAAAGGTTCTTCTCCGATTCCCAGATTTAATAAAAAAGACGCTAAGGACGATGGTACCCTGCTACTCCAGCTACTTTTACTAGCAGATCAGTTCGGGGTTAGTCTTCTTCATCAGGAGTGCTGCAAAACACTTCTGGAGTGCCTCTCTGAGGTAATGGATGTCGCATTTCTTGTTCTACAAATTGTGTACCAATTTTATCTGAAACTTCATGCATCTTTTTTTATCATATCGGTAAAGTGCTGTCTGGGGGGAGTAAATTTAAGAACGGGGGAGTTGCATGGCTCAGACTTGTGAACACCAAACAAGCCCTTTAGTGACAATGAATTATAAGATATTAATACTTGTTACATATTATATGCAGGGATGGAATTCTATTGGAAGAAGGTCATACAACAAGTTTTTGTATTATGCAAGTTTAATGGACGAGGAAGCAGACACTTATGGCAAAGTATTTCGGTTGTTCTTTATTAGGCTAACAGTTGAACTTTGTTGCAGGATTATGTGTGTCCAATTCTTCAAGTCATTGCGTCTGTTCCTTCATGTAAACTTATTGAAGAAACATGCAAAAGAAAATTCTCAACGCACTTTGATTATTGTACTACTGCCAGCATGGACTTTGTCGCATTAGATGAAGAAAGTTTTTGCAGGTTAATTCTCGCTCCTAATTTTGATAGACAATCTAGATAAGTAATTTGTCGTAGATTACTTTATTTTACCAGCCTATCATCTCTTTGCTAAGATCAGCACAAAATGCTCCATGAATTCCATATCCAATATTATTGGGAACAGTTACGAAAATGTTGGATGAGCCTATGTATCTTGTTTCCAAAATCCCCCAAATTCTCGCTAACTAGGCAAAACGTATCCATAACCATATACGGCATGTTTTATACTTGGAACCTTCTGGGGCAGTTAAGCATGAGGTGGCTGTTAAGGTTTCTAGAGATCCCGAGGAATTTTTTTTGACTTTCTTCTATGTGGAGACCAATATAAGAGTTCCTAGGTGCAACAGCACGGCAGCAGCGGGCGCAGGTGAACCTTGTGGAATTTTGATGCAACGGTGGGCAGCGGAGGGGCGTTTCAACACTGCATTGGCCTATGATTTTTTTAGGCACCCCAGTCAACATGTTTTTTGGAACAAGACGGTATGAAATTCAATCACTTTGCCTAAGCATTCTTTTATTTCTTGGTTGGCTATACGGGGACGGTTGGCAACAAAGGATCGACTACACTTTTTGGAGACGGATTTGAAGTGCGTATTGTGTGGAAGTGAAGATGAAAATCATGATCACTTATTTTTCAAATGCTCCTTTAGCAAGGCTATTTGGGATGATATTAAACAATGATTGGAAATTAGAAGACAAATGTCTACTTTGCTTAGCTCTCTTAAATGGCTCAAAAGAGAAGCCCGTGGGACTTCTTGGTTCAACAAAGCAAAGAAAGCGGCGTTTAATGCAACAGTGTATCACATATGGAAAGAGAGGAACCAAAGATGTGTTGATGGCACCAAGGTTATGAGGAAGCAACTAGTTGATAGGATTAAAACGCTTGTATACATTGTAGTTTATGTTTTGTATCCTTTTGTTTTGAACCTCATGGATGTGTAAATCATGGAAACTTGATTGAGCCGTTAGACTACATCTTGTTAATGGCCAATCCACCCTTTGTAAAATTTTCTTGATCTTTTTTATATATTTACATTTTAGATAAAAAAAAAAAAAAAAAGATTATTGGGATAAAGTAATAAGCTCTGATATCACTTGAAGGAAAAATTTGAAATCCCCAAAACGCAGCGAAAATAAAAGCGAGGGATTACGTTCCTTAGATGACTACTCACGAGAAAGAACAAGAATCTTGTGTTTAGGAATTATACCTTTAAGTCGATCTAATCGACGATGCCCGAATTCTGCTACTAGAAATCACCAACAGCAGCCAACTGACTCCTGTCTTTACTGGTATCCAGACACCAACTTTGAACGTGCTACTCGGTGTTTCAGATGCTAGTCTAATAACTACGAAGATGGAAAACACTTTTCCCAGAATCCACAAAGTATAGCTACTTAGGAAAACCGGAATCAAAGAAACAAGGAAAATTGGTCTGTTTGGTCCTCAAAGTATTTTTGAAACTATCGAGTCGTCCCCAATATTTTTTGACTTCCTAAATAGTCCTTATAGTAATTGCGTGATTCCTATATCGTCCTTTCACCACCAAACTGGGCGGTTTCCGGTGAAATATGTGCATGTGCATGTCACGTGTGTTTGCTAGAGGGGCAATTTTGTCCGAAACAAATACACCCCAGTGAATAATATCGGGAAATTGGTCTGTTTGGTCCTCAAAGTATTATCGAAATTATCGAGTCGTCCCCAATGTTTTTTGACTTCCTAAATAGTCTTTATAGTAATTGCGCGATTCCTATATCGTCCTTTCACTACCAAACTGGGCGGTTTCCGGCGAAATATGCTCATGTGCATGTCACGTGATAATTTCGAAAATACTTTGAGGACCAAACAGACCAATTTCCCAATAATTTAAAACCATTCTTCCCAACCCATATCATACGACCCGACCCAGATTGACTCGACTGAATCGCCCCCAAAAAAACCCAATTTCCCAACTCTTCAATTGTTTTCCGTGAGAACCAAGTGAGTTTCGTCATGGACCCGAACCGATTGGATCTTGATCTTGGTTTAGGGTTTAATGGAGAATAATTCACTTTCCCAAATGGTGGAGGTTCTGGTTTTGTAGAAGAAAACTTTGATAGGTTTGTCACTAGGTTGCAACTTGTGGGTGTCGGGTCCGACTCTAATTATGATGTGAATGTGGATTTTGGAATTGCTTTTAATGGTGAGGAGGAGGATGATGGTAATCTCTGTGGTGACTTGACCTAGGACGATGATCCAAGTCTTCGTCTTTGTTGGGATTCCTTTCAAATCGAGGATCATAGGGAAGTTAATGAGGAATTTGAATGGGAGGAAGTGGATAGAGTAGTAAATTTGAAAGAGAGGTTTTGACCATGTTTTTGGATGATGATGATGTTTAAGTCGTCCCCACCCGCGAAGAGAGGGTTGGTGTACTGGGAAATTTGGAGTGGGAGGTGTTGTTAAATGTGCATAATTTGGATGCCAATGCAGCTGAGGCGTTCAATGAATTTGGGTTTGGAGATCCTGAGCATGATGAGTAGTCAGATTATAGCATTTGGATGGTGGTGATGGTTGAGATGAAGAAAATGGTGGAGAAGGTGGTGTTAGTTCAGTCGGGTCAATCTGGGTCGGGTCGTATGATATGGGTTGGGAAGAATGGTTTGAAATTATTCACTAGGGTGTATTTGTTTCAGACAAAATTGCCCCTCTAGCAAACACACGTGACATGCACATGAGCATATTTCGCTGGAAACCGCCCAGTTTGGTAGTGAAATGACGATATAGGAATCGCGCAATTACTATAAGGACTATTTAGGAAGTCAAAAAACATTGGGGACGACTCGATAATTTCGAAAATACTTTGAGGACCAAACAGACAAATTTCCCGAAATTAATTCACTGGGGTGTATTTGTTTCGGACAAAATTGCCCCTCTAGCAAACACACGTGACATGCACATGCACATATTTCGCTGAAACCGCCCAGTTTGGTGGTGAAAGGACGATATAGGAATCGCGCAATTACTATAAGGACTATTTAGGAAGTCAAAAAACATTGGGAACTACTCGATAATTTCGAAAGTACTTTGAGGATCAAACAGACCAATTTCCCAAGAAACAATCGATTTTTCTTCTCTTGATTGTTTGAGAGTGTGTAAGAAATTGAAGAAGAAAAAATATGATTTTTGCTTCTAGGATTTTCGGCTGAGAGAGAGTAAATAGAATAGAGAATAATTCATTAAAAACACAAGTGTAGAGAGTGGTGATTTTTTCATCAATTTTGAGGTGTAAGTGGAATCACCCACTAACCCCACTTCCTCACTATTCTCTCACACTCCTCCTTTACACACACACTCCCTCACACATGTAGATGTGCCAGTTTTGACCAAGTACAACTGGTCCGGTCGACCGCAGAAATGGTTCTCTACCGACCGGAGTGACCAAAAGTTCAGTCGACCCGAGACAGCTCTCTGTCGACCAGGTCTTTTGCCCAATCTAATTGAGCACCTATATCAAATGTAAACTCCAACAGGGAGATGATGTTGTTATTCTCCGAAAGAGATTTTGTTAGGTAGGTTGTCGGAGAGAAAATACCTGATATGGAGTAATCTGGATAAGGTGCTGAGGATTTTTTCCTCAGTACCTGCATGTTGATTAACAACTTTACGACTAACAATTGTCTCTAAAATTATAAAATAACTTTTAAAAAAAAATTTATTTTTAAAAGATAGTTATTTGAAGGTCAAAATATGTCTCATTTCCATCGTTGATTTGAAAATCAACAATTCAAATTCACGTCCAAGTGCCGAGGAAAACACATTTTCAACACCATAACCCCGTCAGATAAGGAGTGTGTAAAAGATTATATTTGCAAGGGTAAATTTGGATTCAAAATTTTTAAAGGTACATATTGGAGTTTTCATTTTAGTCTTCTATTTTTTTTTATTGTCCATACAATTGTTTCCTAGTTGTAACTATTTCTGAAGTTTAATCTCTTAGTAGACAAATGAAAAGAGTTTATATTACTAAAATGTAACTAACCTTAATACTAATTAAACAGTAGTAAAATGGTATTTGTAAATATTTTTACCATTTTGGTGAATAACGTGAGATGTTGTGATTTCCGTCCCTGGCGTGGCTGGATAATATTTCTTTCACAAAAGGACGATTCATTTATAGAATTTTCAAACCTTTTCAAAAAAGTTCAAATATCACTTGATTTAAAATTTCTTTCTATTAGAAGTGATTATGAGCGAGAATTCAATAATTAAAGTTTTGAAACCTTTTGCAATTAATATTTTTAGCCAAAACACATAGTAACCCCATTTTCAGCCCCTTTCTTCTTGTTGTGCCTGCCACCATCATCCAAGGGGTTCTTTGATGGATTATCAAGAAATTTTCATTGCATTAAGTTTAGAAAAATCATCCCATATCATTACCATCCTTAATTTAGAAGTCTTATTGTGGTGTGGGTGGCGGCCTGAGCAGCCACATCCCTTATGGAATTTGGAGGGTTGAATTCTTGTGGTTTTGTGGAGAATGTACAGTGTTGAGTAGAGGAATTTGGTTATCATATGCCTTTCTTTTAGTAGGCATGGTGATTGAGTATGAAGTTCAATGTTAGTTCTTGTGAGGCAAAGTTGATTGATTTCTCCTACTCAAAGTCTCTGTCTGTTTTAGCTGGTTCATATGGCTAATAGCCCCTGGTAAGAATAATCCTCAAGTTCTTCTATTTATTTATTTTTCCTACAAATTCAAGAATAGGTGTAACAGGGAGATAATCACTTCATTGATAATAAACTCTGTTATGAATATTGTTGTTTCTGTTTGATTAGAAAGTGTAAATTTAATTGGAAAAAAACTAATTGTTTGATGGAGATTTATTAGATTCTCAGGAATGTATTGACAATAGAATTTTTATACAAAATACTTAATTTTAATGGAGAAGTGAGGGTGAATTGTGAATTTGGACAGCCACCAATGATGGGTCTTGGAGAGTTTGAATTTGGCCTCTTTGATGAACAATAAATTATTCGGAAATATTATTTGAGTTTCAAATTTTTTAGCCATGCTTATTTTCTTATAAATGATCTAGGAATGTATCGGATGTTAGAAAATTTTGTAATTTCTCAAACTAAAAATCTACAAGTTCGACCATACCTTCACCTCACTGTTTATGCATTTTTGCAATTTAACGGTGCATCATATGAGATATATCTCCATGTCTTAGGAGTAATTTCCAACAAATTTCACCAGAAAAATTTACCCGGATCATAACATATATTAATTTTACTCCAGGCTGCCCGTTAGTGACGAATTTTCTAAATCTCATGATTAAAGATTTTCTTCTTTAAAAGTGAATAGTTTGCACATGTTTAAATGATGCAATAACTTACGTCAAATCCATCTCACATGTCTCCGTCTAAGTCGCGAACGTAAGGTATGCTATAGATTTGCAACGTTACAACGGTCTAGTTTCTACTGCACTACTATTATCACTGCAGGATTATTCTCGACAAGTGGTATTATAGCCACTCTTATCATCTAGAAGCATGCTTTACGATTTAATAAAACTAAATAAACGGTGGTTCCTATTTTTGTTAAATTTTGCTCCTATTAGAGGGGCTTTGCATTAGATTGGCACTGATTTTGCTAAAGCACAAAACATGGCATTGAAAATTTGGGGAGCAACATTTTTGTCCGGAACGAAAGTCCCACTTCCGTCCCCGATGACGTGGCATGAGGCGGGTTGACTGACGTGGAAAATTTTGGGGACGGAAGCACCACTTCCGTTTCGGCCCGGGGACGGAAGTTCAAGCCTTCATTTTCAATTTCCTCCATACAAACCTTGTTTGTTTTTTGTTTGGTTGATGAATGTTGATTATCAACTTGTACAATTTTTTATCCTAAAAAAACATGTACAATTTATATTCATACTTTTATTAAAATAAATAATGAGAAAAAGTGTGAAATATTTCTCAAATATTCACAAGAAA
Organism: Vinca minor; assembly: GCA_026122235.1. Taxonomy (NCBI): domain Eukaryota; kingdom Viridiplantae; phylum Streptophyta; class Magnoliopsida; order Gentianales; family Apocynaceae; genus Vinca; species Vinca minor. Next base: position 13,132,543 of record JAOCZM010000011.1, on the reverse strand, counting down.
TACATAAAGGGCGGTGGGATTGAATTGACTTCCACCTCGATGTGAGGGGAATTTTGAAATATAAAGTCTCACATCGAGTGTATAGGGAATATCAAATAACTTATAAGCTAATGAATTAACATTTCTCATTGTCAATAAATAAACGTTGCATCCTTTTAAATAAATGTTAAATTTTATTTAACGAGTGTTCTCTCTTTATTAAAATATGTTATGAGGTTGTAATAGTTATTTTATACTTATTAATACTTGTCCATAGGTACGTAATGCCCGTCTTATATAACATGTGTCTGAAAATCACAACGCGTGTCCTCTAAGAAAAAAATTAGACTGCTTATTATTTTTTATATTGAAAAGTTAAAGGAATAGTCATTTATTAGTTAATTTTTTTCTTTTTCCTTTTGCTTTTAAATTGTACAAGTTTTTTTAGGATAAAAAATTGTACAAGTTGATAATCAACATTCAGCAACCAAACAACAAGGTTTGTATGGAGGAAATTGAAAAATGAAAAACAAGGCTTGGGAACGGAAGTTTCACTTCCGTCCCCAAAAAATTTCACGTCAACCAACCCGCCTAAAATATATTATCCCCTAAATTTTCAATGTCATGTTTTGTGTTTTATGCAAAATCAGTGTCAGTCTAAGGCAAACCCCCTATTAGAGACATAAATACTTATTTTTAAATTAATTTTAATATTATTTCCTTTTTATAGATTCTGTTATTAAAGACATAGGAAAGTTTTGATTTTTCGTTCTATTTCGGGACGGACATGCCCAGGGATGTCAGGAATTTAACATTGAGCGGAGGAGGGATAACTGCAACAATATATCGAACTATGGAAAAAAAAATTGTTGGGGGCGAATTTAATAAAATATTTCGAACTATATATAAAATTTAGTATATCTAGTATTATTTTTAAAAATTTCGTAGATGCGACTGCCACCCTCTCCCCTGTCTTCGTCCTGGGACATTCCCAAATGCATATACTCATTTTGATACCTCTAACTGAAATAAACAATTATTAGAAATTTACACTATCTAAATAACCTAAAAAGGTGTCCTCCAAATCCTAACGTTTTAACCAGCTGAAATACTTGGGTCTCATGCACCGCCAACTCCGCCTAAACGTAACTTCAAAGTTGTCAAATTACATCAAAACAAAACACGTAACTGAACCACCGCTAAGTGTTCATTATATCAAGTCCCCATCTCATCAATGGTGCAAGAGAACCTAAGGAAGTAAGTTCAATTTTCTTCTTTAGAATCCAATGGATATTTACATATTCATTTTTGTGAAATGCTGGATTTTGTCAACAGAAGTTATCGTTGGCTTAGCTTAACTTATCATAATATGCCCGGGATCTTTTCCTCCGCTCTTATTAATGTATTTTAATTGATTTTTAACTTAATCAAACAGTGAAAAATACATTTTTAGTAGATATTTTACCTTGAAAATAGTTACTATCATTAAATAGATACATATAGGTAATAGTTATTTTTATCATTAAACTATTTACGTTTTGTGGTTTTTCTCACTAAATTATTATTATTATTTTGGTTAAATATATCATTATAGTATTTGTGTTTGATTAAAAATAAACCGTTATCACTCTTTGTGTTGGTTTCTTGCCAAGTTAGACATGCGTTGAGTATGTTACTGAAAATAAATGGGTAGAAAAGTAAAATCACTCTAAACTTATTTAACTCACTCTGAACCCAAAATTTAATTGTTGGGTCAAATTTTACCTATAACCCGGATTAAGTGAGTTTAAAATGATTTTACTTTTCTACCCCTCTATTTTTCAGTCACATGCTCGATATATGTCTAACTAGGTCGGAAACCAACGTGAAAAGTAGTTACAATTTATTTTTAACCAAATTCAAATACTATGGTGATATATTTAGACAAAAAATAGTTGAGTGACAAAAACTACAAAACATAAATAATTTACTGATGAACAAAATAACTATTAACTCAATAGATATAATAACTAATACACTATTTTTAAACTCAATCATCGAATTGACTTGATTCAACTAATAATCAATTCAAATATACTAAACAAAATACATGTCAATACCTTATCGTTAATGGACATAGTTTTTTTAAGTTAAGACATGTAGTGATCGACTATGTATGTAAAACTCATTGAAAAAGATATGGTTAGCTACTTGGCTTACACTTTACCGAGATCATAGGTAATTTGGATATGGTCCTTGGACTAATAAATGCAATGCAATTTTTAGTCCACAAGTTCATTGAATCAATGGTTTTTTTATTTTATCCAAGCCTTCCATAGAATGATTGGCATATAATGGGAGAGAATTCAGTAGCATGAACAAGAAACAGTGATATAAATGCTTGTAATTCTCAATGTTTATGGCTTTTAAGTACTTCACTGAGCCCTGCTTCCCAGGGCAGTGTACACTTGAGAAATTTCAACGAATACAACACCCTCAGAATTTTCTATAAGATTATCTTTGGAGTCCCCTTATTCTGTGCTCAAGTTGATCTTCCATATCAAACAAACCAAAGCATTATATATCTTATTTTGAAATTTCAGATAAATGATGAAATTTTCATTTTTTTTCATACCATTTGTTTAATTCATGTCTTTCTACATTTTGTAAAGAAGTCGGTTGGATTTAAAGAAAGATATCAGGAAAATAGTATTTAATATAAAAATAAGTAAAAGAATATCAAGAGTTGAATTTGACTTCTCTTCAGTACTAAATCCTCCAATTTTTCAACCGTCTTTTATTTAAATTTGAGAAATGACAAGTATAGAAAATTTCTCTTGTTTAGTCCTTTATGTATTTAGTATTGAGGTTGGAGTCCAGTATGTAAAAATTTCACTTTCATGGTTCAACATGTTTTTTCGTCCTGTCAATAAAAACCTTCATGCAGTTTTCTGTTTATTATCCTTCAACACAGTCACATGTCTCTCAACTGACATACTTTTTTAAGGTATTTCAACATATTTCCCATAAGAAAAACAAAGGTACTCAATTGTTAAATAAAATAACTACGTATATACCCAATTTAAATTAACAAAAAAATAAATCCCTACATTTATCTGTTTCCCCTCTGTCTTCATCATCTTCATCTACCCCTCTCCTCCACCGCCGCCACCTACTAGCACCCCTGTTGGTCTCTCTCTCTCTCTCTTTTTTTTTACCCTTTTTTGTAATTAAGGCAGAGATTGAAAAATGAATGGAACTCCTCTAACTAAAAATTTGATGACTTTTCAATAAAATAAAGAAAGGTGTAATACGTTCATGTGGAATTCATCAACTGAATGTTAGTCAACAGTTCTTGCTTTTACTAATGTGGAAACACTTTTTTCCCAGAAAGGAAAATAAATGTGCATTAAATTTGAGTTTTCAAAATAGACAGCTTTACAAATTTCACAGGAAAAGGAGCTTGGAGAACCTAATTTCTTTGCTTTCTATAGAAATTATGATTTTTATAGTTTTTGCATATACCTAGTAGATACCACTTCATCCTTTAAATCTTAGTTTAACACGTTGAGCTAATTAAATATGTATGACAAGGACAACAATTCAAACCGAAATTTGGTTTATTGTATATGTATCTAATTGAATAGTACTCCCTCCATTCCTAAATATAAGACTCTTTAGACAATTTGAGAAAATTAATGAAGTTGTAATTTTCACCTAAACTTCCAATATTATCCCCCACTCTCCCTCTCTCTCACTTCTTTGTCATAAAAAAAGGAAAATGTTGAGGGTATAATTGGAATAAATTGTTGACAACTAATAAAACAACCTTAAACGATAATTAATTTGGTTACCTAGATATCTCCTAAACGACAATTAATAGGGAATAGAGGGAGTAATGTTTTGGATTTTTTATTTATTTATTACGAAGGGGAACAATAATATTATAAACGATACCAAAAATTATATGTAAAAGAAGAAATTCGAGGATTTGCCCATCCATTGAGTGGAAGAGTAGTGTACCATATGCAAATTAAAACCAAAGTATGAAAAAAAAAAAACAATGGTAGGTAGTAACAGAGAATATTAATTATAGAAAAACTTTAACTAGTACCTAAAAAACAAAAACAAAAACAAAAAGTGCAGAAGTTCTATGAAAGCGGGAAAAGCAGTGTCTGATCATCTGAAGAACAGTCACCATCATGTCTGTCTTCTATAGCTATCTTTTTCCGATGAATATCTTCTATCTATAGCTTTTTGTCTATCTTCTATCTGTTAAAAACAAAAAAACAAAAAAAAAAAATCTATAGCTTTCTGTCTTCTATAGCTTTTAGATTATCAAATGGATTCGAATAACTAATAAGATCATAATTGGTAAATGCTAAATTGCCCTTATTATTATTATTAAAAAACGTGACGAAAGATAAATAGTTGCACGAAATGTAATGATTATAATGAGACTTCATCACTAACTACATGTAATGCACAGCCCCTAATTGGAAATTAAGTAAAGTTTTACAAAGATAAAGATATCATTATTAAAATGGAAGAAGAAAAAATACCTAAATTTTAATTCAATCTTGTTAACATGTGCCTCTTTGGAATTTAGACCTAACAAAATGCAACTCTCACCACATTTGATCGTACAACTAACAAGTCATACTTTTAACTTGAAGAGACTAGGAAAACAAACCAATATTTTTAAAGAAATTTCTTACTTTTATTTTTCTGAAAATTTTAACTTTAAAATTAAAAGTAATGAATTAATTTATTTATTGAAAGACTAAATTTAAAAATAATCCAAAATGATGAAGTGAAATGCAAAAGTAGGTACAATGAAAATAAAGTCATTAACAAAAACCTAATAATTGAACTGCTATGCATTTTTAGAAACATTATGGACCAAAGTATATATACCCCTAATTTAATGGTAGTAAATGCAATTAACCCTAAAAAAATTACCCTACTGACTTTTGCCCTTTTATTGGGGAACAAAAGAAAAATCTGTATTTAAATGTCACTTTTTTTTCTTATTTCCTTTTCTTTGAGATAAATGTCTCCTTTTTCCAAAAGAGGAAAAACAAGTAATTGTCGTTACGACACCCAAACAATTACAGCAAAAAATTTACACAATGTGAAATTTTTCCAAACGGAAAAGAGCAAATGCAGCACTTCCTCCTTACTGTTCGGTCTGACTATGATGCTTATAGAGTCTTTATAACGATTTATTTATAAAAAAAGATCGTTAGAAGGTTTTTTTCGACATTTTGGATTGAAAGTGTATTTATAAATATTTTCATGAAAAAAGTGACTCATAATTCATTAAAAATATATGTAAATTTAAGATGTTGGATTAAATTATCCAAAGGTCGAAAACTATAAATTTACCATAAAAAACTCTGTCCAAATTTCTAAGTACTGCATTAATAAAAATAAATATATAAGTATTGTTGTCAAATTGCTTATGATTTTTCTCTAGAAAAAAAAAATGCTTCTGTTTTTTTTGTAAAGAACTCTGTGATTTATGGATAAATCTAGGATGTGAAATTTTTTAACACTCTAAAGGAGTTTTAAAAAAATATTGTGGGAGCGGTCGACTTCTCCGTACAACCCACCCTCCCCTGATTTTCCTACGATCCGTCACTGTTGTAACCATGGACGAAATAGAAACTCTATATCTGAGGGTTGTTGCTGCCTCTACCCTTACTTCAAGAATAATTATGTTTTTCTTTTTTTCTTTGTTTTTGAAACACAAACTAGTGATACTCTAGTTAGGATAATTGAATGATTATGTATATTGGGGGTGTAACAGATAGAGGGAGACCGAGGAAGACTTGGACAGAAGTGATAAAATGAGATATGAATTTGCTAAAATTAGATGAGAGTTTTGTTTTGGATCGAAAGAAATGGAAATAATGCATCAATGTAGATGACTTTACGAGATTTTTTCTTTGATTAATGTATACGACCCCCAATCCATTAAGATTAAGACTTGGTTGTTATTGTTTGTTGGTGTAGATAAATTTTCATTAAGAAATTGAGAAAATTCTAAAGTAGACTGACCCCACACCACTCTGACGTAAGTTGGAGTGGGACATATCTACAAAGTAGTTCTTATCTTAATTAATGTGAGGTGTGGGCCAGTCCCACAAGTGCGTCATCATGCCCAAGTGACCCAAGAAATTGCTTTAATATCTATATAAACCTCTCTTTGTCTAATAGTTTTTTCACTTCCCTTCCTGAATTCTAACTCCCTCTCTCGCTTACCCCTTTTCCAAGATTATCTCTATTTTATTTTCTAGAAGTGGTACTTGATCTGGGTTTCCCTTAGTAGTTTCAAAATTCTTTGCACTTTAGTTATAATTTCTGAAGAAAAAAAAAGAAAAAAGAAAAATGAAGAATGTTGCACATTTCACCTTTGGAATCTTTGGTGAGTTTGTTCTTATTTCCGTACATTACATTTTCTGTTCAATTTCTTAATTCTTGTTTATGAATTTGTCGAGAAAATTTGTTCTTAATGGCAGTTTCTCTGTTTCCTTCTAACAGGAAATATTTCTGCCCTGTTCCTCTTCTTGGCACCAGTGTAAGAATCTCCAGTTATGAAACCCTTTCCCTCTTCTTTTGTGGAAATTATTATTATAATATGTTTAATCTTAACATGCATGTGTTCTGGAAATGATTATTTTGTTCTTAGAATAAGATTCTTTAAAGGGGCACATAATCTTGGAGTTTATGTTGAAATGGGAATCTTGGGAATTTCTTAAATAAACATTCTTGGAATTCTTAATATGTTTTTTTTTTTTTTTTTGTTTTCATTTTCCACCAATTTGTCTTGGTAAATACAGGATAACATTCAAGAGGATCATAAAGAACAAATCTACAGAGCAATTCTCAGGGGTTCCGTATGTCATGACCTTGCTTAACTGCTTGCTTTCAACATGGTAAGCTCCAGTCTTTCATGTTCTTGATTAAATAATTTTTTATTTGGTAGGACCATACACTTTTCCTTAACGACATTTCCCTGAAAGTACTTGTTTTAGATACTGATGAGTTTCATGTATAAGTCAAATTACTAATTCTTGTTCATGCAATAGTTATTTCAATCCTATAGAGCAGCAAAAGAATTAGTATTATATGTTATATGAAAATATTTTTGTGTCATAGGTAACTTTTATTTGAAATGATTAGGGAGAATCAGTTGTTAATCCTTAGTTGTCTGCGAAATTTGGTGAGATTTGATGAACTTAATTTAATAGTTTATTCTCTGATTTGTTTTGTGTTTCTTGATGGATTGAACGAACAGGTATGGTTTGCCCTTTGTGTCCCCAAACAATCTGTTAGTGTCTACTATCAATGGCACAGGGGCTGTAATTGAATCATTCTATGTGCTGATTTTCCTCATATATGCACCGAAAAAGGAAAAAGGAAAGATATTAGCACTCCTTTCTTTGGTGCTAGCTGTGTTTGCTGCAATTGTGCTTATCTCGCTATTTGCTCTCCATGGCCACACAAGGAAGTTAGTTTGTGGTATTGCCTCCACAGTCTTCTCCATCATCATGTATGCTTCGCCTTTGACAATCATTGTAAGTCTCAACTCTTTGTTCTCTTTTTCCTTTATGTATGCTCGACTTAACATATTTAATCATTTCGCTATTACCAAGAGAGGGGGAAAAGGGGGATGAATATCCGTAGGTAGCATGCTGTTCTTTGTTGTTTCTAATATCGATGGAGTTACTTTGATGGGATAAATATTCTTTGTCAGTCCACTATGTCACAGTGTAAGCCTTTCAAGTATTTTCTTTCTTAACGTTCACAAATTTTGTAGTTGGAACTTATTCGTATTTGAGGTTATAATGACTATTCTAGACATTGCAATCTGTAACAAAATTGGTTGTGACAAGAGTACCCTTCCAATTTTCACTTGTTTATTCACTACTTTACTAGTTTAAAGCCGTCGTTATGAAGGTTTCTTTCAGAAAATTAAACACAATCAATTAATTTATCAACCTAGCTTAGGTTTCTTTCAGGGAAGCCTGATGGCTTTAAGCATTGTTTTGAATTTTGAAACGTAGAATGTTATTGTTTCGATATCAAGTAATCAAGAGGAATTCAATTGCAGAGGTTGGTGATCAAAACTAAAAGTGTGGAGTTCATGCCGTTCTTCTTGTCTCTGTTTGTGTTCTTCTGTGGCACTTCCTGGTTTGTGTTTGGCCTCATTGGAAGAGACCCTTTTGTTGCCGTAAGTACATGATAAACCTATTCTTACATTACAATGATTATGAAATTTGTGATATTTTTTAAGCCCTCTTCCACTTTAGTTCAACTGCATAACAAGATCTTGTTCGCCTAAATTCTTCATCCTAGCAAATGACCCAAGCATGTGACATCTCAACTGTATTCGTCTTAAAAATTTACGCCCGTTTGGGGTTAGAAAACTCTGATTTTGCCCCCATGATACTGATGAACCATGGTTTGTGCTTTGAAGGTTCAAAATGGATTTGGATGTGGACTAGGGATAGTGCAACTAATCTTGTATGCAATCTACCATAAGAACAAAGGCACGCCCAAGAAAGGAACCGCTGATGATGGATCCATTGAGGCAGGAAAAATGAATGGAAAGATTGCAGATCAAGAGAAGCAAACTAGCACCAATCCAGAAGATCAAGTTTAGACTTAGATTTGACTATTCCTATTCTAATGTGTAATTGTTGATTTTGAATTTGTATTCCCTTCAGAAAGCTGTCCCTTTTGCCTGCCAAAAGACAATCCCATTCTGGGCTATATTTGTAGTATATGATAGTTGAGACAGCAGTAGAGAATCTGATCAATCAAGCTTTATATGATGTATGCAATAGTTTGATGCCTTTTGACATATTATCATTGCTTTTTAGATGTCTATAACTTTGTGGCTTGAGCTTATATATCTATTTTTTTTTTTTGTTGCTAAATCATTTTATTGTACATGCTAGTTTCTTTGATTTAGCCAGGCATATTAGATGTGTCTCATTCCATCAATCAATTTATATGTATTAACTGAATCACTTTAAAGAAAGGTATATAATACCGGTGGAGGAGGCCACTCCGGCTCCTATGCGGAACAGGAAAAGTTTCGCACCGTGCCAAATAATTTGGGCCGTCAAATTATAGTTTTAACAGTTCAAATTTGGAGAGAATTTTTTTTTATTTTTTTTTATTTTTTTTTAAGTACTGCCGCAACTTTTCTTTCTCTAAATCTGGACTGTTAAAACTATCATCCTACAGTGCAAATTGTTCCGCGCAGTGCAGAATTTTCCATAATCCGCATAGGAGCCGAACTGGGAGGAGGCATAGTTGATAAAAAAGTTTGGTAATGTGTGATTACTAGAGATGATAATGTGTCAGGATTTTGGACAAGGAAACTTTTTTGTCAATATTGATTCCATTAGTTTAATTGGAAATATCTGTCATTCAACTGCCATGCTTCCCAACTCTTGAACCGCCCAACTCTTTTTTATGCACCACCTTAAAAGAAAAAAAGAGTGAATGACCTAAAGTGTGCCTGTCAACAATTTTACCTTTTTTCTTTTTTAGCTAGAAACTTTTATTTTTTACATTTATAATTATTAACAATTTACGAACTGTTCAACTTAAAAAAAGTGGGGGTTTTCGGTGGGCGAATAATCATCTGTGTATCTATTTCTGTGCCCAGCCAATTACAATTCACCATGTGTATATATAACAAAAACAAATGATCACATAACGAATTTTATTGGTTGGGCACACGAATAGGTACACAGACGGGTTACAAACGATTTTCACCATTTTCATTGATGTCGTCCTTATATTTAGCCTGAAAATTTGAAAATATGAATATACCTTTTATAACAACAAAATAAATATAAATTAATTAAAAAATTAAAATTTTCATCTTCCTTTTCTCCTCTGCCATGCCACTACCTCTCCTCCTCTTTCTTCCCCTCTCCATCTTTTCACGGTTAAATAGTCCCTGTTGTCGACCCTCCTTCTCTAGCCACCATCTCCAAATCCATTCAATTTTCTCCAAATCTAAATAAGGCCATAATCTTAAATCATGAAAAATCCGAAATTCTTTATGAAATAATCGGAGGGGAGAACCTAGGAGGAGGAGGAGGAGGCGGAGGAGGAGGGGGGGGGGGTGAAGTATGTTCTCAAACTTTTTCGCTTTTTTAATACAATCTCCACCTATGTGATCACTAATGTAACCATTATGTTTATCAAGCACATAGAGGTGAGTTAATGGAGGAAGAGCTTATGTGACTAGTATGTTAGATACAACATATGATGGCATCAAAAGGATGATGATAAGCAGAGTATGACAAGCTAATATGCCACTAATAATACTATAGGCAAGGATCCTATATGCAAAGCTTGTAAGATCAAATACAACAAGTCATGGAAATGAAGCAAGATACACTAAACAATAATGCTAGCTCAAGTGGAACAACTAATTAACTTTTAAACAAATAAGTTCATATAGCACATAAACATAGTTGATAAAGATAAGAACGTGAAAGTAAGGAGGGAGAGTTACAGAGAGCAAACAAAGGATTTAGAGTGGTTCGATCCTCAAAGATCTACATCCACTACCTTGAGACATCTAGGGATTTTGAAAAATTCCACTAGCTTGATTTGTGAGCACATACACGAAATGACAAAACCAAACAATGTTCTTTTATGCACCAAGCAACCTATCAAGAGTAAAACAAACTAATTGTCTTTTATGCACCAAGCAACCCCCCTTCTTCACCATTGGGAAAACCTTATCTAATCTAGCCGTTGGAGTCTAAGAGCATTCAAAAGTGACTAAGTAAACATTCACACTTCGGTCGACCTGACCACACAGGTCGGTCGATCGACCTTTGTCAGGCCTTGAGAGGTTTTTGCCCGGTCAACCTAGGTGAAGGTCAAAATTAGATTTCTCAGTAAGTCACATTTTTAATGTTCTCTAACTCATGCCAAAATAGTTTTTCAAAGACTTTTCAAATATGTTTAAGATCATAGGCATAGACAAACACTATAACATATATTTTCAAAACCTTTTCAAGATCAAATCAAGTTATGAATGAGGGTTTTGAAATCATGCAAGAGCTTTATATGCTTAAGCGATTATTCTCAAAATAGATTAGTCATAAGAGACATACCTATGTAGAATATGACTAATCTTCAACGTCTTCAAGTCTTCAAGATGTATAACACCTTCTTTAAGCTTCACTTGAGACCTTCTTCTTTAACCTCTTCATGTGGTGAAGTCCTTTTGAAATCTTCTAAGATGTAATACCATGGACTTCATCACTTAATAGTTAAAAGCGCACTTCAAGACTAACTTCAATTGAAGATTGAGTAGCTCTTAACTTCTTGAACTTCCTTTTTTGAATATGATTACTTGTACCATGGAGTCTTGCTTTGTATAGCTTCTTCTCAATGAATCCCCTAAAGTGATCCCTATATGGCATAAAAGAATTGCCCAATCTTTTGGACACTTCTTGGTTTAACATCTTCAATGTTGTAGGAGGATACCTTCGAGGTTCGTGAAAGCTTTCTTTCCATTTTCATCAATGTAGGTGTGAGATATAAATCCTATCAACAAAACACAAGCTCACATAAATATGAGAACTTCTCAATGATTTGTGATCATGTAAACTAGATCGATTGCATTTGCCCTTAGGGCTTACAGTTTAGATTATCTTTATCAAATAAGAAAGAAAAGTATAAGACAATCAAATATTTTGATACAATAGAGAGGTAAATGGAGCAGCGGGTGGCAATTGATTGGGGTGAAGTGGAGGGCAGCCAGTTAGGAAGAGGACTGTTGGTGGGTGGCAAGGAGTAAAGTAAGAAGATGAGGAGATTGGGTCCCTTTCGTGGTGACCAGGTCGGTCATGTGTTGGGTTAAAGTGAAGGGAAAGAGGGAGGAGCCATAAATGGGCCGGGTGGAAACTCGAATTTTGGTTGGTTTTGGAATATGGGTCGGATCGTCTTCAACATCAAGCATTCTTCATCTCTACCAAATGAAAATCTAATGCCTCATCCATCAATCACTGCAATTGGGGGTGACTAGAGGACCAATCATCACATTACAAAACAAATCCCTCTCGTCAACCCCTTCTCTTGTCAGGTATGGACCAATGAATTTATTGAATCAAAATTTAATCAAAATCATATAAAATATGAGCACAATTCACATTAAAATTAATGGGCTAATTTTGGTCATCGGCGCTTGAGGGACTGATGAGGCAGCAACGTCAAATTTTTTTCCGGAGAGGAAGGCAAGGGCTCAGGCATGAAGGGAAGGACTTTGATGCTGAAATGGGTGAGGTTGCTGCCGAGAACGGAGACTGCAACTGTGGACCCGACTGCAAGTGCAATCGTTACAACTACAACTTAGGCGGTGTTAGGAATAGTTTAGGGGACATGGAGCAGAAATGAGACAGTTGATATTTGATCTTAAAGCAATATTTTAACTTGTATAATGTGTTTCATAATTTCATATTTGCATGAGTAAGATGCTACTTATACTTCATTTTCTCTTACTTTTGGTTTAGGTTGAAGATATTAAAGCTTGGAAGATACTTGGATGGAAGAAGATGAAAGTCACCAACTTTGTGGAACAAAATATAGAAGATCGAAAGTACATGGACTGGACTGTAAAAGAGCTAAAACTTCAGGGGTCTTTCTGAAAATAGAATAAAGTGCTAAAAAAATCTACACCTTCCATTTTGTCTTGTGCCCATCTCATCACTTTTGAAGATACACATTATTATCCTAGGGTTTTGGGGAGAGTTTTGAGAGAGAAAACACGACCAAAATTCTAGAGATAGATTTAGAGGTAGATTTAAAAGAAAAGTTTGAAACTTCATTGAAGATTCTTGGCAAGAAATTGAGGTGTGGCTTGAAGAAGATTACTTAGCAATGAGAATTTCTTCCTCTCTCTCTTTTACTTTATTATTTTCCTTCATGAATATGGATAGCTAAATTTGTATAATACTTGAATGGGTTGAACCCTAGTATGTTATTTATGTGTTGACAACTGGGGGGTTTTGTGAATTGAATTTAATTAGTGAAATTATTTGTGAATTATCTTTTTCTATCTTGTTGGTCATTTAATTAATTCAGAAATTGATTTACTTTAGTAGAACACTCACATTTAATGGGAATTAATTTTGACCTAGAGATGGGCTTAAGAAATTCCTCCTAATTTGAGTTTGGAAAATTAGGGGTTTTGAGTTTAATGCACTCTTGGGGTAAAATTGAGTAAGTAGAGATACTAACTTGATTAATCCTAGAGTAGGAATTTCACAAATTGAGAGATGAGCGAAGTTTATTTGGAAATCCCTTTTTAGGTTCACCTAAGGCTTCTAATTCACAATACCCCTCCCTAAACACATAAGTACATCTAGGGGATACTTGTTCAAGTATTCACTCTCCTAATTGAATTTTCTCTCTAAACACTCTAAATCTTAGTTTTAGCTTATTAGGAATGGAAGTCTTGTACTGAAAAAATATATTTCTGGACAGAAAATTAATTACTGGACTGATTAATAATTTCTGCACTGAATAAATATTTTTCTGGACAGAAAATCTGCACTGAAAAAATAAAAATGATTTCTGGACTGGAAAAATAATTACTGGACTGATAAATAATTTCTGCACTGAATAAATATTTTTCTGGACAGAAAATCTGCACTGGAAAAAATGATTTCTGGACTGGAAAAATTAAATCAGAAAAAATTAAAAAACTGCACTGTATTTTATAACTTCTGAAACAGAAACAATAAAATCAGAAACTGAGACTGAAAACAGAAAAAGCAGGCGAGAATAAAATTAATCTGAGACTACCACTGATTATTTATAATAGCAGAAAACTGAACAAAAAACCAAAGGGAAAAGTTACTGATTTTTTGTTTGGAATTGATCCGGGACGAGACAGCAGTTTACCGCTTCCCCTTAAGTTCAATATGCCCTGCCCTTTACCAGCTTCTGGCACTCCTGAGCACTGAACTCCCAAGGTAAAACGTCCAACCAAACTGTTACCGGAAGCAGCAGTAACAGAACCTTCGGATAGTATATAACAGTTGAACTCCGAGACAGAATGTGACTAAAAAACTATGCAGCAAAAGAAAGTTTATGCAGAGGGAGTAAGGAGAATTTTCGAGTAAGTTTTCTGGCTGCCCAGAGCTGCCTTTTTATAGGTCTGGATTGATGACCTCAGTAAATCGCTCAGCCATAATAGGAGTTTAATATTGCTGTTACAGTCAGCCAAATTCATTTGAAATGAATTGCAAAAAGGCTATAATGACCCATCCATTAACCTCAATTTATTCATGATCCACTCTCAGTAATTCTGAGTTATTATCCAAAAGAATAATTCGAAAAATCCAGCAGCAAAACATGAGCTGATCGGGCCCGCGAGTTTTGGTCCGGCATTCGTGTACGCAGGTCGCGCCTGCACACAATGAAACTCAATTGCACCCACCCTGCGTGGCGCACTACGAGGTTCTCACATAGGGCATAATACTAGTAACACAATTTAAACCCAAATAAACCACTTTAACATATAAAGTGTTTTTCTCTTTCATGGGTTTCCAATGTGGGATGTGGGTTTTGAAAAAACCCATTTCCACATTTCATCCACCCTACTTTATACCATTTTATCATTCACACCAAGAATTGATTTTCTCACATGTTATATATCATCGCGAAGCTTGCGCAACCCACTTCGTGATAAACTCAATAACATTCAAAACCGAGGGGTGTAACATATAAATATATTAGCTCAAATATGTCCTCACGACACATTAATTACTCATTAATTCTTTGAGAAAAGCAATTTCTCCAACAATTAGGAAAGCTCTAGTTTTATTGATTTGGTTTTTATGCATATTTGTTAATATTCATCTTTTAGTTTATGCTATCTTGAATTTCTTTGGATTTCTTGTTATTAAACTTTGTTAGTTTTGGTTTCTTGATGGTGATTCTTGTGTTGCATGACCCCGAAAGCATCCAGAAGAATTACTTGATATTGATCCCGAAATTGATAGGACATTTCACTGGAATATAAGGGTAAGGCAACAAGAGAGGATATATATTGTTGGGGAAGGTCTTCAACAACATAACAATATGGAAGCCCCTCATAATGTGAATGAACAAACGAACGAGAATAACAAAGGAAATGCTCAAAGACAAGAGAATGTGAATGGAAATGTTAGAAGAACCATGGGTGATTATGCAAGACCTTTCTTGACTGGGTCCGAGTCAAGCATTACTAGACCAAGAGTTGTTGCTAACAATTTTGAGATCAAGCCAAATGTGATACAAATGGTTCAAAATTTGGTACAATTTGATGGGCTCCCCGAAGAAGACCCGAACGCTCATATCAAACTTCCTTGAAATTTGTGATACTTTCAAGATTAATGGAGCTTCGGATGATGCAATAAGATTGAGATTATTTCCTTTCACTTTAAGTGACCGGGCTAAGTAATGATTGAAGTCATTACTCAATGGTTGTATTACCACTTGGAATGAGTTGGCAAGAGATTCCTAGCCAAGCACTTCCCACCGGCTAGAATTGCGAAGATTAGAAATGATATATTCTCCTTCCAACAACAAGAAAGGGAATGTTTATATGAAGTATGGGAGATATACAAGGAGTTTCTAAGGAAGTGTCCTCATCCACTACAAAAAAAACTACCTGTTATGACGAACCTTTCGTGACGAAGTCATTTTTCGTTACGAAAGGTATACTTTTCGTAACGAAATTCGGAATCGTTACGAAAAGTTGACCTTTCGTAACGAAAAAAATATTCGTTACTAAAAGTAATAGTTTCGTTACGAAAGGTCTACCTTTTTCGTGACAAATACCTTTTTCGTTACGAAAGGTCAACCTTTCCTAACGAAACAAAAATTTGTCACGAAAAGTTTCGTCTTAAATTTTTAAGAATATACATATATAAGTATGATATAATTTAGAATATAATTTTAATTTTTATATTTGTTTAGTCTTTATATTAAAAGTATTACTAAAAAATAGTATATATATAACTAGAATAATTTTATTCTGATTTTTTATAACAACTTAATACACAAATACATTGACGAAAATGTATTAATTTTAATTTTATTCATGAAAAAAAAAATCACCAAACAAAGAGAAATTAAAATAATTAAAGGTTCAAAATACAAAACTTCATTATAATAAATATAATAGGAACAATAAGTAACAAATGACCAACGTAGCTCAGTGGTTAAGTGCATGACATACAAGTTGGAGGTCTTGAGTTCGATTCCCACTTCTATGAAAATGTGGAGACTTTATTCCACATTATTGTAGAGGGGCTCGGCTCGGCTCGGCTCCAATGGGTGAACTGGGGCACGACTCGAAACCGGCTCGGCTCAGCTCCATGGCTTTAAAATTTAAATTTTTTGTAAAACTTTTAGTAACGAAATATTTCGTCACTAAAGGTCACCTTTCCTAACGAAACTCGTTTGTTACTAAAGACCTTTAGTAACGAATATCCTGATTCGTTAGGAAAGACCTTTAGCGACGGGGCTCTCAGGACGAACTTGGTGACAAACGATTTTCGTTACTAAAGGTCTTTAGTAACGAATTTTTTGACCTTTCCTAACGAAAATTTTCGTTACTAAAGGTATTTTTTTTTATAGTGATCACAGACTAGACCTTGGGCTCCAAATGCAAACATTTCATGCTGGTTTGAACTACTCTTCCAAACAACTCATTGATGCTTCAGGTGGAGGATCAACAAGCTCAAAAACCTCGGAAGATCTAAGAGATTTAATAGAGAACATCGCCGAGAACAATTGCTCGTGGGTTAGTCAAAGGATGAATCCAAAGATAAGTGGAATTCACAATGTTGATACTTTGTCGGCTTTGGAGGCAAAGATGGAATTTTTTAACAAAAAGGATGGATGGGCTAAGTACTACCTCCCACAAACCTTCTCATGTGATGACGGCATGTTATTTGTGGGTTGACAATTGGGGGTTTTTGTGAATTGAAGTTAATTAGTGAAATATCGGGAGTTCCCAAAACCATTTTCTTTTCCGAAAGTATTATTCCAAAATCTTTTACCAATTTATGAAACCGATTTAATAAAACAAGATGAGATTCAAAATCATTTGAAAATAAAAGAATATCATCAATATAAATAAGGGCATTTGGAATCAGGGGTTGGAAATTTTTTGTCATGGCTCAAAATTTTCAATTCCTCGTTTCACGGCCAAAATCTCTTTGAACGTAGAATGATAATTTCTTTCTGATTCTTTGAACTGGCCGCTCTGATAAGCACACACTCTTCCCTTTCCATTTGAAATTATTTGTGAATTATCTTTTATTAGGGAATTGATATGTGCCGGCTTATCTTTTTCTATCTTGTTGGTCATTTAATTAATTGAGAAATTGATTTACTTGACTAGAATACTCACATTTAATGAGAATTAATTTTGACCTAGAGATGGGCTTAAGCAATTCCTCCTAATTTGAGTTTGGAAAATTTGGGGTTTTGGGTTTAATGCACTCTTGGGGTAAATTGAGTAAGTAGAGATACTAACTTGATTAATCCTAGAGTAGGAACTTCACAAATTGAGAGATAAGTGAAGTTTATAGGTTCACTAAGGCTCCTAATTAACAATACCCCTCCCTAAACACATAAGTACATCTAGGGGGATACTCGTTCAAGTATTCACTCTCCTAATTGAATTTTCTCTCTAAATGTGCAGGGTCTTCAAAGGAGTAGAGAATTGACAAAAGGCGAAGTGGACCTACGTGTTAGGAAATAAACAGCTATATTATGAGATAAAACGTGATAAAAAACAATAAATAATGACACAAGAAATTGGTTACCCATATCGTCAAAGAATTAACTACGTCTGACAGCACTACCAGGACAAAATATTTACTATGTTATGAGATACAATATTTAGGTTACATAGATAGGTTATTTATAGAAAAAAAGACGAAACATTAATTACGACCCATTAACAGAAAAGCCCAAACTTCAAGCTCCATAACCTAATAATCTCCCACCTGGAGACTAACTCTAATGTAACCATCTCCTGTTCAGTAATCCATAGTTGTGTAGCAAGGCCAAGCCTCCATCTCAAGCTCTAAAGCCAGTTGAATTGCATAGCTTCAACTTCTCTAAGGTCACAACCTTAGTCAACATATCAACAGGATTTTCACTTCTTCGAATCATCCTCTCCAAGAGATAGCGTATATAGTGATACCTCAAATCAATATGCCTTGTTCTTAAATGAAATGCTGGGTTCTTTGATAAGAAGTTAGGACTCTAACTATCGCTGTAGAGAATTCTATTTTTCTGCTCCTTCCCCAATTTACGCAAGAAATTCTTCAAACATATCATATCTCTTTACTAGCATCAGTCACTACTACATATTCTGATTATGCAGTAGATAATGCTACGATCTTCTACAACTTAGAAGCCTAAGAAATCAATGTAACACCCAAAGTAAATAATACCCAGTTGTACTCCTTCTATCAAGATCACTTGATGCCAAATATACATCAACACACCCTGCCAATTCAACATTTCTAGCTTCGAAGCATAAAGCCCTCTCTTTGTTACCTCTCAAGTGCCTAAGGATCCGCTTCGCCGCTTCCCAATCTTACTTACCCGGATTGATCATAAACCTGCTAAGTACTCTCACCACATGTGCAATATCTGGTCTAGTACACACTATATCATACATTATGCTACCAATTGATGAACCATATGGAATCTTCTGCATATGAGTACGCTTCTCAACACTCTAAGGTGATTCCTTCTTAGATAGTTTGAAGTGGATGCCTAACGGAACACTCAGCAGTTTCGCATCCTGCATACTGAACCTTTTCAGAACCTTCTTGATATATTCCGCATGCGAAAGATACAACTTCCATGCCTCATTAACTCGATTAATTCGTATACCTAATAACTACTTATCTTCTCCAAGGTCCTTCATAACAAACTGTTCAGACAACGACCTCTTCAATTTACTCACTTCTTGAGCACTAGAACCTGCTATCAACACGTCATCAACATATAGAAAAAAAATGATATAACCATCTCAAAACATGTTGGAGTATCAACAATGGTCAACCTCACATCTGATGAAGCCAATCTCAAGCATTAATGCATCAAACTTCTTATACCACTTCTTATACCCTTAATTTTATAATT
This sequence comes from Vinca minor, assembly GCA_026122235.1. Lineage (NCBI taxonomy): Eukaryota > Viridiplantae > Streptophyta > Magnoliopsida > Gentianales > Apocynaceae > Vinca > Vinca minor. The sequence goes on along the minus strand of JAOCZM010000011.1, from coordinate 13,113,376 downwards.
ATAAATATATAAGTGGTCACAAATCTATCGCAACTTGCCACCACTTTGCGACCACAAATTTTATTAACAAAACGACGTAATTTTTTGGTTTCCAACAACCCTTAATTTTATATTATAAATATATAAGTCAAACGCCGTTGTTTTTGTGGTTTTTACAAATTTTAAATTAAAAACAGAATCGTAAATATTACAAAATTATAAAATAACGAACAAACATTATAAACTGAAATTCATTTAATTAACACAAAAACTAGTACACATGTTTGATTGTTTTTGTACATATTTTAAAATAAAACAATCAAACTAGAAAACAAATACATTGAAGTAATAATAATTAAAAAACTCTACATTGGAGGGGGTCTAAATATCCATTCTTCATTCACCCTAACATAGTCAATATGCTTCCTCAATTCACTTGGATAAAATTCAGCATCTTGAAATGGATGGTCGGGGAATGAAATTTTGTACTTTCCTCTAACTGGTCGCCCCCGAATTATGTCATGCCACCATCCGCAGCATGTGCCCATATTGAGAATGTAAGCACGGGTATGAAAGGAGAAAGAGTGTGAAGAAATCTCCACTAACAAACTCCTAAAGAGGCCCGCTGAGATTGTCTTCTAAAAGTATATCATAAACATTGACAACCCGAACGCCTAGTCGATTAGATATAACTGTTGATTGGTAGTAGGAACCGTACATTTTGTGGTCCCCATTACCAATCACTTTGATCTTTTGAAATTTTCTAAACTCTGTAATACCCATAATTTCGGTCATTTTTTGAGTTGGAGAGATTTGATGTAGAAGATTAAAATTGGAGAAGAAGTGAAATGGTGAAAAATATTAGAAGAACATACAAGTTTGTATAGTGCGAAATCGGTCGCAAAGTTGTTGCAAATTGTGACCGTTTTGTGACCACATTGAAAGGTGCTTCAATAGCCCATGTCATTCAAAACGACGTCTCAGACAGGCATTTTTTCCAATTCCCATAAACAATTGTGCGACCGCGTGGTGACCACGATGCAATTTTAAAAGAATTAAAATAATATATATATATATATATATATTTGCAACCACATTCAAAGAGACGTTTCAATAACCCTCTGTGAGTTAAAACGGTGTCTCGAAAATGATGTCTTTGTTGTTTTGGTAGGGAACTTTTTTGAAATTTCAATTTTTTATTTTATAATTTCTTTATATTAGCGACGAAATTTACGACAGTCGAACCGTAGCCAATTTTATCATTTTCTAGAAAATTAATAAAAAAGTCATCGCAAATTCATCGCAACAAGGCGGTCGCAATTTCGTCGCTACCATAGTTGTTGCAAAGTGGTCGCTGCTATCTGGTCAAACTAAGATCAAAGGGTGGTCGAAATGTGGTCGCTACAAGCGGTCGCGGTAAGCCGTCGCGAATATTTCGTCAAACTAAGTTAATTAGTGGTCACGCAGTGGTTGCTAAACAGCGGTCGTAACATTGTCGTAAAGTATGCCGACGCAAAATAGTCGCTAATATCCGGTGAACCAAAGTCAATAAGTTGTCGCAAAGTGGTTGCTAAACCGCGGTCGCAAACTCGTCACTAATCGCTAGTCAACCAAATTCCATGTGTGGTCGCTATGTCATCGCAACTATGAGGTAAACCTCGAGTCAACAGGTGGTCGCAAAACCGTCGGTAAAGAGGTGCGAACGTAAGGAGGTCATGCTTTGTTTGGCCAAACTGGTTTGAATCACAACATACAATGGCAAAGTGCGATTGGTCCTTTACTGCGGCCGCAAATATCAATTTGCGACTATTAAGGCGGTCTAGATTAACAGTTTATCTTGTAGTTGTTGGTGCAATTTCAAAGAGAAGAAAGATCAAGAAGTTAAGAGTTACTCAATCCACAGTATAGCACATCATGTAGTAGACTCTTAACAAAGGAAGTGTTGAAGCCCAAGGTACTACATCCTAGAAGATCGGACAAAGGAATTCACCACAATTGAAGAAGTTGATAAAGGCTTCAAGCAAAGCTCAAAGAAGTGTACGCATCTAGAAGACTCGAAGGCATTGAATATTAGTCTAGTCTACATAGGTACAGTCCTTGTGACTAATCTTATTTTGAGAATACTAGTTTAAGTATGTTAAGCTCAAACTCTTGCATGTTTTCAAAACTATCAAGTTTACTTTGAATTGATCTTTAAAAATGTTTTTGTAAACTTATGTTAGTGTTTGTTAATGCCTAAGATCTTTAACATGTTTTAAATATCTTTGAAAAAACTTAGGCATAAGTTTGAGAACATTAGAAATGTGACAAAGGGGAAATCACTTTTGGACTGAAGTCCGGTCAACCTGGCCTTGGCCTTGGGCGACCTAATGAAGTCCGGTCGACTGTCATCTGTTGTCCGGTCGACTGAGGTTGGTTTTTGTTCTTATTCAATTTTGAATGTTCCAAGACTCCAACGGCTTTATTCTACGGACGACCTTGATTTAGGTCGGTCGATACCACTCCATGTGGTCGACTGAGATGTGTTATGTAGCCTTTTTAAACTGACGCGAAAGCACTACATATGACTTACCAGCTAGTGCGGTCTACCAGAGCTATCATATCAAGGAAAAAATATATCCATTGTAACTCGATTTGCTTGTGATTTTTGGCCTCTATATAAAGCCTTTAAGACTGAGTTTTGTTACTTAACAAAGCCATAAGAGGGCCTTTTCTATACACTTTCTAAACAAGCAATTAAACACTTTTAAGAGCTTTAAATCTTCATATTTATCAAAATACATAATTTTGAGTAAGAGCTTAACATATATATACTCTTCTATTATCAATCTTGATTAGAGCTATCATTTGTAATATCCAATCCATTGAGGGATTTGTTGTAGTGAGCTTAAAATTTTAAAGTCTCATATGTTGAGGCTCTTTCATTTTTCTTTGTGAGACCAGCTCTTTGTGAGTTAGGTTAGCTCTTAGTGAGCTTCACTCTTGGTGAGTGTTTCCCTCTTGGTGAGGTTGGTTCTTTGTGAGATTGGCTCTTAGTGAGCTTAGTTCTTAGTGAGCTAAAAATGTTCTTTGTGAAGGGATTACGTGGGAGTTATTATCCGATAAAGACTCCCACTACCAGCTAGAAAGTCTACAGGACGTGGGAGTTATAGACTCCCACTGCCAAAAGAGGTGGATAGGACTTGGAAGTTCTCATTGGAACAAACTCCCACTCCCTAATGCTTGAGCCGCAATAATATCTCTCTTGGCCGAAACTCTTGAGACTAATGCTTGAGCCGCAATAATACCATAACCTAGAAATCTAATATTGTTAATCACATCATAACACGTATCAATTTCGATTTGGTATGTGTAAGTGTGAAAAACAGAAAAGATTGTATCTTTGATTCAATATACGTGATATATGCATAAACTGATTTCGGTTAATCATGTTTATATGTTTTTGTGATTCGTTATGTTATTAATTTGATTAATATTGCATGAACTGCTATAGCATGATTCGGTTTGTAATTTAATTCGATTAATTTGCATAAACTGATATCGTATGTTTCTGTATATTCGATACTGCATAAACAATTTCTGTGAAACTGTTATTATTTCGGTTATGCTTCCTGCGTTAATCTGATTAACCAATACATAATTCGATTATGTATGTTCGGCAATTTAGGGTTAAAATCGGGGCAGAAAAACTCATTCGATGAGCTGATTAAAATCGGGACCGCCGTTACGTTGACGCTTGTCGTTTCGATGACCTAAGACTTTGTATATGTACTCGTTTTATTTCATTATGCTTTATGTGAGTTTTAGCATGGTGAATAGCATGGCCTACTATACCCTCTCTTGTTTTACATTTAATTGGGTTGTAATTTTATAATACGACATGCAAGTCGTTTTTCCAATGATGTAAAATTGTAATTGCTTTCTTAGATTAGTTTTACTGCTTTACATTGAAGGTTGGGTATGCCCATGTAATTATGTAACAAGACTTGAGGACTCTGGATCGAAGACTTTATCCATGAGATGGATATTGACTTAGATTGACCCTTGGCTCCCACAAGGCTCGTGGGAGTCATCATAGGATTAGGCCATGCTATCTCACGTTTACCTTATGCTTTATATATTGCATGAGATGCTTTTATTTATTGTCTTATGGGATTTAACAGTTTATTCACATTAAATCATTTTAATTAAGTTTTAAAATGTCTACCATATCCTAAGCACTCATTGAGCTTGGATCATCATTTTGTCTGCTTGCCAAAGCAACAGATAAGTGGTTATCTAAGCAAAAGGAGACGGGAAAATAGTGATTTCCATATGCTTAGACATGGTTCGACTTAACTAGGCTATCAAAATAGTTTTGGGCCTAGGGCATAAAATGGAAAATAGCCGGGACATATAGATGCCATTCCCATGAGTTGATTTTACTTTAATTATGGGTGTTAAGCCAAAGCTTACTTATAACTATCGTAAAATGATATTTTTCACTATTTATCAAGTGTTGAAATTGTGGAAAGGTTTTTGCTCAAAAACTAATAACTTTGCAAATAATTTAATGTAGATAATGGTAACCAATACATCACACAATTCATTGCGATCCGTCCTTGAAAAGGAAAAACTAAGTGGGACCAATTTCCTTGTCATTAAGCAGGAAAGAAAGCTATACGTTCTTGATACGGAGATTCCTGAACAGCCTGCAAACAATGCCCCCAGAGCTGAGAGAGATGCTTGGAAGAAGCACTCTGAGCATTCTTAACGATGTGACTTGTCTCATGTTAGTCACAATGAGCACTGATCTTCAAAAACAGTTTGAAGGGGTTGAGGCTTTCCAGATGATGTGTCAGCTCAAGGAAATGTTCCAAGAGCAAGCCCGTCATGAAAGATTCCTCACCACTAAGGCATTGAATAGTTACAAGATGGCCCCTGGCACCTCTGTAAGTGCACATGTTCTTAAGATGAAGGGCTATCTTGACCAACTTGAGAAACTTGGGGCTCCCGTAGGTTCTGACATGGCCACAGATATGATCTTGGGCTCACTCCCACCGGAGTATGACCAGTTTGTCATGAACTTTAACATGCATGGCATGGAGAAGTCCATACATGAGATACACGGGATACTCAAGCAGGCTGAACTGAACATTAAGAAGACCCCTGAAGTCTTAATGGTTCAAAAAAGGAATTTCAAGAATAAAGGAAAGGGTAAGCTCATGGCTAAGAAGGGCAAAGGCAATAACAAGCCAAACCCAAGGCCAAGGCACCAAAGGAGGGAGTTTGCTTCCATTGCAATGAACCATGTCATTGGAAACGGAACTGCAAGCTCTATTTGGAAGAGAAGAAAAAAGGGATAGCCAGTTTGACTGTCTCTCCAGGTATTTATATTATTGAAATTAACATGTCTGCTCCTACTTCATGGATATTAGATACCGGTTGTGGATCTCACATTTGTGCAAATGTGCAGGGGTTCAAAAGGAGTAGATCACTGGCAAAAGGAGAAGTGGACCTGAGAGTAGCGAACGGAGCAAGAGTTGTTGCTGTAGCTACCAGGACATTTAATTTAGTTTTGCCAAGTGGCTTTATTATAGAACTGAATAATTGTCTTTATGTTCCAACTTTGAGTAGGAATATTATTTCAGTTTCTTGTTTGGATATTGATGGTTTTGAAATTAATATTATGAATAAAATTTGCACCGTTCATAAAGATCGTATCTTCTATGGAGATGCCTCTTTGATGAATGGGCTTTATGTTCTTAAACTCGATGAATCCATTATAAGGCCCATCTATAACATTAATACTAAGAGGTTTAAATCCAATGACTTAAACCAAACCTACTTTTGGCACTGTCGTTTGGGCCACATAAATGAGAAACGCATATCAAAACTCCATCAAGATGGAATTTTGACATCATTTGAGTTAGAGTCCTATGAGACATGTGATTCTTGCTTGTTAGGCAAAATGACTAAAGCTCCCTTTACTGGACAAAGTGAGAGAGCTTCTGATTTGTTGGGCCTCATACATACAGATGTATGTAGACCAATAAACACAAGTGCTAGAGGAGGGTTTCAGTACTTCATCACATTCACAGATGATTTCAGTAGATATGGCTACGTCTATCTAATGAAACATAAATCAGAATCTTTTGGAAGATTCAAAGAATTTCAAAATGAAGTACAAAATCAACTTGGTAAAAGTATTAAGATACTTCGATCAGATCGAGGTGGCGAATACCTTAACCAAGAGTTTGACGAACATCTTAGGGGTTGTGGAATTGTTTCACAATTAATTCCCCCTGGCACACCACAATGGAATGGTGTATCGGAACGGAGGAATCGCACCTTACTAGATATGGTTCGATCTATGATGAGTCAAACAAGTCTTCCAATTTCCTTTTGGGGCTACACCCTAGAAACTGCTGCATTTATATTAAATAGAGTTCCTTCTAAAAAGCAGTTTAGAAAACTCCATATGAGATACGGACTGGGAAACGACCTAGTTTGTCATTTCTCAAAATTTGGGGATGCGAGGCGTATGTAAAATGCTTGTTATCTGATAAACTCGCCCCTAAATCTGACAAAGTGTTTGTTTGTGGGATATCCTAAAGAAACTAAAGGATATTACTTCTATCTTCCTTCAGAGAACAAAGTGTTTGTTGCTCGTAATGGTTTATTCCTTGAAAGGGAATTTATTTCCAAAGAGGATAGTGGGAGTAAGATCCATCTTGAGGAAATTCAAGATCCCTAAACAACATCTGAACCAAATTTGGAACTTCAAGCAAGCTCACGTGCTAATACTGAGCTTCAATCTTTGACACAAGGCCCAAGGAAATCGAGTCGGGTACATCAACAGCCTGAGAGATATGGATTTCTTGTGACTGATGATCATCAGGTTGAACTGATTGATCAAGATGAACCCACTACCTACAAAGAGGCAATTCGTAGTTCTGAGTTAGATAAGTGGCTAGAAGCTATGAAGTCTGAGATGCAATCCATGTACGATAACCAAGTGTGGACTTTGGTTGACCCACCCGAAGGGTGTAAGGTCATTTATAACAAATGGTGTTTCAAAAAGAAAACCGACATGGATGGTAATGTACACACTTTTAAATCTCGACTAGTAGTTAAAGGTTATAGACAAGTACATGGTATTGACTATGACGAAACCTTTTCTCCTGTCGTTATGATAAAGTCTATTAAGATTTTACTTGCCATAGCTGCATATTATGACTATGAGATATGGCAAATGGATGTTAAGACTGCGTTTCTTAATGGAAACCTTCTCGAGGATGTGTATATGTCACTACCTGAGGGGTTTGTTGATCCAACAAATCCTAGCAAAGTGTGTAATCTTCAAATGTCCATTTATGGATTGAAGCAAGCATCTCGAAGCTAAAATCGTCGCTTTGATGAACGTATTAAAGAATTCGGTTTCATCAAAAGCGAAGACGAGCCTTGTGTTTATAACAAAGTAACTAATAATGTTCCTTGTGCTTTATGTGGACGACATCTTACTGATTGGAAATGACATTCCCACATTGCAAAGCGTAAAAGCTTGGTTAGGGAAGTGTTTTTCTATGAAAGACTTAGGCGAGGCTACATACATTTTGGGTATAAGAATCTATAGAGATAGATCTAACAAAATGATTGGCCTAAGCCAGAGTGGATACATTGACAAGGTACTGAAACGGTTATGTTTTCAAGATTCCAAAAAGGGATTCTTGCCCATTTCACATGACATTAAACTCAGCAGAACTCAAGGACCTTCCACAAAGGAGGACCAAGAGCGCATGAGTAAGATTCCATATGCATCAGGCATTGGGTCTATTATGTATGCCATGATATGCACTCGCCCGGATGTCTCGTTCGCTTTAAGTATGACTAGTAGATATCAATCTGACCTGGAGAGTCACATTGGACTGCAGTCAAGAGCATTCTTTAATACTTGAGAAGGACTAAATATATGTTCTTAGTTTACGGAGGTCAGGAAGGAAGTCTGGTTGTAAATGGTTACACAGACGCAAACTTCCAAAGCGATGTAGATGATTATAGATCGCAATCTGGTTTTGTGTTTTGTTTGAATGGAGGTGCTGTGAGCTGGAAGAGCTCAAAGCAAGAAACCGTGGCCGACTCTACAACAGAAGCTGAGTATCTAGCTGCCTCTGAAGCAGCTAAAGAAGCCGTTTGGATCAGGAAGTTTGTTGATGAATTAGGTGTCGTCCCTAGCATTTTGAACCCAGTGGACCTCTATTGTGATAGTACTGGCGCCATGTTACAAGCTAAGGAACCTAGATCTCACCAACGATCCAAACACATTCTCAGGCGTTTCCATCTGATTAGAGAGATCATTGATAGAGGAGACGTTAAAATTTGCAAAGTTCATACCGACGACAACATTGCAGATCCATTGACCAAGCCACTCCCTCAACCTAAACATGAGAGTCATACTAGGTCAATGGGATTGAAGATCATGTATGATTGGACCTAGGGTAAGTGGGAGATTGTTAGTAGTGCCCTAGGACCATTAACATATGTTGTACGTTTTATATCTTTTGAGCATGTAATTGAATAGCTAAAATTTTCTTATGAACATCAAATGCGTGATTTGATAGTAAAACTCATTAGTTTATATAATTACTATTCTAGTTGTCCCTAGTTTTATGTAAGTTTCTTTACAATGAAATAAAACTAGTATGATGTATGATGTTTGATTGATGATTATGTTTTACTAATCATGTGTAATGAATACAATCATATCATAGATGCAATGTATTGAGATATATTGTATCGGACGTGATCCGTTAGAGAAGTAATACTTCATGGTCCTTAGTCATAAGTATTACTTCCTCAATACTATTTTTAGAATCCTTAGACCTTATGTCTCCATTGATTCTAGCATGAATGGAGCCACGTTTTGACTTAGTCAGACGTTACTTTTAATCGAGTAATCAATACGACTGATGATCGGATGTAGCGTCCTATCATGGCTTGAATGTGAGAGGCATTGTAAGGAATTTGTCCCTCTCTATTATTAGAGAGAGATATCCATGGGCCCCTCGATAGGGAAGATTGTCTAAATGCATGGCCGTGCTCAAATGTATTTGATAAAGTAGTTATTAAATACTATTTGTTGGAATAGTCTACCTGGAGATCGAGCATAAATACAATTAAGCTTAATAAGGGGTGACCACTACCATGCCTTATGCTTAATTAGGATATCACGAGACAAAGGGATTGATATTAGGTTCCACCGTAAATTCATTCACTTTGGGTAGTCACAATGTCCTGCTAGGGACCGCTTGTGATTTATGAACACATACTACTACTAGGTATGTTTTCATTGCCATTGTGATATGAACCTACAGGGTCACACACATAGACGAGTTAACGAGCTTCATATCCAGATTCAATGAATCTAGAATGTGTCTAGGTTCATTGTATACGACATTTATTTCTCTGAGAATAATAAGATGTTATTATTCGAATCAGGGATTAAGGAAGGGCATTTTTAGTATTTGGTTATAGCTGCAATTATGTGGGAGTTATTATCCGATAAAGACTCCCACTACCAGCAGAAGTCTAGAGGACGTGGGAGTTAAAGACTCCCACTGCTGAGAGAGGTGGAGGACGTGAGAGTTGGTTGTGGGAACAAACTCTCACACCCTATATAATCATCTCTCAGCCGAAACCCTAGCAACACCCTGCTTCAGCCTCAATTAACCAAACACACCCGAAATTAGATTTCGGATTCTGCCTTCTCATTTTCTCCCTAATTCCCCAAACTCAGAAAAACGAAGAGCTAGCACTCGCTGCCCGTTTCGTCGCGTGGATACCGGTAGGGAGTAATTTCGCAAGGGAGGACTCAAGGTGATCATTGCATCCGAGCCTTAAAGACAAAATCTTTCATTCAAGAATCGGATTCTTGAGCCAACAAATGTAAGTTCTTTTCTTTGTAATTTTCGATTCGTTTTGTATGAGCGGATCCTTCAGGGGAGGACTCATGGGTGTTTGAAACGAGTTTCCGCCAATGAATCCCTTCAAATACTTCAAAGACTAGATCGTTCAGGAATATAAAATTAAACCTCCATAAACTATACATCACAAAATTTATTTACGAAATCTAATAGTATTAGTTGTTACAAGACAACGAAAGTACCAAAAAGTAATGCTTGTAACTAAGTACATAATTTACAGTAAGCTCTTCAGTAGGTTTATATATACATTATCCAAAATACAACCAACCAAAATAAAGGCAAGTCCAGAACCATTGCAAATAAGAGCATGTACTCCAGGTTCTATAAAACAAATATCATTCAAACTTTCTAGTAGCTCTCCATACCTGCATTTATGATGCAGTTTGAAATAAAATGAGTAAGCTGCGCTCAGTGAATTCCTGTGTGTGCCAAAGTGTGGATGCTTGAGTCAAATTCAATACAATTAAAAGGGAAAGAAAATGCCTATAAAGGTTTCATGGTAGTAATGCAAAAATTATAATATGCAATTTTGTAAATCATGTAGTTCATTTTTTTTTATGGATAGGGAATATTAGCAATTAGTCGAGCTGATAGAAAACCAGATATTAAGAAAACCAGGTACAAGGAGACCAAATACAACCGAACACCATATACATGTGATTTACTACCTTATCTATCAGAAATTCAGCGGGTGAATCATATGGTAGGGTACCTACTTGGCATGTATTCACCTAGATCTGACATTACGAGCTAAACCTCTTAACCCAGAATTGGCCAACCTCAATTACTACTGCAGAGCTATACGCCAAAAGTTATGGAGATATTTTTGTCCGGTCCTAACACAGAATAAGACCAAACAAAACAAAATAGCTACATCGACCATGGAATATTACAAACAAAGATAGACAATTCATAAAAATATATAATTTACTAACTGTTCTTTTATCCATGACTTACATTCAAAATCAAATATACATGTATATATTAAACTTTTGCTCTTTCCATTTTTTCCTAAGTGATATTTTCTATGTGAACTAATAGCTATTTTGTTGTCCTTTTTAACTAACATTTAAATGACAATGGAAGGTTACTATGACCTTTAATACTAGATGATCTTATTCACCTAGTCACTTTTGGATAACATTTGACCTCTTTGTTTCAATCCAATATGGCCAATTTTCATTCCTTTTATTCTCATAATTACTAGACTATCAAATAGACCATATTTTATCAATTTTACTTTCATTCAATTAAGTCAATTAATTTAGTCCATGTAATTAAGCCATTAATTAAGACCACGTGGAGATGATTCACTCAATTAGTTATCCTTATATTATTTATTTATCTATTTTTTTTAAATCCAATCTTAATCAACTTCCATTTTCTCTATCAATAATTGTATTTCATTCTAATCATTGTAGAATAAATTTATCCCATTTTTTCCACTTGACAAGCTTGTACTATTCAAAACAAGTCCAAAAAACAAAGAGCATTTCATACAATAAGTTTCAATCAAATGTGAATGAACAATTAGAAGAATTAAAGCTTGAACTTGGTAAAAATAGAACTTGATCCAAGAAGGTAAAAAACTTCATAATCCTAGAATCCATTTTTTGAATTGACCCGCTATAAGAACACTTCATTGATTGTTATATGAATATCATCAGTGTTTCTTATAATGATTCAATTTGTATCTGAATAATTTGACTTGAAATCACACAACATTTCCTACATGGCTAATAGTATGCTTTGACGTTGTCAAACGTCGTTTGTAACTAAATGTTCTATAAAGGCATTTGTTGGGTGTATTTATGAACCATGTGTAGGATGAGGTGTGATAGATAGAGGATTCGTCCCTCCTATATAACACGAGTGATATCTTGAGCCCCTTGATGGAGTGAGACTAATTCATGGCCATGAACAAATGAATTAATATGAGATATTAATGTCATTTGATTAGTCTACTCGTGAATCAAGAAACTGATTGATTGAACTATACATGCGTGACATTCTCCATGACTTGTGTTCCATGTAGATATTGAGGACAAATAGATTAGTACAAAAGGTCATAATAGTGATTACTTGAATCACCGAAATATTTGTCAATTGGGATTAATGATGTGTAGCTAGATATCTCTCATTACTGTTGACAATTGTTGTCACGACCAACAAAGCGAATACATAATGAGTCGCACACTATGATCAATTGGATTGGCGTGTTGGAATTTACATTTCATATAGGTGCTCCAATTGGATTGGGTCGACCAATACTTGATTGGTCAAACCGATCCGTTTGAACCGGTTTGTTGAACCGGTACCTGTCTGTTGAACCGAAAAATCGGTCCAAGAACTGGTTGAATGAGTCAAAACCGGTCATGTGAGGTGTATGTGTAATGGGCATTATGAAAGAGCAAAAACAGGGGAAAGTTACTTAGTGGGGGAATTAGTTTTCATGACACTATTCATTTTCTCTTAATAATCAATAATTGGTGATTAATTTCTCTCTAACACTCTCCTAAGGCTACCGAAATTTCTAGAGAAATTACACCACCAAGAACATCAAAATTTAGAAGAAAAATTAGATTTTTCGTTCTTTCTTTTTCGGTTTTACTTGAACCTATATACAAAATTCCTGAAGTTTGTCTTCAACCATTGGAGTTCTCTGAGTAGCATTATGGACATGAAGAACAAGTTCAATTTGATTATGTGGATACCGCTAGAGATAGGAGTCGATTAGATCGCTTGTTGTTGGTGATTCCCGAAGCAAAATCAAATAGAAACTGTTAATGCTAATCACGTTATTTAAGGTAAATATCACATATCAAAGTTCGTTGGTACTTACTCGTGAATGATCTTGTTAGAAACGGATTACGTTGCAATTTCTTGAGGAATCTGAATTTCTTTCTTTTACCATGGATTTTGCATTTTTTATGTATTGGTTTAGTCTTGTAGGTCATGTGACCTTTGTTTTTATTTGAGCACAAAATTTTCCCTTTGCCTCTTCCCGAAAGGACTTAAGGGTATGTACCTAACCTAAGAGGTTAGGATTTGTGGAGCCGGGATGTTTGTTTTCCCGAACCTCATTTGCTCTTGCCACTTCCTGGAAGGGCGAATAAGCTAATGTTCTTGGGTTCCTTTAGGTTGGGGCTTTGTTCTAATGCATAATTTCAGTATTCCATTGTTTGTGTTCCATTATTTTCTCGAGGATTGATTTCCGAGAAGGAATAGTGGATACAACCTTTTATTTAAGTGTTGCTTGAACTAAATAGGTAAGAGTTTTCGCGATGGTCGGGAAATATATTTCTCGTTTTTTAGCTTCTGCAATCTTTGTTGAGTATTTTTTGCGCCCTTTATCGAGGAGGCTGGGTATTTTTGTGTTTGAGGTGTTGGAGTTTGCATTTGATAATAGATGCTCCTGTTGGATTGGGAAGCTCTATATCGGATTGGTTAAACCGATCAACTGAATTGAACTGGTTTTGTTGAACCGGCCGAACTAGTATGTTGAACCGGATTCTAGAAAATCGGGATTTAAAGCAGTTAGTGTGGTTAGTAGTTAGGATATTGTGGTCTATTATGGAATAAACCACTAGCCCACATTTACTCCCTCTTGTCCAAACTTAAGAAGCTAGACAATAAAAAACAAAGAAAAAATCTGATTTTATTTTTATATCTCTTCTCTCCCTTTTGTTCTTCCAAAAGATTATAAAAAAGAACTCATTGAAGGATTATCTCCAAGGCATTGTTCTTCATCTTCTTGCTAGCACTAGAGTATAGAACGTCCATCCAAGTAGTCGTGTGGATACTATAGAGGCAAGTGATTGATCGTCAGATTCTTGCTTGTATTCGACAACATCAACACAAAAACCGTTTATGTTTTTGCATCTTAAAGATATTTATTCTAATGAAAACTAATTGGTTCTTACTCGTGAGGATCTTAGTAAGAAACTGATTCCATGTTATTTTCCGCTGCCATTTTGTTGGGAATCCGAATTTCTTTCCTACAGTGGTATCAGAGCCACTCATAATGAGTCACGCGAGCCTACATAGCTCTTTCTGGGGTCATGCCTTATAAACAATTACTTTAACAATAAATCGGATTCCATTTAAATCGGTTGAAAGAGCACCATATGAGATATGGATTGCGAAACGTCCTACTATGTCTTTCATGAAGATTTGGGGCTGTGAGGCGTTTGTGAAATGCCCAGCTTTTTAATAAGATGAGTTCTAAGTCAATCAAGTGCTCGGTAAAAACTAGCTAAATAAAGGAAAATTACATGTAATTTAGTACGGAAAGCTATAAGGAAGATTGATATAAAAGGTAAAAGATTATGACAAAGTTATATTTGACGATGTATTAAAGGGGGTTTTCAATCTTCAACTATTCTCCTATTTGTCAAGAAGGCTTTGGCCCGGTGGGCAAGGCCTTGACTTGTGTCCATGAGGACACAAGTTCGACACCCGCCTCCAACGTTGAGGCAAAAAAAATTCGCTAGAATTAGGGTGCTGACTAAAAAAAAAAAACTATTCTCCTATTTATAGCTGCTCAATTCCCCTTAAAACATGTCAACTGCCTTGTAAAATGGTAATAACTTATACGATCTTACATGTTCTACCTTGGACAAAAGGGCGTGAAAGAGGTGAGTGCGCGCTTGTGTAACCGCGATTAGAAAATATGTTAAATCTTAACCTATGCAAAAGTGTACTATATACTTCCTATATTCCAAAATAGTTAACTCAAAACTTACCTTTTCTTGTTTAAAATAGTTGTCTGCTCATGATTTCAAGTATTATTCTTTCTTTTTTCCAACATTCCCCTAGTATTTATTTAATGGACAAAACAAAAAAATAAAAATCATTTTATTAAAAGCTTAAAGATGGTTTTTTTTTCATCATTTGACCAAAAATATAAACTAATTATCAATTCTCTTTAATCTTTGTGGATATTTTTTGTCCCGTTATGAAAAACAACCAAAATGCAAAAGAAAATGACATAAACTTATAAGGTGATTAACTATAGCTAATTTAGAACAGAGAAAATATATATGGAGACCTACCGATTTTGACGTAATTCTCCGTGTTTAAAAACTTAATGTTACTTTTTTCTCCATTGAATTCGCGCAAACACAAACATCACCACCTCCTCTTATGATTTCTATGAAAGTTGATTTTGCATGACTATTTTAGGACACGGAGAGAATATATGTAACATTTGACATACCCTTTTTTATTTTGTTTCTTCTGAAATTAATGTGACCTATTCTCCACTGAATTCACATAAACACAACATCTTTTTGAAAACACTAGAGGAGAGAGCCCATGTAGGGCGGAAATTATATATATAAGTGCCTCACAAAGGAGGTAAATTAGAAGACCGGCAGGCCGGTTGCCCCATGAGGGAGAATGTAACTGCCTCAAAGAGGAGGTAGATTAGAATACTCATGTAGGGGGAATATAAGTGCCTCACACAAGAAAATAAATTAAAGCATGCCCCTTGTGTGAGAAGGATATTAAACCCACGCTCCACTGGGCTATGGACCTTTAAACACAAACATCTTCACCATCACTTTGAGATATCTTACATTTGACATAGTTCTCCTTTCTTAGGAAATTAATGTCACCTTATTAGCTACTGAAATCATATAAACATAAAAATCCTCACCACCGCGTTGTTGGGAAATGACAACAAGGAGAAAATCCTCCATAAAAACTATAAATCATGGGTGAAGACAGGGGCAGGGCCGGCGCCCTGAGATTTTTAAAAATATTATTATTTATCGAAATTTTATATGTATTTTGAAAATTTTTATCAGTTTCGCCCCTCAAGAATTTTTGCCGTTTCTATTCCCCCAAAGAATTTTTTCCGTTTTTATCACTTGAGCTCTGTAGTTCTACATACTGTTGCAATTTCGCCCCCCAACACCAAATTCCTGACTTCGTCCCTGCTATAAATGAAGCAAAACTAAATGCATGGAGGTCCTTCAATTGTTTTCCTGGTTTGTCTTCATGAGTCGGGGTTAGACATATAAGGTATTAATCATAGTTGTTAGCATACATGTTGCGTTTTTTTTTTTGGTGAATTCATACATGTTGCGTTCATTTCTTAAGCAACCGGCAATGGAGTACTACAGCCAGGAAATGTTGATAAATACTTTCAAAATTATTCATTTAGAGAGTTAGAAGAAAACATGTGTTTTTGTGTGTGAGAGAGATGATGCTTGAAAGACAATTGAAGTCAAAACCAATAAAATCATAGAGCACATTTTTGTATTTAGGTGTTAAGTGGGAAACAAAATTAGTTACAAAGTCATTATAGTTTGTAACTAAACAATACCACCTCAATTCCTAAATATACGATTTCATTACATGTTACGAAAATTAAAGAAATAAAAATTAAGATTTTTTTTGTAATCAAAATATCAAAAATACTCTCTTAAATAGAATTAGTGGTATACAAGTTATATTTAATAGAGTAGTAATATTTGTATTTTAATTACAAAAACATCTTAATTTTTACTTCATTAATTTTCGCAACATACTCCCTCCATATCTAAATAGCCTTAACATTTGGACTTTTCATTTTTGTCCAAAATACTTCTAACATTTAGAATATCATTAGATAGTAAATGCTTTTTTTTCCAATATTGCCCTTTTACAACCACAACTCCCTTATTCAATTTATCCAAATTTCAAAATTGAAATGAAGACCATGAATTTTTAGTGGATTTTTTCTTAATTGTAATATTAATGAATCTTAGTAACCAAGAAAATTTGTATATTTCCAATGAGTATGACAACTAAGAGGAAAAGAGAATAAATAAAATGAAGAGTTGTGAAAATTTATAATTACTCTTTAATATGATAAATAAAGGGTACAATAGTCATTTTGTTTCAATTTTTATTGACTTCATCCAATTCTTAATTTTTGTGAAAAACTCAAATGTTAAAGCTATTTAGATATGAAGGGAGTATAATGAAAGTCTTATATTTAGGAATGGAGAAAGTACATAAATCATGTATGTCTTCACCATTGAATTCATACAAAGAAAAACATCTCTACATACCAGGCTCGTTAGCTGTGATAAAAATGGCAAATTCCTTCAACTAAGCACTAGTCCGTGGTAACGAGCTTAAGATTTTCAGTGAAACAGAACTCAGTGCATGCTGAATCGTAACTAGTTAAAAAACAAGGTTTTACTGACAATTTTTTTTATTACATTTCCTAATTAATTTTGATCTTTTCCTTTTAGGGTTCAAGATTTTTGTGGGTAATTGGCAGTAAAGGACATTATCATTTTCTCGATATATTGCTTTTTAATTAATTTTTATCAAGTTCTTTTACATCTTCTCCTAGTACGCATTTTGTCAATTCCAGTTGGAAATTCAATTTTTGATGCAAAGGGGAACCTGTCATAGAATCTATCAACTAATCACAAGTTCTTCGAAATTCTAGATTTTAAATTTGTTGATGCAATTATTATTGAGAGATTCAAATATTGTTATGGTAAAGTTTTTGGTTGCACCAACCAATAAGGGTGAGGACAAGTGATTCCAATCTTACTCTCAAGTGGTTTTGTAAAG
Organism: Vinca minor; assembly: GCA_026122235.1. Classification (NCBI taxonomy): domain Eukaryota; kingdom Viridiplantae; phylum Streptophyta; class Magnoliopsida; order Gentianales; family Apocynaceae; genus Vinca; species Vinca minor. The sequence goes on along the minus strand of JAOCZM010000011.1, from coordinate 13,095,857 downwards.
TCGAGGTCATGAGTTCGAATCTTAGCTGGTGCTGCCGGCTTCTAGGAATTATACTTGTCCCTTGTTGGTGCTACTTTGACGGGGTTAGTGCTTGCGCTGGTTGTTCAGTTAAGTCTGATATGTTCGCTGACGAACACGAAAGCTCGAACATAAAGTAGCGGGAGGTGTTGGTTACCATCACTTGCACCTTTTTTTTTTTATTTAGCAAAAAAAAAAAAAAAATTTTGGTTGCTTAATTCTTTCTTTATTTCCCAAATCTCAAAGAATCCAAAAATTCATACCGCTTCCCAACAATGTCTTTTAGGTGTTTCCAACAATGTGGATAACCGTAAAAATTGATCTATGTGATTTTTTTTTAACGTTTATAGCTTGTTTTACTTTTAAGAATTAGAATACAAATATTATTTTCAATAGAATCTAGCTTCTTGATTTAGTTCAACTTTATTTGGAAATCATTAAGTAATTATAATATTATTATTTAACTTTTTTGGACTTTTAAATTAGAATTAGAATAAAATTTATTTAGATTCTAAAAGAGCATCAAACACTAAAACATAGGCACTTTTAATGTATGTATGATGTATTATTAGAACTAGAATAGAATTTTCAATTGAATCTAGAAAAGGTATTATTGGAATAGATAAACTAAAACACGGAAATATAGGCGATTCTAATAAATGCATGATTTTATTTCCATGAATCTTATTCCATCAAACTCATATGATGTTGTTTTGGTGATATAACTATATTAGTATAATTATATTAATAAGAAAAATATTTTTTCCTTTCCCTTCCTTTGTCGACACTAAAATAATTAAAAAGAATATGTATAAAATGCAGTTAGTGCCCTATATATATATATATATATATATAAAGATCACAAAAATGATATAAGTTTAAAATTTCACAATGTGTCCTATGAACGTTCATTGCACATTAACTTTAACTAATTAAAGAAAATCTCTTTTGACCACTTCAGAATTGCCTTCCTTTTCCTATTGTCGTTCATTACAGAGTATTTTTTCCATATATTTTTTAATAATAATAAAAAAAAGACTCTGAATTTCCCCAATTAAAGCAAACATTTGCCCATGAAAAATTAAGGTGAGAGAAGAACAGTGGGGTTATGGCCTGCCCACGACCGTGAGGTCGAAAAGTTCGACACCTCTCCCTTTACTTAGAGCAAATAAATACTGCCTTTCTAGGGAGGTCCTCCTCTTCTGATGAGGTAAAAAAAATAAATAAATAACTTTATTACTCAGAGTTCCCCATTTTTCCTGTGAGGATTGCAACTGGCAATGACGCAATAAATACAATAAGAAAAGGTGGATAAGTCTCAAAACTTAAGAGAGTGGAAAGAAAAGATTATTTATGTGTGTAAGTGAGGGAATAGGAGGGAGAGAGAAAGAGAGTGGGAATGCATGCATGCAGAGTGACGAATGCCTCTCATTGTTTTGACACGTTTTTCTGTGATTGTATTGCTCATTATTTCATCTTCCTTCTATAAATTTATCCCTCTTTTCACAATTCAATAATATAATTTTTTTGTTGTTGATGAAATTGAATCACATAAACAAAACCCATCTCCACCTCCTATAGCTATTAAAATGGCTAATCCTCCACCGAGAAACTCAGTCATTTTCGACAAGTCCAAGATTGTAAGGGAATTGAACTCATTTTACATGCAAATCTTGAATTCAAACTTGACTAATCATTGCCCGCCGTAATTAATTGATATTTTTTGGTATTGATTCAAAATATTGATGGGTTTCTTTTATGATGTTATAGAAGGAAGCCCTTGAGAACTTAGAAAAGGAGGGAAAAAAAGTTGATGACAAGGTAATGAGAGAGGGTTCTCTTGCACCCAGGAAAGGTGGAATTCTTTCTCCAGAAGAAAGAAACATTGCCATGGTGAGATTTTGAACCTTTCCAATTTAGCTACATTCAACTTCATCATTTTATAAAAAAAAAAAAATTCTTCTTTCTTCCTCTTTAGGAAATTGCATCTAGAATTATGGTGCGAATACGCAATGGAAATTTAGCCAAAGAGGCTAATCAAGCCGTTTCTCAGCAACAAAATCAGGTAGAATGTGGTGGGTTTATTTAATTCTTTTTAACAAATTTGCGATACATTTAAGACAGTAAGTAATGATATTCTATTGATTTCAGGTTGAGGAGATTATGGATGAAGGCCCCTATGCGGAATCGAGTACTGAAGCTTCTGATAAAGAGTAGAAAAACTTGAATAAAATTGTCAAGGATATGGAATTATGGTTATGATAATAAATAAATTAAAAGGTATGTATATATAATAGATGTTGAAGATGATTTTATGTGTTGTATGGGTGAAAATCCTCTGTCCCTATTCCTATTCCTATCCCTATCCATATTCCCAACTAATCAAAATTTATTATATAAATATTTTTTTCAATTATATATACACAGAGTGAATTGTGATTGGTTGGGGAAAGGGATGGGATAGGAACGGAGACAGAATTTTTTTTGCCGTGTTGTATATATGCACAATTAACTTTATATTAGATTATTTTTCAGCCTTGAACCGGACCGGACTGGTGGTCTGGAATCTGAATTAAAAAGGTATAATAGTCAATCTAATAAAATAAACCATCTATATTGAAATTTTGTGATTCATTTTCTCTCATTTTATACAAAATAAAATAGATTTAAATGCAGTTATCACTTCTCCTCCCCTTTGTGTTCTAAACAAAGATTTACTCTGAGATTAAAAAAAGAAATGTAATTTATTTTTTATTTGTATTTTGAGTATCAGTTACATGGAGGGAAGCTAAAGTTCTCGTCTGATGAATATCTATACTGATATACATTAATTACAATACGTATTAGTCTCTACTTGTTAATATATGAACATATCTAGGATTAGATGATATAAAGTCTTAATTATATTCATCAACACATGATATTTATATCTCTAACTCACTAATTAATGGGAGAGAAGTACTTTTTTTTTTATTTTTTTTTTGGACCTCACCAGAGGAGCCGGGTGCCCCATGAGGGGGAGTAGAAAGTGCCTCACAAAGGAGGAGAACTAGAAGCCCGGCTAGCGGGTTCCCCATGAAGGGGCGTAGAAGACCCACACAAGGAAACCCAAAAAATGGCAATTAAATCATTCACTCTTGTGCGATGGGAGTATCGAACCCACAATCTCAAGGTTGTGGGCAGACCATAGCCCCACTGAGCTATCGACCTTATGATGGGAGAGAAGTACTTAACCATGAACGATCTATGAAAAAGTATTGTTTAGAAAGAGCGACAGAGAAGGAGTGAAAGGTTTTTGTCAAATCTAAACATGAAAAATGACAAGGTAGTAAGTGTATGTAATGTTCAATACATCACTCTTTGACTTTATTCTCATCCGCCCTTCGTAGCTTATGTGATGCTATTCTCCATCAAATTCACATAAGCACAAACATCTTCACCACACTTTATTTGTCATCTTAGAAGTGATGACAGCGGAAAATCCCCTCCGTCCCATTTCTATTAACCATTTTGGACTTGACACAAGAATTAATGACAGTGATGTTGATTGAAATAATTGAATCATGTTTACATTAAAATGTCCAAATTAATCTCATTGAAGTTGTAAGTTGTATTAAATGTAGTGTTTAGTGGATGAATGAGGTAAATGTAAGTTCGAAACTTAATTAAACATGTAGATGTAATTGAGGAAATTGTGAAATATATTCTCATTTAAAAATAGTAAAACTTTATTAGAAATGATACGGAAGAGGTACTACATACTCGGGATGATCAAATATAAATATTGTGAGTTTGGTCATTCAGGAATCTGGATAATTCCTCCAAAGAGATTCACTAGTTCGGAACCCCACCAAAGCTCATACGAAAAAGCTACCTCAAATCATTAACCGAAATAGGAAAATTGGTCGGTCTCAACTCATTCAATGACATTTCTGAACTCCACCAGTTTTACCCCACAAAACCTCAGAAAATGTGCTCAATTTGTTGTAGTTCCATTACCGGAGGACAAGAAACTTGCTACACATGCATTAAAACATGTGTTAATATTCTCCCTCAAGTTGGAGTGTGGATATCTAGAACACCCAACTTGCTGAGGAGATAATTGAAATTTTTCCTTGCGTTAGAGTCTTTTCATAACACATCTGCTAATTACTCCTTGGTGCCAACATGACAAGTAAGACTCCCACATTATTGTTTGTCATGTGGTCATATTTGAACCACGGCTTCATCGTCAGTGCCTTAAAATTCCGAAACCGTCTGCGAAGCTTTGGTAAATATGATTCAAGCATTTGAGTTGTGAAATACCCGATGGTGACGTAGTTTAAGTTGTCAACAATTTCTTAGTACAAAAGTGGGGGAATCCTGCCATCGTACTTACCGTCTAAATTAAATTGAAAACATATATCTAATAAGGCCGATTCGTAATTGAACGGCCAATCATTGTTAAAATCCACCATCCTAAACTTTAAATCATGTCTTTCTGAAAAAAATTTGAGTTATCAATTTTGGAGGAAATTTTTTTGATGCAGAAGAAAATTTTACTTTTTGGAGATTTGAAGGGCTTCAAATGGGAGAAATGCAATTTTTCAAAGTAATAAATTGTGTAGGATGTGGTGAGGTTATTTATAAAAAATGGTTGTGAATTATTTTTGTGATAAAAATCCCAAAACATAGAAAAATCAAAATTATTGGGATTCGACTATACACTGAAAAATGGTCAGAGTTGATGACGGATTTGCACAAAATGTCCTCAACTCAGCCTTCAATTATTCAAAGTTGCTAAGAATTGACCTAACACTACAAAAATATCATATTTCAGGACGGATTTGCCAAATCGTCCTGAATTGGGGATGGAGCCAAAAATATTTCTCCTCAAAAGATGATGTCATGGTTGACCCATTATATAAAACCATAGTCGTACTAAGGCTAAACCCGTAAATATGACCCTGATCCAAACTTCAATCTCGGCTCGCCACGACCAACACTACCTCATCATCAGAGAAGGATATCCTCTTCTACCTCGATAATTTTTTCTACATATGATAACATTCATTTATTATTAAACTATCTTTAATTTTATTAAAATCTTCTTCAAGTATTCTAACTTTTTTCTTTGGACAGCCAGGACTTTTATTTCCTATTTCACCACAACTTCAACATTTGCAGTCTTTTTTATTATCGAATTTCTTTGGTTTATTATTTAATATAATATCAAACTTCTCTATTTCAGCTAGACTTTACTTGGGTAAATTATATGTATAAACTCATAATCTGCTAATGTCTTAACCTTATCTGTATTTGAACCTTATACACAGATAATCCTGGGATAAGTATTCTTTCCTGGAACTCTATAGTCTTTTCACAATCTTCTACTCTTTTTTGTAGCTTCATTATATTATTATCTATATTTTCTAGTTTTTCTTCGAAACTTATTTTATAATCTTTTATTTCTTTAAGTATTATTTTTAAATGATCATCAAAAATTAGTTGAGAAAAATGTTAGAAAAACTCTCTGAGAAAAATCTTTGTTATAGTTCTTTCCATGTGAGAAAATATTTTACCCCCTCTTTAGAAGGTTGAATTTTATATGGGTAAAATTCTCTAGGTATTTTAATCAAAAGTCCACAATAAGTAAAAAAAGTTAAAAAGTAACAATGAAAATCTCATCATTTCCTAACAAAATATCATATTCTATATTTTCATAACAATATACTCTTCTTATGTACCAATAATACATGGAAAATGCTGACTAATGACCCGTGACTAGTCAGATCAACAAGATAAGATGTGACCACACCAGTATTAAAGCAGCAATAATGGAAGAAATAATAGAGGATAATTGTATTCAAGATAAGAGTCATTCTAAATGAGAAGATGTGACGACAGCAACAATAATAGAGGACATCTGTTATACTAAGAGCCATTCTTTTTTACTTAATAATTGTAAGGATATCCTCTTCTACCTTGATAATTATTTCTACATATGATAACATTCATTTATACATGAACACTTATCAGACTACTAAACTCTATATATTTTCATATGTAAGGTTCAAAATTCACAACCTAATGTAAATTGAGCGTGAACCTGACCAAAGGTTTCAGCTGACATAAGATCGGCCCGACTCAAGATTAAGACAAATTCAGCCGGAGACAAACAAACGGAGACAATTTCAACCCAGAGGACTCGAACCTGACCAAAGGCGACAGTCTGAGAATCTAGACCTGACAATGCTCGATAATGAAAAAAAAAATAAAAAATTAAAGGATAAAATGGGGACAGCCCTTTAGCAATTTCCATCCAGCATAAATATTTTAGCATACCTGATGCGTATCTAGGGAAGGGTGAAAATCTTCTTTCCTCATTCCTTTCACCATCATTTTTTCTAACCAATCAGAATTTACTATATAAATATTTTTTCCAATTATATATATACTGGGTGAATTGTGATTGGCTAGAGAAAGAGATGAGGACAGAGAATTTTTGGCCGGAAGGGAAGAAAGCCCTTAAGAGGGAATACTATAATTTTCCAAGATCAAGAAATAACAGCCTCATACAAAGAAGAAGAAGGGCTAATACTTATGTGCCATATTTGGCAGACAATTCTCCATTCAATTAAAACAATTCTTCTTCTCCAAATTAGACTCCCATTGATGAAAACATCGGAAACCAATTTCTTGGATTCGATTCTCGAATGAATGGCCGCTGTCTGGACTGAGAAAGCTTCGACCGCCACAAATGAAAAAGAGAAGAGCTAAAGAAGTCAAAATCTTCTCCAAATTTGCAGAAGAATAAAAAATCCTTCAATTAATGGCAAAATTTGAACCAATTTATTGATACTCAATTCCTGGCGTAAACAAAAGTTCATAATTCTTCATCACCGACAGAGAAGACGAAGTCTGCTTCTCAAGGAAGAATCTGAACGAACGATTCATCCTTTGGCTTTAAAAAGTCAACATAAGATATCTCTCCAGTTATTTACATCTTGGTGTTTCTTTATATATATATTTGGAAACTTTTCTAATATACTTTTGTACATATTCTTTTTTTTCTGGGAGTTATGCTGTAGTGCCGAACATCATTTGGGTCGGCACCAGCAGAATTTGAATCACCCAATCACTGCATGACACATAGGAAATGGAAACTGGCTATAGAAAGTTTCAAGGTTAAATATTTTTGGCATGTTGATGTGGTGCAATAAGAAAATGACACGTCAGAAAATATGTTACACTGACTACCTGTCAAACAGGTAGCTACATTTTTTGACCATCAATTAAATGTTGACTTTTTCCATTTATTAATTCTAAGGAGTATTTTAGTAAATTTCAAAATAAAAATAGTAAAACTTGATTGAAAATGAGTAAGTTCCGTATATTACTATTTAAATTAATAATTTTATTATTTTAAACTTGAATATTACCATTTTCAACTCGAATCTTACTGTTTTACATAAGAATAAAAATTCTACAAAATATCATAAAATTCATAATAAAGATGGTAAGTTTCGTCAATTAGTTGGTAATTTTGTATAAAAATAAAATTTACTGATTAATTAACAAAACTTACTAACTTAATGTCAAATTTATTATCTTTAACTCGAATATTACAACTTTATAGAATAGTAAGTTTTATAACATTAATGGTAAATTTTATTAATCTTTTGGAAAATTAATAAAAAACAAATATTACCCTTTAGTATATACAACTTTTCAATTTTAATGTAAATTATACTCTACCAACTCAAATCTTACCGATTTATAATCTGGTATCAAATTTTAATAATTAATTAGCGACTTCCTATACACTAAACTTACCTTTTAATTTGTGAAATTTATGGACTTTAAAGATAAAGTTGTGTTAAAGTCCATAAATTTCACGAATTAAAAGGTAAGTTTAGTGTATAGGAAGTCACTAATTAATTATTAAAATTTGTTACCAGTTTATAAAGCAAATCTAGCTACACCGGTATACACTATGTTAGGAATATTTTTTCAACTAATTTCTTAAAGGATAGAGTTTTGTTAAATGAAAAATGTTATACTACCGGATTTTACATCATAGTTGGACTGAGTTTCAAAAAAGAGTTTTATTCATGGATCCTTGTTGACTTGCTACTAAGAATTCAGAAAATTATTCACGTCAGTAATGGACGGATTTCACAAATCCGTGCTCAGCGGATTTGCAGAATCCGTCTTTGCCAACAAATTTCTCCCCCAATTAATTCATAAAATTTATAATTTTATTTTAGAAAAACTATCAAATTATTGCTAAAATTTACAAAATAATAAAATTCAACCTAAAATGCTAAGTTTTGTTTGAATTTGGATATTTATATAGTGATTTTTATTCTTTACAAAAGTTTCTAATTTTTTAACAAAACTTACATACAATGTAAATAAAATTACCGATTTTTTCACTAAACTTACCATTTTATCAATAGCTACAACTGAGATAAAATTGGTAATAGTAGAACTTAATGTGATAAATTTTATTTTTTAAATAATAAGTTATTTTTCAGCACATTTACCATTATTATAAAATAAATTACTATTTATGTCATGAAATTCACCATTATTGCATATAAATTTACTATTTTATATAATATAAATATTCATGATAAAAGTACTAAGTTTCAAATAAAAAATGGTAAGATTATAAAATAAAGTAGTAGTATTCAACATTTACTAGTTATTTATTAAAATTTACCAATTTTTGTTTTAATTTTACCATTACAAATACCAAAGTTACTACTAATAATAAAAAAAATATGGTTGACAAATGTGTGTTGACCGGTTTAACAGGTAACCGGTCACTTGATTGGGATGATGTGGCAAAATCTCATTCGTCCATGTCATTATCTTAATTTTTTTTTTTAAAAACAAAAAAAAATGAAAACTTGCTATTGCAGGTCATATTTTCCACATGTCACAAATCTATTGGTTTATCATTTATCTTTAGGTGCCGAAAATATTGCTTTTCGGCACCACAACACATCCCTTTTTTTGGGGTCAAAATAAGGAATTATATATAAGGGAAAGCAGTATCAATGAATACTGAAAGTATCATTACAAACCAACCTTGCAAAACAAGCCCCATGTGCATCCTCTGCCACAAACTGGCTTACAAAAGCGGAATAGATTGAAACATAATAAAATCAGTGTTGCTCATAGCAACTCCATACTTTGCCAGCTTGTCTGCACAAGCTTTTCCTTCCATGTAAATGTGAGTAATCCTATACTCCGGTATCCTCCCCAATCCCCTAGTAACTCACTGCAGTTATGAATAAGAGTAAACAAATGATGAGTAGATATATCTGCAAAGAGAATAAGGTCAATAATAATTTTCGTATCAAGCTCCACATCCAGCTTCTGAATATTAAGCTTAATAGCCATGTTGAGTCCATCTCTAAGAGCCCACAATTCCGCCACATTATTGGAGTAGAAGCCCGAGATCCAATCCCCCATATGGTCTCTAATAAGTCATCCACTCCCCCTTTACCCGGGTTGCCCAAAGATGAACCATCAACATTAAGTTTGAAGTGGCCCTGATTTGGTTTAGACCAAGAGCCCATATGGTCATGTTCTTCCTACTACCACCTATCCCCCTCCCGCTCCCGCTCTCGCTCCCGAAAGTTCTAAACTTAGTTGATCTTTGGATCATATATTCGTAAGGGTAGAGTCTGCTTTTTTCCGGGAGTAAAGAAGGATCTATTTCTAGCTTTCCAAAGCGCCCAGCAACCATAAGCAAAGATATAACCCCAAGTTAAACCATAGATGCTCGACTCTCTGCACAGTCGTGCTCCTTTCTTAATCCAATTCTCAATCCCCAAGTTCTTCATACCAGGAAAGAATTGGTGAAAAGTTTAGTTTGTTCTAGAGTTCCTCAGCCTTAGTACAATCCTTCAAAAGGTGTTGAATAGACTCCTCATCTTTGCCACAAATCAGGCACATGGGGGTGTCATATATATTTCTTTTGAACAATAGCAATTTGGTGGTAATCTGTAGTGAGTACACGTCCACATGAACATCTTCATTCTTTTATTGCATTTAACATTCCAAATCCAGTTCTAAGATTTATTATGCACCTTATCATCCACAACTGGCTTTGAATGATTTCATGAGTCTCTTTTGACCCGAAATCTCTATTAGTCGAGCCCTTCCATCTTTCTACGATCAAGTAAGGTGCCATTTTCCAGATTAGGTGTAGCCTTAATACAACTGGCAAAATGTATGGGCAAGAAAAATGATAGATTTTCAAGATTCCATGATCCGTTTGGGCCAAACATATGTTTGTGAACCAAGTGTCACACCTCGTAACCGGAATGGTGACATGACAGCGTCTCATCGGATAACAATACACCAAAGCCCAAAACAGAGTTACTAAAAGGGATTTCATTATGCATTAAGTCCAAAATAAGAGTTAATAGCGGAAGTGAAATACTAAAATGAAATAGTTCAACATTACAACTAGAAATGAATCTATGTGTTTCAATGAATTAACAAAGTACCTAAGAGTTTGTCCCACTATCACAAAGTAAATTATGAGTCATTCTTCAAACTCCCCTTCATAAGCCTCATCCTCATAGTATGGACCAGCTTCGACATCATCTACAAAATAAGAAAGAAAAAAGACAAAGTTTCAAGGCTCAATAAGGACCATACCACCCCTGGGATGAAGTAACAGATAGAAGCAAAATAGCTTCCCGTTTCCCAAAATACCACTTTTAAAAATACATTTGACGCGACGGACGTACATTGTAAGACACTATAAATACACTAAAAGTACATTACACAAGTCTCACAAGACACTGCACACAGCACTGACCGAACATAATTGAAAAACTACACAACACAGCCTGCGGACGAAGCATCGTCCACAGAAAACAACACAAAACAACGGACGAATGAACTGTCCGCACATATCATCCGTGGTAAGACAATAGCCGTTGTTTCTCTGCAGACGAAATGTAGGACAATAGGCCGGACGAATGGATCATCCGCGGTCTGTAGAAAGTCATTTTTCAGGTACAAATTTGTACACAAAAAATCTATTTTTGCACCAATACTTCCCGACCCAAAAATGACCATTTTTAGACTCTAAACCAAGTAACAAATATGACCAAAACAAGAAAAAACAAATTAAAAACAACAAGTAAGCTAAACAACCATATTCTTCATGACTAAACGCTTACACAGCCGAATGCAAGACAAGGACCACGCTTTGCCCACACTGTACACACTATCACAACATCGTTTAGACATTACGAACATAGCTATCGCTATGACACGACATCCAACAATTCGAGCTCAATCATCTATTCACGTCTAACCAACAATTATTGTAATGGTCTTAGTTATAGACCAAACTAGGACGGCCTAAGAAGTACAAACACGTGGATTCGGTAGAATCCCCCAAACGACGGGCCCAAGGTTTGACGAGGAAAGAAGTTCATTATACTCTACTTGCGATTAATCTTATTCTTCTTATCCATCTTCTTCATCTCATCATATAAATCGGTTAAAAGCCCATAATGATCATCATCATAATCATGATCACTGTCTAGAGTTGAGTTGGGATTTTGTACCTCATTAATGATGAATTTTGGACATTGCATTTCAATTTGATCTTCATCATCAAGAGGTTCAATGAGGCTTCTTGTGTGATCTTTTGTCTAGATCATCACTTTCATCTCCTTTTGAAACGTTTGTCATATTGGATTGCATCCTTTTTTCTTTTGATCATATGTTACTAGTGCAATGGAGGCAATCATCTATTATTTTATGTCCGTGGCACATAAACCTTTTCTTGGAGTTTTAGCTCGCTTGTGTCATTGCTTGTGGTTCACCTCTTCATTGTGAAGCTTAGATCTTTTGGAACCTACAAAGGAATCTTGAGAATTTCTAGGTACCTCTTGAAAAGGTCCTTCAATGTAAGTTTTATGTCTCAAGTGGCACATATATGCACAAGGATCAACCCAATAAAAATCACAACAAGAATGGTTCTTAGATGAGCTAGGCATATAAGAACAAGAAGCAAACAAGTTGGATATGTTACACCTCTTAGATAACTTCGCTAAAGAAATATGTAACATGTGAAGATCATGCTTTATGTTATCTTTATGGATATGATAATCAAGATGGGTGAGATGCAACATCAATAAGAGCACAAGAATATACATCAAATTCACTTTTCAATTTATAAATTTCATCAAGTAGAGTACTATGAGAACGTGAATTTGATAAATTTGCTTTCTTACCAAGTGATGAAGAATTTGGATTGACATTCTGGCCTCTTTCATCACTTGAAGCTTTTCTCTTTGACTTTAAACAACTTGGTTCTTCCATATGTATTGTGTTACCCAAGACCTTTTTATCTTAGTAATTGCATGATCATAATTGTTTACGGTTTCTTTGTTGTGTTGGATTAGTTTGGGTGCTCAAATGAACATATGGAGAATTTTTGGGCTGGTGTGATTCTTCGGAATGGGTGTTAGTTGGGGTAGATAGTACAGGGAAAAACTATAGATAAAGTTCGAGAAAGGGAAAGGAAGAAAAAGAGATAGAAGTTAGAGAAATTCTGGAAATTTGGAAAAACATAGTGAATCACAAGAAAACAGTCAAATGATATAGCAATCGAAGTCAGGTCGAATCCATTATTGTTCCTATAGTTTAAGGACTTCAAGTAATATATTATGAATGATGAAGATTAAGTTTAAACGGTTCAATTAGGAGGAATTACTTCGGAAGTCGCCTCTGCAAACCAGAGAATGTTGCTTCATGTTCTTTCTTTGATTCTTTGTTTAAGTGTTCAAGGTAAGGATCCTTCGTCCTTCATTTAATTCCTAAAACGTATTAACTGGTCTTTTAACAAGTTATCAAATGTATGCAATTTTCCCATGTTCTATTGCATAAAAATCTGGATGAAGAACCGAATGATGTTTGCATCGTTGCATGATTATACTTGATGATTCTTGAGTGTTTCGTTGAATAATTGTTGGAAGCATTCCATTAAAGTCAGAATGTGCATATTCTCAATCTTGAGCTCTAGTCTAATGATGACCCTAGACCAAGATATTTTCCGAATTTACATGTATAAGTGCCCGGGAGCACTTTCAGTCCCCCACGAGGCACAGACCCTAGCGGGAGTAAAACGTTAGAGTTGTTAACATTGTTGTGGAGTTCACAAGGGTGAACGATGACATAACATGATTATATCCTTAAATAGCCTTTACAGTGCATTACCAGTTATGTTATGTTATGACAAGTACGAGGCCTTCCCGTGCAGGTACTAATAGTTTGGGGATGTTTACATTTGGATACTTTTATTGCCAGATATTTGAGCTCGGTTGTAGAATTATTTGTTACATGTCATTTTGATACTAATCATGTCAAGTTTATATGTGTTGGAAGACTAGGAGTATGTTAAGCTATGTTATGTTATGTTATGTTAAGTACTCGAAGTACGATTTCTGATATGTATGTGAACGATTTGGTGAAGTGTGGTTATGACATGTTATGTGTATGTTTTAGAATTGTTTCTAAGTGTTAAAATAATTCTAAAATCAGTATTTTTGGTTGGGATTTCCGAAAGTGCAGAAAATGAGTTTTCCTACACAAATTTTGCCTTGAATGTTTTTGCAGAAAATGAGCTTTCCTTGACTTGATCTCGGTCGACCGGACCATGGTTCCATCGTCCGACCCAAACTACTAGGGCTTATTACGGATGATTGGAGAGCAATTACATTCGACCATGTACTAAACCCTTTCGATCGGAGCTAATGCGGTCGGCCGGTATGTCATGCTGGTCTACCCGACTTTTTTGTATATGTTTCTGTTTTGATCTCGGACGACCGCTTTACCATCAACCGAGATTTTTGTAATGCTTTTATTCCTTTACAAGTTATGCATGTTCTGAACTCTTAAGTTATGTTTTCAAGCGTTTTATAAGTGGTTTCGAGATAATTACAGGTTATGCCAAGTCAAAGATATTTTGACATGTTTTGGGAACAGTGAGTGAGTTGTGTCACTTTTGGTCCTTCATCCCAAGGTCGATCGATCCTTACTAAGCTAGTGGGGCATATCATTTTATCTTCTTATGTTTTGCAGATGAGTGTGATGTGGGTGCTGAAGATGAGGCTTGGGATGGTGATGAGAACTCATATACGGATGCTTCAAGGAATAATGAGCTTTGGATAATGTCCAAAATGAGATCTAGGAACTAAACTCTAGCATCACGTCACTCATTTTGGAGACCCAAATGACTCTACATAATGAGAACTATCATCAACTTAGATCAACATTAATTTCATCTTTGTGAAAGTTTCGTGTAACGGTCATCACTTTCGTTCCAGGAATCCAATGGAGCTCATTTAAGATGCTATTGAAAGATAAGAGGCAGATCTAGAACTTTCATGAAGACCTCAAGATCGGATGTTGTCGTTATAAAGTCCTATATCGTCGTGCAAGTTACTACATCATGCTGTCCAGATTTTGGGCGAGAATTAATCTTGGTTTTCCAAGTTTAGTCATTTATTTAATTTCCAGCTTTTTAGTCTTTTATTATTTTCGAATTAATACTTAAATAAAGGACATGTGGTCCATTAGTTACTTAGTTTAAGTAAAGTATTTATTTTAGTTAGTTTATAGCAAGTAATAGTTTAAGGTACTTTACTATACTTGTGATTGTTTTAGTTTCCAAGTCCAATTAGGACTCTATTTTTTAAGGCTTGGCTGAAATTCCTCCTCTATTTACAAGAGAGATTTGCCACATTATAGGTAGACTATTGATAATAATATTGTGAGGTTTATTCCTTTGTTACTTTGTGAATTGAATTTCTTTTTAGATCATTTCATTTTTACTAATCAACAAGCTAGCTAGTTCCCTTGTTGTGGTGTTTCTTCACCCTTTAGAGTCTTCTGCCTAGGTTGCTTGGTGCTTATCCCTGTCTTGAGGTCTAGTGTGTCGAACTCTTGAAAGTCCTTTGCTAGTGTTGATTGGTGCTTATCGCTGTCTCGAGGTGTTAGTAAGGCATCCACGTGAACTATTTTTCAAGTAAGAGAAAGATCCTAACTTTAATCCTTTGTGTTGAATCTTGATACTTCAAATTGTCAAGGTTCCTCATCATATTGGCAGCTCAAGGTTGATCTCTTTCTTGGTGTATCTTTATTGCTTTTTTGATAATAAAAAATTACCCCATTTATTTTTTTCAGCCGAGATACAAGAAAAAGAAATAAAATAGCCAATTACCAAATTACTTGGTCTCTTGATTTCAACAAAAAAAATTACGAACTTTCCTAATTTTTACACTTTTCCTAAATTTTCACCTTTCCTTTATTTTTTTTATTTGAGCAATGATGGAGGATTTATATCAACTACAAGAATTTATGGAAAGATTCGACGAGATAGATAAAATCTTGAACTCTCTTAACCGTTCTTTAGGAATTGAAAGTCCCCAAAAACCCGTCCTAGTCCAAAAATCGAGAGAAGAGAAAATATTATTTTGATGAAATTTTCCAACAATTGCGAGAAGAAAAGAAGGCAAGATTGCAAGAAGATGCAAGATTGTAACAAGAAGCAAAATTAATAGAAGACGCAAGATTGCAAGAAGAGGCAAAATTGAAACATGAGGAGAACGTGGTGCGTGATGAGTTACAAAATTGTTGTCAACCAATTCTGATAATTGCTTGATGAGGGAAAAGATCCTTTTTGATGCAACACAATTGCTTTATGAGGAACAAAACCCTTTTGATGCAATGATTTTTGAAGAGTCGAAAACATCAATTTTTTCATTCATTATGCTTGATCTAACAACTTCTCTTCTTTCTAGTATTGTTTCTAATTTTAAACAGGAGTACAAGGTTGTTTTTCAACAAAGTTATTGCCACCAAACCGAAACAATGGTCCTTTCATTCACTTACACGATTCGAGGGACGAATCTTTTTGCAAGAAAAGGAAATGATGAGAACTCATATACGGATTGCTTTAAGGAATAATGAGGTTTGGATAATGTCCAAAAGGATATCTAGGAATCAAGCTCTAACATCACATCACTCATTTGGGAGACCCAAAGTGATGATAGTTCTCATTACGTATAGTCTTTGAGTCTCCAAAATGCTTGATGTGATGTTAGAGCTTGATTCCTAGATCTCCTTTTAAACATTATCCAAACCTCATTATTCTTTGAAACTCTACGTAATGAGAACTATCATCAACTTGGATAAACATTAATTTTAGCTTTGCGACAGTTTGGTGTAATGGTTATAACCTTCGATCCAGGAATCCAATGGAGCTCATGCAAGATCCTATAGAAAGATAAGAGGCAGATCTACAACTTTCATGAGACCACAAGATCATATTATGCCGTTAAGAAGTCCTAAATCGTTGTGCAAGTTACTACATCATGTTGTCCAGATTTTGGGCGAGAATTAATATTGTTTTTCCAAGTTTAGTTATTTATTTAATTTCCAACTTTTAGTCATTTATTATTTTTGAATTTTTACTTAAATAAATGACATGTGGTACATTAGTTATTTAGTTTAATTAAAGTATATATTTAGTTAGTTTATAGCAAGTAATGGTTTAAGGTACTTTACTATACTTATGATTGTTTTAGTTTCCAAGTCCAATTAGGACTCTATTTTGTAAGGCTTGGCTGAAATTCCTTCTCTATTTAAAGAGAGAGAAATTTCGCCACATTATAGGTAGACTATTGATAATAATATAGTGAGGTTTATTCATTTGTTACTTTGAGAATTTTAATTTATTTTTAGATCTTCCTTTTATTGTTACTAATCAACAAGCTAGTTCCCTTGTTGTGGTGTTTCTTCATCCATTTAGTGTTCTTCTTCCAAGGTAGTCAAGTGCTTATCGCTGCTTTGAGGTATTGTGTGCCGAATACTTTGGATGCCCTCTGCTAAAGTAGTCAAGTGCTTATCGCTACTTGGAGGTTTGAGTGAGGCATGCACGTGAACTATCTTTAAGTAAGAGAAAGATCATTATTTTCTCCTTTGTGTTGAATCGTGATAAATTCAATTGTCAAGGTTCTTCATCGAATGGGGTGCAGGACGAGTAGTAATATGTAATAAGTATCTGAATTTTTGTGTTTGAACAACAAATTGAACAATACACTAAGTTATGTAATTTCCCTTTAACTACTGATGAATTTATAATAAAGTTTAAGTTATTTTGTTATGTTTATGGCTTGAAAGAGTATATTTTGTTATGGGTTCTTTGTCTCATTAGTAGATCAAGCATTGCCAGGTCACCTTCTAGTTACGGGGTGTGAGATAAGTTGTATCAGAGCAAATTGATTCCTATGCTTAAATCTTTAGTTAGAAAGCTAAGTATGGAATGAACATGGGATGGATTCCTTAGATAAATTCAAATACGTTTTGGGTAGAGATTTGGAATAGGATGTAAGTTTTTATTTAATTTCTTTATATGTTCATGCTTTATGTGCTAACATGCGGTGTAAATTACATGTTTATATGTTAAGTTGTTGTCCTATAAGATGGATCGCCAAAGCAACGATGACCTCAACATTCCAATAGCAAGTTTGGGTCGCCAAGGAAACATGGGTGGTCGTAGACTGGAAGACGTGCCTAAATCCTCTACCCAACCACAAGCAACGAACATCGAAACAGCTGTTTGGGAAAAAAATTGTTGTACCGCCTCCTGAATCACCAATGAACACAAGGATACCGATTGAGTTGACTTCAACATTGGCCATTATGGCGCAATTGCTTCAAAATCAGGTGCAAGGAAAGCAGAATGCAATGAAATGATGTTGACTTAGATACTTATTATGAAAAAATGAAGAATATGAGGATGGCCTCATTTAATAGAAATGTTGGACCAGACGAAGCTGAGATTTTGTTGAATCACATGGAACAAAATTTTGAAATTATGAGGGTACCAGAAGATGCCAGAGCAACGGTGGGAATTGGATCACTAACCGGTAATGCAGATGAGTGGTGGAAAGGCGTTGCCTCAATTTATCTTCAAGGGGGACGACTTGATACTTGGGAAGAATTCAAGGGGGAATTTCTTGATCAATACTTTCTTGATACTTATCGTATAGAGAGGTAGAACCAGTTCTAGGAACTTAAGCAAAACCGAAGGTATGACAGTGGCCGAATATACTGAGAATTTAATGCATTAGGGAAGTATGCCACAGCCATCATCCAAAATTCGATAATGAGGACACATGAGGTTCGTGAGGGGTATTCTCACAAGAATCGGAGGTAGACTATCAAGTGTTCGTCCCACCACATATCAGGAGGCCTATCAACGAAGCTTAGACAAAGAAATAGAATTCAACCGGGCTGATAATGAGAGGGTTGGAAATAGAAGTTACACAACCATGTCATCGGGGACAAGGTTCAAGGGCTGCAAATATTACATAACCATCAGCCAAGAAGAGGTTCCCATCTATGCCTTGTAATTTCAGGCATGTAGTGAGAACCGGGGCTAATGCAGTCAAGATTGGAGGATCAACATCCTCACCTATTCATTTTGCCACTATACCTTCGTGTTCTAAATTTGGAAGGAGGCATACAAGTATGTGTAGATGGAATACCAGGGCTTGTTTTAAGTGTGGGAAGACGAGAGCACCAAATCAGCCAATGTCCAGAATGGTCTGTAGGTAATGTTTAGAACACTGCTACACATACGGTTGGGGATTCAAGGAAAATGCCAATTGCAAGGGTATTCACTCTCCTCAGCAAGAGACAAGAGATGCCTCAGATGTGGTAACAGGTACGCTTCTAATTAACTCGGTGCCTGCTAATGTATTGTTTGATTGTGGTGCTACACATTCGTTTGTTTCTCGTCATTTTGCTAAGACCCTTAGGACTACCCCCCATTTTTCCTTCAAATGCATATACATATAGTATACCTAATAAGAAAGTATTGGAATCGAACTTGTTGCATAAATGGTGTCGGGTGGAGATAGATTCGAAGGTTATGGAAGCGGATTTGATACAACGTAACATGTTAAACTTTGATGTTATTCTAGGTATGGATTGGTTATCAAGACATCATGTGTTAGTTGATTGTAAGGAAAGAAAAATTCAGTTTGAGGTAAGGCAATGAAGTGATTGAATTTCAGGGGTCAGAAATAAAGAACGAAAGAGACCTATAATATATGCGATCAAGGCACATAAACGTTTGAGAAAGGGTTATGAAGCTTACTTGGTGTATACTTTAACAAAGGAAGATAAGAAGATTCAGATTAAAGATGTACCAGTGGTAAAAGATTTCCATAATGTATTTCAGGAAGATTTTGAAATACTTTTACAACCTGGTGCAGAGCCTATCTCTAAGGTTCCGTACCGAATAGCCCCAGCTGAACTTAAGGAATTGAAGACACAATTGCAAGAGTTGCTAGACAAGAAATTCATCCGGCCTAGTATGTCACCATGGGGAGCACCGATATTATTTGTAAAGAAGAAAGATGGAAGCATGAGGATGTGCATTGATTATCGGGATTTGAACAAGATCACTATCAAGAACAAGTATTCATTACCCTGTATAGACGATTTATTTGATCAATTGAAAGGTGTCAAGGTATTCTCCAAGATAGATTTAAGATACAGGCATCATCAACTGAGGATCAAACAAGAAGATATACCAAAGAGTGCCTTCAGAACTAGATATGGGCACTACGAATTTCTCGTGATGCCATTTGGTATGAACAATGCACTGGCGGCATTCATGGATATGATGAATCTAGTTTTCACCGAACAACATGAACTTATCTCAGAATTTGAAAAGCTGGATATTGAGGTTGTCAAGGATACCAACAATGTCTTAGTAGCATTAGTAGATCAGCTAACGCTACTTGTTCGTATTAAGGAAGCTCAAGCATCAAATTCTGAATTGGTAAAAGGAATGGTCATTATCACAGACGGCTAAAGAAACAGATTTTCAAGTACATGAACATAGCAGTCTACGGTTTCGGGGCAAATTATGTGTACCATTGGATGTGGGGCTGAAAACGGAAATTTTACAAGAGGCACACAACTCAAGATTGTCAGTACACCAAGGGCTTCAAAGATTTACAAAGCTTTGAAAGGTAATTTCTGGTGGAAAGGTATGAAGAGGAAAATTGCAGAATTTGTGATTAGATGTTTGGTATGTCAACAAGTTAAAGTGGAACATCAAAGACCTACTGGCTTGTTGAAACCTTTGGAAATACCGGTATGGAAATGGGAGCATATCACAATGGACTTCGTGGTTGGGTTACCAAAGTACAAGACTAGGAAAGATACAATATGGGTGGTAGTGGGCAGATTAACCAAGTCAGCACATTTCCTACCTATGAAGATTACTACACCAATGGATGTATTAGGGCATGTGTCTTGTATTTTAAGGGAAGCTAGGTAGATCACTTGACATTGGTAGAATTTGCATACAACAACAGTCACGAAGCAAGTATCGGAATGGCACCATACGAAAGCACTCTATGGCAGACGAAGCAGATCACCGGTATATTGGGATGACATTGGTGAGAAGTTAATAACAGGTCCAGAACTTGTACAAGTAACAATGGAAAACTTACCGCTTATTTGGGAAAGAATAAAGGCTGCTCAAGATCGTTAGAAAAGATGGGCGGACAATAAAAAAAGCCTTTGGAACTTCATACCTTAAGGGATTCATGGGCAGAAACGCGTTCTAAAAACCCATGAGTCCTACCCCGAAGGATCCGCTCATACCAAAACGAATCAAAAATTAAAACTAAAGCTTGCATTTTTCGGCTAATCTGATTCTTAAATGAAAGATTCTGATTCTTGGACTTTCAGAGTTTGTGTTGCTGCCACCAATAGCTTTCACTTTGCGAAATTTGATCCCTTTGTCTCGCGATATCCTAATTAAGCATAAGGCATGGTAGTCGTCACCCTTATAAAGCTTAATTGTATTTATGCTCGATCTCGAGGTAGACTGTTCCAACAAACAAATATTTAATAATCACTTTATTAAATATATTTGAGTACGGCCATGCATTTAAACAGTCTTTCCATATCGAGAGGCCCATGAATATCTCTCTCTAATAAGAGAGGGACAAATTCCTAACAATGCCTCTCACATTCAAGCCATGATAGAATACTACATCCAATCTTCAGTCGTATTGATTACTCAATCAAAAGTATCGTCCGACTGAGTCAAAACGTGGCTCCATTCATGCTAGAATCAGTGGAGACATAAGGTCTAAGGATTCCAAAATAGTATTGAGGAAGTAATACTTATGACTAAGGACCATGAAGTATTACCTCTCTAACGGATCACGTCCGATACAATATATCCCAATATATTGCATCTATGATATGATTTGTATTCATTGCACATGATTGGTAAAACATAATCATCAATCAAACATCATAAAACTAGGGACAACTAGAATAGTAATTACATAAGCTAATGAGTTTTACTATCAAGTCACGCATTTGATGCTCAGAAGCAAAATTAACTATTCAAACGACATGCTCAAAAGATATAAAACGTACAACATATGCTAATGGTCCTAGGGCATTACTAACAATCTCTTACTTGCCTTTGGTCCAATCATACATGATCCTCAATCCTATTGACCTAGTATGACTCTCTTGTTTAGGTTGCGGGAGTGGCTTGGTCAATGGATCTGCAATGTTGTCGTCTGTATGAACTTTGCAAATTCTAACGTCTCCTCTGTCAATGATCTCTCTAATCAGATGGAAACACCTGAGAATGTGTTTGGATCGTTGGTGAGATCTAGATTCCTTAGCTTGTGAGATGGCACTAGTACTATCACAATAAAGGTCCGCTGGGTTCACAATGCTAAGGATGACACATAATCCATCACCGAATTTCCTGATCCAAACAGCTTCTTTAGTTGCTTCAGAGGCAGCCAAATACTCAGCTTCTGTTGTAGAGTCGACCACGGTCTCTTGCTTTGAGCTCTTCCAGCTCTCAGCACCTCTATTAAAACAAAACACAAAACCAGATTGCGATCTAAAGTAATCTACGTCGGTCTGGAAGCTTGCGTCTGTGTAACCATTTAAGACCAGACTTCTTTCCTGACCTCCGTAAACCAAGAACATATCTTTATTCCTTCTCAAGTACTTAAGAATGCTCTTGACTGCAGTCCAATGTGACTCTCCAGGGTCAGATTGATATATGTTTGTCATACTTAACGCGAATGAGACATCCGGGCAAGTGCATATCATGGCACACATAATAGACCCAATGGCTGAAGCATATGGGATCTTACTCATGCGCTCTTGGTCCTCCTTTGTGGAAGGTCCTTGAGTTCTGCTAAGTTTAATGCCACGTGACATGGGCAAGAATCCCCTTTTGAAGTCTTGCAAACTGAACTGTTTCAGTACTTTGTTAATGTATCCACTCTAGCTTAGACCAATCATTTTGTTAGATCTATCTCTATAGATTCTTATACCCAAAATGTATGTAGCCTCGCCTAAGTTTTTCATGGAAAATCACTTCCCCAACCAAGCTTTTACGTTTTGTAATGTGGGGATGTCATTTCCAATCAGTAAGATGTCGTCCACATAAAGCACAACGAACACTACTGCATTATTAGTTACTTTCTTATAAACACAATGATCGTCTCCATTTTTTATGAAACCAAATTCTTTAATTGCTTCACCAAAGAGACGATTCCAGCTTCGAGATGTTTGCTTCAATCCATAAATGGACCTTTGAAGCTTTACACACTTTGCTAGGACTTGATGGACCAAATTCATATACACATCCTCGAGAAGGTTTCCATTAAGAAACGCAGTCTTAACGTCCATTTGCCATATCTCATAGTCATAATATGCGGCTATGGCAAGTAAAATCCAAATAGACTTTATCATAACGACATGAGAAAATATTTCATCATAGTCAATACCTTGAACTTGCATATAACCTTTAACTACTAGCCGAGATTTAAAAGTGTGTACATTACCATCCATGTCGATTTTCTTTTTGAAACACCATTTGTTATCAATGACCTTACACCCTTCGGGTGGGTCAACCAAAGTCCACACTTGGTTATCGTACATAGATTGCATCTCAGTCTTCATAGCTTCTAGCCACTTATCTGACTCAGAACTACGAATTGCCCCTTTGTAGGTAGTGGGTTCATCTTGATCAATTAGTTCAATATGATGATCACCAGTCACGAGAAATCCATATCTCTCAGGCTGTTGATGTACCCGACTTGACCTCATTGGGCCTTGTGTCAAAGATTGAAGCTCAGTATCAGCACGTGAGTTTGTTTGAACTTCCAAAGTTGGTTCAGATGTTGTTTGGGGATCTTGAATTTCCTCAAGATGGATCTTACTCCCACTATCCTTTTGGGAAACAAATTCCCTTTTAAGGAATAAACCATTTATGTGTTTGAACAACAAATAGAACAATACACTAAGTTATGTAATTTCCCTTTAAGTACTGATGAATTTATAATAAAGTTTAAGTTATTATGTTATATTTATGGCTTGGATGAGTATATTATGTTATGCTTCTTTGTCTCATTGGTAGATGAGGCATTGCCAGGTCACCTTCTGGTTACAGGGTGTGACATGTATGGCCTTTGAGCTTTGAGAATTCCAAGTGCTAAGGAGTGTTTTTTATTTTCTTCTTTTGACACATCTCATTTCAAGATCAGCATTCCTCATAGAATGATCAAGCCTAAGGGATTTCTTTTTGAAGCTTAGTGACAATTTCTTTCTTTTCCTTGAACACGATGTGTGATCTTCATTATCTTCATCATATTTTGTATCTTCATGAACATCATCACCATCTTGTGATTCCACAATCTCTTCAATGATCTCATTTTGTGAAGGCTCAACTTGTGCATTTTCTTTAGAGCTCATTGAAGATTGACTCTTGAGTTTCCCCTATGGTGCACTCTTTGATGAAATCAAGTTTTGCTTGATTTGTGATTTATATGTCTTCAATGCCTTCACATATTTGAATCCCCAAACCTTGAGTTCCCACATTTGGCTCTTGCACTTCAACTTTGCCTCAATAAGATTCTTCAAGCATGTTCCACAATGATTTAGCATCTTCACATTCACGAAGTTTGTTGAGCGATTCTTCATTTAATGCACAACAAAGAACATTCAGGCCCTTGTAGTTGAGTGTCATCTTTGAGAAGTCCTCTTCATTGAATTCCCTTCTTGTCTTAGGCAATTTGACACCTTGTATAATGAATGAAGGAGCAAAAGGTCTTTTTCTATAATGGTCAACCATTAGTAGACAAAAAGATTTTAAACATATATTTCCAACAAGAGAAGTTGGAGCCATCAAATAACGGTGGTCTAGATGGGGTAGAGTCTTCTATAGAGTAGGTAGAAAAGCATGAAACCATTAATTCTCCTAGGGTGTAAATCTGAACAAAAATGAGACTATGAGTTGATATCAATTGTAATAATCGAAGGGGAGAACCTTAGATGGGGTGGAATAAGGTGCTCAAGCATTTTAACTTTTCTACCAAATTTTTTTTCCTAATTGATCAGATTAACAACAAGTGTGTTCATTAAGCATATAAAGGTGATTTAAAGGATTAACATTTTAGGTGACTGGTGTGTTTAGATGCAACACATAGAAACTCAAGATAATGAATATGATCAAAGATAGGCTAAGTCAAGAGTCATGTATGCAAAGCTTTGTAAGAGAAAACAACACATGTCACAAGACTAGCACTAATCAAGATGTATAAAAATGCTTGTAAGATCACTAAGTGCAGGTCTTATAGCCAAGCCAAGGCAACATATAGCAAGTAAGCATTCTAACTCAAGATAAACAATTGAAGCTCATACAAACAAGTTCTTGCAGAATATAAGCACAAAGGAATAAAATAAGAACTTGAAAGTAAAGAGGTAGAGTTAGAAGATCAAACACGGAGATTGAGAGTGGTTCGATCAAAAGATCTACATCCACTACCTTAGGACACACCTAAGGATTTTGGCAACTTTACACTTTCACAACTCTCTTATTTTCTGTACTTTCCTTTTCCTCTCTCTTTTCCTTTTTCTTCATTTCCTTTTCTCTTTTTTCCTTCCTTCCCCTCTCACTAATCCACCACTAACTACCCCACTAAGAGACTTCCAGGAGCTCCAAAATAAGTTCCCTAACTTCCAACCTCTCACACTTATGTCCCTCAAATCCTAAACACGTAAAATAAGCCCTTCAAACAAAATGTACCCTACATATAACATGTAAGCATGTTATAACAAATAAATAGACACATAATCACATAATCATACAAAACTAAATGCAACACATAGTCCAAAAAGTCCAGGTTATCACGTACTTCCCCCTTGCGAAAGTTTCGTCCTCGAAACTTGCACTCCCCACAAAGCATAGACACAAAACCCCCCACTAGATGTAAAGGCTCTATAGGCATACATAAGACAAATATTGTACTATATGGCAACCTGTGAACATAATAAAAGATGGCACCATATTCAACTAACACACAAATAAATATACATATTACACAAGCGTACCTTTTACCACCACACTTCCGCTGTGCTACTCTGATAAACCAGTAATTGTAAGCCCCAAGGGCTAATGTGATCAACTTGTTTTTGATGATAACAAGACATTGAGAAGTTCTAATGTTTGTGTGAGCTTATGTTTTAATGATAGGATATTATGAACTCACACATGCATTGAAAGGTAGATTCTTGTGGACGTCAATGATCATTCTACAACAATAAGAAGCTAAATTTTGCAAGTCTTCAATGGCACAAGCATAAAAGGTCATTCACAATGCCATTGAAAGATATTGCAAAATCAAAGAAAGATCTTCTTGTGGATTTCAAAGATTATTCTACAAACAAGAAGAATCTTCATTTTGTAAGTCTCCATAGCACAAGCCAAAAGGTCATCCACAATGGTAATGGAAGATATTACAAAATCAAAGGAAGATTAACAAGTGTTGAAGCCCAAGATGCTACAACCTCCAAAGTCTACAAAGGACTTCATCACAAGAAGAGGTTGATCAAATGTCTCAAGTCCAAGCTCAAAGAGGAAGTCATCTTGAAGCTTGAAGACCAAGAAAAAGATTAGTCAAGATGCTCATAGGTATATTCTTGTGACTAATCTTATTTGATGAATGATAGTTTATAGTATGATGAAGCTCATACTCTTGCATGTTTTCAAAATCATATTTCATACTTTGATATAATCTTTTAAAGGTTTTGAAAAACAACTTTTAAGTGTCAGTTAATCCCTAAGTTCTTTAAAATGTTTTAAATATCTTTCAAAATCACTTAGGCATGAGTTTGAGAACATTAGAAAGTTAACCAAGTGGAAAAACCACTTATGAACTGATGTCTGGTCGACCGGGTCTTAGACTTCGGGCAACCTGATGAAGTCTGGTCAACCGACATGTGTTGTTTGGTCGTCTGGAGTGTTTTTTTGTACTTTGACACTTTTGAATGTTCCAAGACTCCTACGACTATAAATTTCTCGGAATACCTATTTCAAGTCGGTCGACCGGCATGTGCCTAGTTCAACCGGACCACTTATCACGGTCGACCAAGATGTAGACAGAAGCATTTGAACTTAACTATGGAACTACTTCGGGTGACCTACTGCCTAGTCCATTCAACCGAAGTTGTTATGTCAAGACAAAATATAGTCGTTGTAACTCGATTTGCTTGCAATTTTGGACCCTATAAAAAGCCTTTAAGGCTGAAATTTGTTCTTTGCTGAAGCCAATAGAGGGCTTTAGTTTATAAGTTTTAGACAAGCAAATCAAACACTTTCCTAAGCTAAATGCTTCCAATCATTCATCAAAATATTTATATTTGAGAAAGAGCTTCATCTACATATTATTTCATTCTCAAATATGAATTAGAGCTTACATTGTATTATCCAATCCTTAGAGGTATTTCTTTCTCTTGAGCTTAAATGTAAAATCTCATGTGTTGAGATTATCTTTCTTTGTAAAAGGCTGAGTGGTAAGGCTTGTTTGTGAGAGTGGTGGTTTGGGGCCTCTAATGAGTTGGAGTGGATCTTTCTTGTAATCATATGAACTAGAGTGAATGGTGAACTTGAAATAGAAGTAGGGTTTGATGTGTTCGTAAAACCTTCTCACTTAATAGACTAGGTTAGAGAAAGAGTTCCCAATGGGTGTAAGGTTAAATGAGTGTGTAAAAGACCATTAGTTGGATTGTCATTCCTTGTAATCTCTCAAGACAATATACCAAAAAAACTTAAACACATTAATTAAAGTGTTAATAGAAAGATTTTTAAAACCTTCGCTTTCTTACCAAGTGATGAGGATAGTGGATTGACACTTTGGCTCTTGTCATCACTTGATGCTTTGCTCTTTGTCTTTAAGAAACTTGGTTCCCCAATTGATTGGCATTTGAGCTTTGAAAATCCAAGTGCTAAGGAGTGATTTGGAATTTCTTCTTTTTAGCACATCTCCTTTCATCCGCCCCAATGCCACTTCTCTTTGAATCTATATATTGAAGCTTTGTGGCATATTCTTCCTTTTCCTTATGATTCCATCATCTCTTTGAGAGATCTCTGTTGCCTTTAAGAATCTTGACACCTTGTGTGTTGATTGAAGGAACATAGATTCATATATCTATAAAGCTCAACAAGGTGAAATTATCAATAGACACACATAGTATAATCATTTGTCTAAATAGAGAAGATGGAGTCATCATAGGAAGGTAGGGAAGACTCTTCTAAATAATGGGTAGAAAAAGAGTATGGTCGTAGATCCTCATAGGGTGTTTATCCTAACAATAAGGGACACTTGGCTCTGATACAAATTGAAATACCCGAAGAAGAGAACCCGGGGGGTGAATAACGTTCTCAAATAAATTTAACTTTTCTACTACAATCTTTTTCGTAAGTGAGCACCTTAACAAAAATTATGTTCATTGAGTATATAAGGTGAATTAAAGGAATAACACTTAGATGACTTATGTGTGTAAATGCAACACATGGGAATACAAGACAATGAATATGATCAAGGATTGTCTAGGTCAGGATTCCTATATGCAAAGCTTGTAAGAACAAACACACACACGTCATGCGGAATAAAGTTCGGGAATCGACTCTCGAGAAACGTGGTTTCTTTAATGGGAAAGACCAGTTCTACCATGAGATTCCAAGAAACTTATATTTAAAACAAAAATAAATAAATGAATGAAACGATTTCCTTTGTACTTGAAGCACATTTTGTAACTGAAACAAGAGACTAACTTGGACATGAAAAGATATGATGAAGAACCGAGATATCAAGTATCAAGATTCGACACTTAGGTTTATAATCAGATTTTTCACTATTCTTAAACTAGTTTCAAAGGGAATATTCTCAACGCAACTCTAAAGAAGGCTAAGAATCGATGGAGGCTGAAACACCACAACAAATGAAACTAACTTGTTGATACAGTAACTCAAAGATGAATGAATTCTATAAAGAAAGTTCAATTTACAAGTAGCTAAGGAATAACTTTACCAAAATATCATATATCTAACGTCATTACAATGGTGGCCGAAACCCCTCTTAAATAGAGTAGTATTTTGGCTCAATTGAACCAAAAGGAAAAGTCCTTGAAGAATTAGGACTCTTCAATAACAAACTTGATATCAAGTAAAATACTATCTAAGATAATGGACAACATGTCTTGTTATCTAGCAAACACTAAACTAATTAAAATGAATTAAAATAACAATTAATAAAGTTGAAATTCCCTAATTAATATTATTTAAACTTGGACAGCAAGATATAAACTCGTCCAAAATCTAGACAGCTTGTATACACTTGCACGAAAATTTCGGACACCAAGATGGCAGAATCCGATCTTGTGATCTGCATGAAAGTTGTAGATATGCCTCTTATTTTTCATATGCAACTTGAATCAGCTTCATTGGATACCTAGATCGAAATTTATGACCATTATACCAAACTATCGCAAAGCTGTCCATTCCCACATCATCTTGCAAGATTACTAATATGCCCTTCTTAGCCACTTTGCTTGATAAGGCCGAATTGTATACTTGATACGCTTAAGAGGTTGACTTGTACAACATTTCTAGATGAAACTTAGCGTCCTCTTTGTAATTTAGAATTCGGATCAATGATGTAATAAGTTGATTCACGTTCCTTGTCCTAAGCCGCATCATTGACCCTTGTAGTTTGTGTAAGGGATCCTTTGAGTAGGGCAGCCCCTTTTCTGGTCCCTCATCATCCCTCTCCCTTGAAAAGCATGATTCGTCCTCGAATTATCATCATAAATCAGCAACAAAATCTGAAACAACCTCAAAAGGGGACAACTTAGAAACATTAAACGTAGGATGTACAACATACTCACTTTTCAAGGATATTTTCTTGGCTGTCCAAAAACAATGGGATGTCTTTCTTCACAATTTCTTTTAATGGGGTAGCAATCTTGCCAAAATCACGAACAAAGCAACTATAAAAGCTTGTCAACCCATAGAATGAACGATTTTGACTTGTACTAGTTGGTCTCGGCCATTCCACAATTGAATTAACATTTGCCGGATCAACTTTTATACCTTGAGAACTCACAATGTATTCATGAAGGTTAATAGAATTAGTGCAAGAAACATAATTTTCAAGCTTAGCATACAAAGTTTGTTTCCTTTAGAATAGTAAAAACAGCTCTAAGATGCTCAATATGATTCTCTATATTTTTACTATAAACAAGTATATTATCAAAGCGAGGTATCAGAGGTCTATACTTAATATTTATCTTATTAATATCGCGACAATTCATACATGATCTAAAAGTCCCTTCTTTCGCTGGTAAAAAAAATACCGGATTAGCATAGGGACTTAAAGATTTACTTTCTCCTTCTCAAGAAGTAATTCAACTTTCCTTTCAATTTCTCGATTTTCATCCGGATTTGGTTTATTTCTTTCACGGTTTTGAAGGCTAGATCCTGGGATGAAAATGACTTGATGCTCCATTCCTCTAATTGGAGGCAACCCTCTCAGCAACTCCTTAGGGAATACTCCTTCAATTTTCTGATAAATATCAATAACAAGACTAGGTATAGAAGAAGAAGTTAGAATAAAGGGGAACTTTTGGTTCCTTTGAAAACTAACAAAACAATTACTTGTTTTGCTCGAATTTCCCCTATCTACCTTTCTCTCTGATTTATAGACAAACACTTTTTCTCACTTTTACAGTACTTGCCTTTTGTCTCACTTTTGGCTCGGTTTTTTCTTTTATTTTTACCTCGGATTTTACCTCAATGGTAGGATGACTCTTCTTTTTCAACTCACTCTCATTTTTTTCTCTTAATATTTTCTCTCTATTCTCGGCCATTTGTTTATGTAATTCACAAGCTTGACTAGGTGTTAAAGGAATTAATTTATAACGAAGATTATCCATAGTAACTTGGTACACATTGTTTCTCCCAATATGATCAACATCTCTATCATATTGTCATGGCCTTCCCAAAATAATGTGACTTGCGGTCATGGGCACCACATCACATAAAACCTTATATTTGAATTGTCCAATTCCAAACTCGATTTGCACTTGTTTATCCACCTTAATTTCACCATTATTGTTCAACCAAAATAGCTTATAAGGCATAGGATGTGTCTTACATGGTAAATCAATTGCGGAAACCATATCGTAAGAGAAAACGTTAGTACAACTTTCATTATCAATAATTAATAAAAAAATAAAGTTTTGCCTTTAACGATGCAGTTAGTTTGGAACAAGTTACACCTTTGTTGATGAAAATCATTTAATGGTTGTGAATGAAGATTCATCATAACCAATAGGTGATTTCCATCTTCCGGAAGTTCTTCCAAGGTCTCAATTTCTTCCTCCAAATCAACCCCTTCGGGTTCATCATCACTATCCCACGTTCCATCCTCCAAATATGTCCATAATGCTTGTGTTTGGGCAGTCCCAATCGATATGCCCCTTTTCTCTACAGTTAAAGTATTCTATAGTAAGATTAGGAGTAGAATTTACCGTCGAATTTGATGGACCGGTTGTAGAAGATGTTTTGGCAGCCCCTATTGAAGACGTGGCTGATTTTGTCACACTTTGAGCCTCTTTTCCTTCATCTTGGCTCAGGCAAAACAGTAGCAAAAAATCTGTTGAGACATTTTATGCTTTCAAGAAACACACAAACTGTTAGATATCAAAGAAATGTTTTCTCTTTATTCCAACACTACTCGTAAAAGTACTTCAAACTCTAGATGAATTAAAAGGTTTCTAACTTGTTGCGTTGATACAAAGCTGAAAAGTTAATGGAAAGATATCATATCTTTGACCTACACGAAAAGCTTAAAGAAAGAAAAGAGAGTAATCTTAAAAAATTCCTAGACCTAATCAAGAAAAGAGATACCTTTTAAAGGTATTCTTTTGTGTTTAGGAAGAGCAATTTTCAATCTTTACTTTCTTGATTTTCTTGAATTTTCCCTTCTTCTTGGCCGAATTATGTCAAGAGTAAGGCTCTAACGCTATCAGTTCTTGATGTATGGTAAATAAAGAACACGGCACAAAAATTAAAAGGGGGAACGTTTGACAATTCTTGAACAAGTCTCTATCGCTATCGTTTCAAGAAGTTTGCTTTTTTGCTTTATAGTTCACTATTCAAACTGAATTACTTTCGGCTTCTTTTTCTTATATATGCCGTATGCTTCTTCTTATTTTGTGAATTCAAGCAAACAAATTTTTTTTTATAGAAAGATATAAAAGGTACACGAAGAATGAGATGAACCTTTTGCTCTAATACCACTTGATGAAGAACCGAGATAACAAGTATCAAGATTCGACACTTAGGCTTATAATCGGATCTTTCTCTATTCTTGAACTAGTTTCAAAGGAAATATTCTCAATGCAACTCTAAAAGAAGGCTAAGAATCGATGGAAGCTGAAACACCACAACAAAGTTAAACTAACTTGTTGATACAGTAACTCAAAGATGAATGAATTCTATAAAGAAGTTCAATTTACAAGTAGCTAAGGAATAACCTTACCAAAATATCATATATCTAACGTCATTACAATGGTGGCCGAAATCCCTCTTAAATAGAGTAGTATTTCGGCTCAATTGAACCAAAAGGAAAAGTCCTTGAAGAATTAGGACTCTTCTATAACAAACTTGCTATCAAGTAAAACACTATCTAGAGATAATGGACAACATGTCCTACTATCTAGCAAACACTAAACTAATTAAAATGAATTAAAATAACAATTAATAAAGTTGAAATTCCCTAATTAATATTATTTAAACTTGGACAGCAAGATATAAACTCGTCCAAAATCTAGACAGCTTGTATACACTTGCACGACAATTTCAAACACCAAGATGGCAGAATCCGATCTTGTGATCTTCATGAAAGTTGTAGATATGCCTCTTATCTTTCATATACAGGTTGAATTTCATTGGATACCTAGATCGAAATTTATGACCATTATACCAAACTGTCGCAAAACTGTCCATTCCCACATCATCTTGCAAGATTACTAAAAATGCCCTTCTTAGCCACTTTGCTTGATAGGACCGAATTGTACACTTGATAAGCTTAAGAGGTTGACTTGTACAACATTTCTAAATGTAACTTAGCTTCCTGTTTGTACTTCAGAACTCGGATCAATGATGTAATAAGTTGATTCATGTTCGTTGTCCTAAGCCGCGTCATTGGTCCTTGTAGTTTGTATAAGGGATCCTTTGAGTAGGGCAGCCCTCATCAAGATAGTTAGTGTTATGCAGTGGAAAGAAACAAGGTGGAGAAGACGCTGGAGTATAGAATCAGAAATTCTCATATTATCAAGAAATATAATCCTGAAAGTTCTTCTCAGAAAAAATCATATGCAATCAACATTTCAGCATAGTTCTCTGAAACTTATTCAAGTCAAGGAAACAAGCATCTTTTGTAGCATCTCTCAAATCACCTGATTTGCTTGATTTTACTTACCTATTAGAAATGATGAAATTTGTATCAGAGAAGCCAGTATCTATTGCTACAGAAGGATTATCAGCAGCTATATCTATCACTAACGATTTTTCAAAATCAAAGACGTGGATACATTTTTAACGAGCCTCAATGAAACATTAATGAGCTAAAGACTGCTGGATGCATGAATTGACACAGATATAACTAAAAGCTTCTTAGTTCCCAGAAATCAATTTGAATCTTACAATGCAGACATAATAAACTGAGATATTTAATGTATTATATTGATCCCCCAGGTCAAAAGTCTTTTCTTGTCAATTAAACTGAGAAGTTACTTGTTTCCACCTTCATCATTCCAGGTAAAATCAGGGAAAGCAAGAAAATGGATCTTGGTGTATGAGACACTAGTTTGTAAGGAAGGATAAACAGAAATATCATTATGTTAATCAAATTGTTCTAGCACACCAAGGTTTTCCTTATACTCTCATTCCTAATTCCAGATAATTTCCTTACACTTGAATCCCAGATTTGGCAAGATCGCCAAATTGATCGGTTATCAAGAGCCTTGACGGGTCATTTCAAATGAGTAACGGATAGAATCTACTCACTCGCACCTAAAGCCTCTTTCGGTAGCAAGAACCTTCAAGGGTCAAAACCCTTTTCTCGTCATCCACTGATAACTTGACTACTACAGTCTCATAGTCTTAGTATTTTTATGAGATGCTTCCAACATTTCCTTTCATCTAAGAACAGTGAAAAACCAATTGGTATCTTCTTCATATGCACTGAATATAATAAAAGTTCTCAATTAGAATACATTTACCACATAATCACATCCACTAAGAAAAATAAGTCAGACTAAGGATATTTAATTTCTCAATTTTCAAATCTGCTGGATCCTAGTGATGATTCTATCACACACAAGGTGATCAACATTCAATAAAGGAAAGATACTGAATATCTAAGACAAAAACTGCCTTTGCAAAGACATGAAATAAAGAGGAAATCTGACTAATTTGCATACAAAGTAAAAGGAAGAAGTGGAAATAAAGAACTCTGCATAATATTGCATAAGATGCTTTTAGCCTTTATGTATTCGTTCTCTGAAAGCAGTACTAAAGAATCAAAACACGTCTATTAGAGTACAAGAAAGAGGGTGAGGAATCCTCAGGAAACTAAACTCACATTTACACTGAATCAGCCTTTCTTTGTAATCTAAGAACCAATGTTTCTACTGCTAAATCTACTCACAAGTCAAATCAGTAGTCAATAGTAGTATCTCCTCAATCATACTACACAATGTTTCATCTAAGAACCAATGTTTCTACTGCTAAAGCTAATTCTAAAGAGAAGGTACCCACATTCATAGAGCAATATCTCCTCAATCCGATGGTTGTTCCTTCTTGGAATCTTGACGTTGTCCAGCTAATTCTGTGAAAGGAGAATAGCATTAGTTAGAAACGATTCTGGAAAAAGTACTATTCAGAAGCAGAGTGAGAGAAAGGAATTTGAGTTCATCTTACCCGCGCACGAGAAACGGTGTCCCCCCTGCTGGAAGAACCAACTTCCTCTTTCACTGCATCATTGTCGCCCTCTTCCATTGCATCATTTTTTTTGATTACTTTTTACCTTTTTCAATTTTCTCTTAATTCTACAGAGCACATAATCTTTGAAGTTTTCAGAGTCCAGACTCTGTTTATCCAAGATAAACTCAGTCATTTTGTATCCAACATTCTCGTTCCTGTTGTTGACGAATCCAAATTTCTGTTTATGCCCAATTAAAAGCCCTCCATTATCATAAATGGGTTGCCCTTCATCAATTTCTTTCCATAATCGGTTCGAATCAGGTTGGCGATTCACTTCCCCAAAAAGTTTCCATAGTTCCGTGAATATGTAAACAATATTTTCTCGACTTTCAGAAGGAAACAAATCCTTTGGATACATTTGGTATAGTTTAACCTCCTTGATCTTTCCCTCTGATGGAAGGGGCTGTCCATTAGCCTTTCTAGACAGAAAAGTGATGAGCTCGTGATCTTCAGGCTCAAATTTGAGCTTACACCCAAATGGAAGCGATGAATTGACCATGATTTCGGCTTCTTTATTAGATTCTTGATGAGGGGTTTGGTTCCTTGTTGACATTATTTCTTTCACTTCTCTCTCAATTCGACAGAGCACATAATATTTGAATTTTACAGAGCTCGGTCTCTCATTATCCAATACAAACTCAGTCATATTGTATCCAAGATTCATGTTCACGTTGTTCACGAAGCCGAATTTCTGTTTCTGCCCAATCAATTTTCTTCCATCGTAAATGGGTTGCCCCTCATCAATTTCTTTCCATAATAGGTTCTCACCAACTTTGCGATCCACCGTGGAATTCCCATTCTCAAGATCATGAACCTTCTTCACTTTCGTGAATATGTAAACAATATTTTCTTGACTTTCAGAAGGAAACAGAGACTCTGGATCCATTTGGAATAGTTTAACCTCCTTGATCGCTCCCTCTGATGGCAGGGGCCATCCATTGGCCTTGCAAAACAGATAAGTGATGAGCTCATGATCTTCAGGCGCAAATTCGCACTTGTACCCCAATGGAACTGAAGGACTGGCCATGATTTGGGATTCTTGATGACGGGTTTGGTTTCTTGATGACATTCTTCAGGTTTCTTTGAGGAAAATTATCAAACAGAAAGAGTGCAGAAAGCAGAAGACTTAAGAATATGTAAAATTTCTGGGCAAAAGAAAGATTTATGGGATTTGGAATACTAAAATTTCTGGAGCAAAACAGATGATTAATTGATGAAATTATGTTCTCGATGATGAAAAGAACAATGTGGATTTATATAGAGAGGTGAAATGACCTGATTGAGGGAAAACCCCAAAATCCCATTCTGGTGGGAGAGAAGAACTCTTTTACGCTCTAGTTGAACTTTACCCTCTTTGTTGTTATTACTTTTCCCTCCTTTTCCAGCTATAAAAATTAAATGATACTCACCATTCAAAAAGACTTATGTGATACTCAAGAAGAGAAAAGCAGAATCGTAAAATCTACAAGGAATAAAGTTAGGTAATGGTGATGTGTGACATGTGGCATGTGACATATTATAAGATGTGGTTGAATAATAAGTTTTTATGTTGCAACTTTATCATTATTTTTTTTAAAAAAAATAGTGCTTTATGAGGTATAATCTTCATTTTCATTATAAAGTTACATATTTATAGATTATAGAAAAAAAATATGTAATATAAATTAATTGAATTTAAGAAACTCTTACAATTCCCTATTCCTGGCAATTACTGTATTCAATAAATTAGATCAATGCTAATGCTAGAAGATGAATAGTTTAGTTCATAAATGATACTATAAATTTTATGTATAATTATAGATTATTGAAAAAATATGTAACATAAATTAATTGAATTTAAGAAACTCCTACAATTCCTTATACATGAAAATTAAATGTATTCCATAAAGTAGATAATTATAAAACATCTAAATTCTTTGAGATGCCAATGAGGCATTGGTCTGGTGGCCAATGCTGAGGCCTCATGACGTCTACCCTCAATAGTTCGAATCCCATCACCGCTTCTCGAATACCCTCAATAGTTTTCTTTTTTGAATGAATAATTTCATTGGTTTTTTTTTAATTAAGAAGTTGAATGAGTTTTTTTAAATGAAAAAGTTCAATCGGTTTTTTTTATGAAGAAGTTAAATGGTTTTCTTTTTTAATGAAGAAGTTCATTCATCAAAACCAAGAGTTGAACCAAATAACAAAACTTAGTTGTAGGAAGGGGTTTGGTAAAAATATCTGCTAACTGCTTAACTGATATAATAGGGAGAGACCTAAGAACTTAAGTTAACAATCTTTCCCTTACCACACGACAGAGTCAATGTGTTTAGTTCATTCATGGAAACCAGAGTTTTTAGCAATATGAAGAGCACTTGCACTGTCATAAAACAATGGGACACTTGAGCTTGAAAAATACCAAAATCAGACAAGAGATTAACTAACCATTGGATTTCACAGGTAGCCTGTATTCTGATTCCGCAGAACTTCTAGAGACAGTATGTTGCTTTCTAGACCTCCAAGAAATTAAGGCATCACTAAGAAACATGCAGAAACAAATGATAGTCCCAGTTTCAGTGCTACCAGTCCGATCATTGTCAGTAAACCCTTTGAGCTGAAGTGATGAGCCACCATTTGGACACCAGAACTAGACCCCAAAAAAGGAAATTGAAGTTAAGACTTTGATTCGAGTAAAACTAATAGTACATTCACCGGAGAAATAGAGTTGACTAGTTAGTAGTCTTCTCTGTGAAGAAAATCAATGGTGCATTGTTGTGTTTGAGCAAATCCAAACCAAGCTTTGTTGATTATGTAGCTTCGATTACAAGATAGAACAAAATCGAAGAGAATTACAGAAGAAATTGGATCGAATTGATCCTTAGACCTAGGCAGAAATTTGGGGAAGAAAAGAGAGGGAAATTCTAGGAAGAAGAAGTTTAACTAACTTTTACAAAAATATCTCTATGATCCAAAATAGAAACTTCCCAAGGCTATTTATAGGTCTTTTGTCTCGTCGACCCGCGCTTTTATCCGACCCGGATGTCCTTTAAGTCCAGTTCATGGTCGATTCCAGCTCACAACTTGCCCAAACTATTTATTTTGAATTAACATTTCCCTCTTCTTGACATTCTTCCCCCCTTAAACACTATCTTGTCCTCAAGATGCCCAAGAGAAATTAGGCCATTTCTTGATGAATTATTTTGAATCCTCCCAAGAAGCATCCTCCACTGGTAAATTGTTCCAAGAAATGAGCCATTGCACCACTGCTCTATTTTTTTTCTTGACAAGCCTTCTATCCAACAAAGCCAATGGCTCAACTTGAATATGTCCCTCTTTATTAACTTTAGGAAGATCTTTTTGTATTATAGTTCCTTCAGCCACCATTAGCTTCAGTTGACTGATGTGGAACACATGATGTATCTTATATTCATTAGGCAAATTCAGTTCATAAGCAACAACACCAAACTTCCTGAGAATCTGATATGGACCAAAGTATTTAGGAGATAGCTTTTGGTTCCTCATATGGACCAATGAATGCCGCTTGTATGGTTGAAGCTTAACAAATACCATGTCTCCCACAACAAACTCTCTCTCAGTCCTTTGTTTATCCTCATACTGTTTCATCCTGCTTACTGCCTGAGTCAATAGCTCCTTAAGTGCTGCATTGATCTTTTGCCTTTCCTCCATCATCTTAGACATTTCCCCATGTCTAATCTCCTCTATCACAACATTCTCCCCATAACTTTGTGGCTTAAATCCATACAAGGCCTCAAATGGAGACATCTTGATGGCTGAGTGGAAGCAAGAATTATACCACCAGGCTGCCATATGCAAGAACTTAAACCATTTATTAGGCCTTTGTACCACAAAGCACCTTAAGTACATTCCCTTAAGCTTCACACCCAAATTAGAGAACAATTCATTCGAGAATAAACTGGTAAAGCCTTTGTCTCTATCACTCACAATGAAGTCAGGCAACCCATGCATTTTATAGATGTGATCCATAAATGCTTCTGCTACTGCCTTAGCAGAGTTATGGGTGTGTCATTCCAATGAAATGAGCAAATTTTGTGAATTTGTTTACCACCACAAACACCACATCTTTCTCTTTAGACTTAGATAGCCCATCAATGAAATCCATACTGATGTGAGTAAAGGGATTTTCAGGAATTTCTAGAGGTTGTAAAAGTCCAGGGTATGCAACTGTTTCATGCTTTCATCTCTGACATACCTCACATGTTTTGATCCTGTCTTGCACCTGTTGTTGCATCAGAGGCCAATAAAAAATCTTTTTAAGCTTCTGATAACTCACCACCACTCCTGAATGTCCTCCTATAGCAGAAGAATGAATTTTATCAATGAGATTGCTTATGTAATCTCCATTCTTCCCTACATATATCTTCCCTTCATATATAAGAATTCCATTGACGAAGGTGAAGTCAGTAACTTGTTTTCCTAACATGATTTGAGCCATATAATCTTGTGCAAGTTCATCTCCTTCATAACTATTCTTGATATCCTCTATCCATTCTGGAATGACTATAGTCAAAGCATTACACTCATACTTCCTTGATAAAGCATCTGCAACCTTATTTTCACTTCCTTTTTTTTGTATTGAATCTGGAAGTCAAACCCCAAAAGCTTTGACACCCACTTTTGTTGAGCTACTGAAGTGATCTTCTGTTCAAGAAGATGTTTCAAACTCTGGTGATCAGTTTTGATCACAAAAGTGTGTCCATCCAAATAATGCTTCCACTTGAGAGTTGAGGTGGATAAAACCACCAATTCTTTCTCACAAGTAGACATAGCTAAGAATTTTGGACCCAATGCCTTACTAAAATAAGACATTGGTCTTCCTTCTTGCATGAGAACAACTCCCATACCAGAGTCACAAGCATCAATTTCAATGGAAAATTTCTTAGAGAAATCAGGTAAGGCTAGCACTGGAGGATTGCTGAGAGCTTCTTAGAGTTTATTGAAAGCTTCCTCAGCCTCAGGACACCAAGAAAATCCATTTTTCTTCAACTGATTAGTAAGAGGTTTACTAATCTGTCCATAGTATTGAATGAATCTCCTGTAATAACCTGTTAGGCCTAAGAACCCCCTCAACTGCTTGATGTTGCAAGGTCTAGGCCAATTGATCATATCTTGAACCTTCTTGGGATCAGCCTGCACTCCTTTTCCATATATTAAGTGTCCCAAGTACTCCACTTCCTTCTGCCCAAATGAACACCTACTGATCTTCCCATAGAGTTGATGTGTCCTCAGCACCTCCAAAACCTTCTCCAAGTACTCTCTATGAGTTTCCAAGTTTGGACTGTACACAAAATGTCATTAAAGAAGACTAACACAAATTTTCTTAGAAATTGTCCAAACACTTTGTTCATTAGAGATTGGAAAGTGGCTAGAGCATTACTAAGGCCAAATGGAATGACCTTAAACTCAAACATCCCAAAATGAGTAGTCAAGGCTGTTTTTGGAATATTTTCTTCTTTCATCCAAATCTGGAAATATCCAGATCATATGCCAATCTTGGAGAAGTATTCTGCTCCAAATAACTCATTAATAAGGCCATCCACCATAGGAATGGGAAATTTGTCCTTAATTGTGAGTAAGTTGAGCTGTCTAAAGTCCACACAAAACCTCCATGTCCCATCTTTCTTCTTCATAAGAATGATGGGGGTGAGAAAATGATCTATTCTTTGGCTCGAATGATGTCTTCACTCAAAGCATTTCCTTCACTTGTTTCTCTATCTCATCCTTACGTGAGTGAGGAACTTTGTATATATATATATATATATATATATATATATATATATATATATATATATATATATATATAATTTCATTGTTATTCAAGTAAGATTTTATAAGGAATATTTAATTAGGTTTTATAGTTAGTATATGCTAAAAGGGCATTTATGTCATATTGTATTTAATTCCATTCCATTATAACATTAAAATATAGTTTTACCAAACAAAAAAAATGAATCGACATTCCATTTTCGTTTTGTCTTCCAAACATTGGAATGGAAAGAGGATTCTGAATTTATTATGGGTGGAAAACTATTCTGCCTGGAAAGGGATTACATTACATTCCATTCAAGCGTACCAAACGTGTTGTTAGTTAACTTTGGAGATAAAAGAATGAAACAGTTTACATGTTTGTATAAAGGACCATGAATTAAAGGAATTCCGTCGATTGGCATTTCTACTGCCACTACAACAAAAACACTTTTTGGCGACGTTTTTCTACCAACGTTTTTATCAAATGTCGCTTAAAACCAAAAAGAGTAAGTTAAAGCAACACTTTTTGGAAACGTCGCAAAATTTGAATTTTATACGACGTTTCATTTCGTCAATTATAGTAATTGTTGTTCATACCGACGTTTTGATGTTGGTTAGCGACATTTATATTAAATGTTGTTATAAATTGTTATTTTTTGTGACTCATAATAACGACATTTATATATATTATGTCGTTAGATCTTGTGACTTTTCAGACAAACATCGCTAAGTTTGAATTTTATACGACGTTTCATAGCGTCGGTTATAATAATTGTTGATAAAATCGACATTTTGATGTTAGTTAGCGACGTGTACATTAAATGCTGTTATAAATTGTTACTTTTTGTGACTCATATAACGACATTTATATACAATATCATTAAATCATGTGATTCTTACAGACAATTTGATGTTAGTTCGTGACATTTACATTATATGTTAAATTGTTACTTTTACGACTCATATAGCGATATTTATATATTATGTCGTTAGATCTCATGACATTTTTAAACAAACACAAATACAAAGATTACGTTTCTGAAATATATTTTTTAAAGAAAAATTAAAGACATTTAATTATTAAAATTTAATGAGAGTGTATTAATTTTAATTTTGATTCATAAATAATCGAAACACAAAGGTACAAAATTCAAAATCCAAATTCTATTATAATAAATATGATAGGAGGAGAACATATAACAAATGATCATTTAGCTCAACGACAAATTGCACGACATACATGCAGGAGGTTGCGTATTCAATTCCCATATCTTTGAATATGGAGAAAGTTTATGGTATACTATTCAAGTCTAGCTAGACTCGACGGCTCAACTTGTCTCTAGGCTCTGGCTCCGATTATTCAAAGATAACTAGACTCAACGACTCGATTTGTCGGGCTCCAACTCGGCTTGGCTCAGTTCGGCTAGCCTGGTTTCAAAATTTACGAATATCGGGATAGATATTTTTTTGCGACTATTTAAAAATATCAGAAAAAATTACTTATTCACAATATTTACGAACGTCGGAATAGACGATTTGTTGCGATTATTTACAAATGTCGGCAAACATACCTTTTGAAACACTTTAAAATGACGCAACAAATGTCGTAATAGATAGGTACCGGCGCTTGTAACAAATGTCGTAAAAAACCATAACGACATAGGCAAATGCGACGTTTACGCGACATTTGTAATAAATGTTGGTATAGATCTATACCGATCTTTTTTTAGCTTATTGCAACATATGGTAAACGTCGCAATAGACCTTTTTTATTGTAGTGTGCCTTTCATACGTGAGATTGTTAAGAAGTAATTTCTTGTGATTGTTTATTGTTCAGAGGAACTCTCGCTGTCTAACATGCTCATCCTGATCAATGAATCCACATGCGTTAGTTAACTTAGTTCAGTAAGGATCTCATTTCTGATACTCAGCTTACAATGTAACTAGAGTACTTCTATGGAGCTGATACTTTACAGGCATTGTTGGATATGATGGCTCCCCTTTAACTTTATTATGTTCTCTTGCTTTGTAAATTGAATCGGACTCTATGACGAGAATGATTGAAAACAGCAACTTAGCTCTGGATTTACTTCCTTTTAGTACATATCAATCGGAATGCAATTACTTCTTTTGGTTTTCGCAAAACAACCAAGCTCTCAAAGGGTAAGAAATCGCTTAAGTGGTAAGACGTGTATGTCAGGAGTTCGGAAGTTCGGGCTGTGAGCTATCCAACGGGGTAATACATCTAAGAAATTATTCCATTTAACATACTCTCCTCTGGATCAAAGAATAGATTCTTTGTTGAATAATAGTTAACCCACACACATAATAGGCTACTTGAAATCTTAGACAAAAAGTTACTATCGAGTCCTGGACCAAAATCGACATCAAGCTCTTTTGCTAGGTCTCGAACTCGCTATCCGAGTAAAGATTCCTGACTTGGTGATCAAAGGAAGTTTCGAAATCAGGCATTAGTCGCTAAAACACATAATTGAACAAAATTCTTTGGGCCAATGAGGCATTAGTCTAGTGGCCAAGGGTGAGGCCTCATGAAGTAGATGTCATGAGTTCGAATCCCCTCCCCGCTTCTTGAATCCCTCATTTCTTGTAATAGATAGGTCCCCTCCCCCAATAAATAAATAAATTTTTTTTATAAAAAAAAAACAAAATTCTTTGGATTGAAACACCCCTTCCTTGAAGTGGCAAAAATTAATATCAACAAAAAGAATTTGCATCTCGAAACTCCATGGTCAATCTAAAACGACTGATGATCGGATGTAGTATCCTATCATGGCTTGAATGTGAGAGACATTGTAATGGATTTGTCCCTCCCTTATTAGAGAGAGATATCCATGGGCCCCTCGATAGGGAAGATTGTTTAAATGCATGGTCGTGCTAAAATGTATTTAATAAAGTGGTTATTAAATGCTATTTGTTGGAACAGTCTACTTAGAGATCGAGCATAAATACAATTAACCTTTATAAGGGTGACATCTACCATGCCTTATGCTTAATTTGGATATCGCGAGACAAAGAGATTAAATAATGGATTGATATTAGATTCCACCGTACTTTCATTCACTATGGGTAGTCACAATGTCCTGCCAGGGACCGCTTGTGATTTATGAACACATACTACTACTAAGTGTGTTTTCATTATCATTGTGATATTTAAACTAAGAGAATAATCTTTAAAGAAAGATACTAGTTTAATAATCTTTAAAGAAAGATACTAGTTTAACATAGAACTACTAATACTACTTTGAAAACTTGTAAAGATGAACAAGATGAAGTCTAAGAAGAAGACATCATGAAGATCCTACGGGAAGAAACTAAGAAGCTTTGAAAAGCATTTGGAAAACAAAGGAAGAGAACAAGAGAGAATTGTGGAACAAACTCTTTATTTCTAAGTTTTTCCTCTCATCAACTCTCGAGGAATCGATGAGTGGTTACATGCCTCTTTATAGGCGAAATATTACAA
This sequence comes from Vinca minor, assembly GCA_026122235.1. NCBI lineage: Eukaryota > Viridiplantae > Streptophyta > Magnoliopsida > Gentianales > Apocynaceae > Vinca > Vinca minor. The sequence continues at coordinate 13,052,100 of JAOCZM010000011.1, read as the reverse complement.
AGACGGATTTGAAATCCGGACTCGAAACTAATCTAATCTACAGTACAACAAATAATTACATGACACGTCTCGGACTTGAAATCCGGACTCGAAACAAATATATGAATAGTAAACGACACGTGACGGATTTGAAATCCGGACTCGAAACTAATCTAATCTACAGGAAACTTACAAGACAAGTCTCGGACTTGAAATCCGGACTTAAAACAGACATAAAATACAGGAAAATTACAAGACACGTGTTCGGACGTAAAATCCGGACATAAAAAGTAGTAAATAGGCAACGAAAGTGACACTTGTGACTTTTTAAGCTTAAGTGTCCCATTCCTTTAATAGTAACCTATACTAGCCTAATAAAGGACTTCCACTACTAATCTTTCTTCAATGAATAAGAGAAAATGCTGAAGTATGAGTTTGTCCACGCTTTTGGGTTTTTCGGGTTTTTTCGATTTTTATGAAAAATAATCTCACACGACGAAATTTAAAAACATAAAATGAATATTTACATATGGAAATATTAATTAAGAACTTCCCCGGTCTTCTAAACCAAAATCATATCCGGAGTTGGAAATTTGTGTCGAAACCGAGGAATGTACCGACCATTGAGGCATGGTGTTGAAATATCTTTGAGAATTATGGCTCTGAAGCATGGCAATGCAGGGAACTATTGTAGTTATCGCATCAGGAGGTTTTGCCTTGGGTGGTCTGCTGAGAAAATCTGCAAGAACATTTGATTTGCCGGAAATATGCCTGACTTCAAACGTATACTGAGAAAACCATTGTTGCCAGCGTAGCAACTGTGCATCCGGAATTGTTTTTTGTTTAAAGTGAAGCATTCTCGGGAAGGCAGACATAACCATTTCAACAACAAACTTGTGACTGACCAGAAAGAATTCAAACTTTTCAATACTTCTTTTCACGGCCAAAATCTCTTTGAACGTGGAATGATAATGTCTTTCTGATTCTTTGAACTGACCACTTTGATAAGCGCACACTCTTCTTTTTCCGTTTACTTCCTCTAGCAAAACTGCTCCCCAAAATTCATCAGATGCATCCGTCTGAAGTATTCGTACTCCAGATGAGGGAATTTGTAACGGTGGAACCTTGGGTGCTAACTCCTTGAGTTTTCTGACTGCCTTGGTGTGTCTAGCTGTCCAGGGAGGAGGATTCTTTTTTAGCATGGGGGTAAGAACCGATCGGAATCTGGCAATCTGGTGAACGAAATTACTGATATAATTGACGACACCAAGGAACTGCTGCAACTGTTGCGTAGAAAGGATTTCATCAGGGAATTCCTGCAACCTTTCAGCAATATGCGGCTGTGGAATGTAACTGCCATTGTGAATTTTCATACCCAAGAAATCTATATCAGGCGTTCCCAAAACCATTTTCTTTTCTGATAGCATGATGCCAAAATCTTTTGCCAACTTATGAAACTGATTCAGTAAAACAAGATGCGATTCAAAATCTTTTGAAAACAAAAGGATATCATCAATGTAAATCAGTGCGTTCATGACGGTAGCGGCTGCGCCGGTATCCAGCAAGGCTATCACGGGTGTAGCCAGGGACCTATGGGGAATAATCTGTATCTGAACCAGAGGATACGGATCTGTGAAGGACATGATTGAAGTGCCTGATGGAATGCTTTCTGTAATGGCACATAGATCACCAGAGGAGTCTGGATGAGCTTCTTCAGAGTCATCACTTGGGACAATTGTTCGGATAATGTTGCTGTCAACATTCTCTTTTCCTAAAAAGTATGCTTTGAGTTCTGTGATAACTTCCTCTGGAGAATCGAGTTGAAGAAACTGCAACTGTCTTCCTTCGCCTAAAGACTCCCAGAATTCTCTTAGGCTGCCTGTCAATCTGGTCACGAATCTGCGTAGCACCTCATCTGCTGGGTGATGTTGTCTGTTGGTATGAAGCCAATCAGATATAACTTGAAATCTGTCAACCCATTTGGATGGTGGCACATCGTCTATGGTAAACCAAAGGAGTGGGTCTGGGTCTGGGTCTGGGTCTGGGTCTGGGTCTGGGTCTGGCTCAACTGAGTTTGTACCGGAAGATGGTTCTGTTGGTTCTGTTTCCATCATGAAAAGATTGTCTAAAGCCTCGGAGTAATCAAGGTTTGAGGTATCAGATTCTAATGAAAACGGGTTTGGAGGAGGTGTTGGGGGAACAATATTTTTTAGCAAAGAAAGGATATGGCTAAAACCTACAGGGTCACACGCATAGACGAGTTAACGGGCTTCATGTCCAGATTCAATGAATCTAGAATGTATCTAACATTTATTTTTCTGAGGATAATAAAATGTTATTATTTAAATTAAAGATTAAGGATGAGCATGTTTCGGTGTTTGACTTTCGATAGGATTACGTGGGAGTTATTATGCGAGAAAACTCCCACTACTAGAAGAGATTGGGATTACGTGAGAGTTGGTTTTCGGAGCAAACTCTCACGCCTATATAATCTCTTTTGGCGAAAGCCTAGATACATACTTTTGATAGCCGCAAAAACAATACCCGAAATAAGATTTTTGTGATCCCTTCTCTCTAGATTTCCGAAACTCATAAAATAAGGGCTAGCACTCGCTGCTCGTTTCGTCGCGTGGATACCGGTAGAGAGCAATTCCGCAAGGGAAGGATTTTGGTGGTTGCAACACAGCACCCGAAATCAGAAACCATTAACGAAAATCGTAAGTCTTTTTCGTCTGTTTTTTCGATTCCCATAGTATGAGCGGATCCTTCCGGAGATGAGTCATGGGTGTTTTGAACGAGTTTATTCCCATAAATCCCTTAATACATCACCTAACTTGTCTATATTCCAGATGTTATATAACTATCTTCGTATATGTTGATTTTAAGTTGGGTATATTATGTTATTCGAAATAGGAAAGTTAAGTAATTTCTGACATAGGATACACATATTACACAATATTTGTAATTTAACTTCCAATAATTGTAACATTATCGATGACAATACTATGATATTGTTATAATTATGCATAGATGAGCCTTTTCACTATTATAGTTATATAACATGCAAAATGCTTGATGCCGTATTATATTCTACAAATTTGTTATATTATAATCATATAAATTAATGATCTAGTTGATACAATGTATGCACGATATTCTAGAGTTTTTAATTTTGGATAGATAAATTCAAAATTTGAGATTACCACATTGAAACATTTCCTGGTAAACTTTGTATATTTTGTTGCATAAATTCTTAAAACATATTTTAGACGAACCATGCCCCCCCTTGAGTCTGTACACTCCGTGTCATAAACTCTAAATAAGAAGATCATTATTTTGCGTGCGTGTGTTTTCTATATTTTTTAAATATAATAAGATTATTATGCAGTGATGAGCCAAGTTTGGATCTAATATTTTTTAATGTGCGTGTTAAAACCATATGAACTAATTCTTTATCCATTGTTGATAGTGGATTTTGTCAATTAAAACCTCGGCTGATTATTTCTCCAATGATTGTTAAAAATGTTGATAGTTGTTCAAAAACAGTTATTGAAGAACAACCCTTTTACAAGAGAAGTTTTTTTAAAAATAATATAAATTTTCATATAAATAAATGGCATCCTCATATAGGTTAATGTGGAGATGGACCTGTATTAGGATATTCAGAAATGAAAGGTAATTATTTTTTGACGTGGGATGCACATTTTCGAATTCTTCTCTTTAATCTTTTTATAATGGTAACATTAAAGATTAATAGACTATGATACTGTTATAACAATGAATGCATTTATCAACCATTTTTGCTATTATAGTTATATCATATGGAAAGGGCATGAGGTCTTAGTATATTTGGAAAATTAATTTTATTTTTTTTCATACAAATTAATGGTCTATTGATACAAAGTATGCACGATATTGACGAGGTTTGAATTCGGATTAGCAATTCTTAATTATGGATAATCAAATAGTAGATTTAAATCTAAACTAGGTAAATTGGGTCGCATAAACTATAACAAAAACTATTTTAAATGATCTATTCCTCTTTAAGTATGTATACTTCGTGCCATGAAATTAACTATTTTTATGCGTGTTTATTTTGTGTGTGTGTGTGTGTGTTTAAACATAATAAATATCGATGGAGTAATGAATTCGAACTTAGGATCTTTTATTTTTTTTATTTTTTTGTACATAAATCAAATGAACTAACTCTATGTCGTTGCACAAATATGATAGATATAAATGTAACAATATCATATTCGAATTTTTTTTTGTTTTATTTTTAGACCGAGATATTTAACATGTGTTTCCTTTGAGATACAAATACGTGATATCTTCTTATAGGTTAATTTTTAGATGGATATATCTTAGGATATTTAGAATAGGAAATTTTTTGATTTTTTGACATAGCATACACATTTTCCACAATATTTATCATCAATCTTCGATAATTGTTGATGACTACACTCTCTTTTTTTTAGGGAAAAGAATATGATATTCTGATATTGTCATAACTATGCATAGATGAACCATTTCACTATTATAGTAATATAACATGTAAAATGTTTGATGTCGTGGTATATTCTACTAATTAGATATACTATAATAATATAAATTAATGATCTAGTTGATACCATTTTGATACGATATTCAAGAGTTTTTAATTTTGGATAGATGAATTAAAAATTTGAGATTACCACAATGAACAATTTCCTCGTAAACTTTGTATATTTTGTTGCATAAATTCTTAAAACATATTTTAGATGAACCATGTCCCCCTTTGAGTGTGTACAATTCGTGTCATAAACTCAAAATAAGAAGATCATTATTATGCGTGTGTGTTTTCTATATTTTTTTTAAATAAAATAAGATTTTTATGGAGTGATGAGTGAAATTTTGGGTTTAATGTGCGTGTTAAAACCATATGAATTAATTCTTTATCGATTCTCAAATTAATTATGAATGTAATAAAATAATTCTTGATTTATTTGTTGACCGTGTATAAATAAGAATGTGAGGGGTTAGACATATATTTCACGCATGTTTCCATTGTTTTCGCCTCCAAAACAAAGTAATATGTGTACAAGAAACGATAATGGATTTCGAAGAAGCTACCCGCTCTTAAGGGGATAAATGCACTAAATCACAATTGGCAGTTTTTCACGGATTCTTGAAATATGCAAGTTTTATAATAACAGGAGAAACTTCCAAAAGTTAAATATGGAGCTCAGAAGTATGTTTTTGAAGATAGTAACAACCATTTCCAACTTTGCTTTGATGGCTATCTCGCAAATCCGCGGCTAATTTTGAAAGCAAGCTGTATAATATGAGAAATTTTCAGAAGTTAAATGTAGAGCTTAGAAGAATGTTTCAGAAGATCATAAAAAGTATTTAAAGGTTTCCTTTGATGGGCATCTCGGCGAATTTCTGACTGATATTAAAAATAATTATCTAGTAATTGTAAAGATAAATGGATAATAACGAAACTTCAAGAGTCGTACAACAACAGAGATCAGATCATAGGTGGACGGATTCTTCCGCTAGTGATCAAATAAGCCAGTTTCCTGATGCTTCTGCTATTGATCAAATGAGTCGGGTTCCGAATGAAATGTTTCATGATATCCTGTCCCACTTAACCTTCGAAGAAGAAGCTATCACTAGCGGGGAAACCTTTGGATGGAAAACACTCCCTGGAAGCTTGAAGTTACCGAGTTAACAAAGCTTAAGGTTGCAGGGAACTTTAGGAAATATCCTGCGATATTTAGCATAGATATTTTGAAACACAAAAAGAAGGCTAATCGTGCCCTAGAATCGCACAATGTTACTACACCTCGCGAGCTTAGGATTAGGGCATATAGGGATGCTTGTGCACCATCTTAAATTCATAATTGTATAAATTTTTCCATTAAGAAAGGGGTGATAACATTTCACTTGAAGTTTTACGAAGCTTGTAGAGTTCCTTCAACTAGATATAGTTTCCCGAGTGTTGAATTTTTTTCCAATTTGTTTGGTTGTGATACATTCGAGTGGCCAATGCAACATCCGAATAGAGGAATCATTCAAAAACATGAATTGAAAAGCTTTTGTAGTCTAAAATCACATTTCTTTGGAATGTTTTGATGTCAGTGACGAGGTTATATGTTCTTTGGAATGCTCATACACTAGAGTTAATGTTAAGATTGATGATGTCTACGATTGAAGTGTATGAAAATTTTAGGAGGCCGAAATTTTGAAAATTTTGAAGATTTATAATAAAAGTCTAATCTCGCATGTTTATGTTGGAAATAAGATAGTTGTGCCCTTCCAACTTGTTCCTTGCAACCTCTTGGAGCTAAAAATCGGGGGGGTGAAGCATTTGTTTTTCATCAAGACAAGAACTCGGGTTATCTTTCCAAGGTAGAGACTCTTAGATATGTAGTCACTTGTAAAGTCCGTGCACTTTTGTGTAGCGGTCCATATTCATTACCTACCATGATCAATCTCAAACGTCTGGTTTTAGAAGTTCAAATTGATAAAAGCCTTTTGGCTTATACGATATTCGCTTGTGCATCTCTTAAATTGTCTATATTCCAGATGGAATACCTTCAAATTGATAAAAGCCTTTTGGCCTATACGATATTCGCTTGTTCAGCTCCTAAATTGCCTATATTTCAAAAATGAATACCTTCAAATTGATAAAAAGCCTTTTGACCTATACGATATTCTCTTGTGCAGCTCTTAAATTGTCTATATTCCAAATGGAATACTGCTTGAGGAGCTCCTTCCATAAGAAAGATGAACAACGTCTGAAACGGTACGTAATCAGTAGCGGAGTCGAAATTTTTTTTTTTGGGCACAATTAACATTGACAAAATAAATTCATAAAAGCATATAAACATTGGCGGAGCCAAAATATTTTTTTGATGAGAAGGACTCTCGAGAAGAAAAAATAAATATTTACAATGGAAATTAAAATATATATCATGTTTGATTGTTGAATTAAAAAAGAACAAGCTTGAATAAAAAGGCCCCAAAGACCTTTTTTGTATGATTAGACCAAAATAAAAGGCCATTTAGAAATATTATGGGTATTAGAGATGAAGTTGGAGGAAACATGGAGGGCTTATTATTAATGTGAACGAATATTTTTTTATTTTTGATAAAATCTTATATTATAATCTATTAGTAATTATGAATTTTTTGATGAAATTTTATAAATATTATAATCTCTTACACAATTAAGTTTGTTACAATTTTAACCAAAATTGTTAAGATATAAGTGGTGTAATTCCTATAATTCACGAACTAAAAAATCTAATTTTAAATCGTAAAGTTCACGGGATGAGGTGTTATAAAAACAAAACTAAAATTAAAAAAAAAAAAAATTATTTTTTTGGAAAAAATTAGCCCCCCCCCTAGCTCCACCAGTGTACGTAATGATTTAGCACCTGAAGCTAAGGGTATTCCTCATCAAAACCTTCTGGCAGTGGAGTTGAAAGGTTTTCACGACAAAACGACTAATATTCGCTTTGCAAAACACTTGGTTGGATCGCGGTCATCTTGAAGAAGATGGTGCTAAAGTTTAGGAATTACATATGTTCTACTAAGGCCATGAAAGAGGAACTTCAAGAAAAGCTTCTTGTAGGAGCTCAATTAATGATTTAGAAAGTATATGACTTAATGGACTTGCATCCAAGACTAGATATTTTTGTTGTAGTTCAAATTTTCTAGGGTTAGTTACATTGTTGATAGTAGTTTTTGTCAAGTAAAATCTCGGCTGATTATTTATACAATGATTGTTAAAAATGTTGATAGTTGTTCTAGAACAGTTATTGAAGAAGAACCCTTTAACAAGAGAAGGTTTTTTCTTAAATAATAAAATTTGTCATATAAATAAATGACATCTTCTTATAGGTTAATGTGGAGATAGACCTATATTAGGATATTAAGAAATGAAAGGTAATTATTTTCTGACGTATTCTTCTCTTTAATCCTTTGATAATGGTAACATTATAGATTAATAGACTATGATACTGTTATAACTATGCATAGATGAACCATTTTTACTATTATAGTTATATCATATGAAAAGGGCATGAGGTCTTAGTATATTTTGAAAATTAATTTTATTTTTCCATACAAATTAATGGTCTGTTTATACAAATTATGCACGATATTGACGAGGTTTGAATTTCGGATTGAGAAATTCTTAATTATGGATAATCACATAGCAAAATTAAATCTAAACCAGGTAAATTGTGTTGCATAAACTAAAACAAAAACTATTTTAAATGATGATCACAATAAATACTGATGAAGCATGTAAATTAATGATTAGTTGATACAATGCATGCACGATATTCAAGAGTTTTTAATTTTGGATACATGAATTCAAAATTCGAGATTACCACATTGAACAATTTCCTGGTAAACTTTGTATATTTTGTTGCATAAATTCTTAAAACATATTTTAGAAGAACCATGCCGCCCTTTGAGTGTGTACACTCCGTGTCATAAACTCTAAATAAGAAGATCATTATTGTGTGTGTGTGTTTTCTATATTTTTTAAATATAATAAGATTTTTATGGAGTGATGAGTCAAATTTTTTATCTAATATTTATTAATGCGCGTGTTAAAACCATATGAACTAATTCTTTATCGATTCTTAAATTAATTATAAATGGAATAAAATAATCCTAGAAAGTTTGTTTTATTTATTTGTAGACCGTGTATAAATAAGAATGTGAGGGGTTAGATATATATTCCACTTATTTTTCCATTGTTATCGCTTGAACAAACAAAGTAATACACATTTTCTTTTATTTTTAGACCGTATCCAATAAGATTGCGAGAGGAAAGATTGATATTAAACATTTGTTTCCTTTGAGATACATATACGTGATATCTTCTTATAGGTTAATTTGAAGATGGTTATATCTTATGATATTAAGAATAGGAAAGTTGTTTATCACTTACTCAATATAAAGAATTCACCAGATTGTTTTAGGCACACTTATTTGGTTAGTACTATAATACACTTATGTCCCTATGGCTATGGATCTAACTCTGTCTAGCAAACCGAAAAGTTCATCCAGTTTTCGGATGCTTCTGCTATTGATCAAATAAGTCGGGTTCCAAATGAAATGTTTCATGATATTCTATCGCGCTTAAGCTTCGAACAAGCTGCTATCACTAGCGGGATTTCCTCTAGATAGAGAAACCTTTGGATGGAAAATACCTCTTGGAAGCTTGAAATTCCTGAGGTAACAAAGCTTAAGGTTGTTGGGAACTTTAGGAAATATCCTGCGATGTTTAGTAAAGAGATTTTGAAACAGAAAGAGAAGGTTGATCGTGCCCTATAATCGCACAAATTTACTACACCTCGCGAGCTTAAGATTAGGGCATATAGGGATGCTTGTGCACCATCTTAAATTCAAAATTGGATAAAATTTTCCATAAAGAAATAGGTGATAACATTTTACTTGAATTTTACGATGCTCATATAGTCCTTCGACTAGATACAGTTTCCCTAGTGCTGAATATTTTTCCAATTTGTTTGGTAGTGATACATTTGAGTGGCCACCACAACATCCCAACAGAGGAATTATACGGTTTAATGTACAGATGCACCTATATCAGGATATTCATAAATGAAAGCTAATTATTTTCTGACGTGGGATGCACATTTTTTAAATTCTTCTCCTTAATATTTTGATAATGGTAACATTATAGATTACTAGACTATTATATTGTTATAACTATGCATAGATAAACTATTTTTACTATTATAGTTATATAATATGAAAAGGGTATGAGGTCTTAGTATATTTTGAAAATTAATTTTATTTTTTCAAACAAATTAATGGTCTGTTGATACAAAGTATGCACGATATTGACGCGGTTTGAATTTCAGATTGAGAAATTCTTAATTATGGATAATCACATAGAAGAATTAAATCGAAACTAGGTAAATTGTGTCGCATAAACTATAAAAAAAAAAAACTATTTTAAATGAACTATTCCCCTCTTTGAGTGTGTAAATTTTTTGCCATAAAATTAAATGAGGCAAGTAATGTTTTTGTGCTTGTTTATTTTGTGTGTACGTGTGTGTGTGTGTGTTTGTTTTAAACATAATAAATACTGATGGAGGAATGAATTCGAACTTAAGATCTTTTATTTATTTATTTATTTATTTTGTACACGTGGGCATTAAAGCAAATGAACTAACTCTATGTCGTTGCTCAAATACGATAGATATAAATGTAACAACATCATATTCGAAACTTTATTTTCTTTTATTTTTAGACCGTATCCAATAAGATTGAGAGGGGAAAGATTGATATTCAACATGTGTTTCCTTTGAGATGCAGATACGTGATATCTTCTTATAGGTTAATTTTAAGATGGATATATCTTAGGATATTGAGAATAGGAAAGTTGTTTATCACTTACTCAGTATAAAGAATTCACCGGTCGAAGTTACTTAGCTAAAACGATGGAGTAAGCCTAAACAAATGTTTTGGGCACAATTATTTGGTTAGTACTGTAATTCACTTTTGTCCCTATGGCTATGGATCCAACTCTGTCTAGCAAACCGAAAAATTCATCATTTTTTCAACTGATAATAGTAGCAGTATTTCTAGCAAATACTATTGGCCCGAGAAGGACTTAGTTCCTTCTCAACAAGAGCTTTAAGAACCCGCTATTGCTCTCAAAGGCTTCATTCGGGTGACAAAGAGGCATCAATTGAAGAAGAAGATCAGATTAGAAAATCTTGTTTGAAGCATGGATTCTTCCAAGTAATAAACCATGGTGTTGATTTAGATCTTAAAACAAAGGCTCATGAACTTGCTAAAGCTTTCTGTGTGCTTCCAAATGATGTAAAACTAAAGGCTCAGCTTGAGAATGGAAACCGCATTGGCTACAGTGTTGCTCATTCGTATCGGTACACGTCAATTCTGCCTTGGAAGGAAATCATTACTTTTGGGTTCCCTTATGTTTGTTCTGATTCTACTATAGTCGATTTCTTTAAATAATAGACTGGGTAAGACTTTCAAGAGACCGGGAAGGTTTTCCAGAAATATTCAAATTAGCCAGTTTTCGGATGCTTCTACTATTGATCAAATAAGTCGGGTTCCAAATGAAATGTTTCATGATATTTTTGAAGGGATTCATGGGCGGAAACTCGTTACAAACACCCATGAGTCCTCCCCTGAAGGATCAGCTCATACAAAATGAATCGAAAAATACGAGAAAAATACTTACGTTTCTTGGCTCAAGAATCTAATTCTTGAATGAAAGGTTCTGCCTTTGTGCTCTCAGCAACGATCACCTTGAGTCTTCCCTTGCGGAATTACTCCCTACCGGTATCCACGCGACGAAACGGCAGCGAGTGCTAGCTCTTCATTTTCTGAGTTTCGGGAATTTAGAGATAAAGGGAGGCAGAAAACAGTTTTCTGGATTTCTTGGTATTTTGGCTGAAAATTGTCTATATCTAGGGTTTCGGCCAAGAGAGGTTTATATAGGAAGTGAGAGGTTGTTTCTAGAACAACGCCCACGTCCACTCCACCTCTTTTGGGAGTGGGATTCTTTAACTCCCACGTCCCCTAGACTTCTACTGGTAGTGGGAGTCTTTATCGGATAATAACTCCCACGTAATCCCAGCTATACCGGAAATGCCCCTTATCTCTAATTCGAATAATAACGCTTTATTATTCTCAGAAAAATGAATGTCAGATACAATGAACCTAGACACATTGTAGATTCATTGAATCTGGACATGAAGCTCTTTAGCTAGTCTATGCGTGTGACCCTGTAGGTTCATATCACAATGGCAATGAAAACACACTTAGTAGTAGTGTGAGTTCATAAATCACAAGCGGTCCCTAGCAGGACATTGTGACTACCCAAAGTGAATGAATATACAACGGAACCTAATATCAATCCACTATTTAATCCCTTTGTCTCGCGATATCCTAATTAAGCATTAGGCATGGTAGTCGTCACCCTTATTAAGCTTAATTGTATTTTTGCTCGATCTCTGGGTAAACTGTTACAACAAATAGTATTTGATAACCACTTTATCAAATATATTTGAGCACGGCCATGCATTTAAACAGTTTTTCCCTATCGAGGGGCCCATGGATATCTCTCTCTAATAAGAGAGAGACAAATTTCCTTACAATGTCTCTCACATTCAAGCCATGATAGGACACTACATCCGATCATCAGTCGTATTGATTACTCGATTAAAAGCAACGTACGACTGAGTCAAAACGTGGCTCCATTCATGCTAGAATCAATGGAGACATAAGGTCCAAGGATTCTAAAATAGTATTGAGGAAGTAATACTTATGCATCTATATCAGGATATTCAGAAATGAAAGGTAATTATTTTCTGACGTGGGATGCCCATTTTTTAAATTCTTCTCCTTAATATTTTGATAATGGAAACATTATAGATTACTAGACTATTATATTGTTATAGCTATGCATAGATAAACCATTTTTACTATTATAGTTATATAATATGAAAAGGGTATGAGGTCTTAGTATATTTTGAAAATTAAATTTATTTTTTCATACAAATTAATGGTCTGTTGATACAAAGTATGCACGATATTGACGAGGTTTGAATTTCGGATTGAGGAATTCTTAATTATGGATAATCACATAGCAGAATTAAATCTAAACTAGGTAAATTCTGTCGCAAAAACTATATAAAAAACTATTATAAATGAACTATTCCCTTCTTTGAGTGTGTAAATTTTTTGCCGTAAAATTAAATGAGGCAAGTATTGTTTTTGTGCGTGTTTATTTTGTGTGTACGTGTGTGTGTGCTTTAAACATAATAAATACTGATGGAGCAATGAATTCGAACTTAAGATCTTTTATTTATTTATTTATTTTGTACACGTGGGCATTAAAGAAATTGAACTAACTCTATGTCGTTGCTCAAATATGACAGATATAAATGTAACAACATTATATTCGGAACTTTATTTTTTTTAATTTTTAGACCGTAGCCAATAAGATTGCTAGGGGAAAGATTGATATTCAACATGTGTTTCCTTTGAGATACAACATCATATTCGAAATAGGTTAATTTTAAGATATTCAACATGTGATATCTTCTTATAGGGTAATTTTAAGATGGATATTTCTTAGGATGTTAAGAATAGGAAAGTTGTTTATCACTTACTCAGTATAAAGTATTCACCTGTCGAAGTTACTTAGCTAAAAGCGATGGAGGAAGACTAAACAAATGTTTTGGGCACAATTATTTGGTTAGTACTGTAATTCACTTCTGTCCCTATGGCTATGGATCAAACTCTGTCTAGCTAACCGAAAAATTCATCAATTTTTTCAACTGATAATAGTAGCAGTATTTCTAGCAATTACTATTGGCCCGAGAAGGAGTTAGTTCCTTCTCAATAAGAGCTTTAATAACCCGTCATTGCTCTCAAAGGCTTCATTCGGGTGACAAAGAGGCATCAATTGAAGCAGTAGATCAGATCAGAAAATCTTTTTTGAAACATGGATTCTTCCAAGTGATAAACCATGGTGTTGATTTAGACCTTATAACAAAGGCTCATGAACTTGGTAAAGCTTTCTGTGTGCTTCCAAATGATGTAAAACTAAAGGCTCAGCTGAGCCTGAAAATCGCATTGGCTACAGTGTTGCTCATTCGTATCGGTACACGTCAATTCTGCCTTGGAAGGAAATCATTACTTTTGGGTTCCCTTATGTTTGTTATGATTCTACTGTAGTCGATTTCTTTAAATAAAAGATTGGGTAAGACTTTCAAGAGATCGGGAAGATTTTCCAGGAATATTCAAGTAAGCCAGTTTTCGGATGCTTCTGCTATTGATCAAACAAGTCGGGTTCCAAATGAAATGTTTCATGATATTCTATCCCGCTTAAGCTTCGAAGAAGCTGCTATCACTAGCGGGATTTCCAATTGATAGAGAAACCTTTGGACGGAAAACACCTCCTGTAAGATTGAAATTCTTGGGGTAACAAAGCTTAAGGTTGTTGGAAACATTAGTAATTACCCTGCGATATTTAGTAAAGAGATTTTGAAACACAAAATGAAGGTTGATCGTGCCCTAGGATCGCACAAATTTACTACACCTCGCGAGCTTAAGATTAGGGCATATAGGGATTCTTGTGCACCATCTTAAATTCAAAATTGAATAAAAATTTCCATTAAGAAATAGGTGATAACATTTGACTTGAAGTTTTACGATGCTCATAGAGTTCCTTCGACTAAATATTGTTTCCCTAGTGCCAAATATTTTTCCAATTTGTTTGGTACTGATACATTCGAGTGGCCGCCACAATATCCCAACAGAGGAATCATATGGGTTAATGTAGAGATGCACCTATATCAGGATATTCAGAAATGAAAGGTAATTATTTTCTGACGTGGGATGCCCATTTTTTAAATTCTTCTCCTTAATATTTTGATAATGGTAACATTATAGATTACTAGACTATTATATTGTTATAACCATGCATAGATAAACCATTTTTACAATTATAGTTATATAATATGAAAAAGGGTATGCGGTCTTAGTATATTTTGAAAATTAATTTTATTTTTTCATACAAATTAATGGAATGTTGATACAAAGTATGCACGATATTGACGAGGTTTGAATTTCGGATTGAGAAATTCTTAATTATGGATAATCACATTGCAGAATTAAATCTAAACTATGTAAATTGTGTCGCATAAACTATAAAAAAAACTATTTTAAATGAACTATTCCCCTCTTTTGAGTGTGTAAATTGTTTTCCACAAAATTAAATTAGGCAAGTATTGTTTTTGTGCGTGTTTATTTTGTGTGTACGTGTGTGTGTTTTAAACATAATAAATACTGATGGAGTAATGAATTCAAACTTAAGATCTTTTATTTATTTTGTACACGTGGGCATTAAAGCAAATGAACTAACTCTATGTCGTTGCTCAAATACGATAGATATAAATGTAACAACATCATATTCGAAAATTTATTTTCTTTTATTTTTAGACCATATCCAATAAGATTGCGAGGGGAAAGATTGATATTCAACATGTTTTTCCTTTGAGATACAGATACGTGATATCTTCTTATAGGTTAATTTTAAGCTTGATATATCTTAGGATATTGAGAATAGGAAAGTTGTTTATCACTTCCTCAGTATAAACAATTCACCGGTCGAAGTTACTTAGCTAAAACAATGGAGGAAGACTAAACAAATGTTTTGGGCACAATTATTTGGTTAGGACTGTAATTCACTTCTGTCCCTATGGCTATGGATCCAACTTTGTCTAGCAAACCGAAAAATTCATCCATTTTTTCAACTGATAATCGTAGAAGTATTTCTAGCGAATACTATTAGGGACTTAGTTCCTTCTCAACAAGAGCTTTAAGAACCCGCCATTGCTCTCAAAGGCTTCATTCGGGCGACAAAGAGGCATCAATTGAAGCAGCAGATCATATCAGAAAATCTAGTTTGAAACATGGATTCTTCCAAGTGATAAAACATGGTGCTGATTTAGATCTTATAACAAAGGCTCATGAACTTGCTAAAGCTTTCTGTGTGCTTCCAAATGATGTAAAACTAAAGGCTCAGCCTGAGCCTGAAAACCGCATTGGCTACAGTGTTGCTCATTCGTATCGGTACACGTCAATTCTGCCTTGGAAGGAAATTATTACTTTTGGGTTCCCTTATGTTTGTTCTTATTCTACTGTAGTCGATTTCTTTGAATAGAAGATGGGTAAGACTTTCAAGAGACCGGGAAGGTTTTCCAGGAATATTCAAATAAGCCAGTTTTCGGATGCTTCTGCTATTGATCAAATAAGTCGGGTTCCGAATGAAATGTTTCATGATATTCTATCCCGCTTAAGCTTCGAACAAGCTGCCATCACTAGCGGGATTTCCTCTAGATAGAGAAACCTTTGGATGGAAAACATCTCCTGGAAGCTTGAAATTCCTGAGGTAACAAAGCTTAAGGTTGTATGGAACTTCAGGAATTATCTTGCGATATTTTTTAAAGAGATTTTGAAACACAATAAGAAGGTTGATCGTGCCCTAGAAGCGCACAAATTTACTACACTTCGCGAGCTTAATATTGATTAGGGCATATAGGGATGCTTGTGCACCATCATAAATTCAAGATTGGATAAATTTTTTTTTAAAGAAATAGGTGATAACATTTGACTTGAAGTTTTACGATGCTCAAAGAGTTCCTTCGACTAGATATAATTTCCCTAGTGCCGAATATTTTTCCAATTTGTTTGGTAGTGATACATTCGAGTGGCCGCCACAACATCCCAACAGAGGAATCATATGGGTTAATGTAGAGATGCACCTATATCAGGATATTCAGAAATGAAAGGTAATTATTTTCTGACGTGGGATGCCCATTTTTTAAATTCTTCTCCTTAATATTTTGATAATGGTAACATTATAGATTACTAGACTATTATATTGTTATAACTATGCATAGATAAACCATTTTTACTATTATAGTGATATAATATGAAAAGGGTATGAGGTCTTAGTATATTTTGAAAATTAATTTTATTTTTTCATACAAATTAATGGTCGGTTGATACAAAGTATGCACGATATTGACAAGGTTTGAATTTTGGATTCTGGAATTCTTAATTATGGATGCTCACATAGCAGAATTAAATCTAAACTAGGTAAATTGTGTCGCATAAACTATAGCTATTTTAAATGAACTAATCCCCTCTTTGAGTGTGTAAATTTTTTGCCATAAAATTAAATGAGGCAAGTAATGTTTTTGTGCGTGTTTATTTTATGTGCACGTGTGTGTGTGTTTTAAACATAATAAATACTGATGGAGCAATGAATTCGAACTTCAGATCTTTTATTTTTTTATTTATTTTGTACACGTGGGCATTAAAGCAAATGAACTAACTCTATGTCGTTGCTCAAATACGATAGATAAAAATGTAACAACATGATATTCGGAACTTTATTTTCTCTTATTTTTATCCCGTATCCAATAAGATTGTGAGGGGAAAGATTGATATTCAACATGTGTTTCCTTTGAGATACAGATACGTGATAACTTCTTATAGGTTAATTTTAAGATTGATATATCTTAAAATATTGAGAATAGGAAAGTTGTTTATCACTTACTTAGTATAAAGAATTCACCGGTCGAAGTTACTTAGCTAAAACAATGGAGGAAGACAAAACAAATGTTTTGGGCACAATTATTTGGTTAGTACAGTAATTCACTGCTGTCCCTATGGCTATGGATCCAACTCTGTCTAGCAAACCGAAAAATTCATCCATTTTTTCAACTAATTATAGTAGCAGTATTTATAGCAAATACTATTGGCTCGAGAAGAACTTAGTTCCTTCTCAACAAGAGCTTTAAGTACCTGTCATTGCTCCTAAAGTCTTCATTCGGGTGACAAAGAGGCGTCAATTGAACCAGTAGATAAGATCAGAAAATCAAGTTTGAAGCATGGATTCTTCCAAGTGATAAATCATGGTGTTGATTTAGATCTTATAACAAAGGATCATGAACTTGCTAAAGCTTTATGTGTGCTTCCAAATGATGTAAAACTAAAGGCTCTGCCTAAGCCTAAGCCTGGAAACCGCATTGGCTACAGTGTTGCTCATTCTTATCGGTACACGTCAATTTTGCCTTGGAAGGAAATCATTTCTTTTGGGTTCCCTTATGTTTGTTCTGATTCTATTGTAGTCGATTTCTTTGAATAAAAGATTGGATAAGACTTTCAAGAGACCGGGAAGGTTTTCCAGGAATATTCAAATAAGCCAGTTTTCGGATGCTTCTGCTATTGATCAAATAAGTGGGGTTCCGAATGAAATGTTTCATGATATTCTATCCCGCTTAAGCTTCGAACAAGCTGCTATCACTAGCGGGATTTCCTCTAGATAGAGAAACCTTTGGATGCAAAACACCTCCTGGAAGCTTGAAATTCCTGAGGTAACAAAGCTTAAGGTTGTTGGGAACTTCAGGAATTATCCTGCGATATTTAGTAAAGAGATTTTGAAACACAAAAAAAGGTTGATCGTGCCCTAGAATCGCACAAATTTACTACACCTCGCGAGCTTAAGATTAGGGCATATATGGATGCTTGTGCAACATCTTAAATTCAAGATTGGATAAATTTTTCCATTAAGAAATAGGTGATAACATTTGACTTGAAGTTTTACGATGCTCATAGAATTCCTTCGACTAGATATAATTTCCCTAGTGCTGAATATTTTTCCAATTTGTTTGGTACTGATACATTCGAGTGGCCGCCAAAACATCCCAACAGAGGAATCATATGGGTTAATGTAGAGATGCACATATATCAGGATATTCAGAAATGAAAGGTAATTATTTTTTGACGTGGGATGCACATTTTTTAAATTCATCTCCTTAATATTTTGATAATGGTAACATTATAGATTACTAGACTATTATATTGTTATAACTATGCATAGATAAACAATTTTTACTATTGTAGTTATATAATATGAAAAGCGTATGAGGTCTTAGTATATTTTGAAAATTAATTTTATTTTTTCATACAAATTAATGGTCTGTTAAAACAAAGTATGCACGATATTGACGAGGTTTGAATTTCGGATTGAGGAATTCTTAATTATGGATAATCACATAGCAAAACTAGGTAAATTGTGTCACGTAAACTATAAAAACAAAAACTATTTTAAATGAACTAATCCCCTCTTTGAGTGTGTAAATTTTTTGCCATAAGATTAAATGAGGCAAGTAATGTTTTTGTGCATGTTTATTTTGTGTGTACGTATGTGTGTGTGTTTTAAACATAATAAATACTGATGGAGCAATGAATTCGAACTTAAGATCTTTTATTTATTTATTTATGTATTTTGTACACGTGGGCATTAAAGCAAATGAACTAACTCTATGTCGTGGCTCAAATACGATAGTTATATATGTAACAACATCATATTCGGAACTTTATTTTCTTTTATTTTTAGACTATATCCAATAAGATTGCGAGGGGAAAGATTGATATTCAACATGTGTTTCCTTTGAGATACAGATACGTGATATCTTCTTATAGGTTAATTTTAAGATGGATATATCTTAGGATGTTGAGAATAGGAAAGTTGTTTATCACTTACTCAAGTATAAAGAATTCACCGGTCGAAGTTACTTTGCTAAAACGATGGAGGAAGACTAAACAAATGTTTTGGGCACAATTATTTTGTTAGCACTGTAATTCACTTCTGTCCCTATGGCTATGGATCCAACTCTGTCTAGCAAACAGAAAAATTATCCATTTTTTCAACTGATTATAGTAGCAGTATTTCTAGCAAATACTATTGGCTCGAGAAGAACTTAGTTCCTTCTCAACAAGAGCTTTAAGTACCTGTCATTGCTCCTAAAGTCTTCATTCGGGTGACAAAGAGGCGTCAATTGAACCAGTAGATAAGATCAGAAAATCAAGTTTGAAGCATGGATTCTTCCAAGTGATAAATCATGGTGTTGATTTAGATCTTATAACAAAGGATCATGAACTTGCTAAAGCTTTCTGTGTGCTTCCAAATGATGTAAAACTAAAGGCTCAGCCTGAGCCTGAAAACCACATCTAGCAATCTTAAGGCCATATCATAAAGCCTAGTAGTTCTGCCTCATTGTTAGTTGTCATACAAATCTGGAAGCTAAAGCCTTAGATCCAATTACCTTCATGGTTTCTTAAGACTCCCCCTCCTCCTCCTGTTCTAAGATTATCTATACATGATCCATCTGTATTTAATTTAATACAATCAGTAAGAAATGTTGCTCATTTATTTAAAAAACAAAAAAAAAATGTGGTTTAAAAAAAATTAAATAATCTCTATTTTTTGTAATGAAAGACATCATATAAGCGTCAAAAGGTACGGTTAATATCATTACAAACCGATCTCGTAAAAGAAATTTCATGGGCACCACTAATTGGATAACAAAAGGGGAGAAGATAAAAATGTAATGAAATTCGTACATGACATATTCGCTCCAGATTTAGCCAAAATATCCGCACACGCATTTTCTTCCTTATAGACATGAGTCACTTTATACTCTAGTATCTTCAGTAATAGCTCCCTGCAATCATGTATAAGAGAAAATAAATGGTGCGTAGAAATATCACTATTTCGTACAATTTGGATGATAACTTTGGCATCCAACTCCACTTCTAACCTATCGATGCTAAGACTAATAGCTAATTTGAGATCATCCTTAAGTGCCCAAAGCTTAATTACATTGTTAGAGAAAATATCCAAGTTCCTACAAAAACCATTGACCCACACCTCATTGTGGTCTCTAATGAGTCCTCCAGTACTACCATGACCCGGGTTATCGAACAACGAACCGTCAACGTTTATTTTCATCCATCCATAGACTGGTCAAATCCAGTCCACCAAGATGATTGTACTAGTCCTATTCTTTCACCCACCTCTCTTTCCGAGAGCCATGAACTCCACTGCCGCACGGATAGTGTCTTCGAAGGTGTCCCCTAGTTTCCTCTCAAGAGAAAAAATCGCTTGGTTCCTGGCCTATAATAGTGTCAATAATCCGAATTAAAAAAACATCCCCAAGGCAGCTTGTTGTAAGTCGATTCATTAGATAGCAGTGATCCTTTTTTTTTCATCCACATCTCAAAAGGCAAATCACACATATCAGGTGCATGTAAGTATACATTGCATGTGTTTCATAGCTCATTTGCCTTATAGCAATATCTCAGAACGTGTTCCACACTTGCTTCATCTAATCCCCAACATGGACCCAACGGTGAGGTAGTGATGTTTCTAATACACAACAGTTGTTTGGTAGGGATTATATTGTGATTACAAGTTCAGAGAAATATCTTTGTTCTTTGGTTGCATTTCACCTTCCATATCCAGTCCCAAGTTGTTCCATTCACCTTCTCATCTGTCACATCTTTGTGAATAGTTTTATACGCTTCCTTGGAGCTAAAGTCCCAATTAGTCGTCCCCTTCCATCTTCTCCGATTGGGAAAGGAACCATTCACAATTCTCGGAACAGCTTTGATACACTTAGCCAATTGAATAGGTAGGAAAAAGGACATGTTTTTGAGGTTCCAAGAGCCATCTCGACCAAATAGTTGCACCAGCTTCATGTCTTATTTATCTTTGTTTAGGGGGCCATAGATTAAGTTTATGATTGCCCCAAGGCCTGTCCAATCATCATACCAAACCCTGGTAGTTTCCCCCGAGCCCGGGATCCAAGACGATGATTCACGGAAAAGATCCAATCCTAATTTTAAAGTTTAAGATTAATAGACCCATTACTATTTTCCAGTTCAATTTTGGGACCATCATTCTTTCTAATATACTTTCTCTTAAGGCATAGGGTCCACTTACACTCTTTAGCTCTACTCAACCTCCAAACAAGCTTAGCCAGTCCAACCTGATTAACATGGATTGCCTTCCGAATACCCAAACATCCCTTGTTATTTGGGCATTGCTACCTTATCCCACTTAACCAAGTGTATCTTATTCTTTCCCCCGTCCCTACCTACAGGAATGACCTATGTTCTTTATTTATTTTATCAAAAATGGATACATGAATGGGTAACATTGGGAATAGTAAGAAATAATTTGTTAGGAGGAGGTTTGAATGATGGTACACTTTCCCGCAATCGATAGGAGGTTAGCTTTCCAGCCAACTAATTTATTCCAAATATTATCAAGTATGAATGGGAAGTCCACAATTTTGGGTCTTTTAAGAAATAAAGGGAACCTCGGGTACTAACTCAAGTTCTCAGTAGCCTGTATGTTTTGGCGACTCTCAATCTCTCTAACTCTCTCTTGAGATAGATTACAAGAAGTACAGAATTTACATTTTGAAAGGTTGAGCTTTTGGGCCAGGCCTACTACTAAATTCATCTAAGACTCCCTTCATCTCAGAGATGGATGCATCATCCGCCATACTGAAAAGGATAATGTCGTCTGCAAACAACGAGTGCGAGATTTGTGGGCCTTGCTTCCCAACTCGATCGCGTTCCATATATTTTGTCTAACCGAGTTTTCAATACTTGTCGAGAAATATTCCATGCAAATAACGAAGAGATACGGGGACAGAGCATCTCCCTGCTTGATCCTTCTGGACTGCAAGAACCAATCTGAAGGCCCCACATTAATCGAAACTTATAGTTTATTCGAGCAAACACAGTTCATATTGATTTTGATAAGTTTATGTCAGAATTTAAATAAAATAAGTAAATCATTGATGAAGTCCCATTCCAGTATGTCGTACGCTTTTTCCAGGTCTATCTTGACTGCAATGACCACTTTTTTCACATTTCTTTTTCCTATTCGAGTAAATCGCTTCCTGAACCACAACTACACTATCAGGAGACCTTCTGCCAGGGATAAAAATACCTTGATGAGGTGATATGATGGAGGAAATCACTAGTCTATATTAACCAAAATCTTGGAGATAAGCTTGTAAATAGTATTACACAATCTGATCGGTCTTAGTTGTCCCACATATTCAAGATTTTCAACTTTGGGAATAAGGCACATGAAGGTAGCATTCGTCTCAAGAGTAATTGGTTCCAAATTAAATACCTTCAGTACAAAGGAGGTAACTGAAGGTTGAAGAGTCTCCCAAAATTTGTGGAAAAAGACCGGGTGATGGCCATCCGGTCCTGAACTTTTGTATGGCTTAAACCCCACCACATTGCCACCTTGGTCTCATCAGTAGAAGATAGGTCTTGGAGGGATTCAAAGTTCAGTGGATTTGAGGGGCCCAAGTGAAAGGAAAAGGGACCGGAGTCGCTGTAATGGAATATCTATTAGTGGTGTAAAGAGCTATGAAATGGTTCATAATCAAACTTTTCAGATTTCCTAAGTCAAACTCCCACACCCCATTGGGTCTCTTTAAAGAGAGGATTATGTTACATTTCCTATTCTGGATGCTAAGGCTTTTGAGAAATTTGATGTGGAGATCGTCCCACAAAAGCCAATACATTCTAGAATTGATCGCCCACATATGTTTCTCTTCATTATAGATAGCATCAAGTTGTTCCAGTAGTTTCTTTCAAGGTTAATAAGGAACCTAGAATGATGGTTTTCTAATGTTATCTGAATGCCCTTAATCTTAGCCAGAAGTTTCTTTTTTGTGGAATACATTACCAAAATCCGAGATATTCCAAAGGCCTCCGTATCGAATGAATGATCATGCCCTGCCCAAGCATCAAGCACAACCATTTTAAAACTAGGGTGAAACATCCAAATAGGTTCTAGTCGAAACGGTTTACATGAAGGTCTATGATTGCAAGGTTCAAGCTGCAGCAGATAGGGCGAGTGATCGGATCTAGTCCTAACCAAATTATAAATAGTAGCTTCCCAAAACAAGGTTACGCCAAGCCAGGTTTGCTACAGCTCTATCCGATCTCTAGTAAATTAAGTCCCCGTTATTCCTCTTGTTAGTCCATGGGAATCTCGACCCGTCGTGATCAAGGTCTATGAGATTACAATAATCTAACATAGCCTTAAATTCCACCACAGGAGCTTGACTAACATGTAATCCCCCAAAATTTTAAGATTAAAACAAAACCTCATTAAAATCATGACTACAACTAACAGTCTAAGATGTTCCCAGCATGCATTTCTAAGTTTAATATTAGGATTTGTTTTTCTCCTTTTTACTCTAGGTCTCATTTTTTCTCATAAAAGTCCCCACTCGCTTACACTACTTCTTTATTTTCCCCTAAAGATGACATGGAGCCAAAATGATGGTTCAAAGTCTTGGCCGAGTCTGAGTTAACTCGGTCGAGTAATAATTAGATCAATTCCTTCTTATAAGAAAATGACACAACGTCACAACTGTTTTAAAATAAATTGGCAAATTGTTTCCTACTCGGCCCGACTCAGACTAAATCCTTGTTGTTCATGTCTTCATTGTGAAGTTTAGAACGTTTTGTACCTACAAGGAAATCTTGAGAAATACTAGGTACCTTTTGAGAAGGTCCTTCATGGTTAACTTTATGTCTCAAGTATCACATATATGCACAAAGATCAACTTTATCAAACTCAAAACAACAAGTATGACTCTTAGGAGAGATAACCATGTAAGAACATGAATCATACAAGTTGGATATGTTACACCTCTTAGATAACTTAGCTAAATAAACACGTAACCTATGAAGATCATGCTTTAAGTTATCTATATGGATATGATTCTTAAGAGGGTGAGATGCAACATCAATAAGAGCACAAGCATATACATCAAAATCACTTTTCAATTTATAAATCTCATCAAGTAAAGTACTTTGAGAAAGTGAAGTTGATACCTTGGTTTTCTTACCAAGTGATGAGGAGTATGGATTGACATTTTGAGCCTTGTCATCACTTGAAGCTTTTCTCTTAGTCATTAAGAAACTTGGTTTTGAAGGGATTCATGGGCGGAAACTCGTTCCAAACACCCATGGATCCTCCCCTGAAGGATCCGCTCATACGTAAACGAATCGAAAAACAGCGGAAATAGCAAGAAAAACTTACGTTTTTGGATTCAAGAAGCTACTTCTTGAATGGAGGTTGACGTTTCTTGGATCGGATGTTGCTACCGATTGATCTCCCTTTGCGGAAAGTCCCTCTACCGGTATCCACGCGGCCAAGCGGGCAGCGATTGCTAGCTCTTCGTCTTTTCCGATTTTCGGGAATTAGAGAAAAAAGGAGAGATTTGAAACCGAAATCTAATTTCGGAGACTTGGTAATATTTCGATTTGAAAAATCATGTCCTAGGGTTTCGGCCAAGAGATCATTATATAGGGTGTGAGAGTTTATTCCCATAACCAACTCTCACATCCTCAACTCCTCTCGGCAGTGGGAGTCTCTAACTCCCACGTCCCCTGAGACTTTCTGCTGGTAGTGGGAGTCCTTATCGGATAATAACTCCCACGTAATCCCAGCTATAGTAAAATACCGAAATTGCCCCCTATCTCTAATTCGAATAATAAACACTTTATTATTTTCGGAAAGACAAATGTCGGATACAATGAACCTAGACACATTCTAGATTTATTGAATCGGACATAAAGCTCGTTAGCTCGTCTATGCGTGTGACCCCTGTAGGTTCATCTCACAATGGCAATGAAAACACACTTAGTAGTAGTATGTGTTCATAAATCACAAGCGGTCCCTAGCAGGGACTTGTGACTACCCAAAGTGAATGAATATACAACGGAACCTAATATCAATCCATTATTTAATCCCTTTGTCTCGCGATATCCTAATTAAGCATAAGGCATGGTGGTCGTCACCCTTATTAAGCTTAATTGTATTTATGCTCGATCTCCGGGTAGATCTGTTTCGACAAATAGCATTTGATAACCACTTTATCAAATACATTTGAGCACGACCATGCATTTAAACGGTCTTTCCCTATCGAGGGGCCCATGGATATCTCTCTCTAATAATAGAGAGGGATAAATTCCTTACAATGTCTCTCACATTCAAGCTATGATAGGACACTACATCCGATCTCGGTCGTATTGATTACTCTGTTACAAGTAACGTCCGACCGAGTCAAAAGCGTGGCTCCATTCATACTAGAATCAATGAAGACATAAGGTCTAAGGATTCTAAAATAGTATTGAGGAAGTAATACTTATGACTTAAGACCATGAAGTATTACTTCTCGACGGATCACGTCCCAATACAATGTATCCCTATATATTGCATCTATGATGTGATTTGTATCCATTACACATGATCAGTAAAACAAGATCATCAATCAACAATCATACTAGTTTTATTTCATAGTAATTAAGCATTACATAAAACTAGGGACTACTAGAATAGTAATTACATAAGCTAATGAGTTTTACTATCAAATCACACATTTGATAATCAAAAGCAAAATTAACTATTCAATTACATGCTCAAAAGATAATAAAACGCACAACATGTGCTAATGGTCCTAGGGCACTACTAACAATCTCCCACTTGCCCTAGGTCCAATCATACATGATCCTCAATCCCATTGACCTAGTATGACTCTCATGTTTAGGCTGTGGGAGTGGCTTGGTCAATGGATCTGCAATGTTGTCGTCTGTATGAACTTTGCAAATACTAACGTCTCCTCTGTCGATGATCTCTCGATCGGATGGAAAGCGCTTTGAGAATGTGTTTGGATCGTTGGTGAGATCTAGGTTCCTTAGCTTGTGAAATGGCACCGATACTATCACAATAGAGGTCCACTGGGTTCACAATGCTAGGGGACGACACCTAGTTCATCAACAAACTTCCCG
Organism: Vinca minor; assembly: GCA_026122235.1. Lineage (NCBI taxonomy): Eukaryota > Viridiplantae > Streptophyta > Magnoliopsida > Gentianales > Apocynaceae > Vinca > Vinca minor. Next base: position 13,025,856 of record JAOCZM010000011.1, on the reverse strand, counting down.
ATCCAAACGAGCTTCTTTAGCTGCTTCGGGAGGCGACTAGATACTCAGCTTCTGTTGTAGAGTCGGCCATGGTTTCTTGCTTTGAGCTCTTCCAGCTCACAGCACCTCCATTCAAACAAAACACAAAACCAGATTGTGATCTATAATCGTCTACGTCAGTCTGGAAGCTTGCATCTGTGTAACCATTTACAAACAGACTTCCTTCCTGACCTCCGTAAACTAAGAACATATCTTTAGTCCTTCTCAAGTACTTAAGAATGCTCTTGACTGCAGTCCAATGTGACTCACCTGGGTCAGATTGATATCTGCTAGTCATACTTAAAGCAAATGAGTCATACTGTAAGTTGGGGGAGTTAAGTGTACCGAACTAGAAACTAGTGGGGTTAGTTTGTCAACTTTTGATTAGTTATGTCTCATGGAAGTTAGTGCAGGAATTTATGAAAGGTTAGAAGAAGAAAGAAAATCTGAAAAACAAAGAGTGTTGTAAGTGTTTTGCATAATTGAACTAGTAAACGAACTCCGTTTTGGACGTTCTTTAGTGCGTTTCAAAGATAATGGAAAGGGCTATGACTGAGCGCTAGAGGATCTATATTTCAAGTTTCCACTAGACGGAAATTTGCGTTTGAAGTTGCCTTTTAGACTGGAATTTCTTCACTTGTATTTTCTTGCTTATAATTGCAAATAAGGATCTTCGCCCTTACATTTTCTGTCATAAAATTCATGAAATGTGTTGTTTAAAGATATGGAGAATTGTGTTTGAAGGATTTAAAAGCATGTTTTAGTGCATTTGATGAAATATTATATTGTTCATTCTTGTGTGTTGAACATGGAATCTAATTGCGTATGTTATGTGCATTCTTCATCATGATCTTGTTGTTATATAGTTTTACTAACTTGGAAGTCTTAAATGCTATGTGCAATTAGGAGTCGTCATCGGTCTTGTGCTCTTGTCTAAATTCGACCCCATCGCAGGATTCATTCTCTTGTATGTATGTGTTGTCGTTGAACCCGGGAGTTCACGATTGATGTGTTAAGCTGTGAGCCCGCTCCTAATTGGGGGATTATAAATTAGGGACTACAAACAGTCGTTGTGGAGTCTATAGTGGTGGGCAATGAACCAATATGAATGAATCGTTAAATTGTGAGCCCTTCGTTCGGGGAGAAACTGAGCCCATGTATTGCATCCTTAATGTCTTTCCCTTCTTGGCTATAATTTGGGGACCGTTGTAGTAATTTCTTTAGAGTTGTGATAGATGATTGAGCTCGGTCGTGTGATTTGTTGAGTCATAACATGAATCGTATTCGAAGAGTCTAATGTTGTGTATGTCTTTATGTTGGGATGAGCAACACATGGTATTTGAGTCACATTTCTGATGTATACATGTTGGATTTCGACGAGCACGGTTTATAGCTTACTTGTTCTTGTTTTGGTATTGTTGTTATATGTGCAATTGGGTAAAAATTGAGTATTTTTGGGTTGGGATTCGAGAAGTGTAGAAATGCACTTTTCCCTTCACAATTTTACACTGAAATTTGTCTTGACTGAATCTCGGTCGACTGGATCATATGACAGTCGTCCGAATAAAACTACTGGGACTTATCAGACGAGTGGAAGATCTATTGCGGTCGACCGACTTGTCATGTCTGGTCGATTGGACTTTTGGACAATGGTCCTGTCCTGATCTCGGATGACCATTCGGTCGACCGGATCTCCTGTTCAGGTCGACCGAAAGGGAATTTTGATTTCTATTTTGTTCTGGTTCCTTTTGGTGTTTTCTAAAGGTTTTGTTGTGAGGTTTTAAAATGTGTTTGGGAAATTTACATGTCAAGTTAAACTTTGCATGTTTTCACACTTTTTTTTGGGAAGTCGGGAAAACGGTTTAGTGTCGTATTTGATATTTTATCCTAATGGTGTTGATTCTTACTAGGCTTCATAGCTCATGTCCTTACTTTACTTTTTTTAAAATGATAAGGTGCCTGCGGATGTGTACGAGGAAGCCTGGGATGAGGATTATTATGAGTGATCCATAATGAATCTTCTGTAATAGTTTATCTATTAATTGTTTCCTCTTTCAACTTTAAATGTAATAATATATAGTATAACTGACACTTTGATTTTGTGTTGGACTTATATATTTACTCTGATATTGTGTAAGACTGTTAGTCTCCTTTAGTAATGGTATAATGGACTTTATCATTTATGATTTGGTTTTGTGTCTCATTGGCATATGAGGTGCGACCAGGTCATCACCGGGGCACGAGTGTGACATAAGTGGTATTAGAGCGGTCGAACCTTAAGGTTTAAACCTGGAATGAATATATGATGGACTTGGTAGATAACATGTGAGATGTGCGATGGGTCGAGACTAGCAATAAGTTGTACTTGTTTACTTAACGCTTTATATCATGTGGATAACTGATATGTTATGTTGTTATTGATGTGTTACGTGTATCATATGATATATGTTATGCCATGTTATGTATTTAACTTGTTAAGTATGCTATATGAGTTTATTGCTTATCATATATTGTTGGGTATTCTATGGGAAATGATGGACCGAAACCAGGACAACATCGACGACATGAACATTTCGATCGCCGCTTTGGGTCGCCGGGGTCCTAGGGATAACCGTTGTCATGTTGGGGGTTCATCAAGACACCACAAGACTAGGGGTAATGAAACTGTAGCAGAATTTGTACAACCACCACCAGTCAATCCTGGGGCACTCACAAACTTTGGGGCAACATTCAATCTAAAGGTACATTTAATGCAGAATCAGCACAATCTGACACAGGTGCTACAAAATCAAAAGAAGCAGATCAACCAGAATATGGGGGCCAGCTAGGGTACCAAGGGTCACAGTGGATCCGGGAACTTATTATGACAGGTTGAAAAAGATGATAATGATGTCCTTTGATGGTACCCTAAGTGCTTATCAGGATGATGAGTGGTTAGAAGAAATGGAACGGAATTTGAGAATTGTGAGAGTCCCTGAAGGTGTCAAAGTCGATGTGGTTGTGGCATCGCTCACGGAGAAAGCATCAGAATGGGGAGGGTGTTTCCCATATATATCAGCAAGGGGGAGAACCCATCACCTGGGTATAGTTTAGGGATGCATTCTTGGATCAATATTTTCCTCAAACCTTCAAAATGGAAAGGCAGAATAAGTTTTTCCAACTGAAACAAACTAAGAGAATGACGGTGTCTCAAACCTTTAATGCACTGGGGAAGTAGGTTGCTACAATTGTTCATGACCCTGAGATGAGAACACATGGGTTTGTTATGGGACTGTTTTCAAGAATCAGAGGGAGACTTTCAAGTAACCCTTCTACTACTTTCAGAGAGGCTTATCAAATGAGTGTCAGTATTGAAGCTGAATTTAAGAGGTCAGGCTTGGAGAGAACAGGGAAGAGGACTTTTGACACATGTACAATGTTCACGTCCTAATGTTAATGCTCATTTAATTTGAAAGAGGTTTGCTCCTACATCAGGACCTACGAACACTTTTGGGATGGGAGCGAGGACAGGGGCCAATTTGGTTAGTATTGGGGACTCCGCAAGGACACCAAGTGGATGTCAAGCTCCAGTGGTATGTACTAAGTGTGGCATTCGGGGTAATGTCATTGGTTTAACAAAGCTTGCTTCAAATGGAGGAAAATCGGACATCTAGTCGATCAGTGTACCATGCCGATTCAGAGCACGAGTCAGACATCAAAAGCAGCACCGAAGATCGGTAACACAAGGCAAATGCCTAATGCTCGGGGTTTTGCCTTAACTCAAGAAGAGGCGGGGGACACTTCAGATGTGGTCACATGCATGCTTCTACTCAACTCAGTACATATTTATGTACCCTTTGATTGTGGAGCTACTCACTCATTTGTGTCTCGTGGGTTTTATAGAGTCCTTATAACCTCCCCTACTTGTTGTTTGGACACATATAGAGTAATGGTACCTAATGGAAAGAGTTTAGAGTCTAACTTGATACATAAGGGGCGCCGAGTTGAAATAGACTATAAGGTACTAGAAGCCGACCTTATACAGTTACAGGTGGTAGATTTTGAAATGATTTTAGGTATGGTCTGGTTGTATGCTCATCATGCTTTTCCGGGAAAGGAATTAGATTCAGTTTGCAGTTGGGGATCAGGGAGTTGTGAAATTTTGGGTTCAAATAAGAAGAATAATGGTAGGAGTATGCCTATAATCTCGGTGATGAAAGTGAGAAAGTATATCAAAAATTGTTGTGAGGCCTTTCTGGCTTACGCAGTTTTGAAAGGAAGATAAGAAAGAAGTACAACTTGAGGGTGTTCCTATAGCGAGGGAGTTTGGGGATGTCTTTCCCGATGATTTTCTGGGTGTTCCACCTGATCGGGAAATCACCTTTGAGAAGATAAGTATAGAGGTCGTTGAATCAACCGCGAACGTTTTGTCAGCCTTGATAGCTCAACCGTCACTCTTAGGTCGGATTAGTGAAGGGCAGAAAATAGATTCATATTTGGAAATGGAACAGAATATGGTACAATTGAGGGAAAATTCAGATTTTGAGGTTCATAAAAATGGTAGTTTGAGGTATCGAGGTTGATTATGTGTATCATCTGATTTGGGGTTGAGAACAAAAATTCTGAAAGAAGCTCACAGTTCCAAGTTATCAGCACATTCTAGGGCTACAAAATATGTATCGAGATCTACAGGGTAACTTTTAGTGGAAAGGAATGAAACGAGACATAGCTGATCTTTTGGCTAAGTGTCTCGTATGTCAACAAGTAAAGGCGAAACATCAAAGACCCGATGGTTTACTTAAGACTTTATAAATCCCCGTTTAGAAGTGGGAACATATCACCATGGATTTTGTGGTCGGTTTGCCTAAGGACAAAACCAGAAACGACACGATTTTGGTAATCATTGACCAACTCACAAAATGTGCCCACTTTTTGCCGATGAAGATCACAACTTCTATAGACACCATAGTACAAATGTATATGAATGAGATAGTCCATCTTCACTGGGTTCCGGTAATTATTGTATCGGATCGGGATTCCCGTTTTATGTCTCGATTTTGGCGGAGTTTCAACGAGGCAATGGGAAAGAAGTTGTCCTTAAGTACTGCTTATCATCCTCAAACTGATGGGCAATCGGAAAGGAAAATTCAGACTTTTGAGGACATGTTACTGGCTTGTGTGTTGGACTTCAAATGTAGGTAGGTGGATCATTTTACATTGGTTTATTTCGCTTACAACAACATTTTCAGGCAAGCATCGGTATGGCGCCTTATGAGGCATTGTATGGTAGGAAATTTCGATCGGCGGTATGTTGAGATAATATTCGGGAGAAGATGGTAACATTACAGGAATTGATTCAAGTGACAATGGAAGTGGTACTGCTAATTTGGGAAATATTAAAGGCAGATCAAGATAGACAGAAAAGTTGGGCTGTTAGCAAACGAAGGTTGTTGGAACTTGAAGTGGGTGGTAAGGTATACTTACAGGTTTTTCCAACGACAGGTGTGCTGCGGTTTGGTAAGAGCGGGAAGCTGAGTCCGAGATATGTGTGACCGTATGAGATTTTGGAAAGGGTTGAAGACTTAGCATACCATTTGGTACTAGCACCAACGCTGTCACGAATACGCAGCGTATTCCAAGTGTCACAGTTGAGGCGGTATGTGCCTGATCCTAGTCATGTATTGGAACCATTACCGTTGGAACTTCGACAATACTTGTCCTATCAAGAGGTACCGACCGATAAGGATAGTGGACCGAAAGGATAAGATTTTTATCCGAATAACCATACCCAATGTCAAGATATAGTGGTCGAATCACACAGAAAGATAAGACATTTGGGAACTTGAGGAAGAAGCTCATCAGAAATATCCACAATTGTTTGAACCCCGAGATGAGCAAGTTTCGAGAACGGAACTTCTATAATGGGGGAAGGATGTGATAACCTGAACTTTTTAAAATTTAATGAAAGCATGCTAAATTATGTTATGTGTTATATGATTATTATGTGTTATATGTGTTACATTAATTATTGAGGATGGCTTTTATGTTATATGGAAGTTGGGGGACTGAAGTGTACATAACTAGAAACTATTGTGGTTAGTTTGTCACCTTTTGAATAGTTATGTATTATGGAAGTTAGGGCAGGAATTTATGAGATGTTAGAATAAAATAAGTTAGAGAAAAAAAGAAAGAAGAAGAAAGAAAATCTAAAAAACAATAAGTGTTGTGAGTGTATTGCATAATTGAACTAGTAAACGAACTCGGATTTGGACGTTCTTTAGTGCGTTTTGAAAATAATCGAAAGGGCTACGATTGAGCGCTGGTCTGTATTTAAATTTTCAGTAGACGGGAATTTGCATTTGAAGTTGCTGATGTTTCTGGAATTTCTACACTTGTATTTGCATGCTTATAATTTCAAGTAAAGATCTTTACCCTTGCCTTTTATGTCCTAGAATTAATGAAATGTGTTGTTTAAAGTTATGGAGAAGTGTTTGAAGGACTTAAAAGCATGTTTTAGTGCGTTGGATGAAATATTAAATTGTTCATTCTTGTGTGTTGTACATGGAATCTAATTGCGTATGTTATGCGCATTCTTCATCTTGATCTTTTTGTTATCTAGTTTTAATGTCTTGGAAGTCTTAAATGCTATATGTTATTTGGAGTTGTCGTCGATCTTGAGCTCTTGTCTAGAATCGACCACATCGCATGATTCATTCTCTTGGTTGTGCGTGCGTGTGTTGTTGAACCCCAGGAGTTCACGATTGATGTGTTAAGCTGTGAGCTCGCTCTTAATTGGGATTATAAATTAGGGACTACAAACGGTCGTGTGGAGTCCACATTGGTAGGTAATTACACAATATGAATGAATCGTTAAATTGTGAGCCCTTCGTTCGGGGAGAAACTGAACCCATGTAGTAATTGGCTATAATTTGGGGACCGTTTTAGTAATTGCTTTAGAGTTGTGAATAGATGATTGAGCTCGATCATGTGATTTGTTGAGTCATAGCATGAATCCTATCCGAAGAGTCTAATGTTGTGTATGTCCGTATGTTGGATGAGCAACACATGTAGTAATTGCTTTAGAGTTGTAGTAATTGCTTTAGAGTTGTGAAATAGATGATTGAGCTCGATCATGTGATTTGTTGAGTCATAGCATGAATCCTATTCAAAGAGTCTAATGTTGTGTATGTCCGTATGTTGGGATGAGCAACACATAGTGTCACATTTCCGATGTATAGATGTTGGATTTCGACAAGTATGGTTTATAGTTTACTTGTTCTTGTTTTGGTATTGTTGTTATATGTGCATTTGGGGTGAAAATTGAGTATTTTGGGACTGGGATTCGAGAAGTGCAGAAATGCACTTTCCCTTCACAAATTTACACTGAAAATGATCCTGACTGAACGGTCGACCAGATCATATGCCAGTCGTCCGAATAAAACTACTGGGACCGTTGTAGTAATTGCTTTAGAGTTGTGAAATAGATGATTGAGCTCGATCATGTGATTTGTTGAGTCATAGCATGAATCCTATTCAAAGAGTCTAATGTTGTGTATGTCCGTATGTTGGGATGAGCAACACATGGTGTCACATTTCCGATGTATAGATGTTGGATTTCGACAAGTATGGTTTATAGCTTAATTGTTCTTGTTTTGGTATTGTTGTTATATTTGCATTTGGAGGTCAAAATTGAGTATTTTGGGATTGGGATTCGAGAAAGTGCATTTCACAAATTTACACTGAAAATGGTCCTGACTGAACGGTCGACCGGATCATACGCCAGTCGTCCGAATAAACTATTAGGACCTATAGGACAAGTGAAAGGTCTATTGCGGTCGATCTTGTTAAAAAACCACTCGGCCGGAAAGGACTTCGGTCGACCGGCTTGTTCTGTCTAGTCGACTGGACTTTTGGACAATGGTTCTGTCCTGATCTGGGATGACTCCTGTTCAGGTCAACCGAAGTGGCATTTTGATTTCTGTTTTGTTCTGGTTCATTTTGGTGTTTTCTAAAGGTTACGTTGTGAGGTTTTAAAATGTGTTTTGGAAATTTACAAGTCAAGTTAAACTTTGCATTTTGCACACTCTTTTCTAGGAAGTCGGGAAAACGGTTTAGTATCGTATTTGAAATTTCATCCTAATGGTTTTGATGTTTACTGGGCTTCATAGCTCATGTCTTTAATTTCCTTATTTGCAGATGATGAGGTGCCTGAGAATGTGTATGAGGAAGCCTGGGATTGGGATTACGATAAGTGATCCATAATGAATCTTATGTAATAGTTGAACTATTAGTTGTTTCCCATTTGAACTTTAGATGTAATGACATATAGTATAACTCACACTTTACTTTTATGTTGGACTTATATATTTACTCTGATATTGTGTAAGACTGTTAGTCTGCTTTAGTAATGGTATATTGGACTTTATCATTTCTTCTTTGATTATGTGCCTCATTGGCAAATGAGGTGCTGCCAGGTAATCACCCGGGCACGGGGTGTGACAATGCCATGTGCTAATGAGTGTTTTCGATTTTCTTCTCTTGACACATCTCCTTTCAAGATCTTCATTTCTCATGGAATGATCAACCCCAATTCCACTTCTTTTTTAGTATTTTTCTTTGAAGTTTAGTGGCAATTTCTTTCTCTTCCTTGAACAAGGTGTGTGACCTTCATTATCTCCTTCATAATTTGTATCTTCTTGAAGATCATCATCATCTTGTGAATCCCCCATCTCTTCCAAACTCTCATCTTCTGGAGGCTCTAGTTGTAGATTATCTTTAGAACTCAATGAAGAATGACTTTTGATTTCTCATATATCACACTTTTTCAATAAATCAAGGTTTGCTTGAGATGTGATTGAGAGTTCTTCAATGCCTTCACATGATTGAGTCTCCAACTCTTGACTTCCCAACTTTGGCTGGTTGCATTTCAAATTTTCCTTGATAAGATGCTTCAAGCATATTCCACATTGAATAAGCATCTTCACATTCATGAACTTTGTTTTAGAGAGACTCTTCATTTATTGAACAACAAAGAACATCCATGGCCTTTTAGTTGAGTGTCATCTTGGCGAAGTCCTCTTCATTGAATTCTCTTCTTGTCTTTGGCATTTTGACACCTTGTATAATACATGAATGAACACATGGTCCTTTTTCTATAATGCTCAACAAGGTGAAATCATTAGTAGACAAAAAGAGTTTAAACATATATTGCCAACAAGAGAAGTTGGAGCCATCAAACAACGGTGGTCTAAAAGAGCAAGAGTCTTCTATTGAATAGGTAGAAAATCATGAAGCCATGGATCCTCCTAGGGTGTAAATCGTGTAAAAATACTAGGCTCTGGTGCCAATAGAAATACCCGAAGGGGATAACCTTAGAGGGAGGTGAATAAGATTCTCAAACATTTTTTCTTTTCTACCAAATTCTTTTCCTAAGTGATTATCTTAATAAGAAGTATGCTGATTAAGCACATAAAGGTGATTTAAACGATTAACTTCTTAGGTCACTAGTGTGTTTAGATGCAACACACAGGAACTCAAGACAATGAGTATGATCAAAGATAGACTAAGTCAAGAGTCCTATATGCAAAGCTTGTAAGAGAAAACCACACAAGTCACAAGACTAGCACTAAGCAATATATATAAAGCTTGTAAGATCACTAAGTGCAAGTCTTATAGCCAACCCAAGGCACAATATAACAAGCAAGTAATCTAACTCAAGATAAACACTTAAAACTCATACAATCAAGTTCATATGGAATATAAGCACAAAGTAGATAGATTTAGAACATCAAACACAAAGATTTAGTTTGGTTCGATCACAAATATCTACATCCACTATCTTAGAACACACCCCAAGAATTTTGGAAAATTCCACTAGCTTGTCTTGAGAGTATCTTTACACGAAAGGACAAAACAAACACATGGTCCCTTATGAACAAAGCAACCTTTCAAGGGAAAGGTCAACAAATGATCATTTTATGCACTATGCAACCCTTCTTCACCCTTGAGAATTCTTTCTCTAATCTAGTCTACTAAGTGAGGAGGTTTTACGAACACATCAACCGTACTTACCTTTCGGGTTCACCACTCACTCTAGTTCCTACAATTACAAAAAAGATCCACTTCACACAGGAGGCCCAAAACCACCACTCTCACAAACAAGTCTTACCCCTCAACCCTTTTACAAGAAAGATCAGCCTCAACACATGTGACTTTACAATTTAGCTTAGTAGAAAAAATCCCTTAATGGATTGGATTGATTACAATAAAAGCTCTAATCAAAATGAGAATAGAAGAATATGTATGTAAAGCTCTTTCTCAAGATGATGTATTTTGAAGAAAGATTGAAAGAATTAATCTCTTAAAAGTGTTTGATTGCTCGTTTAAAATGTGTATATCAAAGGCCCTCTAATGGCTTGGTTAGTTGTGAAATACAGCTTTTAAAGCTATTTATATGGGGCCAAAAATCACAAGCATTTTTAGTTACAACGGCTATATTTTTGCGTTGACAGGACAACTCCAGTCTATCGCGATAGCTGGTAGGTCGTCCAGAGTGCTTCTGAAGTGAAGAATAAAGGCTTTTGGTCGATCGAACTATAGCATGGTCGTCCGAGATAATATAGCCATTGGAATATTGGAACATTCAAAATTGACTAAGGACAAAAACTAACCCCCGGACAACACATGTCGGTCGACCGGACTTCATCAAGTCATCCGAGCTAAGCCTAGGTGGACCGAACTTCAGTCCAAAAGTGATTTTTCCATTTGGTTACATTTTTAATGTTCTCAAACTCATGCCTAAGTGATTTTCAAAGATATTTAAAACATTTTAAAGATCTTAGGCATTGACAACACTTAAATAAGTTTTCAAAAACCTTTTCAAAGATTGAATCAAAGTATGAATGTGGTTTGTAAAACATGCAAGAGTGTAGAGCTTAAACATACTATATCCTAGTATTCTCAAAGTAATATTAGTCACAAGGATATTATAAAGAATATGACTAATCTTTTAGGTCTTCAGTCACAAGACTTGAGACCTTAATCAACCTCTTTTAGTGGTGAAGTCATAGAGAAATCTTCAATCTTGTAGTGTATTGGACTTCATCACTTCTTTGGTTAAGAACCTACTTGTTGATGCTTCAATGTTGGATTGAGTAACTCTTAATATGATCTTCTTTCTTCTTGACATTGCATGTGCTTCCAAGGCTTGTGGATGTACTTCAAGCTTGTGCCATGGAGTCTTGCAACGTGTAGTTTCTTCTTGCATATAGAATGATACCTTTGAGGTCCACAAGAAGCTATCATTCCATTTCATCAATGTAAGTGTGAGTGTAAATATCCTATCAATGAAACACAAACTCACGCAAACATTAGAACTACTCAATGGTTTGTTATCATCAAAACTAGATTGATCACATTAGCCCTAAGGGGTTACAATCTCTCCATTTTTATGATGACAAAACATTGATGCAAATGGGAATATAATAACAAAAGGATAAAGGCAATTTAGCACAAAATATCAAAGCATGAGATAAGAATGCATACGATCAAAGCGAGTAGATGTTTTGAAAAATCATTCTACTCCCCCTCTTTTAAGTAACCTCTTATCGCTCCCATTTTGCAAAGTTCTTTAGCTTTCTCCTTTTGTAAAATAACTTTTAATGGCATATTTGCAATGCTATTTTTTCGCCCCCTTTTTGTCAAAACCAAAAAAGTTCATCAGAGCGCCAATATGAAAAGAATTTTCTCCTCATTTTTTTAAAATAGAGATCCAAATGATGAAAAATGAATTTTTTTTAAGAGGGATTAAGTTTGAAATCTTGGAGAAGCTTGTTGGCCAAATAAATTGAGTAAAAAAAATAAACCAAGGGAAGCACTTCTAATGAACAAAAGATTAAATATTAAAGAAAGAAATATCTAAAGCTAATTATACATATTATTTGTAAGAGGCCATTTGAAAATGTAATATGAGTGGCCAAGAGATGATGCTTATCTTAAAAATGAACATAAGGTTCTAAAGATGATCTTTTGAAGAGGTTTTTAAGCTTGGTTGATGTCAAAAAAAAGAGAGCACATAATGACATATACAACCAAGGATAGTCATATGGCTAAAATATGAATCAACAACCAAAGCTAAATCTAAAAAGATATAGGAATATAACCTTTAAAACACAAGGAAATCAGCTTGCCTTTGCCATTCCTTGTGGTTCATGTCTTCATTGTGAAGCTTAGAACGTTTTGTACCTACAAGGAAATCTTGAGAAATACTAGGTACCTTTTGAGAAGGTCCTTCAAGGTTAGCTTTATATCTCAAGTAGCACATATATGCACAATGATCAAGTTTATCAAACTCAAAACTTAGGAGAGATAAGCATTTAAGAACATGAATCATACAAGATGGATATGTTACACCTCTTAGATAACTTAGCTAAATAAACATGTAACATGTGAGGATCATGCTTTAAGTTATCTATATGGATATGATTCTTAAGAGGGTGAGATGCAACATCAATAAGAGCACAAGCATATACATCAAAATCACTATTCAATTTATAAATCTCATCAGGTAAAGTACATTGAGAAGGTAAAGTTGATACCTTGGCTTTCTTACCAAGTGATGAGGAGTATGGATTGACATTTTGGCCCTTGTCATCACTTGAAGCTTTCCTCTTAGTCATTAAGCAACTTGGTTCTTCTATGTGGATGACATTGGAGCTTTGAGAATACCAAGTGCTAAGGAGGAGGTTTTTTATTTTCTTCTCTTGACACGTCTCCTTCCAAGATCTTCATTCCTCATTGAATGATCAACCCCAATGCCACGTCTTTTTTAGTATTTTTCTTTGAAGTTTAGTGGCAAATTCTTTCTCTTCCTTGAACAAGATGTGTGATCTTCATTATCTCCATCATAATTTGTATCTTCTTGAAGATCATTATCATATTCTGATTCCACAATTTCTTCCAAACTCTCAACTTGTGAAGGCTCAAGTTGTAGATTATCTTTAGAACTCATTGAAGAATGACTTTTGATTTCTCTTATATCACACTCTTTGAATAAATCAAGGTTTTCTTGATATGTGATTGAGAGTTCTTAAATGCCTTCACATGATCTCTTGCACTTGAACTTTTTCATGATAAGATGCTTCAAGCATGATAAGATGCTTCCGAAGTGAAGAATAAAGGCTTCTGGACTGATCTCAGTCGACCGCAAAGGGTGGTCCGGTCTTCCGAATCAAAGGTTCAGTCGACCGCCCGACCTATAGCATGGTCGTCCAAGATAATATAGGCGTTGGAGTCTTGGACATTCAAAATTGGCTAAGGACAAAAACCAACCTCGGTCGATCGAACAACAAATGTCGGTCGATCGGACTTCATCAGATCGTCTGAGGCTAAGCCTAGTTGGACCGAACTTCAGTCCAAAAGTGATTTTTCCATTTGGTCACATTTCTAATATTTTCAAACTCATGCCTAAGTGTTTTTCAAAAATATTTAAAACATTTTAAAGATCTTAGGCATTGACAAAAAATTTAAATAAGCTTTCAAAAACCTTTTCAAATACCGAATCAAAGTATGAATGTGGTTTGTAAAACATGCAAGAGTGTAGAGCTTAAACATACTATATCCTAATATTCTAAAAGTAAGATTAGTCACAAGGATATATCTATAAATCATATGACTAATCTTTTAGATCTTCAAGTCTTCAAGATGTGTAGAACCTTTGAGCTTGGCTTGAGATCTTTATCAACCTCTTTGAGTGTAAGCCATATATCAATCTTCAATTTATAGTGTATTGGACTCCATTATTTCTTTCGTTAAGAGCCTACTTGTTGATGCGTCAATGTTGGATTGAGTAGCTCTTAACACGATCTTCCTTCTTGACATTGCACATACTTCTAATGCTTGTGGATGTAATTGAAGTTTGTGCCATGCAGTTTTGTAATGTGTAACTTCTTCTTGTGTGTAGAATGATACATTTGAGGTACACAAGAAGCTATCTTACAATTTCAAAATTAACATCCTATCAACAAAACACAAGCTCACACAAACATTAGAACTGCTCAATAGTTTATTATCATCAAAACTAGATTGATCACATTAGCTCTTAGGGCTTACAATAACAAAATATGAAAAGTATATCATACCTCTATATATACAACTCACATTTGTTGAGTTTTTCTAATGGTCAAGGCTGATGCCTCATGACGTATTATACTATATGGTTCGGTTAAATAGAAATACCGAACCGAACTGGATTATACCATATGGTTTGGTTTATTCGGTATTTTGGTTTATTTAGTTCGGTTTTGAAAAAATCAAAATAATTCGGTTTTTCATTTTTAAAAACCGAATTTCCGAAATACCAAATATACCAATTATTATTATTATTAAAAAATGTATTATATTTATACGTATTATTAATATTACTTAGATCTTTCTTCAATCCATCTGTTTCAGTGACATTCGGGGAGCAAACACTTTGTACATTTATTGCTAAATGTTACCGCAAATACCTCGAATGATTGATGTGAAACCCGTAACTTTTACCTACGTGTTATTTTACATTTAAATTATTTTTATGTGATTTATTGCGTAGGCGTAATTTATTTTGCGCGATTATGTGTTTACGTGTCTATTAATTTTTATAACATGTCACGTGTTATTTTTTTTGGGTACGTTTGTGAGGGGCGTTTCGTACACGTATCTTAATTAAGTGACTTAAATTGTGATTCGCCTAGATTAGTAATTTAATTAAATGATTGGCTAATTGAATTGGGAATAAAGGAAATAAATTAAATTAAAAAGAATAGAAAGCATGGGATTTCGTGGGCTTGCTGGGAACAGGAAACAAAAAATAAAATAAAAGGCAAATCGTGGGTTTCAAAGAGTTGAGGGGTTACGGGGTTACGGGATCATGGGATCATGGGATTGAGGATAGGTTATACCTATGCATATATAACGTCATTCAAAGAAGAAATATAAAGGGGGCAGCCGTGTGAATTTTTGAGAAATCATTTGATATATACAGTTATATATTTATAAGGGGCAGGGGATATATATATTGGAGATCATGGGCAAAGGGGCAGAGGACTCACAAATCACAATCTCTAAACAATAGAAAGCATCCGTGGGGTTTTTAGGGGCTTTGGGAGCCGTGCCCAATTTGAGAAGGAAACAGTAGGTATAGCAGCAAGCAATCACAGTTTTTGTAGAATTTTTGAGATTTCTGATCAGACTTTGAGAGATCACCGAGAGAGCGTTACCTGTCCGTTTTCAGTCCATGATATACCGAATCGAAGATGATTTTATAAGCTTCGAGTGAGCGCAAACGGAACGTCGTTCCGAGACCCGAGCAGGAAGTTATCGCACCGTGAGCGGGTCTGGGCAGTGCAGATTTCGGGTTTGTGTATTTAATTGCTTCCGATCGAGGTAGGGACCCTGCTTTTATATTAATTTCTGTCCAGAAATGATATATATATGTTGGTACTGTTTTGGATTATTTAATTACTGATTTGACGTGAATTAGTGCATGAACTGCTGATTTGCGAATTAATTGCACGTTTGTGTTTATTGTTTTATTAATCGAATATCTATCTTGAAATTGTTATGTTTATTTAATGAGATATAATCTGAAATGTTTTCGCCGTTTATGTAATTCGTTATGTATCTAATTGTATATCTTTATAGTTATTCGTGAATTGTTAATTGGTCAATTGATGAACTCGCCTAATTGTTTTATCGCTTTGTTATCTTAATTGAATAATACTTGGAGTCGTTCGTCTTTAGTCCTAAGTGGTTTTGGTCGACCGAGTCGTCGTCCTATTTTGAGCTCGTGTCTAGGATCTACTCAATGACAGGACTCGTTCGATTGGAGGATATGATACGATATGAAATTGGAGAGATTCTGAGGGGTCATGTGATGTGTCCTTGATCCCGAGGGTATTTCTGCTTGAGCCTTAACCTGATGTGGACTATCATTGGGATTGCAACGGTTTTGTGGAGTCCAAGGTGTTGGATGATGATACAATGTAGAATGAGTCCTTAAAGTTTGCATCCGTCGTTCAGGGAGTGAAACTGAACCCATGTGATGAACTATTTGAGCCCTCCTAGTTTGGACTATAACTAGGACCGTTGCAATTATTGTCGTAGAGTCGTGATTAGATACCTGAGCTTGAATGGTGGGAAGTCGTGTCATAGCAGTAGCTGCGCTCGTAGTGTCTAAGCAAGTGTGTAATCGTGTGTACCGTATGAGTAGAGCATGGTGATTGTCGTACATTCGGTTGTGTAAGTGCTTGGATATGAAGAGTATGGTTATCTCGCTTACTTGTTGTTTCAACTTGTTTATTCATGTTTTAGCCATATTTGATACTTGATTTTGAGTCATATAACTTGTGTTTTGGGATTGGGAATGTGTTATGTGCCTATTTGTGTTTATCAGGTCCCTACTGAGCACCGGAGCTCAGTCCATCCGCTTATTGTGCAGGTGATGACGAGTACATTGATGATAGAGCATGGGAAGGGGAACATGAAGAGTGATCCATAACCGGCTTTAGTAGAGATTTAGTTCTTTTATTCACTTATTCGTAGAACTATTTCATATATAGCATTGTTGGACCTTTTTCATTTGTATTTCTTAGTATATCACTTATAGTAATTTAATTCCGCTACTTAACTCTTGTTTTTGGATTATATCATAATTGAATTTCCTTTTAGTAACTCTGTTTGTCGGCTTTGGTGTTTCATTAACCAATGAGACACTGCCATGTCATCGACCCTGGCTACGGGTTGTGACAATTGAGGACTTAATGTGTTATGTTATTGCAGTAAAGTTGTATTTTTATTCTTAATTTTTAATTTATTGTTTTATTTTAATTATGCATTATAATTTTATCATTGTCTATTTTTTATTAAGTTGAGTTCCACAAAAAAAAATCGGAACGAACCGAACCATATTGAAATAATTTTCGGTATTCAGTATACGGTTTTCATAAAATTTTGGTTTGGTTCGGTTTTCATAAAACGTTAAAAAACCGAACCGAATTCCGAAATTTTGTTTCGAAAATCGAACCGAATTCGGAATGCACACCCCTACGTAGAGGTCATGAGTTCGGATCCCCCCCCGCTTCTTTAATCCTCATATTTCTTGTAATAGATAGGTCCTCTCCCCCAATAAATAAATAAAAAATTTAAAAACAAGTATATATTTGTTGAGTTTCTTGCATAAAAAAAAACGATCTAAAATCTTCATAATCCCCACTAGTTTAACTTCTGTCCAATTGTTGTGTTCTTGAATATGATCTATTGCATTCAAGCAGCAGAAACAGAGAGATAGAGAAACACCGTGAGCAGCACGGTCACTGCCTCTCGCAGAGTTTGATCCTTTCTAGAATTGAGAGTAGAGAAGAAGGAATATGATTTTGGGTGCAGTCAACGAGGTATTTGTAAGTAGTTCCTATTTATTGTTTTTTTGTAAGTAGTTCCTATTTATGTTAATTACTTAGGAAAAGAAAAAAATCATATTCTTTGAATCAAAGACTAAAAGTAGGCTCTAGTTTAGTTAAATAATTAATACATTAAGTTAATACTAACAGTGAGTCATTGGTCTAATGGTCAAGGCTAAAGCATCATTATGTAGAGATCATGAATTCGAATTCCCTCCTCATTTCTTTGATTCTCCTATTTCTTCTAATAGATGGGTCTCCTCCCCAATAAATTAAAAAAAAGGTATAATACTAAAAAAATTCTATATAATTCTATTAATTAATTTATTTTCTTGTATTTCTTTGTAAGAACGGTTAGGTGTATTTAATACATTATCATTTTTAATTATATTATGATATGTAATTTGATCTTTTTATAACTTTTCTTATTTTTCCGGTAATTATATTGCTTTATTATATGCAGTTGAATATTTAATTACATTCCCGGTAATAAATATGTAGTTGTTACTTTGAATAATATTGATTACATCCATAAATGACATCATTATATTTCTTATATTTTTTATTTATTTTTACATCATTTTCATAATTTTTTGAATACAAAACAATGCAACCGAATCGCCAAGTCGTATCTAAAATGGTGGCCTCCGAGTCGACGACTTGTACCGCGACTTTGAACCGTGGCCCCATTACACAAAATTAACATGCATCAAAACGTTTACTAGTTTAATTCCCTAGTATGCAAATGTATATATGTATGATCTTGAAAATATACCTTAACTTCTCCTAATTTGATTTTGTGAATATTCCCAACATCTATGAGGAGAAATTCCAGTTGTGATTTTTTTATGGAAAGGTCCCTTGGTTGGCCTTCGAAGCCCATACTCAAAGTCAAAACGGTATCCAAACTTCAATTTGGCAAGCATGATAACAAATGTATCCACAATACTACGAGGAAAGAATTCCGGAAGAACCACCCCTACTTGCATTATTTCCTTGGGTAGCGATATTGGCTGAGCAATTCTCCTTTTGCAAGAGCAAATTTTACTCAAATGGCAATATTATCCCTGATAGAATTATGCAATGATATGATTTTGATTTTCTTTCCTTTTGAAATATAATTTAATATCTCTAACCGATCATCTTCTCTCCCAATTATCTCTGACATCTCCCTTCCTCCTCAATTCTCTTTTCTGACGCCGCCAAAACACAATCAGTGTCCACCACTCATCTTCCTCTCTACCCCTTCCCTTCAGGGACGAAGACGGGGGGGGGTGGCAGTCGCCCCTCGAGATTTTTAAAAATACTACTAGATATAGTAAATTTTATATGTACTTCAGAATATTTTTATCAAATTCGTACCCTAACATTTTTTTTTGCAGTTTTTATATTTAGTTCGGCATACTGTTGCAGTTTTGCTCCCCCCAACGCCAAATTTCTGACTTCGTCCCTTCTTCCCTCCCTCTATTTCTCGCTTTGGACTCTATTCAGCCTTCCTCGCCTCTAATTCTCTCATTCAACAAAAAAAAAAAAAATACTAGTTACTTCTTCGAATAACAAAGATCTTATACGCAAGAGGGAGAGAGATCAACATAAAAAAAAATAAAAAAATAGTAGCACCAACCAATAAAAGATTATTTTCAATTGTAAGTTAAATTCTAAATCGAATTGAATGTTATGAAGAATTGATTGAGACTTCTCAAGAGTTTTCTTTTCACGTAGCACAAAGAATCCCAAATTGCAAATTGAAGTAGAAAATGACGAGCATGGTAGAGGAAGAAAGGGAAACAATCAACTAAGGAAAGAAAATTATTGAATTAAATTTAGAAAGGAAAGAAAAATAACGTCATATCATTGCTTGTTTTAATCAAGGGTAATATTGACATTTGAGCAAAATTTATTCTAGCAGAAAGAGAATTGCTCTGATAATATCGCCAACATATTTCCTTTGTGAGGACATGCACATGAAATCAAATGTATAAAGATTCAGCAAAAATATAGAAACTAATATCAGGGCCGCCCCAATATTTTTATTAAATGATGTTTTTCCTTTTAAAAATATCAAATCTTCAAAAATGTTATTAAAATTTTAGATTTCGTCCTTGAAGGATTATATAAAAAAAATTGAGTTCCACCCCAACTTAGATTTTTTGGTTTGTGTCCATCAAATGCAAAAAGATTAAGCAAAAATATAGAAACTAATATCAGGGCCGCCCCTTTTTCCTTTTACAAATATCAAATCTTCAAAAATATTATTAAAATTTTACATTTCGTCCTTAAAGGATTATATAAAAAAAAATTGAATTCCACCCCAACTTAGATTTTTTGGTTTGTGTCCACTGGGAATGAATGGTCGGTTTTATTTAGCCAAGAGCAAGGTAAATTTTTCTGGGAATTGCCTTAGTATGGCATTTATTTAGTAAAATGGTCATGACATGCATGCAAAAAAGTGGGAGCAACATTTTTTGCCAGAACGGAAGTGACGTGGCACTCTCCCAGACGTGCCTTGCCACGTCAGTCCCACTTCCGTTCTGGCGGAGAACGGAAGTGGAACTTCCGTCCTCAACCTCCAATAGAAGGATAGGACTTGGCTTCAATAATCAATACTACAACTTTTGGCCACTTATCAATTATCATATTAGTAAGACTTGGTTGTGGCTTCATTTTTTTTATGAATGTTGTTTAATATTATATTCAATCTTTAATATAAGTCGTTTAATACATATGGCAAAAATTAAGGAAACAAAAAAATAAAGTATCTTGTTAGATAAAATATCAATATTACAATATTAAATAAGACTTATATACCACTAATTATATTTAAGAGATGAACTTATCTTCCTTCCCCCTTTTCTCTCTCTTCCCCCTTTTCTTCCTATTTTTTTTCCTCTTCCCTGCGGCGGGCCAGATTTGGCCATTGGCTCCGGCCAATGGTCAAATCTTGGTCCTTTTGTTCCGTTCATATTACTCTATTTTGTACTACGAATCATATGAAACATTTTTCAGAGTTTTTTTCTTCAAGATTCAAGACACAGTGGTTAGATGAGTCTCAGATCTTCACAGATCTAGACTTTTTTTTCTATGTTTCTAGGAGGATTTGTTCAACCCGAACTAGATCTGGGCCCTTTATCAACTTTTTACATCTTCCCGGGGCAATTTGTAGGACGGTTGATACGCCCATGGTCCTATAAATTGTCGACCCCTAAGGAAGATGTTGAAAGTGATATTCTCCTGTCCCTGTGGATCAAGGATTGCGATGAAGATACTTTGAAGGAGAAGATTATGTATTTGTTTAGTTGGCTAGTTTTTCTAGTTATTTTTCCTAACCATCCAAGTTTTCTTGGGTGTGTCTTTTGTCTGTTATCGTGATTTTTTAAATCATTGTATAACTTTACTTTCTGTATTTTCAGATTTTCCTTTGATTGTAATGGCTTCGGCTATTTGTGATTAATGGAAACTAAATTTATTCAGCAAAAAAGAAAATTATATTTAAGAGATTAATATTAATATTTTGATTAAAAACACTTTATTTTTTATTAAATTAATTTCCGCAACATTGCAAAATGATTGATAGTAAGAATGAACGTAGTATGTTCTTTCCAAAAAGGAAAAATAAGAATCTCTTATCCATTGGACAAGAAATTATAAATATGATTTTTTTTTTTTTTGCTAAGTCAATATGATTTGAACACTATAAAAAACATCTAAATATTTCTAATATAGGTCCATTTATAATTTTTTTTTAAAAAAGATATGGGTGAAAATCGCCTGTATCGGTGTATGTACACATTTCTGTATTAAAAAGATTTAATTTATGCAATATTATTATTTGGTACCCTAGTTGTGGTTCACCCTACGTGAGATAGATGCCCGCTTTGATACTATTATATAGGCTTGAAGTTTTATTTTTGTAACTTAACAGATTGGATAAAGAGTATCCAGTTATTTTATAGGAATTGCATACGAAATTATAAATATCAAGTCCATTTACAATTCTATGTACAACTATTTCTAAATAGTGTATTAACTGTGATTATATAATTCATCATTTGTATATATAATTAGAAAAAATATTCACATGAAGAATTTTGAGTGAATAAATACAAAAATGTGTACATACACCGGTACAGGTGATTTTCACCCATATCTTTTTTTTATAAAAAAATTATAAATGGAACTATATTAGAAATATTTAGATGTTTTTTAAAGTGTTCAAATCATATTGACTTAGCAAAAAAAAATTCATATTTATAATTTCTTGTCCAATGGATAAGAGATTTTTATTTTGCCTTTTTGGAAAGAACATACTAAGTTCATTCTTACTATTAATCGTTTTGCAATGTTGCGGAAATTAATTAAATAAAAAATAAAGTGTTTTTAAATCAAAATATTAATATTAATCTCTTAAATATAATTAGTGGTATATAAGTCTTATTTAATATAGTAATATTGATATTTTATCTAACAAGATATTTTATTTATTTGTTTCCTTAATTTTCGCTATATGTATTAAACGACTTATATTAAAGATTGAATATAATATTAAACAACATTCATCAACAAAAAAAAATAATGAAGCCACAACCAAGTCTTACTAATATGATAATTGATAAGGGGCCAAAAGTTGTAGTATTGATTATTGAAGCCAAGTCTTATCCTTCTACTGGAGGTTGAGGACCCCCAGAACGGAAGTGGGTCCGTTCTGAACTGACGTGGCAAGGCGCGTCTGGGAGAGTGCCACGTCAGCCAAGGTCCTCACTCAGCTCTCAGGCTGTCTGAGAATAGCTCCACCAAACAAAGAATAGGAGAAAGGAGTGAAGGATTGGTAAGCTTTACCGGAAAGAAGTTAGTCGACTAATTCAGGAGGCTACTACCGGCGAAGCTCGTTTGCTTCGGAGCGTGCTATTGCGTGAAGCGGAAAGGGGGCCTACTCACAGTGCAAAGGGAGAGCGGAATCTAAGACCACTCCGTTCTGGCAAAAAATGTTGCTCCCACTTTTTTGCATGCCATGTCATGACCATTTTACTAAACAAATGACATACTAAGGCAATTCCCAATTTTTCTTGTATTAAGGTTCGATAGAATTTATGGACAAAAAAAAAGTTTAATATCGTGATAAATTGTTTGTTTGTCCTTCGCCAGGTCACATTATTGATATTAATATTAAGGATTTTAATCACTTTTAGGCAGGAATCAAATACTTCAAGCCAAGATCGAAACCGTATCTAGGGGCGTATTATCGTCATATTTTTATATTCATGATTTCCGATAGGGAAATACAACGTAATATTGTACGATTGTTTCACCAAATAACATTGTTATACTATTAATTTAATATTTGAATTATAATTTTTTCTAACGTCTGTCTATGTGTAAAGATTGCATTAAATGACGTGTTTAACAAGACCTCGGTATTCCCGAAGTACTTCACTTACAAAATAATCAATGAATTTTTTTTCACTTCGCGTTGCGAAAGATACTAATGCAATCTTTCGCGTACTAGAAATATTTTCTTCAGTACTATGAACTGTACTACTTAGATGGTTGGGATGATTTACCCAAGGAAAAATGTTGGTTAAACTGTGACATAGTTAGTTTTTCCCTACACCTGGAAATATCCTTGATATTAAATTTAGGGTCGAGCTGTTAAAATTACAGGAGTAGTCTACATTCCAGACACCCAGTTGGATAGTTTTATTGTAAAAAATTTATAAAAAAAAAGAAAATTTTACATTAAGCGCATTTTTGTCATTTTGAAAAATGAGCATTTTCACTATTCCAAACAAGGGGTAGGGTATTTTCTTCATTTCCATCAGAGTATTTACATCATTTTGTGATTTATTAGTCTTTTATCAAGCATATATTCGTTATTATGCACAATGGTCTAATTCCACTTCAACAAGGGTATTTTTGTCATTTTGCAACAAAGGTATTTCTTTTTTAATTGGACCATGAAAAATTTTCTTCATATTACCACAAAGTGTATATTTTTAACTTTAGTAGGGAATTTATATTATTTTTTATACCCGAAAAATTTCGTCATTTTTTACTAGGGTATTTTCGTATATTTTCGTTTTTCAACGTTATTTTCTCCAATTCATACTAGAAATATTTTCTTCAGTACTATGAATATTCTTTTAATTTTGCAACCAAAAAGATTTCCGTTATGTTAAATCAATGGTATTTATTCATTTTACTTCAACTATTTGTATTGGGGGAATGTTAATCTTTTTTCACACTTGAGGCATTTCGTTCATTTTATTTTTAATGATGTGAATTTTTTGGTGCTTCAAACAAATAAATTAGAATTAGAATTAAATTCTACCTCAATTCCATAGTTTTACCAAACAGAGGAATTCAATTATTTGAAATTATAATTTCTTAGGATTCTAATTCTTGGAATTCCATAAAATTTGAAAACCTTTGAATTCCAATTTTATATAATTCCATGGAATTTCATAAAATTGGAATTCCAATTCTAAAACCAAATCTAAGAAACAAACACACCCATACCACTGTAAGAATTTCGAAATTTTCCTTCTTTTTTTGTTCTCAGTCTAAAGTTTGCAGGCATCAATCATTTTACAGTTCATTACTAATTCAACTTGTTCTCACAATTGTAACTCTGCTGGGTAGAGCTTTTAATAGAATTTTGTTTTGTGCACAAAATTCGAATTCAACCCTTTCTCGCCGAGATCTCACTAGGTATGCTAAGTTTTTCCAAGTTGGGTGAACTTGATGGTAGAATTTAATTTCATAAACAAAAACTCACTTATTTGGTAAGACAATAATATTAAATGGAAATAACAAAAAACGCTTTACCTATGAGATAAAATAAGCTACATTAATATAAGCTTATGGAGAATGTGGAGCAATCATTCTGCAAGGCCAATTTTTTTCTGGCATCTGATAATGTCCAAGAGTTCTTGCATTTCATGTCTGAATCTGTAACCATACTGTAAAAAACATCTTGCGAGTAAAATTTGCGATTATAAGCTGGCGGGCAAATGGATAAGGAATTTCTCTAAGGACCAAAAACCAGCTCCTTCAGAGATGTCAAGATTGAAGAATGTCCATAAACTTCCTTGTCTCTCCATAGTGTTAATCCTGTCTCAAAAGGCAAACAATTGTCAGCCATAGTTAATAGCCCAGAAAAAAATGTGCTATGCATTTGGTTTTGCATTCGTAAAAATAAATAACTTAAACTGATTTTTTTTTTTTAAATTTTTTTTTTATTTTTATTTTTTGGGGGTGTTAGTAGTCTGGGCGCTACGGCCTTCTTGACTAACTTAAACTGATTGAAAATGAATTAAAACCACATTTGTATAACATGACTATAAAAAGTCCAGAAAAATATGAGAATTGTCCTTGGACATATATCTCTGGAATGATAAAATACAACTTTAATAATTTAAAGAAAATTAATAGCATAACCCTTTTAAGTCCCAAAAAATTGGGGGTATGGGCGGGGATGGAAGGGAGTCATGCCTAACCTTTGCCAATAAATGCACAAAGTGGCTGATCCCAAAGTACCACTCAGATGGATTGGAGACTAACCTAACCTTTGGCAATGAGTGCACAAAGTGGTTGCTCACATAATACGCCTGTAACAATGATTCCCTATACCGTCGCGTTTGTTACATAATCATGCCCTCAAATCAAAGCCAAAAAATAATTACAAAAAAAAAAAAAAAAAAACAAAAAGGTAAACAAAATGTCCACCAAAAAGTAGTACCCAGTATGGAGTTATATCTAGCCGTAGTGTAGGAGTAAAAGATGCAAAAGAGGAACAGGAGAGTAATTAACCTACCTATCCAAGAAATAAAGCCAATTGTTGCAGCCAAGAAATACTCCCTGCTGATAGTCTTAAAACTGGAAAGCAAAAAATATGTTCAGCAAGAAAACTAAATAGCTAATAAAGGAAAATCTTCAGTCCAGAGTAAATAGGTTACCAATACATGCAGAGAAGGTTTCCCCATCCATAAAAGATGGTTGCCCAACTTGAACCAGTGAACCTGCAAACGATCATTTACAATCTGCCCCTTGAATGCCATGTTGAAGCCGATGGAAAAATTAATAAAAATAGATCAACAGATTTTCGCCCAAACGAGGGACAAAAGAGAATAGAACTCTTCAAACTCTTCTTAACGTTCATATTGCTTACTATTGGATAAAATCTCTGCACAATTATCCATCTTATGTCTGCAAACACCTCAGGAACATCTGGAAATACTTCAAGACTAAAAGCATAAGGGAAAAGGGTTCCATATGCTATTTAGGATTGAAAAAGAATTATTACTTTTCTTAAGGTAGACTTATAAGTTTTTAGGTAATATAAAAGTTCAACCATCCACAATGACTCAATTGGCCCAGAAGAAAGACAGCTCACGTGGAGTGTAACACTTCGACAGGATGGTTAAAATAGGATTGATCATGTCCCTATTGCTCCAAGCCTCTATCATGTTTTGTTTCCTCTGCCAATTTAAATTTCTACACTAAAGAAATTTTGTTTTAGTATTCTCTGCGATACTGATGTTGCAATTAACAAGTTTTCCATGATTTCGTAATCATATGAATCAAAGGAAATCACTTTTTTATTTCAAAAGCAGCCAATAGTACATCCTTTCCACCAAAACAACATAATCTTTTTTCACTGCCTATTTCTGCAGGTTTTTGAGTTCAAACTTCCACTTAAATAGATAATACGAAAAGTTACAGACTTGAATCTAATCTTAAATATTCCCCCAGATGCAAGTAAAACATGATTATACAAGGTACTCAATGCTTTAATATGGGTGATAAAACAATAACTTCTACTGAATGCAGATATTTAAATTTCTCTTTCTATATAATACCATCATTAGGAAGAACAGAGACAGGTGCCCCAAGACTAGCATTGGTATTACAAACCATCAAATCAAAGAGATTAGACAACAGAACGCAATTCTACAATCCATTTCTTGGCCTTTGGCAGTTCAATAAAGAGGCCAATGTAATTCAAGGAGATGATCTTTTATCTCTTTATCGTCCAATACACTTGAAACACCTAACAAGACAACTGGAGAGGGGAGAGAGATGGCTGTGAATAGTTTCTAATGCTTATTCAATGCCTCCATACACAGGAAAAAAAACAATACAATGAATGAGCACGTGTCCACAAAGATAATTACTGATATCCAATAATTGCAGCTAAGCTTAACTAATCCCATGAAATGAATGATCGAGCCTCTCAAGCGTGAAACATCTATGCTATGCAACAAAACACATACAGGATTATACCAGTAAGCAGATAGCAGTTTCTAGAGTACGAATATTGTTCTCTCTGTTACTTAAGATGGAAATCTACATATAGCATGATAACGAATTAATACGTGAACTAATTTAGGCAGAGTAATCTCATTTTCTGGCATGCAAGTTCAATAACATAGTGTCCACAAAAGTTAATGAACACAACAACCTCAAGTACAAAGTACACATACCACATGAGATCCCGAGTGAAGAGTGCTCGTGGAATCAATAGTCCATTACCAATCATAGCAAGCAGCATTGAAGTAGCTGATAAACCTTTGATATTATCAGGGTTTAGGATATTTGTCCACTGAACAGAAACCAAAACTCCGAATGAGAACTTCCAAATCTATTGGGCCCGAAATAGTACTAAAAGCTTTTGCGGCAGTTATTTTCCTAAAATATACAGAACAAAATTACCGCTTGTGCGACCGGCATCCACATAAAAAGAAGAGTGGCAGTCCACCCAGACAATGAACCAACAAACTTCACGCTGCTCTCTGATAGCTTGCCTAGTCGTGCCTGTAAGAATCACCAGCTACACGATTTAATAGCATAAGATCTGGACACATGATGTTACTTTTAAATCAATTTTTTTCTATCTAAGATTGTAGGTATCTATGATAGAAAAATATGCAAGAAGCACAAGACATAGTATATCCGTAAAAACACAAGATGCATTCTGCATTAGCTCAAATAACCAGTAGAAGGAAAGCGGATAGAGATCACAGTTCACTTTCAGATTTCAATTGAAGAATCTCACTGATAGCTATTTCTGCAGTATATCTGGTTTCAATTACACAAGTGTGATCTTTTTCTGAGAAAGGGAGAGAAGACTCATGTACTACAGAATGGGAAGCAATAGGGATGGTCATGGTAGATGGAAGTGGGTACAAGCCAATGAGGTGATATTATATCTAACTCTACATCCTTTTAAGATCAAAAGAACAAAGATCGATTATGGATGAGTTCATGTGATCTACTGAAACCCATCAATAACTGGGTACAAGTTGAAATTAGATATTCTCACCTAAGCTTGAGGTGGATTCAAATATCCTTCAAATGGTTCTACTAGCCGAGTGATGCAATTCAGAAATAAAGGTTCCAGAATTAATATTCGTTAAATTTGTTCGTAAATCTAAATCATCAGTCGAAATGCAGTATAGTTATTGCATAATTTGATCCTTGATTGTTTCTATTTGGCAAACAAACAGAGTAATAGAAGAGGCTTCTTTTCATAATTCATGTTTTAAAGACTTGGATCAAATACGAAGAAAGCTCTCTCCATCTCTCTAGAGAAGTTCTAGTTGCACTCATACACACTGATTTGTATCCAGTACAGTGGATTCAAATTGTACTTTGTTGAGCTAATTTACATGGACGGCAACTGAACAGAGAAAGAGCAGATCAATAACTTGTTCATACTTCAATTATCCATGTATCTATATCAAATTAAAACACCCAACTGCATGTTCACTTCAAAGAAATGAAACCTTACCATAAGAACAGCAAGAACTGCAGTAGTGAAAGCTATCAAACCCGGCATAATAGTATTTGGAACATAGGGAATGAATGTTGACCACATGACCTGCAATCAAATTCAGGGGGAAGCAAGATGGAGGTACGTAAACATCATTGATATCAAACAACACTTCCAATGCTTTTTTGCTTGGGAGATGGAAATATACCTGTGGCAGTGCAGAGAGGCCAGCAATCGTAATAAAATCTTCCCATAAACGCAAGATCCCAGGGTTGAGAAGATAAAAGTAATTCATGAAATTCAAAACCAGACCACAAAAAACCACTACGGAAGTGGCAAGATAATGTGGAAGGGGCATTGCTCCGGCCATAGCCAGCTGCGTTATAACAATATATATGGACACAACTCCCAAGGTCTGCACTACGACAGCCTCATTCTCCCTCTTCTTAATGAAATAAGAAAGCAAGGATAAATTACCAAGCAACCCTGTGAACATTCCCTGTATTTTGATTCTCATTAGTTCAGAAGAGGTGTCGGCTTACTTTTGGCTAAGTTCTAAACTCAGGTACTCAACAAGAAAATGTTGCATTACCAGCCATGGAACAGCAAAAAGTGCAGTGCTATTCCCTGCCGAAAGATTACGGGCATTGAGTATAATCTGAGGTAGTTGCAATAAAAGAAAGGGTATATTTGCAGCTCCAGCAAATTTTGCAGTCAAGGAATCCCATTGCTCAAAGTTCTGTGCTTTCTCAGAACCCTACATGTAAAACATTTATAACTCGATGAGAATGAGAATAAAAAGAGAACAAAAGCACTAAAGGATCGATCAACCTAGTTTTCAACTTTAAGGGCATTTCCAAAACTTCATTCTCATTGAAGCATAGAGAACAAGAGAAAAATTGCACAACATTTGACTGGCTCTTTTCATGAATATACAGTCTTACTTACCTCTTCAACAGGTCGAGGAGCATCTGAATCAACTGCAAGAACTGGACTGAGCCGGTGATGGTAGATTAATGGACGCAATAAGAGTGACTTCTTGAAACTAACATTGCAAATGAATGATTGTTGAGACCGTTGACGGAAGAACCGATGGGGCTCTAGCTGATGGGAGCGACAGCCAAACCCACGGAAGTTTGAACATCGAGAAAATTGCAGTGGTACCTTACACAAGGGTGCCAATGTACCAGCCATCAACAAACTCCAAATAAAAGAAGTCACAATTGCATGACCATTAGCAATATGTTTCAGGAGCTATGGCGATTTTTGATTAGTTTATAGATCCGAAGGTAACAATTCAGTGATGAAACAAGTTGAACAAGGCATCAATGTCCTGGTGAGGAGAGATTCAACAATATTGTGGGAGAGCAGTCAAGAAGCAACACCACCTATAGAACATATGGGATTTTAGAAGAGGGAAATTACAAGTATCATTTTCCAAGAGTCGACGATTATTCCCCGTATAATTGTTTAATAAATTTGTAAAAAATTGATAATAACTGTCAACATACAGCAAAACAATTTGACAAACCCAGAGATAAGCAATGAAGGAACCAACATACACCTGCGAGAGTTATATAATATAACATCATTTTCAACAAAACAACAGAGAAATTTGAAATTATACCTGCAGCATCTTTCAATAGAAATGAAACATTTGCAATTAGGCAAAGACAATTCACCGAAGCTACTCAATGCGGGTGGAAATCACTTCATATGAATGCAAATCAATACCCATTACACAGCATATAAATTATCCTAAACTTAGGAACAACAGAAAATCACAAGACTGAAGCAGCCCTTCACAAATTCCCACTATTTGCAACTAATACATAAAATCACCAAACTTGTATCAAATGACAATTAACATAATTTCTAGCCTTTAAAGAATTACACCTCTCAAATCATCATTTTTTGTTAAAAAATTGAAGCCAAAACCCAGCTACGCATTTCATCAAACAGAAGCAAGGCATTGCACACTTACTGGTGTAACACAGTTTTTTGCAGAAGCAGAGTGAGCTGTGAGAATATACTCGAATATGGAATGAACTGTAGTATGTAAAAGCTCTATTTATATATATATATATATATATATAATGCCCAGATATTAAAAGCTTGATCCGTAGGAAGTGGAGGACGGTGTGTAATTAACGTAAAGAGGGAGGGAAGAGTATGGGAGTTAAAACTTGGGATTCACAAATTTCTTGGACTTTTAATTAATTTCAATTTTTATTGCTATCTCCATATTCCCTTTCTTTTTCTTTTTTTTTCTAATTTATTTTTTAAAGAAATCTTTCTACGATCAGAAATATGAAAATTTAAAAACTGATAGGGATTTGAATCAGAACGTCAACACCTTAACAATATATCAATACTCCATAAGCAAGACATACGAGTTCATAATTGCATTGCTAACAAATTAAATTACAATAAATATCCATCAAATCAAAATATTATAATGATTATTTAAAATCTTATGCAACCCATAAAATTATTTAAAAACTTTATCATACACACCTGCTGCTGCTGTTTGATAGTAATTAAGTATGAGCTTAGAAGCTCTTTTTTTTTGTGGGGGGTGGGGGGGGGGTGGGGAAAGATAAAGAAATACTCAGTTTGGAGTCTTTTAATTGAAATGAAGAAGTGATAGAATGAGATTGAATCAAATGGCTGCAAAGAAAGTAAAACAATAAAAAAAATAAAAAATAAAATAAAATAAAATATTGATGATATCCTAAATCGGAAAGAGAGTATTGAAAGCTGAGAAAGTGAGGATGCAATTTGTTCAGACAAAAGACAAAATACAAATTGGTGTCAAATACCGGATGTGCCCACCATATAATGTGATCTTTCTTTACCGGCTATAGTATTCAATCAAAATTTCAAAGATTATACCTTATTTCAAACGTCTATGAATTCTGCTGGGATCTATAAATTATTTTAGGCATATTGGCAAATTTAATTCCATATCTTCATTGTTTTGGCGAAAATGGTCCCCGATCTCTTTTTATTTGTATAACACTTCCCAATCATTTTGCGTTTGGCGAAAGTAGTCCTTCCGTCCACTTCTGTTAGTCTCAGCTGTTAGACTGCAAAAAAATAAATGAAAAATCGATAATGGGAAGGGTATTTGTGGAAGTTGTATTAATAAATTATTTTAATACATCCACCTCCACCGGAGCCGCTGTCGAAGCCGCCACCACCACCAAGTTTTTGAAGATTCCGGCGCCCACCTCCCCTTCCGGCACCCTTTCCTCCTTCCCCACCCCCTCTTCTCCACTACCAAGCCACCCAAAGACTCCGTTAGGGTACTCCTTCAAATAATTTCAAACTTACCCCACCCACACCCTACTTCTTCTTCAACATACCTCTCTTATTCTTCGTCATCAATCAAATTTCATTACACTAAAAAAAAAAAAAAATCACCACAAAAAATAATGAAAATTTGATCTCCTCCTTTCAAATTTCAAGATTGTTTTTGTTTATAAAAAACTTTTTTTACAAAAATAAGCACAAAATCCCTAATGAAGATTCCGGTGAGCTTGAAGATTTCGGCGGTGGCCGGTAAGGGTGTAAAGAAGAGGGAGAGAGTTGGTTGGGAAGAAAGAGGTCTGGGGTAATTTTTTGGGTAAATTGGTGAATTTCATCCCTTAACAATTTGCGATTGGTTGTTTTGGTCCCTGGTTTAATTTTTTGTAGTGGTCCATGGAGGACTTCCGGCGGGGATGTGGTGATGGTTGTTGCAGTCCTTTCCCTTTCTTCTCCAACCATTGCAAGAATTTCACATGTCTTTCATAACCCCTCTTCTCCATTCAAGGTACATATATATTATTCCAATTCATCAAATACAAAATCCCACAATTAATTAGCACTCAAACATCATTCAATCTTCAAAAAAACCTTCAAGAAATGACTAACCCAAGAACAAAAATCAGAAATAAATCAAGATTCAGCAAAAAATAAAAATAACCCCAGAATTCCCCAAATTTAATGTCAATTTATAGGGTTTCTCAAAAAAGGAGGGTTTTTGAGATTCTCTTGAGTGATTTTGATTGAATTTTCAGATAGTGGTGGAGGTGGGTTTAAAAAAAAAAATACTCCATGGCTGCTGCGGCGGAGGGTGGGATTGGGTTGAGTTGAGGTGGATATGGAGGGTGGGAAAAGAGAGTTGGAAATGGAGGGTGGGGAAGGATGAAAGGGGTAAAATAGTCATTTCACAACAACTTTTAAAAAATAAATCAAAATTCAATTTTTCCGTAACTGAAGTGGACGAAAGGACTACTTTCGCCAAACGCAAAATGATTGGGGAGTGTTTTACAAATAAAAAGAGATCGGGGACCATTTTCGCTAAAACAATGAAGATATGGGACTAAATTTGCCAATATGCCATTATTTTAACCATACTAAAATTCCAGTGGATTCTTATAGATTCTATTAAATTAATTTATCAAAATTTCTTTTAATTTATAAAATCTATACATTTTTTGAATGATACCCAATAATAAAAAAGAGATCGATTGAATGATGTATTATATTGATCCAACAGGGTTAAATTTCTAAAATCTACATATATTTATCGGCAAAATAGCCTGGTTAGTCCTAAATGTTTTTGACATTAAGGATAACGTCCTATTTGTTTTATTTTGACTTTTAATATCTTATATGTTTTTACGATCTGCCAAAAAAGGACTTCCGTCCAATTTTCTATCATTTTTCCATCTGACCTTTATTTCAGTCAAAAATGATCTTTTTTCAAAGAAATATTTATGTCATTTCATCCCCTTACTCTCAGTTAACCTCCAAAACAAAAGCTCATTTCCCTCTTCTCCAAAAAATATTCTGCAAAATTAGGAATCTTCTTGTTGTTTTGCTCTAATGGCTTCTTCTATAAAACCAATCAATTGACCAATTATGTGTGCTTCGATGATAATGCCCGCTTTGCTCTAATACTTAGAAGGGTAGTTTAATTTGATGTGAAAGTGTCGTCCTAGTTCTGTTAAGTTAAGCAGAGAACATAGAGGCCCTCCTAAATCAGGGCGGATCCAGGATTGAAATTTAGGGTGCTCCCTCAACAATTTAAAATATTGAAGAAAACGATTATCGGCAAAAGTATACCAATATTACATAACCAAACGATAGTTTAAACTACAACTCAAAAGTAAATGTCTGATTCTAATTCAGGGCAATTGCATCCTCCTCAACTTGGAAAATTTATCATCCATCTTGACACTCTGAAAAAACGCTGCAGAGGAGAATCGAATCTAGGCTGTTGGTGTGAACATTTAACACTAATACCATATAGGCCAACTTAAAAAAAAAAAATCTTCTCATACTACTTTGCAAACTCTCGACGTGTGATATTGAGAGAATCCCAGACAAATCGTACATTCTCTCAACACTATTGAAATAGTGAGAATTAAATTTCTAACAAATGTCAATACTAAGATAATAGTTACAAACAAATAAGCTCAGGTAGGTGTGAATATGCATAGTACTCTCAGCTGTGGAGTTCTTCTCCTCAAATGAATAATTTGGTTAGTTTTTTCTTTGTAGATAGAAATGGAAATTAGCAGCTTAATGTTAATGTCACTGAAAATCATACACAGGATTCTAACCACTTATTATTATTAGCATTTTGTTTTTAATTATCATGGTGCGCATTAAGAAAAAGGGAAAAAAATAGTTATAGTTAGAAAACTTAAATACATATTTTTTTAACGAATTAAAAATTACAAACTATCACACAAATCAAACCCATCATTTGAGTTGGTGAGTACGATCAAACTTTGACAATATTAGAGCTTGTTTTATGAGACTGAAACATGAAGACTAAAGTATAAAATATTATTCAAAATGTTATATGGATCACAACACATATAAGTGATACCATTACACCACCGATCTTGAGTGCTCCTAGGCATACTTTGACCACCATGTAAATCCGTCCCTGTCCTAAACCCGAGACGCAAAACAGGGAAGTGAGAGGAATATCAAAGGCCAAATCCCGCAACCGAAGCCAAAAAAAAATACTCTTTCATCTTCTTCTTCTCCCTGAATTCACAGCCAACAAACATTTATAAATAATTGTTATGTGTTCTATATTCTCTTTAGGAATATACTATTTTTTAGATTATATAATATTTAATAAAAAATAAGCACTTGGTAACTCCTTGGTGATGGACAAGTAATAAGACAAACAAAGAAAGTCACGGAACAAAGTGTAATTACTATTGTCATCATATGAGTAAAATATGAATATCCTGCTCTATGCCAATAATAAATGTTTGAGAAATTTTATTCTTAATAAAATAAAATAAAAAAATCACGTTACACAATTACCTTAATTTCTGTGATTTTTGTTACACTATGTTTAATTTATTTCAAATGAGGTTAAATAATAAATTACATAATAATAATAATAAATAATAATAATAATAATAATAATAATAATAATAATCAATCAAGATTTGTGTTTGGGACTTGAAGATGACCTCCCTTCTTCAAGAGCACTAGGAGTGATTCCTTCAGATGATGAAGAATTCATCTTTTCTTGACCCAAACCTTCTTTCTTTTTCATTTCATCAACATCTCTCCTTTCCATATGAACATCATCATCCACTGAAAGCAAAGCAACATTTTTACCATTAGGCCCTTCTTCAATTCTTTCATTGAACTTCAAATGTTCATCAACCTTGACAATTTCGCCATGACTTTTTTCGACCGTCTTCTCCTCCTTCCTCTTCTTGAGGAAGCACCAAAGGGCAAACAAGCATGCTAGGAATAATAAACATCCACAAGAAACGATTACAACTATTATGATAGTTGGATGGGGGACGAAGTAGTTGTTGAGAGAAGCAGCCATTTTAGTGGCTTGAAGTGCTTATGATTTGTTATTCACTTATTTGTATTATGTGATGAGAAGAGGAAGGAGAATGGCTTATTTGTAGTAGAGATTTTGGCAACTGCTACGTCTGACAATGCTTTTAAGTTTCCAAGACTTGGCTCTCATGTCAAGATTTTGAAG
This sequence comes from Vinca minor, assembly GCA_026122235.1. Classification (NCBI taxonomy): domain Eukaryota; kingdom Viridiplantae; phylum Streptophyta; class Magnoliopsida; order Gentianales; family Apocynaceae; genus Vinca; species Vinca minor. The sequence goes on along the minus strand of JAOCZM010000011.1, from coordinate 12,990,632 downwards.
TCTTGAAATGTTTCTTAAAGTAACTTCTAACTGTATCTCCTTTTTTATTATATATATATATATATATATATATATATATATATATATATATATATATATATATATATATATATAGTGGCGGACGCATGATTTTAAAGACGAGAGGAACACAATTAACATTGATAAAATAAATTCATAGTCCCTTTACACATTTAATCTTGTTAAATTTTAACCTAAATTGTTAAGATGTAAGTGATGTTATACCTATAATTCGCGAACCAGAAAATCTAATTTAAATTCGAAAACTTACTCAAAATTGGAACTCTAAAAATGCTCACGGGACGGGGTATTACAAAAACAAAGCTAAAACTATAAAAACAATTGGGAAAAGGCTGGTGGGGCAGGTCTGCCAGTATATATATATATATATATATATATATATATATATATAATTGTAGGTTTATTACCTTTTAAAGATTTTCTAATCCTTTCCGCAAATAAATGAGGTAAGCCATCTATAAACTTGGCTTTCCAGTGAGTACTATCACTTTCTGGTAATTGTAATACTCTATTAAGAAAAGTATCTTTATACCATCTAAAATCAGTAAGTGTTTTACACCTAAGATTTTGCAATAAAGTTCTAATAGTAATATATATATATATATATATATTAAGACTAGCTTAAGAACCTGTAATATTTTACTTGTTTAACAAAACGTTCTACTTACTTTATAGTAAACCCTTGAAAGAAATTAGGATTGCATGTCTAACTTCCCATCCCTCAATTTTCCCATGGTTATACCTTTTTCTTTTAAATGGAATGGAAAAAAATAATTTGATTACCAAAAATACACGTACTTGTAATATGTGATACTAATATTAAAAAGTTCCACACCCCTCGTTGAACCCTCTCATTAAAAATGAAAAAGTGTTTTATATATACTGTAGTTAAATAATGAAATCTGATAAATTATAGTTAAAAATTTTTAATAGGAGTAACATAATTCTATCTAGATAACATCATCCTATCTAGATCATGTAATCTAAAAAGTCTATATTCCTTGCTGTAAGCATTTTCTGGATTTCCTTGCTAATTGATTTTGTCTCCAAGCTTCATGAAATCGAATTCATACTTACCCTTCCCAGACCAAGTATTAAACAAAAGAATGTCACTGGACAAACATGAGTCCCACTGTCACTATAGATAATTATTAAAATAATCTAAATTCATCTTAAAGTTCAACACTTCAAAATATAGGTGAATATTTCTTCTACCAAGTGCAACAAAAATGATATTGAAAAATTAAAAAATATCTTAAAAATAATTGAGTTATACTTATCTTAAAATGTAAACAAAAGAACAGGAAGGCGAAGAAAGAAAAAAAAAAACCATTTCTTAGAAACAACATAAGAAGACTACAAATCACACTAATATATATATATATATATATATATATATAGACACACACACACACCTAATGACCCGTTCTATGCACGGAAACAAGTTTAATTATTAAGAAAATATTAAGTAGCATAAAAGTTAAAAATGATACCCTATACCCTGATATTTTTGTTGGTTTTTTCAAACATACCTATATATAAAAAAGAACAAGTATAAGAATTTTGTATTTATATGCAAAATATCAAAAAACGTGATAAGAGAAGAATATTCTTTCGATGATTGTTCAAGGTCGGCGTAGTAAGTTTTTTTGAAAAAATTGACGGTTGAAATGAACCATCCAAAAACAAATAAAGTCCTTCTCTCCTCATAAGAATTAAATGACTCGATCAAATAAATTTTATTTCTTGAAGTTTTTACCCTTTTAATAAAAAAGGCTTGGTAGAAGAAATAAAGTCCTTCTCTCCTCATAAGAATTAAATGACTCGATCAAATAAATTTTATTTCTTGAAGTTTTTACCCTTTTAATAAAAAAAGGCTTGGTAGAAGTTTGCATGCGGGTTCAACAGAAAACTAAATGCTTTGTTAAACTAATTTTCTTTGAAAAAAACTTTGAGTGTTGGAATAGAAAAGTTAAAAAGAAAATTAGATTTGTCACTCAATTTAATATACTAAAAAGCAAATCAACAATCGAAGAGGCCAATAGCCCAGTGGGGCATTGGCCGGCCCGTGACCGAGAGGTCCCGAGTTCGATACCCTCCGCCTGCGTGCGGTAAGCTTTATTCTACCTTATCTAGGGTGTTCTCTCCACCCAATGTGGGGCAATTGCCCATCGTGGCGTCAAAAAAAAAAAAAAAAAATAAAAAGGCAAATCAACAAATTCATTCAATTAAAAATTGTACCCACTATCTTTATTTATAATTTCGTCAAATTTTAAAAAAATTATACACTTTCGATGTGGGATCTTGAATATTATTGATAAAAAGTAAAAGAAAATATTAGAATAGGAAAAATAAAAAATCATTAAAAATATTAAAATATATAATTTAATTTGAATAACTCAAATATGAACTATATGAAAAGAAAATAAAGCACACCTCTCAAATTCATTAGGAAAATTCTAATTCAGTTAATTATGCGATGAGAATTAAATGACTCGATTAACTAATGTTTATTTTTTTAAGTTTTGACCCTTTTAATGAAAAAGTTTGGCGAGCAGGCTTGCTTGCGGGTTCAACAGAAAATTAAATAGTTAGGTGAACAAATTTTCTTTGACAAAAAACTTAGACTGTTGCAATGAAAAAAAATTGAAAAGCAAGTTTGATTTGTCACCAAATTTTATGAACTAAAAAATAACTCAACCAATTAATTCAATTAAAAACCATGCTCAAACCCTTTATTTATAATGTTGTCAAATTTTTTTTTAAAAAAAAATCATACACTTTCAATGTGAGATTTTGAATAATATTGAAAAATAAAAAAAAATTAGAATAGGAAAAATAAAAAACCATTAAAAATATAAAAATATATATTTTAATCTGAATAAGCCTGATATGAATCATCTGGGGGAAAAAATACGCATCTCCAATTTATTGGGCAAATTCAACCTAATTAGTGATACGATAAGAATTAAATGGCTCGAACAACTAAAGTTTATTTTTTAAATTTTTTTTTTAATCTTCTAAGGAAAAAAGTTTAGTGAGAAAGCTCGCTTGCGAGTTCAATAGAAAACTAAATAATTGGGTGAACCATTTTTTTTAAACAAAACTTTGACTGTTGGAATGAAAAAATTGAAAAGAAAATTAGATTTGACACTTAATTTAATGGATTAAAAAACAACTCAACCAATTAATTCAATTAAAAACAATATTCAAACTATTTATTTATATTTTTGTCCAATTTAAAAACTTCATACACTTTCGATGTGGGATCTTGAATAATATCGAAAAAAGGAAAATTAAAAAACAATAAGAAAAATTAAAATTAAAAAAATTAAAAATTAAAAATTAAAAATATATAATTTATTTTGAATAAGTCTAACATGAACCATCCGAAAAGAAAATAAAATTTGCATCTCCAATTTAATACGTTAATACATTAAGAATTAAATGGCTCGAAGAACTAAAATTTATTTTTTAAAAGCTTTCACTCTTTAATGAAAAAAAAAAATAGTTAGAAGAATTGCTTGCGGAATCAATAGAAAACTAAATGGTTCGCTGAACTAAAAGCAAATAATTTCCAACTCAGTTGATGATACGACAATAATTAAATGGATCGATCAAATAAAGTTTAATTTTTTAATTTTTAAGTTTTTGACTCTTTTAATGGAAAAAGTTTAGTGAGCATGCTCACATGCGGGTTAAATAGAAAATGAAATTTTCGGTGAACTAATTTGCTTTGAAAAAAGCAGACTGTTAGAATGAAAAAATTGAAAAGAAAATACAATTTGTCACTCAATTTAATTGACTAAAAAGCAACTCAACTGATACATTAAATTAAAAACCATGTTCAACCCCTCTATTTATAATATTGTCAAATTCTAAAATTTTCATACACTTTTCGATGTGCATCTTAAATAATATTGAAAAAATATAAAAATTAGAATAGGAAAAATATGGAACCATTACAAATATTAAAATATATAATTTAACTTGAATAATCCAAATATGTCAAGCTTAATTTTAATTTAATGGATAAAAAATTATTCAACCAATCAAAATCTTTAAAACGAATGAGAAAATTCAAAATTAGTTTATTAACTGCTCACGTCTGCCTGCGATTATTCTTTCATGTCCTTGAATGATTTTTAAGTATAGCGATTATTTTTTCAAGGTTTCTTTCTGTAATACCCGGGACTTTTTGCTTGCGTGTTAGTGATGGGTAATTAATTTTTCATGACTTGTTACGTTAACTTGAATTTATTTTTACGCGATTAAACGATTTTGTGTCTATTATATTTTTATAATGTGTTACATGTTACTTTTGAGTATGTTTTGTTGAGGGACGTTTCATACGTGTTTCGTAATTGAAGATTTATTTATGATTCACCTTAATGATTACTTTAATTAGAATTGAAATTAAGTAGGAATTTTATTAGGAATAAGGAAATTAAATAAATTAGAAAAAGAAAAGGTAAAGGAAACATCAGTTTCGTGGGATGGGGAAGAAAGAATAAAAAGAAAATTAAAATAATTGGAAGTAATTGAGGGGTCAGCAACGTGGGATTGGGGAGACAGCATTGGAAACGGTGCACAATCAAAATAAACTGAAAGGCATAGAAACGGCTGCAGAGCCGTGAGAGACAGAAAGAACAGAGACATATTTTGTGGAATTCTGAGGACTTTGAGAGGTCACTGAGGGAGCGTTTCTTCACCTTTTTTTAACGCACAAGATATCAAAACGACGGCGTTCGCGATAGCTACGAGTGAGCGCAGACGAGAGTCAAATCGGAGTTCGGAGCGGAGAGATAACGTACCGGGAGTGGAGCAAATTTCTGAAAATTCTGGTTCGGATTTTTGCTTGCTTTAATTTTCGTTCGACAAGGTAAGGACCCAATCTTTTATTTATTTTCTGCTGGATTTATATATGTATATTGGCTATTGATTTAGAATTGTTTTGGGATTGTTTGAGTATGAATTATTTGTAGAAATAATATTCACTAAAATATATGAGAAACAGATAACTTTACAAATTAGATCAAATCTTGTGAAATACACAATATCCTTAAACCGAATTCGCCTTCTTCCCTCTGGTGCTTAGAATTTTTGAAGGTGTTCGATTCCCAGGATAAGATGATCTGCAAGTAGAACCGTCACAAGCACTGGAAGCTCCACAAGCGAACTGCCGACGAGCTTGCAACTATCACCAAAAAACTGTTTGTAAAAGTATTGTAGAGTTTCAGATTTTTTATGCGTTGTGTGTGCAATGGAGAATGAAGGGAATATATAGTGAAGCTGGTTCACTCCAAGAGTTTGCTGAATTTACTAGCATTCATGAATCCAATTGATTGCTGAAATTACTAACATTCATGAATCCAATTAAAATTGGTAACTCTTGGCTATTGAACTCCCTAAACGTTTCAGATCAGTAATTGTGTGTTTGGGATGCAAAAAATCATCTCGAATTCAAGTTAAGACCTCCCAAGACCCCCAAGGCCCCGCTCCCGGACTAATGTATTATATAATCTACCCGAACTAATGTTTTATATTAGTCTCGGTTGAACTCCGGTTGAACCTTGCGGGGGCTCTGCCATACTCACACATTTACTCTAGCTTCTTGGTTCCCTTTTTATTAAGTGAACAAGAAACACCAAATAAAACAATGTGGGATACCCACAAATTTTGCATTCACTAACCATATTTCCAACATCACCCACATGAGTCAAAATTTGTATTCATATCCAATATCCCCCACTGGATACAAACTTTGAAAACCTTTTGACTCGATAGTGGTGATAGCAACAACGAACGATTCCTGCATAGGATAGGTAGGTGTGGTAGCCCTTGAACCTTCCCTTGTGTTCTACGTTTACGTTCACCAACAGACATAGTAGACGCGATGCTTTGAACTAATCTGTTATAGCCAGCAAACCATTGACGTATTCCATACAGGGTCTCGATCCCGACTCATTTCGGGTTCTCACGATTGTGTCCGCTTTTGGCCATGGACACACGCTCGGGTTCTCGTGAGTTGTCCTCAAGAAATGCGCCCTTCAACATTTCTCTTTTAAGGCGGCCTCTACCTTAGCTCACATAGGTGACTGCTCATACTTTTTTGAGTAAACCCGCCGGTTACTCCTTCAACACACCCGAGAGTCATTAAAAGCATAACTTAGCCTCATCTACGCGGGTATCACTGTTTCTCATCTAGGAATGGTTGGAGGTGAACCCCCTCCCCCACAGTGATCTCTATGTGCGACCTAAGCCAGTTTCCCTTGAAATCTATATCTTAGGGATCTCCAGTCAACTAGATTGGGTTGTCACTCACTGCACATTTTCCTGGGCTTTTAATCCCATTCATTTCGATGATTTCTCAACTAGTTCTCTATTCAAACCTTTGGTTAGCGGATCCGCAATGTTATCCTTTGATCGTATGTAATCAATAGTGATAACGCCAGTTGAGAGTAATTGTCGAATGGTATTATGTCGTCTACGTATATGTCTCGACTTACCATTGTACATGTGGCTCTGGGCCTTCCCAATTGCTGATTGACTATCGCAATGAATGCAGATTAAAGGCACAGGCCTTTCCCATTCTGGAATATCCTCTAAGAATAAGCGTAACCACTCAGCTTCTTCTCCATATTTGTCTAACGCAAAGAACTCAGACTCCATAGTTGATCTTGCAATCACTGTTTGCTTAGAGGATTTCCATGACACGGCTGCACCACCTAAAGTAAACACGTATCCACTGGTTGACTTTGATTCTCTCATATCTGATATCCAGTTGGCATCAGAATATCCTTCAAGAACAGCTGGATACCGTGTGTAGTGCAACCCGTAACTCCGAGTATATCTTAGGTACCGAAGTACTCGAAAAAGAGCCTTCCAGTGATCACTACTCGGGTTACTCGTAAATCTACTCAGTTTGCTTACTGAATAAGCAATATCTGGTCTAGTAAAACTCATTAAGTACATCAGACTTCCAATTACTCTGGAATATTCGAGTTGTTGCACACTTTCACCTTTATTCTTAGCAAGGTGTTGACTAATATCCATTGGTGTTCTAGAAACTCCTAGATCATGTTGACAGAATTTCTCAAGGATCGTGTCAACATAGTGTGATTGGCTCAACACTAGTCCATCTTGAGTTCTTGAGATACGAACCCCTAAGATGACATCAGCTTGTCCAAGGTCCTTCATGTCAAAATTTTGAGTTTAACATGTCTTTAGTGGCCTGAATCATTTTCTTGTTACTTCCAATAATAAGCATGTCATCCACATATAGGCAAAGAATGACATATCCGTCTTTAGTGGATTTCACATACACACACTTATCACACTCATTAATTTTGAATCCACTTGAAAGCACGGCCTTGTCAAACTTTTCATGCCATTGTTTAGGTGCTTGTTTCAATCCATATAAGGATTTAACAAGTCGACAAACTTTCCTCTCTTTGCCTGGAACTATAAAACCTTCGGGTTGTTCCATGTATATTTCTTCTTCTAAATCTCCATTTAGAAAAGCTGTTTTGACATCCATCTGATGTACATCCAGATTTCGCAATGCAGCAATCGCCAAAACGAGCCTTATGGATGTGATCCTTGTCACGGGTGAATAAGTATCAAAGTAATCTAGTCCTTCCATTTGTCTATTCCCACAAATAACTAGTCTACCCTTGTACTTATCAATCGTCCCGTCAGCCTTCATCTTTCTCTTAAAAACCCCATTTTGATTTTAAAGGTTTACATCCTGGTGGTAGATCCACTAACTCCCAGTTATGATTTTGTAAAATGGAATCAACTTCACTTCGAATTGCTTCTTTCCAAAATGGAGCCTCGGTCGAACTCATAGCTTCACTATAAGTTCGAGGTTCACTCTCAAGCATAAAAGTCACAAAATCAGGACCATACGTTTTCTCGAAACGTGTCCTTTTGCTTCGTCGAGGTTCTTCATCCTCAATTCCTTTTGTTTGACTACTTTCACCCACAGTCTCATGTTCAACACTACCCTCAGGTTCACGTGTTCTTTTTTATGTCGAAGCCTCTTCACTGGACTTCAATGGAAACACATGTTCAAAGAACGTTGCATTCCTCGATTCTAATATCGAATTCTTGTGCACCCGTGAGTTGTCACTCTTATGTACAAGAAATCGATACGCATTACCATTGTGAGCATATCCGATGAAGATTGCGTCCACAGTCTTAGGACCTATACTCACTTTCTTAGGAGGAGGTACTAATACCTTTGCTAAACACCCCCACACACGAACGTGATCATAGGTAGGAGCTTTACCTTTAAATAGTTCAAATGGTGTCTCATCCTCAGACTTACGAGGAATTCTATTCAAAAGGTAATTCGCTGAAAGAATCGCTTCCCCCCACATTCCTTGGGGTAAGCTTATCAACAAAGCATTCATCATCTCTTTCAAAGATCGATTCTTTCTTTCAGCAATTCCATTTGATTGAGGTGAGTAAGGTGGTGTAACCTCATGTACTATGCCATGCTCGGCACAAAAATGACCAAAAGGTGCTACATACTCCCCACCTCTGTCACTTCTTACTACCTTTATTTTCTTTTCAAGTTGATTTTCAACTTCTTCTTTGAAAAGAATAAACTTAGATAAAGCCTCATCTTTGCTTTTCATTAGATACACATAGCAATACTTTGTGCAATCATCTACAAAAGTGATGAAATAGTTATTTCCACCTCTAGATAGCACAGCGCTCAAGTCACAAACATCACTATGAATCAAGTCAAGTGGTTTGCTATTACTAATTACATTAGGAAACGGAATCCTTGTTAATTTCGCTTCAACACATGTTTCACATTTGTAATCTTTAACAATCTGTTCATAAGGTATGTGATTTAATTTTACAACTCTCTTTAACGAATTAAAATTCACATGTCCTAATCTACCATGCCAAACGTTAGCAGACTCAATCAAATAAGTAGAACTGGTAGTAGTTTTATTCATATTCATCACCATTACATTCATTTTGAAAAGGCCATCAACCACATAGCCTTTTCCCACATACATACCAGACTTGGACAGTATAACCTTATCAGACTCAATTACAATTCTAAAACCATGTTTGCTTAACACTAAACCAGACACCAAGTTCTTCCTGAGCTCTGGAACATGCAGGACTTTGTTCAGAGTGACTTGCTTGCCTGAAGTCATCTTGAGCACAACACTCCCTTCACCCTCTATGGTTGAAGTGGCAGAATTCGCCATGTACATCTTCTCGCCATTAGTAATTTTCTTGTATGTAGTAAAGTGTTCCTTAACCGAGCACACATGCCTAGTTGCACCTGTGTCAATCCACCATTCTTGTGGATTTGTCCCCACCATATTCACCTCTGAAATTACAGCACTTAAGTTGACACCACTCAAGTCTTCAGTTACAATATTGACCATATTACCCTGACCACTTTTGTTAGTAGACTTTTTAGGTTGTCTACATTCATAAGACTTATGACCTCTCCTATTACAATTGTAGCACATTCCTTCAAATTTCTTAAAGGTGTTACCTCTAGAATCATGTCCATTTTTCTTGAAATAAGGTCCCCTAGGTGCAAAGTTGCTTCTCTTCCCCTTTCTTTAACAATCTGTTGCTTCTCTTCCCCTTTCTTCGACCCATGCTCCACAACATTAGCTTTCACCTCTCCCACAGAAGGGTTGGATAAAGCACTAACAACTCCAGTATTTCTGTTGTCTTCCTCAATGCGAAGACGCATGGCCAATTCTTTCACGGTCATCTCCTTTCGCTTATGTTTCAAGTAGTTCTTGAAATCTTTCCATGAAGGAGGAAAGTTTTTCAAATATCGCCGCAGCTTGAAAACCTTCACTTAGCATCATACCCTCGGCATGAATTTCATGGAACATCACCTCAAGTTCTTGTACTTGATCACACAGGGATTTTCCATCAACCATCTTGAAATCAAGAAACCGACCAACAATGAACTTTTTGGCTCCAGCATCTTGGGTTTTGTACTTGTATTCCAAAGCATCCCATACAGCTTTGGCAGTGTTCAAAGTACGATACACACCAAAACAAATCATCCGAGAGATAACTCAAAATATAGTTACGACTCAGATAATCTGAATACTTCCAGGCCTCCACAGCGGCCACATTCCAAACACTATTTTCACCTTCTTGAACAGTAGGAGGATCCTCTATCAAAAACCGATTAAGGTTTAAAGTCGTAAGATAAAACATAACCTGCTCTCTCCAACGTTTGAAGTTCTGTCCAGAAAATATTGATGGCTTCGCTTGAGCATGAGTAGGCATGATCCCCATGTGATGTGGTGGCAATGGCAGTTGATTGGGAACTGGTGGTTGAGGGGGGCAGAGTTGTAGTAGTAGCAAAAACAGGAGGGACAACAAAACCTCCGGTATTCTAGGGTACATCATTTTGGTTTCCAAACATTGGTGCAGAGATTGAACCCAAGTTCATAACATCAGAGGTAATAGGAACATTCATACTCCCAATAGTTATGGATCCAGTTGCAGGAGGAGCTGATGAGAAGGCACCATGTTGTCCAGCAGAAGTTGGTGGAGTGTTCATGTTTGAAGTCATTGCAAAGTTTTCTGTCTCCAGGGAAGTAAAATTCGGTTTAAGCTGTAGAAATAATATTCACTAAAATATATGAGAAACAGATAACTTTACAAACTAGATCAAATCTTGTGAAATACACAATATCCTTAAACAGAATTCGCCTTCTTCCCTCTGGTGCTTAGGATTTTTGAAGGTGTTCGATTCCCAGGATAAGATGATCTGCAAGTAGAACCTTCACAAGCACTGGAAGCTCCACAATCGAACTGCCGACGAGCTTGTAACTATCACCAAAAAACTATTTGTAAAAGTATTGTAGAGTTTCAGATTTTTTGTGCGTTGTGTGTGCAATGGAGAATGAAGGGAATATATAGTGAAGCTGGTTCACTCCAAGAGTTTGCTGAATTTACTAGCATTCATGAATCCAAATTGATTGCGGAATTTACTAGCATTCATGAATCCAATTGATTGCTGAAATTACTAACATTCATGAATCCAATTAAAATTGGTAACTCTTGGCTATTGAACTCCCTAAACGTTTCAGATCAGTAATTGTGTGTTTGGGATGCAAAAAATCATCTCGAATTCAAGCTAAGACTTCCCAAGACCCCCAAGGCCCCGCTCCCGGACTAATGTATTATATAATCTACCCGAACTAATGTTTTATATTAGTCTCGGTTGAACTCCGGTTGAACCTTGCGTGCACCCGCGGGGGCTCTGCCATACTCACACATTTACTCTAGCTTCTTGGTTCCCTTCTTATTAAGTGAACAAGAAACACCAAATAAAACAATGTGGGATACCCACAAATTTTGCATTCACTAACCATATTTCCAACATCACCCACATGAGTCAAAATTTGTATTCATATCCAATATCCCCCACTGGATACAAACTTTGAAAACCTTTTGACTCGATAGTGGTGATAGCAACAACGAACGATTCCTGCATAGGATAGGTAGGTGTGGTAGCCCTTGAACCTTCCCTTGTGTTCTACGTTTACCACTACTAAAAAAAGCATCTATTGCGTCAGGTGACGCCTGCCACAAATAGTATGTTTTTCGACGAGAAAACGTTTTTGCGTCGGCTATGCGACAGCTATTGAGGGGTCGCATGGAAAGGCGCCGCAAAAACTTTGCGACGGAAAACACCTGATGCAATTAGTTTTTCCAACGGGAATATTTTCAATTGCGACGTTTTTATCTCGTCGTGAAAACTTAGCAAAAGCAACTAGTTTTTGCATCGCTTATAATTTTCAACGCAATAACCGACACAAAAATATATTATGCGACACATTATTTACTGTCGAAAATAGTTTTTCACTATCGTAAATATTATAATAAAATAATATTAATTATTGTTTTGTAATAGCACAATGTGTCGAAAGTAATGTTTCACCGTCGCAAAATGTTATTATAAAATTATATTTTTTATTTTTTTGAAATTACACAATATGTCGAAAATAATATTTGTCTCGACGCAATAACACAACTGAAATTATTTTTTACACCGTCGAAAACAAATGAATAAAATTTATTTTTCTTGTCAGACAATCGAAAATAATATTTATCGACAATATAAATAATATCAATATTAAATTTTATCGATTGCATGAAATGCCAAACACTAGTAATATTTCCACCAAGATTAACAAGGGTACTGCCGAAATTATCACTCCTATTTGTTCTTAGGAAGTTGTTCTGCTTGCAACGGTTGAATTAGGACTTTCTCTTAGTCTTGTTGTCATCAATGTGTATCGAAAATGGAGTTGTTTTCAATCTTGAGGCCCTTGACCAGACTGAAGATGATCTCATTGAGAAGTTCGCCTGGGGAGTTTCTCAAGTCACTGCATTGTCATTCACTATATCATATCCAACTCTTGTTTCTGCACCACACATGTTCATCAATGACTATAAACACAAAATAATAATGCAACAACCAATTATTTAAAAGGCGGAACAAAAAAAAGGCACACATATCCTAAGAAAGAGTTGGACACGAAAAGCTACATTTTTCTATAAATGCAATTCTCATATATATTCACCTGGTGAGATCTTTGATTATTATAACAACATTCACAAGATTAAGGATGACAAGGTTCACAAGGAAGGAGCAAATGTAAAAGGGTACCTTTATTTTAAACCTGTGGAGATAAAGTTGCATCATTAGTGCATGAAGGCTTCTTTGCGTTATAATAAACATGAGCAATCTGAACCTATTAATCAGCTTTGTGAGTCTCTCCATGATGTTTCCAAAGATCCCCAACTAAAAAATTTATACTTTCTAGTGAAAAAAAGAAGAAGAAGCAAACAACGATAATATGGATAATTTGTATCCCGGTTAGGAATTTCTAAAAAGTACCTCTTTCCATGTACAAAATTATGTTTCCTCGTGAGAACAATATTTGTGGACATTCTTTAACCTTCAGAGCATACACCATAATCCATAAGTAAGCAGAAAAGTTGCAAAAAAAAAGAATGAGAAACATACCATTTAGAGAGTAGATACTGAGGTGTATAGGAACAAGATAAATTTGTTTTATCTGCCCTGTAATTCTATCAGTTTCATCTGCAATTTTCTTCCGCACCAAGGCTGCCCAGAAAATTTGATAGTCAATATGCAAACCCAGCAAGTTGATACTTACAATACTTGAGGTTTTATGCTAGAATAGTTTAGCATTAGAAGAGCCTGATTACATTCTCTGCTTCTTTTACCCTCTTTACTTGGAAAACAAGTTCCTTCGCTGGACAGAGAAAGAGAGGGAATCTCGAAACAAAATATTTGTATAAAAAGCTGAGGTCAGTCCTCAAATATTTTAGGCCGATAAACATCCAAGTGTGACGAGTAACATCAAGTATCTTAGATGATTTTGCTGATCTTTTCTCTTCATTTAATTACAATAAAAGTCATCACCGAGACAAGTTAATAAATTATGCTGCATGAGAAGAATCTTACACACTAGAGTTAAGTTTGTAAAGATGTTAATTACCATATCTAACCATATTCCCCTCTTAATATGACACTAACCTCCAAAGAACCGAGCTAAGTGGATTATAAGTAAAATAATGAGTAATAACAATAGAACAGTAAAGAAAAGATAATTTTACAATAAATACATATACCAAAATCAGTAAATCTTCTCCTTGGCATATGACCAAACTGCATACTCTTGTGTTCCATCATCTGCCTTTTGCAGTTTCAAAAGCAGAGGACGTCTCGTAACAATTCCTGCATGATTGTTTTAGTTAATATTGATGAAGATAACATAATGTACCACCTCATCACATTTTCCAACACAAAAGTTTTACTTTGTCCCCAACCACTTTTCCAATCCAAATGCACAAGGAAATAAAACCTCAACAGAAAGGTTATATGGAGAGCAAAATAATCAGATCCTCGAGGAAGGAAATATATTCTTACAATACTCTCCAAAACCGATGACTTTCCAGAACTATGCAATCATTAGAATTAAAAATCAGCAATCACAGAGAAAAAATGTCATAGCAAAAACTCAATTTTTTTTGGAATAATATCACAAATCTAACTTTATTTAACATCTAAAACCCTAGATAATCAGTAAACAGATCAAAATTCAAATTTTAGTCTAATTACTAATCCAAACTACAGAACACAATAACACAACAAATTTAATTCTTCAATTTAATTAACAAAATTCTTCGAATACCTCGGTTTGTGTTCTTCAATTTAATTATCAAAGGGTTCCACAAAACCAAGAAAATTCTTCAATTCTCAATCTACAGAATTTAGAACCTATAATCAGAAAACCATACACACGCAACAAAACCTTACATCACCTTAACAACCTCGAGAGGGGGTGGTGGTGCTGAGATGGTGAGGACGCTGAGAAGAGATTGAAAGAAAGAGAGAACTCGACGGATATGAGATGGTGGTGGTGGTGGCCGGAGTTCGAAGCATAAATTGGGGAAGGGGTGACGACTTGTGTGAATTAGGGGAGAATGAACACTGAATCCCACCACAAATTTTTATTATATGCTACTAAACTTCTTGCGTCGACTAAAACCGTTACAAATATTAATTAGCGATCGTAAATGCATATCACTAAATGATGTCGTATTGTTATTTATTCGTGGGCGCAAAAAGCATCCCGAGCTGTGTGAAAAAAAATATATTTTTTGCATATATATAAACAAATTATTTTAAATACAAAATGCATTGAACTATATTATATAGAATTTATTATCTTTTCAATTTATAATGTTTCGAATTTTACAAAAACATTATCAAACAATTAGTTAATAAAGCTAAAGTATCACTTATTATTTTTTAAAATAATATGACATTAATATATAACGGTGAAAACATAAATTAATTATTTTACAATTTCTAAAAAAATTAGATCAAAATTTAAATATAGTATTATTCGATTACTATTTTTTTTTATAGCTCTTGTGATCTATTGGTTTATGGTTAGAACTTTTATTGTTTCAATCATAGGGGTTGTATTTAATTCCTGTCAATTCATACTATACTACTTTGGAATAAAGATTTTTTTAAAATATTTATTTTACGGGATGCAGCGAGAAAATTCACTACCAAAACTAATAATAAAATTTTGATCATTTGCAACAACTTTATATGTGACGGGAGAATTCCATCGCAATTTTTGGTTATTTGGGGCAAAACATTTTGCATCAAACAAAACCTGTCGCAAATTTGGTCATTTGCATCAACTTCATATGTGACGGGAGAATCCCGTCGCAAATTTTGATTATTTGTGGCGAAACTTCTTGCGTCGACTGAAGCCCATCACATATAATCCCCTTTTCACGACGAATTAATTTGCTGACACAAATAGTAATTCGCGGTCATAAATGCATATCACGAAACGACGCCGTACCGTCATTTGCATTTGTGTGTCATTCTTGACGTAAATGACAGTTATTTGTAACGGTAAACATCCGACGCAAAAAATCTCGTTGCAACAAGCTATATTTCTAGTAGTGTACGTTCACCAACAGACATAGTAGACGCGATGCTTTGAACTAATCTGTTATAGCCAGCAAACCATTGACGTATTCCACACAGGTCTCGATCTGACTCATTTCAGTTCTCACGATTGTGTCCGTTTTGGCCATGGACACACGCCTGGTTCTGTGAGTTGTCCTCAAGAAATGCGCCCTTCAACATTTCTCTTTTAAGGCGGCCTCTACCTTAGCTCACATAGGTGACTGCTCATACTTTTTTGAGTAAACCCGCCGGTTACTCCTTCAACACACCCGAGAGTCAATAAAAGCATAACTTAGCCTCATCTACGCGGGTATCACTTGGAAATTGTGAATTGTGGAAGTTGAACGTCGATGTTATATGGGTCGATGTTGAACTTGTTTATTTGTTAATTACTTGGGTCGTCTTTTTTGGTTGAGGAGACGTCGTGTTACTTGGTCCTTTGTCTATTTGGTAGTCGTCGTCATCTATCTGGTTTTGGTCGACCGAGTCGTCGTCCCATTCGAGCTCTTGTTTATGAAAGATCTGTAGCAGGATACGTCCACTTTTGATATCGTCAGAACCCGTGAGTTCGCGATAATTCTGTGTGTGTGGATGTGTGGACCCGGACCCTAGCGGGAGAAACAAGTTAGGGTTGTTAACAGTAAATTGTGGAGCTCATGTGTGGGCAATGACACAATGAACGTGTTCTTTATTTTTGGCCTCCAATCGGGGAAAGATTCAGCCGGACTTCTGATTCTGTGTGGCCCTTCCTCAGTGGGTTATTACATGGGGACTGTTAGCTGTGATTATGGGTTTGATTAGACAATTGAGCTTGATTGTGGGATTGTAGTGTCATAGCGGTAACTATGTTCGTAATGTCTAAGAAAATTGTGTAATCGAGGATATTGTAGGGCAGACGTGCTTGATGTGGATTCGGTTGTATGAAATGCTTAGACGTGAAGAGTATAGTTGTTTAGCTTAACTATTGCTTTTCACTTGTTTGGTCTTTGTTTGTTTTATACTTGATTGTTTGACATAACTGTTGGTTTGTATTGCATGAGTAGTATGGGATGCTCATGACATTAATTCTGATATGAGATGTCATATTTGATAAGTATATTCGAACATTTGTTTGGGGTCATATATGATACTTGGTATTGAGTCCTTTTAATTTGTATTTTGGGTTGGGACTGATTTGCTGCAAGATAGTATACTTGTGTACAAGTTTTGCACTTGTTTTTCTGATTTTCGCAAGTCGCGGATGATGCTTGGTCTGCGGGTCACTTCGGTCGACCGGGTTGTGTACTGGTCAACCGGAACTTCTGTTTTCTGTTTGTGTGTTTATGGGATATCACCGGTCGACCGGACTGAGGGTGTGGTCGATCGAAAGGTCACAGTGCAACTTGTACAGAATTCTGTTATGTTATGATCTGTTATGCTCTGCACTGTACTGTACTGTCCTGCGTTCTGAGTTACGTAAGATTTGAGTTATGTCGTGTTAAAAATGTATTTTCAAAACAACCAAAAAGGGTATTTTGAGAAACGGGAATCTGCTGAGTCTATTTTTGTTGTATTGTGTTCTGTTTATATCTGGTTATTATTATAGGTCCTTACTGAGCACCGGAGCTCAGTCCATCCGCTTTATTACTGTGCAGGTGATGTAGATGTTGATCCTGTTTACGAGGATGATACTTGGGATGAGCCATTGGAAGAGTGATCATAATCTACATAGCTGCCGAATTTATTTATTTCTTTTAGTATTTCATTTGGACACTTAGTTTCATTTCATTTATTTCTTTTAGAACGCTTAGACTTATTCTAATAATGTAATAAGTAGATTCATTTTCAGTTATGTATTCAGTTTTTACGCTATTTAATTCACGTTTGGATTTAATGCATAAGGAATTCCCTTTTAGTAACTCTGTTGTAGGCTTTGGTGTCTTTTGGATCAATGAGACACTGCCATGTCATAGACCCTGGTTACGGGGTGTGACACTTTCAATGACGGCTCAAGGTCGGGATGTTAAGTATCTTGTAAAAAAAATTGTTTAATTGAACAATCTGAAAAGAAAATAAAGTCCGCCTCTCTAATTCGTTTGGGCAAATCTCAACTCAGTTAATGATACTCCAAAAATCACATGGTTCGATCAACAAAAGTTAATATTTTGAAGTTTTTACTCTTTTAATGAAAAAAGTTTAGTGAGGATGTTCGCATGCAGGTTCAATATAAAACTAGATGACTCGGTGAACTAATTTTCTTTAAAAAAAAAACATTAACTATTTGAATGAAAAACATTGAAAAGAAAATTGGATTTGTCACTCAATTTAATGGACTAAAAACCAACTTAATCAATTCATTCAATAAAAAATCATTCTCACCCCTTTATTTATAATGTTGTCAAATTTCAAAAAACATTCATAAACTTTCGATGTGGGAAAGAGAATAAAATAGAATAGGAAAAATAAAAAAATCATTAAAAATATTAAAATTAACAATTTCATTTGAATAACTCAAAGATGCAAAACTATATCGTTAATTTAATAAATAAAAAATCATCTCAACCAATCATGTTTTTTAAACTAATTAAAGAACAAAAAATTCTAGAAAATTACACGTGGGATTGTGAAATCTTGTGATTGGTTGAAAATGAAAAATGTTCTTTAATATATATATACTAGCAAATGACCCGTGCTATGCACGGAAATACTAAATTTCAAATTATGAATTTAATGGTTGTAAAATTGTATTTAGAACAAAAACTCGTTAGCTTTAATTTTTCAGAAAACAAATAATGTGACTTTTATTGAGTAACTCACAAATGTAAGTGTGAACACCGAATGATTATTGGATAAAAAATATTGGATCAAATAATATAAAATCAAAATAATTAAACATAGTCCTATACTATTTCGATTAATGTTTCATTCAATGTTTTGATCCAATCATCACTAATCTACTACTATTAAATGTAAATCACCTAATCTTTTTAGAAAACATGAAGAGACTACGTATTGTGACTTCAATTTTCTTATAGAGCCATCTAATTCATGAAGTTTTTTAACATTGTGTGTTCCACGTTTTGAGATAATGCATCTTCTTCGATGAGAGCGAGCAATTTTCTGCTCAAGTTTTTTCCGCCAAACTTGCATTATTGTAAGATCCATTTTAGTAAATGTTTGTATTCCCTGAAAGATAAAATTAGTCTATTAATAAATTATTTAAAGGGAATTTATTAATAGTAATGTTTATTAGATAAAAATGGATCAAATATAGATATAAATAATAATTAAACATCAAAAGTCATGAACATAAAAATGATGAAGAGATGAGTAAACGTTGTAATAAAATATTCTCATAAATTCACAGAAACTTCACAATAAATTCCCTCAAATAAGTTCCTCCCAAACTTTATAATTTTTTGGTAAATTGGTCATTTTTAATGGCAATCTTTTAAGAAAAATCACTTTTGTAAAAACTCTTTTGGGCATGGCTAAAGAACTTAATTCTTAAAACCAAAATTATAAATCAAGTCTAAATTAAGTTTAAGTTTTTGACTATGACTTCTAGGACATAAATAAATCAATACATATAACAGAAAAGATTACCAAGAATTATGATTCTTTGTACCCTGCAATCAAATAAATCGAAACATTTAAAAGAAAATCAAAATGAAAAATTAAAAGTGGCTAGCAATAATCAATAAATTCAGTTATCATAAATTAATGTAAAAAAAGCCAAAATTCTACTCATAATATAAAAGAAAATTAGAAAAATAACACAAGGGCCATAAGCAATATGATGATACATAATTCTTAGAAATTCAAATATTATTTAGGCTATATACTTTAACAAATACAATATTACTTTAGTCTGAAATTTAATTTTTCACTTTGACAATGTATTACTTTTACCCTAAAAAAAAAAGACAATGTATTACTTTAAGATGAAAATTAATAAAAGTATTTTACTTTTAATAAAGTTGCTTTCTTGCATTATTAGTTAAGGAAGGTTAATGCCCTTAAATTACGCTTAAACTAAGGAAGGTTAGTAGTGGAAGTTTATATGAAAAAATATTATTATTTTAGGAAATGAGTAATTTAAGTCTAGATATTCTTAAAAGAAAAAAACAAAACTCATAATGGACTTACTTGACTCGACAAAAACTCAGAATGAGATTTCTTATATCATAGAATCCTCTTTTTAGACATCTAAGAAATGATAAGGAATAGCGGGTAAGCTAATATACCTTTTGATGAAGCAAGTTTCATTATAACCTTCGAACACCTGTGTTAGAGAGAATAAAATATCCAAATTCACAAATAAAGATAAAAGAAAAGGAAGAGTAAGTAGACAACACATATTTGAAATTTTCATGTTTCATTCAAAACAAAACAATAAAAAAAATCATCTGACACCAAATTTCATTATGATTACCCAAACAACTCGAAAAACAAATTGAGTGTTAAGAGTAGAGTAAGTAGCCAACACATATTTGAAATTTTCTATCATTTACACTTTTAATGTTCACTTGTGGCTTGTTTTCTTCAACTTTACTGGTGCCTTAGATCCATTTTCATGCTTGTTACTTTTATTATTGAAAAAATAAAATAAAAAGAACTTTGAAACATAAGAGAACAACTGAAATATGGAAATTATGACAATAAAAAGGGCATTTTTTTATGATTAATTATCATTAAAGAAAAGTATGAGGATAAGTAAAAATATGGATTCTTAAAATCATAGATAAGTGGTAGAGGCAAGACATTGATTTTCTAAAGGAAATCAATTTAGAAATAGTGAATTAGTGAATGAAAGAAATAAAAAAAATAAGTTTAAAAAGTAAACTGTACCTATGATTTTCAAAACCCGGTTATCAGTTTGCACTCCATCTCTTAACATGTTAAAGAGAACGAAGAAAACAAAAAAAACAACAGAATAAAAAACTTACTTGAATTTAAAGTTTCCATGAATTTATTGATCAAATAAAATTCAAACACAAAATTTCAAGATTGTTTGTCTTTAATTCTTGATATGATTAAAAAAGATGAAAAAGAAAATAAAGGAAATAAATCTGAAGATTTTACTGAGAAAGTGGCGGAGAAGAAAAATTTTGGGTTAGAGTTTTCAAGATTTCTGATTGGTTAAAACTTTTTTTTTTAACATAAAAACTGGATATTTATTTAATATCAAAAAAAAGTTGTGGTAGGAGAAAATCCGATGGATCTCCAAACCATTGAGATGAGGTTCTGGACCTCATAGCATATTTAGCCAATACATCAGCAGATGAATTACACAATCTATGAACATATGATATATCGGCTAATCTAATTCCTTGGACTTCCTTAATAAGACTAATAAAAAGACCAATAGGCGACAAATCTTCGTCTTCATTGTGTATGCGGGTGACCAGCGCTTTGCAATCACTTTCTATAAGATGTATTTGATAACCATTGGAAGCAGCAAACTTAATACCCTCGAGGAGAGCCATAACTTCTGAATGTTCGGGTCTGGGTGTAATGCTGAGGTGATTGGCAAAACCAGCTATGAATGCTCCTTCATTGTTCCGGATAATGGCACCAATACCACCTGTGCCATATTTCCAAGAGCCGTCAACATTTAGTTTAAGCATACTGAAATCCGGGGGTTAGCATACTGAAATCCGGGGGTTTTCATATTTTTTTGGACTGACCTGCCTGTTAGCAAGAATCCGTGGTACCTGACTTAAATTATCTGTAGTAAACATCTTTGCCTTCCCTGTTAGCATGTACCGAATCTGAGCATGAGTAGGTAGCATTTCCGGGCCATGGCCATGGCCTTGGCTGTTGGAGTACATTTAATCTAAGGTGCGGCAATTCGATTGGGCCCTTAATCGGGTTGGGCCGACCAACCCATTTGGATCAATCAATTCGATTGGGCTTCGGGCCGGGCCGGGATTGGATTGGGCCCTTAATCGGGTTGGGCCGACCAATATGATTGGACCGACCGACCCGTTTGGACCGACCTTGTGGCTGGAATGTTAGACATAAATTCAGCCCTCTTGATGGTGGTTGAGGTGGTGGAGAGAGTGGAGGAGTAATTCTCTCCATGATCTCCCACTTCCCCCATTATCTCACCCCACTCTCTCTTGATAGACTAAGGAAAAATTCAGATTTTTCCTATCATTCTAATCAGTTTTCTCCAGCTTTTTGAAGCTAAGAAAATAGAGAGAAAAAGGTGAGTTTTAGAGAGAAAAAGACAAGACAAATTTCTGGACTTTTTTCTTGCATTTTTGCTAATAGAAAAGAAGTTAGAAAGCTTGTTTCTTGTTCTTGAAAAGGTCGTACATACTCCATCCATTGAAGAGTGTCTTCAAAGCTTCTACAAGGCGTTGGCTAGCACCAAGCAGTAGAAGACCATCTCCGGAAGATCGAGTGGATACCGGGAGAGATGGAGCCTGCAAGCGTGGTGTTCCGTTCGTTACAACAAACCGCTGAAAGCGTTTCAGCCATTCTAGCATCCATATAAGGTAAAACACTATCCCATAGTCGTAGGTACTTACTCGTGAAAGATCCTGATAGAGGCGGGTCAAAGTTATTTCAGCTGCGCTTATGTGTATGACCCGGTTATTCCTCTAACAGTGGTATCAGAGCCACTCACGAGTACCCTATTGACTTTAATGTGCTATAGTGTTTTATAGATTTTGAATCTATGTTATGCATGCCTTAGGATTGCTAGAAATGTTGTTAAAACCATGTATGACATGCTTTTCCAGCTTTTTGTATGTATATCTGGTGAGAATTTCCAGTTTTGAAGTCATTCAAAAGCTGGAAAAACTCTCAGTTTCTGTCACTTCGGTCGACCGGGACTCATCTTCGGTCGACCGAGGCAAGACAGTAGCTAAATGGTATTAGGTTCGGATCAACCGAGTTGGTCTTCGGTCGATCCGAGTTGGTCTTCAGTCGATCCGAGTTGGTCTTCGGTCGACCGAAGTGCCTGTTTGGTCGACCGAGTACTCTCAGTACTTTTTCGGTCGACCGAGCTTGGTGGCCGGTCAACCGAACCCAGGCAGAATATGAAATGTTCATTTTACTGTTTTGCTCATTATTTTTCATAAATTGTTATGTTAATTGAGCATGATGCATAGTAGTCGCCATTACCCTGTTGGTTTTATTTTATAATACGATCTGCGTATCATGCCTATTTTAATATTCAAAAGTTGTAATTTTACTCTCATTAAATCCCCTCGAATGTAACTCGAGGTTTCCTTAGAAATTTTGTAATTCTAGATTAGGAGAAGTTACAGCTAAGATGTTGAAGATTTGGAGGCAACCAACTGAAGGTCAAGACGGTGTAGAATAGATGTTTTTCATTTTACACCCTTAGATTGACTTCACGGTTTTTCCATTGGCTTGGAAAAACCGAATAGGATATGGCGATTACTATTGCATTTTATTTTATGTATTGGATGCATATGTATATAAGCATAAACTATTTTATTTATGCTTTTCTGGTGAGATTGTTAAAAACAAAACCCCTCAATAAAATATTAATTAGTGCCTTCCTAAGTTTGGCCCTCGTCAAGGCCTAGATCGACATAAGTATGGGACATGCCAAAGCTGTGCATACATGTCTATCCGGGTGAGGCGCGAAGGATAAGTTGTGATATCCGCGGCTAAAACTTAGGGTCCTAGTTAAGCTGGATTATCTCAATAAATGGATTGAGGATCTAGAGGCAAAAGAGTTGAGAAAAGGGTATAATGATACGCTTGAATAAATGTTATTCACTCAACTAACCAAGAATTACATAATTTGATGTAATTGGCAAAGCGTTGCCTACCTAAATAACTAAGTTTTGGGCGATCGGCCAAAGGCGACTCGAGCAAGGTGAAATATGGATCTTGGCCCGCTAGAAAGTTAACGAACTTTCCGAGTTGATATTGAGGGTTATTCACTCGAAGAAAATAGTGGGAGAAATCATTAAAAGATAAAGACCTAATAATGATTTTAATCGGTACTTACTTTTGTATATGCATTTTTGTTGTTGTAGAAAATGGCTAATTCAAACCAAACACTATCACTGCGTTCTGTCCTTGAGAAGGACAAATTAGAGGGAGTTAACTTCCTCGGTGGTTCGAGAACTTGAGAATCGTTCTCAAGCATGAAAGAAAGTCTGTATGTCTTGGAACGACCTATTCTGCTATACCGGAGGCTCGCGCTTGACGGCTGATAGAACCGCTTATCGAAGCATGTTAGTGATGCTTTAGATGTGTCTAGCCTCATGCTTGTCACCATGAACTCCGAGTTTCGAAGCAACATGAGGACATGGGGGGCTTATGAGATCTTTCGGCTCACTGAAGCAACTATATTAGGGACAAGCGCGCCCGAGGAGAGATTCGATGTGTCAAAATCTCTCTTTCGAGTGCAAAATGTCCGAAGGAATGCAGTAGGAACTCACGTTCTTAAGATGATAGGTTATGTTCAAAACCTTGAAAAAGCTGGGGTTTCCTTTGGGACAAGAGTCATCGATCGATTTGATCTTGCAATCGTTGCACGAAACATTCGATCGGTTCATTCTAAATTATCATATGAATGAAATTGACAAGCCATTGCTGAATTGTTGAATATCTTGAGGACTTCCGAGAAGGAAATAGGCAAGTCCAAGCCCAACACCATACTTGATGGTGCAAAAGGGCAAAGGCAAAGGTTTTGCGAAGCCCAAAGGCAAACCGAAAGGTAAGTCGAGGGCAAGCAAACCAACTTCAACAATGCTGCTCGAAAGCCTAAGGGTGGTGTTGCCAAAGACTCTATCTGTCATCATTGTGGTGAGAAGGGTCATTTGGAAAAGGAGCTGCAAGAGCTATCTTGCAACAAAAAAGGCTGGAAAAAGGAGAAAGCAATTGTTCTTTGCTTGAGGCTCGGTATTTATGTTATTGATGTTAATATGATTGATATCAATTTAAATACAACTACTTCTTGGGTATTTGATACCGGATGTGGTTCTCACATTTGTACTAATGTGCGGGGGACTGCAAAAAGAGTAGAGAGTTGGCAAAGGGTGAAGTGGAACTACGAGTTGGCAGCGGAGCACGTGTTGCGGCCTCAGGCTGTAGAGGACTTGTACTTTTACTTTGCCTTCGAGGGCTTGTTTTAGGTCTAGAAAAGCTGTTTCTATGTACCTAGTTTAATTAAAAAATATTATTTCGGTTTCTTGTTTGGACAAGAATGGTTTTGAATTTCGATCAAAAAACCAACGATTGTCGTTATTTTCGGATAATATGTTTTATGCAAGTGCCTCTTTGATTAATGGTTTATATATTTTAGACCTTGATATGCCAATCTTAAACATAAATACAAAAAGGATTAAAACTAACCATTCTAATCCAACATACCTCTGGCATTGTCGCTTAGGCCACATAAACGAAGATCGCATATCCAAACTCCATAAAGATGGGCTATTGGAATCATTTGACTTCGAGTCTTATGATCGATGCGAATCCTGTTTGTTGGGTAAGATGACAGCATCACCTTTCACTAAGCTAGGTGAGAGAGCCGATGCTTTATTAGAACTAATACATAGTGATGTATGTGGCCCTTTTAATATACATGCAAGGGGTGGTTACCTCTACTTCATTACCTTTACTTGATGACTTCGGTAGGTATGGATATGTGTTCTTGATGAAACACAAATCCGAAGCATTTGCTAAGTTTAAAGAGTTTAAACTTGAAGTAGAAAACCAACTTGGCAAGAGTATTAAGGTTCTTCGATCCGATCGAGGAGGAGAATACTGAGTCAAGAATTCAGTGACTATCTAAAAGCTTGTGGAATCGTTTCACAACTTTCTCCTCCGACTACTCCACAATGGAATGGTGTATACGAAAGGAGGAGCAGAACCTTATTAGATATGGTTCGTTCTATGATGAGTCACACGAGCTCTGCCCAATTCCTTTTGGGGACACGCACTAGAAAGCTGATGAGCTTTAACACTTAACAGCGTTCCATCTAAATCGATTGCAAAGACGCCATACGAGTTATGGGTAGGGAAGCGTCCCAGTTTGTCTTTCCTCAAGATTTGGGGTTGTGAAGCGTTTGTGAAACGCTTCGGCTTCGATAAGTCGGCTCGAAATCCGAAAAGTGCATATTTGTAGGTTTTCCTAAGGAAACTAAAGGATACTACTTTTATATCCCTAACGAGAACAAAGCGTTTGTTGCTTGCACGAGAGTCTTTCTAGAAAAAGAATTTGTTTCTAGAAACACAAGTGGGAGTAGCGTAGAACTTACTTGAAGTTCCGAGACTCTCAAACTAGCACTATTGATGAGATGGAAAATGAAAGCAGACTCCACAAGTTGTTGTGCGGCGAGTGCCACAAAGCAGGTTGTGCGGCCAGCTACCCGTTCAAGAAACACAAGAATTGCGTAGAGTCCGGTAGAGTTCGTCGTCCCACCTCCCGAGAAAAAATTTGGATTTTTCATAACAGAACATGGTGATGTTATGTTTGTGGATCACGATGAACCTTCAACCTACAAAGCGAGGCAATTAATAGCCCGGATTACGAGAAATGGCTTGAAGCCATGAGATATGAAATGGACTCCATGTACACTAACCAAGTCTGGATCTTGGTTGATCCACTGAAGGGGTAACTCCCATAGGGGTGCAAATGGGTTTTTAAGATTAAAACCGACATGGAAGGGAATGTACAAACGTACAAGGGCGGCCCAGTCGCAAAGGTTTCAAACAAATTCATGGTATTGACTATGATGAGACTTTTTCCCCTGTAGTTATGTTCAAGTCCATTCGGATTTTGCTTGCTATTGCGACTTACTATGACTACGAAATCGGCAAATGGATGTCAAAACCGCTTTCCTTAATGGAAAACTTGATGAGGATGTGTATATGACACGGCTGAAGGTTTTGTCACTCCAGAGAATCTTTGGAAAAAGTATGTAAGCTTGAGAGATCCATTTATGGACTCAAGCGAGGCTTCTCGAAAGCTGGAACATCCGTTTTAATGATGCCGTCAGTGAGTTTGGCTTCATTAAAAATGAGGATGAGCCTTGTGTTTACAAGAAGGTTAGTAGGGAGCTCAATCGTATTCTGGTTTGTATGTAGATGACATACTACTCATTGGAAACGACATACCAACCTTAAAAGTCCGTAAAGGCTTGGTTGAGTACGTGTTTCTCTATGAAAGACTTAGGCGAAGCTTGACTATATTCCCGGAAGTCAAGATCTATAGAGATAGATCTAGGAGACTCATTGGCTTAAGTCGGAGTACATATATAGACAAGGTGCTAAAGCGGTTTAGCATGCAAGAGTCTAAGAAAGGACTTTGTCCTATGGCACATGGTACTGTTTGCAGTCGAAGGAGCAAGTGTTCTAAAAGCGCTCGCCGAATTAGAACGCATGAAAGAGATTCCTTATGCTTACGCCATAGGATCAATCATGTACGCCATGATATGTACTCGCTCGAGATGTCTCGTTTGCCTTGAGCATTACGAGCGAGATACCCGATCTAATTACGGTGAACGTCACTGGATCTCGATCAAGAATATCCTCAAGTACTTGCGAAGGACTAAGGATACATTCTTGATTTATGGAGGGCGGATGAGCTCGTTGTAAGTGGTTACACCGATGCTAGTTTCCAAACCGAGCAGAGATGATTTCGATCGCAATCGGGATATGTGTTTAACTTGAATGGAGAGTCTGTGTGGTGGCGCAGATTCAAAGCAATCGACCATCGCAGATTCTACGACAGAGGCCGAGTACATAGCAGCTTGTGAAGGCGGCTAAGGAGGCGATTTGGATCGGGAAATTTGTTTCGACCTCGATGTGGTTCCTAGTATTGCGAACCCGATAGACCTCTATTGTGACAACAATGGGGCTATTTCCCAATCTAGGGAACCTAGATCTCACCCGAGAGGTCCAAACATGTACTACGGCGATTTCACCTAATCCGCGAGATTATAGAGAGAGGTGATGTGCATATATGTAGAGTTGATTCGGCGAGACAATGTCGCTGATCCACTAACGAAGCCACCTGTCGCAGCCGGCGGCATGATCGTCACACTAGCTCCATGGGTATCCGATATCCGGAGGGCTGATCTTTAGAGACAGTCAATAGTATGCCCTAAAGACCATTTATTGTAATTTGGGTCTTTAGTGCAAGTGGGAGATTATTGTACCGCATTTAATGTAATTTTCATTTTGATGAATCAAAGGCAATTAATTCCGGTATTATTCATTATGTTTACACGTTCTTAACAACATAAATAAATAATATGTCCTTAGAATAGTATTCATAATTGTTATGAAATACTATTCGAAAACGTCCCTAGTCGAACATTATTATGGAATCTTCGAGGACAATAATAATGCGCAAGACTAGTATGTGCGATGATTGATATAAGATATCGGATCGTCACATGGGTATATATGATTAGAGAATCATTATCTTTGGGACAGGACCCGACATGAGAAACACACTATGGGTTGTTATATAATAGTCAACGGTGTTTCTCAAAATTTTGGCTAGGGATGTATAAAAGATCCTTCGACTTGAGGTCTCACAAGAGTTCTTGCATGGCTAGTGTTATGCTTTGATAATGTTAAACGCTATCCAGTAGTCGGGTGAGCAATAAAGGCATTTATTGGGTATATCACGAATCTTGCTCAGGATGAGTGGGATGCAGAAAGGATTTGTCCCTCCTATATAGCAGGAGCGATATCTTGGGCCCCTTGATGGAGTCTGACTAATTCATGGCCATGAACAAATGAATCAGTATAAGATATTGATGTCATTTGATTAGTCTACTCGCGAATCAAGAAACTAAAAGATTGGACAATACAAGTGTGACTTTTCCATGACTTGTGTTCAATCTAGATATCAAGGACAAAAGGATTTAACTACAAATGTCAAATGTTGTGATTATGATAAATCACCAGATATTTATGAATTGGGGGTAATGATGCGTTGCTAGATACCTCTCATTACCTGTGACATATGATGTCACGGCCAACATCATAGATACCTCTTGGGTCGCACTCATAGATCAACTGGATTGGGCTTGTTGGAGTACATTTAATCTAAGGTGCGCCAATTCGATTGGGCTTCGGGCCGGGCCGGGCCGGGCCAGGATTGGATTGGGCCCTTAATCGGGTTGGGCCGACCAATATGATTGGGTCGACCAACCCATTTGGATCAATCAATTCGATTGGGTTTCGGGCCGGGCCGGGATTGGATTGTGCCCTTAATCGGGTTGGGCCGACCAATATGATTGGGCCGACCGACCCGTTTGGACCGACCTTATGGCTGGAATGTTAGACATAAATTCAGCCCTCTTGATGGTGGTTGAGGTGGTGGAGAGAGTGGAGGAGTAATTCTCTCCATGATCTCCCACTTCCCCCATTATCTCACCCCACTCTCTCTTGATAGACTAGAGGAAAAATTCAGATTTTTCCTATCATTCTAATCAGTTTTCTCCAGCTTTTTGAAGCTAAGAAAATAGAGAGAAAAAGGTGAGTTTTAGAGAGAAAAAGACAAGACAAATTTCTGGACTTTTTTCTTGCATTTTTGCTAATAGAAAAGAAGTTAGAAAGCTTGTTTCTTGTTCTTGAAAAGATCGTACATACTCCATCCATTGAAGAGTGTCTTCAAAGCTTCTACAAGGCATTGGCTAGCACCAAGCAGTAAAAGACCATCTCCGGAAGATCGAGTGGATACCGGGAGAGACGGAGCCTGCAAGCGTGGTGTTCCGTTCGTTACAACAAACCGCTGAAAGCGTTTCAGCCATTCTAGCATCCATATAAGGTAAAACACTATCCCATAGTCGTAGGTACTTACTCGTGAAAGATCCTGATAGAGGCGGGTCAAAGTTATTTCCGCTGCGTTTATGTGTATGACCCGGTTATTCCTCTAACATTGGCAATATTAGCAATTTCATCAGGCGGCTTCATCTTACCTTCAAAAACATATTTATTCCTATTGCACCAGATGTTCCATGCAATATAAATAAAGAGGGTTACAATTTCCTCCTTTTCCCATAAAACATGGATAAGACAAGAGGGAAATGTGTCCCTTGACGTGATAGTGATTGTATTGAAGACGGTCTGATCCCAAACATCTTTAGCTACTGGCAGGTGAATAAGGCGTGTAAGATAGTTTCAGATTCACCCTTGCATAATTGGCATTGGGATCCAAAAGAACTAATTCTACGGGACAAAGCCAAATTAGTGGGGAGAATGCGTTGAAAATTTTTCCAGAGAAAAACTTGTAGCTTAGGCGCCACAGGCAGTTGCCAGATCATTGCCCAAGTCCTCAACGGGCTACCACTCGAAGTAGAAGGCAAAATTCTTTTGCCTTGATCTATTTCCATTTGTAGGTGATATCCAGATTTAACAGTGTAATGCACATTGGTCCTATAGTCCCATACAAGGCGATCCATTGGCCATGTACTACACAAAGGAACTTTCAAAATCTCACCTATTTCGTACACATATAGGTAGCATCGGAGTAGTTGTTCATTCCAACATTTGTTTTGGAAATCAATAAAATAGGATACTGGCATTATTCCTACTGCAAATGACATGTCGGCCGGGGTTTGAAGTTTGAAACTATGCGGATCAGGAAGCCAATTGTCATACCAAAAGCTGACCCTGAGAGCCATCGCCAATCCGTCATTTCAAACATTCTTTAAGCAGTTGGCGACCTTTTAAGATACCTTGCCAAACAAGAGAAGTTCTTCCTTGCAGCGGGACATCCCAGAAACTTGTCTAAAGAAAAATATTTTGCTCTTAATACTCTAGCACAAAGAGAAAGAGGTTGGCGTAGGATCCACCATCCTTGTTTAGCTATTAGGGCTCGATTAAAAGCCGCTATATCTCTAAGTCCAAGGCCCCATTGAGATTTTGGTTTACATAGTTCATGCCACGCCTTCCAACATATGTTTTTATGTTTCTCGTCACCCCCCCTCCCCAACAAAAAAGTACGAGTCATACTCGTTATGATGTCTATGCAATATTGGGGGAGGACAAAACACGACATAACATATGTTGGAATAACTTGAATTACTGATTTGATGAGTACCAATCTAACTGCAAAGGATAAAATCTTTTCTTTCCAACAGCTGAGCTTTTTCCAGATTTTGTCAACCACAAACTGAAATAACTCTTTTTTAGACCGTCCTGTTATATAAGAAAGTCCCAGATATTTCCTTTTTCCATCCCCCTCAGGAATATTGAAAATAGAAAAGGCTAGAGTTTTTATTTCCGTGGGAGTCTCTTTACTATAGAATAAATTGGACTTCTCATAATTAATCATTTGTCCAGAACAAGCCTCATATATCTTAAAAACCTCTTTTAGTCTCAGTAAGAAAGATTCACTAGCTTGCGAGAAAAAAAGGGGAGTCATCAGCAAACAATAAATGTGTAACAGAGACACTGTTGCTAAAGTGGAAACCAGACAGAGAACCCTTTTCTTCGGAAGCACGGATTAAAGCGGATAAACCCGCCGTACAAATGAGAAAAAGGAATGGAGAAAGGGGATCCCCTTGCCGGATACCTCGAGTCGGCGTGAAAGACTTAGTTGGAATTCCGTTTAATAGAATAGAATATCAAATTGTTCTGACACAGTTCATCACCAGGGAAAGAAACTTCGGTGGAAAATTCATGCAAACCATGACAGATTCCAAATAATTCCATTCAACTCTATCAAAAGCCTTACTCATATCTAACTTAAGAGCTAGATGATGCCCCATTTGGCCGAACAGTTTGTAAGCTATGGAAAGCCTCAAAACCAATTATTGCATTATCAGTAATTAATTTGTTTTTTAAAAAAAGCACTTTGCGCCTCATCAATAACAGAGTTCATTACCAAATTGAGACGATTTGTGAGGACTTTTGAGATAAGTTTATATAAAACATTGCAAAATCGCCAACAACTTTTGAGGCCTCGTCGTTTTTGAATAGTATCTAATTCTTTTTGCTTATCTTTTAGTTTCCTTTCTAAATCGCCAACAACTTTAGAGCTCCATTCTAGTAAATTTGTACGAAAATTTCCTAGAGCTAGACTCATATGCGGGACAGAAAGAACTGGAGGCAGCATCCAGGATTGGTGAGCAAAGTCAAGAAAAGCCGGCTCCCTGAACCATAAAGGCTCAAAGTGCGGAGGACGAGGTTTGAAGTTATTTCTTTTCCGTCTTTTACAGCGCGGAGGAACTCCAAGAAGTATTGGGAGATGGTCACTATCCTTAGTGGAAAGATGTTGTATTGTTAAATTAGGGAAAAGGGCCCGCCATGTTGGGGTGGCTAAGCCTCTATCTAATCGAATAAAGACTTCGCCAGTTCCTTCCCTAAAATTGCACCAAGTAAAAGGACTACCAACAAAACCCAAGTCACAAAAATTGCAATCATTTATGACGTTTTTAAAGAGGCTCATTTGTTTTTGACTTCTTGGGTATAAGCCAGTTTTTTCCTCTTGACATAGAATTTCGTTGAAATCGCCTATACAGAGCCAAGGAAGTGAGTTAATTGAGCTTAATCGCTTTAGCAATTGCCAGGATTGTGGTCTTAGATCGGTTTCAGGTTTCCATAGAAACCAGTAAAACGCTATGTTAAATTATTATCGCTAGAAGTAATACAAGCATCAATATGGCCCACTAAGTAAGACAAAATATCCAACTTTATTGAATTATGCCAAAAAAGACAAAGCCCGCCACTTAGACCTTGGCGATTAACTGGAAAAAACAAGGAAATCCTAACTTGCAACGAATGAAACTAAAGAATGAGACAAAGATTTTGTCTCTGATAAAAAAATAATAGCTGGATTATGCGCATTACATAGGCGCAATAATTCACTAACTGTACGGGAATTTTGAAGTCCCCGACAGTTCCAAGATAAAATATTCATGGATCCTGGTGGGCCTCTTTAGGGGGCTCCACCTTACCCTGATTGACGGCAGGAGCCCCCGTTGTAGCAACATTATCTTCTGAAAGGAAATGATTGGACCCAGACTTGTGCTTCCAATTTGGGGAGTCAAGATCTTCAAAATAATTATCCTCCCCTGCAGCCCATAGCATATAATCACTGTCTAAGGCCTCAAAAATTGGTCCAGGAGTTCCTGGCCCAGAAACTCCCACACCAGCAGAAACAAAGAGGGGTTCAGGTGCCTTTAGCCCAAATAAATCTGTGGAGCCTAAGTCCTTAGCAAGAAGAGGCCCAAGTCCAACCGGCCCAGCAGGAAGGCCACTATATAGCAAAGCAGCCTCAGCTTCTTCCAAAGCTAGATCATGGCCCAGACGAATAGGAGTTGCTAGCCCATTATCTGGCGGCCCAAAGACAAGTGGTCCAGAGCTAGCCGACCCAACCAAAAGGGGGCCAGCTTTGTCCGACCCAGCATTGTCCGACCCAGCATTAGAACCTTCAATCTACCCCGGCTTGCTACCCAGCTCTTCCAAGCCTGGGCCTGGTTCCCGGTCCAGCCCATTTTTCAAAGCTAGGTCGGCCCACGCACATCCTCCAGGTTTTGTTTCTTCTCAGGCGATTTTGTAGAGGCTTTGGCGGCGGCCCTCGCCGCTTATTCTTTCGATTTACCTTTGACGGACCAACCACATTTTTCCTGCAAATCCGTTCCCTTTTTCGGCTCCCTTAGCCCCATGTAAACCGGCTGCGGTCATCTTTAAAACCGAGTGACGGCCGGAATCAATGGCCGAAGCCATGAGCTTTTCACAACCCCCGACCCTAGCCTTTGCTTGGCCAGCATCCTTTTCCAACCTTCAGTAGTTACTTTTTCTTTACCCTTGTTAATGGAAGTTGGAAGATGGCTAGTTGCGATAGGGGCAACTTGGGCAGCGGGCTCAAGGAAGGCTTCCATCAAAGGAGCAACCTGCGCCGCCACCGCACCACCACCATATACTACCAAAGCTTGGTTCTCATTACCCTGATTGGTTAAAACTTGAAAACATGTTCTGTAATATAAATATAGATTGATTATTGAAAAATATTTTAAGCCAATGAATTTTTTTTATAAGAATTTAAAGTGTTAAATTTTTTTATAAACTTCTAAAATAGAACGATAAAAGAAGAGGTTAAAAGTATGTGATGAGTTTTGAATTTTGAAATTAAGGAAGATAATATATTTAATGTTGATTATTATATAATACCAAAAATACTGTTAGTTTAGATTTGTTAAAGATCGTGGAAACGTTTACTTAAATTAGCATTCTATCAAAAGAATTAAAGAAAATATATTTGTCAAGTACCTGCCAGAGTAACTGGCAATGTGGTCTAGCATTTGGCATGCATGTCGCGGGATTGAATCCCCCTCCCTCAATTTAAAAAAAAATAGTTCAATTCTTTTGTATCAATCAAAAGTTTTATAACTAATTAAAAAGTTAAAATCTTAGAAAAATGACACGTGTCATAATATATATACAAATCTGAAAAGGGCTTCTATAATATATATATACTAGCAAATGACCCCTGCTATGCACGGAAATACTGAATTTCAAATTATTAATTTAATGGTTGTACATTTGTATTTAGAACAAAAACTCGTTAACTGTAATATGACTTTTTTTGAGTAACTCACAAATATAAGGGTGAACACCGAAGGATTATTGGATCAAATAATATATAATCAAAATAATTAAACATAGTCCTATACTATTTCGATTAATGTTTATCCAATGTTTTAGTCCAATAATCACTACACTACTATTATTAAATATTAATCACCAAATCTTTTAAGAAAAATGAAGAGACTACGTAGTGTGACTTCATTTTTCTTATGGAGCCATCTAATTCATGAAGTTTTTTCAACACTGTGTGCTCAACATTTTGAGATAATGCATCTTCTTCTATGAGAGCGAGCAATTTTCTGCTCAATTTTTTTTTGCCAAACTTGTATTGCTGTAAGATCCATTTTATTAAATATTTTTATTCCCTGAAAGATAAATCAGTCTAATAATATATAATAATAAATTATTTAAATGGAATTTATTAATAATAATGTTTATTGGATAAAAAATGGATCAAAATAGATATAAATAATAATTAAACGTCAAAAGTCATGAACATCAAACGGATGAAGAGATGAGTAAATATTAGAATAAAATATTCTCATAAATTCCCATAAGTTCACAGAAACTTCCCAATAAATTCCCTCAAATAAGTTCCTCATAAACTTTATAATTTTTTGCAAAATTGGTCATTTTTGAAGGGCAGTCTTTTAAGAAAACTCTGTTGGGCATGGCTTAAAAACTTTGTTGGGCATGACTTAAAAACTTAAATCTTAGAACTAAACTAACAAATCAAGTCTAAATTAAGTTTTTTCTAAAGACTTCTAGGACATACGTAAATCAATACATATAACAGAAAAGGTTACCAAGAATTAGGATTCTTTGTACCCACCAATCAAATAAATCGAAACATTTAAAAGAAAAATCATAATAAAAATTTAAAAGTGGCTAGCAATAATCAATAGATTCAGCTATCATAAATCAATGCAAAAAAGCAAAAATTTACTAATAATATAAAAGAAATTTAGAAAAATAACACAAGGGTCATAAGCAATATGATGATACATAGTTATCAAAAACTCGAATATTATTTAGGCTATATACTTTAACAAATACAATATTGCTTCAATCTTGAATTTAATGTTTCACTTTGACTTAAAATGAAAATTAATAAAAGTATTTTACTTTTAATAAAGTTGTCTTCTAACATTATTAGTCAAGGAAATTTAATCCCCTTAAATTACGCTTAAACTAAGAAAGGTTAGTAGTGGAAGTTTATATGAAAAAATATTATTATTTTTGGAAATGAGAAATTTAATTCTAGCCATTCTGAAAAGAAAAGAAAAAACTCATAATAGACATACTTTACTCAACA
This sequence comes from Vinca minor, assembly GCA_026122235.1. Lineage (NCBI taxonomy): Eukaryota > Viridiplantae > Streptophyta > Magnoliopsida > Gentianales > Apocynaceae > Vinca > Vinca minor. Next base: position 12,955,200 of record JAOCZM010000011.1, on the reverse strand, counting down.
AAAACTCATTATGTATACTTTATTCGACAAAAACTCAAAAACATTATGGTCGGTAAGTAGCTTATAGATTAATGTAAAAATTATTGCAATATAAAAGTTCAAACGTAACAAATTTTTTCTTACGGAATTTATTACAATATTCCAACTATCTCATAATTTACTTAAATTAGCATTCCATTAAAAGAATTAAAGAAAATAATTGTCAAATAGCCGCCAGAGTAGCTGGCAATGTGGTATGGCATTTGATCTGTGTGTTGCGGGTTCGAATCCTGGCTCCTCCGAATTGAATAAAATAGTTCAAATTTTTTGCACCAATCAAAAGTTTTATAACTAATTAAAAATATAAAAAATCCTAGAAAATGACACGTGGCATGATATATATACAAATCTGAAAAGGGCTTCTGTAATATATATATATACTAGCAAAAATACCAGTGCTATGCACGGAAACGTAATATTTAATGAAAGAAAAAATGTCAAAGTAATTTTGTAACTCAAAATATGTCAAAGTACACTCTTTTATAGTATTGTCAAACTCAAAAAACAATGTAACTTTTCAATGTGGGATACTCTTATAAGCAAATTAAGAATTTACAACCAAAGTAAAATTTAACCAACCAATCAAAATTTTATAAAATAATTAATTGAACAAATATTAATGGAAATTACATGTAGGATTCAGATGGATGTAATTGGCTGAAACTGAAAACAGACTCTGTAATATAAATATAGATAGATACTCCTTCCGATTCAAAATATAAGTCTTTTTAGGAGTTTACACACAAATTAAGATACTAATCAAGATGACTAAAGTACCCCTAATTAATACTCCAAAAGAACAAATAAATTAATGAAGAGTTGCATGAGAACTATACATTTTGACAAACATGAATATATGGAGAAAATAATGTAAGGGTAAATTAGCCAATAAATGCACCATTCTTTTAAAAATACCTATATTTTGCAACAAAAAATAACTCTTAAAAAAACTTCTATTTTGAATCGGAGGAAGTATAAATTTTATGCACATATTAATTTTCTTTTATAGTCTTGTCATTTGTCAAATTTTAAAAAAAATTATTATTTTTTTGTGGAATTTTTTATTGTTGTTAATTCTATTATTTGACTTTAGATTAATATTTTTAACTTTTATTACAAATTAAAAATTTTACAAATTAATACTTTAATTTTAGAGAGTTTAGAAAAAGATTCACTTGATTTTTGCAGTATAAACGAAGCGAATTGATTTTTTTTTAAATATCCATATTTATTTATTTTTAAAAATATATTATGAAAATAAAAATTCTCCATTAGAATAAAATAAATGAACACTGCTAAGTCTGAGCTAAATCGAACATTGATTATAAGCTCAATCGGAATTCAGAGGACCCGGTCATCTGAATTACCCGTTATTTGTTAAAACTTTAACTATTTATATTTATATAAATAGACAATATAAGAAGAAAATAAGCGGGCTTCCTTAATTTGATGGGCTAAAATGTCAGCCCAATTTTGTAACTCAAAACATGTCAAAGTACCATCTTTTATAATATTGTCAAACTCAAAAAACAATGTAACTTTTCAATGTGGGATACTATTATAAGAGTTTACAACCAAAATAAAATTTAAATTAGCATTCCATTAAACGAATTAAAGAATATAGTTGTCAAATACCTGCCAGAGTAGTTGGCAATGTGGCGTAGCATCCGGCTTGCAGGTCGGGGGATCGAATCCCCCCTCTCCCAATTTTAATAAAATAGTTTAACATTTTAGCACCAATACAAGTTGATATTTAATTTTTATTAAGATAAGTAAATTTTCAATTAATTTAATTAACATAAATATTCTCAACCAATAAAAATTAGTAAATTAATTAAAAAATATAAAAATCTAAGAAAATAGTATTGAAGAAATATATAGATACATATATACGTATCTATAAAATGCTCTGTAATATATATATAGTAGCAAAAATACCCGTGCTATGCACGGAAACGTAATGTTTAATGAAAGAAAAAATGTCAAAGTAATTTTGTAACTCAAAAAATGTCAAAGTACACTCTTTTATAGTATTGTCAAACTCAAAAAACAATGTAACTTTTCAATGTGGGATACTCTTATAAGAAAATTAAGAATTTACAACCAAAGTAAAAGTTAACCAACCAATCAAAATTTTATAAAATAATTAATTGAACAAAAATTCATGGAAATTACACGTAGGATTTAGAAGGATGTGATTGGTCAAACCGAAAATGCATTAATCGTAATATAAATATAGATAGATACTCCTTCCGATTTAAAATATAAGTCTTTTTAGGAGTTTTCACACAAATTAAGATACTAATCAAGATGACTAAAGTACCCCTAATTAATACTCCAAAAGAACAAATAAATTAATGAAGAGTTGCCTGAGAACTATACATTTTGACAAATATGAATATATGGAGAAAATAATGTAAGGGTAAATTAGCCAATAAATGCACAATTCTTGTAAAAAGACCTATATTTTGCAACAAAAAATAACTCTTAAAAAAACTTCTATTTTGAATCGGAGGAAGTATAAATTTTATGCACATTAATTGTCTTTTATAGTCTTGTCATTTGTCAAATTTTAAAAATAATAATTTTTTTTTTTATGTGGCAGCTTTTATTGTTGTTAATTCTCTTATTTGACTTTAGATTAATATTTTTAACTTTTATTATAAATTTAAATTTCTACAAATTAATACTTTAGATTTAGAGAGTTTAGAAAAAGATTCACTTGATTTTTGCAGTATAAACGAAGCGAATTGATTTTTTTTTTAAATATCCATATTTATTTATTTTTAAAAATATATTATGAAAATAAAAATTCTCTATTAGAATAAAAAAAATGAACATTGCATAAGTCTGAGCTAAATCGAATTTGATTATAAGCTCAATTGGAATTCAGAGGACCGGGTCATCTGAATTACCCGTTATTTGTTAAAACTTTAACTATTTATATTTATATAAATAAAAAATATAAGAAGCAAATAAGCGGGTTTCCTTAATTTGATGGGCTAAAATGTTAGCACAATTTTGTAACTCAAAACATGTCAAAGTACTATATTTTATAGTATTGTCAAACTCAAAAAAACAATGTAACTTTTCAATGTGGGATACTCTTATAAGCCAATTAAGATTTTACAACCAAAATAAAATTTAAATTAGCATTCCATTAAACGAATTAAAGAAAATAGTTGTTAAATACCTGCCAGAGTAGTTGGCAATGTGGCGTAGCATCCGGTTTGCAGGTCGGGGGATCGAATCCCCCCTCTCCCAATTTAAATAAAATAGTTTAACATTTTAACACCAATAAAAGTTGATATTTAATTTTTATTAAGATAAGTTAATTTTCAATTAATTTAATTAACATAAATATTCTCAACCAATAAAAATTAGTAAATTAATTAAAAAATGTGAAAATCTAAGAAAATAGTAATTTTGTAACTCAAAAATGTCAAAGTACACTCTTTTATAGTATTGTCAAACTCAAAAAACAATGTAACTTTTCAATGTGGGATACTCTTATAAGCAAATTAAGAATTTACAACCAAAGTAAAAGTTAACCAACCAATCAAAATTTTATAAAATAATTAATTGAACAAAAATTCATGAAAATTACACGTAGGATTTAGAAGGATGTGATTGGCTGAAACTGAAAACAGACTCTGTAATATATATATATATACTAGTCAAATGATAGTAAGGGAACAAATTTAATTGTTAAAAAAATATTAAATAGTATAAAAATGAAAATTGGTACTTTACATTGATATTTTTGTTTGGTTTTTAAACATACCTTTTTTTTTTTTAAACAATATAAGAATTTTGTATTTAAATGCAAAATATCAAAAAATATTATGGTAAGAGAAGAATATTCTTGCAATGATTGCTCAAGGCAGACATTATTGGTTTAAATGAACCATCCAAAAAACAAATAAAGTTCAACTCTCCAATTTATTGAGCAAATTCCAACTGATTTAATGACACGATAAGAATTAAATGATTTAATCAACTACAGTTTTTTTTTGAAGTTTTTACCCTTTTAATGAAAAAGGTTTAGTGAGCAGTTCGCATGCTGGTTCAACAGAAAACTAAATGGTTCAGTAAACAAAATTTCTTTGAAAAAACCCTTTGAGTGTGGAATGAAAAAGGTAAAAAGTAAATTATATTTGTCAATCAATTTCATAGAATAAAAATAAACTCCACAAATTCATTCAATTAAAAATTCTACCCACTACTTTTATTTATAAAGTTGTCAAATTTAAAAAATTTCATACATTTTCGATGTGGGATTTTGAATAATATTGAAAAAAGAAAAATAAAAATTTAGAATATGAAAAATAAAAAATAAAAAATCATTAAAAATATTAAAATATTAAAATATATAATTTAATTTGAATAAGTCAAATATTAACCATCCGAAAAGCAAATAAAGTCCGCCTCTCTAATTCATCGGGAAAATTCCAACTCAATTGATGATACGATGATAATTCAGTGGATCTATCAACTAAAGATTTTTTTATTTTTTTATTTTTTTTTAAGTGTTGATTCTTTTAATGAAAAATGTTAAGTGAGCAGGCTCGCCTACGGGTTCAATATAAAATTAAATGGTTCGGTGAACTAATTTTCTTTGAAAAAAATTGACTATCAGAATGAAAAACATTGAAAAGCAAATGAAATTCATCACTCAATTTAATGGATTAAAGAATAACTTAACTAATTCTTTCAATTAAAAATCATGCTCAACTCATCTATGTATAATATTGTAAAATTCCAAAACATTCATACACTTTCGAGGTGGGATCTTGAATAATATTGAAAAAAGAAAAAAATTAGAATCGGAAAATAGAAAACCATTAAAGATATTAAAATGTACAATTTAATTTGAATAAGGAAAATACGTGAAGCTTACTTTTAATTTAATGTAAAAAAAAATTTATTCAACCAATCAAAATCTTTTAAATTAATTAAAATGATTCAAAAATAGTGTATTGGCTTCTCAATTTTTGGTATTATTCTTTCATGTCCTTGAATGACTTTTATGTATAGCAATTGTTCTTTCAATGGTTCCTTTCAATGACGGCTCAAGGTCGGGATGATAATTTTCTTGGAAAAAATTGTTTAATTGAAAGTTATGAAAAGAAAATAAAGTATGCCTCTCCAATTAATTGGGTAAATTCCAACTCAGTTATTGATACTCTAAAAATCACATGTTTCGATAAAAAAAAAAAAAAGTTAATTTTTTTAAGTTTTGACTCTTTTAAAGAAAAAAATTTAGTGAGCAGGTTCACATGCGAGTTCAATATAAAACTAAATGACTTGGTGAACTAAATTTCTTTTTTTAAAAAAAAAACTTTAACTATTTGAATGAAAAAATAGGAAACCAAATTGAATTTGTCAGTCAATTTAATGGACTAAAAACCCACTCCACCAATTCATTCAATAAAAAAGCATTCTCAACCATTTTATTTATAATGTTGTCAAATTTTAAAAAAATTCATAAACTTTTCGAGGTGGAATCTTGGATAGTATTGAAAAGAGAAAGAATAAAACAGAATTGGTAAAATACAAAATTATTAAAATTAAGAATTTCATTTGAATAAGTCAAATCTGTCAACCTATGTAATTAATTTAATAAATAAAAAATTATCTTAACCAATCATATTTTTTAAACTAATTAAAGAACAAAAAATTTCATACAAGTACATGTGGGATTGGAAAGACTTGTAATTGGTTGAAAATGAAAATATGTAATGTAATGTAAATATATTACATAACCTTAATAAAATTATTCACACAAATCATATTCACATAAATAATAGACTATTTAAAATATGTTTCGAATGTTAATTTTATGAAATTACCCAGCTTGTACCATTAAGAAAAAGGACCTTGAAGGGAAGCTTGTGCCCTCATAGTGTGTCTAGTAGATAAATCTGGAGGGATCTCTAACAAATCATGAATAGAGATTTTGTTTAATAAATTTGAACTCCTTTAATGAATCAATTCAATAGTGAAATCGTGGGTCTGAATTCTCTTGACTGAATTATTTTTAGGAAACAAAAAAAAGGTTTTTGATTGTTTATCAGATAGAAAGCTAGCTATAGATAATTATTTTTATTTTTTTCTCTGTAAATTGTACTTAATAGCTTAGTAGATGACCATCTTTATGAGATCTCTTGTTTGGGTTTTGGACCCTCATTGTGTCCTAAGAGGTGAAAATTCCAATCTCAAGTAAAAAAACAAAAACAAAAACAAAATAGCGGAGAATTGGGCATGGATCATACCGATTTTATTAATTAATAGATAAGAGTAATGCATAATATCTCATTTGAGAAAGTATAATGATATCCACTACTATATAAAATTAAAACCTAACTCTGCAATCTAAGTAAAAAAGTATTTTACATAAGAATGAGTTTGTTTTGTATAATAATTAATTAAAAATTGGCTATTCGAATTAAAAAATTTGATTGTGTTTGCTTTTCCGAGTTAATGGAAAACATTTCAATCTTGTCAATTATCGAGTTTACCTGCAAATTCGAGCAGAACCATATGGCTCGGCCAATTTTTTAAAAAAAGAAAAGAAAAAAGAGAGAATGTTTAAATAAAAAAAGAAAATAAGTATGCATCTCTTATTCAATGGGTAAAATCTCAGCCCTGTCAATAATCCGTAAAGAACAAAATGACTCGATTAAAAGTTATTTATTACATTTTTTTTTTTTAAAAATTTACTCATCAAATGAAATTTTTTAATGAGAAAGTTTTCTTGCAGGTTTAACCAAAACTAAAATGGCTTGATAAACTTTTTTTTTTTGGCGATTGGGATGAAATATTGAAAAGAATATTGGCTTGCCACTCAATTTAATGGTTCAAGTACCAACCTTTAAATTATTCAATTAAAAATCATGTCTAACCCCTTTATTTGTAATGTTGTCAAACTCCAGAAAATTTCATACACTTTCCATGTGGGATTTTAATAATATTGAAATAAGATAAATAAAAAATCTATTACTCTGGAGATATTATTTCGAGTAAGAATTGTTTCTACAACTTATAAAAAAGTATTCATTGCTTCTACTCTGAAATGCTTTGTATGGATGAAACTGAAGAGAAATAAAGTGGTGAACAAATGACATGATCAGTTGCACTTGAATCTAAAATCCAAGGAATGTTAGGTATAACTGATGGAGTATTAAAATGACCAAAATTGGCAGTAAAGTGAGGAATTAGCTTGATTTACCATATCTTGACAAAATTATTCACCTGCATACTTAAGAAAAGCTGTAACAGCTGTTGTTGCTGTTCCAAAGAAAATCCAGTAAGGACAGTGTGTTGAGCAGGCATGGAAGATTGACTAGGACCTATGACATGATTCACATTCCTTAGATTATTCCCACTGTTCCCATTTGTCATGGTATTTCCAGAATGCTGAGTACCAGAAGTCATGTGACTATTATTCTCCTTATAATGATGAGATCCATTATAGTTCTAACTTGCATAATTGTTTCAAGCTGCTGATTTCCTTTGTAAAATTTGTGTCCAGGTGGATATCAATTCTTTTTATAGCATCTATCCACAGTATGACCATTTCCAGTACAATAACTACACATAAAATTGTTCCTCCTTTGATTGATAAAATTTCCTCTTCTCATTCTTGTATTGATGGCATCAATGTAGCTATCACTTCCTTCTTGAGTTGTCCTGAATGAGCAGTTAGACACACTTGAAACAGATCTGTCACTATTGACATTATTGACATTGCCACCACAGTTAGGACCATGAGTGTGTAAAGGATTTGTGCTTCTTTGTTATTAGAAGTATGTGAAACTTGGTTCTCTTGTTTTGTGGCAAAGTTAAGCACATAAGGGGTATCTTCTTTTTCATAAGCACTTTGGATTTCACATTGTTAAAATCCTCTTTCAGGCCTCTTAGAAATCGAATTACATAGTCTCATTCATAGTAATCCTAAACAACATTCATAGCATCACAGGTGCATTCAGGCAAAGGCCTTAGTATAAGAAATTCATCCCACAGAATCTTCAAATGAGCATAATACTCGTCTATTGGAAGTTTTCCTTGTTTCAAAATATGCAACAAATCTGACAATCTATAAGCATTTGACTTAGCACATCTCTTCTCTAAACACTGCCAAACAGCTCTTGAAGTATTCAAGGACAAAACACTTTCTGCAATAGTGTTTGTGATGGTATTACTCATCCAAGTCCAAGACTGTTTGGTCTGCTTGTTTCCAAGCAGAGTAATAAGGTTCATAAGACCTAGGAATTACCACATTTGTGACTGAAGGGATTCATGGGCGGAAACTCGTTCCAAACACCCATGGATCCTCCCCTGAAGGATCCGCTCATACGAAACCGATCGAAAATAGCGGTAAAAACTTACATTTTACGGATTCAATAAGCTGCTTCTTGAATGGAGGATGGCGTTTCTTGGATGCTAATCTGCCACCAATTGATCTCCCATGCGGAAAGTCCCTCTACCGGTATCCACGCGACTAAAAGCAGGCAGCGATTGCTAGCTCTTCGTCTTTTTCGCTTTTTCGGGAATTAGAGAGAAAAGGGAGAGGCTGAAAGCGAAATCTAATTTCGGGTTTCTTGGTTAATTTCAGCTAAAAAGAATTAAGGTCTAGGGTTTCGCCAAGAGTTTATTATATAGGGTGTGAGAGTTTGTTCCCGTAACTAACTCTCACGTCCCTCAACTCCTCTCGGCAATGGGAGTCCTCAACTCCCACGTCCCCTTAGACTTAGCTGGTAGTGGGAGTCCTTATCGGATAATAACTCCCACGTAATCCCACTTATAGGTAAAATACCGAAATTGCCCCCTATCTCTAATTCGAATAATAAACACTTTATTATTTCCCGAGAAAGACAAATGTCGATACAATGAACCTAGACACATTCTAGATTCATTGAATCCGGACATAAAGCTCGTTAGCTCTGCCTATGCGTGTGACCTCGTAGGTTCATCTCACAATGGCAATGAAAACACACTTAGTAGTAGTGTGAGTCCATAAATCACAAGCGGTCCCTAGCAGGGACATTGTGACTACCCAAAGTGAATGAATATACAACGGAACCTAATATCAATCCACTATTTAATCCCTTTGTCTCGCGATATCCCTAATTAAGCATAAGGCATGGTGGTCGTCACCCTTATTAAGCTTAATTATATTTATGCTCGATCTCCGGGTAGATCTGTTTGACAAATAGCATTTGATAACCACTTTATCAAACACATTTGAGCACGCGCCATGCATTTAAACGATCTTTCCCTATCGAGGGGCCCATGGATATCTCTCTCAATAATAGAGAGGGACAAATTCCCTTACAATGTCTCTCACATTCAAGCTATGATAGGACACTACATCCGATCATCAGTCGTATTGATTACTCGTTACAAGTAACGTCCGACCGAGTCAAAACGTAGCTCCATTCATACTAGAATCAATGAAGACATAAGGTCTAAGGATTCTAAAATAGTATTGAGGAAGTAATACTTATGACTTAAGACCATGAAGTATTACTTCTCGACGGATCACGTCCCAATACAATGTATCCCTATATATTGCATCTATGATGTGATTTGTATCCATTACACATGATCAGTAAAACAAGATCATCAATCAACAATCATACTAGTTTTATTTCATAGTAATTAAGCATTACATAAAACTAGGGACTTCTAGAATAGTAATTACATAAGCTAATGAGTTTTACTATCAAATCACACATTTGATAATCAAAAGCAAAATTAACTATTCAATTACTTGCTCAAAAAGATAACAAAACGCACAACATGTGCTAATGGTCCTAGGGCACTACTAACAGTGACATCTTCAATGAAACGAGCTTATTTTTCATATAAGAGCTCTTCTAATAGCTCTACCCCAATTATAGCAATTCAATCCAGTTAAAGGATTCTGAACCAGCAAGAGAGTAGGACTCTCTGTAGGAAAAATGTAGAAAGGGTGAAGAGGACTCGCATAAGTGATTTCAAGATTTCTCATATGAATTCCTTGCAAAAATTCAAGAATCACAGCAGAATATGAAGCAATAACAAGAAAAGACCTGGAAACACAAAGAATTACTACAAGAACAGAAGAATTTTGGAAGAATCGGAAACAAACAACTCGAAAACCCCAACTTCTTTAAGATGAAAGAAAACAACTCAATCTGGTAATTCACTCCAGATTGTACTCAGCAAGAAAGTTCTTCGATCAAGAACTTAGAAGAATCTATAACAAGATTCTTGAGTAATCAGAGATCGCAGTAAAGAGCATGTAGCTCTGATACATAGAAGAAAATGAAAAACAGAATGGAGGGAAAGATTATGGGGAAAATTTTCAGATATTTTCTATGAATTAATCAGCAAGCAAAGTACATATTTATATAAAAAGTTAGTTGTAAAACCTAACTAATCCGTAACTAACTAGTGGTTAGGAGTTCTAAGCATTTACTTAACATCACATCCTAACTAACTCTAACCAATATCCAGCTTCTTACCCGGATCCGCGTTTTTCTGCCTTTGACTCGGCTTTGTCCTTGTTGTTCAATCCCAAGTTCGAATCCTTCTTCTTCCCAGTAGGCTTGATTTTCTGCCTTTCTTCTTTAGAAGTACCAGCTTCAATGTCTTCTTCTTCTTCTTCAAGGATTTCAACACCATGTTTTCCTTGATTTCTCAGCACAGACCTCCAATGGGTGGACTCAAATGTCTGGAAAAATACATTCGTTCTGCTGGTATTGATGTTACTCTCAACCCATGATTTCCAAGTGTATAAAGCTGTCTTAAAGGCTCCATTTATCGACATTCCAGGCTTCATCTTACCACCAACGTGGAAATAGAATCCCCTGTCTGAAAAGAACACATTAGTGGCTTCTTGAGTGAGCATTTCTAACACTAAAACATGTGCGCAACTCTATTAGGATTAGGATTGGATAATGGATCTTTTCTGTCCAAGTTTTGGTACGGTTCCTGCTGTTGTGATCATATAATAAAGTACTCTTTCTTTGGAAGTGCAACAACTCTTGCACTAGCTAGACCCGTCATACATCTGAAATTTAGTGCCGCATTAGGGTTTGTTATAAGCTTTCATATGCATTAAACTATTACTTCGTAACTTAGCAGTGTAGAAAATAAAATAAATAACTTTTACTTCATATATAGCTTGAACATAATAGAGATAACATGTTACACTTGTTCAGTCAACACATAATAAAGCTAGTTCTTTTTCTTTTCATGTGTAAGATTTAATTGTCTTCCGTTTGTGCTATCGTATTTGGTATAGGCTTGAAGTGGAAAGCTGAGGGTCTGTGATGCACTCTATTTTGTACTAGTCTTTCGAGCAATTGTAATCAGAGTTGGAGGTTCCCACACAGGGTGTGCGGAACTGGTAAGAAGGACACAAGTTTCTGTGTAAACTCCGAGGACTTGTAAGTGTGCTAAACATCCTCTGTGATAAGTATCTTAAGCGTCAGCTATATTCATAGTAACCCTCGTACATAATCAGGTTAATCAGACTTAAGTATAAAAAATATCATGATACAACTGCATTTCCGTATTTAAACTGTTAAAATTTATATCTTTACAATTTTTCACTCAACCATACTTGTCCAATAGACCAAGTAAATGAAAATCCTTTTATTGAAGTTAAACAAAAAACAAACATGGAGGGGGACACTGTCTACCCTCAAATAAAAGGTGGAAACAAATCCACTACTATATTGAGAGCATCGTTCCTAGTAATCTATAAATCTTATTAGTTATAAAACTTAACGTCTTTCCCAAGAAGAAATTACAGGTACATATAGGATGAGTGAAACATGTTGATTACACCATAGAAAGCATAGGGGGCAAAATAATGAAAACCAAGCAGCTCTAAAAGAGAAACAAAAAAAGAACAATCGTGGTAAAAGTAATAAATTCTCAAGCAAGAAGCAGTAACAAAGTTTGATTTCGAGGCAATCAAGTAAAATATTTTGAGTATGTATTAGAGGCTCCACTCTACATGTGATGAAAAACACAACCAGTGAAACAGTATTATTCCTATTTGGATTTGATGTTGATGAAGTTGATGGCCTTAATTCAGTTTATAGTTTTCAGGAGAAACTAATGTGCATACCAATCCAGAAGAATTACCCAAAATCTATGTCGTACGTGAATTATCATGTCACATAGTCAGGGACAAAATCTATGTCGTACGTGAATTATCATACCAATCCAGAAGAATTACCCAAAGACAGTATGATTTATATTAGTTCGAAATATTTATCAGTTTCGTCCCAAGATTTTTTTTTGCCTTTTTTATATGTAGTTAGTTCGACATACTGTTGCAGTTTCGCCCATTCCAATGTCAAATTCCTGGCTTCGTCCCTGCACATAGTTCAATAGATAGACAGCAGATTTACAAACATTCAGAAATCAGAATTCTTTCAAATGCATCAGGTTCTACAGAACAAACAATTCAAAATCTAGATCATTGATGGTAAAATCTTGGTAACCAAATATACATTAAATAAATCACTAATGAATGCAATAGGGTATTATAACTTACATGTCAAAGAGCTTTGAAGGTGTCCACCAATGCCCCGAATTGAAGATAAGAACATCAGAATTGATCCATTCCTTACTGATAACATCCACTTTGTCAAGCTTTAGTTCCGACTTCACCCTCTTTGGAGATCGTTTTGGAGCCCGGCTGGACTGCACTAGGAACACCGAACGATAGAAATCTACTGTAAAATTGAAAGAGCTAAACCGAACTTCCTCCCAAGTACCTAATCCTTTTGGTAATCTTGTGTCTATTCACTTCATATACACTCTTCTTATCGCCCACACCAGTCATCAAAATACAAATCAAAGATTCCCTCTGGATCATTTGATGTATTATTCTAAAAATCTCGAGTTACTGAATCATTAGATGTATTATTCTCAAAATTCTGAAATAAATCATTTGACGCATTATTCTAAAGTACAGGCTGAACAGAAGGTGTCACACCCCGTAACCGGAGGGTGACCTGGCAGTGTCTCATCTATCAATGAGACAAAGAACCTTTAACAATAAAATGTTGGAGAATTAATTAATTAAGTGGACAAATTTGATCAAATTTAATTGTGTGTTCCACCGCTTAGTTTTAAAGTGTTTTGAATTCATCGCGTAGTGGGTTGCGCAAGCTTCGCGATGATATATAGCAGTGAGAAACTAATTCTCGGTGTGAATGAATAATTTGGTTAAAGTGGAGAGGTTATTAATGGAGGTGCGATGGTATATCCCACATCGGTTGTGAGAATCGATTAAACCTAGTTTATAAGCACTAGCTAGTCTAGTGATCTTAAACAAGTGGGTAAGGGGGTACCCCTCGCGCGCCGTCCGTCCGTCTGTCTCGCCTCGTCGCGCGTGTCCCTGCCGGGAAGGCAGTAATATCTTTTTGGACAAAATTACCGTAATAGTCCATAAAGTATTGAGTAACTGCAAATGAGTCACATAACCTTTGTGTAATTGCAGAATGGTCCTTCCACGATTTCTCCAGCAGTTTTGAGAACTGCCACATTACCCCACTACGGGAAGTGGGAGTTACCCACGTTCTCCACTACGAGGTGAGGGAGAGAGGGCTACCTTGCAGTTTTCGACTGCTATAAAAGGCAGTCTCCCCTCTCATAATTCACTGCTACGAATATAATTCTCCCTTCTTCATTTATGCACTGCATAATAGTTAAGAGAGTTCTGCACAGAAAAAAGGTTCGAAGTTCTGCTACTAAGCTTCTGGTAAGCGAGTGATTGGGACGTTGTACCTTGGGAACTCGTTGCTCTTGTAGGCTCGAAGTAAATAGGCGAGCAAATAGAGTTTAAGGGCAAGTGGTGTACTCATCGCCTCGTCCGAGATTAAATCCAAAACTTTACATTACGTTTAATTTTTTCCATTTTCGTAATGGAAGAAATAACAATCTTAAACTCTATTTATTGTTCTTACTGTTTACGGTTTAATAAATTAAAACGAAACTTAAACAGCAGATCATCGAATATCGAGTATTTATTCGGGTTTATTTTCTTTTCTCGGTTTTTGTTTTATATTGCTACTAACTCGTTTGTTTTGCAATATATAGAGAAACAAAAATGGTCGCAAATGATTCAAACGCTATCGGTACTCGAGCTGAAGCTCGGAACTGTTCCTTTCAATCGAGACTCAGCAAACGGAGTTAACTCGAATCTTTGGTCAGACAAGCGGTATTGAGGCTGCTATGTCTAAGTTGCCTGCCTTTGTGCCGCCAATGGCTTCTCGTCCTATTCAGTTTGGACAGTTTGCCCAACCCGAGAAGTTTAAAGGGGGTTGCAATTTCAAAATGTGGAAGGAAAAGATGATGTTCTATCTTACTACGCTGAATTTAATTCGCTATGTAAAAGAGGACACTCCTGTGGAGGATAAATCTGATCCTCAATCTGTAATAGCTTATAATGCTTGGATTAGTAATGCTCTAGTTTAGATGATTCATTGTACCAAATTTACTATCAAAAGGATAGTGCAAAAGAATTGTGGGAATCACTAACTAAGAAATATACAGTAGATGATGCAGGTGCTAAGAAGTTCATTCGTCGCTCGCTTCCACGACTTTAAAATGGTCGATGGAAAATCTGTCCTCGAGCGAGTGAAGAGCTGCGTGAAGATTTATCACGATCTTGCGCCGAGGGCATGGGAATCAACGACTCACTGCGAGTGGCGTTGATGATTGAGAAATTACCCCCTTCTTGGGATGACTTCAAACACTACCTTAAGCATAAAAAGAAGGAAATGACACTTGAGGATCTAATTTTGAAATTGAGAATTGAACAGGATGTGAGGAAGGCAACAAAAAGGCCTTATACTTCTGTCTCAAAGGCAAATGTTGTCGAAGCTGCTGGAAAGAGAAAGCGCCTGACTGATTCAAAGGCATCGAACTCCAACAAGAGGTTCACGGGAAGCTGCTTCGTATGTGGTAAGCAAAATCACAAAGCAAAGGACTGTCGAAGTCGTGTAGACGGTCAAACTAATAACTATAACAAGAACAAGAGGTTCAATGGGAATGTGAACAAAAACAAGTACCAAAGGGATGGCCAAGCTCATATATCAGAGGCCGGTAAGCTGAACTCTGGAATGGAGGGACAAGACTCTAGTTACTCGTTATTTCGGAGGTGAATATGATAGGGGGAAATCCAAAGGAATGGTTTGTGGACACGGGGGCCACTCGCCATATTTGTATCAATAAATGGATGTTCAAAACGTATGAAACTGTTAAGGATGAAGTATGCTACATGGGGAACTCTACATTCTCCAAAGTTGAAGGAAAGGGCAGTATTGTCCTAAAGATGACTTCGGGAAGGAGCCGACTCTCACCGAAGTGCTCCATGTACCCGACATTCGAAGGAATCTCATTTACGGGATTGTGCTAAACAATAAAGGATTCGAGCTTGTGTTTGAGGCAAACAAATTTATTCGACAAAGAATGGAATGTATGTAGGAAAATGGTACTTAGGCGATAGTCTCGTTTAAAGTTAATGTAATGACCGTACTCCCGAGAACCGAGCCTACGGGCGTGAATGTAACTCGAGGCTTCTACTAGCTCACTGGAAAGAATGTTGCCCAAGAGGCTAATGAATTTAAACAAGTTGCTTATTTGGCTGAGTCTTTTAATTTATGGCATGATAGATTAGGTCATGTGAATATTAAAAGTATACAAAAAATTAATTTCATTAAACCTATTGCCAAAATTTAATGTTGATAAAAAACTACAAGTGTGAGACTTGTGTAGAAGGTAAGTTATCTAAGTCATCTTTCCGATCAATTGAGAGAAGTTCGAACCTTTAGATTTAATACACACCGATGTATGTGATCTAAAGTATGTACAATCAAGAGGCGGTAAGAAGTATTTTATTACTTTTATCGATGATTGCACGAGATTTTGCTATGTCTACTTAATGGGAAGTAAAGATGAAGCAATAAACATGTTTGTTCATTATAAGAATGAAGTTGAAAACCAACATGGTAAGAAAATAAAAAAGGTTAAGGAGCGGCAGAGGTGGAGAATATGAATATCCATTCGCTCAATTGTGTGCGTAAAGTGGCATTATACATGAAACAACCGCTCCATATACTCCCGAACAAAATGGAATTACGGAGCGCAAAAAACGTAACATTAAAAGAAATGATGAATGCCATGTTAATTAGTTCTGGGTTCACCCCTGAACTTTGTGGGGGAAGCTTTGCTTTCCGCAAATCACATCTTAAACAGACTACCGCATAAAAGGCTAGACAAAACACCTTATGAATTGTGGAAAGGACACGTACCTTCTTATAAATTTATAAAGGTATGGGGATGTCTAGCAAAGGTTCCGATTCCTCCTCCTAAGCGGACTAGGATAGGTCCTAAAACGGTAGATTGCGTGTTTATAGGGTATGCTCAAGACAGTAGTGCATACAGATTCTTAGTGCACAAATCAGATAACTCTGAAGTGCATGAAAATACAATAATCGAGGCTAGGGATGCTTCTTTCTTTGAGGGAATTTTTCCTTATATTGATCGCTCTGGATTAGACCCAAAAGTCAATCGGGATGTGAGAAATGTGGGGGAAGAAGATCTTGAAGAAGAAGTTGAAGAGCCTAGGCGTAGCAAGAGAGCTAGAATTGAAAAATCGTTTGGTCCAGATTTTCTAACTTATCTGGTAGAAGAAGACCCTTTGACTTATAAAGAAGCAATGTCTTGTTCTGATGCTGACCTCTGGAAAGAAGCTATTGATAGTGAAATAAATTCAATACTTCAAAATCATACATGGGAACTTGTGGAACTTCCAACAGGCTCAAAAGCGTTAGGCCACAAGTGGATTTTCAAAAGGAAAATTAGACCAGATGGTACGATAGATAGATACAAGGCAAGACTTGTAATAAAGGGTTTTAGACAAACTCATGGTGTGGATTATTTCGACACGTATGCTCTCGTGTCGAGGAAAACATCAATCGAAAGTTAATCATAGCTTTTGCAGCTTTGTTTGACTTGGAAATCCATCAAATGGATGTAAAAACCCGCTTTTCTCAATGGAGAGTCGAAGAGGAGATTTACATGGAACAACTTTCGAAGCGGTATGTGATTCCAGGTAAAGAGCACTTGGTGTGCAGACTTGTTAAATCCTTATATGGATTAAAGCAAGCACCTAAACAATGGCATGAAAAGTTCGATAGCATAATGCTTTTGAATGGATTTCAAATAAATCAGTGTGACAAGTGTGTCTACGTGAAAGGAAACAAAGATAACTACGTAATAGTTTGTCTATACGTGGATGACATGTTAATCATTGGTAACAAAGATAACATCAAGACTACCAAGAAAATGTTGTCGCAAAACTTCGATATGAAGGACATGGGACCTGCTGATTTAATTCTTGGGATGAAGGTATCCAAGACAATGAGATGGATATTCACTTTCTCAAAGACACTACGTTGAGAAGATTCTAGAAAAATTTGATAAAGGAAGTGATGTAATTGCTAGAACACCTATGGAAGTGGTTTCAAATCTCTGCAAAAACCGCGGAGAAGGTGTGCGACAACTGGAGTATTCTAGAATCATAGGGAGTATAATGTACCTCATGGATTGTACTAGACCAGACATCGCAAATTCGATCAACAGATCGCGAGGTATACAAGTAATCCCACCACGAGCACTCGGAAAGCTTTAGTTAGAGTGCTTAGATATCTACGATACACGGCTGACTATGGGTTACATTATACGAGATATCCAAATTGTACTTGAAGGGTACACCGATGCAAATTGGATTTCAGACTCCAAAAATATAAAGTCCACTAGTGGATACATTTTTGTGATGGGAGGTGCAGTGGTTTCTTGGAAATCATGCAAACAAACCTGCATTGCAAGATCAACTATGGAATCGGAGTTCATAGCTTTGGATATAGCAGCAGCAGAGGTTGATTGGCTACGCAGTTTTTTGGAGGACGTTCCAATGTATTCAAAACCAATGCAATCAATAAGCTTACATTGTGATAGCTTATCAGCTATTGGAAGAGCAACAAACAACGTGTATAACGGGAAGTCTAGACATATACGTCGAAGACACAAATCCGTTAGAACTCTGTTAAAAACCGGAGTTATTGCTTTGGACTTTGTGAGATCCAAAGAAAACATAGCGGACCCTTTAACGAAAGGTCTAACAAGAGACTTAGTAGAGAGTTCATCGAGGGGAATGGGGTTGAAGCCCGTGAAATTGATTACCACTCATGATGGCAACCCAACCTGAATTGGAAAACCCAATTTGCAGGTTCAACGGGAAAACCGAATTGTGGGGGGAATCGAACAAAGCACTCGGGAAAAGTATTCCCAGCCCATTCCTGTGATGAAAGAGTGATAGACCTGTCCATCGAAGGATAAGTGTTAAATTTTTTAATGATCCTTATACGTAATACGTGGAGTATGTCAGGATACTTCTAATAAGAGATCACCTATATTGAATGTGAAGGGGCCACTTCTATGAGATTACTTGAGGGCTAAATCTCTAGAGCATTCAATGAATATTTCCAAGGCAGTCCCAGGGCCGAAATGGACAACAACGAAAGAACCGACTAATTGTGTAGAGAAAACGTTGTGTGAGTATCGTTGTCTTGGTACACATAAAAGCTGAACAGTTCAAGGCATCGCGTCCACTGGTTAGCAAGTGTACCCGATGGTATTTTACTAGGGAAGGTTCAAGGTTCACAACCACCTATCCCGAAGCAGCGGTTTCTCGTTGAACTCTCGAAATTGCATTTTAGGTTACACGTGCATCATTCCTTCCAAATATCATTCATGTGGGGGATTGTTGGAGAATTAATTAATTAAGTGGACAAATTTGATCAAATTTAATTGTGTGTTCCACCGCTTAGTTTTAAAGTGTTTTGAATTCATCGCGTAGTGGGTTGCGCAAGCTTCGCGATGATATATAACAGGTGAGGAAACTAATTCTCGGTGTGAATGAATAATTTGGTTAAAGTGGAGAGGTTATTAATGGAGGTGCGATGGTATATCCCACATCGGTTGTGAGAATCGATTAAACCTAGTTTATAAGCACTAGCTAGTCTAGTGATCTTAAACAAGTGGGTAAGGGGGTACCCCTCGCGCGCCGTCCGTCCGTCTGTCTCGTCTCGACTCGACTCGCCTCGCCACGCCACGCCACGCCTCGCCTCGCCTCGCCTCGTCGCGTCTCGTCGCGCGTGTCCCTGCCGGGAAGGCAGTAATATCTTTTTGGACAAAATTACCGTAATAGTCCATAAAGTATTGAGTAACTGCAAATGAGTCACATAACCTTTGTGTAATTGCAGAATGGTCCTTCCACGATTTCTCCAGCAGTTTTGAGAACTGCCACATTACCCCACTACGGGAAGTGGGAGTTACCCACGTTCTCCACTACGAGGTGAGGGAGAGAGGGCTACCTTGCAGTTTCCGACTGCTATAAAAGCGATCTCCCTCTCATAATTCATCACTACTGAATATAATTCTCCCTTCTTCATTTCTGCACTGCATAATAGTTAAGAGAGTTCTGCACAGAAAAAAGGTTCGAAGTTCTGCTACTAAGCTTCTGGTAAGCAGAGTGATTGGACGTTGTACCTTGGGAACTCGTTGCTCTTGTAGGCCTGAAGTAAATAGGCGAGCAAATAGAGTTTAAGGGCAAGTGGTGTACTACTGCCTCGTCCAGGATTAAATCCGAAACTTTCTGTTCTGTTTAATTTTTCCATTTTCGTAACAGAAGAAATAACATAAAAGAACTTCCAAACCATAAACATAACGAAATAACTTAACTTTATTATAACATCAATACTTATCTAAAATTACAACTTAATAGTAATATTGTTCTTACTAAATAAAGTTGGTAGCTATTACATAAATGTTTTTTATTCAATTAGTAACAACTCGTCATAATCCCCATCCCATGCCTGCTCACCATCATCATCTACATTCGCATCTACAAAACATAGAAGAAATAAAGGATGAGCCACACTAGTCCAGTAAAGATCCATCGTCTTTGGGGTGAAGAATCAAGAGACACCAAAATCGTTCCTTGTTTCCTAAAACTCATGAAATATACATAGCTTGTCTTGACAGAACCTGTACACATCTTTAAAAGACTTGAAAATACACTTGAAAACATTACAAAATAGTTCAGAACCATAACCACTTGAACAAGACGGAAATCAGAATAATATAAGTGCAAAAGTAAATCTCGGATGATGGACTGAAGGGTCATTTTAGATCAAGGCAAAAACTTTTGTCCAAAAATCCAGTTGACCGACAAGACAGGTCGGTCAACTGCAATAGCTCTGGTCGAGTGGGTTTTAGGCCCGATCGACCGCATTCCATTACTAGTTGTCCGCAATAAGCCCCAGTAGTTTGGTCCGGACGACTGAAATCTGATCCGGTCGACCGAGATTCAGTTAAGACATTTTTTCAAGTTTAAGTTGTGAAGGAAAACTCATTTTCTGCACTTTCAAATTCCTAACTCAAAACACTGAAATTTGACTAACTTTAACATATAGAAACTTAACCAAAACATAAACATAGAATGCCATAACAATAACTTATCAAATCGATTACATACACATCATAAATCGTGCTCCGAGCACCTTTAACTTATCATATCATAACTCTTAGCTTTCCAACATATAATAATCTGACATGATTAGCAGTATTATGACATGCAACAATTAATTCTACAACCGAGCTCAATCATCTAACATTAACACTAACTAACTGTTAACAACCCGTACTTCTATTACCTGTTTCTGGGAAGGCCACATATCATATTTTTTTTCGTTTCACATCACTTGGTAAGGCACAATGAGGCTATTTAAGGATATATATCATTTGTTATGTCATCACTCACCCTTTGTGAACTCCGCAACATACTGCTAACATGCACACGTTTTATCCTTGTTAGGAACCGAGTCACGTTAGGAACAATAAGCTCTCCCGACACTTATAACTAATAATATTTCGAGATATATCTTGAAATAGGGCCATCAACAGATAAGAGCTCTAGATTGAGAATATACATATGCTGACTGTCACACCCCGTAACCAGAAGGTGACCTGGCAATGCCTCATCTATCAATGAGACAAAGAACCCTTAACAGAATATACTCTTACAAGCCAAACTTAACAGAATAATCTTAATCTTTAACTTTATTATAAGTCATCAATACTTAAAGGTAGATTACATAAACTTAGAACTAAAGTTATTCAACTTAATAAAGGTTCATCAACTATACTATTACATGATCATTACTTCTTTAATTTCTACTTGTCGTGCTCCCCGTCCCATGTCTCCTCATCAGCATCATCTACCAAACATAAGAATATAATAGGGTAAGCCACACTGACTTAGTAAGAGCCGATTGTAGTCTTGCAAAGTGTAGCTTCCTCTTCTGTGTATAATGTTTACTTTGATGTACACAAGGAGCTATCTTACCATTTCCATCGATGTTGGTGTGATTATATGGATCATATCATTAAAAACATTATCACACAAAATATTAGAACTATCAATGTTTTGTTATCATCAAAACAAAATTAGTCACATTAGACCTTAGGGCATACAGTTTTTTGCCAAACAATTATATTCAATGGTGCTAAAGTGTTTGATCAATAACAAACTGTACATGTTAAAACTTGACCTTGGGACCTTTTTCCTTTTCTGATCAAGCTTCAAAAATATTCATAAACAAAGATAATTTGAATCTAGCTGCCACATTGTCTTGATAATTAGGCAAGTTTCTGGAAAAAAATTTGGAATATTTCTGGAATAAAAAAATAGAACGAAAAGTCATTAGCTGTAAATTAGAAAAGCAAATCATTTAGGGATTGCAATAGACTAGCTGAATCAGATGCCCAACCCGGCTCAGACCAGTTTTGGCGGAGATTAACCGCTTTAATCCTTCGGCGGTGATGAATTTTGACCCCGCTATCGGGGCGGTGACGGGGCAAAAGAGATGATGTTCTGGCCCTTATCAGCCTTTTGCGGTTGTCCTGCATAAAATACTCAATACAAATAAAAATCTCATAAAATACAAAAAAATTTGTCGAAATCGAAAAGCACCGGGAATTCTCAAACCCTTTGGAGACTTTTCTCTCTTGTAAACTTTTAGGAACCCCATTTTTTTAGGGAGAAAAATAGTATTTTTTTTTAGATGGTGTTATTTCGTTAAACATGTATTAAATACTTTTTGTTTACAATTTTGTGTTCTTTTTTAAAAGGTTGTATATAACTGGCAATTTTTTTGTCAAAATTTTTGGGGATGGGCCCCCGCCTGATCTGATGATGAAATCCCCATCCATCCCCAATGGCGAAGATGGGCCCGAGATGGGGAAAATGTAGAGAAGGCAGGGTCAGGGCTGGAGACCATGATTTCCGCTCCCTCCCCCAATCCCCACCCACCCGCCCCTATTGTCATCTCTTTTCACCAACTAGAGTTTTCTATATTAGCATATCATATACATGAAGCTTTACCTAGAAACGGTGCTGGAACAATGTATATGAAGACAAAATACTAAAAATAATAATATATAAGAACTGCATTACGATAACCCTTAAATTGGAGTAACATCTTTACTTAATCCAAAAATGTAAAAAATTCAAGAAGCATAAGAGCCAGAAGTATTTTCTTAAATGAGAGTTGTGGTGGAAGGAAAGTAGTAATAGTTATACAACCTAGTATACTCTAGATACATAACATTTCATTACCACTTGGCCATTTTTCCTTCTGCCACTTGTTAGCCAGTTTGAAAATAAAATGTGTAACGCCTCCTTCAACTATATATACACACACATTGTTACTAGTTTAGAGTTAATTCCAAAGTTCAGTAGAAGGAGAAATTAAGAAAAAAATAGGAAAAAGAGAGACGACGGCCAGATGGGTCTAACATTCTTCCATGTTTTTTATCAGGAGAAAAGTTCAGAAATATTGGTAAATTCATATTTCTCGTTCCTTTTTTTCTCTGGTTTTTGGATGTCATGGATTATCTTACACACGATTGAATTTCTCTAGTTGTAGATCTGTTAAATTTTTTGTTTTTTGTTTCCTGTGAAATTTGTGTTTTATTTTGAAGTAATTTCTTGAATGTTGATCCTCTAATCAATTCTTCTTGCCCCAAATTTTCGATTAACATATCTAGTTTGAGTTTCAAAAGTTATAGACTAGAATAAAGATCTTTTGAAGTTTTATTAAAAGAATAAGATTTTTTTATTCCCTCTTGAGGAACCTCTCACAAGGCATGGGGTTTATCGAACAATTTATATGTTGCATCTTTAAATTTATTAGACTGTAAAATGTTTAAAACAATCTTTTTACAATCCTAGAACATATCTTAAATATCGAGAGAAATGTTTTCCAAATTTTCCAATTGAATCGGAGATCTAAGATTCACGACTAATGTAATAAAAACTTTCATTTCTAAATTCTGAGAATTTTGTTTGACTGGAAGTACAGGAAATGCCTATGTAAAGGAAGACATGTTCTTTAACTATGTTATAATCCTATTTAATTTTGTAATAAGAAAATACAGGAATTAAAGATGTGTTGTATGTATCACTAATAGAGGGAATCATGTGATATACATTGTTCTAAATCATGTAATGTTTTCTTTTCATTTTTGCTTATTTATTATCCAAATTCTCAAACTTTTGTTATCCTCTTTCATTATAAAGATTAGGCTTGTTTTCTTGAATATGATATTTAAAAAAGAAGAGAAAATTTTGTTTTATCCATGATACTTATTGTCAAATATGTTGGTAATCTTACCTGGATTGTTGTGCTTAATATGATATATGACTGAAAATCTTATTATACTTTGTTTTTACAGGCAATTCCTGAACCAGATTCTTTGGAAGTGCTTGAGTCTCTGTTCCATGGGGTTTCTCTTAGGGATCAATATGGGAATAAATGGCCTGTGAAGTTGGAAAATATTGGAAACCTTTTGCATTTTAAAATGGGTTGGTCCAAATTTGTAAAAGATAATTCCGTTGAAGATGGAGATTTCTTATTTTTCCGTTACGATGGTGACAAAGTAATAGATGTCAAATTAACTGGAAAGAATGCATGTGATAAGAAAGGGGTTGGAGCTCTCAAGTTCATAGAAATGGAGGAAGAACATGCGAAGGCAAAACCAGTGTATGTCGAAATGGAGGAAGTTGGTTCGAATGAAGTTGAAGGATCGGAATATGAACCCTTTGGAGAACAGGTTGATGAGGAAGAGCAAGAAGGTTCTGATGAGGAAATTGAAGAACAAGAGGACCAAAGCTATGAGGAACTAGTTGATGAGGAAGAACAAGAAGAAACTTCTGACGAGGAAGTGAAAGCATGGGCAGCGAAACGTCATAAGATAAAGGTTAAGAGAGAACTGTCAAAATTAAAGAATCGGATTAACAATCTAGCAAAGAAAGTAGGAGGTCGTAAGTCTAATGATGTAGTAGAGTTAGGAGAATCGAGCACAATCAAAAGCGGTAACTACAAAACTTTGCTATTTTTATTCTTATCATATACTTCTACTGTTTTTATATGTTCTTCTACATTAAGATACTCTTCATCATTTAATCGATGGAATTTCTTGATTTAGCAGAAGCTGCAACCCCAAAACCAGATGGTGTAAAGCGTGGGAGAAGAAAAAATCCTGACTACTATGGGAAGGAAATTTTCAAATCAAAGATCTTTCCCAAGCCCCAAAATCCTTATTTTGTGACAGTAATAAGGCCAAGAAGACGTGATGAACTGGTACATTTTGTCTCAACAAATTCATCCATGATTTTGTATTTTATTGTTTTAATGTTTCCTAATATTTTTATTTCTTTCCTCCTTCAATTTAATGTTATCCAAATATATTGTTGTTTTGTATCATATTACACTTAACTTAGATTATTTTTTCAGCAAAAATGTTGAATAAATTTTATTTTATTTTCTACTAAGACCACAAGTTTATGATCATACAAATTCTTTACAAACCAAATGCAGTACATTCCGCGTGAAGTGATCAAAAATTTCGTAACAGAAGAAACTGCCTAAGAAAGCAACTCGCCGCGATTCATCTGGGGGGACATGGATAACACGCCTTACTCATTGGGATGATGGCAGTAAATTTTTCGTTGGAGGATGGAAGAGCTTTTGTATGGTCAACGGTGTTGGAGAAAAGGATCTCTGCGTTTGTGAATTTATAAAAGGAAACAATACAAAAAAAGACCTTACCATCCAGATTCAAGTTGTACCGGCCAACAACAATGTCAATTTTGTTAAGGATCAACAGAAAAGGCGTAAAATGCATGGTTAAGGTTTATCATTAAATTGGTCTTTAGCAGCTTATTTCTGCATATCTGGCCAATGTTCAGGCCTAAAGATTTTTAACTTAAGTTGTTTATTTAGGTTTGGAAAAATGGCATATTTTATCCCTACAGTTAGGGGCTCTCGACACATTATAGTCAATAAAGATTATTTTTCGATCATTACAAACAACTTAGAGTTTGCCTAAGTGGTAACACCACAATAGGTAGTGTGTTGGCGGGGTACTACTCAGGTGAATCGTAAGTGGTTTATGGACCTTAATGGTCGAAATAAAATCTTTATGAACCATACCTTGTTAAGACCCTAACTTTTTAAGAACCCAGTAGGTAATTTTTCCCATTCCGTTTTATTGTTCTTGTGGATTTTATGGTATTTGTGTCTAATTATCATACTATTACTTTGTTAAATAGTTATGAATTTGTGACATTTTGGAGAATTCAGTTCCTTGGCATTTTGAAGTTGATTCAATTTGAATTGTTCTACGTAATATTACACATTTCTTCTTAACATATGAACTCATATTTGATTCTCCCTATGTTCTAAGTTGTATGTCGATGTCTTTATTCATTTTGAATGGGAAAATCGATATTTCATTTTGGACCGAAGGAGTATATGAGAACCATATGTAATTCTTATGGTGCTAATAAACTGGTATTCTCCAAATGGTTTTTGAACAATGGGGTTTTGGAGAGGTTGATTCTTATGACCACATTTGTATTTGTAATCACGTGTTTTATTCTATCTAGTGAGACACAATGTTAATCTATTCTTTGCATTTGTTAAATTCTTTTTCCTAGGCTATTTCCCAATTAAGTTTTCAGCCCTCATTCCTATTGGCGAATCTAAACAGGCAGGATGTGGCGAAGGAATTTGGAGAGAAGTGGGCGAAGCAGATGAATGATGAAGAGGATTGTCCCTAGTCAGGAAGTAAAGATGATCAAAGCGATAAAAAAATGAGTGTAAACGTCTTAAGAATGACATTAAGAAGGAGAAACATCGTGTAAATGATCAATCTGATCCCACTGATGCCTATGACAGTGAAGAATTGTGGGATCTGTGGACCGACGGTGATGAGGAGAAAACTTTATGGACGGGTAATGAAGAAGATTATGATGATAATGTTCCGACAAATCCTCATCCTAATGAGAAAAGTGATGTATATATAGATATGTTGTTTGATCCTGAGGAGAAACCGAAGTATTGTACACTTTTTTAGGCTCTGAAAGAGGGACAAGAACCAGAAGAGTTATCACAGGGAAAACAAGCGAGTAAAATTGCCTTTGAGAATGCATTGAAGAAATTAAAGAAAGGGCCAGGTGAAAGGTATTCTAATGAGTGGGAGGTTTTTTTTTGTTAAATTCTAATGAGTGGGAGGTGATGAACATTTGGCATACAATGAAAATTGACCATGGTTTGATGCAGGGACGAAGTCAGAAATTATATTTTGGGGGGCAAAAAACTGCAAAAAAAAAATTAAAAAATTAAAAAATCTTTGGGGGCCGAAATTGATAAAAAAAAAAATCGAACTATATATAAAAATTATTATATATAGTAGTGTTTTTAAAAATCTCGGGGCTCCTAGAATCGTCCCTGGTTTGATGGAAAAATTTGATATGGATCAAGTCCATGTGCATTTTGTGGTCCAAAACTAACCACCTCATCACAAAATTGTCTCTCTCCTCATTATGCGGTGATGTGACCTGTTCTGCACATCAGTGTCCAATGGATCTGGTCCATATCAAAATTATCCTAGTTTGATGCCTTACACTTCCAAAAATATTTTTAGCACCATAGAGACTATAGAATATGGTAAAACAGGTATAAAGTGATGGAGGTATAACTTATGAGCATCTATTTCTGTTCGGAGAAAAGAAATTCGCAGAAAGATTTCGTATCGTTGGTTTAAGTTTTGTTGCTCAAGACCCTTTTAGTATTCATTATATGTCTAGTATATGATCAATTTGCACAACTACAAATCTTTTCTTTTTAAAGTTGCAACAATTTTTGCAACTGGAAAATATTTTCCATACTAAAATAGCTAACTATATATAATCCTTAATTTAATAATATAGTGTAAATTTTCATAATGGCAATTAATTTCTCAAGCTAGTCATACCATAAACATTATCTATTTCAAAAGCTACTAATTCCCTTGTGGATGGTCATCCTTGGATGAGACAGTATGGAGTCCCAGATATCCCATTCACACTGACACGGTCATTCCATCCATATTTTGTTGAAATGTACTCAAATCCGGCATTCCTGCGTTCATCATCACCGGAGATCGTGGTGGAATCCTCTTATTGATTACGTTGTACGGTGTATAATAATGTTCGTATGATGGGATACCGCCATTTAAATTCCGGATTCCAGCAAATCCTCCGTCTTCAATCCCACCATAGCTTCCTGCATTTTGTGCCAAATCCCACCATAACTTCCACTTTTGGTGTGTTCACCCCCTTCTTTTGCAAGGCATAATTTCTATTAACTCACTATCTTCTCTTTTTCTCTCTTTTCTTCCTCTTCAAGTTTCTTCATTTCTTGGTTTCAATGGCTAGATCCAACCATTCTTGGTTGGATCTAGCCATCCTCCTTCCAGTTTTGGTGTGTTCACCCCCTTCTTTTGCCGTAAATCTTGATGAAATTTTTTTCAAAGCAGTATTATTCAAGATTCAAGACACGTATGCAAGACCTACTTCAGATCCTTCCAGATCTGGAGTTTATCTCTAAACCCGGAGTTGCTCTGGGCCCTTTCTCATTTTTCATCATCTTTCCGAGACAATCTATGGGACGGTTGATACGCCCATGGTCTCATAGATTGTTGATTTCTAAGAAAGGTGATGAAACTGAGCTTGCTACTGCTGTTCCAGGATCTCGGAGAAGCTGTTGCGAAGAGTTTTATCATGTATTTATTTTTTTTTACCCTTTTTTATGTTATTTACCCGGTTCGGGGTGTGGACCTTATGCTATCTAGGCCTCAACTATGTTATCTCCATTAGAAGAAAAATGTGCATTGTTACCACCTATGAAAGGCTCAATTATTGGACTCTGATTCAAAGTTCCAATCATCATATAACGGGGCGGCATTTGGGGGCTATAAGACCATTAGTTGGACTATGGAATAAATTGTGATTCTTGTTATCCAATAACAAGTTTGCTAGACCATGATGATTGATTTCTTCATTATTTGATGTCCATATCTCAGCATGCTTTCCTGATTTGATCAATGTTGTAGGATCCAAAACATTTCCATATGCCAACACCTTTTTTTTTGTTCAGCATCTATGATCACTCGGTAAACACCTATTTATTGAAAACTCAAAAACAAAACAAGAAAAGAAAAGGCATTTTCAAGTTAAAAATGTCAAGAGGAATTCCCATTACTTGAAGATAGAAAAATGTTTCTCAATAACTAATTTTTTAATATATTTTGCTGTCCCATGAAACTATTCGACTATCCAAATATATTAAAATGGTGCTAATAAAAATGGAGAAAAATGAATTCTTCACCGGACCAAATTGTTTGCGAGATGGTTAAGATGTAGGGATTTTCCTACAAACATGTGGATAAAATTTTGAATGTCGTATTAAATAATACGATGACTAAAATTAAAATAGCTATTTTTAGAACTATTTTAAATTGAAAATAGTTATTTTTTAATCTTAAACATAGTATCATTTGATCAAACAATCGAGATCTTATATGCACTTGCGCGGAAAACCCCCTCCCAACTAGGCTTGTCAATTGAGCTTATTGGGTCTAAAAATATTGGGTCTGGACCCACACCCACTAAATTGAGACCCAAGTTGGATCTCTATTATATTGGGTCTAAATCTTTTCAATTAGAATGTAAACTCAATCATGTTTGGTTTTGGATCTGATTTGAATCTATTCATAAATTTTACCTATAATTTTTATTGATCCTCAATTGTAACGAAGAAACGTAAATATGTATATTTTTTAGAAAAAAAGAAAATAAAGAGTGATTATTAGCGAATTAGTATTCTTGGATATGCAAACATGTTGAAGTATCATACCCGATTTGCATTGAGTTCTTATTAAAAAATAAGTAAGTAATTTAATTAGATCTTTTTGTTTTTGAGTCTCTTGGGAATATACAATTATAATTTAGACATATCACTCTTGAATCTCATATTTATTTGGATCCGGCCCATATGGATCTAGACTCAAATTGAATATGGGTACATAAAATTAAGTTTAGATATAAATTGGGTCCAATGAGTTCAGATATGGATTTGGACTCTTGAGTCTAATTGACAGACATACTCCCAACCTTAACCATCTGGAATTGTTTGAAGCATGAGTCCTTAAGAGGATGAATATATGACGTCCACTTGATATACTCATCAGCAGTCAAAATTGGAGTTGTTAAAGCTTATTTTCATATGATAGTTCTAATCTGTGCTGTGGTCGACGAAAGGGCATGATCGCCCGGGACTTTGGGAGAATAGGCTAGAGTCTCACATCGGCTAGTTTGTTTGCATATTTGCAATATATAATAGGAAAATGATTTACTCTTACAATTTTGGGATAGAAACCCTAAACCCTCAAATTGAGGGTATTAAATGACTATCTTACCCCCTGTTGATATAAGGGATTCACCCAACTATAAGGACAAAAAGGTCCAAAAAACTATTTTAGTCAATCTTTTAGCCAATAATTCTAGTAGTAGCAAGGTCCTATATAATATTTGGGCAATTCTCCATCTCTTGAAGTATCTTTTGAGGAATTGAGTTAGGCTCAAATCCATTTTTAACATGGTATCATAACCCTGGACGTGAAGGTGTGTTGAGAACTCCACATCAGCTAGCTTGTGTGAATATTTGCAATATATGAGGCTTGAGCAATCCTCCCCCTCTTGAGAGATTGAGTTAGGTCCAAATCTATTTTTAACAATATGGATCAGGTCTATATATAATGATTTGACTAATTATGAACTAAAATATACATGTGAACCTGGTCCATATCAAAATTTTCTCATTTCATAGTTTCTACCCAAGTCAAGAAGCTTGTGTGAATATTTTCTCACGTCCATATATGATGATTTGACTAATTATGAATTAAAAGATGCATATGAATCTGATTCATATCAGAATTTTTTCATTTTATATAGTTTCTACCCAAGTCAAGAAGTCTGATTTTCTGACTTATTGCAGTTAAAGCAGTCTATCCAGTCGTCCTTTTGGGTTGTACTTACCAGAGTATAATTATCCATATCCATTTTAAAACAATAAGTATCATATGATGTCTATGACTATTGAATACCAATCAAATAGGCTGGGGTTATTATGGACGGCTCCAAAATCTAGAAATAATGAGGCACTCAACAAGTGGCGAAGTTAGCAAATAAATTAAAATTTCTCTATAGAAAAATTGAAGTTTCTAAAAATGTTGGGGTGTCTACAGTGGCGAATTTGAAGGGTGACCGCCCCGTAATATTTTTGAAAAAAGTCACATTTTTTATGAGAATTTTTTCCCCAATAAACTATTTTATATTTCCAGTAAACATATTTTTTTAATAATATTTCTATCAATTTACTGCCTTTTTAGAACTATTGTGAGAAACTAACAAAACACGATGGTTAATTTTAGACTAAAATTACATCCAACATTCAAATTTTATGTTCTCGAAAAAAATTATTTCCAAATTTCTTTTGAAAAAAAACATTTTTATAGACTATGTCATTTTTTAAAACAAGCTCTTCGTATGTCATCTATGTCAATATAATGATAACCTAACATTTTAAAGCGAGTTCTAGGGTCTGCATCTGCGATGAGATTTACAAAATTTATATCGCAATTCTCTTTTCATTGAAGAATTTTCAACATTATAATTTTTTTTTAAAAAAAATTAAACTTGGGAAAAAAATACATTTACTTGATAAATTCATAAATAATCGAATCATCAATTTAAAAGCAGATAAGACGAATATTACGAAGCAAAAAATAGCCAAATAAATTATTTACATGAATAAGTTCATAGAGACACAATATCTTTAAAAATACTTCAGTAAAGACAATTGAATATTATTAAAAACTCTTTTTTTAATCTTGACAACAAAAACTATGAAAGTTGGAAGGAGACTGCAATTTGGGGGCACAAAGTTTTCAAGTGGGGTCACTAGCATACTTAAATGCTGAAACAATGCACATGTAATTAATATTTTTTTTTTATAAATTTCAGTGGGTCATGTGACCCCACTGGTTTATAGGTGTGATCACATTGAGTTTGGTTTTAAGATTTTGGTCACACTCTCAAATTCAGATTAAATTTTAGATGATTTAATACTTCAAGTTTCATTCGCAAACTCAATGCAATCTGGTTTAAGACCCCAAACCAGACCGAACTCAAACCCAACCCCAACCCAATCTAATCAGACCATATGTATACTCGAGCATTATTAATCCGACGTACAACATATCTCGTTTCTTCAAAGTTCAAACATGTGAGAATTTTTTTTGAAGGGAGCACAATGATAGAGATGAAATTAATTAATTTTTTTTACAGGGGCTCAAACCTTTTTTAAATTAATTCCTTTTGTTCTTCAAACTCTTTACCTATAATTAAGGTTGTTAACAGGTTCAGATCGGCCTGAATCCGGCACATTCAACCCGAAAATATGTGAGCATAAGTAAGTTGAGATTGAGCTGAATCTAACTTCAATATTCAAGTCTGATTCTTATATGAGTTGAATGTGAACATGATCCTACTCAACCCGTTGAAGGCTCATTCTGTATAACACATATAATATCAAATATGTATTTATTTATATATACCATCTCGATCTTTTTTCATTAACCTAGTTATGTTTTTTTTTTTCTTTTGTTAATATAAATTTAGTTTATGAGGTCACAAGTTCATAATAAAATGTGCTATAAAAATGAGTTGAGCTTTCAAAATTTTAAATAAGTTGAACGTTAATTATGTGATATTCTAGGAACAATTTTTTTGTGTATTTGTTGTCAAATATTATATTATTGTTAAATATTATGTCTATTTTCTATCCTTAATTATTAAGAATTTAATGAATAATATAATTATTGTTGCTAAGCCTGAGGTATATTAAACTCACCTTATATAACTCCATTTACATCCTTCCTATAATCGCGGTTTATAGTGCTTTGAATCAAAAAGAGAAAAAGAACAAAAAAAATTGTCCTTGGAAAGAAGAGACTTTCGTAGGATTAATTGCCATTTGGGTCCCCAACATATTTGCGCGCAGCCAATTTCATCCTTTTTCTTTTTTTTAACTTTTTCGGTCATCAATTTATTTTCAAACAGCCACTTTCATCCCTTTAAACTTTTTTCAGCCACTTTCATCCCCAATATATTTTCAAACTGCCATCTTCATCCCCAATATATTTTCTAGCAGCCACTTTCATCCCCAAAAAATTTTCAAACAGCCACTTTAAAAAGGATGAAAGTGGCTGCTAGAAAATATATTGGGGATGAAAATGGCTGGAAAAAGTTAAAAAGGATGAAAGTGACTGTTTGAAAATATATTGGGGATGTGAAAAGTTAAAAAAAAAAAGAAAAAGGATGAAATTGGCTGCGCGCAAATATGTTGGGGACCCAAATGGCAATTAATCCAACTTTCGTAAGAGAGTTCCATAACCATTTTACTTATCTTAATAATGTCCTGTAAATTGTATTTTTATATTTTTTGTTATGAACTTTTTACTTAATGAAAAAGTCCTCAGAACTAGGGACGGCAATTTCACTGTTGACTCATCCTACCCCCAACTCTTTTTGGGCAAATCAATACTGATTTCGTGTGAGATTCGTCCCGCCCCCATTCTGTCATATCCATATTATAATATTATTATTAAATATAATCATATTTAATTTTCTCTTCAATAAAATAATTGTATTTGTTCGAAGATTGATTTGAGATAAAAAAAAATGTACTAATTGTATTTGTTCGAGACTCTATCTCTATACTAATATTAATTTTTTTTCAAAAGTAGGCCGGAACGGGGGCAGGGCGAGGCGATAAATCACCTACGTATGATAAAATTAGGTATTAAGATACCTGCCATGATCTGCCCCATTGTCATCCCTACTCACAATCCATCTCTCAACAAGATTTGACTAAAACTCTCTCATGTACACTTTACGAATTTTATCGTGAAACTGACATTAAGGACTACTTTTTTTAGGGGATAAATTAGGACTATTTTTTATTTTAAAAAGTCAAAACAACAACAAAAAGTTAAAAATAAAAATACGAGACAATCTTTTTTCTTTACTATTTTGCAAGAAATTATGAGAGTCTTGAAATAAATAAAATAGTCATGAGACTTTATTTTTTGCAAATTTTGTCTTTTTGTCTAGGTACATAGTGTTCTAATTAACTCGAATATTTAAGAGACCATAGCAGATTAATCTTTGTTCGCATTGGATCGGCTAACAACATAGTAGAGTACTGGTCAAAATATAAATAGCGAAACTGCGGAACTAGAATCTGTAAATTTCTATTCAAATGGAAACAAGAGGAACGGAGAAGAGACGTGGACCTTGTTCTTTTTTGCTGCCGAAAACTCACGTGGGGTTTCGGTACAAATTCGGCCTTAATATTTGCTAATCATTGTCCAGCTAATTTATATAGAGGCCCAACTAATGGTATTCTTTACTTAAGTGGACTTCAGTGGAAAGCTTTTACCCTGAATTAAGGTCCAAGTTAAAGGTCCAAGTTAAATGTTAGTTATGTCATCACATTTGATATAGGTTTATTTACGGTTCAGATTTGTGACATTTATTTTGACATTTTAATTGCAGAAACTTCTATTCATAAAAGTAACCTAAACTAAAATAGATGGGCCATAAAAGTGATTGTCATAGAAATTGTCACCGTCACATGGATCCTTTGTGATATAGAAAGGAAATTAAAGTGACAGTTTGGTGCCTTCTAACCAAATCAAACCAACTGGGCTGTCCTTGCAGACATATCTTTATGGACTATGAGAATAGGTGATAACCTTGGGGTACATTTGGATTTTTTATTTTTTATTTTAAAATTAAAACAAGTAAATTAGTTTATTAAAGAAGAAATTGGACTTGGAACGAAAAGAAATAACATTGAAAACCAATTATAAAAAATATGCATCCCAAATCTCCCAAACTAATTTGTGGATATTGGGATTTCTTTTTATTTCAAAATTTTAATTTTAATCCTACTTTCTATTTTACAAATTAATTTAGTTTTTGTTGTAAATATATTGAATGACACTTCTATTAACACTAGAAGTCTTAGAGACCCATAGAACCCTAGGGTCTAACCTTTAGAAGGTTTTGGTTCACATAATGAAATACAAAGAATCAATTTATTCTCTTTAAATCTTTATTTCCATCTTTTTCCTCTTTATATTATAACACGTTATCAACGCGAACGTTTTATTTCGGATAGTATATTTAGTTTCTAGTTTCGAAAAAGGTTTACATATATTGGATTAGTAGGGATATCAACCAAAGTGTGGCACGAACACAACCTGACCTATCTGAATGGATTTTTCTGATATCATGTCAACATGGATTTTGTGGTCCATAATTAGACACGTGATAACATATTTGTCTCTTTCCTCATTTTGTAGTGATGTGACCAGTTCTGAATCACATGGTCCAATGAACCTGATCCATATCAGAACTGTCCTATCTCAATGGCTAACCCTAATGTCCGCTTTCCCCCTATGTTCAAGGCCCTGCGCGGCGACTTCAACCTCCCGTTTGGTCATTCAAAAATCCGTTCAAGGCCCTATCAGAAATTTGTGCTCCGCCTCCAGAAACCGGACAGCCGTACCCACTTAGCAGTGAGAATCTGTTCATAATAATCCAGTACTTGTTAGGAACTATTCATGTTAATATCTCAACACAATGAATAAGCAGAAAACCATATTCCACAAGTCAATGCTATCTAATTGAACCTCTCATCTCCTCTGGGTTACATTACACAAGCCTTTTTCTAAAGCCCGATTGGGCGGTTGCCCTATATAGGAGAGAGAGAACTGTCTCAGACGAGAAAAATATAGCCCTAGAAAGGGAGATTAAAGCTTGCTGCACGCAGGCGGAGGGTATCGAACGCACGACCTCAAGGTCGTGGGCAGGCGCCTGCCCCACTGGGTTAGGACACCTTTGATCATTACACAAGCCTAACAATGATCAAACAGCAAAGATATCGACACAATAACATAGCCTGAAATTCACACTTTCAAAGTATATAATTATGAAGAAAGTGTCAAAATATAGTCAGCAAATTATTGAAAAAGAAACTCTGTTCCATACTATAAGGAAGTGCTGTTGTGAAGAATGGTAGGATGGACAGGAATGTTCCAAATCATGCCTTATCTTAACTGAAGATTCAGTTGCAATCTTTGTAGAAAAGGGTCATTGTAGGTGATGATTCAACACTAAAATGTATTTGACCAAATGTAAAAGTACATATCAAGTTTCATAGCAATAAGTTCTCCATGTATACATATTGCAACATAAAAGATCTTGAAGTATGATACTTTTCAGATCTCTAAGAAAAAATAGCAGGAAACAGTGTCAGTTATTACAGGAAATGCTATATTTGTGTCAGATTTAAATAGGTGCAAATATATTCTGGACTAGCAAATCAAGTACTCAACCAGCCCACCGCACCCCCTCCCTCCCCAACACCAAACCCAAGAAAAAGAAAAGGAACCATAGATAATAGCGAAAGCTATTGGACTTTATTGCTTTGAAATGGATGTACTGCGCGAGACATGGAGAAGAGGAACTCTAATTAAAAAAACTGCGAGAAGAATGTGAATACAACAATCTGAGAACATCAACACAAACGAGAATTTTAGGATTGATTGCTGAAAAAGGTGGAGCTCTTCATGCAAATACCTTTTGCACCATCCATTTTCTATTCAGCATGCTGGACAATTGCAAAAAAGATAAATAGGTCCTCCATGAACTGCTTAATGCACCTGAAAAAAGAGGATGCCGATAGAAGCTCGCCTTAGGGAAAAAGCTGAAAATTACAAAATGAAAATGAACATATGGAAATAACGAAATGGAAATGAAAGAAGTCTGAATGAGTTTTGTAGAAGACAGTGTATCTTCTGTAGCTTCCTGTAAAACCCAAAATATTCAAAACTCATACCATTCAGATTCGAGGTACAAGCTCAAAATTGTTAGAAACGTTACTCTTTTGTTAATAAAGCATGTTACTACGTGGAAAATCAAGATCTGTAGAGGAAAGTAAAATAGATAAAGGCCGTACCCGGTGCACAAAGCTCCGGCATCAGCAGGGTCTGGGGAAGGTCCGATGTGCGTAGTCTTACCCTTATTTTAGGAAAGTAAAATAGATAAAAGTAAAAAATTGAAAATTTTCACCACTGTGACGGATGCTTCACTTTTAAGAGCTGATAATTTCAGGCATCGAGTTACACATCAGATAACGAAGCCATCACTCAAATAACAGAGATCAGTAGCTAGCTAACAAGACCGAAGCCAACCTGAGCAGAGCCATCAGGTTGTGCAACCAGGGAGATCATGATATTTGTTTCTCTTGGCAGGCTGCTGGTTCCATTTCCATATGTGCACCATCTTGTTTCTCTTAGATAAAGCTGCTCACAAAGAACCTTGAACTCACTGCAAGACTCCAAGAAGTGCTTAATACATATCAAAGTGAGCGATTCTTTAGATTCATAGTATACGGGTGATTCAAGAGCTTCAAGGTGTGGACGACATCCCTATAGTTCTTTACATTTCGTCATCTCTACTCAAACTTCAAAGATCCCATCAAGAAACATAGAAGGAGCATATTCCATTATTCTTCACCATCCATCGAGAAACCAATTTCAGAAATATAGCCCTCATCCTTCATTACTGCAATTAAATCTTTTAAAACTGTAAAGATTTCACCCGCTCTTGGATTGAGTCTATCCCCTGCAACAAAAGAAACTGTTTCCTGTCCCACTATGGTCCAACTGCGGCCAGGGCACTTTCTCACTTCTTTTTCTTTCATTTCACTCCTTAGTGAGTTAACTGCATCCCAGTTACCTGACAACAACAACAACAACAACAACCAAGCCTTAATCCCAACAGATTGGGGTCGGCTACATGAACCAAAGTAAGAATCACGTAAGGTCATCCACATGGATGCAATCTCTCCATTTCTTTCGATCCCAAACACAACTCTCATCTAGTTCTAGCAGATTCATATCCCCTTTTATCACCTCCATCCAAGTCTTCCTCGGTCTCCCTCTACCTCTTACGCCATCTACATTACATAATCCTTCAATTCTCCTAACCGGAGCATCACTTGGCCTTCGTCTAATGTGCTCAAACCAACGCAAACGGTTCTCTCTCATCTCATCTTATCCCAGTTACCTGACGCAGCATAAATATTAGAAAGGAGAACATAAGGAGAAGAATTATGGGGTGGTTCCAGCTCAATAAGTTTCTCTGCTGCACGCTGCCCTCTTACATAATCTCCATTTCCATATGTGCATTTTCTGCATATCCATTTTTAGCAAATCCAACTATCATTGAATTCCATGAGATGACATCTTTCTTGCTAAGCATTTCATGAAATACATGTTCAGAACTTCTGACATCCCCACATTTGGCATACATGTCCACAAGGGCACTGCCTGTCAACACATCCTTGTCAAATCCAGTATGAAATATGATAGAGTGGATCTTCTGATCACCCCGCAAAGAAGCCAACATGGAGCATGCTTTGAGTATACTAGCAAATGTGACTTGATCAGGCATAGTATTTGAATAGAGCATTTCTTGATACAATTCTAATGCCTCTTCACAGAAGTCATTTTGAATATGTCCTGATATTATAGCAGTCCACAACACTATGCTTTTTGGACCGGGAAA
The DNA here is from genome assembly GCA_026122235.1 of Vinca minor. NCBI lineage: Eukaryota > Viridiplantae > Streptophyta > Magnoliopsida > Gentianales > Apocynaceae > Vinca > Vinca minor. Next base: position 12,916,934 of record JAOCZM010000011.1, on the reverse strand, counting down.
CTCGTTGAAAAGTATGTTGGTTTCCGTTCTTCTTTGAGCACAAAAATACATTTGCAACAAAGAGACGGCCAAGAACTCATCAGCCCATACTTTAAAATGAAACGGTGGATTTGTCTCCCTAGATGCAATCTGCTAGTATCATTACAAAATTCCAGAATGCTAGCAAAGTTGATTTCCGATGGTTCCAGTCTTTCGGCCAGCATAAACTGAAGCAAACTAACAGCACTGTTTATGTTAATTTTAGCATAACCAGCAATAAGAGCATTTGTAGAGACTACGCTCTTTTCAGGCATGCTAAGATATACTTTGTTTGCAGCTTCAACAACCCCACACTTCGCATAAATGTCAATAAGTGAGCTTCCGGAAAAAAGAGTCGTCTCCAGAGAGTACTTAATCAAAAGACAATGAATCTGTTTCCCTTTATCTAGAGCTTTTAAATTTGCGCAGGCACTAAGTATACTAGCCAGAGACGCCTCATCGGGAGCAGTATCCTCCATGATCATTCTCTTAAACAAGTTGAAAGCCTCCTGTTCCTTTTCATCCAGGACATATCCAACAATCATCACATTCCATGAAATGTGATCTCGATTAGGTATCAGCTCAAATTGAAGCCCTGCATTATCCAGAGCGCCACATTTAGCATACATATCAACCAAAGCATTACCCACAAACAAGTTAAATGCATCTCTCCTCTTAATTATAACAGAATGTAATTGACATCCCAGTTTCATATTTTCCTGGCAAGCACATGCACTAAGTATACTAGTATAAGTAAATTCATCAAGTTGTAGATCCGAATACCTCATAGTCATAAATAATTTGACCACTTCGTGTGCATACCCATTCTGTGAATAGCCTGCAAGCAATGCATTCCAGAGTACTTCATTTTTCTCCGTCAATCCCTCTAATACTTCCTTTCCTGTATCCAATCTCTTGCACTTTGCATACATATTAATTAAGGAACTACCCACATAAACATTGGAGTCCAACCCTAGCTTCAATGCCTTTGTATGAATCTGCAAGCCATACTGAAGATTCGCTACACTTGCAATAGCACTTAAAACACTTCCTAGTGTAGACCGTGTTGGCTGAACACCAGCCTCGGTCATACTCTGAAAAAATGTAACAGCTTCCATCTCATAACCCCATTTGGCATGGCCTGAAATCATCAGATTCCATGCAATTACATTTGGATTAGGCATTTGTGAAAACAAGCACAAGGCGTCTCCTAGCCTTCCTAGTCCCACAAAAGCATTAATGACAGTCACATATGCTACCTGGTCTGGCACATGACCTAGTCTATGAATGTCTTGAAAAACTTTCAGTGCCTCCTCCGGCAATCCAACTTGAAGATACCCTGAAATCATAGCAGTCCAAGAAACTGTATCTGGGTCCAACAACCCATCAAATACTCTCCTAGCATCAACCAAATTCCCACATTTTGCATACATATCGATGAGAGCACCCTCACAAAATGAATCAAACTCAAATCCCATTTTCACAATAACAGAATGCAATTGTTCCCCAAGCTCAACATTGATCAACCTAGCACAAACAGATAAAACAATAGCATAAGTATACTGATTGGGCAACACCCCAGAATTGTACATTGCCAAAAACTTTCCACCACATTTCCCAAGAACCCATATTTTGAATACATTGATAAAATTGAATTCCAAACCAAACTATCCCTTCTATGAAGTCGATAAAAAGCCTTTTCCGCGTACTCCAAATTCCCACATTTGGCATACAAATCCACAATTGCACCGCCTAATCTCCCTTCTGACGAAAATCCAAGTTTCAGGCTGTGCGAATGAAATTTTTTGCCAGCCTCCAGAGAACGAGATATCCTTTGCGGCAATTCATCGAACAGATGGCGGGACTGAATTTTCTTGCAATGTTCTATACATAGATTTAATAGGTGGTTATATATTTGCTGCTGTGTAAATGATTTAGGTTGAAAGATTGGGGTTTGAGTCTCCTTTAGAAGAGGGTTCGTTGAGAACTTGAGAGGATGATGGATTGAGTATGAGTTTTGCTTCAGTTGTGTGAGGGTTCTGTGATGATGCATTGACTCGAAGATATGTCCCCGGGCATGACTCAGTATGGCGGGTTATTAGTTTGAAAGGGAGATAGAATGATAAATGTTTTGGCCAATTTTTCTGTTTTTTTGTTGTCAAAGCGTCCCCAATTCTACTAGAATAAGTTATGAGCACTATTTTATTATTAAAAATGCCACATCATATTTCAAATCCAAGCCTAACTCATTTGCACTCTAAAAAAAACAATTAAAAAAATTGATACACCCACTTGAAAAAAAAAAATTAAATAACTGAGTTGCCACTTGAACTATGTTATTTTGACGGGGTTGTTAACCTGGTGGATAGGGATAGAAATGGATCCGGCTGAATTGAAGGTCCAACTCTGATGACTCAATTGAGTTGGGTTTTCCCCTGTTTAAGTTGGGAGTGGGGATGATTTTTCCCCCACTGCTGGAGGCGGAGGCAGGAGCGGGAGAGATGATGTCTTCGCTCCCCGTCACGTCTATCCCGCATAAAATACTAAATACTAATAAAAATCACATAAAATACCTAAAAATACAAAATAAATAAATAAATAAATAAGACTACTATGTCAGGGATCATAAACTTGTATCGTTCAAGATGGTATTATTTCATTTCCCATGTATTAAATATTTATTTTACAATTCTATGTTCTTTTTTTTCAAGTTTGTATTTGGGAATGTTTGTTAAAAATCTTTGATTTTATCTAGTCGATGTGTTGGGCATCCGTTGGGACGAAAGCGAGAATTTGTGGGGAACACATTTCCCACTTTTCCCGAGTTGGGACTTGATGCGTACTAGACAAACGGGCTCCTAATCTCCGCCCTCTAAGAAAGCAAACAGATCTTGATAAGGAAATGAGTAACCTAGAAGACAAAGATGGTTAAATGGTGGTGGGATGTTCCCAACCACTCTCCGATGTTTAAGTTGGATTTTTAGAGAGAAAGAGACACATAGAAAATAGCTCAATGTCTAGAAGGCAACTAATCAGAATGAATCAAAGCAGTAACAGATACCTGGTATTTATAGTAGATAAAATTCCATGAATATAGTAGTTACCTATTAGGAGTACACTTACCATAAGTGTTATAGTCGAATATGATTAAGGGAAACACAGTCACATAAGCAGTCAAACTTTATAGTAGTTGACAAAAAACCAGACATGTCGAATTCGCACATGTCAATCAATCTCAGAGCGGGTCGATCCGGGTTGGGAGAAACCCGGGGCTCCTATTGTAGATATCGGAACGGAACCCACCATAAGTCCCCCAAGACCTCAGGTGAAAGGTTTGAAGCTCAGATCTTGAATCAGTATCAATAAAGGCACGAGATCAAGAATCTAGAAGACCTTAAACCTCAGGACAAAATGGGTGATACTTTTGTAGCTGGTCGAATATCTTTTCAGGTAATGTCTTCGGGTAGCTCTATCTTGAATATATACTCTTCATGAGTGGATTATGTAAGTGTTCTCACCCAGGTTAGGTCGTGTTGGATGTATAATACTCAATAGTAATGAAATGTACAAGTAAATGTTTGGGGCATTTTTTCGGATATGTTCGGGAACTGTTATAATCAATGAGAGTAATTTTCATCAACCTGGGAGTCAGTGAATCAGAAAATACCCGGAGATGTTCGTTTTAAAACGTATTTCTTTATAACTTCTCCGAGACTAATCATTTCGACATATGCCAATGCATAACGTCCACGTGTGTAATAAATAGTTGCATCGACTGCCCTATAAATAGATAGCGTTGCATATGTGAAAAAGGGTTCACCTTGGAAACTTTATTTTTGCGCCTTTACTATAAATGTTCATCTCCTTCTCCATTTTTCCGATTACTCGTATATTTTGGCCAACAGTTCTCTGAAATTTTTAGTTTTTGATATCTGAAAGGAAACGAAGATACTTCCTAACCCCCATAAACAAAAAGAACACATATTTAGTTTCTAAACAATATGCCATTGTTGCCTATGAAATCTCACCCAAACAATCTTGTTTTAACGCCGCCGGTAGTTTGATGCCTTTCTCAAGACGATAATGGCCCCTAAAATACATGACCCAACATGAAAAAAAAAAATCACAACCTGATTCTTGCACTCATAGGAAGGTTGATGGTGATTTAGCGGTTATCTATGTGGATTTTATGATTAAATTTCATTGGGACGAACATAGGATAATTGAGAATAGAATGTCTCACTGGACTAGGACCCAACAAGTTATAACTTACTTGGTTAAAACTACATACAATTGGAGAGGTTTAGATAAGTGTGACGCGTCTGTCTTTTCATCTGTTTTGGATAAATCTAAACTTAAGAGATTCTGGAATAGTTTGCCCATTTATTTTTATGTAGAGTACATAATCCCCATTCTCTAGCAGGGAGTTTGTTCTCCTCGTCGAGGATGCGCCACTATATATTTTTAGCAACTTCTGGGTGGACTAACAATTCCCTCCCATATGCTCTTCTTGGAGCTAAGCAGTTTTTATGAGATAAACCTTAGCCAATTAAGCCCCAATATTGTTCGACTTATTACCTGCATCATCCTTTTATGTTATGTCTTTGGGGTGCCTACCAATTTAGAACTCTTCAGGAGCGTTTTTGAAATAGTCCCCATGACTAAAGTACGAGATGATGCCCTTCTTGGGGTTAAAGAATGGTCTAGGTTGGTTTATATATAAGCACACGGTTTTAGGCCCTATTGAGAAATTAATATCTCATAGGATATCTTCTTTCAAATGTTGGAAGGAGACTTTCTTTATTCGTTCTGCCCCGGCGTGGTTTACCCGATACTGGAACTTGTCCATTGTTATTCCTAATCCCTTAGTAAATTCTGATGTTGACCCTGAGGGCTTAAAAACATTGAAGAAATACACATTCGGGGTAATTGTGAAAGAGTCTTGGAGTTTGGTATTTTGGGACTTTATATATCAGCGCTCATATGATTGTTCGGCCTTGAGTCAGTACAACTACTTTGTGTTATTGTGTATACATGTATTTATGATTGTCATGGATGCTGAAACTGATTCTATAATTTCGTTTATCACGAACCACCTTGATAGGTTCTCTTCTAGATAGTGCGCAGATTGGGGAAATGAGAGCGACCAGAGGTGGCCAATCATCACGGGGGCCTGAATCTTCCCGGGCTCGTGTTCCTCTTCCTGAAGGTAGTCCTTCGGCACAAGGTGACCCAACCGTAATAGGTATATTTCTTTATGCAGACTGTAGTCATGTAATATTCCTCCCTAGTGATTCCATATCGATACATAGTGTCTTCTCTTTATTTGTTAGGTGATGACTTACTTGCTTGGATGGTGGAATATTTAACTAACACCACACCATCTACACGCGGTTTGCAAAATCGTGTGAGGTCGGGGATATCCTCACCCCGGGCCTCGGGAGAAGAGAACAGCTACTCGGGTTGATCTCTCGAACACACATTGGGGGTAAGTATTTGTATGCTGGACAGTATGTACATACCTTTGTTCATGTTTGTTTATCGTTCTTTCTTCTGATGCCGTCAAATTTAGTGATTCTGGATATCTCTAGTTCTGATGATGATGTGGATTCCGGGCGTGCCAGGGAGGTGAGAGACTATTATTCCAGTTCAACCTTGTCTGATCACTTCTCGGGATTTCATGGATGACCTTCTGTCGCGGCCATTGACTCGGGCAGTGGTAGTCCCTGGAGAGACTCCCCATTCTACTCCTCTGACTCGAGGTAAGCCTCATACGGATGCTAGGTTGCAAACCTTACAAACATGGGACGTGTTGGAGTGATCAAGAATAGGGAGAAGCATAAGGGTAGCTTCGAGATTATCTACGCCCAGGATGTGTCTCAAGAGAAAATTGACAATCGTTCCCCAGAGGAACTGATTAAATTGTTTTTGCTGAAGATGGAAGAATCTCAATGCGAGGTTCGCTATTTGTATCTTCATTGGGATTCAAATATGATTACTTTCCCTTGGGATTTTTTCCTAAAGTTCATATTTGTGTTTACAAGCGAGTCGGCTTCTGCAGGTTGCCACTACAACTATGGTTGATCCTCCCCGAGCTTTAATGGATCTATCTGCTGAGGTGAATCAGCTGCAAGCGTCTGGAAAATTCTGAGGATTAAGGGTTACGACTTTGTGACCAAGGTATCCAATCTCGAGCACTGGGGGAATGAGCTACAGAAGGAGAACATGGAGCTCAAAGCTAGAACGGTCATGGACGAACGTTGTTTGGGCGAGGTTGTGGAGTGCCTGCGGGGGTTGGAGCGGGTTGAGTATCCTGAAGGAAGAGGATGATGTCCATAGGGAAAGGATTACAACTCTGACCGAGGGGGCACGACTCTGGAAAACGGTCATTGCGAGGTTGGAAGAGAAGCTGCTTCGAGTTTGGTCTGGAGTTGAACCACTGCTCGAGCCAGTACATCATAATGAAGTGAATAAATATATGCTCCGAGGGTAGGTTCGAGCGAGCATCAACTAGACTATCCTCAATATCCTTGCTCAAACTGTCCAGGCTGTGATGGAGGAAGCTCGGGAACAACATGAAGAGCTTGAGTTTCACGCGAACCTTGATAGAGTTGTTGGCATGGCTGAAGGTTCTACTGACTTTTTCTGAACCGCTGAGGCCTTGATGTCCGAGGACGCGTCTTTGGAATAAGTAAGACGCCAGAGCCCTTCCTCATTCTCCAGGGGAGATCCTATTGTAGCTTGTCTCGCTGATCAATCGATCAATCTACCAAGTGAAGCCCAGTATGATCATAATTTAAGGAACATGCTTATCACTTGAAGATTCAAACACAATTTACATCATGCTACATATTCTAAGCATTTTTATCAAAGTAAGCACATTATATATCATATTTTTCTCCCCCTTTATCATATATAAAAAAAATTTGGGGGTTTAGAATGCTCTTTCATCACAAGGATATCATCATTGAGCTCCTAAACATGCAAAGATCACCAAGATAGTTCAAAACAAAGCATGTTTATAAGAAACCTCAAATAGCAATTCAGACAATAATATTAAAGGTAAGTTCAACAATTGCTATTGTAGAGGTACATAAAAGGATAACATATTGGAAAGAAAAGTTAAATAGAAGTTTAGAAGATCTCATGGAGTTTTGTAGAAGTCTTGCGAGCTCTTCACACCATGTTGCTCTATAGATTTGATTCTTCACTTTAACTCCCCAATGACCTTAGCAAATCTCTTATCCGGTCAATGATAAATGTTCTCCTATCTCTTCTTCTTCATTTCCCTCTTCGTTGTCTTCTTTATTTTCCACATTGTCCTTGCTTCCTTGCTTCCATCATCATCACTCTTGTCCTCATCCTCCTTTTCCTCACTCTTTTCCTCTTCCTCAAGGTTAGATTTTTTTGACTTAGTATTTGTGATAATATCATCCAACTTGTTCTCCATATCCTCCATTTTTGCTTCAACACTCACCACTCTATTTTCCATGACATCCATTCTAGAGTGGAAATCTTCTCTAAATGATTGCAAGCTCTTGGACACCAAATCCACACCACATCTTTAATCACTTAAATGAAGAGTTCATAGTAAGTTTTAGTGAAAGTAGCATCACTTTTTGACACTGGTATTGATTCTGGGTCCATGTAAACAACTTTTCTTTTCCTTCGAGGTGGGGCTTCTTTTTCCTTGTCTTCTTGACCTTTTTCTCCCTCACTGCCTTCAATATCAAACTCTACTTCTTCTTCTTCTTGATTTCCTTCTTTCTCTTGGCTTGCTTCCTTTTCTTGATGCTCATCATCCTTAGGATTTTGGCTTTTCCTAGTGGCAATGGTTTTCTTGATAGTTTCAATTTGCTTTTGGCTTGCACCTTTAGCAATGGCGGTCAACACCAATTTCTCTTTTGTGCGCCTACTTTGGAATCTTCATTACCCACCAACATATATCATGTACATTCTATGAAAGCACCCCTCATTGTATATATTGTACTATTTCTTTCTCTCCACAGTATTGACAAGTTTGATGTTGAATCTCTTGAACAACTTAGTGATCATGCTTCTATAGGGTAGGAAATTTCTAGCAATTTTTACACTCTCACTAAAGTGTCTCATTGCCATATATCCAAAGTTCATCATCCCCCTTTCAAAAAGTCATTCCACGATTGTCATTTGTAGATAGCTTATCGAAATTTTGTGTCCCTTGATTGGAATGACCACATTTGGAACCATGTGGTGTAGAATTCTTCCATGTTCTTCCAACTTGTTAGTTTCCCTTTCTGTGGACCTACTAAACTTAGCCTCAATCTTGAAGTTTTCCTTAAAACTCTTCAAGTCCAAAATATCCTCTTCGGGGACACTCCCAAAATTGTCATAGTGTCTAATGGCTTCTCTATTGAACTCCACCTCAAACACTTCACAAAGCATAGCTTCTGAGAAGCTAAGCTTTTCACCATTTATACCTGAGGTATACCAAAAATCTCCATCATCTTGCATACCATCTTCTCTAAGGTTTGCCCCAAATTCATATATCATTGTGAGGTAGTACTCACAATCATGGTTAAACAAATTCAACCACCCCACATCACTAAACATATCAAGGACACTATCTAGCCCTTTCCCAAAAGTCATATCATGCTTGATGTATCTGGGCAAAATTCCTCTCTTGTTCTTTTGCAAAGAATCGAATCATTTCTTAGCTTCATCATTGAAGAATCGAGAGGTTACCTTTGTAGTGGTGAAGTTAGATGACCTCCGCTTGATTAAATCCTTGGGCAACAAGTCTAGCCTTGTTTCTAATGATTTCACCAAGTTCATCTAGCTTGTTTCTAAAATCCATTTTGTGCCAATAATATGATGATTAGGGGTTCTAGGGACTAGAGACCACGCTTGATTTCTTTCAATTTGATTCAACTCTTCTTGCATAGCTATTATCCAAAAATAATCTCTAAAGCTTCAATAATGCTAGTAGGTTCAATTTGAGAAAGCAAAGCAAAATTATCAACAAAATACCACAATCGGATGAATCACCAATGATTTGCTTTTGTGAATGCCCATGGGTATATTTCCATTCTCTTGGTAGCTCATTGGTGGATGTATCATTGTTAGGTTCTTCTTGAGCTTCTTCTTTAGGTGTCCCAAGTTCTTCTTCCTCTATAGCTTGATCCTCTATCATTGGTGCTTGAGGACGCTCTTTATCATTTTCAATGGGAGTACATACATCATCATCATCATTTCTTGCAAGATAAATGTTAGTCTCATCAAATGATACATGCACCGACTCTTCTATACATAGAGTTCATTTATTGTAAATTATGTAAGACTTTTTGTTGGATGAATAGCCAAGGAATATTCCTTCATCCGATTTCTTATCAAAATTGCCAAGCTAGCTTTAATGTTGAGCACAAAACATTTGCAACCAAAAACTTTGAAGTATAAGATAGACAGGATTTTTCCAAACATAAGTTCAAATGGTATTTTTCTAATAAATGACGTCAAGAAAACTCGGTTCATAATATAGCAACCGGTGTTTACGGCTTCGGCCCAAAAATATTTTGCTAAAAAGTTTTCTCAAAGTATAGACCTAGCCATTTCTTGTAAATTATGATTTTTCCTTTCAACCACACTGTTTTGTTGAGGAGTTCTAGCGGCCCAAGGAAGAAGTTGAGTTCACCCATCATGCTCATCTCAAATTCATCATTTATTATCTTAGCAAACTCTTCACATAAAGACTCATTAGTAGCACCAAATATAATATCACCAACGTAGATTTGAACTAGCTAGATATCATTGAATTTATTTGTTTGAATAAAAAGTGTGGTGTCTACTTTTCCTCTTAAAAATCCGTTTAAAAGAAGAAAATTACTTAGTCTTTCATACCAAGTGCGAGGAGCTTGTTCTAGACCATAAAGAGCTTTAGAAAGTTGGGAAACATGGTTTGGAAACTTTACATGAACAAAACCAGGAGGTTGTTTTACATAAACTTCCTCCTCAGTATAACCATTTAAGAAAGCACTTTTGACATCCATTTGAAATAATTTGAAACCTCTAAAGCAAGCAGAAGCCAATAACATTCTAATGGACTCAAACCGACTTTTGGTAACCACATTTTCTCAGGTCCTTGGGGGTTAGTTAAAACACGTTTAATACGCCAAATAGTTTTAACATCGTGTTCTACCTTATGCTTCACATAACATCTTGTCACCTTGTGACCATGTTTCCCACAATATGTGCATCTTATATGGGGCATGCTATATAATGAAGTTCTAGATGCATAACTCTTATATTTAACAATTGGAGTGTTATGCACATAACCAAGAACTTTTCTATTATGAGCATATGGTTTGTGTGGTATGCTAGATGAAGAAGTGTTAGCACAATGTGATGTATCACTACCCTTATGCACATTACCCCAAACCACTCTTGTCGTGTGCAGTGCGTTGGGAACCAAGGAGTTGTTCCAAATTGTTTTTTCTATAGTTGAATTTGTTTACAAGAGAGGTGAGGTCAAGAACCTTTTTCTTTAAAGAATCATGATCAAAAAGTTTTTCCTCAAGAATCATCATTTTATCAAAAACTTCTTATGTTTCAAAAATGATGATCTTACGGTAGTAATAAGAACTTCTTTTTTAGTTTTTAAGACGTTTGTTTTCACAAAACAAGTTTGAGTTATCATCAACTAAAGATTCAATTTTAAGTTTCATCTCCTTGTTTTGTTTATAAATTTTTTTTAAGTTGAGCATACATGTCATATAGCACATCGCGAGGATCTTCCTCATCACAATTATCTTCACAACTATATAAATAAGAAGAAGTTGATTGTACCCCATCCTCAAGTGTCATTAAACAAACCTCGGCATTCTCATTGCTTGGGTGATCTTCTTCATCCCCAAGTGCATATCATGCCCTTTCCATTGTTTGAATGGAAGAATCTCTTCTTCTTTCCATCGTTGTTCTCATTGTCTTTTGCTTTGGGCCAATCCCTAATCAAGTGCTCCCTACTTCCACATTCATATAATCTCATGACATTAGGATTTTGAGAGAATTGATATTTCTTGGCTTGCGATGTCTTTTTGCCTTTTCCTCCATAGAATACTTTTCTCATTCTTCTCACCACCATAGCCATGGTCTCATCATCTAGATCAACATCTTCATCATCGCTTGTTTTCTCCTCATGATCAATTTGCTCTCACTAGCTTTGAAAGCAATTCATTTTGGTGCTTTGTCACCATGTTCCAAGCTAGTTTATCGTTTAAGTTTCATCTCTTGAGTGAGAAGAGAACCAATAATTTCGATTTTAACATCATTTTTTTCTTTCGTAGTGACAAAAGGACCATCTTCAATTACACTCCACAACTCAAAATTAATGGAAAAACATATATACGGAAACAATTCTTCCAATAATTGTAATTTGTTCCATCAAAGAAAGGAGGTCGATTTGTGGAGGGCCCCTATAAATAAGCACAAGTTGAATGCCCAGCCATAGATCTTTACTTCAAGGTGATAAACCAAAAAGAAAAGACAATGCTCTGATACCAAATGAAAAACCTAAGAGATGGTGGTAGATTAGGTTTTTGTAAACTCTTAAAACTTTCTTACAAGTGAAGAGAAATTAACCAAACAAAATAAAGATTTATAAGATAGAAAGAGAGTATCAAAGACAAGCGATTTATAGTGGTTTGATTCACTAAGAATCTACGTCCAGTAACTTGAGATTAACCCAGAGATTTCAACAACACACTAACTTCCCTTTACAACTTAATGATGGTGGGGTCAAACAATTATTACGCAAGTGGCTAACTCACTAAGCGTTTTACACAACAACCACTTCGCAAGCTCACAAAGAGCTTACAAACTCACAATGAGTACAACTCACAAAGAGCCAAATAACAAATAGAAGAGGGAAAGGTTTAACCAAACTAATCACACTTTATGTGATGGATAGATACAATTGTATAGCTCAAACTTTCTATGCTCAAATGATAATGATCAAACTTGTTTAGCACATGAAGGTGTAATAATTAAGTATAGAATACTTGTAGAAAAGAGTATAACTTGAATGCACTTAATAGATTGGTTGGTTTGCACTAAATCAACATTTAGTACTTATAGGATTTTCAAAATCGAGCTGCATTTAATGCTTCAACAGCTAGTATCTACCACCTTATTAGACACTATGGTTGATCGGCGTAGGTGTCAGGTCGTCTGGAGCCCGTCCGGACAGTTTAAATTGTCTTCTAGTGTGGTCGAGCTAAGAAGAGACCTCGGTCGACCAGAGTCAAACATCGGTCTTCTGACCTAAGATCAAGGTCGACCGGAGCAACTAGCCGTTGGAGTTAAAAAAACATTCAAAGTGACCAAGTGAAACTTCACATTTCGGTCCATCTTACCACACAGGTCGGTCGACCTACCTTCATCATGTCATCCAAGCCTTAGGCTCGGTCGACATAGGTGATGGTCACAAGTGGATTTCCCACTAAGTCTCAAATCAAATGAACTCTAACTCATGCCAAAATATTTTGTGCTAAAAGAAAACTTTTGAAAAACCTTTTCAAACACATTTTAACTTTGTTGATTGAAGGATCAAAAGTAAGGTTTCCAAAACACAAGGCATTCTAAATGAAAAAGTTTTTCGTGTATGCATGACAAGTGTGAGAAATATACTTTAAGCTTAGATACTAGGGCTTTACAAGATGTAGAAATTCTAATCTACCCTAGTGTATACCTAAGTCTTCAAGGCTTCTTCAAGTGATGGCATTTCTTGAATCTTCAATGTGTAAGTATTGCCATATGACTTGTCGATTCATCTTTAATATCTTGGTACTTCCATAAGATCTATCACATTAACAAATAATGTTAGAACCTCACCAACTGTTTTTCATTTATCAAAATAGAGAAAATAACCCTTAGGGCTTACAATTTTGCAATGTGTGCTATGTAAGAAGGTCGGGTTGTGCCAATGACCTTTTGATATTTTGCAACGTGTAATATGTAGGAGGGTCAGGTTGTGCCCAAGACTTTTTAATATTTTGCAATGTGTGCAATGTAAGAAGGTCTGGATGTGCCCATGACCTTTTGATATTTTGCAACGTGTGCAATGTAGGAAGGTCTGGATGTTCCTAGGACCATTTGATATTTTGCAACATATGCAATGTAGGAAGGTTGGGCTACGCCCATGACCTTTTGATATTTTTCAACTTGTGCATTGTAAGAAGGTCAGGTTGTGCCCACGACCTTTCGATATTTTGCAACATGTGCAATGCAAGAAGGTCGAGTTATGCTTAGGACCTTTTGATATTTTGTAACTTGTGCATTGTAAGAAGGTCGGGCTTTGCCTAGAACCTTTCGATATTTTGCAACTTGTGCAATGTAGGAAGTGTCGGGCAGTGCCCAAGACCTTTTAATATTTTACAAATTGTGCATTGTAGGAAGGTCGGGTTGTGCCCATGACCTTTCGATATTTTGCAACTTGTGCAATTTAGGAAGGTCATGTTGTGCCCATGACCTTTTGATATTTTCCACAATAAATCATACTACGCGATATGGAATGAAAAATAAATTATATTAAATAGGAATTTGGGTTTGGCTTCTGGCAGACCAGAGCAAACTTTATTACAAGTACGGAGCCTCAAGACAGTAATGAAAAATACTGAACTAAAAAAAGAAAAATAAGGTTCAAATACTAGCGGAACAGAACGAGTCTTATTATAGATGCGGGGGCCTTGGAACGATAAAGTAAAAGTACTGAATAAAAAATAAATACTAACAACTAAAACAAATGGCTGGTGTGGAGATCCTAGGCTGGTGAGTCAGAGCTTTCTTGTTCATCCGGGGAGGCGCTCTTTCTGAGTGTTGAAGATGGTCATTTACATTTCATCGAGGTGGGGCTTCATCACTTTTCTCGTCCTCCGAAGACTTTGGTGATTCTGCACAATTAATTCTAGACCTCGACCGAGGTGTATCCACATGGACAAGGCATGGACGAATACCTTGGCCTTCCAGGTCTTCAGGATTTGTGTGCCAAATATGGTCTTGTACTTTCTCGGGCCGCCACTGTGTAGATTGGTGTGAACTCGGGCTAGTCTTCTCCTTTTTGGAAGGAACTGATAGACGAATTTGCCCGATAGTGCAGATAGTTTCTCTAGTTATTCCTACTGTGGTTTTGCTGACGAGATCACTGCATTTAGGGTGTGGAAAATTTGGCAAATGTGTGTTGGAAAAGGACATTGATCACGATACCAATATCAATTAAGATATACTGCACCGTGTGGGGCTGATGTTAGCAGTGATGATCAGATGGCCATCTTGGTTATTCAGATCCTCTGGCGTCGGCAGGGACGAAGCCAGGAATTTGTTGTTGGGGGGGCGAAATTGCAAAAAAATTCTTGGGGGGGAGGGGGGCGCGGCGCGAGACACACTCTATTGCATTGAATATCCAGGGAGGCGGTGGTTTGGGAAGATTCCTCTTGTCCTAGCCTTTTCTGTCAGACCCCGTATCAGTTACACCTTTTCAAATTCTAACATAACTACCAAGAGACTTTCCAATATCATACTTAGGTCCCTCGACTTCTTAAACATGTCAATGCGTCCCTAAACAAAATATAAACGTAGCACTTAACACATAAAACAATTAAACACATAAAATCAAACAAATAAAAAGTTACAGGTATCACATTTTCGCCTTTATGCGAAGGTGTCAGTAGTGAATTCTTTGAGATGAACAACTCAATTTCCCTCTTGAGCTCTATGCAAGGCTCCGTCTCGTGCCCATGATCTTTGTGAAAATCATAGTATTTTTTTTTTTAAATTTCTTTTCTCATGGGATGCTGCCATTTTGGTGGGGGAGTGCCAAGATTCTCAGTGCCTCTACATGCTGTAGGATATGGGCTTGGGTGCCTTCAGGGGAGTCTCAGTTGCGGTAAGGGCATGACTGGCTCAGTCGTGCTTTTGAAAGAAAGGCTCTTGAGGTTTTGCCTTTGGCTGTTATACCTCCTGGGGCGACAATACGGAGTGTAAGTGTGATACCCTTAACCTTTTGATGTGTGTTTAATTGTTTTATGTGTTCTTATATGTTTATTTATTAAGTCTTAGGGTAATAGCATAAATGGAAAGTAAGATGACCTAAGTGCTAAGTTAGAAAGTTTGTTAGTTGGTAGTTTTGTTAGGAGAAGAGAAGTTAGAATTTTGAAGGGGTCTAAGAAATAAAAATGTTGCAGCTTTTGGGAAACAAAGAATAAAAGAAATAAGAGAAAGAAGGAAAAGAGTAAAAAGAGAGAGAGAAAGATAAAAGAAGACAAAGGCTAGAAAATCATGCGCAACAAAATAAAAACTTCCGCCAGACATAGCAATTGTGCTCTGATCATTCTTAAATTTTAACCAAGGATAGAAGACCTCTAAGACTAAAATATGAACAGTGGAGATTGAATTCCAACGGCTAGTTTCAAAATTAATGTCATCGGAGTGGAGTGATGAGAATTCTGGGAAAAATACTAAAAGTATAATTTTGTGAAGTTTGTGTTAAACAATTAAGGTACGGTTCTTACACTCTTCTATTTTCTGTCCAGAAGCATGAAAATGGTATTTCTAATGAATTGTGAATTGTGATGAAATAGATTTCTACACCGTTTTTATTGCATCAAATCAGATGAAGTGTTATGAAATATGCTTTACATGAATCATATGGTTGCCTTCATATTTCTGCGTTTGTAAATGATTATATGTTGTGATGTGTTATTATGTGAATTGTGATATTTTACATTTCCAATCTAGAGCTCTTGGCTGTGAAAGAATCAATATTGGAATGCATTCAGATTTTTTTTCATGTTCCGCTGATACTCGGGTGCACGCGATGACATAATATTTCTATGGCCCTTTATCCGGTAAGTGATATAGTTGGGGCTTCTAACATAAGTTGTGGCGTTCACACTAGTGAGCAATGATACAAATAAATGTATCAATAAAAGCACGACCCTATCGAAAGGGGGTATAAACTCGGACCAATGATATGCATGGCCCCTCCCTAACAGGTGAGATAGTTGGGTACTGTTAGCAGAAGCTGTAGAGTCGGAATCAGTCAATTGAGTTCGATTGTGTGAATAATGTGATACATGAAAACATCGGTATTCATCGTGTTTAATAAGTTGTACTTTATGTGAATGTTATGGATTGATCATGGTGCTCATATCACAAGTCTTATGTACAAGTATTAGATGTGAAAGGATAGGGTTTTGCATGTTTGTGTGTATGAAATTATCTATGTTAAATGCTAAAAATATGGATTTCTGGGATTTGGGAAGTATGATTTCAGAAAGTAGCTTTTTCCTTTGTAAAATTGCACTTAAATGTGCCTTTTCTGAAACTTGCGGACAAAGCATTCGTCCTAGGCTTCATCCGCACAACTAGTGGGGCTTCTGAATATCTGGTGGAGGAAGCGTGCATGCGATGCATCGTCCTCAGAGACAGTGGGAAGTCATAATGAATTGCGGACGATAGGCCACACCGTGCATCGTTCGAGGCCATCGTCCGGGGGTTTGTTCAACCGAGTTTTGTGATATTTTCAAGTCCATTTTAAAAGTTGCATAAGTTCTTAAAGTTATATTAGATATGTTTCAAGTTCATTAATGGTATTTCATGTTTGAAATCAAGTTCAAGTATGTTTGAAATATTTTGGGAATCGGGACATATTTCGAATCTAACGATGTTTCATCCCAACGGTGTTTGAACCTTCTAGGCTAGTGTAGCTCACTCCCTTACCATTTTTGTAGATACATTTGAGGATTAGATAGAAAGGGTTAATGAGAATGAGGATGATGAATAGAAGTACTCGTATATATGTAGTAAGTAGTAAGAATATGTAGTATGGATGTAATTACTTTTAAGATTGAATGATATGTAAGTTATGACACACAAAATATATATATATATATATATATATATATATATATATATATATATATATATATATATATATATATATATATTCTTTAATGTATCTTTGTGTTCGGTATCTCATTGACAAATGAGGTGCTGTCAGATCACCTCTAGGATACGAGGTGTGACATAAGTGGTATCATGGCTTGAATAAAAGAAGTAAGAACTAATTATGGAATGAACATAGGAAGGATTTGTTATACTACTTAAGATATGTTCCTTGGATAGAGGTTATGGAATAGGAATTATATGTTATTTGTTTTATGTGTTGATGTGATATGTGTTATACTAACCTATTAGTTAGGATGCTAGTATTGATTGCTTAAGTTGGTTATTAAGTCAATCAAGATGGATCGTCAAGAGATGAACAACAATGAAGACAATGACTTCAACTGTGAAACCCGAACTTTTTCTAGGGACTAGATTGATTAAGTCTTATAACTTTTGGGACTTGAGTGATTACATCCTTTAACATTTGGGTTTAGGGTTGATAATATATATTAGTTGGGGACTAATGTTGCAATTACTCTTCCTATATAATAAACTTTTTCATACGGGTACAGACAAATCTTCTGACAAAAGTCGAGAGATTTCAAAGTTAGAAACATCAATCGAAGATAAATTTGTTCTTGGATTCGTTAGATTAATTCATAGTCTAGGTAGTGTTTTATAATATAGTGTTGTTTGTTTTGTTAGGTTTTTTGGTGGAGAATCATGTGATTTCACACGATTAAGAAGAATCGATCACGGTAAATATAGAACCCTTTGTTTTAGGAAAATTCTGATATGGACCGGGTCCATGTGGACCATGTGGTCCAGATTTGGCCACATCCCTGCAGAATGAGGAGAGAGAAGGAAATGCAGTGATGTGGCCAAATCTGGACCGTATGGTCCAGTGGACCCGGTCCATATCAGAATAGTCCTTTGTTTTATGAAAAGATTAATATTTTTCGTGCGGAATTATTCGAATTAATTTATGATAGAATCAACCGATTCGCATGAATGATGATTGATGCAAGATATTTTTTTAAAACCTACACTAATATTTGTACGGATTTAATGTTAAACTAATCCACCATGCTCGACGACTTGTTTCTCAATTTCACACGCACTGTTCATATCATAGTGTGGAACTTCCTTTTAGTTACTGTGTTGCATGACCATTGGTTTGCTAGTATCTTTGATCCACTCAATTTCTAAGACTAGAGCTCTCAGGCTATATGAAATTGTGCATAACTGTTGTGCCGAAAATTCAATCTTGCCTCTTAGGGTCACCATTATCGGCATATTGTTAAAGCTTTCATAAAAGTACAATTGGGGGAAAAAATATTTTGACTTTTATTTAAATCTGTAAATGTGTTGGTGTTAATGATATGTAACATCTCGTTCAGATTTTCGAATTCTATTTCTAAATGATTTTACTGTATCAACATTTTTCAGTTAGATGAGTGTGGAAATAATGTTTTGTCTGCAGAAAAGAAAATATGTTTCAACTCATTTGATAACTATAGTATTCTGATTACTCTGTTACCGTTTTGATACTTTGCGGTTGACTTGGAATACTGTCTATTCTGACTCTCTTGGCGGGGTAATAGATGGGCTCTGTTCTGACCCACATAGGGGTAAAATCTAGGAGTTTGTACTGGCCCAATTCCTAGAGGTATAAGTCTAGGAATTTAAGAGTTTTCTTTTCTCTATTTCAATGTATTAAAGTTTATTGAGGGAATTTAACAGCTTTATTAAATAAATATTTATAATTAATTCTGTTGTGATATAGATTGTTTGAATGTAATGACCTTGTATTCTTGGAGTTTACTTTGAGAATACGGTCATGTCGGTTTTTCAAATCCGGACTTATAGACCCAGGTCTGAGGCGTGACATCAACGTACCGTTAGCCTCTTTTGCACGACAAGGTCTTTGGGGGTAATATGGTACAAAATACTAAAGAGGTTGGCAGGGGAAAACCAAAATCTTTGAACCGACATTTGGCGCCGCCGCCACCGGTAGCTACTGGGATGCCTACAGAACAAAAGAAAAACATTTAACATGTTAGCGCAAGTGTTGTAAAACAAAGAAGTGCAGATTAACCAAAATGTGGAGGTTCCAAGGGAGCTAGTGTATGAAAAGGATTCAGGGACATACTTTGAGAGATTGAAGAAGATGAGGATGATTCATTTGACAGGAACGTTAGTCCGGATCAAGCGGAAGTATGGTTGAAACAGATGGAACAAGACTACGGGATTATAAGGGCACCCGATGACGCCAATGATGCAGTTGTAATAGTCTCATTGACTGCTAAAACATCTGAATGGCGTAAGGGTGTCGCCCCGATCTGCTGTCAAAGGGGACAACCTATTACATGAGATCAATCCAAGGGGGCTTTTTTTGGAACAATACTTTCCTGAGGCTTACCGTTTGGAAAGACATAATATATTCTTCGAGCTTAAAGAGACATAAAGGATAACAATGGCTGAATATGCAGGCAAGTTCAATGCCTTGGGTAAGTATGCAACAACGATAATACAAGACCCTGCAATGAGGACCCAGAGGTTTGTCCAGGGTTTGTTGACTCAGATTCGGGGTAGGTTGTCAAGCAATCGTCCCACCACATACATGGAAACCTATAAACGAAGCCTTGATATTGAAGCAAAATTTTATCGGGCTGATGCAGAAAGGGTAGGGAAGAGATCCCATTTAGTGATGACACAATGGCAGATTTCCATGTTTGCCAAATCAACAACATTTATGCCCTGCAAGAGGACGGTACCAGCGTCCCTGCCAACATTTAGGCCGAATGTGAGAACATGAGCAAATCTGGTCAGGATTGGGGTTGGGGGACCAACAGGGTCATCCAGTACTTATCTGACATGGGAGGTATGTGCTACATGTGGACGAAGAAACCCGGAGGAATGTCATAGGGTTACAACTGCCTGCTTTAGTTGTGGGAAGATTGGTCATCATGCCAATCAGTGTCAAGAATAGGGTCGGGGGAACAATCAGACCACGCCTGTAGCACCAAGAGATGGAAACTAAAGATTGGAATCTAATGCCAAGGTATTCACCATTACTCAACAAGAAGCCTGGAATGACTCCGATGTGGTGATAGGTACACCTTTGAGAAGCTTCGTACATGTTTATGTGTTACTTGATTGTCGTGCCACACATTCATTTGTATCCCGTGGATTTTCTAAATTCCTTTAGAGTTTCTCTGTATATCTTTCGGATGCATATAGAATTTCGGTACATAGTGGTAAGGTATTAGTATATAATTTGGTTAATAAGGAATGTCAGGTGGAGATTGAATCAAAAGTGTTAAGTGTGAATCTAATTCATATTAGCATGGTAGACATCGATGTTATCTTGAGTATGGATTGGCTGGCACCCAACCATGCTTTTGTAGATGTAAGGAGAAGAATGTTCAGTTAGTAACAAAGGGTAAGGAAGTCTTCACCTTTCAAGAGCCGAAAGAGAAGAGCTGTGAGAAGGGTTTACCATTCATATCCTCGACTAGAGCTTAGAAGTATGTAGAAAATGGTTGTGAAGTTTTTTGAGCATATGCACTGACGAGGAATGAAAATGAAGTCCGGATTGAAAATGTTTCTGTAGTGAAGGATTTTGCAGATGTATTCCTAGAAGATATTCCAGGTGTACCACATACTTGGGAAATAGATGTCGAGATCCTACTACAGCCAGGTTTGGAGCTTATCT
Organism: Vinca minor; assembly: GCA_026122235.1. Taxonomy (NCBI): domain Eukaryota; kingdom Viridiplantae; phylum Streptophyta; class Magnoliopsida; order Gentianales; family Apocynaceae; genus Vinca; species Vinca minor. The sequence continues at coordinate 12,896,281 of JAOCZM010000011.1, read as the reverse complement.
CTAAGGCCCCATACTGAATGGCGCCAGTTGAGTTGAAGGAATTGAAGACACAATTACAATAGCTACTGGACAATAAATTCATCAGGACAAGTGTATCGCCTTGAGGTGCACCGATGTAGGAAAATATGAGCAAGAATCATTCAAGTTGATGGTGTTAAACTTTATATATAACTTAACCAAAGAATCTTGTAACACATAATGATTATGCTTCAAGTTATCTATTTTGTTTAGAGAATCAATAAAGCAAGAGGTAGAATCATCAAAGGCACAATCAAATATTTCAAAATCATTTTTCATTTTATCAAGATCATCGTGTAAAGTACTTTGAAAAATGAAGTTGATACCTTTCTTTTGTTACCAATTGGTGAAGAGTGAGGATTTTCATTGTAGCTTTTATGATCGCTTGAGTAATTGCTCTTGGCCATCAAGCATCTTGGTTCTTCAATATGAATAACATTTGAATTTTCATTCTTCCAAGTGCGATGGAGTGTTTTCAACCTCTTCTCTTTAGAACATCTCCTTTCAAGATCTTCACAATTCATAGAGGAGTTAAGCCTTATGCCACTTCTTTTCAAATATTTATCTTTCAAGCATCGAGACATGATCTTTCATTTCTTCAACCAAGATCCTATATCCTCATGGTCTCCATCATAATGTCTTCATGAAGTTCATTATCACCTTGTGATGTATTTTCCAAAAAAACTTCAAGGTTCTCATCTTTTGAAGGCTCTAGACATGTATTATCTTCAAAGCTCATAATACAGACTTTTGAGTTCTCCATTTTCACACTCTTTGTATTTATCAATCTTCGCTTGAGATTTCTTCAATTCCTTCAAAAGATTTAGTCTTCAAGTCTTGAAATACCAACTTTGGCTCTTTACTACGACTTTTCCTTCATAATTTGCTTCAAGTATTTTTCACATAGAGTGTACATTTTCACACTCACGAACTCTGTTGAATGCTTCTTCACTTAGTGCGCAACAGAGAACATTCATGACTTTGAAGTTGAGTGTTATTTTTTAGATGTCTTCTTCGTTGAATTCATTTCTAGACATAGGCACCTTGAAATCTTTAACTTTTTTTGAAGGAACATATGGTCCTTTTTCTATAATGCTCAACAAGGTGAAGTCATTAGAACAAATAAACCGTTTAAACATAGTTTGCCAACAAGTGAATTTGAAGGCATCAAATAAAGGTGATCTAGATTCAGAGGAATCCTCTAAGGGAGATATAGAAGAGCGAGACGTCTTGGGTCCTCCTAGGATGCAAAGCCTAATAAAAAGGAGACAAGGCTCTTATACCAAATGAAATACTCAACGGGGAGAACCTAAGAGGGGTGAATTAGGTTCTTAAACTTTTACGCTCTTCTAAATATATTTTCACCTATGTGATCACTTAGATAACAAGTATGTTGATTAAGCACATAGAGGCGAGTTAATGGTGGGAGATCTTAGGTGACTAGTATGTTTGATTCAACATCAGAAGACCTTAAGAGGATGATGATGAGCAAAGTATGATAAGACAAGATGCCTCCAAAGATACTATAGACAAGGATGCTATATACAAAGCTTGTAAGACCAAATAATACAAGTAATATGGCAATGACAAAGCAAGATACACTATACAAGAATGCTAACAAAGTTGAACAAAACCCTCTCATACAAACAAGTTCATATAGCACAGACAAAGCTGATAATGATAAGAACTTAAAATTAAGGAGGGAGAGTTAAAGAGAACAAACACAAGGATTTAGAGTTGTTCAATCTTTAATGATCTACATCCACTACCTTATATCACACCCAAGGATTTTGGCAAATTCCACAAACGATTTTGAGAATAGAAGAGTATGAATATGAAGCTCTAACTCAAAATGAAGTATTTTGATAAAGATTGAAAGAATTAAACTATTCAAAGTGTTTGAATACTTGTTTAAAGTGTATAACATAAAGGCCCTCGTATGACTTTATGAGTTCTAAAAAAAATCAGCCTTAGAGGCTTTTATATACACAAAAAAATGCCAAGCATTAAAAGTTGCAACGACTAGTTTCTACCTGTGACAAGACACCTTCGGTCGACCGACTTGGCTCTCATGTCTTCCAAGGTTCTTCCGGGAAGAATAAACAATCTTATTGGAAACATGCGCTCGATTATTGGAAACATTCGCTCGACAGCAAGAGATATCTCGTTCGTCTAGATCAAGGATTCGGTCGACCGACCTAGAACATAGGTCGACCGTTTCAACTAGTGGATTCTTCCAAGCCAATGGAGTAATCCTTGGTAAATCTAAGATGAAGACAGTAAATCTATCTAATAGACTTCTTCTTCTTGCTCTTGATCTCTTCCATTATGATTTCCTCAATTATGCTCCATGTCCTCTAAACTACCACTATTCTATAATTACATAGATAGAAAGAATCCCCGAGTTACATACAAGAAGAATTACAACCAGAATATTGAGAGAAGTAACGACACGCAGATCGTATTTTTCATAAAAATACATAACACTAGGTATTTGGGCTATTACTATGCACCATACTCACATAACATGACATTCATTCTTTGAAAAACATTTAAAATATTAAACCAGAAACCCCGCGGATGAACAGTTTGTCCGCGGAAAATGTCATACATTATGCCCAGTTGTAGACCAAGCATTCGTCTGCAGGTTCGTCAGACCCCTGGCAGTGTGGATTTTTGTTTTCTTCAAATGAAAAGTTTGGACGATTTTTGGAACGACAATTTATCATAGGACTAATTTAACACTTAAACATCACCCTAAACATGTTGTTTAACCTTTCTAGAGACATCCTAAACATGCATACAACGTTGGACACTATCAAAGCATATCACAAGCCATGCAGGAAATCTTGTGAGATTTCAAGTCGAAGGATTTATGCATACAAACACGATCATTATAAGAAACACTATTGACATTTATATACAATCCATGAAGTGTTCATATAACGCGTCGGTCCAGTATTATGATATCCAATATCACATACCCATGTGTTGATTAGATATCCAATATCAATCACGACACATACTAGTCTCAACACAATATTATTATCCTTGGCATTCTATAATAATGTTTGACTAGGGACATTTAAGAATACTATTTGAACAATTTATAAAAATATTCTAAAGGATGTTATTATGAATAATACTAATTCACAAAAGTAATAAACATAATAATGGAATCATGCCTTTATATATACCCAATATATAATACTAATACAATATGATACAACATTTCCCACTTTCACAAAAGACCACGATCTAAAGATTGGCATATTAGTGCATACAAATAGAATTGTCTCTAAGACCAGTTCTCATGGTATCTAATACCCATAGAGATCAACAAAATTCTCAATGCTAGGTACCACATCAATCTCACTAATGAACTTTTGAATCCAAACCACATCTTTAGCTGCATCACTTGTAGTTATATACTCGGTTTCAGTTGTAGATTCAACAATGGTAGCTTGCTTTGAACTCCTCCAGCCACAGCACCTCCGTTTAGGCAAAATACATAGCCTGATTGCGAGCGATAGTCATCTCTATCAGTTTGGAAGCTGTCATCAGTGTAACCATTTACAATGAGCTCTTCCTCACCTCCATTGACTAAGATTGTATCATTAGTCCTTTGTAAGTACTTAAGGATATTGTTGACAGCCATCATGTGACGTTCACCATATATTGAATAGAATCTGCTCGTTATACTCAAAGCATACGAGATATCAGGGCGAGTACATAATATGTCATACATGATAGATCCAATTGCATAAGCATATGGTTGAAAGAACAATTCCATGTGCATTGGTGTCCGGGATATGTGTGTTGTACAATATTGTCACTTTATCGAAGGCATGCTGGAAGAGTACATTGAATGTGCTACACCTGTCTATCAGAATGTCTTGCAATGGGCTGGAGCAAATATTTGGTGGTAATGACCAAAGGAATGTCTCGGTCGTGCAAGTTGTCAAGATGCTCGGGAGCCAGAGTGCATTCAATGGTATTGAACGTCTTTTGTTGAGGTGGTTGTGGGGGATCTCTCACATTGACGCCTTTGCGCCTCTAAGCGGAAGCCTTGACCGTGAATTCCTTCAGGTGGCCGTTGCGTATATCCTGCTCAATTTCTCGCTTCAAAACTATTCAACTTTTTGTCTCGTGACCATGATCCTTGTGGAAATCGCAGTATTTGCTGAGATTCCTTTTTTCTAAGGGAGATGCCATTCTCGTAGGTGGTGCCAAAATTCCCAAGGCCTCCATTTGTTGCAAGATGTGGGAAGAAGACGTTTTAAGGGGAGTGTTCATTGCCACAACTACTGCTTGGCCCGGTCGGTCGCTTATTTAGAAGAAGGGTTCCCGAGTCTTGGCCATAGGCTACTCCACCTCTTGGGGCAAGTATACGGGGTGTGGCGCGCCGGCTCGCTGTTAGCCTTATTTTTCCTGTTCAACATCTCCTTCCTGGAGATTCAGAACTCCTCTCCTCGGAAGAATTTTTTGGCCATCAAGAATAGCGCCTGCACCTCCGTTTGGTTTTCCTCGGCAACTTTTCGGGCAAAGACCATGTTTCTCAGTCCGTACTTATACGCTTATATAAATTCAACTGGAGATAGTGAATTTACCTTCATAACGACTTGATTAAATCGCTCTATGAACTCCCAGGCAGATGATCAGTATAGCACTCGAACATTTGCTGGGCACAAAAGTGGAAAGGAAAGCTCTTTGCAGCTGGGTGAGATTATGGATGTTTTGATTCGGGAGGCGTGAGAACCATCTAAACACAGGACCCTTCAGGGTCTTTGGGAAGATTCTACAAAAGACTGCATCATGATGCTCGTAGATATTCATCGCTACTTGATATATATCCATATGGTCCTAAGGATCGGTGGTGCCCTTGTATTTTATCTCCACCTTTTGGCAATCCTGGGGGATTTTTACTTCGTAGGGAAACGGCAGGGGATTGTGCTGAGTAGAATTCCACGGATTTTTGCTAGTGAGGTACATGGTTGTTGGAACCAAAGTTTTTGACGTTCAGCGGAATTGGATTTTCCTTACATGCTGAGGTGGTTGAAGGGCCCCTCTCCGGATAATACGTGTTATCCGGATGGACTCTGGTGGCTAGAGAAACTGAAGGGGTATGGTGGGGTGCTCGTGCCCGAGGGTTTGCGTCCGTGTTCATAGCATGGGCCATCTTATTGACGGCTTCCTGTAACTGTTGGATTGTTCTCAGGTTCATTAGAACGACCTCGTCATCCTGGTAATGGTTTGTAGATGTGGCATGCGCGCCAGGGCGCGGAGATGGAACAAAGGTATGTTCTTCGGCCTGTTCAACACGATCGGGAGTTGCAGGACCCCCATTCCCTTCGTTTTGAGACATGATGACGACGGTGTAGCAATGGAGTAATATGTAACGTGGGTTGTTCTATGCACAACCACGGTGAGCGCTAGATGATGCGTACCTGACAACAAACTTAAGTAAACTACCTAAAATGGAACACTACCTAACATAATGGACAACATGTCCTATTAGGTAACCGATTCCTTATTCTATGCGGCCAACATGGCTAATAATAGTAAATAATATAGCTGAAAATATATTAAAGTTTAGAATAGACTTTAATGTACAAAAATACTACATGCCCCTATTACCCACTTTGCTTTTTTGGGCTGAATTGAATATCTTGTAGACTTAAGAATTGAAATTGAATATCATCTTCTAGATGTAATTTAGCTTCCTCTTTAGCTTTCAACTCTCGGATCAATGCAGAGATGTCTTGATCTACTTTCTTGGCTCTTTGTCTAGTCATTGGACCTAGTATGGTTGCAAATGGATGCTTGATATGAGGCAGCCCCATAGATGGTCCCGCATCAACCCTTCCCCCTTGAAAAGGATTCGTCCTCGAATCATCATCATCATCAACATAATCTGAATCAAGATCAAAAGGAGATATATCAGAAACATTAAAAGTAGAATGTACACCATACTTACCTTTCAAGTTGATTTTGTATGCATTGTCACTAATTTTAGCAACTACTTGAAAATGTCCATCTCGGTGTAACTTAGACTTTCTCTTTTTAGGAAATATGTCTTTCCTAAAGTGTAACCAAACCCAATCACTAACTTCAAAGCTAATTCTCTTGCGGCCTTTGTTGATTTTATTTGCAATTTGATCATTCTTCTTCTTGATGTTGGCGGCAACTTGATGGTGAATTCTTTGTACAAATTCTGCCCTAGAATCACCTTCTATATTATAATATTCATCACTAGAAAGAGGGATTAGATCTAAAGGGGTTAGGGGTTAAAACCGTAAACAACTTCAAAAGGCGAATTATTAGTAGTTGAATGTAAAGTACGATTATATGAAAATTCAGCAATTAGTAAACATTCTTCCCACCTTTTTGAATGAGTGCTCTAAGAAGAACCCCTAAAGTTCTATTGGTTACCTCGGTTTGGCCATCAGTTTGGGGGTGACTTGAGGTAGAAAAAGGTAACTTAGTCCCCAACTTACTCCATAAGGTCTTCCAAAAATAACTCAGGAATTTTACATCCCTATCACTTACGATTGTTTTTGGAATACCATGCAACCGAACCACCTCTTTGAAGAACAAATCCGCAACATGGCTTGCATCATTAGTTTTCCTACAAGGAATGAAGTGAGCCATTTTAGAAAAAATGATCAACAACAACCATTATACTATCATTACCTCTTCTTGGTGTCGGCAATCCAAGAATAAAATCCATTGAAAGATCAATTCAAGGTGAAGATGGTATAGGTAAAGGTGTGTATAATCCGTGAGCATTGCTTGTACTTTTAGCCTGTTTACACTTAAAACAAAGTTCACAAATTTTTTCTCACATCTCTTTTCATTTTAGGCCAATGAAAGTGTTCTTGCAAAATATCCAAAGTTTTAAAAACACCAAAATGACCCATTAAGCAGCCACAATGTGCTTCCCTAACAATTAAATCTCTAATAGAAAAAGAGGGAACACATAACTTATTGCCTTTAAACAAGAAACCTTCAAATTGATAAAAATATTTTTGAGCCGAAACTTCACAAGATAAATATAAATCTGAAAAATCATTATCATCCTTATACAATGCTTTTAGATGTTCAAAACCAAGTAATTTAGCATGCGTAACGGAAAGTAAAGTTTACCTTCTAGATAGAGCATCGGCCACAATGTTTTCCTTACATTTCTTGTATTTGATCACATAAGGAAAGGTATCAATAAAGGAAACCCACTTTGCGTGCCTCTTGTTTAACTTACTTTGCCCTTTAAGATACTTGATTGATTCATGATCCGTGTATAATTTTTATCATTGTTAGTTTTATTTTTAGACTTAATATAAAGAGAGTTTAAATATTAATTTGAGTTCCAAATTCAATTCAAATACACATGATATGGATTTTCATACTGTATCAACTGCCTTCCATAATCCTTTTATTTTTATGGGCTAATTTTTCAGATGACAATAGTAATTTTAAACCGTGATTAAAAAGAATAATTTTTTTAAATAATATAACAATCAAACATACCATGAGATAATAATTATTAGTCCAAGAGGGCAAATAATTTGCGGGAGAAGGAAACAAAGTTCAAAGGAAGAGAAACTTGAACTGGGATCCATGTAAGAAAAAATTAGTGAAAAAGGAATTAAAATTGTTAAAATAAATAAAAGAAGTAAGAAATAAAGGTTTGGATATGGAATAGATCCAGACTCATCTAGACCCAACATAGTTGGATTTGGATCTTAAGTGAGAAAGGTCCAGATCCAACATAGTTAGATTTTGACTCAAATATTTTTTTTGATGAGTATGAGTCTAGACTCAATATTATGACTCAATTGACACCCTAGTAACAAACCCATCTTTCCTCTTTTCTTCTTCTTTTTTAATAAAACCTTAAATTCTCTATATCAACTATCATCTCTCATCTCTCATCTATTTCTAAATACATTAGACATTAAAAAAATATATATATATATATCCAGCTTGAACGAAAGGAAGGAGAGAATGCATGACTATATTGCCGGACTAGTCTAATCCATGGATTTCCTTCATAGCCTGTCAAGTTCAGCTTGGAGTTCAGTTTTCCAGAAGGGAGCCCACGAAGTTGGACAAAAATGGCAGCAGATAAGTAAATGTATTATTTTTAAGGAACAAGAAAACGAAAAAATGAACATAGCATTGAATGAGGTTCATTGGGTCATTAAATCAAATAGCTTCTATGCATTGAAATGGAGAAGATAAATGCAACAAATCTGCTTCAATTCTCTATTCTTCTGCTGATTTTCTGTTATTTAGGACTTAGGAGGTTGTCTTGCCATAGATAATAATATTACAATCACGCAACCTTTAAGAGATTCTGAACCAATATTTTCCTCAGACTAAACTTTCAAATTAGGATTTTTCAGCCATGAAAATTCGACTTATCACCTATGTGGATATCATGTTCAATGTTTCTGTACTAACTGTTATCTGGGTAGGTAACATAGAAAGCCCTTTGAATCATTCTTCAGAGACTTTCACAATCTCAGAAGCTGGAAAATTTGTTCAATTTTGAATGGGCATGATCAGATTTTATGGTCATCCAGAAAATTTTGTTAACCAAATTGTATAATGCATTTAGTAATAGATGAGAGATGATAGTTGATATAACTATGGAACGGTGGATGAAGATTTTGGGCATTCAAATATCTCTATTTAGGATTTTATTGAAAAAATAAGGGAAAGATGGATTTGTTACGGTTGATTGGAGGGAAGGAGAGAAAATGACGTTTTTCCTTAATGCCGAGGTGGTGTGAGACTCACTTGAATTTTTTGGCCTACAACATTACCGAAATTATATAGCGGATTTCTCTAAAATAAATACTAACATGGATATTCAGTTTTGGAGAAATGCAATACCAAACTGCATGTGATTACACTGGCGGAGCCAGGTAGGGGTAAGGTTAGGGACGAAGCCAGAAATTTGATGTTGGGGGGTGAAATTGAAAAAAAAATTTGGGGCAATAAAAGTGGCAAAAAAAAAAAAAAATCTTGGGGGGCGAAACTGATAAAATTTTCCAAAATTTTTCAAAATACACATAAAATTTCGATAAATAGTAGTATTTTTAAAAATCTTGGTGGGGCCGCCCCCTATCTTCGCCCTTGGGTAAGGTGGTTACGTCAACCCCAAAATTTGACAGAAATAGCACTCCGTATAAAATTAATACTATTTGATATGGTACTATTCGAGAAGTTTGAAGAGGTCATTTGAAAAAATGACCTCATAATTAACTCATATATTCCAAATACGAGCTTCCGAATAAAGCCTTTATTCCGGGTATTTAAAGTAATTAATAATTTAATATAAAGACTCAAGAGACAAAGAAACCTTCCAAGAATGCAATGCACAAAGATCAAACACACCAATAGCATTTGAAGGCAAAATACATAATTGGAAGGGAAACGGTTGAAAGAGTATTTTGGTCATTTGATAATTAAAGTTTATTCTATACTTTAATTATATTTGCAGATTTATGTTTTATTTTAATTAGCCATGTTGGCCAAAATAATCCTAGCTAAATAATATGACATGTTGTCAATGATGTTAGATAGGTTTTGTTTTAGGTAGTTCACTTAATTTAGGATTCAAGAGTCTTACCTAAAGTGGGATTCTTCCTTATTGTGGCTTTTACTTGGAATGGACTAGTTTTTGTACAAGAGCACTGAACTAGACACCCTTTTTTGGGGGATTCTTAAAATAGGCAGAACGCATAGTGGTAATGCGTTGTTCAAAGCAGAACGCATAATAATCATGCGTTGTTTGGAAGAACGCATAATGACCATGCGTTGTTGGCCGAAAGAACGCATTATAAGTATGCGTTGTTGTCAAGAACGCATAATAAGTATGCGTTGTTTTCTTTTCAGTTTCCCTTGCCCATTTCTTCTTCCAAGCCTTGTCCATTTCGTATTGGCAAACAATCATGGATGCCTTTGTTTCATATGTTTTCAATTGAAAGCAAAAAAAAAAAATTCTAATATCCCTAGTTATTTTAAGTTTGGTTACTTAAAAAAAAATATTATGTTGCCATAGAAATTCAAGATTGTTGCCATAGAAATGAGAATAATCCGTTATTCCATTTTAAAACCCTAAGAAACCCTAAAATTATAGTAGTTGCAATAAAGTTAACATACTACAATGTTTTAGTCTCTTATTTTGCGTAATATATTTATATTGAGAATAAAAATATTAGAGAAAAGACTAAATATGTGAAAATAAAAATGGAAATATAAATGCAATAGTTTAGAATTACGAAAATATTTACAAAAATCTTACAAGCTAATAATACATAATAAAAGCTAAGAGTGACTTGGTCCGGCATGGTTTTGGCAGTTTCTTGAGTTATTTCCAGGCATATTACAATTGCTACAAAGGTGAATAGTTCCCGGTTCACGATAATCCATATCGCTACGAATCCTAGTGGTTTGAACGCGACCTCTTTTGTTTTTCATATTGGGACCGTAATACGTCATATAAAAGGGTGCATCCCGCCATAAACTCTGGTCTGCGATAGGATTGAAAGAAGCCTCATATGTTTTTTGGTAATTTACGTTTGTGTAAATATCCAAAACCATTTCCACCGGGTTCCATCCCTTATTGTTACAAACAACCATTGCATGAGAGCATGGGGGTAACCATAATTTATCCATTTCCCACAAGTGCAGGAATTGTCGGTCATATGGAGTGTATACGTTGTATTTCCTCTTCCATTTCCACGCGCACGAGATTTAACACTGTATAATCCCGTCTGATTATTGAATTGGACAACTCGGTGGCGTCGACACTTCTGTTGGTTTTGAACGAAGTTATTCCAAATTCTCGCAGGTAATGGGTGAATGCTGTTGGTTGCCTCTTGCCGATGTTCATCAAAATACTGGACCATCTTACTAAAAACCATCTCCAAAAGAGCCTTTAAGGGAAGAGCCCTTGCTTTCTTCAACACACTGTTTAGTGATTCGGAGAGGTTTGTGGTCATTATTCCATGTCTGTAACCACCATCATGCACAAGTGTCCACTGGTCGTACCTTATTTGGTTTAGCCAATTGTAAGCTTCGACATTTCTGGTTTGAATTTCTTGCATAAACCGGTTGAACTTGTGCATTTTTGTTGTGGTTCCCGCTAGCCACATTAAAGATTTCAACTCTTTATTTTTGAACCTTTTGTTGAAATTTGCTCTAATGTGTCTCAGACAGAATCTGTGATGGGCATATGGTGGCTGCCAGTGTACTTGTTCAGTGACTGCATTGAGGATTCCGTTGTGACGATCGAAAATTACACAAACGGGCCTTTGTTTGACAACATGTTGTTGTAGGTTTTGAAGAAACCAATTCCAACTCTCTGATGACTCTTTGTCAACAATGGCAAATCCTAGTGGGAAAACGTGGTTGTTTGCATCCCATGTGCTAGCAATCAATAGCACTCCCTTGTAAACACCGCGTAAATGAGTCCCGTCAATTGATATAACGGGACGACAGTATGTAAAACCGGTTATAGAAGGTTGAAAAGTCCAAAACAAAAAATTGAAGACCTTTACAGCTCGGCTGCTAGTATCATGATGCATACACCGAACAATTGTTCCGTCATTTGCATGCTTTATTGCCCGAGTGTATTGAGGAAGTAGGGTAAATGTGGATTCCCAATTACCAAATAGCAACTCAATGGCACCCTTCCTAGCATACCACCCTTTTTTGTAAGAGCAACCAACTGCAAAAATTTCCAAAACCTCATCTACAATGAGTTTGACCGGCGACTTTGGATCTACCTGCACAATGTGGGTGACACGTTCGGCAATAATTTTGGATGACAGGTTACGGTGATAGTTGTTAGCTCTTGTAACAATGCAAGTGTGCGTTGAATTGTAAACAGTTGCCTGCCATTTGCCATGTGTGGCTTTTTTCCTTATGTTTATGTACCAAGGACACTTATTAGTCGGGGTTGAATTTGCACACTTGGCAGACCACACCGTTGTATTGCTCCTACTCACCCTAAACTCGACTTTATTCTGAACACACCAAGTTCTAACTGCCAACAAAACTTCTTTTTTGTCAAGAAATCGCATATGGTTTTTTAGGTGCTTTGTCTCGGGAGTCCAGTCGTCTATGGTAACGTCCGCATCTTCCTGTAAATCATTAATTTGGGCACCAGAACCAAAATCTCGAAAACATGTGTATGCGGTGAAATCAGTATGCGGTACTGATGGACCTTCTTTGTGTTCGTCAGAGTCATCGCCATTTGGACCTTCAGATTCGGGATCATCATCCACATCAGAAGTCGGACCTAAAGAGTCCGCAACAGCAGGTCCATTAACCATTCGTTCAGCAGATGTAACTACATGTGTGACCGGGGTTACATGTAGTCTTGGGTGAGAGTATTGCACCGGTTCTGCTGTATAGTTAGGCAAACTTGCATTTGGTGAATATTGCAAGTTAGGTATTGACATTGAACCAAAGAAACTTTGACTATTCAGATTAGTGTTTAAGTCAAAATCATCGTTGGCTATTGTTTGGAAAGATATTTGCACAAATTCAATAAGAATGTGTACACCCGAGGCACCAAACTGTGGATTAATATCCCAAAGAGCATTCATTTCCTCATCACTGTTCATATCAATAGTCGAGTAAAAGAATCGTTGCCACTCCGGTGAGTAAAATGGCCACCTAAGGGTCATTCGTAGTTGATACTCTGTTGGATTTAACTCTTTGAGGGCTATTATTCTTTGAACCATCTCTGCATATGCAACCTTGCGCCTAAGCGTCCAAGATTTCTTTGCATGGCCAGTAAAGTAGTGGCCTTCCTGATCTCGTTCAATTTCACTATCCCAGTACAAAAAAAGTTTAATGGGATGTTGCAATGTAGTGGCCATCTTATGGTTAAAAATAATAAATAATGAGAGGGGATTTAGAATTTATGAATATTTGATGGTTTTAGTCGGTGAACGGTATTTGACATATATATAGGGTAGAAAAATCTTATCATCTTTCAGAACAACGCATTTTGGAAATGCGTTGTTCACTAGAGGACATGCACCATTATTTTGAAAAAGCCGATAATTTTGTAAAATCTTATCGTTTGCAGCTTTTTGCACGTGAAAAAGGCTCAAAAATCTTATCATCTTTCAGAACAACGCATTTTGGAATGCGTTGTTCACTAGAGGACATGCACCATTATTTTGAAAAAGCCGATAATTTTGTAAAATCTTATCGTTTGCAGATTTTTGCACGTGAAGAAAACTCAAAAATCTTATCATCATTCAGAACAACGCATTTTGGAAATGCGTTGTTCTCTAGAGGACATGCACCATTATTTTGAAAAAGCCGATAATTTTGTAAAATCTTATCGTTTGCAGCTTTTTGCACGTGAAGAAAACTCAAAAATCTTATCATCATTCAGAACAACGCATTTTGGAAATGCGTTGTTCACTAGAGGACATGCACCATTACTTTGAAAAAGCCGATAATTTAGTAAAGTCTTATCGTTTGCAGCTTTTTCCACGTGAAGCGCTCTCGAAAATCTTATCATCTTTCCCTGTATAAATACTAACCCACATCGCCATATCAATGCATATAAATTTCCCTCTCACTCCCAATTTTCCCTAAAAACACAAGTTTTTTGAAATGAATAGCGATATGGATCCGCCACTTGTTCAATATTTTAATAATAATTTTGAAATTGTAGCCGGATATCGACGGAATGGTAGAATGGTAATATCTTAGATACGTGGTTTGTATTTATTATAATTTTAATTTATTACCTAACTCGAATTACATTGTGCAGCCCATACCATCGTCATTCACAACCTGGTTGGAGGTAAATGGTGTCGGGGTACCACATTACTTCTACCTCCACGACAAATTTGGTAATGAGTGGTGTATCTCTGTAACCAATGACAATGGCATTTATTATTTTGAATCTGGGTTGGAAGAATTTGTGCTTGAAAACTTTCTTGGTCTAGAGGAAATTATACATTTTCAATCATCACCTAACAACATAATATATGTATATTTCAAGACCGAGAGACGTGTGGCTGCGTGTTTGCCCGGGATCGGCCATTTGAGGGGTGAAAGATCATATCCATCATATGGAGCTTTTTATCGCCAGTATTTTAGAATATATGTGAACCATAACCCAAAAATGGAGAAACTGGTATGCCGGGTTGTCTATATCTAATTTCAAAAATTATGTCATGCCTTAAATTTATTTTATTTAATTTTATTCGTTCATGTTTACAGATAGGTCGTAGGTACATAAAATGGCGTGTTGATATGGGGTTTGGAATCCCGCGGGTTTTGCACATGCGAGATAAGACCGGTCACATAATGTCACTCCCCGTGGGTACAGACTATGAAGGTGATTACCTTTTGCTGAGGTGGTTGGAGTTTGTTGCTTTTTACGATATGGGACATGGGGGCAACGAAGAATTTCTAAATATTCATCCAGCTCCTAACGACATCCTCGATTGGGCGGTTGGAACGCATGTTCAAGGAACTCAAATTTGGTTAAATTTTTTGTAATTTTTATTTTGTTATTTATGTTATGAAATAAAAAAAATGAATAAGAAGCTAAGATGAATTAATTTATGTCACATATTCAACATAAAAAAAAACTCCAAGGGTTACCAAATAAATAATTAACTTACAGCAAAACAAAATGTATCCTAACGATAATCGGCAGGTGTGTATCGATCAGGCGCGAACCTATCCCGTTCAGACCTGCGCAAAAGCCTCTCCTCAGGAGTCAAACCATCCAACTCACTATTAAACTGAGTAGTCCCGCCAAATAACTGGTCAATGAAGTCACTACTACCGGGTTCAGAATATCTAGATGGCCCCACTTCACTAATAGTTCCTGTAACAACAGCTTGACTAGGTGTCCAGGCGTCATAGGGTGTCTGGCCAAACTGGGAATATGAAGTATCGTCGACGACTGCAGGAACTACAACTGGCGATGCTGCTCCACCTTGCTTATTCTGTGGCTCAGCTTGTTGAACATGTGGCTCTGCTGGTGGTACCTGCGGAGGAAGACCCCTACGATGTCTACGCCGATCAATTCCTCCCCCTTCACGATGTCTCCTACCACCCCTTCTAACTCCGGCCGCACCACGCTCTGCAATCGGTGATCTCGGTGTACTAATAGGAGTCGGAAGCACTGCATCGGAAGATCCGGCTCTAGATGGTGGTCTACACCCTAAGGCGCCACCGACTGCCATTAACCCTCTGTTACACTTCGCCATTATCCTCTCCAAGAATGACTGAATGTGCGGTGGTGCTTGCTCGTTTGCCTCCCTTGCTATGTTATAGCATTCAACAACAACATTTCCCTGTCAAGTTTTCAAAATGATCATTAAAGATTCAAATCGGCCAATTTAAATAAAAATAAATGGGAAATTAAAATTTTGAACACAAACTTAATTATTTCTTACCAACAATACAACACTGGCAGCTGTGGCGTGAAAACCTTCTGAAACTTGTAAACGATGAATCGCGTTGCCAACTTGGAGTCGGGTCCTAACTAGATACCACTCTATGTAATCAGGCCTAGGTCTCTGGACGTCCCTGATCATATGTCCGGTCACTATAAACTGATTTCTATTATTCCAATGTTCAATCTGTTGCCTATGCACCGCACTCCAATCCTCATTGGCCTTTCCTAGAGTTTTAAGCTTGTGCCAGTCCGGTCGTGTGTCGCGGTTTTGAGGTATATACTGCTCGAAACTGTACTGTCTCATCACCCGACTGGGTAGGTGCATCTCTGCAATCTCAAAACATAAAAGAGGAACCTCAGCCCGACATACACCATCTCCTGGATAAGTGATGACATCCCTATAGGGGAGCCAATCAAACTACACAAAAAACAAAAGTTACTAAAATATAAAAAATTTAAAAACATTGAATTAATAAGTACTTGATAAAACATAAACTCACCTGCTGCGGTTGTAGGGAATCCAACTGATCGCGATATGTAATGAGAACACGCCTCGGGACTAAGGACAAGTCCAGGGGAAAAGACCAACGTCCACCATAAGCCGCTCCCTGAACGACATCAACCGGTCCCCTAATAAGCGGACGAACCATTGAGATCCGCGTCCCAAGCCCACAACTGCAATGCGAGTCATCGGCCCCACAATTTCCTTGGCCACTCCAAGGCAAGCTGTACATAAAGATCTATATAGATATGCTAGTACATCGCTCCCCCAGCTATACAAACGTGTGCGATCTAAATCAGCGAGGAACTGGAGATACTGCAACGGCACATGGTTGCCACTGTGATCACTAAAAAACTGTCCCCCTAATAACATCAAAATAAGACCCCGGGCCAGCCTAGAAAAGTCTAAATCTGTAGGATCCTCTGGTAGAGAAGTCAAAACAAACTCCTCTAAACGTGACTTTACCAACTCGATTACCCCGAATCTCAGTAGGTAAAGGTCTAAAGCCCAAACTTATATTTATCTCGCTCAATCCACTGATCCTTTTTTCAAATTATATTTACCCCCGGGTTATTGGAAAACCCTCTACCCAAGCAAACCCCCACAATACCGCCACATCCTCGTAAGGTCACTGTGGCTTCACCCACTGTAAGGTGAAACGTGTGGGTCTCTGGACGCCAACGCTCAACCAAGGCAGTAATGAGCGCAAGATCAGTCTCCATGTACCCAATCTTAGCCAAACCTCCAAATCCCGCTCTATTAATCCAATCACGAACTCTTTCGTGCGTCCCAGAATACACCTCCCAAAAAACCTTATCAAACCGTATAACTATTAAGTTCTTGTAATGTTGATCACCATCCCAAATTAAAGAAGACCGGTGTTCCCCTTGCATGGTCAATAATGAACCGTCTAAGGGACCGGGATGAACATCAGCAGGTATACTAATGGGCTGCATCACTAATCTTCATTTTATCATAAAAAATTCAAATAAATCAAAACAAACATATTTAGTAATTGTGCAAAACTAAATTAAAATAAATAGTTACAATAAGCTAAAAATAAACATAACAAATTTTTTTCACTAACAACCATTTAACTAAAATGAACATTTTACTAAAAATAAAATTATATCATATTTAACTAAAATGAACATTTACCAAATAACAAAAACATATAAATATACCAAAAAATGCCTAAAATATCATAATTAACAAATACACATCAACTATAAGAAAATACATAAAAATGAAAAATAAAATAAATTTACACAATTTACAACTACACATAAATTAAAATAAATTAGATAAATAAATGGAGATTGAGATATATTTACCAAAACTCACAAAATTTTCGGAAGGAAAAAGAATTGTTGATGAGAGATTTTTTGATGAAGAGAGCAATTTTGTTGAAGAGATCAATTTTCTTCAAGGAATAAGATGGATTTTGAAGAGAATTTATCAACCAAAAATGGAGTTTTTGGCCATTTTAGAAGGAGGAAGCCGCGGCTGCTGAGGTCTTGTGAAGGGAAAGAAGAGAGAGAAGGAAGGGATTAGGGCTAGTGGGAAAACTGGCTTCACAACGCATACTTATTATGCGTTCTTGACAACAACGCATATGTATAATGCGTTCTTTTGGCCAACAACGCATGGTCATTATGCGTTCTTCCAAACAACGCATGACTATTATGCGTTCTGCTTTGAACAACGCATTACCACTATGCGTTCTGCCTATTTTAAGAATCCCCCAAAAAAGGGTGTCTAGTTCTCTTGTACAAAAATTAGTCAATTCCAAGTAAAAGCCCTCCTTATTGTTGTTCCTAGCTGAAATTCCCCTTTATTTAATAGAGAATTCGGCTAGCTTTTAATGAGACTTGAGATGATATTTTAAGGTTATTCCTTAGTTACATTGTGTTTGATTCTCTATGTAGAATTCATTCATCCCTTTGAATTACTGTATCAATAAGTTTCGTTTATACTTATTGTGGTGTTTCAGCCCCCATTGATAATCAACCTTACGGGAGGATTGTTGATCATATTCCCTCATAAACTGTTCGAGATAGAGAAAGATAGGACCTTTAAGCCGAACCTTGGTATTTGTACCTTCGGTTCCGCATCACTATTTATAACTTAAAAACAATTTTGTGATAAAAAGAGAAAAGTAAAAATAGTTAGTGTCTTTATATAGTCCGCCAGGTAGGGGCAAGGGGGTCACGTCAACCCCCAAAATTTTCGTAACTTTTGTAGTGTTAGTATGTATTCTTATATTCACTTATACATAATTTTTTATACATGAAAATTGTTTCGATTCCCTGGAAACTTTTAAAATTTGATAATAGAGTGCTCATTAATTTTTATCAAATTACATTATGCAATTTGAAAATAAACAATTGCTCAAATACTTACGGTTCTTTATGATAAAAAAATGTATATTTAATTAATTAATTCTTCCGTCCCAAATTAAATGTCTATTTACAATATTATTTATTATTCACTCTATTAGGATGTGAATATACAATTTTCATTTTTTGATGTCAAAAATTTGATGTCTCAATTTCTAAAATAAAAATAATTTTCAATTGAATTGCCATTAGTAGTCTCATTTTATTAACACACTAATTTTCTTAATTGTGAAGGATAAGTTTGCAAACTCATTAAAATTCGAATTCTCCCCCTAACTTTTGTATCATAACATGAGATTCAATTCGGACGAAAAGAGTATTTATAGAATTGTATATAGCAAACTCAAAATATACAATAGGGCTCCAAATACACAAACATGTTTCTAAAAATATACATACATTTAATCAAATAATATTTTTTTACAACTTTCTCATGTTATATTGAAGTATGGTCCGTGACACTAGCCTCTGTAAACTTGTTCGGTTTTCTTCATTTTTTAAATCAATTTTTGTACTTAGTTTCTATCTCTTTTCGAAGATAAGTATCGTTTAAATTCAGATATGCTAATAAAATATATCTTTCTACCTCAAATATATTGTCTTACACTGTAAGCGAATTTTAATTCAGCCCCTAATATTAAATCCTGACCCCGCCACTTTGCGATTATGTAAACACCGGCCCCATAGACCTCTCGGGTTCGAGACATGTAACTCCCCTAACACAATTGTGATTATGATAACATTCTATTAGAATATTAGAATTATGGTAACATGTGTTTGTATATGGTTAGAATATATCTCGTATTATCTCAAGATATCTTGTGAGATTGTATAATTATTTTGTTTCCTAGTAGAGCTGTAACTCTTGTACTATATTAGGATGTCATTGTACACATTATTTCATCATCAATCAGAAATATATCAATCCTTTCATGGTATCAGAGCTAGAGGATAAACCCTAGCTTTTCAATCTCTTCTCACGGCAGAAAACCACCAAAGCAAGAATCATTCTTGTTGTGCATTCCTTCTGCATTTTTTTTATTTCATCTTCAACGTGTGTTGAATCAAGACCAGTATTCTCGACAAGAAAACCAGAAGTTCCGTCTTTAACGTGTGCTTCTGAACTCCTTCTGCCTTCATCCTCTATTTTTTTTTTTAAAGAAAAAAAAAATCGTTGCGGAAAACTACTAGCAAAAATTCATCTACTTTGCAGTATACTCATTCTGCAATCATATAATTATTATCAATATTATATAATATTGATTATTTCATCATCAATTTCCATATCGAATCTATTCAACATGTCAATAGTAAGCACTACCAGCCATGCTACTAAACATGTTGATTCTACTTCTGCTTACTACATTCATCCATTTGATAATCCGGGACAAATTTTTGTCACTGAGCTGTTGACCGAGACAAATTACGGGGAATGGATCATGGATATGAGGACCGCGTTGTGTGCCAAAAATAAAATCGGGTTTGTGGATGGTACAATTACCATGCCAGAACAAACTTCATCAGATTTGGCGCTTTGGATTTAGAGTGATGCCATGGTGCGGGGCTGGCTCAAGAGCTCAATGGAAAAATCAGTCCAAAGTAGTGTTCGATATGCTAAAACTGTTGCGAAAATTTGGGTCGACATCAAGGAACGTTTTGGCAAGGAAAGTTCACCCCGTCTTTATGAATTAAGGCAATCTGTGGCTCTATTACAACAAAAACAATTGAGTGTCTCAGCCTATTACACTCAATTGAACGCCTTATGGGAAGAGGTCCAATCCCTATCACATTTGCCAAAATGCGTGTGTAAGAATTGCAGTTGCAATCTTGCTAAGGATTTAAATTCGATGCGTGAAAAGGAACAGTTGTATGACTTCTTGATGGGATTGGAGGAAACGTTTCATCAAGTTATTACACAAATTCTCAATATGCGTCCTCTTCCGACTTTGGGAGAAGCGTATCATATGATAAAGGAGGAGGAACAACGAAAGTCAATATCCACAAATCGTTGTTCTTCTATCAGTCTCGACAAACGTATCGACGGAGCTGCCTTCTCAACCACGCTATCGACCAGATCAGAAGTCAAGAACCTTGAAAGATGTATTTTTGCAACAACACCCAAGTCCGAAAGTGGTCGTCCGGTGTGTAATTACTGTCATGAAATTGGTCACAAGCAAGATACTTGTTGGGTACTACATGGAAAACCACAAGAATTCAACAACCGTGGCCGTGGAAGATGCACTGGCGGTAGAGGGCGAGGACGCGGTTGTGGTGGCCAGGTAGCTGGATCTATTAATTTTGCCAATACAGGCGTGTCAAGTGGTTTTGGAAACTCTGCAAACCCAGAAACAGCGATGGGTACTTTTTCTTCTCCAGCAATAGATGGTGGAAACCCAAGTCAAGGCTCTGCTTTTTCAGCTTTTGGTGTAAGTCCTTCGTCGGGATCTGTTCTTGACCGGAATCATCTTCGGGAATTAGCCATGAAGGTGGCTGGTTTTCTCAATGTTGGCCAGACCAATTTCACTCAAAGCACTGGTAAACTCTTTCCAAAAATTACTCAATTTTGGATTCTTGATAGTGGTGCTAGTCACCATATTTCATTTGATAGTAATTGCTTGCAAAACCTCCAACCCTTAAAGACTCCGGTTTACATTAATCTCCCAAATGGAATTTGAATCTTGGCAACTCATGGTGGTTCGGTCACATTAAATTCAGATATAATGTTACCCCATGTTCTTTATATACTAGATTTTTTCTGCAATTTAATATCTATTCCACAATTGACTCGAGAGAA
Source organism: Vinca minor (assembly GCA_026122235.1). NCBI lineage: Eukaryota > Viridiplantae > Streptophyta > Magnoliopsida > Gentianales > Apocynaceae > Vinca > Vinca minor. The sequence goes on along the minus strand of JAOCZM010000011.1, from coordinate 12,875,111 downwards.
TAACTTTTCAGTTACTTATTTTGATAAATATTGCATTGTGCAGGACCGGACCCACGTGAGGACGATTGGCAAGGTGAGATTCACGGTGGCATTTACAAGTTTTTCGCAAATAAAGGGGCAGCGATGGCAGCAGTACTAAAAAATGATCACTCGCAATTGTGGCATCGTCGACTCGGGCATCCGTCTCCTACTAGTTTAGTAAAGCTTCCGTTTTCCTTAAATTCTGCTACTAATAATGATATTCCTTGTGATATATGTCATCGTGCCAAGGATGCTCGTTTTCCTTTTTCCATTAGTAGTAATAAAGCTAAATTTCCTTTCGAACTTATACATTGTGATCTATGGGGGAAATATCACACACGTTCTTTGTCCGGTGCCTCTTACTTTCTTTGTTTGGTTGATGACTATTCCCGTGCAATTTGGATATATTTATTACGTGAGAAAAGCGATGTCAAATTTTTTTTCATAACTTTTCACCAAATGATACGTACACAATATAATGGGGTGATTAAACGTGTAAGGAGTGATAACGAAACTGAGTTTCTTAGTTTGGGTGATTATTTCTCGTCTCAAGGAATACTACACGAAACTTCTTGTGTTTATACTCCACAACAAAACGGGCGGGTAGAACGCAAAAATAGACACATCTTTAATGTAGCTCGCGCATTACTTTTTGAGGCGAACTTGCCTACTCATTTTTGGGGAAAGTCTGTCTTGACAGTTGGGTATTTGATTAATCGAACACCTAGTCAAATTCTTCATGGAAAAACTCCGCTTGAGGTTCTATTTGGAAAAACTCCTTCATATGATCATCTTAAAATCTTTGGTACTCTTTGTTATGTACACAATCATGCTCCTAACCGAGATAAATTCCAAACCTATTCCACAAAATGTCTTTTTGTTGGTTATCCCATGGGTCAAAAGGGGTGGAAAGTGTACGATTTAGAGACTCACAAAATCTTTGTTTCACGGGATGTCCACTTATATGAGTCAATATTTCCTTTCAAAAATACCAATTCCCCAAATCCAATTTCTTCTGAAATTTTCGCCTTATCTTCTGATAATACTTCGCCAATAAACCATCCAATTTTGACCTCTGATAGTGGATTTTATCCTAGGCAGCCCAATTCTTCAGAAATGCTTGGGCCACAACCCAATAACCCTCACAGTCCACATTCTCTCATCCGGCCTACAATAGTTTAATACGTTTCTCCGGACCCACCTACCCTTAATAATTCTATTGGCCCAGTTGCTTCACTGGGTCCACGCACACCTGGCCCAATGACGTCTCAGACCCTAACTCACTTACATGGCCCAGTCCCAGTAGAGCCATCTAGTCCCTCTCCTTCTCCCTCTCCCACTCCAATTCATATTTCTCATCAATCTACTTCCAATCATGATTCTGTTACTTCTCCAAATCCTTCTGATGTTATTTATAATATTTCACCGGTGTCGGATCTCTCTTTTGCTACACCGTCGCCCGCTCCTCGTCGCTCTGGTCAGGTTACCCAGCGACCTGTTTATTTGAATGATTTTGTATGCAATTCTGTAATGTCACCCGAAGAATCTCACATTTCTCAATCTTCTTCTAATGGTACGGTTTATCCACTTAGCAATTATTTATCTTATGATCGTCTGTCTAAATCGCATGCTGGTTTTATTGCCACTTTGGCTACTTACCCAGAACCTAAGAGTTTTGCAGAGGCTTGTCAGTATCCTGAATGGAGAGCATCCATGCAAGCAAAAATTTCCGCCCTTGAGAATAACCATACTTGGGTTTGGGCCTATCTTCCTCTTGGTAATGTAAAACACAAGAGGGGGGGAGGGGGGAATTGGGTTTTAACTAATCTTGCTAACTTTTTCGAATACTAATCAAAGCAAGTGAGAACTTGAGCAAGATGAATGAAAGCTAAAGCAAAAACCCAATCAACAAGACAAAGGATTTAGAGTGGTTCGATTCACTTAGAATCTACATCCACTACCTTGAGCCGCACCCAAGGATTTCAACAAACTTCACTAAGAAGATGCCCACACAAAGTAGGACTTTTACAATTGCCCACACAAAGTAGGACTTTACAACCAAAGGATGCCCACACAAAGTAGGACTTACAATAATAACCCTATCACTAAGAAAGGGAATTAAGAAAGGTTAAGTACAAGGTTGTTCACTCTTCTAAGTGAAAGATATAGTACCTTTGAAGCACAAACAATTTAGCTCTTGAACATATGAAGTCCACTCTTTGTCTTGCTTTTGAAAGAATACTCTTGAATGCTTTAGATCATAAGGATGAAGAGTATTTTGCTTTGAAAGTGTTTTGGCTTGATGAGAGATCAATGAAAATTTGATATCCAAGCCTTGGAATGATTCTCTAGCTTTGGAGTATTTATACATTTCAAAATAGGCTGAAAATCGAGTCTCCAACGGTCAAATAACGGCTAGAAATCGCAGAGTTCGGTTGACCGAACGAGCACTTTCGGATGACCGAAGGCCAACTTCGGATCCACCATGGACTAGGTCGGTCGACCGACTAGACACATAGGTCGACCGAACTCCCTCATAGGGTCGACCGAACCTCTTTTTCAGACCTCTCAGTTTCTGCTCGGTTGAACCGAACTTGAGCTCGGTTGACCGAACTTCCAAAGTGGTTTTTCACACGTTTTGAAATCTTTTGAAGTCTTTTAAAGTCTAAAAAGGTTTTCCTAAAAGGTAACAAGTAAGAACACTTGGAAAACTTTTCTAAAAGACTTATCTATGAAATCAAAGGCTTTTTGGATAAGAACACATTTGAAACTTTTGCCTTTTGAAAACGTGTTTATGAAATCATGTATGCAAGACTAGAGTGAGAAGCTTATGTTCATAAGAGCTTTGGTTAGAGCTTTAAAGATTACGACTAATGACGACAAAGCTAAACTAACCAAACTAAGTCTTCAATCTTCAATCTTCATAGATGAGCCTTGAATAGTATGACTTTGAATCTTGAACATGGCTTGATTGAAGTACTTAGAGCTTCCTACAAGATTTCCAATATTCTATCACAAAGATTAAGATCATTAGACACAACATCAAATGTTTGTCCAATATCAAAAACAGAGTTCGTTCGCCCTTAGGGCTTACAATCTCCCCCTTTTTGATTATGACAAACTTTGATGTAATAAGATAGAATATGGACAATGTAAGTACATGGAAGCATGGCAAAATGATCTAAGAACAAATAAGTACAAAGACTAATGCTTAGAAGATACCAATTGTATACGATACCAATTGTAAAGACAAATATATGTAAAGACATAAGCACTAGCATTATAAGTTCTTTTGCCATATAAACTAGGGACTCTTAGAAGAGCCCTATTTACCAACCATCCTCCTTCCTTCCATCAAATAGCTTTCTTGTGTGTATTATACATACCTTAGTTTACACAAGAAGCTAACCTACCATTTTCATCAATGTCGATGTGAGTGCTAAGGATCCTATAATAAAGAACATTGCTCACACAAACATTAGAACTCTCAATGGTTTGTTATCATCAAAAACAACATAGAGTAACTTTGCCCTTAGGGCTAACAGGTAAGACACCTGTTAAATCTCGTTGGGTATACCGTATTAAGTACAAGGCCGATGGCTCCATTGAAAGTCCTAAAACTCCGGCCGTTGCCAAAGGTTACTCTCAAGTCGAGGGGGAGGACTACACCGAAAATTTTCCTCCAGTAGCCAAAATGACAACTATTCGGTGTTTGCTTGCATTGGCTGCTGCAAAAGTATGGATCATTCACCAAATGGATGTTCATAACGCCTTTTTGCATGGAGATTTGCCAGAAGAGATCTATATGGAACCACCTCCAGGAGTTATTCCACCAAATCCCAATCAATATTGTCTCCTAAAAAAATTCATATATGGTCTGAAACAAGCTGGACGTTGTTAGTATCAAAAGTTGACAAATACTCTTCGATTGTTTGGTTTTCAACAGTCACCCACCGAGCATTCCTTATTTTTTCATGTGAGAGGTACCATTATTATCGCCGTTCTCGTATATGTTGATGATATTGTTATCACAGGAAATAACTCTAAAAAAATTGAGGAAATCAAAAGGTACCTAAACGCTCACTTTAAAATCAAGGATCTGGGTCCTCTAAAATTCTTTCAAGGCATAGAAGTCGCTCACTCTTCAAAAGGACTCTTTCTCTGCCAAAGGAAATATGCACTGGATATTTTGAAAGAAACAGGTTTATTTGGGGCCAAGCCATTTTCAACTCCTATGGAACTACAACTCAAATTAACTGACAATGATGAAGATAGTTCTCTCTTGCATGATTCAGGAAAATATCGACGCCTGGTTGGGAGGCTTCTCTACTTAACTATCACTCGGCCTGATATAACTTATTCAGTTCAAATACTCAGTCAGTTCATGCAAAATCCTAGGCAACGACATTGGGAAGCTGCTCTTCGAGTTGTTCGCTTCATAAAAGGTTGTTTCGATAGAGGCATTATGTTACCAAAGAATAATCCTGACTTGAATCTTGTTTCTTATTCTGACTCTGATTGGGCAGTTTGCCCCATGACCCGACGATCCATTACTGGATATTTTGTTATGTTGGGTAATGCTCATATATCCTGCAAATTTAAGAAACAACAAGTTGTTTGACGCTCATCTGCAGAAGTCGAGTACAGAGCCGTGGCTAATGTGACCAGTGAGATAGTTTGGTTAAAAGGCTTACTGAAGTTTCTTGGCGTTTCCAGAAGTCCGGCTCGACTCTATTGTGATAGTCAGTCTGCTCTTTATATAGCTGCCAATCCTGTCTTCCATGAACGTACGAAACACATAGAGATTGACTGTCACTTTGTGCGAGAAAAGCTTCAATCTGGTACACTCATTACTTGACACATTGGTACTAAAGAACAATTAGCGGATATATTGACTAAGGCGCTCAGTCCAAGAAAATTCAATTACCTAGTCAGCAAATTGGGAGTTTTAGACATTCACTCGCCAACTTGAGGGGGAGTATTAGAATATTAGAATTATGGTAACATGTGTTTGTATATGGTTAGAATATATCTCGTATTATCTCGAGATATCTTGTGAGATTGTATAATTATTTTGTTTCCTAGTAGAGCTGTAACTCTTGTACTATATTAGGATGTCATTGTACACAGTATTTCATTATCAATCAAAAATATATCAATCCTTTCACATTCCGACTACCATATTTCTTATCAACAAAAGAGTATTGCATGAAAGTTTCTAAATATTAGAGGTCTTGGACACTATGTAGATGTGGTGAAGCAAGAAATAGTAAATAATCTTGTGGATGAAATATTTATAGGTTTTTATGGTTTTAAGATATTACTAATATTCGATTCCAACCAATAACTAAACTTACTGTGAACCTCAGGCTTATTAGCTCAAGTATCGGAGAGTAATGGTAGTAAAGCTTCTCATTAACCTTATAAATAGATGAAAAAAAATTGAAAGTTCGAATACAAAAGAAAAATTATTGATACAAGTAAAAAAATAAAAAAAATAAAAAAAATAAAAAAAATAAAAAATAAAAAAATATTAAAAAATATTAATTTGATGAAAAATGGATAAGAAGTTGGCCATCACATCCCTACTTTTCTTAGCTTCCGTTGTTGAAGCGCATTGTGGTTCCATATCGGTTACAAAATTTGGAGCACAACCTGGTGGTAAATCTGATATTGTTCAGGTAATAATTTCTCTGTCTTAGACATAATTCTTAGCAAAATATTGTATATTATTTTAGATTCCATCCATCTTTGTCACTCTGTCTGAAATTAAATTTATGCACGTTTTCATTTTTAAAAGTGAACATTTCATTATAGTTGTGGACGCAAATATGTTATCGAATGGTCCTTTTCCTCCAGAGAGACAATATCGAATAAAAAATTATTTTCCACAAAAAAAATATTGTTATTTTAACAAAGTAAAAATTCATTTTTTTTTGTCATAATTCAGAATAGAGACGATGATTGATTATTTTCTCAGGCTTTAACTAAGGCATGGAATGAAGCATGTGCAAGTAGTACACCCAGTGAAATTGTAGTACCAAAAGGATTATATTTTCTAAGCCAAGTGAAATTTCAAGGTCCTTGCAAGGCCCCAATTACCTTCAATTTGCAAGGCAATCTTCAAGCTCATATTGACCCAAGCAATACCAAAGTTGGAGAATGGATTACCTTCCAATACATTGACTTTTTAACAATAACAGGTGGTGGAACCTTTGATGGCCAAGGCACTAGAGCTTGGAATCAAAACAATTGTCACAAAACCTTTTCATGCACCAAATTTCCCTATGTAAGTTTTTTTTTATTTTTTTTTATTTTTTATTTATTTATTTAGTTGGGGAAGGGACCTATCTATTACAAAAAATAGGGGATTCAAGAAGCGGGGAGAAGATTCGAACTCATAACCTTTACGTCATGAGACCTCAACCTTGGCCACTAGACCAATGCCTCATTGGTCTATATAAGCTATTTAGTACTTACTCATGACATATTTCTTCTAAATCCAGTATTGTAATGTCTACTACTTGGATTACAGTCCAGTCCCAATGCTGATAAGTGACAACATTTCTTCCATCACCGTACTGAGATTGATTCAATACGGTGCAGATGGAACACCCGTCAACACTAGAACCAAGATACTTGGATTGAGAGCTGAGACAGCTCTTAATTCAAGTGCAAGATCTTTTCCAATACGAGAGCTTTAGAGTTTTCATTTATAGATTACGAAAAAAACTAAGTTTTCTTTTGTGTCAGAATTTGAGCTTCAACTTCATCAAACATTCTACGGTGGGCAGTGTTACAACCATGGATAGCAAAAACTTTCACGTCAATCTTCTTGGGTGCCAAAACTTTACCTTTAAAGGGTTCAATGTTAGAGCGCCGGGAGATAGTAAAAACACAGATGGTATCCATGTTGGAAAATCGAAGGAGATTAATATTCTTGATTCAAGCATACAAACTGGAGATGACTGTATTTCAGTTGGCGATGGCGTTGAACAACTCAAAATCAGAAATGTAGAATGTGGACCTGGACATGGTATAAGTGTGGGAAGCCTTGGAAAGTATCAAAATGAAGAACCTGTTAATGGAATTTATATAGAAAATTGCACCCTTAAAGGTACAACAAATGGAATCAGAGTCAAGACTTGGCCAGATTCATTCCAAACTGTTGTCACTGATATGCATGTTAAAGATATTCACTTTGAAAATGTTCAGTTTCCTATTATAGTTGATCAAGAATACTGCCCATGGAACCAGTGCTCAATGAAGGTTAGTATCTGGAAAATTATAATTTTCAAGTTACTTCAGCTTATTAATGGTGTAGGAAATAAGAATGTTACTCCCTCGGTATCCAAATTAATTGTCGTTTAATGCTCTTTTATTAGTTGTCAACAATTTATTCCAATTATACCATCAACATTTCTTTTATTTGTTGCCTCTGCCATCCCTATTTTTTCCTTTCTTTTCTTATGTTGTAGAAGTGAGAGCGAGGGGTAATATTTGAACTTTCGGTGTTAAATGACAAGTTCCTTAATTTTCTGAAATTGTCTAAAGAGTCTTATATTTAGGAATGGAGGAAGTATTATTTAGATTTTAAAACATCTTTTTTTGAAACATATACAGACACTTTGTTTCGGCAACTTAAAATATCTTTCAGTAATTGAGAAATGAAAAGTTGTCCTAATTTTGCAGTCTCCATCGAAAGTGAAGATCAGCAAACTAAGCTTTACAAACCTATGGGGAACTTCAGCAACTAAAGAGGTAGTGAAGCTGGTTTGCAGTAAGGGTGTTCCCTGTGAAAATGTGGAGCTTACTAACATTGACTTGAAATTTACCGGAAATCAACCTGGTGGAGTCTCCAGCATTTGTTCGAATGTCAAGCCAATTCTTAAGGGCACGCAAAATCCCAAACTATGTACCTCCTAATTGGGTGAAAATCGTCCGTACTTAGACGTCTGTGTACTCATTCATGTGCCCAACCAATAAGAATTTTCCATGTGATCATTTTTTTTTAATTATATATCCACATGATGAATTATGATTGGTTGGGTACAGGAATGGGTACACAGACGATTATTTGCCCTCCTAATTCCTAATTTCAAATGCATGCAAAGGCGGAGCTAAGGTGGGAGAGCCTCAACCCCCAACATGAAGTTTTTAACTCCGTTTATGAATGGCATGTCAAGGGACATTAGGATTTGCATTCTATTTAGCTTAGTTTTTTGTTTTTATTTTCAAGTCTCAGAAAGAACTTGAAGTTTTGCAAACATTTATGGTTCGTTGGCTAACTCGACCGTACAACCTAGAGTTTTAGAGGACTGTAATAACATTTGTTGTACAATAACATTTGTTTTATTATTATTTCTTCACTAGGTTTGGCTGTATGAATCTAAAACGTGACAGTTACTAATAAATTAGTTATTAGGAGTTGCATAAAATTTAACCATTGCCAATTTAGTTGAAAATAGTTATATAAGGTGCAACAAATAATTTTTATGTGGAGGATTAATACCATTTTAGTTCCCAAAAAACAAAGTGTAAAGATAAATAGTTCCAAATGACTTGGAGAAGGCTTCATGCGGTTAGAGAGGGAGAAGTTTTATCTTGGTAGGTGAGTAACTTTAAAAATTTATAGATAAGTCAATGAATACAATACACGTAGGTCAAAAGTGAAAATTCATAAGAAAAAGAATGAACTTTTTAACCTACATGTATTGTATTCATTGGCTTGAATGTAAATTTTAAACTTACTCACCTACCAAAATAAAATTTCTCGTTAGAGAGGAGGCGGAGTCGCACATTGCTCATTTGATAAATGAAGGGAATTCAAAACTTTGATGGCAGAATTGGGGATTTTTTTGGGAAGTTGTAGACTATGGTGAGTGAGAAAGTGATTGAATTTTCAGGTTTTTCTTTAATCTCAGAGGTTTGTGGCGAGGAGGGATGTAGTATTCACAGCTTCATCTATGTGCTTCCAAATCGGCAAGATTGATAGAGGGATCTGATCAATTTATTTGGCTATTGGATTAACATATATAGATACTCATTATTCTTGTGTAGTAACAACAACAATTATAATATTCAACTTGCTATCATTAGCCAATGAGGCAATAGTCTAGTGGGTAAGGCTGAGGCCTCATGACGTAGAGGTCATTATTTCGAATGCACTTCCCGCTTCTTGAATCCTCAATTTTCTTTTAATAGATAGGTCTTCTATCCCAATAAATAAAATAATTTTTTTTAAAAAAAATAAAACTTGCTATCATTATGCAATGCGTTTTCGTAATAATTAGCTTTTTCGATTTTGTGTAATAAAATCATAGTGACGCTTGGTCTAAAATTTCAGAGCCCAAAGAATTACATGCAGTTTTTTTTTTTTTTTTGCCCCATGAAATCGGATATGTCAAAGGATAGGAGTATTTGCACTAGATGATATAGAGGCTGGCTAGGAATTTTGGAGACACAGTGTACTTATCCCGGGGTATGTCTTTTTGGATTTTAGACCGATGTCACTTTTCATAAGATTTAGGCTAGTGATATTCTCAAGTAAATTTCTTACAATTTGCCTTCAAATGACCAAAATACCATTTTGGTCAAGACAATTTGCAGTCATCCGAACCAGCCCCAGACAATAGGAAAGTATCTCGGTCGACTGAAGCAGAGAAGAACAGTCGTCTTGTTCCGGACGACTGGAAGGGCCTGCGGTCGACCGAAACGGTCGCCCGAGATTCAGTGCAAATCATTCCATGTACAATTTTGTGAAGGAAAATACTATAATCCTTTTTTTACCAACCCAAAATAACATATTTTGACCAACACTATTTAGGAAATAAGACCCAAATAAGAACAACAAAAACTATAAATCATATTATTCATATCTTAACACTTATATATAAGAATTGTGCTACGAGAACCATGATTTACTCATACTGGATCAGGCGGAAATACAAATTGTCAGACACTATGAGTATGGTTTCAGTTATGTCACACAATCCACAATCGAGCTCAATCATCTAAATTCAATTTTACAGCAAACTACTAACGATCCCTAACTTATCGCCAAAGCCAGGAAAGGCCCTGATTGATATACTCATGAGTTTAGTACGACCTCCTGAACAAACGGTTCCAAACTGATATGTGTTTAAGGAATCATTTAGTTATTTCATCGTCCACCATAGTGAACTCCACAACAACCGTTAGTCACCCTTAATTATCGGCCAACTAGGAAAGCCCCCAGACTGAATCCTAAAAAAACTAAAGTAATTGAATGACTCCAGCTAAAAGTCGTTCTTAGGCAAATGCTCGAGATTGCGGCGGCACGACCAACAAATAGCAATTGCGACAACACCAAATAGAGGACGACAACGACGACAACAATTAGGAAATGACATAACGACAATAACCATATTATAAATTTAGAAATTAATCAACAAATACAATTAAGGCAGCAACAACAACAATTCAAGTCCAAATCAACAATGCAACAAACCCAACGATCAACCACATAGAATGACAATAACCCAACACTTCATCCATTTTATCCAAATGAAAACATGTCTAAACATTTTATAAGCAATTATCTAAATTTAAAATACTTGTTTCATACTTTTAGGACAGAAAAACAAGGGGGGGGGGAAGAGATCCTTACCTTGAAAGCTTAAAACAAAATCCCAAAGAAAGCAAACACTAACTTTCTAGAAATTCCAGCCTCCTTCAAACGTTAATATCTTCTTATTGGAAACTCGAAATGGTACACCATCAGCGCCCAATCGTAGCTCTTTCAATCCTCTTCAAAATGCACTAAGGATCACTCAATTCGGATACCGATTACTATCTCAAATGTCGAATCTCTCACAACCTCACAATTCTGCCAGTTTTTTTTCTCTTCTTTTTCTTTCCTTTCTTTTGTAACCCCTCTCCCCCTAATCCCAGCAATAACTCCCCATTCAAATCATTTACAAAGCCATACCTCAACTTCCTAAAAATCACACTCAAGTCGCCCAACTATCCAACTCATCAAATACGTCCCTCAGCATACAAATCCCAAAATGTAACACATAAAACATGTTATAGCATACAATTCACACAAATTAAATACATGATATGTAGACACGTAACAAGAACAGTTCTAGGCATCACAAATCTATTCACACCCAATCTATAATTTTCTCTCTCTTATCTCAAAAATCAGTCTACGATCTCTCCAATATTTTCTTTCATAATCTATACTCACTCAATCTCTAATTTTGTATCGCTTATAGAAGTAGAAGTTCACAAACAAAAAAAAAAACAACAAACGATATAAACCAAAAGCAATGCATGGTCTAAGGTTTCCATTCGGTAGAACTAATAAGTAAGAAAAAATGATTGTAAATTTATAGTGTTTGAGCAATACGAGTTTGATTATCTTCTCTACTTCATCTGTGAAAAAAAGACCAAAGTATAAGTATGACAAACATTAAAGTAAAAGAAGAATTTATAGTATTTGTATGGTTATTTTTTGTGTGAACTTCTACTACAATAAGAGAGAGAAAAATAGAGATTGAGTGGTTATATATTAGGGGAGAAAAATTTGGAGAGATCGTGGGCTAATTTTTAGGATAAGAGAGAGAAAATTATAGATTAAGTGTGAATAGATTAGGGGGAAAAATATTGGAGAAAGAAATTAATTGAGAAAGGTTAATATCGACCAAAATGGTAATTTTGTCATTTGAAGGCAAATTGCATTGACAGAAGGAAATCTTCATTGACATTATCACTAGCCTAAGATGTAACACATAAAACATGTTATAGCATATAATTCACACAAATTAAATACACGATATGCATACACGTAAGCAGAAAAGTTCCAGGCATCACAAATCTATTCACACTCAATCTATAATTTTCTCTCTCTTATCTCAAAAATCAGTCTACGATCTCTCCAATATTTTCTCTCATAATCTATACTCACTCAATCTCTAATTTTGTATCGCTTATAGTAGTAGAAGTTCACAAAAATAAATAAATCAACAAACGATATAAACCAAAAGGAATTCACGGTCTAAGGTTTCCATTCGGTAGAACTAATAAGTAAGAAAAAATGATTGTAAATTTATAGTGTTTGACCAAAATGGTAATTTGGTCATTTGATGCATTGACAAAAGCCCTTAAATTGGTCACGTGATCAAAACGTGCATTTTTTGCCAATGGTATTTTAAAGCTTCTGATATTCTCTAAAATTTTCTTCATTTTTTGCACCATCTTCTCTTATTCCTTCTTCTTCATCTCCTAACTCCACAACCTCTAAAACTCACCACAATCAAGTAAGCCAATTCCTCCCCCAATTTGTATAGATTACATATAATTCTATCACTTCAATATAAATAAGTTTCTCTCTCTAAACTTTTCTTAAATTTTAGGGTTCTTCATTTGTTATTATTATTATTTTTAATTCGAGCTAAATTTTTCTTTACAATCGATTTAAATTTCAAAATCACTGTAATTGGATAAAAAATACCTCAATATCTACATTTTCTCTAAGAGTCAATTTTCTCTGTAGATAGAACTTTTGGATGTATTTTTAATATGTCATTTAGGTCCGATTTGATTAATATTTTACCAAATTAGCCACCTACGTATTTTTGACCTGCCATAAAGGTCCTTCCAGACAATACACAAGCCACTGAAAATCTTTAATTGCAGGCCACATCGAACCTTTCTAATACAAGAATTTTGAGGTTTCAGAAAAAATTGGAAGCCAGCAATTGGAGTTGTGGGTTTCAATTTCAATAAAACATTCATACTAAATGTAATTAGTTTCTTTAAATAAATCACCAAACTCAATCTTATTAAACTGAATTTGAAATTGATGAAACCTGATTACATTTCCATGATTTTGAGAGAATATTTCCATTCCCATTTTCATCCAAGAAACCCATTTTTATTTCCACCCCATAATAAGAGATGTTTTTGAACTTTTGAGAAGCTTGTTATTGCTATTAGAGATGGTGGATTGATAAATGTGGTGTATATGAAGAAGAAGGAATAAGATGAAGGATAATGAGAGGTAGAAGGATAATGAGAGGTAGAAAAAATGCTTTAAAAGTCACAAAATACCCCACCAAAAAAGGCACATGATGACCACATGACCAATTTAACGGGCTCCTGTCAAACAATTGGAGGGAATTTCCGTTTTGGCAGGTAAAAAAAAAGTACCTTAAAGGTTAAATTAACCGAGCATGACTGATTTGGTAAATTGAAAATACGTAAGAGACTGAATTGTCCAATTTACCCATCGAGGAGAGTAATGTATGTCTCTTCACCGAATTTAAGGTTAGTCTTCAAGATGAAAGAAAATGAAGTGGGGGGCTTTATCACCAGAGAAAGAGAGGCTTTTTTTTTTCTTCCAAAAAATTAGGTCCCCCATACCCATCGTTTCCTAGCTAACTAGCCGGTTAACCACAATTATCATTATCTTCAATCTTGAACCCTTTGTATATAAGACTTCCAAATCACATGGAAATAAAGTTTGGGTTCATACAAAAATTTCCAAGTGTTAGATAAAAGAGAGATTGAAGACGGAATGGAAGATATTCAAAATATGGTTTTTGTCGGAGGAAAATATTCGGAGGGCGGTAAGTTGAGGGAGCAGAAGAAAAAAAAGGTTTTAAAGCAAAGTGTTTTGATGTATATCATTTTCAAAGAAAGAAGTATGCCATGTTTTGAAAGTATTTTGATGTGGTATGAATGTGTTTGAGTTTACAAGTTATGAAATGTTTTGTATATATTTAAGTTATATGTATGTGTTTAAAGTTGCCTATTTGAGTTGCCAAGTTGGTATTTTGGGTTGGGACTTTTTGGTATTTCGAAAAGTGCCTTTTTCTTTGTTAAAATGCACAAAAAAAAACTGAAGTTTCTGAATCGCAAATGACCTTTCTGGTCGACCGCATGGTTTTTACATCCTCTGGAGCAAACTACTAGGGCTACTGTCCAAATCCCGGACGAGCTCCGGTCTACCGAACGAATGACCAGATCGTTTGGAGGTGGCGGACGATGCGTTCGGACGAAGCATCGTCTGGGCCCTGTTTTGGTCAGTTTTGTTCCGTTTTCAAGTCAAGTATGTTATAGTTTCTGTATAGTGTTTTGCAAGTGTATTTCAAGTGTTTTAACCAGTTAAGTTTTTTTCAAGTAAAGTTATGCATTATTTTCAAATGATTTGGAAAAATGGAAAAATATTTTCGAGTCTAACGATTCTTCATCGCCAATGGTGTTTGAACATGTGATACCCAAGACCTTTCGATAACATTTTTTTATGTCCTATGTATTTTATGTGTTATATGTTACATTTATTTGGATTAGTTTAGGGGCGCATGAGCAATGATAGGAGGTTTAGGGACCTATATGCTAAGTTGGAAGTTGGTTTGATGATTATTGTTGGAAGGAAGTTGGTATGTGAAAAGGTACCATTTGGGATAAGGTCAAGGGTTACTAAGTGTGGTTTTATAGTTATAAGCCTACATAAATCTGGACATAAGAAGGAAGAGAAAGGGGAAAGAAAGAAAAGGAAGAACAAGAGAGAAAAACATAGTGCTAGAAAATCTAGGCAGTGAGAGAACATCCTTTGGGAGGCATAATAATCGATCACTGATCGTTCTCACATTTTAATCATAGTTATAAGAATTCTTAAACTAGATTATGGACGGAGAAGACCAAATTCTAACGACCGGATTAAGAGATATCAACTTCGGAGTACAAGGTTGTGCCAATTCGAGTAAAACCTGGGAGATGAGGATATAATGTTAAGTTGGAGTACCGAACGGTATCTGATCGGAGTGATTCTTATTTTTAAAGTTAGAAGACTTATAAAACTACATTGAGAACTGTGGAGATTGGATTCCAACAGTTCGTTTAAGAGTTATTGCTTCAGGAAGTATAGGTTGTGAATCTGATTTCTAGTTTACTGTTCTTCATTGGAGATTTGTTTAAGCGTACCATGTCTGGTTTCGGTCGACCGGATCAGATACCAGTCGCCTAGACAAACTACTGGGGCTGAATTCAAACATGATCATTTTCTATGAACCGGACTTTTTGTCAAAGTTTTTTTCTTGATCTCGAACGACCCTTCGATCGCCCGAGGCCTTCTGTCTATCATTCGAGATTTCATTTTTACACTTGTATTGTTCTGGTTTATGTCCTGTTTAGGTGGTTATTTTTTCTGAACTGTTATGCTATGTTTTCAAGTACTTTACAAGTGTCTTAAAGATGTTTACATATTAAGTTATGTCAAGCTATATATTTCACATGTTTTCGGGAAATAGGGAATGTTTTAAAGTCTCTTTGGTCCTTCATCCCAAGGACAATTGATTCTTACTCGGCTACTTTAGTAGCTCATCCTTTTATCTTCTTATGTTTTGCAGATGGTTATGTAGATGATGATGATGAGTAGACTTGGGACGGGGAGTTCGAAGAGTAAACCTGAAGTGAAAGATATTATGATGTAATAATTACTTAACCATGTTAGAAGAACAAACACTTAGATTAAGTTTTTTAATCTCTTTAAGAATGACGATGTTTTAATAAAGTTTAAGTTATTCTGTTAAATTTATGGTTTTGAATAGTATATTTCGTTATAGGTTCTTTGTCTCATTGGTAGATGAGGCACTGTTAGGTCACCTTCTGGTTACGGGGTGTGACATAAGTGGTATCAGAGCAGGTCAAACCTTAGATTTAAATCCTTAGTTAGAAGTTAAGTATGGAATGAACATATGATGGATTCCTTAGATAACTTATTATGCGTTCTTGGGTAGAGACCCTGTAAATATGACATATGCACTTACTTACCTCTTTATATGTTATTCCATGTTTACATCTGATATGGTACCAACCTTGGGGTTGCCCAACTCAAGGGAACGTGCATTCAGATACAAAGAGGACTCTAAATTGCATCTAAGAATGTTGTACAAGGCAAACTCTTAAGTCACAAGTATACAAGGAATGGACAGCTTTGCTACTGTTTGGTATAATGATCATATCTTTCGATATAGGCATCCAATGAAGCTGATTCCAATTGTATATTAAAGATAAGAGGCAGATCTACAACTTCTATGAAGATCAGAAGACCAGATTCTGCCTTCTTGATATCCAATATTGTCGTACAAGTTGGCCCAACAAGCTGTCCAGAATGGGGACGAATTTTAAGGGCATTTTAGTCTTTTGTACATTAAAGTCTATTCTAGACTTTAATTATTTTCAGCATATTATTTACTATATTTAGGCTTATTTTCGTGTATAGAAAGTAGTTGCTATAATAAAGGACATGTTGTCCATGTATTAGTTAGTTGGTTAATAATAGTCATACTGCAACTAGGACTCTTCATAGATTTGGTAGTTATTTATTTTCTAGCCGCCAAGATAATAGGAACATGTGCCTATTATCTTGTTTAGGTAGTTACTTGATAGCAAGTTGTTATTCAAGAGTCCTAATTCTTCAAGGACTCTTATTTGTTTTCAAAAGTCCTAATCCTTCAAGGACTCTTATTTCCCTTCATTGTTGTAACCGAAATCTCAACTCATTTAAGGGAGATTTCGGCCACCTTTAAACTTAGACTTGATATATTGGCATTTTGATTAAGGTTATTCCTTTGATACTTGTTTATGAATTTCCGGTAGAACTTCATATTCTTTGAGTTACTGTATCAACTAGCTTGTTTAACTAGTTGTGGTGTTTCAGCCTCCATTGATACTTAGCCTGCCCGGGGTTGTGTTGAGTATATTCCCATAGAAACTATTTCAAGATAGAGAAAGATCTGCTAAAAAGCCGAACCTTGATATAAAACATCACGGTTTCGCATCAACATCATATGTATATTATATTAACTTGTTATGTGTGTATGAACTGTATTAACAGGTTAACTTAGTTTAACTGTACCACCATGATAATCTGGTTTGCTACTTTATTTAAGTTAGTTGATGGTATGTTATGTTAACTTAAGATAAAGACTTATGTGAATTATGTGTTTAAGTATTTATTTATCATGTATGAACTTTATTAACATGCATGCTAGCCACATTTATTTGCTTTAACTATATGAGCATACTAACCTGACTTTATTTACTTTAAACGAGATGCCATGTTAGTTGAGCTTTGTAGTGTTATAAGTTGATGGCATAACTTGTACAGCTTTAATTAATCATGTATCTACCATCTATGCTACCTGTTTAACTGGGATATGATGTCATGGTTTTGTGTTAAGAGACTAGCCGAGGTAAGATGTGTATAAGGATTAAAAAAATTATGTTAGTTTAGTTGATGTAGCCTTATGTGAACTATCTACTTATATGTAAGTTGTTATCTACATAAGATGAATCACCAAAACGACAACAATGATGACTCAACATACCGATTGCAAGTCTGCATCGCCAAGACAACATGGGTGGTCGTAGACAAGAAGATATGCCCGAATCCTCAAACCGCAGCAAGTACCGAATGTGTGAAGAACCGCCGAGGCTGGGAATGTTGTACCTCCACCACCACCACCACCGATGAACATGAGATTTTTGGCCGAATTGAAAGCAACATTGGCCATGATGGCACAACTTTTGTAGAATCAAGCTCAAGGTAATCAGAACACTGAGATGGCCAGGGAAAAGAATGATGCAGACCCGGGGACCTACTATGAGAGGATGAAGAAAATGAGGATGGACTCATTGATGGGAAAGTAGGACCAGATGAGGCTGAAATCTGGCTAGATTATTTGAAACATAACTTTAAAATTATGAGGGTACCAGAGGACGCCAAAGAAGCAGTGGGCGTAGCGTCTTTGAGAGGTAATGCTGATGAATGGTGGAAGCTCGTTGCCCCAATTTACCGACAAGGGGGACGACTCGCAACTTGGGCAAAGTTAAGGGAAGCTTTTCTTGATCAGTACTTCCCAAATACATATATAATGAAGAGGCATAACTAATTCCTTGAACTCAAGAAAACTGAAGGCATGTCAGTATCAGAGTATGTCAGGTAATTCAACTCTTTGGGGAAGTATGCAACAACAATCCTCTAAGACCCAATCATGAGCACTTAGAGGTTTGTAAGAGGACTTCTGACTAGAATCCGGGGATGATTTCAAGCATTAGTCCCACCACATATCAAGAGGCATATCAGAGAAGCTTAGACATAGAGATAGAGTTTTATAGGGCAGATACCGAGCGAATTGGGAAGATAAAACTACTCGACCATGGAACAGAGACAGAGTTCAAGGGCTGCAAACCTTGCATCACCAACAACTAAGAAGCATTTCTCACCTATGATGGATTCATCTACTTTCAAACATGTAGAGGGAACTGGAGCAAATTTGGTAAGGATTGGGAAACCCACAGTAGCATAAACTCCTTTTTTACATCTCGTCCTCTATGTGCTACATGTGGAATGAGGCATACATGTGCGTGTCAGTGGAGAACTGGGCATGCTTCAGCTGTGGGAAAAAGGACCATCAAGTTAGTCAATATCCAGAGTCAGCTTACGGTAATGCAGAGAATAATTCTATACCAAGGGTTGGGAATTCGAGGCCAATGTCAAATGCAAGGGTTTTTGTTCTCACACAACAAAAGGCAGGAAATACCTCGGATGTTGTAACAGGTACATTTGTGTCAATATGATACTCTGTTTATGTATTAATTATGTTTTGCTGCATGTTAATTGAGTTATTGCACGCATATGATTGTATTAGCATGTTAGATTTGTTGCTACAATTTTATCATAGTGGCGCAGCAAAAGCGTGATGGTAACATATATATCTTGTATTTTATTTGGATGTGGTATTACTTGTTCCTTTGTACTTCCTAGGTTGCTTATAGTACCATAATTTTTTGTATAAGCCTATAAAATCGTTGCATCTAGAGAGAGGGTTCTAGATTCTATATTCTGTAGAGGGTGCAAGTTTCGAGGACGAAACTTTTGTAAGGAGGGGAGTATGTGATACACAAAACCTTTCGATAACATGTTTCATATGCCTATGTATTTTATATGTTATATGTTACATTTATTTGGATTAGTTTAGGGGCGCACGAGCAATGATAAGAACTTTAGGGGCCTATATGCTAAGTTGGAAGTTGGTTTGATGGTTATTGTTAGAAAGGAAGTTGGTATGTGAAGAGGTACCATTTGAGATAAGGTCAAGGGGCTTACTAAGTGTGGTTTTAGAGTTATAAGCCTCCAAAAAAATGGACATATGTAGGCTATAAATAGAGGACATAAGAAGAAAGAGAAAGGGGAAATAAAGAAAATGAAGAACAAGAGAGAATGATGAGAACTTATATACGGATCCTTTAAAGAATGATGAGGTTTGGGTAATGTCTAAAAGGAGATATAGGAGGCAAGATTTAACATCACATCACTCATTTTGGAGGCCCAAAAGACTCAAAAGATGAAGACTATCATCAACTTGGATAAACATTAAATTCAGCTTTGTGACAGTTTGGTGTAATTGTCCTAACTTGCGATCCAGGAATCCAATGAAGCTCATTCTAGATGATATGGAAAGATAAGAGGCATATCTACAACTTTCATGAAGAACACAAGATCAGATTATGCCTTTATGAAGTCCTAAATTGTCGTGCAACTTACTACACCATGCTGTCCAGATTTTCAGCGAGAATTAATCTTGTTTTTCAAAGTTTAGCATTTATTTAATTTTCAGATTTTAGTATATTATTAATTTCGAAATATTACTTAAATAAAGGACATGTGTGAAGGAACCCAAGAGGGGGGGTGAATTGGGTTTCTAATAAATCTTGCAAACTATTTCCAATATAAACAATGATAGTGCAAGATTTTGCAATGAAGTGCATTTTACTTTGAAAGTGTTTTGGCTTGATAGGAAATCAATAAGAATTTGTTTTGCAAGCCTCTCTAGTTGTTGGAGTCATTCTAAAGCTTTGGAGTATTTATACAATTCTAAATTTGGCTGAAAAACGACTCTGAAACGGTCAAATAACGGCTAGTAACAGTGCACCTCGGTTGACCGAAGATCAACCTAGGTTGAACCGAACCCCATCTCGGTCGACCGACTTTGGGACCTCGGTCGACCGACCCATCCAATGGTCGACCGAACCATGATTCATCATCTTCTCTGTTTTGTGCTCGGTTGATCCGAGAAAATCTCGGTTGACCGACTTTCCAGAGCATGAGAGATGATGTTTAAACACTTGTTTTCAAATCTTTTGAAGTCTAAAAGGTTTTCCCAAAAGGTAACACATAAGAACACTTGGAAAACTTTTCTAAGAGACTTAACTTTGAAATCAAAGGCTTTTTGAATAAGAACACATGTAAAGATCATTTTGAAACTTAAGCCTTTTGAAAACGTGTTTATGAAAACATGTATGCAAGACTAGAGTGTAGAGCGTATGTTCTTAGAGCTTTGGTTAGAGCTTAAGATAACGACTATTTAAAGACCAAGCTAACTAACCAAACCTAAGTCTTCAATCTTCAATCTTGATGAAAGTGCCTTCAAGTATATGACCTTGAATCTTGCGCACGGCTTGATTGAAGTACTTAGAGCTTCCATATTGAGTTCCGATATTCTATCACATAGATGAAAACATTAGACACAAACATCAAGTGTTTGTCCATTATCAAAAACCGAGTTCGTTTGCCCTTAGGGCTAACAATCTCCCCCTTTTTGATTATGTCAAACTTTGATGTAATTAGATAGGATATGGACAATATTAAGTACAAGGAAAGGCAAATAATGGAGAAATAAGGGTGGAAAGGCAAGTTGAAATTACTTTTGAAATCGGCAAGTTCAAAGATAGTGTTCTATGTGATGTTGTGCCCATGACCGCTAGTCATATAATTTTAGGAAGACCATGGCAATATGATAGAGGTGCGGATCATGATGGTAGAAAGAACACCTACCAATTGCATATGGATAAGAGGAATGTCATACTATATCCTTTAACTCCTAGTGAAGTTTGTGAGGTACATAAAAAAATGGCCGAGAGAAGAGAGCAAAGATTAAAAGAAGATGCAAGATTGCAAGAAGAGGCAAGATTACAAGAAGAGGCCAAATTACAAAAAGAAACAAAATTGCAACATGCGAAAAACGTGGTGCGTGACGAGTTGCAGTATTGGCGTGAAACACAATCTCTTGATGAGGAAAAAGATCTTTTTGATGCAACACAATTGCTTGATGAGGAACAACATCCTTTTGAAGCCATGATTTTTGAAGAGTCGATAGCATCAACTTTTTCGTTCATTACTCTTGATCTAACAACTTCTCTTCTACCTAGTATTGATTTTATATTTAAGCAGGAGTTCAAGGCTGTATTTTCTACAAAGATATTCCTACCAAACCAAGGTTATGGTCCTTTCCTTAAATTACAAGATTCGAGGACGAATCTTTTTGAAGAAAGGGAGAATGATGAGAACTTATATACGGATCCTTTAAAGACTGATGAGGTTTGGGTAATGTCTAAAAGGAGATATAGGAGGCAAGATTTAACATCACATCACTCATTTTGGAGGCCCAAAAGACTCAAAAGATGAAGACTATCATCAACTTGGATAAACATTAAATTCAGCTTTGTGACAGTTTGGTGTAATTGTCCTAACTTGCGATCCAGGAATCCAATGAAGCTCATTCTAGATGATATGGAAAGATAAGAGGCATATCTACAACTTTCATGAAGAACACAAGATCAGATTATGCCTTTATGAAGTCCTAAATTGTCGTGCAACTTACTACACCATGCTGTCCAGATTTTCAGCGAGAATTAATCTTGTTTTTCAAAGTTTAGCATTTATTTAATTTTCAGATTTTAGTATATTATTAATTTCGAAATATTACTTAAATAAAGGACATGTGGTCCATTTAGCAAGTAGTTTATGCTTTAGCATATTCTTTAGCAAGTAGTTTATTCTTTAGCATATTCTTTATTCTTTAGCATATTCTTTAGAAGTATAATCCTAGTCCATTTAGGACTTAGCTTGTTTAGGGATTTTCAGCTGAAATCTTTCTCTATATAAAGAGAGGTTTCGACCACATATTAGGGAGACTTGATTAATGATAATTGTGAGGTTTATTCCTTTGTTGCTTTGTGAATTGAATTTATTTTTAGATCTTCCTTTCATTGTTACTAATCAACAAGCTAGTTTCCTTGTTGTGGTGTTTCTTCATCCATTTAGTGTTCTTACGCTTTAGGTAGCCAAGTGCTTATCGCTGCTTGGAGGTCTAGTGTGTCGAATACTCTTAAAGTCCTTTGCTATAGTAGTCAAGTGCTTATCGCTGCTTGAAGGTTGTAGTAAGGCATTCACGTAAACTAAATTCAAGTTAGAGAAAGATCCTTTTTTCCTTGTGTCGAATCTTGATTCCGTCAAGGTTCCTCATCAGGGAAAACCATAGTGCTAAAAAATCAGGGCAGTGAATTTTAATAATAGTTATAAGACTTGTTAAAATAGATTCTGAATGGAGGAGACCGGACTCTAACGGTCGTATTAACATATATCAACTTTGGAGTACAAGGCTGTGATAGTTCGAGTAAAACCTGAGTGCTGAGGATAGATTGTTAAGTTGGAGTATCAAAAGATATCTGATTGGAGCGATTCTTGTTTCTAAAGTTCGAAGACTCATAGGAATACATTCTGAACGGTAGAGATTTGATTCCAACAGTTCATTTAAGATTTATTGCTTCTGGAAGTAGAGGTTGAAAATCTGGTTTATGGTTTCCTGTTCTTCGTTGGAGATTTGTTTAAGCGTACCAAATAAGGATCCTTCGCTCTTGTTTTTGTAAGTCCTAATGGCAAATGTGATCAATCTTTTTTTTATTATGATCAATCTTGTTTTTTATGATAACAAACCATTGATAGTTTTAATGTTTGTGTGAGCATGTTTTTAATGATATGACCCTTAGCACTCACACCAACATTGATGAAAATGGTAAGTTAGCTCCTTGTGTACATCAAAGTCATCATCATACACACAAGGAATCTACACTTTGCAAGACTCCATAGCACAAGCATGAAGTCAATCCACATGCTATGGAAGTACTTGCAAAGTCATGAAGAAGTTAGATCAACAAGTTAAGAGCTACTCAATCCAAGTGAAGAATCAAGTGGTATGCTCCTTAACAAGAAGAAGTGTGAAGTCCAATACACTACAACTCAAGATTTCTAGATGACTTCATCACTCAAGAAGATGTTGATCAAAGGCTTCAAGTCCAGCTCCAAGAAGATAAACTTGAAGACTTGAAGACCTTATGAAGATTAGTCTATGCTTAAATAGGTATATTCTTGCGACTAATCTTTCCTTTGAGAGTACTAGAATAGAATGTTTTAGTCTATGCTTAAATAGGTATATTCTTGCGACTAATCTTTCCTTTGAGAGTACTAGAATAGAATGTTTAAAGCTCAACAATTGATGTTTTCAAAACCTCATGTTTTACATTGTTCAATTCTTTGAAAAGGTTTTTGAAAACTATGTTAAGTGCTGGTCAATGCCTAAGTTCGTTAAAATTTGTTGTATATCTTTACAAAACATTTGGGCATGACTTTGAGAACATTAAGAACTTGACTAAGTGGAAAACCCACTTTAAGACTTCATTCCGGTCGACCTAGGTCTAGCCTCGGAAGACCAGATGAAGTTCGATCGACCACATGGGTGTCTGGTCGACAGAGGTTGTTTTTGTCCCCAGTCAGATTTTCAATGTTCTAAAGCTCCAACAGCTATATTCTCTCGGATGACCTAGCTTTAGGTCAGTCGATCGAGATTCAGTTCGGAAGACCGGACCACTTACTTCGGTGAACCGAGATGAGAACAGAGACCATTAATATTTACTTCAGAGGCACTTCGAATAACCTACATCATGGTTCGGTCGACCGAAGCATGTCAAATCAGGCATAAAATTATAGTCGTTGTGACTAACTTTGCTTGTGTATTCTTGCCCTATTAAAAGCTTCTAAAGCTAATTTTTTCAAAATCAATAAATTCATAAGCGGGCATAGGCTATACACTTCATAAACACACAAACAAACACTTTTGAGCTTAATTTCCATATCATTCAAAAGCATATTTGAGTTGAGCTTAAACTTCATCGATCTTTCAATTCCCAAGAGTGATTAGAGCTTCATTTGTAAACCCATTTCAAGAGGGAATTTTTGTAAGAGAGCTAAATTGTAAAGTCTCCTTGAAAGAGACTAGTTACTCAATTTCTCTTTGTCAGAAACTAGTTCTTTGTGAACTAGGAAAAAAGCTCTTTGTGAGTATTTCTAAGTCCTCATTGGTGAGGCAAAAATCCTCTTGTGAGAGGTATCTCTTTGGAGATATTGGCTATTAGTGAGCTTAGTTCTTTGGAGAACTAGAAAACACTCTTTGTTAGTGGAGCCTTCTTAGTGCAGCAAATGTGCTCTTTGTGAGGCAAGTATCTCATTGGTGAGATTGACTCTTTGTGAGTAGAGTCTTCTTTGTGAAGCAAAAGTGCTCATTTGTTGAGGCACTTGTAAAATGTAAAACCCACATTGCATTTGTTGTGAAGGGGATGTTGAAATCCTTGGGTTTGTTTTCAAGTCTAAGGTAGTGGATGTACATTGTTTGTGAATCGAACCACTATAAATCCTTATATTAGTCTTCTCTATCCCTACTCCTTTACTTCACTGTTCATATGCATGCTATAAATTGTCTACTTGACTATATGAACATATATGCTTAAGGATAGAAAATAACACATGATTTCTTGCTTTATACAATGCTTCACTTAGTCATCTAAGTTACCTAAACATAATTTCATCACCTTATGTGCTTAATCAACATACTTTTTTTTAAGGTGGTCACTTAGGCAAAGAAGTTTTAGAAAAGCTAAAAAGTTTTTAAGAACCTAATTTACCCCTCTATTATGTTCATTACCCTAAAGGGGTCTTTCAATTGGTATCAGAGCCTAGTCTCTATTTTGTTGGACTTACATCCTAAGAGGATCCATTTTGTTAGACTTACATCCAAGGAGGACAAACGTAGATGACCGATCCCCATTTAGACCACATTTATGTGTTGGTTCCAACTTTGCTAGTTGGCAATGTGCGTTTAAATTATATTTGTCTTCTAACGATCTTACCTTGTTGAGCATTTTAGAAAAAGGTCCACATGTGCCTTCAATTTTTATACAATGGATCAAGGTGCCAAAGTCTAGAAGGGACTATAATGAAGAAGATTGCAATAAGATGACACTCAACTTCAAGACCATGAATGTGCTTTGTTGTGAATTCAATGAAGAGACTCTCAACAAAGTACAAGAATGTGAGGATGCTCACTCTATGTAGAATATGCTTGAAAGATCGTATTAAGGCAAAGTTGAAGAAGAAGAGCCAAATGTGGCAAGTCAGGAATTTGGGGCTCAATCTTGTGAAGGCATTGAAAAAAATCTCAATCACACTCCAAGAAAAACTTAATGACATCAAAGAGAGCAACTAATTAGCAAGATTTGTTCGACCTACAAACGTGAAATGTGTTTATCCCAAGATTTCTTGTGAATGTGTACTTTTTGGGCCTTAAACCGGAGATGATATCATTGGGATTGTAACGGATTAGCAAAGTCCATGGTGGTTGATGATGATACAATGTAAGAATGTATCCTAAAACCTTGGGCCCGTTGTTTGGGGATTTTACTGAACCCACGTGTTTGTACTTCTTTGGCCGTCCTAGTTTGGACTATAACTAGGACCGTTAAAGTTATTGTTGGTTATGCGTGCTTAGATGATTGAGATCGAATCGTGGGAAGTCGTTTCACAGCGGTAGTTGTGTTCGTAGTGTCTAAACGATGTTGTGATCGTGTGTACCGTATGGGCAGAGCGTGGTGCTTGTCGTGCATTCGGTTGTGTAAGTGTTTAGACATGAAGAATATGATTATTTAGCTTACTTGTTGTTCTTGTTTTGGTTATATTTTCTACCTGGTTTTGAGTATAAAAATGGTCATTTTCGGGTTGGGAAGTGTTGGTGCAGAAATAGAGTTTTGTGTACAAATTTGTACATGAAAAGTGATTTTCTGCAGGCCGATGACGATCCATTCGCCCGGCCTTTCGTCCGATGTCTACTGTCTTACCATGGACGATGCCGCGGACAGACTTGCTGATGATATGTAAGGACGGTTCCTTCGTCCGGTGCTCTGTAATGTTTTCTGCGGACGAAGCTTTTCAATTTTGTTCTTTCAATTTCCGTGTACAGTGTCTTGTGAGACTAGTGCAGTGTACTTCCAATGTATTTACTTAGTTTTATTTCACTTATTTCATTTGGAAAGTTTAGACTTATTTTAATAATGTAATACTTAGAATCATTTAATTTCTTTATTTAGACTTCTTTTATTGTACTTTTGGAACTTATGGTTTTATACATAATGAATTCAATTTTCCAGTAACTCTGTCGTGGGCTTTGGTGTCTCATTAGCTAATGAAACACTGCCATGTAACCATTCCGGTTACGGGGTGTGACATAAGTTGTATCAGAACAGGTTGAACCTTAGGGTTAAAATATGTAATGAACTTAGGAAAAACAAAACATAATGTGAGGTGTGTGATGGGTAGACACCATGGACTATGATGTATTTGTTTACTTACCTCTTTACATCTTACCGTTGCATGTACGTTACATTATTCTTATATGATATACATATTGTGTGATTCCTTATGCTATGACATACCATGCTCTATTTTTTTTTTTGCTTCACATGTTTAACTTGTTAATTATTTTATTGCTACCTTAATTGATATATTACTTGTGAGGGGTAAGATGGATCCGAGTCAAGGAAGCAGTGACGACTACGATCTACCTATCGCTGCATTTGTTCGTCGAAGGCAAACAGGTGGAATACGTCAGTATGATGGGTCTTAAAGTTAGCAACAAGCACCGGTTCCTCCACCGCAACAACAGAATGAGAATGTTGAGTTTGTGACTCCACCACCTACACCACCACAATATAATTTACCACAACCACCCCCATCAGCCAATGTAGGGGCGGCTCCTGATTTAGCAGTTGCATTTGTTATGTTAGCCCAAATGTTTCAAACCCAGCAACAGCAACAACCACATAATCAGTATGTTGGGGCTCCAAGAGGTCAGAGGGTTGAAGCGGATCCGTGTATGTATTGTAAGCGCATGAAGAAGATGCGTATGATTTCCTTTTATGGTATTATGGGTCCAGATCAGGCAGAGACATGGTTGGAGGAGATAGAGCAACACTTCCATATTATGAGGGTGCCTGAGAACATGAAGGTTGATGTGGTGGTACCTTTCCTAACTTCTGAGACCTCGGAATGGTGGAAGGGTGTGGGGCCGATATATGCACAATGTGTGGCTTATTACTTTGGACAGATTCAGAAAATCCTTCTTAGACCAGTATTTCCCTAAGACCTTTAAGATGGCTAGGCAGAACGAGTTTTTCAACTTAAGGCAGACTGAGGGTATGTCTGTTTCAGCCTATGCTAGTAAATTTAACAGCAGAGCCTTAAGTACATTTTCAAACAAAAGGAGCTTAACATGAGACAAAGGCGATGGTTGGAATTGTTGAAAGATTACGACCTCACGATTAGTTACCACCCCTGAAAGCTAATCGATGCTTTGAGAAGGAAAAACTCAGGGCAGTTATCGGCGTTAATAACTGATCAGCGGAAGTTAATTACCGAATTCGAGAAGTTGGAAATAGAAGTTGTTGAGTCTACCGGGAATGTCTTGGTAGCCTTCGTAGCTCAACCAACTATTTTGGAGAGGGTTAAGGAGGCGCAGTTGTGGATTCGGGGTTGAGTAAGGAATGAGACTTGGTACAGTCGGGGGTAGAATTGGAATGTCAAATACATGAAGATGGTAGTCTTCGGTTTCGGGGTAGATTATGTGTACCTTCATATTTGGGGTTGAAATCAGAAATTCTCCAAGAAGCTCACAGTTCTAGACTATCGGTACATCCGGGGGCATCGAAGATGTATAAGGGGTTGAAGGGTAACTTTTGGTGGAAAGGAATGAAGTGGGACATATCCGAGTTTGTGGCTAAGTGTCTCATTTGTCAACAAGTTAAGACGGAACATAAAAGACCCGACGACTTGCTTAAACCACTTGAGATTTCCATTTGGAAGTGGGAACAAATAACAATGGACTTTGTAGCCGGGTTGCCTAAGGATAAAACTGGGAAGGTTACTATTTGGGTAATTGTGGACCGACTTACGAAATCAGCTCACTTCTTGCCAATGAAGATTACCACTACTATGTAACTTTAGTTTAGTTTTATATGGATGAGATTGTTCAACTTCACTTTGTACCAATTAGTATAGTGTCGGACCGGGACACTCGGTTCGTATCTCATTTTTGGAAGAGCTTTAGTGATGCTATGTTGACGGAATTGTCCTTAAGTACTGCTCATCATCCTCGAACCGATGGGCAGTCCGACATGACAATTCAGAACTTGTAAGATTTGTTACGAGATTATGTTTTGGACTTCAAGGGTAGTTGGGTAAACCATTTGACTTTGGTAGAATTTGCCTACAATAACAGTTACCAGTCTAGCATCGGAATGACACCATATAGAGCGTTATATGGGAGAAAGTGTAGATCACCGGTTTGTTGGGATGACATTGGGGAAAATATGATAACGGGTCTGGAAATGGTTAAGGTAACAATGCAGAAAGTACCGTTGATTCGGAAAAGGATCAAGGCAGCTCAAGACCAGCAGAAAAGTTAGGCGGATAGTAAGCGAAAACAGATGGATTTTCAGGTTGGGGATAAGGTGTATATTAGGATTTCGCTAACTAAAGGGGTTATTAGGTTCGGGAAGAACGGGAAGCTAAGCCCGAGTTATATTGGTCCTTATGAAATTTTGGAAAATGTTGAGGGCTTGGCATACCGTTTGGCATTGCCGCCAACACTGTCACGGGTACACAATGTATTCCTCGTGTCACAGTTGAGGCGGTATGTGCCTGATCCAAGTCATGTATTGGAAGCGGAACCGTTGGAGGTTTGGGAAGGTTTGTTATATGTTGAGGTACCAGTTCGGATAGTGGATAGGAAGGACAAAGTCCTAAGGCGAAGAACTATACCATATGTGAAGATACAGTGGTCGAATCATTCAGAATTGGAAGTCATTTGGGAGCTGGAAGAGGAAGCCCGATTGAAGTACCCTCACTTGTTCGATAACCCAGTTTACTAATTTTTTAGGACGAAACTTTTGTAAGAGTGAAGGATGTAATACCCGAGACTTTTTGCCTATGTGCTTATGTGTTTATATGTGTTATTGCATGATTTTAAGTTTTATAAAATTTATCACATGAATTTAATGTTGTGTTATGACTAGTTGATGTGTTATATGATATAAATTGTGTTTTGTGTGTGTGGGGACATAAGTGCAATACCTGAGAACTTGAGGGACCTTTTGTGAGATAATTTAAAATTTGATTGGGAGTTATTGGCTGGGAAAATTGAAAGGTAACGTCAGTTACCAAAAGAAGAGGGAAAATAATAAGGAAAGAAAGAGAGAAGAATTTATGGGCAGATTTTTTAGAGAACAATTGAGCGAGTAAACAGAGTCCTTTTTTGGACGATCCACATATCGAAACTCCCGTATTCTAAATACCTACGCGTGAAAGCAAACGGAATTCAATTCGGAGTACGAAGCGAGAAGTTATAGCACCGGGAGTGGGGCTGTTTTCTTGAAGTTCAGAATTCTTGGGTTTTTGGCTTGTTTTTGCTTTTGTGAGTGGTAAGGATCATGCACCTCTGTAATTTCTGATATAAAACTCATAAAATCAGTCATTTTAACGTTGATTATAAGCATGAACTATTTTTAGATGATTCAGTAAATAAACTGGATGAAGTTTCGGTGTATTTGCATCTTACGTGGTGGATCGTCTTAGTGTCGTGAATTGTGTTGTTGAATTGATTAATTGTGATCGTTATTATCATTCTTGGATTGCTTTTACTGTTATTCATAATTGATCATTGCTATTTGATATTCATATTTGGTATAATTGCTTGATTGTCGGATTGATTGTTGGTCATTGTTGGGTCTATTATTTGGTTGAATAGTCTTGTCTATTTCGTTTGGTCGACCTAGTCGTCGCCCCTATGTGAGCTCTTGTCTAGGAACAACTGATTAGTAGGATTCGTTCGACCTACAAATGTGAAATGTATAGATCACAGGAGATCTTGTGAATGTGTACTTCTTGGGCCTTAACTCGATGAGGATATCATTGCGACTGTAATGGTTTTGTGGGGTCCATGGTGGTGGATGATGATACAATGTAAGAATGGATCATTAACCCTTGGGCCCGTCGTTTGGGGGATTTTACATAACCCACATGTTTGTACTTCTTGGGGTCGTCCTATTTTGGACTATAACTAGGACCGTTACAGTTATTGTTGGTTAGGCGTGATTAGATGATTGAGCTCGAATTGTGGAAAGTCATGTCACAGCGGTAGCTATGTTCGTAGTGTCTAAACGATTTTGTGATAGTGTGTACTGTATGGGCAAAGCATGGTGCTTGTCGTGCATTCGGTTGTGTAAGCGTTTAGACATGAAGAATATGGTTATTTAGCTTACTTGTTGTCCTTAACATTTTTTTCTTGTTTTGGTCATTTTTGCTACCTGTTTTTTATTATCAAAATGGTCATTTTCGGGTTGGGAAGTGTTGGTGCATAAATAGTGTTTTTGTGTACAAATTTGTACATGAAAAATGATTTTCTGCAGGCCGCAAACGATCCATTCATCCGGCCTTTCGTCCGCCATTTCATTCGCATAACTTCAGAGTCTACTGTCTTACCACGAAAGATGTCGCAGACAGACCTGCGGACTATCCCTTCGTCCGCGGGTACCTACAGACGATATGTGTGGACGGTTCCTTCGTCCAGTGTTCAGTGATGTTTTCTGCGAACGATACTTCGTCTACAGGCTGTGTTGTTAGGCTTTTCAGTTCTGTTCTTTGAGTGTCTGTGTCCAGTGTCTTGTGAGACTAGGGCAGTGTAATTATTTTGTATTTATGGTGTTTTTACAGTGTACATCTGTCGTGTCAGGTGTATTTCCAAATAGGGGTATTTTGGAAACGGGAAACTATTTTGTGTCTATCTGTTACTTCATCCAATGGGTCGTATGGTCTTTACTGAGCCTCACAACTCAGTCATTTCTCTTTCTTATTTTGTAGATGATTATGGAGTTGATCCATATTATGATGATGATGACGCCTGGGAGGAGCCTTATGTGGAGTGATGATCTAATGAACCTTGTAGTAGATGAACTTTAATATTCAAACACTTAGTTTTATTTCAGTTATTTCATTTGGAACATTTAGACTTATTTCAATTATGTAATGCTTAGAATCATTTCATTTATGTATTTAGACTTCCGCTATTGTACCTTTGGAACTTATAGTTTTATACATAATGAATTCCTTTTTCTAGTAACTCTGTTGTGGTCTTTGGTGTCTCATTAGCCAATGAGACACTGCCATGTCACCATCCGGTTACGGGGTGTGACAGTGGTCGCGTTGCCCAAGGAAAAAATCAGAAAAGACACGATTTGGGAATCGTTGATCAACTCACAAAATCTACCCACTTTTTGCCTATGAAAACCACAAATTCTATGGATACTTTGGTGCAAATGTATATGAATGAGATAGTTCGACTACACGGAGTGCCGGTAAGTATAGTATCAAACCGAGACTCACATTTTGTGTCTCGATTTTGGCAGAGTTTTAACAAGGCTATGGGGACAAAGTTGTCTTTGAGTATTTCCTATCATCCTCAAACCGATGGGCAATCGAAAAGTACAATTCAGACTTTAGAAGACACGCTACAGGCTTGTGTATTGGATTTCAAAGCTATCTGGGTGGATCATCTAACTTTGGTTGAGTTCTCCTACAACAACAGTTTCCATGCAAGCATCGAAATGGTGCCTTATGAGGCATTGTATGGCAGGAAATTTTGTTCACGGGTATGTTGGGATGATATTGGGGAGAAGACGGTAACAAGGCCGGAATTGGTGCAAGTGACGATGGAAGTGGTACCTCTTATCCGAGAAAGGTTAAAGGCAACTCAAGATAGACATAAAAGTTGGACGGATAGCAAACGAAGATCATTGGAACTTGAAGTGGGTGATAGTGTTTACTTACGAGTTTCGCCAATGAAAGGGGTGATACGGTTTGGTAAAAGCGGAAAGCTAAGTCCGAGGTATGTGGGACTGTACGAGATATTGAAAAATGTGGAGGATCTAGACTATCGTTTGGCATTACCGCCAATGTTTCCACTAATTCACAACGTATTTCATGTGTCATAGTTGAGGCGGTATTTGAGAGATCCTAGTCATGTGTTAGAGGCGGAACCGTTGGAGCATGAAGACTTGTCATACTAAGAGGTACCGGTAAGGATAGTTGATCGAAATGACCATATTTTGAGGCAAAGAACCATACCCTATGTCAAGATACAATGGTCGAATCACACAGAAAGATAGGCCATTTAGGAACTTGAGGAAGAAGCTCGCCAGAAGTATCCACATCTGTTTGAATCCCGAGGTGAGCAAGTTTCTAGGACGAAACTTCTGTAGGGGGAATTGATGTGATAACCTGAATTTTTGAAATTTAATGAAAGCATGATAATTGATTTTATGTGTTACATGTTTATTAAATGTTAAATGTTGTGTTTAATTGTTCTAGGGTGGCTTTTATATTGCTTGTAAGTTGGGGGACTTAAGTGTACGGAACTAGAAACTTGTGGGGTGGCTTTGTCACCTTTTGAATGGTTGTGTTTTGAGGAAGTTAGTGCAGGAAAATTAGAAGTTAGAAAAGAAAAGGATGTTTGAGAAATGGAAAGAGAGAAGAAGAAAAATATGGAAAACCAAGAGTGTTGTGAGCATTTTTCATAATTGAAGTAGTAAACGAAATCCGTGTTGGACGTTCTTTAGTGTGTTTCGAAGCTTACTGAAAGGTCTAAGCGTGAGAAGTGACAGGGCTGCATTTCGAGTTTCCAGCGAACACGAATTTGGGTTTGAAGTTGCTGCCTTTTTCCTAGATTTTTTGTAAATAACTTTGCTTATTATACCAAATAAGGATTTTCACCCTTGTCTTTTCGGTACTAAAAATTCATGAAATGTATTGTTTAAAGTTATGAAAATCTATGTTGGAAGGATTTTATAGCATTACTTACTGAATTGTTCATACTTGTATGTTGATAACAATGAATCTAATTGTGTATGTTATTTGCATTCTCTTTCTTGTAATTATTGATGTTGAGTATTTACTGATTTTGGAGTCTTATATGCTATGTGTTGGATTTGTCACCAGTTGAGCTCTTGTTTTTAATCGATTCCATTGCAATGATTCATTCTTTTGCATTGTGAGCGTGTTGTCGTTGAACCCAGTGAGTTCTCGATATGTGTCACTGTCACTCGGTCCGCTCCTAACCGGGAAAAATGTTAGGGACTACAAATGGTTGTTGTGGAGTCCACAGTGGTGGGTAATGACACAATACGAATGGATCCTTAAACACTGAGCTCTTAATTCAAGAGATATATTGGACCCATGTACTCCATACTTATGTTTTTCCCTTCAACGATTAAAGTTGGGGCCATTGTAGTAATTACTTTATAGTTTTGAATAGACAACTCGATCGTGTGAATGTTGAGTCATAGTATCAATTGTATTCGAAGTCTCCATCGTTGTGTGTGTCGTTTGTTGGTATGAACAACACATGGTGTTTGTGTCTTCATTCCAATGTGTAGATGTTGGATTTCAATGAGTATAGTTTATCTCTTACTTGTTTATGTTTTGATATGTTTATTATATGTGCATTGGTGTCTCATAGGTGTATTTTGGGTTTGGGATAGTTAGAGTGCAGAAACGGACTTTTATGTACAAATTTGTACTTGAAAAACGAGTTTCTGCACTCACCGACGAAGTGATTCATCTGCACTACTACTGTGAGCTACTTCCTTACTGCGGACGGACCTAGGACGATGTGTTTCGTCTGCGGCCCTCAGCGGACGATGCTTCGTCCGCACATACTGTTGACCAGTTTTTACTTTTGTTTTTCCTTGGTTTCTTCTAGTGTTTTCTAAAGGTTATCTTGTGAGGTTTTATTGTGTATATCGTGAGGTACAAAGGAACCTAAACATTGTTGTTTTCACACGTGTTTTGGAAAGTCGGGAAAACGGTTTTGTGTCTTATTTGATGTTTCATTTCAAGGGTGTTGGTGCTTATTGTGCTTCATAGCTCACATTTTTTCCTTATTCCAGATGATGAGGTGACTGGTGATGGTGACTTTGTGGAGGCCTGGGATGGGGACTTTAACGAGTGATCCTAATGGGGACTTTAACGAGTGATCCTAACATATCTTGTTGTAATAGTTCAACTAGTTTACTTTCCTTTGAATATTTTAGTATGTATTAACTATTAACACACTTTTACTTTTGTTGGATTTATACTAAAACTCTGATAATATGTAATTTGATAACTTCCTTTAGTAATGGTTTAACAAACTTAATCCTTTCTGTCTCGGTTTCGGGGTGTGACAGTAAAGACTATTTAAAGATATAACTCATGTTATGTCATCGTTCATCCTCTTGAACACCACAACATTGTTAACAGCCCTAACGTTTTACTCCCGCAAGGGTCCGGGGCTCGTGGGGAACTGAAATCGCTCTCGGGCACTTATACTTATGAATTTTGGAATATATACTGGACTAGGGTCATTAACAGATAAGAGCTCTAGATTTAGAATATGCACTTGTTGACTCTCATGGAATCCATCAAGCAATTATACAACAACATACGCAAGAATAAACAAGTATAAATCCATCAAGCAATTTTTGTTATCCTGTTCATATCTAATTTATTTATAAATTTATTTATTTTGTGCCTAGCATCAAATGATAATGTGGAGGCTACTTCATGGGAAAAAGCTGAAAAGATAATTTGAGTTAGAATCTGAGTGAGTTCTGGTATATTAAATAACAAAGAACTTCATAATATTTCTTTTATTGTTCGCTATAAAGTTATGCATATATTAATATGTTTTCTATTGATTCATTAACTATATTTTCTTGTGTTGCATCAATATGTATGGGATAATCTTTACAAGTTCAAGTAAAGAATCATAGCATTAAGGAAATTTTACAAGTTCATTTTGTCCAAGTGGTTTAGTTAGATCTCTTTTCAGGCTTCATAGTTATTCAAGCATTATGCATTTTATTTTGAGGAGACTTCTGAATATTTATATCGAAATGTAATCAAAATTCTGGTTATGTATTTTTATTTGAGTTTTGAACTTTGAAAAGTATTATGATTTTGGATTGTATTCTAATTCGTAGAATTATTTGTGGATTGTAGTATAGTTGAAGTGAAGTAGCATCTGATATATAAAATGTTTAGATTAAACAAGTATGTTTTAATCAGACAAAATAGAAAAAAATGAAAAGGATTGGACTTTTTAAAACGGGTTAGACTGGATCCAAATTGATGGATCTGGTAACAAATATTATAAATCCGTTCGGATCCGGATTCGGATTTGATAGGAAAAGTTAAAAACGAATCTGGATCCGGAATAGACAGTTTCATATCCGTTTGTATTCGTTTGCAGACCTATCTACATGTTAGCCAAGGTTGCAAGAAGATGAACACATGATTTTCCTTAACATACCGATCTCCCTGCGTGTATATCCATCACCTATGGCATCTACAAATTGTATTCACTTATCTTTTTTTAATTTATTTAGACATGGTGGGAATATAAGAAGCGGTGAGTGGTGTTTAAATTCAAGACCTCAACGTTTTGAAGCCTCGGCGTAACGGTGTTGCTCACCACTACATCAATGCCTCATCGGTAAGAAAATGATTGAAAATTGCTTTTTTGACTCTGGTCTGCAGATTAATGTGAATTTTATCATTAGAGTTCCTGTATGGATATGATATTATGGCACACATGTTTCTGGTATATGCAAACAGCAATATGAGAAAGAAAAAATAAATATCCATACTTGAGAACTTGAAAGACATTGGATTTCTTATAGGGATTGCATTGAAGATATGATCCATGCTCATTTTGTTAACACGTTTACAACCGAGCATTTCCAGCCTGGATGAACCATACTAAATCAATCTAATTTGCAAGTTCACAAATATCAAACAAGTAATAAAGTAATAAGTAGAAGATCGTCCCAACGAGTATTGAATATCTAATTGAAAATTTTTCTCACTTATAACTCAACCTAAACCAAAATAGAGATGACTAAATTAACTAAAAATAACTAAGAGTGAATGACAATTAAAGTAAAGTAAAAATGCGATAAGAAGATAATATATGGAATGAATGAACTAAGACACCTCTAATCCAGTCTACTCCTTTTATGGACTAATGAATGATCTCTTTAAATTAAGTCTCAACTTGGTTAATGGTAGAATTCCCAAAAATAAAGTAGACCCAATCCCTTGGCGAAAAGCTTCTAATTTTAGATAATAAATCAGTCGTATCTCTACGTGATTTTAAGACCTAAAACCGCATAAAACTCTATGGTTTTCCCTAACTTTTGTTTCCTACCCGCTAGAAACCACTCAAGAAAATCGAATCTATCTCTAGTCAATTTTACGTTGTGTTGTTATTATCCTTGGTCCAATCTACTCTAGAACTTCTCAGCCTCTAGAATCAATTTAGGTTCATGCAATAATTGGCCAGAAAATTACAAGCATTAAGATCAGATGATTACAATTAACCAAATTAGAGAAAATATGTAATCTTTATTAGAAATCAAACATTAACCATAAAAGTTTCGACCTTCACAAGAAGGTCTTAATTACGAAGAATTTAGTTAGACATGGACATATTCAAAACCATAAAATAAATTAACATAAAATTAAATAAAAATTAGAAAGAGCCTGGAATCCTTCGCTCCAAGTCTCTGGCTTGTAAAGTGCCTTCGCTGCTACTTGTGTAGTGCTCCCAACTTTGTATACTAAGAAGTAGGGGTGTTCAAGAAAAAGCGAAACCGACCAATCCAAACCGATTCAAACCAATCCAAACCGAATTTTTGGTTTGAGCGGTTTATTGGACTGGTTTTGGTTTGAGCTAAATTAAAATCGAATTTTTGGTTTGGTTTAAAAAAAATTATAAACCAAACCGAACCGAACCGAATATATATAATATATATTAAAGGACTTTTTTGCAATAAAATATATTTTTCCTTAAAATGATTTCTAGTATAATTGTTAACTTTTGTATCTCATTCTAGAATTTTCAAGTGCAAGTTCTTCAAGTGTTAAATCAAGAGATTAAAAAGTCATCATTTTGTATGCGATTTTAGATTTACCAAAAGATTTTATTGTATTTCACTATTTTAAACTAATAATTATGGAATTTTTGTGTTTTTCTTTTTTCTTGTAGGATGATTTTGAAGTAATTTGTTTAAAGTGTAAGGATCAAGACCAAAAATTTTTGTTTTATTATTTTGTTTTCTTTATTGTGTATACCTTGAGAAAATAATAGGCATATTTTTTTTAAATATTTTTAGCAACTAACTAATTAAATAAGTTTTTTTAAAACTTTATACTCAATATTTTTGTGTCTCGCAAATACCGAGCAACCAAACCAAACCGAATGCATCGGTTTGAGATTTTAAATGGTTTGGATTGGTTTCAAAATTTCCAATCCGAATATATCGGTTTGGTTTAAAAAATGTATAAAACCAAACCGAACAAAACGAACCATGAACACCCCTACTAAGAAGGAATTATCAATTGTGTATATTCTGAGGGATGTCTCTGCCTTGTGGCTTTGCTCCCCTTCATATAGGCAAGGTAGGACAACTTGATATCAACTCCAAGTCTTCTGTGTATCCCAAATCCGAAGGGGATTAGAGGTTCGACTTAATTAAGTAACTCCCATATTAGTTACGTGGCCTCTTCAACTTATGATTTCTTTTTGGACTCAACTTTTGGCAAGTAATAAATTTGTATATTCTCAATCTTCCATTCCTCCAAGTTGGAATCAATTTCCTATGTGTGACAATTTAACACATGCCAAATATAATTCCTCTTTTCCTTTGATGTCCAAAATGCCCTTCAACCTGTATCAAATATAAGAAAATTAGTGAATTAATTTTAGTTTTGCAAACATAATTCATGAGAACATTTTTAGGCATATCCACCCATACAGATTAATATAATATATTATTTTCTCAATTAAGCTAAAAAATAATCCAAAATAATGGTAAAATATAGGCGCATCAACTGGTCACTTAATATGATGGCTGATATAGGTTTTTTCAAAAACAATTTTATGTACCTTTAAATGGTCAAATGACCTGACAGCCAAAATTGATTCAGCACACTGGAACCAAAATCGAGCATTTCACCTCTGTTCCTAATAGTGAACTTGTGATACTTGAGACTTTTTGCTTACGTTTTTTTCATGTCTCTGTATTTAATTTATGTTTGATTAATTTTTATTATATGTCTTTATGAGTTATGACATGTTTTATGTGTTATATGTGGTGTTTATTTATGTTAAGGGGCATTTTTTATGAGTTTGGAGGTTGAGGGACTTAAGTGTGGATGTTAAGAAGTTGAGGGGCTGTTATGTGAAGATTTTAGAAGTCTCTTAGTGGGGGTTAGTGCAGGGGATCAGTTATAGGAGTGGGGAAAGGTATCGGGTAGAAAGGAAAAGATATAAGCAGAGAAAAAGAAAATGAGGGCAGATTGAGAGTTGTGAGGTTTTCTGGGCAATTGACATAGCAATCAGTGTCGGAATGGAGTGATTCTTGTTGGGTTACAAAGATAATTGAAAAACCTACGTCTGGAATTCGACGGATTAGGATTTGGAGTTCTGTGTTGAGAGTAATTTAGGATTGAAGTTGGATGCAATTCTGGGTTGGCAAAACTGAGTGTTGTGAGGGTTTCCTATCGTTGAAGTGGCAAACGGTGTCGGATTTGAACGTACTTTATACCGATTTTGAAGAGAATTGAAAGGGTTACGAGTGAGCCCTGACGGATTGCAGTTTTGAGTTCTGAGTAGTGAGATATCGGTGTTTGAAGTAGGCTTGATATTCCTGCGTTTCGGTGTTCTTGAGTTGTTGGAGTGATTCGGTTAAACTTTTCAAGCAAGACCTTTTTTTTCAGTCATAAAACAACATGAAACGTTATTTTACTGAAATTATATAATTTTCTTGAATTGGGTTTTATTCCATATTTTATTGCATTTTAAAAAGGATGAAGTGTTAAACATTGTTATTTCATTTTGGATTAGATTATATATGACCTTTATCAGTATTTTCCTTAAGTTATTATGTATTAACCTTTAAGTCCCTTTTGAGTTATTGAAGATGTTCAGATTTATTGCATTTCTATTGTGAGCTTTGATGTCTTATTGGTAGATGAGACACTGTCAGTCACCTCCAGATTACGGGGTGTGATAGAACTCTTATCTCTTTTCTCATTATCTTCTAAATACATAAGATAGTAATAAGCTCAATTTATTCCAAATAAGATTACAAAATAATCTTATTCGAACTAGATAACAAGATAATACATTTACTTAAATAGTCACCTATTATGTACGAAAAGAACAAAGTTTGAGCAAAAAAATTCAAATTTCAGAATACAAACGGACCAAACGTAGGGAATCAAAGCTTGTTTCCAACCGCCATTCTCTTTGTTTCTTGCTAAGGGGTCTTCCTTTCCCTGCTTTCTCCCTATTAACTCTAACATCTGCTAATCCCCAAACGCATCGCATTGTTTCTAAGTCGAAAGATATGATTCTAAAGACGCCATCAGTTTCAGATATTGTACCGGTTTCCCCTACTTCACTCACATACTTCACAAACATAGCGCGTTCCTTGAAACGTTCGAGGTCTTGTGGAATGCGGACAACCCTTTCGCAACCAGGTGAAGATACCTGAGATACAAAGGTTTGTAAAAGGTTACAAGGTCTGTATGACAAAAATATAGAACATTGACGCGATGATTTAATAGGTACACAAGTATGCAGAAGCTAACTCGTCAAGTTAAAGTCAGAAATGAACGATAAATCCTTCAGGCGACGCATCGTAGCTTGGAAGGGTATGATAAGGTAAAGTAACTTACTGTGTCTTTTTGTTTCAAAAGGTTTTACCCTTACCTCACACTACTACTTGCCTCACATAAGATGAATGGTTTTTATTAGAACCAGGTTCTACTTAAACTTCCAAATCACGAGTTCAAAAAGAAGTCCTATGTACAGGTGGTTTTCCAATACTCTCTTGGCCCCAATTGAATTTACACTTTTCTATGCAAAATGAATAGGAAAGTGAATACAACAACAACCAAGCATTAATCCCAAAAGATTGGGGTAGGCTATATGAACCAAAGAAAGAATTACGTAAGGTCATCCACATGGACGCATTCTCTCCATTTCTTTTGATCCCAAACACAAATCTCATCTAGTTCTAGCAAATTCAATAA
Source organism: Vinca minor (assembly GCA_026122235.1). NCBI lineage: Eukaryota > Viridiplantae > Streptophyta > Magnoliopsida > Gentianales > Apocynaceae > Vinca > Vinca minor. Next base: position 12,834,679 of record JAOCZM010000011.1, on the reverse strand, counting down.
GAAAGTGAATACAATCAAAAAATAAAAAAGTGGACATTCGATTTGGGACGAAGGGAGTAATTTTCATAACTTTTTTTCACGTTTTAAAAAGTATGTAGATCAACCTGACCTACTGAGCTCATTGCAAACAAAGAGCTATATCTCACCATAACCCTCACCCATCATACTAAACTGGTCCTTGGTAAGGCAAGGTGCTCCAGTTGTTTAGGCCTTACTAGACAAACCCATAAAAAGATATGAAGAACGAGATAAATTGACTCTTTAAGGTATAAAAGTTCGTTAGTAAGATTTCCTATTCATACAGTGTTATCAATAGTGGCGCTATAGCAGAATAGCGGAGCGGAGAGGTCATATGCCGCTACAAACCCATCAATAGTGGAGCGCATCACTGTTGCGGGAATAGCGGCCACTATTGCGGCTAAAATAGCGGCGCTATTTAAAGAAGAGCTTAAAAATCTCTTTTTGCCCTTTACAACAGTAAAAAACTTATGGGTAAATCAGTATTTTCTTTAATTTAATGGCTTCAATTATGTTTTTATCTTTGATTTAATGATTTATTTTATGCTTTTTATCTTGGTTTTAATGCTTTTGTTTATGACTTTCTTTTACTTTGTTTTGAATTTTTCTTAATTATTTATATTAATTTTCAAATAGCACCGCTACCGCTATAGCATATTTAGGGTCGGCCGCTACGCGACGCTATCTGGGATTGACAACACTGATTCAATACATACTGAAAATAACCCATTTGAAGCTAGCAAAACAAGGTGATAAATGGTATTCGGAACGAACCTCTAGAGATATGTTATCAGGAATAGACCCAGCAACCCCTGCTTCATCTAGCCGTGCACTGTAGGCTGAGGAGAAAGCTTCAATGTCCTCCATGTTAGGAGAACCAGACCTGTAGCACATACACGCTTTAAGAAATCGTGAATCTAAAAGGAGGGCAAGCAAAGCAAAGGACAAGACAAAGTCTCCGCTAAGGTCTATCCGTGCTAAAAACAAAATCATCATAATATAGAGATTTGAAATAATCTTACGAAAACTAAAAGTTTCTTAATAGAAATTAATTTGGAAATGAAAACTATTTACAATTTTTTTTTATAAAAAAAAAGCCTGGACGAATATAAATTATTCTATTGCTAAGGGTAATATCAATAACAAGTATTCCAAAAAACTTCCTTGAGTAATTTTATAGAATTCAGGCAAATAATTCCATTAATTCCGAAGAAAAAGATAAAATGGCTGCCAATGGTTTCCATTAATTCTGAATAAAAAGTTGAAAAGTTGGGGCTTGATTTAGAATATTAGTTTATGAACTTGTTAATAAGTGTTATGTGCTTACATGCTTGTCAGTCTCTCTATTCTTACTTGAATGCTACCATTAAGTAATGTCCTAAAAGCATATATTCCTAATTCCCCATCAAATGACAGAGCAACTTCTTCAGCAATTGTCAATGCTGTTTTATCCCACGATGTTCCAGCCAGAACGATCCCACCTCCACCAGATCCATCTCCAACCTTCAAACCGAACAGAAGAATTGTGACACGATATCCAACCATCCATGTACAGGAATTGGGAAAAGAACATATAGAAGTACCATATCAGGACATGTGATATTGTGAATGAAGATTACCAGAAACTTACACTGAGTTCTTCTTCAAGATACTCATCCTCGAGATAATCATCGTTGTCGTCAAATTCCTCTACAAAATTAGGATATATTTGCAAACAAGTGTTAGTTGTTACTTCTATGAGTATAAGTGCTTGATTTTTTCAATTGTTTAACAATATATATCCCCTACAGTATTCTCATATCTCCAAGCAATCAAAGAACAGAGTTTTTGCAGCCCGAATGTAGTTTGTTTAAACTTGCAGATTAGGATTGTGTATTCACAATTTTCGATATTTTTTCCCACCATTTTCAATAAAATAATCCTCATAACCACCTTTGACGTGTCTGTAACCATCACATGTACAAATGAATTAAACATCTATAGCAACAAAGCATTGCTGTGATTATGCTTACACTAGTATACTGGGAAAAAAGAATTGGATATTGGTTACACTAATATTAAGATTTATTAAGAGGTTTACTGCCTTAATATGCCTTAAGCAGCTCAAAACAATAGAATCTGCAGCCTAATGACTAATGAAAAATGTTGGAATTTGTAGGGAAAAAATAAAACTAATATAGCCTACGAATTACTCCGGAAGGATCCGTCCATTATGAACTGAGAGCATGCTTAGGTATTAGATAGGTACTACTCCCTCCATTCCTAAATATAAGACTTTCATTTCATGTGAAAATTAAGAAAGAAAAAATTAAGATGTTTTTGTAATTAAAATACCAATATTACCCTCTTGTATACCACTAAATCTATTTAAGAGAGTAATGTTGATATTTTGATTATAAAAACATATTACTTTTCGTAACATGTAATGAAAGTCTTGTATTTAGGAATGGAGGTAGTACAATATATCAAAGCTAAGCAACTCAATCCCCTTCTTTTCCTTTTAGAACTGGATAGCTAAGATAGATACTCCCTCCATTCCATAATATAAGTCGTTAAGGACACTTAGCGAAAATTAAGAAGCAACAGGCAAGGTACTTTCTTACTCAAAATACCAATATTGCTCTTTAACACTAATTCTATTCAAGAGAGTAATATTAATATTTTGACTATTAAACTACCTTGTTTTTTTGCTTCCTTAATTTTTGCTACATATTCTAAATGACTTATATTATGCAACAATGCAGTACAACTTAAAAGAACCAAATATTTCAGTGATATAGAACTTATATTCATCCATTTTCCTACCCATTTAAAATCAAAGGTAACAAAAAATCACAACAATCATCCATTTTCCTACCCATTCGTAAGTAATGCCACAAGAATTTCTACCTTTCTGTTCAAATTATCCTCTTTTTACTTTCACTTTTTTTTTTTAATTTTTTTTTATTTATTAGGGGAGGAAACCTATCTATGGGGATTCAAAAAAGGTGAGGGATTCAAACTCATGACATCTAAGTCATGGCCTCAGGCCAATACAAATTTTAACAAAAAATATACAAAGAAGAAGATAGTAATTACCATCTCCAAATTCATCAAGAAAAGCCTCATCATCATTCATGGACACTTCTTCAACAATGGAAGGCTTGAGAATTGGTTCATTATCTAACCTTTTCTTCTTGGTACTGCAAATACTAAACCTTTTGGGTAAATAAGGAAAAGGGTAAGGCCAAAATGGGAAAGACAAGTTATGGTTAAAACTACCATTTCTGCTGCTACAACAACTACTACTGTGATTGATAACATTTTTGTTTGATATTTTTGGGGTTTCATTATTATATATAGAATTCAATCTTGTTCTGAATTGGAAACTCGTTTTAAAATCCATTTTCGACTGGCTCTTTGGATTTTTAAAGGATGTTCAGAGATAGAAGAAGAATGAACTAGCATCAAAACGGTGCCCCTGTTTATATTAACCCAGTTAGACATGTGTCGGGTCGGATTATTTTTATTTATAATTAATACTATTATATTGTAGGGTAAGTCTGGCATGGGGCGGACCCAATGGGTCCGGCCCCACACTCCTCTCACATAAAATTATACAGGACCCACTTACAGGGTAGGTCCAGCAGGTCATTCAGACCACACTCCTCTCACATAAAATTAGACAGGACCCACTTACAGGGTAGGTCTCGCAGGTCATTCAGCAGGTCATTCAGGTGGGTCCTCCATCTTTTATGTGAGAGTGGAGTGGGGCCGGACCCATTGGGACCGTTCCACCCCAGATTTTTCCTATATTGTAGGTGCTGGGCTGGGGAATTCGGATCCTTTTTATGTTCTTCTTTTTTACTTTTAATAAAAATAAAAAAAAATATTGTCCTATTTTTATCTTTTCATCTTTAACCATAAGAAATAAAAAAAAAATGAATTTTTGATGTTTTTATTTAAAGTTTTAGCTGTTTGGTTGTAAATTAGCTTAGATATGATAATAGAAATTATGAAATTGAATAATTTTGTGCAGACATATCAAAATTTTGAAAGTGTAGAATAAGATATAACATAGTAGTGTACTGAAAGATCCTAAATTGTTCAAAACGTACTCACTGTTGGAGTACATTTAATCTAACGTGCGCCAATTCGATTGGGCCGGGCCGGGATTGGATTGGGCCCTTAATCGGGTTGGGCCGACTAATATGATTGGGCCGACCAACCCATTTGGACCGACCTTATGGCTGAAAAATTGGATATATTTTCAGCTCTTATCTCTTAGAAGGAGGTTGAAGTGGTGGAGAATGTGGAGGAGTGGTTTCCTCCATGATCTCCCACTTCCCCCTTTCTCTCTCCCCACTCTCCCTTGAATGACAATTTTTCTTAGCATTCTAAGTCATTATTCTCCATCTTTTGAAAGCTAAGAATAGAGAGAAAAAAGAGAGAGCATTCAATAGAGATTGAATAGAAAGAAAAGACAGCTTTTCTATATACTTGTTTTCTAGCTTTGGCTAATAGAAAAGAAGTAAGAAAAATGTTTCTTGTTCTTCTTTTAGGTCCTATATCCACCATATATATATACTCCATCTTGAAGAGTGTCTTCAAGACTTCTACGAGGCGTTGGCTAGCACCAAGCGGTAGAGGACCATCCCCGGAAGATCGAGTGGATATTGGGAGAGGCGGAGCTTGCGTTGGTGGCGTTCCGTTCGTGACAACTGAAACCGTTTCAGACGATTTCCGCACTTCGAAAGGTATAATGCTATCCCGTAGTCTAAGGTTCTTACTCGTGAAAGATCCTATTAGAGGCGGGTCGTTTTATTTCCGCTGCATAACCTGTTTTAGACCCGATTATTCCTCTAACAGTGGTATCAGAGCCACTCACGTGTACCCTATAGACTTAATGTGCTATAGTATTTTAATATGGATTATGAATCTATATTTTGCATGCCTTAGGATTGCTAGAAATGTTGTATATCATGTATGACATGTTTTTCCATCATTTTGTATGTATGAGAGTCGAGAATTTCGGTCGACCGCAATGCATGTTTTGGTCAACCGAGTACTCTCAGTACTTTGTTCGGACGATTGGGAGATATGTCGGTTCATCCGATCAGTTACCCCGATCGACCGAGCGTGGTGGCCGATCCACCGACTCAAAACAGAATGTGAAATGTTCATTTCTGTCGGGTTGCTCATTTTTCATAAATTGTTATGTTAGTTGAGCATGATGCATAGTAATCGCCTTTACCCTGTTGGTTTATTTTATAAATACGATCTGCGTATCGTGCCTATCTCTTTTTATCAAAAGTTGTAATTCTCTTCTCATCAATTTCCCCTCGAATGTAACTCGAGGTTTCCTTAGAATTATGTAATTCTAGATTAGGAGAAGGTACAGCTGTGATGATGATTTGGAGACAACCACCTGAAGGTCAAGACGGTGTAAAATAGAATGTTTTCTTTTCACACCCTTAGATTGACTTCACAGTTTTTCCATTGGCTTGGAAAAACTGAATAGGATATGGCGATTACTATTGCATTTTTACTTTTATGTATTGGATGCATATGTATATAAGCATAAACTGTTTTATTTATGCTTTTCTGGTGAGATTGTTAAAAACAAAACCCCTCAATTAAATATTAATTAGTGCCTTCTTAAGTTTGGCCCTCGTCAAGGCCTAGATTGACATTAGTATGGGACATGCCAAAGTTGTACATACGTATCTATCCGGGTAATTTGTGATATCCGCCGGCAAAAACTTAGGGTCCTAGTTAACTGGATTATCTCAATAAATGGATTGAGGATCTAGAGGCAAAAGAGTTGAGAAAAGTGTATAATGATACGCTTGAATAAATGTTATTCACTCAACTAACCAAGAATTACATAATTTGATGTAATTGGCAAACGTTGCCTACCTAAATAACTAAGTTTTGGGCGATCAGCCAAAGCTGACTCAGAACGAGGTGAAATATGGATCTTGGCCGGCTAGAAAGTTAACGAACTTTACGAGTTGATAATGAGGGTTATTCACTCGAAGAAAATAGTGGGAGAAATCATTAAAAAGATAAAAGACCTAATAATGATTTTATCGATACTTACTTTGCATATGTATTTTGTTGTAGAAAAATGGCAAATTCAAACCAAACACTATCACTGTGTTCTGTCCTTGAGAAGGACAAATTAGAGGGAGTTAACTTCCTCGACTGGTTCAGGAACTTGAGAATCGTTCTCAAGCATGAAAGAAAGCTGTATGTTCTAGAACAGCCTATTCCTGATACACCAGAGGCTCGCGCTTCGACCGCTGAAAGAAGTGCATATCATAAGCATTGTAGTGATGCTTTAGATGTGTCTAGCCTCATGCTTGTCACCATTAATTCTGAGCTTCAGAAGCAACATGAGGACATGGGGGCTTATGAGATGCTGGCTCACCTGAAGCAACTATATTAGGGACAAGCACGCCAGGAGAGATTCGACGTATCGAAATCTCTTTTTCAATGCAAAATGTCTGAAGGAATGCCAGTAGGAACTCACGTTCTTAAGATGATAGGTTATGTTCAGAACCTTGAAAAACTAGGATTTCCTTTGGGGCAAGAGCTGTCGACTGATTTGATCTTGCAATCGTTGCCTCGAGTCATTCAGTCAGTTCATTCTGAATTATCACATGAATGAAATTGACAAGCCATTGCCTGAGTTGTTGAACATGCTGAGGACTGCCGAGAAGGAAATAGGCAAGTCCAAGCCCAACACCATATTGATGGTGCAAAAGGGCAAAGGCAAAGGTTTTGTGAAACCCAAAGGCAAACCGAAAGGTAAGCCCAAGGGCAAGCAAACCACTTTCAAAAATGCACTGAAATCTAAGGGTGGTGTAGCCAAGGACTCTATCTGTCATCACTGTGGTGAAAAGGGTCACTAGAAAAGGAACTGCAAAAGGTATGTTGCAGGGAAAAGGCTGGAAAAGGAGAAAGAAAATGTTGCTTTGGGCTCAGGTATTTATGTTGATATTAATGTGATTGATATCAATTTAAATACAACTACTTCTTGGGTACTTGATACCGGATGTGGTTCTCACATTTGTACTAATGTGCAGGGACTGCAAAGGAGTAGAGAGTTGGCAAAGGGTGAAGTGGAACTACGAGTTGGCAACGGAGCACGTGTTGCAGCCCTAGCTTTAGGGACTTGTACTTTTACTTTGCCTTCAGGGCTTGTTTTGGGTTTAGAAAACTGTTTCTATGTACCAAGTTTAACTAAGAATATTATTTCAGTTTCTTGTTTGGACAAGAAAGGTTTTGAGATTTCAATCAAAAACCAACGATTGTCGTTATTTTTGGATAATATTTTTTATGCAAGCGCCTCTTTGATTAATGGTCTATATATTTTAGACCTTGATATGCCAATTTTAAATATAAATACAAAAAGGATTAAGACTAATGATTCTAATCCGACATACCTCTGGCATTGTCGCTTAGGCCACATAAACGAAGACCGCATATCCAAGCTCCATAAAGATGGGCTGTTGGAATCATTTGACTTCATGTCTTATGATCGATGTGAATCTTGTTTGTTGGGTAAGATGGCAGCATCACCTTTCACTAAGCTAGGTGAGAGAGCCGATGCTTTATTAGGACTAATACATAGTGATGTATGTGGCCCTTTTAATATACATGCAAGGGGTGGTTACCTCTACTTCATTACCTTTACTGATGACTTCAGTAGGTATGGATATGTGTTTTGATGAAACACAAATCCGAAGCATTTGCTAAGTTTAAAGAGTTTAAACTAGAAGTAGAAAACCAACTTGGCAAGAGTATTAAGGTTCTTGGATCTGATCGAGGAGGAGAATACTTGAGTCAAGAATTATGTGACTATCTAAAGGATTGTGGAATCGTTTCACAACTTTCTCCTCCAGCTACTCCACAATGGAATGGTGTATCTGAAAGGAGGAACAGAACCTTATTCGATATGGTTCGTTCTATGATGAGTCACACGAGCCTGCCCAATTCTTTTTGGGGACACGCACTAGAGACAACAGCTTTAACACTTAACCGCGTTCCATCTAAATCAGTTGCAAAGACGCCATACGAGTTATGGACTGGGAAGCGTCCCAGTTTGTCTTTCCTCAAGATTTGGGGGTCGTGAAGCGTTTGGAAACGCTCGGCTTCCCCGATAAGTCGGCTCTAAAATCTGAAAAGTGCATATTTGTAGGTTATCCTAAGGAAACTAAAGGATACTACTTTTATATCCCTAACGAAAACAAAGTGTTTGTTGCTCGCACGGGAGTCTTTCTAGAAAAAGAATTTGTTTCTAGAAACACGAGTGGGAGTAGCGTAGAACTTAATGAAGTTCCGGACTCTCAAACTAGCACTAATGATAAGATGGAAATTGAACAGACTCCACAAGTTGTTGAGCGAAAGAGTGCCACAAAGCAGTTATGCGGCACAGCACTGATTCAAGAAACACAAGAAGCTGCGTAGAGACTGGGTAGAGTTCGTCGTCCACCTCCGAAAAAATTTGGTTTTTTCATAACAGAACATGGTGATGTTATGTTTGTGGATCACGACGAACCTTCAACCTACAAACAGGCAATTAATAGCCCAGATTCTGAGAAATGGCTTGAGGCCATGAGATTTGAAATGGACTCCATGTACACAAACCAAGTCTAGATCTTGGTTGATCCACCTGAAGGGGTAGCTCCCATAGGGTGCAAATGGGTTTTTAAAATTAAAACCTACATGGAAGGGAATGTACAAACGTACAAGGGGCGACTGGTCGCGAAAGGTTTCAAACAAGTTCATGGTATTGACTATGACGAGACATTTTCCCCTGTAGTTATGTTCAAATCCATTCGGATTTTGCTTGCTATTCTAGCTTACTATGGCTATGAAATCTGGCAAATGGATGTCAAAACCGCTTTCCTTAATGGAAAACTTGAAGAGGATGTGTATATGACACAGCCTGGAGGTTTTGTCACTCCAGAGAATGCTGGAAAAGTATGTAAGCTTCAAAGATCTATTTATGGACTCAAGCAGGCTTCTCGAAGCTGGAACATCCGTTTTAATGATGTCGTCCGTGAGTTTGGTTTCATTAGAAATGAGGATGAGCCTTGTGTTTACAACAAGGTTAGTGGGAGCTCAATCGTATTCCTGGTTTTATATGTAGATGACATACTACTCATTGGAAACGACATACCAACCTTAAAAGTCCCGTCAAGGCTTGGTTGAGTACGTGTTTCTCTATGAAAGACTTAGGCGATGCCAGCTATATTCGGGGAGTCAAGATCTATAGAGATAGATCCAGGAGACTCATTGGCCCTAAGTCGAGTACATATATAGACAAGGTGCTAAAGCGGTTTAGCATGCAAGAGTCTAAGAAGGGCCTTTGTCCTATGGCACATGGTACTGTTTCAGTCGAAGGAACAAGTGTTCTAAAACGCTCGCCGAATTAGAACGCATGAAAGAGATCCCTTATGCTTCGCCATAGGATCCATCATGTACGCCATGTTATGTACTCGCTCGGATGTCTCGCTTTGCCTTAAGCCTAACGAGCGGATTCCAGTCTAATTACGAGTGAACGTCATCGGATCTCGATCAAGAATATCCTCAAGTACTTACGAAGGACTAAGGATACATTCTTGATTTATGGAGGGCGGATGAGCTCGTTGTAAGTGGTTACACCGATGCTAGTTTCCAAACCGATAGAGATAATTTCCGATCGCAATCGGGATATGTGTTTAACTTGAATGGAGGTCTTTGTGAGTCGGGCGCAGTTCAAAGCAATCGACCATCGCAGATTCTACGACAGAGGCCGAGTACATAGCAGCTTGTGAAGCAGCTAAGGAGGCAGTTTGGATCAGGAAATTTATTTCCGACCTCGATATGGTTCCTAGTATTGCGAACCCGATAGACCTCTATTGTGACAACAATGGGGCTATTTCACAATCTAGGGAACCCAGATCTCACCAGAGGTCCAAACATGTACTACGGCGTTTTCACCTAATCCGTGAGATTATAGAAAGAGGTGATGTGCATATATGTAGAGTAGATTCGGCAGACAATGTCGCCGATCCACTGACGAAGCCACTGTCGCAGCAGTAGCATGATCGTCACACTAGCTCCATGGGTATTCAATATCTGGAGGGCTGATCTTTTCTTTAGAGACAGTCATTAGTATGCCCTTAAAGACCAATCAGTAGATGATTTTGGGTCTTTAGTGTAAGTGGGAGATTATTGTATCGTATTTATGTAATTTTCAATTTGATGAATAAAAAGGCATAAATTCCAGTATTATTTCAATATGTTTCTGCGTTCTTAAAAACATAATGAAATAATATGTCCTTAGAAAAGTATTCATAATTGTTATGATTCTGAAACGTCCCCAGTCGAACATTATTATGGAATCTTCGAGGACAATAATAATGCGTAAGACTAGTATGTGCAGTGATTGATATAAGATATCGGATCGTCACATGGGTATATATGATTAGAGAATCATTATACTTGAGCTAGACTCGACATGAGAAACACACCATGGGTTGTTATATAATAGTCAACGGTGTTTCTCAAAATTTTGACTCAGGGTTGTATAAAAGATCCTTCGACTTGAGGTCTCACAAGAGTTCTTGCATGGCTAGTGTTATGCTTTGATAATGTTAAACGCTATCCAGTAATCGGGTGAGCAATGAAAGGCATTTATTGGGTATATCACGAATCTTGTTCGGGATGAGTGGGATGCGAGAAAGGATTTGTCCCTCCTATATAGCAGGGAGCGATATCTCGGGCCCCCTTGATGGAGTCCCGACTAATTCATGGCCATGAACAAGTGAATCAGTATATGATATTGATGTCATTTGATTAGTCTACTCGCGAATCAAGAAACTAAAAGATTGGACAATACAAGTGTGACTTTTCCATGACTTGTGTTCAATCTAGATATCAAGGACAAAAGGATTTAACTACAAATGTCAAATGTTGTGATTATGATAAATCACCAGATATTTATGAATTGGGGGTAATGATGCGTTGCTAGATACCTCTCATTACCTGTGACATATGATGTCATGGCCAACATCATAGATACCTCTTGGGTCGCACTCATAGATCAACTGGATTGGGCTTGTTGGAGTATATTTAATCTAAGGTGCGCCAATTCGATTGGGCCGGGCCGGGATTGGATTGGGCCCTTAATCGGGTTGGTCCGACCAACCCATTTGGACCGACCTTTTGGCTGGAAAATTGGATATATTTTCAGCTCTTATCTCTTAGAAGGAGGTTGAAGTGGTGGAGAATGTGGAGGAGTGGTTTCCTCCATGATCTCCCACTTCCCCCTTTCTCTCTCCCCACTCTCCCTTGAATGACTAAGAAAAATGCTGATTTTTCTTAGCATTCTAAGTCATTATTCTCCAGCTTTTGAAAGCTAAGAATAGAGAGAAAAAAGAGAGAGCATTCAATAGAGATTGAATAGAAAGAAAAGACAGCTTTTCTATATACTTGTTTTCTAGCTTTGGCTAATAGAAAAGAAGTAAGAAAACTGTTTCTTGTTCTTCTTTTAGGTCCTATATCCACCATATATATATACTCCATCTTGAAGAGTGTCTTCAAGACTTCTACGAGGCGTTGGCTAGCACCAGGCGGTAGAGGACCATCCCCGGAAGATCGAGTGGATATTGGGAGAGGCGGAGCCTACGTTGGTGGCGTTCCGTTCGTGACAACTGAAACCGTTTCAGACGATTTCCGCACTTCGAAAGGTATAATGCTATCCCGTAGTCTAAGGTTCTTACTCGTGAAAGATCCTATTAGAGGCGGGTCGTTTTATTTCCGCTGCATAACCTGTTTTAGACCCGGTTATTCCTCTAACACTCACATGTGGTTTGGTAAGACTGAGGTTACGAGATGAATATTTACTGGTACTTCCAATTTCTAGAAATTAAAATTGTCCTTTGGTGGTGCTAATCTTACAAGGCCAGATTTTCCATGATTGTTCAGTTAGTCTGATTTTACTATTGAACATGAAATCCCGAATATAAAGTAGCGTGAGGTATTGATTATCATCATTTGCACTATTTTTGTTTCTATTCAGCAAAACAAATGAAACGAAAGATCCAGACATATATTAATTTATTTTCATTTTATATATAAAATAAAAGAGAATGGAGTCCAAAAAACTACAATTATTTGTTTGCTGCACAGAATATTATTACTGTCACACTCCGTAACCGGAATGATGACATGTCAGTGTGTCATTGGCTAATGAGAATCCAAAGCCCACAACATATTTACTAGAAAAAGGAGGTCATTTATGTAATATCCATAAGTTCCAAAGTACATTAGCGGAAGTAAATGATTCTACGTATTACATTATTGAAATAAGTTCAAAAGTTCTAAAGGGAATAACTGAAATAAAACTAGAGTTCAACAGCTAGACAGATTAGGATAACTCACCATATGGCCCCTCCTAGACATCTTCCTCATTATATTGTTCAACATCCACGTCATCTGCAAAATAAGAAAGAGAAAGGACTGAGCGGCGAGGCTCAGTAAGGACCATACGACCCCTGGGATGAAGCACAAGACAAGACACAAATAGTTTTCCGTTTCCTAAAATACCCATTTTGAAATGACACTAGACATGACACACCTAACACGGTAATAACACTGAAAATACACTAAGGGTACACTGCACAACACGCACAATGTACTAGACACGAACACGGGAAGAAAATATGTATAAAACACTTCAGCACAGGCCACAGACGAACCAATCGTCCGCAGAAAGTGTTAGTAGTGCCCTAGGACCATTAGCACATGTTGTGCGTTTTGTTATCTTTTGAGCATGTAATTGAATAGTTAATTTTGCTTTTGATTATCAAATGTGTGATTTGATAGTAAAACTCATTAGCTTATGTAATTACTATTCTAGAAGTCCCTAGTTTTATGTAATGCTTAATTACTATGAAATAAAACTAGTATGATTGTTGATTGATGATCTTGTTTTACTGATCATGTGTAATGGATACAAATCACATCATAGATGCAATATATAGGGATACATTGTATTGGACGTGATCCGTCGGAGAAGTAATACTTCATGGTCATAAGTCATAAGTATTACTTCCTCAATACTATTTTAGAATCCTTAGACCTTATGTCTTCATTGATTCTAGTATGAATGGAGCCACGTTTTGACTCGATCGGGACGTTACTTGTAATGAGTAATCAATACGATCGATGATCGGATGTAGTGTCCTATCATAGCTTGAATGTGAGAGACATTGTAAGGAATTTGTCCCTCTCTATTATTAGAGAGAGATATCCATGGGCCCCTCGATAGGGAAAGATTGTTTAAATGCATGGCCGTGCTCAAATGTATTTGATAAAGTGGTTATCAAATGCTATTTGTCGAAACATGATCTACCCGGAGATCGAGCATAAATATAATTAAGCTTAATAAGGGTGACGACCACCATGCCTTATGCTTAATTAGGATATCGCGAGACAAAGGGATTAAATAGTGGATTGACATTAGGTTCCGTTGTAATTCATTCACTTTGGGTAGTCACAATGTCCTGCTAGGGGCCGCTTGTGACTTATGAACTCACACTACTAACAAGTGTGTTTTCATTGCCATTGTGATATGAACCTACAGGGTCACACACATAGACGAGCTAACGAGCTTCATGTCCAGATTCAATGAATCTAGAAAGTGTCTAGGTTCATTGTATCTGATATATGTTTTTCTGAAAATAATAAAGTGTTTATTATTCGAATTAGAGATAAGGGCAATTTTGGTATTTAACCATAGCTGGGATTACGTGGGAGCCATTATCCGATAAAGACTCCCACTACCAGCGGAAGTCTAGGGGACGTGGGATTCAGAGTCTCCCGCAGCCGAGAGAAGTTGAGTAGACATGGGAGTTGTTCTGGGAACCAACTCCCACACTCTATATAACATCTCTTAACCCGAAACCCTAGAAACTAGTTGTGATCAGCCGAAATACTTAGACCAAAAGAAAAACCGTTTTTCTTTCTGCCTTCCCTTTTTCCTTCTCTAATTCCCGAACTTCAGAGAGACGAAGAGCTAGCAATCGCTGCTCGTTTCGTCGCGTGGATACCGGTAGAGGGATATTCCGCAAAGGGAAATCCGGTGGTGGCAAGAAACTGATCAAGAAACGTCATCCTCCATTCAAGAAGTAGCTTCTTGAATCCGAAACATGTAAGTTCTTTATCGCTGTTTTCGGTTCGGTTTCGTATGAGCGGATCCTTCAGGGGAGGACTCATGGGTGTTTGGAACGAGTTTCCGCCCATGAATCCCTTCAGAAAGAGTGCCAAAAGCTCGGACGATGGAATCGTCCGCAGCGGTCAATCGCAAGTAGTCGTGGACGAATAGATTGTTTGCAGGTCCGTCAGCGGCTTCATCCGTGGTAAGACAGTAGCTAATGTCTTTCTGCGAACGAATCCTATGACGAATGGTATGACGATTGCTTCACCCGCGCCCCAGTAGAACACGATTTTTCAAGTGCAGTTTGATACACAAGTGTACCATTTCAGCACCAAATCATTCCCAACCCAAAATACATGTTTTTAGACTCAAAGCCAAGTAACAAATATGACCCAAGAATAAACAATTAAGCAACAACTTAGACAAATAATCACCCTCTTCACATCACACACTACACTTCAGAATGTGCTACGAGCACCATGCTCCACTCATAAGAAACAACGGAAATACATGAAGTGTGACACTACAAGAAATGGCTACTGCTAAGATAAGCGCGCGCGCACACTTCCCACAATTAGAACTCAATACATATTCACGACTTTACGACAATAACTATAACGGTCCTAATTGTCAGCCTAGTTAGGAAGGCCCAAGTATTTCAAATACATGGGTTCAGTATACTCCCCTGAACGAACGGGTTCAATCTTTAAGGATCCATCCTACATTGTATCATTATCCAACACCTCGGACTCCACAAAACCATTACAGTCCCAATGATAGTTCACATCAGGTTAAAGCCCAAGAATTTCCACGAATCACAAGATCTCCCGGGATCTACACATTTAACGTTTTATATACGAATGAACCCTATCATCTAGTGGTTCTTAAATACGAGCTCAAATGGGGCGAAGACTCGGTCGACCAAAACCAGTTAATGACGACAACGACACAACCAATTAATGATGACTCCAAATGATTCAATTAGACATCAACTAATTAGGCCAATTAACAATGAGTCTAGCAATTAACAAGGAAGCAAATAGGACAGCAAGTAAACCAATAACATAGCCCATTCATATAATATAACACGATAACAACCACAATTCACATAACGATCAATTATGACCAACACTTCATCCATTTGATGCACTAAAATATGATAAACAGTTCATGCTTTGATATTTACTTACAAAACGGCTAAATTCATGAGTTTTAACAATGAAAACGCAGAGGTGTGGGATCCTTACCTCGTAAACAAGCACATTCAACAAGCAACAGGAAATCAAAAATTTCCAAAAAAATCTCCCCCGCTCCCGGTGTGATATCTTTTCACTCCGAACTCCGATTTGAATTCCCCTTACGCTCACTCGAAGGTATTTCGAACGCAGTCGTTTTGATATATGGATCGTCCAAAACGGACTCCAATTACTCACTCAAAAGCACTCACAAGGCTGCCATAAATTCCACTCTTTCTTTTCCTCTTCCTTTCTTTCTTTTTCCCTCTCTCAATATGGTAACTACCGTTATCTTTCAATTTTCCCAGCCATAACACCCAATCAACTTTTAATTTAATTGCATATAAGTCCCTCTCATTCACGCAATTGTACCCATGTCCTCACGCACCCACAACACATTTTATACCATATAACACATTAATAAGCCATCTAGCACATAACATTTAACATATAATTCATGTGATCAATTTATAAAACTTAAAAATCATGCAATAACATAATTAAATCACGTTATCAGATAGGCAAAAGGTCCCGGATGTTACAATTACTTTTAAAGATTATTGTTTACTGCACAGAAGATTATTAGTGTAAGCCAAAGAGCATTTTTTTTTTCTTTTTTTTTTCAAACGGACTTTCATTTATTTATTTCTTTAAGTAAATGGACTTCCATTCATGCTTGACTAATAATTACAATTCGAGCGTCTTAGGCTATGTTTGGATTGACGCAGAGAATAGAAAAGGAAAGTAGTATTAGGGAAATGAATGGAAATGAGGGAGAAAGGGGAAGTGATAATGCTAGAGCAAATATCTTCCTGTAAAAGCAATTTATTTGCATGTGACAAAATTGTCCCTATAACATATCAATTTATAAATCTTTTAATTATCTTTACTATTTTCTCTTACCCCTATTTTCTTTCCCCAATGTGATTCATTTTTTATTTTTTTTCTCTCTCCACCTTCCACTATTCTCTCTAATCTTGACTGGTTTTTTTTTCTCTCTCATTCTTTCCTTCCATATTATCCCAAGAAAATAATGGAAGGCTGAGAGAGAAGATAAATAATTAGAAAAAATAAAAAATGAATCACATTGGCGAGAGAAATTAGGGGTGAGAGAAAATAGTAAAGATAATTAAAAGATTTACTAATTGATATGTTAGAGGGCAATTTTGTCACACGCAAATAAATTGCTCTTGCATGAGGATAGTTGCTCTGGCATTATCACTGCCCGGGAGAAAGACATCAAGAGTATCTAAATAATTAGTATGAGATAAATGTGAGGAAAATATTAATTTATAGGGTAAAAGGTGCCCACGCCCTTTAAACCTTTTTTATTTTTTTACCCTGAAATAAAAGACTCAAAGCCTTGATCCTGAACTTTTTTGGAGTTAATATTTCACGTTCCGTCCAATTTCACCGTTAAATCTATAGCAACATGTGACTCTCACGTAACTTAACTCAAGGGCATTTTGGGAAAATATGTTCTAACCATAAAACAAAAATCAAAATGGAATAAAAAATATTTAAAGGGAAAAAATCAGTTTTGGGAAAATATTTAAACAATTCAAAATCATCAATTATTAACAAAAATAGAACAAGTTTGATTCACCCTAGATCGTATTTGGGTTGAATTTGACATCATGTTTTCTAATTTCCCAACCCATCGTACTTAGTTCATAGTTTGAAATATCAAAATCTTCCATTCCTTGTTCACACGAGAATGACCAATTTCGAGTGAAAGATAGCAGCTTTGGATTTATAGACTTTGGGAGCTTAAGAAATCTTTGGGTTTTAGATTGTTTACTGGTTTATAGAGTAAAGTAAGTTTATTACTTTTTTCATTTATCGCGACTTTGGAGTTTGGATCGGTTCCTTATTCCATTTTGATTTTTTTAAGGTTATAACATATTTTCTCAAAATGTCATATATTTAAGTCATGTGAGAGTCAAATATTGCTATCCCGTTAGATTTAGTGGTAAAATTGGACGGAAAGTGAAATATTAATACTCCAGACAAGTTGAGGGTAAAGTACTTTGCGTTTTTTAGTTCATGGTCAAACACCAAAATCAATAAAAGTTTAAGTGGTGTGGGCACCTTTTACCCTAATTTATATATGTGTTCTTATTTTTATGTTATTTAAAAAAATAAGAATAATTTAGTTAGTATAAAAATGTTTGGAAAATTCTGATATTGACCGGGTCCATGTGGACCATGTTGTCCAAATTTGGTCACATCAATGTAGAATGAGGAGAGAGAATGAAATGCAGTGATGCGGTCAAATCTGGACCGCATGGTCCAGTGGACCCGGTCCATATCAGAAGTGTTCAAAATGTTTAGTAAAGTTGGTCTATTTATCTTCTGTTTCCGTCCACCATTGAATGTAAATGAAACTAATATTTTAAAGGAGAAAACGATATTTTATCCATAAACTATTTTACTTTTAACGTTTTCAACTAACATGTTTTTTTTTTGGTCTGAAATGGGATCTTTTGTATACCAAATAAGAAGAGCAGTGTACAAAATTATACAACCGGCCTCAAGCCATAACCAGCAATAAACTTATCTAGTATAACGCAAGATAGCAATACTAAGCTATACCAACTGTGTACAAAAACTATGTAACGGTTCCTTGCCAGACTGAACTTGCCAAGCTTAGCTCAGCTGCTTCACCCTGAACTCGATGTTTTGAATCAATTCATAAGAACCAGGTATAGTATCCAGTTCTGTGAAGAGACTTTTATTCCTCCAAAACCAGATTGTACTTACCGCTTCTCTGAATATATAGCTCCATTCTTCCTGCATCCACCCGGGAGCCGTATTACCAGTGAGATTCCAGTCGATCCATTCTTCAACACAGTTGAAAGACTTGAACTTGTTCCGATATCTCGGCTGGATTAGACCCTCCCACACCCCGTTGAACGTCCTGCAGTCCCTTAGGGCATGTAGACTTGTTTCGACTTGGCCACATCGGGCACACCATGGATTTTCCACACAATATCTATCGAACAAAAGACTTTTGGTAGGTAACCTATCATGTCTCACCTGCCAAAGCTGTTGGAGTACATTTAATCTAAGGTGCGCCAATTCGATTGGGCCGGGCCGGGATTGGATTGGGCCCTTAATCGGGTTGGGCCGACCAATATGATTGGGCCGACCGACCCGTTTGGACCGACCTTATGGCTGGAATGTTAGACATAAATTCAGCCCTCTTGATGGTAGTTGAAGTGGTGGAGAGAGTGGAGGAGTAATTCTCTCCATGATCTCCCACTTCCCCCATTATCTCACCCCACTCTCTCTTGATAGACTAGAGGAAAAATTCAGATTTTTCCTATCATTCTAATCAGTTTTCTCCAGCCTTTTGAAGCTAAGAGAATAGAGAGAAAAAGTGAGTTTTATAGAGAAAAAGACAAGACAAATTTTGGACTTTTTTCTTGCATTTTTGCTAATAGAAAAGAAGTTAGAAAGCTTGTTTCTTGTTCTTGAAAAGGTCGTTCATACTCCATCCATTGAAGAGTGTCTTCAAAGCTTCTACAAGGCGTTGGCTAGCACCAAGCAGTAGAAGACCATCTCCGGAAGATCGAGTGGATACCGGAAGAGACGGAGCCTGCAAGCGTGGTGTTCCGTTCGTTACAACAAACCGCTGAAAGCGTTTCAGCCATTCTAGCATCCATATAAGGTAAAACACTATCCCATAGTCGTAGGTACTTACTCGTGAAAGATCCTGATAGAGGCGGGTCAAAGTTATTTCCGCTGCGCTTATGTGTATGACCCGGTTATTCCTCTAACAAAAGCAACATGTTACTCCTCTGAGGACCTTTGAGCTTCCAAATCCTTCGCCACTGAGTAGCATTCTGCTTCCCTTCAAACAGGAGCAGCGTTTGATACCCCTCCTTAGTTCGGAACTTTTTAGGGTCCCCATCTTGGGCAAAGCTACCCAATCCGTGCAGAATCCCAGCCCATACGTGAGAGGCCCCATGCTTCTTACTCGATTGGCTGAACGGATCACCATATTTCTTCCAAAGCACCTGTGCCCACAACCTGCCTGGATTATCAATCATACGCCAACCCAGTTTAGCCAACAAAGTAGTGTTCCACTTCCTTAGGCATTTAATCCCGACTCCCCCCCCCCCCCCCATTCTACCGGCCTAGTCACATTTTCCCATGCCAAAGGGTGAAATTTTCTCTCTCCTTCTGTCTCTCCCCAAAAGAAGGATCTATGACTACGCTCCAGTTCTTCAATTACCGAGATTGGGAGTTTAATGCTTTGCATGGAATAGCTGGATATAGCTGTTGTAACCAACTTGATCAGAATACACCGAGCCACCCGTGATAAGATCTTAGTCTTCCATTTGGTTAACCGGTTCCTCACTTTAGAAGAGATATGACCGCATAAATGCTTAGACAGTCTACTGTGAATAATTGGTACCCCCAAGTAGTAGCCCAAATCTGCCGTCAATGGGATGCCAAATTTTCTACTGAGAGACTTCGCTATCTGAGGTCTCGTGTTGGGCGAGACAAACAACTTAGACTTGTGCATATTGATTTTCTGCCCCGAAATGTCACAAAACTGTGTGAGAATCGATTCCATTACCTCATCTTGTTCCTCTGTAGCTTCTCCAAAAAAGGAACAAGTCATCTGCAAAGAAGACATGCGAGATTTTTGGGCCACTCCTGGATGGACGAACCGCCTTCCATTTCCCCTTCCCAACCGCTTCTTCAATTTGCCGTGCCAAGTTTTCCATACAGAGGACAAACAGATAGGGGGTCGCCTTGTCTCAAACCTCGTTGTGGCGAAAAGGGTTACAGAGTTTCCCCGTTCCACAGTAGCGATAATGAGGCATTGGATGCACAATGTAGGATTAAGTCCTTAATTTCTTTCTTAAACCCCACAACGACGAGGGTTTCCTCGAGAAATTTCCAACGATCCTATCATAAGCCTTTTCGAAATCGATCTTAACAGCCAAGCATCCTTTTTTCCCGATTTTCTTTTTCATGCTATGAATAGTTTCTTGAACTAGAACAATATTATCCACCGCTTGTCTTCCTGGGATGAAAGATGATTGCGTCTCACCTACAAGTTTATCCATCAAGGGTTTGATCCTATTGGCGAGTATCTTTGTAATGCATTTCACCACCACATTACATAGAGAAATTGGTCGGAAATGACCTATGCTTGTTGGATTATCAATTTTCGGTAACAAAGAGATTAGGGTGCTATTCATACCCGACGGGAACGATGAGGATCCGAAGGCTTCCTCCACAAACTTCACCACCACGTTTCCCACTATCGACCAATTTTTCTGAAAGAATACAGGTGGTAGACCATCTGGACCAGGAGCCTTATAGGGCGCCATTTGGAACATTGCAGCTTTGATCTCGGCCATGCAAACTCTCCGGTTCAGCAGTTTTATTTCAGCATGAGATAGTTGTGGAAATTTGATTATATGCGTGAACTGATTGCCAACATTCTGTACCGTATCCTGAGTGTAAAGTTTCAAATAGAAGGCTCTTGCCATGTTCTTTAGTGACCCCTCTGTTAGTAGTGCCCTAGGACCATTAGCACATGTTGTGCGTTTTGTTATCTTTTTGAGCAAGTAATTGAATAGTTAATTTTGCTTTTGATTATCAAATGTGTGATTTGATAGTAAAACTCATTAGCTTATGTAATTACTATTCTAGAAGTCCCTAGTTTTATGTAATGCTTAATTACTATGAAATAAAACTAGTATGATTGTTGATTGATGATCTTGTTTTACTGATCATGTGTAATGGATACAAATCACATCATAGATGCAATATATAGGGATACATTGTATTGGACGTGATCCGTCAGAGAAGTAATACTTCATGGTCTTAAGTCATAAGTATTACTTCCTCAATACTATTTTAGAATCCTTAGACCTTATGTCTTCATTGATTATAGTATGAATGGAGCCACGTTTTGACTCGGTCGGACGTTACTTGTAACGAGTAATCAATACGATCGATGATCGGATGTAGTGTCCTATCATAGCTTGAATGTGAGAGACATTGTAAGGAATTTGTCCTCTCTATTATTAGAGAGAGATATCCATGGGCCCCTCGATAGGGAAAGACTGTTTAAATGCATGGCCGTGCTCAAATGTGTTTGATAAAGTGGTTATCAAATGCTATTTGTCGAAACAGTCTACCTGGAGATCGAGCATAAATATAATTAAGCTTAATAAGGGTGACGACCACCATGCCTTATGCTTAATTAGGATATCGCGAGACAAAGGGATTAAATAGTGGATTGATATTAGGTTCCGTTGTATATTCATTCACTTTGGGTAGTCACAATGTCCTGCTAGGGACCGCTTGTGATTTATGGACTCACACTACTACTAAGTGTGTTTTCATTGCCATTGTGAGATGAACCTACAGGGTCACACGCATAGACGAGCTAACGAGCTTTATGTCCAGATTCAATGAATCTAGAATGTGTCTAGGTTCATTGTATGTGACATTTGTCTTTCTGAAAATAATAAAGTGTTTATTATTCGAATTAAAGATAGGGGCAATTTCGGTATTTTACCTATAGCTGGGATTACGTGGGAGTTATTATCCGATAAGGACTCCCACTACCAGCGAAGTCTAAGGGACGTGGGAGTTGAGGACTCCCATTACCGAGAGGAGTTGAGGGACGTGAGAGTTAGTTACGGGAACAAACTCTCACACCCTATATAATAAACTCTTGTCGAAACCCTAGACCACAATTCTTTTAGCTGAAATTAACCAAGAAACCCGAAATCAGATTTCAGTTTCAGCCCTCCCTTTTCTCTCTAATTCCCGAAAAACCAGAAAAGACGAAGAGCTAGCAATCGCTGCCCGTTTCGTCACGTGGATACCGGTAGAGGGACTTTCCGCAAGGGAGATCAATTGGTGGCAGATTAGCATCCAAGAAACGCCATCCTCCATTCAAGAAGCAGCTTCTTGAATCCGTAAAATGTAAGTTTTTACCGCTATTTTCGATTCGTTTCATATGAGCGGATCTTTCAGGGGAGGATCCATGGGTGTTTGGAACGAGTTTCCGCCCATGAATCCCTTCACCCTCATTCTCTTCCCAAACACCATCCTCTTTCTTCAATCTACGTATCCTACTCTTATTTCTTCTGGCGACCGTAGTCAAGTGAAAATACCTTGTATTATTATCGCCTTCCGCTAGCCACTTAACCCTCGATTTTTGAAACCAATACAATTCTTCCTGTTTCAAGATTTGGTTGTACTCATAAATCAACTGAGCTTCTAGATTGTTAAGAAATTCAGATTCACGTTCTGCCAGTTTTTTCTGAATTCCGCCAATCCTAGCAATACATCTCTTTTTTCTTTGGAAGATGTTCCCAAAGACTTCTCTATTCCAAGTCTTTGCCCTCTCCGAAAAGGCTAAAATAGTCTATTCAATCCCACTTGGAAAATTTTCCCAGGCTCCCTGCATGAATTCTGTGAAATTCGGATGGAGTAGCCAAGCTGCTAGGAAACGAAAAGGTCTGTCTTGATTGTGACTAAGAGCATTGCTCTCACACTCCAAAAGGACCGGATGGTGATCCGAATGAGTACGAGGCAAATGATGAACTGTGGCTTCAGTGAACAACAGCATCCATTTCCTATTGCACCACACTCTGTCTAGGCGTTCTCTGATCCTAGCTCTACCTTTTCTCGAGTTAGTCCAAGTAAACTTTGGCCCAGAAAAACCCATATCCATTAGTTGACAATCATCTAAGGAATTCCAAAGTTTGATTGCCTTATTTCTCCAGTTCGTAGTACCGCCTCTCTTATCCCCATCCTCTAATACTTGGTTGAAATCCCCAAGTAAAAGCCATGGGATTGAGAGACAATCTCCAAGAAGTTTGAGGTACTCCCATAATTTCTCTCGCATTGCCACATGTGATGAGGCATAAACCACTGATGCCACCCATTTAACACATCCGTTCTGACTAATAGCAATATTCATAATTTGTGCATTCATAGATAATATTTGTACATCAATAATAGATGCATCCCAAAAACACCAAATTCTCCCCCCGAGAATCCTCTAGCTTCCACCGCGACCATATTAGTAAAGTTAAACCGACGTAAGATTCGTTGAGCTCTAACCGAACTAACTCTAGTTTCAAGTAAAAATAAGAGGCAAGGATGATACCTTTGTATCAAATCAGCAAGGTTGTTGAAGAATTTCGATGAGTTCGCTCCACGACAATTCCAGCTGATGATGTTCAACATAAATCTAGGATTGCATTGGTTGGAAGCCCTCAGCAGCTTCCATTTCCACCTCTGTCCTCTCGGTATCTAATTCAACCACCTGTACTTCAGATGGAATGGTGATCACGGCACTACAGCCTTCAACTGACATTTGGATATCCTCCATAGCTGCTCCAAGTAATATGTTATCTGGGGGTTGCTCCTTGGGGTTCGTTGCTACCGGCTTTTGTATGGGCTGAGTTGTTATAAGTTTGGCTTGTGGGCTGTTCTTATATATGGGCTGAAGTGTTGCGATTTTTGGGTGTGGGCTCGACTGTACCGGTCTGTAGGTAGGAAAGTTCATTGTGTTGGGCTCAGGTTGTCTATTGGGCCTAATATTCTGACCCTTGGGGTACTAACATAGTTAGCTGATTGAAAACATTTGGGCCCGAACCTTTCGCTCATTTTCCTTTCCCTTTATCCATGCTAGCAGTGTTAGGAGAATTGGACTTCATCTTTGGGCCAGACTTTGCCCCAGATGAAATCCCCTTTCCCCTTTGTTGTAACCCGGGTAGACACATTAGGAGTTGGATCTGGTATACTAGATACCTTTTGTTGGAGCTCTTGAACCGTGATGGGTCCAACCCGTTCTTCTTCTAAGTCACCCAAGATGTCAAATCTTGACCCGACAGCTCCTCCTCGAGCCTTCCCCTCTGACACATTGACGTTACCCTTACCAAACTGGAAGACATTCTGACCAGCTGATCCTCTTGTCCGGTTACCTCCCCAACTTTGCCGTTCACCGCCGTTTCCCTGACTTGCCGGTTTTTCAAACAACCTTCGCACTGGCTGCGCTCTTTTCTTCCCTGCTCCCGCTAGCATCCAAGGACCATACTGGTTACCTTCACCATCTTCATTTGCTTCTACCCCTGTTGCCTTTTGGCCTGAATTCGAGGTAGATAGTTCCTCTCTCTGCTTCTTTGGACAATTATCCTTTCGGTGGCCATATTGTCCACAATCAAAACAAATGACATTTAACCCCTCATATTCGATAACTTGTATCTTCCCCAGACATTGGACTTTAGAAACTAGTGGTTGAGTGAGATCTATCTCCACACAGATACGGGCAAACTGCCCCCTTGCATTAACTTCCGTTCTTTGGTCAATCCGCACTTCTCTCCTCACTTTATTGCCAATACGGAGCAACAATTCCTCTTTAAATAGTTCCACTGGGATGTCTGGGAGGCGTATCCACACTAAGGTGGATGTTAATTTCTCTAGAGTGGCTCTGAAATTGGGCCTCCACTTTGCTACCAGTAAGTATTGTCCTAGGATAATCCATGGCCCTTTTTCAAGAACATGGAGATAGTCTTCCCTATTATTAAAAGCGTACTATAAAGTACCCATTCTGCCTATCCATCAATTGGAAACCCCCTGGTAGCTTCCATAAATCCTTAACTCTTTGTTGTAGTATTCTAAGGGTGATATTGCGTCCTAGAACTTTCAAGATCAAAGCTCTCTTCCATGGACGCCATGCTTCTTGGCATTCTTCTAGAGAGAAGTTAACTGAGGGCCATGATAAATCCCCCTCTGTTGCACTAAGTGCATCTGAATTAAGGAATCTATCAGTCAGCATTTTATCTTCCAATTCCTCTTCCCCTTCCCCAGTATACAATGGTTTGCTTTGAGGAGTTTCTCTCAATGTATCCCGAAATGATTTCGGTCCCCAGGATGTACTTACAGGAGGCAAGCCAATTGGTTCTTGTGAAGCTTCAAGATCATTTGGTTGTAGATCAGTTGTAGCCCTTCGTTTAAATTTTCTGATACTCCTGTTCAGTTGGTCCGTCTCCTCAGTTGAGAGAGTTTCTAAGGCTGCCATTCTGATCAGTTGTGACTAGTTTTAACTAACATGTTTTTTGTTATCCTTTTTTACTCATTATGAATTTGTGACTGTCCCATTTTGACAAAAAGTAAATTTTACGATGGAAGGCGGAATGCATGTGCTAAGCACGTGTTGACAGAACTCTCCAGTATGTGAGGGGTATTTTTGTCCCTTTAAGTCCATTCCCACTAAAATTACAATTAACCATATTAATTCACGTTATTCATTGACTTGACACATTAATGGATCGGGTTGATAGCACTCCACCACCAACCACCACCTCCATTGTACTTTCCATATGAATCTGACCTTATAATTTTCATTATCCCTTCCTTTTGCCTCAAAGTCAAATATATTTTTTTCCAACGTGAGAATGTACAATCTTTAGGGACCAACATTGCCAAGCGAAAAATTGATTGAGGATCTAAAATGTATGCCAGCCCAAAAATTGATTGAGGATCTAAAATGTTACAAACAATCTTTAGGGACCAACCTTCCCAAGCGAAAACCAATTACCCTAGTACTTTACAAAAGAATCATCAAACCACAAGCTACCGAGCCCCTATCTATCAATGAGCAAAAAAATCTAGCCAAAGGAATGAAATTCCCCCAAGCTAGCCTGTCAAACTTTTTCATAGTCTCTTTTTTCATCAATCAAACCATTTTTTGAAAAATTGTCATCTGATGTAGAAGGTACTTTATAATCTGTTTCGACTCAAGGTTAAACTGCTTTTGCAGCAGCTTAGGTGTGAAAAAAACTTCATTAACCGTATATTGCCAAAACACTTGATCAAACGTCTGCATTGTCCTCAGGATTCAACACTTGATTCCAAACCCCAGCTTGGAGCCACTGAGATACTCGGAACTTTTGAACCTACGTAAATAACATGCTAAATTATTTTATGTGTTATATGTTTTTTAGGTGTTATATGTTGTTAATTATGCGCTAAGGGGTGCTATGTTATACTTTGCAAGTTGAGGGATTTAAGTGTACGAACTAAAAATATGGGGGATGACTTTGTAACTTTTTGGGTGGTTTGTTTTGGTGGTTGTGGCTGTAAAAAGAAGAGGGAGGTTAGAAGAAAAGAGGTTAGAGAGAAAAACATAAAGGAAAGGAAGAAGAGAGAAAAACTGTAAAAATAAGAGTTGTGAGTATTTTGCCTAATTGAAGTAGTAAACGAACTCCGTTTTGTACGATCTTTACTTCTTTTCAAAGGTAATCGAAATGGCTACTGTGAGACCTAGAAATTTTTTACTTACGTTTTGGATTTCTTTGTAATTAATTTTGTGTGACGTGATTGTGATTACATGTTTAATGTGTTGTACGTTGGTTTATGTGTAAGGGGTGTATTTGACGTTTCGTAAGTTGGGGGACTTGGGTGTGGATGTGAGGAAGTAGAAGGATTCTTTTGTTAGGGAGTTGAGAGGTTATTAGAAGGGGGTTATTGCTAGAAAAATTAAGAGGGGGGTTGCACAAGAGAAAGAAGAAAAAAGAGAGAAGAAAAGAGAAAAGAAGAAAGAGAAAAATTGAAATTATGGAGAAAACAAAATAGAGTGATGTGAACAAAAACCATAATTGAAGTAGTAATCGGAGTCTGATCAACCTCATTCTTATTTCTAAAGTTAAAGGACTTGTAGAACTACAATCTAGACGGTGGAGATTGGATTTCAACGGTTCGTTTTAAAGTAATCTTCCTTAGAACTTCATTTGGTTATTCTGGAAATTCTGGGTTGTCCTACATGTGCAGTAAGTTTGAAACCCTTTGCAGACATAGTAAACCTTCTCTGATCATTCCCAAATTTGAACCATAGTTAAAGGACTTCATAAACTAGATTCTGAGTGGTGGAGATGTTATTCTAACTCCTATATTAAAAGATATAAAATTTGGAGTACAAGGGTGTAACATTTGGGGAAAACAGAGAGTTGTGAGCGCTTTGCATAATTGAAGTATTAAACGAACTCCGATTTGAGTAATTCTTGTTGTGTTTCGAAGTTAACTGATAAGGCTGCGTTTCGAAGTTAACTGATAAGGTTACACATGAGAAGAAACGGGTAGAGTTCGAGTTCCCAGTGAACGGATTTTCTCATTTGAAGTTGCTACTTGTTTGCTGATTTTTTGTATTGTGAATTGCTTGCTTTTATTTCAAGTAAGACTCTTCACCCTTATATTTTCAGTCCTAAAATTCATAAAATGTATACTTTACACTTATGGAATTGTGTATTGGAAGTATTTTAAAGTCGTGATTTCCTGCATAGGATGAAGAATTGAATTGTCATACTTGTGCGTTGGTTATGGAACTTGATTATGCATGTTAAATTGTCATCATTGTTCATGATCATTTGAGTCTACTTGTTACTGGTTTTTGGGTCTTAAATGCTAATGTGTCATATACAGTCGTCAATGGTTGAGCTCTTGTTTAGGAACAACCTTATTGCAGGATTCTTTCGAAAGTGCATAATTGAGTGATTGTCGTTGGAGTGAATTGAGTGTTAGTGAGTACCTGTTCCTAACCGGGAGAGATGTTAGAGACTACAACGGTCTTTGTGGAGTCCACGGGGGATGGGCAATGGCACAATACACAATACAAATGAATTCTTAAATTGTAAGCCCTTCGTTCGGGAGAAACTGAACATGTGTTTGCATTGAAAGCTTTCCCTTCCAAACATAAAAGTTGGAAACCGTTGTAGTAATTTCTTTCAAGTTGTGATTAGACAATTGAACTCTTTCTTATGAATGTTGCGTCATAGCATGAGTTGTATTCGAAGGATCCAATGTTATGTCCGTATGTTTGGACGAGTGAAAGCATGGCGCTTATGTCACATTTCCGAGTGCTGATCATGTCTTATTTGCTTGTATGTTTGTCTTTGTCATTTTTATGTTCATATGCATCAAAACTGGTCTTTTTGGGGTTGAAATTCGGATTGTGCAGAAATGCACTTTTCCTTCACAAATTTGCACTAAAAATCACTTACTAAATCTTGGTCACTAGTTCGGTCCGGATGATCTCAGCTAATTACCACAGCTAATCTTGGTCACTAGTTCAAAGATCCAAAGCCCGAAAAAGGACACAAATGTAAATTTGTAACTCGAGCTTGTTCTCAAGCATCTGAGTCTTATAACAGATTCATCTATCAAGGTTTAGTAATTATCAAACAAGCATTTTAATCACTAATCACTAAATAAGCAAGAATACAACACCCTTTTGTTTTCCTAACCGATGAAAAGGCTACAGCCAAAAGAAATCTGGAATATAATGTAGACCTTTTTTCAAACAACAAAATACGAAAGAAATATTGTAAAGTATCTATGAAGCACAACACTCGAACCTAGAGAGAGAGAAATTGTCAAGCGTCAATGATGTTAACTGATGAAAAATGAGTACAAGAATCCACAGACTGGAGACGAAAACAGGGTGGCTCAAGAATCGCTCTTGAGATTTCGCTCCACATAGGCCTGTCAAAAGTGATCAACAGTTAACGGTGTCAAATTTTGAGAAAGATGAAAGCATCGCTACCAATCTATATATTACGGAAATAACTAGAGAACAAATATATTCCTCTTTCTTTTCTTTTATGAAAATTCAGGTTTATCGGAGCCAATAGAAAACTACTTTGCAATTTATTCAAAAGAATAGTACACTAGCACGAAGAATATAAGTCCAAAAAATGAAAACCAGTAATAAGTTACCAAAATTAGAAATAACAATATATATATATATATATATGCTTTTTCATTCTCATTTCAAGACAACAAAAGTTCCAGCTATATGAAGCAAAGAAAAAAGTCCCCATCAAGTATATCAGTGTCACTTTATAACGTGAAGGTAGGCATCTCATGATCACTTCCTCATTATATCTCTAAGATGATCAAATATTTCTAGTAGGTCAATCGGCTCGGAGCATAATCATCCACATCATCTGGTGTGGTTCAAGTTCGGCAATCCCGTTTCTTATGCACAATGAGACTAGCATTAATTAAGCCGGACACCATTGTTACTACTCAATTTTAACTAAGCCACTCATCACCTATTAGTACGTCGCAGATTGGATTTCTATACCCAACCGATGCATTCAACATGTGAAACCAATACCAATAAGAATAAAAGCCAAAAACGCCAAAGCACCAAAAACATATGAAGGGGGGAAGTCGGGATAAAGAAAGTACTGAAACTAGTACATGGAAGCACATAAATATTTTTACTGCAAAAATAAATAAATAAATAAGCATAAACATAAACATAACAATAATAATAAACATAATAATAATAATAATAATAATAATAATAATAATAATAAATAAATAAATAAATAAATAAAATGAACCAGTGAAACACACTATACCCAACCGATACATTCAATGTGTACTTGAAAAGAAAATTATCACAATGCTAACAAAGGATTTCACGATCATCTGAGGAACTTTTGCAGCAAGGAGCAACCAATAACATAAAACTGACCTGTACAAGTTTGGAAATTTTGCTTTTGGAGTGTGAAAGGTATTGCTCTATTTTGTCCAGCGTCTTTGGAACATTATCTGCTGTGACCGTGCTGGTCACTTTATCAACAACCTTTTTCACGACAGTTTTATGTGCCTCTCTGCTCATGCGACCTTCTTTCCATGTGGGTTTTAGGATTTCCTTAACAAACTCAATAAGAGCATTTTTAAACAAGCGCATCTCCTTGTCATCCTTATTACCAGTAGCATCTCCAGCTTTGCTATTGCCATCCACACCTTTTTTATGAAGATTTTCCTGCATTTCCTTGCATTCTGCTGCATCATTTCCATGGATGTCCTCAGTTTTGGAAACTGTAGTTGCGTCCTGCTGATCTGATTTCAGACTCTTATCATACTGCACCTTGGAACTGCTGTCTTGGAGGGGTTTCTGAGCTTCAGCATTACCAGTAGATAATGGAGAAAATTCTTCCAAGACCAACTCAATTTTCTGTTCAAATGGATGAGGCAAGCTACCAGGGGGTTGATTACTGTTGCTCAGCTCTGTGGCATCGTGCAACAGATTGGAATCATCTGTTGGCCTTGCAGCTGAATTGGGCTGAACGTATGTCATATTCAGATACGGAACACGAGACTGCAAAGATGACATCAAATGTGCGGAAGTTTGGGAGTTTAACGCTGTATGTGGATGAGGTTGTACTTGTTCATTCACAAAATTCGGAGTTAAAGATGCTGCATGGTATGCTATTTGAGCAGTTTGACCAGTCAGAGCAAAACTTGGAAAAGATTGTGAGGCTGCAAGTTCCTGCATATCTGGTGTTTCAGCAGCTTCTTTGTGATGGCTCTGTATCTGATTTTGCAAATCGAAAGCAGTGTGTAAAAGCTGGCTAGGACTGTTCAAGTCAATATTTTGTGCACTTGCTTGGTTCGGTAACATGTTACAGTTTGCAACCAAAGAAGGCTTGAACAAATTTCCAGCATCGTTATGATCAACACTTTGTCCAGGCATAATTACTGTACTTATAGTATTCATGGACTTCTTTCCACCTTCAAGTCCACCAAAACTGAACGTCTTTGCAACATTATCATCCACAACATTCTGGTGCTGCTGAATGTCGGAATTTGTTGAGACTTCAGCGCGCTTGGCTGTTATTGGAAAATGCAGGTTAGAAGTTTCTTGTCCCATATTCTGTTCACGAGCATACATAGAGATTCTCTCTGTATTTCGTGTTTCTAAAGCATGGGATGCTAGATGTCCACGCCCTTCAGTAAAATTTTCAGTAACAGTGGATCTGATAGGTCCTGTTTCTCTCCCATCTTCATTCCACTCGTAAGGGGGGTATTCAACATTCACAAAAGCCTTCTCATTGGCTTGACTATCCCCCCAGGTTGTTCTTTCATGACCCAGTCTATTATCCTTCATATTAACTGTCATACTATCTGCATAGGTTCTGTTTACCCCGAGACTCTCACTGCTCACTGATGCCTTTTCCATCTCATCCTGCGTCGAACCATTCCACCTTCCACTCTTGTCAACCAAACTGCGGCCATTACCATCATCATGTGGCCTGTTTTCACGGTTGCTTGCTGTTGGACCATCATGTGAGAACCTGCAATTCACCCGCTGACAGTTCCCTGCTAAGAAATACTTGCACACAGGTCTCCCAGATTCACTGGTTTGATGTTCACGATCACGACTAAAGGATGCATTTCTCCCACCCTGGTCCCCATCATCACCAGTGCTGGTTTGGTGTAAAAATCTGCAAGATGCTCCCCACTTACAATTACCTCTCACAAAATCCTTGCAGGGAATTCTACCCTTATTTCTATTCCCCGGAGGTTCATCCTCTCCATAGGTAATATCAGAAACTCTGTGGGCCCGAGGACCTTCAGTGTCTGAATATCTCATACCATGTCCATGCTCCATTACGCTTCCTGACCTTTCTGCCAATTCCTTTTCTAGGAAATCCCCATCCATTCCACTGATATTCTCAGGATGAAGAAACCTACACTGACTCCCCCTCCTGCAGTTCCCTGCTGGAAAATCTCTACAGATTTGAGATGATACTCCAGACCCACTTCTATCGTTCCATCCAGCATATGATTCACGTCGGCGATCATGAAAAGGACTACGACTCCTGCTCCCGCTCCTACTCTTTACCATCTTCTGGTTCCTGCTCCTGCTCCTGCTCCTGCTCCTGCTCCTACTCCTATGCCAATCACTGCCGCGGTCCCGGCCCTTCTCTCTGCTACAGTTTCGGCTGCGACTACGGCCTCTGCTTCTGCCTATTTCCCTGCTCCGGCTTCTACCTCTTTCCATATATCTGGTATTTACATAAGGATCAAGAGATTATCACAACTTCAAAACTGAGGTTCCAATAAGCAATTGGAGAGAAAGTGACGGAAGAAATTGGGACGCACAGAGGAAACCTAACAGAGAAACACTGGGAGGACAACTTAAAAAATGTGATACTAAAAGCCGGTCATCCAAAGTGTTCATAAGCAAATTAAGAAAGATAAACATAACTATTTATCGAACAATTCTAGCTGGCTTCTACTGTCCAAAGAAGATGGATCAGTGTCTCGTCACTTCAGGACTGAGCAGTTGACATGTAGAAAGAGAAAACAGTAAACTGTTGCTTATGAAAGATAAACATAACTATTTATCGAACAATTCTAGCTGGCTTCTACTGTCCAAAGAAGATGGATCATTGTCTCGTTACTTCAGGACTCAGCAGTTGACATATAGAAAGAGAAAACAGTAAACTGTCATGATGCAATAGTTATGCATGGTAGTAATCATATTCATTTTTATATTATCATCGCAAAGATACAGAAAACCAAGATCCCAAGCTTTTCCATAAATGAACAAAGATGTGATGTGACACACGGTACCTATGAGTTTGGCCCAAAGAGTCTTCAGGGGAGTAGTTTCGCTTTCTTTGAACCCAACCATCAAAACCAGGAGACATACTCTTATTCTGACTATTATCCCTACCCAATTCCTTAATCTGTGATAAATCTCGTCCATCTTTGTACAAGTTCTCAATCTTCTCTGCAACATGGTGCATCTCCCGAGACGACCTTCTTGACTGATCTTTAGGCTTTAATGAGTTATTATCAGCTCGAGAAGGTGAAAGGTGCCAAGCATCATCAGTTGAATAGTGTTCTTCAGCATCCCAGAAAGATTTGCGCTTTCGCCTGCTCTCATCCATAGTTCACAGTTGTCAAAAAAGGACCTCTACGATGATCTCCCCTCTGTGCAGCATTATCTGAACGGTAAGCAAACAACAAATACACCTTTTAACACATTAATACGTTTGTTTCAAGTCTAGTTCCAGCATAGAAGTAAAAATCCATGAAATGAAAAAAAGCATGCACTCACACCCTTCGTCAAAACAAAGTCAAACAACCTTCGATCTCATATTATTTCCTTGATAAAGGCATAATTAAATATATATTTAAAAAAAAAACTAAACTCATTGCATGAGAGGCCATCGTCTAAATAAAGACAGCAAACTTAAAATGCTGAAAAGACATCAGGTTTATTCATACACTACGTCAAGATAATCTCCGATCAAGCATAGCAAGATTTTCATTTTTCAGCAAGCTAATTAGCTACAACAGTTTTCTAATTCTCCTCGTAGTTCCTTTTCAGATTTATATTAAACAGTACAACAAACTTTGGACAACAAGCTAAGTTAATACATTACAATCGAATCAACTAA
Organism: Vinca minor; assembly: GCA_026122235.1. Taxonomy (NCBI): domain Eukaryota; kingdom Viridiplantae; phylum Streptophyta; class Magnoliopsida; order Gentianales; family Apocynaceae; genus Vinca; species Vinca minor. The sequence goes on along the minus strand of JAOCZM010000011.1, from coordinate 12,800,975 downwards.
CTTTTAATCACTCATCAGGATTTCAAAACTGTGACTCTTGCTTTAAATCTCTTTCAAGATGTAGAGACTACCATACCACATACATCAGAAACATATACTACCAGACAACAAATGAAGAGAAACTGAGACACCTTTAAGTCATTTGCAAAGCACAGATGACTACCAAACATATAGGAGATATATAATAGAAGACAGCCTATTGGTTATGCCAAACGAACCCCTTTTCTTTTTCTCAATAAAATTGAATTTAAACCAGGATGAATCATGTGACGCCCCCAATTCCACCCCTAGGTACAACTGGGGCCGAATAGGGCATCTACCTACCTCTCGGCAGTACCATTAAGTAACATTTCTGTATGAAACGCTTCAAAGACTAGACCGTTTATAAACACAATATCCACATATTAAAAACTATACATCCTCAAAATATATTTAATAAAACCTGTTTAACAGTAATAGTTAATACAATACAGCGGAATTAACAAACTACATAATTTACATTAATTCAAAACAAACGGCTAATCTAAAACTACTAAGAATCAGAACATGCACTCCAGGTTCGACAAAACAAATTTCTTTTGAGCTCTCTAGTGCACTTCATACCTGCATTTTAAGATGCAGTTTGAAAGAAAACGTGTAAGCTAATGCTTAGTGAGTTCCTGTGTGTGTGCAATAGTGTATATGTAATGTAAAAGTTCTAACATACAAAATGCTCATGCAATGTTTATAAATCATGTATTTTCTTGCTTTTATGTATATGAAATAATAATAGTTGCTTCAGCTATTAGAAAACCAGAGGTTAAGAAATCCAGGTACAAGAAAATCAGATACCAACCGAACACCAGATACGCGCGATTTGCTACCTTATCCACCAGAAATCCAGCGGGTGAATCACAGGGTATGGTACATACTAGACCTGTATTCACCTAGATCTGACCATTCCGAGTTAAACCTCCTAACCCAGAATTGGCCAACCTCAATTAGTACTGCAGAGCTATACGCCAAAAGTCGTCAGCACTTGCTTTCCCGACAATGGCGTAAGACATCTACAGCCTTGGGGCCCACAAGAATAGTGTATTTCAGAGTATTGCAGAATAGCAACAACAACACAACAACAACAATAGCATAACCCATTAAGTCCCCAATAATTGGGGGTATGGGCGGGGATGGACGGGATACAGACCTAACCTTTGTCAAACAAAGTGGCTGATCCCAGGATACCACTGAAACAGATGTATTGGAGACTAACCTAACCTTTGGCAACAAGTGCACAAAGTGGTTGCTCATATAATACACATGTAACAATGGTCCCCTATGCCGTCGCGTTTGCTACAGAATCATGCCCTCAAATCAAAGCCAAAAGGCATCAGAGAAGGCAGATCCAAGAACCATTTTGATTTATGTGCACATCACCATGCTTCTTTCATTCAGCATCCAGAGCATTAGTGGTGCACAATTATTGCAGAATAGCAACAATATCCGTTAATTCCATTAGTTACAACTGGCCGGCTCGGGGTTTTATTTGTAATAATATTTCTTAATATTAAATCGACACCCGGCCTGGGCCTATACAGAATGTATGCAACTTTATAAAAACATGCAAGAATGATCAATGTCTGTATATGGTTATACGAAAGCAATTCTAAATTCAATACAGAAATATATTTGGAACTCACAGGTTCCTAAATTCCAATTCAAACAGTTTAAGAAAGCTTGGAACTCACAGGCTCCTAAATTCCAATTTAAAAGGTTTAAGAAAAAGAGGAACTCACCTTAGAAGATTTAAAACTCCTAACTCCTTAAGAATTATCGGGATATTCTGATCCGGTTCCTATCACAAAATAAAATCCACCAAACAAAATTACTTTGATGTCGACCAACGAATATGTCAAGCACTTCACTAACATTCTCTCTTACACACAATCTCACTTATGTACTCATACAATTAGTGAATCAATTAACTAGTCAATTGACGTACAAAATTCAATATATGATATACCATCTCTATATGTTAACATGATCAACATTGCTCCTCAAAGTAAAAAGCAATGTAAGTGTCAAATTTAAATCTCTAAATGGAAGTATATTCTTATGGCCTAAGAAAAACATTCTTTCCTTAACTATGAACCAATAATCTAACCTTTAGCTACAAGATTTCCCCTTTTTATGTTCTTTCCAAAACAATACAAAACACAAGAACTATACTACATATTCAACGTCCTTTTTCCGAGAGTTATTGGAGATTAAATAATAATTAGAATCCTTTAAGCATTAGTTTACAAGTAGTAGAGAAATGATCACTTTAGCCTTAACCTTCTTGGTACTATCAATGTCACAACCTTTATTAAACCATCACATCCTTTCTGGTAAAAAGAATCAGAAAAGAAGAAGTACAACATCTGGATTGAAGAGTAGTCCGGGTCCTATAAAAACTATTGCTTTCAAAGAAGCAACAGGCAAATTCCTGACTAATTAATGATCATTAGAGAAGCAAAGAGGGACAACCACCCTTAAGAACTTCCAAACCATTCAACCTTCAATGCTAAACCAAGAAACCAGAAATGACCATTACTTAACTTCTCTAATATCCAATGCATAATAATAATTGAATTGAGATGAAAGGACAACCTTTAAGCCTCTCCAAAACCACCCTTCACCTTCAGAAACAGAATTACATTCCAAAGGATTCAAAAACAGCAACAAAGAAAACAGAAACAAGAAATATTCAGGAACAGAATACATTCATATACTACACTTCTTCTTTCCAAAATGCTAATCAAAGAACAAAAGTACAAAGAAGAAAAGAAAACAGAACAAGAAAAAGAAAAAGAAGACGAGACAGGCAGAAAAACAGAGAAAACCAAAACACTCAGAAAACAGAAATCAGAAAAGAAATCCGAACACAGAGATGAAGCTACCTTCTCAATTTCCTATCATAATTCAATCCTTTAACCATAATTTAACCCAATCCACTAGAAAACAACAATTTAAACATGACTTTCAAATAATATTAAAACTCAATTAAAAGTAATACTCTTACCAAGAATTACAGTTTAACACTTTGAAGATTATATAAAAGTGAAATACTTGATTTATGGAACAAGATTGATTGATAAATTGAGAGAAAAAGATGAAGGAGGAAGGAATCCGAGAGAGAGAGAGAGCAAGAAAGCAGAAATTTTTTACAGAAAAGAAAAAAAAGAAATCTGAGAAGATGACGGGTTGAAGGGGGAAAAAGAAGCAGGAGGTGTAGAAAACACCCCAATTTACTTACAAAGTGTTCATATGCCTCACCAAAATTGTGCTATTTACAATTTCCGTCCCTCAACTATTAAAATTTTCAATTCAAGTCCTCCTATATTTATTTTATTTATTTCTTTCTACTAATATTATTATAATTATAAAAGCTTAAATGTGGGTCTCACAATTATCCTCCCCTAAAAGAAATTTAGTCCTCGAAATTAATCATTAATACCTTGTTATAATTCAGGGTACTTTTGTTGAATGTACTCTTCAGTTTCCCAAGTGGCTTCTTCAATTCCATGGTGCTTCCATAGGACTTTAACCATCGGTATCCTTTTATTTCTCAACTCCTTTACACTCCTTTCCAAAATCTTTATCGGATTCTCTTCATAAGTCAAGTTCTGGCGTAAGTGTAAAGATTCCTCGTTAAGAACATGATCAGGTGTTGGATGATATTTCTTGAGTTGAGAAACATGAAACACGTCGTGCAATCCACCAAGTTCCACTGGTAATTCTAACTGATATGCCACATTTCCAACTTTCCGAATTATTTTAAAGGGTCCGATAAATCTTGGACTGAGTTTTCCCCGTCGATTATGTTTAAACTTTCCCCTATGAGGAGTTAACTTTAAAAATACGGCATCGCCTTCCTCAAACTCAAGATCCCGTCGGCGATTATCAGCATAACTTTTCTGACGACTTTGTGCTGCAAGTAACTGTTCTCGAATAAGCTTAACCTTACCATTCATTTCCCTCCATTTCAGGCAAAATATTTCCTTCTCTCATAGTTTGTCGTTCACCAACTTCCCCCCAGTACAAGGGTGTTCTGCATTTTCGTCCATACAATGCCTCATATGGTGGCATTCTGATTGAAGACTAATAACTATTATTATATGCGAATTCCTCAAATGCCACATTATCCACCCATTTATTTCCAAATTCCAATACACAGGCTCGCAACATATCTTCTAATATCTAAATGGTTCGTTCTAATTGCTCATCAGTCTGTGGGTGCGCTGCAGTACTAAAACTCAATGAAGTACCAAGAGCCTCTTGAAACTTGGGCCAAAACCTTGATGTGAATCTAGCATCTCTATCCGAAATAATGGTCAAAGGTACACCATGTAATCGTACAATCTCCTCGATGTAAAGTTGAGCCAATTTATCTAATGAGTAAGTCATGCTCACCGGAATGAAATGTGTTGACTTAGTTAATCTGTCAACGACAACCCAAATTGCATCTTTATTTCCTTTAGACCGAGGTAGCCCACACACAAAGTCTATAGTCACACATTCCCATTTCCACTCTGGAATCGGTAATGGCTGCAGTAATCCACCTGGTTTCTGATGTTCAGCTTTTACTCGTTGACATGTGAGACATTTGGATACATACTGAGCGATATCTTTCTTCATTCCATTCCACCAGTATGTTTTCTTAAGGTCTTGATACATTTTGTTTCCTCCAGGGTGGATTGTATATCGACTTCGATGAGCCTCGTCCAGAATAATTTTTCTCAATTTCTCATCATCAGGAATGCATATTCGGTCTCGAAAACATATTATCCCATCACTTTCTCGCAAGTAGAATCCATGCATCCCTTCGTTTAATATCTTTTCTTTGAATTGCTGAAATTGTTTTTCATTCATTTGGGCTTCTCTTATACATTTCTGCAGATCAGATGTAACCGTGACATTTGTAAACATAAGTCTTCCTTCTTTTACTGTTACATCTGCTCCAACCAACTCCTCTAATGGCTTTACCTCCAAATTTCTCAATTCAGCCATTCGTACATTTCGACTCAATGCATCAGCAACTACATTTGCCTTACCTGGATGATAATTTATAGGACACTTATATTCTTCAAGAAATTCCATCCATCTCCTTTGTCGAATATTAAGATCTTTCTGAGTAAACAAATATTTCATACTCTTCTGGTCGGTGAAGATTTCAAATGTAGCACCATACAGATAGTGTCTCCATTTCTTTAAAGCAAACACAATAGCAGCCAGTTCAAGATCATGGGTAAGGGTAATTCTGCTCATGTGTTTTTAATTTCCTCGAAACATAAGCTACCACTCTCCTGTCTTGCATCAAAACACCACCTAAACCTTCTTTAGATGCGTCTGTGTAGATCTGGTAACTTTGTTCGGGGTGTGGGAGTATCAAAATAGGTGCTGAAGTCAATCTTCGCTTAAGTTCCTGGAAACTTTGTTCGCACTTATCATTCCACTGAAAATCCACTCTCTTTTGGGTCAATCGAGTCAAAGGTCCGGCAATCTTAGAAAAATCTTGTATGAATCGCCGATAATACCCTGCCAATCCAAGAAAACTTCTTATCTCGGTTGGATTCTGCGGCCTTTTCCAATGAGTCACTGCCTCAACTTTAGAAGGATCAACTGATAATCCACCCTTAGAAATTACATGTCCTAAAAATGATACCTTCTCCAACCAAAACTCACACCTACTAAACTTGGCATATAATTTATGTTCTCGCAGAGTTTGCAATACTTGCCTCAAGTGGTCTTTATGAACTTCAGAAGTCGGCGAGTATACTAGGATATCGTCGATAAAACTGACCACAAATTGATCCAAATACGGTATAAATATGCGATGCATAATATCCATGAAAGTAGCAGGTGCATTTGTTAACCTAAAAGGCATTACTAAAAATTCGAAGTGACCATACCGTGTGTTGAATGCTGTCTTGGGTACATTCTCCGCTCGAATTTTCACCTGATAGTATCCTTGCCTCAGATCCAATTTAGAATAGCATCCAGCTCCTCGTAGCTGATCAAATAATTCATCAATAAGTGGAAGAGGATACTTATTCTTGACTGTCACATTATTCAGCCCGCGGTAATCGATGCACAGTCGTAAGGTTCCATCTTTCTTTTTAACGAACAATACCGGAGCTCCCCAAGGGGATGTGCTCGGTTGGATAAATCCTTGCTCCAATAGGGTTTGCAACTGCTCTTTTAATTCTGTGAGCTCAATTGGTGCCATTCGATAGGGAGATTTGGACATAGATTATGTTCCTGGTATTAAATCAATTGAGAACTCCACTTCCCTATCTAAAGGTAAAGATGTTAACTCTTCCGAAAATACATCTGGAAATTCTTGCACCACAGGAATTTTTCCAAGCTCAATCTGCTCTTCAGGTTTATTTATCAAATGTGCCCATATTCCTTGACAACCTTTTCGTAACATCTTTGTTGCCTTTGTCCCTGATATCAGAAAGTTTACATCTTTTGCTTTACTTCCTCGGAACTCCAAGATTGGCTCACATGGCTTACCAAATTTCACTGTTTTACCGCGACAATCTAATTGAGCATAATGCTTAGCTAACCAATCCATTCCTAGTATAACATCATATCCTTTAAAAGGTAAACTGATAAGATCTCCCTCCAAAGTAGTTTTCCCAACAATAATATCACAATTAAAGTATACCATTTCTGCAATCTCACTATTACCCATGGGCGAACTAACCAACAATTTATAGGGAAACTTAACAGGTATGCAATTCAAATATTGAATAAAATGAGGTGAAACAAATGAGTGCGAAGAACCAGGATCTATCAATATTCGTGCTATTTGTGAAAATATAGTTAGCGTACCTTCCACTACTTGTGAAAATTTTACAGAAAAAAAAAAAAAAGAAATCTGAGAAGGTGACGGGTTGAAGGGGAAAAAGAAGCAGGAGGTGTAGAAAACACCCCAATTTTCTTACAAGTGTTCATATGACTCACCAAAATTGTGCTATTTACAATTTCCATCCCTCAACTATTAAAATTTGCAATTCAAGTCCTCCTATATTTATTTTATTTATTTCTTTCTACTAATATTATTATTATTATAAAAGCTTAAATGTGGGTCTCACAAATTAATGAGTTGATAAAATAAAATTAGGAGTCTATAAAGAAATTATGATTACTTTATTGTATATAACACAATAAAATCAATAGCATGCATTATTATAACTCATCAGTAAAATCTGAAAAGCACATGGCACGCAAACGTCCTAGCCTTTACTTGAACACGCAGACAGATTTGCCCAGAATTATAACAATAAAGTGGCTTTAGTCATTTCAATATCATTGCCTCATTTTTACTATGTTTTGTGTGTTTAAAGCGAGACAACCATTTACACAATGCCCATGAAAAAAATAACAAGTCAAACAGATTTAAAAAGAAAGGAAAACAGAAAGAAAGGTTGATCTGCGACTGCAAGCTTGTTAAATGCATAACAGCAAAATGGCAGGTAAAAAACTTCATCATGCTCAGGCATTCAGGTAAATTTGATTAAAGATGCATCCACAACAATTTTATAAAATCATCAATGGCTAACTTGCTTTCACCACGCCAAAAGTTTGGTCCATATCACTAAACCTCTATGCAGAGCAGCAGAGGGTATCTAAGTAATGAAGACTTGACCATCTACCCCACCCCCCCCACCCCCGGTGGCAGCCAAGGGGAAAATAACCTACCAAGAAAATGCTGACTACGATCTCACACATTCAACATCTCTTTAAAAGTTCCGGGTACAAAATCAAATTAGCCCGGCTGGGCACAATAAACAACCAACATTTTCCTTTATTGTACAACATTTTATAAAGTACCGGAGGCCTTTGAAGAAGCTCACGTCTCCTAATATTACATGCACCATAAATGACTTGCATGGTCATCTTCGAAAACTCGACCATCCAAAGTAGTCTCAACGTGTAATCTTTAGTAACAATACCCTACTGATACTGCAAAAAAATGATATTTCCTACATTTTGACCTCTTTGAAAAAAATTAAATAAACAATATGCAATATAGAGCCTAAAGTTCTTCAAATTTTTCTGCAGAAAGATTGTACTTGGTTTTATTATCATCAGAAATGTGCAAATCAGGCTCAGTTCATAACTGCAATAGCCTTTTACATGCAATTAAACCTAGAAATCAATACCCTGGGAATATTCTCTCACCAACAATTTTATGTTAAATCACCAGATATGTACCCTTTTAGGACTAACCGTCTAAGAGAAAAGACAGTGGCTTTCCCCAAGTTCTCTATTCTTTCCACGCCTTCTTTGGGTGGGTGTAGAGGATGGATAAACCTTTTCAACCAATTTTTCAAAAAATATAAAAAAACAATTCTATAGGAAATGTGTCATTTTAGAAACATTGGGGGCCCGCCACCTCCCCTAGATCCGCCATTGCTTATTGATAAAAACATATATACAGTGTGTGTATAAACTATGTAGGGATAAGTTTCAGAGTCGGTAAAGCCCTAAAAATATACCATTACTATTTTTAAGTTGTGGTAGGTAATAATGAAAAAACAAAAAGGACGGAAGGAACGTGAAACCGTACTTGTTAATTTTTAACTTTTTTGGGGGGCACTGTAATGCGATAAAATTGAATCTGCAACAGAAACACGAAAGTAACGCAACAAAGTAATCTTTATTAATCAAATCAATAGTGAGTTACAATCTCTGGAAGGACTCCAATTTAGCTGGAATGATCCTCCGATTCTCCTCTTTTGAATTTGTTTTTGTCCTAGCGTTCGAAGACTTGATCTTGAATTAAATACGATTTGATTCCAAGCGCTAAACCTTCGATTCCACAAAGCCGTTATGCCTTCCCGAGTTTTTGTCGCGAAGAACGCCTTTGAAGACTGTTGAAGATTTCCTGAGAGCTTTTGTCAGTTGAAGTCTTTTTGTAGCTTCCAAATGATCTCTCTCTGTCCTCTTTTTTTCAAGCCTTGGGGAAGACCCCTATTTATAGGCATAAATGAGGGCTAGGGTTTTACTTATTGGGCTAAGCAGCCCATTTACTTATGTTGGGTTGGCCCATTCTTTATTTGGGGTGGCCCAATGTTTAATCCATTGTCTTAATGGACCTCTATTTAACTTAACATTTTGGGCTGGCATTTCATTAGCCCAATTTAGTTTGATCCACTATTTTCTTTGGACTTTATTTCAAGTGGATCTGGGCTTGTTTAAAAATGATTTATTTTAATATGGCCCAGTTGCAGTGGTCCAATATTTAATCATTATTTATTTAATTCAAGTAGCCCAGACGAATAATATTTATTTATTAGTCTGGATTAAATAAATTTAATCACTCAAAAATTCGCTTGTCTACAGGCACTAAAAAAATTAGTGTAATCACTTTATAATTTTACCTTAAAGGAGAGGGCAACATACAATAAATACACACGTAAAATTATTTTTCTTTTAGTGGGGACACTTGCCCCCCACTCAGATGTATGTGGCTCCGCCACTGACCTCACCTCAGGTGAGCTTAATTACCAGTGAGATTATCATGACACCAACGAAAAGCAGGCCAAAATTAAGGGAATCTCACAATTCATTGTTAATAGGATGAATAATTTATTTAGCCAAAAAGAATAAAATGAAAAACTTATTTAGCCAGAAAAATACAATAATGAAGAATTTTCTGAATTAAATTAAGGAGATCAATTAATTAAAGCTACATATTTCAACCCAAAAGCTTTCAGGGAATCAAAGGAAAGGAAAACCCGTCAAATCCAAAATGACAAGCAACCCAGTAAATCCTCCTAGACTATCGAAGTACAATCATCGAGAGAGTGGAAGCAGAATGGAAGTGCCAGACCTAACAAATGTCAACCATAAAAGGCCCTGCAAAACCATAGCTATAGGCTTCAGATAACATCTTCGAAAATAAGAATAGGTGACCATCGCAGATTTAGCAGGGGAAGGAAGAATATTCTTGACCATAGACAACCTCTATCATGTGCCAAACAAAACTGGGAAATTCTTCAAAAGCAGCTTCTAGGGGGGCCTCTACATTCCAATGTTATGCATTGCCCCAAAAATGAAGCATAGCACGGTAAGCAAATGCTTTCAGAAAATCCCACAGAAGATGCAATACAAGAGTGGCAAACTAATATAAGCCGTCACACATGTAGCAAGCATTATTGACAAGGACCGGCAACAATTCAAGAATCATATTCTCATTGATCTGAGCTTGAGAGATTGATATCCATTGACCTCGTCAAAAGTGTTTTAAACAATGTACAAGGCAATGGGATGAGTGAATGGCTCATCAACCATCCACTGCTATTAGTTGCAGTATATATGAGGAGCACTGACTTTGATAAAAAGATCCTTCAGAAAAGGTGCATAATTTGCATGAAGTTGCCACCTTGAGAAGGTGCCAACGCCAAATAGACGACCCAATATCAGAATAATGACATCAGGGAGACGGACGCAGGAATGAGATGAAGTTATGTGGTTGTACAAGATCAAGCCATTTGACTTTGAAGTACAAGATATGTAGTGTAGCCTACCAACATGCAGCCATCTACACATGCAAAAGACCGAAAATGGAAACAGAATCAAAATAGCAGTTTTGGTATGAAGCAACTAAACTAGATAATTGTATTCCTAACATCGTGCAACTTCCGACATGGTCTTCCAATAGAGATCTGGCGTATATTTGTATATATGGCTCATAATATACTAAACTAAAAGAAATTGCACCAATGAGAGATTGTGCCAGTAAAGTTCCAAAAATAAAGGTATTAAAGGCAAAATTGTAAAATGTGCCAGAACATGGGAACAAAGCTCATAGTTCCTCTACAGATAAGACTAGAATAAGAAGAATGGCACAGAGAGTAGTAGGTCCAACAATGTACATTGCAGCGAGAAAACATCCTAGAACTTTAAAAAAAAATCCTCTCTGAAAATGGAACCTCGTAACCTCGGCTTCAGTAACTAGATAATATGAAGATAGTTCAATCAGCTTGAATGTACTTAAAAGGTCACCAAATCCCCTCTTTTTGAGTGCATAATAAAAGGTTACCAAATCTGGAAAGAAATGGGGGGACACCACAAAAGATAGTCAAAACCTCAACCAATCACAAGTCACTTTTATCATTTATGGTCAAAACTCGAACCTTCTTGAAAATCTAAACTTAAATATGTATACATCAGATCAACATTGTTTTCTTTTTCTTCAATAGGAAAACATCAGATGATTCAAATAATAACCAACAACTCTGAGGCCAACATCAAATTGGTTGAATCCTATCATCTTTAAAAATTATATCCGCTATTGTAAAATGTGTCGGTCCAGGATATAATTGGTTGATCCTACGAGTCGTATTCTTAGCGATAAACTACTAACACTACTACACAAATAAAACAAGAAAAAGAAAATAATCAAATTGAAGAAAAACAAATCATGGACAATAATACCATTCAAAGTGAAGAAGAACTAAAACACAAGAATCATGGTAAAAAAATTTGATAATTCAAACACGTACACCCGAGTCAGTAAAACAACAAAAAAGATTGAATTATTTTTCTTCCTTGAACAATAATATATTTTTATAACCCTAACCTAGTTTAGCTAAAAAATTGAGCTAATATTGACATTCAAAACACAAATAATCACGAAAAAAACTTCTATTCTTAATAAATAAAAAACCCTAGGCAAAGGGGGAAAATAATTGTATGTACAGAAACACAGAGGAAAAAAAAAGCCGGATGGGGTAGGGGAAAGAAGGACGAACCAGTAGAGGAATATCAAGATAAGGCGGTGGCGGCGATCCAAAGCTGATTGAGAAAAATAAGCAAACGCTGGTGGTGTTGGGAGGAGGAGAAGAAGAAGGGAGGCGACTCTGAGGAGGAGGAGATTTTGAGTGACGACAGTGCGTGAGTGCGTGGAGACGATCCAAAAAAGACTATTGAAAATTTATTTGAGAGAATAGCTATTTATTTATATTTATATTACAACCGATCACAAACCGTCACAATTCCACATGTAATTTGTTGTTATTTAATTAGTTTAAAAAATATGATTGATTGAAATAATTTTTTTTATCTATTAAATTAATTATATAGCTTGACATATTTAACTTATTCAAGTTATTCAGAAAAAAAATGACTTATTCAAATGAATTGTTAATTTTAATATTTTTTATTTTTCCTATTCTATTTTATTCTTTCTCTTTTCAATACTATTGAATATCCCACATCGAAAATTGATGAAACTTTTGAAATTTGACAACATTATAAATAAAGGGGTTGATAATTGTTTTTTATTGAATTAATTTGTTGGGTCGGTTTTTAGTCTATCAAATTGACTGACAAGTCCAAGTTGATTTGATATTTTTTCATATAAATAGTTAAAGTTTTTTAATAAAAAAAATTAGTTTACTGAGTCATTTAGTTTATATTTTTTTTGGTATAATCGGTATCTCTTATTCATCATTTGAAAAAGAATCAAACATAATACATGTAAAGAAAAAAATCAGAGGCAGCAGCCACACGCTATCGTTTGTATACCCACTTTAATCTATATATGTACAAATATCCTGAATTGTGATTTTTCCATCCCTCCAGGACTTCATCCATTCAAGACTTCGAGCCCTGATTATTTGCGCAATAACACGCGGATCCGGAATGATCACATCCTCATCATGCATTTTCCTATTTCTGAAGTACCAGAGATAGTGACAATCTTAACTCGAAATAGCAAGCTCCAGTTAATGTCTTGGCACATTGTCTCACAACTAGGTTCAGTAGCCTTTTGTAAGCAAACATCCACCCATCTTCTTGGTCCCAAATTCCCCCAGAAGGCATGCCAAGCATCAACCTTCACAATCTTCCGCCATATCTATTGTACCCACACACAATCTCGAACCGCATGCAACATTGTATCAACTTCTCCATCACAGAAACTACGCATCGAGTCCTCTCCGCAATACCAGTTGAACAGTAACTCATTCGTCGGCAGCCGGTCATGCCTAACCTGCCAGAGAAGAAAGTTATAGCGATGTGGTCCCCGAGCTTTCCATACTCTCCTACATTGCTTCCATTCGTCACTCGGCGGCGCTCCCCTAATCAACCTGTAAAATACCTGTGACACAAACTCATTACTGCCACTCTCCTTTAATGTTAACAAAGGCCTCTCCTCTTATGTGAGCCGTTCCGGGTCGGAACCCCCCTCCCCAATCAATTTCATCCTGGAGGACTTCCCGAATCATCCACAAACTACGCCAAATTACGGAAGCATTTTGCTTCCGAGCCTGCTGAAACAAGCAACCATATTTCTGGCAAAGGATTCTCGCCCAAAGTTTGTGCGGTTCCTGTAACATTCTTCATCCCAGCTTACATAGCAAGGCATAATTCACATCCTTAAGACGCCCAATACCCAGGCCGCCCTCCTCTTTGTTCTTACATATCACATCCCATGCTACCGTGTGCAATTTTCGTGTCCCTTCATCGTCTCCCCAGAAGAACTGACGGTTTAATCTTTCCAACTCTTCTAAAGTCCCTTTTGGGAAGGCTGCGGCTTGCATGTAGTAGCTAGGAATCGTTGAAGCTATTGTTCTAATAAGTATGTTCCGGGATGCTCGAGACATAATCTTCCCCTTCCATCCTCTCAGTTTCTTGCAAACCTTATCCACAACCATGCCAAAAGTGTTCTTCATCATTCTCCCATGCAATATTGGAATACTGAGATACTTCCCCATATCTTTAGTTAGTTGCATCCCACATTTTATACTCAAATTTCGTGCCACTGTTGGAGCCAGATTCCTTGAGACAAACAATTTTGATTTCCCCATGTTCACCTTCTGTCCCGACTGATCACAAAACCATCTAAGTATAGCCTCCATAATCATAGCTTGCGTTTCACTAGCCTCTCCAAATAGGAAAAGGTTATCCGAGAAGAATATATGCGATACACAGGGTCCGGCTCTTGTCAATTTCATCGGCTTCCACCGCTTCTTCTCCACTTGCTTCCCAATTTCGGCTCCCTAAGACCTCCATGCAAAGCACAAACAAATATGGGGAAAGGGGATCGCCTTGTCGCAACTCCCGTTGTGGGACAAATCCTTCAAGCTTCTCCCCATTCCACAAGACCGATAACTTCGCAGATGAAATGCAAAATATATTTAACTCTTGTAGTTCTCTGCTGAAGCCCACGTTTTGTAATACCTCTTTTAGGAAATCCCAGCTGATACGGTCATATTCCTTCTCTAAATCTATCTTTGCCTCCATCCATCCTTTCCGCCCCACCTTATTATTCATGCTATGAATGACCTCTTGGACAATCACCACATTATCCACCCCATGTTGACCCGGTATAAAGCCACATTGATTCTCAACAATCAGCTTGCTCATTAAAGGTTTCAATCTATTCGCAATCACCTTAGTTAAACACTTAGTAACAACATTACATAAGGCAATTGGACGAAATTGGGCAATGCTTTCAGGTACTTCTTGTTTGGGTATTAAGGTGATAAGTGACTCATTCATCTTATGAGGGAAACAACCATCTCGGAACGCTTTTTTCACGAATTGAATCGCTTCCTCTCCCACGACATTCCAATACTTCTGGAAGAAAACTAGCGGTAGACCGCTTTCAACGCCCCAATATGTTTAACGGCTTGATACACTTCGGGGTCAGACACCTCTCGATTCAACAATCTTCTATCCATATGGTTCAAAGGAGGAAAGGCAAAATCAGACAAGCCCGGGGAGCTTATTGGTTTCGCAGTATACAGCTCCTGATAAAATTTTATAGCTATATCCTTCAAAACATTCGGATCATCCTCCCAGACCCCATCAAGCCCAAGTAACCTCAACACCTTCCCCTTCTTACGTCGAATATTCACCATCATATGAAAATACCGAGTATTGTTCTCCCCTTCAACCCACCATTTTACTCGCGACTTCTGTAACCAACCCAATTCCTCTTGTAACAAAATATCAATGTATTCCCCCACTAGCCGTTGCTCCAGCTTTAAAAGATACATATTATGACCCCGTCCTAGCATTTTCTGAATACCCCCTAACCTAGCCAAACATCTGTTTTCCCGACTGATGATACTTCTGAATACCTCTCTCTCCCTACCACTGTAACGCCTTGTTACAGGTCTCAATAGTCTCACCAAGACCACATTCTTTCCGTAGCCAAGTCGTCTTTAAAAAATCCTCAGAATTCTCGTGTTGAATCCAAGGCAACTGAAATCTAAACGGCCTCAGCATCTGGACCACCTCTCTCGGCTGCTCACAAAGAACTAAAATCGGATTATGGTCTGATTGTGTTTTCGGTAAATGTTGGACTTCAGTACTTGATGAGCCTATATTTTACCATTATTCTGGATTATTTTCATATTTGTTTTGAGCTTTATTGAGAGAAAATAATTTATTAAATTAGTCTTTATGAGTGAATATGCCTAAAATGTTCTTATAAATTTAATTCACTAATTTATATTATTTGATACAGGTTAAGGGCATTTTGGACAAAGAAGAATTATATTTGGCATGTGCTAAAATGTCACCGGGTTCAACTTGGAATAGAAGACTGAAAATATACAAATTTATTACGTGCCAAAAGTTGAATTGGAATTAAATTTGGAGATTACTATAATCACATTTGGAGTAAAAGAAGAAATTGACTTCAAGTAAAACAAGGTTACCTAATTCTAATTGGGAAAAGAATCAAGCAGTGCATTGAGCACTATAAATGCATCACGTTTGATACAATTCAAGAATCCCCTAGGGGATCAAATCCTTGTATATACCATTCATTCAATATCCCCTGGCGACATCATTCAAGGCCATTCTCGGCTAGGCTTGGGCAGAGGATCTAAGGAGACGAGCTCGGAGCTCGTGAATCGTTTCGTCATCAAGCTACTTCTTTTATTATTTTTATTCATGTTTAGTTTTAGCTAATTTTCTTGTGACTAACAGCTTCTTTGAAGGTCGAAACTTTTATGGATATATTTGATTTTTATTTATATCAACAATATGGTTAATTATTATTATTTGTTCTTAATGCTTGCAATTTTCTGATCAATTATTGCATGAATCTAAATTATTTGTAGAGGCTGAGAAATTTTATATTTAATTGGATCACGGATAATAACGACATGACGTAAAATTGACTAGAGATAGATTCAATTTCCTTGTGTGGTTTCTAGCGAGTAGTAAACAAAAGTTAGGGAAAGTCCACAGAGTTTTATGCGGTTTTAGGTCTTAAAATCACGTAGAGATACGACTGATTTATTCTCTAAAGCTAGGAGTTTTTCGTCAAGAGATTGTGTCTAACTTATATTCGGGAATTTCAACCATTAACCTAGTTGAGACTTAAATTAAGGAATCATTTATTTTCCATAAAATGAGTAGACTGGATTAGAGATGTCTTAGTCCATTCGTTATATATATTTTCGTCTCATGCAGTTGCATCTTTACTTTATTTAATTGTTTTTCCATTATTAGTTTTAATTAATTCATTCATCCTTATTTTGGTTTAAGTTAGGTTATAAGTAAGAAATTTTTCCAGTTAGATAACCAATCCTCGTTGGGACGATCTTTTACTTATCACTTTATTACTTGTTTGATATTTGTGCACTTGCAAATTTCGCATCAAGTTTTTGGCGCCGTTGCCGGGGATTGTTTTTATCTAGTGTAGAATTATATTACTAAACCTAAGTTTAAACTTTATTATATTTTATTATTTGTTTGATTTTTTTCTCTTTATTTTTATTTTATTTACTTATTTAATTTTTTATTTTTTGTCTCAGGCAAAAAGTTGGAAAAAAAATGGCTTGGAATAATTCGCAATGGTTCAATCCAATATCTATGCCGTCAAGGAACAATGCCATGAGTTTTCAATGCGAGCTTTGTGGAGCAATTTATCATCATACGAATAAATGTAGACAATGTATGATGGTAAATTCTTATTATACTACTAATGATGCTAATTTTTTTGGATAGGACAATGTGGAGAATAATCAATATTCGTACTATTACAATCATGGAATAGATATCGAATTATGAATGGGAGCGTAATAGTTATTTTCTCGAAACATCACCACAACCTCCAACTCAAGATAATGGAGGAAACTTTGAAGACATGTTAGCTAAAATTCTGGATGCTTCTAACGAAAGGATAGAAAGGTTGAAAAATCGGAATCGGAATCTTGAGGCCTCGCTTAAAAACATGACAACCCAAATGGGACAAATGATTGATTTTCTAAACCAACCTCAAGAAGTCTTTCCATGTGATATAGAGGAGCATCCGAACGAGTTGGAGGAAATCACAGAAATAGATGAAAGTACATTAGAGCAAAATCTAGAGATTGAGTCTACTGCACTTGAGGAAGATGATGTAGTCAAGAATTTTCCACTTGTCCAAAATCCACAAGGTACAGTAGGTAAGCAATGTAAGGAAGAAAATAATGGTAATGTTGATATTAAACCTCTTCCTTTTTCTGAAATTGTTAAGCATCATTCATTAAATGTTGATGTTGAATCTATTAAGCTTGAGGAAGATGATGGAATCGAGCATTCTCCACTTGTCCAAAATTCACAAGATGAAAGAGGTAAGGAAGAAAATAATAATAATGTCGATATTAAATCTCTTCATTTTTCATTAAATTTTGGAGTAGATTATGTGTCTTTTAATGTCTTTGAATCTTTAGATAATTCTTCAAAAGGGAAATCCTTATTTTCTATTCATGTTATTGATGTTTTAATGGATTATTCTTCTTCTAAGTATATCGCAGGAAAATTAGGAGGAGAATGGCATAAACCTTTCAAAGAGAAAAAAAAAATTTAGCAAAGACTTTTAAAGATAGTGTAAAGAAAAAGAAGTTTGCTTTCAAAGGCCACAAAGTGAAGAATCGTGTAAAAGGGGTGAATCAGGAGGAAACACTTGCCTTCTTGATCGTCCTCCTGATTGATTGAGCATATAAAAGAAGTCAAGCTCGAGACTATAAACGAGAATTATTACTAACCTATCTCTTTTGAGTCTTTTTATTGTCGGAGTGTCAAGTTTTTTTTTCCTTAGAAATCTAAATTTATTTTAGATTTCTTTGATTTTTCTTGATTCTTCTTGTCCCCAAAAAAATTAAAAATTGAAAAAAAAACTCCAAAAAATTATTTTAGTTAGTTTTTTTTATTTTTTTCCTTTTTTTTTTTTTCTATCTTTTGTAGTAAGTTGCTTGAGCCTTGGTGATGCTACGATCGCGCTCTTTTCCATAATCCGCTCTCCAAAATGCTTCAATTATCCGGCTAAGTTTCTTAACCCTTCCTTTGTGTTTTCTTATTTTCAAACATTGAGGACAATGTTTATTCTTAAGTGGGGGGTGGAGATTTGGTTTAGTGCTGAAATTTTTCAAAATTTAGATTTTTATGGTTTTAAAGCTTTATTTTTAAAAAAAACAAATATCTGAAAAATTAAGAGATTTTTTGAGCATGAATTCTCATCTTGATATTTGTCTTGATATTCTTGAAATTAGTTGATATGATTCTCTATTGATATAGACTAAGATGTGATTGATTAATATGATCTTAAATATTTCTTTGCTAATTTAATCTTAATATGGAACTTGAGTTAACTTTGTCATGATCCTTGTGAATTGATGAAGATACTTAGACTTTTATTACGTGATTAATTACATATTTTGGTCAATATCTTCACAAACTAGAACTTGTTGAATTACATACACGAGGCGAAATTTTTAAGACTTTTCGATTTGCTTGGTGGATGATATTAGGCATCTCTTTGAATCGTTTGAGCCTTTCAAGCTATAATTTCCCATTTACATTATATCCCTAGTACCCCCAAGCTTTCTCAGTTCTGTTGATAAGAATGGTTGAGACCGCCATTCAATTAATTATCATATCGTTAGCCTCATTAACTCACCCTGAACCCACAAATATTATTTTACATTCCCTTATGAGAGAGGAAAGTGCATGCTTATTTTACAAGAAATTTTTTGAGCTCATTAGTAAAGTTATGAGAAGATGGTGTTGTTGAAGAATTTGAAATTGGTTGTGGAAGTTATGAGTTCATTTGAAAAAGAAAAAAAAAGATGGAAAAAAAAAGAGAAAAAAATACCTCGATGTACTGTCCGGTCCGGCCCTCCCTATCTAAAGGACTCTAGTGAACTAAAAATTGACATTGGATTGACAATTTTAATCCGGTTTCCAACCCACCGGATTCATATTATATGCCATGATGCTACTCCCAAATTCGATTTGGATCAACCTGATGGAAATCAGACCATTGGGAGGGTCCTCCGGGAAAGTCATCTGATTAGCCAAACCTAAGTAGAAAAAATTCCCAATTGCAAACAAGGAACTATATGAATGCTCAACACTAGTACACACAAAAGAATTGGAGAGATTACGACTAAGAGATACCTGACTTTTAGGACGGAGTCATATTCACGATATTTTTTTTTTTTGAGGCCCGAAGGCGATTGTCCCCGAAGGGGAAGAGCGGAGAATACCCTAGATAAGGAGATTATAGCATGCCCCAAGCTGGGGAGGGAACTTAGCATCACAAGGAGGAGAATTTTATTGCCCCATAAGGGGAGATACGAGAATCGACCACGAGACCTCCGTCCCGTGGCCGGGTAGCCTTACCACTTGAGCAGTTTTGGCCACTGTTATTCCTAAATTCTTGTTTGACGAAATCAGTGAAATGGGATTTGTGATCTTCTTTTCCTATATGTTTCCTCACTGCTTTCATAAGTTATCTATATACCTTTGATGCTGCCTTTAAGCCTTCCAATGAACCCCTTAATTCTTTTTAAAAAATAACCAAGAAAAAAATAATTGATTACTCTTTTGGTGTAGAATTTTCTAGTGAAATGAATAAACTTTGTCAATAATCTTTATCTTCTTCCTTTTCCGGAATCAAAACCGTAACAATTGAACAATAATAATAATAATAATAATAATATAAGGTAAATGGAAAATCAGAAGACAGTCGAGAAAAAAGGAAATTGGAGATTATGAAAAATATTTTACCTGAAAGAGGAAGACCTTCTTTGTTTGGAATTAAAGTAATAAAAAAAGTGAAAGGAGATTGGAGTGGACGGAGCAAGGTGGTTAATTTAGGTTGTTCTTGGAGTCGACCGGATTCCAAAACTCCGCTAAGGCTCCAGTGCGGAATATATATTGTTCCGCACCATACAGAACAATTAATAGCTGTTGGATCAATAATTGGACGGCTGAGAGAATTTTACTTAAAATACCTATTATTAATAATATTTTAAGTAAAATGACCGTGGTCGTCCAATGCGTGATCCGACGGTTATTAATTGTTTCTTACAATTTGAAACAATATGTGTTCCTCACGCGAACAGGACTGCCAAAATTCATAGAGGCTCCTTACTTAGTAGGCGCATGTTTTGCACCACGGCTCCAGTGCAGAACGGGATTTTGTTCCGCATGTGCGGAATGGATTCTTATCCGTTGAATTAAATTTTTTACAGCTCAGATTGATTTAAAAACAGCTGTTTTTTTTAAAGACCTATTTTGTGAACACCTGTTTTTAAGTAAAAAATACCTGTTTTCAAGGGAAAAAATGTTATGCACATACCTTAGACGCTTAGACTCCAACAAATAATGGTTAACTCTGATGCGTCAATAGATCATGTGGTTCAGATTCATTCACAATAAAAGCGATAGTGTTTTTGACGTAATTTGTACCACATGATTAAATATTAGAATTTTCAAAAATAATACCCCCTTCCGAATAGAATGTCCATATTTGATTTTACACAAAAATTAAGGAGATTAGTTTGATTATAGATACTTTACCATACAATTCTTCTTAATTAAAGATCTTAGGGCTCCTTGCACCAAAAAATAAGGGGTACTCTCCACCCACCCTATAAATAGGAAGTTTACACCCCTTTCACTCACAATTCAAAATACTCCTCTCTCAAATACTTTTCTCTCCAAAAAAAATCTTCTCCCCCTTAACCTGCCGGAGTCCACCTCCTGTTCGCCGGAGCCACCGTCGGAACACCCACCGGAGCCTCCGTTCGCCGGATTACGGCAAAAAAAAAATTGCATTTTTGAGCTAACCGGTCTAGATCTACCACAAAATATCAATTTGAAAAAATTTGGAGTCACAAAAAAAATTCGACCAGATTCCGGCTAAATGGACTCCGAAGATTGTGGTTATTTGGAAGACATTGATTTTGAGGTAAATACTTACGTATACATTTATTGTTGTTTTAATAATATTTACATCTTTCCGATAAAAAAAACATGTTTAAACTGGAAAAAATTGGGGAAAAACACACCAGAATGGAGAAAACAACACTGGGAGCACACTGGATAATGCTTTAAGCCGCGTGTCAGTCTGCCCGCGGTGGAAAAAAATCATTTTTTAAAAATATTTTTTCCAGTGGCTAAGAATTATTATTTTGTGCAATTTTTTATTTATTTATTTGATTTTTTGATTTGTATTTATTGTAGGTTTAAACTTCAAACTTCAAATGGACCCGATAGCGATATTGAAAATTTTTCTGATAATGAGGAAAATTAGCCTGATACAGGGGATAGAACATAAAGTTTATATTGTGATTGGTCGCTCAAGAGAGGGATAAGATTATAGTGCATCCAAGTCCTATTTACGGTGTGAGCGTTCCAATACGTACGATGAGGCACCTAATATTAGTAGACGATGAACAATAAAGTAACAAAATCAATGAAATAGTAGAACTATTACGAGCAAATAGTAATTATAGAACTATAGTCCGGGAGTTGTAGACGTAGTAGGACTATTACGAGTAAATAATAATTATAGAACTATAGTCTAGGAGTTATAGACTTAGAAAGTTGAAAGTCCTATAATCGTATCTAGCGAACCTAATATGTGTGTATTATCAATAATATACATATACACTACAACAGATGCTCTATTTCACATTTTGTAGCCGATCATTGTTTGGTACGAAAATATTCTGTAGCATACTTTGTGGCTAAAGATGCGTTGCTAAAGGTCTTTTGCAACAAAATTCTAATTTTGTGGTCAATAATTGCACCTTTAGCGACGAAAATGTCCATACATAAAATGTCACCTAAATAACTTGGAAAACTAAAGTCAAGGATAAAATTCTTTTTATAGCAAACATTTTCCTTTAAAGAAGAAAATGGCCATAGATGTACAGAATTTTAAGAAAATATATATTTTTATCACACAATTACAGTGTAATACATTCCCAATTAAATTTCCAAGATGATCAGTACTTATTTGGTAATAGAAGTTGGTCGATTTTTAGATAAGCGAATTCAATAGCAATGCAGATCAGGACTAAAAAAGATCTTAAAGATGATTGTACCGAAGAAGCCAACTTTAACACATTGTTCTTGAACATGTATGTGCCCGAATTGAGGAACTTCATGATGCAGTAAGAGCTTAGGGATAAATCCTACGACAACGCGCACCAGAATATATATCATATGTCAAGTTTAGACAACACTTGCATAAATTGGCATGGCTATAAAAAATTATTTATCTAACTTGACCCATGAATGAAGATTAAACGAGTTTCTGCAACAAATATCAGAATGATAATGATCGGAATAAACTGAGAGGAAAAAAAAGGAAA
This sequence comes from Vinca minor, assembly GCA_026122235.1. Taxonomy (NCBI): domain Eukaryota; kingdom Viridiplantae; phylum Streptophyta; class Magnoliopsida; order Gentianales; family Apocynaceae; genus Vinca; species Vinca minor. The sequence goes on along the minus strand of JAOCZM010000011.1, from coordinate 12,778,326 downwards.
AATGGCACAAACAAGTCTACAGAAAGATCATATACTACGGCAGGCAGTATCCTACGACAACGCACACTATAATGGATATAAAATTGTTTTAAACTTGTAATCTATATGAAAAAATAGAGTCAATTGTAGTATCATATATTGAAAAAGATAGAAAACAAAGATCTTGTACTATAAAATGTAAAATCTTTTGTTCTCGCTCCTCATTTATTCCAATTATATAATTGTTAAGTGTCGTTTCATTTTTATTAAAAAAATAAGAATAAGATAAATACTAAATGTCACACTCTTTATTTAGGTTTCACCATATTTTATGTTTTAAATTTTTGTAAGAAGAAGAATTAATGTTTTACAACTTTTTATTAGTAATAAGATAGAAATGAAACACAAAAATGGAAAATAAAATTTAATCAGCTGAAACAGATAGAGTATGATGGGTTTTGATCCATATATATATATATATATATACCAGTCTAATGACTAGTGTGCTATGCACGAGATGTACGATTTATTTGGTCAAAATAATGATAGAGAAAGACAAAAAGAAACGTCCACGTTGGAAAAACAAAAAGAAACGTCCACGTTGGAAAAAAGTAATTTGTATATTATTTAAGAGAAAACTGCTATATATACATCAACTATTTATACTTTCTTATAAGTAGTTTTAACAATAAAATAGAACCTTTTTAGCTCAAATTATTTACGGGTTTGCTGTTTGTGTCAAATTAAGGAATCAAGCCAATTTTCATGCCAAAGACAGCATGGGACTTGAGGGTATAATTGTCCCTCAAAACATCTTATTTAAAATATAAAAAAACAAAAACCTATCTACTCTTTTTCTCCAAAGAGACCCGCCCCACCCCCTTCTCTTACCCTGTCGCCGCCCACCATCACCATCACCATCACCATAACCAACACCAATCTCCACCATCCTACAATACCAATCCCTTAATTTGTTTCAACGTTTAATCCGTTCGATGCTCTTGTTTCTAAAATGAAAGTCAAATCCCCCAATTTACTGAAGCCCCAACTTATGATATTGTTCTCCTGAAGGTAATTATTGTCGCTCTCATTCAGCCAACAATTCGATTTATGAAACTCCAGAGAGCCACCAAAGCAAGTATTTTTCATAGACAAAAAGATGGAGTTAATTAACAATAACATCTGGAACTAAATCCAGAACTACTAAATTCTGAGGTAACTGCACGCATATAATTCTGCTTAAATATTAGCAAACCACAGCGATGAGCAATGTGAGGACTTTAACAGAACAGAAAAAACATATGTTCAAACCTGCATGTGTGCGGCAAAAACACAGAAGAACGGACTGGAAAGAGATATATATCTTGGATTCACTAAGCAAATATATAAACTCACTTTCATACAACTAAAACATGTTTGTACAATATCAACAAAATAATGCAACTATAACTTCTGATTGAAAAAGAAAACTTTCCCACAGAGGATTCAGATTGGTACAAACAAATGTCTTGATGGGGGGCGGCGACAGGGTAAGAGCAGGGGGCGGGGTGGGTCTATTTGGAGAAGAATAGTTAGTTTCTTTTTATATTTTAAATATGAATTTTTTTTTGGACAATTATACCCTCAAGTCCGATAGCACATGCTGTCTTTGGCCTGAAAAGTGTCATAATTCCTTAATTTTACACAAAAAGGAGACCCGTAAATAGTTTGAGCTAAAAATACTTTATTTTATTGTTAAAACTATTTATAAAAATAGTTGATGTATATATATAACAGTTTTCTCTATTATTTAAACTAAATAAAGAAAAATCTTTTAGAATTTTAATATGCTATGGTGATACGATTCTATCAGAGCTTCCAATAGAATGCCACCCAATCTAGGGAAAAGGATTTGTGTATTCATCCAATAAAATTGGAGGTAAAAGAAGGTGCATCTTTGACATGTTCTCAAATAGCGAAACTAACAAAATGATATTACTCATTTAACATATATGTATTCTTTAGCGTGTTGATCAATTTTCTCCTTTGATTCAATCGCCATAATGGAATAGAAAATAATTCACAGCTATTAAAACCGTATTTTGCTTCACCATAATTGACCAAACACCGCACCGTACATCAAATTTAAATTTTATGCAGTGCAGTTTTCAATTAAAACTAATTAATGCACACCCCTACCTACATGATGCAGATTTTCTGTACCTTTTTTCTTCCATTCTGTAACACAGACTTGCAATTTGTTTTCTTTGCCATAGAGAATTTTTGTTCTACTCGATAACCTTATAATCCTCTTACAGAAACTCTGTAATGAGAGCCAATGAAAGCATTAGTCTAGTGATCAAGGCTGGGACCTCATGACGTAGAAGTCATGAGTTCGAATTTCCTCTCGCTTCTTAAATCCCCTCATTTTCCGTGAAGAGACTAATACTATTATATGTTGATGGAGTAGCAAGTAGAGAGACGAGAAGAGACTAATACGTTGGGGATAATGTGAAATTTTCAGTGTATTTTTATTTTCCGTTATATTTTAATAATGTACTCGCCATACTAAAGAAATATAAGTTTACCGGTCGAACCACATAACTTTTAGTAATACTACCATTAATATATGTACTTGGGAGAGAAAAATCGGAATATAATGTAAGAAGACCTTGAAAAGGGAAAATTTAATTTTAGTACTGTTTTTGAGGACTTGTCCCACAATCTATTTACAAGAATTGTGCAGGGATATACTTACAAATGTGAAATCCGCTCAATTAACGTGAAGAAGTTGTAAAATCAATCTAACATAACACTATTAGGATTGATCAATCCCCGAACAGAAATGGTGTTATCCTTTTTAACAGATCCATTACGCATGCATGCACGTGACTAAGCGATGAAGCACGTTGACTACCAACTTATAAATCCTAGAGTTCCTCGGTGCCTTCTTTATATTTTTCATTTGTTCAAACATAAACCAAAACGTAAAACACAGACAAACGAGATGGGATATTACTCGAACACTATGGTGCTGCTTATTTTCTTCCTTTTGCTTGGCGGAAATGTCAAAGGTACTACTCTGGAATGCATCTTTCGATTTGAGATTAGAATAAAACTGTATGTCTGAGATTTTTTATTCACAAGAGCCAAAAACAATTATTTGAAACAAAAATAACACACGAAACTACTTTGACGTAATATCAGATATATAATGCGATCGAGATTTCCATGTAGCAGATTCAGGTTCAATAATGGTAGCGGAGTATCAGATATATAATGCGATCGAGATTTCCATGTAGCAGATTCAGGTTCAATAATGGTAGCGGAGGCTATCGACAGTTGCTATTCCTGGTGCAACCAATTCTGCACGGATAATGGCTATCCATTTGGTTACTGTGACAGTTTGCACTGTTATTGCAACCCCAGCATCTGACCCTGCTGCAACACATTCTCCTTCGCTCCAATGACGCCATCGTTGAGAAGGAAGATCTTTACCGCTTAAATAATTATCAAAGTCTGCAACCACACACAAGTATGGTGGTTGCTATTTAGTATTCCGGTTCTAGTTCTATACATTGTTACTTTTTCACTACCTGACTTGTGCCATCTAGCAAATAAAATTGTTTAGAAAATGCCCTTCAAAATTTCAATTGTTGAATTTTCATTCTCAAAACTCCTCTAAGAACACAGCACGCGCATATGGTACAAAATTAGCGAAAATTCTATACCAGTAGAAGATGAACAATAAAGTAACAAAACCAATGAAATAGTAGAACTATAGTCCGGGACTTATAGACGTAGTAGGACTATTACGAGCGAATAATAATTATAGAACTATAGTCCAAGAGTTATAGACTTAGAACCTTGAAAGACCTATAGTGTAATCGTGTCTAGCTAACCTAATATGCGTGTATTGTCAATAATATACATATACACTACAACAGATGCTCTATTTCACATTTTGTAGCCGATCATTGTTTGTTACGAAAATATTATGTAGCATACTTTGTGGCTAAAGATGGGATCCTAAAGGTCTTTTGCAACGAAATTCTAATTTCGTGGCCAATAAGTGCACCTTTAACAACGAAAATGGCCATAGATAAAATGTCACCTAAATAACTTGGATAACTAAAGTCAAGGATAAAATTCTTGTTATAGCAAATATTTTCCTTTAAAGAAGAAAATGGCCATAGAAGTACAGAATTTTAAAAAAAAATATTTTTATCACACAATTACAGTGTAATATATTCCCAATTAAATCTCCAAGATGATTAGTACTTATTCGGTAATAGAAGTTGGTCGATTTTTTAGATAAGCAAATTCAATAGCAATGCATATCAGGACTAAAAAAGATCTTAAAGATTATACAGAAGAAGCCAACTTTAACACATTGTTCTTGAACATGTATGTGCCCGAATTGAGGAACTTCATGATGCAGGAAGAGCTTAGGTATAAATGCTATGACAACGCGCACCAGAATATATATCATATGCCATGTTTAGACAACACTTGCATAAATTGGCATGGCTATAAAAAAATATTTGTCTAACTTGAACCATGAATGAAGATTAAACGAGTTTCTGCAACAAATATCAGAATGATAATGACCGGAATAAACTCAAAGAGAGAAAAAAAAGGAAAAATGGCACAAACAAGTCTACAGAAAGATCATATACTACGGCAGACAACATCCTACGACAAAGCGCACCATAGTGGATATAAAATTGTTTTAAACTTGTTATATATATGAAAAAATAGAGCCAATTGTAGTATTATCTAACAATTTCAGTTCCAGCCTGCTACAGCCTACTGCCTCCAATCCATAATATAGGTCGTTTAGAACATATAATGAAAATTAAGGAAGCGCCCAGAAAGGCAATTGGCAGAAGCACAAGAAAATGAGTAAAAAGTAAAAGGAGCAAAGCTTCCATCTTTTACAACTTAAATCATTATTACAGAATACTAGCTTGAAATATCTGTACTTATTGGTAACACAAACAACGGGAAAAAAAAAAGCTCAAAACAATAAAGTAGAGCTTACCATCGACTAAGGCTGATAGGCATCAGGAATCTGAAGGCCTACACTAGCTGCAGATTTCGCTAGTACTTTCTTCATTTCTTCAGATCTATCCACTGCAATGTTGTAGCAAAATAACAACTCCTACATAATAGAAAAAGAAAATAAGAAACAAAAATCCGAGCACAATGTCCTCAGCTTGATATTTGATAAAGGGGGAGATGATCTGTTGCTAAGTAACAAAACTGAAAATGGAGCGGGCAAAACAAAATTAGTCAGAGCACTTAGTCGATACATGATTACTGATAATACAAGAACATTTCATGACTGCTACTTGGTTCTCTTACTTTAGAACTTTCATCAGCGATCGAAATTTTCTTGCTATTTCCATAACTCCTCTTATTGTTACGGCAATTGCTGAAGTCTACTAATCACAGATTGCCACAAGCATGACTATAGCTCATTCAGCATATACTAGAAACTTTTTGGCGGAATTACACCATCAATAAAAAAACACTTATCAAAACTTACTGCCTTCGCTTCAGCAACAAACACAACAAGATGTATTACTCCCTCTGTTCACAATACTTCTCAATCTAGAGACAAGGTACGCGAATTAAAGATTTTTGAAAATTCATATCAAGACATATAATGACCGAAATGAACCATATATCTAACCAATTCTAAATGTGTCCTCTGCACTATTTTATTGAAGATAGTAAGTTTAGATAGAAGATTATTCCTTGATTGACCTCGATGTCCGGTCCGGCCCGGCCCTCCCTATCTAAAGGACTCTAGTAAACTAAAATTGTCATTGGATTGACAATATTTTAATCCGGGTTCCAACCCACCGGATTCACATTATATGCCATGATGCTTCTCCCAAATTCGATTTGGATCAACCTGATGGAAAACGGAGCCTTGGGAAGGCTCCCTTTGGGAAAGTCATCTAATTAGCCAAACCTAAGTAGCAAAAATTCCCAATTGCAAACATGGAACTCTAGGAATGCTCAAGTACACGCAAAAGAATTGGAGAGACTACGACTATGAGATACCTGACTTTTAAGACGGAGTCATATTCACGATATTGAAAAGTAATAAATGCACCATTTGAAATGATTAATGGTAAAATTAGAATGAATGTAATAAGTACACTATTGATTACAAATACTTTGAAACAATAAAAGTCGAAAACTTTGACAATTATTCCGAAAAAAGCGGAGGGAGTAAATCAGTAGTACCATCTGGTGGTGGACACTGTTCAAATAGAAAGCGTAATCACGAGCAAGCTTTAACTTTTCCTTAAAAAAAGAGGGATCTTTTGAGCAGTTTAGGCCACTGCTATTCCTAAATTCCTGTTTGATGAAATCAGTGAAATGAGATTTGTGATCTTCTTTTCCTATATGTTTCCTCACTGCTTTCATAAGTTCTCTATACACCTTTGATGCCGCCTTTAAACCTTCCAATGAACCCATTAATTCTAAAAAAAAACCAGGAAAAAAACAATAGATTACTCTTTTGGTGTAGAATTTTCTAGTAAAATGAAATGAAAAAAAGCATGCACTCACACCCTTCGTCAAAACAAAGTCAAACAACCTTAGATCTTATATTATTTCCTTGATAAAGGCATAATTAAATATATATTTAAAAAAAACACTAAACTCATTGCATGAGAGGCGTCTAAATAAAGACAGCAAACTTAAAATGCTGAAAAGACATCAGGTTTATTCATACACTACGTCAAGATAATCTCCGATCAAGCATAGCAAGATTTTCATTTTTCAGCAAGCTAATTAGCTACAACAGTTTTCTAATTCTCCTCGTAGTTCCTTTTCAGATTTATATTAAACAGTACAACAAACTTTGGACAACAAGCTAAGTTAATACATTACAATCGAAATAACTAACTTTTAATCACTCATCAGGATTTCAAAACTGTGACTTGCTTTAAATCTCTTTCAAGACGTAGAGACTACAATACCACATACATCAGAAACATATACTACCAGACAACAAATGAAGAGAAACTGAGACACCTTTAAGTCACTTGCAAAGCACAGATGACTACCAAACATATAGGAGATATATAATAGAAGACAGCCAGCCTATTGGTTATGCCAAACGATCCCCTTTTCTTTTTCTCAACAAAACTCAATAAAATTGAATTTAAACCAGGATGAATTAATATGAGTTGATAAAATAAAATTAGGAGTCTATAAAGAATTAATATGAGTTGATAAAATAAAGCATACGGCACGCTAACGTCCTAGCCTTTACTTGAACACGCAGACAGATTTGCCCATATTTTACAAACTCAAATATAATAATTAAGGACTGCCATGATCTTCTGCTTCAGAATCATAATCAGAATTATAACAATAAAGTGGCTTTAGTCATTTCAATAGCATTGCCTCATTTTTACTATGTTTTGTGTGTTTAAAGCGAGACAACCATTTACACAATGCCCATGAAAAAAAATATCAAGTCAAACAAATTTAAAAAGAAAGGAAAACAGAAAGAAAGGTTGATCTGCGATTGCAAGCTTGTTAAATGCACAACAGCAAAAGGGCAAGTAAAAAACTTCATCATGCTCAGGCATTCAGGTAAATTTGATTAAAGATGCATCCACAACAATTTCATAAAATCATCAATGGCTAACTTGCTTTCACCACGCCAAAAGTTTGGTCCATATCACTAAACCTCTATGCAGAGCAGCAGAGGGTACCTAAGTAATGAAGACTTGACCATCTACCCCACCCCCCGGTGGCAGCCAAGGGGAAAAGAACCTACCAAGAAAATGCTGACTCGGATCTCACACATTCAACATCTCTTTAAAAGTTCCGGGTACAAAATCAAATTAGCCCGGCGGGCACAATAAACAACCAACATTTTCCTTTATTGTACAACATTTTATAAAGTACCAGAGGACTTTGAAGAAGCTCAGTCTCCTAATATTACATGCACCATAAATGACTTGCATGGTCATCTTCAAAAACTCCGACCATCCAGTAGTCTCAACGTGTAATCTTTAGTAATAATACCCTACTGATACTGCACGGAAAAATGATATTTCCTACATTTTGACCTCTTTGAAAAAAAATTAAATAAAAAATCTGCAATATAGAGCCTAAAGTTCTTCAAACTTTTCTGCAGAAAGATTGTACTTGGTTTTATTATCATCAGAAATGTGCAAATCAGGCTCAGCTCATAACTGCAATAGCCTTTTACATGCAATTAAACCTAGAAATCATCAACACGGGAATATTCTCTCACCAACAATTTTATGTTGAATCACCAGATATGTACCCTTTTAGGACTAAACCGTTAGGAGAAAAGACAGTGGCTGTCCCTAAGTTCTCTACTCCTTCCACGCCTTCTTTGGGTGGGTGTAGAGGATGGATAAACCTTTTCAACCAATTATTCAAAAAATATAAAAAACAATTCTATAGGAAATGTGTCATTTTAGAAACATTGGGGGGCGGTCGCCACCGCCCCTAGATCCGCCATTTCTTATTGATAAAAACATATATACAGTGTGTATAAATTATGTAGGGCTAAGTTTCAGAGTCGGTAAAGCCCTAAAAATATACCATTACTATTTTTAAGTTGTAGTAGAAAATAATAATAGATAGTTATATTATTAATAAATTAGTAAATAAGAAAATGGAGATTACCTCGGTAGTGGAGTCAGCGGGGCTTTGGTGGTGGCAGATTGGCGGCGGAAGATCTGAGAAGAATTAAAATAAAATAAATTAGAAATAGAAATAGAAATAGGTAAACAGAAAAATAAAATAGAAAATAAAAGAAAAAGGAAAGTAGAAAGCTTACTGTAGCCGGAACCGGCGGAACACGTACCTCGCCGGAAAGAGCACCGGCGGCAGCAGGGCGGCGAATCTGAGAACAATGATTAAGAATATAAAAATTACAGTAATAATAATAGTTAAAATAATAAATTAGAAAGGAAAACAGAAAATAAGAAAAAGAAGAACAAAACTAGAAAGGGAGAAGAGAAAAGGGGAAACCTACCTGCCGGAGACGCCGGAACCGCCGAGGAGCAGCGACGGTGAGATGACGCAGGTGACGGGATGACAGCGACTGCGACAGTGGTTGTCGCGGGTGAAGGAAGGCGGCTCCACTGTGAAGAAAAGAAGAAGAGAAAGTTAATAAAGAAACACAAAAGAAAATAAAAGCGGGAAGACAGAGAGGGTGACTTACCCGGTGGAGACGACGAGCAGCGGCGGAGATGGAGGGGCCGCGACAGGAAAAAAAGAAGAAGAGGGAGATGGGCAGCGCCGGAAGGAGAGATGAAGAGAGGAAGAGAAGAAGAAAGGAGAGGAGGTTCGCGGTAGAGAAGGAAAGAAGGAGAGGAGAGGAAGAGTGAAGGAGAAAAGGAGGAAGAGAGGTCGGCGGTAAAATCGTCGGAGAAGACGAAGAGGAGAGGCGGCGGCCGCTGAGGAGTAGAAGGAGGGAGGAGCCGATTTCGGCTAAGAGGGAGAGAGGAAGAAGATAATTTTAGGGTTATGATCTTTTAGGGTTGGGATAAAAGACTATATACTTAGGACTAAAAGTGCAATTAAAATATTAGCACATAAAACCTTAAAAGATAACTATATTACAAACAAGTCCTAAATTGTCTACTTGATATTTAATTGAGCAGTAAGATAAACTATTTCCGGAGAATTTATAAGACTAATAATAATATATAAGATATCTATGTCTTCAAAAGCGTAGAAATGTCACAGGATAAATATTTACAGTTTAGTCCCTGAACTTTAGGAATTTACATGAAAGACCCAAAAGCCTAGAAACTTAGTCTGAACATGTTTAGGCACATTAAGGCTTGCATGTCCTTAATTTCATAAGTATTTCCTAAATAATTGATATTTGCAAAATAGGTACATATCGGGAAAAAGGTACAAACGAGAAGAGGCCAAGGTGAGTTCCCTCTCAAAACCGGAGAACTTGTTTTATAAATATGTTTTATGCAAAGCGTTTACAAATGAAAAGTTACAGTTTTTCTGAAATAAAATGCTGGAAAATATTTCTGAAAAGTATTTATTGTAAAGTATTTCTGAAAAGTATTTATTGGAAAATATTTCTGAAAATGTGAGTTCCTTCTCAAAACCGGAGAACTTGTTTTATAAATATGTTTTATGCAAAGCGTTTACAAATGAAAAGTTACAGTTTTTCTGAAATAAAATGCTGAAAAGTATTTCTTGGAAAGTATTTCTTGGAAAATATTTTTTTAAAAGAATTCTGAAAAGAGAAATGGTTTACAAACTGTTTCATAAATAAAGATGTACAAGCTAAAAGTTATTCATGGATAAATGTAATCTTTTTTGGCATCGCCGGCATGTTATCAAAATTTTGGACTTCAGTCCTTCCTGGATAAATGCAATCTTATTTGATATCGCTGGTATATCATTGGCATTCTGGATTTTGGTTCTATCGGTGGGGGGCTTACACTGTGCGAGGCTAGTCACCTGTGCGAGGGCATCTCGAACCATCGATAGTTCGGTTATGTCTAGACGGGATCCCGGGCCTGTTGGAACCAGAAGGGGCAGGGAAGGCATTGGGCTGACCGCTCTCTTCTGTGAACATTCAGTGTCGAACTGGTTGGGCTGTATGTATCTCGAGTCAGGAGGTTGGCTCCGAAACATCAGCCTGTGGACTTGGACTGGCGGGTACCCCAGTTCCTAAGATCCACAATCATGGCAGGGGATGTGGTTGAAAATCATCAACACGTCTGGTGTAAGGCTGGTAATGACCAAAGGTTTAATGACTTGGCCGGTCAGGCGCCCTTTTTATATGATATCCGAAATTGTTTTCTTATCTCGGAATGTTATTTTTGAAATTGAAAACAAGAAAAGAATATTCCAGATAAAGACAATGATTTTTGAAAGGAAATGATTATTGCAATGTTTTATCCCTGATAAGTGTTTATGATTACAGGAAATGATTTTAGATTAAAGAAAGATTCTCCGTGTCTTCAAAAGAAAATGTTTGCGAAATAAAATGAGTTTCAAATCACTGGCACTCACTTCACTGGGGACTTACTGGGCTATTTATAGCTCACTCTTTCTCTTTTTTCTGTTTTAGTCCTTGCAGGATCGTGCAGATAGAACAAGAACACTCTAAGGCATAGAGTTGAGACCGAGACAAAGAATTGAGTCAAAGCTAAACACAAATCAAGGTTAGAAGATTTTGGTATCAGAGTTGCGCAGCGAAAGCTTGGGATTAGAAATCTATACATTGGGTTTTAGGCAAAGACCGGAGTCAACCTAGAAGCCATAGAATAGAATATAATAGTTTAGAAAAAAAAATTACCCTATTGTAATTCATATTGTAAAAGATTGAACCCAGTGCCGAGAGGCACGCGGCGTACCCGACCGAGAGGGACGGGCCGTCACAGATAAGACTAGAATAAGAATGACACAGAGAGTAGTAGGTCCAACAATGTACATTGCAGTGAGAAAACGGGCCTAGAACTTTAAAAAATCCCTCTCTCAAAATGGAACCTTGTAACCTCGGCTTCATTCACTAGATAATATGAAGATAGTTCAATTAGCTTGAATGTACTTAAACATCCCCCATTCCCTTTTTTTTAGTGCATAATAAAAGGTCACCAAATCCGGAAAGAAGGGGGGACACACCACAAAAGATAGTCGAAACCTCAACCAAACATGAGTCACTTTTATCATTTATGGCTAAAACTTCAACCTTTTTGTAAATCTAAACTTAAATATGTATACATCAAATCAACATTGTTTTCCGGTTCTTGAATAGGAAAACATCTCAGATCCAGAAAACCAACATCAGACGATTCAAATTATAACCAACAACTCTGACACCAACATCAAATTGGTTGAATCCCATCCTCTTTAAAATTATCTATTGTAAAATGTGTAGGTCCACTTTATCGTGGAACGGACAGTTGGTCCTACAAGTAGCATTCTTAGCAATAAACTCCTTATTACAAAGCTAATATATGACTACTACACAAGTAAATTCAACGTCTACACTTCATAAAATGACTCCTCTTCCGCAACACCTGCCTAAACGAAGCAACTACTACACAATCCCGACATCTTGGGTGTTAAAATTTATATAAAATCACTACATCAACTTTATTAATATACACTACCACTAGAAAATAACCAAATTGAAGAAAAACAAATCATAGACAATAATACCATTCACAGTGAAGACTAAAACACAATCGTGGTAAAAAAAAATTGATAATTCAAACAAGAACACCCGAGTCAATAAAACAAGAAAAGATTGAATCTTTTCATCCTTGAACAATAATATATTTTGGTAACCCTAACCTTTTAGCTAAACTACAGGTTTAGCTAAAATTGAGCTAATATTGACTTTCACAACGAAATTAATCATGAAAAACACTTCTATTCTTAATAAATAAAAAACCACAGGCAAAGGGGAAAAAATTGTATATACAGAAACACAGAAAAAACAACAGAGGAGGGGTGGGTGGAAAAGAAGGACGAACCTGCAGAGGAATACCAAGATAAGGCGGCGGCGATCCAAAGCTGAGAGAGAAATCAGCAAACGATGGTGGTGTTGGAAGGAAGAGGAGAAAAAGGGAGGCGACTATGAGAAATTAGATTTTGAGTGACGACAGTGTGTGAGTGCGTGGGGACAATCCAAAAATAACTATAGAAGTAGAAAAATTATTAGAGAAAAAGGCCAAATTTAAGTAAATTATTTTCGTTTTTTATAAATGTTTATTTTAGTTTTTTATATTTTTCAAAAGCATTTGAGCTGCTGATTTTATCAAATTATTGTAAAACTGGTAATTTCTTACCATTTATATTACGTATTTTACTTATGTCTCTAACCTGAAAGGACTTAAATTGATTGATGGCATGTGCAGAATATGTTGTCAAAAGTGACAGAAAACCACCAGTTGTATACTAATTTGACAAAAGTATCCGCTAATACTTAAGAAACGGAAAGAATTGAAACAAAAATTTACTAACAGACAAAAAAAAAAAATATGTGTACATATATATATAAAATATTTCTTAAAATTATTACTACTGTTATTATTTCACTTGGTTCGGTTGGGGCAATAAGCATTGTGTTACTATACTAGTAAATCACCATAAACATGATTAAATTGACAAGATGAGAATGAACACAAACATTTACCAGTATTATTTCCAGAAAGATCAATTCAACATAATTGTAAGCTTTTTCAAGATCCACTTTGACCGTCAAATAGCATTTATTTACCATTTTTTTGTCTTATATTATGCACCATCTCTTGAGCCAAAAAGATATTATTTGTCGCATGTCTACCATGATAAATCTATACAGTTGTTCACTAGTCAATCGAGGCGTGAGAGATTTCACACGATTTGACAATACCTTAGTAACAATTTTCATTAATACATTACATATGCAATAGGTCGAAACTAAGACAAAATTTCAGAAGAGTCGACATTGGGAATAAAAGAGATAAGAGTATCGTTCAAATCAAGCAGAAAGGATCCATCCACAAACGTTTTTTGCACAAAGGAAATGAGAGAGGGTCCAATCACATCCAAAAATTTCTACCTCTCCATCTATCCTTTTGGAATGGGGAGCAACTTGAGCCGTTTACACCCTCTATAGCTATTAGAAAATGGGATCCTCTTTTACGCTATCTCTTTGTGATATCTGGGACTTTTTGGACTATGTGTTTGTATGTGTTGCATTTAATTTTTGTATGATTATGTGATTATGTGTCTATTTATTTGTTATAACATGGATATGTGTTATATGTGGGGTACGTTTTGTTAAGGGGCGTATTTTACGTGTTTAGGAGGTTGAGAGACATAAGTGTGAGAGACTGGAAGTTGGGGGACTTGGCTAGGAGTTATTTGAAAGTCTTAATGAGTGGGTTAGTGGAGGGATTTAATGAGACCAGTTAGGGGGAAAAGAAAAGGAAACAGATGAGAGAGAGAGAGAGAGAGAGAGAGAGATGCGAGGTTTTTCAAATAATTGACATCGCAAACAAAGTCAGAATTAAGTGATTCTTAGTGAGTTGGAAAAATATGTGTTTGGTTTTTTACGGATTAGGATTACGAGTTTTGAGCAGAGAATAATTGATACTTGAAGTCGGCTGATTTCTTGTTTTTGGTGCATTAAAGTTTTGGGTGGATTTACGCTTAAGATTGATAAGTAAGAATCTTTCACCCTTGATTTTCAGTCCTAAAAGAGCATGAATTGTCATTTTATTGAAATGTTTTTGAATTGGTTTCATTTCATGTTTTATTGCATCAAAATTGGATGAAGTATTGAATTATACGTTTTGTATGAATTGTTCGTTATCTTTGAATTCCTGTGTTTAATACTTGGTTATATTAGTTCTGATTTGGTGAATTTGCAAGTCTGAAAGGGTTCTTCCTTATGTCTATGAATGAAAGTAAAGCATGATATATCTCCATTAGTATGTGAAATGTTTAACAGTTTGCCTAGTGTGAGTGAGGATACTACTAAGTGTATGTGTATATGAACCGGTTGTTAGTACAATCGAGGTTACTAAAGTGTTTAACTGTTTGCTTTGGTGAAAACGAGGCTACTAAAATGTATGTGTATTTGAAACGTTTGTCTAGTACAAGCGAGATTACTAAAGTGGATGTGTATAAGGTTTAAAGATATGTATGGCCTTTTTCCTTAGTTTGTTGTAGAGGCTGGATTGCATAATTGAACTCGAATAAGTGTGAAGTGAAGTGTTTGATATGAAGTAATTGAAAGTAAAAGCATTATATGTTTTGAAAGTATTTGAAATGTGTGAATGAATTGGAAGTTGTATGTTTGATGTTATATGTATGTGAAAGTTAATGAAAATGTGTCTATTTGGGTTGGGACCTTTGGGGATTTCAGAAAATGCATTTTCCTTAGTTATTTTGCACTTAAAATAACATGTTCTGAAGTCCGGTCGACCGAACTGTTTCTACATCGTCCAGACTAACTACGGGGGCTTCTGCCCGGATCTCAAAAGGGGTTAGGAAGAGCTCCGGTCGACCAGACCTGAGCTTCGATGGACCAGACACCACCTCCGGTCGACCAGACCAAATCTCGAGTGAGTGGTTCAGATGACCGCCACAACCCAATTTTGACATGTCTCTGTTTTGACTTCCGTTTGATAAGATTTCAAAGCTAAGTATTTTGTAAGTTATGTGAGGTCTATTCTAGCTGTTTTAAAGGTTATTCAAAGGTATGTAAAGTTATGTTATGTTTTCAATGATTTTGGGAAAGTCGGGAAATGTTTTGAGTCTTGTTTGATGCTTCATCCCAACGGTGATCGATGTTTACTGGCTAGTTAGCTCACCCCTTATTTCCCCCCTTTTTGCAGATGAGTACGCCGAGGGTGCCATAGATGACACCTTTGAGAAAGAGTATGAAGATGACTTAATGTGATCACATATTTAATAACATGGTTTGAGTTTCTCTTTCTGTATTTGTTGAACACTTAGTTCTTTTTATGATGTAAGAACTTACATATTATGTAACTTTCCCTTTAAGTTATTTATGTATTGAAGAGATTTCCTTTTATAGTATTTGGGTTCAGTGTCTCATCAGCGAATGAGGCACTGTCATGTTTCCTCCAGGTTACGTGATGTGACACTATTTGTTCTATGTATGAAAATATTGGGTAAACTAATTATAAAAGAGGTTGATAAAGGGAATTTGAAGGGTATTAAGCTCTCTAGGATTGGTCCCTCAATATCCCACATTTGTTTTGCTCGATGATCTCCTTTTTGGTGTTGCTACTGATCACCAAGCATAGATAATGGAAGTGGTGCCAACCTCCTTTTGTAAGCAATTGGGACAAAACACCAATATGGGAAAATTAAAGTTTTTTTGTCTATAATAGAGTGGCAAATGGCCGGGGAATAGTTTTATTAGCTAATTTTAATATCCCTTTGGCTCTTGATCTTGGTATCTACTTGGGCATGTCGTTAATACATAAGTAAGTTGTTATCCATACTTATGGATTTTTGGTCAATAAATTTAGGCGAAGACTTAGTGGCTAGAAGAAGAGGACCTTGTCAATGGGTGCTAGAGCGCTTTTAATTGAGATTGTCTGTTTGACACTTGGTAACTATATTATGCAGACTACATGATTACCAAAAGGAATTCTGGATCAGATGAAACGAGCTAATAAGAAATTTTTCTGGGGGAAGAGGATGATCAACGAAAACTTCACGCTATAGCTTGGGACAAATGGTGTGCCAGAAAGTAGGAGGGTGGTCTTGGTTTAAAAAATATGAAGGATCTTAACTTAGAAAGTCTAACAAATCAGGGTTGGCAGATGCTTCATAAGGATATTGTGTTGTGGGTTTGTGTATTATTTGTGAAATATGGGATCTTTTTATGATGTAATTGAAGGGAAAGTTAAAGTTGGCGCTTCACATGTGTGGAAACCAACCAGGTGTGCAGGATTCCAAATGTGGCTCCCACCCCATACAGTGTAGCACTTAGTTCCCACACGTCTTCTTGGTCATCGTGCTTTGATACCATAAAATGACACGCCTCGTGTCCGTGGGCTCGCAACACGACACATGGGCCTGGCAGCACCCACGATCACTTACCTAGCAACCGAACTTGCTATGCCAAAATGAATATCCCGGGGTGATAGTGGATACTTAGGCCCATCTTATATATCAGTCAAACTTTTCATTCTTATCCCATGTGGAATGGGGTTTCACAAGATGAATAGTTAGCTGGGGTCGTTCTCAAAGAAGTGATTGTTTGTTCTATCCCAGAGGAAGAAAATGATGCATTTGTATCTGATTATTGTCACCTAAATTTTAGTTGGCCTTTAGATTTTCTTGGACAATTTTTCCTTGTGTCTACTCTAGAGTTGTTGCAGTTGGTAGTATTAGATGATGAAGAGTTTGATTTTATTCATTAGAAGCTTTCACCTTCAGGGCAATTCAGCACAAGCATAGCTTATGACATTATTTCGACCTCCGAAAATTGATGAGAAAAAATGATTAGGGATACTCTATGGAAATTCAAAGGCCCTTTAAGGAGTCCCTTTTTGCTTTGGCAAGCCAACTGGCGTCGTCTTAAGACACGTGAACTTCTGCATTCTTGGGGCATGAGGGAGGAAGCACGTTACAAGAATTGTGGGGCGACTAATGAATCTTCCCTTCATGTCCTCCGGGATTGCCATTCAGGAGCTATGCTTTGGCGGGTGTGGTTTGATTGTTGGATAAAAGGCTGAATGGAGTTTGGCGTAAGAAGTATGGATCCTTGCATTGGACACTCATCTTTCGATTTCGGAAGTAGTTAATGAATAAAATTGTTCTGTAAAATAGTTTCGGCTAAAGATAGAAAAGAAAAATTAGTTAATGGGTATTTGTGATGATTTACACGTAAAACAAAAGTAAATGTATATTTATTTCAACTCTCTATTTTCATGGCACATGATTCACTGCAATACTTTGTGTAACGTTTTTGCAATCTTCCATTTGTACTATGATTATGCCTAGGGTGTTCATTTGGTTCGATTTGGTGAAAATCGATTTACCAATTCGGTTTTGGAAAACCCACTTCCCATCTATCACAACCAATCATTTATTATCTTAGAATCTGATTCTCCACATATTCTTTTAGTTTAGGCCCTAAGGAAAAACAAATCCTACTATGATGGAATAGTAAAACTGTTGTCAACCTTTGAAGAAAAAACCTGAAAAGAAACATAAAGAATTGGCTGCTCTACAATGACTCATGGTCAATCTCATGATTCTCTCTTTGATGAGATGAAGGTTATCAAAGAATTTGAGAATTGACAGAAGCTGAGGGAAAGCTATTGGAAAGTAAGAAGTTGGGCTGATTGGTTGTAAGAAGCGAGATAGGAATACAACTTACTTCCACCAAAAAGCTTCTCATGAAAAAAATTACAATTGAAGAAATTGTTGCTCGAGATGAAAGTTTGAAAAATGATGAATAGGATATTGAGAAAGTGGCTATTGATTTATTCCAAAATTGCGTTACAACAAATAAAGAAGGAGCTAGCTTGGCACAAAACCTCACCATACTAAAACTTAGTGATCAAGAATGCATATCCTTGGATTGGGCATTTACTCATGAAGATGTCACAGAGTCTCTTAAACAAATGAGTCTTAATAAAGCTCCTGGACCTGATTGTATGTATGTGTTTCTTTCAGAAACTCTGGCATGTTATTGGTTATGGTAAGCTCTAAAGGCCAATGTGATCAATCTAGTTTTGATGATAACAAACCATTGAGTAGTTCTAATGTTTGTGTGAGCTTGTGTTTCAATGATAGGATCTATAACTCACACCTATATTGATGAAAATGGTAAGATAGCTTCTTCTAGACCAAAAAGGTATCATCATACAATATAGAAGAAGCTACACTTTGCAAGACTCCATGTCATAAGCTTAAAGTACACTCCAAAATACCTTTGAAGCAATTGCAAAGTCCAGAAAGAATATCAAGTTAAGAGTTACTCAATCCAAAGAGAAGTATCAAGTGGTATGCTCTTAACCAAAGAAGTGACGAAGTCCAATACACTACAACCATGAAGATTGGTATGTGACTTCACCACTCATTGAAGAGGTTGATCAAAGGTTTCAAGTAAAGCTCAAGGATCTCAACACATCTTGAAGACTTGAAGACCTAAACAAGATTAGTCTAGTCTACATAGGTATATTCCTTGTGACTAATATTCCTTTAAGAATACTAGGTTTAAGTATGTTTAAAGCTCAATGCTCTTGTATGTTTTCAAAACCACATATTTACTTTGAGTCAATCTTTCAAAAGGTTTTTGAAAACTTATTTAAGTGTTGGTTAATGCCTAAGATATTTAAAATTTTAAAATATTTTTGAAAAACACTTAGGCATGAGTTTGAGAACATTAGAAATATGACCAGATGAAAAAAACCACAGTTGGACTGAAGTCCGGTCGACCTAGGCTTATCCTCGGACGACCTGATAAAGCCCGATCGACCTACATGTGTTGTTCGGTCGACCGAGGTTGGTTTTGTCTTTAGTAATTTTTAAATTTCCAAGACTCCAACAGCTATATTCCCTCGGACGACCATGCTAAAGGTCGGTCGATCAAACCTTGCTTCGGAAGACCGAACCACCCCTTGCGATCGACCGAGATCCGTCCAATAGCCTACTTAAACTTATTTTTTTGAAGACCTCGGTCGACTGGAGCTGTCACTTCAAGGCAAAAATATAGTTGTTGTAACTCGAATTTGCTTGTGTATTTTGGCCCATATATAAAGTTTCTAAAGCTGATTTTTCATATCTAACCAAGCCATAAGAGGGCATTTGATAAAGACTTCATAAACAAGCAATCAAGCACTTTCACGAGTTTTAAATATTTATATCATCTTTCAAAATACATCATTTTGAGTTGAGCTTAAACATACATATTCTCTTATATTCTCAAAAGTGATTAGAGCTATCAATTGTATATGCAATACATTGAGGGGTTTATTGTAAGTGAGCTAAAATTGTAAAGTCTCATTGTTGAGGCTATTTCCTTTCTCTTTGTAAGAACTAGTTCTTTGTGAGTTAGGAAAAAGCTCTTTGCGAACTTCACTCTTTGTGAGTGTTTGTCCTCTTTGTGAGATTGGCTCTTTGTGAGCTTAGTTCTTTGTGAACTATAAAAAAGTTCTTTGTGAGTGGAGTCTTCTATGTGAGGAAAAAGTCCTCTTTGTGAGGCAAGTTGTAGCTCTATATGAGCATGGCTCTGTGTGGGCTAGAAAAGTGGTTGAGGGTAAAACTCTTTGTGAGTTATTTACTTATGTAAAAGGTTGATCCCACCTTGAAATTTGTTTTTTTAAGGGAATCCTTAGTGTATCCCACAAAGAGGGCTTAGCTCACAAAGAGCCTCACTTGCCTAACAAAGTGGACTTAGCTGACAAACAGCTTTCCGAACTCACTAAGAGCTAGTTCTCACAAAGAGAATGGGTAACTAGTCTCTTTCAAAGGAGACTTTACAATTTTAGCTCACTACAAATAAAATCCCTCTTGGATTGGATATACAAATAAAACTCTAATCACTTTTGAGACTAGAAGAGTAAGAATATGTTTAAGCTCAACTCAGAATGATGTATTTTGAAATAGATGAAGAATTAAAGCTCTCGAAAGCGTTTGATCGCTTGTTTATGAAGTGTATAACATATGCCCTCTAATGGCTGGGTTAGTTATGAAAAATCAGGTTTAGAAGCTTTATATAGTGCAAAAATACACAAGCAAAATGAGTTAGAACGGCTATATTTTTTGACTGGATTAGATAGCTTCCCTCGAAGTAAAGATTAAAAGGCCTCTAGACACATCTCGATCGACCAAAAGATGTGGTCTGGTCGTTCGAAGAGAAGCTGGGTCGACTGACCTAAAGCAAGGTCGTCCGAGAGAATATAATCGTTGGAGCTTTGTAATATTCAAAATCTGACTAAGGACAAAAGCTACCTCGGTCGACCGGAGTGAAGTCTTAAAGTGATTTTCCACTTAGTCATATTCCCAATCTCCTCAAACTCATGCCTAAGTGTTTTGTAAAGATATAAAACACATTTTAAAGATCTTAGGCATTAACCAACACTTATCTAAGTTTTCAAAAATCTTTTCGAAGATTGAAACAATGTAAAACATGAGGTTTTGGAAACATGTAAGAGTGAGCTTTAAACATTCTATATCCTAGTATTCTTCAAGGTAAGATTAGTCTGAGGTAGTGATCTCAAAGAAGAGACTGGATGAACCAGGCCCACTTCGTTATGTCCAAGATTGTTTGAAGCTGTGTGAAACCAAAAAGAACAAAACGTGATGATGTTTGTCGGGAATCGAACCCAAGTCACCTGCGTGACAGCCGGGAATACTCACCAATATACTAAAATGACTTGGTGACTTTAAATATTTAACTGTTAATTACATTTAATTTTCTTTTCTTTTCCAAATAAAATATTTCAAAACATTTTATATATGGCTTATAAAATGCAGATGGCTTTGATTTCTTGTTTTTATCCCCCCCCTCCCTCCACTGTTTTCCTTTGTATTGAAATTTATAGGAATTAGATTTTCAATTTTTTTAAGTATTTGATAAGTCTTCCTAAAATTTGTTATCTATTACCATCCCATTATATGTTGTAATTTTTTTGAAAAGAAATTTAAAACCAGACATTCTAAAGACGTGCATAACACGAGTCAGATCTTGAAAACTATTTAAAAAAATTGATGAAAAGGAATATGTATTAATCATCAGTTTGGGGGGAAGAATACATCTGAAAAATCAAAGTTCTAATGGCAAGCTCAGGGACATTATTAATTTCATTTATAAACTTTAGTATAACACATATTCTACGCTACAACAAGTGGAGTTGAAACTCCACCTCAAACAACATGGAATTACGCCACCACCATAACATGTGGACAACGACTCTGAATAATTATGCAAATGCTAATCTCCGCGAAGGTTCTCAACAAGCCACTCTACCACACACATGGATGTAAAGAAGTTTTTGTTATTGAAAATGCCTAGCAGACCCCTAAAGTACATCGGACCCAAGAACAAGTTGTTAGGGTATGGAGTGCGGTTTCATCATTAAGTCTACAGATATCACACACACCATCATGAACAATATTCTGACACCATAGAAATACCTTAGTTTTGAGCCGGTTTAAACGTGTCAACCATAAGACTAAAGAATGACAAAGTAAACTCTTGTTATGCCACAATTTCGGTTTGAAGAATTCATGGGCTACGAGGTAGTGATCTCAAAGAAGAGACTTGATTAACCAAGGCTCACTTCGTTCTGTCCGTTAGATTCTTTGAAGCTGTGTGAAATAAAAGAGAACAAAATGTGAAGCCGTTGCCGGGGATCGAACCAGGGTCACTCGAGTGACTGCGGGAATACTCACTACTATACTAGAACGTCTTGGTGACAGTAATTATTTAAGTGTTAATTACATTTACGTTTTTTTTTCTTTACAAAATAAATTATTACGGAACCTTTTATATATGGCTTATAAAATGCAGTTGGCTTTTATTTCTTGTTCTTATCCCCCCGCCCCCTTATATGTTTTCCTTTGTATTGACATTTATAGGGATTAGATTTTCAACTTTTTTAAGGATTTGTTAGGTCTACTTAAAATTTGTCATCTATTAACATCCCATGATATAAGTAGTATGTAGTAACAAACATGTTATAATTGTTTTGAAAAGAAATTTAAAACCAGACATTCTAAAGATGTGCATACCACGATTCAGGTCTTAAAAACTATTTAAAAAAATTGGTGAAAAATAATATGTAATAATCATCACATTGGGGAAAAAATACATCTGAAGAATCAAAGTTCTACTGGCCACCTTAGGGACATTATTGATTCCATTTATAGAATTTAGTAAAACACATATTCTACGCAACAACAAAGGGAGTTGAAACTCCTCCTCAAACAACATGGATTTACGCCACCACCATAACATCTGGACAGCGGCTCTGAATAATAATGCAAATGCTAATCTCTGCAAAGGTTCTCAACAAGCCACTCTACCACGCACATGGATGTAAAGAAGTTTTTGTTATTGAAAATGCCTAGCAGACCCCTAAAGTACATCGGACCCAAGAACAAGCTGTTAGGCCATGGAATGCGGTTTCATCATTAAGTCTACAGATATCACACACCATCATGAACAATATTCTGACACCATAGAAATACCTTAGTTTTGAGACGGTTTAAACGTGTCAACCATAAGACTAACGAATGACGAAGTAAACTCTTGTTATGCCACAATTTCAGTTTGAAGAATTCATGGGCTACGAGGTAGTGATCTCAAAGAAGAGACTTGATTAACCAAGGCTCACTTCGTTATGTCCGTTAGATTCTTTGAAGATGTGTGAAATAAAAAAGAACAAAATGTGAAGTTGTTGCCGGGGATCGAACCAGGGTCACTCGAGTGACAGCGGGAATACTCACTCCTATACTTCAACGCCTTGGTGACTGTATTTATTTAAGTGTTAATTACATTTACGTTTTTTTTCTTTACCAAATAAATTATTTCGAAACCTTTTATGTATGGCTTATAAAATGCAGTTGGCTTTTATTTCTTGTTCTTATACCCCCCCGTCCCCCATTTTTTTTTTCCTTTGTATTGACATTTATAGGGATTATATTTTCAACTTTTTTAAGGATTTGTTAGGTCTACCTAAAATTTGTCATCTATTACCATCTCATGATATAAGTAGTAAGTAGTAACAAACATGTTATAATTTTTTTGAAAAGCAATTTAAAACAATAAATTCTAAAGGCGTGCACAACACGATTCAGGTCTTAAAAGTTATTTAAAATTTTTTGTGAAAAGGAATATGTATTAATCATAATTGAGTAACTGAACACTTTAGAAAAATTCTACTAGTATGGAAACCCCCCTCCCCAAATCAAAGTTTATGCCGGAGGCCGGTGTTGTTGCCTGTCTATGAGAGATGTTGGGCATTAGGTAGGCCGTAGCATAAAAATGATTTTTTGTTTGAGCAGATTTTCTCAAAAGGATTTCGCAAAATATTGAATTTTATGGTCATAAATATACTTTGGCTCTCAGATTCGGTCCCCTCACTCCAATCATTTCTTTTAGTTCATCTTCTAGTTTAGTAACTCTTCCAGATCCACCTCGTTTTTCAAATTCTCGTATATCTAATGTTTACGAATTATATTATGTTTCAGAAGATAGTAAATATCCATTGTCTTCATATCCAGTACTTAATCCTTATTCTATTTATCAAAAATCCAAAAATAGTGTCGGTGTCCGTTTTAAACAGGTCCAAGGTAGAAATCCAACTTCAACTTCTGTCAAAGATTTATGTCAAGCATCTCATTTCTCTACTAAAATACTTTCCTCTACCAAAGAAGAACAGTATGTTACCCTTCAACTCCCGGAACAGTTTCCACAAATTTGGCTAAAGCAGGGTTACACTCATATTTACTTCGGAGCAATCCGATTAGCCCTTACCCTACATGCCAAAAAAGGCCTCCCAATGGTTTCCCGCATTGTACTACTTGATTCTAGGTTAGGATTAACTACTAGATATGAAGACAAAAGATATTTACTATCTTCTGAGACATAATCCAATTCGTAAACATTAGAAATACGAGAATTTGAAAAACAAGGTGGATTTGGAAGAGTTACTAAACTAGAAGATGAACTAGAATACATGATCACTTTGGGGGAAAAATACATTTGAAGAATCAAAGTTCTACTGGCCACCTCAGGGACATTATTGATTTCATTCATAGAATTTAGTATAACACATATTTTACGCTACAACAAAAGGAATTGAAACTCTTCCTCAAACAACATGGAATTACGCCGCCACCATAACATATGGACAACGAATTTGAATAATTATGCAAATGCTAATCTCCGCGAAGGTTCTCACAAGACACTCTTCCACGCCCATGGATGTAAAGAAGTTGTTGTGATCGAAAATGCCTAGCAGACCCCACAAGTACACCGACCTAAGAACAATCTGTCAGGGTATGGAGAGCAAGTCCATCTTTCAGTCTACAGATATTACACACACCATCATGAACAATATTCCGACACCATAGAATTACCTTAGTTTTGAGCCGGTTTAAACGTGTCAACCATAAGACTAACGAAGGACGAAGTAAACTCTTGTTATCCCACATTTTCGGTTTGAAGAATTCATGGGCTATGAGGTAGTGATCTCAAAGAAGAGACTTGATTAACCAAGGCCCACTTCGTTCTGTCCGTTAGATTCTTTGTAGATTGATGAAATAAAAAAGAAAAAAATTTGAATTCGTTGCCGGGGATCGAAACAGGGGTCACTCATGTGACAAACGGAAATACTCACCAATATACTACAACAACTTGGTCCCTGAAATTATTTAAGTGACGTTTGTTTTCTTTACCAACCAAATTATTTCGGAACCTTTTATATATGGCTTATAAAATGCATTTGGATTTTATTTCTTGTTCTTATTCCTCCCCCCACCCCCACTTTTTTCCTTTGTATTGACATTTATAGAAATTAGATTTTCAACTTTTTTAAGGATTTGTTAGGTCTACCTAAAATTTGTCATCTATTACCATTTCATGATATAAGTAGTAAGTAATAACAAACATGTTATAATTTTTTTGAAAATAAATTTAAAACCAGACATTCTAAAAACGTGTATAACACGATTCAGTCCTTAAAAAATATTTAAAAAAATTGGTGAAAAAGAATATGTATTAATCAACACTTTGGGGAAAAAATAAATCTGAAGAATCAAAGTTCTACTGGCCACCTCAGGGACATTATTGATTCCATTTATTGAATTTAACATAACACATATTCTACGCTACACCAAAGGGAGTTGAAACTCTTCCTCAAACATCATGGAATTACGCCACCACTATAACACGAGGACAACGACTCTGAATAAATATGGAAATGCTAATCTCCGCAAAGGTTCTGAACAAGCCACTCTACCACGCACATGGAGGTAAAGAAGTTGTTGTGATAAAAAATTACTAGCATACCACTCAAGTACATAGAACCCAAGAACAATCTATCAGGGTATGGAGAGCGGTTTCATCATTAAGTCTACAGATATCACACACTCGAGCATGAATAATATTCCGACACCATAACATTACCTTAGTCTTGAGCCGGTTTAAACGTGCCAACCATAAGACTAACGAATGACGAAGTAAACTCTTATTATCCAACATTTTCGGTTTGAAGAATTCATGGTCTATGAGGTAGCGATCTCAAAGAAGAGACTTGATTAACCAAGGCCCACTTCTTTCTGTCCGTTAGATTCTTTGAAGCTGTGTGAAATAAAAAAAGAACAAAATGTGACGCCGTTGCCTTGGACCGAACACGGGTCACCCGCGTGATAGACGATAATACTCACCAATATACTACAACGACTTGGTGATTGTAACTATTTACGTGTTAATTATATTTACGTTTGTTTTCTTTACCAACTAAATTATTTCGGAACCTTATATATATGGCTTACAAAATGCATTTGGGTTTTATTTCTTGTTCATATTCCCCCTCCCCCACTTTTTCCCTTTGTATTGACATTTATAGGAATTAGATTTTTAACTTTTTTTAAGGATTTGTTAGGTCTACCAAAAATTTGTCATCCATTAACATCCCATGATATACGTAGTAAGTAGTAACAAACATGTTATTATTTTTTTGAAAATAAATTTAAAACCAAACATTCTAAAGACGAGCACAACATGATTCAGGACTTAAATTTTTTTTAAAAAAAATCGGTGAAAAAGAATATGTATTAATCATCACTTTGGGGAAAAAATACATCTGAAGAATCAAAGTTCTACTGGCCACCTCAGAGACATTATTGATTCCATTTGTAGAATTTAGTATTACACATATTCTGCTCTACAACAAAGAGAGTTGAAACTCCACCTCAAACAACGTGGAATTACGCCCCCACCATAAGATGTGGACAACGACTCTGAATAATTATGCAAATGATAATCTCCGCGAAGGTTCTCAACAAGCCAGTCTACCACGCACATGGATGTAAAGAAGTTGTTGTGATCGAAAATGACTAGCATACCCTCAAGTCCCAAGAACAATCTGTCAGGGTTTGGAGAGTGGTTTCATCATTAAGTCGACAGATATCACACACACCAACATGAACAATATTCCGACACCAAAGCATTACCCAAGGTTTGAGCCTGTTTAAACGTGCCAACCACAAGACTAACGAATGACGAAGTAAACTCTTGTTATTCCACATTTTCGGTTTGAATCATGGCCCATGAGGTAGCGATCTCAAAGAAGAGACTTGATTAACCAAGGCCCACTTCTTTCTGTCCGTTAGATTATTTGAAGCTGTGTGAAATAAAAAAGAACAAAATGGTGGATCGAACCCGGGTCACCCGCGTGTCAGGCAGGAATACTCACAATTATCCTACAACGACTTGCTGACCGTAACTATTCAAGTGTTAATTACCTTTACGTTTGTTTTCTTTACCAACTAAATTATTTCGAAACTTTATATATATGGCTTATAAAATGCATTTGTCTTTTATTTCTTGTTCTTATTCCCCCTCCATTTTTTCCCTTTGTATTGACATTTATAGGAATTAGATTTTCAACTTTTTTAAGGATTTGATAGGTCTACCTAAAATTTGTCATCTATTAACATCCCATGATATAAGTAGTAAGAAGTTACAAACATGTTATTATTTTTTTGAAAATAAATTTAAAACCAGACATTCTAAAGATGTGCATAACACGATTCTGGTCTTAAGAAATATTAAAAAAAATTGGCCAAAAAGAATAGTATTAATCATCACTTTGGGGAAAAAATGCATCTGAAGAATCAAAGTTCTACTGGCCACCTCATGGACATTATTGATTCCATTAATAGAATTTAGCATAACACATATTCTACACGACACCAAAGGGAGTTGAAACTCCTCCTCAAACGACATGGAATTACGACACCACCATAACATGTGGACAATGACTATGAATAATTATTCAAATGATAATCTCCGCACATAGATGTAAATAAGTTGATGTGATAAAAAATTCCTAGCAGACCCCTAAAGTACATCGGACCCAAGAACAATCTGCCAGGGTATGGAGAGCGGTTTCATTACTTTGTCTACAGATATCATACACACCATCATGAACAATATTCTAACACCATAGCATTACCTTAGGTTTGAGCCGGTTTAAACGTACAAACTATAAGAATAACGAATGACGAACTAAACTCTTATTATCCTACATTTTTTGTATGAAGAATTCATGGCCTTGATTAACCAAGGCCCACTTCGTTCTGTCCGTTAGATTATTTGAAGCTGTGTTGAAATAAAAAAGAACAAAATGCGAAGCCGTTGCCGGGGATCAAACACGGGCCACCCGCGTGACAGGTGGGAATACTCACCACTATCATACAACAACTTGGTGATTGTAACTATTTAAGTGTTAATTACATTTACGTTTGTTTTCTTTACCAACTAAATTGTTTGAACCTTATATATATATATATATATATATATATATATATATATATATATATATATATATATATATGTATATGGCTTATAAAATGCATTTGTCTTTTATTTCTTGTTCTTATCCCCCCCTTATTTTTCTCCTTTGTATTGACATTTATAGGAATTAGATTTTCAACTTTTTTAAGGATTTGCTAGGTCTACCTAATATTTGTCATCTATTACCATCCCATGATATAAGTAGTAAGTAGTAACAAACATGTTATAATTTTTTTGAAAATAAATTTTAGACCAGACATTCTAAAGACGTGCATAACACGATTCTGGTCTTAAAAAGTATTTAAAAAAATTGGTGAAAAAGAAAATGTATTAATCATCACTTTTGGAAAAAAAAATACATCTGAAGAATCAAAGTTCTATTGGCCACCTCAAGGACATTATTGATTCCATTTTTGGAATTTAGTATAACACATATTCTACGCTAAACCAAAGGGAGTTGAAACTCCTCGTCAAACATCATGGAATTACGCCACCACCATAACATGTGAAAAACGACTCTAAATAATTATGCAAATGCTAATCTCCACGCACGTGGATGTAATCGAAAATGCCTAGCAGACACCAAAGTACATCGGACCGAAGAAAAATCTGTCAGTGTTTGGAGAGCAGTTTCATCATTAAGTCTATAGATATCACACACACCATCATGAACAATATTCTGACACCAAAGCATTGCCTCAGGTTTGAGCCGGTTTAAACGTGACAACCATAAGACTAACGAATGACATGCATAACACGATTCATGTCTTAAAAATTATTTAAAAAAATGATGAAAAAGAATATTTATTAATCTTCACTTTGGGGAAAAAAAATATACATACGAGGAATTAAGTTCTACTGGCCACCTCAGGGACATTATTGATTCCATTTATAGAATTTAGTATAACGCATATTTTAAGCTACAACAAAGGGAGTTGAACCTCCTCCTCAAACAACTTGAAATTACGCCACCACCATAACATGTGGACAACGACTCTAAATAATTATTGCAAATGCTAATCTCCTCAAAGGTTCTCAACAAGCCACTCTACCACGCACATGGAGGTAAAGAAGTTATTGTGTTCGAAAATTTCTAGCAAAACCCCTCAAGTACATCGGACCCAAGAACAATCTTCCAGGGTATGGAGAGTGGTTTCATTATTAAGTCTACAGATATCACACACACCATCATGAATAATATTTCGACACCATATCATTACCTTAGGTTTGCACCGGTTTAAATGTGCCAACCATAAGACGTGCATAACACGATTCAGGTATTAAAAATTATTTTAAAAAATTGGTGAAAAAGAATATGTATTAATTATCACTTTGGGTAAAATATACACCTGAAGAATCAAAGTTCTACAGGCCACCTCAGAGAAATTATTGATTCCATTTATAGAATTTAGTATAACACAGATTCTACGCTACACCAAAGGGAGTTGAAACTCCTCCTCAAACAACATGGAATAACACCACCGCCATAACTTGCGGAGAATGATTCAGAATAAGTTGTTGTGATAGAAAATGACTAGCAGACCCCTCAAGTACATCGGACCCAAGAACAATCTGTCAGTTTATGGAGAGCGGTTTCATCATTAAGACTATAACGAATGACGAAGTAAACTCTTATTGTCCCACATTTTTGGTTTGAAGAATTCATGGCCAATGAGGTAGCGATTGCAAAGAAAAGACTTGTTTAACTATGGCCCACTTCGTTCTGTCCGTTATATTCTTTGAAGCTGTGTGAAATAAACAAAAACAAATTGTGACGCCATTGCTGGGTATCGAACCCAGGTCACCCGCGTGACAGGTGGGAATACTCACCACTATACGACAACGACTTGGTGACTGTAACAATTTAAGTGTTAATTACATTTACCCCTCCACCCATTTTTTCCTTTGTATTGACATTAATAGGAAATAGATTTTCAACCTTTTTATTGATTTGTTAGGTCTACCAATAATTTGTTATCTACTATCATCCCATGAATTAAGTAGTAAGCAGTAACAAACGTGTTTTAATTTTTTTTGAAAAGAAATTTAAAACTAGACATTCTAAAGACGTGCATAACACGATTCATGTCTTATAAATTATTTAAAAAAATTGGTGAAAAAGAATATGTATTAATCATCCCTTTGGGGAAAAAATACATCTGAAGAATTGAAGTTCTACTGGCCACTTCAGGGACATTATTGATTCCGTTTATAGAATTTAGTATAACACATATTCTACGCTACACCAAAGCGAGTTGAAACTACTCCTCAAACAAAATGGAATTACGCCACCACAATAACATGTTGACAACGACTCTGAATATTTATGCAAATGCCAACCTCCGCGAAGGTTCTCAACAAGCCACTCTACCACGCACATGGAGGTAAAGAAGTTATTGTGTTCGAAAATTTCTAGCAAAACCCCTCAAGTACATCGGACCCAAGAACAATCTTCCAGGGTATGGAGAGTGGTTTCATTATTAAGTCTACAGATATCACACACACCATCATGAATAATATTTCGACACCATATCATTACCTTAGGTTTGCGCCGGTTTAAATGTGCCAACCATAAGACGTGCATAACACGATTCAGGTATTAAAAATTATTTTAAAAAATTGGTGAAAAAGAATATGTATTAATTATCACTTTGGGTAAAATATACACCTGAAGAATCAAAGTTCTACAGGCCACCTCAGGGAAATTATTGATTCCATTTATAGAATTTAGTATAACACAGATTCTACGCTACACCAAAGGGAGTTGAAACTCCTCCTCAAACAACATGGAATAACACCACCGCCATAACTTGCGGAGAATGATTCAGAATAAGTTGTTGTGATAGAAAATGACTAGCAGACCCCTCAAGTACATCGGACCCAAGAACAATCTGTCAGTTTATGGAGAGCGGTTTCATCATTAAGACTATAACGAATGACGAAGTAAACTCTTATTGTCCCACATTTTTGGTTTGAAGAATTCATGGCCAATGAGGTAGCGATCGCAAAGAAAAGACTTGTTTAACCATGGCCCACTTCGTTCTGTCCGTTATATTCTTTGAAGCTGTGTGAAATAAACAAAAACAAATTGTGACGCCATTGCTGGGTATCGAACCCAGGTCACCCGCGTGACAGGTGGGAATACTCACCACTATACGACAACGACTTGGTGACTGTAACAATTTAAGTGTTAATTACATTTACCCCTCCACCCATTTTTTCCTTTGTATTGACATTAATAGGAAATAGATTTTCAACCTTTTTATTGATTTGTTAGGTCTACCAATAATTTGTTATCTACTATCATCCCATGAATTAAGTAGTAAGCAGTAACAAACGTGTTTTAATTTTTTTTGAAAAGAAATTTAAAACTAGACATTCTAAAGACGTGCATAACACGATTCATGTCTTATAAATTATTTAAAAAAATTGGTGAAAAAGAATATGTATTAATCATCCCTTTGGGGAAAAAATACATCTGAAGAATTGAAGTTCTACTGGCCACTTCAGGGACATTATTGATTCCGTTTATAGAATTTAGTATAACACATATTCTACGCTACACCAAAGCGAGTTGAAACTACTCCTCAAACAAAATGGAATTACGCCACCACAATAACATGTTGACAACGACTCTGAATATTTATGCAAATGCCAACCTCCTCGAAGGTTCTCAACAAGCCACTCTACCACGCACATGGAGGTAAATAAGTTGTTGTGATCGAAAATTCGTTGCAGACCCCTCAAGTACATCGGACCCAAGAACAATCTACCATGGTATAGAGAGCGGTTTCATTATTAAGTCTACAGATACCACACACACCATCATGAACAATATTCCGACACCATAGAATTACCTTAGTTTTGAGACGGTTTAAACGTGTCAACCATAAGACTAACGAATCACGAAGTAAACTCTTATTATCCCACATTTTTTGTTTGAAGAATTCATGGCCTATGAGGTATCGATTTAAAAGAAGAGACTTGATTAACCACGGCCCATTTCGTTCTGACCGTTAGATTCTTTGAAGTTGTGTGAAATAAAAAAGAACGAAATGTGACGCCGATGCCTGGGATCGAACCCGGGTCACCCATGTGACAGGAGGGAATACTCACCACTATACTACAACGACTAGGTGACTGTAACCATAGCATTACCATGGGTTTGAGCCTGTTTAAACGTGCCAACCACAAGACTAACGAATGACGAAGTAAAAGCTTATTATCCAGCATTTATGGTTTGAAGAATTCATGGCCTATGAGGCAGCTATCTCAAAGAAGAGACATGATTAACCAAGGCCCACTTCGTTATATCCGTTAGGTTCTTTGAAGCTGTGTGAAATAAAAAAGAACAAAATGTAATGCCGTTGTCGGGGATCAAACCCGGGTCACCCGTGTGACAGGTGGGAATACTCACCACTATACTACGACTGTAACTATTTAAGTGTTAATTATATTTACGTTTGTTTTCTTTACCAACTAAATTATTTCGAAACATTTTATATATGGCTTACAAAATGCATTTGGGTTTTATTTCTTGTTCTTATTTCCCCCCCTCATTTTTTCCCTTTGTATTGACATTTTTAGGAAATAGATTTTCAACTTTTTTATGGATTTGTTATGTCTACCTAAAATTTGTCATCTATGATTATCCTAAGAATTAAGTAGTCAGTAGTAACAAACATGTTATAATTTTTTAGAAAAGAAATTTAAAACCAAGCATTCAAAAGACGTCCATAACACGTTTCAGGTCTTAAAAATTATTTTAAAAAATGGTGAAAAAGAATATGTATTAGTCATCACTTTGGGGAAAAAATACATCTGAAAAATCAAAGTTCTACTGGCCACCTCAGGGACATTATTGATTCCATTTATAGAATTTAGTTTAACACATATTCGACGCTGCACCAAAGGGAGTTGAAACTCCTCCTTAAACAACATGGAATTACGCCGCCACCATAACATGTGGACAACGACTCTAAATAATTATGCAATTGCTGATCTCCGCGAAGGTTCTCAACAAGCCACTCTACCACGCACATGGAGGTAAAGAAGTTGTTGTGATCGAAAATTCCTAGCAGGCCCCTCAAGTACATCGGACCCAAGAACAACCTACCAGGGTATGGAGAGCGGTTTCGTTGTTAAGTCTACAGATATCACAAACACCATCATGAAAAAGTATTCCGACACCATAGCATTACCTTAGGTTTGAGCTGGTTTAAACGTGCCAGCCACTAGACTAACGAATGACGAAGTAAACTCTTAGTATTCACCATTTTTGGTTTGAAGAATTCATGGCCTATGAGGTAGCGATCTCAAAGAAGAGACTTGATTAACCAAGGCCCACTTCGTTATGTCCGTTAGGTTCTTTGAAGTTGTGTGAAATAAAAAAGAACAAAATGTGAAGCTGTTGCCGGGGATCGAACCAGGGTCACCCGCGTGACAGGCGGGAATACTAACCACTATACTCAAACGAATTGGCGACTGTAACTATTTAAGTGTTAATTACATTTACCTTTGTTTTCTTTACCAACTAAATTATTTCGGAACCTTATATATATGGCTTACAAAATGCATTCGGGTTTTATTTCTTGTTTTTATTTCCCACCCCCATTTTTTCCTTTGTATTGACATTTATAGGAAATAGATTTTCTACTTTTTTATGGATTTGTTAAGTCTACCTAAAATTTGTCATCTATTATCATCCCATGAATTAAGTAGTAAGTAATAACAAACATGTTATAATTTTTTTTGAAAAGAAATTTGAAACCAGACATTCTAAAGACGTGCATAACACGATTCAAGTCTTAAAAAATAATTAAAAAACTGGTGAAACTCCTCCTCAAACAACATGGAATTACGCCACCACCATAACATGTGGGCAACGACTCTGAATAATTATTCAAATGCTAATCTCCGCGAAGGTTCTCAACAAGCCACTCTACCACGCAAATGGAGGTAAAGAAGTTGCTATGATCGAAAATTCCTAGCAGACCCCTCAAATACGTCTGACCCAAGAACAACCTGCCTGGGTTTGGGGAGCGGTTTCATTATTAAGTCTACAGATATCACACACACCATCATGGAAAATATTCCGACTCCTTAGCTTTACCTTAGGTTTGAGCCGGTTTAAACGTGCCAACCACAAGACTAAAGAATGGCGAAGTAAACTCTTATTATCCCGCATTTTTGGTTTGAAGAATTCATGGCCTATGAGGTAGCGATCTCAAAGAAGATACTTGATTAACCAAGGCCCACTTCGTTCTGTCCGTTAGGTTCTTTGAAGCTGAGTGAAATAAAAAAGAACAAAATGTGACGCCGTTGCCGGGGATCGAAACCGGGTCACCTGCGTGACAGGCGGGAATACTCACCACTATACTACCATGACTTGGTGACTATAACAATTTAGGTGTTAATTACATTTACGTTTGTTTTCCTTACCAACTAAATTATTTCGGAACCTTATATATATGGCTTACAAAATGCATTCGGGCTTTATTTCTTGTCCTAATTTACCACCCCCATTTTTTTCCTTTGTATTGACATTTTATAGGAAATAGATTTTCAACTTTTTTTTGGATTTGTTATGTCTACCTAAAATTTGTCATCTATTATCATCCCATGAATTAAGAAGTAAGTAGTAACAAACATGTTATAATTTTTTTTGAAAAAAAAATTTGAAACGGACATTTTAAAGACGTGCATAACACGATTCAGGTCTTAAAAATTATTTTAAAAAAAATGGTGAACAAGAATACGTATTAAGCATCCCCTTGGGGAAAAAATACATCTGAAGAATCAAAGTTCTACTAGCCACCTCAGGGACATTATTGATTCCATTTATAATATTTAGTATTATACATATTCAATGCTACACCAAAGGGAGTTGAAACTCCTCCTCAAACAAAATAGAATTACGCCACCACCATAACATGTAGAGAACGACCCTTAATAATTATGCAAATGCTAATCTCCGCGAAGGTTCTCAACAAGCCACTCTACCACGCACATGGAGGTAAAGAAGTTGTTGTGATCGAAAATTCCTAGCAGACCCCTCAAATACATCGGTTTAAGAACAACCTGCCAGGGTAAGGAGAGCGGTTTCATTATTAAGTCTATAGATATCACACATACCATCATGAAAAATATTATGACACCTTAGCATTACCTTGGGTTTGAGCCGGTTTAAACGTGCCAACCACAAGACTAACAAATGACGAAATGAACTCTTATTATCCCGCATTTTTGGTTTGAAGCATTCATGGCCTATGAGGTAGCGATCTCAAAGAAGAGACTTGATTAACCAAGGCCCTCTTCGTTCTGTCTGTTAGGTTCTTAGAAGCAGTGTGAAATATAAAAGAACAAAATGCGACGCCGTTGCCGGGGATCGAACCCGGGTCACCCGCGTGACAGGCGGGAAAACTCTCCACCAAACTACAACGACTCGTCGAGTGTATCCATTTAAGTGTTAATTACATTTACGTTTGTTTGCTTTACCAACTAAATTATTTCGAACCTTATATATATGGCTTACAAAATGCATTCGGGTTTTATTTCTTGTTCTTATTTCCCACCCCCCATTTTTTTCCTTTGTATTGACATTTATAAGAAATAGATTTCCAACTTTTTTATGGATTTGTTAAGTCTACCTAAAATTTGTCATCTATTATCATCCAAAGAATTAAGTAGTAAGTAGTAACAAACATGTTATAATTTTTTTTGAAAAGGAATTTAAAACCAGACATTCTAAAGACTTGCATAACACGATTCAGGTTTTAAAAATTATTTTAAAAAATTGGGGAAAAAGAATATGTATTAATCATCATTTTGGGGAAAAAATACATTTGAAGAATGAAAGCTCTACTGGCCACCTCAGGGATATTATTGATTCCATTTATAGAATTTAGTAAGACACATATTCTACGCTAAACCAAAGGGAGTTGAAACTCCACCTCAAACAACATGAAATTACGCCACCACCATAACATGTGGACAACGACTCTGAATAATTATGCAAATGCTAATCTCCGCGAAAGTTCTAAACAAGCCACTCACCACGCACATGGAGGTATTGAAGTTGAGGTGATCGAAAATTCCTAGCAGACCCCTCAAATACATCGGACCCAAGAACAACCTGCCCGGGCATAGAGAGCGGTTTCATTATTAAGTCTACAGATATCACACACACCATCATGAAAAATATTCAGACACCTTAGCATTACCTTAGGTTTGAGCCGGTTTAAACGTGCCAACCACAAGACTAAGGAATGGCGAAGTAAACTCTTATTATCCCGCATTTTTGGTTTGAAGAGTTCATGGCCTATGAGGTAGCGATCTCAAAGAAGAGACTTGATTAACCAAGGTCCCATTCATTATGTCCGTTAGGTTCTTTGAAGCTGTGCGAAATAAAAAAGAACAAAATGTGACGCCGTTGCCGGGGATCGAAATCTGGTCCCCCGCGTGATAGGCGGGAATACTCACCACTATACTACAACGACTCGGTGAGTGTAACTATTTAAATGTTAATTACATTTACGTTTGTTTGCATTACCAACTAAATTATTTCGAACCTTATCTATATGGCTTACAATATGCATTCGGGTTTTATTTCTTGTTCTTATTTCCCACCCCCCATTTTTTTCCTTTATATTGACATTTATAGGAAATAGATTTTCAAAATTTTTATGGATTTGATATGTCTACGTAAAATTTGTCATCAATTATCAACTCATGAATTAAGTAGTAAGTAGTAACAAACATGTTATAATTTTTTTTGAAAAGGAATTAAAAACCAGACATTCTAAAGACGTGCATAACACAATTCAGGTCTTAAAAATTATTTAAAAAAAATGGGAAAAAAGAATATGTATTAATCATCACCTTGGGGAAAAAATACATCTGAAGAATCAAAGTTCTACTGGCCACGTCATGGACATTATTGATTCCATTTATAGAATTTAGTATAACACATATTCTACTCTACACAAAGGGAGTTGAAACTCCTCCACAAGCAACATGGAATTACGCCACCACCATAACATGTGGACAACGACTCTGAATAATAATGCAAATGCTAATCTCCGCGAAGGTTCTCAACAAGCCACTCTACCAAGCACATGGATGTAAAGAAGTTGTTGTGATCTTAAATTCCTTGCATACCCCTCAAGTACATCGGACCCAAGAACAACCTGCCAGGGTATGGAGAGCGGTTTCATGATTAAGTCTACAGATATCACACACACCATCATGAAAAATATTCTGACACCATAGCATTACCTTAGGTTTGAGCCGGTTTAAACGTGCCAACCACAAGACTAACGAATGACGAAGTAAACTCTTATTATCCCGCATTTTTTGTTTGAAGCATTCATGGCCTATGAGGTAGCAATCTCAAAGAAGAGTCTTGATTAACCAAGGCCCACTTCGTTCTGTCCGTCAGGTTCTTTGAAGCTTTGTGAAATAAAAAAGATCAAAATGTGACGCTGTTGCCGGGGATCTAACCCGGGTCACTCGCGTGACAGGCGGGAATACTCACCACTATACTACAACGACTCGGTGAGTGTAACTATTTAAGTGTTAATTACATTTACGTTTGTTTGCTTTACCAACTAAATTATTTCGGAACCTTATATATATGGCTTACAAAATGCATTCGGGTTTTATTTCTTGTTCTTATTTCCCACCCCCGATTTTTTTCCTTTGTAATGACATTTATAGGAAATAGATTTTCAACTTTTTTATGGATTTGTTATGTCTACCTAAAATTTGTCATCTATTATCAACCCATGAATTAAGTAGTAAGTAGTAACAAACATGTTATAATTTTTTTTGAAACGGAATTTAAAACCAGACATTCTAAAGACGTGCATAATACGATTCAGGTCTTAAAAATTATTTTAAAAAAATGCGGAAAAAGAATATGTATTAATCATCACTTTGGGGAAAAAATAAATCTGAAGAATCAAAGTTATACTGGCCACCTCAGGGGATATTATATATTCCATTTATAGAATTTAGTAAGACACATATTCTGCACAACACCAAAAGGAGTTGAAACTCCTCCTCAAACAACATGGAATTACGCCACCAGCATAACATGTGGTCAATGACTCTGAATAATTATGCAAATGCTAATCTCCGAGAAGGTTCTCAACAAGCCACTCTACCATGCACATGGAGGTAAAGAAGTTGTTGTGATCGAAAATTCCTCGCAGACCCCTCAAATACATCGGACCCAAGAACAACCTGCCAGGGTTTGGAGAGCGGTTTCATTATTAAATCTACAGATATCACACACACCATCATGAAAAATATTCCGACACCTTAGCATTACCTTAGGTTTGAGCTGGTTTAAACGTGCCAACCACAGTCTAATGAATGGCGAAGTAAACTCTAATTATCCCGCATTTTTGGTTTGAAGAATTCATGGCCTATGAGGTAGCGATCTCAAAGAAGAGACTTGATTAACCAAGGCCCACTTCATTATGTCCGTTAGGTTCTTTGAAGCTGTGTGAAATAAAAAAGAACAAAATGTGACGCCGTTGCCGGGGATCGAAACCGGGTCACTGGTGTGACAGGCGGGAATACTCACCACTATACTACAACGACTCAGTGAGTGTAACTTTTTAAGTGTTAATTACATTTACGTTTGTTTTCTTTACCAACTAAATTATTTCGAAACCTTATGTATATGGCTTACAAGATGCATTCGGGTTTTATTTCTTGTTCTTATTTCCCACCCCCCATTTTTTTCCTTTGTATTGACTTTTATAGGAAATAGATTTTCAACTTTTTTATGGATTTGTTATGTCTACCAAAATTTGTCATCTATTATCAACCCATGAATTAAGTAGTAAGTAGTAACAAACATGTTATAATTTTTTTTGAAAAGGAATTTAAAACCAGACATTCTAAAGACGTGCATAACACAATTCAGGTCTTAAAAATTATTTAAAAAAAATGGGAAAAAAGAATATGTATTAATCATCACCTTGTGGAAATAATACATCTGAAGAATCAAAGTTCTACTGGCCACGTCATGGACATTATTGATTCCATTTATAGAATTTAGTATAACACATATTCTACTCTACACCAAAGGGAGTTGAAACTCTTCCTCAAGCAACATGGAATTACGCCACCACCATAACATGTGGACAACGACTCTGAATAATAATGCAAATGCTAATCTCCGCGAAGGTTCTCAACAAGCCACTCTACCAAGCACATGGATGTAAAGAAAGTTGCTGCGATCTTAAATTCCTTGCATACCCCTCAAGTACATCGGACCTAAGAACAACCTGCCAGGGTATGGAGAGCGGTTTCATGATTAAGTCTACAGATATCACACACACCATCATGAAGAATATTCTGACACCATAGCATTACCATAGGTTTGAGCCGGTTTAAACGTGCCAACCACAAGACTAACGAATGACGAAGTAAACTCTTATTATCCCGCATTTTTTGTTTGAAGAATTCATGGCCTATGAGGTAGCAATCTCAAAGAAGAGACTTGACTAACCAAGGCCCACTTCGTTCCGTGGACAACGACTCTGAATAATAATGCAAATGCTAATCTCCGCGAAGGTTCTCAACAAGCCACTCTACCAAGCACATGGATGTAAAGAAGTTGTTGTGATCTTAAATTCCTTGCATACCTCTCAAGTACATCGGACCCAAGAACAACCTGCCAGGGTATGGAGAGCGGTTTCATGATTAATTCTACAGATATCACACACACCATCATGAAAAATATTCTGACACCATAGCATTACCTTAGGTTTGAGCCGGTTTAAACGTGCCAACCACAAGACTAACGAATGACGAAGTAAACTCTTATTATCCCGCATTTTTTGTTTGAAGCATTCATGGCCTATGAGGTAGCAATCTCAAAGAAGAGACTTGATTAACCAAGGCCCACTTCGTTCTGTCCGTCAGGTTCTTTGAAGCTTTGTGAAATAAAAAAGATCAATATGTGACGCTGTTACCGGGGATCTAACCCGGGTCACTCGCGTGACAGGCGGGAATACTCACCACTATACTACAACGACTCGGTGAGTGTAACTATTTAAGTGTTAATTACATTTACGTTTGTTTGCTTTACCAACTAAATTATTTCGGAACCTTATATATATGGCTTACAAAATGCATTCGGGTTTTATTTCTTGTTCTTATTTCCCACCCCTGATTTTTTTCCTTTGTATTGACATTTATAGGATATAGATTTTCAACTTTTTTATGGATTTGTTATGTCTACCTAAAATTTGTCATCTATTATCAACCCATGAATTAAGTAGTAAGTAGTAACAAACATGTTATAATTTTTTTTGAAACGGAATTTAAAACCAGACATTCTAGAGACGTGCATAATACGATTCAGGTCTTAAAAATTATTTTAAAAAAATGCGGAAAAAGAATATGTATTAATCATCACTTTGGGGAAAAAATAAATCTGAAGAATCAAAGTTATACTGGCCACCTCAGGGATATTATATATTCCATTTATAGAATTTAGTATGACACATATTCTGCACAACTTCAAAAGGAGTTGAAACTCCTCCTCAAACAACATGGAATTACGCCACCAACATAACATGTGGACAACGACTCTGAATAATTACGCAAATGCTAATCTCGGAGAAGGCTCTCAACAAGCCACTCTTCCATGCACATGGAGGTAAAGAAGTTGCTGTGATCGAAAATTCCTCGCAGACCCCAGAAATACATCGGACCCAAGAACAACCTGCCAGGGTTTGGAGAGCGGTTTCATTATTAAGTCTACAGATATCACACACACCATCATGAAAAATATTCCAACACCTTAGCATTACCTTAGGTTTGAGCTGGTTTAAACGTGCCAACCACAGGTCTAATGAATGGCGAAGTAAACTCTAATTATCCCGCATTTTTGGTTTGAAGAATTCATGGCCTATGAGGTAGCGATCTCAAAGAAGAGACTTGATTAACCAAGGCCCACTTCATTATGTCCGTTAGGTTCTTTGAAGCTGTGTGAAATAAAAAAGAACAAAATGTGACGCCGTTGCTGGGGATCGAAACCGGGTCACCGGTGTGACAGGCCGAAATACTCACCACTATACTACAACGACTCAGTGAGTGTAACTTTTTAAGTGTTAATTACATTTACGTTTGTTTTCTTTACCAACTAAATTATTTCGGAACCTTATGTATATGGCTTACAAGATGCATTCGGGTTTTATTTCTTGTTCTTGTTTCCCACCCCCCATTTTTTTCCTTTGTATTGACTTTTATAGGAAATAGATTTTCAACTTTTTTTTATGGATTTGTTATGTCTACCAAAATTTGTCATCTATTATCAACCCATGAATTAAGTAGTAAGTAGTAACAAACATGTTATAATTTTTTTTGAAAAGGAATTTAAAACCAGACATTCTAAAGACGTGCATAACACAATTCCTTGCATACCCCTCAAGTACATCGGACCTAAGAACAACCTGCCAGGGTATGGAGAGCGGTTTCATGATTAAGTCTACAGATATCACACATACCATCATGAAAAATATTCTGACACCATAGCATTACCATAGGTTTGAGCCGGTTTAAACGTGCCAACCACAAGACTAACGAATGACGAAGTAAACTCTTATTATCCCGCATTTTTTGTTCGAAGCATTCATGGCCTATGAGGTAGCAATCTCAAAGAAGAGACTTGACTAACCAAGGCCCACTTCGTTCTGTGGACAACGACTCTGAATAATAATGCAAATGCTAATCTCCGCGAAGGTTCTCAACAAGCCACTCTACCAAGCACATGGATGTAAAGAAGTTGTTGTGATCTTAAATTCCTTGCATACCACTCAAGTACATCGGACCCAAGGACAACCTGCCAGGGTGTGGAGAGCGATTTCATGATTAAGTCTACAGATATCACACACACCAACATGAAAAATATTCTGACACCTTAGCATTACCTTAGGTTTGAGCCGGTTTAAACGTGCCAACCACAAGACTAACGAATGACGAAGTAAACTCTTATTATCCCGCATTTTTTGTTTGAAGCATTCATGGCCTATGAGGTAGGAGTCTCAAAGAAGAGACTTGATTAACCAAGGCCCACTTCGTTCTGTCCGTTAGTTTCTTTGAAGTTGTGTGAAATAAAAAAGAACAAAATGTGACGCTGATGCCGGGGATCGAAACCGGGTCACCGGTGTGACAGGCGGGAATACTCACCACTATACTACAACGACTCGGTGAGTGTAACTTTTTAAGTGTTAATTACATATACGTTTGTTTTCTTTACCAACTAAATTATTTCGGAACCTTATGTATATGGCTTACAAAATGCATTCGGGTATTTTTTCTTGTTCTTATTTCCCACCCCCCATTTTTTTCCTTTGTATTGACATTTATAGGAAATAGATTTTCAACTTTTTTATGGATTTGTTAGGTCTACCAAAATTTGTCATCTATTATCAACCCATGAATTAAGTAGTAAGTAGTAACAAACATGTTATAATTTTTTTGAAAAGGAATTTAAAACCAGACATTCTAAAGACGTGCATAACACGATTCAGGTCTTAAAAATTATTTTAAAAAATTGGGGAAAAGGAATATGTTTTAATCATCACTTTGGGGAAGAAATACATCCGAAGAATGAAAGTTCTACTGGCCACCTCAGGGATATTATTGATTCCATTTATAGAATTTAGTATGACACATATTCTACGCTAAACCAAAGGGAGTTGAAACTCCATCTCAAACAACATGGAATTACGCCACCACCATAACATGTGGACGACTCTGAATAATTATGCAAATGCTAATCTCCGCGAAGGTTCTAAACAAGCCACTCACCACGCACATGGAGGTAAAGAAGTTGATGTGATCAAAAAATTCCTAGCAGACCCCTCAAATGCATCGGACCCAAGAACAACCTGCCCGGGCATGGAGAGCGGTTTCATTATTAAGTCTACAGATATCACACACACCATCATGAAAAATATTCAGACACCTTAGCATTACCTTAGGTTTGAGCCTGGTTAAACATGCCATCCACAAGACTAAGGAATGGCGAAGTAAACTCTTATTATCCTGCATTTTTTGTTTGAAGAATTCATGGCCTATGAGGTAGCGATCTCAAAGGAGGGACTTGATTAACCATGGCCCACTTCGTTCTGTCCGTTAGGTTCTTTGAAGCTGAGTGAAATAAAAAAGAACAAAATGTGACGCCGTTGCCGAGGGATCGAACCCGGGTCACCCGCGTGACAGGCGAGAATACTCTCCACTATACTACAACGACTCGGTGAGTGTAACTATTTAAGTGTTAATTACATTTACGTTTGTTTTATTTACCAACTAAATTATTTCGGAACCTTATATATATGGCTTACAAAATGCATTCGGGTTTAATTTCTTGTTCTTACTTCCCACACCCCATTTTTTTCCTTTGTATTGACATTTATAGGATGTAGATTTTCAACTTTTTGTATGGATTATTTATGTCTACCTAAAATTTGTCATCTATTATCATCCCATGAATTAAGTAGTTAGTAGTAACAAACATGTTATAATTCTTTTTTAAAAAGAAATTTAAAACCAGACATTCTAAAGACGTGCATAACACGATTCAGGTCTTAAAATTTATTTTAAAAAAATGGTGAAATAGAATATGTATTAATCATCACTTTGGGGAAAAAGTACATCAGAAGAATCAAAGTTCTACTGGCCACCTCAGGGACATTATTGATTTCATTTATAGAATTTAGTATAACACATATTCTACGCTACACCAAAGGGAGTCGAAACTCCTCATCAAACAACCAGGAATTAAGCCACCACCATAACATGTGGACGACGACTCTAAATAATTATGCAAATTCTAATCTCCGCGAAGATTCTCAACAATCCACTCTACCACGCACATGGAGGTAAAGAAGTTGCTGTGATCGAAAATTCCTAGCCGACCTCTCAAGTACATCGGACCCAAGAACAACCTGCCAGGGTATGGAGAGCGGTTTCCTAATTAAGTCTACAGATATCACACACACCATCATGAAAAATATTCCGACACTATAGCATTACCTTAGGTATGACGAAGTAAACTCTTATTATCCTGCATTTTTTGTTTGAAGCATTCATGGCCTATGATGTAGCGATCTCAAAGAAGAGACATGATTAACCAAGGCCCACTTCGTTATGTCCGTTAGGTTCTTTGATGCTGTGTAAAATAAAAAAGAACAAAATGTGAGCCCATGCCGAGGATCGAACCCGGGTCACCCGCGTGACAAGCGGGAATACTCACCACTTTACTACAACGACTTGGTGACTGTGACTATTTAAGTGTTAAATACATTTACGTTTGTTTTCTTTACCAACTAATTATTTTGGAACCTTATATATATGGCTTACAAAATGCATTCGGGTTTTATTTCTTGTTCTTATTTCCCACCCCCAATTGTTTTCCTTTGTATTGACATTTATAGGAAATAGACTTTCAACTTTTTTATGAATTTGTTATGTCTACCTAAAATTTGTCATCTATTATCATCCCATGAATTAAGTAGTAAGTAGTAACAAACATGTTATAATTTTTTTTTGAAAAGGAATTTAAAACC
Source organism: Vinca minor (assembly GCA_026122235.1). Lineage (NCBI taxonomy): Eukaryota > Viridiplantae > Streptophyta > Magnoliopsida > Gentianales > Apocynaceae > Vinca > Vinca minor. The sequence goes on along the minus strand of JAOCZM010000011.1, from coordinate 12,733,710 downwards.
AGGCATTCTAAAGACGTGCATAACACGATTCAGGTCTTAAATGGTTTTTAAAAAAAATGGTGAAAAAGAATATGTATTAATCATCACTTTGGGGAAAAAATACATCTGAAGAATCAAAGTTATACTGGCTAGCTCTGGGATATTATGGATTCCATTTAAAGAATTTAGTATAACACATATTCTACGCTACACCAAAGGGAGTTGAAACTCCTCCTCAAACAACATGGAATTACGCCACCACCATAACATGTGGACAACGACTCCGAATAATTATGCACATGGAGGTAAAGAAGTTGCTGTGATCGAAAATTCCTAGTAGACCCCTCAAATACATCGGACCCAAGAACAACCTGCCAGGGTATGGAGAGCGGTTTCATTATTAAGCCTACAGATATCACACACGCAATCATGAAAAATATTCCGAAAACTTTGCATTACCTTTGGTTTTAGCCGGTTTAAACGTGCCAACCACAAGACTAACGATTGGCGAAGTAAACTCTTATTATCCCGCATTTTTGGTTTGAAGAATTCATGGCCTATGAGGTAGCGATCTCAAAGAAGAGACTTGACTAACCAAGGCCCACTTCGTTCTATCCGTTAGGTTCTTTGAAGCTGTGTGAAATACAAAAGAACAAAATGTGACGCCGCTGCCAGGGATCGAACCCGGGTCACCCGCGTGACAGTTGGGAATACTCACCACTATACTATAACGACTCGGTGACTATAACTATTTAACTGTTAATTACATTTACGTTTGTTTTCTTTACCAACTAACACTACTAGAAAACAGTTACATAGCGACCGAAATATATGGTCACTCAAATAACGATCGAATTCCGACCGAATGGAAACCGAAAAAATAACTGTCGCTACTCAGTCGGAAATCTCGGTCTCGTTGACCAAATTAAAACGACTTCGTTTTGTTCACAGTTAACGACCGAATACCGACAGAAGTTAATGATCGTTTACCGACCGAATACATAACGGCGTCAAAACGACGTCGTTTTCGTGTTTTATTTTCTATTAAAAAATTAAGGTTTAAAATGACTGAACACGACGTCGTTTTGTTCACTCTTACTGACCGAATACCGACGTATATTTAACGACCATTTATCGACGGAATTATCAACGGGTCAAAACGACGTTGTTTTGATGCTTTATTTCTATTCAAAAATTAAGGTTTAAAATTTATTAAAACGATGTCGTTTTGTTCATAGTTAACGACCGGTTACCGACTGAATTTGTAACGACGGAATAAAGACCGAATTTGTGACATAAGAGATAAAGGCGTTTCAAAACGACGTCGTTTTATTGCCTGATTTGCGAAAAAAAAATAAAATCAATTGAAGAACAATCCCTAAATCAAATCTTCAAAACGACGATTCCACTACTCTGCCTTGCCCTTCTGCCACCGCGACCGCCCTACCGCCACAACGACCGCCATCCTGATCCCTCGCCACCGCCACTCCTCCAACGCCATTCTGATCCTTCGCCACCGCCACTTGTCCAACGCCAAGTACGTGCTCCTTTTTTTTCCAGATTTTTTGTGCTAGTTTTGTGCAAATGGATTTTGATTCTGATATTTGCTTCTCTCTTCAGTCACCTCCATCTTCGCAATTACTCCACCACCATTCTGCCACCGCCCTTCAGTCACCTCTATTAAAGGTGTGTTTTTGTCTTTATTTTTGCATTATTATTATTATTATTATTATTAAATTTCTCCTTCTTCCTTCCAGTTCCATCTTTGGTTAACGCCATTCTGCCGCCGTCATCCCGCCATTTTGCCACCGCCACCTCCATTAAAGGTTATTTCAAAAGGTACTTTTTCCTCTTTATTTTTTCTGTTTTTTTGTGGGAAGAGATTTGTTCTGTAGTAGTTTTCTCTGTTTTTTGCAATGGGAAGAGATTTTCACAAGGGAAAGGAAATGAATTTATTGGGGGGAAATATTATTCATCATTTTGATTTTTGGAAAAAATATTTTTACTGAAAATATAGTTGTTTTTACCATTATATAACAAGAGTGACATACAACAGATGATATAATTGATTTGAATGAGAATCCCTTTCTAGTGATAGTTGTAAGTGAGGTCTAGAAGAACCTCTCCTTTGCTGGTGGTTGAATATTTTATTTTAGTATTTTTATAGTTTAAATTTGTATTACTGTTGTTTTTAAGGTTTTTGATACTTCTTATAATTACATTGTTGGATGTTTTCGAATGATACTTCTTATTAGGCTATTGTGTAGTAGTGTCGATTTCATGCCATTGATAATTCATTTTACTTGGAAGAGCCGAAGAGATAACTAAAGCTTACAAATTGGCATTTGTAAAATCTTCACATAGTTCAGAGGTTCTTTCACTGTGTGTGACTTTGATAAACTATCTTCAATTGGCCATGAAGATAGAATATTTAGAGTGTTTAGGATTGCCCATATTACGAGTGTTCCCCTTGCCTATTTGCGGATTCTTAAGCTTGTAATGTACATTATCCTATTTTTTAACCAAAAACTAGCAGCACCTTGGGTTATCGTATTAGCATAATATAATTGAGTAGTAAGTTCTTAAGAGCAGTAGGTGGTTAGCATCAATATAAGCGCTTTCTGTCATTCCATCACTTAGCTTGTGTGCTAGCTTTCTGCTCTTAGTTCATAATCCAGCTTTGTTAAGAGGTAATATCTGATCAAGATCGCTTGGACGACGATATCTTTGGATATGATACTAGTTTCACTTCAGATGAAAATACTTTCCATTTATCAATATAACAACGATGGTCGCGCGTTTTGAATCTAAATGTTACATATTGCCTTTTCTTATTGCTGCTTATCTTAATATTGGTTTGTTACCTTGTGAATTGCATTGACATCATTATCCTTGTGAATTGCATAATTCTTGAACCTCCTTTTGTCCAACTAGGTTTCATTTCCTCTCTAGGTTCCAAAACCATGCTGAACTTGGTAATTATAGTGACATACTATCATGCTTGATCCCCCCGGATTTCTTGTTGTAGTGCTGGTATGCTCTATTCCTGGAATAGAGATTATTTACATTTTCGCGATATTCTACTAATTCTTTGTATAATTTTCTATTATTTGGATAGTGTTCATCCAGAAGGCTTTGCCTATAACTGTCTTGCCTTGTCTCAATTGTGATGCCAGACTTGGTGCCAAGGTGTTTTGAGTTCAATTTCAGTAGATCATGGAAGTACATGTTTTATGGGATAAAATAGTATCCAACATTTTATTACCATTAGATGACAACTATTATAGTAAAAGGTTGAATTATGTTTCTAATTGAAAGTTTGGTCGAGTTAAGAAAAGTGACTTTTTTTTATTGGGAAGGAAAACAAGGGGATTCCAACATATGTCAATGACGGTAAAAACACTTGTAGGACCAACATGTTAATTTTAATGAAAATTATAATTTGCTACTTCTTAATCCGCTTAATTTATAATTCAGAGATGCCTCCAAAGAAAGCTATACGAGCGTGCTTGCCATTTAGTCAGACTCCAGTGTCTCCTACGCCTCTACCTCCCAGACACGTTCATCATCCGGTTTCGCAGTCGACAGCTGCATCTGCCCCTGTGCTCTCGGTATGACTCATCCGACACAGTCTGATGGTGAGCACATCTCTCGGGATTTTCCCGCGGCAGCACCGCCCACCGAGTCTACGCCAGTTGGAGGTACAACGACTCACCCGATCCCGATGTCCCGAGAGACGAGGGACTGATCCCGATCTCGGAGGAGCGCCGATTGCAGTAGATACTCGGACTCTCCTGCAGCCGACTTATGGCACGTAAGTTAATTTCAAACTTATGTCCTTTATAAATCAAGTTAATTATAATTCTTTTAATCATTTTAATCTCTAATTGAATTTTGTCATTTGCTATTATAGTTTTAGATTGAGCTCTAGTTGCTCCGCCGCCATTACCGGTATATTCCAGGGCCGTTTCAAGGGAGCATATAGCACCCTAAAGGATGTTCCTATGGAGGAAGAAAATATGTGGTGGGAAGAGTTTATGGTAAGTGTCAATTATAATGAATTTACAAGCGTATAAATTTTAATTAGCTAACATTATTTAAAAAAACAGAAAAGTTATCGATGGGCTCCTGAGCATGAGGAGGGGGTCAAGAGAGGTTGGCGCACGATACTTAAGAGGAGACTGAGCGGTATCATGAGTGACCACCGAAAAAAGAATAAGAAGCCCAAATGGGTTTCAAAGCCCGATTGGGGACAGGATCGAAAAGCGTATTGGGCAACTCCAGAATTTCAAGCCAAGACTAAAAAGGTAGCAATCAACCGAAAGGAGGGGAGGGGCGGGGTGGCAAAGGCCCAATGAAGCATTCGGGTGGTTCACTTAGCCACATTGAACATCATCAGAGACTGGTAATTGTAAAAAAAATCAAATTCATTAAAATTTTGTGTTTTTATTTACGTATTTAATATTTTAATACATTTTTTAAACAGGAAAAGGAGGCGGGACATTCAATCCCATTCCCGGATAGCTATGATTGGTGTCATCAACACCATACCGGCTCGAAGAAGGGGGAATATGTTGATGATGATTCTAGACACCTATCGGTAAGTATTTCCAAACTGGTTCCATTTTTTTATATTAGTTATTTACTTGAATTTATCACTAACCTTCCTTTTTTTTTTTTTAACATGGAGTGTTCCATTCTGTTTATGACAATGCCGCAACCCAAGCTACTCAAGCAGGTTAGCCACCTTCCGATTTGCCGACTCAGATTGCGCTCTCTTCGGAGACAGTTGGCGGGCTAAAAAAGGGACGAGTTGAAGGACTCGGTTCCTTCTCGGATGTGGTTAAGGCAATGAGGGGGAGGTAGTCAGTCGATATCTCACTCAGAAATGGAACACAAAATAACAGAACTGAACGAAGAATGGAAGAAGAAATTTGAAGACAAAGAGAGAGAGAATATGCGCGGAGAGAAAAGAAGAAAAATAAGGCATTAGCTAGTACCTTATTTGAGATGTTTTCAAATAGGGACGCTATATTAAGCCCAGCTGAGCTAGAAGCTAGATTGAGCAACTTAGATAATGATGACTTAGATTCAGATTATGACGATGATCCCTTAACTGTAGATGATGTATTGGGCCGTCAATAGAGATTGTAGGTCTTTTGGAATATTATTCGACTTTTGTTATGTTTTTTTGGTTTAATGTTGAACTATGCTTGTTATCATCACTATTGTATGCTTATGGAATATTGACTGCTGGAATATTGACTTGTATGTTATTTGTATGCTTATGACTTGTGGCAGGGTGTATACTTTTGTTATGTTTTTTTGGTTTAATGTTGAACTATGCTTGTTATCATCACTATTGTATGCTTATGGAATATTGACTGCTGGAATATTGACTTGTATGTTATTTGTATGCTTATGACTTTTGGCAGGGTGTATACTGTTTATAAAATTTCTGGCTCTGGAATATTGTTATTGGAGACGGAATAGCGACCATCTTAGGGTATATGGTTAGGGTTTAGCGACCGCTGTCTCAGTTTCCGTCGGTATTTGGTCGCCCTTTTCATATACGGTCGGCATTCGATCGCTCAGGCTTAAAAACTTAATGTGTACAAGTTTAACTATTCAATTTAATGTGTGTGTGTGTGTGTGTATGTACACATATGAATTAGTTATAGTACTTAACAGTCGTCATTAATGTTTCTATAAAAAAACCGGCAAGCCGGGAAAATATCGGGAAAATTAGGCGACCGAATACCGACCGTGTATGCATATACGGTTGGTATTCGGTGGCCCAATTTTATTCCCGCGACCGAATTCCAACCGATAATGCGTGTACGGTCGGTAGTCGGTCTCCCCGGATTAAAAAATTAAAAAGACCCGGGCACTTGATGAACTACTGGTTGAATTGTCATGCCCCGTGTCTAAACAAGTTTTAAAATTAAAGTGTACAAGTTTAACTATTCAATTTAATGTGTGTGTGTGTGTGTACACATATGAATTAGTTATTGTACTTAACAGTCGTCAATAATGTTTCTTTAGAAGAACCGGCATGGCGGGAAAATTAGGCGACAAAAAGACCCTGGCACTTGATGAACTACTAGTTGAATTGTCATGCCCCGTGTCTAAACAAGTTTTAAAATTAATGTGTACAAGTTTAACTACTCAATTTAATGTGTGTGTGTGTGTGTACACATATGAATTAGTTATAGTACTTAACAGTCGTCAATAATGTTTCTATAAAAAAACCGGCAGGGCGGGAAAATTAGGCGACTGAATACCGATCGTGTATGCATATACGGTCGGTATTCGGCCGCCCAATTTTATTCCCGCGACCGAAGTCCGACTGATAATGCGTGTACGGTCGGTATTCGGTCGCCCCGGATTAAAAAATTTAAAAGACCCTTGCACTTGATGAACTACTAGTTGAATTGTCATGCCTCGTGTCTAAACAAGTTTTAAAATTAATGTGTACAAGTTTAACTATTCAATTTAATGTGTGTGTGTGTGTGTGTGTGTACACATATGAATTAGTTATAGTACTTAACAGTCGTCAATAATGTTTCTATAAAAAAACCGACAAGGCGGGAAAACATCGGGAAAATTAGGCGACCGAATACCGACCGTGTATGCATATACGGTCGGTATTCGGTCGCCCAATTTTATTCCCGCGACCGAATTCCGACCGATAATGCGTGTACGGTAGGTAGTCGGTCGCCCCGGATTAACAAATTAAAAAGACCCGGGCACTTGATGAACTACTAGTTGAATTGTCATGCCCCGTGTCTAAACAAGTTTTAAAATTAATGTGTACAAGTTTAACTATTCAATTTAATGTGTGTGTGTGTACACATATGAATTAGTTATAGTACTTAACAGTCGTCAATAATGTTTCTATGCAAGGCGGGAAAATATCGGGAAAATTAGGCGACAAAAAGACCCTGGCACTTGATGAACTACTAGTTGAATTGTCATGCCCCGTGTCTAAACAAGTTTTAAAATTAATGTGTACAAGTTTAACAATTCAATTTAATGTGTGCGTGTGTGTGTGTGTGTACACATATGAATTAGGTATAGTACTTAACAGTCGTCAATAATGTTTCTATAAAAAAACCGGCAGGGCGGGAAAATATCGAGAAAATTAGGCGACCGAATACCGACCGTGTAGGCATATACGGTCGGTATTCGGTCGCCCAATTTTATTGCCAATACTACTTTGAATTTCCCGCTTTTCCTTTTACTTGCCGACCGAATACCGACCGATTTATATTTGCGGTCGGTAATCGGTCGCTAATTATTTAAGATGAAACGACACAGTTCTGTTTTGAAATTGCTGTAAAACAGAATACCCAATAAAAGAAACCCACTTGTAAACCTGCGCGACCCTCTTATTTGAAACCCTCATCCCTCATTGCCTCCACCTCCCCCCTCCCCGGCTCCATCGGAACTCCGACGGTCCACCACCACCGGTCGGCTTTCGGTGCTCCAGCACCACCACTCTGAATTAGGTGCTCCATTTATTCTTCTTCCTCTTCTTATTTTTTCCCACATTACAAAATTAAATTTATTTTTTCTTCCATAAATGATTATGAAAATATGCTTACAACATATATTTGATTTATGATGGACCAAGGTTTCTTTATTTGTCATGAACTTGTAGGTGTTTATTACACTTTAACCTTGACATTTGTTGAATTAGGTGCTCCATTTATTCTTCTTCCTCTTCTTATTTTTTCCCACATTACAAAATTAAATTTATTTTTTCTTCCATAAATGATTATGAAAATATGCTTACAACATATATTTGATTTATGATGGACCAAGGTTTCTTTATTTGTCATGAACTTGTAGGTGTTTATTACACTTTAACCTTGACATTTGTTTTCTTCTTCTTTTGTTGAAATTAAAGATTAAATTTATTTGTGTCCATAAATGATTAAGAAAATATACTTACAATATATATTTGATTTATGATGGACCAATGTTTCTTTACTTGTAATAAACTTGTAGGTGTTTATTACACTTTAACCTTGACATTTGTTTTCTTCTTCTTTTGTTGAAATTAAAGATTAAATTTATTTGTGTCTATAAATGATTATGAAAATATACTTACAATATATATTTGAGTTATGATGGACCAAAGTTACTTTACTTGGAATAAATTTGTTGGTGTTTATTACACTTTAACCTTGACATTATTCTTTATCATTGTAAACTTTGACAAAAATTAAGATAAGATGCCATTAATAACATAGGTACGTAAAAATCATCAAAAATAAGGTTCTATGCATTTACTTATGAAGACTTGTTATATGCAGATATTGTGTTTATAATGGAGGACCGTAGTTGGATGTATATGGATTCAACATCTAATGGTGGATCCCGTCATAGTCCAGAATTTATAGCGGGAATGAAACAATTTGTAAATTTCGCTATTAGTATGTCTGCTAATGTACAAAATGATGGGATTAGGTGTTCTTGTGCGGGTTGTAGAAATAAGGATTTTCATGTACCAGATTTGGTGAAGTATCATCTTATTATGAACGGATTTGTGTCTAATTATTATAATTGGACATGTCACGGTGAGCTTTCTTTCCAATGCCTCAAATTCCGTTTATTAATAAAACCTCTCATTATGTGGATAATTCTAGAAGACATACGACAAGAAACAATTATCGAGAGATGGTTTTTTATGCTGCTGGACCTAGTTTTAATGAGCCGGAAAATAGGGACGTTGAAGAATCCCCCAATCCGCAGGCACAAATGTTTTATGACATGTTGAAGGCTGCTGATAGCCCACTGTACGGAGGTTGTACAAACCATTCACAACTATCAATGACTGCTAGAATGTTGAGTATAAAGTCCGAAGATAACTTATCTGAAACTACTATAGATAAATTTGCACAGTTGATGAAAGAGGCGCGTCCTCCTCAAAATAATGCATTAGACGACTTTTACCAAATGAAGAAATTGGTTAAAGGTCTTGGATTACCGGTGCAAAAGATAGATGTTTGTTTTAACGGTTGTATGTTGAACTGGAAAGATGATGTTGAGAGTAGAGAATGCAAGTTTTGTGGTCATGCTAGGTATATTAAGAAAAAGAAATCAAAAAATACATGACAAAAAGATATTGCTTGCAAAAATATGTATTATTTTCCAATTACTCCGAGATTACAAAGACTGTATGCATCTGAGAAAACTGCAAAACACATGACATGGCACTCACACAGTGAGAGAGAAGAGGGAATAATGAATCACCCAAGGGATGGGGAAGCTTGGCAACATTTTGATAGAACACATACTAATTTTGCAGCGGAACCTCGAAATGTAAGGCTTGGGTTATGTACAGATGGTTTTGCACCTTTCGGCATGTCAGGGAAGCAATATTCTTCTTGGCCAGTTATTCTAACTCCTTATAATCCCCCCCTTGGATATGTATGAAGAACAATGTAATGTTCTTAACTATCATTGTACCTGGACCCCAAAATCCAAAACACAAGATTGATGTGTACTTACGACCTCTCATCGATGAATTGAATCAGTCTGTGGAGTGAAGGTGCGAAACTTATGACATCTCTAAAAAGAAAAAATTTTTAAATCGAGAGCTTCATTACTTTGGACAATTAGTGATTTCCCAGCATATGGAATGTTGAGTGGATGGAGTACAGCAGGCATTCACGCTTGTCCATATTCTATGGAGGAAACACAAGCTTTCCATTTGCATGCTGGCGGGAAACAATCGTGGTTCGATCGCCACGAAAGCTTCTTGTCACCCTGATCATCCATTTAGAAGAGATGCAAAGGGATTCAGAAAGGATCGGCGACATGAAAGAAGCAGACTGCCATCTCGCTTTGATTGGTGATGAAATGTGGTTTAGAGTTAGAGATTATCCAAAAAATTACCCGATACTGATTGAAGAGATTGGTAAAGAGCAAGGCAGAGGTCGATATCATAGTTGGGCCAAAGCGTAGCATATTTTGGGACTTACCTTATTAGCGGACACTTCTAATAAGACACAACATTGATGTCATGCATAATGAAAAAAAATGTGTTTGATAACGTCTTTAACACCGTGTTGGGACGTGAAAGGTAAAACTAAGGACAATGTTAAGGCTAGAGCGGATGTTGAAAGATATTGCAATCGGCTCGAATTGAATATTAAACACGATGGCCTCGGTAAAGCAACGAAACCGAAGGCATGTTTCACTCTTACCAAGGCACAAAAAAGAGATGGTTTTGCGGTGGGTTAAAGAGTTAAGGCTCCCAGGGATGGATATGCATCGAATTTGGCGCGATGCGTTGATATGAAAAGAGTTGAAAATGTCCGGAATGAAGAGTCACGATTCTCATGTATTCATGGAGCGACTTATCCCTATAGCACTTGAGAAGTACTACCGACAAGTGTTTGGGGACCCTCGGCTGAACTTAGTACTGTTTCTATAGAGATTTGTGTTCCCCAAAGTTGAGTGTGGCACATATGCAAGAATTGGAGGACACTATTGCTATTTTATTGTGCAAGTTAGAGCGAATATTTCCTCAGGGATTTTTTTGATGTGATGGAACACTTGCCGGTTCACCTTCATGCGAAGCGAGGTTGGTGGCCCGGTGCAGGTTTAGGTGGATGTACCCGTTCGAGAGGTAACAACCAATGTCTTAAGTTATCTCAACTTTATTTTTATTTATCATGTTCGTATTTACAATGTGATTAACTATTTATGCTTTAATTAGAGATCTGCACCATCTGAAAAGGAAGATAAAAAATAAGGCCAGAGTTGAGGGGTCAATTTGCAATTCATACTTGATCGAAGCAGCTGCTACATTCTTTAGCTATTATTTTGAACCCCACGTGAAAACAAAAGTTACAACCGTTGGGCGAAATGATGGAGATGACGAGACAAGTGAACCTTCCCCTGAATTATTATCAATTTGCAACTTACCGGGAAGATCATTTGGAAAAAAAGAAAAGATTTTATTATCTGATAAAGATTATAAAACAGCCATGAATTATATCTTGATGAATTGTGAAGAGGTCGAACCATATCTTCAGTAAGTAAACCTATCTATTACTTCATTTTTGTTATATAATTGAAAGTAGGCAAATAATAATATTGCCATTAATTTGTAATTTAGAAAATTTGTCAGTGAAGTAAATGACCAAACACCACATATAACAGAGGAAGAACTTCAAAGCCGGGTTTATAATGATTTTTCCAAATGGTTTGGAACTCATGTAAGTTTTGTAATGTGTAGAAATGTAGTTGTCTTAAAAATGCGTAAACTAAATTAATTTAACATTTTGTTGTTCTAAATAGATACATAGCCTTCCGTAACATTACGAAATGTTGTTGAAAAAATCTTTCATGGGGCCCGTCAAGGAGAGTGATGTCATACACCGGTTACATTGTTAACGGTTATAGATTTCACACAAAAGCCCACAACGAAGGAAAAGGAACGACAAACGGTGGGTTATGGGTTAAAGGAGATTATTACGGAGAGTTAAAGCAGGTCATTGAAGTTGAACTTGCTGGAGTACCTCACCAAAAAATAATTCTTTTCAAATGCGACTGGTTTGATTCTACTCCAAATCGAGGTCTTAGGGTGCATCCTCAAAATAAACTTGTAGAAATCCATAGGAAAAGAACGTACCAGGGTTACGATCCCTTTGTATTTGCTTCCCAATGTCAACAAGTCTACTACACACCTTATCCGGGTAGTAAGACAACATCTAGGGCTGATTGGCTGGCTGTTTGTCGTTCCAAACAACGTCTATTTGACGTTCCTGGCGTTCTGGTAGCGTATCAGGAGGATGTAAGCGAGGAGGAGACTAGTCGCATTGATCCAACTATTACTGAAGTTGGTCAACTTACACACCGGTCAGGCGAAATTGAAGTTGCCCTTGTGACCGATACGAGTCGTGTTGATGAAGATGAGGATGAGGATGAAATCATGTCGGGTGATGACAATTCTGAAGAAGAGGATGAATTCATGTCGGAGGATGATTATGAATAGCAAAAATACAAGTATAACTTTTTAACTCTTCTTTTATTGTAACATTTATTTCTCATATTATTAATATCTTTCAAGCTTCACAACTATATTTTTTTACTTGCACATATTGAAGATGAGTAATATTTGTTGTGTTATTTTTGTAGTACTTTATGACCATAAACTAATTGACGTATTTGAAATTTTAATTTTATTCTTGAATTTTCAGGTTTCAACTCATAGACGAAAAGAGTATTAGAAAAGTGTAATCTTTGGTTGTGTTGTTGTAATCAAAATAACAAGTGCACACTTTGCTTTTTGTAATGTAAATTAGAAGTGCATTCTTTGATTGTTACTTTAAATAAGAATTGTAGGCTTTGATTGTTGTAATGTAAATAAGAATTGTAGGCTTTGATTGTTGTAATGTAAATAAGAATTGTATTCTTTGATTGTTGTAATGTAAATAAGAATTGTTGTATTTGTGGTTTTAGTGAGATCATTGGTTATGTAATGTTATTTTTGGATTGTATTCATTATGTTTGTTATTTGGGATTTTTTTGGATATTGTTTTTGGTTTGTATTGCTGTTTTGGATTTTCTGTTTCATATAGCAGTTTTTTATATAGAGATTTAATTATATTTCAGATTTATTTTTTTAAATTCAAAACAAGTTTGCGACGGAATAGCGACGGAATAGCGGTTGCTAAGTCAAGTCAAATAAATTCTAGTCGGCGGCTATTCCGTCACATTAGTATCGGTCGCTTTACTATCGGTCGGTAATCGGTCGCTTTATTATCGGTCGGTATTCAGTCGCATTAGTATCGGTCGCGTTTTTATCGGTCGACAATCGATCGCTTTATTATCGGTCAGTATTCAGTCGATAATCGGTCGCTCAATAAGTCGGTACTCGGTCGCGTAATTACTGTCGGTATTAGGTCGTCCCTTTCTGTCGGTATTCTGTCGTCTCATTTGGTCGGTACTTTTTCAGTCGGCCTTCAGTCGGTATAAGTCAATTTAAAAGTCAACCAAGTATTCTATTCAGTTGCCTGTCCGTCGTAATATAACGACGGAACAATCGGTCACTCTAAGACCGGTCGGTAATCAGTCGGTATATGGCTTAGCGACGATAAATACACGACCACTGTATTCGGTCGGCAATCGGTCGGTAAACTTGAATAGCGACTGAATACCGACGGTGCCGGCAGTCGCAATTTAACTGTTTTCTTGTAGTGTAAATTCATTCGAAACCTTATATATATGGCTTACAAAATGCATTCGGGTTTTATTTCTTGTTCTTATTTCCCACCCCCCATTTTTTTTCCTTTGTATTGACATTTATATTGAAATAGATTTGCAACTTTTTTATGGATTTGTTATGTCTACCTAAAATTTGACATATATTATCATCCCATGAATTAAGTAGTAAGTAGTAAAAAACATGTTATAATGTTTTTTGAAAAATGGAATTTAAAACCAGAATTCTAAAGACATGCAAAACACAATTCAGGTCTTAAAAATTATTTTAAAAAAATGGTGAAAAAGAATATGTATTAATCATCACTTTGGGGAAAAAATACATCTGAAGAATCAAAGTTATACTGGCCACCTCAGGGATATTATTGATTCCATTTATAGAATTTAGTATAACACATATTCTACGCTACACCAAAGGGAGTTGAAACTCCTCCTCAAACAACATGGAATTAAGCCACCACCATAACATGTGGACAACGACTCTGGATAATTATGCAAATGCTAATCTCCGCGAAGGTTCTAAAAAAGCCACTATACCACGCACATGGAGGTAAAGAAGTTGCTGTGATTGAAAATTGCTCGCAGACCCCTCGAATACATCGGACCCAAGAAAACCTGCCAGGGTATGGAGAGCGGTTTCATTATTAAGTCTACAGATATCACAGACACCATCATGAAAAATATTCCCACACCTTCGGATTACCTTAGGTTTGAGCCCGTTTAAACATGCCAACCACAAAACTAACGAATGGCGATGTAAACTCTTATTATCCTGCATTTTTGGTTTGAAGAATTCATGGCCTATGAGGTAACGATCTCAAAGAAGAGACTTGATTAACTGATACGCAAAATCTATACTAGCAAGTATACTAGGTCGATGTTGTAGTAGTCAAGGTCGATCCCACAGAGAATAATGATTAATTAATTCCTAAGTAAATAATTCTACAATGATCAAAAGCAAGTAAAATAAATCCGATGGTTGATGATTATTAAACTAAATTAATTAACTAAAATAAAACAAATAACTTGAATAAGAAGTTTGAAAAGAGAAAGATCTAAGGCACATGAATTCACTAAATTAACCAATATATTATCCTAACGATATGTTATTCTAGAGTGAGTTTCATTAATCGATCGATTTTCAATTATATCTAATAACCTCTTTCAAGGCTTATCAAACCTATTCTCATGAATAAACCAACTATATGTCTATGTTGATTTTAACCCACAAAAACGCATTAAACATATGAAATCATAAAGATCGCACAAACCATACAAGTATATGTCTATCTTGCATTCAATTTATGTGCAGATTATTTAACTTAATTAACAAGGTCAGCTGTCGCAAATCTTCCAAGTTAATGTAAAGACAATTTGAGTGGTAGCTAATCACACAAAAGCATTAAGAACAATAATAAGAAATTAATTCCACAACACTCATCGAATAACAAAATCACAAGAATAATATATAAAATTAATCTAGCTACATCATGGCCTTAGAATAAATATTTAGCTCATACTAGAGAAAAATTCAATAACAAATTAGAACCTAGAATAATCTAATAATGACTTAATATTCCTAAGACTATTAAAGAGTATTTATAGAACTAGAAACCTGCTACCTTAAGGTAACTGACATATATTAAAACTCTCCACACTCCTTTAGAGTAGTTGATATAAAATACAACTCTTCAAAATTCTTTAAAGTAGTTGAAGTACACCAGAACTCTTCTAGTCCGTAAAGATCATATCTTCAATTCCAGTGACTTTTTTTCTTATTCGCAAGTCGGTTCACTTTTATCCTTCAAAAGACTATTTTGCCCCTACAAATGCAAACACAAATAAGTGAGGATTATACCATTCTAAGCTCAAAACTCGATATGTAAATACTTTTTGAAGCTCAAAATTACTATTAAAGTAGAAGAAAATATAGATAAATTTACAAGTTATCAAATTCCCCCCAACTTAAGCATTTGCTTGTCCTCAAGCAATTTAGACACAATGTAAGACCGACAAACAAAACTCCTCAAGAACAAGTAAAAAGAAATCATGGAATCAGCAAGTTTAACAACTCAAATATTAATCTGCAATCATTCCAATATAACAAGTGCCACAAATACGAGTAATGAAATAGTATAAGGCAATTCACTCAATCTCTCATTATTATTTCATGAAAAGTATGCATTCAAGAAACTTGCATTAAGAACTAGACAAACAAACCTTCATTTTTCACATCTCTTTTTGCTACAATTCAATCCATAGGTACCCTTGTGCAATGTGCTTTTTATTTTGACTCACGAATATATAGAATTAAAGTAAGTCTGAGTAAGATCATTCAATTCTTTTACCACATTCAAAGTTTCTATTGGGACTCGTAGTGCACCAAGGAGTGTGAACTTTCTTATCACTCGTTTAGTGGCGTGCTAATTTCGCATACTCATAATCTTCCATTTTTCAAGATCAGCGGAGTAAAACCCAATTTATACTTTTATCGCGGGCACCAAAGAGTGTGAACTTTCTTATCACTCGTTTAGTGGTGTGCTCATTTCGCATACTCAATACTCTTAGTGTTTATTGTTTTTTTTTTCTTTTTCAACTTTTTTATAACCAAGAGCAGCGAGTAGAGCCCGAAAACAAACATTCGACATTTTGTCGCATTTTTTTTTGAATTAAAAGAATTACCTAGTCGTCCTTTAAAACGATATATTCAGAGTCAAGAGTTGTGTAGTGTATTGGGTAACCATAAATCGAATCAACAACAAAATAAGGGTGATCTTAAAAGGTCTCAAAGTCTAATTCCAAATACAAGTTCTATCACATATACATAGACACAAGATAATCACTCAAAAACAAAATTTTTTTTTTCTTTAATTTTCCATTTTTTCTAGTGGCACGAGTCAAAGATTGGAAATTATGGAGAATAATGCTTAAAGTTGTTAAAATTAACGTATCAACAGTTAATTAATTTTTACTTTTTCTTTTTATGATGTTTTTGGATTTTTTATTTTTCTAATAATATGCAAGACTACTAAAAAATATCAAATAAACCTAACGAAAACAAATAAAATAAAGAACTAAAGGTAAACATAAACAATCCCTAACTCAATTCCCCCCAACTTAAATCGAACATTGTCCTCAATGTGAAAATAAAGAGTAAAAGATAAAGGGAAGAGAACAATACTGCCCTGATTAAAGTGGGAACGAGAAGAAGTGGCCTCACGGCTCCTCGGGCCATGACTCCCGTGACCATCTAATCCGTCTTCGTCTCGTGAATGTGAAACTTCAATGATTAATGGGTGCTTGGTAAAAAAAAAAAGAGACGAAAAATAAAAATAATAAAGAAAGAAAAATTGTGAATAAGAGGCACAAAAAAAAAATGGAAATAGGTAGGAGGATTTGGTTTTAGAAAAGGAAAAGGAAAATTAGAAAAGAAAACAATTTGGTGTGAACAGAGAGGGAAAAAAAAAAAAATTCGTGCAGGGTAAAGGGAGAGGGAAAAAAAATGTGAAGACAAGAGGGGAGGGGATCAGGTGTAGGCTGGCACTTTGGTAAAACTGTTACATTAAAAAAAATAAACTAAATAAAATCCTAAATTGCCTGCGCAGGATGTTTGGAATGTGCCTTTGCAGGCATTTTACTGTTAAATGTAAAAAAAAACAATTTCCTTTTTTTTTTAATTTTATTTTTTCTTTTACTTAATTTTTATTTATTTTTTAATTCAGCTATAATTAAAAAAAAAGTTTTTTTTTCCTTCTTCTTTTTACTTACGAAAAAGAATAAATAAATAAAAAATTAAAAACATTGAATTTAATAAAAATAATAATAATAATAATAAATGCTCGTTTAACGTGAGATCGCCACACATGCATTTTGGGTGCAAACCAAGAAAGATAATAAAAATTATCGTTCTTATGGAGTAGCGTCGTCCACTTTTTATTTAGTGACGCATTACCTGAAAAATGAGTTAGGGATTTAGGGTGGATGCCAAAGATTGTATGCCACTTTGAAATTGTCAAAATTTTCACCAAATTTATGTCTGATTCGTTGCTGATTGTGAATCCTCTTGTCATGGAGCAATTCCAAACACTCTTTATACTTTTGATCGTTCTCGTGAGTTCCAATTGGAAGTCCACCAAACTCACTTAATTCCAAGGTTCTTGTTACACCTGAAAAATATGAAGAATTAAGTACAGGTAAATCAGATGAACCTTCAAAACAAGTATGATTAAATTGAGAGTGAGAAGGAATAAAATTGAAATCAAATGACGGTGGCTTCTCAGAAGATGGCATCGGTCTCTCTAAATTCTTTCCTAACTCCTCAAATTGCTCATTTTTACACGACGAATAAGGAGGATGTGTATTAGGATGAGAAACGTGTTCCATTGTATCCTCATTACTTTCTTCTTTTTCAACCTCTTCATGCAGAAGAAATTCAAGAGGCTTGCGAGTCAATTTATCTGTAAGATCTTGTGTAAGAGAAGTATTAGAATTATCAATATAACAAGAGTCACTCTCTGCATTATATTTCATCGGCTTATACATATTAAAGATAACCTCATCATCTTCAACTCTAAGAGTAATCTTTCCTAGTTGAACATCTATCAAAGCTCTACTAGTAGCAAGGAAAGGTCTACCAAGAATGAGGGGCACATCTCTATCCTCATCAATGTCCACTACAACAAAATCAGCAGGAAAAATAAATTTATCCACTTTAACAAAAACATCCTCAATTATACCACAAGGATAAATTATAGACCTATCTGCTAGTTGCAATTTCATGCTAGTAGATTTCACTTTACCTAGCCCCAACTTTTCAGAAATAGACAAAGGCATTAAATTAATGCTAGCACCTAGATCACATAATGCATTATCAAAGTTTAATCGCCCAATAGTACAAGGAATAGAGAAACTCCCTGGATCTTTTAATTTCTGGGGCAACTTTCTTTTTAGAAGAGCAGAGCACTCCTCTGTAAGCATTACTGTTTCACAATCGTCGAGCTTACGCTTGTTTGTTAGCATCTCCTTCATGAATTTCAGGTACCTCGGCATTTGCTCCAAAGCCTCTGCAAAAGGAATGTTAATATGCAATTTTTTAAATACATCCAAAAACTTAAAGAATTGTTTATCAATATTTTGCTTTTTAAGTCTTTGGGGAAAAGGAATAGGAGGAACATAAGGTGGAGGAGGAATATAAGGTTGAGAGTCTCCCTCTTTTGGCTTATCCTCCTTTGAAGAATCTATTGTTTTGTCGCCCTCATTCCTTTCCTTTTCAACTTCTTTAGGCTTTTCCACTGATTGTATTTGATTTCCACTCCTGATGGTCACTGCATGAACTCGCTCCACGAGATTTTTTCTCTATGTCACTAGGAAGTATCTCTGAAGCTCTATCTTTTAATTTTCTAGCACATTGACCAATTTGAACCTCCAAGTCGTTGATAGAAACTTGACTTGTATGAGCAAATAGGTCTATCTTAGCCTCCAACTTTTGTAAGTATTGAATCAAAGTTTCCTCATATTGAGGTGTCCTTTCTTGTGTTGGAGGAGGCTGTTGTGGAAGAGCCAAATATTGCTGTTGAGTATCTTGATCCATCCATGAAAAATTTGAGTGTTGTCTCCACTCCGAATTATAAGTGTTGGAGTAAGGATCATTCCATTGAGACATGCATTGTCTCTCAACTCCCATATAATATGCTTCATGGTATGGTGGATATCCAAAATTGTTTTGGTTGCCTCTTTGATTCATGAAGAGGCTAACTTGATTTGTCAATTCAGCCAATTTGGAAACCACCTCGAATGCTGTAGTCATACCTAAAAAAAATTAAATTAAATTAAATTAAATAAAAACCAAAGTAAAATTAAAATAACAAAGAAATAATATTAATCAACTATTCCCCGGCAACGGCGCCAAAAACTTGATACGCAAAATCTATACTAGCAAGTATACTAGGTCGATGTTGTAGTAGTCAAGGTCGATCTCACAGAGAATAATGATTAATTAATTCCTAAGTAAATAATTCTACAATGATCAAAAGCAAGTAAAATAAATCCGATGGTTGATGATTATTAAACTAAATTAATTAAGTAACATAAAACAAATAACTTGAATAAGAAGTTTGAAAAGAGAAAGATCTAAGGCACATGAATTCACTAAATTAACCAATATATTATCCTAACGATATGTTATTCTAGAGTGAGTTTCATTAATCGATCAATTTTCAATTATATCTAATAACCTCTTTCAAGGCTTATCAAACCTATTCTCATGAATAAACCAACTATATGTCTATGTTGATTTTAACCCACAAAAACGCATTAAACATATGAAATCATAAAGATCGCACAAACCATACAAGTATATGTCTATCTTGCATTCAATTTATGTTCAGATTATTTAACCTAATTAACAAGGTCAGCTGTCGCAAATCTTCCAAGTTAATGTAAAGACAATTTGAGTGGTAGCTAATCACACAAAAGCATTAAGAACAATAATAAGAAATTAATTCCACAACACTCATCGAATAACAAAATCACAAGAATAATATATAAAATTAATCTAGCTACATCATGGCCTTAGAATAAATATTTAGCTCATACTAGAGAAAAATTCAATAACAAATTAGAACCTAGAATAATCTAATAATGACTTAATATTCCTAAGACTATTAAAGAGTATTTATAGAACTAGAAACCTGCTACCTTAAGGTAACTGACATATATTAAAACTCTCCACACTCCTTTAGAGTAGTTGATATAAAATACAACTCTTCAAGATTCTTTAAAGTAGTTGAAGTACACCAGAACTCTTCTAGTCCGTAAAGATCATATCTTCAATTCCAGCAGCTTTTTTCTTATTCTGCAAGTCGGTTCACTTTTATCCTTCAAAAGACTATTTTGCCCCTACAAATGCAAACACAAATAAGTGAGGATTATACCATTCTAAGCTCAAAACTCGATATGTAAATACTTTTTGAAGCTCAAAATTACTATTAAAGTAGAAGAAAATATAGATAAAATGTGACGCCGTTACCGAGGATCGAACCCGGGTCACCCGAGTGACAAGCGAGAATACTCACCACTATACTACAACGACTCGGTGAGTGTAACTATTTAAGTGTTAATTACATTTACGTTTGTTTGCTTTACCAAGTAAATTATTTCGGAATGTTATATATATGTGGCTAACAAAATGCATTCGGGTTTTATTTATTGTTCTTATTTCCCACCCCCCAATTTTTTCCTTTGTATTGACATTTATAGGAAATAGATTTTCAACTTTTTTTATGGATTTGTTATGTCTACCTAAATTTGTCATCTATTATCAACCCATGAATAAGTAGCAAGTAGTAACAAACAAGTTATAATTTTTTTTTTAAAAGGAATTTAAAACCAGACATTCTAAAGACGTGCATAACACGATTCAGGTCTTAAAATTATTTTAAAAAAATGGAGGAAAAAAAATATGTATTAATCATCACTTTGGGGAAAAAATACATCTGAAGAATCAAAGTTATACTGGCCACCTCAGGGATATTATTGATTCCATTTATAGAATTTAGTATGACACATATTCTACACTGCACCAAAGGGAGTTGAAACTCCTCCTCAAACAACATGGAATTACGCCACCACCATAACATGTGGACAACGACTCTGGATAATTATGCAAATGCTAATCTCCGTGAAGGTTCTAAGAAAAGCCACTCTACCACGCACATGGAGGTAAAGAAGTTGCTGTGATTGAAAATTCCTCGCAGACCCCTCAAATACATCGGACCCAAGAACAACCTGCCAGGGTTTGGAGAGCGGTTTCAATATTAAGTCTACAGATATCACACACACCATCATGAAAAATATTCCGACTAAATAGCATTACCTTAGGTTTGAGCAGGTTTAAACATGTCAACCACAAGACTAAAGAAAGGCGAAGTAAACTGTTATTATCCCCCATTTTTGGTTTGAAGAATTCATGGCCTATGAGGTAGTGATCTCAAAGAAGAGACTTGATTAACCAAAGGCCACTTCGTTATGTTCGTAAGGTTCTTTGAAGCTGTGTGAAAAAAAAAAAGGAACAAATTGTGACGCCGTTGCCGGGTATCGAAACCGGGTCACCCGCGTGACAGGCGGGAATACTCACAACTATACTACAATGACTCGGTGAGTTTAACTTTTTAAGTGTTAATTACATATACGTTTGTTTTCTTTACCAACTAAATTATTTTGGAACCTTATGTATATGGCTTACAAAATGCATTCAGGTTTTTTTTCTTGTTCTTATTTCCCACCCCCCATTTTTTTCCTTTGTATTGACGTTTATAGGAAATAGATTTTCAAAATTTTTATGGATTATTTATGTCTACCTAAAATTTGTCATCTATTATCATCACATGAATTAAGTAGTATGTAGTAACAAACATGTTATAATTTTTTTTAAAAAGAAATTTAAAACCAGACATTCTAAAGACGTGCATAACACCATTCAGGTCTTAAAAATTATTTTAAAAAAAATGGTGAAACAGAATATGTATTATTCATCACTTTGGGGAAAAAATACATCTGAAGAATCAAAGTTCTACTGGCCACCTCAGGGACATTATTGATTCCATTTATAGAATTTCGTATAACACATATTCTACGCTACACCAAAGAGAGTCGAAACTCCTCCTCAAACAACGTGGAATTCCGCCACCACCATAACATGTGGACAACGACTCCGAATAATTATGCAAATGCTAATCTCCGCGATGGTTCTCAACAAGCCACTCTACCACGTACATGGAGGTAAAGAAGTTGCTGTGATCGAAAATTCCTAGAAGACCCCTCTAATACATCGGACCCAAGAACAACCTGCCATGGTGTGGAGAGCGGTTTCATTATTAAGTCTACAGATATCACACACACCATCATGAAAAATATTTCGACTCCTTAGCATTACCTTAGGTTTGAGCCGGTTTAAACTTGCCAAGCCCAAGACTAAAGAATGGCGAAGTAAACTCTTATTATCCCGCATTTTGGGTTTGAAGAATTCATGGCCTATGGGGTAGCGATCTCAAAGAAGAGACTTGATTAACCAAGGCCCACTTCGTTCTGTCCGTTAGGTTCTTTGAAACTGTGTGAAATAAAATAGAACAACATGAGACGCCGTTGCCGGGGATCGAACCCAAGTCACCCGCGCGACCGGCGGGAATACTCACCACTATACTACAACGACTCGGTGACTGTAACGATTTAACTGTTAATTACATTTACGTTTGTTTTCTTTACCAACTAAATTGTTTCGGAACCATATATATACGGCTTACAATATGCATTCGGGTTTTATTTCTTGTTCTTATTTCCCGCCCACCATTTTTTTCCTTTGTATTAATATTTATAGGAAATAGATTTTCAACTTTTTTATCGATTATTTATGTCTACCTAAAATTTATCATCTATTATCATCCCATGAATCAAGTAGTAAGTACTAACAAACATGTTATAATTTTTTTTAAAAATAAATTTGAAACCAGACATTCTAAAGACGTGCATAACACGATTCAGGTCTTAAAAATTATTTTAAAAAAATGGGGAAAAAGAATATGTATTAATCATCACTTTAGGGAAAAAATACATCTGAAGAATCAAAGGTATACTGACCACCAAAGGGATATTATTGATTCCATTTATAGAATTTAGTATAACACATATTCTACGCTACACCAAAGGGAGTTGAAATTCCTCCTCAAACAACATGGAATTAAGCCACCACCATAACATGTGGACAACGACTTTGGATAATTATGCAAATGCTAATCTCCGCGAAGGTTCTCAAAAAGCCACTCTACCACGCACATGGAGGTAAAGAGGTTGTTGTGATCGAAAATTCCTAGCAGACCCCTCAAATACATCGGACCCAAGAACAACCTTCCAGGGTATGGAGAGCGGTTTCATTATTAAGTCTACAGATATCACAAACACCATCATGAAAAATATTCCGACTCCATAGCATTACCTTAGGTTTGAGCTGGTTTAAACGTGCCAACCACAAGACTAACGAATGGCGATGTTAAACTCTTAATATCCTGCATTTTTGGTTTGAAGAATTCATGGCCTACGAGGTAGCGATCTCAAAGAAGAGACTTGATTAACCAAGGCCCACTTCGTTCTGTCCGTTAGGTTCTTTGAAGCTGTGTGAAATAAAACAGAACAAAATGTGACGCCGTTCCCGGGGATCGAACCCGGGTCACCCGCGTGACAGGCGGGAATACTCACCACTATACAACAACGACTCGGCGAGTGTAACTATTTAAGTGCTAATTACATTTACGTTTATTTGCTTTACCAACTAAATTATTTCAGAACCTTATATATATGGCTTACAAAATGCATTTGGGTTTTATTTCTTGTTCTTATTTCCCACCCCTTATTTTTTTCCTTTGTATTGACATTTATAGGAAATAGATTTTCAATTTTTTTATGGATTTGTTATGTATACCTAAAATTTGTCATCTATTACCAACCCATGAATTAAGTAGTAAGTAGTAACAAACATGTTATAATTTTTTTTGAAAAGGAATTTAAAACCAGACATTCTAAAGACGTGCATAACACGATTCAGGTCTTAAAATTATTTTAAATAAATGGAGAAAAAGAATATGTATTAAATCATCACTTTGGGGAAAAAATACATCTGAAGAATCAAAGTTATACCGGCCACCTCAGGGATATTATTGATTCCATTTATAGAATTTAGTACAACACATGTTCTACGCTACACCAAAGGGAGTTGAAACTCCGCCTCAAACAACATGGAATTATGCCACCACCATAACATGTGGACAACGACTCTGAATAATTATGCAAATGCTAATCTCCTCGAAAGTACCAACCACAAGACAACTTAACATTATGAAAAATATTCCGACTGCTTAACATTAACGTAGGTTTGAGCCGGTTTAAACATGTCAACCACAAGACTAACGAATGGCGAAGTAAACTCTTATTATCCCGCATTTTGGTATTGAAGAATTCATGGCCTATGATGTAGCGATATCAAAGAAGAGACTTGATTAACCAATGCCCACTTCGTTCTGTCCGTTGGGTTCTTTGAAGCTGTGTGAAATAAAAAAGAATAAAATGAGACGCCGTTGCCGGGGAACAAACCCGGGTCACCCGCGTGACAGGCGGGAATACTCGCCACTATACTACAACGACTCGGTGAGTGTAACTATTCAAGTGTTAATTACATTTACGTTTGTTTGCTTTACCAAATAAATTATTTCGAACCATATATATATGGCTTACAATATGCATTCGGGTTTTATTTCTTGTTCTTATTTCCCGCCCACCATTTTTTTCCTTTGTATTAATATTTATAGGAAAGAGATTTTCAACTTTTTTATCGATTATTTATGTCTACCTAAAATTTATCATCTATTATCATCCCATGAATCAAGTAGTAAGTACTAACAAACATGTTATAATTTTTTTTTAAAAATAAATTTGAAACCAGACATTCTAAAGACGTGCATAACACGATTCAGGTCTTAAAAATTATTTTAAAAAAATGGTGAAAAAGAATATGTATTAATCATCACTTTGGGGAAAAAATACATCTGAAGAATCAAAGTTCTACCGGCCACCTCAGGGACATTATTGATTCCATTTATAGAATTTAGTATAAAACATATTCTACGCTACACCAAAGGGAGTCGAAACACCTCCAAAAAACAATGTGGAATTACGCCACCACCATAACATGTGGACAACGACTCTAAATAATTATGCAAATGCTAATCTCCGCGAAAGTTCTCAACAAGCCACTCTACCACGCACATGGAGGTAAAGAAGTTGCTGTGATTGAAAAATCCTAGCAGACCCCTCAAATACATCTGACCCAGGAACAACCTGCCAAGGCATGGAGAGCGGTTTCATTATTAAGTCTACAGATATCACACATACCATCATAAAAAAATATTCCAACACCATAGCATTACCTTAGGTTTGAGCCGGTTTAAACGTGCCATTCACAAGACTAAGGAATGGCGAAGTAAACTCTTATTATCCCGCATTTTTGGTTTGAAGAATTCATGGCCTATGAGGTAGCGATCTCAAAGAAGAGACTTGAATAACCAAGGCCCACTTCGTTCTGTCCGTTAGGTTCTTTGAAGCTGTGTGGAATAAAAAAGAACAAAAATGGGACGCCGTTAACCCGGGTTACCCGCGGGACAGGCGGGAATACTAACCACTATACTACAACGACTCGGTGAGTGTAACTTTTTAAGTGTTAATTACATATACGTTTGTTTTTCTTTACCAACTAAATTATTTTGGAACCTTATGTATATGGCTTACAATATGCATTCGGGTTTTTTTTCTTGTTCTTATTTCCCACCCCCCATATTTTTCCTTTGTTTTGACATTTATAGGAAATAGATTTTCAACTTTTTTGTGGATTTGTTATGTCTACCTAAAATTTGTCATCTATTATCATCCCATGAATTAAGTAGTAAGTAGTAACAAACATGTTATAATGTTTTTGGAAAAGGAATTTAAAACCAGACATTCTAAAGACGTGCATATCACGATTCAGGTCTTAAAAATTATTTAAAAAAAATGGGGAAAAAGAATATGTATTAATCATCACTTTGGGGAAAAAATACATCTGAAGAATCAAAGGTATACTGGCCACCTTAGGGATATTGTTGATTCCATTTATAGAATTTAGTATAACACATATTCTACGCTACACCAAAGGGAGTTGAAACTCCTCATCAAACAACATGGAATTACAACAACCACTATAACATGTGGACAACGACTCTGAATAATTAAGAAAATGCTAATCTCCTCGAAGGTGCCAACCACAAGACTCCTTAACATTATGAAAAATATTCCGACTCCTTAGCATTACCTTAGGTTTGAGCCGGTTTAAACGTGCCAACCACAAGACTAAAGAATGGTGAAGTAAACTCTTATTATCCCGCATTTTTGGTTTGAAGAATTCATGGCCTATGGGGTAGCGATCTCAAAGAAGAGACTTGATTAACCAAGGTCCACTTCGATCTGTCCGTTAGGTTCTTTTTTAGGTGAGTGAAATAAAAAAGAACTAAATGTGACGCCGTTGCCGGGGATCGAACCTGGGTCACTCGCGTGACAGGCAAGAATACACACCACTACTCATCATCGACTTGGTGACTGTAACTATTTAAATGTTAATTACATTTACGTTTGTTTTCGTTACCAATTAAATTATTTCGGAACCTTATATATATGGCTTACAAAATGCATTTGGGTTTTATTTCTTATTCTTATTTTCCACCCTGCATTTTTTTCCTTTGTATTGACATTTATAGGAAATAGATTTTCAACTTTTTTATGAATTTTTATGTCTACCTAAAATTTGTCATCTATTATCATCCCATGAATTAAGTAGTAAGTAGTAACAAACATGTTATAATTTTTTTTTGAAAAGAAAATTAAAACCAGACATTCTAAAGACGTGCATAACACGATTCAGGTCTTAAAAATTATTTTAAAAAAATGGTGAAAAAGAATATGTATTAATCATCACTTTGGGGGAAAAATACATCTAAAGAATCAAAGTTCTACTGGCCACCTCAGGGACATTTTTGATTCCATTTATAGAATTTAGTATAACACATATTCTAAGCTACACCAAAGGGAGTCGAAACTCCTCCTCAAACAACGTGGAATTACGCCACCACCATAACATGTGGACAACGACTCGGAATAATTATGCAAATGCTAATCTCCGCGAAGGTTCTCAACAAGCCACTCTACCAGGCACATGGAGGTAAAGAAGTTGCTGTGATCGAAAATTCCTAGCAGAGCCCTCAAGTATATCGAACCCAAGAACAACCTGCCAGGGTATGGAGAGCGGTTTCATTATTAAGTATACATATATAACACACACCATCATGAAAAATATTCCGATACCATGGCATTACCTTAGGTTTGAGACGGTTTAAACGTGCCAACCACAAGATTAACGAATGACGGAGTAAACTCTTATTATCCCGCATTTTTGTTTTGAAACATTCATGGCCTATGATGTAGCGATCTCAAAGAAGAGACTTGATTAACCAAGGCCCACTTCGTTCTGTCCGTTAGGTTCTTTGAAGGTGTTTGAAATAAAAAAGAACAAAATATGAGCCGTTGCCGAGGATCGAACCCGGGTCACCCGCGTGACAGGCAAGAATACACACCACTATTCATCAACGACTTGGTGACTGTAACTATTTAAGTGTTAATTACATTTACGTTTGTTTTTTTTACCAATTAAATTATTTCGGAACCTTATATATATGGCTTACAAAATGCATTTGGGTTTTATTTCTGATTCTTATTTTCCAACCCGCATTTTTTTCCTTTGTATTGACATTTATAGGAAATAGATTTTCAACTTTTTTATGAATTTGTTATGTTTACCTAAAATTTATCATCTATTATTATCCCATGAATTAAGTAGTAAGTAGTAACAAACATGTTATAATTTTTTTTTGAAAAGGAATTTAAAACCAAACATTCTAAAGACGTGCATAACACGATTCAGGTCTTAAAAATTATTTTAAAAAATAGGGAAAAAGAATATGTATTAATCATCACTTTGGGGAAAAAATACATCTGAAGAATCAAAGTTATACTGGCCACCTCAGGGATATTATTGATTCCATTTATAGAATTTAGTATGACACATATTCTACGCTACACCAAAGGGAGTTGAAACTCCTCCTCAAACAACATGGAATTACGCCACCACCATAACATGTGGACAACGACTCTGAATAATTATGCAAATGCTAGGTTCTCAACAAGCCACTCTACCAGGTACATGGAGGTAAAGAAGTTGCTGTGATCGAAAATTCCTAACAGACCCCTCAAATACATCGGACCCAAGAACAACCTGCCAGGGCATGGAGAGCGCTTTCATTATTAAGTCTATAGATATCACACACTCCGGCATGAAAAATATTTCGACTCCTTAGCATTACCTTAGGTTTGAGCCGGTTTAAACGTGCCAACCACAAGACTAAAGAATGGCGAAGTAAACTCTTATTATCCCGCAATTTTTGTTTGAGGAATTCATGACCTATGAGGTAGCGATCTCAAAGAATAGACTTGATTAACCAGGGCCCACTTCGTTCTGTCCGTTAGGTTCTTTGAAGCTGTGTGAAATAAAAAACAACAAAATGTGACGCCGTTGCCGGGGATCGAAACCGGGACACCCGCGTGATAGGCGGGAATACTCACCAATATACTACAACGACTCGGTGAGAGTAACTTTTTAAGTGTTAATTACATATACGTTTGTTTTCTTGACCAACTAAATTATTTTGGAACCTTATGTATATGGCTTACAAAATGCATTCGGGTTTTATTTCTTGTTCTTATTTCCCACCCCCCATTTTTTTCCTTTGTATTGACATTTTTAGGAAATAGATTTTCAACTTTTTTATGGATTATTTATGTCTACCTAAAATTTGTCATCTTTTATCATCCCATGAATTAAGTAGTAAATAGTAACAAACATGTTATAATTTTTTTTTTAAAAGAAAATTAAAACCAGACATTCTAAAGACGTGCATAACACGATTCATGTCTTAAAAATTATTTTTAAAAAATGGGGAAAAAGAATATGTATTAATCATCACTTTGGGGAAAAAAATATATTTGAAGAATCAAAGTTCGACTGGTCACCTCAGGGATATTATTGATTCCATTTAAAGAATTTAGTATGACACATATTCTACGTCTAAACCAAAGGGAGTTGAAACTTCTCCTCAAACAACATGGAATTACGCCACCACCATAACATGTGGACAACGACTCTGAATAATTATGCAAATGCTAATCTCCGCGAAGTTCTCAACAAGCCACTCTACCACGCACATGGAGGTAAACAAGTTGCTGTGATCGAAAATTCCTAGCAGGCCCCTCAAATAAATCGGACCCAAGAACAACCTGCCAGGGCATGGAGAGTGGTTTCATTATTAAGTCTACAGATACCACACACACCATCATGAAAAATATTCCGACACCTTAGCATTACCTTAGGTTTGAGCCTGTTTAAATGTGCCAACCACAAGACTAAGGAATGGCGAAGTAAACTCTTATTATCCCGCATTTTTGGTTTGAAGAATTCAGGGCCTATGAGGTAGCGATCTCAAAGAAGAGACTTGATTAACCAAGGCCCACTTCGTTCTGTCCGTTAGGTTCTTTGAAGCTGTGTGAAATAAAAAAGAACAAAAGGTGACGCCATTGCCGGGGATCGAACCTGGGTCACCCGGGTGACAGGCGGGAATACTCACCACTATTCTACAACGACTCGGTGAGTGTAACTATTTAAGTGTTAATTACATTTACGTTTGTTTGCTTTACCAACTAAATTATTTCGAACCTTATATATATGGCTTACAATATGCATTCGGGTTTTATTTCTTGTTCTTATTTCCCGCCCCCCATTTTTTTCCTTTGTATTGACATTTATAGGAAATAGATTTTCAACTTTTTTATGGATTTGTTATGTCTACCTAAAATTTGTCATCTATTATCATCCCATGAATTAAGTAGTAAGTAGTAACAAACATATTATAATTTTTTTTGAAAAGGAATTTAAAACCAGACATTCTAAAGATGTGCATAACACGATTCGGGTTTTAAAAATTATTTTTCAAAAATGGGGAAAAAGAATATGAATTAGTCATCACTTTGGGGAAAAAATACATTTGAAGAATCAAAGTTCTACTGGCCACCTCAGGGATATTATTGATTCCATTTATAGAATTTAGTATGACACATATTCTACGCTAAACCAAAGGGAGTCGAAACACCTCCAAAAAACAACGTGGAATTACGCCACCACCATAACATGTGGACAACGACTCTGAATAATTATGCAAATGCTAATCTCCGCGAAGGTTCTCAACAAGCCACTCTACCACGCACATGTAGGTAAAGAAGTTGATGTGATAAAAAATTCCCAGCAGACTCCTCAAATACATCGGACCGAAGAACAACCTGCCAGGGCATGGAGAACGGTTTCATTATTAAGTCTATAGATATCACACACACCATCATGAAAAATATTCCGACACCTTAGCATTACCTTAGGTTTGAGCCGGTTTAAACGTGCCATTCACAAGACCAAGGAATGGCGAAGTAAATTCTTATTATCCCGCATTTTTGGTTTGAAGAATTCATGGCCTATGAGGTAGGGATCTAAAAGAAGAGACTTGATTAACCAAGGCCCACTTCGTTCTGTCCGTTAGGTTCTTTGAAGCCACCTCAGGGATATTATTGATTCCATTTATAGAATTTAGTATGACACATAATCTACGCTAAACCAAAGGGAGTCGAAACACCTCCAAAAAACAACATGGAATTACGCCACCACCATAACATGTGGACAACGACTCTGAATAATTATGCAAATGCTAATCTACGCGAAGGTTCTCAACAAGCCACTCTACCACGCACATGGAGGTAAAGAAGTTGCTGTGATCGAAAATTCTTAGCAGACCCCTCAAATATATCGGACCCAAGATCAACCTGCCAGGGCATGGAGAGCGGTTTCATTATTAAGTCTACATATATCACACACACCATCTTGAAAAATATTCCGACACCTTAGCATTACCTTAGGTTTGATCCGGTTTAAACGTGCCAACCACAAGACTAAGGAATGGCGAAGTAGACTCTTATTATCCCGCATTTTTGGTTTGAAGAATTCATGGCCTATGAGGTAGCGATCTCAAAGAAGAGACTTGATTAACCAAGGCCCACTTCGTTCTGTCCGTTAGGTTCTTTGAAGCTTTGTGAAATAAAAAAGAACAAAATGTGACGCCGTTGCCGGGGATCGAACCCGCGTGACTGGCGGGAAGACTCACCACTATACTACAACGACTCAGTGAGTGTAACTATTTAAGTGTTAATTACATTTACGTTTGTTTGCTTTACCAACTAAATTATTTCGAACCTTATATATATATATGGCTTACAATATGCATTCGGGTTTTATTTCTTGTTCTTATTTCCCGCCCCCCATTTTTTTCCTTTGTATTGACATTTATAGGAAATAGATTTTCAACTTTTTTATTGATTATTTATGTCTACCTAAAATTTGTCATCTATTATCATCCCATGAATTAAGTAGTAAGTAGTAACAAACATATTATAATTTTTTTTTGAAAAGAAATTTAAAACCAGACATTCTAAAGACGTGCATAACACGATTCAGGTCTTAAAAATTATTTTAAAAAAATCGTGAAAAAGAATATGTATTAATCATCACTTTGGGGAAAAAATACATTTGAAGAATCAAAGTTCTACTGGCCACCTCAGGGACATTATTGATTCCATTTATAGAATTTAGTATAACACATATTCTACACTACACCAAAGGGAGTCGAAACACCTCCAAAAAAGGTGGAATTACGCCACCACCATAACATGTGGACAACGACTCTGAATAATTATTCAAATGCTAATCTCCGCGAAGGTCCTCAACAATCCACTCTACCACGCACATGGAGGTAAAGAAGTTGCTGTGATCGAAAATTCCTAGCACACCCCTTAAATACATCGGACCCAAGAACAACCTGCCAGGGTTTGGAGAGCGGTTTCATTATTAAGTCTAGCGATATCACACACACCATCATGAAAAATATTCTGACTCTTTAGCATTACCTTAGGTTTGAGCCGGTTTAAACGTGCCAACTGAAGGGATTCATGGGCGGAAACTCGTTCCAAACACCCATGAGTCCTCCCCTGAAGGATCCGCTCATACGTAAACGAATCGAAAAACAGCAAAAATTACTTACGTTTTCGGCTTAAAGGTTGTATCTTTCGGATGAGTGCTGCTGCCACCAAAAGCCTTCCCTTGCGGTATCGCTTTCTTCCGGTATCCACGCGACGAAACGGGCAGCGATTGCTAGCTCTTCGTTTCTGAGTTTCGGGAATATAGAAAGAAGAGAAGGGAAGAAATCAAGAAATCTGATTTCAGGAAGAGAATTGGTTTATTGCGGCTCAAGTGAATTCATTCTAGGGTTTCGGCCAAAAGAGGTTTATATAGGCTGTGAGAGTTTGTTTCAAGAACACCTCCCACGTCCTATCCACCTCTTTTGATAGTGGGAGTCTTCAACTCCCACGTCCCCTGGGAGTCTTTATCGGATAATAACTCCCACGTAATCCCAGTTAAAACCAAATACCAAAATTACCCCTCATTCTCTCTAATTCGAAATAATAACAACTTTATTATTCTCAGAAAATAAATGTCAGATACAATGAACCTAGACACATTCTAGATTCATTGAATCTGGACATGAAGCTCGTTAGCTCGTCTATGCGTGTGACCCTGTAGGTTCATATCACAATGGCAATGAAAACACACTTAGTAGTAGTATGTGTTCATAAATCACAAGCGGTCCCTAGCAGGACATTGTGACTACCCAAAGTGAATGAATATACAACGGAACCTAATATCAATCTACTATTTAATCCATTTGTCTCGCGATATCCTAATTAAGCATAAGGCATGGTGGTCGTCACCCTTATTAAGCTTAATTGTATTTATGCTCGATCTCCAGGTAGACTGTTCCAACAAATAGTATCTGATAACCACTTTATCAAATATATTTGAGCACGGCCATGCATTTAGACAGTTTTTCCCTATCGAGAGGCCCATGGATATCTCTCTCTAATAATAGAGAGGGACAAATTCCTTACAATGCTTCTCACATTCAAGCCATGATAGGACGCTACATCCGATCATCAGTCGTATTGATTACTCAATTAAAAGCAACGTACGACTGAGTCAAAACGTGGCTCCATTCATGCTAGAATCAATGGAGACATAAGGTCTAAGGATTCTAAAATAGTATTGAGGAAGTAATACTTATGACTAAGGACCATGAAGTATTACTTCTCTAACGGATCACTTCCAATACAATGTATCCCTATATATTGCATCTATGATATGATTTGTATTCATTACGCATGACCAGTAAAACATGATCATCAATCATACATCATACTAGTTTTATTTCATTGTAAATAAGCATTACATAAAACTAGGGACAACTAGAATTGTAATTACCCAAGCAAATGAGTTTTACTATCAAATCACGCATTTGATGTTCATAAAAAAAAAATTTAACTATTCATATGAAATGCTCAAAAAGATATAAAACGTACAACATATGCTAATGGTCCTAGGGCACTACTAACAATATCCCACTTGCTCTAGGTCCTATCATACATGATCCTCAATCCCATTGACCTAGTATGACTCTCATGTTTAGGCTGTGGGAGTGGCTTGGTCAATGGATCTGCAATGTTGTCGTCTGTATGAACTTTGCAAATACTAACGTCTCCTCTGTCGATGATCTCTCTAATCGGATGGAAGCGCTTTGAGAATGTGTTTGGATCGTTGGTGAGATCTAGGTTCCTTAGCTTGTGAAATGGCACCGAGTACTATCACAATAGAGGTTCACTAGGTTCACAATGCTAGGGGATGACACCTAATTCATCAACAAACTTCACGATCCAAAGCGAGCTTCTTTAGCTGCTTGAGAGGCGACTAGATACTCGAAACTTTACATTGTAGAGTCGGCCACGGTTTCTTGCTTTGAGCTCTTCCAGCTCACAACACCTCCATTCAAACAAAACACAAATCAGATTGCGATCTATAATCATCTACGTCGGTCTGGATGCTTGCGTCTGTGTAACCGTATACAACCAGACTCCCTTCCTGACCTCCGTAAACTAAGAACATATCTTTAGTCCTTCTCAAGTACTTAAGAATGCTCTTGACTGTAGTCCAATGTGACTCTCCAGGGTCAGATTGATATCTACTAGTCATACTTAAAGAAAATGAGACATCCGGGCGAGTGCATATCATGGCGTACATAATAGACCCAATGGTTGAAGCATATGGGATCTTACTCATGCGCTCTTTGTCCTCCTTTGTGGAAGGTCCTTGAGTTCTGCTGAGTTTAACGCCATGTGACATGGGCAAGAATCCCTTTTTGGAGTCTTGCAGACTGAACCGTTTCAGTACCTTGTCAATGTATCCACTATGGCTTAGGCCAATCATTTTGTTAGATCTATCTCTATAGATTCTTATACCCAAAATGTATGTAGCCTCGCCTAAGTCTTTCATGGAAAATCACTTCCCCAACCAAGCTTTTACGCTTTGTAATGTGGGGATGTCATTTCCAATCAGTAAGATGTCATCCACATAAAGCACAAGGAACACTACTGCATTATTAGTTACTTTCTTATAAACACAAGGCTCGTCTTCATTTTTGATGAAACCGAAATCTTTAATACGTTCATCAAAGCGACGATTCCAGCTTCGGGATGCTTGCTTCAATCCATAAATGGACCTTTGAAGCTTACACACTTTGCTAGGATTTGTTGGATCAACAAACCCCTCAGATTGTGTCATATACACATCCTCGAGAAGGTTTCCATTAAGAAACGCAGTCTTAACATCCATTTGCCATATCTCATAGTCATAATATGCAGCTATGGCAAGTAAAATCCTAATAGACTTTATCATAACGACAGGAGAAAAGGTTTCTTCATAGTTAATACCATGAACTTGTCTATAACCTTTAACTACTAGTCGAGATTTAAAAGTGTGTACATTACCATCCATGTCGGTTTTCCTTTTGAAACACCATTTGTTGTCAATAACCTTACACCCTTCGGGTGGGTCAACCAAAGTCCACACTTGGTTATCGTACATGGATTGCATCTCAAACTTCATAGCTTCTAGCCACTTATCTGACTCAGAACTACGAATTGCCTCTTTGTAGGTAGTGGGTTCATCTTGATCAATCGGTTCAACTTGATGATCATCGATCACGAGAAATCCATATCTATCGAGTCGTTGATGTACCCGACTCGACCTCCTTGGGCCTTGTGTCAAAGATTGAAGCTCAGTATCAGCACGTGAGCTTGCTTGAACTTCCAAAGTTGGTTCAGATGTTGTTTGGGGATCTTGAATTTCCTCAAGATGGATCTTACTCCCACTATCCTCTTTGGAAATAAATTCCCTTTCAAGGAATAAACCATTACGAGCAACAAACACTTTGTTCTCTGATGGAAGAAAGAAGTAATATCCTTTAGTTTCTTTAGGATATCCCACAAACAAACACTTGTCAGATTTAGGGGCGAGTTTATCAGATAACAAGCGTTTTACCTATGCCTCGCATCCCCAAATTTTGAGAAATGACAAACTAGGTCGTTTCCCAGTCCATATCTCATATGGAGTTTTCTGAACCGCTTTAGAAACGCAGCAGTTTCTAGTAGGAAATTAGAAGATTTGTTTGACTCATCATAGATCGAACCATATCTAATAAGGTGTGATTCCTCCGTTCTGACACGCCATTCCATTATGGTGTGCCAGGAGGAGTTAATTGCGAAACAATTCCACAACCCCTAAGATGTTCGTTAAACTCTTGGTTAAGGTATTCGCCACCTCGATCTGATCGAAGTATCTTAATACTTTTACCAAGTTGATTTTGTACTTCATTTTGAAATTCTTTGAATCTTCCAAAAGATTCTGATTTATGTTTTCATTAGATAGACGTAGCCATACCTACTGAAATCATCCGTGAATGTGATGAAATGCGAAACCCTCCTCTAGCACTAGTGTTTATTAGTCCACAAACATCTGTATGTATGAGGCCCAACAAATCGAAACTCTCTCACTTTGTCCCAGTAAAGGGAGCTTTAGTCATTTTGCCTAACAAGCAAGAATCACAAGTCTCATAAGACTCTAAGTCAAATGATGTCAAAATTCCATCTGAATGGAGCTTTGATATGCGTTTCTCATTTATGTGGCCCAAACGACAGTGCCAAAAGTAGGTCTGGTTTAAGTCATTTGATTTAAACCTCTTAGTATTAATGTTATAGATGGGCCTTTTAATGGAATCATCGAGGTTAAGAACATAAAGCCCATTCATCAAAGAGGCATATCCATAAAAGATACGATCCTTATGAATGGTGCAAATTTTTTCAAAATATTTAATTCAAAACCTTCAATATCCAAACAAGAAACTGAAATAATATTCCTACTCAAAGTTGGAACATAAAGACAATTATTCAGTTCTATAATAAGGCCACTTGGCAAAACTAAATTAAATCTCCCGGTAGCTACAGCAACAAGTCTTGCTCCGTTCGCTACTCTCAGGTCCACTTCTCCTTTTGCCAGTGATCTACTCCTTTTGAACCCCTGCACATTTGCACAAATGTGAGATCCACAACCGGTATCTAATACCCACGAAGTAGGAGCAGACATGTTAATTTCAATAACATAAATACCTGGAGAGACAGTCAAACTGGCCCTTCCATTTTACTTCTCTTCCAAATAGAGCTTGCAGTTCCGTTTCCAATGACCTGGTTCATTGTAATGGAAGCAAACTCCCTCTTTTGGTGCCTTGGCTTTGGGCTTGGGCTTGTCATTGCCTTTGCCTTTGCCTTTCTTGGCCATGGGCTTTCCCTTTCCTTTCTTCTTGAAATTCCCATTTTGAACCATTAAGACTCCAGGGGTCTTCTTAATGTTCAGTTCAGTCTGCTTGAGCATCCCGTCTATTTCATGTATGGTCTTCTCCATGGCATGCATGTTGAAGTTCATAACAAATTGGTCATACTCCGGTGGGAGTGAGCCCAAGATCATATCTGTGGCCATGTCATGACCTACAAGAGCCCCAAGTTTCTCAAGTTGGTCAAAATAGCCCTGCATCTTAAGAACATGTGCACTTACAGAAGTGCCAGGGGCCATTTTGCAACTATTTAACGCCTTAGTTGTGAGGAATCTTTCATGACGAGCTTGCTCTTGGAACATTTCCTTGAGCTGGAAAGCCTCAACTCCTTCAAACTTTTTTTGAAGGTCAGTGCTCATTGTGACTAACATGAGACAAGTCACATCGTTAGAGTCATTAAAATGCTTCTTCCAAGCATCTCTTTCAGCTCTAGGGGCTTTATTTGCAGGCTGTTCAGGAATGTCCGTATCAAGAACGTATAGCTTTCTTTCCTGCTTAAGGACAATCCTTAAGTTGCGGGCCCAATCAAGGAAATTGGTCCCGCTTAGTTTTTCCTTCTCAAGGACGGATCGCAATGAATTGTGTGATGTATTGGTTGCCATTATCTACATTAAATTATTTGTAAAGTTATTAGTTTTGAGCAAAAACATTTTCCACAATTTCAACACTTGATAAATAGTGGGAAAAAAACATTTTACAATAGTTATAGGAAAGCTTTGTCTTAACACCCATAATTAAAGTAAAATCATCTAATGGGAATGACATCTATATGTCCCGGCTTTTTCCCATTTTATGCCCTAGGCCCAAAACTATTTTGATGGCCTAGCTAAGTTGAACCATGTCTAAGCTTATGGAAATCACTATTTTCCCATCTCTCTTTGCTTAGATAACCACTTGTCTGTTGCTTTGGCAAGCAGACAAAATGATGATCCAAGCTCAATGAGTGCTTAGAGTATGGTATGCATTTTAAGACTTAGTTAAAACGTTCGGTTTGAATAAGACATTAAAAATGCGTAATACAATTATACAAGCATCACATGCAATATATAAAGCAAAAAAATAAACGTGAGATAGCATGGCCAAATCCTATGATGACTCCCACGAGCCTTGTGGGAGCCAAGGGTCAATCTAAGTCAGTATCCATCTCATGGATAAAGTCTTCGATCCAGCAGCCACTAGCTTTGTTACATAGTTGCATGGGCATGCCCAGCCTTCAATGTAAAGCAAGAAAGATAATCTAAGAAAGCGATTACAATTTTACAACATTGAAAAACAGCTCGCAGGCCGTATTATAAAATTACAACAAAAATATGTAAAACAAGGGGTTATAGTAGGCCATGCTATTCACAATGCTAAAATCACATAAAGCACAATGAAATTAACAACGAGTACATATATTTGAAGGGATTCATGGGCGGAAACTCGTTCCAAACACCCATGGATCCTCCCCTGAAGGATCCGCTCATATGAAACAATTCGAAAACAGCAATAAAGAACTTACTTTTTCGGATTCAAGAAGCTACTTCTTGAATGGAGGATGACGTTTCTTGGATGCTAATCTGCCACCAACGGAATTCCTTTTGCGGAATATCCCTCTACCGGTATCCACGCGACGAGACGGGCAGCGAGTGCTAGCTCTTCGTCTTTCCAAAGTTCGGGGATTAGAGAGAAAAGAGAGAAGCAGAAGAGAAAACGGTTTTCTAACTCTTTTTGTAATTTCGGCTGAAAAGCAAAAAAGCATTAACCTTCTAGGTTTTGGCTAAGAGATGTTATATAGAGTGTGAGAGTTTGTTACTAGAACAACTCTCACCTCTACTCAACTTCTCTCGGCGGTGGGAGTCTCGGGAATCCCACGTTCCTGAGACTTTCATTTGGGTAGTGGGAGTCCTTATCGGATAATAACTCCCACGTAATCCCAGCTATAGGTAAAATACCGAAATTGCCCCCTATCTCTAATTTGAATAATAAACACTTTATTATTTTCGAGAAAGACAAATGTCGGATACAATGAACCTAGACACATTCTAGATTCATTGAATCTGGACATGAAGCTCGTTAGCTCGTCTATGCGTATGACCCTGTAGGTTCATCTCACAATGGCAATGAAAACACACTTAGTAGTAGTATGTGTTCATAAATCACAAGCGGTCCCTAGCAGGACATTGTGACTACCCAAAGTGAATGAATATACAACGAAACCTAATATCAATCCACTATTTAATCCCTTTGTCTCGCGATATTCTAATTAAGCATAAGGCATGGTGGTCGTCACCCTTATTAAGCTTAATTGTATTTATGCTCGATCTCCAGGTAGAGTGTTTCGACAAATAGCATTTGATAACCACTTTATCAAATACATTTGAGCACGGCCATGCATTTAAACAGTCTTTCCTTATCGATGGGCCCATGGATATCTCTCTCTAATCCTAGAGAGGGACAAATTCCTTACAATGTCTCTCACATTCAAGCTATGATAGGACACTACATCCGATCATCAGTCGTATTGATTACTCTGTTACAAGTAACGTCCGACTGAGTCAAAAGCGTGGCTCCATTCATACTAGAATCAATGAAGACATAAGGTCTAAGGATTCTAAAATAGTATTGAGAAGTAATACTTATGACTTAAGACCATGAAGTATTACTTCTACGGCGGATCACGTCGATACAATGTATCCCATATATTGCATCTATGATGTGATTTGTATTCATTACACATGATCAGTAAAACAAGATCATCAATCAACAATCATACTAGTTTTATTTCATAGTAATTATGCAATACATAAAACTAGGGACTTCTAGAATAGTAATTACATAAGCTAATGAGTTTTACTATCAAATCACACATTTGATAATCAAAAGCAAAATTAACTATTCAATTACATGCTCAAAAGATAATAAAACGCACAACATGTGGTAATGGTCCTAGGGCACTACTAACAATACTAAGTCTTAAGTCAGCGGAACGACGAATCTGCGCAACGCAGACGGCGGTGCCCTTGCGGGATCCGGGGGCAGCGGGCGGGGGGTCAAGGGGGCAGCGCCCCTGGAAGAAAAATCTGATTCTACATCAGCTCATCGAATGAGTTTTTCTGTCCCGATTTACCCCTCAATTGCCTTACTTACATAATCGGATTATGCATTGGTTAATCAAATTAACGGCAGGAGACATACAATCACAAACAGTTTATGCAGTATCAAATTATCCGAATTAATCAAATTAATTACTGAATCAAAGAAACAGTTTATGCAGAATAATCATATTAATCACACATTAGCAGTTCATGCATTAATCAGATTAACATAAACAGTTTATGCAGAATAATCGGATTAATAACAACAGTTTATGCAATATAATCGAATTAAAACATTTTATGCATATCAGGATATACAGAAACGTGTAAATAGATTATCTGAAATCAGTTTATGCAAATATCACATATATTGAACAAAAGATACAATCTTTTCTGTTTTCACACATACACATACCAAATCGAAATTGATAGTGTTATGGTGTGATTAACAATACGAATTCGAATCGTATGAGCAAGGCTCTGATACCACTGAAGGGATTCATGGGCGGAAACTCGTTCCAAACACCCATGAGTCCTCCCCTGAAGGATCCGCTCACACGTAAACGAATCGAAAAACATCGAAAAATTACTTACTTTTTCGGCTTAAAGGTTGTATCTTTCGGATGAGTGCTGCTGCCACCAAAAGCCTTCCCCTGCGGAATCGCTTTCTACCGGTATCCACGCGACGAAACGAGCAGCGATTGCTAGCTCTTCGTTTCTGAGTTTCGGGAATATGAAAGAAGAGAAGGGCAGAAATCTGATTTCGAGAATATAATTGGTTTATTGCGGCTCAAGTGAATTCATTCTAGGGTTTCAGCCAAAAGAGGTTTATATAGGTTGTGAGAGTTTGTTTCAAGAACAACTCCCACGTCCTATTCACCTCTTTTGACAGTGGGAGTCTTCAACTCCCACGTCCCCTAGACTTCTACTGGTAGTGGGAGTCTTTATCGGATAATAACTCCCACGTAATCCCAGTTAAAACAAAATACCAAAATTACCCCTCATTCTCTCTAATTCGAAATAATAAAAACTTTATTATTCTCAGAAAATAAATGTCAGATACAATGAACCTAGACACGTTCTAGATTCATTAAATCTGGACATGAAGCTCGTTAGCTAGTCTATACGTGTGACCCTGTAGGTTCATATCACAACGGCAATGAAAACACACTTAGTAGTAGTATGTGTTCATAAATCACAAGCGGTCCCTAGCAGGACATTGTGACTACCCAAAGTGAATGAATTTACGGTGGAACCTAATTTCAATCCACTATTTAATCCCTTTGTCTCGCGATATCCTAATTAAGCATAAGGCATGGTAGTCGTCACCCTTATTAAGCTTAATTATATTTATGCTCGATCTCCAGGTAGATTTGTTCCCGACGAAATAGTATTTGATAACCACTTTATCAAATACATTTGAAAGCTATGACCATGCATTTAGATAGTCTTTCCCTATCAAGGGGTCCATGGATATCTCTCTCTAATAATAGAGAGGGACAAATTCCTTAAAATGCCTCTCACATTCTAGCCATGATAGGACGCTACATCCGATCATCAGTCGTATTGATCAAGGTTTTAAAACCCGGACCGGACCGGCCGGTCGGGACCGGGATCCGACCGTCGATCAGGACCTCCGGCCGGTCGGTTAGGTGCCAAAACCCGTTTTCGTCAAAAACCGCTCTAATTTCACGGACCCGGCCGGTCGGACCGTTCAAACCGTAAACCGAAACGGTTTTGGGAAAACCGGGCGGTTCACGGCGGAGGAGAGAAGGGAAAAAAAAGGAGAGAGGGAGGTGGCGGTGGCGGTGGCGGTTCAAGGCGAGAGGAAAGAAGGGAGGTGGCGGTTCGCGATGGTTGCTAGGGAGGAGGAAAACAAATGGGGGAAAAATCAAATTACTGATTTTAGATTTGGGGGAAATTAAAGAGATGAGGAGATCGGAGATGGTGACGAAATAGAAGACAAAGGGAGGCATACAGGGGTGGCAGCGGCGGAGTCTCGGTGGCGGCGGTAGGAGTCTCGGTGGCGCGATACGAGAGAAGAGGAGGAGAGAAAAAAAAAGGAAGAAGAGAAGGGAGATGGTTGGTGCGCGGCGAGAGAGAAGAGGAGGGAAGGAGAAAGAAGAAGAGGAGAAGAAAGAGGAAGGCAAAAAAAAGAAGAAAATGGCGAAGGCGGGAGCTGCGATCGCGGGGCAGGCGAGGCAGAAGAAGAAAAAAGGCGGTGGCTGGAGTTGCGGCTGGGGCAAAAAAAAATTTAGGGTTAGGGTTCTCTTAAGACCCTATATATTATATATATATACTCAGGACTAAAAGTGCAATTAAAATATTAGCACATAAAATCTAATAAATACTTATATTTTCAAATAAGTCCGAAATGGTCTAAAATTCAACCAATGTTTATTTGAAAAATTTTTAATTAGTTTTATTTTTTATTAATAAGTATATATTATATATTTTTTAATATTTATGACGTCACCGGGTTGATGAAC
Source organism: Vinca minor (assembly GCA_026122235.1). Lineage (NCBI taxonomy): Eukaryota > Viridiplantae > Streptophyta > Magnoliopsida > Gentianales > Apocynaceae > Vinca > Vinca minor. Next base: position 12,691,374 of record JAOCZM010000011.1, on the reverse strand, counting down.
GGGTCAATGACGGTCCGACCACCGGTCCGACCAGTGACCCAGTAACTTTTCCGGGTCGATGCCCGGGCCGGGTTTCAAAACCTTGGTATTGATTACTCGATTAAAAGCAACGTACGACTGAGTCAAAACGTGGCTCCACTCATGCTAGAATCAATGGAGACATAATGTCTAAGGATTCTAAAATAGTATTGAGAAAGTAATACTTATGACTAAGGACCATGAAGTATTACTTCTCTAACGGATCACTTCCAATACAATGTATCCCTATATATTGCATCTATGATATGATTTGTATTCATTACGCATGACCAGTAAAACATGATCATCAATCATACATCATACTAGTTTTATTTCATTGTAAATAAGCATTACATAAAACTAGGGACAACTAGAATAGTAACCACCAAAGCAAATGAGTTTTACTATCAAATCACGCATTTGATGTTCATAAGCAAAATTTAACAATTCATATGTAATGCTCAAAAAGATATAAAACGTACAACATATGCTAATGGTCCTAGGGCACTACTAACAATCTCCCACTTGCCCTAGGTCTTATCATACATGATCCTCAATCCCATTGACCTAGTATGGCTCTCATGTTTAGGCTGTGGGAGTGGCTTGGTCAATGGATCTGCAATGTTGTCGTCTGTATGAACTTTGCTAATACTAACTTCTCATCTGTCGATGATCTCTCTAATCAGATGTAAACGCCTGAGAATGTGTTTGGATCGTTGGTGATATCTTGGTTCCTTAGCTTGTGAAATGGCACCAGTACTATCACAATAGAGGTCCATTGGGTTCACAATGCTAGGGACGACACCTAATTCATCAACAAACTTCCTGATCCAAACAGCTTCTTTAGCTGCTTCAGAGGCAGCTAGATACTCAAATAAGAGACTTGATTAACCAAGGCCCACTTCATTCTGTCTGTTTGGTTCTTTGAAGCTGAGTGAAATAAAAAAGAACAAAATGTGACGCCGTTGTCGGGGATCGAACCAGGGTCACCCGCGTGACAGGCAGGAATACTCACCACTATACTACAACGACTCGGTGGGTGTAAATATTAAAGTGTTATTTACATTTACGTTTGTTTTCTTTACCAACTAAATTATTTCGGAACCTTATATATATGGCTTACAAAATGCATTCGCGTTTTATTTCTTGTTCTTATTTCCCACCTCCCATTTTTTTCCTTTGTATTGACATTAATAGGAAATAGATTTTCAACTTTTTTATGGATTATTTATGTCTACCTAAAAATTGTCATCTTTTATCATCCCATGAATTAAGTAGTAAATAGTAACAAACATGTTATAATTTTTTTTTAAAAGAAATTTAAAACCAGACATTCTAAAGACGTGCATAACACGAATCAGGTCTTAAAAATTATTTAAAAAAATTGGTGAAAAATAATATGTATTAATCATCACTTTGGGGAAAAAATACATCTGAAGAATAAAAGTTCTACTAGCCACCTCAGGGACATTATTGATTCCATTTATAGAATTTAGTATAACACATATTCTAAGCTACACCAAAGGGAGTCGAAACTCCTCCTCAAACAATGTGGAATTATGCCACCACCATAACATGTGGACAACGACTCTGAATAATTATGCAAATGCTAATCTCCGCGAAGGTTCTCAACAATCCACTCTACCACGCACATGGAGGTAAAGAAGTTGCTGTGATAAAAAATTCCTAGCAGACCCCTCAAGTACATCGGACCCAAGAACAACCTGCCAGGGTATGTAGAGCGGTTTCATTATTAAGTCTACAGATATCACACACACCATCATGAAAAATATTCTGACACCATAACATTACCTTAGGTTTGAGACGGTTTAAACGTGCCAACCACAAGATTAACGAATGACGAAGTAAACTCGTATTATCCCGCATTTTTGGTTTGAAGCATTCATGGCCTATGATGTAGCGAGGAAAAATAGCCTATTTGGTCCTTTTCGATATTCTACATTTTCGAATAAAGACGGTTCGTTTTTTTTAACTTTTTACGTCCAATATATTTTTTCGACCTGCCGATTAAGGACTTCTGTCACATTTTCTGTCAATTCTCCGTTAACACAGGCATGTGCCTCACATGTGATGTACTTTTTAAGGGCATTTCAGACATTTCAATATATATTCCCACAATAAAAGCTTTGGTACTCAATTGTTAAACAAAATAACTAAGAATACTCAATTTAAAATAACAGAAATAAACCCATCTTTTCCATCTCATCCCCTCCCCATCTTCATCCCCTCACCTTCTCAACACAATCAACAATTTTTTTTTTTGAACTCTTTCACTACAAGAATGGAGAAAATCTTGCTTATTTTCACTATTTTCCTACTTCATATGATAGCCATTGAAGCTGCATTTGCTGTTAGTGGCGGAATTGGAGTCGGAGTCGGCGTAGGTGTCGGAATAGGCGGCGGAGTTTGGATGGGTGGTGGAGGAGGAGGTGGAAATACATATGCTCCATTGGGCCTGCAATTTCTAATCTCAACAGAGCTTACACTGTTCTTCAAACATGGAAATCTGCAATTACAGATGATCCAAAAGTGGTTTTAAAAACATGGGTTGGCCCAAATGTTTGTGTTTACAAAGGGGTTTTTTTGCTCAGAAGATTCAAATGCGCAACAAGAAAAAGTTGTTTCAGGTATAGATCTTAATCATGCAAATCTTAAAGTTGTTTCAGGTATACCTGATTCATTTAGTGATCTTTCATCTTTAACTGAATTAGATCTCAGTAATAACCAAATTTCCGGTCAATTTCCCAATTCTCTTCTTTTCATTCCTAATCTTGTTTATTTAGACTTGAGATTCAACAGTTTCTAAGTTTAATCCCAGATTATCTTTTCAATAAGGGACTTGATACAATTTTTCTTAACAACAATCAATTTTACGACGAACTTCCTCAGAATATAGGAAATTCTCCGGCATCAGTTATTAATTTAGCTAACAACAGATTCTTCGGCGACATTCCGTTTAGCTTTGGGTACTCCGGTGTAAAAGAGAGTTTGTTTCTGAATAATTAGTTAACGGGTTGTGTTCCTGAAGGAATTGGGATGTGGACAAATTTACAAGTTCATGATATGAGTTTTAATTCTTTGATGCATTTGCCGGACTCGATTCCTTGTTTAGCAGATGTCGAGGTTCTTAATTTTGGACATAATAAGCTTTCCGGTACATTGCCGGACTTGGTCTGTTCGTTAAAAAAAGCTGCTGAATTTGACTGTTGCTTACAATTTATTTTCTGGGTTCAGTCAAGATTGTTCGAAACTTTGTCTGGGATTTGATTTCTCTTTGAATTTTATTCCGGGTGGGCCAATGGAAAGACCTCAACCGGAATGCTCCGCCATTCCCGGCGGTGGTTTGAGTTGTCTAAGGATTAGCATCTAATTTTTTAGAGTTGGCAAGATAAGATGAGATAGGGGCAATGGACAATGATCAATGGCATGGTGGGAACTGGGAAGGTTGGCTGGTCTGTCATTCATTAACTGCTGATGAAGAGAAGTTAATGATTTGGAACTTCTTGAATTTATTTGATTTTCTGGCCTCGTGAAATCAGTAAATGTATAAGCATTTTCACGTAGGCTTTGATAGAAGTTTTGTTTTGGATAAAGATATTGGAACAGAGATTTCTTCGTACGACTTGGATTTTTTTTTCTTCTTGTTTTCTTATACAGAAAATTGCAAGAATGAATTGACTCAATTTTTGTTTTCTAATAAATTTGTTGGTGGCGAAGAGGAAGAGGGTGGATGATGAAGATGGGTTTAGAATTTTTTTTTGTTATTTTAAATCGAGTATTCTTAATTATTTTGTTTAACAATTGAGTACCAAAACTTTTATTGTGGGAAATAGATTGAAATGTCTAAAATGCCCCTTAAAAAAGTACATCACATGTGAGGCACATGCCTGTGTTAACGGAGAATTGACAGAAGTCCTTAATCGGCAGGTCGAAAAAATATATTGTACGTTAAAAGTTATAAAAAAAAAACGAACCGTCTTTATTCGAAAATGCAGAATATCGAAAAGGACCAAATAGGCTATTTTGCCGATGTAGCGATCTCAAAGAAGAGACTTGATTAACCAAGGCCCACTTCGTTTTGTCCGTTAGGTTCTTTGAAGGTGTGTGAAATAAAAAAGAACAAAATGTGACGCCGTTGCCGAGGATCGAACCCGGGTCACCCACGTGACAGGCAAAAATACACACCACTATTCATCAACGACTTGGTGACTGTATCTATTTAAGTGTTAATTACATTTACATTTGTTTTCTTTACCAATTAAATTATTTCGGAACCTTATATATATGGCTTACAAAATGCATTCAGGTTTTATTTCTTGTTCTAATTTACCACCCCCCATTTTTTTTCATTTGTATTGACATTTATAGGAAATAGATTTTCAACTTTTTATGGATTTGTTATGTCTACCTAAAATTTGTCATCTATTATCATCCCATGAATTAGTAGTAAGTAGTAACAAACATGTTATAATTTTTTTTGAAAAGAAATTTAAAACAGACATTCTAAAGACGTGCGTAACACGATTCAGGTCTTAAAAATTATTTTAAAAAAATGGTGAAAAAGAATACGTATTAAGCGTCACCTTGGGGAAAAAATACATCTGAAGAATCAAAGTTCTACTGGCCACCTCAGGGACATTATGGATTCAATTTATAGAATTTAGTATTATACATATTCTACTCTACACCAAAGGGAGTTGAAACTCCTCCTCAAACAACATGACATGTGGATAACGACTCTGAATAATTATGCAAATTCTAATCTCCGCGAAGGTTCTCAACAAGCCACTCTACCACGCACATGGAGGTAAAGAAGTTGTTGTGATAGAAAATTCCTAGCAGACCCCACAAATACATCGGACTTAAGAACAATCTGCCAGGGTAAGGAGAGCGGTTTCATTATTAAGTCTACATATATCACACACACCATCCTGAAAAATATTCTGACTCCTTAGCATTACCTTAGGTTTGAGCCGGTTTAAACGTGCCAACCACAAGACTAAAGAATGGCGAAGTAAACTCTTATTATCCCGCATTTTTTGTTTGAGGAATTCATGGCCTATGAGGTAGCGATCTCAAAGAATAGACTTGATTAACCAGGGCCCACTTCGTTCTGTCCGTTAGGTTCTTTGAAGCTGTGTGAAATAAAAAACAACAAAATGTGACGCCGTTGCCGGGGATCGAAACCGGGTCACCCGCGTGACAGGCGGGAATACTCACCACTATACTACAACGACTCCGTGAGAGTAACTTTTTAAGTGTTAATTACATATACGTTTGTTTTCTTGACCAACTAAATTATTTTGGAACCTTATGTATATGGCTTACAAAATGCATTCGCGTTTTATTTCTTGTTCTTATTTCCCACCACCCATTTTTTTCCTTTGTAATGACATTTATAAGAAATAGATTTCCAACTTTTTTATGGATTTGTTATGTCTACCTAAAATTTGTCATCTATTATCATCCCATGAATTAAGTAGTAAGTAGTAACAAACATGTTATAATTTTTTTTTTTTGAATAGAAATTTAAAACTAGACATTCTAAAGACGTGCATAACACGATTCAGGTCTTAAAAATTATTTTAAAAAAATGGTGAAAAAGAATATGTATTAATCATCACCTTGGGGAAAAAATACATATGAAGAATCAAAGTTCTACTGGCCACCTCAGGGACATTATTGATTACATTTATAGAATTTGGTATAACACATATTCTACGGTAAACCCAAAGGGAGTTGAAACTCCTCCTCAAACAACATGGAATTACGCCACCACCATAACATGTGGACAACGACTCTGAATAATTATGCAAATGCTAATCTCCGTGAAGGTTCATAACAAGCCATTCTACCAAGCACATGGATGTAAAGAAGTTGTTGTGATCTTAAATTCCTAGCATACCCCACAAGTACATCGGACCCAAGAACAACCTGCCAGGGTATGGAGAGCGGTTTCATTATTAAGCCTACAAATATCACACAAACCATCATGAAAAATATTCCGACACCATAGCATTACCTTAGGTTTGAGCCGGTTTAAACGTGCCAACCACAAGGCTAACGAATGACGAAGTAAACTCTTATTATCCCGCATTTTTGGTTTGAAGCATTCATGACCTATGAGGTAGCGATCTCAAAGAAGAGACTTGATTAACCAAGGCCCACTTCGTTATGTCCATTAGGTTCTTTGAAGCTGTGTGAAATAAAGAAGAACAAAATGTGACGCCGTTGTCGGGGATCGAACCCGGGTCACCCGCGTGACAGGCGAGAATACACACCACTATACAACAATGACTTGGTGACTGCAACTATTTAAGTGTTAATTACATTTACGTTTGGTTTCTTTACCAATTAAATTATTTTGGAACCTTATATATATGGCTTACAAAATGCATTTGGGTTTTCTTTCTTGTTCTTATTTTCCACCCCCCATTTTTTCCCTTTGTATTGACATTTATAGGAAATAGATTTTCAACCTTTTTATGAATTTGCTTTGTCTACCTAAAATTTGTCATCTTTTATCATCCCATGAATTAAGTAGTAAGTAGTGACAAACATGTTATAATTTTTTATGAGAAGAAATTTAAAACCAGGCATTCTAAAGACGTGCATAACACGATTCAGGTTTTAAAAATTATTTTAAAAAATGGTGAAAAAGAATATGTATTAATCATCACTTTGGGGAAAAAATATTTCTGAAGAATCGAAGTTCTACTGGCCACCTCAGGGACATTATTTATTCCATTTATAGAATTTAGTATAACACATATTCTACGCAGACTACGCTACACCAAAGGGAGTTGAAACTCCTCCTCAAATAACAAGGAATTACGCCTCCACCATAACAGGTGGACAACGACTCTGAATAATTAAGCAAATGCTAATCACCGTGAAGGTTCTCAACAAGCCATTCTACCAAGCACATGGAGTTAAAGAAGTTACTGTGATCTTAAATTCCTAGCACACCCCTCAAGTACATCGGACCCAAGAACAACCTGCTAGTGTATGGAGAGCGGTTTCATTATTAAGTCTACAGATATCACACACAACATCATGAAAAATATTCCGACACCTTTGCAATATCTTAGGTTTGAGTCGGTTTAAACGTGCCAACCACAAGACTAACGAATGGCGAAATAAACTCTTATTTTCCCCCATTTTTGGTTTGAAGAATTCATGGCCTATGAGGTAGCGATCTCAAAGAAGAGACTTGATTAACAAAGGCCCACTTTGTTCTGTCTGTTAGGTTCTTTGAAGCTGTGTGAAATAAAAAAGAACAAAATGCAATTGATATTTATAGGAAATAGATTTTCGACTTTTTTTTATGGATTTGTTATGTCTACCTAAAATTTGTCATCTATTATCATCCCATGAATTAAGTAGTAAGTAGTTACAAACATGTTATAATTTTTTTTGAAAAGAAATTAAAAACCAGACATTCTAAAGACGTGCATAACACGATTCAGGTCATAAAAATTATTTTTAAAAAATGGTGAAAAAGAATATGTATTAATCATCACTTTGGGGAAAAAATACATCTGAAGAATCAAAGTTCTACTGGCCACCTCAGGGACATTATTCATTCCATTTATAGAATTTAGTATAACACATATTCAACGCTACACCAAAGGGAGTTGAAACTCCTCCTCAAACAACATGGAATTACGCCACCACCTTAACATGTGGACAACGAATCTGAATAATTATGCAAATGCTAATCTCCGCGAAGGTTCTCAACAAGCCACTCTACCACGCACATGGAGGTAAAGAAGTTGAGGTGGTCGAAAATTCCTAGCATACCCCTCAAGTACATCGGACCCAAGAACAACCTGCCAGGGTATGGAGAGCGGTTTCATTATTAAGTCTACAGATATCACACACACCATCATGAAAAATATTCCGACACCATAGCATTACCTTAGGTTTGAGCCGGTTTAAACGTGCCAACCACAAGACTAACAAATGACGAAGTAAACTCTTATTATCCCCCATTTTTGGTTTGAAGAATTCATGGCCTATGAGGTAGCGATCTCAAAGATGAGACTTGATTAACAAAGGCCCACTTTGTTCTGTCTGTTAGGTTCTTTGAAGCTGTGTGAAATAAAAAAGAACAAAATGCAATGCCGTTGTAAGGGATCGAACCCGGGTCACCCTCGTGACAGGAGGGAATACACACCACTATACTGCAACGACTTGGTGACTATAGCTATTTAAGTGTTAATTACATTTACGTTTGTTTTCGTTACCAGCTAAATTATTTCGGAACCTTATATATATGGCTTACAAAATGCATTCGGGTTTTATTTCTTGTTCTAATTTACCACCCCCCATTTTTTTCCTTTGTATTGACATTTATAGGAAATAGATTTTCAACTTTTTAAAAAATTTGTCATCTTTTATCATCCCATGAATTAAGTAGTAAGTAGTAACAAACATGTTATAATTTTTTTTGAAAAGAAATTTAAAACCGGACATTCTAAAGACGTGCATACACGATTCATGTCTTAAAAATTATTTTAAAAAAATGGTGAAAAAGAATATGTATTAATCATCACTTTGGGGAAAAATACATCTGAAGAATCAAAGTTCTACTGGCCAACTCAGGGACATTATTGACTCCATTTATAGAATTTAGTATAACACATATTCAACGCTACACCCAAAGGGAGTTGAAACTCCTCCTCAAACAACATGGAATTACGCCACCACCTTAACATGTGGACAATGAATCTGAATAATTATGCAAATGCTAATCTCCGCGAAGGTTCTCAACAAGCCACTCTACCACGCACATGGAGGTAAAGAAGTTGAGGTGGTCGAAAATTCCTAGCATACCCCTCAAGTACATCGGACCCAAGAACAACCTGCCAGGGTATGGAGAGCGGTTTCATTATTAAGTCTACAGATATCACACACACCATCATGAAAAATATTCCAACACCATAGCATTACCTTAGGTTTGAGCCGGTTTAAACGTGTCAACCACAAGACTAACAAATGACGAAGTAAACTCTTATTATCCCCCATTTTTGGTTTGAAGAATTCATGGCCTATGAGGTAGCGATCTCAAAGAAGAGACTTGATTAACAAAGGCCCACTTTTTTCTGTCTGTTAGGTTCTTTGAAGTTGTGTGAAATAAAAAAGAACAAAATGCAATGCCGTTGTAGGGGATCGAACCCGGGTCACCCTCGTGACAGGAGGGAATACACACCACTATACTGCAACGACTTGGTGACTATAGCTATTTAAGTGTTAATTACATTTACGTTTGTTTTCGTTACCAGCTAAATTATTTCGGAACCTTATGTATATGGCTTACAAAATGCATTCGGGTTTTATTTCTTGTTCTAATTTACCACCCCCCATTTTTTTTTCCTTTGTATTGACATTTATAGGAAATAGATTTTCATCTTTTATCATCCCATGAATTAAGTAGTAAGTAGTAACAAACATGTTATAATTTTTTTTGAAAAGAAATTTAAAACCGCACATTCTAAAGACGTGCATAACACGATTCATGTCTTAAAAATTATTTTAAAAAAATGGTGAAAAAGAATATGTATTAATCATCACTTTGGGGAAAAATACATCTGAAGAATCAAAGTTCTACTGGCCAACTCAGGGACATTATTGACTCCATTTATAGAATTTAGTATAACACATATTCTACGGTACACCAAAGGGAGTTGAAACTCCACCTCAAACAACATGGAATTACGCCACCACCATAACAAGTGGACAACGACTCTGAATAATTATGCAAATGATAATCTCCGCGAAGGTTCTCAACAAGCCACTCTACCAAGCACATGGAGGTAAAGAAGTTGTTGTGATCTTAAATTCCTAGCATACCCCTCAAGTACATCGGACCCAAGAACAACCTGCCAGGGTATGGAGAGCGGTTTCATTATTAAGTCTACAGATATCACACACACCATCATGAAAAATATTCCGACACCATAGCATTACCTTAGGTTTGAGCCGGTTTAAACGTGCTAACCACAAGACTAACGAATGACGAAGTAAACTCTTATCATCCCGCATTTTTGGTTTGAAGCATTCATGACCTATGAGGTAGCAATCTCAAAGAAGAGACTTGATTAACCAAGGCCGACTTCGTACTGTCCGTCAGGTTCTTTGAAGATGTTTGAAATAAAGAAGAACAAAATGTGAAACTGTTGTCGGGGATCGAACCCGGTCACCCGCGTTTTAAGCGAGAATACACACCACTATACAACAACGACTTGGTGACTGCAACTATTCAAGTATTAATTACATTTACGTATGTTTTCTTTACCAATTAAATTATTTCGGAACCTTATATATATGGCCTACAAAATGCATTTGGGTTTTATTTCTTGTTCTTATTTTCCACCCCCCATTTTTTTTCCTTTGTATTGACATTTATAGGAAATAGATTTTCAACTTTTTTATGAATTTGTTATGTCTACCTAAAATTTGTCGTCTATTATCATCCCATGAATTTAGTATTAAGTAGTAACAAACATGTTATAATTTTGTTTAAAAGAAATTTAAAACCAGACATTCCAAAGACGTGCATAACACGATTCAGGTCTTAAAAATTATTTTAAAAGAATGGTGAAAAAGAATATGTATTAATCATCACTTTGGGGAAAAATACATCTGAAGAATCAAAGTTCTACTGGCCACCTCAGGGACATTATTGATTCCATTTATAGAATTTAGTATAACACATATTCTCCGCTACACCAAAGGGAGTTGAAACTCCTCCTTAAACCACATGGAATTACTCCACCACCATAACATGTGGACAACGACTATGAAAAATTATGCAAATGATAATCTCCGAAAAGGTTCACAACAAGCCACTCTACCAAGCACATGGAGGTAAAGAAGTTGCTGAGATCTTAAATTCCTAGCATACCCCTCAAGTACATCGGACCCAAGAACAACCTGGAAGATTATGGAGAGCGGTTTCATTATTAAGTCTACAGATATCACACACACCATCTTGAAACACATTTCGACACCATAGCATTACCTTAGGTTTGAGCCGGTTTAAACGTGCCAACCACAAGACTAACGAATGACGAAGTAAACTCTTCTTATCCCGCATTTTTGTTTTTAAGAATTCACGGCCTATGAGGTAGCGATCTCAAAGAAGAGACTTGATTAACCAAGGCCCACTTCGTTATGTCCGTTGGGTTCATTGAAGCTGTGTAAAATAAAAAAGAAAAAAATGAGACGCAGTTGCCGGGGATCGAACCCGGGTCACCCGCGTGACAGGCGGGAAACTCACCACTATACTACAATGACTTGGTGATTGTGACTATTTAAGTGTTAAATACATTTACGTTTGCTTTTCGTTACCAAGTAAATTATTTAAAAAATACTTATATATAGGTCTTACAAAATGCATTTGGATTTTATTTCTTGTTCTTATTTCGCACCCCCCCATTTTTTCCTATGTATTGACATTTATAGGAAATATATTTTCAACTTTTTTTTGGATTTGTTATGTCTACCTAAAATTTGTCATCTATTATCATCCCATGAATTAAGTAGTAAGTAGTTACAAACATGTTATAATTTTTTTTGAAAAGAAATTTAAACCAGACATTCTAAAGACGTGCATAACACGATTCAGGTCTTAAAAATTATTTTTAAAAAATGGTCAAAAAGAATATGTATTAATCATCACTTTGGGGAAAAAATACATCTGTAGAATCAAAGTTCTACTGGCCTCCTCAGGGACATATTGGTTCCATTTATAGAATTTAGTATAACACATATTCTACGCTACACCAAAGGGGGTTGAAACTCCTCCTCAAACAACATGGAATTACGCCACCACCATAACATGTGGACAACGAATCTGAATAATTATGCAAATGCTAATCTCCGCGAAGATTCTCAACAAGCTACTCTACCACGCACATGGAGGTAAAGAAGTTGTTGTGGTCGAAAATTCCTAGCATACCCCTCTAGTACATCGCACCCAAGAACAACCTGCCAGGGTATGGAGAGCGGTTTCATTATTAAGTCTACAGATATCACACACACCATCATGAAAAATATTCCGACACCATAGCATTACCTTAGGTTTGAGCCGGTTTAAATGTGCCAACCACAAGACTAACGAATGACGAAGTTAACTATTATTATCCCGCATTTTTGGTTTGAAGAATTCATGGCCTATGAGGTAGCGATCCCAAAGAAGAGACTTGATTAACCAAGGCCCACTTCGTTATGTCCGTTAGGTTCTTTGAAGCGGTGTGAAATAACAAAGAACAAAATGTGACGCCGTTGCCGGGTATCGAACCCGAGTTACCGGCGAGAATACACACCACTATATAACAACGACTTGGTGACTGCAACTATTCAAGTGTTAATTACACTTACGTATGTTTTCTTTACCAATTAAATTATTTCGGAACCTTATATATATGGCCTACAAAATGCATTTGGGTTTTATTTCTTGTTCTTATTTTCCACCCCCCATTTTTTTCCTTTGTATTGACATTTATAGGAAATAGATTTTCAATTTTTTTATGAATTTGTTATGTCTACCTAAAATTTTTCTTCTATTATCATCCCATGCATTTAGTAGTATGTAGCAACGAACAGTTTATAATTTTTTTTGAAAAGAAATTTAAAACCAGACATTCTAAAGACGTGCATAACACGTTTCAGGTTATAAAAATTATTTTAAAAGAATGGTGAAAAAGAATATGTATTAATCATCACATTGGGGAAAAATATATATGAAGAATCAAAGTTCTACTGGCCACCTCATGGACATTATTGATTCCATTTATAGAATTTAGTATAACACATATTCTCCGCTACACCAAAGGGAGTTGAAACTCATCCTTAAACAACATGGAATTACTCCACCATCATATCATGTGGACAACGACTATGAAAAATTATGCAAATGATAATCTCCGCAAAGGTTCTCAACAAGCCACTCTACCAAGCACATGGAGGTAAAGAAGTTGCTGAGATCTTAAATTCCTAGCATACCCCTCAAGTACATCGGACCCAAGAACAACCTGTCAGGGTATGGAGAGCGGTTTCATTATTAACTCTACAGATATCACACACACCATCATGAAAAATATACCGACATCATTGCATTACCTTGGGTTTGAGCCGGTTTAAACGTGCCCACCACAAGACTAACGAATGACGAAGGAAACTCTTATTATCCCGCATTTTTGGTTTGAAGCATTCATGGCCTATGAGGTAGCAATCTAAAAGAAGAGACTTGATTAACCAAGGCCCACTTTGTTTCTGTCTGTCAGGTTCTTTGAAGCTGTGTGAAATAAAAACGAACAAAATGTGACGCCGTTGCCGGGGATCGAACCGGGGTCACCCGCGTGACAGCCGAGAATAAACACCACTATACAAAAGCGACTTGGTGACTTCAACTGTTTAAGTGTTAATTACATTTACATTTGTTTTCTTTACCAATTAAATTATTTCGGAACCTTATATATATGGCTTACAAAATAAATTTGGGTTTTCTTTCTTGTTCTTATTTTCCACCCCCCATTTTTTCCCTTTGTATTGACATTTATAGGAAATAGATTTTCAACTTTTTTATGAATTTGTTATGTCTACCAAAACTTTGTCATCTATTATCATCCCATGAATTAAGTAGTAAGTAGTAACAAACATGTTATAAATTTTTTTGAAAAGAAATTTAAAACCAGACATTCTAAAGACGTGCATACCACGATTCAGGCCTTAAAAATTATTTTAAAAAAAATGGTGAACAAGAATATGTATTAATCATCACTTTGGGGAAAAATACATTTGAAGAATTAAAGTTCTACTGGCCACCTCAGGGACATTATTGATTCCATTTATAGAATTTAGTATATCACATATTCTACGCTACACCAAAGGGAGTGGAAACTCCTCCTCAAACAACATGGAATTACGCCACCACCATAACATTTGAACAACGACTCTGAAAAATTATGCAAATGATAATAGAAGTGTGTACAATGATTCTAGCGCTGGAGGTGGTCAATTAAATCTCCGAAAGAAAGTAGTCGGGAATAGGAGCTATCCGGGGTGGAAGCATAAAAATATGGTTAAAAGACATTATGAATTGTTGGTTTGTTTTTGAAGTTTCTCACTTGTTAGTTTGTATTTTAATTTCAACTTTGTAGTTCTATTTGTTTAAATTTATCATAAAATATTATTTTAATAGTTTTTTCGGATCTTCCGATCCGTGCTACGATCCTCGTGTTTACGGTTTTTGAGACCCCTTCCGTTCTGCAAAGGTTCTCAACAAGCCACTCTACCAAGCACATGGAGGTAAAGAAGTTGCTGTGATCCTAAATTCCTAGCATACCCCTCAAGTACATCGGACCCACGAACAACCTGTCAGGGTATGGAGAGCGATTTCATTATTAACTCTACAGATATCACACACACCATCATTAAAAATATTCTGACACCATAGCATTACCTTAGGTTTGAGCCGGTTTAAACGTGCCAACCACAAGACTAACGAATGATGAAGGAAACTCTTATTATCCCGCATTTTTTGTTTGAAGCATTCATAGCCTATGAGGTAGCAATCTCAAAGAAGAGACTTGATTAACCAAGCCCCGCTTCGTTCTGTCTGTCAAGTTCTTTGAAGCTGTGTGAAATAAAAACGAACAAACTGTGACGCCGTTGCCGGGGATCGAACCGGGGTCACCCGCGTGACAGGCGAGAATACACACCACTATACAACGACTTGGTGACTGCAACTATTTAAGTATTAATTACATTTACGTTTAATTTCTTTACCAATTAAATTATTTCGGAACCTTATATATATGTCTTACAAAATAAATTTGGGGTTAAACGTGCCAACCACAAGACTAACGAATGACGAAGTAAACTCTTATTATCCCCCATTTTTGGTTTGAAGAATTGATGGCCTATGAGGTAGCGATCTCAAAGAAGAGACTTGATTAACTAAGGCCCACTTTCGTTATGTCCGTTAGGTTCTTTGAAGCGGTGTAAAATGAAAAAGAACAAAATGTGATGCCGTTGCCGGGGATCGAACCGGGTCACCCGCGTTACAGGCGGGAATACTCACCACTATACCACAACGACTTGGTGACTGTGACTATTTAAGTGTTAAATACATTTACGTTTGTTTTCTTTACCAACTAAATTATTTCGGTTCCTAGTATATATGGCTTCCAAAATGCATATGGGTTTAATTTCTTGTTCTTATTTCCCACCCCCCTTTTTTTCCTATGTATTGATATTTATAGGAAATAGATTTTCAACTTTTTTATGGATTTGTTATGTCTACCTAAAATTTGTCATCTATTGTCATCCCATGAATTAAGTAGTAAGTAGTTACAAATATGTTATAATTTTTTTTGAAAAGAAATTAAAAACAGACATTCTAAAGACGTGCATAACACGATTCAGGTCTTAAAAATTATTTTTAAAAAATGGTGAAAAAGAATATGTATTAATCATCACTTTGGGGAAAAATACATCTGAAGAATCAAAGTTCTACTGGCCACCTCAGGGACGTTATCGATTCCATTTATAGAATTTAGTATAACACATATTCTACGCTACACCAAAGGGGGTTGAAACTCCTCCACAAACAACATGGAATTACGCCACCCCCATAAAATGTGGACAACGAATCTGAACAATTATGTAAATGCTAATCTCTGCGAAGGTTCTCAACAAGCCACTCTACCATGCACATGGAGGTAAAGAAGTTGTTGTGGTCGAAAATTCCTAGCATACCCCTCAAGTACATCGGACCCAAGAACAATCTCCAGGGTATGGAGAACGATTTCATTATTAGGTCTACAGATATCACACTCACCATCATGAAAAATATTCCGACACCATAGCATTACCTTGGGTTTGAGCCGGTTTAAACGTGCCAACCACAAGACTAACGAATGACGAAGTAAACTCTTATTATCCCGCATTTTTGGTTTGAAGAATTCATGGCCTGTGAGGTAGCGATCCCAAAGTAGAGACTTGATTAACCAAGACCCACATCGTTATGTCCGTTAGGTTCTTTGAAGCGGTGTAAAATAAAAAAGACCAAAATGTAACGCCGTTGCCGGGGATCGAACCCGGGTTAGTTGGAAAAGTAAACAAACGTAAATGTATTTAACACTTAAAGAGTCACAGTCACCAAGTCGTTGTAGTATAGTGGTGAGTAATACCGCCTGTCACGCAGGTGACCCGGGTTCGATCCCCTGCAACGCCGTCACATTTTGTTCTTTTTTATTTTACACAACTTCAAAGAACCTAGCGGACATAACGAAGTGGGCCTTGGTTAATCAAGTCTCTTCTTTGAGATCGCTACCTCATTGGCCATGAATTCTTCAAACCAAAAATGCGGGATAATAAGATTATACTTCGTCATTCGTTAGTCTTGTGGTTGGCACGTTTAAACTGGCTCAAACCCAAGGTAATGCTATGGTGTCGGAATATTTTTCATGATGGTGAGTGTGATATCTGTAGACCTAATAATGAAATCGTTCTCCATACCCTGGAGATTGTTCTTGGGTCCGATGTACTTGAGGGGTATGCTAGGAATTTTCGACCACAACAACTTCTTTACCTCCATGTGCATGGTAGAGTGGCTTGTTGAGAACCTTCGCAGAGATTAGCATTTACATAATTGTTCAGATTCGTTGTCCACATTTTATGGGGGTGGCGTAATTCCATGTTGTTTGTGGAGGAGTTTCAACCCCCTTTGGTGTAACGTAGAATATGTGTTATACTAAATTCTATAAATGGAATCGATAACGTCCCTGAGGTGGCCAGTAGAACTTTGATTCTTCAGATGTATTTTTTCCCCAAAGTGATGATTATTACATATTCTTTTTCACTATTTTTTAAAAATAATTTTTAATACCTGAATCGTGTTGTGCACGTCTTTAGAATGTCTGGTTTTAAATTTCTTTTCAAAAAAAATTATAACATGTTTGTAACTACTTACTACTTAATTCATGGGATGATAATAGGAGACAAATTTTAGGTAGACATAACAAATCCATGAAAAAGTTGAAAATTTATTTCCTATAAATATCAATACATAGGAAAAAACGGGGGGTGGGAAATAAGAACAAGAAATAAAACCCAAATGCATTTTGTAAGCCATATATATAAGGTTCCGAAATAATTTAGTGGGTATAAAAAACAAACGTAAATGTATTTAACACTTAAATAGTCGCAGTCACCAAGTCGTTTCAACTTTTTTATGGATTTGTGATGTCTACCTAAAATTTGTCATCTATTATCATCCCATGAATTAAGTAGTAAGTAGTTACAAGCATGTTATAATTTTTTTTGAAAAGAAATTTAAAACCAGACATCCTAAAGACGTGCACAACAAGATTCAAGTCTTAAAAATTATTTTTAAAAAATGGTGAAAAAGAATATGTATTAATCATCACTTTGGGGAAAAAATACATCTGAAGAATCAAAGTTCTACTGGCCACCTCAGGGGCCTTATCGAATCCATTTATAGAATTTAGTATAACACATATTCTACGCTACACCAAAGGGGGTTGAAACTCCTCCACAAACAACATGGAATTACGCCACCACCATAAATGTGGACAACGAATCTGAACAATAATGTAAATGCTAATCTCTGCGAAGGTTCTCAACAAGCCACTCTACCATGCACATGGAGGTAAAGAAGTTGTTGTGGTCGAAAATTCCTAGCATACCCCTCAAGTACATCGGACCCAAGAACAACCTCCCAGGGTATAGAGAACGGTTTCATTATTAAGTCTACAGATATCACACACACCATCATGAAAAATATTCCGACACCATAGCATTACCTTGGGTTTGAGCCGGTTTAAACGTGCCAACCACAAGACTAACGAATGACGAAGTAAACTCTTATTATCCCGCATTTTTGGTTTGAAGAATTCATGGCCTGTGAGGTAGCGATCCCAAAGTAGAGACTTGATTAACCAAGACCCACATCGTTATGTCCGTTAGGTTCTTTGAAGCGGTGTAAAATAAAAAAGACCAAAATGTAACGCCGTTGCCGGGGATCGAACCCGGGTCACCCGCGTGACAGGCGGGAATACTCACCACTATACTACAACGACTTGGTGACTGCGACTATTTAAGTGTTAAATACATTTACGTTTGTTTTTTTTTACCCACTAAATTATTTCGGAACCTTATATATATGGCTTACAAAATGCATTTGGGTTTTATTTCTTGTTCTTATTTCCCACCCCCCATTTTTTCCTATGTATTGATATTTATAGGAAATAAATTTTCAACTTTTTCATGGATTTGTTATGTCTACCTAAAATTTGTCTTCTATTATCATCCCTTGAATTAAGTAGTAAGTAGTTACAAACATGTTATAATTTTTTTTGAAAAGAAATTTAAAACCAGACATTCTAAAGACGTGCACAACACGATTCAGGTATTAAAAATTATTTTTAAAAAATAGTGAAAAAGAATATGTATTAATCATCACTTTGGGGAAAAAATACATCTGAAGAATCAAAGTTCTACTGGCCACCTCAGGGACGTTATCGATTCCATTTATAGAATTTAGTATAACACATATTCTACGCTACACCAAAGGGGGTTGAAACTCCTCCTCAAACAACAT
Source organism: Vinca minor (assembly GCA_026122235.1). Classification (NCBI taxonomy): domain Eukaryota; kingdom Viridiplantae; phylum Streptophyta; class Magnoliopsida; order Gentianales; family Apocynaceae; genus Vinca; species Vinca minor. Next base: position 12,672,701 of record JAOCZM010000011.1, on the reverse strand, counting down.
GGAATTACGCTGCCACCATAACATGTGGACAACTGTAAAACACAAGAGGGGGGGGGTGAATTGGGTTTTAACTAATCTTGGCAACTTTTTCAATTCTTTGCAATGCTATTGTAAGTTTAAGCAAGATGATTGAAAGCAAAGTAAAACCCAATAACAAGACAAAGGATTTAGAGTGGTTCGATTCACTTAGAATCTACATCCACTACCTTGAGTCGCACCCAAGGATTTGCAACAACTTCACTTAGAAGATTTTACAGTTGTGGCTAACTCACTAAGAGTTTTACAAACACAACCACAATACCAAGAAACTCACTAAGAGCTTGCCCACACAAAGTAGGACTTTTACAATTGCCCACACTAAGTAGGACTTATCAAATAACCCTATCACTAAGAAAGGGAATGAGATAGGTTAAGTACAAAGCTTGATCACTCTTAGAAGTGAGAATGTATACCTTTGAAGCACAAACAATTTAGCTCTTGAACATATGAAGTCCACTCTTTGTCTTGCTTTTAAAAGAATACTCTTGAATGCTTTAGATCATAAGGATGAAGAGTATTTTTCTTTGAAAGTGTTTAGACTTGATAAGATATCAATGTTTTATGTTTGTCAAAGTCTTAGAATGATTCTCTAGCTTTGGAGTATAAATACATTTCAAATTTGGCTGAAAAACGACTCTCCAACGGTCAAAAAAATGGCTAGTTTAAAACAGAGTTCGGTTGACCGAACGACCACCTCGGATGACCGAAGTCAACCTCGGTTGAGCCGAAGCCCACTTCGGTCGACCGTCCAAGCTACTTCGGTCGACCGACCATGCCTAAGGTCGACCGAACCATGTTGGTTCAACTCTCAGTATCTGCTCGGTTGATCCGAGCTTGAGCTCGGTTGACCGAACTTCCAAGCTGATTTTTCACACGTTTTGAAATCTTTTGAAGTCTTTTAAAGTCTAAAAAGGTTTTCCTAAAAGGTAACAAGTAAGAACACTTGGAAAACTTTTCTAAAAGACTTATCTATGAAATCAAAGGCTTTTTGGATACGAACACATTTAAGAATCATTTCGAAAACTAAGCCTTTTGAAAACGTGTTTGTGTGCATGCAAGACTTGAGTGTAGAGCTTATGTTCATGAGAGCTTTGGTTAGAGCTTTATAATATAAACGACTAATGACGACAAAGCTAATCTAACCAAACCTAAGTCTTCAATCTTCAATCTTGATAAATGAGCCTTGCATATCTTTGAATCTTGATAACAATGGCTTTCAATGGCTTGATTGAAGTACTTAGAGCTTCCATAATGATTTCCGATATTCTATCACAAATATTAAGATCATTAGACACAACATTAAAAGTTTGTCCAATATCAAAAACTGAGTTTGTTCGCCCTTAGGTCTTACAACAACGAATCTGAATAATTATGCAAATGCTAATCTCCGCGAAGGTTCTCAACTAGCCACTCTACCATGTACATGGAGGTAAAGAAGTTGTTGTGGTAAAAAATTCCTAGCATACCCCTCAAGTACATCGGACCCAAGAAAAACCTCCCATGGTATGGAAAGCGGTTTCATTATTAAGTCTACAGATATCACACACACCATCATGTAAAATATTCCCACACCATAGCATTACCTTGGTTTTGAGCCGGTTTAAACGTGCCAACCACAAGACTAACGAATGACGAAGTAAACTCTTATTATCCCGCATTTTTGGTTTGAAGAATTCATGGCCTGTGAGGTAGCGATCTCAAAGAAGAGACTTGATTAACCAAGGCCCACTTCGTTATGCCCGTTAGGTTCTTTGAAGCTGTGTGAAATAAAAAAGAACAAAATGTGACGCCGTTACCGGGGATCGAACCCGGGTCACCCGCGTGACAGGCAGGAATACTCACCACTATACTACAATGACTTGGTGACTGCGACTATTTAAGTGTTAAATACATTTACGTTTGTTTTCTTTACCAACTAAATTATTTCGGAACCTTATATATATGGCTTACAAAATGCATTTGGGTTTTATTTCTTGTTCTTATTTCCCACCCCCCATTTTTTCCTATGTATTGATATTTATAGGAAATAGATTTTCAACTTTTTTATGGATTTGATATGTCTACCTAAAATTTGTCATCTATTATCATCCGATGAATTAATTAGTAAGTAGTTACAAACATGTTATAATTTTTTTTGTAAAGAATTTTAAAACCAGACATTCTAAAGACGTGCACAGCACGATTCAGGTCTTAAAAATTATTTTTAAAAAATGGTGAAAAAGAATATGTATTAATCATCACTTTGGGGAAAAAAATATATCTGAAGAATCAAAGTTCGACTGGCCACCTCAGGGACGTTATTGATTCAATTTGTAGAATTTAGTATAACACATATTCTACGCTACAACAAAGGGGGTTGAAACTCCTCCACAAACAACATGGAATTACGCCACCCCCATAAAATGTGGACAACGAATCTGAACAATTATGTAAATGCTAATCTCTGCGAAGGTTCTCAACAAGCCACTCTACCATGCACATGGAGGTAAAGAAGTTGTTGTGGTCGAAAATTCCTAGCATACCCCTCAAGTACATCGGACCCAAGAACAATCTCCCAGGGTATGGAGAACGGTTTCATTATTAAGTCTACATATATCACACACACCATCATGAAAAATATTCCGACACCATGGCATTACCTTGGGTTTGAGCCGGTTTAAACGTGCCAACCACAAGACTAACGAATGACGAAGTAAACTCTTATTATCCCGCATTTTTGGTTTAAAGAGTTCATGGCCTATGAGGTAGCGATCCCAAAGAAGAGACTTGATTAACCAAGACCCACATCGTTATGTCCGATAGGTTCTTTGAACCGGTGTAAAATAAAAAAGACCAAAATGTAACGCCGTTGCCGGGGATCGAACCCGGGTCACCTACGTGACAGGCGGGAATACTCACCACTATACTACAACGACTTAGTGACTCCGACTATTTCAGTGTTAAATACATTTACGTTTGTTTTTTTTACCCACTAAATTATTTCGGAACCTTATATATATGGCTTACAAAATGCATTTGGGTTTTATTTCCTGTTCTTATTTCCCACCCCCCATTTTTTCCTATGTATTGATATTTATAGGAAATAAATTTTCAACTTTTTCATGGATTTGTTATGTCGACCTAAAATTTGTCTTCTATTATCATCCCATGAATTAAGTAGTAAGTAGTTACAAACATGTTATAATTTTTTTTGAAAAGAAATTTAAAACCAGACATTCTAAAGACTTGCACAACACGATTCAGGTCTCAAAAATTATTTTTAAAAAATGGTGAAAAAGAATATGTATTAATCATCACTTTGGGGAAAAAAGACATCTGAAGAATCAAAGTTCTACTGGCCACCTCGGTACATTATTGATTCCATTTATAGAATTTAGTATAACATATATTCTACGCTACACCAAAGTGGGTTGAAACTCCTCCTCAAACAACATGGAATTACGCTGCCACCATAACATGTGGACAACGAATCTGAATAATTATGCAAATGCTAATCTCCGCGAATATTCTCAACTAGCCACTATACCATACACATGGAGGTAAAGAAGTTGTGGTAAAAAATTCCTAGCATACCCCTCAAGTACATCGTACCCAAGAACAACCTACCAGGGTATGGAGAGCGGTTTCATTATTAAGTCTACAGGTATCACACACACCATCATGAAAAATATTCCGACCCCATAGAATTACCTTGGGTTTGAGCCAGTTTAAACGTGCCAACCACAAGACTAACGAATGACGAAGTAAAATCTTATTATCCCGCATTTTTGGTTTGAAGAATTCATGGCCTATGAGGTAGCGATCTCAAAGAAGAGACTTGATTAACCAGGGCCTACTTCGTTATGTCCGTTAGGTTCTTTGAAGCTGTGTAAATTAAAAAATAACAAAATGTGACGGCGTAACCGGGGATCGAACCCGGGTCACCTGCGTGACAGGCGGTATTACTCACCACTATACTACAACGACTTGGTGACTGTGACTCTTTAAGTGTTAAATACATTTACGTTTGTTTACTTTTCCAACTAAATTATTTCGGAACCTTATATATATGGCTTACAAAATGCATTTGGGTTTTATTGCTTGTTTTTATTTCCCACCCTCCATTTTTTCCTATGTATTGATATTTATAGGAAATAGATTTTCAAATTTTTTATGGATTTGTTATGTCTACCTAAAATTTGTCATCTATTATCATCCCATGAATTAAGTAGTAAGTAGTTACCAGCATGTTATAATTTTTTTTTTTAAAAGAAATTTAAAACCAGACATTCTAAAGACGTGCACAACACGATTCAGGTCTTAAATATTATTTTTAAAAAATGGTGAAAAAGAATATGTATTAATCATCACTTTGGGGAAAAAAATACTTCTGAAGAATCTAAGTTCTACTGGCCACCTCAAGCACATTATCGATTCCATTTATAGAATTTAGTATAACACATTCTACGCTACACCGAAGGGGGTTGAAACTCCTCCACAAACAACATGGAATTACGCCACCACCATAATATTTGGACAACGAATCTGAACAATTATGCAAATGCTAATCTCCGCGAAGGTTCTCAACTAACCACTCTACCATGCACATGGAGGTAAAGAAGTTGTTGTGGTAAAAAATTCCTAGCATACCCCTCAAGTACATCGGACCCAAGAACAACCTCCCATGGTATGGAAAGCGGTTTCATTATTAAGTCTACAGATATCACACACACCATCATGTAAAATATTCCCACACCATAGCATTACCTTGGTTTTGAGCCGGTTTAAACGTGCCAACCACAAGACTATCGAATGACGAAGTAAACTCTTATTATCCCGCATTTTTGGTTTGAAGAATTCATGGCCTGTGAGGTAGCGATCTCAAAGAAGAGACTTGATTAACCAAGGCCCACTTCGTTATGTCCGTTAGGTTCTTTGAAGCTGTGTGAAATAAAAAAGAACAAAATGTGACGCCGTTACCGGGGATCGAACCCGGGCCACCCGCGTGACAGGCGGGAATACTCACCACTATACTACAACGACTTGGTGACTGCGACTACTTAAGTGTTAAATACATTTACGTTTGTTTTCTTTACCAACTAAATTATTTCGGAACCTTATATATATGGCTTACAAAATGCATTTGGGTTTTATTTCTTGTTCTTATTTCCCACCCCCCATTTTTTCCTATGTATTGATATTTATAGGAAATAGATTTTCAACTTTTTTATGGATTTGATATGTCTACCTAAAATTTGTCATCTATTATCATCCGATGAATTAATTAGTAAGTAGTTACAAACATGTTATAATTTTTTTTGTAAAGAATTTTAAAACCAGACATTCTAAAGACGTGCACAACACGATTCAGGTCTTAAAAATTATTTTTAAAAAAATGGTGAAAAAGAATATGTATTAATCATCACTTAGGGGAAAAAATACATCTGAAGAATCAAAGTTCGACTGGCCACCTCAGGGACGTTATTGATTCAATTTGTAGAATTTTGTATAACACATATTCTACGCTACACCAAAGGGGGTTGAAACTCCTCCACAAACAACATGGAATTACGCCACCCCCATAAAATGTGGACAACGAATCTGAACAATTATGTAAATGCTAATCTCTGCGAAGGTTCTCAACAAGCCACTCTACCATGCACATGGAGGTAAAGAAGTTGTTGTGGTCGAAAATTCCTAGCATAACCCTCAAGTACATCGGACCCAAGAACAATCTCCAAGGGTATGGAGAACGGTTTCATTATTAAGTCTACATATATTACACACACCATCATGAAAAATATTCCGACACCATAGCATTACCTTGGGTTTGAGCCGGTTTAAACGTGCCAACCACAAGACTAACGAATGACGAAGTAAACTCTTATTATCCCGCATTTTTTGTTTAAAGAATTCATGGCCTATGAGGTAGCGATCCCAAAGAAGAGACTTGATTAACCAAGACCCACATCGTTATGTCCGTTAGGTTCTTTGAAGCGGTGTAAAATAAAAAAGACCAAAATGTAACGCCGTTGCCGGGGATCGAACCCGGGTCACCCGCGTGACAGGCGGGAATACTCACCACTATACTACAACGACTTGGTGACTGCGACTATTTAAGTGCTAAATACATTTACGTTTGTTTTTTTTACCCACTAAATTATTTCGGAACCTTATATATATGGCTTACAAAATGCATTTGGGTTTTATTTCCTGTTCTTATTTCCCACCCCCCATTTTTTCCTATGTATTGATATTTATAGGAAATAAATTTTCAACTTTTTCATGGATTTGTTATGTCTACCTAAAATTTGTCTTCTATTATCATCCCATGAATTAAGTAGTAAGTAGTTACAAACATGTTATAATTTTTTTTGAAAAGAAATTTAAAACCAGACATTCTAAAGACGTGCACAACACGATTCGAGTCTCAAAAAATTATTTTTAAAAAAATGGTGAAAAAGAATATGTATTAATCATCACTTTGGGGAAAAAAAGACATTTGAAGAATCAAAGTTCTACTTGCCACCTCGGTACATTATTGATTCCATTTATAGAATTTAGTATAACATATATTCTACGCTACACCAAAGGGGGGTTGAAACTCCTCCTCAAACAACATGGAATTACTGCTGCCACCATAACATGTGGACAACGAATCCGAATAATTATGCAAATGCTAATCTCATGAAGGTTCTCAACTAGCCACTATACCATGCACATGGAGGTAAAGAAGTTGTGGTAAAAAATTCCTAGCATACCCCTCAAGTACATCGTACCCAAGAACAACCTACCAGGGTATGGAGAGCGGTTTCATTATTAAGTCTACAGGTATCACACACACCATCATGAAAAATATTCCGACCCCATAGAATTACCTTGGGTTTGAGCCAGTTTAAACGTGCCAACCACAAGACTAACGAATGACGAAGTAAAATCTTATTATCCCGCATTTTTGGTTTGAAGAATTCATGGCCTATGAGGTAGCGATCTCAAAGAAGAGACTTGATTAACCAGGGCCTACTTCGTTATGTCCGTTAGGTTCTTTGTAGCCGTGTAAATTAAAAAAATGACAAAATGTGACGGGCGTAACCGGGATCGAACCCGGGTCACCTGCGTGACAGGCGGTATTACTCACCACTATACTACAACGACTTGGTGACTGTGACTCTTTAAGTGTTAAATACATTTACGTTTGTTTACTTTTCCAACTAAATTATTTCGGAACCTTATATATATGGCTTACAAAATGCATTTGGGTTTTATTGCTTGTTCTTATTTCCCACCCTCCATTTTTTCCTATGTATTGATATTTATAGGAAATAGATTTTCAAATTTTTTATGGATTTGTTATGTCTACCTAAAATTTGTCATCTATTATCATCCCATGAATTAAGTAGTAAGTAGTTACCAGCATGTTATAATTTTTTTTTTTAAAAGAAATTTAAAACCAGACATTCTAAAGACGTGCACAACACGATTCAGGTCTTAAATATTATTTTTAAAAAATGGTGAAAAAGAATATGTATTAATCATCACTTTGGGGAAAAAAATACTTCTGAAGAATCAAAGTTCTACTGGCCACCTCAAGGACATTATCGATTCCATTTATAGAATTTAGTATAACACATTCTACGCTACACCGAAGGGGGTTGAAACTCCTCCACAAACAACATGGAATTACGCCACCACCATAATATTTGGACAACGAATCTGAATAATTATGCAAATGCTAATCTCCGCGAAGGTTCTCAACTAGCCACTATACCATGCACATGGAGGTAAAGAAGTTGTGGTAAAAAATTCCTAGCATACCCCTCAAGTACATCGTACCCAAGAACAACCTACCAGGGTATGGAGAGCGGTTTCATTATTAAGTCTACAGGTATCACACACACCATCATGAAAAATATTCCGACCCCATAGAATTACCTTGGGTTTGAGCCAGTTTAAACGTGCCAACCACAAGACTAACGAATGACGAAGTAAAATCTTATTATCCCGCATTTTTGGTTTGAAGAATTCATGGCCTATGAGGTAGCGATCTCAAAGAAGAGACTTGATTAACCAGGGCCTTCTTCGTTATGTCCGTTAGGTTCTTTGTAGCTGTGTAAATTAAAAAATGACAAAATGTGACGGCGTAACCGGGGATCGAACCCGGGTCACCTGCGTGACAGGCGGTATTACTCACCACTATACTACAACGACTTGGTGACTGTGACTCTTTAAGTGTTAAATACATTTACGTTTGTTTACTTTTCCAACTAAATTATTTCGGAACCTTATATATATGGCTTACAAAATGCATTTGGGTTTTATTGCTTGTTCTTATTTCCCACCCTCCATTTTTTCCTATGTATTGATATTTATAGGAAATAGATTTTCAACTTTTTTATGGATTTGTTATGTCTACCTAAAATTTGTCATCTATTATCATCCGATGAATTAATTAGTAAGTAGTTACAAACATGTTATAATTTTTTTTGTGAAGAATTTTAAAACCAGACATTCTAAAGACGTGCACAAAACGATTCAGGTCTTAAAAAATACTTCTGAAGAATCAAAGTTCTACTGGCCACCTCAAGGACATTATCGATTCCATTTATAGAATTTAGTATAACACATTCTACGCTACACCGAAAGGGGTTGAAACTCCTCCACAAATAACATGGAATTACGCCACCACCATAAAATTTGGACAACGAATCTGAACAATTATGCAAATGCTAATCTCCGCGAAGGTTCTCAACTAGCTACTCTATCATGCACATGGAGGTAAAGAAGTTGTTGTGGTAAAAAATTCCTAGCATACCCCTCAAGTACATCGGACCTAAGAACGACCTCCCATGGTATGGAAAGCGGTTTCATTATTAAGTCTACAGATATCACACACACCATCATGTAAAATATTCCCACACCATAGCATTACCTTGGGTTTGAGCTGGTTTAAACGTGCCAACCACAAGACTAACGAATGACGAAGTAAACTCTTATTATCCCGTATTTTTGGTTTGAAGAATTCATGGCCTGTGAGGTAGCGATCTCAAAGAAGAGACTTGATTAACCAAGGCCCACTTCGTTATGTCCGTTAGGTACTTTGAATCTGTGTGAAATAAAAAAGAACAAAATGTGGCGCCGTTATCGGGGATCGAACCCAGGGTCACCCGCGTGACAAAGTGGAATACTCACCACTATACTACAACGACTTGGTGACTGCGACTACTTAAGTGTTAAATACATTTACGTTTGTTTTCTTTACCAACTAAATTATTTCGGAACCTTATATATATGGCTTACAAAATGCATTTGGGTTTTATTTCTTGTTCTTATTTCCCACCCCCATTTTTTTTCCTATGCATTGATATTTATAGGAAATAGATTTTCAACTTTTTTATGGATTTGATATGTCTACCTAAAATTTGTCATCTATTATCATCCGATGAATTAAGTAGTAAGTAGTTACAAACATGTTATAATTTTTTTTGTAAAGAATTTTAAAACCAGACATTCTAAAGACGTGCACAACACGATTCAGGTCTTAAAAATTATTTTTAAAAAATGGTGAAAAAGAATATGTATTAATCATCACTTTGGGGAAAAAAATACATCCGAAGAATAAAAGTTCGATTGGCCACCTCGGGGGACGTTATTGATTCCATTTGTAGAATTTAGTATAACACATATTCTACGTTACACCAAAGGGGGTTGAAACTCCTCCACAAACAACATGGAATTACGCCACCCCCCATAAAATGTGGACAACGAATCGAACAATTATGTAAATGCTAATCTCTGCGAAGGTTCTCAACAAGCCACTCTACCATGCACATGGAGGTAAAGAAGTTGTTGTGGTCGAAAATTCCTAGCATACCCCTCAAGTACATCGGACCCAAGAACAATCTCCAAGGGTATGGAGAGCGGTTTCATTATTAAGTCTACATATATCACACACACCATCATAAAAAATATTCCGACACCATAGCATTACCTTGGGTTTGAGCTGGTTTAAACGTGCCAACCACAAGACTAACGAATGACGAAGTAAACTCTTATTATCCCGCATTTTTTGGTTTAAAGAATTCATGGCCTATGAGGTAGCGATCCCAAAGAAGAGACTTGATTAACCAAGACCCACATCGTTATGTCCGTTAGGTTCTTTGAAGCGGTGTAAAATAAAAAAGACCAAAATGTAACGCCGTTGCCGGGGATCGAACCCGGGTCACCCGCGTGACAGGCGGGAATACTCACCACTATACTACAACGACTTGGTGACTACGACTATTTAAGTGTTAAATACATTTACGTTTGTTTTTTTTACCCACTAAATTATTTCGGAACCTTATATATATGGCTTACAAAATGCATTTGGGTTTTATTTCCTGTTCTTATTTCCCACCCCCATTTTTTTCCTATGTATTGATATTTATAGGAAATAAATTTTCAACTTTTTCATGGATTTGTTATGTCTACCTAAAATTTGTCTTCTATTATCATCCCATGAATTAAGTAGTAAGTAGTTACAAACATGTTATAATTTTTTTTGAAAAGAAATTTAAAACCAGACATTCTAAAGACGTGCACAACACGATTCAGGTCTCAAAAATTATTTTTAAAAAATGGTGAAAAAGAATATGTATTAATCATCACTTTGGGGAAAAAAGACATCTGAAGAATCAAAGTTCTACTGGCCACCTCGGTACATTATTGATTCCATTTATAGAATTTAGTATAACATATATTCTACGCTACACCAAAGGGGGTTGAAACTCCTCCTCAAACAACATGGAATTACGCTGCCACCATAACATGTGGACAACGAATCTGAATAATTATGCAAATGCTAATCTCCGCGAAGGTTCTCAACTAGCCACTATACCATGCACATGGAGGTAAAGAAGTTGTGGTAAAAAATTCCTAGCATACCCCTCAAGTACATCGTACCCAAGAACAACCTACCAGGGTATGGAGAGCGATTTCATTATTAAGTCTACAGGTATCATACACACCATCATGAAAAATATTCCGACCCCATAGAATTACCTTGGGTTTGAGCCAGTTTAAACGTGCCAACCACAAGACTAACGAATGACGAAGTAAAATCTTATTATCCCGCATTTTTGGTTTGAAGAATTCATGGCCTATGAGGTAGCGATCTCAAAGAAGAGACTTGATTAACCAGGGCCTACTTCGTTATGTCCGTTAGGTTCTTTGAAGCTGTGTAAATTAAAAAATAACAAAATGTGACGGCGTAACCCGGGATCGAACCCGGGTCACCTGCGTGACAGGCGGTATTACTCACCACTATACTACAACGACTTGGTGACTGTGACTCTTTAAGTGTTAAATACATTTACGTTTGTTTACTTTTCCAACTAAATTATTTCGGAACCTTATATATATGGCTTACAAAATGCATTTGGGTTTTATTGCTTGTTCTTATTTCCCACCCTCCATTTTTTCCTATGTATTGATATTTATAGGAAATAGATTTTCAACTTTTTTATGGATTTGATATGTCTACCTAAAATTTGTCATCTATTATCATCCGATGAATTAATTAGTAAGTAGTTACAAACATGTTATAATTTTTTTTGTGAAGAATTTTAAAACCAGACATTCTAAAGACGTGCACAAAACGATTCAGGTCTTAAAAATTATTTTAAAAAAATGGTGAAAAAGAATATGTATTAATCATCACTTTGGGGAAAAAATACATTTGAAGAATCAAAGTTCTACTGGCCACCTCGGTACATTATTGATTCCATTTATAGAATTTAGTATAACATATATTCTACGCTACACCAAAGGGGGTTGAAACTCCTCCTCAAACAACATGGAATTACGCTGCCACCATAACATGTGGACAACGAATCTGAATAATTATGCCCTCAAGTACATCGTACCCAAGAACAACCTACCAGGGTATGGAGAGCGGTTTCATTATTAAGTCTACAGGTATCACACACACCATCATGAAAAATATTCCGACCCCATAGAATTACCTTGGGTTTGAGCCAGTTTAAACGTGCCAACCACAAGACTAACGAATGACGAAGTAAAATCTTATTATCCCGCATTTTTGGTTTGAAGAATTCATGGCCTATGAGGTAGCGATCTCAAAGAAGAGACTTGATTAACCAGGGCCTTCTTCGTTATGTCCGTTAGGTTCTTTGTAGCTGTGTAAATTAAAAAATGACAAAATGTGACGGCGTAACCGGGGATCGAACCCGGGTCACCTGCGTGACAGGCGGTATTACTCACCACTATACTACAACGACTTGGTGACTGTGACTCTTTAAGTGTTAAATACATTTACGTTTGTTTACTTTTCCAACTAAATTATTTCGGAACCTTATATATATGGCTTACAAAATGCATTTGGGTTTTATTGCTTGTTCTTATTTCCCACCCTCCATTTTTTCCTATGTATTGATATTTATAGGAAATAGATTTTCAACTTTTTTATGGATTTGTTATGTCTACCTAAAATTTGTCATCTATTATCATCCGATGAATTAATTAGTAAGTAGTTACAAACATGTTATAATTTTTTTTGTGAAGAATTTTAAAACCAGACATTCTAAAGACGTGCACAAAACGATTCAGGTCTTAAAAAATACTTCTGAAGAATCAAAGTTCTCTGGCCACCTCAAGGACATTATCGATTCCATTTATAGAATTTAGTATAACACATTCTACGCTACACCGAAAGGGGTTGAAACTCCTCCACAAATAACATGGAATTACGCCACCACCATAAAATTTGGACAACGAATCGAACAATTATGCAAATGCTAATCTCCGCGAAGGTTCTCAACTAGCTACTCTATCATGCACATGGAGGTAAAGAAGTTGTTGTGGTAAAAAATTCCTAGCATACCCCTCAAGTACATCGGACCCAAGAACGACCTCCCATGGTATGGAAAGCGGTTTCATTATTAAGTCTACAGATATCACACACACCATCATGTAAAATATTCCCACACCATAGCATTACCTTGGGTTTGAGCTGGTTTAAACGTGCCAACCACAAGACTAACGAATGATGAAGTAAACTCTTATTATCCCGTATTTTTGGTTTGAAGAATTCATGGCCTGTGAGGTAGCGATCTCAAAGAAGAGACTTGATTAACCAAGGCCCACTTCGTTATGTCCGTTAGGTACTTTGAATCTGTGTGAAATAAAAAAGAACAAAATGTGACGCCGTTACCGGGGATCGAACCCGGGTCACCCGCGTGACAGGCGGGAATACTCACCACTATACTACAACGACTTGGTGACTGCGACTACTTAAGTGTTAAATACATTTACGTTTGTTTTCTTTACCAACTAAATTATTTCGGAACCTTATATATATGGCTTACAAAATGCATTTGGGTTTTATTTCTTGTTCTTATTTCCCACCCCCCATTTTTTCCTATGCATTGATATTTATAGGAAATAGATTTTCAACTTTTTTATGGATTTGATATGTCTACCTAAAATTTGTCATCTATTATCATCCGATGAATTAAGTAGTAAGTAGTTACAAACATGTTATAATTTTTTTTGTAAAGAATTTTAAAACCAGACATTCTAAAGACGTGCACAACACGATTCAGGTCTTAAAAATTATTTTTAAAAAATGGTGAAAAAGAATATGTATTAATCATCACTTTGGGGAAAAAATACATCTGAAGAATAAAAGTTCGACTGGCCACCTCAGGGACGTTATTGATTCCATTTGTAGAATTTAGTATAACACATATTCTACGTTACACCAAAGGGGGTTGAAACTCCTCCACAAACAACATGGAATTACGCCACCCCCATAAAATGTGGACAACGAATCTGAACAATTATGTAAATGCTAATCTCTGCGAAGGTTCTCAACAAGCCACTCTACCATGCACATGGAGGTAAAGAAGTTGTTGTGGTCGAAAATTCCTAGCATACCCCTCAAGTACATCGGACCCAAGAACAATCTCCAAGGGTATGGAGAGCGGTTTCATTATTAAGTCTACATATATCACACCCACCATCATAAAAAATATTCCGACACCATAGCATTACCTTGGGTTTGAGCTGGTTTAAACGTGCCAACCACAAGACTAACGAATGACGAAGTAAACTCTTATTATCCCGCATTTTTGGTTTAAAGAATTCATGGCCTATGAGGTAGCGATCCCAAAGAAGAGACTTGATTAACCAAGACCCACATCGTTATGTCCGTTAGGTTCTTTGAAGCGGTGTAAAATAAAAAAGACCAAAATGTAACGCCGTTGCCGGGGATCGAACCCGGGTCACCCGCGTGACAGGCGGGAATACTCACCACTATACTACAACGACTTGGTGACTACGACTATTTAAGTGTTAAATACATTTACGTTTGTTTTTTTTACCCACTAAATTATTTCGGAACCTTATATATATGGCTTACAAAATGCATTTGGGTTTTATTTCCTGTTCTTATTTCCCACCCCCCATTTTTTCCTATGTATTGATATTTATAGGAAATAAATTTTCAACTTTTTCATGGATTTGTTATGTCTACCTAAAATTTGTCTTCTATTATCATCCCATGAATTAAGTAGTAAGTAGTTACAAACATGTTATAATTTTTTTTGAAAAGAAATTTAAAACCAGACATTCTAAAGACGTGCACAACACGATTCAGGTCTCAAAAATTATTTTTAAAAAATGGTGAAAAAGAATATGTATTAATCATCACTTTGGGGAAAAAAGACATCTGAAGAATCAAAGTTCTACTGGCCACCTCGGTACATTATTGATTCCATTTATAGAATTTAGTATAACATATATTCTACGCTACACCAAAGGGGGTTGAAACTCCTCCTCAAACAACATGGAATTACGCTGCCACCATAACATGTGGACAACGAATCTGAATAATTATGCAAATGCTAATCTCCGCGAAGGTTCTCAACTAGCCACTATACCATGCACATGGAGGTAAAGAAGTTGTGGTAAAAAATTCCTAGCATACCCCTCAAGTACATCGTACCCAAGAACAACCTACCAGGGTATGGAGAGCGGTTTCATTATTAAGTCTACAGGTATCACACACACCATCATGAAAAATATTCCGACCCCATAGAATTACCTTGGGTTTGAGCCAGTTTAAACGTGCCAACCACAAGACTAACGAATGACGAAGTAAAATCTTATTATCCCGCATTTTTGGTTTGAAGAATTCATGGCCTATGAGGTAGCGATCTCAAAGAAGAGACTTGATTAACCAAGGCCCACTTCGTTATGTCCGTTAGGTACTTTGAATCTGTGTGAAATAAAAAAGAACAAAATGTGACGCCGTTACCGGGGATCGAACCCGGGTCACCCGCGTGACAGGCGGGAATACTCACCACTATACTACAACGACTTGGTGACTGCGACTACTTAAGTGTTAAATACATTTACGTTTGTTTTCTTTACCAACTAAATTATTTCGGAACCTTATATATATGGCTTACAAAATGCATTTGGGTTTTATTGCTTGTTCTTATTTCCCACCCTCCATTTTTTCCTATGTATTGATATTTATAAGAAATAGATTTTCAACTTTTTTTATGGATTTGTTATGTCTACCTAAAATTGTCATCGATTATCATTCCATGAATTATGTAGTAAGTAGTTACAAACATGTTATAATTTTTTTTGAAAAGAAATTTAAAACCAGACATTTTAAAGACGTGCACAACACGATTCAGGTCTTAAAAATTATTTTCAAAAAATGGTGAAAAAGAATATGTTTTAATCATCACTTTGGGGGAAAAATACATCTGAAGAATCAAAGTTTTACTGGCCACCTCAGGGACATTATTGATTCCATTTACAGAATTTAGTATAACACATATTCTACGCTACACCAAAGGTGGTTGAAACTCCTCCTCAAACAACATGGAATTACGCCGCCACCATAACATGTGGACAACGAATCTGAATAATTATGCAAATGCTAATCTCCGCGAATGTTCTCAACTAGCCACTCTACCATGCACATGGAGGTAAAGAAGTTGTTGTGGTCGAAAATTCCTAGCATACCCCTCAAGTACATCGTACCCAAGAACAACCTACCAGGGTATGGAGAGCGGTTTCATTATTAAGTCTACAGGTATCACACACACCATCATGAAAAATATTCCGACCCCATAGAATTACCTTGGGTTTGAGCCAGTTTAAACGTGCCAACCACAAGACTAACGAATGACGAAGTAAAATCTTATTATCCCGCATTTTTGGTTTGAAGAATTCATGGCCTATGAGGTAGCGATCTCAAAGAAGAGACTTGATTAACCAAGGCCCACTTCGTTATGTCCGTTAGGTTCTTTAAAGCTGTATAAAATAAAAAAGGACAAAATGTGACGCCGTTGCCGGGGATCGAACCCGGGTCACCCGCGTGACAGGCGGGAATACTCACCACTATACTACAACGACTTGGTGACTGTGACTTTTTAAGTGTTAAATACAATTATGTTTGTTTACTTTTCCAACTAAATTATTTCGGAACCTTATATATATGGCTTACAAAATGCATTTGGGTTTTATTGCTTGTTCTTATTTCCCACCCTCCATTTTTTCCTATGTATTGATATTTATAAGAAATAGATTTTCAACTTTTTTTATGGATTTGTTATGTCTACCTAAAATTGTCATCGATTATCATTCCATGAATTATGTAGTAAGTAGTTACAAACATGTTATAATTTTTTTTGAAAAGAAATTTAAAACCAGACATTTTAAAGACGTGCACAACACGATTCAGGTCTTAAAAATTATTTTCAAAAAATGGTGAAAAAGAATATGTTTTAATCATCACTTTGGGGGAAAAATACATCTGAAGAATCAAAGTTTTACTGGCCACCTCAGGGACATTATTGATTCCATTTACAGAATTTAGTATAACACATATTCTACGCTACACCAAAGGTGGTTGAAACTCCTCCTCAAACAACATGGAATTACGCCGCCACCATAACATGTGGACAACGAATCTGAATAATTATGCAAATGCTAATCTCCGAGAAGGTTCTCAACTAGCCACTCTACCATGCACATGGAGGTAAAGAAGTTGTTGTGGTCGAAAATTCCTAGCATACCCCTCAAGTACATCGTACCCAAGAACAACCTACCAGGGTATGGAGAGCGGTTTCATTATTAAGTCTAC
Source organism: Vinca minor (assembly GCA_026122235.1). Classification (NCBI taxonomy): domain Eukaryota; kingdom Viridiplantae; phylum Streptophyta; class Magnoliopsida; order Gentianales; family Apocynaceae; genus Vinca; species Vinca minor. The sequence goes on along the minus strand of JAOCZM010000011.1, from coordinate 12,655,519 downwards.
AGATATCACACACACCATCATGAAAAATATTCCGACACCATAGCATTACCTTGGGTATGAGCCGGTTTAAACGTGCCAACCACAAGACTAACGAATGACGAAGTAAACTCTTATTATCCCGCATTTTTTGTTTGAAGAATTCGTGGCCTATGAGGTAGCGATCTCAAAGAAGAGACTTGATTAACCAAGGCCCACTTCGTTATGTCCGTTAGGTTCTTTGAAGCTGTGTAAAATAAAAAAGAACAAAATGCGGTGCTATTGCCGGCGATCGAACACGGGTAACCTGCGTGACAGGCTAGAATACTCACCACTACACTATAACAACTTGGTGACTGTAACTGTTTTAGTGTAAATTACATTTACGTTAGTTCTCTTTACCAACTAAATTATTTCGGAACCTTATATATATGACTTACAAAATGCATTTGGGTTTTATTTCTTGTTTTTATTCCCCCCCCCCCCCAAAATTTGTTACCATTGTATTGACATTTATTGGAAATAGATTTTCAACCTCTTTATGGATTTGTTAGGTCTACCTAAAATTTGTCATCTTTTATCATCCCATGAATTAAGTAGTAAGTAGTAAGTAGTAACAAACATGATAAAAAAATTTTGAAAAGAAATTTAAAACCAGACATTCCAAAGATGTGCTTAACATAATTCAGGTCTTAAAAATTATTTAAAAAAGTTTGGGAAAAAGAATATGTATTAATCATCACTTTGGGGAAAAATATACATCTAAACAATCAAAGTTCTACTGGCCACCTCAGGGACATTATTGATTCCATTTATTGAATTTAGTATAACACATATTCAGCGCTACACCAAAGGGAGTTGAAACTCCTCCTCAAACATCATGGAATTACGCCACCACCATAACATGTGGACAACGACTCTGAATAATTATGCAAATGCTAAGCTCCGCGAAGGTTCTCAACAAGCCACTCTACAATGCACATGGAGGTAAAGAAGTTGTTGTGATCGAAAATTCCTAGCAGACCCTCAAGTAGATCGGACACAAGAACAACTTGCCAGGGTATAGAGATCGGTTTCATTATAAAGTCTACAGATATCACACACACCATCATGAAAAATATTCCGACACCATAGCATTACCTTAGGTTTGGCCGGTTTAAATGTACCAACCATATGACTAACGAATGACAAAGTAAACTCTTATTATCCCACATTTTTTGTTTGAAGAATTCATGGCCTTTGAGGTAGCGATCTCAAAGAAGTGACTTGATTAACCAAGTCCCACTTCGTTCTGTCCTTTAAGTTCTTTGAAGCTATGTGAAATAAAACAGAACAAAATGTGACACCGTTGCCAGGGACCGCACCCGGGTGACCCGCGTGACAGGTTAGAATACTCACCACTATACTACAACGACTTAGTGACTGTAACTATTTAAGTGTTAATTACATTTACGTTTGTTTTCTTTACCAACTAAATTATTTCGGAACCTTATATATATGGCTTACTAAATGCATTTGGGTTTTATTTCTTGTTCTTATTTCCCACCCCCCATTTTTTTTCCTTTGTATTGACATTTATAGGAAATAGATTTTCAACTTTTTTATGGATTTGTTATGTCAACCTAAAATTTGTCATCTATTATCATCCCATGAATTAAGTAGTACTCCCTCCATTCCCTATTAATTGTCGTTTAGGAGATATCTAGGTATCCAAATTAATTGTCGTTTAAGGTTCTTTTATTAGTTGTCAACAATTTATTCCAATTATACCCTCAACATTTTTGCTTTCTTTATGAAAGAAGTGAGAGAGAGGGAGGATGGGGGTAATATTGGAAGTTTAATTGGAAATAACAACTTCCTTAATTTTCCCAAATTGTCTAAAGAGTCTTATATTTAGGAATGGAGGGAGTAAGTAGTAACAAACATGTTACAAATTTTTTTTTGAAAAGAAATTTAAAACTAGACATTCTAAAGACGTGCATATCACGATCCAGGTCTTAAAAATTTATTTTTTAAAAAATGGTGAAAAAGAATATGTATTAATCATCACTTTCGAGAAAAAATACATATGACGAATCATAGTTCTACTGACCACCTCAGGGACATCATTGATTCCATTTATAGAATATAGTATAACACATATTCTACGCTACACCAAAGGGAGTTGAAACTCCACCTCAAACAACATGGAATTACGCCACCACCATAACATGTGGACCACGACTATGAATAATTATGCAAATGCTGATCTCCGCGAAGGTTCTCAACAAGCCACTCTGCCACGCACATGCAGGTAAAGAAGTTGTTGTGATCGAAAATTTCTAGTAGACTCCTCATGTACATCGGACCCAATAACAACCTGCCAGGGTATGGAGAGCGGTTTCATTAATTATTAAGTCTACAGATATCACACACACCATCATGAAGATATCACAAGACTAACGAATGACGAAGTAAACTCTTATTATCCCACATTATTTGTTTGAAGAATTCAACGCCTATGAGGTAGCGATCTCAAAGAAGAGACTTGATTAACCAAGGCCCACTTCGTTCTTTCCGTTAAATCCTTTGAAGCTGTGTGAAATAAAAAAGAACAAAATGCGACACTGGGGATCAAACCCGCGTCACCCTCGTGACAGACGGGAATACTTTCCAATTTAAAACAACAACTTGGCGATTGTAACTATTTAAATGTTAATTATATTTACGTTTGTCTTCTTTACCAACTAAATTATTTCGGAACCTTTTATATATGGCTTACAAAATGCATTTGGGTTTTATTTCTTGTTCTTATTTCCCACCCCCCATTTTTTCCCATGTATTGACATTTATAGGAAATAGAATTTCAACTTTTTTATGGATTTGTTATGTCTACCTAAAATTTGTCATCTATTATCATCCCATGAATTAAGTAGTAAGTAGTTACAAACATGTTATAATTTTTTTTGAAAATAAATTTAAAACCAGACATTCTAAAGACGTGCATAACACGATTCAGGTCTTAAAAATTATTTTCAAAAAATGGTGAAAAAGAATATGTATTAATCATCACTTTCGGTAAAAAAAATACATCTGAAGAATCAAAGTTCTACTGGCCACCTCAGGGACATTATTGATTCCAATTATAGAATTTAGTATAACACATATTTTAAGCTACACCAAAGGGAGTTGAAACTCCTCCTCAAACAACATGAAATTACGCCACCACTATAACATGTGGACAACGAATCTGAATTGTTATGCAAATGCTAATCTGCGCGAAGGTACTCAACAAGCCACTCTACAACGCACATGGAGGTAAAGAAGTTGTTGTGATCGAAAATTCCAAGCATACCCCTCAAGTACATCGGACCCAAGAACAAACTGCCAGGGTATGGAGAGCGGTTTCATTATTAGGTCTACAGATATCACACACACTATCATGAAAAATATTCCGACACCATAACATTACCTTCGGTTTGACCCGGTTTAAACGGGCCAACTACAAGACTAACAAATGACGAAGTAAACTATTATTAACCCGCATTTTTTGTTTGAAGAATTCATGGCCTATGTGGTAGCGATCTCAAAGAAGAGACTTGATTAACCTAAGCCCACTTCGGTATGTCCGTTAGGTTCTTTGAAGCTGTGTGAAATAAAAAAGAACAAAATGTGATGCCGTTGCCGGGGATCGAGCTCGGGTCACCCGCGTGACAGGCGAGAACTCTCACCACTATTCTACAACGACTTGTTGACTGTGGCTATTTAAGTGTTAATTACATTTACGTTTGTTTTTTATACCCACTAAATTATTTCGGAACCTTTTATATATGGCGTACAAAATGCATTTGGGTTTTATTTCTTGTTCTTATTTCCCACCCCCCATTTTTTCCTATGTATTGATATTTATAGGAAGTAAATTTTCAACTTTTTCATGGATTTGTTATGTCTACCTAAAATTTGTCTTCTATTATCATCCCATGAATTAAGTAGTAAGTAGTTACAAACATGTTATAATTTTTTTTGAAAAGAAATTTCAAACCAGACATTCTAAAGACGTGCACAACACGATTCAGGTATTAAAAATTATTTTTAAAAAATAGTGAAAAAGAATATGTATTAATCATCACTTTGGGGAAAAAATACATCTAAAGAATCAAAGTTCTACTGGCCACCTCAGGGACGTTATCGATTCCATTTATAGAATTTAGTATAACACATATTCTACGCTACACCAAAGGGGGTTGAAACTCCTCCACAAACAACATGGAATTATGCCACCCCCATAAAATGTGGACAACGAATCTGAACAATTATGTAAATGCTAATCTCTGCGAAGGTTCTCAACAAGCCACTCTACCATGCACATGGAGGTAAAGAAGTTGTTGTGGTCGAAAATTCCTAGCATACCCCTCAAGTACATATAAGGTTTGGAGATCGGTTTCATTATTAAGTCTATAGATATCACACACACCATCATGAAAATATTCCGACATCATAGCATTATCTTAGTTTTGAGCCGGTTTAAACGTGCCAACCATAAGATTAACGAATGACGAAGTAAACTCTTATTATCCCACATTTTTTGTTTGAAGCATTAATGGCCTGTGAGGTAGCAATTTCAAAGAAGATACTTGGTTAACCAAGGCCTAATTCGTTCTGTCCGTTAGGTTCTTTTAAATTGTGTGAAATAAAAAACAACAAAATGTGACGGCCATTGCCGGGGATCGAACACGGTCACCCGCGTGACAGGCGAGAATTTTCACCACTATACTACAACGACTTTTTGGTTGTAACTATTTAAGTGTTAATTACATTTACGTTTGTTTTCTTTACCAACTAAATAATTTGGAACCTTATATATATATATATATGGCTTATAAAATGCATTTGGATTTTATTTCTTGTTCTTATTCCCCCCCCAATTTTTTTCCTATGTATTGACATTTATAGGAAATAGATTTTCAACTTTTTTATGGATTTGTTATGTCTACCTAAAATTTGTCATCTATTGTCATCCCATGAATTAAGTAGTAAGTTCTTACAAACATGTTATAATTTTTTTTTTTTAAAAGAAATTTAAAACCAGACATTCTAAAGATGTGCAAAACACGATACAGGTCTTAAAAATTATTTTAAAAAAAATTAGTGAAAAAGAATATGTATTAATCATCACTTTGGGGAAAAAATATATCTGAAGAATCAAAGTTCTGCTGGCCACCTCAGGGACATTATTGATTCCATTTATAGAATTTAGTATAACACATATTCTACGCTACACCAAAGGGAGTTGAAACTCCTCCTCAAACAACATGGAATTACGCCACCTCCATAGCATGTGGACAACGACTCTGAATAATTATGCAAATGCTATTCTCCGCGAAGGTTCTCAACAAGCAACTCTACCATGAACCAAGATGTAAGGAAGTTGTTGTAATCGAAAATGCCTTGCCATCCCCTCAAGTACATTGGGCCCAAGAACAATCGGTCAGGGTGTGGAGAACTGTTTCATCATTAAGTCTACATATATCACACACGTCATCATGAACAATATTCTGACACCCTAGCATTACCTTAGTTTTGTGCCGGTTTAATCATCACTTTGGGTAAAAATACATATGTATTAATTCCTTGTTCTTATTCCCCCCCTCCATTCTTTCCTTTGTATTTACATTTATAGTAATTAGATTTTCAACTTTCATAAGGATTTGTTAGGTCTTCCTAAAATTTGTCATCTATTACAATCCCATGATATAAGTAGTAAGTAGTAACAAACATGTTACAATGTTTTTGAAAATAAATTTAAAACTAGACGTTCTAACTAAAGACGTGCATGACCCGAGTTAGGTCTTCAAAATTATTTTATAAAATTGGTGAAAAGGAATATGTATTAATCATCACTTTGAGAACAAAATACATCTGAAGAATCAAAGTTCTAATGGCCATCTCAGGGACATTATTTATTCCAATTATAAAATTTAGTATAACACATATTCTACGCTACAGCAAATGGAGTAGAAACTCCTCCTCAAACAACATGGAATTACGCGACAACCATAACATGTGGACAACGACTCTGAATAATTATGCAAATGCTAATTTTTGCGAAGATTCTCAACAAGCCACTCTACCTCGCACATGGATGAAAATAAGTTGTTGTGATCGAAAATGCCTAGCAGTCCCCTCAAGTACATCAGACTCAAGAAAAATATGGTCGAGTATGGAGAGCGGTTTCATCGTTAAGTCTACAGATATCACACGCACCATCATGAAAAATATTCTGACACCATAGCATTACCTTAGTTTTGAGCCGGTTTGACCGTGCCAGCCATAAAACTAACGAATGACGAAGTAAACTCTTCTTATCTCACATTTTTGGCTTGAAAAATTAATGGGCTATGAGGTAGTGATCCCAAAGAAAAGACTTGATTAATCAAGGCCCACTTCGTTCTGTTTGTTTGATTGTTTGAAGTTGTGTGAACACGAGTCACCCGCGTGACAGTCGAGAATACTCACCAATATACTACAACGACTTGGTGACTTAAAATATTTAATTGTTAATTACATTTTCTTTTCTTTTCTTTCCAAAATAAATTATTTCAGAACTTTTTATATACGGCTTATAAAATGCAGTTGGCTTTTATTACTTTTCTTATCCCCCCCCGCCCATTGTTTTCCATTGTATTGACATATACAGTAATTAGATTTTCAACTTTCTTAAGTATTTGTTAGGTCTTCCTAAAATTTGTCATCTATTACCATCCCATGAAATAAGTAGTAAGTAGTAAAAAAACATGTTATAATTTTTTTAAAAGAAATTTAAAACTAGACATTCAACAGACGTGTTACACACGTGTAAGGTCTTAAAAATTATTTTAAAAAAATTGGTGAAAAAGAAAATGTGTTAATCTTCACTTTGGGGGAAAAATACATCTGAAGAATCAAAGTTCTATTAGCCACCTGAGGGACATTATTGATTCCATTTATAGAATTTAGTATAACACATATTTTACGTTACAACAAAGGGGATTTGAAACTCCTCCGCAAACAACATGCAATTACGCCACCAACATAACATGTGGACAACGACTCTGAATAATTATGCAAATGCTAATCTCCGTAAAGGTTCTCAACAAGAAACTCTACCATGAACATAGGTGTGAGGAAGTTGCTGTAATCGAAAATGCCTAGCCGACCCCTCAAGTACATTGGGCCCAAGAACAATCTGTCAGGGTGTGGACAACGGTTTCATCATTAAGACTAATGAATGACGAAGTAAACTCTTGTCATCCCATATTTTTGTCTTGAAGAATTCATGCGCTATGAGGTAGTGATCTCAAAGAAAAGACTTCATGAACACATGCCCACTTGTTACTGACGTCGTTGCCAGAGATCAAACTCGGGTCACCCGCATGATAGGAGGGAATACTCACGAATATACTACAACGACTTGGTGACTGTAATTATTTAAGTGTTAATTAGATTTACTTTTGTTTTCTTTTCCAAATAAAATTTTTCGGAACATTTTACATATGGCTTATAAAATGCAATTGGCTTTTATTCTTGTTCTTATTCCCCCCCCATTTGTTTCCTTTGTATTGACATTTATAGGAATTATATTTTCAACTTTCTTAAGGAATTGTTAGGTCTACTAACATTTGTCATCTATTACCATCCCATTATTTAAGTAGTAAGTAGTAACAAACATGTTATAATTTTTTTAATAGAAATTTAAAAACTAGACATTCTAAAGACGTGCATAACACGAGTCAGGTCTTAAAAATTATTTAAAAAATTGGTGAAAAGGAATATATAATAATCATCACTTTGGGGAAAAAATACATCTTTAGAATCAAAGTTCTACTAGCCACCTCGGACAAATTATTCTTTCCATTTATGGAATTTAGTATAACACATATTCTAAACTACAACAAAGGGAGTTGAAACTCCTCCTTAAACAACATGGAATTACGTCACCACTATAACATGTGGACAACGACTCTGAATAATTATGCAAATGCTAATCTCCGCGAACGTTCTCAACAAGCCACTCTACCACGTACATGTATGTAAATAAGTTGTTGTGATTGAAAATGACTAGCAGACCCCTCAAGTACATCAGACCCAAGAACAATCTGTCAGGGTATGGAGAGCGGTTTCATCATTAAGACTATAACGAATGACGAAGTAAACTCTTGTTATCCCACATTTTCGCCTTGAATAATTCATGGGCTTTGAGTTGGTGATCTCAAAGAAGAGACTTGATGAACAAATGCCCACTTCGCACTCTCCGTTAGATTGTTTGAAGCTGTGTGAAACAAAAAGAACAAAACTAGACGCTGTTACCGGGGATCAAACCCGGGCCACCAGCATGATAGAACAATCTATTAGGGTATGGAGAGCGGTTTCATCATTAAATCTACAGATATCACACACACCATCATGAACAATATTCCGGCATCGTAGCATTGCATTGGGTTTGAGCCGGTTTAAACGTGCCAACTGCAAGGCTAACGAATGACTAAGTAAACTTCTTTTATCCTACATTTTTTGCTTGAAGAATTCATGGGCTATGAGGTAGTGAAAGAGACTTGATTAACCCAGTGCCACTTCGTTTTGTCCATTAGATTCTTTGAAGCTGTGTGAAATAAAAAAGAACAAAATGTGACGATGTTGCCAGGGATCAAACCCGAGTCACCTGCGTGACAGGCGGGAATACTCACCATTATACTACAATGACTTGGTGAATGTAATTATGTAAGTGGTAATTACATTTAGTTTTATTTTTTTTACCAACTAAATTATTTCGGAACCTTTTATATATGGCTTATAAAACGCAATTAGCTTTTATTTCTTGTTCTTATTTCCTCCCTCCATTTTTTTCCTTTGTATTTACATTTATAGGAATTAGATTTTCAACTTTCTTAAGGATTTGTTAGGTCTTCCTAAAATTTGCCATCTATTACCATCCCATGATATAAGTATTAAGTAGTAACAAACACGTTATAAATTTTTTTTGAAAAGAAATTAAAACCAGACATTCTGAAAGCGTGCATAACACGAGTAAGGTCTTAAAAATTATTTTAAAAGATTGGTCAAAAGGAATATGTATTAATTATCTTTTTGGGGAAAAAATATATCTGAAGAATCGAAGTTCTACTGGCCACCTCAAGGACATTATTGATTCCATTTATAGAATTTAGTATAACACATATTCTACGATATAGTAATGGGAGTTTAAACTCCTCCTCAAACAACATGGAATTACGCTGCCACCATAACATGTGGACAACGACTCTGAATAATTATGCAAATGCTAATTTCCACGAAGGTTCTCAACAAGCCACTGTACCACGCACATGGATGTAAATAAGTTGTTATGATCGAAAATGCCTAGTAGACCCCTCAAGTACATCGGACCCAAGAACAATCTGTCAGGGTATGGAGAGCGGCTTCATCATTAAGTCTACAGATATCACACACACCATCATGAACAATATTCCGACATCATAGCATTACATTAGTTTTGAGCTGGTTTAAACGTGCCAACCATAAGACTAACGAATGATGAAGTAAGCTCTTGTTATCCCACATTTTCGGCTTGAAGAATTCAGTGGAATTCACTGGAGAAGAAGTACAAGTTGGAAGATGTCGGGATTCATCCTCAGGAGATTCATGGACTTCAATATGGTGGATTCCAATAAGGTCCTAGAATGGCCTTATAAACTCTCAAAATCATAATCACAAATCCACAACTTACAGACTCAAATATAATGGCATTCTAGCATATCAAGTATATAATTAAGTTCTAACAAAACTGAGAATTGTTAGTGAATTTGCCTCCTTGATATCATCTCAAGTAAAAAGATGATCAATAATGAAGGGGGTGAGATTACTTATTACAAACCTTCAATTGTGAAAGGATATCTTGAGCACCCTATCCAGCCCTTGCATCCCTGCAAACTCGAGATTTTTCCTAATAACATTGCTAATACAATTTAGCTTCATTGTGGATCCAATGAATGATGAATATGCAACAACATCAACAATAGAATCGTTAAACTTGTTTTCAGAAATATCAGTTGTTTCTTTCTGTATGGAAAACATGGCTGCATGGTATGCATGGAAACCTCTCATCAGACATCCCTTGTCAGATTGTGGGAATGTTTTGTCGTGCAAACGATTCTGAATTTTTTCTGTCACAAACTGTGATACCCGGGACTTTTTACTTATGTGGTTTGAATGCTTCGCATTTCAATTTGCATGATTAGTATGTTTAAGTAATTTTATCATATGATTTAAGTGTTATTTGTTGCACTTAAGTTATGTTATGTGTTACTTTTTGTGATTGGGTGTGTGAGGGCATAAGTGTTGAAGAAAGAAAGTTTAGGGACTTGATTGTAGGGAATATAGAGGGATTGTGACTGGGTTTTATGGGTTTTATGGCAGCTCTTTAGTGGGAGATCATGGGATGGGGGTTACATGTGTTGGAGTGAATTAAAAAGAGAGAAAACGAGTGAGAATAAAAATCTGGCGGAATAGATAGTATGTGGGAGATTCGACTTTTGACATAGTTATAGATGTCGGAATCAAGTGATTCTTTTTGGGTTAGAAAGAGGGTTGAAAAATCTATGTCTGGGAGTTGACGGATCAACGTTTGAAGTTTTGTGCCATGAGTAATGTAAGTTTGAAGTTCAGTGTTTTATGGGTTGGCGAAGATTCTGGGCAGAACTTTGAGAGAGCATTTGGATGGGTAAAGGTGTGTCGGATTTAGGAGTTCAAATAGTGTATTTCGAAGAGAATCGAGAGAGCTACGCGTGGGTGCTGACGGATTTCAATTCTGAGGTCCATGCAGATAGTTATCATCTCGGGAAGTGTGCTGATTTTTCTGGACAGATTTTTCTGCGTTTCTTTTGCTTGCTTAAATTGTTATTCTATCAAGTAAGGATCCTACCCCTTACTTTTCGAACTCTAAATTACATATTTTCAGTACCTTTAAGTTTGATTATCGATTATAAATTATTTTCACATGTTTTATACAAAATTGGATGAAGTTATAGATGTGTTGCATTGTAAATGTTTTTGGATTACTTTGTTTATAAATTGTTTCATATATGCTAAATTGCTACTTTATAATCATGTTTAAATATAATAGACTATAACAAACCAAATTTTATAATTGTGATTGATGTCATTATCATATGATTCATTTCAAGTTTAATTCACACCTTGTATGTATATCTAGAATAATTATAAAATTCCTTGAACTTTTGCATAAATTCTCACTGCCAGACCTCTGACCAAAATGTGAACAATGAGAAATTGTCTTATTAATTTATAGATTAATGTGATGACATAGACATAAGTGCATGATTGTAAGTTATGAAAGAATGAGTTTGAAACAATAATATGAAGTGTTGATGTAGGTGTGAAAACGATAAAGAAAAGAAATATGGATAAATAACTGTAAGCAAATTATAGTCAATATATGTGTGCATAAGCAACATATTGCATGTAAAAAACATGAGAATATTAGTGTATGTAAAATAATGAACAATGATGTATTGCAATAATTTTAAGATTGTTTTAACATTTTTTATTAATAATTAAAACGTGATTCATTGTGTATCGTTATTATGAATTATGAACTGTGAATTTGAAATTGTGAGTTGTGAAAGTTGAACGTAGATGTTAAATGGGTCGTTGTTGAATTTGTTTATTTGTTTATTACTTGGGTCGTCCTTTTTGGTTGAAGAGTCGTTGTCTTACTTGGTCCTTTGTCTATTTAGGTTGTCGTAGTATTTATTTGGTTGGTCGTCGTCTTTTATTTGGTTTTGGTCGACCGAGTCGTCACCCCATTCGAGCTCTTGTTTACGAAAGGTCTGTAGCAGGATACGTCCACTTTATGATATCGTCAGAACCCGTGAGTTCGCGATAATTCTGTGTGTGTGGATATGTGGACCTGGACCCTAGCGGGGAGAAACAAGCTAGGGCTGCTAACAGTAAATTGTGGAGCTCATGTGTGGGCAATGACCCAATGGACGTATTCATTATTTTTTGGCCTCTAGCCGGGAGAAAGATTCAGCCGGTTTCTGTGTGGATTCTGTGTGGCCCTTCCTCATTGGGTTATTACATGGGGGCTGTTAGCAGTGATTATGGGTTTGATTAGACAATTGAGCTTGATTGTGGGATTGTAGTGTCATAGCGGTAACTAAGTTCGTAATGTCTAAGTAAATTGTGTAATCGAGGATATTGTACGGCAGACGTGCTTGATGTGGATTCGGTTGTATGAAATGCTTAGACGTGAAGAGTATAGTTAATTAGCTTAACTGTTGTTTTTCACTTGTTTGATCTTTGTTCGTTTATTACTCGATTGTCTGACATAACTGTTGGTTTGTAGTGCATGAGTAGTATGGGATGCTCATGCCATGAATTCCGATATGAGATGTCAGATTTGATAAGTATAGTCGAACATTTATTTGGGTCATATCTGATACTTGGTATTGAGTCCTTTTAACTTGTATTTTGGGTTGGGACTGATTTGGTGCAAGATAGTACACTTGTGTATAAGTTTTGCACTTGTTTTTTTTTTCTGGTTTTTCGTAAGCCGTGGTCCCTTCGGTCGTCCGGTTTGTGTACTAGTCGACCGGAGCCTATGTTTTCTATTTGTGTGCTTCTGAGATATCACCGGTTGACCGGACTGAGGGTGTGGTCGACCGGAAGGTCATAGTGCAGCTGTGCAGATTCTGTTCTGTTCTGTTCTGTTCTATTTATGTTTTGTTCTGCTCTGCTTTGCACTGTACTGCCCTATCATGCGTTCTGAGTGTTGTGAGGTTTGTATTGTGTCGTGTCAAAAGCATATTTTCAAAAGGCGTATTTTGGGAAATGGGAAACGTATTTTGAGTATTATCTATAACTTCATCCCAAGGGTGTGGGATTCTTACTGGGCCTCGCAGCTCAGTCTATTCTATTTGTTTGTTTTGCAGATGATACAGAGGCTGAGCCTTCTTATGATGATACCTGGGATGGGACTTATGAAGAGTGATTCATAATCAGCTTGGATTATAGATTTGGATCATTCTTTTGTTTCATGCTCACTTAGAATATTTCATTTATAACAATGTTGAAATTTTTTCCCATTGTAACATTTAGTATTATTTCACGCATAGTAATTCCGCTGCTTAACTCTTATTCTTGGATTAATATCATAAATGAATTTCCTTTTAGTAACTCTGATGTAGGCTTTGGTGTCTTTTGTACAAATGAGACACTGCCATGTCATCGACCCTAGTTACGGGGTTTGACACAAACCCTTTAGTTTTTACGGTTAAGCCATCCACGTGAGATTTAATGTAGGGTACATCACATGTATAAATCGTTGCCTGAGTAGTCGACAGTGTTTCCGGGGCCTTTGGGGTTCGCTGTTGTGTACCTGCAGGAGGAGTTAAAATAGTTTATGCTTCACCGATGAAGATTGAGAGAATGAAAAACAAGACAAGAGTTGAGATAACCCTAAAGTTGATGGCCATTGTTATATTTTTCCTTTTTTCTTTTCGGAAGGGAGAAAGAGAAAAAAGAGAAAGAGACAACAATATGATGATGAAAAGAAGGATGACTTATGGATACAAGAATTTTTAGGGGGCTATTTATACAATTTTGAAAATGATTATTGTCCTTAGGATAGTTTTGATAAACTCATGGACTTCTAAGTATTTTGTTGTGGAGACTGTTTCAGGTAAATCCACATTTTAAGGGTGTATCAATATCATTACGGTAACTTAAATATTAGCTCTGAAATTTCGGATGGTAACCGAAGAATTTACACCATCCTCAAGTTCTGCCCCAGTGTAGAATGAAGTGATATTGGGTGTACATCAAATTAAAAATAATTTTTCTATAGAAAATATAGAATTATAAAAGATATTGGGGGTAACCTCTATTTCCCACCATCAAGTTCTTCCCCGATGTAGAATGAAGTGCAACGAGTATATTTGGATTTCAAAAAAACTGTTTTGGAGAACAAAAATTAATTAATTTTCAAAGAGATAAAGTTCAAATATGCCTTTCATTAACCTTCACCCGGACCAATTGAAAAGGCAAATTATTATCTCAATTGCATTGCATACATTTCTTATCAAATTTGAAAGATTGTGGATGTATACATTAGAGTGGTTATCATGGCGAAAAAATATTTCAGGCTGCCGCTGCACCACATCAGCGGAGCGTGTGTGGTGCACTAAATGACTCTGATAGCTCCACATAGTTACACATTCGCCACGCAATCATCTAACTTAGAGTATCTCCAAAATTAGCTACATCGGGTTATTAGTTTGGAGCAGTTGGTACCCACACTCTCTTAGGTCCTTGAGGGTTAGTAATAGGGCATTTTACAACCCACATGGTTTTTGCTCCTCTTTCAATCCTTCTCTTTGAGATGCAACTATTAACATGATGACCATACTTTCCACAATAGGCGCATGTCACAGTAAGCATAGTGGAAGATGTATCTCTAGTATCAAAAGAGGTAGAATGTGTATCATTGTGTGTGTGTTTGTACTCTAAACAATTATTATCATGAGAGACACATTGAGAATCAAACACATCACCAAGAACATCTCCAGCACAAGTGTAGTTATCAACATAAGAGTTTAAGATATCAAGTTTATGTTTTATGAGATCATAATCAACAAGTTTAGAATCAACACTATTCACCTTATCAAGCAAATCACGATTCTCAAAAGTTAAAGCATCAAGTGATAAGAGTATACACTCCTTTTCATTTTATACATCATGTAAAGAGGCAAGAAGTCTATGATCATAATCTTATTGCAAGCAAGATAGTTCATTTAGTGAGCAAGCAAGTTTGTTACACGAGACCTTGTTCTTATTAGCCATCTTCTTCAACTTGTTGGAGTTTACATTTGATATAGGTGCTCAATTAGATTGGGCATGCTCAATTGGATTGGGTGTTCAATTGGATTTGTCGTTTAATTAGATTGGGCAAAACCGGACCCGATCGACCGAACCGGTTTGTCACTCTGGTCGGCCAAGAACCATTTCTCCGGTCGATCGAACCAGTTGGACCAAGTCAAAATCGGCACATGTCTTGTGTGAGAGAGTGTATGTGTATGGAGGGGAGAGTAGGGATAGAAAATGGTGAGTGTGGAGTTAGTGAGTGGTTCCACTAACACCACATGATGAAATGTTCATCACTCATACAATTCACTTCTACCATACAATTCTACACTAGCCTAGCCGAAATTAAGAGAAGAAAATTCTCTGAAATTTTACTCTCTATAACACACTCTCAAGAACACAAAAAAAGAAAAGATAAATCATTTTTCTTATCTCTACATTTCCGGTTTTATATTTCTATATCAACAAAACTCTCGAAGATCGTATTCAAAGTTCGTAGCTCTCATGACTAGACTCAGAGGCTCAATGAACAAGCTCAAGGTTGATTATGTGGATACCGGTAGAGACGGGAGTCTGAAGGCTGCCGTTGGTGATTCAAAGTAGCAGAATCCGGGTTAATCAATTAGATTGAGACAAATGTATAATTCCTATCAAATGTACTGGTTCTTTCTCGTGAATAGATCATCTAGAGGAACAGAATTCCACTTTACTTTCCGCTGCTTTTATGTGGGGATTCCGAATTTTTCCTTTCAGTGGTATCAAAGTTTATCAAGAGACCTCAACTACTTTGCTTATGTGTTATCGTGATTTTTTTGTAGTCGGATAATACATGTCATATGATGTATTTACCTTTGTACAGCCTCTGGGAAGTCGTTTAAATGTTAAACGAATCCCGAAACGAGTTTGAATTCGTGTTTTTGGTCGTTTTCTGTTTTCTGGAAATAGTTCGGTTGACCGGAAGAGGTTCGCGGCAGACTGAACAGGTTCTAGAGAATGGGATTTTGCTACTGCCTAGAATTCGGACGACCAGTGAGCAATCACGGTCGACCGAAGCTAGTCTATTTTCAGGCCGGTCGATTATAAATGTTCTGGGTCGATCGAGGTGGCCTAATTTTACACAGTTTTGGTTACTGACTTATCGTGGTCAACCGGGAGTATGGCTTCGGTCGACCGAAAATGGGCAAGCAGTGTGTATTTGTACTTTTCAGCATGACTGTCATGTTATTTGAGCATAGTGCATGTAAGCCCTAATGACTAATGTGATCAATCTTGTTTTGATGATACAAGACATTGAGAAGTTCTAATATTTGTGTGAGCTTGTGTTACAATGCTAGGGTATTATAAACTCACACGTGCATTGAAAGGTAGCTTCTTGTGGACATCAAAGATCATTCTACAACAAGAAGAAGCTACATTTTGCAAGTCTTCAATGACACAAGCTTAAAGGTCATTCACAGTGCCATTGAAAGATATTGCAAAATCAACGGAAGATCTTCTTGTAGATTTCAATTCCATTCTACAAACAAGAAGAGTCTTCATTTTGCAAGTCTCCATAGCACAGTCAAAAGGTCATCCACAATGCTAATGGAAGACATTGCTTGTCATGTCTTCCTTTGGCTTGGGCATAGGACTTACATTTAGAGATCTTTAAAGCTTTATATATCTTTTGCTAAATGCTCGTTCTCATGACTTGTGTGGTTTCTCTTACAAGCTGACAATCCTTGATCATATTCATTGTCTTGTATTCCTATGTGTTGCATTCTACTCACATAAGTCACCTAAGTGTTTATCCTTTAATTCACCTTATATGCTTAATGAACATAATTGTTATTAAGGTGATCACTTAGGAAAAGAATTTGGTAGAAAAGTTCAAAAAGTTTGAGAACCTTATTCACCTCGCCCCCCCATCCTCATCCTCCTCTAAGGTTCTCCCCTTCGAGTATTGCAAATGCCCTACGGGTATTTCAATGCATAGTAATAGCCTTTGACCCAGTGATTTTATTATAATACGGCTGCGTGTCGTGCCTTGTCTATTCATTCTTGTTGTAAAATTCATCTCGAATGTAGCTGGAGACTTCTTTCTATTATGTAAAAGTATAGAATATGATTTTATATTTTTTCCATATGTAACAAGTGATGAAGAAATGTGTCCATCAGATAGGATTTATTGCTTTTCCACCTTAGATTGACTTAGGATTTTCCGTTGGCTTGGGAAAATCCGTATATGGGCTATTACCATGTCACAATTTTATTTACTGCTTTATGCACTTCGCATATGATTCCTATTGCATGATTTACAGTTTTCATAGCATATAGTGCATGTTAACTTTCATACGTATAATCAAATTATATACCGCTTGGTGAGACAATTTAAAATCTCTCAAATTTTAAATATTAAGTCTATGCCTTCCATGATTGGCCCTCGTCAAGGCCTAGATCGGCAGTAGTGTGAACTTCCGAGTGAAATAAGCGCCTGTCTATCCGGGTGAGGCGCGAAGGATAAGTTAGTGATATCCGCCAGTACAATCTTGGGTCATACTTAACCGGATTACCTCAATGGTTGAGAATCTGGAGGAAAAAGGGTTGAGATGTGCATTTATGTACTGAGGGTAATCGTTACCTACTTAACCAACCAAGAGTCACATAATTGATGTGATTAGTAAGTGTTGCTTACCTAAAGCGTCTTCTTGAGTATAGTAGCCAAAGCTGCCTTGAGAATGATGAAATATAGATCTTAGTCCTACTATAAAGTTTTGAACTTTCCGAATGAGTACTTGTGGGTTATTCATTGGAAGAAAATAGTGCGAGAATCATTAATTAAAGTCCTATTAATGATTTTAAAATATGACAACTAAAATTTTGCAAACTCTTCTATGTATATATAATGGCAAATGCAATCTTCCATCAAACTCTTTATCATTGTGATCCGTCCTTGAGAAGGACAAAGTCGAGGGAGCAAACTTCATGGACTGGTGCAGGAACTTGAGAATCGTTCTCAAGCACGAGAAAATGTTGTATGTTCTCGAATAACTAATTCCTGGTCCACTAGCCGTGGGGGCTCCGGCCGCTGAAAGAAATTCTTATCGAAAGCACATAGATGACTCATTAGATGTGTAAAGTCTTATGTTAGTGACAATGACCTCTGAGCTTCAGAAGAAACATGAGGAAATAGGAGCTTTCGATATGATTAATCATCTAAGGCAATTCTTTCAAAGTCAAGCTCACCAAGAGAGATTCGATGTGTCGAAGTCTCTATTTCAGTGCAAAATGGCAGAGGGAACACCAGTCGGAACTCACGTTCTGAAAATGATAGGAAATATTGAAAGCCTCAAAAGACTGGGATTTCCTCTTGGCCAGTAGCTATCCACTTACTTGATTCTGCAATCGTTGACTGAATTTCAGGTTGTATTGAACTACAACATTAACGAGATAGACAAACCCCTCCCAGAATTTTTAAACCTGTTGAGGACTGTTGAGAAAGAAATAGGCAAAGTCCAAGGCCATTTACATGGTCAACAACAACAAAGGCACGGGTTTTGTAACCCTAAAGGCAAGCCTTCGGTCAAACCGAACAATTCTGAGAAAGCACTGAAACCCAAGGGTGCTGTGGCTAAGGATGGAAATTGTTTCCATTGTGGACAGAAAGGACACTGGAAGAGAAACTGTCCAAGTTTTCTTGCTGGTAAAAAGCTTGGAAAGGGAGGAAATATTGCTTCTAGCTCAGGTATATATATATATTGAGATCAATTTGTCTACTACTTCCTCTTGGGTATTAGATACCGGATGTGATTCTCACATTTGCATAAATGTGCATGGACTACAAATGAGTAGGGAACTGACAAAGGGCGACGTGAACCTACGTGTTGGCAATGGAGCAAGAGTTGTTGCATTAGTTGTAGGAACATTTAGTCTTAGTTTGCCTTCTGGAATTGTTCTAGATTTAGACAATTGTCTTTATGTACCTACTTTAACTAAGAATATTATTTAGATCTCTTGTTTGGACAAGATGGTTTTTGATATTTATATTAAAAACCAACGAATGTCGTTATCGTTATCGTTAAATGATATATTTTATTGTAGTGCTACTTTGGTGAATGGGTTATATTTGTTAAACCTAGATTCACCGATTTATAACATAAATACAAAGAGGATAAAGACTAAAGAGTCTAATCTTACAAACCTCTAGCATTGTCGCTTAGGCCATATAAACGAAAACCGCATTTCCAAACTCCATAAATATATATTGTTGGAATCATTTGATTTTGAATCATATGATACATGCGAATCTTGTTTAATGGGTAAGATAATGCTTCTCCTTTTACTAGAATTGGAGAACGAGCCAATGAGTTATTGGAACTAATACATAGAGATGTACGTGGTCCAGTCAATATCCATACAAGAGGTGATTATCTAATCTTGGTGGTTGGTCTAATCTTGGATTTATGATGTAAATTTTTTTAGTAGAAGAGTGTTAGGTTTTGAAACAAAACGCCGAGTCTCATAAAATGGAATTATTTGTAAGGAAATATGAGTCTCAAACTTAAAAAATTTAGTTGGATAGTATTAGATTTTGAAATAAAGCATCTTAAGTTTTATAGAATAAAAAATTATTTGTTAAAAACGTGGATCTCGAACTTCAAATTTTTGAATTGTTGTTTCAAAACGGAACACTATTCAACTAAGTTAACACTAAATCATTCACTACAAATGGAGTGCTCTCAACTCCTTGCCATTCAATGTGATAACCTGAACTTTTTGACATTTAATAATAACATATTTAATTGAATGTATTTGATATGTGTTTATTATATGTTATTTTGATGTACAAATGTTTAGGGTCACTTTAATAATACATATAACTTAGAGGAGTTAAGTGTGGACTGGTGAGAACTTGTAAGGGTGGTTTGACACCTTTTGAAAAGGAATGTCTCTTGGTATTTAGTGCAGCATTTTGGTGGTTAGAATGGAAAAAATAGGTTAGAGAAAAGGAATATAAGAAAAGGAGAGAAAATGAAGAAGAGGAAAAATCTAGAAAAACAGTGAGTTAAGAGTAAAAATCATATTTGAAGTAGTAATCAAACTCCATTTTGAGTAATTCTTGGTGCATATTGAAGCTAACTGATAAGGCTACGCGTGAAAAGTGGCGGGGGTGGATTTTGAGTTCCTAGAGAACGGAATTTTACTATTCAAGTTGCTGCATTTTTCTGGTTTCGGTATTTTGCTTGCTTGCTTGCTCTAATTCAAAGTAAGACTCTTCATCCATTTAATTTATGTCATAAAACTCATGAAATGTGTACTTTTATACTTATGGAACTTCGTGTTGGAAGTATCCAAAGACATGATTTACTGCATAGGATGAAACGTTGAATTATCATACTTGTGTGTTGATCATTGAACTTGTTTTTGCATGTTGATTATCATCTTAACTTGATATCTGAGTGTCGACTTGTTACTACTTTTAGAGTCTTAAATGCTATATGTTATATAGATTCGTCACTGATTGAGCTCTTGTTTAGGATCGACCTCATTGCATGATTCTTTTGAGTGCATTGTGAGAGAGTGTTATCGTTGAACCCCGGGAGTTCTCGACCTGTGTGAATAGTGAGCCCCTTCCTAACCGGGAGAGATGTTAGGGACTACAAATGGCCATTGTGGGTGATACTGACTTTTGGACAGTGTTGTCCTGTTTTCAATAGACCATTCGGTCGACCGGTCCTGCTGTTTGGTTCGACCAAATTGTGGCATTTTATTGATGTTGATTTCTGTTTGTCTTGGTCTCTTCTAGCTTTTTTCTAAAGGATGTAGATTGAGCTTTTCGTGTGTTAAAGGTTTCATAAGAAGGGACCTAAACTTGCATATTTTCACACTTGATTTGGAAAGTCGGGAAAAGAGTTTGAGTCTCATTTGATGTTTCATCCCAAGGGTGTTGATGCTTACTGGGCTTCATAGCTCATGTCTTTACTTTCCTTTATTTGCAGAGGATGAGTTACCAGAGGAAGGTGAATATGTGGAGTTGTAGGATGGGGATTACGATGAGTGATCCGTAAATGAATGCATGTAATAAATAGTTTCATTTTAAGTACTTTGAACACTGGTTATGTAATAACTTATAGTGAATCACTTTACTTTACTATTTCTACTTTGGTTCTGTGCCTCATTGGCATATAAGGTACTATCACGCCATCACCCGATTTCGGGGTGTGACATAAGTGGTATCAGAACAGGTTAAACCTTAGGATTAAAACCTGAAATGAATATATGATGAAATTGGTAGATAACATGTGAGATGTGTGATGGGTAGAGACTCTGGAATAGGGAGTACTTGTTTACTTACTGATTTATATCCTGTCATTAATTGTTATATGGTAGTGTGGTTGATATGTATGTTATCTTGTTGTCTATGTTGTGCCATGTTATGTTTTCAACTTGTTGAGCATGCTATGTGAATTTATCGCTTACCATACACTGTTGGGTATTCTGTAGGGAATGATGTATTGAAACCAAGCCAATGACGACTTGAACATCTTGATTGATGCATTGGGTCGTCAGTATTCACAAGGAAATCGACATCAATTTGTGCGGTCGTCAAGCCAGCAACAGGTTGGGGGTAATCAACCGAGGCAGAGTTTGTGCCACCACCACCGCCCAACTATGCCAATTGATTTTGGGCCAGCCTTCAATTTAATGACTCAGCTGATGCAGAACCAGCACAACCTAACAGAGGTGCTACATAACTAACATAATCAGATTAATCGGAGTTTGGGGCAAGTCAGGGCACCAAGGGTGGAAATAGATCCAGGGAGTTTTTATGAAAGGTTAAAGAAGATGAGGATGGTATTATTTGATGGTACCATGACCCCAGACCAGGCTGAGGAAATGGTTAGAGAAAATGGAACAAATTTAAGAAACATGAGAGTACCCCGAGGGTGCAAAAGGAAGATGTTGTAGTAGCATCCCTCACGGGAAGAGCAGCTGAATGGTGGAGGGGGTTTCCTTTATCTATCAACAAGGGGGACAACCAATCACCTGGGTACAGTTCAGGAATGCATTTTTGGATCAGTGATTTCTCATACCTTCCAAATGGAAAGTCAAAATCCGTTATTCGAGCTGATGCATGGTGAGAATATGTCAGTGTCGGAATACGTTGGTCAGTTCAATGCCTTAGAGAAGTTTTCTTCTACAATAATCTAAGATTCTGTGATGAGAACTCAGTGGTTCATGATGGGGCTGTTTTCTAAGATTAGAGGTATGCTTTCTAGTAATCCTCCTACCACTTTTATAGAGGCTAACCATAGAAGTTTGAGCATCGAGGGGGAGTTCAAGATGTCAAATTTGGAGAGAACATGGAAGACGAACATTGCTACCATGTCACAAGGTCAGGGTTCACGTCCTAACATCAATTCACCTTTGGCTCGAAAGAGGTTTGCTCCCACATCGGGACCTACCAACACTTTTAGCCAAGGGTAAGGACTGGAGCCAATCTTGTTAGCATTGGGGGGGAACTGCAGGGGCATCAAGTGGGTATCAAAATATACCGATATGTAGCCATTGTGGTAGGAGACATCCAGGAGAATGTCGTTAGGTCAACATGGGCTTGTTTCAGATGCGAGAAAACAGGACATCTAGTCGGTCAGTGCACCATGCCTATTTCAATTACAGGGCAGACTTCAGCAACGGCACCAAAGGATGGTGATACGAGGTAGAAGCCTAATGCTCGAGTTTTCGCTTTAACTCAACAAGAAGTAAGGGATGCTTCTGATGTGGTCACATATACGTTTCTAATCAACTCGGTACCTGCATTTGTACTCTTTGATTGTGGAGCTACCCATTCTTTTGTGCCACATAGATTTTATAAAGTATTTAAGACCTCTCCTACTTGTTGTTTTGATACCTATAGGGTAATGGTACCTAATGGGAAAAAAATTAGAGTCTAATTTGATATATAAGGGGTGCCAGGTATAAATAGATTCTAAGGTACTAGAAGCTGACCTTATATAGTTATCGATGGTAGATTTTGATGTAATTTTGGGTATGGACTTGTTGTACGCACATCATTCTTTGGTGAATTTCCAGTAATGGAAGATACAATTTACAGTAGGGGATGGTACATTTTCTGGGTTCTGATAAAAAGAAGAGTGGTCGTAGCATGCCTGTAATCTCGGCGATGAAGGCGAGAAATTTTATCAAAACGGGCTGCAAAGCTTTTCTGGCTTACGCGGTGCAGAAGGATGATAAGAAGGAAGTTCGACTTGAAGACGTTCTTGTAGTGAGGAAGTACGGGGACGTCTTCCCCGACGATTTTCCAAGTGTTCCGCCTGCCCGGGAAATTGATTTTGAGATCTTATGGCACCAGCGGAGTTGAAGGATCAACTTCAAGAACATCTTGATAAGAAGTTCATAAGGCCGAGTGTCTCACCTTGGGGCGCACTGGATTTATTTGTTAAAAAGAAATATGGAAGTATGAGAACGGGTACAGACTATCGTGAGCTTAATAAGATAACCATCAGAACCTATATCCCCTCCCTCGCATCGACGACTTGTTTGATCAGTTGAAAGGTGTGAAACTCGTCTCTAAGATTGACCTAAGATCGGGTAACCATCAACTTAAAATCAAACCCGAAGACATTCCCAATAGTGCTTTTCCAACCCGGTATGGGCACTATGAATTCCTTGTTATGCCATTCGATATGCCTAATGCACCGGCGACTTTCATGAACATGAAGAATCGGGTGTTTCGGGATTTTCTAGATAAGTTCGTGGTGGTCTTCATCGACAATATTCTGATTTATTCACCGTCGGATGAAGCTCACGAAAAGCATCTTAGAGTAGCATTGGAAATTTTGAAGAAAGAAAAGTTGTATGCCAAGTTTAGTATGTGTGAATATTTGTTGAGAAGTGTAACATTTTTTGGACACGTAGTATCAACTGAGGGGGTATCAGTGGATCCAAGTAAGATTGAGGCGATTGTTGATTGGCCTCGACGAAAGACGGTGGCAGAGATTCGTAGTTTTCTGGGGGTAAGTCGGGTATTACCGAAAATTTGTTGAAGACTTTTCCAGAAATGCTGCACCATTAACGAAGTTGACACAGAAGCAGGTGAAGTTTGAGTGGGGTTCAGATTGTGAAGAGAGTTTTCAGAAATTGAAAGAACGATTGACTACAGCACGGATTTTGGCACTACCTGAAGAGTCTGGGGCTTTTACTATCTATAGTGATGCATCGGGCATAAGGTTTGTTAGTAGTGCCCTAGGACCATTAGAATTTGTTGTACGTTTTATATCTTTTTTAGCATGTCTCTAAATAGTTAATTTTGCTTTTGAACATCAAATGTGTGATTTGATAGTAAAACTCATTAGCTTATGCAAATACTATTCTAATTGCCCCTAGTTTTATGTAATGTTCTTTACAATGAAATAAAACTAGTACGATGTTTGATTGATGATTGTGTTTTACTGATCATATGTAATGAATACAAATCATATCATAGATACAATATATTGGGATATATTGTATCGGACGTGATCCGTTAGAGAAGTAATACTTCATGGTTCTTTAGTCATAAGTATTACTTCCTCAAGACTATTTTGAATACTTAGACCTTATGTCTACATTATTTCCAGTATGAATGGAGCTACATTTTGACTCAGTCGGATGTTACTTTTAATCGAGTAATCAATACCACTGATGATCGATGTAGTATCCTATCATTGCTTGAATGTGAGAGGCATTGTAAGGGATTTGTCCCTCTCTTATTAGAGAGAGATATCCATGGGCTCCTCTATAGAGAAGACTGTTTAAATGCATAGTCGTGCTCAAATGTATTTAATAAAGTGGTTATTAAATATTGTTTGTTGGAACAGTCTACCAGGAGATCGAGCATAAATACAATTAAGCTATATAAGGGTGACAACTACCATGCCTTATGCTTAATTTAGGTTCCACCACATATTCATTCACTATGGGTAGTCACAATGTCCTGCTAGGGACCGTTTGGGATTTATTAACACATAATACTACCAAGTGTGTTGTCATTGCCATTGTGATATCAACCTACAGGGTCACACGCATAGACGAGTGAACGAGCTTCATGTCCAGATTCAATGAATCTAGCATGTGTCTAGGTATTTGACATTTATTTTTTTGAAAATAATAAAACGTTCTTATTCGAATTAGAGATTAAGGAGGGGCATTTTCGGTATTTGGTTATAGCTGGGATTACGTGGGAGTTATTATGCGATAAAGACTCCCACTGCCAGTAGAGGTTTACAGGACGTGGGAGTAAAAGACTCCCACTGCCGGAAAGAGGTTGATAGGACGTGGGA
Source organism: Vinca minor (assembly GCA_026122235.1). Lineage (NCBI taxonomy): Eukaryota > Viridiplantae > Streptophyta > Magnoliopsida > Gentianales > Apocynaceae > Vinca > Vinca minor. Next base: position 12,630,326 of record JAOCZM010000011.1, on the reverse strand, counting down.
GTTGTTCTTAGAACGAACTCTCACACCCTATATAATCCTCTCTTGGCCAAAAGCCCTAGTTTAGTTTTGCTTGAGCCGCAATAAACAAAAAATACCCTGAAATCAGATTTCCAGATTTTCTGCCTCATTTTCTCTCTAGATTCTGAAACTCAGAAAAACAAAGAGCTAGCACTCACTGCTCGTTTCGTCGCGTGGATACCGGTAGGGAGTAATTCCGCAAGGGAAGACTTTGGTGGTTGCAGCTTGGCACCCGGAAAAATAGAATCTTTAACCGAAAACGTAAGTCCTTTTCGTATTTTCCGATTCCTATGGTATGAGCGGATCCTTCGAGGGAGGATTCATGGGTGTTTAGAACGAGTTTCTGCCCATAAATCCCTTCAGGGTTGGGGTGTGTTTTAATGCAGAATGGTAAGGTAATAGCTAATACTTCGAGGCAATTGAAGCCATATGAAAAGAACTATCCTTCACATGACTTAAAATTGCTAGCAGTAGTATTTTCCTTGAAAATATGGAGACATTGCCTTTATGGAGAACCTTTTGAGGTGTTTACCGATCACCAAAGCTTAAAGTACCTTTTCACCCAAAAGAAACTTAACATAAGACAAATGTGATGGTTGTAGTTGCTTAAGGACTACGCGGCCTCGTGATTAGCTACCATCCCGTGAATGCTAATCGGGTACCCGATGCCTTAAGTAGAAATAATTCGGAACAACTAGCATGTTTGATTAGCGAGCAACCGAGTTTGATAGCAGATTTTGAGAAGCTAAGTTTAGATGTCGTTGAGTCAACCAATAACGTTTTGAGAGCTTTGGTAGCTCAACCAACACTCTTAGGTCGGATTAAAGATGGGCAGAAAACCAATTCAGATTTGGAAAGGAAACGAAATGTGGTACAGTCGGGTGAACAGTTATATTTTGGGATTCATGAAGATGGTAGTTTGAGGTGTCGGGGTCGTTTGTGCATGCCTTCTGATTTGGAGTTGAGAACGAAAATTTTACAATAAGCTCACAGTTCGAAGTTGTCAGTACATCCCGGGGCTACAAAGATGTACCGAGATCTTCGGGGTAACTTTTGTGGAAAGGTATGAAACGAGACATAGCAGATTTTATTGATAAGTGTTTAGTGAGCCAACAAGTGAAGGCGGAACATCAAAGACAATGAGTTGAGAGTAAAAATCACAATTGAAGTGGTAATCAAACTCCGTTTTGAGTAATTCGTGTTGCATATCGAAGCTAACTAATAAGGATACGCGTGAGAAGTGACGGGGTGGATTTTGAGTTCCCAGCGAACGGAATTTTACTGTTGAAGTTGCTGTATTTTTCTGATTTTCGGTATTTTGCTTGCTTTCTCTAATTCCAAGTAAGACTCTTCATCCTTTTAAATTTTTGTCATAAAACTCATGAAATGTGTACGTTTATACTATTGAACTTCATGTTGGAAGGATCTAAAGACTTGATTTACTGCATAGGATAAAACGTTGAATCATCATACTTGTGTGTTGATCATTGAACTTGATTGTCATCTTATCTTGTTATCTTTATGTCGACTTGTTACTGCTTTTAGAGTCTTAAATTCTATATGTTCTATACAGTCATGACTGGTTGAGTTCTTGTTTAGGATCAACCTCATTGCAGGATTCTTTCGAGCTCATTGTAAGAGAGTGTTGTCGTTGAACCTGGGAGTTCTCGACCTGTGTGAATAGTGAGAATGTTCCTAACCGGGGGAGATGTTAGGGACTAAAAATGGTCATTGTGGAGTCCACAGTGGTGGGCAATGACACAAGACGAAAGAATCCTTAAATAATGAGCTCTTCGTTCAGGGAGAAACTGGACTCATGTATTACGTATGAAATCCTTCCCTTCTAAGCTTAACGTTGGGGACCGTTGTAGTAATTTTCTTTAGGGTTGTGATTAGACAATTGAGCTCTGCCTTGTGAATTGTTGTGTCATAGCATAAATCGTATTCGAAGGATCCAATGTTGGGTATGTCTGTATGTTGGGATGAGCAACACATGGTGCTTGTGTCACATTTTCGATGTGTAGATGTTGGATTTACTTACTTGTTTTTGTGTTGTTATTTGTCATTCTTATGTACATATGCATCAAAACTAAGTATTTTGGGGTTGGCATTCGGGTTGTGCAGAAATGCACTTTTCCTTCACAAATTTGCACTGAAAAATAGACAGACTAGATCTCAGTCGACCGGTGTGATCAACCGAAGCATCTATCCCTCGTCAGAGGCAAACTAATGAGACCAAACGGACGAGGGGAGGGTCTATTTAGGTCGACCGGGTTAAGGAACCCCTCGACCTAAGGGTGAGACAGTCAACTGTTGGGTGATACTGGTCAACCGGACTTTCTGACAGTGTGTTGTCCTATTTTCAATAGACCATTCGGTCGACCGGTCCTGGTGTTTGGGTCGACCGAAGTGTGGCATTTTGGTGATGTTGATTTCTGTTTGTCCGGGTCCCTTCTAGTGTTTTTAAAGGATGTAGCTTGAGGTTTTTTGTGTGTTAAATGTGTCGTACGAAGGGACCTAAACTTGCATATTTTCACTCTTGATTTGGAAAGTCGGGAAAAGGGTTTGAGTCTCATTTGATATTTCATCCTAAGGGTGTTGATGCTTACTGGGCTTCATAACTCATGTCTTTACTTTCTTTTATTTGCAGATGATGAGGTACCTGAGGAAGGTGAATATGTGGAGCCGTGAGATGGGGATTACGATGAGTGCTCTATAATGAATGCATGTAATAAATAGTTTCCTTTCAAGTACTTTGAACTCTGATTATGTAATAACTTATAGTGTCTCACTTTACTTTATGATGGACTATGTTGAGCTCTCATAATTAATGTAAGAATTTATATTTCCTTTGCTAATAGTATAACGGACTTTACTATTTCTGCTTTGCTTTTGTGCCTCATTGGTATATGAGGTACTGACAGGTCATCACCCGGTTGGGGTGTGACATTTAATACAAATGGAGTCCTTACAAATCCTTATCAGACTCGTACTTCAGTGATTAAAGATGCATTTGGATTGTCATTTCAATTTTTTTTTATATAAAAAAACTGTATCTTATTATTATGAATATTATGGATGTCCCTTTACATTTCCATATGGTTCATATTGTTTCCATTTAATGTATTGAATATTTAGGATTATTGGCTTTTCAAGTACCATAACATTCATTGTATGTTATGTATCTCTTAACCTATAAATAGGCATGTATATTAGTTGAGAAGTGCTACAAGAACAAGAAATACAATTCTCCTCATTCTCTTAAGTTTGAGTTTTATATTAGTAATTTATATTTGTAGTTTCAAAACACGTTATCAGCACGAGACTCTACCCAGCTAATCAAATCCATTCACAATTACACTGTTTCAATTGGCTAAGGAATTACGGTACACTTGATACTGATTGTCAATTTTAATTGTTTAAAATTATTGATTTTATATTTTGGAAATTAGTTTGTAATAAATTATATTATATGTATCGTATAATATTCGGTTTTGAATTTGGAAAATATGCATCTTGAAAAGAAAGAATGATCAGAATAGGAAGGCTATGGTTAAACAATTCATCAAATTGTGTATCAGTTTGTTCAATAAATCATATGCTTACCGCTACTTAATAAAAAAGCCAACTCTGGAACTTGATTCCCTGTTTTTTTGTTGCTATTAAAACTTGTGTCACTGTTATGGAAGCTTTTAAACTATAACACTTTTTCGTGAATTAAAAAAAAAGGTATATTCATGTGAGAATGAGTATGCCAAATTTTAGATAGTAAAATAATTCTAACGAAATATAGTCTTTTTCAATTGAATTAACAGTTGTTAAGTCTGAAACTTATCTTTGTTATATATTAAATTAACAGTTGTTAAGTCTGAAACTTACAATTGTTATATATTGAGCTAATCAGTTGTTAAATCTGAAACTTACAGTTGTTATCACTACAAGAAAACAGTCAAATAGCGACCGAAATTTTAGGAAACAAATATAACGACGGAATACCGACCGAATAGAAACCGAAACATAAACGGTCGTTATTCCCTCGCCCTTCCGTCGGCCACATCGAATCCGTTGACAAAACTGAAACGCCGTCGTTTTTCTCACCATTACCCACCGACCACCGACGTAATATAACGACCGAATACCGACGGTATATTTAACGACGGAACACCGACGAAAGTTTACGACCGAATACCGATGGAATTAATAACGGCGTTTTAACGACGACGTTTTGATGTTTCATTTCTTTTAAAAAATTAAGATTTAAAATTAATTAAAACGACATCGTGTTGTTCAAATTTAACGACGGAACACAGACGGAAGTTTACGACCGAATACCGACGGAATTGATATCCGAATAAAACGACGTCATTTTATCGCCTGATTTGTGAAAAACAAATCAAAATCGACCGAATCCCTCATTCATCTCTTCTTCAATACCCTAATCCATCTTTCTTCAAATCGCAGACGACCGCCGATCTGCCACCGCGACCGCCAGTCTGAACCGTCGCCACCGCCACCGCCAGTCTGAACCGTCGCCACCGCCACCGCCAGTCTGAACCGTCGCCACTGCCGTACTGCCTCCGCCACTCCAAGAAGCCATTAAAGCTTTTTTTTCCATTTTTTTTGCTTTAAGCTTGTTTTTTTTTGCTTATGAATTTTGCTTCTCTGTTTCATGTCGCCTCCACTGCCAGAACGCCGCCGCCATTCCGCCACCTCCATTAAAGGTGTTTTTTGCTTCTTTTTTTTTGAATTTCAGTGTTTTTTTTGCTTCAATTTAGTATTTTTTTTTGCTTTATTTTTTGCTTCAGTGTTATTAGTGTATTGTTTGTGGGATTTCTTGATTCTTTGTGTTTGCGGAGTGAAAATAATGGTTTTTCTGATATTAGCCGAATTGAAAGGGTGTTTGACTTTATTTATCTAATTTAGAGGTGGCTTTTCTGCTGATTCGTGATGAATGTTCTGAAGCTTTTTGCTGCTGTTATTTTGCTTCTTCTATGGATCAATGCCCTCATTTTTCCTGATTATTCTAAATTTCTATCCTAGATAGGCACATTTCTTGTTCTCGGTTAGATTGTTGATGTATAAGTAAAGTGCATTTCTATTGAACTGTTGATGTATATGTGTTTTGATATCCACAGATCTTAGTGCAGCCGACTAGTGCTTGACTTGTTTGGTAAAATTTACATTGATGAATCTTTTACTGTAGAACTAGCTTTCTCACTAGATTATGTATGCATCTACTGAATGATATTTCTCATTGTTCCTTAATGCAGAGTAAATACTTGTCTCTTGATCTCTTCTTTGATCAGCTATTGGTTGCTAGAATTGTGATTTTCAGTTTTAAACGGTCTATTGTTTGCATCGCACTACCTGCTAGAATTGTGATCAGGGATGTTGGATGTGAAAGGTAGCATAAATGAATTTGTCAGTTTTAAACGGTCTATTGTTTGCATCGCACTACCTGCTCTTTCTCCCGGAAATTATGTGTCAAAAGTTTCATAATGAATGTAGTTTGTAGTTCGAATATTATGTGTCTTTCAATTTCCTTTTCGTTTTTTCAAGTTTGAATGTTTATGTTCTAACATTGGCTTTTTTGAAAGTCTTATGTATGTGCATACCATTGGCTTTTAATTAAGCTGGTATTTAGGCATACTTAAGAGACGATTTTACTAACTTTTAGAAGTTATTACTAAGATAAAACTTTATTCTTCAATTTTTACTGCTTAGACCTTCAATGTTCAAATTATGGTTGCTTAGACCTTCAATGTTCAAATTTTTACTGCTGCTTAGACCTTCAATGTTCAAATTATGGTTGGAAGGGTGAAAACGTCATTCTTATATGTTCTTATATTATGAAATTGAGGGAGTACATTATATTATTGCATATATTATTCAATGTAGATTGGCGGAATTTGGTTGTGTTTATCATTTGAAAATTAATGCATAATATTGTACAATATGTATTAATATTAATATTGTAACACATAAGTTTTTATTCTTTCCGTGTATTTCAGAGATGCCGCCAAGGAAAGGTATACGAGTAGCCTTACCATTTGGTTCGCCAGCCACGTCTGCTCCGGCCTCCACTTCCATGCCTGGTTCATCACCAGATTTGGTGGAGACACCGCGATCTGCTCCCGTGCCCGTTACGACACCTCCATCACAGTCGATGATGCACGGACATCTCGGGATGCGTTTGCGGCAGACACGCGACCGAGTCTACACCGGTAGCGAGGATCGGCGACTCACCGACCGACTGTCCCACGAGCGACGGCTCGATTCGAAGGAGTTGCGTCCACAGTAGATACGCGTATTCTCCTGCAGCCTACCCTTGGCACGTAAGTAACTAATTTATTTCCTTTAAGCTAATTATACTACTTGTCATTATAGTAACTAATCAAATTTTTTGTTTGCTATTATAGTTTCAGGTTGGCATCCAAATTTGTTCGCACGCAATTACTTCAATTTTTCAAGATCGTTTCAAGGGGGCATATAGCACCATCAAGGATGTTCCCCAGGAAGAAGAAAATTTGTGGTGGGACGAGTTCAAGGTAAGTAAATTAGAAAATAAGTTTGAATTTAGAAGTCTTTTGATTTAGAAGTCTTTAAATTTAGAAGTATTCTAATTTAGTTATCTAACATTATTTCAAATTGCAGAAAAAGTATCGCTGGGCTCCTGAGCATGAGGATGGCGTCAAGACAGGTTGGCGTACCATACTGACGAGGAGACTAAGCGGCCTTATGAGCGACGCTCGAAAAAAAAATAAGAAACCGAAATGGGTTTCTGAGACGGATTGGGCGCGACTTGAAGAGTACTGGAAGACTCCGGAATTTAAAGCCAAGTCGGCACAAGCAGCAAAAAACCGGAAAGAAGGTAGGGGTGGAAAAGGCCCGATGAAGCACACGGGAGGTTCGCTCAGCCACATTGAGCACCACATGAGACTGGTACGGGATCTTTATTAATTTACGTATTCTTATATTGTATGTGTTTTTTGTTCGTATTTAATGAATTTGTTTAACAGGAAAAGGAGGCCGGACATGCAGTCCCATTCTCGGCCAGTTACGATCATGTTCATCAACACCATCTCGGGCCAAAGAAAGGCGAATGGATTGATGTAGATTCTAGAGAGTTGTCTGTAAGTATTTAATTACCGTTTTTCCTTTTTTGATATTAGTTATTTAATGTAATATCCTAATGACAATTTTTTTGACAGCGGGTGTTCCACGAGGTTTATGGCGACGCCGCCAACAAAGCAACTCAAGCCGGACTGCCTCCTCCGGATTTGCCGACGCAGATTGAGTTGTCTGTTGAGGCTGCGGGTGGGCTAAGAAAGGGCCGTGTCCAAGGACTCGGTTCCTTTAGTGATGTGGTAAAGACAATGAAGCGAGGCAGTCAGGCGGTGTCACAGTCAGACATGGCCCAAATGCGGAGCGAAATGGAAGAACATTTTAAGAAAAAACTAGCCAAGCAAAAAAGAGAATTCAAGATGAGGGAAAAGAAGAGAAACAAGGGTCTAGCTAGTATGTTAGCTGAAATTTTAACAAATAGGGACCAAGTTGTATTAAGTGCCTCAGAGATAGAGAGCAAATTGAGTAGCATCTTAGACGATGAGTTAGAATCAGACTATGACGACGACCCTTTAACTGTCGATGATGTTTTGGGGAGTCAATAGACTATTTAGTTAATTTTGTATCAATTTGTAACTATTGTTAGCTTTTACTGCTTTTTTTTAAGTTAAGTTTTGTGATTATTTTGGAATTTGCATTTTTGCTTATGTTTTCTGTTGAAATGGAAGAGAGCTGATTGGTTTATGTTTTGTTTTGAATGGAAGATAGCTGATTGTTTTCTGTGCAGGGGGTCTGTTATATAGTGACCCTGTTCTGTTACTGGAAAATTGGCTTCATACCGACCGACGGGCGACCGAATAGCGACCGTATTAGGGTTTAGGGTTAGGGTTTAGCGACGTAGTAGCGACGGATTTAGATCGAGGCTTAATTGCGACCGAATGGCGACCGAAACGTTCTTTTACGTCGCTATTCCGTCGCTAGGTACAGTAACGGATATACCGGTCGTACTTCGGTCGGTAAAATCTCCCGGATTCCGATTTTTTATAAAATAGCAAGGTTTTTAAAGATATATAAAAACCTGAATAGTGAAACAAGTAAAAAGTATACTTATACATATGTACACATTAACCTGAATAGTGAAACAAGTAAACTTATACCTTTTGACAAAATACCTGTATAGACCTGAAGCAGAACAATTAAAGTAAAATATTTGTGTTGACATTTATGTGAATTATTAAGTAGTGTAACTAAAATTTTAATAAATGCTCATTAATGATGAAATAAAATAGGCAAAAGGTTACTATATATCTTTAAAAACCTCGCTATATTATAAAAAACGGAATCCGGGAAAATAATACCGACCGAATATACCAGGACGGTAGCTATTCGGTCGTTATACGTCATGCCGAAACGGCGTCGTCTTGTCCAGTGCGTGGGATCTTTATTTTCAAAAATTGGCAAGTGTTCAGACTTTCCTTTGGGCGACCGAATAGCGACCGAATATGCTTAGGACGACCGAACTGGGACCTCGGCTGATCCGACCAAAAGCTTCAACTCTCTGTTTCGGTTCGGTAGATCCGAGGAAAACTCGGATGATCCGAACCGGGCGGTCGCTATTCGATCGCTACCTTTAAATGTCGAAACGGCGTCGTCTTGTCCAGTGCGTTGTATCTTTATTTTCAAAATTTGACAAGTGTTCAGACATTCTTCTGGGCGACCGAATAGCGACCGAATATGCCAGGGCGGTCGCTATTCGGTCGGTAAACTTAAATGCCGAAACGGCGTCGTCTTGTCCAGTGCGCGGGATCTTTATTTACAAAATTTTACAAGTGTTCAGACATTCTTATGGGCGACCGAATATGCCAGGGCGGTCGCTATTCGGTCGGTAAACTTAAATGCCGAAACGGCGTTGTCTTGTCCAGTGCGCGGGATCTTTATTTTCAAAATTTTACAAGTGTTCAGACATTCTTATGGGCGACCGAATAGCGACCAAATATGCCAGGGCGGTCGCTATTCGGTCGTTACACTTAAATGCCGAAACGGTGTCGTTTTGTGCGTTTTTTCTCCCCTAAAATTGACTTAAAACCAGAAACCCTCCCCTTTACACATTCTGCAGCCGCGATTTCTAACTCCACCACCACCTCCTCTAGTGATTTCTTCCAAAATCTACCTTGAAACTCCCCCCTCCTCCCATCACCACCACCTCCGGCAACTCCAAGACGGCGCCACCACCTCCGGCATCCGCAAGACTTCCCCAACACCTCCAATTTCAGTTGGGTATTTGGTGAGAATCTCTTCTTCTCTATTTATTATAATGTTATTAATGTCAATATTTATGCTCTTTTATATCATTTATTCTTTAGCTTAAGCAAAATGTGGTATAAGGGATCCAAAAAAAATCATGAGAGCACAAATTGTTCACAAAGAATCAAATTTTAGGGCAATTTACCTTTTATTTGGTTTACAACATACCATTTATTTTTATGCTTCTTTGTATTATCCCAATGATTTTATGCTTCTTTGTATTATCCCAATGATTTTATTTCTTTGTATTATCTCCCATCATTTTGTTTCTTTGTATTATCTCCATGATTTTATGTTTTTGTATTATCTCTCATTATTTTATATCTTTGTATTATATTGCAACAAACAAACAAACTAATGTTGAAAATAATCAAAATAGTTGACAAATTTTCATTTAAAATAGTAGACAAGATGCCATTATCACACGTTAATAATTACTTGGAAATAAGGGTGACAAATCATCAAAATAACATTCAAAGTTAATATGCATTTAATTATTAAGTCTTTGTATACGCAGATATTGTGTTTGTAATGGAAGACCGTAGTTGGATGTATATGGATTCGAATAGTAGACCTCGTCATAGTCAAGAATTTATAGCGGGATTGAAACGATTTGTGGCTTTCGCAGTTAGTTCGTCTGCTAATGTACAAATAGATGGGATTAGGTGTCCTTGTGGAGTTTGTAGGAATAAGTATTTTCATATGCCTGATACTGTGAAGTATCACATTGTTATGAACGGATTCGTGTCTAACTATTATAATTGGACATGTCATGGTGAGGCATTCATTCCCATGCCTCAAATCCCGTATGTTCATGAAATGGATAATTATAAAAGACACACGATACCGAACAATTATCGAGATATGATTATTGATGCTCGTGGGACCAAGTTTTAATGAGCAAGCAAAATAGGGGACGTGGAAGAACCTCCCAATCCAGAGGCACAAAAATTCTATGACATGTTGAAAGCTGTTGATAGCCCACTGTACAATGGTTGTACAAACCATTCACAGCTTTCAATGACTGCCAGGATGTTGAGCATTAAGTCCGAAGACAACTTATCTGAAACTACAATAGATAAATTTGCGCAGTTGATGAAAGAGGCACTTCCTCCAAATAATAATGCTTTAGACGACTTTTACAAAATGAAGAAATTGGTTAAAGGCCTTGGATTACCGGTGCAAAAGATTGATGTTTGTGTTAACGGTTGTATGTTGTATTGGAAAGATGATGTTGAGAGTAGAGAATGCAAGTTTTGTGGCCATGCTAGATACATTAAGAAAAAGAAATCAAAAAATACACGATTAAAAGAGATTGCTTGCAAAAAGATGTATTATTTTTCGATTACTCCAAGATTACAAAGATTGTATGCATCCGAGAAAACCGCAAGGCACATGACATGGCACTCGAGACAGTGAGAGGGAAGAGGGAATAATGAATCACCCACTGGGATGGAGAAGCTTGGCAACATTTTGACAGAACACACACCGATTTTGCAAATGAACCTCTGAATGTAAGGCTTGGGTTATGCACAGATGGTTTTGCACCTTTCGGCATGTCAGGGAAGAACTATTCTTCTTGGCCAATTCTTCTAACACCTTATAATCTCCCCCCTTGGATGTGTATGAAGAACAATGTAATCTTCTTAACTATCATTGTACCTGACCCCAAAATCCAAAGCACAAGATCGATGTGTACTTGCAGCCTTTAATCGATGAATTGAATCAACTGTGGGCTGAAGGAGCGGAAACTTATGATATCTCAAAAAAAACAAAATTTTAAATTGAGGGCTTCATTACTTTGGACAATTAGTGATTTCCCAAAGATATGGAATGTTGAGTGGATGGAGTACACTGGCATTCACGCTTGTCCATATTGTATGGAGGAAACACAAGCATTCCATTTGCGATCTGGAGGGAAATAATCGTGGTTCGATTGCCACAGATGCTTCTTGTCACCCGATCATCCTTTTAGAAGAGATGCAAATGGATTCGAAAGGACCGGCGACAAGAGAGAGCAGACTCACCGACTCGCCTTAGTGGTCATGAAATGTTCCTTAGAGTTAGAGATTATCAAAAAATTACCGATACAAACTGAAGAGATCGGTAAAAGAGCAAGGCAGGGGACTGGGATCATAGTTGGGCTAAACGTAGTATATTTTGGGACTTACCTTATTGGCGGACACTTTTGATAAGACACAACATTGATGTCATGCATAATGAAAAAAACGTGTTTGATAATGTCTTTAACACCGTGATGGACGTGAAAGGTAAAACTAAAGAAAATGTTAAAGCTAGAGCGGATGTTGAAAGGTATTGCAATCGTCCGGAATTGAATATTAAACACGATGGCCGAGGTAAAGCAACAAAACCGAAGGCATGTTTCACTCTTACCAAGCCTCAAAAAGAAATGGTTTTGCAGTGGGTTAAAGAATTAAGGCTCCCAGATGGATATGCATCGAATTTGGAGCGATGCGTTGATATGAAAGAGTTGAAAATGTCTGGAATGAAGAGTCACGATTCTCATGTATTCATGGAGAGACTTATCCCTATAGCACTTAGAAAAGTACTACCGGCAAATGTTTGGGGACCCTTGGCTGAACTTAGTCTGTTCTATAGAAATTTGTGTTCCCCAAAGTTGAGTGTGGCGCATATGCAAGAATTGGAGGACACTATCGCTATTTTATTATGCAAGTTAGAGAGAATATTTCCTCCGGGATTTTTTGATGTGATGGAACACTTGCCGATTCACCTTCCGTACAAAGCCAAGGTTGGTGGCCCGGTACAGTTTAGGTGGATGTACCCATTCGAGAGGTAACAACCATTGTCTTAAGTTATCTCATCTTTGTATTATATTTTTCATGTACGTATTTACAATGTGATTAACTACATATGTTTTAATTAGATACTTGCACCATCTGAAAAAGAAGATAAAGAACAAGGCTAGAGTTGAGGGGTCAATTTGCAATGCATACTTGGTCGAAGAAGCTGCTACATTTTTTAGCTATTATTTCGAACCCCACGTGAAAACGAGAGTTACAACCATTGGGCGAAATGATGGTGTAGACGAGATTAGCGGACCAGATGTATTATTAATTTGCAACTTACCTGGAAGATCATTTGGAAAAAAATAAAGGATTTTATTAAATGATAAAGATTATAAAATAGCAATGAATTATATCCTAATGAATTGTGAAGAGATCGAACCATATCTTCAGTAAGTAAACTTATCTATTTGCTTCATTTTTGTTATATAATTAAAAGTGGCCAAATAGTAATATTGTCATTTATTTTGTAACTCAGGAAATTTGTTAGTCAAGTAAATGAACGAACCCCGCAGATAACGGATGAAGAACTTCAAAGTCGGGTTTATAATGATTTTTCCAAATGGTTTGGAACTCATGTAAGTTGGTATTGTGTAGAAATGTACTTGTAATAAGAATGCATAATTAAAATAATTTATTTTTTTATTGCTCAACGTGATACATAGCCTTCAGGAAGATTCCAAAATTTTGTTGAAAAAATCTGTCTTGGGGGCCCGTCAAGGAGAGTGATGTCATACACCCGGGTTACTTTGTTAACGGTTATAGATTTCACACCAAAGCCCACAAACGATGGAAAAGGAACGACAAACAATGGGTATGGGTTAAAGGAGATTATTACGGTGAGTTGAAGCAAGTAATTGAGGTTGAACTTGCTGGAATACCTGACCAAAAAATTATTCTTTTCAAATGCGACTGGTTTGATTCTACTCCAAATCGAGGTTTAAGAGTGCATCATCAATATAAACTTGTAGAAATCCATAGGAAAAGAACCTACCAGGGTTACGATCCATTTGTATTTGCTTCCCAATGTCAACAAGTCTACTACACACCTTATCCGGGTAGTAAGACATCATCTAGGAGCTGATTGGTTGGTCGTATGTCGCTCCAAACCACGCCTATTTGACGCTCCCGGTGTTCCGCACCGTGATCGGGACGAAGTACGCGAGGATGAGACCAGTCGCATTGATCCAACTATTACTGAAGTTGGTCAACTTGCACACCGGTCAGGGGAAATTGAAGTTGTACTTGTGGCCGGTACGAGCCGTGGTTATGTAGATGATGACGATGACGATGATGAAATTATGTCGGGAGATGACAATTCTGAAGAAGAGGATGAATTAATGACCGATGATGATTTGGAATGATTAAGATTTCTCGCTTCTCTTGGAATTCCACATATTGAAAGTGAGTCATATTTGTTGTTTTTTTTTTTTTTTGTATTTTATTATAATAAATTAATTGTCATATTGTATAACTTTTTAACATAATTCAAAGTAGAAATTTTATTGTCATAATAATTTGATTCTTAAATTTTGCAGATTGCAACTCATGCATTTTCAAGGATATGCATATGAATGACATCAAGGAGTTTATGAGAAATGCTTTGATTGTAAGTTTTGATAAATGAAATAAATTACTTTGAACGTGAGTGTTGCAATGTAATGTGCACACTTTGATTGTGAGTTTTGATAATTCAAAGCGTGCACTTTGAATGTGAGCTTTGTAATGTAATGTGTACACTTTGATTGTGAGTTGTAATGTAAGGTGCACACTATGATTGTGAGTGTTGTTATTCAAAATGTGCACTTTGATTGTGAGTGTTGTAATAAGAAGTTTGCACTTTGATTGTGAGTATTTAATGTAATGAGAATTGATTGTGAGCATTTTGGTTATTAGCATTTTGGTTATTGCTGCTGTGTTCTGTAATAGGGATTTAATTAAATTCAATTTTTATTTTTTAAAATAACAACAATTTAGCGACAGAGAATACCGCTCGGTATTCGGTCGCTATATGGTGACTCGCGTTTCAGTTGCTATTTATCCGTCGGTGATTCGGTGTTTACTCGGTCAAAGTCAAACGTCAACAATGTTGACCATTCGGTATTCGATTTGGGGATATGGTGACCCTCTTTTCCGTTTGCTAATTATCCGCTTGGTGTCCCGGTCGTTACCAAGTCAAAGTCAATAGTCAACAATGTTGACCATTCGGTCGGTAAATAGTGACCTAATATTCGGTCGCTAGATATTCAGTCGATATTTGGTCGTTACATGATCAAAGTCAAAAGTCAACAATGTTGACCATTCGGTCGGTATTCGATTTCGGTAAATAGTGACCTAATATTCGGTCGCTAGATATTCCGTTTCGGTATTTGGTCGTTACACAGTCAAAGTCAAAAGTCAACAATGTTGACCATTCGGGCGGTATTCGGTCGCTATTTACCGACCCAATATTCGGTCGCGATTTTGTCCGTCGGTATTTTGCTTAGCGACGAAAAATACACGACCACGTCATTCGGACGTTAATCGGTCGCTAAACTTAGTTTAGCGACGGAAATGTCCGTCCCTGTTACACAGTTTTCTTGTAGTGTATATATTGAATTAACAGTTGTTAAATCTGAAATTTACAATTGTTATATATTGAATTAACAATTGTTAAATCTGAAACTTACAGTTGTTATGTATTGAGTTAACAACTGTTATTTAAACTAACAGTTGTTATATTTTCAACTATGCATATTTTAAATTCATGCATATATTTCGCAACATATATATGTATCTCGGTATTTGTGTCATATATTCTCATTAATGTATTGGATGGTCGACAAAAATATATAAATAATATATTGCAACCAAATATAAATTTGTGAATTTTCTTCTAATTTGATATATTCCTTTGAATAGTTAATAACGTCGAAACTTGCAAAATTTGAATTTGTTATGTGGTTAGTTCTTGTTATAAATTTGTCTGCTAAAAGATTGGTAATGGCTTGAGTTTCTTGATAAGAAAACTTGGATTAAAGCACATTATCATATAAATAATTGAGGTTTATTTAACAAAAATTAAAGATTTAGGCTTGAGCCTACTAGAGAAACTTGAAGATTTCCCTTGATTCATGTTGCTTGAGATAAAATGAAAGTAGTCTTGATGCTTTATGTTACCATGTTGCAAGTGTTATTCTTAGTAGTGAAAATAAGGTCGTTGGCCCCTCATTGTATTAACTCTTAATATGGAAACTAGCTTGTTCTAAAATGCTAGTGTTAATTTCTATCTGGAAAATGTTTCATGTTTTTACATAATTCTTTTCATGGCTGGACTGGTAGTGGAAAGATTATAGAGCTTTCTTGTAAATAGCTCTTATCTAATATGTCCTTAACAAAGAAAAGGAAATAAATTAAAATTAAAACATGTCAGAAAGCTAAAGTTTGGACTATCTAATGCTTGGTCCACTAGTAATGTTCTTTATAATTCATTAGATACATGATAGCGTTGTATGAAATGATGGAATATGTTTTAGGCTCATACATGAGGAGTTTTCTTAGTGAATCTATTCATCTTGAAATAGTAAAACAGATACATAGTTCTATCATTGACTGAATAAATTTTGCCATATGACTCCCCATCAATAATTAAATATTTGGAACCATCTACAGGGGATTTGTTTATGCCTCATTTTGCTGATTGCCATTTTAACGAGTCATTTTTTGCAACATTAGGGGGAGAAAACAAAGAGCTGGGAAAAGAAATTATTTGGAATGAATTATAATTGCCTCACTTTGATCCTCGTACTAAACAATGTGAACTAGAAGTTCAAAAGATAATTAATTTACAAAGTTTAACAAATCAATTGCCATACGCCTTTACTGGCCAGAAAAGTCATGTATCCCAGCTATAAATGCTCCAATCAAAATTGATGTCCCAAAAGGACAAACTCAAGATGCTAGTTAGTATAAGCACGATTAAAACATGGTAGACCAATATGATCAAAATATAAGAATCCTCGAAAAATAAAAGGAGCAATAATTGGTAATGGACAAATTGAGGAAGAAATGACTGAAAGGTCTCCATAAGAGACTTTTGAAGGATCTCCATAAGAGACCTAAAAAAGAAGAGATTCAGGTACCTGAAAATAAAGATATCTCAACAAATTATGTCATGTCTAGAATAAAATGGAACCAAAAGCAAACCGACGTCGATGATACTTTTGCATGCAATGTAGCACTTGATATTATGAATGATAATGAGGATCATGAACCAAAATCTATTGAAGAATGTCGACAAAGAAATAATTGGCCTAAATGAAAAGAGGCAATTGAGGCAGAATTGAAATCTCTTTCAAAGAGAGAAGTATTTGGACTCGTAGTCCGCACACCTGAATGTGTAAAACCAGTGGGATATAAATGGGTTTTTGTTTAAAAGCAAAATGAAAAGGGATAAATTTTGAGATATAAAGTACGATTAGTTGCACAAGGGTTCTCGCAGAGACATGATATTGATTATGAAGAGACATATTCTTTTGTGGTGGATGCAACTATTTTTAGATTCTTAATCAGTCCGGCGATAAGAGAATGACTTTTACGTCTAATGGATGTAGTCACAACCTATTTGTATGACCCACTTGATAGCAAATTCATATGAAACTCCCAAAAGGATTTAAACTGCCAGAAGCAACAAATTAAGATTCTCGAAAACATTAGTCTATTAAATTAAATAGATATCTTTATGGATTGAATCAATCTGAGCACATGTGATATAATCTCCTTATTAAGTACTTATTAAGAGAATGGTATAAGGATTGTCTCATTTGCCCATGCATTTTTATAAAGAGATTTGAGTAAGGATTTGTCGTCATTGCAGTATATGTTGATGATTTAAATATCATCGAGACTCCTGAAGAAATTTTAGTAACAGTGGAATACTTGAAGAAAGAATTTGAGATGAAAGACCATGGAAATACAAAATTTTGTCTTGGGTTACAAATTGAGTACAGAAAGAATGGGATCCTTGTACATCAAACAACATACATAGAAAAGTACTCAAAAGACTTTACATGGACAAAGCACATCCATTGAGCACCCCAATGGTTATACGGTCACTTGATGTGAACAATGGCCATTTTTTGTCCTCGGGAAAAGGATGAAGAATTCTTGGTCCTGAAGTGTCATACTTGAGTTCAATTAGGGCACTAAAGTATCTTGCTAGTCATACACGACCCGAAATATCATTTTCTGTCAACCTATTAGCAAGGTTTAGCTCATGTCCTACCCGAAGACATTGGAACAAGATTAAGCATGTACTTCGCTACCTACTAGGTAAAGATAAATGTTTGTTCTTTACTAACCTACTCAAAGAAAATTTAATTGGTTTTCCAGATGTAGGGTACTTATCTGATCCTCATAATGCTCAATCACAAACTGGATATGTAGTCACTTATGTTGGAACTGCTATTTCTTGACGTTCTATTAAACAAACTGCTGTAACGACTTCTTCTAACCATGCTTAAATTTTGGCAATCCATGAGACTAGTCATGAATGTGTATGGCTAAAATCTGTAATTCACCATACACGAGAAGATTGTGGTCTATCCTCTGGAAAAGAAGTTCCAATAGTTTTGTATGAGGATAATGCAGCATGCATTGCACAACTCAAAGAGGGATACATCAAAAGTTATAAAACAAAGCATATCTCACCAAAGTGTTTCTTCAATCATGAACTTCAGAAGATATAAGTGTTCTATAAATTCGTTTAAGTAAAAATTTGACAGATTTATTTACTAAGGCGCTCCCAACTGCTACATTTGAGAAATTAGTTCACAACATTGGAATGCGTCGACTCAAAGATCTCAATTGATGTAATCATGAGGGGGAGTAAATGCGCTCTGCACTCCTTTTCCCTTAATCATGGTTTTTTCCAATTGAGTTTTCTTGGTAAGGTTTTTAATGAGGCAGCATCTCATGCGCATTATGGAAATTGTCCCAAATAATAGACATCCAAGGAGGGGTGTTATGAATATTATGGTTATGGATGTCCCTTTACGTTTCCATATGGTTCATATTCTTTCCATTTAATGTATTGAATATCTAGAACTCTTGGTTTTTCAAGTACCATAACATCATTGTATGTTATTTATCTCCTACCCTATAAATATGCATGTATATTAGTTAAGAAGTACTACAATAAAAAAAAATACAATTTTCTTCTTTCTCTTAAGTTTGAGTTCTATATTAGTGATTTATATTTGTAGATTCAAAACATATCTTTCCTTTTCTACATTTTTACATGCATTTACTTTTTCTAACATGATAGTTAAGGCTGGGACACATTAACATTGAAAAATGTATGAAATTTTTTGAGTTCACTCCAACGACGAAACCAGGATATATATATATATATATATATATGTGTGTGTGTGTGTGTGTGTGTGAGAGAGAGGAGGAACTAAAAAATAACATGTAATTTATTAAGTTTTAAATTATAATGTTTTGGAGAACATTTTTTTTGTTTTAAAAAATGATTCAAAAAATAGTTGGCTAAACTAGTGGCAAAATTGTAAATAATTAATTGAATCTCTTACGCCAACACGAAGTGAATAATGTTTAATTTGAAATTTTAACCACTTTTATTTTAGCCATAAAACATTATCCTTAAAAGTAAAACTTTCATATAATTTTTTTAGATGGACTCGATATATTTGTCTGAAAAGGTATTGGGATGACCACCACCTTTTACTCTCTAATTCTACACTGGTTAACTTCATGTATGTTGACCGGATGTTTACGAAGGTCTAAACTGAACTTCTTTGTATCTCCTCTGAAGATGAAAATATGACTAGATAAATTAGCTTTAAACAAGATTTTATCTAAAAATAATGCTTTTTTTTTGGCTTCGGACTTACTCCCACCATTCATATTTAATTGTCATTTAGGATATATATATATATATATATATAACCAAATTAATTAACATTTTCCTGTCTTTTATTAGAAGTCAATAATTTATTTCAATTATACCCTCAACATATCTTTTATTGGAAAAGTGAAAGAGAAAGAGAAAGGAAGGGGTATTATTGGAATTTTAGTGGAAAGATTATTGTTTGTTTGAGTTCCTTAATTTTTCAAATTGTCCTAAACGACATGTATTGATGAATGGAGGGAGTACTTTTTTTTTGGTAAATATTTCACTTTTTGCAAAACTCAAAATTTTCAAAAACTATAAAAATTTATCCAATTCACCCTAAAACTATTATGAAGAGTGAGAATCAATCATTGATGTTAGTGTATATACTTCAATTGTTTCCCAGAAATTTTGAAATGTTTCATCTAGAATAATTTAACAATGCCAAGTTTTGAATCCCGTGAGAGAAATTTATGTGCGCAAAGTTAAAAATTCAACTCATGACTTTTCAAATGCATCACTATCTGTCAAGAGGTCCATAGTCCAGTGGGGCTATGGCCTATCCACGATCGTGAGGTTTGAGAGTTCGACACCTCTCCCCTATATGAGACAAATAAATACTCCCTTTCTAGAGTGGTCCTCCTCCGGTGAGGCTAAAAAAAAAAATATGCATCACTATCTATAGTTTTTTTTTTTTTTTGAGGGGTAAATTAGATGATTTTATTAAGGGAAAAAACAGTACATAGAAAATAGAAAGGGAAATACATAGAAATTAACTACTAGTTATTCTAGTGCATTTTCTCCCATCCTTATCTTGAAACCATGCCTTCTGTGCAAAATCTAGAACAATTTTGAATATCTGGTTATCAATCCATGGACGGGATCTTCCATACTTCGCTAGTGTATCAGTCACTTGATTCGATTCCCTGAAGATGTTTAGAGTGTACTTCTGAAGTTTGGATAAGAGGAATCTGCAGTCACATACAATATTGTCATTAGTTTCGATCACACTTAGGATGACTCTAGAGTCAATATTGATTTCCAAGTTTAAGTAACCATATTGATTGGTTAGAGCTAAGC
Source organism: Vinca minor (assembly GCA_026122235.1). Classification (NCBI taxonomy): domain Eukaryota; kingdom Viridiplantae; phylum Streptophyta; class Magnoliopsida; order Gentianales; family Apocynaceae; genus Vinca; species Vinca minor. Next base: position 12,610,142 of record JAOCZM010000011.1, on the reverse strand, counting down.
CCTTTTGAAGTGCTAATAGTTCAACTTCATTATTCGTTGTCTCTTTAATGTGTATATTGAAACTCATAGGCCAATTTTCATTGAAATACCGAAAAACACCAACCAAATTTTGTTAAACTTAATACTGATGGTTCTTACCTCTTAAACATAGCATTACAATGTACATGTCTCAATAAAGTAAAAATAGAAAGTACACCAAATAATATAAGTTGTACAAATATACACATAGTTTATTGCCTACACCATATCATTTAGTGTACTTCTTCACTATGAAAATGTAGTATTCCATATATATATATATATATACATATAACGTATGTAATATTTTTGGATTTGGGCTTTTCGAACTCAATAGTCAATATGCTGATCTATAGAATATATTTTTCAACTAAATCAGAATCAATTCCGGCAAAAAAATTATGATACAATTGTAATAATTTATTTTTTATTATATTTTCATGAAAGTTATTTCTTTTAGGTTATATAGGACTTAATTTATAAGGGTAAGACGGCTTACGTCGGACCTTTCCCAAACCCTGCTGATGCGGGAGCCTTTTGCACTAGGTACGACCCCTTTTTTTAATTTTTTATATAGGGTCTTAATTTAAAGTTTAGCACAGGGCCCCAAAATAATTGAGACGCCCCTGCTCATCGGGTACAACTTAATTGGCAAACAATCGAGTGTGGTGTTGTGATAGTCTTATCTTTATTTAGAGGGTGAGAGTTTAATTTTCGTCGAGCGCAGAGGTCGGCTTCTGAGTTGTTGGTTTACAGAAAACGCTAGGTATGCTCAGTTAAGACATATCCCGCATTTTACGTAATCCACTAGCTCAAGAGAGGGGGATGTGGGGAACCTAGGAATTGGGACTCGGTCATTTTTTAAGAAATCTAATTAGCACGGTTCCGGATCCACTACTACATGGCAAAGGCTCAAATACTCTCGAAATGGTTAATGTGTCGGGGAAGTAAAAATTTTGCACAATGCAGATTTAGTATGGGCCGTCGGATCACTCGATCCGATGATTGTAATTAAAAATAGTAATTAAAATAACTGTTTAATCTAAAAATATTGTTGTCTGATTGAATAATTCAACGGTCCACATTGAATCCGAACGATGCAGAGAATTTAGACGCTCCTCACTTTAACTGAGTTGAGATATTCTTACTCGGTTACTCCATTATTCATTGGAGAGAGAGAGAGAGAGAGAGAGAGAGAAACAAAAAGAAGTGTCAACATCACTATTTGTTCGACTCAGTTAAGGTGTGGAATGACTATTTCCTCCTCACCATACGAATTTAATCGAGCATTGCTTTGGACTGACCATGATTTGGCAGAAAGGGCTAACCATGGCAGTCATTATTTTTGGACAAACATTTTTGTCCAGGACAAGTGAGTAAACCGAACTCTCCGAGATAATTGTCGAGTACTGAACCGACTTCAAGCACTCCCGCCCCCAAAAGTGGAGACTGAAGAACCGTCAGGTTGCCGAGGACACGTCTGAAGATGAGGCGGTCGCCCTCTAAGTTGACAAGAATGTCTCAACCCCAATCGTCAATCGTCGATTTTGGCCTGATCTTCTGTTCTTCTTGAATAGCTTCTTTCAAAAGGGCTTCTGCTTCCTCGGTGAATATCTTGGTAGAAGAGATGATTTCTTGGAATAGAGGTTTATTAGCTAGGCACTTCCGTCCTGGGGGAGGATGAAAGTGGGACTTCCGTCCTGGGCCGACGTGGCAAAACTTGTTGGGAGTCTTGCCATGCCGGGACTTCCGTCCTCCCCCCAAGACGGAAGCTTATCCTAATAAATTCCTGAAACCCTACAAACCCTAGACTCATGTGACTTGAGGACGGAATTGCCACTTCTGTCCTCAATTGACAGCACGTTTGCAGTGTCTAATCTTTTCTCAACCCATCTTTTTCTTTTGAGTAATTGAAGACTGAAAATGAGGACGTCATCCTCAAGGCCTCAATTATTTTTTACTCTAGTGTGTTCACAATTATTTTTTAATATCATAACAGTAAGAATTTCACACAAAATAAAAAACTCTCAATTAAATTTAATTGCTAGAAATAAAATTACCAAAAATATTGGGGAAATAAAAAAAAGACAACTACTACTCCCGATCATTCACACATTTATTCTTACGAAATTTAGGAGCAATCTGTTCCCACACTGAAATGTTGGTGCACGATCCATCCGACATCGGGTAGTCGGGGGACCCTCAACAGTTATCTCTTCTGGTGTTTTTGAACACTCACCGGCTTCGTCCATAGAACTTGCAACCTATTTTTTAGCAACGTACCTTCCTTGCCCGTACTAGGAAACACTTGCTCCTTCTGACCCAAAAATAATCCTAGAAGGAAAAACCAGGGTTCGCTTTTCATTGTGTACCACATAGCCCTTGGATTAGCCTAATGCAAAGTTAAAATAACCATAAATGTAAGTTATGAAAAAAATTATATTATAATAATTTGCCATAATAACATGTAACTTACCTTCACATATTCCACCCACTTGGTTTCAGCACCATTAAAATCTATCATGTTTGTCCTACTGTCGTATTTGAACCATGGTTGTGCAAAAGTGCCTCAAAATCCCAAAACGTCCTGCGCAGTTTTGCTAAGTATGCATCGATCATTTCCGTTGTGAAAAATCCGCCGGTGACGGAGTTCATGGAGTAGACAATTTCTTAGTACAGATCGGACCAATCTTTTTCATCATTGATACCCTGTAAATTAAATTCAAAAAAAAAAATTCTAATAACGCCTCTTCGTATTCTAAATGCCATTCTTTAGTAAAATCAACATTCATGAATTTGTTAACCATTTCTTTTTGAATAAATTTTGGGAAGCTTGTCATTTTATTTAGAATTTTAGGGGGGGGAATTTTGTCTTGAGAGTTTTGAAGTGTTGTGTGGTTATTTATAGATATAAATGGTGTGTTAAAAATTTTAAATTTTGAATTTTTTTGAAATTATATTCGAAATTATTACGGAATTGACAAGTCTCTGAAAATTGATTAGAAATGAGGACGGAAGTGGCAATTTCGTCCTCAAGTCACATGAGTCTAGGGTTTCAGGAACTTATTAGGGTAAGGTTGGGACTTCCGTCCTCCCCCCAGGATGGAAGTGGGCTGGACAAAAATGTTTGTCCAAAAAATGACTGTAATGGTTGATAATTTCTGCTAAATCATTGTCAGTCCAATGCAATGCCCAATTTATCCGACGGCTATTAATTGAAATAGCTATTTTTAAATTCAAAATAACCATTTTAAAATTATTTATTTTAATTGCAGCCATCATATCTAATTATTTCTCCCGGCTCCTATGCGGAACGTCCTTTTGTTCCGCACATGCGGGACAAAAGGTTAGCTGTCGGATGAGATTTTTTAACGGTCCAGATCTGGAGAGAGAAATTTTTTTTTTTTTAATATTTTAAGTCCAACCTCAACTTTTCTCTCTCCAGATCTGGACCGTTCAAAATATCATCCGACGCCTGAGATTATTCCGCACGTGTAGAACTTTGGCTGTTCCGGACTGCTAATTATTTGTCAATCCTGATTGAATCCGTACGGTGAAGAGGAAATAACCTCCGCCGCACCTTAACCATTTCACTGTTATTGAGTTGGGAAACAAAAACTGTTGGAAAAAAAAAGCCATTAATGGCACTCTGAGATTTACTATTTATAGACTGAGTTTTCCTTTCAGTCCAAAGCTGTGACATATTGATTCTACCAAAGAATATTTGCCCCGATTCTCACCTCAAAAGACTATTCTGCAGCAGATCATAAAAGAAGGTAATGAGTAGAATCGGCTGCGAATTGATGGTTCTGATTTTCCTTTCCAAAATCCGAATTTCAATTCTATTCCAGATTCGCCATATTTACTGTGATTGGGGGGCCATCACTTTACAATCTGGTGCTGAAATTATTTTTATTAGTATAGTGATATATTTTAATTACTGAATCAGTTTGATTTATAGCTAAATTTTAAATAGATATTTTTTTTTTGCTGAATAAATTTTGTTCCCATTAATTACAAATAGCCGAGGCCATTACAATCAACAGAAAATATGAAAATACAGAAAGTAAAGGTTATACAATGATTTAAATAGATATAACCATTTAAATATTTTTTTCAAATGTTGCAACAAAATCAACGGTCAAAATTGTGTATACTGACAATATAAGAATCATAGTTTTAAAATGTGTTTACCAACATATAACATAATTACTGTGATATGCTCTAGTATTTTTGAGATTATGTTATATTTTTTTTTTACTATACAAACGAATAAAAGATACACATCCAATTTTGAATGTGGACAGTTGTATATGATCAAATATTTATTTTGTTATCAATAGACTTTAGTGGAGTAGCATATCAAGAACCGATTGCAATAAATATGAAACTTCGGATATTGTATTACATCTTTTACTGTATTAGACAACACGTTATATAAATTGCTTTATGTGAGCAATATTATTAGGTAAAAGGAAGATTATGAGTTTGAACTAAATCATATTCACATTGCTCTATATGTGTTTATGATATTGATGTATTCGACAATATAATAGAAAATGTACTAAAAGATCTTATATCTAATAAAGGAGGGTATTTTTCAACTAGTAAAATTAATGATAAACTATAAGAAGCTTTTGTTTTTATTTTGTAAATTTTAAGGATGCAAGAAGAATAAATGAAATCAGATTGAGTTTGGGTTTTACCTTAGGTTTTGTTTCCTTTATGTGGAGGTTATGTGATGTTGCAGGGGATGGGGTTGGTGGTGCTAATGGCTGGATGATGATTGAGAGGGATGAAGAAGGAAGGGGTAAGGGCGGTTGTGCTGCTTATGAGAGGGGTAGGGGTTATTTTAATTGTACATGTTTAGAAATACTCTTAAGTTTTTGCGTTGACTTGATCAAACGTTTGACTCGCAATTTTTTTGACGGAAGTACATTGTACCAATCGAAATTATTTTTGGGACAATAATGTCCAAAAATAAAGATTGGGGACAAACTCATAAAAAAATTATTCGACAAATGGGGATCTTGTGCACCAAAAAAATTACAATACTTATGCAGATGCTAGATACACTTTGCAGCACATCTAACGCCCATCTAATACACAGACATAAAGTATTAATGTAATTTGGAGTTTGTTCTTTTTTTTTATCTTTCTTATAAGTAATGTGGAAAATTTTCATTTAGTGGAAAAAGTTTAATATATTGCATGGAAATCAAGTCTCGCCAATTTTTTGGGTCAATGTCGACATGATGTGTAAAGTTCTGCACATATTTCCATATCCTCTTTCAACCATTAATGGATTAATCTTCCAGAAGAAGGTAATATATCATTATGATCAAGAGAATTAAGTCCTCCCTTCTAGTATAAGTGTAGTTTGAATAATTTATTTATTTTTTATTTTTATCAAAATATTTAAACGCAAACAACAATTTAATTAATTGATGTAAAATTGCAAGGTAATGAAATTATATATATATATATATCCTTACCAAATACACCCTTATCAAAGGGGGCAAATAATTGTCTGTGTATATATACTTAGAAAAAATGTTCATATGACAAATTTTGAATGGATGAGCATATGAATGAGAAGATACACGGGTACAAACGATTTTCACCCATCAGAGGGTCTCTTTCCCCCTTCCTTCGAGATTGCACAAACAATTCCTCGGCAGAAAATCATTTGTCCTCATCCTATATCTCGTTCCCTTTCTTATCAAATACAAAATTATCATGTGTTAATTTTCACCCTGAAGGTTCCATTATTTCTTTTAGATAATAATTTTTTGATTAAAAAATTAACCAATGACAATTTCTTATTATTTGGACAAAAAACGAGACATAGAATTGGTACATCCGATTCTTACCGCAATTCCCCCTACTCAACACCCCATAAAAAATCAAAGGTCCTTTAGCCCAGTGAGGCAAAGGCCTGCCCACGATCTTTGAGGTAGTGGGTTCAATACCCTTCCCAGGCATGTGGTAAGCTTTAATTTGTCTCCCTTTCTAGGGTTCTCCTTCTCCTCTTACTGAGGCTGCTACTCTCCCCTTATGAGTTCCGCCCATCGTGGCGTCTAAAAAAATACAAAACCCATAAAAAAAAAAACAGCTCCCCAAATCAACATTTGCCCAAACACATCTAAAATGTTTATTTAGTGCACATGATTTAAAAGCCAAAAGTATAATAATTTGAGTACTATAAAAACAAAAAACAAGAAACAAGAAAGTCATTAATAATTCTCATCACCTGATCATTATAATGTGTTTATATTATATTACAATCACAAAATTTGGCCCCATTTTCACCCAGCAAAATTGGAATGGCCAAAAAGCATAATATACTAATTGGACACCTAACAAAATTGTCACATATATTAGAGTGACTTATAAACAAAAAAAATTAAAATGTTCCCAGCTTTGAGGAGGAGATCTTTTTGCAGTTCTTGGAGAGCCATTTGGAGTGCATATAACTTGCTTTTCTCCATGGAGGAATGTGAAGACCTCTTTCTCTTAAAGACTCTTTTGCAGCTTTACAAACCAAATTTATAATCTTTTCAAGCTTTCCTTCAGTCCCAACAAATATTAAAGGAAGAGAATTTGATAGCTCGTCATAAATTGGCGTAGGCCTCGCTAACTCAAACTGCGACTTAAAATCTATATCAACTATTAATCTTTCTTCATTTCCATCCTTCTTCATTATCACTTCAATGTACTCATATTCATCTGTAAATTTAAACACTTTTCAAGAGAAAAAAAAAGATTCAGAAAATTAATTAAAGAGGCATGCATTAGTATTTATTTTTTATTTTTAAAAAAAAAGAATGAAATCATATTTATAATTTACCTGAAGGGCACTTAGAAGTGGCGACCCAAGAAGTTGTGCAAAGTTTGGCTTCATAAAAATCCAATCCCAATCTCATAACAATACATTTCTTCAGCACCTTTTTGGGTTCCATCTCTCTCAAATAAAACAAAATTTTACCCAAAATTTCTGCCTCGGAAACTGTAACATTTTCAAGAATCTCCTACAAAACACAGAAAAAAAAAAACTTTTAAGAGATAGTAATTGCCAAAAGTTTATAACTCATGGAAATCGGATCAAATCTTCTATCCATTCCTTATCTCATATCATGTCTTATCACAATTGAAAAAAATATTATTATTTTTTTTTATAAAAAAAATATTGGAACTCTGATATTTTACAATTATCTATAAAATAGAAGATAAAACGGGAAATGCGACATAAAAATGAAAAGAACTTTCATCATCCTCAAAGTATTTTTTAAGTTACGATAAAATTATTTATGTTTTTTACTTTTTTGATAAGTTCCACAGCAAATTTCGTATATATTAAAAGTCATCCCCCACCATTGTCTGTGGTGGTTTCCATCCAATTGTAATCATTTTCCGGCGAATTTTGACCGGAAACCACAGTGGACAATGTTGCTGAGATTACTTAGCAATCACAAAATTTGTTCTGAGACCTAAAAAAATTTGTAGGATCTTATCGTATGTTACTAAATAGTTTGATGATAATTCAAGTCATTTTCCCGACAGAAAATCAGCAAAATAAAATTTGAGATGTTTATATATATACCTGCAATGAAAGCTGAATAGTTGTCTTACGATCAACTTCAAGGGAAAAATAAGAAGTGGGATTTGGAGATTGATCTAACTCAATATAATCTCTGATCATCTGAGAAAGTCTTTCTTCTTCTTCTTCTTCTTCAGTGGACATATTTCTTGCTTCTTTACACAAGATTAATTTGCATATAATATTTAAGAAGATTTTATAAAGAATCAGAACTATTGTTACTTCTTCCTGTGGAAGTTTGAAGGAAATATTTGGTTGCTTATATTAATGTATGGGTAATGAATAGCGTGAGGAAAAGACCATCAATAAAGAGTATTTAAATGAAGAAAGACACTAACACAAGTTGGTTCAGTTAATAAAAATTTGATACGTCTTTACAAAAGTAAAGTGTTTAATTCTCGCTATCGACGTGAATGTTGTGTTTGTGAGTAATTTGTAAATACCATTATAAGAGACCTATGATCCCTAAACTCTACCCTGACCCATAGTAGTGACAGGAACTGAACCTACCCAAACTTTATCTTTTACCCAAAAAAAAAAAAAAAAATGAAGAAAGACAAAAGAAAGCTGCAAAGAATTTGGATTTGTCTGCGTTGACGTCAACCAAGATAAGAACGTCTTTTTTTCTTTTTTTGCCAAGTATAAGATAAGAATGTCACCATCTTTTTTTTTTCTCTTTCTTTTACTCGACCTTTGCTGGTAAACTAATACGAGAAAATAAGTTGCACTAAATAAGTCGTGTTTGATAAACTCATATATCATATTTTCAATAAAAGATACCCCCCACTTAAGGTTGCATTACACAAATTTCTTATTTTGAATATCATATTTTCTATGACAAACAATCCCGTTTTCAATTTTTCAAGTTAAAAATAGGAATCAAATAGCCAAGTGGGTAAGGCTATTCTCTCTTGGGTTATAGGTCATGGGTTCGATTTCTGTATCTCTTCGTTCATGGGGCAATAATTCTCCTCCTCTGGTGAGACGTTCTCTTACTCTGGTGAGGCTATAAAAATTACTCCTCTCTGGTGAGGTTTCTCCTCCTCCTCTGTGGTGAGGATAAAAAAAAAAAAAAAAATTAAAGTTAAAAAGTCTAATAAAAAATCAGTCAAATATACAAATGTTTTGATGAATTGTTTTTGAAAAATTCTGATATAGACCTGGGCTATATGTGGGGTTGTGGACCACTTGATCCACAATCAACCACATCACCTGTTTTGATTTTAAAAAAAACGCCTCAAAAAGCCCACCAAAAGGGGGAGTATTTTTATTATTTTAATCAAAACTGTGATGTACCTGAATGTGGACCAATGACCACTTGGTAGTCCAGATCTATATCAGAATTGTTCATTGTTTTTAGTCTATTTTTAGCTGTCCGTTTGTAATTTCAATAATGTCTTGATAATCAATTTTCACCATTACCCTTATTTGTTTCTTTAGGTTGGAAGATAGAAAAGATTGTTTGAGTAAATAAAATATTTGCACTAAATAAGTCGTGTTCAATTAACTCATATATCATATTTTCAATCAAAGGTACCCTCCACTTAAGGTTGCATTACACAAATTTCTTATTTTGAATATCATATTTTCTATGACAAATAATCCCGTATTCAATTTTCAAGTTAAAAAGTCTCTAACAAAAAATCAGTCAAATATACAAATGTTTTGATGAATTGTTTTTAGTCTACTTTTAGCTGTCCGTTTGTAATTTCAATTATGTCTTGATAATCAATTTTCACCACTACCCTTATTTGTTTCTTTAGGTTGGAAGATAGAAAAGATTGTTTGAGTAAATAAAATATTTGTTTCGACGTTCATATATACTTCAAATTTAACACCACTTCAACTTATTTAATATTTGAAACAAAAATAAAAGTGTATATCAGTGTTAATTCCATTCCATAATATAAGTCATTTAAAACATGTAGAAAAAAATTAATGAAGTAAAAAGGAGTAGTTTTATCTTTGATAGGTAGATGAGTAAGTTTAAAACTTATATGCAGACCAATGAGTATAATAATACACGTAGGCTAAAAAGTCAATTCTCTTTCATGTGAGTTTTCACTCTTGGCCTACGTGTATTATACACATTGGTTTGGATATAAATTTTAAATTTACTAATCTATCAAGATAAAACTACTTAGTAAAAAGTAAGGTTATTTTTTTAGTTATAACTTCAATATTATTATATTAAATATGACTTGTATATCATTAATTGTATTAAAATGAGTAATATTGATATTTTGACTAATTAATTATATTATTTTTTATTTTCTTAATTTTTTTTATATGTTATAAACGATTTATATTATAAAATTGAGATCATACAAATTTTCGCCATCTAACGAATTTGAAATAGTCGTTTGACGATGTCACCATCATCAACTCATTAAAGCGTTGGCATGCAAAACCAATTTTTTCTTGGCAGAGAATTCAAACTGTATACACTAGACTCAATGTCATTATGACTCTATCTTTCTCTACCTCTTATCTTTTTCAAGACTTATAAGGTCATTTCATCAATTAATTGGGACGCGTCTGCAAAAGATATATTGAAAAATATACAGTGAGAGTGAATTGAAAGAAGGGAAGAGTTTATAGTGTTGTGAAATTAATTTGAGATTATTTTTATACAAAAAAAGCACGGACTGTTCTGTTGTTTCAAACTTTCGATGCTTTCGCGTCTTGTGCTGGTTGTATATTCGTTTAGAATGCACATTAAAAATATTTGATTGTTTCGTGGGGGCATTCTTGCTTAACCGTGAGGCAAGTTTGTGACCAAACAGTGACTTAGTTTTTCTTCAATAACTGTTTGTGACCAAACCGTTAGTATAAACCTTTTACGGGCAGCTATATTTGTCAAATTAGTGAATCTAGTGTCACGTGACTTGCATATGTCGTCGGAGTCAACCTTCTTCTTTTCTAAATTAGAGAAAACCGCTATATTTGTATAACAATTTTTACTTTGATCTTTTTATCATAAAACCTTGTTTAACCTCTCTCAGCGACATAAACATTTTACGAGCAGCTCAATGTGCCAAATTAGTGAAAACGACAATAATTTCGGCCATTTATTATCACGTGTGTGACACATGTCGTCGAAGTCAATACTAAATGTTAGAATTTAATTCTGGTTTACTGAAAAAATGCTACTGATTTTAACCTTATATCAGTACAGAAAATGAAAACTAAAAAACTCAAAATCAGTGCACAGTTACTGCTAAGGTTTATTAAATATTTTCCCCAAAATAAATAAACAAAAACAGTACAGAAAATAGAAATACTGAACAAGTGTTACTACACTGTTATTATAACATCTGACCAATTATATATGCACTGGTTTATACTGCTTATTGCTGAACAGAAAACAGAGAAACTGATGAATACTGCAGAATAATACAGAAAACAGTAAGGAAAATTAAAATTCAGAACCTCAACCGGGTTGGATTAATATCCTGGACGAGACAGGAGAAGACCGCTTCCCCTTAAGTTCAATATGTCCGCCTTTTACAGCTTCAGGTCTTTTGGACACTGAAATCCCTGTTAGTAGTGCCCTAGGACCATTAGCACATGTTGTGCGTTTTATTACCTTTTGAGCATGTAATTGAATAGTTAATTACGCTTTTGATTATCAAATGTGTGATTTGATAGTAAAACTCATTAGCTTATGTAATTACTATTCTAGAAGTCCCTAGTTTTATGTAATACTTATTTACTTTGAAATAAAACTAGTATGATTGTTGATTGATGATCTTGTTTTACTGATCATGTGTAATGGATACAAATCACATCATAGATGCAATATATAGGGATACATTGTATTGGGACGTGATCCGCTTTGAGAAGTAATACTTCATGGTCTTAAGTCATAAGTATTACTCGTCAATACTATTTTAGAATCCTTAGACCTTATGTCTTCATTGATTCTAGTATGAATGGAGCCACGCTTTTGACTCGACTTCGGACGTTACTTGTAACAGAGTAATCAATACGACCGATGATCTGGATGTAGTGTCCTATCATAGCCTGGAATGTGAGAGACATTGTAAGGAATTTGTCCTCTCTATTATTGAGAGAGATATCCATGGGCCCCTCGATAGGGAAAGACTGCTTTAAATGCATGGCCGTGCTCAAATATATTTGATAAAGTTGTTATCAAATGCTATTTGTCAAACAACTTACTCCCGAGATCGAGCATAAATACAATTAAGCTTAATAAGGGTGACGACCACCATGCCTTATGCTTAATTAGGATATCGCGAGACAAAGGGATTAAATAGTGGATTGACAATAGGTTCCGTTGTAAATTCATTCACCTCGGGTAGTCACAATGTCCTCGCTAGGGGCCGCTTGTGACTTATGAACTCACACTACTACTAAGTGTGTTTTCATTGCCATTGTGATATGAACTCTACAGTGTCACACGCATAGACGAGCTAACAAGCTTTCATGTCCCGCATTCAATGAATCTAGAATGTGTCTAGGTTCATTGTATCCGACATTTGTTTTTCTCGAAAATAATAAAGTGTTTATTATTCGAATTAGTAGATAGGGGGCAATTTCGGTATTTTACCAATGGCTGGGATTACGTGGGAGTTATTATCCGATAAGGACTCCCACTACCAGCCAGAAAGTCTAGGGGAACGTGGGAGTCGAGTCTCCCACACCCGAGAGAAGTTGAGTAGACGCGGAGTTGTTCCGGGGAACAAACTCCCACACTCTATATAACATCTCTTAGCCAAAACCCTAGGTAACTAAGTCATTCAAACCTAAATTAAACAAGTAACCCGAAATCGATTTTCGGATTTCTCACCTCTCCCTTTTCTCTCTAAATTCCCGAACTTCGTAAAGACGAAGATCTAGCAATCACCGCTTGTTTCGCCGCGTGGATACTGGTAGAGGGAAATTCCGCAAAGGGAATTCCGTTGGTGAAAAGAAACTGATCAAGAAACGTCATCCTCCATTCAAGAAGTAGATTCTTGAATCCGAAACATGTAAGTTTTTATCGCTATTTTCGATTCGTTTCATATGAGCGGATCCTTCAGGGGAGGATCCATGGGTGTTTGGAACGAGTTTCCGCCCATGAATCCCTTCAATCCCAAGGTACAACGCCCAATCCTTTTGTTTCTCTGAAGCAAGAGAAGCATAACCTTTGAATCGAAATTATAACATAAGAACTCTTATGCAGTATGCTCTAAAATATGCATAAGAAAACAAAGGGGAAGAGAGTATTCCTTGACCGTATTCTGGAAGCCAGGACTGCTCTTTATAGGCTACCAAATCAGAAGTGTAACTGTTAACATATTACTCAGCCATTAACAAAACGCAATGTACAAATATCCTGTGATGGATCTTCTACTGTCTGGGCAGCCTGCCTAATCTGAGACACTATAACCTTTGAGAGTCAAAGGACCTCCTGGTGTGAACAATAAACCTTGCCCGGGGCAGTCTTCAGATATCTTAGAACCCTTAATGCACCATACCATTGCTGAATAGTTGAGCAGTCAAAAAACTGACTCAGTAGGTGCATGATAAGAGGCTGCACTATTTGCAGGAAAATAAGGAAGGGGGAATAGGTCCTCAGTAGGTGAATCAGGTATATCCTTGAAAGGAAAAGTATTTTCATAAAACACTACATCTCTAGATATAAAAATGTCTTGCGTTTGTATGTCAACGGAGTATAACCTTTAGTAGTGGCAGGAAAACCTAAAAACACACACTTTCTGCTCCTTGCATCCAACGTGTTCCTATTATGAGTGAGAGTGGAAGAAAATGTCAAGCAGCTAAAGACTTTTAAGGAATAGTGAACAGGGGCAGTTTTATGGAGAATTTCATATGGAGATTTATTTGAAAGATGAGGAGTGGGATTTATATTGATGATGAATGCAACATGTAAGACTGTATATCATCAATAATTAGAAGATTTATCAGATTGGAATTTGAAATCCCTGGCTATGTTTAAACTGTGTTGATGCTTCCTCTCAGCAACTTCATTTTGCTGAGGGGTTTCAACACATGTGGTTTGATGTATAATGACATGTTCAATGTAAAAATATCTCATGACAAATTCTATGCCATTGTCAGTCCTAATGCATTTCATAGAGGTCTTGAATTGTGTGAGGATAAATTTGCAAAAAAAATTGCAGAATATGCCTAGCTTGACTCTTGGTAGTCATAAGTCATAAGGTAAAGCCAAGTAAACCTAGAATGGTCATCAACAATAGTAAAAAAATAATGTTGACCTGAAATAGTAGGATATCCACATGTAAAAGATTAAACAATTCTTTAAAAAAAGAATTGTTAGAGGGAAAAGGAAGCTTATGTTGTTTGGCAAAATGACAAACTTCACAACAATTTTTATTAAGAAACTTAATGTCAGGACAAGTAGGCTTTACAAGTTTGAGCTTAGCATCGGGCATGTGACCTAATCTGTTATGCCAAAGAAAGTCCACAGAAGAACTAGGACTAGCATTATATTGATTTGTAGGAGAAACACGAGAAGAAACATAAGTAATACTATCATTACACTTATTCTTATGAGAAGGAAAATAAACAAAATTATTAACAATGTGGTATGCACTATCAATAGGAGTGAAGTAATACATCCATTAACGAGGAGAGTGTAACCAATCATCTTCCTGGTTTGAATGTCCTGAAGAATACATCCACTAGGAGAAAAACCAACATAACATGAGCCTTTGATCATGAATTGACTAACAGAAATCAAATTAAAATCAAAGCCATGAATATAATAAACATCAGATAAGACTAAGTTGGAATGTAATGACACAGTGCCATTATGAGTGGCCTGAACAAAAGTGCCATTGAGAAGCTTTATGGGAAGAGGTTTGGTGTTGGATGAATAAGAATCAATTTGTGCAAAGGAATGTGTTATGTGATTAGTTGCACCTGAATCCAAAATCCAATACTCAATACTAGACTTACCACTATTACCTGAGTTATGAGTCAAGGTTGGAAAGCTAGCAGTTAAGGTCACAGTTCCAGAAGATTGAGCTTCCTCTGCAGTAGATTCAAGACCTTGTGTAACAGATCCTGTAGATGAAGGTTGATGCAATTGCAGATTATTCATCATGGAAGGTAAGTGGCAGCTTTGATTCATTCCATAACCATTACATGCATATTGACCATAACTAGGAGACTACAACGTGTGATTAGCCAGCATCATAAGGGCCTGCATAAACTACTGAAGTTGTATAATAGGGGATGGAGATTGAACTGCAGTACAAGTGAATTGCTGTTGTTGTGGAATAGGAGAATTCCAAACTTAAGGCATCATTGCATTTGATTAACTTGTCCAAAGTTATTTGCAGTTTTGCCTTTTCCTTTCCAGCTGACAGAATAGCCATATTTTTTGTAACATCTCTCAATAGTATGTCCTTTGAGATGACAAAATGTACATTGCAAATTCTTTTTGTTACCATTAAATGAGTAACCTCTTGTGTTAACTGCATTGATGGCTCCTGCAATTTGACTCATACCAGGATAAGATAAAATTCCTCCTTGATTAATAGCATTAGGCATCATACCCATATGAGTGTACATAAGATGCATTCCATCTTGTTGATGAACCATACTGTAGTTCATTTGTCTCTCACATTGAAGAACCATAGCAAAATCATCATTAATTAATGGTGTATGTGATGCGGTACCAACCTCGGGGCTGCCCAACTCAAGGGAATGTGTATTAAGATACAAAGAAGACTCTAAGTTACATCTAGGAATGTTGTACAAGTCAACCTCTTAAGTATCACAAGTGTAAAAGGAATGGACAGCTTTATACTGTTTGGCATAATGATCATATCTTTCGATATAGGTATCCAATGGAGCTGATTCCAATTGCATATGAAAGATAAGAGGCAGATCTACAACTTTCGTGAAGATCACAAGACCAGATTTTGCCTTCTTGATATCCGAAATTGTCGTGCAAGTTGGCCTAACAAGCTGTCCAGACTTGGGACGAATTTAAAGGGCATTTTAGTCTTTTTGTACATTAAAGTCTATTCTAGCCTATTTTAGACTTTAATTATTTTCAGCAATGTTATTTCCTTTATTTAAGCGTGTATAGCATGTATTTGCCGTAATAAAGGACATGTTATCCATAGTGGTTAAGGAGTTGGTTATCTAGTTGTTAAGAGTCCTACTTCTTAAAAAAAAAATAAAAAATAAAATAAAAAGAGTCCTACTTCTTGAAGGACTCTTCACATAATTAGTTAATTTCAGCCTTAGTTTGTTATTCTAGCCGCCTAGATGCAAGATAATAGGACATGTTGTCTATTATCTTGTTTAAGTGTTTTACTTGATAGCAAGTTGTTTTCCAAGAGTCCTACTTCTTCAATGACTCTTCCTTTTATTGTTGGATGGAACCGAAATCTCCCTCTATTTAAGAGTGATTTCGGCCACCTTTATATTAACGTTAGATATATTGATATTTTGGTTAAGGTTATTCCTTAGATACTTGCTTATGAATTTCCGGCAGAACTTCATATTCTTTGAGTTACTGTATCAACTAGATAGTTTCGCTAGTTGTGGTGTTTCAGCCTTCATTGATACTTAGCCTTCTTGGAGTTGCGTTGAGTATATTCTTCCCCTTAGAAACTAATTTGTGATAGAGAAATGTCTGCTAAAAGCCGAACCTTGATATAAAACATCATGGTTTCGCATCAAGTGGTATCAGAGCAAAATGTTGATCTCTATCTTGGTGTACCTTACGTTTCAATTTATTTTTTTTTCTTGTTTGCTTGGAATAGACCGAGAAAGATAACAAAAAATTTATTACTACCGTACGCAAAAGCCACTCGGCAGTAAAGAAATTGGAAGACGGTTATCCAATTTAGACACGGATCAAACCAAAAGCAAACTTCCTTGTCCGTTTGGACACAAATGAATTGGCTCTTGTTCCCTCTTGTTCTTGAATTAGCAGCCATCAAACTCATCACATCAAGGTAAAATCTTTCTAATATGGAGTTCTTGATAAAGCGTGACCAAGAAAAGGGTAAGCCTTTGGTAAAAAGGTAAAAATAAATAAATCAAGAAACATGTTTTTCAAGATTTTAAAAATTTTCGGAACTGTTCACTGCACTATTCATCCGAGAATTAAAAGTCAATTTTCAAGAAATCAAGAAACGTAAAGCTCACATCTTTTTAAACGATTACTCTTATATTTCTTTCTTAACTTTTTGTTTAGGTCAAGATAGGAATTCTTTCCCATATTTTTCATCTTTTCATCAACGCAACAAGTTAGGAATCTCTAAATCATCTAGAGTTGGAAGTTCTTGACAAGTATTGTTGGAATATTGAGAGAATTTTTTTTCTATCTAACAGTTTTGTGTGATTTTTCTTTGCAAAGATAATGTCTTTTGATGAAGGTACTTCGCAGCAAGGTGCCTTGGAGGTGACAAACTCTTTCAAGAATCAACAAAACAAACCATGAAGATGTTGATACAAAAATTGAATGAGGTCACGTCAAGATTGGATAATCTTGAATTCAAGAACCAAGTGGCCAAAGGGAAAACCGCAGCAATTTATATTCAAGATGATCAAGAATCCATTGAACAAACCTTGAGAGACAACTTGCGGCAAAGAAGGGAAAATACCCCTTTTGAGCCGAGAGCAAATCCAAGAATGGATGATCACTTGGCCTTTGAACCGAGAGCAAATTTCCCAAGAATGGAGGAAAATTTGGCTTTTGAACCGAGAGCTAATTTGCAAAATCAAAGGTATGATAATAATCTTGGTTCAATAAAGACAAAGATCCCATCTTTCCAAGGTACAAACGATCCTCAATTATTTTTAGATTGGACTCGCAAAGTTAACCATGTTTTTTATGTTCACAATTATTCGGAGGAGAAAAAGGTTAAATTGGCACCCATGGACTTTGGAGACTATGCATCAATTTGGTGTGATAATGAGTCCCATGAAAGGAGAAGAATGGGACAAAGACAAATTGATTCATGGGAAGAGATGAAAGCAATCACGACACGGAGATTTGTACCTCAAAGATATACTCGTGATTTAAACAATAAATTACAAAGATTGAGGCAAGGGACAAAGACCGTTGATAACTATTACAAAGAGATGGAGATGGCAATGATTAGATCAAATATTAATGAAGATGAAGAAGCTACTTTGGCTCGGTTCTTAGCCGGTCTCAATGACAAAATCCGACCTAAGGTAGAATGTGCTAACCTTAGTAATCTTATTGATATGGTTTATTATGCTGAACAGATTGAAAGGCAACAAAGAGAGAAAAGTTCAAGGACCAATTCGGCAAATTTCCAATCTTGGAAACGGCCAAATCAGTCCCTAAACAATTCTACTACATTGCCAAGCCTAAATCAAGCAAAGGGAAGTTTGGGAATTGCCAAAACAGCCGCGGGTATAAGTGGGGCAGCAAGGATTCAAACTACACCAAAATCAACCGATTTGAAAGCTAGTACACCTACAACACATGATCGGGAATGTTTTAAGTGTAGAGGTAAGGGCCACTTTGCTCGGGATTGTCCAAATAAAAGTGCTATGATCATGATGGACGACGGAACGTGGGTTAGTGATGAGGAGGAAACCGAGGAGACGGTTTTTGTGGAAGAAGCTGAGGGCACTCACCAATTCCCCTCCGATGATAATCTTCTTTTGGTAAATATGAACCTTTTACATTCTAAACCATTAGATGAATTGCATCAACATCGAAGTAATCTATTTCATACAATATACAAAGTCGAGAATAGAGGTTGTGTAGTCATTATTGATAATGGAAGTTGCACTAATGTTTGTTCATTTGAGATGGTAACCACTTTAGATTTACCGGTGAAGGCACATCCTATGCCATACAAACTTTCTTGGTTAAATAATTGTGGTGATATCAAAGTAGACAAACAAGTGGAGATATATTTCAGCATTGGGACATTTAAAGACACGGTTTTATGTGATGTGGTACCTATGACCGCAAGTCACATTATTCTGGGAAGACCGTGGCAATATGATAGGTTTGCAGATCATATTGGGAGAAAGAATGAGTACATGATTACAAAGGATAAAATACGTCATACTTTACTTCCAAAGACACCTCAAAGAGTAAGTGAGATACAACATAAATTAGCCGAGAATAGAGAGAGAAAAATGAAAGAGCGTGAGTTGCAAAAAACGAGTGATCCTACCAAAGAGGTAAAAACCAAGGTAAAAAGTGATGAAAAAGCCGTGAGGAATGTGAGAAAAAAGGCATACTTACCAAATGTGAGGAAAGAGTGTTTATTTGTCAATTTGGAAAAGGTAGATAGGGCTTTAAGAGCAAACAAACCACTTGTTTTGCTGATTTTTAGAGAAACCGAAAGGTTTTCTCTCATTAACTTTTCTTTTGATCTTATAACTTCTTCTCTACCTAGTCTATGCATTGATGTTTTGCAGGAATTCAAGGATAATTTTACAAAGGAATTGCCGAGAAGGTTATTTATTAGCCTTCAAAATCATGAAAGATATAAACCATCTTCGGGTACAAATCAGCAAATTCACAACCACGGTGATTTAATTCTTGAAAAGAAGAAGGTAAGTACGTCTATAAATCCTTATATTAACCCGGTAAATCCTTATATTTCCGTCTCTAAAGAGAAAAAATACCGCGTGCTGATGACATCACCGCGTACACGTCAACACGTGGTTGACTAATTCAACGCATGATGACGTGTACGCGGTGACGTCAGCACGCAGTATTTTTTAATATTTTTTCACAGTGGCAAAATTAGACCGCGTGTTATTGGACACATTGAAGCTGACATGTCCGCGTACACATCAGCACGCGGTGGAAAAATAATCCAGTTTTTTATTTTTCAGTGGCTAAAATTAATTAGTTTCTACAGTTTAAATTTATTTTGTTGATATTTTGTTTTGTTTTTATTTAAGTAACTGAAATTTAATTAAATAATGGCACAGTAAAATTTAATTTGCTATTTTGTTTCGAATAAAAAAAGAAAGAATTAGCATGTCTAGGAAAGCACCCAAAAAAAAAAAAACATTGCTACAGCAGCCCAAAACCATGTGATGAAAATTACTGTAGGTTTTGATAATTTTACTTGGGTAATAATGGGTCTTGGTGGGTCTTGATGGGTCTAATGGGTCTTAGTGGGTCTTTTGAATCCATTATTGATTACTTTAATAATTCATGAGTACAAATCTAATTAGATTTGGGTATAAAAAAATAAGTTTAGATCCAGATTGGATCTGTTGGGCCCGAGCATGAGTTTGAGTCTTTGGGCACAGTAGACACCCCTAAGTATAAGCCACAATCTAATATCCAAGGGTGACACCTAGCAAAATGGTAGATTAATCCTTTTCTTTCTTTGTCAGTTAAGCATTACTACTTCTAATACTTTGATTCATTTCTACTTCTTTCTCTTCATAGAACCTTTTAGGCCGCCAAATACTACAACTCCCAAAAATTCATCTTCCTTTTTTTCTGATAACTCCTAGTCAATCCCTTCTTGATTTTCCCTTGCAGACTCTGTTCCTTTTTCTGCTTTGACACCTTTTTCGACTTCTGAAAGAAGAGGTAATCTTTCAATACGAGATTCTTTGGTACTTGTGGTTTCATTCAAGATTTAGATGAATTGATATAAGTCTCTAATTTGGAACTTATCATAGGGATATTCACGTCTTTAACCATGAAACTTTTAGTTAATTGAAATACTTTATGAAGTAATTTTGGGACAATTAGTGTTTAATCCCGTTGAGTTATTATTAAAATGTGGATAACGCTTTTGTTTCTAGGATTTGGAATATTTGGGATATCAAGGTGGCATATAGTGTATAAGAATTGGTGAAGTTCTAATGTTTTGGAAGTATTGGACACCTATTGCAAGTGGTCAGGTCAGGAAATTAGCCAAGATAAATCTTTTGTACATTTTAGTAAGAATGTACCTCAGCACACTAGAGGAGTTATTTGTGGTATTTTGGAGGTGAGGCAGTGTAATCATAAAAGCAAACACTTAGGCCTTCCTTTTTGTAAATCTGCATCAAAAAAGAAGGCTTTTGAAGATATTTTGGGGAAGATTGCTGGAAGACTTTCTGGATGGAAATTGAAATGTTTGTCACAGGCAGGGAGGGGAGTGTTAATAAAGGCTGTACTTCAGGCACTCCCAGCTTATTCAATGCAAACAATCTCTTTGCCAAAGCTGATATGTGAGGAAATCGACAAGAAGATAAGAAGGTTCTGGTGGGGTCATTCAGATGAACATGCAAGACATCTTTGTTTGAAATCATGGGACTCCATTTGTATGCCTAAAGAGGCGGGGGGGCTGGGCTTTAGGAAGGCTTTTGATACAAACCATGCTTTTAATACCAAATTAGCATGGAAGATGTGTACTGAACCGGCTCATCCTTGGGTTATACAACTACAGTCAAAATATTTGGGTCGGGAAAGCTTGTTGAATGCTGAAAATTTCAAAGGTAATGGTTCATGGGTTTGGCAAGCTATATGGGGTTGTAGGGATACATTGAAGAAAGGTGCTTGTTATAGGATTGGCAGTGACCCCTTAATTAGGATTTGGGCGGATCCCTGGATCCCTAGCATTGAGGGTTACAAACCGGATCAGGAGGATAGAATAGATGGCGGACCAATTTGGGTCTCTCAACTATTTAATCACAATTCTCGGTCTTGGAATTATGGTATGGTTAGGGAACTGTTTCCTAGTGATGTTGCTGTGGAGATTCTCAAAATTCAGATTCCAATGCGGTTGGAACCAAATGTCATTGTCTGGGCTCCCTCCAAGTCAGGAAGCTTCTCAGTTAGGTCTGCCTATCGAGTTGATCAGCAATGGCGGTATGGTGGGAATTCTCATGTTCCTAGGAAGCTATGGAAAAGACTATGGCTGGCTCGGTTACACCCAAGGCATAAGCACCTCTTATGGAGGATTTTATCTAATATCATGCCTACCAAAAGTAGGATTGGTATGTTCGTGGATACAGGTAGTCCTCTTTGCCCCCTTTGTAACATATATGTTGAAAATCTTGATCATGTTTTCCTTACTTGCCCTCTGATGAAATTTATTTGGTGGAACTCGCATTGGAACATTAATATTGAGGGATTTAAGATTTGGGATATGGCTAAATGGATTGAATTAATTCTTGAACCTAGCCTTGTATTCCCTCTTGACCTTTCTGTTTGTCAAGAAGTTTCCCATTTTGCAGTGGTTTCCTTTGAATTATGTTGGAAGGAAAGGAATGCTATTGTGTTTGGTGGAGACAGGAAAAAATGGGAAGATATTAGTAAGGAAGTCAATACTTCGGCGAAGGGCTACTCAGATGCTGCGATTAGAAGAGAGGTGAAAAAGAAGATTTCATGTGTACAGATGATCTGGATACGTCCCCCTGCATTATGGCTGAAAATCAATTTTGATGCGTCGTTCTTTCAAGGGAAATTTACTGCTGCAGCTTTGGTAAGGGATGATATGGGACTTATTAGAGCTGCAGAATTGGAACATGGATTAGTCCCTGATGCCTTTACGGCAGAGGCAAAATCTGCCCTTTTAGCTATTGATCTTGCGCTAAAGTGTATGTTTGATAATATTCTGTTTGAAGGTGATGCAGCAAACGTGATTTTCTCTTTGAAAGGTCACAAGGATTCTGAGGAATGGCAGGGAAAATTTATTACCGATCGATGTAAAGCTAGGCTTAAGTTGTTTAGAAATTGGAAAATTTTGCCTATTTCTAGGTCTTGTAATATGGCAGCACACAATCTTGCCAAATGGGGTAAGACTCTCAGTAGGACTGGAATTATCCCTCTAAGGGACTTACCCTCTGATGTAATATGTGATGCAGGAACTGTGGGAGTGTCTGAGGACATTCTCTCATTTTGTAATTTGGATCCAAGTGAAATATAATCACAAGTTTATCAAAAAAAAAAAAATGGTACTTTTTTTTTTTTTTTTTGAGCGCCTGAAGGCGATTGCCCCCGAAGGGGAAGAGCGGAGAGTATCCTAGATAGGGAAGATTGAAGCATGCCCCATGCCTGGGGAGGGAAGATAAGCCTCAAGCTTGAACTTGACAGGTGAGCCCATATTTTCTTAAATTCTTTAAGAAGATACTGATGGATTGGCCCAAGAGGAGAAATGCATGGCTTAAGTCCACGAAATAGCCATGTTGACTTATGGGCTTAGACCAAAGTCAGATTCTGGGCCGGGCTCTTCACATGACCCAACATGTTCAAGGTATTGAAAAATTCTTTGGTCAATACCCTTTATAAATAGTGGTCTTCCCACTTCATTTAGGTTATACTCTAGTACCTCTCGAAAATTACGCTAGAGAATACAGGGACATCTTTGCCTTCCCAAATTATTGTTGTGGGAAATATGTTGAAATGTCCAAAATATCCTTAAAAGGTAACTTATGTTGACTATTTGACTGGCCAAATGGAAAGCTGACAGAAAAATGGAAGGATGTCATTTGTTGGCAGGTCTAAAAAACATTTAGGATGTTAAAAGTCAAAATTAAACGAATAACATCTAAATGACAATCCAGAAATACGAAAAGGACGATTTAGACTAATTTGTCGAAGGAGGTGTATAACTTATTGAAAGCAGGTATTATAAAAAAAAACAAGCTAAGCAGAATGATTTTATAATCCGGTGGTGGCCCGAAATCCAAACACCACCTAGCGTGTGCGTTTAAATTTTAAAGACCTGAACAAAGCTATTCCCAAAAGAGATAGACTAGTTGGGCATTCACTATGCATCCTCGGCGACTACTAAGGGTATAACAAAATTCCAATGGAAGCCGAAGACATGGCCAAAACCTCGTTTGAAATTGATGAGGGAACATTTTGCTACACAAGTATTCCAATTGGCATAGAAAATGCCGTTGCCGATTTAAAAAAAAAATGTTAAATTCAGCATTTTGGCCACATTGAAAAACCATGGAAGTATATGCAAGTAATATGGTTATAGAATCAAAAGATATTTGGAATCTACTAAGGGACATAGCAGAAACCTTCAAGAAAATAAGAAGTATGGGTATGAAGCTCAACCTGAAAAATGCAGCTTTGTCGTACCAAGTGGAAAATGCCTCGGATTCCTAATCTCACAGCGAGGAATCAAGGCCAATCCAGACAAAATCCGAGCTATTCAGAAGATTCCAGTTATAACCCCCCATTAACTCTCATAACTCCCATAACAAAATACCCCTCAAAGTTTCTAACTCTCCACGCTTAGGTCCCTTAACTAAAAACTATCACCAATACGCCCATCAAACTCTAGAACACTAACAAATAACACATAAAACGTTTAATTGAACAAAGTTAAACACGAAGCATTCTAATCACATAGTTCAAAAAGTTCCGGGTATCACATCCTTCCCCCTTATTAAAGTTTCATCCTCGAAACTTTCATTCCCTACAATCATAAGTACTAACACTCTCCCGCTAGATGCAAAGGCTCTATGGTTATACACAAAGCAATTATGGTACTATATAGAAATCCCAAATAATGAAGAAAAAAAAAAGCATCGCACACAATTAACATACAATGTATCTGTCATGGTATCTGTGGCATTTCCTTCTCTTTGTTGTGTAAGGGCGAAAACTCTAGATTTCCTGGTGGAGTGGTAGGATGTACTACCCTGATCCAGTATTGTAAATTGATCAACCCGATGATCTATTCCTTCACATCTAAGACAAGCTCTGGTTCTCCATTGACACTCTCCCGAGTGTCCACATATGTTACATCCCTAGAAGTCGGATAAACCTTTGGTGTCCCGGCGGGTCCTCCAGTATGAACCAAGTTCGCCCCTGTTTTAACATCATGTCGGGAGGCATTGGTTTGTCTAGAGGCGGGAACGAATCTTTTTCTGGCGGTTGTGGGTGATGTAACTGTATGACGGGAATTCAGCCCTTGCATCATCATCAAGTAAGACCTCTTTCCCGCATTATCCCGCCAGTCCTAAAAACTTAGCCTCGTTGTCAAGACTCCTCTAATAGGCGTCCATATAAGTGGTAGGACGGAATCCCGGAAGCCTACCCCCGAAAACGGGCCAACAAACCCCGCACAAACCTCCGAGTCCTCGTACTAGGATCTTGAATAGTTGAGGCTGCATACATACAAATGGTATAGAACTTGCCCGCATATTCCGACACCGACATCCACTAGGTTTGTGTGAGTTCAAAAAATCGATTTTGTCGTTCCATTTTGAATGTTTCAGGGAAGTATTGATCTAGGAAAGACCTTTTGAATCTAGTTCAAGTGATATGTTGTCCTCCCTTCTCATAAATAGAGCATATGCCCTTCCATCATTCTGATGCCTTGGCTGTTAAGAACGTTATGACCACATCGGTCTTAACATTCTTCGGTACCCTCATAATCCTAAAGTGTTTCTCTATTCCCTCTAACCATGTCTCAGCCTCATCCGATCCTATATTTCCAACAAATGAGATCACACTGATTTTCTACATCCTTTCAAAGTAAACCCTTGGGTCTACTTCAACTCGCGGTGCCCTTTGTACCCCATATTATGATTCTGATTTTGCTGTTGTTGTGCCTGAAACTGTTAGTAGTGCCCTAGGACCATTAGCACATGTTGTGCGTTTTATTATCTTTTGAGCATGTAATTGAATAGTTAATTTTGCTTTTGATTATCAAATGTGTGATTTGATAGTAAAACTCATTAGCTTATGTAATTACTATTCTAGAAGTCCCTAGTTTTATGTAATGCTTAATTATTATGAAATAAAACTAGTATGATTGTTGATTGATGATCTTGTTTTACTGATCATGTGTAATGGATACAAATCACATCATAGATGCAATATATAGGGATACATTGTATTGGACGTGATCCGTCAGAGAAGTAATACTTCATGGTCTTAAGTCATAAGTATTACTTCCTCAATACTATTTTAGAATCCTTAGACCTTATGTCTTCATCGATTCTAGTATGAATGGAGCCACGTTTTGACTCAGTCGGACGTTACTTGTAACAGAGTAATCAATACGACTGATGATCGGATGTAGTGTCCTATAATAGCTTGAATGTGAGAGACATTGTAAGGAATTTGTCCCTCTCTATTATTAGAGAGAGATATACATGGGCCCCTCGATAGGGAAAGGCTGTTTAAATGCATGGCCGTGCTCAAATGTATTTGATAAAGTGGTTATCAAATGCTATTTGTCGAAACGGTCTACCTGGAGATCGAGCATAAATACAATTAAGCTTAATAAGGGTGACGACCACCATGCCTTATGCTTAATTAGGATATCGCGAGACAAAGGGATTAAATAGTGGATTGATATTAGGTTCCGTTGTATATTCATTCACTTTGGGTAGTCACAATGTCCTGCTAGGGACCGCTTGTGATTTATGAACTCACACTACTACTAAGTGTGTTTTCATTGCCATTGTGAGATGAACCTATAGGGTCACACGCATAGACGAGCTAACGAGCTTCATGTCCAGATTCAATGAATCTAGAATGTGTCTAGGTTCATTGTATCTGACATTCACTTTTCTGAGAATAATAAAGTGTTTTTATTCGAATTAGAGATAAGGGGCATTTTCGGTATAGCTGGAATTACGTGGGAGTTATTATCCGATAAAGACTCCCACTACCAGCAGAAGTCTAGGGGGCGTGGGAGTTGAGGACTCCCACTGCCGAGAGGAGTTGAGGATGTGAGAGTTAGTTGTGGGAACAAACTCTCATACCTTATATAATGCTCTCTTGGCCGAAACCCTAGCC
This sequence comes from Vinca minor, assembly GCA_026122235.1. NCBI lineage: Eukaryota > Viridiplantae > Streptophyta > Magnoliopsida > Gentianales > Apocynaceae > Vinca > Vinca minor. The sequence continues at coordinate 12,583,794 of JAOCZM010000011.1, read as the reverse complement.
GATGTATTTTCCAGCCGAAAAATCACCAACTCTCTGAAATTGGATTTCAGTTTTTGGTCTCCATTTTCTCTCATAATTCCGAAACTCAGAAAGACGAAGAGCTAGCAATCGCTGCCCGTTTCTTCGCGTGGATACCGATAGAGGGACATTCCGCAAAGGGAATTCCGTTGGTGGCAGCAAAGAATCCAAGAAACGTCATCCTCCATTCAAGAAGTAGCTTCTTGAATCCAAGAAAGTAAGTATTTTTCATTGTTTTTCGATTCGTTTACGTATGAGCGGATCCTTCAGGGGAGGACTCATGGGTGTTTGGAACGAATTTCCGCCCATGAATCCCTTCAGAAACTTGCCCGAATATTCCGACACCGACATCCCCTCGGTAAAGGCGGAACATCAAAGGCCCGATGGTTTACTTAAACCTCTTGAGATTCCTGTTTGGAAATAGGAACACATAACTATGGACTTCGTGGTAAGGTTGCCTAAGGAAAAAACCGAAAAAGATACCATTTGGGTGATTGTTGATCAACTTACGAAATGAGCTCACTTCTTGCCTATGAATATCACAACAACCATGGATAGTTTAGTGCAGATGTATATGGATGAAATCGTTCGCCTTCACGGGGTTCCGGTGAGTATTGTGTCGGACCGGAAACTCGATTTGTATAACGTTTTTGGAGGAGCTTTAGTGATGCCATGGGGATGAAACTGTCTTTAAATACTGCCTAGCATCCTCAAACCGATGGGCAGTCATAAAGGACAATTCAGACATTGAAAGACATGTTACGGGCTTGTGTGTTGGACTTCTAAGGTAGTTGAGTGGACCATTTGACTTTGGTCGAGCTCACCTACAACAACAGTTATCAGTCAAGCATCTGTATGGCGCCTTATGAGGCTTTATATGGGAGAAAGTGCCAGTCAGCAGTTTGTTGGGATCACATCGGAGTAAATATGGTAACAGGACCGGAATTGGTTCAAGTCACAATGGAAAAGGTACTGTTGATTCAGGAACGAATCAAAGCAGCTTAGGATAGGTAGAAAAGTTGGGCGGACAGTAACGAAGACCGATGGAATTCGAAGTTGGGGACAATGTGTATTTGCGAGTTTCACCAACAATGGGAGTGATGAGAATTGGAAAGAGATGGAAGTTAAGTTTGAGGTATGTTGTTCTTTATGAGATCTTAGAAAGAGTTGACGGCTTGGCTTATCATTTGGCATTACCGCCAACGCTATCACGGGTACACAATGTATTTCACGTGTCACAGTTGAGGCGGTATGTGGTCGACCCGAGTCATATTCTTAAAGCCGAACCTTTGGAGCTTCGAGAGGACTTGTCATATGAGGTGCCAATTCGGATTGTGGATAGAAATGATCATGTCTTGAGGCGGAGAACGATATTGTATGTGAAGGTGCAGTGGTTGTACCATACCGAGTGGGAAGCCATTTGGAAACTGGAGAAAGAAGTCTAGTTAAAGTATCCTCACTTGTTCGAGAACAAAGTTTAGTAAGTTTCGGGGACGAAACTTTTGTAAGAGGGAAGGAAGTAATACCCGGGGCTTTTTACTTACTTCTTTTGCATGCTTTGCGTTTGCTTTTGGATGATTATGTGGTTAGTAATTTTTATCATATGATTCATATGTTATTTGTTGTGTTTAATTTGTGTTATGTGTTATATTTTGTGTCTTATGAGTGTGAGGACATAAGTGTTGAAGATAGAAAGTTTAGGGACTTAATTGTAGGAATATGGAAGGTTTGTGGCTGGTTGTATGAGAGTTATGGTTGATTATTAGTGGGAGATCATGGGATGGGAGTTACATGTAGTGGAGTGAATAAAAGAGAGGAAAGTAGGTGAGAAGAAAAGCTAGAAAATATGAAAATTGAGCAGAAACTTTGAGAAGGTATTTGGAGGGGTAAACGGTGACGGAATCAGGAGTTCTTTAACGCATTTCTAAAATAATCGAAAGGGCTACGAGTGAGTATTGACGGATTGCGATTCCGAGGTCTGTGTAGAGAGTTATCGTCTCGGGAAGTGTGCTGATTTTTCTGGGTTTCCTTTTTGCTTGTTTTATTCTCAACTATCAAGTAAAGATCCTACACCTCTGTTTCAGTCCTTAAAAACATGATTTCAGTAACTAAAGTTATGAGTAAATAGGAAATTTATTATTTATTGTTATTTGTGCTATGATTGTTTTGTCTTTTTTCGCTCTGAAGTTGATCAAAATCTTTGTTTACTGTTGATTGTGTTGCCTTTTGAGAGGTCTTTCTTTTTCTTGGACATATGTTTTCTAATTAAGCGCAACTTTCCACGGTATTATTGTGTTTGCTTTTGTGATGGCTACTTTGGGATTACAAATATTACTAGAGTCTTTCCGGGAGATCATATCTAAGGTATCATATTCTAATTTTTTTTATTCATAGTGTTTGGGTATGTCAAGTTTAGTATGTACATTGGTTCCTCAGGATTTGATAAGTGGGCGAAGCAGATGAATCTTATCGATGTTCTATTGCTGCATAACTCATAAACAAGCATAATAGTAGAGGCTGAAATTCTAAATTTAAGCTCTAAACTCTGCTCTAATTTGTCTTTTTGGTTGGTTGGGCTTGAAGTTGCCTGAGATGGATCATGAGAAGGAAAAATGGATGATCAGCATCATGGTCTCCGTAACTGTAGTGAAGTTTCTTCTTATGTTATATTGCAAAAGATAGGGGTGTTCATGGTTCAGGTTGGTTCGGTTTTATACATTTTTTAAACCAAACCGAAATATTCGGTTTGAAAATTTTGAAACCAATCCAAACCATTCAAAATCTCAAACCGATGCATTCGGTTTGTATCGGTTTGATTTGGTTTGGTTTGGTTGTTCGATTTTCGGGAGATACAATTTTTTTTTTTAATTTTTTTAAAATTTTAGTGAGATACGAAATATATTTATTATAAAGTAAAAATAAAATAATTTTTTTTTATCTAATTACGTAGCTGCTAAAAATATAAAAGAAATAAGATTATTGTTTTCACAAGTTAAACACAATCAAAAACAAAATAATGAAATATAAATTCTTAATTCTTGAATTTCAATATAAAGTAGAAATAAAATAATTTTTTTTATATAATTACATTGCTACTAAAAATATAAAGAAATATGTTTATTGTTTTTCACAAGTTAAACGCAACAAAAAAAAAACAAATTAATGAAATATAAATTCTTGATCTTGATTCTTGAACTTCAAACAAATTAATGAAAAATTATCCTACAAGGAAAAAAGTAAAAAAAATACAAAAATTACACTATTATTAATTTCAAAGTAAAACAAAAACTTCAGGTGAATCTAAAACCACGTACAACAGATGGCTCTTCAATCTGTTACTTTACCAATTGCAAAGCTTGCTTGTCATGTTATAAATAAAAAGTTCAATATGTTTTATTACAAAAGAGTTCATTAATATATATATATATATATATATATATATATATATATATATATATATATTCGGTTTGGATTATATAAAAAAATAAACCAAACCGAAAGTTCGGTTTTAATTTAGTCCAAACTGAAACCAATCCAACGTGATATGGACTATATATATATGAACTATTAAGTTACAAGTTGATACCCTTATCGTATACAACGTGATAGGTCATGAATCCTTTCATAAATAATAGATTTTTAGGTATCAATGTGTAGGTTATGAATTCCTTGTAACTTCTCTATCAATAGTGAGTTAATGTATCTATAATGTTGAAGGAGTTATGAATAAAGGAATCCAACTTAATAGTTTTACATATGTCATAATACTCCCCCTTTGGAATCCTTTTACATCAAGAATACGCCTCGTTAAAATCTTACTAGAGTAAAAATCCAGTGGGAAAAAAACTTCTATAGTGAAGGAAGATAGTACATCATTCCTTAACCAAGATCAATAGAAGAATGTCATCTTATGTCGGATTGGTTAAAATTAAAAGAAGCAATACAATCGAAATTAGAATTACTTGCTAAACATGGGGCTTTGGACATGTAGTTCGAACATCGAAATATGTAAAACCCGTTAGTTATAAATGAGTATTTCTGCGAAAACGAAATAAACAAAATGAAGTAGTGAGACATAAAGCGCGACTAGTTGCACAATTATTTTTGCAAATATCGGGTATTGATTATGAGAAGACTTATTATCATGTAATTGATGAAATTACATTCCTATATCTTGTAAGTCTGGCAGTACATGAAAATCTTGATATGAGTTTTTGGATGTAGTTACTGCATATTTATATGGGAACCAAGATGCTGAAATTTTCATGAGAATCCCTGAAAGATTCAGTATGCCTGAAACATTTGATGCAAGCACTCGAGAAAATTATTCCATTAAATTGTGAAAGTCCTTTTATGCATTAAACTAATCTAGAAGGATGTGGTATAACCGTCGTAGTGAGAGTTTACTAAAATCTGATATAAAAATGACCAAATTTGTCCATGTGTTTTCATTAAAAGATCAAAATCAGATTTTGTTATATTTGCAATATATATTGATGATATCAATCTCATTGGGACTCTTGAAGAGCTTCTAAAAGGATGAAATTATTTGCAAAAGGAATTTGAGTTTAAGGATTGATAAATACTTTTTTTTGGCTAAAACTAATTGACTATTTTAGAAATTCATGGGGATTTGAATTTTAAGACAATTTTAGCCAATTTGTTTTAAGCAAAAAAACAGTTTGCCTTCTTTAAAATACTACTTCCATTCCTAAATATTTGATACATTTCATTTTTTTGTATGTTCCAAATTATTTGATACATTTCAAAATTTGATAAAAATTTGTCATGTTTCTTTCAACTTTATCCTTCGTCAACTCTATTAATATTATAGTTTTTTCAAAAATTCCACACATACAAATGCGTAACAAATACTACTTTAATGACTATAATTAGGGATAATTTGAACTTTTTTATTTATAATTATTAATTTCCAATAATTTTATTGGTTTGTGTGAAAATGTAGAATGTAACAATTATTTATGAGCGGATATAATAGTTTATTCCTTTGAAACCAAAAAATGAAAAATGAAAAAAGAGAGAGAAAGTCAGAAAGTCAAATTCAGTATTGACTCCATCATCTCCAAATATGCTTTTCCTCACTGTCTGAACCCCATTTTGTGGGAAGGCGAAATGGTAGTTGTGCCCTTTATTTATACCGCTTGGAATATTTGGTGCAACAGAAATCGGTTTATTTTTTAAGGCAGAATGAAATCTCCTAAGGAAGTCGCCAACATCGCTCTGATTTGTGCAGCGGAGTTTAGCAAGATATACGTTTCCTCAATAGGGCAAGACAACGATCTTCAAATCCTTCCTAGCTATGGCCATGTTAGGTATATGCTCAAAAGTAAGTTGAAGATGTTCTCTTTTGGCCATGAGAATGCTGAACCAACCATAATGGCTTTGGATAACGCTCAACTCAAGATAAGAGAATGGAGTCCTCCTACCACTGGTTCGTTTAAACTGAATGTTGATGGGTCGTGGCTAGACAGTAATGGTGGCATTGGAGTCGTTATCCGTAACCATGAGGGTACCTTTATAGATGGATTCGCGAACCACCTTCCTAATTCGCCTAGCCCGGAGCATGCGGAAGCCCTATCACTTCTCGGAGGAGTCAAATTTTCCATCTCCAACGGATTACAAGCATGCCTCATAGAGAGCAATTGCCAGTCTCTGATCCACAAGGTTCACCATGAAGATGAAGATTTGCCCCCGATAGGGTCCTTTGTTAGTCTTATTAGGAGTCTTCAAAGTGTTAGGCTAGCCAATGTATCTTATGTTCATAGATCATGTAATGTTTCTGCTGATGTATTAGCTAAATATGCTATGAGGTCTAAAATCTCGTCTCAATGGTTTGGAGATCTTCCGAATTTTCTCATACCACACATCTTTTATGATATTCATTAATGATATACAGTATTTCCGTTAAAAAAAAAAAAGTCAGAAAGGCAGGGAAGAGGATACGGAGGGAAGGTATTGAGATGATAGAGGATATTTTTGTAATTGACTTATGTAGGGTTTTTTTTTTTTTTTTTTTTTTTTTTTTTTTTTTTTAATCTCTTGGCGCCCCGACTCTCGCACCCTTCACCTATATAAAATCACTCTGCCTTTTGCTGCAAATCAGAAACTCCAGACTACTTCTAGATGTCTTGGGCTTTGCCTCTTCTTTGCTTCTGGAGTTTTAAGGTTTAGGCTTTGAATGGTTTGTTCATATAAAAAAATTCTTTTAGAAACTTAAACGTATTATTAGATTTACTCTTTGTCTAAATTTTATTTTTTTAATGTTTTATTGTATTTGTTTTCATTCTCAAACTCAATCTGAAGAAGAAAATTTAAGTCTTAATTTGAGTTCCAAACTCAGATCAGGATTTCCGGCGAAGGTAAGAGTGGGAGGCCTGTGATGTATGAGGATTTGTCCGTACCATATGAAGATCTCTTTTGAGATCCTTTGATTTTCCACGCCTCTACCTTCTGAAGCCTCCTTCAATCTGTATATAATTGTTTTCTCTTTTTCGTATTTTTCTTTTTTTATTTTCTTACCATCAAACTCTGAAAAATATTTGATGAAATCTACATAATTTTAATCTGAGCCTACTCTACTTCAATTTTTCTTCCTTGATTGATTTTTTTTTCGTGTTTTTGAAGAATAATAATTTTGAATTTTATAAGGCAACAAATTAGAGTCTCTGATGCACTTATTTTAATAGTGTTTTCAGTGCTGTACGTTGCCGATACAAATTTTGGGTATTGAGATTTTGGTGGTGGCCGGCTCTACACCGGCTCTACGCATTCAAATGAGCCTACATTTGTGTCATACATTTTCATTCTCTCAATTCTGGTGGATTTCTTAAATTTTTAACCTAATTTGATGCCAATTTCATGGATGTTTCCGTTGTCGCTTTTCGATAAATTCTGGTGTATTGGCAAGGACGAGGAGAGTGGGCGGTGTGGCAAACAAAGAAAATAGTGGAAACAATTGCAAAAAAGAAAAGAATCGTCTGGAAAATTATAAAGCAAACAAAGAAAATAGTGTCAGTAATTGCAAAAAAAGAAAAACAAATTATTTTTGTGCTCAAAATATTCGTCTGCAAAATTATAAAGCAAACAAAGAGAGAAAATCGTTATATATGTACACTAACTATTTATATTTTTTCTAAATAGTACAAACTTAAAATTTGAACCTGAATGTATGTGCTTTGCACATGTCTTCGGAGTTAAAGGTAAAATAGTCAATTTATAAAAGTAAAAGGTGACCCATAATTAAATAGCGGCCCAACCTGACCCATCTAACCCGCCCATTTACCCAACCCCAAACCCATACTCCTCTTTCTTCCCCGACCACCCCATCCCCAATGAATTGGCTGTAACCCACAAAAGATTGATCAAAACCCAGGACAAATTTGGCAAAAAAATAATCCCAATTTTATATTAGTAGTTTCAGAGAACAGCAAGAGATAGAGGGTTTTTATTGTTATCTTTGGCTCCAAAATTATTGGTCTTTTTAAGATCTTTAGCTCAAAAGGGAGTTTTATTGGTGAGTTTGGTGGTGAATTTGTTAGAATTGTGGACAATCTAGGTTATTATGTTCAATGATTGGTCCTTTTTTTGTGTGATCGATGCACAATTGGCAGCTCCAGTGCATAGGAATTTTTCAATTTTGTGTTGATTTTTGCAAGAATTATGAACATTTTAGGTTATTATGTTCAAAGATTGCTCATTTGAATTACTTACCTTTACTAGAATTTGACAAAAATGGTTTGATGAAGTTTTGGAGAAATCCTTGAATTTGCTCATGGACACTGCTGATGACCATGAATTAGAAAACCCATTCAAGATTTTTGCTTCAACTCTGATTGAAATGGGAACTTTGACTACTCCTCCTCCTCTTTTTATCTCTTCAAAATTGGATAATTCTTCTTCTTCTTCACTTGCTCAGTTGCAGAAAAATTCCATTTTTCTTTACAAAAGAACAAGGAGGAAACCCATGAAAACCCTTCCTGTAATTCAATTTTCCTATGAAATCTGTTGAAGAAGTGTGGGGCGGTGAATTGTGGTGAAGGATGGCGGAGGGTGGTTGGGCTGATGGGGGTGATGGTGTGGTAGGGGTAGGGCGGGACTTGTTGAAGAAGATGAAGGGTGGTGGTCGGTGAGGGTGGTGAAGGATGGCGGAGGGTGGTTGGGCTGATGAGGGTGGTGGTGTGTTAAGGGGTAGGGCGGGGCTTGAAGATGAATAAGGATTTTATTAAATGATGCGAGTCGGGTTGGATATTTATTCTGAGTTTGAAGGGAATGATACAATCTGACCATTTTACCCTCCATTACGGTGACCTGTGCACGACACATTACTCATTTAGCCAGAATTGTCCCCGAAAATGCTATTTTGACAAACAGAGCAGCCGCGTAAATAGTTCATGTATATTTAGGCTCTAATTTTAAGTTTGCAATATTTAGATAAAAGTATAAATAGGTTGTGTACATATATAGCTATTTTCTCAACAAAAAAAATAGTGACAACAATTTTAAAAAAGAAAAAAATATTTTTGTGCTAACAAAATAGTCTTCAAAATTATAAAGCAAACAAAGAAACGTGAAGAAATAGATAACGATAAAATAATATTCTTATGAATTTTTTTTTTTTTTTTGCTGAATAAATTTAATTTTCATTAATCACAAATAGCCGAAGCCATTACAATCAAAGGAAAATCTGAAAATACAGAAAGTAATATTCTTATGAATTGAAAAGCGTGAAATTCGACCGAAGTGGTAGTACTAATGCTCTAAATAGGTTATGAAATTTAACGTTTTGTATTTGGATGTAATAAACCAAGTGCTTGCCCCTAATGTTCGAAAATGACGATGAAGATGTTGCGGAGAAGATTATATTTTGTTTGTTTGTTAAATTAGTAGTTTTAGTTTCTTCCCATCTCCTGGGGTGTGGGTTTTTATCCGTTACTTTGTGTAACTTTATTTTTTCTGTCTTGTTTGTCTTTCTTCCTTTCTCAAATCTTCTCTTTTGTTCTATCAGAGAAAGAGTTTGAGAACTTTTCAGGTTGTAATGGTCCCGGACCATTTTATTATTAATGGATAATTTTTTATTCATAAAAAAAAAAAAAGGATGTAATAATTCAGTATTTGAAAAAATTATTGATATGCCGGGAAATCTATAGGATTAAGTCTACTTCTAGGTGGCAGGACTCCTTAGTGATGGTCTATTTTGCTTAAATCATCACGGGTGGACTAAGGCTGAAGATCGTACCCATAATCACGTGGATAAATGCTACGGACATCAAAACTTCGTGCGAGCAATGTGTTTTAGACTACACCGAGCAAGCGCAACAAAGTTTTTAGGGAATTAACAATAAACTCGTTTTTGGTTAGATGCATTTTCGAACCTATTTTTTTAATGGTAAATTATATTGGGTTCGCGACTATTACCTTCGCTAATTGATTCATCCAATAACTATGCCGACGCCCTCGATAAAGCCGGTACATATACAGCAAAGAACATTGAATTGGAATTAAAAAAATCTCAAGTACAAGTTGAAAATCAGAACTTCTAGGGAGGATACCCCTAAACACTCGGCAAGAAGATTGTGCTCGGAAAGAAAAAATGTGTCCAAGTTAGCACCCACTGCCATGAGCACAATGACGCACGAACAGAGACGGATGCACTAGTTCATTTGTGGGGTCACATTACCCTATTTTTTTGTTTAATTCTGATTATATACTCGTGCATAATGATTAGATTTATATAATTAGTTTAGTAAGTTAGTGAACCCGTTAGGAACTTTGGTGACCCCTGATTCAAATAATATCAAACGCAGAAGACAATAATGTGGTTATTCAATTCTCTTGACTGTCGTGTGAGTTCCAATTAATTTCTTTATTATTTTTTGTATTTATTTGAATATTTTTTATGTTTTTTCTTCACAAATTTTACTTGTCTCACTCATGATATGATTATTTTTTTGATAAATCTTTCAAAAAATATTTAAATTTACTAACTAATATTCACCAGAGTAGGAGGTTTTTTGTCCATCCACTTCATTCCTTCTTCTAACAGAAGAGGAAAGTTGATTGTCAGATGTAGTTTTAGCCTAAACCATTGTATTTTTTTAATTTGTTAAAACCGTCATAAAAAAATAGTTTATTAATACAAATATTATAAATACTGGATTTTACTAGAAATATAAAATAGTTTATTGGGAAAAAATCCTCATATAAAATGTGATGTTTTTTAAAATATTGTAGGGGAACGCCCTCCAAATCTGCCAATGTACACGCCCCCTCCCCTCCACAACATTTCTGAAAAGTCAAATTCTCCATAGGAAATTTTAGTTTATTTCTTAGTTCTTTCCTTAAATGCATGGTTTTGAAACCGGGACCGGACCGGACGGTCGGACCTGTCGGACCGTCGATCGGACCTCCGAGCGGTCCGGTTAGGTGCCAAAACCCGGAAGCTTAAAAAACCGCTCTATTTTGTTTGACTCGGTTGACCCGGACGGTCCGACCGTTCGACCCGGAAACCGGAACGGTCTCGTGGAAACTGTCCGGGTCACCCAAAGGAGGAGAAGCCGCCTCAATCGGGTCTAAATTAGGACTCGACACTGAAACTCGCCGGAAGCCAGGCCACAAAAATACAACCTCCGCCGTTGGAACCCGTCGGAATAGTCATGGCTTCACCGCCGGAATCTCAGGAAAGTAATAATCCGTCGTCGTCTTCTTCGCAGGTGGAGATGAGAGGTGGCGGGCGGAGAGGAGAGGCTGAGGAAGAAAGGAGGAGTGGAGAGGCGGTGGGACGGAGATGAGAGGCTGAGGAGATGAGAGGCTGAGGAAGAAAGGAGGAGAGGAGAGGAGCCGCTGAGGAAGAAAGGTGGGGTTTTCTTCTAGGGTTATGATTAAGAGAATATATATAGGTAGGACTAAACAGGAAATTAAAATAATTACCACATAGGTCCTATAAAATATTTTGAACACAAAGAAGTCCTTATAATTTTATATTTCACTTATAAGACCCATTAAATCTTATTAACTTTATTTTTTATTAATAAGTATATATTATATATATTTTTTAATATTTAGATCGTTGACCGGTCCGTTGACCGGGTCGATGACGGTCCGACCAGTGACCCGTGACCCAGTAACTTTTCCGAGTCAATGCCCGGTCCGGGTTTCAAAACCTTGCTTAAATGAGTGCCCTCACTGTCATTACATCCTGGATTCGTCACTGCACGCAAAAGAAGAGTTTACCAGTGTGAGTGGCGAACAAACACCAAAATCAAAATCAAACCAACACACGTCAACCCTCGCGGCAAGAAAAACTCACCGGAGATCAAGAACAAATTCAAGTGCAAGGAATAATGGAAGAAGAACCCAAATGGAAAGTGAGAAGTGAAAGTAAAAGCTGAGGGGGACCATCCCTATATATAACCGCAGGAGGAATAGTAATCGCCCCATAATAACCGACACGTCATGAACCAAATTCATAGGGCAATGACCTCTATAAATAGAGTCTTTTTCGCCCCAAGTCATTTCTAACTCTCAAATTACGTATTAAATTCTTGATACTCTTTATACTCGAACTAACTTTAGCATCTTTTGCTTTGTACTCGAACTAACTTAAATTCCCCCACGCTCTCTAATGTTGCTCGCCTCGTAGGAAAATATACAGAGCACAAACAGAGACTCAAGCAAATGATCCAAGCCTCAACCATCTCTTGCGGACTCGGTTAGTCTCTTTACAAGGCAGGTAGTTCAACTGACCCTTAGCTTTGGAACAAGCTCCTCCTTTTCCCTAGCAATAAGAACTTAGTCACCCTTAGTTAAGAACGCATCACTGTTCGGACTCACCTCTTTACCACAGGCCTTAATTACGAAATTTACAGATATTTTATTTATTTTTTATTTTTTCAATTCCTTCAAAAAATCATGGGGTAATTATTGAATGGGGGTTGTTGGCATTTTTGAACAGTGATGATATTACATTTATGGACCCATTGAACACTTTTACCGGAATCGACAAGTACTAAGATGATTTTATGGGCTTTGAGATTCCATGGCAAAATCTTGTTTAAAGATATTTCATTTTGAGGTTCTGAGGATTTGGCAGCCCTCTGAGAACATCATTTTGATTAGATGGATTTTGAAGGCGTTCCTCGTGTTCCCTGGGAAGAGGCTAATGGCCAATTTCAGGGCACTTCCACATATAAATTGGATCGAAATGGCACATTTTACCAACACGATGTCGATCATTTGGCTTTCAACTTTCCACAGCAACTAAAACCAGCTACAATGCTGGACCTGGTTGCCGCATGTCCTACCAATCCAAATCCTACATTTTTATGGGCACCTACCGGTGATCATTCTTCTTCGTGAATTCAATTTTATCGCGCTGTTAAGGAGACTGGAATGAGATACTAAAGGATTTGAAGGGAAATTATATATTTCTCTCTTACAAAATAAGAACTAGTACATGAGTATTTATACATGTGAATCTACACTATATTAGTCAACTACTAATTACTCAATACTACACAATAATTAGGTAACTACTATTCATTAGGAAGAAACCAATATAGAATATGTCCTAATTAATTAAACTTGGATTAAGTATTTTCCTAATTAATTAGGTAACTCATAAATAGTAACTTCCATATTCCAATACTCCCCCTCAAGTTTGAGTGTGGATATCGAGAACACCCAACTTGTTAACAAGATAATTGAATTGCCCTTGACTCAAAGCTTTGGTTAACACATCGGCGAGTTGTTCCTTTGTTCCCACATGACAAGTAATAAGTGTTCCGTCTTGAACTTTTTCTCGAACAAAATGACAATTGATCTTGATATGCTTAGTTCTTTCATGGAAGACTGGATTGGCCGCGATGTGTAGCGCTGACTGACTGTCACAATACAATTTAGCGGGTCCCAATGTGACTCCAAGAGATTTGAACAATTCCCTTAACCAAACTAGCTCACTTGTTGCATTTGCCATAGCTCTGTATTCTGCTTCAGCTGAAGATCGAGAGACAACTTGTTGTTTTTTGGATCGCCAGGAAATAGGAGCGTTTCCTAATTGAATAAAATACCCCGTAACGGACCTCCTAGTTGTTGGACAAACAGCCCAATCAGAATCACAATAAGCCACTAGTCCTGCATTGGGATTGTTTCTAGGTAGGAAAATTCCTCTTCCAGGATTACCCTTGATATAGCGAACTAGCCGAATTGCAGCATCCCAGTGTCTTTCCCTTGGATTTTGCATGAACTGGCTAAGATTATGGACTGCATAAGTAATGTCAGGCCTCGTTATGGTGAGGTAGAGTAATCGCCCCACTAATCGCCTATATTGTCCTGAATCTCTGATTAACTTTCCACTATCATCTTCGGTTGTCAACCTGAGTTGTGTCTCCATTGGTGTAGAACATGGTCGTGAACCAGATAAACCACATTCTGTTAGAATGTCAATAGCATACTTTCTTGGACACAGAAACAAACCTTTGGGTGAATGTGCTACTTGAAGGGATTCATGGGCGGAAACTCGTTCCAAACACCCATGGATCCTCCCCTGAAGGATCCGCTCATATGAAACGAATAGAAAATAGCGGTAAAAACTTACATTTTTACGGATTCAAGAAGCTGCTTCTTGAATGGAGGATGACGTTTCTTGGATTCAATCTGCCACCAATTGATCTCCCTTGCGGAAAGTCCCTCTACCGGTATCCACGCGACGAAACGGGCAGCGATTGCTAGCTCTTCGTCTTTTCTGATTTTCTGGAATTAGAGAGAAAGGGGAGAGGCTGAAACTATTTCAGCTTCTTAGGTATTTCGGCTGAAAAGCATTGAAGTCTAGGGTTTCGGCCAAGAGTTTATTATAGGGTGTGAGAGTTTGTTCCCAGAACTAACTCTCACGTCCTCAACTCCTCTCGGCAATGGGAGTCCTTAACTCCCACGTCCCTTAGACTTCTGCTGGTAGTGGGAGTCCTTATCGGATAATAACTCCCACGTAATCCCAGCTATAGGTAAAATACCGAAATTGCCCCTATCTCTAATTCGAATAATAAACACTTTATTATTTTCAGAAAGACAAATGTCGGATACAATGAACCTAGACACATTCTAGATTCATTGAATCGGACATAAAGCTCGTTAGCTCGTCTATGCGTGTGACCACCGTAAGTTCATCTCACAATGGCAATGAAAACAAACTTAGTAGTAGTGTGAGTTCATAAATCACAAGCGGTCCCTAGCGAGGACATTGTGACTACCCAAAGTGAATGAATATACAACGGAACCTAATATCAATCTACTATTTAATCCCTTTGTCTCGCGATATCCTAATTAAGCATAAGGCATGGTGGTCAGTCACCCTTATTAAGCTTAATTGTATTTATGCTCGATCTCCGGGTAGATCTGCTTTCGACAAATAGCATTTGATAACCACTTTATCAAATACATTTGAGCACGGCCATGCATTTAAACAGCTCTTTCCCTATCGAGGGCCCATGGATATCTCTCTCTAATAATAGAGAGGACAAATTCCTTACAATGTCTCTCACATTCAAGCTATGATAGGACACTACATCCGATCATCGGTCAGTATTGATTACTCTGCTACAAGTAACGTCCGATCGAGTCAAAACGTGGCTCCATTAATACTAGAATCAATGAAGACATAAGGTCTAAGGATTCTAAAATAGTATTGAGGAAGTAATACTTATGACTTAAGACCATGAAGTATTACTTCTCCGACTGGATCACGTCCCAATACAATGTATCCTCATATATTGCATCTATGATGTGATTTGTATCCATTACACATTATCGGTAAAACAAGATCATCAATCAACAATCATACTAGTTTTATTTCATAGTAATTAAGCATTACATAAAACTAGGGACTTCTAGAATAGTAATTACATAAGCTAATGAGTTTTACTATCAAATCACACATTTGATAATCAAAAGCAAAATTAACTATTCAATTACATGCTCAAAAGATAACAAAACGCACAACATGTGCTAATGGTCCTAGGGCACTACTAACACTACTTCTATGCCCAAGAAGTACTTGAGAACTCCAAGGTCTTTGATTGTAAATTTAAAATCCAAGTACCCTTTTACTTCTTGGCATGTTTTGAGGTCGTTTCCTGTGAGAATGATGTCATCAACATAAACTAGGATCACAATAAAAATATTACCTCTTTGATAGATGAATAAGGTAGGTTCGGTTACAGCCTGCCTAAAGCCAAATTTGGAAAGCTCTGTGGTTAGCTTACCAAACTAGTTCCTTCCTGCTAGTTTCAACCCATATATGGACTTCTTCAGCTTGCAATAAAGATTTGGCCTAGGTGGTGGAAATCCAAGTGGTGGTTCCATGTAAATATCCTTTGCAAGATCACCATGAAGGAATGCATTGTTGACATCTAATTGGAAGATGCTCCAATTTTTGGAAACTGCCAAAGCCAAAATACATCGAACTGTGGTCATTTTGGCAACTGGAGCAAAAATCTCAGTGAAATCTTCCCCCTCGACCTGAGAGTAACCTTTAGCCACAACGCGGGATTTAGGTCGCTCTAAAGAACCATCAGCTCGAAACTTTAATTTATAGACCCAACGGTTTGAAACGGGCTTCTTTCCAGGAGGTAATATTGCATAAATCCAAGTGTTGTTACTCTCAAGGGCGTGTATTTTGGCTGCCATAGAATCCCGCCACATAGGAGAACGAGCGGCTTCTGCATAGCTGCGAGGCTCGATATAACGGGACAGAGAAGCCAACTAACATTTGTGGGAAGAAAAAATTCTCATAAGATAAATAATTATGAAGAGGATAGACCATACCTGAAGAAGCCATTTAAGAAGGGTGAGCCGAGAGAACAACAGCGTTGCAAACATAATCGCGAAGACGAACAGATGGTTGAGTGGCTCGTGTGGACCGTCGAAGCGGGACATCTGGAGTAGGGGAGCTATTGGGGGAAGCTCCCCCTGAATTTGGCAAAATGTCGAACAAAGTTGGAGAAAGGCTACTGGGAAAGGGTATTGGCGGGCTGCTAGAAATATTTTGGTGGACAAGTCCACTGGGAGCATCTGGGCCAAAAGTGGGTAATGAGCTGCTAGCCGAAAAAGGATTGGGCTGCAAAGGTGGGCTACAAAGGATGTTGGGCTCACAGGCTAAAGGTCCAGAAGGATGGACTTCACGGGTCGGTGAAGGACCCGGATAGGCCAACCCGCGAGATGTTGAGGTGGGGCGGCTTGGTGTTTGAGGGTGGGCTGCGGGGTGGTTGTGGGCCAATGGTGGATCAAGGCTCGGAATGGGTGGAATTTTACTGAGGTTGGGCTTGTTTTTTTCGAGAATGGGTTAGCCCACATCAGCATGGCTTGGACAAGGAATTGGTGGACTAGTCTGGACATCTTGACTGGGCTGATTTGGCATTGGACCAGGAGATGCTGAACTGGACTGGTCGAGTGGGCTAGTGTCTACTAGGGCTAGTCCAGCTTGGCTGGTCTGAATATGTGAAGTCAGCTGGTCCAGTTTCTTGGGACTCAACCAGTGGAAGATTTTCTGGGACACTTTTTGTATTTGGTGAAAGATTTTTTGACAAGGGTGCGAACGGAAAAATGTCATCATAAAAGTGAACATCTTGGGAGACAAATAATTTCCTAGAGTTAAGGTCATAAACTTTCCAACCCTTTTGCCCCATTGGATATCCAACAAAAATACACTTGGTGGACCTTTCTGTGAATTTATCTCTCGAGGGATTTGTGTTATGAGCATAACGAAGAGATCGAAAAACTCGAAGGTGACTAAAGTTTGGTGATTTTCCAAATAGAACCTCATATGGTGTTTTATTATTTAAGACCTTACTAGGAGTGTGATTAACAAGATGGCCCGCGGTTAAAATACATTCCCCCCAAAAACGAATTGGTAGATGTGCTTCGAAACGAAGGGCTCGTGCTACATTTAGAATGTGCCTATTTTTTCTTTCTACCCGCCCATTTTGTTGAGGAGTATAGACACATGATGTTTCGTGAATGATACCGGTTTGTGAAAAGAAATCTCTAAGACTTACAAACTCGGTTCCATTATCACTCCTAACTCTTTTGATTACTCCGTGAAATTGAGTGGATACCATTTTGTGAAAATTAATAAAGACATTTTTTGTTTCACTTTTTTCCTTAAGAAGATAAAACCCAAACACACCTAGAGAAATCATCCACCAAACAGAAAAAATAATGTGCCCCAGTTAAGGAAGGTGTTTGGTATTTCCCCCATAAATCACAATGTATTAATTCAAAAGGAAGCTCCGCCTTACTTTGACTAAGAGGAAAAGATAATCTGGAATCTTTGGAAAGATGACAAACATCACAAGGTATAGATTTATTTTTTGAGAGATTTATTGGAACAAGAATATTAAGTAAAGTACCAAAAGATGGATGCCCGAGTCTTCGGTGCCACAGTTGACAACTTTCTTCTGAATGGATAGCCGTGATTATTTCGCTTTGGTGAGTCACGTCTTTGAGACGATAGATGCCCCCACTTAGCTCACCTTCCCCAATCAGCGTCTTCCGGATTAGGTCCTGCACAACACAATACTCATCAAAGTAGGTGACACAACATTGTAACTACCGTGTTAATTGAGAGATAGAAATCAAATTGCACGAGAATTGTGGCATATACAATACTTTAGCTGGACGAATATGGGGATTTAGAGTCACTGTACCATACTGTTGTGCCCAAATACGCTTACCATCAGGCAAACTCATGCTAATAGGAATTACCAGATTTTGCAAGTTCTCCAATCTATTTTCCTCGCAAGTAATGTGATGAGAGGCACCGCTATCAAGAATTCATGGGAAAGAATAAAAGGCGACATTTTTACCAGTGGTGTGAAAGGCCACAATTTTATTTTCTTGGATTATTCCAGCTATTTCCTGAGCCAATTCTCTCAATTTCACTTTGTCCAAAGAGGTGGTAGCTGTTTGCTGCACCGAATAAGCCGCACTGTGTGCTGGTCCTTGTTGCACTAAATAGGCCGCGTCTTGCGCTGGTCCTGAGTAGCTCACGCAATGCGCTGTGGTGTCAATGACACTGCTCGTCTCCGACATATTGGCCTAGGAGATAAACTTTGTTTTTTTTTTTTGTAACCTCACTTTTTTTTTTCTCAGGATCGTTTTTGCTCTGATACCATAAAGAATTTTAAGGGAAATTATATATTTCTCTCTTACAAAATAAGAACTAGTACATGAGTATTTATACATGTGAATCTACACTATATTGTCAACTACTAATTACTCAATACTACACAATAATTAGGTAACTACTATTCATTAGGAAGAAACCAATATATAATATGTCCTAATTAATTAAACTTGGATTAGGTATTTTCTAATTAATTAGGTAACTCATAAATAGTAACTTCCATATTCCAATAGATACTCTGCTAATTCATCAAGATGCTTGGTTAGAAGTCAAGATAAAAAGTTATCAAGTTAGCAACACTTTGTACAGAAAATGAAATATTTCCACTATGTGCTTTGGTTGGACTAATGGTACTTTTTTCTTCGCCTGCCTGCAATTGAAAACTACTGTTCTCATTTAGACACATTTGCAAGCAATGTAATTCTCAGATGATCTGGGAAGAACAGACACAAATCTTCAAGTTCATATCCGGATAAAACACAGTCAAGTCATAATTGAGTTCCCTTGTTTAGAATATGGTCATTCTAGCAAAGACATGCCTGATCTGAGATTCCTCGTAGTGTGAATGTTTGTCGAGTAGCGGGGTCAATGGTGGAGTCATTCGCATTGTACATCTCGCTAGATAGATGGCTGATGCGCATAGCAATGAGGAGAAATTTTATTTTGGTAGGTGACTAAGTTTAAAAGTTACATTGAAGCCAATGAATACAGTACACTAGGAAAGATAATTGACTTTTTGACAATTCTCTTTCCTACGTGTACTGTATTCATTGGCAATGTCAATTCTCTTTCCTACGTGTACTGTATTCATTGGCTTGGATATAACTTTTAAACTTCGTCACCTACCAAGATAAAACTACTCAGCAATGAGGGCTTATAGTTTAAAGCCTCGTATTCTGCTGAATGAGATAAAATGCAAGATGTTCGAACTGGCAAGAAATCCAAAAGACAAAGAAACGTTAGTGAATTTGAAGTGTGGCCTCCCCCGGTGATGATCTAAATGTGGATGCTCGTAGGATTAGTAGCAAATTGTAAAGCCAACGAAACACAATAACTTATTTCTCACAATTTTGATCAGTTGAGCAATCCAGAAAGTTAAAAGAAGCTTTTTTTTTGCTTGATACCTTTATGCCAGATTGAGCAGCCTTAAGGAATCTCAGCATGAAGACATATCAGTCCTGCTCCTATGCGGAACTGTTTTTTTTTCTGTATATACGGAACACCTCAAAACAGATGTTTTTTACCTTAAAAAGAGCTGTTTTTAGCTAAAAAAAACAGGTGTTTTTAGCTAAAAACATGTATGTTTCTCAAAATCAGAACAAGTGTTTTTTTTAAATCAATCTTAACCGTCAAAATTTTAATCCAACGGGCGAGAAAAGCCGTGGTGATGACATATGGCGTTGGTGCATTAAGACGGAATTTCAGTGTCCTCAGAAAGGCTGACTCCTTGAAATGAGATATGATGTTGCTTTTCAGGAAAAAAAACAGTATAATCTTGCACATTGGGAACAATAGTAAAGAAAAATGGGGCATTTAACAAATTCGTATAATCCTGCTAACCACAAACTTAACCTTTAATCCTAAGAAGATTTTAGAACAATTCAAGGAACTCACCATTTGAAGCATTTGAGCTCTGGTGTACGGTTCTCCTGAGATGCTGATCAAGTCCATGATCTGTACTCATTGAGCAAATGTTAGGTTAATACTCATTTGTCAACTATTCAAAATTTTGATTCAGAGGAACTCTTAAACAAATTTAAAAGTCTTCGTATTTTGATGCCAACAAGAGTCATGTAAGGCCAAGTAGCTGCATTTCATTTTTCTTGATGCTTACTAAGAACAAATATTGATCTAGACGTGTAACCATCAAGAAAAAGGTTTCTTGCATTAAATCAAATTTTGTGTGTACCTGTGATAATATAACAGTGGCAATAAGAAAAATTGGATAAAACAAGTGAAAAGGTTTTAAAGAGATTCTTTCAGATAGAAAACAAACTTCAATGAGCCAGTTGATCAATATGCCACGCATTTGGGGTGTCATTTCAGTCTGAATTTCAATAGAAGAAGTGCAGATGCACAACTCATTTGTATATATACACACACACATATATATATATATATATATATATATATATATATATATATTATGGTTAGAATATGAATAAGTATGGAAGTTATGTTCAGGAAAGAATGGCCGAACTTACTGTTAAGCCTGTTAACCCGTTAAGCCGTTGAGAGGATAAAGGCGTTAGGGTGTTAAGGCGAGGTTTAGTGGCTGTTGAGTTCTGAAATGGCTTCTATGCTAAAGCATAATCTGTAATTTATTCCATGTATGCTGGTGGCTTAGAGATCCTGACCCCCTGATGAAAGAATGGCCGAACTTACTGTTAAGCCTGTTAACCCGTTAAGCCGTTGAGAGGATAAAGGCGTTAGGGTGTTAAGGCGAGGTTTAGTGGCTGTTGAGTTCTGAAATGGCTTCTATGCTAAACAATTAAATTGTCATGATACCTTGGAATTAATAAAACAAAGGTTAGATGTTTACAACGAGAAAAAATTTCAAGAAAATCTCCAGATGAAATTTGGACAAGAAGCAACTATGACAAAGGCGAGAGATAATTGCCCAACATATGGAAAAAATTAGAGCAAGCTCTAAAAGAAAAAAGAAAATATTGAACAGGGAAGAAAATTCCAATAGAAGTGATAGCTCAATGATATCTTCAAGCAGTTCGAGAGAATTGGAAGATTTCAAGATGCATGCAAGATCCAAATGATGTGGATTTCAATATTAAAGATGTCTTTGGCAAGTGCACAAGAATTATTATTGACAAGATTGGAATCAGCTAAAAGCAAAGGAAAGGAGAAGATTTCTCGGGATAAGTAAGAATATTTACTTTTCAGAAGAAGTTAAAATACTTTACCGACAGGATTGTCTACTTTAACTTTTATAAAGTAGCTTTTATAAAGCAATGTAATAATATAGTTCACTGTTGTTTATCTTGATTGTATTTTATTTCAAGTCATGAGACCCTCATAAAAGGGCGGTTATGTTTTAGTTTAGATCTAAGCTTTTTCCTACCTATTCTCTCTCTCTTTGTAAAACTTTTATAAATAATATCTTTGAAGTTTGCTGTACAAGAAGGCTTTCGCACTTTAATTTTGTAAGTCTTTTTATTTTTTTTTATTTTGTATTTATTTTATTTTATTTAAATTATGTTTAGCCTTATAGGCTAAATTATCTTATGTTGAATTATGGCTGATTAATAAATAACTTGAAAATTCATGATGAAGATGTCTTAGGACTAGGGGTTTTCAAGAAATCTGGCGTTATGGTTAGAATATGAATAAGTATGGAAGTTATGTTCAGGAAAGAATGGCCGAACTTACTGTTAAGCCTGTTAACCCGTTAAGCCGTTGAGAGGATAAAGGCGTTAGGGTGTTAAGGCGAGGTTTAGTGGCTGTTGAGTTCTGAAATGGCTTCTATGCTAAAGCATAATCTGTAATTTATTCCATGTATGCTGGTGGCTTAGAGATCCTGACCCCCTTAATAAATAACTTGAAAATTCATGATGAAGATGTCTTAGGACTAGGGGTTTTCAAGAAATCTGGCGTTATGGTTAGAATATGAATAAGTATGGAAGTTATGTTCAGGGAAAGAATGGCCGAACTTCTTTGTTAAGCTCCGTTAACCCGTTAAGCCGTTGAGAGGATAAAGGCGTTAGGGTGTTAAGGCGAGGTTTAGTGGCTGTTGAGTTCTGAAATGGCTTCTATGCTAAAGCATAATCTGTAATTTATTCCATGTATGCTGGTGGCTTAGAGATCCCCGACCCCTCGATGGTATCGAGCCATGGAGTTTTAAGGAGTTTATTATGAAGTTCATAATTCAACATAAGTTTTATGCAATGAACAATAAGTTCAAAAACATAATGAATAGAAAACCTCTTGTTAAAAAGCAGTATTACTCAAGAATCGATTTACCTCGGAATCTAGATCTATTAAATAGATGGACAATCCCTAAGATTGAAACCAGAACAATTTATCAATTGGGTACTTTTGAAAAATTAGGTTTAAAAGCAGTTGTTAAAACAAGCTGAAGAATCTATTTCTTTGACTAATGAAGAAATGATAATTCATTTATTAAATGAAAATGATATTACACCTTATAGGTACTACGGACATAAATATGTTCATATTGGATTAGTACAAGTTGCTTTTAAACCTTTAACTTTAGAAGGTTTACGAGAAAGTTTTATAGTCTGCCTTAAGAGATGGTAGAAATTTAGATTGGAAAAAAATCTATAATGGGTGTGATAAAATCGATCAGCACATGGACCGGTTTATTTTAATGTTCATCCAAATTTACGATTATCTTTAACCGATGATAATTTACTTGATGCTTTGACATTAAATGTTAAGACTCATGGGTATAATTATGCTCTGGATCGAGAAATTATATGTGTTTGTTATAGGATTTATTATAAACCTTTATATACCTTGAAATCCTATGTGTAAATTGGGCTGATAAACCAAAAAAATGAAACGATTATAATTGAAACTAATTTTAGTAGATCCGATATAACTACTAGAAGAGCAATTAAATGGGAAGAAATAACTTTTTCTCGAAAAATTGGACAATAGAAAGAGCAATGAAACCTCGGCACATGTCTGAGACAAATTTATTAAATGTAGTTCGGACTCTGAAGGATCTGTGACATTAAATTTTGGTGATCATAATCGGTTAAGAAATACTTCTACAACCTCTACACCAAGATCTGCAAGATCTTATAGATCTTTATCTCTCCAGTAGATCCAGATATACCTGGACCTTCAAGAATTTTTGAAGAAATTCCTGTACCTTCTAGGTTATCCACTTCTTATATCAGAGAAGATGTAAAAGATAATGATAGTAATGATTCTATCAAAGATAATAAAATTGATGGATTAAAATTACATGCTGATGATATTCTAAGAGGTTATACTGAAAAGAAAAGGGATATAGAGACTATGTCTCAAATGAGTTACAATTTTGGTAATGGATAGTACAACTAAAATTGATTTTAGTCTTTGGCTCGAAGTCGGGAAAAACCATTATGAATGAATTTAAAGATTCCAAATGGAATAGTTTTAGAACATGGTTCTTTGATAATTTTGATAAAATTAGACAAAAAGAATTTCAAAAAGAATTTTATGAATTCTGTGAAATCCATAATGAAATAATATATTTTGTTCCTTGGTTTTATTCTACCTATGTCTTAGATTATATCAATGTTATTGAAAGGAATTATAAATTATTAAATGGTAATATAATAAAGGATGTTTACCCTCCTTTGAAATCATTTAAGGTAGAAAATTGTGATTTTCTAGCTTTATCTAAATTGATAGAAGATGATACTTTAAGTATTACTGCTAAACAAATTAATTCCCTTATAGGACAGCATAATTTTGCTAATTTAAATTTAAACATATTAGGAGAACAGATGCTCTCTTTACATAAGAAAGTTGATACTATTATCACACTTATGAATAGTTCTACAATCATGGTAAAACCAGAAACTGTTGAACCTATTAAAATAGAAACTAATTTACGAGGGTCCTCACGAAATTAGTAATTTCAAGACAAAAAAGTCTTCGAAATGGGAAAAAGATGTAAGCGAAAAGTTAGTTTGAAATTCTAAAAAGAAAAATTGAGTTTAAATACTCTAAGTGATGAGGAAATTAATCCTTTTGGTCAAGAATCAGATGATTCTGATAATAATATTAATGCTATTATAGATGAAAAATGGGCTAGAAAACCTGTACAAAGGTTATTCTATTATAGTAAGCCATCACCTATGGATACTCTTAATGAAGAGGATAATTTTCAGCTTAATAATAGCTATAGTGGTAAACATATCTATGAATGGAATATAGATAATTTTACTCAAAAACAAGTTTATAGTCATATGCATAGAATGCTTATGTATTCTACTATTTGTAAGAATGATGGTAATACTGATCTTAATATTGCAAAAATGATAGTTGCAGGATTTACAGGCCAACTTAAAGGTTGGTGGGATAATTATTTAAAACCTGAAGCTAAGGAAGGCATTTTAAGAACTGTCAAAATAGAAAATGGTGAAACCAAAGAAAATCTTTGTTTATACACTTGTGATTCGATTATTGAACACTTTACGGGGAACATTTTACGATAATTATGATCTTGTAAGGACTTTATTACAAAACCTTAGGTGTAAAACACTTACTGATTTTAGATGGTATAAAGATACTTTTCTAAATAGAGTTTTAGAACTCCCAGAGAGTGATAGTACTCATTGGAAGGCCAAATTTATTGATGGTCTACCTCATTTATTTGCGGAAAGAATTCGTAAAGTTTTGAAAGGTAATAAACCTACAATTCCTTATAATGAATTTACTTATGGCAAACTTATAGGAGTTTGTACACAAGAAGGATTAAATCTGTGTAATGAAATAAAATTAAATCAACAATTGAAAAAACCAAAAGATTGTTGAAAGAAAACAATTAGGAGAATTTTGTGGTCAATTTGGAATGGATTTACACGCTTATAATAGGGCTAAAGGTAAAAAAGAAAATTGTTGATAAACAACCTTTTTATAGAAAGAAAAAAAAGGAAGTACTCTAAGAAAAAAATTAGAGGACAAAGGCTGATAGGAAAGGAAAAAAGGAAATCCTTTAGAAAGCAAAAAAGATTATAATAAGAAAAAAAGACAAAATAATTATCCGCAATAAATGTAAGAAAGTTGGTCATATTGCAAAGAATTGTTGGACCAAGAAAGAGATTAAAAATCTAGAGTTAGATAATTTAGATCCTAATGAAATTAAGGATAGAATATCTAAGTTATTCTTAGAATCAGCTGATAGTTCGAACAAAGTGATGATAGTTTAGATATCATAGAAAGTGACTATTATAGTAGCACTAGTGATTACGAATGTGAACCTTGTCAAATAGGGCAATCTTGTGTAAAACCCAAACAAGATGAATATTTATATAAAATGTTATCACAATTTCAAGAAAAAGAACAATATCTTCAAGTTCTTGAAGTTGATCATCTGGATTGATTTGTTAAAAAACAATTAAGGATCGAAATTAAGATTAAAAATTATAGATCAAATGGGTAATACACCTAGTACTTCTAAGGTTATAACTAAAAAAGAAGAGCAATTTAATGTTGATAAGTATAAAGAAGATTATACTATATGCGAGATTCATAAAATGATATACGAAAAAAAAGCATTAAAGAAAAAACCAACTTCGGTTAAGGATATTATCAAAGAAATTGATAATTTAAAAATTGAGATTAAATCTTTAAAAAAGAAAAAATCTAGAAAATGATACTAGAATTTCTAATTTAGAAACCTTATACATACTTGATAAGAATGATAAGGAAATTAAAAAAAGGGAAGGACAAAGTTTACGAAAAAAACTTCTCTTAAAATTGAAGAAATTGAAGAAAAAGAAGAATTTTTACAAGTTCTTGAATTTGTTACTTTACAAAAATGGCATATTAAAATTACTTTGTTAATAGGTAATTATTATTCTCGAGAATTTCTTGCATTAGTTGATAGTGGTGCAGATTTGAATGTTATTCAAGAAGGGGTAATACCTACAAAATACTTTGAAAAAACCACTCATAATATAAGACATGCAGGTGGTGAAAGAATGGATATAAAATATAAGTTATCCAAATCTTTAGTTTGTAATGATGGTAAATGTATACCAATGAGTTTCTTATTAACTAAGAATAAATTGTCAGTTCCTGTGATATTAGGACAACCATTCATTAATAAAATTTATCCTTTTAGATGGATAGATAGAGAAAAAATTATTGCTACTTATAAAGATGAACCAATTACTTTTAAGTTTATAACTAGACCTTTTACTAAGGTATTGAATAATTTATATAATGAATTAATGTGCAAAGAAAATCAATTAGGATTTTTGAAATTTGAAGTTAATATGCTTACTCTTGAAGAAAAAATTGGATAATCCTAAATTAAAGGAAAAAAATAGTTAATATAACTAACCGATTTGCTTTAGAAATTTGTAATGATCATCCTAATGCTTTTTGGGATAGAAAAAAAACATATTGTGAGTTTACCTTATGAGGAAAACTTTAATGAGGAAAATATTCCTACAAAGGCTAGACCTTGTCGGATGAATTGAGAATATTTGAATTTATGCAAAAAAGAAATTGATAATTTATTAGAAAGGAAAAATTATAGGAGTTTCTAATTCACCTTGGTCTTGTACGGCTTTTTATGTTAATAAACATTACGAAATAGAAGAGGAGTACCAAGATTGGTAATAAATTATAAACCTTTAAATAAGGTACTAAAATGGGTAAGATATCCCATTCCTAATAAAAAAAGATTTATTAGATAGGTTATATGATGCTTTGATATTTTCAAAATTTGATTTAAAATCGGGGATATTGGCAAATACAAATAGATCCTAAGGATAGGTATAAAAGCTGCCTTTAATGTACCTTTTGGACAATATGAATGGTATGTTATGCCTTTTGGATTAAAAAATGCTCCCTCTGATTTTCAGAGAATCATGAATGATATCTTCATGAATTACAGTGATTTTATTATTGTTTATATTGATGATATCTTAGTATTCTCTAAAACAATAGAAGATCATTTTAAACATTTAGAAATATTTAAAAAATTAGTAATAGCTAATGGATTAGTAATATCTAAACCAAAAATGGTTTTATTTCAAACTAAGATTAGATTCTTAGGCCATAACATCGAAAAGGGTGAAATTATTCCTATCAATAGGAGTATAGAATTTGGATCAAAATTCCCAGATGTAATAACTGATAAAACACAATTACAGAGATTTTTAGGAAGTTTAAATTACATCCTACCTTATTACAAAAATCTAGCAGAAGATACAGCTATCTTATATGATAGATTAAAAAAGAATCCTAAACCATGGACTGATAGTCACACAAAAGTTATACAAAAAATTAAGAGTAAAGTTAAGACTTTGCCATGCTTAATGATAAGTAATCCTAATTGGGATAAAATTATAGAAACAGATGCCTCAGATGTAGGATATGGAGGAATCTTGAAACAGGTTGACCCTGAAAGCAGAAATGAAAATCTTATTAGATTTCATTCAGGTAAATGGAATAATTCTCAAAAGAATTATGCTACTATTACAAAAAGAAATACTTGCAATTGTTAAATGTGTATTAAAATTTCAAGATGATTTATATAATCAAAGATTTATTATAAAGACTGATTGTCAATCAGCTAAATATATGTTTAATAAAGATTTTAAACATGATGTTTCTAAACAGATGTTTGCTAGATGGCAAGCTAATTTAGCACCATTTGATTTTGAAGTGGTATATAAAAAAGGGACAGGGATAATAGTCCACTTGATTTCTTAACAAAAGAATATCTATGATTCATTTAAATGATATTGTTCAAGATATGTATTTTGAAAAATGGTTAAATGAATGTGTTTCATATGAAGATTATATAGATAACACTATTAAGAAAAATGATATTGATTTAAAGTGTTATGAAAAACTCGATGAGGTTATGCAAGAACAAATAGAAACTATGTATCAAATACGGGAATTAGAAAAAGAAATATTTTTACGAAAAAAATGGAAATAGATATGAATCTATTTGATGACCACTTATAATATTAATAGTCATGTTGATCCATATAGAATTGATAAACATGTTAATAATCATGTAACCCCAATATATGATTCTTATAGTTATATATTTAATGATCCTTATAATTGGATATATGATAAACATCACGATGGCTGGTTTTATGCATATTCTACTGATGCGGTCATGTCGGAGTTACTGAGAAATTCCTCTTATAGAGGAAGAGGAGGTCGTGGAAGAGGGTTACGATAGAATCTTAGCACAACATGGAAATAAGAAGTTAATAGCTTCTAATATCTCTGGTTTATCCAAAGATGATGATGAAATTCAACAATTCGGGGCTTGGAAAAAAGCTCGAAGAAAAAAGAAGGAGTTAGCAGTTCTCTTGCTCCGTCTTTCGCTAGAATTCTAGAGGAAGGAAAATCTAAAGATGAATTAATGGTTAAAAACTATGAGGAAAAGAGTTATTTTACTCTTGAATAATGAGGATAAAAGATGGGAAGATCAGCACTGGACTCTCATGAGAGATATCTTAATAATCTGGGATATCCAGCGAGAGGTTTATAAATCTCAACAAGTTTATGAGATGATACTCTCTAATCATGGTTGTGAATTTAGTCACTTTACAGGGACTAATAAAGAAGTTTATAATTTCTCGAAAATTATAATCAAAAAGGTAATAACCATTGAAGAATGGGGTATATCTCCGTTTAGAGAAAAGACAGTCTTTGTTAAAGACATCCAAATAAAATGCAATTATTGGGATTATATCCAAGCTTTTGATAGAGTTTTCTTATATGAAAATGGAAAGAAAAGTCATACTTGGTTTATTAAGATCTGTTCAGAAGTTTATAACAAACCTATTCCAGGATGGTTAATAGATTGGTGGCAATTCTATGGTGCTTCAGAAGATATTCTTCCATTATTATTTAAAGAATATTACCAAGAATGGTGTGAAGTTACACCAAGAAAATCTGAATTTATAATACCAGGATATTATCAGATGGGTTTCTTTATGGAATTCTCAATTCCTTATATTTGGAGGAATGATCCAGTTGTTGGTTATAACAAAAACAACTTATTATGTCTTAAACGATGTTCTTATACAAGGTTTTGGGATACTACATCTTCTCTGATATAAGAAGTGGATAACCTAGAAGGTACAGGAATTTCTTCAAAAATTCTTGAAGGTCCAGGTATATCTGGATCTACTGGAGAGATAAAAGATCTATAAGATCTTGCAGATCTTGGTGTAGAGGTTGTAGAAGTATTTCTTAACCGATTATGATCACCAAAATTTAATGTCACAGATCCTTCAGGGGTCTGAACTACATTTAATAAATTTGTCTGTATTACAGGCTGAGGTTCCATTTTCTATTTTGACAGTTCTTAAAATGCCTTCCTTAGCTTCAGGTTTTAAATAATTATCCCACCAACCTTTAAGTTGGCCTGTAAATCCTGCAACTATCATTTTTGCAATATTAAGATCAGTAAGGACTTTATTACAAAACCTTAGGTGTAAAACACTTACTGATTTTAGATGGTATAAAGATACTTTTCTAAATAGAGTTTTAGAACTCCCAGAGAGTGATAGTACTCACTGGAAGGCCAAATTTATTGATGGTCTGCCTCATTTATTTGCGGAAAGAATTCGTAAAGTTTTGAAAGGTAATAAACCTACAATTCCTTATAATGAATTTACTTATGGCAAACTTATAGGAGTTTGTACACAAGAAGGATTAAATCTGTGTAATGAAATAAAATTGAATCAACAATTGAAAAACCAAAAGATTGTTGAAAGAAAACAATTAGGAGAATTTTGTGGTCAATTTGGAATGGATTTACCTGCTTATAATAGGGCTAAAGGTAAAAAGAAAATTGTTGATAAACAACCTTTTTATAGAAAGAAAAAAAGGAAGTACTCTAAGAAAAAATTAGAGGACAAAGCTGATAGGAAGGAAAAAAGGAAATCCTTTAGAAAGCAAAAAGATTATAATAAGAAAAAAGACAAAATAATTGTCTGCAATAAATGTAAGAAAGTTGGTCATATTGCAAAGAATTGTTGGACCAAGAAAGAGATTAAAAATCTAGAGTTAGATAATTTAGATCCTAATGAAATTAAGGATAGAATATCTAAGTTATTCTTAGAATCAACTGATAGTTCAGAACAAAGTGATGATAGTTTAGATATCATAGAAAGTGACTATTATAGTAGCACTAGTGATTCTGAATGTGAACCTTGTCAAATAGGGCAATCTTGTGTAAAACCCAAACAAGATGAATATTTATATAAAATGTTATCACAATTTCAAGAAAAAGAACAATATCTTCAAGTTCTTGAAGCTGATCACTGGATTGATTTGTTAAAAACAATTAAGGATCCAGAATTAAGATTAAAAAATTATAGACCAAATGGGTAATACACCTAGTACTTCTAAGGTTATACCTAAAAAAAGAAGAGCAATTTAATGTTGATAAGTATAAAGAAGATTATACTATGTCCGAGATTCATAAAATGATATCCCGAAAAAAGCAGTTAAAGAAAAACCAACTTCGGTTAAGGATATTATCAAAGAAATTGATAATTTAAAAATTGAGATTAAATCTTTAAAAAAAGAAAAAATCTAGAAAATGATACTAGAATTTCTAATTTAGAAACCTTATACATACTTGATAAGAATGATAAGGAAATTAAAAAAGGGAAGGACAAAGTTTCTGAAAAAACTTCTCTTAAAATTGAAGAAATTGAAGAAAAAGAAGAATTTTTACAAGTTCTTGAATTTGTTACTTTACAAAAATGGCATATTAAAATTACTTTGTTAATAGGTAATTATTATTCTCAGGAATTTACTGCATTAGTTGATAGTGGTGCAGATTTGAATGTTATTCAAGAAGGGGTAATACCTACAAAATACTTTGAAAAAACCACTCATAATATAAGACATGCAGGGTGGTGAAAGAATGGATATAAAATATAAGTTATCCAAATCTTTAGTTTGTAATGATGGTAAATGTATACCAATGAGTTTCTTATTAACTAAGAATAAATTGTCAGTTCCTGTGATATTAGGACAACCATTCATTAATAAAATTTATCCTTTTAGATGGATAGACAGAGAAAAAATTATTGCTACTTATAAAGATGAACCAATTACTTTTAAGTTTATAACTAGACCTTTTACTAAGGTATTGAATAATTTATATAATGAATTAATGTGCAAAGAAAATCAATTAGGATTTTTGAAATTTGAAGTTAATATGCTTACTCTTGAAGAAAAATTGGATAATCCTAAATTAAAGGAAAAAATAGTTAATATAACTAACCAGTTTGCTTTAGAAATTTGTAATGATCATCCTAATGCTTTTTGGGATAGAAAAAAACATATTGTGAGTTTACCTTATGAGGAAAATTTTAATGAGGAAAATATTCCTACAAAGGCTAGACCTTGTCAGATGAATTCAGAATATTTGAATTTATGCAAAAAAGAAATTGATAATTTACTAGAAAGGAAAATTATAGGAGTTTCTAATTCACCTTGGTCTTGTACGGCTTTTTATGTTAATAAACATTCTGAAATAGAAAGAGGAGTACCAAGATTGGTAATAAATTATAAACCTTTAAATAAGGTACTAAAATGGGTAAGATATCCCATTCCTAATAAAAAAGATTTATTAGATAGGTTATATGATGCTTTGATATTTTCAAAATTTGATTTAAAATCAGGATATTGGCAAATACAAATAGATCCTAAGGATAGGTATAAAACTGCCTTTAATGTACCTTTTGGACAATATGAATGGTATGTTATGCCTTTTGGATTAAAAAATGCTCCCTCTGATTTTCAGAGAATCATGAATGATATCTTCATGAATTACAGTGATTTTATTATTGTTTATATTGATGATATCTTAGTATTCTCTAAAACAATAGAAGATCATTTTAAACATTTAGAAATATTTAAAAAATTAGTAATAGCTAATGGATTAGTAATATCTAAACCAAAAAATGGTTTTATTTCAAACTAAGATTAGATTCTTAGGCCATAACATCGAAAAGGGTGAAATTATTCCTATCAATAGGAGTATAGAATTTGGATCAAAATTCCCGGGATGTAATAAGCGATAAAACACAATTACGAGAGATTTTTAGGAAGTTTAAATTACATCCTACCTTATTACAAAAAATCTAGCGAGAAGATACGACTATCTTATATGATAGATTAAAAAAAGAATCCTAAACCATGGGTGATAGTCACACAAAAGTTATACAAAAAAATTAAGAGTAAAGTTAAGACTTTGCCATGCTTAATGATAAGTAATCCCTAATTGGGATAAAATTATAGAAAGCAGATGCCTCGGATGTAGGATATGGAGGAATCTTGAAACAGGGTTGACCACGAAAGCGAAATGAAAAATCTTATTAGATTTCATTCGAGTAAATGGAATAATTCTCAAAAGAATTATGCTACTATTACAAAAGAAATACTTGCAATTGTTAAATGTGTATTAAAATTTCAAGATGATTTATATAATCAAAGATTTATTATAAAGACTGATTGTCAATCAGCTAAATATATGTTTAATAAAGATTTTAAACATGATGTTTCTAAACAGATGTTTGCTAGATGGCAAGCTAATTTAGCACCATTTGATTTTGAAGTGGTATATAAAAAAGGGACGAGGATAATAGTCCGCTTTGATTTCTTAACAAGAGAATATCTATGATTCATTTAAATGATATTGTTCAAGATATGTATTTTGAAAAAATGGTTAAATGAATGTGTTTCATATGAAGATTATATAGATAACACTATTAAGAAAAAATGATATTGATTTAAAGTGTTATGAAAAACTCGATGAGGTTATGCAAGAACAAATAGAAACTATGTATCAAATACGAGAATTAGAAAAAGAAATATTTTACGAAAAAAATGGAAATAGATATGAATCTATTTGATGACCACTTATAATATTAATAGTCATGTTGATCCATATAGAATTGATAAACATGTTAATAATCATGTAACCCCAATATATGATTCTTATAGTTATATATTTAATGATCCTTATAATTGGATATATGATAAACATCACGATGGCTGGTTTTATGCATATTCTACGATGCGGTCATGTCGGGTTCAGGAAATTCCTCTTATAGAGGAAGAGGAGGTCGTGGAAGAGGTTACGATAGAATCTTAGCACAACATGGAAATAAGAAGTTAATAGCTTCTAATATCTACTGGTTTATCCAAAGATGATGATGAAATTCAACAATTCGGGGGCTTGGAAAAAAGCTCGAGAAGAAAAAGAAGGAGTTAGCGAGTTCTCTTTGCTCCAGTCTTTCGCTAGAATTCTAGAGGAAGGAAAATCTAAAGATGAATTAATGGTTAAAAACTATGAGGAAAAGAGTTATTTTACTCTTGAATAATGAGGATAAAAGATGGGAAGATCAGCACTGGACTCTCTATGAGAGATATCTTAATAATCCGGGATATCCAGCGAGAGGTTTATAAATCTCAACAAGTTTATGAGATGATACTCTCTAATCATGGTTGTGAATTTAGTCACTTTACGAGGGACTAATAAAGAAGTTTATAATTTCTCGAAAAATTATAATCAAAAAAGGTAATAACCATTGAAGAATGGGGTATATCTCCGTTTAGAGAAAAGACAGTCTTTGTTAAAGACATCCAAATAAAATGCAATTATTGGGATTATATCCAAGCTTTTGATAGAGTTTTCTTATATGAAAATGGAAAGAAAAGTCATACTTGGTTTATTAAGATCTGTTCAGAAGTTTATAACAAACCTATTCCAGGATGGTTAATAGATTGGTGGCAATTCTATGGTGCCTCAGAAGATATTCTTCCATTATTATTTAAAGAATATTACCAAGAATGGTGTGAAGTTACACCAAGAAAATCTGAATTTATAATACCAGGATATTATCAGATGGGTTTCTTTATGGAATTCTCAATTCCTTATATTTGGAGGAATGATCCAGTTGTTGGTTATAACAAAAACAACTTATTATGTCTTAAACGATGTTCTTATACAAGGTTTTGGGATACTATGATGAAAGAAGATTCCCATACTAAACAATTAAATTGTCATGATACCTTGGAATTAATAAAACAAAGGTTAGATGTTTATAACGAGAAAAAATTTCAAGAAAATCTCCAGATGAAATTTGGACAAGAAGCAACTATGACAAAGGCAGAGATAATTGCCCAACATATGGAAAAATTAGAGCAAGCTCTAAAAGAAAAAGAAAATATTGAACAGGAAGAAAATTCCAATAGAAGTGATAGCTCAATGATATCTTCAAATAGATTCAGAGAATTGGAAGATTTCCAAGATGCGCAAGATCCAAATGATGTGGATTTCAATATTAAAGATGTGCTGGCAAGTGCACAAGAATTATTATTGACAAGATTGGAATCAGCTAAAAGCAAAGGAAAGGAGAAGATTTCTCGGGATAAGTAAGAATATTTACTTTTCAGAAGAAGTTAAAATACTTTACCGACAGGATTGTCTACTTTAACTTTTATAAAGTAGCTTTTATAAAGCAATGTAATAATATAGTTCACTGTTGTTTATCTTGATTGTATTTTATTTCAAGTCCGCAGACCCCTATAAAAGGGCGGTTATGTTTTAGTTTAGATCTAAGCTTTTTCCTACCTATTCTCTCTCTCTTTGTAAAACTTTTATAAATAATATCTTTGAAGTTTGCTGTACAAGAAGGCTTTCGCACTTTAATTTTGTAAGTCTTTTTATTTTTTTTTATTTTGTATTTATTTTATTTTATTTAAATTATGTTTAGCCTTATAGGCTAAATTATCTTATGTTGAATTATGGCTGATTAATAAATAACTTGAAAATTCATGATGAAGATGTCTTAGGACTAGGGGTTTTCAAGAAATCTGGCGTTATGGTTAGAATATGAATAAGTATGGAAGTTATGTTCAGGAAAGAATGGCCGAACTTACTGTTAAGCCTGTTAACCCGTTAAGCCGTTGAGAGGATAAAGGCGTTAGGGTGTTAAGGCGAGGTTTAGTGGCTGTTGAGTTCTGAAATGGCTTCTATGCTAAAGCATAATCTGTAATTTATTCCATGTATGCTGGTGGCTTAGAGATCCTGACCCCCTGATGAAAATGATATTACACCTTATAGGTACTCTGGACATAAATATGTTCATATTGGATTAGTACAAGTTGCTTTTAAACCTTTAACTTTAGAAGGTTTACCAGAAAGTTTTATAGCTGCCTTAAGAGATGGTAGAAATTTAGATTGGAAAAAATCTATAATGGGTGTGATAAAATCCAGTCTGGCACATGGACCAGTTTATTTTAATGTTCATCCAAATTTACAGTTATCTTTAACTGATGATAATTTACTTGATGCTTTGACATTAAATGGCTTAGAGATCCTGACCCCCTGATGGTATCAGAGCCATGGAGTTTTAAGGAGTTTATTATGAAGTTCATAATTCAACATAAGTTTTATGCAATGAACAATAAGTTCAAAAACATAATGAATAGAAAACCTACTGTTAAAAACAGTATTACTCAAGAATCTGATTTACCTCAGAATCTAGATCTATTAAATAGATGGACAATCCCTAAGATTGAAACCAGAACAATTTATCAATTGGGTACTTTTGAAAAATTAGGTTTAAAACAGATTGTTAAAACAACTGAAGAATCTATTTCTTTGACTAATGAAGAAATACTTTGAAAAAACCACTCATAATATAAGACATGCAGGTGGTGAAAGAATGGATATAAAATATAAGTTATCCAAATCTTTAGTTTGTAATGATGGTAAATGTATACCAATGAGTTTCTTATTAACTAAGAATAAATTGTCAGTTCCTGTGATATTAGGACAACCATTCATTATCTTTAGATTTTCCTTCCTCTAGAATTCTAGCGAAAGACGGAGCAGTAGAACTGCTAACTCCTTCTTTTTCTTCTTGAGCTTTTTTCCAAGCCCTGAATTGTTGAATTTCATCATATCTTAATAATCTGGGATATCCAGCAGAGGTTTATAAATCTCAACAAGTTTATGAGATGATACTCTCTAATCATGGTTGTGAATTTAGTCACTTTACAGGGACTAATAAAGAAGTTTATAATTTCTCGAAAATTATAATCAAAAAGGTAATAACCATTGAAGAATGGGGTATATCTCCGTTTAGAGAAAAGACAGTCTTTGTTAAAGACATCCAAATAAAATGCAATTATTGGGATTATATCCAAGCTTTTGATAGAGTTTTCTTATATGAATCTTCAAGTTCTTGAAGCTGATCACTGGATTGATTTGTTAAAAACAATTAAGGATCCAGAATTAAGATTAAAAATTATAGACCAAATGGGTAATACACCTAGTACTTCTAAGGTTATACCTAAAAAAGAAGAGCAATTTAATGTTGATAAGTATAAAGAAGATTATACTATGTCTGAGATTCATAAAATGATATCTGAAAAAACTGTTAAAGAAAAACACATATAATTTCTGATCCAGGAGCATAATTATACCCATGAGTCTTAACATTTAATGTCAAAGCATCAAGTAAATTATCATCTGTAATTTATTCCATGTATGCTGGTGGCTTAGAGATCCTGACCCCCTGATGGTATCAGAGCCATGGAGTTTTAAGGAGTTTATTATGAAGTTCATAATTCAACATAAGTTTTATGCAATGAACAATAAGTTCAAAAACATAATGAATAGAAAACCTACTGTTAAAAACAGTATTACTCAAGAATCTGATTTACCTCAGAATCTAGATCTATTAAATAGATGGACAATCCCTAAGATTGAAACCAGAACAATTTATCAATTGGGTACTTTTGAAAAATTAGGTTTAAAAGCAGTTGTTAAAACAAGCTGAAGAATCTATTTCTTTGACTAATGAAGAAATGATAATTCATTTATTAAATGAAAATGATATTACACCTTATAGGTACTCCGGACATAAATATGTTCATATTGGATTAGTACAAGTTGCTTTTAAACCTTTAACTTTAGAAGGTTTACGAGAAAGTTTTATAGTTTTGCCTTAAGAGATGGTAGAAATTTAGATTGGAAAAAAATCTATAATGGGTGTGATAAAAATCGATCGGCACATGGACGAGTTTATTTTAATGTTCATCCAAATTTACTGATTATCTTTAATCGATGATAATTTACTTGATGCTTTGACATTAAATGTTAAGACTCATGGGTATAATTATGCTCCTGGATCAGAAATTATATGTGTTTGTTATAGGATTTATTATAAACCTTTATATACCTTGAATCCTATGTGTAAATTGGCTGATAAACCAAAAAATGAAACGATTATAATTGAAACTAATTTTAGTAGATCTGATATAACTACTAGAAGAGCAATTAAATGGGAAGAAATAATTTTTCCTGAAAATTGGACAATAGAAAGAGCAATGAAACCTCAGCCTGTAATACAGACAAATTTATTAAATGTAGTTCAGACCCCTGAAGGATCTGTGACATTAAATTTTGGTGATCATAATCGGTTAAGAAATACTTCTACAACCTCTACACCAAGATCTGCAAGATCTTATAGATCTTTTATCTCTCCAGTAGATCCAGATATACCTGGACCTTCAAGAATTTTTGAAGAAATTCCTGTACCTTCTAGGTTATCCACTTCTTATATCAGAGAAGATGTAAAAGATAATGATAGTAATGATTCTATCAAAGATAATAAAATTGATGGATTAAAATTACATGCTGATGATATTCTAAGAGGTTATACTGAAAAGAAAAGGGATATAGAGACTATGTCTCAAATGAGTTACAATTTTGGTAATGGATAGTACAACTAAAATTGATTTTAGTGCTGGCTCAGAAGTCAGGAAAACCATTATGAATGAATTTAAAGATTCCAAATGGAATAGTTTTAGAACATGGTTCTTTGATAATTTTGATAAAATTAGACAAAAAGAATTTCAAAAAGAATTTTATGAATTCTGTGAAATCCATAATGAAATAATATATTTTGTTCCTTGGTTTTATTCTACCTATGTCTTAGATTATATCAATGTTATTGAAAGGAATTATAAATTATTAAATGGTAATATAATAAAGGATGTTTACCCTCCTTTGAAATCATTTAAGGTAGAAAATTGTGATTTTCTAGCTTTATCTAAATTGATAGAAGATGATACTTTAAGTATTCTTTGCTAAACAAATTAATTCCCTTATAGGATGACATAATTTTGCTAATTTAAATTTAAACATATTAGGAGAACAGATGCTCTCTTTACATAAGAAAGTTGATACTATTATCACACTTATGAATAGTTCTACAATCATGGTAAAACCAGAAACTGTTGAACCTATTAAAATAGAAACTAATTTACAGGGTCCTCCTGAAATTAGTAATTTCAAGACAAAAAAGTCTTCGAAATGGGAAAAAGATGTAACTGAAAAGTTAGCTGAAATTCTAAAAGAAAAATTGAGTTTAAATACTCTAAGTGATGAGGAAATTAATCCTTTTGGTCAAGAATCAAATGATTCTGATAATAATATTAATGCTATTATAGATGAAAAATGGGCTAGAAAACCTGTACAAAGGTTATTCTATTATAGTAAGCCATCACCTATGGATACTCTTAATGAAGAGGATAATTTTCAGCTTAATAATAGCTATAGTGGTAAACATATCTATGAATGGAATATAGATAATTTTACTCAAAAACAAGTTTATAGTCATATGCATAGAATGCTTATGTATTCTAATATTTGTAAGAATGATGGTAATACTGATCTTAATATTGCAAAAATGATAGTTGCAGGATTTACAGGCCAACTTAAAGGTTGGTGGGATAATTATTTAAAACCTGAAGCTAAGGAAGGCATTTTAAGAAGCTGTCAAAATAGAAAATGGTGAAACCAAAGAAAATCTTGTTTATACACTTGTGATTCGATTATTGAACACTTTACGAGGAACATTTTACGATAATTATGATCTTGTAAGGACTTTATTACAAAACCTTAGGTGTAAAACACTTACCGATTTTAGATGGTATAAAGATACTTTTCTAAATAGAGTTTTAGAACTCCCGAGAGTGAT
Organism: Vinca minor; assembly: GCA_026122235.1. NCBI lineage: Eukaryota > Viridiplantae > Streptophyta > Magnoliopsida > Gentianales > Apocynaceae > Vinca > Vinca minor. The sequence continues at coordinate 12,544,827 of JAOCZM010000011.1, read as the reverse complement.
AGTACTCACTTTGGAAGGCCAAATTTATTGATGGTCTGCCTCATTTATTTGCGGAAAGAATTCAGTAAAGTTTTGAAAGGTAATAAACCTACAATTCCTTATAATGAATTTACTTATGGCAAACTTATAGGAGTTTGTACACAAGAAGGATTAAATCTGTGTAATGAAATAAAATTGAATCAACAATTGAAAAACCAAAAGATTGTTGAAAGAAAACAATTAGGAGAATTTTGTGGTCAATTTGGAATGGATTTACACGCTTATAATAGGGCTAAAGGTAAAAAAGAAAATTGTTGATAAACAACCTTTTTATAGAAAGAAAAAAAAGGAAGTACTCTAAGAAAAAAATTAGAGGACAAAGGCTGATAGGAAGGAAAAAAGGAAATCCTTTAGAAAGCAAAAAGATTATAATAAGAAAAAAGACAAAATAATTGTCTGCAATAAATGTAAGAAAGTTGGTCATATTGCAAAGAATTGTTGGACCAAGAAAGAGATTAAAAATCTAGAGTTAGATAATTTAGATCCTAATGAAATTAAGGATAGAATATCTAAGTTATTCTTAGAATCAACTGATAGTTCAGAACAAAGTGATGATAGTTTAGATATCATAGAAAGTGACTATTATAGTAGCACTAGTGATTCTGAATGTGAACCTTGTCAAATAGGGCAATCTTGTGTAAAACCCAAACAAGATGAATATTTATATAAAATGTTATCACAATTTCAAGAAAAAGAACAATATCTTCAAGTTCTTGAAGCTGATCACTGGATTGATTTGTTAAAAACAATTAAGGATCCAGAATTAAGATTAAAAATTATAGACCAAATGGGTAATACACCTAGTACTTCTAAGGTTATAACTAAAAAAGAAGAGCAATTTAATGTTGATAAGTATAAAGAAGATTATACTATGTCTGAGATTCATAAAATGATATCTGAAAAAACTGTTAAAGAAAAACCAACTTCGGTTAAGGATATTATCAAAGAAATTGATAATTTAAAAATTGAGATTAAATCTTTAAAAAAGAAAAATCTAGAAAATGATACTAGAATTTCTAATTTAGAAACCTTATACATACTTGATAAGAATGATAAGGAAATTAAAAAAGGGAAGGACAAAGTTTCTGAAAAAACTTCTCTTAAAATTGAAGAAATTGAAGAAAAAGAAGAATTTTTACAAGTTCTTGAATTTGTTACTTTACAAAAATGGCATATTAAAATTACTTTGTTAATAGGTAATTATTATTCTCAGGAATTTACTGCATTAGTTGATAGTGGTGCAGATTTGAATGTTATTCAAGAAGGGGTAATACCTACAAAATACTTTGAAAAAACCACTCATAATATAAGACATGCAGGTGGTGAAAGAATGGATATAAAATATAAGTTATCCAAATCTTTAGTTTGTAATGATGGTAAATGTATACCAATGAGTTTCTTATTAACTAAGAATAAATTGTCAGTTCCTGTGATATTAGGACAACCATTCATTAATAAAATTTATCCTTTTAGATGGATAGACAGAGAAAAAATTATTGCTACTTATAAAGATGAACCAATTACTTTTAAGTTTATAACTAGACCTTTTACTAAGGTATTGAATAATTTATATAATGAATTAATGTGCAAAGAAAATCAATTAGGATTTTTGAAATTTGAAGTTAATATGCTTACTCTTGAAGAAAAAATTGGATAATCCTAAATTAAAGGAAAAAAATAGTTAATATAACTAACCGAGTTTGCTTTAGAAATTTGTAATGATCATCCTAATGCTTTTTGGGATAGAAAAAAAACATATTGTGAGTTTACCTTATGAGGAAAACTTTAATGAGGAAAATATTCCTACAAAGGCTAGACCTTGTCAGATGAATTCAGAATATTTGAATTTATGCAAAAAAGAAATTGATAATTTATTAGAAAGGAAAATTATAGGAGTTTCTAATTCACCTTGGTCTTGTACGGCTTTTTATGTTAATAAACATTCTGAAATAGAAAGAGGAGTACCAAGATTGGTAATAAATTATAAACCTTTAAATAAGGTACTAAAATGGGTAAGATATCCCATTCCTAATAAAAAAGATTTATTAGATAGGTTATATGATGCTTTGATATTTTCCAAATTTGATTTAAAATCAGGATATTGGCAAATACAAATAGATCCTAAGGATAGGTATAAAACTGCCTTTAATGTACCTTTTGGACAATATGAATGGTATGTTATGCCTTTTGGATTAAAGAATGCTCCCTCTGATTTTCAGAGAATCATGAATGATATCTTCATGAATTACAGTGATTTTATTATTGTTTATATTGATGATATATTAGTCTTCTCTAAAACAATAGAAGATCATTTTAAACACTTAGAAATATTTAAAAAATTAGTAATAGCTAATGGATTAGTAATATCTAAACCAAAAATGGTTTTATTTCAAACTAAGATTAGATTCTTAGGCCATAACATCGAAAAGGGTGAAATTATTCCTATCAATAGGAGTATAGAATTTGGATCAAAATTCCCAGATGTAATAACTGATAAAACACAATTACAGAGATTTTTAGGAAGTTTAAATTACATCCTACCTTATTACAAAAAATCTAGCGAGAAGATACGACTATCTTATATGATAGATTAAAAAAGAATCCTAAACCATGGACTGATAGTCACACAAAAGTTATACAAAAAATTAAGAGTAAAGTTAAGACTTTGCCATGCTTAATGATAAGTAATCCTAATTGGGATAAAATTATAGAAACAGATGCCTCAGATGTAGGATATGGAGGAATCTTGAAACAGGTTGACCCTGAAAGCAGAAATGAAAATCTTATTAGATTTCATTCAGGTAAATGGAATAATTCTCAAAAGAATTATGCTACTATTGCAAAAGAAATACTTGCAATTGTTAAATGTGTATTAAAATTTCAAGATGATTTATATAATCAAAGATTTATTATAAAGACTGATTGTCAATCAGCTAAATATATGTTTAATAAAGATTTTAAACATGATGTTTCTAAACAGATGTTTGCTAGATGGCAAGCTAATTTAGCACCATTTGATTTTGAAGTGGTATATAAAAAAGGACAGGATAATAGTCTGCCTGATTTCTTAACAAGAGAATATCTATGATTCATTTAAATGATATTGTTCAAGATATGTATTTTGAAAAATGGTTAAATGAATGTGTTTCATATGAAGATTATATAGATAACACTATTAAGAAAAATGATATTGATTTAAAGTGTTATGAAAAACCTGATGAGGTTATGCAAGAACAAATAGAAACTATGTATCAAATACAGGAATTAGAAAAAGAAATATTTTCTGAAAAAATGGAAATAGATATGAATCTATTTGATGACCCTTATAATATTAATAGTCATGTTGATCCATATAGAATTGATAAACATGTTAATAATCATGTAACCCCAATATATGATTCTTATAGTTATATATTTAATGATCCTTATAATTGGATATATGATAAACATCCTGATGACTGGTTTTATGCATATTCTACTGATGCAGTCATGTCGAGTTACTGAGAAATTCCTCTTATAGAGGAAGAGGAGGTCGTGGAAGAGGTTACGATAGAATCTTAGCACAACATGGAAATAAGAAGTTAATAGCTTCTAATATCTCTGGTTTATCCAAAGATGATGATGAAATTCAACAATTCGGGGGCTTGGAAAAAAGCTCGAGAAGAAAAAGAAGGAGTTAGCGGTTCTCTTGCTCCAGTCTTTCGCTAGAATTCTAGAGGAAGGAAAATCTAAAGATGAATTAATGGTTAAAAAACTATGAGGAAAGAGTTATTTTACTCTTGAATAATGAGGATAAAAGATGGGAAGATCAGTACTGGACTCTCTATGAGAGATATCTTAATAATCACGGGATATCCAGTGAGAGGTTTATAAATCTCAACAAGTTTATGAGATGATACTCTCTAATCATGGTTGTGAATTTAGTCACTTTACAGGGGACTAATAAAGAAGTTTATAATTTCTCGAAAATTATAATCAAAAAAGGTAATAACCATTGAAGAATGGGGTATATCTCCGTTTAGAGAAAAGACGAGTCTTTGTTAAAGACATCCAAATAAAATGCAATTATTGGGATTATATCCAAGCTTTTGATAGAGTTTTCTTATATGAAAATGGAAAGAAAAGTCATACTTGGTTTATTAAGATGCTATTCGAAGTTTATAACAAACCTATTCCGGGGATGGTTAATAGATTGGTGGCAATTCTATGGTGCCTCGAGAAGATATTCTTCCATTATTATTTAAAGAATATTACCAAGAATGGTGTGAAGTTACACCAAGAAAATCTGAATTTATAATACGAGGATATTATCGAGATGGGTTTCTTTATGGAATTCTCAATTCCTTATATTTGGAGGAATGATCCAGGTTGTTGGTTATAACAAAAAACAACTTATTATGTCTTAAAGCGATGTTCTTATACAAGGTTTTGGGATACTATGATGAAAGAAGATTCCCATACTAAACAATTAAATTGTCATGATACCTTGGAATTAATAAAACAAAGGTTAGATGTTTACAACGAGAAAAAAATTTCAAGAAAATCTCCGGATGAAATTTGGACAAGAAGCAACTATGACAAAGGCGAGAGATAATTGCCCAACATATGGAAAAATTAGAGCAAGCTCTAAAAGAAAAACAAAATATTGAACAGGAAGAAAATTCCAATAGAAGTGATAGCTCAATGATATCTTCAAACAGATTCAGAGAATTGGAAGATTTCCAAGATGCGCAAGATCCAAATGATGTGGATTTCAATATTAAAGATGTGCTGGCAAGTGCACAAGAATTATTATTGACAAGATTGGAATCAGCTAAAAGCAAAGGAAAGGAGAAGATTTCTCGGGATAAGTAAGAATATTTACTTTTCGGAAGAAGTTAAAATACTTTACCGAGCGAGATTGTCTACTTTAACTTTTTATAAAGTAGCTTTTATAAAGCAATGTAATAATATAGTTCACTTTGTTGTTTATCTTGATTGTATTTTATTTCAAGTCCATGAGACCCTCTATAAAAGGGCGGTTATGTTTTAGTTTAGATCTAAGCTTTTTCCTACCTATTCTCTCTCTCTTTGTAAAACTTTTATAAATAATATCTTTGAAGTTTGCTGTACAAGAAGGCTTTCGCACTTTAATTTTGTAAGTCTTTTTATTTTTTTTTATTTTGTATTTATTTTATTTTATTTAAATTATGTTTAGCCTTATAGGCTAAATTATCTTATGTTGAATTATGGTGATTAATAAATAACTTGAAAATTCATGATGAAGATGTCTTAGGACTAGGGGTTTTCAAGAAATGCAGGCGTTATGGTTAGAATATGAATAAGTATGGAAGTTATGTTCGGGAAAGAATGGCCGAACTTCATTTGTTAAGCTTTCGTTAACCCAGTTAAGCAGTTGAGAGGATAAAGGCGTTAGGGTGTTAAGGCGAGGTTTAGTGGTCATTGAGTTACGAAATGGCTTCTATGCTAAAGCATAATCTGTAATTTATTCCATGTATCTTTGGTGGCTTAGAGATTTATATATATATATATATATATATATATATATATATATATATATATATATATATATATATGTATAAGCGGGAGGAAAACTTAAAACCGGAATTAAATGGCCGGGAATGCGAAAGTGCACCTCCATCGGGGCGGCTAAGAGGGTGTTCGAGGTGATCCATCGCACAGGGCATTCAAAAATTAGGGCCCCAATTTTATGTTAGTTTTATATATATGTGTGCGGGGTGTGTGTTTGTATTTTGTTGAAGAATAATAAAAATTCTGATTACTTGATTTTTTTTATGTTGATAAGTACCATTAAATATTGTTATCCTTTTTTTTTGGGGCAAACCAACCCACTCTATTTATAGGTAAAAGCCAAAAAAACGTGAAATAAGTTATTTTTTCTTCTTTATATATATATATATATATATATATATATATATATATATATATATATATTAACGAGGTTGTTCTCTTTAGTCTTCAAGTTCCTTCGCGATTTTTTTTTTTTTTAATTTTATATGTTATAGTTTCTACTCTCTGATTTACAATTATATATATTCAGTTCGTGATTTTACTGACTCCTTACCAAGATTTTTCAACATCGACAATTAGCCAATTACGATAATATAATTCTTTCATTCCTCCCTCTTCATAACAAATCAAGTCAATGGAAACACCTTTAAGAATAGTGGGCAATCTGATATCGATAGAAATGATTTGAATATGGAACTTAAGTTGCTTAGAGAAGTCTTGCCTAATGAAAAGATGAGACCTATTGATATTTTGATATTCTTGCAGCGTGTAGATTGTTTTCCTAACGCAATAATTGCATACAAAATTTTGTTGACTATTCTGATTACTGTTACATCTGCGAAAATGAGTTTTTCAAAATTGAAGTGGTTGAAGTCATACATACGTTCTACAATATCTTAGGAAAGACTCAATGGATTAGCGACGATAGCAATTGAGAATGATCTTTTGGAGCAAATCAAATATGAAGATTTAGTTGATTGTTTTGCTTCAAAGAAATCTAGAATGGTCGCTATTTTCAAGTGAAGAAAGATTGTTAGTATTTATATTTTTAAAATTTTGTTTAAAATGTTTTAGTACATTTTGGAGAACGAAAATTATGACACAATTGTAATGATTTTTTTTTATTATATTTACCTGAAAGTCACTTTTCTCCGGTTATTTAGGGCTTCATTTTTTAATTTAGCACAGGGCCTCCAAAATGATTGAGATCCCCTGACCTCCATAACGGAGTAATACCGATAGATGTCATCAACATATTCACTAACTTCAAGATAATTTGATGTAAACATTAAGACAATTCAAGATCCCGCTCAAATACCAGTTGGACCAGGGGCGAGGACTCGAAAACAATTTAGAGAAGAACTTAATAGTTTGGTTCAAAGAATCTAAGAACAAGAAAAACATGTGTTCCCTAAGGAGGGTGAGTCAAGTCTGATTACACTCGTCAAAGTGGATACGGACATGGGCTGACTTAGCGGAATGGAGAACGTGGGTTGAAACGTGGTATAAACTTCCAGCCACGGTCTAGACCATTATTTCCCGCATTATGTTTTAACTGCTTTATTTTATGCAGTTTAAAAAATTAAACACGCAGCATGCTAATCACGTAGTTCAAAAAGTTCTCAGTATCACAATTATAGTGTTCAAAATAGATAAACTGTTCATTTTCTTCAGAAATATTTATTCTTTATAAAACTATATACACGATAATACATAAATATTTTTTTTTTTATTAATTTTGCAACTTTTTTTCATTTACTTTTAATACAAAATATAGTTATTTTTATATTATCTTTAACTTTATATATTAATTATATTTGAATATTTAGAGGTATGTTTGATGCACTTTAGTGTATAAACAAGTGCGGGGGGACAAGAATTTGTCATTACAAGGGAATTTTTTTTACTGTTTTTTTATATAATATTCATAAGGAAATCTCACAAAAAATAAAATTTTCCTATTAAAAATCGTCATTTCTAGAAATTTTAGGGTTATTGCACCTTCCCCCCAACGAATCGTAACTATGTACAAATATGAAAAAAAATTTCAAGAGAAAGTTCATACATTGTGCAATTAATCAGTTTTATCGTTAACACATGTTAAAAGACATTTATGTCATATTATATTGAATCACATTCCATCCCAACATCAAATAATAATTTTTCCTAAACATAGAAAAATGAATCGACATTTCATTATGATTTTGTCTTCCAGTAAATGGAATGGAAAGTGGATTCCAAACCTATTCCATTGACATTCCATTCAACCAAAACAATATAATCAGACTTGTATTTATTTAACTCTCTTGCAATAATGAAAATGATTTTATTTTTTATTTTTTAAAAATGTTTTGGTTGAGGAAATTTAAAGTTAAATAACTCATATATTTTATTTCTAATTTTTTTCCAAGTTAAACAATCTATCTGTAAGGGTGTCTGTAACACCCCGCTCCGTAAGCACTTTTAAGTATATCAATTTTGAGCTGGTAATTTTTATAAGAGATAAGGGTATAATAGTCATTTGATATTATATAATTAAAAAAAAAAAAAAAAAAGAGAGGAGGGGAGAAAATTCGTTTCTTCAATTTATTTCTTGGCTACCACGTGTGAAGTTTTAATGCTACCGTTTCATTGCTTCGTGACAACTATTGTTCAACACCGACCCAAAAGACCTTTATAGTGTGTTGATTTCTACTAACTTCATATTCATCTTTAATTTGATCCATGTATTTGGTTGTTCATCAGTTAATTCCATCATCCTGTTCCATTTTTATCTTTTGCTTGGCCTCAAGTGGTTGCTTTATTTTTAATCCTTTCAATCCATATTACCATAGCTACTTCTCCTAACTTTTCTACATCACGACTCTCTCCTGTTTTTCTTCTTTCTTAAGCGAGAGTTTCATTACACTTTATAATCTCCTGCAACTTGTAGTTTTCTTGGGAATTATGTAGAACTCGAAGGATATGGAATATTTGGAGTCTCAAGAAAATATACAGTTCATCAGGTGAGTGGTCCTAACCATTTTGTAAAATTATATATAAGTATTGTGTATTCATTTATTCATTGCACTCATGATCTGGATCCACTCATGACACGCATTGTTACATTTATTTGTCACTATGAAATATCTTTCTGAATTGGGGCTTTGTTTTGAAATACTGTTTTATTGCATTGGAAATGATAAATTTGACTGAATCTTATACAGATTTGTCCTGTAAATATTGACATGGCATGATAAGACTATGAGTCTATTGAAACAGGTCCAATTATTTGATTTGAAGGAGCTAAGTGCTACACCAAAGGGTGTGAGCCACCTCTAGAGTCCTAATTCTGAACATCTGTATTTGGGGGCCCGTATGAAATGTGATATGTTTTTATTATCATGCCTATGTCAATTTCACCTCGACAGTCCCGGAAAAAGTGTTTAGAAAATCAGGCCCCTTATTATAATCAATATATATGTGGTTTTCTCATTGTGCGAACTATTTTATGAATATAAAGTACTTTGGAAGGAAAATGGTTTTAAAAGACATACGCACCACTGGCACGGCCCTCACTGAGTTTCGGCTCACGTTTTCCAAATGTTTTCCCCCTCCACAGGTATCTGAAGGTGGTGCGACATTGTGGTATCAGAGTGCGCAGCGGGAGCTTTGGATTAGCAATCTGTATTTACGGATATTAGTCTTGTATTTTATCGAATTTTAATGTAACCTTGTGGATATATTATAATTTTGGGTAATAGAATGTTTGTTTAGAGCCTTGGCGTTTGTAAAAGATAGAACCCAGTGCCGAGAGGCACGCGGCATTCCCAGCCCGAGAGGGCCGGGGCGTCACAGTGTCACCCGAACCCGCCTCACATACCTTGAAATAATGTGAGCGTGAGCTCAATATTTAAACTCGAATTTTATGTAAGCTAAGCGTGAGCTTGACCCCGCTCAGCCTGAAAAAAGTTCAAACCCGAATAAGAATATATATATATATATATATATATATATATATATATATATATAATACTAATTAAAAAGAAGAAGGCCTATAAATTGGCATTAATTGAAGAAATACTCAAATTTAGTGAAGAAGAAGAAGTGATGCATTTAAAGAGTGAACTAGATGTTTATTCAGAGGAAAAACTTTACCCAACAAAGAGTGGTAGTGTTGATGGAGACTTTATTATCTTGTATTATTGGACATGAAATGCTTTTAAATTCCCTATTTTGTCTATGATGCCAATATATGTATTAGCAATTCATGTAAGTTCGGTAGCATCAGAGAGTGCTTTTAGCATCAGGGGTCATGTCTTGAATCAATTTCGCAGATCACTGCTTCCCAATAAAGTTGAATGATTAGTTTGTGGTCAAGATTGGATTACGAGTTCACCAAAAGGGAGTGATTATGAGGAATAGTTTGATTATACTTTTGTAGGTTATTCTTTACTTAGTTATTCTATTTTACTTGTCTAAATTATTTTTTCTTCATCACTGATTCTTACTTTATTTACTTATATTTCATTTTTCTTTTGTAAGTTTGAAACATAATAAAAAGTGAAATATTTTAGAAGAATTCAATGGAATTGCCGAAATTGGATTTGGCACCAACAATGAAATTAAATCACTCTTTTGCAATTTGCAATTTCATCATTTGTTAGAATTTTAAGTGCATGACTTCTCTTGTTTGTTTTGTATAAGACTCATTTATTAGCATAACAAACAATCTTGGAACTTCCGCTTCTCTTGTTTTCCTCTATATAAGGCTTTTAAAATTATGGACTTCATTTCTTTTGTTTTAGTAAATATAAGGATTTTTGTCTATGTTGTATGTAGATTCTTTAACCTTTGACATTACTATGTATTTATATTTTTATTAGTTTATTTTACTTCAAGAATTAAGTATCATTATATTATGTATATTTGTATTCTTGTCAGAATTTAGTTTCAATGCTCATTGTATTATACTATTTTTGCTACACGATTTTTGTTTTTTTACTAATATAAATTTAGCTCGTGAGCTTAACTCGAGCTCACTTTAAAATGTGAGATGAGCGTGAGCTCAATGTTTACAAGCTTTTCCAGGCTAAGCTTTCCAATTTTTATGTGAGATGAGCGTGAGCTAAGCCAAGTTCGGCTCACATAACTCGATTGACACCCCTATCTATCAGTAATTAAAAAAAATACAATTTACCGATTTTCTACCGGGAACTGTTACTATTTTTGCAATTTATTTAAACAAAATTTTCATTACAGTTCTTGCCTGGTATTGGATTGGAACCGTGTGTTGAAATTTGATTCATGCTTAAGCTGGATTACAGGACAAAATGAGAACTAGCAAACAGCGGCAGCATGAAGCATACAACAGCTAGCAACTACCAAAAAATATCTACAAATCAGTTATGCAACTTGCATTTTAAACAGCTGGCAAAACTTGGAGAAAAAGGAATTAGTCAAGCAAGTTGGCACACAAAAATAACTGAATGATAGAGTGCACAAAGAAATCACAACAGGAAGATGGAGGACATAATTAGATCATCTTTGTACATACAATATATGTATATACTGTATTATACTTAGTCACATTAGCAAATAGGCAGTTAGCTTTTTTACTTATAAATAGAACATCATGTACACAATTCTATTTAATAAGAAAACTGGAAATTTCTTACCTTGTGCAGTCTTCTACGTTCTTCATTTCTTTACTCTTCTTTTCACTTTTCACTTCTTCACAGTCATCTAATTCTCAGATTCTAGAGTTTTATTATGGTATCAGAGCAAGGTTCTAGCCTAGAATTTGATTGTTTTAGACTATAATCTTACTTGATTTCTTATCTAGAAGTTCATACTTGAGAAAAATCTTGCAGATTCAGTTCATTCACTGAACTGTGATTGATATCTCAAATTTGAATCACATCAATGGCAGGCACCAGCACAACAGGAGCTGTAGCTTCAACAACTCCATATTATCTTCATCCTAGCAAGAGTCATGCACAATGCTTGGTGCAGCCTGTGTTAGAAGATGATAACTATCAAAATTGGTCAAGAGTAATGAGAGTTGCTTTGATCTCAAAAAACAAAATACAGTTCATTAATGGAGACTTGTTACAACCAGAAACTGATGATCCAATGTATGAGTGTTGGACACAATGCAATAATATGGTACTTCATGGCTGCTTAATTCTGTTTCTTCCACAATCAGGCAAAGTGTGTTGTGATACATCACTGCCTTTGAAATATGGAATGATTTGACTGAGAGATTCAGTCAAGGAGATGCTTATAAATTGAGTGAATTGTTAGAAGAGATTCAATTCTTAAAACAGGAAAATATTACTGTCACAACATATTTCACTAAATTGAAGATTCTATGGGATGAGATAACACTATTGAGGCCTATGCCTAAGTGTTCATGCAATCCAGCTTGTAAATGTGGAGGTTATGTTACTGTACAAAGTATCTTTGATCAAGAACATGTGATAAGATTCTTGAAAGGATTAGGTGATGAGTATGAGCAAGTAAGATCACAGGTTTACTTGACTCATCCTATGCCTAAGATCAAGCATGCATCATATCTTATAAATCTTACCCCTTCTTCTGTATTGCAGAATAAAACACCTTTTGAGATCCTATACAACAAACCTCCACCTTATGAAACACTTAAAGTCTTTGGCTGCCTTGTTTATTGTGTAACTATAGAACAAGGTAGGGGTAAATTTGACCCTAGGGCTAAAGCTTGTGTCTATTTGGGGAACTCAGATGTCAACAAAGTTCATATACTCATGGACATTGTCAATATGAGTGTTTCTGTTTCTAGACACGTTAAATTTCATGAGAACGTGTTTCCTTTTCAGCATTCCTCTTGTTTTCATGATTCTATTACTTCTATTCCTTCTTTGTCAGTCAGTCTTCCTAGTAATCTATCCTCTCCTGTTTTATTTGATGATCATTTACCTCCTGCTGAAACTCTTAATCACAATGACATCATTTTTCATAATACATCTACTGATACACATGTTGATGTCATTCCTAGAAGATCCTCTAGAATTCCTCAACTTCCCTCATATTTGCAGGATTATGTATGTCAATGTGTTCTCACTTCTCCTCATAAAATGCATAAAGTACTTACATATGATCATTTAGCACCTCAGTACAAGCATTATATTATTAATATAACTTCTATTGCTGAACCAAAAAGCTATGAAGAAGCTGTTAAAGATCCTCTTTGGAGAAAGTCTATAGCAGAAGAAATTGCAGCCCTAGAGGCTAATCATACTTGGGAACTTTGTGACTTGCCCTCAGGAAAGATTCCCATAGACAATAAATGGGTATATAGACTGAAGTACAAGGCTGATGGCAATGTTGAAAGAGCAAAATCAAGGGTTGTTGTCAAAGGGTATATTCAATTGGCAGGCATAGATTTTCTAGATACTTTTTCACCTGTTGCTAAGGTGACTACTATTAGAGTTCTTCTTTCTATAGCTGTTATTAAAGGCTGGAATCTTCATCAATTAGACATCAACAATGCCTTTCTACATGGAGATCTCAATGAAGAAGTTTATATGATTCCACCTAAAGGTTTTAAAGCTCCTGCAGGAAAGGTTTGTAGACTTATTATGTCTATCTATGGTCTGAAACAGGCAAGTAGGCAATGGCATGCCAAATTAACAGCTGAACTATTCCTCTTAAGTTTCACTCAATCTAAGAGTGATCCTTGCCTTTTCACAAAGGGCTCATATAATTTTTTCTTGGCTCTTTTGGTTTATGTGGATGATGTAATCCTTGCTGGTAATGATCTTTCTCTCATTCAAAAGGTTAAGAAACATTTACACAGTTCTTTTGGGATAAAAGATCTTGGTGAGTTGAAATTTTTCTTGGGATTGGAAATAGCTAGGTCTAAGGGGGGCATTTTCTTGAATCAAAGGAAATACACTTTAGACCTACTAAGGGACACCAAATTTACAGGCTGCAAACCATCTTCAGTCCCTATGGATTATACTTGCAAATTAGAGAAGAATGATTCAACTCTATTGCCTACTAACACTGATTACAGGAGCATCATTGGGAAATTGTTATATCTAACTATCACTAGACCTGACATATCTTTTGCAGTGCAACAACTAAGTCAATTCTTAGATTGTCCCACTGAAAAACATATCCAGGCTGCTCATAAGGTTCTTAGGTATCTGAAATCATCCCCATGGCAAGGTATTTTTCTTTCCAGCAAGTCCAATCTGTCTATAACAGCTTATTGTGATTCAGACTGGGCTGGTTGCACAGAAACTAGAAGATCTATTTCTGGTTTTTGTATTTTCTTGGGAGATTCCCTGATTTCTTGGAAGGCCAAGAAACAAACTACATTTGCCAGAAGCTCATCAGAAGCAGAATACAGATCAATGGCAAACTCTGTGTGTGAGTTACAATGGTTACTTTATTTGCTTAATGATCTACACATAAGTCATCCTAAGGCTATTCCACTATTCTGTGATAACCAATCTGCTATCTATATAGTGGAAAATCCTGTTTATCATGAAAGGACTAAACATATTGAACTGGATTGTCACTTCATTAGAGATAAGTACCAAGCAGGAGTCATAAAGCCTTTGCCTATTTCAACTACTAATCAGTTGGCTGATATCTTTACAAAGCCCTTGCATCATTCTCAATTTCAATATCTTTTGAAGGACTTAGGAATAAAAAACATATATCAGCCCAATCCAGCTTAAGGGGGGATGTTGAAATTTGATTCATGCTTAAGCTGGATAACAGGACAAAATGAGAACTAGCAAACTGCAGCAGCATGAAGCATACAACAACTAGCAACTACCAGAAAATATCTACAAATCAGTTATGCAACTTGCATTTTAAACAGCTGGCAAAACTTGGAGAAGAAGGAATTAGTCGAGCAAGTTGGCACACAAAAATAACTTAATGCTAGAGTGCACAAAGACATCACAGCAGGAAGATGAGGGACATATAATTAGATCATCTTTGTACATACAATATATGTATATACTGTATTATACTTAGTCATATTAGCAAATATGTAGTTAGCTTTTTTACCTATATATAGAATATCATGTACACAATTCTATTTAATAAGAAAACTGGAAATTTCTTACCTTGTGCAGTCTTCTACGTTCTTCATTTCTTTACTCTTCTTTTTACTTTTCACTTCTTCACAACCATCTAATTCTCAGGTTCTAGAGTTTTATTACCGTGTTCGAAATCAAAACCGTATAAAAGTACAACCGTACGAAACTGGAACTGTAAAACCTGGACCGTGGGCATCTCTTGTGCCACTGGTAGCAGACTTTTCCATATGGTTGAATTTTCCATATGGTTGAATTGCCCTTTGGTGATTCAACTCGGAAGCTACCATTTGGAAGGATCCTTGTATCCCAGATTTGGATTTGGAAACACATATAGTACATTTTGATCATCCAAGACATGTTGATTACCAAACTGTGAGAAAACTTCTGATTGAGAATAGTGGTTGTTGGAATAGAACTCTGTTTTTTTTTCTCTAATTTTTTAATTTTATTTATTGGGGGAGGGATCTATTTATTACAAGAAATATGGGATTCAAGAAGCGGGGAGGTGATTTGAACTCATAACCTCTATTTCATGAGGCCTCAACCTTGACCACTAGATCAATGCCTCATTGGCGAATAGAACTCTGTTAGAAAGTTTGTTGGCCCAAAATATTGTTGATGCTATTACCAAAATCATTCCTTCATAGGAACATGACTCTCTGGTATGATTTCCCTCCCAGTCAGGAAAATTTACCGTGAAATCAGCGTATAGATCGGTAAACTAAGAGAGCTTCTCACTATGAATCGACTATAACATTGGACAAGGTGGCTTGGGGGAAAGGTATGGCATTCTAACTTACATAATCGGCATAAACATTTCATTTAGAGAGTTATTTCAGAATCACTACCAACTAGAGAAAGATTAAACATATGTTTTCCCAAAAATGATACAAGTTGTATTATTTGTAATGGTGAAACGGCAAGAGTGGAACATATATTTTTGAAATGTCCTTTTTCTATAGCTCTATGGTTTTCATCAAAATGGCAGCTACGGACGAAAGTGTTCCAGTCCTGGGATTTTGTGAGGTGATTGAAAGAGATCCTATATCCATCAAATACTTTTTGGTTGCCGAATGATCAAAAAGAGGAATTTCTTAATTATGCAATGGTAGTTATGGAATCAACTTAGAAATTTAGAAATGAGGTTCTCAACAAAACACCTATGCGGCCCTGGGATGATATGTTCAATAACATTGCTAGAGTATCCACCACCTACTAAGATTGGGCTGTTAAAAAAAAAAATTAAGATTGGTACAAGAACTCCAGTGCAGGTATGGAAGCTACCTCAAAAAACCTTTTGTAAAGAAAATTTTGATGATGCATTTCATAAAGATAGTGGAATGGAAATCAATGCATGTCTTATCAGAAATGACATCGCGGGGATGTTAGGAGCATATATTCAAAGTGGTAAAGCTAGATCACCGTTCGAAGCGAAAGCGGAGGCGACCTTATTCATCATGGAACAATTAGAAATTAGAGGTAATAAGAAAGTTATCATCGAAAGTGATTGCTTAAATTAGAAATTTAAGTGGTCCCACCGTTGCAGATTAATGTATGGGTATGAATCAGATCAACATAGTACTTAAGAAGTACATTTCTTAGAAACTAAATTATGTTAACAGAATTTGAAACTCTGATGCCCACAATCTAGCTAAATGGGCCGTTTCGAAGTATCTAGTTACATAGCTCCTGCAAATCTTTCCCCTCAAACTTGTGTATTGGAGGCACTCTTTGTAATTTGCATCAAAATTTGGATATTCTATATAGTTGAAATTTATTTGGCAAAAAAAAAAACTTTGGATTTTCTTATTTAATTTTTTTTTAAGGAGAGTAAAATGATCAAATATACCACTTTACATATTAAAAACCCACTGCGTTTATTAAATCCAATTTTCTTAACTTTCTTGGTTTACGTAATGGGCTTCATAAAGTTATGTAAGCCCAAGGTCAAGATATTAAACTTGGTAGCCCAAATGAATTAGGGCTTTGTTTTGTTCAATCTCTACTCCTTCCCGGCTCACGGTATAAATCAACAGGCAATCTCTCTCACCTCTCCTCATTACCTTTGCTCACAGAATCATAGACAGAGCTATAAAATTTTCTACTTTTAGGGTTTAGGGTTTGGATGTATAATTTGTTCTTACTATTTATGATTTATAGGAATAGAAGAATTGAAGAGCTATGATGAAACATGAAGAAAGTCATGCACCACTCTGATCTTAGGTGATTGATAATTTTCTCATACCCATTCTATTTTCTGAGCTCTTTTATCCATTTTTTTCTCGACTAAAGATTTATTTTTCCTGTTTTTGTTAATTTTTATTTTTCAATGAAAATTAAAAAAAAAAATCTGGAGTAAGGGACCAAGTGATGCCTATTACCATGATGCGGACCGTACAGCAGCATATTTTGTGTTGTTTCTGGGGATAATTCTTGGTTTCTGATGGTTCCTTCTACGATTTCTTTTCTTTTCTAATTAAAATTCAGTGCATTATAGTTCTTGGACTTATAAATTCTGAATTTTTTTGTAGATGATTCAGTTTAACACTAAAATTTTTTAGGGAGAAATCCGATTTAATCGGAGCATAGAGAGAAAACCCAAGTAGTATGTGTTAATATTGTTTATTGTTTATTATTGTATATTGTCTATTATTATTAGTCTTATGTTTAATTTTCCAACTACTATCGAAGGAGAAGTCTGTGAAATAATTTATAGTTGAGAGTACTTCTAAGAGATATGGTTAGATCCAGGATTAATTCAATGTAAAGGAAGTTTGTCCACAAAATTCTCTTCTTCTTTTCCGGGGATATACTTCGAACGTTCGGCTTCGGTCGCAGGCGATGATTACTTAATAGAGCCATAATAAAACTTTACTTCTTAAAATCAAATTCAAAACGATTTTACTTCATACAATACTTCAAAATCCATTTACCCTTTGGTTCATAACAGATACTTTAGATAAGAATAAGGTATAGCAATGTAGTATCTGTTGAAAATGAATCATGGAAATACATCAAAGGAATAGCCATAACTTGATGCAATATGCTTACTTTGTAAACTGACATGCTTGATTCCTTTGTTTTTCTTTTCATATAAAAACATACGTTTTGAATTCCAATTAAATCACCATAACATTTAAAAGATTGAACATCAGAAACAAAGGATTCTAAACCCCTTACTTCAACACGAATTCTTCTTCTAACTCGATTAGAAAATCCTAGCGTTGCTCCCTAGTCTCCGCCTCCCTCGTGTCTGCAAATGCACCGAGAGATATCTCAAAATCAACGTTCGCTCTCACCTCTTCATTAACAATGTTACTGCTCTCTTCTATATTTTTTTTACGATTCATCAATAGGGAGGGGAGGGGATTATATATACTTCTTTTGACTTCTCTTATTCCACAACATAAACACACCATCAATACCCCCCCCAAAAAAAAACTAATGACATCCGTTACATCTTCTCCCATTCCCAAACTAATAAATCCAATACTTGCACTTAGGTCCCTAAAGAAGGTAATTATTCCCCCGATTCTTAATTTTATTTTTATATATATCCTTACTAACTAAAAATTAATACGGGGTTTCACAGTGGTGGATAGGGATAGATCCAATTGGACGCCAAAACCTCTTGCAGAGAGGCTGTTATTTCATCATTTGCTAGGGTGGAGTAATGGACTGAATATTTGTTGTTTGGAAGCTTCGCAGTGATGGCTCCACGGTAGAAGTTAATGTAAAGGTCTTTTTCATGGCTAGTGATTTCAATCTTATCACCAACATTGTAATCAGGATAAGAGAAGTCAAAATAGTTGTTGGAACTTGCCATTTTAATTGAACTGTTATTAAAATGAACATAAATAATTAGATTATAAAACAGTAATAAAATGAACAGAAACAATGTATAGAAGGTTATCAGAGAACAAAAATAACAGAAATAACGGAGAAGAAGAAACCAAGCCCAAGATTTTACCTGAGAAGATGAACGGAAGATTGACGGACAATGACGTTGATGCACTACAATTCAGATTGAAAACTCTGTGAAAATGTTAGACAGCATAACCCTCTATTTAATACCCACTTTCCACCCATTCAACTCCAGTCAACCGTCCGGATAACCCACCCATATAATATGTATATTTTTTTCTTTAACAATCCTAGCACACCACTTCCTAAAAGTACTCTTTTTTGGTAGATTCATCTGTTTTGTCAGAAACAATAGATGAGGAACAAAAAAAGAACAAAGAATGACGTGGGTTCCAACATTTTGAAACCTTAAGAAATTAAATGTTTTTCGGGGGGTGGGGGGTGAGGGGGAGGGGGTGCGGGAATCGACCCTGGACCGAAGTCCAGAGCCGCTGTGCCTTTTCCACTGGGGCATCTTATTCCCACAGAAATTAAATGTTTAACATTGAACTAAAGTGAAAAAAAATGTCTAACATTCAAGTACATTAGAAAAACATAAGATTCATAAAAAAAATAGTCTTGTAGAAAAATTCAAACGGTTCATCACCATGACGTTCTTTATGCTTGTGATTCCTATAATAAAAAACACAAATTGGGTTAGTTGGTGGTTTAAAATTAAAAATTTATTAAAAATAAAAAAGAATAAGTGTAAGTGTAATACCTGTGTGGTTAGTATCGCCACATTACGTTCTTCTGTCCTTCCCAAAATTTCATCTCTGCCTAATCAAGCCCGACTATCTTTTTGTCCACGATTTCCCACGAACGCCTGTATGTTTGTTACTGCCACGTGCCTTTCTTCTGAAATTCGTAAATTTAGCTTGGGCACTGAATTATTTTTTCGTATTTGAGAAGAAATTGTAGAAAAATACTTTCCTTAATAAAAAAAAAACCAGAAAAGACAAAAGATTAGATAATGCAAATTCTTTTTTTATTTTTTATGCAAAAGGATTAGATAATGCATGGCTAAAAGTTCTTCATCTTTTTTTTATTAAAAAAAAAGTTTTCATTTCAGTGAATTTTTTATTTTTTCTGAAATCAAATTCATTTGTTTCTTGGAAAGTACATTAAGGTCTGGATCATTGAATCATCCTAGTTTTGACAAATTAAAAATTTTCTTCTACTGCCGTGATTTGTTCGTATTTTTTGGTTTGATATAATAGATTTTTGTCAAATAGGCTGACAAAGAATAATATTCTTATTAACCAACTCCCAATTCTTTATATATTTTGTCCAATATTCCTATTAACCAACCCCCAATTCTTTATTTATTTTGTCCAATATTCCTTTCTTGAGTGTATAAATATGGAACACACAAACCATCTTGTAGGAAGAAAATTTGAAAGCTTTTGTAGAGTTTGAAATGGCATCTTCAGGCTCTGATGGAGACAAATATAGGTCTCATCTTAGTGAAGAGGAGAAAAAGGAAACCAAATGGAGGAACGGTCCTCCTAATTACGATGTTGTTGATAAGCTCTTCGAAGAAGGTCGAACGAAGGTACAATTTAGTGCAATTTTATTTTAAAAAAAACGCGATTTAATTATCTATTTTTTTACCTTGTATATGCCTTTTGTTTGTATTAATGTTGTCGGAATTTTAATTTCTAATTTGCTGAATTACGAATTAGGAACTTGACCACTATTACCTGGGTTACCCCTTTCATATGCTTAAAAATAATTGATCCTAAGGTTTTGATTTCTCATACATGTTTCTTTGGTAGATATGGCCAATTGGATCAATAGAAGAGAAAGTGCAAAGGTTAGTGAAGACATGGGAAATGGAATTGGTTCATAAGGCAGATCCAAATGACTTCAAAACATTGAATGCAAAGGAGTTTAGAATAAGTATCAATGGAAAGAAGCCTTTGACATTAGAAGATATGGGGAGGATTGGTGGAAGCTATAATATGTTCCTTCAAACATCATTGCCACAACATCTTAGATTGTATAATCCAGCTGAAGAAACTAGAGAGTCTTCCATGAATGCTTTCTTGACTACATTTCCTCGTGGATTCGCCATTGAAATTCTACAAGTTTATTCAGGGCCACCATTGATTGCGTACAAGTTCAGACATTGGGGAGTTATGGAGGGTCCTTTCAAAGGCCATGCTCCGACTGGAGAAACAGTTGAGTTTTTGGGAATTGGAATCTTCCAGGCATGTGTTTCTTTTCCTTTTCTCTAAGTTTATGTTGCACACATCTCTTTAGTTTCTATGGCTGGTAAGATATATGTAGTTACTAACGATAAGTCAAATTCATTATTTTGCTGGTATAAGAATATAAGTCTAGGCATATATTGTCTTATTGAGATATCAATTTTGGCATAGCAAAAAACGGTTATCAAGTAGTTGAAAGAACAAGTGACCTGAAATCCCGAAGGGCATTTGTAATACCCGAAGGGAAGAACCTTAGAGGGGGTGAATAAGGTTCTCGAATAATTTAAACTTTTCAACCACAATGTTTTTCTAAGTGATCACCTTAACAATAATTATGTTCATTAAGCATATAAGGTGAATTAAATGATTATCACTTAGATGGCTTATGTGTGTAAATGCAACACATAGGGATACAAGACAATGAATATGATCAAGTATTGTCTAGGTCAAGATTCCTATGTTAAGAGGACTAGCATCTAGCAAGAGATATATAAAACTAATAAGATCTCTAAATGCAAGTCCTATGCCCAAGCCAAGGGAAGATATTAAAAAGCAATTGATCTAACTCCATACAGTCAACTAAGGCTCATACAATCAAGTTCATATGAATATAAGAACAAGTATAATGTAATAACTTAAAAGTAAAGAGATAGAGTTAGAAGATCAAACACAAGGATGTAGAATGATTCGATCATTAAGATCTACATCCACTACCTTGGGACACACCCAAAGATTTTGACACATTTTCACTAGCTTGTCTTAAGAGATTATAATGAAGGACAAACCAACTAATGGTTTTTTATACACTCATTTAACCTTCCACGATTGGGAACTCTTTCTCTAATCTAGTCTACTAAGTGAGGAGGTTTTACGAACACATCAACCCTACTTCTATTTCGGGTTCATCATTCACTCTAGTTCCTACGATTACAAGAAAGATCCACTCCAACTCACTGGAGGCCCCAAAACCACCAAGCACACTAACAAGCTTTGCCACTCAACCATTTACAAAGAAAGATAATCTCAACACATGAGATTTTACATTTAGGAAAATTCTGACATGGACCAGGTACATGTGGACCTTGTGGTAAAAAACTGACCACATCATCACAAAGTTGTCTCTCTCATCATTATGTGGTGATGTGGTTAGTACAATCTCCCCTTTTATCAAAATCAATGTTAGCTAGAACAAGATGAAAACAAGTTATAAATCTTAGCTAACAAAGACAAAATGGATGTGATACCATGAAAGTATAAACATATGAAAAGCATATGTATCACGAACCAAAAACTAAAACCAGAGGAAGTGTAAAGTTAACACTTTAAGGGAACATTCCTCTTTAAGACAATGGTTAGCCAAAGAAGTATAACAACTAAGGCACTGAGCTAACCAAAGAATCAAATAAGATCAAAAGATATAAGAGAAAAATGCACATGATCTCAAATGATAAGGGAGGTATTACAAAAGATATGCTAGAAAGAACATACTACTCCCATAAAATTTTCACAAGTTTGCTCAAAAGATATGAAAATATGAAAACAAAGCCAACTTATGATGTGACGATGCATATGATATGACAAGTTTAGGCATACATCATATAATTAGGGGGTAAAAGATATACAATATATAAAAGCTCCCCCTAAAACACTTCCCGCAGATAAGGAGATACAAAAGTGAAAAGATATAAGTTTAGATTATACAGTTTTGCAGAAACAAGGCATGTTCGGTCGACCGGATTTGAAGGTTGCGGTCGGAGAACAACTGAGAGACTTCCTTCTTCATTCTTCACCTTTGGATGCTTTCCATAGTTGTTGGTGAAGTGAGATTTCTCGTTTTCTCTGTGTTTAGCTAATGCATTGGCTCTGCTTCCAACATTGTTGCTTCTTCTCTCGTGTCCTTATTGTAGAGAGACACACATAAACTTCCTATCTTCCTTCTTCACCTTTTAACTGTCTCCTCTAATGATCATCCCTCAATATCATCATCAATGTCGAGTGGATGAGAGTAGTTGTTGGTGAAGGAAGATTTATCGTTTTCTTTGTGTGTGCATATATCTTTGCTTCTAACATCGTTGCTTCTTCTCTTATGTCCTGAAAAGACATCAAGTACAAAACATATGCAATAAACAACAAGTCTCTTCCTCAAGTAGTTGGTTATAGTTCAAAAATGAATTCAAACAAAACTATAAAGATGATGATTAACAAGAAAGATAAAGCAAGGTAAGCACATAAACAAATAAGTTTGAAATGGAAGTTATGAATCAATCAAGGTGAGCACAAAGTTCCCAAATATTGATTACCAAAAGAGATGGAGGTTTTAGATAATTTTTAAAACAAGCCATCAAAACTAGTGATATTTGCTCTTTTGACTTTAAGCAACTTGGTTCTCCGATGGATTAGCCTTTAAGCTTTGAGATTTCCAAGGGCTAATGAGTACTATTGAATTTATTCTTTTGGCACATCTCCTATCATTCCTCATGGAATGAGCTGCCCCAATGCCACTTCTTATAGGATCTTTATCTTTGATGCTTTGTGACATATTCTTCCTCTTCCTTGTGATTTCATCATCTCTTTGAGAGTTCTCTGTTGCCTTTGGCATCTTGACACCTTGGTTGTTGATTGAAGGAACATAGATTATTGTATCTATAAGGGTCAACAAGGTGAAATCATCAAAAGACACACATAATATATTCATTTGAATATATAGAGAAGATGGAGTCATCACGGATGGTAGAAAAGACTCTTCTAAAGAATAGGTAGAAAAGCGAATGGCAATAGATCCTCCTAGGGTGTTAATCCTAAAAAAATGGAGACTAGGCTCTGATACCAATTGAAATACCCGAAGGCAACAACGTTAGCGGAGGGGGGGGGGGGTGAATAAGGTTCTCAAATAATTTAAACTTTTCTACCACTATCTTTTCCTAAGTGATCACTTTAACAACAATTATGTTCATTAAGCATATAATGTGAATTAAAGGATTATCACTTAGATGACTTTTGTGTGTAAATGTAACACATAGGAATACAAGACAATGAATATGATCAAGTATTATCTAGGTCAAGATTCTTATATGCAAAGCTTATAAGATCAAACAAACAAGTTAAGAGGACTAGCCTCTAGCAAGAGATATATAAAACTATTAAGATCTCTAAATGCAAGTCCTATGCCCAAGTCAAGGGAAGATATAAAAATCAATTGATCTAACTCCATATAATCAATTAAGGCTCATATAATCATGTTCATGTGAATATAAGCACAAGTATAATATAAGAACTTGAAAGTAAATAGATACAGTTAGAAGATCAAACACAAGGATGTAGAGTGGTTCGTCACAAAGATCTACATCCACTACCTTGGGACACATCCAAAGATTTTGGCAACTTTCTCCTAGCTTGTCTTGAGAGAGTACAAAGAAGGACAAACTAACTAATAGTCTTTTACACACTCATGTAACCTTCCACCATTAAGAACTCTTTCTCTATCCTAGTCTACTAAGTGAGGAGGTTTTACAAAGACATCGACCCTACTTCTATTTCGGGTTCATCATTCACTCTAGTTCATACGATTACAAGAAAGATCCACTCCAACTCATTGGAGGCCCCAAAACCACCACTATCACTAACAAGCCTTGTCACTCAACCATTTACAAAGAAAGAGCTCAAGAAAAAGAAATCCCTCTAAGGTTTGGATATTACAATGTAAGCTCTAATTCATATTTTGAGAATGAAAGAATATGTAGATGAAGCTCTCTCCCAAATAGAAATGTTTTAATGAACGATTGGAAGAATTTAGCTCATGAAAGTGTTTGATTTGCTTATCTAAAACTTGTATGATAAAGGCCCCTCTATTGGCTTGAGCAAAGAACAAAAATCAGCCTTAAAGGCTATTTATAAGGTCCAAAAATTGCAAGAAAATCGAGTTACAACAGCTTATATTTTTGCTTTGACAGGACAACTTCGGTCGACTGGACTAGGTTGTAGGTCGTCCGAAGTGGTTCCGAAGTTAAGTTCATAGGCTTATTTTCTCATCTCGGTCGAGGACAAAGGGAGTTCCGGTCTTCCGAATCAATGGTTCGGTCGACCAACCTATAAAATAGTCTTCCGAGATTTTATATCCGTTGGAGTTTTGGAACATTCAAAAGTGACAAACTACAAAAGACACTTGACCAAACAACACATGTCGATCTATCAGACATAATTCAGTCTTTTAAGGTCTATTGCTAGATAGTTAGTGGGACATGACAGAAGGAGGTCATGTATTTGGCACATGCATCATTTCTCGGTTGATCTTGACCAAATTCCACCACTTTTGGGCACTTTTAGCATCCCAAAATCAGTTGTAGATATAAGGAGGTCATAAAAACATTTGTAGCCATACTTGCTATTGCTAAATAGTTAGTGAGCATAAATAGTGATTTATTCTTTTAGAGATCACCTAAAGATATTATAATTACTAAATAGTTAGCGAGCATACATAGTGTTTTATTCTTTTATATCACATAAAAATAATATAATTACAATTTTATATGTTATCTTAATACTTTTTTTTTAAAAAAAATTAACTTTATTTGGTTTGTTTGAAACAGTTGAATGAAGATTCTAAGATTGTGAAGGTGGAGTTTTTTTATGAACGTGGAGAGCTACTCAGTGGACTTATTAAGGGCAAAACCTTTGAAGAATCAGCAAGTGAGAAGTCCTCATCAAGCTGTCCTTTCTTTGACTAAATTAGCAGCCTAAAATTAGCTGTTATACATTGCATTATTGAGCTAAGGGGGCATCTTTGAAAATTGCTATGCAAGTGCAGTACAAGAGCAAATAAAATATTAGTTATTTGGTAATCTATCATTGTAATCCTAAACCTTTATTTTAGTTCTGGAATGGAGCAAGAAAATGTGTTTCTGTTATCAAAATAAAACAAGACAGTTGACATTGGAGGAATATTTAAATATTGCATTCACATTTAAAATTTGATGGATCTATAAGTCATTTCATGTTATGTATTTGTATTTGATGAACAATTTTATCAATTGAGTTTGTGAATGTTCCCCACAAAGCCAATATAGTCTTTCTTTTTCTTTTTTCTTTTCAGCTTTGGTGGTCAACTGCAAACCATGGTAGTTATTTTTTGGGTAATGCGCATTAAATTGCCATAAAATATTTTGAAATTTCATATGTTGGACTCAAATAATTATTTTTGCTAATTTTGATCATGAAACTTTTACAAGTAATGTGTTTTGAACTCAAACGAATTTTCCGGTTAAATTTTTTTAAAAAGCCTCTGACCACGTGAGGGATACTTTTTTTTCCATAAAAATTGAACGTCATTATCATCCTCTCCCTTGACACATTCTCCATTAAAACCCTCAAAACTCTCATCTCACACATTCCATTCCCCCTTATACCTCTGAAATCTTCTAAATACACTTTCAAATTCCAAAAAATTTGAACCCATCTTCCATGAATTTAATAATTCCGCAAAAATTGAGTTAGATGAGTTAATTTGACATTCAAATTTGCAAGCTATTAACCCCAGATTACTAGCAGAAGTTCAAAATTCAAAGTAAGATATCTTAATCACATATTCATCATCAATATAGGGCTAGAAATAATGACTACATTTAATGGAACTCATGGACTCCTCTTGAAAGCTGATGAAAACCTTCTCAGCACCTCAACTGCCCACCAAAAATTGAAAACCCAAAAAGAGCTGACCGTTTCCATGCTTGTTTTCGCTTTCTTCAATCCCCTGTTTTTCTTCTTCTTTTTTTCTGATTTGTCTCTGAGATTTGTAATTTGATGAATTAACAGTGCAAAAACAAACATGGAAATAGAAGCTCATATCACAAAATTAGAAAAAGAAAATCTAAACTATAACTTTGATTTCGTTTGGAGAATTGGAATTGTATACACTTTTAATTGTAATTAATTATACACAACTAACTACTCAGAATCCAAAATATTATTCCGATTTTTATGCTACAAACAAAGAATGGTTTAGAGTTTTGTTCATCAATCCATTTTATGTACATTTTAATAGTTTGGAAGATAAAAAACCATGAAATAACTTGATAATTTTTTAAGATTGAAACTTCCTCTTATCCTTTCACTTTGATTCATGTTCTTGTTTCAAACTTTCTCAAAATTTAATCCGAATTTTATGCTACAAAATAAAGAAGGGTTTAGGATTTTGTTCACCGATCGATGACGAAATTACTGCACATTGGAATAATTTGGAAGATAAAAACCATGAAATATGTTAATAATTTTCATCATGCTCTTGTTTGTAGCTTGTAATTTTTTTTTATGTTTTGTACCAAAAAAAAAATCGGCATATTCTGGAAATGAAACAGATTTTAATTTAGAGAACATCCTTGATTAACGATACTCAGCAATTTACTTGAAAATCCTATAAAATTCAGTAAAAAAATTAACCAAGAACCCGGATTGATTGAAAATGTTGAATTGTACAAAAATGTGATTGCATTTCCATACAAGGTGACTCAAGCAATGAAATTTAAAATACACCACCATGAATACATACAATAAAATGAAACTATTTCTAGAATACTTTTTTTTTTTTTTGTTATGAATAATCCTAAAATACAAATTAGCAAAAAAAAACATTACATTACTTCAAAAAACACCATCAGATTTCATAGAGGCACAATAATCACAAAGATCATCAGCATGAACATCTTGCATTTCATAATCAGAAGAGTTAGAAAAGGCTTCCCAATCATAATCATCATTTTTATCATCTTCATTTGTTGATTCATCATCATTTTCATAATCATAATCATCTTCATCTCATCATCATCTTAATCTACATAATCATCATCATCTTTATCCTCATCTTCACCGGTTGATGGTTCATAATAAACACCATCTTCATCATCTTCACTGATTGATGGTGAATCAAACAATTCCATAGTTGGAACTTGATTGGCTCCCTTTACCTCTTGTATTTCAAAGAATTCAATAACCATTATCAAATTAGTGGGACTCAAGATTAAGGTTTGAATTCTTTCAAACTCATATCTTTTTGCTACTCTAATTAGCACCTCCTTCAATTCTTCACTCAATTGTTACAACTTGAAGCACCTATCATGGTGCATTTCCTCAATAACTTCTACCTGGGTAGGGATAAGTGCATGATTCCTTATTGAATCACCCAGTACAACAGTACAAGGCAATCTCTGCGCCTGTTGCAATAGCTCTTTCATAATGACCAAAGAAATTTACAACCTTGATGACAATTGTCAGACCAAATTGAGCAACCATTCTCATCAGCGTTCCTTTTGCATCAAAAAAAATCATATTTGGAAGCTTGCAGTTCATTTGAGTGTATAGTGTTTGGATGACTATCGAGTATTCATGGTTGTCTACTATTGTTTGTTTTTTTGAAAGAGAATCCATTGGATGTATAGTGTAAAAGAATATTTGTATCAATCTAATTCAAAGAATTAAAATTACTATTCTATTTATATTTTAAATCGATTTATATAGTATCTAACGTATCCCTCCCAAAATTTTCAACTCCTCGTAAATAGTCCAAAAATTATGCTCCCTTCCAATAGGGAGACAATGCAATGAATAAAAGATGTTAATCCCAAAGAATTCGTTTCTCATGCTTGCTTCGGTGAGAATGAACCGAAGCTATTATTCTTCATCTTCTTTCTTAATTTTTTCTTTATCTTATTAAAATTAAAAATTTGTGTAGTGCGTAATTTTTCAAGTTGAAATATGTTCAAAATGTTTATATGAGAATGTTATTGATATGATTAAGATTGCATATCCTTGCAAGATTATATTCCTAATGTCCAATGCAATTGTGAATAGAAATGTTTTCTGGAATTGGATTAGAAAATAAGTTATTAAAAAATCCCAGTTAATAAAAACTAAAAAAAAATTAAAAATGTCTCAATTTACCAATTAATCCGTTTAGGGGCATAATTGCCATTGTTTAAGAATGTAGACATTATCTAAGAATCTCCGATTTCACCGTTGATTATGTCTCAATTAAAATACGATTGCAATTAGGGGCATAAATGTCATTTTAGTATAAAATTTAAAATGCATAGTATGTTGTGAGTAATTATTTCAATTGAAGTTATATAATGTAGTTATATAGTTTTAGAATATAGACATTAGCTAAGAATCTCCGATTCCACCGTTGATCATGTCTCAATTAACATACGATTACAATTAGGGGCATAAATGCCATTTAAGTATAAAATTCAAAATTCATAGTATGTTGTGAGCAATTATTTCAATTGAAGTTATATAATGTAGTTATATAGTTTTAGAATATAGACATTAGCTAAGAATTTCTGATTCCACCGTTGATCATGTCTCAATTAACATACGATTACAATTAAGGGCATATATATCATTTTAGTATAAAATTCTAAATTCATAAAGATAACTGTGAGTAATTATTTCAATCGAAGTTATATAATGTAGTTATATAGTTTAAGAATATAGACATTATCTAAGAATCTCCGATTCCACCGTTGATCATGTTTTTAATTAGTAAAAATAAAGTTTTTAGGTGTACATTGAACAATTTTTTTTAAAAAAAAATTGGCTATGTATATTTTGTATTATTTCACAAAAAAATTCCGTTTTGTCCCTATAAAGCTTTGATTTTCCAACCCTAAGTCCCTGAAGGGTTCTGAATTTATTACCCTAAAGTCATTTACATGTAATAAAAACTAAAATATTGTCACATTTAAGATTCGAACTCATATTCAAAATTAGTATTACAACTTAAACTTTTACAATTGACCAACTGAACCACATTAAAACATTGAAATACACTAACATCGATTTTTTATTTGTTCGTTAGAATATAGTGTTTGGTTCATCAAAAGTCCAAACGTCTTAAATGGGGAGCAAACCCTAAATCTATTCACAATGACCTTTCTTCTCCCCATTCATCTCCTTCCAAACTTTAGATTTTTCATCTCTTTCAAGAAGCTTAAGTTATTTAGGTTGATTTTCATAATGACAAATCAGTTATCGGCGAAAAGGTTGAGATTATCGGCTATGAAGAGGGATTTTCGGATCATTCTACTTTCCAACGATTGTTTATTGTATTCTAGGAAATTAATATGGTGTCCGATATGACAACCTAGTGAATGAGGATAAAATTACAAAGATCGGAGAGATTGTTTCATGGAGGTTTATCAGGCCTAGGCCTTCGTTTTTTACAATGGAACGATTTGAAATTTGTGCAGATGTTGATGTTCAAATTAGGGATGGATGGTGGACGGGATTTGTTGTAAGTGTAAAATCAGTTTTTCCTCATATCCAAATCAATTTGGTTATTATCCAATTTCAAGGATTCGTGTCCATCATGACTTTGTTAATTTCAATGGCATTTGGATATGCACTAATTTTAGTTAGTTAGTTTGATTTTATTTTACTTTTATTTAAATTTTTTTTATTATTTATTTAAGAATTTGTACCATTTTCTCTTCAATATGAAACATTATGGTTTTTATTTGTAAGTTAATCATTCTATTAAATTTTCTATTTTCAATTCCCTTGTTTTTTTTTTCTTTCAATTGTTAGATTATATATATATATATATATATATATATATATATATATATATATATATATATATATATATATATATATATATATATATACATATATAATCTTAATGGTTTAAAATTTATAACCAATCAAGTGGTAATTCAATTTCCAGTTAGGCTTTATCTCAATTCCATTCTATTAAATTTTCTTATTTAAATTCCATTCTAAATTTTCTATTTTAAATTCCACTGCTCTTTGTTTTTCAATTGTTGGAATAAATATTTAATTATGTTGATGAAGTGATATCTTTTATATAATTCAAAATTATGGGATATAATAATAGTCTTAAAGTTTCAATTTAGTTCCTAATTGAAGTAAGATTATATATTCCATTGCTGTTGTTGGAGGAAAATTAATCAAAATTCTTCAATGATGTCATGTATTAATTATTAATGATTGCCTAAAAAAATTAGCACCTCGTGAATAGAAAGAAACCTTTACTATTCTCCATAGCCGATCTACCCTATTAAATTCCACCAAGATCGAAATCAGTTTTATGTTTTTAAAATTAAGGTTACGACAAATGAACTTCCCAACCCTTCAAACTTCTTACCTCCCTTACACGTCTATCCAAACTTACCAACCCTTCAAACTTCTCAAACTCCCCTCAACCTCTATATAATCTATCAATCTTCATTTCTATTTCACAACATCTTCATTCTTCAACTTTTAGGCAGGAACGCATCAAACTACAAAAAAATCAAGGAAATATGGAGAGGAATATTGCACTTCCAAATTACAACATCGGTGACAGAGTTGAAGTCATTGGATCTGATTTGGAATTCATATGATCTTAGTGCACAGGCCAAATAATTTCTACTGTACTAGATAACAAATTTGTTGTCAATTATGAGACTCTTCTCAATGATTTTAACAAAACACATTTGATGAAGGTAGTTGAGCATCATTTTTTCAGGCCAATACCACTCACAATTGTTGTCCAGTTGTTTCCTTTGGGTGAACAAGTTGATGTCTTCTGGAATGAAGGATGGTGGATTGATATTGTTGTAGGGTATAAATAAAGATTCAATGTTTACACTGTTGGCTTTTACATTATCCTTGTCAATTGACCAATTTTACGAGGTCCCAGATTCGCAAACATCATGAGTACGCGAATAACAATGGCAACTGGGCATTCGTAATTAAGGAAATATGTTGTAGTTTACTAGTTTTTAGGTTAAGTATTTGTTTTTTTCCTTAAAGTATGTAATTTTTTTTCTTATTGTTAATGTAATTTTATTTTTATTATTAATATAATTTTCTTTCTATTGTTAATGAATCTTTTTATAATTGTTGAAATATAATTCTGTTTGATTAAAGATGCTCGGAATATATATGATCAAGCAATTGATAAAAAAAATAAGCAATAGAATTGAAAACAAAAGAATATAAATTTGCGCAAATTATAATGGGGACTAATGTGTAATAAAAAATTGTAGGATTTTCAATTGGAGAAAGATATATTATAGTTGAAATAAAATTTGACATCAGGAATTTGAATTAACCTTTTGATATCATCAGGATTTTGAATTGAATTTTGATATCATTATGAATTTGAATTAAAATTTGATATCATTAGTATTTTCAATTCATTAACACCTGATTTAAAATTTGATATCATGTATTTGAATTAAAATTTGATGTCATCAGGTATTTGAATTAAAATTTGATACTATTTGGAATTTAAATTCATTAACACCTGAATTTAAATTTGAATGATCACGAAATAGATTTCATTAATAACACGAAATTGAATTTTGATTGATCATTGAAATCAAAATTCGATTAATTATTGAAATTGAAATTTAACATGACTAACCAATTAAACAAAAGAGACACCTAAAATTGAAAATTACTAACAAAATAACTAAGTACTAAAAATAAAATTAAACATAGAATTGTTATAATGTAGGACATAGCAGGAACGCAGGGCAGTAGAAACAGCAGGACACAAGGAATCATTAATGGCAGGACAAAAGGAACAACATGACACAAAGGAATCATCAATGGCAAGACATCAGGAACAACAGGCCACAAAGAATCACCAGGGTAGCAGGAATCATCAGGACAGCAGGAGAAACATTAAACGGAGGAAGACGTAATGCTTTCATTTTCAACAGTGAGACCGACAGAGTCATCAGGAGCATAATCATCGGAACGAGCAGAGACATCAGAAGAATCAGCAGAGGAATTTGATGATGAAGAATTGGAGTCAGATAAAACCACAACTGAATTTGTGGTATATCTTGAAACAAGAAGGGATACGTTTATTGGGCAGGATAAAGAAATCAAAAGTTGTAAGAAAACGTGTAGGGGAATGACGTGAAATTTTGAAGTTTGTCGTGGAACAACACTTGACAAGTAACTCGATTGTCAACGAGGATCCAACTTGTTGCACGTTGCCCCACCCGAAAATTAAACTGAATTGGGCGGAATTTGAGGGTAAAGATGATGAAATTGTATGTGAAGCTTGTTCTTCTGAATTAGAAGTTAAATATATCTATTCGCTGTTTAAGAAATTGTAATTATATTCTTCGCAAAAAATGAAATCTTATGCCTCTCAAAATCCTTAATTCTTCCAATTTTAATTTCTTAATTTAATATCATTAGAAATTTCGTTCTTATTTTAATTTCAATCTAATTAGAGCTTATAAAAAGAAACCTCTTATTTTGGATTATAATAGATTAGGGTTTCAATTTTATGATGATTGAAATTTTGATGCATCAAAAAATTTAATTTAACAAACATATGCATTAAAATTTCGGCAAATTCATAAACATACTCTTAACAAACCGATACAACTGAAAAAAATTACAACAAGAAGAACGGAGAAACATAAAAAAAAAGGATACAATAAACATGTAAAAAAAAACTAGGCCATAAATGCCCAATTATCATTGATCCATGCATAGATTTGGTGAATTAAAGTCGGCATCTTGATTCGAATATTTTGGGAAGGTAAAAATGTACACTCCATTAGGCTTTATCTCCTTAACCTTGCCCCACCACCAACATTCTCTAGAGTACACATCCATGTATTATCGAATTTGAATTTTGTTGTACTGAAATTGACGGCGGCAGTGGACAAATATGCTTCCATCTAACAATTGCCTTAAGAGGGCTGCTTTCATCTTCTTCTAAAAGAGTATCATAATAAACCTCTGTTTGTAAGTCAGATTTTCCAGACATTACAGTAGCTTTGTAGTATGAACCTTTTAAACCTTCCTCATGACGTATAACTTCCACTTTATCAAATTTCTTATAAGTTGGTATCATTACTACGATAGACATTTTTCTTAAGATCTTAGAATTTAGGTTTCGGAGGGGGGAAGGAGCTAGCTGAAGGGAGTAATGCTTATAAACTATTGAGTGGACTATATGATGAAATATTATATGAAATGGCGGTGAAATTTAGGAAATCTAAAGCGGCAATTGGGTGTGATGGAATGTTTTTTTTGGAATGTGAAAAACCACATTTTTAATTAATTTTTATGGCTATTAATTATAGATTGAATTGTAATTATACCACCTTGTAATTAACTTTTAGTTTTCCATTGTTCAAGAAAGACTTTTAATTGCCCAATTCAAATTTATATGCCGATTCACACCATCAATAATTCTTTCTTTCTACTAGATTTTTGCAGATTCTTTATTTTGAGGAATGTCGAAACAAGAATTCTCTAATGAAGAATTATACACGGATTCAAACTTTATTAGCAATCCAACACTAGATGATGGAGTTGTGGTGATGAGTAACTTACGTTGCCACTGTAAAGATTTATACAAGCTGAAGAATTCAAGAACAATAAAAAAATAATGGAAGATTATTTATTGGTTGCCATAATTTCGAGGTAATTAAGGTTTATTTGAAGCAACTTTTAAATTTTTATTCACAAGGAATAAGTCTATTATGCATTGAATTTTTTGAATTGTGAGGACGTTGCATCATCCTCGCATCTGTCCGCATATTCTATGTATGGATTCAATTATGAATTCTTTTTTCTGACACCAGTAATTTCTGTTAGATGATTTTTTTTTATTTCTATATATAGAATGAAAATTGGAAATGCAACTTCTTTGTGTGGTTTTCTGATGTCTGTTAGCGACCGATTGATTCAAACTCAGTTAAGGATTTATACAATCCAGACTTCATGAATTTGAGTAATGAGATCAGTGAGATAAAGAAGAACTCAAGAAGTTGAACAATAAAAAAAAATAGTATATTTAGGAAGGTTTTAACTTTTGTACTTTTGGGATTTCTCGTTTATATTTTGGAAATCAAAATCACTATTGGATTGTAATTGAGTTCTAGTAATATTATTACCTGATTTTTCTTGTAATTGAAACACTTAATTATGATCTTCAATTGAATAAGTAATTTTGCAGTTTGCAAATTTATTAAGTAAGATTTTTGTAGAAAAATTTCTTGTTTATATTTTTTATATCAAAATCACTATTGGATTGTAATTGAGTTCTAGTAATATTATTACCTATTTTTGTTTGTAAGTGAAACTTTTAATTACGTTTTTTTATTTGAATAGTACTTTAATGGAGTAATGTTTATTCAAAACAATTCAAGTAATAGAACTTCAAAAACATAAATTCTCAATAGTAAATTGTTCAATCTTCTCAACAGCTTCCAAATGAAGAAACAAATTGTTATACTTAACAGAACTCAAAAAACAAATCACAACTCCAAACTAAGATCAACAATATCATTCAAGTCATCATAAAAAGTTTCCACCATGTCAGTAGTTGAACTATTACTTCCCTGTACTTGTGTTTGACTTTCTAGATTCAGGCTTTGACTAAAAGCACTAATGCCACGAGCTCTTCCACTGCCTTTGCCACGACCGCGACCTCTTCGCAATTCAAAAACACTTCTCAACTGCGTACTCCTTGATCGACCTCTTGTTCTCGCAATAGGGGGGTCTCTAATACAATTATTATCTTCCAAGCTTGGAATGTTGTAATTTGTATCAGATATTTCAACCACAGAAGACTTCAAATCAATCAACGAGCATTTCACGAACTCCATCCTAGATTTGCTACACAACGAAAAAATTATCAAGTCATTATGTCACGACCCAAATCCGATCGGTGACATGGCAGTGTCTCATTGGTTAATGAAACACCAAAGCCGACAAACAGAGTTACTAAAAGGAAATTCATTAGATAAATCCATAAATAGTAATAAAAAAGTAACGGAAGCGTTATTCTAAAAACGAAATATGTTTAAGTTATTACATCTCAAGGAAAATACAAGTTTCAAAGTAATTAATAACTATAAAAGCGATAACAGGTGTGAACTATCCAGTTAGGATCACTCTTCTTAATCCCCATCCCAAGCTCCATCATCACATGTATAATCAACATCTACAAAACTCGAAAAAACAAAACCGGATATCGGATCGAGCTCCGGTACTCAACTGAGGACCTAAAAACAGTAATATAGATAATAATGACGAGCATGAACACGAGACAACGAGAATCGAGATACGGATAATGCGAGATGACCGTTTCCCCAAAAATACCCCCTATGGAAGTATATGTAAATGACTCGTCCCCAAGTCTAGCAAGACTCGGAACTTCGGTGCAGGGGACAGATGCAATACATGATATATCAGAACAGAGAGTTCATAACAGAATAGTGGGATCGCACAAATGCAGTTTTGAAAAAATGAGATGCAAACTTGTGCAAAAATGCACTAAACAATACTCAACCTCCCTAACTCATATGAAACCAAAAAGACTCCAAGCAAACAGCAATTAAAGACCCAAAACAAATGTTCGACTATACTTATCAAATCTGACATCCCAGATCGGAATTCATGACATGAGCATCCCATACTACTCATGCACAACAAACCAATAGTTATGTCAGACAATCGAGTATAAAACAAACAAGGACCAAACAAGTAAAGAACAACAAATAAGCTAAACAACTAAACTCTTCACGTCTAAGCACTTCACACAACCGAATCCACATCAAGCACGTCTGCCCTACAGTATCCTCGATTACACAATTTACTTAGACGTTACGAACTTAGTTATCGCTATGACACTACAATCCCACAGTCAAGCTCAATTGTCTAATCAGACCTATAATCACTGCTAACAGCCCCCATGTATTAACCCACTGAGGAAGGGCCACACAGAATCCACACAGAAACCTAGTCGAATCTTTCCCCGGCTAGAGGCCAAAAATAAAGAATACGTCCCATTGTGTCATTGCCCACACATGAGCTCCACAATTAATCGTTAGCGACCCTAACTTGTTTCTCCCCAGCTAGAGTCCCGGGTCCACATATCCACACAGAGATATCGCGAACACCAGGTTCTAGCGATATATAAATGGGACGTATCTTGCTACAGACCTTTCATAAACAAGAGCTCGAATGGGGCGACGACTCGGTCGACCAAACCAATTAGGACAAAACAAGGACTCTATATTAGGACAACTCGATGCAGACCCAAATAAGGTAATTAAAGAAAAGACCCAATAGTCCCCAATACATAACATATACATGGCAGATACAGAACAGATACAGTGCAGTGACAGTTTATATGATTTTAGCGATTAATGAAAACGATTGAAATTCAGATATAGACATGCTCAAATCATCCAATTAAAACAGAAACTCATTTAACAACGGAAAACTCAAATATTCAATAATTAATTAATCTAGCAGTTTATGCAATTGAATATCCCAAGAATAGTAAATCATGCCGGAACAGATATTAACAGTAATCAAAATTCAGTATAGAAATTAATAATAGAAAGCGAGGTCCCTACCTGTTACGGAGATAAAATAATGACAAACCCGAAATCAGTTCTGACAGCTCACTTCCGGGACGATAACTTTCTGTTGGAACCTCCGATTCACAATCCGTCTGCGCTGACTCGAAGGCCTTTCAATTCTCTTCAAAATCGATATACTGTGGGTCGAAAACGGAGGTCGATAACCCTCTCAACCGTCCCGTAAAAGTTCTTGGCAGAATGTTTAAACGCTAAAAAAAAATTATTTGTTCTTGTTCTTCCTGTGCGGCTTAGAGCCGCTTCCTTCTTGTTGGCACGATTTCCAACGCTGCCCCCTGACCCTAATGTTTGATGATTGATTGCCAAATCATTGGCTTCCTTTTAAAAATTTCTTTGACCTGCGGCTTAGAGAGAGCCTCAAGACTTGCTTCCTGTGATGTTTTTGCAGGGCTCCCAGACAACCCTCAAGACTTGCTTCCTTTAATTAAATTTTTTTTTCTTTTTTTTTCCTTTGTCATTCACGGCACAATTCTTCTGCCTTGATTATAACCGCACGACTCCCCAGGAACCCTCCACCACTTAATGCCCACGTTCTCTTTATTTCTTTATTTTTCTTCTTGCTTTTTGATCCCACGAAATCCCAAGAGTTCCTTTTATTCTTATTTATTTTAATTTCCATCAATTATCTAATTAAAATTACACATGTAAGTGAATTACAAATAAATCCTCAAACTACGTTACGCGTGCGAAACGCCCCTCAACAAAACGTACACGAAACAAAACACATAACATGTTATAAAAATAATTATAGATGTAGTCACATAATCGTACGAAAAATATTATGCATACACAGTTAATCGCGAAAAATAAATTACACGTCAAAAATCACGTACGCAAAAGTTACGGTTATCACATTATTCCCCCCTTACAAAAGTTTCGTCCCCGAAACTTGCTAACCATGGTCTCTGAAAAGTTGTGATACTTCAACCGACTTCTTATTCCCACTCTCAAGTGACTTTCCACTCTGAGTGGTTGAACTTCGAATCCAGAGAACGTTAAGATGGGTGAAAATGAAGTCATTTACTAATTTCAACAAAAAGTGAGAGAAATTGGAAATCAATCTTTTCACTAGATAAAGAATATTTTAGTGAAAAGTTGATGAGCGAAATTATGAGTTCTCTGACAGAAAAATTGAATAAAAGAGTACTCCGATGAGGAAATCAAAGATTGAACTAACATGATATTTGAGAGAAAAACTACAACAAGGCAGGATATATGGATCTAGGTTGTTAAACCAACATGTACAAATCAAGAGTTGGCAACGAAAATTGATTCACTGGAAATGGAGATTACAATTCGTAAACAGACATAGGGTGAACAAAATGAGAACTGGAAGTAGCTAAAGGGTGGATCAAGAAATGGAAACAATGGAAAAGTCAATTTCGATGATCCATCACTAACAGGTCATCCAAGTGGAGACCAAGACAAATAGCCAAAAGCTCAAAAATGGTTCTAGAGCTGAATCAAATAAAATATAAAATTTTCCTTCTTTCCAAAGAAATGAAGTACAATGGACGTGTGGTACAAATGACCAAGGACAAAAGAACCGACAATTCCATTAAAGGCATTAAAGGGAAAATGAATGAAATAAAATTAAAACATGTGTACACTAAGATGGTGTGCACAAAATGGAAGAATAGAAATTTTCTTGCCAAAAAGTGATATAATCAATATAGTAATTTCGGTCCCCAAGAAAAGTGTTTGCAGCTAATAACTAGGATTCCGAAAGAACAAACGTGAGGAAACCAAGAAGGCAGCAAATAGAAGATGAAACGTAATGAACGCAATAGCAGAAGAAAAACACTTTTGAGAAAGAACCGATGAAGTAACATTTTTGGGATATTCCAACGAAAAGTATGCAACAAAAGAACCTCTAAAGAGATGAAACTATCAATGTAACGATACAAGATTTGTCTGCAAATCTTGTTGAAAATTTTCTCACAAAACTTGATGAGAGAGAACTTGTTGAGATGACAAAATCTTAATAAACAAGAGCCAAGAAAATGTTACAATATAATGAGTGAACATGATGATAATTTTGATAATCACTCAGGTTTAGGGGTGCAACCGACGAAACAGGTACCAGCCGGGTAAGTAAAAAAAAATCATCTGATGGGGTAGATAATTAAAAATTGATCATGTCGATGCAAGAAGAACTTCAACGGTTTCAAAGAATAATGTTCAGAAATTGGTTACAAGAGTAGATGATGTGAACATCATTACATTTGAATGGGTGTTTAGAAACAAGCCCAAAGAGTTAAGAAATATTATTAGAGACAAAACCAAATGGTAGAGAACGGATGAACTCAAGTACATGGGACGTATTTTGATGAGAAGTTTGCTTATGTAGAAAGACTTGAGAGTTGAATCTATACGATTTATGTTAACATGTGTTTCAAGAATAAGTATATGTGGAACAACCCAAACGGATATGGAAAGTAAGATTATCCAATTCATGTACACAAATTGAAAAAGACTATTTGCGAACTGAAACAAAACTCGAGAGTTTGGTATGAGAAGCTAACAGAGTTCTTATTGAAGCATGGACATACAAGATGTGGAGTTGATAGGGAGATGTTCATTAAGAATTAAAGAATTCAAATCTTGCCAAGTCAAGTTGGTGATATTTTGTTTGAAACAACAATCAAATGATATGAACAAGGTTGACACTTTACCAGCTAAAGCAATGAGTATGGTAAGATAATTAACATTCTTATAGGGATTACAAATCGAAATAAGGAAAGAAGAGGTATTCATCCCTCAACCCGGATATGAAACGAGATATTGTGAAGAATTTCAACATGAAAAGAACTCAAAAGCCGTCAAACTCCTATAGGTGTTAACACCAATCAATGAAAATGATAATAATGGAGTTGTTGGGGATAAATGAGAAAAGAAAGAAGTCATATTTGATTTGAAACGAAATACGAGTTGGGCATAACCAGGTATAATACGTATGAATGGCGTAGTACAACACATATAACGTGAGCGATTGGTAGGGTGTATTCGTCACTGCTTCCTTCACTCAAATCCATCTTAACCCCACAAGTTTATAACAGATAAGTTAAGGTAACCGATAAAACACTTAACTATTGAACGTGTGAAGTAAATACATGTAGAACATGGCATGGTATAGCATATAGAATACTAAAGCATGACATATAGAAAATAATTAAAATATGTTATAAACAATTAACAAGTAAACATGTGAGGCATTAACAAATAAAGCATGGCATAATACAAGAAATCACTGAGCATATTTCATATATAAGCAGGTCAACATATACATGCAAATCAGTTAATGCAACCATCACATGTATGTAAAATCATATAACATCAGGATATAACATTCGATAAATAGAAACATCCTAGTCCATGGTCTCTACCCACACACCTCACATTATGTGTTCTTGTTATCCTAAGTTCATTACAGATTTTAATCCCTAAGGTTCGACCTGCTCTGATACCACTTCTGTCACGACCCAAATCCGATCGGTGACATGGCAGTGTCTCATTGGTTAATGAAACACCAAAGCCGACAAACAGAGTTACTAAAAGGAAATTCATTAGATAAATCCATAAATAGTAATAAAAAAAGTAACGGAAGCGTTATTCTAAAAACGAAATATGTTTAAGTTATTACATCTCAAGGAAAATACAAGTTTCAAAGTAATTAATAACTATAAAAGCAATAACAGGTGTGAACTATCCAGTTTTCTAAAGGGCACAATTGGTGAACCATTGAGCTCAAAATTTCACTTCAAACAAGCAAGACTTTGGACAGAAAACAATCATTTTGCAGCCATCTTAATAAAAGAAATATGAAGGCAATTGTTTTATTTCTTTTATGAAGGCAATTGTTTTATTCTAGAAGATACGCTGGCAACGAAGGCAGAAAGAGAGTTTTGTAGCTAATCTACTAATGGCCATATCTAAGAAGCAACTAGTATTGAAGTTGATAAAACATGATACCAAATCAAAAGCT
The DNA here is from genome assembly GCA_026122235.1 of Vinca minor. Lineage (NCBI taxonomy): Eukaryota > Viridiplantae > Streptophyta > Magnoliopsida > Gentianales > Apocynaceae > Vinca > Vinca minor. Next base: position 12,503,654 of record JAOCZM010000011.1, on the reverse strand, counting down.
TCTGTCATTCCAAAACTAAAATCTTTATTCTTTATGCTATAGGTCCCTAATATAAGTTTGTTTAACAAATTAGACTGCAAATACCTCGTCGGATGGAAGAAATTCCTTCTTGAACCATTTTCATTATTATATTCCATATAAACCAAATTCACATAGGTGCAGTTCAATTGAGGGAAACAGAAGGAAAAAAGAGAGTAGGAGGGGAGGCGGACAGATTTAAGATTTCAGTATTTTGATTGATTTTTTAGGAAGGACAGGAAGTAAATAGGAAGGAAAGGTTTTGATTGATGATTAAGGTTTTGCCATGTTTCGAGTCTCGCGTGCTTTGAATGACAGTCTGCTGCTCAAGATTGTGTCAAGCTCAAGAAATTTATTGGCTTGCCTTTTTTTTGGTCTTGTTTTTATTATCATATTGTGAGAGTTTTAAGTTATGCATTCTTGTTATCTTGTGAGTTATGACTTACGAGATATCCTAGTTAATGGTTGGTTAATGACTTTTGAGTTATTTGTTTGATTCATGTTGTTGTTGTTTTTTTATTTATTTAAATTATGCAGTGTTATATATATTTTATGTATTATTTTATTGTGTCCTCTATAAATCGTTATAGCTTCCGCTATAACATTATTACATTTTTTTAGCTTGTCGCCATGATCCGCCATAAAAAATTGACAACTGAGGAGGAGAATGTAGGGGCTGGTTCTACCATTAAAGCTTTAGTTTCCTTTTCGCCTAAAAGCAGTGTTGTCAATGGCAGATGTCGATAGGAAAATAGCGGATGGCGTAGCGGGTTATGGCGGCTTTAAAAATATATATTTATATATGTAAATACACCAAAAAATACATGTAGAATATATTAACATAACAATATATAATAAGCTAAATCAAGAATAATAAACTACATTAACCAAAAAAAAAAAACCAGTATAACAATATCATAAAGCAAACACCACAAATCTCGTAACACAAGTTCAAATAAAATCATCTTTATTATTATTATTATTATTATTATTATTATTGTTGTTGTTTTTAAAAAATTTACTTCCAAATCCATTTCCATAAATACTCGAGTCGTTTGCTAGTAATCCCTCTTGCTTGCAGAATCACAATGATATTATCAATGCGTACACAGGACATGTTTTTACAATTATTTAGCAAAATATTCCATAGTTAATTTTCCCTTTTCGTGGAGAACATAGTAATCAATCCAAAGAGAACTCTCTACTTTATCCTAGAAATCAAATCAGCACGAACACGAGAATTTCTAGCTTGGCTTTTCAAGACATAAGTCCAGACAAATACACGAAAATAATTCAGAGATAAAATGCATGCCACAATATTAATGCACTTGTTTCAAAGTATTCCTCAACAAGTGTTTCAAGCTTCTCTCAAATATCATAGAATAGCTTTAAACAAATTTGTCTGTAAAACCTAGTGCTAATATGTACGCATATCCGACCATTAACAACAATAGCATAAGTCATAATTAAACACCATACTAGATAGGTTATCAACATATACACAGGAAACTCTTACAAAATTGGAAACATTTCCAATATAGAAAAGTCAACATACTAAATTTCATGACCGATTTCATCATTTTCCTTTTGGATTGTAAGTTATTATTTGATGCCATTTTTTGAATTTTCAGTCATTATAAAGCATCAAACAAGAAATACACCTAAATCACAATATAATCAAAAAGAAAAAAATATATTAAGAATTCCTAACCAATTCAAATATTCCATGAAAAAAGGAAAAAAGAAATTAAAAAAAAAAATAGCAGAGAAAGAAAAATAAGAAAAACTAATCTGCACTGGTCAGAGCTGGTCCCGGAGGATGGGTGGTTGGAGGTGAAGAGGAGTCTGTGACTCTGACGCATACATCACTTTTTAAGGTTTTAGTGTAGATTTTATTTTATTTTAAAAAATTTAGAAAATTGGGTTGGGCAAATAGTCCGAGCCCATCTCTAGTTTTGGCCCAAAATCCATAAAAAAAAACCTGTCATATCCGCCACGGCTGCCATAATCGCCAAACCAAATCCACCACACCACAAGTTTAATATGTCGGAGGCTGCCATATCATCCACCGCCATCCGCCATGGCCGCTATCTAACAATACTGTCTAAAAGTGATTAAAACCAAGGAGAACCTAAATCTTTTCGTACTAGAATAAATTGCACTTATCTTAGATTCTTAATACACTTTTATTCGCCTAAAACACAAATCTAAGCATATCTCCTTTCTCATATTAGCTGTCCAAACACAATAAACACCCAATCCTCTCATCTCGTATCCTTTCTCTCCAGTGTTGTCAATCGCGGATGGCGGATCATGGCGGCAAGCAAAAAAAATGCCATAACGTGCTATAACGCCTAATAGCGGACACAATAAAATAATGCAAAATATATATAATACAATACATAATCTAAATAAAAAAGCAAAAAAATAACAAAATGAATCAAACAAATAACTCAAAAGTCATTAATCAACCATTAACTAGTATATCTAGTAAGTCATAACACATAAAATAACAAGCATGCATAACTCAAAAGTCTCCAAACATGATAAAAAACGATAACCAAAACAAAACAAGAAAATTCGAGAAATCTAATCATCTTCTCCCTCTTCCTCTTCCTCCCCCTCATCTTCTTCAATATACTCATCCTCCTTACTAGGAACAGATGCAAATCCTTCACCCTCTTCCCCATCTAAGGGGCCATCAAAATCAATATCAATATCTTTGATATTTTCATCTATGTCATCACCTTCAAAATCAAGTTCTTTTTCAACTTCAATTATTTGCTCTTTTCCTCTTCTACTCGACGAAGCAATTCCTCTACCTCTACCTCCTTTAGACACTCTCGAAGCTGATGCGGATAAAAAAACAAAGAAGAGAAAGGTAGATGGAGAAAAGAAAAAAAAAGAGAGAGAGAAGACAGAGGAAGATAGAGAAGGGAGAGTAGAAGAAAGAATAGAGAGTCAGAAGATGGAAGATGAAAAGACGTACATACCTTTTGTAGAGTGCAGAGAGAGACGGCAAGAGACTTTTTTTTTTTTAAGAAAGGCAAGAGACTTGATTAGGTAAATATATTATAATAAAATAACCCAAGCCCATTTATTAAAAAAAGAACAAAAAAGTCCCGCTATACCGCCATGCCCGCCATAAAACGCCATAACGTAACCGCCATAACGCCCGCGAAACGCTGAAAGGCGGACACCACTATATTAGAGGATATAGCGCATTGCGTATTGCGGTGGGACAAAATTCCGCAACGCCATACCGCCATGAATAATTAAAGCCTGAGGAAGAGAAGTTGCTAATGAGATATTATGTAAACTAAAACGCAGAAGACAATAAGAGCATCCCCGCAATTTGCACTAGGAAAGCTCAATATCCTTCATACTGCAATTAAGCAAATTTCAAATAGATATATGTGAAGAAAAATTTCCTTTTGGATAGGACAAGTTATTAACTATTAAGTGCATTAAATATGCTGATAATGTGACACTATTCGGAATTATATTATTAGTCTAGAAAAAGGTAGCTTTCGGCAGCCCTCGAGACTAGACAATTGGACACCAATAATAGGAAATATGTCACATATATGATAAAATAGATCCCACATATATATGTGCCATATAGATACATCAAAACATATTTATTGCCAAGCAAGAGCATTAACAAGCACATACTGCTGCTCATAAATTTCAAAAAGAGGCTTACATGGTTATTACTGGTGTCTTCCCCCAACCCACCTCATGAGCTCACAACAGGGATAGAAGTATTCTTGTCATCTCTTTTTATTTACATTTTCATGATTTACCCCTTGCTTTTACTATATGTCCAACTTATTCAATCTGCCTTTTGGAATAATCAAGGGAAATTGAAGGCAAAAAAATTCATACTTGTCAGGGATCATTAAGTGGCGTGAGATGAAAGATTTATCAAAGGGTGGTTGTATTGGTGCTTTAATGTAACTTTTAACACGCTTTCTTGAGAGATTCTAATCCTCTTTCCTCTACTTCTTATTGTCATTAATGAAATATCTTCTTTTCTGCTAAAAGTAAACTCAAGCAGATTGCATGTATTTCCAGTTCTCTGCTCTCAAACACTAGATACCAATTTATACAAATCAGCTCCTCTTTCCTAGACAAGTTTGATGTTGAGACTAAGAGTAGATTCACAATCACCAAAAACAACCAAAAAGAGAAAGGAATTTTGTCCACTATCTAGCTAAAACTAAAGCAGCACTTTATCTCAGGTTGTCATACTCACTGTAATGCATTAAATCAGATCTCAAATTCATTGCATTCTTCTTTTGGATGAAAGGAATTAATCAGCAAGCAACCATCATAACAAAAAAAAAACTTATACAACTACAATATATGCAACCATAAGGGGCAGTGGGGACAGTGTACGATAGCGAAAGCTGTCTTCTGAGAGGACTTTCATAGTTATACTTTCAGTTAAGCATTAGCAAGTATCATCAAGAAATATAACAATAAAATAAATTCAACGGAGTGAAATTCGTAAACTCACCAAACCAGCCTTTGGATTCAGCAACAGCCCAATAACTTTGTGCCTCACTCCTTGGACCAGCATCTTTTCTAGTCTCCCCTCCACTAAACAAGAGCAATGCCTCATTATCTTTGGCCGTGATCTCAACTCCCTTTTGTATATGCGTTACAAACGTAGCAGCCTGTCCTGGATGCTTCTGATAAGACTTCAAGAACCAAGCATCCTCTTTATCAACCTTCTCACAACTACTACTCGTATAAACAGAATGCCCAGCTACCATTACAAGATTTCTAAGCTTAACAAACGGATACGTTTCGGATTCCATATCAACTTTATTATTATTATAACTACTACTACTACTTGTCGTTATTCTATACTGACTCTCGTAAAAAGATAGTAGGACAAGTATAGTGATCCCAATTGACAAAGAAATAAAGAAAAGCATAACAGGATGAAGCTTATAATAGTAACTAATCCTATTTCCTATGGACTTAACCATTTCCAAGGGATGAAACCAGCGGGAATTTTTCTACTTCCGGGATTTTCTGATCACTCCAGATTCTAAGTCAAATTCGCCACTACCTCTTGGATAGGCTTGAAATGACTTGATACTATTAGACCCCAGAGAGTAATTTATCTTCATGGATTAAACAAATATTTAGACATGCCCTAATATTTGAAACAGAACCCTAATTAAAAATGATAATTAGCAGCAGAAATCTGGCATCACGTTTCGATTTTGCATGCAAAATTGTGATCAATGGCACCTTAAAATTAACAAAAAAATCTAAATCTAGAGAAAATGCAGGAGAATTAAATATATAATTAAGGAATTCAAATAAAGGATCAGTAAAATATATAATAACTAAAAAAGAATTGTATGTATTTGAAGAGCAAACAAATTCAAAGATGGGGGAGACTAGTATATCAAGGAAAATGGTTCCAGTTGATCGATTCATGCATTATTTTCATGCTTTAGAGTAAATTTAAGCTACAAAACTTTTGATTCTGGAAAATTTGAAGGATTTTTCGAACGAAAAGCTTATGGGATTTCAATGTTTTGAGAGATTCAGGAACAGAACAAGGTGTAGACGTGGAGGAAGACTTCTCAGTCTGAGAATATGGGAACGCTGTCGTTTACTTCTTCTGTCTCTCGACACATCATAGTTCTCAACCTATGTTGGAAGTTATCAAAGTTCCTTAGCCCAGTGGGTAAGGGTCTGCTCACGATTATGAGGTTGTGGGTTCGATATCCTCCATACATAGAATAAGCTTTAATTGTCTCCCTTTCTAGGGCTCTCTTCTCCTCTTGTGAGGTGTTCTCTCTCCCCTTATGGAGCAACCACCCAGCCGGGCTTAAAAAAAAAAACCTATGTTGGAAGTTTCTGTTAATAGTGTCATATGATCATTAGCATATGTTGGACGTTATATATATTTTGAGCATGTCATTTAAATAGTTAATTTTGTTTTTGAACATCAAATATGTGATTTGATAGTAAATCTCATTAACTTATACAATTAATATTCTGATTGTCCTTAGTTTTATGTAATTTTCTATACAAATAAATAAAAGTAGTATGATGTTTGATTGATGGTTATGTTTTACTGATCATGTGTAATGGATACAAATCATATCATATATACGATATATTGTATCGGACGTGATCCGAAAGAGAAGTAATACTTCATGGTTCTTTACTCATAAGTATTAATTCCTCAATACTATTTTGGAATCCTTAGACTTTATGTCTACATCGTTTCCAGCATAAATGGAGTTATGTTTTGACTTAGTCGGACGTTACTTTTAATCGAGTAATTAATACGACTGATGATCGGATGTAGTATCCTATCATGGTTTGAATAACGTGAGAGACATTGTAAGGGATTTGTCCCTATCTTATTAGAGAGAGATATCCTGGGGATTGCATTAATATGGCATTGGTTTAGTATAATGGTCATGACATGGCAGTGGAAAAAATGGGAGAAACATTTCTGTCACTTCCGTCCTGTCTGACGTGGCAGTCTGGCCAGACTTCCGTCTTGCCCTGGCAGTGTGTTGTGCCAAGAACAGTCTTTTTTTTTTTGTTGCATTTATTTGAGCTGGTATTTTTACAACATAAATAAATCAACGATAAACATTACTTAACAAATTCGGAGTAAGAGAAATAAGAAAGTGTTATACCATAAAAGTCTAACAACGTTCCAAAAAAAAAAAAAAAAAATGTTGTAATGTACAATAACTTGAATTGTTAGAAACAACAACGAAATGAAATATACGATTACAAAATAATTTAAAAGCTATCAACGGCTCAGACGGGGTGTAACGGTCGGGGCTTCTCCTGTCTTTGCGCAAATAGTACGTGTGGCCCGTTCTCGTTTGCACCCCGCTACCACGCTCTGTTGTAATGAACTCCGCCCCTTCGGTGTCGATAAATATCAGCTCCTCGGGGTACCCAGGTTGGAAAGTTGGAGTGTGGTGCTGCGTCTGAGTGAGGTGGAGGCTGTACGAAGGCGATCCGCCAGAATATGCACCCGGCTGTGCCGAAGTAGATGGCCCGGCTCCCGGATCTCCCCCGGCTGAATACTGGAATAATAAGTACCGATGCTCGGGAATTGGTACTCAAAGTGGGTACCGATTTCAGCCCCATTGGAAGCTGTGTGGGCACCAGAGACCCTGTTGGATCAGCCTCAGGTTGTACCGGCTCCGGTGGCCCGGCCCGTTGCCGAAGTCTCCTAGCTGCTAAGTCCTCCTGAATGGCCTGCCGGTTCCTCCGAGTACCTTGCCTCCCCACCACAAACCTGCCCGGAACATGTTCCCTCGGCTGCGTCACCGGTTGCAAAACTGCAGCTTCTGCTACATCCGCAGCGCGCGATCTGCACGATACCGTCCTCCCAGCCGCTACGAATACATCTTTAATTGTCTTTGCAGCCCAGGAGATGAAGGACTTGTATTGACTGTTTGTACGAGAACCCGACCTCTCGAATTCCTCGAGCATCAGTCTGTTGGATTCCTCCTGCACCATCAATAAAAATGTATCAGTATATTGTAAACCATAAAAAATATTGTAGACAACACAAACAAAAAACTTACAAAAATAGCCTTAGAAGTTGAGATGGGTTGAATGCCCATCGGGAGTGGCCCGACATCCTTGTTTCGAGGGTTTGTCAGGAGGTGAACGGTAATGCGATTGTACCATTCCATGTACTCATGGGTAGGTAGGATCACATTACCGGATACTTGGATAGCGTCCGCCAGCACATCCACGCGTTCAGCCCACAGAGCAATGTACGTGGCATGTTCCTTTTCCCAGTCCCGAGCCGCTCCAACCTTAAACGAGTGGACGTTGACATCCTCCTTGGTACCCTCAGCCACATGTGGGATTGGTATCACCTGCTAGAATCTGAATTGCCTAGTAACCCGGTCCAACATGTGGTACTCAACCACCTCGAAACAAATGAGCGGCGTACGGGCTCGGCAGGTGGCCTGGAAGCCCTCATCCAGCGCAGCCCTCTCGGCAATAACCCAGTCTGGGTACGGCCTCCACATGAACTGCCAATAAAAAGATAAAAAGTGTAATTAGCGTAAATCAATTGCTTTAATTTAAAATAAAATACGAAATTAAAGAAAATACTTACCCCTAGGCGTCCGTCAACTGATCCAGCTGATCTCTAAACACCGTAAGCTACGCTTTGGGTGGGTTACGGAAACTCCGGCCCGTATTCCATCGCGACACGTAAGCTCTCCCGTCCGCCGGAATATCGTGCAGAGTCGGGCCGCGGTTCTGGGGCCGGAGACATGAGATGCGCTCCCACGCCCACAACTAGTACAGAAAAAACACGGAGTTAACAACAAATATTGAAAATACATGGAAGCAATTAAACCATATACAAAAGTAAACAAACCTGGATTAGAAGGCAACATCCAGCTATATCCTTAGACACGGCCTGAGAAGAGGTGCACATCTGTCGGTACAGATATGTAAAGACGGCGCTAGCCCATGAATGATGGCCCTCTGCCAGGATCCCGTCGCTGATGGTGAGGAGATACCGCATGTTCCCAGTGACCCGGATTTGTTTGGGAAAATGAAGGTGGACATCATCAGGAAAATAAGTGCCCGGGCTCGCTGGTCTACGGCCAAATCAGTGGCATCCTCGCCTAGGGGCTCACTAATGTGGGCATACACCTCTACAAGGGCGATGGTGTTACCCCTAATAGACTCGGGTGGGGGTCGGAAACCTAGTATGTCGTGGACATGCTCAATCCACTGAGTCCTGCTAAGGTTGTAGTCCTCGTGCCACGACACCACGTCGCCCCTAGTAGGCAGTCCTAGAAGGCAACCTACGTCTTCCAGAGTAATGGTGACCTCACCGCATCGGAGGTGAAAAGTATGTGTCTCTGGGAGCCACCGCTCTACTAATGCGGTGGCCAAGGCGTGGTCTACCTTGATCTCGCCTATCCTACAGCAACCCCCGATTCCCAAATGGTCAATCAGCTCAAGAACTCTTGCGTTGCCTTCGTTTTGATAGGCATCAAAGAAATTCCCGTAGTTGCTAGTTATTTTTAAACTATTGTTTAACTCTACGTCCCCGCCCCATATTCTAAGAGCTCTATTGGATGTGTGTTTGTTTAAAATACTGGGATCATAAGGACCGTGCAATAGGTGTGCAGGAACAGACATCTAAAAAAATGTAACATACAATTCATCAGAAACTACACAAAATCAATTCACAATTCACCATTCACTGTAATAACAATTCACAATTCACCATAATCCGCAATTAACACAAATATTGAAGTCACGAAAAATCTAAATTGACAAATCCCCTAATATTAAAAATTGCCCTAAATTGGAAATTGCCCTAAATTGTTAATTGACCTAAATTCACAAAATCAAAACCAAATTCAAACACACACAACTTCAAATAGGGATCAAATTATTCTAAAGAACTAAAATCACAACAATTAAAACTTCAAATAATAACATACATGTTGAATTTCAATAAAAATTCCAAAAAAAAATTAAGGTTTTATACCTCCTAGATTGAGAGATGAGAGAGAAGAGGGTGGTGGATTGTTAGCGGCTAGGGAAGTCGGCGGCAGACGGGGTGGTGGCGGGAGGGAGAGGAAGGGCTTGGGGTTTTTTTTTTTTGGCTGAAGTGCTCGTGGGTGGGTGGGAGAATAAGAGATTTGGGGATTTAATCTGGGAGGGCAAGACGGAAGTGCCGTCCTGGCTAACGTGGCAAGGCGCGTCTGGGAGACTGCCACGTCAGCCCCACTTCCGTCCTGGACAGAAATGTTTCTCCCACTTTTTCTACTGCCATGTCATGACCATTATACTAAACCAATGCCATACTAATGCAATCCCCGAGATATTCGTGGGCCCCTCGATAGGGAAGACGTTTTAAAAGCATGACCGTGGTCAAATGTATTTAATAAAGTGATTATTAAATACTATTTGTTGGAACAGTCTACCTGGAGATCGAGCATAAATATAATTAAGCTTTATAAGGGTGACAACTACCATGCCTTATGCTTAATTTGGATATCGCGAGACAAATGGATTAAACAGTGGATTGATATTAGGTTCCACCGTACATTCATTACTCTGGGTAGTCACAATGTCCTGCTAAGGACTTCTTGTGATTTATTAACACACACTACTACTAAGTGTGATATAAATCTACACGGTCACACGCATAGACGAGTTAACGAGCTTCATGTCCAGATTCAATGAATCTAGAATGTGTGTATGTTCATTGTATCTGACATTTATGTTTCTGAGAATAATAAAATGTTATTATTCGAATTAGAGATTAAGGATGAGCATTTTTGGTATTTGGCTTTCGATTACGTGGGAGTTATTATGCAATAAAAACTCCCACTACCAAAAAAGGTTGGGATTACGTGGGGAGTTGGTTCTCGGAACAAAGTCTCACGCCCTATATAATCTTTTTTAGGGCGAAACCCTAGTTATACTAGATAGAGCCGAAAAACATAACACACGAAATTAGATTTCTTTCTCCTTTCTCTCTAGATTTCCGAAACTCAGAAAACGAAGAGCCAACACTCGCTGCTCGTTTCGTCGCGTGGATACTGGTAGAGAGCAATTCCGTAAGGGAAAGCTTTTGGTGGTCGCATCACAGCATCCGAAATCAGAAACCGTTAACGAAAAATCGTAAGTCTTTTTTGTCTATTTTTCGATTCCCATAGTATGAGCGGATCATTCCGGAAACGATTCATGGTGTTTAGAACAAAAATTTCTGCTCTACAATCCCTTCAGTTTCGAGCCCGATTTTTTTTGTTTTTTTAAAATAATGTTTCGATACAATCTCCTGTCGTTCCGTTTCTAATATTTTTAATTAGTTACACATTGCTCAATTCTTTTGAACTCGCCTATTTCATTATACGAAAATGCTTTACTCCTAAGGCAATTAGATAAAATGGATAAAAAGCTAAATTGAATAGGTAAAAAGATTATTCTACCCTTTTGATTTTTTCTTGATTTTTTTTAATAAACTACTCTACTTATAACTATAGCACATATCCTATTACATCATTCTCTATCCAAAAAATATTTAGAAAATGCCTGGCTCTTCAAAAGAATAGACTAGAATGGCTAAAAACTCAAATTGAGTGTGTAAAAAGACTATGATACCCTTTTATCATTTCTATTAATTTGTTTTAATATTCTGTTTTTTTTATTTATATATCTCCTACTCTACCTAGACCCTACCATATTCCACCAAGTCCTACACACATTACAATTCTCTCACATCCTGCTCTACCCATCTCCTACTCAAAAATCAAAGACCACCGCTACCCTTCACCTTTACCATCTCTGGCGACTACCAAACTTCATCTTGTATTAGTAAATCAATCAGCCAACTGCCATTTTTCATTTTACTTTCATGCTTTATGAAGAAATTGTAAAACTTATCAAATAAATAAATAAAAATGTCAATGCCCATTTCTCACTTGTCATAAGAGCAAGCTTGTGGACTTTGTGAAAACTTGCCAACTTCATATGTAAAATTATGAGTTATCAGGTTCATTCTTTTGGGGACAGATTTCTTTTATCATGACGCAGAAGTCTGGGGTAAGGCTAATGGAAGTGTTGAACAAGAATAATGGAAATTACATTATGCCATACAAATGTTGGTCAGATCTTGGCGGGGTTTTCATTATATAATTATTATATAAACACAAGGCACCCATTTTCACTTGCTCTTGGTCAAATCTTGGCGATGTTACGGCGAAGCTCCGGAGCCCCGCCTCTTCATCCACCGTCCACGACGACGATTTGGGTGATTGTTATGTTTCGCAAAACGTAGATCAAGTCTTGGAAAATGTTATGTTCTTCTTAATAAAAATCCTTTAGTTTTGGAAAAAAATGTAATCAATTAGTAAGTTTGTGTAACAAAAAATATTTAATTTCAATCGACAACATTACGATAAATAAAAATGTAGTATTTTACACTTCTTTTTTATAGTAATTAGGTTCGTTCTCCCTTGAACTGGTGTTATAGAAAAACAAGTAATATGTATTACACTTGTTTAAGCAACTATACATTACTTAGTATATCGAGTATCATTGTTATAGTAATTATATTCGTTTTCCTTTGAAGATTATGTCTTCTAGTACTTTGTGTTCTAACAAACACTAATTCTAATGTGTTATATGTTAACAAGTATTTAGATTAATAAGTAACCTAATAATTATTATAGTATTTAGATTCGTTCTTCCTTTAACATGTGTTATATGTTAACAAGTAATCTAATCTACATAATGTTTAAGTAACTCTAGAATACTTACTATATTGAGAATCATTGTTATAGTAATTCGTTTTCCTTTTATATGGTGTTTAGTAAGACTACGTGTTACTTTGTGTTCTAACAAACACTAATCTACATAATGTTATAGTATTGATAATCATTATTATAGTATTGTGACTTGTTCTTCATTTCCCAAATGTTATATATTAGCAAGTAATCTAATCTACATAATGTTTAAGTAACTCTACAATACTTAGTATATTGAGGATCATTGTTTCTATTGCATATATTCAATTTTCCATTTTAACCGGAGTTTTATAAGTCATTGTGTTATAACAAACACAAATTCTAATTCCATACTAACGAGTAATCTAATCATTGTTATAGTATTTAGTGTTAATAATTTCATACCATATAATATTTTAGACCAAGTGTTATAATACTTAGTGTTCTAACAAACACTATTTTTAATTTGGCTACAAAAAAAAATTTGGGGTAAAATTGTAATTTTAAAAAATATACCTCAGAAGAAATGATTCAATTTATAAATTATAAAAATTGATCTCGAGGGTCAATTTGTTAAAAAAATTAAAGTTGGGATCAAAATAATATTTTATAAGGACTTTAGGGTAATCAATTCACAACCCTAGAGGGACCTAGGGTAAGCAGTTAACAAAAAATATAGGGATTTTACGTGCAATTAGTGAATAGATATGTACCAAAATTGTGATAGTGGCATTTGGTGTAAGAAGTTGTGAAAAGAAGAAAGTAAAGGATGGAAAATGACAATCCGTACTACAGTGCGGAACACCAAATGTTCTGCACCGTGTGAAATATTTGGTGGCCATTGGATCAAGAAATTGACGGCAGAGATCATTTGGGTCTCAATACTTATCATAAAAAATGTAAAGCCAAATAATTTCAACCGTCCGATTCTTGATCTGACGGCCACCAAATATTTCGCACGGTGCGAAACATTTGGTGTTTCGCGTTGTAACCGGGTTGGAAGATGTAACTTGGAGTGATTAATGCATGTACTTTTTCAGAGAGAGCATTAACTTTTGCTTGAAAAAGTCATATAAGAGTATTAAACATGTATAATAAATGAAGAATAATGTTCTTCTTTTTCTTTCCCTTTTCCTTTTCCTTTTCCATTTTACTGAATAAATATGTGATGTGAAGATTTTGGCTTCGTGGTTTCCTTGAGATCAAAATGGAGGACGTAGGTTCGCTATCATGTTTGTTTTGAAAATGTAGTGTTTTGAATGATATTATATGTTTGTAATATTGTAAATATCGTCAAGGGGAAACACTTTGCGGCTATGTAAGCCTTTGCTATGAATTTGTATTATCTTCTAGGGATATTTTACATTGTTACAAGGTTAACAATGTGATTGCATTAATTTACAAGTCAGTCATGGTGAAAGTATTTACAAGGTGAAAAAAAAAATTAAATGCCAATTTCAAACTCTTATGAACATCGTCCTATGTATACAAAATGAGTTTATCTGGAGATTTTTTAAGCCCCAGTTACTATTTATGTTGTTGCTAACACGTCTTCAAAATTCTGATCACGACTCCATCCATTTTCACACCCACCGTTAAAAAATACTAGAAAGTATGATCTTATCCTGAAGTGAAACATTTTAAGCGAAATGAACAGTGTTTCCGGCCAATTTTAAACAATGTTTTGAAATGAACAGTAATTTGTTCATGGTGAAATTGAGAAGGAAGAATAGGGAGTGAGAAGATGATTAGCAAATGAAAAAAATGAAGAAGAAGGTGCATTAACTTTACTTGAAAATGTCATCTAGAAGCATTAAACATGTATATGGTATTCTACTTTATAGGATAGATTTTTCATTTTAAAAAAAAATTAAAAGGACTTTTACTCGTTCAAAAGGATAAATAGGTAAAAAAAACTAATTTTAGTCGATCGATTTGATGAGCCTAGCAAAGCCCAAAAAATATTTATCACTCAACTTAAAAATCTCTCATTTTTTTCTTTTTCCCAACATCTCTTTCATGAAAGAAAATAAAAACCATAAATTTAACCACCTATGAATTTTCAAAAAAAAAAATTCAAGATTCAAGTTTCATTCTACATCAACAAGTTCAACAAATAGGGAACAAATTTTATAGTCTAAACGGAAAACGATTAATCCTTATAAGCTGCTAATTGCTACTCTAAAAAGGAGGACGAAGTCGCTCCCCTCCCAGCCTTGTTCTTCATTATTTTTGTAAACTTATAAATTTGATCAAAATCCTACAGCCCCAATCAAGATCTCTGTAAATTTTGTTTCATGTTCTGAAAAAACGCTATTTTCACAAATTTCGAGAAGACGAAGTGCCACCCTCGGTGGGAAAGGAGAGAAAGATGCTCTCAACTTTGGCCTAAAAATCCAAAGTACTTTCCTCATCTGACTATGAATCTGGGAGTGCTTCATACATTTATAAGTTGTTAATAGTGTTCTATTACACGAGGAGGTTCAGTAAATCCGGTTAGAATTCATTTTAATTGGATTTATTGAGCTGAATCGCATTTATTATTGTGGGTTTTTGGTGTTGAATTCGGCTACTTAATTTCTTCTGGGTCGACGACTTTTGGAGCACTTAGGGCATAAAGCAAATGGCTTCTTACACATGGCTAAGGTGGAATCAGGTTTGTCTTGGTATATTTAACACCAGTTGCAATTTTTATTTTGGAATTTATTGATGTTCTTGAATGTTCAAATAGGGAAGATCATGGGCTCATGCGTGGGTTGATCTTGTTGCTCGTGTACTGTTTCTGAAATTGTTGTTAGTGCGATTCCACGTGGCATTGGGGTGCGCAGAGATATTTTGTGGGTGGGGGAAAGAATATTGTTGTTGGTGGGGGAAAAAATTTAGTTGAAAAAAATTATTGTTGTGGGTGGGGGAAAGAATATTGTTGTTGGTGGGGGAAAAAATTTAGTTGGAAAAAAAAAATATTGATGAGGGTGGATGTAATAAAGGAGATTGTTCTTCTGGGAGAGTTATGAGTACTAAAAATGGTGTTGTAAAAAATTCTAGTATTTGTACCTATTAATGTGGAAGTGTCATTTGGTAATACTAGGGTCTAGGAGGTTGGAACAAATGGGAAGGAAATGAATAGTAAAAATTTGTCTAATGAAGGAATTAATTCCAGTAGTGCTAAGACACAAACCCACCAACCTTGGGCAAACTTATTTAAACATAACAGAATCACATCAAATGGTCTGACATTGAAAAAAAATCGTCCCCTCCGTGCCGATAAAATCTATATTTGAACATCAAGATTTAGATCATGGGGATGAGAAATGGGGATTTTGTTGGTGAGTTTATTTGACAGAAAATTTCCGAGGAATTATGCTATTCATGAAGTTAGAAAGTCTTGGACTGTGAGTTCAAAATTCTATGTGCACAGCAGTGGTTGGATAATATTTAGATTTAATACGGAGGAGGACCGTGATGAGGTTTTGAATGGGGGACCGTGTGTAGCGTTTGGTAGACAATTATTATTGAAAACCATGCCAAATGACTTTGATTTCTCTTTGGAGGCGGTGGTCATCCAACCATTGTGGGTGACATTACCCGGGTTGCCTATATTTCTATGGAATGAAACAGCCCTAAGCAAAGTTGCTTCACTTTTGGGAAATCCGCTATATACCGATGGCATGACGACAACTAGCGGTAGACCGGTGTTTGCTAGAGTTCTTATAGAAGTGGATATTTCAAAGGAAATTGTGACCGAAGTGCAATTGGGGATGCCCAACGGGAAGACGAAAAAGCAAAAGGTATGCTATGAATATATACCCAAGTTATGTAACTTGTGTAAATCCTTTGGTCATGTTGAATTGTCAAGCAACTTGCGGGAGAAAAATTTATCTACCAATGCTAATGATGAGATTCATGGGGGCGAGAAAAATGTCGTAGTATCTGTAAGGCATGGGAGATTGAGATCTAGACATTTACCTTATAAGAATAATGAGAAAAGTGCTTCGAGACCCACAAAAAAGAAAGAATGGGTGACTGTTACCAATAGAAATAAAGGGAGTTATATGGGGGGGAACTTTTCTCATGTTGCTACTGGACCAAGCACTAGTGGTACTAAAGAGCATATGGACAGTGGGGTGATTTCAAAAGTGGGAAACAAGGAAAAGTCAACTTTGTTGACTAACCATGGGCATGCAAAGACTTCTACCAAAATGGGAGTATCAACAAGTGAGCCACAGGGGACAGTAGCTCCAGCACACACTAAGCTACCAAAATATATGGCTACTGTCCAACCGAATGCACCATGTGTTGAGACACACAGAAACAAGACCCAAGCAGCTGAAGTGCTATGTGACCATATGACATCATCAAGACAAATTGGAGAAAAAACAAAGCCAAACAAGAATATTAACTCTGCAGTGGGTATTTCTAATGCTCTACATCCAGTTAATTTTCGCTATTCTGAAAGGAAAAAAAAATGCAATTATTGATGGAGTTTCTTCTAAGAGTGCAATAGAAATAAATAGCAAGATTAGGGGGAAATATTGTGATCTTAAAATGTATGTTGAAACATGTGATCCTAATATTTATGTTGAAAGTAGAATAAAGCTTTAAAAAAAGCATGGAAAAGATATGGTGCCCGCTTAAGATGGAGATGGGGGAGTTATGCGGGATCCCGAACCTTGTCATTAATGAATCTAGCTAGTTGGAATACGAGGGGCTTCAATGGCATCCTCAAACAAAATGGGGTCCGGGACCTCATTCAAAGTGAAAGGTTGGATGTTTGTGGTATTGTGGAAACAAAACTCAATGTGGGAACGTTGAAGAGCATCATGAAGCGGAAGTTTGTGGGTTGGGACTGGGATGCATGTCACAACTTTCATTTGCATGAAAATTGGAGGATCTTCGTCATGTGGAATCTTGCCACCGTCAATGTTGACATTATTGTCATCCATGACCAAGTCATCCATCTTCGTGTGACTTGTAAAGTATCTAGCAAATCTCTCTTTGTTAGTTTTATTTATGGCTTACTTTCTAGGGCTTCTAGAAAGTCTCTATGGCATAGCTTGGTGGATTTTGGGAGCTCTTTGAATGAGCCGTGGGTTTTGATGGGGGATTTCAACACCCCTTTGAAAAGTTATGAGAGACAAAATGGGGTGGAGATTAAAAATTATGAGATGACGGATTTCAAAGAATGTTGTGATGCTTTGGGCGTAGAGGATTTTCCCTCACATGGATGCTTTTATACTTGGACTAATGATATTGTGTGGTCTAAGCTAGATTGAGTAATGGGGAACCTAAAGATGATTGAAGATGATCATGTGATGGAAGTGAAATTTTTACCAATGGACATCTCAGACCATTCTCCTTGCCTTTTCAAATGGGGGGAAAATGTGGAAATTGGTAGCAAACCGTTCAAGTTCTTGAACCTTTGGATGAAGCATGAAGAATATGAACAAACCTTAAGTTTGGTTTGGAACATGGAGGTAGAGGGCACGGCTCAATTCTCACTTGTGAAGAAACTTAAAGCTCTCAAGAGACCATTGAAGGAGTTGAATAAGAAACACTACTCACATATTTCTACTAGAGTCAAGAGAGCAAGTGAAGCATTGTAAACTCTACAAACAGAGCTAGAGAGTAACCCGACCGACCATATCTTGGTGGAAAAAGTTCTTGGGGCGAGAAATATTGCTTGAGATCTTAAAGAAGGCGAAAGGCAATTTTATGGTCAATTGGCAAAGGGCAAAAATCTTATGGAAGGTGACCAGAACTCCAAGTTTTTTCATGCTATGGTCAAGAGAAACAGAAAGAGAAACTTTATTACTATCGTTAGAGATCTTAATTGGAATTTCACAACGTCACTTGGTGAAGTGTCTGATTCGTTTGTGATTTATTATATCGGCCTCATTGGTACCGAAGGGGGAAGGGTCACTTTGGATCCTAAAATACTCATGAATGGGTCTAGGGTTACTTTGGAGCATTATGAGGCTTTAGCATTGGAAGTATCAGCCGAGGAAATTAATAGAGCACTGTTTGACATTGGGGAAACTAAATCACCGAGGCCCGACGGGTATAGTGCCGCTTTCTACAAGCATTCTTGGAGCGTTGTTGGGGAGGATTTCACAAATGCTTGCTTGGACTTCTTCATGACCGGGGAATTGCTAAAACAATGAAATCATACCTCGATTGCTTTGATTCCTAAAGGTGCTCATTCTATCGATTGCTTTGTTAAAAAAATGTAAAAATAAACTCCCATTCTACACAATCATAATCCTTATGGATGTCCACTTGTATGAGGCATCTAGGAGAGATCCTCTTCCTTTCATAGGGTTTAAGTAGTTCTTGGGCTAGGAACACATTGTCGGCCAAGAGTCTACCACTAACAAACCCCGCTTGTTCCTTTCCAATGATATCATCTAAAATAAGAGCAAGTCGAGAAGAGAGTACCTTAGAGATAACTTTGTAGGTCACATTGCAACATGAGAACCTTTATATGCTAGATTTTTACATTTTTTTTAACAAATGGATAGATAATTTTTTTTTAAAACCCGACTGGGCGGTTGCCCATGTAGGGGAGAGAGGTGCCTCACAGAAGGAGAATGGAAGCCCTATAAAGGGAGATTTTAAAGCTTACCTCACGTAGGAGGAGTGTATCGAACCCGCGACCTCATGATCGTGGGTAGGTGCCCGCCCCACTGGGTTAGGACACCTTTGATAATGGATAGATGAGTTACTGTTCAAAAGAGTAAAATTGCCCAAAAATCACTTTTATCCAATTTTTATCTGATGTTGTTATGGAGCCTACCTTCATTATATTTCATTCTTTAAAAATTACTCCCTCCATTCATAAATATGAGATTTTCATTACATGTTGCAAAAATTAAGCAATTAAAATTTAAGATATCTTGTAATTAAAATACCAGTATTACTCTTTTAAATATAATTTGTGTGTCACTAATTCTAATTAAGAGAATAGTATTGGTATTTTTATTAATTTTTTTTTAAAAATTTTTGCTTCCTTAATTTTCGTAGCATGTAATGAAATTCTTATATTTAAGAATGGAGGTAGTATTTGGATTCTACTTCTTTAATTTCACAAGCCAACTTTAAATGGAGTCAAAATATTCAATCATACTGGAACTTAATTTTGTTTTTTTGTTTGTAAACTAAATCATTTTTACAAAAAAAACTAAGTCAAATAATAAGTAAAAGTTTATGTATTTTCAATTTTTAATAATGAAATTGAGTAATAAAACAGGTTACTTATTATTAATTTTTAAATAATTTTATTTGAACGGAAACCATGATATTATTAATTAATATCAACAATTACATAAGGACGGATGAAATCCGAAGGATCCACATCCCATTGAAAACAGACTCTTATGTCTCAATGAATATCTGATCAAATAATGAGTCGAAAAATTACAAGACATGTGTGCATAGTAAATCCTAGAGAATAAATCCCCTAATATACTACAAATCATGTCTAAAATATACTCCCTCCATCCCAAATTAACTGTCCACATTTCCTTTTTTGTTTATCCCAAATTAACTGTCCACTTTCTAAATAAAGTATGTATTAATGACAATTTTTCCAATTTTAACCTTCTTCCAACTCCTCATTGAATGCTCTTATTTAATTAAAATGATCAATTTCCAACAAATATTTAAGAGTTAGTTGGATGTTGTGTGAGAGGAATGAGAGAGAAAGACATAAATTTTAAATGAGATTAACAAAATTAATGAGGGGTGTTTTAGACTTTTACTTATATTTTACTATCAAAATCACCAAATCCTTAATATCCATGCATTTGTTAAAGTGGACAGATAATTTGGGACGGAGAGAGTAACCAGAAGGTTATAAATCGTCACCAAACTGATAAATATGATCAATAATAGCCTTACAGTCGATCTCAATAATTAAATTGGAAAATTAAAAAATTTCTTACAAATCTAAGACATTTCACAATAGCTAACGCTTCAACTTGATTCGTATCCACAGAGACTCTCAATACTTTGTAATTGCACACTATTACTGCTCTGGATTCATGATGTAAGATAAAACCCACGCTTCCTATACCAGTATTTCAAGAGCCATCAACATTTAGACTCTCAATACTTTGTAACTGCACACTATTACTGCTCTGGAGTCATCACGTAAGATAAAACCCACGCTTCCTATACCAGTATTTCAAGAGCCATCAACATTTAGTTTAAAATGTCCGCTCATGGAGGTTTCCAATTTTTTTTCTTGGCACTGTAACCGGAACAATATGAATGCTATTTTCTTCTTGTGGAAAAGCATCAGTAGCATATAGGGGCAGTTTTCCTTTGGAAGGATCACGGACAAAACCCGATTTAAGAGTTGGGATGTGATGAACATTATTGATGACATGGGCCGCGCCGTTATGCTCAATATGGGATCCTTCCTGTATAACTTGGTGATACTCCTCTGAGAGTACAGCCGCGATCCTTATGGTCACTGGAGACAGGGACGAAGACAGAGGGGGCTGGGGTTGGCAGTCGTCCCCCGATATTTCTAAAAATACTATTAGATATAGTAAATTTTATATGTAGTACGAATATTTTATCAAATTCGCCCTCCAACTTTTTCTTTTTTGCAGTTTTATATGTAGTTCGGCATACTGTTGCAGATTTCGCCTCCTCACCGTTAAATTCCTGATTTCGTCCCTGACTGGAGAGTGCATTTTCCCCTAAAAAGAATACACCATTTCGGTTGCACCAAATCAACCACATAGTGTAGATTAAATGTGTTAGGGTATTAGTCAGAGTTAAATATGCGCGCAGCGGAATAACAGTAATAATGTAAAACAGAATAGAAGAAAAATAAAGACACCGACAATTTTTAACGTGGAAATCCTTTTTGAATCAGAGGGAAAAACCACGGTATAGTCTCCGAAAAATAATTCACTATGTGGTAAATTGAATACATAAAATATTGCGTATCTCACACTCACTCAACTTTTCTCTCAACGGATATAGTTCCGATACCTCACAATTTTACCACTCTAGTACCCTCAAAAGGAATACTAATTTCCCACATTCAAATTGGTGTGTTCTTACAGAGAAAATTCTATTAACAATTTCAGAGCATACAACTCGTTGCTCTCTTTTCTTTTGGTGTATTTTGCTCTTCAGAATGGCTCCCCCCTGCAAAGGTAAATAAGTATCCTGAAGTAGATTTTCTACGATCCAGGTCTCCAGCCATATCTGCATCTGTATAGCCTTGTAGAATAGGTTCTCCTCCTCCAAAACATAAACACATTTTAGAACTACCTCGTAGTTACTTTAAGATCCACTTGACAGCTTCCCAATGATATTTTCTTGGATTTGAGAGAAAATCTACTAACCACTCCGACTGCATGAGCAATATCTGGTCGGGTACACACCACTGCATACATTAAACTTCCAACTGCAGACGAATAATGAACTTTAGCTATGTCTTCCTTTCCTTCAGGCTTAGTTGGACAACTTCTCTTGCTAAGTTTGAAATGGTTGGCCAATGGTGTACTAACTGGTTTAGCATATATCATAGCAAATCTCTGTAAGACCCGCTCCACATACTTTTCTTGAGATAACCAGAGTTTTCTGGCTTTCCTATCTCTCCAGATCTGCATTCCAAGAATTTATCTTGCTTGGTCTAGATCTTTAATGTCAAAAGACATAGACAACTCCTTCTTCAAATCCTCAATCATTTGCTTGTCTTGACCTACAATCAACATGTCATCTACATACAGCAAAAGAATAATGAACTTACCACCGGGAAATTACTTGATATACACACAATGATCTGTATCATTTTTGGTATACTTATGACTCGCCATGAAAGAGTCAAATTTCTTATACCACTGCCGAAGAGCTTGCTTTAGTTCATATAGACTTTTGTTCAACTTGCAGACCATATGCTCATTCCCTTTGACAACGAATCCTTATGGCTGTTCCATGTAGATTTCCTCTTCCAAATCACCATGGAGAAATGCTGCATTGACATCAAGTTGCTCCAGTTCAAGATCCATACTCGCCACCATTCCCAGTATTACTCGTATTTAACTCATTTTCACTACTGGTGAAAAAATCTCGTCAAAGTCAATCCCATTCTTTTGAGCAAATCCTTTGACCACCAGTCGCGTTTTGTATTTCAGCAACTTGACTCCGTCTTTCTTCAGTTTGAACACCCATTTGTTCTTGAGTGCTCTCCTTCCTTTAGGAAGTTCCACCAAATCATAGGTGTTGTTCTGATACAGCGAATTCATTTCTTCCTGCATAGCTTTGACCCAAGAGTCTTTGTCATTTGAAGACTGGACCTCCTGAAAATCCTCCGACTCCTCCTCATCAATAATCAGAACATAATCCTTCTCAGGATATCTTGAAGATGGCTTGAGTGGTCTGGTAGATCTCCTCGGTTGAGGTTCTACCTGTTGTGATGGCTCCGCATCTTGCGTCTGCTCCCCCTGCTCAGTACCTTCTGGTGGATTGTTCTCATCCACATTTGACACTTCCTGTTCTGAATCTTGGGCTTGCTCTCCTTCAGTGACACTTCTGAATGGAGTACCCATTGGCATTTGGTTGCCAATATCTGTCTCAGAAGCTCTCCCGGATAACTGACTTATCTGCAAGTCTCTTATCCCTTAATGTTCAAAGAACACTACATCTCTGCTTCTGACTGTCGTTTTAAACTTTAGATCCCAGAGTCTATATCCAAATTCCTCATTACCGTATCCAACAAAGATACAGGGAATTGCATTGCCAACGAGTTTCGATCTCTGTTCTTTTGGGACATGCATGAAAGCTTTGCAGCCAAACACTTTCAAGTGATGGTATCCTACATCCTTTCCCGTCCAAGCCTTCTCTTGTATTTCAAAATGCAAAGGAACTGGTGGTGACCTGTTTATCAGATAGACTGCCGTGTTGACAACCTCTCCCCAAAGTGATTTTGGTAGATTCTTCATTCTGAGCATACATCGAACCTTCTCGACAATTGTCCGGTTCATTCTCTTTGCAACTCCATTTTGTTGCGGAGTGCCAAGAACTGTCTTCTCATGTCTTATGCCATGGCTGTTGCAATACACCTTGAACTCCCGGGATGTGTATTCTCCGCCATTGTCGCTCCGTAAACATTTCATCTGTAATTTGGTCTCTCTTTCCACCATCGCATGAAACTGCTGGAAGTATTTGAATACTTCATCCTTTGAGCGTAACAAAAACACCCAAGTTTTTCTCGTAGCATCATCAATAAATGTAACGAATTATTTGTTACCTCCAACTGACTCCACCTCCGCAAACATCAGAGTGTATCAATTCCAACTTCTTTGTCATCCGTCTCAAATTTCTCTGAAATGAGACGCGGTGATGCTTCCCGTATAAAACAGTGTTCACAAGGGTTCAATGTTTCACTTTTGGCCATTCGAATGAGGGACTGTTTCGCCAAAAGTTGCAACCCTTTCTCACTCATGTGTGCCAACCTTCTGTGCCATAAATATGGTGAAGCATCATCTTCAACTGCATTCAATTGACCTTGACAAATCTTCATATTTGTCTTGTGTAGCGAGCAACACAATTTTCCTCTCGCTACCACCAATGATCCTTTGGTGAGTTTCCATGTACCTTTGCCCATATAATGCTCATATACTTCTTTATCCATAGTGCTTGAAGAGAGTAGATTCACCCTTAGATCAGGAGCATGCCTCGCATTTCTGAGTGTCACTGTGCAACCCATTTATGTTTGAACGAAAACATCCCCGATTCCAACAATTTTGGAAGTACTTTTGTTTCCCATTTTGATGGATCCTGAAATCCCTGCAACATACCTTATAAAGTATTCTCTCTTGGAAACACTTTGAAATGAGGCTCTAGAATCTACGATCCATTCGGCTTTAGATTCGGCCAAATAACAGCAATCTTCTTCTCCAATCAGACTGACTACATCATTGATTGTGGATACTGCAGCAGTGCCATCGTCGACTGCCTGCTTCTTTTCCTTCTTTTTGAGAAGTCTGCAATCCTTCTTCATGTGTCCAAGTTTCCCGCATTTGTATCATTTGATTATGCTTTTGGACTTAGATCTCTCTCTGGACTTGAATCTGTCATATTCCTGATTTTGACTCCGACTCCTATTTTCTATAACAAGAGCCTCTGCGTCATTCTCAAGTGCATCTTTCGAACGGATTTCTTCATTATGCAGTCTATTTTTCACTGTATCCAACGTCATCTTTCCATCAGGTGTTGAGTTGGTTAAGAAGATCACCAGGGGGTTTCAGGACTCTGGAAGAGATCCTAGAAGAACCATCACTTGCATGCCATCATCTAGTACTTGTCCTGCCGACGACAGTTGTATTACTAGGCCGTCGAATTCATTCAGATGCTCCGCTGCTGACTGTCCCTCCTTGAGCTTCATTTTCATTAGTTTCCTCATAATGAAAACTCTTCCTTGGGCATTCTTTTTCTGGTACATGTTTTCAAGCTTCTTCCAAAGAACATGTGGATCAGTTTCTTTGGAGACATTATTGAAAATTTAAAGATCGACATTTTGGTGTATAGTGCCGAGAGCTTTCTTTTTAACCTTTCTCATTCTTCTTTTGTCATCTTCTCCGGCTTGACTACATCACCTACAATTGGCTCATATTGATCTTTGCAATTGAGGTAATCTTCCATCATTGTTCTCCATATAGAGTAATTTAATTAATTTAATTTCAACATGGTTCCCGTACTGGTTTCCACCATCTTTCTGAAATGTCAGTTCAGAAAAACAAACAACCAATAGCTACAATAACCACAAATTAATCAGCCAACAAATGAGAAGAAAAAATTAAACAGCGCAAAACAGGTGTAACCGTTACAAAAACAGATGTTTATCCCTGACCAGAAAAAGGTGTAACAGTTACAAAAACATGAATTTATTCCTGACCAGAAACAAGTGTAACTGTTATAAAAACAGTTGTTTATCCCTTACCAGAAACAGTTCCCCTACCAAGGTCAGTGCAACCTTGCTCTGATACCAGTTGTTAAGATATTAGTTAGTTAAATATGCGCGCAGCGGAATAACAATAATAATGTAAAACTGAACAGAAGAAGAATAAAGACACCGAGAATTTTTAACGTGGAAATCCTTTTTGAATCTAGTAGCCTCAAAAGGAATAGTAATTTCCCACACTCAAATTGGCGTGTCCTTACAGAGAAAACTCTATTCTCTATTTCAGAGCACATAACTCGTTGCTCTCTATTCTTTTAGTGTATTTTGCTCTTCATAATGAGCTCTATTTATAGGAGAAACTTTAGAGACAATCTCCACACAAAATGGTAGGCAACCACTTTGACCAATCACATCCCGCAAAAGAAGGCGGCGAATTCCAGTGAATTGTTCCAATTCACATTCAAAATTCCATTTACTCCATCTGTCACCAACCACCAATTTCACTATTGATGAATAGTGATTTTGACTTTTAGAGCTAAACTCTACAAATCTCCCCCTTCAGCTCACATAGGGGAATTACTCCAGTAACATTAAAAAATAGTCCATGCCGGCCAAGCCAACACACAACTTAAACTTTCCCTGAGAAACATTCTTTGTCAGCATATCAACAGCGTTCTTGCCAGTATGAATCTTTTTCAACTTGAACAGCTTTTCCTCCACAACATCACCTAACTAGTGATATCTGATATCGATATGCTTTGTACATGAATGGTACATAGCATTCTTACTCAAGTCCAAAGAACTTTGATTATCACAGAAAATTTCGGACTCATTCTGCTTCATTCCCAACTATTGAAGGAATCTCTTCAACCAGAGAATCTCTTTTCCAGCTTCAGCAGCAACAATGTACTCTGCTTCAGTTGTAGATAGGGCAACACACTTCTGCAATTTTGATTACCATGAGATGGCTCCCCCTGTAAAAGTAAATAAGTATCCTGAAGTATAGTTCATACGATCTAGGTCTCCAGCCATATCTGCATCTGTATAGCCTTGTAGAATAGGTTCTCCTCCTAAAAAAACATAAACACATTTTGGAACTACCTCGTAGGTACTTTAAGATTCACTTGACAGCTTCCCAATGATATTTTTCCTGGATTTGACAGAAATCTGCTAAGAATCACTGGAGGCCACCAATTTCACTATTAGAGCTGATTTCTTTTCCTGGATTTGAGAGAAATCTGCTAAGATCCACTTGACAGCTTCCCAATCCTAAAAGTTCATATTTGTGATTCTTGGTCTTCAGCAGGAAAATTGCTAGGCTATTCGGAAAAGAGTTCGACCGAAGGTCCATAGACATGCGAGCGAGAAATAAATATCAAACAGCTCTAGCAGTCGGATACTCAAAAAAAACATGATGTGAAGATTCCGGCTTAGTGTTACATATCTGGAAGACCGGGCTAAGCTTCTAAATACGCCTAGAAAACGTCACTCCACAAGGAAGAATATTTTTAGGAATTGTCCATAGAAAAACTATTAGTTTTGACGGGATTGGGAGACTCCATATGTTATTCCATTCTCGCTTAACTAAAGTAGAAGTCGAAGTACTAGCTTGGGCTCGAGCTTTGAGATCCATCTCAAGGTGATAGGCTAACTTGACCGAGAAGATTCCATTTTTGTTGTAAGCCCAAGCCTTTATATCAGAAGGCCAAAAACCACAAATATGAACTTTTAGAATATCTCCAACTTCATAGTCGGAGAAAAGTTCACGTAGAATGGCCATATTCCAACTCCCTCTCTCACCATCAAATATCAATGAGAATGGACATGAATTGATCCTATAGAAGCTAGAAGCCAGAAACTAGTGAACCACTTCAGTATGCTGCAACAACCTCTTTCCTTGCTAAACATTGTTCAGTGATAATCTTGTTAGTATTTTTCTAGTTTTACTGAATTTGTTTGCTACGGTTTTGATTCTTATAGTAATATATAATAAATTAAAAGCAGTGTAGAAACAGGAGACAAAATCGCAAAATGTACAGTGCTACTGATATTATTATTATTATTATTATTATTATTATTATTATTATTTCTAGAAAATAATCAAAGAAGAAAAATAATTCCAGAAAGTAACTGATTAATTAATCACAGAAAATAAATAAAACAAAAAAAACAAACTCAGAACCTCAGCCGGCTTTGGATTTAATCTCGGACGAGACAGAAGTATACCGCTTCCCCTTAAGTTCAAATTTCTCGCCTTTTACAGCTTCAAGCCTCTTGAACACTGAACTCCCAAGGTACAACGACCAAACCTTCTGTTTCTTTGTAGCAAAAGAAGCAGAACCTTCGAATCGTAGTGGTAACAGCATAACTCTTAGACAAACTGATATGAAAATGCAGAAGAAAACTAGCAGAATGCAGAGGGGGGAAGAGATTTCGAGTGGTTTTTCTGGTTGCTCAGGTCTGCCTTTTAAAGGCTGTAAATACTGTTGTTACAGTCCACTGCCATTATGCTCTATTAATCCTGACTGTTACAGTCAAGGAATTAAGAGCTGCAATTAGTTCAGTAAAATTCGAAAGCAAAAATTCAAATCAGTAGCAAAAACGTGGGTTGATCATGCCCTCGAGTTTTAGTTTGACGTTTGTGTACGCAGGTCGTGACCGCACACAAATTCAAACTATTTTGGTATCGATGAGCCTTTGAGTTGGACCCGGTGTGGGCGCACACGATGTTCTAACATGGGGCATTATATTGGCAAGACATTTTAAACTCATGTGAACCACTTTTCACTTTCATAGGAATCTCATGTGGGGATGTGGGTTTAAAACTCATTTACCATATTTCAACCACCTCACTTTATACCAATTTATCATTCACACCAAGAATTGGTTTTCTCACATATTGTATATTATCGCGAAGCTTGCGCAACCCTTTTCGTGATAATATCAATAACATTCAAAATTGAGCTGTGTAACATATAATTATATTGGCTAAAAAATGTTCTCACGAAACTTTAATTACAATTGAATTCTTTTATAGAAACTCAATTCACCAACACATCTCGGCTTAATGCATTCCATAGGTAACAATTGCGGTTCTTCTCCCTTCTCATTATAAACGTTACGAGACTTTTCCCGGTCACATGTGAGAAATATGCACATCACTCTTTGTTGGATACTTACCAATTTTATCTGCCAAGTCCATCAGTCGCTTCTGGACATGTGGGCACAGGACGGGACATAAACTAGACTTGCTTTGAACATATATATGAAACATTCTCAGTACTATACTACTCAATTTCATTAAAAAAATACAATCCAAATTTATCTAATCCTTGTTCATCATGTGTAGTTTATTCTCTAGATTTCATATTTTCAGGTTAAGTACATACTTGGAGATAATCCTATGAAGTTAAGCTACATGGTAGAATATGTTGATCATTCATTTTCCAAGCCAAGTTCATCATAGTACTGCATCAACTCCATGGGATGGTAAATGGCATATATGTGAAGAAGTAGATACCTGGTTAAACTCAAAGCACTCTAATCCTAATACTCTTACAGGAGCAGAGACGAAGGCAGAAATTGTATGTTGGGGGCGAAAAACTGCAACAATAAGCCGAACTACATATAAAAACGGCAAAAAAAAAAAAAAAAAAATGTTGGGGGCGAACTTGATCAAATATTTCGAACTACATATAAAATTTACTATATCTAGTAGGATTTTTAAAAATCTCCGAAGGCGACCGCCCCCCCAGAATCGTCCCTGTATAGGAGCCATGGTTTCTGGACCTGATGTTGAGGTTTCTTCTGCTCCGAAATCAGTTGTTAGGATCGAGACAGAGTTTCCAGTAATGCGCACGCAGCGGAATAGCAACAGTATATATTAAGTACTGAATAGAAAGAAGAATATTGACACCGAGAATTTTTAACGTGGAAACCCTCTTTCAACTAGAGGGAAAAACCACGGGACAGTCTCCGAAAAGTATTTCACTATGTGGTAAATTGAATACAAAAAATATTGAGTAACTCATACTCACTCAATTTTTCTCTCCCTCGGATATAGTTCCGATATCTCACAATTCTACCACTCCAGTATTCTCACAAGGAATACTAATTTCCCACACTCAGAACAGGTGTTCCTGCGTACAGAACATGTGTTCCTGACAGAGAATATTTCTCAACTCTCACAGAGCATACAACTCGTTGCTCTCTCTTTCTGGTGTGTCTTGGCCTTCAGCAAATGCCTCTATTTATAGTAGAAGCTTTGGAGACAATGGCCCTTGGATTAAGGAGGTAGATATTGACCAATCACATCCCTTAATTCATTTGCCAACCACCATCAATATTACTTAATGATGAATTTGACCAACCAATCACAATGGAGTTGAACTTTCTGACAATCTCCCCCTTCAGCTCCAGTAGGGGAATTACTCCAGTAATAGTCAACAGAAATCCTTGCCGGCCAAGCCGACGCACAACTCGAACTTTCCCCGGGGAACATGCTTTGTCAGCATATCAGTAGCATTCTTGTCTGTGTGAATCTTCTTCAACTTGAACAGCTTCTCCTCCACAGCATCACGTAACCAGTGATATCTGATATCGATATGCTTTGTACGCGAATGGTACATAACATTCTTACTTAAGTCCAGAGCACTTTGACTATCACAGAAAATTTCGGAACCATTCTGCTTCATTCCCAATTGTTGAAGGAATCTCTTCAACCAGAGAATCTTTTTCCCTGCTTCAAGTAGCAGCAATATACTCAGCTTCAGTTGTTGCTAGGGCAACACACTTCTGCAATTTCGATTGCCATGAGATGGCTCCCTATACAAAAGTAAATAAGTATCCTGACGTAGATTTTCTACGATCTAGGTCTCCAGCCATATCTGCATCTGTATATGCTTTCAGAATAGGTTCTCCTCCTCCAAAACATAAGCACATTTTGGAACTACCTCGTAGGTATTTTAAGATCCATTTGACAGCTTCCCAGTGATCTTTTCCTTGATTTGAGAGAAACCTGCTAACCACTCCGACTGCCTGAGCAATATCAGGTCGGGTACACACCATTGCATACATTAAACTTCCAACTGCAGACGAATAGGGAACTTTTGACATGGTTTCCTTTCCTTCAGGTTTAGTTGGGCAACCTCTCTTACTGAGTTTGAAATGGTTGGCCAATGGTGTACTAACTGGTTTAGTATTCATCATAGAAAATCTCTGCAAGACCCGATCCACATATTTTCTTGAGATAACCAGAGTTTCCTAGCTTTCCTATCTCTCCGAATCTGCATTCCAAGAATTTGTCTTGCTTGACCTAAATCTTTCATGTCGAAAGACATAGACAACTTCTTCTTCAAATCCTCGATCATCTGCTTGTCCTGACCTACAATCAACATATCATTTACATACAGCAAAAGAATAATGAACTTGCCACCAGGAAATTGCTTGATGTACACACAA
Source organism: Vinca minor (assembly GCA_026122235.1). NCBI lineage: Eukaryota > Viridiplantae > Streptophyta > Magnoliopsida > Gentianales > Apocynaceae > Vinca > Vinca minor. The sequence continues at coordinate 12,472,973 of JAOCZM010000011.1, read as the reverse complement.
TGATCTGTGTCAGTTTTGGTATACTTATGACTTGCCATGAAAGCGTCAAATTTCTTATACCACTGCCGAGGAGCTTGCTTCAGTCCATATAGACTTTTGTTCAGCTTGCAGACCATCTGCTCCTTCCCTTTGACAACGAATCCTTCTGGCTGTTCCATGTAGATTTCCTCCTCCAAACCACCATGGAGAAATGCTGTCTTGACATCAAGTTTCTCCAGTTCAAGATCCATACTGGCCACCATTCCCAGTACCACTCGTATTGAACTCATTTTCACTACTGGTGAGAAAATCTCATCAAAGTCAATCCTATGCTTTTGAGCAAACCCTTTGACTACCAATTTAGCTTTGTATCTCAGCAACTTGTTACCGTCATTCTTCAGCTTGAACACCCATTTGTTCTTGAGTGCTCTCATTCCCTTAGGAAGTTCCACCAAATCATAGGTGTTGTTCTGATGCGGGGAATATATTTCTTCCTGCATATCTTTAGCCCAGGAGTCTTTGTCATTTGAAGACTGGACCTCCTGAAAATCCTCCGGCTCCCCCCTCATCAGTAATTAGAACATAATCCTTCTCTGGATATCTTTTGGATGGCTTGAGTGGTCTGGTAGTTCTCCTCGGTTGAGGTTCTTCTTGCTGTGACGACTCTTCTTCTTGTGTCTGCTCCCCCTGCTCAACACCTGGTGGATTGTCATCATCTACATTTGGCACTTCTTGTTCTGAATCTTGGGCTTCCTCTCCTTCAGTGGCATCTCTGAATGGAGTACCCATTGGCATTTGATTGCCAATATCCGTCTCAGCAGCTTTCCCGGATTCCTGACTTATCTCCAAGTCTCTTATCCTTTCATGTTCAAAGAACACTACATCCCTGCTTCTGACTATCTTTTTCAACATTACCGTATCCAACAAAGATACAGGGAATTGCCTTCCATCCAGTTTCAATCTCTGTTCCCTTGGGACATGCATGAAAGCCTTGCAGCCAAACACTTTCAAGTGATGGTATCCTACATCTTTTCCAGTCCATACCTTCTCCGGTATTTCAAATTTCAAAGGAACTGATGGTGACCTGTTTATCAGATAAACCGCAGTGTTCACAGCTTCTCCCCAGAATAATTTTGACAGATTTGCCATTCTGAGCATACATCGAACCTTCTCAACAATTGTCCGGTTCATCCTTTCTACAACTCCATTTTGTTGTGGAGTGCCAGGAACTGTCTTCTCATGTCTTACGCCATTGCTGTTGCAATACTTCTTAAACTCCCGGGAAGTGTATTCTCCGCCATTGTCACTTCGTAGACATTTCAGCTGCAATCCGGTCTCTCTTTCCACCATCGCATGAAACTGCTTGAAGTATTTGAAAACTTCGTCTTTTGAGCGTAACAAATACACCCAAGTTTTCCTAGTGGCATCATCAATAAACGTTAGAAAATATTTATTACCTCCAACTGACTCTACCTCCGTTGGACCGCAAACATCAGAGTGTTTCAACTCCAACTTTCTTGTCCTCCATCTCAAATTGCTCTGAAATGAGACTCGGTGATGCTTCCCATATAAACAGTGTTCACAAGGGTTTAGTGTTTCACTTTTGTCCATTGGAATGAGGGACTGTTTTGCCAAAAGTTGCAACCCTTTTTCACTCATGTGTGCCAACCTTCTCTGCCATATGTCTGGCGAAGCATCATCCTCAACTGCATTCAGTTGACCCTGACAAATCTTCATGTTTGTCTTATATAGAGAGAGCAACACATTTTTCCTCTCGTTACCACCAATGATCCTTAGGTGAGTTTCCATGTACCCCTGCCCATATAATGCTCAAATCCTTCTTTATCCAGAGTGCTTGAAGAGAATAGATTCATCCTTAAATCAGGAGCATGCCTCACATTTCTGAGTGTAACCGTGCAACCCATCTCTGTCTGAACGAGAACATCCCCAATCCCAACAATTTGGGAAGTACTTTGGTTTCTCATCTTGATGGATCCGGAAATCCCTGCAACATACTTTGTAAAGTATTCCCTCTTGGGAACACAGTGAAATGTGGCTCCAGAATTTACGATCCATTCGGCTTCAAATTCGGCCAAATGACAGCAGCCATCTTCTCCAATAAGGCTAACTCCATCATTGCTGGTGGACACTGCAGCAGTACCATCATCGACTGCTTGCTTCTTTTCCTTCTTATTGAGAAGTCTGCAATCTTTCTTCATATGTCCAAGTTTCCCGCAGTTATAGCATTTGATTATGCTTTTGGACTTTGATCTCCCTCTGGACTTGAATCTGTTATGTTCCCGATTTTGACTCCGGCTTCTATTATCTATAACAAGAGCCTCTGCGTCATTCTCACGTGCATCTTTTGAACAAATTTCTTCATTATGCATCCTGTTCTTTACCGTCTCCAACGTCACCTTTCCATCGGGTATTGAGTTGGTTAAGGAGACCACCAGGGGATTCCAAGACTCGGGAAGAGATCCTAGAAGAATTATCACCTGCATATCATCATCGAGTACCTGTCCTGCCGATGACAGTTGTATTACTAGGCCATCAAATTCATTAAGATGCTCCGCAACTGACTGTCCCTCTTTGAGCTTCATTTTCATTAATTTCCTCATAATGAAAACTCTTCCTTGGGCATTCTTTTTCTGATACATATTTTCAAGTTTCTTCTAAAGAACATGTGGATCAGTTTCTTTGGAGACATTATTGAAAATAGAAAGATCGACATTTTGACGTACAGTCTCGAGAGCTTTTTTTTTCGACCTTTCCCATTCTTTTTCCGACATCTTCTCCGGCTTGGCTCCATCACCTTCAATTGGTTCATATTGATCTTTGCAATTGAGGTAATCTTCCATCATCGTCCTCCATATAGAGTAATTTGATGAATTCAATTTCAACATGGTTCCAGCACTAGTTTCCACCATCTTTCTGAAATGTCAGTTCAGAAAAACAAACAACAGTAGCTACCACAAAATAATCAGCCAACAAATGAGAAGAAATTAAACAGCGCAAAACAGGTGTACCCGTTACAAAAACAGGTGTTTATCCCTGACCACAAACAGGTGTAACGGTTAAAAAGCAGGTGTTTTATCCCAGACCAGAAACAGATATTTCTGTCACAAAAACATATGTTTTACCAGAAGCAGTCCACCCTACCAAGGTCAGTCCAACCTTCAGCTCTGATACCAGTTGTTGAGGTTTCTTCTGCTCCGAAATCAGCTGTTGGGATCGAGACAGAGTTTCCAGTAATGCGCACGCAGCGGAATAGCAACATTATAAATTAAGTACTGAATAGAAAAAAGAATAATGACACCGGAAATTTTAACGTAGAAACTCTCTTTCAACCAGAGGGAAAAACTACGGGACAGTCTCCGAAAAGTATTTCACTATGTGGTAAATTGAATACATAAAATATTGAGTAACTCACACTCACTCAATTTTTCTCTCCCTCGGATATAGTTCCGATATCTCACAATTCTACCACTCCAGTATTCTCACAAGGAACACTGATTTCCAACACTCAGAACAGGTGTTCCTGCATACAGAATAGGTGTTCCTGACAGAGAATATTTATCAACTCTCACAGAGCATACAACTCGTTGCTCTCTCTTTCTAGTGTGTCTTGGCCTTCAACAAATGCCTCTATTTATAGTAGAAGCTTTGGAGACAATGACCCTTGAATTAAGGAGGTTGATATTGACCCATCACATCCCTTAATTCATTTGTCAACCGCCATCAATATTACTTAATGATGAATTTGACCGACCAATCACAATGGAGCTGAATTTTCTGACAACATTTTCTTGGATGATAGAAATAAAAAGTGGTTCACAGAACCAACCATATCGGGCAATGCCGGATTAGTTGCTGCTCTTGTTGCACTTCAGGATCCTCCTACTCATTCTTCTGATACAGATAGCGTTATATTAGGTATAGATAAGAAGGGTTTGTTTCATAATATCCAACTTTTTCCTTCTGCATCTTAGCAGACTATTTTGTAGCTAAGTTGATGCAGAAAAATATAGGAAAGGAGGGACGAACTTAGAACTTTTAAGACGGGGGCGAAAAACTACAACAGATGTCGAATTACATATAAAAATTGCAAAATAAATGTTGGGGGAGAATTTGATCAAATATTATGAACTACATATAAAATTTATTATATACTATGTTACTCGGACTCTCCGTTTAATCGTGTCGTACCGGTGTCGACAGGGTACGACGTTGGTATGGGTATGGGTACTTTGACATGGTCAACTGCGAATGAGTACTTTGACCAACTCTTGAAAGCTCATCGCCGCCATCGCTGGGACACCCATTGTTACTGTCGCTAGATATCGAAGGTACGTCTATTGGAGTTTGGAGTTTGGGCGGATGAAGGAGCTTGAACAAAATTCAAGCAATAAGTGAAGGGAAGATGGAATACAGAGAGGTATAGGAGTCAAACAAAGCATCGAATTGGCTGGTGATTTGAATATGTACTAGCTGCAAATTTGATAGGAGGAAGAGAAGAAATTAGTGTTATGGAGAGGGAAAGATGATGGGGGAGGGAATAATGGGGGATGGTAGGAATTTATTGTCGTATCCCCGTATCCGTGTTCGAATTTGGGGAAGTGTCCCCGTATCCTTTATTTTAGATGTTTAAGTACCTGACACCTAAATACATACCTGTATCCGACACCCGTACCCGACTCCGAGTAACATAGATTATATATAGCAGAATTTTTAAAAATCTCAGGGCGCTGTAGGAAAGCGACCGAATTTGGACTTTGGTTTCTGTAATTTTAGGTATTTATGTAATATCACTCCCTAGTTGCAAGGACCAAGAAGGAATAGTTTTGCTTGGATACAAAAATTGTAGTGAACTGCATTTGGCAGAAATGTTACTACGAACATTTTGCGTATACTTCTGAGATTACTAAATGATATGAGTATTGGCATTAAGTATTAATTGTCAACTTAGCATATCTATTTTGGTATATCGATGCCGAATGCCAAATAGTTAGTCGTGGAAGTGTTATCATGCTCCTAACAAGTTTTGGTTTTTTTTTTTTTTGTGGGGAGGGAGGGGGGGAATACTGCCAAATATGATGGATCAAATTGACTTCACAAATGGTCTTACTTATTAGTATAGTGAGGTGCGTTTGTCAAGTTGTGAACTGTGAATTCCGTCAAGATTATAAATCGCGTTTGTGGGCCTGTACGTGCTGGTGAAGATGGAAAGCTTTGACCACTTCATGGGGAGAGGAGAGGAACAAGGCTGCCAATTATGATAGATCGAATAGAATTCAGAAAATGGTCTTAGTGATTAGTATGGAAATTTCAAAATCTTGTTAAATGAATTTGTCAAATCTGTTTATAAGTTATAGTGATCAACTCATTCCAAATTAGAGGTGATTTTCAACAAACTAGCTAGAGAGTCTGATCAGATTACATATTTTTTAAATATGTACACATTTGAGCATTGCAGTTACATTTACATTGAAAAGAAAAGAAGTCACAATATTGAAATCTGTATAGTTGTTTGTTGGTTGCTTGAAAGTTCAGGTGCACTTTGATTTATCCAATTCATATGTTTCCTGCAAAAAATGGATTAAAAAAGATAAGTTGGAATAAAATATATATCGTTATTCGTACATTTTCATGCTAATTTAACTAAAAATTAATAAGGAATTAAAAAAAAAAAATCAGTGAGATACTTGATAAATGCTTACCAGAATTTTGTGAATTTCTTTTAAAATTGGTATAAGTAATGAAATAAGAGTGTGCATTTCTTCCTTCAGCATTTCCTGGTTTTCATCCTTGGCCTTAAGAAGAGTAATTAAACTTCTGGTATCAGGTACTAGTTTAAGTGCCACCTGTCCAGATAAAGTAAATAATTCAGCTGGATCAAGAAATCTTGGATAATACAGTAAACAGGAAATGGACACAATTAGTACATTTTTTCTTTATATTTCATTATTGTTCTTCTTTCTTTTTGGGTGGGGTGTGGTGTGGTGGGGAGGGGGAAGGGAGGATAAGGGGATAAGTATTGCAGTGAGTATCATACCCGAGACTTTTCGATCCGGTAGAAGGTAAGAAGTGTTTTACCAACTAAGCTACTGTCTTGGACTCTAATTTGTACATAATTATATTTTAATTAGTTATTTTCTTCTGTACAGTCGAGTAAATTTCTATTTATTTTAGGAATAGAAGATGCCTTTTAATTTCACTTTGACATGAAAGATTATTTTTCATTTTCCACTTTTTTACCATGAAAAAAGAAGGAAAAATCAAGATTTGAAAGAGTATGTTATTATTTTTTGATGAAAAAGTATGTTATAATTACTTTATAGGCAGCTGAAGAAATCCATCCATGCCAAGGCTTAAGAGTGGTGTTATAGGATTGATCCACAGCTTGCTCCAAATTCCTGTCAAAATCCTCCACCAACAATTGTAGCAAAGTCACAGTAAAATCCAGAGATCTGCAGAATGCAAAGTAGAATATCGTTCCAAATTCCTCTAAATTTTGCAGCTGAAAAAAAAAAAAGTCTAGACAGCATTGAAAATACTTTAGAGATTATTTTTTATTCCGGATTTTTTTATTTTTTTATCAATTTGAGGGAGACAATGGGAATCTCTATAAAGTTGAATAAGGGATAATAATCAAATGATATTATTTTTTTAATTTCCTCATTATCGAGGTAGGTGTTAAACCCGTAATTTATCGTTTCGAGTTGGAATTATTACGTCAACTACATTAGCATTAATTGACACAACCAAATGATAGTAATAAGGTACTAATAATATTACTCAACAGGTGTTTTGAACTATATAACTATTACAAATGTCCAATTACTTTACTACGAAAAACACTTTACTACAAAAAACGCTATTGATATTGATTCTGATTTTATCCTTACATTTATCTTTACCTTTTTGCACAAAAAAGATGACTTCATGAATTAAAAATGACATCTTGTCCACCCTTGATTAATTTTTACCTCAATAATTTTTGTTTAACAAATTGACTAGAATAACTTTGAGCCCTTGATATTGGCCAAGGGAAATTACTAAATTCTTTTACTTTTTTTCTACTTTTACTTATTTCGTTTTGGTTGGAGTAATTAGGGACATGAGGGGAGAACTTTATTTTGCCTTTTCCCTTATACATATCCCATTTGTTTTGCTTTTTTAGGGCATGATATTCATTAAATTTCATATTTTGGGTACAAAAAATTTACCTGGTCAGCCAAAGAAAGGCTTTGCTACAGCTGATATTCTTTCTTGCCTTTCCTTCACTAGCTTCCTTTTTTAATATCTCCACAATATTTGCAAACAATGATGGATCAGTTTCATACAACTTCTCCATTCTCTGCGTGAACTCCCATAACAGATTAGTTCTAAAAAACAGCTTCAAAGAAATGGACTATTTAATTTGTTTATTTATTTACTCCGTCTAATGTGAAAAATGAAATAAATCCATTTTATGGAACATAAATGTCTGCTACACAACGCACAAGACGAACTTAGGGGTGTATTCAATTGGGATTTTAAAAGACTATTTTGAGATAAATAAATCTTGTGGTATTCAATTAAGACTTTTAAGTAATCTAAATAAGTCATGTGGTATTCAATCAGGGCTATTAGAATTTTTTAAAAGTGATTTTCAAATCCAGTGGTATTCAATCAAGACTTTTAACAAGTAACAAAAAGTCTTTTGGTATTCAAAAATTTTCCAAATTTCGATGGAATTTTTTTTTTAATTAGGAATTTGTGGGATTTTTTAGTGAAAAGTATAAATAGAAAACCTTTAAAAAAATCCCACCCTAACCCATAAGACTTTTTAGTGAATTTTCATGATTTGTTTATTTGTTACCTTTTTCATTGACTCTTGTAACTTTGAATGTTTGCTTTTATTTTTATTGTCCATTCCATTTGATATCGTTTATGTTATTGCTAATGCAAGTAGTGGTGAACACCGAATTCGAATTCGCCAATTCGGTCATTTGAATTCGGGGCAACTTTTTAGAACCTAAAAACGGACCCAATTTGGATTCGAATTCTAATTGACCGAATTGGCGAATTTTGAATTCGTTTTTTGCCGAATTGACCGATTTCACAAGAAAACTCTAATTGAACATCAAGAAAAAACCAAAATCAAAACAAACAATAAATTCGAAAAAAATAATCGAAATGATAAATTATTCATTGTTTAATTCAACCATATTTACACGAAAAATTAATAGCAAAACCGCCAAAATAACAAATTTTAGGGTCTATTTACTTTATATATTAACTATATAATAAAATTAAAAAATGAATATGACCGAATTCAATTATAGTCTAACCGATTTCGTCCTATTTTTTGACCAAATCGAATTGGGATGTAACTGAATTACCGAATTCACACTGAATTATCGAATTCAAATTGTCGAATTGAATTTGAATTCGGTCGGTAATTCGGTAAAAATCAAATTTGTTCGTGAGTGCCCACAACTTTAACTCATTTACTTTTATTGGCTTTATGTTTATGACCTCATTCCATTATTTGAACGCAGTGTCCGCAACCTAGTAACTTTATACCTATCATAAACATTTGGGAAGGATAAATTCCAGCATTATTTGAAAAGTTTGGGTTGTAAAGGTTGTTCCTGAAAAATTCGTGCATCATTGAATTAGACATTGTTCATCATCCAACTAAGTTTGTTGGTTAGGATCATACAAATAAAAAGTCTTTGTAATCCTTTAAAATCTTATAAATTCTTATGATATAAATCTTTAAAATCCGAACATAAGAATCTTAAGTATACAAAATCTTTAAAAAAAAAAATCTTAGAAGTCATTACATTCTTTTAAAATCTTAGGAATCGGGTAGCCCAAGTGGTAAGGCTACCCGAACACGGGGCGGAGGTCCCGTGTTCGATTCCTATATCTCCCCATAATGGGGCAAATAATTCTCCTCCTTATGAGGCTTATCTTCCCTCCCCAGGCATGGGGCATGCTTCATTCTTCCCTATCTAGGGTACTCTCCGCTCTTCCCCTTCGGGCGCTCAAAAAAAAAAATAGTCTTTTAAAATACACTGGACTTATTTATCAATAAATAGTCTTTTAAAATCCTAATTAAATACACCCTCCTTAATTATTTCAAATTCCCTCAAAATTTTCCGTTGGAACAAGAAAACTTAGTTTAAATGGGCAAAAAATCATATTTTCCCGTTAATGTCCCCCATCCCTATACTTAACCAATCACAATTATCATATATATATATATATATATATATATATATATATATATATATATAATTGGAAGAAATGTCAACATAGCGAATTTTGATTGATTAGGTACAGAAATAGAGAAATTCACGGAGATAAACGATTTTCACCCATTTAAAATGATTGTATAAACTTATCAAATATGTTGTTTCACTATATATAAATTTATGTTCCTAGAGAAAGACAAAAAAAATTGAACTTATGGCCCTTATGACTGAATGGCCACAAAATTTGTCTTAACAACAAGAAAAAAAAAAGAGGGGCATGCTTCCTTATACTCTCCCATTTCATAATATAAATCGTTCAAGATATGTAGCAAAAATTAATAAAACAAAAAATAAAGTATTGTTTTAATCAAAATATTAATATTACTTTATTAAATAAAATTAGTAGTATATAAGTAATATTTAACAAAGTAATATTGATATTTTAATTAACAAATGTTTCTGTTTCTTTAATTTTTGTTAATGCCCTTATATTATAGAATGATATAAAAATTTAATTAAGAAATTTGACATTTTATTTGGGTGTCTGCTGAATCCTTATCCAAACAAGTAAAACAAAAGAACTGGGTAGAAAAAAATGTCCAAAAAATTTAAGATTGGAGATTAGGACAGAAAAGTCGATATCGAGGCTGGCCTTTGTAACAACTAGTGGTTGCGGTTCATTTCATGACGGCAAGCGTGTGTTTAGCACATACCAAGAAAATGACAACTTTCACATTATTATTTGTACAATCTATTCAAAATTGTTCGAATTAGACAAATAAAAAAAAACAAACAAATCTATTCAAGTTGCGATATGATCCATATTTAGTTGCTCAATTCTAATACTGTGTTCTCGTAGGACTGGTCTCACATAAATTGAGCAGAATCTACATCTACAGGCAGGTTCTGCTCAATTAATGTGAGAGAACGGTGCTGATAGTTCCACAATAACAATACTAGAATTAAATTTGCCTTAACAACAAGAAAAAAAAAGAGGGGCTTGCTTGCTTATACTCTCCCATTTCATAATATAAATCGTTCAAGACGTATATCAAAAATAAAAAAATAAGGTATTGTTTTAATCAAAATATTAATATTATTTTTTAAAATAGAATTAGTAGCATACAAATAATATTTAACAGAGTAATATTTATATTTTAACTAACAAAGTTTTTTGTTTCTTTAATTTTTGTTACATGTCTCAAACAACATATATTATAGAATGATATAAAAATTTAATTAAGACAATTGACATCAAGAGTGTCATACTCCAGTGGGATTGGCCTCCGCCCACATCCGTAAGGTCGTGAATTCGATACCCGTGGGGCTAAATAATTTCCACCTCCTTTTGTGAGGTATAAAAACAAAACAAAAAAATAATAATTAAGATAATTGACATTTTTTTGGGTGTCTGCTGAATCCTTATCCAAACAGGTAATGCCAAAGAACTGAGTAGAACTATTCGATTAGCATATCTGGCTAAGCTCAAGTGTACTATATTTGAAGGTGATGCTGTAAATGTTATTTTCTCTCTTAAAGGACATAAGGAGGCTATGGAATGGCGGAGTAGAACTACTATTGGTCAATGTCGTTAATTTGTTGACAAACATAAGTGTAAATTATCCTCGATTCCTAGATCATGTAATATGATTTCTCATAATTTGACCAAATAGGCTAAAGTTTCTAGTAAAGTAGGAATTATTCCCCTTTCATCCCTCTCTCGTGAGGTATTTTGTGACTCGAATTCAGGTAGTTTCTCTGATGTAATGGATCCGGCCGATTGTACTAGTTCTACTATTAATGACTAAGTTGGTTTTCATTATAAAAAAAAAATGTCCAAAAAAAGTTTAAGATTGGAGAGTAGGACAAAAAAGTCGATGTCAAGGCCGGTCTTTGTAACAAGTAGTGGTTGCGGTTAGTTTCAGACGGTCAAGACGTGTGTTTAGCACAAAGCAAGAAAATGTCAAAATTCAAATTATTATTTGTACAATCTATTCAAATTATTTTTTTATTTTAGACAAATAAAATTCTAGCTTTGACCCACCAACAAACAAATATATATTCAAGTTGTGATATGATGAATATTTTGATCGCTCAATCATAAGACTTAGGACTTAGGATTTAAGAGCGTACTTCTGTTACTAGTATCACAATCATCTCACATGAATTGAGAGGAGACAACATCTGCATATAGCTCCCATTCAATTTATATGGAAAAACGATGCTGACAGTCCCACAATGATGTTATTAGAATTGAATTTTCTGATTCATAATAGTACTATCATGCATGTACCTGGATGTTCTGATTTATGTCTTGTCTTAAAACTGCCATTGTTGGTCCTATCTTATCTGCAAAATCATCAAACAACAAACATCACAACAAAAAAATAACATTCATGTAGCATACTTGTAGCATGTTTTGAATATTTATTTTTCTATTCATTTTGTATCGAAATAAAAATGACTGAAAGGAAACGATTAAGATGAAAAGATTCACCAAAAAAAAAAGTTCCTACTAATGAAACTTTACTTAGATGAAGAATATTAGATCATTATGATGATGAGAGAGAAAGAGAGAGAGAGAGAGGCAAACCAAGAACTTGAAGGATTAAGTTGCAGGTTGAGAGAAAAGGCTTGGTGGGAATAAAAGTTGGAGAATGGTCATGAAGTTGAAGACTTGCAGGTTTAAGTTTGAGAACCACTAAGGAAAGCTCATCAATGGCAGACCTTATCACTGATCCCATCTCTGACACCATCTCTGACCCCATCTCTGCTTCTCTTTTCCTTTTCATTTCGTTGCTGCTTCCTTTGAATATTGAAATCTCAGATTATATATACACACACACACATATATGTATATAATTTCAAGGGAAATTGTCCTACTGTTGACCTACCATCTTATAAATTATTCTCCATTTGGGTTTCTGAAGAAAACAAAACAAAACAAAACAAAAAAGAATAATAATAGACTTAAATCTGATATATTCTTAAAAATAATAATAGAGTTAAATCTGATATACTGGATTAGAATTTTTCTTTGTGGTAAATCATCAAAGGCATAGATGTTGTATTTGAGGTTTTCACTTATTCCTATGTTTTATTTTAATATTGGCCTAAATTAAGAGATAATATGATAGTGACCCTTTTAATTGACCTTGAAGTAATCAATCTCTTATCCCAAACGAATTCGGGTAGCCAAGTGGTAAGGCTACCCGGCCACGGGATGGAAGTCCCGTGATCGATTTCCGTATCTTTCCTTGTGGGGTAAATAAATTCTCATCCTTGTGAGGCTAAATTCCCTTCCCAGGCATGGAGAATGCTACAATCTCCCTATCTATGGTACTCTCCGCTCTTCCCCTTCGGGGGCAATCGCCTTCGAGCGTAAAAAAAAAAAAAAAACGAATTTTTCTAATGTGTAAAACGAATCCCCTTAAAAACATTACCCACAAACATAATACCTGCATCTCAATTCCTTGGGCCGAAATAGAACCCAATAGCCCCCCTACCCAGACTTTCAAGCCTTTTAATCTCAAAAGACCAGTTTTTAATTGCCCAGGGACTTCATTTACTGACCCTTTTGACCTTAATCCCCAATCAATCGAATTTTCATTCTCAAATCTATATCTCAATAATCAGATTATCCCATTTGGAGATAGAAAAAATTTTCCACCTAATTTTGGTCCTGAAAATGATGAAAGTGTTCTTGTTGTGGAAGAGTTAGTTACTTGTATCAATCAGAGAAGAATTGTGAAGGTGAAACAAAGGTCTACTGGTGGCGAATATATACCTATCAAGTCGGGGGTAAATTCTGAAGGGTCTGTTCAGATTGTGGAAATTTTTTATCCAAATAATCTTGTGCCGGTGGATGCAGTGGCGAGCTTTGTTCAAATTCCGCAAGAGAATGGCTCTGAGAGGTCTACTGATCATAATGGTAATGTGACAGCTGATATAGCTGAGGTATGTGATGTTTATCCCGACAATTCTGGTATCTCTGTTATTTCTGCTAATTATGTTATGGCTGAGGAGGCGAGCCTAAGCACGCCTCCAAAGGCGCCATGAGAGTCTTTGCATGGAACTGCCAAGGACTTGCAGGTCCGAAGGCGGTGAGAGCTTTGAGAGGCTTTGTTAACTCTCAGAATCCGTCCATTCTTTTCCTTAGTGATCTCCATATTTCTTGTTTGGTCAGAATTACTTATACATTGCGGACTGTTGGTTTTTCGCTGTTTCATTTTGTTCCTTCCATAGGATTTTCTGGGGGTTTGGTTTTATGTTGGCGTCCTGATATTACTCTGAATATCATTAGTTATTCAGATCGTTTTATTAGTTGTATTATCTCTTCCCACCCCTACTACTTTTTGGCAGCTTACTGGGATTTAAGGGCCATGTGTTGACTCTCAACAAAGTAGTTTCTGGGATAGTTTGGGTCAGCAATTTCAGAACATTTTGACTCCTTGGTTAGTGTTGGGAGATTAATAGTTTTTCTAGTTCTTTCGATAAGGAAGAGGGATTGCCTTTTTCTGAGTATCAACAACGTCCTTTTAATAATTTTGTTGATCTTTGTAAGTTGATTGATATGGGATTTTCTGGCAACCCTTTTACTTGGAATAATAAACATGGTGGCGTTGATAACATTAGAGTCAGACTGGATAGGGGACTTATTAACTCTTCTTGGCGTCTCTTATTTCCTAAGGCTACAGTTCATCATTTAACTGCCCTTGCATCTGATCATTGTCCTATCCTTCTTGATACTGTTCCTAACAGAGCACTTCATCCTAAACCTTTCAGGTTTGAGTCCATGTGGACTAGAGAAACTTCTTCTTCTGTCGTTATTGACCAAGCTTGGTCTCTTCCTGTTGTAGGTTCTCCTCTTTTTCAATTAAGTTCTAGAGTCAAATGTACCAAACTTGCTCTTAAAGGTTGTAATAAGTCTTTTTTTGGTCATATCCAAACTTCCATTATTAATCTGAAAAATGAAATTGAGAGACTTCAAAACCTTCCTCAGTCTGATTTGGTTGTAGCAAGGGAGAAAGATGCTCAAAAAGATTTGGATGAAGTACTTAAGAGGGAACAACTCTTATGGTGGGACAAGGCTAAAACTTTGTGGATGGAAGAGGGTGATGCAAATACCCACTTTTTTCACCTATCAACCATCATTCATAGAAGACATAATACCATTGACTTTCTTCTTTCCCCCCAATGATAATTGGCTTTCAGACAGAGATGAGATTGGTGACTGTTTTCTTAATTCTTTTGTTGATTTGTTTGAATCTACTAATCCTATTTTCCCAAAAGACTTGCAGGATTTAATTCAACCTTCAATAACAGAGGAAGCAAACATAGAACTTTGTAGAATTCCAACTTGTGATGAGGCAAAGGACATTGTTTTTTGGATGAAGTCAGGTAAGAGTCCTGGTCCAGATGGTATGACTCCTATTTTTTTTAAGAACTATTGGCAGATTGTTGGTAATTCTGTGGTTGGTGCTGTTCAGTATTTCTTTTTGAAGGGTCATATGCTTAGATCTTTTAACCATACCTTTATTTCTCTATTTTTTGTAGGGCTAATCTTGAAGAAACGGATGAGATTATGGAGTGTATCAATCTTTTCTGCAGTTGGTCTGGCCAGAGCATTAATTTTGGAAAATCCATTGTTCATTATAGTAAGAATGTAGGATGTTTGGTGAAAGAGGAGATTGGTACTATGTTAGGAATGAAGGAATGTGATCATAAGGGTAGCTATTTGGGAAGTCCTTTTTGCAAAGGTAAGTCCAAAAAAGAAGCTTTTTATCCTGTGATTGAGAAGCTTAGAAGGAAACTTTCTAGTTGGAAAATATCTGCTTTATCTCAAGCTGGTAGAACTATTCTAATTAAAACTGTGGCTCAAACTTTACCTATTCACATTATGCATAACTTTGTTCCTCTTGTGTCTCTTTGCCATAAGTTAGATAGCTTGATTAGGGATTTTTGGTGGGGCTTTAAAGAGAATAGTGACTGGCACTTGTATTTGAAATCTTGGGATGCTATCTGTGCACCCAAATTGGCTGGCGTCTTGGGGATTAGAAAATCTGTATATATGAATATAGCCTGTGTAACTAAACTTGGGTGGACTTCAATGGGGATACCGAGAAGACTTAGGTTAAAATGATGCGATCTAAGTATCTGAGAGGGCGTAACCTTCTTAATGTGCTTGACAGTGGGAGTGGGGCTTCTTGGATCTGGGTGGGATTGTTAAAAGTTTAGATGCTTTAAGGAATGGGATTTGTATTAGAGTAGGGAGAGGTTCTACTGCTAATATATGGGAGGATCCGTGGTTGCAGTATGTGGAGGGGTTTAGAATGCCTGGTGAGTTGAGAGTTCCTGATTCTAAGAATTTGGTTAAGGAATTGATGTGTTAAGATAAGAGTACTTGGGATAAGGATCTGGTTCATATCTCTTTTGATCAGGTTACTGCTCAGAATATTCTGAAAATTATTCCCTCGAGAGAAAATGATTCTCTGGTTTGGTTTCCCTCTTCGACAGGGCAATTCACTGTTAAATCTGCTTATAGATCAGTGAACCAAGAGAGATTTGTTGGGAATTCTACTATTAATAGGAAACATTGGAAAATTTTATGGCATTCTAACCTTTATAATAGGCACAAATTGCTCATTTGGAAGATTCTGATTAATGCACTTCCTACAAGAGGAAGATTGAAGTATTGTTTTAGAATTATGGATGTTGAATGCATTATTTGCCAAAGTAATGAGGAAACTGTGGATCATCTTTTCCTTGATTGTCCATTTTCGAGAAGTATTTGGAGTGCATCAAAATGGAATATTAAAATGGAGGATTACCAGGATTGGACTGTATCTAGATGGTTTAATGAAGTAAGTTTTCCTTCCAATTCATCTCCTATTTCATTGGATAAAGTTAATGATTTTGTTAATTTTTTTTGCAGTTTTCATGGAGCAAATTTGGCTCTACAGAAATGAACTGTTGCATGGTAAAGGAAGGCGAAAATGGGAAGAGCTGCTTAGGCTCATTGAAATTAAATCAAATAGCTACTAGGGAGGCGGCTCAAATGAGGATTTTGAAAAGAGGACGCAAACAGGAGACATTGGTTTGGTGTGTGCCTCCTATGAGTTTTTTTGAAGATTAATTTTGATGCAGGATTTATTGAAGAGGATAAAGCTGTTAGTGCCTTTCTTATCAGAAATGATAAAGGAGATATTCAAGGGGTGTGAATACATAGATTTCAATAGGGGTGTCAACGGGTTCGGGCCGGCCCGAACCCGGCTCACATAGCTCGAAAAAATGTGAGCGTGAGCTGAGGTAATGTGAGAGTGAGCTTAATATTCAAGCTCGCTTCTTATGTGAGCTGAGCGTGAGCTTGACCCCGCTCAACCCGAAAAAAGCTCGAACCCGAATAAGATTAATATAATTAAAATATTATATATATAATAATAATAATAATACTAATTTAAAAAAAAATTATATACATTATAATTATAATGTGTGGATTAATTCAATAGTCTTTTTTTTTGGGTAGAAAGGAGATTATATTAAAGAATGAGTCTTACAACAGGAGAGAGACAGGTACAAAAGTTAAAGGAAGAGAGAAAACATGAAAAGACAAAGCAGTAGGAAAAACACTGTACAAAAATACATTGGGATGAATCACAATAAAAAGTGAGATGGTGTAGAAGAATTCAATGGGATTGTCAAAATTGGAATTGCCACCGACAATGGAATTAAATCAATCTTTTGAAATTTGCAAATTTATCATTTGTTAAAATTTTAAGTGCATGGATTCTCTTGTTTTTTGTTTTTTTTATATAAGACTCCTTTTATTAACATATCAAACCATTCTGAAACTTTTGCTTCTTTTTGTGTATTCTTGTCCAAATTTAGTTTTAAGGCTCATTGTATTATGCTATTCTTGAGACAGGATTTTCGTTTTCTTCGCTAATATAAGTGAGCTTGGGAAGCTCGTGAGCTAAGCTCGAGCTCGTGTTAAAATGTGAGCTGAGCGTGAGCTCAAGGTTTGTGAGCTTTTCCGGGCTGAGCGTGAGCGTGAGCTTTTCAATTTTTATGTGAGCTGAGCGTGAGCTATGCCAAGCTCAGCTCACATAGCTCGATTGACACCCCTAGATTTCAAGCTAGAACTCCCTTCAAAGCAGAAGCATTTGCAGCAGTTATGGTAATGGAAAAGCTATAGTCCATGAATATACAGAAAGTTATCATTGAAGGGGATTGTCTCAATATTCTTAGAGGAATTCAAGGGCATTCTATTGATATCCAATGGACTGCCCAGGAGTTGGTTTCTTCAGCTAGGGATATTCTTAGTAGGTTCGATTCTTGGAATATTCATTATGTTATTAGACTATCTAACTTTCATACTCATAATTTAGCGCTTTGGGCTAAATCTAATGATGTAATTGGGTTCATTGATCATGCTTCTATTCCTCCATCAATAAGGCACTTTTTGTAACTTTGATCCGGTTTTGGATCCTTCTAATGTTTAACCATTTACTTAGCAAAAAAAAAAAACGAATTCCCTTAGTTTGATGATCTAACCATTCAATTATTACTAATATTTAGGGCATTACATTAGAATGACATTGGTTGGGCATAAAAGTCAACCCATGACATTCTTTTCTTGGACACAACATTTTTAGCAAGGAATCCGTCCGGAATCCAGGACGGACCAGGACGGATTTGGCAAATACGTCCTTAGCTGACATGTCAAGCCGCTTACAATTTTTTCCATGTCAGCGCAGGACGGATTTCCCAATTCCGTCTTGGCTTCAGGACGGATTTAGGAAATACGTCCTACACTTTCACTAAATTTCCCCACAGCTTTTCTCCTTCCCTTTCCTCTTCTTCACTGGCAGTAGGAAAGACAGTTGGGCGAAAAAACAATTGGAAAAAAAAATCCCCATCTCTTCTTCTTCCCCACACCACCGTCGGTCCCTCATCATCTCCTCTCCATTGAAGGTTACATCCCATTTACTTCATTTTGAGAATTTTTTTAAATTTTCGAATTAATTAATTAAATTATGCATTATTTCAATTTTGAAATATTGGATAGTGTGAAATCCTTGTTACTATTTGGTAAATTTGAATTTTGTAATATGAATTTTTTAATATTGGAGGATTGTGATTTTATATAATATTTTCAATTTTGTAAAATTTTGTGAAATTCCTTGTTAATATTGTGAATATAATTTAGAAATTTGTAATATGAAAATTGGAATATTGGAGTATTGTGATATTTTTTGAATTCTTTGGAATTTTGTGATTGAAATTATGGAAATTGAAGTATTGTGAATTTAGTTAATTTTGGTTTTCTTATTTTTTATTATGTTTTTTTTTAATGTTTAGATGTCTGATGTACTGCTACACCGGCTTTCCTCCACCCCGGACCTTTAGATTATAGTGTTTTATACAAAGAACGGGATCACCGATCTTTAAGTATATGTCAAGGAAATGATAAGGATAAATTGGATAACCCACTAACTTTTATTCGAAGTGATAGTCATTTTTGGGACTGCCTACGAGCGAGAGACAAATAAGTATTTAATTAACCTTATTGATAGAGTAGGTTTTGGGGGGATGTGTCGCATAGGTTATATTAAAGTAGATCATGCTTTGATCACCACTCTAGTTGAGAGATGGTGACCCGAGACCCACACATTTCACTTGTCTGGCGGGGAGACAACCATCACTTTACGGGGACGTTGGAGTCCTTTTTGGACTACGGGTCAACGGCAATGAGGTGCTAGCATGGTCGACGTTTTACGAAGGGCTAGGGCTTTACTTTTAATTCTCATGGGTACTTTATTGTTCTAGGACAAGTCAGCTTCTCGAATTCATTTGCGATACCTGCTCCTACTCCGAGACTTAGAGTCTGGTCCCTCCTCTTATTCCTGGGCAAGTGTCGTACTCTCCTATCTTTATCGTCAGATGTGCGTCTCTTCAAAACCTGATTCAAAAGACATCAGTGGTTGTTGTTTGCTCATTCAGGTAAAGTATTAAATTACTATTTAAATTTAATTAAGTGCAGTACATTTTTGTCTTTGCTAATTTAGTATATTTTATTCAACATTTATGGGCATGAGAGCGTCTGTCCATTTTCCGACCTCAAAATCAGGATGTTCCAAGGCCGAATATACCATAGGGTGGTGCTTTCGGGGCAAGATGGAAGTGCCCTAAGAGTTTTTGAGCAACTCCTAGCCATCAATTATTGGTATATCGGGATCAACTTGATGGAATGGATGAGAGACAATGGGTAAGTTGGAAATTTTTGTATTTTTTATTACATAATTTTTTTAAAATGTTAGTTAATATATATATTTTATGAAAGTTAATATATTTATTTGTTTGTGTAGTTTATGTGGGTACCATACCCGACCCGAGTGATAGATCACTCGGTTGCTTGGGAGCCAAACTTTCGGGAAGTGGTGCGTGCCCGAGTACCATTGATTTGCTTTGACATTGTGGAATATCATCTTCCTGATCGAGTCTTGAGGCAATTTGGATATGAGCAGACTATACCAGAAGCGGTTAGGACTACCGGACATGTTGTGGATGGTGATCTCCACAAGATTAAACTTGTGGCGAGTAAGAACTGGTTCACACTGCACAAGGATTACATCGAGTTGTGGCGGAAAAGAACATACTTTGTAGGGGGGGTGTTCAGGCGGGTAATGTTTTTGTGCCACGTGATGATTACATGGAGTGGTACAAAAACATTACAGTCCGGCTTTTAAATAACCCCCAAATGAGGGACTCTACAAACCTTCCCCGGGGCTTTCAACCAAACGCAACTGCTGAACAAATTTTGGTGAGTTTTAATTTTTTATAAACTATATAATAATGTTTAATTTTTATCAAATTATTTAATTATGTTTATTATGTATTACAGGTTTCGGCGTCTAGTCAGATCTCAAGTGCCTTGTAACATAAAACTAACAGCATTACTGATCCATATACAAAAAATTTCCTAAACTGGGCATTTGAGCAATTGATGAGTGCTTTACAGGCTGCTGGGAGAGCTATGAGTTGCAGACCGCGGTCATCCGACATATCAGAGGCGGTGATAGAACGTTCATTGACTTTCCCGAGAAGCCATGTGGAAGGCTAGAGTAAAGTTGGTACTAGACAGGGTGGTCGTCGGCCTCGTCAAGAGACAGAAGCATATTATCAGTCCATTCAGCGGTCAGAAGCAGGTGGTGAGATTCCCGGGCCTTGAGACGCTTACATCTCTCCGTCCCCTCCACATACCGACCTTGCTTGGTTCATTGGATCTACTCACGGATATACACAACCTTAATCATCCACTATGGATGAAGACCTACCTAGTTAGTGGAGAGATTTCTTGATTCCCAGCAACTTTGTTTAGACTTCAGCCGGTATTCCATTCACCAATCAAGCAGCTCATCAGGGTGCGTCTTCATCGGGTTTGCAGGTTGGTGACATGGATGACCTACCCTCATACTCCCTAGGACTTGATCAAACTCAGACACATGAAGATGATGCACTTCACCCGACACTATCACCGGAGGATCAAGTTTTTATCGACACCGAAGGGGTTCAATTAGAGAACACCCCTCATGTTATGGTCGTCCGCGATAACAAGGGACGAAGATACTGGCTTAGGTCGAACCGTAAAATTAAAGTACCTTATACGCCTTCATGAATTTGACAATTTTATACATTGAACATTATGGCTATTAATTTTAATAAATTGAACCTTTGTTTATTAATTTTGAGTTTTAGTTATGCTGAAATTAGTAGGAAAAAAAGTTCAGTCTTATTCCGGGTGTATTGTACATATTTTGGTGAATTGAACATATTTTAGGCATAAGTTAAAGAAGAATTGTTCGGCAATTTTTTTAACAAGTCACTGCTAGTTGAGGACGGATTTGGTAAATTCGTCCTCAGACATCAGCTGAGGACGGATTTTCCAAATCATCCGTCTTAGATTCAGCCAAATCCGTCATTGCTAAAAATGTTGTGTCCAAAAAAAAGAATGCCATGATTTGACCATTATGCCCAACTAATGTCATTCTAATGCAATGCCTTATATTCATTGTCCACAATGATCCAATGCTTGTACATTTTGTATACTTGTATATTTTGAGACTGCTCGATGACAAACGGAATCTAGTGAATACTATTAACCTATGAAGTTAAACATGTGTGTGTCAAGGAAACTTTACATAGTACCTTTTCTTACTCTTGAATGAAATAGAATGAAGCGATTATTCTAACTTCTCTTTTTATTTTAGTGTTTGGTTTGTTTAATTGAAGTATGAAATATCTTTTTACGGGAATGCTTAGTTCAGAAAGAAGTGGGAAATGTCTTCCACTCAAAAACTTATGGAATAACATTTTCAAGAGAATGTAGAATCATCATTTACTGGCAACTGTAACTTACAATTATACCCTTTTTTAAAATTAATTATAGTATTTGAATGAGACAATAATCTATTCACTTTTCCCAAAAATATTCCATTCTCTTGGTAAAACTTTATAGATGATAATTACACACACGCATATATATATATATATATATATATATATATATATATATATATATATATATATATATCTTCTTTTGTTAGCTTTTTTTGTAGTTTACTTTTAACACAAAATATCATTATTTTATAACTATATTGAACCGTATATATGAGTTATGTTTCAATATTAAGAATAAATATGCGATACGCTTATGTGCATTAATATGATTTATTTTTTCAAGTAAAAGTTTGTATATGGTGCAACTAACTGGTCTTATTGTCAGTATATGTTAGAGGGGCATTTAGTCATACAATATCAAATCACATTCTATTCCAGTATTGAATAATAGTTTGCCAAACACAAACAAGGAATCGTCATTCCATTCTAGCTTTGCTTTCCAGACAATTGAATGGAAATAGGATTCCATACACATTACGGGTGGAAATCGATTCGGGGTGAAAAATGATTCTATTCCATTACAGTGTACCAAACATTTCGATTTTTGTTGCTTTTATTGTCTCATACATGGAAAGAAATGTAATATTGTGTATATTTATATTATTTATCACGATAGTGAACTTAGATTAAGGAAATGATTAAGATGTATACAGTGGCGGACCCACACCTTACCCAGTGGGGCTAGTTATGCTACTAATTTTTCGATGTACCGAAAAATAATTTTTTAGGACAAAAGACGGATTATTTATTAAGATCGTAGAGAACATTTGGTAGGAGGAACCCTCAAGGGTCTCCAAACCATTGAGGCGAGATTCTAGGCCTCGTAGCATACTTCGCCAATACATCAATTGGAGAGTTACAAGATATACGAACATATGAAATATTGACACATGTACACCCTAGCAAATCCCTAATCAAGCTAACATAATGTTCTACGGAAGAGGGACCTTCTTCCAATCAGAAGATACTATTGACAATGCGCATGCAGTCACTTTCTACTTCATATAGGGAGAAACGTTTGTTTATGATGAATCCGATACCTTCAAGCACCCCCAGGACTTTAAAATGTTCCGGCCTTGGCGAGGCTGAGAAGAACTTTGAGAAGCCTGCTACAAAATCACAGCGATGATTCTTGATGATAGCTCCAAACCCCGCAAATCACGATCCATCCACATTAAGCTTCAGCCTTCTAGGAACCGGTGGACAGACATTTAGAGGTTGTAGCCGCAGGTTGATGATATCAATGTCTTTCTGTTACAGCTGCTCTCTTCACTAGGTCAGGATAAACCTTGGCCTTACCTTTAATTATGTTCTGGATAAGGACATTCGTAGGAATAATCTCATGAGGTATGTGTGCTGATAAACTCATATTTTCTATATAAAATATACTACTTTTCACTTCGTTTTTACCTAAAGAATATAATATTTCCATATTTTAGAGTCGATTTGATATTAAATTCGTAATATATTTATTTTGATATATATATATATATATATATATATATATATATATTTTAGGTATTTTTATATGATAAATAGAAACATAATATTAAGAATATTTATTTTAAGATTATATTATATTTTCTTAGATTTTATTTTGTAGGAAAGTTATTAATTGGGAATAAAGTCAGAGATGGAATAGGAAATAAAGATCTCGTACTCTAGGTCACAAGAACGAAAGCAGCTAACACCTCCTCACATCTCTATAAAAAGAGGGCATGAAGCCCTAAAGAAGAGGGAAGCCACATCAACCCTCGTCACTCACAAAAAGCCCCGATCAGCAGCCAAAGACCCGCATCAACACGAACCAGCCGCAAGAAGGAGCTGTATATACAGCAGCCACAAATCATCAAAAGCAGCCGCAACAAAACAGAGAGCAAAGAAATCAGCCACACCAAGCCGCAAAGAAATCACCAACCAATCATATCACATCATCACACCAACCAAACCCATCATCATTATCATCATCATTGTGCAATTCCAATTGGATCAAAGTGGTGGTCAATCTGTGCGGTTTGGATTAATTAGCAGAGTTAATTTCGACATCAAGTTGTAATCTAAAACTTATCTCTTGTTATTATTTTCTTGATTCGTAATTTTCTCATGTCTAAATTAATTGCTATGGTTGGTTGCTACATGATGATTGGCTAAATTTTCTAGTTGATTAGGCTTGTGAAAACTTTGTTGGAACAATGATTTAGTTTACTATTTTCCCTTAATATTGTGTTCAATATTCCCTTAATCCCTATTTTATTAATTATTATTATGGTGTGTTTAATGCTTGTATGGATTTGATCACTCTACACATGATCTCATAATTTAATTGCGAAGGACCGGAAGGTGAAGTAATTAATTAGGAACTAAGTAATAATAACTCGTAGTAAAACTGACTAGGAATAGATTCGGTTTCTATTGAGCGGTTTCGTAGACAACTATGGGGATTGAAATTGGGGAATTCCATAAATCGTTAATGTTGTCTCATTAATCAATTTCACATAGACATATGGTTTTTGTTAATTGAGATTAGGGGGTTTATTGCAAGGAATTGAATAAAACCTAGATTAGGGAATTTTACCGTTAATGAATTAGGATAAATTTAGGGAATTTGACACATTAAAAAGGGAATCTTTTAAACTAATTATTGGGAAAACAAGTTGGATCAATGTCCCAATCAACCTTTCTCTCATTATTTGATATTTTCTTTCTTATTTGTTTAATTTAGTTGTTATTTAATTTTAAGCATTAGTTAGTAAACTCTAAAAAATATTTGTAGGTCTAAATTAGAATAATACACAATTTTGGTACTTAATTATAATCTCCGTGGGAACGACACTTGTCTTACTTATATACTCAACTGGACACTAGTTCACTTGCTAGGATTTTGTGCATCAAGTGCTAAAGATTTTGCTAGATCAGCCACCTGCATGTATTTGGCGGTTGCCGTGAGAGCTAAACTTACAACTTCTATATCAATACGTCTTATTCCACCAAATATAGTCATGTTTCTTTTACACCATATGTTCCAATCCAGATAGACAAATTGGCTTCTACATATGCATCTCCATCTAGTATTCCTAAGAGATTAAAAGGGAAATTCCCCTCAGTGAGCAATTAATCCGGGTCAAAGATCGTGCGACTCCAAACGTCCAATGTAGAAGGGCAACCGAGGAGCGCATGACCTACTGATTAAGGCTCTAGATTGCATAAGGAGAAGACTGGTGAGAAAGTTTGAACGCCTTTAGACACCACCAAACATGTAGGCATAATTCTTTGGAAGATCTTCCATACAAAAACCCTCAACTTCGGCGGGACCGGAAGGCGCCATATTAGATCCCAAAAGCACAAAGAAGGATCACCCGAGGTAGAAGCCCTTATCCGCAATTTGCTCTTCAGATCCACCCGAAGATGATAGGCTGACTTAACCCAGAAATAGACATTCTACGAGTATGCCCAGACAAGGCGGTCGCAGGGCCATGAATAACATAAAGGAACCTTAAGAATTTCAGAAACATCATAAGGTGAAAAGCAACGCTGAAGGTACTCAACATCTCAAGAAGCGTTTTGGTAGTCAATGAAGCTAGACACCACCATTATGCTTTGCGAGAAAGGCAAGTTAAGTGGCTCTAGTTGCTTAAAGGAATGATACGTTGTGAGCCACTTATCCTTCCAGACCCTAACACTTGTCCCATCTATAATGCGCTAACACATCATTTGTAGAAGAAGCTTTCTCCCTTTTACAATGTTGTACCAAATGAGGGAAGTTCGACCATGTGGAATAATCATTAGAAAGCGATCTAGAGGAAAATACTTAACTTCCAGAACCCGAGAACAAAGGGATATGGGATTTTGAACAATGTGCCAGCTTTGTTTAGTGACCCGAGCTCTGTTAAATGCATCAAGGTCTTTGAGACCTAGCCCTCCATGCGACTTTGGTTTGTATACATCGGACTAGGCTCTCCTGTAGATCTTTCTATGGTTCTCATATGTCCTTGGTATTCATAAATGTTATGAATACTGAAACGTCCCTAGTCGAACATTATTATGGAATCTTCGAGGACAATAATAATGCGTAAGACTAGTATGTGTAGTGATTGATATAAGATATTGGATCGTCACATAGGTATATATGATTAGAGAATCATTATACTGGACAGACCCGACATGAGAAACACACCATGGGTTGTTATATAATAGTCAACAGTGTTTCTCAATTTTTGACTGGGTTGTATAAAAGATCCTTCGACTTGAGGTCTCACAAGAGTTCTTGCATGGCTAGTGTTATGCTTTGATAATGTTAAACGCTATCCGTAACAGGGTGAGCAATAAAGGCATTTATTGGGTATATCACGAATCTTGTTCAGGATGAATGAGATGCAGAAAGGATTTGTCCTTCCTATATAGCATGAGCGATATCTTAGGCCCCTTTGATGGAGTTTGACTAATTCATGGCCATGAACAAATGAATCAGTATATGATATTGATGTCATTTGATTAGTCTACTCGCGAATCAAGAAACTAAAAGATTGGACAATACAAGTGTGACTTTTTCCATGACTTGTGTTCAATCTAGATATCAAGGACAAAAGGATTTAAATACAAATGTCAAATGGTGTGACTATGATAGTCACTTTTTCTCTACTTCATTACCTTTACTGATGACTTCAGTAGGTATGGATATGTGTTCTTGATGAAGCACAAATCCGAAGCATTTGCTAAGTTTAAAGAGTTTAAACTAGAAGTAGAAAACCAACTTGGCAAGAGTATTAAGGTTCTACGATCTGATCGAGGAGGAGAATACTTGAGTCAAGAATTCTATGACTATCTAAAGGATTGTGGAATCGTTACACAACTTTCTCCTCCAGCCACTCCACAATGGAATGGTGTATCTGAAAGGAGGAACAGAACCTTATTAGATATGGTTCGTTTATGATGAGTCACACGAGCCTGCCCAATTCCTTTTGGGGACACGCACTAGAGACAGCAGCTTTAACACTTAACCGCGTTCCATCTAAATCAGTTGCAAAGACGCCATACGAGTTATGGACTCGGAAGCGTCCCAGTTTGTCTTTCCTCAAGATTTGGGGCTGTGAAGCTTTTGTAAAACGCTCAGCTTCTGATAAGCTGGCTCCAAAATCTGAAAAGTGCATATTTGTAGGTTATCCTAAGGAAACTAAAGGATACTACTTTTATATCCCTAACGAAAACAAAGTGTTTGTTGCTCGCACGGGAGTCTTTCTAGAAAAGAATTTGTTTCTAGAAACACGAGTGGGAGTAGCGTAGAACTTACTGAAGTTCAAGACTCTCAAACTAGCACTAATGATACGATGGAAATTGAACAGACTCCACAAGTTGTTGTGCAAAGCAAAGTGCCACAAAGCAGATAGTGCAGACCAACACCGATCCCAAGAAATACAAGAATTGCGTAGAGTCCGGTAGAGTTCGTCGTCCACCTCCGGAAAAATTTGGTTTTTTCATAACAGTAACATGGTGATGTTATGTTTGTGGATCACGATGAACCTTCAACCTACAAATAGGCAATTAATAGCCCTGGGGATTCTCGAGAAATGGCTTGAGGCCACGAGATCCGAAATGGACTCCATGTACACAAACTAAGTCTGGATCTTGGTTGATCCACTTGAAGGGGTAACTCCCATAGGGTGCAAATGGCTTTTTAAGATTAAAACCGACATAGAAGAGAATGTACAAACGTACAAGGGGCGACTGGTCGCGAAAGGTTTCAAACAAGTTCATGGTATTGACTATAACGAGACCTTTTCCCCTGTAGTTATGTTCAAGTCCATTCGGATTTTGCTTGCTATTGCAACTTATTATGACTATGAAATCTGACAAATGGATGTCAAAACCGCTTTCCTTAATGGAAAACTTGAAGAGGATGTGTATATGACACGACCTGAAGGTTTTGTCACTCCGAGAATGCTAGAAAAGTATGTAAGTTTCGGAGATCCATTTATGGACTCAAGCAGAGCTTCTCAAAGCTCGGAACATCCGCTTTTAATGATGCCGTCCAGTGAGTTTGGCTTCATTAGAAATGAGGATGAGCCTTGTGTTTACAAGAAGGTTAGTGGGAGCTCAATCGTATTCCCTGGTTTTGTATGTAGATGACATACTACTCATTGGAAACGACATACCAACCTTAAAGTCCGTCAAGGCTTGGTTGAGTACGTGTTTCTCTATGAAAGACTTAGGCGATGCCGACTATATTCTGGGGAGTCAAGATCTATAGAGATAGATCCAGGGAGACTCATTGGCCTAAGTCGAGTACATATATAGACAAGGTGCTAAAGCGGTTTAGCATGCAAGAGTCTAAGAAGGGCCTTTGTCCTATGGCACATGGTACTTGTTTCTATCGAACAAACAGTGTTCTAAAACGCTCGCCCGAATTAGAACGCATGAAAGAGATCCCTTATGCTTCGCCATAGGATCCATCATGTACGCCATGGTATGTACTTCGCCCTGCGATGTCTCGTTTGCCTTAAGCCTTACGAGCGGATACCGACCTCATTACGGTGAACGTCACTGGATCTCGACCAAGAATATTCTCAAGTACTTACGAAGGACTAAGGATACATTCTTGATTTATGGAGGGGCGGATGAGCTCGTTGTAAGTGGTTACACCGATGCTAGTTTCCAAACCGATAGAGATGATTTCCGATCGCAATCGGGATATGTGTTTAACTTGAATGGAGGTGCTATGAGCTTGCGCAGTTCAAAGCAATCGACCATCGCAGATTCTACGACCGAGGCAGAGTACATAGCAGCTTGTGAAGCAGCTAAGGAGGCAGTTTGGATCAGGAAATTTATTTCCGACCTCGATGTGGTTCCTAGTATTGTGAACCCGATAGACCTCTATTGTGACAACAATGGGGCTATTTCACAATCTAGGGAACCTAGATCTCACCAGAGGTCCAAACATGTACTACAGCGTTTTCACCTAATTCGCGAGATTATAGAGAGAGGTGATGTGCATATGTGTAGAGTAGATTCAGCAGACAATGTTGCCGATCCACTGACGAAGCCACTGTCGCAGCAGCAGCATGATCGTCACACTAGCTCCATGGGTATCCGATATCTAGAGGGCTGATCTTTAGAGACAATCATTAGTATGCCCTTAAAAACCAATCCGTAGATGATTTTGGGTCTTTTTGTGCAAGTGGGAGATTATTGTATCGTATTTATGTAATTTTCATTTTGATGAATAAAAGGCATAAATTCCAGTATTATTTCATTATGTTTCTGCATTCTTAACAACATAAATAAATAATATGTCCTTGGTATTCATAAATGTTATGAATACTGAAACGTCCCTAGTCGAACATTATCATGGAATCTTCGAGGACAATAATAATGCGTAAGACTAGTATGTGCAGTGATTGATATAAGATATCGGATCGTCACATAGGTATACATGATTAGAGAATCATTAAACTGGACAGACCAGACATGAGAAACACACCATGGGTTGTTATATAATAGTCAACGGTGTTTCTCAATTTTTGACTGGGTTGTATATAAGATCCTTTGACTTGAGGTCTCACAAGAGTTCTTGCATGGCTAGTGTTATGCTTTGATAATGTTAAACGCTATCCGTAACAGGGTTATGCTTTGATAATGTTAAACGCTATCCGTAACAGGGTGAGCAATAAAGGCATTTATTGGGTATATCACGAATCTTGTTCAGGATGAATGGGATGCAGAAAGGATTTGTCCCTCCTATATAGCAGGAGCGATATCTTGGGCCCCTTTGATGGAGTCTGACTAATTCATGGCCATGGACAAATGAATCAGTATATGATATTGATGTCATTTGATTAGTCTACTCGCGAATCAAGAAACTAAAAGATTGGACAATACAAGTGTGACTTTTTCCATGACTTGTGTTCAATCTAGATATCAAGGACAAAAGGATTTAAATACAAATGTCAAATGGTGTGATTATGATAGTCACCAGATATTTATGAATTGGGGGTAATGATGCGTTGCTAGATACCTCTCATTACTTGTGACATATGATGTCACGTCCAACACCATAGATATCTCCTGGGTCGCACTCATAGATCAACTGGATTGGGCTTGTTGGAGTATATTTAATCTAAGGTGCGCCAATTCGATTGGGCCGGGTCGGGCTTCGGGCTGGGCCGGGATTGGATTGGGCCTTTAATCGGGTTGGGCCGACCAATATGATTGGGCCGACCAACCCATTTGGACCGACCTTATGGCTGGAAATATAGGATATATTTTCAGCTCTTATCTTTAAGAAAGGAGGTTGAAATGGTGGAGAATGTGGATGAGTAGTTTCCTCCATGATCTCCCACTTTCCCCTTTCACTCTCCCCTCTATCCTTTGAATGACTAAGGAAAATGCTGATTTTTCCTAGCATTCTAAGTCATTTTCTCCAGCCTTTTGAGAGCTTAGAATAGAGAAAAAAAATGAGAGCATTCAAGAGAACTTGAATAGAAAGAAAAAATAGCTTTTCTAAAGACTTCTTTTCTAGCTTTGGCTAATAGAAAACAAACAACAAACAAGCCTTAATCCCAACAGATTGGGGTCGGCTACATGAACCAAAGTAAGAATCACGTAAGGTCATCCACATGGATGCATTCTCTCCACTTCTTTCGATCCCAAACACAACCCTCATCTAGTTCTATTTTGGCTAATAGAAAAGAAGTAAGAAAACTGTTTCTTGTTCTTCGTAAGGTCATATATATACTCCATCTTGAAGAGTGTCTTCAAGACTTCTACAAGGCGTTGGCTAGCACCAAGCGAGTAGAGGACCATCCCCGAAGATCGAGTGGATATCGGGAGAGACGGAGCCCTGCGCTGGTGGCGTTCCGCTCGTGACAACCGAAACCGCTTTGCATGCATTCTCGCATTTCGAAAGGTATAATACTATCCCGTAGTCTAAGGTTCTTACTCGTGAAAGATCCTATTAGAGGCGGGTCATTTTATTTCCGCTGCATAACCTGTTCAAACCCGGTTATTCCTCTAACACTCATCACCTCCATAAAAAACATCGGGCCATGCTAGTGATTTGATCCAGGTTCCATTTTGCAGTGTAAAGTTAGACATTACATACGTCTGATTGGCTTGTACCACAGATTGGACTAATACCACCCTCGCAACAAAGGAAATGGTCTTATCCTTCTAGATGCTCATCTTCTTCCAAACTTTGTCAATCACAAACTGAAAGACCTTCTTTGAGCGACCTGTCATGTAGGGCAGACCCAAATATTTAGCTTTCCCATCACCTTCCTAAATTTTTAGGATATTCGAAGCAAACTTCCTTATATCTGTTGGCGTATTTTTACTGAAGAAGAGGTTTAACTTGTCGAAGTTATTCATTTGCCCATAACAAGCTTCATAGGTCATCAGAATAACCTTAAGTTTTCTAAAACATCATTCATCTACTTCAGGAAAAAAGAAGAAAATCATCAGCAAAAAACAGATGATTGACTGAAACACTGTTACTAACCGGAAAGCCCATAGTGACCCTCGTTCTTCCGTTGAGCGGATAAGTGAGGATAAACATACAGTTTCAAATTAAGAAGAGTAAGGGATAGAGAATGTCTCTTTGTCTAATGCCCCTTGAAGGTTTGAACACCTTAGTTGGTATTCCATTTAAAAGAATAGAGTAGTTCACCGACCTTATACAATTCATAATCAAGCCTAGGAACTTTTACGAGAAATTCATACTGCCATCATTGCCTCTAAATAATTCCATTCCACACGATCAAATCCCTTGTTCATATCTAGCTTAAGCGCCATTTGATGTGGCCGAAGGTTTAATAGTCTCAAGGTTGTGGAAAACCTCACAAGAGATTATGACATTATTTGTGAGGAGCCTATATCGCAGAAAAGAGCTCTGGGACTCATCAATGATAGAGTTCATGACCCTTTTCAACCTATTGGTCATAGTTTTTTATATTAGCTTGTAAACAACATTACATAGGCTAATAGGTCGAAAATGCACTATCCAGATTGTATTACTTATCTTTGGAACAAGCGTTATATGAGTGGATTTAATAGCTTCAATATCCAACATTTCATTTATAATACAAAGCACAAAGCTAGTCACAGTTTTCCCAATATATGCCAAAGCTTTTGCAAAAAGATCACATGCATGCCATCCGATCCATAAGCTTTGTGAGGAGGAATCTATTTTAATGCTTTAACAACCTCATCTTTCGTATATGGCTGATCAAGCATGCTTGCCTCATCTTGACTGTGTTGGCTAGTAATTAAACCTGGGTATAGAGCTGCTCCATCCCGTTTACGTTCGAAGAGAGACTTAAAATAGTCCACCGCTACTTCCTCAATGTCCTCTTTCTCGGCTTTGAGAGAACCACCCGAAGCTACTATTTCCCCAATGGTATTTTTCTTACGTCTTTGAGAAGCTATATCGTAAAAATATTCAGTGTTATGATCCATTTTTGCAAGCCAAGTGGCTCTTTTACGCGCTTTCCAATAAGCTTCCCTCATGTCTTGGACCCTTACTAGCTCACTCGGGATAGAGATTTCATCCTCAAGTGAGTACGAGGGTAGACTTTGTTTTTTTAGCAGAACAAGCTCGAACTCATGCTCCTTATTTTCAAGCATTAGGTCCAAGTCACTGACAGTTTTCGAGCTCAACTCAACGAGGTCTATGCGAACCCGATTAAGGGAACTAGATAATCCTGCTGCCGACCAGTCATCCGGCGGTGACCAAGCTGTTCGTCCAAAGTCCAAAAAACCAGCTCTTGGAACCAAAAAGGTGCAAATCGAGGCAGACAGGGCTTAGAGTATCTTTTCCATATTTTCATTTTGTTTAGCAGAAAAAATAATAAAATAGGGAGGTGGTCAAATTCCTTAGTAGACAAGTTATGCATAGTTAAATTAGGAAATATCTGTTGCCATGAGGGGTGGCTAATCCTTTATTTAATCGAACGAAAACTTCGTCAATCCTCTCCCGAAAATTGCACCAAGTATTGGGCTACAACCGAACCCCAGATCACAGAAATTACATTCACTTATGGCATCTTTAAAGTTTTTCATTTGTTGCTAAGTTCGCTAAAAAAATTCGGTTTTTTTATTATTATTAATAATTTCATTAAAGTCATCCATGCAAAGCCATGGGAGAGAAATTATAGAATTGAGGCAAGGCAACATAGGCCATGATTGGGGCCTAAGTTCCAAGTGTAAGTTGCCATAGAAACCAGTGAATCTCTAAGTAAAAGGATAATTATTTGATGAATTTTTTTCATCTATGTGACCATTGGAGTAGGATAAAATGTTAACTATTATTGATGAATTCTAAAATAAACAGAGGTCTCCACTAAAACCATTACGATTGACCTAAAAAAAGACCGAAAACCTAATCTATTACGAACTGACTCTAATTGAAAGACTTGTACTTAGTCTCACAGAAAACAAAACAAGACACATACTATGAAGTTGACATAAGTGGTCCAAATTGTGAACTGTCCGAGAATTTTGCATCCCCCCACATTTCCAAGCTAAACAATTCATTTTCCTTGGTGGAGCCGCTACCCTGATTAACAACAGGAGCCACCGTCAAATCGTCGATAAATTCCACTAAGTCCGAACCAACAACATCAAAATGGCATGGGACAAGGTCGCTATTCCCACTAGCATAAAAAACTGTCGTTGGAGAAAAAGTCCCAATTCCAACGAGCCTCATCAATCACTGAGGACACAAAGTCATCAACGCCAAACATTATATCACATTCCGCTACATGTTTCCAATTTAGAGTTCTATTTTCATAGTCTCCAAGGAAATCCTTGCTTAGAGCCATAGAAGGAGGCGATATTTTTTAAGTAGGAACTAAGTATGAAATGAATATATGAATGATTTGTTAGACTACTTAAGATGCAATCATTGAGTAGAAGTTATGGAATAAAAAATTATGTGTTATCTAATAGTTTTATGTGTTGATGTATTATATGTTATACTAACCTGTTAGTCGAGATGTGATTATTGATTTCTTGAGTTGGTTATTACGTCAATCAAGATGGATCTTCAAGAGATGAACAACAATGACGAAAATGACCTCAACGTACAATTAGCCTCGTTTGCACGACAAGGTCTCCAAGGTAACAAGGTACAGAACACCACAGAGGTTGGCAGAGATCAACCAGAATCTTCGAACCGACAGCAGGTGCCGCCACCACCGGTAGCTACTAGGATACCTACAGAACTAACAACAACACTTAATGTTTTTGCTCAAGTGTTGCAGAACCAACATGTCAAGATTATTAGTTAATGTGGACATACTATGAGAGGTTAAAGACGATGAGGATCAACTCATTTGACGGTACCGTTAGACTGGATCAAGCAGAAGTATGGCTGGAACAGATGCAACAGAACTTTGAGATCATGAGGGTACCCGAAGACACCAAGACTGCAGTTGTAATTGCCTCATTGACAGTTGAAGCATATGAATGGTGGAAGGGTGTTCCCTGATCTACCGTGAATGGGGGACAACCTATCGCATGTGATAAGTTCAAGGGGTCTTTTGTGGAACAATATTTTCCCGAGACTTACTGAACGGAAATACATAATCAATTATTCGAGCTTAAATAGACATAGAGGATGACTATGGTGAAATATGCATGCAAGTTCAATGCCTTAGAAAAGTATGCAAAATCAATTATACAAGATCCCACAAATGAGGAATCAAAGGTTTTTTAACGTTTTATGAAAACCAAACCAAACCGAACCAAAATTTTATGAAAACCGTATACCTAATACCGAAATTATTTCAGTATGGTTCGGTTCGGTCGGTTCGATTTGGTTTGTACCAAATTTTTTCTCTCTTGTGGAACCGAACTTAACAAAAAAAAAAAGACAACGATAATATTATAATACACAATTAAATTAATATAATAAATAAAAATACAACTTTACAACAATAACATAACTCATTAAGTAAGTCCTCAATCATTCGGGGTATTGGCGGTAACATTTGGCGATAAATGTACAAAGTGCCTGCACCCCGAATGTCACTGAAACAGATGAATTGGAGACAAATCTAAGTAATATTAATAATACGTATAAGTATAATACATTTTTTAATAATAATAATAAAACTTGGTCTATTCGGTTTTTAAAAATTGAAAACCGAATTATTTTGATTTTTTCAAAATCGAAACGAATAAACAAAACTATATAGTATAATTCGGTTTTGTTCAATTCGGTATTTCGGATTAACAGAATAGTGAACACCCTTAGTCGTAGGGTTACAAGAGCCAGTTTTAGGATTGGGAAGATTGGTCACCATGCAAGCCAGTGTCAAGAACAAAGTAAGGGAAACAATCAGCCCACGCCTGCAGCACGAATAGATGGAAACCAAAGGCCGAAATCTAATGCTAGGGTATTCGCAATTACTCAACAAGAAGCCGGGAATGCCTCCGATGCGGTAACGAGTACACTTTTGATCAACTTCGTTCCTGCTTATGTGTTATTTGAGTGTGGTGCCACACATTCCTTTGTACCCCGTAGATTTTCTATGTTCCTTTAGAGCCCCTGTAACGCCCCAGACCCGGGTCTATAAGTTCGTATCCGGAAACCTAACATGACCGTACTCCCAAAGTAAACTTTAAGACTACAAGGTCCTTACATTTAAAAAATCTATGCCACAATAGAATTAAATATATGTTGGTGAAATAGGAACATATGGTTAAATATATGTCCGAATCATTTCAACTATCAAAATTCCTCAATAAACTTTAATACATTAAAGTAGAGAAAAATACTCTTAATGTAACTATCCAAAATTTTATTCCGATAGTAATCCAGAATTGCTTCTACACTCAGTCATCCTCGTATGGACTATTGTACCATTCTAACTCATAATCTGTAAAAACAACAATTGTAAGGAGTGAGATACAACTCAGTAAGTATAGAAACGCCTCCCGGGAAAATTCGGTTACCCACACACACATATATATATATATATATATATATATAGTTTTCAAAAAACAGATAGAATTTTATCGAGATATATTTTTAAACATGTACTTTGACAGAAAAGTATTTTCAGAAATTTAAACAGTTTTCCCATAATTTAACAGAAATGAAAAATCTAACAGAAGCTTAACTTTGATCAAAAACAAAACTTTTATCAGAAACAGAACATACAGATGATACTTTGAACGGGGATCATAGGTTTACTGAATCAGAAACAGAACAAATGTTGATATATCAGTCCTAGACTTATACCCTCTAAGAATGGGTCAAAATAGAGTCCTAGCTTCCCCCCC
The DNA here is from genome assembly GCA_026122235.1 of Vinca minor. Lineage (NCBI taxonomy): Eukaryota > Viridiplantae > Streptophyta > Magnoliopsida > Gentianales > Apocynaceae > Vinca > Vinca minor. The sequence goes on along the minus strand of JAOCZM010000011.1, from coordinate 12,437,010 downwards.
CACCCCCCTATGTGAGTCAGAACAGAGCCCCGGCTATTATCCCACCAGAATTTTATAATAACTTTAGAAGTAACATCACATTCAGAATTTTATAATAACTTTAGAAGGAAAAGGATAAAATACTACAAGTCATTTGTGTCGAGCAATCACAGTAGTACCACTTATGTTGTACAAGCAAGAAGAGAAAATGTAAAATGTTGGTTGTCAATGAGATTGGGAGCAACACTGGTTCACCACAAATGAAAGACCATTAGATGTGGTTTAATTATGAAATGATCTGAAGCCAAATTTAGATACATACTCGGGGTCCACAAAGAGGATAATAAACTAGTATGAGATATAATGGGGAAGGAACAAAAAAAGAAGAAGGAAAGTCAACATTTACAAGGATTAGAAAATGAATAAGAAATAATTATATTTAATATTTCCCCTGACCAATGAGAAATGTGCATCAGAGAGATATCAAAAATATACTTTGAACGGCGGCGGCGATCCAAGAACACAAAAAAAAAGAAAAAGAAAAAAAAAAGGAGTACTAATATTGATGTTTTATAGAAACACCAGAGAGTGAAAACAATGTCATAATGAAGATAGAGGATCAGTGAATAATTGCACGCAAATTTCAACGCGATTCAGATGAATAATTAATTTGCAGTCCATAAATATATAGAAAATAAATCCCAAATTTTCCCGTATTTCATATCAAAATATAATTTTCTCACGTAAATAGAGGGAATCTATACTTACAGTAAATTATTTCTGTTCTCAAGAACTCACAAGATTCTCCACCAAAAGTCCTAATCAAATACATAAAAATATTAAATATCACTCTCTATCCTAAACAATTGATCAAACTAACGATTACAAAAAAAAGTTTTACTTTCGATGTGTGTTTCTAATGTCGGAGTCTTCTCAACTTCTGTCTCAGAAGTTTTGTCTGCAGATGTAGGAGGAAAAATAACGTACAATAATATCTTGACTACAAGATATTATATAGTAAACGAAATTGCAAGATTAGTCCCAAACTAGTAACTAATATCACCTTATCCAAATGTTAAATGATTTATTCACTATACTCCCAAAGGTTATCAACTTAATTTGATTATGTTAGATATATCTTCTGGATTACGTTCTTGTTAGTTCTTAAATTTTCAGTTAATCAATTCATGTGTTCTTTATCTTGTTAGAGTTTGGTGATTTCAATTATGTAAGAGGAAAAGTCCCCCAATTTGTTTCCTCTATATACACTCAATCTTTGATTCTTTCCAAACTCGTAATATTAAATCTCTTTTCCTACACCTCCTTTCTTAAAAGTCCTTTAGGATCATGAAGCCAGGTTAAATTGAGGAAACCCAAGAGGGGGGGGGGGGGGGTGAATTGGGTTTTAACTAAACTTGCTAACTTTTTCAAATCTTTGCAATGCAATTGTAAGTTAGAGCAAAAACAATAAAAGCAAAGCTAAACCCAATAACAAGACAAAGGATTTATAGTGGTTCGACTCACAAAGAATCTACATCCACTACCTTGAGCCGCACCCAAGGATTTTAAACAACTTCACTAAGAAGAATGTTTACACTTGTGGCTAACTCACAAAGAGTTTTACACAACAACCACAACTCAAAGCTCACAAAGAACTTGCCCACACAAAGTAGGACTTTACAAATTGCCCACACAAAGTAGGACTTTACAACCAAAGGATGCCCACACAAAGTAGGACTTACAATAATAACCCTATCACTAAGAAAGGGAATTAAGAAAGTTTAAGTACAAGGTTGTTCACTCTTCTAAGTGAAAGATTAATACCTTTGAAGCACAACAATTATAGCTCTATGAACATATGAAGTTCACTCTTTATCTTGCTTTTGAAAGAACACCTTTGAATGATTCAAATCATGGAAATGAAGTGTTTTTGCTTTGAAGGTGTTTTGGCTTGATGAGAGATCAATGAATATTTGATATGCAAGCCTTGGAATGTTTCTCTAGCTTTGGAGTATTTATACATTTCAAATTTGGCTGAAAATCGAGTCTCCAACGGTCAAAAAACGGCTAGTAGAAACAGAGTTCGGTTGACCGAAACAAGTCTCGGATGACCGAACTTGAGCAACTCTGTTGACCGACCAAAAACTTCGGTCGACCGAACCATCATCTCGGTCGACCGAACTTTGACGAGAACAACTCTCGATGAAATCCTTCGGTTGATCCGAGAAAAATCTCGGTTGGACCGACTTTTCGAAGTGTGAGAGATGATGTTTTGACCTTTGTTTTGAAATCTCTTGAAGTCTAAAAAGGTTTTCCCAAATTGTAATAAATAAGAATACTTGGAAAACTTTTCTAAAAGACTTATCTATGAAATCAAAGGCTTTTTGGATAAGAACACATGTAAAGATCATTTTGAAACTTAAGCCTTTTGAAAACGTGTTTATGAAAACATGCAAGACTAGAGTGTAGAGCTTATGTTCATGAGAGCTTTGGTTAGAGCTTTAAGATAACGACTAATGAATAACAAAGCTAATCTAACCAAACCTAAGTCTTCAATCTTCAATCTTGATAGATGAGCCTTGAATGATATGACTTTGAATCTCGATCATGGCTTGATTGAAGTACTTAGAGCTTCCAATCTATGTTCCAATATTCTATCACAAAGATATAAACATTAGACACAAACATCAAGTTTTTGTCCATTATCAAAAACCGAGTTCGATCGCCCTTAGGGCTAACAATCTCCCCCTTTTTGATTATGTCAAACTTTGATGTAATTAGATAGGATATGGACAATATTAAGTACAAGGAAGCATGGCAAAAGGATATAAGAACAAATAAGTGTAAAGCTAAGTGCTTGTAAGATAAACCAATATAGAACGAGAAACATAAGCACTAGCAAGTTAAGTTCTTTTGCCATATACATTAGGGACTCTTTGAAGAGCCCTATTTCCCAACCAACCTCCTTGCCTCCTTCCTTCCATATTAATAGCATTCTTGTGTGTAATATACATACCTTAATTTACACAAGAAGCTAACTTACCATTTTCATCAATGTCGATGTGAGTGCTAAGGATCCTATTACAAAGAACATTGCTCACACAAACATTAGAACTCTCAATGGTTTGTTATCATCAAAACAACATAGAGTACCTTTGCCCTTAGGGCTAACATAAATAACTTGTAATCTCTATTTTTAATGTATTTTAGTATAAATGGCTTCCCTATTTTACCGTAAAAACTTGGTGGCACACTCGAACACTATTATGTTAGTTTAGGGAACAAATAGGAGAATAACAGTTTTAAAATTTTTTATTGTATAATAGTTGCGTAATTTTTCCCTTAGAAAAATCCCCTATTTGTAGCCTTTATCTATTTACGCATTTCGATAAATAACACTATTTTTTAATTATGCTAAAAATAGCAGCATCAATTTACGGGCCACTATATATGTCCAATTAGTGAATCCGGTGACTTTTCAGGCCAACAAATCACACGTGTCTTTCACATGCTCTCGGAGAAAAGGGTAAAAATGTCAAAACTCAATCTTTATCTATTTACGAATTTCAATAAATAGCACTATCTTTTTATTAAGCTAAAAATAGTAGCATCAATTTACGGGCCACTATAAATGTTCAATTAGTGAATTCAGTCACTATTCAGACCAAAAAAATCACACGTGTCTTGCACATGCTCTCGGAGTGTAGGGTAAAAATGTCCAAAAACTTAATCCGAATCATTTTCCGAACAGATAAGACCTGACCCGACCAGATAAAATACGACTCAACCTGCAATCTCAATCTTCTCCACCATATCCATCATCTTTACCATCTCAAACCAAACCAGCACCTGCTCCAGTATCCCCTCCACCCCTCACTTATCTCTCTCTCTCTCTCTCTCTCATAAAACTACAGTTAATATTGGTTTATTAATGTCATGTTTGTTGTCTTACAAATTTCTGATTTGCAGTGATGAAATTTCGACATTCGAAGTTATACTCTGATTATTAAGAATAGCTATTTCTGCAATGTATGTTTTTGGTCTTCTAAATATGATTTGCCATTTTACTCCTTTTGTCCTTGTGAGTGACAGCCCGAAGCGGGCCAGGTAGGGCTTTAAATCGTTTCTTCATTTAATCCAACAAAAAATTTAATACATTTTTTACAATTCTTAAATTTTGTTGGTAGAGTGGAGCAAGTGGTGGTTTGGTTTGAGATGGTGGATATGGTGGAGAAGATTGAGATTGTCGGTTGGGTCAGATCTTATCTGGTCGGAAAATGGGTCGGATTGAGTTTTTGGACATTTTTACCCTTCACTCCAAGAGCATGTGCAAGACACGTGATCTTTTGGCCTGAATAGTGTCCGGATTAACTAATTGGACATTTATAGTGGCCCGTAAATTGATGTTGCTATTTTTAGCCTAATAGAAAGATAGTGCTATTTATCGAAATCCGTAAATAGATAAAGATTGAGTTTTGACATTTTTACCTTTATCTCCGAGAGCATGTGCAGGGCACGTGTGATATTTTGGCCTAAAAAGTCAACGAATTCACTAATTGGACATTTATAGTGGCCCGTAAATTAATGATGCTATTTTTAGCCTAATAGAAAGATAGTGCTATTTATCGAAATCCATAAATAGATAAAGATTGAGTTTTGACATTTTTACCCTTCTCTCCAAGGGCATGTGCAGGGCACACGTGTGATTTTTAGCCTGAAAAGTCACCGGATTCACTAATTGGACATTTATAGTGACCCGTAAATTGATAATGTTATTTTTAGCCTAATAAAAAAAATAGTGTTATTTATCGAAATGTGTAAATAGATAAATGCTACAAATAGGAAATTTCTCTTTTTCCTTAATGTCAAAAGTATTCCCACTAATATAAAAGACTAAAAATTAATAGATAAAACAAAATGGTGCCGCCGAAATAAAAGGAAAATCTGCCTAGAGATGTTTCTCCTTGATATGTAAAAGAGAAAAGAAAATTATTTTGCTAATAACTAATAGGAAGGGTTCCTAAAACAAAAATACTTGGATTTTGTATTGATAGGAAAATATGATATGCACGTCGGCAATAGTACTTCTAAAAAACTGACCCAAAGAAAGAAAAAAAAATACATAGTACTTCTGAGAAATAGATTCCTTCCATATTTTATAAAAATTATTATTCATTTCCTTTGGAAATTGACCTTAGATTCATGAACCAAAGAGTAAGTCAACAAATATACTATTGCTATCATTATTGGAATCTTTATACAATTTCATATGGGTTTCTTTTCGTAACCATCTAAACAAATGGAGGTCAAATGCCAGAATAATTTCAATTTCGTTTTCCTTTAATACATGCTGCTTATAACATGTTCATTGACTTATGCACTATGTCAATAAGCGTAAAAAAAAAAAAAAAAAACCATTCTAAAGTGGTTGGTAAAATATTGTATGAGACGAGATTTATTAAGTGTATAAACTAAATCACTGCATACATTTGGATAATGATTACAATCTACGGATTCCTTTGCTAATAAATAAAATATATCCTTGAAAAATTTCAAATATTTAGTTATTGTTTTTTTCTTTATTAATACTGTATGGAATTAATGAAAGTACAATGCCATGTAAATGAAAATTATAAAAGATTTCTCTCTTCTATTGATATGAAGAGCTAAATACACTAAATGACCACCTGCTATTTTACTATTTCGGATTAAGGCCCAAAACAATTATTTCCGTTTCTTTTGGCCATGAAAATTTTACGGATTGCAACTTTGAACAACCGGCAGAAATTCCGGTGGATTTAAGTTAAAACGCCCTCACTTGAGGGGTAAAATCCTCAAAATATATTCCATGTTCTCCAAAAAAAATGGCCGGTGATGTTGCCATTGCTACGTCTAAGACTTGCAATTCTTCTTCAATCTTATCTACTCTAATCTATGCTTATTTTCGCTGGGTCCAAATCCCCTAGACTTAACCATTACATCAACTAATGAAGAGCTAATGCATTTCTTTGAATCAGTACCCATATATTAAAATGGATAGCTAATGAATTCCTCGCAGAAGAGCCACTAAACTTGTACTCTTAATGAATTCCTCGTAGAAGATACTCTAGAAGATATGCAGAGCCGCAATAACAACGATTCTCATGATTTGTTTCTCAATTCAAATCTGATTTCACTTGAGCAGGCTCAAATGGACGATTACCCAATTTATAGAGGATTTATTGATAAATTGCTACGACTGCAGATTCCGATCACCATGAGCCCGAAGATTGTCCCATTTCTTGGCTTCCTTTTCTGAGGTAGAAACCTATAAATTGAATTTTGTACATGAAGATAGTACCACAAGAGCTCCCCATGTCTGAGGTAGATAAGAAAAAGAAGAGGGAGCTCGGAAGAGGGTGGAGGTAAACGGGAGAAAGAAGAGAGGTGAGGTGTTTGGGTGTCGGAGAAGATGAAGAATTTTGAGTAGGAATTTGAGTCGGGTCGGGTGGAGCTGTCGGGTCTATTTAATTTATTGTTATAAGGGTAAATATGTCTTTTCAAGTATTCAGGCAAAAAATATGAAGAAATTGCACGAAAATTATCACCGGTGTTAAAACTCGTTATCCGTAAAATTTTCATGTCCAAAAGACGCGAAAATAATTGTTTTGGGCAATAACCCAAAAATAATAAAATAGCAGGTGGTCATTTAGTGTTTTTAGCCATGATATAAATGGATAGCGACTTTTTCTCTTTTCTGAAAAACAAAATGTGGCATACTGATATATATTTTGCACTTTTCTTTTTAAAAATAATCGAGGGACTTGGGGGGTTCAATATGCACAAATGGTCAAGAAATTTTATTTTGGTAGGCGAGTAAGTTTAAAACTTACATCCAAACCAATTAATACAATACACGTAGGCCATAAGTGCAAATTAATAAGAAAGATAAATAACTTTTTGGCCTAAGTGTATTGTATTCATTGGCTTTTTGGATGTAAATTTTAAATTTACTCACCTACCAAGATAAAATTTCTCCAAATCGTCCCTATGCTCTACGATTGTGTTTGAAAACATGCATCATAAGAATATTTAAAGAGTTAATAGCTATTTATGACACTAAACTATTTATAAATTTCTTTTTATGGTACTAAACTATTTTTTTATCTAAGTATATCACTCATCGATTTGAGTTTATCAAAATATATACACTCATCAAATTTTTGGATATTTTTCAGTACAACTCTAACAATTCTCCACCTTGGCTTGATTTTTTCAAGTAATCAAAAAATCAAGAACAACTCTCTCTCCATCCATGCCCCCAAAGAGCCTATACTAATCCGTACATTAACCAAGTCCAGGTTATTCTTGAATTTCTGCAGGCGACGATTTTGTACACGCCTGTTGGATTATCTTCGATGGCTATCATCTCTATGGAAAACATATTTTCTTCAATGATGTCACGAATAAAATTAACTTGATATCGATATTTTGTCCTCTCATAATAGAATGGATTCTTAGCCAAGTTCAATACACTTAACTAACACAATGAATCATATACATTGCAACTTTTAACCCCAAGCTATCAACAAAACCCTCTAACCACGTACATTCTTTAACTCCCACTTTCAATGATATGCATTTCGCTTCAGTAGTGGACAAAGCAATTGTAGGCTGCAAAATTGTTTTCCCTCTAATAGCACGGTTATAAATAGTTCATATGTAACAAGTTAGAGATCTTCATTTTATCAAATCTTCACCCAAGTTAGAATCTGCATAGTCAACCAATTCACTAGTAGAATCATTACCATCATAAACCAAACAAATGACATTCGTTTCCTTTCAAGTATTTTATAATCCACTTGACTCCCTCCTAGTATGCTTTACCTAGATTACTCATAAACCTTCTAAAAATATGTAAACATGTGCCAAATCCGGTCTAGTACAAACCATTGCATACCCCAAGCTCCCAACAACACTCACAACAAGAGAAATGACCTTCATTGACAAGAATTAATGTGACGACAAAAATCTTGTCACTAAATGCACACATATAGTTACAATACTAAATGTTGTCACTGAAAAACAAATATGGGTTAATTTAAGAATTTCTTCACTTCTATTGTCACTAAATATTTTAAATTAGTGACAACTTGAAAAATCTTTTCACTAAGTAATAGTGACGACATTTTTCTTGTCACTATATTCTCATGATATACTGACAAAAATTAAGATGTCACAATTCATTCTTCTCAGTGACAAAATGAGTTGACACTAAATGTTTCTAAAAATATTTTGTCATTCATTTTGAACTTTCTAATTGATGATTTTAATGGTTTTATTTTATATTATTTGTCAAAAACTTAATTTTCTTAGAATTATGAGACAACTGCTATTTGTTACATATATTTATTTACGAGTCACCATTAAAGTCCTCATTTTTTTATTAGGCTATTTATAGCCCCATCTTTTTATGGGCCACTATAAGTGTCCAATTAGTGAATGCGGTGACGATTCAGGCCAAATTCTCCTCACGTGCAAGCCATGTGAGTGCATTTTTGTCCCAAAAAATTTGGGCAATAGAGAAAACAGCTGTTTGTAACATATATCTATTTACGGGCCACCATTAATGTCCTCATCTTTTTATTATGTTATTTATAGCCCCATCTTTTTACGGGCCACTACAAGTGTCCAATTAGTGAATCTGGTGACAATTCAGGCCACACATTCCCCTCACATGCCGTTCACACGTGATATACGTGAGGGGTATTTTTTACCTTTGTGATTCAGAGAGTTCCGGGCTTCTTAAGTTTCCGGCAGAAATTGCCCTACAAGACATAAATAGCCGGCAAGTTCGCCGAAATCCGAGGAGTGTGTTTTTTGCAGAAGAAAAGGAGATGACAAATAGGGATGACCGGAGAAGTTATTGGGATAATCTTCTTAGGGTGTTAAGAAGAAAAAGATTCAATTTTGATTGAAAATTTGTTAAATTCGTGTCCAAAATGTCGCCGGAGAAGATGGATATTCGAGTCCAATCCTTGATGTATGGTTTTGATTGAGAAGTAAAGGATGAGATTGGAGAACATGGGTTTTGATTGAGAAGCTGAGATCGGTGGTGGCCAGAGAAAGGAGCTGGGCAAGATGGGTTGTGGTCGCCCAAAGTTTTTGGGACAAAAATGCCTCAATCCATGAGTCAGCTGTGGTGGTATCTTTTTGGGGGATTCATTTATCAATTTGCATCAAATCTCTCATTAGATCTAATGAATTCGTGTTGAATTGGTGAAGATGAGTTTTTAATGAGATGCGTTTTGATTGAGAAGTTAAGGATGAGATTGGAGAAGATAGGTTTTGATTGAGAAGCTGAGATCGGTGGTGGCCGGAGAAAGGAGTTGGGCAAGATGGGTTGTGGTCGTCCAAAGTTTTTGGGACAAAAATGCCTTAATCCATGAGTCGGCTGTGGTGGTATCTTTGGTGGATTCATTTATCAATTTGCAGCAAATCTCTCATTAGATCTAATGAATTGGTGTTGAATTGGAGAAGATGAGTTTTTAATGAGATGCGTTTTGATTGAGAAGTTAAGGATGAGATCGGAGAAGATGGGTTTTTATTGAGAAGTTGAGATCGGTGGTGGCTGGAGAAAGGAGCTAGGCAAGATGGGTTGTGGTCGCCCAAAAGTTTTTGAGACAAAAATGCCCCAATCCATGAGTCGGCTGTGGTGGTATCTTTGGGGGATTCATTTATCAATTTGCAGCAAATCTCTCATTAGATCTAATGAATTGGTGTTGAATTGGAGAAGATGAGATTTTATTGAGATGAGTTTTGATTGAGAAGTTAAGGATGAGATCGGAGAAGATGGGTTTTGATTGAGAAGCTGAGATCGGTGGTGGCGGGAGAAAGAAGCAGGGCAAGATGGGTTGTGTCCGTCCAAATATTTTGGGACAAAAATGCCCCTCACGTGGCCGGCACGTGAGGGGAATTTGGCTTGAATCGTCACCGGATTCACTAATTGGACACTTATAGTGGCCCGTAAAAAAATGGGGCTATAAATAGCCTAATAAAAAGATGAGGACATTAATGGTGGCCCATAAATAGATATATGTTACAAATAGCAGTTTTCTCTTTTGCCAAAAAAATTTGGGACAAAAATGCCCCTCACGTGCATGGCACGTGACTCCATTTTGGCCGGAATATTGATCGGATTCACTAATTGGACACTTATAGTGTCCCGCAAAAGATGGGTGCTATAAATAGCCTAATAAAAAGATAGGGCTATTAATCGTGAGACGTAAATAGATATATGTTACAAATAGCTAATTTCTCTAGAATTATTGGGCTTATGTAAATATTTAAAACATCTTTTTGGTGTGCATTTTTTAAGTATAACTACAGGTGGATCCATCTTATAATCTACATGTGTTAAACATGTATATATGTTATTTATTTATTAGCTTTTAATGACCGTGTAATAATATTATTTAGAGAGGTTATTCATTTATTGAGTATTATTTTATAGAGGTCTTATGATACATAGGTTCCCCTTTCCCAATACACAAGAAAATAAAAAAATCATTATTTCCAATTTGACGAATACACATATTTCTTTAAAAGTATTTATAATCAGAATTTATAGGAAGTTCAAGTGTAACAAACTATTTTAGAAAATATAATAGCTAGGCTCCATTTAAAATAAAATTTAAAGGATAAAAAATTAGACGTGAATATATTTTTAATTCAAATTTGCATTTGCAAGTGCATATAAGCCTTTAATATAAATAATATGTTATATATAAAATGTGCATTCATCCGGATTGGCTCGGTAGGCAGCCCGGTTTGGCAAACTTGCTCCCGGAATGAAGTCGATTTGATGCTCGATTCCGCGAATAGGAGGCAGCCCTCTCGGCAATTTCTTGCTTAATTTCTCGCTAAAATATGCTAAAGGTTTACCTTGTTGTTGTAAAATAGCCCCGATACCTAAACCTGAAGCATCACATTCAACTTCAAACATTAAATCAAAGTTAGGAATAGATAATACGGGAGAACAAGTAAGTAATTGTTTCATCTTCTTGAAGCATTCTTCTTGTGGCTTGTCCCAAAAGAATGAGACGTTTTTCTTCATAAGTTCATTTAATGGGGCAACCATCGTGCTAAAATCACGAATAAAACGCCTGTAAAAGCTTGCTAACCCATAAAACGACCGAACTTGTGTCACGCTTGTTGTTCTCGGCCAATCTTGAATGGCTTGAATTTTTATCGGATCAACACAAATACCTTGAGAACTAACTGTATATCCAAGAAAGTTAACTGAATTTGTGCATAAAATACACTTTTCAAGTTTAGCATATAAAGTTTGCTCTCTTAGAATAGTAAAAACAGTTTTAAGATGTTCTATATGCTCTTCTAAGTTTTTACTATAAACAAGAATATCATCAAAATAAACTACAACAAATTTACCAAAACAATGCCGAAATATGTAGTTCATTAATCTCATGAAAGTACTAGGTGCGTTAGTAAGACCAAAAGGCATGACAATCCATTCATATAATCCATATTTAGTCTTAAAAGAGGTTTTCCATTCATCACCTTCTTTCATTCTAATTTGGTGATAGCCTTGAGTTAAATCAATTTTAGAAAATATTAAAGCTCCACTTAACTCATCTAGCATATTGTCTAAGCGAGGAATCGGATGTCTATATTCAATAGTTATCTTATTAATATCGCGACAATCCGTACATAATCTAAAAGTCCCTTCTTTCTTAGGTACTAAAATAACCGGACTAGCACAAGGACTTAAAGATTCTCTTACCTGCTCCTTCTCAAGAAGTAAATCAACTTGCCTTTGTATTTTTTGGGTCTCATCCGGATTGGCTCGGTAGGCAGCCCGGTTTGGCAAACTTGCTCCTGGAATGAAGTCGATTTGATGCTCGATTCCGCGAATAGGAGGCAGCCCTCTCGGTAATTCCTTGGGAAATATGTCTTGGAATTCCTGTAAAAGATCAAAGGCAAGACTAGGGAGAGAAGATGATGTTAGATCAAAAGAAAAATCATTAGAATGGAGAGACCTTTCGGTTTCTCGGAATACTAACAAAACAAGTGATTGTTTTGCTTGTATCGCCCTATCTACCTTTCCTGGGTTGATAAATAAACACTCTTTTCTCTCTTTGTGTGAGCTTGCCTTTTGTCTCACTAAGCTCACGTCTTTTTCTTCCTTTTTTCTCTCGGATTTTACCTCAAGGTTCGGATCACTCGTATTTTTCCCCTCGCTCTCTTTTCTTTGTTTTTCTCTCTTCTCTCTATTGATGGCCATTTGTTTATATACATCACATGCTGCATTTAAAGATAAAGGAGTTAGTAAAAACTTTAAATTATCCTTTTGAAGCCGATATGTATTTTCTCGTCCCATGTGATTGGCCCTTCGATCGTATTGCCATGGCCTTCCCAAAATCATGTGACTTGCGGTCATCGGAACCACATCACACAAAAACTAATTCTTATACCTCCCGATTTCGAACTCTATCTCAACTTGTTTATCCACTTTGATTTCACCATTATTATTCAACCACGATAATTTATAAGGCATAGGATGTGCCTTACATGGTAAATCAAGTGCGGAAACCATATCATAAGAGCAAATGTTAGTACAAATGCCATTATCAATAATTACTAAAACAGACTTGCCTTTAACGTCGCACTTGAGTTGGAAAAGATTACTGCGATGTTGATGAAGATCATCCAAAGGTTGAGAATGAAGGAGCTTCATCGTAACCAAAAGTTGATTATCACACGAATCTACCAGAATTAGGTCGGTTTCCTCCTTAAAATTTGTTGCCTCGGTTTCCTCATCACTCACCCACGATCCATCGTCCAACATGATCATTGAACACTTGTTAGGGCAGTCCCTAGCAATGTGTCCTTTGCCCTTACATTTAAAACATTCTCGTTACCTTTGTATTGGGCGTATTTGATGGATTTTGAGACCTTGTTTCCCCAAACTGTCCCGTGGCTGTTTTTCCCTCATAAAAGACCTCTTTTCCCTTGCTTTGGCTCGGCAAAACAGTAGGAAAATTCTGAGTTGGATTCGGCTTCCTCCAAGGTTGGAAAGTTGCCGGTTTTGCATTTAAACTATTTTCCTTTTGCTGTCTTTCGATCTGCTCTGCATAATATAACATAGACGTAATATTATCAAGATTAGCACGTTCTACCTTTGTTCGGATTTTGTCGTTAAGACCAGCCAAGAACCGAGCCATTGTTGCCTCATCTCCTTCACTAATATCGGCCCGAATCATTGCAATTTCCATGGCCTTGTAGTATTCATCGACTGTTCTATCACCTTGCTTTAATCTTTGTAGATGGTTGTAAAGTTCCCTTAAGTAGTTTAGAGGAACAAAACGCCGCTTCATAACCGCTTTCATCTCAACCCAAGTGGAAATCTCCGGTTGTTCCACTTTTGCCCGTGTTTCGGTTTCTTTGTCCCACCAAATGGATGCATATCCATATTACTCCATGGCTGCTAGCTTCACTTTCTTTTCTTCCGAATAGTTATGAACAGCAAAAACATGGTTAATTTTACGAATCCAATCTAAAAATAACTCGGGATCATTTGTACCTTCAAAAGGGGGAATCTTGGTCTTGATGGAACCAAGATTGTTGTCAACATGCGGAATATAATCTCCTCTTCTCGGCTGATATACCGGTTTGTTGATGATCCGATTTGCTTGAATTGCCGAATTTGTCATATTTCCCTCGGAAATTGTGGTGCCCTTGGCGGTTCCATGTTCTCAACTCTTTGAAGGTTGATCTCGGCATTGTCTTGCGGAAGATGTTGCTAATTTTGAAGTTGTTGAATGTGGATTTTTTAGTCCGCCAATTCGCCCCTTAAATCAGCCATTCATCCCGTCATATCAGCCACGTTTCTCGCCATATCCTCCAACATCTTATACATCTTTTCTTGATCAAAGGTTTCACCTTTCTTTGATGGAGATCCCTGAAAAGACATCTTTATAATTCAAGAAAAACACACAAAAACGTTAGATAGAAAAGAAAGATTCACTCTTTATTCCAACACCGCTCGTATAGAACTTCAAACTCTAGATTAAAGACTGGGTTCCTAACATGTTTCGTTGACACAAAGCTGAAAAAATAAGGAAACAAATCCTATCTTTGACCTAAACGAAAAAGCTTTAGAAAGAAAAGGATGAAGAAACGAAATCCTAATCGAGAATGGAAACCGGTTCTTGATGATCTTGATCTTCTTGATTTTTCTTGATTTTCTTGATTCAGATGAATAGTATTCTGTGAACAGTAATCTGTAAATAGTAATATGTGAACAGTAAACGTGAATAGTAAACTGTGAACAGTAATCTGTGAATATTAACTTCTCTTTCTTTTTTTCTTTTCTTTTTTTTATAGACTTACCCTCTCTTGGCCGTGTGTTATCTTGAATGTTCACGAAGAACCAAGATGTATAATAATTGTACACGTCTATGACAAGTTTAAGGGGTGACAATACCAACTCTTGAATGTTCAAAAGGAACCAAGAGGTTTGCTTTTGGCTTGAATCACTGATCTCTCTCAATAACAACACGGCTGCCAATTTCTTTACACCGTCGGCTTTTTCGTAGTAATTTTTTTTTGTCTTTTCCGTCAATTCAAGCAAACAAGAAAAAAAAAATTGTGCGTAGGGTACACCGGGAATTGGAGAAGAACCTTTTGCTCTGATACCACCTGATGAAGAACCGTGAGGTACTAAGTACCAAAAGGTTCGACAACGTAAGTTGTGCCGGATCTTTCTCTAATTCTCGAACTAGTTTCTAGGGAATATAATCAACGTAACGCTAAGGAAGGCTAATTATCGATGGAGGCTGAAACACCACAACAAGAGAAACTAAACTTGTTGATACAGTAACTCAAAGAATGAATGAAATTCTACATAGAAGTTTAGACACGAGAAGCTAAGGAATAACCTTACCAAAATATCAATATATCTAACGTACCTTTACATCTTGGCCGAACCCTCTATTAAATAGAGTAACAATTCGGTTACAAGCAATAATAAATAAGAGTCCTTAAAGAATTAGGACTCTTGAACAAACAACTTGCTATCAAGTAGAACTCTTGTAAAACTAGGCGCCTATTCTAGTATAAGCTAACAAACTTATGAAGAGTCCTAGTTGCATTAGGGCTCTTAATAACCAACTAACTAACACATGGACAACATGTCCTTTATTATAGCATCTAATTGCTATCAAACGCCTAAAAAATGTAAATAATATGCTGGAAATAATTAAAGTCTAGTATAGACTTTAATTGTACATAAAAAGACTAAAATGCCCTTTCTTAGTCACTTTGCTTGTTTGGGCCGTTTTGCACACTTTGAAGAGTTAAGAGGTTGACTTTGTCATCATCTTTAAGTTGAAGTATAGTTTCCTCTTTTACCTTGATGTCTCGGACCAATCTTGAAATAAGTTTGTAAAACACAAGAGGGGGAGGGGTGAATTGGGTTTTAACTAAACTTGTAAACTTTTTCGATTCTTTGCAAAGCTAATGTAAGTTTGAGCAAGATGAGCAATAGCAAAACAAAACCCAATAACAAGACAAAGGATTTAGAGTGGTTCGATTCACTAAGAATCTACATCCACTACCTTGAGCCGCACCCAAGGATTTCAACAACTTCACTAAGAAGATCTTTTTACAAATGTGGCTAACTCACTAAGAGTTTTACAACACAACCACAATACAAAAGCTCACTAAGAACTTGCCCACACTAAGTAGGACTTTTACAACAATTACCCTATCACTAAGAAAGGGAATTAAGATGAATAAAGAACAAGATAATTCACTCTTCTAAGTGAAAGATGGATACCTTTGAAGTATATCAATTTGAAGCTCTTTGAACATATGAAGTTCACTCTTTGTCTTGCTTTTTGAAAGAACACCTTTGAATGATTTAGATCATGAAGTGTTTTTGCTTTGAAGGTGTTTAGACTTGATAAGAAATCAATCTATATTGTATTTGCAAGTCCTAGAATGATTCTCTAGCTTTGGAGAATATATACATTTCAAAATAGGCTGAAAATCGTGTTTATAACGGTCAAATAACGGCTAGTAACTCGCAGAGTTCGGTTGACCGAAGCTCGACTTCGGATCATATTGTACCAACTCGGTCGACCGAGATTACCAATAGGTCGACCGACCTATGTCTTGCAAAGTCTCTGTTTTGCCTCGGTTGATCCGAGGTTGAGCTCGGTTGACCGAACTTCAAAGCTTATTTTTCACACGTTTTGAAATCTTTTGAAGTCTTTTGAAGTCTAAAAAGGTTTTCCTAAAAGGTAACAAGTAAGAACACTTGGAAAACTTTTCTAAAAGACTTATCTATAAAATCAAAGGCTTTTTGGATAAGAACACATGTAAAGATCATTTTGAAACTTAAGCCTTTTGAAAACGCGTTTATGAAAACATGCAAGACTAGAGTGTAGAGCTTATGTTCATGAGAGCTTTGGTTAGAGCTATATAAGATCAAGACTTATAATGACAAAGCTAATCTAACCAAACCTAAGTCTTCAATCTTCAATCTTGAAAGATGAGCCTTGAATAATAACTCTTTGAAGCTTGAACATGGCTTGATTGAAGTACTTAGAGCTTCCAATATATGTTCCGATATTCTATCACAAAGATATAAACATTAGACACAACATCAAGTGTTTGTCCATTATCAAAAACCGAGTTCGATCGCCCTTAGGGCTAACAATCTCCCCCTTTTTGATTATGTCAAACTTTGATGTAATTAGATAGGATATGGACAATTATAAGTACAAGGAAGCATGGCAAAAGGATATAAGAACAAATAAGTGTAACGCTAAGTGCTTATAAGATAAACCAAGATAGAATGAGAAACATAAGCACTAGCATGTTAAGTTCTTATGCCATATACATTAGGGACTCTTTGAAGAGCCCTATATCCCAACCAACCTCCTTGCCTCCTTCCTTCCATATTATAGCTTTCTTGTGTTTAATATACATACCTTAGTTTACACAAGAAGCTAACTTACCATTTTCATCAATGTTGATGTGAGTGCTAAGGATCCTATTACAAAGAATATGCTCACACAAACATTAGAACTATCAATGGTTTGTTATCATCAAAACAACATATAATATTTTGCCCTTCGGGCTAACAATCTCCCCCTTTTTGATGATGACAAAACATTGATGCAAATGGGAATAATATGCAAAAAAAATACCAAATGTATGCATGAGATAAGGATATTAAGGATCCAGACAAGTAGAAGTTTTCTCAAAACAATTCTACTCCCCCTATATTAAAGAATCCCTTATCTCTCCCATTTTGCAAGTTCTAAGCTTTCTCCTTTTGTAAATAACTTCTCTTGGCACATTTGCAACACTAAAAATTCTCCCTCTTTTTGTCAAAATCAAAAAGGGATATCAGAGCGTCAATAAGAAAAGCATTTTAACGAAAAGTAAAGATAAATATTGGAGAAGCTTGATGAAATTTAGTAATCCTCCCCATAAAAAGACAAACTTAAAAATTATGGAAGCAACTTGATGGTCTTGTAGATTGATAAAATAAGAACCAAAAGATCAATCCTAAAGACCAAAAATAATTATGAAGAAGGATTACATATGAATAAGCTTGGTTGATTTCTAAAAAACAAGGAGTCCATACTAACATATAAATCCAAAAGATGATCATGTATGGCTCAAAAAGAATATCAACCTAAGCTAAAAACAAAGGAGATAAGGAATATAACCTTAAGCACAATCTCCCCGTTTATCAAACATACGATGTTAGCTATTTGAGATAAAACCAAGTTTGATACCAATTGACCAATTGTAAAACATGAAACCAAATGTAAATATAGCCAATTGAAAAACAAGTTTGAAAATATAGCTAACAAATGTACTAGTGGAAGTGATACCATGAATACATAAGATAAGCACATGTATCACAACCAAAAGACGTAGAGGAAGTGTAAGATAACACTTTGAGTACATTCCTCTAACAAGTTAATGGTTAGCTAAATGAGTGTAACAACTCTTAAAGTGATACTAACCAAAAACTATAATGTGATCACAATGGATAAGAAAAAGAAGAATATGATCTCAAAGTTATTAAGGGAGAATATATGTGATACCAATTGAAGACATAAACATTTATAACACATATAACTTCCAAAATAACTTACACAAGTTGGCTAAGAGTTAAAAGATGAAAAGCAAGCCAACAAGTGATGTGATGATGTAAAATATGAACAATTGAGCATACATCACATAAAGAGTTTACATCCTAAGTCAAGCATCTAGACGATCAACCACATAAGATTAATGCTATAGACTTGAATATAAACACACCCCTATATGCAATGAAGATCAAGCAAAAACAGAGCATAGCATATATCAAACTCCCCCAAAGCATAAAACTCTACATAATAGAGGGGAGGGGGTATTAGTTGAACACTAACAAAAACAATGATCACCTACAAGAGATGAGATAAGCCTTGTACCTCAATGCTCTTAGAGCTTGGACTTCTTACCATTTTAGTTGATCTTCTTTATCAACAAGTCCATAGAGGCCTTTTGTGTGATCATTATCTTTTGAAGCTCATAGAGAGGTTGACATGTGATTGCTCCACTTTCTTTGTTGTTCATCCTTGATTGATGAGATGAAAGCAATCTCCTCTTCTTTTAATGACAATTGTAGAGTCATCATTGATAGGTGACTTTTCTTTTGATGAACCCTCTACAATCTTGTGATCCTTGGCATTTGACTCTTTTCTTGGAGTCTTAGCTCATTTGTGCCATTCCTTGTAGTTCATATCTTCTTCTTGAAGTTTAGAACTCTTTGTTACCTACAAGGAATTCTTGAGAACTAATGTGGTACCTTTTCAAAGGTCCTTCATGATTAGCTCAAAATCTCAAGTAAACACATATATGCTTAAGGATCATGCAAGTCAAAAACCAAAACAACTAGATGGATTCTTAAATGAATGTGACATGTCAAAACAAGAATCAATCAAGTTGCATATGCTACATCTCATAGATACCTTAACTAAACTCAACATGAGCAATAAATAACATGCTAAAGGTTATCTCTATGAATATAAAATTCAAGAATGTGAGATGCAACATATATAAGAGCAAGCATGTATATATATCAAAAACACTTAAACACATTAATTAAAGTGTTAAGAGAAGGTGATTTTGATACCTTTGCTTTCTTACCAAGTGATGAAGACATTGTATTGACACTTTGGCTCTTGTCATCACTTGATGCTTTGCTCTTTGTATCTAAGCAACTTGGTTCTCCAATTGATTAACATTTGAGCTTTGAGAATCCAAGTGTTAAGGAGTGCTTTTGAATTTCTTATTTTGGCACATCTCCTTTGACTTCTCCCCAATGCCACTTCTCTTTGAATCAAGTCCATTGAAGCTTTGTGGCATCCATCTAACTTATAAGAACCTATAAGATCAAGGGAAGAGTAACTTTTGGTACCCACTTTTGTTTGGGTCCATGGGGGTTAGTTGAAATACGTTTAACTTTCCAAATAGTTTTTACCCCTTTTTCAATCTTCTTCTTAACATGGCATCTAACATTAGTATGACCATGTTTTCCACAATATGTGCAACAAATGTGTGGCTTAGAAGAATTGTGAACATGCTCATGATATCTACTTGGCCTATGTGACATTCTAGCATTTACAACATGATTCTTAGATTTAAGAGAAGAGCTAGCAATATCAACATGTTTAGCAATATAACCAAGGCCATGTTTATCATGTGAAGCACATTGCATGCCAAGAATTTGATCAAGATTTTTCTTACCCTTAGTAAAGTTTTCAACAAGAAGGGTAAAATCTTTAACTTTGTTCTCCAAAAGATCAAATTCAACAAGTTTGAGTTCAAGAGATGTCAATTGATCATATGCTTCTAGATACTTTAATGAAGAAGAGTTGCATGTAGAAATAAGTTTTTCATTTTCGATTTTCATGCAATCAACCTCATCACAAAGCTTTTTGTTATCAACAAGCAAAGATTCAATTTTAAGCTTCATAGCTTTGTTTTGCTTTTGCACAATTTTTTTCAATTGATCATACATATCAATTAAAAGCTCATTAGGATCATCCTCATCATCATCATCATTATCATTATGAGAATTTGAAGGGGAGGGAGAAAGATGTACCTCATTACCAAAAGCCATGAAGCAAACATTTGCATTTTCATCTTCTTCTTCATCACCACTCCCTTCTTGATCCTCCTCACTAACTTCTTCATCCCAATGGCTTAACAAGCACTTTGCATTTTTGAGATTGAAGAACAAATTCTCTTCTTCTTCTTCTTTATTGATGATGGACTCAAGATCACTACCCTTTGTAGAACTATTTTTCTTTATCTTCATCTCAAAGGCAAGTAGTGAGCCAAGAAGTTCCTCCGTTGAATAGGTCTTTAAATTCTTGGATTCTTCAATGGCAAGGGCTTTATTTTCCCATCTTTTAGGAAGAGAATTGAGAATCTTCCTATTCATTTCACCCATGGTGTACTCCTTGCCATAAGTCTTCAAGCCATTAATCACATTTGTGAATCTTGTGCTCATCTCATTTATTGACTCATTTGGCTTCATGGAGAAGAGCTCATATTCTCTAACAAGCAAATTTAACCTTGACTCCTTGATTTGATTTGTGCCTTCATGAGTAACCTCAAGCATTTTCCACATGGAATGTGCGGATTTTCTTCCAAGCACACGGTTGTACTCATCCGGATTCAAGGCACAACTAAGAATGTTCATTGCCTTGTAATTTTGAGTCATCTTCTTGGACTCAACCTCATTTAGCTCCTTGTCCGGTTTTGGCACTTGAACACCATCCACCATTTTCAAAGGCACATATGGACCATCTTCAAATATATGCCATAAAGAATAATCTATTGAGCACACATATATCTTGAAACGTTCCTTCCAAGCCTCATAATTATTTCCATCAAAAAATGGTGGCCTAATGGTGGAAGACCCCTCTAGATACGCCAATGCGGAATTACCAGCCATAATCTTTACTTCAAGCGGTTAAGCTAAAAATGAAGACAAGGCTCTGATACCAATTGTAAAACACAAGAGGGGGGAGGGGGTGAATTGGGTTTTAACTAAACTTGTAAACTTTTTCGATTCTTTGCAAAGCTAATGTAAGTTTGAGCAAGATGAGCAATAGCAAAACAAAACCCAATAACAAGACAAAGGATTTAGAGTGGTTCGATTCACTAAGAATCTACATCCACTACCTTGAGCCGCACCCAAGGATTTCAACAACTTCACTAAGAAGATCTTTTTACAAATGTGGCTAACTCACTAAGAGTTTTACAACACAACCACAATACAAAAGCTCACTAAGAACTTGCCCACACTAAGTAGGACTTTTACAACAATTACCCTATCACTAAGAAAGGGAATTAAGATGAATAAAGAACAAGATAATTCACTCTTCTAAGTGAAAGATGGATACCTTTGAAGTATATCAATTTGAAGCTCTTTGAACATATGAAGTTCACTCTTTGTCTTGCTTTTTGAAAGAACACCTTTGAATGATTTAGATCATGAAGTGTTTTTGCTTTGAAGGTGTTTAGACTTGATAAGAAATCAATCTATATTGTATTTGCAAGTCCTAGAATGATTCTCTAGCTTTGGAGAATATATACATTTCAAAATAGGCTGAAAATCGTGTTTATAACGGTCAAATAACGGCTAGTAACTCGCAGAGTTCGGTTGACCGAAGCTCGACTTCGGATCATATTGTACCAACTCGGTCGACCGAGATTACCAATAGGTCGACCGACCTATGTCTTGCAAAGTCTCTGTTTTGCCTCGGTTGATCCGAGGTTGAGCTCGGTTGACCGAACTTCAAAGCTTATTTTTCACACGTTTTGAAATCTTTTGAAGTCTTTTGAAGTCTAAAAAGGTTTTCCTAAAAGGTAACAAGTAAGAACACTTGGAAAACTTTTCTATAAAATCAAAGGCTTTTTGGATAAGAACACATGTAAAGATCATTTTGAAACTTAAGCCTTTTGAAAACGCGTTTATGAAAACATGCAAGACTAGAGTGTAGAGCTTATGTTCATGAGAGCTTTGGTTAGAGCTATATAAGATCAAGACTTATAATGACAAAGCTAATCTAACCAAACCCAAGTCTTCAATCTTCAATCTTTAAAGATGAGCCTTGAATAATAACTCTTTGAAGCTTGAACATGGCTTGATTGAAGTACTTAGAGCTTCCAATATATGTTTCGATATTCTATCACAAAGATATAAACATTAGAAACAACATCAAGTGTTTGTCCATTATCAAAAACCGAGTTCGATCGCCCTTAGGGCTAACAAAGTTGATTCACCAACTTGGTTCTTTGTCTTGTCATTGGTCCGTGAAGCTTTGTCATTGGATCTTTGTAGGGCAGCCCCTTGGATGGTCCCTCATCATACTTACAAGATTGGAGTCATCCATTTGAAAAGTGTATAGCACCTTCTCAACTAGATTTTCAAATTATGAATTTCGACCTTGTTCTTAGCTGCAATAAGAATATCATCCACATATAACAACAAATATATAAAGGAATCGTTGGACAACTTCTTTGAGCATATGTAGTTATCAAAAGAGTTTTGAGCAAATCCATGAGAAGGCATATATGCATCAAACATCTTATACAATTCATAGGATACTAATTCAAACCACAAAAATATTTTTTTAGAAAACAAACATGGCATTTCTTCTCAGAATCAACGAACCCTCTAGCTACAAAATTTAAAACTTCTCTTCAAGATTCCCATCTAAGAAATTTGATTTTACATCGAGTTGTTCTACCTCTAAATCCAGCACACACATAGTGGCTAGAAAAACTCGAATTGATTTATGCTTTACAACTAGTCAGAATACTTCATGGTAATCAATTCTCTCATTTTGTGAGAAACCTTGAACCACGATACTTTCCTTGAACCTAGAAAGTTCAACTCCAGAGATATATTTTTTTTTCTTAAAGATCATTTTGATCTTGCTGGTTGCACTTCTTTTCTTTCTTCTTAAAGACCATTTTCATCCCGATAGTTGCACTTATTTCGATAGAGGTATTAGTTCACTTGTCTCATTCTTTTCAAGAGGCTGAATCTCTTCATTCATTGCAATAAACTATTTTGATGTTTTCTTACTCTTTACTTCTTCTTTATATGATTGTGGTGTATCTGTATCAATCATCTCCGCTACTTCCAAAGCATAATCATCTGGATTTGGATCAATAGAACTTACACAATCTATATACTTTTTAGGCCTAACAATTATCTTATGTCCCCTCATTTCTTATATACTTCATGAATCATGATCATGTACATCCTTAGGCTGTTCTTCAAGACTTTTAGGATCAACTGTATTATTTTCTTGGAGTTTCAACCTCAAACGTCACCTTATACTAGCACCTAGATAGTTACATGCAAGATTACCATTCTCCTATTATTGACCAACCACAGCAGATTCATCAAATTTAACATCTTTTCTAAAGAGTAATTTCGGAGTTCTATTCTCATCATTACAACACAGTCTATATCATTTAACTCTAGTTGCATACCCCAGGAATATGCATTGCATTTCTCTCGACTCCAGTTTACCATCATTAACATTTGCATAATTATGGAAATCTAATATACATAGGCCAGAATAATCAGATAGGGAATTGGAACATACCTCTAGTGAAGTCTTCAAATCAATTGCAATTGATGGAGATCTATTCACCAGATAACATGCAATGTTAACTTCTTCAGCCCAGAACTTCCTTGAGAGACCAGCATTAAGTCGCATTCATCTAGCATGATGGTTCATTCTTTTCACATTTTTTAAAGTAGTCATAAATGGAAGTCACAAAATATTTATGCCTACTATGAGACTCAATAAGGGAGGGACCCCACAAATCTTAATGAATATAGTTAAGAATCTCAATTGATGTGCACTTATCAATACTGATATTTACCCTGCGATGCATTCCCAATTACGCATTGCTCACAAATTTCAGCTTCCCTAACAATCTATGTTTACTCGATATTTCAAGTCCCTTCTCGCTCATATGACCCCATTTGCGGTGCCACAATTTTGTATCATCATCACACTGCTCTAAAGATCTAAACAAATCCACCATTCCCATAATTCAATTAACCATCAAGATGAAAATTCCATGTTGTAATTACCTTTTATTATTGTTATAGCACCCTTAGAAGCCCGAGCATTTCTGCCTCTACCCAAATAATTGTACCATTGCTAATCAAGAGAACCTAAAGAAATCATATTCTTACGCAAATCATGAACATACCAAGCATCAAGTGTTCTAATCATTCCATCATACATCTACATCTACATAGAACGACTTCTCGGAACTCTAGGCTCTTCATCATCTCCCAATTTCACACAGCCATTCCACTATTTAAAAGAAGTAAACAACTCATTCGAAAATGTTATGTGATAAGAAGCACAAGTATCCATGACCCAAGTACTCTCAGAACCTGATGTACGAAAATTCAACATATTGTTCATGCGTTCTCCTTTATCGAAACTATCATGAACTGTCTCAGAGTTGTCGTCAACAACCGTTACACTGCAATTGTTCGACTCATCTTTCCTTTTCTTTAGCTCCAGACAATCTTTCCTAAAATGCCTTATTTATTTACATCAATAACACCTAATTCCAGCTCTTGATTTGGAACGACTTACCTCTGCTACCACAATCTCGCTCCATGTTCCTGCCCCTACTAACAACCAGACCTGCATATGATTCGTCCTCATATATATATTCAAGACTTTTTTCTTTAATTCCTTAGAGTGTGAAGCATCTTTGACATCCGTAACATGGATACTATCTATACCATACACAAGGAATAAACAAATTACTCATGATTTAGGTAAGGAACACAAAAGAATGATAGTATGATCTTCTTCTTTAATTTTAACCCCAACACCTCTTAAATCCAAGATAATACCGTTAAAATTGTCAATATGATCTTTTACCGCATATTTGCGGACATCCGAAAGGTGTACAAACACTCTTTCAGATAGAGCATGTTTGTTAATGATTTCTTCTGATAATGTCTCCAATGTTTTCCAAAACACAGCCCTCAGTCTTTTCATCAACAAACATCTCAAAACTTCGTCTCCCAAGCACAACAGAATTACGCTATACGCATTCAGAAGAATCTCATCCTTCTTCAATTCTTATAGAAATTTCACTTCATTGTTTAATGTAGGCGGTGCACTTTTGCTAAACTAGGAGCTCCTTCATCTTTATATTACATAAAACAAAGTTGTTTGAACCATCGAATTTAACGATATAAAACTTCAATGTTGTTGTCATCTCAATCAACAAACAAAACATTGGCTTTGTTACCACTTTTGAGGAAATTAGACGAATAAATAAGAGAAAAATAATATAGACAAGATGTAAACCTTCAACGTTGTCTCATCTCAATCAACAAACAAAACCTTGGCTTTGATAGCACTTGTGAGGAAATTAGACGAATAAACAAGAGAAAAATAATATAGACAAAACATAAGGATTTACGTGGTTCGGTCAATGTGACCTACATCTATGACAAAGAAGAGAGATTCTTATTTTTGTTTAAGAGTGAATTACTATTGCTAATCTCTTAGAATATATATATATATATAATCCCACTAACTTCAGGAAACATATTCCGACTAGCTTAAGGAAATCTCTTTCCACTAGTTTTAGAAAATCTAAACTAATTTGAAACTATATCAACTTGGAATCCTAATCTAATTAGGAAATCATAATTTTAGATAACATTAACAATATTAGGAGTCCGATGAGATATTGGTCTAGTGGCAAATGTTGATGTCGCAAGACGTAGAAGTCTTGAGTTCAAACCCCACTCTCATATTCCCACCCTTTCTAATAAAGATGTTTTTATACATTTATCTTGAAATATTATGAAATATCAATGTAAATGTGGATGAAAACTCTACATAAAGTTAGCTTCATAGGCTATCTTGAATGTTGTGGTATTTATGCCCCAACAACCAGCAGCATACGAACACAATTGCCATTTATTTCCTACATTTTTTTGCTAAGCACGTATTATTTCTATCTCTTGCGAAATTATCGAATATGGTTTCCGATCTCATCTCAAAAATGAAATCGATAACCTTGCGCAGTGTGGAGAAAGTTACTATGGTTTTTGATGAATCTGATGTGCAAGGTGGTTCTTTTTGTTCTCGGGCGACTCTCGTTGGCCGTTTTATCATCTTGACTGATTTCTTGCCGCGTTATTTTCTCATTCTCCTGTGTCGCGCATAGGGGTGTCCGACTGTAATGTATCAAAAAATTGGATTTAATACTTATCGCTTTGTTCTCCCTGTGGATGACGATGTTGCTCGTATTCTGAACACTGGTCCATGGTGCTTCGAGAGTGTGTTGTTAGTTGTTAAGCAAGTGGATGCCGACAAGCCGACCAATGATGAAATCTTTGCAACTTGTCCTTATTGGATGCAGCTGCATTTTGAGGCCCACATTTTTATTAACATCGAAATGGGGAAGAAAATCATGTGCATGTTGAGGAATTGTGTGACATTGTAAATCCAGGAGACTGTTGAGAGTTCCGCTACTACCGCTTCAGAGCTGATCTTGAGGTTACTATCCGGCTCAGACGGGTTTTTCTGGGTCAGTCGCCCAATTTGGGGTTTTTAGATGGTCGTTTCAGGTATGACCGTTTGCCTAATTTTTTTCCATAATTGTGGTATGATAAGCCATGTCTTGATCA
Organism: Vinca minor; assembly: GCA_026122235.1. Taxonomy (NCBI): domain Eukaryota; kingdom Viridiplantae; phylum Streptophyta; class Magnoliopsida; order Gentianales; family Apocynaceae; genus Vinca; species Vinca minor. The sequence continues at coordinate 12,410,249 of JAOCZM010000011.1, read as the reverse complement.
ACTGTCCCGATCTTTCTGACGGCGTCAGGCTGGCTGATCGAGATCGGTTTGAGTTTGATTTTATGTTGAATGCTCCCAGAAACGTTAGATCGGAGCTGGTGGAGACATTTTTGCTCGGGGAAGGAGAATTAGTTCCTGATAATGAGAATAGGGAACTTGTTGTGTACGGTAGTGAGGTAGAGGAGGCAGTGGTTTTTCCTCCGCTGGCGGTGACGAAAACTGGGCTTCTGGGGTAACAGTTGATGGTGGTATAGGAAACAATGTTTCTGTTGAAAAAATAAGAGTGTTAGGGATGATGTTAAGGGGAAGGGGAAGATGATTGATGAGGGAGATGCTCGAAAACCAGTCAAGCGTAGGTTGGGGTTTAAGTGCGACGGAAAGCTGATGTCGTCGGCAATGGCTGTTGGGCGGCGGTGGGGTAGAGAGAATGTTGACCCCAATATGAAGAAATCAATTGCGGCCAATCCGCGACTTTCTAAGGTAGCCAAGGGGAGCAAAGATGCCGGACCATCTGGGTGAGGCGGCCTTACCGGAAAAGAAGGGAGGAGGGAAATGATGAGGTTTCGCCGGAGGGGAAGAGGTTGGATGAAGACAGTTGCGGGCCGAAGTGGGGTAGACGGGCTCAATAGTCTGGGCCGAGACAGGTTAGGGTTTCCATCTCTGACCCGTCTGGAGCTAACCCAACTGCTTATGGGTTGCTGAAGGCTACACCGACTTGAACTGGGCAGCCTGGTCTGTCTGATCTTGTCCTACATGTGACTGGGCTGCCTTCGTCTGGGCCGCCATCAACTGCGCATGGGCTCGGTCTTCTGCCTGGGCCGCGAGACTCTAGACTGCCGCAGGTGGCCCCAAGCACACCTGGGCCAACAACAATCATTCCAGCCCTAGATCCCTTTAGTTGTTGCTGGGCCAGACACACTAGACCTATTTAAAGAAATTCTGGATCAGCTTCTATGTTATGGACTGCTAGTGATGAATTTTTTTTTGATTACTTTGACTCGCCAAATTGGAAGCACAATAACGGGTCCGGGTCTGTTGGTTATATCTCAGAGGATGATTTTGCTTCAACAGGGGCTCCTGCTGTCAAACAGGGTAAGGCAGAGCCAGATAAAGGTCCCGCCAAGGTCTATGAATGCTTAGCTTGGAACTTTCGAGGGCTAAAAAACTTTCGCACGGTTAATGAATTAGTGCGCCTTTGTAATGCGCATAGTCCAGCTATTGATTTTTTGTCTGAAACAAAATCATTGTCTAGTTCTTTAGAATTTCTTCGTTGTAAGTTGGGATTTCCCTTTTATTTTCCTGTAAATCGGCAAGGCCTTAGTGGAGGGCTTTGCCTTTGCTGGAATGATTCAATAAAGCTGGATATTTTAAATTATTCTATTGGTCACATTGATGCATGCATTTTTTCTAACGAACACAATTTAAGTGGCGGTATACTGGGTTTTATGAAAATCACGACACTAAACTAAGGCCACAATCATGGAAATTGTTAAAAAGATTAAGTTACATTAACCCACTTCCTTGGATTTGTATGGAAGATTTCAATGAAATTATAAGTCAGGAGGAAAAAACTGGTTTTTACCCGAGAAGTAAAAAACAAATGAAACCCTTTAAAGATGCAATAAATGAATGCAACCTATGTGACTTGGATTTCGTTGGTAGCCCATATACTTGCTGTAATTTCAGGGATGGTTTAGGGAAAGTTTTTGTTCTACTTGATAGGGGCTTAGCCACCCCATCTTGGAAGGCCCTCTTCCCTAATATGACGATCCAACGTCTATCTACTAAGGACAGTGATTATCTCCTAATACTTTTTGGAGCTCCTCCCTGTCGTAAAAAGCAAAAAATGAGCAGTTTTTAGCCCCGGCCTCCGAGATTTGAACCTTCATGGTTTAAAGAACCGACTTTTCATGATTTTGCTAAACAAAATTGGCTTCTCCCCAATGACTACTCTGTCCCGCAAATGAGCCATGGGTTAAGCAATTTTCAAACAAACCTGTTAGATTGGAGTTCGAGAATTGTTGGGGACTTGGGAAAAAAACTAAACGATAAGCAAAAAGGAATTGGAAGCGATATTCAAAAGCGACGAGGACTCTTTAGTTATTGTCTTTCTGAGGAACTGGTTATCTGTGAGGATTTAGAGAAGATCCAGGACCTTAGAGAGTGCTATTGGAAGGCGTGCAGCAGAGCAACCTGACTGTTAGAAGGGGATAAGAACACCTCTTACTTTCATAACGAAGCTTCGCAACGTAAGTGTAAGCCCTAAGGGCGAACAAACTCAGTTTTTGATAATGGACAAATATTTGATGTTGTGTCTAATGCTCTCAATCTTTGTGATAGAATATCGGAAGTCATAATGGAAGCTCTAAGTACTTAAATCAAGCCATGATCAAGATTCAAAGTTATACTTAAAGACACATCTCATCGAGATTGAAGATTGAAGACTTAGGTTTGGTTAGGATAGCTTTGTCTTTATAAGTCTTTATCTTATAAGCTCTAACCAATGCTCTTAATGAACTTAAGCGTACAACACTCTAGTCTTGCATGCATCATAAACACGTTTTCAAAATGATCCTTATATGTTCTTATTTCAAAAGCCTTTGATTTCAAAGTCTAAGTCCTTTAAAACGGTTTTCCAAATGTTCTTACTTGTTACCTTTTGGGAAAACCTTTTTAGACTTCAAAATATTTCAAAACAAGTGAAAAATCAACATCTCTCAAGCTCAGGAAAGTCGGATCATCCGAGCTTTTCTCGGATCTGCCGGACTAGAAACAGAGAGTTGAGTTTTTGGGATCAATAGGTTCGGTCGACCTATGTTAAGTTCGGTCGACCTAAGTGAAGGTCGGATCATCCGAGCTTTTCTCGGATCAACCTAACAGCATTGTTACTAGCCGTTATATGACCGTTGCAGAGTCGTTTTTTCAACATATTTTGAAATGTATAAAAGTTTTAATGCTTTAGAATGACTCTAAGGGCTTGCACATCAAATATACATTGATTTCTTATCAAGTCTTAAACACTTTCAATGAAAATGCTCTTCATCTCTATGATCTAGATCATTCAAAAGTGATTTTTCTAAAGCAAGACAAAGAGTGTGCATCTTATGTTCTAAGAGCTGATTATTCTTGTACTTCAAAGGTATATCTCTCACTTAGAAGAGTGAACAGTCTTTCTCTTAAACCTTTTCATTCCCTTTCTTAGTGATAGGGTTATTCTTGTATAAGTCCTACTTTGTGTGGGCAATTTACTCTTAGTGAGTTTTGTATTGAAAGTCCTACTTAGTGTGGGCAAGCTCTCTTATTGAGTTGGTGTATTGTGGTTGAGTTGTAAAACTCTTAGTGAGTTATCCACAAGTGTAATATTCCTCTTAGTGAAGTTGTTGAAAATCCTTGGGTAAGGCTCAAGGTAGTGGATGTATATTCTAAGTGAATCGAACCACTATAAATCCTTTGTCTTGTGGTTGGCTTTCGTTTTGCTTTTATTCATCTTGCTCAAACTTACACTAGCCTTGCTTAGATTCGGAAAAGTTTACAAGATTGTTTAAAAACCAAATTCACCCCCCCCCCCCTTGTGTTTTTCAGTAAGGAAAAGAACTTTATTGAGGAAATTGTCGCCCCCGATGGAAGCCTTGAGGTTGATGAAGACAATATAGAGGATATGGCAGTTGATTATTTCCAATCCTTGTTCTCAGCTAATATTGGTGGAGCTAGTCTTACGCCCATACTGCTCACTAATTAGCTGGATAGCCGAGAAATCGTCATCCTAGAGCAATCATTCACAAATGAGGAAATAGTAAAGGCACTTAAGCAATTGCACCCACACAAGGCTCTTGACCCTGATGAAATGCATATGTTATTTCTGCAAAAACTTTTGCATATTCTCGGTGACTCTGTCTCTAGTGTTGTCCTACGAGTTTTAAATGAAGGGGTTGATATCACTGCTCTACTCATACAGCTCTGGTTCAAAAAATAAAGAAGCCAATCTTAATGGTGTATTTTCGGCCTATCAGTCTTTGTAACGTCATATATAAGCTTATCTCGAAGGTTCTCACTAACCATCTTAAGTTAGTTAAGAACTCAATTATTGACGAAGCCAAAAGCGCTTTCCTGAAAAGTAGGCTCATTATGGATATTGCGATAATTGGTTTATGAGGTTTTGTATAGCCTACAAACTGTCCGACCAAACGGATCGCACCAACTAGCGCTGAAGCTGGATATGACTAAGGCGTTTAATAGAGTTGAATAGAATTATCTAGAAACGGTTATGGCTTGTATGAATTTTCCGTTGAAGTCTCTCTCTCTCTCTCTCTCTCTCTCTCTCTCTCTCTCTTTCGTTATGATATGCATTCAAACAGTAAACTATTCTATCTTACTTAATGGAATTCCAGTGAGGTCCTTCAAACCTTCTAGAGGCTTCCGGCAAGGTGATCCTTTCTCTCATTTCCTCTTTCTCATTTCCTCTTTCTCATTTGCACGACAGGTTTATCCCCCCATATTCCGTGTATCTGAAGAGCAAGGCTCCCTCACTGGCTTTCAGTTTGGAAGCGGTGCTTCCGTCACACATCTCCTTTTTGAAGATGACTCCCTAATTTTCTCCCAAGCGAACGAGTCTTGCTTAAAGAGATTAAAGGAAGTCCTCACGGCATATGAGGCCTGCTCTGGACAAATGATCAATTATGATAAGTACAACTTGTTTTAAGGCCATTGCTTTCTCCATCCTATATATCCTTGAAGGGGACGGGAAAGAAAAATACATAGGGCTTCCACGCATGACAGGAAGATCAAAAAAGGACGTGTTCCAGTTTGTAATTGATAAAGTTTTGAAGAAGCTTAGCTGCTGGAATGAGAAAGAACTATCCTTTGCTGGCCGAGTGGTGCTTGTAAAAACTGTCATTCAGGCTATTCCAACATATGTTATATCATGTTTCATTCTTCCACAATATTTTATAGACTCTATCACGAGTATGACTAGGAAAGTTTTGTGGGGGCATTATGAGAAAAAAAAGAATTTTTTTTGGCGAGATTGGGCTGAGCTTTGTAAGCCCAAATCTCAATGGGGCTTGGCCTTAGGAACTTATCATCTTTTAATCGAGCCCAAATGGCTAAGCAAGGCTGGCGGATTTTACGCTAACCCGTTTCCCTCTGTACTAGGGTGTTGCGGGCTAAATATTTACCTTTTGATAAGTTCCTGACTCTACCACTGGAAGGTCGGACTTCTCTAGTTTGGCAAGGTATTCTGAGAGGGCGGGATCTGCTTTTGGAAGGCTTGAAATAGAAAATTGGGGACGGTACACGCGTTAGTATTTTGGGCGATGAATGGTTAACTACCCCCCGCTAATCAGTGACGACCAGACACCCATATTGTATTTTGAAATTGGAAAATCAGCCTATTTAGTCCCCCATAAATTTTTATTTCGCCCATATAGTCCATAATGTTTAATTTCAGGCTATTTAATCTCCATAAATTTTTGTTTCCCCTGTATAGAATTTCCAAAATACAAAAAATCAGTATAAAAATAGTTATAAAAAGGAAATCCCAAATTCTATTGCCCTAAGTCCGCCGCAGAAGAGGTTGTGCAACCTCCATATGCATCTCGTAAATAGATAAGGGACTTTAAAGGCTGAAATTAAACATTGGGGATTATACGGGCGTAACGAAAATTTCTGGGGGGACTAAATAAGTTGAATTTAAACATTGTGGATTATACGGGAGAAACAAAAATTTATATATGGAAGACTAAATAGGCTGATTTCCCTTTGAAATTTTTAAATAAAAAATAAAATGATGGTCATTAAGCGGTGGTTAATTTGCAACGGCCTAGCGAGCTATTATTATTTTTTGAAAAAAAAAATTAAATAGAAAAAAAGGATGGATGCCAAGTGGTAGCTAATTTGCCACGTTCTAGCGATCGTCTTTTCTAAAGATAGAAAATAAAAAGATGGCTAAACGTTAGCTAGTTAGTGAGGGCCTAGAGACTACCATTTTCTTTGAAATTATTTAAATAGAACATAAAAATATGGTCGCTAAGCGGAAGTTAAATAAAGACAATATATGTGTAAAGAAATATCGTTTATAATTACCTTGAGAATCTATGACGTCTTTTATGACATCTCATCAAACGGTCTCTTAAATTAGTGTGTCATTTTACCATCTAAATATTTAAAATAGGTTAAATATCAACAAGACTCAAGCATGATTAGGTGATACATCTTTTAGGTTTGATTTTACTTTAATTGATTACTTTATGTATTAAAAAAATGAGATTTTGTTTTTATAAGCTTGCCACGGCTAGGAATGTAGAATTTTTGTTTATAATTCTTCTCTATATTTACAAGATGTTTGGCTTAAATTAAGAGGGCATGGGTCATCATCTATTTACCTAATATCTTCTTTTAAATCTATGGAAAAACTGTCAAGAAGGTCAGTGGCTACAGTGAGAGCAGCTCTTTACCCGCGACTCACGAGTGCCTCGTGTTCGACACCCGCCTCCTACGTGAGGCAAATAAAATTCTCTATGAGAGAATTAAGGTGCTGACAAAAAAAAAATCAAAAAAAAAAAAATATATCTATGGAAAAACTGGAGATACATGATATATCTATAATAACTCATAATTTCTCATTTAATTCCTCTACTTTTAACTTATTTTTTTAACCATATTATTCTTTAATTGTTATGTTTAAGAAGTTAAACAAGCGTTGATTCTTTAAAATATTTATTTTAATCTATTTTCATAATATAATTTTAACTTGTAGATATCTAATATACTTGAACTTCATTGTCAAATTCTTGTTTAGGACAACAGAAGTTGACAAAAAGGAAAGAGAGGAAAACGCATGAAAAATGAAGGAAAAGTAGTTACGATTAAGGAAGAGCATTAAAAAGGGAAAATATTAAAAGAAATTAAAGGATATACTGAAGAACCGTGGGCTTAGTTTCCCCAAATTATGTTGAAGTTAAGCAAGAAAGGTGGAGATCAAGCTGGAACTTATTCTAAGGAAAGAAGAAAAGGGAAGCCTGAAGAAAACAAAGAAATAAATACTGAGCAATGCGCAGGACTGCGCTATGAAGGAAAAGAAGAGAATGGGCTGAACACACACTTGGGCTTCAATAATAATAAGAATAGGCCCAGTACAATGTAAATAAAAGAAATGGTTCAAGATTTATTGGAAGACCCGGATGGATGTCAAACATCCAATTAAATTAAGTTAATAATCTAGTTAGAAGTACAATTAGTTAGATTAGTTAACTTTCTTTTTTTGTCTCTTGTATAAATACAGCTCAAGGAGCATTTTATCAATACACAGAAAATTCCCACAAAATATCTTTTTCTCTCAATTGTTTTTCCTTTCAATATGGTATCAGAGTTGTGTGGATTTCGCCACACAGAAATTTCTTCCGCATACTTTGATTGATCAGTAAGGCAAGGTGTAATGAGTGAGTGAATTTCAAGAATTCAATTCCGTAATGTTGATTATTGAATCAGTTTTCTTTGCTGCTTGAGTTCAGTTTTATTTCATCATCGATCACTTGCCATAGGCTGTTTTGATTTTGTTGTTTTAAACAATCTGAGTTTATTACTCATTGTTTTGTAGGATTTTTTTTTATATTCGTGTCAATCCTTTGATAAATCTCCATGTTCATGTTGATTTGCCTTATTCATTCACAAAGAATCCATTGTCTCCTAATTTTTTTGGTCAAATTTCTATTAGATCATCATATTGTAGTGATAAGCAATGGCAGATTTACTTCAATCTTCAGCTTCAAGAGATATACCTGTTAATCATCCTCGTTATCTACATCCTAATGAAAATCCTAGTCTCAAACTGAGTGCTAAGGTTTTGGTAGGAAGTGAAAATTACTTTGGGTGGCATAGAGCAGTTAGTAGAACTCTCATCACCAAAAATAAATTGTGCTTTGTTGAGGAAGTGCCAGGAATCAAAGCACATAAGTTTGATGAACCTCTATATCATACTTGGCAACAAGCTGATCAGATGGTGTTCACTTGGCTGCTAAATAATGTAAGTGAGGTTATTGCACCAAGTATACAACTGCTGAACACATCTTTTGAAGCCTGGAGAGATTTAGGAGAAAGGTATCAAGGTGGAGACCTCTACAGGTACTCCAGCCTAGTAGAAGAAATCTATGGATTGAAGTAAGGAAATTCTAGTGTGACTGAATATTATACACAACTGAAGATCCTTTGGGATGAATTTTTAGTCACTAGACCAATGCCAGAATGTACTTGTGACTTTTGTATATGTGGTTGTATGTCTACATTACAGAAATTTCATGATCTAGACCTAGTGGTTAAATTTCTAAAAGGCCTTAATGACAGTTTTGCAACTGTAAAGTCTCATGCTCTCATGAAGAAACCTACACCTAGTATCAATGAGGTTTTTAAAGATGCTTTCCAGCATGAAAAAGAAAAAACTTATGCAGCTACACAGTCTGCTCCTCAGGTCTTTAACAGTTAGGGAGGCTCAAACTCTATAAATAGCACTAGTAGTGGTAATACTACTATGTATTCTACCAATCAGACAGGTCAGATAAATGCAGCATCTAGCAATTTCACTACGGAAAACTACAATGCATATACTGTGGAAAACAAGGGCATACTGTTGATAGATGCTATAAAAAACATGGCTATCCACAAAGTGGTCAATTAAGAGGTCAATTTAATACCTCTAATACATCAGGATCTGGTATGATCAAAATGAGACCTCCAAAGTATGGAAATGGAAATGGCACTAGAAATTTTCAAAACAATGGATACAAGGCAGTTAATGTTGTTGGAGCAACTGTGCTCAACTATCCTAATAATTCAGTTGAAACTATGGTCAACAATCATCCTTCTGTCTATGGGAATGTTGATTATTCTGCCACAGGGAAATATTCTTATCCTATTCCAAATGATGCACATACACATCCTATTGCTGGTAATATGCCTTTTTCAGGTTTTAGTCTTGAGCAGCAAGAGCACTTGGTACACATGATTCAAAAACTACAAAATGGAGGCACTATAGGAGGCCATATGATTGGAAATCCACAATTTGCAAGTATCAGTGCTAATGTTGCTAATGCAGTAACTTCTCAGCAACATAAAAACCTGGCATTACAGGAACATTTTGAATCATCTGTAGTTGCTGCAGGTATATCCATTCACTCTAATGCTACTACATGGATACTTGATTTAGGTGCATCAGATCACATCACCATGTCTGATCAGTTGTTCACTGATTCTGTTAGTGTATCACACATTTATGTTCACTTACCAAATAAGTGTACCATTCCTGTTCTCAAGAAAGGAACTATCAAACTTACATCCATTATAACACTGCACAATGTTCTTCATGTGCCTCATTTCAAGTTTAATATTCTTTCAGTATCAAAACTCACTAAACAAAATTCATGTTCTGTATTATGTATGTCTGATCACTGTGACATACATAACTTGACTACACACAAGCTGATTGGGACAGCTAGAGAATGGCAAGGCCTCTATCTGTTTCAACTTGATTCTCCTATCACTCATACAGTTTTCTCTTCAATTTGTATTGTCACTTTGCCTGTTACTTCTGATGAAGTTAACTCTTTGTTATGGCACTATAGACTAGGCCATTTGGCATTTAATAAGCTGCAGTGTATTAAAGATCTATATCCTGTTCCTCTTTCTGTCAATTCTTCTCATTATAAACATTGCACTGTGTGTCCTATTGCTAAGCAACACAAATTACCTTTTTCCTTAAGTGAGACAAAATCTCAGAATCCTTTTGATCTTCTTCATGTTGATATCTGGGGCCCTTTTAATGAGCCTACTGTTTATGGTCACATATATTTTTTAACTATTGTTGATGACTTTTCTAGATAAACATGGGTATATCTACTGGTTAATAAGTCTACTTCTAGGGATACTTTACAATCATTTTGTACTTATGTTAGTACACATTTTCATTTTCCTGTCAAAATCATTAGAAGTGACAATGGGGGAGAATTTAATATGCCTGCTTATTATGCTTCCAAAGGCATTGTTCATCAAACATCCTGTGTATATATTCCAAAACAGAATGGCTTGGTAGAAAGAAAACATCAGCATGTTTTGAATGTTGCTAGAAGTCTTAGGTTACAATCCAAAGTTCCACTTTCCTATTGGGGTCACTGTGTCAATCATGCAGTGCACCTCATTAATCTAACTCCCACCCCTATCTTGAAAAATTCCACTCCTTATGAGAAACTTCATAACAAAGTACCTGCTTATTCTCATTTAAAAGTGTTGGGTGTTTAGCTTATGCTTGTACATTGGATCATGTTAGAGGGAAGTTTGATCCAAGGGGGAAACAATGTGTTTATTTAGGGCACTCTACAACTACAAAAGGCTATATTCTTCTAGATAGTGACACTCTTTAATTGTTTATTTCAAGAAATGTCATGTTTGTTGAACACATCTTTCCTTTTTCACAATCTTTTCCTGATAATTCCTTTTCCAATTCTTCTGATCTTTATTTTGATCCTAATAATTTCACATTGCCATCAGGATCTTTTTCTCCTTCTAATTCTTTATCTCATTCCTCCTTATCTGCCATGCCTTCTCCTTCATCATATTTTCTTTCCTCTCATTCCTCTAATGATCATACTACTGTTTTACCACCTAGAAAATCAGCAAGGCCTAGAACTCCTCCCAAACATTTGGCAGATTTTGAGTGTCCTACATTACATAGGCAATCCCCTCATTCACTAAATCATGTCATCACCTATGAACTTTTATCCCCTACACAACACACATATATCATGGCTTTGGACTTAGAGCAAGAACTAAGTTATTATTCAGATGCTGTTAAGTCTCAGTTTTGGAGGGAGGCAATGACAGTTGAGATTAGGGCTTTAGAAGAAAACCAAACCTGGACTTTAGTAGAGTTACTTGCAGGGGAGCATCCCATTGGGAACAAATGGGTGTTTAGAGTTAAATTCAAGTCCAATGGTGAGCTTGAAAGGTATAAGGCTAGGTTGGTTGCAAAAGGCAATACACAACAAGCTAAGAAGGCATAGACTATTTGAATACTTTTTCTCCTGTTGCCAAGATGACTTCAGTAAAGGTATTACTTGCTTTAGCAGTAGCAAGAGGATGGTTTATCCATCAATTAGATATTAACAATGCATTTTTGCATGGTGATCTATATGAGGAAATCTATATGGTTCCTCCACCAGGTTATGTAGTACCTGGAAGTAATCTAGTTTGCAAACTGAATAAGTCACTTTATGGACTTAAACAAGCAAGCAGAGAATGGAATGCAAAACTGACTTCTGAGTTGCTTAAGAAAGGTTTCAAGCAATCATGGCATGATTATAGCTTGTTTATCAAATATCCAAGCAAGTCAACAGAAGGCTTCATTGCTTTACTAGTTTATGTAGATGATGTAATTCTAGTAAGTGATAAACAAAGTGAGATAGATTCAGTAAAAGGATTCCTACATGATAAGTTCAAAATTAAGGATTTAGGATCTTTGAAGTATTTTCTTGGTATAGAAGTAGCAAGAAATGCAGAAGGACTAATATTGTCTCAAAGAAAGTATGTAATTGACTTGTTAAAAGAGGAAGGTTTTTCTGATTGTGCAGCATTAAGCACACATATGGAACCACTTGTAAAGTTTGCACATGAGGATTCTGAACCTTTTGAAAATGTAACATCATACAGAAGGTTAATAGGAAAAGTACTTTATCTCACAGTGACAAGGCCAGACATATCTTTTTCTATTCAGCAGCTGAGTCAATTTCTTGATAAACCTATCATTTTACATTGGAAAGCAGCCCATAGAGTGTTAAGGTATCTAAAGAATGCACCAGGGCAAGGCTTGTTTTATCCATCAAGGAATGACTTAGAGTTAAGAGCTTACACAGATAGTGATTGGGCTAGTTGCTCAGAGACAAGAAGATCAGTTTCTGGTATGTGCATTTTCTTAGGAAATGCCTTGATATAATGGAGATCTAAAAAAACAGCCTACAGTTTCTAGAAGTTCAGCAGAGGCTGAATACAGAGCAATGGCTCTTACTACATGTGAAATCCAGTGGTTAGTGAATTTGCTGCAAGATCTAAAAGTAGAACAAATGAGGGATGTGCCACTTTTCCGTGACAGCAGAAGTGCTATCCATATAGCAGAGAATCCTGTCTTTCATGAAAGGACAAAACATGTGGAGATAGACTGCCACATTGTGAGATAAAAATATCAAATAGGCTTGATAAAGCCATTGCCAGTAACATCAGAGCTTCAGATTGCTGATACTTTTACTAAGGCACTTGGAACATCAAGGTTATCCTTTCTGGTGAAGTCACTTGGACTGTTTAATTTGTTTGCAGCTCCAGCTTGTGGGGGGAGGAGGGGGGTGTTGAAGTTAAGCAAGAAAGGTGAAGATCAAGCTGGAGCTTGTTCTAAGGAAAGAAGAAAAGGGAAGCCTGAAGAAAACAAAGAAATAAATACTGAGCAATGCGCAGGACTGTGCTATGAAGGAAAAGAAGAGAATGGACTGAACACACACTTGGGCTTCAATAATAATAAGAATATGCCCAGTACAATGTAAATAAAAGAAATGGTTCAAGACTTATTGGAAGACCCGGATGGATGTCAAACATTCAATTAAATTAAGTTAATAATCTAGTTAGAAGTACAATTAGTTAGATTAGTTAACTTTCTTTTTTTGTCTCTTGTATAAATACAGCTCAAGGAGCATTTTATCAATACACAAAAAATTCCCACAAAATATCTTTTTCTCTCAACTGTTTTTCCTTTCAATAAAGTATTCTATAAAAACATTATTTTATTTGGAAACAAAATGAATCACTTAGTTCACGATCTCTTCCACAAACTTTACTCTGAGTTTTATATCTCTTATAAACAATTTATTTTAAAAAATTTCAAAATAAATTTTTTTGAAATAAAGTATCAATTCAAATACTTTAGAAGACTTTAAATATACTAATATAAAATTCGCGACATATGAAAATGAAAAAAATACTTAGCAAAAAAAAAAACTGATAAAAATCAAGAACAAGTATTGCGGCTAAGACAAGGAACTTGCAACAGAGGAGCTCGGTCCCATGATTCAGCCTAGAAACAAGGCTAAAAACATTTTCTTAGTTTCTAGGCTAAGGAAAATTGGGCAAAAAATCATTTGTCCCCGTTCCTGTCTTCATTTTTATCCCCAGTCAATCTCAATTCACCATGTGTATATATAATTGAAAAAATTGTTTATATATTAATTCTGATTGGTTAGGGATAGGTATAAGGATAGAAGTGGGAACAGAGAATTTTCACCGGAAATTGGCAAAGCCCAAGCCCTAAGAGCAGTTTGCCACTCGTCAGTGAAAAATAGATACTTTATATATATAGGGTTGAATATTAGTCAATAAACTCAGAAAACATACAATAACACTTCTAAGTTCTACTAGAAATTAAAACAAACATCATAGATATCAAAGTATAATAAAAGGCAAAAATATATAAAGAAGTAAAAGAAATCACATAACTCATCTATGTTGAAGTCAATGAAGGAAAATATTGTTTCCAATTATAGAAAAGTGTTTCCAATATATACAGATTTTTTTTTTTTTCATTTTCTCTTGTTATTTTTTCTTTGTTTTAAATTTTCCCTTATATATATATATATATATATATATATATATATATATATATATATATATATATATATATATATATATATAGACACACACATTAAGCTTTTCTTAAGAGAAATAGTTCAGTTTTTTATATTAGGTTTTCTTTTTCCTATCACGTTACTGATTATTCTTTTAGAGTGGTTAAAATCGTCATGCATCTTGCAGTATATTCCCATTCATGTGCCCAATCATTCAGAATTCGTCATGTGAAAATTTCTTCTAATTATATATGCATATGGTGAATTGTGAGTGGTGGAACATACAGACCATTATTTTTCCTTTTAGAGTACTTAAAGAATTAGTGGGGATTATAATTTTTCCTTTTAAAGAGGTACATAAACTACTTAAATTATATAATTCTATATAATCTTTTTCAGTGGGGGCACATGCCTCCATCGATCGAATGTGGCTCTGCCGCTGACGAAGATATACTAGTAGATTTTGATTAAAGAACCATGCCAGGAAATTAAGCTTAATTTATTTAATCGCCATTAATAACCTAACCTAAAACGTTTTAGTGAGAAAAGATAGATTTTTATGATCATCACTCTAGGTTAATTTATTTACTCCATTTAGTTTTTGTTTAACTGTTAATCTTGCAAATTTGATCGATTTAGATTAAGCTTAACTAATATTTTTTGCACTTGTTTTTTTACCGGAAATGAAATTTCATTGAGAAAAATCAAAGATATGGTAGAAGGAATTTTAGATCCCCTACTCACTGAAAAGAGGTTCTAAACCTCCATGAGCATCTAGCCAATATATGAGTCGGAACGTTACATGACATGTGTACTTGGCATATTGTATAGAACAAGCTCATTAAGGTACCATAAAGCATATCTAAAATATGACAAAATAATGAAATATCAACATCTAATTGATAGAATCGGTCAACAATGACCTTACAGTCGGATTCTACAATTAAATTAGTAAAGCTAAAATTACACTCGGAACGAAGCCCTTCCACAATAAACAAAACTTCTACTTGTTCTGGCCTTGCAATAACTCTAAAAAACATAGAAACACAAAACATAACATAACCTGGCTTATTACGTAAAATAAATCCAATACTAAATGTTCCATTATCCCAAGATCCATCGGCATTCAGCTTAAAGTGGCCTTGAGGAGGAGCTTTCCACAGTTCTATTTTCCTCAACAAAGTTGCAGTACTACATGTTAACCCTCACTACAACAAAAATATCCTATCGCGACGTTTTTGTATCAACTTTTTTTTTTTCCAAACGTCGCTTAAAATCGAACAGAGTAAGTTAAAGCAACACTTTTTGCAAACGTCGCTATGTCTGGATTTTATACGACGGTTATAACAACTGTTGTTCATAACGACATTTTGAGGCTATTTAACGACATTTACATTAAATGTTGTTATAAATTGTTACTTTCGCAACTCATATAGCAATATTTATATGCTATGTCGTTAGATATTGTGACATTTTCAGACAAACATCCTATAATTAATTTTATACGATGTTCCATAGCGACGATTATAATAATTGTTCTTGAAATCAACATTTTGATTTTCATTAGCGACATTTACATCAAATGTTATTATAAATTTTACTTTCTGCGATGCACGTAGGGACATTTATATACTATATAGTTAGATCATGTGATGTTTCATACAACTGTCGCTATTTTTTAACGATGGTTTTAGTATATATGTTCATACGACATTTTAATGTTAGTTAGCGACATTTACATTAAACGTTGTTATAAATGGTTGCTTTTTCAACTCTTAAAGAGACATTTATATCATGTAGAATAAAGAAATTTAAGTATTCAAAATTTAATGAGAGTGTATTAATTTTAATTTGATTCACGAAAAAAATCAAAACAAAAAGAGAAATTAAAATAAGTAAAGGTATAAAATTCAAAAATTCATTATATAATAAATATAATATGAGGAACAAAAAATAATAAATGAGCGTTAGCACAGCGGCCCATCGCACAACATACATGCAGGAGGTCGTGGGTTCAATTCTCATCACATTAAGTAGGGAGAAACTTTATTCTAATTTATTCAAAGGTTGCTAGACTCGATGGCTCGCCTTGTCTAGGCTTCAGCTCCGGATCCGGCTCTGGCTTGGCTTGGCTCGGCCAACTTGACTTCATAATTTACGAATGTCATAACAAATGTCGCAATAACTACTTATTTACGGTATTTACAAACGTTGCAATAGGCGACTTATTGCGATTATTTACAAATGATGGCAAAATGACCTTTTGATACACTTGGAAATGACGTAAGAAATCATAACGACACAGGAAAATGCGACATTTATTCGACATTTGCAATAAATGTTGATATAGATCTATATCGACATTTTTTTTTTGTCTTATTACAACATATGTCAAACGACGCAATAGACATATTTTGTTGTAGTGCCTAAGGGAAAAGTAATCAATCTTGTTTTGATGATAACAAACCATTGATAGTTCTAATGTTTGTGTGAGCATGTTCTTAATAATAGGAACCTTAGCACTCACACCAACATTGACGAAAATGGTAAGTTAGCTCCTTGTGTACATCAAAGGTCTGAGCATACACACAAGGAAGCTACACTTTGCAATACTCCATGGCACAAGCATTAAGTCAATCCACATGCTGTGGAAGTACTTGCAAAGTCATGAAGAAGGAAGATCAACATGTAAAGAACTACTCGATCCAGCAAGAGTAGAATCAAGGGGTAGACTCCTTGACAAGAAAAAGTGTGAAGTCCATTACACTACAACTCCAAGAAGACGTTGATCAAAGGCTTCAAGTCAAAGCTCCTAGAAGATTTCATCTACAAGATATAAGAATATTTAAAGCTCAACTATGCATGTTTTTAAAACCTCATGTTTTACATTGTTCAATTCTTTGAAAATATTTTTTAAAAATAGTTTAAGTGTTGGTCAATGCCTAAATACTTTAAAATGTATTTTATATCTTTACAAAACACTTAGGCATGTGCATTAGAACATTGGAAACTTGACAAAGTGGAAAAACCACTTTGGGACTGTATTACGGTCGACTTAGGCTTAGCCTCGGAAGACCAGAGTAGTCCGGTCGACCGACATTTGTTGTCAGGTCGATCGAGGCAGTTTTTGTCTTTAGTCAGATTTTGAATGTCCCAATGCTCCAACGGCTATATTCTCTCGGACGACCTTGAAATAAGTAGGTCGACCGACATTGTTTCGGTAGATCCGACCCCATGAATGCGGTCGACCGAGATGAAGATAGATGGCCTTTATTATTTACTTTAAGGCACTCCGGTAGACCTACCTTAAGGGATTCATGGGCAGAAACTCGTTCTAAACAACCATGAATCCTCCACTGAAGGATCCGCTCATACTATGGGAATCGAAATTAGATGAAAAAGACTTACGAATTTTCGTTACCGGTTTCTGACTTCAGATGCTGTGATGCGACCACCAAAAGCCTTCCATTGCGAAATCACTCTCTACCGGTACCCACGCGACGAAACGAGCAGCGAGTGCTAGCTCTTCGTTTTCTGAGTTTCGAAAATCTAGAGAGAAAAGAGGCAGAAGTCTAATTTCTTGTGTTATGTTTTTCGGCTCTATCAAATGTATCTAGGATTTCGCCCTAAAAGAGATTATATAGGGTGTGAGAGTTTGTTCCGATAACCAACTCCCACGTAATCCTAACTTGTTCTGCTAGTGGGAGTTTTTATCGCATAATAACTCCCACGTAATCCCAGCGAAAACCAAATACCGAAAATGCCCATCCTCAATCTCGAATTCTAATAATAACATTTTATTATTCTTAGAAACGTAAATGTCATATACAATGAACCTGGACACATTATAGATTCATTGAATCTGGACATGAAGCTCGTTAACTCGTCTATGCGTGTGACTCTGAAGGTTCATATCACAATGGCAATGAAAACACACTTAGTAGTAGAAGTGTGTGTTCATAAATCACAAGCGCTCCCTAGCAGGACATTGTGACTACCTAGAGTGAATGAATGTACGGTGGAACCTAATATCAATCCACTATTTAATGCCTTTGTCTCGCGATATCCAAATTAAGCATAAGGCATGGTAGTTGTCACCCTAATAAAGCTTAATTGTATTTATGCTCGATCTCCAAGTAGACTGTTCCAACAAAAAGTCTTTAATAACCACTTTATTAAATACATTTGAGCACGACTATGCATTTAAACAGTCTTTCCTATCGAGGGGCCCACATATATCTCTCTCTTAAAATATCTCTCTTAAGAGAGGGACAAATTCCTTAAAATATCTCTCACGTTCACGCCATTCTAGGATACTACATCCGATCATCAATCGTATTAATTACTCGATTAAAAGTAACGTCCGACTGAGTCAAAACGTAGCTCCATTCATGTTGGAAACGATGGAGACATAAGGTCTAAGGATTCCAAATAGTATTGAGGAAGTAATATTTATGACTAAAGAACCATGAAGTATTACTTCTCTTTCGAATCACGTCCGATACAATATATCCCAATATACTGTATCTATGTTATGATTTGTATCCATTATACATGATCAGTAAAACATAATCATCAATCAAACATCATACTAGTTTTATTTCATTGTAAAGAACATTACATAAAACTAGGTACAATCCGAATAGTAATTGCACAAGCTAATGAGTTTTACTATCAAATCACATATTTGATGTTGAAAAGCAAAATTAACTATTCAAACGACATGCTCAAAATATATAAAACGTACAACATATGCTAATGGTCCTAGGGCACTACTTGATGAGGACATCCATAGGCCAAGTTACTCAAGTGATCCAATGATGAACATCCAAAGTCCCCTGACAAGAGCTAGAAGAGAAATGATGAATCAAGCTTTGTCAACCTTCATCCGAGAGACTCAAGTCAAAGAAGAAGAAAGGTTACATTCGGAAGATCAAGTACAAGTTCATCTCATCCCTTTGAAGATGGAAGCTCACGGCTCAAACATACAAAGTGGCTAAAGGAATTTTAGACATTTTGTACATTAAAGTCTATCTTAGACTTTAATTAATTTTCAGTTTTATGTTTGATTATTTCTTTTAATTATAGCCGAGATAATAAAGGACATGTGGTCCAAATAGTTATTTTATTCTTTAACAAATATTAGGTAGTTTACCATACCTGTAATTGCTTTATTTCCTAGTCCATTTAGGACTTAGTTTTTTAGGGTTCTAAGGCCGAAATCTTCCTCTATTTAAAGAGAGATTTCGGCTCATTGTTACTTAGATTATTATTAATGATATTGTGAGATTTATTCCTTTGATAATTTGTGAATCGAATTTCTCTAAGAACTTCTATTCATTATTACTAATCAACAAGTTAGTTCCCTTGTTGTGGTGTTTCATCCTCCATTTAGAGTCTTCTGCCTTTGTTGCTTGGTGCTTATGCTGCCTTGAGGTGTTAGTGAGGCATTCACGTGAACTATCTTCAAGTTAGTGAAAGATCATTTCTATCATTTTGTGTTGAATCTTTAGTTTGCTTGGAAAGCACAAGGTTCTTCATCACTACTAACACTACTGTCTAGTAGCGGTCGACCGGAGCTATCTAATCAAGGCCAAAATTATAGCCGTTGTGACCAACTTTGCTTGTGTATTCTTGCCCTATATAAAGATTCTAAAGCTGAATTTTCATAACTAACAAATCCATAAGAGGGCATAGGCTATACACTTCATAAACACACAAGCAAACACTTTTGAGCTTCATTTTCAAATCATGCAAAAGCATATTTGAGTTGAGCTTAAAACTTCATCTATCTTTTCTATTCTCAAAGAGTGGTTAAAGCTTCAATTGTAAATTTATTCCAAGAGGGAATTCTTTCCAAGTGAGCTTAAATTGTAAAGTCTCCTTAGAAAGGGACTAGTTACCCAAGTTTTCTCTTTGTGAGAACTAATTCTTTGTGAGCTAGCAAAAAGCTCTTAGTGAGCTTCACTCTTTGTGAGTGTTTCTAAGTCCTCATTGGTGAGGCATAAATCCTCTTGTGAGAGGTATCTCTTTGTAGAACTAGAAAAACACTCTTTGTGAGTAGAGCCTTCTTAGTGAAGCAAAAGTCCTCTTTGTGAGGCGAGTATTTCTTTAGAGAGATTAGCTCTATTGTTGTTAAAATCGCGAGTCAACACGTAGAATCGTACGATTCTACGGAGGCAAAACGTGTAGAATCGTGAGTAGAATCGCAATCTGGTGGAATCGGGGTAGAATCGGTCGTAGAATCGTAGAATCGTACGATTCTACCGAGTCTACCAAAAGTATGATGGGTCGGGTTATTTTTAATTTCGGGCGGGTCACCAAATTTTTAGAAAGTTCACCTAATTTTTAAAGTTCTCTAAACAAAAAAAAAGGACCAAAAAATCGATACTCATTTCTGGGAGAAGAAAGAAGGGGACGGGACAGGTAATCCCAAATCCCAATCTGGAAAAGTGAATTCTTGGTTTTTTGAGGTTTGTTTTGTGGGTTTCCAATTTCTTGTTCAATTATTGAAATTATTGGGAATTTTTGTGATGGAGTTGAACTAATTTCAGTATTATAAAAGTTACGTAAACCGAAAAAGTCTTGGACCTTTTTCCTATTCAAGTCTTGTTCTACCCCTTTTTTGTAATTTTGAGCTTAGAAATCAATAGATCTTTGTAACTCCGAGCTTTTTTCGCTTTCCATTTTCATTCGGGGGTTTCATTTCTCGCGTTTTTCTGTTTGTGAATAGTGAATTTAAGTAAATTCTTGTCCCTGTTTTTGTGAATGGTTTCAATAATTCTGTATTTATTTTGCTTGAATTAATTTAAAGATTAGAACTTTCTAAGGTTTAGTTTTGAGGGATCTTCTAGAAGTTAAAGATAAGGTTTTTTTGGGGGGTTATAGGAATTTCTGCAGCAATGGGGGAATGTCAGGCTAAATACGTGAAAAAAGGTGTTTCATGTGGCTTAGGATAATCTCTGTTCTCCCTCTTTGCATCTTTGATTTTATTCTTAAAGGGTTGCTACCAAGTTTGCTCTTATTCTGTTCTTTAAATGATGTATTAAATGATGCATGCTAATTTTGATCTTTTGAAAGACTTATATGTTAAGAATTATGTGTAGTTGCATTTTTATATTTTGAAAGATTTATAAGTTGTTTATTGTGAACTTTGTTCCGTTATTGTCTTTTGAAAAAACTTGTGAAACTATGTTCAATGATATTTTTTCCCCATATTTTTTGATCAAATGATATGATTTATATGTTAATTATTGTTATATATATATATATATATATATATATATATATATATATATATATATATATAAAATAATTTCTCTATACGATTTTACGATTTTTTCACCCCTCCACCGAGTCTACGTAGAATCTCGATTTTAATAACTTTGATTAGCTCTTTGTGAGCTTAACACTCTTTGTGAGTGGAGTCTTCTTTGTGAAGCACGAGTCCTCATTTGTTGGGGCAATTGTAAAATGTAGAACTCACCTTGCATTTCTTGTGAAGGGTATTCCATTAGTGGGTGTTGAAATTCTTGGGTTTGTCCTAAGGTAGTGGATGTAGATTCTTTGTGAATCGAACCACTATAAATCCTTGTGTTAGTTTTCTCTATCGCTTACCTCTTTACTTTAAAGTTAATGAATTTCTATACCTTGATTAATTGTCTACATGAACTATTTTCTTAAGGATTAGAAAACTACACATGCTTCTTTACTTTATACAATTGCTTCACTTAATCATCTAAGTTGCCTTAAACATAAATGAATCACCTTATGTTCTTAAACAACATACTTGTTGTTAAGGTGAACACTTAGGCAAAGAAGTTTTTAAGTACCTAATTCACCCCCCCCATTTTAGGTTCATTACCCTCAAAGAGGTCTTTCACTACTGAGACGCTTAAGGATTGGGTAATGTGCTCCAACGAATCTGGACCCTTTATGGTTATCATGTTGAACTGGAGCGGTGAAAACATTGGAATTGGGTAATCAATGTATCATTGTTAAATCCATTGTTGTTAAAATCGCGAGTCAAGCGATTCTACGATTCTACGGAGGCAAAACGTGTAGAATCGTGAGTAGAATCGCAATCTGGTGGAATCGGGTTAGAATCGGTAGAATCGGTCGTAGAATCGTACGATTCTACCGATTCTACTGAGTCTACCAAAAGTATGATGGGTCGAGTTATTTTTAATTTCAGGCCGGGTCACCTAATTTATTTTATTTTTTTTAGAAAGTCCACCTAATTTTTAAAGTTCTCTAAACAAAAAAAAAGGACCAAAAAATCGATACTCATTTCTGGGAGAAGAAAGAAGGGGACGGGATAGGTAATCCCAAATCCCAATCTGGAAAAGTGAATTCTTGGTTTTTGAGGTTTGTTTTGTGGGTTTCCAATTTCTTGTTCAATTATTGAAATTATTGGGAATTTTTGTGATGGAGTTGAACTAATTTCAGTATTATAAAAAGCTACAGAAACTGAAAAAGTCTTGGACCTTTTTCCTATTCAAGTCTTGTTCTACCCCTTTTTGTAATTTTGAGCTTAGAAATCAATAGATCTTTGTAACTCTGAGCTTTTTCGTTTCCATTTTCATTTGGGGTTT
The DNA here is from genome assembly GCA_026122235.1 of Vinca minor. Taxonomy (NCBI): domain Eukaryota; kingdom Viridiplantae; phylum Streptophyta; class Magnoliopsida; order Gentianales; family Apocynaceae; genus Vinca; species Vinca minor. The sequence goes on along the minus strand of JAOCZM010000011.1, from coordinate 12,388,009 downwards.
CATTTCTTGGCGTTTTTCTGTTTGTGAATAGTGAATTTAAGTAAATTCTTGTCCTGTTTTGTGAATGGTTTCAATAATTCTGTATTTATTTTGCTTGAATTAATTTAAAGATTAGAACTTTCTAAGGTTTAGTTTTGAGGGATCTTCTAGAAGTTAAAGATAAGGTTTTTTTGGGGGGTTATAGGAATTTCTGCAGCAATGGGGGAATGTCAGGCTAAATACGTGAAAAAAGGTGTTTCATGTGGCTTAGGATAATCTCTGTTCTCCCTCTTTGCATCTTTGATTTTATTCTTAAAGGGTTGCTACCAAGTTTGCTCTTATTCTGTTCTTTAAATGATGTATTAAATGATGCATGCTAATTTTGATCTTTTGAAAGACTTATATGTTAAGAATTATGTGTAGTTGCATTTTTATATTTTGAAAGATTTATAAGTTGTTTATTGTGAACTTTGTTCCGTTATTGTCTTTTGAAAAAACTTGTGAAACTATGTTCAATGATATTTTTTCCCCATATTTTTTGATCAAATGATATGATTTATATGTTAATTATTGTTATATATATATATATATATATATAAAATAATTTCTCTATACGATTTTACGATTTTTCACCCCTCCACCGAGTCTACGTAGAATCTCGATTTTAATAACTTTGATTAGCTCTTTGTGAGCTTAACACTCTTTGTGAGTGGAGTCTTCTTTGTGAAGCACGAGTCCTCATTTGTTGGGGCAATTGTAAAATGTAGAACTCACCTTGCATTTCTTGTGAAGGGTATTCCATTAGTGGGTGTTGAAATTCTTGGGTTTGTCCTAAGGTAGTGGATGTAGATTCTTTGTGAATCGAACCACTATAAATCCTTGTGTTAGTTTTCTCTATCGCTTACCTCTTTACTTTAAAGTTAATGAATTTCTATACCTTGATTAATTGTCTACATGAACTATTTTCTTAAGGATTAGAAAACTACACATGCTTCTTTACTTTATACAATTGCTTCACTTAATCATCTAAGTTGCCTTAAACATAAATGAATCACCTTATGTTCTTAAACAACATACTTGTTGTTAAGGTGAACACTTAGGCAAAGAAGTTTTTAAGTACCTAATTCACCCCCCCCATTTTAGGTTCATTACCCTCAAAGAGGTCTTTCACTACAGACGCTTAAGGATTGGGTAATGTGCTCCAACGAATCTGGACCCTTTATGGTTATCATGTTGAACTGGAGCAGTGAAAACATTGGAATTGGGTAATCAATGTATCATTGTTAAATCCATTGTTGTTAAAATCGCGAGTCAAGCGATTCTACGATTCTACGGAGGCAAAACGTGTAGAATCGTGAGTAGAATCGCAATCTGGTGGAATCGGGTTAGAATCGGTAGAATCGGTCGTAGAATCGTACGATTCTACCGATTCTACTGAGTCTACCAAAAGTATGATGGGTCGAGTTATTTTTAATTTCAGGCCGGGTCACCTAATTTATTTTATTTTTTTTAGAAAGTCCACCTAATTTTTAAAGTTCTCTAAACAAAAAAAAAGGACCAAAAAATCGATACTCATTTCTGGGAGAAGAAAGAAGGGGACGGGACAGGTAATCCCAAATCCCAATCTGGAAAAGTGAATTCTTGGTTTTTGAGGTTTGTTTTGTGGGTTTCCAATTTCTTGTTCAATTATTGAAATTATTGGGAATTTTTGTGATGGAGTTGAACTAATTTCAGTATTATAAAAAGCTACAGAAACTGAAAAAGTCTTGGACCTTTTTCCTATTCAAGTCTTGTTCTACCCCTTTTTGTAATTTTGAGCTTAGAAATCAATAGATCTTTGTAACTCTGAGCTTTTTCGTTTCCATTTTCATTTGGGGTTTCATTTCTTGGCGTTTTTCTGTTTGTGAATAGTGAATTTAAGTAAATTCTTGTCCTGTTTTGTGAATGGTTTCAATAATTCTGTATTTATTTTGCTTGAATTAATTTAAAGATTAGAACTTTCTAAGGTTTAGTTTTGAGGGATCTTCTAGAAGTTAAAGATAAGGTTTTTTTGGGGGGTTATAGGAATTTCTGCAGCAATGGGGGAATGTCAGGCTAAATACGTGAAAAAAGGTGTTTCATGTGGCTTAGGATAATCTCTGTTCTCCCTCTTTGCATCTTTGATTTTATTCTTAAAGGGTTGCTACCAAGTTTGCTCTTATTCTGTTCTTTAAATGATGTATTAAATGATGCATGCTAATTTTGATCTTTTGAAAGACTTATATGTTAAGAATTATGTGTAGTTGCATTTTTATATTTTGAAAGATTTATAAGTTGTTTATTGTGAACTTTGTTCCGTTATTGTCTTTTGAAAAAACTTGTGAAACTATGTTCAATGATATTTTTTCCCCATATTTTTTGATCAAATGATATGATTTATATGTTAATTATTGTTATATATATATATATATATATATAAAATAATTTCTCTATACGATTTTACGATTTTTCACCCCTCCACCGAGTCTACGTAGAATCTCGATTTTAACAACCTTGGTTAAATCTATTGCAATAGATGCCTTTTGGAGCTCACCATCATGAATCACTCGATACTCATAAGCCAGCATGAATGCAACCTTAAGAATCTCCTCCGGAGGTTTTTTTCTCCCATTAAGAATGATTGCATTTTGGCTACATCAAGTTAACCACAAAGTGTAGATAAAATAGACTTTAGTAGGGGTATCCCCCTACATCATGGTTAAGTGACTCTGCGGGAATGAAGCCGATCTTGGGTCATTTTTTTAGTCCGGCTGGAAAAAAATTTCCAAAATGCCATTGCAACAGTGGACCCAAATAAGACATGATAAGATGATCCCGGCTACTTTCTACAAATTTGAAAGCTAGGACCAAAGTCCTTGAGGCGTTGGGCAAGGGCTAAGCCACATGGAAGAAATCGCCAAAGAAAAACCCAAAGCTTTGGCGATATTGGTAAACCCACCCATATACTTCCCTGTTTATGCTTCTCAAGGGTAGTATTGGAAGTGTTGGCTTAATTCCTCCCTTTGAGGTCCATTTTATGGTGATAAGCCGACTTTCAATGAGAAGATTCCACTTTGAATTTATGCCCACACTCTTTTATCAGGCGACCAAGAGCCATAAAAGGGAACCTTAAGTACCTTCTCGACTTCATAGGATGAGAGGAGGCTATGTAGTAGAGACTCATGCCATCTTCCATTCTCATAGTCAATGAATCGGAAACAACTTACAAGCTTTCTATAAAAAGGAAGATTAACAGGGGAAATAATTTAGAAACTAGTTGGAATAGTCAATCAACGATCACGACAGATACGAATAAATTGTTTGTTCCCTATCCTCCACCTAAGTCCATGTTGCAGCAAACCTTGGCCTTCCAGAATACTACCCATATTTGTGAGGGTCGCCCTCCCAGTGGGGCCGTCAAGAAACTATTCAAAGGAAATATTTTCTCCTCAAGAAGTTGCGTAAAGAGAGAAACGACATTTTGGAGAATTCGCCATCCCTGTTTGGCTACTAGAGCTTTATTAAAAGTTTCAAGATCCCTGAACACAAGGTCCTGTCACGGGTCACAAGTCTTAGCACTTGAAACACCCGCAATGACGAGTAACTCTAGCTCAATAACTCTAAAGTTACTCCCAGCTTGCACAATTTCAAGTAACGGGACAATCATTTGAAACAACACTTGTAAACAAAAGAAACTAAAATGGCACGGGACACTTGCGCGAAATTCGCTTTTCATTAAAATCGAAAACAAAGATTGCACGAGAATGAACACCAAAACGTTCAATATGACGAGGGGGTCTTTTGGACGTCTGTTAAAATTGCTTGAATGCTTGAATTTTCTTCCTCTATAAATGCTAAACTAAAATATACACTAGTTACATGAGTAGACATTGTTTTTCTAAGCGCGTGAGAATTTTTTTGTCTATTTCCTATGAATTTAAATACAATGTATTTACAAGAGATAACTGTAGTTTCCGCTCCTCTACGAGGTCCTTGAGTAATCTTTAAAGTTTGAAATTATTCGGACTTCGTTCGGAAGCAAAACGACGAAGGAACGACCATTGGAGAGCTGGGTGGTAATCTGTCGCAGTCTGCTGCATGAAATGCGCTGGTGTGCCGTTGCAACTGTTGTATGTTGGTGTGCGGAGTTTGCTGCATGTCATTAGCCGTTGTGAGGCTTCTTTTGCCGATGGTAGTTTGGGTACTAAGGGGCGTACTGCATCATCGGTCACCATGTGAGGTCGTGCATGTATGCGTCTGTGTGTGCCTGGACATGACGAGGTCATTTGCTAGTTTGGTGCCCGGTCGTGCCAGTCATGTTAGGCCCGTTTGGGGCTCATTGCGTGCCGGGCATGGTCGGGTACCTTCGACACCATTTCTTCGGCAAGTTCAGGGGCTCACATGTTGCAAGTCTTAGGACTAAAAATAACTACGATGCTGAGTAACTTTAACTCAATAGCTCTCAGGTTTCTCCTGCCTCGCACAGTTTCACGTAAATGGGACAGGACACTTGTAAACAAAAGCAACTAAAATGACACGGGATATTTGTGCAAAAGTTCGCTTTTCATTAATCCAAAACAAAGATTACACGAGTAATAATGTGCACCAAAATGTTCAAGTATAACTAGGGGGAGTCATTTGAATGTCTATTACAATTGCTTGAATGCTTACTTGCTTGAATTTTATTCCCCCTATAAGTGCTAAACTAAACTCTACACTAGTTACATGAGTAAACGTTGTTTTTTCGATGGCGTGGGAAAATTGTCTATTTTCTAGGAATTAAAGTACAGAGAAGACGTAAATAAAGATGAGGGATTCAATGGTCTTATAAAATACGCGAGTGTTTTTGTTTTTAAAATCCTAATTACTCCATCTAAGTAATCTTTTCCCCGTATTTTATAACAACTTTCCTTAATTCAAGGAATTACTTTATTTTTAAAAAATAAGAAATAATTCCCCAACGAAGAAATGTAATAAATAAGAATTATATTATTTTTCCAAAGGGTGCGTTTGTTTCCGTAGAATTGGGGCTTTGGACATTGAATTAGTTTTTCAATTTCAATTTTCTTGTTTATCTATCAACAAAATCATGTAATTGGACTTGTAATTTCAATTCTCTTTTTTGGCTCTCAATAAAATTTTGGAATTTGAATTCCACTAGATTTATTGAATGTCACAAATATATCATACATACAAATTATTTTCTCTCATAGATAAATATATATAAAATGACCAAAATACCCTTAGTGTAAAATGATCAAATACCTAAAGTACCCTTAATTTAAATTAGCTAATGTTATTCGCTTAAATGACAAAAATACCATTTGTACGATGTCAAAAAATACCGTTAGTGCAAAATTACAATAATACCCTTGACACAAAACAACAATTCTTTTTTAAAAAAATAAATCACAACCATACATAACATAAAATCATCAAAACATCCATGATGAAAAATTACGAAAATACTCTTGACACAAAATGACAAAAATACCATCGTCTCAAAATGATGAAAGATACCTTCGTGCAAAATGAAAAAAAAAATTTGTCTCAAATAGCTGAAAATTCCTATGATGAAAAAAGATCCAAATACCCTTGATGAAAAATGAACCAAATACCTTGGCGTAACATGACGAAAATGCCCCTAATGAAAAAAACGTTTTGTGCAAAATGAAAAAATTAACTTTGAATAAAATTTATTTTTTCCCTTAACACAAAATGACAAAATTACCTTTTGTACATAATGACAACAAAATTTGTTACTTGAAATGCCTAAAATATTATCGGTGTAAAATGACCAAAATACATTTGTTGAGAAAGAATAAAAACGTCATTCATACCAAATTAAAAAGAATCACCATGATAAAAACGACAAAAATACCACTAGTGAAAAAAAATTACAATTTTACAATAAAAGGTATTTTTAGTCATTTTGGAAAATAGGCATTTTCATCATTTTAAACAAAGGGGCAATGTTATTTTGTTCATTTCCATCAGAGTATTTTAATCATGTTTTGATTTATTCATTTTTTATCATGTGCATATTCGTTGTTATGCACAATGAGCTAATTCTAATATAACAATGATATTTTTGTCATTTTGCAACGAATGTTTTTTTATTTTAAAAAAAAATTGAACAATGTAATGTTTTTTAATATTACGGAAAGGGTATATTTTTTAATTTAAGTAGGGAATTTTCATCATTTTTTTATACCCGGAAAATTTTCGTCATTTTCTACTACGGATAATTTCATCATTTTTCATCAAAGATATTTTCATTTTATCAACGGTATTTTCTCCAATTCATACTAGAAATATTTTCTTCAGCACTATAAATATTCTTTTAATTTGCAACCAGAAATATTTATGTAATGTTAAAGCAAGGATATTTTTGTCATTTTACTTCAAAGGTACTTTGGCTATTTGTATTAGAAGAATATTAGACTTCTCACACTAGAGGCATTTTGTTCATTTTATTTTTAATCTATGATATTTTTTTTGTTTCATCCAAATAAATTAGAATTAGAATTGAATTCTAAGTCAATTTCATAGTTTTACCAAATCAAGGAATTCAATTATTTGAAATTTAAATTTTTTAGGATTCTAATTCTTAAAATTCCATAGAGTTGGAATTCCAATTCCAAAACCAATTTAAAAAAACATACTCTCAGGAAAAACCATGACCGATCAAACGAGGCCTAAAAGAATTGAACAAGAGAAAAATTAAAACTGAGAAATAAATAATGTCTAATGATCAAATATAAGATGTGAAAATGATATGTTCCTGAACCATGTCTATATAGACATATATGTGTTCAAACTCTTTTTTTTTTTTAAAGAAATCTATATCATTAAGTATTATCATAATTTAAATGTAGTAGAAGAAAAGTCAGTAGATTTTCAAACCATTGAGATGACATTCTAAATATTTTGTCAAAATATCTACATAAATATTAAATGATATGTGGACAAAAGTGTTCAAATACTTATTTTACAAAAAGAATTTCTCTATTTAAATTTTTTAATCCCCCTTCTCTCTACACTTCCGTACAATGTTCCCCATTTCAAAATTTGGCCCGATTTTACTTTTTATTTTTTTTCTTTGTGTCTTCATTCTTCTTTTTGCCACAAATCATGGTGGAGTTTTCTTTGACTTCCATTTGCTAGATTCAAGACTTGGTAACAAGAGCAACTCCGAGTTTCAGATCTGGAATTTTTTTTTTCAATTCTCATTGAAGAATTCTTTCAAGCAGGTACTTAAATTTAGCCCCTTATCAGTTTTTTACATCCTCACGAAACAATTTATTAGACGGTATATAAGTGCAAGGTCTTATAGATGGTTGATTTCTAAAGAAGATGTTGAAACTCCGCTTCTCTTACCGCTGGTGTTCTAGGATTGCGAGAGAGATATTATGAAGTACTTTATTATGTATTTACGTTTTTTTACTGATATTAATGTTTTTTATCTAGTCATGTAGTGTAAACTTTTATCCGTTATCGATTTTTCGAACCATTTTGTAACGTTCATTTTCTTATGTTTTCAAATTGTCCTTTAATCAAGTATAATGACCTTGGCCATTGTAATTAATAAATAATTTCTTATTTAACAAAAATTAACTATTCCTTCCTAGATGGAATCAATTAATAAATAATTTCTTATTTAACAAAAAATAACTATTCATTCCTAGATGGAATCAACATTTTTGTTCCGATTTTACCCACAAAAAAAAAACATTTTTGTTCCGAGAGAGAGAGAGAGAGAGAGAAAGGCAATATTATAATACAAATTGCTGAGACAAAGTTATGCTGCAGTTGTACTAAACTAACTCCATTTAATATATTTAAAAAAAATAATGTTTTAATAAAAAATCCAAATAATTAGTTTTAGATTCAAATGATATTATAATAATTGATCTTAATCCTTAACTTTGTGAAACAAAATATATCTACTTGTTCTTATTAAATTGTTCTACTTGTTCTAATTGATCTTAAATTGCTTATAACTAAATAAGCAGGATTTTTCTGCTTCAACGGGAAGCTGTGACATATGTGACCCAAAATTTGTCTTCTCTTTATTTTTCCTAGGTTAGTTCTTCTGTCTCGCTAGATCAACAACGAGACCAAGAATGAATGTGTAAAGAATGCAATTTTACTTGTTAGATGTATGTGGAAGATTTAATTTGGTCGCAAATCCAGCAGCAAACCCTATTTTTGCAACCCTATGTCCTTAAAAAATGAAACCCTTATGGCACAAAAGTTGTAAAACTTCTAAATTAACCTCGAAATCAACATTTTTTTTTAATAATTACAAACAAAACCTAAATGTTTGTAATCAAGTTTAAAAAAATTAAAAGTCGGCACCAAAACGATTAGAACAGTAATAATTGTTTTCACTAGAGACCGTTTTATGCAATTGAGAACTCATTACAATAGGATTCGAGAAAATATGCGCAATAAAATTGTTGAACCGACCATTCAAACATTATATCATGACTAGAGCTGACAAAATGGACTTAACTTGCGAACCAGATTGAACCATCCGCTAATGGGGCAAATATGAATTAAGGATATATGAGCTCGTCTAATCACGACCGATTTTGGCCCGTCCTTTTTAGCCCACGCCCGGTGCAGGGTGGATCACGTGGATCGCGGGCAACCAGTGAAATTCTACAAATAAAAACATCTATACATCCCCACACACATATATAACACAAACCCTAATAGCCTCCATCTTCAATTAGCCCCCATCCCATATAACACAAACTTGTTGAACCGACCATTCAAACATTATATCATGACTAGAGTCGACAAAATGGACTTAACTTACGAACCGGATTGAACCATCCGCTAATGGGGCAAATATGAATTAAGGATATATGAGCTCGTCTAATCACGAGCTGTTTTGGCCCGTCCTTTTTAGCCCACGCCCGGTGCAGGGTGGATCACGTGGATCGCGGGCAACCAGTGAAATTCTACAAATAAAAACAATTATACATCCCCACACACATATATAACACAAACCCTAATAGCCTCCATCTTCAATTAGCCCCATCCCATATAACACAAAATTGTTGAACCGACCATTCAAACATTATATCATGACTAGAGCTGACAAAATGGACTTAACTTGCGAACCAGATTGAACCATCCGCTAATGGGGCAAATATGAATTAAGGATATATGAGCTCGTCTAATCACGAGCTGTTTTGGCCCGTCCTTTTTAGCCCACGCCCGGTGCAGGGTGGATCACGTGGATCGCGGGCAACCAGTGAAATTCTACAAATAAAAACAATTATACATCCCCACACACATATATAACACAAACCCTAATAGCCTCCATCTTCAATTAGCCCCATCTAATTCAGCCTACCTTGACTTAAAAAAAAGATTTTTAGTGACGAAAATTTATCGTCACGAAATGTCCGTTATTCTTCATGAAATTTTTTAGTGATGATTTTTTTCGTCACGAATTGGCTGTCGCTAAAGGAATATCTTGACGAATCGAGCATTTCATCACAAAAGATATTCGTGATGACCTTTGTTCGTCACGAAAAGTGAGCATTAGTGACAAACGATTGGTCGCGAAAAGTACCTAGTTTCGTCACTAAAACGTCTTCAAAAAATTAAAAACATTTAAAGCCAGATTGGTCTAAGCCGAGCTGAGTAAAGCCCTTTAAATAATGTAGAATAAAGTCTCTCCATTCTCAAAGTGATGGGAATTGAAACAGTGATCTCCCGCATGTTTATCGTGCGGTTAATCGTTGTGCTAATTGATCTTTTTTAACCATTGTTTCTCCTATTATATTTATTATAATGAACATTTGGATTTTGAACATTTAATTATTTTAATTTTTGTTTGTGTTTTGATTTACGTTTTTTCATGAATAAAATTAAAATTAATACACTCTCATTAAATTTTGAATAATTAAATTTCATTATATTTTAGAAAATTAATCAACGTTTAAAAACTAAAATTAAATTCTAAATATAACATATATACCTGTATATTTATAAAATAATTTTGTTTACGACGAATTTTTTTGTGACAAAGACGAAAACCTTTTCCTCACCAAAAGGCACCCCTATTGTGACAAAAATTTCACAATTGATCGACCTTTCATGACGAAGCAATTACTTTTTGTGACGAATCAACTACTTTTCTTGGCAAAGTAACTATTTTTCATGACGAAGCCGTCATGGTGTTATTTTTATGGCATTTTTTTTGTAGTGCTACCTTCATCCTGTTATGGCATTATCAGATTTTCTAAATATTTTTATAACTTTTATTTTCTTATATTTTCAAATGTTCCTTTAAATAAGTATAATGACCTTCACTATTGTAATTAATTGATAATTTCTTATTTAACAAAAAAAAAAAAAAAAAGAAGTATTCATTTCCGATTGAATCAACATTTTGTTCCTATCTAGAGAGAAAAGCAATATTATAATACAAATTGTTGAGACAAAGTTATGCTGCAGCTGTACTAAACCAACTCCATCTAATATAGTTTTTTTTTAATGTTTTAATAAAATATCCCAATAATTAGTTTTAGATTCTAATGATATTATACTAATTGATCTTAATCCTTAACTTTGTGAAACAAAATATATATCTACTTGTTCTTATTAAATTGGTCTACTTGTTCTAACTGATCTTAAATTAATTGTAACTAAATAAGCAGGATTTTCCTGCTTCAACAGGAAGCTGTGCCATGTGTGACCCAGAATTTGTCTTCTCTTTATTTTTTCAGTGGCTAGTTATTCTGTCTCACTTGTTAGATGTATGTGGAGGTAAGGAAGCCTATGTTGTAGACATTTTTTTTTTTTGGCTAGTTAATAAAACTTTTTCTTATTTTGGAGTTCTTTTGAACTTGGGCAGAAATGATCGAAATACAAGTTTGGGAATTTTCAAGCTGAGGTTCTCTTTAGAAATACTATTTCCGTTTTAAGATATTAGCCACGCCATTGAGACATTGGTCTTGTTAATGCTGAAGCCTCAGATAATAGTGTTGGTACGTCATGATTTTAAATCTTATCACCACTTCTTAAATCCCATATTTTTTGTAATAAATAATATTTTTTTTATATATTTTTTTATTTTCCAATAATAATCGCTACATTTGATTTCATAAAAAGAAAATGTACGACATTTACAATATCAGCTAAAAAACAACTTAAACTAATGCAATCAATCCCCCCCTCTCTCTCTCTCTCTCTCTCTCTCTCTCTCTCTCTCTTGTTGGGCCATAATGTTTTCTCCTCCTATGTGGGTCTTGAAAAATAGCCCAAAGCCCAAGCCCCCAAAAGTGTTATAAAACCCTACCAATTGTTGGTCTTCATAATTCAATTAAAGAGAGAAAGAGGCAGTGAGTTTTTTAGAGAAAAAGGGATTTTCGCAGCCCAGATTCAGCCTGCACAGTTTTGGGATTTCTTCCGATCGGACGGTCATTTGTTGTTGGAATGCTCTCAAATTTTAACTGGAGGTAGAAGACTCATAGACTACATTCACTACAAGAAAACTGTGTAACAGGGACGGACATTTCCGTCGCTAATCCGTCACTAAACTCAGTTTAGCGACCGATTAACGACCGAATGACGTGGTCGTGTATTTTTCGTCGCTTAGCAAAATACCGACCGAATACAGACAGAAAAGTTAGCGACCGAATATTAGGTCTCCATTTACCGACCTAATGGTCAACATTGTTGACTTTTGACTGGGTAACGACCGAATACCGACGGATAATTAGCAACGGAAAAGCGGGTCACCATATGGCGACTGAATACCGACGGGTTGGTCAACATTGTTGACATTTGACTTGACCCAGGAACGATCGAATACCGACGAATAATTAGCAACGGAAAAGCGGGTCACCATATGGCGACAGAATACCGACGGGTTGGTCAACATTGTTGACATTTGACTTGACCCAGGAACGACCGAATGCCGACGGATAATTAGCAACGGAAAAGCGGGTCACCATATGGCGACCGAATACCGACGGGCTGGTCAACATTGTTGACATTTGACTTGACCCAGGAACGACCGAATACCGACGGATAATTAGCAACGGAAAAGCGGGTCACCATATGGCGACCGAATACCGACGGTCTGGTCAACATTGTTGACATTTGACTTGTCCCAGAAACGACCGAATAGCGACGGATACTTAGCAACGGAAAAGAGGGTCACCATATAGCGACCGAATACCGACGGTATTTACCGTCGCTAAATTGTTGTTATTTAAAAAAATAAAAATTTAATTTAATTAAATCCCTATTACAGAACACAACAGCAATAACCAAAATGCTCACAACCAAAATGCTAATAACCAAAATGCTCACAACCAAAATGCTCATAATCAAAATGCTCACAACCAAAATGCTCACAATCAATTCTCATTACATTAAATACTCACAATCAAAGTGCAAACTTTTTATTACAACACTCACAATCAAAGTGCACATTTTGAATAACAACACTCACAATAATAGTGTGCACCTTACATTACAACTCACAATCAAAGTGTACACATTACATTACAAAGCTCACATTCAAAGTGCACACTTTGAATGATCAAAACTCACAATCAAAGTGTGCACATTACATTGCAACACTCACGTTCAAAGTAATTTATTTCATTTATCAAAACTTACAATCAAAGTGTGCATTTCTCATAAACTCCTTGATGTCATTCATATGCATATCCTTGAAAATGCATGAGTTGCAATCTGCAAAATTTAATAATCAAATTATTATGACAATAAAATTTCTACTTTGAATTATGTTAAAAAGCTATGCAATATGACAATTAATTTATTGTAATAAAGTACAAAAAAAAAAACAACAAATATGACTCACTTTCAATATGTGGAATTCCAAGAGAAGCGAGAAATCTTAATCATTCTAAATCATCATCGGTCATTAATTCATCCTCTTCTTCAGAATTGTCATCTCCCGACATAATTTCATCATCGTCATCGTCATCATCTTCATAACCACGGCTCGTACCGGCCACAAGTACAACTTCAATTTCCCCTAACCGGTGTGCAAGTTGACCAACTTCAGTAATAGTTGGATCAATGCGACTGGTCTCCTCCTCGCATACTTCGTCCTGATACGGTACCGAACACCAGGAACGTCAAATAGACGTGGTTTGGAACGACATACGACCCAACCAATCAGCCTCTAGATGATGTCTTACTACCCGGATAAGGTGTGTAGTAGACTTGTTGACATTGGGAAGCAAATACAAATGGATCGTAACCCTGGTAGGTTCTTTTCCTATGGATTTCTACAAGTTTATATTGAGGATGCACTCTTAAACCTCGATTTGGAGTAGAATCAAACCAGATCGCATTTGAAAAGAATAATTTTTTTGGTCGAGTATTCCAGACAAGTTCAACCTCAATTACTTGCTTCAACTCACCGTAATAATCTCCTTTAACCCATACCCCGCTGTTTGTCGTTCCTTTTCCATCGTTGTGGGCTTTGGTGTGAAATCTATAACCGTTAACAAAGTAACCGGTGTATGACATCACTCTCCTTGACGGGCCCCAAGACAGATTTTTCAACAAAATTTCAGAATCTTCCTGAAGGCTATGTATCTGTTGAGCAATAAAAGTTAAATTATTTTAATTATGCATTCTTATTACAAGTACATTTCTACACAATACCAACTTACATGAGTTCCAAACCATTTGGAAAAATCATTATAAACCCGACTTTGAAGTTCTTCCTCCGTTATCTGCGGGGTTTGTTCATTTACTTGACTAACAAATTTCCTGAGTTACAAATTAAATGACAATATTATTATTTGGCCACTTTTAATTATATAACAAAAATGAAGCAAATAGATAAGTTTACTTACTTAAGATATGGTTCGACCTCTTCACAATTCATTAGGATATAATTCATTGCTATTTTATAATCTTTATCAGTTAATAAAATCCTTTCTTTTTTTCCAAATGATCTTCCGGGTAAGTTGCAAATTGATAATACATCCGGGTCCGCTAATCTCGTCTTCACCATCATTTCGCCCAATGGTTGTAACTCTCGTTTTCACGTGGGGTTCGAAATAATAGCTAAAAAAACGTAGTGACTTCTTCGACCAAGTATGCATTGCAAATTGACCCCTCAACTCTAGCCTTGTTCTTTATCTTCTTTTTCGGATGGTGCGGTATCTAATTAAAACATATGTAGTTAATCACATTGTAAATACGTACATGAAAAATATAATACAAAGATGAGATAACTTAAGACAATGGTTGTTACCTCTCGAATGGGTACATCCACCTAAACTGTACGGGCCACCAACCTTGGCTTCGTACGGAAGGTGAATCGGCAAGTGTTCCATCACATCAAAAAATTCCGGAGGAAATATTCTCTCTAACTTGCATAATAAAATAGCGATAGTGTCCTCCAATTCTTGCATATGCGCCACACTCAACTTTGGGGAACACAAATCTCTATAGAACAGACTAAGTTCAGCCAAGGGTCCCCAAACATTTGCCGGTAGTACTTCTCTAAGTGCTATAGGGATAAGTCTCTCCATGAATACATGAGAATCGTGACTCTTCATTCCAGACATTTTCAACTCTTTCATATCAACGCATCGCGCCAAATTCGATGCATATCCATCTGGGAGCCTTAATTCTTTTACCCACTGCAAAACCATTTCTTTTTGAGGCTTGGTAAGAGTGAAACATGCATTCGGTTTTGTTGCTTTACGTCGGCCATCGTGTTTAATATTCAATTCCGGACGATTGTAATACCTTTCAACATCCGCTCTAGCTTTAACATTGTCTTTAGTTTTACCTTTCACGTCCATCACGGTGTTAAAGACATTATCAAACACGTTTTTTTCATTATGCATGACATCAATGTTGTGTCTTATCAAAAGTGTCCGCTAATAAGGTAAGTCCCAAAATATACTACGTTTAGCCCAACTATGATCCCAGTCCCCTCGCCTTTGCTCTTTACCGATCTCTTCAGCAGTATCGGTAATTTTTTGATAATCTCTAACTCTAAGGAACATTTCATGACCACTAAGGCGAGTCGGCGGGTCTGCTTCTCTCTTGTCGCCGGTCCTTTTCGAATCCCTTTGCATCTCTTTTAAAAGGATGATCGAGTGACAAAGCAAGATCTGTGGCAATCGAACCACGATTGTTTCCCTCCAGCATCGCAAATGGAGCAGCTTGTGTTTCCTCCATACAATATGGACAAGCGTGAATGCCAGTTGTACTCCATCCACTCAACATTCCATATGTTGGGAAATCACTAATTGTCCAAAGTAATGAAGCCCTCAATTTAAAATTTTGTTTTTTTGAGATATCATAAGTTTCCGCTCCTTCAGCCCACAGTTGTGTATTTGTGCAAAAGTTTTTTGATGATGATTTTATTTATGTTGATGATATGCTTATTGTTGGTAAGAATGCTTCCAGGATTGCAGATTTGAAGCAGGAATTGAGCAAGTCTTTTGCCATGAAAGACTTGGGACCAACAAAGCAGATTCTTGGAGTGAAAATCACTCGTGATAGGAATGCAAGGAAGCTTTGGTTATCTCAAGAGAGCTACATTGAGAAGGTACTCCAAAGATTCAGAATGGATAAAGCCAAAGCTGTTAGCACTCCACTTGCTAGTCACTTCAAATTGAGTGTCAAGCAATACCCCTTTACTGATGATGAGAAGAAAGAGATGGAGAAAGTTCCTTATGCTTCAGCAGTTGGTAGTTTGATGTATGCTATGGTTTGCACGAGGCCTGATATTGCTCATGCTATTGGTGTTGTTAGCCGTTTTCTTTCAAAACCAGAAAGAGAACATTGGGAAGCGGTGGAATGGATTTTGAGATATCTCCGTGGAAGTTCTAATCTGAGACATTGTTTTGGCAATGAGAAATCTATTATTGAAGGCTACACAGATTCAGATATGGCTGGGGATGTTGATACCAGGAAATCTACTTCGGGTTACTTGCTTACCTTTGCAGGGGGAGCTGTTTCATGGCAATCTCGATTGCAGAAATGTGTCGCTTTGTCTACCACTGAAGCTGAGTTCATTGCAGCGACTGAAGGTTGTAAAGAGTTGCTTTGGATGAAGAAATTTCTCAAGGAAATTGGACACTCTCAATCTAAGTATGTGATACTTTGTGATAGTCAAAGTGCAATTCATCTTGTTAAGAACTCAACTTTTCATTCTAAATCTAAACGCATTGATGTGAGGTATCATTGGATACGTGAAGTGTTAGATGATAAGTTGTTGGAGCTTGAAAAAGTTCATACTGATGATAATGGGGCTGATATGATGACTAAGGCATTGCCTAGGTGGAAGTTTGATGTGTGTTGTTCTCTTGCCGGGATGGCAAGAGATTTGTGACTTTCACATAGTCGGGAAAAGGGGGAGATTTGTTGGGCCATAATGTTTTCTCCTCCTATGTGGGTCTTGAAAAATAGCCCAAGGCCCAAGCCCAAGGCCAAAAGTGTTATAAAACCCTACCAATTGTTGGTCTTCATAATTCAATTAAAGAGAGAAAGAGGCGGTGAGTTTTTGAGAGAAAAAGGGATTTTCGCAGCCCAGTTTCAGCTTGCACAGTTTTGGGATTTCTTTCGATCGTACGGTCATTTGTTGTCAGAATGCTCTCAAATTTTAACTAGAGGTAGAAGACTCATAGACTACATTCTGGACGGCGGGATTCGGATTTCAACTTGCTGATTCCGAGTTACGGTCGTCTGAACAGTGTTCTGTTTTTAGGGGTGATTTTTCTCTATTCTCATCTCTTTTATGTTGTTGATGAAGTTTTAGCTTCCTTGTTGGTTTGAGTTTACACATATTGGTGTAGATACTCTTTTGTAACCTCTCTTGATTTATAGTGAAGCTTTTGGAGTGGACCCGAAGGTCCCGTGGTTTTTACTCTTCGATTTGAAGAGGTTTTCCACGTAAAATTCTTGGTGTTGTGTTTGTTGATTTATCTTTCATTTACTTGCTCCATTATTATTGTTCCGCTGCATTCGTAATTGTCATCTAGGGCTTTGGAGTTATTGTTTGGTGTCCTACGTTTTTATTCAAGCTTGGGAGATATTTTTTTGTCAAGCATATTTGATCTTGTTTGTTCGGTTGCTTGAACTATATTGTGGTTTCTCCCCAACATCTCTCTCTCTCTCTGAAGCATGCTAAAATATTGGCCCTCATTTAAGGTATCCGCTATACAGAATCGTTTGAGTACATTAGGTTTAAAATTGAAAGCGACTGTAAATGGGTTGTTGATAGTGTTAGAGTGTCACCTCTTACACCAGCGTTGCTAAGACATATATGTGCGGCTAACTACAAAAAAATCGGTCAGTCGAACATTGCGATAAAAAACATTTGCAAAGAACTCTGACCGATAGGGAATTCGATTCCAATTGGTTGTAATATTACTGGGTAACAACTCTACGACTGAAGAAACAATCGCAAAATTAGAACGTCTGCAGGTTGGTCGCTGAGATGAACCACATTGGCGCTATAGTTGCAATCGATGTGACCGAGAGGTAAAACTTCTAAATTACCCCCGAAATCAACTTTTTAATAATTACAAACTAACCCTAAAAATTTGTAATCAATTTTATATAAATAAAAAGATGATCCCAAAACATTTAGAACAATTATAATTTTTTTTCTTCAGAGAACTTTTTAAGCAATTGAGAACTCATTTCAATTGGATTCGAGGAAACACTACAAGAAAATAGTTAAATAGGGATAGACATATCCGTCGCTAATCTCAATAGCAACCGAAGCACGTGGTCAGATATTTTTCCTCGATGAGCCAAATACCGACGAATTATTTCGCGACCGACTAATTCGTCGGGATATACCGACAATTAGCGATTGAACGGTCATCAATGTTGACTTTGACTTTAACTTGATAACTACTCGATTGCCGACGGACATTTCATCAATGTTGACTTTGATTTGTTAATTCGGTTACTATTTTCGGTAGCTAAATAACTATTTTCTTATAGTGAAACCTGCACAATGAAAGTGTTGAACCGACCCTTCAAGCACTATATCATGACTAGAGGTGTCAAAATGGACATGGGCCTGTGGACTGGACCCGCTTGTCCGCTGATGGGCCTAAGATGGATCAAGGATATGTGAGTCCGTCTAATTGCGAACTTTTCTGGCCTGTCCCTACTTATCCTGGGGATTTGCATGGGCCTGGCCCAGTTTTCCCATTTCAGTCATGACATGGCACCCGAAAATGGGGGACAAACATTTTTGTCCAGAACGGAAGTCCCAGTTCTGTCTTGGGTCCATAACGGAAGTGGGGACTTCCGTCCTGGCTGACGTGGCAGTTTTTCCCACGCTGCTGCCACGCACCCTCGTCATTGGTCGAATCACGTGGCTCGCGAGCAGCACTCGTGAACTTCTAAAATATAAAGAAAAACATTATATCAATATATATATATATATATATATATATATATATATATATATATATATATATATATATATATATATATTGAAATACCCGAAGGGCATTTGCAATACCCGAAGGGGAAAACCTTAGAGGAGGGGTGAATAAGATTCTCAAATAATTTAAACTTTTCTACCACAATCTTTTCCTAAGTGATCACCTTAACAACAATTATGTTCATTAAGCATATAAGGTGAATTAAAGGATTATCACTTAGATGACTTATGTGTGTAAATACAAGACAATGAATATGATCAAGTATTGTCTACGTCAAGATTCCTATATTCAAAGCTTCTAAGAACAAACACACAGGTCATGAGGACTAGCATTTAGACAGAGATATATAAAGTTATAAATATCTCTAAATGCAAGTCCTATTCTCAAGCTAAAGGAAGATATAACAAGCAATTGATCTAACTCCATATAATCAATTAAAACTCATACAATCAAGTTCATGTGAAAAAGCACAAGTATCATGTAAGAACTTGAAAGTAAAAAGATAGAGTTAGAATATCAAACGCAATGATGTAGAGTGGTTCGATCACAACGATCTACATCCACTACCTTGGGACACACCCAAGGATTTTGGCAACTTTCCACTAGCTTGCCTTGAGAGATTACAAGGAAGGACAAACCAACTAATGTCTTTTACACACTAATGTAACCTTCCACCCTTTGGGAACTCTTTCTCTTACCTAGTCTAGTAAGTGAGGAGGTTTTACAAACACATCAGCCCTACTTCTATTTCGGGTTCACCATTCAATCTAGTTCCTACGATTACAAGAAAGATCCACTCCAACTCATTGGAGGCCCAAAACCACCACTCTCACAAACAAGCTTTGCCAATCAACCCATGACAAAGAAAGATAACCTCAACACATGAGTTTTACATTTAATCTCAAGAAAAACAAACCCCTCTAAGGATTGGATATTACATTTGAAGCTATTATTCATATTTGAGAATGAAAGAATAAGTAGATGAAGTTCTTACTCAAACAGAAATGTTTTGATGAATGATTGGAAGAATTTAGCTCGTGAAAGTGTTTGATTTGCTTGTCTAAAACTTATAACCTAAGGTCCCTCCATTATCTTGAGCAAAGAACAAATTTCAGCCTTAAAGGCTTTATATAGTGTCCAAACATTGCAAGCAAGTCGAGTTACAACGGCTATTTTTTCCTTGACAAGACAGCTTCGCTCGACCGGACTAGAGAGTGGGTCATCCGAATTGGTTCCGCAGTTAAGTTCAAAGGCTTCTGTCTTGATCTCGGTAAACCGTGATAGGTGGTCTGGTCGAATTAATAAATTGCCGGTCGACTGATTTGCTCGTGAAAGTGTTTGATTTTCTTGTCTAAAACTTATAACCTAAGGTCCCTCCATTATCTTGAGCAAAGAACAAATTTCAGCCTTAAAGGCTTTATATAGTGTCCAAACATTGCTAGCAAGTCGAGTTACAACGGCTATTTTTGCCTTGACAAGACAGCTTCGCTCGACCGTACTAGAGAGTGGGTCATCCGAATTGGTTCCGCAGTTAAGTTCAAAGGCTTCTGTCTTGATCTCGGTAAACCGTGATAGGTGGTCTGGTCGAATTAATAAATTGCCGGTCGACTGTCCTGAAGTATGGTCTTCCGAGATTTTATAGCCGTTGGAGTCTTAGAACATTCAAAAGTGACAAAGTACAAAAGACACTCCGGTCGACCAGACAACACATGTCGGTTGACCAGAATTCATCCAGTCTTCCGAGGTCTAGGACTGAGTTGACCGAACTTCAGTCCATAAGTGGTTTTTGCACTTGGTCAACTTTCTAATGTTCTCAAACTCATGCCTAAGTGTTTTTTTAAAGAAATTTAAAACATTTTATAGATCTTAGGCATTAACCATCACTTAAAAGATGTTTTACAAAACCTTTGAAAGATTAAATCAAAGTATGAAATATGGTTTTGAAAACATGCAAGAGTATGAGCTTCATCATACTATAAACTATCATTCATCAAATAAGATTATTCACAAGGGATATACCTATAAGGCTTCTTGACTAATCTTCTTGGTCTTCAAGTCTTCGAGATCAGTTCCTATTTGAGCTTGGACTTGAGACCTTTGATCAACCTCTTCTTGTGATGAAGTCCTTTGTAGTCTTGTCAAGTTTGTAGCATCGTGGACTTCAACACTTGTTGATCTTCCTTTGATTTTGCAATATCTTCCATTAGCATTGTGGTTGACATTTTGGCTTATGCTATGGAGACTTGCAAAATGTAGATTCTTCTTGTTTGTAGAATGACCTTTGAAATCCACAAGAAGATCTTCCTTTGATTTTGCAATATCTTTCAATGTAATTGTGGATGACCTTTAAGCGTGTGTCATTGAAGACTTAAAAAATATAGCTTGATCTTGTTATAGAATGATCTTTGATGTCCGCAAGAAGCTACCTTTCAATGCATGTGTGAGTGTATAATATCATATCATTGAAACATAGGCTCACACAAACATTCGAACTTGTCAATGTCTTGTTATCATCAAAATAAGATTGATCACATTAGCCCTCCCCTTTTTTTTATGATGACAAAACATTTATGCAAATGGGAATAAACACTACAAGAAAGCATCCATTTTGGGACAGAACTTTTTCATGTCTATTTAGGACAAAATCATTGACGAAATTAGGATCAAATCATATAAATAAATTTGTAATAAACGTTCTTGACAATTCTGTCCAAAAGTAGCATATCAAATACGTGAATTAATATGACATGGGAAATCCGTCCCTAATTTAGGACGTATTTTAGATGACCGAAAATCTATACAAAGCTTTCTAAAATTCTTCTATTCATTTGGGATGGATCTCTTAGAATTACTTAATGTCGGGATTTGGTTAGTATTATGTCCCAAAAGTTTCCGAAGTTTGGGACCGAATTCGAACATGACATACAAAAAAATATATATTTATTTATTAAATAGTAAAGACATTTGTCATTTTCTATTTTATTTTTTTATTTGGTAAAATTATTTGTCTCAAATATGTACCTAAAACTAGATCAAAATTAGAGCTAATTTGATAAAATATTGTAGTTAGAAATTGTCGTCCCTAATGCGTCTGCATTTAGGACAGAAACGCAGAGAGACACAAACTAAATATTTTAGTATTTAAAGTCATCAAATTGCACACAAAAAGTCTCCAACTTGGATAAAGTATTTACATTTGGGACAACTTAGAGACAAACCGTAACAACGTTGTTATAGATCAATGACAGATTTAGATATTCTCAACAAAAACGATGTCGTTTTTAGCACATGCATCATAATCTAAAAAACAGATGAGATTCTAGCTACAGCCTAGGGACGGATTTGGATTTTATATTCTCAACCAAACCTGTGTCGTTTCTATCACCACATCTTAGGAAACAAATGTGAAGGGTGCAACAGATTAGGGACAAAATTTGATTTTTATATGCTCAACTAAAACGATGTAGTTGATAGATAGCATCTCAGGAAAACAAATATAAAGGTTGGTACATATTAGGGACATAATGCGATTTTATATTCTCAACCAAAAAGATGTCGTTGCCCACCGCCTCAAAGGAAAACAGAAGCGAAGAATATGTTCTGTTATCTCCCTCTTCTCCGCGTTTATCTCCCTCTTCCTTTTTTTTTCTTTCTATTTTTTCTACTCTATAAACATTAATTCCATCAATTGATTGGGATTATACTTCTTATTGTATGAGATTGGAGGGTATTCTACAATCAATTGATGGTTAATGGATTGAAATTAGCGATTTTTTCGATTTGCAAAATTTATATACTTGAAAGGATTGGAAGCATATCTTTGTAGGATTCTCCTTCTTGGAGGTATGTTTGGATGATTTTGTTCTGTTTTGCAGTAAGGTGATTCTTTCTTAGCTATTATTTTAGTTTTGAAGGTATATAAGTTAGCTATTTGATATTAGTTTGTAATTTATCTTAGTTTTGAAGGTATATACCCTAGTTATTTGATCTGTTTTGAAGTAAGGTGATAATGAATGTTTGCAATTTATCTTGTTTGCAATTTATCGTAGCTATTTTAATCTTAGTTTGTAATTTATCTTAGTTTTGAAGGTATATACCTTAGTTATTTGATATGTTTTGCAATAAGGTGATAATGTTGGTATATTTCTGCCTTGTTTAAGTAGTGGGCAACTAAATGCTATGGTTTTTCTTGAATTCAAGAGTATGTGTGGGCTAAAATTGAATGTAGTTAGATTATGTTGTGATCCATTTGATAAATTACAATGTCTTGAAGTTTTTTTTCAAGTGAAATCAAGTTAGATATTAACTACTTTAAGCTTTCATAGATAAAGTGCATATAGAAAGAATCTTTTATAACTACAATTATCCTTTTCTTTAAGTGTTATTTTTTTCATGTAAATGTAGATGGAGGATCGTAGTTGGATGTATAGACTACATGTTCCTGGTGTGAGGGAAGTTAGTCTAGATTTTAAAGAAATAGTGGCTAGGTTTGTAGCATGCGCCTGTGGAAATAACATGGAGATTAGATGCACTTGTTCAAAGTGAAAAAATTGTAAGTATAAACAAATACACGTCGTGAGAACGCATCTATACAAGAAAGGTTTTCTTGAGAATTATTTCAAATGGACATGTCATGGGGAAGAATCTACTCCAAATGTACATATGTTTATGCATCAACCAAGTGTTGTCCAAAACAGCGATAGAGGACTTAGAACTGAGAATGAGAATGACTTCAGGGGAATGGTACTTGATGCAGCTGGCCCTAACTTCCAAGAAGAGTCAATGCAAACTAATTTCCCTGAACCCCCAAATGCAGAAGCAAAACAATTTTATGACATGTTTTGTGCAGCTGACACGCCATTGTGGAATGAGTGCACTAAGCCGTCTAAACTCTCAAAGTTATCTGCGACTGCTCGACTTTTACATATCAAGTCGGAACATAATATATCAGAAAAATGTTTCAATGATATGTTAGGTCTACGGAAAGACAGCTTGCCTGATGGTAGTAAGCTAGCTTATGACTTCTATAGTACAAAAATACAAATTTCAGCTCTTGGTCTTCCAGTTCAAAAAAATTGATGTTTGCGTGAATGGTGCATGTTGTATTAGAAGGATGACAGTGAGTTGAGACAATGTAGGTTTTGTCATCATGATCGATACAAGCGAAAACAGAAGGTTGGTAAGGATAATTGCAAGAAGGAAATTGCATACAAGAAGATGTATTACTTTCAAATCACTCCTAAGCTCCAGAGGTTATATAAGCCACTGCTGAACACATGAATGAAACAAGAATAGTGAACAAGAACATGGTTTGATGTGTCATTCTCGAGATGGAGAAGCATGGAAACATTTTGATAACACATATCACGAGTTTGCTCTTGAGTCGAGAAGTGTACGCCTTGGTTTATGCGCTGATGACTTTTCTCCATTTGGTATGTCAGGTAAACAATATTTTTGTTGGCCTATTATTGTCACTTCTTGTAATCTTTCGCCTTAGATGTGCATGGACAATCCGGTCATGTTTTTGACAATACTTGTTCCGGGTCCAAAAAATCCCAAACATAAATTAGATGTGTACATGCAACCATTAATTGAAGATTTGAACCAGTTATAGAATGAGGGTGTTAATACGTATGAAATATCAAGTAAACAAAATTTTCAGATGAGAGTTGTACTTATGTGGACCATCAATGACTTTCCAGCTTATGTAATGTTATGTGGGTCGAGCATGTCTGGTAAACTAGTTTTTCCTTATTGTTTGAAGTTCACCAGTGTATTAAGACTTCAAAGCAGCAAGAAACAATCATGGTTTGATTGTCATCGCAAATTCTTGGATCCAATGCATCCGTTTCACAGAAACAATAGTGCATTTAGGAAGGATATCGAAGAACATTCTCCTCCTCCACCACAACTTAATGGAGACCAAACTTCGGAAAGAATGCGAAACTTCAAAAAAATAACAGAAACATGGGGAATGGAACTTGGTAAAAAGGATGGTAGGGGGATTAATCATAATTGGGCTAAACAGAGTATATTTTGGGATTTACCCTATTGGGCACAAACTTGATTCGACATAATATTGATGTAAGGCACAATGAGAATAATTTTTTTGACAATATCTTCAATACCATGATGGATGTAAAAGAAAAGACTAAAGATAGTATTCAAGCACGAGAAGATGTTAGAAAACATTGTAAACGTAGTGAATTGACAGTCAACCCGACTGAGCGAGGGAAGGGGCATAAGCCAAAAGCTTGTTTCACATTGACAAATGATGAGAAGAAGAAGGTATTAGAGTGGGTAAAGGACTTGAAATTTCCATATGGCTATGCATCAAACTTTGATTTCAAAGATCTAAAAATGTCGGGCATGATTGTCATGTATTTATGGAGAGACTTCTTCCAATAGCCTTTGGAAAAATATTGATAGTCGGGGTGTGGAGTCTCTTGACCGAGTTGAGCTAGTTCTATAAGGACTTGTGCTCACCAAAGTTGAGTGTTGACCACATGAAAAAGTTTGAGAAGGATATTGCAATTTTATTATGCAAGCTAGAGAAAAAAATTCCCTCTTTTATTCTTTGATGTAATGGAGCACCTACCGATTCATCTACCATATGAAGCCAGATTTTGGGGACTCGTGCAATATCGATGGATGTATCCATTTGAGCGGTATAATTGACAACTTAAGTATTTATTTGTCTTTGTTGAATATATGTATGCATTTATTTGTAATGCCCAAATTGACAACTTAATATTTTTATCTTTACCCAAATTGCAGGTATTTATATCATTTTTAAAAAAAAAAGGTGAAGAACAAGGCTAAAGTAGAAGGATCGATTTGTAATGCCTATCTAGTTGAAGAGGCTTCAACATTTTTTCATACTACTTTCCAGTGCACGTACAAACAAAAAGAAACACAGCTAGACGAAATGATGATAATGGGGTATCTACTACGCCCAATCTTGTCCATATGTAATTATCTTGGAAAGTTACCAAGCTCAAAAGGAAAGTCACGATTCCTTAGCGATGAAGAATTAACTACCACACGTCATTACATTTTGATGAAATGTGGTGAGGTTGAGCCATATATCGAGTAAGATTTCAATGCATTGAACAATTACAAATCAATAAAAAATTTTCAATATTCATTTTTTTCAATTTTCAATATTTAACAAATGTAATTTTGCAGGAAATTTACAGAGTACGTGCGCACGACTAATGCTACATTATCCGAGGCTGAAATTGAATATAAGTTATCAACAGAGTTTGATGGATGGTTAAAAGAATATGTAAGTAACTTTACAAAGGTAAATGAACTATGAAGTTATTTTAGTTACAATTGTTTTGTGAAATGTGTATTAATCGGATCGATGTCCACATTAGGTACAAGATCATGAGGATGATATTCCGAGTTGTTTAAAGAATTTTGCATTGGGGCCTTCTAGACGCGTAAGGTCATATTCTATGTACTTTGTCAACGGGTATAGATTTCATACACAGGATCGAAGTGAAGGCAAAACAACCATTAATAGTGGTTTGTGTGTAAGGAGCACAGATGATGTAGAAAATGACTGGTACGGTGTGTTGAAGGAGGTATTGGAGGTTCCAATGATTGGCCATCCTGTCCAAACAGTCATTCTTTTCAAACGTGACTGGTTTGAGACACTGCCATTCATCAATAATTTGTCCTAATTTCGTCCATGATTCTTAAACATTAAAAATTAGTTACCTTATGATGAATTATGATGAGGTATAGACATATATCGAGTAAGAATACAATTACATCTCAATCTGTTATGTATGAGAATTAAAATAAATGAACTTTTTTTCGATATTACCTTATTATGTATTTTAGTGACTTAGACTTTAGTGAAAGATGTATGGTAATCGTATCAATGTCCACATAATCAACAAGACCACGAGACTGAAATTCCCATATGTTTAAATCTTTTTGCATTGGGGCCTTCCAAATGCGTACGGTCATATTCTATGTACTTTTTCAATGGGTATAAAGATTTAATACACTTGATATATGTACTTAATGTTCTTTCCTAGTAAATCCGTCCCAAATCCACTTGCCATGCATGAATAATTCGTCCTAATTCCGTCCATAATGCTTAAACTTTAAAAATTCGATTTCCGCTTATCAACGATCCATCTGCATTCCGTCCCTAAGGATAATTTTTCAAAAACCTAATAACACTTCAAAAATGTTTTGAAACGGGAATACCAACTTTTCACAAAATTTTTGAATAAAATTTGAAAAGAGCCGCCACTTTTCCACGTATTAATTGACCTAGGAATATCCAAAATTTTCCAATTATTTTTTATCTGCTATAATTTGTTGTACTCTTAGCTATAATTATTGTACAAATTATATATCTATTTTTTAACCCTATTAACCCTTCCAAATTCCCACAAAAAAAACCCTTAGTAAAACAAAACTCTCATCTCCCCTCCCCAATCGTCATTTTTCTCTCAACCCACCCAAGAACACTAATTCTTTTTCTCTCAACTCCCCAGAAAACTCAGACCTTTTGTCACACCCCGTAACCAGAAGGTGACCTGGCAATGCCTTATCTATCAATGAGACAAATAACCCTTAACAGAATATACTCTTACAAGTCAAACTTAACAGAATAATCTTAAACTTTAACTTTATTATATGTCTTCAAAACTTCAAAGGAAATTACATACTTATTATATCATACTACTTGTCAAATACTTGTAAAGATTCAGTAGTTATTACATAACTTTCATTCATTAACTATACGTCTTGCACCATATCCCATGTCTCATTATCAGCACCCTCATCATACTCATCTGCAAAACATAGAAAGATAATAGGGTAAGCCACACTAGCTTAGTAAGATTCGATTGGCCTTGGGATGAAGGACCAAAAAAGACTTCAACGCATTTCCCTGTTTCCCAAAATATTTGAAAATACATCCTGACTTGTTTTATTTAACCTGAAACATCTTGAAAACCTTTGTAAAATATTTGAAAACATAACATAATACTTCAGAGCTTGCATAACTTACAATATGAAATCCCAACCTAAAACACTGTTTTTAGACTCTTTATAATACTTAGAAACTATACCAAATCATACAAATAACATGTCATAACAATACTTAACCAAATCGATCACATACATATCAGAAATCGTACTCCGAGTACTTGACATAACTTGACATACTCGTAGCCTTCCAATACATATAAACTTGACATGATTAGTACCAAAATAACATGCAACAAGTAATTCTACAACCGAGCTCAATTATTCAACCATAACTCTATCCAACTGTTAACAGTCCAAACTTTAATGCCGTTTAGGAAGGCCCTTATTTTTTTTTTATCATATAACATATCATAACGTAACTAGTAGGCTCAGAAGTTGCTATTTAAGGATATATTCATGTCATTATCCATCCTCGTGGACTGAATGACTCTGTTAACAGCCCTAACTTTTAAAACCTGCAAGCGCTCTCGGGCACTTATATCATAAATTTGGAATATATCCTGGTCTAGGGTCATCATTAGACAAGAGCTCTAAATTGAGAATATGCATATGCTGACTTTCATGTAATGCATCCAGCAATTTAATCAACCACAAGCGCAAGAATTAACAAATATAAGCATGCAACGATGCAAACATCATTCGGTTCTTCATCCAAATTTTTATGCAATAAAACATGTGAAAACTTCATACACATCATATCTTTAATAAAAGAATACTTCATGCATTTTTAGGACTGAAAAGACGAAGGGTACTTACTTTGAACACTTAATCGGAAAATCAAAGGAAGATAGGAGAGCAGAATTTCTGGTTGTATAGGCGACTTCCAGAAGCAATAACTCTAAATGACAACGTTGAAACTTAACTTTCGCCGTTAAGAAAATACTTCTATAAGTCTTCTAACTTTAGAAAAAATAATGTGGTCATTCAGGCTTCAATTGCTACTTCAACTTGATGATCTATCCTCAACACTCTGATTCTACTCGAACTGCCACAACTTTCTACTCCGATGATGCTATCTCCTAATCCAGAACTTGGAATGGAATTTCCTTCTGTCAAAATCTAGTTTAGGGAGTCTAGTATCTGTGGTTAAAATATGGGAGTAATCCGAGATGATTCGCTATGTCCGCCAATGTATTCTTACTTGCTGTCCAGATTTTCCAGCACTCTTATTTTCTCTTATTTTTTCTTTCTTATTCTCTCCTTCCCTTCTCTACTTTCCTCCTCTATTTATAGGCTATCTAAACTCCAGAATTCTGGAAGGTTATAACTCTAAAGTAGGCAACCAATCCTCAAAGTTCAGCCCCCTTAGGATTATCTCTAAAGGTACCCCTTCATGAACACTAACCTTTCTTCAAAATTAACCAATTAGCTAACATATATTCTTTTTATGCACTTAGGTCGTCTAATAAATCCAAGATGTCATAGAAACTAGAGGTGAGCAAATTCGATTTTTGCCGAATTCTGACCGAATTCGAATTCAATTTGGCAATTCGAATTCGGTAATTCGGTCAAGACCGAATTCGAATTGGTCGAATTTGGGACAAATTCGGTTTGACTATTTTTGAATTTGGTGTGCCGAATTCGAATTCGAATTTTTTAATAATTAAATATTATTATTGAATTTTTAATAATTAAATATTATTATTATATAATTAAATATTATATAATAAAAAATATACCCTCCAATTCAGCCAATTCGGTCGAAACCGAATTCCGAATTCACCAATTCGAATTCGGTCGGTTTTTTGAGGTAGGAAAAAAATGAAAAAACCGAATTCAAATTGCCGAATTGGCCAATTCGAATTCGGTGCTCACCCCTAATAGAAACCCTAAACAATTATGTACATAATATATAACACATGCAAAAGTCAATTAGTCACACAACACAAAATATAGTCATGCAATTTCTATGGTCAAGAAATGTCCTGGGTATCACACATTTCCTTTCCCCAAAGACTCTCAGACCATTCCTATCCCTAAGAACTCTCCCTTAAAATACTAAAATCTCAACTACAAGTAAATTTTCTTGTTAATACGTTTTTATTTTGGTGAATATTTTTTCTTGTTAACTTAAAATTTCAAAACAATTCTTATGAAAATTCGGTCTATGCAAAATTAGGGCTTTTCCTTGGGTTTTGTTTCTGTTTCGTTATTTGTATGAAAAATTGAATCATGCAATGGATTTTGTTTATGTTTTTATTTGTATGAAAATCTGAAGCACGAAAATTTAAGGCTTTTACTTGGGGTTTCTGTTTCTGTTTCGAAGCATGCAATGGGTTTTAATTGTTTATGTTTTTTTTTCTTTCTTTGTATGAAAATCAGAAGCATGATAATTTAGAACTTAATTGGTTGTTATTCTTGTATAAAAATTGAGTAATCATTGCTTTTGCAAACTTAATTGGTTGTTTGTCGTCCTTCACATATTTTTTTCCTTCTTATGTTCGATGCTATCCAGCATAACTTATTTTGTTTCTTCGGAAATTGCAGTAAAATGACGAGGTAGTGGAGGGGTTGAGGACGAGGTAAACGACAGAAGGTCACCACCTCCAATAATCTCTACCTTACAATCCCTAAACATCAATGTCGAACCATCAGCTAACAATGATATTCCATCACCTTCAAATAATCATGCGTCACCTAGGTCAAATGACAGTACCTTCCATACACCCCCATCAAGTATCAATGCACCTTTAAGTAGTGACACGCAAGCCAATAATGGAGAATCAAGTCATGCAGCAGGGGCTGCTCAAGCAACAAATTCATCCATTGGTACTCAAGCAGCACAAAACTTTCATGGCACTGCTCCTCTAGAAGATACAACACCCCGAGCTACGGAGCCAGAAAATCAGCAAAAAGGCATTGAGGAATTGGGAGAGGATAAAATGCATCTCGTTATGAGAGGGGGCACGTAAGTTTACACATTTAATGATATATTACATGTAAAATAGCATAAATATAACGATTCTTAAACTGCATTTTCAAGTTCAAGGCTCAGTCTCAAGTTACCAAAGCTTGCATGTTGTTCTTAAAGGCTAAGTATGATGGTCCTTGGCCAACTTGGGAAAGGTCCCTCAGAAATGGAAGAAAATGCTATGGGAAGAGTTTGAGGTAAGACTTAATAACAATTCTTATGGAATGGATTTATTTGTATCAATGCATATATTTCACATGGGACTAACTGATTTTATTGGTTGGATTGTAGAGAATATTCACATGGGACAAAGTAGATGAACTTAAAGATCGAAGGACACGAAGTCGTATCTCCCATGAGTTTCATAATGTAAGATAAGGAGGATATATTCCAGATTTTGTGCACAAGGATCACTGGGAGTATATGTTAAAGAATATACGGGGTACAAAACAATACCTTAAGAAGCCGGCATCTGCTCAAAAAAACAGAAAGGAGGTTGGGACTGGCTCCATATCTATTGTTGAACATGAAGAAAGATTGGTTCTTAAAAAGTTAAATGATATGAATTTAACTTTATGTATTGTGTTTGTATGTTCATATATCATGCCTAAATTCTTCAAATTTCTTGTTCATATTACTTGTGTAGGAGAAACTTAAAGGGCGACTGATATTTAAGTGATGAGACATTTTGTAGAACTCACAGCATAAAAAAGACACAAAAGGAAAAAAGAAAAGGTGACTAGTGCAGTGACAAAGCAAGGAATGTTAGTGCAAGTCTTCTCTTTCATTGCAAATGACATACCAGATAGGAGGAAGTGGAAAATGTCGCTTGATGGTGACTTCAATGCGAAGGACACTCATTACTTGATTCATCAGGGAGCTGAGGACGATGCATTTACAGGAAAAAAATTGAGATTGGATTTGGACTGTAAACTGTAATCAGAGAATTAAAATGTTCATCTGGCAATGCCTACATAATCGCCTACCGACTAGAGAACATCTTCACAAGAAAAAAATCTCTCCCAATCCTTACTGTCTACAATGTCGGAAACTATTGACCATATATTGAGAGATCGTAATGCAGCTCAACAGTTGTGGCAGAAACTGCAATTGTACCAACTTATATCTGGAATCACAAATTGCAATTTCGAGGATTGGCTCAAGAAGTGTGCGGAATGCATAAAAACGTCACCCATAAACAGTGTACCATGGGGGATGCTTGTTCGTGTATGGATGTTGGGTTTTATGGATTTACAAAAATCATAAACTTTTCGATCCGGGGCATTACTCAAGCGACTTCAGGAGACTATGATCTCTCACATCTATAGAGAAGAAAACGCTTGTGCGGATGCTCTCGCAAAAGCTGGAGGACTATCTACATCCTCTAATCTTGTTATTTTCAACTCTTTACCCCATTTTGTACGCCAATTAGTGGTGGAGGATGCCCGTGGGGATAATTTTGATAGAACTATTTCCGATACCTCTATCCATAACCAACATTTTGTTAGCCTTATAGTGGCAGGTTATGGACAAGAGGTTTTGATCGATGGACCTAATTATAATAACTTTGTGCCCTAACCTACGGGCTAGGGAAATATATACACACACACACACACACACACACATATATATATATATATATATATATATATATATATATATATATATATATATCTTTTACCAAAAAAATGTGGAAATGCTTAGCATGGAAGAGAAAACCGGGGATGGAGAGTAAAGTGGAAAATGGAAAGAACAAGGTCAAAAGAGATATTATATGGTAGATGAGTCTACAAGACCAAGTGAAATTATATACATCACTCCAAGAGGCAAATGCACTTCATGATGAAGAAAATTGGAGTTATCCCCCAAGACATCCTCAAGAACTTCGTAGATAATTCATGATAAGGAAGATCAAGAAAGAGAAAAAGAAGCCAAACCCCCCAGAGACTATATATGGCTTATGAGGAAATGAAGATTGTAGTCATGATGGCCAAAGAATCATCAAAGGAAAAAAATTTGTAGCTCCTATCCCTCTTGATTTTAGATTCATATCTTTGATGCTTATCTTTGCTTGCTCCTGCTTTGATGCTATATCTTACTTGTTGCCATCTCATGTGTTTCTCGTCTTACTTTATGAGATTGGCTATAATTTGGCCTGATATGCTTTTGGCCTTGATCTTTTGTTTATCTATGTGAAAGCTTAACAAATTGACCACCTTAGTTATTATTAAAAAGTTTTTAAAGATTTCAAAGAATCTAAGGTATGTATTTCATATAAGGCTTCCCTCTTTAAAGCAACTTGATCTTACCTTTCTTCATCCTTGTATAGTTGCTCAAAGTATTTTTGGAAAACTCTTGAACTTCATTTTATGGATTTATGGCAAACTTGTGGTTTTTAAGGTCTATCTTGACTAGTTTCCTTTATCCTATGCTTAGATTTTTTTTATGCTTTTGAATGCAAATAACCTTTCTTTGGTTTGTAACCATATGTCATATGGTTGGTTTGTTCATTCTAAGTATGGTGTGCCTCGTTAAGCACCCTTGTTGAGGTTTATGGCATGCTTTTAGCCCTTATATGCATATTCTTGATGCTTGTCATAATCTATGGCGGTTTTTGTTTTTAGGTCACGATATGAGGCAACAACATTGTTTTTATATGTTCTTTCTTATTGAAAATCTATTTGACCATTTTCTAAAAGGTCTTACAATATGACCACTTAGTTGTTTTTCTTTGTTTTACCCTTTAAAGATCCCAAGGGGTGATTTTGAGCATTTTGATGTTTTTAAATGTTTATAACTTTATTATTACTTGTGTTTACTATCTCAAAGTTTCTAAAGATGTTTTAGAAGTATTTTAAAATTGTTTCAAAGCCTTTTGTCCAAATTTCAAAGACTAGAAATCACATGTCTGGCATAACCCCAGTGGACTGAAGGGCATGGACACAGGTCAACCGAGGTGTATATCCGGTCAACCGAAGTCCTGCTTCAATTTTGAAAATGTTGGTTTTTTGTACACATCACTTCTAACCATTGGTTTTAAAACTTCTTGGATTTTGGATTCACTTCATAATTTTCTTAAAACAATCCAATCCTTTTACAAAACACCAAAATCAAAATCGGCATATCTTAAGGAGGAGCTTTCTTGAGTGTTTAGTTTTAAAATTTTCAAAAACTCCCTTAGTATCTTTTGTTCTTCAAAGAAAAATCTTGTGTAAATGTACCCTTTAAATGGAAGACTGTAGATGATGGAGATTGATTGAGATATAAGCTCTTTGAGCATTATGTTGATAGAGTATACTTGATAAGAGTATTCCTTGAAACTTTTACATGACTAATGTGTCTTATTGTGCCTACATCATGGATGTCATGCTTCCTTGGAATTTCTTTTACATCATGATATATATCTTATCTACATTATTTTTATGTTGATAGTTTGTGCTTGATGAAAACATTCCTTGGAGCGTTACATGACTAATGCGCTTTACATAGCTACATTCTTTTCATATTCTATCATATGTTGAAGGAAGGTTATGCTTTTGATTCTATATTACCTCTCCTCCTTCCTTATAGTGATATGAGCTCTCTTGATGCTGTCATTTTATATCACTATGTTTTTATGGCTTATGTTTTTAATGATCATATTCTCTCCATCTCTTTTATCATCTATTCTCTGGGAAGTTTGTGCTCATTTTGATTGTTCATAACTTCCTTTTAGAATTGGTTTTTTATAAGAATTCTTTGTTATTATCTTTTAACATCACCTTTGTAGTTTGGTTTGCTTTCACAATTGGGCTACATTCTTAACCAACTACTCGAGGAAAAGACTTGATCATCTATTATATTTACTTCTCTTCTCCTCGTTCTACTTGATAGGTGATCATATGTACTTTTTTGTTTTGTTTTATCACAACTTATTTTGTTCTTGTATTTCTTGCATATCTCTTGTTTAGCCAACTTGTGTGTTCTTTTTTTGGAGTAGTTTGTTCTTATTAGTGCATCTTCTATATCTACCGCCCTTGTTCATATGAGGTCATGTGCTTTCTATATTTTATTATTTTGATATCATGTATGTTTTGGTTAGCTTGATGCTTAACTTTATATCTATCTTTTTGGCTAACCATCGTTTTGAAGAGGAACATGCTTTATAGTGTTATCATATACCTCTTCTTTCATTGGTTTGTGATACATATGATCATCATGTCTCATACTTATACATTGTATCATATCATCTTGTTAGCTTTGGGTTTTAACTTGATTCTATCTCGTTATAGCTAACTGTGTTTTATGGAAAAGAGGAGATTGTGCTTTAATGTTTCATACTTATATCTCATTTGATTTAGCTTTGTTTGTTGATTCATTTTTTAATCATGTGACCTATCTTTGCATTTATGTGTCATTTTGTGATCTCTTTCTTTTGATTTCAAACAAACTTAAAACCTCTTCCAAAGAGATTTTCTTTAAAAACTTATTAATCATATTCTCATAAATATTTTAAGAAAAAGTATCATCTCTTGGCCACTCATATTCATTTCAAATGGCCTCTTAAAAATGATGTGCTTACATAGCTTTAAAGATATTCCCTTCTTTGGTTTTATTATCTCTTGATCTTATTTTTATCTTTATAAACGCTTCCTTGGTTTTCAATTTATTCAAACAATTCTTGACCAAAAAGCTTCTCCATATTTGATTTCCAACTTATCCCTCCTAAAAACTTTTCATTTTGATCCTTTGGATCTCTATTTAACAAAAAGGAGGAGAAAATGTTTTTCATATTGGCTCTATGATAAACCTTTTTTATTTAGATAAAAATGGGGAGAAACTTTAGTGCTACAAATGTGCCATGAAAAGGTATTTTATGAAAGAAGAAAGCTAAAGAACTTTGCAAAATGGGAGAGATGATGAATTCTTTAAAAGAGGGAGAGTATAATGCTTTTTCAAACCATCTACTTGCCTTGATCATTTGTTTCCTTATATCATGATCTTATTATCCCTGATTTGCATGTATGCTTTTGTTACTTTATTCCCATTTGCATCAATGTTTTGTCATCATAAAAAAAGGGGAGACTGTAAGCCCAAAGGGCAAATGTGGTCAATCTAGTTTTGATGATAACAAACTATTGAGAAGTTCTCCTGTTTGTGTTAGATTGTGTTTTGATTATAAGATCTATAACTCACATTTACATTGATGGAAATGGTACGAAAGCTTCCATGAACCTCTAAGATGCAATCCTACAACATTGAAGATGCTAAAGAAAGAAGGTTACTTTGAAGGATTCATTGAGAAGAAGCTACACAACGCAAGACTCCATAACACAATCTTGAAGTGAATACTACATTGCCTTGAATGTTGTTGCCATGCAAAGAAGTAAGATCCAGAAGTCATGATGCAAAACCGTGATGTTTTATATCAAGGTTCGACTTTTTAGCAGATCTTTCTCTATATCGAAATAGTTTATATGGGAATATACTCAACACAACCCCGGGTAGGCTAAGTATCAATGAAGGCTGAAACACCACAACTAGAGAAACAAGCTAGTTGATACAGTAACTCAAAGAATATGAAGTTCTACCGGAAATTCATAAACAAGTATCAAAGGAATAACCTTAATCAAAATATCAATATATCAAGTCTAATTAAAAAGGTGGCCGAAATTGCTCTTTAAGTAGAGGAATTTCGGTTCCAACAATAAAAAAGAAAAGCATAAAAGAGTCCTTGAAGAAGTAGGACTCTTGGAAAACAACTTGCTATCAAGTAAAACACTTAAACAAGATAATAGGCACATGTTCCTATTATCTTGCGGCTAATCCATAACAAACTAATAAATCTATGAAGAGTCCTAGTTGCATTAGGACTCTTATTAACCAACTAACTAACACATGGACAACATGTCCTTTATTATAGAAAATACTTGCTATTACACGGCTAGAATGGGAAATAACAATGCTGAAGACTTTAATGTATAAAAGACTAAAATGCCCTTAAAATTCGTCCCCATTCTGGACAGCTTGTTGGGCCAACTCGCACGATAATATTGGATATCAAGAAGGCAGAATCTTGTCTTGTGATCTCACGAAAGTTGTAGATTTGACTCTTATCTTTCATATGCAACTGGAATTAGCTTCATTGGATAACTATATCGAAAGTTATGATCATTATACCAAACAGTAGCAAAGTTGTCCATTCCTTGTACACTTGTGATACTTAAGAGGTTGACTTGTACAACATTCCTAGATGTAATTTAGAGTCCTCTTTGTATCATAATACACGTTCCCTTGAGTTGGGCAGCCCCGAGGTTGGTACCGCATCAAGTTAAGAGTCACTCAATCTCAATCACACTCAATACTACATTGCCTTGACTTGTCATTCAAGTGTTGAAGTCCATGGTGCTATGCCTTAGAAGATTACAAAGGAGTTCACCACATGTAGAGGATGATAAAGGTTCAAGGAAAGCTCAAAGAATTGTCTACACATCTAAAAGACATGAAGACCTTGAAGATTAGTCAAGTTATACATAGGTACATCACTTGTGACTAATCTTATTTGAGAATACTAGCTTAAGTATGTAAAGCTCTTGCATGGTTTCAAAACCCTTATTTACACTTTGATTTGATCTTAAAAAGGTTTTGAAAACTTATGTTAGTGTTGGTTTATTCCTATGTTCTTAAACATGTTTTAAAAGTCTTGGAAAACCACTTAGGCATGATTTTCAGAACATTAGAAATGTGACAAGGTGGAAAACCCAGTTTTGGCCTTCAATTAGGCTTAGACCTCGGGCAACCTAATGAAGGTCAATCGATCGAATTGTCTTTTACACTTAGTCAATTTTGAATGATCTAAGACTCTAACAATTATATTGTGCAGACGACCATCTTTTAAGTCGGTCGACCGAGCTCTTGCTCTGGTCTACTGGACCACCCTTTGAGGTCGACCGCAAGCTGTCCAGTAGCTCTGTCTATACTTATTCGTAAGCACCCCAGAGCAATCTGACAGCATGTCGGTCAACCGGAGCTGTCTTGTCATAGGTAAAATATAGTTTTTTTTACCTTGTTTGCTTGTCACTTTTGCCCTCTATATAAAGCCTTTAAGGCTGATTTTTCATACTTAACAAAGCCATACGAGGGAATTTTTTTTTACACTTTAAACAAGCATTCAAACACTTTGACAAGCTAAATGTTTTCTACATTAATCAAAATACTTCATTTTGAGAAAGAGCTCACATACATAATCTTCTATTCTCATTTTGATTAGAGCTATCATTTGTATATCCAATCCATTGAGGGGGTTTTTTTGTATTGAGCTATATTGTAAAGTCTCAATTGTTGAGGCTAATCTTTCTTTGTAAAGGGTTGTGAGAGGCCAGGCTTGTTTGTGAGAGTGGTGGTTTTGGGCCTCCTTAGTGGAGTGGACCTTTTTTGTAATTGTAGGAACTAGAGTGAGTGGTGAACCCGAAAGGTAAGCACGGTTGATGTGTTTGTAAAACCTCCTCACTTAGTAGACTAGATTAGAGAAAGTATTCCCCAAGGGTGAAGAAGGGCTGCTTAGTGCATAAAGGATCATTTGTTGGTCATTTGTTAGTGGATGTAGATCTTTGTGATCGAAACACTCTAAATCGTTGTGTTTGATTTCTCTAACTCTACCTCTTTAATTTAAAGTTTTAATATTCATATATTGTGCTTATGTGCTGCATGAACTTATTTAGTTTAAGAGTAACATGTTTATCTTGAGTTAGTTATCTTGTTTGTTATATCTTGTCTTGGCTTTTCCATAAGTCTTGCACTTAGTGATCTTACAAGCTTTATATATCTTGCTCAGTCTTGGTCCTATGACTTGTGTTTTTTTTATCTTACAAGGTTTGCATATAGGATCCTTGACTTATTATATCTTTCCTCAATCATATTCATAGTCTTGTGTTGTTGTGTGTAGCATCTAACACACTAGTCATCTAAGCTTTATCTCACCTTAAGTAAAGATTTATTTGGAAAAACAAAAAAGTTTAAAAACCTAATTCACCCCCTCATAGGTTCTCTCCCCTTCGGGTATTTTAGAAACCAAACTCGCGTACGATATCATTAAAACGTTTATTCAAGCTTCTAGAAGCTTGATTTAGTCCATAAATGGACTGTTTTAGCTTGCATATTTTTTCGCCATTTCCAGGAGTGACAAAACCTTCATGTTGTGACATGTACAAATCATCTTCAAGGTTTCCATTAAGGAAAGATGTTTTGACATCTATTTGCCAGATCTCATAATCATAGAATGCAGTTATCACTACTAAAAATGACATATTTTGCGTCAGGCGAATGTGCCTTTTCCGACGAGAAAAAGTTTTTGCGTCGGCCATGCGACATCAATTGAGGGGTCGCAGGGAGAGGCGTCACAAAAGCTTTGCGACGGGAAATGCTTGACGCAATTAGTTGTTTCAACGAGAATTTTTCTATTTGCGATGCTTTTTTTTGGACTTGAAAACTTAGAAAAAATGACTACTTTTTTGCATTGCTTATAATTTCCGACGCAATAACTGTCACAAAAACAATTTATGTGGAAACTTATATACTGTCGAAAATAGTTTTTCACCGGCGCAAATATTATAATAAAATTATATTTATTATGGCCGAGCCGGGTCGCCAAGCAAGTCACATTTGAATAACGTAGAATAAAGTCACTCCCTTAGCCACCAAGTCAAGCCACATTTGAATAATGTAGAATAAAGTCTCTCACTTTTCAAATGGATGAGAATTGAATCCACGACCTCCCGCATGTATGTCGTGCAATGAGCCACTATGCTAGTTGATCATTTGTTAATTGTTGTTCCTCCTATTATATTTATTATAATGTAGTTTTTTATTTTGACCCTTTACATTTTTAAATTTCTCTGTGCGTTTTGATTTCCTTTTCTTTATAAATCAAATTAAAATTAATATAGTCTCATTAAATTGTAAATAATTAAATGTATTTAATTTTTCTTTCAAAATATATTTCATAAAGATAACCTATGTATTTGTGTATGCAATTGTTATCAAAATATGAATAAAATTAGTATATATGTATATTATTTTTTGGTAATAAATTTATTTAGTAAACAAATATAAAAAAATAAAATTATATTCTAGATTATAGCATATATATATATATATATATATATATATATATATATATATATATATATATATATTTTAATTCTTTTTTACACAAACAAAAACTATTTATACTTTCCCTCAGTTTCTGTTGCAATGCCACTTTCCTTTTTCATTTTAAATAAATATACATTCAACGTGAGAGGAGAAGAACAATATAACTACATCATATACAAACAATATATTATAAAAGAAAAAATTATATTTTAGGATGAAACTTTTCGTGACAAACATATTTTCCTCGCGGAAAATATTTTTCCATTTTCTCTATTTGTGGAAAAATCATCATATTAAAAAGTTGTATGCAAAAAAAAGTATTGCAATTTATTTTTATATTTTTTAGCTTTAAGGGATTTTGGGTCCAATTAATTTTTTTTTGTGCAAAAATAAATTGTGAATCCACTTTCTAATTGATATTTATCCTCAAATTATTATTAAATAATCTCAATAAATATTTAAAAAAATAAAAAAAATAGATCGTTAATTAGTAAACAATAATTTCATATATTTCAAATGATATATTTAATTAAAAGATCTTGATACATTAATCAAATTTAAATTCGTTCTATTACAAATGTTATTAAATTATAATAATGATTAAACTTTACTTTATAATATTCATCTAAATTCATTCTAATAAGTGCCCCCAAATTTTTGGCATATACGTAAAAGTGCCTCATAATGTGAAATTATATATATGACAAATTTTATAAAAAAAAATATTAAAAATGAAAGTTAAAGTTAAAGTTAAATAACTTAAAAAATATATATCTTCATGATATGACTGATGGAGTATTTAGTTATTAAATTTATTAAGAGATATCTATTAATGATCATGACTAATTGTAATCAAGTGACTGTGAATAATTAAATTTTATCTTTGAAAAATGCATTGTACTATATTATATAAAATCTATTATGCTTTCAAAATTTTATAATGTTTTTGAATTTTACAAAACAACATTGTCAAACAATTAGTTATATAAATAAATATAGTTATGTTATATAAATATATAGTTAAAATATATGATCAAAGTTCTTGTGGTTTGTTGATTAGAGCTTTTTTTTTGGGGGGTGGGGGGGGGGGAGGGGGGTGAGAGGGTTCATATTATACTTACTTTAGAGTAACAATTTTTTTTTAAAAACATAATTATCTTAGGGAGGGAAATTCCACCACCAAACTAATACTAAAAATTTGGTCATTTGCATCTGCTTTCTATACGACGAGAGAATCACATCACAAATTTTGATTATTTTGGGCGAAACAATTTGCGTCGAACGAAGCCTGTCGTAAATATGGTCATTTGCATCGACTTCCTATGCGCCATGAGAATCTCATCGCAAATTGTGATTATTCGCGGCGAAACTTCTTGTGTTGATTGAAGTCCATCGCAAATAATTTAATTTTCACGACGAATTAATTTGCTTACACAAATTCTAATTAGCGGTCGTAAATGCATATCACCAAACGACGCCATACCGTTATTTGCGTTGGTGTGTCAATCTTGACGCAAATGACAGTTATTTGTGATGGTACACGCCCGATGCTAACAGTCTCGAGACAAAAACCTATATTTATAGCCGTTTTGACCAACAAAGCTTGTATATTCTAGCCCTATAAATACCTTTCAAAGCTGAAATTTTCATAATTAATCATGTCATAAGAGGGCATAGGGATATACACTTTCCAAACATACAAGCAAACACTTTTTTTGCTTAGTTTCCAAATCATTCAAAGCATTTGTGTTGAGCTTAAACTTCATCTATCTTTCTATTCTCAATATTGATTAGAGATTTTAATTGTATATCCAATCCAATTGAGGGATTTGTAAAAGTGAGCTATATTGTAAATCCTTGTAGAAAGAGATAGGTTACCCAAAGCTTCACATTTGTGAGAACTAGTTCTTTGTGAGCAAGCAAAAATCTCTTAGAGAGCTTCACTCTTGGTGAGTGTTTATAAGTCCTAAGAGTAGGCACAAGACCTCTTTGTGAGGCAAACACTCTTTGTGAGTGGAGACTTCTTAGTGAAGCAAAAGTCCTAAGAGTAGGCAACAAGACCTCTTTGTGAGGCAAACACTCTAAGTGATTGTAGTTTTCTTTGTGAAGCAAAATTCCTCATTTGTTGAGGCAATTGTAAAAGGTAGAACCCACCTTGCATGTGTTGCAAAAGATATCCATTAGGGAATGTTGAAATCCTTAGGATGTGCCCTAAGGTAGTGGATGTAGATTCCTTGTAAATCAAACCACTATAAATCCTTGTGTTAGTTTTCTCTATCCATACTCTTTTAATTTATTGTTCATATACTTGCTATAACTTGCCTATTTGATTATATGAACATATGTGCTTAGTATAGAAACTACCACATGCTTCCAAGCTTTATATAATTGCTTCACATAGTCATCTAAGTTGCCTTGATCATAATTGAATCACCTTATGTGTTTAAAAAACATACTTTTTGTTAAGGTGACCACTTGGGCAAAAGAAGTTTTAGAAAAGCTTAAAAAGTTTTAAAGAACCTATTTCACCCCACCCACTCTAAGGTTCTATACCCTAAAAGGGTATTTCAATTGGTATCAGAGCCTAGTCTCCTTTTTATTGGACTTACATCCCCATCTAGGAGGATTCATGGCTCATAGTTTTTCTAACTTAGATGACCCATCCCCATCTAGACTACCTCTATTTGATGGCTCCAACTTTGTTAGTTGGCAATGTGCGTTTAAATTGTTTTTGTCTTCTAATGACGTTTCCTTGTTGAGCATTATAGAAGAAGGTCTTTTTATTCCTTCATTCTACACACAAGGTGTCATGGTGCCAAAGTATATGAAAGACTACACGATGATGACAC
Organism: Vinca minor; assembly: GCA_026122235.1. Lineage (NCBI taxonomy): Eukaryota > Viridiplantae > Streptophyta > Magnoliopsida > Gentianales > Apocynaceae > Vinca > Vinca minor. Next base: position 12,345,656 of record JAOCZM010000011.1, on the reverse strand, counting down.
TCAACTTCAAGGCCTTAAATGCTCTTTGTTGTGCATAAAATGAAGAATCTCTCAACAAATTTCATGAATGTGAAGATGCTTATTCCATGATGAATATGCTTGAAACATCATACAAATGAGAAGTTGAAGTGGAAGAGCCAAAGGTGGCATGTCTAGAGTTGGGGACTCAATCTTGTGAAGGTATAGAAGACATCTCAATCACACTTCAAAAGCTTGATACAACCAAGAAGTGTGATCAAGGAGAAATCAATGATCAATTCTCAATAAGCTCAAATAATATACAAATAAGGTATACAAATTGAGCCTTCACAATATGAGATGGAAGAAGAGATGGAACGCACAAGAGGATGATCTTCAAATGGAACTTCATTATGATGGAGATAATGAAGATCAATCCTCTTGCAAAAGGAAAATAAAAATCTTGCCACTAAGCTTCAAAGAAAGACATCCAAAAAGAAGTGGCTTTGGATGCAATCATTCCAAAGAGAATGGTGAAGACTTGAAATGGACATGTTCAAAGAGAAAGAAATCACAAACACTCCATAGCATTTGGATTCCTCAAACTTCAAATATATTCAAGGAATCAAGATGCTCAACTACAAGTGATGATCAACTCTTCAATGACAATCTACAATCATCATCACTTGGTAAGATTCCTAAGGTATCAACTTCACTTTCTCATAACTTTATTATTCATGTTATTAATAGTGTGAGAGGTAAAAGTGATGATATTACTTATACACTTGTTGATGTTGCATCATGTTATATTAGTAATCCTTCGCATGGAAATAACCTAAATGCAAGAGCTTCATTCGTTTGATGTTTCTCTTGCTAGAGTGTCTAAAATATGCAACATCTCAAGATTGGATGATTCTTGATCTTACTTCTCATCTAATGAGAATCATCCTTGTACTTCTAATATTATTAATGTTGATCCAAATGCACACACTTGCCACTTGAGAAAATGCTCTAACAATGTAGGACCTTTGCAAGAGGTAACATATGTTTCTCAAGTTTCCCTTGTAGGTTCCAAGAGATTTAGGTCTCAATTAAAAGAAATGAACCCCAAGGAATGGCAAAGCAAAGCTAAGACTCCAAGCAAAAAGTCATGTGCCAAGGACAACAAGTTTGTGAAGAGCTCATCAAAGAAAAACAAGGAAAGCATCAATGATTACTTCACAAACCAAATGGAGATTGCTTCTAGTGCTACAAATGCAATTATCACAAGAAGAAGCAATCAAAGGACAACCTCCCTCCAAGAAGGAAAAGGTCAAGATCAAGTCCAAATCGTATGCCTCATTGGTCTCTGTATTAAATTCAAAGTCCTAAATCTATAGGCAATGAGGTACAATCTAATCCTTCCCTTGATCTTGAATATGATAATGAGAAGGATCATTATGTGCTCTTAACCGATTTATATGATGTTTTGAAAAGGCTAAATAAGAAGAACAAGATCACTTGTAATGAACTTACTTGCTCACTTAATGAAAGATCTAAAATGCAAGCTAAGTATGATAGTCTTCTTACTTCCTTTCACATCATATCAAATGAAAAAGAGAATGCGCTTTTATCTTTAAATTCTCTGTCTCTTGAAAACCAAGAGTTGTTTGATAAGGTGCATAATGTAGAATCTAAACTTGTTGAGCATAATATCTTAAAGCAAAAATTTGATGTGTTAACCACTTATGTTGATAAGTGTACATGTGCTAAAGATATCCTTGGTAATGTGCTTGTTGCTTCTCAAGCTCATATTGCTTGTAATTGTATAGAGCACAAGCACACACATAATAGTTCACACTTTACTTCTTTTAATGCTAGAACATTACATGCCACTATGCTAAATGCTAAATGCTCTTATTGTGGTAAATGTGGTCATCATGCTATTTGTTGCATTATTAAGAAGAAGATTGAAAGAGGTGCTAAATCTATTTAGATTGAAAAGAATCCCAAAACTAACCCCCCAATGACCCATAAGAAAATGGGAACCAAAATTGCATTGTTTCGTAGGAAACATGGGCAAACCGGCCGACCGTACAAGGCAACGGTCGACTGCACAAATGGTAAAATTGCCTCAGGCAAAGACAGGGTATCCCGGTCGACTGCAACAGACTCCCGGTCGACCTAGGCAGAATGCCTATCAGTAACAGGGTACCTCAGTCGACCGACATCCTTCCTCGGTCGTCCAAAATTTGGACAGAAAGAAATTCAATTTTAATTGGACGATGGTGGGCGACCGGATAGGACTCTGGTCGACCGAAGTGTCGTGATTTAGTAGAAATCAAGGGTTTTCTGTTCGGAATTTCAAAATTAATATTTCCCTCTCTCAAACCCTTTCATCTATTATCCTCAAATTCAAAGTCTATATCATTCCAAAACTCAATTCCTTCCTTATTTCATCTTTTCATAACAAGATGAAGACAAATCAAACCTCCAAACCACCTTCAAAATCTTCCAAAAATTAACCCAAGAAAACTCCATCAAAGAAGAAAACCCCCACCAAAAGACCTCGTGAACAACCTCTAACTATTAGAGAACCGATTCAACTTGCTCCAAAGAATGGCTATGAAGAATTTCATTTCTAGCTTAAGTAAGCCTTCAAAATTCTTGCCTTATGGGAGTTTATGGACGGTACTTTTTAAGAAATTCAAGATTAAAACTATCAACTCCTACTCCAAAAAGTTACAAGTACAACATGTACAAGGATGGCCTCTTCCACCAAATGCATATGATATTGGTCAATGAATAACTCTTGGCCACTTTGGTTGCTCAAAACAAATCCTCCAAAGTATGTGAAACTTTGAGGAGAGAGATAGAGAAAAGAGGACTTCAAAGGCCAAATGAGCAAAATGTGTCATTTAATGAAGACGTGCCAATGCAAGAAGGTCAAGGGGATGCATATGAAGACATTCACTTTGAGATTAATGAAGAAGGGAATACCCAAACTCATTTTGGAAATCAAGAAGATATTCCTAGAGAAAATATTTATAGAAGACCTCCTCAACCTAGGAATGCTGCAAACATTGACATCCTTAACCAAATCAATAACAACTTGAAGATGATACTTGAAAAGTTGTCAATTTTGGATGGTGAGGTTAAGGATTTGAAGGGACAAGTTACGGACTTGAAAACTAGGTTTAATGTGATGAACTACAAGGTTGATGACATAGATAGACATATTAAATCAAAGAAATCAACTTTGGAAGTTAATGAGGAGGATGAAGAAGAGAAGAAAGAAGAAAGAAGAAGATGAAGAATATGTGAATCTACAAATGAAGATTTCATCAATGTGAATGACGGAAATCAAGATGAAGAGGAGAAAATGGATAAAGAGGCCAAAGAAATGCTTAACATTGAAGATGATGAAGAAACTTTGGGAGAAGAAGGGATAGAAGAGGTAGGAGATGAAGTTCAAGAAGTGTAAGACAAGAATAGTTTGGTTGAAGAAAGTGGAGAAAAAAGGAAAAAAATGTTGAAGCTTCACTAAAGGACTTAAATGATGAAGAAGATTGAGAAGTTCAAAGGATCTCATTGAAGACACTCAAAGTGCAAGAAGCAACTCTTCAAATGAATGAGAAATTTCTAAACTCAATCTTACTTTCCATTTCCTTGTATTTCAACTCATGTCCTTGTATTCCCCTTTATTTATCAATTGTGTACCCTTAGAATAGCAATTGTTGAACTATCATTATCATTTCCTTGTATGAAATGCTTAAAGGGGCACCTTGATGCTTATATAATATGCTTTTCTCTATAATTGTTTTGATTTTGTTAGCATGTTATAGTTTATGAGCTTAATGATTTGATACCTATGATGAAAGCTCATTTGAACTCCCTCCCCTCTATTTTTAGTGTCTTATTCTTTAGGCGAGTTTGTGTATGCTTTTTCTTGGTTTTTATTTGATCTTTATAGCATATGGGGTGTTTTGGTGTTTATATTCAAGTCAATAGCATGATTCTTAAGTGGTTGATTTGCTAGATGCTTGACTTAGGATATAAACTGTGTTTGAGGCATTGCATATGCCTGTTATGTGTTTATATGAGTATGTGGCTTGGTTTAAGCTGAATATTGTAGGTTTTCTTGTTTTTTGTCAAAAGTTCGGTCGACCGGACAATGGGTATCAGATCAACCAAACACATTTGGTTGACTACTGGAAGAATGACAGGTCGACCGACAAAGCCAAATTCCAGCATTTCTTGAACTTCAACTTCAGTATTTTGTAAGTTTTGTTGTTTTATTCATATAGGCACAACCTTAGGGGGAGATTTCAAATGTTTTCATCTTTTACCCCCCCCCCCCTCAATATATGTGATGTATGCGCAGTTCTCCTATTTTACATCATCACATCACTTGTTGGCTTGTTTTCATCTTTATTTCTTATAGCCAACTTGTGTAAGTTATTTTGCGAGTTATATGTGTTATACATGTTTATATTCTACATACATTTCTCCCTTATAACTTTGAGATTATACTCTTAAATTTTCTTATCCATTGTGATCTCATATAGTTTTTGGTTAGTATTGTTTTAAGATGTGTTAGACTCATTTAGCTAACCATTAACTTATTCGAGGAATGTTCATAAAGTGTTATCTTACACTTCCTCTACTTCTTATGGTTGTGATACATGTTCTTAACTTATGTATCATGGTATCACTTCCATTAGTACATTGTTAGCTATATTTTCAAACATGTTTTTATCTCAAATAGTTAACATAGTATGGTTGATAAACGGGGAGATTGTTCTTAAAGTTATTATTCCTTATCTCCTTTGTTTTTAACTTAGGTTGATATTCTTTTTTAGCCATATATGACCATATTTTGATTTATGTGTCATTATGGACTCTTGGTATTTAGAAATCAACCAAGTTTATTCAAAATAATCCTTCTTCAAATAATTTTTGGTCTTTAGATTTGATCATTTGGTTCTTGTATTATCAATATACTAGACCATTAAGATTCTCCATAGTTTTAAAGGTATTTCTATATGGCAGAAATCTTAAATTTCGTCAAGGTTATCCACAATTTAAACCTTATTCCTCCTTCCTTTTCCTTTTCCTTCTAAGGGTATTTTCAAATATTTTTCAATTGATTTTAAATAAAAATGAGGAGTAAATGTTTTCTTATTGTCGCTCTGATTTCCCTTTTTTTATTTTGACAAAAATTGGGAGAAATTTTAGTGTTGCAAATGTGTCAAGAGAAGTAATTTACAAAAGGAGAAAGGTTAGAACTTGCAAAATGGGAGAGATAAGAGTAGAATATTTTCTCAAAACATCTACTCGCCTAGATCCTTAATACCCTTATCTCATGCATACATATTTATATGCTTTAAAGATTTATCTTTTGCATATTATTCCCATTTGCATCAATGTTTTGTCATTATAAAAAATGGGGATTGTTAGCCCAAAGGGCAAAGTGATCAATTTTGTTTTGATGATAACAAACCATTGATAGTTCTAATGTTTGGGTGAGCATGCTCTTAATGATAGGATCCTTAGTAATCACACCAACATTGATGAAAATGGTAAGATAGCTTCTTGTATACAACCAAAGGTATGATCATACACACAATGGAGCTATACTTTGCAAGACTCCATAGCACAAGCATGAAGTCAATCCACATGATATGGAAGTACTTGCAAAGTCAGTGAAAAAGGAAGATCAACATGTCAAGTGCTACTCAATCGAACAAGTAAAGAATCAAGTGGTACACTCATTGACAAGAAGAAGTGTGAAGTCCAATACACTGCATTAAGAATGCACAAGGAGTTCAACACTCAAAGAAGATATTGATCCAAGGCTTCAAAGTCCAAGCTCCAAGAAGAAACAACTTGAAGACTTGAAGACCTTAGGAAGATTAGTCTAAGCTTATAGGTAATCAATCCTTTGTGACTAATCTTTCTTTTGAGAATGCTAGGATACAAGAATGTTTAAAGCTCAACAATTCATGCTTTCAAAACCTCATGTTTACATTATTCAAGTATTTTGAAAAGGTTTTTGCAAACTAGTTGGTCAATGTCTAAGTTCTTTAAAATGTGATTTATATCTTTACAAAACACTTAAGCATGTGCATGAGAACATTAGAAACTCAACTAAGTGTAAAAACCACTTTGAGACACTTCTCCGGTCGACCTAGGCTTTGCCTCGGTAGACTTGAGATGTGTGGCCGACCAGCAGTGTTTGATCCGGTCGACCAGTGTGTTTTTGTCCTTATCTGAGTTTTGAATGGTCCAATGCTCCAACGACTATATTCTATCTGGACAACCGTGATATAAGGTAGGTCGACCGAAATTGCTTCGAAAGATCTGACCCCATGAACTCGGTCGACCGAGATGTGGACAGTAGGCCTTTAACCATTGATTTAAGGCACTTCGGTCGACCTACTGTCTAGTAGTGGTCGATCGGAGCTGTCAATTCAAGGCCAAAATTAAAGCCGTTGTGACCAACAAAGCTTGTATATTCTAGCCCTATAAATACATTTCAAAGCTGAATTTTTCATTACTAATCAAGATATAAGAGGGCATAGGCAGATACACTTTCCAAACATACAAGCAAACATTTTTTTGCTTAATTTCCAAATCATTCAAAGCAATTATGTTGAGCTTAAATTTCATCTATCTTTCTATTCACAATATTGATTAGAGATTTCAATTGTATATCCAATCTAATTGAGGGATTTGTAAAAGTGAGCTATATTGTAAATCACCTTAGAAAGAGATAGGTTACCCAAAGCTTCTCATTTGTGAGAACTAGTTCTTTTTTAGCTAGCAAAAAGCTCTTAGAGAGCTTCAATCTTGGTGAATGTTTATAAGTCCTAAGAGTAGGCATAGGACCTCTTTGTGAAGCAAACACTTTTTGTGAGTGGAGACTTCTTAGTGAAGGAAAAGTCCAAAGAGTATGCAACAAGACCTCTTTGTGAGGCAAACATTCTAAGTGAGTGGAGTCTTCTTTGTGAAGAAAAATTGCTCATTTGTTGAGGCAATTGTAAAAGGTATAACCCATCTTGCATGTGTTGCAAAGTGTGTCCCTTAGTAGATGTTGAAATCCTTAGGATGTGCCCTAAGGTAGTGGATGTAGATTCCTTGTGAATCGAACCACTATAAATCCTTGTGTTAGTTTTCTCTATCCCTACTCCTTTAATTCATTGTTCTTATACTTGCTATAACTTGCCTATTTTATTACATGAACATATGTGCTTAGGATAGAAATTATGACATGCTTACAAGCTATATATAATTGTTTCACATAGTCATCTAAGTTGCCTAGATCATAATTGAATCACCTTATGTGTTTAAACAACATACTTGTTGTTCAGGTGAACACTTAGGCAAAATAAGTTTTAGAAAAGTTTTAAAAGTTTTAAAGAACCTAATCCACCCCCCTCCTCTTAGGTTCTATACCCTCAAAGGGTATTTCACACTTTGTCCTCATTAGTGATATAGAAGTAGTACCCTTTAGTTGGCTTATAATACCCTACAAATGAGCACTTGATAGACTTAAGACTCAGCTGATCAGAAGAAAGGCGTTTCACATACGCCTCGCATCCCCAAATCTTTATGAAAGACAAACTAGAATGTTTTCCAGTCTATCTCATATGGTGTTCTTTCAACAGACTTTGATGGAACTCAATTTAGTGTCAAAGTTGTTGTTTTTAAAGCATGACTCCAGAAAGAGTTAGGTAGTATGATAACCCGAACTTTTTGGCATTTAATAATAACATGCTTAATTGAATTTATGTGTTAAGTGTTTATTATATGTGAATTTGATGTTCAATTATTTAGGGTGGCTTTATGTATGTACATAACTTAGAGGACTTAAGTGTTGACAACTTGTGGGGGGTGGTTTGACACCTTTTCAAAAGGTATGACTCTTGGTAGTTAGTGAAGCAATTTGGTGGTTAGAAGGGAAAAGAGAGTTTAGAGAAAAAGGGAGAGAAGAAAAAGAGAGAAGAAGAAGAAGAAGAAGAGTATGGAAAAATAGTGAGTTCAGAATAAAAATCAAAATTAAAGTAGTAATCGAACACTGATTTGAGTGATTCTTGTTGCATATCGAAGTGAACGGATAAGGCTACGTGTGAGAAGTGACGTGGGTGGATTTCGAGTTCCCTGGAAACAGAATCATTCTGTTGAAGTTGCTGCATTTTTCTGCTTTCGGTATTGTGCTTTGCTTGCTATAATTCCAAGTAAGACTCGTCACCCTTGTATTTTCCGTCCTAATACTCATGAAAATGTGTACGTTTATACTTATAGAACTTCGTGTTGGAAGTATTTAAAATTCATGATTTACTGCATAGGATAAAACGTTGAATTGTCATACTTGTATGTTGATCATTGAACTTTATTGTGCATATTGTTTGTCATCTCATGTTGCATCTTTAGTGTCGACCTCTTAATACTTTTAGAGTCTTAAATGTTGTATGTTCAATGGAGTCGTCACTTGTTGAGCTCTTGTTTAGGATCGACCTTATTGTAGGATTCCTTCGAGTGCATTGTGAGAGAGTGTTGTCGTTGAACTTATGAGTTCTCGACCTGTGTGATCAATGAGCCCGTTCCTAACCGAGAGAGATGTTAGGGGTCACAAACGGTCTCGTGGAGTCCACAGTGGTGGGCAATGACATAATACGAATGAATCCTTAAAGATTGAGCCCTTCGTTCGGGAAGAAACTAAACTCATGTAATGCATATGAAATCATTCCCTTCTAGGCTAAAAGTTGGGGACCGTTGTAACTTTAGGGTAGTGATTAGATAATTGAGCTCAGCCATTCGAATTTTTGTGCATTTTCGTATGTTGGGATGAGCAACAATAGTGCTTGTGTCACATTTCCGATGGGTAGATATTAGATTTAACGAGTACGGTTTGTGTCTTACTTTTTGTGTGTTGATATTTGTCATTCATATGTACTTATGCATAAAAACTGAGTATTTTGGGGTTGGGATTAGTATTGTGCATAAATGCACTTTTCCTTCACAAATTTGCACTGAAAAAATGATTGACTAGATCTCTATCGACCGGAAAATCCATCCCTCGTCCGAGACAAACTACTAGGATTAGACGGACGAGGAGAGAGTCTATTAAGGTCGACCGGGTTAAGGAACCCATCGACCTAAGGATGAGACGACCGACCGGTGGGTGATGTTGGTCAACTGGACTTTTGGACAGTATGTTGTCCTTTTTCAATAGACCATTCGGTCGACCAGTTTTGGTGTTTGGGTCTACCGAAGTGTGGCATCTTAGTGATATTGTTTTCTATTTGTAATGGTCCCTTATATTGTTTTTTAAAGGTTGTTTGGTGAGGTTTTCACGTGTAATGTGTCTTATGAAGGGACCTAAGCTTGCATATTTCCACACTTTATTTGGAAAGTCGGGAAAATGGTTATGGGTCTCATTAGATGTTTCATCCCAAGGGTGTTGATGGTTACTGGGCTTTATAGCTCATTTCTTTACTTTCTTTTATTTTCAGATGATGAGTTATCTGAGGAAGGTGAATATGTGGAGCAGTGGGAAGGGGATTACAATGAGTGATTCATAACAAATGCATGTAATAAATAATTTCCTTTTAAGTACTTTGAACTCTGGACATGTAATAACTTATAGATAACTCACTTTACTTTATGTTGGATTATGTAGAATTCTGAAAATTAATGTAAGCATTTGTGTTTCCTTTAGTAATAGTATAATGGACTTTACTATTTCTGTTTTGATTTTGTGCCTCATTGGCATATGAGGTACTGCCAGGTCATCACCCGGTTTCGGGTTGTGACATAAGTGGTATCAAAGCAGGTCGAACCTTAGAGATAAAACCTGAAATGAATGTAGGATGAACTTGGTAGATAACATGTGAGATATGTGATGGGTAGAGACTCTAGAATAGGGCGTACTTGTTTACTTACTGCTTTATATGTTGTTATTGATTCTTATATGGTAGTGTGATTGTTATGTATGTTATCTTGTTGTTTGTGTTGTACCATGTTATGTTTTCAACTTGTTGAGCATGTTATGTGAATTTATCGCTTACCATATACTGTGGGATGATATTGGGGAGAAGATGATAACATGGCCAGAATTAGTACAAGTAACTATGGAAGTGGTGCCACTTATTCGGGTAAGGTTGAAGGCAGCTCAAGATAGACAGAAAGGTTGGGCGAATAGAAAACGAAGATCAATGGAACTTGAGGTTGGTAAAAAGGTATACTTACGAGTCTCGCCAACTAAAGGGGTGATACGGTTTTGTAAAAATGGGAAGCTAAGTTCGAGATATATAGGACCATTTGAGATATTGGAAAAGGTAGAGGATCTGGCATATCATTTGGCATTACCGCAAATGCTGTCACGAATACACAACGTATTCCATGTGTCACAGCTAAGGCGTTATGTGTCGGATACTAGTCATGTATTCGAAGTAGAACCATTGGAACTACATGAAGACTTGTCTTATCAAGAGGTACCAATAAGGATTGTGCATCGTAAGGATCAGTTTCTGAGGCGACACACCATGCCTTATGTTAAGATACAATGGTCGAATCACTCCGGAAGAGAAGCCATTTGGAAAATTGAGGAAGAAGCTCGCCTGAAGTACCCACAACTATTTGAATCCTAAGGTAACCAAGTTTCGGGGACGAAACATTTGTAAGGGGGGAAGGATGTGATAACCCGAACTTTTTGGCATTTTAACATGCTTAATTGAATTTATGTGTTAAGTGTTTATTATATGTTAATTTGATGGACAATTATTTAGGGTGGCTTTATATATGTACATAACATGGAGGACTTGAGTGTTGACTTATGAGAACTTGTGGGAGTGGTTTGACACCTTTTGAAAAGGTATGTCTTTTGGTAATTAGTGCAGGAATTTGGTGGTTAGAAGGGAAAAGAGAGGTTAGATAAAGAGGGGGAGAAGAAAAAGAGAGAAAAGGAAGAAGAGGGAGAATCTGGAAAAATAGTGAGTTTAGGTAAAAATCATAATTTAAGTAGTAATCGAACACCGATTGGATTGATTCTTGTTGCATATCGAAGCTAGCGGATAAGGCTACGCGTAAGAAGTGACATTAGTGGATTTTGAGTTCCCTGTGAACGGATTTATTCTGTTGAAGTTGCTTCATTTTTCTATTTTCGGTATTGTGCTTTGCTTGCTCTAATTCCATGTAAGACTCTTCACCCTTGTATTTTCCGTCCTAAAACTCATGAAAATGTGTACTTTTATACTTATGGAACTTCGTGTTGGAAGTATTTAAAATTCATGATTTACTGCATAGGATTAAACGTTGAATTGTCATACTTGTATGTTGATCATTGAACTTGATTGTGTTTGTTGTTTGTCATCTCATCTTGCCATCTTTAGTGTTGACTTCTAATATTTTTAGAGTCTTAAATTCTATATATTCAATGGAGTCGTCACTTGTTGAGCTCTTGTTTAGGATCAACCTTATTGTAGGATTCTTTCGAGTGAATTATGAGAGTGTTGTCGTTGAACTTGTGAGTTCTCGACCTGTGTGATCAAGGAGCCCGATCCTAACCAAGGGAGATGTTAGGGGCCACAAACGATCTACAGTGGTGGGCAATGACACAATATGAATGAATTCTTAAAGATTAAGCCCTTCGTTCGGGGAGAAACTAAACCTATGTAATGCATATGAAATCCTTCACTTCTAGGCTAAAAGTTGGGGACCGTTGTAACTTTAGGGTTGTGATTAGACAATTGAGCCCAGCCTTGTGAATTGTTGTGCCATAACATGAGTCGTATTCGAAGGATCCGATGTTGTGTATGTCCGTATGTTAGGATGAGCAACACATGGTGCTTGTATCCCATTTTCGATATGTAGATTTGGATTTAACGAGTACGGTTTATGTCTTACTTGTTTGTGTGTTGATATTTGTCATTCATATGTAAATGTGCATCAAAACTGAGTATTTTGTGGGTTGGATTCAGATTGTGCATGAATACACTTTTCCTTCACAAATTTGCACTGAAAAAGTGACTGATTGGATCTCAGTCGACTGGAGCATCCATCCCTCGTCCGAGACAAGGGGAAGGTCTATTCAGGTCGGCCAAGTTAAGGAACCAATCGACCTAAGGATGAGACGGTCGACCGGTAGGTGATGCTGGTCAACCAGACTTTTGGACAGTGTGTTGTCCTGTTTTCTATAGGCCATTCGGTCGACCGGTTCTGGTGTTTGGGTTGAACGAAGTGTGGCATCTTAATGATATTGTGTTATGTTTGTTATGGTCCCTTATAGTGTTTTCTATAGGTTGTTCGGTGAGGTTTTCATGTGTAAAATGTGTCTTATGAAGGGACCTAAACTTGCATATTTTCACACTTGATTTGGAAATTCAAGAAAAGGGTTTTGAGTCTCATTCGATATTTCATCCCATTGGTGTTAATGCTTACTGGGCTTCATAGCTCATTTTTTTACTTTCTTTTATTTTCAGATGATGAATTATCTGAGGAAGGTGAATATTTGGAGCAGTGGGATGGGGATTACAATGAGTGATCCATAACAAATGCATGTAATAAATAGTTTCCTTTTAAGTACCTTGAACTCTGGACATGTAATACCTTATAGTTAACTCACTTTACTTTATGTTGGATTATATAGAATTCTGATAATTAATGTAAGCATTTATGTTTCCTTTAGTAATAGTATAACGGACTTTACTATTTCTGCTTTGGTTATATGTCTCATTGGCATATGAGGTATTGCCAGGTCATCACTCGGTTTAGGGGTGTGACAGGTAGGCTTGCATTTCTTATCATAGATCGATCAATATCTAATAGTTTTTTATTTCTCCATTCAGATACGCCATTCCATTGTGGAGTAGCCGGAGGAGAGAGTTGGAAAAAAATCCTAAGATTGTCACGAAATGCTTGACTTAAGTATTCTCCTCTTCAATCATATCGAAGTATTTTAATACTCTTTCCAAACTGGTTTTCTACTTCATTTTTAAACTCTTTGAACTTGTCAAAAGCTTCTGATTTGTGTTTCATAAGATACACATATCCATATCCACTGAATTCATCAGTAAATGTAATGAAGTATAGATAACCACCTCTAGCATGTATATTGAATGGACCACATACATCACTATGTATTAATCCCAATACATCATTTGCTCTTTCTCCAATTCTAGTAAAAGGAGATGCAGTCATCTTACATATTAAACCAGGTTCGCATGTATCAATTGATTCAAAATAAAATGATTCCAATAATCCATCTTTATGTAGTTAATTTGGAAATGTGTTTCTCATTTAAATGGCCTAAGCGACAATACCAACGATATGTAGGATTTGAATCATTTTAGTGCTTATGTTATATATAGGTGAATCAAGGTCTAACACATATAGACCAGTATTCAAGTTTGCACTAGCATAAAAGATATTATTCAATGAAAACGACAATAGTTGGTTTTTTATACTAATGTCAAAACCTTTCTTGTCCAAACAATATATTAAAATAATATTTTTAGTCAAAGTAGATACATAGAGACAATTCTCTAAATCTAGAGCAATCCCAGAAGGCAAACTAATACAATATGTCCCTACAACTAAGGCAGCAACAACATGTTCTCCATTGCCAACACGTAGGTCCACTTTTCCTTTTGTCAATTCACTACTCCTTTAAAGTCCATGCACATTCATACGAATGTGAGAACCACAACTGGTATCCAATACCCAAGAAAAAGTAGTCATAGACAAATTGACTTCTATAATATAAGTACCTATAAAATAAGTATTTGTGCATGTATCAACGTTTTCTCATTTCTCATGTCTCTTTGATGCAAGATAATTCTTACAGTTCCTGCGCTAATGTCCTTTATCACTACGATGGTGACAAATACTATCCTTAACCACCTCGCCTTTAAGTTTCAATGCTTTACTGAACTTGTTTGGTTTGCCCTTTAATTTACCGCTAGACTTACATTTAAGCTTACAGAGACCTTTGGCTTTGCACTTTTGTACAATCACAATGGTTTTGGACTATCTTATTTCCTTCTCAACGGTCCTTAGCAAACTCAACAGTTCAGGTAATGGCTTGTCTATTTCATTCATGTTATAGTTTAGAACAAATTGACTATATGATTTTGACAACGATTGCAGAATTGAGTCGGTAGACAGCTCTTGGCCAAGAGGGAAACCCAATCTGCTATGGTTTTCAACATACCCTATCATTTTAAGAACGTGGCTTCCGATTGAAGTTCCCTTTACCATCTTGCATTGAAACGGAGATTTTGGCACATCAAATCTCTCATATCGAGCTTGGCCCTGAAATAGTTGCCTTAGAAGATCAATCATGTCAAATGGACCCATTTCCTCATGTTGCTTATGAAGCTCATAGGTAATGGTGACTAACATAAGGCTAGTCGTAGGGATCCAAACGGCTTAATGTTTTTTAAAATTAGGATTTTGGGACCGGTGTGCTGAGGCGGGTTCGCTCGCGAGTTTAAGTCGGGGTAGGGCGGGACAGGCTTAGTTGGAAAATAGGAAATGCTTACCCGAGACAGCCCGACCCACTTCTTCGACACATTTATAGGCGGGGCGGACTTGAGTTTGACAGAGTTTGGCTCTAAGCCAGCTTGATCGGGGCGGACTAACCCACTTGTCATTGCTAGTATTGGTAACACAAACGTGAATAAAGATCACTAGCTTCTTCTCCATTTGTTGTTTTGATTTTTATTTATACTCTGTTTCTTTTACTTTATAATTTAGTTTATAGTTTATCTCGTTTAACCATTGTGTCAAATATACAACAATTAGATAGATTATCCCGCTCCATGAAATTATGCCCTACGCTTGACACCCTCAACCGATTTCATAAACTTGGGCTAAAAATAGGTACATGTAATGGGCTTTGTGCGTAGGTTGAAACTATTGGGCTTATATCTGATTATAAAAATAATTGAAGATTCACTGTAACATTCATTGTTCTTCAATAGCATATAAGCCCACATGTTATATTTTATTCAATTGGATAAAAAAATTGTTTCAGTGAGAAGCAGAGAAAAGCAGTTAACCATGGCGGGGTATTGCTACTGTCACTTTTTCCCTAAGGCGCACGATTATTTTCTGTGGATAATTCTGATATAAAGCAGGTCTAATAGATCTTCCAATTCAAAAGTGATCACATCACCATAAAATGAGGAGAGATACAACTTTGTGAGCGTACAACAGGAGCAGGTCTATTGGATCTTGTGAGGAGAGATACAACTTTGTGAGACGGCACAGCTAGTGGTTCAGCACCTGCAGAACATTATAGAAACTACATGATATTTTCGCTTCAGATCCAACGGTCAGGAAAGGCGCGAATTGCAAAAAAAAAAAAATCCGCCACACCCAATCAGAATACCAGAAACCCCCAAACCCCTTCTGCATCGTCTTCCTCCCACGATCTCAAGCCCCTTTAATGGCGATTAACACATTCACAATGAAATCTACCATATATTTCCTTAATTTCATCTCAGATTGAGATTTCCCTTTATTTTCTCCATCACAATCGTGATTTTTGTTCGGGATTACTGTTATATTTCCTTAATTTAATCTCAAATTGAGATTTTCCTTATTTTTTCTATCACAATCGTGATTTTTGTCCGAAATTATCGTTATATTTCCTTCAGTTAATCTCAGATTGAGATTTTTTTTTCAGATTCCTTAATTTTCTCCATCTCATATTGAGATTTTTTTCAAATTCCTTAATTTTCTCCATCTCACTATGGAAATAGCTGTTAATCACTATGAAAATAGCTATTAACACCAGTTGATATATTAATTTGGAAATCGTCTTTTGCATACTTATTTGTTTGTAACAAAATTTAGTTGTATATTATATTAGATATTGATGCTGCAGTTGAGGAAGGTGAACCCATAAAAGAGGTTAAAAAACAAAAGGGAATAGCCGTAAGTTATGTACGTAATAGCTATAACATATATACACAATAGCAATAATATATGTACACAATAGCTATTATCTAAAATCGAAAACTAATTACAATTGTTACAACTATAATCCAAAAATACTAATACAAACTTTAAAGTGAAAAAATTGCCACTGTTAAAATTTTATTACATTAGACAAGAAGCAATCAACTATGCAACGTCTTCGAATAAAATTGGACTTCGCCCTCTGAGTCTATTCGGATAGGGCATCTTACAGTGCAAAAATACAGCTTCTTATAAAAAACATCATCCCAAAATGGTAATTTTCTGATGACACACCAGGAAAATCCATGATTATCTGTAAAAACAAATGCAATAATTATCAACAAAATACTAATAAACAACATAGACAGAGATCTAAAACTAATAACAATAAATATTTAGAATTAGAACACATAATTATAAATACTAGTAAATAATATCTATTAGACATTCAATCCTAAAATAGTTTAACAATGGTGTAATGAAGAAAATCATTGTGACACCCTGAACCCCTCCGCTAGGGTCCACTGCGACTGAGTAGGATGTCTGCGTGCCTCTCGACACTAACATGTACAAAATTTCAAATGCTCGGAGGCAAAGACGACAAAATAAGAAATATATAATACAAAAAAAGTTAACTCTTACAAGGTAAATAACTGAAATACAAAATTCTCATAGGTGGATCTGATACATGATGGTTTCCAAAAGTATGATAGTATCTAAAGCTCTTAGGATAGTTTTCCATGAGATTATTGAGCTCATTTCCTGGACCAGCTTATAAGAAAACATGTCATAAAAATACGTGTGAGCCAGAAAGCTCAGTGAGTTCGCGTGTGTGCCAGTATATTTTCAAATATCTTTTAGTGAATGCATGCATATGCTTTTTGAAAATATTCTTAGTGCAAAATAAATTCATTTTTTCTATCGAGTTTCAAGATCATATGCAAAAACACATGGAGGGTAGAGGCGCAGTCGAAAAGTCTGAACAAATCAAGACATATAAACACAACCTCTAAACCCGAGTTTCCAAAATAGTTTTCAAATCAAAGTCGGCTCACAGAGACAAGTCCGGATCCCGAAGTCATTACCAGCCTCATACCATTACGAGCTCGAATTTAATACTTTACGCCTCCCCAAACACAAAACCAGACTACGAGAATTGGGGCACCTACCAATCCGCACCTGGTGACTAACTCCAACATCGAGCCCCTCCTGGCTCGCCGCAGAGCAGCCGAACACCACAAATTGATGTTCCACCCAAATAAACGCAGTATCGATTGGGCCGAGCCCTCCCCGAATACTACGCCCCCTTCAAGTGGTACCACAATCCAGAGTCTATGCGTTCCACTCCAGCAGAAGATGCCCTAGCACAGGTGACTAGCCATGTATAGTGCAATCCACTGACGCTTCAGGATATCAAATCATTTTCGAATCGTATCCAAATCAAACCTGGTCGGAACGGGATTTTAATGCAAATTTCACAATCAAAAGGGCCAACATAAAGGCCAACCAACATAATCATATTCAAATCTAATTCAAAATATTCACCCGTCCGCCAGTCTAAATATAAAAATACACAATTTCTCAAATATGCCAAGACAATGCACATGGGTTTCCAAAACAATGCATTTTTCATATATCAAAGAATTTTTCGAAACTTACCTGTGTTAACCTAAGCACCGCTCTTATGCAATTTTAATGCACATTTTATACAAACATTGGAGAACCTTTCCTATTTAAAATAGTTGACAAATAACCAAATTCTTAAGAATAAATAATTTCGTAAGCACTTTAAATCCATTAAGTTTAGGTTTGCGAAACTCACCTGATAGTGCTAGCTAACCAAGTCCTTCACTTAAACAAAGGCTTCCTACAAATCCAAATGACTTAATAACTTAGTCGAAATCCATTTAACAATTTTCTACTTTCTTGAAGCGTGAGTTTGCTTCTGTTCATAATATCATCACACCTTTCTGAATACTAAATTATTAGTCTATCCAAATTTCTCACACAAAATTTGCACATGCAATCCAAAATTTTTTGTTTAAAATGCTACATCGCAAAGTTTAAATTTACAGATTTACTAAAAATTAAATCAATATTTATACTTTAATTTTACGGCATTTAGAAAATATTGATATAGATACAATAATCTAGATTGAAACCAAATTTTGCAAATGTTAATATGATAAGCACATTTATATACGAGTAAAGGTTTAAGTTTGCTAAATCTGAAATCCATTTTCAAAATAAAATTTATTCAAAAACGTTTTCTTACAAACATTACAGAGAAAATGTTGTCAAAACAAATAAATAAGTATCTTCTTCTCTTCTCCTTTTCTAAAATAAAATTTTAGTTCAAACTGAATTTTAACTTTAAATTTATCAAATACTTGCACAGATCTAATAACTCGAAGCGAAAGTGGAAATCTAAAATCCAACTTTAATAACAAAGTCTACTCTAAAAGTTATTCTATAGATCTACTGGATCTAAAGAAATCATAAGAAGTACTAGTAAAGTTTTGTTAATAATTATAAAAATAATACTAGTTTGACCATACAAGTTTACTTAATAATTTTACAAGAACTATAAAGATTAATAATACAATAATTATCGTTAAAAATAAATAAACTTATACAATAATTATCTATTATATTCCAAATTAAACAAAAAAAAAAATCAAAATAAATCCTACCTAATTTAAAATATAAAACAAAGAAAAAGCAAAACGAAAAAGAAAACTAAAGAGAAATGAAAAGAAACATACCTCAAAGTACTCCTACTGCTGCGAAAAATGAAAAGTTTTATTTTGGCTCAAATTCATAGTTTATATATTCAGAGGTTATTTAGCAATATATATATACACACACACACACAAAGGCTCTAGTTCATTTATATTGGTTAAGATAGAGGTGATTATTGCCATGTGTCCCTACTTTAACACAAATGTATAATTTAGTAAGTGTTGGTTGACAAGTGTTAGGACACTTGTCCCTCATGCACTATTTCTATTTTTTTTCTTTAAAGTAAAAATCATGTCTTGCTTGCACACTTAAATTTGTTAACAAAAATTTTATCCCAACTTGTTAAATTAAAAGTGGTGTCATTATTATAATTTTCAAAACACAAAATCGAATATCAAATCGAAAATTGACTCAAAATGGGTATACCTACAAATGCTCACAGGTTGGGGTGTTACAGTCATTCCCCCTTAAGAGAATTTCGTCCTCGAAATTCAAACGTACGTACCTAGTAGTTCGGGGTGTTTCCTTCGTAGGAAGTCTTCGGTTTCCCAAGTAGCTTATTCGATTCCATGATGTCTCCATACGACCTTGTACATGGGTATTTGTTTCCCCTCAACTTCTTCATGCTACGTTCCACGATTTGTGATGGCTTCTCTTCATACTTCAAGTCAGCTTTTAATTCTATTAAGTCATTGTTTAAAACATGATCAGGTGCAGGATGGTATTTCTTCAATTGTGATACATGAAACACGTCGTGAATTACAATTAACTCCTCTGGCAGAGCTTGGTGATACACTACTTTGCCGATCTTCTTGGTGATTCCAAACTGCCCAAGGTATCTCGATGAGGAGTTAACTTTATAAAGACTCTGTCTCCAATCTCAAACTCTAGATTTCTTCTTCAATTGTCAGCATAACTTTTCTATCGACTCTTGGCGGCTCGAAGTCTATCTTGAATGACTTTCACTTGTTTCGCATTTCTTCTACTTCGGGCATCCAATTATTTTGCCTCTAATGAGATCGAACTCCAACCTCATCCCAGTAAAGGGGTGTTCTACATTTTCTACTATATAGAGCATCAAAAGGTTCCATTCCAATAGACGAATGGTAGCTATTATTATAGGCAAATACCGCACAAGCTAGGTTGTTGATCCATTTGCTTCCAAAATCCAAGGTGCATGCCCGCAACATATCTTCAAGCGTTTGAATTGTCCTTTCTGTTTGCCCATCGGTTTGAGGATGTGTTGACATACTATAACTAAGGTTAGTTCCCAAAGCCGCTTGAAATTTTGGCCAAAATCGAGACGTAAATCTTAGATCTCGATCTAAAACGATATCAACAGCACACCATGCAATCTTACTATTTCGTCAACATATAACTGTGCTAGCTTTTTCAGAAAGTACATCATTCTGATAGCAATAAAATACGCAACTTTCGTCAATCGATCTACAATTACCCATATAGCGTCCTTACGACCTCTTGTGCGAGGTAATCTTGCTACAAAATCCATGGTGATATGTTTCCACTTCCATTCTGGTACAAGTAAAGGTTTCAACAATCCTACTGATTTCTTATGCTCCGCTTTGACTCTTTGACATGTAAGACAACATCCCACATATTCAGCTATATCTCTTTTCATTCCTTCCTACCAAAATTTCTGCTTCAAATCGTGGTACATCTTACTCTCGCTGGGGTGCACAGAGTACTTGCTCTTATGATCCTCATCTAACACTTTTCGCTTGATTTCCTTGTCATTGGGCACGCAAAGTCTGTTTCAAAAATAAATGCTTCCATCTTCTTCATCCATCCGGAAATCGTGTAGGTTCTTGGCTCCTATTCGTTGCTTAAATTTCTGGAAATCCAAATTATCTTTCTGAGCATCCTTAATTTCCTGTTGTAACGTGGAGGTTATGGCGAGACTGGTTATCTTAACCTTTCAACTCAAAGCATCGGCCACCACATTAGCCTTTCCGGGATGATAATTAATGGGACATCGGTACTCTTCCAATAGCTCCAACCATCGGCGTTGTGGCATGTTCAAGTCCTTATGAGTGAATAAATACTTTAAGCTCTTATGATCCGTGAAGATTTCATAATTTGCTCCATACAAGTAGTGTCTCTACTTCTTCAATGCGAACACTATTGCGACAAGTTCTAAATCATGTGTCGGGTAATTTTGTTCATGGTCTTTTAACTTCTTGGAAATATAAGCTACAACTTTGTCATCTTGCATTAACACTGCACATAATCCTTGCTTACATGCATCAGTGTATAAGGCGTACTGCTTACTTGGATCATGTAACGTCAAAATTGGGGCTGACGTCAAACGCCGCTTTAATTCTTTAAAACTCTACTCACACCTGTCTGACCACTTGAACACTGTTACCTTTCGAGTCAATTGTGTTATAGGCGCGGCGACTTTCGAGAAATCCTTGATGAATCTTCTATAATAACCAGCTAATCCCCAATGCGAACTTCGGTTGGCGTTTTGGGTTGTTCCCAGTGTGTCACAGATTCAACCTTGGCAGGATCCACAGCTATACCATCTTGTGTAACTACATGCCCTAAGAAATTGACATGTTCTCTCCAAAACTCACATTTGCTAAACTTAGCATACAACTTATGATCCCGTACGGTTTGTAATACTTTTCTGAGGTGACTCTCATTTGTTTCAGGGTCAAGTGAATACACTAATTTATCATCTATGAAAAACACCACAAATTGATCTAGATAAGGATGAAAAACCTTATGCATCAAGTCCATGAAAGTTTCATGTGCATTCGTCAACCCAAAAGGCATCACCACAAACTCATAATCCCCATACCTAGTGTTAAAAGCCGTTTTTAGGATATTTTCTTCTCTTACTCGTACCTGGTAATACCCTTGTCTGAAATCCAACTTAGAATAACAACCTGCTTCCCGAAGTTGATCAAATAATTCATCGATTAAAGGTAGCGGAGCGGGTATTTACTCTTAATTGTCACACTATTCAACCCTCTGTAGTCTATGCACATCCTCATCATTCCATCTTTCTTCTTAACAAACAGTACAGGAGCTCCCCAGGGGGATGTACTTAAGAATATATCTTTGTTCCAAAAGTACTTGCAAGTGTTCTTTTAATTCATTTAGCTTTTCTTGAGCCATCCGATATGGGGTTCTAGAAATAGGCTCTGCTCCTGGTACCAACTCAATGCTAAATTCTACCTCTCATTCAGGATGTAAGGTCGTTAACTCCTCAGGAAAAAACATCTATAAATTCATTTACCACTGATACAGATTCAATCTCTATTTTCTCTCCCGGCTTATTCAACAAATAAGCTAGGTAACCTTGACATCCTTTCCAGACACTAATGAAGTTTTCACCGTAGTCTTATTTCCTTTAAAATCAAGATTTGGTTGTCCTGGTTGACTGAATCTTACTACTTTGTGTCGACAATCCTCCTGCGCATAATGCCTAGATAACCAATTCATTCCAAGTATCACATCATAACCCTCAAAATTTAAAACAATTAAATCTCCAGGTAGCACTCTATTCCCAACATAAATATCACATCTCGGGTACACTATCCCGGACATTCTGGCTTCACCTATTGGGGGTACTAACTATCATTTGGTATTGCATCTTAAAAGAAGGTATCGGGATATGCGATGTAAAATGCATGCTCACAAAAGAATGCGAAGATCCGGGATCAATAAGTACCCTAGCTTGGTGAGAAAAGATTCATAATGTACCTTCCACAACATCTGTTGATCCATCTATTGGATGTCCATCCAATGCAAATACTTAGCTCTCACTTGAGATTTGTTGTTCTTCTGTTCAGTAGCTCCCTCGGCCAGTGGGTGGCCTTCCAACTCTTGTGGATGCCTCATTTGGTGCCTCTTTGGGTTCTGGACAGTTTTTAGCTCAGTGTCCTGGCTTTCCACATTGAAAACATAACCCCAACTTGCGATAACACGTCTCTGCATTGTGTCCTCCAAGCCCGCAATAAGTACAAGTTTCACGAGTGACATATGTAGGAGTTTGCCGGCTAGTCCCGTTTGATATAAATCTAGTTCGTGCCTTCTTATTATCATTGCCCCTCCAAGGTCCTTTTCCAAATCTCTTAAAAGATCGAGTATTTGAACTACTTGGAGTTTTACTCTGTGTCAATGCTGGATTAGTCATCTCAGTTTGAGTAGCCGCCTCAACTGCTGTTGCAAATCCCATTGATGGGAGAGGTGCCAAGGCTCGTTGTAGATCCGTTCGCAATATCTTAACAAATTGCCGAGTCTTGTTTTCTTCAGTATCTATAAGCCTTAAACAGTATTTAGTCAATCGGTTAAACTTAGCTGTATACTGTGCAACTATCATGTCTCTCTGCTTAAGCTGTTGAAATTGATCCTCCCGCTGCTCCCTAATCCAACGGGAAATGTACCCATTCTTGAATTCTTCTTGAAAAGTCATCCAGGTCCACATCTCGCCATTAAAGGTACGAGCTTCAGAGGTCCTCATCCACCAATCCCGAGCAACTCCTCTAAATTGGAAAGCAGCAAATGTCACTCTTTTAACATCTTTTACCTTTGATTCTATATGAAGAAGTTGCTATTACCAGTCGGTATCAACTCAGGGATAGTGCTTAGACAAACATACCATTCTTATAATCGCATCGTAAACTTCGAAGGCAAAAGTAGTAAATCTACAGATAACTTCTAATAACCAATATAGAATTTACTCCCCATATGAAATTGTTGTCTTATACTTCTCAACATCTATTTAATTTCAAACAAAACTTAATGAGTCAATTAAACTTGGCTACATATTCACAGTGTCGTCTTGTCCCATTACCATAAGTGTGAAATTTCACATTCCTCTTTAATTTCAACTAATTCATTATCAAATTTTGTGAGAAGAAACTTCTAATTAGATTTCCAATGTTCAGAACCTAAAAATCCTCCAAACAAGCTTCAATTTTTTTTTAACCAATGATAGATCTCACGCTTAAAGAATGAAACCATGATCACAACTCATGTAGTTCACTCCAAAAAAGAACTACTAATGATCCAATCACATTTCCGCAAGTAATTTATTATCTTAGTCTTATTTGCATGTAAACATTAAGTAGAGGGACCAACCAACATTCCCAAAGAAATCATGTCCATAGGCTCTGATACCATCTGTGACACCATGAACCTCTCCGCTAGGGTCCACTGCGGCTGAGTAAGATGTCTGCGTGCCTCTCGGCACTAACATATACAAAATATCAAATGCTCGAAGGCAAAGACGACAAAATAAGAAATATATAATACAAAAAAAAAAAGTTAACTCTTACAAGTAAATAACTGAAATACAAAATTCGCATAGGTGGATCTGATACATGATGGTTTCCAAAAGTATGATGGTTTCCAAAAGTATGATGTTATACGTCCATCAACTTTCCAAAGCTCTGAGGATAGATTGCCATGAGATTATTGAGCTCATTTCTTGGACCAGCTTATTTGAAAACATGTCATAAAAATACCTGTGAGCCAGAAAGCTCAGTGAGTTCGCTTGTGTGCCAGTGTATTTTCAAATATCTTTTAGTGAATGCATGCATATGCTTTTCGAAAATATTCTTAGTGCAAAATAAATTCATTTTTTCTATCGAGTTTCAAGATCATATGCAAAAACTCATGAAGGGTAGAGGCGCAGTCGAAAAGTCTGAACAAATCAAGACATATCAACACAACCTCTAAACCCGAGTTTCCAAAATAGTTTTCAAATCAAAGTCGGACTCACAGAGACAAGTCCGGATCTCGAAGTCATTACCAGCCTCACACCAGTACGAGCTCGAATTTCATACTTTATGCCTCCCCAAACACAAAACCTGACTACGAGAACTGGGGCACCTACCAGTCCGCACCTGGTGACTAACTCCAACGTCGAGCCCCTCCTGACTCGCCTCAGAGCAGCCGAACACCACAAAACGATGTTCCACACAAATAAACGCAATATCGATTGGGCCGAGCCCTTCCCGACTACTACACCCCCTTCAAGTGGTACTACAATCCAGAGTCTATGCGTTCCATGCCAGCAGAAGAGACCCTATCACATGTGACTAGCCATGTATAGTGCAATTCACTGACGCTTCAGGCTATCAAATCATTTTCGAATCGTATCCAAATCAAAGCTGGTCGGAACGGGGTTTTAATGCGAATTTCACAGTCAAAAGGGCCAACATAAAGGCCAACCAACATAATCATATTCAAATCTAATTCAAAATATTCACCCGTCCGCCAGTCCAAATATAAAAATACACAATTTCTCAAATATGCCATGACAATGCACATGAGTTTCCAAAACAATGCAGTTTTCATATATCAAAGCATTTTCCGAAATTTACCTGTGTTAAGCGAACTTGCAAAAAGAGTTATTCCAAAAATCGTATATTCTTAACCGGAACACCGCTCCTACGCAATTTTAATGCACATTTTATACAAACATTGGAGAACTTCTCCAATTTAAAACAGTTGACAAATAACCAAATTCTTAATAATAAATAATTTCTATTTTTCAAAAGAATCATTTGTCAAAATGAATAAGTTATAAACAAAATGAATAATTTTATAAACATATCGTAAACTCTTTAAATCAAGTAAATTTCGGTTTGCCAAACTCAAATGATAGTGCTAACTAACCAAGTCCTTCACTTAAACAAAGGCTTCCTACAAATCCAAATGACTTAATAACTTAGTCGAAATCCATTTAACCATTTTCTATTTTCTTGAAGCATGAGTTTGCTTCTGTTCATAATATCACAACACATTCCTGAATGCTAAATTATTAGTCTATCAAAATTTCTCACACAAAATTTGCACACGTAATCCAAAATTTTTTGTTTAAAATGCTACATCGCAAAGTTTAAATTTACTGATTTACTAAAAATTAAATCAATATTTATATATATATATATATATATATATATATATATATATATATATATATATATATATATATTAGGGGATTGGGGGGGTTGGAGGATACGGGAATTGACCCCAAAGTCTTACCCCTGGGATGGAAAGCCTTTTCCACTGGGCTCCCATGATTCCCATCAATATTTATACTTTAATTTTACGGCATTTAGCAAATATTGATATAGATACAATAATCTAGATTGAAATCAAATTTTGCAAATGTTAATATGATAAGCACATTTATATACGAGTAAAGGTTTTGGTTTGCTAAATCTGAAATCCATTTTCAAAATAAAATTTATTCAAAAACGTTTTCTTACAAACATTATAGAGAAAATGTTGTCAAAACAAATAAATAAATATCTTCTTTTCTTTTAAAGAATATATTTATATAATGTTTACTCTTTTTTTTTCTTCTAAAATAAAATTTAAGCTCAAATTGAATTTTAACTTTAAATTTATCAAATACTTGCACAGATACAATAACTCAAAGCGAAAGTGGAAATCTAAAACCCAACTTTAATAACAAAATCTACTCTAAAAGTTGTTCTATAGATCTACTGGATCTAAAGAAATCATAAGAAGCAGTAGTAAAGTTTTGTTAATAATTATAATAATAATACTAGTTTGACCATACAAGTCTACTTAATAATTTTACAAGAACTATAAAGATTAAAAATACAATAATTATCGTTAAAAATAAATAAACTTATACAATAATTATCTATTATATTTCAAATTACCCCAAAACAAATATCAAAATAAATCCTACCTAATTTAAAGTAAAAAACAAAGAAAAAGCAAAACGAAAAAGAAAACAAAAGAGAAATGAAAAGAAATATACCTCAAAGTACTCCTACTGCTGCGAAAAATGAAAAGTTTTGTTGACTCAAATTCATAGTATATATATCAGAGGTGATTTAGTAATATATATATATATATATATATATATATATATATATATATATATATATATATATATATATATATATTCAGAGGTTCTAGTTCATTTTTATTGGTTAAGATGGAGGTGGTTATTGCCATGTGTCCCTACTTTAACACAAGTGTCTAATTTAGTAAGTGTTGTGACACTTGTCCCTCATGCACTATTTCTATTATTATTATTTTTAAAGTAAAAATCATGTCTTGTTTGCACACTTAAATTTGTTAAAAAAAAATTTATCCCAATTTGTTAAAATAAAAGTTGTGTCATTACTATAATTTTCAAAACACAAAATCGAATATCAAATCGAAAATTGATTCAAAATGAGTACACCTACAAATGCTTACGGGATGGGGTGTTACAATCATTAACATACCATCATGAACAAAAACATGTAACATAAAAAACTATATTCCCACAGCAAAAATATGATTTACTTCATCACCATGTTGTACCCTAAATTAAAAGGACAAACACAAACACAAAATTAAAAAAAAACATATTAAATATAAAAACAATGTAATATGATTACAATCACAATATTTATTATACCGCGATAACATTAACATCATCATTAGAGCTTGGATTTGAATCCAAGACCACCGTGATTACCAACGAAAAATAAATGGAATCAGAAACTGGAATTGATTGACTAGCAGCAAGCAATTCAGTGAAGAAAATTGGTAGTTTCAACTATCAATAATAGATTTAAGCATTGAAGGAATCAGGGAAAAAACAGAGAAGAAGAAAGATGAACAATAGGAATTAGGTTTTTTTTTTTTGCTATATTAACTAACGATTATTATGATTGTGAGGATAAAACATAATGTTTCACAATTTAATCCAATCTTCCGTGATTATTGGACAAAAACGCGTGCAAATAATGATAAAATCGCGCAGAAATCGCGATCTCACAGAACAGCCGCGCAAAAGCAGGTAAATTCAAAAAATTATTCAGTGTGACGCGCACATTGGACAACAGAAAACTCGCTGGCCGCTAGATTTAGAAGGCGCAGATCCAGCGCCGTGCTGAAAACAACCTTCTTCAGCACTGTAGCCTTTTCGCTTTGTGAGCATACAACGTGTATTTGCTTCATATCAGAATTTTCCATTCTCTGTTCCGCTAACATTAGCAAAGATGAATTCTTACTCCTTTTTCTCAACAACGCATTGCTCTTCATCGCTGGGTTTTTATTCCCTGCAACAAAGATGTAGTGTACCTTCAAGAAGAAGAAAACTAGTGATTCTAGCCGCAAGAACCGAATCCAAAGGAGTCTATCTTGGCTTCAGAGCTCCCCATTTTGATGTCTCCCTATTTACATTTATAAGGAAAGGAAGAAAATGGGAAACTGTGAACTGTAGGATTATAAAATTAAAAGTACCTTGGTACATGTTTTAATTTTTTAATTTTGAACAATACAATGTTGCTTAATTGTTATATCCATAAGGAATGGAAAAGACATTATAGATAAGATCTTAATGTTATATATGTTTATTGATTTGAAGTTATAATATATTCACTTTAATAAAAACTCTGCAGTTTATGTTCATTTGCAACCACTGCCCCCCTTTGTTAAGAACTTAAAAGAGGATATTGTAAAGCTTTCTAATTTCTACTGAATAGAACGATAACAGAACTTGTTATATAGTTAAATCTGTTGGTTCTGATGCAGAAAGGGCTTGCAGTAGTAGTAGCAATATCTTCAAATTCTACAACTACTTACCCACAGGTTTGGATGATTAATCCCGAGGCACTTCATGACTTGAACCACCATAATCTACACTATACAGGATGGACCGGAATTTATGGCAGAAGACGCTAAGCTATTTAAGTACCCATTTCCGTATCTTTATGATGAGGTTAGCTTAGAGCTCCCTTTTCTGTTGATGATGTGACGATCAAAATTTATAAGGCCATTCAAAGGCTCCCTTTCTGACCACAAAACGAGGTCGTTTTGGTTAAAGGGATTTTTTTTTAGAACCAGCAGAAAAAGGACTAAACATGTCCACCATTTTAAGACATTTAGATCCTGTTACACTCTATAGTTTAATCTTTATATGTGGTTGGTACAGAATTTGTTGTGAAGAGTATATGATACTCCCTCCATTCCCTATTAATTGTCGTTTAGGAGATAAATAGGTATCCAAATTAATTATCGTTTAAGATTGTTTTATTAGTTGTCAACAATTTATTTCAATTATACCCTCAACATTTTTTTTAATATGAGAATATTGGAAGTTTAAGTGAGAGAGGGAGGGTGGGGTTAATATTGGAAGTTTAGGTGGAAATGACAACTTCCTTAATTTTCTAAAATTGTCTAAAGAGTCTTATATTTAGGAATGGAGGGAGTATCATCTTTCTTTCTCTATTTACCTCAGGCACAAGTTGTTGCTAGGGCTTTTGGAGGCTGTTTGAACTCCAGATTTGTTCGTTTTAAGAAGGTAATTTATAACTTAAAGAGTAGCTCTTTTCAAAGTGTGCGGTATCCCATTTCTGGACTTCAGTGCCCTTAAATTGCCTTGGATCTTGATGTTGTGGCATCCTGAAGAAAACACGCAATCACGGCTGAGCATGGAACTGTTAACAGTGTTATTTTGGCGCAGGATGGCCGTAGGCCATTTGAGCTAGTATATCATGGTCAATTTGATGATTCGCGACCGAGTAGTACCGTGCCAGTCACGAGTAAGGTTGATTTACTGTCTGAATGCTGCATGATTTTCTTTAGCGAGAGTTTAGATATCTCTTTCTCAGTAACTTTTGCAATGTCTTATTAAGGAATAGACCAGCCTGAAGAATGTTTACAGATTATGTTTTACCAGATTTCATGTGCAATTACATATCCTTGCGAGTTTCTCTCTTGGTCGTTGAAGTTGTATATGGTAATAATAAATAGTACTTTCGAGTCCTGTAATCGTGTTATTTATGCTTCAAAGAACAGCACACGAGTTTTGTAACTGTCTTTTCTTATAGTTAAATAATTGTTAGGCATCCGAACATCTATGATATCTATTCTTCCATATATTTTTTCTAACTGATATTGAATATCCATTTTCTCATTCATTCCGATAGGAAAGTGTATATTGAATTCTTGACAGAGGGTGCAATAATTAACTTATAATTGTTTCACATTGTATTGGTGTCTATCCGTTTGTAAAACTCATTCTGTTAGCCTTATACCATTTTTTTAGAATGATAATTTAGTCTAGTTCTTAGTTTGATATTCTTTGGCCATTATGTTTCTTGGATATTAAAGTCCCCTTTTGCCTTCCTCACATGCAAAGAAGGTAAAGTGGGCAAAGTTTAATTATTGGATACACTTTTTTGTCTTCACAACTATGATTTTGGATTTTCCAGAGTTTTTTTTTTTGTTTTTGGTAGAAAAAAAATTCGGGTGGGTTCGATTCCGATCACCACTACGGGTCAGGGTAGGCCTTTTTCCAGAGTTCCTAACAAGTTTTGATCAATGTGCTTTTGCTATCAATGGGAAAGCTTCATAGTTGGATAACTTATAAAATCTTTATTTTTTAAACAACTTTCTGAAGGTAATACGGATTAGAGTATGTTTCCTGAACTTTAAATTATAGTCTAAAAGCAGGGTTCTGAGAGATATATTCCTTAGAGTTGCTACATATTTCGACTGTATGACACATAATTGTGTTGTTACATTTTTTTATTATTGTAGATAGGTATTGCACGTATGTGTATATATGAGCTAAAATTGTACATTATGTACAATCTGCGATAAGAGTGGTTCAGCACGAAATGATGCACTAGCCCTGAATCAGCTCTGAAGATTATGAATTAGGGCTGAACCAATTGGTTTGCCACCTATTGTAACCAATTTGTACATCATATGTTGTTACTGGTGAACCTTATACACAATACACTATCAATAACTATATTTGGTTTCCTGTATGCATTATAAAGTGCCCAGGAACACTTTATAATATAATAACAGCTGCAACAATTGGCGGACCAACTGTTGCGGCCCTAGATCCGAAGTGTTGTATACTTAAATTTTCCGACCCATGTTGTAAGGATAATAGCAACTGCATGTTCCATTTGGTTCCAGCCAACCTAGATTTTGTCAGCATCATCATATCCATACCAGCTCCCTCAAACAGCACACTGGACCGAAAGTTACAACTCTCTTGCTGGCCCCACTACTCAAAGTCTGCTTCTGCTTGTTCTTATATGCCCAAAGAATCCTTGTCTGCATCTTCTCTCAAGTCTGCATCTACCATGTCTCTGAGTTTGTTTGTTTGCATTGTAAGCAGGGGTGAAGATAGAGATTTTTAAAAATATTATTATTTATCGAAATTTTATGTGTATTTTGGGAAATTTTATCAGTTTCACCCCTTAAAATTTTTTTTTTGCCTTTTTTATTGCCCCCAAGAATTTTATCAGTTTCGCCCCCAACACCAAATTCCTGGTTTCGTCCCTGATTGTAAGTAGTTTCTTTAGCTTTAAGCCAGAGATTGCCAATGAGGCAGTGGTCTAGTGGCAGCGCCGAGCGCCTCATGATGTAGAGTCGCTAGTTTGACTACACTCCCCTTCGCTTGAATCCACAATTTCTTGTAATAGATAGTGTCTCTCCCTCAATAAATTTAAAAAAAAACAAAAGCCAGAGATCTTTTTGGTTTTCTTTCCTTTTTGTTAATTTGGGAAATCTTGATTTTCAACTAGAAATTGTTTTGCTAATTTGATATTGGTATGCACATATATGTAGTTAACTGCTGTTGTAGGTAGTGTTCAATTTGTGATACAAGTGTTCTGTTTCGGCTACCATGCTAACGCTCTTTTCTATGCACGCGCTGATCAGCCCTCCAGGCATCGGATCGGTATCTTGTTGATCCAATGGTTGGGAGCTTACAAAAGAATATAATTATTCTCTACTGGTAATCTTCATAATGAGTAATTTTTCTCTTTCGTGAATAACTAATCTGCATATGGTGAATCCCCAGCCGTTGGATCAATAAAGAAGCTGATCCGACGACTGGGGCCGTTCAACACGTGGTGAGAAAATAGGGGTCAGCATCGTAGCCAAGTTGCTTGTGGTAGGACAATTTAAAATGGCTTGACTGACAGAACTGTCTAGTTAGCCGTTATATTCTGTAGGAAAAATAAGAGAAATGGTGCGAAATTAAATTATTATGGATGTGATTTCTTTATTCCTTGATTATGAACCAAATTAATCTCAACTCAATATCTCTGTATTTTGGTGATCTATACAAATTATTACCTACTAATAAAAAATCAACATGACAAATATATGAACATGGAACAAAAATTACAAGTTGGAAGGGGATTTAATAAGAGGTTCGGACGATCTTGAAATGCTAGAACAATGAAGTGATGCTTTAGGGTTGGATACTATACCTTTGCAAAGGGAATTTGGCTTTTCATAATCCTCATTATCATGCCTGATTTCTTTGAGCATTGCTGTAACATCTCTCATTGTTGGTCTATCATCAGGAATAGGGTTCACACAAAGTAGAGCTACACCGAGCACTTGAAGCATCTCTTCTGTCTGTGTACCCGATCTTAACAGTAATTGTTGATCGAGAATTGATGTGAATTCTTTGTGTTTGATTCTCAGCTCTCTGTTAATCCAAGTAACAATGTGTGCACCATCCGGAATCCTCGGATCGTTTGGTTCCATCCCTGTAAGAACCTCTAGGAGCACTATGCCGTAGCTGTACACATCACTCTTATCTGATATTCTCATACTATATCCATATTCTGCAATGAATATCATCATACAATAAGAGGACGTTAAAAATAAGATTATGAATTTCTCGAATGAACATTATAATCATCCAAGTGCTTAGATGGTAATGATCAAAGCATGTTTGCCAAAAAATTAATCTCGGCAGCATGTACATAATTCGACTTCAAGAACAATTAAAACTATAACATGTAGAAACAATTTGATGCCAACATTGAAATTGTGATTATGGAAGAATATGTTCATTTGAGATTGACATTGTTGCATGAAGCATTCTTAGAGCAATTTCTTGGAATAATATAAAATGATCTTGCGAGGCTACTGCCGAGAAAATTTAAATATGAAGCATAAAAGCTCGAACGAAATTTGTTACATGTCTAAGAAGTGTTCATTTCTGTAGCAAAATCAAATTAATCTTGAATATTTGGATATGTCATATGGTATTGATGAAATTCAAGAAATTTTTACTTGTTTAGTTGACAGAATTTATGATAAAGTATGTTTGAAACAAGATTAAAACATGAAACTGTTTTACTTACCAGGAGCTATGTATCCATACGAACCAGCAACAACGTTTGACGCCCTTAAAGAATCTTCAGAATCTACTAGCTTCGCCAGGCCAAAATCAGCAAGAAAGGCTTCAAACTGGGGACCAACCAAAATATTGTTTGCCTTGATATCGCGATGAACAATTGGAGGAATGCAGTCATGGTGCAAATAATCCAGGCCATCGGCAGCTCCAAGTATGATCTTATATCTTGCTTCCCAATCCAAGATTATCTTTTTCTCGTGTAGCAATCCCGCCAAACTCCCATTACTGATATAGTCAAACAAGAGCAGTTGAGTTTTCCCGTTATTGCAGCAACCTAGAAGTCTCACTATGTTTTTATGCCTTATTGATCCGAGAGTACCAACTTCTGCAGAAAATAAGTCCCTTTGTGGAATTTCTCCTTTCTTCTTTGGCCACAATTTCTTCACAGCTATGACCTGCGGGACAGGGGTCTCAACTCGATAAACGACTCCAGAGCTACCCTTTCCTACAATGTTGGAATCAGAAAGCTTTGTAATTACTTCATTCACCGAGAAGTTCAGTTTTTGGAATGGGGTTATATCCCAGTCCAGACAGTCTTCATTATCATTCTGGTTACAAGAGAAATCGCGAGCTCTGATATATAAGATTGCTGCAGTCGTCAAGACTAGGATTGCCATGAAAACACCAAGGACAATCCAGACAGTGAAGTATCTGACGGATTTGCTGCTTTTTCTGGATTCATTAAGGCGACACTTTGCCCTATCAATGCAGAGCCCTTGATTACCGACAACCTGAGAAACTATTGTATGAAACATTTAAGGAAACAAGATTATCAAGATCTCCAAGCATGCTAAGGCTTCCAGTTAACATGTTGTGAGAAAGATCCATATTTGCAAGCTTTGACAAGTTTGAAAAGCTTTCTGGGACAGAACCTGCCAAGCTATTGCAACTAAAATTTAGCAGGATATCTAATCCTTGCAAGTAGCCAATCTCTTCCGGGATCATTCCATTAAGGCTGTTCTTGCTCACATCCAATAACTCCAATTTTTCGCAGAACGCCAGAGACTTGGGAATCAAACCGGTAATATTGTTATCGCTCAGGACAAGTTTGTTTAGTGATGTTAACTTGCCCAAATTTTCCGGGATATCTCCTGATATACTATTTTTAGAAAGATCTAACACATTGAGCATAACAAGATACTCTAAAGAGAGAGGAATTGTGCCCTCAAACTTGTTATCGCGCAGGTCAATCATTTCCAGCCGTGTGCAGTTACCGATATCACGAGGAATTGCCCCTGTAAATTGATTCTCCGATAACTCAAGGAAACTCAAACGCTTCAAGAACCCAATTTCTGAAGGTAGCTGACCATCTAACATGTTAGATCCTAGTCTTAATCGGTTTAGATTGGTACAATTGCCAATGTCAGGTGGAATTCCTCCCGAGAGCTTATTCGAAAGAAGCAGCAACTTAGATAAATTTCTGAGATTATATATGGTCTCCGGGATTGATCCATTCAGAAGATTATGTGAAAGATCCAAAGATTGAAGTTTCCAACAATTACCGAGCTCTTTTGGTATGCTTCCACTCAGCTGATTCTGCCAAGCAAGGAACAATGTAAGCTCCTTTAGATTCCCAATACTACGCGGTATTTCGCCAGAAATGTTGTTGTTATCCAGTTCAAGTTGCTTCAATCTGGAAAAGTTTCCAATGTATTCGGGGATTTTACCAGAAATATGGTTATCGGACAAAAGCAGCTCCTCCAATGAGCCTAAATTTGCCAGAGGAGGAGGCAATTCTCCGGTTAAAAAGTTCAAGGAGAAGTCGAATAAAATCAAGTTAGAACAGTTTCCAAGTTCTCCGGGAACTGTCCCTCTGAGATTGTTCTGCCATAACAACACTCTTTGGAGATTCTTTAGCATACCGACTTCTCGGGGGATTTCACCAGAAATTTTGTTCTGATAGATAAAAAGATTCTCTAATGCTGAACAATTTCCAATTTCTGGTGGGATTTCGCCTGTCAAGTTTGCCGTATATACTGAAAGAGTCTGGAGATTCTTCAATTGGCCTATACTTTGCGGAATCTGCCCTGAAATCCCTGTATCTGCAAGTCCAAGAAAAGCTAACTTTTCACAGTTTGATATCTGCATTGGGATTTCTCCATGAAGTCCAATGTTACCGCCAGCACGAAAGATCTCTAGAGCCCTTAAATAGCTGATTTCCATTGGAAGCTCTCCTGAAAGAAGGTTATCAAATAGCTCAAGCAACCAAAGTTTTGAGCAGTTTCCTATTGCTTCAGGAATTCGACCCTTCAACGAATTCGAGTTCAGGGACAATACCTCCAAGTTTGACAATTTACCAATCTCAGCTGGTATGATCCCTGAAAGAGCATTGAAACTGAGGTCTAATGTGACGAGAGACGACAAATTTGCGATATCTGGTGGGATTTTACCAGTGAGGTTTCCATTTGAGAGTACAAGAACACTAAGGGAGCTAAAGGAAAGGAATTGAGTAGGAAATGTGGTGGGAAGATTGATGGAACTGATTTTGATTTCTGAAACAAATCCAGTTTCAGTGCATTTGATGAAATCCCATTTGCATGGATTTTGATGAGATGAATCCCATGAAGAGAAAATGGTAGAATTGAAAGTTGAAAGCCATGATAACAAAGAAAGGCCTTCTTGGTTCAAAGCAAAGATGGAAGGAAACAAAGATGAACTTAGAAACAAAAGAAATATGGTAATCTTTTTGCTTGACATGATGAATTTCTTGCTTTTCTAATACTATTTTTTGCCTTCTTTTAGCATAGTATGGTCAGTGAAGTTTCTAGGAATTATATCTCTCTTATGGGCAGAAATTCTGAAATGATCAGAATAACAAAATAAACAGATATCTTGGAATTTATTTTTTTATTTATTTTGAGGAAGAAAAAAGGAAAATGAAAAAGTTTGGCAGAGATTTTGTCCACTAATGTTGGCAGCAATACAATGGACAAAGAAGGAGAGGTGTGGTGCTTTTCCTAAGACCCCACCTTCATGTATCAAAGGTTAACGGAATATTTAAATCGCGAAATATATTTTAATTGGACATATGTCTAACATTATATGTACACCAATTATTTAGAATGAACCAACTCATACACTTAATATTAATCGAACTCTCACCCTCTAAAGCAAAAATAATGCTACCACAAAACTACACTTGATAAAATTGACA
The DNA here is from genome assembly GCA_026122235.1 of Vinca minor. Lineage (NCBI taxonomy): Eukaryota > Viridiplantae > Streptophyta > Magnoliopsida > Gentianales > Apocynaceae > Vinca > Vinca minor. The sequence goes on along the minus strand of JAOCZM010000011.1, from coordinate 12,309,660 downwards.
ATTAAGTTGTGTCGGGGACAAACTTTTCTTTATTGTAATGATGGAGAAATGTGTTGGTCGTGTGAAACCTTTGGAGGTTTTCTTAGTTATATATTCAATTACAATATTGTACTCTTTAATAATAATTTAATGTTTTTTGTAAAGTAATTTTAGTTTACTTGGTCACACTTGAACTTTTGCAACCTTTTGTAAGATTTTGAAGCGACTAATATCGTAAAATTGTAAGATTTTCTACTCGGTAAATTATAATGATTAATATGTATTCAATCTCATCCGAATTAGTCATGTCAAATACTCTAATACCAATCGCCTAAAAAAATCAATGTTCTAGGATATGAATTTTCACAAGTTTCATGCATATTACTGATTTTGTGTACACGAATACTATGACAATATGCGTACCAAAATGTGAAATATATACGTGTAAATGTTACTGTTATTAAAGAAATATATGTATGGCGTAACTATTTAATCACATTTTTCTTTGTAGTGAACCGTAAAGTTATCCGTTCTATTAATCTCTACAAAATTTATTAGAAGTTATTAAATGAGATATTTAACCCACCGAAAAAAGAAATGAAGTTATATAATAGGGTAAAAAGCGCTCACGCCTCCTAAACTATTCGGTTTTTTGGTTTTTGACCCTCAACTAAAAAGGGTCAAGTTTTACCCCCTAAACTATTTCGCTTTTTGGTTTTTGACATTCCATCCATATTCTCCGTTACATCATAACGGAAGTTCAAAAAATGGGGGAATTTTTGGGCAATCTGTATAAGATCCTAAATTTTTTTTTATAATTTTTATTCGACGAGAAAGAAGAAGTCACCTGGGTGAGAACAGAGTGATGTAAAGCTCTAGGCCAGCACCACTCTCTTCTCCAACCACCAATCAGTAAATTCCAACCTCTAAAAAAATCCAAAAATGCCCTTTTTTCCCTTAAATTTAATTCTATTTATTATGAATGATATGATTTTCCCAAAATGCCCCCATTTTTTGGACTTCCGTTATGATGTAAAGGAGAATATGGATGGAAGGTCAAAAACCAAAAACCGAAATAGTTTAGAGGGTAAAACTTGATCGTTTTTAATTGAGGGTCAAAAACCAAAAAAGAGAATAGTTTAGGTAGCGTCAGCGCTTTTTACCCTATATAATATAGTTTTTCATTATTACAAGTCTGTTATATATGCCTAATTTGATTACTTCCTATTCCAATTTCCCTTTAGGTTATCATCATTATTAGATGGCTGGCTAATCAACTATCTACATTTTCTTCAATTATGTGATGCCTTTAGAGCAAATTATTTAGGTTTCTCAAGATAAAATGTCCAATTATGCAACTAATGATAAAGACAAACCACCACCACATACATAGGTGTAGGGCACCACAGCCTTTGAGGCATTATAATTTTTGGTGAGGTCTCAAAATCTTGCTTTGTTTTTTTTTAATAAAGTAGCCCATGTTCATTAGGATCTTGACATGAGGAATCAAGTTATTTTCCAATGGGGAGTCATTCCTCATAAAGTGATGCCCACAGCCCCACACTTCTCCCATACATGAACACTTCCAAAAAACTTAACATAAAATCGCCTTTGACATATCTTATTTACAGTTTTTCCTTTAGTCACTTCCCAATTTTGATTTTTTCTTCATCAAAATTTCAAAAGATTTCGAAAAGCTACTCCTAAATAGGTAATATGTTGCTATTGAATTGATGGGTGGCGATATTGGCAGAGCATTTTATTTAAATGACAATATTGTTCTTGCAGAGAGAATTGCTCTGACAATATCACTACCCTTTAATTGATACCTCATCAGTCGAGTACTTTAACTTGTAGTTGTTCTCTTAATGTAATTGATGTTTTTCCTTTTTCCTAAGAACGTGTTTGGTATGCTGGAATGGAATAGAAATGACTTTTCCAACTTCTGTTTACACTCTAACGTTTGGTCAGTCAATTTAAAGTGGGAATAACCTTTCCACGGGAATGCTCATTCCAGGAAGAAGTGTGAATAATCATTCCACTCCAAAACCTATGGAATGACCTTCCAGGAGAAGCTGAAATCACCAATTAATGGAAAGTAACTATTATACCCTTTATTTAATTATTATAGTGTTCATATTATACAACATGTTCATTTTCTCCAAAATAATTTATTTTCTTGATAAAATTTTATATACGATAATTATATAAATATTTTTATTATTTATTTTGTTACTTTTTTCGTTTAATTTTAATTTTAATATAGTTATATTATATTCAACTTTATATATTAATTATATTTGAACATTTAAATGTATATTTCATGCGTTTCAGTGTACAAATAGGGGTGAAGCCAAGTAGTTCTCATTATATGAGAAAATGTTTTATTGGTTTTTTTATACAATATTTATAAGGAAATTTCACAAAAAGTAAAAGTTTCTTATAAAAAACGTCATTTCGAACAAACTGTTGGGATGGTTAGGGATCTGAATCCGCCACTGTGTACAAATGTGATTTTTTTCTCGTGAAAATTTATACATTGTACAAATTAATTAGTTTGATCCTCAACATATGTTAAAGGGACATTTAAGTCATATTATATTGAATCACATATACATGAAAGGAATCGTCATTTTATTCCAAATAATGGAATGGAAAGAAAATTCCAAAACTATTCTGAGTGAAAACGAATTCCATTACATTCCATCACATCCTACTACAGGCTATAATAGATCAAAAGATAGTAAAAGAAAAGAAAGAGCGGAACGGAAATAATCAGTGTTTATAACAATGGCTTTGGTGCATGATAATATTTGAAGATATGAGAAGAAGAAACAAAACCTTCATGGGTATTTGATAAATATTTGAATTTTGAACATCTGTTAGATGTATACTAATCAATCTCCTTTGACATATCTTATTTAAAGTTGTCTTTATCCCTTCTCAATTATGGATTTGTCTTCACACTATAGCAAAACAGGGATTTGATGACATTTAGCTTGATAAACAGGGATTTTATTTATCATATTTATATGAAATGTCATATTTTAATAGCACTTTATAAGGAGTATTACAAAATTTGTGATTTTTTAAAATGCCTTAAGAAGTGCCACACATTTATTGTAATAGGAGAAAATATTACATATTAGAGACACTTTTTAACAAGTGTCACATAATTTGTGGCATTTTTTTTAATCGCCTCATCAAGTGTCACAAAATTTGCCGAGTTTATTTAACTGCCTCATAAAGTGTCACAAAATTTATAACAACATATCAAAATGTCATATTTTAGCGGCTTTTTCTAATAAGTGCCCAAAATTTGTGACATGTACTTAAAAGCGCCACGTGATATGCCATTAAATATATAACCAATTTCATAAAAATAAATAAAATATTATAAATGAAGTTTTATAATACAGAGAAAAATATATTGATATGACTACTTGAGTATTTCAACTATCAATTTTTTTTAGGAAACTATCAAAGTTAATAAGATATATTTTGATTAATTATAATAATGATCTTATGAGATTAATTAAATTTTATATTTGATTTTAAAATTATTAAACTAAATATTTGAGATAATAAACTAAAAAAATCATATTGTACTATATATCTATCTTATGTTGAAGATTTTCGTATATTAAGTTTGTAATGTTTCACAAAAGAATTAATAAATAATAATTTTTCTAATTCATGTTATCAAATTTAAGAATACTATAATAATAATAATAATAATAATAATAATAATAATATATAATTGTAAAAAATAGTAAATAAAATTATTACTTCATATATTATTCTGTAATTCTTAATATTCTAAGATAAAAATTAATCTTGTTTTTATTTAGTTTCATTTCTGATTAGTTTATCTTAAAATATGTTTAATGAATATGAATATAAGTGTTTTTAAAATAAAAAAATTAATCTAGGGTTATATTATATTAATAAACTTTGCAATATAGCATAACAAAAGTACTTGTGGTGCATTGGTTGAAGTACAAGTCTTTGTAATTATAATACTCTTAACTTTTTCTTACATAATATTTTACGTGTAATAAATTTTTGAATGAATTATTGCATTGGCGTGATTTATTTCGTGCAACTATTTACTTCATGGCTAATTAATTGTTATAACATATTATGTGTTATATTGTGTACATTTGTTGAGGGGTGTTTTCCTCGCTTATCGTATTTGCGAGACCTAGTTGTAATTCACGTAGATTAGTAGTTTAATTAGATGTGGAATTGGAATTATAACTTAATTAGGAATTTTATTGGGATTATGAAAGTTAATAAAATATATTGGAAATTACATAATATAAAAGGAATTAAGTAAATAAGGAAAATAAAATAGGGGATTAAATTAAGGGAATAAATAAAAGAACAAAAGAAATAGAAAAAGAGAAAAGAAGCATCGTGGGATTTTTGGGGAATGGGGTATCGTGCACAGCAAAAGAGAAGAAACAGAAAAATAAAAGAAGCGGCTTTAGCCGCGAGAGAAGAAAAAGAAAACAGTGAACCACCATAATTTTTGGCAACTTTGAGAGATCACTGAGGGAGCGCTTTCTTATCTGTTTTCGACGCACATATATCAAAACGACGGCGTTCGGAGTGGAATGACATCGCACCGGGAACGTAGCTGGTTTCTGGATTACGTTTTCTACGCACTTCTGGTAGAATCGTCGTCCAGGTAAAATTCGAACTTCGATCGGAGTAATTCTTATTGATTTAGAAACTAGACAGATAGGGCTATGATCTGACCGGAGGGATTGAGATTTTAATGGTTAGAATTTTCGTAATGTATGTCAGAAGTAGAAGGCAGAAACCGAATTTTTCCAACACTAGTACGCTTATCGCTTTTTCTAAGGATTCAAGGTAAGGACCCCCATCGTACTGTTATTTTCTGCCTTGAATTGTATATGTATAATGAATATTTATTTGGATTTGTTTAAGGATTGAATGGGTATATATATTGCATAAACTGTTAAGTTTACGAATCAGTTACATGTTTTGTGTTTTATCGTTTTGTTAATTGAATTTCTGTTTTGGAATTACTTATGTTTACCTATTGATATTTTGATTTCAACTGTTGATTATTTTACTTTTGCCATAAATGTTAATTACGTGTTCGATGATGGAAAATTGGATATTCGTTATATGTGGCATTTGTTATTGTTGATTACCGCTTTGGTCGTCTATTTAGGTTGGTCGTACCTGTCTAATTGGAATTGTCGTCGTTGTCTATATAGTTTTGGTCGACCGAGTCGCCGCTCCATTCAACTCTTGTTTATGAAAGGTCTGTACCAGGATACGTCCACTTTATATATCGCCGGAACCCGTGAGTTCGCGATAATTTTGTGTGTGGATATGTGTGGACCCGGACCCTAGCGAGGAAAACAAGTTGGGGCTGCTAATAGTAGATTGTGGAGCTCATGTGTGGACGATGACACAATGGACGTATCTTTCTTTTTGGCCTCCGTCCGGGGGAAAGATTTAGCCAGACTCGTGATTTTCGTGTGGCCTTTCCTTAGTGGCTTAATACATGGGGACTGTTAACAATGATTATGGGTATGATTGGACAATTGAGCTTGACTGTGGGATTGTAGTGTCATAGCGATAACTATGTTTGTGGTGTTTAAGCAAAGTGTGTAATCGTGTGTACCGTATGGGTAATGTGCAGTGCTTGTCGTGCATTCGGTTGTGTAGTTCTTAGAAGCAAAGAGTATAGTTTTTTAGCTTAACTGTTGTTTTTAACTTGTTTGGTTATTGTTCATATTATATTCGATTGTCTAACACAATTATCTGTCTGTAGTGCATGAGTAGTATGGTATGCTCATTGCATGATTTCTGATTCGTGGTGTCATATTTGATGAGTATAATTCGAACATGTAATGTGAGAGTTTTGGTATTACTTGTTATGTGATTTGAGTAAAAACCCAATACTTTTGGGACAGGGATTAGGAGTGTGCAAAAATGCACATTTTCTTTGTTATTTTATACTGATTTTGGTCCTGACTGAACATCCGGTCAACCGGACCCTTTAGTCTATCGTCCGAACAAACTACTGGGACTATTGCGGACGACTTGTGTAGATTACGGTCGACCGGGCTGATCACCCAATAAACCTGAGCTCTTGCAGTCGACCGACATTCCTTTTCTGTCTTCCGGACTTTTTTATAGTTTCTGTCCTGATCTCGGACAACCGTAGGTCGACCGAACTCCCATCCAAGTCGACTAAAGGTCATTGTGAGTTGTGTTGTGTTGTGATCCGTTTCACACAATCTTCAAGAATAGTGTGATGTGGATTATGGTTAGTGGTCTGAGAGTGTTTTTCGGCGTCTTCAGTGTTTATTCGTCGTGTCAAAAGAATGTTTTCCAAATGGGTATTTTGTAAAATAGGAATGTGCTTTAGTGTCTATTTGTGTTTATACTTGTGATCATTTGGTCCTTACTAAGCACGGAGCTCAGTCCCTCCGCTTTCTTACTGTACAGGTGAATAGATGTTGAGCCTTACTTTGGTGACGTTGCTCTGGATGGGGATTACGATGAGTGACTTCATAATTTACTTAGCCTTTGAACTTTAGTTTCCTTATGTTATTTTTCTTTAGAACACGTAGTTCTTTTTATTATTATGTAATGTTGAATTAGTTCAATTTTAGAAACTTAATTCCACTGCTAAACTTTTATTTGGTTTTAATGCATAATGAATTTCATTTTAGTAACTCTGTTTCGTGGACTTTGGTGTCTCATTGACCAATGGGACACTTTCATGTAGGTGTGACATTAATGAGAGTTTATGTGTTCAAACATTAGTAGAAGAGAAGGAACAACCGGCAGCAATGCAAGGAGGAAGCAGAATAAGTGGGAGAAATTGGAGGCACGACACTATAAAAGAGAAGACTATGATTTGAGATTTTATTTGAAAAAAATCTCTTTCTACTTATTGTAAGAAATGAAGACATTTTTTTCCTTTTTGTTGATAAGGTATTTTTATGTAATTTTGTTTTTAAAGAAAATTTTATGTAACTTTTCTTAAAACAATCTTTTATATATATATATATATATATATATATATATATATATATACACACACACTAGTTTTAAGACCCGTGCTATGCACGGGATTATATCATGCAGTTTTAAGAATATTTCAACAACAAAAATTAATGAAATACTAAGTTAAAGAAAAGAGAAAATTTGTCAAACCTGACAATACCTCGTATGCCAGCGAGGCACAGAACCCGCAACATAAATGATTAAATTCGTTAAATCATTACTAAATGAATTATCAAATTACATATTATCGAGTTTTAGTTTAAATTCAACAGAAGTAATAGTGTGTTAACAATTAATACATTCTAAAAGATTCAAGAGAAAATAAACTAGTTCATCTATTACATTAAGTCAGATTATGATCGCTCGTCAAAGTTCCCATCCCAGACCTCCACAAAGTCACCATCATCAGTAACCTCATCATCTGCAAGTAAGGAAAATAAAAAACGTGAGCTATAAGACCCAGTAAGCACTAACACCATTGAGATGAAACATCAAATAAGACACAAAATCGTTTTCCCGACTTCCCAAAACATGTGTGAAAACATGCAATGTTTTGGTTCCTCTGTACCTCACAATATACACAATAAAACCTCACAATATAACTTTTAAAAAAACACTAAAAGGAACCAAGCGAAAACAAAAGTAAAAAACAGGTCAACATCTGTGCAGGCAAGCAACGTTTGCAGAGGGCTGAAGACAAACCACATCGTCCACAGGTCCGTCCGCAGTAAGGCAGTAGCTCCCAGTATTTGTGCGAATGATAAGGCGGACGAATCACTTCGTACACGAGCTGCAGAAACTAGTTTTTAAAGTACAAATTTGTACATAAAATAAGGGTGAGCACCGATTTCAAATTGGCCAATTCGGTCATTTGAAATCGGTTATTTCATTTTTCCAAACCGAATTCCGAATTCAGTTTCGACCGATTTGGAGGGGTTTTTTTTAAGGGAAAAATCATTAAATTCCCATATGCATTCCCCGATAATGAACTGCCGGTCTCACACCCCCAGCCATCGCCCATCCGGCGGGGTAAAGAAAAACCAGAAAATTTTAGAACAAAAAAATTAAAATGAGGCTCAGATCTGTTGTTAAGAGGGGCAAAGAGAAGACGATAGCGCCATGGCTTTATCATCATAGCCTCTCTTTAAAATCCAAGAACCAAACAGAGCCCTGATTGAATAATCAGAAGCAAACAACCTTAACCATCATCATAAGCGATTTATTTAAGGGGCGATCGGAGAAATCATCGGCGGAAAGAGAGGGGCAACCACCCTCTAAAAAATCCCAGACACTCACCCGCTTCAGTCGTGAGAAAAAGTGAAGACCGGAGACTAGAGACTCATAGCGGAGGAGGATTGGGTGGCGCATTTGATGGATTGGGAGGATTGGGTGGCGCCTGAGAAGAAGAACCGGAGACCCACAGCGGAGGAGGAGCGTCTGAAAGATGGAGAATGAGGCGGTGGGTTAGTTATAAGGTTTTTTCTTTTTTAAGTTCACTTTATATAACTTATTATATAATAATAATAATAATAATAATAATAATAATAATAATAATAATTTATGACCGAATTCAAAATTGGTCTGACCGAAATCGTCTCAATTTCGCCAAATTCGAATTCGGTCACGACCAAATTACCGAATTCAAGCCGAATTATTGAAACCAAATTACCAAATTCAATGCGAATTCGGTCAGAATTCGGCAAAACCGAATTTGCTCACCCCTAACATAAAATGTTCATTTCTGCACTTTAAAAGACACTTTTGAGACACCAATGCACATATAATAAACATACCAAAACATAAACAAGTAAGCGATAAACTATATTCGTTGAAATCAGACATTTACACATCGGAATGAGACACAAACACCATGTGTTGTTCATACCAACAAATGACACACACAGCGTTGCTCTTCGAATACAATTCATGCTATGACACAACGTTTACACGATCGAGCTCAATCGTATATTCACAACTCTAAAGCAATTACTACAATGGCCCCAACTTTAAGCCTAGAAGGAAAGGCATCGGTATGCAGTACATGGGTCCATTATATCTCTTGAACGAAAAGTTTAGAGTTTAAGGATCCATTAGTATTGTGTCATTGTCCACCACCGTGGACTCCATATCAACAATTTATAGTCCCTAACATTTTTCCCGGTTAGGAGTAGGCTCAATGACAGTGATACATATCGAGAACTCCCGGGTTCAAAGACAACACACTCACAATGCAAAAGAATGAATCCTTGCAATTGAATCGATTCTAGACAAGAGTTCAAACCGGTGACGACTCCAAATAACACATGGAATATGACTCCAAATCAGTAAATACTCAACATCTTTGATGACATAAAGGGAATGCAAATAGCATACGCAATTATATTCAATGTTATCAACATACAAGAATGGACAATTCAACGTTTCATCCAATGCAGTAAATCATGCTATAAAATTCTTCCAACATAGATTTCAAGAACTTTAAACAATTTATTTCATGAGTTTTAATACCGAACAGACAAGGGTGAAGATTCTTACTTTGTATTATAAACAAGCAAAGCAAATTACACAAAATCCAAAAAAAATGCAGCCACTTCAAACACTAATTTCCGTTTTCTGGAAACTCGAAATACACCTCCGTAACTTCTCACGCGGAGCCCTTTCAGTAAGCTTCGAAATGCAACAAATAACATCCTAAACGGAGTTCGTTTACTACTTCAATTATGCAATTTCCTCACAGCTCTCATGTTTTCCAAATTTTCTTTCCTTCTTTTTTTCTCTAACTTTTTATCCCTCCCTAACTTCCTATTTTTCAAGCACTAACTACCAAGAGATGCAACTCTCTAAAAGTGTCAAAACCACCCCTTAAGTCCCCGAGTTACACATAATATAAAAGACACCATCAACAAATGTTCACAACAATTAGTAAAAATTAAAAACATTACACGTAAAATCAATTAGCGGTTTTTATTTTATAATAAAAAAGTTCAGGTTATCACAAAAATAAAAACGAATGGAAAGGGTTAGTAGAGAGAAACTTTTCGACTTTCACAAAGAAATATCATTTTTTTTGTTTCCTTTAATTCAATCATTGATTGGATGTCTGTTAGAGTATTCCTTAGATACAATTCAATGCCAAAAGAACTAAAAAAATAATATGGGAAAAAGGGGAAAATTATATGATCTCAGAAAGCAAATCTTACCTTAATTTCATTCTGGGACTGAACCGAAATTCTCTATATCTTTCTAATTAAAGTAAAAGGAAAAGATTACACTTGGCTGGGAAGATTAAGGAAATATGAGAAAGAAAGTGGTAGAGAGGTATGTATCTTTGAGAACGATAATGGAGAGGTTTTTGAGGGATGGAGAGGTTAATGGTGCTGATAGGGCTAGTTTTTAGGGATCATGGTGTAGTGGGTTTCAATTAGGAGTTGATTACAAATACAATATTCTATTTATTTAAAAACTGAAAATGTCTTAACCAATCTCAAGTTTTAAACAATAATTAAAACTCAAAAAACTTAGAAAATAGAATTAGTGTTTCAAAATATTTAAAACAAATATAAATGAAGCATTTTTATTGTCTATAAACGGGTATGGTTATGGTTGTCTATAGGGGTGGAAGTGAGTTGAGCCAACTTGTGAGTAACTCACGATTCGATTCGATATTAGGCTCGACGTAAGCTCAATGAGCTAAGTTTTTTGGTTCATCTAATATGAGTCGAGTTTGAGCTAGATAGAGTTCGACTCATTTGATATATATATATATATATATATATATATACGCACATACCCCCCTAAAAAAGTAGTCGCACATCTTCTCAAGGAAAAATAAACCATGAAAATTTAGAAAACAGTTCAAGCATTGATTTGTAGAGGATATTGACTTCGAGTCACTTATATCATTAAGAAGAAACACAAGGAATATTACTACTTGTCTTGTATTACTGATGATCATCCATTATTAGTCTATTAAATACTCTATTTTCAACAATACTATAATTTCATTTTTTTAGGTAAAAGAACATTCCACAGAAATTAAATTTCTTATATAATAAGGTTTCAGAGACTTTTAATTTTTATTAATAAGGATTAAAAATTTTGGTAGCTAGACTTTTGATGGTTTACATTAGTATAATTTTATATTTTGTTAAGATATTTTTCTTTTCTTTTTCTAAGTATTTATGTATTACACTTAGTAGAGAGAATTAAACTTCTATTATATGTCATCGTGTTAAGAAAATCTCTAGATTTATTTTACATCAGTTGGATATATTAAACTCATATTATAAGTCACAATATTGTTTCTAAGATATTTATAGATAAATGAGTTGAATTGAGATGCTCGTGAGCTACTAGATGAACTGAGGTTGAGCTGAGAAAATTGTCTCACATCAAATATGAGCTGAGCTCATTTCCACCCCTAATTGTCTACGCCTCTTAACTATTGTGTGAACAGTTTCTTTTTACACTAAAATACTATCACTTTAATATAAAAAGTGAAGAGGTTGGATATTAAAGAAAAACTAATATGCAAATAAAATTTCTTTAATTGTGTTCTCTACTTAAATAATTTCATTTAAAAAAAAATTGTTCAGAGCCTTCAGAGAATTTTATATAAACAATATAAGATTACTAATGTTGAAGCATATAAAATATTATATCGTTGTTGCCTTTATATCCACCCTAACATATCTTCACAATCTTAATTCCTTGACAGTATACATTTATATGAAGACCACTTCTAACAGGCTAGGTACTTTAAAGTAATGTATTAACTTATGATTTTAACTTTTTGATCAAGATCATTACCTAAATATAGACAAATTATAAGCTAATCAATAGTATAGACAAAAAATAGAGTTTCTATAAATGCAAAAGATTAAATTAAGCATCCTACAAAAAAGAAAGCAAAATAAACTAAATGATCCGAGGTAACATTTGGAGAACTTTAGAATAATATATCACGCTTCAAACTAATTTAAGCTCGAGGATAGTGAAAATGTGTGGATGAATGACTTACTCCAAAAAACAAAATTCTTAAATCGCGAAATCTCTTTAAATATGGACATAGATAACCTATAAATTTGCATATAGCTTAACTAAATATGCATAACAAAATTAATTAAATAAATACATATGAAGTGCAAAAAACATTGTTTGCTTACCCGTTAGCACCACAATTTTATAGCACTTTTCACGCACCATAAAAGGTAAAAATAAACCCATAAAAGGGAAGTTCATTAGCATGGAAACAGAAAGCAAATTTGTAATATATAAAGTTAGGCCAAGTTGGGGGTAGAAGGCTGTGGTGATGACATTTGACATTCTATAGATTCATGGTCCAATGGAAAGCTTACATTTGGCAATGTAAGCATTAATTACTCTCTAAAATGAAAAAGATGTTGTACTCCATTAGCTAATAACTTAAGTTAAAGTCTTAAATTGCTATTGAGATAAAATATGAAGTAAGAAATTATATATATATATATGCACACACAAACTATAAAGAAAGAGTATTATAACATTAAAAAAAAACATACAACTAATAACATAACTCATGTATTAATGTGAATTGGAATACGAAAAGTTTGAATTGTAATTAATTATGATGTTTCAAGTGACTTTTGGAGTTCTTATTCATGTAAGAGAATTCCAAAAGTCTTACTTATAAATTATAACTCATGTATTAATGTTAACTGTAATTGGAAAATCTTGAAATATGATTAGTTATGATGTTTCAAGTTACTTTTGGGGTTCTCATTCATGCAAGGAAATTCTAAAAGACTTAATTATAAATTATAACTCATGTATCAATGTTATATGGAATTGGAAAAACTTGAACTATAATTAGTTATGATTTTTGTAACTAAATAGTTATGAAGATAAAATGTAAACTTAAAAGACTCTTGATTTCTTCAACAATTAATATTAACATAACTACACGACATGAATGAATGATATTCATGAATCTAAAAGTTTGTAACTGATGAAGAAACAATGAATATTAAATAATGATGTGCACAATTGTATTCTAACACATATATAATCAACTTTAGCTTAAACTACAGATTTTCTTTTTTCATCATCTATATGAATTTTAAGAATATGAATAAAATATAGGTTACATATTATTGTAGTTTTTCCAGTTTTTATCATTATAATTTAATAGACCATTTACTATCATTCACCAGGCATATGAAAGGTCAAGTGGAAACTAATAACACAAGATCACAAACCATATAATCCAAAATTAGCCAAGAATTCTCTCACAAAAAACAAAAGATATCACCAAAACAAACATTATGGGGAAATCAAGACTTCAGTATGTGCATCTCAATAAACTTGGAAAAGGCAAACAAGAAAAGAGAAAATTATTTCGAGTGATCAAATTATGAAACACTTTCAATGCCCAGAAACCTGACGATTTAATGAGTTTTGATTATGTGATTTTGAATGAAAATGTACGATTCATTCTACTTTATTTTATTGTAGTAATAGTGATTATTCATTCCTATAAAGGATTTGTAAATCTAGGATTTGCTCCTCACTAACTCTTATATGCATGAACCAGGGGTAGCAACTTGATCTTCCATTCTATAGATGAAGGAAGTTGAACGGTGATGAGGGATCATCCATGAAGTTTAAAGAGGTCATTTATCCAAATGACCAAATCCTTAACTCATGCATTCCAAATACGAGTTTACAAGAAAGCCTTTGTTCCAAATGTTGAATGTCTTGAATCTAAAGGCTCAAGAGATAGAGAATCCTTCGAAGAATGCTAGGCACAAGGATCAAAGCCATATAATCGCATTTGAAGGCAAGATACACAATTGGAAGGAAAACGGTTGAAGGGTATTTTAGGAAACTTGTAAATTAAAGTCTATTCTAGACTTTAATTAGAATTTCAGATTTACGTTATTTATTTATTAAGTATTTAGGCGCATTTATGTTAGCAGTACTAGAATAAAGGACATGTTGCCCATGTGTTTAGTTAGTGGCTAAGTTTTAGTTATCTAGGAGTTGTAGAGTCCTAATCCTTTTAAGGACTCTTATTTGTGGGTTCATTATGGACGAAATTCACTCTATTTAAAGAGGAAATTCGGCGTAGATTAATTAGATTAGATTTGTGATATTTTAAGGTTATTTCATAGTTACTTAATGAATTGATTTTCTATGTAGAACTTCATTCATCTTTGAGTTACTGTATCAATAAGTTTTGTTTACACTTATTGAATCGATTATTGGTAGGTTTGAATGATGATATTGGGCCAAATGTGGAAAGAGATAATCATGTTGATCTTGTGGAGATGGTGGACAATGCGGAGCAAATTGAGAGGCAAATCAAAGAGAAGAAGAAAGGGACCAATTCGACTAAATTTTCAGCTTGGAAAATGCCAAATCAGCCCCCTTCAAATTCTAATTTTGGGCAGCGGCAATGTGTGAATAATGGACGTTTTGGGGCTGCCAAAACAGCAACACCTCAATTAAAAGAAATACAAGCAACCGCCATTCCATTGTCAAAGTGGGAAACAAATATGGATGAACTCTGAGAAATCATGAATCGAATGGATAAATTGATCAACAAAAAGACTCTTGTTGAACAACCAACATTCACCCAAACAGCCACAGATTCATCTACAATGTGCGAGAAAATATAGATGACCATCTTGATATGGGCTGCCCGATTCAAAATATAATGATACATGATTATGAAAATTGGGAAAGTCAAGAAGACAAGTTTGAACCCCGAGACCATATTAGAAAGCTTGCCAAATGATGAGTTTAAAGAAGAGAGTGATCTTACACTTGCATCCTACGATTTAGAAGATTCAAGGACGAATCATTTACAAGGGGAAGGCGATGATAATGAAAATTTTCAAGGAGGGAATGATGAGGGATCATCCATGAAGTTTAAAGATGTCATTTATCCAAATGACCAAGTCCTTAACTCATGAATTCCAAATACGAGTTTCCAAGTAAAGCCTTTGTTCCAAGTGTTGAAAGTCTCTAATCTAAAGGCTCAAGAGATAAAGAAGCCTTCGAAGAATGCTAGGCACAAGGATCAAAGCTATCTGATCGCATTTGAAGGCAAGATACATAATTGGAAGGAAAACAGTTGAAGGGTATTTTAGGAAACTTGTAAATTAAAGTATATTTTAGACTTTAATTAGAATTTCAGATTTACGTTATTTATTTATTAAGTATTTAGGCGCATTTATGTTAGCAGTGCTAGAATAAAGGACATATTGTCCATGTGTTTAGTTAGTGGCTAAGTTTTAGTTATCAAGGAGTTGTAGAGTCCTAATCCTTTTAAGGACTCTTATTTGTGGGTTCATTATGGACGAAATTCACTCTATTTAAAGAGGAAATTCGGCGTAGATTAATTAGATTAGATTTTGTGATATTTTAAGGTTATTTCTTAGTTACTTAATGAATTGATTTTCTATGTAGAACTTCATTCATCTTTGAGTTACTGTATCAATAAGTTTTGTTTACACTTATTGTGGTGTTTCAGCCTCCATTGATAATCAACCTTCTTGGAGTTGCGTTGATTATATTCCCCCGTAAACTTGTTCAAGAATAGAGAAAGATCCGAAATATAAACCTATGTGTCGAATCTTGATACTTGTTATCTCGATTTTTCCTATCTTTATCTCCAAGAAAAATATATGGAAGGGCACCAGGAAATTGAAAAGACATCCATTGCAGTTACAATTAACCCCCCCTCTTCCCCTCGTTGTTTTCCATAACCTTTGCAACTCACATGACACCTACTTTAAATTTTCAATTTTGTTTGCTTTGTTTGTTCATTTTCTCAGGTTTGATGCGGTCTATCTTCATGTTATAGTGAGTTCTTCTCTTTTCTTTTATTCTTTTTATTGAAAAAATATGACGATTTCTTTATTACATACTTATTTGATTCTTTTATATGTTGATTTTATAACCATTAAATCTTTCTTGCATATTGAAAAATAGTATTTTTCCCCTTTTTCGTGTTTCCTTGCAGTTTATAGAAGTGTGGTTTACATTATTCAACGGGCACTGTTGACGAACCAGGCGATACAATAGCTTATAAACTATTTTTTTTTGTAGAACACAAATTTTCTTAAGTCCAATCTATTTTAGGCTATTTGAATCATGAAAGCGCGAGAAGATAGAAAATTATTAAAAATAGCTGAATTTATGGCATATTTAGCCAAAGAAATATGGAGGAAGAGAAGAGAATACTAAAGTGAGTGATGTCGAGGTCCTTCCATGACAGAGAAATGAAGGAAGAAGAATAAATTGAGGTTTCTTGAAAAGTAGAGCGGTAGTGAATGTTGACATAGAAAAAATGGTAGGGAGTCGATGGTGATTGAGGGCAGAGGGAGTGGGGAACATAGTAGGAGGAGATTTAGGAGAAGTGTGAGGGATGGAGAAACAAAATAACATGGAGCGGCAGTGAAACAGTGGCAGCGACTAAAGAAAAGTCAGAAGAAGGTGGCGAGAGTATCTTGGTTGAGTTCCTTTTTTCGGTAAACGTAAAAAGTTAAATTTTTAATGTAAACAATTGTAAAAAAAAAAAAAAAGAAAGGAAGATTCCTGCAGATTTAAATTATTTTCGCAAAACCAATGATATATGTTATTTTATATTTTCATTTAGGAAAATTGTTTAACTTATATGAATAAATGTAAATTTAACTCTTTTTTTCTTAATTGACACAGTATAAAAATACAAACTTAAATAATTCGCGCATCGCGCGGGATAGTATCCTAGTTAATAAAAGAAAGCTACATCATGATTCATGAAAATGAAAAGATTGTGAATATCTTTTTTTTTTCCAAACAAAACTATACAAAAAAAACACAAAATTAAATTAACATGAGCATTCGTCTGAAAAAATGTTGTCAATCAAATCTATCTCAAGGCTTTGGGCAAAGGGTGGGGTGATCAAGCACAACTCAATTCCTTGCTCCAACCATATACTAAAAAATTACATTTTTTTTTACTATATATCCCTTAATAATTTAGTATTATACTAAAGTCAATGCATCTATTAATAGAAAAATATTCAGTATTAAATATCAAAATAAATATCAGCGGTCTTAATTTCAATAACCAAGTGGTGGAAACCATATCTACTACTTGATAATAGACATAGAAAAATTGTTAGACTAAAAATTTGGGCTAATTTTGTTATGTCCTTATGCGAGTAAGATAAGAGGATGAAGAATATACTATGCGGAACAGAATTGGCTCCAGATAACAGAATACATTTATGCACACACAATTGATCATTCAAGAAAGTTAACTATATCTTAAGAAAAACCCAAAAGCAAAATTATAAATTAAAAGAACCAGTTAGAGCCCTCATTGGCAGTATTAAATAGTGAATATTTGGTCACAACACACAACAAACTCACCTTTACAAAAAGCTAAAAAAGACTAATCTCTCCATCAGCCTCTGCTAAGTTAACATTTTGATGTGCTCAATTGTCTATATAGAAATTAGACAATTTCCTTACTAAATGGTTTAGCAGAATATTGGGTGCACAATTTCATCCATTTAATTGTTACTTTTGATCTTAAAAATTAATATAAATAAAAATTTTTTTAAGGGATATAATTAATTCAAATTCAAATATAATCACCACATATTTTTTGCTTGAATTCTACCTATAATAATGGATTGAAATCTTTAAAACTGGAAACAATCCGGAAATCTCTCCCATCATTTGTATGATTGTTTCCATGAATATTTCTTCCATTATTTGATAATTTATTTTTATACATTAATGAAATTCTAAATTTCCAAATTTATATACACGCAAATATTTTAAAGAATAAAAAATAATTTCTCATCAAATATTTGTAATTATATATAAAATGTTTTGTATGTAATTTGTGTGAAATCATTCGCGCAACGCGCGTGCTTATGACCTAGTTAAGATTTATAAATGAAGACATAATTGGAATGATTTATTATGCCTTATTTTAAAATTACCTTATTCTCCCTCTGGATCAAAATTGAGTTGATCCATAAATCATTTTACTTCTCGGATATAGATTTCTTTTAGAATATAATATGCATAAATGCCCATTAATTGTTTAACTTCTATGTGTGTGTGTGTGTATATATATATATATATATATATATATATATATATATATATATATATATATATATATAAATAAAGAGACTAACATGTAACAATTTTAGACAAAAGGCGAGGAAATTTATCAGAATTTTATATATGTATCTTTTTCTTAAAAAAATTATTTATCGAGATAATGAGGTGTCGAATTTTTTTTATTAGAAAAAACATTCTTCATTAATTGATATCGAATGTTACATGTGGTAGGAGAACCCCGATGAATCTCCAAACCATTGAGACGAGGTTCTAGTCCTCATTGCATATTTAGCCAAAACATCTGCAAAATTATTACAAGATCTGTGGATAAAAGATTGTCACACCCCATATCTCAAGGGTGACCGGGCAGTGCCACATGTGCCGATGGGATACCAAACCCTCAAAACGGAATTCTAAAATCCCAAAAGAATTCAAACTTAAAATATGTGAAATCAATGCATACTTTACTTGGCAAAAACTTAACTGGAAATTCACTTTAAAACTCTTGCAAAACACTTAAAAGAACTTATAAAAAAAGACTTGGCTTGAAACGGGACAAAACAGAAAATTTGGCTGAAACAGGACCCTACGACGAATATTCCTCCGCGGCCTAGGACGAACGATTCGTCCGTGGTATCGTCTGCGGTAAGGCAGTAGCTATTACCTTTCTATGGACAAACCCTAGGACGAATGGATCGTCCGCGACCTTTAGAAAAGTAATTTTTCGGTATAAAAACACATGTAAAAGCCATATAACCACACCAAAACTTTCCTAATCCAAAATACAAACTTGAAAACTCAATTAAACACATTAACACCTACAACTTCCAATTCATTCACACATATCAAATAATTTCAGAACATCTAACGCTTTACTTTCATATGATTTGCATCAAACACTTCACTTCAAATTTATTCGGGTTCAATTATGCAAAACCAATTTCTATTACGAACTAAGGAACAAAGTTACCCATTTCTTTAACTCTTATGCACATTCACTTTAGTATCCTCGATTGCACTAGACAACCGGTTCATATACATATACACTTTAGTAGCCTAACTCGCACAAGGCAAGCGGTTAAACACTTTAGTAACCTCGATTGCACTAGACAACCGGTTCATATAACATATACACTTTAGTAGCCTCACTTGCACAAGGCAAGCGGTTAAACACTTTAGTAACCTTGATTGCACTAGACAACCGGTTCATATACGTATACACTTTAGTAGCCTCACTCGCACAAGGCAAGCGGTTAAACACTTTAGTAACCTCGATTGCACTAGACAACCGATTAATATAACATATACACTTTAGTAACCTCGATTATTCTAGACAATCAGTTCATATAACATATACACTTTAACATTTAACGGAGACATAACATGCTTTCCTTTCATACATAGTCAATAGAGAATAACAACTTCAGAATTGTAATCTCACCAAATCAAAACTCATATATCCAATTATTAAACGCAGCAATACAAAGACAACAAACAGTTCATACAAATCACATATTTCAATGCTTCATCCGATTTTAATGCAATAGAAATATGAATAAACCTTTCCTACATAATTCAATATCATTAAAATACTGATTTCATGCTTTTAGGACTGAAAATAACAAAATCCTATTTTAACAAAATCCTACGAAGAACACAAAATCCTACCTCAAAATTTTAACAAAATCCTACGAAGAACACAAAATCCTACCTCAAAATTTTAACAAAATCCTACGAAGATCCTTACCTCAAAATTTTAACAAAATCCTACGAAGAACACAAATTCCAGAATTCCAAAAAAACAGCCTACTTCTGAACGCTATAACTTTCTGTACAGACCTCGAAACCTCAATCCTTCAGCGCCCACTCATAACTCTTTCAATTCTCTACAAGATTCATATATTTTGCTCCCAAATCCGATACTGGTAGCCCCTCCAAAACTCCCACAGACTGTCGAGCTGCCAGATTTTCCTTTTTCTCTCTTCTTGCTCTTTTCTTTTTCTTTCCTTCCCATTCTCAAAATAAATCTAGCATGAACTACCCTATACTTTCTGCACTAACTCCTACATTAACTCCTTTAACAAAAAGACCCCTCAACTTACAAACAAATCCACTCAAGTCTCTCGACTAACCAACACATCCACTACACCCATCAACTTAAAAACCACAAATGTAACAAAAAAACATGATAAACCATATAATTAAAATTAAATAAAATACACGTAAGTAGAAAAGTCCCGGGTATCACAAAGATAGATTGTTTATGCTAATCCCCAGGGTATTCTTAACCTAACTAACTATGTGGCCCACTGGGATAGGTCTTCCTCGGCCTGATGCACTTTGTTAACCAGAACTTGACAGTCATTTTCTTTTTGGAGAGGTGTCTAATTTGATATCTATTATTTCAAATCATAAATGTTACACTAGTCCTCCTTGAGTACTTGACTATCAGATAGACTTTAATTAACAACTTGTGATGTCTCGTGAAGAATGCCTTCAAATAAAATGATGATGACTTCTTGATATGGTGGTCTTGTTTGTTCTTTAGTTTTAACCTCTCAAATTAATGTATTTAGAGTTAGGATCATTCTCTTATGTTGAGCACTTGTCTGTGGACCTTGTATGTTGATCAAAGCATCCTTTGTGCTAGGCAGCCCTTTAGATGTGTCATTATCATTCTTTGTGCTAGGCAGCCAGTGGCGGAGCCATGATTTGAACTTACGGGGGGGACGAACTAAAATTTATTTACAGTGTATGACAGTATAATTGAAGTAGAAAGATATATTTTTACTAAAAGATTTGAAATTAAAATGATACTTATCCTGAAGAAAAAAATGTTGAAACTAAGGAAGAAAAATGACAAAAATAAAAATAGGAAAAACGACTAATATGCAGAGGTTAGTGTTACAGTTCATACTTCAAAAAAGAATGTGAAATTTATAAAAAAAAATTATTATTTGTTTAATTAAAGGTATATTTAGAGAAACTTTTATTTATTTAAAGTCCTATTGTATTTGAACATATTAAGTAATCAAATGACACATTTTTACTTTAAAACTATAAATTTCTTTCTGTTTCTATTGTCTAAATCACACTATTAAATCACTACAAAAATCTGATCACAAATTACAGTATTACAACACCAAAGATTATGCCCAAATTACAGTATTACAGAACAATGAGCATTCCACGAATAAAATAGACAATTGAAGCGGAGATTTTTTGAGGATGAAAGAATTATGGTACCGCCGAGAAAATACATTAATTTTAAGAAAATGAACATTAATTTCAGAATAAACTAAAATAGAAAATAGAAATTCAATTTGAGACGGAGAGAGTACTATTATGAAATTTCAAAATTTTGAGAAAATACAAAATTTTTTATATTATAAACAGTTATTTATACAAAAATATATATTTCTAATACTAATATGCAATTTTTCAAAAAAAATGAGGGGACCGCGGCCCCCTCCTGGCTGCATGAAGCTCTGCCATTGTAGGCAGCCATTTAGATGTATCCTCATCATATGTGGGTCCACTCAAGTGGTATGAACTTATTTGTTTCTCTGTTTTTAGTCAAAATTCAGACATACAATGAATAATTTATGGTGAAATCGCCTATTTAATCATTTTCGTATTTTGAGTTTGCAGTTAGTGTCCATTTCGTTTATATTATTTTTACGACCTGCTAATAAAGAACTTTCGTCCAGTTTTCTGTCAAACTACCGTCAAGTCAATCATGTGCCTTACACGTGAGGTATTTGTAAGGGTATTTCAGATATTTCAACATATTTTTCACAAATATAAAAACTTAAGTACTCAATTGTTAAAACAAATAAATATGTATACTCAATTAAAATAACAAACAATAGCTAAACCCACCCCTCCATCTTCATCCCCTCACCCCTTCTCCACCAGCAACCCCAACCACCACCTCCTAATATATTAAAAAAAAAATACAATCTGAAAATTGAATTTCACATGAAAAAAAATGTAGCTTCACAAAAACAGTTATCACAGTCCAAAAACCATAATTTGATGAACTAGCAAAAAAAAATAAAGTCCTGCATTTCTTCATCACTATTGGTTGAAAATTCTCGGCTGCCGGGGTGATTTATGTTGACAACGAGACTCAACGAAGAAGAGAACGGCACATAAAACAGGTCGAAAACTTCCGGGGCAGATCATACATAAAAACCCTAACATTTTCTGTGAATTTTGAATTTTTTTTGTAGAACTGAATATGTATTTAGTATTATTATTATTCAAATCAGGAGTAAAGGGGCTCAGAAAAATTTAGCAAAGAAACGGACTAAATAGTTCACATTTAAACAGATTAAGAATAAATATGTTAAAATTCGTCCAATTAACACAAGTCACAAACCGATCCGCAAACTTATGACTCGTCGTGGTACACAAATGGCCTTCAAAAATTAAAAACGATAAGAGTGACTTTACAAAGTAGTCGAGTTTACCCCAAAAAAAAATAATACTCGATTCTTGTGTGTTAGCCCTAAGGGCAAAGTTACTCTATGTTGTTTTTGATGATAACAAACCATTGAGAGTTCTAATGTTTGTGTGAGCAATGTTCTTTATTATAGGATCCTTAGCACTCACATCGACATTGATGAAAATGGTAAGTTAGCTTCTTGTGTAAACTAAGGTATGTATAATACACACAAGAAAGCTATTTGATGGAAGGAAGGAGGCAAGGAGGATGGTTGGAAAATAGGGCTCTTCTAAGAGTCCCTAGTTTATATGGCAAAAGAACTTATAATGCTAGTGCTTATGTCTTTGCATATATTTGTCTTTACAATTGGTATCGTATACAATTGGTATCTTCTAAGCATTAGTCTTTGTACTTATTTGTTCTTAGATCCTTTTGCCATGCTTCCATGTACTTACATTGTCCATATTCTATCTAATTACATCAAAGTTTGTCATAATCAAAAAGGGGGAGATTGTAAGCCCTAAGGGCGAACGAACTCTGTTTTTTGATATTGGACAAACATTTGATGTTGTGTCTAATGATCTTAATCTTTGTGATAGAATATTGGAAATCTTGTAGGAAGCTCTAAGTACTTCAATCAAGCCATGTTCAAGATTCAAAGTCATACTATTCAAGGCTCATCTATGAAGATTGAAGATTGAAGACTTAGTTTGGTTAGTTTAGCTTTGTCGTCATTAGTCGTAATCTTTAAAGCTCTAACCAAAGCTCTTATGAACATAAGCTCTACACTCTAGTCTTGCTTGCACACAAACACGTTTTTCAAAAGGCTTAAGTTTCAAAATGTTCTTTACATGTGTTCTTATCCAAAAAGCCTTTGATTTCATAGATAAGTCTTTTAGAAAAGTTTTCCAAGTGTTCTTACTTGTTACCTTTTAGGAAAACCTTTTTAGACTTTAAAAGACTTCAAAAGATATCAAAACGTGTGAAAAATCACTTTGGAAGTTCGGTCAACCGAGCTCAAGTTCGGATCAACCGAAGAGATACTGAGAGGTTTGACTGAGAAGGTTCGGTCGACTTTGTTGTAGTTCGGTCGACCTAATAGGCCTGGTTCGGTCGACCGACCTTGGTTCGGTTCAACCGAAGCTTGGTTCGGTCATCCGAAGTCTGCGAACGGTCAACCGAACTCTGTCTTTTACTAGCCGTTATTTGACCGTTGGAGACTCGATTTTCAGCCTATTTTGAAATGTATATATACTCCAAAGCTAGAGAAACATTAAAAAGGCTTGCATATCAAATATTCATTGATCTCTCATCAAGCCAAAACACTTTCAAAGCAAAATACTCTTCATCCTTATAATCTAAAGCATTCAAGAGTATTCTTTCAAAAGCAAGACAAAGAGTGGACTTCATATGTTCAAGAGCTAAATTGTTTGTGCTTCAAAGGTACTATATCTTTCACTTAGAAGAGTGAACAACCTTGTACTTAACCTTTCTTAATTCCCTTTCTTAGTGATAGGGTTATTATTGTAAGTGCTACTTTGTGTAGGCATCCTTTGGTTGTAAAGTCCTACTTTGTGTGGGCAATTGTAAAAGTCCTACTTTGTGTGGGCATCTTCTTAGTGAAGTTTGTTGAAATCCTTGGGTGCGGCTCAAGGTAGTGGATGTAGATTCTAAGTGAATCGAACCACTCTAAATCCTTTGTCTTGTTGATTGGGTTTTGCTTTAGCTTTCATTCATCTTGCTCAAGTTCTCACTTGCTTTGATTAGTATTCGAAAAAGTTAGCAAGATTAGTTAAAACCCAATTCACCCCCCCCCCCCCCTCTCTTGTGTTTTACATTGTGGACATTCAATTTGCGAAGTATATAATTTAGGGTTTTGCATATCAATTTCTGAAGAATTTCTTTAAAATTCTGGGGGAAAATGGATACCAAGGAATTGAGGGAGGCAGTTAATTTCATTTTCAATCTTCAATTCTGGAGAATGGCTATTTTCTGGACAATTTCTCTAATTTCATTTGCTCACTCAATCATTTCTCTCTCAGAAACCTAAGAAATATGTTTGTTCTTTTCTATCATTGCTTCCAGACACAACAACATTAAGGCCTGTCTGCGTCATTACCGGTGTAAATGGACTCTTAATTTTGTCTTGTTTTATGCTAATTTGATTATGTTTTTACTTCATGTATATTTCTTGTTGGCAAATTAGGGTTTGTTTTGATCTTGATGCAGCTCAATTCAATTCTTAGGATTATGGGTTTTGTGTAGTCTATCATTAGCAATTTAGAATTAAAGATTGCATTTTGCGAGGAATTGAATGTTCTGTTTGAAAATTATCTGCCAATTGGGTACTGGGGAATTAGTAATTCCTAAAAAGCTTTGATTTTTTTTTTTCTTGTCAGTTCACTGGGTAGTAACTGGACCCAGGGGTGGAACAAGCGGAGGGTGGCGGCTGCCCCCGACATTTTTTCAAAATAGAAAAATGGATTTTTTTTCTAAAATGTACTTGTAAATATTGTATCTTGCCCCCAAGTTTTTTTATATCAAACTTTACTACAATTCATGTCCCTTTATGATTTGTATCCAAAATATAAGTTCTATTCTCCAATTACTGAAAAATGAATTGATTTTGAATTATGGTCTTTATGCTTTGTTTATATTTGCAGGCAACATCTGGTTTAGGAGCTACAGCTGTCCATGCTTTGTCAACGGAAGGGTTTTACGTCGTTTTGGGTATTGTACTTGTTCTAGTCTAATCGTGCAGTTTTATTACGGAAGATGAATTACAGATTCCATTTATTTGACCCTCCTTACTGACCTCATACGGCATTCGTGAGATTGTATTATAACAGCAATGGGTGAAGGTGCTCTATGAAACATGAAAAGAAAAGGATATATTCAATTTAATTGATGAAAAGATTCTACCTGCTTTAAAAAAAAGTGATCTCACAAGGGAATAATTCCAGCATGCATCCTCCCGATACGGTCGATTATATAGTTTTAGTTTTTGGGTAGCTACTCTTTTCCAAATTGGAGCTTTCTTATTTTAGATTGGCCATTCATGACATATTCGTCATTCTTGATGTCACCGAAGTTTAGCAGTTACCACAGACTTCTATTTTCTCTGATTGCGTGGTATCCCAGAACTATGCATGTAGTAGAATTGGTGGGTACTGCTTGTACTTGAAATGATATCCTTTTGATATTAACTTATTGTTTTTGATGGCCACCTTAGCATTGTAGATACACTAGTATAAAATGAATACTTATTTATGTAATTTTTGAATGCCAGACTCTTATAATAATAAAAGTGTTCACAACATGGGCCAATCTCGTCTCTGCTGCCTGCCTATTCATTAGCTTGCAGGAAGCGAGCCAGATGGCTGTTTTGACATTGTAACGCACCCATCTTTCACCTTCAATTTCTTGCTAAGGAGGTGAAGCATTCCCATTTTCTGAAATAAGCTTTTTCTTGTTTTCAGCGGGAAGATAATCTGAATCATTATCTAAGGTAATATATTGGTGTTTTAGTCAATAATTTCTTCTTATTTCATGGCTTGCTGTATTTCTAGAACTGGTTACTATCTAGTTTTTCGTGTAATAGGCAGTATCTGATATCAAGAGACGGAACAGTAGGGCTAATGTGAAAGCCTTTCAAGTTGACATATCATCGTTAAAATCTATCCTTAACTTCAAAAACTCCCTTCAGCAGTGGTTGTTGGATTCAGACATGCACTCTTCTATCCAGCTGTTAATAAATAATGCTGGAATCCTGTCAACAGCTTCGAGACTCACAGCTGAAGAATATAATCAGTAATCACTTGAAAATTTGCATTCATCTCATATGTCATAAATTCATAATAAATTCATAATTTTGAGGAGGTTGGCTTCTGTGATACTAATTGAAGGACATTAAGTTTCCTTAATTACTAAGCAGTTTGCAGTCAACAGATGTAACAGTAAGTAGGATAAAGGTTAAATATTCAGACAATAACGTGTGCATTTTATGCGTCTATTCTCCAGGAATATCCTGAGTTTCGGTTTTCTTGTTTTGGTAAAATTTCCTTTAAAAAGAATGATGCTACTTCATCAATTTTCACCAATATTCTGTGTAACAATCTCTTATAGCTGGATTAGAAAGGATGTTGGTATTCATGTGATTTATGACATGCATGAAGATGAGATTTTTGTTGCTCCTAAGAGCTGTTGATTGCATATCATTATACCGTCATCTGAAGGTGGTCTATCTGATATAGTCACTCTTCCTTTTTCTTTTCCAGAATGATGGCAACTAATTATATCAGTGCCTTCTGTCTTACCAAGGCTCTATTGCCGCTCCTCGAAAATAGCCGTGTTGTCAATGTCTCTTCTTTTACTCGTAGGAATGGTAATGCCAAATCCTTTCTTATTTATCTTTAAGAGGGCATTTATTCCTTTCATGCCTTTCATGCCTACTTGTAGATTCTTGCAATTTTTTATCGGAAACATTATTATGTCCACTAACATGTATATGGCTTCTTAGTATATGAATTCGGATTATCTTGACAATGGATTGATGAATAAACGTATTTTTTACATCAACAGTTGTTTCTTTCGATATTTCTAAACAAAAATCATGGCGTGCATTGTTTTAGAGTGGGATTCTATCGAAGAATACCGTTAGCTGATTAAACGTGAGTATAGTACATACAACTAACTATGCGGCTATGCCTTTGAACTTTTGTGGATCGTCCCTTGGCTACTTTTACTCCACTAGTTAGTCCACTTCAGGCAGTTTTTTCCTTTTTCTGTGTAAAATAAAAAATATTTCTAAATATCATAATAAGATTATTTAGTTGACGGTTTATCAATATTTAATCACATGATTTTATATGTTATGTGTTATGTATTATAATGTGTTATGTGAGTTATTTAATATTTTGTGAGGGTAAGGACATAAGTGCAATACTGTGAAGTTGGGGGATTTGGTTGGGAAATATTTAAAGGAGTAATTAGTGGGGAGTTAATGGGGGTTAATGGCTGAAGTTTAGAAGGGAGTTACCAAAAGAGAAAGAAAAAAGGAAAAGAAAAAAAGGGAAACAAAAAAGAGAGAGATTGCACCGGGAAGGGGCTGGTTTTCCTGATTTTGAATTTCCTCACTTTGCTTGCTTAATTTGCTATCATAACAAGTAAGGATCATTCACCTCTGTATTTTAAGTTATAAAAATCATGGATTCGGTATTTCAAAGTATGGATATAAGTATGCATTGTTTAATCATGTTTTGTGCATAGAATGGATGAAGGGTCGGATTACGTACATTCAATGTGGTTGGTCGTCGTATATATGTTGTGTTGTGAATTCAGATATGTAATTTTTGTTCTTGCTACCCTTAATTACTTTGTTGACTAATTGCTGTCTTGTATTTGTACTTGTAGTTATTTGGTGGTCGTCGTTGTTGTCGTATATTTGGTTTTGGTCGACCGAGTCGTCGCCCCCGTTTGGGCTATTGTCTAGGATCTTCTATATAACAAGATTCATTCGAATTATGAAGTGTATGTATTGAAACCGGGAGTTCATGTGAATGTGTGGAAATACTTAGACCTTCACCCGATAAGGAAAAATCATTGGGACTGTAACGCTTTTGTGGAGTCCATGGTGATGGATGATGATATAATGTAGAATGGATCCTTAAAAGTTTAGACCCATTCGTTCAGGGGGTGAAACTGAACCTATGTGTATGAAATTCTTGGGGCGTCCTAACTTGGTCGTCGTTAGGGACGTTATAGTTATTGTTGTAGAGTTGTGAATAGATAATTAAGCTCAATCGTGGGAAGTGTGTCATAGCAATAACCATACTCGTAACGTCTAACAATGTGTATTTCCATTGTGACTTGTGTGTTGATATAGTGCTCGAAGGACATTCTGATGTATGTGTGTTAAGACGTGAAGATAATGGTTATTAGCTTAATTGTTGTTGTTCATTTGGTCGTTCTTGTTTTGGTCTTTTTCCTACTCGGTTTCGAGTATAAAATCAGTCATTTTGGGCTGGGGATGTTAAGTTTTAGTAATGGAACATTTACATGTGTTTTTGTACTTTAAAAAATGTTTTCTGCAGGTTGCGGATGAAGTGACCGTCCTACCATTCGTCCGAAAAATTATTAGGAGCTACTGGCTAGTTGCGGACGATACTTGCATATGAATGGTTCGTCTGTGGGCTGCGGACGATGTGCTTAGTCCGCGGTCCGTGATGGTCTGTTTTAAACTCTGTTTCTTTTTGTGTTCGTGTATAGTGAGTTGTGAGTCTAATGCTGTGTATTTCAATTGTTGTGTCGTGGTGTAAGTCCATTTGTGTCAAGTGTTTGAAAGGGATTTTGCGAAACGGGAAAACGCTTTGTGTCTTATCTGATTCTTAATCCCAGGTGTCGTTTGATCTATTTTTGGGCTTCGCATCTCATTCCTTTCCTTTTGTTATTTTGTAGATGGTGTTGGAGTTGAACCATACTACGAGGATGATGGGTGGGAGGGGTACCTGAAGGAAAAATTCGTAATCCCCAAAGCGCAGCGGAAATAAACGCGCGGGATTACCTTTAGAGGATCTACTAACGAGAAAGAACCAGAATCTTATGTTTAGGAGTTATACTTTTCTGTCAATCTAATCGACGATGCCCGGATTCTTGCTACTTGAATTCACCAACAGCAGCCAACTGAGTCCTGTCTCTACTGGTATCCACACAACAACCTTTGAGCTTGTCACTCCAAGTTTCAGATGCTAGTGCAAGAACTATGAAGGTGGGAAACACTTTTTCCGGAATCCACAAAGTATAGACTACTTAGAAAAACCGGAAATCTAAGAACTAGAAAAATCATATTTTTCTTGTCTCTTGAAGTGTTCTTGAGAGTGTAAAATGAAGAATGAAAAAATCATATTTTTCTTTCTTTTGGTTCAGCTAGAGTAGAGAGAGAGAGAGAGAGAGAGAGAGAGAGAGAGAGAGATTTCAAGACTTGTGTAATGCTAGAATGAAAACTATTTTCATCTAGTGTGGGGTAAGTGGAATTACCCAATCACCCCACTCTCCCCTTATTTCTCTCCCACTTCACACACTTCCTCACACATGTAGATGTGCCGATTTTAACCAAGTCCAACTGGTCCGGTCGACCGCAGAAATGGTTCTAGGCCGACCGGAGTGACCAAAAGTCCGGTAGACACGAGACAGCTCTCGGTCGACTGGGTCTTTTGTCCAATCCAATTGGGCACCTATATCAAATGTAAACTCCAACAATACCCTGAAGAGTGATGATCTAATAAATTTTGTAATAGATGAAGTTTAGTACTTAAACACATAGTAGTGAACATTTAGTTGTATTTCCTTTTGTCGTTTATAACTTATTTCTATTTTGGCACTCTATTTCCGTGGTAATACTCTTAGACCTTTTGATTTATATATGCAATATTTCCTTTTAGTAACTTGGTTAGTAAGCTTTGGTATCTCATTGGCTGATGAGACACTGCCATGTCAGCATCCGAGTTATGGAGTGTGACAATACCGTGCTTCTATAACCAGAGATTTGTTCACTTCAAGGAGCACAATTCCTCTAAAGTAAGTTTTTTTTTTTTTTTAAGGTACAACAATGTGACCAATTTTTTTTTCTTTTACGAAATTAAAGCCTCCATGATAATGTGACCAACTTTAATTATTTCAACAAAAAATTAATTTTTTGGGCTTAATATATAATAATATTGTGGAAAATGCTTTTTGAATTCTTGACTGAAAATATTTAGCTATAAATTTTTCGGCGTCTAATTGGTTATCCAATCATCTCGGTTTAAAGTGGGAATTCGGAGGGGGATTCCCCGCTTTTCTCCAGTTGTGGTTGGCCTCCACCTGAACTGGGGATAGGATCTCCATCCATCCCAAGTGATGAGGCTGGAATGAGGATGGGGATGCAATGAAAAAGGCGAGGTCGGGACTAGAGATCTTGGTCTCTGCCCTCACCCGGCCCCAATGACATCCCTACTCTTGATAATCGGGTGTGCGTAGTGCAAGTTTGCAAGAGATAATTTCATGGTTAGTTATCTACAAAAGATTGCACATTTTAACTTTTAAGGAAAGAGTCTTTCATTAATAAAATATTTTTATTTAAGAAATGTCCTTGATTTTCATTTAACAAAAGCTCACTTTAATAAAATAAAAAATGGACGGCTTGGAAAAAACAAATTGAATTGGTTGGAGAGTCACACAAAATTTGAAGCATGAGCATATTGTAAAATGCAAATTGTTTCAATAAAAATGAAAAAAAAACAAAGAGCACCAGTATCGTGAGTAAAAAAATAAAATAAAATAAAATAAAACATATATATATATATATATATATTTATATATTGTTACTGGAAAAAATAAAAATGAAAAAAGTATCTTCACCATAAATGTAGGGGTGTCAAACTTGAAAAAATGTGAGCGTGATCTGAGGTGAGTTGAACGTGAGGTAAATATTCAAACACGAATTTTATGTGAGCTGAGCGTGAGTTTGAACCAACTCAGCCCGAAAAAAGGTTGAACCCCAATAAAAATAATGTAATCAAAATATTATATATAATAATAATAATAATAATTAAAAAGAAAAAGACCTATAAATTGACATTAATTGAAGAATTCCTAAATTTAGTAAAGAGGAAGAAGTGATGCATTGTAAGAGTGAATTAGATGTTTATTTGGAGGAAAAACTTTACTAAACAAAGAGTGCTAGTGTTGATGAAGACTTTATTATCTTGATTTATTGGAAAGCAAATGCTCTTAAATTCCCTATTTTGTCTATGCTGAAAAGAGATGTATTAGTAATTCTTTTAAGTTCATTAGCATCTGAGAGTGCTTTTAGCACCGGAGGTCGTGTCTTGAATCAATTTCGCAACTCACTACTTCCTTATACAGTTGAATGATTAGTTTGTGGTTAAGATTGTATTTGGAGTTCACCAAGAGGGAGAGATTATGAGGAAGAGTTTGATTCTACTT
The DNA here is from genome assembly GCA_026122235.1 of Vinca minor. NCBI lineage: Eukaryota > Viridiplantae > Streptophyta > Magnoliopsida > Gentianales > Apocynaceae > Vinca > Vinca minor. Next base: position 12,278,075 of record JAOCZM010000011.1, on the reverse strand, counting down.
TTGTAGGTTATTCTTTACTTAGTTTTACTATTTTACTTGTCTAAATTAATTTTTCTTCATCACTGCTTCATTACTTTATTTACTTATATTTTCCTTTTCTTTTGTAGATTTGAATCACAATAAAAAAAAGTGAAATATTGTAGAAGAATTCAATGGGATTGCAAAAATTGGATTTGGCACCAACAATTAAATTAAATCACTCTTTTGAAATTTGCAATTCCATCATTTGTTAGAATTTTAAGTGCATGGGTTTTCTTGTTTTCTATATAAGACTCATTTTATTAGCATAACAAGCATTTCTGAAACTTCTGCTTCTCTTATTTTTTCTCTATATAAGGTTTTTATAATTATGGGACTTTTGTTTTAGTTGAAGCCTGGCTGGGCGATTGCCCCATGAAGGGGAGAAAGAACTGCCTCACAAGAGGAGGAGATAAACCTAGAAAGGGAGACATTTTAAGCTTGCCCCATGTATGGGGAGGGTGTTGAACTCGGGACCTCTGGTCACGAGTCGAGGCTTGCCCCACTGGGCTGCAACTTCTTTAACGACTTCTGTTTTAGTCTATATAAGATTTTTTTGTCTATGTTATATGTAGATTCTTTAACATTTGACCTTGTTGTGCATTTATCTTTTGTTATCTTTTTATTAGTTTATCTTACTTAAGAATTAAGTATGATTGTATTATGTATATTTGCATTCTTGTCAGAATTTAGTTTCAATACTCATTGTATTATACTATTCTTACTACATGAATTTTGTTTTTTTGCTAATATAAATTTAGCTCGTGAAGCTCGTGATCTGAGCGTGATCTCAATGTTTTGTAGCTTTTCCGGACTGAGAGTGAGTTGAACTTCCCAATTTTTATGTGAGTTGAGCGTGAAATAAGTCAAACTCATCTCACATAACTCGATTGGCACCCCTACATAAATGTAATCTAACTCTACAACTTATACTTTAAAAACAAAGTTACAATATTTACATTGATAGCAGTATGATAATAATTGCAAGGCAAAGTTTGTAGTATTAAAAAAAAAAATAACTTTGTTTAGGGAAGGGAAATAAAAAACATATTAGTAAAATTCACACAAATATTAAACAAAAGAAAAAGGAAAGGACATATTCTTCATCAAGATGTTCCAATGTTAACATTATGAAGTTTAAAGCCATGGCATCGACACCCTTGACTACTTTGAGAAGTTTGCACGTATTCTTGTTGAAAACCTCTTCATCTGCAATATGAAACATTGACATTTGAATTTTGGAAAAACTTCGAACGCGACTTCAAGAATTGAAAATAATGAATAAAACACAACATATAATTACATTAGAAATAAAAAGTTTTTATAAATTAAACCTTGAAATATTGAAAGGAAAGAGATGATAATTTAAACCTTCTTTTTGTGCGTTTATCCATTCTGATACAGGAAAAAAAGCAATAAGAAAAAAAAAAGAATAAAAAATTAGTGACAGATGAACCATTGATACTGGAACTTCAACAGGAAACTATTAAAATTAAATCAGGAAAGATTACTACTGGAAAAATTTCACTCCACTATGTGGAGAACTTGTAAAATCGCTTTGTCGAACCTTTGCAACTTTTTGGGTGGAACGTGTAATATGTATTTAAGTCGGAGAGAAGTTTAATTTAATGAAACAAAAGAGCAATTGAACTAAACCTATTTTTAGGAGATGTATATGGAGAAAATAATAAAATTTTGGAGTATAAATTTTTTTAAATAACCTAGTAGCTTGAAATTATGAGTTTCAAGACTAAATGACATCAATGGTGTCCTTGTTCAGTGGCCGTGAGGTCGCGGGTTCGATACCCTCCTCCTACATTAGGCAAGCTTTAAAATTTTTCCTTTATAGGCTCCTCTTGTGAGGCATCTCTCTCCCCTACATGGGGCAACCGCCCAGTCGGGCATCAAAAAAAAAAAAAAAAGTCTAAATGACTCTATGTAGCAAGGACTTGAAGAAAAATTTAACATGGAGGAGTGAGGATAATGTTAGAGATTAGGGATGATATTTGCTAAAAATATTGAAATTTTCTTAGCCAATAATAATATTTTAAAACTAATTAAAATGTCAAAAAATATAATTTCATAATGGATGTTCCAAGGAAATAATTGATATATATATTTTACATTCAAAATTCAAAAAATCCTAAACGGATGGAATATCTCTCTGATGAATTATCAAGGAGCCTACATATATTAACATAATGTAGCAAACAGATAAAAATAATTACAATACTGGAATATCTCATTTGATTCAACCTAATCTAAATTAGTTTAAATTAAATTCTTATACTTTATGATTTAATTAATAGACCTAAATTTTCTTAACCAATTAAAACTTTTATAACTAATTAAAAAACTCAAAACTCCGAGAAAATTAGATTAGAGTTTTGAAGACTTGTGATGGGTTAAAACTGAAAACAGGTTCTTTACTATTGTTAGATTGTTTGATAGTATGATAGAATAAAATGGAATTGATATTTTAATTAATTAATTAATAGAATAAATATTTTTATTATATGATCCATAATTCTAAAAAGTACATAACAATAAAGAAATCTAAAAAAAAATTAAAATTGGGTTATTTAACTTGTTATTTAAAAAAATGAATTTTATTAAGATAAAGATTAGTTTCTAATTAATTTAATTGATCTAAATTCTTCTAAATCAATCAAGTTTTTGTAAAAAATTAAAACACTAAAAATTCTAGAAATTTTCACATTGAATTTCTTAGTCTTTGATTGGTTGAAACTGAAAACAAGTTATGTAATATAAATATAGATAGATTAAGTGAACATGGAGGGACTATAGTTTCACTTATATGAGCACGTTTAACTCTTAATTATTTTATTAAGTTAATAATATTTTGTTGGGGACAATGAATTTTTAAAAGCCTAAAGTTTACATATTTTATACACAAAGAAGGTGACCAGGCAGTGTTCTTATCTACCAAAGAGCCACCGAACCCTCAAATAGAAAGACTAAATTCTCAAATTAACACATCATTAAACTTAACAGAAATATAAAGGTTACATCATAACTTGACAGAATACTACAAAAATATCTTATGTGTTCATACAATCCATAAAAAACAAGAAGGTCCAAAAGATAAAACATAAACTATATCTATTACATAATAGCTCAACCAAGCATTTCCTTAATCCATGGTTCATCAACCTGATCAGTCACCTGTTTACCTGCAAAATGTTAAGTAAGGGTTGAGCCACTACATTGGCTCATTAAGGTCCCAACACCCTTGGGATGAAGCACCGTTAGACTCTAAAAACATATTCTCATTCACCCAAATCATGTGAAAACAATGCATACTTTACTTGAGTTGAAATACACTTTAAAACACTTGAAATAACTTGTAAAATGCTTTACATAAATAGAAACTTACTATACTTGAAAATAGAACAGAAATCGGAGTTGACCAAAATGAACACTCCGGTCGACCTAGATGAAACCCCGATCGACCGATATCGAGACAAAAAGTTCAAACGAGGTACAGAGCACTTCGGTCAACCAAAGATCACCCGAAGCAGCTCCGGTCGAGTGGAAAACCACATCGGTCGACCGACATCAATCACCCATCATCCACAATTAGCCCAAGTAGTTTAATTCGGACGATCGGTTTGGTCTTCCGAAGTTCAAAACAGGGCAAAAACATTACTTTTTTGAAATTCCCACAAGGCTTCCAACCAAAATACTGACTGCACATCTCATATCAACACTTACACGAATACAAATAATCTACTACATTACTACTTCTAATACTTGCCACTTCTATCTTAGCCTCGGCTAAGCCTACTATCTTATTATATTTTCTCATAGGGCCTCGGCCTTCTGAGTTGCTATATTTGTTTCTACCTAGAGGCCTCGACCCTCACCTAACCTCGATCGGTGGAATCTAAGCTTATGAGAAATACCTAATCTTCTAGTCTGTCTCGTATGACCTCGGTCAGTAGTTCCCGAAAGGCCTCAGTATTATGATAATTGTGGCGGGTACACATGAACTACAAACTACACTACTAACTTCTGAATATACTAAACAACACAACTGAATGACCACAAAATTCGGAGAATTGACAATCACATATGAACATAGAACTTCCAGCTAAACATAGATATCATATAAGCACCTTCTACAATACTTCATCCATTTTATGCAATAAAACCAATGAAGAAAATCATGACATCATTTCTGAAAATACATATCTTTAATGCTTTTGACTGAAAAACAAGGGTGAATGGTCATTGCTTTAGCAATTTAAATCAAAATCTCCAAAGATGCACAATTGCAAAATTTTCCAAATTCGTAGTAATGACTTCCCAAGGCTTTAATTCCACGCACAAAACTTCAAAATCTATTCCGTCAAACCCCAAGTTTAGCTCTCTCGGTCCTATTCGAAACTCACTAAGAATCGCTGAAAACGGACACCGTTTACCATCTCAAAAGTGAAATCTACTCACAACACTCTATTTTTCCAAAAATTATCTCATCTTTTCCTCTCTCTTTTCTTTCTCCTCCTTTTTCTTGTAGCTCCCTTCTAAAAATCCTGCACTAACTCCCCACATAACTCGCACTAACTTCTTTACAAAAATTGCCCCTCAACTTACTAACAAACTCACTAAGGTCTTCCAACTCTTCAAGTTATCAAATACGCCCCTCAAACTCTAGAACACTAACAAATAAGACATAAAACATCTAATTGTATAAAATTTAAACACGAAACATGTTAGTCACATAGTTCAAAAAGTTACAGCATCACAATTATTACTAAGAGGAAAAGGTAGTCGGGAATCTTTTGCAAGATGACAAAGAGCACAAGATAGAGATTTATTGTTTGAGAGATTTAATGAAACGAGAATGTTAAGTAAAGTACTAAAAGATGGGTGCCTGAATCTTTGGTTCCACAACTTACAATTTTGCTCAGAACAGACGGTCACCATTACTCCGCCTTGGTGAGTCACGCCTCGAAGACTATAGATGCCCCCCTCCCCCTCTCCCACTTAGCTCACCTTCCCCAATCATCTTCATGGATTAGGTCTTGCACAACACAATACTCATCAAAGTATGTCACACAACATTGTAATTCTCGTGTTAACTGAGAGATAGAAATCAAATTGCACTAGAATTATGACAAATACAAGACTTTAGTGATATAGATATTGGAGTTTAGAGTCACTATACCATATTGTTATGCCCAAATACGTTTCCAATCAGGCAAACTCATGTTAATAAGTATTACTAGATTTTGCAAGTTTTTCAATTTATTTTTCTCGCATGTAATTTGATGAGAGACACTGCTATCAAGTGTCCACAGGAAAGAATAAAAGTTGGCGTTTTTACAAGTGCTGTGGAAGGACGCAACCTTATTTTCTTTGAGTATTCCGGCTAGTTCCAGAGCCCTCCCTCAATTGCACTCTGTCCAAAGAAGTGGTAGTTGTTTGTTGCACCGAATAGGCTGCGCCTTGCGCTGGTCTTGGGTAGCTCGCGCAATGCGCGGTGGTGTCAATGACACTGCTTGTCTCCAACATATTGGTCTAGGATATTAAAATTGATGATTTTTGGAATTAAGTAAAACGCAGAAGGAGTTCACTGCAATGAAGATGATCCATTGTCAATGGTTTACAGTGTCATATGTGAGCTAGTTTTTTTTCTAACTTTTTCTCTCAGGATCGATTTGTTTTTTTACGACTGCTTTGATACAATAAAAGATTGAAAGGGAAAATATATATTGGACTCTTACAAAAATAAAGAACTAGTACAAGAGTATTTATACATGTGTGCATACACTATATTAGTTAACTACTAATTACACCACACTATACATCAGGAAGAAATTAATTTAGCATATGTCATAATTAATTAAACACTAATTAGGCATCTCATAATTAATTAGGTAATTCATAAACAATAACTTTACAATACTTCTTTTCCTTTTCCTCTTTCTCTTAGGATTTATTTGGGCTTTTAGAAAAATGGGTCAATTGTAATGAAAAAAAAAAATTGATACTCAAATGAAGGGTTATTTAAAATTAATTTTAATTGTTACATATTTTAGCTCGCAACTCCGTCTCAAAACCATCGTCTTTCGACAATTTTAAATAAATTAAATTCCCCGAAAATAGTTGTGGGTATACATAGCTCACAATTGTTTTTGGTTATAACTTGACTTTCATAAATAGTTCATGGAACAAATGGCTATTTTATCTTTTCAAATAATAGACACATGATTGCAAAATGTAAAAAGGGTAGTCTAAGGCAGTCCGGTTCCTATGCGGAACAGGGAAAAATCCGCATGTGCGGAACAATCTCAACCGTCGGATGATAGTTTGAACGGTCCAGATTTGGAGAGAGAAAAGTTGCGGCTGACTTAAAAAATAATAAAAAAAAACTTTTCTCTCTCCAGATCTGGGCCGTTAAAAAATATCATCCGACGACTGGCACTACAAGAAAACAGTTAAATAGCGACCGAATTTAGCGACCGAATTTTTCGGTCACAAATGTAACGACGGCATACCGACCGAATAGAAACCGAAAAAAAATCGGTTGTTATTCCGTCGCCCATCCGTCTGCCACTTCGGTCCCGTTGACCAAATTGAAACGCCATCGTTTTGTTCACCCTTAACGACCGAATACCGACGGATATTAATGACGGAATATATAACGACCGACTACCGACGAAAATTAACGACTGTTTACTGAGGGACTTTGTAACGACCGAATACCAACGGAAATTAATGACCGAATACCGACGGACCATGTTAACAATGGAATAACGACCGAAAGTGCGAAACGACGTCGTTTTGTGCATTTGTGTGTCTAATACTTTGCGAAGGGTTTTCTCCCCAGTCGACCAAATCCCTAATCTGCAATCTCTTTCCTCCCATTTCCCGTCGCCTTCTCCGTCACCATCTCGCGTCGCCATCTCCATCACCACCACCACCACACTGGCTCCTCCGATTTCTCCCTAATTCTGCAATCCCTTTCCTCCCATTTCCCGTCGCCATCTCCGTCACCACCACACTGCCTCATCCGATCCCAAATCCACCGCGAATTCTCTCTCCCTTACTAGTCTCCATCTCCGGTCACCACCATCGAGCGGCTCAATCACATTTCCCTGCCTCCCTCTTTGTTGCCGTCAACAGTAGCAGTCCCGCCACCAATTTCAGGTAATTGTGCCCCAGATGTTCTGTTTATGCAATGCACAATATTTGTTATCAATAAAAATTGAAATATCAATTTGTAAAGCATTATTTTGGACAAATTTTCCAATCTGCCTGCAGTTCTGAGTTGACTCGCCCCAACTCGGACGTTTCGTCGTCCTCGACTTCTGAGGATTTCAAAGATATTTTTCACCAGTCTGTTAATCTAAGACAGGTGATTCTTAATTTAAAAACTTATTTTTGTTTATAATGAATGTATATTTACTGAGTTTTTGTTTAATTTTTGGTGTATAAGTTTCGAATATTTCAAAATTTGGTTTGGTTCATGATCCTCGAAATAGAAAGGTTGGATATTTGCATTTTCTGCTTGTGTTATTAATGTATTTTTATCCGAATTTCTTATTTTTTCGTGAATATTTGTAGTAATTGTGATTTGTTGCCGTTATTTAATAATTGAACATATAGTTGCGAAAGGAAATGATGTGTATTTATAGTTTTTGTAATCAGAGAACATATCAGACGATCAAAATGTTTCCTGAAATGGCATGAAATATTTGAGTGTAAAGGTTTGTCTGTCAGTTTGCATCTTGCGATTACTACGTGGCAACTAATAACAGAGTCAATGGATTTGAGAAGTAAAAAACTCTTAGCTATGACCTTAGCTCCCGATATTTTCATGATCACTTTTACTCGCTATATGTAACCATAAGTTGAATTTCAGGATAAAACTTAGTATTACACTAGTTAGTTTCTGAAAATGGATTGGTGATAGCACAATGAAGGAATGGAAAGGGATAGAATGTATAGCTGCACTTTGTTAATAACTGATTTATCGTGGATCTTCATTAACATTCTCCTTTTGTTGATTTGATTTACGTCTTGTATTTACACCTTTTAGATGTTGAAGACGTTATCACTTTCTTTGCAACTAACAACAAGCTTTTCATGATCAGTTAATGAATGCTAAAGATACATGCACCAAATAATGAGCAATTATTTGTAACCTAAAGAGTAATTTTATTTTCTATTCGATAATTTCCAGGATAGCTGCTTATCTATTTAGACTTATTCGTGATTTAGTACCTTAGTATTTCATATGCTTCTCTGTGTATTTCATAAACAACATGCTCAAAGTATGTATGTAACACATGATGAAGTTGGTCTGATAATTTCAAGTGATACTTTTAGAAGAGTAAATAATGGAAAAGCAGTTTTATTCCTCCATTGCTGCTGATCCATGTTTTTTGAATTCCATAGTTTGGAATTATGAGTGGTAAATATGTGAATCACATGTTTTTTGACAAAGACACACTGCATATGATCTGGTAATGTAGATAAAGTAATGTTGTCTTAAAAGACAAAGACACACTTCATTTCCCTATCCATTGTTTATGTGCATTGTAAATTATAGAAAGCTCATTGTCAACAAATATTGTATGAGCTGGAAGGATTGCTTTCCTATGAAATGGGGAAATTGATTCTTTACATATAAAGTTTCCTTAAGGATTCGACTAATTTTTGTATGAGCATGCTGTTTTTGTTATGCATATTTTTTGTTTTTACTTTAATTATCAAGTACAAAGCAGCATCTTACCCAATTCACGTTGTTTTTACCTTTGAATGGTGCTTTATGTTGTCCACTACTAGCTTTTATCCTTTATAGTCTAATTGATCTTCAAGTGTAGATTATATAGTGAAGATATTGTCAATTAGTGATAGAGTGCTAATTACTATGATAGTAGCTTTCAACATAAACTCCGAATTGACAAAATTCTAGTCTCTGTATTGTGCTGGAGATCTCTGATAGTTAGAAGTTAATTACATAAATTATAGGAACACTTTCTAAAATCGAGTACTTTTCTCGATTTCCGTGGCATCATATTTTCTGAAATCGAGTAGTTTTCGGGACATCATGCTAAAAAAGTATAAGGTATTTTTCTGAAAGTACTCGATTTCTCTTCTTCTTTTCTCCATAACAATATGCTTCAATACTACTAAGTTGATATTTATCTTTGGAAAAAAAGAGAGATTATTTATCTTTCATCCGTTAAAATATTTCTCGTGATTTATATTACTTATATGTATCAAATATCAAATATTAATGATTCAAATATTAACTTTCTCGAATCTCGATGTGGAAAGTTTTAGGGATCTTTGAATAACTCATTTTAACTACTTCCCCATGATATCAATGTCTGTTTTAACCTTTTGCCTAATTCTTTATTTTTGTTTATGTTACGACATTGAATTGTTTGCAGAAAACCATGCTAACTTTTGTGTTGTTTACTGCAAATATCATCAATGAACATTAACTTGTATTATTTTTTGCAATACATTATTTATTGATATGCAATTTGGTATTGATCCAAATCCATGTATTTCGGAGATGCCTCCAGAAGAAGAATATTCGAGTTTCGTTACCGTTTGGTTCGCCACCCATGTCCGGTCCGGCCTCCACTTCCCGACCCGAGTTCATCACCCTGATTTGGGGGTCGACACCGACATCCGCCCCGAGCTTGGTACAACATCCGCCCCCGAGCTACATCGCCACTGCCCTCGAGCTAGGTACGACACCTCCCTGTACCCCGCCACCGAGTCTACGTCGGTTGCCGGATCGGCGTCTCACCGGGTCTCTCGTGCCACCGACGGCGTCACGATACTGGGTGGAGTTTTGGCTACGATGAGATACTCGTATTCTCCCTGCGACCCTACCCTTGGCACGTAAGTAAATTCATTAATTATTTCCCTTAAGCTAATTATTCTACTTGTCGTCATTGTAGTAACTAATCAAGTTTTTGTTTGCTATTATAGTTTTAGATTGGCATCTAGTTGCTCCGCCGCCATTACTGGCATATTTCAAGATCGTTTCAAGGGGGCATATAGCACCATCAAGGATGTTCCCCAGGAAGAAGAAACAGTGTGGTGGGACGAGTTCAAGGTAAAGAAATTAGTAAATAAGTTATAATTTAGAAGTCTTTATATTTAATTATCTAACATTTTTTTAAAAATACAGAAAAAGTATCGCTGGGCTCTGGAGCATGAGGCGGGTGTCAAGTCAAGTTGGCGCATGTTGCTTACGAGGAGGCTAAGCGGGATTATGAGCGATGCTCGGAAAAAAGAATAAGAAGCCCACATTGGTTTCTGAGACTGATTGGGCGCGACTTCAGGAGTACTGGCAAACTCCAAGCTTTAAAGTCAAGTCTAAACAGGCAGCAAAAAACCGGAAAGAAGGGAGGGGTGGCAAGGGCCCGATGAAGCACACGGGCGGTTCGCTCAGCCACATTGAGCACCACCTCAGACTGGTAGTTAAATAATCTAATTGTCGTATACATATATGTTATGTGTTTATTGTTAATATTTAATTTTCAAAAATGATTTCTGTTAACAGGAAAAGGAGGCCGGACAGGCAATCCCATTCCCAGCCACTTACGATCATCTTCATCAACACCATATCGGCCCAAAGAAAGGCGAATGGGTTGATGAAGCTTCTAGAGAGTTGTCGGTAAGTATATCATTACCTTTTCTCCCTTTTTGATATTTGATTAGGTTTTCTCTGTTTTCATAACCTGACACAAGTGTTCATTTTCAAGGGGTGTTCCATACGGTTTATGACGACGCTGCAACCCAAGCAACTCAAGCCGGCCTACCTCCTCCGGATTTGGCGACCCAGATAGTGTTGTCTGCTGAGGCTACGGGTGGGATTAGAAAGGGATGGGTCTAAGGACTCGGTTCCTTTAGTGATGTGGTAAAGACGAGACAGCGAGGCAGTCTCTCATTCAGCCATGGAACAAATGCGCACCGAAATGGAAGCAAAATTCAAGAAAGAGATGGCCGAAATGGAAGCAAAGCAGAAAAATAAGATGGCCGAAATGGAAGCAAAGCGGAAAAAAGAATTCAAAATGCGGGAAAAGAAGAGAAACAAAGGTTTAGCTAGTATGTTAGCTAACATTTTAACTAATAAGGACAATGTTATATTAAGTGCCTCGAGTTAGAGGAAAAGTTGAGTAGTGCCTTAGACGACGACTTAGAATCGAGACTATGACGATGACCCCCCTAGCCGTCGATGAAGTTTTGGGGAGTCAATAGAGCACTTAGTTAATTTTATATGTATACGTTATGTTTTCGGTTTTGTTTAGTTTTGAAGTTTTGGGTTAATTTTGTTAGTTACACGTTTTGGGATAATTTTGAATTTTATATGTTTTTTCGTTATGTTTTGGGCTATGTTAATTGTGACTTTTTGGGTTACTGTTTTTACATTATTTGCACGATTGTGCGGGGGGTTTGTAGTATTATGTTATGTTTTGGGCTATATTAATTGAACCCACGTTACGCTTACGGAAATTTGGTCTCACGACGACCTCTTAGCGACCGAATAACGACCGACTTAGGGTTTAGGGTTAGGGTTTAGCGACGTATTAGCAACGGATATACATTTATCATTTGGGCGACCGAATAGCGACCGAAACAGCATATCCGTCAGCTATTCGGTCAGTATATTCTCCCGGATTCCGTTTTTTATAAAAGCAATGAGGTTTTTAAAGATATATAAAAATATTTGAAACAAGTAAAAACATGTACACATTAAATACCCGAATAGTGAAACAAGTAAAACTTATATTTATTCACAAAATACCGTATAGACACAAGCGGAACAATTCAAGTAATACAATTTTATTTTGTGAATAAGTATAAGTTTTAATTATTTGTCTATTCAAGTTAATGTGTGTGTGTGTGTGTGTGTGTGTGTGTGTGTGTGTGTGTATACATATTTTAGTAATAGTAACTAAAATAGACAAAATGTTCCTATATATCTTTAAAAACCGGAATCCGGGAAAATAATAGCGACCAGAATATAACGAGGCGGTCACTATTCGGTCGGAATATTCTCCCGGATTCTGTTTTTTTTATAAAACAGCGAGGTTTTTAAAGATATATAAAAATATTTGTCTATTTTAGTAATATATACGTATGTACACATTAAATACCTGTATAGACTTGAAGCAGAACAATTCAAGTAATACAATCGTATTTTGTGAATAAGTCTAAGTTTAATTGTTTGCATATTCAAGCAGAACAATTCAAAATACCTGTGTGTGTGTGTGTGTGTATATACATATTTTAGTAATAGTAACTAAAATAGATAAAATGTTTCTATATATCTTTAAAAACCCCGCTATAGTATAAAAAACGGAATCCGGGAAAATAATAGCGACCGACTAGCGACCGAATATAACAGGGCGGTCGCTAAATAAAATTCCGAAACGGTGTCGTCTTGTCCAGTTCTATTTTCAAAAATTGGAAAGTGTTCAGTCTTTCTTTATGGCGACCGAATAGCGACCGCATATACTTCGGTCGACCGAACTGCGACCTCGGTCGACCGAAACCAGCTAGTTCCAACCGCAAAAACTCTCTGTTTCGGTTCGATCGATCCGAGGAAATCTCGGATCGTCCGAACTAATATACCAGGGCGGTCGCTATTCGGTCGCTAAATGAAATAGCGAAACGACGTTGTCCTGTCCAGCGCGCGGGATCTTTGTTTTCAAAAATTTACCGGTGTTCAGACATTCTTCTGGGCGACCGAATAGCGACCGTAATGGCGTGTTCGGTCGCTAATGTTAATTGCCGAAACGGCGTCATCTTGTCCAGTGCGCGGGATCTTTATTTCGGAAAATTTACAAGTGTTCAGATATTCTTTTGGGCGACCGAACTGGCGTTTTCGGTTGCTAGTCGGTCGCTAATGTTAATTGCCGAAATGGCGTCGTCTTGTCCAGTGCGCGGGATCTTTATTTCGGAAAATTTACAAGTGTTCAGACATTCTTTTGGGCGACCGAATATGCCAGTACGGTCGCTAGTCGGTCGCTAAATTTAATTGCCGAAACGGCGTCGTCTTTCCAGTGAGTGGGATCTTTATTTTAAACCCTCTCCTGCAACACATTCTGCAGCCGCGATTTCTAACTCCACCACCATCTCCTCTAGTGATTTCTTACAAAATCTACCTTGAAACTCCACCCTCCTCCCATCACCACCACCTCCGGCAACTCCAAGACGGCGCCACCACCTCCGACATCCGCAAGACTTCCCAATTTCAGTTGGGTATTTGGTGAGAATCTCTTCTTCTCTATTTATTCTAATGTTATTAATGTCAATATTTATGCTCTTTTATATCATTTATTCTTTAGCTTAATCAAAATGTGGTATAAGGGATAAAAAAAAATTCATGAGACCACAAATTGTTCACAAAGAATCAAATTGTAGGGTAATTTACCTTTTATTAGGTTTACAACATACCATTTATTTTTTGCATATTAAATGATGATGATATCAAAGTGGCAAAATTTTATGCTTCGGTCATATTATCCCAATGATTTTATTTCTTTGTATTATCCCAATGATTTTATTTCTTTGTATTATCTCACATCATTTTATTTCTTTGTATTATCTCCCATGATTTTATTTATTTGTATTATCCCAATGATTTTATTTCTTTGTATTATCTAACATGATTTTATTTATTTGTATTATCTCCCATCATTTTGTTTCTTTGTATTATCTCTCATTATTTTATCTCTTTGTATTATATTGCAACAAACAAACAACCTAATGTTGAAAATAATCGAAATAGTTGACAAAATTTCATTTAAAATAGTAGATAAGATGCCATTATCACACGTTAATAAACTTGGAAATAAGGGTGACAAATCATCAAAATAACATTCAAAGTTAATATGCATTTAATTATTAAGTCTTTGTATCTCAGATATTGTGTTTGCAATGGAAGACCGTAGTTGGATGTATATGGATTCGAATAGTGGACCTCGTCATAGTCAAGAATTTATAGCGGGATTGAAGCGATTTGAGGCTTTCGCAGTTAGTACGTCTGCTAATGTACAAATAGATGGGATTAGGTGTCCTTGTGGGGTTTGTAGGAATAAGTCTTTTCATATGCCTGATACTGTGAAGTATCACCTTGTTATGAACGGATTCGTGTCTAACTATTATAATTGGACATGTCATGGTGAGGCATTCATTCTCATGCCTCAAATCCCGTTTGTTCATGAAATGGATAATTATAAAAGACACACGATACCGAACAATTATCGAGATATGATTATTGATCTTTGCGGGACCAAGTTTTAATGAGCGAGCAAAATAGGGGACGTGGAAGAACCTCCCGATCCCGAGTCACAAAAGTTCTATGACATGTTGAAAAGCATTGATAGCCAACTTTACAATGGTTGTACAAACCATTCACGACTTTCAATGATCTGCCGAGGATGTTGAGCATTAAGTCAGAAGACAACTTATACGAAACTACAATAGATAAATTTGCGTGAGTTGATGAAAGAGGCACTTCATCCAAATAATAATGCTTTAGGCGACTTTTACAAAATGAAGAAATTGGTTAAAGGTCTTGGATTACCGGTGCAAAAGATTGATGTTTGTGTTAACGGTTGTATGTTGTATTGGAAAGATGATGTTGAGAGTAGAGAATGCAAGTTTTGTGGCAATGCTAGATACATTAAGAAAAAAGAAATCAAAAAATACACGATTAAAAGAGATTTCTTGCAAAAAGATGTATTATTTTCCGATTACTCCAAGATTACAAAGATTGTATGCATCGAGAAAAGCTGCAAGCCACATGACATGGCACTCGAGACGGTGAGAGGAAGAGGGAATAATGAATCACCCACGGGATGGAGAAGCTTGGCAACATTTTGTGAGAACACACACCGATTTTGCGGTGGAACCTCGGAATGTAAGGCTTGGGTTATGCACGAGATGGTTTTGCACCTTTCGGCATGTCGGGGAAGAACTATTCTTCTTGGCGAGTTCTTCTAACACCTTATAATCTCCCCCTTGGATGTGTATGAAGAACAATGTAATCTTCTTAACTATCATTGTACACGGACTCCCAAAAATCCAAAACACAAGATCGATGTGTACTTGCGACCTTTAATCGATGAATTGAATCAGCTGTGAGGGTGAAGGAGCGGAAACTTATGATATCTCAAAAAAAACAAAATTTTAAATTGAGGGCTTCATTACTTTGGACAATTAGTGATTTCCCGACATATGGAATGTTGAGTGGATGGAGTACAGTGGCATTCACGCTTGTCCATATTGTATGGAGGAAACACAAGCGTTCCATTTGCGATGCGGAGGGAAACAATCGTGGTTCGATTGCCACGGATGCTTCTTGTCACTGATCATCCTTTTAGAAGAGATGCAAAGGGATTAGAAAGGGACCGGCGACAAGAGAGAAGCGAGACTGCACGGCTCGCCTTAGTGGTCATGAAATGTTCCTTAGAGTTAGAGATTATCAAAAAATTACCGATACAGATGAAGAGATCGGTAAAGAGCAAGGCGAGGGGACGGGATCATAGTTGGGCTAAACGTAGTATATTTTGGGACTTACCTTATTGGCGGACACTTTTGATAAGACACAACATTGATGTCATGCATAATGAAAAAAACGTGTTTGATAATGTCTTTAACACCGTGATGGACGTGAAAGGTAAAACTAAAGACAATGTTAAAGCTAGAGCGGATGTTGAAAGGTATTGCAATCGTCCGAATTGAATATTAAACACGATGGCGAGGTAAAGCAACAAAACCCGAAGGCATGTTTCACTCTTACCAAGCCTAAAAAAAGAAATGGTTTTGCGGTGGGTTAAAGAATTAAGGCTCCCAGGATGGATATGCATCGAATTTGGCGCGATGCGTTGATATGAAAGAGTTGAAAATGTCCGGAATGAAGAGTCACGATTCTCATGTATTCATGGAGAGACTTATCCCTATAGCACTTAGAGAAGTACTACAGGCAAATGTTTGGGGACCCTTGGTTTGAACTTAGTACAGTTTCTATAGAGATTTGTGTTCCCCCAAAGTTGAGTGTGGCGCATATGCAAGAATTGGAGGACACTATCGCTATTTTATTATGCAAGTTAGAGAGAATATTTCCTCAGGGATTTTTTGATGTGATGGAACACTTGCCGATTCACCTTCAAAATGCGAAGCCCGAGGTTGGTGGCCCGGTGCGGTTTAGGTGGATGTACCCATTCGAGAGGTAACAACCATTGTCTTAAGTTATCTAATCTTTGTATTATATTTTTTCATGTACGTATTTACAATGTGATTAACTACATATGTTTTAATTAGATACTGCACCATCCGAAAAAAGAAGATAAAGAACAAGGCTAGAGTTGATGGAGTCAATTTGCAATGCATACTTGGTCGAAGAAGGCTGCTACGTTTTTTTAGCTATTATTTCGAACCCCACGTGAAAACGAGAGTTACAACCATTGGGCGAAATGATGGTGAAGGCGAGATTAGCGGACCCGATGTATTATCAATTTGCAACTTACCCGGAAGATCATTTGGAAAAAAAAGAAAGGATTTTATTATCGATAAAGATTATAAAACAACCATGAATTATATCCTAATGAATTGTGAAGAGGTCGAACCATATCTTCGATAAGTAAACTTATCTATTTGCTTCATTTTTGTTATATAATTAAAAGTGGCCAAATAATAATATTGTCATTTAATTTGTAACTCGGGAAATTTGTTAGTCAAGTAAATGAACAAACCCACGAGATAACGGAGGAAGAACTTCAAAGTCGGGTTTATAATGATTTTTCCAAATGGTTTGGAACTCATGTAAGTTGGTATTGTGTAGAAATGTACTTGTAATAAGAATGCATAATTAAAATAATTTAACTTTTATTGCTCAACGAGATACATAGCCTTCGGGGAAGATTCGAAATTTTGTTGAAAAAATTTGTCTTGGGGCCCGTCAAGGAGAGTGATGTCATACAGCGGTTACTTTGTTAACGGTTATAGATTTCACACCAAAGCCCGCAGCGATGGAAAAGGAGCGACAAAGCAGCGGGGTATGGGTTAAAGGAGATTATTACGGTGAGTTGAAGCAAATAATTGAGGTTGAACTTGCTTTGGAATACCCGACCAAAAAAATTATTCTTTTCAAATGCGATTGGTTTGATTCTACTCCAAATCGAGGTTTAAGAGTGCATCCTCAATATAAACTTGTAGAAATCCATAGGAAAAAGAACCTACCAGGGTTTACGATCCATTTGTATTTGCTTCCCAATGTCAACAAGTCTACTACACACCTTATCCGGGTAGTAAGACATCATCTAGGAGCTGATTGGTTGGGCTGTATGTCGTTCCAAACCACGTCTATTTGGCGTTCTCGGTGTTCGATACCGTATCGGGGACGAAAGTACGCGAGGAGGAGACCAGTCGCATTGATCCAACTATTACGAAGTTGGTCAACTTGCACACCGGTCGGGAAATTGAAGTTGTACTTGTGGCGAGTGCGAGCCGTGGTTATGAAGATGATGACGATGACGATGATGAAATTATGTCGGGAGATGACAATTCTGAAGAAGAGGATGAATTAATGACCGATGATGATTTAGAATGATTAAGATTTCTCGCTTCTCTTGGAATTGCACATATTGAAAGTGAGTCATATTTGTTGTTTTTTTTTGTACTTTATTACAATAAATTAATTGTCATATTGTATAACTTTTTAACATAATTCAAAATAGAAATTTTATTGTCATAATAATTTGATTCTTACATTTTGCAGATTGCAACTCATGCATTTTCAAGGATATGCATATGAATGACATCAAGGAGTTTATGAGAAATGCACACTTTGATTGTAAGTTTTGATAAATGAAATAAATTACTTTGAACGTGAGTGTTGCAATGTAATGTGCACACTTTGATTGTGAGTTTTGATAATTCAAAGTGTGCACTTTGAATGTGAGCTTTGTAATGTAATCTGTACACTTTGATCGTGAATTGTAATGTAAGGTGCACACTATGATTGTGAGTGTTGTAATAAGAAGTTTGCACTTTGATTGTGAGTATTTAATGTAATGAGAATTGATTGTGAGCATTTTGTTTGTGAGCATTTTGGTTGTGAGCATTTTGGTTATTAGCATTTTGGTTATTGCTGCTGTGTTCTGTAATAGGGATTTAATTAAATTCAATTTTTATTTTTTTAAATAGCAACAATTTAGCGACGGTAAATACCGTCGGTATTCGGTCGCTATATGGTGACCCTCCTACACGTTACTAATTATCCGTCAGCTATTCGGTCGTTCTCGGGTCAAGTCAAATGTCAGCAATGTTGACTAAACCGTCGGTATTCGGTCAGTATATGGTGACCCTCTTTTCCGTTGCTAAATATCCGTCGGTATTCGGTCCTTACCAAGTCAAAGTCAAAAGTCACCAATGTTGACTATTCGGTCGGTATTCCGTCGGTATATGGTGACCCTCTTTTCCGTTGCTAAATATCCGTCGGTATTCGGTCGGTAAATAGAGACCGATTATTCGGTCGCTATACTTTCCGTCGGTATTCGGTCGTTATATTGTTAAAGTCAAAAGTCAACAATGTTGATCATTCGGTCGGTATTCGGTCGGTATTCGGTCGTTATTTACCGGCCGTTTAAACAGCTATATAGTCCGTCGGTATTCAGTCGTGAACTAGTCAAAGTCAAAAGTCAACAATGATGACTATTCGGTAGGTATTCGGTCGCTATTTACCGACCTAATATTCGGTCGCTATATATTCGGTCGGTAATTTGCTTAGCGACGAAACATACACGACCACGTAATTCGGTCGTTAATCGGTCACTAAACTGAGTTTAACGACCGATTACCGACGGAAACGGCCGTCACTGTTTCCCTGTTTTCTTGTAGTGTGGGATGGTGTCCCGCACGTCCAGCACCAAAGCTGTCCCGCATAGGAGCCGGGAGCAGTCTCTAAGGCGTGTATTCAATTAGGAGTTTAAAAGATTATTTTGGGATAAATAAGTCTTGTGGTATTCTACTAATACTTATAAGTAATCTAAATAAGTCATATGGTATTCAATCATGACTATGAAGATATTTTAAAGATGGTGTCCAAATCCAGTGGTATTCAATCAGGACTTTAAACAAGTAACAAAAAGTCTTTTGGTATTAAAAAACTTGCAAATTTCCATGGATTTTTTTTTTAATTAGGAATGTGTGAGATTTTTTAGTGAAAAGTATAAATACCAAACCCTTTAAAAAATCTCACCCTAACCCATAAGACTTTTTAGTGGGATTTTCATGATTTGTTTAATAATAATAGTTCCTATATAGGGCGGCCCCAAACAACTATAATTTCATTAATTGTAAATAAGAAGAAGAAACAGACGTTGAAATTCTTGATTTGCCGTAACTATCATAAGCTTGTCGTTGGACAGTATCACTCAATACTTGGTAAGCCTCTCCCAACACATAAGAATATTTGAAAAGAAAAGAATATAGGTATCTAACACTACATTTATTATATTAATTATTCTGTAGTTGTACTGACTTCAACAATTATCTTTGTTAAAATTGTGTTTCTTTGTTATCTTTTTCATTGACTCTTGTAACTTTGAATGTTTGCTTTTATTTATTGTTCCATTCCATTTGATCCCGTTTACGTTATTGTTGATGCAAGTGCCCATAACTTTAAGCAATTGACTTTCATTGACTTCATATTTATGGCTCAATTTCATTATTTGAACCAAGTGTCCGCAGCCTACCAACCTTATACCTATCATAAAACCTTTGGGAAGGATAAATTCCACCATCATTTGGAAAGTTTGGGTTGTAAAGGTTGTTTCTGAAGAATGCGTGCATAATTGAACTAGACATTGCTTATCATCCAACTTAGTTGGTTGGTTAGTATCGTACGAATAAAAAGTCCTTGTGGTCCTTTCAAATATTATAAATTCTTATGATATAAATCTTTAAAATCCGAACATAACAAATCCTGAGTATAAAAAATCTTTAAAAAAAAACTTTTAAGTCATTACATTCTTTTAAAATCTTAAATAGTCTTTTAAAATCCACTGGACTTATTTATCCATAAATAGTCTTTTAAAATTCTAAATATTGAATGCACCCCTAAATATCTCACTTCCATAAAACGTGAGAGGTTGATTTCTCCTCCCCGGAAAGATGGGAAATCGTTTTGTCTGTCCTCATTCAGAATTCGCTATGTGACAATTTCTTTTAATTTTATATATATGTGAAGAATTGTGAGTGGTTGATGACATATATGAAGACATGTATGAGACATACAATTTTTTTCCAAACGATTACTGATTATTTAGCGTTATTCAGTTGCTACGTAATGGTAAGTACTACTGGTTGTAATTTCCTGTTAAGTGATGCTTCATTTTCCTCTAAATTACTGTACTAATCTTAACTAGAGTTTTTAAATGCATTGATTTTAAATTGATGACAAAAAACCCATTTGGCTAATTATAATCCGTTTTCAAAACCATTGATTTTTCTAAACTTCTTAATTTCTTAAACACTTCCCTAAATGAATAACCTTTCTGTATACCCTGTAACCTAATCAATCTCTCTATATATACTCTAGTACCAAGACAACTTATTAACAACTGTCTCCATTGCTTCCACGTTGCATCTTCCAGAAAGAAAAAAAACAACTCAAATTGTCTTAAAGCTCCATGGCTGATACTATCAAGCTTGTACTAATCCACCTTTTTTTCTCATGGCTTCTCATAATAACAGTGGCTGCAACAAGAGATCAAATCCAAAAGACCAATCAAGGAGATCAAAAAGTTCTTCCAAGGCTGCAAGACGAAGGCGGAATGATGGAGTGTTGGGATTCCCTCTTGGAGCTAAAATCGTGCACGAACGAGATCGTTCTTTTTCTCTTCAACGGAGAATCTTATTTGGGATTGGATTGTTGCAAAGCCATACGTATAATTACTCTTCATTGTTGGCCTTCTATGCTTACTTCTCTAGGGTTCACTGCTGAAGAAGGTGATATTCTTTGCGATTATTGTGGCACTTCATCACCTGAACCCGCGAGGGCTTTGGATCAGAAGATCCATGTTTGAATATCTGGAAATGATGGTTAAATAAAGTTTGATGTTTTATGGTTAAACATTATAAGCTGGTTATCCAGAACGTAATAAATTGGTTCATAGCGTTATGCCTAATTATGTATTATGTTCCTCTTCTATTGAGGTAGTGACTATATGTAAAGTGTTAAATGTTTTCATGTGGCATATAGGCCGATTGGTAAGTTTAATCCCTAAAAGAGTTACATTTGTTTAGTTTGGTCCAAATCATTTATTTTTGGTATTACAGCTCTTATACAATATACCGGCTTTGGTTTAGGTCCTTTCATCTATTTTGTCTAAAGTCAACCGTTAGTCAATTTTAATATTGAATTTTTATTAAATATTGAGGAATATTTTGGGAAGCTTGCAACAAAATATATATAACTTTCTTCTTTCCTTTCGGTGAGTTTTGCACACCAACGCACGACCGTCATTTGTCTCTTTCTTCAGAAAACTATTAATTTACTCTAAGAATTGAACACTCTACCATTTAAAATCTTTAAAAAAAAAAACATCCTTGTTCCATAATCCCAACTAAATCAAGAATCAAAGTACATATTGATGATAATGAAACAAAACTCAAATTCAAACCCGAAATAAAAACTCCCTTTGGTAGTGTAGTCATTGAAGAAGAATTTGTAGACAAAATCAAGAACGAAAAAGTAGTACCCATATCC
This sequence comes from Vinca minor, assembly GCA_026122235.1. Classification (NCBI taxonomy): domain Eukaryota; kingdom Viridiplantae; phylum Streptophyta; class Magnoliopsida; order Gentianales; family Apocynaceae; genus Vinca; species Vinca minor. The sequence goes on along the minus strand of JAOCZM010000011.1, from coordinate 12,256,279 downwards.
CACAATCCCCAGAATTTCTTGTTTGGTGTGTATATACACTGGCGGACCTACGGTGGGATAGTGCCCCAGCATCCTTTTCCAATTGATAGTTTTAGTTTTATTTTTGTAACAACCCGTTTTATGAACATTATTTAATGTATCCATTTTGAATTAGTTTCGATTTGAAATTTGATTTTATAGTTCGTGAATTATAGGAATAACACAATTTATATTCTAGTAATTTTAGTTAAAATTTTAACAAGTTTAAGTGTGTAAAGTGACTATAAATTTGTTTTTATCAAGGTTGATTGTGTCTCTCGTGTCTTTAGTATTTGCGTCCGCCACTATATATATATATATATATATATAGAGAGAGAGAGAGAGAGAGAGAGAGAGTAAAGAAGAAGAAAGGGGACGGGGGAGAGATCGGGTGGGGGTTTCTTGGAAAGCAGCGGCGGCCGGTGGTGACGGAGCAACGGTCACCTGCGATTATAGAGAATAAAGGAGGAGAAGAAAATATATGAAATTAAATGAGTAGTGAAATATCCAAATTGCCCTCGATTAAACAAACACCAATTAAAATATAAAAAATATTGACAATTCGATTGATAACATATTGGACTCAAGGACCTAAACCAAAACTCGTAAATTGTATAGGAACTCTGATACCAGGAATAAATAATTTGGGACAAACTTTACAAAATTCTACTTGTTTAGGAATAAAACTTACCAATTCATTGTGGCATATATAAGACCATCAATTTAATTAAGATGATTTTATCTTATTTTTTATTCGGTCAATGAATTTTATTTTTCCACATCAGAATCAGAAAGTCAATCTAGGGAAAAATAAGAGATTTCTAAGTTAATCATTCGGCCTAATCACTTAATTGCTTCCAATTTTTTTTTCATTCGGTATATTTGAGTAATGTTTCTTAAAACTTAACTTAGCAAAAAAAAAAATGTTTCTTAAAACTTTTTATTGTCCTTAATCTAAAATTGATGGGACAATAAATCCTTCCAAAGCGATTTCCAGCCAAGAAGAGTATGTGCGGCTATTAATGAGTTAGTGAAAATATACTAGTTGAACTCATCTCTAGTGTTTAAAATATTACATAAATCTCAAATGCAATTTATGAAGTGAACCTTTTATAAATTTAAAATCAACAAACTATAAATGACAATATTTTCACTATCTAGCATTCAGTAATTGTAATGATGAGAATAATCGTTATATATCAACATTTTAACTAATGTAATCAAATCCCTGCCTTTTCTCTCTCTCTCTCTCTCTCTCTCTTCTCTCTTTTTTTTCCTCTTGAAGTTTCTTCATTTCTTGACTTTCATGGCTAGATTCAACAATTCTTGGTTGGATCTAGCCATCTTTCTTCCACTTTTGGTGTCTTCATCCCCTCCTTTTACCGTAAATCGTGATGGAATTTTTTCAAGGTATTCTGATTCAAAATTCAAGACTCGGATGCAAGATCTACTTTAGATCCTTCCAGATCTGGAGTTTCCCTCTAAACCCGGAGTTGTTCGGGGCCCTTTCCTCTGTTTTCTTCATCTTTCTGAGACAATCTATGGGACGGTTGGTCTCGTAGATTGTTGATTTCTAAGAAAGTTGTTGGAACTGAGCTTACTACTGCTGTTCAAGGATTTTGGAGAAGATGCTGCGAAGAATTTTATTATGTATTTATTTTTTCTACTGTTTATAGTGTTTACCTCGTCCGGGGTGTGGACTTTTATCTGTTATCATGGTGGTCTCCACCATTGTATAACTTTTATTTTCTTTTTATCTTTTGATTGTAATGCCTTCAACTATTTTATAATTAATGGGTAATTTCTTATTTAGCAAGCTGTAATGATGAGAATTCAGTTTTTTAAATGATTTGTAGAACTATAATTTCTCTATCTCCTCTATTAGCAGTCCACCATGACTCCTGTGTGGAACGGAAAATGTTTCGTATGTGCGGAACGGATTCTCATCCGTTGAATTAATATTTTGACAGCTAAGATTGATTTAAAAAAAATACCTATTTTTTTTTTTTAAACACATGTTCACTGAACACCTGTTTTTAAGCAAAAAAAAACATGTTTCAAGACAAAAAATAAATGTTCCGCACATACTGAACAAACCTTGTTCCGGAGGCGGACTGATTTGCAGTCATCCTCGTATCTATTTCCATTATCTTTCTCTAGCTCGCTCTCAATAGTTACACGAGAAACACTATTCGAAGTAATTAAGTGATTTGAACATTGGTCAAAGGAGAGTGTTTAGGCATTAACTATGTTACTATGAGAAGAAACATTTGCAGTCTTTTTTTTTTGCTAAATGAAGAAATATTTGCAGTCATTTTCAACATTTTCTGACCTAGAAATGATAACTTCAAGTGAGTTCTCTGATAAATATGCCTTATGTCTGAGTTATCACTCAAGTCTCTTATTTCTTGGAAACTATTGCTTCTTACTCTTCTGGTGGTTGTATTCTATGGACGCAGGGACGAAAATAGTGGTGGGGGCGCCGAAATTTTTAAAAATACTAGTAGGTATAGTAAAATTTATATGTAGTTCAAAATATTTTATTAGTTTCGACCCCGAGAATATTTTTTGTTGTTTTTATATGTAGTTTGACATACTGTTGCAGTTTCGCCCCCACGCCAAACTCCTATCTTCATCCCTGTATGGACGGATTTCTAACTTGGTCCAATTTTACTTCTTAATCAGTTGCCAGATGTCAAAGAGGCCGCAGCCCAGTGGGGCAAGACTCGACTCTTGATCGAGAGGTCCCGAGTTCGACACCCTCCTGATACATGGGGCAAGCTTAATATGTTTCCCTTTCTAGGACTTTCTCCTCCTCCTGTGAGACAGTTCTCTCTCCTCTTTATGAGGCAATTGCGGACTTCAAAAAAAAAAAAAATTCTGTTGCCAGATAGGTCCTAGCCCAACGGATTTCTAATTTGGTCTGAACGGGTCCATCAATCATATTGAAGAATTTACAAAAATGTAACTTGATCGTGACCCTTGTCGCCCCTCGGCTAGGCCCAAAATGGAGAGGTCCAACAGATAATATACTTGGAAAGGTTTTTGGTTCCAAGTTTCAATCTTATCTACAAACCGTACAAACAACCAAGTGTAACTTAAGCTATAAGAAAATTCCACTTCAATAAGTAGGTATGGCCAATTCCACTTCAATAAGTAGGTATGATTCAAGGGTCATTGTATTAGACTGATCATGTTTTAGCAGAAATGGCTAACCATGTCAGTTTTTTTTTTGGGAAAAATATTTTTGTCCAGGGGATGAACGAAAGTACCACTTCCGTCCTCAACTGACGTGGCACTTTCCAGACGCGCCTTGCCACGTCACCCCTAGGGACGTAAGTGGCCTTCCCTTGCCCTAAATTAAACTTCAGCCCCTTCCTCTCCTCTCTCCCCCGCGACTCCTTAGCAAAAAAAACCAATTCAAGAAAGAAAAAAAACCCCTCCCCCAATGCCACTGTCGTCTCCCCCTGTCGCCGCCACTGCTGCCACCATCAATCTCCACCACTCTGCCCTCTCTCTCAATCTCTCAATTTCAAAGGTATAAATCTAGATTTGTTTTTTTTGGAAATTTTAACTATAAATTATTGTGAATATTTGTTTAATTGTAATTTGGTGAATTTGGTGAAGTTGTTAAATTTTGAGAATTTATTTTATAAATAATTGTAATTTGGGAATTTAGAGTAATTTGTTGAATTTAGGGCATTTATGTTAATTTTGGTGATATAATTAATTTTCTTAAATTGATCTCAATTTCTACAATTTATGTTAATTTTGGTGATATAACATGTGTCTATGTCTATTGTTTTTTTGTATAGATGTTTACACCTGCTCATCTTGGGCCCGATCCTTTTGATATGAGTGTTTTAACAAACAGCCATTACATAGATCGTTAGGAATATGGCACGGTCAGGAGTCACTAAACACCCCATTAAAGGTTATTAGAAGCGAAGGTCAGTTTTATGAGACGTATAACAGAGAAACAAACCATGCCTTAATTAACCTAATATACCGATTAGGTTTTGGGGGATGTTGTAGGTTGGGACATATGAAGGTAGATCACGCGCTAGTGACTTCCTTAGTAGAGAGATGGCGCCTAGAGACCCATACATTTCACTTACGTAGCGGTGAGGCGACCATTACTCTTGAGGACGTAGGATGTCTTCTTGGACTACCTACTGGGGGAAACGTGGTGACGTGGGGTTCGGATTACAATATGAGGGATACTCATTGGGCTGCTACCGTGTTCAATCTGTTAGGATTCCAACCCGCCCGGTCCTCAATTAGGGGAAACACTCTTCAGCTGTTTGAAGTTTATGCCCACATTAGTGACCCTCTAGGACATGATGTTTCTGATTTGACAATAGAGCAGAGGGCTAGGGCATTGATATTTATTTTGATGTGTAGTTTTCTTTTTCCCGATAAGAGCCGTGTTCATCTAGTGGGAGAGTGATAGTATCTATGACTGTAGGGAGTGCAAGTTTCGAGAACGAAACTTTTGTAAGGGGAAGTATGTGATACCCGAAACTTTTGCTTACATGTTTTTGGCGTGTAATTAATTTTTGGCATGACCAATTGCTCCGGTGGGATTACGTGATTATTTGACTACTTGTTTTTTTTTCATGTCTTGTGTTATTTCTAGGTACATTAGTTGAGGGGCGTTTTGTACAAGTTAAGAAGATTCGGGTTTAAGAGTGAGAGTTTAAGTAGGATAAGGATTTGTTGGGAGGACTCCTAGGAGAATATTTAATTAGGGAGTTAGTGGATGGAGGTAAGGAGACTAATAAAAGAAAAAGAAAGAAAGAAGGGGAAAATGAAGTTTAACGCCTAGGGGGGAAAAGAGAAATGCCAGTCAAGTAAAAAGAAAAGAAAAGAGAGAGAGAGAGAGAGAGTGGTGCAAGAAAAAAATGAGGGATGAGAGGTATTCTGGCCAATAGGCATATCTATAGTCATCGGAATTGAGCGATTCTTGAGGCGTTTCGAAGCTAACTGAAAGGGGAACGTCTGGGATTTGACGGATTGCAATTTGGAGCTTTGGAAATCAGAGTTATAATAGTTTGAAATCCATCGATTGTGGTTGTTTCTAAATTTCGGGTTTTAGAGTTTGTTTAGCCTAAGTTTATTACCTTCGTTTTTAAGTTCTAAAAGTATGCATGAAATGTCAGTTTTCTTAAATTATTAATCTACCTTGAATTGGATTTTATAACATGTTTTCTTGCATCGAAAATCGGATGAAGTATTGATGTAATTGCATTGAAACTGTATGGTGGTAATTGGAATAATTGTGTGTGGTAACTGTTATATGAATGATCGTTATTTTGGAAATCTTTTATTTTTGTCCTTAGTAGAGCTCATGTCTGTTATTGATCCCGCCCTAAAACATAGTCAAGTATATAAACGTTTAGTTTGATTATTCTTTTCCGCCAGACTCGGTACCTAACGAGGATAAAAAGTCGGTATTCCGTCCGTTCAGACTCGGTTCCTAAGGAGGATAAAAAGTGGACTCCATCACACTCGGTACCTAACGAGGATAAAAATTGGGTTACGTCAGACTTGGTACATAGCGAGGATAAAAAGTTGGCTTTAGTTAAAGACTGTTATGAGGTGTATGATCATAGCCAACAACGAGCTCATTATGTGATATCTAGGTGTAGTGTCATTGTTAGTATTGTATCCGTTTGATTGTCATGATTATCCGTCTGTAGTGCAAAGTACTTTATGTTGCTCTTAGTAAGATTCTCATTCTGCAGAGTTAGATATGAGAGTTATGGTTTGAGCATATCATTTGTCTGTTTTGTATACGTTTTGGTATATGAAATGTCAAAATGGGGGTTTTGCACTGGGATATTTAAATGTGCATAAAAACTATTTCCTTTGTTATTTTGTGCAGTTTTGGTCTGCTCTGCAGTATGGACCTTTAGTCCGGTCGACCGCAGTTTCATTCCGGTCGGCATAACCAAACTAATGGAGGTATCAAACGATTGCTCATAGTCAGTTCGGTCGACCAGTGCCTTTTTCCATCGTCCGGGTGCTGGTTCGGACAACCTCCGGTCGACCAAGTCCAGGCTTCCATCGTCCGGATTTTCTGATTTAGCTACTGTCTTGATTTCGGTCGACTGGATGCTCTGCCCGTTCATCCGGAGCTCTGTTTCGTTCTGTTTTGTTCTGTTCAGCCCATGCTTAGTCCCATGTTCTGAATCTTATCTCGAAGGGCAAAGTGATATATCTTTTTTTGATGATAACAAACCATTGATAGTTATAATGTTTGTATGAGCATGTTCTTCATGATAGGATCCTTAGCACTCACACAAACATTGATGTAAATTGTAAGACTAGCTTATTGTGTAAACCAAGATATGAATATTATACACAAGAAAGCTACACTTTGCAAGACTCCATAGAACAAACATGAAGTTAATCCACATGCTATGGAAGTACTTGTAAAGTCAAGAAGAATCAAGATCAACATGTCATGAGCTACTCAATCCAAAAGAAGAATCAAGTGGTATTCTCTTTGACAAGAAGAAGTGTGAAGTCCAATACACTACAACTCAAGATTGCTATAGGACTTCATCACTTAAGAAGATGTTGATCTAAGGCTTCAAGTCAAAGCTCCTAGAAGATTTCATCTACAAGACTTGAAGACCTCCAAGAAGATTAGTCTAGTCTACGTAGGTATATTCTTTGTGACTAATCTTCCTTTGAGAATACTAGGATAAATAAATGTTTAAAGCTCAACATTGCATGTTTTCAAAACCTCGTGTTTTACTTTGTTCATTTATTTGAAAAGGTTTTTGAAAACAAGTTGGTCAATGCCTAAGTTATTTAAAATGTGTTTTCTATCTTTACAAAACACTTAGGAATGTGCTTGCCACGGAAGACCAGAGATGTCCGGTCGACCGACACTATTGATCAAGTCGACCAGTGAGTTTTTGTCCTTATTCGAGTTTTGAATGATCCAATGCTCCAACGGCTATATTTTATCAGGAAAATCGAGTTTCAGGTAGGTCGACCGACCTTTGCTTCGGTAGTCCTAACCACTGAAATGCGGTCGATCGAGATAGAGACAGTAGGCCTTTAACCTTTGATTTAAGGCACTTCGGTCGACCTACTGTCTAGTAACGGTCGACCGGAGATGTCAATTCAAGGCCAAAATTATAGTCGTTCTGACCAACTTTTCTTGTGTATTCTTGCCCTATAAAAAACTTTCAAAGATGATTTTTCATAACTAATCAAGCCATAAGAGGGCATAGGCATATATACTTTCTAAACACGCAAGCTTACACTTTTGTTCTTAATTGCAAAATCATTCAAAGCATTTGTGTTGAGCTTAAATGTCATCTTGCCTTCTATTCTCAAAGAGTGATTAGAGCTTAAATTGTAAATCCATTCCAAGAGGGAATTCTTTGTAAGAGAGCTAAATTGTAAATCTCCTCAAAAGAGATAGGTTACCCAAATTTCTCATTAGTTGAGAACTACTTTTTTGTGAGCGAGCAAAAATCTCTTAGAGAGCTTCACTCTTGGTGAGTGTTTGAAAGTCCTAAGAGTAGGCACAAGACCTCTTTGTGAGGCAAACACTCTTTGTGAGTGGAGACTTCTTAGTGAAGCAAAAGCCCTAAGAGTAGGTAACAAGACCTCTTTGTGAGGCAAACACTCTTTGTGAGTGGAGACTTCTTAGTAAAATGTCCTAAGAGTAGGCACAAGCCCTCTTTGTGAGGTCAAACACTCTTAGTGAGTGAAGTCTTCTTTGTAAAGCAATAGACCTCATTTGTTGAGGCAATTGTAAAAGGTAGAACCCACCTTGCATTTGTTGTGAAGGGTATCCATTAGTGGATGTTGAAATCCTTGGGGATTGCCCTAAAGTAGAGGCTACCCACTCTTTATAGGCCGCGCAGGGGTTGCTTATTTTGCCCCTTTCTTGGATAAAATCTCATCGAGGGTTGAAGGATGGCAACATAAATTGCTTTGGGTTTGGAGGCCTACTCATCCTTGTTCGTCATGTTATCTCCTCGATGACCCTATATATTTTGGCATCATCAAACCCGCCAAGGAGAGTGCTCGACGATATGGAACGGATTTTTTCTAATTTCCTTTGGGGCCAATCCGAGTATAGTAATAAAAGACATTGGATGTCATGACCTCGCTTATGTCATGATGTGTTACAAAATGGACTTGGGCTTCATACTTTACGATCTTACCAATACGATTTTTCCAATAAGCTTTGGTGGCGATTTCGGACTTCAGATTCTCTTTGGAGGGATTTCATGGTGGACAAGTATTGCAAGAACATCCCTCATCCATCGTTGGCTGCTCGCTCTTCGATTGACTCTAGTGTTTGGCGAAGATTAATGAATGTGAGCTCTCAAGTTGAACCGCACATTGGTTTGTTGATACGCGATGGGTCGACTTCTTTTTTGCACGAAGATTTTACACTCACAGGCTGCCTTCGTTTAACAAACCTAGCTGAGAGTGTCACCTCTGCCCAATACTCATATACTTCATTATCTTGGGCCTCATGGGTGGACTGAAGCAGAAAGCATATTCTTTCTCCAGCTCAATACAACGCCCTTCCTCGTATTGTGTTGGGTTCGGAGCTGGATAGGTGGATCTGGAAGCCCGAACCGAGTGGTAAGTTATATATTACCTCGGTTCTGAATATGGTACAGCCCGCGGGTGTATTGCAAAGCTCTCGCAGACACATTTGGTCATCATATATACCTATGTCGCTTCGGATTTTTATGTGGCGGTTTTTCAATCGATGTCTTGCGTTGGATGAGGTAAGGAAATTATGGAGAGTTTCCTTAGCTTCGCACTGTTATTGTAAAAATGGCTCTGGTACCGATTTTTGCATATTTTTGTGAGTGTAACCATGCTCAATTCCTTTGGATAAATGTTTGTGGTAATGTGGACATTAATTGGCGGAATTTGAATGCGGGTACTCCAACTTCCCTTCTAAAGAAGATTTGGTGGATGGGAAAAGGTAATTTGCTATACAATTCTTTATGCAAGTGTGTGTTGGATTTTATGGCGTGTTCGTTGTCTGTTTGTTTATGATGGTCTAAGATCGAATGCGAGGAGCTTATTACAGGAGTTTGATAGTTGCATAAGACCTTTGCTTATTGTGGAGGGATTGCTTGATATTTATATGGGCTCTAGAACTCCCTTATGGACAGCAAGAAATAGAGTGCAAGTTGTGTGTTAGACTAACCAAGTTGAGGGCTCTTCCATTATCATGAATATAGACGGGGCATCCCGTGGAAACCCCGAGGCTGGCGGGTGCGGGTTCGGGTGGTATCTTGAGGCTCCACAATGGAGTCTTCCTCGCTGCTTTCCATCTATTCCTGGGAGACAGTTGCACGAATTCTGTGGCGGAAATGGAGGCCATGCTTTGCGGCTTGAAGCTTTCTGCGGAGATGGGATACTTCGCGGTGCTCATTCAAATTGACTCCAAGTTCTTATTCGATTTGATTATGCGGCGTTCTGTTACGGCTTGGAGGCTTGATGGTATTTTTAAGCAAATTTTGCATCTTATAGGTACAAGTTCTGTGGTCCACATATACAAAAAGACTAATAGAGTTGTTGATAGTCAAGCAAATGAAGCTTCTGATACTCGTTCCACTTACACATACAGAGAATTTCAACATTTTCCCTAATTAACCCGAGGCATTTGTCGGCTTGATCAATTGGGTTCCCCATATATTCGCCTATGTCGTACTAAATTTCGATAGATGTTTTTTCTTTGTATTATGTGCTTTTCCACAAGCATGGGTCATATGCTTGTATTTTTCTAGCCTAGGCCGTTATCAATAAAGACCGTTGTTCGAAAAAGAAAAAAGAAAAAAAAAAGAGGAAATGCTTGTTACACATTAAACTTTTGTAGCAATGATTTTTCTCATAGCCAGAACTTTCAAAAGCGGGAAATTTATTGCAAAATAATGAGTGAGAATAAAGTTGATTCTTGACATTTTATAAAATGTCTCACTTAATACTTAATAGAGGGTAAACATAATACTTTTATTTAACCATTTATAAGAGCATTATTAGGCTAATAAATAGATTATTTCTAAACATGTATAGTAGGTTCCTCCCCAAGATCTATATGAGGGCCTCAGTTGTTCCTAACTTGGGCCGACCCGCAATAATATTTATTGACATGTGCGAATTAGAAATGTTCGATTTATGTCAACTACTATAAAGTTTGACTGCTCATTGGACTGCGTTTTCCTAACATTATTTTACTATAACACTTAATGTTATTATAGTCCAAGATGAATTGGTAACTACTATATTCTTAGAATTTTATCTACTATAAATATCAGGTATCTTTTACTCCTTTGGATAATTCTTATTACTTGCCTTTCTGACATTGAGCTTTCTCTCTCAAAGCTAACTTAAGCATCGGAGAGTGGTTGGGAACATCCCCCACCACCCTTTTGAACGTTATTGTTCTGTAGGTTACTTTATTTTTATGCAAGGTGTTCTAGCTTGTTGTGAGAGCGTAGTTCAGAGACCGGAGTCTATTTGTACAAGATGCGTCATTTGGTGCCCAGCGTGGTTGTGCTAAAAACAACCCACAATACAAACAAAAACGTATATTCCCAGAAACAACATGACTCAAAACGAAGGGGCAACATGCACAGAAGCCTCAGTCACCCCCCGCTGAACATACTAGAAACCATGCACCTCAGCTATCTCCTTAGAAAACGCAAAGAACGTCCACATATTATCACTAAGAGGATGATGTCGTCCCAATGAACATAGGCACGATCCAAAACCTGCATGATGCAATTTACATGATGGCTCAGACCATGAATACGGGTACAAATCTACCACATATATATCATCCTCGTGCGACTTCGATATCCATGACTCCAAATGCTCAGCCAGCGAGCACATACTACCAAGAGAGAGGCCCATCGGCTACACCGAAGCGTCAGGATGATCCTAAGCAACAGCATTTGCATAGATTCGATGCTAGCAACCCAATGTACCACACCAACAAGAACCCATAGAAATCTAACCAAAACAATCCTTCGTCTGAAGCCTTACAAACCACTGAAATTCCACGAGAGCTTCGAAAGATTGAGGTGGAAAAATATGAAGGTACCACATATGCACATGACCACCTTGACATGTACCAAACTTCCATGTAAATCCATCAACCACAAGATACGACATTGTGTAGACTTTCCCTGAAGTCTCTAAAAGTTTCGAGCTTGAGGTTGTTAGCAAACCTCCTAAACCGCAGTATCCACGACTTCGCTCAATTGCGTTGGGCGTTTCTAGAGCACTTACTGCACATCGATCATCTGCTCCAAATGGAACAAGGAAATTACGAGAGTAATCCAAGAATTTACGGAGTGATTTAACCAAGTGGCCCTCAAAGTGAAGAATATCTCTCGGGCTAAATTCATACAAGCCTATAAGGACGGGCTTAGGAATATGACCTTTGCCTGAAAGATCTCAGAGAAAAATAACCCGGACGTCTCGTCTCTATTTCAAATGGCAAAATATTCTCCCGCTGGGAAGATTTTGGGATCTCCAGAAAGGAGATGATAAACAAGAAGAACAAACAACAACAATAAGTCTACAACTTACACTCCATACAGCCGACCCAAGAAAGTAGAGGAGCTCTAGGAAAAACCCCAGGAGCCATTTTTTCAAAAGCACGACCGAGGTAGGCAGTCTTCGGTCACAACTGAGACGCCTAGAAGGTATATTGTACTCAAATTCTACAACACATAGAGGCTCTAGGAATCTTGGCCCCACCTAACAATATGGCTGTACCACTCGAGAAGACGAAATTCAATAAGTACTGTCATGGTCACTCGTGAAATTGAGCAGGCCATTCGGAAAGGCCACCTCGAAGAATTCACCACAGACGCCTAGGCACAAAGGCGGAAAGGCCTAGACAAGAGAGATCCCTTAGGACCTCTAGCCCTAAGAATGGTAAACATGATAGACTATGCCCCGACACCAGACTACCAAATGGCCCAGGAGGATAGAGATGATGCTCTAGTCATCACCGCGCTTGTAGGCCCGCACATAGTACGAGATATTTTGATTGACACCTGAAGTTCAGTCAACATCCTTTTCCAGCCAACATTTACAAATTTGGTCGTAGCCTACTATGATATGATCTCGTGCAATAAAAACAAAATCGGGTTAACAGGAAGGATAGTCTGTACTATTGGACGTACACGCCTACCGGTAAACGTCAAAAAGGGGAGAATTATCCGGAGCTCACACCCTTCTATGTAGTCACGGTCCAAAGTAAGTATAAGGCTATGCTTAGCATACCAATCTTGAAGACCTTGATGGCCATTGTTTTCATCCAAGTTTTGCCATGCAAATTCACCTCGATAACGACCTAGGGCAAGGGGTCCATGGAAAGCATCCCAATGTCTTGACTAGCACTTGCTCCGATTCATCCGAATCCTCATATAAAGAAGAACATGACACGGTCCCGCCCCTAAAAAGGGACAAAGGACCACCCGCGACACCTGGAAGCAGCGCATTCCTGGAGGAGCAAGAGGACTCTGACGCATCGGCTTAGGATCCCCGGACTAGCCCTTCTTAGTATCTCATTTTATTCAGTATTTTTCTTTATAGTCTTAAGGTCATTCGCCTATAATAAAGGTCACTCTGGTCCGCCAGAAGCCGGACTCCATTTTTAATTCAGTAATTTCCTTTATTTTTTTAAGGCCATACGCCTATAATAAAGTTCGCCTTGGTCCGCCAGACGCTTAACCTTGTTTCCCTTTAAAAAGGTTATTTTTTATCAAGTATTGTGGTTCATTGTGCACAAGTTGTGAAAAATCATAAGGTTCGGGGCACAACCCGACCTTACTAAAAAATTGCACAAGTTGTGAAAAATCATAAGGTTCGGGGCACAACCCGAACTTACTAAAAAATTGCACAAGTTGCAAAAACATTATAAGGTTCAGGACACAACCTGATCTTACTCAAAAATTGCACAAGTTGCAAAAATCCTAAGGTTAAGGGCACAAGACAACCATACCCAAAATTGCACAAGTTGCAAAAATTTGTAAGGTTCAGGGAAAACCCCGACCTTACTAAAAAAATTGCACAAGTTGCAAAAAAATTATAAGGTTCAGGGCACAACCTGACCTATTCAAACATTGCACATGTTGCAAAAATCATAAGGTTCATGTACAACCCGACCTTACCCAAAATTGCACAAGTTGTAAAAATATATATGGTTCAGGGCATTGCCTGACCTTACTAAAATATTTCACAAGTTGAAAAAAATTATAAGGTTCAGGGCACAACCTGGCGTAACAAAAAACTGCACATTTTTCAAAAGATTATAAGGTTCACGGCATGTCCAGAACCTACTAAAAAGTTGCATAAGTTGCAAATATAGTAGGGTTCGGGTCATAGCTCGACCTTACCCAACATTGCACAAGTTGCAAAACTATTATAAGGTTCGAGGGCACAACGAGACCTTAATAAAAAATTGCATAATTTGCAAAAACTGTATAAGGTTCAGGGCACAACCCGACCTTACTCAAAAATTGCACAAGTTGCAAAAACCATAAGGAATAGGGCACAACCCGACCTTACCTAAAATGGCCCAAGTTGCAACAAAATTAGAAGGTTCGGGAAACAACCAAAACTTACTTAAAAATTGCACAAGTTGCAAAAAATTATAAGGTTCAGGGCACAACCCCACATTTCCCAAAATTGCACAAGCTGCAAAAAATTATATGGTTCAGGGCACAACCCGACCTTACTAAAAACTTGCACAAGTTGCAAAAATTATAAGGTTTAAGGCACAACCCGACCTTACCCAAAATTGCACAAGTTGCAAAAAATTAAAAGGTTCAGGGCACAAACCCACCTTACTAAAACAGTTTACATGTTGTAAAACATTATAGGGTTCGAGGCACAACCCGACCTTACCCATAATTCTACAAGTTTCAAAAAATTATAAGGTTGAGGGCACAACCTGACCTTACTCAAATATTGCACAAGTTGCAAAAAATTATAAAGTTCAGGGCACATTACGGCCTTACTAAAAAATTGCACAAGTTACAAAAAATTATAAGGTTCAGGGCATAACCCGACCTTACTCAAAATTGCACAAGTTGCAAATAATTATAAGGTTCAAAGAACAACTTGGCCTTAACAGGTATTGCAAAAGTTGAAAAACATTATAAGGTTCAGGGCATAGCCCGACCATAACCAAAATTGCACAAGTATCTAAAACTTATAAGGCTTAGGGCACAACCCGACCTTACTTAAAAAATTTCATAAGGTTTGGGTCACAGCCCGACCTTACCTAAAATTTAAAAAGTTGCAAAAATAATTGAAGATTCCAGGCATAACCCGGCCTTACTTAAAATTGCACAAGTTGCAAAAAATTACAAGGTTCAGGGCATATCCGGACCTTACTAAATCATTGCACAAGTTGCAAGACATTATAAGGTTCAGGGCATAGCCCGACCTTACTCACCTGACCTTACTAAAAATTGCACAAGTTGCAAAGAATTATAAGGTTCGAGGCACAACCCGACCTTATCTAAACTTACAAAAGCTGCAAAACATTATAAGCATAAGGGCACATCCATACCATAAGTAAAATTACACAAGTTGCAAAACATTATAAAGTTAAGGACCCAACCCGACCTTACCCAAAATTGCAAAAGTTGCAAATCATTATAAAGTTGAGGGCATAGTCCGACCTTTACCAAAATTGCACAATTTGCAAAAAATTATAAGGTTCAGGGTACAATCTTGATCTTTCTAACAAAAATGCACAAGTTGCAAAAAATTATTATGTTGAAAACATAGCCTGACCTTACCCAAAATTTCACAAGTTGCAAAACATTACAAGTTCAGGGCACATTCCGACCTTACTAAAAAATTGCACACGTTGAAGAAATTATAAGGTCTAAGGCACAACCCGACCTTACTCAAAAAATGCACAAGTTGCGAGAGTCATAAGGTCCGGGTATGACTGACCTTAGACAACAATTGTGAAAATCACAAATTATAAGGTATAAGGCACTGTCCGACCTTTCCAATATGTATAAATATTGTTTAGGGCACTCCTCCACCCTTATACATTGTATAAATTTCAAAATAACACATAACCTGTTCATCATTGCGAAAGAAGAAAGAAAGGACTACGATCCAACCCAGGCTAAAACAATCTAGAGATCAAATAACGAAGGATTGAAGGTAAGCCAAAGCCCAAAAAAAAGAAAAAAAAAGTTGAGAAGGTTATTGCAAACCCAGACCTGAAGTACTATCCAACAATAAATATACCAACGGTAAGGGAGTACCATATTCCACAGAAGAAGAGGACCAAGGTTATTGTGGCAAGATCCGGGCAAAAGCACTAAAAGAAAAAGTTAGTTCCTTATCCAAAAAAAAACTAAACTTAAGCAAGACAAAGTTCTTTATTTGTAAATCCCAGAAGAAACCCAAGTGTTTGCTCCCGCAAGACAAACCATGAGGTGCGCCATACTTTGGAATTAACATCCCGGGAAAACTGCATGCCATCCCCTAAACCAATACGAAATGAAAGGACTCGAGTAATAAAGACTCAATTTTGACACCACAAACAAGCAAAGACGCTTCAGACATAAGTAAATACAAACTCGCGCAAGGTGGAGCCCGGAGATATTAATATATTGGTCATCCTGGTGAAGGAACAACTTGTAGACGCGAATGAAAGCTACACAAGTACAAAATGAAAACAACTTACCCTCAGGGGCTAAAGTATATATTGATATTGAACTCAGAGTACAAAAAAAGGGACTACAAGAGCAGAAGACAAGAAAATTACAAAAACATATTTGGACCTACAACCCATTATACTTGATCAGGAAAACAAGTTGGAACAGGATGCGCGCTGGAATAAAGAGGTAATGAAAGAGTACTGTGGCGCCTCACCTCTTCCAAACACTCGTATGCGGGCATTAATGCTTCATCTGCCCAGAAAAGGTAGGAGAACCCTCGGGGCATAATAATGCCTTGTTCAAGCTCTGCACTAAACCAAAGCCCATCATGTTGTTCCCGAGCCTCCTCCATCATAGCCCGAACAATAGGAGAAAGGATATTGACAACGATTTTGTTGACACTAGTTTGGACCCCTTTCCGAAGCATGTACTTCCTCACTTCTTTGTGAAGTATAGGCTCAACCAATAGGTCAACACTTTCCTACACTCTTAGCAATCTCTCTTTTAGTCTAGCCACGGCCGACTCCCGGAGTTGTGCCTCCTCGGCCAGAGTTGCAGTCATCTTTCTATGGGCAGCGTCTTACTCTTCCAAGATGTTTAACTCTGCCTGAAGATTGTTGCAATCCGCTAAGGATTAATCTCGCTCTTGCTCTCGCTTCACCATGCGTAGGCTTTACAGAGATTCTCCCAAAAGATCCACCATGCACTCTCGATTGTGGACATTTCAATCACGAGTCGCAAAGATTCATCTTCAAAGTCTACCAACCACTTCTGCAACTCTTCACATCGGCATACATGTCCATCATGGTCCAAGGAGCATCATTCATACCTGCGGACGAGGGCTGCAGGATTCTTTATACATGTAGAACACATGTGCAGACTTAATTAAGAATATCCTAAGGAAAGAGGATAAAATTTAGTATCAAACATGTCATAAGCCCTGACATCGTGTTGAGAAGTTTTCATCTCCGCAAGGGCTAACTCAATCAATTATTCAAGAGGATGTTTGTCAAGGTTCATGTGCGTGAATGATCTCAAAGCTACCCTTATGCTTTTCCTTGTTCTTGATCACTCTAACACGTCCCATATCGTGTGAAGTTGCAACTTTGACAATAGCAGGGGCTTTGCCTCGGGATGAGCCACCACGAGTTTGAGCAGTGGAGTGGGGAGTTACCTCGGGTATAACCATTGCTCGAGATGCAGGGTGAGACACATGTTGGCCCAAGATTGCTGGAGGAGAGATAAGACGAGGTTGAACATGAATAATAAGACAGGAGGAAAAACCATCATAAACCCTTCTTTACCCCGGGAGGTGAATCATCCCGTATCTTACTCAAGGGAGATATATCAAAGAAACTTCTAAAGAGTTTTGGATTTTTAGGAACCCCAAAATCATAGCACAAGAGGATGAAACGTGACAAACCGGACAAGGTTGGGCTCAATTGGCTAAGGTTTATCTAATTACAACTACCTCATTCTAACAAAAGTATAAGGGGGAATGGTTAATCCATCCCAGAGCTGTTCAAAGTAAACAGTAGTACATCTTCGGGGAGGAGACCAAAGTCGCTCCCTAGGGTTTGGAATTATATACTCCACATTAGAATATATGAGCAAATTATCCCAGAATTTCCTAAGTTTAGATTCGTCGAGTATAAATGAAATGCTCGAGGTTTCACATTCCTCTACACTTCTCCAATTATACATTGTTCTATCAGGGTACAAAATGGTTTGTTGGGTTCTAGCCAGATGGCAAATCCTACACTATACAATTCCACGCACATGCCTCGGGATTTTATTTATTAGCTCGCCGAAGGTAATTTTTATATCAACGTCAACCCCCTCCTGAGTCATAGAATTAGGTTGTGGTTCTTTACCTGTTTGGGCAGATTTCTTAGGGGTCATAGTCATCGTTAGTATTAAAATGAATATCATGCACCGGTGAAAGGATTTTTGGGATGATAATTCTAAGCAACGACGTCGAAACGTCTAGAAACCAAACGAAATAAAATAAAAGTTCATTTTGTTTATGAGGGACTGAAGAATATCTCTGCCGGCCTTAGAAGACTAAAAAATGGAGATTTGATGTCAGTATTGGTCGAAAACATACGGTTGACCGAAAGAACTGAACGGAGAATATGAATAGTTAAAATACATACGCAAAATTAAAATTTCAAAAGTGAATTGTTTGGTAATTAAAAGTCACATTGTTATAGGGCGGGGAAAAGTAACTCTTACGCGGTTACTTATTACCCACGTGGACGTTACGCAATGGTGTAAGATGAAACGATTTGTTTTCTGAGAAGTTATAAAAACAAACGTTTCATAGAGGAAATCTCCGAGTACTTTATGGATAGATGACACCGAGGTTAACAAATATGTCCCCCGGGTAAAATGTCAATTCCGGAGCTCATTTGGCAATATCTCTCGAGCATTGACTTTACACATTTGAACACTCTAGAATATCATATATTGGGTATGCCCAAGGTTGAGTTGAAGGGATTCATGGGCGGAAACTCGTTCCAAACACCCATGGATCCTCCCCTGAAGGATCCGCTCATATGAAACAATTCGAAAAAAGCGGTAAAAACTTACAATTTTCGGATTCAAGAAGCTACTTCTTGAATGGAGGATGACGATTCTTGGAAGTTTTCTTTTCACCAACGGAATTCCCTTTGCGAAATTTCCCTCTACCGGTATCCACGCGACGAAACAAGTAGTGATTGCTAGCTCTTCGTCTTTCTGAAGTTCGGGAATTTAGAGAGAAGGGAAAAGCAGAAAGAAAACGTTTTTCCTTTGCTGTATTGGTATTTCGGCTGAATGGCTTGGTGACCTAGGGTTTCGGCTAAGAGATGTTATATAGAGTGTGAGAGTTTGTTCCCAGAACAACTCCCACGTCTACTCAACTTCTCTCGGCTGTGGGAGACTCTAACTCCGACTCCCACGTCCCCTAGACTTCTGCTGGTAGTGGGAGTCTTTATCGGATAACAACTCCCACTTAATCCCAGCTATAGTTAAATACCAAAATTGCCCCTATCTCTAATTCGAATAATAAACAGTTTATTATTTTCAGAAAAACAAATGTCAGATACAATGAACCTTGACACATTCTAGATTCATTGAATCTGGACATGAAGCTTGTTAGCTCGTCTATGCGTGTGACCCTGTAGGTTCATATCACAATGGCAATGAAAACACACTTAGTAGTAGTGTGAGTTCATAAGTCACAAGCGGCCCCTAGCAGGACATTGTGACTACCCAAGGTGAATGAATTTACAACGGAACCTATTGTCAATCCACTATTTAATCCCTTTGTCTCGCGATATCCTAATTAAGCATAAGGCATGGTGGTCGTGACCCTTATTAAGCTTAATTGTATTTATGCTCGATCTCTAGGTAGACTGTTTCGACAAATAGCATTTGATAACCACTTTATCAAATACATTTGAGCACGGCCATGCATTTAAACAGTCTTTCCCTATCGAGGGGCCCATGGATATCTCTCTCTAATAATAGAGAGGGACAAATTCCTTACAATGTCTCTCACATTCAAGCTATGATAGGACACTACATCCGATCATCAATCGTATTGATTACTCTGTTACAAGTAACGTCCGACTGAGTCAAAACGTGGCTCCATTCATACTAGAATCAATGAAGACATAAGGTCTAAGGATTCTAAAATAGTATTGAGGAAGTAATACTTATGACTTAAGACCATGAAGTATTACTTCTCGACGAGATCACGTCCCAATACAATGTATCCCCTATATATTGCATCTATGATGTGATTTGTATCCATTACACATGATCAGTAAAACAAGATCATCAATCAACAATCATACTAGTTTTATTTCATAGTAATTAAGCATTACATAAAACTAGGGACTTCTAGAATAGTAATTACATAAGCTAATGAGTTTTACTATCAAATCACACATTTGATAATCAAAAGCAAAATTAACTATTCAGTTACATGCTCAAAAGATAATAAAACGCACAACATGTGCTAATGGTCTTAGGGCACTACTAACATGAGTAACAATAATTTGATACTTTTTCCTGAGGACAACACGTCTGAGATACATTTACCTGAAGAGGTACAATACAAACTATGCAAGTCTGTTGAACATTTACCAGAGCTTCAGGGTCTACAGGAATTCTCATGACTTTACTAAAACTGGTTCAAGACCCCTGTTTCAAGGGAGAAATTCATGTTTTTTGGCGTGATCGTCTAAATAATTTTGTGGCTTGATGCGTTCCTAGACTAAGGGGGTTACGCTCTCCTCGAGACCTAACTGGAGAGAGTAGCCCGAGAAAGAGTCAAGTGATCTTATCAGACTATTAGATATGGGAAACAGCTCAGGGATGTGGTCGAGTTGTGTAGATGGGGAAGAGCCCGTCTAGAGTCCGAGACTGAATCTGAGTTGAAGAATGAATACCTGTTAAGATGAGCAAAGTCGGAAAGGGTGAGGGATGACCTCAACTTCACTCTGATTCTTAAGTTAGTTCAGATTCTAGAGAGAAACAACTTAGCACAATAACCGAGAGTTAGTATAATATGGAATAAATGAAGTGAAATGGACAATATTTATGAAGGTTAATGTACAAAGAATATTTCAATACCTTGTACGATTCGAGGTTTGGCATCCCTAACTTTTATTACGATTTTGTCTCCACATTTTTGTGGACTGATTATTGAGTTCGGTAGGACCGAGTGGCTTCCACGCGCTTGATCTCGGTCGCCCGAGTAGGCTTGTATGTCTTGGGCCATTTGAATAGCTTGGCCCAGTGTTTGGCTTTGGTCAAAGCCATTAGCGCCTGCATAGTTATTTCTTAGACCTAACCCATGTACTTCTTTCGTAGGAATTGACCATTAAACCCAAGCTATTATCTTGGGCTTAATCCCTTCATAAGCCATCTAGCTTAAAAAAATGGAGTAACTGCCATTGAAATAACCGCCGTGTAGTAATTGGCTCGACGTGGTGAAAGATGGCGGACGGTTACCTCCCTTCATCCCAGTATAAATAGGGGATGATCCCCTGTCTCTTTTTTTCACTTTTAACTTTTTCACTTAGATCTTCTTTCCTTTTGCTCTTGCTCCCCATCTTTTCCCCGACGATATTTTTACGTCCTCCGACACTCGTGATTCCAATTAGTGTTTTTTCAAAGTTGTTTGTTCATAAGCCATTCAGGTAAGCCCGACTATTTTATCTTTGCCGAGTGTTTTTATTTTTGAGGCAGTCTAGGTAAGCTCGATTATTTTATCTCTAGCTGAGCTTTGTCAGTTCCCGAGCTATTTGGGTAGCTTGGCTATTTAATTTTTGCTGATTTTTATCTTCTACCGAGCTATTCGGGTAACCTCTCTATCCCCGGGAATCTTAGTGAAATTCTTTACTTTTTCTTTGAATTTTTGTACTTAATCTTATTTTTTATATGTTTCCTTTTGCATATCTTGTAAGATAACCTTCCGCAAATATGGTTTATACATTTACCTTTGAGGAAATTATGGCGTCTCACAATTCCCAGGCAAAATGATAGCGAAGAAGGTAACATTCCCAGGCCCGGTGTGGTCAATAAAAAAATTGTTGGTTCCGAGGTTTTAGTTACTAAGGACGAGCTAACTTTTAAGTTTCCTTATAACTCTGCCAAGCTTTCTTCGTGTGTCTTCAAACATAACCCAAGAACCGAGCTTACTGCCTAGGGTATGTTTAAAGGTGTCAATAGATATTTGCATAGGACAACTCTTGAAGCATATCATATGAAATGGTCTGTTACCCGAGCTAAATTGGGGGCTTGGTATAGGGACTATCGAATTTAAGATACATATAAGTTTGTTGTCCCTGGTGAGACTGACCAAGCTAGTTTCCTTCCCCGATTTTTTCTTGGTATACATAGACCAGCTTAAGGGTGGCTTGACCCTTCTCCCACACCATTTTTTTTTTTGTTGATTTAGCTCACCTTTAGGAGCTCAGTCTTTCCCAGCTTAGCTTTAACCTGGGGAGATTTGTTACCTACTTCATATTCCCGTGTGTGGTTTTTGGTATTCCTATGAAATTTGAGTCTTTTTGGTAGTTTTATGGGCTAGATACTTTAGAGAAGTTTAGCCCAAAAGTAAAGTTAGTGTTGGCTGGTTTCAACAGAGCTATAATACTAAGTTAAAGTTGAAAAATAAGTTGATCGTGAGTGGGGTGGGTGAGTTTGTCTAACGTTTGGAAAGTCGTTTTTTTCTTTGATACCCTCGTGCCCCTAGGTTTCCATCAAAATTGAAATCTTGCACTTCTCCTTATAATGTGGAGGTTCGCACAAGCTTGGATTCCGAGGGGTATGGCCTCTTGAAGAAGTATTCCTTTGAAATGGTTGTGAAAGCTCTTTTGGAGTATCTGGATAGATTGTGAAAGCTCTTTTGGAGTATCTGGATAGATTGTCAAAGCTCTTTTGGAGTATCTGGATAGGTTAAATTTCGGCGCAGATTCTATGAGTTAGTGATTTTTCCTACCTTTTTCCGAGCCTATAATTTAGCTCGAATGTTTTTTGTATTTTTCTAACTCTTTCTTTTGCATTGTTTTGCAAGTGAAGCTATGGTTGATTCTCTATTGGGGAGTCTTCGCGTTAGATCGTCTAAAAAGCTTTGAGCTCTAGCAAAGGTTGGGCTTCAGGCAAAGGAGCCACTTCAAAGTGACGTGGTGCCTCGAAGTGAGGAGACCGAGTTATCGCAAGGAGGCCTCCAACTCGGGCAATGATCATGAGGTTTGTGAACCCAAGAGACAGGCTCATGTGCCCGAGGGTATTGTTGAATTCCAAGAATTTTTTTCCTAAGTTGCCGAGGAGGCAGGGTGAGAGGAGGATCCAATTGATTTTTCCAATGTCCCCATTCTGAGCTCTGAGGTTGCTCTGACTGGTAATGAGTTTAACTAGATTTCTTCTTGGTGCCAATCACTTATCATTTCACCGTATAACTTTATAAAATACTTTCATTGTTAAGTTGGCTGCAGGCGGACCATTGTGAGGAAGAGATTTCATATATATTGCGCCAAATTAGATTCGTCCAAGAAAGCTCGGGTAATAGGTTACTCGAGTGGTAAGAGTCTCTCTAAGTACATTCTTGGCATGGGCAGGAGGCGAGAATATGAGTGTTTTTTGCCATTTTATTTTCCTTTTTTAAGAAAATCCCCAAAATATTATGCATTTAATGTTCCTTCCCAAAATATAGAAATTGCCCCTGCCAAGGGTGCTTTCATGAATATTTTATAATGCATTAGCCCAGAGTTTGCCCGAGTATGATGCAATGAGAAATTACCACTGGCAGAAGCGTTTTCAATATTCCAAAGAAAGTGACTCTGCCAGGAAAAATTCTGATATAGACTTGGGCTATATGTGGGATTGTGGACCAAGTGGTCCACAATCAACCACATCACCTCATTTGATTAAAAAACAAAAAAATTGCCTCATAAGGCCCACCAAAATGGGGAGTGTTTTTATTATTTTAATCAAAACTGTGATGTGACTGAATGTGGATGACCACTTGGTGGTCCAGTTCCACAACAGAACTGATCCTCTGCCAGAGCACTTTCAAGCGAAATCTGAAACCGCATATGAAAGAAGCTTGATGTATTTCAATGAATGTGTTATGTCAATGGTGATTTCTATATTTTGGAATAAATATTAAACTTCACAATATTTGTTAATTTCAATTAAAATAGATCATAGTTTGGGAAAAACTTTTTAAAAAAAAATAAATAAATAAAAAAAAGGAGTACAAGAAAGGTTGATATCTAGATTCATTTCCCCCCTCTTCTGGGTTATTTTCATTGAACAATCATTATATACATAATCCTTCTGGCATGAAAACGATATTACACCCTTCTCTTTATGATATTCATGTGGTTCTTAAGAGAAGAGAATAAAACTAAAATGATAATGCTAAAAGTATGGCGAAACATATTTACATAATATCTTCTTATTTTCTATTTTTAGGATATATTATTCAATACTTCAAAAAGTTTAAATGATTCTTAATATGAATTCAAGTTTGTCCTCGTAGAGACGAAGGCAGGATTTGTCCTTAAAGGCTTGAATATTTTGTTTGATTCTTACTCTCTTGTACATCCGATCAAAAGCTGGTCAATTTAACTTTTACATGATGTTTTTGGGGATAAAGAAATTCTAATTACTTTTAGTTAACCATTTATGAGAGCATTATTAGGATAATAAATTAAATAGCTTCTTTCTAAACATGTAGTGTAGAAAATGGACTTGGACCTAACTCATTCCCTCAAAAGTACCTCAAGAGGGGGAGGATTGCCAAATCCTTATAAAGAACAAATTTGCTTCACTAGCTAGTCGATGTGGGATTTCAACACACTCCCCTCACGGCAGTGCTGGACATCCGGGACCGTGAACAATAATGGGAGTACAACATCGAACTAGGTCGCTTTCGATACTGATGTAGAAAATGAGACAGGGTCTAACTCATTCCCTCAAAAGTCACTCAAGAGGGAGGGATTGCCCAATCCTTATAAAAAAGCAAATTTGCTTCATTAAGCTAGTCGATGTGGAATTTCAACATATAGTTTTTGGATCATGGTTCACTGTGAATCTCAATGTCAAAATTTTCATTTTTTTTCCAAGAAGAACTTATTTTAGGTTTAATTGAAAGCAATGACTATTCAGACCATAAATCCATTCCTATCCAGGAAAAATTTCAATATAGGCACTGGGCCTCTAAAGTGAGGGGACGTAAACACTTAGCTCACAATCATCCCATCATCCTCTTTTGATTAAAAAAAAGCAATAAAAACGCATCAAACAATGCACTAAGTGGGGAATATTTTTATTATTTTAATCAAAAGCGTGATGTGGTGAATGTGGGACTAAGTGATCCATGTCACTACTAGAGCTTTCGTCCCATGACTGAAATTGATCCCTATCCAGAGCCATGTCAAATTATTGTATGGCATAGAAGTCCATCGAGGGGACACAATACTGTAGACAATTTTGTCGGTCGACGTAAAGGTCCACCATGAATTAACACTGCCATATCCGAGAAGTAAGTAGCATGGTTGATGGGTATTCAAGAATGTCCTGAAAAGTTTTTAAAAGGATACGACTTTTTTCTTTTTCTTTTATTTTATTTTTTAAATAAATTTTTTTTTCAGAATAAATAAACTACTTAAATAAAAAGTAAAATTGAATTTTTAAAGTGCAATTTGCAAAAAACAGTTTCACAACTATTTTATTTGCAACAATCTGGTCCTTATTCTATGTTTTCAATAATTTTAGTTACGTATCTTTTTACGGAGAGATCCCACAAAATTTCCACTGCTCAGGTGGTAGAATCCGGCGATCAACCGTATAAGACCAAAAATATCAAAATAAAATAAATATGAACTAAAATCATTGAAAGAATAAAATAAAATAAAATTGTTATAATAAAAATAGTTGGAGGACTAGTTTTACAAATTACTCCATTTAGAATCTGGTGATGTTCCGTCGTTGGAGTAAAATTTTATTGCCTACAAAAAATAAAACAATGACATAATAGCTTATTTTCTTCGAATGTTTGCAGCGTTTCTTCGGGAATTGCATTAGACTAACATGGGTTTAGTAGAATGGTCATAACATGGCAGCCAAAAAGTTGGGAGAAACATTTCTGGCCAGAACCTGGGTCCAAGACGGAAGTGGCTGACGTGACGCTTTTCCAGACGCGCCTTGCCATGTCAGCCAAGACGGAAGTTGGACCCAGAACGGAAGTCCCATTTCCGTTCTCAACTGGAAGATTAAAAACCCTACAAACCCTAATTAATCTGTGACCTGAGGACGGAATTGCCATTTCCGTCCTCAAATTACAGCCTTTTTGCAGTGTCTAGTATTTTCTCACTTTTGCTTTTTTGACCATGCATTATTGAACGTAAATATCTAAACATTTTTGGTATTTTCGTTCACATTTCTGACCGATTTTTAGAGACTTGTCCATTCAAAAATTCAAAATTTTGATTTTCTAAATTCCAATTACATTTATATATAACTTCTCAACCTCTCCACAATTTACAACATTCTCAACTCTCAAACCTAAAATTTCCTTATCCTCTTCACAATTCATTTTTTCTAAATTTATTTCTCCTTTTAAAAAGTCATCTTCTAAAATGGCAAACTTTCCAGAATTTATTCAAAAAGAAATGCGTAACAAATTCAGGGATGTTGATTTTACTAGAGACTGACCTGCAGAATACGAGCAAGTGTTAATAGAAATTTGTTATGAATTTAGTACACTGGGTTACAATTCAATGTTTTCATAACTTACATGTTTGGTTTATATAACTCTGCATTAGGCTAATCCAAGGGTTAAACGTTACAGAAGGAAAGGCGAATTTTTCTTTATCATTCTCTGCCATATTTTTGGGTATGAAGGAAGAGCATTTGTGGACGAAGCCGGTCAGTGTTCAAGATCACCGGAAGAGATAACTGTGGAGGCTCCCCCGACTACCCGATGTCGGATGCATCGTCCAACAACACTTCTATATGGAAAATGTTTGAACACAAATTTCGAAAGAATTAGGGTTTGAATAATCGGGGCTTTTAATTTTTATATATTCAATGAAATTTTTTTTCTATGAATCGAATTTAATTCATAGTTTTATGAAATTTAAAAGTTCTCAAATCAGTAATATTAAAAAAAATTGACAACACACTAAAAATATTAATAATAATGTGGACATCCAGGGGAAAAATCTTCTGCCCCTTGAGGACGGAACTTCCGTCCCCGATTTAAGGTCATTTCCGTCCTCAAGGGGCAGAAGGTTTTTCCCCTGGACACGTTTGTGGCCTGAATTTTTAGGGATAGAAAATCCTATCCCTTCACTACCAAAATCTCTATAAAATCTAATAACCTTCCCTCCATTTTCTTACCTCAAACAACATCCTTCAATCTATTTTTTCCAACCAAACCCATCTTTCCTCAAGTTCATATATTTTGTGTAAAAAAATGGCATTTAAATGTCCAATGAGATTGTAATTACATTTCGACCACAATGTAGTGTACGAAAATGGTGGTTTTCCCCGTTTTGCAGAGCTAAGCGAAAGAAGTGTGGAAGTTATACAAAAACTCTCATTCCGACAACTTTGCCACAGAATATGTCGGCGCAAAGGAGTCGATCTTTCTAGTGTCACTGTTCGGCTAATAATGATACGTCCATTCTTCATGCCTACGTACAACATGGTGATGTACGATGTTGTACATCTTAACGACGAAGAAGATCTAGATAATTTGTGGGGAATCCAAGCGGATTTCAAACTACAAGGAATTCATGTAGGTGCTTTGTTAGAACCTCTGCAGAGACATGTAGATAGTTTTGTAATCCCGACAACAAAATTTTCGCCACAGGCACAATTTGTTACGAAATCATATTTTCCGGAGTCAAATCTCATACCAATTATGCCCCCACCGTCTAGTTACGAACATTGTATAGATAATTCGGTCATGGATTCCTTGGGTCCCATATCAGACATTGACGGTGTTCCGAAAATGGAAGACGACTTCGCAGACGATAGTGCTGGAGAACACGAGGACGACGGGGTAAAGGAAGATGTAGAGGCGGTAGCGGAAGATGCCATCTCTGAAATCCAACAACAAACCGTTGGACCAAGTAATGAAGAGATCGTCCAAAAGCCTGAACCGACTCCATCTACCTCCGCCCCAGCTATTCCAGAATGGAATATGTCATCATATGGTAACTATGCTAATTTTTCCTGTTGGAATGATATGGGTTCCATGGAACCTGTTCCTGAACTGACCTACAGAGAAAAAACAATTAAAATATGGAATCCCAATTTTCCCGAAATGTGTTTGGGGATGCAGTTCAAGGATAAACGTGAGGCAATGTTGGCAGTTAACGTGTAGCATGACAAGGTCGCCTTGAGGGAGTGGAAAAGAGACATGAGCAACATACAATGGTTCAGCGGGGTTTGTAGAAACTAACAGAAAAAAGTCGATGCAGTTGGTACATTCGTATTAATCATAGCAGGGTGGATGGAATGGGAAATGTTACCAAGCTTAACAAGGGCCACTACTGCTTGATGGACCAGAACAAAAAACGCAACATGTCCTCCAGCTATATTGGGGTAAAAATTCTATACTTTGTACAGGCTGATCCTGAAAGTTCTGTTAAATTGATTAGGGCTACTTGTGTGAATAATATGAGTTTGAGTTGTACCTATAGAAAAGCTTTGTATGCCCGCCGACATGCTATAGAAACACTTTTCAAGTACTGCCACAGTATATGCGGGCACTACATGATTCTAACCCGGGGTGCTATAGTCAAATTTGTTTACAATCCACAACTAAATGTTAATGGCCCTAAGGTTTTCAAGGCATTGTTCTGGACATTTAAACCGTTAGTTGACGGTTACAAGTGGTGCCGGCCTATAATTTCAATTGATGGCACACATCTTAGGGGGAATTATAAAGGGGTACTCTTGGTTGCAAGCACTCAGGATGCTAACAATCAAATTTTACCCCTTGCTTTTGTATTGGTCGAATCAGAGGCAACTTCCACTTGGTCATGGTTCCTTAAAAACTTAAGGGAACATGTTGTGAAAGACTTACAAGTTTGTCTTATTAGCGATCGTCATGCCGGCATTCTTAGTGCCGTGGCTAACGTCCCCGGATGGCAACCCCCAATGGCAGTGGACAGATATTGCCTTAGGCATTATAGGTCAAATTTCCACACCCATGCAAAAAACAAAGAATTGAAAGATTATGTGTGGATTGCTGCAACACAAAAGAAAAAAAGTAAGTGCGATTTTTATCTTGAACGTATTAAACAAAAAGATGAGGTTGCATTTAACTGGTTGATGCAGCTGTTAGTAGTGCCCTAGGACCATTAGCACATGTTGTGCGTTTTATTATCTTTTGAGCATGTAATTGAATAGTTAATTTTGCTTTTGATTATCAAATGTGTGATTTGATAGTAAAACTCATTAGCTTATGTAATTACTATTCTAGAAGTCCCTAGTTTTATGTAATGCTTAATTACTATGAAATAAAACTAGTATGATTGTTGATTGATGATCTTGTTTTCTCGATCATGTGTAATGGATACAAATCACATCATAGATGCAATATATAGGGATACATTATATTGGGACGTGATCCGTCGAGAAGTAATACTTCATGGTCTTAAGTCATAAGTATTACTTCCCTCAATACTATTTTAGAATCCTTAGACCTTATGTCTTCATTGATTCTAGTATGAATGGAGCCACGTTTTGACTCGGTCGGACGTTACTTGTAACAGAGTAATCAATACGGTCGATGATCGGATGTAGTGTCCTATCATAGCTTGAATGTGAGAGACATTGTAAGGAATTTGTCCCTCTCTATTATTGAGAGAGATATCCATGGGCCCCTCGATAGGGAAAAACTGTTTAAATGCATGGCCGTGCTCAAATGTATTTGATAAAGTGGTTATCAAATGCTATTTGTCGAAACAGTCTACTTGGAGATCGAGCATAAATACAACTAAGCTTAATAAGGGTGACGACCACCATGCCTTATGCTTAATTAGGATATCGCGAGACAAAGGGATTAAATAGTAGATTGATATAAGGTTCCGTTGTATATTCATTCATTTTGGGTAGTCACAATGTCCTGCTAGGGACCGCTTGTGATTTATGAACACATACTACTACTAAGTGTGTTTTCATTGCATTGTGAGATGAACCTACGGGGGTCACACGCATAGAGCGAGCTAACGAGCCTCATGTCAGATTCGATGAATCTAGAATGTGTCTAGGTTCATTGTATCCCGACATTTGTCTTTACGAAAATAATAAAGTGTTTATTATTCGAATTAGAGATAGGGGGCAATTTCGGTATTTTACCTATAGCTGGGATTACGTGGGAGTTATTATCCGATAAGGACTCCCACTACCAGCGAAAGTCTAGGGAACGTGGGATTCTGAGACTCCCACTGCCGAGAGAAGTTGAGTAGAGGGGAGAGTTGTTCTAGTAACAAACTCTCGCACTCTATATAACATCTCTTAGCCGAAACCTAAAAAAAAAATGCTTTTCAGCCGAAATTAAAAAGGAGGTAGAAAACCGTTTTCTCTTCTGCTTCTCCCTTTTCTTTTTATTTTCCGAAATTTGGAAAGACGAAGAGCTAGTAATCGCTGCCCGTTTCGTCGCGTGGATACCAGTAGAGGGACATTCCGTAAAGGGAATTCCGTTGGTGGCAGATTAGCATCCAAGAAACGTCATCCTCCATTCAAGAAGTAGCTTCTTGAATCCAAGAAACGTAAGTTTTTCACTGTTTTACCGAATCGAACTTGTATGAGTGGATCCTTCAGGGGAGGACTCATGGGTGTTTGGAACGAGTTTCCGCTCTCTGAATCCCTTCAGCAGCATCCCAAAGAGTTGTGGAATTTGGCATACGATGGGGGAAAGCGTTTCGGTTGCATGACGACAAACATGTCTGAGGCGCTTAACAACGTTTTGAAACAGTCTAGAGCGCTGCCTTTGAAAGCTCTTGTGGAGATTATATTTTTCAAGCTTGTACATTATTTTGACACACACCGGGAAGATGTTAATAGTTGTCAAACGCCATTCCCTAAGAGAACATGGGATCAGTACTTCACGTACGAAGAAAAAGCAACAAGTTTGACTGTGCAATGACACCACAAAGACTAAGGTATCTATAGGGTCATGTCCCGACATAGAGGACCTGGCGAAGGTGGAAAAATATACACGGTCAACTTATCAGCTCGTGCTTGTAACTGAGATAAATGGTCTACTTATTCAACTCCATGCTCACATGTCATTGCTGTGTCCAAATCGATCATGGAGGATGCTTCTAAGTATATCCACCCTTTATATTCTCTCGAGCATTATAAAAATACGCACAAGTCCATTTTATACTCTGTACTTGATCCCATTCATTGGAGACCTCCTCCTTTTGATATGCACATCACCCTCCTAACATGAAATGTACGTAGGTGGGTCAACCTCAAAGGCGGAGATTTCAAATGCCTATGGACACAGAGAACAGGGGAACTCAAAGAGAAAAGAAGTGCGGCCACTGTAAAAACAAGTCGGTCACAATCGGACGACTTGCCCTATGTTAGCAAATCTTGACCAAGCACCTCCTCCACATTAATAGTATTTAAATTTTACTAATTTGTAATAGTTTAGAATGTAAAAATTATCAATTTTGTTTGCAATCGTATAAAGTTGTTTTAAATATATTTAATTTTTTTTCATTAAATATCCAAAAATTGCAAACATTACAATGACTTATTATTAAAGTTGACGTAATAAATTGGCAAAAGCATCATTCCCGCCCCTATAATCAAGGATATCGTAAGGGTTGGATGAATTTGTAAATGGTCACCGAGGTGTAATCTTGAAAACACAACAAACTTATCCCACCCAAAAAAATAGTAATTATCTCCGCCTTCGTCTCTAGCCACTTGGAGTGTCAATTTGTTCCCGTGAAAATTGCGCATGTGTAGTACTTCGGGGATTAGAAGCTGCATTCTAACACGCCATTGCATGTAGTTTCTACATATCCACTGTACACGGGAAACAACATTACAACCCATACTTGTAAAAGGAACGAATTTATTTCTAAAATTTTAATATTAGAAAACGTACCGGTTTAGAAAGTGCCGAATAGGTTTTGTCAATGTCTATTCGAAAACTTTGCCGGAAAAAAGCCCCGTCAAAGGGATACGATAATTCTCCTTTCAGGTAACCTATCCCGGGCCCTCCCTTAACAGAAATATCTAGTAAATTCATTGGAGAGGGTATAAAATGAACTTTATCTGTGGGCCGAAGATTGTTGTCACACAAAAATTGTTGTAATCCTCCGTCTAGGTAGTACGTATCATCTATTTTGGTTACATAAACACACCATTGATTCCCAAAGTCGTCTTTCTGATAAATAAAACTTGCTAACCCGATACCAGTTTGCTCCAACCAATTTGTGTACTTTGATGGAAGACGCAACACAAAAAAAAAATTCTTAGATAGATAAACACATTTCATCTAAAAAAACATACACATAACAAAATAAAATACTACCATTTTTCCATCGGTTTGATTTTCGACCGCAATTCTAAATGGTGTCTGAAATACCCTTCCAGGGCAGGATCCATTTCGCTATTCATTATCAAATTATATTTGGGAAGATATGGTTTTTATGGAAATAAATGAGTTGCAGGGTATGTTGATGTGAGAAAATGAAGTGAATTTTGCTGAATTTTATTCAAATTTTGGTGGAGAGTGGATAGTATTTATAATCCCTGAAAAACTGGCCAAAAATGACATCCGTGGGGAAAAACACTCGACCATTTGAGGCGGAAGTGGGATTTCCGTCCTCAATTTGGTCCACATTTGCAGTCCCATTATTGTAAGGAAAAAGTGAGAAAAGACTAGACACTGCAAGAAGGCTGTAATTTGAGGACGGAAGTGGAAATTCCATCATCAGGTCACGGATTAATTATGGTTTGTAGGGTTTTTAATCTGCCAGTTGAGAACGGAAGGTCCAAGACGGAAGTCCCCGTCTTGGCTGACGTGGCAAGGCGCGTCTGGGTGAGCGCCACGTCAGCCAAGAGGGAAGTAGGTTCTGGCCAGAAATGTTTCTCCCAACTTTTTGGCTTCCATGTTATGACCATTATGCTAAACTCATGTTAGTCTAATGCAATTCCCCGTTTCTTCAACTTCATCAACATGAAAGATCAAACTTCACCTACACATCTCATGTTTTGTTTTTTTTGAATTTTTTTGTTTTTTGGGATGGGCTAAATTCATGTTTTTTGACATGATTGTCTGAATAATATTGTGGTTACTTCGAGAGAACCTTCCTTTGATTATTTGTCTTCTTTTTTTCAGTATTTATTTTTTTATATTTATAAAGAAAATGTTGGTAACTTAGGACTAAGAAACTCAATGGTATTAGTAAGATAAATATTGGTAGGAGTAAAGAGTTAAATAATTATTTATATACATAAATTATTTAAAGGTTAAACAAATGATCTTTCAAAGTCTTATCAGGCCCGACTTTTACCATATTCAAAGTGACATGTAGAAACGGGCTTTTCATTTTGAGGGTTCAAATTTTTTTAAATCACTAATATCTCTGTTATCTGGATTCGGATAAAAGTGTCAAATGCAGATACATATTTGAGTGTAAAGTGTTTATATCTCTAAAAGTAAGAACACGATGATACTTCTTGGAATTTGGACACGAGCACGTGGATACGGAAATAATTCGAGGGCATACAAGAAAATTAACGAATTAACTATGTTTAGAAGGATGATAATTTTTAAATAAAAAAATTAATATTATGATTGTTCAAACTCTTGAAACTTGGATTATAATTATGCTCTTACATTTTTTATAATTTATATTTTAACAAAAAATTAAGGGCATAACTTTATAACTAGTACATAGTATTACTATTGTTCGAGACGGCTATGAGTCTTATTGATTTCAATGTAAAATAATCACCCAATAATAAGTTGTGAGTTTGATTTATATTTCCATTTCTTTATTGCGCATTAAAAACAAACTATTGATCCTTCATAGAAACATCACCGTTTTTTCTTTAGAAATATTAGAGGAAAAGGAAGATGCAAATGTGATAAAAAAAATAATTTATAAATTTCATCCCTTAAAACAAACATTAATTTACTTTTCGATTTAAACTATGCTACATTAAGCCAAATGGAGCCCATCACCTTTGATTTAGCTATGAAACAATTTTAATCGAATCAAATTGGAGCCCCATGATAGTGAGTTTGGATCACTCTTAAGCCGACAATAACAGTCGTTTAATAATACTTTGAAACGTGGCGACCCGTTAATGGAACCCGAATCTGTGTATGGTGCTGAATTTCTAAATTCTTATTTAAGATTTTCAAGTTAATGATATCACTCCAACTGTTCAACTTCTTTATGAATGGATATAATCTTGACATTTGGATTTTTTTTCCCCCTTTTGAGAGGGGCATTTCGAATTTTAGTGGGCATACAAATTTGCATATTTTGGCAAGTGGCCTGATGTAGTTTGGTTTGCATTTAAGGAAATTATTGTAGTCTTCATGCTCTAATTCATAAAAATAAATAACAAAAAGGTGGGGGAGAGAGGTGGGAATGGTGCACTTTGTAGGCAAAGTCCAGCGTAGGGTCAGTCCTCTGACTCACTCTCACGTAATTTTAGACAGGGGACCTCTCTGCGAGGGTGAGTGCTCATGACGCCTTCATGTCTCACAGGTACCCAAAAGGGCCGTCCCATAACGATTTTTTCCCACTTTGTACTCTTCGTAATTTACTTCCCGTCAATTTTACCAACTTAATTATGGGCAAAAAATCGTTTTGTTCTTGATTGGTGTTTTAATACATATCACAAAAATTTACAATTCACAACATGGATACCCTCTTTAATTTCACTTCTTCTTCAGTCGTTATTATTTACATTCATTAACTATCTTCTCTTCCCTCTCCGAATTAAATCAGATGGTTCTATTTCACAATCTTTCCGACTTGCTTTGCTCCTATGGAAGAAAGGTCGAAAAGATTGAAAACATCTGTCATTTACAACCACTGATGAAAGATTCCTCGAAAAGTTAAAGGATTACTAATCCTTTTTAGAAATCGAATGGATTCGGTCTTATACATACACGAGGAAAGTAATCAAAAAAGAAAGAAGACGAGTTCTTTCTTTTTATCACTTAGGAGCTGTGTGAGATGGAAGTCTCATGCACGGTTTTGAATGAGAGAAAGAAGTGATGAATCCTTCTTTTTTTTACCCTGACTCTCCTACTACGGTCGTTGATTTTCTTTAAGTTACTTTGAAAGTAACTGCTTCAACTTTAGCTGCTCGAATTTTCGATATTACAATTTATTTCTCATCAAACGAATGACATCTTCCTTTAGAAATCCTAGATATTCTTAGCATGATATTGGGAAATCTCATTGCTATTACTCAAACAAGCATGAAAGTGTGATTGCATATTCATCCATAGTCACACCCGGTAACCTGGCAGTGACTCATTCGCCGATGAGACACTGATCCCAAAATAGAAAGTACTAAAATTCGATTAAACTTTAAACTTAAAAGGGAAACATCGTTCATATATCATTAACTTATAAAGGAAATACATCATCTTTTGAGTTCTTACATATCAAAAGGGAAAAGCTAAATGTTCAACAATGCAACTTGTTCAACTTATTAAATGAACCGAACTAAGTCATCTTCATAATCTTTTTAAAATATCTCATCAATAGTACCTTAAACGAACTCATTTACAAAAAGGGAAATAAGGGGTGAGCTAACTAGTCCAGTAAGCATCAATCACCCTTGCGATGAAGCATCAAATAGGATTCGAAACATTCCTTGTTTAACCCAAAACATGTGAAAACAATGCATAACTTTCCTTGAAAAAACTCTTTAAAATGCTTCAAATACACTGGTAAAACACTTTACAAAACTTATAAAAGACTTAACTATGAAAACGAGTCAAACGGATCAAAACAGAGTATTGTAAAAAACGTGGTTGAGGAGGTAATCCAGACCCCTTCAAAACATAGGTCCAATCGACCAGAGACCTTCCGAGATTTGGGTCCAGTCCACCGAAGCCCTTCCGAGATTTGGCAATATCACCAGTAGTTTGGTCCGGACAATTTAAAGACAATCCGGTCGACCGAAGAGGTCGTCCGCATTTCAGAACATGTCAGTTTAATGCTTTTTAAAAGGGAAAAGCCATTTTCTGAAATATCAAAAGGGTCCCAACCCAAAGTACCAAATTGACAACTCAATTAAACACATTAACACATACATATAACAACGAACATACAATTTTCAATACAACCACACATATCCAAATACTTCCAAATCATATAATAATTTTACTTCAAAATGCTTCATATCAAACACTCCCCTTTCAAAACTCACTTCACACTTTCAAATCCAATTACCTTACTTTTCAAACTTATGCACACAACACATAACCTAGTTCAATTATACAATCAAGTCTCAATAACAAACTAAGGAAAAGTGCCACACATATCATTAAATCTTACACACATACACATTAGTAGCCTCAGTTGCTCTAGGCAACTGGTTAAACACATTAGTAACCTCACTTGTACTAGACAATCAGTTCTTGCACACATACACATTAGTAGCCTTGATTGCACTAGGCAACCAGTTAAACACATTAGTAATCTCGCTTATACTAGACAAGCGGTTCTTGCACACATACAAATTAGTAGCCTCGATTGCACTAGGAAACCGGTTAAAAAAAATTAGTAACCTCGCTTGTACTAGACAAGCAGTTCTTACACACATACACATTAGTAGCCTCGATTGCACTAGACAACCTGTTAAACACATTAGTAACATCGCTTATACTAGAAAGGTGGTTCTTACACACATATACATTAGTAGCCTCGATTGCACTAGGCAACCGGTTAAACAAATTAGTAACCTCTCTTGTACTAGATAAGTCTGTTCTTGTACACATACACATTAGTAGCCTCGATTGCACTAGGCAAGCGGTTAAACACATTAGTAGCCTCGGTTGTACTAGACAAGAGGTTCTTATACACATACACTTTAGTAGTCTCGCTCGCACTAGACAAACGATTAAACACTTTAGTAACCTCACTTGTACTAGACAAACGGTTATAATACACATACACTTTAGTAGCCTCCCTAACACTAGGAAAACGGTTAAACACATTCACATACTATCAAAGACATATCATGCTTTAATTTCATTCATAGACATAAGGAAGAACACTTTCAGACTTACAATATCACCAAATCAGAATTTATATAACCAAGTAATAAACACATGAATTCACTGACAACGAACAATTCATATACTTCAATACTTCATCTGATTTTGATGCAATAAAACATATGAGGAAATCATTTTATTTTAAATCCATAATTTTGATAACATCATTTCATGCTTTTTTAATAGAAAATCAATAGTGTAAGAATCTAACCTTATCAACTTAAACAAAATATCACCAAAACTTCAAATTCACCAAACCCAGAAAAACAGTCCGCTTCAAATTTAAATTAAATTACGCAGGAAACTCGAAATGCTAATTCGTCACCGCCCAAACGTATCTCTTTCAACCCTCTTTTTAGTGCATCGAGAATCACCTAAATATGACATCGTTTACTATTTTAATTTCCAAGTCTCTCGCAGCCTCTTAGTTCTGCCAGCTTTTTATTTTCTTTTTCCCTCCTTTTTCTTTTGTAACTCCTTCTCTTAATTCTCTAGCCATAACTAACATTAACACCACATTCAAATCTCTTACAAACAAGTCCACCAACTTTCATATCTTTCATACTTAAGTCCCTCAACTAACCAACTTTTCAAATACGCCCATCAACACTTGTAAAGTTAACATATAACACATAAAACATGCAGTCTCAATTAATCAACCAAAATTACATACAAGACATGCAAAACATGTAAGCAAAAGTCCCGGGGTATCACATCCTAAATGTCTTGCAAGTGGGCCATCAACGCAACACATGGGCTTAGCAGCATCCACGACCACTTACTTGAAAACCGAACCCACTATGCCAAAATGGATATCCCGAGATGATAGTGGATAATTAGGTCCATGTTATATAGCTAGTTTTCTTTCCTTACTTATCCTATGTGGGATGGAGTATCACATTCACCCCTCCTTAAGGCCCTAACATCCTCACTAGACACCCCAAACATACTTAGTCCAAGATCAGCCAGGTGTGCAGGATTCTAGACGTTCACCCCTCCTTATGGTGTAGCACTTAGTTCCCACACGTCTGTCTGGTCACTGTGCTCTTATACCACTAAAATGTCACGCCCGTGCCTGTGGGACCGCAACGCGACACATAGGTCTGGAAGCACCCATGACCATCTACTTGGCAACCGAACTCGCTATGCTAAAATGGATATCCCGATATGATAGTGAATACTTAGGTCATGTTATATAGAAATTTACCGTTCCTTACTTATCCCATGTGGGATGGGGTACAACAATAGGTCAAATCGGATATGTAATTATTGGAATAATCGTTGTAGACTCAAATGATGGATATGTAAGCATGATAACTTATATGTTGCTCTATATCTCCATGCATCTAAGAATTTTTTATTGCATTGTATTATTTGGTTCACATACCGGAACTGAACATTCAAGATTATGCAGAATTATACACGAAAAATTATTTTTTGGCTCTTTTTAGCCATAGCTATGTCTCCTATTATTAAAAAAATTATGACTGAAGAGGTAAAATTGTAGAAAATATTCAGGTCGCAAATTCAAAGTGAATGAGA
Source organism: Vinca minor (assembly GCA_026122235.1). NCBI lineage: Eukaryota > Viridiplantae > Streptophyta > Magnoliopsida > Gentianales > Apocynaceae > Vinca > Vinca minor. The sequence continues at coordinate 12,218,212 of JAOCZM010000011.1, read as the reverse complement.
TATGAAAAGAACCGATTTTTCCCCTTAATTATTACTTCTATGTTGTGTAGGATATGAGTTGAAGTTGTTCGTAGGTAGAAGTAATTTGTGCACCAAATATTTTTCATTGATAATTATTCAGATTGTTCGCACTTTTTTATTTCATTTTATTTTTACATAGATTTTTAGAACCACGGGGCAGAGCAGCAATGATGTTAGAATGCAGTAGGCCACAGTTTAAGCATAATATTTCATTATTGGAAACATCCTGTTTGCCATGTCTGTGAGGAGCGCCCATAATTATGTAGGTCTTTTTCCCTTCAAGCTAAAAGAAAAAGAACTAAAACCCATAATTTTATTTTCTCAGTGTTAGAAACTTCTTTATGGCTCTACTTGAATAAGGTTTGGTTTGGGTTTGGTCTCAAAATTAGTGAAAAAAATACAAATTTTGACCTAAAATTTCAATTTCAACGAATACTTAAACGAAAAAAATTTGAATTTGAAATTCTCCCGCCAATTTTCTAGGTCAAAATTTGTATTTTCCCATCAATTTTAAACCCAAACCCAAACCAAACCTTTTCCAAGTAGAGCCTATAATTCTCTCAATAAAAGAAACTTCGTTAAAATTACCAAATATAGTTGTATATGCAAAGTCACTGAGGCATTAACCTAGTGATTAATGTTGAAGTCTCAAGTTGTAAAAGTCTTGAGCTCAAATTTTCGTTCCCGCTTCTTGAATGTCAATATTTTTTGTATTAGATAAGTTTATTTCCTAATAAATAAAATTTTTTATTTTTTAAAAATAGTTGTATTGGCAAAGAATTGTAAGAAAGAAAAAAACATGCAAATATTATATATTATTATAATATCCATAATCAACCATGCAACTAAATAATACAGCACCAATTCAACACAAGTTTAATTACATCAACTAGGAACACTATGATGATAGAAAAAACTTTGAATTGGATGAAACACACAATTATTTAGTTATAGTTCCACACTGCTAACGAAAATCACACAGAAGCAACACTGCTCCACACAATGAAAATTGATGAATCTTCCACTCCTCAGCCGAAAAAGTGGTGCTTCTTCTTCTTCTCAGAGTTCTCAGTCTCATCGGCAGCAGTCACAGTTTCACTAGAATACTCGTCATCACCCTTAGTACCAGAGCCATAGGTGGTCTTCTTCTTCTCCTCAGAGTCATAAGTACCGGTTTTCTCTCCAGAACCATAAGTGGTATCAGAGCCATAGGTGGTCTTCTCCTCAGACCCATAGGTGCTTTCAGAGCCATAGGTATCAGTCTTCTCCCCTGAACCGCCATATGTGGTATCAGAGCCATAAGTACTGGTTTTCTCCCCAGAACCATAAGTGGGATTAGAGCCATAAGTACCTTTCTTTTCTTCAGAGCCATAGGTATCAGTGTTTTCCCTTGAACCGCCATAGGTGGTATCAGAGCCATGAGTACTGGTTTTCTCCCCAGAACCATAAGTGGGATTAGAGCCATAAGTACCTGTCTTTTCTTCAGAGCCATAGGTATCAGTGTTTTCCCTTGAACCGCCATAGGTGGTATCAGAGCCATAAGTACTGGTTTTCTCCCCAGAACCATAAGTGGGATTGGAGCCATAAGTACCTGTCTTTTCTTCAGAGCCATAGGTATCAGTGTTTTCCCTTGAACCGCCATAGGTGGTATCAGAGCCATGAGTACTGGTTTTCTCCCCAGAACCATAAGTGGGATTAGAGCCATAAGTATCTGTCTTTTCTTCAGAGCCATAGGTATCAGTGTTTTCCCTTGAACCTCCATAGGCGCTCTTCTCAGAACCATATGTGGTATCAGAGCCATACGTTTTCCCAGAAGCATACGGCTTAGAGCCATAACTGTTAGGCTCATTGGTTGATTCAGAACCATAGTTGGAAGTTTCAAGAGTTTGGTCTTTTTCTTCCTTCTTGTGGTGGCTGAAGAGGCCACGGCTCTGAGTTTCGATTTCTTCGGCCATATTTTGATGCTGGATAGTTACTGAGGAAAACTGAAACTTGGCAGTAGAAAAGGGAGTTGGTTAATTGAGATTGAAGATGAAGGATATGTTGAATGTGTGTTTGGAAAGTGTAATGGAGATGGAGCTATTTATAGGAGATTTTCATGGTAATATGTCTATGTCCAAACCTTAATAATATCTAGATAATTGTTATACTATGGATGAACCGTGTGGACATTGTAGAAACAGTGTCCTTTCACGCATCACTTTATGAGTTATTGTATAGTTCCACAGCTGGGCTTCAACTTGAGTGGTTTGAAAAGTATATTCTTCTAAATGCTTTTTATTATCTTTTGTTCTATCTTTGTGTCTCATTTAGGGGAGAAACTTTAAAATAACACTCCATATTATTTAATTTGTTTTTGTAAATATAAGAAAAAATTATTACAATAGTATTATAATTATTTTTCTCCAAAATATATAATTAATACTGTCAAACTTTATTTTTTAATAACTACAAAATAAATTACAAACAAAATAAAATGCATTTATTTTAAATGAGAGTATTGACTATTGAACCAGCGACTCTCAACACAAAAGGATTATATATATATATATATATATATATATATATATATATATATATATATATATATATATATATGTGTGTGTGTGTGTGTGTGTGTGTGTGTGTGTGTGTGTAATGGGCCCCAATTTTTGGGGCCTTCCGCCATTGAACACCTCCCACGTGCTAATAGTCCACTTTGTCATTTGTCGCTCAACTAATAAAAAGTCGACAACTGTCAATTTTTTATTTTTTTTTAATTTAAGACCTTAAGAAAATAGTAAAATGCAAAAAAAAAAAATAAAAAAATAAAAAATACAACAATTGACTATTATCTATAAATAGAACATCGAATGAGAGAATAAATGAAACAAAAGTTCTTTCCCGCTCTTCCATCTACCCTTGCCGACATGCAAATTAAACCCAAGTTAAAGGGTTCTTTAAAGGTTGTATCTGGACGGGATTTTGTTCCAAACACTATGTAGGATTAGGGTCGGTCCGAGCCCATATGGAGGTGGTGCAACTGAGAGGAAGCCCTAAATTTTTTAAGTATAACTTGTTTATATGTTAAGCCCAGTTCAAATATCCAAACTACCATGTAGTCATCCATGTCCATTACTCCAATAGTCCAACTATTATTGACGATTTTGCCTTCACCAATTCTCGAAAAAAACATATTTTGTAGTTTTATAATGTCATATTTCGTTTATTTTAAAAATTGTAATAAGTTGAAAATGTTAATGTTCATACGAAATGCTCATTTTTAATTTTCGCAAATGACCCCCGAAATGTCAGGATCGGCCTGTGTAGGATCAATATTTTGTGATTAATGTTTCTTTTCACACTCTCTCCTTTCATATTTATTTGACGTCATAGTTGAATTTGCACAGTTAGTAAGGCTTTGAAGAATTTGATGAAAATGCTTTATGGATACTTAAAATGTCTTTTATTTAAAAATTACTTGGTCTTTGAAAAAGTCATTAAATAGTTGGTTGAAGATTAGGGTATAATTGAAAATTGATTAATAAATGTATAGAATAGAACAAATATTTTAAAATAAATCAAAATTGAAACTGATGGAATAGTAACATTTCAAGAAAATGCAAAATAGAATTTATAATCAAATATTGTACTCTATTTCTGTTGGGTGATAATCGTCTGTACCCAGTATATTTTTTCATTCATTTGTTTAACCATTAATAATTTGACATTTGAACATTTCTTATAATTATATATACACATTTTGTAAATTGTGAGTTGTTGAATAAAAAAAAGGTACGTATATATACAAATATTGACGATTATTTGCCATTTTTGTTGGGCCCAAAAATAATCTTGAAACTCTTTAATACATTTAAATCACAATTAGGAAAATGTCAGAAAGCTGTCGGATATTAATTCGACGATGGTCTCTTTTATCTATTTTAGACTACCAATCTTAAAGCTACAGCTGCAGAGCGAAGATTTTGATTGTTAGGTTTGAAGTTGAGAACTTCAATAATTGGCTTCATATTTCCGTCGGCATATAGTAATAAAAATGAAAAGAAAAGAAAATTTATCATTATATGTATTTATATATATTTTTTGAAAATTTATATAGACTTTCCACATTATAACAATTACATATAGTTTTGCTCTTTGAGATCATCTATCAGGTTCCCTGACCGATCATCTATTCATTTATAGATAACTACTTTTCTTTTTTCTTTTTAAAATTCATTTTCCTCCTATAATGTAAAAGAAGTTATATATCTCTTTCATCAATTCATTATTAGGTTTTTTGTAGTAGCAAACAACTATCAAACTTTACTTGCTAACCTATCCAATAGGTCAATGGGACACTGATCTAGCGGCTAAGGCTGAGGCCTCATGACGTAAAGTTCATGAGTTCGAATCTCCTCCTTCTTGGATCTCAATTTTTTGTAATAGATATGTTCTCTGCTCCCAATAAAAAAATATATACAATAGAAAACTTTATTGGTTAGGAGTATTCCATGAATCAACGCAATTCATAAATGTAGTGCATTTTAAATAATTAATGTGAAATTTTGACAATTTTATTTTTGAAACATTTTGTAAATGCCTATATGTTTTACTCAATCAATTTTTCATCCATCGGTAAAAACTATCTCCAAATTACATAGTAGGAGTTGATGGAGAGCTCGAATTTGCCGATCGATTCAAGAATTGTTACTGTAACGATAAACAATTGTTTTATTTGTTTTATTTTATGTTTGTGACACAAAAATTAGTGACACTAAAGAACTAAATGAGTCATTCGCTGGCGGCCCTTCAAATTATAAAGTGTCAGCCTATGGTGACACTATAAAATTGGGTGGGTCAACCGAATAAGGCTCACCTAGGCTTAAGTGTGACAGTTCACCCCTGCTAGGTGCCATTGCAATTGAAAAGGGCACCGTGTGCCTCTCGACACTCTTGTCTAACAAATATTTGGTCCAAAATGGTAACTATCGATGTCAACATACACAAAAGCAGCAAAAGTAAATTCTTCATTAGATGGAACAAATACTTTAGAAGCTTAAAGAATGAATTCTAAAGATCTAGATAAGTAATCTGAACAAAAAAACTACCATCAATTGAATCCTTAACCTGATCTGAAATCGAAAAAATAAGAAAAGTAAAATCGTGTGAGCTCGAAAATGCATGGCCATGTCTACTTATGAGAAGGAGTTGATGGCATTATCAACTTCTATCCTTGAATGGAAGCATTACTTGGATGGAAATTCCTTTGTGATCAAGACAGATCACCAAAATTTGAAGTACCTTATAGAACAGAAAATAAGCATAGCAGCTCCGCATAGATGGATCTCCAAACTCCCGAGGTTTGATTTTGACATTCAATATAAAAAAGGAACTAGAAATAAGGTGGTCGATGCTTTATCCAGGAAGTTTGAGTGCAATTGTATTTCAACAGTCATACCAGAGTGGATTGAGGATGTCAAACTTAGCTAGAAGAGATAAGAAGTTTCTCAGGATTTAATTGCATAGTTCTGGATGAAAAAGTAGATAGCTAATATATACTTATGCTAATGATGTTTTGAGATATCAAGGAAGAATTTATATGTATTCGATGATATTATACAAACAAACTTATTGATGATATACATACATCTACCTTGAGAGGACATTTAGGAGTTCAAGCCAGACTATCATTGCTCAAGAAGGTTTTTTACTGGCCTAATATACAAGAAGAGATTCATGACATAATAAGACAGTAGAAGTATGTGAGAGCTGCAACCTCTGGAAACTCCAAAAAATACTTTCACCCATATAAGTATGGAATTCATTGAAAGATTACCTAAATAAGAAGGAATAGATGTTATACTAGTGGTGGTGGATAGGTTCAGTAAGTACACATTTCATTGGAATGTCACACCCTTTCTATGCTAAAATGGTTGCTGGTGAATTCTTGGACAGGGTTTTCAGGATGCATGGATTACTTTATTACATTGTTAGCGACAGAGACAAGATATTCAATAGCCTGTTTTGGAAGGAGTTGTTTACTACTATGGGAGTTAAACTGAAGCTGAGTACTTCCTACCATCATAAGACATATTTGCAAACTGAATGATTTGACAAATGTCTTGAGATGTATCTTAGGTGATTTACTGCTAAAAATTCTCAGTTGTAGAACATATATACTCCCTCCGTCCCAAATTATCTGTCCACATTTCCTTTTTAGTATGTCCCAAATTATTTGTCCACTTTCTAAATAAAGGGTTCATTAATGATGATTTTTCCAATTCTACCCTTTACATTAAATATTGGAGAGAGAAAATAAAGAGAGAAAAAGAGGTGAATTAAATTGGGAGTAACATTAAATAAGGTTATGTTTGACATTTTATCATATTTCACTCTAGAATTTGATGAAACCTTAATTCCCGTGCAAAATACAAAGTGGACAGATAATTTGGGACGGAGGGAGTATTTGACTATGGCTGCTTGGTGGCACAACTCATGCTACCATATTGCTATAAAAATGTCTCCATTTGAAGCACTATATGGATTTATACTACAAGGTTATTTAGAGAATACATTGGTTGGGGAAATCGGGCATGGGGAGGAGTGTAGAATTAACATTTCTCTCACAAAATATTATACTTCAAACAATGACACTAGAATGCTCGCTAATTTTTGCATTCATAGAGAGAGTATCCTATTGAAATTTTGTGCGGCAGATATGTCGACGTAGAGTAATTAGTGATAAAACTGTTAATGTCTGCAATATTGACCATGCCTTTTTTTATACCAACATTTGGAATCATAATATCTGATGTGGTCTAGCTCAGCGACGAAAAAGATTTAGAGCATATTTGGGGACTTCACGACGATTTCAAATGGCTGGGAGTACATATTGGATCTGAATTCGAAGCAATCCAGCACCAACCGACACAACTGAATTTTTGGTTGAGACAATCCCCACCACAAGCTACCAAATTTGGAGTATTCATTATCGGAGGTGAATGAGACTGATTATTTTCAAAGTGGATATGGAGATAACAAGCAAGCTGATTATTGAAGAAATGAAAACTAATATGAAATTAGAGTGAACAAACCTTAAATTCTAGAATGAAAGAAAATTTATAATTGAGAGACTTTCTGAGAGTTCGAAAACAACCATCAAAGTTAAGGATTCAAAGCAGGGGACGATTATGAGATGGTCTAACCTTGAAAGAAGCACTCTGGTTGTCCTAAGTGTCTTCAGAGGCATGTTCTGGACATTTAAGCCATTAGTCGACGCTTTCAGGGCGTACTTATGATTGCAAGTACTTGAGACGCTAACAATCATATTTTACCTCTAATATTTGTCTTGGTTAAATCGGAGTCAATTGACATCTGGTCTTGGTTCTAGAAAAAAACTCCAACTCATGTCGAACTGGAGATTAATGTTTGCTTGATTTCAAATCATCATCAGGGCATTATGAATGTAGTCAGAAATGTTGAGGTTGGCAAAATTCTAAAGCTGTTCATAGATTTTTATACGACACATTGGGTAAAAGTTTTAAAAAACTGTTCAAGAGCAAGGAGTTGAAAAATCTATTGTGGCGGACAGCTACCCAGGAAAAAAATAAAAGTGAGATTTAATTATTGAAATTATTAAATATAAGAGTAAGAGATGTATGAAAAATGTTGAAATTTTTTGAGAAGCAACAATGAGCACTCGATTATGACGGATGATGGCAGAACAGATGCATGGACACGAATTTGTCCAAATTGCTTAACAACGTTTTGAAGAAGTCTAGAGTGATGCCTTTGAAAGCTCTGGTGAAGTTGATTTTATGTAAACTTGTGCATTATTTCAATGTAAGATGCAATGAATTGAAACTATCCATTCCCAATGAGGATTTGGGAACAATACAAGAATTATGAGGTGAAGTCCCGTGATCTCTGTGTGGAGCCTTTACGTAGGGGTCAAGCCATCAATAGAGTTATTTCACTACAATGAGGAGTGTTGAGTGAGACTAGTTGTGATTGTGATATATGGTTTACGTACGCTATGCCTTTCTCACATGTCATTGTAGTTTGCCACTCCATCCGTGAAGATGCATCAAAGTATATTTTGGTTGTGTATTCATCATTGCTGCAATATAAGAAACCTTTTGAGTCTATCGTATTTTAAGTACAGGATGAGAACGTTAGGATACTAGCGCCATTCAATATGGTTTATTCCCACATAACATGAAAGATTCTATATCGTTGAGAAATTAAAGTAGGATATACAATATGCATATGGATCAGGAGAACATTACTCAGCCTCGATACCGAAAGTGTGGTCAGTACCAGCAGGATGGGAACAACCGGAATAAATCCCGTAATGATAAAATTGTGAGGGCTAGTAGCTACTAGTTCCCTTTGATATGTTGTATTTTATTTATTACAAACATTTTTTCACTTTTGTAACTTTGGCTTTAAATATTTTATGTATTTTTCGACCATTTTAATGAAATCCTTAGTCTGGTTTTAGCTTTGTATCTATGCCACTTATTAAAAATCAACGTTCCAACGTCTTTAACAGTTGAAGAATTTCATCAAGTTGAAGAATATTTTTGTATTCTTTCAAAATCAATTCTAGTTTCCTTTTGTATTTGTTAAGGAAAAACACAAGAGTTGGGCTAGTCTATTAGGAAAGTTTGAACATAGAAAAACCGGATTCCAACCTTTCTTTTATTTTTCTTTTAGAAAAACGTGTTCTTCTTAAAGAAACTATATTTGTTTAAAAAAATTAAGAAATTGGCTAGGTTTTGTGTTAGGGTAAGGCTAAGGTGTGCAAAAGACGGATTTAACAAATATGTTTTTTGTTGAAAGACGGATTCCTTAAAACCTCCATTGTTTTGTGTTATGGTAACAAAAAGGGTTGCTACGGTTAGCGGGTGCGTGGATGACCTAACACGGAAAAAAAAATTTAAAAAGTGCGGCTATGGTATTTTTTGTTGAAATTGACCGTATATTTCATTTTCACAAAAAAACAATTAAAAATAAAAAATAAACTCGTTTCTCATAAATAAAACTGTATGTAGAGTTTATTTTTTCGATTATATAGAGTTTTAATTTAAAATTTATCACATGTACTATAAAATGATAGAGACGGCCTAGAACTAACACCACTAGTAACCTCACATTTCAAAAATACATAAACAATAAATTCAAACACACGTGATCATTATTTAGATAGTTTCCCCCACCGGTAGCAAATTTAAAGGACACACAAATATGTTGTGTTTAAAAGGAACACTTTAATGGAAGACAACCAAAGTGGTGGCGGCGGTTGTGGTGGAGCTTCCATTTCGATCAGCCGAAGAAGTGGTGCTTCTCCTTTCCCTCAGCCTCTTCTTCTTCCTTTTTAGTATCCTTCTTCTCATGTTTCTCATGGAATGCAAAACCACCGCCTCCGACACCTACGGCTGCAGCCATCTCTTCTTCTATCTTGTGCCTGTGGGCGTGTTCTGGATCTTTCTTGGCCTCGTGCTTCTCACGCTGATCATATTTGGCGAATTAAATATAATAACAATCAAGAATTTACAATCTTTAGTAGCAGACTGATTAACTAGTAAAAATTTCATATGCCATAATGGATATTTTTAAATATATATATATTTTTTGGGTGAGCTTGGATTGTGTCTGATTTGAGTTTGGTCTGGTTTGAGACTCAAATCCAGACCCAAACCAACTTTGAATTGAGTCTGGAATGAAATATGAAGTGTTAAATCATCCACAGACCAAATCCCATACTCAATCCAAAGCTGGTTTGGGTCAGAGTTTGAGTCTCGAACCAAACCAAATCTAACCCAAATCAGACCCAATCCAAGTACACCCTTTATTAGTACCGACTTATCATTCTGAGTTAAAAGTGATAAGTCAACTATCCTAGCAAGGAATCATGCCATAATGGATCTGTTTTTGGTCATCTCTCAAGTGGAAGTAAAAACAAATTTGATCTTACACATGCAATAAAAAAAACTATATTAGTATTTTCTCTGTGATATTTTATAATGAATATATAATCTAGGACATTAGAATTAATTAGCATATTCCCTTTAAATTAAAAAAAAAAAAGAAAAAAAGAAAAGAAAAGGCATTTACCAACGCAAAGGCACCAGCAGCAGCAGCACCTAGCCCGCCAATTTCTTCAAGATGCTTGTGGTGCTTCTTTTCCTTCTCATAGTCTTCATGTGTTTGTGGCTCCTTCTGATGGTGGAAGAGGTGGTGGTGCTGCTTCTCTTCAGCCATATTGGTTTTTATATTATAAAGTAAAACTATGCTAGAGAAAGGATTAGAACATATGTAGAGCTATTTATAAGTGAAAACTCTCTCGTCACAAATTATTTGTCTCGGTCCTACACTTTCTTATTCTAAATTAATTATCCTTTCATAATTTCAAGACTTATAAATACTTTTTTCACAGTATTACCCTGACATTTATTAACTTAATTAACAAACATGACATTTACAATTTTTCAATTTTCAATTTTTTTTTATCATTTCACTCAAAAAACTAACTTAAGTAACTATTTTTAAATCTGTGTAAAAATTAATTTGAAACAACTATATTTTTTAAATGTGTGTGAAAATTAATTTGGAAAAACTATATGGGACGGGTTATTTGGCAATAATTGGGTCTTATCTTATCCTTAAAGGCTTAATTCAAATGCTGAAATTTTTAATCCATTAACTTCACAATTATTGTCCTAATTCTTTAATGAAAAGAGTCTTTGTCATAGTATGATAATGATAAAAAAAAATGGATTTATTACGACAAATAGAGAATTAGTTTGACAATGTAAAGTATTCCCTCAGTATTGTGGAATTCAAAGACCAACTCACAATATACACATGTTTGAACCGTAACTCCTCCGGTTTGAGGAGCAAATGGACACAAAAGTGAAATCTTTTACGGCTAGTTTTGATGGGTGCATGGACAGAGGGAGGAAAAGGGGTTTGAGATGTAAATTTGGACTCTGATGAGATATTTATTTTTTGGTTAAATTTATCATCAACTTAGCAAAATGATCCGTCGTAAATTGGACAAATTGAATATTTACTTTCTTATATATGTACCCATTACAAAATAAAATGGAAGTATATCACATTTATTTTCGTTAATGGAAGTATCCTCTCTCCTCTTGCTAACTCAACTGAGCATAATGTGATCAGAGAAATTATTTTCAAGAAACTTATTGCTTTAACTAAAGAAAAAAGAAAAAAGAGATTAGATGAGGTTGTTGAATGAACTTTTTTCTTGGATTGGACCATTTGTGTCCTTGGCTATACTTTTACTTATGTACGAATTAAAACTAAGCAAAAAATGGTGTTAATCCTTTTCTTTCTCGAAAGAAAAGAAAACTCTATTATTTTTTGGGACAAATATGGTACATTTATTGCGATAAAGTGGTATTGAAACGATAAGTTTTACATATTATTTTTTTAGTTGGAGGTAACTTTAAATCAATATATCAAGTCTAACAATAACATGACTGAAATTCCTCTTAAATAGAGTGGAATTTCGTCCAAAAAGAACCCACAAATAAGAGTCCTTTAAAAATTAGAACTCTACAACTCCTAGATAACTAAAAACACTACCTAACATCAATGACAACATGTCCTATTATTTAGCTAGCTTATTTTGGTCAACATGGCTAATTAAACAATATAATAAAATCTAGACTTTAATTATCAAATGACCAAAATACCCTTTCAACCATTTTCCTTCCAATTATGTATTTTGCCTTCAAATGCTATTAGGTGTGTTTGAACTTTGTGCCTTGCATTTTTGAAAGGCTTCTTTGTCTCTTGAGCCTTTATATTAATTACTTTAAATACCCGTAACAAAGGCTTTATTCGGAAGTTCGTATTTGGAATATATGAGTTAATTATGATCCAAATGACCTCTTTAAACTTCTCGGATAGTACCGTATCAATATTGCTGAAGTGGCCCAGGATGTGGCTAAAATGTGCTTGTAAAGGCTTAGCATCTCGACTTAGAGCAACAAGAAGAAATATGGGAATCAACACCCTGACATTAATTTTGGGGATGCCTTCACAACATTGGAAAATTTCGCCATGGGCTCCGAAAATTTCTTTTGGAAGAGAAAGCAAGTACTCACTCCTTACAATTTTACCAGAAATAGGGAGTTTTTTTTTTTGACAAAGGAATCGTAAATCGGACTCCAAGCCAGTAAGCTGGAGTTGTTGGTGAAGGGTCAGGTTCCGATGTTGAATCTCACGAGGATGTCCGTGCCACACTCGCCCAGTTGTCAGTTCTCATTCAAGATCAATAGTCAACGGGCTTGCCTGAAGAAGTGACGAACTTGGACCTTTGGCGTTGCGCCCCCCCCTCGGGAATTCTATCTAGATAGAAGTTCCCCCGAGCACTCTGGCTGCTGGGACGAGCGGGTTGTCCTCAGGTTGTTGGGATGCTTAAGTAGAACAACATCTTGAATAGCTTAGCCAAATTATTTTGGCTATTGTGCGCTTGATTTTTTAATTTTATCCATGTTGAATAAAACTTTATTAGTTAGAGACGAAGATTTCTCCATTTACCATTTGCTTGCTTTTACTTTAGAAAAATTTGTTCTTTTGCATTGCTTGGGTTTTTACCTGTGTAGCTTAAACTATTTTGGGCTCTTTTTGCCAACGATCTTTTGCATTTCGGTGCTCATATATTTTTCCTTGCCTCTTCTTTGAAGGGATACGAAATGTATCCGCCCGAAGCATTTATCAAAGCTCAGGTATTTATTGTGTCCAGGGATATCTTTTCCCGAGCTTGTGTTGCCTTTGCCACTTCCTGGAAGGGATAATAAACTTGTCTTCCCGGACCAATGAGAGTCGATCTTCATGATAGCCTGGGAAAGCTTTTTCCCGAGCTTGTGTTGTTCTTTCCTCTTCTTGGAAGGGCAAAGAAACTTGCCACCATGAGGGCCGTTTTTATGGTAGCTCGAGATACATTTTTTTCAAGCTTGTTTTCCCCTTGTCTTTTTCTGGAGAAAGTCTAATATTTTCTTACCCAGACCGAAGAGGTCGGGTCTTTGTATGCTCGGGATTTTTTTTCCCTTTGAGCTTTTATTTTTCCCTTGCTTTCCTTAGGAAGAGCTACGAAATTGATTACGCAGGCCGAAGAGGTCGGTCTTTGCATGCTCAGGAAATGCTTCCCTTTGAATTGTTCGTTTTCCTTGCTTCCTTAGGAAGAGCTAGGGAAATTGATTGCCCGGACTGAAGAGGTCGAGTCTTTATATGCTGGGGAAATGTTTTCCCTTTGAGCATTCTCTTTTTTCCTTGCTTTTCTTTGGAAGATATATGAAAATTGATTGCCCGGACCGAAGAGGTCGGGTCTTTATAAGCTCGAGAAATGTTTTCCCTTTGAGCATTAGCTTTTTTTTTCCTGCGAATAGTATGTAAAAGCAAAACATTTTGAAAATTTGAACACATAAGTTTTGGAAGTGATGTTTCTTTCATTAACTTAAGAAGAAGATTCTTAGTCCTAACTCACTTTGCGACAAGACCGCAATGAGATCTTTTAGGTAAAGCAATAAAAACCTTTGTGAATTAGTGACTTTCTAGCTCCATGAGCATTTCTTCAAATTCTTTTATTTTCTGGAGGCTCTACCAATGCCCCCTCAAGCAATGATCTCAAGTCGATTCTTGATAGTATGTCGACTTGGACATTGTTTATTCTGCAATCGTTTTCAATTGTGATACGGTCTTCATATTCGGCTTTCTATTTTCTGACATCGCTTTCTAGACCATCCAAGAATGCGCATGGCCCTTTGTTGTCCCCCCCTCCCGCCGCCGCCAATGCATCGACTGTGAAGGTCTAACAATTAGCCATATCGAGCTGTTGCGGGAGCTTGGGCTTTGGATGCCCAGAAATTTAGCGATCCACCAAAATGTCATGCAAGACCTGTGCCGGTGATCTTTTCGAAAATAACATCAATTTGATATTTGTTGAGTTTCAGCGTCCACTTTAACAACCTTTGCATCAGGGTTCTGTATGACTAGCCCATGAGGTAAAATATTCAAAACGCGTATTACATGAGATTGGAAATATGATTAAAGCTTCCTGGCCGTGAAGACAATTGCCAAAATATGCTTTTCTGTGGAGCTGCACCTTTCCTCGTACTTGGCTAAGATAGGACTTACATGATACATAGGTATCATGGCTTGCTTCCTCTTATATTATAAAAAAATTTACTTTTGATCATTTGGATCACTAGAGGACCCCACACATTGTCTACATGCTCTCTCATGCCTCAGCGTGCAAGTGAGGCAATCGGCATATCGGAGTCGCTGACGTTGTCTTGGTTACAGTCCATCTTACCCAAGCAACGGTTAAAATACAATTGACTTTATGTGTCATTATGTGCTCTCTTTATCTTGAAATCAACCAAGCTTGAAAAGCTGCTACATGTTTTAAACTTGATCCCTCCTTACGTTTTTCACTTTTGATCATTTGGATCACTATATTATACAAAAAAATAGGAGAAAATACTTTTCTTATTAGCGCTCTGATGAAACTTTTTTATTTTGACAAAAGGGGGGAGAAAATTAGATTTACAAATGTGCTAAGAAAAGTAATTTTACAAAAGGAGAAAGTTAAGAACTTTGCAAAATGGGAGAGGTAAGGGATTCTTTAAAAGAGAGGAAGTAGAATAATTTTTCAAATCATCTGCTTGCCTTGATCACATGCATCATTATCTCATGCTTTGATATTTTGTGTTTAATTGCCTTATCATTTTGATAATTTATTCTCATTTGCATCAATGTTTTGTCATCATCAAACGGGGGAGATTCTAAGCCCTAAGGACTAATGTGATCAGTCTTGTTTTGATGATAACAAGACATTGAGAAGTTCTAATGTTTGTGTGAGCTTGTGTTTCAATGATAGGATATCATACACTTGCACTTGCATTGTGATATATCTTCTTGTGGACATCAAAGATCATTCTATAACAAGAAGAAGCTACAATTTGCAAGTCGCAATTCACAAGCTTAAAGGTCATCCACAATGCCTTGGAAGATATTGCAAAATCAAAGAAAGATCAACAAGTGTTCAAGTCCAAGATGCTACAACTTGAGAAGACTACAAAGGACTTCATCACAAGAAGAGGTTGATCAAATGTCTTAAGTCAAAGAGGAACTCATCTTCAAGACTTGAAGACCAAGAAGAAGATTAGTCAAGAAGCTACATAGGCATATCCTTGTGACTAATCTTATTTGATGAATGATAGTTTATAGTACGATGAAGCTCATACTCTTGCATGTTTTCAAAACTATCTTTCTTACATTGATTTAATATTTCAAAGGTTTTGTAAAACATCTTTTAAGTGTTGGTTAATGTCTAAGAACTTTAAAATATTTAAAATATCTTTAAAAAACACTTAGGCATGAGTTTGAAAATATTAGAAAGTTGAACAAGTGGAAAAATCACTTATGGACTAAAGTCCAGTCGACCGGGGCCTAGACCTCGGGGGACCTGATGAAGTCGATCGACCGACATGTGTTGTTTGGTCGACCGGAGTGTCTTTTGTACTTAGTCACGTTTGAATGTTTCGAGACTCCAACGGCTATATAATCTCGATAGACCTTATTTTATGTCGTTCGACCGGACCACTTATTCGGTCGACCGTGATTGAAACAAAATCCTTTGAACTTAACCTCGTAAGCACTTCGGACAACCTACTACCTAGTCTGGTTCACCAAAGTTGTCCTGTCAAGGCAAGAATATAGTTGATGCTCGATTTGCTTGCAATTTTAGGACCCTTTAAATAGTCTTTAAGTCTGAAATTTGTTCTTTGCTCAAGCCAATAGAGGGGCCTTAGTTTACACATTTAGACAAGCAAATCAAATACTTTTATGAGCTTAATTCTTCAAATCATTCATCAAAACATTTCTATTTGAGAAAGAGCTTCATCTACTAATTCTTATATTCTCAAATATGAATTAAAGCTTTCATTGTCATATCCAATCCTAAGAGGGATTTCTTTTTCTTAAGCTTAAATGTAAAATCTGATGTGTTAAGATTATCTTAGTTTGAAAAGGGTTGAGTGGCAAGGCTTGTTTGTGAGGGTGGTGATTTTGGGCCACCAATGTGTTGGAGTGGATCTTTCTTGTAATCGTAGGAACTAGAGTGAGTGGTTAACTTGGAATCGAAGTACTGTTGATGTGTTCGTAAAACCTCATCACTTAGTAGACTAGGTTAGAGAAAGAGTTACCATGGGTGGAGGGTTGCATGTGTGCATAAAAGGACCATTAGTTGGCCTTTCCCTCGTAAGGTTACATGAGTGTGTAAAAGACCATTTGTTGGTTTGTCCTTCCTTGTAAAGCTCTCTCAAGACAAGCTAGTGGAATTTGCCAAAATCCTTGAGTGTGTCCCAAGGTAGTAGATGTAGATCTTTGTAATCGAACATCTCTACATCATTGTGTTTGATCTTCTAACTCTATCTCTTTACTTTCAAGTTCTTGCATTATGCTTGTGCTTTTATTCACATGAACTTGATTGTATGAGCTTAAATTGTTTATATGGAGTTAGATTAATTTCTTGTTGTATGTTCCCTTGGCTTGGGCATATGACTTGCATTTAAAGATCTAAATAGCTTTGTATATCTTGCTTAAGTGCTAGTCCATATGACTTATGTGTTTGTTCTTACAAGCTTTGCATATAGAAATCTTGACCTAGACAATCCTTGATACATTGTCTTGTATTCCTATGTGTTGCATTTTACACACATAAGTCATCTATGTGATAATCCTTTAATTCACCCTAATATGCTTAATGAACATATTTGTTGTTAAGGTGATCACTTAGGAAAATAATTTGGTAGAAAAGTTAAAAAGTTTGAGAATCTTATTCACCCCGCCCCCCTTTAAGGTTCTCTCCCCTTCGGGTATTTCAGGATGAGTGTGAAGTGAGGTTTGATAGTGAAGTGTTTGATATATGAAGCATGTGAAAGTAAAGTGTTCTGTGTTCTGAAAGTATTTGATATTATTGAATGATTTAGAAGTTGTATGTTGTATGTTCGATGTTATATGTATAAGTTAATGTGTTTAATTGAGTTTTCAAGTTGGTATTTTGGGTTGGGACCTTTTCATATTTCAGAAAATGGATTTTCACTTGTTAAAATACATTAAAAATGACATTTCTGAAGTCTGGACTACCCCTCCGGTCGACGGGACTATTTTTACATTGTCTGGACCTACTTCTGGGCTTCTAAAGGGCTCCGGTCGAGCGGACATGACCTCCGGTCGACCGGACCTAGGTTCGGAAGGGTAGTTCGGATAACCTCCTCAGCCACAATTTTGACAGAAATCTGTTTTGATCGGTTTTGACTTTCGTTTTTCCGTTTTCAAGCCTAGTATGTTATAGTCCTTTAAAAGTGTTTTACATGTGTATTTAAAGTATTTTAAAGAGTTATTTCAAGTCATGTTTTGTCAAGTAAAGTTATGCATTGTTTTCACATGTTTTGGGTTAAACTGGGAATTTTTTTCGAGCCTATTGATCATTTATCCAAGGGTGTTGGGACCTTACTGGGCTCGTGAGCTCACCCCTTATTTCCCCCTTTCTGCAGATGAGTTCGTTGCAGGTAATATTGATGTGACTTTTGAAGAAGTTTATGAAGATAAATTAGTTTTGGTTATGTAATAAGTTTGTACAAGTTGTATTGTTGACCATTTAGTATTTCTCTTTCAATATGTAAGAACCTAATAGATTATGTCTTTCCTTTTAAGTTAATGATATATGAACGAGGTTTGCCTTTTAAGTATGAAGATTATTTGGATTTTTAGTATTCCTGTTTTGGGTGGGTTCAGTGTCTCATCGGAGAATGATGTACTGTCAGTTCACCTCCAGGTTACGAGGTGTGACACGAAGAGTTCAACTCAGAGTTTGACTTTGGCTTGAATCCATCAGCCAGTATGATTATTTCGTGGACCTAACCCCAAATACTTGCTTCTTGGGCCTGAACCATTCATCCCATACTATCTTCGTAAAGTTAATCTTATCATAATTCTTTAGAAAAATGACATTATACGTACCTTATGGCCATCTTAATCCAACTTCTCTCGGAATTGTAACAAATTCAACCAGTTGCACTGAGTAAATCAGGTTTCATGAGTTACAATAACGAATGAATTTTAACTTTATTGTCTGAGTTACCGGTTCAACTTATATCGACTTTAATGAAAATCAAACTTGAAGATATCCAACATATATATAAGAAAATCAAGGGGAAAATACTTCGAAAATTATATATTTGCTTCCACAAAATAGATCGTCCGGGGGTTCGTCCGAGCTCTGTTTTGATATTTTTTTATTTACGTTCTTCTCTGTTTTCATATGTGATAAGTTCTGTAAAGTGTTTTGCATGTATGTTTCAAGTGTTTAAAAGAGTATTTGTGTCTATGTATAGTTATGTTGTGTTTAAATGTTGTGAGGAAAGTCGAGAATATTTTGTGTCCTATTTGATACTTCATCCCAAGAGTGTTTGATTCTTACTCGGCTTTGCAACTCATTCCTTTAGCTTTTTTGCAGATGTTGTTATTGAGGATACCTGGATGGTATGGAAGATATGTTACATATCTAGTTTGGTTTTGTTCATTTGAAACGCTTATATTTTGGTACGTAAGGCATATATTTACCTTTGAAATCCTCTAAGTTGATGTAAGACCTTGAAATTTTTTTAAGTTATGTAATAAAGTTATTTTGAATTTAGTCATTTCTTTTTTGGATTCGGTGTCTCATTGGCAGATGAGTCACTATCAAGTTACCACAGGTTACGGGATGTGCCATTAATCAACTATACCGGAGCTCGATTTCTCAAGTGGATACTTAAAGGATATTTAGACCCAAAAAAATTGATAGAAAAAAACTCCAATAATGCAAAGCTATTGGACCACATTTCTCATGGAAAACGTTATGTTTCCTTTTCATAACGCAATCAACTTCTTGAGTTCGGTAATATTAGGTATTGTGACGTTTTCGTCGTTACGAAAGGATATTGGACTATCCATAAAAAAATAAAAAAATAAAAAGATATTGGACGCGTGGTGTGGCTCGTCACGGAAAGATTGGAATGCCACATCGTGATATCTTTCTATCTAAAAAAGATAAATAAAAAATAATCAACAAATTATGTGTCGGTAAGTCAGTAGTACAGCTCGGCGGAAAACGACTCTATTCTCGATCATAAGATCGATTAATCGACACCTATCAGCGTCTAAAAAAATGGCCCTCCCCAATATAAAAAATAAATAAATAAGTTATGTGTCGGCATCGTGTATTATCAATTTTCTTTTACGGGAAAATGTATATATTTATGTAAAGTCCCCTAAAAATTTTCGTTCAGGCTGTAAAATTCCTCAAAAATTTTCGTTCAGGCCATATAGTCCCCAATATTTAATTTCAACAAGTAAAGTTCCTTATCTATTTACGGGCTGCATATAGATGTTCCGCCACCTCTTTTGCGGCGGAATCAGGGCAGCCTCAAATTCATGTCATCCACGTGCTTAATGAGCGGGGCGATAATTATCAGTTTCAATCTATAAAATTTACAAATTACAAAAAATCAGTATAAAAATGGTTATAAAAATGAAACCCCAAATTCTATTGCCCTAATTTGGAGGAACTCATTTGCCCTAAGTCCTCCGCATAAGAGATGGTGGAACCTCTATATGCACCCCGTAAATAGGTTAGAGATTTTAGAGGCTGAAATTAAACATTGGGGACTATAGGGATAAACAAAAAAATTTGGGGGACTTTACATGCTGAACAAAACTTTATAGGGACTTTACAGGCTGAAATTAAACATTGGAGACTATACGGGCTAAACAAAAAAATTTGAGGGACTAAATAAGCTGATTTCCCTAAAAAAAATTAAGAACATTGGTGTGATATTAACAAATAAATAAAGACAGATTTAATTACAATTTAGTATTGGGAGCGCATAATTTTCAAATGAGTCTTTTGAATTTTTGTTTTGGTTAAAGGTAAAAATGTATAATTTTCAAAATGTTAAAAGCAGTCGTCACTTCTATCTCCTTAGACCGGTCATTAGCTACTGTTTGCCTCGAGCATGAGGGGTTAAAAATACGATTGTTGAAGTATAAAAATTAAAAACCTCTATATATAATATAATTGTCTTTCTTAATTATGACAATATCAGAATATACTTCTATTTCTTTGTTTCCTACGCTGGATTCCGAGAATCTTTTTTGTCTTGACGAGTGAAATTTGAGCTCATGTTTTCCTACTGCTCATTTATTTTTTTTCTTTTTTTTCATTTTTAGGGTCTATAACGAAATATAAAATACAAGCAATAAAATATGTTATATACTCGGTGTATACGCACACATGCATTGAAGATGAATATTTAGCTCGTGTTTGCAACTTTGTAATGAATTTCACAAGTGGATTGTTTGGAATGGAAAAAAGAAAAGGGAGTCCAAAAAAATAAATTTTATTTTGGTTTCAGAAACGAAAATTGTATCCAATCTGAATCTATTGTTGAACCGGTATCTGGGCGAACCCGATTAATCCGGTTGAGGGATCCGTACGGAGATATCCGCCAACACCAAGGCACTATGGCCACTTCGGGATAAACTGCCTCAAGCATGAATCAAACTCCTGACCTTAACATGCTGAAGAGTTTGCGAGTCAGAAGTAGAGCCAGTCGAACTAGACTCCATCCAATCTGAATCTATGATTGTCAACATCAAATGCCAATTCATATAGGGGAAAAAATGCTCATTTAAAACTAAGCAATCTAATCCATCTTTCCAATCCCAAGATTTTAATCTTGCTAAAGAATTTCACTTTTACCCCAAGTGAGAATTTCTACTATCCACTTTAAAAAGAGTGAACTATAAGCTATAAAAGCTCACTATACATTATAGTATCCTCTGTCCTTGTTCAATTTCAACAAATTGAATCCTATAGGACATACATTTGGATTCACTCTCTAAGTAGTGAATAAAATAAAATTTTCACTCTCTAAAATAAAATTTTCACTTTGGCCTCACATATTCTCTAAAATATAATCTACTTTTACGATTTTGAAGAAAATCTTGTTGTTATGAAGTAATAAATAACAAAGTTGTTGATCTCACATTGATTTGTGAGACTTACAAAAGGAAATGAAAACCTGGATAAACTCCTAGGTTCACAAAACACAACTACTAGGACAAAAGAGGTTTGAGGTATGAACTGTCCTCGAATAAGTTTCAAATAAAGAATCATTTTGCTAAATATTCTTGATCAAATATGCCACTCTCTGGTTGTACCTACTATCCTATCAAGAAAAAAGATTGAGAATGGAGTGAAAACCACCTAGCAAGTCAATAAACTTTACACTATCCTCAAAGGATTTACTAATTTCTTGGTTCTTGGTGTTTCATCTCAGTCTTAGATACTTGTTTTTAAAAAGCGAGAGTTGCATAACTATCGTAGCTCCTCATCAACCGATCACTTCATGGCTCGATTTTCTTTTGTCTACAACTTTGCACAATTGTGGTCACTGGACTTCAAATGACCAGTTTAACTTTGCTTCAAGTCCTATCTAATCCAGTTAAATGATCTTTGGTGGGAAATTCCTAGTGTGTCTTATCAATCTCTAGATTCCCTCTCATACTCCCAATCTTCCCATTTACCTAGCAGTTCTTAACCACTCCCATTATCCTCCTCTTAAAAGGTTTCATATGGTCTTATTCTATCAATTTGTTCCTCATTCTCTTGTAACCCTTCTTTTTAAGAAAATCTAAAAGCCATGATTTCTTTTGAATCCGCTACCACCATGAGAAGGCCTTTCAAACCATCCAAGAAAACCGTCAAAATATTAAACTTTACTCCATAAATGATTGAAGATTATCCAAAATCAAATCTCATATCCGGAGAT
This sequence comes from Vinca minor, assembly GCA_026122235.1. Taxonomy (NCBI): domain Eukaryota; kingdom Viridiplantae; phylum Streptophyta; class Magnoliopsida; order Gentianales; family Apocynaceae; genus Vinca; species Vinca minor. Next base: position 12,196,292 of record JAOCZM010000011.1, on the reverse strand, counting down.
TCTATTTTTAGATCTACAATAAATGTTCATCAGAGAACAGGACGCTCAAACTTGAAAGAAAGTAAAGGAGGTTAGAGGTAAAGGGAAAGGGAAAACTTACTTTTCAAACAATAGTGGATGAAATTCCCCTTCAAATGATGATCTCGACGCCTTTTGTCCTAAACCACCGTATTCTCATCCGAAAAAAGAAAAACCATCATTATTTTCCACTACTAAGGTAAACAAAAAAAATCTTTACTGAATATGCTGAAAACATGTTTGAGCATCTTTGCTCTCGCAAAAGACCCATTTTCTTGGTTCTCGAGCCCTTCCTAAATGAATTAGGGAAAAACAAAAAGCTCAAAAGAAAACGTTTCTCGAGCATACAAAGACCCTATCTCTTCGTTCGGGCAAAAAAAAATTCCCGATCTCTTGGGAGATAAGGGCGAAGCAAGCTCGGAGAAAACATATCCTAACCAACAAAGAGATCTGGCCTCTTTGGTCTAGGCATACAAGTTCCTTAACTCTTTCAAGAATTGGCAGAACAACATAAGCTCGAGAAACGATATCCCGGGTCAACATAAAAAACTCGACCACTTTGGTCGGGTATACAAGTTTCTTAGCCCTTCCAGGAAGAGGCAAGAAAAATCAATCCAGGGAAAAAATTGTAAAGACCCACCTCTTAGGTCCAGGCAGACAAATTTTCTTAGCTTTTCAGGAATAGGCAAAGAAAAATCATATGAGCTCAAACACAAAAGAGCGTGAGCCAAAAGAGCCCAAAACGATCTAAGCAAAGCTATATAGGAAAAATCCCAAGTTATGCCAAAGAAAACATATTGCTACAAGTTCTAGCTATTTTGGTATCGACGAGCCTTGGATGTGCACCCCCTCCGCGCGCATTATTGTGGAATTCTTATGACAACAATAATGTGGGAGACTAGTATGTGTCGTGATTAATATTGGATATCTAATCAACACATAGGTATATGATACTAGACTGACCCCCTATAAGAAACACTTCATGGATTGTTATATGAATGTCAGCAGTGTTTTTTATTGTGATTCTGTTTGTATATGAATCATTCGACTTGAAATCACACAAGATTTCCTGCATTGCTAAAGGTATGATTTGATGGTGTCAAACGTTCTCTGTAACTAGATGGGGTATAAAGGCATTTGTTGGATGTATTTATGAACCATGTGTATAATGATGTGTGATAGATAGAGTATTTGTCCCTCCTATATAACAGGAGTGATATCTTGGGCCCCTTGATTTGAGTGAGACTAATTCATGGCCATGAACAAGTGAATTAATATGAGATATTAATGTCATTTGATTAGCCTACTCGCAAATCAAAAAACTGATTAATTGAACTATACAAGTGTGACATTCTCCATTACTTATGTTCAATCTAGATATCGAGGACAAAGAGATTAGTACAAAATGTCATAACAGTGATTACTTGAATCACCAGAATATTTGTCAATTGGAGTAATGATATGTTTCTAGATACCTCTTATTACTGTTGACAATTGTTGTCACGACCAACATAGCAAATACCTAATTGGTCGCACACTGTGATCAATTGGATTGAGCTTGTTGGAATTTACATTTGATATAGGTGCTCCAATTGGATTGGGCCGACCAATACTCGATTGGGCAAACCAATCTAATTGAATCGGTCTGTTGAACCGGAAAACCGGTTGAATGGGTCAATGTCGAGAATTTGGTTGTGTGTGTAGTGGGGCAATGTGTAGGAGCATAAGGAGGGGAAATTGGCTTAGTGGGTGAGTTGGTATTTGAGCCCTCTATTCCTTTTCTTTTTAGTAATCAATAGTTGATAAAATAATTTTTTTTAATAGATAGGTCCCCTCCCCCAATAAATAAATAAAATTGTTGATACACAATCTCTCCTAACTCTTTCCAAGGCTGCCAAAAATTCCTAGAGAAATAACACTCCAAGAACTTCAAAAAGGTAGAAGAAAAATTAGATTTTTTCGTTCTTTGTTTTCGTTTTTACTTGAACCTATATACCAAATTCTTGAAGATTGTCTTCAAACTTTGGAGTTGTTTGACTCGCATTAAAGACACGAAGAACAAGTTCAGTTGATCGTGTGGATACCGCTAGAGACAGAAGTCGATTAGATCGGTTGTCTGTTGGTAATTCAAATGAGCAAAATCAAACAAAAACGGTTTCGGTTTCCTTGTAATTTAAAGGAAAAAATCATATATCCAAGTTCGTTGGTATTTACTGTGAATGATCCTGTTAGGAACGGAATCCGCAGTTTAATTTCCGATGCACTTACTTTAGGAATCGAATTTATTTCGTTCACTGCCCTCAAGGTGGCTACTCGCTCTGCTATCCTGACTCGTGGTGGCTCGTCCCGGGGCAAGGCGATTGTCATTGCCGAGATTGTAACTTGGAGTGGGATAGGACGTGTTGGAGTCATTCAGAACAAAGAGATACATAAGGGTAGCTTTGAGACCATCTATTCTCAGGATGCTTCTTTAGGGAACCTAAGAAGCCGACCTCCCGAAGAGTTGATTGAGTTAGCCCTCGAGGAGATGCACACTTCTCAACGTGATGTAAGAGATTGCTCACTTATAAGACTTGCATTTTCTGTTTCATTCTAAGAATGTACTTACTTATGTTTATACTTGTGTTCTGTAGGCGGAACGACTCCTTTAGGCTACCTCCGCAGGTATATCTGAGCCTCCCTGAGCGTTGCTGGACTTGTCCAACGAGGTAAGCGTGTTACAAAACCAAGTGGCAGCATCTGCAGAGGAATGTATGCGGCTTGCATCGTAGATGTCTAAAGTCGAGCATTAGATAGATGAGTTGCTTAAGATGAATGAGCAGTTCGGGGTTAGCGCGATCGAGTCTCATTGAAGATTAAGAGTGGTCGAGGAAAATTTGCGCGAGAAGAGCGTGACCGAGATGTTTCTTTCGCGAGTACAACAATCTAAGAGGTGAGTGGAGTATTCTTGATGAGAAGGAAACTGTCCAGAAGGAGAGGGTTACTTTTTCTATGACATTTGCTTAACTCTTTTTTTGCCTATGGATGGCATACGACAGCTCTTGGGATTTGCTTTGGCGTCGCAATGCATATGCTTGGCCGATGAGGATGTATTGCATCATGTATTTCATGCATTTATAGAATGTCGTTATGCTACGTATTTTTGGCTTGATGCCGCGGATATGCTGAATATTAATGTTTCTCGAAAATATCCGGGATATTGGATCTCTTTTAAAAGCTTGGTGGATTTTAAAATATGGTCTTTTTTCATGATCATTTAGTATTGAGGTCAAGTTTGGTATGATGGATTTTACGGACGACTCGTTTTAAGTTCTGTTACGAAGGCCTTAACACCTCAAGGGTTCTTAGTATACAACTTTATTCACAATATCATCTGATGTTGAAGGCGTACTCTCTAAAGACAAGGACTAATTCTTTAGTGTTTCACCTTCCATCTCTGTGTTGATTAAATCCCGATTTGCATGACAAGGTTATTTTGAATGTTGATGGAGTGTCTCGAGAAAATCCTGGTCTGGAAGCAGGGTCGGTGTAATTAGTTGTGGTAAAGGTAAACTTGTTGAAGCTTTTGGCATTTTTTTTGGGTTCTGGTCAGAAGTCAGGAATTTGGCGTTGGGGCGAAATTGTAACAGTATGTCAAATTAAATATAAAAACGGCAAAAAAAAAAATCTTGGGTGCGAAACTGATAAAATATTTCAAATTGCATATAAAATTTACTATACCTACTAGTATTTTGGCTAAATAGTGTATGACGTCCCTAAACTATTTTCATTTGGTGACTAACATCCTAAATCTTTGTTTCTGTATTTTACCATCCCTAAACAATTTAAATTTTGTATGCATCGTTCTTCTGTCCAAAAAGTGACGGTCAACTAAAATTGGGACAAAATACAAAAAATTCAGGGGTATTTATAGTACATTACAACAAAAATACCCCACCCCACAAATACCCCTTACCCATTTTTATCCCACCCCACCCCTTCTTCTTCCCAACTACCCCACCCCTCCTCGTCCCCAGCCCCACCACTACTCTAACCATCTACCTCTCTTCTTCTTCAACCAATGACACCCCCACCCCCAACAACCCACGCAGCCTCTCTTCTTCTTTTCCTGATGGCCAAAAAAATCTGCTGCATTTTCCTCCATTTCATAAGTGCCATCATCAACTCTTAAAACACTAAATCCAAGAACAACAACAACACCATTCTCAAACCGAAACTCAAAAATCCCAAACCAATCAGTGAATATTCCTCCATTTCATAAGACCCACATACCTTCACCCTACCCCAACTGTAACCTACCCTCCCCACCACCTCAATTTGTAAGAACCCAATTATCCCACTGCAAATTAAGATAAACCCAACAAATTAAATTTACCTAAAAGTAAATCCAATACTTAAAATCGTAAAACCAATCAAGAAAACCCAAAACTCCTAAAAATCTTGCTTTAATACCCAAAACTTAATTAATATGATTATTTTAAGAACCAATACTTAAATACGGCATAAACATAGCAGGTAATTTTACTTGGATCTTTGACTAGGAATGGATAAATTTTTGTACAAATGCACTGAAGTAGACACCTTTTTAGGGGGGTTTCTTAAAATAGGCAGAACGCATTATGGTTATGCGTTGTTCAAAGAAGAACGCATAATGGTCATGCGTTGTTCAGAAGAACGCATTATGCACATGCGTTGTTGTTCAGAAGAACGCATTAGCAGTAATGCGTTGTTGGCCAACAACGCATTACAGAAGAACGCATTAGCAGTATGCGTTGTTGGCCAAGAACGCATTACCAGAATGCGTTGTTTCCTTTATCTTTCCAGAAGCCCTAATCCCCATTTTCCCCTTCCTCTCTCTCCTTCCCCCTTTCCTCTTCTCTCAGCAGCCGCGAGCTTCTTGGTGAAAATTCCAATTGTGCTTGAAGATTTTCTCCTCACAATCTCATTCCTTCAACAAAATTGCTCTCTTCAACTAAATTTCTCTCCTCAACAATCTTTCCCTTCCCTTCCCAAAACAGTTTAATTTTGGTAAATATCTCAATCTCTATTTATTTATCTAATTTCTTTTAATTTATATGTCTTTGTAATTTGTATAAATTTGTGTTGTTTGGTATTCTTTTGTGTTTTTTTTTTGATAAATTTGTGTTATTTGGTATATATTTGTGTTAATTTTGATATTTTTGTGTTATTTGGCAAAATGTTCATTTTAGTTAAATTTGGTATAATTTTTAGTTTGGTATAATTTTTAGTTTGACATAATTATTGTTAGTGAAATAAAAAATATATGTATAAATTATTATTAGTGAAAAAAGTTGCTATGGTTAATTTTACTTTATTGTAACTAATTATTTTAATTTAGTTTTGCACAATTACTAAATATGTTTTTTTTATTTATTTGAATTTTTTATGATAAATGAAGATTAGTGATGCGGCAGTTAGTATACTCGCGATGTTCATCCCAGGCCCCCCTAGATGGTTCATTATTGACTATGCAAGCGGAACACGGTCTTACTTTAATTTGGGATGGTGATCAACATAACAAGAGCTTAATAGTTAGAAGGTTTGATAAGGTTTTTTTGGGAGGTGTATTACGGGACTCACGAAAGAGTTCGTGATTGGATTAATAGAGCGGGATTTGGGGGGGTTAGCTAAGATTGGGTACATGGAGGCGATCTTGCGCTCATTCTTGCCCTTGGTTGAGCGTTAGCGTCCCAGAGACCCACACGTTTCACCTTACAGTGGGTGAAGCGACAGTGACCTTACAGGATGTGGCGGTATTGTGGGGTTTGCCGGTAGAGGGTTTTCCAATAACTGGGGGTAAATATAATTTCAAAAAAGAGCAGTGGATTGAGCAGATTAATATAAGTTTGGGCTTTAGACCTTTACCTACTGAGATTCGAGGTAATCAGTTGGTAAAGTCACGTTTAGAGGAGTTTGTTTTGACTCCTCTACCAGATGAGCCAACTGATTTAGATTGTTCTAGACTTGCCCGGGGTCATATTCTTATGTTGTTAGGGGGACATTTTTTCAGTGATCACAGCGGCAACCACGTCCCGTTGCAGTATCTCCAGTTCCTTGCTGATTTAGATCGCAAGCATATCTATATAGATCTTTATGTACAGCTTGCCTTGGAGTGGCCAAGGAAATTGTGGGGCCGATGACTCTTTTGCAGTTGTGGGCTTGGACGCGTATTTCAGTGGTTCGTCCGGTTATTAGGGGCCGGTTGATGTCCTTCAGGGTGCCGCTTATGGTGGACGTTGGTCTTTTCCCCTGGACATGTCTTTACTCTCGAGGCGTGTTCTCATTACATATCGCAATCAGTTAGATTCCCTACAACCGCAACAGGTGAGTTTTTGTTTTATCAAGTACTTATTAATATTATTTTTAATTTTTTTATATTTAAATAACGTTAATTTTTTGTGTAGTTTGATTGGCTCCCCTATCGGGATGTCGTTACTTATCTAGGAGATGGTGTTTGTTGTGCTGAGGTTCCTGTTATATGTTTTGAGATCACGGAGATGCACCTACCCAGTCCGGTGATGAGACAGTATGGTTTCGAGCAGTATATACCTCAAAACCGCGACACACGACCGGACTGGCACAAGCTTAAAACTCTAGGAAAGCCCAATGAGGATTGGAGTGCGGTGCATAGGCAACAGATTGAACATTGGAATAATAGAAATCATTTTATAGTCACCGGCCATCTGATCAGAAACGTTCAGAGACCTAGGCCTGATTACATGGAGTGGTATCTGGTTAGGACCCGACTCCAAGTTGGCAACGCGATGCATCAGTTACAACTTTCAGATGGTTTTCATGCCACAGCTGCAAGTGCTGTATTGTTGGTAAGAAATAATTAAGTTCGTTTTCATATTTCTAATTTCCGTTATATTTTTATATAAATTGGCCGATTTTAATCTTTAATGATCATTTTGAAAACTTGACAGGGAAATGTTGTTGCTGAATGCTATAACATAGCAAGGGAGGCAAACGAGCAAGCACCACCGCACATTCAGTCATTCTTGGAGAGGATAATGGTGAAGTGTAACAGAGGGTTAATGGCAATCGATGGTGCATTAGGGTGTAGACCACCATCTAGAGCCGGTTCTTCCGATGCAGTTCTTCTGACTCCTATTAGTACACCGAGATCACCGATTGCAGAGCGTGGTGCGGTAGGAGTTAGAAGGGGTGGTAGGAGAAATCGTGAAGGGCGAGGAATTGATCGTCGAAGACATCGTAGGGGTCAGCCTCCGCAGGTACCACAAGTAGAGCCACAGAATGAGCAAGTTGCAGCAGTTTGCCAGCTGTAGTTCCAGCAGTCGTCGACGATACTTCATATTCCCAGTTTGGACAGACACCCTTTGACGCCTGGACACCTAGTCAAGTTGTTGTTACAGGTAGTATTTCTGAAGCGGGGCCATCTAGATATTCTGAACCTGGTAGTAGTGATTTCATTGACCAGTTATTTGGTGGGAATTCTTAGTTAAATAGTGAGTCGGAAGGTTTGACTCCTGATGAGAGGCTTTTGCGCAGGTCTAACAGGGATAGGTTCGCGCCTGATCGCTACACACCCAGCGATTATCCTTAGGCTACATTTTGTTTTCCTGTAATTTATTTATTTATTTTGTAACCTTTGGAGTTTTTTTTTATGTTGGATATGTTATATAAATTAATTCATCTTAGCTTCTTATTCAATTTTTTTTATTTAATAACATAAATAACAAAATTAAAATTACAATCCAAAATAATCCCAAAATACAATTCGAGTTCTTGCCATATGCATTCCAACCTCCCAATCAAGGATATCGTTAGGAGCTGGATGGATATGTAGATATTCTTCGTTGCCACCATGTCCCATATCGTAAAAGGCAACAAACTCCAACCACCTCAGCAAAAGGTAATCACCTTCATAGTCTGTACATGTGACCGGTCTTATCTCGCATGTGCAATACCCGTGGTATTCCAAACCCCATATCAACACACCATTTTATGTACCTACGACCTATCTGTAGTCATGAACAAATAAAATTAAATAAAATAAATTTAAGGCATGAAATAATTTTTGAAAATAGATATAGACAACCCGACATACCAGTTTCTCCATTTTTGGGTTATGGTTCACATATATACTAAAATAATGGCGATAAAAACCTCCATATGATGGATATGATCTTTCACCCTTCAAATGGCCGATTCCGGGCAAACACGCAGCCACACGTCTCTCCGACTTAAAATATACATCTATTATGTTATTGGGTGACGGTTGAAAATGTATAATATCCTCTAGACCAAGATTGTTTTCAAGCACAAACTCTTCCAACCCAGATTCGAAATAGTAAATGCCATTGTCATTGGTTACAGAGATACACCACTCATTACCAATTTTGTCGTGGAGATAGAAGTAATGTGGATAATAACTCCCACGTAATCCCAGTTAAAAACCAAATACCAAAAATACCCCTCATTCTCTCTAATTCGAATAATAAACACTTTATTATTTTCAGAAAGACAAATGTCAGATACAATGAACCTAGACACATTCTAGATTCATTGAATGCGGACATAAAAGCTCGTTAGCTCGTCTATGCGTGTGACCACTGTAGAGTTCAAATCTCACAATGGCAATGAAAACACACTTAGTAGTAGTATGTGTTCATAAATCACAAGCGGTCCCTAGCAGGGGACATTGTGACTACCCAAAAGTGAATGAATATACAACGGAACCTAATATCAATCCACTATTTAATCCCTTTGTCTCGCGATATCCTAATTAAGCATAAGGCGTGGTGGTCGTCACCACTTATTGAGCTTAATTGTGTTTATGCTTCGATCTCCGGGTAAATTGTTTCGACAAATAGCATTTGATAACCACTTTATCAAATACATTTGAGCACGGCCATGCATTTAAAGCAGTCTTTCCCTATCGAGGGGGCCCATGGATATCTCTCTCGATAATAGAGAGGGACAAATTCCTTACAATGTCTCTCACATTCAAGCTATGATGGGACACTACATCCGATCTCGAGTCGTATTGATTACTCTGTTACAAGTAACGTCCGAGTGAGTCAAAAGCGTGGCTCCATTCATACTAGAATCAATGAAGACATAAGGTCTAAGGATTCTAAAATAGTATTGAGGAAGTAATACTTATGACTTAAGACCATGAAGTATTACTTCTCCGACGGATCACGTCGATACAATGTTTCCCTATATATTGCATCTATGATGTGATTTGTATCCATTACACATGATCAGTAAAACAAGATCATCAATCAACAATCATACTAGTTTTATTTCATAGTAATTAAGCATTACATAAAACTAGGGACTTCTAGAATAGTAATTACATAAGCTAATGAGTTTTACTATCAAATCACACATTTGATAATCAAAAGCAAAATTAACTATTCAATTACATGCTCAAAAGATAATAAAACGCACAACATGTGCTAATGGTCCTAGGGCACTACTAACAGGTTGCTCTTACAAGAAAGGATGGTATACTAGGAAGGGTGCCATTGAGTTGTTATTTGGTAATTGGGAATCCACATTTACCCTACTTCCTCAATACACTCGGGCAATAGAGGATGCAAATAACGGCACAATTGTTCGGTGGATGCATCATGATACTAGCAACCGAGCTGTAAAAGTGTTCAATTTTTTGTTTTGGACTTTTCAACCTTCTATAACCGGTTTTACAAACTGTCGTCCCGTTATATCAATTGACGGGACTCATTTACGGGGGGTTTACAAGGGAGTGCTATTAATTGGTAGCACATGGGATGCAAACAACCATGTTTTCCCCCTAGCATTTGCAATTGTTGAGAAAGAGTCATCGGAGAGTTGGAACTGGTTTCTCCAAAACCTACAAGAACATGTTGTCAAACAAAGGCCTGTTTGTGTCATTTCATATCGTCACAACGGAATCCTTAATGTAGTCACACAACAAATACTCTGGCAGCCACCATTTGCCCATCATAGATTCTGTCTAAGACACATAAGAGAAAATTTGAACAAAAGGTTCAAAAATAAAGAGTTGAAGTCTTTATTGTGGCTAGCGGGAACCACAACAAAAATGCACAAGTTCAACCGATATATGGAGGAAATTCAAAGCAGGAATGCCGAAGCTTACAATTGGCTAAATCAAATCAGGTATGACCAATGGACACTTGTGCATGATGGTGGTTATAGATATGTAATAATGAAGACAAACCTCTCCGAGTCACTAAATAGTGTGTTGAAGAAAGCAAGGGCTCTTCCCTTAAAGGCTCTTTTGGAGATGGTTTTTAGTAAGATGGTCCAGTATTTTGATGAACATCGGCAAGAGGCAACCAACAACATTCACCCATTACCTGCGAGAATTTGGGATAACTTCGTTCAAAACCAACAGAAGTGTCGACGCCACCGGGTTGTCCAATTCAATAACCAGACGGGATTATACAGTGTCAAATCTCGTGCGCGTGGAAATGGGAGAGGAAATACAACGTATACACTCTATATGACCGACAATTCCCGCACTTGTGGGAAATAGATCATTTATGGTTACCCATGCTCTCTTGCAATGGCAGTTTGTAACAATAAGGGATGGAACCCGGTGGAAATGGTATTGGATATTTACACCAACGTAAATTACCAAAACACATATGAGGCTTCGTTTAATCCTATCGCAGACCAGAGTTTATGGCGGGATGCACCCTTTTATATGACGTATTGCTGTCCGAATATGAAAAATAAACGAGGTCGCGTTCAAACCACTAGGATACGTAGCGATATGGATTATCGTGAACCGGGAACTATTCACCGTTGTAGCAATTGTAATATGCCTGGTCATAACTCAAGAAATTGCCAAAACCATGCCGGACCAAGTCACTCTTAGATTTTATTAAGTATTATTAATTTGTAAGATTTTTGTAAAGATTTACGTAATTCTAAATTATTGCATTTATATTAACATTTTTATTTTAACAAATTTTGTCTTTTCTCTAATATTTTTATTCTCAATATAAATATATTACACAAAATAATTGACTAAAAAATTGTAGTATTTTAACTTTATTGCAACTTCTAGGTTTAGGGTTTCTTAGGGTTTTAAAATGGAAGAAGGGATAAATTTTAATGGCAAAATAATTTTTTTTTTTTTTTTTTAACAACCTAACTTAAAATAAAAAGGGATGGAAGAATTTTTTTTTTTTTGCTTTGTTAAGGAATGGATGAAAACTTTGATTATTTTTTGGCAATTCAAAATGGATGGATGAAAGAGAGCCATGCGGTCTTGCACGTTAATGGAGAGGCAACAACGCATTCTTGTTATGCGTTCTTCTGGAACAACGCATTATCAAAATGCGTTCTTCTGTACAACTCATTACCAGCATGCGTTCTGCTTTGTACAACGCATACACACAATGCGTTATGCTTAGTTTCGGAACACCCAAAATAAATGTGTCTAGTTCAGTTCTCTTGTACAAAAATATGCCTATTCAAAGTAAAAGCCCCAAAGAAGTAGATAGTAGAAAATCCTTGAACTTCGTAATTCTCCGCTAGCTCACCCTCCTCCGATGCATCCACTTTAGCCAACGCCACCTTCTTCGTCTCCAATCCTTTCAATTCCGTAGCAGCAGCGTAAGTGGAGGTTGTAGACAGTGGCGGGGGTGGGGGAAGAGGGTAGGAATAAGGAAGTGGTGGGGGTGGGTTGGGTAAAAATTGGTTAAGTGGTATTTTTGGTGATATACCAAATATGCCCTATAACTCTTTTTTTTTACCCAGTCAAAATTTTGAATTCACAGTTAACTAACTATTTTTTTTAACGGAAGGACGATACATACAAAATGTAAATTGTTTATGGATGGTAAATTACAGGAACACAGATTTAGGACGTTAGTCACCAAACGTAAATAGTTTGGGGACGTCAAACACTATTTAGCCTAGTATTTTTAGAAATTTTGGGGGGCGACTGCTCCCCCGCCCCCTATGTTCGTCCCTGGTTGGACTTAGCTATCTCTATGCAATTTTTTCAAATTGTAGTACAATGTGATTCTAGGTTTGTGTTCTCTTCAGTTATTTAGAGTAGAATTTCTTCCTGGAGTCTAGATTCTACTTTTTGGCGTCTCTTACATAATGTTTCGGGAAACAATTTTCAAATCGCACATGTCTACCGAGAGGCAAAATATGTTGCAAACGTTTTGGCAAATTTTTATTGTGATTAGAGATCCTCTTTCCAAACAACTTATTTTAATATTCTGCCGAGAGAGGGTGCAAGGTCTCTGTCTTTTAGAAGCACATGGTGTCCCGTACTTGCGGATCGTCTAAATTTGGAAACTTTTTTGCTTCCATGGGTCTATTTTGCCATTTCCTTTGCATTTACTGCTCTGCTAAGACAATTGTACTACTGTTTCATTATGTTTCCTTTTAGCAGGTAAAAACTTTTAATGCATTAGTTGTTTTCCAATCTCGTGTCGAAGTGGATTTGTTTTCACATATCCGAAGATTTTGGCATAGTCCTTATGCTTGTACTTTTGTTGGCTATTTGGCCTATCTTTAATGAACGGGTAGAGGAACATGTGAAACCTCCACCACAATAGATGGCTTTCTGAAAAAAGTGTTTCTCTTGCTTCTCTTGGATTATGTTCTAGTACAAAATTTAGAAATGACATAAGTGACTTTTTAATTTAATATACTCAGATGATTATCACTTTCTAAGCGGAAAATTTATATAGAACCACTTAATTATGACAAATAAACTTTATAGAAAACCTATACTTAATAATCTCGAATTTGTTTTGAGTTAGACAACTCGAGTTCCAACTAAGCTTTTCTCATAATACCTTGGTCAATAACATGATTAATTTGGTTGAGAATTACACCCCTAGTTTCAATGAGTTTAGCAGGGTAAATTGATATGGTGTTACTTTTCATAGCATTGGAAAAAAAAGGCAACAAGAAAATCAAGAGTAGCCAAGAAAAAATAAAAATCATTAATTTATTTCTTTCTAAAAATAGAATAGCACTAAAATTACAAATTACAAATGAACTAATTACATAAACCAACATGATAGTTCCTGCTCAAACAAAAAAAAAAACATGATATTTCAAAGAGCTTATAATAGGGAGAGAATGTATAGCGTATTCTATAATTTTCAAAATTTTCCAATAATTACTTATAATCAACTGAGATATATATATATATATATATATATATATATATATATATATATATATATATATATATATATATATATATATGTGTGTGTGTGTGTGTGTGTGTGTGTGTGTGTGTGTGATAGGAACAGAAATCCTTACGAGCTATATTGAATAATGATTTTGCCAGCATCTAAATCAGCAATTGATGCAAATGCATCTTGAGAGAGATCAAAAGTGCCTTGACATTGTGGAGTCGGACATAAATCAACTATCTGGACTGTAACGCTCTGTCCGGTACAAGGATGTGGCGTGCCTAGGTTTGTGCCATCGGTGCATGTCATGGTATAGTATGTCCCACAGGCGGCACCTCCGTTGAATATTTCTTCGCTAGCAGCAGCTACCATGCTAGTAGGGGTGTCGTAGCCATAACATTTCGAGGCTGCAACAATTACAAAAAATTCAACACTCCGTTGGGATCACATAAATCCGTTTTTTAGATCAAAAAGTAGATTTTAGGTTTGGGGACTCACGTTTCTTATAAATAGTTTAATTTTTACATAACTTGTTCGCAATTATTTTGAAATTAAAATGGCTTACGGTTCCATATGGTGTTGAATGTTGCAGACCCGTCTTGAGCGCATGCTGCTAATGCGAGGCTTAGCAACATGCCTATCAACGCCATTGTTTTCTTTGTTGCTGCCATTTTCTTTTGTTTTGGTACGGATCGAAGTTTTAAAACTTTAATTGTCTGAGAATATTTTAAGAAGTAAAACAGAGAGGTTTCTCCTTTTATAGACTTGAAGTGTAGTAACGACCTCAAGATTTTAAAATATCTATTAAGTATGAAGTTTGAGATCTATATCCCCATTGTTTTTGCTGTTTATTTTATTCGAAAATCCTGCAGGCTATTGGCTTACAATGTTTCAGAAGTAAATTACAAAAAATTTGCAGGCTTCTGATCTGCTAAGGGTATTATTCAAGGTACCAAATAAGTTTTGTTTTTATTGAGAACTTAAACCGACTTATTTTATACAAGTACCAGAGACATGTCCTTGTATGTGGTTGATCTTTTTTCTTTTTCTTTTTCTTTTTTTATTTATGGTAAAAATAGACAAATGGCATTGTTGAAAATGACATCGTCCAACATAGGAGAATTAATCCGTTATATTAATATGCTTACAGTGTTATTTAAAAGCAAGCATTTATAAATTTGAGTTATCGGATCAAGTAATATGACGACACAAATATATAAGCACAATACTTATAGAAAACTGTTAAACACCAATCAACTTAAAGAGCAGAAAGAGTAGGTAGTACACTAGAGATGGTCTTTCTTCAAGGTTGTTTATTTCTATCTATTAAACTTAGCCTGTCTCATTTCCACTCAAAACTACTTCTAATACAATTTATAACTTTAATATAGCTAATTTTGACTTTTAAATGTGAAAATTACTTATTTATTTCAGTCACTAACATTATCTTAATTCTTGTGCCAAATCAAATAGTGTAAGCCCTAAGTACTAATATCCAATGTTTTGAAACCCGGACCGGACGGACCGGTCCGACCGTCGACCGGACCTCCTGGCGGTCCGGTTAGGAGTCAAAACCCATTTTCGTCAAAACGCTCTAATTTCACTGACCCGGTTGACCCGGCCGGTCGGACCATCCGAACCGTAAATCAGAACGGTTTTGGAAAAACCGGCCGGGTCACAAAATACATTTTTTTTAATTTTTCTGGATAAAAAAAGTGAAGAAGAAGAAAAATAGAGAGAGAGGTGGCGGGGCGTCCGGTCCGGGTAGATGTAGAAGAAGATGATGATTTTGTTTCCATAAATTTCTTGACCATTGAGCTAAAATTATTGTTTTTGGAATTGGGGCCATTAGTCTTGGTTTTGACGAGGGCGCGGGCGGAGGAATGAAAGTGGTCGGTGGAGGAAGAGGGATCGGATTTTGTGGAGGATCTGCAAGGACTAGAGGAGTAGAAGGATGAATTGTAGCGAGATGATGATGATGGCTGATTGAAGAAGCCATTTTCGAACTGTTCTGTCTGAGTGAAAGTGATGTTTAAGGGCGCCGCTGGACTGGAGAAAAGAGGAGAATGAAATGAGCGTCGGAAAAGAGAAGGAGATGAGAGGAAGAGAATAAAGAAAAGAGAGAACGGAGAAGAGAAGAAGAGAGAGCGGCGGTGATGGTGGAGGGATCGCCGGAAGTTGTCAGGAAGAAGAGGGGAGGCCACTTGCGGCGGGAAGAGAAGGAATTTTAGGGTTAGAGTGCTCTTATGATACTATATATATTCAGGACTAAAGTGCAATTAAAATATTAGCACATAAAATTCTATAAAATAATTATATTTCAAACAAATCCTAAACTATTTACTTTGTCTAGAAGTGTATAAAAAAAATAAATTATTACATTAGTCCTTAAATTTTACTATATATACTTACATTAACTTTATTTTTTATTAATAAGTATATATTATATTTTTTTTAATATTTATGAAGTCACCGGGTTGATGAACGGGTCGATGACAGGTCCGACCATCGGTCCGACCAGTGACCCGTGACCCAATAACTTTTCCGGGTCGATGCCCGGTCCGGGTTTCAAAACCTTGCTAATATCTATATTTTGATGAACGACAATTCGCTAATGAGGTTTAACGTTATATTTGTTGATGTGATAGATATCAAGGAAGTACCAAAGTCATTCAAGATGAAACAACAAGTCGTATGGCAATCCCTACACATTGAAGATTCAAGAGATGACATTACATGAAGAAAGTTTGAAGACTTAGATACATATGATAGGGTAGATTAGTATTGCTATATCTTGTAATCACCTTTAAGATCTAAACTCAAAATATGTACTCACACTTGCAATGTATGCACGAAAACGTTTTCAAAGGAATTGCCTTGTGTTTTCAAAACCTTATTTTTTATCCTTAGATCAACTTTGTTAAAATATTTTTGAAGAGGCATTTCCAAGGTTTGCATAAGATAAAATGATTTTTGCATGAGTTAAATAGTATTTGCTTTGAGACTTATTGTATAAACCACTTTGAACCGTCACCTAGGTCGACCGAGCAAGTATCTCAGACGACCTGTTGAAGGTCGGTCGACCGACCTATATGGTGAGGTCAACCGAAATGTGTTGTTTAACCCAGTCTTTTTAAATACTTTTGAACTCTAATGGCTATACTGTCCGGCCGACCTTGATCCTACTCTGGAAGACAGAGATGTCTATCCGGTCGACCGAAATCCTTGTTGGGTGGACCGCATATATCCAGTGAACCACCATTTTCAGTTCAGACGCACCCCCGGACGACCTGACATCCATGTCGGTCAATTAGAAGGTCTTATTAGGAGGTAGATACTAGTCGTTAGTGCATTAAATGCATCTCGATTTTGAACCCTCTATATATACTAAATGCTGATTTATTACAAACTAACATATTTAGTGCATTCAAGTTCATCTAATTTACACAAGCATTCATTACACATTTATTACATTTGGATGTGCTAAACAAGAGTGATCAAAATTCTTTGAGCTTAGAAAGTTTGTACTATACACTTAACAATCAATCACATTAAGGTGATATCTTTGGTTATATTTCCCCTCTCTTTGTTAGATTGGCTCTTTGTGAGTTAGAAAGCTCTTAGTGAATGGTTCTCTTTGTGAGACTTGTAATAGCTCTTTATGAGTTGTGCTCTTTGTGAGCTTGTGAAGTGATTATGTGTAAAACTCTTTGTGAGTTAGCCACTTATGTAATATATGTTTAATCCCACCTTCATTGAGCTGTAAAGGGAAGTTAGTGTGATGTTGAAATCATTGGGTTAGTCTCAAAGTAGTGGATGTAGATTCTTTGTGAGTCGAACCACTATAAATCGCTTGTCTTCGATATTCTCTTTTACAAGCTTTTATATTTGTTTTGTTTACTTCTTTTCTCTTCACTTGGAAGAAAGTTTAAAAAGTTTAGAAAAACTCAATTCACTCCCTCTTAGGTTTTTCATTTGGTATCAAAGCCCTATCTTCTCTTTTTGGTTACACAACCTAGAAGTAAAGATCTTATGGCTGGACATTCAGCTCTTGCTTACTTAGAATGGTCCTCCACAAACCGTCATTCTTTCTTCGATGGAACAAACTATAATTGTTAGAAGAATCTTTTTCGTATCTATGTTTGTTCCATAAAATTTGAGTTGTGGAGTATTATAGAAGATGGACCTTATGTCCCGATGAAGGAAGAAGATGGAATTTGCGTTGAAAAATCGACACATGAGTTGAATGATTTTAAAGTTAAAAAAATGACTATGAACATCCTAAGTTGTGCTCTTAATCAAAATGAGTACAACCGCGTAAGTGGAAGTGACACAACACATGATATGTGAAAGACTCTTGAGGTTACTCACGAAAGAACAATTCAAGTAAAAGAGTCTAAGTTAAACATGCTTATGAAAGAATATGAGTAGTTCTCAATGAAAGCTAATGAGAACATAAGTGATATGAACACTAGAATCACCAATATCATCAATGAGCTAAAAGCCTATGGCAAGAAATATTCTAGTTGTGAAGTGAACACGAAAATCCTCAATGCCCTTCCAAATGCTTGGGAAGCAAAAGCATTGACTATTGAAGAGGCTAAAGATTTGAAATCCTACCCAATGGAAGAGCTTATTGGTTCTCTTTTAACTCATTAGATGAAGCTCAAACTTTCAACTAGCCTTGAACATGCTAACAAAGCACCAAAAGGAATTGCCTTAAAAGTTAGTGAGCAAAAACATGATCATAAGGAAAAAGTTAGTGAAGGTGATGATGTTGATATTGATGATGGGGCTATGGTTGTTAGAAGAACGAGGAAAGTGTTCTGTGGAGGAAATGACAAGAAGCATTTTCAAGTTAAAAATGGTCAATTCTCACAAAATTCCAATGGCATTAGATGCTATGAATGTGGGGGTAGAGAGCACTTCATTGGGGATTTCCCCCAAGGCTAAGGAGAAGGATAACAAAGATGGAAAGAAGAAGAAATTCTTCAATTCAAAGAATGGCAATGGAATGATCGGCACTTGCGATGTAGACGATATTGATGATGAGGAAGATCACCCAAGCAACGAAAATGCAAACATATGCTTCATGGCACTTGAGGATGAGGTATAATCCACTTCATATTCTTATTTACATAGTTAAGATAATTGTGAAGATGCAGATGCTCGTGATGTTTTATGTGATATGTATGCCAAATTGAAGAAAAATGCAAAACAAAACAAGAAGATGAAAATGAAAATTGAATCTTTGATGGATGACAACTATAACTAATTTTGTGAAAACAAGACTTAATAGTCTTTGGATAGTATTAAAATTGAGAAAGAAGTTCTTATAACTACCTTGAGATCATATTCTTTGCAACATAAGGAATTTTTTGAAAAAATGATGACTTTTGAGGAAAAACGTTTGATCATGATTCTTTGAAGAAAAACATTGTTGATCTCACAACTCTTGTAAACAAATTCACTTATAGAAAAAAGAATTTGGAACAACTGCTTGGTTCCCAATGAATTGGGCACGACAAAAGTTGTTTGGGATATGTGCATAAGGGTAGTGATACATTTCATTTTGCTAGCATTTCTACATCTAACATGCTACATAAACTGTGACGCCCCGGCCCTCTCGGGCTGGGAAAGTCGCGTGTCTCTCGGCACTGGGTTCTATCTTTTACAACCGCCAAGGCTCTAAACAAACATTCTATTACCCAAATATATATAATATCCACAAGGTTACATTAAAATTCAATAAATTACAAGATTAAACTTCATTTATCCAGATCGCTAATCCCAAGCTTCCGCTGCGCACTCTGATACCCAAATTATTGCACAATCTTCCGATACTGTAGGGGGAAAACAGCTTGGAAAACGTGAGTCGAAGCTCAGGTGAGGGCCGTAGCGATGGTGCGTATGTCTTTTAAAAACCATTTTCCTTCCAAAGTACTTTATTTTCATAAAATAGTTCGCATAATGAGAAAACCACATATATATTGATTATAATAAGGGGCTCGATTTTCTAAACACTTTTTCAGGGATCGTCGAGGTGAAATTGACATAGAGCATGATAATAACAACATATCACATTTCATACGGGCCCCCCAAATACGAGATGTTCGTAATCGGGACTCTAGAGGTGGCTCACACCTTTGGTGTAGCACTTAGCTCCTTCAAATCAAATAATTGGACCCGTTTCAATAGACTTCATAGTCTTATCATGCCATGTCAATATTTACAGGACAAATCAGTATAAGATTCGATCAAATTTATCATTTCCAATGCAATAAAACAAGTATTTCAAAACAAAGCCCCCAATTCAGAAAGATATTTCATAGTGACAAATAAATGTAACAATGCATGTCATGAGTGGATCCAGATCATGAGTGCGATGAATAAATGAATACACAATACTTATATATAATTTTACAAAATGGTTAGGACCACTCACCTGTCAAGCTTAGAACTCCTAAGTAATCAAATATCATGTTCAATTGCTTGGTATCTCAAATGGTCCAAATCCTATATCCAAATAATCATCCATAGCTAATTAATTAAAACATCCAATAATAGAAATAAGAAGTAAAACATAAAGATTAAAGAGCAGCCCGGATTCCTATTGATTTCCAAGAAACAGCAAGCACATTCATTGCAAAGGAATGATCATTGGATAAGCAACCTATACTACAATACACATATACAAACCTCTCCTTTCCAAAATATACTAATCAAAAAGAAGCATGAAAACAAGAAAGGAGAAAAAGAACCAAGAGATCAAAAATGATCATTCCTAACTTCTCTAATATCCAATACATACTAGTAATTAACTTGAAATGAAAGGAAAACCTTTAAGCCTGCCCAAAACTACCATTCCCTTTCAAAAACAGAATTACATTCATTTTAACATTCTTCTTTCCAAAAATACTACTCAAAAACAGAAACGGAAACAAGAAAAGAAAAAGAATCCGAGGCAGCAGAAGAACAGAGAAATTAGAAAACAGAAGACATACAGAATCAGAACCAGAGGAAGCCGAAATAATCAGAAAACAATCAACACCAGAACAGAAACAAACTGAAAGCAGAAAACAGAGATAAGCCGCAAACAGAAAACAGAAGAAATAGAGAAAAGAAAATGGCAAACAGAAAACAGGGAACAGAAACTTAGAATCAGAAAACAGAAAGATAGAATCGACAGAAAGAAGAAAATAGAACCATAATTTTGCCAAATCAAAATATGAAATCAACAATTCAAAAAATGAAATCAATAACTTTTACTCACCAAAATTAAGAGATGAAACTTTGCAGATTATATAAAAGGAAAGTATTTGATATTTGAATGAAATTGATTAGAGAATTAAGAACGAAAGAAATTAAAAGAGGGAGAAGAACCGAGAGAAAAAGAAGGCAGCAGAAAAAAAAAATTACAGCAACAGAAAAAAAATATCTTTGGAGAAGGGGATGGTTTAATTCGATGAAGCAGGAGGTGGAGCAAACCACCCCAATTCTTTGTACAAGTGTTCATATGACTCACCTTAATTGTCCTATTTACCATTTCCGTCCCTCAACTATTAAAAATTGCAATTTCGGTCCCTAAAAAAATATTAAGATGAAAAACTTTGCTTCACATATAATTCTAAAAGATTAATTAGGATATTGCGAAAATAAAATATCAAAGATAATTCAGACTAGTGACTCTACAAGGCCTCAATTAAAATAGGTCGAAAATTAGGGTCGTTACATAAACCGCATGCTCATATTATAAGAGGTATTGGTTATGTGCATAACACTTCTATTACTAAACATAAGAATTATGCATCTAGAACTCCGCCATATAACAAGCCTCGTATAAGATGTACTTATTGTGGGAAGCATGGTCACAAGGTCACTAGGTGTTATCTGAAGCATAAGATTGAGCATGGTGCTAAAAATATTTGGCGAATTAACCAAGTTAAAACTAACCCCAAAGGACCCAAGAAGATATGGGTACCAAAAGTCACTATTTTACCTTCTTTATAGGCGCAACAAGGAAAAGAAGGGAATCACGGCCAAATGGTTCCTTGATAATGGATGCTCAAGGCATATGATGGGACATGATACTCTCATTAGATATTCGTCACATTTGGTGATAAGAAAAAAGGGAAAAATTATTGGCATTCACAATGTTGGTAAATGCTCCTCTACTCTTATTAGACAAGTTCTTCTTATTGAACTCTTAAAGTATAACTTGCTTGGCATTACTCAATTATGTGATAATGGCTTTGTTGTTTCCTTTAGGAAAGATACTGCTAATCGTGTTGGCAACGTTTATGTTCTATCTCTTGATGATTTGCTTTCCTATGACATACAATGCTTGAATATGCATGATGATGATGTTTTCGTTAGCACCGTATGCTTAGTTGCCAAAAGTGAAGTCTGAGAAAAAACGTTTATGTGATTTATGCCAATTTGGAAAATAAACAAAAACTTCCTTTAAACCCCAAGAAAATGGTATCTTCTTCAAAACCTCTTGAACTTGTTCATTTAGATCTTTTTGGACCAATGAGGACCACTAGCTTGGTGGTAAGAGGTATGCACTTGTCATAATATATTACTTTTCATGATTTACATGGGTAATCTTTCTTTCACAAAAAGATGATTAATTCATAGATTTCTCAAACCTTTTTCATGAAAGTCCAAAACTCACTTGATTTAAAATTGTTATCTAATATAAGTGATATTGAAGGAGAATTCAACACTCAAAATTTTGAAACCTTTTGCAATGAAAATTGTGTAGTTGAAAGGAAAAATCGTAGTTCGGTCGACCAAAGCTAATTATTACACAATTTTCATTGCAAAAGGTTTCAAAATTTTGAGTGTTGAATTCTCCTTCAACATTTTGAGTGTTGCAAAAGGAAAAATCGCTACACAATTTTCAAAATTTTGAAACCTTTTGCAATGAAAATTGTGTAGCTGAAACCTTTTCGTTTGAAGCATAATAATTAATCTTCTGTTTACATGCGGTCGACCAAAGCTATATTACGGTCGACCGAACTGCCTCATAAGCTACATGCGGTCGACCAAAGCTATATTACGGTCGACCGAACTGCCTCATAAACAGAAGATTAATTATTATGCTTCAAACGAGGTTTGGACGATAGCAGGACCGACCCGGTCGACTGGACCATAGCAGAAAGTTGGTTTTAATGGGTTTCATCAATTTCAGTTTTCAAAATTCTCCACATTCCCTCTCTCAAAAACTCAAAATATCTAATATCCTCTCTAAAAATAAAAGCCCAACCTTTACCAACCCTCAATTCCAACCACAAAGCATCCAATTTCATCATTATGAAGACATATCAACCTTCATCCAAATCTCAAAAACCTTAACCAAAGAAAAATCCTCCCAGAAAACAACATACTAAAAGACCTTTTGAGAAAATAATTTTTATTCAAGAAAAAGGAAATCCCACTCCTAAGAGACAAAAGATGATTTCTCAAAAGAAGGGAAAAGGAAATAAGCAAGTTGACACATGGAGCGATGAATCGGAGACAGAGTCTGATTATGAGAGACCCCTTTCACCACCTCAGCTGTCTTCAATGTTTCGAGGGGAATCATCTAAGTTCACTACCACTAAGGCATCTCCTCGGTTTCACAATATTCAAGCCAAGAAACTCTTTGATTCCCTACAAAAGAACAAAATAAGGATTTTACACGGGTATGTTAGGGATGAAATGACCTTTGGGAAGGGGCTAGATAATAGCTTAGATTTGTTTAGTGATATGGGGTGGTTAAACATTTTCAATCGTGATTTTGACTTTTACCCCAATATGATATATGAGTTTGGGGCTAACTTGGGGGAATATGGTATGTAAGATGATGGGGATTATTAGTATACCTCTAATGTTGATGTGTTAGAATTTAGCTCTTTAGAAACTATGTTTTGTGAGGTACTTGGGTAAAACTTGATAAGAATGCTATTACTCACTTTGAGAACTCTAGGAGTGTGCCCGATGAAGATGTGCTTGATTTAAAGATCTTCTAGGTTAATTTCAAGATTGACGGAGCCTTTAGCAAATCAACGGAGAGGGAAAAAAACAAGCTAGATGAGTATTGAAGAATACTTCACCATATGGTTTCAAATGTGGTCTTTCATATCAAAGGCCACAAGAGCTCTATTAGCTAACTACAAATGAAAATTATTGAGTGGTTGAGTTGAGAGAAGAATAATAAACATTGGATGTTTGGATTTGATGCATCTTAATGAGTGTGTGAAGATGTAACAAAGTAACTAGAAATTGTGAATACTCAAGTTGTATTTCACATAGAACAAGTGTTACATATATATACACTCCTAGGAAAAACCGAATAGGAAAGTAAATAAAGAAAAAAATCAATAAGGATCCGAATAGGAAAGTAAATAAAGAAAAGAATCAATAAGGATCAATAATTTCCTAGAATTGATCCTAGACTCAATCTAATCCATATAATTGTGTATATACACCTATACAACATGTGCTAAATGTGCTAATAGGTTTTAACACTCCCCCTCAAGGTGGAGCATAGATGTTGATCATGCCCAACCTGCTACAAAGATAATTGACTCGAACTCCATTTAACGCCTTTGTGAAAGTCACCCAATTGTTCTCCAGTCTTCACATAACCAGTAGAAATGAAACCATCTTCAATTTTGTCACGTACAAAATGACAATCTAACTCAATATGTTTGGTCCGCTCATGAAAAACTGGATTAGAAGCAATGTGAAGAGCAGCTTGATTATCACAATACAACTTTGCAGGGATGGAAACTATAAGGCCAATTTCAACCAAAAGCTGATATATCCACATAATTTCGCACGCCGATTGTGACATAGCCCTATATTTTGTTTCTGCACTAGAGCGAGAAACAACATGTTGTTTCTTACTCTTCCATTAAACCAAATTTCCTCCCACAAAGACACAATAACTTGTCGTAGATCTTCTAGTCATCTTACAGCCTGCCCAATCAGAATTAGAAAAGCACTTGATACGAGAGTGTTTGTGATCTTTATTTAATATACCTCGTCTAGGTGCTCCTTTCAAGTAACATAAGATATGTTCTAAAGCAGCCCAATGATGGACTGTTGGAGAAGACAAGAATTGACTTACAATACTAACCGAGTAAGTAATATCTGGACGAGTCACTGTAAGATAGTTTAATTTCCCAACCAGTCTTCGATATCTTTCAGGGTCTTCAAATAATTCTCCATCTTTCGTGAATTGAGAATTGGGAAGCATTTGAGCGCTACATGGTTTTGCTCCCAATTTCCCTGTCTCTGTCAACAAATCATGCACATATTTTCTTTGAGACAGGAATATGCATTGTTTACTCCTCATCACTTCAACACCCAAAAAATACTTCAACATTCCTAAGTCCTTCGTCTGAAATTGAGTTTGAAGGAAAAACTTAAGAGATGATATGTCCCACACTGTCACTCCTTGTTATGATAATATCATCTACATAAACAATTAAGAGGATGATACCAGCACTAGACTTTTTGTAGAACACCGTGTTATCAGACCTGCTCTTCAACATACCAAACACCTTAATCGCCTCACTGAATTTTCCAAACCAAGCCCGCGGACTTTGTTTTAGACCATACAGAGATTTTCGAAGATAGCAAACCTTCATTTTCATTTTGCCATTCTCCCCCTGAGCAACAAACCCAGGTGGTTGCTCCATATATACCTCTTCTCAAAGATCACCATGAAGAAAAGCATTCTTGATGTTTAACTGATGCAGGGGCCATTATAGGTAGCTGCCAAAGAAATAAATAGTCGAACAGAGGTTAGTTTTGCAACAGGAGAAAAAGTATCTGAGTAATCAACTCCGTATATCTGAGCATATCCCTTAGCAACAAACCGAGCTTTCAATCGTGAAATGGATCCATCAGGATTATTTTCACGGTAAATACCCATTTGCATCCAATAGCTTTCTTCCCTGCAGGTAAATCCGTTAACTCCCAAGTACCGTTCTCATTTAGGGCATCCATTTCCTCTATCATTGCACGACGCCAACCAGGATGACACAAAGCTTCATAGACAGATTTAGGGATAGTGATAGAATCAATAGAAGCGATAAAGGAACACGCAGAATGTGACAAACGATCATAAGATACAAAAGTGGAAATAGGGTAAGTGCATTGACGTTTACCTTTACGTTGTGCAATTGGAAGATCATCAGTTGACACAGGATCAGATGACGAAGTAGTTGGCGCCGGATGTGTGTCAGGAGGAGGTGGACGTCTAGAGTAGACTTGGAGAGGAGATGGGGAAGTAATTGTGGTCGACTCAACGGGAGTTTGTTCATATATGGATGTGGGAAGATAGACAATGTCAGATTCAGATTCAGATTCAGAACCCGGTGCTGGTTTAGATACTAACGGAATAGGAGTAATGGTGTAAACTAACAAATCATCATCCTCCCCCTTACCAATTGAAACATAGGAAGAAAAGAAAGATGTGTCTTCTAGAAAGGTAACATCTCTAGAGACAATGTATTTGTCAATACTTGGACAATAACACCTATACCCTTTTTGATGGCGAGAGCATCCTAGGAAGACACATTTCAAGGACTTGGGATCTAATTTAGTGACAGACGGATGAACATCTCGTACAAAACAAGTACTCCCAAATATTTTTGGGTCAATGGGATATAATGACTTGGTCGGGAAAAGAGTATGAAAAGGAGTTTCATCCTGAAGAACTGATGAAGGCATGTTATTAATAAGAAAGCATGTTGTTGAGACTGCATCAGTCCAAAAAGATTTAGGGACATTCATCTTAAACAAAAGAGCTCTTGCAGTCTCAAAAATATGCCTATTTTTATGTTCTGCTACCCCATTTTGAGATGGTGTATAACCACATGCAGTTTGATGAATAATGCCATTTTGTGTCATAAATGTTTGAAAGGTTGTTGACAAATATTCTTTTGCATTATCACTCCTTAATGTACGAATAGAGACATTGAATTGAGTTTTAATTTCAGCATAAAAGACACAAAATATAGAGAATAACTCAGAACGATTTTTCATTAAAAATAACCAAGTCATACGAGAATAGTTATCAACAAATGTAACAAAATATTGGAAACCAGTTTTGGATGAAATGGGACAAGGTCCCCAAACATCAGAATGAACTAACTCAAAAGAGGAATTAGATCGTTTATTGACTCTAGGACTAGAACTAAGACGATGATGCTTAGCAAACTGACATGACTCACAGTCTAGAACGGAGACTTTAGAATACTCGGGACAAAGTTTCTTGAGCAAAGGGAGAGATGGGTGGCCCAGTCGGCAATGCGCTTTGAAAGCAGATGGAGCACTGGAACAAGCAAGGGATTGACGTGTTATCTCTGCACGGGATTTGTCAAGTATGTAGAGCCCCCCCGACACATATCCTTTACCAATAATATTTTTCATCATAAGATCCTGAAATAAGCAATGATCAGGAAAAAAATAGACAAAGCAATTAAGACTTTGAGTGATTTGGCTAACAAATAACAAATTGAAAAGAAATCCGGCAAATGTAAGACATTAGAGAGCGAAAGCTCAGGAGTTAAGTTAACTGTGCCAGACCCAATTACACAAGATGGAGAACCATCAGCTAGAGTTACATTTGATGGGGTGTGAGATTGATATGTGGTGAAAGAGTCAGGATTACCCGACATATGATCTGTTGCACCGGAATCAATGACAAATTTGGACGATGAGGAAATGAGACATGTATTTGGATTACCTGAATTGGTCATAGCAACAAAAAGAGTAGATGAAGCCTTCAACGAGTCTTGGTACATAGAAAATTTGGCGAACTCATATGCAGAGATAAGAACTGATTGCCCAGAGGTATCTTGTGAGGAAGCAATATGGGCAAACGGAGACCTCGAGATGTCCTCGGATTCCTGTTTAGAAGCTTTCTAAAATCACGCTTCATGTGCCCTGGTTTACGACAATAATGACATATAAGATCCTCTGAAGGAAATGATCGAGCAGGCATATCGTTTCCATGTTTAGTGTTACCGAACTGTGATTTACCAACCTCATTATTGTATCTACCAACCAAAGCACTTGTGAGTGGAGTCGGTGGAGTACTTTCGGTACGACTAAACACATCTTGTAATGAAGGAATTTCTGAGCCAGAGAGGATTTGTGATTTGGCGGCTTCAAATTCAGAAGGAAGACCTGCAAGGAAACTCATAACTGCCATTTTCTCTCGTTGTTCGTGTTGAACCTTCACATCAGCACTAAAAGGAAATAGACCATTCAACTCATCATATGTTCTCTTGAAGTCCATAAAATAAGTCATGATAGACTTATCCTGTTTCTCAGCTCGATAAAAACTCTTACAAACCTCATAGATCCGAGTTACATTTCCTTTTCCTGAATAAAGAAACTTCAAATACTCTATTAGTTCTTTAACAAACTCACAATGATTGATAAAACCAAGTACCTCATTGTCGATAGAGTTCCGTATTTGTAGAAATAGTCGAGCATCGACCCTCATCCATGCCTGGGAATCTTTTGTAGGTGGATCTTCAGTTAAGTGAGTATCCTTCCCAATACTCCTCAGATACAAACGGACAGTTTTGCTCCAATCAGAAAAATTCGATTCCTCCACCAATTTATGTTCAGTAATTTTTGATAGTATTGGAATCACATCTACGGTAGGTTTTCCTCACCCATAATGTCACCCTCAAAATTATCTTAATGGAAAAAAATAACAATAACATGCCAAAATTTGAGAGAGAAGAAAAAAAAACAATTTCAGATTGCCCCAAACGAGTATCTCACTCAAACCCTAATTCACTATTGCTCTGATACCATGTAACAAAGTAATTAGGAATTGTGAATACTCAAGTTGTATTTCATATAGAACAAGTGTTACATATATATACATTCCTAGGAAAAACCGAATAGGAAAGAAAAGAATCAATAAGGATCAATCAATTCCTAGAATTGATCCTAGACTCAATCTAATCCCTATAATTGTGTATATACATCTATACAACATGTGCTAAATGTGCTAATAGACAGAAGAGTGAAAGAAACTTCCTACCCTATGGAAGCATGCTTACTAAGCTATTTAGAAAGTTCTACCTCAATCTTACCATTCCGGTGGAAAGAGATAAAAAAGTATAACATCTACAACGAAAGACATTTTCACCGGATGCACACTTTAATTTGTTCAAATACTTCCCTCTGCAACACTTATAATTAATTTCCAACTTCAATTGGAATCCATTTTTTAGGATCTTCTTTCTCATTTCCTGACAAATGCTCTGATTAATTTGTAGCTAAGTGTCACAATTTACACTTGGAGCTCCACTATTTTCTTTAAATTTAATATTTAAAAAAAATGAAAAAACCAGCATTTAACCAAGTATTATTTGTGGTGCAGAAAATGTGACACAAAGATGATGAATGGAAGATTTTATCCGTTTTCTCACTAAATATAGGACCAAAGTGAGTCATATTATACCGCTTCTCATTTTATTACAAAATTACTTGAGAAACATAAATAACCATTTTTTTCAAGAAACAACGAAGAATATATAACTTGATAAACATAAGGATATTTTATTTCCAATTATTCGACTAAATACATAACATTGTTTGTATATATATAGCTATTACATATGGCTAGATGGAACCCATTTCTCTTATTCAATGAGTATTATTGAAATAGTAATACAATGAACACAAACTTGAGAAGACTTGTAGAAACTTGAGAAGATTGGAGAATTTCTTGTAACCTTTTAGACCACCCTGAAAATTCCACCAAAAACATATAAAGGAAAACTATTAGTATCATTGAAAATACAAAAAACAATTTGAAACAAATAGAATTAAAGTCATGTGAAGTTACAAGTTATATTCAGTTCTGATTCTTCCGGCAGCTGGATCAGCAATCATAGAGAAGGCTTCTTGAGAAAGATCAACTTGAGTTCCATGGCATCCCGGGCAACGGTCAACTATTGTTACGGTGATTTCACCGTTCCTGCAAGGCTCCAGAACACCTTCGTTTGTTCGTCCGGTGCATCGGATTCGTATGGATCTTCCACAATTTGCTCCATTGGCCCATAATGGTTCATTCACTGCTGCTATCATGGTCCCTCGGTTTTCGAAGCCATAGCATGCTGAGGCTGCAAACAAGTTCAAAGTAATTGCTTTTAGCTTTGAAAATTAAACTACAAGTTACATACTTAACTACTGACTTATGCTTACGCTGAGGCCAAGGACCAAGCCAGAGGTCGCACTACGTAAGGGGGGTTAGGGGATCCCCTTCCCCAATTTTTTTAAACCAAAGTTTTCTAGAATTTTTAAGTACTCCCCTTGAATTTTGTCAAACAATCATCTGTCCTGTGTATTTCTCCATTCATTTACCCCAATCACTCACAACTTCGCTATGGGTATATTTAATTGGAAAATTGGGTATAGGAATGAGAATATACACGGTGACAGAAGATTTTTTCAACCTTCAATTTTGACTAAAATTTCACTTTCCCCTCCCCTCAAATTTTGTTTTCACAAAAATAAATCGATAGCAACACATATTATAGTTGGCCTTACAAACTTTTAATCTTAGTGTTTTCCCCTGGACGGAGCTAAGATCAGTGGTGCTCTTCAAATATTTTAAAAATGTATTTTTATTTTTTGACCTTACGTAGTATTTAACTCTTTCATGATCAAGAATTATATAAATTTTATCTTTCGTTCAGACTACAGTTAAGGCTAAAATAAAACCATATTTACCTAATATTTTCTGTTTTATAGATTCTTCTACGAAATTATACTTTCAATTTTTACAATCGGATAGGAGGAGGCTGGATGCACCATTGACTTGAACTTGGGTTACACGTTTGACCAAGTCATCTAAGAAGTTGAGAAGTCAGCTTGAAATGTAACGAAATAAGGTTTATAAATTATAAGTGATTCGGACCATCAAAAAATTTCAATCAAGTATGGTAATCTACCTATTCTTAAAATACTTCTAAATATAGATAATTCAAACAAATTCAGGAAATATACCATATTAAGTTATTAAACATCCAACCTAAGGAAATGGAATCTTCAATTATCTTCATATAATGAACCAAAAGAAGCACTTTGCGTGTTATGTAAAGTAACAATAGAACGTAAAAATCAATTTGAAAAACAATATTATAATCTTTCAGTCCATCGGTAAAAATCCTCCTGAATTAATACTTTTTTTGTTGACCGTGAAATAAATATGTATGTACATACACTCGTATACACATGTATGTGGTAAGAAGGTTAAGGTAGAATACAACTTACGAACATAAACAGTATAAAAAGTGGCTTCTCCAGCAATTGCAGAGGCCACATGAATAAGGGTTGCAGCCATGAAGGCCATGACGATAACTCGTTCAACACCCATTTTTTCTTCAAAGTTTTGGGAAAACAAAGAGCTTTAATACTTTCTCAGTTGCAATAGAGAATTAGTGATATTGCAAAAATGCTTAGAAAGAATATCTATATATAAACTGTTAGGCTGGTGAAATTGTTTTCTACACGTTTTCTTTAGTCATTTTTTTCTTTCTCTTTTTTCCTTCATCTCCGGCGGTAAATTGACTTTTTTGCAGTGTGATTTAATTTCTTGGAAATTTCTAAATTATAGAAACGAAGATTCAACTTAACCCAAATCATATTTTTTTTTTTCCTAAGGATCAATTTTGAATTTTGCACTTTTTTCTCTGTTAATATATTGCTCATGACTTCTTACAGAAATTTGAATTAAATACTTGAGTATTAGGGCACAGTAAAAAAAAAAAAAAGGATTAAGCAATACATTAGCTTCTTAATTATTTAAAAATCTTAGTAACATTCTATGTAACACTTCCTGTAACAAACTTAATTATCGTATTGTTAATGTTTATAATTACTTTTAAAGGGGTTTATTATTCATAATTTATTTTTTACGAATAAGAAATTTCATAACTAAAATGTTAGATATGTTACATAGAGTGTTATAAGGGGTGTTACCGACAATCTGAATCGCTTTTTTAACTATTGGATCCAATATTTTCATTGAGTGTGCTATGTAAGATTTTTAAATACTATCAACTACTCCCTCTATTCCCAATATAGGCCGTTTAGGACACTTTAAAAAAATTAAGGAACTCAAACAAACAATAATTTTTCCACCACAATTCCGATAATACATCTTCCTTCCTCCTTCTCTTCCACATTTCCAATAAATGATATGTTGATGGTATAATTGGAATAAATTATTGACACATAATAAAAGATATGTAAATGACAATTAATTTGGATACGTATATATCTCCTATACAACGATTAAATGGGAATGGAGAGAGTATTAAGCTACAACACTTCTCACCTGAGAATAAGTTTTTTTAATTTTTTTTTTAATTTTTTGAAGCCCGACTAGGCGGTTGCCCCATGTAGGGGAGAGAGGTGCTTCACAAGAGGAGGATAGTAGCCCTAGAAAGAGAGATTTAAAGCTTGCCCCATGTAAGGGGAGGGTATCGAACCCACGACCTAATAGTCGTGGGCAGACCTTTGTCCCATTGGGTTAACGACTTTGTGATCCTGAGAATAAGTTGAGAATATAATCTATTTCTCTTTTGCAACATATATAGACGAATATTAATCCATCATAAGATCACCATAATGTTCACGTAATTGACTTGCATGCTAGCAGCCATCCGCAGCCATGTTGAATAGTTCTTGACGACTGAGAATTGAGGCATTTTGTATCAGATCACGTAATCTCCAAAACTCCACAAAATGAAATATATTATTTCTTTTGCTTAAATTTCTGAAGACGACCATAACTAATATGGTTTTTAGCTAGTCTAAATATGCGGGTAGTTTAATCTTACAATTGAGAAATGCAAAATTAAGTTTTTGGTAGCCAACCTATCTGAACTTCAATATTTTCGAGAAGTGCAAAATTATTTTTATGGTACACACTATTGGAACTAACATATCTAAAGTACCTAATTAATTAAGAAATGCCTAATTAGTATGTAATTAATTAGGAAACACTTAATTAGTTTGTTACCTAATGTAAATTACTTGCCTAACATTGTGTAGCATTGTGTGATAGGTAGTTAATTAATGCAGTGTAGGCTAAGATGTATATATACTCTTGTACTTGTTTTTTTTATCTCGTAAGAGTGAAATATATATCTTCCCTTCAAATCTTTTATGGTATCAGAGCGAAGTTAGAAAAACTAGACCCCGTATAGCG
The DNA here is from genome assembly GCA_026122235.1 of Vinca minor. Taxonomy (NCBI): domain Eukaryota; kingdom Viridiplantae; phylum Streptophyta; class Magnoliopsida; order Gentianales; family Apocynaceae; genus Vinca; species Vinca minor. The sequence continues at coordinate 12,163,859 of JAOCZM010000011.1, read as the reverse complement.
CAGAAAACCATTGGCAACGAATTATCTACATTGTCGTGAACTCCTTCTACCTTTTACCAAATTTCAAAAATCATCAATTTTTATCTCCTAAGCCCATATGTCAAAGAAAAGCAGTGTCATTGACACTAACGCGCAATGCGCGAGCTACCCAAGGACATCCGCGCAAGGCACGACCTATTTGGTGCACCAAACAACTACCACCTCTTTGGACAAAGGGCAATTAAGGGAATTGACTCTGGAAGTAGCCGAATACTCCAAGAAAATAAAGTTACGGCTTTCCACATCATTGGTAAAATCTTCCCCTTTTATTCTTTTCCCTGAATACTTGATATCGGTGCCTTTCATCATATTACTTGCTAGAAAAATAAATTAGAAAACTAGTAAAATTAATATCGTAATACGTATTAGCATGAGTTGCTGCCTGATGAGAACCGTATTTGGGCACAAAATTATGGTACAATGACTCTAAACTTCAAGATCCGTCTCACTAAAGTCCTGTTTATGCCACAATGCTTCCGCAATTTGATTTCTACCTCTCAATTAACACGAGAATTATAATGTTGTGTCACTAACTTTGATGAGTATTGTATTGTGCGAGACCTAATTCATAAGAAGCTAATTGGGGAAGATGAGCTAAGTTGGGGCATCTATCGTTTTAAAGAGGTGACTCACTAAGGCGGAGTAATGGCAACTGTTCCTTCAGACAAAAATTGTAAGTTGTGGCACCAAAAAACCGGGCACCCATCTTTTAGTATTTTACTTAATATTCTTGTTTCATTAAATCTCTCAGACAATAAATCTCTACCTTGTGATGGTTGTCGAGTGAAAGGGATTCCAGATTACCTTTTCGTATTAGTCATAATAAGGCGAAACGCTCTTTTGAACTAATACACTGTGATTTATAGGGTAAATATCAAACGCCCTCTTTGACTGGGGCGCATTATGTTTTCTATTTGGTGGATGACTTCTCTGGGTCTATTTGGGTTTATATCTTCTTAAGGAAAATATTGAAATTACCTAGAAAGATCTTATTTAACTTTCATAACATGGTCTCCACCAAATTTCAAGGAGTCATCAAAAGGGTTATGAGTGATAATGGAACATAATTTTTAAGTCTTAGGGATTTTTTTCTTTCCAAAATAGAATCCTTCACGAAACATCATATACCTACACCAAAACAAAACAAGAGGGTAGAAAGGAAAAATAGACACATTTTAAATATTGCACGAGCCCTTCACTTTTAGACCCATCTACCAATTCGTTTTTAGGGGAAGTGCATTTTAACCTGCAGGGTATCTCGTGAATCACACTCCTAGTAAAATCCTAAATAATAAAACTCCATATAATATTATATTGGGAAGACCACCAAAATTTGACCACATTCGAGTTTTTGGGTCTTTTTTTATTCCCATAACATAAATCACTCAAGAGATAAATTCACGAAACAGTCCACCGTGTGTATTTTTGTGGGCATCATATGGGACGAAACAGTTAGAAGGTCTATGACCTTTACTCTAGGAAAATATTTGTCTCCCGAGATTTCACATGTTAAATAAAAAATTCGTCCACCACCGAAAAATTCCAGGAGAGTCCACACTTGACAATCCTCCAAAAATCCAGCTAGACTTCTTTTTCGATTCTGGGAAAGTTTAACAGGCGCGAGCGACCCTTGGAGCGCAGCCCGGCCAGCCCAGTCATCCAGATTAACAGCTGCCTGGTCCACTAACCAATGTGCTGCCTGTGCCGCTTATGTTTGGTCGAACCAAAACGACCCAACCTCTGGAGCCAACCCCGGCCAGCCAATCCACACCCACATGTGCGAGCCCACTTGTCTATCCCAAGAGCAACCCAGACCAAAGTCCACTTTTTGCCCAACGCCACATTTAGCCCAAACGTACATCCAAGACCAAAGTCCCACATTGGCCCGCTCCACTTAACAAACTTGCGGGTCTGCTAGTTCGGGTCCTCCGCCGACCTGTGAAACTACGAGCCCCCTTACATGGGCCTTCCACATGCATGCCAACTCCAATCTCAGACCCGCCTCAACAACAGCTCAACACGTACATTAAGTCCAGTGTAGCTGCCATCAAATTTGTTAAGCTAACTATTAGCCCAACCTTCGAGCCCACCCAAAATATCCCTTCAACCCCATATCAAATATCTAGTAGTCTTTCCAATATTTCGTTTGATAATTTTCCAGCTTCAGGGGATCTTCTACCAATAGCACCCAATTTGAGTCTAGATGTCCCGCTTTGATGGTTCACACGAGACACTCAGGCATCTGTTCGACTTTGCGATTATGTTTGCAAGAGCATTGTCCCCCCCCGGGTCATTCTTCTCAAATGTCTTCTTTAGGTATGGCCTATCTACTACATAATTACTTATGAGATTTGTTTGCTTCACATGAATGTTATTTGACTTATCTCTCCTGTTATTATGAGCCTCGCATCTATGTCGAAGCCGCTCGTTCTCCTATGTGGCAGGACTCTATGGCTGCCAAAATACGCACACTCGAGAGTAACAACACTTGGGTATATGCACCATTGTTTTGAAGTTTTGGGTCTATAAATTGATGTTTTGGGCTGATGGTTCTTTATAACGTGCTAAATCTAGGATGGTGGTTAAAGGTTACTCTCAGGTCGGGGGATTTCACTGGGACTTTTGCTCGGGTTGCCAAAATGACCACAGTCCGATGTCTTTTGGCTTTGGCAGTTTCCAAAAATTGGAGCATTTTCTAGTTAGACGTAAACAATTCATTCCTTCACGAAATCTAGAGGATGACATTTACATGGAACCGCCACGTGGATTTCCTCTACCTAGTAAAAATATTTATTGCAAGCTCAAGAAATCCAAATATGGGATAAAAGAAGCAGGAAGGAACTAGTTTGGTAAGCTCACCTTCGAGCTTTCCAAAATTTGTTTTAGGCAGATTACAACCGAACCTACTGTATTCATTTATTGGAGATGTAATATCTTGGTTGTAATTTTTTTTTATGTTGACGACATTAAAACATGCCAAGAGGTGAAAAAGTACTTGGATTTAAAATTTACAATCAAAGATCTTGGAGTTCTCAAATACTTCTTAGGCATAGAAGTAGCACATTGTCACAAAGATATGTTCTTGTGTCAAATAAAGTATGTTGTTGACATTCTAATAGAATATGGTTTATCTGGATTACGATCTTATTTACACCAATGGAAACACAACTCAAGTTGACAACAGAGGATGATAGTGGAAAGTTAATCAGAGATTCGGGATGATATAGGAGATTAGTGGGGTGATTACTGTATCTCACCCTAACAAGGCCTGACATCACTTATGCAGCCCATAGTCTTACCCAATTAATGTAGAACCTAAAGGAAAGACATTGGGGGTACTACACTTAGAGTTGTGCTATATATTAAATACAATTCGAGGAGAGGAATATTTTTTACTAGAAACAATCTCAATGCATGACTGGTGGCTTATTATGATTCTGATTGGGTCGTTTATCCCACGACCAGAAGGTATGCTACTATGTACATTGTTCAATTAGGCAAAGCTAATATTTCTTGACAGTCCAAGAAACAACAAGTTGTCTCTTGATCTTTAACTGAAGCAGAATACAGAGTTATGACCAATGCAACAAGTGTGCTAGTTTGGTTAAGAGGGGTGTACAAATCTCTTGGAGTCACTTTGGGACCCGCTAAGTTGTATTGTAACACCCAGTTGGAGCTACATTTTACGACCAATCCAGTCTTTCATGAACGAACTAATCATATCGAGATCGACTGTCATTTCGTTAGAGAAAAAGTTCAAGATGAGACCCTTGTCACTTCTCGTGTGGGAACAAAGGAGCAACCCGCGGATGTGTTAACCAATGCTTTTAGTCAAAGGCAGTTTAATTATCTAGTTAGCAAGTTGGGTGTTCTGGATACCCAAACTCCAACTTGAGGTGGAGTATATCAGAAGTAACACATCTAACATGTGTGATTTAGGAATTACCCAATAATTAGAAAGTTTCTAATTGGGAAATGCCTAGTTAGTATTAATTAATTAGGACATACTTAATTAGTTTGTAACCTAATGTAAATTAGTTGCCTAATATTGTCACTCCTAAAAAAAACAACTTTTGCGTCAGGCGGCGCCTGCCGTAAAGAGTACCTTTCTCGATGAGAAAACTCTTTTGCGTCGGCCATGCGACGGCAATTGAAGGGTCGCATAGAAAGGCACCGCAAAAACTCCTCGACGGAAAGCATCTAACGCAATGACTTTTTACAACGGGAATTTTTCTATTTGCGACGCGTTTTTTTCGACATGAAAACTTAGCAAAAACGACTACTTTTTGTGTCGCTTATAATATCTGACGCAACAACCGACACGAAAACACTTTTTACGACGCGTTTTTTCCGACATGAAAACTTAGCAAAAACGACTACTTTTTGTGTCGCTTATAATATCTGACGCAACAACCGACACGAAAACACTTTTTCCGACACTTTATATACTTTAGAAAATAGTTTTCAGCGTCGCAAATATTAATAATAAAATTTGTTTATTATTTTTTTGCAATGGCACAATTTGACGAAAATAGTTTTTGACCGTCGCAAATGATATAATAATATTATATTTATTATTTTTTTTGCAATGGGACAATCTGTCGCATATAACATTTATCTTGACGCTATAACAAAACGCAAATTATTTTTACATTGACGAGATAAAATATTCCCGTTGCAAAAAAAAAGAATAATTTTAATTTTTCCGTCCAAGGAAAATCGTCAAAAATAATATTTAGCGACACAATAAATAATATCACTATTAAATTTTATCTTTTTCGAGTAATGTAAGCCCGACGCCAGTAATTTATGTTGACTAACCTGTTTTGTAGCTCTTTTATTAATTATCAATAATACAATCAGCCAGTGAAAAAAACCATCTATTAATGAGTAAAATATTACACTAATACCTGGAAATAATATTATACTAAAAAGAATCAAATACAACCACAGCTCACATATTCTCATAAACATAAACATAAACACCTAGAATGCAAAAAGACAAGAACTTCCCCTGATCTCCTTCAAAACTCGCAAAGCATACAATGTGCTCTTCATGTATAAGCTTTTCATGTATTTGATCTTTGCAAGTTCTGCGGGACCGCTTAGTATACTCTCATTCTCATTCTCGGTTGTGGCAGTGGGGTGGGTGTAATGCTAGCACTAGTTGGCCAATTTCTTGAAATACTGTTTTGTTGATACTCCAGGCTTCAGTAAATAATGAAGGGATTCATGGGCGGAAACTCGTTCCAAACACCCATGGATCCTCCCCTGAAGGATCCGCTCATACGTAAACGAATCGAAAAACAGCGGTAAAACTTACAATTTTCGGATTCAAGAAGCTACTTCTTGAATGGAGGATGACGATTCTTGGAAGCTTTCTTTTCACCAACGGAATTCCCTTTGCGGAATTTCCCTCTACCGGTATCCACGCGACGAAACAAGCAGTGATTGCTAGCTCTTCGTCTTTCTGAGATTCGGGAATTAGAGAGAAAAGGGAGGGGCTGAGAAAATCCGAAATCTGATTTCGGGTTACTTGTTTAATTTCGGCTGAATGACTTAGTTACCTAGGGTTTCGGCTAAGAGATGTTATATAGAGTGTGGGAGTTTGTTCCCAGAACAACTCCCACGTCTACTCAACTTCTCTCGGCTGTGGGAGACTCTGACTCCCACGTCCCCTAGACTTCTGCTGGTAGTGGGAGTCCTTATCGGATAATAACTCCCACGTAATCCCAGCTATTGGTAAAATACCGAAATTGCCCTCTATCTCTAATTCGAATAATAAACACTTTATTATTTCCGAGAAAAAACAAATGTCGGGATACAATGAACCTAGACACATTCTAGATTCATTGAATCTGGACATGAAGCTTGTTAGCTCGTCTCATGCGTGTGACCACTGTAGGTTCATATCACAATGGCAATGAAAACACACTTAGTAGTAGTGTGAGTTCATAAGTCACTGGCGGCCCCTAGCGAGGACATTGTGACTACCCGAGGTGAATGAATTTACAACGGAACCTATTGTCAATCCACTATTTAATCCCTTTGTCTCGCGATATCCTAATTAAGCATAAGGCATGGTGGTCGTCACCCTTATTAAGCTTAATTGTATTTATGCTCGATCTCCAGGTAGACTGTTTCGACAAATAGCATTTGATAACCACTTTATCAAATACATTTGAGCACGGCCATGCATTTAAACAGTCTTTCCCTATCGAGGGGCCCCATGGATATCTCTCTCTAATAATAGAGAGGGACAAATTCCTTACAATGTCTCTCACATTCAAGCTATGATAGGACACTACATCCGATCTCGGTCGTATTGATTACTCGGTTACAAGTAACGTCCGACTGAGTCAAAAGCGTGGCTCCATTCATACTAGAATCAATGAAGACATAAGGTCTAAGGATTCTAAAATAGTATTGAGGAAGTAATACTTATGACTTAAGACCATGAAGTATTACTTCTCGACGGATCACGTCAATACAATGTATCCCTATATATTGCATCTATGATGTGATTTGTATCCATTACACATGATCGAGTAAAACAAGATCATCAATCAACAATCATACTAGTTTTATTTCATAGTAATTAAGCGTTACATAAAACTAGGGACTACTAGAATAATAATTACATAAGCTAATGAGTTTTACTATCAAATCACACATTTGATAATCAAAAGCAAAATTAACTATTCAATTACATGCTCAAAAGATAATAAAACGCACAACATGTGCTAATGGTCCTAGGGCACTACTAACAAATAAACCTGCAACAAAAGTAAATGATCAATTAACAGGGTGCATAAAGTATTTAGTAGATTTCTGAAACTTCATATGTACGAAGTACTAGCTTACAATTGATTTGGCAATAGCCTTTCCAATAGTGGATGTTCTGTTTGAAAATAGAAACCTTGTAGTCCTTGGAACATCCACAAACAACGGATTGGAACCACCCCAATTTGCCACAGGAACCTGTAAATCGTAATTACAGATCAATACATAAAACGTATAGTCTTGTACAACAAATAAAATATTGGAAATATGAACACACCTCGAACATATTCAAGTACATATTGAAGAGATTTGACAACAAACTTTCCCAGTCAATATACTTGTAGTTCTTAATGACACGGGCTGTAATGGAGGCCCATTGGCTGTTCCAAAATGGACAATTTGGTATAGAGTCCCAGTGGCTTAAGCAAGTATTAACCCACTCTCTGCCCCAAAAACGCAGGAGATTAATTCATTTGACAGGCCATCTATCAATGACAATGAAAATTCATCAGGAAACAATTTCTTACTGTGAAAAGAAGTCCTGATTGTCCAAGTTTGTTGGAAGAAACAACCGTAAAAAATCAGAGCCTTCAAATGAAGAATTATGCCAAGGATTTTCCAATAAAGATCTGCAAATTTGCTACGTCACATAGAATTAGTATATCAAAGAAAAGAGGCTGCAAATCACAACAGCAAATCTAGAAAGGCCCATTGCAATTCAAATATGGAAGCGACAAATTACATGAGATAGCCACATTAAAATAACATTTTTGCAATTAGAAAATCCAATTTCACACAGTCTATGTTTCAGTGAGCAAAATATCAAGTTAAAGTAGTTAAGTAGAGTAGATATGTTATCCTTGACTCCCAAGTACCCTAAATCATTTTATGCAGGATTATAAAGACATAGTACAAGACTGACAATGCTCCCATCTCCACTCTCAAACACAACGATATGTGCATCAATTCTAATTTTTCATGTTCTATAATAATAAAAAAGATAAAGGGGGAATTTCAGTCAGCTGCATAAGACTGGCATAAAAGATTGCCACAGAGATAGCATCAGAGAGTTAAAAAAATCATATAGAGAAAAAGTTGAAATCTCCAAGTAACGGAGCACCCAACTCATCTTACACTTCAGGAACTATCCTTCCTAGTGTAAAATGAGAACAAACAAAATACACAGAAACAACAAGATGAAAAGTTTGAGGAAGGAAGACTTAAAAAATAAGAGAAAGAGTGCCTAACCTCTTCCTATGTTTAACCATTAGCCTGAAGAAGAGCAGCATTACAAGTATTCAATTCTAACCTCTTCCCATGTTTTACCAGTAGCCTCAAGGGTGCCTAAAACTCCATGTGCATGCTTACGAAGTGGAAAAACAAAGAGGGAAGTAAAAGCTACAAAAACATGTGAATCAACATTTGAGATACATGACAGCATGATTAGTTAGTTTAGATTATGAAAATATCAAGTTACGTTGAATAAGACTTACTCATAAACAAAACACAATGATTCTGCGGCCTATAAACATTTCAATCGGATTCGGATAATTTTATACAACCAGAAGCAGACATGTTCACCAGTAGAGTTTTGTTTCATTCCACGAAGATCTGTCCTAAAATAGAGAAGTCATTATCAATAACTTAAAACTCTAAGATCAAGAACAAAGAATCAAGACAAATTACCGGAACTTAGACCATATCTCAGAGGCAGAGCCAGGGGAAAATCTCCGACATGATCGAACAAGAGAAGTAACCATCTCAAAATGTCGGTGTCTCAACCTCCACCTTTCTGGGCCTGTATTCCTAAAACAAATAGGCGAATTTTTAGAATGTAGCATTTAGAAAGAAGAAAGAATAAACAATCATTCCAAGTATCAGAGGCCTTTCCAGCTCAGTCTTTATCTATCAGCTGTTGTAGTATGGTGGACACAAGAAAACAGGTGCAGCAGAAGATCATATTTCTGGGTATCTCAAATATACCGAAACAACCTGGAAAAATAATGCCACTATGTTTAATGAACAAAAAGAAAATTAAGATTCAAGAATACATGGAAACTTCATAAAACAAATGCATAAAACTATACTATCAAAATATAAATTAATATTCTAACATAGCAAATCATATCATAAGCCTTATAAACTGACAAGTAAATCTTCATCCTCTTCAATATGAATATCATCATTGAGTATATTAGTAGAAACATCAACAGAGGTTGGTTCTACTTCTTGCCTCACCCAACCAACATCCTCATCTCAAGTCATTGGACGATTATTTAATTGTTGTGGTGCACAAGAATCAGTGTCAGTCAATCTTGAATACACATCATAATTATCTCGTCTTGTCATTCTAACAACAACTTTCCCATCTATGTCCAAAGGGTCAGAAACATACCAAAGTTGTTCTGCTTGAGTTGATAAAATGAAAGGTTCATTAGCAACACTATCCCCTTTGTACATCAATTGATTATAATTGACCAACGTTAACTGAAATTCATCTTTCTTTGTTCCCTTCTCATTATCAACCCAATCACACCTAAATAGAATGTATTGCATTGAATTTGTATATCTGACCTTTAAAATATCTTGTATTACTCCATAGTATGTAACATCTCTTATGCGAGGACCAAGATTGAGGACCACGTGCTAATGTCTTTATCTCATTTGATAGTGGTGCACTGGATGACTGTTGCAAGTCTTCAACCTAAATTTTGAAACTAGAAATATTAGTTTAAAGATAATCATACAAGTACATTAATGGCACGTTTTCAGTTTAACAATTTTAGATACTAGTTCAGCTTCTTGAACCACTCATGGAACGTGTCGTTATGAATCTTTTGTAATTTATTTTTCCCAAACGAGGATTTTGATTTGCTAATACAGACATATGAACGCTGAGTAATGAGAAAAAGAACAATAATGTTAGTATTCATACTTGGTTAGTAAATAAGTAATAGTTCTCATGAGTCAACTTACTCTCGAAAAGGAGAAACCTTATCTGAATTCATGAGGATATAACGATGTATTTGAACCCATATCACATTATATAAAGATATTTTGGTTCCCTTCCCAACAACTCGGACAATTGCGTATCTCCATCATTGTTCTGAGGGGGCCGACTAGATTTGGACTCAAAATCATTTAGGTATCTTGAACAGAAGTTCATACATTCTTCCATCAAGTAACCTTTACCAATATAACCTTCTGGATAAGCTCGATTTCTAACGTAGGTCTTGAGAGTTAAAAGATACCTACAAATAATAAGTTTGTGACTTTTACAAGTAAGTAGATAAGATATAACTAAATTTTGATGATAGAAATAAAAAAATACCTTTCTATCGGATACATCCACCTAAACTGTATGGAACCAACAATAAGTGCCTCCTCAACTAAGTGGATAGGTAAATGTTCCATTATATCAAAAAAGTAAGGAGGAAATATTCGCTCAAGTTGACAAAGTGTAAGTGCAATTCGATCTTGAATATACTCAAAGTTAGTTTTTTTATTCATCTTAGAACATAATTGCCTGAATAAATTGGATAATTCAATTAAAGCATGAACAACATTATTAGGCACGATTTTTCGTATAGCTACAAGCAATAGTTGTTACATAAGAATGTGATTGTCATGACTTTTGAGGCCCCCAATGCTCATTTCATTAACATTTACACGCCTCGATCTATTGAAAGAATATCCATCTGGAACTTTTAAGTCCTGCAATACCTTGCAAAATATCCTTGATCGTTTTTACTCATGGTGAATGAAGCAAGAGGTAGAGAAACTCTTTCTGAAGTAGTTTGTAATGGATGTAATGGAGCTCTAATCCCCATCTCCACAATATCACAATGGGATGCGTAGTTATCTTTCGTATTTTTGAATTAGCCATAAGTTGAGAGAATATTATCAACAACGTTCTTCTCTATGTGCATGGTATCAAGACAATGACGCAACAAATTATGCTCCCAATACTCTAGCTAAAAAAAAACTTTTTTTCTTCCAATTATGCCCTTTTCTCCCTCTATTGTCCCTCTCATACCCTTCCTTTCTCTATAAGAGATCATTTTTCTTATATATTGTCGGAATGCCATATGATTCCAACTGCGGCTTCACCTCAGTCCCAGATAGACGCATAGGTTTTTCATCAAACTCTATCTTTCCATTGAATGAAACTTTGTCTTTACACAATCTATGACTTATAGGAAGGAAACGCCTATGAAATCCATAAGAGAACTTTCTGCCATGCTTAAGCCACATTGATTTAGTGTCCTTACCACAACAGAAGAGTAAACTACAATAGAAATAAAAGTAAGTCTAGTAGCCAACCCCCGCCATTTAGCTTATCTTCATTATAATTTGATGCAACATAAAATTTGATCAACTTAAATACCAGAAACTTACATGTCTATTAGCAACAACTTCTACACTTGAAAGTTGATCTACTTGTACCCCACCGTTAACAATTATGAAGTTATTAAGTGTTGTAGCAACCCGGCTCGTAACTCTGCCTTCACGTCTTCTTTTATCTTTTCTGTGATTTTGTCAAGAAATTCTTGTGGAATAGTTTGTACATCAAATGATGATGAGGCAGGGGCATCTTGCTCTTGGGTATGTCATTCCAAAAATGCCACAGAACAATTTTTCTTTAAATGCTCTTGTGCGTTTAGACTCGGGCAATTGAGATAAACGTGTTTGCATAAGTTCCTACAAAAAAAAGGAAAAACAAGATAAATCAGGAAATCTAGGAGGAACCAATAAGATGAATTACAAAAAGTGAACTATCATCATAGAATTGTAAATAAATATTCGCTTCCAAAGTGACAGTATAGTCAATGACTTCCTACCATTTTTGTCCTTTAATACCTAAAAGCTCTAAGAATATTTTGTAAGAACAAAAGTAACCAAATGACCAACTAAATATCTCTTACCAAATTCTTTATCTACCTTTGCATTCTCCAAAGAGTAGGAAAGTAATAAACTCACTTTCGATCACTGTGTTTGTGTCTCATCAATTGCAACTCCATTTTTTGGAAGACGAGTTCTAATGAATAGATCAAGTCGAGATGTTTCAACTCCATTAGTTTTCATCTGGAAAATTTATATTTCATGTCAGAATGGAAATATATTTTGAAAAATTGAACATCTAGAGCAACTAACCTATCTCTTCAACAATGTCACCAAATTCAATTATCCCTGTTCTATGTGGAAACTTCATGTTTGCTTTCTTTTTCCTGTTTCGCTCTGCTATTTCCTTCATGAAAATATGGTAGTTTTGTAATACCCGAGACTTTTTACTTATGTGTTTTGCATGATTTGCACTTAATTTTGAGTGATTATATGTTTAGTAATTTTTATGTGATCTATATGTTATGTGTTGTGTTACTTTTGTGTTTTGTGAGGGGAAGGACATAGATGTTAAAGATAGGGAGTTTGGGGACTCAATTGTAAGAAGTTAGAGAGTTCTTTATGTAAGTTATGGCTGGCTTTATGTGAGTTATGGCTGGGAGTTATGGGGTTGGGAGTTACAAGTAGTGTGAAGCTTAAAAGATAAGAAAGAAGGGCAGAAAATTCTGAAAATAAAAAGCTGTGAGCAGAACTTTGAGAGGGTATTTGGAGTGGTAAACGGTGTCGGAATTAGGCGTTCGAATAGTGAATTTCAAAGAGAATCGAAAGAGCTACGCGTGGAAACTGACGGATTTCAATTCCGAGATCTGTGCAGAGAGTTATCACCTCGGGAAGTGGGCTGATTTTTCTGCATTTCGTTTTCTTGTTTAGATTGCTATTTTATCAGGTAAGGATCTTACACCTCTGTTTTTCAGTCCCTAAAATGCATATTTTCAGTATATAAAATTATGGAATTGTTATCAAATGTTCATACATGTTTTTCTTGCATAAAATGGATGAAGTGTTGGATTTAATACAAATTATACATCAATCTCAAGCTTAAATAAATGCGTGTGACAGTCTAACATAATTGCTACTGAATTAAGTTGTAACTTTAATACATATGCACACAAATGTTCATAATATCAATTTGCATAAACAGGTATGCATGATACATTACTGATGTTTGCATAACAACCATTACTGTGATCACTAATTGTTGATATTATCATTTAACTTAAGTATATAATTATACTGAAAGCTAGATGCATCCATTTTGTGTGCTAATTGTGACAAACTAAAAAAAACGTTAAACTCCATTATTAGGCAAATTGTGATTCTATTATTAACCATGTTTTCTGGAATAAACTTAAATATGATAACGTATTGATATGAATTGTTTATAGTATTTTAGTGCGGTTCTTAAAATTATATTACACACTAGAGAACAACTCATGGTTTAAATTACAAAGTCTAAAAGATTGAAGGGTGAAAGGGGCCATTTATTTATTTTATTTAAAATATTTTGTTGCTAGTCAATCTGATCATTTCATGTTACAAATTAAATTTGATTTCCTCTCTGATATGGGCTTCTGAAGAATCTAAGCATCCTTTAGGATAAATTTTCATATTTGAATCCTTTTTCATTAATATTGTACCGGCAAGCACTTGATCAATATGAGCTATTTCTAAAGAAGACAGCTCTGTTTCTTTTATTTTTATTATGCTCAAAAGTGAAATAGATTGAAGGGTAAAATTGGAAGTTTCACTAAAAATATATATTCTAACTTTACCATCCTTAATTTTAATAAACGGTCTGAAACGACAAAAATATAGGAATTGAGGGTGCACTTGTTATTTTTTTTATGGTTATCTAATTGTTGCCGTTATCATTGTTGTCTATTTTGTTGTTGTCGGTCGATGTCGTCGCCCCGGTTTTGAGCTCTTGTCTGGAATCTACTTTGTAGCAGGATTCATTCGATTATTTCTGTCTGTTGAACCCCGGGAGTTCATGTGATGTGTCAAGAAGTTTTGGGCCTTCACCTGATGAGGCCATCATTGGGACTGTAATGGTTGTTATGGAGTTCATGGTGATGAACTATGACACAATAAGAATGGATCCTTAAAAGCCTGGACCAGTTCGTTCAGGGGGTTATACTGAACTCATGAGTTAATATAAGTCTGGGGCTTCCTATCAGGCCCGCTGTTAGGGCCATTACAGTTATTGGTATAGAGTCGTGAATAGATAATTGAGCTCAATCATGGGAGTCGTTTGTCAAAGCGATAACCATACTCGTAATGTCTAAAACATGTATTTCCGTCTGTTTTGTATGAGTAGAGCATGGCGCTTGTAGTGTATTCTGATGTATACGTGTTAAGATATGAGGAGTATGGTTGTTAGCTTATCTGTTCTTTATTTTTGGTCTTATTTGTTATATTGTTTGAGTCTAAAATGAGTTATTTTTGGGTTGGTATAAAAAGGGGATTTCAAATGTTATACGGTTTGGGAAACGGGAAAGTTTTTGAGTCTTAACTGATGCTTCATCCAAGGGGTTGTCTGATCCTTACTGGGTTTCGCGACTCATTCCTTTACTTTTATTTTTCCTTGCAGATATAGATGAAGTTGAGCATTTCGTTGATGATGTTGGTGCTGGGGATGGGTACTTCGAAGAGTGACTTTTAATAAACTATAATAGATGAACATTTAGTAATTTACGTTTTTCCATGTAATAAGGTTTATTTACCGTTAAGTACTTATTTAATTCTTTGTATCACGGTTGGACCATTTAAGTATTATAATAAAGTATTCCTTTTTTATGTCATATATTAGTGGGTTCGGTCCTTCATTGACTTGAAGTACCGCCATGTCATTACTCGGGATACGGGGTGTGACAAGTTTAGTGTATAGAAAATTTACATGAAGAGATTTTAAAGTTAGGACTAGAAATAATGAGTCTGAATGATCAACCTCCACTTATGGATCTTTCCAATAAGTAACAAGTGTCTTCCATTTTTCTGGATTAACACGCTCATCTAGGCATTGTAAGAGGAGCTCCTTGTTGTCTTTGTATGGCTGAAAAGATTTAGTCTTCAATCTACTCTTAAAATCTTTCCAAGTCTTGCACATCTTCTTCAGCATAATTACTTTTGCTTCTTTTGGAAGAGTGGTATTATTCTGGATGTGAATGTATAAAAAGATAATAAGCCTGAACATCATCCCAAAGTGCATCTCGTATGGGTTCAGGGATGTCATTGAAAGTAGGGTATGTCAAAGGAACTCCCTGTCCATTCTTCACCAAAATGCCAAGCATTGTTATAACTTTTGTCTTATCTTGACCTACAATGATACCAGAAGTATTTAATTGGACTCTCAACTTTACTGTACCCCATTCATCGCATTGGCGAGCATGCCTCAGTGGCGTTTCTAACAATTTGAAGCACCAGTTATTGTGGTTTGATCTAACACAAATCAATTACATAAAGTTGGTAATGTTAGCCCTAAGGGCGATCGAACTCGGTTTTTGATAATGGACAAACACTTGATGTTGTGTCTAATGTTTATATCTTTGTGATAGAATATCGGAACATATATTGGAAGCTCTAAGTACTTCAATCAAGCCATGATCAAGATTCAAAGTCATATCAATCAAGGCTCATCTTTCAAGATTGAAGATTGAAGATTGAAGACTTAGGTTTGGTTAGATTAGCTTTGTTATTCATTAGTCGTTATCTTAAAGCTCTAACCAAAGCTCTCATGAACATAAGCTCTACACTCTAGTCTTGCATGTTTTTCATAAACACGTTTTCAAAAGGCTTAAGTTTCAAAATGATCTTTACATGTGTTCTTATCCAAAAAGCCTTTGATTTCATAGATAAGTCTTTTAGAAAAGTTTTCCAACTATTCTTATTTATTACAATTTGGGAAAACCTTTTTAGACTTCAAGAGATTTCAAAACAAAGGTCAAAACATCATCTCTCATACTACGAAAAGTCGGTCAACGAGATTTTCTCGGATCAACCGAAGGATTTCTCGAGAGTTGTTACGTCAAAGTTCGGTCGACCTAATCTTGGGTCGGTCGACCGAGATGATGGTTCGGTCGACCGAGTTTTGGTCGGTCAACCGAGTTGCTCAAGTTCGGTCATCCGAGACTTGTTTCGATCAACTGAACTCTGTTTCTACTAGCAGTTATTTGACCGTTAAAGAGTCGTTTTTCAGCCAAATTTGAAATGTATATATACTCCAAAGCTAGAGAAACATTCCAAGGCTTGCATATCAAATATTCATTGATCTCTCATCAAGCCAAGACACTTTCAAAGCAAAATACACTTGATCTTCATGATCTAAACCATTCAAAAGTGTTCTTTCAAAAAGCAAGACAAAGAGTGTGCTTCTTATGTTCAAGAGCTAAATTGTTTGTACTTCAAAGGTATATTTCTCACTTATAAGAGTGATCAACCTTGTACTTTAAACATTCAATTCCCTTTCTAAGTGATTGGGTAATTCTTGTAAGTCCTACTTTGTGTGGGCATCCTTTGGTTGTAAAGTCCTACTTTGTGTGGGCAATTGTAAAAGTCCTACTTTGTGTGGGCAAGCTCTTTGTGAGTTTTCTAGTTGTGGTTGTGTTGTAAAACTCTTTGTGAGTTAGCCACAAGTGTAAACATTCTTCTTAGTGAAGTTGTTTAAAATCCTTGGGTGCGGCTCAAGGTAGTGGACGTAGATTCTTTGTGAGTCGAACCACTATAAATCCTTTGTCTTGTTATTGGGTTTAACTTTGCTTTTATTGTTCTTGCTCAAACTTACAATTGCATTGCAAAGATAATTCGAAAAAGTTAGCAAGATTAGTTAAAACCCAATTCACCCCCCCTCTTGTGTTTTACAGGTAATATTCTTTACTAGGAAAATAAGAAACAATTTCATTCGTAACTTTCTACTCCGTCGTCCATTTTAGATAAATGAAAAAACGTTTTGATGGTATTAAAAGCGGTCTACTCTATGTTGTTTCTATAAGAGAAAATATGTCGCATTTTATGACTCGAAATTGGTGTTGTAGTGTCAAAAAAATTGAAGGATCATAACTTTGCGCTCGAATGTCCGATTGTGGTGAATCAAGTGGCCATTTCGATTATTTTTTCGAGGCGAACACATTTGTTTCAAGAAACCGCTTCTCCAAAAACGCGTTATTTTGAAAGTAATTTGATTTTTACTTTTTTCTCAAAATTTCAAAACTTTATTTTAACTTAACTCTCAACCGAATTCACAAAACTCATTTCTAAGAATGGAGCCCACTTTATAATAGTGTAATTTTATGGTTACATGTTTGCAAATTTTATATTCTGGAGGGTTGGCTTGCTTCGTGTCAGGGAGAATTGTAAGCTCTAAGGGTAAATGTGATCAATTTAGTTTTGATGAGAACAAATCATTGAGAAGTTATAATGTTTATGTGAGCTTGTGTTTGGATGATAGGATCTATAACTCACACTTACATTGTTGAAAATTGTAAGAAAGGCTCCATGAACCTCAAAGGTGTAATTCCACAACATTGAAGATGCTAAAGCAAGAAGGATTGCTTTGAAGGATTCATTGAGAAGAAGATATGCAATGCAAGACTCCATGGCACAAGTTTGAACTGGATTCTACAATGCCTTAGTAGTAGTTGCAATTTAAAGAGGGAAGATTAAGAAGTTGAGAGCTACTCAATTCCCATTGAAGTACATCAAGTAGTAAGCTCTTAACCATTGAAATGTTGAAGGCCATTACGCTACATATTAGAAGATTACAAAGGACTTCACCACATGAAGAGGTTGATGATAAAGTTCTCAAGTGAAACTAGAAGTTGATACACACTTTGAAGATTTGAAGACCTAGAAGATTAGTCTTGTTCTACGTACATAGGTACATTCCTTGTGACTAATCTTTATTGAGAATACTAGCTTAAGTATGTAAAACTCTTGCATGATTTCAAAACCCTCATTCATACTTTGATTTGATCTTAAAAATGTTTTTAAAACATATGTTAGTGTTTGGTTTATGCCTATATTCTTAAACATGTTTTAAAAGTCTTTAAACAAAACTTAGGCATGAGTTTGAGAACATTAGAAATGTGACCAAGTGGAAAAGTCACTTTTGGTCTTCACTTAGGTCGACCAGGCCTAGACCTCGACCGACTGTGTGGTCCGCTCAACGAGAGTGTATTTTTGTCCTTGTTCAATTTTGAATGTTACAAGACTCCAACGCCTATATTGTGCGTACGACCATGTTTTAGGTCGGTCAACCAAGCCCTTTCTCCTAAATACTGGACCCTCCTTTGCGATCGACCGCAAGCTGTCCAGTAGCATGTCCATACTGATCCGAATGCACCCCGAACGACCGGAGCTTTCATGTCACATGAAAAAATATGACGTTGTAACCTTGATTGCTTGTCATTTTAGCCTCTATATAAAACCTCTAAGGGTGTTTTTTCACATTTACCAAGCCATAAGAGAGCCTTTGTTTTATACACTTTAAACAAGTATTTAAACACTTTGAACAATTTAATTCTTTCCATCTTTACGAAATACATCATTTTGAGTAAGAGCTTCATATACATACTCTTCTATTCTCATTTTTATTAGAGCTTGTATTTGTAACTATCCAATCCATTGAGGGATTTGTTTGTATTGAGCTAAATTGTGAAGTCTCGTTTGTTGAGGATAATCTTTCTTTGTAAAGGGTTGTGAGAGACGAGACTTGTTTGTTAGAGTGACGGTTTTGGGCTTCCTTAGTGGATTGTAACTTTCTTGTAATTGTAGGAACTAGAGTGAGTGGTGAACCCGAAAAGTAGGTACGGTTGATATGTTCGTAAAACCTCCAATTGTCAATTAATTTAACTAATCTAAAAAATTTCAGCTAGTCAAAATCAATAAACTAATTAAAAAACTCAAAACTCTTTGAAAATTAGATTAGAGTTTGAAGACTTGTGATTTGTTGAAACTGAAAACAGGTTATATAGTACATAACTTGTTTTCAGTTTGAACCAATCATAAACCTCCAAAACTCTAATCTAATTTTTTGGGAGTTTTAAATTTTTTAATTAGTTTACTAATTTTGATTGGTTGACAAATTTAGATTAGTTAAATTAATTAAAAAGAGTTAATAGCTATTTATAGCACTAAACTATTTACGAATTTCTCTTTATAGTACTAAACTATTTTTTTATCTAAATATATCACTCAACTATTTACGTTTATCTAAATATGTCACTCAACTATTTACGTTTATCAAAAAATATACAACCACCCATTTTTTTGGTGTTTTTCGGCCAGCGATGTCACGTGAGTTGCTTCAGAACATGAACAAAGGCTAAAAGGAAAAGAAATATTGGAAGCGTCGGGCCATAACTGCTTAATATGACAGACCCGTTTGCCCTTGCAACTACAAATTAAGCAGTTATCGCCCGACGTTTCCAAGATTTCTTTTCCTTTTCGTCGCTGTTCATGTTCAGAAGCAACTCACGTGACATCGCTGGCCGGAAAACACCCAAAAAATGGGTGGTTGTATATTTTTAGATAAACGTAAATAGTTGAGTGATATATTTAGATAAAAAAAATAGTTTAGTACTATAAAGAGAAATTCGTAAATAGTTTAGTGCTATAAATAGTTATTAACTCTAATTAAAAATTAACTTTTATCTTAATAAAATTCAAATATCAAATTACCGCCTCAATTATCTCTACAAATTATTATCTTAACTAATATTTTTTTGTAAAATCATTAAGGAACAAAATATTCCAAGCCTATTTTACAATGTCTCTCGTCCTAAGCATGATACTATATATCATAGATTTTAAGTTTTCTAATTAATTCTAATATTTTTTTATTCGTTCGTTTAAATTTTCTATCTATTAAATTAGTGTTAATTAGAATGATTATTAAACAAAAGTCAAATCCTAATCTTTTGAAAAGAAAATGCACTAGAATATCATTAATTTGAATCGAGGGTTACATATGGTAGGAGAAAACTCGGTGGCTCTCCAAACCATTGAGAGGAGGTTTTAAACCTCATTGCATGATTAGCTAATCTATCAGCATCAATATTACAAGATATGTGCACAAAAGATAAATTAGCTATGCTAGTCCCTAAACAACTACGTCTCTGACTAACCATATGTCCTAATGGAGACAAATCCTCTTCTGCTTGGTGGACTTGATTAACTAACACTTGACAGTCACTTTCGATGAGCAGCGGCTGGTATCCTAGATTCATAGCAAAATGAAGTCCCTCTAGCAGTGCTTTCGCTTCAGCGTATTCAGAACTGGAGGAGTTTGGGGCAATTTTTGCAGCCCCCGCGACAAATGTTCCTGCATGATCCCTGATGAAGAATCTCATTCCTCCATAGTTCTCATACCAAGCTCCATCAACTTTGAGTTTAAAGAAACCTTCATTGTGAACCTACCAACTATATTTAGGTTTGACCTTAGGTCTTTCGGGGATTCCTTCTGTAGCATCTGGCTAAAACATTTTTTACTTTCCCTTCAGCATATATCGTATCTGGTCAGCATTTGGCAGGGGTCGGCTACTTCCTTTCAACCCTAAAGATGAAGCAAAAATGCTGCTATATTCAGCAACATAGATGAGGGCAAGATTGGCAAATTCTGATGGCAGTTGCCATATTCCTTCAAAGATAGTTTTATTACGATTACACCATATTTGCCATGCAGTATATGCGAAAGGAGTAGAAACCTCTTCGCTAGCTTTGAGGATAGGCAGGAGACAAAACGGGAAAACATCATTCTTGAGTATCGCAGGAATGTCGAAAGTGGTGTTGCTCCATACGTCTAGAGCTGACGGGCATAGAAAGAGAGCATGTATTGATGTTTCAATAGCCTCATGACAGACAGGACAATGCGATTTAATGGTTTTAACCCGCTTTGACAGGTTTTGGCAAGTTGGCATAATTTGTTGAGAGATTTTCCATACAAAGCTTTGTATTTTGGGGGGAATAGCCAGCTTACAAATGCTTTTCCAGTGAACAACAGCCTTGTTTGTTGCTGTTGAAGGCTTTTCATGGTTGCCATTTTGGATATCTACTTGAAGGTGGTATCCGGATTTGACAGAGTATAATCTATTTGTAGAATATCCCCAAACAAGGCGATCTGGTGGCCATGCATCGCAGAGTGGGACTTTAAGTATTTTCCCAATCTCATGTGAGGAGAAAAATTTGCTCAAAAGTTCAATGTTCCATACACCTCGTTGATGATCAATAAGTCTGGAAACAGCCATATACTTTTGCCATAGTCCTAGGTCAGGAGGTTATGACAGTTTGAAAGAACTCGGGGTGTTTAACCATTTATTTCCCCATATATTGACTCTTTATCCGTCACCTATTCTCCATTTCAACCCGGCCTTAAGTACTTCTAGTCCTTTTAGAATTCCTTGCCAGACTATAGAGGTCCGTCCTTTAAGTTGGACAGATAGAAATCGTTCTTGGGGAAAATATTTTGCTTGTAATATCCTGGAGCAAAGTGAGAGCAGTTGATGAACAATACGCTAATCTTGTTTAGCGACAAGAGCTTTATTAAAAGCTGCTAAGTCATGAAAACATAGCCCTCCTTGATCTTTGGGTTTGCAAATGGTAACCCAAGCCCGCCAACATATTTTCCTTTTATTCTTTGTTCCTCCCCCATTGGAATGTACGCATCATGCGTGTGAGTGAATCAATGATATATGGAGGGAGAATAAAACATGACATTACATACATTGGAATGGCCTGAATTACAGACTTGATAAGAACTACTCTAGCGGCAAAAGACAAAGTCTTCTCCTTCCAATTGCTAAGTTTTTTCCAGACTTTGTCTACAGTAAACTGGAAAACCTCCTTTTTGGATCGTCCTGTCATATATAGTAGGCCGAGATATTTCCCTTTCCCATCTCCTTCTGGAATTTGTAAGATGGAGAAAGCAAGATCTTTAATATCTTCAGGGGTTCCTTTACTATAGAATAAGTTAGACTTGTCGTAGTTTATCAATTGATCAGAGCATATTTCATATGTGCTCAAAATCTCCTTAAGCCGCCTCAAGCAGGATTCATTTGCTTTAGCGAAAAAGAGAAAAGAGTTGAGAATAGAGAAAAATCACCTCAGAAAACAGAGCTCTGTTCAGACGACTATAACTCAGAATCCGATCAGTAAAATCCGATCTCCACCGTCCAGAATGTAGCCCTATCAGTCTTCTACCTCCAGTTAATATTTGAGACCGATCCGAGCACAAATTACCGCCCAATCGAAAGTTCTCCCAAAACTGTGCAGGCAGAAAAATGACTGCGAAATTCTCTTCTTTCTCTCAAAACTCTCTACCTACTCTCTCTCTTTCTTGAATAATATGACCAGTAGTTGGTCAAGGGTTTTATACCACTTTTGGGCTTGGGCCTTGGGCTCTTTTTCAAGACCCACATAGGAGGGAAAACATTATGGCCCAACACATTTCTGCCTGGAAAGGTATTTCGGCGTACCAAACGTGCACTAAGTAATTTATTTTCAAAACTTACTAATATATCATAGTAGTACATATATCTTTGTTGCATTTCCCTTACCATGCAAGTCCTTTAAAGAATTCTTTAAAATCTTTGAGTAATGCCACAAACGTTAATTGTTGTCTATCATATAGAAAGCTCCTCGATCTAGGAGAGAGTCTACACAATTTGGTAGTACTCCAATTATATGCATTTCAAATTTCTGATGTTTCTTGATCTCTCTTCTTCGGATTTGAAATTGTTTATTTTAGAAGTCGAATTGTTGTTTGAAGGTTGAGAGACATTAGTGCATTACAAATCATTTATCCGAAGTTGAGGAAGATTCAGAGCTCGATGAGGGAGTTAACTTATGCTGCCCTGGTGCCATGATCTTTAACGGTAGATCTTTAGATTACCATCGCTTCAAACATTATTTAAAAAATATTCCTTTTTTTCATTCGCAAATCTACCGGATCGAGCATGATTACCACAAAATTCATGCCTGAAAATACTGAATCAAGTGTATTTTAGACAAATTTTATTGTTTCTGTTTGGTGGTTCTTCCATGAAAAAGAAATATGGAAATGTTTCATTGTTCTCAATCAAATGTGCAGGTTCCATTCATTTACTCTACCAATTCTCTATTTTTTTACCAATTTTTTTTGTATTTTTTCCTAATCATTTTACTTTCTTTCATTCTTCCTTTTGATTCTTTGTTCTTTTAACCTCAAACATTTGTAGGGCTTCTTGAGTAAGGTAAGAATCCATTCAGCAGGTGAAAGTTGCTTCGCTTTTGAAATTTGTCTTTCTCAATATCTCAATTGATGATCACAAGGTCCATAACTCAGTGGGGTTATGACCTGTCCACGACTGTGAGGTCGTGGGTTCGATACCCTCTCATACATGGGGCATGCTTTAAATTTTCCTTTCTAGGGTTCTCTCCTCCTCTTGTGAGACACTTCTATCTCCCCTTCATGGGGCAACCGCCCAACTGGGCTTCAAAAAAAAAAAAAATCTCAATTGATGAATATAGTTCTATCCCTTTTGTTTTTCATTTAACGCTTTTAGATTCGTTCACTACAATTATATGGATTTGTATCATGATTTAATAATAAAAAATGTAATCTATATTTAGTTAAGATTGATTTCTTTGAAGAGGACAGATCAATAAATGGAAGAACCATGTGGAACGGGCCACACGGTAGGTTCTCTATTTTTTTTTCAAAGGTAGCTTTATTATAGTATTTAAGCCTTTGCTATGACTGCTTAGAATGGTTGTGTATAATTATATTAAATTAGAGCTCTCATTCGGAGGGTTTAGAGGAATGCTCTAAAGGAACACCGTGACATAACAGTAATGAATCACTAAGCTCATCACTAAGGTCAACAATGCCAAATATCCAACATCTGATGGAAATAACTAATCCATAGGTTCTCAAGATTTTTTCCATGTGAACCAGATATTGGGAGTTGAGTTTTATGAATACAGTTTGATGGTAGTGTACATGAGGTTGTCATTATCTTTCACAAAATAAAATATTGTATATGTATAAATAAATTCACCAAGAAAAATTATAATGTATGCACAAATGTAAAGTGAGATGAAACTTTATTTTGCTCAATACAAGAGTATTTACCCAAAAAAAAAAAAAACAAAAAGAGTTAGGCTTCTCTTTTAATCAATTAGGAAAAAAGGCTTGGCGTATGAGATCCAATTGTCTCATTCAAGGGATGGACTCTGAATTATTAAACTGTAGTCCATTTTTAATTGCCATTTGAAGGATAATATTAAGGCCAAGAGGATAAACAAAAAAATCCAATTGGATTAAGTAAACAATTTGATGCATTAAACTTTTTAGTTATTCTTTTGTTTGTGAGTACTATTGATATGACTTATTGTTATACTCAACTTTGTGATTTCCATTTGTCCTTCCATTCCGAGACTCTTAGAATGTAATAATTGTTTCTTTCATCCTTTTTTATGAAACCCGTTAAAGGGATTCTACATTCATTTACTTTGTTTTGAGTCACCATTCCCCCACCACTTACTTTGTAATTCGAGCATTCAATTTCTTTTTAAAATTCTATTATTTCCATGCAATTTTTTTTTTTTTTTTTTTTTTGTGTTAATTCAAGGGAATATGACTAATGAAATAAAGAGCTTCTTGAAGCTTACTCTCTCAGATGTCAATAAAGGTAAAACACTTTAGTTCGGTATATATGTAGTTGAGTCTTCTTCAATTTGTTGTATTTGTAGTAGCATTTAGATTGATTATTAAAAACCTTAAAATATGCACCTAATTACTTTTTCTACTTTCTATTTCTAAACAAGAAAAAAAAAAATAAGAGTTCGGAGTTTTGTGGATTAAATTGAAAAAAGAGAGGATCAGATGGTGAGGGTGGACTGGGTTGGATATAGACTTTAAAGATGGAGTAAAGGGATACAAAGGAAATAATGAGCAGGTTTGAGGTGGGTATTTCAGAAGGTATGGTATAATGATGGGAGAAGTTATACAAAATCTAACTTTATTTTGTGGAATATATTTTTGTATGTGTTAATTATGAGTTCTATTTTGTATAATAGTTTTGTAGGTTAACTATGTAACATTTTGATCTTCAGTATATTTTTCATTATCACCTGGATTTTACTCAATCTATTAATACTATTTTTTTCTCAATTAGGTACATGCAATTGTTAAGCTACACCATTGATTATTCGGTAGGGAAAACATGAACAATATAAATCAAAGATCTCAAGTATAGAGAGTGGATATGAAGATAAATGGAGTTCGAAGTTATGAGTGCTAGAAATAGTACACTTTTCAAAAATTTCTTTTAGCACCTTTATCTGGCTCTATCTCTTTTTTTCTTCAACATTCTTTATTTATGATGAGTATTATGAGCCATCTTTCTTTGAGTTCTTACTGTTTATTAGCATTGATACTTTTTTTTTTTAAAATATGAGCATTTATACTTGAACTTTATATCATATTTTTAAATAATAGTTATTATTATTTTTCATTAAATATTGTGTCTCCGTGCATAGCATGGGTCATTAGGCTAGTGTATATGTATATACTCTGAAATTCAAATGGTTTAATGAATATAAACACTTGGAATGAGCAAGAATCATGAAAAGGAAGTTGTTCGAAGACAAACTGCCTGGATAAAATCATCTCGTTACTGAACTAATAGTTTAACGACCTAATACCAGATTCAGTGAGAAACTGAGATCAACCTTTTAGATACACTAACACCTGTAGGCGGCACAAAATGATTTGGTAAGATAGTCAGGCCTACCGGCAGTATTGTAAAAATCGACCTAATCTGCCGACTAGTTGGCAAAAAATACTAATCATGGTAAAAAATTAATTGACCAATTTAATTGGGGTCAAAATCGGTAAAAAATCAGTCAAAACGACTATTTTAGTATTTGAACTTGTTATTACTTATTATGGTAAATAATTTAATTATTATGGTTGAACTTTGTATACTTTGATTTTTCTAGTATATGATTTTTAATTTTTTTGTGGAATTTTGTTTGGCTACCTCCGTTCCTTTTTAATTGATACATTTCACTTTTTAAGATGTTCCAAAATAATTGATACATTTCAAAGTTTGATAAAAATTTGACATTTTTTTCCAATTTTACCCTTAGTGGAGTTTTATTTATGTAATAATTTCACATTACCAATGCACATCAAACCATGAACTCTTTTAATGACTCTAAATACCAATTCTATAATGATGCCGTTCAATGTAGTAACAAATTCAAATGTAGTAATATCAGTAATAGTGGGGAGTAGTTTCAATGTATTGAAACAACATTTTCAATGCATAATTATTGGAAGTTGTAGAATTAATTAATTAGAATAATTTTTTAAATTAGGGGTAATTTGGACATTTTGCTTCATAATTATCGGCTTCTAATCATTTTCTTACTCTGTGTAAAAAGAGAAAATGTGTCAATTAAAAATGAAGGGAGATAGTATAATATATAGGATAAGAGAATTTTAAAAAATCTATTTTAATCTATGTAAGTCGACTAGTTGCCAGTCTGACGACCGACTAGCGACTAACGACTTTTGTAACATTGCCTAGGTTGTAGTCTCATTGGACCGTACCAGCCCAGCAATATTAATGTCCGGATACGATAAAGACAGGTCGGCACGATTTGCCACCTCTACTAACACCATAGCATATACAGAAACTATAAGATCAAAACTTTCAAGAACAGACAGAATATTACTCCCTCCATTTCTAAATATACGACTTTTTAGATAATTTGAGAAAAATAAAGAAGTTGTCATTTCCACCTAAACTTCCAATATTACCCCCCACCCTCCCTCTCTCTCACTTCTACGTCATAAAGAAAGGAAAATGTTGAGGGTATAATTGAAATAAATTGTTGACAACTAATAAAAGAACTTTAAACGACAATTAATTTGGATACCTAGATATCTCCTAAACGACAATTAATAAGGAATGAAGGGTGTATTGCTTAAAACAGCAAAGGTCCTGGTACAAGAATCAAGTTCATATGATTAAGCAGAAAATCAGATGATACATTAGGGAAATGGTGACATTAAAACCAACTAAACAGACAGCACCAGTATAAAGACCAAAACTTCTCTCTCCCTGAGCAAACTAGTTAAAGATAAACTTCTGTTATTCTACGACAAATATGTTTCGTAATACTATCTTGTTTCTTAGTCTATAGAACTATGTAAATCCCACGTAAGAACCCTAAAAACTCACACACTAAACATGCCTAAATGATGGAGATGAGACAACTATACAATGCCATATTAGCTATCGAAACACTATAAGGGTGTATGAATATATGGAAAAAAAATGAATGAATGGAAAATATGGACAAACAGAAATTGTATCTATATATACAGTGCTATTTGGTGCTGAAAAACTAAGAACCACAAGGGAGGCAGCAGATTCTGCTTATCTGAATGAACAGCCGTTGCAAGGGGTTTGGAACATCGTCTTCATCATCATTCGTAGATGCAGTAGGCAAAGGTAGCTTAGGAGGCAAATGCCGGTGAAATGCATCAACTGCTCCTGCAACACCATCTTCATTTTCTAACAACTTTGCAAGTTCTGTTACTCGAGATTTTACCTGGAAGATGTTTCATCATAACAACATTCTCAGCATTTCCGCAAGCTCAAATACTGAGGAAACTCTTGAAATCAAGAAAAAAGCTTATATTTATGTAAAAGGTAGCGATCATCGGATTGAGGAGATAAAGATACACCAACCTCAGGCTGGAGCATGAACCTTATGGCATCTGAAAGAGCTTCGACACTCAGCTGAGAAATAGGAATTGGAGCTGGTCCCAATCCTCTTTCATAAATCCTATCACCCCAGAAATACTGATCCCCAAAGAAGGGAACTATAGTTGTCGGGCACTGCAAGTTTATATAACATGTGAAAAAAGAGAAGTGATTTGTAGCTCGAAGAAAACTATTTTTATTTATTACTCTTGCTAGACGAAACCCATTTTGCTACGAACTCCAATAAGTAGATACAAAACAGGAATGGAATATTAACATATTGGACGGATATATTTTCAAGAGTGTGGTAAAAATTGACAAAGACCATACCCCAGCCCTAAGTCCTGTAGCTGTGGTTCCTGCACCACCGTGATGAACCTGCGTTCATTGATTTAAGAGTATATGTTAAAAGATAAATTTCTTCGTCACTGAAATGGCTGTCATATTAATAGTCAAAAGATTCTCCAACATGATATTTCTATTTGAATATTTATTACGAGGAGAGATGCAGAAATGCCTAACCTCCTACCCCTATGCCTAAAGCATATGCCTGTATATAAGGAAAAAGGAGCCCGAAATATGACTTCTATTTGTAAGGCAACAAAGTGGTCCTTGTGGGGTCGTTAAAGAAAACTTACCACGGCAGAACATTGGGGAAATAGCCAGTCATGAGGGCAATCGACGAGGAGGAAAACATTGTCAGGGATCTTTGGAACTGCATAGTAAGAGTGGAAGATAAGTTTAGCAACAAAAAAAAAGTGAAACTAAAACTGAGAGTGATAAAGGAAAAACATAAAAAATGATTAAGCTGGATTAATTAAACCAAATATAATGAGCTTACAAGAACCAAGATCTCCCCAGCCACGATCAATTATTCCCCTCTGTCCTGTATTCTTCAGAGCCTCCAAGATAATATCTGTAGTTTTCTTGGAATCTTCAAGAGGCTTCATAAATTTTTTAAAAAAAAAAATAAATTAAGCGCAAAGAACTAAACTCATTAATCAAATATTGGAAGAATTCAGGTATAGTAAAGGCAAAGG
This sequence comes from Vinca minor, assembly GCA_026122235.1. NCBI lineage: Eukaryota > Viridiplantae > Streptophyta > Magnoliopsida > Gentianales > Apocynaceae > Vinca > Vinca minor. The sequence continues at coordinate 12,135,343 of JAOCZM010000011.1, read as the reverse complement.
TTAGAAGAAACGCCATACCATGCTTCCAAACCCAATATATATGGGTTTAGGCCCCTTTTGTATCCACTGAAGAAAGTCTTCCCGAGGTTGATAATTTGATCCAAGATTAAGAAAACAATAGCCAACAACATCAACCAGAGGACCCCAATCTGCACATAAATGTTGCAACTTTGAAAATAAATTATGCAATGAACCATCACGTAATTAAACATCAAGAAACAACTGTCTTTGATCAGTGAGAAAGAGCTTTTGAGGCCCAGTGGAAGAGATTTTTTGTAGAGGAAATCAAGAGATATCCAGTTTTATTAAGCTTCTTCATCAACTAGAGGATATAGACTCGTAACTCATGCACGTCATACTCTCCACCAATTTTGTTAAGGTGACAAGTCGCAGAGGGGTTTAAAGTTTTGAGGCGCAAAAGGGCAAGCGCCTTTTGTAAATTTATAGAAAGACGTGCGCCTATTGAATATAAAATATTATATATAGCATGTAAATTTTGATTCATATAATAATAACTAAACAGAAATAAAATAATCAAATTAGAAAATAAAAGACTAATGTCTAATCATCGTAATCTTTTGAATCCCAAGAGAAATGTCTAATGCCTAATCAATTTTCTCTGTAATTCCCCTGTAATTCCTATACATGTTATCCTTCCTTCCAAGAAAAGAAAAATTGCAATTCTGGTGCTCTCTCCGCACCATCTCCAAAGAGTAAAAAATACTCAGATGGTCATGTCTGTCATTAACAATTAGAAAAAACAGAACAGAAAAATGCTAAGGGACTTTGAGTTAAAGAGAAAAGGATAAATAATATCAACTCTAGTACATATCCCATGCTCCTTTATTTTATTTGTTAAATAAATACAATTGTAGGAAAATACAAGCAGTGTTGCAAAAGTCGCTAGTCGGTCGGCAGACAGGGGACTAGCGACTTGTCGGTGTAGTCGGGGACTAGTCGGCGACCCTAAATATTAAATATATTTTATTTTAATCATTCTCGGAAATGTTTTCTTTTATATTTTTGGTCCAATTAAAAATTAAAAATATAAAGTAGGCCATTTAGAACTTGTTTGTAACATAAGTGTTTTATGGGATTTTATGTGCTAATATTTTAATTGCATTTTTAGTCCCGAGTATATAAATACATTTATCTAACCCTAGAGGAAGAAAACCCTAAAAACATTTCCTTCCTCCCTTTTCTCTCTCCTCAGCAGCGCCCCCTCCCTCTTCTGCAACCGCGACACCACCGTCTTCTTCTCCAACAACCGCCACCGTCTCTCTCTCCTTTCTTCTTCTCCTCTCCCTCTTCTTCTCTCTCTCCGTTCCAATGTTGCAAAAGTCGCTAGTCGCTAGTCGGTCAGCAGACAGGGGACTAGCGACTAGTCGGCCTAATCGGGGAGTAGTCGGAGAGTAGTCGGCGACCCTAAATTACAACGTAATTTTAAAATTTATATTATCCTAAAGTTTAGGGACTAAAATGCAGATATTTATCCTACTATATTTCTGAAATATTTTATTTTAATCATTCTCAAATATGTTTTCTTATATATTTTTGGTCCAATTAAATATTAAAAATATAAAGTAGGCCATTTACGACTTGTTTGTAACATAAGTGTTTTATGGGATTTTATGTGCTAATAGTTTAATTACACGTTTAGTCCTGTGTATATAAAAGCTTCTATGTAACCCTAGAGGAAGAAAACCCTAAAAATATAAAAGCTTCTCCAGAGGCGCCCCTCCCTCTGGCCTCTTCTCACCAGTCACCACCGTCCTCTTCTTCTTCTCCGACAGACAACCGCCACCGTTTCTCTCTCTTTTCCTCTCCCTCTTCTTCGACAACTGCTGTGTTGCTTACTTCGAATGGTGGATTACATGTCGGTGTACTTGGTCAATGATGAAACCAAGGCTGAAACGGAAGCTGGAATCTTCTTCTTCTTCTTTGGGAAGCTGGAATCTTCTTCTTCTTCTCCGAGACTCCGACAACCACCACCGTTCCTTCCCATCACCGTCACCGCCACCGCCACCAATTCTTCTCCGAGAACGGTACGTTTTTTTCTCTCTCTCTCTCTCTCTTTCTTTGTCTTCTCGTCGGAATTTTGACCAATTTTTTTCAAAGACCCGATTTTTTGGATTTCTAGGCGGCCACCGGCCGACTACCGACTAGTCGCCGGCTAATCGGCCGACTAGGCCGAGTTTTACAACACTGCTCCGTTCTCCCCTTCCTCAATGTCGAAGCACCTCACCTCTCCTCCCCGCTGCTCCTTCCAGTCACCGCCACCGCCGCCGCCGCCCGTGTGCACCCGCTGCAAGTACGTGTTTTTCTCTCACTCTATTTGTCTTTCCCCCCGATTTTTGGCCAACTGGTCGACTTTTGACCTACTAGATCCGATTTTTGACCGACTAGATCTGACTATTAACCGATTAGATCAGACTTTTGACCGATTTGTTTACCCCATTTTTGGATTTCTAGGCGATAGGTGGCCGACTACCGACTAGTCCCCGACTAATCGGCAGACTAGGCCGATTTTTACAACCCTGAATACAAGAAAAAATTCTTTTTGGCCCCAAAGGATTAATTCCAGAAAGGCGCGCCTAGTGCCTGGAGTCTTTTCTTTAAGGCGCACCTCCCTAAGATGTTGAGGCGCTATGCCTCGAGCCTCGAACCTTGAGCCTGAGGTACGCACCTTAGCTCTCTAATGTATCTAAAATAAATGGATATTCCCCTCCTAAACCTTATCTCTGAACTTATCACTCTTCCCTCTCTACTTTACCTAAATGCACAACACCAATTATTTTATCAACATCATTTTCTCTTGCACCTAAATTTTCTTATTTCAATTATACCCAACTATCTAAACAAGTCCAGCTCAGGAATTTTTTAATTGTCTTATATTTATCTTTACCTTCTTATTTACCAACAAATGCCGAGCATCAGAGTAGAAAAGGACCCAATTATTATTTAAGATATGAAAGATCTACTTTAAAATGCCATCTTTCTAAAGTAATACAAATAATAAATGAAATTGATTGATTGCAGCCTGTTATTTCATGTTTTTAAATCACAAAGGACTAACATCAATAGAGAGAGAGAGAGAGAGAGAGAGAGAGAGAGAGAGAGAGAGAGATGTACCAGGAAATTAAATCTAAAGAATACATGATTACTATGAAAGAGAAAAAGAAAGGGACAGAACAAGTCATTACTGAATGTATTTCACATTTAAACAGACATACCGCTTGGTTTGGAAACGACATGGGGGCTCCACATATAGCCTGTTGGCAAATGAGAAATTGAGCCATTGTACATACTGAGGTATGCAATAGGAGGAAGCTTCAACTTCTTTTTCCTGAAGTCATTAATATATCCTCTTATACCCCACCATACTAGTAGATCCACAATAAAATATGAAATCTGGATAGACCAAAGCATATATTAGGCAAAATTATTAAAGCAACATTATAATTTTTAAACTTAAAATTAGGAAGACAAACTAGTGAATTACCCAGTAACCAGCACTTTGAGGAACACGTGCTAATGGGTGAGGAAATTCATACGTCGGCCTGCCCATCACAACCAAATTTGAGAATGAGTTACCAAAATATATTTGACAACGAATTCCCATTATGAGCTAATTGAGTAATATGCGGTGAGAAATCATTTTAGGTTGATAATAAAATGGAACATAAAACTTCAATAAGGGATCCAAAGGAAGAGCATCTGTGCATGTAAAACTATTGCTCCTTCAGTTTATGAATAATTATCCAAGAGAAAATAGAATAAAATAAATTTATATTCCCTGCCAAATTTATAAACTAGGTCTTGCAGCTTGAATGGTAATACCAGGGCGGGTAGGAAAGTATGAGAACAAGGAAAGACCAAAGAATAAAGATTGGAGAAAATGTCACCACACTCACGTCCAAGGCATTGTGAAAAAGATGTGCAGTGGTACCCCAAGAGCTTCAGCAACATGCGCATGTCCTGCCAACACGGGCATTTTCAAACACGCAATTTATTATCACATGGTAGAGTTGGTCAAAATACATCTTGAAGACCATAAGAAGTCATGATACGGATCATAAACTGATAAAAGCAGATTAAACCTCACTTTACACCGTGTTTTTATTTCACCAGTGCCTAAAAGGGATTTTTATCAGATTCCTATATATGCAATGAACACGTGTTCACTAGAGAAATATCAGCCACTAACTTATCCTCAGGAAAGATTTCAGGCACCAATACTGAATCAACTTCATAACCACATGTAGAATATCATATCACCTTGCACTCATATCAAGACATTGTGCCCCATCACTTCTACTTAAATTCTACATTGTAAGTTGCTTAAAATTTACAAAAGTTTTCAAGTGGCAAAAGTAAGAATAAGACCAAGTATTGATATTCAATAAGATCCAACAACCGTAATTTATTTTAAAAACAAGCAGACACAGATGAACTCCCAAGTGTGCATACATAACAACATAAAACAAGTACAGGAATGCAGAGCTTTCAAGTGATCTTTTCCCGTTCTTTTTTTCTTGTTTTTGTTCTCTTTCCACTTTTCTGCCGAGGAGTGGTTAGAAAGATTGGATATATAGACTAACCATAAGCAGGAGGATTTGCAATGATTGCCTGAGCCCTGAAAGGTCTGCCTGATTCTATATCTGGCTCTGTACAAGCTGGAAGAAGAGACTCAATGATGGCCTTAAGCTGCTTTCTCTGTCCAGATATTTCTCCCGGCGAAGATGGAATCAGACCTTTATTCCGAGCCATATCTACAGAAGCAGGACGAAAATAATCATATTCGCAAACAAATATAAATCACATCTGTATCAAGAAAAATATATATTTGTATGTCTGGGACCTCTTACATCCTGCCAATATCCGAGGATCACCGCCCAATGGGAAAAAATCTACACCAACCGACTTCACAAAATCATGGAAGTTAGTATGAGTTGCCAGTCTAACATGATGACCAAACTCCTGTAAACATTCAAAGCCCATTGCACACAAAAGTAAGGGATTAAACTGAGTTCCTTCATAAGAAGGTGGCGTGTGATAATTTACCAGCAGAAATTCACAAGACACCATGTATTCTTCAAGTATGTTCACGAGACAACAGTTATTAAATTGGCCTCGAGATAACACAAGCACAGAAAGCATTTATGCAAAAGAACACATTAGCTTATAAGCCATTTGTAGTTAAGTCCGCGGATGATAATAAATCTGGATATGTCTAAACAAGAAGCAATTAAATCAACTTCACCTGAATAAACAAGGCTTTCTTTTGCAAAGAATAAAATTAGTGCCAGTGGAGAAAATCCAACAGTATATCTTATCGGTGACAAAAAAATAACTTGACTCCCAAAACAGAAAGAAAAATAGTGCGGAACTCAATAACATCTGCAGCAGTAATGGATGCATGATGAGACTAAAAATCAGGGTAGGTTCTGGACCACTTCTTCTCAAGTCGTCGAATGTTAAATGTGCTCTAAAAAGAATAATAATAAATAAATAAAGGCAAAGGGGCTCTATTAAAAATCGGTAGACCCTAATGAGACAAAGAGAATACTTAAAATGTGAGAATATAAACATTACTTTCCTACTGTATGCTTAATTTCTTATGAACGCTTCATGAAAATACCAGAAAATTACAGAATTGTTTTGCATCTTATTGTTCTACTGCTTTATTAACAACACTGACCAATTCTAGAGTTAAACTTTCTTACCAACAACCACCTTTAATCAATGTTCTACAAAAGGTAAGATCTTCATCACTTGGCCAAAAAAAGAAGGTAAGATATTCATCAATATATCTACTCAAATCCCCATTTATATTTGCCTACACTAAATTCCAGCTCATGTGACTTTAAACATCAGGAAATATCAAACAGAGAAGCCAAAACTTTTCACATAATCAAAGCAGCAAGCATGGTAAACAAATACAATGAGAAAGTAGAACCATAATGTGCATCTTTGTAGGTTCAGTTAGTTTAGATGGAAGCCAGCAGATAACATGCCTGCAATCTCTTAGATATAGCGAGAAAAGGCTGAACATCTCCTCTTGTTCCAACTACAAGGACTGCAATCTTCAATTTTGGAATTGATTTTTTGTAATAATCAATAATCTGATCTATTGATGGAGGAGGCCCTTCAACCGAATGAAGTTCTAACAATTCAGAAGCTAGAGGTCCACTCTTCAGTATATCAACTTCTATCGTCCCATCATTTTGGATTTTTACTAGGTCCATAATGAGTCTTTCCTGAAAGAAAAAATATAGAACCCTGTTATCTCAGGGAACATGAAAAAGTGCATGCTTTTCATGCACAAACTTAGAGAAACAGTCATCTAGTAATGGTGGTCTTTCATGATGGAATCTTCCATCAGTAATTTGAAGCACTATGTGCTTACATATATCAAGAGACTCAATTCTCCATATGCTGGATAGACTTTATCGAATTCTTTAATTAACATCAGAAGCTATTAACTCCCTTCTAATACATGAATCAGAAAATAATCAATCAAGAAAGTTCTAAAGTTCAAGCCAGTGGGAAGTCACAGAAACCACATGTTTACTTGGATGACAAATTTCATTATTGCAATTTAGTTCTCAAGTAAATGTGTAGCGTTCTCAAAATCCATCTACCAAGTGAATGAATGTATGATGTATGCAATATCGTTCAAGTGCAATTCTTCTGTGATGGAGGACAGTGTTCTGACATGGATTACGCAAGCCAAAAAATAGATTATGAAATACTGCAGCTCCAAAATGGAATTCGGTTGACAAGAAATAAATAATCCATTTTATTCCAAATAACTTCTTGTGAAGTTTTGGAGCGGCAGAATTGCTTTCCAAATGCATAGCCAAATATAAGAAACGAGCTGAACATTTAGGTTAGCATTGTGAGAAGAATTTTATTAACATCTTTTACTTATAGTTTTAGAACTACACTTGCTCAATGTCCTCTTCTGGTTTCTTGAATCGGCATGTGTCCCTCTTTATTCTTAAAACTCTAAGTAAAATATGTAGGAATCTACAGATAGAAAAGAACATTAAAATACGATGAACCATTTCCAGCTCACAATTATAGTCAAAATATAACATGATTTAATATTAACCCAGAGTCCCAGACTAGTCCTAGATAAAAAGTTCTAGGGAGCAAACCAATCTTATTTGCACTATAACAAAATTCAGGAGACAGTATACAGAAACAAGGCATACAAGAGTCACTTTATAAAAGATGAATCGTTTGAAAACAGTCAAAGCTTATCAAGCAGCAAGGAAAACAATGATGTACAGCAAAATGCTTGCACGTATGCAAATTTCATCTTTGTACAATTGATACTGAATCGGAAATGGAATACAAAAAAAATGAATACAGCAAGATGCAACTAAAATCAAAATTTACCCTTTCACGCTTCGATAGTTTGTCCAGTTTTAGGTCATAGAGTGGACTCCCCTTCTTCTCAGTCATGGATCTTGTAAAAGCAATATCATGGCCTTCAAGGAAGAGATTTCTGCGACTTCCAACAGGAGCAGTAATACAATGGTCCAAACCTTAAGGTACACAACATTTAAAAGGGTAAATGAATAAGCGCAATCACACTCTCATCTAAATAAAATGACTAATACTTGGCATCAATAAATAAATAGAATGACTAATTGCTAAGTTTGACAGACAATGCACTTCTTATATGATCTTTGGGACTTGACATTCTAATAGCAACTAATCATCCTATATTAAAGCTTAATTGGAAGAAATTTAACATTTGTCAGAGGTTTGGCATAGTGAGAGTTGCCCTGTCAAAACATCAGCCAAACAGAACAAAGATGTGATGTTGTATACAATGAAATTGCTTCAAGTTGAGTAGTATGGGGGTTCACAACAAAGAGTTATACTCCAGGAGATTACAAACTGCCCCTCAAAAGTTATAGTAAACCAGCAATGGTTAAGAGCAGATGGAAGAAGAAATTTATTTTAGAATGTTTCTGCAACGCTCTCAGAAGTACATGCTACTTGCGACTATAAAGTAGACAACAATTTAGCTTCAGGAAAGAAGTTCCCTTTTGCATCTTTTTTCTCTTATTTTCTTCTTTTTTCAGTGATTCTAATGGTACATTACCAGAGAAAACTGTTTGTGATTCAATTCACAGAACTTGTAACGAAGAGATATGCTGTGATTTCCAGAGGAATTTCCACTGCAAAAAAGTCTCGAGTCTCTGTGCAATAATCTAATTTCATTTACATCAATATGATGAAAATGACCTTGGTGGAAAGCAGTGGAAGACAGAACGAGAACAAGAGCAAAACCATCAATTCCGAATAAGTACTTATTTGTGGAGTATTTCATTAGAAAGTTCCGAACCAACATTTTCAATCTCTAGCAAATTGATATTGAAACAACTTGTTGTCTATACAATGATAAAGAAAGGCAATGCCAAGATTCTTTGGATCTTCAGTTAATGATCTCGTCTTTTCCCTTAAAAATCTCACCCAGCAAGGTACATTCCCAGACAAAGCAATTTTAAGCACCCAATACATGTCAGCTAGCTCGGGCTCAACGCCTCAATGTCTAGTTCCTTCAAAATTTATGGGGAGAGGATGGGGGAGTGAGGCAGAGGAGCAAAAGCAACTAAAGATGATTTCTTACAAAAATGACTCAGGAATGGGAAATATAATGAAAGAGGCATAACAAAAAGCAATGAAAAAAAAGACCATATCCGGTGATGTTTTTATCATTTATACGATGGCAATATGCTGAGCAAGCAATGGGACTGGTACAAAGGGAGTACAAAAGAGACAATACTGAAGTTTGCCTCTACTCTATCTTTTATTCCTTTGAATAGTGATGTAAACAAAAATGTACCACTAAATTTTCCAGCCCCTTTGATCAAACATGATTGGGAAAACCATTTCCCCTTTTCAAGGAGCATCAATCTTTTCTTTATATTATCCTTCGGATGTCTAACGAACCATAAAGATATAGCTATTTGTAATGATTTCTGTAATTCCTAAATCCAAATAATTATGCTCCCAATCATCATCATAGATATTACTAGAATTTATCTGAGGTGGAATCATGGAATCAGGTAGATTGACAATATTTATCCTAAGGCAACAAGAACCACAATAATGTTTGGGTCTCGACAGACTAGGAAGCAAATATAAACGACTGCTAGAGACCTTCATTCCAAGATCAAAAAAGGAAATCAAAATTGTGTTAGCATATATCAATCAAGATATAAACAACCGTGTATGAACTAACCTCGTTTTGCCAGAGGAGATGCGCTCGCACTTGAGTCTCCCGACTGAGAAATCTTAAGACCTGATGAATGCTGCATCACATCTGTCCTTTTATGAGTAGTGCATGCTTCACACTGCTCTTCCGAAGACTTCTTATCCACTCCCGATGAAAAACTTCTCCTATGATCATCTAATTCATCAGAAAATCCAGCATCAGACTTCCTGCGTCCAGAATTATCAGCTACTTCCAATGTATCCGTCCTTTGATTCCGTGTTCCATTTGATGATTCAGCGCTAAATTGCTCATTGAGAGTCCTCTTCTCCAATTGAACCGAGTGATTGACACCTTGGGTCTGGTGGGTTTTTTCCCCATTTTGCAAATATACAGTTCTTTTACCAGTCCCATTGGCATCCATTTCATATGATGAGTTCCAAATCCTCTTGAAACTCACCCCCAAAAAAAAAGGAATTTTACAAAACCTTCAACAACACTTCCAATTCCAATATACCATTCAAATTATAAACAAAACTTATATATGAAAATGAAAAACAAATCCAGAATCACCCCCAAATTCACTTCCAAACTAAAGAACAAGAATCAAAGAAACCCAGAATCTGAAAACCCCTTCAACACAAGTCTTGATGCTTAAAGTTTCTGAATCTACGACGAATTCACCCTGAAGATGTGAAAGAACATGGCAAATTAGGACATAAAGAGGCAAAATCCAAGCTGTACTTTTTTTCATAAATTAAAACTTCAAGAAAACAAGCCTAACGGTCAAATCACGCTTTAGAATGTTTGGTATATATCAAATTAAACAAACAACATAGTAAACTCCGACCAACCCAGTTTACAAAATCCAGTAAATCTTCATACTTAGCCATCCAAATCATCAACAGAGCAAAGAAAAAGACAATTCAAGAGTAAATGGATACAAAAACAACAACGCATAAGTGAATAACGTGCAATGCTAATAAATGCTCAACTACCAATTATTAGTTAATTGAAAGAAACCAAAATTGCATACAATTTAAGGAGATTCGGATACTACCTTAAAAAAATGAACGGGAAAGGTTGAAGCAGAGAGAGCTTCTCGATCTTTATTGGATTTTTTGGTGGAAGAAATGATTAACAAACTCCTTTGTAAGAACTTTAAAGAATATTGATTGATTATACGTATGTTTTGTAAAACCCAGCAAAGCAAAGATTAAAAGTTGGATAAAATTAACAACTTTTACAGCTAATGATGAAAATTTGGGGTAAAAAGAAAGAAGGGACCTTTTACTTACCACGTTTGACTAGAAAAAATACTCATGATTGATTTGGTAATAAAAAATAAAAAAAAGATTGGGAAAGTCTTAGGAAGGACCGGACCACGACCCCACTTGTGGACCGGATTCATGATATATACCAAATTTTACTAATTGACCTACTAAACCCTTTCACTTCACAACTTCTCCGAGGTGGCAAATTGTGGAGAGGGACGCATTATCGATTCATGATATATATAATGTGGAAGTTTCAACTCTCCAATGTGGGGGTGGCTTCTTGTGGGTACCAAGTTAAAAAGTCATTCCACCTGGTCGAGCTGCTGATTCGCCTTGATTTACATCCTCTAACTAATCTGTCGGATCAGAGTGGGGAGGCGTGGGTATCTCCTTTTTTAGTAGAGGGCTTCAACCTCCCAATCTCCATTCCCCAGGGCCGGCTATAAAGTGCTCAATATTTTTGACCAAACAGGACTTTCAAAAATTAGGAGTTCTAATTTTTTTAATTATATGTATATATATGTGTGTATTTTTTTGAAGAAATAATAAGAATTATGAATTATTTACTCAGTATAAAGAATCCATCGGTCGAAATTGCAAAGCAAAAACGATGGATAAAGAAGAAGGAGATGTTTTGGGCACAATCATTTTAGTTATACTATAATTCAATTGACTATTTTTAGTTCCTTTCTTTTTTAGTTTTAAATGATATTATTATATAATATAATGTTAATCTGTTAAAAATTATATCAAATGGATGAATAAAAATCATGACCATTGCTCATTGATTTTGTTTGGAAATTCGAGAATCGTATTATATTTTGACATTTTTTATAATTTATATTTTTTAAAAATAATTTAGGATTCTAACTTTGATAAATAATACATAGTCTTACTATTGTTCGAGGCGTCTCTGTGACCCCTCGCCTTCTTCAGTTTTCCATCATGGTGGTAGTCTCTTCTCATCTTCACATTTGGACAGGTACGTAATTGAAGTTTCGAGATGTTCTCAAAATTTTCTCTCTCGCTGTGAACTTCATATTATCCTTTCATCCTACCAAATCTAGAAGAGAGATGAGATAAATGGTAGGCCTAGCGGCTGTTTGATGGCGGAGAAAGAAAATTGCAGTAGGAGGATCGAAGATAATGAAATTTCATCATGGAGGAAGACATAGGCGGATCTATGACCGGCAAGGTGGTGTAATTGCACCACCAGAATTTTTTTTTTTTTTTTTTTTTTTCCTTTTTATTGCCTCTCTATGAATTTTATCAGTTTCGCCCCAGATTTGCACCACTACATTTCGACTCCTGCGTCCGGCTATGGAGGAAGAGGACTGAAGATGATAATTTTAGATAATGAGGTATAAAATAGAAAATAATTTAGGTATAGAAAATAAATTAACTTCTAAATTCAATAATTAACCACATGAATATCTTGCAAGCACAAGATATTGTAAGTCAATTTAGTCTCTTGCGTATTACCGGACTATGGTGGCTAGGACTGAGTCAGGTCATCCATGGTTGAGAGGAGGGAGAGAGAAAAAAGTGAAGAGATCTCTAGGTAAAAAAAAGTAACATGTGTCTTATCTAGATTGAGCCCGTTCTACAAGTGGGGTTGTAGACCAGCTTTACTTAAACAATTCTACAAAGTCCTAAATAAGTACTGCAGAGATATATGTAAATCTTCTAAAAAAAAATAAATATGATAAAAATAAATGCAACAGATTTCATAAAATAAAATAAATGCTACAGCAAAACAAACCTTAGTTGGCACATTCAAGATTCTGCTGGAACTGTTTGTTCTAAAAGAAAGAAAGAAATAGGATTCTAATCAGTATTTGGCGGCCCAACAAAGAAGAATATTCAGCCGAAGCTACCAAATACATCTACAGCAACGCAAGATCCGTAACCCAGTGAGGCTATAATTTATTTACAATCGTGAGCTCATTATCCTCCCCATACATGTGCATACTTTAAATTTTCTTTTCTAGGGTTCTCTCCTACTCTCGTGAGACACTTCTATTTTCTCTTTATAGGGCAATCGTTCAGCCGGGCTTCAAAAAAAAAATGCATCTACAACAAGACTTTCTTCTTTTTCTCTTTTGTTTTTTTTTAGAAAAAAAAAATTTTTGGAATTTTTTTTTAAAAATAATTACAATATCTTATGATGTTGAATGAGCTCCAGAAATATGTAAATTTTATATAAAAGAATTATATGTATACGAAGAAAATATTTTGATGAAAAATAAATAAATATAAAAATAAATTTTGTTACTCCTTCAGTCCTTCTGCCAATAATAACTTATATATATCAAGTTTTTATTTTAAATCTAGCAAATTTAAAAGATTATTTAAGTTGTGTAAAATTGAAGAATGTGCTAATTAATTATTAAAAAAAAAAAAAGAATGTGCTAATTTTTTGAGAATGAAGGGATAATACTTTTGGTAATGATAGATGAGGGGGAAGATTAGTACCCAAGGAAACAAAGACAGCTAATGGTGTTAGACTTGTTTGCTTCGTGGACTAAACAACTCAGGGGAAGACCGGTAAGAATCATATGTCTCATTTCGTATCTCGTTATTTATTTTATTAATAAAAAATTATTATGCATTAATTTTTAAATTTTAAAAATTTTAAAATAAAAAAAATAGTGAAACTCTCGAAATAAAAATTAATACATTACAATTTCTTAATGATATAATAAAAGACTATCTAGTCATTTTCTTTTTTTAGGAAAAGGCCAATTGGTGAATTTCGTCCTATAACATTATGTGTTTGGTGATAACGGCCCCTGTTCTTTTTTTATTTTGTTTTTAGTAACATAAACAATTTGCGTTTGGCGGTAATGGTCCTTCTGTCCACAACAGTTAAGGTCAACTGTCAGTCAACAAAAATTTAAATGAAAAACATCAAAATTAAAGGGTATTTTGGGAAAAAAACTATTTTATTTTTTGCAAATTGGCACTAAAAGTACCAAAACATAGAACGATTAGTTGTTTTGGTCCCCATTTTCATCCTCCCTCTCTTCTTCATCTCATTGGGCACTCCTTCAAATAATTTCAAACTTACCACACCCAGGGGTGGAAGTGAGTTGAGCCGGCTCGTGAATAGCTCACGATTCGATTCGATATTCGGTTTGACGAGCCCAACTCATGAGCTAAATGAACGATAATTGTTTGTACTCTAAAAGGGAAAATAATTGTCTGTACCCATGTATGTATATATTTATGTGTTCAACCACTCACAATTCACCATATGTATATATATTTAGAAGAAATGTTCACATGACGAATTCTGAATGATTGGGCACATGAATGGGAATATATACAAGTATAGACGATTTTAACCACTCTAAAAGAGTAACTGTAAAGTGATTTTATTTTTTTTAGGAAAAAGAAAACCTAATATAAAAAAACTGAACTATTTCTCGTAAGAAAGGCTTAATGTGTGTGTCTCTCTCTCTCTATATATATATAACAAATTAGCCTCCTACCCCTAAAAATAGTAGATGCACATCTTCTCAAGGAAAATAAACTAAGAAAATCCTAGAAATATCTTATAATCTCCTCATCTTCTTAAAATGGAAGAGTTATTGATTCATATCGAGCTTCTTTATTTGAAAACAGTTCAAGCATTAAGTTGTAAAGGAGATTGGCTCGAATCACTTATGACATTAAGAAGAAACCTAAAGTACATTACTACTTGTCTTTTATTATTGATGATAATTAATTATTAGTCTACAAAATAATTTTTTTATGACAATACTATATTTTTTTTTCAGGTGGAAGAACATGCCACAAAAATTAAATTGCTGAATAAAGTGAAAATATTCAAAACCTCTTTTTCTATATGATCCAAAATGGAATATTCGGTTTTTTTTTTTTTAAATATTTAAAAGTTAATGTTTCATTTTTTTTTTAAAATTGTATACATATTATTTAAATGGGTAAAAAGTGTTTACGCTCATAAACTTTTCTCGATTTTGATTTTTGACCCTAAACTAAAAATTGCAAAGTTCTTAACCCTAAACTTTTTTGGAGTATTAATGTTGATCCGTTCATCCATTATCGTTGTTAAGTTTGGACATAATGATACCACATGACCAAACTCAGGGAAATTTTTGAAAAACATATTTTGCCCTTAAAAAAAAACATATGGGAAAGATGTGAAAAAATAGAAGGAAATGGAAAAAAAAAAAAATCTTTTATGCATGTGGATAACTGATTTTTTATCCCATTGGTATTTTTTTAAGGGTCAAAGATTTTTTTCTTTCTAAAATGCCCGGGAGTTTGGCAATATGGTCCTATTTCGTCCAGATTTAACAGGGAAATTGGATGCAAGGGGCAACATTAATACTTTAAAAAAGTTTAGGGTTTAACTTTGCATCTTTTAGTTCAAGGTAAAAAATCAAAATCGAGAAAAGTTTATAGGGTGTGGATACCTTTCACCATATTTAAATTTTCACAGTTGGCTTTATTATTGTTTAGGGTCAATACTTTAAAAGATGCATATAAATGCTCTATTATTGTTATCAGGACTAATTTCTCCACCTTTTTTTTAGTAACTAGTTCATTTACTTGACTCAAAAATAATTTTTTTAAAGGAAAACTTGGCATTATAGTATAAGGCATCAACGTTTACACACGGCAGACGGGATACAAATAGGGATATCTCAGGACCCAATCGTATGATCGTTCTTGTGAAATTACACTTTCTCACAATTCATATAAAAGACTGTAGCGGCAGTTCCCACAAAAACGCACTAAAATTGAATTTTTCCTCATGACCAGTACATAATGCTTGATAATGATAAAGCATGGGTAACCAAACAATGTGCAACTACCTGTACCAACCATTCCTACAAATTGCAACCCTTAAAATAATTTAAGGATTAAGCTCATGATACAATTTAGTAAAATTCTCAAATTTAAAAAGTTCATTTGTGGGTTCTGGGCCAAGATTCATACTGGGGCACTAGGTTTCTCCTGGTCTGAGCCGACCTGCATCAATACATATTAATATGTCCAGTTTATGTTAATTATCAAAGAGATTTATTCCTCATGGAACTGCGTTCCCTAAACTTTTTCTGAATTAGAAGACTTATGGTAAAAACAATCCTAATACAATTGGTAACTCATATATTCTTGGGATTTAGTTATCTTTTACTGCTTTGATCACCTGATTACTTGTCTTTTGGACATTGAATTATCTCTCTCTAAGCTAAATTAAGCATCGTTGAGTGGTTGGGAAAATCTCCGCCACCTTTTGATAGTCTTTGTCTTGTAGGTTACTTTCTTTTTCTGCAATGTATCTCAACTTGCATTGAGGGCGGAGTTCAAAAATCGGAACTCGTTTGTCCAGGACGCATCATTTGGCGTCCACAATGGTTGTGTTTGACACTACCCACAATACAGACAAATACAATAATCCTACATAAACAACATGTCGTAAAACGGAGGGAGTAGGGGTTTAAACACCTAGGTCACACTCGTCTCCCAAGCCGAAAATCATGCACCTCTAGTGTCTCCTCCCCAAACAACACGATGAACGTCCACTGACTATCACCAAGAGCATGGTTTTGAAACACGGACCGGACCGGCCGGTCGGACCGGTCCGACCGTCGACAGGACCTCCGAGCGGTCCGGTTTGGTGCCAAAACCCGGAAGCTTCAAAAACCGCTCTATTTTGTTTGACTCGGTTGACCCGGGACGGTCCCGACTGCTCGGGTTCGAAACCGCAGAGCGGTTTTGTGGAAACCGTCCAGGGTCCCAACTGCAGCGACCTCCCATCCTCAAATCCTTTCTCCGGCACCCAAAAAGAGGGAAAAAAAAAAAAGAAGGCGGCGGCGAGGCTGAGCCGCGGCAAAAAGAAGAGAAGAGAGGAAATGAAAAGAGGGAGGGAGGAATGAGAAGGGGAGGAAGAAAATAAAAAGAGGAAGGGACGACGATGAGGGTGGTGGCAGGGAGAAGAAAGAATGATGTCGGAGTCGAGGAGACGCGAAGAACCAGGGACCGGGTGAAGAGGTCACCGCAATGCAGTGCAGCGCTGGGAGAAGGAATAGAGAGGGGAGACGGGCGCCGACAAGGGGGGAGGGACTAAAACATTTTAGGGGTTTCTTCCAAATGAGAAAGAAGAAGAATAACCTAGAACTCTCTAGGATAAATTTTAATAAATTTCACATTTAGTCCCCGAACAACCTAAAATTCTCTAAGTAGAAGATTATTAAATTGCGCAGTATGTCCCTCCTTAACTAAACCCAATTTTGTTTAAGCAAAATATATCCGAAACTAAACTTTATATCAGCGAGAAGTTCATTTGGAAAATTTTACATTAACAACATTTTTTATTAATAAGTATATATTATATATTTTTTAATATTTATAACGTTGACCGAGTCGTTGACCGGATCGATGACGGTCCGACCACCGGTCCGACCAGTGACCCGTGACCCGTGACCCAGTGACTTTTCCGGGTCGATGCCCGATCCGGGTTTCAAAACCTTGACCAAGAGGACGACGTGGTCCCAGTTAACAAGGGTACGTTTCAAGTTTCAACAGTTGCATCGGGAATTCCTCGATCACTTTTGCTACAGATTTCATAAAATAAAATAAATGCTACAGCAAAACAAACCTTAGTTGGCACATTCAAGATTCTACTGGAACTGTTTGTTGCTAATCAGTATTTGGCGGCCCAAACAGAGGAATATTTACCCGAAGCTCGCTACCGATTGCAAAAAAAAAAAAAAAAAGTTACCGATTGCACCTACAACAAGAATTTATTCTTTTTTTTTTTTTTTTCAGGAAAAAAAACATTTTGGATTTTTTTTAAAAAAATAATTAAAATATCTTAGGATGTTGAATGAACTCCATAGATATATGTAAATCTTATATAAAAGAAATATATGTATACGAAGAGAATATTTTTATGAAATTTAAATAAATATATAAAAAATAATTTTGTTGCTCCTTTCTGCCAAGAATAACTTTTATATATATAGACTATTTTCTGTTGCAAATTAACTTGATACACATGTGATGTTTCAAGACTGGCTCTATTTTATTAATTATTTTGTGTAATTTTTCAAACTTACTACATGTAAAATTTGATATTATAAAAATAATAGATCAATTTTTTATTTTAAATATAGAAAATTTGAAAGATTATTTAAGTTGTGTAAAATTGAAGAATGTGCTAATTAATTATCAAAAAAAAAGAAAAAAAGAATGTGCTAATTTATTGAGATTGAAGGGATAATAGTTTTGGTAATGTTAGAAGAGGGGGCAGATTAGCACCCAAGGAAACAAAGATAGCTAATGGTGTTAGACTTTGTTTGCTTCGTGGAATAAAAAACTAAGGGGAAGAAATACATACCCATGGGTTTGGTCTGATTTGAGACTCAAATTCAAACCCAAACCAGTTGTGAATTGAGTTTAGAAATAAAATCTGAAGTATTAAATAATCTAAAATTTGGTTTGACTTTGAAACTGAGACCAAAGTCTCAAACTCAAACTCAAACTCAATTCAAGCACACATTTTGTTTGCTTCGTGGACTAAACAACTAAGGGGAGGAAATACATACACATGACAATAAATTCAAGAAAGTCCAATTACCCAAAGACTATCTAGTTTTTGAGAAAATTTTTCTAGTCTTTAATGGATTATGTTTCTTTTTTTTTCTTTGTAAAAAGAATGTTAGAATATAATTATAATTCATATCAATACCAGTCAACAAAATGGAATTCGAAGTGAAACTATTGTTTTTGCTAAATAAACTGAAAACTATTCAACACCTCTTTTTCCATCAACTCCTTTGGCTTATACAATTAGTTAGGAGAAAAATGCGTTTTCTAAATGAAACTCCCACTTATTCAAAATATAAGTCTTTTTAGGAGTTGTTATTTGTTACAAGATATAAGTCCGAAAAATGTGTCATTATTGACTGATTTTCTCCTACATCATTTTCTTCCCATATTAATTTTGGTCAAAATGTATAGTTAATCTCATGCAACTCTCTATTAATTTCTTTGTTATTTGGAGTATTAAGTATGGGTACTTTAGTCATTCTGATTAATATATTAATTTGTGTTAAAACTCCTAAAAATACTTATATTTTGAATCTTAGGGAGAACAAAATTGCATATTTTTATTTTAAAATATTTAAAAGTGAATGTTCTATTTTTAAAATTGTATATATACTATTTAAAATTTCATGGTTAACTTTCTTGATTTAAAAGATATATATATATATATATATATATATATATATATATATATATATATATATATATATATATATATATATATGCGCTCCATTATTGTTATCGTGGCTAATTTTATTGGAAAATGAATTTGAGAGGAAAAGGAAAAAGTCCCCAATTTTCTTATTTCCAATTAAGCTGATGATCAGCTTATTTATACAGAAAAGGAAAGAAAATCGCCTTCTAACTGATTCTAGGGAAATGATCCTATGCGGCATACCAGAATCATTTAAGCTACAAAACAAGACTATTAATTCTATTGGACCTATACTTCTGGGCTTTATTTAAATAAAAGATAACAGCCCAAACTCTAAACTCTATTCTGTTTATTATTTGAGACTGGTCTAGCCCATCTTTGCGGCCCAGTCCAGTTCCTTTTATTTCTTCTTCTTCATTCCAGCTTTGATCCTTTGCTGAGAGCATTGCTTCTTCTTCTGCACTTTGATCCAACTGATCTTCTCTTTCAACATCCTCCCTCAAGCTGATCCTTTGTACAAGTTGAACAACCCCAAACTCTTTATCAAAAACTGAAGTCTGATGGAGTGCAAACCTTTTGTGAAAATATCTGCCAATTGCCTTTCAGAACTGACTGGTAGAGGTTTTAACACATTGGCAATAAGCTTTTCTCTCCCAACATGGCAGTCTATATCAATGTGCTTTGTCCTCTCAATGTATATAGCACTTGCACTGTCACAAAATAAAGGAACAACTTGATTCTGTTTAATGCCTAAGTTTTCTAACAAATATATGAGCCATTGAATCTCACAGGTGGTCATGGCCATTGCCCTGTACTCAGCCTCTGCTGAGCTTCTAGAAACAGTGTTTTGTTTCTTGGATTTCCAAGAAATTAAAGAACTTCCAAGAAAAACACAAAAGCCTGTAACTGATCTTCTTGTTTCATTGCAGCCCCCCAATCACTATCAACAAAACCTTTTAACTACAAACTTGAATGTGCGGGATAAAATAGGCCTTGACCTGGGGCACCTTTCAAATATCTGAGCAACCTTCCAACAGCTTTATGATGTAGTAATGTAGGCTGATCAAGAAACTGACTTAGCTGTTGCACTGTGTATGCTATATCAGGCCTGGTTACTGTTAGGTAAATCAGTTTCCCTATGACCCTTCTGTACTTAGTGATGTCCTTCAATTGTTCAGCATCATTGTGACAATACTTTGCAGAAGGGTCAATAGGAGTAGTTCTAGGATGACTATTCAGATAACCTTCATCCTTTAACAAATCCAATACATACTTTCTCTGAGATAGTACAATGCCTTTAGAACTTCTTATCACTTCTATACCTAGAAAATACTTTACCTTTCCCAAGTCTTTGATCTTGAACTCCCCATATAGAAAAGACTTGACAGAAATAATATCAGTCATATTGTCACTCACCAGTAGCACATCATCTACATAAACCAGCAAAGAGATAAAGGAAGAAGATGTGTGCTTGACAAATAGACTATAGTCATGCCATCACTGTCTAAAACCAAGTTTGAGTAAGGCTGCAGTAAGAGTGGCATTCCATTCCCTACTGGCCTGTTTCAATCCATAAAGAGATTTCTTTAACTTGCAACCTTGACCTGGCAATAATCCATGAAGACCAGGTGGAGGATGCATATAAATGTCTTCATGTACATCCCCATGTAAAAAAACATTGTTGATATCAAGTTGGTGGACAATCCAGCCTTTAGCAGCAGCCAAAGCCAACAGAATCCTGATACTTGTCATTTTTGCAACTGGAGAAAAAGTGTTAAGGAAATCCACTCCAGCCTGTTGTGTATATCCTTTGGCTACAAGTCTAGCCTTGTATCTTTCCACACTACCATCAGCCAAATACTTAATTTTATAAATCCATTTGTTATCTATAGGAGTTTTATCAGGAGGTAAAAAGGTAATCTCCCAAGTATTATTCTCTGCCAAAGCTGAAAGCTCAGCAGTCATTCAATCCTTCCAGACTTGATGTTTAGAAGCCTCTTCATATGTAGCAGGTTCCCAATTCACATCTAAAGCATTTACAAAAGACAACTGATTCTGATGCAAGTGTTCATATGAAATGACCTTGTGAATGCTATGAGGTGAAGTAAAACCAGGAGTGACATAATCATCAAGATAAGCAGGCTGTTTGATTTGTCTACCAGACTTTACTGATAGAAGGAATATGAGCATTCACCGGTTGAGAAGTAGGAGGAATAATGGATGGAGATTGACCTAAGAATTCAGTAGGTGTCATGGGGATAGATGTTTGATCAAGAAACTGAGATGGTGAAGAAGGAACTAAGATGGCATTATTATCAGTGTCATTGACACAAAAAGGAAACAAATGTTCCAGAAAGATAACATTTCTGGAAACAAAGACATCATGAGTTTCAACATCAAGTAGAATATATCCTTTAGAAGTATCTGACTGACCTATGTACGCACACTTTTTGCCTCTAGGGTCAAATTTTCCTCTGTCATGTGCTAAGGTACAGGCATAACTGAGGCATCCAAATACTTTCAAGTTGTCATACACAGGTTCCTTTTGATATAGAAAATGATAAGGAGTTTGATTTTTTAGTATATGAGTGGGGGTGAGATTAATCAGATAAGTAGCATGTTTAATACAGTATTCCCAAAAAGATATAAGAATGTGAGATTGAAACTTAAGTGCCCTAGCCACATTGAGGATGTGTTGATGTTTCCTCTCAACTAATCCATTTTGTTGTGGAGTTTGAACACAGGAAGTCTGGTGCAGAATGCCATGTTTTGAATAAAACTGAGGCATTAAAAACTCTGCACCATTGTCTGTCCTGATTATTTTGCATTTGATATCAAATTGTGTATGAATGAACATACAGAAAGACTGTAAAGCATTGGCAGTCTCAGATTTAGTTTTGAGGAGAAAAGTCCAAGTGAATCTACTATAGTCATCTACTATAGTGAGGAAATATTGATGTCCATGAACAGTAAGTTCTTTGTATGGACCCCAAATATCAGCATGAATAAGGTCAAATATCCCATGAACAACAGATGTTCTGAGAGGGAAAGGCAATTTATGTTGTTTGGCAAGAGGACATATAGAACAATCACAAATGTCAGTACATTTAGAAGCAATAAAAATGGCTTTAATTTGCCTTAATCTCTTAGAAGATAAGTGCCCTAACCTGTAATGCCAAAGCATTTTATTAACTTCTGTTGCTTTAACATGTGCAACAGTAGGTATACTAAACTTAGTAGAATGAATAGAAGGAAAACAAGGAAGACAATGAGGTGAAGTAGTCTTACTGAAGTAGTAAAGTCCTTCCCATTCCTTAGCTATCCCAAACCTCTTCAAGGTGTAAAGGTCCTGAATATAACAATGACCAGGAAAACAAGATATATAACAATGAGCTTGATATACTAACTTAGACACAAAAAGGATATTAAGTCTGAAAGATGGAACATAAAGAACATCATGCAAAATGATGTCAGGAGTTAAGTTCACAATGTCTTTCTTAGTCACAGGAATAGAAGTTTGATTAGGTAGCTTTATGAACAGATTAGATACACTGATAGATGATGCAAAAAGATTATCAGAACAAGCAACATGATCAGTTGCTCTATAATCAATTATCCAAGTATCAACTAAAGACATGATAGGCATACCTGTTTGAATATTGAATTGATCATTTTGCACCAAGGTGGCTTGATGAATGACAGGAGTTGAGAATGAAGGAGCAGCTGTTCCAGAAGCAAATGAATGATGTGCATTTCCATTGTGTTCAAGACACACAGTCATCATCATCTGGATAAGTTGCTGTTGTTGTTCCTGAGAGAAACTTGCACTTGATCCTTCCTTTGAAACATTAGCTATAGGTGTTCTCACAGTAGATGTATTACCTACAACTTGATTGACTGACTTGAAGTTTCCTTTGTTATCCCAGCCATTAGAGCTACTTCCTCTTGCAAAACTTGTATTGCCTTGTGGATATCCATGCTTTTTATAGCATCTATCCACATAATGTCCTACTTTGCCACAATAAGTACACATAAACATTTGTTTCTGATTGCCAAAGGTTGACTTCTTATATCCAGCATTTACTGCACTTACAGACATAGAATTGATATGCTTCATCCTGTTCATCTGACCTGTGTTAGTTTCTTCAAAATTCTCAGCATCAAAACTCGCATTCTGATTGCATAAACTCTGAGAATCAATGTTATGTTGTGCAGCATATAAGAACTGAGTTTCATGCTATTCTTCCATTCCAAACACTACCTCTATATCAGGTAAAGGTTTTGTCATTAAAACACTAGATCTAACAGGAGCAAAATTTTCATTAAGACCTTTAAGGAATCTGACAACATATTCCTTATTATATTGCTCATGAACAGCATTCAATCCACCACAAGTGCAAGCAGGCAAACCTCTCAAAGCACATAACTCATCCCAAACTACCTTTAAATCTGTATAAAAGGAATCTGCACTCTTGTTTCCTTGTTTCAAAGCATAAAACTCCTCTAGAGTATCAGATAATCTGTAAACATTACCTTTTGTATACCTTTTCTCCAGATTTTTCCATACTTCACTGGCAGTAGAACATGAGCTAACACTCATTCTGATAGTATCAGACAAAGTGTTCAGTATCCAGGTCATGACTAACTGGTCAGCTTGTTCCCAATGCCTATAAAGTTTATTAGTTTTTCCAGGAGCTGTAAATCCTGTCACAGTTTCTATGAAACATAACTTGTTTCTAGTCACAATACCTCTGCGCATTTCTCTTATCCATGTATGATAATTGGATGAACTGAGAACAATTTTGGTTAATATGAAGGATGAATTTTCACTAGGATGAACAGAAAAATGATGAATCGCAACTACTTCTACATTTGTCATGTTTGATTCAAACTATGTTGATTAAGCTTCTAATAGCTCAGAACAATCTGAGAATTGAAGAAAAATAAGAGCAATCAGCGGAGCAAACCTTGCTCTGATACCATATTGGAAAATGAATTTGAGAGGAAAAGGAAAAAATCCCCAATTTTCTTATTTCCAATTAAGTTGATGATCAGCTTATTTATACATAAAAGGAAAGAAAACCTCCTTCTAACTGATTCTAGGGAAATGATCCTATGCGGCATACCATAATCATTTAAGCTACAAAACAAGACTATTAATTCTATTGGACCTATACTTCTGGGCTTTATTTAAATAAAAGATAACAGCCCAAACTCTAAACTCTATTCTGTTTATTATTTGAGACTGGTCTAGCCCATCTTTGCGGCCCAATCCAGTTCCTTTTATTTATTCTTCTTCATTCCAGCTTTGATCATTTGTTGAGAGCATTGCTGCTTCTTCTGCACTTTGATCCAACTGATCTTCTCTTTCAACAAATTTCTCTACTTTTGTTTTTTTAGTAACTAGTTTATTTATTTGACTTAAAAAGTTTTTTTTAAGAAAAACTTGGCATTATATTATAAGCCACCAACGTTTGCACACAATCGACTAGATGCAAGCAGGGATATCTCAGGACCATTACATAATACTTGATAATGATAAAGCATGGGTAGCCAAACAATGTGCAACTACCTCACCACAAATTGCAACCCTTAAAATAATTCAACGATTAAATACAATTTAGTAAAATTGTATCAAATTTAGGAAGGTCGTCTTGCTGAGCATTCATCCTCTTAATCATTGCCACAAAATCATCGTCTACTACCACATTTTGTAAGCCAAGAGAATCCACCAACCATATTCCCAAAATAGAAACTTCAACCTCTCAAAATAACTTCATTAAATCGCATTCTGGCATGGGGGTATACAAATGGATTTTAAGTATGGCATGAAAAGGTTTCCTCACAGTCGATGTCTTCTAATTGAGTGTAACCTTTTGCAATCAACCTTGTTATATTAGTTTCAACATTTCCATCCACCCATATTTTTCTCTTGTATATCTATTTATATCCTACGGGTTTTATGCTTTCAGGTATAACTACAAGTTTTCGAACTTGATTTTCATACATGGGTTCAATCTCAATCTGCATTGCATCTAGTTCTCAGTCTGTATTGCATCTAGCCATTTGGTAGTGTCTTTATCAGCCATTGCCTCCTTGTATCTAGTGGGATCCATTTCCTGATGGTCGGGAGTCAAGCTAAAAACTTCTCTTGTCTACCTCTCAGTTGCTCTTGAAACTTTCCAACTGCGACGAGGCTCTGCTAAAATTGGATTGTGATTATGCTTATGATCGCTGATGTGTCTTGGACAAGCGGGCTCCAGTCGCTGCGCTCTGATCTCAATGGAAGCTAAAGAACCTTGTGGAAGAAGGAAGTAACTTGCAAGACAAACACGATCAAATGGCGATGGGGATGTTCCCAACCACTCTCCGATGCTTAAGTTAGCTTTTAGAGAGAAATAGATACAGAGAGAAAGTTCAATGTCAAGAAGGCAAGTAATTAAATTATCAAAGCAGTAAAAGATACTTAGTAGTTATAGGGGTTAAATCCCAAGAGTATAGTAGTTACAAATTTGATTAGGACTATACTTACCATAAGTCTTTTAGCCGAATAAGGCTTAGGGAACGCAGTCCCAAGATGAGTCAATCTCTTTGGTCGTTGACATAAATCGGACATGTCTATTCGCACATGTCAATATGTATTGATGCAGTGTCGACCCAATGCCCCGATATGAATATTGGGTCGGAACCCACCATAAGGACTCAAAAGACTTCAGATGAAGATTCCCGAGACTGAGGTCTTGAACTAATATCAGTAGAGGCACGAAATCAGGAATTCAGAAGAACTTAGACCTCGGGAATCCCCGGGATATGCGTATGATAATAAATAATAGGATGTGCCATCGGGCTAGAACCCAACAATCTATTGCATACCCGACTAGAACAATTTACAATTGGAGGGGTTTGAATGAGTGTGAAGCCTCGGGTAATTCGTCTAATATTGATGAATCCAAACTTCAAAAATTCTGGAATACTCTGCCTATATCGTCTGACATGGAGTATATAATTCCTAATCCTGGAGACCAAGCATGTTCTCCTCCTAGAGGGTGTGCCACCATATATTTTGAGCAACTCTGGGGAGGGTTTACAATTCCGACTCATAAACTCTTCTCGTAATTGAGCAGTTTCTATTAAATAAACCTTAGTCAATTGAGCCCAAACATGGTCTGGTTTATTGCATGTTTCATTTGTCTGTGTTATGTTTTTTGGGGTAACAACAAATCTAGAAATTTTAGGCGTTCCTTTGAAATAGCCCCCATTAGTAAGATACGAGACGATGTGCCTCCCGAGGTAAAGAAGTGGTTAGGTTGGTTTGTGCATAAGCACAAGGTTACTACATGGGCGAAAAACTGATTTCTCATGGTCTCTCATTCTTTAAAGGCTTGAAGGAAAACTTTTTCTTCATCCGCCCAGCCCCGACGGGATTTACCCAAGGTGGAACTTATCCACTATAATTGCCAATCCTTTAGTTAATTTTGATGTTGACCCCAAAGGCTTTAATATACTAAAGAAATGTGCCTTTGGTACTGACGTGTATACTAGAAAAATTGGCTCTTATTCTCCGATCTTCGCCCTCTAATGAAGCAAACAAGTCTTAATGCGGAAGAGAGTAACCTGCAAGACAAAAACAGTCAAAAGGTGGTGGGGATGTTCCTAACCACTCTCCGATGCTTAAGTTGTCTTTTTAGAGAGAAAGTGACACAGAGAAGAGAGCTCGATATCTAGAAAGCAAGTAATTATAATGAATCAAAGAAGTAATAAATACCTGGTATTTATAGTAAATAAATACCATGAGTATAGTAGTTACCTATTAGGAGTACACTTACCAAAAGTGTTATAGTCGAATATGGTTAAGGGAAACGCAGTCCCATTAGGAATCTAACCTTATTGTAGTTGACATAAACCGGACATGTCTAATTAGCACATGTCCATTAGTATTGGAGCGGGTCGACCCGAATTAGGTCCATACTCGGGGCCCAATAGTAGATTTCGAGCCGGAACCCACTATAAGCCCCTAGAGACTTCGGGTGAAGATGCTTGAAACTGAGGTCTTGAACCAGTATCAATAAAGGCACGAGATTAAAGATCAATAAGACCTTAAACCTCGAGACAAAATGAGTGATACTTTTGTAACTGGTCGAATATCTTTCCAAGTAATGTCCTCGGATAATTATATCCCGAATACACAATTTCAAGAACATAGTATGTAAATGTCCTCGTCCAGATTTGTGTAGGCGAGAGGCATAATGCTCAATAATGATAAAATGCACAAGTAAATGTTCTGATTTTTTTTCTTTTCTTTGAGCTTCTGCCTTTTGGAGTCCTCTTTTTGTAGCAACATTCTATTAATATAAGTGTTTGCCCCTCGAAGTGTTTTGTTCTCATTATATACTTATGTGATTTTCTTTTTATCAAGCTTTAAGACCTTCTTGTTTTTAAGCTTTTACTTTGTGACTTTAAGTATTGAGCCCATGGATATGTTGCACCTCGGGTGTCATTCTTCGACCCGGAAGATCTGTTTATGCTTGGTTGTCATCATGGTAATAGACTGCACCGTTGGGGTCTTCACCCGAATTTGGCATTAATGATATTGGTTCAAGGCTTCATCGTGATTATGGGTTCTGGACATTTCCATGTCTCATACTCCCCTTTTCTTTTTTATGTGTATTTACTATTGTATTTCCTACCCCCGAATGTGTCCTTTGTGAATTTGTCTCACAATTTGTGTAGTTTGTATAAAAGTCAGGTTATACCCTGGTACTATGAGAATTGATAATTTTATAATTATCGTAAGGTCAGGTTTGTTCGTAGTGTTTTGTAGGATTTTTTACCTAAGTTATGAGTAGCAGGGTCAGGAGGTACTTGAGACATAGTAATAATTTCTTGTCACTTTATATGATTGTCGAAGGTAACGGTGTATCCAAAACTCTGTGTTTTGCTGCAATTTGTGTAGTTAAAAAAAGTAGGACCGTGCTCATGACCTTCAAATAGTTTTGCAATATGTGGAATGTAGGAATGTCAAGATGTGCCCAGGACCTTTGAATAATTTTGCAACTTATGCAATTTTGAGAAGGTCGGGTTGTGTCCAAGACCTTTAAATAATTTTGCACCTTGTGAAATATAAGAAGGTCGGGTTGTGCCCAAGACCTAAAAATAATTTTGCAACTTGTGCAATATACGGAGGTCGAGCTGTGCTTAAGACCTTAATAAAATTTTGAAACTTGTGCAGTATAAGAACACCGGATTATTCCCAGGACCTTTAAATAATTTGCAACTTGTGCAATGTAGGAAGGTCAGGGGGTGCCCAGGACTTTTAAATAATTTTGGAACTTGTGCAATATAAGAAGGTCGGGCTGTGCCCAGGACCTTTCGATAATCTTGAAATTTGTGCAACATAAGAAGGTCGTGCTGTGCCAATAATCTTTAGATAATTTTGCAACTTGTGCAATGTAAGAAGATCGAGCTGTGCCCAAGGCCTTTAAATAATTTTGCAACTTGTGCAATATAAGAATGAAGGGTTGTTCCTAGGACCTTTAGATAATTTTGCAATATAAGAAGGTTGAGTTATGCCCAATGTTGGAGTTCATTGGCAGAAACATACAATATAAAACCTATGAATCACCCCGGAAGGATCCGTTCATACCATAACTGAAAGAAAGAAATTCGGATTCCTAAATGAAGTGCATCAGAAAGTAAAAGCGGAATCCGTTTCTAATAGGATCATTCACGAGTAAGAACCAATGAACTTTGATTGGGATTTTTACCTTTAACTTATACGGGATGACATAAACGATTTCTGTTTTGATTTTGCTACGGAATCACCAACAACAACCGATCGAATTGACTCCTGTCTCTAACGGTATCTACACGATCAACTCGAACTTGTTCTTTGCGTCTCTACTACTAGTCATAGAGCTCCGAAGATTGACAATTAGTGAGTGTTTTCTATCTAGATTTCGGTAGTCTTGGAGCAATTAGTGAGTGTTTTCAATAATCAACTATTGATTAAGAAGTGAAATGAAACAGTGGGGTGAAAAATTAATTCACCCACTATTTCCAATTTCCCTTAAAAGGCTCCCATGATCCCCACTACACACAACCCCTCACATGATCATCACATGGCCGGTTTTGTCCCGTTCTTAGTCCGATTTACCGGTTCAATAAACCGGTTTCGGTTCAACAAACTGGTTCAACCAGATCGGTTTGACTAATCGAGTATTGGTTGGCCCAATCCAATTGGAGCACCTATATCAAATGTAACTTCCAATAAGCCCAATTCAATTTATTATAGTGTGTGACCCATTAGGTATTTGCTATGTTGGTTGTGACAACAATTGTCAACATTAATGAGAGGTATCTAGCAACACATCATTACTCTCAATTGACAAATATTCTGGTGATTCAAGTAATCACTGTTATGACATTTTGTACTAATCTCATTGTCCTTGATATCTAGATTGAACACAAGTCATGGAGAATATCACACTTGTATAGTCTAATCAATCAGTTTCTTGATTCGCGAGTAGACTAATTAAATGACATTAATATCTCATATTAATTAATTTGTTCATTGCCATGAATTAGTCTCACTCAATCAAAAGGCCCAAGATACCACTCGTGTTATATAGGAGGGACAAATCCTCTATTTATCACATCTCATCCCATCCTACACATGGTTCACAAAAACACCCAACAAATGCCTTTATAACCCATCTAGTTACATACGACGTTTGACACCATCAAAGCATACCATTAGCCATTTAGGAAATCTTGTGTGATTTGAAGTCGAAGGATTCAGATAAAACATAATCATTATAAGAAACACTGTTGACATTCATATAACAATCCACGAAGTGTTCTTATAGAGGTCAACCCCAGTACCATGATATCCAATATTACATACCCATGTGTTGATTAAATATCCAAAATCAATCACGACACATACTAGTCACAACACGCTATTATTGTCCGCATCATTCCACAATAATGATCTAGTAGGGACATTTAGAATAGTTCAATACAACAATTACAATAACTACTCAAAAGATGTTATTATGTTTAATACAATTGCACAGTAGTAATACAACATAATAATGAAATTTTGCCTTTAATATTTCATCACAAGGAAAAATAGATACATATTTCACTTGCACTTGCACTAAAGACAACAACCTTGCCTTTTAGTGCATACTGTACTTAAGAACTATCTGTAAGACCAGTTCTCTTGGTATCTAATACTCATACTACAAGTATGACGATCATGTTGTTGTTGTTGTGTCAGTGGTTTCGTTAGTGTATCAGCTATATTATCGTCTGTATGTACTTTGCAAATCTTTACATCACCCATATCAATAATCTCTCGGATTACGTGATATCGTTTGAGTATATGTTTAGACCTTTGGTGAGATCGTGGTTCATTTGACTGAGATATGACCAATTGTTGTAACAATAGAGATTAATCGCATTCGCAATGCTAGGTACCACTCCAAGTTCAACAATGAACTTTCAGAACCAGCTATATACTCAAGTTCAGTTGTGGAATACATAACCCGACTGTGATTGAAAATCGCCTCTATCGGTTTGGACATTAGCATCAGTTTAACTACTTGCAATAAGCTTGTCTTCCACACCATAGATTAAGACTGTATCCTTAGTCCTTCGTAAGTACTTTAGGATATTCCTGACGGCTATCCAGTGACGTTCACCATATGTAGACTGGTATCTCTCGTTATACTCAAAGCATACGAGACATTTGGGCGAGTAAAGAACATGGCATACATGATATATCCAATTGCCAAAGCATATGGAAACTCACTCATGCGTTCTTTCTCATCCAGTGTTTTATCACACTGTTGTCTTGAAAGAACCGTACCAAGTGGTATAAGACAAAGACCCTTCTTGGACTCTTGCATGCTAAACCGATTTAGCACTTTGTCTATATATGTACTCTAACTTAGACCAAGGAGTCTACGTGATCTATCTCTATAGATCTTGACCCCTAAGATGAAGCTTGCTTCACCTAAGTCCTTAATAGAGAAACATTTCCCAAACGCGACCTTTACAAATTCCAAGGTTGGAATGTCATTCTCTATAAGTAGTATGTCATCCATATACAATATTAGGAACACAACCGACGTTCCACTAAATATCATATAAACATAAGGTTCATCGACATTCTTGATAAAATCGAACTCGCTTATGGCTTTGTCAAAACATCGATTCCAACTTCTAGAAACTTGCTCTAGCCTATAAATTGACTTCATTAGCTTACATACTTTATTGGCATTAATTGGATCGACAAAATCTTCAGGCTGTTTCATATACACGTCCTCTTCAAGGTTTCCGTTAAGAAAAGTTGTTTTGACATCCATTTACTAGATCTCATAATCATATTATGCTGCTATTACAAGCAAGATCCAAATAGATTTTAACACAACTACATGGGAAAAGGTTTTATCATAGTCAATAC
Organism: Vinca minor; assembly: GCA_026122235.1. Classification (NCBI taxonomy): domain Eukaryota; kingdom Viridiplantae; phylum Streptophyta; class Magnoliopsida; order Gentianales; family Apocynaceae; genus Vinca; species Vinca minor. Next base: position 12,104,126 of record JAOCZM010000011.1, on the reverse strand, counting down.
CATGAATTTGTTTAAAACCTATCGCAACAAGTCGCCCATTGTACATTTGAATTCTCCCTTCCATGTCGGTTTTGTAATTTAAAAACTCACTTGCACCCTATTGGGGTCACCACCTCAAGTGGATCAACCAAGATCCATACTTGGTAGTGTATATGGAATTCATTTCAGATCTCATGCCTTCAAGCAATTTCTCAGAATCTGGACTAGTAATTGCTTGTTTGTATGTTGTAGGCTCATAATGACCAATAAACATAACATCACCATGTTCTGTTACGAGAAATCCAAATTTCTCTGGTGATCTACGAGTTCTACTAGATCTATGCAATTCTTGTGTTTCCTGAACTGACTGCACAACAACTTGTGAAGCTTGTTCATATTCCATATGATTACTAGTGCTTGGTTGAACTTCGATGAATTCTGGAACTTCATTATGCTCCACTTGGCCCCCACTAGTTTTCCCAGAAAGAAACTACTTCTCCAGAAAACTACTTTTTCGAGCAACAAACACTTTGTTTTTGTTAGGAATGTAAAAGTAGTATCCTTTAGTTTCCTTAGGATACCCAACAAATATGCACTTATCGACTTGGGAATGAACTTGTCCAAAGCTGGACGTTTCACAAACGCCTCACAACCACAAATCTTAAAGAAAGACATACTAGGACGCTTCCCAGTCCATATCTCATATGGTGTATTTTCAAAAGATTTTGATGGAACTCTGTTTAATGTTAAAGCTGCTGCTTCGAAAGCATGTCCCCAAATCATGTCACAAATATTTTTGTAACTCAGCAATTGAACACTTGACTTCTCTAGAAGAGGTTGTAGACAAGTGAATTTTCAACAAATAATGATTAAATATTGGACCACTACAACTGGACCATGTTAAATAAATCATTTTAAACAAGCCCAGATCCACTTGAAATAAAGTCCAAAGAAAAATAGTGCATCAAACTCAATTGGGCTAATGAAATGCAAGCCCAAAATGTTAAGTTAAATAGAGGTCCATTAAGATAATGGATTAAACATTGGGCCGCCCCAAATAAAGAATGGGTCAACCCAACATAAGTGAATGGGCTGCTTAAACCCAATAAGTAACCCTAGCCCTCATTTATGCCTATAAATATGGGTCTTCCCCAAGGCTTAAAGAGGAGAAAAAAAAGGACAGATAAATATCATTTGGAAGCTACAAATAGACTCCAACTGACAAAAGCTCTCAGGAAATTTTCAACAATCTTCAAAGGCGTTCTTCGCGACAAAAACCCGGGAAGGCATAACGGCTTTGTGGAATCGAAGGTTCGGCGCTTGGAATCAAATCATATTTAATTCAAGATCAAGTCTTCCAACGCTAGGACAAAACAAATTCAGAAGAGGAGAATTGGAGGATCATTCCAGCTAAATTGGAGTCCTTCCAGAGATTGTAACTCACTTGATTTGATTAATAAAAATTACCTTGTTGCGTTATTTTCGTGTTTCTGTTACAGATTCAATTTTATCGCATTACAAATTTGGCACGCCCAGTGGGACAAGACTCTGCCTCCCATCTCTTCTCTTCAAAATCAAATTCACATTCAAGTTCAAGTCAAATCCATGGCACCAAAGAACGACAACTCAAAATCCGCTCGTTCAAAGGCTGCTGATAACAAGGGAGTTGTTGCTGCTACTTCAACCCCTCAAGTCTCAAACACCGGAATGATGACGAGGAGCAGAACAAAAGCATTCGCTGAGAAAGAAGTCCAAGGAGCATCAAAAGCTATTGGGAAGAATTCTGCTTCATCACCATCAATTCTGAAGCCAAAGCAAGGCGTTGCATTGGAAAGTTCAAAGTCATCATCTCACATGGAGAAATGCTCTAAGTTCGAAGATGATGAAACAAGTGTTAACTTCTCCCCCCAAGATCCTCATGGTGTTTTTGGGTCAGATTTTTCCATCTCTGAGGGTTCAAGTGCTCCTGTCATGATGACTGGCACAACAAGTACAGAGGAGCAACTCGCGCATCTGACCAGGCTGATTGAAGAGATTGCGAGGCGATCCCAAGAGCAGGAGGACTCCATTACCCACATAAGGAACCACTTGGAGAAAAGTGGAAAGACAAGTCAAGCTCCCCAAAAGAATCCGGAGATCCGAGAGGAAGTGGAATCGACAAAGAAAGTTCAAGGTATTCAAGTCTCTTCTGATGGCTTCATCCATGTTGACCAATTGAAGGATTTCGTCATGGGAACGATGAACGAAAAAGGTAGCAAGTCTGTTAATACCTACGCCAAACCTTACACCCAAAGAATTGATAGCATGAGGATGCCTGTTGGTTATCAACCACCAAAATTCCAACAATTCGATGGGAAGGGAAACCCAAAGCAGCATGTGGCTCATTTCATTGAGACATACAATAATGCTGGAAGCTATGGAGATCTTTTGGTGAAGCAATTGGTGCGGTCTTTGAAGGGCAATGCATTCGATTGGTATACTGACTTGGAGGCTGGAACCATCAATAGTTGGGATCAACTTGAACAGGAGTTTCTCAACCGCTTCTACAGTACCCGGCGAATTGTTAGCATGGTAGAGTTAACCAATTCTCGGCAATGGAAAGATGAGCTTGTGATTGATTATATCAACAGGTGGAGGAATCTAAACCTCAACTGTAGAGACCGCCTGAGCGAGTCCTCTGCGATAGAGATGTGCATTCAGGGTATGTGCTGGGAGCTTCAATATATCCTCAAGGGAATTATGCCGAAAACCTTTGAAGAACTTGCTACGCGCGCTCATGACATGTAATTGAGCATTGCTGCAAATGGAGGCAAGGCACCTGTCCAAAACTCAAGTGCAAAGGCAAAGGAGAATCAGGACTATAAGAAAATTGGCATGATATTTTCCAAAAGTGAAGCCAGGGAGTCTATGGTGACGAATGCTGAACCGATCAAGATATCCAGCAAGATGTCTCAAAAGATGACCAAGAGAATTGATCATCCTCGTGAGTGAAAGAAATTAACCCTGGAAGAGATGCAAGCGAAGGAGTATCCGTTTCTGGATTCCGAAGTCTCGGCAATGTTTGATGAACTTGTTGCTGCAAATGCTATTGAGTTTCCGAAGTCAAAGCAACCAGATGAGGCGGGACGTGAAGGTGATCCTAATTACTGCAAATTTCACCGCTTAGTTGGTCATTCAATCGAGAAGTGCTTTGTCTTCAAAGATTTGATAATGCGATTAGCCCGTGAAGGACGTGTGCTCCTCGAGGAGGAAAAGGCAACTGCTAACCAAACTTCGATAGCATATGCTGACTTAGCTTTATTGGAAGAACCAGTCTATGAAATCAAGTTTGGAGGGTTCAATTCTATTAAAGTGAGAGCTAATGGACACATTCTTACTACGGAAGAATGCGGTCAACATGTTCAGGAGTCTACAAGATGCGGAAAACTACTATCCGGGGATGAAGGCTGGACGCTAGTGACTCGCAGAAGAAGAAGTCGCACAAAACCTGCAAAAACTTTGAACGCATGCCGCATAAGAAGTAAATTAGTCAAGAGACATATACCAAGCGCGAGAGTTAAGAAGGTTGAGCGCTCCCCTATGTCACCAAATACTTGGACCAAATGGTCACCACTTCCTATCACATTGGGAGATTTTATGCCAAGAGAATTCATGGATATGAACATGTCTTCATGTTATGCCACACATACATACGAGAAAGAAGAAGACTTTGAGGAAAATGCAGTGGATTGTGTTGAAATTACCTTCAATAATGACGACTTATTGCTTGGAGCTACTCCCCACAACAGACCATTGTTTGTGACTGGATATGCAAAAGAACAAAGAACCAACCGGATCCTGTTGGATGGTGGATCCGCGATCAACATTTTGCCCCTGCGCACGTTGAAGGAATTGGGGATTGCAACGGATGAGCTTTCTCAAAGTCGGCTGATGATTCAAGGGTTCAACCAGGGAGGCCAACGAGCACGTGGTGTGGACCTTGCAAATTAATTATTTTTAATTTGTTTAAAACTTTTTGAATTTAATTTTAGTGACAACATTTGTCGTCAATAAATATTTTTTTATGACGACAATATCTTGTCACTGATATTTTAAATATTTTAGTTTTCGAAAAATATTAAAAGTTATCACTAAAGCGTAGTATCTAATGACAATTTTAGTTGTCACTGAAGGACAACTTTTAGTGGTGATAGTCACAGTGATTTAGTGATTTAAAAGTTGTGATAACTTTATCTGGTCACTAAAGGATTTTAATGACGACATTTTATAATTTAGTGACAAGTTTTTGCTATCACTAAGGATAATTTTTCCTGTAGTACCTGTTACCTACTCCCAGGCCATAATCCAGGGACGACTGCCCCCCGATATTTTTGAAAATACTACTAGATATAGTAATATATAGTAATTTTTATATGTAGTTCAGAAATTTTTATCAAGTTGTCCCCCTTCCCCCCTCAAACCAAAGTTTTTTTTTGCAGTTTTTATAGGTAGGTCAGTATACTGTTGCAGTATTTCGTCCCCAAAATACAATTCCTATCTTCGTTCCTGCCATGATCGCCTATACTGAGTCGTCTTACCTTCCTGGATCTCTGGAAGAAGTTACATACATGGTTAGTGTCTTCTGAATATATTATTCAAGTGGACATATACTCAAGAAACAAAACGTTACTTATATGTTTTCTAGCTAGCTTTGTACCGTCACTTCTAATGACATTTCTGGCCACATTTGAAGCACTTTCCCTTGTGGGTGGCTTTGGGCTCATTTGCCTCGTCATTTGGAACATTTGAGACAGCCATTAAAATATTTATAGGCATAAAGAGTTTTGGGCATGAGACCTAGCATCTTATCTAGCTACCTTCTTGTATTCTTCTTCTATGAATTCTGTCAAAGTATACACTGATCTCAATTATAGCACATCAAAATATAAACAATAACTTCGTCATATCACTAACTCATACTCAAACTGAAGAGTATTCGTCCACTATAGTTGTAATAGTTTTAGATTCATTTTTATTTTGATAGTACATTCATAAATCACTATCATTGGTCCAGTTCAACGTATCCAAATAATGCTCACACAACAAAGATGAGAGGTCTACACATTGGCTAAAGGTAAATGATCTCCTTAACTCGAGACTTATTATGTGATGATCTTTGTTCAATGGAATATGCTTATATTCCATTGACTCATCTTGAACTGTATTGTGTTATTCTAGTGTATCAAATTCCAATAGCCTATAGCTTATTGTGGGCATTTCGAGCAAACCTCTTAGACTATAATTGATGCATCTGAGCCATTTGTGTTATTATGCATTATTAATAAATAATGGATAATGGAAGACAATATAGATGAAATATTTCCAATCAGATCAATATTTTATGAATTCAGTCACTGGCGGAGCCAAGGGGGGGCCTAGTTGGGCAAGTGCCCCACCAATTTTTTCCAAAAAAAAAATTGTTTTTTAGCACCTCGTCCCATGAACGTTGTTTATTGTACTCATTTTGAATCACTTTACGATTTAAAATTAGATTATTTAGTTCGTGAATTATAGGAATGACACCACTTATATCTTACCAATTTTGGTTAAAATTGTAACAAGCTTAAGTGTGTAAGAGACTATAATATTTATATCCGCAAGGGTATCCCAGTTGGTTTGGGGGTTGCAGATTGTGTAGGAGGGCACAAGTTCGAATCTTAACAGCCGTAGTGTGGAAGTTTCAACCCTCCAATGTGGGGGTGGCTTCTTGCGGTGGGCTAAGACAAGGCCTCTCACCAATCGAGCCGTTGGGTCACCTTAATTTACATCCTCCACAATTCCTGTAGGATCGGGAGGTGGGGGCCATGTGGGCGTGAGTATTGCCTTTTTGTGTATGAGACTGTAATATTTATTTAATAAATAAATAAAATTTACTACTAGAAAAATGTGAACAAAATGTGTATAACTCTAGTCTATAAGATTTCATCAAAAAAAAAAAAACTCTAGTCTATATTATAGACTACAAGTCTAGTAGTCATAGGGTCATGCTACCAGTAGCAAAAGTCCACAATGGCGATATTCTTTAGCAGCTCAAGCCGTCAAGCCTCAATTCTCTGTTACTCAACAACAACAATGGCGATTTATTTTCCCCTTTGGCTCTGATTAGTCATTAGGGTTTCTATTATCCTCAATCATCAATCCTCATCATCCTTCATTATTTGAATTAAATAGGTAACCCCTTTAATGCTTCTTTAATCTTCATTATTTATGTACATTTTTTGTGAAATACATATAATTGTTATTTCCTGATATTTATGTACATTTTATTTTTGCACAGTTATGGATAAATTCGTTATTAAACGTAAATTTGCGTTTTGTTTGGAACAAACTAGTGAAAGGGGTGTTAGGGATAAAATGGTAGAGATTAGAGATGAAAATGATATTGAAATTGATACAAAAATGGATGTTGAAGAGGATTTATTTGAAACTAATGTGGGAAATGTTGGAGATGAAAGACTTGAATTTGATATTGAACAATTGCCTTCGGATCCTGGATTGAGAATCCCAATACAAAATTATGATGTTAATGTTCGAGATTTAATTCGGAGGATATATATTCATAGAGGTCATTGTCAACCTAGGAATCATTTATTTTCAGCCACAAAAATTGGTACGATAGATAGGCGATTTTGTATGTCATGGTTGGTTGGAGTATAGTATAGTATAGTATAGCAAAAGATGCCGTATTTTGTTTATACTGTTATCTTTTCAGTGATGGTTGTGGTTCATTTGTTAATATCGAATTGGAAATCAGTGGTTAAATGATAGTTTAATTGCATTTGTTGAGAAAGATGTGTTTGATACTATCGAAAATGATGTAATTATAGAATATTATCAAAGTATGAAAACGCGTAGGGAACAATTGTAATGAAATATTTTATATGATTTTATGAATTTATTTTGTCAATGTTAATTGTCCTCTCTCAAAGAATAATTCCTGACTCCGCCACTGCATTCAGTTATATGAATAATAATTATTTTGGTGCATAAGTCCCAACAGATTAGACAAAGGATCACGGACTATATATCAAAGGATGATAGAGGTCACTGAGTAAATTAATAGTACTTATAACCTAGACTTAATGACGGGCGTTACATAGAGGTTTAAGATAGTCAGTCATCTAACCAGTAAGGCAGAGACATGAGTAATAGCTTCATTATATTATTGTTCGTCGGGTCAATATATCTAGACAGTGATAAATGGAGATACTAAAATGAGCGGTATACAGTTATATCATGAGTAATTTGGTAATTTTAACAGCCACGACCAATAGACAATTGGTCGCCGTGGTAGCTCAAAAACCATTCATGTATTTAGTTGCCAACAATAGTTCATGTTTCCTAATTAGAGAAGTTTTTATTTAGTTCTCGAGAGAGAATTAAAGATATTAAATAATTAATAAGAAAGTTTGTATATTTATTTATTGGATAAATAAATAAACTAGATAATTAATTAGACTTTTGTGACGGTTCTTACAATGTGAACTAGTGTAATACCCGTAACATTTTCCTTACGTATTATTTGACATGTAATTAATTTTTGTGTGATTAATTGCGCATGCGTGATTATTTCATGACAGTACGTGATTGCGTGTTTATTTAATTTTTACAACATGTTACTTGTTTCATTTTGGGTACGTTTTGTTGAGGGGCGTTTCGCACTAGTATCGTAGTTGGAGGATGTAATTGTAATTCACTTAGATGAGTATTTTAATTAGATGTGGAATTGCAATTAATTAGGAATCCTAATAGGATCGGGGAGTACCATACTTAAAATAAATATATGAAAATGATATATTAAAAAAGAGGGAATCAGGGATAGGGAATTATAATCAGTGGCGTACGCAGACTTTAAATATAAGAGGGACACAATCTATATTGACAAAACAAATTTATAAAATCATATAGAATATTTCATTACAATTGTTCTCTACGCGTTTTCATACATTGATAATATTCTATAATTACCTCATTCGCGATGGTAATTGATATATGACTGGCACCAATAAAATGCTCCCAATACTCGCTCATTTTTCACATAACAAAATATTATCGACATTTGCCCCTTTATTGATAAGTCACGAGATTCATCAAAAAAAATATAAAACAAGTCATCACTAATATCTTTGATAATCACTACAAAATCTAATTTCAAATCGAATACTGATTCAAAATAAATACATTAAAAAATGCTCACGGAATTGGGTATTAATTGGGGAAGGTTGATTGGGCAAGTCCACCCTAGGTCCGCCATTGATTATAATAAAATAAAATAAAAAAATAAAAAGAATAGAAAAGGGGATCAGGAAACGTGGGCATCATAGGTTAGGGAATCGTGCAAACAAGAGAGAGAGAGAAAGAAACGGCTCAGCCGTGTGAGAAGAAACAAAGAGAAAAAGAAATATTGTGAGATCATATACTGACAGCTTTGAGAGAACAATTGAGTGGGCTATCGCGTCCGATTTAGACGCACAATATACTAAAACGATCACAGCGAGATTACTTATGAGTGAGCGTAGAAATATCGTGATTCGGAGGTAGAAAGTTATTTTACCGAGAGCGGGATTGGTAGTGCAAAATTCGGGTTTGTAAAATTTTTCGATTTCCTAAAAGGTAATGAACTCACTTTTATGTTATTTTCTGCCCGTTAAAGTTGTTGATATCCATCTTGACCTATTTTGTGTGACTATAAATTATAGAGCAAATAGTTATTTCTGTCACAAAAGTAGTTTCGTGTGCTATTTCTGTCAGAAATAGGCAAAACATAGTTTTTCAATGTTTTTTCTGCCATAAAAGTAATTTTATGTGCTATTTCTACCACAAATAGTTTTCAGTGCCTTTTCTGACACAAACGAAATTTCACGTGCTATAAGTGTCATAATTCGAACTCGACTCGGTCATTAATCCGACGATCTCTTCTCCATTGCATTCTAATTCGGAGGTAAATTGGAAAATCAGCTAATTCTAACAAATTCTCTCCAACCTGACCCGACCATTAACCCGACATACAAATATCAAGTTAATGGTCGAGTCAGATCAACATAAAACTACTTTTATGGTAGAAAAGACACTGAAAAGCCATTTGTGGCATAAATAACAGGAAAATCGCCAATTTGGTCATTTTCGTATTTTACGTTCTGCCAATAAGGTACCTTTCGTTTTATTTTTACTTTTAAGGTCCTAATCGATTTTACGTTATGCCATTTAAGGACTTTTGTCCAAAAATCCTTCTTCTCACCGTCAAGTCAATCATGTGTCTCACATGTGAGTTACCTTTTAAGGGTATTTAGGACATTTCAACATAATTTCCACAAGAAATACTTGGGTACTCAATTATATAAAAAAAAATTGTTGGCACCTAATTGTTTCTCTTCTTCTTCAACACTACCCCACCGCCACCATCATCCACGCCTCCCCCTCCCCCATCGCATCCACCACTCCCCCATCGCATCCCCCATCGCATCCACCACTCCCCCTCCCCCACCGCCATTATTGGAAAATTGTTTACATTAAGGAGGTGTAGCTCCAACATCTGGCTAGTCTGAGGCATTTCATGTTATCTAAAAAAAAAATCAAAATGGTGGTTGAAGAAAAATATGTTACTATTTATCCACTTGCAGACTTATTGAACAAGAACAAACAATGTCTGAGAGATCTTAAGGAAAACAAATAAATAACATAATGAAGTAGAACCCATGCAATTCAGCAAAAAAAAAAAAGAGTAGAAACCATGCAATTCTCCAGAAATTCCAACAACCTACATAATTTGAGCTCTAACTAACAGTGAAATTCGCCAGAAATTCCAACAAATAAAACCATATTTCGCAGAAAAGGTTTATAACACGGTGATTTTCCAAGAAAGAGCCCAGGAGCTACAGACCATGAAACTGAAATATAAGCATATGGTTTTAATCCCAGTTAAAAGACGAACCAATCTATAAAGTTTGAGCATCAAACTCTTCCAGAATCGACCAGAAAATGCAAAAATACGGTGAATCACAGTTCTGCCAAAAAAAGTCTCTAAAAACAGATTTTTTCCCAAAGAAAATCCCAAGAGCTACAGACTATGAATCTGAAATCTAAGCATACGATCTTAAGCAGAATGAAAATACGAACTAGTCTGTAAAGTTTAAGCCTCAAACTCTTCCAGAATCGACCAGAAAATGCAAAAATACAATGCATCACAGTTCTGCCAGAAAAAATCTCTAAAAGCAAATTTTTTTTCCAAAGAAAAGCCCAAGAGCTATCGATCATAAATCTAAAATCTAAGAATTTGATCTTAAGCATAATGAAAAGACGCACCAATATGTGATGTTTGAGCTTCAAACTCTTCAAGAATCAGGCTTATAGTCTTGGTCCTTTGTTTTCATTCTCTTATTATTATTATTTTGATGATTTGTTTTTAACTGATATCCTTCTGATAGATTTGTTCAACTGATATCCTCAGCAGCAAGGATGAATGTTCCTGGTAAATTCAGCAGCAAGGATGGCTTTTTTTAAGAGCTATGGTGGACCTGGTTCGATCAACGAAAATGAGGTAAAAATTTGACCCACATTTTTGCTCATGTCCCCCCCTCTATGGTTAATTACTTTGTAAACTTGAAAAAAAATGACAAAAGTTTGTTTGAAATTTTGTTGCATCTTGCTAAGCTAGCAAATCTTCATATGTATCTTACAGTTGTTTGGGTTCGACGGGCATTACAGATCGCTGGGGAGAAGGTGAGGGGATGGTTATTTATTTTTAATTGAGTATTCAGAGTTATTTTTTTTTTTTAACAATTGAGTACTCAAATATATTTTGTGAAAAATAGATTGAAATGTCTGAAATACCCTTAAAAGATAACTCACATGCGAGACACCTGATCGGCTTGATGGGGGGTTTGACAGAAATCTAGACGGAAGTCCTTTAATGACCGAACGTAAAATAACTCAGGACCTTAAAAGTAAAATAAAAACGAAAGGTCCCTTATCCACAAACTTGAAATACGAAAAGGACTAAATCTGCAATTTTGCCCATAAATAGCACATAAAAACTACTTTTTTGGTAGAAAATGCACCGAAAAATTATTTGTGGCAATAAATAGCACATAAAACTACTTTTGTGGCAGAAAAGACACGGAAAAAATATTTTTAGCAAAAATAACACATAAAACTACTTTTGTGGAAGAACTAGCTATTTGCTCAAATAATAATAAAATATGAACTAAATATTATGATATACAAAAGTATTATAGTATTTTCTTTCAAAAAAAATCGTTACAAAATTTTATTTCAAAACAAAGTTTAGTTTATTTGTATAATAAAAAATGTTCCCATTCAATGTTGGACAATGTTAGGGAGCTAAAATTTAGCCAATTAATTGACTAAATTGGTGGCAAAATGGTAAATAAGTGGGTGAATCCCTTATACCAACAGGGGGTGAATAGTATTTAATTTGAGTTTTTACCCAATTATAGCCAATTTTTCTTAGCCGAAAAACATTATCCTTCAATGTTTTGGTGTTTGTAGAAAAGGTTAGCCAGTGGTCATTATAAAGTTTATTGAACAATGATGAGTTATAGACGTGTAAAACTTTAATAAACTTATTATTTTCCTTTTTCTTCCAAAGAGAATAAAGAGTTATAGACGTGTAAAACTTTAATAAACTTATTATTTTCCTTTTTCTTCCAAAGAGAATATGCTTATGTATATATAATGAACTTTTTATGCTTTTATTTATTGTCTTTCTATATATACTAGATTCTATTTTCCATGAATTGTAATTGTATATTTTGATCTACTCCAACGAATTGTCCTCTACCAAAAACATTTCATAAAGAATATAGTAAAGTTTGTCTTTAAATCACGCATTGTATTTTCTTCTTCTTTTTATCTTCATTTAAGTAGAAATAAACAATTTTGGTTGAATAATATCTTCATATCCAAACTTTCTGGAACAAAAAATCTTGACATGAAAAATATAATAGTTCTTACATGTAACAAATTCAGAAGAAAAATCAATGAGTTGAAACTATCCATCCCACCTACCATCTCTAAAGCAAATTATTCTTGACTAGTAGTTCTATCGAATTGAAACAGCGCAAGCCCTTCGCTATTTTTTATTTATTCTTCATGCAAAATGTGCATTCATCACATTATCCTTCACAATACATTACTGGTATTATTAATAATATGATTACTGGGTTCTTCTTTAGCTGTAGTTTGTTGATCTTCATTCTCATCTTCTTCCAAAGATTGGGACTTTTCGGCCTTTTGTTTCTCTTGCACATTCGTTTCTTCTTCATAGACTCGTCATTGGTGGTACTAGGGTTTCAGTCCTTTGCCGCCAATGATCGGTGGCGACTCCGGTGGTTTTGGAAAGTGATTGGGAAGAGTTCGGAAGCTAGAGCTAGATGAAGACATTATTCAACCCTAGAGTTAGATGAAGACATTAATTTCATTCTTGAAACCCTAGAGCAATGAAGACATTATTCAACAAAAATTGTTTATTTCTACTTAAATGAAGAATAAGAAGAAATAGATAATTGATATCTTTTATTACAATGAAAAAACTTATGAAATGGAGGAATTAAAATGGGTCTTTTAGAAACAAAAATGGTTAAGAAGATGAAGAAGGTAATAGTGTTCTATGGGATTTTAACGTTGGGGTGGATTTTTTGGACAAATTTGCCCTTTCTTCCAATGTCATGTGACATTTTAATGCCTGAAAATTGAACGGAATCTTTAATTGGCCACATTTGGCAGCTCGTAAATAGTTCATGCTATTTATCGCTTAATAAATAATTTGTGCTAAAAATCGAAATCAGTAAATAGTTATATGCTATAAATAGTGATTTTCTCATAGGACAAACATCCTTTATTTTTTCTTCCATCTTAATCTCCTTAATATATCTCCTTAATATATGATAAAATACTTGAAAGATGTAGAAGCGAAGCGAACCAGGAGACTTTAAAGAGTCTGCTCCAACTTCTGAGGCATCGAAGAAAAGCCTCTACAGCAATGTCCAAGTTCCAAAACCAACCAAGAAAATTACAAAGGACGGAACAGCATTGCAATTTTTACCGTCAATCTATTTCATTAGAAAGAGCAACCACATACCATTAACAGCATGCTAATCCAACATTCTCCACTCTCTTATACATTGCAAATCAGAGGATCTTCTACTGCAAAACTAACAACGTAAGATCCACTAAATATTAGCAGAAACACCCGATTTCAACAGGTTCTGGACTTGAAGGAGTCCGACTATCTCCTAATAATCAGCATACCTGGGCATAGATTGGAATACTACTATGGGACTCTCTATAGGACCTTTTATCTTTACAACAAGATTAATAACTACTCTAAAAAAGATGCGCTTTACTGAAAAGACCTGATTTAACCATGAATAATTTTAAAACTGATGTTTGACCAACAATAGCTCTTCATAACTTGTATTCTGTTGTTCTTCAATGTCAAAATGAGATTCAATTTCCTTCCTGATACTTGCTGCATAAAAAACGTAATCACCAAGTCGCTGAGCAAATTCTCCGTAGCTTGCGAGCTGGTCTTCGTTTTTCCACTACCGGGATCACTTTCTCCATCAGCTACATTAAGATGAACTTCGAAGTCAGAACCTGAACTTACTAATAATGAAAACATTTGCATCCAAGCTGATTTTTCCAAGTTTAATTTGCACAAAATATAAGTTCATGGGTAGGTAGGTGTACCATTGTTCAAAGGCCATATCAAAGGTTGGGCTTTAAGTAGCCTAGCATGAAGTATAAAATCTATCTCATTGCATTATTAGATAGTTACGGTGAATGCGCTTCCTAAGACCAACAGGAGTAACAAGCCAATCAGTTATAAAATACAAAACTCAAAATCCTCACATTGTGCACACATGACCACACACCGAAGCACGTCAAATATAGAGAGGAACCAGGAGATAATAGATGAAAGAACACATAGATTGGCACATTATAGAAAACAAAGCAAAAAGATAAGAAATATTCCCTCCGTCCCAAATTGAATGCCACATTTGACATGCACAAGAATTACAAAGAGTAGTTTGAACACGAGTAAGTTATCATAACACATCCTTAAATATAGGACTAATATGTTAGTGGAACTTGCATTACTTAAAGATAGGAGGTCAGTTGGGAGTTTAGGAGAAAAATATATTCATTTTAAGGTAGTAGACATTAATTTTGGGACAAACTAAAACATGACGTTCAATTTGGGACGGAGGGAGTAACAAGAAGTTGCACTGAGGCGCGAATTGAATGTCAAATTGAATGTCAATATCAGACAACGAGTCTCCAAGTAACAAGGCATGCCACCTTCCTTTTGTTCCCTCTCATTTGTGCATGTGCATGTGCAAGTGGATAAATCATGAGCATGTAAAAATCTTAACCAGAAAACTGAGCATGCCAAAATAACAGCTGCAGAATATATATTCTTTTGCTTCTTGAACAGGTGAAGTATGTGTCAATGCATCGACAGTTTCTCTGTTATGTGAGTAATTGAGAAACAAAGATATTCTCCTGAAGCAGTTAAAAACTGGCTGAAGCATATAGGAGATACTTTGTAGAAAATAAATTAATGTCATTTATATTATGGTTGTGGAATATCTTATGACATTTAAGGTCACTCAAACAAAGGAAGTACTCCATCAAGTCCCCATTTGAATTTCCACTTTTCTGTTCATTTTGAATAAGAAAAAGGACACTCGATTTGGGACTGAGGCAGTACTATTTTGAGGGTGAGACAGATTAAGCGAGAGAAGAGCAACGGGAAGTCAGTTCTACCCCCACAAAAGCAAGGCACTGGCTTCAAGGCCCACAATCAGACGGTAGTTCCAAAATTCAAAATGTTGTAGACTGCATGACACAAGTAATCCTAAAGACATTTTCCTAAAAATAAACATTTACTTCACTTTCTTATCAAGTAGTTAACTTAGTAAGTCCTTCTCAGTGCAAGAACATCTTGAGAAGTGTAAGTAATTCTCCTTAGTGTCTCGTATATGCACAATACTTGAAAGCTTAGAAGATTATACATCCATATTTCTTTCTCTTTTTCTTCTTTAGGATGTGGTTATCAACATATTTTAGTTTTTAATACATCTTTTCAAATCTATTAAACACGAGCTCTTTATTTTCTGCCTAATGTTCTACCAATCAGTGACAAAAGTCGGAGAACAATTCAGCCTGATTAACAGATTCTTCAAAAAAAATCGAGAAAGGATGATTGGGGTAAACAGCATCTCCTAATATCAAGTCATTAATCACCTGAAGTATCAGAAAACACCAAGTAGCAACAGAAGTATAATTCTAAATTTATCTTTTCCGTGTTGCATATTTGGTTCATTTTGAATAGACTTTTCACTTGAGTGAAATTTTCACTTTTTGTGTTTTGTGGGGTCCACGTTGATTTTTGTGAAAGAAACAATGGGGTCCACAGGAGAAAAAAAAAGTGAAGTTACTTGAGTGAAGTTGCTAAGCAAATACTGTGAGTGAAATTCTTGGCTCAAATTCGTCACCAAGCTTTACAACAATCATTGGTAGCAACAAGAACAGAACTGCACAGATTAGAGAAAGGCCCTTACCAGTTTGCGTCTTTCTTTAGTCCGCTCAACCTGGAAATGAAAACAAATGATGAAATTACCTGTTAGTTCAAAGAATTGAATCAAAGACATGCATGTACAAGGCTAACTCGATCCACAGATTTTCCACAAAAAATATTCAAAAAATATACAAAATATTCCAGAGGTAAACTTTCAGGGTTCAATACAAATATTATTCCGAAATCTCCAACTTCTGAAAGAAATTATTATCAGAACAAAACAAACCACAAAGATGGGCTGCGTAGAATTTTCTTCAATTATAAACAAATGAACTACTGTAAAATAGAAAGCATTGGATCCATATCAACAGGGTAAAAGAGCGATGAAGCCTATAGGAAAATGTATCTCGCCAAGAAGGCAGAGACAAAGAAAATTCTTAACGAGACTACATTTGATGTCCCAAATGCATGAATTTGTTTCTCTCTGAGTTGCAAAGAACAAAGGATCCAGAATAGCATGAAGGAAGAAATCCAAGAGTTAATTAAGGAAAAAACATCATGCTTCACATAATATTCTTTATGCATATTCCATATTCCGTCCATGGATAAGGCATAACTTCCATACAAAGAATATTACTTATGCTAAAATGTCTGCGTGCATAGTTACCAAACCCTTTATTATGTCATATTTTTAAGTACTTTCCAAAAGGGAGAAATAAAACGGAAAAGTTCGTTATCCAATCAGCTTGAAATCCCCTGCTCACCAGTCACGTCAAAGAATGTGGCATGCTTCATTAATTACTGTTCTGTACGCTATATAGATATAGATACAAAGAATGACTACCTCAACGCGTTAACATAGTTAAATGCCACCTGGTAGGGATTGTATATTATTTTGGGAGTACATTAATCATTTTTTTGGATTAATCTCTTCTTCTAGTTTTTTCATTAGTTTTTGCTAATGCTATTACTTAACAGAGGGCGTCAATAAATAAAGGTTAGCAACAAATGTAATAACATAGAATGGCAGAGCATGGAATGATCCAAATTAGGGACCGGAGTTCCTAGTCAGAGTACCTACAGTATAATAGATCAATATTGTCCTAAAGAGGGCAAACTAAACAATAAATTTTGTGTATGATGTAAAATTGGTAAGGTTGGGGTGTCATTCCCCAAATATAAAATATATGAGACAGATACATGCATACAACACAGAATATAGCAATTCCTGTTAGTAGGCAGTTGAGTCGCCAAAAGTAACTTTTATTTTTGTAGATTAATTAACATTTCAAGACAGTACGCATATGGAACTCCATTTAAGCATGCTTAGTTAAGACTAACTTTGAGAGATCACTCATTTAAGCCTAGGAAAATTAGGGAAGCTAATTTCATAAATCACTCATTTCAATCCTAATAAGACAATAAGGTGACCAAATTTTAGAGAGGTATATCTTTTTGGCAAAGTTCTTGTTCTGTTGGTATGATTTCCATTTATTACTGAAGTCTTCCCGAAAATGCTAAATTCTTAAGTTAAGAACTATTTCTAGACCCAATCCTACAAACCTTTAAGACCTCCTCCTGACTGAACCATGACATATATAAGTAAGATTTCTATTGTTTATTCAATTTCAAACAATTTTATCAGCTTTAATTATTAATCAATTGTTTATCTAGATCAAACAACTAAACTGAAAAGGAAACAACAACGACAAGAGGCCAAAAATAGGACATAAAATCTAAAGCATTACCATCTCTTGCATTAGCTGCTCGTTCTCCTCTTCTAACCTCGTCGTCATAGACTCCAATTCAACTTGATATGCCTAATAAGCTCAAAACCATCATCATTTTGGAAGTCCAGAAAAAAAAATAAAACAAGAATAAAATTACACAAAGAACTATTCTTTATCCAAAATTTTAACCTGCTTGCGCTCTCTAGACCTAGCTGCAGACTCCCTATTCTTAATCATCCTCCTTTGCCTCTGCTGTGCAGCCTTATCCATAGGCTCGAATAAAGTTGCCATTCTCCTCTTTCCTCTCCCCACAGATCCAACACTCCCCATTCCCCCGTCTCCCCCGTATCCCATGGCTCCTCCTCCACTCTCCACACTCCCTTGCCTCATCATATACTGACTATCAAACGAAAACATCCCGCTGCTGGACCCCGCCTCCATCTTCACCTCGGCCCCAACCGTTTGCTGCACCACCGACACCTCATCAACTGCTCCGGCTTTCACCAAAAAATCCTCCAGTGTCATCATTTCATCATCCATCGCCTCCTCCTTCGGCTCAACAACTCTCCACTGTTGTTCTTCGCTAGTCGTCCTCTTTCCCGCCACAATCTCCCTCCACACTTCATCCACAGTCTTCTTCCTCACAGGAGCCACACGATTATCATCCGCGATCGGCGAAATTTCCGCATTTAATGAAGTAGTATTCTCCTCATCCGTCGTGGCAGCCGGTGATTGGCTCTCGCCGTACAAATTCTTCAGAAATTCATCAACCGTCATCAACGAAGTCGATGACGTGTCGAATTCCAAATTGCTGCTATTCTCATTATCAGAATCCAAATTTTGTTGTTGATTGTGATGAAAATCTCGGAAATTCGGTTTGGGAATAATCGGGTCGGGTTTGGGCATCGAATTGAGCCTGAGATCCGAATTACGAGATGAGGTTGAAGTGGAAGAAGCCATGAGCTTCGACGACGCCATTTCTATGGCGCCGGTAATCCGGAGCTCCGATCACGGTAGAACGACGTCGTAAAATATGAAAATTCTCTCAAGTGTGTGTGTTTTTCTTAGGGTTTTGGAAAGATTGATGATTGTTATGATTAGAGATGGGAACTGTGAAATGTTTTGTTGGGTTTGGGGGAATGGGAATTTTGAGAACTGCGGGGGTTATTTTGGGGGAAGTATTGACACGTGGAGATTATGTGGGGAAAGGTTGGTATGTTTTGGGTCCCATAAGGCGGACGTTTCTGGATGCGATTGGAAGGCAAGGATCTCAGCAAGTAATTTTTGGGAAAATGGGATTTACAAATTTAGGTACTACCTCCATTCCTTTAGTCCGGCTCCTATGCGGAACAGGGGAAATTCCGCACCGTGCGTAACAATATGGACGATCAGATGATAGTTTTAACAGCCCAGATTTGAAGAGAGAAAAGTTTTTATTTTTTTATTTTTTAAATCCAGCCGCAATTTCTCTCTCTCCAAATCTACACCGTTCAAAACTATCAAACGACGGCCCAGATTGTTTCACACGGTGCAGAACTTTTCCTGTTCCGCATAGGAGCCGAACTGCCCTTCCTTGTGCACAAAAAGTTGTTACACACGGTCATAGAGGCCCCACCCTCTACCTTCATCAAGTGGGAGGACTTGTCTTAAGACACCACAAGAAGTCACTCCATATTGGAGGGTTGAAACTTTCACACTGCGACTGTCAATATTTGATCACGTGCCTTGTGCACAATCTACTACTTCGGAATCAACTGAGCTGCATTTGCCGACACTGCCTCCATTCCTAAATAAAAGATTTACCTGGACAAATAGCAAAAAATAAGGAAGCAAAAAGTAAAGAAGCAAAATTCAAGGTATTTTGTTAATTAAAATACTAATATTATTATCTTAAATAACACTTGTAACCAACACAACTCGGCTCAGTTGGTAAAGATTTGGCACGTGCTTACAAATGTCAAATGTTAAATCCCACTACCGACGTGATGGTTGTGTTGGTCTGTAAGTACCATGTAAGCGACATATGATCCCTAGGGCCTGCCCTGCCCCGTTGTGCTGACCGACCGAACCCACCCAAAAAATTTCTTACAAAAAAATAAAAAATATAACTTGTATGTCACTAATTTTATTTAAGATAATAAAATTGATATTTTGTTTAAAAAAATATTAAATTTGTTTCTTTAATTTTTTTTTTACTTGTTCTAAAAGTCTTATATTTAGGAATGGAGGGAGTATTATAGGGGTGAAAATTGTCTGTTCCAATGTATATCCTTATTTCTGTATCCAACCAATCAAATTTGCTATGTAGATATTTTTTCAATTATATAGACACATAGTAAATTGTGATTGATTAGTTACAGGAACGAAGACATATATAGGGAATGATGATTTCTTGCCGTATTATAGAGACCCTATCGACACCCTTGAGGTATCCTCGGATCTCAAGCAAGTCTGGGCATAATGAGATGGTTTTATTACACATGGATAATATGCGACATTGTTTTCTATAATTATATCACGTTTGCAGTTAGTGATTATCGATTTATTTTTAGCGTTTATCCATTTTGATTTAAGTTATGTAAATAAAAGTTTTGCGTAATTAAAATGGGGGATTGCATTAAACTAACATGGGTTTAGCAGGATGGTCATAACATGGCAGCCAAAAAATTGGGAGAAACATTTTTTGCCAGAACGGAAGTCTCGGAAGTGAGACTTCCGTTTTGGGGCCAAGATGGAAGTCCCACTTCCGTTCTGGGTGACGTGGCAATCTCCCAGACGCGCCTTGTCACGTCAGCCAGAACGAAAGTCCCGTTCTGAATTGGCAGATTAAAAACTTCAATTCCTCTTCTTCTCATTTCACTTGACCCACAAAATCCCTAAGGCAAAACCCCCTGCCGCCTGTGTCCCTCCCACGCCGCTGCTGACCGCCACCTCCACCGCCGCTGCTGCTGCCGCCGCTACAACTGCCGCCACCAATCTCCACCACCTTGCTCTCATTCTCTCAATCTCAAAGGTATAAATTTTTTTTTTTTTTTTTTTGAATTTAACTTCAAATCTACAAATTATGTTTATAAATAGTTGTGAATTTTGTAAATTAGAGCAATTTGTTCATTTTTTGAAGTTTTTGTATTTGTAAATTTTGGGAATTTGTGAATTTAGGGCATTTATCAATTTAGTATTTTTGTGAATTGTTAATTTGTGACTTTATACTTAGGACATTTTTTTAATGAGAAAATCGCTATGTATATCACAATCTTTAGACCCCACTTGCATAAATAGAAAAAACTTTAAATTAAACTTTTTTTAGCACGAACTTTTTACGGACTGCTAAAAGTGTCCAATTAAGGATTCCGAACATTTTTCGGTAAAAAAAAATCGCGTGACTCGCACGTAGTGCCGGCTGAAAGGGCAAAAGAGTCACATTTTGTCCCATTCTAAAAACCCATATCTTATTTGAACCGACCCATCCACCCAATCCGACTTAAAACGGATGACTATATAAAACAAACAACCCTAAACCTAAAATCCATACTTAGAATATCCCAAAAGCTGCGCAGCTTTAGGAAAATCAAAACCCTAATCTAATTCAACCCGATTTCTTCAAATCGTCAGTGTAATTAAGGCACCTGGTAAGGAGAAACCCACTTACGGTAAAAAATCAAGATAGATCACGCTTTAGTCACTGCATTAGTAGAGAGATGGCGCCATGAGACCCATACTTTTCACCTACGTTGCGTTGAGGTGAGCATTACACTAGAGGACGTTGGATGCCTTCTAGGACTACCTACTAGGGGTCACGTAGTGTCGTGGCATGAGGACTACAACATGACTAAAAATCAGTGGATTGATCGACCGCGTGTTCGACCTCCTAGGATTCCGACCCCTACTGGCTTCAATTATGGGTAACACCATCGAACTGTTAGAGGTTTATGCCCACATTAGTGTGCCCCTAGGCGATAATGCTACTGAGTTGGCGATAAAGTAGAGGGCTAGGGCTTTGATTTTCCTCTTGATGTCTACTTTTCTTTTTCCAAATAAGTCCGGGTCCCGGGGGAACATGCGTTATCTCCTCACAATCAGCTATGGTATCCTCGAAAACGACCAACATTCTTGGGCTAGCGGTGTCTTTGCACATCTGTACCTCTAGATGTGCATCTCTTCACAGGCTGTTTCGAAGGACATTTATGGCTGTTGCTTGCTAATAAAGATTTGTCTAAATTGTATACGGTTTTATGGTTAATATGTAATTCGAATATTTAATAACTGCTCCATTGTTTGTTTTTACTAGTTGTGGGTGTGGGAACGAATATCATGTCTCCGTCCTGAGAACCGAGGCCCGATTCAACGAAATTTTTTATCTTGGCAGGCTACTAAGTTTATAAGTTACATCCAAACCAATGAGTGCAGTACACGTAAGAAAGAGAATTGAACATCAATTCTCTTTCCTACGTGTAATGTATTGATTGGCTTGGATGTAAGTTATAAACTTAGTAGCCTACTAAGATAAAACTACTCCGATTCAACATGATATTCCCGCTTACGGGAGAGCTTACGGGTCACGGTGGAATCTAACAGAGTGATGCTCGAAGAATTCGAGAAGCCTACATATCGAACAAATAGTCAGTACAAGACTCTCATCGCCTGGGCTGCCAAAACGATAAAAGAGGCATTCGCAGCGGCTGGGAAGTCAGTGTCATGCAGATCGAGCGCCGCTAATGTAGCAAAAGCTGCCGAGGGAGCATGTTCCAGGAAGGTCTCTGGTTGGGAGGCAAGGTACTCGCAGGAATCGGCAGGCCACTTATGAGGACTTGGCCGCAAGGCGACTTTGGCAACGTGGCGGTGCACCGGAACTGTTTCAACCAGAGAAAGATTCGACGCAGTCTCAGGCCCAGACTCAGTTCCCCACTCAGGACGATGTATGCACCCCATTTGAATACCAATTTCCGAACATCGACACTTATTCTCAGGGTCTTCAGACCGGGGGATCGCATCCTGGAGCGAGGCCCTCTACATCGGCACAGCCGGGTGTCTATTATGGTGGGTCGCCATCGTATAGCCACGACATTACTCAGACGCAGCATCACACTCCACTGCTCCAGCCAGTTTACCCCGAGGAGTCGATATTTATCGACCCTGAAGGTGTAGAAGGAATCGCAACGGATCGTGGAAGCGCCGTGCGAACGAGAGATGGCCACACATACTATCTCCGAGAAAAACGGAGAAGCCCCGATAGATACACACCATCGGGGCGGTAGATAGCATTTACTTAGGTTTTGCTTACATTTGTTTCATTATTGTTACGTACAATTTGACATATTTATGTTATAAAAGATTTTTTTTTTCATTTTTACGCTGTTCATTTTTTATTAATAAATAATTTATTCATTTTCTTACTCAAATTTTGGTACATAATTTGTTTTAGTGATTTTTTATGTTGTAAGAATACCAACTCAGAAAATTGCAGCCAACAAAAAAAAACTAAGTGGTTTTGGCACAACTCACTGCTAGTTGAGAACGGAAGTCTCTGGCCAAAAATGTTTCTCCCAATTTTTTGACTGTCATGTTATGACCATTCAGGCTAAACCCATGTTAGTCTAATGCAATTTCCAATTAAAATATCACAAGTAAGTGTTACAGATGACCCGGACCAATTTTATTGTGATTTTAGTTTAGCATTAGTGGTTGCACTTGCAATTTATTAGGACTTCACTCTTTTTTTTCCCCCTCACATTTACTCTTATTGAGTAAGTTATTTTTATAAATTTAAAGAATGTATTGTTTTAAATAAATCAAACTAAATTAAGGGATGTCAGGCGTTGCTGGATGTGCTGTTGATTTTTTGTTAACTTCTAAAATTAAAAAAATTAGAATGTGCGAAGATTGGAGTTTTATTTAACGATAATGATTGTTGGATCAAATAAGGATTAAAGAGTATAAATTGAAAATGATTGTTAAAATTTAATTTGTCATTATGCCTTCTTAATCCAAATTTGATCCTAATTTTTTGATCCAATAATCACTACCCTTTATTTAAATCTTGTCCAGATTTTGCAATAA
Organism: Vinca minor; assembly: GCA_026122235.1. Taxonomy (NCBI): domain Eukaryota; kingdom Viridiplantae; phylum Streptophyta; class Magnoliopsida; order Gentianales; family Apocynaceae; genus Vinca; species Vinca minor. The sequence continues at coordinate 12,080,777 of JAOCZM010000011.1, read as the reverse complement.
TGATTTTATTTGTGAGTAAATCATTATTACAAGTATAGTACTTTAAAAACATTAACACAAATCATTGGATTGTGATAATGTAATGACCAAGGACGAAGCCAGGAATTTGGTGTTGGGTAATGACTAGTGATATTGCCAAATCGATTATCTCCTGCAAAAGTAATTTATCTTCAAATGACCAATCTACCCTTTTAGTGAATATTAATCTCTCTTAATTATAATTTTCTCTGATATTTTTTCCCTTAATCTATTCACATTTAATCTCTAATTTTCTCTTTCTTATCCAAAAAATCAGTCCACTACCTCTCTAATATTTCTTCCCTAATTTATTCTCACTCAATCTCTAATTTTCTCTCTTATACCAGTAGAAGTTCACAAAAAAAGAAGAAGCAAACATTATAAATTCTTCTTTGACTTTAATGTGTTTGTCATACATATATACATTGATCTTTTTTTTCTTTCACAAATGAAGTAAGTAGAGAAGATAATCAAAGTTGTACTGAGCACTGTAAATTTACAATATTTTTTTATTGCTTATTAGTTCTAATGAATGGAAACCTTAGACCATAATTTTATTTTGGTTTATATCGTTTGATTTTTTGTTTCTTTTTTGGGAACTTCTAGCACTGTAAGAAAGATAAAACTAAAGATTTAGTGTGAATATATTAGGAAATAAAATATTGGAGAGATTATGACTGATTTTTGGAATAATAGAGAGAAAATTAGAGATTAAGTGTAAACAGACCAGGGAAGAAAATATTGGGGAACGAAATTAATTGACAGAGTTTAATGTTTATCAAAATGAGTTGTTTGGTCATTTGAAGGCAATTTGACTTGGCAAAATGAAATATGTCTTGACAAGAACACTTTTCGGACTACTAATGAAAGTAATCAAATATCGACCTTCCCCACCCCAGTTGCCCTTTTATGTTTCCGTCCGACACCACCATCGCCACACCTTCTTCTCCATCGGTCTCTCTCATCTCTAACCTTCTCACTTACTAGATCACTATCCCGTTTTCCCAATTTCCACCCCTAATTTTCTTCATCTCAGGCTGTACGTAGAAATGAAGAGAACTCTGCTTCAATAGTAGAGAAAGGTTGAGGTTACATCATTACTAAATTGATTATATAACTTTCCATTAGAATATTGATGAGATTAAACCCAAGACAATAGTCTGAACTAAGTGGTCTATGATGGAAATAAACCTAAGACGATAGTTTGTTTTGAATAGTATAAGGCCAAGAAAGAAGTACATGACTTAGATCCACTAAATAGCCTTGTTGGTATGGTCTTGAATCAAGGTCAAGCCCTAGACCGAGCTCTTCGTACGACCCAACACGTACAAATCCATTTGAGTGGACGGATCAAGCGTGTGAAAGCCACTTGGCCAAATCGAGTTCAATAAACAGTAAACAAAAAAGCGCAGTGGCAAATCCGTAATAAAAGTTAGAGTTGTCGCACCTCGAGCCGTGCAAGGTATTGAGGAATCCTCTGGGCAATGCCCTCTATAAATAGTGGTCTTCCCACTTCATTTACTTCATGTTCAACTAGCTCTCGAAAATTACGCTAAGTTCATTTCTCTCTCTAGAATATGAACGAACTTTAGCATCGGAGCGGGGTTGAGTTCTTCCCTCACCCTCTCTAATTTTTCTTATCTTAACAGGTGATTAGGTACTTAGCTTGGATTCAGAACTTGGTTCTCCAGGCTATCTCTCTTCCCTATCTAGCTCGGGTAGTACTCTTCCACTCAGGTAGCTCAACTAAGCCCTTGGTTCTTACCCAAGCACCTCTATTTTCTTGCACCCTAAAAATAACTTAGCTACCCCAAGTTAGGAGCATATCATTTGGCGCCCACCGTGGTAGTGCATGTACATGAATAGCACCAAGGTTCCTAGAACTTTATTCCCAATGGCTAACGATAGTGAAACCCCTAAGGCAGGTGATCGAACCAACTCCTCCACAATAACGAGGCCCCACACGAAATTATGGGTTCGGGAACGAGTGCGAGTGACTCAGGTGCAAACATTATCACCATAGATGCTTCTACACTACTGCAAATTCAGTCAACTCTACACACCATAACATAAGTGTTCATACCAGGTGTTCTAAACAGCATTTAATGAATTCTCGAGGAGACTTTTCATCTTTCGGGTACACAAATCCTTGAAGAAACTCTACATGTTCAGGGTAGACAAAGTCTCGAGAGCGAGATAAATCCCTGAGGGAACTCTTCGTTTCCCAGGACAACAAAGTCTCGAGGGAACTATTTGTTTCCCAGGCAGACAAAGACCCGCAGAGACTCTTTGTCGCCTAGGCAAACAACATGTAGGAGAGACCCTTTGTTGAGACGATGGATGGGAAAATATTATGCAAGGCTTCCTCCCCATAAAATATATTTCTGTGGGCCAGAATAAAAGCAACCACAAAACAAGCTAACCTTCAGCGATCTTGGTTTCACAATTCCTTGGACCTTTATTGTAAACCCTAAAGGCCAGTTTCTCTATTTTGATGAACGACAAACCGTTTATGAGATTTTAACATTTTTTTATTGTGATAGATATCGTGGAAGTACCAAGTCCTTCAAGATGTATCCACAAGTCATATGATAATGCTTATACATTGAAGATTCAAGAGATGCCATTACATGAAGAAAGCTTGAAGACTTAGGTATATGCTAGGGGGTAGATTATAACTTCTACATCTTGTAATTACCCAAGGATATCAAACTCAAAAGTATATTCTCACACTTGTCATGTATGCACAAAAAACGTTTTCATATAGAATGTCTTGTGTTTTCAAAACCTTAGTTTTGATCTTTCGATCAACAATGTTAAAATATTTTGAAAAAGTATTTCAAAGGTTTGCTTTAAGCTAAAATGATTTTGTCATGAGTTAGAGCGCATTTGAATTGAGACTTAGTGGAAAATCCAATTTTGACCATCATCTAGGTCGACCGAGGCCTGATATCGGACGACCTGATTAAGGTCGGTCGACCAACCTGTGTGGTAAGGTCGACCAAAGTGTGAAGTTCTACTTAAGTCACTTTGAATTCTCTTGAATCCCCCAATGACTAGTTCGTCCAGGTCGACCTTGATCCTACTCTGGACGACCAAAATTTGAATATGGCCGACCGAGATCCTATGTAGATTGACCGCATGTATCCAATAGACTATCTAAAACCTTTCGGACGAACCCCGGACGACTTGACACCCATGTCGGTCGACCGAAGTGTCCAATCTGGTGGTAGATACTAGTTGTTGAAGCATTTAATGCAGGTCGATTTTGAATCCCAATATATACTAAATGCTGATTTATTGCAAATAAACAAAACTATTAAGTGCATTGAAGTTCTACTCTTTTATACAGGCATTCAATTCACATTTATTACACTTTCATGTGCTAAACAAGAGTAATGCAAATCTTTTGAGCTTAAAAATTGCGTATTATACGCTTGTAACAAACCATAACATAAAGTGTGATATCTTTGGTTATTTCTTTCTCTCATCTCTTTGTGAGTTAGAAAACTATTAGCGAGTTTCTCTCTCTGTGACATTGTAAAAGCTCTTAGTGAGTTGTGCTCTTTGTGAGCTAGTGAAGTGGTTGTTGCGTAAAAAGCTTTGTGAGTTAGCCACTTGTGTAATATAGGTTTGATCCCACATTCATTAAGTTGTAAAGAGAAGTTAGTGTGTTGTTGAAATCATTGGGTTAGTCTCAAGGCCGTGGACGTAGATTCCTAGTGAGTCGAACCACTATAAATTGCTTGTCTTTGACCTTCTCTTAATAACTTTCATATATTGTTTTTGTTTAACTATTTTCTCTTCATTTGGAAGAAAGTTTAAAAGTTTACAAAAAACTCAATTCACCCCTCTTAGGTTTTTCATTACACGATCCACTTACCGAGCAGCTCCAGGTTGTCTCGGTCCTCGAAAAATATAATACTATCCATTTGGAGATATACGATGGCACCATAGGTCACTACAAGAAACACGGCGAAAAGCGCCTTAATGGTCGCATTTTGATTGCTTTATTTTAAAATATGTAAACAAAAATCAAACATATGTACTAGTTATTTTTGTTAATTAAATGAATTTCAGTTTATAATGTTTGTTTGTTATTTTATAATTTTTGTAATATTTACAATTCTTTATTAATTTAAAAATTTGTAAAAAACACTAAAACGACAGCGTTTCAAATTCTGGCAATTAAGGGTTGCTGACAACAAAACGACGTCGTTTAGTTAATAAATTTTGCGGTGGCTAATTGGCGGCAGATTGCGACGAATTTGCGACCACTAATATATTTATAATATCAATTTAATGGTTGCTAAAAACTAAAAACGACGCCGCTCTCTTAATAAAATATGTGTCGCAAAGTGATGGCGGTTTGTGACAACTTAACGACCACCTTTATATTTTTAATTTTGTATTTTTTTAATAAAACACGTGGTAGGTACGTGGTCGCAATTTGTCACAACTCTGCGGACTATTTACTGACCACCATGTATATGAAAAAACCTTAAATAAAAATAAAAATATGGTCGCTACATGGTCGCAATTGGCCACCACGTTGTGACCATTTATATTTTATTATTTTAAGCTTTTTAATATAATAGTTTGTCGGTAAGTGCTCGCAATTTGCGACCATTGTTCGGACCACTTACCGAACCTTCTATATTAAAAACACTTAACTTAAAATATGTGTATGGTCGCAAAGTGGTTGTAACTTGCCACCATTTTGCAACCACTTTGTTATTTGGATTGATTTAGTGAGTGGCACCAAATGTAGTGACCACTCTGCGACTAAGTGGTCGTATAGTGGTGCCAAATGAGCTTAATTGAGCGACCAATTATTTTCGGTTGCAAATTCCTGTCGCTAATCGCCGCGTTTCTAGTAGTGGATCCCCAAGATCATCTAAATTCCTACCAAGCTACCATATATGTCCATCACCCACACGGTGCCATACTCTGTCGAGTGTTTCCGAGGTCCCTCAAAAGGGGCCATACTCAAATAGTTGCCTCTATTCCAAACAAGAGTGTTAGCTCCTTTTAACAACTTCAACAACTTTGCAAACCAATGAACCTTCATCTTTAATTTAGATCACATGTTAACCATCACGCGAGAAATGGATGAAACAGTAAAAGCCTATACCCATAGGTTCAACAAGGTTGCTATATTAGTGCAGAACATCAATCAGTATGTGTTAATCCAGGCATACAGATACGACCTGAGAAACATGAACATAACAAAGAAAATTGCTTAGGAAATTCCCACTGTGGTGCATGAACTGCTTGGAATGACAATAAAATTCTCAAGAGGAGAAGAGTTCGACATAACCAAGAAATACGAATTGAAAAGCAAGACAAATCGAGGCATATACCCCTAACAAAAGGCCTCAGTTGAATTTAATGAGCTGGGAAAAACCCCGGGAGAGGTATTTTCATAGAAAATACAAGGTCGAGGCAACAGATGAAACATCCCTCAAGGTGCCCCAAACACAATTAATGCATTAAGTGGAGACCTTGTGAATCCTGGAAATATCTCCAAAGAACAACTTATTAACAAGAGAAATTACATAAACATGTTGTGCATTTCACAAGGATCATGTTCACGACACTAAGCAATGCATTGAACCCATGCGTGGAATTGAAACCTCCATAAAAAAGAGGTCAATTAAAGGGAGTTCATTGCCGAGAATGCATGAAGGAGAAAGAGAGGCAACGACCAAGGAAGAAACAACAACCAAGAAAGAACTGGAATGGACATTCCAAATGTGGCGAACGTTATTGAAAACTTCCCAGTGGGAGGGCCAAAGAGGTCGCGCTTTATGGAAGATGAGCCGTTGATCATTAAAGCCTTAATAGGCCAATGCCTTATCAAGAGAATCATGATTGACAACGGCGCCTCCATCAACATAATGTTCAAAGTTACTTTGCATAAAATGGACATCTCTTAGTCCAAGGTCACTTCTTGTGTCACACCCCGTCTCTGGAATGGTGACATGGCATTGCCTCATTGGTTAATGAAGCACCAAATTCCACAATCAGAGATTACTAAATAAAGCAATTCAATTATGAAATCCATAAATAGTAAAAATGCACTAGCGGAAGCGTAATTGAAAATGAAATATTTCTAAGTTATTACAACTAAAATGGGAAACTAAATGTTCCATAATAAAAACTAGAAAGGAAATGACAATGTTTGTTAACTAGCAAATTAGGATCACTCTTCTTAATCCCCCATCCCACGTGCCATCGTCATAGAACTGGTCCTCAACTAAATCATCTGCAAAGTAAGATAAGATGGACTGAGCTCCGGTGCGCAGCAATGACCAAAATATAATGATAAATGAACAGAACCAGCAGAAACAGACATCGTAAATTCCCGTTTCCCAAAATACCCCTTTGGAAATATACTCGATGCGACTCACTCAAATCCCCCAGGACTCAAGATACAGGTCAGAACAGTACACTGCAGTGCAAAATAGTACATAACAGAATAGAACAGAAATCAGCACAGCGGCGGACAAAACTACGGACGAATGGTTTGTCCGCGGCAAGGAAGTAGCTACTGTCTTCGTGAGGACGAATGCGAGGGCAAATGGTTCATCCGCGACCTGCAAACTTCAGAAAAGTAAGATGAAAACTTGCACCAAAACCATTCCAAACATTCTCAACCCATAAATGACCAATTTGACTCAAACCAAAATCAAATAATGACCGAAACAAGAACGAACACATAGAATGCAACAATTAAGCGAATAACCACATTCTTCGCACCTAAAGATTTCATAACCGAGTATACGACAAGCACCACGCATTGCCCATCCGATACACCCGATTACAACCTCGTCTAAACACTTAGAACATCGCTATTTCTATGACTTGACAATCCCCCCACATGAGCTCACCTATCTATTCACAACTAATCAGAAATAACAGCAGTGGTCTCAGTTATCAACCAAACTTAGACGGTTCAGTAAAACTCGTGGGTTTGGATTATCCCCCAAACTAAGGGACACAGATTTTAATGTTCAATCCATTACATTGTCTCATCATCCCCCACCAAGGACTCCACAAAACCACTACCTGTACCTAATGATTGACCCCCATTAAGTGTGGGCCACAGGACAAAACAGAGCAGAAGACTTATCGGGGTCACAGATTAGAGCAGGACAGAAGGCGGACGGAACCTGCTAACTAGTGATCCTAGACAAGAGCTCAGTAGGGGGCGACGACTCGGTAGACCAAACCAATTAGGACTACAACAAAGACACAAATTAGGACGCCTTCTATTAACGGCGACCCATTCAACAATTAACAAAAAAACAATTACAGGAAAGATTCCCAACAATCTAAGTACATAACAAATACACGGTTCAGAGTTTATAATAGCAATTAAACGAAAGAAATTGAAAATCAGATTACGTAGAATGCTTAAATTCATCAAATCAGGACAGAATTGTCAAAACCCAAATACGAAACAAGTAACGATCAGTTCATAATTCCATCAATTTATGCAATTACACATACCCAATTTACATCCTAAACCATTTTAAATCAATACCCACTGATATATACAAAATTCCAGACATAAACTAACAAAGGGAGGGGTCCTTACACGTTACGAATACAAAAAGAAGGAGAAATCCGAAACCAGCAATGGCGGCTTCGCTCCTGGGGCATTAACTTCCTGCTCCGATTCCCGAATCCACAATCGTCTGTGCTCACTCGAAGCCTTTCGCGATTATCTTCGAATCGATATGTCATGGGTCGAAAACTTATGCTTGCAACCTCCTCAACCGTCTTCTCAAAGTTTAGGGCATATTTCTCTCTCTCTCTCTCTCTCTCTCTCTCTCACGATCATCTGTTATGTTTTTAGGTAACTGATGACCAGCCCCCATGACCCCGTCAAGTTAGGAAATTAAAGTTTAGATTATTTACATTATTAGGTCCCTCTCTTTTATTTTAATTGCACTCATGCTCCCGCACACAAAAATAAAATATCACACATATAACACATGAAAATTGTCAACTACCACATAGCATTTAATTACGACATTAATTATAAATCAAATAATTATGCAATTACACACATAATCACATAATTCTAAAAAATCCCGGGTATCACATCTTGTGATCAAGTTATTGCTGGATTTACACAGCTATCAAAGAACTCTTTCTAACTTGTAAAGTTGGAAGGATCCAGCACAGGCTCCCTCTCCCAAAAGAATTTTTTCGGCCAAAGGGGAAATTCTATAAAGCTGCAAAGTTGTTCCCAAAGTTAATATCTGGGTACTAGCTCGGAGTTTTTTTCATGACGCTCTTGGCCTCGAGGTATTGAGCATTTCTAAGCTAGTCCTTGCCACGTCTTGAGCTACTTCAGTCCTTTTCAGATATTTTACGAAGAACAAGAAGTTGTTTACTTCCACAAAGTAACCTAAGGAACCTCCTACATTGCTTCCGTATAAACCCTTGTAGGAGAATGAAATTCCAACAAAATGAAATAATCATGGCGAGCATTTTGCTGAAATAGGAGAGGGGTTTAGGGAGAGTGGGATGAGCTATGAGCTCTTGGCAATGGAGTTTCACTGTGGAGTTTTGTAGAAGAACTAAAATCTAGGAATATTCAACTAGATAAAGAAAAAAAATTATCTTCTACTTAAATCTATTCTGGATGATGAAGAGACTCCAAGATTTTTTTTGTTGGATGATGAAGAAGATGAAGTGTCGGGTGGGTACTGGGTCGGATGTGTCGGATATGATGTGGGCTTTTTTGCTTGGAGAGAATGATTAAAAAGACGAAAATTACCCTGATTTTACATGCATGTGGACAATCTGTGATCAAATTTAGCCGGAATCCACAATTCTAGCTAAAATAAGCCACCCGTAAAAAGCCATAATCTAATACTTCCTCCATTTCTATTTAACTGTCGTTTAAAAGATTTATAGGTATCCAAATTAATTGTCATTTAATACTTTTTTATTAATTGTCAACAATTTATTCCAATTACCCTCGACATTTTTTTTTACTGCATCTGTCATCCCTATTTTTTCTTTTCTTATGTTTTAGAAGTAAGAGAGGGATAGTATTGAAACTTTCGATGAAAATAACAAGTTCATTAATTTTCTAAAATTGTCTAAAGAATTTTATATTTAAAAATGGAGAAAGTAATATTTATCTAAAAAGAGAAAAGTAAAATAATTAGCGACCATTTGAAACATTTACTCAAAAACTAAAAACCGAAAACATAAATACATACCCACTAAACTCATATATATCATAAAAAATTGAACCCCTCACGCATATACAACTGAGATTTCTTATCTCCAAAATATCGGTTAGATGTACAAATTCAATAATTAATGTTTCTTCTTTCACTTTTTTTTGTCCACATATTTGATATTACACGTTTATTATTATTATTTATTAGAGTCTTTGACGTATTCTTTTGGCATTTGAGATTATCTTTTTGTGTCCTTATCTGATCATATTCTTACAAAGGCTTTGGTCTCTTGCGAACGACGTGAGACTTTTAAAGCCAAAAAACATGGGATTTGTTGAGCTCAATTTTTGCTTTGCTTTTACATGTGTTTTCTTCGAATATTTCTTCTTCAAGCTTTTAACCACCATTTACAAATCCAAACCATATAATCCCAGCAAGATACTATATTAATCCAAGCTCTTGTAATCATATTGTACATCGCATCATCTGTATCACTCACTGCTATAAATACTTTTTATAACAATCTTTAATTATATTTTTTCACACTCTTATTATATATTTTCATCTTTAGAGTTTATTTTAGGATACATAAATATAAATTTCTACAATTAAAATATTACGGGAAGTGTAACAAGGAGTAACAACACTAATGATAAAATCCTATAACTGTCATTGAAGCAAGCTCTTAATTAACATGATCGGTGTCTTTTTATGCCTACCTAGAATCCTTAACATTGAGGTTTATTCAATTTCAATAATTTTTATTTTGAGAATAACTTTGTATAATATGTTTAATAAGCTTAAATCTGAATTAGATCAATGAATTTGAGGAATTAAATTGACCTCTGGAGTTTACTCAAGCTGTTTCAGCCAAGTTAAAGTTTGAACTTTTCTTTTAAAAATTCTTTGCAAGGAGAATTAATTAAGCGATCGAACCGACTACACGTGTGTTGAGAATTACTCAAAAAGAATAAAGAAAAAACATAATTAGAATCTTTCTGATTAATATTTCCAATTTATTACACGCTAGTGTAATTTATATAAATGAAAATAACATTACTCCCTCGTTTTCATAGTAGATGTCTTTTTAGACTCTTATTTTCATTCTTTTTCCAATTTTTAAGGGATCATTTTTTAAAATTATTCTGACCCATATTAAGGAATAGAAAGAGCTACTTAGACAAATAACTTGGATGATTAATATTTAAGGGTATAATATTAAAAGTTCTCATTGTCTTTCCCTTCTTTAATCAATGTTAAAGTACTTAAAAGGAATTATATTATGAAACAGAGAAAGTATAAGTAATTTGTTTTTTAAAATTTTACCGAATAAAAAGTATTCATGCATGAGATTTTTATTTATTTATTTTTTTTTAAAATACCCAATTCAAATTTGATTCTTCCACCATTAGATGGCATCAGAGTTTTTTTCTAATGGTTTTGCTTGACATACCTTCGATACTTTGGCATGAATTGAAGCTTGAATGTATATATGAATTAATGAGAATAAATTCCAACTAGGATACCTAAATTCAGTTAGCCATCATGAGTTCCTTTCGCATAAAGTTTTACTAGTCATTTATATCATGCAAAAAAAAGGTAACGTTCGTCATGCCTCTCTTTCACCCTTGATTATTATTCTCTACATTTGTATTAGTTTTTTCAAGTGTCTTTCTAACCACACAATGAGTGACAAGATATTAATCAAAGTAGCTGGTTGGCAGATATTAGCAAAAGTTAATTCAAGTGTAAACAATTTGATATTTCATAAATCATGTATTTTTTTGAATTTTTTGTATAAAAATATTTGTTGGGAGTTCGGCCATTAAAAAGGATCCGAACGCAAAAACAAATTAGATTAGCCGTAAAACATAAATAGGATACATACATTGATTTGACGTTTTAGATTATTTGCCCTTTTCCCTATCTCATCATCTCTGCTCCATTCGTAGTTCATTAACATGTATAACACTTTCACTCTTAAGGTTTCACTATTCTATTTAAGTTATAAGTTATTAAAAATAAAATCTAACACATGCTAATTTGTTAATAACGAAATAAAAAATGTGATAAAAATATGATAGAAGATCACAGCCATGTATTATGTCTTAGATCTTAAGAAAAGGGAAAAAGGCCTAGAGATAAAATCGTGCATTATCCCACCATAAGAAAACATCTATTTAGCTACTGAAAAGAGGGATCGAAATTTTCAGTCACAGACATAACGACTGAATACCGACCAAATAGAGACTGAAAACTATGTAGTCGCTATTCCGTCGCTAAATAATAAGAAATCGGTCGCTATTTGACTCAGCAACGAAACACAAAATATCTAACCACATGATTCATTTACTATTTGGTCGTTTTTTTCAATGTAACGACCGAATAACTTTTTTCTTATAGAGTCCCAAAACCTCCACATCAACAAATATATGAGATGAGAAGAGGTGACATGGAAGCAGAATCTTGGAAATTCATTATAAAGAGTAGATAACGTGGGAAACAATATCAGAAACTGTCTTATTGTGATAGCTAGTGGTTTTAAAAGCCCTTTCACTTAGCCTAACAGACAAAAAAAAAAACCACATCTTACTAAATTCAGGTGCTAAATTGTTTCTAGCCCTTCATTTCCATTTCTCAAGCTTACAAAATAAGAAACTCTTTTAATTACTTGTCCATCACAAACTCTTTATAATTCTTAAAACATTTTTCACAAAAAACCTCCTCCTCAACATAGATGTTGTTATATATTACAACCTTAAATCTCCTCTAATTTTCTTTGCACAATCAAATTGTCACAAGATGTTTGCAAGATTCAGATCAAAGAACAAAGTCCGAGGTTCGGTTTTTTATTTTTCTTAGCTTCGTGAAAGTTTTTGATTTTGATTTTATGTTTAAAATATTCTCTCATTTGGGGTTTTGAAAAATAAAAAACATATGCTGTGTGCTCTTTGTTTTATTTTTCTTTACTAATGATTGCTTTAAAAACAAGATGTATTTGGATTGAGCTTGATTTGAGGTCGAGACTCAAATTCAAACTCTATTTGGATTGAGTTTAGAAATGAAACCTTAAGTACTAAACCAAATCCAATCATACCCCAGATTTTGGGAATTTTTTGTTATCGGTTTTCTATAGGGGGGTGAGGGGTGAAAATCGTCTGTACTAGTATATGTTCTTATTCCTGTGCCCAACCATTCAGAATTCGTAATGTGAAATTATATATACACATAATGAATTGTGAGTGGGCACATGAATGAATATACATACGATTATTTGCCGGTTTGGAGGGGGAAAATGAAAATAAGGGTATCAATTACTCATTTGTTACAAGTATATAAATTTATCATGTCGTGTTAACTGGAAAAAAAAAATTATCTTGTATATCCCTCATTCTATTGCTGTATTGTTCTTCTTAATTTTATGATTATTGCTAGTAACCATTACTAGCCATTTATGTTCTACAATTCTTTTTCCTTATCAATGGAAGATTAGTTTACTTGGCTTGGCACTTTTTGACTAAAATATGTAATAGGTTTTAAATTCGACACTTTACTCTGAAAATAATAAAAATAAAACCTCGATATTTTCTTACATTTCATGGGTAATGTAAAAAAATAAATTATTCTAGGTATTGTAATTTACAATTAGGCACGCGCGCGCGTGCACACACATATATATATTCTAGGTTGTGTATGTGTATGGTCTCTAGTTCTTATCATGAAGATTACAATGACATTCCGTACTAATCATATTTTGAAACTTTCAGTGGCATAGTCTATTTAGCTTTTAAAAAAAAAATATAATCCACATTCTTCTTCTTCTTCTTTTTTTCTTGATTTTCTTTTTCCTTAATGTGGAAAATATTACTGCTTTCTTTTATATAATGTTTTGCTGATTTATTGATCATTGAAGCCATTTTTTTTTCTTTTTTGATCATTTTTTCAGATACAAAGGAAATTACAATGAAGGAGTGTAGTAAAAACCTGAATGTAAATGAGGAGTACCTTGGAGCATTAAGAACAAAATCATATACTGAATTCTTCATAAAAGCTCAATCAGTACTACTAGTCAATGATGAACCCTCCTCCACATCATCTCTAAATTTTTGCCAAACAACATTCTCAGAAATTCTTCTTGAACCTCAACAAGAATCCATCAAATCCCTTCTTGAATCACCACTTTTCCTTCCAAAAAAATCTGATCTCAAAGCTTTATTATTAAATTATTTCGATATTAGTGCTGAAGCTTCAATAATTTGTAGCCATCTTCTTAGAACCATTAATGAACTCCAATCCAACCACGACCTTATTAACCAAATATTAGAAACCATTGATAATAATAACTCTCCTAGTCAACTACTAGACTTCATCATTCCAGAAATTCGAGCAATCATTTTCGACAAAAAATCCTTATCTGACCTCAACCAAAAAGATGATTTTACTCGAATTCACGACAAATGTTCATCCGTCTTGCAACACTTAAAATCGAAAAAGAAAAGCGTTGCACGAAGAATTAAATTGATAAAATATTTTAACAAGGCTTCCGGGGTATGTGTGACAGCAGTTTGTAGTATTACCGCGGTAGCAGCAATGGTGTTAGCAGCACATACATTAGCTGGATTAGTCATGGGAGCAGCACTTTTTTGTTTGCCTATGGAACCAATAAAGAAGAATATACTAAGTATTAGGTTTTTGAAATATGGATTTTTGAAACAAGTTGGAGAACAACTTGATGTAGCAGCAAAAGGTACATATATTTTGATTAGGGATTTTGATACAATGAGCAGACTTGTTACAAGGCTTCATGATGACAATTGAACACAATAAGGAAATGATAAATTTGTGTATGTATAAAAGAGAAGATAGATTTTCTTTGCAGATATTGAAGGAATTAAAGAAAAGTGATTTTGGGTTCAGACAACAAGTGGAGGAGCTTGAAGAACATGTCTATTTGTGCTTTGTAACAATTAATAGAGCTAGAGCTTTGGTTGTCAAGGAAATTGCAAAATCTTGCAAGGAAAAGTCAGTGTAGTTTACCATAAGAGAGAACTAAAAAAGAGCCCCACCAATTATCTTTGTACATATTTAAATTCTTTATTAGATTTGTAATAGGATTTCATATTTATTGTTGATGAAATTCATGTAGAGGAGTATTCTTTGAGTTCTTTATATGCTAGTGATATTGTCAAAATATATTTCATTCTGCCAAGGTAATTTGCCTTAAAATTACTAAGTTACTATTTTGATCAACATTAATCTCACTCAATTAATTTTCTTTCCAATGTTTTCTTACATAATACTCCCTCCATTCCTTATTAATTGTCGTTTAGGAGATATCTAGGTATCCAAATTAATTGTCGTTTAAGGTTCTTTTATTAGATGTCAACAATTTATTCCAATTATACCCTCAACATTTTTCTTTCTTTATGACATAGAAGTGAGAGAGAGGGAGGGTGGGGGGTAATATTGGAAGTTTAAGTGGAAATGACAACTTCCTTAATTTTCTCAAATTGTCTAAAGAGTCTTATATTTAGGAATGGAGGGAGTATATTACAATCAATCTCTAATGTTTTTCTCTCTTATCTCCAAAATCAGCAACTATCTCTCCAATATTTTCTTCTCTAATCTCTCTCTCTCTCTCTCTCTCTCTCTCTCTCTCTCTCTCTCTCCCTATAGTGCTAGAAGTTCACCAAAAACACCAAACAATCACTATAAATTCTTCTTTTACTTTAATGTTTTTGACACACTTATAAATTGATCTCATGTTCACAGATGAAGTAAATAGAGAATATAATCAAAGTCGTATTCACTACAAGAAAACAGTTAAATAACGACGGATTTTTCCTTCGCTAATCTGAGAATAGCGATCGAATATCGACCGAACCATGTGGTCAGATATTTTGCGTCGCTAGGCCGAATAGAGACCAATTACCAACGGCCAATTTAGCAACTGAAAATTGGGTGGGTCGCTAGTTATCGACGGATTAGCAACCGAACTGACATTAATGTTGACTTTTGACTATGACTGTGTAACGACCGATTACCGACAGTCAAGTTAGCGACTGAAAATTTGGTCACTAGTCACCGATGGATTATCCACCGAACTGACATTAATGTTTACTTTTGACTTTGACTGTGTAACGACCGATTTACCGACGGTCAAGTTAGCAACTTAAAATTTGGTATTCAGTCACTATGTAACGACGAAATAGCGACTGTTCATGCATGTATTGGTTTGAGTTGGTCAACATGACCGATATGGGGGGCCAAGTAGCGACGGAATAGCGACCGTTCATGTATTGATTTTAGTTGGTCAAAAGGACCGATATAGGTGACCAAGTAGCGACTGCTTGGTCTTCGGTTTCACTTCGGTCGGTATTCGATCGCTATTTCCGCGACTGAAAATTTTGATCGCTATTCTCGGTAACTAAATAGCTGTTTTCTTGTAGTGATTGCTCAAACATTAAAAATTTACAATTTTTTCTTGCTTATTAGTTGCAACGAATGGAAACCTTACACTATAGATTTCTTTTGGTTTATATCATTTTTTTTGTGAACTTAAAGCACTATATGAGAGAAAATGTAGAGATTGGGTGGGAATAGATTAGGGATGAAAATATTAGAGAGATCATTGGCTGATTTTTTGGATAAGGGGGAGAAAATTAGAGATTGGGCATGAATAGATTAGGGAAGAAAATATTGAAGAAAGAAATTATTGAGAGTAGTCAATTGAAGGCAAATTACCTTGGCATGAGGAAATTCGCATTGGCAATATCACTAGCCATTATTTATATATAATAATATACTACCTACATTCCATAATATAAGTCGTTTAAAATATGTAACAAATATTATGGAAGGAAAAAATAAGGTATTTTGTTAGTCAAAATATCAATATTACTGTCTTGAATATGACTTGTATACCACTAGTTCTATTAAAGAGAATAATATTGATATTTTTATAAAAATATCTAATTTTTTGTTTACTTTGTTTTTGTTATAATATAGAGAGGGAAGAAGAAATTGGGAGAGGAGAAGAGAATTAGATGTGTATTGTTATGAACCAAAGGCCTCTATTTATAGAGGTAAAAACCCTTTGGTTCATGGGCCTCATCCTCTATGGGTTTTATGGGCCTGGTCATTCATCATATTACAACACTCCCCCTTAAATGACTAATCTATACAACAATTGCCTCATAAAGACTTATTTGGAAAAAATTAAACCAAATTAAGAAAATGAATACAATTGATGTTGGAGTATTTAATTGTCGCCTCGTTAAAACCTTGTCAGGAAAACCCAGTGGGACAAAACCTGAACGAAGGAAAAAGAGTACGACTACTCCCCCTGATCATTGGATGTCTTTCAGACGACGCATTCCAATCTGATTATCAACTTTCTGAATGTTGATGTTGGTAAAGCCTTGGTGAATAAATCTGCCACATTATCACTTGAGTGTATTTGTTGAACTTCGATGTCTTCACTTTTGCATAACATGAAGAAAATATGCCTCGTTAAAACCTTACTAGGAAAAAGAAAAACCCTGTGGGAAAAAATACGCCTAGTTAAGGAAAAAGAGTACATTAATCATATGTCAAATTACTTCCCTTTTTAACATCATTTGACCAATGCATATAATTTAATTTGCAATTGGATCTTAGTGAATAAGTGTTCATAATTTCAACAAATTACATCTTCCAGATGTTTTAATTTGTTCCATAATGATTTCAAAAAGTATTAATCACTAGGTCTTGATGTTTATATATTTTTCGGGAAGAATTACTTATATGCTTCTGGCATATCAAGTCCTTCAAAGATTTCCTATAAATGATGTTACAAAATTGCAACATTGTGTATATACCAAGTGTTTGTGCGCTATTCAAATACACTTGCATCCACCCTCAAAGTAATTTATTTATTCGTTATTCTAAACGAATATCTTTCTAAGATTACACTTCTGGTGTATAATACATGTAACGAATACATTTGCACTTCAATTGTATTAAAAATTTCGTGCAGGCTTTTCACAATTTGAGGTGAACTCAATGGTCTACTTAGACCAATAATCTCTACACTTTCAATTTTTCAATTTTTCAGTCTGCAGACTTTATATTAAAGATCCTCATTCTATTGCGCGCATAAATAATGTCGATTTTTGCACAATTTTATGTATATGGTTCCATCAATTCCCAAACATTTGAGATCTCATTATTCTCACAAATTTTCAGGTACCTGAATTTCTTATGGAAATGATATAATATTCAAGTTTGGAAAAATTCTTCTAGAATTTTAATCTTCTAGACTTGACCATCTATAAATATTTACTCCATTTGCGAGAAATTGTATTATTGAAACTCATAATGCTACCACATTTCAATGTCTCAAATATTATGGATAGCTTGTCCTTCAGGGACATTAAATATCATGGAGTTTTTTTTTTTTTTTCTAGCCGAATTTTGGTTATAAAATATTTCTAAATATTCGTCTTTTGAACTTCTAACTCTGCCAGTGAGTGTTGAGGACTTTTGTCTTTGACACTTACTGCCGGTCCCAAGCCCGGATAAAGGAGGAGGGTTGCGGTAGGTCTCGTGACAACCAGCGTAAAACTTCGGTCACATCCCGTGACATGAACCAAAATAAGAATTTCGTTGGGGCGTTCCCTACTCGGTGACGCGCTACACTTCCTAGACCGGGTGTGGTGATAAATGTGCAAGGGTTGCTAGGTCGTTGCCCGGAAGCAGCAGCGCCATGTCGGGAGCCCCGGATATGGTGTCAAATAGGCAAGGGTGTTCTAAGTCGGCACGAGTACAAGTAAAGCGATTAGTGCACAATGGAAGGATTCGTTTGGCTTCTTGGAATATTGGATCGTTATCTAGAAGGTCAACCGAATTAGTAGAGGTTATGGTAAGAAGAAAGATCAACATTTTGTGCCTCCAAGAAACTAAGTGGGTTGGCGGAAGGCAAAAGTCATAGAGCCTTGGGGATACAAGCTTTGGTATTCGAGTAAAGATAAGTATAGGAGCGGTGTTGGAATAATTGTGGCTCGTGATTTACGTCGATGGCGTGGTTGAAGTTCAGTAGGAAAAAGTGACCGAATTATGAGTGTTAAGATAATGATGGGTGGCGAGGTGGTTACCATTATTAGTGCATATGCGCCTCAAGTAGGGTTGTGTGATTACGTGAAGAAAGCAGTTTTGGGAGGACTTAGATGAGGTGGTCCAAAATATATCGTCAGGGCGAAAAAATTTTTCATTGGAGGAGACTTGAATGGACATGTGGGTTCTAGTCGCTACGGTTTTGAGAGTGTCCATGGAGGTCAAGGTTTCGGAGATAGAAATGAGAGCTGGTAGGGAAATTTTGGACTTTTCCTTAGCTTACGATTTGTTTGTAGCGAATACTGGTTCAAGAAAAGAGATTCTCATTTGGTGACTTTTAGAAGTGGAGTAAATGCTAGTCGGATAGACTTTTTCCTAGTGAAGAACATGTTTACGTAGTAGTTGTACTAATTGTAAGGTTATCCACGGCGAGAGTGTAGCTACACAACATAGGTTATTGGTTCTTGATTTTTCGTTTGAGTAAACGAGGTTAGAATGCATAAATTTAGAGTCAGCTCCAAAAAATAAAGTGGTGGAAGTTACAAGGAGAAAAATCGAGAAAATCTTCGTTGATAGAGTTATTCGGGAAGAGGGACTAGTAAATGCTGAAATAGACCCGAATTTTATGTGGGAAAAAAATGGCGCAAGGCATTTTAAAGGTAGCTAGGGAAGTGCTTGGTGAATCTAGCGGAAATGTGCTATTCGGTAAGGATACATCGTGGTGGAATGGAGAGGTAAAAAGAAGCTATAAAGAAGAAAAGAGAGTGTTATAAGACTTTGGGGAAGTATAGAAGTGATGACAATTTCACGAAGTATAAGACGGCGTGTAGAGAAGCTAAAGGCGGCCGTTAGAGAAGCGAGATCAAAAGTTTATAAGGATTTGTATAATAAATTGGACACTAAGGATGGTGAGAAAGGTATATATAGACTTGCTCGTTTAAGAGAGAAAAAAAGACAGAGAGATATTGGTATGGTGAGGTGTGTTAAGGATGATAGTGAGAGAGTTTTGGTTAAGGATGAGGAAATCAAGGCGAGGTGGATGACGTATTTTGATAGGTTATTTAATGGGAATCAAGTATAGAATATTGGAGACCTTTCTATCCCGATTGGAGAGGTGAACCATGATTTCATACGTAGAATTCAAAGGAAAGAAGTGCAAGAGGCCCTTAAAAGGATGAAACCAAAGAAGGCGGTGGGACTCGATAGTATACTGGATTGAGGTTTGGAAGTGTTTAGGAGAAATAGGTGTTGAGTGGTTGACTAACCTTTTTTAATAAAATACTTAGAGTTGAGAAGATGCCAATAGAGTGGAGGAAAAAGTACTTTGGTGCCATTATATAAGAATAAAGGAGATGTTCAAGATTGTTCAAATTATCGTGGTATTAAGCTTATGAGTCATACTATGAAGTTGTGGGAAAGGGTAATTGAGCATAGATTGAGAAAAAAATTGTGAGCATTTCGAGAGAACCAATTCGGTTTTATGCCCGAGACGATCAACTATGGAAGCAATACATCTAATAAAGGCGAGTTGATTGAGCGTTATAGAGAGAAAAGAAGGACTCGCATATGGTGTTCATAGATTTGGAAAAAAGCTTACGATAAGGTTCCCCAGAGAGGTAATTTGGTGGGCGATGACTAAGAAAGGTATATCTCGGAAGTATATTGATCTTATTAAGGATATGTATGAGGGAGTCGACACCGGTGTCGGAGTTTGCGGCGGGATAAGTGAAGAGTTTCCTATTACAATTGGGGTGCATCAAGGTTCGAGCACTTAGTCCTTTTCTATTTACAATGGTTATGGATGAAGCCCGACCCGGTGTATACAAGATCCCGATCGCAGTGGTGCATCTTTGTTTCTTGATGATATAGTTTTGATAGATGAGACAAGAGCGGGTGTTAATGCCAAGTTGGATGTATGGAGACAAACCTTAGAATCTAAAGGTTTTAGGATTAGTAGAAGTAAAGCGAGTATATGGAGTGTAAGTTTAGCACTAGCGAGCAGCAGAGCAAAGCGTAGTAACTTTAGGTGACAAAAAATATCTCGGAGAGTGAGTATTTTCGATACCTTGGTTCTATTATTCAAAAGGACGGAGATCTTGGCGGAGATGTAGCACATCGAGTTAAAGCTGAGTTGGTTGAAATGGAAGAGTGCGACGGGTGTTTTGTGTGATCGTAATGTACAGCTGAGATTGAAGGGAAAGTTTCTGAGAACATTTGTTAGGCCAAGCATTATTATATAGTACGAGAATGTTGGGCAACTAAGAGGTGTCATATTCAGAAAATGCATGTAGCGGAGATGCGTATGTTAAGATGGATGTGTGGGCATACGAGAATGGATAGAGTGAGGAATGAGACTATTTAGAAGAAGGTTGGTGTAGCACCTATCGAAGATAAGATGAGAGAGAACCGTTTGCGTTGGTTTGGGCACATTAGACGTAGGCCAAGTGATGCTCTGGTTAGGAGAATTGAAGGATTATGTAATGAAGATGGCGTAAGAGGTAGAGGGAGACCGAGGAAGACTTGGATGGAGGTGATAAAAGGGGATATGAATCTGTTAGAATTAGATGAGAGTTGTGTTTGGGATCGAAAGAAATGGAGAGATTGCATCCATGTGGATGACCTTACGTGATTCTTACTTTGGTTCATGTAGCCGACCCCAATCTGTTGGGATTAAGGCTTGGTTGTTGTTGTATTCGTCTTTTGAACTTCTGGTTCAAAACTCATTTATTTGAGGATCAACTAGAGACACGAATAGAAATAGTTTGTTCGGCTATATATATTTCCTCTTCTTTATGTTGCAACAATATATACCAATCTGCAGGATTGATAACCAACATATAATTTATCCTCTTTTGAGGACCAATCTCAACACCTTGTGGTGGAGAATAAGCGCACATTTTATTTTGAGGTGAAAATCTTGTTGTTTGCAACAATAAAAACCGATTAAAAAGAAGAGAAATAAGAAATTAATAGTTGGAAAAATACAATGAAACATCTAATAAATTCAAAGCAATATATGATTCTACAAGACCATTTAATATATGAACATATTCTTCAGGATATGCAACTTTTATCTAGATGACATATAATATCACTAGTACATTTGAGACAAATTATATTTATGGGAGAATGAGCTCATTAATTTATCAAGAAAAACGCAAACTTCAAGTTGCGGATTAACAATATACGTATTTCGATGCATCGAATAAAATATTCATCCCAAAAATATATTCAATCTCAATATTCATAGTAATAAGACAAAATATAATTACTTTGAAATATGTAGCTAAATTCAAATAATATTTTAGGAAACTTCTGGATCCATAAAAATATTTTTTCACGAATTTCTCATGATTTCGTATTTTCAATGATCTGAGATGGTCTAATCAGTCATGCCAACTAATATATTTCTTTAACCAAGTATGCTTCAGGCTTAATCAATAATGCATTTCAATGCAATTATTTACAGTACAATATAATTTATAAGAGATAAATAGCAATTTTTTCAATGCATTATTTGCTAATAACAATAGCAATGATTGAAAAATGCATTTGTCCACTATCTAAATGAATCTTTATAAGGAAATTATAGATAATAATCAATTTCATAGATCTCTTCAAGAGTCTTTATTCAACCAGCTCTTCAGGAGCTTTTAATCGACTATTTCTACTTGAATTGTACAATATTATTTAAATCGTGGACAATAATTTGAAACTGCTTTTAATCGTTTAGCTCTTCCGGAGCTTTTCATTTACTAGTTCGACTAATTATAGTTCTTCAGGAACTTTTTATAAATTTTGTTGTTTCAAAATTTTGACATCGAATAAAATAGTTCTACTGGAACCCTTCAATATGCAAACTCATATGCATTATAAATTTGTTCTGCTAGAACTTTTCAACATGCAAACTCTTCTGGAGCTTCTAAAAGATCTCGATTCATCTATAAAAATAAAATAAAGTGAATTAATTATCTTGTTTCTAAAAACTCATACTATATCCAAAATGATGAAAAAGTTTGAAAAGTCCGAATTACAAAATAAAATTCAAACAAACTTAAACAAAAGCATTCTATGAAAATAAATAAATAAAAATTATTCTCTCTTCTAATACGCCACAGACAAATAGATGTCATGTCCATAGTATGATGTTGCAGTTGCTTCAGGAATTGCAGTACCATTTGCTTCAGGCAATGGTGTAAAACCATTTGGACGTATTCCATGAGTTTTCATTGTCAAGAAGGCCGTGGCCCAGTGGGGCAAGCCTTGACCTGCGACCTGGAGGTCCCAGGTTCGACACCCGCCTCCTACGTGAGGCAAATAAAATTCCTAGGAATTAAGGTCGTCGACCAAGTCGTTTAAAAAAAATTAAAAAATAATCAGCTCATTATTTTGTTCAGCAACTAATAAACATGATAAGAGTTCTGAGTACTTTTTAAAAAATCTCTCACGACATTACTGCTGCAGGAGCACATTGGAGACGTTGAAATTGGAGAATGTTTTTTCCAACATATCCTCATCGGTGATTATTTCCCCACAACGTGTTAATTCATAATATATCTTAAATAACTCAGAATTATACTCAGATATAGATGTAAAATCTTGCATACGCAAATGTTGCCATTCATATCGTGCTCTAGGGAGGACTACGGTCCTTCGGTGGTCAAAACTTTCTCTCAGATTTTTCCATAGTAGCAATGCATATTCTTTTAGATTTTTCCATAGTAGGCGTGCGTATTTTTGAGATATTCGCCATGTGCAATTCTACCAAAAATAACAAATAATGTCAGCATGACATATATGATCCTTCGGGGATTATACCAATTATTTTCAAAACAAAAAAATGTGATATTCTTCAAGTAAATTTTAAAATTACAATATACTCTCCAGGGGTAAATAATTAATGAATAATAATATTCTTCTGGAATAATTAATTAATTTGTAGTAATAATATTCTTCAGGAATATTAGATGACATTCTTCAAGAACATGTAATGTTATTAATTTATACAATTACTACCTCAGGAGTAATCGTTCAATATAAATGAAAAATAAGTAAAAATATAAAATATAAGAATTTATGAATTATAATATAATGTTAAATAATTGTTACTTCAGGAACAATATTTCTATATTCTGCAATATATTTAAATTATAATACTCTCCAGAAGTAAATAATTGAATAATTAAATTATTCTTCAGGAATAAATAATTTATAATAATAATATTCTTCAGGAATATTAGATTATGTTATTCAAGAACATGAAATGTTATTAATTTATACTATTACTACTTCTGGAGTAATAGTTCAATATTCTTTAGGAATATCGATATTTTGAATTTTTTGATAATAATAATAATAAAATATATATATACTGAAATGGTTAATATATGTAATTGTATATGAATCAGTAAAGCACACTACTATACTACATATGATATAATATGATTGATATGGAAAGTAATGATTGCAATTATTCATGTGGAAAGTCAACGCAAATCAACCTGTAATGTATATCCATGATTGTGAATATGCTGCCATCTTATTAATAAGAATATAAGATGGGCCTAAATCAACAACGCAAATCATGCCGCAAAACCTGTAACAGTTATATATTACAATTAATATGTAATCAACAAGGCATGCAGATCCCCTTTTATAATTTTGGTAGAGATGTTAGATTTATTACGTACTCCAATTGATTTGAAGTCGTAATATAAAATCGAGATACACAAAATAATATATATGATAAAATATACAGATCAAGGCATTAACAATAATATATACTGTTCAATTTCGTTCAATCATCAAGACATGCGGCAGAAAAATAATAATAATAATAATCACAATTTTATTTCTACTCAATTCATATATGATTGCTTCAATATCAGAAATCCAAAAATCAATCAAAACAATATATATATATATATATATACATATATATATATATATATATATATATATATATATATATATATATATATATATATATATATATATATATATGATATGCACAAAGCGAGTAGAAATATGATTCTATTATATTTTTGTTTAAATCAAATAGAGATGTTAGATCTATTGTATACTTCAATTGATTTGAAGCCACAATATCAAACAGATCTATAGAAAAATTATAATAACAAACCTAGTGATTTTCTTTCAAAACAAATTGGCAGAGCTTCGTGCTGATAACGTGTTATAATATAGAGAGGGAAGAAGAAATTGGGAGAGGAGAAGAGAATTAGATGTGTATTGTTATGAACCAAATGCCTCTATTTATAGAGGTAAAAATCCCTTTGGTTCATAGGCCTCATCCTCTATGGGTTTTATGGGCCTGGTCATTCATCATATTACAACAGTTTTCATACTTTTTCTAAACGAATTATATTATGGATTGGAGGGAGTATGAGGGAGTATTAGATAATGGTTTCGATTTTGTAGATGAGTTGAGGAGTTAAAAAATTTTGAGTCCATTTTGTTTTTTTTTTTTTTTGTTGCAGAAATTGAGTCCATTTTGTTAGTAATTTATTTTTCAATTTCTTTTGTGCTTTTGAAAGCTAACGAGTGTATAAAATATCAAGAGCTAAACTTCACACTCTAATATTATAATGAGAATTGGATAGTGTGAGAACCCGATTTTCTGCTTACGTGTTTTATGTGATTTTTATTTGTCATCATATATATTTAATTTGATTACATGTTATGTGCAATTTATTTTCAGAACATGTTTCATGTGTTTCATGCATATTTAGAAAGTTTGAGGGCTTGAGTGATTGACCATGGAAAGTTGAGGGGCCTTTTGTGCAATTAAATTTGAAACTGCTGATTCTTCACTATCTTTTTTGAGGTTACAAAAGGGGAAGGGACAAGGAAAGGAAAGGGCAGAGAAGAAAAAAAAACTGAGCAGAAAGTTTTTCTGAGCATTTGAAGGCATTAACGACGTCCGTTTTCGACCCGTAAGATATCAAAACGAAGGTATCGAAATTTCCTACTAGTGAGCGGGGGAGGCATTCCGAGACCGAGCCGAGAGATATCGTTGTTTGAACGTCGCTGATTTTTCTGCTACAAATTTCTGATATATTTTTCTTGAATTTGTCAATTCAATAAGGTAAGAATCTTACACCTCTGTTTTTCAGTCCCTAAAATGCACGATTTCAGTATCTAAAGTTATGAAATTGTTATAAAATGATTTTACATATTTTCTTGCATAAAATGGATGAAGTGTTGGATTTATTTGCATTTTATGTGATTATTGATATGTAATTGTATGTTTATTTCTTGGTTGCCAGTAAACTGTAATTTGGTCACGAGAGCTATATAGTTGAGTACTTGCATGAATGGTTTGAAAAAAAAGAGAGTAATGCTTTATACTACAAGAAAGTATGCTAATTACACGACAATGGGGACAATAATTTAAATCCATTATGCCTTTATATTACACCAAAACTCAATTCTAGAATTTTAAACACAAGAAATTTATCATGTATGTTGTCGTCAAACTAGAAACAAAACCAAGAATTATGTGAGTAGCTAAAATGGCCGAATTTATCTTCAAGAATATTTAACACCACTTGATTGCATTATGAACAATTTTTATAATGTTTATATTGCTATGTTTACAAGACTCTTTATATATCTTGATCAAATGGAAAACTAAGATAATTCCAGGAGCCAAAATATGATTATTGTTTTGTTAACACAATTCCAGGACTTAATTTACATAATTATGAATTTGTATTTGTTAATTTCCTTGCTTCCATAAACTATGATTGTTGTTAAATTTATGATATTATATTATACTTGTTATTATTTGGTGGTTGTCTAAACGATGTCGTTATTATTGTTGTCTATTTTGTTGTTGTCTGCCGAGTCGTCGCCCCATTGTGAGCTCTTGTCTAGAATCGATTGGCTAACACGATCTGTCTGATATATGATATGTGTTTGTGGTGAACGAGGGTGTTCACGTGTGGAAATTCTTGGGCCTTAACCCGATGAGGATATCATTGGGACTGTAACGGTGTCGTGGAGTCCATAGTGATGGATGATGACACAATGTAGGATGGATCCTTAAACTCTGGACCCGTCGTTTGGGGGAATTACCAAACCCATGTGTTGAACTTCTTGGGCCGTCCTAGTTTGGAATAAAGACTAGGGCTGTTACAGTCATTGTTCACTCAAGAGTGAATAGACGATTGAACTCGTATTGCGGAAAGTTGAGTCATAGCAATAACTATGATCCTAAAGTCTAAGCATATAGTGTAATCGTGTTGTCCGTATGAGTAATGCATGGTACGTGTAGTACATACGGTTGTGTTAACGCTTGGATGTGAAGAATGTAGTTGTTGACTTAATTGGTGTCTTATTTGTTATCGCTTTGGTCTTATATGTATTTGGTTTGAGTCTAAAACATGTTTTTGGGAAAATGAAAAACGTATTTTGGGTCTTATCTGTACTTCATCCCAAGGGTGTGGGATTCTTACTGAGCCTCGCATCTTAATCCTTTCTCTTTGTTGTTTTGCAGATGGTACAGAAGTTGAGTCTTCTTATGTTGATACCTGGGATGGGATATATGAAGAGTGATTCCTAATGAACTGTAATAGGAAATCATACTTTAGTGAACTTATATAGTATTTACTTTTTAGTACACTTATTTTATCTTATAAGACTTTTAAACACTTTATAATTATGTAATACATTTCCTTTCATAAACTGTTAATTGATTCGGTTCGTCATTGATTTGTCTTACTGCTATGTCACCGATCGGATTTAGGTCGTGACAGATAGAATTTTAATTTTAAAATACTGTCTTAATTTTTGAAAAGTTGAATTATTTATGAAAGAAGATATAGAACTCAAATATAAAAAAAATAAATTGAAATACAAAATGGTATCCAAATATACATAGTCATTGATCTATTCAAATGCATTTTCAAAGTTAACAAAAGTATATATAAATTTAATCTCAAGAGCAAAAAGTTACTTCTCCAATGATGTTCTAATCTCAAGAGCAAAATTTACTTCTCCTATGAGCAAAATTTAATCTCGAGTATACAATTTGCATAATTTTCAAAATAACAAACAACTCATGGAAATTAAAGTCAATGTGTGTGTGTGTATATATATATATATATATTAGTTTTTTTACCCGTGCTATGCACGAGAACAAATTTAATTGTTAAGAAAATATGACATAGCATAAAAGTAAAAAATGATACTCTCTACACTGATGTTTTTGTTTAGTTTTTCGAACATAACTATATAGAAAAAATAAAAATAAAAAAATATAAGAATTTTGTATTTATATGCAAAATATCAAAAAAAAAGTTATCGTAAGAGAAGAATATTCTTTTAATGATTGCTCAATGTTGGCGTTGTAAGTTTTCTTGAAAAAATTAACGGTTTAAAATGAACCATTCAAAAAAATAAAGTATATCTCTCCAATTTATTGGGCAAATTTCAACTCATTTAATGACACGATAAGAATTAAATGACTCGTTCAACTAAAGTATATTTTTTGAAGTTTATACCATGTTAATGAAAAACGTTTATTGAACAATTTGCATGTGGTTTCAACGAAAAACTAAATGAATCGGTGAACGAATTTTCTTTGAAAAAAACTTTGACTTTGGAATGAAAATTTTAAAAAGAAAATTAGATTTGTAACTCAATTTAATAGACTAAATAGCAATTCAATAAATTCATTAAAAAAAATATTATCACTACATTTATTTATAATGTCGTCAAATTTCAAAAACTTTATACACTTTTCGATGTATGATCTTGAATAATATTGAAAGCAAAAGGTAAAAGAAAATATTATAATAGGAAAATTAAAAAATATTCAAAATATTAAAATATATAATTTATTTTGAATAAGTAAAATATGAACTATCCGAAAATCACAAATAAAGTCTGCCTCTCAAATTCATTAGGCAAATTCCATTCATGATACGATAAAAATTAAATGGCTCGATTAACTTCATACACTCTTGATGTGGGATCTTGATTAATATTGAAAAATTAGAATAAGAAAAATAAACAACCATTAAAAATATTAAAACATATAATTTAATTTGAATAAGTTTAAATGAAACATCTGAATTTGAAAATAAAATGGAATTTTTCACACAATTTAATAGATTAAAAAGCAACTCAGCCTATTCATTCAATTAAAAATCATGCTCCACTCCTCCATTTATAATATTTTAAAAATCCAAAATCTTCATACACTTTCGATGTGGAATTTTGAATAATATTGAAAAAAAAATGAAACAATTAGAATAGGAAAAATAGAAAATATTAAAATATATAGTTTAATTTAAATAAGTCAAATATGTCAAGCTTAAGAGCTATAAATTTCTCTCCCCCTTTTTTCATTTAGCGATTTTTCCTCCTCTCTGCAACTCTTCTGTCTGCCTTTTCTATTGGTTGGATCTGGCCATTGGCTCCGGCCAATGATCGGATCTTGGCCAGTTAACTTTATTTATTGATTTTCTTCTGGTTTTATACCTCTATTTTGTACCACAAATCATATGAAACTTTTTTCAAAGTATTTTTTTCAAGATTCAAGACACATAAGTTGGATTTGCCTCAGATATTCACAGATCTAGACTATTTTTTTACGTTTCTAGGAGAATTATTTAAACCCGAACTTGATCTGGCCCTTTATCATCTTTCTACATCTTGCCGAGGCAATTGTAGGACGGTTGATACGCCCATGGTCCTATAAATTGTCGATCCCTACGGAAGATATTGAAAGTGATATTCTCCTGTCTCTGTGGGTCAAGGATTGCGGAGAAGATGCTGCGAAGAAAAAAGATTATGTATTTATTTAGTTTACTAGTTTTTATCTTAGTATTTCCTAACCGCCCAAGTTTATTGGGAGTGATTTTTGTCTGTTATCATGATTTTTGAAATCATTGTATAACTTTTATTTTCTTGTATTTTTAGATTTTCCTTGTATTGTAATGGCTTCGCCTATTTTGTGATTAATGAAAAATTTCTTATTTAGCAAAAATAAAATAAAAATGCCAAGCTTACTTTTAATTTAATGGATAAAAAATTATTCAATCAATCAAAATCTTGTAAACAAATTAGAAAATTCAAAATTAATTTATGCTCAAGTCCTGCGATTATTCTTCCATATCCTTCAAATGACTTTTAAGTATAGCGATTATTTCTTCTTTCAATGACGACTCAATGTCAGAATGATAATTTTCTTGGAAAAATAATTGTTTAATTGAAAAATGTAAAAAGAAAATAAAGTCTGCTCCTCCTTCATTGGGAAAATTACAACTCAGTTAGTGATGCTCTAAAAATCACATTGTTCGATCAACAAAAGTTAATTTTTAAAGTTTTTACTCTTTTAAAGAAAAAAAAGTTTAGTGAGCAGGTTCGAGTTCAATATAAAACTAAATGCCTCGGTGAAATAACTTAAAAAAAACTTTAACTATTTGAATAAAAATTTTGAAAAGAAAATTGGATTTGTCACACAATTTAATGGACAAAAAACGAACTCAACTAATTCATTCAATAAAAAATCATTTTCAACTCAACCCCTTTATTTATAATGTTGTCAAGTTTCAAAAACTTCATAATCTTTTAATGTGAGATCTTGAATCGTATTGAAAAGAGAAATGATAAAATAGAATAGGAAAAACTAAAAAAAACATTTAAAATATTAAAATTAACAATTTGATTTGAATAATTACAAAAATCTCAAGCTATATAATTAATTTAATAAATAAAAAATTATTTCAACCAATGAAAAAATTCCAGAAAATTACACATGAGATTGTGAAGACTTGTGATTGGTTGAAACTGAAAACAGTCGCAGATTCAACATAAGACTAAATGGTTAGGTGAACCATTTTTTTAAAAAAAAACATTGACTGTTTGAATGAAAAAATTGAAATTGAAATTGAAATTAGATTTGTTACCAAATTTTATGGACTAAAAAACAAATCAACCAATTAATTCAATTAAAAACCATGCTCAAACCCTTTATTTATAATGTTGTCAAATTTTAAAAAAAATCATACATTTCCGATGTGGGATCTTGAATAATATTGTAAAAAGAAAAATAAAATTAGAATATGAAAATTTAAAAAAAATTAAAATATATAATTTAATTTGAATATGAACCATCTGAAAAACAAATAAATTTCGCCTCTCCAATTCATTGGGCAAATTCTAACTTAGTTAATAATACTCAAAAAAAAATAATGGATCAACACAAGTTATTTTCTTTAAAGTTTTTACTCTTTTAATGGAAAAAGTTTAGTGAGCAGGTTAGCCTGCGTATTCAATATAAAACTAAATCGCATGTGTGTTCAATATAAAAACTAAATAAATCCTTAAATAATTTTCTTTAAAAAAATATTTAATTATTTGAATGAAAACATTGTCAACAAAAGGTTTGGCCCAGTGGGTAAGCCTTTGGCTTGGGACCGGAAGGTCCCAAGTTTGACACCTTCTCCCCGCAAATGGGGCAATAATATTCTCCTCTTTATGAGGCTAATCTCCCTCCCCAGGCATGGGGCATGCTACAATCTCTCAGATCTAGGGTACTCTCCGCTCATCCCCCTCGGGGGCAATCGCCTTCGGGCGTAAAAAAAAAAAAAAAAGAATGAAAACATTGAAAAGCAAATTGGATTTGTCACTCAATTTAATGGACTAAAAGCCAACTCAATCAATTAATTCGATAAAAAAAATCACACTAAACCTCTTTATTTATAATGTTGTCAAATTTCAAAAATTTCATAAACTTTCGATGTGGAATCTTGAATAGTATTAAAAAGAGAAAAAGAATAAAATAAAATAGGAAAAATAAAAAATCATTAAAAATATTAAAATTAATAATTTCATTTGAATAAGTTAAAGATGTTAAGTTGTATCATTAATTTAATAAATAAAAAATCATCTCAACTAATCGTGTTTTTTAAAATAATTAAAAGATAAAAAATTCAAGAAAATTGCATGTGGGATTGTGGAGGCTTGTGATTGGTTGAAACTGAAAACAAGTTATGTAGTATAAATATAGATACTTACTTTAATAGTTAAATAGTATGATGATATATGTTTAGATTAGATGATAGGATGATTAGTCAATGATTTAAGTTACTTAAAAAAAACCAAAAATAATTATTTTAAACAGCTAATTTAGTATAATTTTGTTTGATAGATTTTAATGTTATTAGAAATAAAAATAAATATCTTAACTTACCGATAGAATTGAAAAAGATCAATATAATCTTAACCATTCAAATGTTTAACTAAATCCTTAAACTTTACAATTAATTTAATAAATAAAAAATAGGTGTAACTAATCATACTTTTAAAACTAATTAAATAAAGAAATATTCTAAAAAATGACACATGGCATAAGATAGCTTAAAAATGAAAATATATTTTATAATATAAATAAAAATAGATTAGTTTTTTAGCCCCTTATGTCAATAGCACTATACTTTGGGGTGTCAATCGAGCTATGTGAGCCGAGCATGGCGTTGCTCACGCTCAACTCACATAAAAATTGGAAAGCTCAGCTCACGCTCCGCCCGAAAAAGATCACAAACATTGAGCTCACACTCAGCTCACATTTTAATGTGAGCTGGAGCAAAGCTCCCGAGCCTTACGAGCTAAATTTATATTAGGGAAAAAAAATTTGTAGCAAGAATAATATAATACAATGAGCATTGAAAATAAATTCTGACAAGAATACAAACATACATAATACAATGATACTTAATTCTTGAAGCAAACTAAACTAATAAAAAGATTACAAAGATAAATACATAGCAAGGTTAAAGGTTAAAGAATCTACATACAACGTAGACAAAAATCCTTATATAGACTAAAACAAAAGAAACAGAAGTCCCATAATTGTAAAAGCCTTAAATAGAGAAAGACAAGAGAAGTAGAAGTTTCAGAATTGTTTGTTATGCTAATAAGATGAGTCTTATATAAAAACAAGTGAACCCATTCACTTAAAATTCTAACAAATGATGATATTGCAAAAGAGTGATTTAATTCCATTGTTGGTGTCAAATCCAATTTCGGCAATCTCATTGAATTCTTCTACAATCATTCAAATGTATAAGGAAGCAGTGAGCTGCGAGATTCATTCAAGACACGACCCCTGGTGCTAAAAGCACTCTCATATGCTACTAAACTTACAAGAATTGCTAATACATCTCTTGCCATCATAGACAAAATAGGTAATTTAAGAGCATTTACTTTCCAATAATCCAAGATAATAAAGTCTTCATCAACACTACCACTCTTTGTTGGGTAAAATTTTTCCTCCAAATAAATATATAGTTCACTCTTACAGTGCATCACTTCTTCCTCTTCACTAAATTTAAGGAATTCTTCAATGAATGCCAATTTATAGGTCTTCTTCTTTTTAATTAGTATTATTATATTTATATATATTATTTTTATTCGGGTTCGAGCTTTTTTCAGGCTGAGCGAGGTCAAGCTCACGCTCAGCTCACATAAAATTCGAGTTTGAATATTGAGCTCACGCTCAACTCACCTAAACTCACGCTCACATTTTTTCTATCTACGTAGAGACGGGTTCAGGCCGGCCCGAACCCGTAGACACCCCTAACTATACTAATGTTAGGCCATGAGAATTCGTCTCTAATTAAAAAGTTAGATCGGATAAGTACGAGTTGAGAAATATCCTAACATGAAAGGAGTTCGTGATTCGAAAGATGTTTAAAGGTATTGGACCCTAAAAAGCGGCCCAAACTAGAGATAAGTTTCCCTCCAACAACATGTTCAAATTAACACGAAAAAGGTAGTCTCGTCAAAAAATCTGCATCAATTAGAAAACACCCAATCCAAAGAAAATGTATATTGTCTTAGGAAGACATCAATAAGGACATTAATTCTTAGAAATCATGGCTTGTTAGATATATTTGATAAAAAAGAAATGGACTTATCAAGATTAGTAAAATGATCATCAACCATAATCCTTTAAGGTTATCATGTCATCCTATAAAAGTAAGAGGGAGACAAGAAAAAAACAACTCAATCAATATAACAAATAAATTGTAGTTTAGCATCTCTCTTAGATCCTTGGGCTGAAAGACATCAATGAGGGGTCCAATCTCACCTTTTTGTTTAGGTTAGATAAGTTATCTCTTTGATTCGTTCCAAGTAGTTCTTAGTTCTTTAATCCCGAGATTATATTCCCAAATAGTTTGAAAATCAGTTTGTTTCAAGAACATGTTCCTCATTGCTAAATTGTTCTCAATAAAGCCTGTATTCATTCCGATTTAGTTATTTATTAGTCCTAAATCATTTCCCAATCCTTAGAGTCTTTATCAAGGCAGATCAAGAACAGGCAATTTGTTTTCATGTTTCTTAGTTTAGATTATTTTATCAGAAGGCAGAATAGGCATCACATGACATTGTTTTTTTCGTGGACCGATTTGTTTGGCATGAACAGATTCCTGAGATCCGTCTTTGTTGAAAGGCGGATTTCTGGAATCCATATATTTTTTGGCGTATCTTAAGTTAATTTTGAATTGTTATAGTTTGATAGTTTTTAAAGGGTTATTAGAGTTTCTTATGGTTTAGTAGTTTGTCTTAGGTTTTCTTAAGGTTTTGTAGGGTTTCTTAGGTATTATGTAAAGATGTTAAAATAAATACATGTAAGATACAAAAACATAAACGGGAAACAATTTTTGACACAAAATCTTACAATTTATTAATGTGATTCTTTAATACATGAAATTTATTTTAGCCAATACAACTAAAGAACTCATTGGGAGAAACTTCCCGGGGACATTGGATCAAGTTCATGGTCTTACGGTTGTGGCTAGGTCGTTGACATTGCCCAAATTTTTTTCTAGCCTTTTTTAGAATTGTTCTCTGTGTCCATCGGCATTTTGAATCTTCTAGTTTGATTTATTCCGGGTTTTGGACCTTTTATGTTTGGTGGATAGTGAACCAGCTCAAATGGTGAAGGTCTCCAATGACTCTCATCAAGTACCGGAAGGAAAATGGACTTGTATGTCTTCACGTAGTTCTCTATATAATAAAGCAACAGAGCAGACATTTTCCTGCACAATTTAACAAAGGAAAATGTGTTTTCTGCACATTTCGAAATTCCAACTCAAAATACCCCATTTTGACTCCAAACACATAACAAAACACTTACAAAACCAACACATAATATGTTTGAATCATATCCGCAACATTTGACTCTCACAAATCGGAAATCGTGTTATGGGCACCATGTACAACCCACACACTACAAACGGATTCTCATGTCAAACATTCGAATACAAATAGCAATGACACACACATAGACTTAACACAATTGATCTCATATGTCTGGCTATGCCTTTATACCTTGTTAACAGCCCATAACTATTCATTTACCCGTCACAGAGGGCCAAAGATAAACACATGGGTTCGGATACTGAACCCTCCAAAACGAAATGGCCAAAGGTTTAAGGACACACCAGTTATGTCATCGCTCACCCTTGTGAGCTCCACAACAACTGTTAACAATCCAATTGATTATACTCGTTAGGATCCAAATCAAAGCCAAAGACAAAGCAAAGAGTGCACCCGGGCACTTTAACATAAAGGTTTGAGGAGTTCTGGCATAGAATCAACAACAGACACAAGCTCTAATTGGGATTGAACATAAGACTCCAAAACCAACCACCAATTAATTAGCATATACAAACGCAGCAATTCCAATTACAACATAACCACAAACAACGCAATTTACATCAATGCATCATCCTATTTTTAATGCAATAAAAACATGAATGGAAACCCATACATAGAAAATCAGTAACTTTGATAAAAATGATAATTTGTGGTGTTTAAGGACTGGAAATACATACTTGTCAAACTTCAACAATTACACCGAAATCTGAAATCCCAAACAATGGCAGAATTCAACCTACTAAAGCTGCAATTACTCCCA
Source organism: Vinca minor (assembly GCA_026122235.1). Lineage (NCBI taxonomy): Eukaryota > Viridiplantae > Streptophyta > Magnoliopsida > Gentianales > Apocynaceae > Vinca > Vinca minor. Next base: position 12,045,503 of record JAOCZM010000011.1, on the reverse strand, counting down.
AACGTAGCCTATTCAGCTAGCTTTCCAACACAACAAGAAACGCTTGATTTCGACTTCGTTTATGTTAATCGCTCAGAAAAGCTCACAACATTTTGTTATGTCGAAACTTAAACAATTACACCGAAATCCGAATTTCCCAAACAATGGCAGAATTCAACCTATTAAAACTGCAATTACTCCCAAACGTAGCCTATTCAGCTAGCTTTCCAACACAACAAGAAACGCTTGATTTCGACTTCGTTTGCTATGTTAATCGCTCAGAAAACCTCACAACATTTTGCTATGTCGAACCCAAATTTTTTAGCAACTTCAAACTTAAATTACTTTCAACACAGAACTCCAAATCCTAATACGCCGAATCCCAGACATAGCCTTTTCAATTATCTTTCAAATGATATAAGAATTGTTCAATTACGACTTCAATTACTATGTCATATTTCAGAAGGAGAAAAAAAAAACCTCAACTCTCAATCTACCAACTTTTTCTTTTTCTCACCATTTCTCTTTTACTTTCTACCGTTACTTTTTCCCACTCCCATAACTGATCCCCTGCACTAAACCTCACTAAAAGACTTCAAAAAATTCACATAATAGTCCCTCAACTTCTTAACATCCACACTTAAGTCCCTCAACCTCTAAGCTCATCAAAAGCGCCCATTAACATAAACAAACTCCCACATATAACACATAAAACATATCATAACTCATAAATCCATGCAATAAAAATTAATCATACCAAAATTAAATATAAGACATGCAAAACACATAAGCAAAAAGTCCTGGGTAACACACAAAAGCTGGTAAACTGATGAGTAAACTTGAAGCTTTTTTTTAGCAAATAACATTTGTGCAAGCTTACTAAGACCCTGCAATCCTTGAAACTATTCACTCATGCACATATCAACTAGAATTCTCATCATACCATGACATACAAAATTGCCTATATCTTTTGTACCCATTTTTTGTGGCTGAAAATACATGGTTTCTAGGCTGACAAGGACTTCTATGAATATATGTCCTCCGAATTAAAGCTCGAACATTATTTTGTATTGGGATTCTCAATCTACGATCCGAAGGCAATTGTTCAATATCGAATTCAGATATTTCTTCCCTAACATTCCCGACATTAGTTTTAACTAAATCCTCTCAACATTTATTTTTGTATCAATTTCAACTCCTTTTCATCTCCAATCTCAACAATTTTATCCCTAACATTCCTTTAACTAGTTTGTTCTAAACAAAACACAGATTTACGTTTAATAACAAATTTACCCATATCTGTATAAAGTGAGGCTTCAGGAATCACAATTCACATGCACAAATTTGACCATCACATAGTAGAAGCTTTGAAGTTTGAACAATTATTTACAAATTACAAAATTCCAGAGGACTATAAAACCATAAAAAAAAAAAAAAAAAAAAGAAGCTATTCTAGGATAATAATTCAAGAATAGCCTCATAAATCATAAATTCATAATTCATAAAGAATAATCTTTGTTTTGATTTGAGATTGAGATGTATATACCACAGTGGAAACACATGCTATTGGAGGATTGACACAAGAACAACAATGATGATGAATTGATGATTATATTCAGCCCGGCCGCCAGCGGCCAGCCACAACTGACGATGTATGCTTCTTCAAATGAGTGGTGACTGGTGAGGGAGGTTTTTTTTAAGAGGCTGAATTTTGAGAGGAATAGAAAAACATGAGAGAGAGTAAAGTTGGTGGGGGGGAAACAAAGATAAAACTAAAAAAACATTGGGGAAAGGCTAGTGGGGTACGTGCCCCAGCCAGTGCGTGGAAGGGTCACTTTTGAGATGAAACCACTTGTGTAAGATTTGATAATGTTTGATAAAGGTCACTTGACGCTAGGTATCAACCAGGCAATTAGCAATTCGACCTGGAATTCCCACAAGTTGTCTAGAAATAGTCCTCAGTTAACTCACCTAATGTTTACAGATGACATCAATCTTTGAGCTAGAGTAGATAATCCAAACACACATACCATTCTCCAAATCCTGCATGACTTTAGTCACATCTCAGGGCAAAAGATAAATTTTAGCAAGTCACATGTTGTTTTCTCAAAAAATATCTAACCATTACTTTTTAGTAACATTTGTCACTCTCCAGATTGCTGCTAGGTCAAATAATTTTGAAAAGTATCTAGGCTTCCCTTTCCATCGTTCCAACTTAAAATCTCAACATTTACAATTCGTTTTGGATAACAGGAGGTTTAAACTAGCTACTCGGAAATATAAGTTCTTAACTTACCCGGGCCGTATTACTCTTATTAAATCAACTCTTGCTGCTATATCTCCCTATAATATGCAACTTTAAAGCCTCCCGGCAAAAACCACTCCGCCTATAGACTCAATTTGTATAAACTTCTTATAGGGATCCACACCCGACAAACGTAAACTTCATCTGCTTTCTTGGGACAATGTATGCTTACCAATTAGAAATATAGGCTTACAACTCTGAAAGGCTAAATATAACAATATGGCGCTTCTTGCCAGCCTAGCTTGGAGGGTTTTTTTACACAAAAGGATTCCTTGTAGGGCTTAAATCACTAAGTACAAACATATTTGGAAAACTCCCAACTCGACTATCCCTACTAAACATTACTCGCATCTCCTAAATGAAAAAGCATATTTCTAGGATGGAATACTTGTAAAAATAATATTATATGGAAAATTGGAACGAGATATTATTTCTGTATGGAACGATAACTAGTCGCACATTGAACCCCTCAAGACTATTATTTAGGGCCCTTTCACTGAATCTGATAACAAACTAATGGTTAATGAGCTTATTAACAATCACACCCTTGCTTTAAATAACACCTCATTCTGATTCCAAACCAAACTGGAAGTTATTATTACATCCAGATGTTAGTAGTGCCCTAAGACCATTAGCATATGTTGTACGTTTTATATATATTTTGAGCATGTCATGTGAATAGTTGATTTTACTTTTGAACATCAAATGTGTGATTTGATAGTAAAACTCATTAGCTTATGCAGTTACTATTCTTATTGTCCCTAGTTTTATGTAATATTTTTTACAATGAAATAAAACTAGTATGATGTTTGATTGATGATTATGTTTTATTGATCATGTGTAATGGATACAAATCATATCATAGATGCAATATATTGTATCGGACGTGATCCGTTAGAGAAGTAATATTTCATGGTTCTTTAGTCATAAGCATTACTACCTCAATACTATTTGGAATCCTTAGACCTTATGTCTTCATCGTTTCCAGCATGAATGGAGCTGCATTTTGACTCTGTCGGACGTTACTTTTAATCGAGAAAATTAAAACGACTGATGATCGGATGTAGTATCCTATCATGGCTTGAATTAAGGGGCATTGTAAGGGGATTTGTCCCTCTCTTATTAGAGAGATATCCATGGGCCCCTCGATAGATAAAACTGTTTAAATGCATGGCCGTGCTCAAATGTATTTGATAAAGTGGTTATTAAATACTATTTGTTGGAACAGTCTACCTGGAGATCGAGCATAAATACAATTAAGCTTTATAAGGGTGACAACTACCATGCCTTATGCTTAATATGGATATCACGAGACAAAGGGATTAAATAGTGGATTGATATTAGGTTCCACCAAACCTTCATTCACTTTGGGTAGTCACAATGTCCTGCTAGGGACCGCCTGTGATTTATGAACACATACTACTACTAAGCGTATGTTTTCATTGCCATTGTGAATTGAACCTTCAGGGTCACATGCATAGACGAGTTAACGAGCTTCATGTCCAGGTTCAATGAATCTAGAATGTGTTTAGGTTCATTGTATCTGACATTTATTTTTTTGAGAATAATAATATGTTATTATTCGAATTAGAGATTAATGAGGGGCATTTTCGGTATTTTGGTTCTAGCTGGGATTACGTGGGAGTTATTATGCGATAAAGACTCCCACTACCAGAAGAGGTTGATAGGACGTGGGAGTTGTTTTCGGAACAAACTCTCATACCTAAATAATCATCTTTTGGCCGAAATCCTTTGTTATTCTTGCTTGAGCCGCAATAAACCAAAATACTCCCGAAATCAATTTTCTGCCCTTCTATTCTCTATAGATTCCCGAAACTCATAAACATAGAGCTAGCACTCGCTGCTCGTTTCGTCGCGTGGATACCGGTAGAGAGTAATTCCGCAAGGAAATGCTGTTGGTGGCAGCAGCACACATCCGGAAAGACAAAATCTTTTGCCGAAAAAACGTAAGTCTTTCGTAAGTAATTTTTGATTCCCATGGTATGAGCCGATCCTTTGGAGGAGGACTCATGGGTGTTTAGAACGAGTTTCTACCCATGAATCCCTTCACCAACACCTTTCCGTAACACATTTCCATTGAGGGCACTCCAATATGGTCTCTCACACCAACTGTGCATTTCTCTGTTCGGACAACATACCAATGACTCATCCTTGAATGCACACATGTGAACCCAAAATTCAATATTTGGTTCAGGATGATTAAAACTTTGCCTAAGATTAAATTTTTCATATGGCTTTGCAAGCATGACAGACTACATAGGGATGGCAATTTGACCCCTGACCCGTTGACCCACTCTGTCCCAACGTCTTTTGGGGAAGATCAGACCCGCTCTGTAACGAGAATGGGGCAGATCAGACACGCCCTACGAACGAGGCAGATTGGGGATGGATTTCATGTACACCTCGTCCACATTATATTATTTCAATATTATTATACCTAATTCTAATCAATTTCCCCAAGCCGCCGCTTTCAGTCTATCTCTCTCTCACTCTTAGCGAAGAAAGAAGAAGGAAAAATGGTCTTCTTCTCATATATTCTTCTTCTAGACTCTCTTCTTCTCACTCCGCCCCACCCCATCGGCATCTTTCATCGCCGATCGTTGATTTTCTTATTATTAATTCAATTCAATTTTTGATCTTGCTAGAACTTTAAGATTTGTTAAATCGAATTTGTGGGTTCTGTTGGTGGGTTCAGATTAAAGGAAATGGAACAAAGAAAATTTGTTAAATCAAATTTGTGAAAAGAAAAAATTTGGAGCAAGGGGAGTCTACTCATCTCACTCTCCATTTCTATATCTACCCTACAGTACATATGAAGGCACATTTTTTCTTCTGAAAGCAGCAGCCATTTTCAGCCCTCTTCTTACCCGAATTTCACCACTAAATAAACAAAAAAAATTACTCTCAAAACCAGGAAAAAAATTTGTAGGTTATATCTCATTGGTAATATTAATGACTTTTTTAAAGAAAAATATGGGGGCGGGGCGGGTAAGATCCGCCCCGATCAGAGCGAGCCACGAGCGTAATTTCTTGCCCCATTACCATCCCTAAGACTACCCCACGCTAAACTACTCCATAACCGTCATATCCTTCCTACTAATAATAGTCACGCTTGTCCAGGCCAAATATAAAACACAACACATTCTTAGGCATTGTATCCACCCTAGGCAGTTCTAGTTTCATTTATCAAACTTTTTGAACTACAACATCAAATCTCTGCTCTTTTCCAGCACTTATGTAGAAACTTGGCTTAAGATCAATTGCACCTCCTCCTTAAGTAACCACCCTCCCTAATATCCCTTGGAAAATCACTTTTACATTTGCATGCTGGAACATTTGGCTTTCTTGCAACAATTGATTCTTCAAGAAGAGTTCACCAACTTATTCATGTCAAGATGTTGTCGCACAATGCCTAGAATATGTGTATGTAAACGACCTGTTTCACTTTAAGCCGGCCATTCTTAGCTTGAATATTAAATGGAGAATCTTAGGGTCCAGTCTCCACCTTGTTCGCAGAACCAATAATGAAACTAAACTCCTTGCTTTAAGAACATGTTTTCAATTGAGTGGCGATACTGCCAGAGCAGTAACCATCGTGCCAGAGCAATTTCTGATAAAAGGACAAAATTGCCATTTGGGTCAACTAATTAAATCTTATCTTTAATCTTCTCTCCCCGATTATCTCTATCATCTCCAATATTCTCTCATTACCACCGCAGGGGATCGTTCCCTAACCTTTTCAGACTTCTCTCTTCTCTCACTTTCTTTCTCTAGCACAATGTCATTTCCATAACTTTTGCTCTTATCCAGAAAATGTCCTTCTGCAAATTGGTCTTCGAGAAAGAAATCAAAAAGAAAAATATCCAAACAGTCAGATAATATAATCCACCATTTTGAAAAAAAAAATAGTAATCGTCTTACTGTCCTCTCTAAGAGTGTCGTAAAGAGAAAATCAAAAAGAAATTTATTAATATTTTAAATTACTTTTTCTCAATTAAAATAGACTAGCCACCCATGACAATTATGGCAAATATCTCTTCACAATTGGGTTCCTTCTTATTTGAAGAAAGCGTTTGCTACTGCATAAGAGTAAAATTAGAAAGAAGATTAAAATGATGTTGAGAGAGAAAGATGGAGGAGAGAGAAAAAGAGATGATGGAGGAGAGAGAACATTGGGTGGCGAGAATGTAAAGGTTGAAACGATGGGTGAAGAGGGGGAGAGAATATTGGTGATGAATGAGATGACAGGAAAGAGAAGATAAAAGATAGAATCTAATTAATTGACCTAAAGGGCAGTTTTGTCCTTTCATTATAAATTTCTCTGGTAGAATGGTTACTGCTATGGCGGTATCACTAGCCCTTTTCAATTAGCTATTGAGCACCAGCTCCTACACCTAGAGATTAACTTAGACTCCAAGTTTTTCTAGATATGATCAACGATAAAGACAAGGCTAATTCTGATATGGACCAGGGCCATGGGTAGGGCCCTGGTCCTCCTGGCTGGCAGATATCCACGTCGCCCATGTTAATTTTTTTTTAAAATTCCAAGCTTCTTCCCACAACCAGAGTTAAACGCGTATCCCCGTGCAGGTTAAGAACTATTCACCAATTTGATTTCTCTCTCTTCCAAATTCCACTTGCCTGCCACTTGCCCACTTGCGTCTCAAATTTCACTTTACAAAAAAATGACTTTTGCATATCATTTTTTTTTTTAATTTGTTTTCATGAATGTTTTTAAGCTTTTTTTTTTTTTTTTTTACTTCTTATAGTATTTTCCCCTCGTCTGAATCAGAATATTTATGTATATCATGCACTACTCTTTGAGTTTCCAACTCCTCTTGAATAACAAACATTCTTTCCCAAGTTCAAGCAAAATGCAATCTCCTTTACCATTTTTAAATCAGACAAAAACAATGGCGTTAATGTTAGATTGCCATTTTGTTACAAAAGATGATCAACTCGATAATCTTTTAATTTCAAAAGATGTCTATACAACCAAGACCTAAATCTTTTTTGCTCCAAATACTTCCTCTCGTTGGAATCATCCGAGTCCCTCAACTGTGCTCATTTCCAAGGTAGACGTTTTTGCCTTTTTCCCTGCATTGTTTTAGAACATGAAATAAGTTGATCATGAAAAATGTAGAATGGTGAACTTGTAGAAAAGATTAAATAACTATAAATTAGAATGCAAATAGAAATATACATACTTGTTGCGAAGTATTATTTGGTCGTTTTTTCCCAATGACCTTTTATACGTCCTTTTCCTCTTCCTTTTGTTCGAATACGCCTTGGATCTAAGACTTGATCATCAAAAAGCTCTTCTGTGTCACTCACATGTTTAACTACACTGGAAGTTTGAGAATCCAAACTTGAATGCTTCTTCAAATATTCATCTAGCTTTGAATCAATACTCTCAAGCCCCTGCCAAACTATAACTCTAGTTGCTTCTTGTAATTGACTTTGTGTGACAAGATCATAGGCAAATCGCATAGCACGGTTAGTGAACATGATTTGAGAGGAGGAAGAACCAGTCATTTGAAAAATTCGATATTGCTGGGAATCATCTACACGTTTTTTTGCATTTTGACCCCATCTCTGCAATAGATATGCACAAGGAATTTCTGATATGTTCTTAGCCTTGAGAGCTACTAATGCATGTGTGCATAATATTCCCATTGACTCAAATTTTCTGCAACTACATTGAAATGTCATTTTGTTCTCATCAAAAAGAACTATACTAGTTCGCAAACCCCATTTCGTCTTCAGTGCGACATCAAACCGAAACAAATTATCACCATATTTGTTCTCCACGTGTGACGTAGCCAATATTTCCAAGAATTCTTCCTCAAAAAACTTATATAACTTATGAGTATAATGCTTTGCTGCTTGTTGCAAAAGCGCACACTCTTTGATTTTAAGAACTACATTACCATGCTTACAATAATAATCAGCAGCAGCCTCTTTTTGACGCCACTCCCCATTCTTTCTATCAAGTTCACCAACAAATTTAGTGAGAGAAGTGGTTTTATCTCCAATTCCGTTCAGCATATGGTTAGTCCCCTCACTTCTTGATGTTGTTTTAAGACCGGCATCGAATGTGTCATTGTTCAACGTTGTACACCATTTCCCCCTCAACTTAAACAACCTATTTAACCAGCTGTGATTTTCCAAACCATGATCAGCGATCATCTTTTTCCACGTAGTATCAAATTCTTCTTCAGTTTCACAACCCGATAAACACTTATAGAACAAGTATGAAAACTTGCCATTGGAGTTAAGTTTTCCAAGGTGTGATGGGGCATTTTTTGCAATATGCCACAAACATAGACGATGACGACTGTTGGGGAACACTTTCTCAATGGCATTAATCATTGCTTTATCTTGGTCTGTCATGATTGTCTTTGGAGAATTACGACCCATGGATTCCAAAAATGAGTTGAATGCCCATTCAAAACTTGATGTTGTTTCATCTGATAAAAAGGCACAACCTAACAAAATATTTTGCCAATGATGATTAATACCTATAAATGGCGCACAAACTAAATTATATCTATTTGTCCGGTAAGTAGCATCAAACACGACAACATCTCCAAATGAATCATAGTCTAGCAATGATCTTCCATCTCTCAGAAAAAAATTCATCATTCAGTCCCTTCATCGTCAAGTTCTACATCGATAAAACATACCCTCATCATTTGCTTTACTTTTGAAATAATTTACCAAACTTTGAGCATCACCTTTCTCTATTAGAGCTTTTCTTTTGCTTGATATCAAGTTATAAGCATCTTTTTGTGTAAAACCCAATCTAGAAATCCCACCACATTCTTTAGATAAATAAGAAACCGTACTAGACAAAGATATCCCAGAATTGATAAAAGATTCTAGAGTATTACCTTGAGCCTTGGAGATTGATCTCACTGACCTTAACAAATACTTCTCATATTCCTTGGCGAATTCATGATTGTGGTCCTTTATATGTGTCCTAACTTTCCATATTCCCTCTTTATCCACTTCAAATGCCACCATAGCATTACAACTTTCGTCCTAGTTTCTAATCGATTGAATACATTCTTTGCTACTTCCTGTTATCTCTTCTTTCCATCCTTGCTTTGAACAATAATAATTCTTTAACCTTATTTCCTTGGTTCCTTCATGATAATATTGTTTCCCTCTACGCACACTAAAACCCACCGCATATGCGTACTTATTATACAAATTAAAAGCATCTTTTTCAGACAAAACATATTCTTGCAGTAGTTTCTTTTCCAACTCTTCAATACCATGCTCACAACTATTGTCATTTTCCTTGGATGCATGATGATCTAAGCAAGTAGGTTCTTCATCACTATCAAGACAAATTGTTTCATTATCATTCTCTTCGAAGACATGTTTGCTATTGTTGTCAATTTCCTTGGTTACCATAACTGTAAAAAAAAAAATTAAACACATTAAGAATGACTAACTGAATCAAACAATGAACCCTAAATTTCTAACTTAACCCGTTAAAAATTTTGAATTTTGTGAAAAACCCTTCACATTCTTCAAACAACCAGAAATTGTATATACTAAAGATAAAATCTTTACCTTGATTCTTGTAAAAAATGCCTCAATAGTGTGAAGGGAAACTCGCATTGATAAATTATCAACGACGGACAGTGCTTTGGAGTCTGATATCTCCGGTGTTTGTTACCCCCAAATTTTGGAGAGCAAATAGAAGACAACTCAGTGTTCTTCTATTTAGGAAAGTCCTCATTCTATAAATCGCAAGAATAGTCCCTTTATCTCGAGAAAATTACAAGAATAGCTAACTTGGGTTAGTTTGCTGGGAGTTTAACATGGGCGACGTGGACATCTGCCAGCCAGGAGGACCAGGGCCCTACCCATGGCCCTGGTCCATATCAGAATTTTCCTAAAGACAACTCTAATGCTATAGTTGCTAATATTGTACATGACTGTAGATCCATACTAGCTCAGGTTCAGATGGACAATCTACTTCACATTTACAGACAGGGTAATCAAGTGGCTGACAAACTAGCAAAACATGGAAATTCTCTCCATTGGCATGAGCGCCAAATTTTCAGTTCAGATCCGAATTTCGCATTTAAATCATGGCAAAATGACAAGGAGCTAGTGAAAATTTACCACTCGACTTAAGCTTTTAAATCGGACATAATATGTTTTTAGTTTTTTAGTTTTAAATTTTATTTCTGTTCTCTTTCTGTTTTCTGTACTCCTGTTTCCTCTAATATAATATCCTTTTTCCACCCAAAAAAAAACTTGAACTTTATAACCGAAATAAAAAAATTTAATAAACTAAGAGTGTTTGAAACTTAAAATATTGTTTTTCATCTTGAAAGAAAGGAAACACTTTCAAAGCTCTCTACTGTTACTTACTAACAAAATTGGTCGTCCAATTCATTAGAAGAATAAGTTTAAGTTTGATTTCAATCTCCTGTCATCAAATGAATAAAAGAAAAAAAAAAAAAGCAGGACTAATAATATTTCACGGGAATTTGCATTCAATAAAAAAAGTCAACGAGTAAAAGGTAAGTAGTACTCCCTCCCTTCCTAAATATAAAAAATATAAAACGTTTCATAACATGTTGCGAAAATTAAGAAACAAAAAATTAAAATATTTTTATAATTAAAATATCAATATTACTCTCTTAAATATCATTTGTATACCACTAATTTTACTTAAAGAGAGTAATATTGATATTTTTTTTACAAAAAGCATCTTAATTTTTGCTTATTTAATTTTTATAACATGTAATGAAAGTCTTATATTTAAGAATGGAAGTAGCAGTAGTTTTATATTATGATAGGCTAGAAACTCAGTAGAAAAATAGTAAAAAGATAAAAATGATAAGTTACTAACTTATAATCAACATAAAATAACTTACTAATTAAAAAATATTGGGTCACACGATATTAACTTAATTTTTTTAAGGAGAGTCCAAATGAATAGTTTGCTATTTAGGTTTTTTGCAAATGGCTTTGGTGTTACACTAAAGCCTTGGCCCGACTCACCCCTCTAAAAAAAATCAATAAACATAATATATTCGGACAAAAAACAACCAACTCTTTAGAAAAGATAACAACAAATTCTAGATAGTGATTAGCGTAACTCTGTTTATTATTCAGATATATGGCATTCGTTGATTAGTGGATAGTTTTTCTCGTGACTACGTGTTATTAGACTATCATAATAAAGCTACTCTAAGACACCAAGTATTTAATCTTGAGCTCTACACAATTGGTTAGAGCTATTATATGTTTCACCATTGACTAGTATTCAATTCCCTCATTGGACATTGACTCTCGTGAGAATTTTTTATTGTTGTAGACCTCCGTTTACAAAAAAGAAAAAAAAAAAAAAAAACAGTATGGGTTAGGTTACGGGCCAAACCAGGAAACATCCAAAGAAAAACTTTGAGAACTAGTACCATCTCCTTTATGATGCTGGGCAGTAGCATGTCCCAATAAATTTTGGATCCAATTTGAAATAGAAATTCCGTTTAAATGAGGGAAACATATCTAAACTATCAGATGAATTAATTTAATAGTTGAGTTATATTTTTCTTTTCTTTTTTTTTTTTTTTGGTCAAATAAACATACATACAATATTGTTTATAACTGTACAAAAAAATGGATGTTCCCAATTATTAAATAAAAAATCAACGGCCTAATATTTATTCTGTGTAGAAAAACATACTCCCTCCGTCCCAAAATAACTGTCCACATTTCCTTTTTAATATGTCTCAAATTATTTGTCCACTTTCTAAATAAAGGGCTCATTAATTACAGTTTTTCCAATTCTAACTCTTACATTAAATGTTGGAGAGAGAAGGCTATAGAGAGAAGAGGAGGTAAAATTAAATTGGAGTAATATTAAATAGGGTCTTTGACATTGTACCATATTCCACTATAGAATTTGATGAAATCTTAATTCCCGTGCAAAATACAAAGTTGACAGATAATTTGGGACCGTGGGAGTATATTTTGCACCGAATTTGAATTGTCCCAATACATATTTATGATGTAATAGAGTATGAAGCTAAAATCCAATGCAACGAAAAACTTTTAGCAATTAAAGCAGAAAATGCCAATCAATAGTCATAACAACTATAGCATCAGACTGTGGGTTGGGGGAGAGGACCATCAGACTGTCTATCTCTTTCTGGCCTCTCAAATTTCTCTGGTAGTTGCAAATAATGCCAGTTTTCATTCATTAGCAATCAAAAATATTTATACATTTTTGCCAGCCATTTGCCTTCCCAAACATTCAGATATTACGATGCCGACTTATCAACAATATAATGATATATACACACATTAAACTACAGCTATCAACAATGGGATTTTAGCAAGAAAGATCTTTATGATATTAGCAAGAAAATGAAACAACTTGGAAGTGAGATGAAGATCCTTGGCATTTACTCCCCCCACCCCACAAAAAAAAAAAAAAAAAAATTAAGATCCTTGGCAATCCTTTTTTTCGAGTTTCGTGCTAGGAATTAGTAGCAATTAAACAAAGAAAAATTAAATGTGATCTTCGTCATAAAGAGCTGAGTTTTTTATTAATTGTTTTTATATGTTAGAATGGATAAAGAGTTGAGTTTTGCATATAAAAAAAAAAGATAAAGAGATGAGTTTTTTATTACTACTTCCGTCTCAAATTGTTTGTAACATTTCAATTTTTTAGACATACCAAATTATTTGGCATGTTTTAGAAATCAATGCATATTTATTATTATTATTTCAGTCATACTCGTAATTTATTACTCAACTAGTCACTAATAATAACATTTTAGTCATAGGTATTTGAGACTTTTTGTCATATTAATTGTTTTCCAATCATTTTTTCTTAATTTTGGTGAAAACACAATGTGGAAAACAATTTGGAATTGATGTAGTATATAATAGTAAATATAATGGATAAATATTTTTTTTCTAATCGGCCCAAACCCTTCGCTACGACCAGTGGCGGAGGTACAAATTTGTCATAGGGACGGATTTCTTACTGAAATGTTTTAGGGGCGAAATACAAAATTTACAAGAAAATATCACAAAAATAATTTTTTCTATAAAAAATTCGTCGTTTCTGAAAATTTTGGGGAGTGGGACGACCACAGACCTCCACACAAAATCTTCTTTCCAATGGAGCAACATAATAGTAAATCGGATCAGCTTTTAACACTCTCACTAAAACATTCTTGTTTTAGTATTTTGATACTAAATTCTATACCAGAAAACTTAAACCCTAAAGATAATCCTAAACACTTACAATATGCATGTTCCAATAAGATAGTAAGATGTTATAAAGGATATTGAATGCAACGTTTTAGAGAGAGGCGCAACAAAAGAGAGCAGGGGATGACTGTCGCCCCAATATTTTCAAAATTTAATTTAGCGGTATTAATTTTCTAAACTTTTAGTCACTCATTTTCTAAATTCGTTTCCTCCCCTTCCTTACAATTTTTTCCCCCAAAAATCCCTTATAAACCCTCACATGCAAATAAAAAAAAGGTTCTAGTTCTGTCTATAGTTTTAAATATCTAATAGTAGCATATATATCCATGCCGGAAAGCAGTGTGTGCTTGTGTGAGTGAGCGGTCCGGTCTGGTGTAGACACTAATAGTGTTTCTTGTTAGTACGTAATTGACATATCTCGATTGTCAAATTATTTTATTAGATGGTTGAGATTAGTTTGTTCAGGAAATATCTATTCCTAAACAGTTATTAGCAGTTCCTGAATAACTAATTTTGGATTCTGCAACGAAACCAAATTGGTGAGCGAGAGATAAGAGTCTGGAATTGAAGAATACATATTCTAGTGGGATATGGTCAAAGCAGAGATCAGTTAGAATTCAAAGATAAGGGCCAAGGACTGGGTAGAGAGAGTTCAATGGAAAGAAACATCGGTGTCAAAAAGAACAAACCATAGTAGAAGAAAAGAAAATCACCATTACTTGACAAAGATATTAAAATTGAACTGCAAAAATCACATTCATTCAGATGTATTTCAGTGATAGTTTTCTCAGTAGAATAGATGGGTCTATGGACTATGATCATATTCTGGAATCAGTCAACAGCTGGACCACATCTAGAAACCCAATTGTGTATTTGATTGTAACTATAATTAGAGGTGAGTATCGATTTCGAAATCGGTTTTTTCGGTAATTTCATTTTTGAAAATACCGACCTATTTCGAACCGAATTACCGATTTCGAATTCAATTCGGTATGAATTCGGAATTCGGTATTTTTACCGAATTACCGATTTGAAAAGTTAAGAAATTTTTTTAACTTTAATTCATTTTCAAAATCCAGTAATGATCCATATCTTAAGTTCAAAATATCAGTCCAAATTACATACATGTAATCAAGTTAGAGTTTAAAGTCCAATTTACAAAATTAAATTCCAAAATACATGAATAATTCATGTTTTAAGTCCAAATACATAAATCATTCATGATGCAAGTTCAAAAGACAATATCCAACTTCTTCCAACATCTTCTGCACTTTACTTCAAAGGTCAACTGTGGTTGATTCATCACCAGCTTTGAGAATTTCTGCAATATGATGAGACTTTAGCAACAAAAATATATCAGGAAAAAAATAAAACGAAAAATGAACAATTTTCATACCCGAGTCTCGATAATGTACAGATCTGGGATTTTGGAAGTTTAGAGCTGCGATTTTAGCAAAAAAAAATATCAGCAACAAAAAAAACCGAAATATGATGAGACTTTAACAACAAAAATACATCAGCAAAAAAATAAAACGAAAAATGAACAAATTTCATACCCCGAGTCTCGATAATGTACAGATCTGGGATTTTGGAAGTTTAGAGCTGCGATTTTAGCAACAAAAAAAATATTAGCAACAAAAAAAACCGAAATATGATGAGACTTTAACAACAAAAATACATCAGCAAAAAAATAAAACGAAAAATGAACAAATTTCATACCCCGAGTCTCGATAATGTACAGATCTGGGATTTTGGAAGTTTAGAGCTGCGATTTTAGCACATCAAAAAAAAACCGAAATATGATGAGACTTTAACAACAAAAATACATCAGCAAAAAATTAAAACGAAAAATGAATAATTTTCATACCCCGAGTCTCGATAATCTACAGATCTGGGATTTTGAAAGTTTAGAGCTGGGATTTTGGGACTGGGAGAGGCCGAGATGCCGAGAGACCGAGGCCAAGGCCGAGAGGAGAAGGAGAGCCGAGAGAGAGAGCCGGAAAGGGAGAGGGAGAGGGAGAGCCGAGAGAGAGAGCCGGAAAGGGAAAGGGAGAGGGAGAGCCGAGAGAGTTTTTCGTGGAAAATGGAAAAGAGGGCTGGAGTGGATGAGGCGGTGAAGAAGCGGCGGGCAAGTAAGTAGAAGTTAGGTTAGGTTATATTAGGGTTAGGTCAATAAGAGAGTATATATATAGTGTATTTATTTTACTATTATTTATTAAAATATTTTTTGAATTCGAATTCGGTATTACCGAATTCACTAAAACCATATACCGAATTCGAATCTAATTCGAAGTTTTCGAATTCGGATTATACCGAATTACCGAATTCATCCGAATTACCGATTTCGATTTACCAAATTCAAATCGAATTCGGTCGGTTTTACCGAATTTGCTCACCCCTAAGATTCTATAATACAACAATCATAATATAACACATTAAATCCCCAATAATTGAGGTTTGATTGGTAATAAATGTACAAAGTGGATGCTCCGAGAATACCACTGAAACAGATGGATTCGAGACTGACCTAACATTTGTCAATAAAAGCACAAAGCAACTGCTCACAGAATTTAACCGAAACAGTAGCGTTTTCTACGAAATCATACTCTCAAATCATCTAAAATCATCTATTAATAATTTTAGTGCTTTGAAAAAATCAAAAAATTGATGCTGATGATAAGCTTAGAGTAATGCATTAAAATGTGGCCAATCTGATAAACGTGCAGGCAGCAAATAAGCAAATAATTATTATTTTTAGCAGATTTCAACTTGCCTCATGTCATATTCTTCTTTGCTTAAGAAATACTCCGCCGCGACCATTTCAAAAAATCTTCAAGATCAACATCAAATGTGGATAGAGCACAATCATCAATCATATGTCAAAGAAAGCTAGAGAGGCAGTGATAATGTCAAAGAAAATATTCCCCCGCAAGAGCAATTGTTTTGAATGTGATAAAATTGCCCCCTCTAACACATCAATTAGTTAATCTTTTAATTATTTTTACCATTTTTTCTCACCCCTAATTTATCTCCCTAATGTGATTCCTTTTTTATTTTTTTTTCTCTCTCCTCCTTCCATTATTCTCTCTTATCTTGACTGATTTTTTTTATCTTCTCTCTCCTTTCCTTCATCAGCTCATCGAATGAGTTTTTCTGCCCCGATTTACCTCTCAATCGCCTTACTTACATAATCGGATTATGCATTGGTTAATCGAATTAATAATCGATTCATAAAAATTTTATGCATATAATCGAGTTAATAATGATTCATAAACGGTTTATGCATATAATCAGATTAATAACAGATTAACCGAATCAATACAATTGCAATTGATGCATAATTAATCGAATTAATAACATACGATAGCAGTTCATGCAATATTAATCGAATTAATAGCATACATAACAGTTTATGCATATCACTATATTGAACAAAAGATGCAATCTTTTCTGTTTCCACACATACACATACCAAATCGGAATTGATATATGTTATGATGTGATTAACAATATCGAATTCGAATCGTATGAGCAAGGCTCTGATACCACTGAAGGGATTCATGGGCAGAAACTCGTTCTAAACACCCATGAGTGCTCCCCTGAAGGATCCGCTCATACGTAAGCGAATCGAAAAACCGAGAAAAGGGACTTACATTTTTCGGCTTAAAGGGTGTATCTTTCGGCTTTCAGCAGCAACCACCTTGAGTCCTCCCTTGCAGAATTACTCCCTACCGGTATCCACGTGACGAAACGGGCAGCGAGTGCTAGCTCTTCGTTCTTCTGAATTTTGGATTCTAGAGAGAAAATGAGGCTGCCAGACCAGAAATCAGATTTCGGGTTTTGGGTATTTTGCGGCTGAATTAATCCATCCCTAGGGTTTCGGCCAAGAGAAGTTTATATAGGGTATGAGAGGTTGTTTCAAAAACAACTCCCACGTCCATACCAATTCTCCCGGCAGTGGGAGTCTTTAACTCCCACGTCCCCTAGACATTTGCTGGTAGTGGGAGTCTTTATCGGATAATAACTCCCACGTAATCCCAGCATTGCCTAAATACCAAAAATACCCCTTATACATCTATAATTCGAATAATAATGCTTTATTATTCTCAGAAAAATAAATGTCTGATACAATGAACCTAGACACATTCTAGATACAATGAACCTAAACATTGAATCTGGACATGAAGCTCGTTAGCTCGTCTATACGTGTGACCCTGTAGGTTCATATTACAATGGCAATGAAAACACACTTAGTAGTAGTATGTGTTCATAAATCACAAGCGGTCCCTAGCGAGGACATTGTGATTACCCAAAGTGAATGAATTTACGGTGGAACCTAATATCAATCCACTATTTAATCCCTTTGTCTCACGATATCCTAATTAAGCATAAGGCATGGTGGTCGTCACCCTTATAAAGCTTAATTGTATTTATGCTCGATCTCCAGTTAGACTGTTCCAACAAATAGTATTTAATAACCACTTTATCAAATACATTTGAGCACGGCATGCATTTAAACAGTCTTTCCCTATCGAGGGGCCCATGGATATCTCTCTCTAATAAGAGAGGGACAAATTCCTTACAATGCCTCTCACATTCAAGCCATGATAGGACACTACATCCGATCATCAATCGTATTGATTACTCGATTAAAAGCAACGTACGACTGAGTCAAAACGTGACTCCATTCATGC
This sequence comes from Vinca minor, assembly GCA_026122235.1. NCBI lineage: Eukaryota > Viridiplantae > Streptophyta > Magnoliopsida > Gentianales > Apocynaceae > Vinca > Vinca minor. The sequence goes on along the minus strand of JAOCZM010000011.1, from coordinate 12,027,251 downwards.
TAGAATCAATGGAGACATAAGGTTTAAGGATTCTAAAATAGTAGTGAGGAAGTAATACTTATGACTAAGGACCATGAAATAATACTTCTCTAACGGATCACGTCCGATATGATATATCTCAATACATTGCATCTATGATATGATTTGTACTCATTACACATGATTAGTAAAACATAATCATCAATCAAACGTCATACTAGTTTTATTTCATTGTAAAGTAGATTACATAAATCTAGGGACAACTAGAATAGTAATTACATAAGCAAATGAGTTTTACTATCAAATCACGCATTTGATGTTCATAAGCAAAATTAACTATTCAGATGAAATGCTCAAAAAATATATAAACGCATACAACATATGTTAATGGTCCTAGGGCACTACTAACATATATATGTTTGGATTAGATGATAGGATGATTAGTTAATGATTTAAGTTACTTAAAAAAAATCAAAAATATTTATTTTAATTAGCTTATTTAGTATAATTTTGTTTGATAGATTTTAATGTTATTAGAAATAAAAATAAATATCTTAACTTACCGATAGAATTGAAAAAGATCAATCTAATCTTAACCATTCAAATGTTTAACTAAATCTTTAAACTTTACAATTAATTTAATAAATAAAAAAATAGGTGTAACTAAGCATACTTTTAAAACTAATTAAATAAAGAAATATTCTAGAAAATGACACGTGACATAATATAGCTTAAAAATGAAAAGATATTATGTAATATAAATAGATTAGTTTTTAGGCCCTTATGTCAATGGCACTATACTTTGGGGTGTCAATCGAGATATGTGAGCCGAGCTTGGCTTAACTCACACTCAACTCACACAAAAATTGGAAAGCTCAGCTCACGCTCTTCCCGAAAAAGCTCGCAAACATTGAACTAAAATGTGAGTCGGAGCAAAGCTCACGAGCCTTACGAGCTAAATTTATATTAGGAAAAAAAATTATGTAGCAAGAATAGTATAATACAATGAGCATTGAAACTAAATTCTGACAAGAATACAAATATACATAATACAATGATACTTAATTCTTGAAGAAAACTAAACTAATAAAAAGATTACAAAGGTAAATACATAGCAAGGTTAAAGGTTAAAGAATCTACATACAACGTAAAAAAAAATCCTTATATAGACTAAAACAAAAGAAACAAAAGTCTCATAATTGTAAAAGCCTTATATAGAGAAAAATAAGAGAAGCAGAAGTTTCAGAATTGTTTGTTATGCTAATAAGATGAGTCATATTTAAAAACAAGTGAACCCATTAACTTAAAATTCTAACAAATGATGAAATAGCAAAAGAATGATTTAATTCCATTGTTGGTGCCAAATCCAATTTCGGCAATCTCATTGAATTCTTCTACAATCATTCAAATGTATAAGGAAGCAGTGAGTTGCGAGATTCATTCAAGACATGACCCTCGGTGCTAAAAGTACTCTCATATGCTACTAAACTTACAAGAATTGCTAATACATCTATTGTTATCATAGACAAAATAGGTAATTTAAGAGGATTTACTTTCCAATAATCCAAGATAATAAAGTCTTTATCAACACTACCACTCTTTGTTGGGTAAAAATTTTTCCTCCAAATAAATATATAGTTCACTCTTACAATGCATTACTTCTTCCTCTTCACTTAATTTAAGGAATTCTTCAATGAATGTCAATTTATAGGTCTTCTTCTTTTTAATTAGTATTATTATATTTATATATATAATATTTTAATTATATTATTTTTATTTGGGTTCGAGCTTTTTTCAGGCTGAGCGAGGTCAAGCTCACGCTCAGCTCACATAAAATTCGAGCTTAAATATTGAGCTACGCTCATATTTTTTCGAGTTATGTGAACAGGGTTTGGGCCAGACCCGAACCCGTTGACACCCCTAACTATATTAATGTTAGGCCATGAGAATTCTTCTCTAATTAAAAAAGTTAGATCGGATAAGTACGAGTTGAGAAATATCCTAACATGAAAGGAGTTCGTTATTCGAAAGGTGTTTAAAGGTATTGGACCCTAGAAAGCGGCCCAAACTAGAGATAAGTTTCCCTCCAACAACTTGTTCAAATAAACAAGGAAAATGTAGTCTCGTCAAAAAATCTGCATCGATTAGAAAATACCCAATCCAAAGAAAATGTACATCGTCTTAGAAAGACATCAAAAAAGGACATTAATTCTTAGAAATCATGGCTTGTTAGATATATTTGATAAAAAAAGAAATGGACTTATCAAGATTAGTACTATGATCATCACCCATAATCCTTCAAGGTTATCATGTCATCCTATAAAAGTAAGAGGGAGACAAGAAAAAAACAACTCAATCAATATAACAAATAAAATGTATTTAACCGAAACAGTAGCGTTTTCTACGAAATAATACTCTCAAATCATCTCAAATCAAAGTCAAAAGGTTATAAGCGATTGCAACCACAATGACAAATCAAATTAAACGTAGGTAAATTTCAATGTGCATGCCATTTCTGTGCCATTAAAGTTTGACATTTTCATTGTTTCTTTGCGGTCAATTATTCTTATATTAATAATTTTAGTGCTTTGAAAAAATCAAAAAATTGCAGTTGATGATAAGCTTAGAGTAATGCATTAAAATGTGGCCAATCTGATAAACGTGCAGGCAGCAAATAAGCAAATAATTATTATTTTTAGCAGATTTCAACTTGCCTCATGTCATATTCTTCTTTGCTTAAGAAATACTCCGCCGCGACCATTTCAAAAAATCTTCAAGATCAACATCAAATCTGGATAGAGCACAATCATCAATCATATGTCAAAGAAAGCTAGAGGGGAAGTGATAATGTCAGAGCAAATATCCTACCGCAAAAGCAGTTGTTTTGAATGTGACAAAATTGCCCCTCTAACACATCAATTAGTTAATCTTTTAATTATTTTTGCCATTTTTTCTCACCTTGTCTTCACTCTCCTTTCCTTCACTATTCTTCTCTCAACATTCTATCAAAGGAATAATGATAATAATAATAATAATAATAATAATAATAATAATAACTATAAAGTGGGTTGTTAATTAAACTCCATTAAAGAAGCTTCAGATCCTTTATCAAAGGAAAATGATTTACTCTTAGAATTTTGGAGATAGAAACCCTAAACCCCAAATTGAGGGTGTTAAATGACTATCTCACCCCCTGTTGGTATAAGGGATTCACCCAACTATAAGGGCAAAAAGATCCGAAAAACTATTTTAGTCAATCTTTTAGTCAATAATTCTATTAGTCTAGCAAGGTCCTTTATCAAATTACTAACAAACAAGTAAGAATATATTTATAGTTGATATGGTAAAACAAACAAGTATAATACGTATTTAATCTTCTTTTTATAAGAAGAAGTTTGCACCATTTATGATCATCTTAAAAAAATGATTACCAGCAGAAAAAATTAGATATGTTATAAATTCATAAAAGAATCAAATAAATTGTATCATTTTATTATTAATTTTTTCGTTATTACTGTACACATAGAAGACTGTGAGAATAATAGCGAAGGATAGAAGTAGAGAAGATAAACAATTCATGTAAAAATCAGATAAAATAATGGAAGGACGAGAGAGAAGAAAAAAAAAGAATCACATTGGAGAAAGAAATCAAGGGAGAAAATACTAAATTTAATTAAAAAATTTACTAATTTATTTGTTAGAGGGATAATTTTATCACATGCAAATAAATTATTTTTGCAGGAGGATATTTGCTCTGGCCCCAAGTTAGAGTAGTTAGCACAAAACCTCGATAAATAATTTTATTTATATTAAAAAAAAAAAAAAAAAGGACATATTGAAGTGAAGCATAGTCAAATTGAACCATCCCAAAATAAAAGTCAAGGTATTGACAATATATAGTAGTAGTATTTGGTAAAAGAATGGTGACAATTTTGAAGGCCATTTGCAGTCAAGAATTCCACAAAAGATATTAAAAACCACTGCTGACTTGAGAAATCCAAAGCAGCTACAGATTGAGCAAATTGACAGTAAACTAGAAGTAAGAAATCCCACCAAGAAATCATAAACTAATGATGAATTCCATCCGCAATTGTTGATTCTATATGAAGTTCTTACAGCATACAAAGTTGATCGATTTAGAATGCAGCAAACTTCAAGAAAATGGCTTCTTATACGAACTAACATAAACATAATTCAAGGATAAAGTTGTATTCATAGACTAAAAGTTCTGCAACATTCAAGCCATGGTAACGGACATCTTCGAGACTTGCCAAATCCTTTAAACTCAATTCTAGTTGGAAATTTGATTATACAAAATGCAAACACAAGATGCATCAACACATCATGGACAAGAATGTCCAAAGTGTTGTTTTTCCCCCTACTTCTTCTATACAAAAGGCTTTACTTCAATAATTTCGTATTCTTTCAAGATATCGCGCCTCATGATTCTTCTTTTTTCATCTATTAAACCAAAAATGTAAGACATATATGCAAGCTCTACATTTAGTTGCACAAAAGGCAACCAAGGAAACACGAATTTCATCATCACCCGTGATGGTTTGCTCGTCCAATGCCATCAAGCCCTTCGGTCCTGCTACGAACAATCCTGTGGAAAACTTCCCTCACCAACCGCTCCAATGGATCCAATCCATCCTTCACTGCTTCATAAACAAGTCCCAACTCCTTCACTCTCTGTTTCACTTCCACTTCCTTCTCCTCTGTCAATGGAAATTGAAGTGAATTATTCAATTCATTCATAATTCTCGCACATTTCTCAATCTCATGAATCTCCTTCAACAACCCACAAGCATTTTTTTTCGATCCCTTTTCCTTGATTCCTCCATAATCTTGTCATGAAGAGAAGATATAGGTCCAGCCCAAATGTACTGTCTATTAACAGTGAAATGAGTTTGGAGACCTCTGTCTTGGCAAGGAATAGCAGCGACAAGAGCCCACATTACAAACAAAAGAACATAGTTCATTGTAAAAACGGCATTTGCTAAACCACCAGTGGCTGCTACTTCATTAGCTCGTGGAGCTACTAAATTATTCCCAATAGCTTGTAATTGTCTAGAAGCCGACCAAGACCGGGAAACACTCCACGACAACGAACGAGATTGGCGTAAAGATTTATGATCCTTTTGAGCATTATTATTTCGCCCAAAAGAACGGTTTCTTTGAGCAAGAGTTGCATTTGATTCTTTCTCATCAAGCATTCCAATAGCTAAATCAATCAAGGCCTTCTTGGCACGGCGAAATTGGCCTTCCCCAAAACTTCTCTGATTGTCCAATGCACACAAAACAATCTCCAATTGCTTCTGCCATTGCCTTATCTGCTCAATCCCATCACGAATTGCATTGCATACATCCAAAGCCTTCACGCTTCTTTCGAAGAACTCGGTTACATACCGCTCCATTGGGGGCTTATTCAAATGAGCTTTGTTGTTAAAAAGTATAACCCTGAATTCTTCATGGCAAGAAATGAAAGCTTCTAAAAGCTTGTGAATCCAATGGATTGAAAGCACCTCAGTGGCAGCATTTCCATCCAATAAATCAAGAAATCTTGAAGAAACATGCTTTTGGAAGGACTCGAGTACTTGTTCTTGGGTTGTAACCCCGTGAGGGGAAGAATCCATAGAATGAACTTGATCTCGACGAATGTTTAAAAGGGAACGGCCAAAACTTGAGAAAGATGATAATGTTGACCCTTGATAATCCGTTGCTGGCATTTCCTATACCTCACATGAAACAAAACTACTTAATTATCAATTTTAAGAACCCTTGAAAATTATAATAATGGACAATTTCCCCCAATTTTCAGGAGCAGGGGATTGGACAAATTTTCAAAATCTTTTTTTCTTCAAATCAAACACCAAACTTAAACCCAACTCGTAATGAAGAATCTAATCAACCCTAGCTCAGCTGGACACAAGAAATCAAGAAAATGGATCAAAATATGAGTGTAGCACCCTCAAGATCATCCCCAGACGAAACCTCCTAAAAAAACAGGAATTTTTTTTCTTTTTCTTTTTTTGAATTTTTGTTCTACTTCAAAACCAAGACAAGAAATGAGAAATTAAAGCATAACCCACCAAAATTCAGGCTTAAAACACTCTGAAAAAAAATTCAAGAACAGTGCGATCAGAAATTGGAAATCCAAGAAAACCCAGAAATTCAAGAAACTGAAAGAAAGAAAAAACTTCAGACAACCAAGGACAAATGAGAGAAGAGAAAGGCAACCTTTGAAAAACCTGTAAAAATGGTGGAAAAAAAAAGAGGAAGAAAAGAATGGGGGAAGATGAATGGAACCCTACCAGGAAGGCGAGGGCTTATATTGGGGAATTTTGCACCGCGTTTTATGTTTGGTTTAGAAAAACAAAAACAAAAATCATTAAATTTAGGTTAATCTTAATTTACCATAAATAGAATGTAAAAATTAAGGATTTTAAAACACTTCCTTAAGAAAGAAAAAAAAAGATTTTTAAACACTTGAAAAGGTGGACGCTGGCTCCAGTGCGGAAAAGTTCCTCGTTCGTTTGATTACATCTTTTACGATTAAGATTGATTTAAAACGAATATCTGTTCTGAGCCTCAGAACACCTGTCTTATTTTTACATTTATTTTGAGTTTCAGAACACCTGTTATTCTAAGACGTTCCGTGTGTATTGAAACAAAATTGTTTCGCATAGGATCAGGACCGGAAAAGGTCAAAAGAGTTTTTCATCAAAAATAAAAAGTGAAAAGAGTTATATTTAGGGGACATGTAGGTAGGTCCCGTGTGTGCCTTTTTCCTACGGCCCAAACCACGGTATGGACACGCATGACTAAATTGTGGGGTCGTTGTAAGGAATCTTTAGCGCTATATCTGGCCGTTGATTTTACTTTTTTTTGCAACCAGTCGACGGCGGATATTCCAAGGGTTTTGTAAACATGAGGTATATACATTGTTTTTGCAATTATTTTTTGGCAAATTGCTCTTTATTGTCCCTAAACAATTTATAACTTGCATGTAAAGTCCTAAAATAATAATTCTGAACATTAAAATTCATAAGCATTTTATCATTGGTATATAAAATCTTTCCGTCCAAAAAGTGGTTAATCAACTATGAATTCAAATTTTTTATCAGGTCAACAAAAATATTTTACGGGTATAATCAATATATCACAATTAACTTACCCACTAGCCCCCAAACCCCAACCCCTTAACCCCCTACCCCCACCCCGCGACCCCCTCGTTATTTTTGTGATGTGGGTGCACTTCACTTCTCCTCATATGCCTTGTATTAATCCAAAATCCTTGAAGGAATATTAGCATTGGATCTTCCAAATGTTTGTTGAAATAATGCATCATGTAAGTTTTAAGGACTAATGTGATCAATCTAGTATTGATGATAACAAACCATTGAATGATTCTAATATTTGTGTGAGCTTGTGCTTTAATGATATGATATTTCACTCACACTTACATTGATGAAAATTTTAAGATCGCTTCTATGGACCTCAAAGATTTCATCTTGCACCAAAGAAGAAGCTACACATTGCAAGACTCCATGACACAAGCATGAAGTACATCCACTAGCCTTGGAAGTAATTGCAATGTCAAGAAGAAGAAATATCAAGAGTTAAGAGTTACTCAATTCAAAGTTTTTTTTTGGAAAAAGCCACATATTGTGATGGGGGGGGGGTTTGGCGTGGACCCTTACCCATTTATAGTCATGGTTTCAGCCATTACAAAGTGCAACGAAAGAGCTAGTAAACCTTAGCTAGACATTAAGTCCCTATTATGACCAGTACATTACCAAGAAATCTAAGAAGTGCACATGCGATTACCATATAGGCTTGTTAGATATGGAACACCCTGTTGGTCGAGTCTACAAAGTCCTTGTACTACCTGTGGGAGAGAATCAAAGCTCGTGTAATTGATAGTTGTGCGATGATCACACACTTCATTAGCTACGTTGTCGGCAACTTTATTTGGTTCCCGGAAGATGTGGATTACCGTGCTTGTGCCTAGTAGTGATAATAGTAGCTGAAATAGCCCATCCAGCCTCCAAGCATGTATGCTGCGGCGTTTGATGGCCCGCGACAGGAACTCCGAATCAGTTTGTACCTGCATTTTCGGGTAGCCCAATTTCGCTGCTAGCTTGAGACATGTCACCATGCCTTCCAATTCAGACTTTGAATTTGTAACGTCAATGCCCAAGAAAATATGGAAAGCTGCTATGAATTGGCCCGAGTTATGTCGAATAATGTCGTCCTCTCCCGTAATGCCCGAGTTCCCTCGCGATGCACTATCAACATTCAAAATTACCTTTGGATGTCCATCCTAGCTACAATTCCATCGAAACAACTTTTGTATGGATTCTGGCGACCCAATTCGAAGCCCTAGTGCCTCTGTATTTTTCATACAGCCCAACATCTTGCAGCAATGGCATTAAATAGCTGTCAAACTCTCTGATGATCCTCCTATCAGTAATCCGAGTGACTTCATGAATGAAACGGCAACGCGCCCGCCATAAGGTAGAGCAGACACTCGCAAACAAAGTTGTATAAATTTTATGACGTATGCCTCTTCTCATCCACCATAGGTACTTCAGTAGCTTAAAAGGTGAATCATATCGGTGAATGAAATCCATCAATCTTTACAATCCTCGCTTACCCCCCTCCCCCCCCCTCTCCGTTAACAAAATTGACTATATCATCTGTGTAGGCCAAATGTGATACCGTTTTTATTGAGTGAGGCGCCAAAAAAGTCCTTGTATCCATCATGTGATTAAGACCATACGAGAATACCTCTGCTGCAAGAATAAAAAGAAAAAAGGACAATGGATCCCCTTGCTTAACCCCCCTTCCAGAACGGAAAACCCCAAATGGGCAACCATTAACCAAAACGGAAAACCAGTTGTTCTCAAGTAGGTTGCGCACCATTTGAATAAAATGCGAGCTAAATCCAAAACGTTGCAGCACCTAGATTAGGAAGGAATGGGAGACATGATCGAATGCCTTCATCATATCGAGTTTGATAATCACATTTCCGCCCCGGACCTTATTGTTGAGAGAGCTAACTATTTCCATAGCCATTAAAATATTGTCAGTAATAACTCTTCCTTGTACGAAGCTAGATTGGTTCTGACTAATCAATGAGTTCAACATAGTCGACAACCGATTAGCAATCATCTTTGTTATAATTTTGCTAGAGAATGTGCAATGAGAGATGAGCCGGAGCTCGCCAAAGTGTGTCGGACAGTCCCTCTTTGGGATAAGTACTAGAAGCGAACTCGACATTTCTTTCGGCAAAGGCAATCCAGCCCAGAAGACCTGCACAACGTGTACCACATCCGATTTAATTATCTCTCAGCATGCTTGGAAGAAGCGTCCAATGAACCCGTCTAGGCCTACTGCGTTTGACGGGCAAAATCCAAATATTGCTTCCCTAATTTCCATACTCGAAGGCAATGTATCTATAGAATCGTTGTCCCTTGCAGTCACTAGTCTAGATATGATGTCTAGTAAAGACTCTTGGCAAATGGAAGGGGTTCATACAAGAATAGCTCTTCATAATACTTAGTCGCCTCTATTCCAAAATCTGTGACCATTGTTAGCGTACTTCCCATTAAGCTTTGTATGCAAGCAATGTGAATTCGTTTCTGGCGGTTCCAGCAAAAAGTGTGTAAATATTTGGTGTTAGCGTGGCCTTCTTTCAACCATTTAATCCGAGATTTTTGTCTCCAAAAAATTTCTTCAAGCTCTAGGAACCGTACATAAGCCTCTTTCGCAACCAACAATTCATCATATAAAGCTGGTGTAGGACTTCCATCATAAAATCCCTCGATTCGTTTGAGATCCTCAATTGCCCTTGATAAGTTGAAGTTGATATTTCCAAAAGTAAAGCGATTCCATTCCCCATGCGGGTTTTTAATCATTTCCGTTTTCCATGTAGTACATATAGACCCGAGTTTATAGCATTGTCTTCTCAAGATTCTCGTACCACCTCCAGAATTTTTTTTTTGTGTTTGATGTCCTGAAAATGAAAAGCCGAGCCTTGGCTGCCCCTCGGATAGTCAGTATATGAAGTAATAATGGGAAATGATCCCGAGATAGTTCTAGGTCGATGTGTGATCTCGCTAAAGTAGAAAAAATCATTCCATTGTGAGTTAACGAGCACTCTGTCTAATCGTCGATGTAATGGATGAGCCCCGCCCCTATTCCAAGGGAAGAGACTGCCAGAGCTCAGGACTTCCAACAACTCGCAGTCATTAATGGCTTCAGAAAACTCAGTAATTGGGGAGCATTGCCGGCACAGAACCCTGACTTTAAGACAAACGTAATACAGCATTAACATCCCCACTAACCAGTCAAGTGTGATTATATTGCAAGTGAAAATCCCGTAGACCAGTCCATAATTATCGATTTAACACGTTTGAGCAATTAGAATAGATAAAAGTGCAATATATCGGCATTCCAGAAAAAGAATTAATTGTAACATGGACCATTTGTTCCATATCCCTCAACACAACGACATCCATGGAACCATCTCACATAATCCAAATCCTACTTGTACAATTTTCGTAACTATATTCATAGCCGAAACGGCGAGTGGAGGTAGGCAAGTCTTCTAAGCTAACCATATGCTCTAACAAAAAAAAAAAATTCAAACGATGTTCCTGTTTCATATGACGTATACTAGCCACAGTACTATCATTAGCAATACCTCGGATATTCCATATAATCCAATTCATTTAAAAAAAATGTAGAATGAAAAGTAAGAGATAGACATAAGGCTATTGAGTATTTGGTTGCAAGCCTTGGGCTAGCCTAGGCGAACGTCTTACCGGGAACCGGCGGCGGAGGCTTTCGCAGCTCCTCTGGAGTAAGGGAATAGGCCGTAAAATCCACGGTCAAGCTATCAATTGGTGTTTCAGCGACTTCCACTTCTGTAGCGTTTAGGCCTGCCACATTAGAGATGACCATCGCATCTACAGCTTCGGGGCTGCCATATTGGTGGTGGGTTGCCAGTTTTTCCCTAGGATTCGAATTGGGCGTATCTCGCGGGTGGGGGAGAGGGGGGAAGAGGGGGTCAACGGGAGAGAAACCAGGGCGGCCTATTTTGATATCATCCATTTTGTACCCGATTTTCTTCCTTACAATGGTGACAGCCAAATTCTCCACCAAAATATCTAGAGCATCCACATTCTCCACCAAAATATCATGAAAGTTCTCCATCAAATTATCCAGAGCATCTAAATTCTCGGCCAAAATATCCTGGGCATCCAAGTTCCCCGCCAAAATTTCATGTGTTGTCTCCTCCACAATTCGGGGGCTCTCCAATATAATATCCCCATTAGATAACGGTTCGCTGTCTGTAGCAACCTCCTGGTTAGCTGTTGTGTCTGTGGCAGGTATTTTATCATCTGCAACAACAATTATGGGGGCATCATCATCTGTAGTGGGCCTTTGAGCGCTTGCCAATGTGATAGTGGGCATTGCTCTCTCCAAATTCATCACGGTGGACGACCCGCGATCGCTTGGCTTGCGTGAGTCTTGCGCCGCTACCTTCTATGTGTCATTTTTCCCTATCTGGGTTGGGAACGTAACCAGCTTACCGGACTTCAAAGTTGTAGAGGCCATGGGTTCTATTGCACGTCTCAAAGATGCATCCACATCCTTGGGGGCACCGGTTTTTGTTTCCCAGCCAAAGTTGAGTATTCATCATTCGGTGCCCTGATTCTTATACATCGTGTGGAATATCCCGACAACTCATCATAAGATATGGACAGCCAAAATCTCTTCCCTGTTTTCTCATGAGTAATACGGACTCTGCTTGGAAAACCAGCGAGGAGATCAACTTCCACACACACTTAGGCTATGCCAGGTCGAGAAGCGTTCGTTGTAGGGGCGTCAAGCGTCAATTGCTGCCCGAACACTTTTGCCATTGAAAACAGTTTGGATTTGTTGTATAAATGGATTGAGAGGCCCTCAAATCCAATCCAAAACGAAAAAAATGGACGGTTCCTTATTAAGATTGAAGACGTAAGTTCATTTAAAGACTCTCATACTCAATCCGCAAAAAGTCCGTAATCCTTGCCTCTATAATCTACAATAATCCTCCTCTAAGTCGAAACGAATGAGTACGTGTCTCGAATCCATCCATCCGATCCAAAACCAGTCCCTTGAACCATACTTTGTGAAAATCCGGGTCTCAGTGGACTCCATGCTCGACGCATTCTTGTGGAATTTCCCCACAAGAGATAATCGACATGGGCTGATGAGGGCTTCGTGTTCTTCTGATGGTATTATGAGATTTGCTCTCCCTTAAAGGATTACATCGGCGTGATGGGAAAGGAGGTGGCTACCGGTGCTGTTGAAGTGGTTAGCAGATCAGTGAAGGACTTCTTAGGCCAAGATCCGCCGGCACTCAGCAGACAGTGGCCATCGAGATGACTTGTCCCCGCAAACGCTAGGGTTTGTAGTATATAGGGACTCTATCGCAAGAGAACAAATTTACTCAATCCAAAGTTGAAGTATCAAGTGGTATACTCTTAATCTTGAAATGTTGAAGTCCAAAGTGCTACAACCTTTGAAGACTTGAAGGTCTAAAGAAGATTAGTCTAGTCTAAATAGGTACATTCCTTATGACTAATCTTACTTTGAGAATACTAGAATTATAGTATGTCAAGCTCATACTCTTGCATGTTTTAAAAACCACGTGTTTACTTTGATTCAATCTTTGAAAAGGATTTTGAAAACTTATGTTAGTGGTTGTTAGTCAATTAGTTAATTTTAAATGTTTCAAGACTCCAACAACTATAATCTCCGGACGACCTTGCTTTAGGTCGGTCAACCAAGTCTATGGTCCGGACGACCAGACTTCTTCATGCGGTCGACCGAGATGTGTCTAAAAGCATTTATTCTTCACATCGGAAGCACTCCGGACGACCTACCAGCTACTACGGTTGACCGGAGCTGTCATGTCAAGGCAAAAGTATAGCTGTTGTAACTCGATTTGCTTGTGATTTTTGTCCCCTATATAAATCCTTTAAGGCTGGTTTTTGTTAACTAACCAAGCCATAAGAGGGCCATTGATATACACTTTTAAACAAGTAATCCAAACACTTTCAAGAGCTTTAAATCTTCATTTTAATCAAAATACATCATTTTGAGTAACAACTTAACATATGCATACTCTTTTATTCTCAAACTTGATTAGAGCTATCATTTGTATATCCAATCCATTTATGGATTATTTGTAAGTGAGCTAAAATTGTAAAGTCTCATTTGTTGAGGCCCTTTCCCCTTTCTCTTTGTGAGACTAGCTCTTAGTGAGTTAGGTTAGCTCTTAGTGAGATTCACTCTTTGTGAGTGTTTGTCCTCTTAGTGAGATTGGCTCTTTGTGAGCTTAGTTCTTAGTGAGTTAGAAAAACATTCTTTGTGAGCGGGATCTCTTTTTGAGACAAGTCCTCTTTGTGAGGCAAGTTAGGTCCTTTATGGGCTAAGCTCTTTGTGAGCAAGAGAAGTGGTTCAATTAAAACTCTTTGTGAGTTTCCATTTATGTAAAAGGTTGATCTCACCTTTCATTTGTTGTGAAGCAAAATCATAGTGAAGTTGTCAAAATCCTTAGGTGTGTCCTAAGGTAGTGGACGTAGATCTTTGTTATCGAAACACTTTAAATCCCCGAGTTTGTTTCTCTAGCTCTACCTCTTTACTTTCAAGCTCTTATTTTACTCATTGTACTTATATTCCGCATGAACTTTATTGTATGAGTTTTATATGTTTATCTTGAGTTAGATTTTTGCTTGGCATATCTATGCTTGTCTTTGTCATATGACTTTTAGTGTTTGCTTGGCCTATCTATGCTTGACTTAGTCTATCCTTGGTCAAATTTATCATATTGAGTTCTTATTTGTTGCATTTAACACTTAAGTCATCTAGGTTGCTTAATCTTTAACTCACCTTAAATGCTTAATCAATACACTTGTTGTTAAGGTGATCACTTAAGTAAAGAAGTTTAAGAAAAGCGAAAAAAAATTTAGAACCTAATTCCCCACTCTTAGGTTCACCCCTATCGGGTATTTCACTAGTTTTCAAAAAATAATCTCTATCAACGCTTTTAACGACAGAGCTCTTAACTTCTTCAAGACTCTGTTAAGCGATTCAGACAAGTCCGTAGTCATGCATTTGTAAAGCTTTCCTCCGTCATAAGTGACTGTCCATTGATCCTCTACATCGACATATCAAGTTCACAATGGTTTCATAAGGTACACTCTCTTTGAGTGTCAATTGTTTTTGGCTAACTTCGTTGAAGGTTGGGGTTTCGCCAACTCCATAAATAATATTATGATCCTAGTGTAAAAAAATTAGGACTGGACATTCTAGTGCCATTGTTTGAGTTCTTTTTGTCTTTTGAGGAAGCAATCAATTTCAATCCGAAACATGAAATATTTTTTCCTGGAAGCGATGAAAAATATTGAGAGTGTTTATATCTTGTAAAATTTTCGTTGTTTGTATAGAAGTGCGAGGTTAGGATCAAACGGATTCTAGGAATCCGTCTTAAGAGCGGATAGGATAAGATTTTTATATTACACGATACAAAATGAAATTTTTTTTGGATTGCACAGAACAAATAAAAATAAGAAGGATTCCAAGAATCCATCTTTAAAGAGTATAAGATAATATTTTCATATTGCACCGTACAAAATGATAACAATTTCGGATTTCACGGTACAACTAAATATAAGACGGATTTTAGGAACACGTCTTTATAGATTATAGTATACATTTTTTGGTTTCACAATAAGATTTTCGTCGAAAATCGAAACAGATAGGGATAGGATGTGATAATTGCACTCGAGGGCTAAAAAAACATAGAACGGATTCGATGAATCCAATTTTGCCACAAATAATTGTTTCCAAAAACAAATTAGGACTATGTATGAGACCCACGCCCTCAGGAAGATAAAAGGAAAATTAAAAAAAAATTAAAAATTGTCATTATCTAGCAATTTTAATCAGTTAAGGATACTATATTTTATCCTTTAAATTTTAAAGGATCAGTAAGTTTAGATTTTGTTTGATAGGAGTTTATCCTTGAGGTCTATCTTAGGGAGGAGTTCTAATGGAACTCTACTCATCTATGTCGACTCTTATTAAAAGGGGAATAAAGAGTCTCGGAATATTTTTATGTTAAAAAACAAAAAAGAGAAACAAGAGTTACAGTATCCGAGGAGTTCTTACAAGATTTGTGGAGACCAACGCTAGGAGTTTTTTTTAAGATTCTAGAAAGAACGATCATCGATTTAAGGTAATGTTAGCAACGACGAGAATGATTTAGGAGAGTGGGAGAAGTCCCCTTTTTGGTGAAGAGTGTGATTCGAGTTTTATGTTTACGTATTTCGAATAACTGCTTTGAAGAATAATTTTAGTTCATTCATTGTTTTGTTTAAGACTTCCGATGTTTTGGGTACAAAATTATGTAACGAAATTTATAAAGGATTATTAGTTTATTCATGATTAAGTTTGAGATATTTGTTTTATATCTTTAGAGATTTAAGTTTTGAGACCTTGTGTCAATAGTATGGGCTATTGACACGGTCGTGTCTCGCCTCTCGGGAACGGGACGTGACATTATGTGTGGAGCTTCCCAGCAAATCATTGTCATTCTGATCAAATTCTCAAATTTGTATCTTTTCTTTCTGAACTATTGTTATGGAAACATTAATTTTTTTCCTTTCTATTTCTTACAAATTTATAAAAACATAAATAATTTACACTTACCTACCTTAAGGTTTATTCATATTCAACTAACACATTGTTATGAAGGGGGAAATATTCCAGAATAATAGGCTAGTAAGTGTGCCTAACAGAATTCGAGCCTGAGTCGATAATGTGTTTGCCGGGTCGGATCTTGATATCTCGCGGGTTGCTGGACCTGAGCCTATAAATAGGGCCAGACTTGGATATTTTATTTTATCCTGATGTAGAAACAGTTGGAGGCGGTTAGCCTTTCTCCCTCATCCCATCTCTCTCTCTCTCTCTCTCTCTCTCTCTCTCTCTTCCTTCCTTCCCTAATTCTTCTGTAATCTTCTCCCATTTCTGTAATAATTCCTCAATCGAATGATACATAGAGCTGAATTCCTTGATTCATCTCTTCTACTTGCATAAATTCTGCTTAATTGTTTCCTTGGAAGCTCAAGACATAACAATTTGGTATCAGAGCCTTCGAACCTTGGGACGTGAAGGGATTCATGGGCGGAAACTCGCTCCAAACACCCATGAGTCCTCCCTCGAAGGATCCGCTCATACGTAAACGAATCGAAAAACGAGAAAATGACTTACAATTGTTGGCTCAAGAATCCGATTCTTGAATGGAAGATCCTGTCTTTATGGCTCGGATGCAATGATCACCTTGAGTCCTCCTCGCGGAATTACTCCCTTACCGGTATCCACGCGACTGAAACGGGCAGTGAGTACTAGCTCTCCGCTTTTTCCGAGTTTCGGAATTAGGGAGAAGGCGTAATCCAAATCTGATTTCAGGTGTTCTTTGGTTAATTGCGGCTGAAAGCTTAATTAGCTAGGGTTTCGGTCAGGAGATCATTATATAGGGTATGAGAGTTTGTTCCTATAACCAACTCTCACATCCTCAACTTCTCTCGGCAGTGGGAGTTTTTAACTCCCACGTCCCCTAGACTCTCGCGGTAGTGGGAGTCTTTATCTGGGATAATAACTCCCACGTAATCCCAGTTATTAACCAATTACCGAAAATGCCCCTTATCTATAATTCGAATAATAACGCTTTATTATTCTCAGAAAAATAAATGTCAGATACAATGAACCTAGACACATTCTAGATTCATTGAATCTGGACATGAAGCTCATTAGCTCGTCTATGCGTGTGACCCTGTAGGTTCATCTCACAATGGCAATGAAAACACACTTAGTAGTAGTATGTGTTCATAAATCACAAGCGGTCCCTAGCAGGACATTGTGATTACCCAAAGTGAATGAATTTACGGTGGAACCTAATATCAATCCACTATTTAATCCATTTGTCTCACGATGTCCTAATTAAGCATAAGGCATGGTGGTCGTCACCCTTATAAAGCTTAATTGTATTTATGCTAGATCTCCAGCTAGATCATTACAACAAATAGTATTTAATAACCACTTTATCAAATACATTTGAGCACGGCCATGCATTTAAACAGCTCTTTCCCTATCGAGGGGCCCATGGATATCTCTCTAATATGAGAGGACAAATTCCTTACAATGCCTCTCACATTCAAGCCATGATAGGACACTACATCCGATCATGAGTCGCATTGATTACTCGATTAAAAGCAACGTACGACTGAGTCAAAACGTGGCTCCATTCATGCTAGAATCAATGGAGACATAAGGTCTAAGGATTCTAAAATAGTATTGAGAAAGTAATACTTATGACTAAAGACCATGAAGTATTACTTCTCTAACGGATCACGTCCAATACAATGTATCCCTATATATTGCATCTTTGATATGATTTGTATTCATTACACATGACCAGTAAAACATGATCATCAATCATACATCATACTAGTTTTATTTCATTATAAATAAGCATTACATAAAACTAGGGACAACTAGAATAGTAATTACATAAGCAAATGAGTTTTACTATCAAATCACGCATTTGATGTTCATAAGCAAAATTAACTATTCATATGAAATGCTCAAAAAGATATAAAACGTACAACATATGCTAATGGTCCTAGGGCACTACTAACAGGACGAAGATGGTGACAACTCGGAATCAGCATGGGGAAGCTCAATCGACGGCGGCGCAAGGACTTCTACCTACGCCAGAGCTGCCTGAGTACAGAATTCCTGTAGAACAGCAAACTTGGAGGTTAGTAGAAGTAGAGAGTTTTGTAATTATAATTGATAGTCAATTGGAGGATTTTAGAACTGCTCTAGCTTCTATAAGTTCTGATGTTTCGAATCTAAGAAGAGATACTGAGGAAAAGTTCATTGGCCTGAAACAAGATTATGATGAAAAATTTAAACAATTGTTGGAACAATTGTCTAAAGTGAATCAGATTTTGAAGGATAAGGCTATTGTGGGTGAGAGCAGTAGACTTATCAATCATTCACCTCAAATTAGGCACTTGAGGATTGATTTTGGTGCTGGAAATATGAATACCCCCAATCATGTAGCTGGTGTTAATGTTGAACCTATATTTGACCTAGGAGAGGGTATAAGAAGTGAGGTCAAGCTACCTAAGCTGGATTTTCCCAAATTTGAGGAAAGTTCACCCAGAGAATAGGTAATCCAAGCTGAATTCTACTTAAAAATTCACAGGATCCCTGATGCCTTGAAGTTAGACATAGCATTGACCTATTTTAGGGGTGAAGCATGCTTGTGGGCCACAGTTATACCATAGAGCATGGAACACAAGATTGGAAGAGGTGTCTGAGTTGGCCTACATCTCTGTGAATTCTCTCTCAGGTATTACAGGGGTAAAATATTCATAATCCCAGGAAAGGTGGCAAAGAATCAGGGTATTTCTATCCTGATAGACCCAGGAAACACCCATAGATTTATTGACCCAAGTCTGTTAAAGTTGATAGGGTTGAAGGTGAAGTTTACCAGGCATTTGTTGATCACCTTGGGGAATGGTGAACAAAGATGGCATGGGGAGTAGTGCAGAAGTGTGGGATGGAAGATCCTTGATAGGGAGTATTCTCATGACTTACATGTTCTAACATTGGGAAAAAGTGACCTCATCTTGGGAGGGGACTGGCTTGATAAACACAACCTCATACAACTTGATTATAAGACTCACACATTCAAGTTCATGGATGGTGGCAGGGCAGTGACTGTGGGAGGTGATGTAGACAAGTCTCAACTTAGGTCAATTTCAGCTAAGTCACTTCCTAAATGCTTGAGGAAGGTTGCTGAGGTTTGGGTTGGTTACTGTTGTGCAATTCAGGGAGATGCACAAGTAAATGAGGATGAATCTGTCCCTACTGGTATTAATGAGCTGTTGGGGGAATTTTCTGATGTATTTGAGATGCCAAGGGGATTACCACCTGGTAGGGGGCATGAACATCAGATCATTCTCAAAGAAAGAGCTCAACCAGTCAAGTTTAGGTCTTATAGAATGCCTCATTTCCAGAAAACTGAAGTGGAGAGACAAGTTAAGGAAATGTTACATGAGGGAATAATCCAAGTTACCAATGACGTTTCATTGTGAAGTTTATAGTAATTGTTGTTCATACCAACGTTTTGATGCTGGTTAGCGACATTTACATTAAATGTTGCTATAAATTGTTACTTTTTGTGACTCATATAGCGACATTTATATACTATGTTGTTAGATCTTGTAACTTTTCAGAAAAATATCGCTAAATTTGAATTTTACAAGACGTTTCATAGCGTCGATTATAATAAATGTTGATAAAATTGATATTTTTATGTTAGTGAGCAACGTGTATATTAAATGTTGTTATAAATTGTTACTTTTTACGACTCATATAGCGACATTTATATATAACATCGTTAAAGCATGCGACATTTCATACAAACATCGCTATATTTGGATTTTATACGACGGATATAGTAATTTTTGCTCTTATGGACAATTTGATGGTAGTTAGTGACATTTATGTTACATGTTATAAATTGTTACTTTTTACGACTCATATAACGACATTTTTATATTAAATCGTTAGATCTTGTGACATTTTCAGACGAACACAAATACATAGACAATGTTTCTGAAATATATTTTTTGAAGAAAAATTAAAGACATTTAATTATTATAATTTTAATGAGAGTGTATTTATTTTAATTTGATTAATAAAAAATCAAAACACGAAGAGAACTTAAAATAAGTAAAGATACAAAATCTAAAGTTTCATTATAATAAATATAATAGGAGGAGAAACAAATAACAAATTATCATTTAACTCAGCGGCCCATTGCACGACATACTTGCATGAGGTCGCAAGTTCAATTCCCAACTCTTTGAGTAAGGAGTAACTTTATTATATATTATTTAAAAGTGGCTAGACTCGACGACTTGACTTGTCTCTAAAGGCTCAGATTAATCAAATGGGGCAAGACTCAACGACTCGGCTGGCCTAGGCTCCAACTCGACTCATTGGCTCGACCAGTCTGGTTTCAAAATTTACGAATGTTTGAATAGTCGACTTTTTGAGATTAGTTACAAATGTCGGCAAAAAAACTTTTTGATACACTTTAAAATTACTCAACAAACGTCGTAATAGATACGTAGGTACCGACGCTTGTAACCAATGTCGTAAAAAATCATAATGACACAGACAAATGCGATGTTTATTCAACATTTGTAATAAATGTTGGTATAGATCTATATCGATATTTTTTTGCCTTATTGCGACATATAACAAACGTTGCGATAGACGTTTTTGTTGTAGTGAATTATCCTTGGGAAGCGAGTTGCAGGGTTATACATTCAAGAATGATATTATGAGATTTAATGGGAAGCTCTTGGTTAGGAAGCAAGGAAGGTACAGAGACAATCTGATTGATACAATACATTCATCAAACCTAGGGGGCCATTCCGGAGTACAAGCAATCTATAACAGATTGGAGGGCATCTTCTATTGGCCATGTATGCAAGAACATGTGCATAATAGAATTAAACTTTGTGATACTTGTTAGAGGTGTAAGCATGAACTAGTCCCATATCTAGGCTTACTACAACCACTTAGAATCCTTGAGAAACCATTTACACATTTGACAATGGATTTCATAGAGGGGTTACCTATATATGGGGGAATGGACACTATTTTGGTGCTGGTTGACAGGTTTACTAAGTTTAGTCACTTCATTGGCCTCACTCATCCCTTCACTGCAAAGAAAGTTGCGGAGAAGTTCCTCAATAAAGTGTTTCAAATGCATGGTTTACCTAGTACTGTGAAACGGGCCGACCCGCCCGGGCTCAAGTCAAAACGGGGCGGGCCTAATTTTTGCGGATCAATGAAACATATGCCCATACCCGCACCGCCCAAGGTCCGCGGGCTTGCAGGCCCACTCAATTTTTTTTTTTTTTTGTTAAATAAAGATTTACCCATTAATAATAAAATAGTTAAGGTCATGTATACTTTTTTTATTACCATCAAGTGAGTAGGAAATATGTTAATATATACCATATTATATATAATATATATACTATTCCAAAAAATATTATATATAATATGTATACTTTTTTTATTACCATCAAGTGAGTAGGAAATATGTTAATATATACCATATTATATATAATATATATACTATTCCAAAAAATATTATATATAATATGTATACTTTTATTTTTACCATCAAGCGAGTAGAAAATATGTTAATATATACCATATTATATATAATATATATATATATATATATATATATATATATATATATATATATATATACTATTCCAAAAAAATATTATATATAATATGTATACTTTTAGTTTTACCATCAAGCGAGTAGGAAATATGCTAATATATACCATATTATATATAATATATATACTTTTCCCAAAAATATTATATATAATATGTATTTTTTTTTAAATGAAAAAGCCCGCGGGCGGCCCGCGCTCCGCGGATCCGGTCCGCGCGGGCCGCGGGCTAAACGGGTGCGGGCTAAAAAGCTCGCATTTTTGCGGATCAATATTTCCTAAGCCCATACCCGGTCCACGGCGGGGCGGGCCGATCCGCGGGCTTCGGTCCACTTTGACAGCACTATTTACCTAGCTGCATTGTGAGTGATAGGGACAAAGTGTTTATAATCACTTTTTGGAATGAACTGTTAGCCAGTTTGGGGTCAAACTGAAGCTAAGTTCATCCTATCACCGACTGATCGATGGGCGATCGAAAGGGTAAATCAAGTACTTGAGATGTACCATAGATGTTTTGTCTCAAGCGAGCCAAACTGTTGGCACAAATTTCTTCCCTTGGTCGCTTGGTGGTACAACTCTAATGTACACTCAACTACCAAACTATCTCTTTTTTTAGGTTTTTTATGGAATCAAGCCCCAAGGATTTGGGGAACAGTTGCTGATTGATGACATTGGACATGGGGAAGTGTCAGGCATGCTTGAAAAAAAGGCTTAGGTTTAACTCTATATTGAAGGCTCATCTTGTCACTGCTGTAAATGTAATGAAATAGCGAGTAAGATATGAACAGAAATGAGAGACAGTTCAACATTGGAGACTTTGTTTTTGTTAAACTCCAGCCATACATGCAACGTTCTCTAGTACTTAGGAAGAATAAAAAGCTTGCTTCCAAGTATTTTGGCCCTTACAAGGTGATCAGGAAGATATGAATAATGGCTTATGAGTTGGAGTTGCCCAGTCAGTCCAGAATTCACCCTGTGTTCCATGTTAGCCAACTCAAATTGAGGCTTGGGGAGGGTCAAGTTGTGTCTGCAGGGACCTCGCTTTGTGGTTGTTGAGGATGGCCATGTGAGAGTAGAACCTATTGCAATTTTGGACAGAAATTTGGCTAAGAAACATAATAAACATGTGGTTTATTGCCTCATCTCATGGAGTAATATGCCTGAAGATGATGCTACTTTGGAGCCAGCTGGGGAGTTCTTGAAGAAGTGGCCTAATTTCTCATGGAATGCTTGAAGCATCAGCTTGGGGACAGGCTGAATTTGAAGGGGGAAGTGTGTTATGAAGGGGGAATATTCCAGAATAATAGGCTGGAAAGTGTGCCTAACAAGATTCGAGCCTGAGCCGGTGGATATATGTTTGCCAGGTCGGATCTTGATATCTCACGGGTTGCTGGACCTGAGCCTATAAATAGGGCCAGGCTTGGATATTTTCTTTGATCCTGATGTAGAAACTGTGGGTGGCGGTTAGGCTTTCTCCCTCGTCCCATTTTTCTCTCTCTTCATGCCCTAATTCTTCTGTAATCTTCTCCCATTTCTGTAATAATCCCTCAATCGAATAATACAGAGAGTTGAATTCCTTGATTCATCTCTTCTACTTGCATAAATTTTGCCTAATTGTTGTCTTGGAAGCTCAAGACATAACACACATGTTGAATCAATTAATAAGAATTTTGTATTTCCTAAAAAAAAAAATTATGTGATCAAATTCTACTATTAACATTAGAGCAGTGTTGGCGTGCAAACTATGAGAATCCCTATAAGTGGCCAAAACAAATATTACAAGAATTCAGTTTTTTTTTCTTCGTCGACTTCTTTTGTCATATGGACAAATCTCAAGGAAGTCAATACAAGTTTTTTTTTTTTAACCTAAATTTTTTTTGCAATACTAATTTTTTTCTTTTTCTTTTTGCCTAAAGATGAATTTTATCTGTTTAATCCCATGCATTAGCTAAATTATGTTAGCATATGCATAAATATAACGAGTTCAATTTGCATAAACTTACCTTTGGATAGGGTCTGTTTTGGGTTTGGTTTGGGATTTTGAGTTTGGGTCTCAAACTCAAACTAGATTAAAACTTACAACTCATACCAATAACTCATAATCAAGTCGATTTGAGTCTTATTTGACCTGTTTTCATATTATGGGTTATGTCAAGTCGATTTATGGGTAATTTTCAGATTTTTTTATTTGACCCGTTTTCATATTGAGTCTCTATCCAAATGTGATCTGGGCTTGAGTTTGAGTCCCAAACCAAACCCAAACCCAAACCAAACCAAACCAAACCTTGTCCAAGTAGACGACTGAAGAAAATACACGTCAACACTCAATAGGTTCGCATTTTTTCGGGTGAATCTCAATTAGGGGTGTGCATTTGGCGCGGTTTGGTGAAAACCGATTTACTAATGTGGATTTTATACGTTTTTTTAATATATTTTCTAAAACCACATCGCACCATTTTGACTTCCAAACCGAATTTCACCAAACCGTAACTATTTCGGTTTGGTGAAATTCGGTGCAGTGAAAACCGATGTAAAAAACTTCTAAGATATTTAGATATCTCACAACTCATGAGCTCTAGTGTAATATTTCTAAGCTATTAAACATGTAGAAAAATCCCCCCAATTTTAATGTGAATTCAAATATATAAACATGTATAAGTTGAAAATGTTAGCAAGATACATATGTTGAAATTTCTAAACCAGTTGTAATTAAAATAAATCAAAAGTTCTCATAAGAGCATCAATTTCAATCAATCGCATCTTGAATCTTGAATCACATCTTAACCCTAACTTAAGTCGAATAAAACAACTAATTAAGATGAATATATTAATCGTAGTTAAAATAAGTTCAATGATGGACTTTAGATATTAAAAGTAATTACGTAAATATACTGTATTCTTTTAAAAGTAAAAAATAGATAGGTATATGATGCGGTTTGTGGTGCGGTTTAACTTAAAATTTTCTAGACCGCGAACTGAAAATAATTTACGACTGCTAAAACCGTATTTAGTTGCACCATAATTGACCAAACACCGCACCGTACACCAAAATTAAATTTGGTGCGGTGCTATTTTCGATTAAAACCGATTAATCTCAATAGTTGTTTTTTTTTTTTTTTTAGCGCCCGAAGGCGATTGCCCCCGAAGGGGAAGAGCGGAGAGTACCCTAGATAGGGAAGATTGAAGCATGCCCCATGCCTGGGGAGGGAAGATAAGCCTCATAAGGAGGAGAATTATTTGCCCCATTATGGGGAGATATAGGAATCGAACACGGGACCTCCGCCCCGTGTTCGGGTAGCCTTACCACTTGGGCTACCCGATTCCCATAATATCAATAGTTCAGTTGAGAGTTTTTTTTATCATAATGGTCATGTTTTGCAAAATGAGTATCACATGGTCACATTTTTAGGGAATATTTTTTTTTTAGCATGAACGAATTCCGTCTTTTTGGGAATCGGAATTCGTTCATGGCTAACAAGTCAAATATTTAAGGCAGCTCAACAAAAGACAGATTCCAGGAATCCGTTTTTGACCATTTTTTTTGTTTATTTTTTTATCCTTAGACAAAGAAAAATAATGTGCAGCAATTAAAATGTAAAAAAAAAATATAAAAAAATGGGTAAATGATCCGATATGTTAGGATTTGTTAGGGTTAGTAGAGGTTTTAGGGTTAGTATTGGGGAATTTTGCACCACGTTTTTGTGGCTGGTTTAGAAAAACAAAAACAAAAACATTAAATTTAGGTTAATCTTAGTTACCACAATTAGAATGTAAAATTAAGGATTTTAAACCCTTAAAAGGTGAAAAGAGTAACTATCTTTGTCCAAAACTATTTGCCACATATGAGATTTTCACTAAGATTAAGACAATGATTGAAAATCAATTAATATAACAAACAAGTTTTAAATACCTCTTAATTCATCATTAAAAAATTATTATTAGTTGCTAATTAAATAATGAATTAGGGGAATAACTGAAAAAATAATCAAAATAATAATAATAAAGATGTATTAATTTTTTAAACGTAACAAATAATTTAAAATATTTTAAAAATTAAAATGTTACAGACGTAGTATATTTAAGACGACATGGTGGTGGGTCCCGAGTGCGCCATTTTCCTACGACCCAAACACGCAAGACTAAACTGTGAGGTCGTTGTAAGGGAATCTTGAGCGCGTAATCTGGCCGTTGATTTTACCATTTTGCAGCGGCGGATATTTAAGGGTTCTGTAAGCATCAGGTATAGTATATACCATTGTTTTTGCAATTTTTTTGGAAAATTTTATCTTTTCTTTTTGAACTACTATTATGGAAATATTTAACTTTTTTCCTTTCTGTTTCTTACAAATTTATAAAAACTTAAATAATACAAAATTGAACTACATTGAAGTTTATTCAGATGACATAAAATTTAACTAATACAAAATTGACTCAATTAATAAGAATTTTATATTTCCTCAAAAATCATGAAATCAAATTCTACTATTGACATTAGAGCTGTGCAAATTATAATTCTCCTTTTGTTTCTTCGTCGACTACTTTTGTCATATTAACAAATCTCAAGAAGTCAATACAAGTTTCTTTTTTATTTTACCTAAAGAATTTTGCAATACTAATATATATATATATATATATATATATATATATATATATATATATATATATATATATATATATATATATTGTCTAAAGATGAATTTTATATGTTTAACTAATAAGTTTTTATGCACAGTGTCGAAAATGTCAAACTCAGTTCCTCATCCCCCTCAAAAGATTAGTCTTAAAATGTTACTTCCTAAATGTTTTCTTGCAAGTTTATTCTAAGTTGGAGATTTTTCTTAATCAGTCGTTAATACTTAAAAATACGTTCAAGATTTATCTATATTAAAAATTTATGAATATTAATTGAAAGTCTGAAATTTTATTCATCTTAGAATAATCTTGCATGTCCTCGGATTTGACATAATATCAATATCCATGTTTTTTTTTAGGTCCGATTGGGCGGTTGCCCCATATACGGGAGAGAGAACTGTCTTAGACGAGGAGAAGATAGCCCTAGAAAGGGAGATTAAAACTTGTCGCAGGCATGCGGAGGGTATCAAACCCACGACCTCAAGGTCGTGGACAGGCGCCTGCCCAACTAGGGTAATTAGCCACTTTAATGGGGCAAAGTGTAATTTACGCATCTTATAGGAGCATTGAGCCATCTAGTTAATAAGTTAGTGGTGAAATGTCCGATTCTTAATTTAGAAAGTTAGAAATCAATCTGTTGAGAATTTAAAAAGAAAAATATATAAAGTGCTTCATGGTTTAAGTATTGATCCAATAATTAAGACCTGTGGCATATAAATCTTCGGCTTAAATCTTAGCTTCTTAGATTGGTGGGTGAATTTTATTTTGCTCCCTCTAAATCCTTGAAATTTAGAAATGTTAATCTCAATACCAAGTGATATTGCGATATGTAGAAATTTTTTTATATATATTTGCAATTTGATTTTGATTTCATTATAATTAGTTTTGAATTTCGTTTACGAAATTTTTTAATTTTCCCTTAGTCTTTGTTAGCATGCAATTAGTCAACGAGTGTAGAACTTTTATGGAACAGGGGGTCATTTCTAGGGATAAGATTGATATTTCTGAAATTATAGGGATGAACTTGACACTGTTAGCTATTTCTAAAGACACTGTTGTTATTTATGAAATTTTAAAGATAAATTTGACATTACGAGTCATTTATAGGGATCAAAATAAAATTCTAGATTGTTTATCAAATTAAAGTTTTGAAAGGTGAAGATGAGCCACGTGAGCAGTTGGGGGCAATGGAGCAGAGTTGGTTGATCACGTGGATACAGGTCATTCGGTGATGTAGCAATGGTAGAGTGAGAAAGGACTGGGTCAAGTGTTGTGCTGGGTCTTCGCTGGCGCGTAACGTGGAGGGTTACTTGGTCTCTCTCTCTCTCTCAAGGGAAAAAAAAAGGCATTACCCTCTTCACTCTTCTAGAAAACGTACATATATATTACTAGTAGAAAAATAGAATTTCTCACTATTTGAAAATTGTGTTTTTATAACGTGTGTTCTTGAACATTAGTTAATTTGAATAAATTAAGACATGTATGAAAATTAAAATTATCTTAAATCGTGTAATATCCAACTTCCCGATGAGATTTAAAATCAATCAACTATTCATAAATACTTATCTAACTTAAATATTCTAAACTAACCAATCAACTTCAGAATATTTTTTTTTTAATATTTAATTTTTTTATCAATATCATCTATCTCAATCTTTGTCCTCTTTTAAAATGGTTCTCGTGTTTTACTTTCCCCAGGGTTCCACAATTCTTTTAGGTTATACATTTAAAAATAAAAAATAAAAGAGGTACTGGGTAGTTTTTTTTTTTTTTTTTTTTGGTAAATAAAAGTTTGGGTGGGTTTAGCTCCGGTCACCACCACTGGTCAGGGAAGGCCCTAGGGACCATAGGTCGCTTACAAGGGTACTTACAGATCACCCACCAAAACAGCGCTCACGTCGGCAGCGAAAATTGAACACTCGACCTTTGTAAAGACGTGACAAATCCTTATCAACTGAGTCAACCTGTGTTGGTGGGTAGTTTGTCGATAATGGGACAACGAATAATACACGTATAGAATAAAATGTTCAAACCGCAAAAAATTAACGTTTTCTAGGAGAAGCGAAGGAGAGAGAGAGAAATAAAGAAAGGATATAAATATTTTTTTTAACACAAAAATGCATTATATAGCATTAATTGATATCATGTAATACACGTGGTAGGAGAAAACTCGGTGGGTCTTCAAACTATTAAGTGGAGACTCTAAGCCTCATTGCATGATTTGCCAATCTATAAGCAAAATTATTACAATATATGTGAACAAAAAATAAACTGCCTATACTATTCCCCATCAAATATTTTATTTTACTAACAATGTAACCTAAGGGGGGAAATTCTCTTTTATTTGATGAACCTGGTTGACCAGAGTTTTATTGTTACTCTCGATAATGAGAGGCTGATATCCTTGAGCTAAAG
This sequence comes from Vinca minor, assembly GCA_026122235.1. NCBI lineage: Eukaryota > Viridiplantae > Streptophyta > Magnoliopsida > Gentianales > Apocynaceae > Vinca > Vinca minor. The sequence continues at coordinate 11,998,821 of JAOCZM010000011.1, read as the reverse complement.
TAAACAGAAGTCCTTCCAGAAGTGTCTTTACTTCAACGTATTCAGGGCTGGGTGAGTTGAAGATAAATTTTGCAGCCCACCTACAAAACTTCCTTAATGTTTCTATATGATCATACCCCAGGCCTCCAGAGTTATCAGTCCATACTCCATCAAAATTGAGTTTTAGAAATTCCTCTTTAGAGGGCTTCTATTTGAGACAATGTGACTGCTTTAGAGTTTCTGGAGATTTCGCCATATCCATTGGTGCAAACATCTTCGCATTTCCTTTCAGCATATACTTGATTTGGTCATAATTTGGGAAAGGTTGGCGGGTTCCACCTGATCCTAATGATGATGAATAAACATTATTGTACTTGGCAGCCCTGATTAGATTAAGATTTACAACTTCATCTGGTGTCTGGCATTTTTTTTTAAAGAGAAAGAAGTGGAAAAATCCTCACTCTCCGCCAGAATAGGCATCAGGCTATAGGGAAAACATCTTTTTAATAAGGCTTTTATATCAAAGGTTATATGATTCCATACTTCTATAAGCACTCGGCATGAAAAAAGAGGTTGTACGGCAATTTCGACCTCCTCATGACAGATAGGGCATTGAGGTTTTATAATCTTAACCCTCTTTGATAAGTTTTGGCAAGCAGACAAAATACGCTGGAAAATCTTCCAAATGAAAGCTTGTAGCTTATGAGGGATGGGCATTTTCCATATGCCCTTCCAATAGTCAAAAGTGTTTTGCTTGGAGGTCGAAGGACTCTCTTGCTTTCCACTCTTAATGTCGACTTGCAGGTGATATCCAGACTTGAGAGAGTACAGTATTTTTTTGTATATCCCCGAACAAAGCGATCGGGTGGCCAAGCCTCACAGAGTGGCACTTCGAGTATTCCTCGATCTTATATGATGAAAAGAATCGCCTCAGCATAGCTATGTCCATGTACCTCTTTGGGGGTCAATGAGCTTGAAAACAACCAACATCTTTTGTGATAAATCCATATCTGGCGGGGCTAGTAGTTTAAAAGTACTCGGGGGTGGTTAGTCATTTATTTTCCCCAAACATTAACCCACGAGCCATCACCAATCCTCCGTTTTAATCCATCTTGGAGCAGTTTCTGACCTTTTAGGATTCCTTGCTAAACTATAGAGGTTCGCCTCCTAAGTGGCACTGTTAGGAATCTGTCTTGAGGAAGTATTTGGCTTGTATCACCCTAGAGAAAAGCGAAAAGGGTTGGTGAATAGTGTGCCACCCTTGCTTTGCTACTAAAGCCTGTTAAAAGCTTCTAAGTCGCGAAATCCAAGCCCTCATTGATCATTTGGTTTGCATAATTCAGTCCAAGCCTTCCAATAAATCTTCCTGTGATTCTCAGCTCAACCCCATAAGAAATTTCGCATCATGCTTGTTATGGACTCTATTATATATTTGGGAGAATAAAACATGACATTACATATGTGGGAATTGCTTGAACCACCGATTTAATAAGTATTACCATGGCCACAAATGACAAAGTCTTTTCTTTCCAACTGCTAAGTTTTTTCAGACTTTATCCCCAACAAACTGAAAACACTCCCTTTTTGACTGTCATGTCATGTAGGGAAATCTCAAATATTTTTATTTCCCATCACCCTCCGGGATTTGAAGAAAGGAGAAAGCGTGCCTCTGGGGCATAAGATAGATAAATATAAATGAATATTTAATTGATTGAAAATTGTCTTAAATTGTGTAGTAAGATTTTACAATATTTGAAATAAGTTAAATTTTTATATATACATTACTTTATCCAAATTCACGTGTGCCTCCGGGGCATACATTATATAAACCTTTGAAAATTACTCATTATTTTGAGAAACGAATTATGATACCAGTAACCGTTGCATGCATAATTTAATTGTTTATTTGATTAGTCTTAGGAGCATAGTAGCAAGAATAAGTAGTTAGAGGACTTATATCTTAAGTTAGAGAGTTGATTAATTGGTAGTTAAGTTAGGAGATTGAGAAATGGTGGGAAATGATAGAAAATGCTGCAATACATGAGATGTAAATGCGCAACACTTGGAATAATCTGGAGAAACTTTATAAAAAGGAAGGAGATAAAGAAGAATGAAGAAATGATAGAAAATAAGAATGAACCGAAATTTTGGAAAATTTTACGCTGTTAGAGAAAAACCTTTTGCAGACATAGCAAACGTTCTCCAATCATTCTCAAATTTTACCCCATAGTTAAAGGACTTCTAATACTTGATTATGACAGGTGTAGATTAGATTCTAACAGATAGATTAAGAACTATCAATTTCGGAGTGAATGACCGGAAATTCCAGGAAAAAGAGTTTAAGATTATCATTTGAAGTTTTGGCTAAGTAATCAAGGTAAAATTCTTACACTTGTGTTTTCCTATCAAAATCATGAATTTTTCCAGAAAATAAGTCATGTTTAATTATGTGATGAAATGTATTTCTTCATCATTTTCTATTGCATCAAACAGATGAAACGTTGTGAAATATGTATTTCATAAATCATTTAATTGTTCCATGTTCTTTTGTTTTTTATTTGATTATGTGTATTTGGTATGATATTATGAGAATGTGTTAGTAGAATTGTTAGAGGAATAACCGGGTCTAAACAGGTTATGCAGCGGAAATAAAATGACCCGCCTCTAATAGGATCTTTCACGAGTAAGAACCTTAGACTATGGGATAGTATTATACCTTTCGAAGTGCGGAAATCGTTTGAAACGGTTTCAGTTGTCAAGAACGGAACACCACCAACGCAGGCTCCGCTTCTCCCAATATCCACTCGATCTTCCGGGGATGGTCCTCTACCGCTTGGTGCTAGCCAACGCCTCTTCGAAGTCTTGAAGACACTCTTCAAGATGGAGTATATATATATGGTGGATATAGGACCTTTCGAAGAACAAGAAACAATTTTCTTACTTCTTTTCTATTAGCCAAAGCTAGAAAACAAGTATATAGAAAAGCTGTCTTTTCTTTCTATTCAATCTCTATTGAATGCTCTCTATTTTTCTCTCTATCCTTAGCTTTCAAAAGCTGGAGAATAATCACTTAGAATGCTAGCAAAAATCAGCATTTTTCTTAGTCATTCAAGGGATAGTGGGGAGAGAGAAAAGGGAAAGTGGGAGATCATGGAGGAAACCACTCCTCCACATTCTCCACCACTTCAACCACCTTCTAAGAGATAATAGCTGAAAATATATCCCATTTTTCCAGCCATAAGGTCGGTCCAAATGGGTTGGTCGGCCCAATCATATTGGTCGACCCAACCCGATTAAGGGCCCAATCGAATTGGCGCACCTTAGATTAAATGTACTCCAACAAGCCCAATCCAGTTGATCTATGAGTGCGACCCAAGAGGTATCTATGATGTTGGTCGTGACATCATATGTCACAGGTAATGAGAGGTATCTAGCAACGCATCATTACCCCAATTCATAAATATCTGGTGACTATCATAATCACATCATTTGACATTTGTATTTAAATCCTTTTGTCCTTGATATCTAGATTGAACACAAGTCATGGAAAAAGTCACACTTGTATTGTCCAATCTTTTAGTTTCTTGATTCGCGAGTAGACTAATCAAATGACATCAATATCATATACTGATTCATTTGTTCATGGCCATGAATTAGTCAGACTCCATCAAAGGGGCCCAAGATATCGCTCCTGCTATATAGGAGGGACAAATCCTTTATTCATCCCATTCATCCCGAACAAGATTCGTGATATACCCAATAATTGCCTTTTATTGCTCACCTCATTACGGATAGCGTTTAACATTATCAAAGCATAACACTAGCCATGCAAGAACTCTTGTGAGACCTCAAGTCGAAGGATCTTATATACAACCTAGTCAAAAATTGAGAAACACCGTTGACTATTATATAACAACCCATTGTGTGTTTCTCGTGTCGGGTCTGCATCCGATGATAGTGATTCTCTAATCATATATACCCATGTGATGATCCGATATCTTATATCAATCACTCGCACATACTAGTCTTACGCATTATTATTGTCCTCGAAGATTCCATAATAATGTTCGACTAGGGGACGTTTCGTAATCATAACAATTATGAATACTATTCTAAGGACATATTATTTTATTATGTTTTTAAGAACGCGAAACATAAAAAATAATACTCGAATTTATGCCTTTTTATTCATCAAAATGAAAATTACATAAATACGATACAATAATCTCCCCACTTGCACTAAAGACCCAAAATCATCTATCGATTGGTCTTTAAGGGCATACTAATGACTGTCTTTAAAGATCTCTTTAAAGATCAGCCCTCCAGATATCGGATACCCATGGAGCTAGTGTGACGATCATGCTGCTGCTGCGACAGTGGCTTCGTCAGTGGATCGGCGACATTGTCTCCCGAATCTACTCTACATATATGCAGATCACCTCTTTCTATAATCTCACGGATTAGGTGAAAACGCCGTAATACATGTTTGGACCTCTGGTGAGATCTAGGTTCCCTAGATTGTGAAATAGCCTCATTGTTGTCACAATAGAGGTCTATCGGGTTCGCAATACTAGGAACCACATTAAGGTCGGAAATAAATTTCCTGATCCAAACTGCCTCCTTAGCTGCTTTCACAAGTCGCTATGTACTCGACCTCTGTCGTAGAATCTGCGATGGTCGATTGCTTTGAATCTGCGCCACTCACAAACGACCTCCATTCAAGTTAAACACATATCCCGATTGCGATCGGAAATCATCTCTATCGGTTTGGAAACTAGCATCGGTGTAACCACTTATAACGAGCTCATCCGCCCCTCCATAAATCAAGAATGTATCTTTAGTCCTTCGCAAGTACTTGAGGATATTCTTGACCGAGATCCGATGACGTTCACCGTAATTAGACTGGTATCCCTGCCGTAACGCTTTAAAGGCAAACGAGACATCCGGCCGAGTACATAACATGGCGTACATGATGGATCCTATGGCGAAGCATAAGGGATCTCTTTCATGCGTTCTAATTCGGCAGGGCGTTTTAGAACACTTGTTTGTTCGACGTAGAGCATTACCATGTGCCATAGGACAAAGGCCCTTCTTAGACTCTTGCATGCTAAACCGCTTTAGCACATTGTCTATATATGTACTCTGACTTAGGCCAATGAGTCTCCTGGATATATCTCTATAGATCTTGACTCCCAGAATATGGCTAGCATCGCCTAAGTCTTTTATAGAGAAACACGTACTCAACCAAGCCTTGATAGACTTTAAGGTTGGTATGTCGTTTACAATGAGTAGTATGTCATCTACATACAAAACAAGGAATACGATTGAGCTCCCACTAACCTTCTTGTAAACACAAGGCTCATCCTCATTTCTAATGAAGCCAAACTCACTGGACGGCATCATTAAAACGGATGTTCCGACTTCGAGAAGCTCGCTTGAGTCCATAAATGGATCTCTGAAGCTTACATACTTTTCCAAACGATTCTCCCGGAGTGACAAAACCTTCAGTCGTGTCATATACACATCCTCTTCAAGTTTTCCATTAAGGAAAGCGGTTTTGACATCCATTTGCCAGATTTCATAGTCATAGTAAGCTGCAATAGCAAGCAAAATCCGAATGGACTTGAACATAACTACAGGGGAAAAGGTCTCGTCATAGTCAATACCATGAACTTGTTTGAAACCTTTCGCGACCAGTCGCCCTCATGACGCTTTGTACATTCCCTTCCATGTCGGTTTTAATCTTAAAAACCCATTTGCCCCCTATGGGAGTTACCCCTTCAAGTGGATCAACCAAGATCCGGACTTGGTTTGTGTACATGGAGTCCATTTCAAATCTCATGGCCTCAAGCCATTTCTCGAATCCAGGGCTATTAATTGCATGTTTGTAGGTTGAAGGTTCATCGTGATCCACAAACATAACATCACCATGTTCTGTTATGAAAAAACTAAAATTTTCCCGGAGGTGGACGACGAACTCTACCGGACTCTACGCAATTCTTGTGTTTCTTGAATCAGTGCTTTGGGATGCACAATCTGTTTGTGGCACTTTCGTTTGCACAACAATTTGTGGAGTCTGCTCAATTCCCATCTTATCATTAGTGCTAGTTTGAGAGTCCGGAACTTTAGTAAGTTCTACGCTACTCCCACTCGTGTTTCTAGAAACAAATTCTTTTTCTAGAAAGACTCGTATGCAGCAACAAACACTTTGTTTTCGTTAGGGATATAAAAGTAGTATCCTTTAGTTTCCTTAGGATAACCTACAAATATGCATTTTTCAGATTTTGGAGCTAGCTTATCGAAGTCGAGCGCTTTTACAAAAGCTTCACGACCTCAAATCATGAGGAAAGACAAACTGGGGACGCTTCCCGATCCCATAACTCGTATGGTGTCTTTGCAATCGATTTAGATGGAACGCGGTTAAGTGTTAAAGCTGCTGTCTCTAGTGTGTGTCCCCAAAAAGAATTGGGCAGGCTCGTGTGACTCATCATAGAACAAACCATATCTAATAAGGTTATGTTCCTCCTTTCAGATACACCATTCCATTGTGGAGTAGCTAGAGGAGAAAGTTGTGAAACTATTCCACAATCCTTTAGATAGTCACAGAATTCTTGACTCAAGTATTCTCCTCCTCGATCAGATCGAAGAACCTTAATACTCTTGCCAAGTTGGTTTTCTACTTCTAGTTTAAACTCTTTAAACTTTGCAAATGCTTCGGATTTGTGTTTCATCAAGAACACATATCCATACCTATTGAAGTCATCAGTAAAGGTAATGAAGTAGAGGTAACCACCCCTTGCATGTATATTAAAAGGGCCACATACATCACTATGTATTAGTCCTAATAAAGCATCGGCTCTCTCACCTAGCTTAGTGAAAGGTGATGCCATCATCTTACCCAACAAACAAGATTCGCATCGATCATAAGACATGAAGTCAAATGATTCCAACAGCCCATCTTTATGGAGCTTGGATATGCGGTCTTCGTTTATGTGGCCTAAGCAACAATGCTAGAGGTATGTCGGATTAGAATCATTAGTCTTAATCCTTTTTGTATTTATATTTAAAATTGGCATATCAAGGTCTAAAATATATAGACCATTAATCAAAGAGGCGCTTGCATAAAAAATATTATCCAAAAATAACGACAATCGTTGGTTTTTGATTGAAATCTCAAAACCTTTCTTGTCCAAACAAGAAATTGAAATAATATTCTTAGTTAAACTTGGTACATAGAAACAGTTTTCTAAACCCAAAACAAGCCTTGTAGGCAAAGTAAAAGTACAAGTCCCTACAGCTAGGGCTGCAACGCGTGCTCCGTTGCCAACTCGTAGTTCCACTTCACCCTTTGCCAACTTTCTACTCCTTTGGTACAAATGTGAGAACCACATCCGGAATCAAGTACCCAAGAAGTAGTTGTATTTAAATTGATATCAACCACATTAATATCAACAACATAAATACCTGAGCCCAAAGCAACATTTGCTTTCTCCTTTTCCAGCCTTTTTCCTGCAATATAGCTTTTACAGTTCCTTTTCCAGTGACCCTTTTCACCACAGTGATGACATATAGAGTCTTTGGCTACACCACCCTTAGATTTCAGTGCATTGTTGAAAGTGGTTTGCTTGCCCTTGGGCTTACCTTTCGGTTTGCCTTTGGATTTCACAAAACCTTTGCATTTGCCCTTTTGCACCATCAGTATGGTGTTGGGCTTAGACTTGCCTATTTCCTTCTCGGCAGTCCTCAGCATGTTCAACAACTCAGGCAATGACTTGTCAATTTCATTCATGTGATAATTCGAATGAACCGATCGAATGACTCGAGCAACGATTGCAAGATCAAATCGGTCGACGACTCTTTGCCCCAAAGAAAATCCCAATTTTTCAAGGTTCTGAACATAACTTATCATCTTAAGAACGTGAGTTCCTACTGGCATTCCTTCAGACATTTTGCATTGAAAAAGAGATTTCGATACGTCGAATCTCTCCTGGCGTGCTTGTCCCCGATATAGTTGCTTCAAGTGAGCCGACGATCTCATAAGCCCCCCATGTCCTCATGTTGCTTTCGAAGCTCGAGTTCATGGTGACAAGCATGAGGCTAGACACATCTAAAGCATCACTACAATGCTTTTGATAAGCACTTCTTTTAGCGGTCGAAGAGCGAGCCTCTGGTGTATCAGGAATAGGCTGTTCTATAACATACATCTTTCTTTCATGCTTGAGAACGATTCTCAAGTTCTCGAACCCGATCGAGGAAGTTAACTCCTCTAATTTGTCCTTCTCAAGGGACGTAACGCAGATGATAGTGTTTGGTTTGAATTTGCCATTTTTCTACAACAAAATACATATGCAAAGTAAGTATCGATAAAATCATTATTAGGTCTTTTATCTTTTTTAATGATTTCTTCCACTATTTTCTTGAGTGAATAACCCTCATTATCAACTCGTAAAGTTCGTTAACTTTCTAGCGGGCCAAGATCCATATTTCACCTCGTTTCAAGTCAGCTTTGGGCTGATCGCTCAAAACTTAGTTATTTAGGTAGGCAATGTTTGCCAATTACATCAAATTATGTAATTCTTGGTTAGTTGAGTGAATAACATTTATTCAAGCGTATCATTATACACTTTTCTCAACTCTTTTGCCTCTAGATCCTCAATCCATTTATTGAGATAATCCAGGTTAACTAGGACCTTAAGTTTTTGCCGACGGATATCACAAATTATCCTTCGCGCCTCACTCTGGGATAGACACGTATGTACTGACTTTGGCATGTCCCATACTAATGTCGATCTAGGCCTTGACGAGGGCTAAACTTAGTAAGGCACTAATTAATATTTAATTGAGGGGTTTTGTTTTTAACAATCTCACCAGAAAAGCATAAATAAAACAGTTTATGCTTATATACATATGCATCCAATACATAAAAGTAAAAATGCAATAGTAATCGCCATATCCTATTCGGTTTTTCCCAAGCCAATGGAAAAACCGTGAAAGTCAATCTAAGGGTGTGTAAAGAAAAATTCTATTTTACACCGTCTTGACCTTCAGGTGGTTGTCTCCAAATCATCATCATTGTTGTACCTTCTCCTAATCTAGAATTACATAATTCTAAGGAAACCTCGAGTTACGTTCGAGGGGATTTGATGAGAAGAGAATTACAACTTTTGATAAAAAGAGATAGCCACGATACGCAGATCGTATTTATAAAATAAACCAACAGGGTAAAGGCGATTACTATGCATCATGCTCAACTAACATAACAATTTATGAAAAATGAGCAACCAGCAAAATGAACATTTCATATTTTGTTTCAGTTCGGTGGACCGGCCACCATGCTCGGACGTCCGAACAAAGTACTGAGAGTACTCGGTTGACCGAGCAGACATTCGGTCGACCGAACAGAGTACTCGGTTGACCAAAACAGGCATTTCGGTTGACCAAAATTCTCGACTCTCATACATAAAAATTGATGCAAAAACATGTCATACATGATATACAACATTTCTAGCAATCCTAAGGCATGCAAAATATAGATTCATAATCCATATTAAAATACTATAGCACATTAAGTCTATAGGGTACTCGTAACCTGGCTCTGATACCACTGTTAGAGGAATAACCGGGTCTAAACAGGTTATGCAGCGAAAATAAAACGACCCGCCTCTAATAGGATCTTTCACGAGCAAGAACCTTAGACTATGGGATAGTATTATACCTTTCAAAGTGCGGAAATCGTTTGCAAACGGTTTCAGTTGTCATGAACGGAACACCACCAACGCAGGCTCCGCCTTTCCCAATATCCACTCGATCTTCCGGGGATGGTCCTCTACCGCTTGGTACTAGCCAACGCCTCGTAGAAGTCTTGAAGACACTCTTCAAGATGGAGTATATATATATGGTGGATATAGGACCTTTCGAAGAATAAGAAACAGTTTTCTTACTTCTTTTCTATTAGCCAAAGCTAGGAAACAAGTATATAGAAAAACTATCTTTTCTTTCTATTCAATCTCTATTGAATGCTCTCTATTTTTCTCTTTATCCTTAGCTTTCAAAAGCTGGAGAATAATCACTTAGAATGCTAGGAAAAATCAGCATTTTTCTTAGTCATTCAAGGGATAGTGGGGAGAGAGAAAGGGGAAAGTGGGAGATCATGGAGAAAACCACCCATCCACATTCTCCACCACTTCAACCACCTTCTAAGAGATAATAGCTGAAAATATATCCCATTTTTCCAGCCATAAGGTCGGTCCAAATGGGTTGGTCGGCCCAACCCGATTAAGGGCCCAATCCAATCTCGGCCCGGCCCAATCGAATTGGCGCACCTTAGATTAAATGTACTCCAACAAAAATTTCCAATCTTGAGTCATTGGCAGTGAAATATTATATAGTAAGATACATTCATTCTTTTCATGTTCCGCTGATACCCGGGTTTACGCGATGACATGATATACTATGATATGATATGTAATGGCTTGTATCCATGGCCTTTCCTAACGGGTAACATAGTTTGGGGTTGCTAATATGAGTTGTGGAGTTCACAAGGGTGAGCAGGATACAACATGAATGTATCTATAAATATGTGCCCATAGCGAACGGGGGTGATAATACCCGGACCCATGAATACGTGGCCCATCCCTAACGGGTAATAATGATTGGGGCTGTTAGCAGTAGAGATGTAGAGTTGGGATCAGTCAAATGAATTCGATTGTGTGAATAATGTGATGCATGTTAAAATCGGTATCCATGATGTCTAATATGGTGTACTTTGTATGAATGGTATGGGTTGATCATGGTGCTCATAGCACAAATCTTATGTACAAGTGTTGGATATGAAAGGGTATGGTTTTGACATGTTTATGTGAATAACGTTGTATGTGTTTATGTAAATAAAGTTGTGTTTTAAAGGTTGGAATTCGAAATTTAAGAAAATTGTATTTCCTTTGTTATTTTGTACATGAAAAATGCATTTCTGCAATCTAGATGATCAATCTGGTCGACCCGTCGGGTGACCGGAAGAAGTATTTGCTCGTCCGGGATCCTACGGACGATGTGTCTGGACAATGCGCAATCCGAGGACATCGTCTGGGGGTGAGTCCAGTGGCATTTTTGTAATATTTTCAAGTCTATTTTGAAAGTTATATTTATTTCTTATGTTTATATGTTTTACCACAAGTTCAAGTGTGATGTTTTATGTATTAAATCATCCTAAATTATGTTTTCGTATTTTGGAAAGTCGAGAAACTTTTTCGAGTCTAACGATGCTTCATCTCAGGGGTGTTTGAAACTTACTGAGCTAGTATAGCCCTTACTCTATATTTTTTTTTGCAGATGATTATGATAAAGATATGAACGTGGCACTTATGGTTGATGTCAGTGATAGTGAAACCATATGATGTAATTGATTATGAGAACACATAGTATGAATACTTTACTTTAAGATTGAACATATGTAAGATGATACTTATTATTTATGGAAGTACTTTCTTTTCTTTAAGTTATCTTTGGGTTCGGTGTCTCATTGGTAGATGAGGCACTGTTAGGTCACCCTCTGGATGCGGGGTGTGACATAAGTGGTATAAGAGTAGGTCGAACCTTAGGCTTGAATAAAAAAAGAATAGAACTAAGTATGGAATGAACTTATGAGGGATATGATAGCTTACCTAAGGTGTAATCCTTGGGTAGAGGGTATGGGATAGGAGCTATGCGTGATATAACTGTTTTATGAGCTATGTGTTTAACTAACCCTTTGGTTGTGCTATTAATTTTGATTGTTTGAGTTGGTACAAGAAGCCGAAAATGCCTCTGACGTGGTGACATGTACATTGTTGATTAACTATGTACCTATTTATGTGCTATTTGACTGAGGTGCCATGCATTCATTCGTATCCCATAGATTCGCTAAGTTTCTTAAGAGTTCCCCAGAATATTTATCAGATGCTTATAGAGTTTCTGTGATTGGTGGTATGGTCTTGGTATCTAATCTGGTTCACAAATTCCGTTAAATTAAAATCCTTTATAAAAAAAAATTAAAAACTCAAGCTGGATTGTCAAGTCAAGATGCATTCTTGGGAACATGTTCAGGCAAAATGGTGCACAACAATCCTTTTTTTTTTTTTTTTTCTTTTTTTTTACGTTAAGGTACACAACAAGCATAGACTCATAAAACCAATAGACTCATAAAACCAAAAATAAGAAAATTCCCTACAATAATATAGAAGACATCAATTGGGAACCCAAAAATTAAAATAAATAAATACTCCAATAGTAATCTTTCCAACTTTCAATAGTAATCTTTTCAACCGAGTCTCCAATATATAATCAAAGGTGTCCTACCCCAGTAGGGCGGGCACCTGCCCACAACCGTGAAGTCATGGCTTCGATACCCTCCTCCTACGTGAGGCAAGCTTTAAAATATCCCTTTCTAGGGCTACTATCCTTCTCCTGTGAGGCATTTCTCTCTCCTACATAGAGTAACCGCCCAGTCGGCTTCAAAACAAACAAAAAAAAAGTCTCCAATAAATACTCAAACAAATTATGACAAGACTTGACTTTTCTTATTTCTTACTTCCAAGTAATAAAAAATTAAGGAACTCAAATAAATATTAATATTTTCACCATAATTTTAATAATATTATTTTTTTTCTTTTTCTCTTTCACTTTCACTTTTCTAATAAAATATATATTGAGGGTATAATTGAAATAAATTTTTGACACCTAATAAAAGATATGTAAATGATAATTAATTTGAATATATATATATATATATATATATATATATATATATATATATATTTTTAAAAGACAATTAAATTAGAATGAAGAAATTAAACAATAAGAAAAGTCAAGTCTTGTCATAATTTTTTTATTACATAACACAATCTAGAATACTTGTCTCTTCACGTGTCATTTTGCAGCTACCCACAAAGGTCATATTAGCCAGGCACTTGGTCAGAACAATTCCTATGCTCGAGAAAAATTCATACATTTTTTTTTTTTTTAGATTAAGAAAAATTCCTACTCTGACTATACCACATAAAAAGTGAAAACAACTCACCGGATCGGAGAAAACAGCACTAAATGGTTCTCTATAGAAAAAGGTGCATGATGACGTTGGACTCCGACGATTATGGTTATTTGGAAGACATTGATTTCGAGGTAAATATTTACCTATATGTTTCTTGTTGTTTTAATAATATATTTTTTTTCGGTCAAAAAAAATATGTTTAAACTGAAAAAAAAGTGAAAAAAAACTAATCGGACCAGAGAAAACAGCACTAAATGGTTCTCTGCAGAAACAGGCGCATTTTTGTAAATAGAATAGCAAACTATCTTGCTCATTGTTGTAGGCTTTGTCGAAATCTCTGCTATTTCACCGTCGACTCTTTGTTATAGAGGAGGCACTTTTTGTAACTTCGATCCGAATTTGTATCCTTTTAATATTTAATTTTTTACTTAGAAAAAAAAAACCATAAAATCATAAGATAGTATAAAAAAAAGTAATGAATGAATGAATTAAAAAAAATGAATTAATGGGAAAGGCCCCAGGCTGGCCATGAAAAAGGTGCTAGGACGTTGGAAAATGGCAGAGTGGTCTTCTCCCACCAAAAGATATAAATTGTTAATTTCAAGGATTTGGTCAAAGGAGAAAAAAAATGGAGGGAAATTTTGTTAAATATTTATCTCTATTTTCCCTCTTAATTTATCAATGCCCTTAATGATAATTTTGCATTCCCATAATTATTTGAGCCAAGTTTTTTATTCATTTTCTTGAGCTATTTATCACTACTCTTAATTATATTAAAAAAGAAGAGGTCCCATATAATTAATTTTGTCATAAGCAGTTTCCAATGTTATACAACTGTTAATCTTCATATAAAATTAGATTTGGGATCTGTCCTGTTGGTGTAAGATCAATAGCAAAAACTTAGACAATTAAGACCTAATGTTTTTATCGTGCGTGCATTTATATAATAGTATTAATTAATTATTTTAACACATATGCCACGTGGGAAAATGATACACATACTTATTGAGGAGAGACGATGTAATATGTTGAGGACAAATGAGTCGATTCATTTAATTATATGTTGGGGCGAATAAGTCGATTCATTTATTAGCTGATGATTAATTAACAACAAATGTATAATGTTTAAATAGTGGGACTAATGTGCAAAACGTCCATATGTTTACGTGAAATCAACTTTTTTTTTTAAGTCTTTGTGAAATCAACCTATTGAGTTATTAACAGAATTATAATTGAAAAGAAAAGATAAAAAGAAAAGTGACATTTGATGAGCAATAAAAGCATATGAAAATGACTATCCTAACAACTCCAAGAAAGAATCCTTAGAAGAACTCAATTCAAGACCTGGCAATGAAAGCAACCTTTGTTGTTCTACTCCACTTGAAGAAATCAATAAATAAATATTCAGTTCTAATCAGAGGAGAAATTTTATCTTGGTTAGTAGTGAATAGGTTTAAAACTTATATCAAGCTAATAAATGCAATATAAGTAGGATTAAAAATCAATTATCTTTCCTGTGAAGTGACTATTTTCTACATATAAATTGTTTAGAGAACAATAATTTGTCTACTTGCATAAATATTTATTAACTTGTTCCCCTTAAGATGACTTAAATAATTTTGATTTATCTTTTTATAAAATTTAACCAATCTTCAATCTATGTATCTTATTCTAAATTAACAAGTAATCTGTAACGGGTAGAATTTATATTATAAAAGTAGTAATAACTATTGTATGATTAAAGGCTAACTTGGAACATGTTTGAATTGAGTCTGATCTGAATTTGAGACTCAAATTCTCTTATGTTGAGTATGAGAATAAAAGGTCAAACACTAATATATGAAGAATTTAACTTGTATTAAAAATTAGTCTGAAATGTAAATCGAAAATCTCAGATTGTCTGTGACCCAGTCCAATCCTACCTTAAATAACAAATAACGATACTATCAACATCATCACGTATATATGAAGCAAAGATCATAAAGGTTTGATTGAAAGACAATGAGCCCATAGTCTAACGCAGCCCTCAACTTTGTGGTCAATATTACTTTACATTGATATGTATAGTTATTAATTTAATTAAACATGGCTTACATCGTGGGGACAATGAAATGTATGGATTTGAATTTTTCACACGTCTCTTTTTATTTATTGTACAATAAATTTAGGGACACGCCTTTGTTTTAAGGGCCACGACATCATAATTTCATACTCAATTAAAAGAATTAGTCATCACGACAACACAACAATAACATAACTCATTAAATTCCTAATAACATTAGTATGGACGGGAGATGAATAATATATATACATAATCTCTAATAATAAATGCACAAAGTGATTGCTCACAAAATACTACTAAAACAGATAGATCGAAGACTGATCTAGCATTTGACAATAAAAGCACAAAATTACTGCTTATAGAATACTACTGAAATAGTAATCCCCATACATAGTTATGTTTGCTACGAAATCATGGACTAAAATCAAAGCGAAAATGTATCAGATAAAGCAAAGAACCATTTTAATTTATATAATTATTATTCTTCTTCTTTCATTTAGCATCTAAATCAAATATATAGTAAAAATATCGGAGTTTTTTTCTATATGGTGATTATCACCATTTATTAAAACAGAAAAAGGAAAAAAAATTATTCAGAGTTTTTTCTTAAAATCAATTTTGGGTCTGATTGGATACCTTTTGGTTTGGGTTTAGTCTGGCTTAAGACTCAAACTCATACCCAAACTAGCTTTGAATTGAATATGTGAATGAAACATGAAGTATTAAAGTATTTAAAATTTGTTTTGGATTTGAGACTAGTTTGAGAATGAAACCAAAATTTCAAACTCAAACACAATCTAATCACACTTCATCCAGAGTTGAAAGGCATATGTTGGTGTCAACAAGAGTTGTATTAGTTGATAATATTTTATTTTATTTTAAAAAAAAAATTATGTTGGTGGTTGTTTGGATAAGGATTCTCCCTTACTTATTGGCTTTGATTTCTTCATCTTGTTTAGACTATTTAGACGGTAGAGAAATTTTGGTAGGCCATCGAGAATGGACCCTCATATATATTGGTCCTTGGACAAGATCAAACACAACACCACCAAAGCTGCTTCAAGAGAGGGAACTTGTAGTACTATAATTGTTCTTATTTGATATCTTGACCTTGACTTTAAAATTCATCAAGGTTGAACAAGCCCAATGACCATAAAATAGATATTTAATCATCATTATAATTTCTCCAATTTTTTTTTTTTTTTTTATTTCTTTCTAATTTTCTTGGATATGTGACTCTTGACCTACTTTAATATTTGTTTCTTACTTATATATACAATAATGTTTATAGTAGATCTTCTCCTATTTGTTTATTTCTTTCTAATTTTTATGGATAAGTGACTCTTGATTGATTAGGGGTGTCAAACGAGCTATTTGAGTCGAGTTTGGCTTAGCTCACGCTCAGCTCACATAAAAATTGGAAAGCTCAGTCGCGCTTAGCCCGAAAAAGCTCACAAAAATTAAGCTCACGCTTAGCTCACATTAAATATATGTCTTTATATGTCTTTTTTATATGTCTTTTTTTAATTTAGTTTTTATATGTCTTTTTTAATTAGAAATTTAGTATTATATATATAATATTTATAATTATGTTGTTCTTATTCGGGTGCAAACTTTAATCGGTTTGAGAACGGACAAGCTCACGCTCGACTCACATAAAATTCGAGTTTTAATATTAAGCTCACGCTCACATTTTTTTTGAGTTATGTGAGCGCCTGAACCCGTTGACACCCTTACTCTTGACCCACTTTGGTTTTTGTTTCTTACTCATCTATACAGTAATGTTTATAGTATTTGTGTGCGTTTTGAAATATAGACAAAGTAGTTGTTAAGGGAAAGTCATTCGAGATATTATTACAATTACTAACCTTTAATATGTCTATTAGTATTTGATTATAAATTTATTGTTATTGGGGTGTCAATCGAGTTATGTGAGCCGAATTTGGCATAACTCACACTCAACTCACATAAAAATTGGGAAGCTCAGCTTACACTCAACCCGAAAAAGTTCACAAATCTTGACCTCACACTCTCCTCACATTTTAATGTGAGCTCGAGCCGAACTCATTAGCTAAATTTATATTAGGGAACAAAAATCACGCAGCAAGAATAGTAGAATACAATGAGTCGTGATACTAAATCCTGACAAAAATAAAAATATACATAATACAATAATTGATGTAGGAAGATAAACTAATAAAAACATAACCAAAGATAGAGTTTGAGAAAGAGAGAAATGAAACAATGACTTTGCAGCCAGTTTTTATGGAGTTTTTTTTTTTAAAAAAAAAAAAAAAAGCAGTATTATAGATCATGGGTTCGAACCCTGGAAAAAACCCTTTATTAAAAAAATGGGTAAAACTGCATATATCAGAACCTTCCCAAGACTCTACTGACGTGGGAGCCTTGTGCAAAAGGTACCACTTTTTTTTAAAAATGTAGTATTATATATAATTATATTATTGTTATTCGGTATGAACTTTAATCGAGTTGAGTGAGGTCAAGTTCACGCTCGACTCACCTAAAATTCGAATACTTTAGGCAAGTTGGTCGTAACCCCCTTTTTGTTTGCAAAGATACAATTTTGCTAATATATATGGTTATTTCCAATTAGTTTTCTGTTACTTTCTTTAAACCATTACATTTTTTAAAATTAGTCGTTGAATTCTTAGACTGCCATATGCAGTTGCAAAAAATCGATTGTTCTCATTCTTTCTCTCATCAATAAAAAATTATCATTATTAATTTTTTTTATTGAGTGCTCCCAATTTTTTTATTAAAAATTTAACACAACAATTTTTTATTAATGAGTTAGAAAACGGTCTTAACTATACAGAGGAGCCAAGAAGGGCTCCGGAGAAGCTGCCATCGATATTTTTTAAATTGCTTTTCGGAGTTTTTATAGACATTAAAAGGTCGGTGGCAATAGGAACTAGTGTCGGTAAAAGATAGAGAGTAAGGCATTAAAACAAAATCTTTTGGAAGCAATATTTTGTAAATCTGTAAAACATTTTTATAATCAGATTTATCTTAAAATATTCAGCAAAAAGAGAAACAAATAGAGAGATTTGTTTATGTTGTTGCTAGAAATAGGAGTAGATCTTCTTTTGTTCATTCTTCCTTTTTCTTTTTAAAACTAAAATAACTGATAACTAACAATTTGTGGGCCCATATATCATTATTTTCTCGGAAAATTTGCGCCCCAGGTCCAAAAACAATTTAACTTTTTGACGTTAGGTCCAAAAACAATGTTTTCACACTAGTCAATCCAAAAACTATTTATAATTGGTGGATTCTATCCTTCCGTCAAAAAATGGCCTGGTCAACTATCAATTTAAATTTGGATGTTAGTCAACTATGGTGTGTGATGGGCATTTTTGGAATTTTACATTGATAGACCCGGACCCATTTTAAACCCTACAAAACCCGACCCATTTTGACCCGACCCGAAATCAATACCCATACTAAGAAATAAAAAAGACGCGTAATGAATTTCTCCCCATTTTTTACTGCTCAGTAATTTTAGGGTTTTTTACCCAACCTGGGGTTATTTTCCAAATCGAATCGGCATTCACTACTAAACCCAGATGGAAGAAGAAGGTTTTGAATTCGTTTTGATTAACGATGGAGATGGGTCGGATGATAAGGTTCGAAGGTTTCGCGGTGAAGTCGGTGGGCGGAATTCGTTACGGATTGGAAATATTTTGAAGGGTATGCTCGATGATAGAGCTGTTGCGGCGTACATGGAGTAAGAAGACTTGGTAGTCTATTTTTTCCCTTTTTTTTTATATTAATAGTAATATGCTTGACTATAGTTTTGATTATTTATCAGATTTATAGTCAACGAACTTTCTGATGAAAAGAAGACGTCGATATGTTTGTTGGACTCACTCTGGTTTAATCTTTATTCAACAAATAGCAAGTTGAAGGTTTTTGATTGGATTTCTGAGATGGACTTGGCAAAGAAGTATATTATTGTGCCAATTGTGCTGTGGTAAGTTCATCTAGAATTAACAATATGTTTCAATAAAGTGTATCTTTGAGGCACTACTGCTGTTAAAGTCCATTATTTGTTGTAGGTCTCATTGGACTCTTCTCATACTATGTAACTTCGATATGGAGTTGTCATCAAATACTCAATGCATTTTGTTGTTGGACTCACTACAAGCTATTGAACAAAACAATGAACCTATTATTAGGAGGTAAGTTATATTATTCTGTTGTATTGTTTGGATATCAACAAGCTGATATTGTAAATATGTGTCAAATTCGTAGTGGATACCCTAAAAGTAATGGGTTTGCCTGTTGACAGTAAAAGGGTAAAGAAGATGCCATTTCTTGTACCAAAGGCAAGTACATAGATATATTGTTTCCATTTTTTTTTGGTTTGAAACACATTGAAGAGTATTTGTCATATTTGACATTGAATGTGCTTAGGTCCCACAACAGACAAATGGAGAAGATTGTGGTTGTTTTCTACTGTTTTATGCTTACCTTTTTTTTGAAAGAGGCTCCTACAACATTCAATCACAAGGATGGATATCCATATTTTGTAAGTTACTCAATGATATTGTAAAATATGCAGCTTGTATATGTTCCTTTATTTAGTTAATTGTTGTTTCTTTTATTGTAGATGAGGGGGGATTGGTTTTCTGAACATGAGTTGAATGCATTTAGACATATGTTAAATGAGAAGGCTACTGTTGGAAATGCTAATGTTGCTAAAGATGATGTTAATTGTACTGGCTTGTCATGTGTTGATGATAAGGATATATGTGAGAAGGCTGTTGATGAGAAAAATGTTGATATCATGTATGGGGTGAGTGATGATGAGGATGGTGTGGTGTTTGAGTCATTTTTTCAAGATTCAGACAATGAGGCTAATGATGGGGTAGATATGTTCCAAGACATAGTTGAAGAAGTGTTGAATGACTTCGATGATCAGGCATCCAATGCAGGAAGAAAGTTAAAAAATAAGAATGAAGTAGAAGCTGACATGCATGTTCAACCTGATTTACAAGCTGCCCCACAAGTGGAAGTTGATGAAGTTCAAGAAATGTACACTGCAAAATCTGACATGGACCAATTGTATAAAGGTGAAAATGAGAAGAAGAGAAAGAAGTTGAGTAAAACTGAAATGAAAAGAAAATGGCTTCTTGATGGTGATAATGAAGATTACATACAAGCTCCTGAAACAGAAAGAATCCCATATCAGGTTGAGGGGTTCAATAGTGATGAAGAATACTGGTATGACAAAGACAGTTCAGAGGATGACTTAGAAACCAAGGTTGCCAAGAAGAAGTTTCCTAGGTTTAACTTTGAAAGGGATGGACTGGATCCCCCTTTTTCGGTTGGGCTGCTATTTAACAATAAGCAACTGTTGAAGAGATCTATTATAAACCATGGTCTCAAACATGGAAAACAAGTTGGATTTCAGAAGGATGACAAAATTAGACTTGTACCAGTTTGTGAGGGACCAATGTGTGACTGGGAGTTAAGGGCTGCTCCATTTATGAAGTCAAAGACCTTTCAAATTAGAAAACTTAAAGATAAGCATGAAATGAGGCATGTTTCCGCGGCTGTTTTCCACTCCAAATATGGCTCTAGAGCTGCTCTCATCTTCAGCTAGATACTCTTCATGACGATTTCTTCTATAACTCCTTCGCGGAGAGCTGAAGGAAGCCATTTGGGAACTTTTTTTAGAGTTTCAGACAGATGGAAGATGAGGGAGACGACCAATTGCTAATGGGTTAGGGCATTTGAGAGGGACTGGTGAAAATGGAAGGTTTTCTATAAAGACCCGCAATGGGTCGGGGGTATTGAGTTCGGGTCGTGTCAAAATGGGTCGGGTTTTGTAGGGTTTAAAATGGGTCCGGGTCTATCAATGTAAAATTCCAAAAATGCCCATCACACACCATAGTTGACTAACATCCAAATTTAAATTGACAGTTGACCAGGCCATTTTTTGACGGAAGGATAGAATCCACCAATTATAAATAGTTTTTGGATTGACCAGTGTGAAAACATTGTTTTTGGACCTAACGTCAAAAAGTTAAATTGTTTTTGGACCTGGGGCGCAAATTTTCCATATTTTCTCCAATTTACTAGATAACTTTTCTGAAAAGCACTACCATCTTAACTGATGCCGGGAATTCTGGAGAAAAATTACTATTGATTTAGGTGTTTAAGAAAAATCGAAATCGACCAATCTAAATCAATTCAAATTTATTTTTCATTTTGAACGGTGTATTTGATTAAAACGAACTTTTAATTTGGTTTTAAAAAAACTTATAATCCAAACTGAACCAAACCGAATATATATAAATCTATATTTATATTACAGAGTCTGTTTTCAGATTCAGCCAATCACATATTCTTCTAAATCCTACGTGTAATTTTCATTAATTTTGGTTGAATTAATTATTTTATAAAATTTTGATTTGTTGGTTAAATTTTACTTTTGTTGTAAACTCTTTATTAGCTTATAAAAGTATCACACATTGAAAAGTTAGATTGTTTGTTGAGTTTGACACTACTACTAACTTAGCAAAAAAAAAAAAAACCATAGTACTTTCACATGTTTTGAGTGAGAAATTGGTTGACATTTCAACCCATCAAATTAGGGAAGCCCACTTATTTGCTTCTTATATTTTTTATTTATATAAATATAAACAGTTAAAGTTTTAAGAATTAACGGGTAATTCGGATGAGCGGGTCCTTTGAATTCCGATTGAACTTACAATTAAATTCGATTTAGCTTAGACATATGCAATGTTCATTTTTTTGCTTTTTTTATTCTTATGAATCGTTTTTATTTTCATAATATCTTTCGAAATATAAATAAATATAGATATTTAAAAATGAAAAAAAATCAATTCGCTTCGTTTATACTGCAAAAATCAAGGTAATCTTCTTTTAAACTCTCTAAAATTAAAGTATTAATTTGTATAAATTTTAATTTTTAATAAAATCAAAAAGTAAAAAAATTAATCTAAAGTCACATAAGAGAATTAACAACAATAAAGACTCCCACATAAAAAAATAGTTATTATTTTTAAAACTTGAAAAATGACAAGACTATAAAAGAAAATTAATGTGTATAAAAATTATATATGATATCAACAAAGGCATATCCAGTTTTTCAGGCATATCCAGTTTTTCAACACTATAGAGTTTTCGGGTCTTCAATCTAATTTCCAAATTTTTTGATTTTTTTTATAATTATTTTAAAAGTATTGATTGACATCTTTAACTTATTCAAATTAGCCACCATAATCAATTATATTCACTATTACAACTTTTCATCCATCCATCATCTTATAAACAAGTAATAGGCAAGCATGCTCTCTACAACAGTAGAATCTGGGAGGGAACTTTGAATGTGAGAAAGACTCAACTCAGGAGTCGGACCTGTTACAACAAAGTAATAAGAAGCCTAAATCAGATGTTGATCCATT
Organism: Vinca minor; assembly: GCA_026122235.1. Taxonomy (NCBI): domain Eukaryota; kingdom Viridiplantae; phylum Streptophyta; class Magnoliopsida; order Gentianales; family Apocynaceae; genus Vinca; species Vinca minor. The sequence goes on along the minus strand of JAOCZM010000011.1, from coordinate 11,976,299 downwards.
GGAGAAAACTCTAGATTTCAGTGATAATAACCATTGTTATTCAAGCAAGTTGGGAAGCTACAAAGACAAACTCATTCAATCTCACAAGATATGTGCTAAGGCTGTTAAAAAGGATTTTTTGGCTCACCATTTGGAAGAAGAATCTGACGAGGAAACAACTGATGATGAAATTCCAACCATCAGACTTTCCAAAGAAGATAAACTCAGGTGTAGATGCCCCTGAATCAACAGTGTCATCATCAAACCATATGGTAAACAACTTGCATATGGTCATTTAAATTTTAAAGTTAGACAAACCTGGAAGATCATGGGTGATCTTAGGTTAATAGACCTGGGGAACAACTTCTTCATATAGCTAAATTCAACAGGGAAGAGGACTTCTGCAAAGTTATTGCAGGAGGCCCTTGGTTCATCAATGGGCAATACCTCATGACCAGATTTTGGCAACCAGAATTCGACCCATACAGAGACAGCCCATCTACAACAACTATCTGTGCTAAACTACCTGGCTTGCCTGTGGACTTCTATGACAGAGGAATACTTGCTAAAGTTGGAGCCTATCTTGGTACTCTTCTGAAAATGGATGCTAGAACCTCAAACTCTGAGAGGGGGCAGATATGCTAGAATCTGCATCCAAGTTGATTTAAGAAAATCACTGGTACCCTATGTGAAGATAGGAAACAAGCATATCCAACAAATTCAATATGAAGGGATAGAGTTATGTTATGGATGTGGCATTATAGGCCACCCTCAAAAAGACTGTCCAAATAAGAAACCTGTAAAGGAGCAACAAACAGAGATGTCAAGCACCACTGAAGAAATAGCACAGATGGATACTATTATGGAAACCATGGTCATAGATTCTGAGAATAACCATGGAATTGGACCTTCGAATAAAGTTATACCCCTAAGCAGAGGAGCCACGCACTCACCATCATAACAAGGTTCAAGGTTCAAGGTTCACAACCTGCAGTTGGTGAAACCCATCATATAACAAAGGGAGGCATTTCACAGAAAATCAAGAATTCCACTATGGTGAACCATCCAAGAAGAGAGAGCTAGGGGAAAGTTCAAGAATTTGGAAGCCCAAACCAATAATTAGGGAGGGACAAGGAAAATACTCTAAATCTAGCCCAATTGGAACAAAAATGGTTAAGGGTAAACTTAAAGGAAAATTATTAGTTGATTCCCAACTAATTAATGGTCTTGGAGAGACCAATCGCCCTGCGACCGATGGGATGGCAACAATAAAGGTAGGAAAGGGAACAGTCGAAAGGAAAAAGGTCTCGGGGGCGAGTATCATCACGCCGTCTTCTGAAATGTCTGGGGGAGTTATCGAGGAGTCCACCGCCAATATCGAAATTCCTACTGAAGAGACAGGACATCCTATTTTAAATTCAAACATTCATCCATCACCTCAAACCCTACTCTATTCTTCCTCTGTACTCTCCCCTTTTGCAAATTCAGCTCCCAGAAAAAAAAAACTAAAAATGTCTTAAGGAAGACTAGAGTGGAATTACAGAAGAACAATGAACAGAGTTTCAAGAACTCCATCGCCGGAGCTGAGGGAGAGAACCCAATTCAACCCAGAATCTTCAAGGCTGAGGCGCACACCCTCCCCAAATCGCAATATGTTGAGAACAGAGGCTATAGTGGGCATACCTGGCTGGGGACCCTTCATCTATTCGCAAGGGATCTGGGGAATCAAGCCCAAGAATGGACCCCTCTTACCTTTGGGAAATTGCCCTATGGGCACAATAGACATTTGGTCCACTCCACACAATCTGACATTCACAGTGGACTTGGACCCATCAAGGATGTTGAGATGGGTGAGGAGGAACCAGACTTTCGCACTTCCATAGACCATGCCCAATCCCAAACCGACCCACTTTGAGGGAACCCAAGCCCAAGCAACATGGTGAAAGCGGTTCCAACCAGACCGACCGAGCCGGGGAGGGCGAGAAACATCTTCAAAGATCTGAGGGAAACAATCCACATTCTGAACCTCAATCTCCCAACCCCTCAATCCCTAGAATCTCCTCTGAATAGGAGATTGGACAGGAGGCCTTTGCCAGAGAAGATGATTCCGATGGAGATTCCGACATGGAGACAGAGGAGAACACATTCGAGAGAGAGGATGGGAGAAGAAGAAAGCACTCGGGAAAGGTAAGAGATGACAATGGTAAGGAGTTCCTACACACTAAGCGCTCGAGCTTTAAAATTGAAAATGCCAAACCAAAGAAGACCACCAATCCTAATCAGAATGACAGAAGGAATATTAAGCAGGAGACTGCTACGGGACATAGTGGCCAATTTGATAGAGGATACCTACTCTCTACACCTGGTACCGGGATTCAACGAGACCAGGTATGTGCCCCAGCATAAAGGGATCATTCTGAGGGCAATCCGGTGATCCACCACCTCTGATCCTTTTGATATGAGTAAACTCATAGTCTGTAATGTACGAGGAGAAGGACACCCTGATTTCCATGATCATATGATGGAAATTGTTAGAATTAATAAGCCACAAGTGGTGGTTCTCTTGGAAACCAAAGTTAATGGGTACAGTGCTGTGGAAATCTTTACAAGATTACATTTCTCCAATATTAAGATAGCTGAATCTGAGGGCTACCGTGGAGGAGTACGGCTAATGTGGAATGAGGTTGAGGTGGATGTCAATGTGGTCACCAAGAACAGTCAATCCATTCATTGAAAGCGTCAAAACTTTATAAAATAAAATTTAGTTGCTCGAGCCATTTAATTCTTATCGTATCACTAACTGGGTTGGAATTTTCCCAATGAATTGGAGATGCGGATTTTATTTGCTTTTCATATGGTTCATATTAGACTTGTTCAAATTAAATTATAAATGTTAATAGTTTTTTTTTTATTTTTTCTATTCTAATTTTTTATTTTCTTTTTTCAATATTATTAAAGCTCCCACATGGAAAGTGTATGAAGTTTTTTAAATTTGACAACATTATAAATAAAGGATTTGAGCATGGTTTTTAATTGAATTAGTTGGTTGAGTTGTTTTTAAGTCAATCAAGTTTGGCGACAAACCTAACTTGCTTTTATATTTTTTCATTCCAATAGTAAAAGTTTTGGTTTTCGAATAAAATTGATTCACCTAACCATTTAGTTTTCTGTTGAACCCGCAAGCAAGTCTGCTCACTAAACTTTTTTATTAAAAGGGTAAAAAAATTTAAAAATAAACTATAGTTAATCGAGTTATTTAATTCTTATCGCATCATTAACTGAATTGGAATTTCCTAAGGAATTTGAGAAGCGAGTTTTATTTACTTTTCGGATAGTTCATATTCAACCAATTTAAATTAAATTATATATTTTAATATTTTTAAAATTTAAATATTTTTCCTATTCTAATAGAACTCTTTGCAGTAGTTCCGAGTAGAAGGTTTCTAGTGCCAGCACATCTTCACACACACTTAAGGTACAAAACTGAATAGAGTTGCTCCCTCCAATAGTCTGACACTATCAAACCCGACACCACCACTGACGACACAACCAGAATCATGGTTGGAATGGGGTCTTCAAGTTCATTATCTCCTACTAAATATACAAACCGAGAATCAAACACAGACTTTCAGAATAGACGACCCATGCTTTCTAGAGAACTTATTGAGTGCCGGACTTCAAGCCTGTATCCATTCCTTACAGAACCACCATTGGTTTGTACAACCAAGCCCATTCCAAAACCCTTGTCACCCCATGCAAAATGTACTGAACCCTTGGAACACATCTTCATCTCTCACTGTTCCCACCATTTCTAGACATATCCTTACCTCTTCAAACATACGCGGAAATGAATACACACTTGGAGATTATGGATGGTGTCCCACTAACACCGACCAACAGCCTAAACGAAGATGAAAACCTCAAAAACTTACTACCACGAAATCTACTGGTTGACGAGCCAATATTGTAACGTTTCTTGGAGTTAGAAAGTGTCAAGGAAAACTTTATATTAAAAGTAATGAAGGATTCAGTGAAGAAATGTTATGTATTGTCATTTCATCTCAATGTAACAAAATTCTCAATAGGAACACGCACACTAACTTTTCCAATAGAAGAGAGGAAATTTGCGACCGTGATTGTGCCAACTCTGAATCACTTGCAGAAAATAACGGAAGCAAAGTTGGAACTCCAACTATCTGGCCAGTTCCAACAAACCCTAAATATATCCAATCCGAGACAGTCACGTACCTACCATTCAATGATAATTTTTCTAAGGAATTGTAGAGGAGGTAATGGTGCTGAATTTAGAGTAATGCTTAGAGACAGGATATCCTTTAACCGTCCAAACCTTATCATCTTATCAGAAACAAAATTAAATCGTGAATGAGCTGAGTCCATTATGAACGTTATGAACTTCATGAACTTTGATTGTGTTGAATCAAATGGAAACTCAGGAGGAATATTGGTCTTGTGGAACCCGAATGTCGAAGTTGATGTTACTTCACGCATAAGCCAGAAAATGCATCTAATGGTTACGGTAAAAAACAGTAACACCACTTTTTACTTTCTTCTATCTATTCTAGCTGCAATATTAATAATAAATGTATACTATGGAATAATTTACGTATTGTAGCAAATAATTTGAACGGACAATGGCTTACATTGGAAAATTTTAATAAAATTACTAGTCAAAAAGGAAAATTTCTACCAGTGTCAAATCCCCCAGATTTCTATCTAGATAAGCCCAAATCCCATCCTATCTCAAAGATATCACCCTCATCCCTTCAATCTTTCCACTATTCATCAAAAAATCTAATATTTCCATACCAACGAAATAAATCCGAACAGTAACACTACCATTTTTTTTTTGTGAATAACTGTAACACTACCTTCATCTTCTTCTCCAAAAATCTCTAAATTTGTAGTTGTTTATACCCCTGAGAACTCCCTAAAAAAATTCTTTCCTAGCCTTTCTTCCCAACTGGCGCCAAAGAAATTTGTAATCATTTCAAATCCTTTTACACCCTTCCACCTTCGAACCAAATCAATCCATCACACCATTTACTCACAATTTTTAAATCGAATTTTCATAATTTTTTTTACAATATAAATATGAACTCATCTTCTTTATCTAAAAGAACTCAGCTAAGTAATTATTTGAGACATTGTTGGTTGTATCCTAAGAAGAAGAAAAAATGTCATCTCTGCCATTTCCAGCGGCCCCTTCAACAATCCTTCCAAATCCCAACTCCTTCACCACTCCTCCACGAGTATTAATTGTCTCATCCATTGCCATGTGCATTTCTTAGTTTTAAAAGGCGCGAGGTACACTAATGCGATGAGGGTCCGATGCGATGAGGCGCACTTTTTGCATAATTTTATAAATTATATTTATATAAAATTTTGTATTATAAACATAATTTCAATATTATAAATAAAGAAAATATAAAGCATAGTTCTCTATTATCTCATAAAAACTAAAACCAAAACCAAAAAATAAGGAGAAAAAATATTAAAAGTTATTGGAGAAATTAAAAACAGAGAAGAAAGAGGACAGAAGAAGAGATAAAAAACAGAGATTGAAGAGAAAAAAATTTCAAAGATTCGAGAAGAAAAAGGAAGATGCAGGAAGGTGAACATACCTAAAGAAGAAGAAGAGCAGCAACATCAACAACGAGCAAGGAGAAGCAAACAAAAGAATAAGATGAAGCGGCAAAGAAAAATACGTATATTAATTAGGTCAAAAAGTAATAATCCCACGTGATACAAAATATTTGCGCATCCGTCGCCTAGGCGCGCATCAACCATTGGAGGCGTTTACACCATAGCCTCACCTCGCAAAGCGCGCTTTTCAAAACCAATGTGCAATTGTTAATCCGTTTCCTAAAATTGATTGTAATTTTTTCTTAGTATCTATTTCCTCAGTTAATTCTAATATTTTTGTTACTATATGGTTTTGCATTTTTATTGCACTTTTATATATTTCTATTCTTGAAAATTCTATCTGATTTTTTATAATTTCTTCTTTCTTTTTACTCAAACTTAACCCTGATTTTTCTACATAATTTTTAAATCCATAAATATGAGAATATAATAAAATATCATCTATATATATTACACAATTATCTAATCCATCAAACTGCTTATCTATAAATGATTGAAATCTTCATGGGGCATTTTTATATCCAAATGGTAAAACATTCCATTCATAAAATTCATTAGGTAAGGTGAATGCAGTTAAGGGTTTAGATTCTTCTGTTAATTTTAAATGATAAAATCCTAATTTAAAATCAAACTTACTGAACCAATTATATCCTGATATTTGTTTTAGTTTTATTACTTTATTTGATAATGGATAATTATGTTTGTGTTTTAGCATTTAAATTTCTGTAGTCTATAACCATTCTACTTTTTCCTCTTTTTTGTTTTGAATGTTTATTAACTATAAAAGCCAGACTAGTATGTTTTGAATTATATTCTCTAATATATTTATTTTCTAAAAGTTCTGGAATATGCTTTTTAAATTCATCCATATCACTAGGTATATGTTTCAAAGGTTTTTGGTATACTTAGTATCTTTTTCCTTAAATCTAATTTCTACACAAGTCTTATGGTTTTCCCAATTTTCTAAAGGATTTTCAGAATAAATTTTTTCTAATTTTTCTTTTATAGGTGTTAATTTATCAATTGTATAAATATTATGTATAATTATATTGTCTATGCTTCTTTTATTGGAGGACAAGATAATGAAGTGTCAGACATAAAGTTAGAATAGATTTCAATAATGTAAACTTTAGATGATGTAAGCAGTGAGGTAAGAATCTGATAAAAGATTCAATAATGTAAGTCAAAGGACTATAAATATTAGGAGGAGGAGGAGGAGGAGAAGATAAGGGGGGACACGAGAGGGAAAAAAATCCACCTTAAAACTTTGTAAAAATTCTCTGTGATATATAAAATTCCAAAGAAGTTATTCATCTATAATCAACAAGTATGGAAGCAGATAGTGAAACAGTTAAGCTATGTTGTCTATCTTTAAACTAAACTAATTTTCATACTATGTAATAATCTATTTTTCCTTCTAACTAATTTTGCTTATCTTTAATTATTCCTAATTGTATTTCTGAAGGTATTTTTGTTTCGCTGACTAGATTTGGATTTTAATTTATTATTTTTCCTAATTCTAATGGTAATTTATGTATAGGTAATAATTTATGTAATTTATGTATTCCTAATTCTGGGATCAGCCACTTTGTTTGACAAAGGTTAGGTCTGTATCCCGTCCATCCCCGCTCATACCCCCAATTATTGGGGACTTAATGGGTTATGCTATTGTTGTTGTTGTTGTTGTAATAATAATCTATCTTCTTGTTTATTGTCTATAGCCTCACTGATTTCATCGTAGTTATTTTTGTACTTACCAAATCTATCATATAAAAATAAATTAGTCCAATTTAACTGTTTATGCTCTTGTAATCCTCCATAGCCTGCTAATATAAAAGGTATAGCTTCTCCAAAGTCTGCTGTCTCTACAGGAAATCCTCTAGCACTATCAGCTTCGACAGTTTCTCTTCTTAAGGTATATATTTTTTTTAATACTGGATGTATTTTATTACTCATTTAATCAAATTTATTATTGACTTAGTTTCTAGCTCTAATACCAAATTGGGGTTGATATTAACAGGACTACTATGAGAACTAGTTGATGGTCGAATAAGTTTTAATTCAAATAACTCATTTATTTGTTTACGAAATTCCTCTTTATCTTCTTGACTATATTCCATGGGTCTTACTCTTATTATAGTATTTTCTTTTATTTTTAAAATTGCCTTTTCTTGATATATATCCCAAAATGCTAATGGGTTATCATGATAAGATTGTCCAAGTAATTCCTTTATTTTGTCTATATTTATTATCTTTATTTCCTTATTTTTACTATTTATCTTATTTATTTTTATCTTTTCCCAAACTGTTTTACCACCACGATTGGTAGGTTGAACATTATAGGGAAAAAACTCTCTAGGTATTTTTTATTAGATGTCCACAAGGAGTTTTAAGTATAATATTATATATAGTTTGTTGATAGTTCTGAAACTGTTGTATAAAATCATTTCCCATTAACATATCATATTCTATATTTTCATAACAATATACCCTTCGTATATATATGACCTAAAATAATTTTTAAATTATTAAATCCTTTTGTTATTTCCTCTAATTTTCCTGATATTCCTTCTATTTTAATATTAAGTGGTTCTATATTATTTAAAAAAAAATTCTTTTATTAAGGTTATTTCAGATCCATTATCTACTAAGGCACATGTTGTAATATCATTATATGCTATGGTTAAACTTATAAATCAATGTAGTAGAATAATAAATTTCATACTTTATTAGTGTATATTTAATATAAGAAAGAAATTATAGTACAGTAAGTCAACAACCATATTTAGATATGTTTTATGGTAAATTACCATACCCATGAAAAATACAAGTTAGAAAGCAATGGGAAATATATAAAAATAGTGAAGAAAGCTAAAACCAATTTAGATACTTTGGGATTGAGAATAAGAATTATGCTAAATTATTTTAGTGAATTATGTCTAAATAATAGCTTAATGAAAAAAAATCTAAGACAGTAAGAGATATATATTATGAGCAATTTGATCCACCAGGGAAACTGGGGATGTCATAATCAAAAAGAAAAGAAAATACAAAAATAAAAAGAAATTTAAGAAATATAGAAAGAAATGTTTTAGTAACACAAAACCAAAATACAAAAAGAAAAAATTCTATAAGAGAAATAAGACAAATAATCAGCCAAAGAAATTTGATAATAAAAAAGACTGTTAATGTTGGAGTTGTGGAGAAATAGGACATAAAAGCCCCGATTGTCCAAAGGAAAAAAGTTAGGATACTTGAAAAATATTTTAAAGAAATCTTTTATTTTTAAATTGTCTTTTTCTTGATATTTATCCCAAAATGCTAATGAGTTATCATGATAAGATTGTCTAAGTAATTCTTTTATTTTGTCTATATTTATTACCTTTATTTCCTTATTTTTACTACTTATCTTACTTATTTTTATCTTTTCTCAAAACTGTTTTACCACCACGATTGGTAGGTTGAACATTATAAGGATAAAACTCTCTAGGTATTTTTATTAGATGTCCACAAGGAGTTTTAAGTATAATATTATATATAGTTTGTTGATAGTTCTGAAACTGTTGTATAAAATCATTTCCTAATAACATATCATATTCTATATTTTCATAACAATATACCCTTCGTATATTTATTACCTAAAATAATTTTTAAATTATTAGCTCCTTTTGTTACTTCCTCTAATTTTCCTGATATTCTTTTTATTTTAATATCAAGTGGTTCTATATTATTTAAAAGTTTTTCTTTTATTAAGGTTATTTCAGATCCATTATCTACTAAGGCACAAGTTGTAATATCATTATATTGTTATGGTTAAACTTATAAATACATGCAGTGGAATATCAAATTTCATACTTTATTAGTGTATTTTATTAACAAAGAAACTTTTGTCTCCATGATTAATAAATATACCTTCTTTAGTTATATTATAATTATCTAAAGAATTTTAAAAAAAAATATTTCCTAATCTAATATCAAATTCTTTATCCCCACACATATTTGGGTCAACAAAACAATTAATTAAAAAATTATAATTACTGATTGTTACTTTTAGTTTTGTTTCAAATTCACAATATACATTTTTACCTTCAAATATATATATATATATATATATATATATATATATGGATTACTACTTTTAATGCTGAAATTATTGTTGCATATTGAATAATAAATGGAATATTGCATGATGCAATGATGTGATGGTCTGACTTTTGCAGTTGATAGGTATAGTGGATATACCATTGTGTTTTTTATGGTAATTTTGGCAAAATTTAAAGGGCTTTTACTTGGTTTGGTACTGTTTTTGTATAGATGCACTGAAATAAATAGGCACCATTTTTGTGGGCGGGATTAAACTAGACACAACGCATGGACAGAATACGTTGTTTAAATGCACAACGCATTGTTCAAAATGCCAAAACACAACGCATACACCGAATGCGTTGTTCAAGGACAACGCAAACCCAGCAATGCGTTCTTCAGCCACAACGCATACACGGCATGCGTTGTTTCCCCAAACCCTAACTGCCTTGACCTTCCTTTTCTTCTTTCTTACTTCTCCCCCCACCCCCCACCCTCCAAGCCGCGAGCAGTGAAGATAGAAAGAAGCAAAAAAAATTGAAGGACAATCCCTCAAAATCGCCTTCCTCCAAGCAAAAATTTCATCAAAAATCATTCTCCTCCACAACATCATCATTTTGGTATAATTTCTCAATCTCTATTTGTTATTATTGTAACATATTGTGTTAAATCATTCTCCTCCACAACATCATCATTTTGGTATAATTTCTCAATCTCTATTTGTTATTATTGTAACATATTGTAACATATTGGATATACCATTGTGTTTTTTATGGTAATTTTGGCAAAATTTAAAGGGCTTTTACTTGGTTTGGTACTGTTTTTGTATAGATGCACTGAAATAAATAGGCACCATTTTTGTGGGCGGGATTAAACTAGACACAACGCATGGACAGAATACGTTGTTTAAATGCACAACGCATTGTTCAAAATGCCAAAACACAACGCATACACCGAATGCGTTGTTCAAGGACAACGCAAACCCGCAATGCGTTCTTCAGCCACAACGCATACACGGCATGCGTTGTTTCCCCAAACCCTAACTGCCTTGACCTTCCTTTTCTTCTTTCTTACTTCTCCCCCCACCCCCCAGCCGCGAGCAGTGAAGATAGAAAGAAGCAAAAAAATTGAAGGACAATCCCTCAAAATCGCCTTCCTCCAAGCAAAAATTTCATCAAAAATCATTCTCCTCCACAACATCATCATTTTGGTATAATTTCTCAATCTCTATTTGTTATTATTGTAACATATTGTGTTATTTTGTATTAACTTGTGTTATTTAATATTAATTAGTATAAATTTGTGTTATTTAGTATTAATAGGTTTATTTTTGTGCTATTTAGTATTAATAGGTTTATTTTTGAGTTATTTAGTATAAATTTGTGTTGTTTAGTTTAATTTTATACTGTTGTTTAGTTTAATTTTGTTTGAGATTATATAAATTTGTGTTATTTATTATTAATTTGTTGTATATTGTATTATTTTGATTTAGTTTGGATAAATTGGGAAATTTTAGTATTAATTTGTGTAATTTTGAATAATTGTGTAATTTAGTATATTGTATTCTTTTGACATAATTATTGAAATTTAAAAATTGTTAGTAAAAATAAACTTATGTTTTAATTTTAATTTATGTTTAACTAAATATTTTAGTTAAATTTTCACTATCACAACATATAAGAGTTTATGTTTAATTTTATGATAATTGAAGCTTATTGATGGAGCCACGTAGAGTACCTGCCGATGTTCATCCTAGCCCCTTAGACTATTCATTATTGACTATGCAAGCGGAACACCGGTCTTCCTTGATTTGGGATGGTGATCAAGAAAATAAGAGTTTAATAGCTCATAAGTATGATAAGATTTTTTGGGATGTTTATTCTGAGACTCACGAGAGGGTTCGTGAGTGGATAGATAGAGCGGGATTTGGTGGTTTAGCTAGGATTGGGTATAGGGACACCGATTTTTCGCTCATTACTGCCTTGGTTGAGCGTTGGCGTTCAAAGACCCACACGTTTCATCTTACAGTAGGTGAAGCGACAGTGACGTTACAGGATGTGACTCTTTTGTGGGGTTTGCCGGTAGAGGGATTACCATTAACAGGGGTAAGTATAATCGTACAAAAGAGCAGTGGATTGAGCAGAATAATATTAGTTTGGGATTTAGACCTGTGGCAACTGATATTCGAGGTAATCAGTTGGTGAAGTCACGTTTAGAGGCATTTATTTTGACTCCTCTACCAAATGATCCTACTGATTTAGATTGTTCCAGGGTTGCCCGTGGTCTTATTCTTATGTTGTTAGGGGGTCAGTTTTTCAGTGATCACAGCGGCATGTCTCGTTGCGATATCTCCAGTTTCTTGCTGATTTAGATTGCACACGATTGTATAGTTGGGGGAGCGGTGTACTGGCATATCTGTATAGATCTTTATGTACAGCTTCTCTTGGGGACGAGGAAAGGCTTATTAGTGCTAGCATGCTAAGTTAATGGTAGCGGAGGAAGAAAGCGATGTTCTGTCTTCAGTTGCTTGTTTTTTTTTCCCTTAAGCGAGTTCGGGCTCGGGTAGTCAAGTCACCCTAAGTCAGTACCAGTTGATTATACTTGAAATCCCATACATAAGAAAAGGTTTGGAACAGTGAGTCGATAAACGAAGACGAACTTTGCCACACTAAGGTCTCTATCTTCCTTTACGGTCGAAACGTTAGTAGTTTCTTCCTACCTTTGGCCAAAACTACCTTTGTGCAAGAGATTCTACGAACCCACGAGTAGATGGGATTGAACCCTTCGATGAGAAGAGATTGTCGCATTTGCATTTTCGGTACATTCGAATTCACCCTCCCCGACATAGGCTAGGCCTATAATAGTTGGTAGACCGATCCCCTGGCTTCACTTCAGGGACAGTGGTTAGCGTAACGAGTGAATCAGGTGCTTTGCTGTCAGCCATGCAAGTCGTTTCGAGACAAGCGAATCAATCGTATCAACCGCACTAATCCTTGTGCTAATTCTTGTAGTGCTTGACTCAGTCTTTCCGATCAGTCGTACCAGCGTGAAATACAAAAGGGATCGAAATCTTAATCTTAATGAATGGGATAAAATGATAGTCAAACTACTTTCTTACTACATAACCTATATTCACCATCTGAACAATAAGTCGAGTGGAGACTTAGTAGCTGGGTATAATCAATTTCTTAAGCTTATACGGAGCTGGGGTATTTAAAACTCTGTTTTACACTTTTAAGAAGAAAAGAGAAAGCGGGACATTTGAATCAAGTTTTAACCAAGAATCAAACAATGACTACACAGCCAGGGATTGGGCCTTTCCTTTGCTCACCTGTCAGACGGAGAGGGTTCATCTATGTATATTATATACTAAACAACCAACCCGAACCCGGGATCCAAAGGTGCACCACCTTATCCAGATGAAAGGCACGACAATCCATAATGGCCTGGGCGCGTCGAACAAAATGCGGCCAATCAGCAACCAGCATCAGGGGAAGGGTTTGGATATCGTTCTATTAGGATGCATTTTCTATTTTGCCTATTGGAAAATATTTGTTGAAAATCATAGCAATTATACAGCTTCACTTGACCAACTATACAATCGCCAAGAAGATTGTACTGGCATATCTCTTGATCTACCCCAAGAGAAGCTGTACATAAAGATCTATACAGATATGCCAGTACACCGCTCCCCCAACTATACAATCGTGTGCAATCTAAATCAGCAAGAAACTGGAGATATCGCAACGAGACGTGGATGCCGCTGTGATCACTGAAAAACTGACCCCCTAACAACATAAGAATAAGACTATGGGCAACCCTGGAACAATCTAAATCAGTAGGGTCATTTGGTAGAGAGTCAAAATAAATGCCTCTAAACGTGACTTCACCAACTGATTACCTCGAATATCAGTTGCCACAGGTCTAAATCCCAAACTAATATTAATCTGCTCAATCCACTGCTCTTTTGTACGATTATATTTACCCCTGTTAATGGTAATCCCTCTACCGGCAAACCCCACAAAAGAGCCACATCATGTAACGTCACTGTCGCTTCACCTATTGTAAGATGAAACGTGTGGGTCTTTGAACGCCAACGCTCAACCAAGGTAGTAATGAGCGAAAAATCGGTGTCCCTATACCCAATCCTATTTAAACCACCAAATTCCGCTCTATCTATCCACTCACGAACCCTCTCGTGAGTCTCAAAATAAACATCCCAACAAATTTTATCATACCTACGAACTATTAAACTCTTATTTTCTTGATCACCATCCCAAATCAAGGAAGACCGGTGTTCCGCTTGCATAGTCAATAATGAACAGTCTAAGGGGCCGAGATGGATATCGGCAAGTACTCTACGGGGCTCCATCAATAAGTTTCAATTATCATAAAATAAAACATAAACTCTTATATTTTGTGATAGTGAAAATCTAACTAAAACATTTAGTTAAACATAAATTAAAATTAAAGCACAAGTTTATTTTCACTAACAATTTTTAAATTTCACTAACAATGATTATGTCAAAAGAATACAATATACCAAATAATACTAAATTACACAAAATTACACAAAATTATCTAAAATTACACAAATTAATACTAAAATACCCCAATTTATCCAAACTAAATCAAAATTATACTAAATAATACAATATACAATCTCAAACAAAATTAAACTAAACAACACAAATTTATACAATCTAAAACTAAACTAAACAACACAAATTTATACTAAGTAACACAAAAATAAACCTATTAATAATAAATAACACAAATTTATACTAACTAATACTAAATAACACAAATTAATACAAAAATAACACAAAATATATTACAATAATAACAAATGGAGATTGGGAAATTATACCAAAATAAGGATGATGTTGTGGAGGAAAATAATTTTTAAAGAAATTTTTGATGAAATTTTTGCTTGGAGGAAGCCGATCTTGAGGGATTGTCCTTCAAATTTTTTTATTCTTTCTTTCTTCACTACTCGCGGCGGCTAGGGGGAGAAGGAAGAAATGAAGAGAAGAAAAGGAAGGTCAAGACGGTTAGGGTTTGGGGCAACAACGCATGCCGTGTATGCGTTGTGGCTGAAAAACGCATTGCGGGTATGCGTTGTCCTTGAACAACGCATTCGGTGTATGCGTTGTGTTCTAGCATTTTGAACAACGCATTCCGCGTATGTGTTGTGCATTTTAACAACGCATTTTGTCCATCGTTGTGTCTAGATTAGTCCCGCCCACAAAAATGTTGCTTATTTCAGTGCCACTATACAAAACAGTACCAAACCAATAAAGGCCCAAATTTAAACCCAAAAAC
Organism: Vinca minor; assembly: GCA_026122235.1. Taxonomy (NCBI): domain Eukaryota; kingdom Viridiplantae; phylum Streptophyta; class Magnoliopsida; order Gentianales; family Apocynaceae; genus Vinca; species Vinca minor. The sequence continues at coordinate 11,961,248 of JAOCZM010000011.1, read as the reverse complement.
TTCGATCCACTCTACCTAACAACTGCAAAAGTCAGACCATCACATCATTCCAACATGCAATGAATTGATGTTGGTCTTCCCCCATTTGCATTTCCAAAGCCTTTTGTCATAATTTTTTTTTTCCTTTATTTTCGCGTAAATCACTTGCCCAGCCATGTCAACCTTATTTGCCAACTCAACCCAACATTTTCCCCATTTTCGGTAGGTTTTTTCCCCTAAATGGCGACCGTCTTTCCTCTAAACTGAAAACTTGATCAATATATCACATATCTCTACAAATACTAAATATATATCACAGATGCATTCTTGAAGTTTTAGCTTCCCCTGAAAATTGTTGATTTGTTTCCAAACTTATCAAAATAAGTACTACCATCCTCGGAACATTTAAAAATTAAATACTTCCTTTGTTCAGACATTCAACCAATAGAGGGATTTTTTATTTTTTAATCTCTTTTTTGGCTTTGGAACTTGGAAGGGTCAGGGCTTGATGGACAGTCAAAGGGGCAGATAAACTGTGAGCGCTCATTATAATTTATTGAAGAGATATGGCAATAACACAGAAAATCCTAAAGCATTGTGCATCCCCCCTCCCCCAAAAACAGAAATGAAAGAATTTTAAAACCGGAAGCTCTCAAATAATTCAACGAATATAAAGAAATCACTGGAAGGGTGAGCCACACAATTACATTATTCCAGGCCTCTGTAACCAAACTCAAAAAGAAATTTGCTAAGCCGGAAATAGGGTTGGACCATTCTGCTCCTAGACCATAATCACAAAGGAAAAAGTTTCTTTAGCAGCACATAAACAATCATAATTATCTTCAGATAGCGAACTATTTTCGAAAGAGAAATCATCAAGGATCATGAGGAGTTAATCGGCTTACAGGCGATCAAGTTCTCACATTACCTTTCCCAGCGGGCAAATAAAATTATTCAGGAACATAACATTTCTTAGAACCGGACTTTGACTTAGAATATTAAACTTTCGTAGCCATATTTACTTAGAGCAAACCTAAGCAGGGTGACACTTCAAACAAGAAACAAATATGATGGCAATGTTCCGTTAAGTACAAATATGAAACAAAAAATAGGTGAGGTACTTACGTACGTTGTACGCAGAGTCCGTAGATGAATATCTTGGTCATAGATATCAATTCTTTTGCAGAAGCTTCGAGCTACAGCAGCCTGAAAAGAAATTTTAGTTAATTCATAGTTCTTTTTGTGAAGTTCAAGCATTAACAAGCAAGACTTTCGAGTTTTCTCTTGATCTGGGGTTTAAGTGGCGACGCCTCTGAAATCATGCTTTGTTACATCATCAGAGATAACAATATAGAATCCAAACTGTATTTAGAAGTTGAGTACCATTGACCATTGACTGGGATTGAAGCAAAGGCTTACCCAACTACCTTCTCCAACACCACAATCACGGTAAGATGTTGTATATTTAAGTCGGTCAACATTTGACACAAATCAAGAACAATATAAACTGTTGGCTAAACTGCAAACTGACTTCACCCTCTTCTACAAGGAAACTAGTCATGTAAGAAAAACTCTGGACAAACAGTTTCACATATTCATTTGAAATTTGTTTCCATATTAGAACATAAATCTCTATCTTGGAATTGCATAAAAAAATATCCAACGTCAATCTATTTACAGAATCTAATCAAAATACGATTCTACAACCCTAAGTTCCATCTAGAAAGAATGAATGAATGAAATAAATAGTGATTCTACCATCACTGCTTCCATCTAACTTAGACACAATAAGATAACCATAAGAACCCACACTTCCCAAAATGAAGCAACCATTGCCTGCAGTTGTAGTAAAAGGCTATTAAAGTTCCATCCCATGACATATATAGTTATATACTAAGAGGAAGTTGATAATCATGACAGAAATGAGGGGGAGGAAATCGAAAAATACTAAACATGCTGGGATTTGCAGATTCACCCAGAGCAAAGAAAAATTTAAACGTGCAAAACAAAACAAAATCTAGAGAATGAGACCCAAATTAGCATATCAACACTATTGCTGCTCTCTCTGGTGATATTTTCTTCTATAACATTATCTTTTGCCAACAACAAATTTTTTGCAACTAAATATCTTTGAGTCACCAATTCAATGCAAAGATGTACTACATAAATAATATTAGAAATGAAGACACAGTCAAAATGATATTTAGCTACAAATCTGACATTATATATCGAATCAACTATAAGGTAATTTTAGCAGATCCTAAACCATGAAATCATTTAGGTATATGAAATAAGAGTATCTAATTTTTCTCTAGTTATATATCTTTCTATTTCATTTCATAATATAGGTCATGGTAATTTTAGAAACACATCCTTAAAGTTGGAAAAATAACTCTATTTTAGAATAAGAAAGAGTCTAAAAATACCTACAATATGAAACAAAGAGTATAATAATGGTTGAGCAAAATGAGTATCACCAAAAAGCTAAAATCTCATAGAAGCTGTAAGAGTTGAAAGAGGACAGGGAAGAAGAAAATGTTTCAATTAAAAGTATTAATCCAAATACACCCATAGTTGTTGTCAATGATTGGGGGAGGCTTACAACGACAATCAAAAGCAACCAACATTAACTTTCTTAAGATTTCACATTATTGAGCATAAAGAAATTGAGAGAATGTATTAATACTAACGACCATGGAATTTTTTTCATTGATTCATGAAACCGACCCAATCATTTGGGATTAAGGCTTTGTAGTTGTTTGTATTTGACATCATTGAGCAAAATCCAAACAAACGAGATAAAAGAATATTTTGCCTCAGAATCTTTTGAAGTTACTATAAGGCTACTGATTCTATCACAGCACTTTTTGGCACCCACATAGACCGCTGATAAAACCAGTGATAATAAGATGGAAAGCCAGATCATTTACTAATAAGACGAATCAAAGCCGATGAGCCATTGTATACGTTGCACTTGGATTGAGTGATACCAAACTGATATCAAAACTCTATTTGAATTTGGTTTGGGTTTGAGAGGCTAGAGTGGGAATGAGATCTAGACTGAAACTCAATCCAATCAGACACATGTGAAGTTTGGGTACCAGAAAAAGGCTAATGATAAAAGACAGACACAAATAAACTTCTAAGATTTCATCGCTGCTAAATCCATAACAACATATCCAAGAAAAAAAATCAAATGTTATTTTAGTAATAATTTCATTTGACTTCAAAAACATAATTTGACAAAATTGTGAACAGAAAATTACTATGAACAAGGAAAAAAAACAAACCCTCAGATCTCATAGCTTTAATAAATCATTGACGGCTTGAAACTGATAGTCTCATTCAACAGAAGCTTCTGCTTGCCTCCGTGAAGAATCAACCACCACCGTTGGTGCATGCGTGTGTGCGTGAGTGTACAGGTAAAGACGGTAGACGGCGGAGCCATGGAGAGAAACGCCATTCTCGGTCGACGATTTGGGGGAAATGAGGGAAGTTAGGGTTTGCCGGTTTATTGGGAATGTGGACGTTGTAGTGGTTTATATCGGATAGCAGAACGACGACGTCAGGTTGAGTTTGTGGGCTCAGATTTTTGTATAAAGCCACGTTCTGTAGTCCACTAGCAGAAGTTTCTGGCCATATACAGAAACAAAGTTCTTATTAGGCCTCCGGTTCAGTACGGACCTACTACATATGAAATATGTCCAAAAAAAAATATTATGTAGTATGTGGTTTTTTATGGGGTTGGCCCTATTTGGGTAACATTGGCCCAAATAGCCTATTTTGGAGAGGGATTTTGGGTCTGAGACTTTAGTGTGTAACGCCTTTTTTCAGTACGTGCGCAATTTAATCTCGTCCATCGGATTGATTTAAAACGAACATTTGCCTTGATTTGTATGACACATGTTCTGTTTTTTGTGTCTCAAGACACCTATCATGAGGCGTTTCGCACGTACTAGAAAAAAAATGGTTCGCATAGGATCCGGACTGGGCTTTTGGCATAAATGATAGGGAATGCTTCTTCAATTTTTTCGGTGAACCGTACATGGGCGAACCCAACTAATTTTACAGGATATGGTACAAAATAATCATTCCCAACCTAAAGAGGCTACCCAACAACACGAGACTATTGTGAATTGAACTTTCGAATTTACTATAGTCAAGCCCCTAGAGATAAGAAGTTGAGCGGAGATTGATGCATCAACTAGATAACCTCTTGGTTACGCAGGAAGCTTTATGGAAAACTCGTTCTCGTGTTGATTGGCTCATGGAGGGCGTTCAAAACACAAAATTCTTTCATCACAAAGCCTCTAGTCGTTTTCTCATAATTTAATTTCTCAGTTAGAGGATACTGATGGGCAGTGGTGGAGGATATAAAGGGCAGGAGGGGGCCATGACCCCCAAGATTTATGAAATTTGCATATTAGTATTGTCACGCCCGGGACCCGGGTCTATAGGTTCGTATCCGAAAAACCTGACATGACCGTACCCTCGAAATAGTCTCCAAGAATACTAGGTCCTTACATCAGACATTAATCCTAAATCATGGAGTCAAACTAACGGATTCGAAAGAATCTTACCTTCAGGGTCTGCTCTACTTTTGTCTCAAAAGTTATCTCAGAAGTTGTCTGCAGCCGTAGTAGAATAATCCTACGTCTACACTAAAAGATATTATATAGTAAACAAAATTGCAAGATTTGTCCCTAGATAGTAATTAATATTAACTCTAAGTCCAAAAGTTATGGAACTTAATCAATCTAGTCATAACAAAAGGTACGAGTTTCACATCCTACCCCCCTAAAGCAAAGTTTCGGGTTCAAAACTTACACACATTATCTTTCGAAAAGGTGTGGGTACTTGGCTTTCATCTATTTCTCCAGTTTCCAGGTTGTCTCTTTTTACTTGTGATTCGACCACTAAATCCTTCACGTAGGTTATATTTCTTCTTCTCAACATTTGATATTTGTGGTTAACGATCAACATTGCGTGCTCGTCGTAGATAAAATCCTCTCATACTTGTAGCGACTCTTGTTCTATAACATGACTTGGGCAGGAGACGTACCGTCGTAATTGTGATATAAGGAACCCATTATAGACTCTTGACAAAGCTAGTGGTAATGTTATTCGATATGCTAAAGTATCGACTTCCTTCCAAATCTCAAATGGTCAAGCGCACCTCCAACTCAGCTTCCCACTCATGCCAAATCTTGTCACTCCTCTTGTAAGTAGGACACGTAAGTACACATTCTCTTTACACTCGAACTATAAATGTCTTATATGATAATCTGCCCAACTCTTCCACCGATCTTGAGCTGCTCGGGTCTTCCTCGGATCAACGGATTCTTTTTCACAGTGAGCTGCACCAGTACAGATCCTGAAACCAACTTCTCTCCAAACTCATCCCGAGAAACAGGTTATCTGCATTTTATTCTATACAAAGGTTTGTAAGGAGCCATTCCAATGTCAAATTGGTAACTGTTGTTGTACAAAAACTCTATAAGCCCTAAACAATCCATCCAACTTCCTTTGAAATCTAGTACACATGCTCGCAGTACATCTTCTAATGTTTGAATTGTCCTTCATAGGTCGAAAGCAAGAAAACTTTGTCTACCTTTACAATGTCACGAAAAACCGCACTTTTCGACTATTTATATCATTTGCTTTGAGTGACTATTGACTTACATTAACAAATGTTGAAATGGGGTCGTATCATGCTTCCGCTGCACTACTCTAATAAAACGTATTTCCAAGTGACTACATTAACAAATGTTGAAATGGGGTCGTATCATGCTTCCGCTGCACTACTCTAAAAAAACGTATTTCCAAGTGAGTACATTATGAAGCTCGAGTGATCAAGTTCATGCACAGGAGAAATGGGGGGAAAATATAATCCAAGCTTAGATAGAAAACTTCAAGAACTTTTGCAAGGTTTGTAGAAGTAGAGGGTTAACAAAGACTAGACAATGATTTATTATAAGGAAGAATGAACTTGACATTCAAAGAACTCATTCTTATAGATATATTGAAGAAGATTAATGGATATACAATTAAAGAAAACACCAATGTGAGTGAGACCCAATTAAGATGTCTCCAAAGCTTTGTGCAATGTTTGAAAGATCTCGTATTTATTACAGTCACTGAATAACTTGCTATATAGTCTAGAAGAAAATTGAAGCAAACTCGAAACATGCAGATTGAAGAATTCGAATAAGCGAAAGGAAATGTTCGTCAGAGGAAAAAATATAGGCAAACCATGTTTCATCTATAAATATGAATTTAACAAAAATAATAAATGACAGTGCGATACATGGACTACATGCATGTCGAGCAAAAATACAAGAATAAAACACAAGACTCAATGTTATGTCTTAAGAGAGTTTTGAAATTTAGAAGATGTAACCAACCCCTGAATTTTGAAACTAGTAGGAATGAAGTTCTAGTTTCTGTTGGTCCGAAAATCGAGGAAGACAAATCGATCAACCTTCAAGTAATGAGTTGTCAACCCAAGCAAAATGTGTCGAAGTAAAGATGAGAATAACTTCGCTACTTGAAACAAATGGAAAATAGGAACAGGGGACATATGGTTCTAGTTCATACAAAGCAGGAAAAGATATAAAACGAAAGAAATCCTAATGAACTTTGGATGATGGTTGCGACAACGAGGCAACAATTTTATACAAAGTAATACTAAACGCCCAATTATAAATTCAAGAGATGTCTTGTTATCAAGAATATATGTAGGCAGGAGTAAAAGTGTTGTTGGCATTGAGACATTAAAAAATATTTTCTTTTTCTTCAACTACAGTCAGCCCCTCAATTTAATGGAATACGCCACAGACACAAGTTCAACCAATTGACTATAACCAAACTTCCCTGTATTTCATATAAAAATATTTTTTTTATAAAACAACAAATAGAAATCCAAAACCTCTACTATATCATCGTGAGTCAAAGAAAAGTCGATCGAGAAGAAGATATCTTTACCAAATCAGATATATATATATATATATATATATATATATATATATATATATATATATATATATAGTATATCATTAAAATAGGCATCAGATTCTTACTGTAGGTGATATCGAAAATATAACGAATTTATTACAACGAGGGGATATATACTTACAGTAAATTATTTCTTGACCTCATCCGGGTAGTTAACTATGTTTGGTGCGGCCTACGAAATCTATGTATGAATCGCAATTAATCTGGTAAAATATATAGCCAAGCATATCATACCACTAAAAACAAAAACAAAAATAGGTTATGATGGAAGCCAACTCACTGGTACTGCCCAATATAATTGACAACCCTCAACTTATCCTCTATCATCTTACTATTGCTATTACATCTTACAACTCGAATCAAACAATTTGTAAGCTTAATGTTACTGTTTTACCGTTTAGACGTTAACTAATAAATTTTTAAGCTTAAGTTATTACTTAGACACTAACTAGAAGATCAAACATTAACTCTCTTATGTTGCAATATTTTTCCTAGCCTAAGTTAGTTCCCAATGATTTAAACCTTAGGCTCTGATACCACTAAATGTCACGCCCTGGACCCTGGTCTATAGGTCCGTATCCGAAAAACCTGATATGAGCGTACCCTCGAAATAGTCTCCAAGAATATTAGGTCCTTACATCATACATTAATCCTAAACCATGGACTTGGAGTCGAACTAACGGATTCGAAAGAATCTTACCTTCGGGGTCTGCTATACTTTTGTCTTAGAAGTTATCTCAGAAGTTGTATGCAACCGTAGGAAGAAAAACAACGTAGAATAATCCTAGGTCTAGATTAATAAAAATATATTCGTCTACCTCAAATATATCATCTAACACCGCGAGCGAATTTTAGTTCGACCCCTAAGTTCAAATCCTAACTCCGCCACTGCTAATGGGAGTATTATGACAGATGACCTAGGCTTCCGTCGTGTAGCTCTTGATTATTTTCCGAATATTTTTCGCACAATCTGGACTGAGCATAAATTTTGTTCTTGATCCAAGTTTATGTCGACATCATTTTGACCCTAGCGCTCGACCGCGGATGGTGTTACCTTTCTCCGAGATGGATCTTTGATTAGCTCTTAAGCAAATGCCAAGAATGAAATCTTCCGGCCCGATAGAAGGCATGCTCTTTTTTTTAAAGAAATTATGGCATATTTGTGGTGCTTCCGTTACTTCCATGGCACTAATATTCTCATAAGAGTGACATTGCTCTTATGAACACCATGTTCTCTTCGATTGCTTCTTATCTCGTCAAGTATGGTTACTTCAATGACAATAATATTCTCTTATGAACGCCATGTTCTCTTTGATTGCTTATTATCTCGTCAAGTATGGTTACTTCCATGGCACTAATATTCTCATGAGGGTGACATTGCTCCTATGAACACCTTGTTCTTTTTTTATTGCTTCTTATCTTGTCAAGTATGGTTACTTCCATGGCACTAATATTCTCATGAGGGTGACATTGCTCCTATGAACACTATGTTCTTTTTAATTGCTTCTTATCTCGTCAAGTATGGTATTATAGCAATCGTACTGATTGGCATGGGTTCTTGCGACATTATAGAGCTGCTGCATTCAAGGGCTTGTTTGAGATGGTTCTCAACTTGGAAGATGACACGATGGGTGAAACGTTTATGTATCTTTTGTCAAAACACTCGTAAACACGCGGATCATAGTACCTATTGGAAGATCCTACAAAATTATTTAAATAATATTTCATGATAAATTTATGCAATTAAAACATCATTTATAGGAAATATGAGAAAAAAAAATATAAAAATACTTCAACGAAAAAGAAAATAAGAATACCAATATAGCTAAAAAGTTGAAATTAAACCATGAACTAACAAGTAATAAATTTCGAAAACAAACCAACAATTTATAAGGCCTTTTAATCTAACAAGTTTCATAATGACAAGTCTATCTTTCTAATGTTCTAATCTAACAATCCATTCAAGACATTCTCATTATCCTACATGTAATATCCACCTCCATTACCATTGACTTCATTATCAATGCTCGGAATCTCCATGTCATTGGATGCATTAACCAAATAATCTTCATCCAACTCCGCAATTGAATATTCAAGATTATCCACATGTCAATAATCATTTGATGGGAGATCATCAATATTATACTCAATTGTCTTCTTATCTTTTTTCTTCGTGGCTAACTTTGAATTAGCCACCACATACACAACGTCATTCATACTCTTTTGCTTCAAACAATTCATTCTCTTGGTATGAACCTAAACAATAAAAAATTAAATCATATACAATAAGTTCAAGGAAAATTTATAAAGAAAACCAACTATATGGATGCGTAGAAATTTACCATGTCAAAAGCATTCCAATAACGTTTACACCCAGAATACCTACAAGTCAAGCTCAACAACCGCATTGCAAACTTTTGCAACTTCAGAATTTCATCGCCGTATGACTCTCACCATTGTGCCCGAGTCTTTGTTTGAATTCCATTCTTGGTCATTCTACTACCAAATAAATTTGATTGCCTCTTGAAAAGTTCAACTTGGGCTAAAATCATGATACACTCCTCTTTTTCCGCCATTCTTTCAAAACACTCATACAACCCACGTTTTGTTAGTAGTGCCCTAGGACCATTAGCATATGTTGTACGTTTTATATCTTTTTGAGCATTTCATCTGAATAGTTAATTTTGCTTATGAACATCAAATGCGTGATTTGATAGTAAAACTCATTTGCTTATGTAATTACTATTCTAGTTGTCCCTAATTTTATGTAATCTACTTACAATAAAATAAAACTAGTATGATGTTTGATTGATGATTATGTTTTACTAATCATGTGTAATAAGTACAAATCATATCATAGATGCAATATATTGAGATATATCGTATCGGACGTGATCCTTTAGAGAAGTAATACTTCATGGTCCTTAGTCATAAGTACTACTTCATCAATACTATTTTAGAATCCTTAGACCTTATGTCTCCATTGATTCTAGCATGAATGGAGCCACGTTTTGACTCAACGGGACGTTACTTTTAATCGAGTAATCAATACGACTGATGATCAGATGTAGCGTTCTATCATGGCTTGAATGTGAGAGGCATTGTCAGGAATTTGTCCCTCTCTATTATTAGAGAGTTATCCATGGGCCCCTCGATAGGGAAAGACTGTCTAAATGCATGGCCGTGCTCAAATGTATTTGATAAAGTAGTTATCATATACTATTTGTTGGAACAGTCTACCTGGAGATCGAGCATAAATACAATTAAGCCTAATAAGAGTGACGACTACCATGCATTATGCTTAATTAGGATATCGCGAGACAAAGGGATTAAAATAGTGGATTGATATTAGGTTCCACCGTAAATTCATTCACTTTGGGTAGTCACAATGTCCTGGTAGAGACCGCTTGTGATTTATGAACTCACACTACTACTAAGTGTGTTTTCATTGCCATTGTGATATGAACCTACATGGTCACACACATAGACGAGTTAACCAGCTTCATGTCCAGATTCAATGAATCTAGAATGTGTCTAGGTTCATTGTATCTGACATTTATTTTCTGAGAATAATAAAGTTGTTATTATTTCGAATTAGAGAGAATGGGGTATTTTTGGTATTTGGTTTTAACTGGGATTACGTGGGAGTTATTATCCGATAAAGACTCCCACTACCAGTAGAAGTGGATAAAACGTGGGAGTTGTTCTTGAAACAAACTCTCACAACCTATATAAACCTTTCTTGGCCGAAACCCTAGGATTAATGCTTGAGCCGCAATAAACCATTTTTTCTCCCGAAATCAGATTTCTGGATTTCTGCCCTTCTCTTCTTTCTATATTCCTGAAACTCAGAAACGAAGAGCTAGCACTCGCTACTCGTTTCGTCGCATGGATACCGGTAGAAAGCGATTCCACAAGGGAAGGCTTTTGGTGGCAGCAGCACTCATCCGAAAGACAACATCTTTAACCGAAAAATGTAAGTAATTTTTCGTTGTTTTCGATTCGTTTTTGTATGATCGGATCCTTCAGGGGAAGACTTATGGGTATTTAGAACGAGTTTCTGCCCATGAATCCCTTCACGTTTAACTTCCAAATCCGCTTTAAAATCAACAATATAATTAACCGAAGGTTGAGGTAGTACTTGGCGGTATGCAATGGCCGATGCAATTGTCTTTGTCATTTCCCATCAATGATTTACCATAGAGGCTCATAACTAAATGGTGAAAAATAAATGAAATTAGTCTCCAGAGTAAAACTCTCGAAAGTAGACAGGGAAAAGATAAAGATGTCAACTTTATCCTAATTAATTCAGGACTCAACAAAAAGAATGAGGAGAAAGATCCCATTAGTTCTAAATCCGTGAATGAAATAGACAATCAACCCCTACCCACAAAACAAAAGGCCAAGGAAAACAACATAATTTTGTATAATTGTAAATGGAAATAACTGGAAATAAAATTCTCAAAACAACAGAATTTGATTATCCTCAAGATTGTAACCATATTTCATCAATGAAAGAGCATAAAATTGAAGTTTACATGCAATGAATGACAATTGTACATAGAATGCGGGAATACAATGGGATAATAAGAATTAGAAAAGATAAACGTGGGAATTGAAAAAATCAACACCAACACTGCAAACTCACTCATACAAACAAAATATTTTATTTAAGCTCATCTATATTTCAAGTTTCGTCATTTATTTGAGTCTTTCTCCTTCTTCTTTTTCCCTTTCTCTCATTTCACGGGTTAGTAACGTTTTTTTGGATAATATCTCTAAACACAATTTTGTTATGACTATAAAATCCAAAGTTACTTACATTTTCTTGACACCATGAAAAAATATTTTGTATTTTTTCTTTTGCTCGACCATTTCCTCATAAATGAAACCCATGGCCGGATTCTCATATGAATCAACCATCGAAGAACTTTAATCAAATGATATGATCATTTTAAGCACACCCCAATGTCTCTCCAAAACTCCTCCTCCATAACCAAGTTCTCAACGACTTCTATCCTTAGACTTCAAAAAGGGGATTAGATCTCCACTCATTTGACGTGAACATCCATATCAATGTTCTCTTGTTATCATTTAGGCATCCCAAAGTCAAGTAAGAGGTAGCAAACCGAGTGATTTTCGGCCTCACTAAGTATTTCCCATCGGTAAAATAATACAACAAACATATAAAAGAAGTCCTCCCATAGATGTATGATGCGATCTTCTTACGATGAACAATTGTTTCTTTATGAACCATGGCCTTCTTCTCAAGATTCTCCAACATCGCGTTCATACAATGTGTCGCGCAAGGTGTCCAACCCAACTTCTTTCTTTTCTCCATGAGTTTCTCTCCCGCCGCCTTGTAGTTTGCCGCATTGTCCATCACAATTTGAACATTTTCTTCTCTCACCTCCTCGACAATCTCATCCATCACATGAAATACTTTCTTGGCCATTTTTTATATGCTTGATGCTTCAATCGATTTAAAAAAATATCGTTCCCTTAGGATTATTCACAAGAAAATTAATAATAGTCCTCCTCCTCTTGTTGGTCCATCCATCCGTCATTATCTCAGGTTTGGTGTATTCGACTTGTTACTTCAAATATTTCACCATTATCTCATGATAAAATCGTGGCTTGAAACCCGGTTCATGCTTCGTGATCAATTCAAACATTTTCTTAAACTTCTCACATTTGACCACATTGAATTGTATCGTGTTGTTGTAAAAGAAACGAGTAATTTCCTGGCAAGCATCCTCTCTTATATTCTTCTTGAATATGCTATTAAATGTAGATTGACTAGCTCATCTTACCTTGAAAAGAACCTCGGATATTGACTCATCCGCTTGTCTTTTTCTACTCGAAATTAATTTTTCTTCTTCTTCCTAACCACGTTCTTTAATATTGGTTGCACCCTCCTCATATTGTTTTCGCTTCTTGATCAATATTTCTTGCAAAAAAATCACGATATCCTACATCTTTTTCCTGAATTCGTCCGGAACATTTGGGAAGCCTCGCCATCCTTTTTAGTATATGTCAATTATTGTTTCAGCCGATAAACACCACCGCTTACCACATTTGGACAATATTTTCAACTAATTGTTCTCGGATTCTCATTTACCATAGTTTCATTCTTCCATCCCAAATCACTCCTATTCCCGGCGGTTTTCTTTCGAATATTTTATTAACAACATCCAATGCTAAATCAATGCCCACACTTCCACTGCCCGATACGGACGCTCCCGACATCTTATCTCTCCTTAGTTCTCGACGACTATGTATCTATAAAAATTGAACAAAAAAAACATACAAGCATGAGATAAAAACAATGGCATATTAAAATATGGAGTATAGACTAGACACAAATTTAGGTATATTAAGAACACATATTTAGCGTGATGCACTACGTAGAAGCGGCCAATTACTATTAAAGTATTTAGAAACTTGTTTATGGATGCAATAGCAAAAGATAACCTCAAATTCCAAAAAACAAATGTTAAATAAAATTATCTCACCATAGAACCAAATAGACATGTTGTTAAAATGTCAATATCGTAAGTATAATAATCTACTAAACAATAGGAAGGAAGACGAAAAAATGCAATAGCATTCCTTAAGTCATTATGGCAACCAAACCATTCAGAGATAAACGCACTAACATAATATCATTATGTACTGAAAATGTATACATGAAACAACAACTAAACTTTAATCTAACATACACAGTGATGAACACACAAAACCCCATCTCTGAATATTATTTCTGCATACATTAGTATAAATGGACGATGACAAATAGCCTCTTATCCATTTAAAAAGAAATTCTAACTTTATCAATATAATATACATATTAAAAAAGAACTCAAATATTGATTGAGCAAAAGAAGATTAGCGTCGTCAAATCATACCGGATTATTTTTGCAAAAAAATATGTACTGAGCAACGCTGATACATCTATTTGCAAATAGAGAAAGGAAAAATCGATTATGCCATATTTTCAAACCAAATCAACGTTGAAATAGGAGCCAACGGTGAGAATAGATGATGACCAAATTGATTAGAGTTGGAACGGAACTCAAAATTAGATTTTTCCCATCCATCCAGATATGTATATGGGTACAACTTTAACAACCATAATGTCTTTCAAAGTGATGTTTTCTCTCGTTGCCTGAGTATAAATCTTTTTTCCTCATGTAGCTCTAGTAGTTCATCGATCGAATTCCTTAATATAACTCTTAAACTTGCAGGGTGAAAGGTTTTGCTATTAATGTCGTTCCGACAACTTGACTTTAATTTCTTCACCTTATCGTTTGGTTATAGTAAGTCTAGATTATCTTTTAGGTTGAACAGATTAATACAATATCATTCTTTGTGGATGAAGTAGCCAAGTGGTATGAGAAAATAATGGCTCTTGATAGCTAAAAGGTTGTTAAAAATAATATTTTGAACACGAGAATTTTTTTACATTAGAAACAAAGCTTTTGTGGTGGTGTGTGGTTAGAATTCATCTGTGTTGAGCTTTAGTTGTTGGAATGAGTAAAGACAATCTCCAATTTCGCCGTCTGGTAAATGTGTATTAGTGCATCTAATAAACTTGATCAAGTATTATTCTTAATTATAATCACCATAAATTATATATATAAAAAGAAAATATTTCAACCAAATAAAAAATTCAGGCAGTAATCAAAATAATTATCAAAATATACAACTAAAAAAATTCAGTCAATAATCAAAATCTACAACGAAACAAACAAAATTAAACAAAATGTACAAACTTTTCTACCTTATTAGTTGGTTAGTGTTTCATTGTGAACAATACTTCTAGCAAAACACAAACGAATATGAACATAAAATTCTAGGTGAAAGAAATCTAAAAACACACTTTTAGTTTAAAACAATGTGGAGTAGAGAGAGCAAGAAAAGAAGAAGAAAATGTATTACCTTTGAGACCAAGAAATACGAGCACATGTCAAGATTGTAGTACGGATCGGAAGAAAATCAACTATATGGATGAATAAAAATTTACTCTCTCAAAAGCGCTCCATTTTCGTTCACAACCGGAAGAACTACAAGTCAAGCTCAACACCCAAATTGCAAACTTTTGTAACTCCAGACATTCATTACCTTATGACTCCCACCATTGTTCTGGAGTCATTTTTTTGGATTCCATACTTAGCCATTCAACTACCAAAGAAATCTGATTGGCCCTTGAAAAGTTGAGCTTCAATAATGATACTTTCCTCATTTTTTCAAGACACTCATACAACCCAGGTTTAACTTCCGAATCCACCTTGAAACCATCACTATAATGCAACCAATGGTTGAGGTAGTAACCGGAGGAATGCAATGGCCGATGCAATTGCCTTTGCCATCTTTCATCAATGATTTTCCATAGAGGCTCGTAACTAAATGGTGAAATTTTGGGCAAGCCTTATCATTGTTTTTATTACATGGCAAGTGTTGTTTCCACCGATATACACTTCCGCTTACCACATTTGGACAATATTTGCAACTAATTGTTCTCGAATTCTCCCTAACCATAGTTCCATACTTCCATCCCGAATCGCTCCTATTCCCGGCAATTTTCCTCCGAATATTTTATTTGACAACATACAATGCTAGAATCAATGCCCACACTTCCACTATCCGATCCGGGCGCTCCCGACATCTTATATTTCCTTAGTCCTTGACGACTATGCATCTATAAAAAAATGAAAAAAAAAATACAAGAATGAGATAAGAACAATGGCATGTTAGATATAGAGTATAAACTACAAGAATTCAAGCACCTTAAGCAACACCCTTTTAGCTAAGCCAATGAAGATTTATCAATAAGATAGATAAGGGAAAATCCAATAAATTACATGATACTCTACGTAGGAGTGACCAATTACTGGTAAAGTATTTAAGAACTTATTTATGGAGGTCGTAGCAAAACATAACCTCAACTTCAAAAAGTATGTTACGTAAAATGATCTCACCATAAAACCAAATCGATCTATTGTTGAAATGTCAATGTCGTAAGGATCATAATCTACTAAACAATAGACAGGGAGATGAAATATAAAACGTAATAGAATTCCTTGAGTCATCATGGCAACCAAATCGTTCAAAGATAAACGCACCAAGATAATCGCAAGAGAAACATAACAAGTTAATGAATATGATAAGCAAAGATATATTTTCGCATTTACTTCCGATAAAACAACGACAACTATCAATCAAGTCCTAGAATATACAACTGATTCAAAATTCCAATATCAGCTTAATATATCCAACCTCACAAGTTGAAACCCAACTCACTATTAAGTCTGGAGTGAATTCCTCAGTTGACTTAGATGTATAGATGTGTAATTTACGCCAACAAAAACAAAGGCTTCGTATATATTACAATACTAAACTTCTTGTACAAGACAACTATGACTCTTATATATGGTAAGATATAAACAAACATACAAATTATAAAATCTCAACCTAATAGGAGCAAATGTAATATATGAATTTCTAATAATAACGAAAAAAGTAAAATTTGAAAATTCAATGACAAAAAGTTCTCATTTACCTTTTTTTAGGATAGTTTTATCCCAAGCTTTGCCCGGTTTTTTCAACTGAGAACCTCCTGTAGTCTTCGCGAAATCTTTTTTTCAAGCATCCACGCGAACTTATCTGATACATAAGTAAGTAAATGGTAGTAGTATATTTGATACATACTCGAGAACACCGGACGATGTGCTAATCTTGTACTACCGGCAAAACAATGTGTGTTAGATATAAAGACAGAACAAAAAAAAGCTGAATAATAACAAAAAAACACTACCTAAACTTCTGATGCATGAAATGTGCAACGTCATCTCCTTACCTGTTGAATGTTTCTCTAAATGTGCCTCTTTCAATCACTTCCATAGTCTAATAAGCCTTTTCTTTTGTTACCGACTGTAAGAGAAACTGAAGTAATTCCTCTAGCACTAGTCATTTTCTTTGGAACTGGTGAGGACGGTGAAGGCACCAAAAACTTATCCATGCCGGCACTATCGAAGATTCTTCATGAACGCTAAAATCGTACGTCCACCTGAAAACCCGCATCCAAAGATTGCAGAATTTACATTGCCCTCGTCGCTGTGCACATGGGAAAATAGACTTTAAAACTTGCATTAACTTATGCCTATTTAAATTTTAGTGATATAAACCCGATTTTATCGCATTTTGAACTTTCAGTAGTATAGCCGGGATATGCGTATTTGGGTAAACCTTTAACAACCACAATGTCTTTCAAAGTGATGATTTCTCTCGTTGCATGAGAATAGCATTTGTGTTCCTCATGTAGCTCTAGGAGTCCATCAATTTAATTCCTTAGGCCATCACTTGTAAGGTGAAGGGATTTGTCATTGATGTCGTTCCGACAACTTGACTTTAACTTCCTCTTATCGTTTGATTATTGTAAGTCTAGATTATCTTTTAGAGTTGAACAAAATTGTTCAACTGCAATACAATACCATTTTTTGTGGACAAAGTAGCCAAGTTGTATGAGAAAATAATGGTTAATGATAGTTAAAAGGTTGTCAAAACAATTTTTTGAATGCGGGGATATTTTAACATTAAAAGAAAATATTTTGTGGTGGTGTGTAGTTCCGATTCACCTGTGTTGAGGTTTAGTTGTTAGAATGAAAATATACCATCTCCAATTTCGTCTCCTGGTAAAGGTGTATTAGTGCATGTATCTTGTCCGTTATAATCGCCACAAACTATACGTATAAAAAAGAAACGATTTCAACAAAATAAAAAAATTCAGACAGTAATCAAAATCTACAACTGAAAAAAATCTAGGCAGTGATCAAAGTATACAACTAAACAAACAAAATCAAACAAAATGTACATATACCTTTTCTGCCTTAATAGTTGGTTATTTGGTTCATTGAGTCAATACCTCCTGCAAAACACAAACCAGTTTTAACATAAAACCCTAGGTAACACCAATATAAAAACACATTTTTAGTTTAAAACAATGTGGAGAAGAGAGAAAAAAATCTATTACCTTTGAAACCAAGCAATACGAGCACATGTCAAGGTTACCAATATCAAAATATTAACTCGAAACGGAAGGGGTCAAAAAACTCGTAAACACGAGGATCGTAGTACATATTGGAAGATCCTACAAAAATATTCAAATAAATTTCATGATAAATTGATGCCAATAAAGACAACATATATATGCAGTATGATAAAAAAATATATAACAATACTTCAATAAAAAAGAAAATAAGAATACCAATAGATTTAAAATTTGAAATTAAACCATAAACTAACAAGTGATAAACTACGAAAGCAAATCAACAATTAATAAGGTCTTTTAATCCAACAAGTTCCATAATGACAAGTCTATCTTTCTATGTTTTAATCTAGAAAACCATTCAAAACATTTCCATTATCCTTCATGTAATCTCCATCGACTTCAATTATCAATGCTCGAAATCTCCATGTCATTGGATGCATTAACCAACTCATCTTCATCCAACTACGCAATGGAATCTTCAAGATTATCCACAAGTCAATCATCACCCGATGGGAGATCGTCAATACCATTATCAATTTTTTTTTCTTTTCTTTCTTCTTTGTGGCTAACTTTGAATTAGCCATCACATACACAACATTATTCATGGTCTCTTGATTCAGACGATTCATTCTCTTGGTATGGACCTAAACAATAGAAATCAAATCATATACAATAAGTTCAAGGAAAATTTATAAAGAAACCCAACTATATGTATTAGTAGAAATTTACTATCTCAAAAGCGCTCCAATTTCATTCACACCCGGTAGAACTACATGTTAAGGTCAACACCCGACAAATGTTTTAACTACAAGTCAAGATATATAGTATAGATTTTACACAAATTCAGGCATATTAAGAAACACCTCTTTAGCTTATCCAATGAAGATTTATCAATAAAATAAGTAAGGGAAAATCCAATAAATTACATGATACACTATGTAGGAGTGGCCAATTATTGGTAAAGTATTTAGGAACTTGTTTATGGAGGCATTATCAAAAAATAACTTCATATTCAAAAATCTGTTACGTAAAATGATCTCACCATAGAACAAAATCGATATGTTGTTAAAATGTCGATGTCGTAAGAATCATAATATACTAAAAATAGGCAGGGAGATGAAAAACACAACACAATAGCATTCCTTGAGTCACCATGTCAACCTAACCGTTCATAGATAAACGCGCCAACATTATCTCATAAGAGAAACATAACAAGTTCATGAATATGAATATTAAAGTAGAGACATATATTTTCGCATTTGTTGCCGAAAAAACAATGTCAAATCTATCTAGTCCTAGAATAAACATCCGATTCAAATTTCCAATATCAGGAAAACACATTCAACCCCACTAGTTGGAACCCAACTCACTATTAAAGTGTAGAGTGAATTCCTTAGTGATGTAAATATAAAGTATATTTTAACTAGTACTGAAAAGGTATACATGAAACAACAACTAAATTTTAATCTAACATATACAATGATGAACAAAAAAAAAATCATATCTCTGAAAATTCTTTCTGCATACGTTAGTATAAATGGACGATTATAAACAGCCTTTTATCCAATTAAAAAGAAAATTTGCTAACTTTATCAATATAAATGAAAAAAGAACTCAAATATTGATTTAGCAAAAGAAGATGAGTGTCGTCAAGTCATGCCTGATTATTTTTCACAACTAATATGTACTACTAAACAACGATGATCACATCTATTTACAAATGGTTCGTCCGCGGGTATTGGGGTTCAGCCTATTAAATCAAATATTGGCTGATTCACTCATTCCTAAAAAAAAAACACTCTATTTCTCTCATATCTTCTTCCCCAAAAGAAACCCATTGATATTCTCCCTCAAATCCATCATCCTCACAATCCTTCACCCTAACCCAAAGATTCTCTCTCTCTCTCTCTCTCTCTCTCTCTCTCTCTCTCTCTCAATTACATGCCTCCCAAAAGAAAAGCTATTGCAAGTGAAGTTCTTCAAGAACGACTTTTGGAAGAAGTAGGTGAACTTTTGTTGAAGATGAAGACTCTCAAATTGCTCAATTTATTTCATCCAATGTCGAAGATCTCTACAACACTTTGACCACTCGAGCTCGTTGGGAAGAAAAAATATCTCCCGGTAAGAGAATTATTGTTGATCACTTACACGGGTTTAAGTGGGTAATAGAGAGATTCCACAATCAATGTTGGAGATATTTACTAGATTATGATGCACCCATTTATCCCACTTTGATTTGCGAATTTTATGCCAATGTCGTATACTCTTCAAATCTCTCAAGTTTTTCCACTAGAGTTAATTGCCAAGATTTTCAAGTTCTTATATTTCTCTTTGTATCTATATTCCACATGAACTTGAGTGTATGAGTTTTACATGTTTACTTTGAGTTAGATGTTTTGCTTGGGTTATATATGCTTGACTTTGATTATATGATATATGGTGTTCAATCTAACTAGTTTTGCATATAGGACACTTGACTTAGACTTTCCTTGATCATATTCATAGTCTTGTGTTCCTATGTATTGCATATAACACATAAGTCATCTAAGTTTTCATAACAATTAATTCACCTTATATGCTTAATCAACATACTTCTTGTTAATGTGATCATTTAAGCAAAGAAGTTTTAGAAAAACTAAGAAGTTTTAGAACCTAATTCACCCCTCTTAGGTTCGACCCTATCGGGTATTTCACAATACCTTGGACTTCAACACACACTTCAATAGTTAAGAGCTCACTTCAAGATGAATTTCAATTGAGATGAGTGACTCTTAACTTCTTGATCTTCCTTCTTTGTATTGCAACCACTTCCAAGGCATTGTTGAGTACACTTTAAGCTTGTGTCATGGAGTCTTGCATTGTGTAGCTTCTTCTCAATGAATCCTTCAAAGTGATCATTGATATGTCATCTTCAATGTTGTAGGATTGTCACCTTTGAGGTTCACGGAAGTTTTCTTACCGTTTTCATCAATGTAGGCGTGAGTTATAGATCCTATCATCAAAACTCAATCTCACACAAACATGAGAACTTCTCAATATTTTGTTAGCATCAAAACTAGATTGATCACATTTGCCCTTAGAGTTTACAATAACTTCTTCAAATTTTATAATTGATGTGCTTATAAATGTTTTAAAAAACTTTCCTAGTTGAAAATGAGTAGCATATTCCTTCCTTAGTTGGCATGTTTTTGGGCAATCCTCATGATTGTTATAAAATTTTTAATGACCAACAAGTTTCTCCATAAATGTTTTCCATCTCATCCTTCTTAAATGCTTTTCATTTGGATCTTTTATCTATATTTAAAGAAAATGAGGAGAAAAATGCTTTTCATCTTGGCACTCTTATAAAAAAAATTTATTTTGACGAAAATAGGGAGAAAATTTGTGTTGCAAATGTGCCATGAAAGGGTACTCTACAAAAGGAGAAATCTAATAAATTTGCAAAAAATGAGAGATAAGGGATTTTATAAAAAAAATGGGTAGTATGCTTTTCCAAACCAACTACTTGCTTCGATCATATGTTATGTTGCATGTTTTGTCTCCTTATCTCATATTTTTGGTATCTTGTGCTATTTTGTCTTATCCTTTTGATACTTCTTATTCTCATTTGCATCAATGTTTTGTCATCGTAAAAAAGGGGGAGATTGTAACTCTTAAAGGAAAAATGCAATCAATCTAATTTTGATGATAACAAACCATTGAGAAGTTCACATGTTTGTGTGAGTGTGTTGTGATATGATAAATTTTATATCTCACACCTACATTGATGAAAATGGAAAGAAATCATTCATGAACCTCAAAGTTGTCCACCAATGACGTTGAAGATGCTAAAACATGAGAATAACCAAAAGATCGGACAATTCCTTGTGTGCTATATCAAGGATCACTTTAGATGATTCGTTGGAAGAAACTATGAAAAGTAAGACCTCTTGGTACATGCTTTGGTGTCCACACTTCAATACCTTGGAGGTTGTTACAATGGAGAGAAAAGAAGGAAGTTCAATAAGTTAAGAGCTAATCAATCTCAAATAAAGTAAAAAAAACTCTTAACCACAAAGTGATGAAGTACATGTTGCTACATTCGTAAAGATTCCAAAAGGTTAATGAAGATGGTTTCAAGTGAAGCTTAAAGAAGTTTATAAACATCTTAAAAACTTGAAGACCTTGAAAGTTAGTCGTATACTACATATGTACATCTCTTATGACTAATCTATTTTGAAAATAATCGTTGAAGCTCTTGCATGATTTCAAAACCTTCATTCCAACATGATTTGATCTTAAACAAGTTTTAAAAATGTTAGTCAAAGTGTTTGACTAGCCTTTGTTCTTAAACATATTTGAAAAGACTTGAAAATGTCAAAACACTGTCGCGGATGAAGCCGCAGACAAAGCGTCATCATGTGCATCGTTCACAGCCTACCGTAGACGAATGCCGCGGACGATGCATCGTCCTATGATTCGTCCACGACTGCCAGTTTGTGTCTGGCGGCTAGTTTAACAACTTTTTGTATTTTGCAAAATCTCTTTCATCTCGTGACCGTTTTCTATGGTATAAAAACGACTTGTTTAATCTTTCTAAATATGAAGAGAAAAACTAACAAGTTGCAAACTTTCCAAACACTATGAAGAGTTTAATTCCTTCAATCTTTCTCAATATACTTCATTTTGATTTAGAGCTTCATATTCATACTCTTCTATCTTCAAAATTGCTTAGAGCTTTCAATTGTATTATTCAATCCATTGAGAGATTTGTGTAATGGGCTAAATTGTAAAGTCCCAGCTCATACACTTTTGGTAAAAGAGTTGTATGGCAATGTTTGGTTGTGTGAGAGTCGTGGTATTGGGTTACCTTAGTAGAGTGAAACTTTCTTGTAATTGTAGAAACTAGGGTGAGTAGTCAAACCGAAAAGTAAGAACGGTTGATGTGTTCGTAAAACCTCATCATTTAGTATACTATATTAGAGAAGGTGATCACAAGGGTGTTGAATGGTTGCGTAGTGCATAAAAGACCAATAGTTTGTTTTGCCCTTGAAAGATTACTTGTTGCATAAAAGACCGTTAGTTGGTTCTAGCCTTCCGTGTATGTTATCACAAATCAAAGCTAGTGGAATTTGCTAAAATTCTAAGTGTCCCTAAATAGTGGATGTAGATCATTGAGGATCGAACCACCATACATCATTGTTTTTGCTCTATCTAACACTTCCTACTTACTTTCAAGTTCTTGTTATTATTAATTGTGGTTATATGCTAAATGAACTTATTTGTACGAGTTTCATTTGTTCTACTTGAGTTAAGTAACTTGTGTAGCTTAGTAGACTTTACTTATCACCCTCTTTGCATTAATCCAGAATCATTTGTGATATAGTCTTTTTTATATCTTCTTGTGATCTTCTAAGGTTAGTTGCTTAGAGTGTATGATACCAAAACATACTTGTTTTCCTCTAACCTTGAATCAAACATACCAGTGGCCTAAGTTTTCCCACCATCAACTCTACTCATCATGCTTAATCAACATACTTGCTATCTATTTACTCACATAGGTGAAGATTTGTTTAGAATAGCGAAAAAAGTTTTGAGGACATAATTCACCCCCTTTTAAGTTCTCCTATTCGAGTATTTCAATAATAATAATAAACATAAATGAAAGAATTTCCAAACCGGAAGTTCTCAAATAATTCAACAAATATAAAGAAATCACTGGAATGGTGCTCCACGGAATTATATGCTTCCAGGTCTCTGCAGCCAAACTCAAATAGAAAGTTGCTAAGCCAGAAATAGGGTTGGATCATTCTGCTCCTAGACCATAATCACCAAGGAAAAAGTTTCTTTAGCAGCATAGAAACAATCATAATTATCTTCAGATAGTGAACCACTTACTGAAAGAGAATTCATCAAGGATAATGAGGAGTTAATCGGCTTACAGGGGGATTAAGTTCTCACATTTCCTTTCCCAGCGGGCAAATAAAATTATTCAGGAACATAAAGAATGACATTGCTTAGAAATGGACTTTGAATAAGAATATTAAACATTAAATTGAGAGCAAATCTAAGCAGGGTGACACTTCAAACAAGAAACGATTATAACAGAACAGCAAAGGAGATGATGACAATGTTACGTATGCATTAGCAGAAGCTTGCGTATGCATAGTCTGTAGACGAATATCTTGGTCATAGAGATCAATGCTTTAGCAGAAGCTTCAACCTACAAAACCTCTGAAATCGTAAGATAGAAACTGTTGGCTAATCTGCAAACTGAATTCACCCTATTATACAAGGAAACTAGTAATGTCAGAAAAACTCTGGACGAACAGTTTCACATATTCATTTGAAATTTGTTTCCAAATACACCCATAGTTGCTGTCAATGATTGGGGGAGGCTTGCAATGACAATAAAAAGCAACCAACATTTTCTTCTTAAGATTTCGCATTATTGAGCATAAAGAAATGGAGAGCATGTATTAAGCAACCTACAAAAACAATTCATTGATTTACGAAAACGACCCAATTATTTGAGATTAAGACTTTGTTGTTGTTTTTAAATCATATTATCGAGCAATCTCCAACAAACAAGATAAAAGAATATTTTGCCTCAGAATCTTTTGAAGTTACTATAAGGCTACCGATTCTATCAAAGCTCTTTTTGGCACCCACATAAACCACTGATAAAACCAGTGATAATAAGGTAGAAAGGCAGATCATTTACTAATAAGATGGATCAAAGCCCGTGGGCCGATATTCACTTGGTGAATTCTGAGTGGCATGGGGACAGCTGATTTTTTCCACAATTCTAATATAATTCCAAAAAATAATGAAGCAAATACTCCCTCCATTTCGGGGTGAAAATCGTCTGTACAATTATATAAACACATATATAATTGTGATTGGTTGGGTACATAGACGGGACAAATGATTTTTTGCCCTCTGTTTCACAGATTCCTGAAGTTTGGGTACCAGAAAAAGGCTAATGATAAAAGGCAGCCACAAATAAACTTCTAAGATTTCATCACTGCTAAATCCATAACAACATATCCAAGAAAAATAATCAAATATTATTTTAGTAATTATTTCATTTGACTTCATAAACATAATTATTTGACAAAAATGTGATGAGAAAATCACTATGAAAAAGGAAAAAACAAAAACCCTCAGATCTCATAGCTTTAATAAATCATTGAAGGCTTGAAACTGATGGTATCATTCAACAGAAGATTCTACTTGCCACCGAGAATAATCAACCACCGCCGGTGGTGCATGCGTGTGTGCGTGAGTGTACAGGTAGAGACGGCGGTGGCTGATTTTTCCGGCGATAAGCAAAGGCAACTGTTGAACAAAGAGGCATCAGGCCTGCTCAATATATAATTTTTTTTTCCATCATTGGGATTTATTTTCTGAAAATATTACAGAATCTTAAGAAAAAATGAGAAAATATAAAAAACATAAATACGGTAGACGGCGGAGCCATCGAGAGAAACGCCATTCTCGGTCGACGATTTGGGGGAAATAAATTAGGGTATGCTTTTTTTTTTTTGCCTAGTAAGAATTAGGGTATGCTGGTTTGTTGAGTGTGGACGTTGTAGTGATTTATATCGGATAGCAGAACGACGTCGTCGAGGTTTGAGTTCGTGGGCTAAGAATTTGTATAAGGCCATGTTCTGTAGTCTGTGGGCCCTATTTTTGTAAAATTGGCCCACATTTTGGAGGGGTGAGCTTTTGGCATAAATGATAGGGAACGCGTCTTCAGTTTTTATGGTGAGCCCGTATGTTGGGCGTACCCCACTAATTCGATAGGATATGGTACAAAATAAATTTATAGTTCACAACATAAACAAACTACCCCGGATATTATATCTCTATTTTGTACCAAAATTCATATAAGACTTCTTTTAAAGTGTATTTCTTCGAGATACAAGATACATGAGTTAGATCTGTCTTAAATCTTCACATAGTTAAACTTATTTTCTTTGTTCCTAGGAGAAATCGTTCAACTCGAACTTGATTTGAATCCTTTATCAACTTTCTACATCTTTTCGACGCAAATTTGTAAGACGGTTAATACGCCCATGATCCTATAAATTGTCGATCCCTAAGGAAAATGTTGAAACTGATCTTCTCTTACTCTTGTGGTTCAAGGATTGCGATAGAGATGTTGCGAAAAGATTATGTATGTGTTTATCTTACTAGTTTTAATTTTAGTATCTCCTAACCATCCAAGTTTTCTTGGTTGTAGATTTTGTCTGTTTTAATTTTAGAAAATCATTGTATAACTTTTATTTTCTTTTATTATCAAATTTTTTTTGATTGTAATAGCCTCGCCTATTTTGTCATTAATGAAAATTTTTTATTCAGGAAAAAAATAGTCGTAGACTCAACTCACTCTTCATCAATTGGTCAATTTATGAAGTTTGTATTTGCTTGAAACGCTTGAACTGGACTTAAATTTTGCATTTAATAACCTGTAGGGCAATTTTTTAATTAGGGTAATTTTTGAAATTAGGGCAATTTTGAATTTAGGGTAATTTAGACATTAGGGTAATTTTTTAAATTAGGGCAATTTTGAAATTAGGGGTTTTGTGAATTGGGTCTATCTTGAATTTAGGGTTTTTTGTGAATTAGATAATTTGTGTATCTATGCATGTAGACTTGTGAAAATGTCAACAGAGATGTTGTGAATGTGCGAAATTAAATTTATAGCATTTGTGATTTTAGGGAATTACAGAACAATTGAAATTTATTTTTTGGTAATTTGTGATTTGTGAATCGATGTTACTAGTATATTTGTTGAAATAACCTGTGTTTTTCTTGATAGTTTGTATGTATATTATTTTTTGTATAGATGGCCGTACCCACTCATCTTCAGCCCGGTCCTTTCGATCCGACCGTCTTGAACAAACAAGCATCCCATAGATCCTTAAGAATTTGGCTAGGAGATGCGACACTGAACGAACCTTTAAAGGTTATTAAAAGTTCGGGAAACTTTTACGCCGCCTACCGTTGAGAAACCAACCCTAGGGTAATAGACCTAATAGACCGGGTAGGTTTTGGAGGTTGCTGTAGGTTAGGTAATATGAATGTAGATCACGCTCTCGTGACTGCATTAGTTGAGAGGTGGCGCCCGGAGACCCACATGTTCCACCTCCGTTGCGGTGAGGCGACCATCACACTAGAGGACGTAGGCTGTCTTCTAGGACTACCCACCAGGGGCCAGGTAGTGTCGTTGAGTCACAGCTACAATTACACCAAGGGTCAATGGGTTGATCACGCCTACAATCTTTTAGGATTTAGACCTAGTCAGGCTGCAATCAAGGGGGAACACTTTGCAGCTGGTAGAGGTGTATGCCCATATTAGTGAGCCCTTAGGAAATGATGCTACCGACCGCTAGGTACAGCAGAGAGCTAGGGCATTGATCTTCATCTTGTTGGGTACTTTTCTTTTCCCGAATAAGTCGGGGTCCCGGGCCAACATTCGTTATCTTCTAACCCTCGATGGTAACCTGGAGCATGACAAGCATTCCTGGGCCAGCGGTGTTCTCGCGCATTTGTACCGCCAAATGTGCATCTCGTGCATGACTGATTCCAAGGACATTAGCGGGTGTTGCTTGCTGATTCAGGTTTGTCCTCTGCCTTTAAATGTAAATGTGATTTTGTGATTTAAATATTTAATAATTGATTTTGTTTGTTTTGACCAGCTGTGGGCGTGGGAGCGTATTTCATTTCTCTGCCCGGCAAACCGAGGCGACATTCCGGATGAGATCCCCGCCGACGGTAGAGGACACGGGGCTAGGTGGAATGCCCCCCGGAGTTTCCGCAACGCTCCGAAATCGCAGCTGTTGGTGTTTCGCGAGCAGCTCGATTTGATGACCGAGACAAAGGGGGTGAGTCAATTTCATTGTTCTTGTTTTTGTTTTTCCGTTAAGTTATTTGCTTGACAGTAACATTTAATTATTTTTTTGACAGTTCATGTGGAGGCCGTACCCAGATGCGGTATATGCAGAGAGGGCGGCTCGGGATGCAGACTTTTTTAAGACGTGTCGATCCCGTACGCCACTCATCTGCTTCGAGATGGTTGAGTACCACTTACCCGACCGGGTAATGCGTCAATTTGGCTTCCATCAGGTGGTACCAATACCGGCAGGCACAGAGGGCACAGTTGAGGGTCGAGACCTCCACACGGTGACGGTGTTAGCCACAAACAAATGGGAGACTGTCCACTCTAGTTACATAAATCTGTGGTCCCATCGCGTCGATGCACTAGAGGCCGCTGCTCCCGCCATTGGTAATGTTATTGCACCAACCCGCGAGTACATGGATTTGTACAATCGCATTACGGTTCACCGCATAACAAACCCCCAAAACAGGACCCAAGGCCACTCGCGATGGGAATTCAACCCACCGCTACAGCAGAGGACATTTTTGTAAGTTTTTATTCGTGTACTTATTTCTTTGTTCATTTTTCGTCTACTGAATTTACTAATTTTAATATTCTGTTGCAGGAGGAGTCGTCCAGGGTGATGTTGGAAGAGTTCGAGAAGTCTGTCACTCGAACAAATTCGGAGTACAAGTCACTCATCACCTGGGCCGCCAAAACGATTAAGGATGCCTTCGCCGCTGCAGGAAAGTCGGTGTCATGCCGATCACGGGCCGCTGATGTTTTAAATGCTGACGTTCTGCATGTTAGTAGTGCCCTAGGACCATTAGCACATGTTGTGCGTTTTGTTATCTTTTTGAGCAAGTAATTGAATAGTTAATTTTGCTTTTGATTATCAAATGTGTGATTTGATAGTAAAACTCATTAGCTAATGTAATTACTATTCTAGAAGTCCCTAGTTTTATGTAATGCTTAATTACTATGAAATAAAACTAGTATGATTGTTGATTGATGATCTTGTTTTACTGATCATGTGTAATGGATACAAATCACATCATAGATGCAATATATAGGGATACATTGTATTGGGACGTGATCCAGTCGAGAAGTAATACTTCATGGTCTTAAGTCATAAGTATTACTTCCTCAATACTATTTTAGAATCCTTAGACCTTATGTCTTTATTGATTCTAGTATGAATGGAGCCACGTTTTGACTCAGTCGGACGTTACTTGTATGAGTAATCAATACGACTGATGATCGGATGTAGTGTCCTATCATAGCTTGAATGTGAGAGACATTGTAAGGAATTTGTCCCTCTCTATTATTAGAGAGAGATATCCATGGGCCCCTCGATAGGGAAAGACTGTTTAAATGCATGGCAGTGCTCAAATGTGTTTGATAAAGTGGTTATCAAATGCTATTTGTCGAAAGCATGTCTACCTGGAGATCGAGCATAAATATAATTAAGCTTAATAAGGGTGACGACCACCATGCCTTATGCTTAATTAGGATATCGCGAGACAAAGGGATTAAATAGTGGATTGATATTAGGTTCCGTTGTATATTCATTCACTTTGGGTAGTCACAATGTCCCTGCTAGAGACCGCTTGTGATTTATGGACTCACACTACTACTAAGTGTGTTTTCATTGCCATTGTGAGATGAACCTACAGGGTCACACGCATAGACGAGCTAACGAGCTTTATGTCCAGATTCAATGAATCTAGAATGTGTCTAGGTTCATTGTATCCGACATTTGTCTTTCCGGGAAATAATAAAGTGTTTATTATTCGAATTAGAGATAGGGGGCAATTTCGGTATTTTACCTATAGCTGGGATTACGTGGGAGTTATTATCCGATAAGGACTCCCACTACCAGCGAAAGTCTAAGGGGACGTGGGAGTTGAGGACTCCCATTGCCGAGAAGGAGTTGAGGGACGTGAGAGTTAGTTCCGGGAACAAACTCTCACACCCTATATAATAAACTCTTGGCCGAAACCCTAGACCACAATTCTTTTAGCCGAAATTAACCAAGAAACGCGAAATTAGATTTCAGCTTTCAGCCTCTCCCTTTTCTCTCTAATTCCCGAAAATGAAAAAGACGAAGAGCTAGCAATCGTCTGCCCGTTTGCGTCGCGTGGATACCGGTAGAGGGACTTTCCGCATGAGAGATCAATTGGTGGCAGATTAGCATCCAAGAAACGCCATCCTCCATTCAAGAAGCGACTTCTTGAATCAGTAAAATGTAAGTTTTTACCGCTATTTTCGATTCGTTTCATATGAGCGGATCCTTCAGGGGAGGATCCATGGGTGTTTGGAACGAGTTTCCGCCCAATGAATCCCTTCACTGCAACCTTCCACACAGCCGAGGGAGCGTGTTGCTGGTAGGGCTGAGGTTGGGAGGCAGGGTACTCGTCGGAATCGACAGGCAACACAAGAGAAGCTTGCAGCGCGGCGCCAGAGGCAGCGTGGCGGTGAGGCGTGTCCGTCCTAGGCGCAAGAGCAACCTACTCAGTCCACTGCTCAGTTCGGGACTCAGCTAGATGTACCCCTTCAATTTGAATACCAATTCGCCAGCCAAGGCACTTATTCTCCCGATTTTCAAACGGGGGGCCATCCTGGTGCGGGGACTTCGTCGTCGGGACAGCCGGACATGTATTTTGCTGCGACACCATCGTACAGTCGGGACCTGGACCAGGCACAGACGCTTCAGCAGACTCCGCAGATCCAGCCAGATTCCCCTGAGAAGGCAATACGAATCAACCACGACGGTGCCGAATTCGTCGAGACGGAGCATGGTAGTGCGGTGCGAACCAGGGACGGCAACACCTACTATCTTCGGACTAACCCGCGGAGGACCCACAGATACACCCCTTCGGAGCAGTAGATAGTTTTTGCTTTGTATTTAATACATTTGTTATATTCGTCCAATTTTTTATACAAACGGTTTTATTTATTTAATACCCGATTCCGTTATTTTTTCTGCCATATTCTTATTATTGAAGTCCGTTTCGTCAAAAGTCTTATTTTACACTTAATTTGGTTATTATTATGCTAAAAAAAATCAATTATTCCAACGAAAACGGGTTTTTCTGCCCTTAATGGAACAAGTTAAGTTGCAATTTTTTGGCTTGAGTCTTGGGTGGAGGAGCCCACTTCCGTCCTCGCCAGAAATGTTGTCTCCACTTTTTCGGGTGCCATGTCATGACTGATACTTAAAAACTGGGCCAGGCCTATGCAAAGCCCTGGTCACATACTGCATAATATTTTTGGACATATATTATATTATGGCTAATTAGCCTATTTAGTCATTTCCACAAGTAGGTGTGTGGCCTATGGTGCAGTCAGCGATGGTTTGGAGAGTGAGATGGTGGATGATAGTGGTAGTGGTGGAGAAGGATGAGAATGGCGAGGGGAAGGGGGAGAGGGGCACATGAGGTCTCTGGGGAATTGCATAGGCTTGGCCCAGTTTTTCCTTATTGGTCATGACATGACACTCAAAAGTGGAGGAGAAACATTTGTGTCCAGGACGGAAGTCCCACTTTCGTCTCGGGTTGAGGACGGAAGTCTCACTTCCATCCTGGCTGACGTGGCGGTTTTCCCTACGCGCCTCGCCAAGACGGAAGTGGGACTTCCATCCTCACCCGGCCGAAAAAACCCTACAAACCCTAACTTGGCCTTGTGACATTGAGGACGAAATTGCCACTTCCGTCCTCAAATTGTAGGCTATTTGCAGTGTCTGGTCACTTCTCACTTATGCTTTTTTGACCATGCAACCTCGCCGGAAATTTCTGAACGGTTTTGGCACTTTCGTTCGCATTTCTGGCCGATTTTCAGAGACTTGTCCAATTCAAATACTTAATTTTAGAATTTCCCATTACATCTATAAATACCCCCTCAAAACCTCTCCACAATCTACCACATTCTCAAACCCATAAAAACCCTATCCTCTTCACAATTCCTTTTTTCCAAATTTATTTCTACAAAAACCCTATCCTCCTTAATGGCCAACTTCCCGAATTTATTCAAAAAGAAATGCGCAAAAAATTCAGGGATGTTGATTTTACAAGAGAATGGCCTGCTGAATACGATGAGGTTTTAATAGAAATTTGTTATGATTTTAGTACACAGGGTTACCCTGGTGAAAAACGTTGGTCCAATTGCTACAATGAAATTGTTTACGGAATGAATTCTGTGACCGGGGGACAATTCACAATTGCGATGATCGACGCAGGCCTAGCAAAACTGCGTAGGCGGTTTTGGGATTTCGAAGCACTTACTCACAAACCTTGGTTCAAGTACGACGGTAGGACGAACATTGTTGATTTGGACGGTGCTGAGGCCCAGTGGGAGGAATACGTTGCGGTAAGTTGCATGTAATTACGGCACACTGTATTAATTCAATGTTTCATAACTAAATGTTTTGCTTATATAACTCTGTCTTAGGCTAATCCAAAGGCTAAGCGGTACAAAAGGACTGGGGAATTTTTCTTTATCCTTCTCTGCCATATTTTTTGGTACGAATGAAGAGGATTTGTGGACGAAGCCGGACAATGTTCAAGATCACCTGAAGAGGTAACTGTGGAGGCTCCCCATGACTACCCGATGTCGGATGCATCGCGCATCAACACTTTTTCTCGGAAAATGATTGAGCCAAAGTTTCGAAAGAATTAGGGTTTGAATAATCGGGACTTTGTATTCTTATATGTTCGATGTAAATTTGTTTCTCAGAATTTAATGGAATTCTCAGTTTTTTGATATTTGAAAGTTCCGAAATGATTAATATTTAAAAAAACACTGAAAATAATAATTATAATATGAACACGCAGGGAAAATTTTCTAATACATTAATGGAAGAGGGTATAAAATTGTAAAACACAAGAGGGGGGGTGAATTGGGTTTTAACTAATCTTGGCAACTTTTACGAATCTTTGCAATGCAAGTGAAAGTATAAGCAAGAAGAACAAAGGCTAAAGCAAAACCCAATCAACAAGACAAAGGATTTATAGTGGTTCGATTCACTTAGAATCTACCTCCACTACCTTGAGCCGCACCCAAGGATTTCAAACACTTCACTAAGAAGATGCCCACACAAAGTAGGACTTTTACAATTGCCCACACAAAGTAGGACTTTACAACCAAAGGATGCCCACACAAAGTAGGACTTACAATAATAACCCTATCACTCAGAAAGGGAATTAAGAAAGGTTAAGTACAAGGTTGTTCACTCTTCTAAGTGAAAGATATAGCACCTTTGAAGCACAAACAATTTAGCTCTTGAACATATGAGGTCCACTCTTTGTCTTGCTTTTGAAAGAATACTCTTGAATGCTTTAGATCATAAGGATGAAGAGTATTTTTCTTTGAAAGTGTTTAGACTTGATAAGATATCAATGTTTTATGTTTGTCAAAGTCTTGGAATGTTTCTCTAGCTTTGGAGTATATATACATTTCAAAATAGGCTGAAAATCGAGTCTGCAACGGTCAAATAACGGCTAGTAAAAGACAGAGTTCGGTTGACCGTTCGCAGACTTCGGATGACCGAACCAAGCTTCGGTTGAACCGAACCAAGGTCGGTCGACCGAACCAGGGCCTATTAGGTCGACCGAACTACAACAAAGTCGACCGAACCTTCTCAGTCAAATCTCTCAGTATCTCTTCGGTTGATCCGAACTTGAGCTCGGTTGACCGAACTTCCAAAGTGATTTTTCACACGTTTTGAAATCTTTTGAAGTCTTTTAAAGTCTAAAAAGGTTTTCCTAAAAGGTAACAAGTAACACAACATTGGAAAACTTTTCTAAAAGACTTATCTATGAAATCGAAGGCTTTTTGGATAAGAACACATGTAAAGATCATTTTGAAACTTAAGCCTTTTGAAAACGTGTTTATGAAATCATGTTTGCAAGACTAGAGTGAGAAGCTTATGTTCATAAGAGCTTTGGTTAGAGCTTTAAAGATTACGACTAATGACGACAAAGCTAAACTAACCAAACTAAGTCTTCAATCTTCAATCTTCATAGATGAGCCTTGAATAGTATGACTTTGAATCTTGAACATGGCTTGATTGAAGTACTTAGAGCTTCCTACAAGATTTCCAATATTCTATCACAAAGATTAAGATCATTAGACACAACATCAAATGTTTGTCCAATATCAAAAACGAGTTCGTTCGCCTCTGTAGGGCTTACAATCTCCCCCTTTTTGATTATGACAAACTTTGATGTAAAAAGATAGAATATGGACAATGTAAGTACATGGAAGCATGGCAAAAGGATCTAAGAACAAATAAGTACAAAGACTAATGCTTAGAAGATACCAATTGTATATGATACCAATTGTAAAGACAAATATATGCAAAGACATAAGCACTAGCATTATAAGTTCTTTTGCCATATAAACTAGGAACTCTTAAAAGAGCCCTATTTCCCAACCATCCTCCTTGCCTCCTTCCTTCCATCAAAAGGCAAGTTTTGAGACATAAGATATATACAAACATATAAAAGCTCCCCCTCAAAACATGCCGGGTGAAAAGATACAATATAGATAGAAACATGTTAAGAAGGCTCCCTAGATATCTTTTCCCTTTTTCGACATTCAAGCTAGAAGCATGTAAAGATAACTCCCTAAATTTCTCCCCCTTTGGCATAATCAAAAAGATTTCAAACACCAAAGAAAATATGACAGTTAAGAACATGGGAACATGCTAGTAAACACAGCTTGAATTCATCCAACAACAAGAGTATGTAATATCCATAAACTTCTAGCACATCAACTACCGGCGGCTATTAAGTCCGCTTTGGTGGTGGAAAAGGGATACACATGCTTGTTGTGAAGCTAAGACAAAAGGAGATAAGGAATAAAACTTAAAAGAACAATCTCCCCTTTTATCAAACATACCATGTTAGCTATTTGAGATGGAAACAAGTTGAATACCAATTGTAATAGTCATAAACACATTGATACCAATTGTGAAATACATTTGAAAATATAGCTAACAAGAGTTGGAAGCAATACCATAAATACATAAGTAAAGCATATGTATTGCAACCAAAAGATTTAGAGGAAGTATAAGATGACACTTCAAGTACATCCCTCTAATAAGTTAATGGTTAGCTAAATGAGTATTACAACTCTAGAAGCTAGACTAACCAAAAACTCTAATGAGATCACAAAGGATATGAATACCAATTGTAAAGAATATGATCTCAATGTTTATTTAAGGAGAACACATGTTAGAATATGAACTTGTATAACATGTGTGACTCACACATATTGGCTAAATGATATGAAAGATGAAAAACCAAGCCAACAAGTGTTAAAATCTCTAAATGATGCAACATTTTAACATGATGATCAAGGATGATAAAGATCAAGCACATCATGTTAAACATATGTAAATGAGGATCAAGCACCAAAGAGATATGGTATGTGCATTCTTGAAGATATTGATACCAATTGTGATTGTGTTTGTACTTTAAGCAATTAAGATCTTATAAATAGAACACAAGACACATTATCAAGATAAAAGAACCCATGCACATAAAAAACAGAGAGTTTCAATAATCAAGTTTATGCTTTTAAATCATCATTCTTGTCAAGTTTGGAAAGAACAATAAGCATATTGACAAGCAAAATATGATGTACATAAACCATAAGCAAAAATGCACAAACTCTCTTTGACTTACAAAGACTAGAAGTATATCCTAAACTACTTGCACTAACAATCCACAAAGTGATCATGCAAGTTGAAAATTGAATGAGCAAATACTTCTTAGCCATTTAACTAAACTCATTATATAGGAATGTTATAGCTCATAAGGATCAAAAAACAACATAATGATCACTAATCAAAGGATGAGTTAAGCCTTGTACCTCAACGCTCTTTGAGCTTGGACTTCTTACCATTTTGGTAGATCTTATTTATCAACAAGTCCATTGAGGCCTTTTGTGTGATCACTTTCATTGATCATCACAATTTTGTAATCCTTAGCATTTGACTCTTTTCTTGGAGTCTTAGCTCACTTGTGCCATTCCTTGTAGTTCATATTTTCTTCTTGAAGGATAGAACTCTTTGTTACCTACAAGGAATTCTTGATGACAAATTTGGTACCTTTTTAAGGTCCTTCATGATTAGCTCAATATCATCAAGTAACACATATATGCTTAAGGATTATGGTTATCAAAAACCAAAACAACTAGATAGATTCTTAAATGAATATGACATAACAAAACAAGAATCAATCAAGTTGCATATGCTACATCTCATAGATACCTTAGCTCAATAGACATGAATAAACAAGAGCATGCTAAAGGTCATCTATATAATTAATGAATTCAAGCATGTGAGATGCAACATTTATATAAGAGCAAGCATGTATATATATCAAAAACACTTAACTCATTAATCAAAGTGTTATGAGAAGGTGATTTTGATACCTTTGCTTTCTTATCAAGTGATGAAGACATTGGATTGAAACTTTGGCTCTTGTCATCACTTGATGCTTTGCTCTTTGTATCTAAGCAACTTGGTTCTCCAATTGATTAACATTTGAGCTTTGAGAATCCAAGTGTTAAGGAGTGCTTTTGAATTTCTTCCTTTGGCACATCTCCTTTAACTTCTCCCCAATGCCACTTCTTTTTTGAATCAAGTCCATTGAAGCTTTGTGGCATTCATCTAACTTATTAGAACCTATAAGATCAAGGGAAGAGTAGCTTTTGGTACCCACTTTTGTTTGGGTCCATGGGGGTTAGTTAAAAAACGTTTAACTTTCCAAACAGTTTTTACCCCTTTTTCAATCTTCTTCTTCACATGGCATCTAACACTAGAATGACCATGTTTTCCACAATATGTGCAACAAATGTGTGGCTTAGAAGATTTGTGAACATGCTCATGATATCTAATTTGCCTATGTGAGGAACTAGCATGCACAAAGTTATTCTTAGGCAACTTAGAAAAGCTAGCATGATCAAAGTGATTAGCATTATAACCAAGACCATGTTTAACATTTGAAGCACGTTGCATATCAAGAATATGATCAAGCTTTTGTGTTCCTTTGGAGAACTTGTCAACTAGTGAAGTAAGCTCAACAACTTTGATTTTCAAACTATCAAATTCAACAAGTTGACATTCAAGAGATGACATTTTATCACATGCTTCTTTGTATTGTAATGAAGATGTTTTGCAAGTAGTAATGAGATTTTCATTTTCACATTTCAAGCATTTAACATCATCACACAATTTTTCATTTTCATTAATCAACTTTGATCTTTCATCAAACAAGGATTCAATTTTAAGTTTCATCTCTTTGTTTTGCTTTGCACATTTTTTCATTTGCTCATACATATCATATAAAAGCTCATTAGGATCTTCCTCATCATCATCATCATTAGAATATGAAGGGGAGGGAGAAAGATGTACCTCATTACCAAAAGCCATGAAGCAAACATTTGAGTTTTCCTCTCCTTCTTCATTTTCTCTCTCATCTTGATCCCATGTGCATAGCATGCCCTTTGCATTCTTTGATTTGAAGAATTTTTTTTTTTTTGTCTTCATTGAGGCCCTTTGCTTTGGCGGTTGGGCAATTTCCTAAGAGATGTTGATTGCTTCCACACTCATAGCATTCCATCCCATTAGGATTTAGTTCTCTTCTATTTTGATGGAATTTTCTTCCTTTCCGGGAAAACATCTTTTTCATTCGTTTTACCATTAAATCCATAGTCTCATCATCTAGGTTGATGTCTTCCTCATCACTTGAGCAATTTGATTCCTCTAGATCAAGAAAAGATTTTAGAGCAATATTCATCTTGGACTTGTCAATACACTCTTCCTTTTTGTGAGTTAGCTCATATGTGAGAAGAGAACCAATAAGCTCCTCCGTAGGATATGTTTTCAAGTCCTTGGCTTCTTCAATGACTAGAGCTTTTCCTTCCCAACTTTTGGGAAGAGAGTTGAGAATCTTCCTATTTATTTCACCCAAAGTGTAGTCTTTACCATATGACTTCAAACCATTTACCACATTGGTGAATCTTGTATTCATCTCATTGATTGATTCATTTGGCTCCATGGTGAATAGCTCAAACTCTCTAACTAGCAAATTCAACTTTGACTCTTTCACTTGATTTGTGCCTTCATGAGTAACTTCAAGCATTTTCCACATGGCATGAGCCGATTTGCTTCCACGAACACGGTTGTACTCATCCGGATTCAAGGCACAACTTAGAATGTTCATTGCCATATAATTTCGAGTCATTTTCTTGGACTCAACTTCATTTAGCTCATTATCCGGTTTTGACATTAAAGTACCATCAACAATCTTCAATGGAATAAAAGGACCTTCTTCAAATATATGCCATAGAGAATAATCAATGGAGCACACATATATCTTGAATCGGTTTTTCCAAGCATTATAGTTGTTTCCATCAAAGAGTGGTGGTCTATTTGTAGAAGAACCCTCTTGGTAGGCTAAAGCGGAAATACCGGCCATGATCTTTGCTTCTAGTGGTTAAACTAAAATTGAAGACGAAGCTCTGATACCAATTGTAAAACACAAGAGGGGGGGGTGAATTGGGTTTTAACTAATCTTGGCAACTTTTACGAATCTTTGCAATGCAAGTGAAAGTATAAGCAAGAAGAACAAAGGCTAAAGCAAAACCCAATCAACAAGACAAAGGATTTATAGTGGTTCGATTCACTTAGAATCTACCTCCACTACCTTGAGCCGCACCCAAGGATTTCAAACACTTCACTAAGAAGATGCCCACACAAAGTAGGACTTTTACAATTGCCCACACAAAGTAGGACTTTACAACCAAAGGATGCCCACACAAAGTAGGACTTACAATAATAACCCTATCACTCAGAAAGGGAATTAAGAAAGGTTAAGTACAAGGTTGTTCACTCTTCTAAGTGAAAGATATAGCACCTTTGAAGCACAAACAATTTAGCTCTTGAACATATGAGGTCCACTCTTTGTCTTGCTTTTGAAAGAATACTCTTGAATGCTTTAGATCATAAGGATGAAGAGTATTTTGCTTTGAAAGTGTTTAGACTTGATAAGATATCAATGTTTTATGTTTGTCAAAGTCTTGGAATGTTTCTCTAGCTTTGGAGTATATATACATTTCAAAATAGGCTGAAAATCGAGTCTGCAGCGGTCGAAATAACGGCTAGTAAAAGCGAGTTCGGTTGACCGATTTCGCAGACTTCGGATGACCGAACCAAGCTTCGGTTGAACCAGACCAAGGTCGGTCGACCGAACCCAGGCCTATTAGGTCGACCGAACTACAACAAAGTCGACCAGAACCTTCTCGATCAAATCTCTCGGTATCTCTTCGGTTGATCCGAACTTGAGCTCGGTTGACCGAACTTCCAAAGTGATTTTTCACACGTTTTGAAATCTTTTGAAGTCTTTTAAAGTCTAAAAAGGTTTTCCTAAAAGGTAACAAGTAACACAACATTGGAAAACTTTTCTAAAAGACTTATCTATGAAATCGAAGGCTTTTTGGATAAGAACACATGTAAAGATCATTTTGAAACTTAAGCCTTTTGAAAACGTGTTTATGAAATCATGTTTGCAAGACTAGAGTGAGAAGCTTATGTTCATAAGAGCTTTGGTTAGAGCTTTAAAGATTACGACTAATGACGACAAAGCTAAACTAACCAAACTAAGTCTTCAATCTTCAATCTTCATAGATGAGCCTTGAATAGTATGACTTTGAATCTTGAACATGGCTTGATTGAAGTACTTAGAGCTTCCTACAAGATTTCCAATATTCTATCACAAAGATTAAGATCATTAGACACAACATCAAATGTTTGTCCAATATCAAAAACAGAGTTCGTTCGCCCTTAGGGCTTACAAAAATGAATTGGACAAGTCTCTGAAAATCGGTCAGTAGTGCGAACGAAAGTGCCAAAACCGTTCAGAAATTTTCGGCGAAGTTGCATGGTCAAAAAAGCAAAAGTGCGAAAAGACTAGACACTGCAAATAGCCTGCAATTTGAGGACGAAAGTGGCAATTCCGTCCTCAAAGTCACGGGGCCATGTTAGGGTTTTTGGCACAAAGTTTTTGCCGGTTGAGGACGGAACTTCCGTCTTGGGCTCAAGACGGAAGTCCCACTTCCGTCCTCAACCGGCAGAAACGTTTTCACCAGCACACATTTGTGGCTTGATTTCTCTATAAAATCCAATACCCTCCCATCCATTTTTCTTACCCCAAACAACATTTCCCAATCAATTTGTTACAAGCAAACCCATCATTCCTCAACCCATATTTTGTTTTTATAAAAAAATGGCACTTGAATGTCTGATGAGATTGTATTTACATTTCTACCACAATATAGTGTACGAAAATGGTGGTTATCCCCATTTTGCGTAGCCAAGCGAAAGAAGTTTGGAAGTTATACAAAGGCTTTCATTCCGACAACTTTGCCATAGAATATGTCGGCGCAAAGGAGTCGAGCTTTCTAGTGTCACTGTTCGGCTAATAATGATTCGTCCATTCTTCATGCCGACGTACAACATGGTGATATACGATGTTGTAAACCTTAACGACGAAGAAGGTTTAGACACTTTGTGGGGAATCCAAATGGATTTCAAACTACAAGGGATTCATGTTGGTGCCTTGTTAGAACCTGTGCAGAGCCATGTAGATAGCTTTGTAATACCGACAACAGAATTTGCACCGGAGGCACAATTTGTTCCGAAACCATTTTTTCGGAGCCAAATCCAATACCAACTATGCCCCCATCGTCTTCTTACGAACCCTGTACAGATAATTCAGTCATGGATTATTTGGGTCCAATATCCGACATTGACGGCGTTCCGGAAACGGAAGACGACTTCGCAGACGATAGTGCCGGCGAACACGAAGACGAAGGGGTAGAGGAAGATGCAGAGGCGGTAGCGGAAGATGCCAACCCTGAAATCCAACAACAAACCGTTGGACCGAGTACTGAAGATACGGTCCAAGAGCCTGAACCAACTCCATCTACCTCCGCCCCGGCCATTCCAGAATGGAATTTTCCATCATACGGTAACTATGCTAATTTTGCCTGTTGGAATGATATGGGTTCCATGGAACTTTTCCTTGAACTAACATACGGGGGAGAAAGAATTATAACATGGAATCCCAATTTTCCCGAAATAAGCTTGGGGATGTAATTCAAGGATAAACGCGAGGCAATGTTGGTAGTTAACGTGTGGCATGACAAGGTGGCCTTAAGGGAATGGAAAAGAGAGAGGAGCAACAAACAATGGTTAGGCGGGGTGTGTAGAAATTCAACCGAAAATAGCCGATGCAGTTGGTACATTCGTGTAAACCATAGCAGGATGGATGGAATGTGGAAGGTTACCAAGCTTAACCAGGCCCACTACTGTTTGATGGACCAGAACAAAAAACGCAACATGTCCTCCA
Organism: Vinca minor; assembly: GCA_026122235.1. Lineage (NCBI taxonomy): Eukaryota > Viridiplantae > Streptophyta > Magnoliopsida > Gentianales > Apocynaceae > Vinca > Vinca minor. The sequence goes on along the minus strand of JAOCZM010000011.1, from coordinate 11,919,922 downwards.
GCTACATCGGGGTAAAAATTCTACACATTGTACAGGCTGATCCTGAAATATTTGTTAAATTGATTAGGGCTGCTTGTGAAAATAATATGAGTTTGACTTGTACCTATAGAAAAGCTTGGTATGCCCGCCGAAATGCTATAGAAACACTTTTTGGTACTTGAAAATCAACTTTTCAAGTACTGCCCCATTATATGCGGGCACTAAATGATTCAAACCCGGGTGCAATAGTCAAATTTCTTTACCACCCACGAGAAACCGCTAATGGCCCCAAGGTGTTCAGGTCATTGTTCTGGACTTTTAAACCGTTGGTTGACGGTTACCGGTGGTGCCGGCCTATAATTTCAATTGATGGGATTATAAAGGGACACTCCTGGTTGCAAGCACTCTGGATGCTAACAACCAAATTTTACCTATTGCTTTTGCGTTGGTCGATTCAGAGGCAACTTCCACTTGGTCATGGTTTCTTAAGAACTTAAGGGACCATGCTGTGAAAGACCTTCAAGTGTGTCTTATCAGCGATCGTCATGCCGGCATTCTTAGTGCCGTGGCTAGCGTCCCCGGATGGCAACCCCCAATGGCAGTGCACCGATACTGCCTTAGGCATTACAGGTCCAATTTCCACACTCATGCAAAAAATAAAGAATTGAAAGATTATGTGTGGATTGCTGCAACCCAAAAGAAAAAGGTTAAGTGCGATTTTTATCTTGAGCGTATCAAACAAAAAGATGAGGGTGCATTTAACTGGTTGATGCAGCAACCCAAAGAGTTGTGGACTTTGGCATACGACGGGAGAATGCGTTTCGGTTGCATGACTACAAACATGTCCGAGGCGCTTAACAACATTCTGAAGCAGTCTAGAGCCCTGCCTTTGAAAGCGCTCATGGAGATGATTTTTTTCAAGCTTATACATTATTTTGACACACACCGGCAAGACGCTAATAGTTGTCAAACGCCTTTCCCTAAGAGGATATGGGAGCAGTATTTTGCGTACGAACAAAAAGCAACAAGTCTGACTGTGCAACGACACCACAAGGACCAAGGTATCTATAGGGTCATGTCCCGACATAGAGGACCGGGCGAAGGTGGAAAAATATACACGGTCAACTTATCAGCTCGTGCGTGTAACTGTGATAAGTGGTCTACTTATTCAACTCCTTGTTCCCATGTCATTGCTGTGTCCATCAGGGAGGATGCTTCTAAATATATCCACCATGTTTATTCTCTCGATCATTATAGGAATACGTACAAGTCCATTTTATATCTTGTACTTGATCCCGTTCATTGGAGACCTCCCCCTTTTGATATGACACATCACCCTCCTAACATGAAAGCTACGTAGGTGGGTCGACCTCAAAGGCGAAGATTTCAAATGCATATGGACACAGAGAATAGGGGCACTCAAAGGGAAAAGAAGTGCGGCCACTGTAAGCGAGTCGGTCACAACCGGAAGACTTGCCCCATGTTAGCATATCTTCACCAACCACCTCCTCCACAGTAATTGTATTTAAATTCTACTAAATTGTAATAGTTTAGAATGTATAAAGTTGTTTTAAATGTGCTCGATTTTTTTCATTTAATATCCGAAAATTGCTTACATTACAATTACCTATTATTAAAGTTGACATAATAAATTGTCAAAATCATCATTCCCGGCCCTATAATCAAGGATATCGTAAGGGGCTGGATGAATTTGTACATGGTCACCGCTGTGTAATCTTGAAAACACAACAAACTCATCCCAACTCAAAAAAAAAAAGTAACCGTCTCCGCCTTCGTCTCTAGTCACTTGCAGTGTCAATTTGTTCCCGTGAAGATTGCGCATGTGTAGTACTTCGGGGATTCCAAGCTGCATTCTAACACGCCATTGCATGTACTGCCTACATATCCACTGTACACGGGAAACAACATTACAACACATAATTGTAAAATGAACGATTTTATTACTAAAATTTTAATATTACTAAACATACCAGTTTGGAAAGTGCCGAATATGTTTTGTAAATGTCTATTCGAAAACTCTGTCAGAAAAATGCCCCGTCTGAGGGATACGATAATTCGCCCTTCAAGTAACCTATCCCGGGCCCTTCCTTAACATAAATATCTAATAATTCATTGGAGATGGTATAAAATGAACTTTATTTGTGCGACGAAGATTGTTGTCACGCAAAAATTGTTGCAATCCTCCGTCTAGGTAGTACGTGTCATCTATTTTGGTTGCATAGACGCACCATTGATTCCCAAAGTCGTCCTTCAGGTAGACACAACTAGCTAACCCGAAACCAGTTTGCTCCATCCAACTTTTGTACTTCAATGGAAGACGCTACAAATCGAAAATGATGAGTTAGATAGCTAAACACATTTCATAGAAGAAAAACTTATTCAGTACTAAATAAAATACTACCATTTTCCATCGGTTTGATTTCCGACCGCAATTCTAAATTGGTGTCTGAAATACTCTTCCAGGGCGGGATCCATTTCGCTATTCATTTTGAAATAATATTAAGTAGGATAGGGTTTTAGTAGAAATAAATTTGGAAAAAGAGAATTGTGAAGAGGATAGGGTTTTTATGGGTTTGAGAGTATGGTAGATTGTGGAGAGGTTTTGAGGGGTATTTATAGATGTAATGGGAAATTCTAAAATTAAGTATTTAAATTGGACAAGTCTCTGAAAATCGGTCAGAAATGCGAACGAAAGTGCCAAAACCGTTTAGAAATTTTCGGCGAGGTTGCATGGTCAAAAAAGCAAAAGTGAGAAGTGACCAGACACTGCAAATAGCCTGCAACTTGAGGATGGAAGTGGCAGTTCCGTCCTCAATGTCACGGGGCCAAGTTAGGGTTTGTAGGGTTTTTTCGGCCGGGTGAGGACGGAAGTCCCACTTCCGTCTCGGGTTGACGTGGCGAGGCGCGTAGGGAAAACTGCCACGTCAGCGAGGACGGAAGTCCCAACCCGAGACGGAAGTCCTAGACACAAATGTTTCTCCTCCACTTTTGGGTGACATGTCATGACCAATAAGGAAAAGCTGGGCCAGGCCCATGCAATCTCCCCATGAGGTCGGGGGTAGAAGAGAAGCAAAATAATAATAATTATTGGGTACAAAGAGTTATAATTTTTATAATCTCACACATAATCATTTTTTGTTGTAAATAAATGACCAGGCCCAACCCATAGAGTGGGAGGCCCATAGACTCATGAACCAAAGGATTTTATCGGCAAATTGGCTCTACAGGTCCAAAAAAAATTTTACTTTGGTGATTTTTGTCCAAGATCTATTTTTTTTACAAAACTAGGTATCAAAACAATTTATGTTTGGTGAGGTAGGTCCTTCCGTTCAAAATTCCTTCAGTCAATTGTTAAATAAATTTTGAATCTGCTCAACCCTAAAAATTATCAGGGGTATTTTTGAGAATTTAAATTTTAAGCCCCACCCTCCCCCATTCCTATCCCCTTCCATCCATCTCTTCCCCGACCCCCTTACCCCCACCCTTCAATCCCCTCTCATACGCACCCCACCCCCACTCTACCCTCTTCTTTCTTCCCTCAATCATCATCTACAACCACAACCATACCACGCCACCCCCACACCCCTCAGTCCATCTCCATCCTCCACCAGCACCAACAACCACCAATAATTTCAGAATCCAGAACCAGATAATTTTGAGAATTCTTGGGAAATTCAAACAAAATTAACCTCATAACTTCAAATTCATCAAATTCAACACTAATGAATCAATTCCAAAACGCAAATTATAAATACTAACGAATTCAAGAAACCCATAAACCAAATTCAACTGTGAAAATTGCATAGTTATGAAATCCAAGAATTTTGAAAATTATTGAAGTTCTTGAACAATTCATACAAAAACTTAAAAACTCCAAAATAAATCAAGAATACTAATGAATTTAAGAAACCGATAAGAAAAAAACAAAAACCCTGCACAATTTTAAATATAAGAAAACAACAAAAAAAAGTCAAAATTGAACAAAAACCACAAACATGAAACAATATATGCATTTTGAGGATTCTTTTTCTTGATCATTCATACCTGAAAAAGGTGAATCTTGAGAGAGAAAAAAAAGATGTTAATAGTGGAATATGGAAGATTGGGAATTTGATTTGGAGAAAGAAGATGATGATGAGTTGAAAAAGTTCTGGGGTGAGCTGTGTTTGCATCGGGGTGGGGGTTCGGACGGATAGGGGTGGGGTGGAGGGAGGGGATGGGGTGCTTAAGAAGATGATGAAGAGGGTAGGGCAGGGTAGGGTGGGTTGGAAATGGGAGTAAAATCTCAAAAATACCCTTGATAGTTTTAGGGTTGACCAGATTCAAAATTTAATTAACAGTTGACTGAAGGAATTTTGGACGGAAGGACCTACCTCACCAAACATAAATTGTTTTGATACCTAGTTTTGTAAAAAAAAAAAAAATAGATTTTGGACAAAACTCACCAAAGTAAAATTGTTTTTGGACCCGTAGAGTCAATTTGCCGATTTTATTTCTATAAATAGAGACCTTTGGTTCATTTCTATACACACCTAAAAATCATCTTCTCTCCTATTTCCTCTTCTCAATTCTTTATTCTTATAACACGTTATCAGCACGAGGCTCTGTCAATTTGAATTGTACGGAAGTTTCAAGGTTTATTATATAATTTTTGCATAGATCGCTTTTATATTGTGACTTCAAATTAATTGGAGTACGCAATAGAGTAGGCATTTCTATTCTGAATCTCTTATTCTCAGTTTCATGTTTATCATTTTTTTTTTGGTTTATCGTATTTAGATCTGTATACATAAGATTTTTTTTTTTTGAGATCCTATCGTTTTTTTATGCATGGTATATATCTCTAATGGAATAGCTTAACTTTTTCTCCTTTTTTATATTGCGGTTTCATATCAATTGAGTACTGTAATATATCTAACATTTTTACAGAATATATATATATATATATATATATATATATATATATATATATATATATATATATATATATATATATATATATATATATGTACATCAACTTGATCTGTATATATTGTTGTTTATATTGATTTCGATAAACTGTCTTGTTTTTTTTTTTTTTAAAAAAACTTTAATTCATGATTTGTTATGATCTGTATTGATAAAATTTGATATGTATATATATTTTTATTTTGATGCATGATTTGTGTTGTTGATTTGGGCTCCCTCTTCGACAGGAACTTTCTCGGTTAAATCAGCTTGCTTAATTAGCAACAAACATAAATTTGTGAGTTCTAACATGCATAACCAGGTTTGGAAGCAACTGTGGAGATCCAAGTTACATGGGAGACATAAGCAATTCATATGGAAATGTCTTAATAATCTCTTACCAATTGGGAAGCGCCTACAACCTATCCTAAAAAGGGAGTTTCCTTGTACTTTTTGTAATTTCAGTGTTGAATCTATTGAACATATTTTCATTAATTTCCCTTTAACAAAGTGCCTATGGTACAATTCAAACTGGAATTTTAAAATTGAACCATTTAATCTTTGTACAATGTTTGAATGGATATCTAAGTTTTTACTTGCTACTGATAATCCTTTCTTCCTTGTGCAGAATGAAAATGGTCGTTTTTTGAATTATGCAGCAGTCTTGATGGAGACGGTATGGATGATGAGGAACAAATTCCTACATAATCAGGATATTCCAAACTGGCAGTCCATGAAAGACTTGATTGAAGAAAATGAGAGTCTTATTGGAAGGCGGCACTCGATAGATGTTTAATTCTTGCTAAACTTAATGTTTTATCTTGGAGTGCCCCTCCCCCTGGTTTTTGTAAACTAAATTTTGATGCAAACTGGGACAATATTAGCCCTTCTTTTTTTGCGTGTATTTTGACAAATGATGAGGGTAAAATCCAAGGAGCCTGGACTAAAAAATCTGAGGAGTCGACACCTTATGCGGCTGAAGTTGAAGCAGCCATTTTTTGCTTTGCTATAGGAGTCGATATCCAATGCCAACATTTGATCGTCGAGGGAGATGCTCTGTTCGTGATTCAAGCCTTTTTGGGTAACAAAGACATGGAAAATTGGCAGAGCAGACCTACCATTCAGAAGGGGAGAAAATATATCAAAGACAACAGTAATTGGAATATGACTTTTATACCTAGAAATTGTAATACAGCAGCACATAATCTAGCCAACTGGGCTAAGTCTAATTGCTATATAGGTTATATTCCCCCAGAGAGTATCCCTGCTCCCTCATGTCAAAGCTGTAATAAACTGGTCTCAGATCAAGGTACCAGCTCCTCCGGAGTTTTGCCAAGTTCTGATGTCAATGTTTCGAATATTAATGGAAGCTAAGGCATTTTTCATAAAAAAAAAAAAAAGATTTGTGTTGTTGACTTTTGTATAATTAATTGATCTATTTCTCTCTGTCTTTCTTTTACATTGACACCAAATTCATTATAAAAAATAAAAAAAAAAACGAATCAGTATGTTTACCGTTTTCTATATGAATATAAATGGTATTCACCGTTTTGGATTGTAATTAATTACTTCGACGTTTTCTATGCTTTATATTCATACCATGCTTCTCTGGTTTTTATATTGATATATATATTTTAATATTCTGATACTGATTCCATGGTGCACAAATCTTCAGATTGATAATGTATAATGTATTTTTATATATCATTGCATATGTTATTATATTATGTTTATCCGTTTTATATAGTGGAATCAATTGATATTTAATTGTATTTTATTTATTATTATTATCAAAGAATTTAAAATATTACTATTCCTAAAGAATATTGAATGATTACTCCTGAAGCAGTAATAGTATAAATTAATAATATTAAATGTTCTTGAAGAACATCATCTAATATTCCTGAAAAATATTATTATCCATTAATTATTTACTCCTGAAGAGTATATTGTAATTTAAAATTACCTGAAGAATATCGAAATATTGTTCTTGAAGTAACAATTATTTAAACTAATATTATATTTGTGAATTTTTATCATGCTCCAGAGGTAGCATTTTTGTCTTGAAAATAATTGGTTATTTTTAATATAATTCCTGAAGGATTATATATGTCCTGCTGACATTATTTGTTATTTATGGTATTCTATAAAGTTTGAGCTTTTAAAAACAAAACAATTAATTCACATTAATATATTTTTATAGATGAATCGAGATATTATTCTTATTGATAGTGCAACTACACATACCATTCTTAAAAACAAAAAGTATTTTTTAAAGTTAACATTAGCTGAAAATAATGTTAACACAATATCATGTGTATCAAAGTTAATTGAAGGCTCCGGAAGAGCTTATATTATTTTACTAAATGATACAAAATTGTATATAAGTGATGCACTTTATTCCAGCAAATCCAGAAGAAATTTGCTTAGCTTTAAAGATATCCGCTGCAATGGATACCATATTGAGTCAATGCAAGAAAATGGTAAAGAGTATCTTTGCATAAATTCGTTTTTATCTGGAAAGAAGAAGATAATAGAAAAACTGCCAACATTACCATCTGGAATTTATTATACATACATAAAAACAATTGAATCAAACAATGTCTCGAACCAGAAGTTCGTTGACACAAAATGTTTTATACTTTGGCATGAACGACTTGGACATCCTGGCACAACAATGATGAGTCGAATAATTAACAACACACAAGGGCATCATTTAAAGAACCAGAAGATTCTTTTGCCAAATAATATTTCATGTGTTGTTCACAAGGTAAATTAGTTATTAGACCTTCCAGAATGAAGGTCAATAATGAATCTCCAAAGTTTTTAGAAAGAATACATGTAGATATATGTGGGCCAATACACCCACCATGTGGACCATTTCGATATTTCGTGGTTTTAATTGATGCCTCAACGAGATGGTCACATGTTTGCTTGCTTTCAACTAGAAATGCAGCATTTGCCAAACTACTTGCTCAAATTATAAAATTAAGAGCTCAATTCCCAGATTACACAATTAAGAAAATACGTCTTGATAATGCTGTTGAGTTTAGATCTCAAGCCTTCGACGATTATTGTGTATCAATTGGGATTGAAGTTGAACATTCAGTTGCTCATGTCTATACACAAAATGGTTTAGCAGAGTCTTTTATTAAACGACTCCAATTAATTGCTAGACCATTACTTATGAGGTCAAAACTTCTCATTTCTGCTTGGGGTCATGCCATATTGCATGCTGCAACATTGGTCAGAGTAAGGCCAACTGCATATCATAATTATTCCCCATTGCAGCTTGTTTTTGGAAGAGAACATGATGTTTCTCACCTACGAGTTTTTGGTTGTGCTGTGCAAGTACCGATTTCACCCCCACAACGTACCAAAATGGGTCTCCAACGAAGACTTGGAGTTTATGTTGGGTATGATTCACCATATATTATTCTGTACTTAGAACCATTAACGGGTGATTTATTTACGGTAAGATTTGCATATTGCCATTTTGATGAAATGACATTCCCAACTTTAGGAGGGACAAAACTATAACCCGAAAAACAAAATGATCTTTCATGGAAAGAAACAACTTTATCTCACTTTGATTCCCGTAGTAATCATTCCGAACAAGAAGTTGAAAAGATCATTCATTTGCAAAAAGTTGCAAATCAACTACCATATGAGTTTGTGAACACAAAAAGGGTAACAAAATCTTATATACCAGCAAGAAATGTCCCTGTAGGACAAGTTGCTATAGCCAACGAATCTAGTATACGCCAAAAATGTGGTCGACCAGTTGGTTCCAAAGTTTCTGTACCTCGAAAGAGAAAGGTACAAGAGAAAAGCCAACAAATAGTTCCAGAAGAACAAGTTAAATGGATGGTTGATCAAACAGATGAGAATATTGAAGTTCCAGCAGAACAAGTGTCTGAAAATAATGAAATCTCAATAAATTACTCATCATCTCATAAATTGTGGGCGCGAGAAAATATTGTTATAGACAATGTCTTCGCATTCAATATGGCTCTTGAGATAATGGAAAATGAGGATCCTGAACCACAGTCCATTGAAGACTGTAAAAATAGAGATGATTGGCCTAAATGGAAATAGGCTATACAAATAGAGTTAAATTCCTTAGAACATAGAAAAGTGTTTGGACCTGTAGTTCGAACTCCTGAAGATGTTATCCTTGTAGGATACAAATGGGTTTTGCAAGAAAGAGAAACGAGAAAAATGAAATTACGAGATACAAAGCAAGACTTGTAGCACAAGGTTTCTCTCAAAGACCAGGAATTGATTATGAGGAAACTTATTCTCCAGTAATGGACACTATAACATTTAGATTCCTGATAAGTTTGGCTGTGTCACAAATGCTTGATATGCGCCTTATGGATGTAGTTACTGCATATCTATATGGTTTACTTGATAGTAACATATACATGAAAGTCCCTGAAGGATTAAAAGTGCCAGAAGCAAATGAGAACTGTCCCAAGAATATGTTTTCAATCAAATTGCAAAGATCATTATACGGATTAAAACAATCTGGACGGATGTGGTATAACCATCTTAACGAATATCTGTTGAAGAAGGGATATAAAAATGACGATGTCTGCTCTTGAAAGAAAACAGATATAGGATTTGCAATTATCGCAGTTTATGTTGATGATTTAAATTTAATTGGGACTCTTGAAGAGCTCACCAAAACTGCAGAATATTTGAAAAATGAGTTTGAAATGAAAGATTTAGGAAATTTGTCTTGGTTTGCAAATTGAACATTTCCCTGAAGGATTATTTGTTCATCAATCCACATATACATAAAAGGTTTTAAAGCGATTTTATATGAACAATGTGCATCCATTGGCATCACCTATGGTTGTTAGGTCGCTTGAAGTTGATAAAGATCCATTTCGCCCACTTGAAGATGGGGAAATGATTCTTGGTCCTGAAGTACCATATCTTATGCAATAGGCGCATTGACTTACCTTGCAAATTGCACTAGACATGACATAGCTTTTCCTGTAAATCTCCTTGCAAGATATAGTTATGCACCTACTCAAAGACATTGGAATGGCATTAAACATGTTCTTCTTTACCTAAAAGGTACAATAGATATGGGGCTATATTATTCTCAAAAGCTTGAATTGTCTTTAGTAGGATATGCAGACGCAGGATACCTCTCTGATCCACATAAAGCCAAATCACAAACAGACTACTTGTTTACATGTGGAGGGACTGCAATATCATAGAGATCTGTTAAGCAAACTCTAACAGCTACATCCTCAAACCACTCAGAAATTATTGCAATCCATGAGGCAAGTAGAGAATATGTATGGTTAAGGAACATGATGCACCAAATTCAATCATCATGCAGATTAGCATCAATAAAAGAGAGTCCAACTGTACTATATGAAGATAATACAACTTGTATTGCACAACTCAAAGGAGGCTACATCAAATGAGATAGAACAAAGCATATTTCTCCAAAGTTATTCTACACGCACGAGCTTCAGAAAAGTGGCGACATCGAAGTTCAACATATACGCTCCAGTGATAATGTGGCAGATTTATGCACCAAGGCTTTACCAACATCAACATTCAGAAAGTTGATACATCAGATTGGAATGCGTCGTCTTAAAGACATTCAATGATCAGGGGGAGTAGTCGTACTCTTTTTCCTTCGTTCAGGTTTTTCCCCACTGGTTTTCCTGACAAGGTTTTAACGAGGCGGCAGTTAAATACTCCAACATCAATTGCACTCATTTTCTTAGTTTGGTTTAATTTTTCCCATTGGATTTTTTTCCAAATAAGTTTTTGTGAGGCAATTATTGTATAGGTTAGTCATTTAAGGGGGAGTGTTGTAAATAAATGACCAGGCCCAACCCATAGAGTGGGAGGTCCATAGGCCCATGAACCAAAGAATTTTATCTCTATAAATAGAGACATTTTGTTCATTTCTATACACACCTAAAAATCATCTTCTCTCCTATTTTCTCTTCTCAATTCTTTATTCTTATAACAATTTTTTTTAGGGAGAGAAATGGATTGATGTTTCCAAATTACTCATGAAAAATAAAGCACGTTTTCATGATGTGACTGGACTGACAAAAAAATGGATGAAAGTTTATCGGAGGTCGAAAATACATACAAAACCTTAAAATTCAAATATTTACGAAGAAAACCTTAACCGCAAACTCAAAATACAAAAAATGACCAAATAGACCAATCTGTCATCATATGATATGACATAGTAAAAAAATATTACTCCCTCCATTCCCATTTAAATGTCTTTTAAGAGATATATATGTATCCAAATTAATTGTTATTTAGATATCTTTTATTAAGTGTCAACAATTTATTCCAATAATACCCACAACATATCTTTTATTGAAAAAATGAAAGAGATAGAGGAAGAAATAGGTATTATTAGAATTGTGATGAAAAAATAAATGTTTGTTTGAGTTCTTCAATTTTTTCAAAGTGTCATAAATGACATACATTGAGGAATGGAGGAAGTATGCAGTATGTGGGGGTTTTTTATGAGGTTGGGCCTATTTTTGTAACATTAGCCCAAATGACCTATTTTGGAGGGGTAGGGTTTTGGCATATATGATAGGTAATGCGCCTTCAAGTTTTCCGAATAATTTAATACGCTCTTTTTTTATGAATTACTCTGCGCTGCTTTAGGACATTTCGACCTGATAAAATCTCTATTTTACTCGCTAAAAAAAAGAAGAAAAAACAACGTTATCAGGAAAATATGGGGATGAACCAGTCCATAAGTCCAGGTTTCATCTCACTTATAATATCTATCAATTGTACATGCAAATGTAAATTTTGCTAAACAAATATTGTAAAAAGTGGGGTATGAAACCATGACCAACATGTCAATTCACTACAATCTCCCCGCATTACAAGTATGAAAAAGTTCAAAAAAAAAAAAAAAAATTGAGCTGCATTGTGGAAAAAGAGATTTGCCACATTTTCATACAATAATTACACAACAATTGTACTTTTTTTGGGATGAAAACTAGCAAATGTACTTGTTAAAGATGTATAGCCAACTTTGATCAAAGCCAGTGATAGCAAAGGTGTATTCTGAGATTGATTGTAAAACGTTCTTGAACAGATTTTCAATAAAAAAACCAATCCAAATACACTAAAAGATAGAAAGGCAGACTTATATAATAATCAGCAGTGTGTGCTAACAGTCTCTTTCTCTCCGTCATCCAGATAAAAATAGTTACACATCTTCCTTGAAGGATTGGGCACCGTAAAAGGCTAACAATAAAAGGCAGTCACAAGAAACCATCACTGGGCAATCCGTAAGAATATATCCAAGCAAAAAAAGTCAACATATAGATATTTCATAATTCAGCTTCATACACAAAATCTACTAGCCCCGGAAATTACGCAATGCAAAACAAATTTACTCCAGTAAGAGTTAAATAACAATTCGACCACCAGCACTATAGTTGAGTAGGAGAGGGGATTATGGTGAAATAGAAAAGAGCCGCAGATACAGATGGATGTTTTCAGGCTACAACTTTCATCAAGCCCTTTTGGCTCCTCATGAACCTCAGGTAATGGTTCTTAAACCATAGTCTTCTCGAGTGTCTGTGTACAAATACTCCAGCCCTTATGGTTACTTGCACAAGGCAAACCAAAACCACACATTCCATCCTCAGCCTAATTATAGGCTTGACCAGCTATCACCCTTCCTTTTATCACTCTTACACGATAAATATAGAGTAAGAAGAAGGTTGAAATCTCCACCCCACTACTCAAACAATTCACACTAACTTAACTTCCTCTCTTCTTTCCTTTTGCCACTTATCTCAGCCTTTATTCTCTCTTTTCACAAGGTTGAACAAAGGCTTCCTTGAGGTTTGGAAACAGTGAATGACTAATGATAAAAGGTAGCCGCAAGAAACTTCTATCACCGGGCAATCCTTAAGAATATATCTAAGCAAAAATAAAATCATAAAACAAAAGGTGCGTACAAAAAGTTATTATTGAAAACAAAAGGCCCGAAGGATGATGCCTCCATTCAACAGAAGACTTCAACTTACCACCGAGAAGAACCAACTTCGAGGGTACAAGCACGTGGGGAAGTGTATATATATAGAGAGAGAGGAGTAAGAGTGGAGGTAGAGCGAGGTGATGGTTACTGATTTTTCCGACGATATTCGAAGCAACTATTGAGCATCATCAGGCCACTCAATATATAAATATTTTCCATCATTCGGCATCAAATTCAGAAAATCGACTATGTAACGCAAAAAAGTAAAAGAGTTAAAATAACAATTCAACACCAGCACGATGTATGGTTTAAGATATCTGAGGTTCGGGCACCAGAAAAGCAATGATTAAAGGCAACCATTACACTCACTATTGTTTACATGTGCAACAAGGGCAATACCTAAGCGAGAGAGACCAGAAGAAAAACCCAAACACTACTCCACCTAGACCTTTATAGGTGTATAAGTTAGTAGGTGACCATAACAAAACTACTCCATAAAGAGGTAGGGGTGTTGAACCATTAAATTTATTACTATCAAGACAAGGGTATTACTATCAGGACAAGTTGTCAAACCCATGATGATCTACTGTTCCGAGTTGAAGTGCCAAACCAACTACAATAGTAGGAATCATAATACACCAATAGTTGCTGCTGCAGCTGTCAATGATTGGGGGGTAGGCTTGCAATGACAATTAAAGCAACCAATTTTTTTTTAATGATTTGACATCTTTGAGCAATGAGCACTGTCCAAACAAATAAGATAAAACAAATATTTCGCCTCAGAATCTTTTGAAGTTACTATAAGGCTACCAACTTCTATCAAAGCACTTTTTGGCACCACATAAACCACTGATATAGCCAGTGATAATAAGATAGAAAGGCAGATAATTTAATAAGATGAATCAAATAGTACTACCTCCTCCATTTCATATATTACTCCCTCCGTCTCAAATGTCCACATGTGTAAGCCAGTGGACATTTTTTGAAACATTATGGAAAATCACATCCAAATAAAAAAGGGTTAATTCCACAGGTTCCCCGGACGCTTAGGCACCAGAAAAAGGCTAATGACAAAGGGCAGCCATAATAAACTTCAAAGATTTCATCACTGGTCAATCTATAACAACATATCCAAGAAAAAACAACTATTGCAAAGCCAGTGATAGCAAGGGTATATTTTCATAACTATCTTAGCACATTCTCTAACAGAAATTTTCAATCAAAATACACCAAAAGATAGAAAGGCAGATTTATATAATAATCAGCAGTGTGTGCTAACAGTGTCTCTCCGCATCATCCAGATAAAAATGGTTAATTACACATTCTCCCTTAAAGGTTTGGGCACAGTAAAAGGCTAAAATAGAAGCAGCCACAATAAACTTACTACAGAGAAGAACCAGCTCTCCAGATGGTACAAGCAAGGTTTTGAAACCCGGACCGGGCATCGACCCGGAAAAGTCACTGGGTCACGGGTCGGACCGGTGGTCGGACCGTCATCGACCCGGTCAACGACTCGGTCAACGTTATAAATATTAAAAAATATATAATATATACTTATTAATAAAAAATGTTGTTAATGTAAAGCTAGTTCAGATATATTTTATCTTAATTATTCCCTTAAATATCTCCTTTAATTTTAATGTCCAACTAAATATTGAAAATAGACTTTTTAGGACTTGTTTGTACTATAATTATTTTTTAGGGTTTATGTGATAATATTTTAATTGCCATTTCAGTCCTAACTATATAAAGTCTCCTACCCAAACCCTAAAGGAAGAAAACCCTCATTTCCTTCTCCACCCTTTTCTCTCCAGCGCCCCCTCCCCCCATTCCCTCTTTCTCCTCTTTCTCGTTTCCCCAGCGCCCACCCCCCCATCCCTCTTCTCCTCTTTCTCGTTTCTCCGGCGCCCCCTCTTCTCCTCTTTTCTCTCCTCTTTTCTCTTTTCTCCGGCCCATCCCTCTTCTCCTCTTTTCTCTTTTCTCCGGCGCGGCCCTCCTTCTCCTTCTCCGGTTCCCCTCTTCTCCTTCTCCCTTCTCATCTCTTTTTTTTTTCCCTTCTCCTCTCCTCCTCCGTGAACCGCCCCGCCACCGCCCTCTCTATTTTTTTTCTTTTTTGAGCGATTTTTTAATACATAAAAATTAAAAAAAAATGTATTTTCTGACCCGGCCGGTTTTCCCAAAACCGTTCCAGTTTTCGGTTCGAACGGTCCGACCGGCCGGGTCTACCGGGTCAGTGAAATTAGAGCGATTTTTGACGAAAACGGGTTTGGGCACCTAACCGGACCGCTCGGAGGTCCGATCGACGGTCGGACCGGTCCGGTCCGGGTTTCAAAACCATGGGTACAAGCATGAGTGTGCAAGTATACAAAGAGAGAAGAGTAAGTGTTGAGGTACAGCAGGGTGGTGATAGTTGCTGATATTTCTGGCAATACACGAAGGCAACAGTTCAGCAAAGAGGTATCAAACCGTTCAACATTTTCACCATTCAGCTTCATATTCAGCAAATCAACCAACACCAGAAACTATGCAATGCAAAAAAAAAAAGCATAACACAGAAATTTCAGTGTAGATATAATAGGAGTGGAACACTAAACATTTCTAAACAAGATATCGAAAATCATAAAAAAGAGCCCTCAGATATAATAGGATGTGGTCAGGCTACAACTTTTATCAAGCACTTTTGGCACCTCATGAACCTCAGGTAATTTGGTAAGATAGGCAGATTATTTGAATTGTAATGGTTTTTAAACCACAACGTTATTAAGTGTGTGTGTATATATATCCCTTTGTCTCTTTCTCCCTCTGTCTTTCGATACAGATATCTGAGGTTCAGGCACCAAAAAAGCAATGATAAAAGGAAACCATTACACTATTGTTTTACATGTTCATCATAGGGCTATCCCCAAGTAAGAGAGAGACCATAATAATGGTTAAGCATAATTATTATCACCAAAAAGCCAAAATCTTCTATAAGCCCTAAGAGTTGAAAAGGAGAGGAATAAGAAAATGTTTCAATTAATAGTAATTCAAATACACACATAATTGTTGTCAATGATTAGGGGAGGCTTACAACAACAATCAAACGCAACCAACATTTTTTTTTCTAAAGATTTCGCATTATTCAGTATAAAGAAAGGGAGATAATGTACTCAAAATAACGACTAATGGAATTTTTTCATTGATTCATGAAACCGACTCAAAAAATAAAAACATGATATAAGAATATTTTGCCTCAGAATCCTTTGAAGTTACTATAAGGCTACCGATTCTATCAAAGCACTTTTTGGCACCCACATAAACCACTGGTAAAACCAGTGATAATAAGATAGAAAGGCAGATAATTAACTAATAAGATGAATCAAAGCCGATGAGCCAAGGGACGAAGCCAGGATTTTTAGGTTGGGGCAAAAAAATGCAACAGTATGCCGATGTTTAGGGGTGAATTTGATCAAATATTCATAACTACATATAAAATTTACTATATCTAGTCCAATCAGACACATATGAAGTTTGGGTACCAGAAAAAGGCTAATGATAAAAGGCAGCCACAAATAAACTTCTAAGATTTCATCACTGCTAAATCCATAACATAAAATTATTTCACATAATTTGACAAAAATGTGAACAGAAAATTATTATGAAAAATGAAAAAAAAAGACAAACCCTCAGATCTCATAGCTTTAATAAATCATTGACGGCTTGAAACTGATGGTCTCATTCAACATAAGCTTCTACTTGCCGCCGTGAAGAATCAACCACCGTCGTTGGTTCATGCGTGTGTGCGTGAGTGTACAGGAAGAGGCGGCGGCGGCTCATTTTTCCGGCAATAAGCAAAGGGCAACTGTTGAAGAAAGAGGCATCAGGCCGCTCAATATATAAAAAAAAATATAAAGACGGTAGACCGCGGAGGGGAGAGGGATGTTAGGGTATGGCTGTTTTGTTCGGAAGTAGTTGTTTATATAGGACTGCAGAACGACGACGTCGAGGTTTGAGTTCGTGGGCTCAGATTTTGGATAAAGACCATGTTCTGTAGTCCACTAGCAGAAGTTTCTTATTAGGCCTCTGGTTTAGTATGGTCTATACTAGGCCCGTCAATGGGACCTGGGTACTCAAACTCAATTTAAAATTGGGACAATATAAACTTCTTTATAGAAATAAACAATTTTGCTAGAAAGATTTATAGAAATAAAGAAGTTTGGTATCAACGTCATGGTCCATAAGGCTAAAGCTGGAGAATAGGTTGTAACAGAAGATGGGCTCAAAGGTTGGTATTGTGCTGGAAAAGGTGATGGTATAGAAGATGATTTGGTGAAATAGGAGGGAGGGCAAAATAGGCTGGAAAGATTTATAGACTTCTTTATAGAACATAGTAGTAGAAACGTAGTAGTAGAAAATCTATGCCTCTGGGTTCCCCCAAAAGACCGACTGGGTGAATCCATATTTCTTTCAGTTGACTCATCTCAGACTCCTCACTGCACCTTTGTCCCCAGACTTCTTTATAGAAATAAACAATTTTGCAACTGGGGGGCAGTGGGAAATCGAAGGCATGGTTTTGGATGCGATATGCCATCTGGTGATGAAGGGTTGCCATATACGTATTCTCCAATTCTGGACCAATGATTTGGATATGGACACGAAAAACAATAGAAAGAGACGGATCATCTAAAAGCATGGTGAAATTTGGGAATAGGGTTACGAAAATTGTTCCGGCATTGAGGGTGGTTTGAAGGGTAAGGGCTAATCGGATAGCTCTGAAGTGAATATGAGTATAACCTTGCTTAAGCTAAATTTGTGGAAACTGTTCTGGAAGTTGAAGGGTGACATGTTGTTCTTCTTTGGTAGAGGACAATTTGTGGGTAGAGAAGTGAGATGCTGGACAAAAGCCTAATAGAAACTAGACTAATAGATAATTCTGCTACCAAACTTCTATAAAGAAGTTTCTCCAGCCTTAGCCTTATGGAAAGATTTACCTCACCATAAAAAGAAGTTTATAAACGTAGAAAGTGTTAGAAATAAAGAAGCTTGTTATGAAGGAAACAAAGTATTATAGGAACTAGAAGTTGGATCCATCATTTGGAAAGGGAGGGGTCTACATAAAGGTGGAGAAGGAGGAGGAGATTTAAATGGTGGATTATCTGATAAAGAAAATTCTGGATAGGATTTTGATGGAGGATTATACTGAACATAATAATCAAAATCTTTATCACTGGGTTCCCCCAAAAGACCGACTGAAGGGTCACCTGCTTCATATCTAGTGCGAAGAAGTTGTTGAGTGCCTTTGCCTTTAGATTTGTTGGATATTTTAGATAGTTCGTCATCAGACCAGTAATCTAAGCAATCTTGGCACGAACAAACATCATACCAGATGTGACCTTTTCATTATTTTCTTGATAAACAGGTTGGCCATCAACACTGAACTTTACCACCGGGATATTGAGACATGACCAGGAGTCATCATTCATCAGTGAGAATTCTGTAGGAAAAATAGTAGAAACTTCATTCCTTTCTAGGAATTTGATTTCAACTGAGCCATCATTTTTTTTGGTAAACGTGGGTTATGTTATATGGATTGGTTTGGCTGTTTCAGATATGTGTCTTTCATAACTAGTGATCCAAGAGGTGGGGATAAGGGCTTGCAGTTCCTCTCGTGGAATTTGTTTGGGGACAAAGGTGTAGTGAGGAGTCTGAGGAGAGTCAACTGGAAAGTTTAGAGAAGTTGGCCTCATAACTACTATTACTACGTTTATTGTTTACAGAGCCCAACTTCTCCCTTGAACAAAAAATTCCAACTTCCGGTTTTCCGAGTCTTGTGGCCCCGATCTTCTAGAGTCAGTCAAAACAGATATGATCATTCAGTCATGTTCACAGTCCCAGTCATATTCACAGTCCCATTCCGGTATGTCTCCATAACCAGTGTCTCAGATAATTCCTTGCATTGCTACACTTGATATTTCTTGTCTTCCCCCTGAGATTGTTGAATTAATCTTGGATCTCACTATTCCTCTCAGAAACACTTTCAACTATAAATTGTTTCACAGACTTCTTCTTCGAAACCATGGCCTCTCCGTTTTTCGAGGAATTTCAAATCATCCAGACCGTCATTTTGCTACCATATTTCATATCTGTGAACTGTCGTCACTACCAAAATTAGCACTGTGTTATTTTTGGTATTTTTTTAGGCACACAAAATAGCTTTTGTATTCAACACTACAAAGCTATATTCTTATGTTTGGTGTTGTGACCGAGCCAATGACTTTCCTCCAGAAAAACTTGTCTTGTATAAAATTCTAAATTGGTTCCTCCCCACAATCGGATGGTTTCGTTTCCTCAGTGGTAGATATCGGAATTATGTGGTCCTCTGTTTACACAGGTCAATAATGAATCTTCATATACCAAATTCCCCGCCAAGAGTTCGGATGTTGAATCTTTATTCGAGCTTACTGATGATCCATCACTAGGTTTCTTGATGACCATTGCTTATACAGATGAAGACAACAGCCCTTCTGATGAAGATTCCAATTCAGACTATTCAGAACCTTTCTTTGCTATCTCAGATACCTACCCAAATCCTTCCATCATCTCCATAATCTCAGTCATGTTCATATTTTCGGAACCTAGAATCAAGTAGTGCAATGCGGGAAACCATTGGAAGACCTTTTCTAGAATGAAGGGTAAGGGTTAATCGGGTAGCTCCGAAGTGAATATGAGTATAACCTTGCTTAAGACAAATTTGTGGAAACTATTCCAGGAGTTGAAGGGTGACATAATGTTCTTCTTTGATGGAGGACAATTTGTGGGTAGAGAAATGAGATGCTTGACAAAAGTCTTTTACAGAAGTTGAAATTGGATTTTTACCTAAGACTTGTTTTAAACGGACACCGACACTATTTTTGGATTTTTGATAAAATACTATAAGGATTAACTACTGGATATGAAGACAAAAGATATTTACTATCTTCTGAAACATAATCTAATTCATAAACATTAGAAATACGAGAATTCGAAAAATGAGGTGGATATGGAAGAGTTACTACACTAGATGATGTGTTTATAGACATGATAAAAGTGGGGGACCAAATCTGAGAGCAAGAGTATATTTATGATCATAAAATTCAATATTCCTGATTTATTTTGAGTAAAAAATCTGCTCAAAAAATCATTTTTATGCTACAGCGTACATCATGCCACACAATTCCTTTAGTGTACTGGGCATCCCTCGGCTGCCTAGCATAACCTTGATTTCATAAATTCCATACCAGTAGAATTCTTCTAAAGTGTTCAGTTACTCAATTATATCTTAGTTTTCTGATGAAAGTATTCACAGAAGATCCAATAATAGACAACTGTGATATAATTCAGAGCATACTAATCAAAGACAATTGAGCAGTGTTACTAATAAGAAGAAAAATTAAACCGGTACTGTGTAATTTTATTTTATTTTGAAATAATAATAACTTTATGCTGTCATAAATTCCTCTGTTACTCAGATTCAATCACCGGAAAATTAGCCGACCATGGCTCTGATACCAAACTTCTTTATTTCTATAAATCTTTCCAGCAAAATTGTTTATTTCTATAAAGAAGTTTATATGAACATTGGTTACTCAGATTGTTTAGTATATAAATCTTTGTAGCAAAATAGAAGATGATTTAGTATTTATGTATGAGTTTGATCCAATTTTTTTTGAAATAAGAATAAATAAACTGAGTCTAACAATAATCATCATACCCACTATTACCACATCCCTCATTCAATTTGTAACACCCTACTCCATAACCTTAAAAAAATGTTCTCTACTTTACCCCAATTCTCCAAATTCTCTCAACCCAAAAATCTCCCCCTTTCCCCTTTGATGCAACCACCGGCCTCTTTGCCGCCGCCGGCCACCGAGCAAAAATGTTTGCATCCGTCATGTTGTTGCAGTCGTCGTCCTCGTCAACTCTCTTGCTGGAAAGTAAAAAAAAACTACAAAAATCAACACAATGTGAGTTTTTACAATTGAATTTTCACTATGAAATATGCTAGATCCCAACTAAGTTTCCCAAAAAATTCACAATAATATTACTTTGAAATAGTATAGATCCGGACTAGTTTTGCACCAAAAAAGCACAAAACTGGTCGAAAAATTCAAATTGGACAAATTCACTGTCGGCGGAGCGTGTGACACATGCTGACGTGGTTGCGCGTGAGGTGTCTTGCTCGTCCTGAAATCAACTGACTAATCGTGTGCTGGCGTGTACACGGTTTTTTTTCCAGTGTGTTGATTTTAAAATGAATATATTTATTTATATTTATATTTAAATTAATTAATATAATAACAATATATTTAATCTATTTAGTGTGCATGTTTAAATAATAAATAATATATTTAATTTATATTTTTTTAATTTGTCATTTATAATTAATTTTTCATTTAGTTTATTAAGGTTACATGCTAATTAATTTAAAAGAGTTGGTCAAGAGATTGGCCGCCCCAGTGGGGGAGCACTCTGCCTGAGACTGTGAGGTCTCATGTTCGATACCCCCTTCCCCTCCCCAAAAAAATTAAAAATGTTTAGTTAAAACAGAAATTGGTTTGTACTATTTTAGATTGCAGATCAGAGAAAGACCGTTGAAGAGTTCGACCCGATTAGCGGTTGTGAGGGTAGAGTGGCTGAAAGGCAGTGACTCAGTCAGCTAGGTTGAGTCGGGAGCAGCGTAGTCAGAGGACCCCCTCATACCGTTATTACTTCATACGGCAGTCCACCACCATTGGATACTGTACCCCCGATTCCTCCACCCCGATTTGGCCCTACTTCACTGACTCCCATACCATACCCCACGATTTACGACCCCCACCCAGGATTTATAGCGAGTGGCAGTTCATAGCCTCGTCATTTAGTTCCCGATATTACACCGCACTTAAATGGGATGGTGTTTGGGTACGAGGGGAATTATGTTGAGGATTCGGATAGTGATTAGGGTAGGATTATGTTGAGACCAGCCCCGGCAGTTGAACCCTAGAAACGGGCGGGGTGTTTAGGTAAATATTTGGGAGCTTACGATCATCCGGTCGATCTTTCAACATATCATCTTCTAGTAAGCTTACCCATCTGATGCCCTAGATAGACCGTCAGTTTCAGATCGTGCCCCTAAATCCTCAGTATCTGACCAGTTTTATGTCTCTAAGAGTACTACGCAGAGTACTCAGCCTCCTACCATCCCCAAACCCACTAAGGGGAAGCAGTAGATGATATATTGAGAGCAGAGGACTCCATCACCCGGGGGACCCTAGATTCCTGAGGAGATTACATCTTATTCTTGTCATGCAGCCGTTGATATTTGGAACGGGGTTGAGCGGGAACTGCTTAAGGTGCAGACAAGGAAGGAAGTAGTTGGCACACAGTGGAGCAGACTAACAAATTATGTGGAGGAAACAAGGTTGGTTCGCGCGACCAGTTTAGGACACCTCCGCAATGTCATATATAGTTATCACGATGATGCAATTATTTGTGCATTTGTAGAAAGGTGGCAACTGGATACCAATTAATTTCACATATCTTGGGGTGAAATGACTATCACATTTCACGATGTAGTTCACCTCATTCGTATTACTATTGGGGCTACGACAGTCTATGACCATTTCCATATTAGATCGAGTGTTGTACCTGAGATAGCTGCTTGTATTGGATTGGACCCTGAAGAATTGAGTGAGTTGATTATAGATAATGACATTCTAGTTAAGCATTTAACACACGCCATAAATGGGCTTAATTTGACATCTATTGACTAGGCGATGATATGTTTGCTAGATATGTTGGAGACGACCCTGTTTGTCGATCGGTCCTGTAATGAAGTTAATTGGATGATTTGGGAAGTCCTGGTGAACATCGAGCTTGTAGATCGGTATTCTTGATGTAGTGCGGTTTTGGCAGCTCTGTATCGACAGTTGGGGCAAGCATTTAGGGCCAGCTGCAAATCCATCGGTGGATGTCGTACATTACTAGAGGTACTTATTGCTTTTTAAATTTTGTTAATTATATTAATTTTCAATTTATTGTGAATTATTTAAATTTTGACTCTGATAATTTCGCAGTGGTGGGTCTATTTATATTTCCCGCGCTTCATGACTCAGGATATGATAAACCTTTATTGGATTGTTGGGCAACCATTTCTCTCAAGGCATATGGCTGAGAAAGTTGATATGAACAAATGAACAGACACATACATTACTGGGTGACTTTGGATGACATGGATGTCGAAGAGGTATTAATTATTTAACTTTAATATACAATTAAAGAAATTTACTCGTTTTAAAAATACTGAAAATATGATTTTTGTAGGTTAATTTCACACCGTTATGGCACTTCCGATGGAACATCCTGATTGTTGGGTTTCTACATTTAATGACACCATTCGATATATTGTGGAGTCTTACATGCCCGAGCGGTTTTTCAGACAGTTCGGAACATCCCGATTGTTGGGTTTCTACATTTAATGGCACCATTCAGTATATTGTAGAGTCTTACATGTCCGAGCGTTGTTTCAGACAGTTCATGTAAGTCTAGAGACAACATATGGTTCGAATTTATCATCTTGGAGCATTATTGTCCTAGAGAGACTACAAAGTACAAGGTTGTGTATAATTTTGTCGAAGCATTCTCGGAACAGGCCGAAGCATTAGTCCTCCTTGTCCGGTTAGCTTTCCTCCCATCACCTTCTTTGCCAACGGGTGCCCCAACGTACTTACCAGAACGCTCACACTGTAAATAGCACTTGGGTGCACTATAATCTTGTCCCTTCATTGACCGAACAATCACAACATACATTTTATTTGGTATCCCATGTTGTTTCATCCAATTCACTAAATGTTCTTTGGATTCATAGTTATAATCACCATAGGGACTAAATATATCATTGATGTCAGGTCAATCTTCCTCATTATCGGGAACTCTTCAAGGTCACTGTCGGGTCCGTCTGAACTTTCAACCTACAACAAAAACAAAACAAGTTATTCAATATATCCCCAATTTTATATTTTAATAAAACAAATCTGTAGAAAATAATTAATTTTAGCCACTGGGAAAAACAAAATCGGAAAAAAAATTAAAAAACTGGACTGGAATTCCACCTCTTGCTACTGGACACGCGACTGCTGACGTGACCGCGTACACATCAGCACGCAGTTGACCATCTGACAACGTGCTGACGTGTTCACGGACACGTCAGCAGCCACATGTCTAGCACCACACAGACCAATTCCATTTTTCACAGTTTCAACAAGTTTTTTTCTTGCTTTTCAGTGTAAGCATGTTTTTTCTGTCCGAAAATATGTAAATGTTATTAAAACATATCAGAATCTAGAGTAAGTATTTACCTCAAAATCAATGTCTTCTAAATAATCACTATTATCAGAGTTCATTTACCAACAATTGTACTTTTTTCAAGGTTGTCAAGATCGGAATTTTAACTCGAAACGAACGGGGTCAAACAATTCGTAAACGCGAGGATTGTAGTACGGATCAAAATATCCTACAAAACTATTTAAATAATATTTCATGGTAAATTTATCTCAATCAAAACATCATATATATGCAATATGATCAAAACAATATAACAATACTTTAACGAAAAAAGAAAATAAGAATACCATTAGAACTAAAAAGTTGAAACTAAAAAATGAACTAATAAGTAAGAAACTTGGAAAGCAAACCAACAATTCATAAGGTCTTTTAATCCAACAAGTTCCATATTGGCAAGTCTATCTTTCTAATGTTATAACCTAACAAACCATTCAAGTCATTCTCGTTATCCTCCATATAATCTCCACTTCCATTTCCTTCGACTTAATTTTCAATGATTAGAATCTCCATGTCATTGGATGCATTAACCAAGTCATTTTCATCCAATTCCGCAATTGAATCTTCAAGATTACCCACAAGCCAATCATTATCCGGTGGAGATCATCAATCACTACAAGAAAACAGTTAAATAACGACCGAAAAAATACCGGTCGCTATCCCGTCGGCCATATCGGTCCCGTTGACCAAATTAAAACGACGTCATTTTGTATTTCGTTAACGACCGACTACTGACGGAAGTTAACGACCGTTTACCGACGGAATACATAACGGTGTCAAAACAACGTCGTTTTGATGTTTTATTTCTCTAAAAAAATTAAAGCTTAAAATTAATTAAAGCGGCGTCGTTTTGTTCACCGTTAACGATCGAACACCGATGGAAATTAACGACCGTTTACCGACGGATGTTTTATTTCTCTAAAAAAATTAAGGTTTAAAATTAATTAAAACGACGTCATTTTGTTCAATTGTAACGACCGAATACCGACGGAACATAACGACCGTGTGCCGACGGAATATATAACAGCGTCCAAAACAATGTCGTTTATTAGCCTAACGATGGATTACCGACGGCAAGGTCTAAACGACGTCGTTTTTTACGTTTTATCTCCAAATAACCTAAGTCTCATTTCCCATTTCCACCTGTTTTCTCTCCCCGATGTGAAATCCCCTTCCCTGACGCCATCTCCAGCCCCCTTCCCCGTCACCGTCGCCATCTTCGGCCCCCTTCCCTGTCACCGTCGCAATCTCCTATCACAGCCCCTAATCGACCCCAAATTGCCTAAGTCATTTCTCCCCATTCTCTCCGAACTCTGGCAAACATAAAAAAAATCAAAGAACTATTAGCCCCTAATTGTGATTTTTTATTTTCTAAATTATTTACTAAAATATTTTGTGTATACCATTGAATTGATAAATTTTTTATTGTTAAAGTTATCTAAAGTAAGGAGTATAAGACCTAATATAGCATATAAATTTCTACGAATTGATAAATTGTTAAAGTTATCTAAAGTAAGGAGTATAAGACCTAATATAGCACATATAACTTTAGAAAAGCAATTTGAGAAGTTGAAGGAAGTTTCAAGCAGGTATAAGCATGTCACAAATATATGGGTTGCTGCAACTAATGACTTGAAGCAAAAAATGAGCATCAATTTCTTGCTTATTTGCCTATTTTGTGTGTATGTGTTCTTAAAGCATTTTTTTCTCCTTTTGTAGAGAGAAAAGATGAGCATCAATTTCTTGCTTATTTGCCTGTTTTGTGTGTATGTGTTCTTAAAGCATTTTTTTCTCCTTTTGTAGAGAGAAAAGATTTCATTATCTGATAAGGATTATAAAACAGCCATGAATTATATCCTTATGAATTGTGAAGAGGTTGAACCAAACCTGCAGTAAGTAAAGCCATCTATTGCTTCAGTTTTTCTATATAATTAAAAGTAGACGAATAATAATATTGTCATTTGATTTGTAACTCAGGAAATTTGTTAGTGAAGTACATGACCAAACTCCCTAGATAACGGAGGATGAACTGCAATGGCGGGTCTATAGTGATTTTTCCAAATGGTTTGAAACTCATGTAAGTTGGTATTATGTAGAAATTTACTTGTTTTAAGAATGCCTAAACTAATTTAACTTTTGTTGCTCTCAACAGATACATAGCCTTCCAGAACATTCCGAAAGGTTGTTGAAAAATCTTTCATGGGGCCCGACAAGGAGAGTGATGTCATATTCCGGTTACTTTGTTAACGAATATAGATTTCACACAAAAGCTCACAGTGATGGAAAAGGATCCACAAACAGTGGTGTATGAGTTAAAGGCGATTACTACGGAGAGTTGAAGCAAGTCATTGAGGATGAACTTGCTAAAGTACCTGTCCAAAAAATAATTCTTTTCAAATGCGACTGCTTTGATTCAACTCCAAATAGAGGTTTGAGGGCGCATCCTCAATATAAACTTGTAGAAATCCATAGGAAAAGAACGTACCAGGGTTACAATCCATTTGTATTTGCTTCCCAATGTCAACAAGTCTACTACACACCTTATCCAGGTACTAAAACAACATCTAGGGCTGATTGGTGGGCTGTTTCTCGTTCCATACCACGTCTAGTTGATGTTCCTAATGTTCCAGTACCGTATCAGGAGGAAGTACGCGAGGAGGAGACCAGTCACATTGATCCAACTGTTATTGAAGTTGGTCAACTTGCACACCAGTCAGGGAAAATCGAAGTTGTACTTGTGGCCGGTACGGGCCGTGTTAATGAAGATGATGGAATTATGTCGGGTGAGACAATTCAGAAGAAGAAGATGAATTTATGTCGGAGGATGATGATTTAGAATGATTAAAAATAGAATTATTAATTTTGTTATGTATTTGTTGTTGTGCTTTAATTCTTAACTTTCCTTTATTATCCATTTTTTCATGCACACAAGAATCTCTTTCTCGCTTCACACTAAGAAGCCACTTGAACGATGCAAATTGAAGTTGAACAACTAGCTTCTTGGAATTCCACATATTGAAGGTGAGTAATATTTGTTGGTTTATTTTTTAGTACTTTTATTACCATAAATTAATTGTCGTATTGAATAACTTTTTAACATAATTCAGAGTGGTAATTTTATTGCCATAAAATAATTTGATTCTTGAATTTTCAGATTTCAACTCATGCATTTCCAAGGATATACATATAAATGACATCAAGGAGTAGATGAGAAGTGTAAACTTTGATTGTGAGTGTTTTAAAGTAAATGAGAAGTGCACAATTTGATTGTGAGTGTTGTAATTCAAAGTGTGCACTTTGATTGTGAGTGTTGTAATGCAAATGAGAAGTGTAAACTTGTGTTTTTTAGTAAGATAATTGGTTATGTAATGCTATTTTTGGGTTTTATGGATTATGTTTACTATTTGGGATCTTATTAATACCGTTTCTGGTTCGTATTGCTGTTTTTAATAATAGGGATTTAATTAAATTTCAGATTTATTTTTTAAAATTAAAAAACATTTAGCGACGGAATGGCGACCGACGAAGTCTAAGTCAAACGTCAACAATGTTTACTTATCGGTCAATATGCCGTCGCTATATGGCGACCCAATAATCGGTTGCTAAACGGTCCGTCGATATTCGGTCGTTAACTAGTCAAAGCCAAAGTCAACAATGTTGACCAGTCAGTCGGTATTCGATTGCTATATGGCGACCCAATATTCGGTCGCTACAGAATCCGTCGGTATTCGGTCGTTAATAAATTAAAGTCAAAAGTCAACATTGTTGAACGTTCAGTCGGTAATCCGTCACTATATTGGTCGGTCGTTAATTTGCTTAGCGACGAAAAATACACGACCACGTGATTCGGTCGTTAATCGGTCGCTAAACTAAGTTTAGAGACGGATTTGTCCGTCCCTGTTACACTATTTTCGTGTAGTGAATATCATACTAAATTGTCTTCTTATATTTCTTCTTCGTGGCTAAATTTGAATTAGTCATCACATACACAATATCATTCACATTATCTTGCTTCAAACGATTCCTTCTCTTGGTATGAACCTGAGCAAATTAAATCATATACAATAAGTTCAAGAAATATTTATAAAGAAAACCAATTATGTGGATGCGTAGAAATTTACCATCTCAAAAGCGCTTCAATTCCATTTACACCCAGATGACCTACAATTCAAGCTCAACACCCGAATTGCAAACTTTTGCAACTTCGAAATTTCATCGCCGTATGACTCCCACCATTGTGCCAGTGTCTTTGTTTGAATTCTATCCTTAGCTATTCTACTACCAAAGAAATCCGATTGGCTTTTGAAAAGCTCAATTTGAGCATAAATCATGATACTTTCATCATTTTCCGCCATTCTATCAAGACACTCATACAACCCACATTTAGCTTCCAAATCCAATTTGAAATCATCACTATAATTAAACAGAGGTTTATGTAGTACCCGACGGTATGCAATGGCCGATGCAATTGTCTTTTCCATCTCACATCAATGATTTCTCGTCAAGGCTGATAACTAAATGGTGAAAAATAAATAAAATTAGTCTCCATAGTAAAACTCTCGAAAGAAGACAAGGAAAATGTAAAGATGTCAACTTTATCATAATTAATTTAGGACTTAACAAAAAGAATGAGGAGAAATATTCTATAAATTCTAAATCAGTGAATGAAATAGATAATTAATCCCTACCCACGAAAACAAAAACCTGAAAAACAGCAGGATTTGGTTTAATTGTAAATGTAAATAACTGGAAATAAAACTCTCAAAACAACATAATATTATTACCCTCTAGAATGTAACCTTATTTCATCGATGAAAAAGCATGAAACTGGAGTATAAATGCAATGAATGGCAGTTCTACATGGAATGTAAAAAATTACAGTGGGACAATAAGAATTAGAAAAGATACATGCGTAATTGAAAAAACCAAAACCAACACTACAAACTCACTCATGCAAACATAATATTTTATTTTAGTTCATCTCTATTTTAAATTTCGTGATTTATTTGAGTCTTTCTCCTTCTTTTTTTCCTTTCTCTCATCTCACGGATTAGTAACATTTTTCTGGATAATTTCTCAAAACTCAAATTTGTTAAGACTATAAAATCCAAAGTTACTTACCTTTTCTTGACACCATGAAAAATATTTTGGATATTTTCATTCGCTCGACCCATTTTCTCCTAAATAAAACCCATGGCCGATTTCTAATCCAAATCAACCAACCGAAAGATATGCTCATTTTAAGCACGAATAAATCGCCACCTTTGTCCATAACTTATTTTCGCTCAGCCAGTTTTATCATTTTTAGAAAAAAAACTACTTTTTTTTCCTCAACTAATTTAAGGACATCCATTCTTGTCCTTCTGTTAAAAACATAACCAAAATTCGTTAACAGCCATGACGTGTCGTTAACAGGCAAAAAAAAAAAAAAAATAGAAGCCACGTCATCCCCATTTTTTAGATGATTTTCTCATATTTTTGTTTCCCATTTTACCCTTGGGAGAGAGAGGGTTTATTTTGAAAGGTTAGCCACGTCATTCCGTTTAACGGATTCGTGCCTACTTTTTGACAAGACAAAACTGACAGCCCGTAAAAAAATTGAGGAAAAAAAGTAGTTTTTTCTAAAAAGGATAAAATTGGCTGAGCGAAAATAAGTTAGGGACAAAGGTGGCGATTTATTCTTTTAAGCACACTACAATGTCTCTCCAAAACTATTTCTCCATAACCAAGTTCTCAGTGAATTTTCCCTCCTTAGACTTCGAAAGGGGATTAGATCTCCACTCATTTGATGTGAACACCCATATCAATGCTCTATTATTATAATTTAGACATCCCGAGGTCAAGTAAGCTGTAGCAAACTAAGTGATGGCCGGTCTCACTAAGTCTTTCCCGTTGGTGAAATAATGCAACAAACATATAAGAGAAATCCTCTCATATATGTAGTTTGTGATTTTTTTACCATGAACAATTACTTCTTGATGAACCAGGATCCTATTCTCAAGATCCTCAAATATCATGTCGATGCAATGTGCAGAGCAAGATGTCCAAAACAACTTTTTTTCTTTTCTCCATGAGCTTCTTTCCCGCCGCCTTGTAGTTTGCCGCATTCTCCATAAGCTTCAAAACCTACAGCTAAACAAACAAAATTAAACAAAGCGTACATACCCATTATGTATTGTTAGTTGGTTATTTGGTTAATTTTAGGTCATAACTCCTGCAAAACACAATTTTTTTTAACATAAAACCCTAGGCGACAACAATCTAAAAACACAATTTTAGTTTAAAAACAATGTGGAGAAGAGAGTAAGAAAATAATCTACGATGTGTGAATTTATAATAATAATGAAAAAAACAAATTTGAAAATTTATTGAAAAAAGTTGTCATTTATCTCATTCTGGAATAGCTTTATCTCATGCTTTGCCCGATTTCTGCAACCGAGAAGCTCTGGTAGTCTTTGTGAAATATTTTTCAGGCATCCACATGAACTTATCTGATACATCTGCAAGCACAAGGTATCAATATCTTTCATCCACACTCAAGAGTATCAGATGATATGCTAATATTTGATTATTATAAACAAAACAAATATGTGTTAGAAATAAACATAGAATAAAAAAGTAGAATAATAACGAAAAAAACGGAACATAAATTTTTTTCCACGAAATACTCAATCTCCCCGTGAACATGGGAAAAAATGGATTTCAAAACTTTCATTAACTTATGCCTGTTTAACTTTTGCTAATTAATGAGTTCAATTTCATCTCGTTTAATTTGAACTTTCGGTAGTATAGTCCGGATATTCGTATTTAGGTACACCTTTAACAATCATAATGTCTTTCAAAGTGATGATTTGTCTCGTTGCTCGAGCATAACATCATTGTTCCTCATGTAGCTCTAGAGAAATACATCAATCGAATTTCTGAGTACGTCTCTTAAACTTGAATGGTGAAGGGATTTGCCATTGATGCCTTCCGACAACATGACTTTAACTTCTTCCCCTTATCGTTTGGTTACAGTAAGTATAGATGATTTTTTTAGAGTTGAACAAATTTGTTCAACCGCAATACAATCCCATTTTGTGGATAAAGTAGCCAAGTGGTATGTTAAAACCATCTCCAATTCTGTCGCCTGATAAATGTGTGTTAGTGCACGTAATAAACTTGATCAAGTATCCTGCTCCATTATAATTACCACAAACTATATATATAAAGAAACGATTTCAACCAAAAAAAATTAATGCAGTGATGAAAATAATTATCAAATCTACAACTAAAAAAATAATTCAGGCAGTGATAAAAACATACAACTAAACAAACAAAATTAAACAAAACGTACATTCCCATTATGTTTTATTATTTGGTTCATTTTGGGCCATAACTCCTGCAAAACACATTTTTTTAACATAAAACCCTAGGCGACAACAATCTAAAAACACACTTTCAGTTTAAAACAATGTGGAGAATTGAGAGGAAGAAAACTGTGTGAATTTGTAATTATAATGAGAAAAAAATTGAAAATTTATCGAAAAAAGTTCTTATTTATCTCTTTCTGAAATACCTTTATCCCATGATTTGCCCGGTTTCTGCAATCGGGAAGCTCTTGTAGTCTTCGCGAAATCTTTTTCAAACATCCACGCGAACTTATCTGATACATCTACAAGCACAAGGTAGGAATATCTTTGATCCACACTCAAGAGTATCGGATGATATGCAAATATTGTACTATCATAAACAAAACAATACGTGTTAGAAATAAACATTGAACAAAAAAGCAGGATAATAACGAAAAAACGGTACCTAAATTTCTGATCCACGAAATACCCAATCTCCCCGTGAACATGGTGAAAAGTGGACTTCAAAACTTCATTAACCTATGCCCATTTAACTTTTGTTGATCAATGAGTCCAATTTCATCCCGTTTAATTTGAACTTTCGGTAGTATAGCTAGGATATGCGTGGTTATGTACACCTTTAACAATCATAATGTCTTTCAAAGTAATGATTTGTCTCGTTGCTCGAGCATAACATCTTTGTTCCTCATGTAGCTCTAGAGAAATCCATCAATTGAATTCATGAGTAAATCTCTTAAACTTGAATGGTGAAGGGATTTGCCATTGATGCCTTCCGACAACATGACTTTAACTTCTTCCCCTTATTGTTTGATTACAGTAAGTATGGATGATTTTCTAGAGTTGAACAAATTTGTTCAACTGCAATATAATCCCATTTTGTGGATAAAGTACGAGAAAATAATGACTTTTAATAGGTAAAAGTCTATCAAAAACAATTTTTTGAACATGATGATTTTTTAACATTTAAAAACAAATTTTGTGGTGTCGTGTGTTGAGGTTTAGTTGTTGGAATGAGTAAAAACCATCTCCAATTCCGTTGCCTGATAAATGTGTGTTAGTGCACGTAATAAACTTGATCAAGTATCCTGCTCCATTATAATTACCACAAACTATATATATAAAGAAAAGATTTCAACCAAACAAAATTCATGCAATATTAAAAAGAATTATCAAAACCTACAACTAAAAAAATAATTCAGGCAGTGATAAAAATCTACAACTAAACAAACAAAATTAAACAAAACGTACATACCCATTATGTCTTATTATTTGGTTATTTGGTTCATTTTGGGCCATAACTTCTGCAAACACATTTTTTTTTAACATAAAACTCTAGGCGACAACAATCTAAAAACACACTTTCAGTTTAAAACAATGTGGAGAATTGAGAGGAAGAAAATAATCTATAATGTGTGAATTTGTAATTATAATGAAAAAAAATTGAAAATTTATCGAAAAAAGTTCTTATTTATCTCTTTCTGAAATACCTTTATCCCATGCTTTGCCCGGTTTCTGCAATCAGGAAGCTGTTGTAGTCTTCGCGAAATCTTTTTCAAACATCCACGTGAACTTATCTGATACATCTACAAGCACAAGGTAGAAATATCTTTAATCTACACTAAAGAGTATCGGATGATATGCAAATATTGTACTATCATAAACAAAACAATATGTTAGAAATAAACATTGAACAAAAAAGCAGGATAATAACGAAAAACGGTACCTAAATTTCTAATCCACGAAATACCCAATCTCCCCGTGAACATGGGGAAAAGTGGACTTCAAAACTTTCATTAACTTATGCCCATTTAACTTTTGCTGATCAATGAGTCCAATTTCATCCCGTTTAATTTGAACTTTCGGTAGTATAGCCAGGATATGCGTGGTTATGTACACCTTTAACAATCATAATATCTTTCAAAGTGATGATTTGCCTTGTTACTCGAGCATAACATCTTTGTTCCTCGTGTAGCTCTAGAGAAATCCATCAATTGAATTTCTGAGTAAATCTCTTAAACTTGAATGGTGAAGGGATTTGCCATTGATGCCTTCCGACAACATGACTTTAACTTCTTCCCCTTATCGTTTGATTACAGTAAGTATAGATGATTTTCTAGAGTTGAACAAATTTGTTCAACTGCAATACAATCCCATTTTGTGGATAAAGTAGCCAAGTGGTACGAGAAAATAATGACTCTTAATAGGTAAAAGTCTATCAAAAACATTTTTTTTGAACATGATGATTTTTTAACATTTAAAATTAATTTTTGTGGTGTCGTAGTTCCAATTCATCTGTGTAGAGGTTTAGTTGTTGGAATGAGTAAAAACCATCTCCAATTCCGTCGCCTGATAAATGTGTGTTAGTGCACGTAATAAACTTGATCAAGTATCCTGCTCCATTATAATTACCACAAACTATATATATATATATATATATATATATATATATATATATATATATATATATATATATATATAAACGATTTCAACCAAACAAAATTCATGCAAATATTGAAAAAATTTATCAAAACCTACAACTAAAAAAATAATTCAGGCAATGATAAAAATCTACAACTAAACAAACAAAATTAAACAAAACGTACATACCCATTATGTCTTATTATTTGGTTATTTGGTTCATTTTGGCCCATAACTTCTGCAAACACATTTTTTTTAACATAAAACCCTAGGCGGCAACAATCTAAAAACACACTTTCAGTTTAACAATCATAATGTCTTTCAAAGTGATGATTTGCCTCGTTGCTCGAGCATAACATCTTTGTTCCTCATGTAGCTCTAGAGAAATCCATCAATCGAATTTCTGAGAACATCTCTTAAACTTTAATGGTGAAGGGATTTGCCATTGATGCCTTCCGACAACATGACTTTAAAACAATGTGGAGAAGGGAGTACGGAAATAATAATTTTTTTTAATTCGGTTTTCCATGAACCCAAATAGACCCGGCCCGATCCGACTTGGCAGACAGAGATAAAATCAGCGTGCACCAGATCGTCCGATTCAATGATTCTACGGACCAGATCGTCGATCCTACCTGATCATCTATCTCCTCTAGCGATTTTTGTCGAATTTAACTCAATTTATATCTTCGAGATTGTCGAATCTTTCGATTCTATATTTCGACTCGTGATTTTTAACAACTTTAATTTTTTAATTTTTTTCATGAAAATTAGAAGTTGTACTTGTTAACCACGTATCAGAGCACATAAGGTGGTGATAGAACATAAAATAGAGCTCTAGAAGATGGGATGAAGACAAACATGATGAATGTGGAGTCAGTTGTGGGAAAGTTACATGTATTAATTAGATACATGAATACTTTCATTAATAGAAGATAAGAAAGTGAATGAAAAATTCACTTGATGAAATGCATCAAATTTATCTTCAAATTTACATTCAATGGAAGATAAGGAAGTGAATACAAAGTTCACTTAATGAATTTTACCGGATGTAATCTTCACATAAAAGTTATGTTTGTTTAATACATAACACTTCATTTATTTAAGATAAATTAAGTGTTGCCTTAATGCTATTCTTTTATGAATCCCTATCTTCTACTAGTATAAATAGAGGTCCTCACATTTCTTTTTCTCTACACCAAAAACAAGCATTCTCTTCCTATTTTAAAAGTTTCTACATAGTTTTCATATAGTGTTCAAGGTAATTTGTTCAAGTTCGATAGACAAAGAGTTGTGGTGCTAACTGCTTTGTCGGTATCCGTTTTATCCTGGGAAATAGACGTCTAATTCAGCCTCGAGCACACCTGTGGAGGGGACGAATCTGTTTTAAGGAGATTGTGTCCAACACAAGACTCGAATTGTTGTCTTCTTCTTCTCCTTTTATTTAATTCATTTTAATGTTATTATTTTATTTATCCATTTAAAACAATAATTCTTTTCTCTAGAATTATTATTTTATTATATTTAGATTTATTATTTTATGTCATATTGAATATATACTTACGAGGTTTATTTTTCTTAACATTCTTAAAACAGATTCTTCATAGTACATATTCATTATGGCAACTGAGGTTGTTGAAGGTTCTAATGGCTCGCGCTCTACTGCTATTGTTGCTTTGCAAATGCCTACAGTGGTTTCTGGTAACCACAGTGAAAAACCTGAGAAGTTTGATGGGTCAAATTTTAAAAGGTGGCAACAAAATATGTTGTTTTATTTGACTACCATGAATCTTGCGAGATTCTTGAGTGAAGATGCTCCTAATATACCTGAGGATGAAATAGATGTACAAATTATCAACGCGATTGATGCTTGGAAGCATTCTGATTATCGATGCAAAAACTATTTGATGAATGGTTTGCATGACTCGTTGTATAGTGTCTATAGCGCACATAAGACTGCCAAGACACTATGGGAATCTTTAGATCATAAATATAAAACGGAAGATGCAGGCGCAAAGAAATTTGTTGTTGGCAGATTTCTTGAATATAAAATGGTGGATTCCAAATCAGTGACCAGTCAGGTGCAAGAAATACAAGTTATCTTGCATGAGATACAAGCTGAGGGCATGTCTCTAAGTGAAACTTTCCAAGTGGCTGCAATTATTGAGAAATTGCCCTTGAGATGGAGAGATTTCAAGAATTACCATAAACATAAGTGAAAGGAAATGAATTTGGAAGAGCTCATTGTTCGACTTCGAATTGAAGAAGACAATAGAGGTTTTGAACTCAAGCCCGTTGATTCCTTCACTGTAAAGGCAAATCTTGTGGAGCATAGGCAAGGGAAAAACTCTAAAGGCGATAAGAGCAGATCAAAGATCGGTGCCAAAGGAGGCGTGATGAAGCATAAGTTTCAGGGGAATTGCTCCAACTGTGGAAAGAAGGGACACAAGTCCCCCGACTGCAGATTCTCAAAGAAGAGAAAAAGTCATGAGGTAAACATGATTGATGGCATCACCAAAGATGTTTCAGATATTAACCTCGCTGCGGTTGTTTCTGAAGTGAACTTGATCGGATCAAATCCAAATGAGTGGTGGATTGATACTGGTGCAACTAGACATGTTTGCATAAACAAAGACCTATTCACTATCTTTGAAGAAAGTGAAGGAGAAAAGATGCTTATGGGGAATTCCGCCTCAGTTGATATCAAAGGTCAAGGAAATGTGTTACTGAAAATGACATCTGGAAAGACTTTAACTCTGAATGATGTTTTGTATGTGCCAGAAATGCGCAAGAATCTTGTTTCTGGATCACTTCTGAACAATCATGGTTTTCGCATGGTGTTTGAGTCAGACAAAGTTGTTTTGTCTAAATCTGGAATGTATGTGGGGAAGGGTTATGCAACTGATGGGTTGTTCAAACTCAATGTAATGACTATTATCAATAAAAATAAGTCTTTTACTTATTTGCTTGAGTCTTCTGATGTTCGGCACGGTAGATTAGGACATGTTAATTATGAATCTATGCGTAGATTAAATAACTTAGATCATATTCCGTCATTCCAATTTGATTCACAACAAAAAATGTGAAATTTGTGTTGAGGCGAAATTAACCAAGTCGTCATTTCAATCAATTGAAAGAAACACTAAACCTCTTGAATTGATTCATAGTGATGTGTGCGATCTAAAATTCGTTCAAACAAGAGGTGGTAATAAATATTTTATTACCTTTATTGACGATAGTACAAAATATTGCTATGTGTATTTGCTAAAAAGTAAAGATGAAGCTTTAGCAAAGTTTATTCTCTACAAAAATGAAGTTGAAAATCAACTCAACAAGAGAATTAAACGGTTGAGAAGTGATAGAGGTGGTGAATATGAAACACCTATACATGATTTCTGTGCGCAACATGGAATTGTCCATGAAATAACTCCACCTTATTCTCCCCAATCAAATGGTGTTGCTGAACGCAAAAATTGTACTTTGAAAGAAATGATGAATGCGATGTTGATAAGTTCAAGATTGCCTCAAAATATGTGGGGTGAAGAAGTCTTATCGAGTAACTACCTATTGAATAGGATACCCCGGAAAAAGAAAGATAAAACTCCTTATGAACTATTTAAAGATAGGCGACCATCCTACAAACACTTGCGAGTGTGGAGGTGCCTTGCAAAGGTGATTGTTCCACCGCCAAAGAGAATAAAGATAGGTCCTAAAACTGTGGATTGTATCTTTATTGGATATGCACATAATAGTAGTGCTTATCGATTTCTTGTGTATGAATCTAAAGTTTCAGAAGTACATAAGAACACAATAATGGAATCAAAGAATGCTTCTTTCTTTGAAGATATATTTCCTTGTAAATTCAATGATGGTGCAAGTTCATCGAAGCGAACTTTTGAAAATATGAATCAAGGAAATAATGAGGTTGAAAGTCTTGAACCAAGACATAGTAAAAGAGTAACTTATTTGTTAGAAAAAGAACCCCTAACTTATTCAGAAGCTGTGAACTCTTCTGAAGGTCCTTTATGGAGAGAAGCTATAAAAAGTGAAATTGATTCTATTCTACATAATCACACTTGGGAGTTAGTGGATCTTCCTCCTAATTGTAAACCTTTAGGGTACAAATGGATCTTTAAAAGGAAATTAAAGTATGATGGATCCATTGATAAGTATAAAGCTAGACTTGTAATAAAAGGTTACAAGCAATGAGAAGGCTTAGATTACTTTGATACTTATTCTCCTATGACGAGAATAAATTCCATCTGAATAATTATTGCTATTGCAGCATTAAGAAATTTGGAGATACATCAAATGTATGTAAAAACGGCTTTCTTAAATGGGGATCTAGATGAAGAGATTTATATGGAACAACCTGAGGGTTTTCAAACTCCAGGAAAAGAAAAGAAAGTCTGTAAATTGTAAAATCATTGTACGACTTAAAACAAGCACCAAAGAAATGGCATGAAAAGTTTGACAATGCAATGATTGCCGATGATTTCAAAATCAATGAGTGTGATAAATGTGTTTATACAAAGGAGACTGAAAATGGCTTTGTCATTTTATGTCTTTATGTAGATGACATGCTCATTGTTGGTAGTAATGATCAAATGGTCAAATCAACCAAAAACACGTTGAATTCAAAATTTGACATGAATGATATGGGACTTGCTAATGTGATTTTAGGGATTAAAATCATAAGGACATTAGAAGGTTTTGATCTGAATCAGTCTCATTATGTGGATAAAATTCTTGAAAAATTTAACAAGAATGATTCTGGCTATGCTAGAACTCCATTAGACAATAGTCTCAATCTATCCAAGAATAGAAGAGAAAGTATTTCTCAAGTTGAATACTCTAGAGTTATTGGAAGTCTAATGTATTTAATGAGTTGTACAAGACCAGATATTGCTTATACGGTTAGTAAACTCAGTCGATATATACTTGTAATCCGAGTGCAGATCATTGGAAAGCAATAACAAGGGTACTTAGATATGTTCAGTATACTTGGAATTACGGCCTCCATTATACACGTTATCCAGCAGTCCTTGAAAGATATACTGATGCTAATTGGATAACAGATATGAAAGGTTCAAATTCGACCAGTGGATATGTCTTTACACTAGCCTGTGCAGTTGTGTCTTGGAAATCTTCCAAATAAACTGTTATTGCTAGATCCACAATGGAATCCGAGTTTATAGCTCTGGATAAATGTGGTGAGGAAGCTGAATGGCTAAGACATTTTTTAGAAGACATTCCGAAATGGGAAAAACCAGTGCCTCCAATTTGTATTTATTGTGATAGTCAATCGGCTATTGGAAGAGCACAAAGTAATGTGTATAATGGTAAGTCTAGACATATTCGTCGTAGACATAATACCATTAGACAACTACTCTCGACTGGAGTTATCACCATTGACTATGTGAAGTCAAAAGATAATATAGCGGATCCATTAACCAAAGGGTTAAACAGAGAGTTAGTTGAAAAGCTTACGAAAGGAATGGGATTAAAGCCCGTAAAAGAATAAGGATTACAAAGGAAAACCCAACCTAGTTGACTGGAGATCCCAAGATCTAGGTTCAATGGGAAAACCTAATTGTAAATACTTATTGTGTTCACTGTGGGGGTAACCTCAAGTAATTCCAAAAGCTGAAACAGTGATATTGAAAGGTTATAAGGCTAGCAATATAGAAATTGCTTTAATGATTCTTAAGTGAGTAATTATATTACTAAAGACTTAAGTTAATCATCTATGTGAGAGAGAAGTAGGGCCACTTCAAAGGAGAATTGTCGAGGGCTTATTCTCTAGAAACTCTTACAAAACTAGGCAGATGTTCATGGCCAAAACGAACATAACCATAAGAACTTAACAAACTTGAAAATGATTCCTGTGTGAAATATATGCCTCCTTTACACAAAAAGCAGGACAGTTCAAAGACATCGTGTCTAATGGACAGCTAGTAAGCGCGTTATTCTCACAAGGGAAGGTTCAAAGGGCAACACCTACCTATCCTATGCAGGTTTCAGTTTTAGAACACTATTGAGTCAAAATCAAAATAATTTTTCATTCATGTGGGGGTTTGTTGGAAAGTTACATGTATTAATTAGATACATGAATACTTCCATTAATAGAAGATAAGAAAGTGAATGAAAAATTCACTTGATGAAATGCATCAAATTTATCTTCAAATTTACATTCAATGGAAGATAAGGAAGTGAATACAAAGTTCACTTAATGAATTTTACCGGATGTAATCTTCACATAAAAGTTATGTTTGTTTAATAC
This sequence comes from Vinca minor, assembly GCA_026122235.1. NCBI lineage: Eukaryota > Viridiplantae > Streptophyta > Magnoliopsida > Gentianales > Apocynaceae > Vinca > Vinca minor. The sequence goes on along the minus strand of JAOCZM010000011.1, from coordinate 11,879,574 downwards.
ATAACACTTCATTTATTTAAGATAAATTAAGTGTTGCCTTAATGCCATTCTTTTATGAATCCCTATCTTCTACTAGTATAAATAGATGTCCTCACATTTCTTTTTCTCTACACCAAAAACAAGCATTCTCTTCCTATTTTAAAAGTTTCTTCATAGTTTTCATATAGTGTTCAAGGTAATTTGTTCAAGTTCGATAGACAAAGAGTTGTGGTGCTAACTGCTTTGTCGGTATCCGTTTTATCCTGGGAAATAGACGTCTAATTCAGCCTCGAGCACACATGTGGAGGGGACGAATCTGTTTTAAGGAGATTGTGTGCAACACAAGACTCGGATTGTTGTCTTCTTCTTCTCCTTTTATTTAATTCATTTTAATGTTATTATTTTATTTATCCATTTAAAACAATAATTCTTTTCTCTAGAATTATTATTTTATTATATTTAGAATTATTATTTTATGTCATATTGAATATATAATTACGAGGTTTATTTTTCTTAACATCAGCTTTATCCATTCAAACACATGCTCTCTTACATGGACTCCACAACCTAGAACTATACAAAAGAAACATAGATAAATTAAAGGAAAAGAAAAACAGAACATGGTACTTTCATCAACATTTGCTGCGAACAAAATAAGGATTCTTATATATGTTATAGCCAATCATCTGAAACAACCTTGTTATCCTCGAATATTATTAAGAAAATCTTTAAAGCAGACTTCCCATTAATCCATGAACTACATCTAAATATTTGTTTACTAGTCTTCATTGCAATAAGTGGTCTCTCCCACTCTCAAAGCAAAATGCTCTAAAAAAACTGATCAAAGATTTTTAGTACAGACTGTTTTGCACACTAAGTTATTTTAGTCATTTTATCTCCGATGTTTGGTCTTTTACAAATTATAGGGATTATATTTTTTTCTTTTCAAGTTATCCTTACCAATAAATATAATTATCTTATTCTCTATTATGTTTTTAAGAAAACAAGTAAAAACAATTATCGAGCATGGTCTCAAATAAGATAATTTATTCTCTATTATGTTAGTGAAATTAATTATGGATGTAATAACAAAAATTTCTTTATTTTCCTCTTCTCTAATTTAGGAAAAATTGCTAAAAAGTATAACGTGAAACAAAGAAAGTTTAACGCATTAGCCATTTTGCATAATAAGAAAGAACAAAATATATGTATTTTTTCTATTATATTCATAATTAATTTCACTAGCATACTAGAGACTGAAAAAAATATATCTATAGGTAATGGTAACTTGAAAAAAATAATTCATCCGAAAATAAATGTTCACTTTTTTAAATGGATATTAATTTTTCATAAACTCTCATAACTAAACTTCTATATTTAAGGAATACAAAATTCACTAACACATGAGTCATACCATCAATATCTTTAGTTATTATGGATATTATAAAACCATACGTACAGTTAAATTACTCATACTATTAGTTTTTTTTGTAAATCATTTCTCAAAAAATAAAAATATGTAAGTCAAATATAAATATTCAATTTAGGATAAGAATAATTAAAAAGGTCCAACATTTTGTAGAACAAAAAAAAAAAAAGTCAGCAGGTCTTATATCTTTTTTTTTTTTTTGACAAGGAAGGAGTAATGATCTTCCACTTTAGAAACTCCTCCCATCCAGCAGGTCAAATGTATGGGATGTAAGTTATGCACCACGGCTCCGATGGGGAACACCTTTTTTTCGCACATGCGTGGCGGAATCTCAACCGTTGGATTAAAATTTTAATGGTTGAGATTAATTTGAAAAATGAATACCTGTTCAGAACCGGTGTTCTTAACTTGAGAATACTTATTTTTAAGGGGAAAAAAATTGTTCTGCCGTTGGATTAAAATTTTGATGGTTGAGATTGATTTGAAAAATGAACACCTTTTCGGAACCGGTGTTCTTAACTTGAGAATACTTATTCTCAAGGGAAAAAAAATGTTCCGCATGTGCGAGAAAAAAAATGTTCCGCATAGGAGTCGGATTATAAGTTATGAGTGTTTAAAGGAAAAATACATCAATTTTAAGAAAGTGAATATTCATTTTGGAAGAAAGGAGAAGATAAAGTGAGATATTTTTGAACGCCCTGAAGCGGAGCCCTCATGAACAGGGAGATGGAACATTCTGCGACTGTGATAGTAATGCACCTGGGATCGTGAGAATAAAGCTCTCACCGCAACGCCTAGTGGAGGAGATCGAACTCGTGACCTTTCAGTCCCCTAGCTCAAAGACTTACCCACTTGGGCAAGCCTCTTGTGATATAAAGTGAGATATTTAATTCAGGAGGAAGTATTATTTACTGTAGTAATGAATGACGGCTTGCGATATTTCCAGAGCAATCTCCATTAAGTTAGTACAATTTCCATTCAAATACCATTTATACCCTTACAACTGGCCCTCCTTTTTCGTGGGTCATGCTCCCCATTGTCTCTTCCGGTCGTTTTGTATGTTCTCTCATCAAGTGAAATGTGAGGAGACATAGCAACAAACTGATATTTCGTTCCAGCAAAATATTTCATTGTCGGAGATAAATCTAAGTTTTCAATTGAAAGGTGATGGATATTTTCAATTGATGGTTATTGACTGTTAGTTCTTGAATGTTAAAATGAGATTGTCGTGTCCTATTTTAGTAATTCGACGAAATAAAGTTTGCACTATGGAGATATGGGGCTTCCCCTTAGTCTAGCTCCATAATGGCCAATTATGGCAGTAAAAAAAATTGGATGAAATGTTCTTGGCAATGACGTATTTGTCAAATTCGTCCTAGAGTGACATGGACAAACACATCCAGCACATCAGTTCCGGACGGATTTGGCAAGTCCGTCCCCAATTGATGATAGATTTGACAAATTCGTCCATAACAAAAAAGTTGCAGCCAAATTTTTTTGTGTCATAGTTGGCCATTATGAAAATTTATGACTAGTCTAAAGCGAAGCCCGAGATATGGAGTCTTGGAAGTTCTTGCGGTTAATGATAACTGTGAATGTCCAGTGCATTTAGAGATTTTTTCCATTGAGTTTGTGCTTAGATGGATTTCTTTTCATTTTTCTGTCATCATTTGTGTTTTGGCTTTGAGACTGCGAAATGGAAATGGAAATGGAAATTTGATGACCTAATTCAGAGGAAAAGGAGATAGGAGAGTCAGGGGAGACCAATCGGAGATGGATGAGACAAAAGAAGGTAGCCAGAAAATGAAGCAGTTGAAAGTGAGGGTATAAATGAAATTTGACTGGCAGGAGGGATAGTGATCAGGAAATATCCCTAGCTTGAATGATTGGTTCGAACTTGAAGACCTAAAAGTATCTATAATTCAATTCAACTACTCCCTCCATTCCTAAATATAAGTCGTTTATAACACATTGAAAAAAATTAAAAAACTCAAGCAAACAAAAATATTTCCACCACAATTTCAATAGGCAAATTGGCAAAATACATCCCCAAAGTTATGCACGTTCGCGGTGAAGGTCCCCGTTTTATATTTCTTTGTATTACCGTTCCCAAACAATTTGTGATTGGTGAAAGTGGTCCTTCCGTCCAATTATGTTAATGTCAGCTGTTAAAGACCCAAAAAATAAAGGAAAAATCAATAATGAGAAGGGTATAATGGGAAGATATATTAAGACTCCATTATTGAAGGGTTTTTTCACCACCGCCACTACCAAGAACCACTTCTTCACCACCAAGGCCCACACTAACAACACCTCAAAGAATCAAACCAACCCACAAGCTACAAGCTACAAGCTACCAACTTTTTCTAGGTTAGCATTTTCAGTTTCTTGATGAAGAAATTTCTTCATCAACAACAAATTGGTAACCGAAATCTTCAAACCAAATTGCTATTCCAATTCACTAGAATCACAATAATTAAAATAAAATACATACTGGTAAATTTCATAACTATGGCTAAAAGAGGCGGAGGTGGAGATCGTGGAGGCTTCGGAAGAGGTTTCAGTGGTCGGGTGGGTGCCAGTACCGAGGTGACTGTCGTGGGTGCCAAGATCTTGCTCCAAAAATTATTTTCCTCAAAAAAAAAAAAAATCAACCATGTGATGAAGAACATGAAGCTGAAATTAGGTTTAATAAAGAGCACTGAAAATGAAAATTGTGCATATTGGGTTTAAAGTTGTGGAATTTGGTGAATTTTTCGCCACATATCTGTTTTCTTTTGATTTATTGATGGAAATTATTGAATTCTTTATGATTAATATATTTGCAACAACCAGTTTTTGAATGTCAGTCAATTTTGTCTTGGTTTTATGTTTAATCGTTTCCTTGGTGAATAAAACTCAATGGAATCCGGCTTCGTTGTTTTCTTTCTTTCTATTTAATTGTTCTGCACGATTAAATTCGTGGAGTCGGGGTGGAGGTGGAGAAGGAGGAAAGGGCGGTGGAGGGGGATGATAGAGGTGGAAGGGGGACGCCGAAAATGTCTGGGCTGGTTTGGGATTTGGTGGTGGCGGGACTGGGTAGAGGTGGAGGAGAGGGAGGGTGGGGAAGGAGGAAAGGGGTAAAATGGCATTTTGCAATAACTTTAAAAAAAAATTCAAAATTCATTTTTTCTGTAACATAATTGGACAGAAAGACCACCTTCACCAATCGCAAATTGTTCGGGGACGGTAATACAAAGAAATATAAAACGGGGACCTTCGCTACGAGCGTGCATAACTTTGGGGACGTATTTTGCCAATTTTCCATTTCAACAATACCCACTCCTTTCTACTTCTCTTTCACTTTTTCGATACCTAATAAAAGACATGTAAATGACAATTAATTTGGATACATATATATATCTCCTAAACGACGATTAAATGGGAATTGAGGGAGTATAAAACAAGAGATTGGGTGGAGACCAAATGCATCTAGACCGAAGACAAATCCACCTAAATCGTTCATCGGAGACAGTGGCTCCAATGCGAAACAGGGTAATTCCGCATATGCGGAACTTCTCTCGTTCATTGGATTAACATTTTGACGTTTAAGATTGATTTAAAACGGACACCTGTTTTGAACCTCAGAACACCTGTTGTGTTTTTGAGTCTCAAAACACGTGTCCTCAACCTTATAACACCGGTCCTGAGCATCAGAGCATCTATCCTTAATATCAAAACACTTGAGCCTCAAAACATCTATCCTAAAACGATATATATATATATATATATATATATATATATATATATATATATATATATATATATATATATATATATATATGAAAAAAAAGATGTTCCGCATAGAATCCTGGATCCAGGCTGCTTCATTAGAAAGAAGCTTTTAGGGGATAAATTGACTATTGTAAAAGTACTATAATTCTCTTAATGTTTGGTTATGTGAGTGGGGAGTAAGATGGAAACCCTTCTGCCTTCTCCATAAACTTCCCCCATTTTTTTTAAATTTCTTTCGATGTTCCATCCGTTCCTAATTATTTATAGTTTATAAACTTTATCAGTTTTTAATTATGTATCACTTTAAGAAATTAAGAGAATATTAAATGTTTTCAAACTTACCATTATCTTTTATTAATTTAGTCAATAATTAATTTTAATTGTCCCAACATAAATGTATTAATTGAAATGTCTATTTATTTTTAAATTAATATATTACAATCATTTTGTTAATTCGAATTGAATGTCTTACAGCGACAGATAAATAGGAACGAAGAGAGTATTTATTTTCTATCTTATTTTATTCTGTCACTGGTTCTGCTTTCGACATTTTTCTGCAGTGAGGAGATAAGTCAGGTACTGGTGGAGGCTTGGGGTGAGTGCAAACAGTGACGAAGTTAGAAATTTGATGTTGGGGCAAAAATTGAAACAGTATGTCGAATTACATATAAAAGTTGCAAAAAAAATGTTGGGGGCGAATTTGATAAAATATTCTGAATTACATATAAAATTTACTATATTTATTAGTATTTTTAGAAATCTCAAGAGGACGTCTGCCACCCTCGTCCTCCTCTGTCTTCGTCCCTAAGTGCAAATACAAGAGGCCGTTAGGGGCGGCGGTTCCGGTGGTGAATGTAAGGTCTTTGTTTTTTAAAAATATTTTTGTACTTTTGCCAAGTGAAATATTTATGTGGTTTTTTTTTTTCCTTTTATATGGTTGCTGATTTATTTGCCACTTGGTTTTCTCTAAGACTTTTCAAGTAATCAAATCATCATGAAAGGATTATGTCGTACTTGTTAATGGATGATTGGTTTCTTGATTTTTGCATAGAGATTAAAGAAATATTGAATCTTTGAAGTGTTTTTTTTGGTTTCTAGGTTTTGAGTGGGAGGGTGGAGGTGGAGGTGGCGGCGGGATGAGGTGGCGGATGAAGATGGAGGAGGTGATGGGTTTAGGAATTTCTTGGGTTAATTTAAATTGGTTATTTATAATTATTTTGTTTAATTATTGAGTATTCAAATTTTTTTCTTATGTGAAATTGATTGAAATGTTTGAAATACCCTTTAAAAGTATCTAATGATTGACCTAATGATAATTTGATGTAAAATTGAATTGAAATCCTTTAAATGTTTTCAAAAAGGAAAAGAAACTCAATCTGAATTAAAAATACATAAATGATTAAATAGACTTTTTTGACTACTTTGGTGTGGCATCTGTTTCTTTAATGACTAAATTTAATGAATTCTCCTCGAAATTTGATCAAAGTGTGAATGATATTAGTTATATTTTTATTTTTTAGGCCACCGAATAATTAAAAGTAGCTTTAGTGGCTTTTGGTGTTCTCCCAATGCATATTTTATGTTTTTTTGTTTTTCAATACTTAATATCTATGTTACTCGTACCCTTAGTTTATATTTATCGTATTCATATCGACACGATATAGGTATGAGTATGACATATTTATCAAATCTGATCAATACCGATCAAACACATTTTTTTTTAGATATTTAAATACTCGACACCTAAATATATACGCGTATCCGAGTTCAAGTAACATAACTTAATATCAACAAAGTTACAAAGTAGATTCTATTCTTGAGAATTCAGCTCAAGAATTTACTTTTCTATATTATGTGAAGCTTTACTTGTCTATATTACCCATGATTGCTGGAGTTAGCTGATGTAAGAAGCTAGGGCATTGCATTAGACTGACCATGGTTTGGCAGAAAATGTGATAAGGGATTGGACAGCTTTGTAACAGTTTGGTATGAACATCATATCTATCAATGCAGGAATCCAATGGAGCTGATTCAAGTTGCATCTGAAAGATAAGAGACAGATCTACAACTTTCATGAGATCACAAGATGAGATTCTGCCGTTATGGAGTCCGAAATTGTCGTGCAAGTTGGTCCAATAAGCTGTCCAGATTTTGGACGAGAATTAATCTTGTTATTTCAAGTTTAATTATTAATTAGATTTCAGCTATTGTTATTATTATTAATAAGTGTTTTAGGCACATAATATTAGTGGTTTCTAGATAATAGGACATGTTGTCTATTATCTTAGATAGTGTTTCTTTTATAGTTAGTTTGTTATGCTAGAGATTGAAGAGCTCTAATCCAATTAGGACTCTTCCTTTGTAAGGCTAAGATAACTGAATTCCACCTCTATATAAAGGGGAATTCAGCCAACATATTAAATAAGTTTAGTTGTTTTAATACAAGATATTTTTGGAACATGATGTGAGGTTTTACCTTGTCATTCCTTTTTGAGTTCATCGTATCAACTAAACTTTGCTTTCTCAGTTGTGGTGTTTCACCTCCATTGATACTTAGCCCTGCCCGGGGTTGTGTTAAGTGTATTCCCATAGAAACTAATTCGAGATAGAGAAAGATCTGCTTAAAAGCCGAACCTTGATATAAAACATCACGGTTTCGCATCAAAAGGCTAACCATGACAATCTTTTTTTTTTGGAAAAATATTTTTGTCCAGCTGTTCTGGATTAACGTGACACATTCCAGACGTGCCTTAATACATCAGTCCAGACTTCCATTCTAGGTCCTCAACCTCCAGAAAATTTCCAACTGTGATGGTTACGTCAGACATGTGAATTCATATATATGAATGAATGAATGAAGATGAACCTTACGTGTTCTATTCTTTAGATGCGTGGGCAAACAAGCAATCCTTTCTTTCACACCTATCCCACCACACTTTATTTATTTTATATTCAAAAGTTATAAAGAAAAAAACATTTACTACTTTCATTATATAATATAAATTATTTAATACATATATCAATAAAATAATAAGGCACTTTATTAGTCAAAATATCAATATTATTCTATCAAATAAGATTTGTATACCACTGATTCTATTTAAGAGAGTAATATTGATATTTTAATTCAAAAGACCTTATTTTTTACTTACTTAATTTTCGCTACGTGTATTAAACCAGAGTCGTGTCAGCCATGAGGCAATTCAAGTCATTGCCTCAGGCCCCCACAAAATAAAGGCCCCCAATTTTATTTTATTTTTAAGTAAATCTTCACTTCAAACAAACAAAAAATTAGAGGCCACATATAATTACATCCCAACCCATTGCCCATCAGACATACGCATAACCTAAGCCCATTGAGACTCATTTTAAAAGTATAAAATTCAGTGACTTTCTATCTTCCATAATTTTTTCCCTAAAAAAATTGGAGTCTTTTTATTCTCCCCACTCTTTACTCTACGCTCCATCTTAACAAATGTGTTAAGTCATTCGGGTAAACAAATAAAAGAAGAGATGATAAATTTTTTTATGAAGCCCTGTATTAAACGACTTATATTATGAAATGGATGGAGTATTAATTAGTTAATGTTTTTCCTTTTTCCGTTTCTTTGGTTTGGTAAAAAAAAACATGTAGAGATGATCATGAATGTGTAACTTCTGGAGACAACTATATATTCGTCATGTTTTTATTGCAAACTTCCACTATTTTAAGTGGTATGTCATGGGTCTGGGAATAAGCACACAAATTTTTTCATATTTGGCGTCAAACTATTTTAATTTTAATCTTTTGGTTGCAAAAGCTTTTTTTGTCATAATCTTTTACACATAAATTGTATTCGTTCTATTAAAAATCTTAATCAGCGAATTTGCAGGTAGTTTCTAAAAGTATCTCGGAGGTTTTCGACAATTTAAAGAGGGTTGTTTACGGAAACCACGGTAGAAATCACTAAATAAATTATTAGTAAAATGAAAATAGTTTGCATGTCGAAAAAGTTGGAAAAAATTTGGATAAAAAGGAAATATAAAATAAAATATAGTTTGAGAGAAATTGTAGTGATTTTTCTAGACAAAATTTGATGACTTCTTTTACTCTACTAAAATACATATTTCAATCCCAACACATAACAAATGTCTAGGAATATTTTTAGATTAATTTTTTGTTCGATTTGTTTTATAAAAATTGTAAAATTAAATTGTTTTAAAAAAAATGTATGATTCAGAATGAAAATTTTGATTGAAAAATGCGAGGAAGTGTAGATAAATTAGCTATCTATTTATGCCCTTTCATATTTTTTGCACACATCTCTCATGTGAGATATTGTATCAAAATAAAATCATCATTTTTCAACCTATGGATAATTAATAAACTTTGTTGAATTCAACAATTTTAGATTTGGAAATTTTCTCAAGCTTGAGGACGGAAGTGGGACTTTCGTCCTGGGCTGACGTGGTAAGGCGCGTCTGGGACATGCCACGTCAGCTCAGGACAGAAGTCCCACTTCCGTTCTCCCCCCAGGACGGAAGTGGGACATTGTTTTCACAAAAAAAAAAACTGCCATGGTTAGCACTTTCTGCCAAACCATGGTCAGTCTATTGCAATGCCCAAGAAGCTAGCTCTCACTTACTGTGCTGAAGATGGGTAAGCTTTGTTGAGAAAATTAATCATCTTCCAATTCTAACCCACAATCAAATATAAACAAGGAAAGTGATAAAGAGACACAATGATTTACGTGGTTCGGTCAATTTGACATACATTCACGGGTAAGATGAGCGCATACTCTCATTATAATGGAGAAACAAGTATACAATGGAGATTCCTCCAACCCATTAGCTCTCCCTCGCCTTACTACTCCAAACAATATAGACACACACACACACACACACACACACACACACACACACATATATATATATATATATATATATATATATATATATATATATATATATATATATATATATATATATATATATATATATAGGAGTAGTAAACCTTTAGTCAAAAGGATTAGGAGTTCACATAATTAGTAATTCACATAATTACTAATTCTTAACATAATTAGTATCCAATTAGGAGTGCACCTAATTACTAATTCTTATCCTCATTACTATCTAATTAGTAATTCAGTGAATATGAGCCAAAATCCAACAATCTCCACTCTGTCACGTATTCACCCAATCTCCAACTAGTACGCTCCACGTCTCATATGCAGACAAATCCACTGCTTTGCACTTGAACCTTCAAATCAACACGTTGAATGAAGGAGAATTGACTAAGTTAGATTTAGTCAACTTTGATCAACTGTCCAACACAGCAACAACAATAACGGAACAAACTGCTCAACGTTTAAAGTCCACCAAACCCACTCTGGTTTAGGACACTCGATGCACCTCTGGGTCCATGCATCCGAAACATAACAGATCAATCCTCCACCCTTCCAATTCAACTGTCTAGATTTAATCCTTCTTCAATTTGCTTGACTTGTACACCAACCACACCAGATTTTTATCTCTTTCATCAACACTTCTTCTCTGCCAAACCTCTTTCGAAAAATAGGATGTCGGTAGCCAAGTGGTAAGGCTATTCCAACGCAGCCGAGAGGTCTTGTGTTCGAATCCTGTATGCCCCGAATTCCCCCATCCCCCCCGGGGTAAAAAAAAAACCTCTTTCGAGAAGTGCGCTCCACCCCAATGGATCTCTCTTCCATTTTTGACGGATCTCTATCATCTTTGATGGATTTCTTCCACTTTTGGAGGACATACATAAAAATCTTTTCACCTATGTTAACGGTTTCTGGCGATTGCTAGAATTGCACAAAACTCTGAAGTTGACAATTGGTCGATCTTTCACTGGGGAGTAACACCAAATTCTGGTGTAGCAGCGCTGCGTTTCCACCTTGGCTTAACCAATCGAAATATTCCGCTTTCGATTATATCCAACATTCTCCTCTAATCTCTGGAGAAACCGATAACCAAAACAACTCATTTTCTATTCTGAACCTCGCTCTGATACCAATTATTGGGGAAATTTATCCTCTTCCAATTCTAGCCCACAAGTAAATACTCCCTTCGTCCCAAATTATCTGTCCATTTTGACAAATGCACGTGTATTAAGGTTTTGTGATTTTGATGATAAAATATAAGCAAAAGTCTAAGATACCCTTAATTAATTTTATTTAAAAATCACGTCTTTCTCTCTCCTTCCTCTCACACACCATCCAACCACCTCTTAAATATGTGTTGAAAAGTGATAATTTTAATTAACTAAGAGTATTCAATGAGTAGTTGGAAGAAATGTAAAATTGGAAAAGTTGTCATTAATACATACTTTATTTAGAAAGTGAACAGTTAATTTGGGACAAACAAAAATAGAAATGTGGACAGTTAATTTGGTACGGAGAGAGTATAAACAAGGAAAGCAATAAAGGGACACAATGTTTTACGTGGTTCGGTCAATCTGACCTATATCCACGGGTAAGGCAAGCGCATACTCTAATTATAATGGAGAAACAAGTATACAATGGAGATTCCTCCAACCCATTAGCTCTCTCTCGCCTTACTATTCCAAACAATATAGAGACACACATATAAATAGGAGTAGTAAACCTTTAGCTAAAATGATTATGAGTTCACATGATTAGTAATTCATCTAATTACTAATTTTTAACCTAATTAGTATCCAATTAAAAGTGCACCTAATTAGTAATTTATCTAATTATTAATTTTTATCCTCATTAATATCTAATTAATAATCAGTGAATATAGTCAAAAAAGTCAAAACCCAACAAGCTTTTGAATGCTGCACACCTATTTATGTGTTTTGCCTAACTTAATTTAGACTACAATTGGAAGAGGTTAAATTTTCTAGCATAGTTTTATCATGGTTTTTATCAACATGTATAAGATGTTTTACCTGAAAAAGTATACCATGTTGTACTCCATAGTTTCTCTGAATTCACGGCTCACTAAAATAAAGACTTTCCTTGTGCATATATTAAATAGGAAATGATTGTTCGATAAAAATGTCGGATCAAAATATATAAAATGAAAATGATTTTTGAAATTTGATATAGCTATATGTCCTATTCGATAAAATTATCGGATCAAAATGTATAAAATGAAAATGATTGTTGAAATTTGATATAACTATATGTCCTCTTAATTTTTATTTGATCTCAAATTTGTTATTCAATAATCACTACCCTATATATCTGACCCTAGCTCAAAATTATTTTTTAATAACCTGCGGAGTAACTTATATTCCAAATAAATAAAGGATATCCTGCACTCTAGTAAATTCTTTGGCATAATATCTCAATGGTGATACTACAGTTCATGTCTCATTGGTGAGACGTCTTGAAGAAATTACCTAATTGAAGTGTAATTGTATTATGAGCAAATTACTATTTTTGCCACAAAAGTAGTTATGTGTGTTATTTTTGCTATAAATAGTTTTTCGAGGCCGTTTTTGTCACAAAAGTAGTTATATGTGTTATTCCTGGCATAAATAGTTTTTTGGTGTCTTTTCTGTCACAAACACAAATTCGTGTGCTATAAGTGTCATAATGCGGCAGAGGCACGGTGGTTTCTGACAGTCCTTTCCATTGCCATGCAGTACATTCCTCCAATTGCCTATTTTACCTCTGAATTTGAATATAATGGATGACATGTGAGAAAAGATTGCCAGAAATCATCGTCCTTCCGTTGCATTTTGGCACTTATAGCATTCTAAGTTTTTTTTTTTGGTAGAAAAGACACTGAAAAACTATTTATGTCAGTAATAGCACATATAATTACTGTTGTGACAGAAAAGACACCGAAAAACTATTTATGTCAGTAATAGCATATATAACTATTATTGTGACAGAAAAGACATCGAAAAACTATTTATGTCAATAATAGCATATATAACTATTGTTGTGACAGAAAAGACACCGAAAAACATTGATAGTGTACCGTGTTGGTAGAAAGATTTTTGAAGTATTTTGCATTTTCACTTTTGATTGATTCAATTCAATTTAATCGAATCAATTTGAACTGTTTGGCACTACCAATATAATTAGGTTTATTCTGTCATGGATCAGGTCCATAGGACCATGCGGTCCAGATTTGGCCACATCACTGCATTTCCTTCTCTCTCCTTATTTTACAGGGATGTGGCCAAATCTGGACCACATGGTCCACATGGACCCGGTCCATATCAGATATTTCCATATAATTATTGGATAAGATTCAATAGGCAAGTGTTTGCGCCGAGTTTTCCAAATCATGAAAGGCAGAGCCATGGAATTTTGTTAGTTCATTATGAAGTTCATAATTCAACATAAGTTTTATGAGTATGTCTTTAAAGTTCAGAGGAATTTTGACTAATAAGTCTAATGTTAAAAACAGTATTAGTAAAGAATCTGAGATACCTCAGAATTTAGATCTATTAAATAGATGGACAATTCCTAGAGTTGAACCTAGGACAATTTACCAGTTAGGAACTTTTGAAAAACTGGGTTTAAAACAGATTGTTAAGACAACAGAGGAATCTATTTCCCTAGATAATGAAGAAATGATAATTCATTTATTAAATGAAAGTGATATTAGTCCTTATAGGTATTCGGAACATAAATTTATACATATAGGATTAGTGCAAGTTGCATTTAAACCTTTAACCTTAGAAGGTTTACCTGAAAGTTTTATAGCAGCTTTAAGATATGGAAGAAATCTTGATTGGAAAAAATCAATCATGGGTGTTCTACAATCCAGCCTGGCAAGAGGGCCAGTATATTTTAATGTTTATCCGAATTTACAGCTTTCATTAACTGATAGCAATATTCTTGATGCTTTAACATTAAATGTTAAGACTCATGGTTATAATTATGCTCCAGGATCTGAAGTTATTTGTATATGTTATAGGATTTATTTTAAGCCATTATATACTTTAAATCCTCATTGCAAATTGGCAGATAAAAAATTGAATGAAACAATTATAATTGAAACCAATTTTGGTAGATCTAATATAACTACTAGAAGATCTATTAAGTGGGATGAAATAACTTTCCCTGACAATTGGCAAATAGAAAGGGCCATGAGACCTCAGCCTGTTATACAGACAAATTTATTGAATGTAGTTCAGACTCCAGAAGGATCTGTATCTTTAAATTTTGGAAATAATAATAGGTTAAAAGATGTTTCTAAATCATCAACCCCAAAATCTTGTAGATCTTTCATATCCCCATTAGATCCAGATATCCCTGGACCCTCAAGACTTTTTGAAGAAAATCTTGGACCATCTAGGTTATCTACCTCTTATATAAGAGAAGATAGAAAAGATGATAGTAGTAATGAATCTGTCAAAGATAATAAAATTGATGGATTAAAATTACATGATGATAACATATTAAGAGCCTTTAATAATAAGAATGATATTGAGACTCTGTCTCAAATGAGTTATAATTTAGGTAATGGATAGTGAACCTAAAATTGATTTCAGTTCTGGTTCAGATGCCAGAAATATAATCATGAATGAATTTAAATTACCCAGATGGGAATTATTTAGAACATGGTTCTTTGATAATTTTGATAAAATTAGACAAAAAGAATTTCAAAAAGAATTCTATGAATTTTGTGAAATAAATAACAAAATTATATATTTTGTTCCTTGGTTTTATTCAACCTATATTCAATATTATATAAATGTTATTGAAAGAAATTTTCATTTATTAAATGGTGAAATCATAAAGGATGTTAATCCTCCATTAAAATCTTTTAAAATGGAAGGTTGTGATTTTTTAGCTCTATCAAAGATATTTCAAGATGAAACCTTGAATGTTACTGTTAAACAGATAAATGGTTTAATACAACAAAATAATTTTGCTAATCTTAATTTAAATATATTAGGAGAGCAAATGATTTCTTTACATAAGAAAATTGATAGTGTAATAACACTAATGAATAGTAATATAACTGTGGTAAAACCAGAGAATGTTGAACCATTAAAGGTAGAGACTAATTTACAAAGTCCTCCTGAAATTAAAGACTTTAAGTCAAAGAAATCTTCTTTATGGGAGAAAGATGTAACTGAAAAGTTAGTAGAACTTTTAGGAAGTCAAGTATCAAAATTAAGTTTAAATACTTTAAGTGAAGATAATATTAATCCTTTTGGTAAGGATTCTGATGTATCATCAGAAGAAGATAATATTAATGTGGTAGTCAATGACTCAGATGATAATATTAATACTGTAGTAAATGAAAAATGGGCAACCAAGCCTATTCAAAAGAGGTATTATTATACTAAACCTTCACCTATGGATACTCTTCAAGAAGAGGATCATTTTGAGCTTAATAATAGCTATGGTGGAAAATATATCTATGAATGGAATATAGATAATTTTACACAGAATCAAATTTTTAGTCATATGCATAGAATGCTTATGTATTCTACTATTTGTAAAAATGAAGGTAATAGTGACCTTAATATTGCAAAAATGATAATTGCAGGATTCACAGGCCAATTAAAAGGTTGGTGGGATAATTACTTAAAACCTGAAACTAGAGAAGGTATTTTAAGAACAGTTAAACTGGAAAATGGTGAAACCAAAGAAAATGTTGTTTATACACTTGTAGTTCAGATTATTGAACATTTTACAAGAACATTTTCTGAAAATTATGATACAATAAGAACTTTATTGCAAAATCTTAGGTGTAAAACACTTACTGATTTTAGATGGTATAAAGATACTTTTCTAAATAGAGTTTTACAATTACCAGAGAGTGATAGTACTCATTGGAAAGCTAAGTTTATAGATGGCTTACCTCATTTATTTGCGGAAAGAATTAGGAAATCCTTAAAAGGTAATAAACCTACAATTCCTTATCAGGAATATACTTATGGCAAGTTAATAGGAACTTGTACCCAAGAAGGATTAAATCTTTGTAATGAAATAAAATTGAATCAATAATTAAAAAACCAAAGAATTGTTGAAAGAAAACAATTAGGTGAATTTTGTGGCCAATTTGGTATGGATATGCCTGCTTATAAGCATAAAGGTAAAAATAAAATTGTTGATAAACCTCCTTATTATAGGAAGAAGAAAAGAAAATACTCTAAAAAGAAATTAGAGGAAAAAGCTGATAAAAAAGAAAAAAAGGAAATCCTTTAAGAAAAATAAGAATTATAATAAGAAAAAAGACAAAATAATTGTCTGTAATAAATGTCATAAAGTTGGTCATATTGCAAAAAATTGTTGGACCAAAAAAGAGATTAAAAATCTTGAATTTGATGATGAAATCAAAGATAAATTATGTAAACTATTATTAGATTCAACTAATAGTTCCGAACAATCTGATAGTTTAGATATAATAGAAAGTGACTATTCTACTAGTTCATCTAGTGATTCTGAATGTGAACCTTGTCAGATAGGACAAGCATGTATAAAAACTCCTAGAAAGGATGAACAACTTTATAAGATGATATCACAATTTCAAGATGAAGATCATGAAATTAATGTATTAGAATCTGATCATTGGATAGAATTGTTAAAAACAATTAAGGATCCAGAATTAAGATTAAAAATGATAGATCAGATGGGTAATACTCCTAGTACCTCTAAAGGTAAAAATAATCAAAAAGAAGAATTTGATATTAATAAATACAAGGAAGAATATAGCATGTCTGAAGTTCATAAAATGATCTTAGAAAATAAAAATTCTAAGGAAAAACCAACTTCAGTAACTGATATTCTGAAAGAGATTGATAATCTTAAATCTGAAATTAAAGATTTAAAAAAGAAAAATACAGAAAATGATACTAGGATTTCTAATCTAGAAACCTTGACTATTGTCGAGAAAATTGATAAGAAATTTAAGAATAAAGCAAAAGAAGAAATTCTTAAAGAATCTTCTGAAACTGAAAAAGAAAATTTTTTACAAATTCTTGAGTATGTTACTATACAAAAATGGCATATTAAGATTACTCTCTTAATAGGGAATTATTATTCTCAGGAATTTACTGCTTTATTTGATAGTGGTGCAGATTTGAATATAATTCAAGAAGGAGTAATACCTACAAAGTATTTTGAATAAACCACTAGTAATATTAAACATGCAGGTGGTGATAGGATGGATATTAAATATAAATTATCCAAAACTATGGTTTGTACTGATGGTAAATGTATACCATTAAGTTTTTTATTAACTAAAAATAAATTATCAGTTCCTGTGATATTAGGACAACCATTTATAAATAAAATTTATCCTTTTAGATGGATAGATAAAGAAAAGATGGTTGCTACTTATAAAAATGAACCAATTACATTTAAGTTCATAACTAAACCTTTTACTAAGGTATTAAATCATTTATATGAGGATATTTTATATAAAGAAAAACAATTAGGTTTTCTTAAATATGAAGTTAATATGCTTACAATTGAAGAAAAATTGGAAAATCCTAAATTAAAGGAAAAGATAGTTAATATAACTAATCAGTTTGCCTTGGAAATATGTAATGACCATCCTAATGCTTTTTGGGATAGGAAAAAACATATGGTAAGTTTACCTTATGAGGAAAACTTTAATGAGGAAGATATTCCTACAAAGGCTAGGCCTTGTCAAATGAATTCTGAATATTTAGAATTTTGTAAAAAAGAAATTCAATCTTTGTTAGAAAGAAAAATGATAGGACCATCTAATTCTCCTTGGTCTTGTACTGCTTTCTATGTTAATAAACATTCAGAAATTGAAAGAGGTGTACCAAGATTGGTAATAAATTATAAACCTTTAAATAAGGTATTAAAATGGGGAAGATATCCCATTCCAAATAAAAAAGATTTATTGGATAGATTATATGATGCCTTAATATTTTCTAAATTTGATTTAAAATCAGGATATTGGCAAATACAAATTAATCCAGCAGATAGGTATAAAACTGCCTTTAATGTGCCTTTTGGTCAATATGAATGGTATGTTATGCCTTTTGGTTTAAAAAATGCTCCCTCTGATTTTCAGAGAATTATGAATGATATTTTCATGAATTATACTGATTTTATAATTGTCTATATTGATGATATCTTAGTATTTTCTAAGACAATAGAGGATCATTTTAGACACTTGGAAATATTCAAGAAATTAGTAATAGCTAATGGATTAGTAATTTCTAAACCTAAAATGGTTTTATTTCAGACTAAGATAAGATTCTTAGGTCATAATATTGAAAAAGGTGAAATAATACCAATTAATAGAAGTATAAAATTTGGACAAAAATTTCCAGATATAATTACTGATAAAACTCAGTTACAAAGATTTTTAGGAAGTTTAAATTACATCCTACCTTATTACAAGAATTTAGCAGAGGATACAGCAATCTTATATGATAGATTGAAAAAGAATCCTAAACCTTGGACTGAAAGTCATACTAAGGTTATACAAAAGATTAAGGGAAAAGTAAAAACTTTGCCTTGCTTGATGATATCTAATCCCAATTGGGATAAAATCATAGAAACTGATGCCTCTGATATAGGGTATGGTGGAATCCTGAAATAGGTTAATCCTGAAAATAAGCATGAGAATTTGATTAGATTTCATTCAGGAAAATGGAATACGGGTATTATGCAACTATAGCTAAGGAAATCCTAGCCATAGTTAAATGTGTTTTAAAATTTCAAGATGATTTATATAATCAGAAATTTATAATAAAAACAGACTGTCAATCAGCCAAGTATATGTTTAATAAAGATTTTAAACATGATGTTTCTAAGCAAATGTTTGCTAGATGGCAAGCTAATTTAGCTCCATTTGATTTTGAAATTATTTATAAAAAAGGAGAAGAAAATAGTCTTCCAGATTTTTTAACTCGAGAATATTTATGATACATTTAAATTATGTAGCAGAAGAAATGTTTTTAGATCAAAGATCTTATTATTTTATAAAAAATGAGTTAAAAACTTATTTATATGAACAAATTACTCCTAGTAATATAGACTTAAGGTGTTCTGAATCATCTGAAGAAGTAATACAATCTCATATTGAAACATTTGAGGAAATCAAAAGATTAGACACAGAGATATTCTCTGAAGATTTAAAATCTAATCATTATGAATTTGATCAAATCAATTATAATCATAGGTTATATGATGATCCTTATAGTGTTTTATATGAAAAATCCATAACAGATGTTTATCATTGTACAGCTATGTCTGGTTACAGAGGTAATTCCTCTTATAGAGGAAGAGATGGACGTGGCAGAGGATCTGATAGAGTCCTTGTTCAACATGGTAACAAGAAGTTGATAGCTTCTGATATTTCTGGTTTATCCAGGAAAGATGATGATGAATATGTAAGGTTTAAAGCCTGGCAGAAAGCACAGGAAGGTGATACCTCCAGTAGCTCAAGTGCTCCCTCTTTTGCTAGAATAGTGGAAGAAGGGAAACAAAAGGATGAATTAATGGTTAAAAACCAAGAAGAAAGAGTCATTTTACTCTTAAATGATGATGATATCAAATGGGAAGATCAGCCCTGGATCATATATGAGAAATACCTCAATAATATGGGTAATACCTTTGAGACTTATAAATCTCAAAAATATTATGAAATGATACTTTCTGACAATGAATGAGAGTTTAATCACTTCACAGGTACTAATAAGGAGATTTATAATTTCTCAAAAATCATAATCAAGAAGATTATATCTATTGAGGATTGGGGTATATCTCCATTTACAGAAAAATCATTCTTTATAAAGAATACTCAGTTGAAATACAACTATTGGGATTATATCCAGGCCTTTGATAAAGTGTTCTTATATGAGAATGGTAAAAGAACCCATACATGGTTTATTAAACTGTGTTCTCAGATTTATAATCGGAAAATTCCAAACTGGTTTATTAACTGGTGGCAGTTCTATGGAGCTTCAGAGGAAATTTTACCTCTATTATTCAAGGAGTATTATATGGAATATATTCAAGTTACTCCTAATACGTCTAAAAGACTTTATCCTGGTTATAACCAGATGAATTTCTTTATAGAATTCTCAATTCCGTATATATGGTGGACTGATCCTAAAATTGGTTCTGATCATAATAATTTATTATGTTTAAAGAGATGTTCATACACAAGATTTTGGGATACAATGATGAAGGAAGATCCTAAGACAAAGCAATTAAATTGCTTAGATACTCTTGATCATATCAAAGAAAAACTTGATAAGTATAATGAGATCAAAATTCAAGAAAGTCTGACATTCAGATTTGGAGGTGATACTCAAAAGGTGGAAGATATGAATCTTTCAACTCAGGAAATTGTTGCCAAATATATTAAAGACTTAGGAAAAGTCTTGGCAGAGAAGAAGCAGATGGAAAGAGAGAAAAAATCTGCAGGAAGTGATACTTCAATGACCAGTGTTAATAAATTTCAAGAGTTGGATGATTTCGAGGATGCTCAAGATCCAAATGAAATTGAAATTGATATTGAAGATGTATTGAAGACATCAGCAGAGTTCATAACTGGAAGCTTGGAAAAATCCAAGAAAGGTAAAGATAAGATCGAAGAATAGACAAAAGGAATCTTTACTTTATGGATTATTGCCGTCAGAATTATATTCACTACTTTTATAAAGTAGATTAGATTCGATATGTTTTGATAAACGACAAGCTTTTATAAAGCAGCTTTAGCTTTAATAATTTAAGCTACTGTTTATTATAGGATTTAGAATTTATTTTGAAGTCCGCAGATGTCTATAAGAAGCGGATTAGTTTTTAGGATTAGGGACTTTTCTTTACAATCTCTCTCTCTTGTACTTAAAAATCTCTCTCAATAAGAATTCCCCAAGTTTGCTGTATATAAGGCTTCTCTTCCAGTTTTTGTAAGTCTTTTTATTTTTGTTTTTATTTTGTTTAATATTTAATTATATTTTGTTTATGAGCCTTATAGGCTAAACTCTCTTGTGTTGGATTATGGCTGATTAATGAATCTATAGAAACTCCATGATAAAGATGTCTAAGGACTAGGGGTTTCTAAGAAATCTGGCGTTATGGTTAGAATATGATTAAGTATAAAGGTTGCTTCAGGAAGGAATGACCGAACTTACTGTTAAGCCTGTTGAGCCCGTCAAGCCGTTGAGAGGATGAAGGCGTTAGGGCGTTAAGGCGAGGTTTAGTGGCTGTTGAGTTCTGAAATGGCTTCTCATGCTTAAGCATAATCTGTAAAACTTGCTTGGAAAATCTCAAATCTCTCATATATGCCGGTAGCTTAAAAGGTCCTGCCCCCTTATATATATATATATATATAACTTCCTTGATCAAGAAGTTTGATGAATATATTTCCACTCTCTAAATCTCTTTACATGTGTTATCAAGACTCAAAATTGCTAAACTTTGATTAAGGAACAAAATCATTACTGATTCCCTTATTTAATTCATTTGACTTCTCAAAAAGAAATATGCCCTAATCATAAACATAGTGAAGAAGAATAAAATGATCATCATTCACATGATTAATTGATTGGAATCATTCCACACTTCAAGTTGATACTTTAACTTGCAAACTAGACATTGTTTCAGTGATTAAGGTTGAAACTTTAAGACGTAGAGATTTTGAGTTTAAATTTCACTATCTTCTTCTCAAGTCTCACAATTTCTCTGTTGTAAAAAAAATAATAAAACATTTATAAAAAGTTGATACATCAGCATTCTTTTATGGGTAACCGGTGCCCGTGTGTTTGATCCAAATAATCCAGTGGGAATATATCGAATAGGCACTTTGGTCCGGAAGTTTAGTATGGACAACCCTTAAAATTAATAAGCGTAACTAGGGATAGTTCTGATATGTACCAGGTTCATTGAATCATGTGGTTCAGAACTGACTATATCACTACACAATGAGAAAAAAAGACAATTTTGTAATGACGTGATAATTATGGACCACAAAGTCCAAATGGGCCTAATCTATATCAGAAAAATCTGTGTAACTAGTTAAACTACGCTCACTTAATATTTTTCTTTTTCTATTTTGTTATATTTCATGTACAAATTGTGATATAATTGTGGACAGTTCATTTAGTAGATAGACTTTAAATTATCCTTTCACATATGTTAAGAATCTTATGACTCAAAACTTTAGTTCTTTAAGGAAACAGGCGTGCAACCCTATGGTATATTGTGCGTTACATGATCACTTTTTTTTTCTTCTTCTTTTTAAACCTTTATTTTAAAGCCCCAAAAGCAAAAGAAAATAAAGAAATCCTTTATCATGTGCTACAGCTTACAGCAAGGACGAAGGCAGAAATTTAGTGTTGGGGGGCGAAACTGCAACAGTATGTAAAATTACAGAGTTCAAGTGATAAAAACAGCAAAAAAAAATTCTTAGGAGAGCGAAACTGATAAAAAATTTAAAATTTTTTTCAAAATACATATAAAATTTTGATAAATAATAGTATTTTTAAAAATTTCGGGGGTCTTCGCCCATGGCCTAGAGAGGTGCTGATGGATAGTCAAAGAAACATCCTAGTCCAATTATTTGAGAATACATCTAAGAAATCCAATTTTGATCTGAGCATCATTGTTATTTTATCTTCAAAAAGTTACTTTAGTAGTGGTCATTATGCGACTACAACTGCTCTCAAGTGATTTAATATCTGGAAATGTTATTTGGAGTGAAAAATGTAGTTTTGTGTGGCCCAATTGAGTGGTAAAATAATATGAACAAGAGAATAAATAGCTAAAATCGTGAAAAAAAGAGTTTAGTTTGACTGGCTTCGGCATGCCAAGGTCAATAGTTTGATTAATCTTTGAGGCGGGTTTATCCCGAAATAGCTACAGTGCCCTGGTGATGGCGGATCTCTCTGCACGAATCTCTTGACCAGATTAGTCGAATTTACCAAAAAAAATGGGTAAAATTGTTCAAACATGAGAAAAAAAAAACCTTACCTTCCATGCTTGTAGAAGTTAGTCGTGCTTTTTTTTTTGCACTTTTATATCAATTGAGTCACATTTGCTCCAAGTTTGTTGTTCCATCAAATTCTACCCATTTGTATATTGTGTTCATTTCAAAATTTATAGCCTTCTAAATTTTTTTTTAAAATTTTAGTAATATAAGAAAGAAAAAAATTAAAGAAATATTTTTCTTACTATATTCTTAACTACTCATTTCAATAAGCTCATTTCAGTTATCTCACAAATTGAGGAGCTTTCCAGGATAATTGGAAGTGTCTGCAATCTTGATGATATATGGTCATCCATCCTTATGTAATATTTATTTAAATTCTAGTTTATCAACCCCATATTATGTCTAGGGTATTGGAATATCTATTTTTTGTTTTTGTTTGTAAAAGTGAATCTATTTCTACCTTCTGAAGTTCTAGACTTTATATTTCTTCTACGTTCTTATTTTTTTATTATTAACAAACTGGCAAGGTTCATGCCAAATTTCGCACTAACGAATGTGGCTTTTTTTATAAAAAGAAGGAAAAAAAAAAAAAACAATCCTAGCTCTGATGCCTAATTTTTCCTAGGGGTGTCAATCGAGTTAGTGAGCCGAGCTTGATTAACTCCTGATCAGTTCACATCAAAATTGGAAAGCTCAGCTCACGCTAAGTTCGGAAAAGTTCACAAACAGATTGATTGATCTTGTTACTGATACTAATAAATAGATTGATTTTTTTTTTTTTTTTTTGGGGTCAGCACCTTAATTCCTAGGAATTTTATTTGCCTCACGTAGGAGGCGGGTGTCGAACTCGAGCACTCCGGGGTCGCGAGATCGAGAGCTACTTTGCACTAGCCACTGGCCTTCTTGACGATCTTTACTTCTTATCACTCACTTGTCACTCTCGTTTCTTATGTCTAATTTTAGCTAGTTTATAAGTTACCCCTTAATTTTTTAATATGAGTCGTTTTCTACATGTAAGTTGTAACGGAAAATTAAGGAAAATAAATAATAAATTGTTTTAATCAAAATATCAATATTACTCTCTTAATTAGAATTAGTGGTATAAAAGTCTCATTTACAAAAATAATATTGATATTTTGACTTAAAAAATATTTTACCTTTTGCTTTTTTAATTTTTATTACATGTCTTAAACAGTTTATATTACATAATGGAGGGAGTATGAAACTACTTAATATTTATTCCAAAATAATTTTTTTTACTAGATTTACTAAACTGATTCCAATCAAAGCCACCATATTTTTACCAAAGCTCTCCACTTGACATGCTGAAGGACAGAGAAAGCCGACAACTTAGGTTTATAATGGGCAGCAGATTTCAAGCTTTTCATGACTAGGATTCACTAAAGTTTATAACATTATAAATACTCACTCAATTGAATTCTGACCTCAGCAATGATGCTAACATCAACAAAAAGAAGTAAATTTATTTTTTAATAGAAACAACTTCCCAAGGACTCCTATAAATACTTGCTTCTAATCAATTTACCTTCTAGTAGTGCCATGGCAAAAAATCGTCTGTCCTCGTGTATTTTTCTATTCTTATACCCAACTATTAACAATTCGTCATTTATATATAATTGAAAAAAACAACTACATAGAAAATTATGATCGTTGAGTATAAGAATAGGAACGTACACGAGAACATGCTATTTTCACCCGTTTGTCTTCAGAGACCAGCCCCACGGGTTAAGAAGGTTCCATTTTAGACCTATAAACGTCCAGAAATGGTTACAAGGTAACGAAGTTTAGCTACTGAAGTGTAGCTGCTGGGCTCAAAGTAGTAGTGCTCACTTGTGAATCTCTGTCATCGTGTTCGAGCTCCATTAATGGCTCGTCGCTGTTAGCTTCTACCGACGATTTTCTGCACCTCTTTGTGAAAATTTGTAGCATGTGAGTCTTGTAATCTTCATACTTCTATCTAGTTCTAGTTTCAAATTATTCTTAATTAGTTCTTAGATTATTTAATTTCTATATAGTCCATAATATATAATATATATCATGTAACTATATTGTGTTTTAATCTGGATGTGCATGTCTGTTGTTTTTATTGTTCAGTTATGTTTGATAACTTTAGAAAAATTGTTGATGGAACGATGTAGTCTTATAAACAAATCAAGAGCTCAGTTCTTTTCCACATGCCTTTTTTCTCTTCTTCTGCTTTTTCAATGAGCATCAACACATGCAATTAGGAAAACAACTGCAATAATGGGAGAAAAACGAGATAAAAACGATAAGGAAAGATACACGAAATTGTTAGCCCAATTCATCAAATAATTGACTACGTCTGAGAGCGTTGTTAACTCCGGAATATTTCACTATATCGATATAAAATAAGTTTTGGTTATATAAGTTGGTTATTTATAATAAGAAACGCCACCCTAATTTAGTATTTCTTAATCAATTAGGCAATAAATAAATTAAGTATTTTCTAATTAAATAGGTAATAAATTAATTAGGTATTTTGCTACCAATTGCTGAAGCATATGAGATCTTCTGCATATGGGAACACTCCTCAACATTCTTAGGTGATTCCTTCTTAGATAGTTTGAATTGGCTGCCCAACGGAATGCTCACTGGTTTAGCATCCTGCATACCGAACATTTTCAGAACCTATCTTTGTACACTTGTTCATTAAATATGACATCTCGGTTACGAATTATTTTCCTATTATGCTCATCTCAAAATCTGTAACCAAATTCGTCGCCATCATATCCGATAAACGTACACTTGACATAATTAGTATCTAACTGCTTCTATCACCAGCATCAACATGAACACTCGAAGAAATTACATGTTTACTTATTTACATCTCCAAGCCTCCTTTGGTATGCCATTCTCCAAGGGGTTGATGGTCATCTATTAATAAAGAATGCAACAATGTTAACTGCATCTGCCTAAGACATCTTTAGCCAATTCGTGCTTCAACTGCATGCACCTAGTACGTTCATTCAAGGTTCTGTTAATACGTTTTGCGACGTCATTTTGCTGAGAGGTTTCTCTCATGGTATTTCCATGTGAGTACCATTCAAAGCACAATACTCTTTGAACTTACGAAGCTCATACTCTCCACCATTGTCGGATCTCAAACACTTCACTCACAAATATGTTTCAGTTTCTACTAGGACTTTCCACGTTTTAAAGACATTAAAGACATCAGATTTATTTTCAAAAAAATGGACTCATACCTTTCTTGTGGAGTCATCAATGAAGGTCATGTAATATGACTCACCACCAAGAGATGTCACCGGTGTTGGTCCTCATAAGTCACTATGTATCTGCTCCATTTTATGCTCCTTTAAAGTTCTGCCCTCTCTTCGAAAACCTTACCCTTTTCTATTTCCCGAAAACACAATTCTCACATAAACCGACATCAACTGTCTTGAGGCCTGACAATTTACCCTTCAAACATAGCACTTTCATCCCCTTCTCACTCATGTTGCCAAGATGACAATGCCACAAATTTGCATAACTATTTTCACCAGTAAGATCAATACTTTCATGGGTGTTATTTCTTATATATAACGTACCATTATTCTTGTCTCGAGCCACTACCATATATCATTTGGTTATCTTCCATCAACCGCGCCAAACGTCAAAATATAACCTTCATCATCCACCTGCCCTACAGAAAGTAAATTTCTCCTTAAATTAGGAACATGTCTAACATCACACAGCTGCAATACAGTTTTGTGCGGTGCTTTGATTGGAAAATCTCACTTACCCACGATTTTCAAATGCCCATTATCAGCAAGATAAACCTTACCAAAATCACCAAAAGTGTAATGTTTCATTACATAAACGCTACTGCAAGAATGTAAAGATGTTCCAAAATCTAAAACCCACGATTCTAATGAACTGTTCACACTCAAGCTTAATGCAACAAATATCTCTTTTACTGTTGCGATCACTGATCTATCATCATTCGACGGTGTCGTGCACTGGTTCTTGTAGTGACCGTACTGTCCGCAATTGAAACATTTGATCGAGCTCTTGTCTTTCTTCGACTTGTTCTTGCCTCACGACTGCGATCTACCTCGGTAGGATTTAAACTTTGATTATGATCTTCCTGTATTTTTTGTACTCAGAGTTGACCCCGAAGTTATACTTGATTCTTTTCTGCGAATTTCTTCACTAATAATCATATATCAGACTTCGTCAAACTTAAGCTTCACATTCCCTGTTGAAGCACTAACGACAATAATCGTTCCGCTCAAAGTCTATACTAAAGAAGATAGTAAAATTAGGATTGTACATCATCATAGAAATCAATCTCAATTGAGCTCAATTGGGCTATTATCATATTCAACTCATTAAGATGATTGACAAGCGCAGTAATTTCTGTTATCTTTAAGTTAAACTAATGACGCATTAGATAAACTTTGTTCGCTGTTGATGGCTTCCGATACATCTTCGATAAAGTATCTAGCATATCCTTGATAGTTTTCGATTTGACTGTATAAAGAGAAACGCTCATGGACAGAGACAAACGTACGACGCTCATCGCCTTTATGTCCAACAAACTTCTAATCATCGTCTTTCGTGTCCTCTGCTTCTCACCTAGAGGTAGATACATATTTGTAAGCCCTAAGGGCTAATGTGATCAATCTTGTTTTGATGATATCAAACTATTTATAGTTCTAATGTTAATGTGAGCATGTTCTTAATGATAGAATCTTTAGCACTCACACCAACATTGATAAAAATGGTAAGTTAGCTACACTTTGCAAGACTCCATAGAACAAACTTGAAGTCAATCCACATGCTATGGAATTACTTGCAAAGTCACGATGAAGGAAGATCAACATGTCAAGAGCTACTCAATCCAACAAGTGTAAAATCAAGTGGTAGACTCATTGACAAGAAAAAGTGTGAAGTCCAATGCATTACAACTCAAGATTGCTATAAGACTTCATCACTCAAAAATATGTTGATCAAAGGCTTCAAAGTCCAAGCTTCAAGAAGATAATCAACTTGAAGACTTGAAGACCTTTGGAAGATTAGTTTATGCTTATATGTACATCTTTGTGACTAACCTTTCCTTTGAGAATACTAGGATATAGAATGTTTAAAGCTCAACCATGCATCTTTTCAAAACCTCATGTTTTACATTGTTTAATTCTTTGAAAAGGTTTTTGAAAACATTGTTAAGTGTTGGTCAATGCTAAGTTCTTTAAAATGTGTATGTCTTAACAAAACACTTAGGCATGAGTTTGGGAACATTAGAAACTTGACTAAGTGGAAAAACCACTTTAGGACTTCATTCCGGCCGACCTAGGCCGAGCCTCGGAAAATAAGATGTAGTCCGGTCGACCGAGGTTGTTTCTTCCCTTAGTCAGATTTTGAATGTTCCAAAGTTCCAACGGCTATATTCTCTCGGATGACCTTGCTATAGGTCGGTCGACCGAGCCTTTCTTCGAAAGACAGAGAGCCTTTTATCTTTACTTTGGAGGCACCTCGGTCGACCAACTGCCTAGTCCGGTAGCTGTCAAATTCAAGCCAAAATTATAGATGTTGTGATCAACTTTGCTTGTGTATTTTTGTCCTATATAAAGCTTCAAAAGCTGAATTTTCATAACTAATCAAATCATAAGAGGGCATAGACTATACACTTGAAAAACACACAAGCTAACACATTTTGATCTTTAATCTTCAAATCATTCTTTCAAAATATATCATTTTGAGTTGAGCTTAAACTTCATCTATTCTTCTATTCTCAAAGAGTGATTAGAGCTTCATTTGTATATTCAATCCAAGAGGGATTTATTGTAAGTGAGCTTAAATTGTAAAGTCTCCTCTAAAAGAGACTAGTTACCCAATTTTCTCTTTGTGAGAACTAGTTCTTTGTGAGCCAGCAAAAATCTCTTTGTAAGCTTCACTCTTGTGAGTGTTTCTAAAGCCTTCTTAGTGAAGCAAAAGTCCTCTTTGTGAGGCAAGTATCTCTTTTAGATTAGCTCTTAGTGAGCTTAACACTCTTTGTAAGTGGAGTCTTCTTTGTGAAGCACAAGTCCTCATTTGTTGGGGCAATTGTAAAAGGTAGAACACACCTTCCATTTGTTTTGAAGGGTATCCGTTAGTGAATGTTAAAATCCTTGGGTTTGTCCTAAGATAGTGGATGTAGGTTCTTTGTGAATCGAACGTTAGTTTTTATATCCCTACTCCTTTACTTTATTATTCATACTTTGCCATAACTTGTCTAAATAATGGTATTATTAATTTATTAGGTAATTTCTAAATAATAATTATTAATTTATTAGTTAATTTCTAAATAATAGTGTAAATGTTAAATGTGTTGGATTGCCGTCAACATAGACATGTATTCAGTACTTCAGGCTTTATAACCCAACAATCTCCACGGTTTGATGTGTAAAAACCGCTGCTGGTAGAGGATGAACGGCCTAGTCTAAATTTGCTTTAGAAATCTCCAGTTTCTACTTGGTACATATTTTCTTCTAACACATTAGCAAATCTAAATTTATTTTTATAGACAGATGAGATGCAATTGTGGAGTGGTTTTTTAGGCATGGTACCCTATAGTGAGGACGTTGGATATAAAGAGTGTCCGGACTATTCCTATAAACTTTTGCTTTTTCTGGGCGTCTCGAACAATAATATTGAGACACTATATTGGTTATCAAAATTAGTTTTCTATTGTGACATTATATAACACATATAAAACTTCAAAACTAATTTATTTATAAAAACTTCTTTCTGCAAATACAATACTAACAGTCACAATAATATTTTTACTAATAATTATATATTAGGTTATTTTAAAAAAATTGAGACCTATCAAAATAAGTTGCCTGATTCTTATGGCACTTTAGGCTTTCTAAGAGCCGGGAATGCTTCTATTGCATTTTCAAACTCAACTTTAATGGTGATTAGGGTGTACAAAACAAGTTGGCTCAGTTGGTAAGGATTTGGCACATCCTTACAAATGTCAAGTGTTCAATTCCCGTTGCCGACGTGAGGGCTGTGTTGGTGGGTGATCTATAAGTATCCTTGTAAGCGACCTATGGTCCTTAGGGCTGCCCTGACCCGTAGTGGTGACCGGAACCGAACTCACCCAAACTTTTTTTTTCCAAAAAAAAAACACAAGTTGGCTCAATTCAGGTGGAGATATATGCGATCTCATCCTCAATTCAGGTCGAGGCCTAGTCCCAATTGGTGATAAACGGGACATTTCCCCCTCAAATTTTCACTTTCATCCAACGGAGGCCCCAACCTCAAATAGAGCAGTCCGGCTTCTATGCAGAATAGGTATTTTTCAGTATGTGCGAAATATTTTTTTTTCCTTGAGAAACAGGTGTTCTTAGCTTAAGAACACATGTTCGCGCGAACAGGTGTTCTGAAATCAGAACAGATGTTCTTTTTAAAATCAATCTCAGTCGTCAAAATTTTAATCCAACGAATGAGAATTCGTTCCGCACTGGAACCGTGGTGCAAATAGAGGAAATCAAAGATTTTTTAACAAAATCCCCAAATACAGTCTTGAAAAAAGAAAATAGAATTGTGAAAATATATTTAATACCTGTAAAACGAAATAATACCATCTAAAGATACTAGTTTGATCCCAAAAAAAATATTTTTTTTGTATGTTTAGGTATTTATGTATTTTTTATTTGTATTTAGGGAGTGTATTCAATCCGGATTTTAAAATTTTTTAACTTATTTTCAAAAGTCTATGGATTATGCTGACTTTATGGATTGTTTTAACTCTATGCAGAGCCTACGCAGATTCTATTATATTGATTTATCAGGATTTCTTTTGATTTATAAAGTCTATAGATTATTTGAATAACACAAAAAATAAAGAAAATACTGATTCGGTGGTGTATTACACAGATCCAGCGGTGTTGAATTTCCAAAGTCAACATATGTTTATCAATCTTTTTTTTTTTGAATTAAATCATTTGTTAAAAATTTAAAAAGTTTGGTGATGGTCTTTGAATTTTTTTTTGAGATCACGTAACTGCGGCTTTTTTTTTATTTTATTTGATCAAGGTTTGTATAATTTACTTATTGATATTTTTTTCTTTGGCTTAATTAGGATATGTTTTGTGATGGGTTTTGTTTAAACTCTTTCTTCCCTTTGATTTTCTCTTTCAGGGAAATGAAATCCATATTTGAAAAATAGAAATTTGTGGTTGCTTTCTTTAATTTCTATTTGAAGATGATCAAGAAAAAAATTGTTTGGATATTATGACAATATATCTTGTT
This sequence comes from Vinca minor, assembly GCA_026122235.1. NCBI lineage: Eukaryota > Viridiplantae > Streptophyta > Magnoliopsida > Gentianales > Apocynaceae > Vinca > Vinca minor. Next base: position 11,848,247 of record JAOCZM010000011.1, on the reverse strand, counting down.
TTTTGGAAATAAACATTTCATATTGAGTTTTCTAACGATGTCAAAGTTTGGATATTTCTTTAATTTTCTTATAATTTTAAAGAAATGAGATCACTAAAAAAATTGTAATTAAAGAAAGACATTTAATTTTAATATTAATGAGAGAAAATCAAAATCTTGAGGAAAAAGAAGAGATTTCACAATACAGATTTAAGCCTAGGAAATACATCAAAATCCTACATTTAATGAAATCTATGAGAATCTGTAGAGTTTTGAATACCTCTAGATTTTAGTGGACTTTTTAAAATCCAAATTGAATACATCTAGATTTCATTGGACTTTTTAAAATCCAAATTGAATACCTATAGAGTTTAAAACTCCTTAAAAATCCTATAGAATCTAGATTGAATACACCCCCTTAGTATTTTACATTAGAGAGATCGGACGAGACAAAACATCATATTTCCCAGCCCCAATAAGGGGAGCAAAATTCATTCCCGCCTACACCACACCCCTAACTTAAATCGGGTAATCCTAATCCAATTGGATCGAGCCGGGCTGGGCATCCAATTCAGGATCCATTGATATCCTTATTCCTACTCTACCCTACACAATTTTTAAACTTCTAGACGGTGCAGTCAACTTTAAGGAGATTGCATTAGTATGGCATGGGTTTAGTATAATGGTCATGACATGACAGTGGAAAAAGTGGGAGAAACATTTCTGTCCAGAACGGGATTTCCGTCCTGGCTGACGTGGCAGTCTCCCAGACGCGCCTTGCCACATCAGCCAGGACGTCCTGCCCTGGCAGTGCCTTGTGCAAAAATAAAATTTATTTCCAGGACGGAAGTCCCCGTCCTGCCTTGGCAGTGTTTTGTGCCAAGAACACTCAGTTGGTTACATTTATTTGAGCTGGTATTTTTACAACATAAATAAATCAACGATAAATATTACTTAACAAATTCGGAGTAAGAGAAATAACAAAGTGTTAGACCATAAAAGTCTAACAACGTTCCAAAACAAAATAAAATATGTTGTAATGTACAATAATTTGAATTGTTAGAAACAACAATGAAATGAAATATATGATTACAAAATAATTTAAAAGCTATCTACGGCTCAGACGGGGAGTAACGGTCGGGACTTCTCCTATCTTCGCGCAAATAGTACGTGTGGCCCGTTCTCTTTCGCACCCCGCTACCACGCTCCGTTGCAATGAACTCCGCCCCTTCGGTGTCGATAAATATCGGCTCCTCGGGGTACCCAAGTTGGAAAGTTGGAGTGTGGTGCTGCGTCTGAGTGAGGTGGAGGCTGTACGAAGGCGATCCTCCAGAATATACACCTGACTGTGCCAAAGTATATGGCCCGGCTCCCGGATTTCCCCCGGCTGAAAACTGGGATAGTAAGTACCGATGCTCGGGAATTGGTACTCAAAGTGGGTGCCGATTTCAGCCGCACTGGGAAACTGTGTGGGCACCGAAGACCCTGTTGGATCAGCCTCAGGTTGTGCCGGCTCCGGTGGCCCGCCCCGTTGCTGAAGTCTCCTAGCTGCTAAGTCCTCCTGAGTGGCCTGCCGGTTCCTCCGAGTACCTTGCCTCCCCGCCACAGACTTGCCCGGAACATGTTCCCTCGGCTGCGTCACCGGTTGCAGAACTGCAGCTTCTGCTACATCCGCAGCGCGCGATCTGCACGATACCGTCCTCCTGGCCGCTACGAATGCATCTTTAATTGTCTTTGCAGCCCAGGAGATGAGGGACTTGTATTGACTGCTTGTACGAGAGCCCGGCCTCTCGAATTCCTCGAGCATCAGTCTGTTGGATTCCTCCTGCAACATCAATAAAAATATGTTAGTATATTGTAAACCAAAAAAAATATTCTAGACAACGCAAACAAAAAACTTACAAAAATAGCTTCGGAAATTGAGATGGGTTGAATGCCCTTCGGGAGTGGCCCGACATCCTTGTTTCGGGGGTTTATCAGGAGGTGAATGGTAATGCGATTGTACCATTCCATGTACTCACGGGTAGGTAGGATCACATTACCGGGTACCGGGATAGCGTCCGCCAGCGCATCCACGCGTTCAACCCACAGAGCAATGTACGTGGCATGTTCATTTTCCCAGTCCCGAGCCGCTCCAGCCTTAAACGAGTGGACGTCGACGCCCTCATTGGTACTCTCTGCCACAGGTGGGATTGGTATCACCTGCTGGAATCCGAATTGCCTAGCAACCTGGTCCGGCATGTGGTACTCAACCACCTCAAAACAAACGAGCGGCGTACGGGCTCGGCAGTGGCCTGGAAGCCCTCATCCCGAGCAGCCCTCTCGGCAATAACCCAGTCAGGGTACGACCTTCACATGAACTGCCAATAAAAAGATAAAAAGTGTAATTAGCATAAATCAATTGCTTTAATTTAAAAATAAAATATGAAATTAAAGAAAGGGTAATGCGTGCTATATGGCTCAAACTTAGCCAATATATTGACTAAAATCTCCAAAAATCCCCAAATTGAAAATTTCAATACCGAATTTGCCCTTACTGATATTTATCCTTTTTTCATTATATTATTGCTATAAAATTGTATAAAGTAATATTATATTTTTCACCCATTAGACCCTATTCCTACTACCTAAACCTCAACTGGTCCGCAATTATCACTTCGTCTTCATCGACCAAGGATTGATTAACCTGTGATTGGCCGACGGCAACATGAAATGTGAAAGTAGAAACTCGAGCTCTTTTGTTGGATGAGAAGCCATTTTTAACACAAAGAAATAATTTAAACTGATATTTTATTTTCTAAAACAAATAGAATTACTCTGGCCGTCTGTTGCATATGCCTCTGTATCTATTTTTGGTGTCTGCATATTTTTCTGATCTTTTACATGTTCTTGATTTTTCCCTACATCACACTATATCCTGCGTCATTTGCCCCTAATTTGCCGAGATATTGATCTGATTGTTGTGGACTTTTTCCTTCTTTTTTGCTCTTCAAAAAAGAGATGAAGAAGACGACGAAGATGCAACGATGAAGAAGACAACTAAGATGAAACAAATAAGTAAATATGTTTAGTGGAAACACAACAAGTTGGTGGTGCAGTTGGCTGTTCTTAAGCTGATTAGTTGTTGGAATGATCAATTGGTTAAGGGTTCAAATCCTACTTTTTACATTTTTTTACTTAGAATTTTAAAAAATAATATTATATCAATATTTAATTAACATTTAAAGTATTTATAAATAGATTATTAAAATACCTCTATAAGTTTTAAATAAAGCAATATGTAATGAAAGTCTTATATTTAGGAATGGTTTGTTATTTGGAAGAATGTTTTAAGTATGTCTTAACGTTAAATCATTACTCTTAACAAGCTAACATTGTAAATCAATTTCAAGGTTATAAGATTGTCTGTAGACCATTTTAGTAATATCACTTATTAGTAAACTTCCAAGGTTATATATATTCCATTATATAATGATCAATATGAATATGTTATTAGTTAGGGGTCTAATTATAAATTTTTAAAGTTAATTTCATGATTTTTGTGTCAAATTGTAAATTTAAACTAGATTATATTATGTAGGGGTCCGATTGTAATATTTTGAAATATAAATTCATTATATTTGGGTTAATTTGTAAATTCAAAACTTAATAAACTGGTTTTAAATAACGTTATTTCTAACATTTGGATCTTATTGTAATTACTTTTAGGTACTATAGGGTTTAAATTGCTATATTTTCATGGACTAAGGGTTGCAATTTGACACAATTTCATTAGCCATATCAACGATCCAAATTTACCCTAGAGATTTATCTGGACTGTTGATCAAAATACATCCAATGGCTAATACATATTTTTTCCTAAAATGTCAGATTTTTTCTTTTTTTTTTATTAATCAGAGATAATGCAAGATTTTCCAAGCAGGCTACGGTGCATAACACCAAATTCTCTGCATTCTCCGGAACAAATGGTGGTCGTCGGATTAAAAATATGACGACTAAGATCATTTTGGATTGTGAGAATTAAAAAGATTTTTTTAATTATTTCACCCAAATAATCTCAGCCGTTAGATTCTTGATCTGACAGTCACTATGTGTTATGCACGGTGCAGAGAATTTGGTGTTCTGCACCGTAGATTTTTGTTCAACTACTTCCCGTTCATCGGCATTTATTGTCTCTGAAAAGCCTAAAAAATAGGCAAAGACTTTAGGTATCCTATTGCCATTAATTTATGTATTAATTGGGCCAATTAACTATTTTTTTTAATTGAAAGGGCATTTTCGTCCGTTGACCAATTTTGACCCAATTTAGTCAATTTTTAGCTAATTGGGCTTAGCTAACAATCATTTCCCTTAAAGAAAATACTTACCCACTGGGCGTCCGTCAGCTGATCTCTAAACACCGCAAGCTACGCTTTGGGTGCGTTACGGAAACTCCGGCCCGTATTCCATCGCGACCCGTAAGCAGGAATATCGTGCAGAGTGGGGCCGCGGTTCTGGGGCCGGAGACATGAGATGCGCTCCCACGCCCACAACTAGTACAGAAAAAACACAGAGTTAACAACAAATATTCAAAATACATGGAAGCAATAAACCATTTAAAAAAGTAAACAAACCTGGATTAGAAGGCAACATCCAGCTATGTCCTTAGAAACGACCTGAGCAGAGGTGCACATCTGTCGGTACAGATGTGCAAGGACGGCGCTAGCCCATGAATGCTGGTCCTCTGCCAGGACCCCGTCACTAATGGTGAGGAGATACCGCATGTTCCCCCGCGACTCGGATTTGTTTGGAAAAATGAAGGTGGACATCAGCAGGAAAATAAGTGCCCGGGCACGCTGGTCTACGGCCAACTCAATGGCATCCTCGCGTAGGGGCTCACTAATGTGGGCATACACCTCTACAAGGGCGATAGTGTTACCCCTAATAGACTCGAGTGGGGGTCGAAAACCTAGTATGTCGTGCACACACTCAATCCACTGAGTCCTGCTAAGGTTGTAGTCCTCGTGCCACGACACCACATCGCCCCTAGTAGGAACTCCTAGAAGGCAACCTACGTCTTCCAGAGTAATGATGACCTCACCGCATCAGAGGTGAAAAGTATGTGTCTCTGGGCGCCACCGCTCCACTAATGCGGTGACCAAGACGTGGTCTACCTTGATCTTGCCTATCCTACAGCAACCCCCGAATCCCAAAAGGTCAATCAACTCAAGAACCCTTGCGTTGCCTTCGTTTTGGTAGGCATCAAAGAAGTTCCCGTAGTTGCTAATTATTTTTAAACTATTGTTTAACTCTACGTCCCCGCCCCATATTCTAAGAGCTCTATGGGATGTGTGTTTGTTTAATACACTGGGATCATAATGACCGGGCAGTAGGTGTGCAGGAACAGACATATAAAAAAAATAACATACAATTCATTAGAAACTACACAAAATCAATTCACCATTCACTGTAATAACAATTCACAATTCAAAAAATAACAATTCACAATTCACCATAATCCGCAATTAACACAAATATTGAAGTCACGAAAAACCTAAATTGACAAATCCCATAATATTAAAAATTTCCCTAAATTGGAAAATGCCCTAATTTGTTAATTGGCCTAAATTCACAAAATCAAAACCAAATTCAATCACATACAACTTCAAATAGGGAACAAATTACTCTAAAGAACTAAAATCACAACAATTAAAACTTAAATAATAACATACATGTTGAATTTCTATAAAAAATTCCAAAAAAATAAAGGTTTTATACCTCCTAGATTGAGAGATGAGAGAGAAGATGGTGGTAGATTGTTGGGCGGCGGCAGGCCGGGTGGTGGCGGGAGGGAGGGGAAGGGCTTGGGTTTATTATTTTTTTTTGCTGAATGGTTCGCGAGTGGGAGAGAGAAGAAGAGAGTTTGGGACTTAAAACTGGAGGGTGAGGACGGAAGACGGAAGTCCCACTTCCGTCCTGGCTGACGTGGCAAGGCGCGTCTGGGAGACTGTTAAGTCGTCTCACCACTATTTTTAGCGGTGGTTTCGGGCCAAAAGTAGGCACGCCCCAGTCACGTGATAGCTACTTTTGCCCGGAAACTACCGCGGACAATAGTGGTGAGACTATTTAACATACGCGAATTTTGTTCTAGAACCTAACAAGAAGTAAAAAACATTAAAGATCTTATCGTGTCTTAATAAATAGTTTGAGGATGATCCATTTCATTTTTCCTTTGAACTAATACTATTGCTTGTGTAATAACCCCCGGAGAGAGGGAGAGGGGAGAAAAAAAGAAAAAAAGGTTGTCAAAAGAGTCAAGTTACTATTGCTCTATTTTGCAAACTTCATTACAATATTTTGAGTTAAGAATGGGCTCCAAAGTGATGTCTATTTTTTCTTTGAAATTGTTATCAGTCACCTTCTTTGTTTGAGTCAACAATATAGAATGAAATTGTGTCTTGTCTGGACTCCACGCTTTGAAATCACTTCAAATGTTAATGGGATTTTAGATAAATGAAAATCTTCAACAAGTCCTAATGTTCCATAAAATAATACTCCCTCCATTCCTAAATATAAGACTCTTTAGACAATTTGAGAAAATTAAGGAATTTGTAATTTTCACCTAAACTTCTAATATTATCCCCCACTCTCCCTCTCTCTCACTTCTTTGTCATAAAGAGAGGAAAATGTTGAGGGTATAATTGGAATAAATTGTTGACAACTAATAAAACAACCTTAAACGACAATTAATTTGGATACCTAGATATCTCCTAAACGACAATTAATAGGGAATGGAGGGAGTACAATATTTTCATCACTAAATTGAGTAGGAATACCTAGTTATGACATGATGAAAAAGGAAATATATTTATGCAAGAAAATGGAGACAAATGCAATCTTGTCTTTGGCTCATCTCAATGTGCAAAATTGGTGCACATACAAAGTTAGTCACAACTAACAATGAAAATTGTGATACTACCACCGTCCTGAATTGTTTGTCAAATTCGGAGTTTTCACCAAAATTAAGAAAATAATTGAGAAGTAATTAATATGGTAAAGAAGTCTTAAATACCCCTCCACTAATGACTGGAAAGTAATTATTAGTGGTTAGTTGAGTAATAAATTAAGGGTATGATTGGAAAAAATAACAATAAAGATACATTGATTTCTGAAACGTGGCAAACAATTTGTGATGTCTCAAAAATTAAAATCTTCAATTCTTCCCTTAAAATATGTAAGGTACAAATTGTTTCAGTAATACAAAAGGAAAGACGAGATTTGACCAGAAGTTGCAAATTTTACTGAACAAAAGAAACACATAATAATCAAATACAAATAAGAAATATGAAAAGTCTTTTTCCAATTCCATCATCTAACTGTAGTTCTCTTATTCACAAGCCAGCTTTGTATCAAAGCTACTCAAACAGATGGCGAAAGCCTGAAATGCAGATAAAGGATATCGATAATCCATAGTAAACATATCTTTTCCGACCTTACCAAATTGCAAGATGATCTTGTCGTGATCAGAACCCGACTGGCCTGGCTGGGGAGGTGCCGGAGCACCAGCTGCAGGGGGCAGGGCGGAAGCAATTAGCTGGAAGTTCTTTACTGAGGCAACGGTTACCCTGCCCCTGAAATTAAGGCACCAACACTGAAGTTGTTCGTGCCATCTTGGAGCCTTGTTTCGTAAAACTAAGGTTCTCTCTTTTCCATCATCATTTTGTTCCCCTCGAGGACCAATAATGTTTGAAAAGCGAGCACTACTAAACTCTGCAGAACTATCAATAAGTTTTGCGGAGGTTGTGCTCCTGAATGAATCCTCAAGGCATCGCGGAAGGAGCTCGCGCTGGCCTGGAACGGAGCCACCAGGTTCAAGGCATGAAGCGGGAATAGAGTGCATGGCACAATTCATCCGGCGTGGTCCCCTTGAGCCGAGCACATTCAGTTCATAGGTCACCTGGGCAATGTTATAGCTCCCTGTAGGAACCTTAGGTGAAACTTTTTTTGAGTAGAACCTCCTGCTTGAATGACCAGGCGGCTCTACCTGAGCACTGTTATATGGCGGCTGGGTGTCATATATGATGAAATTAGTGCCCATAAAATTTGACCTGTACAAAGGAGATTACGGCAAATTAATTTGATACTAAAAGTAAATAGGTGTCTGTTCCAACATCCCATCCCGAGTAACATGCATCCAAAAGGAATTATGCAATCCAAGAATCAGAAGAAAGATCGACAATTGCCTTTAATTGTCTTTTCTTTTTTACTTGGTTGGGGGGGGGGACAAAGGTGCACAATAGGGAAACCAATAAGATAATTATGCAATCCTAGAATCAGAAGAAAGATCTACAATTACAAGGGAGCCTGAAATCCTAATCTTAAATCTCTGTTCCTGAAGTTGTTGGTCAGTCGAGTGTAGTTCCACCAAAGTTCTAATTTACTATTGCAAACTTGTTAGACGTGAACTCAATCTAACTGAATTTCTTCGAGAACTATAATTACCAGAATTAATTTTGGTCTGGTCTAGTTCAGTTTAAGCCCAAATTTAGGGTTGGATTTAAATTCCTTGACACATTTCTATAAACAACACAACAACAATAACATACTCCATTAAGTCCCCAAATATTGGGGGTATGGGCGAGGGTGGATAGAAAAAGATTTAACCTTTGATAATAAATGCACAAAGTGGCTGCTCCCAGAACACCACAAACAGATGGATTGGAGACTGACCTAACATTTGACAATGAATGCACAAAGTGGCTGCTCACAGAATACCACTAAAACAGTAGTCCCTCTATAACGTCACATTTCCTATGAAATCATGCCTTCGAATCAAAGTTAAAAGGCATCAGAGAAGGCGTCTCACCCAAGAACCATTTTGATGTATGTGCACATTACCATGCTTCTTTCATTCATCATCCAGAGCATTTATGTGCACCAAACACATTTCAATAAAGTAATCATAATATAATGGTAGAAGAAACATATTGCTCTTCAGGTTGTTTTATCGTTTGGTTTCGAAGAGAATACCGCATAATTGAAAATAGTTGAGATCTCAATGCAGTTCCAGAAATCTAACACTCTGGAAAGAACACAATGTCTTTCTTGGAAACTGATATTACTTTGGTTCCATATTCTATTTCAATTAGAGCTGATTATGACCAGCCGAATTTTTTTCTACGTTCTGACAGTGTCTCAGGCAACATTAAGTATAACCTCATCCTTCAAGTCAAAAGAACTTGAGAAAATACCAATTAAAAGTAGAATAACTAGTTCTAATTAACAACCCCCACCCCAAAAAAAAAGAAGAAACCTCAAATTCTCCGACCTTATATTCAAATCATGCATAACTGGGAATGCATATATTCTGCAGATACAAGAAAACAATACTAGAAAAAGTAACAACTGAGAAACCGCTTACCTCAGTTTTCCAATGTAAGTGTTGCTTGACCTTGATATGCTATCGGCATCCATCGAGATAATATACTCTGTACAAGTAGTTCTTCGATTTCTTTTTGCAGAAAGAAGAAATTTACCATTTTCTACAAGCAAGGCTGCAAAAAGATAAAGTATAGATCCGTCATTCAAAAAATTCACAAATTAACTAAAAGGAAGTATTCTTCATCAACTAATCCAAATTAATGTTTGAAGAACCAATTTCAAAGATTAAATCATATTCAACTTTACTCATAAAAAGACTGCTGAAGGTGAATCTAAGGGAAAGAAAAGCACAGTAGTCATCCACACACTTTAGTTAATAATTTTCTAGCGTAACATGTTTATCAAAGCTCTATTTATCCAACCCTCATTTCAAGCTTTCTAACCACCTTCCCAGCCCTTTCCCTGGAGGAACACAAGAAGTGTTATGATTTCTCGACAGCCTTAAACCATAAGGAAAACAGGTTATTCTAACAATATGGCCAGGTTAAAGGTGTAAACCATAGTAAACTCCAAAAATCGATGGTCAATAACATATTTGACCCCAAAACTAGGACTATTTACTCTGACTAAACTCCCTTGAATGAAAGCTAACGTGAATATAATGTAACTTCAAGAGCAACACATTATGGTTTATGGAGCCCCTGAGTTTTACAATAAAATCTCACCCAAGTCAAACCAAAAGTACCTCACCTCACTCTTCTTGGACGTCTTTCCTCTGCCAAATATTTTACAGATCTCTTGTTCCCCTTTAAGTTATAGCATTTCTTTCAAAAAGAGTTCTGTAAGGTACTTCAGGAATTTTTCTTTATCCCCGAGATTACAAATTACAATTTACAATTCCCTCACATACTTACTGGCACAAGACTCTTTTCTTTTTCCTGTCGATGTAAGCTTTATCCAAATTTGGTTACCAAAATTTCTTTTAAATCGACTTAGCCTTCTTATCCTTTGAATATAACTGACAACTGTTACAGAAAATCCAGTGAATCATTGAAGGACAAAAAATTATAATAATCAGAGAAAGGATTCACCGTTCATTTCTATTTTTTTAGAGTTTCTATTTATTAATTTCAACCAAGCATTCCAGCAAGAGGGCATTTGGAATAAAAGGAAAATAAATAAATAAGAATTGGAAATTTCACAATGCGAATCCTGAGTCCTTGATCTCACCAACTACTTGTTTGCAAAACATTCCCATATAACTTATCAACGATAACCAAACCGAATAAATATAATAATTGGAATCGCGTAAAGGTACTATATATATATTTAGGGGTGTTATTCCAGCTACTGCAGCCTTTGTACTCAAATTTTTGAAGATTATTATGTTCAAATTCCTTCTAGTTCAGAGTCTTAAGTCCCTTGCGGTTTAAGAACATATCCTTTTAACTCTTATGATTTGGAGTAGAGGGTTTGTATTAATATAGATATTATGTTTGGCAAGTTTTAGAGAGAATGTTTTGACATTTTATACAAGAAAAACTTACTCCCTCTCTCCCAAAATGAATGTCAATATTTAACTTTGTATAAAATTTAAGAAAGAGCGTTGAATTAAATAATTTGTCAAATTATCCCCTAACTGAACTGTCCAGACTTCAGGTTAGGTATCAGATCCGACCCATTTATATACCACTAGGAGGGGTTTAGATTTGCTGATTTTGTCGCAGCTCCAGGTGGCGAGTTCGATTCAGAGCTTCGGGGAATTCTCAGCTGTAACATCGGAGTCTGATTTATTATGTTTCCAGTCTAGATGAGTAATCAAAATCATGAAGCTTTCAAAGGATTGAGCACAAAGTTCCGAAAATTTTGGAGGTGAAGGTAGATCATAAAGGAGGACATAGAATACGAGCTTTACAAAGAGGGAATGGTGACGAGAGGATCCATATGCTTCGAGTTTTGCAAGCTGTAGAGATGGCAGTGAATAAATTCTACTATTCATACAAACAACTGCTGGTAAAGATTATGGGAATTGTGGAGGCGAAGGGGAAAAGAGAAATGCAGGCGGGGTGTACTCAGGGAATGCTTTGGCGCAGATATTTCTGGAGAATTGTATTGCGGCCAAGACATTTCTATCTATATCTGAGTGACCCTACTCAAGGATAAAAACGAGAATTATCATTGAAAGTTTTTCCAATTTTAGAAACTGCATTCAATTTGGGACGTTCCAAACTAGAAACGTCGACATTCATTTTGGGACGAAGAGAGTATTATTTTGTAGTTTTCAATTCTCATGAAAATTGGACACATTTCTGTCCCAAAATAGATGGGAGTGACCGGAGAACAAGTTTATTCATCAAAATAAAATAAAATAATGGAGAACAAGTTTTGAAGTACATTACATGAGCATAATATCTTAGCAAAATTCATTTTACAAAATATCTACATTGATTTTACCCTTCTCTCAGGTAGTCATTATTAAAGCTTATCAAAAGTTTGTCAATAACTGAAATAATTGACGCTTTTCCATAACCAGATATTAACATAATAACTTCTTCACGGCCAATAACTTATCACAAGTTTTAACACCAAGTGTCATCAAGAAACTCAACAGTAAACGCGTAATTTAATCAACCCTCATCACTGTTTACTCAAAAAAGAAATCCTCATTACTGCAAATCAACTTAATATCTGCAAGTAAAGATTACCTGGACTAAGGCAAAGGAAAAGATGATACGTTAAATTTGCTTTGTCTCTTTTGATGAAGCACTGAATGGTTCCGTCCCTAAACCCAGGCTGCAAGAAAAGAGCAACGAAATCAAAAAGTTATTTCTATCCCATCAAACAGGTTCATAATAACAATGGAGATAGAAGGCTCGAGTAAAAAACGAGACAGAAGGAAAAATTCACATACCTGCTTCAAAGAAACTGGAAAAGTCAACTTTCCGGTAAATTCCGGACCTTGGACAATTTCTTTACACATCTCTCTCCATGATCTACAAACTGCTGCACATGCAACAACATGCTTGCGACCAGGCCAAGTTCTCTCACTCGCCTCTAACCTTATAATCACATCCCGCAGTAATTCTGGTGGAAGCCCAGCCCAGCAACTGTTCTGAATGACCAAAGACTGATCTTCCAACTCATGGACAGCACCTTGAGACTTTCGTCTATTATGGCCAGTTAACCTCACCTCGAAACTCCGCCTAGATAAGCTTCCAATACTATCCCTTATGTCGCGAGCTATGCTCCGGAATGACATTTACTGAAAGATATAAGATCACCCCGCTTGACAGTTTTACTCACGGATACAAGTCTTTATCCAATATCGATGCATGAAAAAATGATCTAAATATAAAGTATCAAAATCAGAATCTTCGACATCTGCTAGATAAGAAGATGAGTGTTTGATTAAAAATTCACTTTGCTAAGCTTAGTGCCAAAGTAAAATAAGGGCAAATTGAATCAAAGAAAACCACAAAGCAAGAAAAGAAGATTCCCCACACAAAAGCAGGGTTCACAGACTTTGAAGCAAATTTTTTTCTTTACATAGCAAAATATATTTACAAATTTCAAACAATAAAAACAACAAAACTTATTGAGAATTTTCGATCTTTGGAACAAGAAATAATCTTTTCCAATTTTTTTTTTTTTCAAAAGATGGCAGTAATAAGGTACATAGATACGAAAATAAACAAATTTCACAAGAACCCAACCAAAAAAATTATCTAAAAATCAACTATCAAACATATATATTTTCAGAAAAAATAAGAAGATAATTAAAAACTGCTGCTGAATTTGATTGGAGGGTTTCCATAATATCTCATCCTGACACATCAATTTTAACTCTTTCCTAATAGCCTTGTTACAAGCAGAAAATCATAGAAATTCTTCAAAGAAGTAAAATTTCAACCCACTATCTTTCAAAATTTCACAAACCCACTTAAAAAAGAAAAGAAATAGTACAAAATTTTAAACTTTAAGACATTTTCATATGATTTTTTGCAAGAAGTTCAGAAACCCACCTCAAAAAATAACATCTTTAACTGTTTGCTACAAAGTTCATAAGACAAATTATGAAATGGGATCCTAAAAATGAGTCAAAAAAATCAAGAAACATAGGAAAAGAGAGTATTCAGGAAACTGACCTGTGTGACTCTAGAAGATTTAAGAGATGATGATGAGAAAAATAGACGAGATCCTTAGATACTCCGCAGAAACCTTTTAGTCGGACAATATACCCACGCGGTTTTCTTTTCTTTTGTTTCTCCGTCTGTCTGTCTGTCTGTTTGTCTCTCTCTAGATCCTAGAGCGTGAAAGATTATCTGAAATGAAACCCCTTGTAATGTACTCCCTCCCTTCCTAAATACTACCTCCATTCCTAACTACTTCCTCAAATTCAAAACATAAGTTAATTCTGATATGTACGAGGTTATTGTACCTTGAGATATAAAATTGACCACATCATCAAAAAGTTGTCCCTTTTCTAATTCTGTGATGATGTGGTCAATTCTACATTACAAAGTCCATATGAACCTGATCTATATCAGAATTTTCCCGAAATACAAGTCATTTTAGAAGTTTTTACATAAATTATGATACTAATCTAAATGGCTAAAGTACCCCTAATTAATACTTCAAATAAAGAAATTAATAGAAAATTACATGAGAACTACACACTTTGACAAAAATTAATATAAGGAGAAAATGATGTAGGGGTAAATTAGACAATAAATGCACAATTCTTGTAAAAATACCTATATTTTGCACAAAAAAAATAACTCAAAAAAACTTATATTTTTTTTTAACCACACAGAGGGAGGTGGCCTCACAGAAGGAGGAGCCCAAGAAGGGTGGAATTTATTAACTCCCACGTAGGAGGCGGGTATCGAACTCTAAAGTGATTCCAAAAAAATCTCTGAAACCTATCACATTTTCTTGAGAAAGTGAAACATCATATTGAAGGAACTCCCTAATAGCCTAAGTTAAGACGGTGAGAATGAAGTTACGGGCCGCGGAGGAAAGAGCGACTCCAAACCCTAAATATCGTGAGTTATATTTCAACTTAGGGGTTTTTTGTTTGTTTTTATAGTGTTTTGTGTTATTATCTGGGTTTATAGGGGTTTCTGTGTTGATTTAATGACCTTGGAATGGTCCTTAACCCACCTGCAATTGTATAATGACTTTGCAATGGTCCTTACCACACTTGCAATAATTTAATGTCATTTTTTTGTCATCTTGCATGCTTTAAAAAACATTAGTTCATTACATATTTGTAATAAACTTTATTGGTATCTGTTTGGTGAAAGATGTCTGAAATTTAGTTTGTTACTGTTTGCAACTTTGGAGTTTGGGTTTTTTACTCTTAGAATAGGACATAGTGAAAGTTCATATGTTGGGGGTGGTTTTGATTTGTTTGCTACTGCCATGTCAAACAATGTAACTATGAGATGTTGAAGTTGTCTTTGAACAAGATATGATATAGAAGGTCATTTGATACTTGGTACCTATTATATACTCATGTGGGGACTAGGCGTATGCTACATATAATGTCTAAAATTGACATTACTAGAATTGCATAAATGGGGTCCTTTAATGGCTATGTTGAGGTGTATGTTCAGGTTGCATAAAAGAAAAAGGTACTGCCAGAGTTTAAGAAAAATGTTCAAATGCTTCATTTTGTTGGCCTCCAAAACTTCATTATGGACCTCTGAAATTAGATTCTCAATCCATTCAAAGAATCCACATGTCCCAGCCTATAAATTTCATCAGTAACAAACAATCACATACGTGAAATCCATTCCATTCAATTCTTTCATAAACTATAAGATATCACATAACCAAAAACACCAAAACTTACCCCTATTATTTCCCACGAATTGAACAATCTACCAGGATTCTTTTTGGTCCCTGAAATGCGGGTAGCCACCGGCATCGGTGGATCACAACTACAAAATTTGTTAGATCTTCTTGAAATTGAAGAGCTGCTATTAGAAGCCATATTCGACATTAAAACAATAAAAAAAAATTGAGTCTTACACTTAGTGAAATACTTCAGCAGCAGCAACAATGGTGTTCTATTGAGTTTTATTGAAGAAACACAACAATGGAGCTTTTTTGGGGGTTGATTTGGGGGAACTTTAAGGAAAGAAATATGTTAGAAATAGTTGGGGAGGGAGATGTATTACTTATAGGAGGATTTTTGGAGGTAGTATTTTTGTATATGACAAGAATGCCCTTGACCCAAAAGCATTTTAACGGGTTTGCTGGAGTTTCTCAAACTAAATTGCCGGATTTTGCCTATTTTGGGCACATTCGGCACGCGCAACCTTGTTGATCTTCCCTTCTTCTTGATTTTGCAAGTCATTTCAAAGCATGTGGATTGACTTCAAGATTGTGTCATTGGACTCTTGCAAAGTGTAGATTCCTCTTGTGTATATGATGTTGACTTTGATGTACACAATGACCTAACTTACCATTTTCATCAATGTCGGTGTGAGTGATAAGGATCCTATCATTAAGAACATTCTCACACAAACATTAGAAACTACAAATGGGTTGTTATCATCAAAACAAGATTGATCACATTAGCTCTTAGGGCTTACAGAGGTGTACATTAAAGTTCAGGCCCTCTCATTGGGAGGGGGGTTATGTACCCGGTTCGATGACAAGTCAGGCCCTCCCTAGCAGGAAATAATAGTTTGGGTTGTTAACAGTTGGTATAAAGTTTATCCAGACACTTGAGCTCGGTTGTGTGAATTGTATGTTTTGGCTCATTGTCATTCATGTTTTGGTATGTTTAAATTGGTCAAGATGTACATTTCTGGGTTGAGATGTTTTGAATTGCAGAAAATAAGTTTTCCTTTGACATTTACACTAAAAATACATTTTCGGGAAGGACCTTATATACAAATTGAAAATCGTTTTAGAATAGTAAAGTTGAAAACAATGATTAAGGACCTTATAATTAGTTTGAAATTGTTTAGGGACAAAATCGACCAATTTTGCCGAGAGAAAATGACATATATGGTCCTTGAAGTATTTCTGATCACATGTTAAAGATCCTTGAAGTATAATACGCAAAAATTCACATTCTCCACTCACGTGGCCGCTCTTTAAGTGGTAAAATAGGCAAGATACTTGAGTTCTCATCCTCATCTTCTTTAAACATTTACCACTACAGCGGGCCGCGACCTGCCTTTTGCCTTTCCCTTATAATTTTGGCCATTTTTTTTAAGTCACGTCATAATAATCATGGTAGCTTTGTTTCAGCGGCAGATTGGACTGGTTCTAACTAGCACCAGACTGGCTGAAACTATGACACCAGAAAAAGTACCAGATCTAAAAAGAATTAGTCGCGTAAGATGTTGATCCATATCAGAACTATTCGAATCATATAAGGTATGAATGTGCATTGAGGCTATTTCGAGATTGATTTTAAAAGTTGGTCTTTTTGAAAATACTTTTATAAAATTGGATAAAATAGTAAAATTCTATAAATACCTTGATAATTGGATCACATAGGCCAAAATTAATTGTCTCTCCATCATAAATTAAATGTCCACTTCCTATTTTATTTTGTCTAAAAATAATTTATTTTTCTAAGAAGAATACATTTTCTCTCTAAACTCCCATGACTAACCTACTATATTTAAAATTGAACCAGACATGCTTTCCTAATCCAATAATTGATAATTTATCAAAAAAATAATTTCGAATATTTTTAATCAAATAGATAATTTTGTATTAATTGAAAAATAACATAATCTCCAACTTGAGTTGAGTCAGTCAGATCTAATCCAAAAGTCCAACCTCAACTGTATGACCTAACAGTTACGTGCCCTTTCGTTACGACACGGAAATTTTGTCAACCCATCTGGCCTCATTTTATATATTTTTTTTTGCAAAAAACAATCTCTTTTTTCAAGGAAAGAAATTAAAAAAGCAGCTTAATGTTTCTCTATTTCCCCCCAAACTTCAAATTAATATCTTTGATTACTTTTTTTTTTAATAGGAAAATCTATTGAGATGAGGTTCTAATCCTCATTTCATATTTAGTCAACATCTGCAAAATTATACTAAGATTTATGGATAAAAGATAGATTGACTATGTTAATCCCAGGATATTCTTAATCTGACTAACTATGTGGCTCACCACTGGCGGAGGCACAGTGAGGCCTGCCCCACCAGTTTTTTCAAAAAAAAAAAAAAAAATTTTTTATTATAGTTTTAGTTTTGTTTTTGTAACACCTCGTCCTGTGAACATTGTTTATTGTACCCTATTTTGAATCACTTTACGATTTAAAATTAGATTATTTAGTTCATGAATTATAAAATAAGACCAGTTATATCTTAACAAATTTGGTTAAAATTGTAACAAGTTTAAGTGTGTAAGAGACTATAATATTTATTTAATAAAAAAAATTACTACTAGAAAAGGGTGAACAAAAGTGTGTATAACTCTAGTTTATAACTTATTTAGAAAAGGAAAAAAAGCTGGGACACAATATCCGAACATCTCTGTGTGTTCAAAAGGATATTGTTAGTGCCATTGCTTTTACAATTTTAAATATGATTATCAAAGATATTGGTGATAGATTGTTTTCTATTCTTGTTGATGAATCTCGTGACATATAAGTGAAGGAGCAAATGTCGGTAGTATTTCGTTATGTGAAGATCTTGGAAATTTTAAATGAATTGTCTAAAGCATTACAAAGGAAAGATCAAGATATTGTCAATGCTATGAAATTAGTGTAGTACTGTAAATTGCAGCTCCAAACATTGAGGGATAATGGATTGAGATTCTTTTATTGAGATTGTTTCGTCGTTTTGTTGATCTCACAGTATCAATGTTCCTGACATGGAAGATATAATTAGGCCTATAGGTCGTTAAAGGTTTGAGAAAGTGATTAATTTACATCACTATCGTGTTGAAATGTTTTATGTTATCATTGATATGCAATTTCAAGAATTGAATAATCGTTTTTCGGTGGTGAATAGGGACCTAATAATTTGTGTTGCGTGCTTGTGTCCAAATAGATCATTTGCTGATTTTGACAAGAACAAATTGATTCGACTATGAGGATACTATCCATTGGATTTTGATGCGGGACATATCTTAGCAATGGATGATCAACTCGATACATATATTATTGACATGGGTATGAGTGAAGAGTTTCAAGGATTGCAGGGTCTTAGTGAACTTTCACAGAGGTTATTTGCAGAAAACAAGCATCTAGTTTACCCATTAGTTTACAAGCTTTTGACATTGACTTTAATTCTACCAATGGCTACTGCTTCAGTTGAGAGAGTATTTTCTGCAATGACTTTTGTCAAAAATCGTCTACACAATCGAATTGGAGATCAGTGGTTCAATGATAGTTTAATTGCATTTATTAAAAAATATGTGTTTGATACTATTGAAAATGATGTAATTATAAAATATTATGAAAGTATGAAAACACGTAGGGAACAATTGTAATGAAATATTTTATATGCTCTTATGAATTTATTTTGTCCCCCACCCCCAAAAAGATAAATTCACGGCTCACCACTTTGTGGCCCACTGGGATAGGTCTTCATGGGCCTGATGCACTTTGTTAACCAGAACGTGACAATCGCTTTCTATAAGACATGGTTGGTAGCGTTGGCCCATTGCAAACCTAAGGCCCTTCAGTAGTGCTTTTGCTTACGCATGCTCGGGGACTAGACAAATTTGTGGCAAACTTTGAAAACCCTCATACAAAAAATCCTTCGTGGTCCTGTAATATAGCGCCTAGACCTTCAACACCATTAAGCCAAGATCCATCAATCTTCAACTTCAAGAAACCGTTTGTGGGTGGCCTCCAACCCAGGCGCCTAGGAGAAGACCTTGTTTGCATCAATCCTTTGTCGTCTTCTCTCACTTGTCTGATCAGGGGAGCGAACATTTTTGCCTTGCCCTTAAGTATATACGTTATTTGGTCATAGTCCGACAAATGTTGGCAAGCATTACCTTGACCTAGTGATGATACAAAACGTTGGTGTATTCGAAAATGATGTAATTATAAAATATTATGAAAGTATGAAAACACGTAGGGAACAATTGTAATGAAATATTTTATATGCTCTTATGAATTTATTTTGTCCCCCACTCAAAAAGATAAATTCTTGGCTCATCACTGTATTGCCCAGGGATAGGTCTTCATGGGCTCGATGCACTTTGTTAACCGGAAACGTGACAATCGCTTTCTATAAGACATGGTTGGTAGCGTTGGCCCATTGCAAACCTAAGGCCCTTCAGTAGTGCTTTTGCTTACGCATGCTCGGGGACTAGACAAATTTGTGGCAAACTTTGAAACCCTCATACAAAAAATCCTTCGTGGTCCTGTAATATAGCGCCTAGACCTTTAACACTATTAAGCCAAGATCCATCAACCTTCAACTTCAAGAAACCGTTTGTGGGTGGCCTCCAGCCCAAACGCCTAGGAGAAGACCTTGTTTGCATCAATCCTTTGTCGTCTTCTCTCACTTGTCTGATCGGGGAGCGAACATTTTCGCCTTGTCCTTAAGTATATACCTTATTTGGTCATAGTCCGACAAATGTTGGCAAGCATTACCTTGACCTAGTGATGATACAAAAACGTTGGTGTATTCCGCCGCACAAACCAAAGCGAGATTTGCTACTTCCTCAACAGACTTTCCCTTTCCTTCAAAGACCGTTTTGTTCCTGTTGCACCAGATATTCCAAGCAACATAAACGAAGGGAGTGACGAAGTCATCTCCACATTCTAAAATAGAAATGAGGCAGAAAGGAAATACGTCCTATGTAATGATAGAATTAATGTCAAAACTAGTGTAGTTCCAAACTTCTGCCGCTTGCGGGCATGAAAAAATTGCATGTAGAGCAGACTCGGCTTCAGTTCTACAAAGGGGGCACTGCGATGCTAGAGTTTTAACTCTCCGAGATAGAGGTTGACAGGTTGGCAAAATTCGCTGGAAAATCTTCCAGATGAAAACTTGTAGATTTGGCGGGACAAGTAGTTTCCAAATTAAATCCCAATGATGAAAAGTCTTGGCCGTTGAGGCTGATGAGCATGTTCTTTCGCCGCTCTCATTGTCAACTTGAAGATGGTAGCCAGATTTAACCGAATAGGACCCATTTTTTGTGTAGGCCCAAACTAGCTTATCTGGCGGCCAAGCATCACAAAGCGGAACTTTTAAGATATCTCCAATCTCATAGGAGGAAAAATATTGTTCCAACAAATCTTCATTCTAGGTTCCTCTTTGATAATCAATGAACCTAGATACTGCCATCATTTTATCAGAAAAATACATGGCGGGGGTAGGAGTTTGAAATTGTGTGGGGATGTAAGCCATTTATCACACCACATACTGACCCTTGAGCCATCCCCTATCCTCCATTTTAAGCCTACCAGGAGTAAGTCCCGGCTTTTGACGGTGCCTTGCCAAATAAGGGAAGTCCGTCCCTTATTTGGCAAGAATCTTTCCAAAGCAAAGTACTTTTCCCTCAAGACTCTAGAGCAAAGTGAGAAAGGCTGATTGATTATCCGCCAGCCTTGCTTGGCTACCAAAGTTAAATTGAAAGCCTCGAGATCATTAAATCCCAAACCCCCTCGAGACTTTGGTTTGCAAAGCTCCGACCAAACTCGCCAGCATATTTTCCGTTCTTTAGCATCACCACCCCATAGAAAAGCACGCATCATGCTTGTTATGGATTCAATTATGTATTCGGGGACAACAAAACAAGGACATGACATAAGTGGGAATTGCCTGGACTATAGATTTGATTAGCACACTTTATCAAGAACGAATTGGAAAACATCTTTTTTCGAACTCCCTGTCATGTATGGGAGACCCAGATATTTTCCTTTCCCTTCTTCCTCTGGGATTTTGAGAATAGTAAAAGCGAAATCCTTTATCTCAACAGGGGTATCCTTACTGTAAAATATGTTAGATTTATCATAGTTAATCATTTTATCAGAGTAGACTTCATAAGTCCTAAGAACCTCTTTTATGTATTTTAACAGATGATATCCATGAATAAAACAATTGCCATTACTTTCAGAAAATTAAATAAAATGCCCCCTATATTTTGTTTTTAAGAAAGATGGCATCGACTATCAAAATTAACCTTTAAAAACAAAGCACGAGTGCATACTTTGTCCAAATAACGAATGATACATTCACCTTTGTCCAAAATGCATAATTACAACATTGCTGTCACAGATTATTTCACCTAGAGCCAGGGACGAAGTTAGGAATTTGGCGTTGGGGCGAAATTATAACAGTATGTCGAATTACATATAAAAATGGCAAAAAAAAAAAAAAAAAATTCTTGAAGGGAGGGAGGGGGGAGAGGGGGCGAAACTAATAAAATATTTTGAATTACATATAAAATTTACTATACCTAATTTTTAAAAATCTCAGGGGGCATCCCGCCCCCTCTGTCTTCGTCCCTGCCTAGAGTTAATCTCATTGAAGGAAATAAATCAAGCATCGGTCCTTAAATTTATCAAGGAACACATAATTCACTAATTTAGAGTTTTTTTAAATTATAGTGACCAATCAAATTTAATATTTCATTGGTTAAAATATAAGAAATTTAATATTTAGACTCACCCATTCATCATCATACTTTGATTAAAATAATTTACAAGCCGGAGCTATAAACTAAGTATTGAATCATTAATTATTTCTTAGTCGGTGAAAATCTACCCAATAGCATGAAGTGCTATCTGAAGCCGGCAAAAAATCACATTTTCGTGTATATCACAATTTCTGTACCCAACCAATCAAATTTTGTTATGCATATATATAATAATTGAAAAAAAATATATTCATATAACGAATTCTGATTGATCGGATATAAGAATAGGATTTTACACGGAAAATGGCGATTTTCACCCTCTGAAGTCTGGCAAAAAATCCTATGTCCTCGTTCCTGTCTCCATCCCTATCCCCAGCCAATCACAATTCACATTGTGTATATATAATTGAAAAAAATATTTATATAATAAACTTTAATTAGTTGGAAACAGGAATACGGAAAAAAATGGGGATAGAGAGTTTTCACCCTGAAGTCTAGTGGGCTTGCCGACTTATTTGACAAGGAGTATAAAAATGTGTGCTTATGAGTTGGTTAAACAAAATGGAATTGACACTTCTGAGTACAACAATCTATGATGTTCGAATTATTTGACATTAATTATAAGGTGCTACATTCATTCTTTAATATTAGGCAAATTGGTAAATTTAGTCCCCAAAGTTTGGCACTTTCGCGACGACGGTCCCCGTTTAATATTTCTTTGTATTAAGGTCCCCAAACAATTTGCGTTTGGTGACCATGAGTCCTTCCGTCCAGTGCAGTGATGAGAAAAAACTTATTTTTGATTTATTTTTTTAAAGTTGTTGTAAAATGTCTATTTTACCCCCTTTACATCCTTCTCGCTTCATCCAAACCTCCGGTGCCTCTCTTTCCTCCTCCACCTCCATCAACCAACACCACCCTACCACCTATCTCCACCACCAAAACGGCAACACTTCTCCCCACACCACCACCACCACCACCACCAACCACTCCCACTCATGGTGGGAATCCATTTCCAAAATATTTAAATTGATCTTTGAAAATGAAATTCACTTTAACCTAACAAAACACAACAAATAAACACTCAAATTTCTAACTCTTCCGTTACAATTTCCTTCATGCAATTCCATTTCCATACCAAAAACACAACAACAGAACAATTAAATGAACCAAAAAAATTCCAAAATCATTGATCAATATGAATAGAGTGTGTGGCCGGAATTAACTAACGGTTTGTTCAGAAATGAGAAGAAACTCCGGCGCTGGGGAGAAAGCAGGCGTCGATGACGTCGACAATCCGGGCAAAATCTTAGAGAGAGAAAGTGCTAGAGAGAGAGAGAGAGAGAGAGAGAGAATTTTGACGGGGACGGTGGTGGCGGAGATGGCGGCAGGGGAATGGGGAGCGACTGGGGATTGAATCGCGAGAGGGGTGGGGGCGGGGGTGAAGAGTATTAATTTAAAATGGCATAGGAAATGGGTTCCAAATTTTCAACAAATGGAAATGGAAATGGGTTTTAGAAGATGTGAGATTCAATAATCTCAAATTGGTAGGATTTGTTTTATGAAATTTTGGATTGAATTTGAAATGGCCAAAATGCATGTTCTTCTTCTTCCATCTTGAAAAAAATTTGTGAATTTCTCTTTGTTTTTGGGTAGAGGTGGAGGAGATGGTGGGTTGATGTGGGATTACCATTATACCCTTCCCATTATTGAATTTTTCTTTTTCTTTTTATTTTTTTTTAACTCTAATGGACAGAATTGGACGGAAGGACCATGGTCACCAAACGCAAATTGTTTGGGGACCTTAATACAAAGAAATATTAAACGGGGACCGTCGTCGCGAAAGTGCCGAACTTTGGGGACTAAATTTACCAATTTGCCTTAATATTATTTAGCAAAAAAAAAAAAAAAAAAATACATTCATTCTTTAATATAGATTTTTAAGACATATAACAAGAATTAAGGAAACAAAACTTAAGATGTTTTTTTAATTAAAATATTAATATTATTCTCTTAAATAGAATTAATGGTATACAAGTCATATTTAAATAATAAGATTGATATTTTTTTACTAATAAAGTACCGTGGTTTATTTTTTTCCCTTAATTTTTACTACATGTACTGAAAATTTTATATTAAGGAATGAAGAGAGTATTATGGTTTAAATAACTTGGAAGTGCATAAAAAGAAATTTGCAAAGTTTTATAAACAAACGATGCATGAAGATCATCATCATCTTGTGATACATATTCCACCGCTTCTTCAAGGTTCTCATCTTTTGAAGACTCTAGATATATGTTATCTTTAAAACTCATAAGAGAAGGACTTTTGAATTCTCCTTTATCACACACTCTTTGATTATTTCAAGGTTTGCGTGATTGAGATGTCTTCAATTTCTTCAAAAGATTGAGTCTCCAATTCTTGATATGACACCTTTGGCTCTTTCACTTCAACTTTGCCTTCATAATATGCTTCAAGCATTTTCAACATTGAATGTGCATCTTCACACTCATGAACTTTGTTGAGTGCTTCTTCATTTAGTGCGCAACAAAGAATATTCATGGCCTTAAAGTTGAGTGTAATATTTAAGAAGTCTTCCTCGTTGAATTCTCTTCTTGACTTAGGCACCTTGACACCTTTCACGATATGTAAAGGAACATATGGTCCTTCTATAGTGCCCAACAAAGTGAAGTCATTAAAGCAAAAAAGAGTTTAAACATAGATTTCTAACAAGAAAGGTTTGAGCTATCAAACAAGGGTGATCTAGATGGAGATGAGTCCTCTAAGGGAGACATAGAAAATCATGTAGCCTCCTAGGATGTAAAGCCTAACAAACAAAAAAAGGAGATGAGGCTCTGATACCAAATGAAATATTCGAATGAGAGAACCTAAGAGGGAGGTGAATTAGGTTCTCAAACTTTTTCTCTTTTCTAATAAAATCTTCACATAAGTGATCACCTTACCAACAAGTATGTTGATTAAGCACATAAAAGTGAGTTAAAGGATAGATTGTTTAGATGACTAAAGCATTAGGTGAATCACATAAAGCCCTCAAGAGGATAAAGATGATCAATGAAGGATAATCTAAGTCAAGGATTATACATGCAAAGCTTGTAAGATCAAATAGCACATGTCATAAGACAAGACAAATCAAGATATACCAAGCTAGAAATCTAACTCAAGATAATCACTTAAAACTCAAACAAACAAGTTCATATGGCACATAAACATACAAGATGAAGATAGGAACTTTAAAGTAAAAGGTTAGAGTTAGAGAGATAAAACAGAGCGATTTAGAATGGTTCAATCACAAAGATCTACATCCACTACCTTAGGACACACCCAATGATTTTGGCAAATTCCATTAGCTTGACTTTAGAGTTCTTTACACGAAAGGACAAAACCAACCAATGGTCTTTTATGAACCCATCATCATTTCAAGGGTAAGACCAACAAATGATCCTTTATGCACTAAGCAACCATTGGGAAAACTTTCTCTAATCTAGTCTACTAAGTGAGGAGGTTTACTAACACATCAAGCTTACTTACTTTTCGGGTTCACCACTCACTCTAGTTCCTACAATTACAAGAAAGTTCAACTCCACTAAGGAGGCCCAAAACCACCACTCTTACAATCAAGCCTTGCCTTTCACAACCATTTACAAGAAAGATTGGTCTCAACAATGAGACTTTACAATTTAGCTTAATACAAACAAACCCCTTAATAAATTGGATAATACAAATGAAAGCTCTAATTCAAACTGAGAATAGCAGAGTATGTATATGAAGCTCTTACTCAAAATGATGTATTTTGATAAATATAGAAAGAATTGAACTCTTCAAAGTGTTTGAATGCTTGTTTAAAAATGTATATATCAGAGGCACTCTTATGTCTTGGTTAGTTAACAAAAAAATCGGCCTTAGAGGCTATTTATAGAGGTAAACAATATCAAGCAATCAAAGTTGCAACAACTATATTTTCCAGTGACATGACAGCTCTGGTCGGCCGACTAGGCAGCCAGGTCGTCCGGATCAAAGAAGACTGTCTACTGGTAGTATTGCGGTAGACCGCAACAAGGGGTCCGGTCGTCCGGAGCATAAGTTTGGTCAACCGTCCTAAAACATGATGGTCCGCACAAGCTAGCCGTTGGAGCCTTAGAGCATTCAAAAGTGACCAAGTACAAAAAAGACACTCTGGTCGACCAAATCACACAGGTCGTATGAGGTTTATGCTTGGTCGACCTAAGTGAAGGCCAAAAGTGGATTTTCCACTTGGTCACATTTCTAATGTTCTCAAACTCATGCCTAAATGTTATTCAAAGTTTTTTAAAACATGTTTAAGAACATAGGAAAAATGAAACACTATATTATATGTTTTCAAACCCTTTTTAAGATCAAATCAAAGGATGAATGAGGGTTTTAAAATCGTGCAAGAGCTTTACATTCTTAAGATAGTATTCTCAATAATTATTAGTCACAAGGAATGTACCTATGTAGAACAAGACTAATCTTCAAGGTCTTCAAGTCTTCAAGATATAACAACTTCTTAAAGGTTCACTTGAGACCTTTATCAACCTCTTCATGTGGTGAAGTCCGTTTGTAATCTTCTAAGATGTAGAACCATGGACTTCATCACTTCATTGGTTAAGAGCATACTTCATGATATACTTCAATAGGGATTGAGTAGCTCTTAACCTCTTGATCTTCCTTATTTCAATGACAACAACTTCCAAGTCATAGTAATATACAATTCAAGCTTGTACCAATGAGTGTTGCTTTGTGTAGCTTCTTCTAAATGAATCCTCTAGAGTGATCATCGATATGGCATACAATAAGTTGTCCAAACTTTTGACACTTTTTGCTATAGCATCTTCAATGTTGTAGGATGGCACCTTTGTGGTTCATGGAAGCTTTCTTTCCATTTTCATCAATATAAGTGTGCGTTATATATCTTATCAACAAAACACAAGCTCACACAAACATGAGAACTTCTTAATGGTTTTTATCATCAAAACTAACTTGATTGCATTCTTACAGGTTTGCTTCCACGTCGGGACCGACAAAGACTTTTAGACTGGGAGTGAGAACGGGGGATAACCTAGTTAGAACTGGTGGACCGACAGCGGCACAAACTTCGTATCAGGATCCATCTTCAGCAGCTATTGTATTTTGAGCTACTTGTGTACGGAGGCATGCGAGGGAATGCCGTTAGAAGACCGGGTGTTGTTTCAAATGTGGCAAGATTGGTCATCAGGTTGGGCAGTGCACATCACTAGTGTCGGGTATTGTTCAGTCTTCTGCAGCACCAGGAATTGGGTATTCTAGGACGAGGCCTAATGCTAGATTCTTCGCTCTTACTCAACAAAAGGCGGGACTGCTTCAGTTGTGGTGTAGGTACGCTCCTAGTTAATTTAGTACCTGTGTATGTGCTATTTGAAGGTGGAGCTACCCATTCCTTTATATCCCGTAGATTTGCTAAGGTCCTTAAGACTTCTCCTGCTTGCATTTGTTATGCTTATAGAGTTATGGTACCTAACTTGGTTCATAAGGGATGCTAGGTAGAGATAGACTCTAAAGAGTTAGAGGTAGACATTATACAGTTAAACATGGTCTACTTTGATGTTATTCTGGGAATGAATTGGTTGTCTGCTAATCATTCCTTAGTGGACAGTAAGGGAAGAAAGATTTGGCATGTGACCAGGGATAAGAGAGTGATAGAATTCGAGGGTCGAAAGAAAGAGGAATGAGCGGAGTCTACCGATTATATCAGCCATCAGAGCTCAGAAGTACATGAGGGAGGGTTGTGAGGCTATCTCAGCCTATGCAGTGGCGAAGGATGATAAGAACGTCCAACTTGAGGACGTTCCAGCTGTGAAAGAGTTTGGGGATGTGTTTCCCAAATATTTGCCGGGTATACCACGTGCTCGGGAAATCGATTTCGAGATTTTGTTGCAACCTGGTTCGGAGCATATCTCTAATGCTCTGTACCAGAATAGCACTAACTGAGTTGAAGGAGCTGATAGACAAGAAGTTTATCAGGCCGACCATCTCTCGTTGGGGAGCACCGGTTGTGTTTGTGAAGAAGAATGACGGTATTATGCATATGTGTATCGACTACCGTGAGTTGAACAAGATCACCATTAAGAACATATATCATTTCCCCTAATTGATGATTTGTTTAACTAGTTGAAGGGTGTGAAAGTCTTTTCTGAGATTGACTTGAGGTCGGGTTACCATCAAAAGAATAAAACCCGAGGACATACCAAAGAGTTCTTTTCGAACCCGGTATGGGCACTATGAGTTCCTTCTGATTTCGTTCGGAATGACTAACGCACCGACAACATTCAAGGACATGATGAATTGGGTCTTCCGGGATTGTCTAGACAAGTTCGTGGTGGTCTTCATCGATGACATCTTGATTTATTCACCGTCGGATGAAGCTCACAAAGAACACTTGAGGTTAACATTCGAGATTGTGAGAAAGGAAAAGTTGTACGCCAAGTTCAGTAAGTTTGAGTTTTGCTTGAAGAGTGTGTCTATTTTGGGGAATGTTGTATAAGCTGAAAGGGTATCGGTGGATCCGGGTAAGATTGAGGCAATCGTCGATTTGCCTAGACCGAAATCAATGGCATAGATTCGCAGTTTTTTGGGGTTAGCCGGGTATTATATAAAGTTCGTAGTGGATTTCTCAAGAATCGCTGCATCGTTGACCCGTTTGACATAAAAGCGGGTTAAGTTTGAGTGGGGATCGGAATGTGAAGAGAGTTTTCAGAAACTCAAGGAAACTTTGACTATAGCACCGGTTTTGGCTTTACCGGAAGAATCAGAGGGTTTCACCATTTATAGTGACGCTTCGGGTATCGACTTATGTTGTGTGTTGATGAAGAATGGTAAAGTGATAGCGTAAGTTTCAAGGCAGCTGAAATCTTATGAGAAAAACTACCCTAAACACGACTTAGAGTTGGCGGCGGTCGTGTTTGCCTTGAAGATTTGGAAGCACTACTTGTACGGGGAACCGTGTGCGGTGTTCACTGACCACCAAAGTCTAAAATACATTTTCACTAAAAAAGAGCTTGACATGATACAAAGGCGGTTGTTAGAGTTGTTGAAGGATTATGACCTCACGATTAGCTACCACCCGAGAAAACCTAATCAAGTGGCTGACGCGTTGAGTGGAAAGAGTTCGAGACAGTTGGAAGCCTTGATTACTCGATCAACGAAATTTGATTTAAGATTTTGAGAAGCTATAGATTGAGTTTGTTGAGTCTACCGGGAATGTTTTGGCAACTTTGGTAGCTCAACCGACACTTTTGGGTCGGATTAAGGAAGCTCAGTCCAGATTTGGAAAAGGTACGAGTTTTGGCACAGTTGGGGAAACATGCAGATTTTGAGGTACATGAAGATGGTAGTCTTCGGTTTCGGGGCCGGTTGTGTTTACCAACGGATTTGAGGTTGAGAACAGAAATTCTACAAGTGGCTCACAATTCAAGTTTGTCGGTGCATCCGGGGGCATCGAAGATGTACAGGGATCTGAAAGGTAATTTTTGGTAAAGAGGTATGAAGCGGGACATAGCCGAGTTTGTGGCTAAGTGTCTCATATGTCAACAAGTAAAGGAGGAACATCAAAGACATGTCGAGTTACTTAAGCCTTTGGAAATTGTCGTTTAGAAATTGGAACACATCTTAATGGACTTCGTAGTCGGGTTGCCTATGGACAAAATTGGAAAATATGCAATATGGGTAATTGTGGACCGACTAACGAAATCAGCATATTTACTGCCTATGAAGATAACAACGCCGATGGATGAGTTAGTTCAAATATACATGAACGAGATCGTCCGCCTTCACTGGGTTTTGGTGAGTATTGTATCAGAGAGAATTCGAGGTTTGTGTCACGATTTTGGAAGAGTTTTAACGAGGCTAAAAGACCCTTTTAGGGTAATGAACCTAAAAGGGGTGGGGGTGAATTAGGTTCTTAAAAACTTTTAGCTTTTCTAAAATTCTTTGCCTAAATGATCACCTTAACAATAAGTATGTTGATTAAGTACATAAGGTGAGTTAATTATGTTTAGGCAACTTAGATGACTAAGTGAAGCATTTTATAAAACATGGAAGCATGCGATGTGTAAGCAAATATGTTCATATAGTCAAGTAGACAAGTTACAACAATATATGAACAATGAAATAAATGAGTAGGGATAGAGAAAACTAAAATAAGGATTTAAAGTGGTTCGATTCACAAAGAATCTACATCCACTACCTTACGACAAACCCAAGGATTTCAACATCCACTAATGGATACCCTTCACAACCAATGCAATGTAGGTTCTACCTTTTACAATTGCCTCAACAAATGAGGACTTTTCTTCACTAAGAAGTCTCCACTGACAAAGAGTATTAAGCTCACAAAGAGATAATCTCTCCAAAGAGATATACTTGCCTCACAAAGAGGTCATTTGCTCCACTAAGAAGGCTCCACTCACAAAGAATTTTTGTCTAGTTCTCTAAAGAACTAAGCTCACAAAGAGCCAATCTCTCCAAAGAGATGCCTTTCACAAGAGGATTTTTGCCTCACCAATGAGGACTTAGAAACACTCACAAAGAGCTTTTTCCTAGTTCACAAGGAACTAGTTCTCACAAAGAGAAAAAGGGTAACTAGTCTCCTTTCAAATGAGACTTTACAATTTAGTTCTCTTACAAAAATCCCCCTTGGATTGGATATACAAATGAAGCTCTAATCAATTTTGAGAATAGAAGAGATTTATGAAGTTCAAGCTCAACTCAAAAAGATATATTTTGAAAAATGATTTGAAGATTAAGCTCAAGAAAGTGTTTGTTTTGCTTGTAACGAAGTGTATAGCCTATGCCCTCTTATGACATGATTAGTTAAGAAAATTCAGTTTTAGAAGCTTTATATAGGGGTAGAATACACAAGCAAATTTGGTCACAACGACTTTAATTTTAGGCCTGATTGGACAAGCTTCAGTCGATCGGACCATGATGTAAGTCGTCCGAAGTGCCTCAGAAGTAAAGATTAATGGCATCTGTTCTCATCTCGGTCGACGCAAGATGGGGTCCGGTCTACTGTAGCAAATCTCTATCGACCGACCTATAACAAGTTCGTCCGTAGAGAATATAGCCGTTGGAGCTTTGGAACATTCAAAATCTGACTAAGGACAAAAACAACCTCGGTCGACCGGACAACACAAGTCGGTCGACCGAACTTCATCTGGTCTTCCGAGGCTAGTCCTAGGTCGACCGGAATGAAATCCTAAAGTGGTTTTTTCTACTTAGTCATGTTTCCAATGTTCTCAAACTTATGCCTAAGTATTTTGTAAAGATATAAAATAAATTTTAAGGTACTTAGGCATTGACTAACATTTAACAAAATTTTCAAAAACCTTTTCCAAGAATTGAACAATGTAAAACATGTGGTTTTGAAAATATGCATGGTTGAGCTTTAAACATCTATTATAGTATTCTCAAAGGTAAGATTAGTCACAAGCATGTACCTATAAAGCATAGACTAATCTTCCTAAGGTCTTCAAGTTGAATATCTTCTTGGAGCTTTGACTTGAAGCCTTTGATCAACATCTTCTTGAGTGACGAAGTCCTATAGCAATCTTGAGTTGTAGTGTATTGGACTTCACACTTCTTCTTGGATTGAGTAGCTCTTAACATGTTGATCTTCCTTCTTCTTGACCATGAAAGTACTTCCATAGAATGTGGATTGACTTCAAGCTTGTGTTATGAAGTCTTACAAAATGTAGCTTCCTTGTGTGAAAGATGATGACTTTGATGTGCACAAGAAGATAACTTACTATTTTCATCAATGCCGGTGTGAGTGCTAAGGATCCTATCATTAAGAACATGCTCACACAAACATTAGAACTATCAATGATTTGTTATCATCAAAACAAGATTGATCACATTAGCCATTAGGGCTTACAGCTCTCCACCCACGCATTTTTTGATGATGACAAAACATTGATGCAAATGGAAATAATATATAAAAGGATAAAGCATTTAAGCACATAAAAATGCATGCATGAGATAAGGGTATGTAGGATCTAAGCAAGTAGATATTTTGAAAAAAAAGTATTCTATTCCCCATATTTTAAAGAATGCTTTATACCTCCCCTTTTGCAAAGTTCTTAAGCTTTCTCCTTTTGCAAATCACTTTTCTCGGCACATTTGCAATGATAATTTCTCCCCCTTTTTGTCAAAATAAAAAAGGGTAATCAGAGCGCCAATAAGAAAAGCATTCTCTCATACTCTTTGTTGAAAATAGAGATCCAAGGGATAAAAAATGAAAATCATTTAGGGGGGGGGGGACTAAGTTTAAATCATGGAGAAGCTTGATGGTCTAATAGATTGATAAGATATAAACCAAAATATCATATCTAAAGATAAAAAATATTTGAAGAATGATAAATATTGAATAAGCTTGGTTGATTTCAAAAATATTAATGACACATAAAGTTAAAGATGGTCATATGGATAAAAAATGAAGCATCAACCTAAGCTAAAATCAAAGGAGATAAAAGTATTTAACCTTAAAGAACAATCTCCCCGTTTAATCAAAACACAACGTTAGCTGTTTTAAGATGAAAACAAGTTTAAAAACATAGCTAACAAAGTATAAATAGATGTGATACCATGAATATGCATATGAAATCTAAACATATGTATCACAAACCAAAAGAACTAGAGGAAGTGTAAGAGAACACTTTGAAGCACATTCATCTACAGCTTAAAGGAGTATAACAACTCTTAAAGCACAAGGCTAACCAAGAACTATATGTGATCAAAAGGATAAGAAAATGAAAGGCATGATCTCAAAGGTTATAAGGGAGAGTATATGCAAGTGATTAACATATTAAACACATACAACTCCCAAATAACTTATAAACGTTGGCTATAGGAGATTGAAAGATGAAAACAAGCCAACATGTGATGTGATGAAGTAAAAACTTGAACAAGTAAGTATACATCACATTAGTGAGGGGGTATTAGATGAAAAACAGGAAAATGCCCCCCTTAAGGTTGTGCCCATATGAATAAAAACAAAACTTGCAGAATTTTGGAGCTAAAGTTCGAATTTTGTTGAAATATGGCTTTTTCTGTCGACCTGAGCCCCAATGTCCGGCCGACCGGACTTATGGCGGAAAGCAGAAAAACTTGCAATTCACAGTTTAAACCAATACCAAACAGCCATAGGCACAAATCAAGGCATATACAATGCCACAAACACAGTTTATATCCTATGTCAAGCATGTAGACGATCAACCATATAGGAAACATGCTTAAGAGTTGAATATAAACATCAAAACAAAAAACCCATGCTATATAGATCAAGCGAAAACCAAACCATAGCATCTAAATTCTCCCCTAAAACATAAGACAATAAGAAACGAGGATAGGGGGTTCAAAGTTAGCTTTCATCATAAATGATTAATCTTTAAGCTCTTCTAATATAATCATGCTCAAAAGATCAGCAAAAACCAAAAGAACAAAACATGTTATTGAAGGGATTCATGGACAGAAACTCGTTCAAAACACCCATGAGTCCTCCCCCGAAGGATCCGCTCATAGAAAAACGAATCGAAAGCAGACGTAAACTTACATTTTTCAGGTTAAATATTCTGCCTTTGGGCTCTTAGCAGCAATCACCTTGAGTATTCCCTTGCAGAATTACTCCCTACCGGTATCCACGCGACGAAACGAACAGCGATTGCTAGCTCTTCGTTTTTCTGAGTTTCGGGAATTTAGAGAGAAAGGTAGAGCGAAAACAAGAAATCTAATTTCTAGATTTCTGGCATTTTGCGGCTCAAGCATTACTATCTAGGGTTTCGGACAAGGGAAGTTTATATAGGGTATGAGAGTTTGTTTCAAGAACAACTTCCACGTCCTATCCACCTCTTCTGGTAGTGGGAGTCTTTAACTCCCACGTCCTCTAGACTTCTGCTGGTAGTGGGAGTACTTATCAGATAATAACTCCCACGTAATCCCAGTTATAACCAAATACCGAAAATGCCCCTCGTTAATCTCTACTTCGAATAATAACGTTTTATTATTCTCAGAAAAATAAATGTCATATACAATGAACCTAGACACATTCTAGATTCATTAAATCTGGACATGAAGCTCATTAACTCGTCCATGTGTATGACCCTGTAGGTTCATATCACAATGGCAATGAAAACACACTTGGTAGTAGTATGAGTTCATAAATCACAAGTGGCCCCTAGCAGAACATTGTGACTACCCAGAGTGAATAAATGTACAACAGAACCTAATATCAATACACTATTTGATCCCTTTGTCTCGCGATATCCTAATTGATCATAAGGCATGGTAGTCGTCACCCTTATAAAGCTTAATTATATTTATGATCGATCTCCAGGTAGACTGTTCCAACAAATAGTATTTAATAACCACTTTATCAAATACATTTGAGCACGGCCATGCATTTAGATAGTCTTCCCTATCGAGGGGCCCATGGATATCTCTCTCTAATAAGAGAGGGAAAAATTCCTTACATTCAAGCCATGGAATGATACTACATCCGATCATCAGTCGTATTGATTACTCGATCGAAAGTAATGTCCGACTGAGTCAAAACGTGGCTCCATTCATGCTAGAATCAATGGAGACATAAGGTCTAAGGATTCAAAAATAGTATTAAGGAAGTAATACTTATGACTAAGGACCATGAAGTATTACTTCTCTAACGGATCACGTCCGATACAATATATCCCAATATATTGCATCTATGATTTGATTTGTATTCATTACACATGATTAGTAAAACATAATCATCAATCAAACATCATACTAGTTTTATTTCATTGTAAAGAACCTTACATAAAACTAGGGACAACTAGAATAGTAATTACATAAGCGAATGAGTTTTACTATCAAATCACGCATTTGATGTTCAGAAGCAAAATTAACTATTCAAAGACATGCTTAAAATGTTATAAAACGTACAACATATGCTTATGGTCCTAGGGCACTACTAACAATCTCCCACTTGCCCTAGGTCCAATCATACCTGATCTTTAAACCCATTGACCTAGTATGACTCTCATGTTTAGGTTGCGGGAGTGGCTTGGTCAATGGATCTGCAATGTTGTCATCTCTATGAACTTTTAATGTCTCCTCTTTGGATGGAAACGCCTGAGAACGTGTTTGGATCGTTGGTGAGATCTAGGTTCCTTAGCTTGTGAAATGGCACCAGTACTATCACAATAAAGGTCCACTGGGTTCACAATGCTAGGGACGACACCTAATTCATCAACAAATTTCCTGATCCAAATAGCTTCTTTAGCTGCTTCAGAGGCAGCCAAATACTCAGCTTCTGTTGTAGAGTCGGCCATGGTTTCTTGCTTTGAGCTCTTCCAGCTCACAGCACCTCAATTCAAACAAATCACAAAACCAGATTGGGATCTAAAGTCATCTACGTCGGTCTGAAAGCTTGTGTCTGTATAACCATTTACTACCAGACTTCCTTCCTGACCTTCGTAAACAAAGAACATGTCTTAAGTCCTTCTCAAGTACTTAAGAATGCTCTTGACTTGCAGTCCAATATGACACTCCAGGGTCAGATTGATATCTGTTTGTCATACTTAAAGCGAACGAGACATCCGGGCGAGTGCATATCATGGCTTACATAATAGACCCAATGGCTGAAGCATATGGGATCTTACTAATGCGCTCTCGGTCCTCCTTTGTGGAAGGTCCTTGAGTTCTGCTGAGTTTAATGTCATGTGACATGGGTAAGAATCCCTTTTTGGAATCTTGCAAAGTTTTCATGGAAAAGCACTTCCCCAACCAAGCTTATCAGTAAGATGCCATCCACATAAAGCACAAGGAGCACTACTGCATTATTAGTTACTTTCTTATAAACACAAGGCTCGTCTTCATTTTTATGAAACCGAATTTTTTAATACGCTCATCAAAGCGACGATTCCAGCTTTGAGGTGCTTGCTTCAAACAATAAATGGACCTTTGAAGCTTACACACTTTGCTAGGATTTGATGGATCAACAAACCCCTCAGGTTGTGTCATATACACATCCTCGAGAAGGTTTTCATTAAGAAACGCAGTCTTAACGTCCATTTGCCATATTTCATAGTCATAATATGTGGCTATGGAAACTAAAATCCTAATAGACTTTATCATAACGACAGGAGAAAAGGTTTCATCATAGTCAAGCTATAACCTTTAACTACTAGTCGAGATTTAAAAGTGTGTACATTACCATCCATTTTCTTTTTGAAACACCATTTGTTATCAATGACCTTACACCCTTTGGGGGGCTTTGTATTAGACTGGCAGTGCTTTTGTAGAAAGCCCAAAACATGGTATTTTAAAAAGTTGGACCAACATTTCTGGCCGGAACACGCTGGCTGACGTGGAACAAGATGAGAACGGAAGTGGGACTTCCGTTCCGGGACCAAGACGGAAGTCCCACTTCCGACTTCCGTTCCCATCGGCCAGTGTGTTGGAAGAAAAATGATATTTTTTCCCTCCGGGCAGAAATTACCAAGTGACACTTCCATTTTGCCCTAGCTGGTTGTTTTTGTCTGAGACACATGAGAAAATTTACAATAAAATAATGAACTTTGCCAGAATATTAACCAAAATACGTGTACGCAAAATTACTCTGGAAAAACCGAATGTATTAATAAAATAAGAACAATGAAAAAAACAAACGAATCGTATATGTCATAAATATATTGTTTTACAAGAATTAAATAAAGCATATCCTATCTAAGGATTTGAAGGAGTGTATCTGCGTGGGCTTCTCCGGTTATCCCGGAGATAGTATGTGTGGCCGGTCTCAACGAATACTGCCCCCTCGATGTCGATCCATAACACCTCATCTGGGAAATCTACCTGGAGTTGTGGAGTCTGCTGCTGCATCTGTATCTGGTCCAGGCCCAGGCTGTACGAGGGAGTTGCACCGAAGAATACTTCATCCTGCCCCGATGAAGAGGGCCCAACACCAGGATGACCTCCAAATTGAGTACCAGAAGTATATGTGCCAACGCTCGGATATAGGTAATCAAAATCAGTGGCGACATCGGGCTGAGTCTCGAACGGAGTAGGAGCCGTAGCCGGATGCTCGGACTGAGGAGGAGGATGTGTCACTTGCTCGAACTGTGTTTGCGACGTTTTCCCTCACCACCACGCTGTCTCTGGCGTCTAGCGACAATAGACTCCTGAGTAGCCTGGCGATTCCTGCGAGTACCTTGCCTCCCAGCCACAGCCCTACCGGGAAGGTTGTAGGACGGTAGCTGCTGCCACATCGGAAGCCCGTGATCTGTAAGACACCGACTTCCCAGCCGCTGTGAAGGCATCCTTGATCTTTTGTGCAGCCCAGGTGATGAGTTACTTGTGATGAGTGACTTGTGCTGCGCAACAGTTCGAGGGGCAGGCTTCTCAAACTCTTCCAGCATCAACCTGTTCGACTCCTCCTGCATCATAATATTAAAATTAGTATATTCAGGATAAAAAATTAACTTACGAAGAAAACGAAACGAATAAAACTTACCAAAATGTCGCCTGCTCTAGCGGTGGATTGAATACCCATCGGGAGTGGCCTGGGATCCCGAGTTTGGGGGTTCGTGATACGCTGAACGGTAATGCGATTGTACAATCCGTGTACTGGCGGGTTGGGCAATAACATTACCGATGGTGGGAGCAGCGCCAGCCATGGTATCCACGTGTAAATCTTTCAATGCAATGTAATAAGCGTGGACTTCCTCCCAATTCCTTGATGCTAGCGCCTTCAACCTGTAGAGGTCTTGGCCCTCTTTATTGCCCTCTGTCTGGGATTGGTACCACCTGCTGGAACCCAAATTGACGCATGACCCTGTCGGGCAGGTGGTACTAAACCATCTCAAAGCATACGAGGGCGGTACGGGCTCGGCTATTCATTAAGAAGTCTTCATCCCTATACGCCCTCCACATGAATTGCAAAAAATATAATTGTTAGTGTAGAACAATTTAGATAATAATAATAAAAAAATTTATTTAATATTAAAAATACAAGAAAATCTAATTTAACTCACCCCCTGTGTCTCCGTCATCAAATCAAGCTGTTCGCGAAACACCAACAGCTGCGCTTTGGGGGCGTTGCGGAAAATTCGGGGGACATTCCACCTAGCCCCGTTCGGTCTACCGTCGGCGGGAATCTCATCTGGTATTTGGCCTCGGTTCGCCGGACGGAGAAATAAAATACGCTCCCACGTCCACAACTGATAAGAACAAAAAAATTCGGTTATTAAATATTTAAATCACAAATTCACATTACAACTGATAAGAAACCTGAATAAGCAAGCAACACCCGGCAATGTCCTGCGAGTCAGCCATGCACGAGATGCACATCTGGCGGTACAAATGTGCGAGTACACCACTGGCCCATGAATGCCCATCAAGCTCTAGGGGGTCACTAAGGAGGAGTAGATATCGCAAATTCACTCGGGAGCCCGACCTATCGGGGAAAAGGAAACTACCCATCAATATCAAGATCAGAGCCCTAGCCCTCTCCTCTACCTGGCGGTCGGTAGCATCATCACCTAGAGGCTCACTAATGTGGGCAAAAACCTCCACAAGCTGCAAATTGTTTCCCTTGATTGCCGCCTCAATGGGTCGAAATCCTAAAAGATCGAACACGTTTTCAATCCATCCGTCCTTGGAATAATTGTAAGATGCGTCCAACGACACTACGTGGCCCCTGGTCGGTAGTCCTAGAAGACATCCTACGTCCTCTAGTGTGATGGTCGCCTCCCCGCAACGTAGGTGGAACGTGTGGGTCTCCGGGCGCCATCTCTCAACTAATGCAATCACGAGAGCGTGATCTACATTCATATTACCTAATCTACAGCATCCCCCAAACCCTACTAGGTCAATTAGGTTTAACACTTGACGGTTGGTTTCCCTAGAATAGGCAGCGTAAAAGTTACCCGAACTCGTAATCACCTTTAACGGGTCGTTCGCCTCTTCCCCGTGCCATATTCCTAAAGATCTATGGGACGGTTGTTTGTTCAAAACTGATGGATCAAAAGGACCGGGATGAAGATGAGCGGGAATGGCCATCCATAAAAAAAAAACACATACAATTTATCAGAAATAATACATGTAATATCTCCAGTTATACTTTTTCCTTAAATTCACACAATACACA
This sequence comes from Vinca minor, assembly GCA_026122235.1. Classification (NCBI taxonomy): domain Eukaryota; kingdom Viridiplantae; phylum Streptophyta; class Magnoliopsida; order Gentianales; family Apocynaceae; genus Vinca; species Vinca minor. The sequence continues at coordinate 11,809,125 of JAOCZM010000011.1, read as the reverse complement.
AATTTACCAAATTGACAATTTTACAAGTTAACAAATGCCCTAAAATGACAAATGCTCTAAGTGTAAATCCACACAATCACAACTTCACAATTTCCAAATTCACAATTCACAAATTACCCAATCAACAAAAATACCCTAAATTCATAAATGCCCTAAATTAAAAAATAGCCAAATTCAACAAAATCAACAAATTACTTTGATTTCCTAAACATAATTAGTGTATTCATAGTTAAACTCAACAAATAATTTACTATTTTTCCAAAAAAATATTCAAATTAAATTTTGATTTTTTACCTCACAAATTGAGAGTTGAAAGAGGAAAAAGTTGTTGGAGCAGCGGCGGCGGCACAGCAAGGGAATTTAGGGGATGGTTTTTTTTTCTTTGTGAAAAATGACGGGAGGAATGAGATTTAACTCTGGCCGATGGGAACGGAAGTCGAGCAAAACGGAAGTCCCACTTCCGTTCCCATATTGTTCCACGTCAGCTAGCGTTCAAGTGCCATGATGTTGGTCCAGTTTTTTTTAATGCCATGTTTTGGGCTTTCTACATAAACACGGCCAGTCTAATGCAAAACCCCCTATTCGGGTGGGTCAACCAAAGTCCACACTTGGTTATCGTACATGGATTGCATCTCAGACTTCATAGCTTCTAGCCACTTATCTGACTCAGAACTACGAATTGCCTCTTTGTAGTTAGTGGGTTCATCTTGATCAATCAGTTTAATATGATGATCATCAGTCACGAGAAATCCATATCTCTCAGGCTGTTGATGTACCCGACTTGACCTCCCTGGGCCTTGTGTCAAAGATTGAAGTTGAGTATTAGCACGTGAGCTTGCTTGAAGTTCCAAAGTTGGTTCAGGTGTTGTTTGGGGATCTTGAATTTCCTCAAGATGGATCTTACTCCCACTATCCTCTTTGGAAATAAATTTTCTTTCAAGGAATAAACCATTTCGAGCAACAAACACTTTGTTCTCTGATGGAAGATAGAAGTAATATCCTTTAGTTTCTTTAGGATATCCCACAAACAAACACTTGTCAGATTTAGGGGCGAGTTTATCAGATAACAAGCGTTTTACATACGCCTCGCATCCCCAAATTTTGAGAAATGACAAACTAGGTCGTTTCCCAGTCCATATCTCATATGGAGTTTTCCGAACCGCTTTAGAAGGAACTCTATTTAATATGAATGCAGCAGTTTCTAGGGCGTAGCCCCAAAAGGAAATTGGAAGACTTGTTTGACTCATCATAGATCGAACCATATCTAATAAGGTGCGATTCCTCCGTTCACGACACGCCATTCCATTGTGGAGTGCCGGGAGGAGTTAATTGTGAAACAATTCCACAACCACTAAGATGTTCGTCAAACTCTTGGTTAAGGTATTCGCCACCTCGATCCGATCGAAGTATCTTAATACTTTTGCCAAGTTGATTACGTACTTCATTTTGAAATTCTTTGAATCTTCCAAAAGATTCGATTTATGTTTCATTAGATAGACGTAGCCATATCTACTCGAAATCATCCGTGAATGTGATGAAGATCGAAACCCTCCTCTAGCACTAGTGTTTATTGGTCCACAAACATCTGTATGTATGAGGCCCAACAAATCGGAAGCTCTCTCACTTTGTCCATTAAAGGGAGCTTTAGTCATTTTGCCTAACAAGCAAGATTCACACGTCTCATAAGACTCTAAGTCAAATCATGTCAAGATTCCATCTTTATGGAGTTTTGATATGCGTTTCATGTTGATGTGGCCCAAACGACAATGCCAAATGTAGGTTTGGTTTAAGTAATTTGATTTAAACCTCTTGGTATTAATGTTATAGATGAGCCTATTAATGGATTCATCGAGGTTAAGAATATAAAGCCCATTTATCAAAGAGGCATCTCCATAGAAGATACGATCTTTATGAATGGTGCAAATTTTATTCATAATATTAATTTCAAAACCATCAATATCCAAACAAGAAACTGAAATAATATTCCTACTCAAAGTTGGAACATAAAGACATTTATTCAGTTCTATAATAAGGCCACTTGACAAAACTAAATTAAATGTCCCGGTAGCTAAACAACAACTCTTGCTCCGTTTGCTACTCTCAGGTCCACTTCTCCTTTTGCCAGTGATCTACTCCTTTTGAACCCCTGCACATTTGCACAAATGTGAGATCCATAACCTGTATCTAATACCCATGAAGTAGGAGTAGACATGTTAATTTCAATAACATAAATACCTGGAGAGACAGTCAAACTGGCTTTCCCCCTTTTCTTTTCTTCCAAGTAGAGTTTGTAGTTCCGTTTCCAATGACCTGGTTCATTGCAATGGAAGAAAACTTCTTCCTTAGGTGCCTTGGCCTTGGGTTTGGGCTTGTTATTGCCTTTGCCCTTCTTGGCCATGGGCTTTCCCTTTCATTTCTTCTTGAAATTCCCCTTTTGAACCATTAAGACTTCAGGGGTCTTCTTAATGTTCAGTTCAGCCTGCTTAAGCATCCCGTGTATCTCATGTATGGACTTCTCCATGGCATGCATGTTGAAGTTCATCACAAACTGGTCATACTCCGGTGGGAGTGAGCCCAAGATCATATTTGTGGCCATGTCATGACCTACGGGAGCCCCAAGTTTTTCAAGTTGGTCAAGATAGCCCTTCATCTTAAGAACATGTGCACTTACAGAGGTGCCATGGGCCATCTTGCAACTATTCAACGCCTTAGTGGTGAGGAATCTTTCTTGACGAGCTTGCTTTTGGAACATTTCCTTGAGCTGGCCCATCATCTGGAAAGCCTCAACCCCTTCAAACTGTTTTTGAAGGTCAGTGTTCATTGTGACTAACATGAGACAAGTCACATCATTAGAGTCATCACAGTGCTTCTTCCAAGCATCTTTTTTCAGCTCTATGGGCGTTGTTTGCAGGCTGTTCAGGAATATCCGTATCAAGAACGTATAGCTTTCTTTCATGCTTAAGGACAATCCTTAAGTTGTGAGCCCAATCAAGGAAATTTGACCCACTAAGTTTTTCCTTCTCAAGGACGGATCGCAATGATTTGTGTGGAGTGTTGGTTGCCATTATCTACATTAAATTATTTGCCAAGTTATTAGTTTTTGAGAAAAAAACCTTTCCACAATTTCAACACTTGATAAATAGTGGGAAATACCATTTTACGATAGTTATAAGTAAGCTTTGGCTTATCCCCATATTTAAAGTAAAATCAACCCATGGGAATGACATCTATATGTCCCGACTATTTCCCATTTTATGTCCTAGGCTCAAAACTATTTTGGTAGTCGAGTTAAGTCGAGCCATGTCTAAGAAGATGGAAATCACTATTTTCCCATCTCTTCTTGCCTAGATAACCACTTATCTGTTGCTTTGGCAAGCAGACAAAAATGATGATCCAAGCTGAAGGAGTGCTTAGGATATGGTAGGCATTTTAAGACATAATTAAAACGGTTTAATGTGACGTATAAAATCAAGCCCCATAAGACAATAATACAAGCATCTCATGCAATATATAAAGCATAAAAGTAAACGTGAGATCGCATGACCTAATCCTATGATGACTCCCACGAGCCTTGTGGGAGCCAATGGTCAATCTAAGTCAACATCCATCTCATGGATAAAGTCTTCGATCCACGTCCTCCAGACTTGTTACATAATTACATGGGCATACCCAGCCTTCAATGTAAAGCAGTAAAACTAATCTAAGAAAGCAATTACAATTTTACATCAATGGAAAAATGACTCGCATGTCGTATTATAAAATTACAACCCAATTAAATGTAAAACAAGAGAGGGTATAGTAGGCCATGCTATTCACCATGCTAAAACTCACATAAAGCATAATAAATACGGGAACGAGTACATATACAAAGTCTTATGTCAGCGGAACGCCGACGGCGGTCCCGCTAGCCGGTTGAGGGGGGTCAACGCCCCTGGAAGAAAAATCTTATTCTTCATCTACACATCGAATGAGTTTTCTATCCCGATTTTAACCGAATTAATCGAATTAATTACAGATTCACAGAAACAGTTTATGCGGTATATAATATACAGAAACATGCGATATTAGTTTATGCAAGTTAATCGAATTAAATTACAGACCAAATCATGCTCAGGCAGTTCATGCAATATTAATCAAATTAATAACATAACGAATCACAAAAACATATAAACATGATTAACCGAAATCAGTTTATGCATATATCACATATATTGAATCAAAGATACAATCTTTACTGTTTTCACACTTACACATACCAAATCGAAATTGATACGTGTTATGATGCGATTAACAATATCGAATAGTATGAGCAAGGCTCTGATACCACTGAAGGGATTCATGGGCAGAAACTTGTTCTAAACACCCATAAGTCCTCCCCGAAGGATCCGCTCATACAAAAACGAATCGAAAGCAGACGAAAAACTTACATTTTTTCGGTTAAAGATTCTGTCTTTGGGATCTTAGCAGCAATCACCTAGAGTCCTCCCTTGCGAAATTACTCCATACCGGTATCCACGCGACGAAATGAACAGCGATTGCTAGCTCTTCGTTTTTCTAAGTTTTAGGAATTTAGAGAGAAAGGGAGAGCGAAAATAAGAAATCTAATTTCTAGGTTTTTGGTATTTTGCGGCTCAAGCATTAGTATCTAGGGTTTCGACCAAGAGAAGTTTATATAGGGTGTGAGAGTTTGTTTCAAGAACAACTCCCACGTCCTAACCACCTCTTCTGGCAGTGGGAATCTTTAACTCCCACGTCCTCTAGACTTCTGCTGGTAGTGGGAATCTTTAACTCCCACGTCCTCTAGACTTCTGCTGGTAGTGGGAGTACTTATCGGATAATAACTCCCACGTAATCCCAGCTATAACCAAATACCGAAAATGCCCCTCATTAATCTCTAATTCGAATAATAACGTTTTATTATTCTCAAAAAAATAAATATCAGATACAATGAACCTAGACACATTCTAGATTCATTGAATCTAGACTTGAAGCTCGTTAACTCCTCCATGTGTGTGACCCTGTAGGTTCATATCACAATGGCAATGAAAACACACTTGGTAGTAGTATGAGTTCATAATCACAAGCGGCCCCTAGCAGAACATTGTGACTACCCATAGTGAATTAATGTACAACGGAACCTAATATCAATCCACTATTTGATCCATTTGTCTCGCGATATCCTAATTAAGCATAAGGCATGGTAGTCGTCACCCTTATAAAGCTTAATTATATTTATGCTCGATCTCCATGTAGACTGTTCCAACAAATAGTATTTAATAACCACTTTATCAAATACATTTGAGCACGGCCATGCATTTAGATAGTCTTCCCTATCGAGGGGCCCATGGATATCTCTCTCTAATAAGAGAGGGACAAATTCCTTACATTCAAGCCATGAAATGATACTACATCCGATCATCAGTCGTATTGATTACTCGATTAAAAGTAACGTCCGACTGAGTCAAAACGTCATGCTAGAATCAATGGAGACATAAGGTCTAAGGATTCTAAAATAGTATTGAGGAAGTAATACTTATGACTAAGGACCATGAAGTATTACTTCTCTAACGGATCACGTCCGATACAATATATCACAATATATTGCATCTATGATTTGATTTGTATTCATTACACATGATTAGTAAAACATAATCATCAATCAAACATCATACTAGTTTTATTTCATTGTAAAGAACCTTACATAAAACTAGGGACAACTAGAATAGTAATTACTTAAGCTAATGAGTTTTATTATCAAATCACGCATTTGATTATCATAAGCAAAATTAACTATTCAAAGACATGCTAAAAAAGATATAAAACGTACAACATATGCTAATGGTCCTAGGGCACTACTAATAATTATAACATCAAGGTGTCCCTTACAAAAGCAATTTAAATAAGATAAGAAAGTATAGATGCCATAATTGCTAATCTAAGGGTACAAAGGGATAACAAGAGGGAAAAAAATATGAAGTATAATAACAAAACTAAAATAAAAGGATTGAGTTGTAGAAATTCTTATGGATTTTGGAGTGGCTTCTTGCACTATAGCTTGTTATGAGAATATTGAAGCTTTAATCCTCTTTATTATCATCGTCTTTCTCGGGAGAGGCTTCTTCAATGCCTTGATCTTCAATTCCTTTATCTTGATCTTTTTCTTCACCCAAATCCATATCAACTTCTTGTCCCCGATCTTCATTTTCAATGTTGACAACCTCTTTATCCTCCTCTATTTACTCTTCTTCATCTTCCTTGTCAACTTCATCCTCCTCGTCATCACCATTTTCATTGATAGATTCATCATCTTCTTCTTCCCTTTTATTATCTTCATTTTGCACCAATGTTGATTTCTTAGATTTTGTGTGTCTAATAACATCATCAACCTTGTACTCTATCTCATCAAATTGAGTCCCAAAATCCCCAAGCTTATTTTTCACAAAGTTCACCTCATTTTCCAAGGTTGACATCTTCAATGTTAGGCTTTCCTTGAATTCATTAAAAGATGACAATATTTTCATAAGAATGTCATCTCTTGCCTCATTTCTAGGTGGAGGGACTCCTCTTTCCACATCGTCCCTTGGAATGTCCTCATTTTCTCTAACATTGGCTTGGACATTTTCTTTTTCATTAACCCCAAAATGATTGTCCTCAAATCTTTGACCATCATCTCCTTGAACATCTTCTTTCACATTTTCTTCTTGAGACATATGTTGCCTTTGAATAGCCATTTCTTCAATGTGCTTCTTGGTGGTTTCACACACCTTAGGACTCTTATTGTGTGTGATCAAGGCTGCCAAGAGCTCCTTATCGATGCATCTAGAGTGGAACTTCCAATGTCCATTGACTAGGACCATATGCATTTTATGGAAGGGGCCCTCATTGTAGATGTTATACCTTTTACTTCTTGATGTAGGAGTTGTGAGCTTGAGTTTGTACTTTTTGAACAATAATGTCCACATGCTCCCATAAGGTATAAACTTGTTTGCTTGGTTGATACTATCCATGAAATACTTTAGGGCCAAGTAACAAAAGCTTTTATTCTTCCTTTCTACCAATCTTTGCATCACGGTCATTTGAAGATAAGTGATAGAGCTTTTATGACTGGATATGGGGACAACCACATTAGAGACCATATGGTGAAGAATTCTACCATATTCGTCCAATCTATTGGTCTCTCTTTCTTTAGACTTGTTGAAAGATCATTGGAAGTTGAAATATGTTTTGAACTTTCCAATGTCTAAGTTTTCTTCTCTTGGCACACTTCCGTAGTTATCAAAATACCTAATTGAGTCTATCACAAATCTAACTCCAAGTATGTGTCAAACCATAGCTTCCGAGAAGCTAAACTCTAAGCCTCCTACTCTTGAGGTCCACCAATATAGCCCATCGTCTCTTAACCCTTCATAGATAGTGAGGGGGTAAATTTCACACTTATGAGCAAGTAGAGGTACCCATCCCATATCAATAAAATACTCAACAACCTCATCTAATGCCCCCATTGAACATATTACTATCCATAACATATCCATGAATAATTCTTCTTCTTTCCTTTACTATATTTTCATATAAAGTCCTAACTTTATCAGAATAAAATCTAGAGGGTACCTTTTTGGTGGTGTATGATGAGGATTCACCTTGAGATCGTGTAGAAAGAGGGGGAATTGGATAATCTTCATTGGACTCCGTTCCCTCGTCGGAGTTCTTTGTCTTCTTCGACTTCCCCTTTTCTCTATTTGCCATCCTCTTCGTATTTGCTCTCTTGGGAGCGGGCTCATTTGAATCTCTAATTGTTAATGGCTTTTCATTTCAAGGGTCTTTTTGTAGTGGGTTTCTTTTTTGGGAGAGTTTTGATCGGAATCTTTGGAAGATTTTGAAGGTGGATTGGAGTTCAAATTCGTCTTCATTGTGATACGAATTGAAGGAATATGGAAGGAATTTGTGTTTGGGGGATGATTAGGCTTTGATCTTTTAGGATTTTAAAGGAGGGTTTTGAGAGTTTAGAAGAGGTAAAGTTTGGAATTTGAAAGTTGTAATTGAAATCATATTTAAAACTGCTGTTTCGCGACACTTAGGTCGACTGGAGGTCCTATCCGGTCGCTCGACCCTCGTCCAAGATAAATTGAATTTATTTCTGTCTCAATTTCGGTCGATTTGGCGAGGGGATTTGGTCGATCGGGATACCATGCTTCTGACTAAGCCTTTAGTTGTGGTCGTCCAAGAGTCTGGTGAGGTCGACCGGGATATCCTGCCAATTTCTTAGGCAAATTGACCATTTCTTTAGTCAACCTATGCCTTGTGCAGTTGGTCGGAATTCTCCTATTTCCTGCAATAAAATGCAATTTTGTTACCTATTTTCTTTTGGGTCCTTGGTGTTAGTTTTAGGTAGTACTGTCAAAACGGGTATGCCCGCCCTCCCCGCCCCGCACCGTCATGGGCATGTCTTAAATGGGGAAGGCGGGCATGCCCGCTTTTTTCACGGGCCATCAAAAGGGATGCCCGCACCCGCCCGCCGAATACCAGTGGGCAAATGGGCATGCCTGCGACCTTTATTATTAATTTTATTTTTTTAAGAAATAGATTAAATCCGAAAAATTCAACAAAATGTAATTCTCTCTCATTCACTTGCAATTTATTGTCTTGTAGAAGGTAAATAAATATCCAAAATAGTTCAAGAACAATCAAATAAAAGTTCACAATATCCAAAATAGTTATAAAAAAACAATCAAAGTCCATAATTTCAAAAATAATTCAAGATTAAATATTCAAAATTAACAAACATATTGCTGAAGTCAAAGCAACAAAAAATAGATATGCTTTTTTTTTTTTATATTTTAATATCCTCTATCTATTGATGTAGATTTTGAACACTAGAAGTAATATTTGAATCCACCTTAGATAATGTTGATTCCTCCTCATCATCTCCAGTTATAAAACACACACAACTTGATAAGTTAGAACTTAAAACATTATAAATGGTAAATGATAAATCATAAGTTAGATAATAATTTAGTTACCTTCGGAGATGAAACAATTAATATTTGGGTAATAGAAGTATAGAACGTCTTCAAGGGGCTTTGCCCAAGATATATAGCACGACTCAACTTTTATCTTGGGCTTTTAGGGGGGGTTTTTTTCTTCTTCTTTTGGCTCTAAGTATCAACTGTGAAAATTAATCCATATCCAAAATTAAAAAAAAAAAAAAAAGGAAACAAAGCGGGCATGCCCGGTTGCAACCCGCCCATACACGCATTACCCTTTACCCGAACAGTCATGCCCCCATTAATACCTGCATTTAAATGGGCATGGAATTCATAACCCCATACCCGCCAATTAAGCTCACGGGGCGGGCATGCCCGCAGGCATATGCCCATTTTGATAGCTCTAGTTTTAGGGTTCTTTTCAACCCAAATAGATTTTGCACATCTATCAATTATTTTCTTATTAACGCTACAAGTAACATGATGACCACATTTTCCACAATATGAGCATATATCATTAAACTTGGAGAAATGTGGGGTTCTAGGATTATGTGTGTGTGCAAGTTCCATCATGTGTAGCATATTGAGAAACAAACACATTTCCAAGTATATCTCTAGAGCATGTGCACTTATCCACATAAGAGTTAAGAATATCAAGTTTATGCCTTATCAAATCATCCTCAACAAGTTTAGAGTTAACAGTTTGCACCTTGTCGAGCAATTCATGATTTTCAAGAGTTAAGGCATCTATGAATAAGAGCATACTATCATGTTCCTTTTCTAGTGAATGTGATGAGGCAAGAGTTCATTGTACACTACTTGCAATTTGGATCTTTCATTTAATGAGCAAGCAAGTTTTTCACATATGTTTTTATTCTTCTTTGCCATCTTTTTCAACTAACATTTAAATCACTTAATAGCACATAAGGATCATCATCACTATGATGATTACTATCTAGAGTTTATTTTAATCTTTTTACCTCATTACTCAAGGAATTTGGACTTTGAATTGCAAATTGATCTTCTTCATCAAGTAGTCCAATGAGGCACCTTGAGTAGTCCTTTGTAAAGTCATCGTGGATGGATGAATTTGAGTTTCTTGATGAACTCTCTACATTTTTGTTGTCCTTGGCACATGACTCTTTGCTTGGAGTCTTACCTCGTTTTTTTCCATTTCTTGGGGTTCATTTCTTCATTGTGGCTTAGATCTTTTTGAACCTGCAAGAAGACTTAGAGAAACACTTGGTACCTCTTGTAAAGGTCCTTCATTGTCAATGTGGTTTCTCAAGTGGAAAGTGTTTGTACTAGGATCAACATTTTCAATACTAAAACTACATGAATGATTCTCATAAGAGTCAAGCAAACAGTAGCAAGAATCATTCAAGTTTGTGATGTTCCATCTCATAGATAGCTTGGCTAAAAAATCGTACAACCTATGAAGGTCATGCCTTAAGCTATCTATATGAAAATGATCAATGGAGGTACAAGATGTAACATCAAAAGCATTGTAAGCATAAAGATCAAAATCACTTCTCAAAATTTTAATATTATCAATTAAGGAGTTGAGAGAATGTGAGTTCAATACCTTAACTTTCTAACCAAGTGACGGATGTTTAGGATTGGCATTTTGATCTTGGGCATCACTTGATATTGAGCATCTTGGTTCCTTAAGAGTAGCGACCATTGAGTTTTGAGGAATCCAAGTGCTATGGAGTGTTTGTGATTTCTTTCTCTTTGAACATCTGCATTTAAATTCTTCAAGCTTCAAGTCACTTCCTTTTTCATTTCTTTCTTTGAAGCTTAGTGGCAATCTCTTTCTCTTCCTTGAGAAAGATGTTTGATCTTCATGTTCTCCATCATAATTAAGTTCTTTATGAAGATCATCATCTTGTGCTTCCAGCATTTCTTCTACAATCTCATCACGTGAAGTCTCAATTTAAAGGTTGTCATTTGAGCTCATTGAAAGTCCTTAACATGATTAAGTCTCCAATTCTAGATTTCCCACCGTTGGCTTTACCACTTCAAATTCGCCTTTTATAGGATGCCTCAAGCATATACCACATAGAATAGGCATCCTCACATTCTTGTACCTTGTTGAGAGCTTATTCATTGAGTGCACAACAAAGCACATTCATGGAATTGAAGTTGAGTGTCATCTTTTTGAAGCCTTTTTCATCATAGTCTCTTCTAGACTTTTGCACTTTGACCCCTTGTATAAGAATTGAAAGAACATATTGACCTTCTTCTATAATGCACAACAAGTAAAGGTCATTAGAAGAAGAAAAAAACAATTTAAAAGCACATTGCCAACTAGCAAAGTTGAAGCTATCAATTAAAGGTGGTCTAGATGGGGATTGGTCATCTAAGTTTGAAAAGCTAAGAGCCATAGATCCTCCTAGGATGTTAGTCCAAAAAAAGGAGACAAGTCTTTGATACCAATTGAAAGACTCTTTTAGGGTAATGAACCTAAGAGATGGGGGGGTGAATTAGGTTCTTAAAATTTTTCTAACTCTTCTAAAATTCTTTGTCTAAATGACCACCTTAACAACAAGTATGTTGATTAAGCACATAAGGTGAGTTAATTATGTTTAGGCAACTTAGATGACTAAGTGAAGCATTTTATAAAGTATGGAAGCATGTGTATATTTTCTATCCTTGAGCAAATATGTTCATATAGTCAAGTAGACAAGTTATAGCAATATATGAACAATGAAGTAAAGGAGTAGGGATAGAGAAAACTAACACAAGGATTTATAGTGGTTCGTTTTCAAAAAGAATCTACATACACTACCTTATGACATACCCAAGCAATTTTTTTAAGGTTTTTGGCAAAACAAATTGATGGAATGATGGTTTTGGGGATGCAAAAAAAAAAAAAAAATTGATCGAACGCAAAAATATTGATGACACAAATGACAATTAATTCAATGAGAATGTGATTTTTTTTTTGAACTTGGGAAAGGGTACATATGTGTCGAAACCGGGCAATAGTTTCGTAAGAACTGCCCTAAACTACGGGGTAACTCGTCTTGCTTGAGAATGAGAGATTGGATTGAATTATTTGATAGTCAGGACATGCAAAGTCAATTACATGTTATTTTTTGTATTTGTGTTTCATGAATAATAAATTGTCAAGTGTTAAATTTTTTTAATACACAAATTTATAACTCAAATAAAATAGTTAAATTCTTAATTAAAAATGCAATATTGAAACTCGATATGATTATCAGATTGGAAAAGGTATCGGGTTAAGGGTTAGTGAGTGGACTGTTATTGAACCGTTTATCAACCTGTAATGTCATAAATATTTAAAAATAATTATATAATTTTTAATAATTTAATATCATATAATATATTAAATAGAATTGTAACTTCATATAAAATATTAATAATTAATAACAACTCACTAATTTGACCAATCATGTTCACCATTTATTGAAATAGCATTTAATTTACAAATGAGATTGACTATAATAAAACATAAGTTCAAACACCAAAATTTACTTATTGCAATATAATCTTAACCAAATTATTTATTTAGCCTATACCATAACATATAAACTAATCAATTGTGTTACAATTTCCTAAAAATAATTTTTTTTACTAATTTCGAGACACAACCAGTTCTCTAAATTCGGACAGGGTCACTGCCTCACTGGGGCACTAGTCTGATGGGTGAGTCGACTGATTTTTGCAAAAGAAATTGTTTTTTATACCCTACTAGGTTTTAGGTCTAACTCAAACCATTTTGGAGATTGAGTCACTCGGTTACTACTTATAAATAGGACAAAAATGGACAAAAGATCTCCGAGTGCTTGAAAACTATAATGAACTACTTTTCTTTTAACTTAAAAGAAAAGAAAAAATGTTCGAACGTTGAACTTTTTAAATTAAACTTTTACAAACCAAATAATAAGAAATAACCGATCTTTCCTATATTTCTACTTCCTTTTTGTTGGGTATGGATTACTAATTAGATATAAATTAGGATAAGAATTAGTAATTAGGTAAATTACTAATTAGGTGGGTTCTTAATTGGATACTAATTAGGTTAAGAATTAGTAATTAGGTGAATTACTAATTATGTGAACTCTTAATCCATTTAGCAAAAGGTTTACTACTCCTATATATATGTGCCTCTTATATGGTTTGGAGTAGTAAGGCGAGGAGAGCTAATGGATTGGAGAAATCTCCATTGTATTCTTGTTTCTCCATTATAATGAGAGTATGTGCTCGCCTTACCCGTGGATGTAGGTCAGTTGACTGAACCACGTAAATCGTTTTGTCCCCTTATCGCTTGCCTCATTTGTATTTGCTTGTTGGCTAGAATTGGGAGATGATTAATTTCCTAACAACTGGTATCAGAGCGAGGTTCATAACAGAAGATAAGTTGTTTTGGTTCATCGATTTCTCCAGAGATTGGAGGAGAGTGTTGGATATAATCGAAAGCGGACTCTTTCGATTGGTTAAGCCAAGGTGGGAACGCAGCACTGCTACACCAAAATTTGGCGTTACTCTCCAGTTAAAGATCGATCAATTGTCAACTAAGAGTTCTGTGCAATTCTAGCCATCGTCACCAGAAACCTTTAACACAAGTGGAAAGATTTTTATGTATGTTCTCCAAAGATGGAAGAGATCCGTCGGAGATGGTAGTAGAGACCCATCAGAGATGGAAGAGAGATCCATTGGGGGTGGAGCGCACGTGCCGATAGAGGTTTGGCAGAGAAGATGTGTTGCTGAAAGAGATAAAAATCTAGTGTGGTTGGTGTACAAGTCAAGCAAATAAGAAAGATTAAATCTAGACGGTTGAATTGGAAGGGTGGAGGATTGATCCGGTATGTTTCGGGTGCATGGACCCAGAGGTGCATCGAGTGTCCTAAACCAGAGTGGGTTTGGTGAACTTTGAACGTTGAGCTGTTTGTTCCGTTATTGGTGTTGCCGTGTCTGACTGTTGATCAAAGTTGACTAAACTCATCTTAGTCAAATTCCCCTTAATTCAACGTGATGATTTGAAGGTTCAAGTGCAGAGCAGTGGAATTGTGCATGGGGCATATGACACGTGGGACATTTGGGACGCAGAGCGTACTAGCTGGAGATTGGGTGAATACGTGTCAGGGTGGAGATTGTTGGGTTTTGACCCATATTCACTGGATTACTAATTAGATATAAATTAGGATAAGAATTAGTAATTAGGTAAATTACTAATTAGGTGGATTCCTAATTGGATACTAATTAGGTTAAGAATTAGTAATTAGGTGAATTACTAATTATGTGAACTCCTAATCCATTTAGCAAAAGGTTTACTACTCCTATATATATGTGCCTCTTATATGGTTTGGAGTAGTAGGAGAGCTAATGGATTGGAGAAATCTCCATTGTATTCTTGTTTCTCCATTATAATGAGAGTATGTGCTCGCCTTACCCGTGGATGTAGGTCAGTTGACTGAACCACGCAAATCGTTGTGTGCCCTTATCGCTTGCCTCATTTGTATTTGCTTGTTGGCTAGAATTGGGAGAGGATTAATTTCCTAACACTTTTGTATGATGAATACTTTGCTTTCTTGAGAGAAAAAAAATCCATGATGTTTACCATCCAAAGGAAAAGGAAAATGCAATACTTCGAAAGGAAAATAAATATGCAATACTTCGAGACTTAATAAATTTGTACTTACAAATAATTAGTTTGAAATAATAATTGAATTTTATTCTTGGTATGGTGAAGAGTATCTATAACTTTGGTAGAAGATATTTATATTACGAAAATCCATAGTTAATTGATTTAGAAGTTGGATTTTCACCTAGTGAAATTTCATATTTAACATGAATCCCACGTCGGAAAAATATAATAAATCTTCATATTCCAAACTCTTCTCCGAGACTTTACCATTTCCCGACAGAAGTTAAAGTGCAACGATCCTCGAAATTGAAACAAAGTATGGGTGGATATGTGCTAAAACACACACAGGCGCACGTGCGCTGCCCCCCAACTCAGACTTGGCTAATGTTTAATGAAAAATTTCTTTTGGCCCAGACAATTTCTAACTATAAGAGGTTTAATAGTTAAATGGGTTTCAGTTTCCTCATGGATTTGGGCTTCCAAATCTGAGTTGGACTTCGTTTCCCTAGTATATATACTTTTTTACTAGCATCGAAAACTTAATTTTGAAATCAACAGTGAAATAGCCGATTAAGGTTTGAACCTAAGAGGATAGGTGAATTAGGTTCATTTTTTTTTGCCTTTTCTAAACTTCTTTGCCTAAATAATCACCTTAACAAGAAGTATGTTGATTAAGAATATACGGTCTGTTCATTATAGAGGCAACCTAGTATACTTAAGTGTTTAAATGAAACACATAAGAATACAAGACTTATGAAAATGATCTTTGAGGCACTAAGTAAAGTATCCTATATGCAAAGCTAAGAGCAAACACTATAAATCATATGACTAATGACAAATAGATAAGTCAAGCAATATAAAAAGCAAGGAAGCATGTGTTAGATTTTCCAATCCTTAAGCAAATATGTTCATGTAGTCAAGTAGACAAGATATAACAAACAATTCATGAACAATAAAGTAAAGAAGTAAGGGATAGAGAAAACTAACACAAGGATTTATAGTGTTTCGTTCACAAAGATCTACATCTACTACCTTAGAACACACCTAAGGATTTTGGCAACATCCACTAATGGATTCCCTTCACAACAAATGCAAGGTGGGATCAACCTTTTACAATTACCTCACAAAGAGGACTCCTCTCACAAAGAACGTTACTTCTAGTTCTCACAAAAAACTAAGCTCACAAAGAACCAATCTCACACATGATATAACTCACAAATGAGGACACAAACACTCACAAAGAGCTTTTTCCTAGCACACTAAGAACTATAATTCTCACAAAGAGAAGGGGTAACTAGCCACTTATAAATGAGACTTTACAAATAAACTCACTACAAAGAATCCCTCAATGGATTGGATATACAAATGAAAGCTCTAATCACTTTTGAGAATAGAAGAGATAGGATATGTTTAAGCTCAACTCAAAATGATGTATTTTGAAAGAATGATTTTAAGATTAAAGCTCTTGATGTTTGTTTGCTTGCTTATGAAGTGTATGACATATGCCCTCTTATGGCTTGGTTAGTTATGAAAAAACATCTTTAGAAGCTTTAAATAGTGCCAAAATACACAAGAAAAATGAGTTATAATGGCTATATTTTTTCCTGGAATTGACAGCTTCGGTTGACTGGATTAAGGAGTAGGTCGTCCGAAGTGCCTCCAAGTAAAGATTAAAAGGACTTTGTTCTCATCTCGGTCGACCGCATGAAGTGAAAAGTGTGTGCATAAGGATCAACATTTGAGATTAAAAGGCCTCCGAAGTAAAGATTAAAAGGCATTTGAGAAGTACTTGGTACCTTTTGTAAATGTCTGTTAATGTCAATGTTATTTCTCAAGTGGCAAGTGTGTGCATAATGATCAACATTATCAAGATAATCACAACAATTATAACTTTTAGATGAGCTAGGCATATAAGTACGAGAATCATGCATGTTGATGATGTTACACCTCTTAGATAACTTAGCTAATGAATCATATATTATATGTAGATCATGCTTCAAGTTACCTATCAGTTATCATCAATAAGAGGGAAGGATGCAATATCAATAAGATTATAAGAATAAAAATCAAATCACTTTTCAACTTTTCAATATCATTAATTAATGTACTTTGAGAAAGTGAAGTTGATACCTTTGCATTCTTACCAAGTGATGAGGATTGAGGGTTATCATTGTAGCTCTTGTCATCAATTGTGCAATTTCTTTGAGTATCTAAGCATCTTGGTTCTCTTCCAGATATAGTCATTGAGCTTTGAGTTTTCCAAGAGTTATTGAGTGTTTTTTATTTCTTCCTTCTTGAACATCTCCATTTGAATTCTTCATTCTTCTTATAATGATCAAGTCCAATGACACTTCTCTTTGAATGTTATTCTTTGAAGCTTTCTGGCAAGGTTTTTCTTTTTTCTTGATCAAGATATGTGGCATTCATTGTCTCCATCATAGTTTAGTTCCTTATGAAGATCATCATCTTGTGAGTCCACCATTTTTTCCGCACTCTCCTCTTTTGAAAGTTCAAGTTGTATGTTGTCTTTTGAGCTCATTGAAGATTGACATTGAATTTCTCCTAAATCACACTATTTGATATCATCAAGGTTTTCTTGAGTTGTGATTGAGATGTCTTCAATACCTTCACAAGATTGAGTCCCCAATTCTTGAATTACCACATTTGGCTCTTTCACTTCAATTTTGCATTTGTAGGATGCTTCAAGCATTTTCCACATTGAATGTGCATCTTCACACTCATGTACTTTGTTGAGGGCTTCTTCATTAAGTGAACAACAAAGTACATTCATGGCCTTGAAGTTGAATGTCATCTTTTCGCAATGTATGCTTCAACCATTGGGTCTATTATGTATGACATGCTATGCACTCGCCCAAATGTCTCTTTTGCATTAAGTATGACTACCCGATTTCAATCTGATCCTGGAGAGTCACATTGAACTGCAGTCAAGAGCATTTTTAAGTACTTGAGAAAGATTAAAGATATATTCTTAGTTTACGGAGGTCAGGAAGGAAGTCTGGTTGTAAATGGTTACACATATGCAAGCTTCCAAACCGACGCAGATGACTTTAGATCGCAATCTGATTTTGTGTTTTGTTTGAATGAAGGTGTTGTGAGTTGGAAGAGCTCAAAGCAAGAAACCGTGGCCGACTCTACAACAGAAGCTAAGTATGTGGCTGCCTCTAATGCAGCTAAAGAAGCTGTTTGGATAAGGAAATTCATTGATGGACTAGGTGTCATCCCTAGCATTGTGAACCCAATGGACCTTTATTGTGATAATATTGGTGCCATTTCACAAGCTAAGGAACTTAGATCTCACCAACGATCCAAACACATTCTCAGGCGTTTCCATCTCATTAAGGAGATCATTGATAGAGAATACGTTAAAATTTGCAAATTTCACACATACGACAACATTGCAGATCCATTGACCAAGCCACTCCCGCAAGCTAAACACAAGAGTCATACTAGGTCAATGGGATTGAGGATTATGTATGATTGGACCTAGGGCAAGTGGGAGAATGTTAGTAGTGCGGACCATGAGCATATATTGTACATTTTTATATTTTGAGCATGTTGTTAGAATAGTTAATTTTGCTTTTGAACATCAAATATGTGATTTCTAGTAAAACTCATTAGCTTATATAATTACTATTCTGATTGTGCCTAGTTTTATTGTAATGTTATATACAAGAAATAAAACTAGTATGATGTTTGATTGATGAGCATGTTTTACTGATCATGTGTAATGGATACAAATCATATCATAAATACATAATGAGATATATTGTATCGGATGTGATCCGAAAGAGAAGTAATACTTCATGGTTCTTTTAGTCATAAGTATTACTTCCTCAATCATATTTGGGATCCTTAGACCTTATGTCTCCATCGTTTCCAGCATGAATGTAGTATCCCATCATGACTTGAATATGAGAGACATTGTAAGAGATTTGTCACTCTCTTATTGGAGATAGATATCCATGGGCCCCTCGATAGGGAAAACTGTTTAAATGCATGGCCATGCTCAAATGTATTTAATAAAGTGGTTATTAAATATTATTTGTTGGAACAGTATACATAGAGATCGATCATAAATATAATTAATCTTTAGAAGGATGACAACTACCATGTCTTATGCTTAATTTGGATATCGCGAGACGAAAGGATTAAATAGTGGATTGAGATTAGGTAATTGTTCCACCGATCATTTTTTTTAAAGAAATTTGCGAATTTTTATTTCAAGGTAGCCGAAAGGCATGGAGAGGATTCTCCTAGTACATCAAAGATATGATCATCGAATTTAAGGAACATTTTGACGATCAAGATTACAAGACCTTTAAGATAAGGAGATAGGCAGCAAAGGGCATAAAAGTACTTCGACTCCGCGAATCACATGCCATATTTGCAAGAGTATCAGCGACCTTGATTGCTTGTCGGAATATATGTTGTATACTGTTAGCACCAAGGAGTTTTCGCGCAAGTTGAAAACCATATTCAAGTCTCCAAGCTGTGATTTTGGTCCTATGGATAACCTCCACCAGAAATTTCGAATCTGAATGCACCGCAAAGTCATAGTAGCCCAGTTGCCGTGCCATTTTTAGTAATTCAATAAGTGCCTCTATCTCCGCCATAGAGTTTGTTACGGAATCTCCCAAGAAGACCGAACCCACTGCTATAAAAATGTCATTGCCATACCGAATAACACATCCCCCACCTGCTATACCCAGATTCCCCCTCGCAACTCCATCCACATTAATCACCACTCTGTCATCTGCCATTTTATGCCATTTAACTAACTCAATTCTCCGAGGTCTGACTGTACAATGCGCACTAGCCATCTCCTTTGTGCTTAGCAACTCTCGGACCAACACACTTAATTCACGCTTAAGTGAATGAGCTGTCGTTATTGTACCATCAAAAACAAACTTGCACCTCTGTTTCCAGAGAGTCCACACTGCTACACTTGAGTAAATGAGGACAACAGAATTGTGGGATGAAGACGCTCCAAACCACCATGCTTTCAAAAGCTGCTGTGGGGATGTATAGCGGCCCAAATCCATTAGAACACCACAGCAGGCCGCGACATATCTCCACAAATCAACCGCCAAAGGACACTCAAGAAAGACATGATAATAAGAATCTGAGCCTCTCTTACAAGCACACCAAGTAACCATATTAAATCCCTGCTTTCGGAGCGTTTCTTCAAAAGATACATTCTTTAAACACATTTAAACAGTTTATGCATCTTTCATGATCAAAGAAACGATTTTTTCCTATTTTCAAACATACACATATCAAATCGAAATTGATAGTGTTATTGTCTGATGAACATTATCGAATTTGAGTCGTATGAGCAAGGCTCTGATACCACTGAAGGGATTCATGGGCGGAAAATCGTTCCAAACACCCATGGATCCTCCCCTGAAGGATCCGCTCATATGAAACAATTCGAAAACAGCAATAAAGAACTTACGTTTCTTGGATTCAAGAAGCTACTTCTTGAATGGAGGATGACGTTTCTTGGATGCTAATCGCCACCAACGGAATTCCTCTGCGGAATGTCCCTCTACCGGTATCCACGCGACTGAAACGGGCAGCGATTGCTAGCTCTTCGTATTTACGGGTTTCGGGAATCGAGAGAAAAGGGAGAGGCGAAAAACTCTTTTTCTCGGATACTAAGGTATTTCGACTGAAAAGCATTAGCCTTCTAGGTTTCGGCTAAGAGATGTTATATAGAGTGTGAGAGTTTGTTACTAGAACAACTCCCACATCTACTCAACTTCTCTGCAGTGGGAGTCTCGTAATCCCACGTTCCCTAGACTTTCACTTTGGTAGTGGGAGTCCTTACCTGGGATAATAACTCCCACGTAATCCCAGCTTATAGGTAAAATACCGAAATTGCCCCTATCTCTAATTCGAGTAATAAACACTTTATTATTTTCAGAAAGACAAATTTCAGATACAATGAAACTAGACACTTTCTGGATTCATTGAATCTGGACATGAAGCTCGTTAGCTCGTCTATGCGTGTGACCTTGTAGGTTCATATCACAATGGCAATGAAAACACACTTAGTAGTAGTGTGAGTTCATAAATCACAAGCGGTCCCTAGCAGGACATTGTGACTACCCAAAGTGAATGAATATACAACGGAACCTAATATCAATCTACTATTTAATCCCTTTGTCTCGCGATATCCTAATTAAGCATAAGGCATGGTGGTCGTCACCCTTATTAAGCTTAATTGTATTTATGCTCGATCTCCAAGTAGACTGTTTCGACAAATAGCATTTGATAACCACTTTATCAAATACATTTGAGCATGGTCATGCATTTAAACAGTCTTTCCCTATCGAGGGGCCCATGGATATCTCTCTCTAATAATAGAGAGGGACAAATTCCTTACAATGTCTCTCACATTCAAGCTATGATAAGACACTACATCCGATCATCGATCGTATTGATTACTCGTTACAAGTAACGTCCCGATCGAGTCAAAACGTGGCTCCATTCATACTAGAATCAATGAAGACATAAGGTCTAAGGATGCTAAAATAGTATTGAGGAAGTAATACTTATGACTTAAGACCATGAAGTATTACTTCTCGACTGGGATCACGTCCCAATACAATGTATCCCTATATATTGCATCTATGATGTGATTTGTATCCATTACACATGATCAGTAAAACAAGATCATCAATCAACAATCATACTAGTTTTATTTCATAGTATTAAGCATTACATAAAACTAGGGACTTCTAGAATAGTAATTACATAAGCTAATGAGTTTTACTATCAAATCACACATTTGATAATCAAAAGCAAAATTAACTATTCAATTACATGCTCAAAAGATAATAAAACGCACAACATGTGCTAATGGTCCTAGGGCACTACTAACAATCTCCCACTTGCCCTAGGTCCAATCATACATGATCCTCAATCCCATTGACCTAGTATAACTCTCATGTTTAGGCTGTGGGAGTGGCTTGGTCACTGGATCTGCTATGTTGTCGTCTGTATGAACTTTGCAAATACTAACGTCTCCTCTGTCGATCATCTCTCTAATCAGATGGAAACACCTGAGAATGTGTTTGGATCGTTGGTGAGATCTAGGTTCCTTAGCTTGTGAAAATACTTCCAATCCTTCATCAAAATATTTCATTTTGAGAAAGAGCTTCACATACATATTCTTCTAATCTCAAGTATGAATTAGAGCTTTCATTGTAATATATCCAATCCATTTAGGGATTTGTATTCTTGAGCTAAATTTTAATGACTCGTGTGTTGAGGCTTGTTTGTGAGAGTGGTGGTTTTGGGTCTCCTTAGTGGAGTGGATCTTTCTTGTAATCGTAGGAACTAGAGTGAGTGGTGAATCCGAAAGTGAAGTACGGTTGATGTGTTTGTAAAACCTCCTCACTTAGTATACTAGTTTAGAGAAAGAGTTCTCAAGGGCGAAGAAGGGTTGCATGTGTGCATAAAATGATCAATGTGTTGGCCTTTCCCTTGGAAGGTTGCATGTGTGCATAAAAGACCAATGTTTTGGTTTTGCCATTCCGTGTAAAGCTCTCTCAAGACAAGCTAGTGGAATTTTCCAAAAGCATTGGGTGTGTCCCAATGTAGTGGATGTAAATCTTGAACCACTCTAAATCCTTGTGTTTGATCTTCTAACTCTACATTTTTACTTTCAAGTTCTTGCATTATACTTGTTCTTATATTCCATATGAACTTGATTGTATGAGCATTGATTGTTCATCTTGAGTTAGATAAATTGCTTGTTATATCTTGTCTTGGCTAATTGACTTAGAATAAGTGTTATCTTAAAAGCTTTATATATATTTTGCTTAGTCTTAGTCATGTGACCTGTGTGTTTGTTCTTACAAGCTTTGCATATAGGAATCTTGACCTAGACAATACTTGATCATATACATTATCTTGTGTTCCTATGTGCTTCATATAAGTCATTTAAACTTCTATCATTTAAATCACTTTTATATGCTTAATGAACATATTTGTTATTAAGGTGATCACTTAAGAAAAGAATTTGGTAGAAAAGCGATTAATGTTTGAGAACCTTATTCTCCCCCCGCCTCTAAGGTTCTCTCCCTCGGGTATTTCAATACCTTTGAGGTCCACAAGAAACTATCTTACCATTTTCATCAATGTCGGTGTGAGAGTAATATCCTAACAATGAAACACAAGCTCATACAAACATTAGAACTACTCAATGGTTTGTTATCATCAAAACTAGATTGATCACATTTGCCCTTACGACTTACAATCACATTAGCCCTTAGGTCTTACAAGTGTGATGATTTCGTTAGTCGGTCCACTATTACCCAAATTGTATCTTTCCCGGTCTTGTTTTTCGGTAACCCGACCACGAAGTTCATCGTGATATGTTCTCACTTCCTAATGGGAATCTCTAATGGCTTAAGTAGTCTGACGAGTCTTTGATGTTCCGCCTTCCCTTGTTGACATACTAGGCACATAGCCACAAACTCAGCTATCTCTCGTTTCACACCTTTCCACGAAACTTTTTTTTTCAAATCCATGTAAATCTTTGATGCCCCCGGATGCACCAATAACTTAGAGTTTTGTGCTTCTTGAAGAATCTCCGTTCTCAACCATGAATCCTCTATCACACATAATTAATCGGACCCGAAGACGTAGACTACCATCCTCGTGAATCTCAAAATCCGATTGTTTACCCGGCTGTGCCAAAACCCGTTCATCTTCAAAATCTACATATGTCGGTTGAGCCTCCTTAATCCGAACCAAAAAGTCGGTTGAGCCACCAAGATTGCCAAAACGTTCCCGGTAGATTCCACAACCTCAATCCCCAACTTCTAAAATTCTTAAATCAACTCCCGTTTATTAGTAATCAAGGTTGCTAACTGTCCCAGAATTCTTCCTACTCAATGCATCGGCAACTCGATTAGCTTTTCCCAGGTGGTAGCTAATCATCAAGTCATAATCCTTGAACAAATCCAACCACCGTCTTTGTCTCATGTTAAGCTCCTTTTAGGTGAAAAGAGACTTCAAACTTTGGTGGTCGGTAAACACCTCACACGGTTCCCATACAAGTAGTGTCTCCAAATCATTAAGGCAAACACGACCGCTGCCAATTTCAAGTCATGTGTAGGGTAGTTTTTCTCATAAGGCTTCTGCTATCTCGAAGCATACACAATCACCTTACCCTTCTGCAACAACACATAACCCAAAGTGATACCTGAAACATCACTGTACATGGTAAAACCACCGGATTCTTCTGGTAAATCCAAAACCAGAGTTGTAGTCAACTTTTCTTTAAGTTTCGAAAGCATTATTCACAATCCGAACCATAATCAAACTTGACTATTTTCTAGGTCAACGGTGATGCGATTCTCAAGAAGTCCTCAACGAATTTATGATAGTAACCCGCTAACCCCAAGAAGCTTCAAATCTCTGACACTATCATTAGTCGAGGCCAATCCACAATCACCTCTATCTTTGCTGGATCCACCAATACCCCTTCGGCAGAGACCACATGACTCAAAATCGTAACACTTCTCAACCAAAACTCACACTTGCTGAGCTTGGCATACAACTTCTCTTTCCTCAATATCTGCAACGCCAACCTTAAGTGATCCTCGTGAGCTTTATCAGATGGAGAATAGATTAAGATATCGTCAATGAAGACCACTACAAACATGTCCAAACAATGTTGAAAGACCTAGTCCATCATATCCACAAATTCTGTTGGAGCGTTTGTCTTTCCAAACAGCATTACTAGGAACACATAGTGCCCATAACGGGTTCGAAAGGCACTATTTGGTATGTCTCTCGGTTTGATCATCAATTGATGATACCCCGGTATTAGGTCTATCTTGGAAAAGACCTTAGCACCCTTCAACTGGTCAAACAAATCATCAATACGAGGGAGCAAATATCGGTTCTTGACAAGTAATCTTGTTCAACTCCCAATAATCTATGCACATCGTCATACTTCCGTATTTCTTCTTCACAAATAAAATCGGTACACCTCATAGTGAAACACAGGGCCCGATGAACGTCTTGTCTAGCAGCTCTTGCAATTGTACCTTCAACTCCTTCAACTCAGCTGGCGTCATCTGATACAGAGCCTTATAGATAGGCTCCGCACCTAGTTGCAAAAGGATCTCAAAATTGATATCCCGGGCAGGTGGTAGACCCGATAAATCTTCTGGAACTCAAGTTGGACGTTCTTCTCATCTTTCTCCTTTGAGTAAGCCAGAAATTTATTGTATGTTTGGGATGATAGTGATATGACATGTTTGATAATTTTTTTAATTGGATAGAAATGATATTTTTTAATTGGCATGTTTCGTTGGTTGGAAATCTTGTTACGAATTCGCTGAATCTGATTTCTTTTAAACTGTTAGGGTATTCTTAGGGTAATTAAAAAACATATTCCTCTAATCCGTTTTTAAGGCGAAGATGGAAATGGATTCACCGAATCTCTCTTCAACTGACATAGCGAGGCGTGTGAAGAATTATCCACGTCAACTAAAAATGGATTCAAGCTAAATCCGTTCTTTTAAGAGGGATTTGAGAAATCCAATTTGGTAAACACAGTTGTACTTATAAAATCAGAATTATTTGTAGAACTTTCTAGTGATATAGATTATTCTGATCAGTTCCTCAACAATATCAGAATGAAAGATATAAATATCTCTACCCAATCCATTTTTCCCAAGGTTTATTTTATTTTGTTTAGGGGACCATCTTTCCCAAGTTGCTCTATTTATTTTGTCACCATCCTCATCGACAACAATAATATACATTTTTCTTCTCCTCTAATCACTTTCATATGTGTTTTCTTCTTATTTGTTTTTCCAGATGCTCACTTATGATTTTTTCAAAAGAGAAAAACTCTATTTTTGTATTTGGTTTGACTTCCTTGTACTATATATTTTTATTATATAATGGTATTTTCACTGTTTTTTAAGGCACGAATTAATTCAGATAAAATTGACTATATATGTAATTTAATTTATATTAAAATTTAAAATCCTATAAAAACGTGAAATTTTAGGATAATAGAAAATTTAAATTCTCATATATGGTAACCTATCCATATTAATATGTACTATGAGCACACGTTAGAAAATGCCTTATATAATATAATGTACATCACCTCTTTTAAGTAGTACTGTTACAACGGGTATACTCACCCCGCTCCGTCATGGGCACTTTTTAAATGTGGATGGGTGGGCATGCCCGCTTTTTTCACGGGCCATCAAAAGGGATGCCCGTACCCGCCCGCCGAATGCCCGTGAGCAAATGGGCATGCCCGCGACCCTTATTATTAATTTTATTTTTTAAAAAAATAGATTAAATCTGAAAAATTCAACAAAATGTAATTCTTTCTCACTCACTTGCAGTTTATAGTCTTGTAGAGGGTAAATAAATATCCAAAATAGTTCAACAACAATCAAATAAAAGTCCACAATATACAAAATAGTTATAAAAAAAAAAAATCAAAGTCCATAATTTCAAAAATAATTCAAGATCAACTATCCAAAATTAACAAACATATTGCTGAAGTCAAAGCAACAAAAAATAGATACGTGTTTTTTAATATTCTCTATTTATTGATCTAGATCTTGAACACTAGAAGTATTATTTGAATCCACCTTAGATAATGTTGATTCCTCCTCATCATCTCCACCTATAAAAAACACACAACTTGAGAAGTTAGAACTTAGAACATTAGAAATGGTAAACGATAAATCATAAGTTAGAACATAATTTAGTTACCTTCAGAGATGAAACCGTTAATATTTGGGTAATAGAAATATAGACAGGCTTTAAGGGGCTTTGCCCAAGATATATTGCACGGCTCAAATTTTATCTTGGGCTTTTAGGGTTTTTTTTTTCTTCTTTTGGCTTTCAAGTTTCAACTGTGAAAATTAATCCATATCCAAAATTAAAGCGGGCATGCCCGATTGCAACCCGTCCATACCCGCATTGCCCTTTTACCCGAACGGATATGTCCATTAATACCCGCATTTAAATGGGTATGAAATTCATAACTCATACCCACCCATTAAACTTACAGGGCAAGCATGCCCGCGAATATATGCCCATTTTGACAACTCTACTTTTAAGTATCCAAGAAAAAAAAAACACTTCTTTATTTTTCCCCCCTTCGTTTGACTTGTTTTGCAACATGAGGGCATGCTTTGCACCAGACTTTTTCTTCAGCTAACACGCCATCTTTTTTTTAAAAAAAAACTTTGGGGATGACTCATCATGGATCAGTTAATAGTTAGCTTTTGGGAATTTTCCTTGCTCCTCACTTGCATTATTCATTTCTTTCACAACTCCTTTTCTTAAAAAAGATTGCTATGAGGAACCTTTCTTTAACCACTAATTTTTCAGGGGTGTGAAAGGAATTGGAGCACATTTGAAGGGGTTAGTAATTTATTTTCTTCTTCATGCTCGATTTATGATCTTTGCATTTGTCAACTGCCGCCTAAAAAATAAAGAATATAAATTTTGTTTGATTAGTATATTATATATGATAACAGGATTTTAAAAACACATTGTAATTTAGGGCCCTCGACTACGCCGATTAGTCCCTAGTCCCCTATTTGCCGACCGACTAGTTATTAGCGATTTCTGCAATATTGGGATGAGTACAATGGGAATCCAACTGCAATAATACACCGGTAAATAGTGACAAGCCACAAACTTTTGTAAGGAAGGCCATTGGTAAATTTTTACATATTTCTTTAATAAATGAGGGGAAGAGGGAGTATTTTGTTTTATTAAAAAAAAAGGAATATTTTGTTAATAATTTTAAAAAAAAAAATTATAAAGATAAAAATAAAAATATAATTATAATTTATTTATTAAAAAAAAAAAGATGAAAATTTAAAAATTGTAGAGGATCGCTAAGCTGAATTTATCATTACCGGTAAGGTCCGTCTTTCACCGTTTGGGCGTTGCCTTGCTCCCGACACACCAGTGCTATATGGGAGCCGAAAACTATTTAATTTTTGTTATTATCCAAATACAGAAATTGTGCCACTTTCTATTCATTTCTTTAGCCAATTTCAGTAGTTTAAGATAACTGAGTTTAGTTTACCTAACTTCATTTTTATCTTAAAAGTTTATTCATAGTAAGATCGTGAATTTAGATCACTCAAAAAATGACTTTTTATCACATTATTAAATTTATTCTGTATATATATTCGCGAATTTATATTGGATACCGATCAATAAAAAAAATTAAACGGATGATCCAAAATGACTTTTGCACCAGTTAATCCTCACATTTACCGATCACCCCGCTAGCACAACTATTGAACATTCTATGAAAAACATTCCAATTCTAGTGTGAAATATGCGTTTTTGACGGCGAACGGGTGTTTTGCTAAGAACGCATTTTTTACAATATCTGGTGTAAGTTTTCACACCAGGTGTTAAGAAATATATGCTCTCAGCCATTTGATCTTTGATCTGACAGATAACACATATTTGACACCATGTGAAACGACACATGTTCTGCACGGGAGGCGAAGTCGATGAAAAAGTGGACACTAAATCATTCAACCGAAGCAAAATGGTGCACCAGAAAAGACGAGTTATAAAAGGGAAAAAAAATGTCTCGAGTCACGCCCCATATCCATAAATGCAAATGTTGTACAAACATTAGAATGCTTTTTAATGAAAAACATTAGAATAATGCTACTTGTTAACAAAAATGTAAATTTAAAACATGAAAATCTTTTATCAAAATTCTCACTTGCAACAGGCATGCCCTGAGTCACCACCTACTTTGGTGGAACAAAGATCATATTGTTAAAAAACACAAAAAAGGGACAAGATATGCATAGGTTGAGATTTAATTTACATAAAACAAGTATTTTGTTTTCTCCCTCACCAAGTACCAAAATTCATCCAAGATTTAAATCCATGTACATAGCTAAGCAGCAACTATATCTTTGTAAGTTATAAGCACAAAAAAGGCCAAAAAAAGTTTAATAATTAAACAAAATTTATCATTAGAACTTGTTCTTACTATCGAGTATCTAACTCGTAATTCGGAAAGATCAACATCGAACTCTGACAACTTAAAAAAGGGAACTTGCCCCTTGATTACTCTGCTTGAGTCTCCATCTCTAGACCATAATTTTCTGCATTTCCTGCATCACAATGGTTGGAAAACAGTTCCATTCCATAGAACTTGTGTTCGGATGGAAGCAAGGCAAGTCAACCTCACATCGGATCTTCATCTCTCCACCGCCGGAAAATCCAACCCAACTCTTAAAAATCCCAAATCGACTAATTTGTGCATATTTACAATATATAGGGCTTGGCAATCCTCCCCTTCTTGAGGTATTTTTTGAGAGAGTGAGTAAAGTTCAAGTCCATTTTATAATGGTATCAGAGCTAACTAGTTCGATGTTGGACTCATATTATTGTTCACGGTCCATATGTCCAGCACTGGCCGTGAGAGGTGTGTTAAAGATCTCACATCTACTAGTTTGTGTTCGGATGGAAGCAAGACAAGTCATCACACCGGATCTTCATTGCCCCACTGCCGGAAAATCCAACCCCACCACCACCACCACAATTCCCTTCTCTCAAACTACTAGTAGTAATACCATCAGAATTACACTTTTTTTCAAAAGGGAAAGTCCCCAATTCACCATCAATTTTGCTTCTAAGATCAAACAAAATCCCTCTAAGTCTCAAGATTTCACTTTCAAGAATAGCTTGTTTTTGCACTTTCTTCATCAATTGTTGATTAACAAATCTCAATTTCTTAACTTCCTCCTCTAAATAAGTTGATTGTGCCTTTTTCTTTTCTCTGTATTTCCTCACAGCTTCTCTGTTTCCACTATTTCTCTTATGAGGTTTTGATGGTGAAGTTTTGGTATCATTTGGAAGATCATCATCAGTTTTCTCTGGTGGGATGACTTGGGTATGGGTATGGTAACATGTGTGGGTATGGGCCTCATCAGGCCCAGATGGGTTGCAAGTATGAGTGTGAGTACAAGTTTGGGAAGTTCTTAGCAATTCATCAAGAAATGAATCCACTGATAAGGAGGTATGGTCTGAAATCTCTACTTCTCCATCATCCATCTGATTTCAAGAACTTGAAATCACAGAACTATATGAGATCAAAGAAAGTTTTTTTAGGCAATTCAAAACAAGAACACCTGATTAGGACAATTTATATAAACTAATCCAAGAATATGTGCAAAAAGAAGCAGAGCCAAGAAATAAGAATCAATAATTTTTTTATTGAGGAGGGAGGAACCTATCTATTACAAGAAATATGAGAATTTAAGAAGCGATAAGTGGATTCGAACTCATAACCTCTACGTCATTAGACATCAACCTTGGTCATTAGAATAAATATGATTAAAACATAGAATAAATTCTCAGATTAAAAATAATATAAAAAAAAATCTATTAACCCCACCAAATTTTCCATAACTCTGTAGAAAGAAAATTTACCATCAAGTTTACCAGTTCATAGCCCAAAGGAGCAACTTTATTGAGCAATAAATGAATGCAGAGACTGTAGAGAGAAATTCTTGATAATAATAGCATAAAAGATGAAGAATAAAAGGAAGATTTGATACTGAAATATTGGAAGGAAGTGATAGAGAGAATCAGAACTCAGGTGGGTGGGACTATGTTTTGATAAGAACAGGAAGGGCCACTATTATTTGCTTGATTGATTTATGTACATCATAAATAGAACACAAAGAAGTCAAACAGGAAGATTCTTGATTTGTAATTTTTGTGATAAAATTAAAAAGAAACATGACTAATTTCAGAAAACTGCTGCTTTTTTTTCTTTTCAGAAAATGACAATTGGACTAACACTTTTTTCTTTTTCTTTTTATATTTAACCCGAGGGGCACTCGGTGTCCATCGCTAACGTGGTAACTAATCCGACATTGGCCTGCGGTTGACCCGTAGCGTGAGCGCTAGCAGGGAGGGTCTGACCCTTACTGATTTTATATACAGAGTCCTACCACCACGTAAAAAATCACACGAGAGTCAATGTCCACTAAGAGAATCGAACCCTCGTGAACGGTGATGCATATGACAAATCCAAACAGTTTTCCCAGAGCTCGAGTTAATTGAACTAACACTTTGGATTGAAGAAAATGAGAGGAATGGAAAGGAGAGAAGAGAAGAAGATATGGAAGAAAATGATTAAGCAGATTTGGTGTTTGAATAAATGGTAAGATCGACAGGAGAGGAAGCTATTAATTTACATATCTTCTCTTGTTTTATGTGAATAAAAGTATTTTAAAATGATGATAATTTAGTCAATATAAAAATATTCATTTAAATTGGTTTCCTTTCCAATCCTTTCCGTTCACTTTTGATCGGAAAGAGACTTTTTTTAACAAAAGATTCGTTGTATATCATTAAGTGATATAAGACCGTACATGTGCTAGAAGAAAACTTTGGGACTAGTGAGAGGAGGCTCTAGTTCTCATTGCATAATTTGCCAACCTATCAGCATGATTATTACAAGGTTTGTATACAAAAAATAAATTGGTTATTTTATTCCCCCATCAAACTTTTAATTTGACTAGCAATGTGGCCTAAGGGGAAAAAATCATCTCCTATATGATGGATTCGGTTGACCAGAGTTGTACAGTCACTCTCAATCGAAAAGAAGACTGATATTTTATAATTAGAGTTATTCTCATCTCTCTCTTATTCCTTTCTTTTCCATTACAAAAAATCAAAAAAAATTAAATTGAATTTATTTCCTCTCATTTTTTGTCCTCCATTTTCCTCAATCCGAATCGTCCATAAGGCGATCGTCGCAAAATGAAAATTGGGTAGTAGTATTCCTGTCTTTTCATCTTTTTTTTCATTTTGAACATTTCTAATTTCTTTAAACTGACAATAAAACATTCAATCACTAAAGTCAAATGCTCTTATATTTTTTTAATTAATAATGATAACAAAGTAATTTGATTAAAGTTAAATACCTTTATAATAGTTTCTGCCAAGTTTGAAAAAAAAAGAATTCAAGACAAATGGATGGAGTATAAAATATTTACTTTCGATCATATTTCTTTCTTACTAATATTTTACTCTTGTGAAACTTAAGACAAAAAAAAAAAAATCAAAACAGGACTTAATTTTAGTATACCACAGTATGACTAATAAAGTAAACACGTAAAAGAAAATGATTTATTTTAAAAGGTAAAATAAAAGAAGAGAATAAAATGATTAATTTTTCAAAGTTTGTCGAATGAGTACTGTCCAGTTAGTATTGTCAAAATTGGTATGGGTATGCGGACTGTCCCAATCCATCCGTTAATGTGGTGGGTATAGACTAGGAAAATGTTAGCATGTTAAAACACGGTTTTTCTAGCACGAACTTTTTAGCCTACGGTCTGTGAAGGTACGAACGAAGTAAGGGGCCCCTTTAGAAGATAGGGTTTCTTGTGGTAGTAATTGCGAACATCTTTCCCCTTCTCTTAGCATGCACTATTTGCTTTAACTTGTCTGCATCCTTTCTTTTCGAAACAGGTACGGGTAGAGTAGTCTAAGAAGAGGTGAAAGAAGTTAAAGTTGTCGCTTTAGCAGCAGTTTTGGTTGCTAATTCGAGGGAACGACTTACCACTATGAGTGTTCATGAAAAACTGAAACCGACCAAACCAATCCAAACCGCTTTTTTGGTTTGAGCGGTGTATTGAATTGATTTCGGTTTTGACTAAATTAAAACCGAACTTTCAGTTTGGTTTAATTTTTTTTATAATCCAAACCGAAACAAACTGTGTGTATATATATATATATATATATTAAAGGACTCTTTTTGAATAAAACATATTGAACTTCTTATTTATACCATGACAATCAAGCTCTCAAAGTGCTAAATTAAGAGATTGAAGAGCTATGTTGTACGTGGTTTAGATTCACCTGAAGTTTTTGTTTTACTTTAAAACTAATAATGGTGTAATTGTTTTTTGCATTTTTTTCTCGTAGGATAATGTTTCAGTAATTTGTTTGAATTTCAAAAATCAAAATCAAGAATTTATGTTCCATTAATTTATTTATTTTCCGTGTTTAACTTGTGAAAAACAATAGACACATTTCTTTATATTTTTAGTAAATAGGTAATTATATAAAAAAATTGTTTTATTTTTACTTTATATTGAAGTTCAAGAATAAAGAATTTATATTTCATTATTTTGTTTTTTATTGTGTTTTACTTGTGAAAACAATAGTCTTATTTCTTTTATATTTTTAGCAGCTAAATAATATATAAACAAATTATTTTATTTATACTTTATAATCAATATATTTTGTATCTCCCAAAAACCGAACAACCAAACTAAACCGATACAAACCGAATGCATTGGTTTGAGATTTTGAATGGTTGGGATTGGTTTCAAATTTTTCAAACCGAAATTTTCGGTTTGGTTTAAAAAATGTGTAAAACCGAACCAACCCGAAACATGAACACCCCTACTTACCACGCTGACGAATGCCTATTTTCTCTTCTCTGAAGTCTACAACTTTTTCGTGGTCTATATCATGCGAGTTATAGCAATCCTAGGGATTTTGTTCAGTGTCTCGGATTCGGAAAAAGAAGAAGCATGGCATTAGATAGGCGGCGGCAAAATTTCCGATTGCGAATTAAGCGTTGTAGGTTGTTGGGCGGCCGGAAGGTTGCCACGAGTAAGTCAGTTTGGGAGACAGAAGGCAGTTCTCCGTGCACCGGACACGTACCTTACCGAATCAGTCGCGACACGGATGGGAATGCATGCTACTAAAGGGACCGCTCGATCGATTGCTTTTTCGACTGACTCAACCACGTTAGTTGCTTCATCAACAGAATCAACCGGATCTAAACCCTTACTTTTCGATTCAGATTAAAAAAATGTATGGTAAAATAACGCCAGTCACTATATGAATGAATAAACAAATACCAACTAACGAACCGAACCCCTCCGAGATATTTTTATAGAGGCAAGCGGATTTTTAAAAGAAATTATATTATATAACTACTTATCCCTATTGGCATAAAAAATTCAACGTATTATTTATAATTTTATAACGAATTATTTACCATTTTGCTCCAATTTAACCAATTAAATTTAGCCCTAAAAGCCTAAATAAATAATGTTGATGGAGTTGGGTAAGCACGGGCCAACATCGAGCTCTGCAAGCTGGCTTCGGCCTAGTGAATTATGACCGATCCAACAGTTTAATTTAATTTTAACAAGAAATCTGGGCTAGTTTTCTAAGAAATGCTGATGGTGTTTTCATTAAGATAAAATATTGGTTAAACTTTTCAGTTGAGTGAAGCTTTCACTTATTTGAATTGAAGCTTTCACTTATTTGAATTATGTGCACTCTCACTTAAATTTTGTGAGAGTAACATTATGGTTCATATGAGAAAACGAAAAGAATAATAAAGTTTTTTTTTTAGTTAAAAAGCTTAATCAAATACAGCCAATTCGTTCATTTTCTTTCAACCAGTAAAAAATAATAATATATTTATTTTTAAATAGCGATTTAACAATAACTTCTCTTTTCTTTTTCTTTTTTGAAGCCCAAAGGGCGTACTTTCATTAAGGAAAATAACTACAACGATTTAACAATAACTACTCTTCTTTTTTTTTGAAGCCCAAAGGGCGTACTTTCATTAAGGAAAATAATTACTCTTTGAAGAATACATATTATCTCTTGAAATTGTTATTTTGAAGTTTTAAGTATTAGATAATCAATCAACACATGTTGATAAAAACATCTTCAACACTTTAATTTTTCTGGAACGATGACACATTATCATTATACAATAAAAACTCTCTATAGAAATATCCTCGAACTAGGAAAATTATAAATATAAGAATTCAAGACAAGTGGATGGAGGATAAAATATTTACTTCCGATCATATTTCTTTCTTACCAATAATTTACTCTTGTGAAACTTAAGACAAAAAAAAATCAAAACAGGACTTAATTTTAGTATACCACATGATTACTCTAATAAGGTATATTCGTTACTGGGACCAAAGTCCCATCGGACCACGCGGATCAGATTTGGCCACATCACCGCATTTCCTCTCTCTCCTCATTCTGCAGGGGATGTGGCCAATCTGACCACATTAGTCACACTAGACCCTGATCCCATATCAGATATTTCTCTCTAATAAAGTAACACGTAAAATATAGAAACTTAAAAATGCTCTCTTCTCTCTCATCGGCCCAAGTCCCTAAACTAGCTAGCATTTTGGAAAAATCTCTTGAAGAAACTGACCATCTTCAACGAAGTATTACAAAATTAAAAGTCATAGATGAAGGGAAATCATCTGAGAAGGAACACAATGTAATTTCCTATAAGGATAAACTCACTAAAACCCTTAGCAAGTGCGCAAGGGATGTGAAGACAAACTTCTTGCACCAGCATCTAGATGAAGAATCTGATACAGAAAATGAAAGCTCTAATCTCCCGACGGTAAGATTATCTAGAGAAGATAAGTTCAGATGAAGAGCTCCGTGGATGACCTCGGTGATAATAAAACTGTATGGAAAGCCTTTGAATTTCAGTTTCATTGACTACAAAGTGAGATTAATGTGGAAACCTATGGGGGAATTGCGCTTAATTGATTTGGGTAACAATTTCTTTATTGCGAAATTCGACAATGAGGGTGATTTCCTGAAAGTAATTTCGGAGGGACCTTGGTTTGTGAATGGACAATATTTGACCACAAGATTGTGGCAACCCGAATTTGACCCTTATAGAGAAAGCTTAACTACGACAGCACTATGGGTAAGATTACCTTCTTTACCAGTGGATTTTTATGATAATGCCATCTTAGCCAAGGTGGGAGATCAGTTGGGTACATTACTAAAAATAGATACAAGAACGGCAAGATCAGAAATGGGGAGATTCGCCAAATTCTGTGTTCAGGTCTATCTTGATAAGCCTCTAACCCCTTATGTCAAAATTGGTAATAGTCATGTTCAACAAATCCAATATGAGGGGGGTAGACTTTTGTTATAGTTGTGGGTTAATAGGACATGTCCTTATTAGTTGTCCGAGGACGAAAACTCAGGTTGTTAATAATTCCATCCCTGCTGTTACTGAAGCTACTGGAGATCATAGACCAATGGATGAAGACGAACCGGTTGATGAATACGGGGTTGGGCCTTGGAATCAGGTGGTGCATAGGAAAAGACCCAAATTGAATCAGAAGCCTAACCGGGTTGCGAATTCTACCCACAATCAAAAGGTAATTCCTAAGCATGGGGAGGGTGGTAAACTAGTAATTCAGGACCAAAGAGATACTAACAACAAGATTTGGAAAGTTAAAGTAACTAGAACAATCAACGAAAAGGTTGTTAGTTCGGATACCTTGGTTGAAGGGTCTTCTCACTCTTTAAATGCGGGTGCGAGAATTAATGCGGGCCGAGACAACCTACAATCTACCGCCGTAAAAACATCTAATCAGGCCATGGCTGGGAAGGAAACTGGCAGAGATGGGACATCTAATCCCACTCATATTGCCATAGGAAAGACAGCCGATAAGCAGGCGGCAAATCCAGACCCCGAAGAAAAAAAATTAACTTTCACTTATAAGAGAGGAGTAAACTTACCTGAGATAGAATTTGGTAATTCCACCATCAATTTGGAAGAAGTAGCTGATACTAGCAAGAATGGATAACTCAGGAGGCCAGGAACGAAGACCCCTAAGGAATTTCAGGAGACTCCAACCAGGAAGTTCGAGGACCTACAGCCCAAATGCTCCGAACCCAACTCGGAGGGAATGGGCCAACTCTACGCCCATACCGCTGAGGCCATTGGGCCATCTGAATTGGACAAGTGTGGGCTCCATGCAAATGTTTGTAAGGGAAGGAAATCAAATCAACACCAACAAAAGGCTCTTCAACAAACTGAGGGAATACCCAATGGGACTGGTACATCTTTGGGCCAGTCAGGACAGTCTCACATTCACAGTGGATATAGACCCGGAGAATTTGTTGGGCTAGGCGACCCAAAATCACAGATTAATATTCCCGTTACCAGCCCGAGAGCCGAGGAGCCGGGTCAACCCAATAAACCGCAATCAAAACACACCTCGGCAATATCGGAAAGGGAGACAGGAATGGAGATTGAGGGATCAGAACAGGAACCAAGGTCGGGAAACTCAGGCGTCTGCTGCGGAGCTCAGTCAATCGAGTCAGACGAGGAACATGACTCCACCGATTCAGAGGGAGATATCGGAATGGAATTCGAGGAATCATGTGAGCGAGCCAAGGACATTGCTGGACCCACCAAGGAGCTTGGGAAGATTATACGAACTGGCTCAGGGAAGGATAAACGGCGGTCCGGTGGTAAGGAACTACTTCACATTAGGTGTGCGGCCTTTAAGACTGGAACCAGTAAACCTAGGAGGGGAACTAGTAACAATCCGGCTGGTAGAAGGAGTGGTAAATATCAGATTAATTGTGAGTCGGCGGGAGTTAGAGACAACAGCGGAATTTCTGATCGAACTATTTCCGGGCCACAGTCAACACAATTGGGCATCATTCCCGATGGGATGGATGCCGAGGGAGATTTTGAGGCTGGACAATAATCGATCAATGAATATGATAAATATACTTGTCTGGAATGTTAGGGGGCAGCTCATCCTGATTTTCATGCCCATATGATGAATCTTATTAACACACATAGACCACACCTGGTGGCCTTATTGGAGACAAAAGTAAGCGGAGCAAGGGCAGTTGATATTTGTGCTTCTTTGGCTTTTAGTCACTCAGAAAGATCAGAGGCAGAGGGATTTAGGAGGGAATTTGGCTTCTTTGGAATGAGAGGGACTTGGAAGTCAACATAGTGGATAAGAATCTGCAGAATATTCATGCGGTAATTAAGGTACCTAACTCCCCTAATTTAATGCTTTTTAGTGTTGTTTATGCTTCTCCGGACCGTATTATTAGATTTGATTGTTGGGATCACTTGAGATTATTAGCATCTAGTCATGAATTACCTTGGATTTTGATGGGAGATTTTAATGAGGTTTTATGTCAATATGAGAAATTTGGTGGTCTTCCTGTGAATCAAACTCGTGTTATTGAATTTAAATCCATGATAGATGATTGTAGATTAATTGACTTGGGTCATGAAGGATCTAAATTTACTTGGACTAATAAGAGGGAGGACGGAGCCCTTATTTATCAACGAACGGATAGAGCGCTTTGTAACTCGAGTTGGAGGGATTTGTTCCCTGAGGCAACTCTGTATAATCTTGTTAGAATAAGGTCAGACCATTGCCCCATTTTACTTTCTCTTGAGCCTCATAATCACATTCCTAGAAAGAAACCTTTCAGATTTGAACCAGTCTGGATCACCCACATTGGCCTTAATGCAGTTGTTGATAAAGCGTGGGATGGGAACCAGGGGAGTTTTAGTTTGGAAGCGGGTAGATTTAGGAAACTCATAGAGGTTTGGAATAGGGAAGAATTCGGTAACGTTTTTATTAAGAAAAGGAAAATTCTTGCCAGAATTAGGGGATATTCAACTGGCTTTGGAATCTCATTGGTCTAACCGACATAGCATTCTTGAAAAAACTCTTCTACTGGAAATAGATTCTGTCTATAGGGAAGAAAAGACTATTTGGGCAATCAAGTCCCGCATTGATTGGCTCCTTTGGGATGATCTCAACATCAAGTTCCTTAAGACCCAGTCCACTATAAATAGGAAAGATAATCGGGTCCTCTCCCTTAAACACCCCAATGGATTATGGGAATATGATATCAGGATGGTCAAGAGAATGGTGGGTGAGCACTTTGCTAATTTATATAAATCTGAGAAGAATTTTGTAAGCCTCAAACCTAGGTCATTCCCGGCTGTATGGAATCCAACGGCTGTGATGGATTTCTCGGGCCTTCACTGTCAGCCTTCTATTGCTCTGAGATTAAGGGGGCGATTTGGCAGTTTAAACCTTTTAAGAGCCCGGGTCCGGATGGGATTCACCCGGTATTCTTTCAAAAATGCTGGGATAGATTGCAGCCATCTGTTGTTGAATTCATCTCGAATATCTTTAATCTCCAACCCATGCCTGAACAAGTTAATGAGACTTTATTGTGTCTGATACCTAAGGTGGCTAATCCGGAGTCTATGGGTCAGCTACGCCCCTATTGGTTTATGTAATACTCTGTATAAAATCATTTCAAAAATTATAGTCAATAGAATTAGACCTTTCATGGCTTCCATCATCTCTCCCTAATTAGGGGAGTTTCATTCTGGGAAGGAGATGTACGGATAGTGTGAGTATTGTCCAAGAAGCAATCTACACCATCATGAATAAGAAAGGGATCAAGGGAGCGATTGCGATTAAAATAGATCTTGAGAAAGCTTATGATAGACTTGAATGGGATTTCATTAGAGATGCACTCAATTTCTTTAAATTCTCTGATAATCTTCTCAAGATCATTATGAACTGTGTCTCAACCGTCAAGTTGGCGGTGTTGCTTAATGGGGAAACCTTAGATGAGTTTTACCCGTCGAGAGGCATTCGTCAAGGTGACCCCCTCTCGCCTTATCTATTCATCATTTGCATGGAGTATCTTTCGATCAGTATTGAGGAAGCGGTGAGACAGAAACGTTGGAAACCTGTTAGAGTGGGGAAACAAGGTTTGCTGGTGTCCCACACCTTATTCGCTGATGACATTATCCTTTTTAGTATGGCCGATGATGTTTCTATCTTGGGCATCAAGAGGGTATTAGATGATTTCAGTCAAAGATCGGGGCAAAAAATCAATCTTTCGAAATCTAGGTTCTGTGCTTCTAAGAATCTTTCGCAGGTTAGGGTGTCTGAGATTGAAAACCTATTGCAAATCAATTCCTCGAACAATCTTGGTAAATACCTTGGCTTCCCTATTTTTCAAAAAAGACCGGTCAACTTGGATTTCCAATTCATTCTTGATAAAGTACGCCATAAGCTTGCGGGGTGGAAAGCGAATATCTTATCTATAGCAGGCAGGCGTGCGATAATCCAATCTTCGACCTCCCATATTTTTCCATACTATTCTCAATGTCTTCCTTTGCCTGTTTCTATTTGTGACAAAATTGATAGGGAACACAAGACGTTCCTGTGGGCGGGTACAAAAGAGAAGAAAAAGCTTCATCTTGTTAATTGGGATACGGTAACTAGACCAAAAAACAAAGGAGGTTTGGGTATTCGTAAGGCTATCCAGGCAAATAGAGTGGGGCTAGCTAAACTTGTGTGGCGACTTCATAAATCTAAACATGCAATTTGGGCTAAGATCCTTCGAACAAATATGTTAGGCCAGGCAAGAAATCTGACATGATTATTAAGAGTGGCCCAAGTTCTATCAACTCTAAGGCTTTGAAGGCGGGATTAGACTTGTTCCATAAATGCTCAGTTTGGATACCAGGGTCTGGGTGATTGTATTAATCTATGGCTTGATGACTGGACGGGAATTGGACCGATCAGGAAACTAGTGCAAGGACCTTTTAACAGAGGGGAACATGACATGAAATTAAATACCATTTATGGCCCTAATGGCAGTTGGATAGTCAATAATCTTTCCTTCCAATTACCTCAATTTGTCCTTAATAGTATTCAAGCTACTCCGAGACTGGAAAATGGGAATTTGCCTGATAAACGGAGGTGGAAGGGATCTGCAGATGGGGAATTCAACTCAAAGGAGACTTTTAGGACTATTCATGATGCTTGTGGGGATGAACAAACAGAGAGCACTGATTGGGATTGGATTTGGAACATTCAAAGCAATTAAAGGGTTAAGATTTTTTATGGTCCTGTTTACATAATAGACTACCTACGAAGAGACAATTATTTCATAGGCATATCACAAATTGTTCTCTTTGTCCGATGTGCGGTTTGGAAGACGAGTCAATCCAACATATCCTCAGATACTGCTTCAAAGCCAAAGCTCTATGGAATGCTTTGAAATTCGATGGCCACGTGACTGGGATAAACGACTTGGCCATTGGAAAATGGTTACAAAAAGGAGCTTGCGTGGTCGAAAGTTCTATTTGGAATGATATTCCTTGGGGATGTCTATTTGTATATGGATGTTGGGCACCTTGGAATGCAATGAATAAATCCATATTTAATCCCAGTCAACCGTTTGACACCTTCAAGTATGTGGTTAGAATTGCTACTGAATTCTTCATCATGGGTAAAGAACACCATAAAACCAGAGAATACACCCAAGTTATGATTGGCTGGAAAAAAAACAGACCTTGAACACTTCAAACTTAACGTGGACGGTTCGGTTCAAGGGAATCCGGGGAATGGGAGGATGTGGGGGCTTAATCCGTGATCATAACGGGACATGGGTAGGAGGTTTTTTAAGGAAAATTGGCCATTGTTCAAGCTTAGCAGCTGAGTTGTGGGGACTTCGTGATGGCCTCAAATTGGCATTACGACTCCACATTACAAAGCTTCTTGTTGAGGTCGATGCTAAGATTATTGTTGAACTTGTTTTACACGCTACTATTGACAGTCACCCTCTGTTGCGGAGGTTTCCGGTGCATAGCTTGTATCACATTTACAGGGAAGTGAATGTTTATGCAGACCTTTTGGCTAAAAAGGGAGCTGATTACCCGTCTTCGGACTTCATTACGTTCCAATCTATTCCCCCTTTTGTTAGCCAATTAGTGGCGGGGGATGCCCATGGGGCCTCTTTTGAAAGATTGATTTGTAATGACTTTATGGGTATTGGCTGATTTTGCCTTGCTTTTAATATATTTGTGCTTTCTAACCAAAAATAAAAATAAAAAAGTAACACGTAAAAGAAAAGGATTTATTTTAAAAGGTAAAATAAAAGAAAATGATCAAATGCTTACTTTTTCAAAGTTTGTCGAATGAGTACTGTCCAGTAGTAATGGGTCCGCTGACCGTCCCTGTCCATCCACTAATGGGGTGGGTATAGACTAGGAAAATGTCAGCATGTTAAAACACGGTTTTTCTAGCACGGACTTTTTAGCCCACGGCCTATGAGGGGCGAATCGCGGGTAGTCCGCGAATTTTTAAAAGAAATTATATTATATAACTACTTACCCCTGTTACCATAAAAATTCAACGGGTTCTTTATAAATTTATTATTGTTATAAATATATTGAATGACACTTCTAGTAAAACTAGAAGTCTTAGAGCCCATTAAACCCTAGGGAAAATGAGTAGCATATTATCTTATGTTTTGATGAACTCTTATTTAATAGTTTTGGAGATGTATTAGGAAATTTTGGACTGTAATTTCATTTCAACTGTTTTTAATTTTTATTTATAAGATTATATTTAATTTTTTAATAACCATATATTATTAAAAGCTCCGGAAGAGTTTACATATGGAAGGATTCTAGTAGAACTAATTTATTGATAACTCCAGACGAGTTAGTTCATCAAGAAATTTGAAACAACACTTCATTTATAAAAGTTCCTGAAGAACTATAACTGATAAATGAAAAGTTCCGGAAGAGCCAAAGGATTAAAAGCAGTTTCAATAATTTTATTTGAAAATACAAATATCCACAATATAAATAATATTGTACAATTCTAGCATAAGCAGTCGATTAAAAGCTCCTGGAGAGCTGGTTGATTAAAGAATCTTGTAGAGATCTATGCAATCGATTATTATCTATAATTTTCTTATAAAGATTAATTCAGATAGTGGATAAATGCATTTTCAATCATTGCTATTGTTGTTAGAAAATAAATTTGTATTGAAGAGATTATTGTTTATCTCTTATAAATTATATTGCACTGGAAATATGTATCTAAATACAATTGAGATGCATTATTGATTAAGCCTGGAGCTTACTTAGTTAAAGAAAGATATTAGTTGGCATGAGTGATTAGACCATCTCAGATCATTAGAAATACAAAATCATAAGGAATTCGTGAAAAGTTTTCTAAAACAATTAATTGTATTTAGATACATATTTCAAAGAAATTATATTTGTCTTAGTACTATGAAAACTGTGATTGAATATATTTTTGGGATGAATAAATTTTATTTGATGCATCGATATATGTATATAGTTAATCTACAACTTGAAGTTTGCGTTTTTATTGATAAATTAATGAGCTCATATATTTAGATTCTTCAATAAACATAATTTGTCCTAAAAGGTACTAGTGATATTATATGTCATCTAGAATAAATGTTGCATATCTTGAAGAATATGTTCATATAATAAATGATCATGTAGAATCATATATTGGCTTAAATTTATTAGATATTTATTTTTATTTCGCCAACTATTAATATCTCACTTCTCCTATTTTTAATTGGTTTATTGTTGCAAACCAAGAGATTTCCATATCAAGATATAATGTTCACTCATACTCCGCCACAAGGTGTTGAGATGTGTCCTCAAAAGATGATAAATTATATGTTGATTGGTATATATGTTGTTACAATATAAATAGGGGAAAATATATAGCCAAACAACATATTTCTATTCGTGTCTCTTGTTGTTCCTCAAACAAATAAGTTTTGAACCAGAAGTTCAAAAGACAAATAGTCAGAAATATTTTATAACCAAAATTTGGCCACAAAAAACTCAATGATATTTAATGTCCCCGAAGGACAAGCTACCCATAATATTAAATTTGATACATTGAAATGTGGTA
This sequence comes from Vinca minor, assembly GCA_026122235.1. Lineage (NCBI taxonomy): Eukaryota > Viridiplantae > Streptophyta > Magnoliopsida > Gentianales > Apocynaceae > Vinca > Vinca minor. The sequence goes on along the minus strand of JAOCZM010000011.1, from coordinate 11,765,869 downwards.
GCATTATGAGTTCCAATAATAAAACTTCTCGCAAATGGAGTAAATATTTATATATGGTCAAGTCGAGAAGATGAAAATTCTAGAAGAATTTTTCCAAACATAAATATTATTTCGTTTCCAAAAGAAATTCAGATACCTGAAACTTTGTGAGAATTATAAGATCTCAAATATTTGGGAATTGATGGAACTACATAAAATTGTGCAAATGTCGACATTATTTATGCGCGCAATAGAATGAGTATCTTTAAAGGTTTTGTTTTCAGATTGTGTGCTGCTGCCACCAATAGCTTTTCCTTGCAGAATTGCTCTCTACCGGTATCCATGCGACGAACCGAGCAACGAGTGCTAGCTCTTCGTTTTCTGAGTTTCGAATAATCTACAGAGAAAGGGAAAGGCATAAATCTGGTTTCTGATTTTTAGTTTTGCGGCTCTTGAAAGTATATACCTAGAGTTTCGACCAAAAGAGGATTTTCTAGGGTGTGAGAGTTTGTTCCGAGAACCAACTCCCGTCCTATCAACCTCTTTTGATAGTGAGAATCTTTATCGCATAATAACTCCCACGTAATCCCAACTAGAACCAAATACCGAAAATGCCCCTCCTTAATCTCTAATTCGAATAATAACATTTTATTATTCTCAGAAAAAAAAATTTCAGATACAATGAATCTAGACACATTCTAGATTCATTGAATCTGGACATGAAGCTCGTTAACTCGTCTATGCGTGTGACCCTGTAGATTCATATCACAATGACAATGAAAACACACTTAGTAGTAGTATGTGTTCATAAATCACAAGAGGTCCTTAGCAGGACATTGTGACTACCCGGAGTAAATGAATGTACGGTGGAACCTAATATCAATCCACTATTTAATCCCTTTGTCTCGCGATATCCAAATTAAGCATAAGGCATGGTAGTTGTCACCCTTATAGAGTTTAATTGTATTTATACTTGATCTCCAGGTAGACTGTTCCAACAAATAGTATTTAATAACCACTTTATTAAATACATTTGAGCACAGCCATGCATTTAAACAGTCTTCCCTATTGAGGGGCCCATGGATATCTGTCTCTAATAAGAGAGGGACAAATTCTTTACAATGCCTCTCACATTCAAGCCATGATAGGATACTACATCCGATCATCAATCGTATTAATTACTCGATTAAAAGTAATGTCCGACTGAGTCAAAACGTAGCTCCATTCATGCTGGAAACGATGGAGACACAAGGTCTAAGGATTCCAAATGGTATTGAGGAATTAATACTTATGACTAAAGAACCATGAAGTATTACTTCTCTAACGGATCACGTTCGATACAATATATCCCAATATATTGCATCTGTGATATGATTTGTATCCATTACACATGATTAGTAAAACATAATTATCAATCAAGCATCATACTAGTTTTATTTCATTGTAAAGAACATTACATAAAACCAGGGACAATCAGAATAGTAATTGCATAAGCTAATGAGTTTTACTATCAAATCACATATTTGATGTTCAAAATAAAAATTAACTATTCAGATGACATGCTCAAAATATATAAAACGTACAACATATGCTAATGATCCTAGGGCACTACTAACAATTTTTGTGTCAAGAAATGTCATCTTCACAGAGCATTTGTTTCCTTTTCAAGGTAATGATCATGAATGTGTTTCTGCTCCTTCTACTTCTTTACCTGTTCATCCATCTCATTTCCTTGATGAAATTGCACCTTCTATTTCACTTGCTGAGTTTGTATAAACTTCTTCTTCTTTGCCTTCCATTGATATAGATTCTGGCAGTGTGTCTCATCCTATAGATTATTCTTGCAGAAGATCCAATAGGGAACCTAAAAGACCTTCTTATCTTCAAGATTATGACATTTCCTTAACCACTTCACCTCACAGTATTCATAAAGTCATTTCTTATGGGCATTTGAATCAGAATCAATTATCTTTTATTCATGCTCTTGATGTTAATTGGGAACCTGTCACATATGCTGAGGCCTTTAAACATCAAGTTTGACAAGATGCCATGGCTGCTGAATTGAAGGCTTTATCAGATGACAACACTTGGGAGTTGACCTTTCTACATTCTGATAAGAATGCCATATGAAACAAATGGGTATACAAGATAAAATATCTTGCTGATGGGAGTGTTGAGGGATATAAGGCAAGGTTAGTGGCTAAGGGTTATACACATCAAGCAGGAGTAGATTTCCTTAGCACTTTTTCACCAATGGCTAAGATGATTACTATTAGGATTTTGTTTGCCATTGCAACTAGTAAAGGCTGGTTCATGCACCAATTGTATATCAACAATGCTTTCTTGCATGGTGATCTCCATGAAGATATATACATGCACCCCCTTCTGGTTTGCAAGGAGTCTTACCAGGACAGGTTTGCAAACTTAAGAATGTTAGCCTTGAGGGCAAACGAACTCGTTTTTGATGATGGACAAACACTTGATGTTTGCGTCTAATGTTTTCATCTATGTGATAGAATATTGGAACTCAATATGGAAGCTCTAAGTACTTCAATCAAGCCTTGATCAAGCTTCAAAGATTTCATTCAAGACACATTCGTCAAGCTTGAAGATTGAAGACTTAGGTTGGTTAGATTAGCTTTGTTGAAAATGGTATTTATCCTTAAGCTCTAACCAACGCTCTCTTGAACATAAGCTCTACACTATAGTCTTGCATTGCATGTTTTCATAAACACGTTTTTGAAAGGCTAAGTTTCAAATAGTGTTCGTATTTCAAAAGCCTTCGATTTCAAAGTATAAGTCTTGTAAAATGGTTTTCCAAAGTGTTCTTACTTGTTACCTTTTAGGAAAACCTTTTTAGACTTTAAAAGACTTCAAAAGATTTCAAAACGTGTGAAAAAATCAGCTTTGAAGTTCGGTCAACCGAGCTCAAGTTCGGATCAACCGAGCAGAAACTGAGAGCTCAACTGACTGGCTTCGGTCGACCTAATTGGCTGGTTCGGTCGACCGACCTAGGCTTCGGCTCAACCGACCTTGGTTCGGTCAACCGAGGTCCTTTGACGGTCTACCGAAGTGCACTGTTACTAGCCGTTTTTCTGACCGTTAAAGAGTCGTTTTTCAGCCAAATTTGAAATGTATAAATACTCCAAAGCTAGAGAAACATTCTAAGGCTTGCACAACAAAGTTATATTGATTTCTTATCAAGCCAAAACACTTTCAAAGTAAAATGCACTTCATTGCAAAATCTAAATGATTCAAAAGTGCATTTCATAAAAGCAAGACAAAGAGTGTGCTTCTTATGTTCAAAGAGCCAACAATTGATGAGCTTCAAATGTATGTATCTTTCACTTAGAAGAGTGAACAACTTTGTTCTCTAAACCCTTCATCTTATCCCCTTTCTTAGTGATAGGGTTATTGTTGTCTAAGTCCTACTTAGTGTGGGCAATTGTTTATAGTGGTTATTTGTAAAACTCTTGGTGAGTTAGCCACTAGTGTAAAGTCCTACTTTGTGTGGGCACATTCTTCTTAGTGAAGTTGGTGAAATCCTTGGGTGCGGCTGAAGGTAGTGGATGTAGATTCTTAGTGAATCGAACCACTCTAAATCTCTTGTCTTGTGATTTGCATTGGGTTTTGCTTTAGCTTTTGTTAAACTTGCACTATCATTGTTTAGATTGGAAATAGTTTGCAAGATTTATTAGAAACCCAATTCACCCCCCCTCTTGGGTTCCTTCAAAGAAGTCCATATATGGTTTGAAGCAAGCAAGTTGGGAGTGGAACAATACTTTGACCACTGCTTTACTTAAACAAGGCTTTCATCAATCATGGCATGATTACAACTTATTTATCAAGCAGACTCATACTTCTTTCATTACACTTTTAGTCTATGTTGATGATGTTCTTTTGGTTAGTGATACTTTGTCTGAGATTGTGGCAGTCAAGTCCTTTATTCATCAAGAGTTCAAGATTAAAGATTTAACAGAACTGAAGTATTTTCTTGGGATTGAGATTACTAGAACAGAGAAGGGTGTTACACTATCACAAAGAAAATATGTGTTAGATTTGTTAAAAACATAAGGTTTTCTTGACAGTTCTCCTAGCATTATTCCTATAGATCATGCTTCTAAGTATCATCACAAGGATTAAGCTGCTTTTCATGATGTTACTAAGTACAGGAAGGTAATTGGAAAACTGTTATACCTTACCATCACTAGACCAGACATTTCATACACAGTGCAACAACTTAGTCAGTTTCTGGATAGTTTCACTGTCCTTCATCAAAAGGCATCTGGTAAGCTTTTGAGATATCTGAATGGAGCACCAGGACAAGGTTTACTTTAGTCAGCTGATAGTTCACTTCATCTCAAAGGTTTTGTAGACAGTGATTGGGCAGGGTATAGTGATACTATGAGATCAGTGACCGGTTTTTGTATTTTTATTGGTAGTTCTCTTGTTTTCTGGAAATCTAAAAAGCAAACAAATGTGTCCAGAAGCTCAGCAGAAGCTGAGTATAGGGCTATGTCTATGACAACTTGTGATGTTCAATGGATCATTTGTATTCTTGAAGACTTGGGGATTAAACAACAATAAGATGTCCCTTTGTTTTTGTGACAGTGCATGTGCAATACACATTGCAGAGAACCCAGTTTTTCATGAGAGAACCAAGCACATTGACATTGATTGTCATGTGGTAAGGGAGAAGTTGCAAGCTAACATTTTAAAGCCTTTGCCAGTTAGCACTTATAGGCAGTTAGCTGATATTTTTACCAAAGGATTGCCTTATGCTAGACTTCAATTTCTCATAAGGAGTTTGGGTCTTTTTAATCTTTACAAAGGTCCAACTTGAGGGGGGTATTGAAGTCATGTTCATGGTTGCAGGTTTAATATGCTAAGCAAATGCAAGTGTGTGCAGTGCAAAGTGTTCTCCACATATGCTATGCTGGAAGAATAAAATGATGATTTTGGAATAAAATGAAGACTTGGGCTATGAGGGTTTGGACTGCTAGTTTTATTATGTAGTGGACCACTTTATTATGTAATAAAATTAGGCCCAAGTTCGTAGGCCCATGCTTTTTCATTTAGTTCTGATTAGTAGTAATATACATATTATTGAGATGTAGGGGGTTATACCCCAAAGCAATTACTTTTCTGTTTTCTGGTAATCTGTATAAAAGTTGGTTTACAGCTTACTTTTCATTTCAATGAAGAAATAAGAATTTCAAGATATTTTGCTCCTCTCTTTCTCTCATCTAAATTCTAATACGAGATTTTTAAAAATTCTATTAAATATAGTAAATTTTATATGTAGTTCGTAATGTTTGATCAAATTCCAACACGAGATTTACCAGGAGCGGCCTGCCTTTCTTGATTGGGCCTCGCACAAAATTTTCCTCCAAAATTGTGAGAGTCTTTTGGAAGAAGCTCTAAATTTCTGGCGGGCCTCAACCAAAAGCTCGGGCTAAACTGGGGAACCTCCAGTGGCCCAGTAAGTTTATTAGAGAGCCACCATTTTGGCAATCTAAAAAAATAAAAATAAAATCAACATTTTTTACCTCAAAGTTAGTTTTGTACCTAAAAAATAAAACGACCTTGATAGGCTACTAGAATTATTGGCTAAAAAATTGACTAAAATAGTTTTTCGGACCTTTTTGCCCTTATAGTTGGGTGAATCCCTTATACCAGCAGGGGGTAAGATAGTCATTTAACACCCTCAATTTGGGGGTTTAGGGTTTCTATCCCCAAAATTCTAGGAGTAAATCATTTTCCAAAAATAAAATACTCTAAGTTTCATCGTACTTATTTAATACGAAATTCACTTATCAATTACTCTCTCTGTTTTTTAATAGTTAAAATAAATTAAAGAATATAGAGAAAATAAATATTTTTACCATTATATTCCCAAAGAATTATTTTATTACCAAACACTAACTCATCATTTTTTTTTATCTATACTAAATATAATGTTAAAAAAACAACCTTAAAAGTTGAAAAATAACATATGTTTGGGAAAATATGAAAATTCTAAAAATATTAGAAATAGAGGAGTACGAAATTGCTACCAATGAGACAGTAGTTTAATCAAGGCTGATTGATGTAGAGGTATTGAGTTCAATCCCTTCTCCCCGTTTTCACATTTTTTAATAATATTTAAAGAAACTTTTTAAAAAGGATGAAATTTAAGTCTGGGCCGAATTAGTTAGATTTTTGCAGCGCAAGATTCAGTTCTGGTCATTGATCTTGAAGCGGGCTGATCCAATTCAGGTTTAAAGCTTACACATGTTTTAAGTGTGAGAATACTTTTTTGAGGAGGAAAAAAAAGTATGTTCACACTTTGAGAATAAATAATTAAATATATAGAATAAATAATAAAACGTAAAGTAAAATTATTAAATTACATAAAATATATAATGAAACTAAATAAAAAATTCCATATAAATAAATTTTTCTAACGCGTGACACCGGGTCACATGTTAATATTAATTAAATTAATGTACACAATAATTTAAGTTTACTATTTCGTGGTTTCCGTATTTCTTATAGGATTTTTTATTTTTGTTATATAATTAAATTATCATATATAGTGAATTTTTTAAATTAACATGCGACTCTGGAGAACACTATATATATAAAGAATGATTCTTATGTATATTAACTCATATATATATAAGTTAATATACAAAAGTATCATATTTTTTTTTTATGGAATACATAAGTATCATTCAACTATTCACGGATTGTGTTTTCTATCAGTTAACTATTTTTTTGACTAATTATATAACTCAACAATTTGCGTTGACTTAAATATACCCCCGCCACCACATTTAATGGCGAAATATGGACAGATCAATCACATGCTGAGCTGCACATGAAAAATCTTGAGGGGCAAAATCGAAAAATCAGCCCAAATCTGAGAAAAACACAGTAAACACCGCCCAACCACCACTCCTCGCGACTCCCATCCCCTCTCTTCTTCCTCCTCATCAGTTTTATTTGCGAACATTCATTTCCAATAATCAGTGGCGATTCAGAATCCTAAAAGCAGTGAGACACTCGTCGATTCATTAAAAGTTTTTAGCATATTAAAATATTATAAAAATAAATAAATTTATATTTTATAAAATCTAGACCAAACGGAGAAAAAACAAAAAAAGTAAAAGTTATATTTAATAAGTGTCTTCAACATGATCTCATGTTGACGAATCACTGAATGATTAGCTCATTTTGAATATCTTTAGAAACATCATTTTTAATAGTAGTTTGCACGTTTTATAAATTCACGTTATTTGGTTAAAACTATTATTATTTTGTTAAATTTTGTTTGGTAATATTTATTTTTTAAAAAAAACAAAATGCTTATTAATTTCGGGATTAATTACCTTATGATTTTTTTTTATTCAACTATCTTGGAAAATTAAAATATCAATTAATTTATGAAATTATTGTGATAACCGTAACTTTGGCGTACGTGATTTTTGACGTGTAATTTATTTTTCGCGAGTAACTGTGTAGTCATAATTTATTTCGTGTGATTACAGGCTTACGTGCCAATTTAATTTTGTAACATGTTACGTATTTTATTTTGTGTATGTTTTATTAAGGGCCGTTTCGCACACGTATCGTAATTAGAGGATTTAATTGTGATTCACTTAGATAATTAATTTAATTAGATTATTGATTGGAATTGGAAATAAAATAATTAAAAAGAATTAAAAGAAAAGAAATCGGGAGTGAGGGGTCAAGGGCACCTCGGGAGACGTGCATAACGGAAGAAAAATACACAGAGGGCAGCGGCGGCTCTCACAGCCGCGTGTAACAAAGAAGAAAGAGAAAGAAGGAAATTGAAGGCAAACTTTGGCAGTGTAGGTCCTTTAGGGCATCGGGCCAATCAAAGGCAAAAAAATGTGTTGACGGCTCTCTCTCTTCTCGGTAACCGTCCGCGGCCAACACCATAAAAAAATAAAATAAAAGAAGAAGCAGCGTCTCGCTGGGCAAGTCACAAAAAGCCAGATTGTGTATTCTTTCGTTGGGAATCTTGCCGCAAAACAAATAGAAAGAAAGGGAGCGGCGGTTGCCGCGTTTCTCACACAGGAAAATAATAAAAGAGCGAAATCAATTCTTGGCAATGACTAGCCAATCAGTACCAAGCATCTTTGTCAACTCATTAGTCATTATTGTTTCTCTCATCGGGATCCGTGCGAGGCAGGAGAAATAAAAGGTGATTCAACATAATCTGTACAGAAATTCGACACAATGTTTGAGGGGGCTACGGACCTCCGTTTTCGACCCACAGTATTTCGTTTTTGAAGAGAATTGAAAGACCTTCGAGTGAGCTCAGACGGATCGTGAATCGGAGGTTCCAGCAGAAAGTTATCGCCTCCGGAGTGAGCTGCCAGAACTGACTCCGAATTTCTGTGTCGTATCGCTTTCGTAAGAGGTAGAGACCCCTACGTCATTTAATTCTCGCATGTAACTGCACAGTAAAAGCGAATAAACTATTCAATTTACAAAATAGTTGCACAAATTGTGTTTATTGCTTTCGATATTGTATAAACTGATTTGGTATGATTTAAATTCATTATAATCTGATTTGTAAATTTATTACTGCGTTCTTATTATTGTCTTATGTAAATTGTCATAATTAACTGATAATTGTGAATCTTGGATAATACTGATATACTGTTCTGGCATGTTTTTATAGTATTTTGGGTATATTGAAAAGCATGAACTGCCTTGGAATAATTGTTGTCGTGTTGGATTTTTTCTAGTGGCTTAATTGAATTCTCGAATTGTTAGATGACTCGAGCATGTCTATATCTTAATTTCAATCGCTTTCATTAATTGCTAAAATGTTATAAACCTGTCGCTGACCGTATATGTATCTGCTTCAGACGCCTTTGTCCTCGGGGCCGCTGGGAGTCCTTTCTGTATTTGCCTCTATTAAGGTCGTCTTAATTGGTGTTATTGTTTGTCCTAATTGGTTTGGTCGACCGAGTCGTCGCCCCATTCGAGCTCTTGTTTATGAAAGGTCTGTAGCAGGATACGTCCCATTTATATATCGCTAGAACCTGGTGTTCGCGATATCTCTGTGTGGATTTCTGTGTGGATATGTGGACCCGGACCCTAGCGGGGAGAAACAAGTTAGGGCTGCTAACAGTTAATTGTGGAGCTCATGTGTGGGCAATGACACAATGGATGTATTATTTATTTTTGGCCTCCAATCGGGGGAAAGTTTATGCCGGTTTCTGTGTGGATTCTGTGTGGCCCTTCCTCAGTGGGTTAATACATGGGGGCTGTTAGCAGTGATTATGGGTCTGATTAGACAATTGAGCTTGACTGTGGGATTGTAGTGTCATAGCGATAACTAAGTTCGTAACGTCTAAGTAAATTGTGTAATCGAGGATACTGTAGGGCAGACGTGCTTGATGTGGATTCGGTTTTGTGAAGTGCTTAGACGTGAAGAGTTTAGTTGTTTAGCTTATTTGTTGTTCTTTACTTGTTTGGTCATTGTTTGTTTTATACTCGATTGTCTGACATAACTATTGGTTTGTTGTGTATGGGTAGTATGGGATGCTCATGTCATGAATTCCGATCTGGGATGTCAGATTTGATAAGTATAGTCGAACATTTGTTTTGGGTCTTTAATTGCTGTTTGCTTGGAGTCTATTTGGTTTCATATGAGTTGGGGAGGTTGGGTATTGTTTAGTGCATTTTTGCACAAGTTTGCATCTCATTTTTCTGAAACCGCAGCTGTGCAGTCCACTGTTCTGTTCTGAACCCTCTATTCTGATATATCCTGTATTGCACTGTCCTGCACTGAGTTCTGAGTCTTGCTAGACTTGGGACGAGTCATTTGCATATACTTCCATAGGGGTATTTTGGGAAACGGGCATCTGCATTATCTGTATCTGTTTCTACTGTTCTGTTTCTGTTCAATCTTTAGTATCTATATTACTGTTTTAGGTCCCCTACTCGAGCACCGGAGCTCGATCCCATCCGCTTTTTACTGTGCAGGTGATGATGAGCAATTTGATGATGTTGTTGATGCTTGGGAAGGGGGCTACGAAGAGTGATTCTAACTGGATTAGTTCACACGTGTTATTTCAATTCATAGTTATTTATTTTGGAACTTGTAGGTTCATTCAGATGTAAAAATTTAGAAACATTTCATTTTTTTGAATAATGCTTCCGCTAGTGTTTTTATTACTATTTACGGATTTCATAATTGGACTGCCTTAATTAGTAATCTCTAACTATGGCTTAGGTGTCTCATCGACCAATGGGGCACTGCCATGTCATCACTCTGGAGACGGGGTGTGACAATTATTTCCTTTTTCCTTTTATAATATATGACAACCTATTTGATAGTAACTTTTTTTTAATAAAATCTTCTGACTCATTAATTTACGGGATCCTTTTTTCTTTTATAATATATGATGACTTGTTTGGTAACAATATTTGAAAATCTACTTATTAATTATTTACAGAATCCTCCTTCACATTCTTTGAACATCATATTAATATCCTTAGATATTAATAGAAAACAAAAACAAAAACTTCAAAACACCAAAATATATTGAGACTTTTTAATATATGTCTATGTATGTTAAGATTGTATGTATAATAAATAAGTGACCATCTTTGAAAGAAAAATTAAGTGATCAATAAAATAACGCGTATTTTCGACGAGACAAGAGTAAAATTTTGAGAGAAACTAAATTTAAAATGTGAATTAAAGAAAGGTCTGGATAAAGAAAATAAAGATTTCATTGGGGAGTGTTTCGAGGGCAGAAGCAAGCAATGAAAAGTTGGGGGAAAAAAATCTAAGAAAATCAACTGTGTAAAAGAACTTGTGGACTCTTTATTTTGTGGGACATTGAAAATTTTACGTAGAATCACTTACGATTCAGAATTCTAAAATTCTAAATGAAACCACATTATATAACATTAACTGAACTTTTTTATTTTATTAGTGATAATACATTGTATTCTCCATTGCCAAATTTTAACAGGAAAAAATCGTTATCATTAATTGATATCGAAGGTTACATGTGGTAGGAGAAAATTTGGTGGGTCTCCAAACGTGATAACGTGTCTCAATTTCCATATATTAATTTCCTGTATTTCTCTATCAACAAAATGCACCACAGCTTGTAATTTTTCTAAAGCCATTTCTAATAAAAAAGTTCAAAAGAGATACCACAAAGGGAAAAAAGGATAAAAGAAAAAGAAAGGAAAAAGGAGAGGTAATCTTGGGCAAGATAAGAAAGAGTAGGATCCACATTGAATTGAGAAATATATAGCTTTTAATTGAGAGATATCACAAAGGAAAAAGAAAAATAAATGAGAAAGGAAAAAAGAGAGGTATATATAATCTTTAGCAAGACAAGAAGAGCAGGATTCACATTGAATTGAGATATCATCTTTTTCTTGACAATGTCTTTATCATTTGATTTAAAAGTTAGATAGGAACAAATTTGATAAATATTAATAACTCTCGGATAGAATATTCGAAGAAAAAATATTCAATAGATAATGAACTATTAGTTCTAAGTCATCTTTGACAATTAATCAATCCGAAGCATTTTTCTTGCACATTTCTAATAAATCAGCGTTTATATATAAATGTAGTAGGATATGTTTGGGAAGTAAGAAACCCTTTAACATACTCCTTTCATTTCTTAATAGAAGGTCTTATAGGTTTTTTAACATCTTGGGAATGAAATGTGTCTTGTTGGGAAAGTTACCCCTAAAGGATAATTCCAGTACTTTGGGAATATACTTCGACATACCATTTTTAAGAATAATAGTAATAGAAAAATGACAGGAGTAATTTTTTTTATAACTAAAACCTAAATTTATCCCTAAAATTTTAATCACTAACCTATATTTTTTTGGTAAATTGGTCTGTTTGGTCTTCAAAGTATTTTCGAAATTATCGAGTCGTTCCCAATATTTTTTGACTTCCTAAATAGTCCTTATTGTAATTGCACGCTTCCCAGATTGTCCTTTCACCACCAAACTGAGCAGATTCCGGCCAATTACGTGCACGTGCGTGTCACGTGAGTTTGTTAGAAGGGCAAATTTGTCCGAAAAAATACACCCCCATTCCACCAATCTTCTCCTACCTTCATCTTCATCTTCCTCCTTCCTCTTCTTCTTTAGAAAACCCCAGACCAGAGGGAGTTGCAAAAATGTTAAAAAAATGAAAAGAACACCAAAATAAAGAACAAAAAGCAAATTAAAGGGAGAAAACCCCCAGATCAGAGAAGAAGAAGGAGGAGGAGGAAATTTGATGGATCATGAATATTTTTAGATAGCATTAATCTCCAAGCTTTCAGAAGAAGAAAAACCATAAATTTTTCTCCGATCTGTTCCAAAAAGCCTTTCAAACCAGATGAAAAAATCATGAAACCCGTCAAACTTCTGAACCAAAAACACCATATACGCCTTCCTTGAGCAAAACCCAGCAATAACAAGCTTAATATAATTATTATTAATATATTACCTCCTAATACCCCAAAAAGCTTCAAGAGACCAAGTAATACCCAATAACAACTCTTTAAAATCATACCTGGTTCACACAATGGAAGGAGAACCGTGAACAAAATCTGGAAATCTGAACAAAACCCACCAAAAGATTTTTTCGGACAAATTTGCTCCTCTAACAAACTCACGTGACACGCACGTGCACGTAATTGGCCGGAATCCGCCCAGTTTGGTGGTGAAAGGACAATCTGGGAAGCGCGCAATTACAATAAGGACTATCTAGGAAGTCAAAAAAATTGGGGACGACTCGATAATTTCAAAAATACTTTGAGGATCAAACAGACCAATTTCCCTTCTTTTTTTTTAGCACAACCAATAACTTATATCACTCTTTCATTATAACAAAATAGAGGTAAAAATAAATCAAAAAATATAAATGACATATATTTTATTAAGAGATTGAAAAACTAAAAATATTTGTATTATAAAACAAAGAGACATATGTCTAATTCATTGTCACGTTTTATGACTCCTCAAAAGCGGCAAGGAAATCAATTATACAAAACCTGAAAATAAGGAAGCAAAACATAAATTAGCATTTTCAGTCATTCAAAAGCGACAAGGAGATCGATTATATAAAACTGCTCCGGTTGACCGAGATCCATTGAAGTCATTTTCAAGGCTTACTTTGTGAAGGAAAATCCATTGTCTGCACTTTCGAAATTCCCAATGCAAAACACTGATTTTAGACTCATATTAACACTTAGAAACAATATCAAAACACATACTTAACATGTCATAACAATTCCTTATCAAAACATATACTCAACATGTCATAACGATTCGTAAACATTTAGATGACGCATTAGATGTGTCAAGTTTAATGTTGTTAACCATGACCTTTGAGCTTCAGAAGAAACACGAGGAAATGAGTGCATTAGACATGATTAATTATCTAAAGAAACTCTTTCAGAGTCAGACTCGCCAAGAGAGATTTGACGTGTCAAAGTCTTTGTTTCAGTGCAAGATGGCAGAGGGAACACCAGCCGGAATTCACGTTCTGAAAATGATAGGTTATATTGAGAACATAGGCGGACTGGGAGCTACCAACTGACTTGATTCTGCAATCGTTGCCTGAATCATACAGTCAGGTTGCATTAAACTACAACATGAATGAGATAGACAAACCACTTCCTTAATTGTTGAATCTTTTGAGGACTGCCGAGAAGGAAATAAGCAAGTCAAAGCCATATTGATGGTTAATAACATAGGCAAGGGTGTGTGTAAACCCAAGGGTAAGCCTTATGGCAAACCTAAAGGCAAACATAACCAATTCAAGAAGGCATTGCAAGCCAAGGGCGGTGTGGCTAAGGATTACTTGTCACCATTGTGGTGAGCGAGGACATTGGAAAAGGAATTGTAAGAGCTATCTTGCATGGAAAAAGTTTGGAAATGGAGCAAATGTTGCTTCTGGCTCATGTATTTTTGTTATAGAAATTAATTTTCTACTACTACTTCCTCATGAGTATTGGATACCGGTTGTGGTTCCCATATTTGTATGAATGTGAAGGGACTGCAAAGGAGTAGGGAGCTGATAAAGGGCGAAGTGGACCTACGCGTTGGCAATGGAGAAAGAGTTGATGCTTTAGCGGTAGGAACTTATGGAATTACTTTGCCCTATGAGATTGTCCTAGATTTAGAGAATTGTCTATATTTACCTACTTTTTAAATGAAAAATATTATTTCAATTTCTTGTTTGGACAAGATGGTTTTTTTTTATATTCATATTAAAACCAACGAATGTTGTTATCATAGAATAATATTTTTTATTGTAGTGCAACTTTGGTGAATGGTTTATATTTGTTAGACCTCGATTCACCAGTAAATAACATAAATACGAAAAGGATTAAGAATAATAATTATTCAAATACTACATATCTCTGGCATTGTCGCTTAGGCCATATAAATGAGAACCACATTTCCAAACTCCATAAAGATGGATTGTTGGAGTCATTTAATTTTGAATCATATGATACGTGCGAACCTTGTCCATGCGAGAGGTGGTTATCTATATTTCATTACTTTTACTAACGATTATAGTCGTTTTGGATACGTGTTTCTTATGAAACAAAAGTCTGAGGCCTTTTGAAAAGTTCAAAGAGTATAACCTTTTTACAGCCCTATGGTTTGAGCCTCGTGGCGAGGGGGGGGACTGCAAGCGCTCCTGGGCACTTATACATATGAATTTTGGAATATATCATGGTCTAGGATCATCAATGAACAGAGCTCTAGATTGAGAATATGCACATGCATGGAAGGCATCCAACAATTATACAAAGACACGCAGGAACCATCAAGTATAATCATGCAAACATAATTCGGTTCTTCATCCAACTTTGATGCAATAAAATATAGGAAATCTTTCATACATTTCATAACTTGTTAAAAGACCAGTTCATGCATTTTAGGACTAAAAAATAAGAACGGAAGATCCTTACCTTGGACTATTAAATCATAAAATCAATGGAAGACCGAAAAGCATAATTTCTAATTTGCAGAGACAACTTCCGAGATTAATTACTCTTAAATGAACCATTAAAACTTAATCTCCACCGCTCAGAATGTAGTACTTGAAATCTTTAAACTATAAGAACAAGAATAGAGTCGATCAGGCTTCGATGACTATGTCAAATGGTTGTTTTTTAAGAACCCTCAATTTCTCCAAATTTCTGAAATCTATTAACTTCTCTTTTCTTTTTCCTTTCTCCCCTCTAACTTAATCTTATAGTTTCTCCCTGCATTAACTACCCCAACTAACAACCATTCCCAAGCAACACATCCGCCCATAAGTTCCCCTTATGTTCACTTAAGCCCCAAACATTCAAGAATTCTTCTAAATTGAACTTCTTTAGACTTCTAATGATCCTTTTTAGCCTTGAGTTTACTCAATTTTCGAACTAAAACAAGAATCCCCTACATGATCTCTTGTTCGAGTTGTTACTCGATTTCTTCCCTTATTTTTAATTCGTCTTCTTGTGAAACGTTCTTGGGAGTGAATGAATGGCTTCTATTAGTAGTATCCGTCGTACGTTTTGTTGTTGATCTTGTACCAGAACTCGAATAGCTTCCTTCACTTGTACCATCACCTTCATCATCAGGGATATTGTAGAATAAGTTCGATCAAATCACTGTGGATTCATTGAAGAAATGCGCTGATTTCGACTTTGATGATGACCGAGTGTTTTCCATCTTGTGAAAAAAACACAAAGGGTGTGTTTGTTTCATGGAATTGATTTTGGAATTGGAATTCCAATTCTATGAATTTCCATGGAATTATAAGAAACTTAAATTCTGAGGTTTTCCAATTCTATAGAATTCCAAGAGTTAGAATCCTAAGAAATTCCCATTCCAAATAATTAAATTCCTTTGTTTGGTAAACTATGAAATTGATGTGAAATTCAATTCTAATTTTAATTTATTTGTTTGAAATATAAAAAAAAAATCACATAATTAAAAATAAAATGAAAAAACGCTTCTAGTGTGAAAATGCTAATGTTCTCCTAATACAAATAGACAAAGTACCTTTGAAGTAAAATGACAAAAATACCAATGTTAAAAGAATTATTGGTGTAAAATAACGGAAATATTTTTGTTTGCAAAATTAAAAGAATATTCATAGTGCTGAAGAAACTCTTTATACAGTAAAACCTCTATACAATAATACTCTGTATAAGGATAACCTCCTTATAGTTTCAGTTATAAATAAGAATAAACTTTACATTGTAATATTTCATGTTTTTTTAATGACCATCCTTAAGAAATTTACCTCCATATAGTAATAATAAAATAACATTAAATTTTAAATATATTTATATATCAATAATTATATAAATATGATACATTAAACTTAAGATGATATGAAATACTTATGTAAAAGTTGTCTGTGACAATGGCTTAATTTTTTGGGTTAATATGTTATCCTTTAACTTGCGCGTTCATAGTAACTCGTCAACACAATCATTGTATGTAAATGAATGAATCTTCTAAATATAATATATAGACAATGTATATGCATGATGTACACACATATTTTTTTTAAACTCATGAATCTTTTATATCTTTTAAATTCATGTTTTTGAAATATAAAGTGACATATGTCCAAGTGTCATATAATATATATTAGTTCTTTTTTTAAAAATTATAATTATTATATGTAAGCCTCTATTTAAGAATAACCTCCATATAATAATATTTTTCTGTGGTCCCTAGAGTATTACTGTATAGAGGTTTTTACTGTAGTATGAATTTGATAAATACAGTTGAAAAATGAAAATATTTTGATAAAAATGACGAAAATATCTCTAGTAGAAAATAACAAAAAATTTCGGGTATAAAAAATGAAAATTACCCACTAAAGTTAAAAATATACCTTTTTGCGTAATATGAAGAAAATTTTATGGTCCAATTTTTTTAAAATGTATTTGTTACAAAATGACAAAAATATCCTTGTTAAATTGGAATTAACTCATTGTGCATAATAACGAATATGCACTTGATAAAATATGAATAAATTTCCAATGAGGCTGACCAAGGCTGAGGCCTCATGACGTAGAGGTCATGAGTTCAAATCCCCTCCCCGGTTCTTGAATCCCCATATTTCTTGTAATAGATAAGTCCCCCTCCCCCAATAAAAATAAAGATGAATAAATCACAAAATCATGAAATACTCTGGTGAAAATGAAGAAAATACACTCGTTGCCCCTTGGTTTAGAAAGAAAATGCCCATTTTCCAAAATGACAAATATACACTCATTATAAAAAAAATATATTTTTTTTTAAAACGAGTGGTATTTTTGTCATTTTCAACATGGTTATTCTTTTTCATTTGTATGAATGACATTTCTATTATTTTTCAACAAGTGTAATTTCATAATTTTACACCGATAATATTTTAGGCATTTCAAGTGTTTAAAGGCTAATTTTGTCATTTTTTTTATGAGAAATTTTTTCATTTTATTCAAATTTAATTTTGTCATTTTTCACAAGAGGCATTTCCCCCTTTTTTTATGTGAGCATTTTTTTGTCTTTTTGCATTAAGCACATTTTCGTCATTTCA
This sequence comes from Vinca minor, assembly GCA_026122235.1. Lineage (NCBI taxonomy): Eukaryota > Viridiplantae > Streptophyta > Magnoliopsida > Gentianales > Apocynaceae > Vinca > Vinca minor. Next base: position 11,748,291 of record JAOCZM010000011.1, on the reverse strand, counting down.
ATTTCATCAAAAACATGTGGGTCAGTTTTAATCATACGGATTTTAAGCTATTTGAGTCAAAGGTGATTTTTTTATTTGGGTCACCATTTTGAGCCGAGGGTATTTTCGTCATTTTGCGTCAAGAGTATTTTCGAAATTTTTTACCATGGATGTTTTGGTGATTTTATGTTATGTATGTTTGTAATTTAAAAAAAAATGGAATTGATTTTGTAATTGAGTGGGTTGGAATTGGAAATTCCAATTTCAAAATTTTGTTGTGAGCCAAACAAGATAATTGAAATTTCAATTCGAATTCCATGATTTTGTTGATAGCCAAACAAGAAAATTGAAATTGAAAAACCAATTCCAATTCCAGGAGGCGTGTTTGTTTCTTGGAATTGGAATTCCAATTCTATGAAATTTCGTGGAATTACAAGAAATTGGAATTCTAAGGTTTTCCAATTCTATGGAATTCCAAGAATTGGAATCCTAAGAAATTTCAATTCCTAATAATTAAATTCATTTATTTGGTAAACTATGGAATTGATGTGGAATTCAATTCTAATTTTAATTTATTTGTTTGTGTAAAACACAAGAGGGGGGGGTGGGGGTGGGGGGTGAATTGGGTTTTAATCAATCTTGGAAACTTTTTCTATTCTTTGCAATGCTAGTGTAAGTTTGAGCAAGATGAATAAAAGCAATGCAAAACCCAACAACAAGACAAAGGATTTATAGTGGTTCGACTCACTCAGAATCTACATCCACTACCTTGAGCCGCACCCAAGGATTTTAAACAACTTCACTAAGAAGAATGTTTACACTTGTGGCTAACTCACTAAGAGTTTTACAACACAACCACACAAGAAAAACTCACTATGAGCTTGCCCACACTAAGTAGGACATTTACAACAATTACCCAATCACTAAGAAAGGGAATAAGAATGTTTAATACAAAGATTGTTCACTCTTCTAAGTGAAAGATATTACCTTTGAAGTACTACAATGATAAGCTCTTTGAACATAAGTAGCACACACTTTGTCTTGCTTTTGAAAGAACACTCTTCAATGATTTAGATCATAAGGATGAAGTGTTTTTGCTTTGAGAGTGTTTAGACTTGATAAGAAATCAATGTAAATGTTATGTGCAAGTCTTGGAGTCATTCTCTAGCTTTGGAGTATTTATACATTTCAAAATAGGCTGAAAAACGACTCTTTAATGGTAAAAAAACGGCTAGTTTTTACAGAGTTCGGTTGACCGAACAGAACACCTCGGATGACCCTAAGTCACCTCGGTTGAGCCGAAGCTAGGTCGGTCGACCGACCCTGATCTTAGGTCGGCCCGAAGCCACTTTTACACCTCTCAGTTTCTCTTCGGTTGATCCGAGGAAAGCTCGGATGATCCGACCTTCTGAGCTTTGAGAGATGTTGATTTTTCACACGTTTTGAAATCTATTGAAGTCTAAAAGGTTTTCTCAATATGTAACAAGTAAGAGCATTAGAAAACCGTTTTAAAAGACTTATACTTTGAAATCAAAGGTTTTTGAAATACGAACACATGTAAGGATCATTTTGAAACTTAGCCTTTTGAAAACGTGTTTATGAAAACATGCAATACTTGAGTGTAGAGCTTATGTTCATGAGAGCTTTGGTTAGAGCTATATAAGATAACTACTTATGACGACAAAGCTAAACTAACCAAACCTAAGTCTTCAATCTTCAATCTTGATAAATGAGCCTTGCATAACTTTGAATCTTGATACCAATGGCTTGATTGAAGTACTTAGAGCTTCCATAATGAGTTCCGATATTCTATCACAAAGATTAAGATCATTAGACACAACATCAAAAGTTTGTCCAATATCAAAAACTGAGTTTGTTCGCCCTTAGGGCTTACAATCTCCCCCTTTTTGATTATGACAAACTTTTATGTAATAAGATAGAATATGGACAAAATTAAGAACAAGGAAGCATGGCAAAAAGTTAAAGATCAATTAAGAGCAATGACTAGTGCTTTAAAAGATAAAACAAATGAAGACAAAAGCACTTAGTCATGATAACTTCTTTTTGCCATATAATCTAGGGACTCTTAGAAGAGCCCTATTTCCCAACCAACCTCCTTTCCTCCTTCCTTCCATTTAATATGTTTTGAGACATAAGATATATAAAAAGCTCCCCCTCAAAACATGCCGGAAAGGATAAAAAACATGATTAATACACCAAGATTAATACACCATTTTAGCAAGATTAATACACTATTTTTCTCCCCCTTTGGCATAATCAAAAAGACTTCAAACTCCAAAGATATAAGGGTGTACTTGCAAAAACATAAACAGTTCATAGCACAAGCAAAGTTAATACACCAATTTTCTGAAGAATGATCTTTTTGAATAAGCTTGGTTGATTTCAAAATACAAAGAATCCATAATGACACATAAATATAAAGATGGTTATATATGGCTCAAAAAGAATATCAACCTAAGTTAAAAACAAAGGAGATAAGGAATATAACCTTTAAGCACAATCTCCCGTTTATAAAACATACGATGTTAGCTATTTGAGATAAAACCAAGTTTGATACCAATTGACAAATTTTAAAACATGATACCAATTGTAAATATAGCCAATTGTAACACACGTTTGAAAATATAGCTAACAAAGTACTAGTGGAAGTGATACCATGAATTCATAAGTTAAGCACATGTATCACAACCAAAAGAAGTAGATGAAGTGTAAGATAACACTTTGAGTACATTCCTCTAACAAGTTAATGGTTAGCTAAATGAGTGTAGCAACTCTTGAAGCATGACTAACCAAAAACCCAAATGAGATCACAAAAGTTATGAAAGAAAAGATTATGATCTCATAGTTATTAAGGAAGAGTATATGTGATACCAAATGTAAGAAATAACCAATTGTAAATAAATAAACATATATAACACATATAATTCCCAAAATAACTTACACAAGTTGGCTATAAAATACGAAAGAAGAAAAACAAGCCAACAAGTGATGTGATGATGTAAAATATGAACAATTTAGCATACATCACAATTATGAGTTTACATCCTAAGTCAAGCATCTAGACGATCAACCACAAAAGATTAATGCTATAGACTTGAATATAAACACAACAACATCCCTATATGCAATAAAGATCAAGTAAAAACAAAACATAGCATATACAAACTCCCCCAAAGCATAAGACACTAAATAATAGAGGGGAGGGGGGTTATAGCACATAAGGATAAAAAACAAAACAATGATCACTAACAAGGGATGAGTTAAGCCTTGCACCTCAATGCTCTTTGAGCTTGGACTTCTTACCATTTTGGTTGATCTTCTTTATCAACAAGTCCATAGAGGCCTTTTGTGTGATCTATTTCATGATCATCACTACTATTTGAAGCTCATTGAGAGGTTGACATGTGATTGCTCCATTTTCTTTGTTGTTCATCCTTGATTGATGAAATGAAAGCAATCTCCTCTTCTTTTCATGACAATTGTAGAGTCATCATTGATGGGTGACTTTTCTTTGATGAACCCTCTACAATCTTGTGATCCTTGACATTTGACTCTTTTCTTGGAGTTTTAGCTCATTTGTGCCTTCCTTGTAGTTCATAACTTCTTCTTGAAGTTTAGAACTCTTTGTTACCTACAAGGAATTCTTGAAAACAAATATGGTACCTTTTTAAAGGTCCTTCATGATTAGTTCAATATCTCAAGTAGCACATATATGCATAAGGATCATGCAAATAAAAAACCAAGACAACTAGATGGATTCTTAAATGAATATGACATGACAAAACAAGAATCAATCAAGTTGCATATGCTACATCTCATAGATACCTTAGCTAAATAAAGCATGGATAATAAAGAGCAAGCTAAAGGTTATCTATATAATTATAAAATTCAAGAATGTGAGATGCAACATATATAAGAGCAAGCATATATAAAAATATATATATCAAAAACACTTAAACACATTAATTAAAGTGTTAAGAGAAGGTGATTTTGATACCTTTGCTTTCTTACCAAGTGATGAAGATATTGGATTTATACTAAGGCTCTTGTCATCACTTGATGCTTTGCTCTTTGTATTTGAGCAACTTGGTTCTCCAATTGATCAACATTTGAGCTTTGAGAATCCAAGTGTTTAAGGAGTGCTTTTGAATTTCTTCTTTTGACACATCTCTTTTAACTTCTCCCCAATGCCACTTCTCTTCGAATCAAGTCCATTGAAGCTTTGTGGCATGCATCTAACTTATAAGAACCTATAAGATTAAGGGAAGAGTAGCTTTTGGTACCCACTTTTGTTTGGGTCCATGGGGGTTAGTTGAAGTGAGCTTAACTCTCCAAATGATTTTAACCCCCCTTTCAATCTTCTTCTTAACATGGCATCTAACACAAGAGTGACCATGTTTTCCACAATATGTGCAATGAATATGTGGCTTAGAAGATTTGTGAGCATGCACAAGATAACTACTTGGCCTATGTGACATTCTAGCATTTACAACATGATTCTTAGGTTTAAGCGAAGAGCTAGCAATATCAACAAGTTTAGCAATATAATCAAGACCATGTTTATCAAGAGAAGCACATTGCATGCCAAGAATTTGATCAAGATTTTTCTTACCCTTTGTAAAGTTTTCAACAAGAAAGGTAAGGTCTTTAACTTTGTTTTTCAAAAGATCAAATTCAACAAGCTCGTTTTCTAAAGATGACAATTGATCACAAGCTTCTTTGTGTTGTAATGAAGATGAATTGCAAGTAGTAATAAGACTTTCGTTTTCATGTTTCAAGCAATTAACATCAACACACAACTTTTCGTTTTCATCAACCAAAGTAGATTTTTCCTTGAGCAAAGATTCAATTTTAAGCTTCATTTCTTTGTTTTGCTTTGCACATTTTTTCAATTGATCATACATATCAATTAAAAGCACATTAGGATCATCCTCCTCATCATCATAAGAATTTGAAGTAGAAGGAGAAGGATGTACCTCATTACCAAATGCCATGAAGCACAAGTTGGCGTATTCATCATCACCGTCATCACTTGAAATGCTTAGTCCTTCATGAGTATCTTCAAGCGTTTTCCACATAGAGTGGGCGGATTTGCTTCCAAGGACACGGTTGTACTCCTCCGGACTTAAGGCACAACTAAGAATGTTCATGACCTTATAATTTCGAGTCATTTTCATGTACTCATCTTCATTTAGCTCATTGTCCAGTCTTTGGAGTTTGAACACCATCCACTACTTTCATCGGTACATATGGACCTTCTTCAAATATATGCCATAACGAATAATCTATGGAGCATACATATATCTTGAATCGGTCTTTCCAATCATCAAAATTATTTTTATCAAGAAGTGGTGGTCTATCGATGGAAGACCCCTCTTGGTATGCTAAAGCGGAATATTCGGCCATAATCTTTTCTTCAAGCGGATAGACTAAAGATGAAGACGAGGCTCTGATACCAATTGTAAAACACAAGAGGGGAGGGGGGGGATTTGAGTTTTAATCAATCTTGGAAACTTTTTCTATTCTTTGCAATGCTAGTGTAAGTTTGAGCAAGATGAATAAAAGCAATGCAAAACCCAACAACAAGACAAAGGATTTATAGTGGTTTGACTCACTCAGAATCTACATCCACTACCTTGAGCCGCACCCAAGGATTTTAAACAACTTCACTAAGAAAAATGTTTACACTTGTGGCAAACTCACTAAGAGTTTTACAACACAACCACACAAGAAAAACTCACTAAGAGCTTGCCCACACTAAGTAGGACTTTTACAACAATTACCCAATCACTAAGAAAGGGAATAAGAATGTTTAATACAAAGATTGTTCACTCTTCTAAGTGAAAGATATTACCTTTGAAGTACTACAATGATAAGCTCTTTGAACATAAGTAGCACACACTTTGTCTTGCTTTTGAAAGAACACTCTTCAATGATTTAGATCATAAGGATGAAGTGTATTTGCTTTGAGAGTGTTTAGACTTGATAAGAAATCAATGTAAATGTTATGTGCAAGTCTTGGAGTCATTCTCTAGCTTTGGAGTATTTATACATTTCAAAATAGGCTGAAAAACGACTCTTTAATGGTAAAAAAACGGCTAGTTTTTACAGAGTTCGGTTGACCGAACAGAACACCTCGGATGACCCTAAGTCACCTCGGTTGAGCCGAAGCTAGGTCGGTCGACCGACCTGATCTTAGGTCGACCGAAGCCACTTTTTACACCTCTCAGTTTCTCTTCGGTTGATCCGAGGAAAGCTCGGATGATCCGACCTTCTGAGCTTTGAGAGATGTTGATTTTTCACACGTTTTGAAATCTATTGAAGTCTAAAAGGTTTTCTCAATATGTAACAAGTAAGAGCATTAGAAAACCGTTTTAAAAGACTTATACTTTGAAATCAAAGGTTTTCGAAATACGAACACATGTAAGGATCATTTTGAAACTTAGCCTTTTGAAAACGTGTTTATGAAAACATGCAAGACTTGAGTGTAGAGCTTATGTTCATGAGAGCTTTGGTTTGAGCTATATAAGATAACTACTTATGACGACAAAGCTAAACTAACCAAACCTAAGTCTTCAATCTGCAATCTTGATAAATGAGCCTTGCATAACTTTGAATCTTGATACCAATGGCTTGATTGAAGTACTTAGAGCTTCCATAATGAGTTCCGATATTCTATCACAAAGATTAAGATCATTAGACACAACATCAAAAGTTTGTCCAATATCAAAAACTGAGTTTGTTCGCCCTTAGGGCTTACAGTTTGAAACACCAAAAAAATTACATAATTAAAAATAAAATGAAGAAAATGCATCTAGTGTGAAAATGCTAATATTCTTCTAATAAAAATATCCAAAGTACCTTTGAAGTAAAATGACAAAAATACTCTTGTTAAAAGAATTTTCAATGTAAAATAACGAAATATTTTTGGTTGCAAAATTAAATGAATATTCATAGTGCTGAAGAAAATCTTTATAGTATGAAGTGGATAAAATACCGTTGAAAAAAGAAAATATTTTTGATGAAAATGACGAAAATACCCCTAATAGAAAATGATGAAGTTTTTCAGGTATAAAAAATGATGAAAATTCCTACTAAAGTTAAAAATATACGATTTTGCGTAATATGAAGTAAACATTTATGGTCCAAATTTTAAAAAACGCATTCGTTGCAAAATTACAAAAATACCCTTGTTAAAGTGTAATTAGCTCATTATGTATAATAACGAATATGTACTTGATAAAAGATGAATAAATCACAAAATGAAGAAAATACTCTGATGGAAATGAAGAAAATACCTTTTGTCCATTGGTTTAGAATGGAGAAAAAAGCCCATTTTTCAAAATGACAAAAATACCCTTATTGTAACATTTTCATTGTTTTAAAAAACAAAATAGTGGTATTTTTGTCATATTCATCATGGTTATTCTTTTTTATTTGGTACGAATGACATTTATATTATTTCTCAACGACTGTATTTTCGTCATTTTACACCGATAATATTTTAGGCATTTCAAGTAAACAATTTTTTTTTTTTTTTTTATAATTTTTGTATAAAGGCTAATTTTGTCATTTTTTTGTTAAGAGAAAATTTTACATTTTATTCAAAGTTGATTTTGTCATTTTGCACAAGAGGCATTTCCCCATTTTTTTTATGGGAGCATTTTTTTGTCTTTTTGCATTAAGGGCGTTTTCGTCATTTTTCATCAAAAAATTTGGGTCATTTTTAATCATTTGAATTTTAAGCTATTTTAGACAAAGGTAATTTTTTCCATTTTGCGCGAAAGTATTTTTCATTATTTTGAGCCGAGGGTATTTTCGTCATTTTGCGTCAAGAGTATTTGCGTAAATTTTTACCATGGATGTTTTGGTGATTTTAAGTATGTTTGTGATTTTTTTTTTAAAAAAAATCGTTTGTTTTTTCCCAAGGGTATTATTGTAATTTTGTACTAACGATATTTTTCGACATAAAACAAAAGGTACTTTTGTCATTTAAACGAATAATATTAACTATTTTAGATTAAGGGTGGGTTTGTTTCCATGGAATTGGAGCTTTGGAATTGGAATTCCAATTCTCTAGTTTGGCTCTCTACAAAATTTTGAAATTGGAATTTCAATTTCACAAAATCAATTCCATTTTATAATCAAAGAATTTGAATTCAAATTCCACAAGATTTATGGTAGGTTATAAATATATTATACATACAAGTTATTTTCCCTTTCATAAATAAATATATATAAAATGACCAAATTACCCTTAATGTAAAATGACAAAACACCCCTAGTTCAAATGACTAAAGTACCCTTAATTTAAAATAGCTAATTTTATTCGTTTAAATGACAAAAATACATTTTGTACGATGTCGAAAAATACCGTTAGTGCAAAATTACAATAATACCCTTGGCACAAAACAATGATTTTTTTTTTTATATAAAAAAAATCACAAACATACATAACATAAAATCACCAAAACAACTATGGTAAAAAATTACGAAAATACTCTTGACGCAAAATGACGAAAATACCCTCGGCTCAAAATGATGAAAAATCACTTTCGCGCAAAATGAAAACAATTACCTTTGGATCAAATAGCTTAAAATTAATATGATTAAAAATGACTCAATTTTTTTTTATGAAAGATGACGAAAATACTTTGGCGTAAAATGACGAAAATGCCCTTAATGCAAAAAGACAAAAAAAAACACTCCCATAAAAACAATTGGTAAAATGCCTCTTGTGCAAAATGACAAAATTAACTTTGAATAAATTGAAAAAAAATTATCTTAACAAAAAATGACAAAATAAGCTTTGTAAAAAATTCGTTTACTTTAAATGCCTAAAATATTATCGGTGCAAAATGGCGAAAATACACTTGTTGAGAATAATAGAAATGTCATTCATACCAAATGAAAAAGAATAATCATTATGAAAATGAAAAAGTTACCACTCGTTAAAAAAAAATGAAAATTACATAATATGGGTATTTTTGTCATTTTGGAAAATGGACATTTTTTCCATTATAAAGTAATGGGCAAAGGTTATTTTCTTCATTTTCATCAGAGCATTTCCATTATTTTGTGATTTATTCATCTTTTATCAAGTACATATTCGTTATTTTGCACAATGAGCTAATTCCACTTTAACTAGGGTATTTTTGTCATTTTGCAACGAATGCAATTTTTTTTATTTTATAAAATTGGACCATAAATTTTTTCTTCATATTATCCAAAATGGTTTATTTTTAGCTTTAGTAGGGAGTTTTCAACATTTTCTATACCCGAAAAATTTCTTCATTTTCTACTAGGGGTATTTTCGTCATTTTCCATCAAAAATATTTTCTTTTTTTTAACGGTATTTTATCCAATTCATACTATAAATATTTTATTCATCACTATGAATGTTCTTTTAATTTTGCAACAAAAAATATTTCCGTTATTTTACGTCGATAATTCTTTTAGCAAGGGTATTTTTGTCATTTTACTTCAAATGTACTTTGGCTATTTATATTAGGAGAATATTAGCCCTTTCATACTATATGCAATTTTTTTCATTTTATTTTTAATTATGTGATTTTTTGGTGTTTCAAACAAATAAATTAAAATTAGAATTGAATTCCACCTCAATTCCGTAGTTTTACCAAACAAAGGAATTGAATTATTTGGAATTGGAAAACCTTAGAATTCCAATTTCTTGTAATTCCATGGAATTTCATAGAATTGGAATTCCAATCCCAAGAAATAAACACATCCTAAGATTACTTTAGTCATTTGTACTAGGGGTGTTTTGTCATTTTACAATAAGGGTACTTTGGTCATTATATATATATATATATATATATATATATATATATATTTATGAGAGATAAAATAACGTGTACGTATGGTATATTTATAACCTACAATAAATCTTGTGGAATAGGAATTCAAATGATTTGATTATAAAATGTAATTGATTTTGTCGAATTTAGGAGGTTGGAATTCCAATTCCAATTCTAAAATTTTGTTGAGAGCCAAACAAGAGAATTGGAATTTCAATTTCAATTACATGATTTTGTTGATAGCCAAAGAAGAAAATTAGAATTGGATTTTCAATTCCAAATCCAAAACTCCAATTTCAGGGAAACAAACCCTAAAGATTTCTTAATATGTTATGAAGTCATTGATTTGATGGACTCGTCGATCCAACAATTTTTCAAAAGTTGATGGGCTACAATATGGAGTTTACAAATATATAGACATGGGCATACCGTCAAAAGTGCCGGCATTCATTTCTTTTCAAGTCGCGCACACACATTTTAGATATATAAAACGAGAATAAGTAGTTCTCTTAATACGTACATAAATATTTTCTTTTACTCTTACCAGATTAAATGTTTATCATTATCAATGTTTAATAGAGGGATTATTACATTAATAAACAAAATATAAGATACCATAGCAGAAAATTTTGAATATTGCATGAAAGTGAGAACAAGTGTAACATTTTTCTATATATATCCAAATTTGCATTTTACTCTTTTATATTTGCAGCATGTAAATCATAAAGCTAGTGATATTGCCAAGGCAGAATTCCTCCTGCCAAGGCAATTTGCCTTTAAATGACTAAATTATCCTTTTGGTCAATATTAATCTCTCTCAATTAATTTATTTTTCAATATTTTCTTCACTAATCTATTCACACACAATCTCTAATTTTCACTCTCTTATATCAACAATCATCTTGATCTCTCCAATATTTTCTTCCATAATATATCCACACTCAATCTCTAAATTTCTCTTTCTCTTAGCAACACGTTGGGGGTAATGAATCTGGACCTGAATTTGTACCACCACCATTTAATCCTACGACGCCAACATATTTTGGGGCTGCATTCAATTTGATGACGTAGTTAATGCGAGAATCAGCATAACCTAACTAAGGTGCTACAAAATCAACAGAATCAGTTCAACCAGAGTTTGGGGTAAGTTAAGACACTGAGGATCCGGGAATTTACTATGAAAGACTAAAGAAGATTATGATGGTATCATTTGATGGTACCATGACTGCTGATCATGCTGAGGAGTGGTTGGAAGAAATGGAACAAAACTTGAGGATAATTAGGGTACTTGAGGGTGCAAAGGTTGATGTACTTGTTACATCACTCGTTGGAAGGGACAACAGAATGGTGGAGGGGTGTTGCCCCTATATATAAACAAGGGGGACAACCCATCACTTAGGTACAGTTTATAGGTGCGTTCTTGGAACAATACTTCCCTAAAACATACAAGATGGAAAGACAGAATCGGTTTTCAATTTGAAACAAACTGAGGGAATGTTTGTGGAAAAATACGCTGGATTGTTCAATGCACTAGGAAAGTGTGCTGGTACAATTATTCATGACCTTGAGATGAGAAACCAGAAGTTTGTTATGGGATTGTTGTTAAGGATCAGAGGGAGACTTTCAGGTAATCCTCCTACTACTTTCAGAGAGGCTTACCCAAGGAGTTTAAAAAAAGGTCAGATTTGGAGAGAACATAGAAAAGAACACTTACAACGATGACTCAAGGACAAGTTCACGTCCTAATGTTAATGCTCCATTTGCTCGAAAGAGGTTTACTCCCACATCGGGACCTACCAACACTTTTAGGTCAGAAGTAAAGACGAGGGCCAATTTGGTTAGACTCGGGGGACCAGCAGGGGCACTTAGCGGTTCTTTACCTACATTGGAGGTATATCAAGTTTGGCAAAAAGCACTCGGGAGAATGTCATTAGATCAATGGGGCTTGCTTTAGATGCGGGAAAATAGATCATCAAGTCAGTCAGTGCACTATGTCGATTCAGAACACATGTCTGACTACAATAGCAAAACAACAAAAGTTGGTGATACAAGACAGAAGTCGAATGCCTCGACTTTTCGCTCTAACTCAGCAAGAGGAAGGGGATGCTTCTGATGTGATCACATGTACGCTTCTAATAAACTCAGTACCTGCATTCACACTCTTTGATTGTGGAGCTACCCATTCATTTGTGTACCGTATATTTGCTAAAGTACTTAAGACCTCCCTTACTTGTTGTTTGGACAATTATAGAGTAATGGTACCTAATGGAAAGATTTTAGAATCTAATTTGATGTATAAGGTACTAGAAGCGGACCCTATACAGTTACATATAGTAGATTTTGATGTGATTTTGAGTATGGACTGGTTGTATGCTCATCATGCCTTAGTGGATTTCCGTGAAAGGAATATACATTTTATGACTGGGGATCAGGGAGTTGTGTAATTTCTGGTTTCAGATAAGAAGAAGAGAGGTTGCAGTATGCATGTAATATCGGCGATGAAAGCGAGAAAATATATTAAAAATGGGTTGCAAGGCTTTTATGGCTTACGCAGTGCTGAAGGATGATAAGAAGGAAGTCCGACTTGAGGGCGTTCATATTGTGAGGGAGTTCGAGGATGTCTTTCCCGACGATTTGCTAGGTGGAACGGGAAAATTTATTTTGAGATTTTTTTACAACTTGGCGCAGAGCCTATCTCTAAGGCCCCGTATCGTATAGCACCTGCGGAGTTGAGGGAGTTGAAGGATCAACTCCAAGAACTTATTTGCAAGAAGTTCATAAGACTCGAAGTTTTTTCACCTTGGGCGATCTGGTTTTGTTTGTGAAGAAGAAAGATGGTAGCATGAGAATGTGTATTGATTACCGTGAGCTAAACAAGATAACCATCAAGAACCGATATCCCCTCTCTTGAGTCGACGACTTGTTTGATCAATTGAAAGGTGCAAAAGTATTTTCTAAGATTGACTTCAGATCGGGTTACCACAAACGGATAATTAAACCCGAAGACATTCCCAAAAGTGTCTTTCGAACCCGGTTTGGGTACTATGAGTTCATTTTTATGCTATTTGGAATGACTAATGCACAGACGACTTTCTTGGAGATGATAAATCGAGTATTCCTGGATTGTCTAGATAAGTCCGTGGTGGTATTCATCGACGACATTTTGATTTATTCACCGTCGGATGAAGCTCACAAAGAGCACCTAAGAGTGGCGTTGGAGATTTTGAGGAAAGAGAAGTTATACGCCAAGTTTAGTAAATGTGAGTTTTTGTTGAGAAGTGTGTCGTTTATGGGACATGTTGTTGAAGGGATTCATGGGCATAAACTCGTTCTAAACACCCATTAATCGTCCCCGGAAGGATTCACTCATACTATAGAAATAGAAAAATAGACGAAAATACTTACGATTTTCGGTTAATGGTTTCTGACTCAAGATGTTGTGTTGCGACCACCAAAAGCCTTCCCTTTACGGAATTGCGCTCTACTCGGTATCCACGCGACGAAACGAACAGCCGAGTGCTAGCTCTTCGTTTTCGAGTTTCGGAAATCTAGAGAGAAGGGATGACAGAAATCTCTATTTCGGTAAAAGGTTTTGCGGCTATAAAAAAGTATATCTAGAGTTTCGGCCAAGAGAGATTATATATCCGTGAGAGATTGTTCTGAAAATCAACTCCCACGTCATCCTAATCTATTCTGGTAGTGCGAGTTTTTATCACATAATAACTCCCACGTAATCCCAGCGAAAGCACAAATACCGAAAATGGCCATCATTAATCTCTAATTCGAATAATTACATTTTATCATTCTCAAAAAGAATAAATGTCATATACAATGAACCTCGACACTTACTAGATTCATTGAATCTAGACATAAATCTCGTTAACTCGTTTATGTGTGTGACCCTGTAGGTTCATAACACAATGGCAATGAAGACAACTCTTAGTAGTAGTACGTGTTCATAAATCACAAGCGGTCCCTAACAGGACATTGTGACTACCCAGAGTGAATGAATGTACGGTGGAACCTAATATCAATCCACTATTTAATCCGTTTGTCTCGCGATATCCAAATTAAGTATAAGGCATGGTAGTTGTCACCCTTATAAATCTTAATTGTATTTATGCTCGATCTCCAGGTAGACTGTTCAAACAAATAGTATTTAATAACCACTTTATTAAATACATTTGAGCACGACCATGAATTTAAACAGTCTTTCCTATAGAGGGGCTCATGGATATCTCTCTTTAATAAGAGAAGGACAAATCCCTTACGATGCTTCTCATATGCAAGCCATGATAGGATACTACATCCGATCATCAGACGTATTAATTACTCGATTAAAAGTAACGTCTGACTGAGTCAAAACATAGCTCCATTCATGCTGGAAACGATGAATACATAAGGTCTAAGGATTTCAAATAGTATTGAGGAAGTAATACTTATGACTAAAGAACCATGAAGTATTACTTCTCTTTCGGATGACGTCCGATACAATATATCCTATTACACTTGATCAGTAAAACATAATCATCAATAAAATATCATAGATACAATATATCCAATATATTATATATATGATATGATTTGTATCCATTACACTTAATCAGTAAAACATAATCATCAATCAAACATCATACTAGTTTTATTTCATTGTATTTACGGAAAACTAGGGACAATTAGAATAGTAATTGCATAAGCTAATGAGTTTTACTATCAAATCACATATTTGATATTCAAAAGCAAAATTAACTATTCAAATGACATTCTCAAAATATATAAAACGTACAACATATACTAATGGTCCTAGGGCACTACTAATAGTTGTAGGGGCACGTTGTATCAGCTGGAATAGTGTCAATGGATCCTAGTAAGATTTAGGAAATTGTGGATTTCGAAATACCCGAAGGGGAGAACCTAAACTTTTTATATTTTTCTACCAAATTCTTTTCCTAAGTGATCACCTTAACAACAATTATGTTCATTAATCATATAAGGTGAATTAAAGGATTATCACTTAGATGACTTATGTGTGTATATGCAACACATATGAATACAAGACAATGAATATGATCATGGATTGTCTAGGTGGAGATTCCTATATGCAAAGCTTGTAGGAAAAACACACAAGTCATGAGGTGTAGCATTTAGTAAGTTATATATATAGCTATAAGCATCTCTAAATGCAATTCCTATTGCCCAAGCCAAGGAAAGAGATAACAAGCAAGTTGGTTAACTCTAATATAAGCCAAGAAGATAGACACAAATAGCCCAAGATAATATTAGAGATAACAAGCAAATTGACTAACTCTATATACACAATATATGGTATAAGCAAACAAGTTCATGAACACATAAACAAAAGTATAATGAAGAACTTGAATGTAAAGAGATAGAGTTAGAAGATCAAACACAAGGATGTAGAGTAGTTCGATCACAACGGTCTACATCCACTACCTTGGGACACACCCAAGGATTTTGGCACCTTTCCACTATGCTTGTCTTGAGAGATTACATGAAAGGACAAACCAACTAATGGTCTTTTACACACTCATGTAACCTTCCACCCTTGGGAACTCTTTCTCTAACCTAGTCTACTAAGTGAGGAGGTTTTACGAACACATCAACCCTACTTCTATTTCGGGTTCACCATTCACTCTAGTTCGTATGATTACAAGAAAGATCCACTCCAACTACAGGAGGCCCAAAACCACCACTCTCACAAACAAGCCTTGCCACTTAACCCTTTACAAAGAAAGATAATCTCAACATATGAGATTTTACATTTAAGCTCAAGAAAAAGAAATTCCTCTAAGGATTGGATATTACAATTAAAGATCTAATTCATATTTAAGAATGAAAGAATAAGTAAATGAAGCTCTTTCTCAAATATAAATATTTTGATGAATGATTGGAAGAGTTTAGCTTAGGAAAGTGTTTGATTTGCTTGTCTAAAACTTGTATACTAAGACCCCTCTATTGGCTTGAGCAAAGAACAAATTTCAACCTTAAAGGCTTTTTATAGGGTTAAAAAAAATGCAAGCAAATCGAGTTACAACGGCTATATTTTTGCCTTAACAAGATATTGTCGGTCGACCGAACTAGTCAGTCGGTCACCTGAAATAGTCTTAAAGTTAAGATCAAAGGCTTTTGTCTTGATCTCGGTAGACCGTGATGAGTGGTCCGGTTGACCGACCTGAAGTAAGTCTTTCGAGATATTTATAATCGTTGGAGTCTTGGAACATTCAAAAGAGATAAAGCACAAAAGACAATTCGTCTACCAGATAACACATGTCGGTCGACCGGACTTCATTAGGTCGCCCGAGGTCTAAGACCCGGTCGACCAGACTTCGGTCCATAAGTGGTTTTTCCATTTGATCAACTTTCTAATGTTCTCAAACTCATGCCTAAGTGTTTTTGAAAGATATTTAAAGTATTTTAAAGATCTTATGCATTAATCAACACTTAAAAAATGTTTTGCAAAACATTTGAAAGATTAAATCAAAGTATGAAATATGGTTTTGAAAACATGCAAGAGTATGAGCTTCATCATACTATAAACTAACATTAATCAAATAATATTAGTCACAAGAGATATACCTATAAGCATCTTGACTAATCTTCTTCTTAGTCTTCAATTGTTTAAGATGAGTTCCTCTTTGAGCTTGGACTTGAGACCTTTGATCAACCTCTTCTTGTGATGAAGTCCTTTGAAGACTTGTCAAGTTGTTGTATCTTGAACTTCAATACTTGTTGATCTTCCTTTGATTTTGCAATATCTTCCATTAGCATGATGGATGATCTTTTGATTTGTGCTATGGAGACTTGCAAAATGTAGCTTCTTCATATTGTAGAATGATCTTTGATGTCCACAAGAAGCTACCTTTCAATGCATGTGTGAGTTCATAATATCCCAACCTTGAAACACATGCTAACACAAACATTAGAACTTCTCAATGTCTTGTTATCATCAAAACAACATTGATCACATTAGCCCTTAGGGCTTACAATCTCCCCCTTTTTGATGATGACAAAACATTGATGCAAATGAGAATAAATTTACAAAAGTATAAAGCAATTAAGCACAAAATATCAAAGCATGAGATAAGGATGCATATGTTCAAGGCAAGTAGATGTTTTGAAAAATCATTCTACTCCCCTATTTTAAAGAATTCATTATCTCTCCCATTTTGCAAAGTTCTTAGCTTCTCCTTTTGTAAAATTACTTTTCTTGGCACATTTGCAAAGCTAATTTTTCTCACCTTTTTTGTCAAAATAAAAAAGGTTTATCAGAGCGCCAATAAGAAAAGCATTTTCACATCCTTTTTGTTAAAAATAGAGATCCAAAGGATAAAAAAATGAAAATCTTTAAGGTGGGATCAAGTTTAAAGCACAGAGAAGCTTGTTGGTCAATAGTAAAGAGTTAAGTAAAAGAAAGAAAAACTAAAGACCAAAAGAAAGAAACCTTTAAAGTTATGTAATCACATCATTTGTAAAAGACCATTTAAATGAAAATATGAGTGGCCAAGAGATGATGCTTATCTAAAGATGAATGCAAGCTTTAAAAGAAACTTTTGAAGAAGTTTTAAGCTTTGTTGATTAAAAAAAAAGAGAGTACACAATGACACATAAAATCTAAAATAGTCATATGGCTCAAAAAAAATATACAGCTCAAGGTATAACATGAGGAGATGAAAGAGTAAACTTTGAAATCACAATCTCCCCTTTTATCAATTTTAGCTGTAAACAGGATGAAAATAAGTTATAAAGCTTAGCTAACAAAGACAGAATGGATGTGATACCATGAAAATATACGCTTAAGAAAGGCATATGAATCACAATCCAAAAACAAACCCAAAGAGGAAGTGTAAAGTTAACATGATGAAGAACCGCAAGGTTCGACTTAAGTTTGAGCCCGATCTTTCTTCAATTCTCGAGCTAGTTTCTATGGGAATTTAATCAACGCAACTCTAAGGGAAGGTTAATTAACAATGGAGGCTGAAACACCACAACTAGAGAAACAAGCTAGTTGATATAGTAACTCAAGAATGAATGAATTTCTATCCAGAAGTTCAAACACGAGAAGCTAAGGAATAACCTTACCAAAATATCAATATATCTAACGTAACTATTACAATGGCCGAAATCTCCCTTAAATAAAGATGAGATTTCGGTTACAAACCAATAAAAGAAATAAGAGTCTTTAAAGGATTAAGACTCTTGAAAACAAATAAGAGTCCTTGAAGAAGTAGAACTCTTGAATAACAACTTGCTATCAAGTAACTAACTAACCATAAAGTGGCGGCTAGAATCCCTTCTAACTACCAAATCTATGAAGAGTCCTAGTTGCATTAGGACTCTTTATTAACAAACTAACTAACACATGGACTACATGTCCTTTATTATAGCAATCTCTTGCTATTACACGGCTGGAATATTAAATAGCAATACTAAAAATAGTTAAAGTCTAGAATAGGCTAAAATAGACTTTAATATGTAAAAAGACTAAAATGCCCTTTTAGCCACTTTGCTTGGTTGGGCCGTGTTGAACACTTGTAAAACTCAAGAGGGTGAATTGAATGTCTTCCTCTAGGTGAAGATTAGCTTCCTCTTTAGTTTTGATACTTCGGATCAATGATGATACTTTGTCCATTGTCATCTTTGCCCTTGATCTTGTAATTGGTCCTTGAAGGTTCTTTAGGGGATCTTTGGAGTAGGGCTGCCCTTGGTATAATTCCGTATCATCCCTTCCCCCTTGAAATGCATGATTCGTCCCCGAATCATCTTCGTGATCAGATCCATAGTCTACATCAAAATCAAAAGGAGATAAGTCAGAAACGTTAAAAGTAGAATGAACGCCATACTTACCTTTGAGATCTATCTTGTATGCATTATCATTGATCTTTGAAATAACTTGGAATGGTCCATCTCCTTTCGGATGCAATTTACTTTGTCTTTCCTTTGGGAACCTATCTTTTCTAAGATGTAACCAAACATAATCTCCAACTTCAAAACAAAGTTGCTTTCGGCCTTTGTTGACATGTTTTGAAGTTTGTGCATTTTTCTTCTTAATGCTCTCGGAAACATGTTGATGAAGTTGTTGTATATATTCTGCCCTAGAATCACCTTCTACATTATAATACTCATCAACAGGTAAAGAAATTAGATCCAACGGGGTTAAGGGGTTAAAGCCATAAACAATTTCAAATGGAGAATTATTCGTAGTAGAATGTAAAGTTCTATTGTAAGCAAATTCAGCAATAGGTAAACATTCTTCCCACCTTTTTAAGTTCTTTGAAATTAAAGCTCTAAGTAACACCCCTAAAGTTCTATTTGTTACCTCAGTTTGGCCATCGGTTTGGGGATGGCTAGATGTTGAAAATAGCAATTTAGTCCCCAACTTACTCCATAATGTTTTCCAAAAGTAACTCAAGAACTTTACGTCCCTATCACTTACTATGGTTCTCGGAATCCCATGAAGCCGCACCACCTCTTTTAGGAATAAGTCCGCAACATGACTTGCATCGTTTGTTTTCCTACAAGGAATAAAGTGCGACATTTTAGAAAAACGATCGACGACAACCAAGATACTATCATTACCTCTTTGAGACCTCGGCAAGCCTAAGATAAAATCCATGGACAAGTCAATCCAAGGTGAAGAGGGAATGGGTAAAGGCATGTATAATCCATGAGCTTTGCTTGTACTTTTAGCCTGTTTACATTTAAAGCAAAGTTCACATATTTTTCTAACATCCTGTCTCATTTTAGACCAATAAAAGTGTTCTTGTAAAATATCGAAAGTTTTAAGAACACCAAAATGACCCATTAAACCGCCACAATGTGCTTCCCTAACAATTAATTCTCTAATAGAACAAGAAGGAATACACAATCTATTGCTTTTAAACAAGAAATCTTCAAATCTAAAAAATGAATTTTGACCCGAGAGCTCACACTTAGCATACAAATCTGAAAATTCGAAATCATCCTTATATAATGCTTTGATATGATCAAACCCAAGTAATTTAGCATGCATTAAAGAAAGTAAAGTATATCTTCTAGATAGAGCATCGGCAACGATGTTTTCTTTACCTTTCTTGTATTTGATGATGTAAGGAAAAGTATCGATAAAGGAAACCCACCTTGCATGTCTTTTATTCAACTTACTTTGGCCTTTAAGATACTTGATTGACTCATGATCGGTATGAATGACAAATTCTCTTGCGATCAAATAGTGTTGCCAATTCTCCAAAGCTCGAACAATGGCATATAACTCCTTATCATAAGTAGGATAATTAAGCGAAGCATTGTTTAATTTCTCGCTAAAATATGCTAAGGGCTTACCTTGTTGTTGCAAAACAGCCCCTATACCTAAACCTGAAGCATCACATTCAACTTCAAACATTATATCAAAATTAGGTATAGCTAAAATTGGAGAACAAGTAAGTAATTGTTTCATCTTCTCGAAACATTCTTCTTGCGGTTTGTCCCAAAAGAATGAGACGTCTTTCTTCATTACTTCATTTAATGGGGCAGCCATCGTGCTAAAATCACGAATAAAACGCCTATAAAAGCTTGCCAACCCATAAAACGATCTAACTTGTGTCACACTTGTTGGTCTCGACCACTCTTGAATGGCTCGAATTTTTATTGGATCAACACAAATACCTTGAGAACTAACTATATAACCAAGAAAGTTAACCGAATTAGTGCAAAAAACACACTTTTCAAGTTTAGCATATAAGGTTTCTTCTCTTAAAATAGTAAAAACAGCTTTAAGATGTTCTAGATGCTCTTCTAAGCTTTTACTATAAACAAGAATATCATCGAAATAAACTACAACAAACTTGCCAAAACAGTGTCTAAATATGTAGTTCATTAATCTCATGAAAGTACTAGGTGCATTAGTAAGACCAAAAGGCATAACAATCCATTCATATAATCCATATTTAGTCTTAAAAGCAGTTTTCCATTCATCACCTTTTTTCATTCTAATTTGGTGATAGCCTTGAGTTAAATCAATTTTAGAAAATATCAAAGCGCCACTTAACTCATCTAGCATATCATCTAAGCGAGGAATTGGATGTCTATATTTAATAGTTATTTTATTAATATCACGACAATCCGTACATAATCTGAAAGTTCCTTCTCTTTTAGGCACTAAAATGACAAGACTAGCACAAGGACTTAAAGATTCTCTTACCTGCTCCTTTTCAAGGAGTAAATCGACTTGCCTTTGTATTTCTCGGGTCTCAGCCGGATTGGCTCGGTAGGCAGCCCGGTTTGGCAAACTTGCTCCCGGAATGAAGTCGATTTAATGCTCGATTCCTCGAATTGGAGGCAGCCCCCTCGGCAATTCCTTGGGAAATACATCTTGGAATTCCTTCAAAAGATCAAAAGCAAGACTAGGAAGAGAAGATGATGTTAGATTAAAAGAAAAATTATTAGAAGGGAGAGACCTTTCGGTTTCTCGGAATACCAACAAAACAAGGGGTTGTTTTGCTCGTATTGCCCTATCTACCTTTCCTTGGCTTGTAAACAAACACTCTTTTCTCTCTTTGATGGAACTTGCCTTTTGTCTCACTAAGTTCACGGCTTTTACTCATTTTTCCTCTCGGTTTCTACCTCAAGGGTTGGGACACTCGGCTTTTTCCCCTCACTCTCTTTTCTTTTCTTTTCTCTCTTCTCTCTATTGATAGCCATTTGTTTATGAATCTCACAAGCTACATTTAAAGAAAAAGGAATTAGTTTAAACTTTACATCATCCTTTTGAAGCACATATGTATTTTCTCTACCCATGTGATTTGCACTTCGATCGTATTGCCATGGCCTTCCCAATATTATGTGACTTGCAGTCATCGGGACTACATCACATAAAATCGAGTCCTTATATCTCCCGATCTCGAACTCTATCTCAACTTGCTTATCTACCTTGATTTCACCATTATTATTCAACCACGATAATTTATAAGGCATAGGATGTGCCTTACATGGTAAATCAAGTGCGAAAACTCATATCATAAGAGCAAACATTTGTACAACTTCCATTATCAATAATGACTAAAAGCAGATTGACCTTTTACCTCACATTTGATTTGGAAGAGATTACTTCTATGTTGGTGAAGATCATCCAAAGGTTGAGAATAAAGAAGTTTCCGTGTAACCAAAATGTTCCCACTACCCGAATCTTCCTCATATTGTTCGGTTTCTTCCTCCAAATCCGGGTGTCTCGGCTTCTTCATCACTTACCCACGATCCATCGTCCAACATTATCATTGTATGCTTTGTAGGGCAGTCCCTAGCAATATGTCCTTTGCCCCTACATTTAAAGCATTCACGAGGCACAATTGGAGTCGAATTTACCTTTGTATTGCCCGGATTTGATGTGTTTTGAGACCTTGCTGCCCCAAACTGTCCCGGGGCTGTTTTGCCCTCATAAAATACCTCTTTGCCTTTGTTTTGGCTCGGCAAAACAGTAGAAAATTGCTGAGTTGAATTCGGCTTCCTCCAAGCTTGGAAATTTGTCGGTTTTGCATTTAAACCCTTCTCCTTTTGGTGCCTTTCAATTTGCTCAGCAAAATATAACATATCAGTAACATTATCAAGGTTAGCACGTTCTACCTTCATCCGGATTTTGTCATTGAGGCCAGCCAAGAACCGAGCCATTGTTGCCTCATCACTTTCACAAATATCGGCGCGAATCATTGCAATTTCCATGGCTTTGTAGTATTCATCGACGGATTTATCGCCTTGCTTTAATCTTTGTAGACGGTTGTAAAGTTCCCTTAAGTAGTTTAAAGGAACAAAACGTCGTTTCATAACCGCTTTCATCTCAACCCAAGTGGAAATTTCCGGTTGTTCCACTTTTGCCCTTGTTGCGGATTCTTTGTCCCACCAAATGGATGCATATCCATAAAACTCCATGGCTGCTAACTTCACTTTCTTTTCTTCCGAATAGTTATGAACAGCAAAAAACATGGTTAATTTTACTGAATCCAATCTAAAAATAATTCGGGATCATTTGTACCTTCAAAAGGGGGAATCTTGGTTTTGATGGAACCAATATTTGTGTCAACTTGCTGAATATAGTCCCCTCTTCTCGGCTGATATACCGGATTGTTGATAATCCGATATGCTTGAATTGCCGGGATTGCCGGATTTACCACATTTACCCTCGGCAATTGTGGTGCCCTTGGCGGTTCCATGTTCTCAACCCTTTGAAGATGTGTCTCGACATTGTCTTGAGCACGTTGCTGATTTTGAATTGTCAATTGTGCCAAGATATCCGCCATTTGTTGCTTTAATTCCGCAAATTCCTTTTGTGTTACCATTGAATCCGGATTAAAGACTTCGTCTTTCTTTGATGGAGAACCTTGGAAAGACATAGTTATAAGATAAGAAAAACAAAAGAAAACACTCAAAAACGTTAGATAGAAAAGAAAGATTCACTCTTTATTCCAACACCGCTCGTATAGAACTTCAAACTCTAGATTTTAAAGAATGGGTTCCTAACTTGTTGCGTTGACACAAGACTGAAAAATAAGGAAAGAAATCCTATCTTTGACCTAAACAAAAAGCTTTAGAAAGAAAAAGATGAAGAACGAAGTCCTAATCGAGAAAAGAAACCGGTTCTTGATGATCTTCTTGATGTTCTTGATCTTCTTGATGTTCTTGATGTTTCTTGATCTTCTTGTTTGCTTGAATTTTCCCTTGATCTTGACCGAATTTATCAAGTAGTGAGGCTCTATCGCTTTCAAAACTCGATTTATGGTATGACTTTCGGCTCAAAATTGCAAGGAGGGACGTTTGCCAATTCTTGGACGAGGCTCTATCGCTTTCGTTGGTCAAGAAGTTTGCTTATGGCTTTATAGTTCGCTATTCAATCTATACTAACTCGGCTGCCAATTTCTTTAGACCGAGAGGCTTTTTCTTTTAATGACACTCGGCTGCCCAATATTTCTTTTTTATGCCGCGGCTTTTGTATTTTGTTTTGGTCAATTTCTGCAAACAAGAAAAAAAAATTTGTGCGTAGGGTACACCGGGAATTGGAAAAGAACCTTTTGCTCTGATACCACCTGATGAAGAACCGCAAGGTTCGACTTAAGTTTGAGCCCGATCTTTCTTCAATTCTCGAACTAGTTTCTATGGGAATTTAATCAACGCAACTCTAAGGGAAGGTTAATTAACAATGGAGGCTGAAACACCACAACTAGAGAAACAAGCTAGTTGATATAGTAACTCAAGAATGAATGAATTTCTATCCAGAAGTTCAAACACGAGAAGCTAAGGAACAACCGTACCAAAATATCAATATATCTAACGTAACTATTACAATGGCCGAAATCTCCCTTAAATAAAGATGAGATTTCGGTTACAAACCAATAAAAGAAATAAGAGTCTTTAAAGGATTAAGACTCTTGAAAACAAATAAGAGTCCTTGAAGAAGTAGGACTCTTGAATAACAACTTGCTATCAAGTAACTAACTAACCATAAAGTGGCGGCTAGAATCCCTTCTAACTACCAAATCTATGAAGAGTCCTAGTTGCATTAGGACTCTTTATTAACAAACTAACTAACACATGGACTACATGTCCTTTATTATAGCAATCTCTTGCTATTACACGGCTGGAATATTAAATAGCAATACTAAAAATAGTTAAAGTCTAGAATAGGCTAAAATAGACTTTAATATGTAAAAAGACTAAAATACCCTTTTAGCCACTTTGCTTGGTTGGGCCGTGTTGAACACTTGTAAAACTCAAGAGGGTGAATTGAATGTCTTCCTCTAGGTGAAGATTAGCTTCCTCTTTAGTTTTGATACTTCGGATCAATGATGATACTTTGTCCATTGTCATCTTTGCCCTTGATCTTGTAATTGGTCCTTGAAGGTTCTTTAGGGGATCTTTGGAGTAGGGCTGCCCTTGGTATAATCCCGTATCATAACACTTTGGTGAACATTCCTCTTTGAGACAATGGTTAGCTAAAGATGTATAACAACTAAGGCAATGAGCTAACCAAAGTAATCAAGTGAGATAAAAAAATATATAAAAGAGAAAAAGTACATGATCTCAAATGATAAGCGATGTAGTACACAAGATAAGCAATAAAGAACATACTACTCCCAATTTTCATAAGTTTGCAAAAAAGAGAATACGAAAACAAAGGCCAACTTATGATGTGATTATGCAAATGATATGACAAGTTTAGGCATACACCACAAATAAGAGAGGGTATATGATAGACAACAAAAAAAAAACCTCCCTTAACCAGTGCCCAAACAAGTAAATGCAAAAATTGAAAAGATATAAGGTATAGAGAGTACATTTTTGCATAAACATGGCAGGTTCGGTCGACCGCAGTGTTAGTGTTCGATCTGTCGAAATTCTGGCAGAGAGCAGCAGAGAGACTTCCATCTTCTTCTTCACCTTTGGATGCTTTCATGGTTGTTGGTAAAGTGAGATTTCTCGTTTTCTCAGTGTTTGGCTAATACATTGGCTCTGCTTCCAACATTGTTGTTTCCTCTTCAATTGGCTCTACTTCCAATATTGTGTCCTTATTGAAGAGAGACACACCGAGAACTTTCTATTTTCCCTCTTCACTTTTTAACTGTCTTCTCTAATCATCATCCCTCAAGATCATCATCAATGGCGAATGGATGACAATAGTTGTTGGTGAAGGGAGATTTCTCGTTTTCTCCGTGTGCGCGTATGCTTTTGCTTGTCATATCGTTGCCACTTCTCTCATGTCCTAACAAGAAATTATTTACATGGCATATGAAAGCAACAACCAAAAACTTATGTGACACCTAGAGGAAAACTAAGAGACTTTTAAATAAATAAAACAAAGCGAGTCTCTTTCTCAAATAGTTGGTTAAGAATATAGTTCAAAGATGAATTCAAACCAAACGACAAAGTGATTAAGGAAAATAAAGAAAAATAAGCACATAAACACATAAGTTTGAAAAAGGAAGTTATGAATCAATCAAGGTGAGCACAAACTTCTCAAAAATAGATAACCAAAAGAGATGGAGGTTTTGGAAATATTTAAAAACAAGCCATCAAAACTAGTGATATAAAAAAATATAACAAATAAAACATATCACTAAAGGAGGATAGGAAAATGTGTAAATTAAAAACACATCATTCCTTCAAAGCATGATAAAATGTGAAAGAATGCAACATGTTATGTAAGAGATTCCAAGGAGACATGACACCAAGATTTTAATAAGCACATTTGTCAAGGGGTACTTCTCCTATGAAATTACTCACCATGTACAAACTAATCAAATGCTAAGAGTTATAATATCAAAGAAGTTTCAAGAAAACATGACAACAAAGATAATATGATGCATATTAGTCATATATTACATCCAAGTAAACATACTTATCAATTTATACTCTATTAAAACAAGGCTTAAAAAGAATAAAGCTCAAAGTACTCTCCATCATCTCTAAGTATCCATATAAGAGGCACATATAAAGATAAATCTTTCAAAAGTGCATAAGAGGTCTTTTTTTAAAAAAAAACAAACAAACAAGAAAACTCCCCCTTACGATGTGCCAATTTTGTTTAAGATGTTTTGGAAACTCTTGAAAGGTTTTAAAAATATTTAACAGTAGTTTCAACTTCCAACAAATTTGAAAATGAAGGCTTAGAAGCAAAAAGTTCAGAAAAATGGCATTTTAAAGCTGAAACAGGACACGTCGGTTGACCAAATGTGGATCTCGGTAGACCGGTGTCCATGCCCTTCGGTCGACCGGAGTTGAGGCAGACAGGTATTTTCTGGTTTTTGAAATTTAACAAAATTTTAAATCACTTCAAAAACATCATGAGCAACTTTGAATAGTTAAAAACAAGTTAGAACAAGGATTAAACCTCATAAAAATATCAAAGTGCTCAAAATCACACCTTAGGATTTTTGAAAAAAGAAAACATTGAAAAACAACCAATGTGCTCATATTTTTAGGCACTTTTGAAATCGACCAAATTGTTTTAAAACAAGGTAAAGCATGTAAAAACAAAGTTGTTGGCTCATATCATTGCCCAAAAACAACTTCAACAAGAGAGTATGACATAAAAGGCTAAAATCAAGTCATACTTCTCATAAAAGGCGACTCAAAGAGGCACACCATACTTAGAATGAACAAATCAACCATATGACATAATGTATAATCCAACGCAAGGTAGTTTGCATTCATAAGTATAAAAATAAAAACCAAAAGATATAGGCATCTATTTAAGAAAAACTTAGAAATCATAAGATTGCTATATATCCATCAAAATAAGGTTTTTCCAAAACACTTTAAGCAACTATAGAAAGATGAAAAACTTTTAAGATCAAATTTCTACAAAGAGGGATAAACCTTGTAAAATAAAGACACCTTAGATTCTATGAAATCATAAAAATCTTTAAAAAAAATTAAGGTGGTCAATTTGAAAATGTCTTTCTAGAAATCAAGAAATTTAAACACATTGGCAAATCAAAACAAGTTATAACCACACTCATAAGATAAGAAAGAAAGCACATGAGATATGACAATAACAAACATAAAGTAAGAGCAAGCATATATAATCATAAATAATAATAATAACCTAAACCAAGGGAGATTGGGTTATAGCTACCAATTTTCTTCATTTGATGATCCTCTAGCTTTTGAATTCTTTTGCTCATCCTTGACTTTCCTCATTGAGTTGTCATCTTTGAAGCACTTGAGGAAATCTTGGGGATGACTCTAATCTTCTTCTCTCACTCCCGTGAGGTGCATTTGGTACTTTGGAGTGATATATGGAACTTCTTTCCATTACCCATCTTAGCTCTTCTTCCCCATTTTTCTTCTTGCACGAGATCTAGCCACTTCTAATCTTTTCTTTGAACTTTATTTGATGGTGTTGCTAGTCTTCCAAATTTCTCCTTGATGGTGAGCTCTTCTTTGAAATTGCTTCTCTTTTATCTCATTTTCTTCAAGGAGGAAATGTCTTCTTCATACATGTAGAGAAGATGAATAATCTTTTCAACAATATTCAATTCCTTTTCTCTCATCTATGTTTCCTGCAAATGAAAACACTTTTGGTACCCATTTTATTTGGGTCCTAGAGGATTAAAGATATGGCTTTTTACAACCGACATAGTTAATTCAGCTCTATTAAAAATAACTCTATATGATGCAATCAATTTAACATGATGATCAAGATGATACATTAAGCACACATCATGTTAAGCATAAAAAAATGAAGAGCAAGCATCAAAGAGATATAAGAATGTGCATTCTTGTGTTTGTGTTTGTAGTCTAGGCAATTAAGATCATGAGACACACGTAGAGGACAGAACACATTATCAAGATAGTAGAGCAAATGCACATATCACAAAGAGAGTTTAAATAAACAACATTATGCTTTTAAAACATCATGCTTGACAAGTTTCGAATAAACTATTAGCACATTGTCAATCAAAAACATGATATACATAAAAGCATCAACAAATAAGCACATACTCTCTTTTCCTTTTAAATGATTAGAAGTATATCCTAAACTACTTGCAATAAGAATCTTTCCTTAAGTGAGCAAGCAAGTTTAAAAACATTAAGCACAACACTTCTTAGTCATCTACTTAACTCATCATAAAAACTAAGTTATAGCACAAAGGGATCATAATCAAAAGAAAGATCACCAAAAAAAGATGAGTTAAGCTTTTGTACCTCATTGCTCAAAAGGCTTGGACGTTTGGCCATTTGTTTGATCTTTGATTATCAATGTGTCCAATGAGGCCTTTTGTGTGATCTTTATCATGATCTCTTTGAAGAGGTGACATTTGATTGCTCCGTTTTTCTCTTTTGTTCATCCTTGATTGATGAATTTGGTGCAATCTCCTCTTCCCTCGTAGTGATTGTGGTGTCATCATGATGGATGGAATTTCTTTTCTTGATGAACCCTCTACAATCTTGCAAACCTTTGCATGTTACTCTTTTCTTGGAGTCTTAGCTCATTTGCGCCCTACCTTGTGGTTTCAATCTTCATGTAGAAGCATTGAACATCTTGTACCTACAAGGAAATCTTGAGAACTAATAGGTACCTTTTAAAAGGCCCTTTAAAATTAGCTCAAAGTTCTCAAGATGCACATATATGCCTAAGGGAAATGCATAGCACTAGATGGATTCTTAAAAGATGTATGACATGGTATAAACAATAATCAATCTAATTGTGTATGCTACATCTCATAGATACCTAAGCCAAAGTAAACATGAACATGTAGAGATCATGCTAAGGATATCTATATGAAAATGCCATTCTAAAAAGCGAGATGCAACATATATAAGAGCAAGCACATAACAAATAAACCAAACCAAAAACAACCTAACCCATAAAAAAAAACAACAATCAAAAGA
Organism: Vinca minor; assembly: GCA_026122235.1. NCBI lineage: Eukaryota > Viridiplantae > Streptophyta > Magnoliopsida > Gentianales > Apocynaceae > Vinca > Vinca minor. The sequence goes on along the minus strand of JAOCZM010000011.1, from coordinate 11,719,096 downwards.
ATATTACATGGGAAGGTGAATTTGATACCTTGGCTTTCTTAACAAGTGATAGTGAGTATAGATTGATGATTTGTCCATTTTCATCACTTGTAGCTTTGCTCTTTGAATTTAAGCATCTTGGTTCTTCAATTGATTGTCATTTGAGCTTTGAGAATCCAAGTTCTAAGGAGTGCTTTTGAATTTCTTCTTTTGGCACATCTCATTTTAAACCGCCCCCAATGCCTCTTTTCTTTGATTATATAACTTTAAAGCTTTGTGGCATATTTTTATTCTTCATTGTGGTTCCATCATCTCGTGTAATCTCTTTGTTGTCTTTAAAAATCTTGTCACCTTGCTTGTTGACTGAAGGGAACATAGATTCCTATATCTATAAAGCTCAACAAGGTGAATTTATCAATAGACACACAGAGTATAATCATTTGTCCAAAATAAAGAAGATGGAGTCATCACAGGAAGGTAGGACGCACTCTTCTAAAGAGTGGGTAGAAAAGCGTATGGCCATAGATCCTACTAGGGTGTTAATCCTAACAAAAAAGGAGACTAGGCTCTGATACAAATTGAAATACTCGTAGGGCATTTGCAATACCCGAAGGGGAGAACCTTAGAGAGGGGTGAATAAGGTTCTCAAACTTTTTATATTTTATACCAAATTCTTTTCCTAAGTGATCACCTTAACAACAATTATGTTCTTTAATCATATAAGGAGAATTAAAGAATTATCACTTAGATGACTTATGTGTGTACATGCAACACATAGGAATACAAGACAATGAATATGATCATGGATTGTCTAGGTAAAGCTTCCTATATGCAAAACTTGTAGGAACAAACACACAAGTCATGAAGGGTAGCATTTAGCAAGTTATATATAAAGATATAAACATCTCTAAATGCAATTCCTATTGCCCAAGCCAAGGAAAGAGATAACAAGCAAGTTGGTTAACTCGAATATAAGCCAAGAAGATAGACACAAATAGCCCAAGCTAATATTAGAGATAGCAAACAAATTGACAAACTCTATATACATTATATACGGTATAAGTAAACAAGTTCATTAACACATAAACACAAGTATAATGAAGAACTTGAATGTAAAGAGATAGAGTTAGAAGATCAAACACAAGGATGTAGAGTAGTTCGATCACTACCTTGGGACACACCCAAGGATTTTGGCAACTTTCCACTTATGCTTGTCTTGAGAGATTACAAGAAAGGACAAACCAACTAATGGTCTTTTACACACTCATGTAACCTTCCACCCTTGGGAACTCTTTCTCTAACCTAGTTTACTAAGTGAGGAGGTTTTACGAACACATCAACCCTACTTTTATTTTGGGTTCACCATTTACTCTAGTTCGTATGATTACAAGAAAGATCCACTCCAACAAAATGAGGCCCAAAACCGACAACTTTCACAAACAAGCCTTACCACTCAACCCTTTACAAAGAAAGATAATCTCATCGTATGAGATTGATATTACAGTTAAAACTCTAATTGATATTTGGGAATGAAAGAATAAGTAATTGAAGCTCTTTCTCTAATAGAAATATTTTGATGAATGATTGGAAGAGTTTAGCTTAGGAAATTGTTTGATTTGCTTGTCTAAAACTTGTATACTAAGGCCCCTCTATTGGCTTGAGCAAAGAAGAAATTTCATCCTTAAAGGCTTTGTATAGGGTTCAAAAAATGCAATCGAATCGAGTTACAACAACTGTATTTTTGCCTTGACTGGACATCGTCGATCGAAATAGTCTTAAAGTTAAGATCAAAGGCTTCTTCTGTCTTGATCACGGTAGACCGTGATGAGTGGTCCGGTCGACTTGGGCAATTTCCGGTCGACCAACCTGAAGTAAGTCTTCCGAGATATTTATAGTCGTTGGAGTCTTGGAACATTCAAAAGTGATAAAGTACAAAAGACATTTCGGTCGACCAGATAACACATGTCGGTCGATCGGACTTCATCAGGTCGTCCGAGGTCTAGGACCCGATCGACCGGACTTTGGTCCATAAGTGGTTTTTCCACTTGATCAACTTTCTAATGTTCTCAAACTCATGCCTAAGTGTTTTTGAAAGATATTTAAAACATTTTAAAGATCTTAGGCATTAATCAACACTTAAAGAATGTTTTGCAAAACCTTTGAAAGTTTAAATGAAAGTATGAAATATGGTTTTGAAAGCATGCAAGAGTATGAGCTTCATCATATTATAAACTAACATTCATCAAATAAGATTAGTCACAAGAGATATAACTATAAATATCTTGACTAATCTTCTTCTTGGTCTTCAAGTCTTTAAGATGAGTTCTCATTTGAGCTTGGACTTGAGACCTTTGATCAACCTCTTATTGTGATGAAGTCCTTTGAAGACTTGTCGAGTTTTAGTATCTTGAACTTCAACACTTGTTGATCTTCCTTTGATTTGGCAATATCTTCCATTACCATGATGGATGGTTTTTTGATTTGTGCTATGGAGACTTGCAAAATGTAGCTTATTCTTGTTGTAGAATGATCTTTGATGTCAACAAGAAGCTACTTTTCAATGCATGTGTGAGTTCATAATATCCTAACATTGAAACACAAGCGAACAAAAACAATAGAACTTTTTAATGTCTTGTTATCATCAAAACAAGATTGATCACATTAGCCCTTAGAGCTTACAGATTTGTCTTGACCAAAGACAGTGGTAGAGATTCGAAGTTTTCTGGGGGTTAGCTGGGTATTACAGAAATTTTGTTAAAGATTTCTCCGAATTGCTGCACAGTTGACTAAGTTGACAAGGAAACAAGTGAAGTCTTAATGGGGGATAGATTGTGAAGACAGATTTCGGAAGTTGAAAGAAAGGTTAACATCTCCGATTTTGGCACTACCTGAAGATTTTGGGGTTTTTACCATCTATAGTGATGCATCAGGCATGGGTTGGGGGTGTGTTTTGATGTAGAAGGGTAAGGTGATAACGTATGTTTTGCGTCAGTTGTAGCCTTATGAGAAAAATTACCCTACACACGACTTGGAGTTGGCAGCGGCCGTGTTCTCCTTAAAGATTTGGAGGCATTATTTGTATGGAGAACCGTGTGAGGTTTTCACTGATTGCCAAAGCCTAAAGTACCTTTTCACACAAAGGGAACCTAATGTGATACAAAGGCGGTGGTTGGAGTTGCTTAAGGACTACGACCTCAAGATTAGCTACCACTCTGGAAAAACTAATCTGGTAGACGATGCCTTAAGTAGACAGAGTTCGGGACATATGTCATGTTTGATTACCAAACAACTGATTTTGAGAAGCTAGGTATAGAGGCCGTTGAGTCAACCGAGAACGTTTTGGCAACCTTGGTATCTCAACCGACACTCTTGGTTCAGATTAGAGAAGGGCAGAAAACGAATTCAGATTTGGAAAGGAAACGTAATGTGGTACAATCGAGAAAACAATCAGATTTTGGGGTTCACGAAGATGGCAGTTTGATGTATCGGGGCCGATTATGTGTTGTCTGATTTGGGGTTGAGAAAATAAAATTCTGCAAAAAGCCCACAATTCTAAGTTGTCAGTACATCCCGAGGCTACAAAGATGTATCGGGAACTTCGGGGTAATTTTGGAGGCGGAACATGTAGAGGCGGAAATGAGACATAACTGATTTGTAGCTAAGTGTATTGTGTCAACATGTAGAGGCGGAACATCAAAGACCCACCGGATTATTTAAGCCTTTAGAAATTTTCGTTTGCAAGTGGGAACATAATACTGTGGATTTTGTGGTCGGTTTGTTTAAGGACAAAACCGAAAAGACACGATTTGTGTAATCGTTGGCCGACTCACAAAATCTGCCCATTTTTTTATCAATGAAGATTACCGCTTCTATGGATACTTTGGTGCAGATGTATATGAATGAGATCGTCCGTCTTCACGGGGTTTCGATAAGTATTATATCGGACCAAGATTCTCGTTATGTGTCTCGGTTTTGGCAGAGTTTCAACAAGCTTATGGGGACGGAGTTGTCCTTAAGTCCTGCTTATCATCCCTAAACCGAAGGGCAGTCGGAAAGGACAATTCAGACTTTAGAATACATGTTACGGGCTTGCGTATTGGACTTCAAAGGTAGCTAAGTGGATCATTTGGCATTAGCTGAGTTTACTTACAATAATAGCTTCCAAGCAAGCATCGATATGGTAGGGTTGATAGCAAACGAATGTCGTTGGAACTTGAAGTGGGTGATAAGGTTTATTTTCGAGTTTCACCAACAAAAGGGGTCATGCGGTTTGGTAAGAGTGGGAATATGAGCCCGAGATATGTGGGATCGTATGGGATTTTGGAAAGGGTTGAAGATTTAGCCTATCGTTTGGCACTACCACCAACGCTTCACGAATACGCAACGTATTCCATGTGTCACATTTGAGGCAGTATGTGCCAGATCATAGTCATGTGTTAGAAGCAGAACCGTTGGAACTTCAGGAAGACTTGTTTTATCAAGAGGTACAGGTAAGGATAGTGGGCCGAAATAATCAAATTTTGAGGCGACGAACCTACCCTATGTCCAGATACATTGGTCGAATCACACAGAAAAGGAGGCCATTTGGGAACTTGAAGAAGAAGCTTGCCAGAAGTGTCCACAACTGTTTGAATCCCGAGGTGTGCATGTTTCGAGAACAAAACTTCTGTAAGGGGTAAGGATATGATAACCTAAACTTTTTGAAATTACGAGTATAACATGCCTACTTGATTTTATGTGTTATATGTCTTTTACATATTAATTGTTACGCATTTTATGTTTAAGGGTTGCTTTGTTGTTGTTTATAAGTTGGAAAACCTAAATAATTGAATTAGAAACCTACGGGACTGTTTTAAAACCTTTTGAATAATTTCTTGTTGTGGTTTATGCTGGAAAAATCAAGAGAGAAAGAGGTTAAAAGAAAAAGAAGAGAAGAAGAAAATCTGGAAAATAAAGAGTAATGTGAGTAAATTGTCTAATTGAAGTAGTAAACGAACTCCGATTTGGACAATATTTAGTGCGTTTCGAAGGTGTATTCAAAAGGGACACAAGTGAAAAGTGAACGGGTTGCATTTTGAGTTTCCAGTAGATGGGAAATTGCGTTTGAAGTTGCTGAATTTTCTGGAATTTCTACACTTGTATTTTCTTGCTTAGATTTCCATGTAAGGATCTCCACCCTTGTATTTTCGGTACCAAAATCCATGAAATGTTTATGTTTAAAATTCTGGAATTTGTGTTGGAAGGATTTAAAAGCATGATTTATTGCTTTGAATGAAATGTTGAATTGTCCTTTCTTGTGTGTCCTTTGCATTCACACTCTCTTTTCTGTTTATTGTGTTGTCAAGTTTACTGCATTTGGAAGTCATATATGCTATGTGCTAATTGTAGTCGTAACCAGGTTTGAGCTCTTGTTTAGAATCAATTATATTACAAGGATTAATTCTCTTGCATATGTGTGTTGTCATTGAACCCCGGGAGTTCACGATCATCTGTCACTGTCATTGAGCCCTCTCCTAACTAGGAAACAAATTAGGGACTACAAACGGTTGTTCTGGAGTCCACAGTGGTTGGCAATGACACAATATGAATGGATCATTAAACATTGAGCCCTTTGTTCATGGAACATACTAGACCCATGTTTGCATATTCTGATGTTTTTTCCTTATTGGCTATAAGTTGGGGGCCGTTGTAATAGTTATTCGTCCGCGACATTCGTCCACACTCTCTATTGGCCGGTTTTGAGTCCTGTTATGTTCTGTGACCATAGTTAGTGTGGGGGTCCATGTAGTGTATTACAATTATTGTGTCAATGTGTTATTTCCGGTTTGCGTCAAGTACTTTCAAACGGTCTTTGGGAAACGGAAAACTTTTGCGTCCTATTTGATATTTTATCCCAAGTGTGTTGATGTTTACTGGGCTTCATACCTCACGTATTTACTTTCTCTTATTTGCAGTTGATGAGGTGCCTGGTGATGAGTTTGTAGAGGCCTGGAATGGGCATTATGATGAGTGATCCTTAATATGATGTAATAGTTGAACTGTAACTTTACTTTATAGTACTTCTAGTATGTAATCACACTTAGTAATGACTTACTTTCTATTTTAATGTCGAACTTAAGTTTTATTCTGATAATGTGAGACTATTAGTTTCCCTTTCTTTTACAACTTATAATAAGATGGTTACTTAACAACTTATGAATAACATGATAGAAAATAAAACGCTTATTATAGAAAATTCGAGCAGCCAACATTTTTGAGACACATGTCCATTTCTTAAAAACATTTTTGTGTGTTTCTTGTCTATTAATGTTCAACTATCGAAAATTTTGATGACATATAAAGTAGGACTTGATCTAGAAATTTCTTGTCTATTAATGTTCAACTATCGAAAACTTTGATGACATATAAAGTAGCATAACTTGAACTGGAAAACTTTGATGACATATAAAGTAGGACTTGATCTAGAAAAAAAAATAAAATTAAAAGTAAGCGGCTGCCATTCACGCTCCCTTGGATTCGCTCCGCCGCATGTAGCCTCTGATATAAGTTATACTACTAAGAGCTTAAATAAATCTTTAAGGATTGGATGTAATTAAAGAACAGATGAGATACTTTGTGGAATGATGACTAGGGATTCATCTTCTTTTATTCTTCAATTTGGAATAAACGCAAACGCTTTCTTTGGATTCTTCTAAACCATATATAAATAGTAGAATCTTCCGTCCCGATTTAGTGTCATATTCACTGTCTTAGTCTCATTGATAAAAAATTGACATATATTAATTTTTTTTATTAAAAAATTTATAAACTAAAAGTATAGTGAAATCGTGAGGAAAAAATAAACACGTGTCAATTATATATTCGTGAAGATAAAAATCGGGACGCATAATAGAGGATTTTTTTTTGCCTATATCAAATGAATGAAGATATTAGCTCGAGTTTTCTTTTAAATAAATAAAGAAAGAAACATTAATAAATTTTATTATCCACCAATCAATATCCTTCTTATGGAATTCAAGGTCCCACCTTAGAAAAATCTCTTTCGCTTGTAGCTAAGATCATTCATTAGGACGCATTAGCTATTAGCGTTTTTAAATTAATTTCATAAAAATTTTAATTATGTCCATTCACTTCTTTTCCTTGTGCTGTTCCGTTTCCATTATTGTCTGATGTACAAACAATGCATTCCAATGTAAGTTCCTCTTTAACTTGAATATTTGATGATTTTTCTTCAGCAATATCCTTTGCAATATCTCTTGATTCTTTGTTTTTGCCCCACAAAAAACTGTAAAGCCCAGCTACCAGTAAAATGGCAGCTATTACACTGTCAAAAAAAAATTCAATGTGTTTTAAGTGATTTAAATTTTTTTGAAGAAATTAGCAAAAAGAAGTACTGCTTCCATTCCGTAATATAAATCGTTTAAGACATTCAAAGAAAATTAAGTAAAAAAAAAGTGTTTTTTAATAATCAAAATATCAATATTACTCTGCTAAATAGAATTAAAATTCAATGTGTTTTAAGTGATGTAATTTTTTTTGAAGAAATTAGCAAAAAAAAGTACTGATTCCATTCCGTAATATAAGTTTGTTAAGACATGCAGCGAAAAATTAAGCAAAGAAAAAAAATGTGTTTTTTAATCAAAATATGAATATTATTATGCTAAATAGAATTAATTGTATACAAGTAATATTGATATTTTGAGTAATAAAATACCTTGTTTTTTGTTTTCCTTAATTGTCACTAAATGTTTTAAACGACTTATATTATGGAATGGAGGTGATCAAGTATTTTGTTTCTAACTGACCTGCCCCAATGAAGGGTCTCTTTGAACAACAGGGCTGACAAAATGGCTGTTAAAATTAGTGCCAAAGGACTGAAAATGGAGGTAAAAACAGGCCCTTTCTTGCTCACAACCCAAACTTGCAACCAGTAAGTCAAGCCAGTAACTATAATTCCCTGCAATTTTATAAAATATTTACCGTTAGTTCTGCTGTAAATCATCATGCAGTCTTTAAGCAAGAAATGAGGGTATTATATGTTCTAAGAATCATTCATTTTTTTTTATAAATTAAACTGAACACGAAAATTTTCAAAATCAAACAATATTCAATCCAGAGTGATTGGGGCATGCTTTCAAACTTCAATGTGTGTTAGCCCTATAATAATAATAATAAAAAGAAAACTTATATGCCATGTTTTACTGGTTTTCTTGTGGATTTGAAAGTTTTGGATTTTCTATATTCCAATTTATTCTTGTGGTGTTTGGTTTGCGAAAGTAAGTAAATAGGAAGAAAACAGAAAATAAAAAATTCTGATAGGAAATATGTTTCATAATTTAACAATATGAAAGACAAAAGAATGTACTTAAATTGGTAGTAAGTACCATTTCAGCTGCCAATCACAATAGCAGGCCAAGTGAAAATGGGATAAGGTAAGCAAAAAATCAAAGCAAACAAACACCCGACAAGTTATTTGGTCCTTTTGTTTTTTTTGCAATAATTACAATAATTGGTCACATGTGAAACACGGAATATAATATCGAATATTTTGTTTCGTGGGAAATTGATTTGTTTGGTCCTCAAACTATTTCTCAAATAATAAAGAGATCCTCATTTGTTTTTTACTTTCCATTTGGTCTTGAAAGTTATTTCACGCTTTCTAATCGGTCCAAGCATCACCACCCACGATGATTTCCGACAAAATCCCTCTCTATGAAATATTTATACTGATGATCACAAAAATATTTAAGAGCTTCCAAGATGGTCTAATCATCATATTTTACATCCTCCAAGATCCATCACCGACCAACGCCGCCCACCCACCATGTCTCTTCCAAATTTGACCACTAAGCCGCCACCCACGACTTTTGTCCAGCCCTAAATTGGAATCACAAGAAACTCCACGCGGGAGGCGTTGGTGGGAGGATTTGGGAGAGGAATGGTGGGTGGGTAGGCGGCGTTGGTAGTCGGATTTGGACAGCGATGGATCTTGTGGGGTGAAGAAGATTATGTTAGGATCATCTTGGAAACTCACAAATACTTTTGGGGTCATACATGAAGTATACATACTACAGAGGGGGATTTGGCCGAAACCACCGTGAGCATCACCGATTAGAAAGCGCGAAATAATATCCATGCCCAAATGAGATGTAAAAAAAGAATGAAGACCACTCAATTATTTAGGAAATAGTTTTGAGGACCAACTATGTCATTTTTTTTTTTTTTTTTTTAACTTTTTTCAAAGTACTTTTTTTATTATTAAGGAGATCCATAAAGTTTGATATCTTTGGATGCTTTATCTTAAATTTAGTGACGTATGAATCACTTTTTAGAAAATAAATGAATTACATAACTCAAATATTTCTTAATTTCGCAATGAAATGTTATCCAATATTCCTTCATTGAGAAAAGCTCTCAAGTTGAAGTGTATGTCTGACCCGTAACGCAAATTAACAAAACATGATGGAGTGTATGCGTTTGATGTGGGGATGCACTTAAAGATTGATACTCCCTACATTCCTAAATATAATACTCTTTAGACAATTTTAAAAAATTTAAAAACTTATCATTTTCACCAAAAGTTTTAATATTACCCCTCTCTCTCACTTCTATAGCATAAGAAATAAAGGAAAAAGTAGGGATGACAGAGGTAAATAAAAGAAATATCGAGGGTATAATTGGAATAAATTGTTGACAACTAATAAAAGAGTTTTAAACGACAATTAATTTGAATACCTCTAAATCTCTTAAACGACAATTAAATGGGAATAGAGAGTATATTATAAGAACTTCTTTTTAAATGGACAAAAAACAAGAACTTTAGGGAGTGGCAAAAACTTTAAATTGAAGACAGCGAATGATTTGATTTATGGAAAAAGAGTGTACTGACACATAATACAAAATTAGAACAAAAAAAGGAAAAAATAATTGACATTTATTTTGACAATAGATCTAAACCGCTAAGTCTTCAGTGTGGACTGCACCATACGAAATTCGTGTTGGTCGTCGAATTAATAATTTAACGACTGAAATTATTTAGATTGAGACAAATAATCTCTACTGTCAAATTCTTAATTAGGTGAACAATAGGTGTTTCGGACGTGAAAAAATTTAGTAATTCCGAACCAGAACCGGACCGGATCTACATGCACTTGGGAGATAAAATTAAAAAAATGAGATAAAAGTAGAAGAAACATACGCAATATGCAACTGAGAAAAGATGAACATTCCATCCAATCTTCCATGATGAGATATCTCTCTCAACACAAGCTCCGTATAGTGTAGATATTATACAGCTAAAGCTACATTGTAGTGTTGTCAGCCGAATTTTTGCTGGATATTCCTTCAGAATTGGAATCTAATTTATATTTACAAAAAAAAGAAAAAAGAAACATTAATTCGACAAAAAAAATTCGAGAAAATAATCTAAGGGCAGGGATAAATTGATTTTTAACTCAAAAACCATTATACCTTTTGTATCTTTTTTGCTGTCCAACCCATAGTCGCCTCACATAAATTGAGTGAGGCATACCTACAGATTGATACTCCGCTCAATTAATGCGAGAGAATTGTAGGGTCATTCCACAAGGACGATTCTAGATTTGACACTAGAAACGCGTTGAATAGTGATCGCAATTGGCGACCGAATAGCGACCAGTTTGCGACCACTCAACAAGTGATTCCAACATGTGCGACCAGTCATTTATGCTATCACGAATATCGATTTGTGACCACATGAAGACCAAACTGGTACCATTAAGGCGGTTGCTATTCCCCGCGTTTCTAGTAGTTTGAGTGACCCCTATTTCTCTTAAAAAAAATCAACCATATATCCCATAAAAACTAAAAGAAATTAATTTTCATTCTAGTGAAGATTTTAAACTTGAAGAAATCAACAGTAAAGAATTCATAAAGAAGAACCTGCATGATAAGCCAGAGAGACCATGTAAAATTTGCTCCAAGCATGAAAATAGCACCTTTTATCCATTCTTCTCTTGTATAAATTCTTGCAGTTGAATGATGAGACATTTCTTTTCCATTTTCTGGATACAAAAAAGGACCTTTGTAGAAAGTAAAAACCATAGCTCCCGATAGACCGATAACTGACCCTAATACCTTTGCAATCCCATGCCACCGCGTTATCGCCAGGCTTTCAATCCTGATTTTAATTTAATCAATCACATAAACTAATCCATCAGTTTTACTTTTTTCCTTCGGTTCCACTATTTCTTTTAGTTATAAATTTTTTTTTAAAAAAATTAATATATGTCAATTTCTTATTAGTGGTACAGGGAATGGAACACCAAACGAAATAGAAGATTCATACTGCTCTTAATAGGCAAATAATCGTATGTACCCGTGTATGTACCATTCATGTGCTCAACCATTCACAATTCACCATGTGTATATATAATTAGAAGAAATGTTCACATGTCGAATTCTGATTAGTTGGCCACAGACATGAGCACATACTAGAACGCTACAAAAAAAAAAGGAAAAATAAATTACATATGATCTGGTTCTTAAAGCATACCTTAAACAGACCGCCATGACAAATACCATTGCAGGAATAGTATTGGTGATCGCTGTAGCAAATGTTGCTGAGGTATAATTCATACCCTCATAGTACAGATTCAAACTCAGTGTCACCCTGAAATATTTTCATATACAAATTATCATATGACTCTCACGAGGGGAGTCCAGAAATTGAATATCCATTTTTTTTTCAAACGAAATAAATAAGAAAGTGTACATTCAATTCTGGACGGAGGGAGTAATTTATAGTTTTTGGTTGCTGGTTATTACATACCCAAATAACTGAATCAAGAATATCTTGCAAAGTAACTTGTATGTCAAAGGAGGAGAACTTTTACTGCAAAAAAAAAAAAATAAAATAAAAAAATAAATAAATAATAAAATAATAATAAAAGCCATCAAATTTCTTCAGACAAAAGGAAAAAATCAAAATAAAACAATCAAGAAATAATTGATTCATGTAATTCTACGAACCGTTCGAAGATGAAAGCAAAGGGACACAAAGCAAGAGTGGCAAAAGCTTGTCTATAAGCAACAAAAATAGAAGGTTTCATTCCATGAGCAATGGCAGCCTTGGAAAAAAGGGACATCCCAGTATAGATGAACTGTATAACCACCATTGCTATATAAGGCTTGTGCTTTTCCATGGCTATTAGCCATTGCTGTGAGGTTTTCATTTTTTTGGTACTAACTTTTTAGTTTTTGTGCTTGTAGACATAAGAATTTGTCTTCAATTTATAGAAGAGCCCACGGTTGCTTTGCATGGATACCTTTTTCTCAACCTATTGTATTGCATTGCATGAGCAGTTTGCATCTTTTGTCACATTTTGTATCTCATTTTCTGTTTCATTATTTACAAACTATCTAGCGTATATTTATTTATTTTTAAATAAAATCGTAATCTAAAAAAAGAGTTAATATGATAATTATTTATAAATAGGATAAAAGATTCTAAACCATCTTCGTCCCTATAGAGGAAGGGGCTAGAAATTCTCTGTCCAATAATTATGTCACCATCTCTTTCCCTCTTATAATATCATGTCACGTGAATAACCACTCTCAATAGTAAAATATCTACCGTCAAAACTGTTTAACAGTGTTGAGAGTGATGAACTACGTAGCGTGATCTTATATTAAATCTGTTTAACAATATTAGAACACTAGTGGGGCATGTGACATGATATTATAAGAGGGGATAGAGATGGTGACATGGGAAAGGATTTCTAGTGAGAAGAAGGAAGAAGTCGTTAGCCTTCACTAAAGGTTGAGTAACTAATAAAGTTATAAAAGTAAAAAAACGGAAGTTGCATGTTCAGTCTTCATCCATTTTCATCAGGTGATGTTTCAGTAGATGTAATATTTGTTTGGCAGAGTATCTTTTCACCCCGCTTGCTTGACTTTGAGAATACTCGAATTTTTTGTTTACGTATTTTGTATGTCTTGAATTTATTTTTTTGTATGATTAATTTTTATTGCATGATTTTATGTGTTATGACATACTTTATGTGTTATATGTGAGGTTATTTATGTTAAGGGGCGTATTTGATGAGTTAGTAAGTTTGGGGACTTAAAGTGGATAATTAGGAAGTTGAGGGGCTGTTCTGTGAGTTTTTGAGAGGTTATTAAAAAAAGGGATTAGTGCAGGGGATCAGTTACACAAAGTAGAAAAGAACGGTAAAAAGAAAAGAAAGAAAGAGAAAGAAAAAAGAAAAGCTGGCAGATTGAGAGCTGAATGATTTTTCTGACATTTGAGATAGATATCGGTGTCGGAATTGAATGATTTCTCGATGCTTTAGAAAGAGGGATGAAAGAGGTACGTTTGGGCGCTGACGGATTAACGTTTGGAGTTCGGTGCAAAGAGTAATTTAAATTTGAAGTTCGCTGTTTTTCTGGGTTTGGCAGAACTGAGTGATGTGAGGTGTTTCCTATAATTAAGATGGCATACCGTGTCGGATTCGTGTGATTTTTAGTGCGTTTCGAAGAGGGTTGAAAATGCTACGTCTGAGCGGTGACAGTTTGTGGTTTTGAGTTATGAACAGGGAGTTATCAACGTTTGAGGTAGTCTATAAATTCCTACGTTTCGGTGTTCTTGAGTTTTTGAAGTATTCGTTCAAGAATCTAAGGTAAGGATCTTTCACCTTTTATTTTCAATCCTAAAATAACGTGAAATGTTATTTTACTGAAGTTATACAATTTTCTTGAATTGAGTTTTATTCTATATTTAATGCATTTAAAAATGGATGAAGTGTTGATGTAATTGCATTGAATTGCATGTTGTAATTGAAAATCTGCGCATGATTTATGCATATATATATATCTCTTTCCTTGTTTCCTTTAATCTATATAAAAATATTAAAAGGAATTATATTTTAAAATGAATAGAGTATTTTTAAACTCTTTAATTATTGTGTTCGTTCTTTTTTTCGATTTGAAAATTATATTGAATAAAATCAGGGAAAATGGTTTCAGAAGGATACGATGAAGACTGGAAAAATACTTAAGAAAAATATGTATAAACTCTTTCTCTCATTAAAAAAATAAAATAAAATAAAAAGTTATCTAATATAGAAATATATTTCACCTTTCGACTCTCTTCCGTGTATGGGTTCTTGATATATAGTGCTGATCTAGTCAACCATATGAGTGACTTCGAACCCCATAGAACTGGATATGCTTTATTTCCTTGGTTTCAATATGTGTCCACCATACCAAATTCACTATGTTATTATTTACTTTGTTTCTAAAATATTAGAACCTGAAAAATCCTAAACATTGTATAATATATATTTGTCACCCCGTCCCAAATTAAATGTCAAGTTTACAGTTCATTTTATATATATATATAAAAAAAAATTGAACATTCATTTTGAGGCAAAAGGAGTAGTATAATACTTTATTTTAATATATGTATTGAATAATGTCAATGGCTATAAGTACCCCTCATTTATTCATGGGTTCTAATTTGTATCCAGCATCTATGTTTTTTAATAAATATATCATTCATGTATTTGCATTACCCTGACACCACTTTTCAAGGAGGAATTCGACGAAATTTTCTCACATGACCTGCACGTTGAAGGGTAAAATTCACTCTAAACTCTCTTAACACATCTTCAAATGTCGTGTTAAATGACCCAATTCAAAATAAAATTGGAACACTGAGGAGTTGGGGCTTTTATTATTTGGAATCGGGCCATTTAACCCGTCATTAGGTGATGGAGATGGGTTGAGAGGGTTTTGAGTGAATTTCCAATTTTACCCTTCTACGTGCAGGTCATGTGAGAAATCTCACAGGATTACACCTTAAAAAGTGGTGTCAGATAGATTTAGCCAAACGTAAATAGATGCATAATATATTTAATGAAAACATAGATGATTGGTACTTATATCCATTTACTCTAATATATAACCAGAGTGGAGATGATCTCAATTGTAACACAAGTAGAAGTGCTCATGAGTCTTTGCTTGCAGATAAGAATCTCATCCCTAGTTGCTGAATTAATTAATAAAATTTTCTTAGTTGGTGGTTTTGTGGAAGAAATGATAAATTTATTTGTTTTGAGTCATTTTCCTCATTGTTTTTTGTTTTTTGTTTTTCCCCTTCTTGTTGCATTACGTTTGAGTGTGTTGTTACGTACGTACTCCCTCCATTCCCTATTAATTGTCGTTTAGGAGATATCTAGGTATCTAAATTAATTGTCGTTTAAGGTTGTTTTATTAGTTGTCAACAATTTATTCCAATTATACCCTCAACATTTTCCTTTCTTTATGACAAAGAAGTGAGAGAAAGGGAGGGTGGGGGATAATATTGGAAGTTTAGGTGAAAATGACAACTTCCTTAATTTTCTCAAATTGTCTAAAGAGTCTTATATTTAGGAATGGAGGGAGTATAAAAAGATTAGTTGATAAAGTTTCAAACAAAACTTTCTATATATACTCAGGTTTTAAAGATTAGACGGCATAATCATTATCAATGTTTAAACTTACAAAATTCTTTGACTGTCTAATTAATATTGTATTTCTAATTCGTTCTTGCAAAAAAGGATTTTGAAATTGCAAATATTCTGAAAGACGACAAGGTTTCATAAAATAAAAAGTTGTATATAACTTGAAAAAAGTAAACACTCCTTTAAATAAAGAAAAAAAGAAACAAACAAGCATGCTCCGAATTGAAGTGTTAATTAATCAAGATTACGTGTTTCATTCTTTATATCATCTAATATTTTACATGCAAATAATTTATAAATGTTTCACATTCTTCGTCAAGATGTTAAGAAATACAACGACTTTTGTAGAAACTTCAAACTTGATGAAGAAATTTGTCTTAAAAAATAGAGTGAATCGCCTATTTTGAATTTAAATTATTTTTGCTTTTCGAATTTTAGATCTAAACTCTGTTGTGGACTCTTCCTACCATGACTGGAGTATATGTCTCATGTTCTACTTGAGAGGACAAGGCTTTTAGGATATAATGGACGACAACCATACAACGCCACCTACAAGAAAAAATATCGTGGACTACAAGAAGTGGGATGCCAATGCTGGTACTACCTTTTTTTTATTTATTTTTTTTTGGACCTCACCAGAGGAGGGAGCCCATGTAGGACGGAAATTATATATATAAAAGAGTCTCACAAAGGAGGTAAATTAGAAGACCGGTAGGCCAGTTGCCCCATGTGGGGGAATATAAGTGCCTCACAGAGGAGGTAGATTAGAAGACCGGCAGGCCGGTTGCCCCATGAGGGGGAATATAAGTGCCTCATAGAGGAGGAAGATTAGAAGACCCATGTAGGGGAATATAAGTGCCTCACACAAGAGAGAACACAAGAAAAGGAAATTAAAGATTGCCTCTTGTGTGAGAAGGGTATCGAACCCACGACCTCACGGCCGCGAGCAGGCCTATGCCCCACTGAACTATGGACCTTGTGATGTGCTGGTACGACCTTATCTATCATAGTCTTAACCGTAGTGAAAATATTTTTAGATACAATTAGGAATGTTAGAACACACAAAGAAGCTGGGGATGCCTTGGCGGAGTTCTTTGTAAAGGCAAATGACTCCAAGTTGCATAGACTCGATACTGAGTTGATGAGTCTCTCATATGGAGACATGATAGTGAGTCAGTCTTTGTCCGAAAAAATTATAAAATTAGATGCTTTTCACCTTATAGATGAGACACAGATGAGAAAGATAATGTGTAGGACTTCGACAAGAATTTAATCCAAATATAACATCAACACATGGATGAGCCAAACAACCAACCCTTAACGAGTTGGAAAATATGTTGGAGGATGAAGAAGCTCTAAATAAGAAGAAGTTTAGAGCTCTACAAAAAGATGAGGAGAGAGCTCTCTTTGCTAGAAGAAGGTCGTATGAAGACAATAAAAATCTAGAAGAAGAAGATAACGAAGCGAGTCGTAACTCGAGACAAAAAAGAATCCCAAGAAGAAGGTCCCAACAAGTGGGAAGTCGACCGAAAGTTAGCAACATTCAGATGAATCAACAATGAGACGACGCATGATACAACTGAGGGAAGAAAGGAAACTTCGCCCGAGATTGCTGACACATACATGAGAAAGGTAACATTGTCGTTTCAAAACAGATCGAGAGCAGTGATTATGATTTGGACAAAGAGACACCCTTGACTATAGTAGACGATCATGCAACGGTCGCAGTCAATGGAGGACGCAGACACTAAAGACGGGAGAGGCACAATAAACCTGACAAAATAAATTCATAGTCCTTTACACACTTAAACTTGTTAAAATTTTAACCGAAATTGTTAAGATATAAGTGGTGTTATTCCTATAATTCACGAACCACAAAATTTAATTTCAAACCGAAAACTGAATAAAAATTGATACACTAAAAAATGCTCACGAAACGGGGCGTAACAAAAACAAAAATAAAACTATAAAAAAATCTTTTTTTTTTTTTTGGAAAATGCTGGTGGGGCAAGCCTCATCGTAATTCTCCAATGGTCGCAGTAAGTGAAAAGTTAATCAATTTTAATAATGATTGGATAGTAGATTTAGTATGCTCCAATCATATGACGTAAGATAAGGAGAACTTCCTAAATATGTAAGAATATATCGGGAAACGAGTTGTTGTGACTGTAAACAACTCAAGAATATCAATTATACATGTTAGGAAGGACCCAGTGTTACCTCGTTCTAACTTGAATGAGGTAGAACTGAAAAATGTGTTATATATGACTGGGATGAAAAAAAATCTAATCTTAGTATACAATTGACGTCGTACGGGAACTATGTATTGTTTGGTACGAAAGATGTAAAGGATTTTCGCAACTTGAAGGTAGTGAGACCACCAATTATAAAAGGACGTAGACTAGAGTTTGTCTACGTGATTTCAGCAGAGACAACATATGTGGAGAAAGCGAGGAAGAATGAGACACCAAACTTATAGTATGTTGTGCTAAAGTTTCTGAACTACACAAGACTGAAGGTGATGATGAAGAAAGAGATAGTTAAGGGACTTCCACAACTAGAGCTACGTGATAACATAGTATGTGTCGGATATCAATACGAGAAATTACACCAGCTACCATACGGGGAATAAATGTTCAGAGCCAAAGCACAATTGGAGCTAGTAGAACTGAGCGTGTTTGGACCGGTGAAGCATACCATAAGTAAGTGGCTATCGATATATGATAACATTTATCGATGATTATTCTCGTTATTTCTAGGTCTGTTTTATGTAAGAAATGTCTGAGGCATTGAAGAAGCTAAAAGATTTCAAAGAGAAAGATGAAAATAAGATAGGTCGTTGGATACAGTGTCTACGGATAAATAATTGTGGTGAATATAACTCCTATGAGTTTACAGAGTTCTTGAAGAAGGATAAGATTCGACGACAATTGACATGTCATAACACTCCACAACAGACTGGGGATGCAGAGAGGATGATAGGCATATGGAAGAGACTAGTAGAAGTATAATTCATGACAAGAACGTACAAGCACGTTTTTTGGGTGAATGCATGAAGACGATGTCGCTTATACACTAATAGGCTACCGCATGAGAAACTTGGGTTTATTTCGCCATATGAGACAGCCGATTATATTCCGATGCATTTGCTACGTACTTGTGCTCGATCATTTACAGAGAAAGATTGATAAAAAGACAATTCGATGCATCTTTCTCAGCTATAATTCTCAAAGAAAATGTTAGGTTTGTATGTGGGTAATACATTTTTATGAAGTCATTTACTAATTCACTTAACATCATAGAGAATGATAAATTTGTATTTGTGGGTAAGATTACGTATACAAAGGAATCCTTAAGATTAATTTACAAATAATCAAACATTTTGATAAAGATAAAATTGTTGGTAAATGTCATCTTATTTTGTGTTAATTAACTTGGTGATGTTAGGAAAGGGTAACACCGCTTTTCCTCGAGGCAAATAATGTCTGTCTCTATTATGTATCCCATTTTCTGTCACATTGATAAGAAATTGTCATGTGTTAATTTTTTCCTAAAAGGTCACACTATTTAAGTTATAATTTTTTTAATTTAAAAAAGTAACACATGAAAATTTTCTTATTGATGGAGATAAGGAACGAGACACAAAATGTGCGCAAAAAATCGTGTGTACCCAACTTGTGTACCAATGCATATATCCACCATTCAAAATTTGCCACGCAAACAAAAAAAATATATTTTTCTTATTAATGATACATGCATGGGTACACAAGTTGGAGATAGAGGATTCTTAGCCATAATTTTTAAGCACTTGAATTAATTATATCGTATCCACTGATATTCCTATTAGAATATTCTTCTACTGATTTAATCACTAAATCTGAAGATGGGACTAGGAAGAAATTTCTTAAGGACAACAATATTGTTAGGGGACATCTACTGAATCATATGTCTAATTCCACATTAGTTACCTTTTTAAACAAAAATATGCTAAATACATTTTGGTTGTGTTTGTTTCCATGGAATTGGAATTAGTTTTCCAAATCTAATTTTTTTATTTGCCTATTGGTGGATTCCGGTCCAAGACTTATTAATGACTCCGATTTGAACCCGATTCGGTGGATTCGCGCCAATATTTGACATGTGCTAAATAAGATATGTCCAGTTTATGTCAACTACTATAAAGAACTTATGTCTCCTTTCGGGATTGAGATTTCCTATTTCATATCCGAACTACAACATTTATATGGTAAGTGTAATGCCAATAGGTAACTACTATATTCTTGAGATTTTCTTTACTCTAAAGAACAGGTGTCAATAACTGATTTCATTATTACGAGTTACTTGCTTATCAGACATTGAGTTCTTTCTCCGTGTCTATTTCTCTCTTAAAAACTAGCTTTATTATCGGAAAGTGGTTGGGATCATCCCCAAGACTCTTTGATCGTTTATTGTCTTACAAGTTACTTTCTTTCTTGTAAGATTCGTTTGCTTGCTTAGAAGGAGGAGTTCCGAGATTCGAATTCGTTTGCCCGGTAAACTTCTGCTATCAATAAAATCATGGAATTGGAACTGGAATTTATTTTGTTTGACTCTCCATAAAATTTTGGAATTGAAAAATGCTAAATACATTTTGGGTGTGTTTGTTTCTATGGAATTGTAATACGTTGTTTTCCAATTCCAATTTTCTTGTTTAGCTATCAACAAAATCATGGAATTGGAATTGAAATGCCAATTCTCTTGTTTGGCCCTCAATAAAATTTTGGAATTTGAATTCCAATTCCAATTCCAACCTGCTCAATTCCACAAAATCAATTACATTTTATAATCGAAGAATTTGAATTCAAATTCGACAAGATTTATTGTATGTCATAAATATACAATACATACAAGTTATTTTCTCTCTCGTTAATAAATATATATAATGACCAAAGTACCTTTAGTACAAAATACCCCTAGTAAATGACTAAAGTACCCTTAATTTAAAATAGCTAATGTTCTACGCTTAAATGACAAAATACCATTTGTACGATTTCGAAAAATACCGTTTGTGAAATTACAATAATATACTTGACACAAAACAACAAATTTTTTAAAAATCACAAACATACATAATATAAAATCATCAATACACCCATGGTGAAAAATTATGAAATGCTCTAGACGTAAAATGACAAAAATGAGCTAGCTCAAAATGATGAAAAATACCTTCGCGTAAAATGAAAAAAATTACCTTTGGTTCAACTGCTGAAAATTCCTATGATTCAAAATGACTAAAATACCCTTGATTAAAAATGACAAAAATACCTTGGCGTAAAATGACAAAAATGCCCTTAATGCAAATAGACAAAAACACTCCCATAAAAATGGGGAAATGCCTCTTACGCAAAACGACAAAATTAATTTTGAATAAAATGAAATTTTTTCTCTTGGAACAAAATGGCAAAGTTACCCTTTGTACAAAATAACAAAAAATTCGTTTACTTGAATGCCTAAAATATTATCGGTGTAAAATAACGAAAATACACTTGTTGAGAAATAATAAAAATGTCATTCATACCAAATGAAAAAGAATAACCATGATGAAAATGACAAAAATATGACTCGTTTTAAATATTTTTTTTTTATAATAAGGGTATTTTTGTTATTTTGAAAATAGGCAATTTCACCATTCTAAACCAAGGGGGGAGGGCATTTTCTTTATTTCCATCAGAGTATTGTCATCATTTTTTCATTTTTTCTTATTTTATCAAGTACATATTTATTATTATGCACAATGAGTTAATTCCACTTTAACAAGGGTATTTTTGTCATTTTGCAAAAATGTTATACTTGATGTATTTACTATAGAAACTTGTATAATGGAGACGTTCAACCACTTATCGCCAATTCGATTGCGTAGACGATTTTTGACAAAAGTCACTGCAGAAAATACTCCCTCGACTAAAGTAGTAGACACTGGTAGAATTAAAATCAATGTCAAAAGCTTGTAAACTAATGGGTAAACTTGATGCTTGTTTTCTACAAATAACCGTTGTGAAAGCTCACTAAGACCATGCAATCCTTGAAACTCTTCACTCATACGCATGTCAAGACTATATGTATAAATTTGATCATCAAGCGCTACGATATGTCCTGCATCAAAATCCAATGGATAGTATCCATATAGTCGAATCAATTTCTTCTTGCCAAAATTAACAAAGGATTTATTTGGACACAAGAATGCAGCGCAAATTAGTATGTCATTATTCACCTCCGAAAAATGATTATTCAATTCTTGAAGTTGCATATCAATGATAACATAAAACATTTCAACACGATAGTGATGTAAATTTGTCACTTTCTCAAACCTTGAACGATCTATAGGCCTAAACATTTATTCCATGTCCAGAACATTGATACTGTGAGATCCACAAAACGATGAAATAATCTCAATAAAAGAATATCATCCATCATCCCTCAATGTTTGGTGCTGCAATTTACAGTACTTCACTAATTTCATAGCATTGACAATATATTTCATGAGATATAGATTAAATACAAATTCAAACTTTAACATCAACTCCAATAAAATACATGCATCCCCTCTTGTTGTCATAATGATTCAATGAGAAGGATGAGGATTGAGGATTGATGATCAATGAGAAACACAGAGTCATAATTGAGAGAAACGTTTTTCGACATTTTTTAGGATTAGCCGATTAAATATTATGTGAATATTTAGTAGAAAAAATAAGATTTGTGGTTGTGGTACACTAGTAGTGGTAGGTAGACTTAGAATTATAGTTTGGTCAGCCTTTTATTAAGCGACTTTCTTTAAGTTTTTTTTATTAAATAAATATTATAATTCCTTGCACACTTAAGCTTGTCAAAATTTTAACCAAACTTCTTGTTGGAATTTATATAGTTCTGGTTCACTGAAATAATATTTTCAGCACAGTTATTAAACTTCTGAAGACAGAAAAAACAGAATACTGCAATAAGTAAATATTATACTGGGGACGAGAAAAAAATATTTAAATACTTTCTTAACAGAAATTCTGCATTGAAAAAAAAATTCTGGACAGGAAAACTGCACTGGAAAAATAATTTCTGGACAGAAAAAAATTGCACTGAAAAAATAATTTATACTAAAACCTTAACCGATTTGGATCTTCTCCTGGACGAGATAGCAGTTAACTGCTTCCCCTTAAGTTCAATATGTCCGGCCTTTGATCAGCTTCTGGCACTCTTGAACACTGAACTCCCAAGGTACAACGCCCAATCACTTTCTGTATCTCTGAAGCAAGAGAAGCAGAACCTTCGAATATTTAACAGTGTGGAACTCTCAGCAGAATGCTTATGAAATGCAGGAAAAAATAACTAACAGAATGTAGTGGAAGAAGAGAAATTTTTGGGATTCTTTTCTGGCAGTGCAAATGCTTGCTTTTATAGGCTGCCAGGATAGACTTGTAACAGTCCATGTTTAATCCTGCAATAAACCTGACTGTTACAGTCAAGCCAATAATCACAGAATTAAACAAGGCAGTTACAGTCCACTGCCATTATCCTCTATTAACTATGTCTGATCAGGCCCTCGAGTTTTGGTCCGGCATTCGTGTACGCAGGTTGCGCCTGCACACAAGTTCAAGCTAATTTGGTATATCCTCAGACCTTCTGTTTGCACCCCCTGCGCGGGCGCACACGAGATTATCACTTGAGGCATAATAGTGGTAACACAATTTAAACTCAATTGAACCATTTTTCCTTATAAAGTGAAAAACTCTTCCAAAGGTTTCCCATGTGGGATGTGTGTTAAAAAAACTCATTTACCACATTTCATCCACCCCACTTTATACCAATTTATCATTCACACCAAAAATTTGTTTTCTCACATGTTATATACCATCACGAAGCTTGCGCAACTCACTTCGTGATAAACTCAATAACATTCAAAACCGAGCGGTGTAACATATAAATATATTAGCTCAAATATGTCCTCACGACATATTAATTACACTTTAATTTATAGAGAAAACCAATTTCTCCAACACTTGTTAATATATAAATTGTGTTATTCCTATAATTCACGAACTAAAAAATCTAATTTCAAGTCGAAAAGTGATCTTAAATGGGTACTCTAAAAAATGCTCAAGGGACGAGGTATTATAAAAATAAAACTAAAACTATTTTTTTTTGGAAAAAATTGTGCCCCACCAGGCCCCACTATAAGTCCTCCACTGAGTTCAACTGCACCTTCATGAAAAACTTGTTGGCCTTAATAAACGTCACATTATGAGGTACAAAATCCAAGCCCCTCTTTTCAGATTGATCTTACAACAAGCATGTAACCAAAAGAGGAAGTAGCTATAGCTTCAATAAGAGGAAAAATAAATTAAATTCATTTGTACAAGGAGTGGACAAACCCTAAAAGATGATTTTCCAGTCAACCACACATCATTATCAGTCAAAAAAATAATCAGTTGTGTTTTGGTAACAGTATAATTTGGGTTTTAAAAAGAAAGGACATGTTATTGAGTTATAATATCTAATCATTATCAGTAGCGAAGCACTAAAATATAGTCGGGATGAAAGGGGATTAGATAAAAATATTCATTCTCTTTGTGAAAATTAACTCATGTACCTCCATATCCTCTCAAAACTAATTGGCAAGAAGGGGTGTTAACCCATAGCTTATATGTTATTTGGATATTCCATAGACACTCGATGTTGGATTTCATATTTCAACACTCCCCCTCACATCGAGATGGGAGTCAATTTAAGGTCTGCCGCCCTTCTTGGGTCGTACAAGGACAATTATAGCCCACTTGGGCATTATAACCCCCACACATCCTACCTAAGAGCCCGCTCTGATACCATGTGAAAATTAACTCATGGACCTCCATATCCTCTCAAAAATAATTGGCAATGAGAGGTGTTAACCCATAGCTTATATGTTATTTGGATCTTCCTTAGGCACTCGATGTAGGATTTCATATTTCAACACTCTTTCATGTGAACAAAAAAAGTTGAGATTCTTGTGACACTTCAGTAAGAAATTAAATATAACAACTTTGATTTATATATCTTAAATTAAACAATATAAACCTAAGTAGGGAAAAGACTATAATATCATATCAATGTTATTTGCTGGTTTAGTTTTCACATCTCAATAATACTTTTGAAAACTTACAAATTCTGAAGGAAACAAATTTTATCTGAATCTGCTTCTAAAAAGTTAAAAAGTTAATTAATATATCATAATTAATCAATGATTCTTAAATAAAGTTGAACTAAAGTCAAATTTTAGGAAAATATTATATATGTGTGTGTGTTAGCCTAAGAGCTTTTTTGTCAGTTTTGAATTTGACAAACATTGATATGATATCTATGTCTTATGCTCATTGTGATAATGATACAAATTAGTAATGGAAGCCTAAGCACTTTAAACAATACAAATAGAAAGAAGCAAGATCATCTACCCAGAAAATATGAAAGACGACTTGCAACTGAAAATTGAATTCTTAAATTTTATGATTGGTCTTATAGGTATACCTTGTAAACCCTAACATTTGTTGTACATTGTTGAATCACTCAGAAAGACAGTACTCAAAAAGTTTCAAAAATATTTGGAATACATTTTAAATATCTCTTTCAAACTTTTGATTATTATGGTCAAACGTGTTTAAATTCAATTAGTTTCAAAGGTTTTGATTCCATCATATCGTCACTTTATTGTTGGCTTAGATATGTTGATCACATTGATTTCAAATCTGTTTTGCGAAATATCCGATTAACACGGTTAATCACATTTTATATTCGGTTAACCGGTATTTAAAATTATTATATTTTCTAAGCAGGTCCTTTATTCTGAACTGGTATGTCCGATTAATCGTAACTTTTCAGTGCTACAAAAAATCATGTAATTAAAAATGCTACCAGAAGTATTACAGAGGGTGTCATATAAGATCTAAGTGAAAAAGACGTCCCTAACTCTTTCATTGAGTTTCGGCTATGACTGATTCGTTAGTACATTTGTTGATGCAGTCACTATTTGAGTCATTGGCTAGTTGATATAACCCTTCCGTGCTTTGATATAATTGACGGCCATATAATAGTTGATGCAGTAACGATAGTTGCTTTGTCTTCCTTTATATAATATATGATTTTTCTTTTCTCTTCTTTTTTTATTTTATCTTTTATTCATTTATTATTATCAAGTATTTAAAATACCAATATTCTCAAGTATATAGAACAATTACCCCTGAAGTAGTAATAGTATAAACTAATAACATTATATGTTCTCGAAAAAATCATCTGATATTCCTGAATAATATTATTATTATAAATTAATTATTTACTCTTAAAGAATATATTATAATCTAAATATTCTTAAAGAATATCAAAATATTTTTCGAGAAGTAACAATTATTTAAACAATAATATATTTGAAAGTTTTTATTATGCTCCTGAGGTAACATTTTTGTCTTGAAAATAATTGGTTATGTTAATACGAAGGAATAAATGTCTTGCTGGCATTATTTGTGATTATTTTTTTTAGATTTACACATGGCAAATATCACCAAATTGGATTTCGTTGCACTCAACATATCAGGTAAAAACTACTTGCTTTGGATGTTTGATGCAGAAATTCACCTTATATCAAAAGGTTTGGGGGATACACTAACACTACAAGAAAACAGTTAAATAGCGACCGCATTTAGCGACTGAAATTTTGGGTCACCAACTTACCGACGGAATAACGACCGAATGGAAACTGAGAAAGTATCGGTCGTTATTACTTCGCCACGACGTCGGCCACATCGGTCACATTGACTAATTTGAAACGACGTCGTTTTGGTCACCAGTAACGACCGAATACAGACGGAACTTACCCACCGTTTACCGACGGAAAAGATAACAACCGATGACCGACGAAATATACCGACCGAATACATTACGGTTTATTTATATAGTAATTTTTGAAAGACGCAAAACGACGTCGTTTTGGTCACCAGTAACGACCGAATACCGACGGTACTTAACGACCGGTTACCGAGGAAAAAATAACGACCGATTACCGACGGAACACACCGACCGAATACATAACGGTTATATTTATATAGTAATAAATGAAAGACACAAAACGACGTCATTTTGTGTGTTGTAACGACTGAATATCGACGGAATTGAACGACCGTTGACCTACGGAAAGTGTGCCGACCAATTACCGACGGATTATACAGGCCGACGGATTACCGACGGAATATATGACGGAATACGTAAGATCGTACAAAACGACGTCCTTTTATGTTTTGATAATTGAAAAAAAAAATTATATAAAAAGAAGCAGAATCTCTTCCTTTTTCACCGCCATCCCAAATTCCCTTTCTCAAAACTCTAAATCCCTAAATCTTTTCTTGAAAACTCTTGTTCTTCAGCCACCGCCACTTTGACTCTGACTTTTCCTTCTTCAGCCACCGCCATTTCGCCATTTCTCAAAGGAAGAAGGTTCAATTTTTTTTCACTTCCTTCTTCAGCCACCACCATCTGCCTATGTGACCGGTATGACACCTCCGTCACAGTCTGCCGATGTACATGTATCTAGGGATACGTCCGTGACCGCACCGCCCACCGAGTCTACGCCTGTAGGAGGCTCAGCGACTCACCAGTCTGCTGTCCCAGAGACGGCGACTGATACCAATACTGGTGGAGCGCCGATTGCACTAGATACTCAGATTCTCCTGCAGCCTACTTATGGCACGTAAGTTAATTTCAAACTTATCTCCTTTTATAAATCAAGTTAATTATAATTCTTGTAATCATTATAATCTCTAATTGAATTTTGTCGCGGCTATTATAGTTTTAGATTGAGCTCTAGCTACTTCGCCGCCATTACCGGTATATTCCAAGACCGTTTCAGGGGAGCATATAGCACCCTAAAGAATGTTCCCATGGACGAAGAAAATATGTGGTGGGAACAGTTTACGGTAAGTGTATCAATTTTAATGAATTTACAAGTCTATCAATTAATTATCTAACATTATTTCAAAAAACAGAAAAGGAATCGATGGGCTCCTGAGCATGAGGAGTGCGTCAAGAGATGTTGGCGCATGATACTTAAGAGGAGACCCCAGCGGTATCATGAGCAACCATCGGAAAAAGAATAAGAAGCCTAAATGGGTTTCTGACACTTATTGGGACAGACTTAAAACGTATTGGGCAACTCCAAAATTTAAGGCCAAGTCTAAACAAGCATCAATAAACCGAAAGGAGGGGAGGGGCAGCAAAGGCCTAATGAAGCATACAGGTGGTTCCCTTAGCCACATTGAACATCACCAGAGAATGGTAATTGTATTATTTTTCAAAATCATTAAAATTTTGTGTTTTATTTACGTATTTAATGTTTTAAAGATTTTTGTAAACAGGAAAAAGAGGCGGGACATTTAGTCTCGTTCCCGGATAGCTACGATTGGTGTCATCAACACCATGACGGGCCGAAGAAAGGGGAATATGTTGATGACTATTCTAGAGACTCATCTGTAAGTATTTCAATACTGGTTCTCATTTTTTTAGATTAGTTATTTACTTGGATTTATCTATAACCTTACATTTTATTTGACAGGGAGTGTTCCATTCTGTTTATGATAACGCCACAACCCAAGCTACTCAAGCAGCCCAGCCTCCTCCTGATTTGCCGACTCAGATTGCGCTCGCTGTTGAGGCAGTGGGGGGGGGCTAAAAAATGGACGAGTTCAAGGACTCGGTTCATTCTCTGATGTGGTTAAGTCAATGATGGGAGGTAGCCAGTCAGTCTCTCATTCAGAAATGGAACAAAAAATAACAGAAATGAACGAAAATTGGAAGAAGAAATTTGAAGATAAAGACTGAGAATATGCGCGTAGCTAAATGAAGAGAAATAAGGCATTAGCTAGTACATTATTTGATATGTTTTCAATTAAGGACGCTATATTAAGTCTCGCTGAGCTAGTAGCTAGATTGAGCAATTTAGATAACGATGAGTTAGATTCAGATTATGACGATGATCCCTTAGATGTAGATGATGTATTGGGTCGTCAATAGATATTGTAGTTTTTTTTGTATATTATTCAACTTTTGTTATATTTGTTTTTGTGTTATCACTATTGTATGCTTGTTTTTGCGTTACCGCATATGGTATTACTTATGTTATTTGTGTAATGGTGAACTAGTTAAGTTTTCTGCTCATTGAATTTATTTGAGCCTGTTTTCTGTTGAATTGTGGCAGGGTGTATACTGTGTTTTAAGCATCCTGTCTCTGGAATTCTGGATTTAAACGACGGACTAGAGACCATGTTAGGGCATGGGTAGGGTTTGGCGACCGATATCTTCATCCCCGTCGCTATTCGATCGCTACGCATATATTGAATAGTCAAACTTATACTTATTCACAAAACACCTATATAGAAACGAAGCAGTACATTTGTGGGCGACCGATATCTTCAGCACCGTCGCTATTCGGTCCCTACGCATATATTGGGCGACCGAATAGCGACCGTTATTGTGTATGTTGTTGCAATTCCATCGGTATATTTTCCCGGATTCCGTTTTTTATAAAACACCGGGGTTTTAAATGGAAACATTTTGCCTATTTTAGTTACTATTACTAATACACACACATATTAACTTGAATAGTTAAACTTATACTTATTCACAAAACACCTATATAGACACGAAGCAGAACAATTCAAGTAGTACATTTGTGTGTACATTTACGTGAATCATTAAGTGAGTGAGTTAAAAATTTAAAAATGGATTATTAATAAACAAATAATTACTAAAACTTTCATATTAGTTCGTACTCGCATTCTGAACGATATCGATTTTCGGATTTATAATTTTTTTTAACGTTGGCGACCGAATAGCGACCGATATCTTCAGCACCGTCGCTATTCGGTCGCTACGAATGTATTGGGCGACCGAATAGCGACCGTTATTGTCTATGCGGTCGCAATTCGGTCTTTATATTTTTTCCGTATTTCGTTTTTTTTATAAATAGCGGGGTTTTAAATGGAAACATTTTTCCTATTTTAGTTACTATTACTAATACACACACACACACACACACACACACACATATATATGCACACACACACATTAACTTGAATAGTCAAACTTATACTTATTCACAAAACACCTATATAGACACGAAGCAGATCAATTCAAGTAGTACATTTTTGTGTACATTACCGTGAATCATTAAGTGATGGAGATACAATTTTAATAAAGGATTATTAAAAAACAAATAATTACTAAAACTTTCATATTAGTTCGTACTCGCATTCTGAATGATATCGGTTTTCGGATTTACAATTTTTTTTAACGTGGCCGACCGAATAGCGACCGATATCTTCAGCACCGTCGCTATTCGGTCGCTACGCATATATTGCGCTACTGAATAGGGACCCTTATTGTCTATTCGGTTGGTATATTTTTCCCGGATTCCATTTTTTTATAAAATAGCGGGGTTGTAAATGGAAACATTTTGCCTATTTTAGTTAGTATTACTAATACACACACACACATTAACTTGAATAGTCAAACTTATAATTATTCACAAAACACCTATATAGACACGAAGCAGAACAATTCAAGTAGTACATTATTGTGTACATTACCGTGAATCATTAAGTGATGGAGATAAAATTTTAATAAAGGATTATTAAAAAAACAAATATTAATTACTAAAAATTTCATATTAGTTTGTACTCGCATTCTGAATGATATCGGTTTTCGAATTTATAATTTTTTTAACGTGGGCGACCGATATCTTCAGCACCGTCGCTGTTCGGTCGCTACGCATATATTGGGTTACCGAATAGAGACATTTATTGTCAGTTAGGTCGGTATATTTTTCCCGGATTCCATTTTTTTTATAAAATAGCGGGGTTTTAAATGGAAACATTTTGCCTATTTTAGTTACCATTAGTAATACACACACACACATATATATACACACGCACAGATTAACTTGAATAGTCAAACTTATACTTATTCACCAAACACCTATATAGACACGAAGCAGAACAATTCAAATAGTATATTTGTGTGTACATTTACGTGAAACATTAAGTGATGGAGTTAAAATTTTAATAATGGATTATTAATAAACAAATAATTACTAAAACTTTCACATTAATTCGTACTCGCATTCTGAACGATATCGGTTTTCGGATTTATAATTTTTTTTAACGTGGGCGACCGAATAGCGACCGATATCTTCAGCACCGTCGCTATTCAGTCGCTACGCATTTATTGGGCGACTGAATAGCGACCGTTATTGTCTATGCGGTCGCAATTCGGTCTTTATATTTTTTCCGGATTTCTTTTTTTTTTTTTTATAAATAGCGGGGTTTTAAATGGAAACATTTTTCCTATTTTAGTTACTATTACTAATACACACACACACACATATATATACACACACACACATTAACTTGAATAGTCAAACTTATACTTATTCACAAAACACCTATATAGACACGAAGCAGAACAATTCAAGTAATACATTTTTGTGTACATTACCGTGAATCATTAAGTGATGGAGATAAAATTTTAATATAGGATTATTAAAAAACGAATAATTACTAAAACTTTCGTATTAGTTCGTACTCGCATTCTGAATGATATCGGTTTTCGGATTTACAATTTTGTTTTTAACGTGGGCGACCGAATAGCGACCGATATCTTCAACACCGTCGCTATTCGGTCACTACGCATATATTGCGCGACCGAATAGGGACCCTTATTGTCTATTCGGTTGGTATATTTTTCCCGGATTCCATTTTTTTATAAAATAGCGTGGTTGTAAATGGAAACATTTTTCCTATTTTAGCTACTATTACTAATACACACACACACACACATATATATATACACACACACACATTAACTTGAATAGTCAAACTTATTCACAAAACACCTATATAGACACGAAGCAGAACAATTCAAGTAGTACATTTTTGTGTACATTACCGTGAATCATTAAGTGATGGAGATAAAATTTTAATAAAGGAATATTAAAAAACAAATAATTACTAAAACTTTCATATTAGTTCGTACTCGCATTCTGAATGATATCGGTTTTCGAATTTATAAATTTTTTTTAACGTGGCCGACCGAATAGCGACCGATATCTTCAGCACCGTCGCTATTCGGTCGCTACGCATATATTGGGCGACCGAATAGGGACCTTTATTGTCAATTCGGTCGGTATATTTTTCCCGGATTCCATTTTTTTATAAAATAGCGGGGTTTTAATTGGAAACATTTTGCCTATTTTAGTTACTATTACTAATACACACACACATATATATACACACACAGAGATTAACTTGAATAGTCAAATTTATACTTATTCACCAAACACCTATATAGACACGAAGCAGAACAATTCAAATAGTATATTTGTGTGTACATTTACGTGAATTATTAAGTGATGGAGTTAAAATTTTAATAATTGATTATTAATAAACAAATAATTACTAAAACTTTCACATTAGTTCGTACTCGCATTCTGAACGATATCGGTTTTCGGATTTATAATTTTTTTTTAACGTGGGCGACCGAATAGCGACCGATATCTTCAGCACCGTCGCTATTCGGTCGTTACGCATTTATTGGGCGACCGAATAGCGACCGTTATTGTCTATGCGGTCGGTATATTTTTCCCGGATTCCATTTTTTTTTATAAAATAGTGGGGTTTTAAATGGAAACATTTTTCCTATTTTAGTTACTATTACTAATACACACACACATTAACTTGAATAGTCAAACTTATACTTATTCACAAAACACGTATATATACACGAAGCAGAACAATTCAAGTAGTATATTTGTGTGTACATTTACGTGAATCATTAAGTGACGTAGTTAAAATTTTAATATTGGATTATTATTAAACAAATAATTACTAAAACTTTCACATTAGTTCGTGCATTCTGAACGATATCGGTTTTCGGATTTATAATTTTTTTTAACGTTGGCGACCGAATAGAGATCGATTTCTTCATCACCGTCTCTATTCGGTTGCTACGCATATATTGGGCGACCGAATAGAGACCGTTATTGTCTAGGCCGTCGCAATTCGGTCGGTATATATACTTTAAGTTGATTAGTCAAACTTGTACAAGTGCTAAGCATTCTTGAGTGTGACCGAATAGCGACCGAAGGTGCCAACGCGGTCGGTAAATAAAAGGCACAAACAATTACGTGTACTTTTTAATGGGCGACCGAATGTGCCAACGCTGTTGGTAATCGGTCTCTAAGGTTTAATATGAAACGACGTAGTTCTGTTTTTAAGTTACTGTAAAACAGAACACCCAGCTTTAAAACCAAACCCTCTTCTGCGAAACCCTCCCCCTCCCCGCCTCCACCTCCCAACGTCCACCACCGCCGGAACTCCGACGGCCACCTCCGCTCTGAATTAGGTGCTCCACCACCACTGTGAAGTATAGCAGCTAGGTTATTTTCCTATCCTATCCATTTTTTCGAAATTAAGGATTCAATTTGTTTATGTCCATAAATGATTATGAAAATATGCTTAGAATAAACTTGATTTATGATGGACCAAGATTTCTTTTTCTTGGAATAAACTTGTTGGTGTTTCTTGCACTTTTATCCTTGACATTATTCTTTGTCATTGTAAAATTTCATTGTAAACTTTCATTATCATTGTAAAAATTCATTGTAAATTACATTGTGCTAGAATGTTCGGAAGCCTTTTTCATTATAAAATATCAAGTCTCTCCGTTTTTTTGCTTCTTTGTATTGTCTTTTTTAGATAAGATGCCATTAATAACATAGTACATAAAAAAGTTCTAAATCATCAAACGTAAGGTTCAAAACACACAAGGGCATCCTTTAAAGAACCAGGAGATTCGTTTGCCAAATAATCTTCCATGTGTTGCATGTTCACAAGGCAAGTTAGTTATTAGACCTTCTAGAATGAAGGTCAATAATGAATCTCCAATTTTTTTAGAAAGGATACATGTGGATATATGTGTGCAAATACACTCACCATGTGGACCATTTCGATAGTTCATGGTTTTAATTGATGCTTCAACAAGATGATCCCATGTTTACTTACTTTCAACTAGAAATGCAACATTTGCCAAACTATTTGCTCAAATTTTAAATTTAAGACCTCAATTTCCAGATTAAACAATTAATAAAATACTTCTTGAGAATGCTGCTGAGTTTATATCTCAAGCATTCGACGATTAATGTTTATCAATTGGGATTGAAGTTGAACATTCAGTTGCTCATGTCCATACACAAATGGTTTAGCAGAGTCTTTTATCAAACGACTCCAATTAATTGCTATACATTTACTTATGAGGTAAAAACTCCCGATTTCTGCTTTGGCCATGCCATATTTCATGCTGCAACATTTGTCCGAATAAGGCCAATTGCATATCATAATTATTCCCTTTTGCAACTTGTTTTGGGTCGAGAACCCGATGTTTCTCACCTACAAGTTTTTGGTTGTATTGTTCAAGTACCAATTTCACCCCTCCTCTCCCCTCCCCTCCCCTCCCCCTAATGTACCAAAATGGATCCCTAACGAAGACTTGGAATTTGTGTTGGGTTTCATTCATCATCTATTATTCTGTACTTAGAACCATTAGCATATACTTTATTTACAGCAATATTTGTAGATTGCCACTTTGATGACATGACATTCCCAACTTTGGGAGGGATAAACCTATATCCCGAATAACAAAATGATATTTCATGTAAAGAAACAACTTTATCTCACTTTGATTCCCGCAGTGATCATTGCGAACAATTAGTTGAAAAGATCATTCATTTGCAAAAAAGTTGCAAATCAACTCTCATATGAGTCTGTAAACACAAAAAATGTCCCATAAAAAATTGATGTCCTTGTAGGTAATGTTTTTATAGCCAACGAATCTAATATACGCAAAAAACGTGGTCGGCCAGTTGGTTCTAAAGATTATGTACCTCGAATGAGAAATGTACAAGGGAAAAACCAACTGATAGTTCTAGAAGAACAAGTTAAATGAATGGTTGATCAAACAAATGAGAATATTGAAGTTCCAGCTGAACAATAAGTGTCCGAAAATAATGAAATCTTAATAAATTACTCATTATCTCATAAATTATGGGAGCGAGAAAATATTGTCACAAACAATATCTTAGCATTTAATATGTCCCTTGGGGTAATGGAAAATGAGGATCTTGAACCACATTTCGTTGAAGACTGTAAAAATAGAGATGATTGACCTAAATGGAAAGATGTCATACAAATGGAGTTGAATTCCTTAGAACAAAGAAAAATGTTTGGACATGTAGTTCGAACTCCTGAAGATGTTATCCCCGTAGCATACAAATGAGTTTTTGTAAGAAAGATAAACGAGAAAAATGAAATTACGAGATACAAAGCAAGACTCGTACAACAAGGTTTCTCTCAAAGACCAGAAATTGATTATGAGGAAACATATTCTCCAGTAATAGACACTATCACATTTAGATTCTTAATAAGTTTGGCCGTGTTACAAGAATATGTTTTCAATCAAATTGCAAAGATCATTATACATATTAAAACAACTGGACGGATGTGGTATAACCGCCTTAGTGAATATTGTTAAAGGCGAGATATAAAAAATGATGATGTCTGCCTTGTGTTTTCATAAAGAAAACATATTTAGGATTTGCAATTATCGCAGTTTATATTGATGATTTAAATTTAATTATGACTCTTGACAATCTTAACAAAACTGCAGAATACTTGAAAAATGAGTTTGAGATGAAAGATTTAGGAAAGACAAAATTTTGTCTTGGTTTGCGAATTGAACATTTCATTGAAAGATTATTTGTTCATCAATCCACATATACATAAAAGGTTTTAAAGTAATTTTATATGACTGATGAGCATTCATTGGCATCACCTTTGGTTGTTAGGCCGCTTGAAATTGATAAAAATCTATTTCGCCCACTTGAAGATGGGGAATTGAATTTGGTCATGAAGTATC
This sequence comes from Vinca minor, assembly GCA_026122235.1. Classification (NCBI taxonomy): domain Eukaryota; kingdom Viridiplantae; phylum Streptophyta; class Magnoliopsida; order Gentianales; family Apocynaceae; genus Vinca; species Vinca minor. Next base: position 11,683,622 of record JAOCZM010000011.1, on the reverse strand, counting down.
GTACCTTAGTGCAATTGGTGCATTGACTTATCTTGCAAATTGCACTTGACCTGACATATCCTTTCCTGTAAATCTCATTGCAAGATATAGTTATACACATACTCAAAGACATTGCAATGACATTAAGCATGTCCTTCAATACCTAAAAGGTACAATATGTATATGGGGCTATATTATTCACAAAATCCTGGATGTTCTTTAGTAGGATATGAAGACGCACGATACCTCTCTAATCCACATAAAGCCAAATTACAAACATGCTACTTGTTTACATGTGGAGTGACTGCAATATCTTGGAGATCTGTTAAGCAAACTCTAACAGCTACATCATCAAACCACTAAAAAATTATTGCAATCCATTAGGCAAGTCGAGAATGTGTATGGTTGAGGAACATGATACACCAAATTATATCATTCTGCAGATTAGTTTCAATAAAAGAGGGTCCAACTATACTATATGACGATAATGCAGCCTGTATTGCACAACTCAAAGGAGGGTACATTAAAGAAGATAGAACAAAGCATATTTCTCCAAAGTTCTTCTACACGCACGAGCTTCAGAAAAGTGGCAACATCGAAGTTCTACAGATTCACTCAAGTGATAATGTGATAGATTTATTCACCAAAGCTTTGCCAACATCAACATTTAGAAAGTTGATACATCAAATTGGAATCGCGTCGACTCAAAGACATTCAATGATTAGGGGAGTAGTTGTACTCTTTTTCCTTCGTTCAGGTTTTGTCTCACTGGGTTTTACTGACAAAGTTTTAACGAGGCATCAATTAAATACTTTTTTTTTTGGGTTAGTAGTCTGGGCGCTGTGGCCCAGTGTCGAACTCAGGACATCTTGGTCGTGAGCGAAGGGGAGCCCCATTAGGCTACGGCCTTCTTGACCATCAATTAAATACTTAAACATCAATTGTACTCATTTTCTTAGTTTGGTTTAATTTTTTTCCACTGGATTTTCCCAAACAAGTTTTTGTGAGACAAGTGTTGTATAGATTAGTTATCTATTTGGAAAAAGCTCAACACCCTTAAGTTCATGCTCATGTATTGCGAGTTTGTGATCTTCATGGGCTAAATTTATATTAGAAAAAGAATCGTGACTAGACAAAAAATAAGAAAATTAGTATTATATAAATATATTTTTCTATAAAATATAATATTTTTAATTAATTAATTATGTTATTCGGTATAAGCTTTAAACGGGTTGAACAGATTGCTCATGCTCATCTCATACAAGAATCGGGTTTGATTATTAAGCTCATGCTCTGTTCACGCTCGTCTAAAGCTTACATTCACATTTTTTTCGTAATGTGTGAACTGAGTTCAGGTCGGTCTGAACTCATTTGCGCGCGCGCAGCACACACACACACACACACATACACTACAAGAAAAATGATATTTAGTGACACGAAAGTCGTCACTGTGAGGTCGATTTTAGGTCACTATTATAGCTTATGACCATTTTTTGAAGTCGTCACTTGCCGTCACAAATACCTCCATCACTAATGAAATTGTGACGACATTTTGTGATTGGTCAAAATTACTCAATGCTTCTATGACAAAATTCTCGACACAAAAAACTTTACAATAAGTGACAAAAAATTGGTCACAGCAAATATAAATGTGTATGACAATAGTTTTGACACAATATTTTTTTTTAATAATGACAAATTAAGTCGTCACAATATTTATATTTATAGTGACGAAATCTTTGACACTATAATACTAGTTAATAGTGGCCAAATGTTTTTCACGCATACTACTCAAATCAATGACAACTACTTCGTAACTAAATATTTTTTAAATAGTGTCAACCGAGTTTAGGCCAAACCAACTCCCTCCCCTCGCAGAGTCGAGTTGCCACTGAGCTCGCACTGAGTCGCCAAGCCATGACACATTTGAAGAATGTAGAATAAAGTTTCTCCATCTCAAATGATGGGAATTCAACTTGTGACCTCCCTCTTGTATGTCGTGTGGTGGGCCGCTATACTAGTTGATCATTTGTTAATAAGTTCCTCCTATTATATTTATTATAATGGAGTTTTTTGTTTTGAACATTTACTTATTTAAATTTTTCTTTGTATTTTTTTTTTTACTTTTTCTTCATGAATCAAAACAAATTTAGTACACTCTCATTAATTTTAAATAAATAAATGTATTAAAAAAAATTCAATTTTTTTTTCGAAACATAATCTATGTATTTGTGTATGAATTTGTTATCAAAATATGAATAAAATTATTCTATATGGATACTATTTTTTAGTAATAAATTTAATGTATTACTAAAAATTTTGTTTTTTTTTTTTTTTTGGGTAAAGCCACCAGCGTGGTGGGGCGGTCCCCCGTTTATTAATAACATAATAATAATAATAAAAAAAGGAGGGGGACATAAAACAAGAACCTCCCAAAGAATGGAAAACCATTCATTACATAAAAGCTAGCAAATAAAATGCAGCCTTAAGCATTTATCATATGCCTAAGGGTGTTACAGTATAACCGAGCTAGAATGAGAAAGTAAATGGAAGGTAATCAACCAAAAAGTTGACTGATAAATACAAGATGCAATACTAATTCTGTAGTCTATTTAAAAAGCCGTATATAAGGAGTACCTACCCTGTCGAGTCGAAGAAGACCGTGTATATTTGCTTGGGAGTAGTTGAGAATCTGTAAAGGTCTGTGTGATATAATGATCACATGCAAAATTTGCTAATGCATCGACAGAATCGAGTTAGCTTCTCGATATATATGAGTAATCGGTCGATCATCAAGAAGAAATAACGCATGGCGAAAGGCTGAATCGAGCTTCCACGATGAAATTGAACCTTTACGAAAAGCTGTAGCTAGCACCAAAGAATCTGTCTGAATCACGAAATGAGTGATAGCGCACTTTATAGTCATTTGTAACCCAATAATTAGAGCTTCCAGTTCTGCTTCAATACTGGTTCGCAAAGCACCAATGTAGCCAGTAAAACCACTGATAAAGCCTCCACTTGAGCTTCGAAGAATTCCCCCAATTCCAGAGCATCCCGGATTGCCTCTAGAGGCACCATCAACATTCAGAATAGCAGCCCCACTATGAATGTCTGAATTCCAGCGTATTACCATAGTCTTCCGAGGCATAAAGAATGTCGGGGTGGGCAGTAAGTTCTTTGCCTTCATCAATAGCCCAACATAATACCTGAACTGGGTCAATAAAGCGGCTTGGGTGGTGAATTTTGACTCATACACAAAACGACAACGAGCCTTCCAAATAGTCCAACATGCCGAACAAGCAGTTAGTATCAATAAATTAAAATTACTATGAGAGCCCGCAAACCACCAAAAGGAAAGTAATTCAGGAAGTGTATAGTCTCTATGTGGATCCATTACCAAATCGGTCATAGCAAGTGCAGACTGCCATACACATCGTGCTAAAGGACAATGTACAAAGACATGATCATAAGTATCTGTAGATCCCAAACAACTACAACGGGAGGCTAATTGAACCCCAAATCTCATACGATCCTCATCAAGGGCTAAGAATTTATTAAGCAATTTCCACATAAAAATAGAGAGGGATAAGGGAAGAACCTTATTCCAAATGCAACGACGAGAGTGTTGAACCACCCCAGAAGTCCGCAAGAGAGTGATAGCCGAGGATAATGTAAATTTACCATGTGGAGTTGCTTTCCAGATTAAGCAATCCGTGTCTGTGGGGCTATCCAAAATAATATCCGGAAGTTGTGCTATAACAGGTAAAGGTACATGTAATCGAAGCGCCTCCCTATCCCATTGGCCGGCCTGACAGAAATCCACTACCCGAGCATGGCGAGTTACCACATTAACATGGTGTAGAAGAGAGTCCAGAGATCCAGACAAAGTAAAATTTTCATAGAGAAAGCTAGAATGTCCACCACGCAACAGGCAAGCAATATAAGACTCCACCGTGTCTTTAACCAACAGCATTCGACGCCAAGTAGGCGAACAACCCGTAAGGACTGTGCACAGTTTGACATGATCCAATCCAGAACAATACTTAGCAGTAATAAAAGTAGTCCACAGAGATTTCTCCGTTCGAAACTTCCACCATAATTTCCAAGAGAATGCATCATAGAAAGTGTGTAATGATATGACACCAAGGCCGTTACATCCCACCTCCCGAGACATTTTACTCCATGACATCCAATGTTTCTTTTCCATCCCATCCGTTTGTCCCCAAACAAACCTCGAGAACATACGCTCCAATGTAAAAACTAAAATTATATTCTAAATTATAGCATATATATTTGTATATTTATTCTCTTATTATTTTTATTTTTATTAAAAAAAAACAAAAATATTTATATTTCCATCATTTTCCGTTGCAATACCACTTTCCTTTTTCCTTTTTTTTCTTTTGGTGACAATATTCAATTAAACTAACTAATTGACATTTTGTTGACACAAAACTTCGGCAACAATAGTAAACGTTTGAGTGAAAAAAGGAATCTTCGTCAAAGCAAATTAAAATACTAGCGACAAAGACAAGTTGTTTTAAATAACTTTCCACCCACCAAAAGATCAACGGCACCATAATTCAAACGATATTAGTGACAGAATCTAATAACAAAAAAAAACAGGACAGTAGTAATACACTAGTAATGACAACTTAACTATGGAAAACACTAATCGTCACATTTTGCGGTAGTAACAAACAAATAAGTCATCGCCACTAGTACAAACAATAGTGAGCATCCATGTTTTGTCACAATAAGCCTCTTATTTGTGTCCACATTCAGCTAACACTAACTTATTGAATTTTAGTGTCACACATTTTCATCATAAACAGCCGTAAGTACAGTGGCAAAGCACTTTTTGTCACAATAAATTAGAATACTAGTTGAAACATAATTTTATTAAAATGTCAACACAGTAATAAAAATATCTTTACTTTTATATTTAAAAATAGATTAAAAACTACTATCAAGAAAAAAAAATATTTATAAATTACAATCTATGAAATTCACTACAAGAAAACAGGGAAACAGTGACGGCCGTTTCCGTCGGTAATCGGTCGCTAAACTGAGTTTAGCGACCGATTAACGACCGAATGACGTGGTCGTGTATTTTTCGTCGCTAAGCAAATTACCGACCGAATACCGACGGAATATATAGCGACCGAATTTTCGGTCGCTATTTACCGACCGAATACCTACCGAATCATCATCATTGTTGACTTTTGACTTTGACTGGTTAACGACTGTATACCGACGGAAATTCTAGCGACCGAATAATCGGTAGGTAAATAACGACCGAATACCGACCGAATGGTCAACATTGTTGACTTTTGACTTTGACTATATAACGACCGAATACCGACGGAAAGTCTAGTGACCGAATAATCGGTCTCTATTTACCGACGGAATAGCGACCGAATGGTCAATATTGTTGACTTTTGACTGGTTAACGACCGAATACCGACGGGAAATTTAGCGACCGAATATTCGGTCGCTATTCCGTCGCTAAATTTTTTTTTATTTAAAAAAATAAATTTGAAATTAAATTAAATCCCTATTATAAAAAAACAAAGCAATACTGCATGAAATACAAACCGAAAGCGATATTAATAAGATCCCAAATAGAAAAAAATAATCAATAAACCCAAAAAACACAAGTTTACACTTCTCATTTACAATACTAACACTCACAATCAAAGTGTGCACTTCTCATTACATTTCAACACTCACACACTTTGAATTATCAAAACTCACAATCAACACTCACATACTTTGAATTATCAAAACTCACATATTATACAATTAGCATACATTTCAATAATACACCAAGAAAACCAATAATACACCAAGAAAACTACATTGGATGTTAAAAAACTACATTTGAAAAACAAAGAAAATTATGAGAATTGGCAAAAAAAATTGCAAGAATTATAAGAATTGGCAAAAAAAAATTGCAAGACATTATAGAAAACCCATATATTAAAATCCAAGCGAAATCGAGTACTATCTCCCCTCCATTTTTGTTTTAATCTTCTCAAAAATAGATGTATTTATTCCAATTGTTAAGAAAAAAAAGCTAGAAAATGCAAGATTCTCACCTAAACCCTAAAAAACCCAACTGAAATCGGAGGTGGTGGCGATGCCTTGGAGGTGCTGGGAGGTGGTGGCGATGTCTTGTAGGTCCCAGGAGGTGGTGGCGCTGGAAGGAGGGAGGGGGATTTGGGGGAAAATCGCTTTGGAAGAGGTGGTAGTGAAGGTGGAGGTCGCGGTCGGGGCGAGAATGAAGAATGAGGAGAGGCTTCCCTGCCTTAGATATATTTATAGAAATAAAACGCACAAAACGGCGTCGTTTAGACATTTAATAATAGCGACCGAATAGCGACGGAATTGGCAAATTCGGTCGCTATTCGATCGCCACTTAGCATGCTTAACACTTGTCCAATTTTTCAAATAAATTAGCCCAGCGAAATAGCAAACAATGTCGTTTAGGCATTTAATAATAGCGACCGAATCGCGACGAATTTTCCAATTCAGTCGCTATTCGATCGCCACTTAGCATGCTTAACACTTGTCCAATTTTTCAAATAAATGAGCCCGCGAAAAAAGCAAAGCGATGTCGTTTAGGCATTTAATAATAGCGACGGAATTTGCCAATTCAGTCAGCTATTCGATTCGCCACTTAGCATGCTTAACACTTGTCCAATTTTTCAAATAAATGAGCCCGCAAAAAAGCAAACGATGTCGTTTAGGCATTTAATAATAGCAATGGAATTTGCCAATTCAGTCGCTATTCGGTCGCCAATTAGCATGCTTAAACACTTGTCCGAGTTTTCAAATAAATGAGCCCGCGAAATGGCAAAAAAGACGTCGTTTAGGCATTTAATAATAGCGATCGAATAGCGACGGAATTAGGGTTAGGGTTAGGGTAGAGGCGGTCGAATAGCGACCGACATAGCATATTCGGTCGCTATTATTCTCCCGGATTCCCCTTTTTTTTGTAAAATAGCGGGGTTTTTAAGGATATATAGAAACATTTTACCTAATAGTAACTAACATAGGCAAAATGTTTCTATATATCCTTAAAAACCCCGCTATTTTATAAAAAAAACGGAATCCGGGAAAATGATAGCCACCGAATAGCGACGGCCTTCGCAAATTCCGTCGCTATTCGGTCGCCCCTTAGCTTAATAGCGACCGAATAGCGACGGATTTAGTAAAAAATTATAAATCCGAAAATCGACATCGTTCTAAATGTGAGTACGAACTAATATGAATATTTTAGTAATTATTTGTTTATTAATAATCAATTAATAAAATTTTAACTCCATCACTTAATGATTCAAATAAATGCACACACAAATGTATTACTTGAATTGTTCTGCTTTGAGTATATATCGGTATTTTATAAATCGGGACTGAAAACTCATTCGATGAGTAGATGAAGAATCGGATTTTGTATATGTATTTTTCGTCGTTCCGCTGACCTAAGACTTTGTATATGTATTTTTCCTATTTTAGTTACTACTCCCTCCATTCCTAAATATAAGACTCTTTAGATAATTTGAGAAAATTAAGGAAGTTGTCATTTTCACCTAAACTTCCAATATTATCCCCCACCCTCCATCGCTCTCACTTCTTTGTCATAAAGAAAGGAAAATGTTGAGGGTATAATTGGAATAAATTGTTGACAACTAATAAAACAACCTTAAACGACAATTAATTTGGATACCTAGATATCTCCTAAACGACAATTAATAGGGAATGGAGGGAGTATTAGGTAAAATGTTTCTATATATCCTTAAAAACCCCGCTATTTTATAAAAAACCGAAATCGGGAAAATAATAGCGACCCGAATAGCGACGGAATTGGAAAATAATAGCGACCTAATTTCGGTCGCTATTCGGTCGGTATATTTTCCGTCGGTAATCCGTCGTTAAAGTCCGTCGGTAGTCGGTCGTTAACGAAAATAAAATGACGTCGTTTTGTGTCCTTTATTTATTACTATACAAATAAACACCGTTATGTATTCCGTCGGTATTCGGTCGTTAACTTCCGTCGGTATTCAGTCGTTATATATTCCGTCGGTAAACGGTCGTTAATATCCGTCGGTATTCGGTCGTTAAGCGTGAACAAACCGACGACGTTTCAATTTGGTCAACGAGACCGATGTGGCCGACGGATGAGCGACGGAATAACGACCGATTTGTTTTCGGTTTCTATTCGGTCGGTATTCCGTCGTTAAATTTGTGACCGAAAATTTGGTCGCTAAAGTCGGTCGCTATTTAACTGTTTTCTTGTAGTGATTATACTAAGTGAAATAGAATATTTATGACTAAATATGAATATGTTGCTATGTAAAATGAACGTAATAATTAATTAAAAGAGGGGTATAAATGTCAGTTACTATTTATTGATGATTCCAACTTCTCCTAATAGAAAGGTTATTCTATATGTTTTGGTGTGTAATGACTTTTCCCACTTCTTCCTAGAATCGCCATCCCCGTGAAATGATTTTTCCAACTTAAATTGGTCAAACCAAATATTGGAATGAAAATGAGGTTGGAGTCATCATTCTATTTTAGCGTAACGAATGTGCTTTAAGATTAGAAATGTAGATTTTACAAAATTTTAGATTAATTAGTTTAATTATCATATGCAGTTCACTGTATTCAAATTAACTCCTGTCTAAGCATTAGATTCCCCATGTTTTACAACCCATAAAATTACACTACAGAAGAAGTGGAGCACTTTCAAAGGTCAGGGACGAAGACAGCGCCCGGAGATTTTTAAAAATACTCATAGGAATAGTAAATTTTATATGTAAATTTTTAAAAATATTAAAAGGTATAGTAAATTTTATTAGTTTCGCTCTCCCAATTTTTTTTTTAAAATACTACTAAGTATTGCAGTTTGCCTTCTAACACTAAATATTTGGCTTCGTCCTGCCAAAGGTTATAAAGATCACTGCCTCTGCCACCGGAAACATTTGGGGTTAAAATATTCCCTCTCTTTTACAATCCATAAATTCCACATCTGTTTTTTTTTCTTGTGATTCACAAACATTCTACGTATGGTTGTTTCAATTGCATGTGGGTGGGGTCAGTGACGGATGCAAGGCTCAAATTTTTTTTTTTTTTTTTTAATTATATATGATGTATTTTATTCCATTTAGATAATAAATGTATAAATGACCCCAGTGAATTATTGTATATATCAAATGACTCAGATGATTTTTTTTAATTATATATGATATATTTTACTCCATTTAGATAATAAATGTATAAATAACCGCAGTCAATTATTGTGTATATTAAATGACCCAGTGAAATTTTTTTCTGCATCCGTCACTGAGTGGGGTGGGGTTCAGCAAGATTTCGTTAATCTAATTTTATCATATGTGGGTGATATGCTTTTCTTGCTTTTTCTCTTTTGCTTTTGTATCTTTATCAGGTCAGATCGAAAGAACGATCAAATCAATGATTTTGTATATTTACATGTGTTGAAATTGATTTGTCACAATAAGAGAAGGAAATATCTGATATGGACCTGGTCCATGTAGATCATGTGGTTCAGATTTGGCCACATTCCTAGCAGAATGAGGAGAGAGGAGGAAATGCAGTGATGTGGCCAAATCTGGATCGCATTAGTCCCAAATGAACCCCAGTCACATGATGAATGTAAACTATAAGAGAATGTCCATAATTTTTAAGCCAACATTATGGTTCTCCTTTGTTTTCATTTCTTTCCCTAAAGTGTTCAAGATATTTTATTTGATAAAGAAAACTACTTTATATCTTTTTCTTTTAATACAAATTACTTATTACTTTCAAAATCGTTACATTCATCCGGATCAACTACAGCAAATCCACCAGTTGTCGGGTCACAAAAAACTTCACGACGAAGAGAACTGACGGGATATTTGATGAATCAACTGACGGGATATTCCCTACTTTATAACAGTTTTGTTTTTTTGCTCAAATAACTAAGTTATGGGCAGCCATGTTGCAATGTCGAGACACTTGGAATATTTTCCAAACTTAACTTGATATCTGCTTTTTATCACTTTAAAAATGGTAGCTATGTGTAACCAGCTCGAACCCGACTCACATAACTTAAAAAAATGTGAGTGTAAGCTGAGGTGATGTGAGCGTGAGCTTAATATTCAAGCTCGCTTCTTATGTGAGCTGAGTGTGAGCTTAACTCCGCTCAGCCCGAAAAAAGCTCGAACCCGAATAAGATTAATATAATTAAAATATTATATATATATATATATATATAATACTAATTTAAAAAAACTTATATACATTATAATTAGAATTATAATGTGTGGCTCAAATTTTGTGTATTCTTTTGCTTCTTTTTGTGTATTCTTGTCCAAATTTAGTTTTAAGGCTCATTGTATTATGCTATTCTTGAGACATGATTTTCGTTTTCTTCGCTAATATAAATGAGCTTGGGAAGCTCGTGTTAAAATGTGAGCTGAGCGTGAGCTCAAGGTTTATGAGCTTTTCCGAGTTGAGCGTGAGCATGAACTTTTCAATTTTTATGTGAGCTGAGCGTGAGTTATGCCAAGCTCAGCTCACATATCTCGATTGACACCCCTACGTGTAACCTAGAAGAATTGGTTGCTTCTCCAATCCCAAGCAAGTATTCAAATAGATGGCAAGGTATAGAATTAGATATAAGTGAAAGTAATAAAAAAATAATATGAATCATAACTAAAAGAGAGAAACAAAGTAATATAGTTCGAGCATTTAGATACACTTTTATCATTTTTTTTTGGCTAAAACAAAGTATTACTATTTTCAAAGTTTAGAAGTGGGGTTAATATGTCTCTGGTCTCTTTCTACACGGTTTGTAGGTTACACTCTCTATGCAATTTTAATTACGAAAAGTTTAATTCATATAATTTAAAATAAAATAAGTAAATTAATGGTAAATTTATAAACTCTAATTATAAACGTAATATAATTAGTGAGGGTCACGGAAAATATTTTTCACATTATAAAACTAATATATATTTATTTATAATTTTATAGAATTACTCTTACTAATTAGTCAACTAACTGCGTAAAGGGGTGTATTCAATCCATATTTTAAAAGATTCTAACTGATTTTCAAAAGTTTATAAATTTTGCTAATTATATGGATTGTTTTAACTCTATACATATCCTACGCAGATTTTTATAGATTCTATTATCATGATTTCTTTTGATTTATAAAGTCTATATACTATTTGAATGTCACCCAACAAAAAGAAAAGATCGATTCAATGTTATATTATACCGATCCAATATTGTTGAATTTTCAAAACCTACATATGCTTATCCTTTTGGAATCAAACCAGTTTGTTAAAAATTCAAAAAACTTGGTGGTGGGTCTATTAAATTTTTGGAGATCACGAAACTGCTTTCATTTTTGATTTATTTGTGTAAGGTTTGTATAATTTATTTACTGAGATATTATTATTTTTTTGCTTAATTAAGGTATGTTTAGTGATGTTAGTAGTGCCCTAGGACCATTAGCATATGTTGTACGTTTTATATCTTTTTGAGCATTTCATATGAATAGTTAATTTTGCTTATGAACATCAAATGCGTGATTTGATAGTAAAACTCATTTGCTTATGTAATTGCTATTCTAGTTGTCCCTAGTTTTATGTAATCTATTTTACAATGAAATAAAACTAGTATGATGTTTGATTGATGATTACGTTTTACTAATCATGTGTAATGAATACATATAATATCATAGATGCAATATATAGGGATACATTGTATTGGACGTGATCCGTTAGAGAAGTAATACTTCATGGTCCTTAGTCATAAGTATTACTTCCTCAATACTATTTTAGAATCCTTAGACCTTATGTCTCCATTTGATTCTAGCATGAATGGAGCCACGTTTTGACTCAGTCGTACATTGCTTTTAATCGAGTAATCAATACGACTGGTGATCGGATGTTGCGTCCTATCATGGCTTGAATGTGAGAGGCATTGTAAGGAATTTGTCCCTATCTATTATTAGAGAGAGATATCCATGGGCCCCTCGATAGGGAAAGACTGTCTAAATGCATGGTCGTGCTCAAATGTATTTGATAAAGTGGTTATCAGATACTATTTGTTGAAACAGTCTACCTGGAGATCGAGAATAAATACAATTAAGCTTAATAAGGGTGACGACTACCATGCCTTATGCTTAATTAGGATATCGCGAGACAAAGGGATTAAATAGTAGATTGATATTATGTTCCGTTGTATATTCATTCACTTTGGGTAGTCACAATTTCCTGCTAGGGACCGCTTGTGATTTATGAACTCACACTACTACTAAGTGTGTTTTCATTGCCATTGTGATATGAACCTACAGGGTCACACGCATAGACGAGCTAACGAGCTTCATGTCTAGATTCAATGAATCTAGAATGTGTCTAGGTTCATTGTATCTCACATTCACTTTTCTGAGAATAATAAAGTGTTATTATTCGAATTAGAGATAAGGGGCATTTTCGGTATAGCTGGAATTACGTGGGAGTTATTATCCGATAAAGACTCCCACTACCAGCAGAGTCTAGAGGGACGTGGGAGTTGAGGACTCCCACTGCCGAGAGGAGTTGAGGATGTGAGAGTTAGTTATGGGAACAAACTCTCATACCTTATATAATGATCTCTTGGCCGAAACCTAGCCTATCAATTTTCCAGCCGCAAAAATCACCAACTCTCTGAAATCTGATTTCAGTTTTCGGTCTCCCTTTTCTCTCACAATTTCGAAACTTAGAAAGACGAAGAGCTAGCACTCGTTGCCCGTCTCGTCGCGTGGATACCGGTAGAGGGATATTCCGCAAAGGGAATTCCGTTGGTGGCAACAAAGTATCCAAGAAACAACATCTTCCATTCAAGAATCGGATTCTTGAACCCGAAATTGTAAGTTTTTCTTGCTGCTTTTTCGATTCGTTTTGTATGAGCGGATCCTTCAGGGGAGGACTCATGGGTGTTTGGAACGAGTTTCCGCCCATGAATCCCTTCAAGTGATGGGTTTTATTTGAATTTCAGTTTCTTGAACTCTTTCCTTTTTCCCTTCGATTTTCTCTTTTAGGAAAATGAAATCCATGTTTAGAAAAAAAAGAAAGTTGTGGTTAGCTATAGAATAAATTGTTTGCTTTCTTTAATTTATGTTTGAAGTTGAACAGGAGAAAATTTGTGACTGAATTTTGAAGTTTTAATTTTTCTTTTAAAAAAATTAGATCACTGCAAAATTTGTAATCTCATATAAAATAATTAAAGACTTTTCATATTTATAAGAGAAACTAAGAATCTTAAGTAAAAATGAGAGATTCCACAATACGAATGTATGTCTAGAAAATCAATCAAAATCCTTCATTTAATAAAATGTATGAGAATCTATAGAGATTTGAATACAAAAAGAATTCATCATATAATTTACATTCTGAATTGAATACTTCTAAATTTTAATAGACTTATTAAAATCAGTATTGAATAACTTTAGATTTTAATGGACTTTTTTAAAATCTAAATTGAATATCTGTAAACTTTAAAAATCCTTAAAACTCTTATAAAATTTGAATTAAATATACCCGTAGTAATAACTCTTCAATCATTAATTAAAAACATTTTAGATTTTTTTTTAATATTAATCATTTTTTTTTTTGTCTCAATGAAAATCCTAAATGTGACAATTGTTTTGTTGTCTTCAATGATTGAATAGGCCTTGGGATGTGATGTAAAGACATTAAAATAAAATAATCAATCTTTTGTTCAACAATTGACAATATTTTCCTTAATCTTTTGTCACTCTCTAGCGATGTTGTGATTATTTAAATGTTATATTATATAGTTGATATACTTTATATTGTTTCCCGCTTTTCTTGAATATTCCTATTAGTTATGAAACTATTATTTCTTCTGCTGCTATCTTTTGACTTTACCTTTTTATTTCTCTTATAGAGTTTTCACTTTCTTGAAAAGACTTGGATATATAATGACATATATCTCTTTTTCATATTTTGATCATTATGAATGTGATTGGATTGGGTCTTAATTTGAGATTTTTGTTATCAGTCTCAAACAAATTTTAAATCTAAATTAATCTATTAATGATTCAATTCTTAAAGTTTAATTCACATACAAAATTTAAAAAGAGCTTGAGTCTCAATAATAGATCAGACTCTTTCCGATTACAGGTTGTAACCATTCAATCTACTATATGAGGAGGTATGACATCTTAATTTTTAATAGAATATCATGCAAATTCTGATGAATAATATACCATGCAAAGGTTACTAAACTTTGAAAGACCCAACCACTTCCACACATAATGTGCACTGACTTTGATTGCCAACACAAGTGGTGGCTTCGCTGAATTCAACAAACAAAGATTAACTTGTTTTATATGAATAACTATTATTTGAGCTCGAGTCCTCTACACAAAATGCGATACCCACGCCCCAGGGTCCCCACACTCCACTCCGACAGAGTAGTTGGACAATGTAAATCAATGCGACCCAACAATTTCGATCAGGTGTGAGGACTTTTAACTTAGTGCCACAAAAAGCCATCCCCACATTGGAGGGTTGAAACTTTCACACTATGACTGCAAGAATCAATCATGAGTCCCTTTATACAATTTTCCACACCGGAACCAATTGGGCTATCCTTGCGGATTTGAGCTCGAGTCCTAGATGTATGGAAAACCAATATGGGTCATTTTCTATATTGTAAAAAAAAAAATTCTTTTGCAACCCTTCCTTTTTCCTTAATTTCTTGGATTGAAGACAAGATAAGGTACCTAGGGTCTGATGGCTTTCACTTTTTTTTTAATACCTAAAATATAGATGGTGTTTCTCTTATTTTGGGGATCTTGATTGAATTTACTTTTTGTGTGTTTCCATTTTTCAGTCAAATAAACTTTCATTGAAGTTTTGACAAAAGTTTCATTCAATAATGAGTGCTCTTAAAGTATCATCTTTTTAAAAATCAGAAAAAGACTTCGACATGGTTTCTTTGACATTTAGGGAACTATTATTCCTTTCCATATCTAGTATGGTTCGTTGACGTTTCGGATAGATAGAAGAGTAATCAAGATGAATAAAAGATTTTTTGGGTGTACTGTAATTATATCAAGGTTCTCAAACAAAGCTATCTTTTGAGGTACTGTAATTTTGATCTATCTTTTATTTATTATTATTATTATTGTTGTTGTTGTTGATTTTTTTTTGCAATTTTGGTAAATTCCTCCGATCAACCGATAATATTTATCTTCAGTGGCGGAGTTAGGATTTAGATTTAGGGGAGGGAGGGGGGCCCAACTAAAATTTGTTAATGGTGTGAGACGATATATTTGAGGTAGAATAATATATTTTTATTAGAAAATATGAATTTAAACGATATTATCTTTGAAAAGAGACAGAAACTAATTAAAAAATACTTTAGAATAACATGAAAAAATTATTAAAAAATATATTATTTGATTAAATGCATGTATATTATTAGAGAAAAAATTATATATATGGAGCTCTATTGTATACTTTGAGTTTGCTATATACAATTCTATAAATACTCTTTTGGTCCGAACTAAATCTCATTTTATGATACAAAAGTTAAGAGAATCATTTTAATTTTAATGAGTTTACAAACTTATCCATCTCAATTAAAAAAAATTGGCGTGTTAATAAAATGAGACTACTAGTGGGACGGAAGATTATTAAAAAATACTTTAGAATAACATGAAAAAATATATTATTTGATTAAATGCATGTATATTATTAGAGAAAAAATTATATATATGGAGCTCTATTGTATACTTTGAGTTTGCTATATACAATTCTATAAATACTCTTTTGGTCCGAACTAAATCTCATTTTATGATACAAAAGTTAAGAGAATCATTTTAATTTTAATGAGTTTACAAACTTATCCATCTCAAATGAAAATTATTTCTATTTTATAAATTGAGACATTCAATTTTTTACATGAAAAAATAAAAATTGTACATTCACATCCAAATATTGTGAGTAATAAATAGTATTATAAATACACATGTAATTTGGGACGGAAGAATTACTTAATTAAATATACATTTTTATCATAAATAACCGTAAGTATTTGAGCATTTTTTATATTTTCAAATTGCATATTGTAATTTGATACAAAAATAATATGTACTCTAATATCAAATTTTAAAAAATTTCAGAGAATCGACACAATTTTCATATATTAAAAATTTATATATAAGTACTTGCATATGAAAATACACACTAGTACTAAAAAAATTACGATTTTTTTAGGTGTGGGGGGGAGTGGCACGCCCTGCCTGGCTCCGCCACTATTTATCTTTTGTTTTAAAACCAAACACTTATAGCCCAAAAGGCAAAGTGATCAATCTTGTTTTTGCTATAAACATTCTATAAATTAAGAATTAAATCATACTCATAATAATAAATTTACAGAAATATAAAATATAAGTATAAAAGAATTAGGATAAAGAAAGCAAGCATGGTAGTCGTGACAAAGTCACTGTCCTAAAGACGTGAAGACCTTCCTACGTGTGGGTGATAGCGGCCAGCCACGGTTCCAAGATAAAACTCATTTTCTTTATATCTCCATAATGAGCACGTTCACTAGAAGACTTCTCACAAACTAATCCAGTCTAGTTGCCCAAGTGAATAAAAAATATACTAGTAAAATGACAGAAGATTTTGAAGGTATAGAGAAAATATTTAGTTTATATTGAAGAGAGCATTTTCCAAGAATCATTACATCTCATTCTCTCAACCTCATTTTATAGTGATAGAAAAAAAACACTTGTAACTCTTTTCCCATAAATAAAATAGGAGTTACAATATTAATAATATGGGGGTTACAAACATAAAATTTAAAGGAGTTAAAAATCATATTAATGGATAATTTAAATATTAGGAGTTACACAATATAAAATTGGAGTTATAATATTTGAAATAATAAATTTGAAGTTTTGAACTTTATTTCATAACTGTCCCCCACAAAGTTTAAAAACTTCAAAATAATTAATTTATCCCTCATAAGGTTTAAAATTAAATTTTAATAACAACATGCCACCAAAGGTTTAAATCTTCAAGAAACAAATTTTCCCCCATAAAATTTGACCTTAAAAATAAATATTTCCGCCACAAGGTTTTAAAAATCTTGAATAAACTTTGATATGTACCCCACAAGGTTTATAAACTCCAGAAAATAATTTATCCCCCCACAAAGTTTAAAATTTCAAAAAAAAATATTTGGGCAACGTTATACTATGCAATAGGCATGGGTGTCTTCCGGACTTGAGCCCACACTTAATGTAAATAGTCTTAGTTTAAGAGAACCATAATGGAATATGCCTTGAGTTAGGTCTCTTGGACAAACTTCAACTAGCTACACACATAGTATTGATTGGATATTTCTAAATGCAGGTAGCGTGGTTAATGGCCATGCACGACAACGAAGCGCAACTCATGCGGTAAGACGCTTCACTTCCAACCGGTAGGTCGGGAGTTCGAGTCATACCGGAGGGAAAGTGGGGACCCACTATTGATCCTCCTTTTAAAAAGGAAAAGAAAAAAAAATGGCCATGCACTCTGATCTTGATTCTCTTGAGAGTCTCTAGAGATTGCTCAATCCCATAGCCACGACATCATGGAAACTCTCACTTAGGTGAGTCCTCCAAGGGTATGTGTGACCTTTACCCCGCGAAAAATATCCGTCTCGATCTCATTGAAGGTTAAAACACAGCCTTAACATCATACTCCATATCATCTCACCTTAGGGATGGGAATGAGTCGTATAATGTACAATCTTCTAATATTTGATGCTACATAATGAATCACGCATTGCTGGTTGTTTCTACCTATTGAACCTTCTCCATGGGATCACCACTCATAAAGGTTGGGTTACTCCACTACAAGAAAACAGTTAAATATCGACCGAATTTAGCGACCGAATTTTTCAGTCACAAATTTAACGACGGAATACCGACCGAATAGAAACCGAAACAAATCAGTCGTTATTCCGTCGCCCATCCGTTGGCCACTTCGGTCCCGTTGACCAAATTGAAACGCCATCTTTTTGTTCACCCTTAACGACCGAATACCGACGGAATATAACGACCGAATACCGACGGAATACATACCGGTGTTTATTTGTCACGAAATAAATGAAGGACACAAAACGACGGCGTTTTATTTTCGTTAACGACCGACTACCGACGGAATAACGACCGATAATAGCGACCGAATTATGGTTAGGGTAGGGCGACCGAATAGCGACCGACTTGGCAAATTCCGTAGCTATTCGGTCGCTATTATTTTCCCGGATTCCGTTTTTTTAAATAGCGGGGTTTTTAAGGATATATAGAAACATTTTACCTAATAGTAACTAAAATAGGCAAAATGTTTCTATAAAACTTTAAAAACCCCCGCTATTTTATAAAAAACGGAATCCGGAAAAATAATAGCGACGGCCTTGGTAAATTCGGTCGCCCCATGGATTAATAGCGACGGATTTTAGTTAAAAAATTATAAATCTGAAAACCGACATCGTTCAGAATGCGAGTACGAACTAATGTGAATATTTTAGTAATTATTTGTTTATTAATAATCAATTAATAAACTTTTAACTCTATCACTTAATGATTCATGTAAATGCACACACAAATGTATTACTTGAATTGTTCTGCTTCGAGTATATATTGGTATTTTGTAAATAAGTATAAGTTTTAATTGTTTGAATATTCAAGTTAATATGTGTGTGTGTGTGTGTGTGTATATATATATATATATATATATATATATATATATATATATATATATATATATATATATATATATATATATATTAGTAATTGTAACTAAAATAGGCAAAATGTTTCTATATATCTTTAAAAACCCCCGCTATTTTATAAAAAACCGAATCTGAAAAATAATAGCGACCGACTTGGCAAATTCTGTCAGCTATTCGTCGCTATTATTTTCCCCGATTCTATTTTTTTTATAAATAGCGGGGTTTTTTAAAGTTTTATAGAAACATTTTTCCTATTGTAGTTACTATTAGGTAAAATGTTTCTATATATCCTTAAAAACCCCCGCTATTTAAAAAAAACGGAATCCGAAAAATAATAGCGACCGAATAGCGACTGAAATTTGCCAAGTAGGTCGCTATTCGTCGCCTCTACCCTAACCCTAATTCCGTCGCTATTATTAAATGACTAAACGACGCTGCTTTTGCCATTTCGCGGGCTCATTTTTTTTGAAAATTGGACAAGTGTTAAGCATTCTAAGTGGTGATCGAATAGCGACGTGAATCCGCAAATTCCGTCGCTATTATTAAATGACTAAACGGCGCTGCTTTTGCCATTTCGCTGGGCTCATTTTTTTTGAAAATTTGACAAGTGTTAAGCATTTTAGTGGATGATCGAATAGCGACGAATTTGCGAATTCCGTCGCTATTCGGTCGCCATTATTAAATGCCTAAACGACGCCGTTTTGTGCATTTTATTTCTCTACAAATATCTGAGGCAAGAAGCCTCTCCCTCTTTCTTCATTCTGCCCAGCCGCGACCTCCACCTCCACCTCCACCACAACATCTTCCGGCGATATACCCCCAAATCCCCTCCCTCCTTCCATCGCCGCCACCTCCGGCACCTCCAAGACGTCGCCACCACCTCCGACACCTCCAAGGCTTCGCCACCACCTCCGATTTCAATTGGGTTTTTAGGGTTTAGGTGAGAAACTTGCATTTTCTAGCTTTTTTCTTAACAATTGGAATAAGTACATCTATTTTGAGAAGATTAAAACAAAAATGGAGGGGAGGTAGTACTGATTTCTTCTTGGATTTTAATATATGTTTTTTCTATAATTTTTTGCAATTCTCATAATTTCTTGCAATTTTTTTGCCAATTCTCATAATTTCTTGCAATTTATTTTGGGGCGTGTTTCTTTGCCAATTCTCATAATTTTTTTTTTCCATTTCTCATAATTTCTTGCAATTTACAAAAATTCAAAAATACATGTTTCCCTAAAGTTCATTTATTTTAATTCTCATACATAATGTTTAAGCATTATGGATGGAATTAGGACACATTATTCACGAATGGCAAGTGGAATTGGGATGGATTTAATAGGAAAGCAAATTAATTACATATATCAAGTGTATTAAATCTTTATACACGTTGACAATGTCTATATAAAATCACCATACACGTTTGCAAGGCCCCAATGCAAACATATTTAAACATATGAGAATTCCATTATCGTGGTCTTGTTGATAATGTGGGCATGGATACCTTTAACATACATCTTTCCCTAAAGTCTAAGCCACAAAAATACATAATAAGGTAATATCGAAAAAAGTTCATTTATTTTAATTCTCATACATAATAGATTGAAATGTAATTGTATTCTCTATCGATATATGTCTATACCTCATCCTAAGGTAACTAATTTTTAATGTTTAAGAATTATGGATGGAATTAGGACACATTATTCACGAATGGCAAGTGGAATTGCAACTCATGCATTTCCAAGGTATAGATATAAATGACAACAAGGAATATTTGTTTAGACTTTCCATATATTGAAGGTGAGTAATACTTGTTGATTTTTTTTAGTACTTTATTACCATGAATTAATTGTCATATTGTATAACTTTTTAACATAATTCAAAGTATACATATAAATGAAATCAAGGAGTTTATGAGAAGTGTAAACTTTGATTGCGAGTGTTGTAATGTAAATAGGAAGTGCACACTTTGATTGTGAGTTTTGATAATTCAAAGTGTTTGTGTTGTAATGTAAATGAGAAGTGCACACTTTGATTGTGTGTTTTGATAATTCAAAGTGTGTGAGTGTTGTAATGTAAATGAGAAGTGCACACTTTGATTGTGAGTGTTGTAATTCAAAGTGTGTGTAAAACACAAGAGGGGGGGGTGAATTGGGTTTTAACTAATCTTGCTAACTTTTTCGAATACTAAACAATGCAAGTGAGAACTTGAGCAAGATGAATGAAAGCTAAAGCAAAAACCCAATCAACAAGACAAAGGATTTAGAGTGGTTCGATTCACTTAGAATCTACATCCACTACCTTGAGCCGCACCCAAGGATTTCAACAAACTTCACTAAGAAGATGCCCACACAAAGTAGGACTTTTACAATTGCCCACACAAAGTAGGACTTTACAACCAAAGAATGCCCACACAAAGTAGGACTTACAATAATAACCCTATCACTAAGAAAGGGAATTAAGAAAGGTTAAGTACAAGGTTGTTCACTCTTCTAAGTGAAAGATATAGTACCTTTGAAGCACAAACAATTTAGCTCTTGAACATATGAGGTCCACTCTTTGTCTTGCTTTTGAAAGAATACTCTTGAATGCTTTAGATCATAAGGATGAAGAGTATTTTTCTTTGAAAGTGTTTAGACTTGATAAGATATCAATGTTTTATGTTTGTCAAAGTCTTAGAATGTTTCTCTAGCTTTGGAGTATATATACATTTCAAATATGGCTGAAAATCGAGTTTCCAACGGTAAAAAAAATGGCTAGTAGAAACAGAGTTCGGTTGACCGAACATTTCACTTCGGACGACCGAACCAACTTCGGATCCACTTGGCCTAGGTCGGTCGACCGAACAGGGCTCATATAGGCTCGACCGAACTACCCTATGGTCGACCGATCCAAGTTTGTTCTCGCTCTCGATATCTCGACGGTTCAACCGAACTTGAGCTCGGCTGACCGAACTTCCAAAGTGATTTTTCACACGTTTTGAAATCTTTTGAAGTCTTTTAAAGTCTAAAAAGGTTTTCCTAAAAGGTAACAAGTAAGAACACTTGGAAAACTTTTCTAAAAGACTTATCTATGAAATCAAAGGCTTTTTGGATAAGAACACATTTGAAACTTTTGCCTTTTGAAAACGTGTTTATGAAATCATGTATGCAAGACTAGAGTGAGAAGCTTATGTTCATAAGAGCTTTGGTTAGAGCTTTAAAGATTACGACTAATGACGACAAAGCTAAACTAACCAAACTAAGTCTTCAATCTTCAATCTTCATAGATGAGCCTTGAATAGTATGACTTTGAATCTTGAACATGGCTTGATTGAAGTACTTAGAGCTTCCTACAAGGTTTCCAATATTCTATCACAAAGATTAAGATCATTAGACACAACATCAAATGTTTGTCCAATATCAAAAACAGAGTTCGTTCGCCCTTAGGGCTTACAATCTCCCCCTTTTTGATTATGACAAACTTTGATGTAATAAGATAGAATATGGACAATGTAAGTACATGGAAGCATGGCAAAAGGATCTAAGAACCAATAAGTACAAAGACTAATGCTTAGAAGATACCAATTGTATACGATACCAATTGTAAAGACAAATATATGCAAAGACATAAGCACTAGCATTATAAGTTCTTTTTGCCATATAAACTAGGGACTCATAGAAGAGCCCTATTTCCCAACCATCCTCCTTGCCTCCTTCCTTCCATCAAAAGCAAGTTTTGAGACAAATGATATATACAAACATATAAAAGCTCCCCCTCAAAACATGCCGGGTGAAAAGATACAATATAGATAGAAACATGTTAAGAAAACTTCCTACATATCTTTTCCTTTTTCTACATTCAAGCTAGAAGCATGTAAAGATAACTCCCTAAATTTCTCCCCCTTTGGCATAATCAAAAAGATTTCAAACACCAAAGAAAATATGACAGTTAAGAACATGGGAACATGCTAGTAAACACAGCTTGAATTCATCCAACAACAAGAGTATGTAATATCCATAAAATTCTAGCACATCAACTACCGGCGGCTATTAAGTCCGCTTTGGTGGTGGAAAAGGGATACTCATGCTTGTTGTGACGCTAAGACAAAAAGAGATAAGGAATAAAACTTAAAAGAACAATCTCCCCTTTTATCAAACATACCATGTTAGCTATTTGAGATGGAAACAAGTTGAATACCAATTGTAATAGTCATAAACACATTGATACCAATTGTGAAATACATTTGAAAATATAGCTAACAAGAGTTGGAAGCAATACCATAAATACATAAGTAAAGCATATGTATTGCAACCAAAAAATTTAGAGGAAGTATAAGATGACACTACAAGTACATCCCTCTAATAAGTTAATGGTTAGCTAAATGAGTATTACAACTCTAGAAGCTAGACTAACCAAAAACTCTAATGAGATCACAAAGGATATGAATACCAATTGTAAAGAATATGATCTCAAGTTTATTTAAGGAGAACACATGTTAGAATATGAATTGTATAACATGTGTGACTCCCAAAATAACTCACACATATTGGCTAAATGATATGAAAGATGAAAAACCAAGCCAACAAGTGTTAAAATCTCTAAATGATGCAACATTTTAACATGATGTTCAAGGATGATAAAAATCAAGCACATCATGTTAAGCATATAGAAATGAAGATCAAGCACCAAAGAGATATGGTATGTGCATTCTTGAAGATATTGATACCAATTGTGATTGTGTTTGTACTTTAAGCAATTAAGATCTTATAAGTAGAACACAAGACACATTATCAAGATAAAAGAACCCATGCACATAAAAACAGAGAGTTTCAATAATCAAGTTTATGCTTTTAAATCATCATTCTTGTCAAGTTTGGAATGAACAATAAGCATATTGACAAGCAAAATATGATGTACATAAACCATAAGCAAAAATGCACAAACTCTCTTTGTCTAACAAAGACTAGAAGTATATCCTAAACTACTTGCACTAACAATCCACAAAGTGATCATGCAAGTTGAAAATTGAATGAGCAAATACTTCTTAGCCATTTAACTAAACTCATCATATAGGGAAGTTATAGCTCATAAGGATCAAAAAATAACATAATGATCACTAATCAAAGGATGAGTTAAGCCTTGTACCTCAACGCTCTTTGAGCTTGGACTTCTTACCATTTTGGTAGATCTTATTTATCAACAAGTCCATTGAGGCCTTTTGTGTGATCACTTTCATTGATCATCACAATTTTGTAATCCTTAGCATTTGACTCTTTTCTTGGAGTCTTAGCTCACTTGTGCCATTCCTTGTAGTTCATATCTTCTTCTTGAAGGATAGAACTCTTTGTTACCTACAAGGAATTCTTGATGACAAATTTGGTACCTTTTTAAGGTCCTTCATGATTAGCTCAATATCATCAAGTAACACATATATGCTTAAGGATCATGGTTATCAAAAACCAAAACAACTAGATAGATTCTTAAATGAATATGACATAACAAAACAAGAATCAATCAAGTTGCATATGCTACATCTCATAGATACCTTAGCTCAATAGACATGAATAAACAAGAGCATGCTAAAGGTCATCTACATAATTATAAAAATCAAGAATTTGAGATGCAACATGTATAAGAGCAAGCATATAAAAATATATATACCAAAAACACTTAAACACATTAACTAAAGTGTTAAGATAAAGTGATTTGATACCTTTGCTTTCTTACCAAGTGATGAAGACATTGGATTAACACTTTGACTCTTGTCATCACTTGAAGCTTTGCTCTTAGTATCTACCCAACTTGGTTCTCCAATTGATTAACATTTGAGCTTTGAGAATCCAAGTGTTAAGGAGTGCTTTTGACTTTCTTCTTTTGGCACATCTCCTTTAACTTCTCCCCAATGCCACTTCTTTTTGAATCAAGTCCATTGAAGCTTTGTGGCATACATCTAACTTATAAGAACCTATGAGATCAATGGAAGAGTAGCTTTTGGTACCCACTTTTGTTTGGGTCCATGGGGGTTAGTTAAAATACGCTTAACTTTCCAAATAGTTTTTACCCCCTTTTTCAATCTTCTTCTTAACATGGCATCTAGCATTAGTATGACCATGTTTTCCACAATATGTGCAACAAATGTGTGGCTTAGAAGATTTGTGAACATGCTCATAATATCTATTTTGCCTATGTGAGGAACTAGCATGCACAATGTTATTCTTAGGCAACTTAGAAAAGCTAGCATGATCAAAGTGATTAGCATTATAACCAAGACCATGTCTATCATGTGAAGCACGTTGCATAACAAGAATATGATCAAGCTTTTGTGTTCCTTTGGAGAACTTGTCAACTAGTGAAGTAAGCTCAACAACTTTGATTTTCAAACTATCAAATTCAACAAGTTGACATTCAAGAGATGACATTTTATCACATGCTTCTTTGTATTGTAATGAAGATGTTTTGCAAGTAGTAATGAGATTTTCATTTTCACATTTCAAGCATTTAACATCATCACACAATTTTTTCATTTTCATTAATCAACTTTGATCTTTCATCAAGCAAGGATTCAATTTTAAGCTTCATCTCTTTGTTTTGCTTTGCACATTTTTTCATTTGCTCATACATATCATATAAAAGCTCATTAGGATCTTCCTCATCATCATCATCATTAGAATATGAAGGGGAGGGAGAAAGATGTACCTCATTACCAAAAGCCATGAAGCAAACATTTGAGTTTTCCTCTCCTTCTTCATTTTCTCTCTCATCTTGATCCCATGTGCATAGCATGCCCTTTGCATTCTTTGATTTGAAGAATTTTTTTCTTTTTTGTCTTCCTTGAGGCCCTTTGCTTTGGCGGTTGGGCAATTTCCTAAGAGATGTTGATTGCTTCCACACTCATAGCATTCCATCCCATTAGGATTTAGTTCTCTTCTATTTTGATGGAATTTTCTTCCTTTCCCAGGGAAAAACATCTTTTTCATTCGTTTTACCATTAAATCCATAGTCTCATCATCTAGGTTGATGTCTTCCTCATCACTTGAGCAATTTGATTCCTCTAGATCAAGAAAAGATTTTAGAGCAATATTCATCTTGGACTTGTCAATACGCTCTTCCTTTTTGTGAATTAGCTCATATGTGAGAAGTGAACCAATAAGCTCCTCCGTAGGATATGTTTTCAAGTCCTTGGCTTCTTCAATGACTAGAGCTTTTCCTTCCCAACTTTTGGGAAGAGAGTTGAGAATCTTCCTATTTATTTCACCCAAAGTGTAATCTTTACCATATGACTTCAAACCATTTACCACATTGGTGAATCTTGTATTCATCTCATTGATTGATTCATTTGGCTCCATGGTGAATAGCTCAAACTCTCTAACTAGCAAATTCAACTTTGACTCTTTCACTTGATTTGTGCCTTCATGAGTAACTTCAAGCATTTTCCACATAGCATGAGCCGATTTGCTTCCACGAACACGGTTGTACTCATCCGGATTCAAGGCACAACTTAGAATGTTCATTGCCATATAATTTCGAGTCATTTTCTTGGACTCAACTTCATTTAGCTCATTATCCGGTTTTGACATTAAAGTACCATCAACAATCTTCAATGGAATAAAAGGACCTTCTTCAAATATATGCCATAGAGAATAATCAATGGAGCACACATATATCTTGAATCGGTTTTTCCAAGCATTATAGTTGTTTCCATCAAAGAGTGGTGGTCTATTTGTAGAAGAACCCTCTTGGTAGGCTAAAGCGGAAATACCGGCCATGATCTTTACTTCTAGTGGTTAGACTAAAATTGAAGACGAGGCTCTGATACCAATTGTAAAACACAAGAGGGGGGGTGAATTGGGTTTTAACTAATCTTGCTAACTTTTTCGAATACTAAACAATGCAAGTGAGAACTTGAGCAAGATGAATGAAAGCTAAAGCAAAAACCCAATCAACAAGACAAAGGATTTAGAGTGGTTCGATTCACTTAGAATCTACATCCACTACCTTGAGCCGCACCCAAGGATTTCAACAAACTTCACTAAGAAGATGCCCACACAAAGTAGGACTTTTACAATTGCCCACACAAAGTAGGACTTTACAACCAAAGAATGCCCACACAAAGTAGGACTTACAATAATAACCCTATCACTAAGAAAGGGAATTAAGAAAGGTTAAGTACAAGGTTGTTCACTCTTCTAAGTGAAAGATATAGTACCTTTGAAGCACAAACAATTTAGCTCTTGAACATATGAGGTCCACTCTTTGTCTTGCTTTTGAAAGAATACTCTTGAATGCTTTAGATCATAAGGATGAAGAGTATTTTGCTTTGAAAGTGTTTAGACTTGATAAGATATCAATGTTTTATGTTTGTCAAAGTCTTAGAATGTTTCTCTAGCTTTGGAGTATATATACATTTCAAATATGGCTGAAAATCGAGTTTCCAACGGTCAAAAAAACGGCTAGTAGAAACAGAGTTCGGTTGACCGAACATTTCACTTCGGACGACCGAACCAACTTCGGATCCACTTGGCCTAGGTCGGTCGACCGAACAGGCTCATATAGGTCGACCGAACTACCCTATGGTCGACCGATCCAAGTTTGTTCTCGCTCTCGAGATCTCGACGGTTCAACCGAACTTGAGCTCGGTTGACCGAACTTCCAAAGTGATTTTTCACACGTTTTGAAATCTTTTGAAGTCTTTTAAAGTCTAAAAAGGTTTTCCTAAAAGGTAACAAGTAAGAACACTTGGAAAACTTTTCTAAAAGACTTATCTATGAAATCAAAGGCTTTTTGGATAAGAACACATTTGAAACTTTTGCCTTTTGAAAACGTGTTTATGAAATCATGTATGCAAGACTAGAGTGAGAAGCTTATGTTCATAAGAGCTTTGGTTAGAGCTTTAAAGATTACGACTAATGACGACAAAGCTAAACTAACCAAACTAAGTCTTCAATCTTCAATCTTCATAGATGAGCCTTGAATAGTATGACTTTGAATCTTGAACATGGCTTGATTGAAGTACTTAGAGCTTCCTACAAGGTTTCCAATATTCTATCACAAAGATTAAGATCATTAGACACAACATCAAATGTTTGTCCAATATCAAAAACAGAGTTCGTTCGCCCTTAGGGCTTACAGTGTGGACTTGATTGTGAGTGTTGTAATGTAATGAGAAGTGCACACTTTGATTGTGAGTGTTTTAATGTAAATGAGAAGTGTAAACTTGTGTTTTTAGTTAGATAATGGGTTATGTAATGTTATTTTTGGGTTTATTGATTATTTTTGGTATTTGTGATCTTATTAATAATACTGTTTCTGGTTTGTATTTCTGTGCGTATTGCTGTTTTTTATAATAGGAATTTAATTAAATTTCAATTTTTTTTTAAAATTAAAATAATTTAGCGACGGAATAACGACCGAATCAGTCAAAAGTCAACAATGTTGACCATTCGGTCGGTAAATAGCGACCGAATATTCGGTCGCTAACTTTTCCGTCGGTATTCGGTCGGTATTTGGCGTAGCGACGAAAAATACACGACCACGTCATTCGGTCGTTAATCGGTCGCTAAACTGAGTTTAGTGACGGATTAGCAACGGAAATGTCCGTCCCTGTTACACAGTTTTCTTGTAGTGCTCCCGTAGGTGATTCCCTTGCGGGCTTAAGCCCATCCCCCTCAATGTTCACCTAACCCTTTTCTCGGTAGGCATTTTAATAACAAATGTTTCATATAGTTTTCTCAGCTGATACTTTCACAAAGTATCAACTAATTTCTCTTTTACTTC
Source organism: Vinca minor (assembly GCA_026122235.1). NCBI lineage: Eukaryota > Viridiplantae > Streptophyta > Magnoliopsida > Gentianales > Apocynaceae > Vinca > Vinca minor. The sequence goes on along the minus strand of JAOCZM010000011.1, from coordinate 11,655,074 downwards.
ATGAAGTTCAACTGCAGCGTTCCTCTGATCAGAGTGTTCACATTTTTGTTCCTGACCATATATATGCTCATCAATTCGTCAGTAAGAGAATGATAAATAATAAATATATTTGAATCACAATATCATGTTGAATTTTTAACACAACAACAATATCAAAAGAAAACTCATCATTTGAATTTTTACAAGTATATTTTGTAATTAAACTGCACCACATTGTACTTCAAGGAATACAGAGTTTTTTACTCTTCTTGATGTAAATATAAATTCAATAATATACTTGATTTTTCTAGATTGTCTGAAATAAGTTTGACATCTCTTTATCCTCCAACTATTTTAAGAAGTCTCTATAAACACTTCGAGTACTTCTTCAATCATTCCATAGAACTTATCTTGAATTATAAAATATTATCTCTATTAATAGTGTAAGGAATATAAACACCAATAGTATTCATAACTATTTCAAAGTTCTAATCAAAGAAGCTACATATTCTTCTTTCTTTAGATAGACTATAACTTCAATATCAAGAATCCAATATTTCTCCATATTTTCTCCAAAACAATTGATCTAAAGATATTTTTCCTTGCATTCTACTTAATTCCATGCCTAGAATCATATGAGATTCTCCTTAGCCAAAGAATGACTTCATCAAACTTCCAGGCTTAATATTCTAATCTCTTAATCTGAAAACCTTATGATTTTCCCATATAGATTCCTTCTTCGAATCTTCATATAACAAAAGATTGTCTAAAGATACTCTCATATTCATAGAATCAAAATATATATTTATTTGTCCCCAAATTACAATATTATCAACATGATGAAGAATAACAAGCCCTCGCTTATCATGATACATAGTTCTAAAACCATAATGAAGGGTGATCTCCTACATCCTTTATATTCTTATCTCTATACTTTAAACCCTTAAAATTGTTCCATACATATTCAAATTTCTAAATCCTCACAGGAGAAAGTAGCTTATACTATCCTCGAGTTTTAAGATTTCCTTAACTCGAATTCGGTCCCCTCCCGTTTATCTTAATCATGTCTTCTAATAGTTTAGTATCTCTGGAATTCGGAGTCAAAAACAAATAAAATAGCTAAGGATAGTGACATTTTTTACTTTTAAGACCTATATGTCACTTTCTTTAATAGTAAGCCTAAATTACTATCTATTTACATTTCCCAATTTACTACCAATTGGCAGATCTATCTATTTACATTTCCCAATTTACTACCAATTGGCAGATCGGCTAACACCCAAAATACAATTATGAATATCACACTAATATTCAATACTAATAGTCTTTTTCTATGAACTTCAAAATATCTTAGTATTTTTCGAGGATCTCCTTACATAATAAACATAACTCCAAAATATTTTGCTAACATTTTACCACTATCAAAATGAACTTTAAAATATTGTATATTACTTGATATCTCAACTTCTTCACTAAATGCTCTAATATGTATATCCTCAAAAAATATAATTTCAAGCTCTAATAATCAATCTACTATTTTGACCATATAATCACAAAATTGCATGAGTTTCTTTAACTTAGATTTTGGTATCACTACTTTCTCAACTACCCCACACTTTCAGGAGATCGAGGCTAAATGCTATTCTCTTCCATAACCTAAAAAGTTTATCACTATCTTTTAGAAGCACTTGATTCAACATATAACACCAATAGCTCTTAACCCCAACATAACCTCAAAGACTAAATCAACTTAGAAGTCACCATATCTATATCAAGGTTGTATCCTTACTCTGACTTGCACTACAAAATTTTATTGAGCTGACTACATAGGAGTGATTCATGAAATGTTTAATAAACATCACAATATATATAAATTCATCTCTTTTATCAGACCTTATTCTTGTAATGTTTTCCTCAAGTGATTTCCTTTACAAAAAAAAATATAGTCTACTAAAATACTAGCATATGATGAATAAAATCCAAAACAAGCAAGCATTAAGATTATGGAAAATGCTTAAGTGCTAAACACTATTGGCTCAAAATTGGCTTAGGGGAAAACAAAAGACCTATCTTCCCTTGGGAGGGGAAAAGACATACAGGAAAAAATAATGTTCTGTTTAGTTGTAAACTGAAGATGACATGGCAAATAGGGGGTGGGCCAATGGGGTTTACATGGCAAATGAGTGTGACGTGGACAACTTTGAGCTTCTTTGTGTATTTATCAAGAGATAGATTTGGGGGATTTGACATCTAGTAGAATAGGCATGATTGCTGCCTTTATAGGGTAGGCATGATGAAGTCTATAACCATCATTACGTATGTCATGTTGTCACTGTCATTGCCTTTTAAATGCACACGTCATCAACGCGAGTTTCAAGTTTGTTTCTCGAAAGCTCCGTCCACATCACGAGTCATATACAATTTCCACCAAAATCTCTACAAACTTCAGTAGTTGGAATGGTTGGCATGGTAACATAATACGGTGGTTTGATATCATAGGAGGTCTAGGTTTTGATTCCTTCATCCTCTTAATTATTATTTTTTTTTAAATCTTGTAACTGACTTTTTAAATTTTTAATCTTTAACTTAATTCTATATATGTTTAATTAATTATACATTTCATTATGCAATATTAATTCTATATAATACATGCGCTTATTCCTAATATTGGTAGGAAAAAACTTGTAATCATATGCAAGATATATACGTTATAGCTTACAAATTGAACACATATATTAAGAAGTATATAGTAACTTTTCATATTTAATGGGATATTATTGTAGTTTACAATAAAATAAAAGTTTTTATATAAATATTGGTTTGGATATTATTTTAGTTTATAATAAGATAGTAATTGATTGAACAATGTAGATAGAAACTTAAAGAATATTACAGACGTTATGTTTGATCAATCATTCATTACTATATTCTTCGTTATAACTTGATCAAACACCTAAAAAGTGTTTTAAAGTAATGAAATACTAGTTTTTCTAGTTTTTCTTGAAATGAACTAGTATTTATACTATATTATTATACTTGATCAATCTATTTTTTGTTGTAGTAGATTACCTGTAACAATAAACTAAAATAATATCCAAAATAATATTTATATAAAAACTATTATTTTATTGTAAACTACATTAATATTTCCTTAAACATGAAAAAATTATATGTACTTCTTAATATATGTGGTCAATTTGTAAACTATAATACAATATAAGGGTCCTTATGCAAATTAATATAATACAACAAACGGGCAGAATTTCGTATATTTAGAAATTGGGGTTCCAAATGGTAATTATTTTTAGTACTTATTGTTGCAATTTCGAATGTAGGGACCTAGGGTTTGCAATTTGTGCAAAGAATGAGTACTTACAGTAAAAAATATGTATGACATCTCATCGATCCTCATATACCCTATTCGTAAATTCAAGTCGTCTGATTAACGAATCTAACGGTCTAAAATGATTCTGCTACAAAATAAACAAATGTACACTTTTTACCAAACATTGCCTAACTTATGCTGGCCGACGTTTTTGTATGGGGATGGTTAAGATCTATAGGGCCTCATCACCAATCATTATATCATTTTAAATGAAAATGATTTGAGCTGTTGGAATAATGATCCCACAGTCCAAAATATTCACTCAAGCTGGGCAACAAAAACTGTATCCCACTTTATAGGAAATAGTTTTAGTTTCCCATTACCGTCTTCCTTACCCCATATCCCTTCCTGTAAAGTTTTGTTTCCAACGCACTCATTTATTCTTCCTTTATTGGGTTCCGTGGGTTGGGTTGTAACCTTTCAAAATTCTCAGCCCCCATACACCATCTTCATCTTCATCTTCTATATAAGGGCATCACATTTACACCAATACTTTTGACATTCACACTCCCTGTTTTCCAAAACTGTAAAAAATGACCAGAAAGTATGAACTCCCCGTTTTTAAGATTGGTGACACTGTGGAAGTGAGGGGAAAACAATTCGAATTCTTGGGTTCTTACTACACAGCAAAAATCCTTTCCCCCATTCACGGTAATAGATTTTTAGTTGGGTATTCAAGTCTTTATAATGTCTTGAAAACCACCCCACTGTTAGAGTTGGGTGAGCCCAAGCAACTCCGGCCGCTGACACAACGTTTGAATTTCCCTTATTTGTGCCTTGGTGATGACGTTGATGTATACTGGCAGGACGGATGGTGGCTAGCTGTTGTGGTTGCTTGTAATCACAGGGATAAGAAGTACACTATACGGTATCCACACTGGCCCGGGAACGTGATGATTTTCAAATTTCAGATATGAGAATACATCAAGAATGCGTGAAGAAAAATGGGGTATGGGATTGGATCATTTCTTGAAGAATATGAATGTGTTTAGGGGTTTTATTTTCTGTTTTTCAAATTTGTAATAGTTTAAATTTCCAGATGTATCTTGACTTTTTTGAAGAACATGTGTATGTAGTGTCCTTCGTTAATTAATGTTTGTTTTTTTGTAATGAAATTATTAATTGTTTTAGTTTTGTTAATGTTTTTAAATAGATTTAGTGTTGTTTTCGTACTAATTTCTTTATTTTTACACTCCATGAAATGGTCTCCAAAAAACAAAGACATATTTCTGCCCTTCACAGAAAATTAGTGGAGGATACAAAAGTGTACGAGTTATTGTGAAGTTTGCTGGAAATTTTCTTGAAAAATTTAACCCAAAAAAATGGACAAACTAAACCCTTTACTACACTGCAGTTAATTTCTGCACTAACTGAACAAGCCAAGGAATGCAAGCAAAAAAAAAGCTGACAATAAACTACATCCCTGGAATGTCAACATCATTGTCATTGCATGTCAGAGTGATGTGATTGACTAACTTTATTAGGTGTTAGGTGGAGTGGGTACAAGTTTTGGGGTTTAGAAGTTGCGAAAATTTCCCAGAAAAATGCAAGAAATATTTCCAATATATCCCCCCAATTCCAAATTTTCCTTGCCTTCCCTACACATTTTTTTCCAAATGGAAAAAAAATCATTTATTGCTACCCAAAATGGAGATATTTTATTGTGCGATAATGAACAAAATACTCTTCAAGTGGATGATTCTAAAACTTATTATGGTGGTGGAGAAAATATGGTGGTTTCCGAACAGCTGGAGGAGGATAGACAAATTTAGGTATTCTCATATTTAAGAATTGGTTCTCTTTTTAATACAGTGGATGAATTATATGAATGCTCTATTCAGTATGCTAAGGAAAAAGGATACAGTGTGACCAAAAAATGCGGATCAAAGGGCTATAATAGTAATGTTAGAAAATACTTTTGCATTAGTTGTGATAGAGGTAGAAGTGGATTTCACAATAAGCGAACTAAAAGAATTAATTGTCCTGCGAAGTTAAATGCAATATTAAGGGATAACAGAATGTGGGAGGTATCGAAAATTAATAAAATGCACAACCATGACTTGGTACCGAAAATGTCGAGATTTGTGAGAGGGCACTGAAAATTACCTCCCACGGTAAAGAGAAGGTTGGAAGCTAATGATAGGGCAGGTATTAGACCATGCAAAAGTACTAGAATGTTAGAAGTTGAGGCAAGTGGACTTGGAAATTTAAAATTTCTTAGCAAGGATTGTCGTAATTATATTGATATGTTTAGAAAAGACGGATTGGGTCAAGGAGACGCGAGAATACATTTATAACATGTTCAATAGAATGCATTTGAAAAATCCAAACTTTGTATACAATATTTGGCTAGACGAGGATGGGCGGCTTGACAGTATATTTTGGGTGCACTCTCATGGCAGAATTGCGTACCAGCAGTTCTCAGATGTAGTGAGTATAGACTCAACATATTTAGTTAACAGATATAAGATGCTGTTTGTTTGCATTGTGGGAATTAATCATCATAGACAGTCAATTTTGTTGGGGTCAACCCTTATATGTCATGAGGATATTGCTACATACAGATGGTTTTTTAGAACATGGTTGGATACAATGGAGGGACACGCTCCTATTGCTATTATGAGTGATCAATGTGAAATTATTGGAAATACCATTAAAATTGAGATGGCGGGAACAATTTGTAGGTATTGCATTTGGCACATATTGATGAAAATTCCAGAAAAGTTTAAAGGAGTCCAAGATTTTAACCATGCCAAAAATGAATTCAAGACCATTGTTTATGAAAGCTTGAGTAGGGAAATGTTTGTTCATAATTGGAATTTGTTTATTGAAAGGTATAATCTGAATGATAATCTATGGCTGCACAAGTTATTTGCAGAGAGAGAATGTGGGTTTATGTGTATGTCAATCACATTTTCTGGGCAGGGATGTTGTCTACCCAAAGGAGTGAGATAATGCATGCTTTCTTCATTGGATATGTACGTTCTACAAGTACTTTGAAACAATTTGCGGAACATTTTGAAATTGCTCTAAAAAATAAGATTGATAAAGAAGTTGTCGCGGATTTCAAGGCAAAGAACGTGTTGGTGAATTGCATTACAAATTACGGGTGAGAGAGACAATTTCAACAATGTTAGGCGGATGTTGTACTGTCATTTGGGGACGATTGAGAATGAAAGTGAGGATATTGCAGTTAATGAAGAATATTTTAATTTAGACGATGGAAATTATGAAAGGATGAGAATAATGGAGAAATTATTAACGGCTCATGGGTATGTTAATGAATATGTGTACAAAGTGATGTATAAGGCTGATGGTTGTATTTTGTAGTGCAATTGCAGAAAATTTGAGTCAAAAGGTATTTTATGTGGACATATTTTAGTAGTTTTGAGGCATAAAAATATTTTGAACCTTCCAAGATAAATACATTTTGAACAGATGGCGAAAGGATGTTTTTCGGAGGCATATATTGATGTTTAATGATAACGGTTATCCCCAAATGACTCCGGAATACAAGCGATTCAATGAGTGTGTAGAGCTTGCACTGTCTACTGGTTCGAGGTATGAGATGACAAAAGTGTGTTTGGAATACACTTTGGATGAGCTTAAGAGATTTGATCCGCCAGCAAATGACCAATTAATTGAACTCGGTAAATCAAGCGTGGATATTGAACAACTTAACATTCAAAATCCACGAATTACAAGAATGCGTGGACGTCCCAAGACCAATTGATACAGAGGGCGTATTGAAAACATGGGTCGTGCACGCGGGTGTGGCACTCGCGGAAGGCGTGCCAATCTCGGTCATACAATGTCAAATTCGGAAGAAATGAATGTAGGAATACCAACCACATAGGTAAGACACTTGTTTCATTTTAATTAGGAGAAAAACGAACATCGTTTTAATTTTTTTCTGGAATAATTTGGCTTTTTAATTAGTTGGAAAATGAATAATGTATCGTTTTAAATAACATTATTAATTTTGCAGGAATCCCAAACCGAAAGAATTATAAATTTAAATAACGGACTGGTTCAAGATTAAATTTTGCCTCTTCCTTAAAGTTATGTTTTTGTTTGAGAGTGTGGTTATGAGAATGGGTCTGAGCACATTTTTCCAGTCCACAAGTTTAGGCTGGTTGGAGGTGATGTGATTAGACGTGGCAGTATACTTTAGGCGGTGGCAGTTGATTTGATGGTGTTCCAGTTGATGCGATGGGTTCTGGCTTGTTGATATGATGGTGCGGCAGATGATGGGATTACAAACTATTAACTTTTTTTTGTGATGATTATTATTGTAAGTATATTATTTATTTCTTGTTTCTAAGTAGTTTACTTGTTAAGTATTGTTGTTTTTTTTCCTTTATTTTCCTACTGATAATTAACATTTGTCTTTTCTTCTTTTATTGATCTACTTTAACAGACACATAACATTCAATATTTACATGTAAAAAATAAAAAATACATAGTAATGAAAACACATCTCATTTCACAATGCTTAAAAAAAATAAAAACCATTGAAAATAGAATTAAGTAAATAATTATTAACATAGTCATTCATCAAGAAAAATGGAATTCGAACATTGTCCAATAAATAAATAAAAAAGTAACAGTAATAATCAAGCCATAATAAAAGTCCACAAAACCGTGGTAGTGTGGAAACTCCACAGGTGTACTTTCTCTCCCTTTGATTAAAAGCAACCACAAAACCGTTCCACCATCCGTCGTTCCAGTAGATATCAACATTATCACCAATCGGCAAACAAGGGGCTACTAACAGTTGGTGGCAGCGGCATGAGAAATCTGTGCTCAACAACCTCTAACAGAGGGGTGTTTTTAGACACATTTTGAAGGTGTGATACTGTACCAGAAATCTATTTCCATGAATGGGGGAAATAATTTCTGCAGCATTATAAGAACCCAAGTACTGTAGCTCGTAACCCCTCACCTCAACCTTGTCACCTATATTGAAATCGGGCAGATCAGCGTTCCCGGCCATTTTTTTTGTAGATTTTGAAACATTAATACTAATTGAAACTCCAATAAAAACATATACAATATGAAGAGTCAAGTGTGTGGAGTGAGTTCCCTTATATAGAAGATGAAGAGGTCTAGGAGGGGCGATGAGAATTGTGGACGGTGGTGATGCTTCAGTTCCCCCATAACCTACAAAGCCCAATTTAACCTATTTCTATGCTGGCACATTGAACCCAAATAAAAATCTGCCCCAATCTCCAGAAAATTATATGCTAAATACTACGAGTAGAACTCTACATGATGAAGTTTTGCTAAAGGAAGAAGAAATGAATAGATTTACTTTGGAAAGAATATTTTTAAGGAAGAGAAATGGTAGAAAGATGATTAGTTCAGTTGTATTAAGAAGATAAAACAATCCGTGTAAGGTGGGATACAGTTGTTGTTACTCAAACCGCGTGACATTTTGGGACCGTGTGATCAATATTCCAACAATTCAAATCAGTTGAATTTAAAATGATATTATGATTGGTGATCTTAACCGTCCCCATAAAGAACAGACGGCCTGAAGAAGTTTGGCAGTGTGAGGTAAACAATGAAATACGGGTTATTCAGAAGTAGAATCAGTTAGACCATTAGATTGTGTTGTACAAACGGTTTATATTTACGACTAGAGTACTTTTTTTTTAAGATAAGTAATCATTCTTTACACAATTTGCAAAGTTAGGTCCCTATACCATTCAAATTTGCAATAATAAGTACTACAAATAGTTTTTTATTTTTTTAAAAAAAGAATCAAAAGTGGAAGGAATCGAAACCTGGACCTTCTCTAAACTCAAACCACAATATTAAGTTAACAAGCCAACATTCCAACTGTTGAAGTTTGGAATGAAAATGGTGGAAATATATATGAGTAGTGTAGTGGACGTAGCTTTCGAGAAAAATACTTGGAGTTCGTGTTGTTGACTTTGCGTGTTTCAAGAGCAATGATGTGACAGGGGTAATGATGTTGCAAGGTCATCATACCTAGTCTATACCGGCAGCAACGATGGCTATTCTTCAAGTGCCAAATCCCCAAATTTTCTATCTTGCTTAGCCCAAATCTCATCCATCCCATCTTAGAGATAGAGATATCAACCACATCACTCATCTTCCTTCATATTCTTTAACAAATTTTAGTTGTTTATTCATCTGAGAACTCCCCAAAAAAAAATTCCTGACATTTCTTTCCAACCGGCACCCTAGAGATTTTTAATCATTACTAATCCTTTCACACATCTTACACCTTCAAACAACTCTCTCACTATCAAATCAATCTATCACACATCCAATTTTCGTTGTTTTTTTTTTTAGTATAAATATGGAGTCCACTTTTTTTTTTTTTTTATCTAAAATAAAGAAGCTAAGTATTCAGGTTAGGAAATCTTTGTTTAATTACAAGAAGAAGAAAAAATAGAAAAATGTCTTCTAGTTCAAAGAGAGCCCGATCGCCGAAAGAGGTTCCGACGACGGAAACCCCTACCCCAACTGTCAGTCCTGCTCCCACTGTGGCTATAGTGGAGGAAGCATTGAGCAACCGTGAGTTGAGAGCATGTTTAACTATCATTTGTACTCAATTCGGTTTAGAAAATATCAGTACTGGCTTGAGCGGTGACAAAACCCTTGTATTGGTCCCCACGAATTCTTGAAGGAATTCGTATGATTACACCTAGTTATTCCGGTTCCGGAAGATTAGATGGACGGAGCATGCCTAAACGATTTTTGTGAGTCGGTTAGCCGGCGAGAAGAGGTCGTCCAAGGACCTCATATCTTCCATATCCGGCGGCAACGGTATCTGTTCGCCAAAATTCAGATGGCTTCACCACTCATCCACGTTCATTGGGACGTCTGCCTAACAGTCCCTTCCCATTAGTTTCTCCATCACAGGGTGAGAATGTCAACCCCAACCCCCCACCAATTCTTATACGTGTCTCGTCACAAAGAGCGCAAATTCTTGGAGGTTCGCGATTCAATCCAATACCTTGTGATTCGGACTCTGGCTCCAACCCAGGTAAGGCTCTATCTCTCGGGAATCCATCTTCCTCGTCCTCCGGTTATGAAACCGGAGACGAGGATCACTGGTAGGTTGGTATGGAGAGTGGGTTGCCAATGGTGAAGGTGAACTTAAATTTGAGGATATATGGGGGGAGGACAAATGGAGCAGACTCTGGTGGGTATTAAGTTATTTTATGAAGGACGTATGGTTTAAGTCTGTTATAGAAAATGTTTTTTTTTTGGAAAGGAATGATTATGGCTTCTGCGGCTTGGCATTTCTAAAGAACCCAAGCGAAGTAATTCTTGTTTTTAAAGATGCGAAAGATGATGCTTGGACCACTGGGTTCTTTGGTGCTACTAGGCCTTTTTGTTTTTTTGCAGATGTTTAAGTTGTGTACATGTGGTGTAGTAATCAGATTAAGCTTCAGTGGTAAAAACCAAATTTCTTTTTAGTTAGTTTGGTTATTTAGTGTAGTTCAATGTATTAATGTAAGGTTAGTTTCTTTAAAATCATGTATTAATCTTTTATGAAGAAATATATATTAACTTATGTTGTTTAAATGTGTTTTTTAACTGCTTTGTTTCAATTTTATTCCTGATTTATGAAATTTGCATCCCACCAGAAACATAAGTTCTGGCAAAAAAACTGGTAAAACTTGCTCGTCACTAAATGTTGTTCCAGCAATGAAAATTTAAAAGGCTGTTTAAAGGGTTATGATCATTCAATTGTGTTCCAGTAAAGAGGATTATGTCTTTGAATAAATGAGTGTTTGTTGCAAGAAGATATGACGATCGGTTTGTTTTTTTTCCGGGAATTATCAGTGTTCTTTTTTGCATGGAGAATGTAAGATCATCAAAGAATTTCTGGGCATTATCCTTGTTTTTTACAAGAAGAATGGTAGATCATCAAAGAATTTATGGGCATTATCACTGGGTTTTTTTTTGCGGGAAGAAGAATTTGTGGGCATCAACATTCTTATTTCTGGGCAGGAAGAATGATGTTCGTTATCATTCATATTTCTGGCATGTTTGATGAATGGAAGATTTTATACTAGACATTTCATTTAAAGGATAGTATATATGGTGATTGGAGAGGAAAGTGGTGATATTGATTGATGTATTAAAGGTGTTAGTAATGGAGGAAATGAAATAAAGGAGGAGGAGAAAAGGGAAAGGAATTTGCTGATTGTGCAATTATAATTCCATGTTGGATTGATAGGTGGAATTTTATATTTTTTTGGTACTAAAAATAATAGAAAATTTAATAAAACAATCAAATAAGCCTAAAGGACAAAATAGTCTTTTTACATTGCAAATTTTAGCCCCCTAACAGTGTCCACTATGACTATTAATCTGACCAGCATTCCTTGGATGTCTATGCATTTAGATGCATCACTTTACATTTGTCACTTTCTTAATGCTCTCAGTTCTTTTGCAAGAGATAGTTGTTGACATGAGAACAACCTCATTTCCTCAAATTCAAATAAGCAAGTGAATAAAATACATCTATCAAAACTTTTCCCTTTAAGCACATGGACTGGTCAAATGAGTTGACCAGTAGAACCAAAATACTTTAAACCTACAAAGATGGAAACTTTGCAGCAGCCATTGTCTAGATTAACTAACAAATTATTACTATTTAAAACTTGGAAGCAGTAGCCTAGATTCTCAATTATACCAAAACAATCAACTGGTTTCAGAATCGACTTTCATATATATATATATATATATATATATATATATATAGAAAAAATTAGAAATTAGAGATTAAAAAATCTTATTCAATCTTATTCATATAGACTTCAATCCTATTACATGCATCAATCGAATTCTATATTGCTTGTTAAAGTTGAAAAATGAAAAACTTATTCTCTAAATTATTATATGATATTATGATATCTCCTCACAAAACTATAAGCAAATCCAAAAATGAAAACAATTTGAATCGACTATTGTGGGAATTAAATTCAAGAGCAAATATGATAGTTGTATATATAAATATTTTAAGATCAAGTAGTCCATTATTGCACTTCACAATTGAGCAAGGTTCGAATCTACCACTATACTCTTGACAGCTGAACTTGATTTAAGTGTTTTATGTTTTTATATTTTTCCCAGTAAAACCTTTGCTACAAAAACTTCAAAATGTTAATTCTATGATTTTCCAATATTTATAATGGTATGGCTACTAAAGTATTTCAATTCCGTCTCAGCCAAGAAGCACAAAAGATCCTTTTATATACATTTAAGAATTTAAACTAAAAGCTAGCAAGGCGGAGACATGATTACATGTTCTGATAATTTTTTTTTAACAAGTGCATTTACTAAACAAATGATTCACGTCTTTAGATTGTTATAAACATTACTCCCTCCATTCCTAAATATAAGACTCTTTAGACAATTTGAGAAAATTAAGGAAGTTGTCATTTTCACCTAAACTTCCAATATTACCCCACCTTCCCTCTTTCTCACTAATACATCATAAAGAAAAGAAAGGAAAATGTTGAGGGTATAATTGAAATAAATTGTTGACAACTAATAAAAAAACCTTAAACGACAATTAATTTGGATACCTAGATATCTCCTAAACGACAATTAATAGGGAATGGAGGGAGTATATAAATTAAGAATTAATTCATACTGTGATAATCCGAACTTTTTGAACTTAGTGTATAACATGTCTGCTTGATTTCATGTGTTATATGCTTTTATATGTATTATTTATTGTACGTTTTGTGTTGAGGGGCGCTTTGACCAAGTTGGTAAGTGTGGGAACCTAAGTGTACGAACTAGAAACCTTAGGTACTGTTTTATCACCTTTTGAATAGTTATCTTGTGGTGGTTTTTGCTGGAACATATAGAAAGGGAATTAGAGAGGTTAGAAGGGGGAGTTAGAAGGAAAGGAAGAGAAAAGGGAAGAAAAGAGAGAAAAAACATTTTCTGGAAATCTGGGCAGCGGGAGTCAATGCCATGGAAGACATAGTTACCGACCTCTGATCATCCCCATATTTTAACTATAGATACTAGACTCCTTAAATTATATTATGACCAAAGGAGATTGCATTCTAACGTCCGGATTGTGAGATAACATCTTCGGGATACATGATTGTGGCAGTTCGAGTAAAAACAGAGTGCTGGTGAGAGAATTCATAATTGAAGTAGTAATAGGACTCGGATTTGAGTGATTCTTGTTGCGCTTCGAAGTTAACTGATAAGTTTACACGTGAAAAGAAATGGAGATTGATTTTGAGTTCTCAGTGAGCGGATTTTCGTGTTTGAATTTACTGCTTGTGCGCAGATTTTCTGGTTTGTGTAATTGCTTCCTTATTTTTACTCTCCAAAAACTCATGAAATATTGTCTTTAAACTTCTATAAAATGTGTGTTTAAAGGATTTACAGAATTTTTTATTTCATAAGATGAAATGTTGAATTATTCATACCTGTATGTTATGCATTGAATATAATTGTGTGTGTTGTTGTTGCATTTTATCATGATCATATATTGCTGATGTTACTTTTTTTGGGGTCTTAAATGCTATGTTCTATAGAGTCGTCACCGGTTGAGCTCTTGTTTGAGATCGACTTCATTGCAGGATTCTTTCAAGTGCGTGTGTGTGTGTTTTGTTGTCGTTGAACCCGGGAGTTCTCGACATGTGTTTATAATGTGAGCCCGTTCCTAACCGGGAGAAATGTTAGGGACTATGACGGTCTTTGTGGAGTCCACAGTGGTGGGCAATGACGCAATGTGAAGAGATCTTTAAAATGTGAGCCCTTCGTTCGGGGAGAAACTGAACCCATGTGTGCATTCTAAAGCCTTTCTATCTAGGCTTAAAGTTGGGGACCGTTGTAGTAATTGCTTTAGAGTTGTGACTTTACAATTGAACTCTTTCGTGTGAATTGTTGAGTCATAGCATGAGTCGTATTCGAAGGATCCAATGTTGTGTATGTTCATGTGTTGGGATAAGTGAAAGCATGGAGCTTGTGTCACATTTCCGATGTGCAAATGTTGGATTTAACGAGTACTTGTTTATATGATTGACATTGTCATTTATATGTTGATATGTATAAAAATTGGTCATTTGCACTTTTCCTTCACAAGTTTACACAGAAAAATGGATTGGCTGGAGCTCGGACGACCGCGGTCGGTCAACCGAAGCATTATTCTATCGCCCGACCAAACTACTGAGAGAAAACAGACGATGTGTTAGTTTGAGTAGGTCGACCAGATTAGTTAATCCCTCGACCGAAGTCCAAGTCGGCCGACCAGCTGGTGGTGTCGGTCTACCGAACTTTGGACAGTGTGTTTGTCCTGTTTTCTCAGACCCTTAGGACGACCGGAGTGATGGTAGTTTGGACTTTTATGTTTTCTGATGTCTTGGTTCCTTCTAGTGATTTCTAAAAGATTATTGGTGAGGTTTCTTGTGTAAAATGAGTCTAGTGAAGGGACTTAAACTTGCATGGTTTTCAATCTTAATTTGGGAATTGGGAAAAGTGTTTTATGTCTCATTTGATGTTTCATCCAAGGGTGTTGATGCTTACTAGGCTTCGCAGCTCATTCGTTTATTTTCCTTACTTGCAGATGAACAAGTACTTGATGCTGAGTATGTGGAAGCTTGGGATGGGGACTTGGATGAGTGATCATAACTGGATGCAATGTAATATGACTATTTATTTATGTTTCATATGTTGTAATAACACTTAGTAAGACCTACCTTTCACTTATGTTGTTATATTTTAATTTTGAGGTTAATATTAGTATGTTAGTATTCCTTTACATAATATGACATAATAAATAAAATCCTCTCTGTTGTGGGTTTTGTGTCTCGTTGGCATACGAGACACTGCCATGTCATCACCCGGTTTTGGGGTGTGACACATACTCGTAATAATAAATTTACATAAACACAAAATATAAGTATAAAAGAATTAGGATAAAGAAAGCAAGCCTGAGAGTCGTGACAAAGTCGCTGCCCTAAATACGTGAAGACCTCCCTACGTGCGGGTGATAGCGGTCAGTCACAGCTCCAAGATAAAACCTATTTTCTTTATGTCTCTGCAATGAGCACGTTCACTGGAAGACTTCCCACGAACTAATCCAATCTAGTTGCACAAGTGAATAGAAAAGATACTAGTAAAATGAAAGAAGATTTTGAAGGTATAGAGAAAATATTACGTGTATATTGAAGAGAGCATTTTCCAAGAATCGTTACATCTCATTCTCTCAACCTCCTTTTATAGTGATAGAAAAAACATTTGTAACTGTTTTCCCATAAATAAAATAGGAGTTACAATATTAATACTATGGGGGGTTACAAACATAAAATTTAAAGTAGTTAAAAATCATATTAATGGATAATTTAAATATTAGGAGTTACACTATTTAAAATAGGAGTTATAATATTTAAAATAATAATTTTGAAGTTTTGAACTTTATTTCATAACAGTGTTTGATGATAACAAACCATTGATAGTTCTAATGTTTGTGTGAGCATGTTCTTAATGATATGATCCTTAGCACTCACACCAACATTGATGAAAATGGTAAGTTAGCTCCTTGTGTACCTCAAAGTTATGATCATACACACAAGGAAGCTACACTCTGCAAAACTCCATAGCACAAGCATGAAGTCAATCCACATGCTACGAAAGTACTTGTAAAGTTATGAAGAAGGAATATCAACATGTCAAGAGCTACTCAATCCAACAAGAGTACAATCAAGTGGTAGACTCTATGACAAGAAGAATTATGAAGTCCAATACACTACAACTCAAGATTGCTAGAGGACTTAATCACTCAAAGAAGATGCTTGATCAAAGGCTTCAAGTCCAAATTCCAAGAAGAATCAACTTGAAGAGTTGAAGACCTTAGGAAGATTAGTCTATGCTTTATAGGTAATCCTTGTGACTAATCTTTCCCTTGAGAATACTGGAATAGAATGTTTAAAGGTCAACTATACATGTTTTCAAAACCTCATGTTTTACATTGTTCAAATCTTTGAAAAGGCTTTTGAAAACTAGTTAAGTGTTGGTCAATGCCTAAGTACTTTAAAATGTGTTTTATATCTTTACAAAATACTTAGGCATGTGCATGAGAACATTGGAAACTTGACTAAGTGGAAAATCACTTTGGAACTGCATTCCGGTCGACATAGGCTTAGCCTCGGAAGACCAGAGTAGTTCGGTCGACCGAGGCAGTTTTTGTCCTTAGTCAGATTTTAAATGTCCTATTCCTCCAACAACTATATTCTCTCGGACGACCTTGATACAGGTAGGTCGACCGACATTGTTTCGGTAGACCTAACCCCATGAATGCGGTCGACCGAGATAAAGATTGAGGGCCTTTAACCATTACTTTAAGGCACTCTGGTTGACCTACTGTCTAGTAGCGGACGACCGAAGCTGTCTAATCAAGGCCAAAATTATAGTCGTTGTGACCAACATTGCTTGTGTATTCTTGCCCTATAAATAGCTTCTAAAGCTAATTTTTTCATAATTAATTAAGCCATAAGAGGGCATAGGCTATACACACAAGCATACACATTTTGAGCTTTAATCTTCAAATCATTCGTCAAAATATATCATTTTGAGTTGAGTTTAAACTTCATCTATCTTTATATTCTCAAGAGTGATTAGAGATTTCATTTGTATATCCAATCCATTTGAAGGATTTGTAAAAAGTAGCTAAATTGTAAAGTCTCCTTTGAAAGAGACTAGTTATCCTTTCTTATTTTTTGAGAACTAGTTCTTTGTTAACTAAAAAAAAAACTGTCAAGAAGGTCGTGGCCCAGTGGGGCAAGCCTTGACCTGCGACCGTGAGGTCCCAAGTTCGACACCCGCCTCCTACGTGAGGCAAATAAAATTCTCTAGGAGAGAATTAAGGTGCTGACTAAAAAAAAAACTAAAAAAAAAATAAAACTATTTGTGAGCTTCACTCTTGGTGAGTGTTTGCAAGTCCTATTTGTTAGGCAAAAGCCTCTTTGTGAGGCAAGCATCTCTTTGGTGAGATTAGCTCTTAGTGAGATTAACTCTCTTTGTGAGTGGAGTCTTCTTTGTGAAGCACAAGTCCTCATTTTTTGGGGGTAATTGTAAAGGGTAGAACCCATCTTGCATTTGTTGCAAATGGTATCCTTTAGTGGATGTTGAAATCTTGGGTTTGTCCTAAGGTAGTGGATATAGATTCTTTGTGAATCGAACCACTATAAATCCTTGTGTTAGTTTTCTCTATCCCTTACCTCTTTACTTCATTGTTCATATACATGCTATAACTTGTCTACTTGACTATATGAACACATATGCTTAGGATAGAAAACTACAAATGCTTCCTTGCTTTATAAAATTGCTTCACTTAGTCATCTAAATTGCCTTAATGATAATTGAATCACCTTATGTGCTTAAACAACATACTTGTTGTTAAGGTGAACATTTAGGCAAAAAGGTTTTAGAAAAGATTAAGAAGTTTTTAAGAACCTAATTCCCCCCTCCCCCTCCCCTCTTTTAGGCTCAATGCCCTCAAAGGAGTCTTCAAACACCACCTTTGATATGTGTTTTTTCCCGAGAACAATATATATGATCTAAATTGAACCAACTTAACGAAATTGCTAGCGAATAAACTTATAGAATTATTAATTTTCCTAAGCGTATGTTTGTGATCTAAAAAGGGAATAGTATAAGAGCAAAATCAGAAGCTCCTAATTTTCTATTATGGGTCTGTTCTTAGTTTTTTATTTATTGGCTAGCGATATTGACATGGCAAATTCCCTCATTTAAAGGTAATTTGTACCTAAACGACCAAATTACCCCTCTAATCAATCTCTCCTTAAATATTTCATCACACTATAATCTTCTCTCTCCAATTTTTTTTCTTCACACTCCTCTCCCAGACGGATTCTATTCTCTTTTCTCTTCTCTCCCCTTTCTATCTTCCACTCCCTCTTTTTCTCTAAGTTCTCCAATCTCCCTTTCTCTACTCTCATTTATGGAGTTTGTGAGATTCATTTTCTCTGTTAATTTATTTTTTCTTTAGGCAATTGTCCTTTTTATTCCCAATGGCAAGCTTCTTTCGGAAACAATATTCATTACTAAGAAACTCAGTAATGAAGAAGCTTGGAATGAATTTTAAATATTCTCCATTGATGATTTTATGATTCCTTGATCGGCAATGGTGACTCTTTGCATATCATAATTACTCCGTGTATCAATAACGACGATCTCTGCAATAATCACTATTCTCCATGATAGTCATGAACTAAAAATTTATTATTTAGCAAAAAAAATTGGCAAATCATTCTTGAGAACCCTCGTACCATGGGCCTTTATGCAAACCATTATTGTGTTTGAGTAATTGCAAAAGATAGGAAGAATATGAAAAAATGGCAATCACATTAGGAGAGAGAAAAAAATAAGGGATAAAGCAGGGTTTCGTCTGAGAGAGAAGATTAGAGTGTGAAGAAAAAATTTAAGGAGAGACTAATTAGAGGGTTAATTTGGTCTTTTAGGTGAAGAATTTTTTTATCTTGTTAGGCTACTAAGTTTATAAGTTACATCCAAACTAATGAGTGCAGTACACGTAGGAAAGAGAATCGATATAAGTTCAATTCTCTTTCCTACGTGTACTGTATTGATTGGCTTGAATGTGAGTTTTAAACTTAGTAGCCTACCAAGATAAAATTACTCGTAGGTGAAAATTACCTTGGCAATATCGTTAGACTTTTTTGTTCATTAAACCACTAACAAACGATATGAAGAGTTGTTCTCATTTGTTAAAAAAAAGTTGTTGAAAGCCTGAATAAATTTTTTTCCAAAATATAATCGAGTGAAAAATAAAAAATAATTAAATATTAATGTGATTGTTTTGTGAAATACCAAAAGGGATGCACGTAGAAGGGATTGAGTGAATTAGGTGAATAAAACTTTTTTTTGTTCTTCTATATAATTTCATCATGTTTGACCAAGTATTCAAAAGGCCAATTGGTGTATTTAGTTCTGAAATAATTTTTGCTTGGCAGACAAAATCCCTAATCATTATTTGCAGCTTTCTAGATCCCCAATCAATTTACGGGACAAAGAAATGGTCCTTTCGTCATTTTTTTTTTTGAAAAATTGAACGTTAGTCAACAACTAATAGTTAAGTGAAGAGGGCAAATTTGGAACTTCACAAATTTGTTATAGATAATTAATATCATATGGACTCAATTGTAAAGATACCTAATATTAAATACCTAATTGTAAAAATGGAAAATGATTTACTCCTAGAATTTTGGGGATAGAAATCCTAAACCCCCAAATTGAGGGTGTTAAATGACTATCTTACCCCCTGCTGGTATAAGGGATTCACCCAACTATAAGGGCAAAAAGGTCCAAAAAACTATTTTAGTCAATCTTTTAATTAATAATTCTAGTAGCCTAGCAACGTCCTTGTAAAAATAAACCCTAAAAAACTAAAACTCATCTCCTCCATCCTTGTCTTCTCTTCTTCTGCTACCAATCATCAAGCAAACTAGTGGAACTTTACCCTTTTATACTCCATTTTCTAAAAGAAATTTAGCAAATAAAAAAATAAATCAAGCAAGAAGAAATTGGTGGGTCAAGCTGTGCTGGTAGTGGCGGCAGTAGGACCAACGACCACCGATTGTAATCATCTGGGGAAAAAAACCAATTTACTTCTGCCATTTCTGGTGAGAAAAATTTGTTGTAGAGACCTTTGGCTTTCTTAGTTATGGATGGTTTCCTTTCTGAGAAATAGCATTAGTCGGTCATTAATTTTTGTTGTGGTGACCTTTGGGCGAGCGAGGTGTTAGATGTCAATCGGAGATAATAAAATACTTCATCAAGAGTTCTTCAATTTGTTGATAAAGCATTGAGATGCGAAGAGGCTAATATTTGATACTAATAAAAGACTGTAATTGTAGAACTTAGTTTGGGCCACCGCCGGAGAAGGAGGAGTGGGGTGGCTTTGAGTCGACGGCGGGGAAGGATGAGGGGGAAAGGCAATGGGCTTTATTAATCATGGCCACTATTCAAACACACCCCCCCCCCCCACCCCTCTTGCCTTTTTAACACCCCCAATCCCCATAATTTTTTTTCTCCCTCTCTCCTCTCTCTCTCTCTCCATAATAATAAATGCTCCCAACCTCTATCCCCAAATAAATTTTCTGCTCCTGTTCGGTGCCGCCCGCCGCCGCCTGCCGGAATTATTTTTTTTGCACAATCATATTGCAAACGTCGTTCTCATCAACTTTGTCAACATACTCATCGTCAAAAAAGCATCACAACTAACACAATGTAATTTTACTTTTTAAAATTTTGAATTTCAACTTTAAAATATGTAGATCTACCATACTAGAAGTTTATTTGCGAAAAAAGTTACAAAATTTTCTTAAAAATAGACTATTTTGGGGTTTTTTTGTCAAAAATTGGACTGAAAATGCGTTTTGGGACTGGTGGACTGACGGCGCGTGTGGCGCGTGTAGCGAGTGGGGCGAGGGGAGTGTGTACGGCGCGTGGAGAGCGTGGGACGCGTGATGGCGAGTAGGTGTCTGGCGAGTGGGACGCGTGGGAGAGTGGGTGTGTCTGGCGAGTGGGGCGAGTGGGGAGCGTGGGGCAAGTGGCGAGTTGGCGCGTGTGCGCGTTGTTCAGCCGCCTACTGACGTGTAACGGCGGAAATTAATTTTTTTTTTTAAATATGTCTTACCCGCGTGTAAAATTACGGGCGGATAACCTAACTACCGCGTGTAAAATCACACGCGGTGATTTAATTAATTTTTTTTTCATTGACGAATTTTTTTTTTTTTTTTTGTTAAAATTGCATATTTTGATTTTATTTGCAATTTTCAATTAAATATTGTCTTTAATTAATATTTTTTTATTGTATTTAAATTATTTTGTCAGAGTTATAATTATAAATTGTTTCTGGTTTTGATCGGAGAAGAAATATTGATCACTTGGGCCCGACTAGGGACCGTGATGGTAGAGTAGCTGACAGGCCTGTGACTCAGTCTGCCAGATTGAGTCGAGAGCATCGCAGACAAAGAACTCCGCCTGTGAATATTTTTCCCCCAGTTGGTAGTCCACCACCAATGAGTTATGTACCCCTTATTCCGCAACACGCTTATGGCTCTACTCTTTATAATCCTATACCATACCCCGCATACAGCGATCCCCACCAATGGATGGCAGGTAGTAGTTCACACCCACCTCATTCAATTTTCGATATTCCTATGCAATCACAGGGGAGGGTTTCTGGTTTTGAAGCGGATTATATTGAAGATTATTCTACTGAGGAGGGGGAGGATTTCGTTGATGCTAACCCCCATGTCCAACCCATTGTTGGCGAAGGTGAAACACATAAGAGTCCGGGACTATTGAAGAGAGTATTTGGGAGATTTCGGTCATCGTCTAGCAGATCATCTTCTAGTAGGCATACCCCAGGGGATGACCCAGCTGAACCGTCGGTTTCAAGAGGTAGACCGTCGGTTTCCGGAGCTAGACCTTTTGTTTCTGGAGCTAGACAACCAGTTTCCGGTGCTAGACCTTCTGTTTCTGGAGGTAGACATTCCTCCTATCATGCCCCTACAGACTCTGTAAGTGATGACCCACCGTATGTATCACAGAGTACTACCCAGAGTACCCAAACTCCGAGCTTTCCCATTCTTACTCAGGTGAAACCAACGACGATAGATTGGGAGCAGAGGACTCCAGCAAGTGGTGGACCGGAGATTCCAGATGAGATTCCGTCTTATTCTGGTCATGTAACTGTTGATATCTGGAACGGGATAGAGCGAGATTTTGTACAAATCACCACCCGAAAAGAATCTATAGCCGGTGAGTGGACAGGACTAGACCAAGATGCAGAGGCGTCCTCTATTTTATACGGAACCGGTTTAGGACACCTCCGTACTACAATGTTTTCGCATCACAATGATGCGCACTTATTTGTTCATTCATGGAGCGGTGGCAACCGGATACTAACTCGTTTCACATGCCTTGGGGTGAAATGACGATCACACTTCATGATGTATTTTATATACTTCATATTCCTATTTCTGGTAATGCAATCTTTGACCCTAAACGTATTAGAAATAATATTATACTTGAGATTGCACAGTGTGTTCAAGTTGATGTTGAGGCCCTGACTAAGGCAATTAGTGAAAAGGGTATTCCGAATAAAAGTTTGGTCCACGCAATTAATCAAATACCGATGACTTCTATTTCCCGGGCTAAGGTGTGCTTGCTGCATATGTTGGGGTCGACCCTGTTTGTCGATCGTTCTTGGGACAAGGTGAACTACAGGATATGGGGAGCCTTAATGGTACCGGCCCAAGTAAATTCGTATTCCTGGGGTAGTGCAGCATTGACAGCTCTGTATCGACAATTGGGTCAAGCGTTTAGGGCCGGCTGCAAGTCAATTGGCGGATGTCTTACCTTACTAGAGGTACTTAAATATTTGTTATGAATGTTAAATGTAGTTATTTTTCAGTTGTCACATGATTAATTTTCTAATATATAATTATAATCACCAATTTTTTGCAGGCATGGATATATTCATATTTCCCGGTATTTATGACTCAGGATAGGTTGAACAATAATTGGAATGCTACACAACCATCTGCCTCAAGATATTTGCCTGAGAAACTTGATTTAAAGAATATGAACAGACTCAGGAGTTACCGGGTGATGTTGGATGATATGAGTGTGGAAGAGGTATAAATTGTTTTTTTTATGATTCACAATTAAAATTATTCTCTAGATTTACGTAAACAGAAATAAAATTAAAATTAATTGTGTAGGTTAATTTCACACCGTTCGGTAGATTCCCGATGCAAAATCCTAGTTGCTGGATTTCAACATTTCATGGCATCGTTAGGTTTGCCCATGTTGTAGAACCGTACATGCCAGATCGTTGTTTGAGACAGTTTGGATATGTACAGGAGATACCAATTAACAGAATTTTGCCACAGGAGCATTATCGTCCTAAGGATATTCGCAGGTATAAGGCTGTATATACTTTTGTCGATGCATTTTGGCAAAGCGCGGAAACACATTGTTTTTCCTTAGACAATTTGGGGCGTGCAGCAGACCCTCCTTCAGCGGTGGCTTTAGGCTATCTTGAATGGTACCAGCCACGTACTCACCTGAGAATTCAGCCAGGTCGTAGGCTCCCTAAGGCAGTAAGGAATCAACAGGTATTAATTATTATTTTTATAACAAAATTATTAGTGTTTTTTTTTTTACGCGTTTAACAATTTGTTTGTTTGTTTATTTTTTCAGTTCGTGGATGCCATGGTAGCGTTATATGAATCTTTACCAGTACTTATGATCATGTGGTTGCAGTACTTAAAGAAAATGTTCTGCAGGTGAAACCCCGTCAATCGCATGATGATGAAGATGTTTAGTTTTTTAGGATATTAAACATTTAAATTTAAATTTTTTGGTTTAGGATGTGTGTTGTAGTTAATTGTACAATGACTTAAATTGTAATTTATGTAAAATTTTATTTTAAAAAATGTTTGAATTTTGCACGCGGAAAACCCTAAAACCGCATGTGATTTTACATGCGGAAAACCCTAAAACCGCATGTGATTTTACATGCGGAAAACCCTAAAACTGCATGTGATTTTACACGCGGAAAACCCTAAAACCGCATGCGATTTTCCACGCGGAAAACCCTAAAACCGCATGCGATTTTACGCGCGAAAAACCCTAAAACCGCATGTGATTTTACATGGGGAAAACCCTAAAACCGCACGCGTTTTTACACGCGAAAAACCCTAAAACCGCATGCGTTTTTACACGCGGTTTACCCTAAAACCGCATGTGATTTTACATGCGGAAAACCCAAAAACCGCATGCGTTTTTACACGCGGTTATCCCTAAAACCGCATGTGATTTTACACGCGAATAATCGTAAAACCACATGCGTTTTTACACGCGGTTTACCCTAAACATATTTTGTTACACGAGGAAATTGGGAACGATTAATTAATAAATTGAGGCAAATACATTTTTTTCCCTACAAAAATTCAAATATAATTAGTCAATAAAATTCAAATATCAAATGAAAATTAACAGCCATAAATTTGTTCCAAATTTCTCTAAATAGATAGTGATATTCTCAATTTGTTCCAGCGGATGAGGCCAATGTGATTTTACAGAATATTTCATAATATTCTAAATAATACAGAATATCAAATACAAATTAACAGCCATAAATTTGTTCCAAATTTTTCCACGCGGTAAATCTAACTTCAAGCGGATAATACCAACTTTGTGCCATTGAACTTGAATAGTGTATCCAAGATGGATGCAATGGGGGCAATGGACAATTACGTTCCATTTGAACCTATATATTAAAAAAAATATAATTAGTCAATAAAATTCAAATCATAAAGTAAATGAAATGACTAATGTTTGAACAACTTACCGACAAGAAGTGCCATTTTGTTGGGATATAAGCGATCGTTATTTCCAGTACTGGAGATGGCAAGTTAGTATGTAGTGGTAAAAATGTGTGCGAATTTCCACGACAAAAACATACAAAAAATAGCTTGAAAATTCGCCGCAATAATCCAACCCATATCCGGAAGGTCCATCCAAGAATCGAGTGTGCAGGGGTGTGGGATACCACCATGTAAGTTTCGTAAGAATTCGTGCACAAACATCTACGCCATCCACTGCAAGTTCATATCTGTATCTTAAATCAACATCGCATTCTAAAAGATTGTTATGCATTAACAATCTGGTGGATATGTATTGACTTTCATCATGCCATACTTGATGAGCTACAGACCGATAACCACAGTGACCGTCGTCTTTTACGTTCACACATCCAGCCCATGAAAGCGAAGGGCTAAAGGGGGAAACTCACTGCCAAAGGAACTGAAAACCAGATTTGCTATCATCCGTTACATTCCCAGGTCCAGACGAGCTATCAGGTGTGCCACGACCTGACCCCCGTCCTTGGGAGCCACTAGAAATTCTGATGCCTCGGCTCGGAGATGTTTTCTTAAAAGATTTCTTCCCTGTCTTTGATTTGTCCCACCACGATGGATCCCGCCTAGTAGCTGATCCTTTCGGTCTACCTTTGGCAACAACGACCTGTGGCTCAGCTAAGTCTGTATCGTACGGGTAGATAATTTCAGCAAATTTACTTTTGCATTGTCTTATTTGCTCTGGATCCCTTGTAGAAATTTCATTGTACATGTCCATAAGCCCCTTTAAATGATCCTCTGGAGGCTCTACATCACCAAACATATGATGTTTTGGAGGAGTTTCAACTGAGAGAGAACTCCAAAAAGGGTGAAGATCTTTAACTCGTATTTTTCCACCCGGCTTCTTCAACATGGCTTGTAGTTCACATGAACATGGAATTCCATACATTGATCTAGCAGTACAATCACATATTTTACCAATCTTATTGTACTCCTTCATCAAGATATCTAAACCCCAAGAACTAACCCTACCTTTCAACTTCCTCAGAAATGTGTTGTCCATTAATTTCTTGTCCCAAATACGAGAGGATTCCATAGCCCCCTTAATCTCATCAATTTGATTTACAATCATACTGTGGATCCTCTCCCAAACATATACAAAACCCCCAATAGGGGTTCTCAAATACCTCTTAAATGCGGAGTGTGAACTCTCAACCCGATTTGTGGTATTTGTACCAAAGTGAAGATACTTGTTTGTCCACGCCGAACAAACATTTCTTTGTAGTTATCCACCCTGTGTTTTTCAAGATATGTTAGCAAATCGATCCCTTTTGGGATCTACAACCCTTTAAAATATCATATCACTTCTCATAATATTCATTTTCAGTTTGAGCATACGCTAGTGCGCCCCAAGTGGACTGTGAGAATTCGTCACCTTTTTCGGGTCCAAGTATTGAAACAGCATTCTTGTTCACACATTTCCCAATGTGTCTCCTACACAACATGCGTTTGGCTTCGTGAAATACCTCAATACTTGCCTTAACAATTTGCATATCTTTATCAGTTACAACAACACCGGGGACTCGTTTGGGATCAAATAATCCCCTAACCATAGCAAGTGCCCATGCAAAATTTTCTTGTTTTTCTTGACGCAAGAATGCATATGCAATAGTGAAGTTTTGATTGGTGCAGGTAAATCCAATTACAGCGAGTAGAGGCATTTTGTATCTGCAATTATTTAAATCGGTAAATCTACAAAATCATAAACTATATAAATAATTCCAACACATCATAAATAAATTAAATAAAATAATACCTGTTTGTTTTGTAGGTGCTGTCCATAAGGATAACGTAGGGAAAAACTCTGGCAAGTTTGATGGAGTCCGGATGAGCAAATAATAAGTCGCCAACATATTGTTGAGATTCGTCTACACCCGTTCCGTCACTCCCGCTATTTACATAACGACGACACTCTACAACATAGCCAGCTTTCGGTGAGACGATACATCGATCTTGTAATTCGGTCCGGCCATTTTTTATCAAGTTTCCCGATTCTTGCCCTCGCCTTATATACTCGTAGCTTTGCCCCCCATAAAAGTTAGGGATTTTCCATTTTTAATGTGTTATATATTTCGTTCGCCCCAACGTTGCACTTGGTCAACTGCTCAACCAACTTATTCTGATCGTCATCCAACTTTCATGCTGCAGCATGAAAAAAAATAATAGATACCCAAGAAATGGTTATGTTTGCCTTGGCTAACCTTAAATCTCCATGAATCAATTTTAGTCCTTTTCCCTACAATCTTGAACGGGCAATCTATCTTCTTAGTCCTCCTTGTTGGGCGCACTGTAATCTTGTCCCTCTCTTGACCGACCAATCACAATATACACTTTATGTTCAATCCCTTTTTGTTTAACCCAATGCACTAACCCGTCCTTGGTCTCAAAATCATATTCTTCATACGGAATAAAGAATTCCCCCGTTTCAGGCCAATTTTCCTCATTATCAGGAAATTCCTCTAGATCACTACTTGGTCCGTCTGAACTCTGAACCTACAATAAATACAAAACATAAAATTGTCGCAAATACCAAAAAAATTTATTTTTGGTCACTGGAAAAAAAAATAATTTTTTCGACACTGAAAAAAAAAATTTAAGAAAT
Organism: Vinca minor; assembly: GCA_026122235.1. NCBI lineage: Eukaryota > Viridiplantae > Streptophyta > Magnoliopsida > Gentianales > Apocynaceae > Vinca > Vinca minor. The sequence goes on along the minus strand of JAOCZM010000011.1, from coordinate 11,627,617 downwards.
CCGCGTGTAAAATTACATGCGGAAAACCCTAAAACCGCGTGTAATTTTACATGCGGATTTCACCAAAACCGCATGTAATTTTACATGCGGATTTAACCAAAACGCATGTACATTTACACGCGGATTTCACCAAAACCGCATGTTTACTTGCACGCGCCTATTCCCCTTTTAAAAAAAAAATTAAAACTCGCTAGTCGTTTTTTTCCCAGATATGTTTTTCCCATGTCTGTTTTCTCAGTTTCGGACTGTTTTTTTGCATTTTATCAGTTTAAACATGCAGTTTTACCCAAAAAAATATTACTAACAGCAAAAAACACAATATAAAAATTATTATTATTTACCTCAAAATCAATGTCTTCTAAATAGCCACAATCAGTCCCGAGTCCATTTTGTCGAATTTTTTTTGCCTCCAAAATTTTTGAAATTGATATTTTGTGGTGGATCTAGTCCAATAAGTTCGAAAAATTGGGCGGAATCCGGTGAACGGTGATCCGGTTGGTGTTCCTAGGCAGAGTAGCGGCGACCGGGACGAGGGCGTAAAGTTTTTGAGAGATAGAAGGTTGGGAGAATTTAATAGGGAGAGAGAGAGAGAGAGAGAGAGAAAAAAATTTATGGGAAGGAGGGTGTTAAAAAGGCATTTATAGGGTGGGTGGATACATAGGCCCTTATTAATTTTGTAATTATAATTAAGACATGTAGTTTTTTAGTTTTATATTTAGATATCTTTACAATTGAGTCCATATGTTCTTAATTATCTTTAAAAATATGCGTAGTTCCTATTTTACCTTTTTTTTACTTGACCAACATCAATTAACAGGCGTTTGATTTTTTTAAAAAGGGACGGAAGGACCAATTCTTTGACCCGTAAATTGATTGGAGATCTAAAAAGCTGCAAACAATCATTAGGGACTTTGTCTGCCAATTGGCCTATTCAAAAATAAAAAATAAAAAATAAGGTACATAACAAATCTAATAAATATAATGCATTACAAGATGGAAAATTCTGATATAGACCTGGGCTATATGTGGGGTTGTGGACCACTTGGTCCAGAATTAACCACATCACCTCTTTTGATTAAAAAAAAATTTATAAGGCCCCACCTGTTCTTATTATTTTAATCAAAACTGTGATGTGGCTGAATGTGGACCAAGTGGTTCATGACCACTTGGTGGCCCAAGTCCACGACAGAATGCTTCTTAGAAGATATCCATAGCGCATACAAAGCTATTAGAGTGATAAGCAAAATATTCAACATAGGGGAAGTCTGATGTAGGTACACCGCAGACCCAGTCAGCGGTCTCTTGGGGATCTGGCTGTGGTACCGGATCAAACACCGCCTACATTAGGGGCGGCTGCTGCAGAGATGGTCAACCGTAACCTTCCTGGGGAGAAGATTAAAGACACAATAGAATATACGGTTGTTCCTAAACCGGTAGAGAATGTGGAGGATATGATTAATAATTTTGATCCGGTGGAAAGTGTGGAGGCTGTGAATGAGCAGGCGGCCCCGTCACCGACGGTTGAAGTCGAACCCAAGTAAAAGGGAAACAGTAAAGATGATATATGTGTTGGGTGTCAAGGTTTCTCGGGCTTTGCATGGGCCTGACCCAGGTTTTCCATTTCGGTCATGACATGGCACCCCAAAAATTGGGGAGAAACATTTTTGTCCAGAACGGAAGTGGGACTTCCGTCCTAAGGCCAAAACGGAAGTGGGACTTCTGTCTTGGCCCCAGGACGGAAGTCCCACTTCCGTTTTGGCCTGGCAGTGTGTATTGCAACAACAAAAAAAAATATTCCCAAACCAAATTGCTTACTAAAATTTGAGAAAAAAAAATGAATAAATTGTATATTAATATATAAACAAACAACGGAATAATCGGAAAAATATTTTATAACGAAAAAAAAAAGTAACATAGTTCGTAACTACAATGAATGAAACGTAAACAACGTAAAAGAAAATCTATCTACGGCCGCGAAGGTGTGTATCGATCGGGGCTTCTCGGGTCCGGTCGCAGGAAGTAAATGCGGCCATCTCTCGCACGTACGACGCTACCAATATCGGTTGCGATGACTTCCACTACTTCGGGGTCGATGTAAATCGGCTCCCCGGGGTAAAGCGGCAACTACAACGGAATCTGATGCTGCGTCTGAGGGATGTGCAGGCTGTACGAAGGAGACCCTCCCGAGTAGAAGCCCGGATGTGCAGATGTATAGGGCCCTGCATCCGGATCTCCTCCCGTTTGAATACCCGGAGAATAAGTACCGAGTGATGGAAAATGGTATTCAAAACGGGAGGGTATGTCGGCCGGACTGGGAAACTGGGTCTGTGTTGGAGATTGTGCCGGATCTGTCGCCGGTGGAGCCGGCTCCGGTGGCCAGCCTCGCCGCCAAGTCCTCCGGCACGGCCTGGCGGTTCCTCCTCGTTCCTTGCCTCCCCACCTGGGACCGGGCCGGAACAGGCTCCCTTGACTGCGTCACCGGTTCCAGAACAACAGAATCTGGCACATCAGCAGCTCGCGATCCACAGGACAGCGACTTCCCAGCCGCCACGAACGCGTCTTTGATTGTCTTTGAAGCCCAGGTGACGAGGGACCTGTAGTGGCCGATTGAGTTGAAGGCCGACTTATCGAATTCCTTGATTATCAGTCTGTTGGCATCCGCCTGCAACATCATTTCTCGTGTCAGTATATTATAAACAAGGAAAAATAATGTAGACAAACAAAAAGAAAAAACTTACAATAATGTCCTCGGAAGCCGCGGTGGGTTGAATGCCCATCGGGAGTGGACCGGTATCCTTGTTGCGTAGGTTTGTAAGGAGGTGCACGGTAATGCGATTGTACCAATCCATGTACTCACGGGTTGGTAAGATCACATTACCGGGGACCGGGATAGCGTCCGCCAGTGCATCTACTCGCTCATCCCACATGGCAATGTAGGGGCCGTGCTCGTTCTCCCAGTTCTTATTCGCTCCCGCCGCACGGGAGTGGACGTCCTTATCCTCTGTCGTACCCTCCGCCACCGATGGGGTTGGTATCACCTGCTGGAACCCGAATTGCCTAGCAACCCGGTCCGGCATGTGAAACTCAACCTACTCGAAACACACGAGTGGCGTACGAGCCCGACAGGTGGACAGGAAGCCGTCATCGCGAGCGGCCCGGTCGGCAATAACCCAGTCGGGGTACGGCCTCTACATGAACTGTCAAAAAAAATTGTGCATTAGCATAAATTAATTGCGCTAATTAAAAAAATGAAAATACGAAATTTACGATAATCCTTACCCACTGAGCGTCTGTCAGTCGGTCCAGCTGGTCGCGAAACACCGTAAGCTAAGATTTCGGCGCGTTCTTGAAACTCCGGGACGGTATTCCACCGCGCCCCGTACGCTCGGCCGTCCGCGGGAATATCATGCATACCACTCCCCGGTTCGCCGGCCGGAGAAATGATATGTGCTCCCACGCCCACAACTGATACAAACAAACACGGATTAATCATCAAATATTAAAACAAAAATGCAGGGAACCAATAAAAACGCATTAAAAATTACATAAACTTAGATCAAAAGGCAACAGCCAGCTATGTCCTTAGAGACGGCCTTTGCAGAGGTGCACAGCTGGCGGTACAGGTAGGACAGGACGCCACTGGCCCAGGAATGATGGTCGAGGGCGAGGTCTCCGTCGTTGATGAGCAGGAGATAGCGCATGTTCCCGCGCGAATCCGATTTATTCGGGAAAATAAACTTGGTCATGCAGCGAAAAATCAGGGCCCGGGCTCGCTGGTCAACGGCGTCGTCCGTGGAATCCTCGCCTAGGGGCTCGGAAATGTGGGCATACACCTCTGCGAGCTAGATGGCGTTACCCCTAATTGACCCGGTGAGGGGGCGAAATCCTAGGTTCACGTGGACGCGCTCAATCCACTGACTCTTAGTCATGTTATAGTCCTCGTGCCACGTCACCACGTTGCCCGCGGTGGGCAGTCCTAGGAGGCATCCTACGTCCTCTAGGGTGATGGTGACCTCACCGCATCGCAGATGGAAGGAGTGCGTCTCGGGACGCCACCGCTCTACTAATGCGGTGACCAGTGCGTGGTCTATCTTTATCTTTCCTATCCTACAACAACCCCTGAAACCTATATGGTCAATGAGCTCTAGCACTCTGGGGTTGCCCTCGCGTTGGTAGGCCTCAAAAAAACTCTCGTCATAGCTAATGACCTTCAAACCCCTAACTAGGCCTACATCCCTGCCCAAAATCCTAAGTGCTCTATGTGATGTGTGTTTGTTTAACACACTGGGATCGTAGGGACCGGGCATAAGGTGGGCCGGAACAGTCATCTATAACAAAAATGGAATTTTATCAAAAACTACACATAATCATATCGCAATTCACAAATATACATAAACACAATTCAAAATGCATAAAATAACAATTCACAAAATAAAAAACAACAATTTGCAATAAAAAAAATTTCCTCCAATTATTAATGTTTAAATACCTTACGCTTGACTTTAAATTATTTAAGGATAAAATTCACCAATTTGCAATTAAAATACATACATTTTTAATTGACAATTAAAGTGCAAAATTTGGGAAAAACATTAAAAAAAAAAAAAATTATACCTCCAAATTTCAAAAATTTGGGAGAGAGAAATTGGTGGGGGAGGGGGGCAAATGGCGCCTCGGCAGCGGGGAAGGGCGGCAGCCGCAGCGGCGAGAGGGGGGGTTTGCTCAAGGGAGGGGTTTTGGTCGCTGTGGGGAAGAAGAAGAGGGTTTTTTTTTTTTAAAAAAAAATCGCGATCCGAAGCGGAAGTGGGACTTCCGTCCCGGGGCCCAAGACGAAGTCCCACTTCCGTCGCAAGGCGCGTGTGGGAGGCTGCCACGTGGGCCAAGACCGAAGTGGGAATGTTTCTCCCCAATTTTTGGGTGCCATGTCATGACCGAAATGGAAAACCTGGGCAGGCCTATGCAAAGCCCAGGTTTCTCGCCAATGGTAAATTAAAGAAAGGCTTTTTTAGAAAGCAAAAGCTCTCATCCTGAGTAGTAGTGACGGATCCAAAGAAGGGTGAGTGGGGTCATTTGACCCCACTAAAATAAAAAATTTCTTTAATTATATATGATGCATTTTACTCCCTTTAGATAATAAATGTATAAATGACCTCAATGAATTATTGTGGATATCAAATGACCCCAGTGATTTTTTTAATTATATATGATATATTTTACTCCATTTAGATAATAAATATATAAATGACCGCAGTCAATTGTTGTGTATATCAAATGACCCCAGTAAAATTTTTTTCTGGATCCGTCACTGATGAGCAGCCGAGAAAGATGGCAATGGAATCCCTACGTGAGTTTGCAGCTCAGATGGTGGCGGCACAGAGGGAATCCAATCTACAGATGGTTGCCTCGGGTCAGGGTTCCGACCGTCTGACCGGATCCGGATACGCAAGGCGTGGGTCAGACTGCCTTGATCCGATTGCAGAGGTTGAGGAGGAAATTAATTATCCAGATGACCCAACTAGGCAGCAATCCGGGTCTGTCTCTTCTACTGCAACAGAGGGCTTGCCATTACCCATTGATTTATAACATAGGTAGCTTGTCCGGTTAAACCGGCTTCGGTAAGGCGTTCGCCACGGTTGGCCCAAAAAGGCTCATCATCTCTTACTCAATAGTCTTTTGACTTCTTATACTTTTCATTTTATTGGTTTAAATGAATTGGTTAATCTGAAATATTTGAGGTATCGCGAATGATAGAAATGTTGCTAGTATTCATCAATTGAAACATGATCATAGATTGAATTGTAGGGTATTATTGGAGCCTATTGTAGGATTAGATGATTTGCAATTATACTCTCGTAGATTGGAATTTGATTTATGCTATGGAAATAGTATAAGCAAAATTTGGATCTTGTGGGATGGCTATTTGAGTATTGATATTTTGGGTGACATGGAGCAAGTTGTTCATGTTCGTATTAATTTCCTCTCTAGGGCGCTTATTTTTTGTTCGTTTATCTATGCAAAGTGCTCTTATGTGCAGAGAATACTTTTAAAGACGGAGCTGAGATCATTTTATATGCAACATGATCAGCCACAACTCATTGGTGGAGACTTTAGTGTGGTATTACGACTTTCAGTAAGTCAAGAATCAATTCCCGTGATGCTCCCTGTTAGTGAATTTGCAGAGGCAGTTAATGATTGTGGTATGCTGGAGGTGCCGACTTTGGGCAGTCCATACACTTGGTGCCGAGTCGGGGCTCACCCGCTTCACCGGAGACTTGACATAGTTATGTTGAACACTTTATGGAACTCGTTATTTCAACACACCCAGGTTACCCATATTCCAAGGACAGTCTCAGATCACTGCCCTCTTCTGATAACTAATCGGCTTTCTACGGACAGACGTGGATCGGCATTTCGTTTCCAAGATATGTGGATCAAGCATAAAACCTTCATGGATGTGGTTAAAAATAGTTGGTGCGAAGATATAGAAAACTCGGAGATGTACAAGCTCCAAGGAAAATTAAAACAGTTGAAAGCAGCTTTGAGTGTTTGGAACCGTGATGTGTTCGGGAATATCAACACTAATAAAACGAATGCTATGGAACGTGTGGCCATGTTGGAGGAGAAGTATGATGTTGACCCGAAGAGTGAAAATTATGGGGCTTTGGAAGAAGCAAATGATCGTTACACAATAGTGCTTGAGCAAGAATCAAATAGCTGAATGAGGGATAAGCTAACACCAATTATTTTCATTCTTATTGCAGGAATAAACAAAAGTGGATGAACATTGCACAAATTGTGGCAGCCAACGGAAACACTCGTAAAATGATGGACGAGATCGGCGTGGAAGGTGCTTCGTTCTATGAGGCCCTTCTCGTCCGAGACCCAATGCAGCCGCAAGTTGATACAATGTTACAGTACATTCCGCCCCTTGTCACAGAAGAATATAATAGGCTACTTGATCGCTTGGCTTCTCGACTAGAGGTGCTAAAAGCGGTTAGAGACTTTTGGGACGGGGCTGCCTATGCCGAAAGCAATGGCGAGTACTTTCTTGGTATTTCTCCCTAAGGTCGAAAATCCTATGCATTTTGGCGAATTTAGAGCAATCTCACTTTGAACATTCTCATGTAAAATCATCGCCAAAGTGATGGAAAATCGGCTATTTGGGCTCCTTAATACTTTGATTAGTTTCAATCAGTCCGATTTTGCGAGTGGGAGAGTCATCGCGGATAATATATTATTGGCTACAGAAATGGTGGGATCTTTGAATAAAAGGGTTAGGGGTGGCAACATGATAATAAAGCTTGACATGATGAAAGCTTTTGATGTGTATCTCACTCTTTCCTTGTCGCGGTGTTGAAGAAGTTCGGTTTTAGCGGCCACTTTATACATCTGGTACGTAGCCTTCTTGAACACAACTGGTTTTCAGTTCTTATAAATGGTTCTCCGTTTGGTTTCTTTCGCTCAGGGAAATGAGTAAAGCAAGGCGATACGATGTCTCCTCTTCATCTTGGCAGCTGAGGCTTTCTCGAGAGGTCTCTACCACCTAATGGGGATTCGATCACTTGAGCCGTATGTTGTCCCTCGCTCGAACATGGTCATTTCACACTTGGGATATGCAGATGATATGGTGATTTTCATTAATGGAGGGAAAAGGGGTTTGCAACGTTTAATGGATTTTATTCGCCAATATAAATCTTCATCGAGACAGAAGATCAATTCCCGCAAAAGTTCAATCTATGTTTCCAACAGAACCCAGCCGAGTCAGGTACAAATGATAGAGAATGTCACGGGCTTCTCGAAGAGGACTTTCCCCTTTACATACTTTGTCTGCCCTCTCTTCACAGGGCGGGCTAGGGTGACATATTTTGCTCCGATGGTGGAAAAAATTGCAAAGAGAGTGGAAGGTTGGCAACAAAAGTTACTTGTGTTATTATCGATGACTCTATATATACTGGCCTCCGCAAACCCGCCAAAGAAAGTATTGTTTGACAATGAAAGAATCCTTGCTAATTTTCTTTGGGGACAATCCATTCATGGGAACAAAAGACATTGGATGTCGTGAAACCGATTATGTAGTGATGTAGGACAATCCTTGCTAATTTCCTTTGGGGACACTCCATTTAGCGAGTTTTTTCATTTAAGTTTTGGTGGAGTTTTCGTACTACGGGATCCATATGGAGTGAGTTCATGATGGATCGTTACTGCCAATCCGTTTCTGACCCATCTCTTGCGGTCTCAAGTCAACATGACTCCAGAGTATGGCGAAGAATGTTAAGTGAAGCAAGATGCAGAATCCCACATTGGTCTATTAATTAGAGGAGAAACCGCCTCTTTTTGGCATGAGAACTTTACTATGATGAGCTGTTTGGGAGTACATAATAAAGGGGCATCGGATTTGCAAGCCTGTATTAGCCAATACCTCAGGCCGGCTGGCTGGATATTGTCGCTGCCATGCCCTAAGTGCTACGGGTACAACTGCCTCGGGTCTTCCTGGGAAGAGGTCTGGACAAGTGGGTGTGGATGTTGGATCAAGGCGGGAATTTCACAATCTCTTCAACAATCAAGATTTTGCAGCCATCAGGAGTCACACAGGGATCCCGCCGAACATTCTGGTCGCCAACATTGCCGATGTCCCTCAAAGTTTTCATGTGGAGATTACTCAACCGTTATCTAGCTCTTGACGAGGTAAGGCAAAGTTGGGGTGTTTCTTTGGCTTCTCATTGTTATTGTGATCATGGTATAGATAGATTTAAGCATATTTTCCTCGTGTGCAATGCGACTATTTTCTTGTGGAACAAAGTATGTGGATATGTTGGGATAAATTGGAGTGACATGCATTTTAACTTTCCTACAACTTTGTTGAAATTGTTATGGTGGAAGGGACAAGGAAAATGTTATGATATTTAAACCATTATTTTTCCGGGCGTTTGTTGGATCTTATGGAGAGAACGATGTAGGTTTGTATATGACGGGAAAAAGTTCGATGGAAGGGGATTGTTGAGAGAGTTCGAGTTCTACGTTCGACCAATTCTCTTGGTTGCGGGACTCTTTATATGCAGGAGCACAAGTCCCTCTTTGGACATCAAGGAGTTCGGTCAAATTGGTAAGGTGGTTACAACCTGCTCCGGTCGGTGACTCTGTTATCTTGAACATAGACGGGGCCTCCCGCGGAAACCCAGGTCCATCTGGAGCTGGCGGCATCATCCGACGAACGGTGAGTTCATTGTTGGTTTTCATCGGTTCTTGGGTGACTTCTTGACTAATAATGTGGCGGAACTGGAAGCCATGGCCATCGGATTGCAACTGGTCTGAGACCCTCGGTTATGCTACTATTATAGTACAGACGGATTCAAAGATGTTGTGCGACTCGATACAACGTCGTAGCATGAATTCTTGGAAGCTAGATGGCCTATTTCAATGTATTTTGTGTCGCTTAAAGGAGAATAGAGTGGTGCACGTCTTTAGAGAAGCTAACCAAGTGGCGGTCAATCTGGTAAATGAGGCATGTGATATGCGTTCGGCTTGTGTTTATCAAGATATAAGGAGACTACCATTCTTGTTTCGAGGAAAATGCAGACTTGATCAAACTGGAGTGCCATCCATTCGCACACTTCATAGATAGACTAATATTTTGTAACCTGCCCTTGAGATCTTCAAGGTACAGACTGATACGCTTGATGTATTTTTTTTTTTTGGCTAAGGCCAGTTTTATCAATAAAGTACCAGTTTCAAGAGAAAAAAAAGAATCAACATAGATCATAATAAAATAGAATGATAAACAAGAGTATATAAAAACTTTAGATGGAAGCTTCAAGCATCAAACTTCAATATAACGATGAATATCAAGTCCAACACAAATAACAAGATAAATCGTATAAGACTTTTAAGGGAATGAGACTTAAACACATAGAAACGGGTACTTTGACGGAGTCTGAGTGCATGTCCAGTGGTGATCTTCCCCATCCCTCCCAAATGAGTAGAATATTATAGGCATATTTATCTTTATAAAAGATCCTTAATTTGTTATTTTTCTTGTATGCCTCTAATTATTTCAGTGTCCGAATTTCTAGAAGCGTGCTCGTGTCCTTACTTTTATAAACACCTGACACTTAGTTATGTACCCGCATTTATCACAAAAAATGATAGATGAAAAAGAAGCTCATTAAGATTGATGCTTGATCATATGTTCATGACAATGAGTGGTGCAGCTTCTAGTACTTGAAGTAGCTAGTAGGAGAGAAGAAATAAGAATATTTGTACTACTTCAAAAAATAGGTGTTTAATTGTCTTATCCTTTTGTTATATTATTGTCATTTGCATCAATGTTTTGTCATCATCAAAAGGGAAAGATTGTAAGCCCTAAGGGCCAATGTGATTAATCTTGTTTTGATGATAAAAAGACATTGAGAAGTTCTAATGTTTCTGTGAGTTTGTTTTTCAATGTTAGGATATTATACACTCACACTTGCATTGTAATATACCTTCTTGTGGGCATCAAAGATAAATCTACAAGAAGAAAAAGCTACATTTTACAAATCTCCATAGCACAAGTTCAAAAGGTCATTCACAATGCAATTGGAAGATATTGAAAAATCAAAGGAAGATCTTCTTGTGGATTTCAAAGATCATTCTACAACAAGAAGAATCAAAATTTTGAGTCTCCGTAGTATAAGCTTAAAGGTCAACCACAATGCTAATGGAAGATATTGCAAAATCAAAGGAAGATCAACAAGCGTTGAAGTCCAAGATGCTACAATTTGAGAAGACTACAAAGGACTTCATCACAAGAAGAGGTTGATTAAAGGTCTCGAGTCTAAGCTAAAAAAGGAACTCACCTTGAAGACTTGAAGACCAAGGAAAAGATTAGTCAAGAAGCTAAATAGGTATATCCTTGTGACTAATCTCATTTGATGAATGATAGTTTATAGTATGATGAAGCTCATACTCTTGCATGTTTTCAAAACCATATTTCATACTTTGATTTTGTAAGCCCTAAGGGCGAACGAACTCTATTTTTGATATTGGACAAACATTTGATGTTGTATCTAATGATCTTAATCTTTGTGATAGAATATTGGAAATCTTGTAGGAAGCTCTAAGTACTTCAATCAAGCCATGTTCAAGATTCAAAGACATACTATTCAAGGCTTATCTTTCAAGATTGGAGATTGAAGACTTAGGTTGGTTAGATTAGCTTTGTATTTATTGGTCTTTATCATTAAGCTCTAACCAATGCTCAAATGAATATAAGCTCTTCACTCTAGTCTTGCATACATGTTTTCATAAACACGTTTTCAAAAGGCTTAAGTTTCGAAATGATCTTTACATGTGTTCTTATCCAAAAAGCCTTTGATTTCATAGATAAGTCTTTTAGAAAAGTTTTCCAAGTGTTCATACTTGTTACCTTTTAGGAAAACCTTTTTAGACTTTAAAAGACTTCAAAAGATTTCAAAACGTGTGAAAAATCAGCTTTGAAGTTCGGTCAACCGAGCTCAAGTTCGGATCAACCGAGCAGAAACTGAGAGCTCAACTGACTGGCTTCGGTCGACCTAATTGGCTGGTTCGGTCGACCTATGGTCTTGGTCGGTCGACCGACCTAGGCTTCGGCTCAACCGACCTTGGTTCGGTCAACCGAGGTCATTTGACGGTCTACCGAAGTGCACTGTTACTAGCCGTTTTTCTGACCGTTAAAGAGTCGTTTTTCAGCCAAATTTGAAATGTATATATACTCCAAAGCTAGAGAAACATTCCAAGGCTTGCATATCAAATATTCATTGATCTCTCATCAAGCCAAAACACTTTCAAAGCAAAATACTCTTCATCCTTATGATCTAAAGCATTCAAGAGTATTCTTTCAAAAGCAAGACAAAGAGTGGACTTCATATGTTCAAGAGCTAAATTGTTTGTTCTTCAAAGGTATTATATCTTTCACTTAGAAGAGTGAACTTCATTGTATTGAATTCCATCTTATTCCCTTTCTTAGTGATAGGGTTAATTGTATAAGTCCTACTTAGTGTGGGCAATTGTTTATAGTGGTTGTGTGTAAAACTCTTTGTGAGTTAGCCACTAGTGTAAAGTCCTACTTTGTGTGGGCATCTTCTTAGTGAAGTGTTTGAAATCCTTGGGTGCGGCTCAAGGTAGTGGAGGTAGATTCTAAGTGAATCGAACCACTATAAATCCTTTGTCTTGTTGATTGGGTTTTGCTTTAGCCTTTGTTCATCTTGCTTATACTTTCACTTGCATTGCAAAGATTCGAAAAAAGTTGCTAAGATTAGTTAAAACCCAATTCACCCCCCTCTTGTGTTTTACAATTGGTATCAGAGCTTCGTCTTCAATTTTAGTTTAACCACTAGAAGCAAAGATCATGGCCGGTATTTCCGCTTTAGCCTACCAAGAGGGTTCTTCTACAAATAGACCACCACTCTTTGATGGAAACAACTATAATGCTTGGAAAAACCGATTCAAGATATATGTGTGCTCCATTGATTATTCTCTATGGCATATATTTGAAGAAGGTCCTTTTATTCCATTGAAGATTGTTGATGGTACTTTAATGTCAAAACCGGATAATGAGCTAAATGAAGTTGAGTCCAAGAAAATGACTCAAATTATATGGCAATGAACATTCTAAGTTGTGCCTTGAATCCGGATGAGTACAACCGTGTTCGTGGAAGCAAATCGGCTCATGCTATGTGGAAAATGCTTGAAGTTACTCATGAAGGCACAAATCAAGTGAAAGAGTCAAAGTTGAATTTGCTAGTTAGAGAGTTTGAGCTATTCTCCATGGAGCCAAATGAATCAATAAATGAGATGAATACAAGATTCACCAATGTGGTAAATGGTTTGAAGTCATATGGTAAAGATTACACTTTGGGTGAAATAAATAGGAAGATTCTCAACTCTCTTCCCAAAAGTTGGGAAGGAAAAGCTCTAGTCATTGAAGAAGCCAAGGACTTGAAAACATATCCTACTGGAGGAGCTTATTGGTTCTCTTCTCACATATGAGCTAACTCTCAAAAAAGGAAGAGCGTATTGACAAGTCCAAGATGAATATTGCTCTAAAATCTTTTCTTGATCTAGAGGAATCAAATTGCTCAAGTGATGAGGAAGACATCAACCTAGATGATGAGACTATGGATTTAATGGTAAAACGAATGAAAAAGATGTTTTCCTGGGAAAGGAAGAAAATTCCATCAAAATAGAAGAGAACTAAATCCTAATGGGATGGAATGCTATGAGTGTGGAAGCAATCAACATCTCTTAGGAAATTGCCCAACCGCCAAAGCAAAGGGCCTCAAGGAAGACAAAAAGAAAAAATTCTTCAAATCAAAGAATGCAAAGGGCATGCTATGCACATGGGATCAAGATGAGAGAGAAAATGAAGAAGGAGAGGAAAACTCAAATGTTTGCTTCATGGCTTTTGGTAATGAGGTACATCTTTCTCCCTCCCCTTCATATTCTAATGATGATGATGATGAGGAAGATCCTAATGAGCTTTTATATGATATGTATGAGCAAATGAAAAAATGTGCAAAGCAAAACAAAGAGATTTGAAGCTTAAAATTGAATCCTTGCTTGATGAAAGATCAATTTTGACTAATGAAAATGAAAAATTGTGTGATGATGTTAAATGCTTGAAATGTGAAAATGAAAATCTTATTATCTCTTGCAAAACATCTTCATTACAATACAAAGAAGCATGTGATAAAATGTCATCTCTTGAATGTCAACTTGTTGAATTTGATAGTTTGAAAATCAAAGTTGTTGAGCTTACATCACTTGTTGACAAGTTCTCCAACGGAACAAAAAAGCTTGATCATATTCTTGATATGCAACGTGCTTCAAATGTTAAACATGGTCTTGGGTATAATGCTAATCACATTGATCATGCTAGCTCTTCTAAGTTGCCTAAGAATCACTTTGTGCATGCTAGTTCCTCACATAGGCAAAATAGATATCATGAGCATGTTCACAAATCTTCTAAGCCACACATTTGTTGCACATATTGTGGAAAACATGGTCATACTAATGCTAGATGCCATGTTAAGAAGAAGATTGAAAAAGGGGTAAAAACTATTTGGAAAGTTAAGCGTATTTTAACTAACCCCCATGGACCCAAACAAAAGTGGGTACCAAAAGCTACTCTTCCCTTGATCTCATAGGTTCTTATAAGTTAGATGTATGCCACAAAGCTTGAATGTTATAGATTCAAAGAGAAGTGGCATTGGGAAGAAATCAAAGGAGATATGCGAATGGAAGAAATTCAAAAGCACTCCTTAACACTTGGATTCTCAAAGCTCAAATGGTAATCAAATTGGAGAACCAAGTTGGTTAAGTACTTAGAGCAAAGCATCAAGTGATGACAAGAGCCAAAGTGTCAATCAATATCTTCATCACTTGGTAAGAAAGCAAAGGTATCAAAATCACCTTCTCTTAACACTTTAATTAATGTGGTTAAGTGTTTTTGATATATATATGTTTATATGCTTGCTCTTATAAATGTTGCATCTCACATGCTTGAATTCAATAATTATATAGATGACCTTTAGCATGCTCTTGTTTATTCATGTCTATTGAGCTAAGGTATCTATGAGATGTAGCATATGCAACTTGATTGATTCTTGTTTTGTTATGTCATATTCATTTAAGAATCTATCTAGTTGTTTTGGTTTTTGTTAACCATGATCCTTAAGCATATATGTGTTACTTGATGATATTGAGCTAATCATGAAGGACCTTTAAAAAGGTACCAAATTTGTTATCAAGAATTCCTTGCAGGTAACAAAGAGTTCTATCCTTCAAGAAGAAGATATGAACTACAAGGAATGGCACAAGTGAACTAAGACTCCAAGAAAAGAGTCAAATGCTAAGGATTACAAAATTGTGATGATCAATGAAAGTGATCACACAAAAGGCCTCAATGGACTTGTTGATAAATAAGATCTACCAAAATGGTAAGAAGTCCAAGCTCAAAGAGCGTTGAGGTACAAGGCTTAACTCATCCTTTGATTAGTGGTCATTATGTTGTTTTTTTGATCCTTATGAGCTATAACATTCCTATTTGATGAGTTTAGTTAAATGGCTAATAAGTATTTGCTCATTTAATTTTCAACTTGCATGATCACTTTGTGGATTGTTAGTGCAAGTAGTTTAGGATATACTTCTAGTATTTGTAAGACAAAGAGAGTTTGTGCATTTTTGCTAATGGTTTATGTACATCATATTTTGCTTGTCAATATGCTTATTGTTCATTCCAAACTTGACAAGAATGATGATTTAAAAGCATAAACTTGATTATTGAAACTCTCTGTTTTTATGTGCATGGGTTCTTTTATCTTGATAATGTGTCTTGTGTTCTACTTATAAGATCTTAATTGCTTAAAGTACAAACACAATCACAATTGGTATCAATATCTTCAAGAATGCACATACCATATCTCTTTGGTGCTTGATCCTCATTTACATATGTTTAACATGATGTGCTTAATCTTTATCATCCTTGATCATCATGTTAAAATGTTGCATCATTTAGAGATATTAACACTTGTTGGCTTGGTTTTTCATCTTTTATATCCTTTAGCCAATATGTGTTAGTTATTTTGGGAGTTACACATGTTATACATGTTCATACTCTAACATGTGTTCTTCTTAAATAACCATGAGATCATAGTCTTTACAATTGGTATTCATATCCTTTGTGATCTCATTAGAGTTTTTTTTTTGGTTAGTCTAGCTTCTAGAGTTGTAATACTCATTTAGCTAACCATTAACTTATTAGAGGGATGTACTTGAAGTGTCATCTTATACTTCCTCTAAATCTTTTGGTTGCAATACATATGCTGTACTTATGTATTTATGGTATTGCTTCCAACTCTTGTTAGCTATATTTTTCATATGTATTTCAATTGGTATCAATGTGTTTATGACTATTACAATTGGTATTCAACTTGTTTCCATCTCAAATAGCTAACATGGTATGTTTGATAAAAGGGGAGATTGTTCTTTTAAATTTTATTCCTTATCTCCTTTTGTCTTAGCTTCACAACAAGCATGTGTATCCCTTTTCCACCACCAAAGCGGACTTAATAGCCGCCGGTAGTTGATGTGCTAGAATTTTATGGTTATTACATACTCTTGTTGTTGGATGAATTCAAGCTTTGGTTATTAGCATGTTCCCATGTTCTTAATCATTATATTTTATTTGGTGTTTGAAATCTTTTTGATTATGCCAAAGGGGGGGAGAAATTAAGGAGTTATCTTTACATGCTTCTAGCTTGAATGTAGAAAAAGGGAAAAGATATCTAGGGAGCCTTCTTAACATGTTTCTAGCTATATTGTATCTTTTCACCCGGCATGTTTTGAGGGGGAGCTTTTATATGTTTGTTTATATCATTTGTCTCAAAACTTGCCTTTTGATGGAAGGAAGGAGGCAAGGAGGATGGTTGGGAAATAGGGCCCTTCTAAGAGTCCCTAGTTTATATGGCAAAAGAACTTATAATGCTAGTGCTTATGTCTTTGCATATATTTGTCTTTACAATTGGTATCGTTTACAATTGGTATCTTCTAAGCATTAGACTTTGTACTTATTTGTTCTTAGATCCTTTTGCCATGCTTCCATGTACTTACATTGTCCATATTCTATCTTATTACATCAAAGTTTGTCATAATCAAAAAGGGGGAGATTGTAAGCCCTAAGGGCGAACGAACTCTATTTTTGATATTGGACAAACATTTGATGTTGTATCTAATGATCTTAATCTTTGTGATAGAATATTGGAAATCTTGTAGGAAGCTCTAAGTACTTCAATCAAGCCATGTTCAAGATTCAAAGACATACTATTCAAGGCTTATCTTTCAAGATTGGAGATTGAAGACTTAGGTTGGTTAGATTAGCTTTGTATTTATTGGTCTTTATCATTAAGCTCTAACCAATGCTCAAATGAATATAAGCTCTTCACTCTAGTCTTGCATACATGTTTTCATAAACACGTTTTCAAAAGGCTTAAGTTTCGAAATGATCTTTACATGTGTTCTTATCCAAAAGCCTTTGATTTCATAGATAAGTCTTTTAGAAAAGTTTTCCAAGTGTTCATACTTGTTACCTTTTAGGAAAACCTTTTTAGACTTTAAAAGACTTCAAAAGATTTCAAAACGTGTGAAAAATCAGCTTTGAAGTTCGGTCAACCGAGCTCAAGTTCGGATCAACCGAGCGAAAACCGAGAGCTCAATCGATCGGCTTTCGGTCGACCTAATTGGCTGGTTCGGTCGACCTATGGTCTTGGTCGGTCGACCGACCTAGGCTTCGGCTCAACCGACCTTGGTTCGGGTCAACCGAGGTCATTTGACGGGCCCTACCGAAGTGCACTGTTACTAGCCGTTTTTCCGACCCAGTTAAAGAGTCGCTTTTTCACCAAATTTGAAATGTATATATACTCCAAAGCTAGAGAAACATTCCAAGGCTTGCATATCAAATATTCATTGATCTCTCATCAAGCCAAAACACTTTCAAAGCAAAATACTCTTCATCCTTATGATCTAAAGCATTCAAGAGTATTCTTTCAAAAGCAAGACAAAGAGTGGACTTCATATGTTCAAGAGCTAAATTGTTTGTGCTTCAAAGGTATTATATCTTTCACTTAGAAGAGTGAACTTCATTGTATTGAATTCCATCTTATTCCCTTTCTTAGTGATAGGGTTAATTGTATAAGTCCTACTTAGTGTGGGCAATTGTTTATAGTGGTTGTGTGTAAAACTCTTTGTGAGTTAGCCACTAGTGTAAAGTCCTACTTTGTGTGGGCATCTTCTTAGTGAAGTGTTTGAAATCCTTGGGTGCGGCTCAAGGTAGTGGAGGTAGATTCTAAGTGAATCGAACCACTATAAATCCTTTGTCTTGTTGATTGGGTTTTGCTTTAGCCTTTGTTCATCTTGCTTATACTTTCACTTGCATTGCAAAGATTCGAAAAAGTTGCCAAGATTAGTTAAAACCCAATTCACCCCCCCTCTTGTGTTTTACAGATTTAATCTCTCAAAAACACTTAGTCATGAGTTTGAGAACATTAGAAAGTTGACCAAGTCCGGTCGACTGGGTCCTAGACCTCGGGCGACCTGATGAAGTCTGGTCGGCCGACATGTGTTGTATGGTCGACCGAAGTGTCTTTTGTACTTTGTCACTTTTTAATGTTCCAGGACTCCAACTATAAAATCTCGAAAGACCATGTTTTAGGTCGGTCGACCGGACAACCCTTTGCGGCCGATCGAGATGAGAATAGAAGCCTTTGAACTTAACTTCATAAGCACTTCGGACGACCTACCCTATGATCCAGTCAACCAAAGATGTCTTGTCAAGACAAAAATATAGTTGTTGTAACTTGATTTACTTGCAATTTTTGAACCCTTTAAATAGCTTTTAAGGTTGATTTTTGTTCTTTACTCAAGCCAATAAAGGGGTCTTAGTTTACACTTTTTAGACAAACAAATCAAACACTTTAATGAGCTAAATTCTTCCAATCATTCATCAAAACATTTCTATTTGAGAAAGAGCTTCATCTACATATTCTTTCATTCTCAAATATAAATTAATGTTTTCATTGTAATATCCAAACCTTAGAGAGATTTATTTTTCTTGAGCTTTAATGAAAAATCTCATGTGTTGAGATTATCTTTCTTTTTAAAGGGTTGAATAACAAAGCTTGTTTGTGAGAGTGGTGGTTTTGGGCCTCCAATATGTTGGAGTGTATCTTTCTTGTAATCATAGGAATTAGACTGAATGGTGAACCCGAAATAGAAGTACGGTTGATGTATTCATAAAACCTCCTCTCTTAGTAAACTAGGTTAGAGAAAGAATTCTCATGGGTAGAGGGTTTGCATGTGTGCATAAAAGGACCATTAGTTGACCATTCCCTTGGAAGGTTACATGAGTGTGTAAAAGACCATTTATTGATTTATCCTTTATTGTAAGACAAGCTAGTAAAATTTGCCAAAATCCTTAGGTGTGTCCAAAATAATGGATATAGATTTTCGTGATCAAATCACTCTACATCCTTGTATTTGATCTTCTAACTCTATAATAATGAACAATGTTTTCTTAGCACTAGTCACCAATGTACTTTTTCCAACAAATGAAGACTACTATAGTATAGTATATCAAACCGAAATCATCGCTTCAAAATAAGCATGTGTTTTTTCTGCAAACAACAACAGCAGTGTAAGAATCAATCTTCAGCAGCGCCCCAGTGTAGCCATCCGTACATTCTTGTTAAAATCGCGAGTTACGATTCTACGGAAGCAAAACATGTTGAATCGGTAGTACAATCTGGTAGACACGGAGTAGAATCATAGAATCGGATCGTAAAAACGTACAATTCTACAAAATTTCAAATTATTAGCCATTTTAGTCATCAAATTATTTTTGAACAGCCACTTTCATCCTTTTTAACTTTTTCATCCCCAAAGATTTTATGAGCAACCATTTTGGTCATTAAATTATTTTTGAACCGCCACTTTCATCATTTTAAACTTTTTTTAGCTTTTTTCATCCAAAAGATTTTACGAGCAGCCATTTTAGTCATCAAATTATTTTTGAGCAACCACTTTTTATATATTTTTTTTATTTTAATCTTTTGAAAGAATTATAAGTTAAAAATTATGTGTAGTCGCATTTTTATATTTTGTAAGACTTGTAAGTTCTTTATTGTGAACTTTATTGCGTTATTGTCTTTTGAAAAACTTTGTGAAACTATATTTAATGAATTTATTTTCCATATTTTTGGATCATATGATATGATTTATATGTTAATTATTGTTATATATATAAAAATAATATATATTAATTTCTCGATACGATTTTCCACCCCTCCTCCGACTCTACGTAGAATCGCGATTTTAACAACCTTGCATCCGTAGTTCGGCTTGGACTATAGGCGACATTGCTATACTAAAAAATTCTCCATACCTGCATGTTAGATGGTGAAAGGATCATGATAAAGAATGCCAACTGAACTAGTTGCTTCTTTCTTTTCGTGCAACTTATTCCATTTTGCCCATAGATGGAACCAAAATATTAAGTCTAGAGAGCTAGAATCTATAAAAGAACTTTTGGGAAAATAAATATTGCGGGAGACAGTGACGGATCCAAAAATATAATTAATTTGGGTCATTTGAAATACACAACAATTCACTGGGGTAATTTATTTATTTATTATCTAAATGAAGTAAAATATATCATATATAATTAAAGAATTTTTTTTTTCTTTTTTTCATTGGTGCATTTGACCCCAGTCACAGGCAGATAGATCCGTCACTGGCGGGAGCAAATCTACTCTATAAAAAGTGACTAAAAGCCTAAAAAAATCAATACTTATAAAAGGCAAAAAATCCTATCTATTCACTACAGTAAAAAATGTCTATTGCGGCGTTTGTCATATGTCGTAATAAGGCAAATAAACATCGTTATAGATCTATACCAACATTTATTGCAAATGTCGCTTAAACGTCGCATTTGCCTGTGTCGTTATGGTTTTTTACGACATTTGTTACAAGCGCCGGTACCTATCTATTACGACGTTTGTTGCGTCATTTTAAAGTGTTTCAAAAGGTATTTTACCGACATTTGTAAATAATCGCAACAGGTCACATATTGCGACATTTGTAAATACCGTGAATAAATAGTTATTCTGACATTCGTATATTTTGAAACTAGGTCGGGCACTCGAGCCGAAGTCGGAACCCTAGACAAGCCGAGCCGTCGAGTCTAGCCACCTTTGAATAATCGGAGTCGGATCCGAGCCTAGACAACCCAAACCGAGCCAGTCGAGTCTAGCTACCTCTCGAATAATGTAGAATAAATTTCCCTTTACTCAAAGGGATGGGAATCGAACCCGCGACCTCCTGGGCATGTATGTCATGCAATGTGTCACTGAGCTAATTGATCATTTGTTATTTATTTCTCCTCTTATTATATTTATTATAATGAAATTTTGGAATTGTACACTTACTTATTTTAATTTCTTTTTTGTGAATCAAATTAAAATTAATACACTCTCATTAAAAAATTTATAATTTATATCTTTAATGTTTCTTTAAAAAATATATTTCAGAAACATAATCTCTATATTTGTGTATGTCTGGAAATGTCGATTTTATCAACCGACGCTATTAGTCATCGTATAAAATTCAAATATAGCGTCGTTTGTCTGAAAAATCAGAAGATCTAGCAACATAGTATATAAATGTCGCTATATGAGTCACAAAAAGTAACAATTTATAACAACATTTAATGTAAATGTCGCTAATCAACATCAAAACGTCGGTATGAACAACAATTGCTATAACCGTCACTAAGAAACGTCGTATAAAATCCAAATGTAGCGACGTTTGCAAAAAGTGTTGCAATAACGTACTCTTTTTGGTTTTAAGCGACGTTTGAAAAAAACGTCGGTACAAAAACGTCGCAAAAGACTGTTTTTGTTGTAGTGATTTA
Organism: Vinca minor; assembly: GCA_026122235.1. NCBI lineage: Eukaryota > Viridiplantae > Streptophyta > Magnoliopsida > Gentianales > Apocynaceae > Vinca > Vinca minor. The sequence goes on along the minus strand of JAOCZM010000011.1, from coordinate 11,606,139 downwards.
TTCTGTGTCTTTTTCTCTATCCTCACGAATAGATATTTGACACGTGCATATTTTTTTCTTACGGGTTCCACTATTTCTGTTAGGTTATAATTTTGTAATTAATAAATTAACACATGTCAATTTCTTATTTGTGATATAGGAATAGGATACCGAATGGAAACAAAATATTCCGAGTCCTTATAAAATAATTATCAAATCCCCCCTTTCCGGGATTCGTGTATGATTTTGCCTCAGGCTTTATCTGCATGAAAATTAACCCAGCAACCATCTTACATGAAGAAGAAAGAAATTATAAAAGTTGCATACATGAAATAAAATTTCAAATGACATGGGAAACAGAAATGCATAAACTTTTAAAATTAAGACAAAAAGTCAAGTCTACTGGAAAAGGAAAGCTATGTTTAAAATTAAGAGGAAAACTCTTTATATAATATATAATTGATTTTTACTTTTTTTCAGTAAACTTTATTTTTTATTTTTTTGTACACAAATTATTTTCGAACTACAACTTTGTTAAAATAGTGTGAAACTGGTGGTTTCTTCAAATTTTGTAATAATCCGATATGCACATATTTTTAGTGTTAATGAATTAAATTGACAAAAATATCATTAAAAATATCTGATTTAAATTGGCAAATATATACATGTTCAAAGTGACTATAAATCATTACTAGTTTTATAATAATTTGATAAAATTAGTAGGTCAAAAATAATTAATGTGTAAAAAAGAGGTAAAATAAAAATTTACTAACAAAAACATAAAAGTAAAAATTGTTTATGTATATATTGAGAGGTTTTTCTTAAAACTACTGGAACTAAGAATTATGTCTTCCAGTGGTCCATTATCTAATAGATTTCTGTAGTAGTGTTCAGAAACTGTAAGCTTTGCCTGATAATAGTAAGCACTTTTTGAGTGCCTTTCAGAACGTGCATGCTTCAAGTAAAACATGATGTGGGGATAGGGGATAAGACTCAAGGAGACATGAAACCCGACTAAATTGATAAAGTCCAACTAAGGAAAACAATTTGCATAAACATTATATATATTCATTATAGATTCATATTACGAAGAAATTAAGCCAAATTGATAATAATTTGGGATGAATGGTCTAGACTTGAGAAAGAAGTACCTAACTTAGGTCCACGAAATATCAAATAAGCGTAGTAATAAGAAAATCTTTAAAATAAGAGGCTAATATTTAAAATAGTTTAAACAATACTTAGAACATACTACTACTAGAAGATAGTTTTGCTTGAAATAAGAAGAAGGAAAAGAAGACTTGAAAAATCTCTACGGGAAGGAAAGCTAAAGATTGAAAAACATAAGGAAGAAAAAGAAGACAAAAGAATTGTGGAACAAACTTCTTTATTTTACTAACTTTCTCCTCTCATCAACTTCTGAGGAAACAAGAGGACATACATTGCCTTTTATAGGCAAAACTTACAAAGCCGATTTGAAATCCGAACTCGAAATTAAAATACAAACAGTACAAACATGTGCGGATTTGAAATCCGGACTCGAAACAAAACTAATGTACAGTAAAATCTAATAATTGACTTGACAGCTGGCGGATTTGAAATCCGGACTCGAAACTAAAATACAAATAGTACAAACATGTGCGGATTTGAAATCCGGACTCGAAAACAAAACTAAGTACAGTATACATAAATAATTACAAAGCGGACATAAATCTAATAAAGACTACTAATGGTGAGTTCTTAGTCAATATTAGAATAGTAGAACTACTCTAGACTATAAAACTAACACTAGAAGACTCTAGAGAAGGAGAAAATATGATTTGAGAAGTTTGCCCACGTTTTTGGTTTTTTCGTCTTTTTCAAAATTTTTTTTATCATCATACAAAACGAAATTTTAAGATGTGAAATAATACTTTAAAGACTTAATTAATATTTTAAGGATTCAAGTAATATTTTAAGGACTTGTATGATCTTCTACTTCAGAATCATAGTCAGAATTATTATGAGGTAACCATGATTCATTGAAATGGTCATCATCTGAACTGGATGGTTCGTCTTGGGCCGAAAATTGAATCCTTGTAGAGAAGGACTGTTCATTGCCATGTATCCATAATTCAGCAAAATATGGATGAGATTGCCATACCGATGTAAGTGGAATATCTAGAAGTCCATGCTGTCTCATCTAAGGGATGTACTCTGAATTATTAAATCGTAATCCATTTTTAATTACCATTTGAACGATAATATTCATTCGGTCATCCGGGTGATCCTTTTGAGTTCTGGGAGTGGCAATTTTGAAAGAGTACCATCCTAAAATTTCCTCTGTTGTAAAGTGGTAGAGTCTTGGTGGGGAATTGACTGTATGAAGATTCATTATTGACCTGTGTAAACATAGGACTACATAATTCTCATACCTACCACTGAGGATGAAACCCATTGAGGATTTTGTATATGACAAGCTTTTCTGGAAGAAGATCATTGGCTTGGTCACAACACCAGAGATAAGAATATAGCTTTATAGTGTTAAATACAAAAGCTATTTTGTGCTCTTCAAGAGGATACCAAAAGTAACATAACGCCAGTTTCAGAAGGGACCACAATTTGCATATATGAAATATGGTAGTAAAAGGGCGGTCTGAATGGTTTGAAATCCCTCGAAAAACTGCAGCACCGTGGTTCCTAAGAAGAAGCCTGTGAAATAATTTGTAATTGAGGGTGCTTCTGAGAGGGAGAGTGAGGTCAAGAATTAATTCTACAACTTCAGGAGGAAGACAAGGAATGTCGAGTGAAGCAATGCAAAGAATCCTTGTCGCCAGTATTTTTGGAGGTTTTGTTGTTTGGGGTATAACCTGCATAGAGTGATTAGAAGAAAGAGTGAAGTAAAACTCATAATTATTCCACAATGTCTTTGAAATACCCGTAAAATTTTGTGAGTGAGACTGTGAACATGACTGAGTGGTAAACAAATCATTTTTGAATGACTCTAAAATACTGGACTCATAAGACTCAAGGAAATGGATGGATTTGGGATTCTTGGTCCAAGGGAGAAACTGGCCTCCGTAATTAATTCCATTTGGGGTGAAAGAGAGGTTTAGAATTTGACTAAGGAGGTCAAATCCTATGACAAGATCTTTTTGTGGGAGTTTTGAACCTAGAACTTGGTGAGTGGTGGTTAGGTTTGGAAAGAGCTGGATGTTTATTGGTTTGCTGATCTTATCAATGACAAAGTGATTGCCATTAGCTGCAGTGAAGACTTTAGAATAAGGAATCCAAGATTCTTTTGGGAGGATGTCAAGGTTCATGACAGTAGCAGCTGCACCTGTATCCCACAAAACGATCACCGGAATGGTTATAGAATTTCGAAAAGAGGTGATCTGGACACAAACAAGAGGGTATGCATATGTGAATGACATGATGGAAGTATTGGGAACAGGTGGTTCTGGGATTGTTTCGGAGATAGCAAAGAAAGGTTCAGAAGAATCAGAATTAGAATCTTGATCGGAAAAACTGTTCTCTTCATCCGTGTAAGCAATGGCCATTAAAAATCCTGGTGATGGGTCGTCAGTAAGCTCAAATAAAGATTCAACATCAGAATATTCCTTTCCTTCTAGATGGGGAGCGATTTGGGCCATGAATTGTTTCTGCTTTGATTTATTCGGACAGTTTCTAGCGAAGTGTCAATTCTGTTTACACAAGAAACATCCATCAGTTTTCTGCTTTCCCCTGGTTGATCTCTTCTTGAGAAATTTCCATTGCTTTTTGAAGCTTTTCAATTTCCTTCGACCTTTGGAGAAATCGGATGATTGCTTGAATTTGGTTGACTTTCTTTTGCTGGAGCAAGTGCAATCCTTTTGATCCTTACACTTAATATACAAGTGTTTATCTGAACATACCGGTCCCTAGAGCTTTGGCAGGAGACTGATATTTTTGTCAAAATCTTGTTTGCACACACAGTTTGTCTAATACTTGTTGCATCATTTGCCAAAGTTGACCAATTGTAATGGTGTGCCATTCAATGCCTGTAGTTCGGACTTGTCTCATGGTTTCATCTGCCAGTTCCTCAGGAACAGAATTAACAAAAGCTTGTTTTAGGCTATTATCATCAATTTGGTTAATGATATAAAACCTTTTGCACATTCGAGCAAAGTGTTTTTCCAAATCTTTCAGTTTGATAGAGCTACACTTCATCTTGAGAAATTCTGTAATGGCAATGGTGATGTCATGATCTGCCTCACCCAGAAAGTGCCTTCTGAGTACTGTGATTACTTCTTCGGGAGAATTGAGTTGAAGAAACTGAAGTTGTCTGTATTCTCCTAATAAATTCCAAAAATCTCTGAGGCTGCCTTCTAATCTTCCAACAAAACGTCTGAGAACATCTTGAAGAGGGTGTTGATGCATATCCGTTGTGAGCCAGGCATATAGAGACTGGAATCGTTCACGCCATTTAGATAGAGGGACATCATTGTGAACTTGTAGTAGTAATCATTTCTGACAATTGAGTTGGTAAAATGTGGAGGGACATCATCGTCCATGGGGGTTTCAACGAGTTTGACAATTGGTTTTGTACCCATAATGAAAAGATTGTCAAATGCTTTAAAGTAATCGAGGTCGGAAGAATCTGTTTGAGAAACAACAGGGATCGGTTTAGGTGGGGAATCATGGGAGAGTTTCTTTAGGAATGAAAAGATAAGGTTTGGGGGTTCTTCAAAGTTGAGCATCTCAACTATGGTGGAAGCTCCAACTGTGGGGCTTGAGGTATCTGGGTTGTCTGCTGGCTGTGGGGTAATTTGTGGGGGGTAGTCTAAGTAGGGATAATTTGAGCAGGGGTTGGCATGGGTGAAGCTGACCTCTTTTTGTGATGAGGTAAATCTTTGCATAAGGCCAAAGCTAGGGAATAAGCCGACTGAGTGGCTAGAAGAAATGGTTGAAAATGGGGCTGGTAGAGAAGTTGATTTGGGGAAACAGGATGGAGGATAAAATAGGCTGGCTTGGGATTGATCCAACTGGGACTCGAGAGATTTGAGTTGATGCTGTAAAAACTCTTTCTCAAACAGCAACTTGAACATTTGTGGGGACCACTCTGTAGTGTCTGGACCAAGTAAGACAGCTGCTTGTGCAAAGCTTCGACTTTGTTGCGAATATTTGAAATGTTTTGGACCAAGAAAAACAGTTCAGAATTCTGTTTCGACACCTGTGTCGTGAGAGTTTCTTGGTTACAAATGATTCTCTGAAGAGGGTTGTTTTTGCGCAACTGCATTTTCTTCTTGCTAGTTGAGAGCTGCTTCTGCAACAGATACTGTCTTTTGATTTCTCTTTTCATCCACGGCTGTGGGATTTGGGATTTTCCAGACATGTTTATTCTTCTCCTTTTCAAAAGTGTTCAAATGAGGGAACAGGGAACTGTAGGAGCTGGAAGACTGGTCCATCATTTGGAAAGGGAGTGGTGGCAGAAATGGACATGGTGATATCATATAGAAAGGAAGTAGAGTAGATGGAGGTGGAAGGGAAGGAGGATGAGTTTTATGTGGAGGGTTATCTGAGGAAGAATATGAGTTTGAATAGGACTGAGAAGGAGGTTGATACCGAACAAAGTAGTCGAAATTTTTGCCACTGGGTTCTCCAAACGGACCAACTGTGGGGTCACCTGCCTCAAACCTTGCTCTTAGACGTTGTTGTGAGCTTTTGAATTTTTTAGCTATACTGGTTATGGACTCGAACCGAGAAATGTCCTGGGCTGAGCTCTTCGTTAGGGCCAGATTGTACAGGCATATTAGGACGGTCAGATCAAACAAGGGATAATCACTTGGCCGTAGCAAACTCAATTAACAATTCACAAAAACGCGTTGGCAAAACCGTAGTAAAATCTAGAGTTGTCAAACCTCAAACCGTATAAGGTATGTAAAAATCATTTAATCAATGTCCTCTATAAATTGTGGTCTTCTCACTTCATTTGCTCCATGTTCTAATAACTCTCGAAAATTACCCTAAGTTCATTCTTCTCTCTAAAATCTAAACTAATTTTAGCATTGGATTCGGGTTGAGGTCTTCCCTAACACTCACTAACGAAGTGGCTGCTCACATAAAACTACGGAATCAAATTAATTGGAAACTGACATAACATTTGTAAATGAATGCACAAATTTACTGCTCACATAATACCACTGAAACATTAGTTCCTTATACTGTTACGTTTGCTGGCAGAACCTAAATGTGTAAAATATTGTGTCCAAAAATTTAGTCATTGAGTATATTCCCCAGTTCTTCGCTGGGTTTCATCAGAACCTAAAATCATCAACTGCAATGCTATGTCCCCAAATTGGCAAATTATGGGCTATTTCTTCTATGGCACACCCGCACAAGCTTAAATCTCATAACCGCAGTTTGATAGCATCTAAATTCCTAGCAAAGTTTAGTTTATTGCGTTCCACAAGTTCTTATTCGAAAAGTTAATAAAATGCATTTCATGAATGTTAAAGTTGTAGGATACCAACTTGATAACTTCCAAAGCATAGAAATAATTGAGAGAAGAAAAAAATCTAAACTCGAATTATTTCAACATGTACCATTCTTGGAAAAGTCCTTCAAGTTCAGGGGCGGATAAGAGGGGTTCAAGGTGCTTGACCGAACAGGACCTCAAAAAATTGGGAGCCCCATTTTTATATTAGTTAAATATATATTTGTGCTTGTATTTTACGGAAGAAGAAGAAGAATATTTCGGGGCTTGTACAATGGGCTTAATTTACTTGGGCCTTTTTTTGTTGATAACTACTTGGACTCAATTCTTTACTTGGGCCTTTTTTTATGTTGACAATTGCTTGGCATATTTTTCAGTAAATAGTGTTACGTGTGCGACTTTCTCTAATAGGGAAAAGCCTTCCATTTCCGTCAAATGACCCGGCCTCCCCTTGCTCTTCCACCGTCCGGGCTTCCTTTCCCCTCTCTATGCTCCCCCGGCGCAGGCCTACCACGCTTCGCGCCTGCAGTGTTTTTACCAGACGGTCTTTGTCAGTAGTGCCATCCTCTCCACTGGTTGTATGGGCGGGTTGTCCCTCGCTGCTGCGTTATGTTAGGCTATGGATTAGAGGAACAAATGTAGTTGAATAGAAGAGCTTCGCATATGCTAGAAAAGTGGTACACTGAACACAAAGAAAATCTTGACGGACGATAGCAATTTAGAATGATCTTTTGAAGCAAATTAAATATGAAGATTTAGTTGATAATTTTACTTTAAAGAAAGATCGTTATTTTCAAGTGAAGAATGTTTGTCATTATTTATAATTTTAAAATTAAAATTTATTAAGTACATTTTGAAGAAGAAAAATTAGTATGCAATTATAATGATTTTTTTCGTTATATTAAATGAAAGTTACTTTTTTCCAATTATATAGGATTTCATTATAAAATTTAGCATCAGGCCCCCCAAATGATTGAGACGGCCCTGTTCAAGCCATCAAACTTAGTCTCTTCAAAGGGCAAAATAATACTCTATCTTCATTCTGCGTCCCTTTACCTGTCCCATCAATAAGAAATTGGTATGTGTCAAACTATGACCTAAAAGAAATAGTGGAACCCTCGGGGGGTGTAATAACACATAGAAATTTCTTATTTATGGAATAGGGAACGAGACACATAATGAGGACAGACAATTTCTTACCGTATTCAAATAAGGATTGCAAAGCAATTACCAGAATCAAGTGAAAATTCCTGATATGAGAATAATCCAAAATGTGTTACTTGCACTAGATGTGTATGTGCGAGAGAGTGACAATGATTTGGACATGAATGTCCACATGGCCCTTATTTGGATGCAATTACATGCTGTCTTAATGTGTTTAGATGATCTACCAATAATCCCTGCAAGAACAATAACCTTTTTTGAAACAATGGAATCTGCTCCTATCACGCACAACCATCTCTCGGTTAACAATCTGAGATATCAGTTTAAAAGCAGCATGACAGTCCTCACAAACACGAAGATTCTTCATAATCCTAATTGTTTCTCCGGGTTCTGTATTCATCAATCCAAAAACCAGTGCTAACTTTTCAATGTGGCGGTACAAAAGCTCTTTTTGCATCCAATAAAACTGCTGATGAATTTGGAACATAACCTTTCAACCAACCAGGGTCGAAGTGAAAACTTTTAAGTTGGGGGCGAAAAACTGCAACACTATGCTGCACAAAAAGTTGATGGGCGAATTTGATCAAATATTCCGAACTACATATAAAATCTACTATACCTAGTAGTATTTTTTTTAAATCTCGGGCCACCCTGCCACCTGTCTTCGTCACTGCTTTCAGCCTCAGTCGTTCCAGTAAAATGTCACACCTTTTAAAGATTTCCTCGCCTTGAGAATGGATCTCATCTCCTGCCACAAACTCATGGACCAACCCATCTACTGTGATGGAACTCGAGCCTGGTGTCTTCTTTACTCCTCGTTCTGTCATCAACTTCCTTACTTTAGTAGCATTCTCCCATTGTTTTGTATCAGCATAGATGTTCGACAAAAGCGACATAATAGCCATCATTGATTGGGTCCAATTGCTGGAGGGTGGATTATAGCTTCTTCAGCCAGTTTAATGTTCTGGTGAATCCTACATCCGCCTAGATGAGCACCCCCAAAGAACCGCATTTAGCTTCATTGGCATGTTTTTTTATGAACTCATGCGCCTCTTGAAGAAGACCCGCAAGACTTAATAAATCAACCATGCAACCATAATGCTCAATACGGGGAGTAATACCCTAGCCTCTACTCATGCTTGCAAGATTGCGATGAAGGTGACACCATTAGGCTTAGTTCCTGACTGAATCATCTTGGAGAAGAGTTCTAAGGATTCTTGTTCTTGATTTACTCTAGTACCAAAATATCCTAAACATGTTTTTCTTTTCTTTCCTTTTTTAGGGATTAGTTGCATATTACTACCGTTAAAATAGGAGAAAGTGAAATGTAGCCTAAAATGTTTCTAATAATGCATTAGAAATCTAATTGTTAGGTTTTTAATTTTAAAAATGGAAAAATAACTTTACTATCCTTGTACATAATTTTTTATTTCCCTCAATCAATTTTGACATTTTAAAGATTTAGTCCATTTTGTAAATGAATTGACACATTGCTTTTGATCTAAAGTTAAATAAATTCAGAAAAATAAGTTCCCTAAAAAATACAAGTAAATATATTTTCATCAATACTATAACCACCGCTACAATAGAAAGAAGAGAAAGAGAAAGAAAAAAAAAATAGACAAGTGTGTGGCAGTGATAATAGAGGGCATGCATGCAATTTTTATTGAGAGAAATAGTAGAAAGGTTAAGATTCTAGAATGAGAAATGATATACAGTAATTATGGTACTAGTAATGGTAACTAGAATGATGATAATTCTAAAGAAACCGAAAGTCGAACCAAAGAAGAGACTAGAGAAAAGAAAATTCTTTTATATGCAGAGGAATGAATCCTGCGGGGATTGATTCTAGACAAGAGCTCAAAACCAAGTGATAACTCCAAATAGCACATAATATAACGAATCCCAGAGCAGTAAAATCATCAAAGTATGAACATGACAGAATGCAACAACATACGCAATTATATTCAATGCTTTAACATACAAGTATGAATAATTCGACATTTCATCATATGCAATAAAACATGTTGTAAATTCTTTTAACACAAGTTTTACAGAACATCATATTTCATGAGTTTTTGGGCAGAAAATACAAGGGTGAAGATCATTATTTGTGATTAGAGCAAGCAAAGCAAAGTACCGAAAATAAGAAAAATGCAGCAACTTCAAAAGTAAAAATCCGTTCGATGGGAACTTGAAATCCACTCTCATCACTTCTCACGTATAGCCTTATCAGTTAGCTTCGAAACGCAACAAAAATTACTCCAATCGGATACCATATGATACTCCAACTTAACAATCTATCCTCAACACTCTGGTTTTACTACAGCCTTGTATTCGAAGTTGATAAATATGGGGATGATCAGAGGTCATTTACTATATCTGCCAAAGTGTTTTGTCTCGGTGACTAGATTTTCCAGCCTATGGTTTTCTTTCTTTTTTTTTCTCTCTTCTCTTCCTAACTTCCCTTCTAAAAATTCAGCCAAAAACCACTCTCAACTCCCTCTAACACCCTTTCTTTTTCCAGCCACAACCACCAAAGATGTTAGGTTTTTAAAAGGTGACAAAAAAGCCCACACGTTTCTAGTTTGTACACTTAACTCCTCTAAATTTCAAGTACAACAAAGCAACCCTCAACATAAAAAGAACACATAAAGCACAAATTAAACATATAATACATTGAATCAAGTAGACATGTTATACACGCAAGTTCAAAAACTTTTGAGTATCACATATAGTTATTGCAGTTCGCTGTTAAGATTTATTTTTATTTTTATTTTTTTTTATAATTTTACAATAATAACCATTTTCAAAATATCTTAAATCTGCAACCATATCTAAACAAGTTACAGAGAATTGTAAGTTTGACTAACTCGGACATGACAAATCGACTAGAATTTACTCATTGAATTCTTGGAACTTCCTTTTTCCTTTGAAGCCTTTTCGAAGTAAATCAAATCTATATAGAGATAGACATAAACCTTACCCTAGTCTTATAAGGTGGTGGGGTGGGGTGGCTTCGGTTCCAATTGTCTTTAAAAATGAATGGCTCTTCTCTATTGGGCTCACGTTATATCAAAAGAAGAAAGAGGGAAATGGAAAGCATCATCATGAAATGAACAAGACCCACTCCTTAAGCCTCAAGCACCTGTCTTGTTTTTTAGCTTAGAACACATGTCCTCCCGAGCCTCATAATAATACATGTCGTGAGGGTTTCAGTATGTACTGGAAAAAAAGCTGTTTCACATGAGATCCGGACTGCTAATTTTCTTTTTACACCATTCATCATCATTATTTGTAACATTGTGGTTCTCGAGTCAACTCATGAATTGCGTTGCATGACATAACCTACACCCGCACCCCACCCCACCACCACTACCACTACTCAAGAAAAAAAAATTTGACATAGTCGTTTTTAGGAGAAATATTACTTGTAATCGATTTTAAATACTCATTTCCCTTACAAAACTATAATAATTTTATCATTCAAATTGAATTTGATATGTGACAGGTTTATAACGCGATCTGATACAAATATTTATTTCTTTTTCAAAAAAAGAAGAGAATGTATAATGTTAAGAGCGATTTGCCTATTTTAGACTTAAATAATTTATACTTTTCGCTTTTTAGACTTAAACTTTGTTTTCGACTGTTTATAGACTTAAACAATTTACGGGTACCCCGATATGGATTTTTTTTTAAATTTCCGTCAAAAAACTCCCGACATGCAAAACGGCGTCGTTTTTTACAGGGGCAAGAAGGTCTTTTCAGCCTAAGACTTAAACAATTTATGCTTTTCGCTTTTTAGACTTAAACTTTGTTTTCGACCTTTTATAGACTTAAACAATTTATGGGTATCCCGATATGGATTTTTTTCGAATTTCCGACCAAAAAACCCCCGACATGCAAAACAGCGTCGTTTTTTACAGTGGCAAGAAGGTCTTTTTAACTTTAGAAAACTAAACAAATAAATAAATAAATAACCGACCCGACCCGACCCGACCCATTTTCCATGTCTTCTCCCCCTTCTTCTCTAACTTCTCATCCTACCACCATCTTCCTCCCCCACCACCTGGAGCACCCACCCACCGGAGCCATCACCAACACCACCGATCAACCACCGAACGGCAGCCCAAATATTGAAAAAAAAAACAACAAAAATCTTCATTTCTCACCCACTTACCTTCATATACATCTTCCATAGCAACAACCATTATACTTGTGCAAAAAATTCAAGAAAAAAAACCTCCCCATTTTTTCCCTACAAATCAAGAAAAGATAGGAAATTTCCACAAGCAAAAAAAAATAACCGCAAAGACCCCCATCGCTCAATTAGTAAAGTAAAACAGATTAATACTTGTGCAAAAAAAACATCAATCCTTACCACAATGACGAAGGATTGAGTCTTTCTTTGGAAACCCCCGAATTCAAGAATCCCCCATTTTTCTTGATGTTCGGGAATTTTTCTTTACTCGTGAACTTGAGAAGAAAATTTTGGGGCTGAAAAATATGGAAGATTATGGTGGATGGGAGGAAGAGGAAGACCAATGGTGGAAAAAGATTCTCCGAAATTGGAGAAAGTAGGGATGTGTCGAGTCAAGTTAGGGTTGGTATTATGGGTCGGATATGTTTTAAAATGGATTATCCGAAATGTTATGCTCGAAAAGGACATTTTTGCCCCCTGTCAAAACGACATGCGTTTTGCATTTTTGTGACTTTTTGGTCGTGAAATTGAAAAAAATCCATATCGGGATACCCAGTAAATTGTTTAAGTCTATAAAAGGTCGAAAACAAAGTTTAAGTCTAAAAAGCGAAAAGTATAAATTGTTTAAGTCTAAAATAGGCAAATCGCTCTAATGTTAAATGTTAATGACAATTTGTTCATGAGAAATGTCCTACTGAAATTGATGTATCTCACTTCTGGTTCAACAATGAGTTCTCCTCTCAAAAAATTCACCTTCCCCCTTATTAAAAAAAAAAATGTTAATGGCATTTTGTCAATTTGTGTGGGGTCCATTTTCAAAAGGCTTGATTATCAAGTCTTCCTTATTGTAATTAAGCTTAGCTTTCATTGAAAACTTTGATTAGTTTATGATTGGACATGTTCAATCCACTAATGGCTTCTTCTCCCAATGTTTTGGATAGACATAAAAAGGACTTTAGATATTACCCACGGAATCATCTTCTGGCTTTCTCTAGTCTATTCTTCTACGTTTGAAGGGATCTTTTAACTATTTAAGTGGTCCAACTACTTATCACAACCATGGCCTGTAATTGAGCCTTTCTTAAACATGTTAATAAAGGATCAACTTTAGTTTAATATTGTTTAGTAAATTTGAAGGATAGTGATATTGTCAAAGCATATTTTCTCATGTAAAAAGCAATTTGCCTTTAAATAATTAAGTTACTCTTTTGGTCAATATTAATCACTCACAACTATTTTTGAAGCCCAAACGGGCGTACACTCTAGAAAGGGAGACAATTTAAAGCATGTCCCATGTGCGGGGAGGATATCAAACCCACGACCTCACTTCTAGCACTATAAGACAGAAAATTAAAAATTGAGTGTGAATAGAGTAGTGAAGAAAATATTGGAGAAATTATTGACTGATTTTGGAATAAGAGAGAAATTAATTGAGAATGTTAATATTGACGAAAATAATAACTTAGTCGTTTGAAATCAAATTGCCTAGGAAAGAGGAAATAATATCATTAGTCAAAATTGAATTCTAGTATAATTTTATATTGGAAATTTAAAGGAGACGAACTCCAAGAATATTTCATCAAAAACTCGTGAACATGTATAATTATAATTTAAAAAAGTAAAATATTGTATTATATTAAATGATATTTATAATAATGTGGTAATTCATATAAAATTCAAATGAAAGAAAATTCAATTCCCTTCCATCTCAATTTTTTTTGCCAAACATGAAAATCGAATGTACACTTCTAGTTGTGAAGATTGATCAATAAAAATTATCGCAATATGACTAGAATATGAATGAAACGTGAGATGGTGGGATTATGTTTTTACATCTTGACTTTGACTTGCTTGAGTAAGATATTATGTGACTATTTTTATATTATTTATATTGATATTTGTACCTGCAGTCGATCCCGACATTTCGTACTCATGCAAAACTAAAAATGGGCGCTTTCGTATGAATATTAACATTTTCAACTCATATAATTTTTTAAAATAAACGAAATATGACATTATAAAACTACAAAATATACTTTCTTCGAGCATTGGTGGAGGCAAAATCGTCAATAATAGTATCAATATCTATATTTTTTTAACTTCTCTCTTGAATATTTGGGCTGGGCTTAATATATTTGTTTGATAGTGTTTTTTTTTTTTTTTTTTTTTTTTTATCATGGTGATAATTTGCAAAACTTGGTTCATTTCCATTAAAGAGAAGAGGAAATTACACGTGGTAATTTGTTTACCCAAAATGCAAACAAAAGTAAAACGTAGAAATTTAGGACTCTAAATCTGTTAGTGAATCATCTAATACATTTTTTAGTACAAAAAAAAATTATTACGTATAAAATAATATGATTAGTCCAAACCAATAAATTATATTTATTATGATGATGCTCTTACACCATATTTCATTGGACTAAAAGATTGGAAATCGAAGTTCAGCTATTAACCAAATAACATTCAAAATTTTGTCTTGAAAAAATGAATTTGAAAAATGAGATTAAAAATTCAGAATAAAATTCTTTAGACAACATGAGTAATGTGGATAAGAGTGGAAACCAAATAAATCACAACTGGGATTTATTATTCATATTCATAAGTAAATAAATCATCTAAATTTATGTATATGACTAAAATAAAAATAAATCATCTAAATTTATGTATATGACCAAAATAAAAATAAATCATAATTGAAAAGGAGACTAAAATATGTATATGATCATAAGAAAGACGGGAAAAAAACATTAATTTAAACATTTGTCACATTTACACCCCCATTAACCAAAAAAAAAAAAAAGAAGAATACAGACAACTATCCTTTTTTATAGTTTATTACTTGAAGAAATTTAACCCCTTCCCTCTCCCTTCCATTAATTTATTTATTTTCTCTCTCAAACAATTAATAAATTATAAAAATTACCCCCTTATACCAAAGCTACCCACTACCATCTTACACCCCCCCACCCACAAAACCCCACCCTTTAAAAAAAATTACAAAAAGAAAAACAAAAAGGCAATGAACAAACCCTTTTTGCTATGGTATTTTCAAATATTTTCACCGCCACCACCCACCACCATCTCTGCCATCTCATGCCTGCCGTTTTCTGACAACTTCTGAAAGAAATCTGACCCCACTCCAAATGCCCTTCCCAGTCTCTGCCTTTCCCTCATTTTTAGCTTCTCATCTTTTCTTTTTCCAAAGTTTTTTTTATATCTTGTTTGGGAGTCACTTAATTCTAAAACCGTCCTTATTAGACTAACCTCACAGTCTCCTCAAATGAATAGAGCGGAGCTCACATTTGTAAGTAACCCTGTCAAATTCATATGATGGGGCTGTGAGCCAGTCCACAAAGACGATTTTATAATTGAATTTTCCCTTTCTTGTGCTACTGATACACATTATCCAGGAAAATTTTATGGTAGAGCCGTCCTTCTGAGACTGGTCCAACATCCCTCCCACATGAGTCGGGGCGGAACCTACCTTGTAAATAGGTCATGCCCAACTCATGTGATAAGGAAATTAGACCAGTCCCACAAGGGCGGCTCTATGCCAAAGTGACCCATTATCCACTCACTCAGCTGCTATAGTAGCCACTGAATTAGAAGGGCCTTTGTTAGTAACAATTTCATATTCACCTCCTTCATCTTCATCATCATCTCCATCGTCATCATCATCATCCATATTATCACTCTCGTGATCTTCCTCCATTCTCCCATGATCTTGCTGCTGAGGCCATTGTTGCTCAGGTGTAACCATTATTGGTACAACCATATTGGGATTATTTTCTGCAGGTTTTGATATCACATTTGTTGTATAGCTTGAACTATAAGAAGGAACATGATCACCTTTGTTGTTCTTTTCTTTGTATAATGCATCAAGTTGTTGAAAATATGGACATGTTTTTGAATCTTCAGGTCTTTTCTTGTTGCTTTCTTTCACCTTCTTGAAGTACTTGTTTATATTTTCCCATTTCTCTTTACATCTCTTTGAACTTCTACTATACCCAAGCTTACTCATCCCATTTGATATTTCTTCCCAAAGTGGCCCTTTTGGTCCATTTTCTTGATACTTCATATCTAGATTAGTCCTCAGACTAATCAATGCTTCAATTTCTGCTTTAGGCCATCTTGATGAACTCGCTGATCCCGCGAAAATATCTCCTCCTCCTCCTCCATTATCATGACTTCTTGATGCTTCAACTGGTGGTGCAAGCACTACCTCTGTTGTTGGTGGAGGCACCGCCACAACGGATATGGGTTGCGCCGCCACAATAGGGTCTGAAATTGGAGGTACATTGGTGGTGGTGGTGGTGAGTATTGATGGAAGGGTAGTTTGGGCAGTGATATTTTGCAAGAATTGCATGATGGCTGAATCTTTAGCGGAGGACATGGATCTTTCTTGGGCTAAAAGGTCTAATTCGCGATTCATTCGTGCCCTTTCTTGAACTCTCCAAGCTTCTTCTCTTATCATTCGATCCCTTTCACGTTTCTCTAATGTTTCTAAAAAAATCCTTTGTAATTCCTCTTGTTTATCAATCACATCCTTCATTAGTCTTCCGAAGAAATCCTTGAATTTTCTCTTCCTCCTCTTCCTTGATCTCCCAATGTCCTCATCCGATGATGTCGATGAACTCGATGTCGAATCCGACATATTAATAGGATGATGGGAACCCATTGCAGGAATATTATTATTATTACTATTAAAGGCGTTGGTTGTTGTCGCAGCCGGCGGTGGCAATTGTTGTTGAAAGGAAGAGATTATAGGATTATTAAGACTTGCGGGCGAAAAACTTACTGGATTGGGCGATGAAACAGTAGTACTGACCACATGGGAAATTGGAGGATTCGTAATAGCAGCCAGCATTGGGGGCATTGGAACGGCCGCGGCTGCTTGAGGTTGTTGTGGTGGTGGCGGCGGCGGCGGAGGTAACTGCTGGTGATGGTGATGGTGATGAAGAGAAGGATTATTCTCGAGGGCTTCTAATTGTTCAAAGAAACGATAAGATTTGCCATCTGATTTAGAAGCACGCCCTTCTCTGGTTCTCTTGTGATATTTGTACACATTCTCGAATTTCTCTTTGCATTTCTTAGCACTTCTTTGATATCCAAGTTCACCCATTTTCCTGTCATAATTACAGTTGTAAGAAGAATATATATATATATATATATATATATATATATATATATATATATATATATATATATTAATCCAATTATTCTTAAATTCATCAATAAAACAAATTACTACCTCCATTTTTAAATATAAGACTTTTGTTAAATGTTACGAAAATTAAGGAAGCAAAAAGTAAGATGTTTTTGTATTCAAAATATCAATATTACTCTTTTAAGTAGAATTAAGGGTATACAAATCATATTTAAGACAGTAATATGTAATAAAAGTTTTATATTTAGAAATGAAAGGAGTACTAGTCTGAAATATAAGAACATGAAATAAACATGAGAATTGGACTAAACTAAAATCAAATGATGGGAAGAAGCCCAGAAAAGTAGAAGAAAAAAAGTAATCATTAATCCTTAATTCCCATCTAAAGTCATTTTTTTTTTTTTAAGGGCTGAATTTTAGTTGAAGAAAAAAAGAAAAAGATGGGGGAAAACAAAATGCCAAAAAGGAACCGAAACATATTTGCGAAAACCCGGAAAAATGGAATCCAGGAAAACTGCTGAATTCAAGTGAACTGAACTGAAAAACAATTTCCGAAAAAAATAAAAATAAAACCAAAATTGAATTCAGGCAATGATCCACAACAAGAGTAGTCATTTCAAACGCATACATAAATCTTATATTGATTAATATAGTCGATCCAAATTATTTGAGATTAAAGTTTTGTTGTTATAAACTGAAAAAAAAATAATAATTAAGAAAGAAGCTTTGAATTGTTATGAATTCAAGAGGAAAAAAAATGAAAAAGATTTAAAAGAAGCAAATAATAATTCATGATTTGGTACCTGGAAACTTCTTCCCATAATGGGCCTTTAAGACTGGAGTCTCTAAAAGCAACGCCCATTTCGGACCTTATTTTCAGGAGTGCTAATGTTTCTTGTCTAGGCCACCGGTTTCCGCCGCCGCCGCCGCTTCCTCTCTCGCCGCCTTTTTCTTCATCACTAAATCCACTATGGATTGTTCCAGTACCGCCGTCGCCACCGCTTCCTCCTCCGCCGCTATCATGAGCTTCTGCCGCCGCCGCCGCCGCCGGCGCTCCCCCACCAGTTCCAGCTGCTGCTAATAAGATTGAAGAAGAAGTTGTACCCAGCATCATGAAAGAAGAGCTTGATTATTATGAGGAGCCCCCCCTCAGGCCTCTATGGGGAAAAGGCCAAGCAATTACAGCTGAAAAAAAATTTAAAAACTTTTATCAGTATAAAAGATGGTGAATTCTATGTGGGTTTTATGAAGATGAGGGAATGGTGAATTTAATAAATTTATTTCGGTGGAATCTGCCTGTCAATCTCACTCCCTTCTTCTCTTTCTAATTTAAAAGAAAAGGAAAAGAAAATTATTTTTTTTTTCTCTTTTCTTTTCTTTCATCTAGCTCCTCCTCATCGGAATCTTTTGGTGCATTAGTAATATTTTCTACGTCACAATTTATTTATTCACTTTTATTTTGTACACAAATTCAAATTTTATCAAATTTTATTGTAAAATAACGGTAAAATATTAAATATGATATTTTTTAATTTTACTAATAATTTAATTATTTTTTTCTCTTTAATATTTAGTGTAAAGTTAGAATTAAAAAAAATATTTTTAATGAGTTATTCATTTAAAAAAAATAGACATTTAATTTAGAATATATTAAAAAAAAGAAGTGTGTACAAATAATGTAAGAGTGAGAGAATAATATTTTTTTTATTTTCCCTTTAGTTAAGTAAAGGTTTAATTTTAAAGTAGCAGAACAGAAGGGTCACTACACACATGGCTTGTCTCAGTAATTATAAAAAAGTAAAATGGTTTTTGGCTCAAGGCTTTTGGATCAAATAGAGATAAAATTGTCAAAAAAAAAAAAAAGTGTACTGCCAAACTCTGAGGTACAGCTGGAATTAGATACATCTAAAATTTGAATTTTCGACTTGAATTTTGTAAAAGTTAAATTATTTATAAAAGGTTTACCTAAGATTAATCTTAAATTTGAGATACAAAATATTGTCCAAATATAAATACGACTTCTGGATTTTCGTAAAAGAAAAAAAAAATTGTTCAAGAATGTGGGAGTGCCATGGATTCAATTATTATGCGTATAGAGTTATTTATAAGTATAAACTTATACAATGGACTGTTAAATTATTTTTCTGATGATCTAGATTAAAAATGTGTTCACAAAACAATTCATTAAAAAATAAATTCATTGTTCATGAATAATTGTGTGGAATTACTTTTAATTCAAAACGTCAAATCAAACCATCATACGACTCAAATTTATAAGCATCCTATCTTAAAAAAATATATTTAAGCATTGTAGTCAAATTGAAGAACCACAAGTGAGAAGTTATCCAATAGCACCCTCCAAATTTCACCTGTGCAAATCTAATTTCGTCCCACAAATATTTCAATTTTTACGGAATTTAAAATTTTTGGTTCTCAACAAATTCAATTCATTTACACCTTAAAATAACTTATTGCATACTTATGTATAAAGTACTTTCTGCAATAGATTACACTTCTGTCCCATTATTAAGTCACGAATTTTAATTTTTAGTCGAATAGTATTATACTAATTATGAAATTATGAAAACATTTACGTACAGGTATACGATTTGGATACAGTATAAAAATAATGGTGTATAATAGTAATAGATAAATATATACGTATAGATAAAATATATGTATAGTATAAGTGGTAATAAAGGAGGAGAAAGAAAAATAATGAGAAGCAGGAAAGAACAGCTGCAGATAGCGACGATGGTGATAATAAGTTGTTGTTTTTGTCTGTCCAGCCAAATGTAGTTAAAAGCCGGCCCGTGTAGGTCATCTTTGCTTTTTGGGCGTTTTGGAATTCAGTGGCTGTAATAAAAGTTTGTTGGTGTAATTGGTGCGTCAGCTTACCTCTTTAAAAGTAATCGATTTTCACTCACGTATGGAGTAGTCACTTTTGTCACTATTTTATCCCTATATGAGTGACCCGATGGAAGCGGGGATTAGTCCGGTATACTCTCCCAAAAATTAGAGTCAGTTAGGACACCCATGCAAGACAAAAAAAAACAAAAATCAGTTGCTGTTGTGGCTTCCCAATCCTCAAATAACTATTTTGCCCCTAACATGTATTCCATTGACCTTTTTACATCACGAGATAAGATGCTCTTAATCCTTTTTCACTAATATTTTTTTAATAGATTACTTGATGATTTGATCAGAGATTTCTTCTGAATATTTTTTTCTCATCTGTAATAATCCCAAGTCTTTTAACGTATTATTAAATCTTATCGGTGTTTGATCATGATATTATGCGAGAGGATAGAGTATGAAATGAGATTATACGATAGAAAATAGGAATTGCATTTATTGAAGAAAAAATAAGGAAAAATCGCTTGCGATAGTTTGAACACGTAAAAAGAAGACCGAGTGACGTTCGGTTTGAAAACTTGAAAAATGGAGTCGTGAGGTTGTAAGAGGTAGAAGGAGGCCGATGAAGATTTGTACCGAAATCATTAAAAATAATATGAATTTGTTAGACTTGAATGAGGGTATGGTTATTTAGCAAAAAGAATGAGGGTATGGTACCGGTGTTTGACATAAGGAAATGGAGAAAATGTAATAATGTGAACGACCACACAGAAATTTTATATTGATTTATATAGCATACCCCAATTATTTGAGATTAAGGTTTTGTTGTTGGTGTATCAATGTTTGTTATAGGATCGGTGAAATGACAATTTTGCCCTTAATTGGGTTGTTTGGAAGGCAATGGTTTTTGATGAATAATTTGGAAGGCAATGGTTACTAGTTAGTAAAAGGGGCTTAATATGATTCAATATGGTTCTTGTGTGGCCACGTATGGTGGAAAAAAAAGAGACAATTGTGAAAGTGACGAAATGCAGTTTTGACAAAATTAGGGTTATCCTAGTTGTTCAAAAAAAAATTTGCCCCTAAGTAAAATTTTGAAAGGTCTTTTTAAAAGGTGGGGTGGTATCCATATTTTTTTTTAATTAAAAACTAGTTAGATGCAGGTCATTTTATTAGGCAAAACTATTTATGAATTTTAGTAAATAGTGACAAATTCTGTTGGATTTGCAACCAACCACAATAAATGGTTAGAAATTTTTATAAACTTGTTTCTATTTTTCCACTTTAAATATATTTAATTCCTCAGAATTTTCGTCCAACACCCCTCATTTTTATTAGTTTTTTTTTAATGTTTGAATATTTATGTCACCTTTCGAGCTAGTAATATGAACTACAAAAATCCAAATTGATTACGATGTAATTTTGTCGATTAGTATAATAATGCCGTTACATACAATTACTTTATAAAGCGTTACAATTCTGAGTAATTTAAACTTCAAAATCAAAATTGATTTACAATGTAATTGCTAACATTGTCTCCGACCTGAACAATTTATTTTCAATATATTTTCATACTTCAATGTATAACGGTAAAAAAATGAATTTTTTAAAACCTATAGAACAATAATACTTTAAACCCAAAATTATGGAACATAGAAATTCGGACATAGATTAAGAGACAAGAACAAGAAGTATATGAAGTAATTCCCTTAAAAGACGTATATATGAAGTAAATATGGGTTTTAATTGGGAAACTAAAAGTGCTCGACATTTATTCTATTTTTTTTCCTCTTTGTCAAGGTAATCCAATTCTTTTGTATTAACTTTTATATTATTTTTAGTAGTATGATTCTTATAATAATTTATTCATCTTAATGAATAGGCCTGCAAACGGCAGAGTTTTTATCCGTATCCGACTCGAATCCGAATTGTTTTTTAGGATTTGGTAAGAACTCCAGACTCATATACCTGCATCCGACTCCGAATCGGTATAAGAGTAATAAAATAGTTACGGATCTGAAATATAAAAAATCAGATCCGTTAGACCCGAATCCATTTCAGATATATATATATATATATATATATATATATATATATATATATATATATATATATATATATGAATTTTTTTTAACCTTTGGATCAATTCACATCTAAGGTTATAATTTTACCCTAATTTTATCCTCACCTATAAAAGTATATGAATAAAAGTTATAAAACATACTTCTTCCGTCGTTTCATTCTCTTTTCATCATAGTCGAGGACTCGAGAGCCGCCGCCGCCATTAAAACACATCGTGCTCAGTCTCAACTGCTCAAGTGCTCTCGACAGATTTTTATTATTTAGTTTCGAAAAGTTTTAATTTCTTTATTATATGTTTTTAATCCGCCAAAATAGAAAAGTAAAAATTAGGAAAATTGGACTTTTTTTAAATGGGTTTTACCATATCCGTATTCGGATCCAAATCAGCGGATCTGGTAATACATATAATGAATCCGTTAAGATACGGATACGAATTTGGTAGAAAAAATTAAAACGGATATGGATCCGAAATAGATAATTTCGTATCCGTTTGTATCGGTTTGCAAGCATATTGATGAATAGCATGATCATGCTACATTCTATGTCATTTAAGAAAAATGTTAAAGATTACATTTGAAATGCTTATGCAAATTGAGAATGTTTGCTTGTTTTGATTCATATTCTTTTGTATGCTTAAGAAACGGGTTATTGGAGTTTTTTTTCTTTCTTCCATCACTTGGATGCTACATTTGAGAAGGAATTTCTACATTTACCTTTCAGTTATAACTTGTCGTAAGTACTTATCTATTTGAAAATAACGATACTAGGAAGAAGTTTCACCAAGTCCACTACGCTATGACCTGCCTCGGAATTTAGAAAATAACTAACAACGTTTACAATCCTCGGCAGAAGCCTTCTTTAAAAGACTTAGTTACCAGCTCAAGGCAGCCCATGGTAATTTTTTAAAGTAAGAACGATCCCCAGTGTCATCCTATTCGTCTTGAAGTGAGTGACACCTACTTGAAGCGAACACAAGCTCAAAATTCTCATTCTAAGCAATCGAACACCAAAGCCGATCTTCCTTGACAGGCCGCATCCTCCATGGCCAAAAGTTAAAATTTGTTATACATTTCCGTTTCAGCAATAACTTCGTAATCAAATATTTGACCTATAGGACACAAAAAAAAGAGACTTTAACACTTCAAAAAAAATAAGGAGCTTTTTTTTCTTTCGAAATTGCTTCTTTTATTGATGAAAAACCGAAGCATCAAGAATACAAAGAATGTGAGACATGCCTTGCCAAAATAGCGAAGTTAGGTTACAAAGAATAAGCCATATGCCTATGTACAAGAAAATCATCCAAGTGTAACGTGAATGTTCGGCGTTCCTATTTTATTCAAATGACATAGTCCCTGTATACGCCTAGGCAATGACTCAAATAATGAATATATGCAATTTGTATGTGTATCTACTGCCTCATTTGCTAAACTATCTGCCACTTGATTAGCCTCTCTATAGATGTGCGTAATTGAATGACCTTGCATTCGTTTCAAAATATGCTGAAATAGTTCATCAAGCCTCCAAGAAGTCATCGTACGTTGTTTTATCGAGTTGCATACGATCAATGAATCCGTTTGAATAAGCACTGATTCCAAACCGAGGCTTCTTGCTCGCATGAGACCCGTTAGTATCGCCTCCATCTCAGCTTGATTGTTGTTAACATAATCTCCACTCACGAAACCCGTCTGGCTGCTACTGATTAGAGAATGAAGTAGGCCCGAAAACCGATTTTCCATTACCTTTGAAATAATCTTACTCTAGAATGTGTAAAGTGAAATGTGCCTGAACTCATTGAAGCACATTGGATTGTCTGCCTTTGGAATTAGCACCAGAAAAGCACTCGCCATAGCTTTCGGTAAAGGCAAGCCCGCCCAGAAATTATGTACTGCTCCCACCAAATTTGTCTCAATAATATTCTAGCAAGATTGAAAAAATCGTCTTGTGTATCCCGTCAGGGTCGGCAGCACTCATAGGATCCATGCCGAAAACAGCAGCCCGGACGTAGGTTGCATTCGATAACTGGTCTAGCAACGTGTTCTCGGCAGCCGTGACCACAGATGGGATGTACCGCTCCAAGAAAGTCTCAGGTTGAGGTGTTGACTCTCGGCCAAGGAGAGCCTCAAAGAAGGAGGCTCCACCGCGACCAATGTCCTCACTTGTGGTCAACATATCGTCATTTGGAGCACTAATATGTGCTACGTTCATACATTTTTGCTTTTTCCTGCAATAAGAGTAAAAAAAAGACAAAAATAAGGAGTTTTCTACACGTAATAAATGTTGCCTTATAAAGAAGAATGGTAAATGAGGATTTGATTGTTTACATGCGATAGGGAGAAAGAAAATTCAAGGGTGAAAATTTGCAAATGACCGGAAGAAAATTAGGGAGTTTTTCTAAAAATTAAATTTGGCATTAAAATTTAATTTTTTTCATTTAGTTATTAATTTTTTTTTGAATAATAATAAAAATATAAAAAAAATTAATTTATTCATTATTTCTGTAATTCAATTTCTATAAATTAAAAACTGAATTATTTAAGCTTTTTCAAACCCGAACCGAATAAACCAAATAAAAGAATAAACCGAATCGTTATAACCCTACCAATTCTATTAAAAAAAAAAATTCAATTGATAAACCTAGTGCCAAAATCAAGAATTACCAATTTTATTCACATATTTTCCTCTTTATAATATTGTACAAGGAACTAAAAGCAATAGTTCAATTGATAATCCTGGTGCGAAATAATTTTGTTTTTTTTTTTTGTTTAAAATAAGTAATACATTAATAGGAGGACTAAAAAGTACACAAGAAATGAGGGAAAATAAAATAAGACGATACGGAAATAAAATACATTAATGCCGAAATAAAAAAGTCTCTAATTCTATTCTAAATTTTTCCTCTTTATAATACCGTATATTCGTCAAAATAAAAAAGGATTAAAAATAAAAAAGGATTAGAAACCAAAGATGTATACATCTCTAATAAGTGGCTGAAATTTTGTACTGTCGTCGTATAATGGTCCCCAAACTAGCTTTGCACATTAAAATTTCGTGACTTTTGGATCGGGCCGGGTGAATTCAATAATAGACGCCTGTTGGCTTCAAATCAAAGGGTTTTAATTATTATTATTTTATTAAGGAAACCCAAAGTTTAAACTTTTGATTTCTTTCATTTGCAATTAAACTCTATTGGTAATTGCTTCCAAGCAACAATAATTGACATCATATTTAGAGTAAAAAAAAAAAGTTTATTTGAACTCAATTTAGTATAGATATTTAATCAGTTATTCAATTTAGCTAAAAAAAAACAAAGAAGGTTAATTAATGTTAGATTCTCCTGTTAATTCCAGCTTTAAACTGCTGTAATTAAAAATTTATCAACCACTGTATCTAAGATAACTTTTCAAAACAAGCAACAAACTTAAGAACTTATTTTATTTCTAAAGGTCCCTCCATTTGCTGTCAAGGTTTGAAAACATTTTTTTTTTTTTACTACCAATAATTACTAAATAAATAAATCAAAGGAAAAAAAGTAATGTAAATAAATTAATTTACCTCCCCCTAAAAAAATGTAAAGGACTTCACGAACATTAAAAAAATGGAAAATGCTAAGTGACTAAAATCAATTGGATAAATTGTTTAAATTGTGATAAATAATCTGCGACATTATTGTAATTAATCCCTTGAAAAATTTTAAAAATAGAAAGATTTGGATTATTAACCAATTTTAACAAACAACAAAATCCTTAAAAAATATACACCACAAGACTTGTTTTCGTATGATTGCAAATAACTCAAAAATCCACCCCAAACAATAGAGAAATAAATTACCAAAGCAGCGGCCAACCAATAAATAATTCAAAGTACTGGACCCTCTCAATCAATATGCTATTTAATGCACAATTCAACAATAATTACACGCTTATGGATGTGCTACTCTTACTATCGTTACGTGTAAAAATAAGATAACAACATGGAGAAAATCAATCATGCACCAAGGGCATTTTTGTCAACAAAAAATTTCCTCCGGAGGGGTAATATGGTAATTTCATAGTAATGGTAGCGGGGTGCGGGGGGATGGAAATAAATGGCTATTCTCATTAAAAAAAAATCAAATTGCAATGGAAAAGTTTACTGAAGGGTAGGAACGTACTTTCACAAGGGGTGGATGGGGCAAGGGATAGGATATGCAAGTAGGGATGGCAATGGGCGGATCGGGCGGGTTTCTAAATATCCGGCCTCACCCTACGCAATTGATATGCTGTTCCGTTATGCCCCGTGATTCGCAACGGGCAACATTCATCGCCCAACTCCCCGCCCCGGCTTATTTTTTTTAAAACTCATATAATTATCGTCTATTTTATTTTCATGAATATAATTAGAATCTATAAAAATTCATATAATTACATCTATAAAAAGTCATTTATTATATATATCTAAAATCTTACGTCTATTTCTTTAACTATATATATATATATATACACATTTAAAATAAATATATTATTATTATTTCAAACGGATCAAAACAAAGCGGGACGGAGCGAATATCAAATCCAAACTCAATATGTTACTCTCCGCAGGGGAATCTGCCCTTCCCATTCTCATTACGTAACGGGTTTAATCTACCCCAAATATTATTAAGATAAAATGAATCAACGGATCACAAATCAAATTGTCATCTCTAATGTCGGTAAAGCATCAAAAGGCAAAATGGGCACTGTCTATTTTTAGAGAGAGAAAGAGGTGAATGGTACGTCATTGTTGATAAGAAAGAAGACTAGTCACATTTTCTCTTTCTATATCTCTATCTTGTGTTGTTCATATTCTATTCTGTTATGCAAAAATCTGAAGTCTCTCTCTCTCTCTAGATCGCTCGTCTTGCAAAACAATATTATTTTTACCAAGTTTGTTTTATGTCTGCGCTTCGCTGGCTGTGGGCTTCTCTGGTTGTTAAGAGATGCCTTCCCACTATGCCCACTAAATTTACCAAAAGCAAAAGAAAATAAAAACAAAACACAAACATAGAATTACTCAGTATTTTTTATACTTTTCAATTTCTTTTAGATATTTGTTTATCACAGACTCTCAATTCTATGTATCCAGTTATTTGATCGACAGTTTATACAGTATAAAATCACTTCCATATTTACTTAAACTCGTAACTCTTTCTTAGACATTCTCTTGAGAGTTACAAGTAAGGTGGACGTACGATAACCAATTGCGTCAGTGTAAGTGTCTCTTGTGAAATTAATTTTAAATACATAAAGGGTACAATATTATTTTGACAAATGCTTAGTACGTTTGTGTATTCTTTTATGACCATTTATATGAATTCTTAATACAATAAAAAAATTGTCTTGGTTCCCTGAAGTGTTTAAAAACAAATATATAATAGAGCACTCTTTGTTTTTTTTGTTTTTTTTTTGTATGAAATTGCATATAGTAATCTGGATCTCCTATTAATCTTTTAGTATATTCTCTATCACACTAATAATATAGTTTCGCATGTAGCAATATTATTGATCTAGAGTGAATTTAAAGCTTAGATTAATCACATTATTTCATGTGTAATAATATCATTAGTGTATTTGAGAGCTTATTAGAATATATATTAGAATATCCAAAGTTGTAATTTTGTTGAAATTAAAAATTACCGTGATTTACTATTATGATTTCTTTCTATTTCTCAAACTATTTTGAAATAGGTACTTGACAGTAGTTTTTACAAATTGGACTAAACTTTTCTTCTTTTTTCTTCAAATATTTTTGTTATTTTCTTACTTTCTACCATTTTTTTCAAAATTAGTATATTCTTATAACTTTAAATCCATTTGTCAAAATATAAATTCTTTTACATATTCAACAAGCCTTAAAAAAAACTTGATTTTTGAGAGGATGTTTATTATAGGACTAGATGTGTTAAATTCAAGACCCATTCTTTCGAATCAAAAGTATTTCACTAATCTTCTTTGAACAAAAGTTAGCTTTCAGAAAAATGTAAAACTCGCTGAAAAAAAAACCACTTGAAGCTTGGGGGGATCAAATAGCTTATCAATTTTCATAACGGTTGGCCAATAACCAATATATAGTTGGCCTCCAATATCGGAATCCTGGTTCGGTCACTGTACCATACATAAGGGAAAAATTTCGATATGAACTGCAGCCACTGGTAGAAGCTTTGCAGTCACTTTAGTCAAAATTGCACGTAGCCCCCCCTTCCAATTTCTCAGTCACAGTTAAAATACAAAAAAGATTGTTCTGATATGGACACAGTTAAAAGTAAAAAATTGTCTTTCTCCTCATTTTATAGTGATGTAACAAATTTGTACAATTTTTTTACTTTTAACTATATCCATATCAGAACAATCTTTTTTGTATTTTAACTGTGACTGAGAGAAAAAAAAATGATTTTTTTTTGGAGGAGAGGGGCTACGTGGCAGTTTTACAGCCAAGTGGACAACAGAATTATCCATACATAAGGGTAAACAAATATCAACAGTAGCTGTATTTGACCTTTTGTAAGGGTATGATTCCCAAAGTAGGGTTGGCATTTACAACAGAGTTTCAAGTGGGTCACATGACACAATCAAAGATATGTGAAAAATTCTTCTCAACAAATTCACATGAATATTTACATTCATGGTATAAAGTTGACTTGGCATAATTCCAATTTCAACTCAAAAAGGTAATTTGAAATTATAAGTTTAAAAATGCTCACAAATTTAACTAGTTATTGTGAGATTGTAAAATAAATTTGATGGATTGGAAATTTGTCTAATAAAATGTATTGAACTTTGGTTGTACTCAAACTCGAAAGTAACTCAAAAGAAAAGATTGCTTATTCAATGCATAATATATTATTTTTTCACTAGAATACTTGACCTTTTACAAATATTTAGAATATTTTTTTTAAAAAAAATTATTCTCACTTATAAATACAATTATCTTATTCTTTATTATATTAATAAATAGTATGATAGGAAAAAATAATTTATTTTCATCTTATTAATCTATTCAAAAATGGAAAAGTTACGAATAAACTATTTCTGTTTGGGGGGAAGGGGTTAGGGAGAGGGAAAGAGAAAAGAGATTGTATATGCATTTGATGAACATCAAACCTTATATCTCTAAGTCTAATAAAAAATGTTTTACCGACTAAACTATTAAATTTGTTCATAAACAAATAGAGACTACAAAATACATTTTTGCGATTATTTCAAAGTTCAACTTTGAACTTATTTATTACTCTCCTCCGTCTAAGATCAAATATTCACTTTTCTTTACTCTTACAACTGAATAATAAAAAAAATAATAAAAAAATCAATTTATACAGAAAAAGTCTATTTTTTTTTAATAGATATATTTTCCTACGCAATATATAAAACTAATTTTTTCAACAAAAAAAAATTAACCATTGATCGCATAATGGATGTAATATAGAATAAAAAGTCTAATGTAGAATGTTTGATTTGCTAGGCAGGAGATGGATGGTTAATTAAGGGTTGTCAGATCTATAGTTAGGTGTTGTTAATTAAATTAATCTAAACTTGGATCTGTCATTTCTCAAATCAACAAATGAGATTTTATTGTTGGGGTAGCGAGGGTTAAGAAATGAGATCCTTAATGATTGTAATTATATGTGTATTAATTAATCTATACATGAATTTTATATATATATATATATATATATATATATATACACACACACTACCAGGTATTATTGAATTAATTTAAAATGTATGAGTTGTCTGAAGATGGTATGTCAACATCAAAACATGATATGGAGTACTGGTTCTGATTTATTTTTTTCATCATTTCAAGAGTGGTAAATTAATGTGGGGATCAATTTAAAGCTGTACTTTTTTTTTTTTTTTTGCTATTACAATTTGATTTCCATTTTCTTATTATTTCCTTCAAAATGCAGTAAAAACTTCTTTTACCAATTTAAATCTATGAGAGTTTGATATGTCATGAAATAAATTTAGGAAAAAAAAATCACCTATAAACTTTTACTTAAATGGCATCCTCCTCTATTAGTGTCTTTGTTTTGAACGAGAATTGGGTATTAGTATTTCTTTCACCGTATTTAATATCTTATCTTAATTAAATCGACAATATTTATTAAATTTAGAGAAGAACATGTCCATGAAGTAATGTCAAAAGTTATGTTTAAAAATTCTTGAGAAATTCCCTCTAACAAAACAATTCTTCAGAATCAAAACACGTTTTTGTTGAATATATGCTACATGTAGTGTTCATGAAGACTAATCTTAACTAACAACATAAAAAAATAAATAAATTAAACAACAAACCATTAAACGAAAAGTTGTTCTTAACTCAAATTAAAAATCAATCCAAATACTTTAAAAGATTTGGAGGAATAAATATATATTTCACTTTGTTAATATATATATATAAATATATTTCATTCTTACAAAATAAAGAATTAATACAAGAGTATATACATGTGGATCTACACTATATTAGTTAAATACCTAATGTGCAGTATTACACAATATTTAGACAATTAATCAACATTAGATAACAAATCAATTAAGTATGTCATAATTAATTAGATACTAATTAGGTACTTCTTAATTAATTAGGCACTTCCTAATTAGGTAATTCCTAAAAAGTAACATTTCAATACTCCCCCTCAAGTTGGAGTGTGGATATTCAGAACACCCCCAACTTGCAAACCAAATAATTAAACTGCTCTTGACTCAAAGTCTTGGTTAACTCATCTGCAAGTTACTCATTTGTTCCCACATGACAAGTAACAAGTGTTTTATCTTGAATCTTTGCTCAAACGAAATGATAGTCGATCTCGATATGCTTAGTTCGTTCATAAAATACAATATTAGTCGCAATGTGAAGCGTCGACTGACTAGCACAAACGACTTAGTTGGTCTCAAGTGACTCCATAATATTTGAACAACTCTCGTAACCAAACTAGCTCACTTGTTGCATTCGACATAACTATGTATTCTGCTTCAATTGAGGGTCGAGAGACAACTTGTTGTTTCTTGGAACTCCAAGAAATATAAGAGTTTCCTAACTGAACGAACTACCCTGTAACAAACCTCCTGGTTGTGGGGAAAACAGCCCAATCATAATCACAATAAGCCACTAGTTTTGCATTGTGATTGTTTCTAGGAAGAAAATTTTCTAATCATGTATTGCCCTTAATGTAACACACATCTCAAAGTGCAACATCACAATGTATTTCCTTTGGGTTCTGCATGAACTGGCTAAGACTGTGAACTGCATAAGTGATGTCGAGCATCGTTGTGGTGAGATAGAGTAATCTCCCACTAATCGCTTGTATCGTCCTAAATCTCTGATTAACTTTCCAATATCATACTCCGCTGTCAACTTGAGTTACGTCTCCATTGGTGTAGAACATGGTTATGAACCGGATAAACCACATTATATTAGAATGTCAACAACATACTTTCTTTGATACAAAAATGGATAATTGTAAGGATGTGATACTTCTATGCATAAGAAGTACTTGAGAACTCTCAGATCGATTTTTGATTGTAAATTTGAAATCCAAGTACTTCTCATTTCTGGCATGTTTCAAGATCGTTTCCTGTGAGAATAATGCCCTCAATTTAAATATGATTACAACCAAGATATTACCTCTCTAATAGATGAATGAGGTAGGTTCTGTTGTAATCTGACTAAACCCAAATTTGGAAAGTTCTATGCCGAGCTTACCAAACTAGTTCCTCTGCTTGTTTCAACCCATATATGGACTTCTTAATCTTGCAATAAATATTTTCCTTAGGCGAGGAAATCCATGTGGTGGTTACATGTAAATATCATCCTCAAAGTCGTCGTGAAGGAAGTCATTATTGACGTCTAAATGGAAAAAGCTCACATTATTTGAATCTTACAAAGTCAAAAGACATCGAAATGTGGTCATATTGGCAACTAGAGCAAAGGTTTTGGTGAAATCCCCCTTCCCCCTCGACTTGAGAGTAACCCAACCATCTGAGATGTAGCGCGTTCAAGAGAACCATCAACTCGGAATTTGGACTTAAAGGAGGGGGAGCAATGAATAGAAGCACCCTGTAAAATCCATAACTTTTTGCTTACGTGTTATTGACGTGAAATTAATTTTTCATGACTTATTACGTTGGCTTGAATTTATTTTGCACGATTATATGATTTCGTGTCTATTTGATTGTTATAACATGTTACATGTTATTTTGTGTACGTTTTGTTGAGGGGCGTTTTGCACGTGTATCGTAGTTGGGGGATTTAGTTATAATTCACATAGATGAGTAGTTTAATTGGAATTGGAATTAATTAGGAATTTTATTAGGATTAGGAAAGTTACTATAATAATAAAATAAAATATAAAGAAAGTAATTATTTTATTGGTGATTAAGGAAATTAACATAAAGTAAAAAAGAGTACTTGTCAAAAATGTAAAATTATTTTAATTGTTTAATTTTAGAGTACTTATCAAAAATGTAATTTTTTAAAATTTATTGGGCTTATGTATATATGTAAAACTTCTTTTCTTTAAATTTGTTAGTACTTAAAGACGTATAATGATCTAAAATTATTATTTGAAAAAAACTTTAACGACTCGTATTTAAATAACTTTAAGAAATAAATTAGAATTTAATTATTTTTTGAAATATTTAAATATATATTTAATGAAAATTTGCATTAGATATAATATAAATATTAAATATGAGAGAATATGACACAAATATTCTTACATCTCAGCGGTTGAACACTTGACTTCTCTAATGGAGGTCAAGTGTTCAAATCCTTGCATCCACAAAATGATGTTATGATTTAATAACGTGTCGCGTAGGCACCATGCATGTCCAACATGGACTCCACATATCCAGGTGGCCCGCTAGGTCGGCCACCATGTCATTAAAGAGTAGTATTACAAGTTTTGTTGTCACTAATGCATGTCAATATTTAGTGACGACATTTTAGTTGTCACTGAAGGACAATCATTAGTGACGACACGTAATGTCGTCACAAAGAACCTTTAGTGGCGCTGATTTAGTGACAACTTTATATTGTCACTAAAGAGCTTTAATGACGACATTTTATGATTTAGTGAGGAGTTTTTGCTATCACTAAAAATCATTATTCATATAGTGTGAGAAACAGAGAAAGAAAAAAGTTTTGAGAGTTAGTTTTCTGGGAACTTTGAGACGTCACAGAGGGAGCGCCTCTTGTTCGTTTTCGACACACAATATACCAAAACAAAGGTGTTCGCGATATCTACGAGTGAACGCAAACGGAAGTCGATTCGGAGCTCGGAACGGAAAGATATTGCACCAGGAGCGAGGCAGATTTTTTGAAAATTCTAGTTTCGAATTTTGCTTGCTTTAATTGCTTTTGATAAGGTAAGGACCCAATCTTTCTTTTATTTTCTGCCGGATTTGTGTGTGTGTGTGTGTGTGTGTATATATATATATATATATATATATATATATATATATATATATATATATATATATATATATATATATATATATATATTGGGTAATTATCTGGAATTGTTTTGGGATTGTTGGAATATAAATTATTGCATAAATTGTTGAAATTACGAACTATTGCGTGTATTATGTTTATCGCTTTGAGTATTGGATTTCTGTATTAGAATTGATCAATTTATATGTTCATATAATCTGAATTGCTTTTATTGTTTATGTATTTTTCCATATATATAATTGACTGCCGTTATCGTGGTTCGTGAATTGTGAATGTAGGTTGTTGAACTTACTTATTGTCATTACTTTGGTCTTTTGGTACCGTTGGAGTCGAGATCTATTTGGTATTGTCGTCGTTGTCTATTTGGTTTTGATCGACCGAGTCGTCACCCCATTCGAGCTCTTCTTTATGAAAGATCTGTAACATGATATGTCCACTTTATATATCGCTGGAACCCGTGATTTTGCGATAATCGTGTGTGTGGATATGTGTGGACCCGGACCCTAGTTGGAAAAACAAGTTGGGGCTGCTAACAGTAGAATGTGGAGCTCATGTATGGGCGATGACACAATGGACGTATTCTTTATTTTTGGCCTCCGTCCGGGGAAAATATTTAGTCGGACTCGTGATTTTCGTGCGGCCTTTCCTCAGCGGGTACATGGGAACTGTTAGCAGTGATTATGGGGTTGATTGGACAATTGTGATTGACTGTGGGATTTTGGTGTCATAGCGATAACTATGTTCGTAATGTCTAAACAAATTGTGTAATCGTGCATACTTTATGGAAGACATGCTTGTCGTGAATTCGGTTGTGTGAGTGCTTAGACGTGAAGAATATAATTGTTTAGCTTAAATGTTGTTTTTAACTTGTTTGGTTATTATTCTTATTATATTCGATTGTCTGACATAACTATCTGTTTGTAGTGCATTAGTAGTATGTGATGCTCATTGCATGATTTTTTATCCGCGGTGTTAGATTGATGAGTATAATTCGAACATGTTATGTGAGAGTTTTGGTATTACTTGTTATGTGTTTAGAGTCTAAATACAATATTTTGGGGCAGGGATTGGGATTGTGCATAAATGCATTGCTCATTTATTAATTTACAATGTTTTTGTCCTGGCTGAATCTCACCGGTCGACCAGACCCTTCATCCATCATCCGGAAAAACTACTGGGACTATTGCGGGCGACTTGTGATAGATTACGGTCGACCGGGCTGATCACCATATCGATCGGAGCTCTTGCGGTAGACCGACATGCCCTTTACTGTCTTTCGGACTTTTGTTATAGTTTATGTCCTTATCTCGGCCGACCGTAGCTCAACTAGACTCCCATCCAGGTCGAAATAAGGTCATTGTGAGTTGTGTTGTGATCCGTTTCGCACAGCCTTCAAGAATAGTGTGATGAGGATTCTTTTTAGTGGTCTGAGAGTGTTTTATAGTGTGTATTCATTGTGTCAAGTATATTTTCAAAAGGGGTATTTTGGGAAACGGGAATATGCATTAGTGTCTATTTATGATTTATACTTGTGATCATTTAGTCCTTCCTGAGCCCCGGAGCTCAGTCCATCCGCCTTCTTACTGTGCAGGTGATATAGATGATGCGCCTTACTTTGATGATGCTTGGGAGGGGCACCATGAGGAGTGATGATCCAATGAACCTCGTAGTAGATGCACTTTACTTTTCGAACACTTAGTTTCATTTCAGTTATTCCTTTTAGAACCTTTTATGTGGCAGTAAAGAAGCTGTGACAAAAGTGGTACCAACAGCTGGGTTGCCTTCAAAAGGAAATGTGGGCTGCAAGTTGGTGCCTGGGAAAATTACGTGCTCGTTGGTTGGAGCCCAACAGAAGATGAGGTGGTTTGGCGCGGGTTGGCCTTATCATTATTACTAAGAGAAAAATGTAATTTGGAATATTTTGCACGATAACAAACACCACAAGGTAGCGATTTACTGTCTGAGAGATTTAATGAAAGAGAAATATTAAGTAAAGTACTAAAACATGATTGTCCAAGTCTTCATTGTCACAACTTACAATTTTCCTCTGAACGGACATATGTCATTACTCCGCCTTTGTGAGACACGTCTTTAAGAGGATGGATGCTTCTACTTAGCTCATCTTCCTCAATCAACGTCTTCTGGATTAGGTCATGCACAACACAATACTCATCAAAGTAAGTGACGCAACATTGCAATTCCCGTGCTAATTGAGAGATATAAATCAAATTGCACGAGAATTGTTGCATATATTGGAGTTTAGACTCACTGCACCATACTACTGTGCCCAAATACACTTCCCATAAGGCAGATTCATGCTAATAAGTATTACGAGATTATGCAAGTTGCGCGGTAGTATCAATGACACTGTTTGTCTCTGACATATTGGTTTAAGAGATAAAATGTGATGATTTTTTAAACTTGGTAAAAGGCATAAAGAGTTCATTGCAATGGAGATGATTTTTTGTAATGGTTTACTGCGCTATATGGGGGCTAGTTTTTCTAACCTTGCTCTGATACCATAAAAGATTTGGAGGAATATATATATATATATATATATATATATTTAACTCTTACAAAATAAAGAACTAGTACAAGAGTATATGTAAATGTAAAAGCCTACACTATATTAGTTAACTAACTAATACGCAATATTTAGGCAATTAATCTACATTAGGCAAAAACTAATTAAGCATGTCCTAATTAATTAGATACTAATTAGGCAATTCCTAAATAATAACATTCCAATAACTCTAAATGTGTACTTAGATTGAGTCTGACTTGGGTTTGTGTTGAGAATCCCACATCGGCTAACTAGTGAGTAAGTGTGTTCTTTATATGGATTGAGCAATCCCCCATCTTGAGGTATCTTTTGGGGGATTGAATTAGACCCAAGTCCAATTGTAACCTGCCTTTGAATTGAGTTTGAAAATGAAACATGAAGCTTTAAACCAAGTTTGAAAATGAAACGTGAAGCATTCAAACTGTCTTTGAATTGAGTTTGAAAATGAAACCTGAAACATTTAATCATCTAGAAACAAAACATGGAACATTAAATCAAGTTTGAAAGTGAAATTTGAAAGCATCTGAACTGTATTTGAATTGAGTTTGAAAATGAAATCTGAAACATTAAATCATCTAAAATATTATTTCGATTTGAGATTGTGACCATAATCTCAATTTAAAACTCAAACATTCCTTAAGTAAATTTTTAGGCAAGTATATTACGGTTATGATTTAATAACTCCTATAATTTTAAAAGAAATTAATATTTTTAATGCATTACAACAATCAAATCTTTCTCGGTTAACGAGCAGAAGAGAATAAATGATTACTACATTATTCTTGATTTACATTAGTAGGCCTGTGACTGTGACTGTGTGCACACACAAAAATGAAAGAAGCTGCAGATTTCCAAAAATAAAAATAAAAATAAAAAATATTTTGGAGAAATATTTTGTTAGTGATCAGATAGAGGTTCTTTTCAAAATATGAATGATGTTGTCTTTTACAGCAAAAATCTTGAAATTTTTTAGCTCATTTCTGTAAAGGTAACTTGCTTTATATAGCATTCTCTTCACCCTAAATGCCCACCAAAAATAGCAAAAAAGAATCTCACTCTCTTCCCCATGTGCTCTTGCATATTACATCAAAGTCCAGTCTGAATCTTATGCAGAACAACAATAGTAGCTATTAGGTTCTTTTTTGTCGTGGTTATAGTTTCGCTTTTTTGTATTTTATATATATATATGGTAAAAAAAAACAATAAAAAATATGCGCATACGGATCGCATGAGAATATGTGTCTACACGACAAGTGTTGTAAATCATAATCGGTGTCCCAATTTAAAGAAATTTTAACCGTATAAAACTTAATCGGACCGACGAAGGTAAGTTACATACGTGCAGAACTTACCTGTTTCGCATCAGAGCCAGCAGCCATCAAGTCGGTGTGGTTTATATATGAGTTATGTATGACATCCCCAAATTTATAAATGTATGCCAACAAATATATATAATTCCCTTTTAAATATGTATTTTTCCTCTTAAAATAAGGCCCCTTTAGGGCTGTGATTTTATCCTTAAATTTTGAAAAATTGTGAATTATTTTTTTGACACTCGCATTCGCTATAAGAAATGTGTAAATAGGGTTAATATGTCTTACGAGACATTTAAAAACTACTTCAAAGCAAGAAATTACATTCAACTTACCAATTTCAAATTCTATTTGATCTTCAATTTGGATTTACTTATAAAATATATATATTGAACACATTTTTTATTAATAGTAATGAATTTTGTCTGGCATCTCTCAGACTCTCGTCATGGATTGATTTTTTGAAAGTGCTACATACTACTATCTTTTACTTTTCATGATAAAGAAAAAATTACAATTAGTAAATAGTTTTTTTTTGGTTGGGGAGGGGGGGTTAACGTGATCATTTCCCCTAACAAAGACTCTAATAAAAAGAAGGGTAAGATGTGTTCACGCCCCTAAATTTTTCTCAATTTTAATTTTTTACCCTGAACTAAATAACGCAAAGTTCTTAACCCTGAACTTGTATGCAGTGTTAATGTTTCCCATTCCATCCAATTCCACCGTTAAATCTAACGGAATAGCAACATGTGACTCTCACATGACTTAACTTAGGGGCCTTTTAAGAAAAACTATATTATGACCTAAAAAAAATTCAAAATGGGATAAGAAATGGGCTAAAAGGTAATCAAGTTACTTTACTCTAAAAAACAAGTAAACAGTCTAAAATACATAGCATTTCGTCCAAACATTTATCTTGACTTTTTATGCTTAAAGAAAAATATATTGTCCTCTTATATATATATATATATATATATATATATATGTTTACCAAAATAGGGTATCCAAAAAAAATTGAGAAATTCATAACAAAATAGGTTTACCAAAAAAAATATGAGGAAAATTTTGGCGTATTTTTTCTTATCCCATCTTGCATTTTGTTTAGGTTATAATCTATTTTTTTCTTAAAATGCTCATAAGTTAAGTCATGTGAGAATCACATGTTGCTATTCCGCTAGATTTAACGGTGGAATTGGATGGAAAGAGAAACATTAACACTATATAAAAGTTCAGGGTAAAGGACTTTGCATTTTTTAATTCAGGGTCAAAAACTAAAATCGCAAAAAATTTAGGGGGTGTGAGCACCTTTTACCTTAAAAAGAATTTATACATCACGGAACAAATAATAGTTTTTTTTTTTTATCAAGTCAAATAATAATAACACGCCTATTATCCTTTCGAAAGAAAATATTCTCGATACTTCAACTCTTAAGATGAGTAGGTATGCGCTAATTTCTTGCAACAATTGTCTTAAAATTTACCCCCACCCTCACCCCCTCCCCCGTCTTGTTTCGACAGGGAATGACCACTTCACGAGAAAGAGTGCCAAGTTCGTGGGACCCCCCCCCCCCCTTCCTCCACACGGTAAAAAATCCTCCAGTCACGATTCGTGTATGTCATCAAAGTGTCTCCAACCAATCACAATTCACCATGTGTATATATAATTGAAACAAATATTTATATAGTAAATTCTGATTGGTTAGGGATACGGGGACATACACGGACGGGGACAGAGGATTTTCACCCCCTCCACACACACACAGAAATATTTGTAGAATAATCATTTGGTATATTTGGATTGAGTCTAATTGAGTTTGGTTTGGTTTGAAACTTAAGGTGAAGTCTAAATTGTGTTTGGATTGTGTCTGAAAACAAAACTTGAGCATTAAATCAGCTAGAATTTGAGAATGATTTGAGATTGAGACTAAATTATCACTTTGATCCAAGAATACCTTGAAAGTAGTATACATGTAATATTGTTCTCCTTAAAATTAGATTTTAAATAATAAAGGTTGGAAAAACCAATTAAGAAAAGCAAGTTTATAGTGAAACACTGAGAATGTTATATTCTCATGGAACCTATATCTATCTTTGTCTAATAAATTTGTTGATAAGTATTTGATGTAAATTTTTGATATATTCTACAATGTGAAAAAAAATGCCAAACGTAAAGGCATTTCATTCAAGTCCCAACAACTAGTTAACTATTAGGGCTTGTGACATGGACAAATATGAGCTGTCTGATCTAAACATCGGTGGCCCATATGAAAAAAAAGAAGTATATATATATATATATATATATATATATATATATATATATATATATATATATATATATATATATATACATAATTCACAAAGGATATTTTTTTAACCAAGGTTAGTAACGTACATTTGGTTTGGTAGTTTGACTTTTTAAGAGATGACAGGTAGTTGATTTCCGCTTACATATAAAGCGGCCAGTTTAACGAACACTTTATTTCTTCGTGTATTAACTCGATGCGAACGGAGATTATTTTATATAATACTCCCTCCGTCCCAAATTATCTGTCCACTTTGACAAATGCACAGGTATTAAGGTTTTGGTGATTTTGATGGTAAAATATAAGTAAAAGTCTAAGATACCCCTAATTAATTTTATTAATCTCATTTAAAATTTATATTTTTCTCTCTCCTTCCTCTCACACAACATCCAACAATCTCTTAAATATGTGTTGGAAAGTGATAATTTTAATTAATTAAGAGCATTCAATAAGGAGTTGGAAGAAGGGTAAAATTGGAAAAATTATCATTAATACCTACTTTATTTAGAAAATGGACAGTTAATTTGGGATAAACAAAAATAGAAATGTAGACAGTTAATTTGGGACAAACAAAAATAGAAGACGGAGGGAGTATATCTTAAGCCGGGGGCCAATCAAAACGCCTTATGGTCAGATAAAAAACAAATGTTCTTTTGGGGAAAGAGGGGAGGGGTTGAATTGAATATGGTAGGCATGTGAATATAGGCATAAATCATGTGTCATCCATGTGGATTAATCCTTTCAATTTATCTGGCATTAGCTAAGCAGCCCACCAAGTTGATTCTCCATGTTCTCCTTTCTTTTTCTTTCTATCTTCCCTAACTTTTTATCCCCACAAAAAAACAATGGAAAAAAAATACTATGAATAATTAAATTTAAAAGAAGAAAAAGTTTGATGGGTATTTTAGCAAAAAATTAATTTTTACATTCTTAAGGGAGCCCACCATTGGAGAATTTGTGACTCTACCCATCCTAGTGAACCATAACCATACAATTTGACCATTTGCATAAATTGGTTTTCAATGAATATGCAATTATTGAATGTGACCTGTCAACTAGGTTCATTATAACTTATAGCTCTATTTAAGTTATCCATTTAATTGGCATATATCACAATAATAATGTTATACACAAGTTTGACCAAACCAACAAAATAAGAATGAAAATCCCATTACAAATTTTGTGTTTTTTAGACTTCAT
Source organism: Vinca minor (assembly GCA_026122235.1). Taxonomy (NCBI): domain Eukaryota; kingdom Viridiplantae; phylum Streptophyta; class Magnoliopsida; order Gentianales; family Apocynaceae; genus Vinca; species Vinca minor. The sequence continues at coordinate 11,565,379 of JAOCZM010000011.1, read as the reverse complement.
CAAATCTCAATTCAAACGCTATCTGTCAGGACAATTCTACGATAAATTTTAATCCATTTCTTGAAGCACTTCAATTTTCCCCCCTTTTGTTTTCAAACTTTTGAATCCCATTAATTAGGTATATGTAATATCAATACTAAACTTGATTAAGTGGATGTATAATAAGACACATGAAGCTTAGGAATATAACAAACAAAAACTTTATGTCATTGCCAAGATATATATACTTGTAGCATGTGCAATGCCTTAATTGCTCACCTTTGTAGCTCCTCTCAGACAAAGCTTTAGAGCACACATGAAAAGATTATGCTAATGTGTTATTAGCAAAGCATGATAGCATGTGAAACTTGGAAACAAATCATCATGTAAACCACATGCTAATGTTAATAACCGTTTTTGGGGCTGGCAAAGACAATGGGAAAGTACTTTCATCAAGAAAACCACTTAGATAATCAAAGGATCTAATGCCTTTAACTAATTATCTGTTTAATTAAGAAGTCTACAAATTAGTTTAGTTAGCTTAATTACATTGCTTTGCCCATGGGAATGAAATTCTCTTGATCCACCCCTCTTAGATTTAGTGTGAATCCTGTATAACATTCTCTATAATATTTCTTGTGACACTTTAATTATTAAAAAAAAAACTAAATAAGATAAAATCTTACCTAAATATTTTAAACATAATAATTAAGAGCGTGAAAGAAATAATATAGAAAGTATTACAGAAGATTAGGTTTCTTTGATTAGATTCTTGCCTTAATGGTTTATCATATCACTTTCATACTTGGCACGAGTTCTTGAACATGTTATTGGAATGATTTATTTGGAAGCATGAGCTCATGATTTCATTATGGTATCAAAAGTTTGTGTGTTTTGGAGTGAGGAATTGCCTAGCCAACACACTTGTTGTATATGCACAAATATGGTTTTTTTAAACACAAAAAAAATTCAATACATATTGAATAATTTTTTATTGTCATATAAAAAAAATTTGACGATAATAATTTTTTTTTACCGAGCACTTATTTTGATTTTGTAACATCTATTGTATAAAAATATTGTTACATTTCTTAAGTCAGACGTTCATCGAGAAAAAATACATATTGTATAATATGTAGCACATTTTTAAAAGTTTACCGCATTTATTAAAAATGTTAGTATATACTAACGCTTATTTGTTTTGTACTAGAGCCGCAACCCCTAGAAATGGGGTTATTCCATGGTGGAGCTTTTCAGCTTTGGTCTGCAATCGTACTTATACCTTAGCCCAAGATAAGGTTCTTGGGAGGATACTTTTACAGGCATTACTTAGGCAGCTTTTGTAAGAGAGTCTCTATTTCATTCCACTAATGATTTTCTCTGCCATTCTTAGATTGTTACTTATTATTATATGGATTCATTTTTCTTAGAGTTTCTTTGGTGGATTTTAATGTTGAAACTTTTTCTTCTTTAAAATAAAAGAAAAGAGCTGTTATGTGAGAGATCTATGAGGGAGGAAATGGGGAGACAATCCTAACTAATTTCATGCATTTGGTAATTTTAGTGAAAATAGCTTTATGAATCTTCAAAAATACTATTTATTATACAAATATGAAATCTTGTGAGTTTTAAGAGAATTATTCGGGATTTTGTTTCTGATCATGAATTCTACGTTTCAATTGTTTGATAATTTTAGTGAGAATCTCGTAAAGCATTATAAATTTTAGTTATTTGATATCTTTAAATAGTAAAAACATGTTTGAAGTACTTTCTTTGTTGGAAGACGTTTACATAGTATTTTCAAATTAGTGTTTGAACTTCTTTTACTTATTTACCAGTTTTAATACGTATAATGTTTCGACTCCTCAAATGTCAAAGCTCAAAACAAAACATCAATCTACTCAAAATTTAATAGAATAAAAGAAGAATACCTTAGGAGTCAAATTAAAAAGTAAAAAAAGGAAAAGTATTAAGATGGATCCCATTTCCATTTTTTCTTGACGCGGGGTGTCTTAACCAAGGCAGTCAAATTCGCGATCCTACGTAGGATCGGAAGGGCATATGAGGATCGTAGGGTCATAACTCGGATCGTAGATCCTACCTAATTTAAAAAATTATTTGAAAATATATATGTACTCTTAGAAAAACATTTCAATCACAAATTTAAAGTGTCTTAAAGAAAAAAAGATAAACAAATACTCAAAGAAAATCATTCAAGTTATTAATATCATGTACTAAAATTAAACATGTTTATTAAATTTAATTTGAAGTTAACAAAATTAAATAAAGGCAATGTAAAAAGATTTTGTAAAATTAGCAATAACAAGAAGTGAGATATAATTTGAAAGCAAAGAATTTACCTGTTATTGAAACATGATTCAAATGGCGAAACTTTATTTTTAATGACAAAGTATTCAGCAAAAAAGTCAACCGGAGTTAATTTAATTTCTAAAATATGCTTAATTTTTATTTTTAATTAAGATTCAAATATCTCCTAAGATATATAAATTTGTATACATCTTAAAGAATCAATTCTGAGGATATAAAAAGGTAATAGTAGACTCGTAGGATCGGTAGGATCGTTACAATCCTACGATCCTACGTAGGATCTAACTCTACGAGTCAACTCGCGATTTTGACTGCTATGGTCTTAACTGTCTCTGATTTTTTGAAAGACCATACCAGATTAATCTTCGTTCGCACCGGATCGGCTCATAAAGGGGTAAAGTGTTGGGCAAAGTGACAACTACATACGTGAGTGGGGATCGATCAGTCGACATCTCTTAAAGAGCGAAGCTACCGAATCAGATACACCAACCAACTTTAGTTAGATGGATCCCATTTCAGATATGTCCTTGGTGACCATGAGCTGGAAATTAATTCAAGATCGAAGGATCCAAAAGAAAAGCCAAAAAAAGGAATTGGCAAAATGGAAGGCCGAAAATGAGAGGAGAGAAACACATAAAAAAACTTTGTCAAAATTCTGATCATAATTATTCTAATTATCATTGACTTCTTCAAGAAAAAAATGCACTTTCAAATCACCAGAAATCAAAGTCAACTGGGGACTGGAAAAAAAATATTGAAAATTAATTAAATGGCTACAAACATATAAGACATCTAATAAACTTTCCTCTATTGCCTGCAATTTTTTAAATTATTTTCTTAGCCCAACAATACTGGAGACTTGACCATTCACAACTCACAAAAATCTCCCTAAAATTATAAATTAATAGATCCGGAATTCCATTATGGACCACTCGATTACTAGACACGATCTCCATATTTCAATAAGGATTAAGTCTAAAAGATCCTATGAACTTTTAATAGGTTCCTCAATTGAGTTGACTGTTATCAGCGACTTAAAATTGATAGAATAATAAGATATAGGAGCTTCATGTTTCTAACTTTTTTGCAGACCGTATTGTTTTATTTTGTTAGTTTTCGATTTTCGGTAACTAAATACTCACTTATTAACTTTGAGAGAATATTTACTTAAATTTGCAAACCTCCCATGTGAACTTAACCCTTTCATTGAATCATAACTCTTTATGTTTACATCTTCTATTAGTTTGTAAATCGAGTCCATGAACTAAGTTAGGGGCACCCACCCACAAAAGAATATTAACAACATTCTTATTTTCTATAAAAAAATTATTCAGAAAATTATTAATAAAATTTACTTCTCGTACTTTTAAAAATTATGTAAAATTTTATTTTTAGTCCAATAAAAATTTCCAATTTTGTCTGTAATCGAATATATCTAAGAGTTTTCTAATGGAGGGGCCGGACCGGAGTTAGGATGTCCATGAAAAGGGCGGTGGGTAGCTATTACTTATTAGCTAAGGTCTCTATTGATGGCCCCATATGGACCAAAGGAAGCACTCTAAAAGCCCATATTGAGCAGCAGTGTAAAACAGTGTTTATCTTCCATGTGCATGCCCACCACAATGTACAGCTAGAAAGAGATGCATTATACATGCTTTTGGCGACTATCAGCAGCAGTGACTAATTACTTTCGTCGCAATAGTTCTTTAAAGAGATGAAACCATAAAATGTGTTTCATGATCATAATATGAATCGAACTCCCAACTTTTGGTCAAAGGACGAGACATTATTATAAGGGAACCCATAACTACTATCTAAATGTACAATTTCGCTAAAGTACATAAATCCAGTCCTTCAATCATTCGATCTGATCACTAATGTTACAAATAGTTATTTTAATCCCAAATTAACTATCTAAATTTTAAAGTACAGAGAAAACTATGGTCTCCACACTTTGACCATCTCCTTTTTTTTTTTTTTTTTGATGAATAAAAGGTTATTTATTAATAATAAAATGGCCGGGGCCATTACAACCTAAAACGTTCCCAAACTTTTTTTCTAATACAACAAAAGAGAGGAGTTGAGAAAGGAAGAAAATCAAACAAGACAGAAAATAAAAGTTAAACAAGGTAACAGATAATTACCCACACCCCAAATAACCTAGGTGGAAAGCAACTAAAACTACTACTAATAATTTAACAAACAAACAAAAGATAATTTTTTTCGCAATATCTTCATCACTATTTTTTAACTCCAGAGGCAAGCACTTTGACCATCTCCTTAAATGTGTACATTAGTTGAATTACATCGTGCGTAATAGGTTGATAAGATAAGGCGCGTCCTCTGGTGAGGTCTTATAATAATATAATTGTAATAAACTGTACCATACTTATAAATGGTCTAGTTTTAAAATAAAAAATTAAAAAATTAAAAAAAATAAATAAATAAAAAAAGATAAGGCGCGCCAAACAAATTTTATGCAACAAACTTAGGTCTTAAATAAATTTGAACGCTGGCAGGCCGACTAAAAGTAAAGGTATTCCATCTTTCTTACTCGACTCTGTAACTAGATGCAATATTTATAGAGATAGATACAAAATGTATAGAGATGATGTCAATGGCGGATGCAATGCCTTAGCAGTGGGGTCATGTGAATTTTTTTTACTTCTAATTATATGATCATATATAATGATCAGTTATATGTTATTAATATAGTGACCTCGTTATGAACTTTGGTGGCCTCATACTCAAACAATATCAAACGTAGAAGACAAATGACGTGATAATTTAATTATCCTAACTGTCACGTGGTTTCATTCAATTTCTTTATTAATTTTTCTTTTTATTTAAAATTTTTTAATCATTTTTCGTCTAAAATTTTACTTGTCTCACACATAATATGACATGTTTTTTTTCAGAAATCCGTCCAAAATATTTGCATATACTAACTAATTTTCACTAGAGTTACAGGTATTTGTGTCCTTTCGCTTCATTTCCTCACCTTTTGAACAGGAAATTTGATTGTTGGATGTAATTTTAATGAGAAAAAATTTCTCACAGAAGATATAACATTTTTTAAAATGTTGCGGGGTGATTACTTTCCAAATCTACCACAGTGGACGCCCCTCTCCTCTTCTCAAAAACGTATAATTTATTTTGAATTCGTCTCTAAACGAGTGTCTCAATGTGATTGTCCCTCGATCCTGGATCTGTCACACCACATATGCAAATGAAAACAGAGAGCACTAATATATGTGTCCACTTTTACTACTCACGTCCACTTCTATGATGTGAGGCATAAAATTATATGGATAAGATTTAAATGTTGTATGACCCCTTTATTGATAAAGATCAACTACTCAATGACTTTCTCTTTCAATCCTATTATTATTATATTCATTTCCTGATAATTTCACTCCAAAATAATTCAGACATTTATTGTACATTATCTTTGTTTTCCTGTGTATGGCGTAAGCTCACTTTGCCAAATTTTATCTCCAAGATTCTTTTCTATTTTTATACTACTCATGAATAATTCTTCAAGATCAAACCTTAAATTTCTTGAATTAATTAGTATCCTTATCCATATGACACAAGATTTAATTATTTTGATGTACTAATATATTTTGACACAAGTGCTCTTTCTAATTTTTATGCAAGATTTATAGATTTTTTGTGACATTTTTTATTACATTCTATTATAAAATACAGAGTTCAAAGTTAAAGCATGAAAACTCTATAATAAATTTGTTACAGAGAAAATGTAACAGAGAATTCAGAACAAACGGATATCAAGGGTGGTGAGATTGATAATGGTCGAATACTCGAGTTTTACCTATAGTTTCATAAATTTATTCCTTATACTAATATAAAAATGTCAATGAGATGAAATATAGTTTTTTAATCGACAAATTTGATCTTTATACTAAAATGATAGAGGTAGTTTAATTTTAGTTGCTTTTATAATTAAGCACTAAGATGTGTAGAAAGCAATTGATATATTCATAAAACAAATAAGAGTTATTCACAGTTTTCAGAAACAACTAACATAGCCAATCAGGTCTTACTTAGGTGGTGAGAGTTGAGGTCTTCTTAGTAAAAGTTAGTTTAAATCCCGCTAAATGTAAAAAAAAACGACATTATATCGCATATTTATAAAAAAATTATTGCGTAAATTAAATTGTCATTAAGATTCCAACCAAATTAATCTTGTCAAATGCCTGGACTAATAAGAATCTCACACATACATATATTTTCCTTTTATTATTATTTTACATGACTGATACATATGTAAATATGCGACTCTTAAACAGTGAAGCACAGCTCTAGGGCTAAACGCATTTTCTCCAACTGATATATCGAAAGTTCGAATCATGTTGAAGAGAAATTGGAAAATCACTATTAATTCTTTTTTGAGTATTAATTCTCTTTTGAGGGAAAAAGTAAGTAAATATTCGAGTTCTGTTAAAAAAAAAAGAAGAAAAAAATAAATGTGCAGGTATTAAAATGAAATTATTTTTAAAATCTGAAAATTGTGAACGTTGAATAAAACTGTAACCCCGATGGAAAATCCCTACAAGTGACGCTACCATGTACTATTTTAGGGACCCAAAGCGTCGGCAGCGGCCACCAAATATTCCAAAAACACCCATTTGAATAACAAGTTGATATCAATATAACCACCAAGGCGTCTCAATTATTTTGGAGGTATTGTGCTAAATTAAAAAATGAGACCCTACATAATTTGATAATAGTGACTTTTAGGTAAATATAACAAAAAAATTATTACAATTGTATCATAATTTTTGTTCTCCAAAATATACTAAAGCATTTTAAACAAATTTAAAAAATATAAATACTGACAAACTTTCTTCATTTGAAAATAACGATCATTCTAGATTTCTTTGAAGCAAAATAATCAATTAAATCTTCATATTTGATTTGCTCCAAAAGACCATTCTCAATTGCTATCAACGCTAATCCATTGAATCTTTCCTAAGACATTGTAGAACACATGTATGACTTCAACAACTTCAATTTTGAAAAACTCATTTCGCAAATGCAACAGTAACCAAAAAAGTCAACAAAAATTTGTATGCAATTATTGCGTTAGAAAAACAATTTACACGCTTCAAGAACTATCAAAATATCAATAGGTCTCATCTTTTCATTAGGCAAGAATTCTCTAAGAAACTTAAGCTCTCTACATTCAAATCATTTCCATCGATATCAGATTATCCACTATTCATAAAGGCATTTCTAACGACTTGATTTATTATGAAGATGGAGGACTGAAAGAATTGTATTATTGTAATTGGCTAATTACCGATGTCGAAAAATCTTGATAAGGAGTCAACAAATCACGAACTGAATATATATAATTGTAAATCAGAGAGTAGAAATTAGAACATATAAAAAAAAAATGTGAATGAACTTGAAAACTAAAGAGAACAACTTGTTAATATATATATATATATATATATATATATATATATATATATATATATATATATATATATATATATATATATATAAAGTAAAGAAGAATGATAATCTATTTCACGTTTTTGAATTTTTACCTGTAAATAGAGTGGGATGGTTTTCCAAAAAAAAGGATAACAATATTTAATGGTACTTATAAACATAAAAAAAAATACCAACTAATTAGAATTTTTATTATTCTTCAAGAAAATACAAATATACACCACACACATCTATAAAACTAACATAAAATTGGGGCCCCCAATTTTGTAAAGGCCATGTGCGGTCGATCACCTCGAACACCCTCTTAGCCGCCCCTGATAACCACATTAGCATAGGAAAACAAACAAATGAATTTACTTTGCAACTTGCTTCCCACTCCAAAAGCTTCTCAACCCATTTTTATTTTGAGTTTTTGTTTTTTTTCTAAATATTTTTATTTATTAGGGGAGAGACTATCTATTACAAGAAATATAGAGATTCAAGAAGCAGCAAGTGGATTCGAACTCATGACCTCTACGTCATTAGGCTCCAACCTTGACCACAAGACCATTGACAAGTTTTTGAGTTCAAACCTATGATGACCACAAGGCCATTGGCAAGTTTTTGAGATCAAACCTATTATTATTATTATTACAAGACCATTGTCAAGTTTTTGAGTTCTAACCTATTATTATTATTATTATTATTATTATTAAAGTTAGTCCTAGAACTATTTATCAATTAGGAACTTTTGAAAAATTAGGTTTAAAACAGGTAGTCAAAACTACTGAAGAATCTATTTCCTTAAATAATGAAGAAATGTTTATTCAACTATTAAATGAACAAGATATTCGTCCTTATAGGGAAACTCATAAGTTTCTTCATATTGGATTAGTACAGGTTGCTTTTAAACCCTTAACTTTAGAAGGATTAACAGAAAGCTTTATAGCAGCTTTAAGAGATGGTGAAACCTTAATTGGAAACAATCTATTATGGGGGTAATAAAATCAAGTTTGGCTAATGGCCCTGTATATTTTGATGTTTATCCAAATTTACACCTTTCATTAACTGATGTTAATATACTTTATTCTTTAACATTAAATGTTAAAACCCATGGTTATAATTATGCACAGGGTTCTGAAGTAATTTGTATTTGTTATAGAATTTATTTCAAACCTTTATATAGCTTGAATCCTCATTGTAAACTGGTAAACAAACCAACGAATGAAACTATCATAATTGAAACTAATTTTAGTAGATCTGATATAACTACTAGAAGAGCTATCAAATGGGAAGAAATCACTTTTCCTGAAAATTGGACTATTGAAAGAGTTATGCCTCCCCAACCAATTATGCAATCTAATTTATTAAATGTAGTTCAGACTCCTGAAGGATCTATTACTTTAAATTTTGATAATAATCATAATAGGATGATAGGTAATACTTCTAGATTATCAAGATCTAGTTTTGTTCGTTCATTTATTTCTCCATTATATTATTTAGTAGACATCCCTTCTACATCTAGAAACTCGACATCTCATATTAGAGAAGAAAAAATAGATGACGATGTATATAATGAATCTAGAATAAATAAATTGCATATGCATAAAGATAATATTATTACAGGACATTCTGAAATGAGTTATAGTTTTAATGGATAATACACCAATTAATGATTTTAGTCCTGGTTCGGAAGCTAGGCGAGAAATTAAAGCAGAATTTAATTTATCCAGATGGAAAGCATTTAGGAGTTGGTTTTTTGGGAATTTTAATAAAATTCAACAAGAAGCTTTGCAAAAAGAATTTTATGATTGTTCAAAATACTTATATACCATTTATTCCTTGGTTTTTCACCACTTATGTAGAAAATTATATTTCGGTATTAGAGAAGAATTATAAATTATTGAATGGGCAAACCGTGAAAGAAGTTTATCCTCTTTTGCAAGCCTTTAAGTTTGAAAATTGTAATTTTCTTGCTCTTTCTAAATTATTTAAGAATGATACATTAACCGTTACATGTAAACAGATAAATTCTCTCTTACAAAAACATAATTATTCAAATCTATTTTTGAGTATTTTAGGAGAACATATTAGTTCTTTACATAAGAAAGTTGATAATATCATCCTGGTAATGAATAATACTGCTAATCATATAGATAATTCTACTCTTCCTATTCATGTTGCCTCTGCAAGCATTCAACCTCCCCCTGAAATTAAAGATTTTAAATTAAAACCAATTTCTGAATGGGAAAAATCTATAGAAGAATTTTTTTCTAAAATGTCTATAAATACTATGGATAATGATTTTATAAATCAGTTTTATGAAAATAATGAACCCAAACATGTTATTCAGCATCAAGTTAATAAACTTGAAAAATGGGCTTATAAACCTACTCAAAGATCATATTATTATAATAGACCTTCACCCATTGATGTTCTACATGAGGAACAAGAATGCCAATTAAATAATAGTTATAGTGGTAAAAATATTTATGAATGGAATATAGATGGTTATACGAATAAACAGATATATAATGTCATTCATAGAATGTTGATGTATTCCACTATTTGTAAAAGTGCTAATAACACTGATATTAATATAGCTAAAATGATAGCAGCTGATTTTACTAGTCAACTTAAAGGTTGGTGGGATAATTATTTGTCTTCTGTTAATCGTGAAATGATATTATCTACTGTTAAACAGGAAAATAATGAAACTATAGAAAATTTTGTTTACACTTTAGTTATAAACATTGTAGAGCATTTTACTGGTCGTTATTCTGATAATAGTGAGAATATTAGAACTTTATTACAAAATCTTCGGTGTAAAACACTGACTGATTTTCGTTGGTATAAAAATACTTTTTTAAGCAGAGTTATGGAACTCCCTTAGAGTAATAGTTCTCATTGGAAGTCTAAATTTATTAATGGCCTTTCCTCATTTATTCGGTGAAAGAGTTAGAAAAGCTCTTAGAGGGGTTGGTCACTCTATTCCTTATAATGATTATACCTATGGTAAGTTAATAGGAACTTGCACACAAAGGGGGTTAAACCTATGTAATGAGATAAAATTAAATCAACAATTAAAACGCCAAAATATGGTGGAGAGAAAACAATTGGGAGAGTTTTGTAGTCAATTTGGTATGGAGTTACCTGCTACTTATAAGAAGAAGAAAACTAATAAACCTGATTTTCCCAAATATAGGAAAAGGAGAAAATTCTCAAAGAAAAAATTAGATAAAAAATCTGATAGAAAATTGGAAAGAAAAAAGTATAAGAAAGATTTTTATGATAAAAATAAACTGATAGTTTGTCATAAGTGTAATAAGGTTGGTCATATGGCAAACAATTGTTGGACCAAGAAAAAGATTAATTGTCTTGATATAGATAATAATCTTAAAGATAAACTTTCTAAATTACTTTTAACATCGGATGAATCTGAAGATGAATTATATTCCGAGTTTTCTTATGAAGGAGAGTCGAGTGAGCTTAAAGCTATGGATAATGATTCTGTTATAACTACTTCTAGTGATTCTGAGTGCGAACCTTGTCTTATAGGTAAACCTTGTATTAAAAATACTAATGATGAAGAGTTTTATAAACTTGTTTCACAATTTCAAGAGATGGAAATGAATGTTCTTGATAATGATCAATAGAATTACTTAAAGTAATTAAAGAACCATAATTAAGATAAACAAATAATTGATCAAATGGGTAATACCCCAAGTACTTCAGGTACTGCTAATGATATTAGCAAAGAAGTGGTCTATAAGGAACCTTATTCTATGTCTGAAGTTTATAAACTTCTTAATACTAGACATGTTAGTAATAATCCTACTTCTTTAAAAGATATTTTAATTGAAGTTGAAAATCTTAAATCAGAAATTAAATTTCTTAAAAACAAAATTAAAGATTTCGATAATAGAATTTCAAATTTGGAAAATATTTCTAAAGATGTTAGGCATGAAAAAGCAAAAGAGGTTATTTCTTTAAAATATGAGAATACCTCTCAAAATGAATTTGAAAGAAATGAATTTTTAAATACCTTAGAATTAATAATTTCTCAGAAATGGTATATAAAGATTACTCTTTTAATTGATAACTATTTTTCTAAAAATTTACTGCATTACTCCCTCCATTCCTAAATATAAGATTCTTTAGACAATTTGAGAAAATTAAGGAAGTTGTCATTTTCACATAAATTTCCAATATTACCCCACCTTCCCTCTCTCTCACTAATACATTATAAAGAAAAGAAAAGAAAATATTGAGGTTATAATTGAAATAAATTGTTGACAACTAATAAAAGAACCTTAAACGACAATTAATTTAGATACCTAGATATCTCCTAAACGACAATTAATAAGGAATGGAGGGAGTAATTGATAGTGGTGCAGATTTGAATGTTATACATGAAGGTTTAATACCTACAAGATATTTTGAAAAAACTACTCATACGTTATCACATGTTGGAGGTCAAAAACTTTATATTAGTTATAAAATTCCCAAAGTATATATTTGTGCGGATAAAAAATGTATTCATTTGAGTTTTTTGCAAGTTAAAAACATTTCTAATCAAGTTATACTTGGTACTCCTTTTATTTGTAAAATATATCCTTTTACGAGAGTCGATAAAAATGGTCTTACAGGAACCTATAAAGGTGAATCTATTACTTTCAGTTTTATTACAAAACCTTTTACAAAGGCTTTACATGAAATTTATGACAATTCAATGAATAAGGAAAATCAATTAAATTTTTTGAAACAAGAAATCAATGTTTTGACTATTGAAGAAAACCTTAAAAATCCTAAATTACAGGATAAAATAAATATTATTACTAAACAATTTGGTTTAGAAATTTGTAGTGAACATCCAAATGCTTTTTGGGATAGAAAGAAGCATATTGTTGATTTACCTTATGAAACTGATTTTCAAGAGGATAATATTCCTACAAAGGCTAGACATTGCCAAATGAATTATAAATACTTAGAATTATGCAAAAATGAAATTTCTTCTTTATTAGAGAAAAAACTTATTGGCCGTTCTCAATCGCCTTGGTCTTGTACTGCCTTTTATGTTAATAAACATTCTTAACAAGAACGTGGTGTTCCTAGGTTAGTTATTAATTATAAACATTTAAATAAAGTTTTAAAATAGATTAGGAATCCTATTCCAAACAAAAAAAAAGATTTATTAGACAGATTATATGATGCTGTGATATTTTCAAAGTTTGATTTAAAATCAGGATATTGGCAGATACAAATTAATAAAAAAGAAAGATATAAAACTGCTTTTAATGTCCCTTTTGGTCAATATGAATGGTATGTTATGCCTTCTGGTTTAAAAAATGCTCCTTCTGAATTTTAGAAAATCATGAATGATATATTTATTCATTATAGTGAATTTATCATTGTTTATATCGATGATATTCTAATTTTCTCTAAAACAATTGAAATGCATTTTAAACGTTTTGAGATATTTAAAAAATGTGTTATAGCTAATGGATTAGTAATATCTAAACTCAAAATGTCTTTATTTCAGACAAAAATAAGATTTTTAGGTCATAATATAGAAAAGGGAAATATTATTCCAATTAATAGAAGCATAGAATTTGGTTCAAAATTCCCAAATGAAATCACTGATAAAACTTAGTTACTTAGATTTTTAGAAAGTTTGAATTATATTTCTCCTTATTATAAAAATCTTGCTCAAGATACGGCTATATTATATGACAGATTAAAAAAGACTCATAAACCCTGGTCTGTAGACCATACAAAGGCAGTCAAAAAAATTAGGAGTAGAGTTAAGTCTTTACCTTGTACAATGTTAAAAAATTATTGAAACAGATGCCTTTGACATAGGTTATTGGGGTATTTTAAAACAAATTGATCTAGATAATAAACAAGAATACCTGGTTAGATTTTATTCCGGCAAATAGAATGTAGCCCAGAAAAATTATGCAACTATTGCTAAGGAAATTCTAGCTATAGTCAAATGTGTCTTAAAATTCCAAGATGATTTATATAATAAAAAATTCATTATTAAAACTGACTGTAAGTCTGCAAAGTTCATGTTTCTTAAAGATTTTAAGCATGATGTTTCAAAAGAAATGTATGCAAGGTGGCAAGCACATTTAGCCCCTTTTGATTTTGAATTATTTATAAAAAGGGTGAAGATAATCATCATCCAGATTTTTTGACTAGAGAATATTTATGATTTGGTTAAATGGTATTATACAAGAGATAATTATAGAATCTTTAACAAAAGAAATGTGTTATGATGACATGGATTTACAATGTCATGCGACATTTTCAAGTATAATATACGAAATGGATTTAGATTTACAATGTGATGAGACATTTTCAAGTATGACATACGAAATGGATTTACATACAAATGATTTTAATATTGAAATCAAACTTCCTTTTCTGATATAGCTATGCAGGCTAGAGGACGAGGAAATTCCTCTTATTAAAGGTGGTAGAGGTAGAGGACCCGATAATATTGTGGTTTAACATGGTAACAGGAAGCTAATAGCTTCTAATATATCAAGTGTACCAAGTGTATTAATGATGATGAACTTCAGGCATTCCGGGAGTTTCAAAAACAAAAGAAATGTGATATCCCTTCCATTTCTAGTTCTAACTCTCCTTCTTTGGCTAGAATAGTGGAAGAAACCAAGGAGAAAGAAGAATTAATGATTAAAAATCATGAAGAAAGAGTTATACTCTTGTTAAGTGATGATGCTAAAAAATGGGCTGATCAGACTTGGGTTATTTCTGAGAGATACCTCAGTACAAACAATTATACTGGAGAAACGGGTAAAACTCAACAATATTATGAAGTTATACTCTCCAATAATGGATGTGAAATCCAACATTTTACCAGTGGTCATACCAAAGAAGTTTATAATTTCTCAAAGATTGTTATTAAAATGATTATATCCATTGAAGATTGGGGTATATCTCCATTTAGAGAAAGAATTTACCATCATACTACTCATAATACACAAATAAAGTGTAATTATTGGGATTATATCCAAGCATTCGATAAAGTTTTTTTATATGAGAACGAAAGAAGAAGTCATACTTGGTTTATTAAAATACGCGGAGATATTTATAATCACACCTTGCCAAATTGGTTTATTAAATGGTGGAAATTCTATGGCACATCAGAAGAAATCCTTCATACTCTTTTTAAGGAATTATTCACTGAATGGGAACAGGTTACTCCTAATCTTCCCCAGAAGATTTCTGCAAGGCCGATTCCAGGAATTATCCAAATACATTTCTTTATAGAGTTTTCAATCCCATGGATATGGCAGCATAAACCTATTGTTGGTTATATAGAGGACAATTTATTATGTCTTAAGAGATATTCTTCTACTCGATTTTGGGATACAATGATGAGGTAATATCCCATGACTAAGCAATTAAATTGCATTGATACAATTACTCTTATAAGAGAAAAAATTGAGAAATATAATCAATTAAAAATAGACGAAAAATTAAGGCTTAAATATGGAGCCCCTTTTGAGATGGAAACAAATCCATAATTAGAGTCAATGACTAATGCTGAAATTATTGAAAAAGGAATTAGAAATAGTACTTTTTAGAAAAGAAGTTAAGGATGCTGATTCCATGGCTTCAAACAGTCAAAATGTATTTGAAAGTTTGGCAAATTTAGAAGATGCGAATGATATTCAACCAAAATCTATACAAATGGCCTTATGTTCAGAAATAGAGGAGGCTTTTCGGGAGACTTTTCTCTCTCTACTCTTGTAATCTCACCTTCTTATCAATAAAAGTTTGAGGTTTATGTATATCTTGAAGAAGCCTTAAATTTCTGTAAGTTATTTTAATTTTCTAGTAATTTTATTTTATTTTTAAATTTCTTATTATAAGGATGAGCCTTATAGGCTAGATCATTTATGTTGAATTATGTCTGAACTAGGGAATTAATTAAGGAATCATGGTGAAGCTATTTTAATAAGTATGGTGATTCAAAAATCTTGAGTTTAGTATGGTGCAATGTGGTTTTGATAATGATCTGGCTGAAGTTATTTTGGGAAATATAAGGACGAACTACTTTTTAGCCCCCTTGAACCGATAGAGAGGCGTTTAGGGCGTCGGTGTAGTGGCTATTGATTTCTGGAAAATAATTCTCATGACGGCTTATTAATCATGTAAAAAGAAATATGAACAGTGGGACCCTTGCAAAAGTATCCTTAAGAGAAATTGGGAGTTACTCGGCTCTTATTGACCAGTAAGATCTAATATATTATTATTATTATTATTATTATTATTATTATTATGTGAACAGTACACATGACATATATATCTCAAAAGACACTTTAAATTCTGATTTAAAAGTAACAAATTATGTTCATCTTATCAATTTGGTGAATTCAAGTGAATTTGAGTTCAAACTTCTACTTCCTCTTAGTCCGATGTAATAAGTGTAGAATAAATAACAAAGATTGTAATAAAGGGTAATGAAGGATGATTAGGGGGATTCAAATATTCTCATTCTAAAATTATAAATATAAATAAAGATACAAGAAATTGTTAACCTTGTTTGTTAAAAAATTGATTATATTTGGGGCGCAGCCAAACCAGCATATTTTACTATATCGATATACAGTATTCATGTTGCATAAGTAAACTATTTATGAAATGAGATGATACTCTAATTACAATTTTACGTGAATGACTCATAAACTGAAAAGTCTCTCGAAAATTTGCCTCGTCAATTGAATCCGAGTTTAATACTTCAGGCTTTATAACCCAACCATTATGATGGACTTTCATCGTGTCTTTGAAGAATCCTAAAACAAGTTTATAATACAACGATGCTCCTTACCGTTTTCTTCTTTTATGATATTTGTGGGGGAAAATTAAATTTCGTGCATGAGTTTAAAAGTTTAAAACACACTGGATTATTAAATTATTAGTTCAACTGCTCATACAACCGACCTTAATTAGGTAATAAATATCATTTATATATTTCAACTATAATTTGTTCATTTGTGAATCATATTTGTGAATCATATTGAGTCGAGTGTTTGACCATCCTATCTTGTGTATTCATTTCTGCTTGGTTTGAGATTTTAAGTTTGGGTCTCAAACTAATCTCAAATTTAAATTGGGTCAAAACTTACAATCAATTACTTGTGGGTTATGTCAAGTGGATTTATGGGTTTTTTAGATCTTTTTTTTTTTTACTTATTTTTATATTGAGTCTCTATCCAAATGTGGTTTGAGTTTGAGTCTCAGACCAAACCAAACTCAAACCAGACCTTGTCCAAACATAAAATTCATAACTCAAAAGCAATACTGAGATTTTCTAGGTAGTTTAGTATAAATTAAAAAAGAAGAAGACAATAATTATTTTTACTATTATACCTTAAGTCTTAAGTATCTAAATTATCTCTTTTCATCTATAACACGAATAAGGGTAATTTTAGAAAAACATGTTTAAAAGTTAGAAAATAACCTCTATTTTGAAACAAGAAAGAAAGTCTAAAAAGACATTATTGTTAAAAGAATGGAGTAATTAAAGTCTGACGTGTTCTATTTAATGGCAAAAGTTTAAATTATTGACCAATTAAGTACTTACGTGCTTAATTTGACTCGACTGACTTGATATCCGATCCCTCAAGTATTAGAACGTCTTAGGAGGCAGTCCGGATCCTATGCGAAATATATATTTTTTCCAGTATATATAGAACGCCTCAGAACATGTCTTTTGAGATATAAAAATAGGTGTTTCGAGCTTAGAATATGTATTTTGAGATTCAAAAACATGTGTTTTGTGCTTAAAACAGGTGTTCTGAGATTCAAAAATAGGTATTTTGAAGAACAACTGTTATGAGTATCATAATTTGTGTTTTTTTAAATCAATCTTAACCGTCAAAATTTTAATCCAACGGCCGAAAAAAGTTCCGCACGTGCATAACTTACACCATTCCGCACTGGAGCCGTGGCGTTTAGGAGGATATAAAGCAGAGACTAGATGCAGTGGTATTTTGGGAACATTCACTTTATCCATTTATTATCGAATATTATGTATGTCTCCTATCTCTCTCAACCCAGACTCTCAATTATTGAGAACTTAATGGGTAGTTACTGTTGTATTGTTGTAGGCAGATTTGTAAATTTCATCCCTAAACATAACACATTTGGTAATTTTGGTCCATGTTCTTTTATTTTTTGTTTTTTGAACCTTAAACATTTTGCGTTTGGTAGATATGGTTCTTCCATCCACAACTGTTGCGGAAATAATTAATTTTGATTTTTTTAAATTCTGCAAGAAACCATAGTTAATTTGCAAAAACAAATTGCAAATTGGCGCTAGGAGTACCAAAACATAGTACGATTTTTGTGATTTTGGTCTATATCTTCATCCCTCATCTCTTCTTCTTCATCCAACTCATCCAACCAAACTTTGCTCAATTCCATTTTCAACCTTAAACAAATTGAACAGGTGGGCTTCAAATTGTTTCTGAATTTTACAAATTACTCCTTCATTTTTTCTCTGTTATTTTTCTCTGTTCTTTGATTTTGGGATTTAATGGGTTCTTGTTAATGTTTTTCATTTGCTTCTAATTCTGAGTTATTTTCATTGGGTCTGATTGATGAAGAATCAGAGATGTGGAAGATGGGGTGCCTATGGGTGAGTTGAAGAAGAAGATGAATAGATGTGGAGTGGGGCTGTGAGGTATGGTGGGTCTTTGGGTGGAGTGAGGGTGCGGGGATAATGGTGGGTTGAAGAAGAAGAAGAAAAAAAAAAAAGGAGTGGGGGTACCTCGAGGTGCGTGTGGGGTGAGCGAAGAAGAAAAATGAGAGACGTAGGGTTAGTATGCGGAGGTAGGGGTCTTTGGGTGAGTTGAAGAAGAGAGATAAGGTGGAGGGTTAATTTTAGTGTTTTTTAAGAAGAATATTGGTTTTCCCAAAACTGCCCTTTCAATTTAGTGTTGTTGACTGACAGTTGACTATCACGGTTGTGGACAGAAGGACCATGTCCACAAAACGTAAAATGTTTAATGTCCCAAAAACAAAGACAAAAATAAAAGAATAGGGATCAAAATCACAAAACGTATTATGTTTAGGGGCAAAATTCACCAATCTGCCTATTGTTATAACATAAATCTATAATATATAAAGTTAGGAAAAGTTGAGGTAGAAGTTTGAGGGAGTGACATGTGGCATTTTGTGGAATGTGGACCAATTAGAAACTTACATGTGGCAATGTAAGCTCTCTAAAATGCAAAAGATGTTGTGCTCCATTAGCTAATAACTTAAGCTAAAGTTTTAAATTGCTATTTAGATCAAATATGAAGTAAGAAATTTTAGCTATAAGAAATTTTAGCTCTATACATACACACACAAACTATAAATGAGTACTCCCTCCATTCCTAAATATAAGACTCTTTAGACAATTTGAGAAAATTAAGGAAGTTGTCATTTTCACCTAAACTTCCAATATTACCCCACCTTCCCTCTCTCTCACTAATACATCATAAAGAAAAGAAAGGAAAATGTTGAGGGTATAATTGAAATAAATTGTTGACAACTAATAAAAGAACCTTAAACGACAATTAATTTGGATACCTAGATATCTCCTAAACGACAATTAATAGGGAATGGAGGGAGTATTAATTATAACATACAACTAATGATATAACTCATGTATTATTGTTAATTGGAATTGGAAAAGTTTGAACTATAATGAATTATGATGTTTCAAATGACTTTTGGAGTTCTTATTCATGTAAGGGAATTTTAAAAGGCATGTATTAATGTTAATTGGAATTGGAAAAACTTTAACTAATGTTAGTTATCATGTTTCAAGTGACTTTTGGAGTTCTCATTCATGCAAGGAAATTCTAAAAGGGTTAATTATAAATTATAACTCATGTATACTTAACTCCCAAGACTCTTCAAGTTCATATAAAAAAGAAATATGAACCAACATACTTAACTTAAAGTTCATTAGTTATATTAATGAATGAAGTAGAAGAGTTTTGTAACTTTTATTATAGTTGTTTAGTTTATTAGTCATATTAATGAATGAAGTAGAAGGGTTTTGTAACTTTTATTATAGTAATTATATTTATTTAGTTCATTAGTTCTATTAATAAATGAAGTAGAAGATTTGTGTAACTTTTATTATAGTAATTATATTTATTTAGTTCATTAGTTATATTAATGAATAAAGTAGAAGAGTTTTGTAACTTTTATTATAATAATTTTATTTATTTAGTTCATTAGTTATATTAATGAATGAAGTAGAAAAGTTTTGTAGTAATTATATTTATTTAGTTCATTAGTTATATTAATGAATGAAGTAGAAGAGTTTTGTAGTAATTATATTTATTTAGTTCATTAGTTATATTAATGAATGAAGTATAAGAGTTTTGTAACTTCATTCATTAATATAAAATTTTGGGTTTTTATGAATCAATGAAGTGCCTTTTTAGTTTCTTCTAACCAACTATATAAATCAAAACCAATCATGCATTCCCTCAATAACTTAAATATGAAAAAAAGAAAAATTAGATTTGATCAACTAAAAAAGAAAAAGAAAATATCAGTTTCCAATACTTTATTATTTCCCTAATGAAAGACTCTTGATATTCTATAACAATAAAAACTTTAATAGTTAAAAATATAATATAAAAAAATAGGTTTCAAAATACCATTCTTTTATCAAAGAAATGACTTTTCATATTATAAACAACAAATTATAATGACTATTTAAATAAAAAATAATCTTTCAAAAAATGGTTTTTTAATTTCTCTAAGAAAGTAACTTTTGACTTTCTCGGGAAACCAAAAAGTCTAAGAGTTTATATATTTTATTTATTGTCATTATTATTGTTATTATTTTGTCGGTTAGGAAAGTTCAAGCGTTTTTTCTTCTTATAAATAGAGAAATGATATGAGCAAATATGTCATGGTATTCTTGGTTTTAATAGATAAGAAATTCATTTTTTTTAAATAATGCAATTCATGTTTTCACTTGATATATTAATTTATATGTTTATGAACAAACATCTAATAATTTTGTTTAGAGACAAATTATTTTTCAAGTACCAAGTTGAGAGAATATGTGTCTCAATTTCCAGAACATGTGTTTGTTGATTGAAGACAGAGAGCTTGCCACCTGAAAAACATGGGTAATAGAAAATCTTAATACTTGATTCAATTTTTTCCTTGCCTTTTTTTTCTACGGAATTATTTCCTTGCTTTTGTTTTGTTTGCTATGTAATTATTTTCTTACTTTTATTTGTTAGAGAATGAGGATGGATAACATGTAATACGCTATAGAGGGTGAACATTTTTTTGTGTGCAGGTATAATGGCTCTTAAAGGTTCCCAAAATAAGCTTCTTGAAGATGAGTAATTAGAGAGTGGGCGCAAAAAAAATTGACGGGAAAAGGGGGTGCTAAGTAGCTCTTTAGTGACAGAAGGCAAAAAAATGTAGGCTAAGCTTCTTTGAGGATTGTTTTTTGTATTTTGTTATATTTATTTCATTTGAATATATATTATATTAGAACAATTATAAAATATGAAGGCTATTTTGTTTTCTAGAAAAAAATAATATTTATGATGGTTTTGTTCTTAGACAAAAAGAATGAATTAGCAAGTTTATGAATAAAAAGTAGAATTATTACATCTTATCTAAATTTATTTTGAGACATATTAACATGTTTTTCAGTTTCAGTTATATCTCTAAGAAAAATGCAAGTTAGAAAACATGTACGACATTATCAAAAGAGATACAAATTAGAAATACAACCGCGCATCGCGCGGGGATCAAACCTAGTAATAAAGTATACTGAAGGGAGAAAGAGTGCCTATTTTTATTTTTGAAACCTCAAAAATGAGAAAGAAAGAAAAAGTAAGCCAGTGAACTTCTTAACTACTTTTATTGAAATGGAAAAGGCAGCTCCGGTCACTCTCAAGTTGCGCCGTCTTTGCTGCTTTGCAGGAATACATCCACCTTTTGCCATATGATGGAAACAAAACAAAAACGACGAATCAAATTCACAAGTGTGTGTGTATATATATATATATATATATATATATATATATATATATATATATATATATATATATATACACTCTGTAATGCATCCAACTTCTCAGGCAGGGACGATTCTAGGTGCGGGACAATCGCCCCCGAGATTTTTAAAAATATTACTAAATATAGTAATTTTTATATATATTTCGAAATTTTTTATCAAGTTCGCCCCCCAATTTTTTTTTTTTTTGCAGTTTTTATAGGTAGATCGGTATACTATTGCAGTTTTTGAGCCCCCAAATACAATTCCTGTCTTCATCCCTGTTCTTAGGTAAGGCTGAATTTTTTATCTACAAAGTTCAATAGTCTAGTATTGGACTTGGACTTGGCAAAAAAAAAAAGTATTGGACTTGTAGCTTCTTTTTTTCTTTTTTTACTTGTCTTGTAGCTTGAAAAGTCTCAATTTGATGGCTAAAATTATGAGAAACCATAATGGAGTAAAGTCACTTTAAAAAAAAATTCACTTTGGCCCCAACTCTTTTTTTTCTTCAAATAATTCATCTTTTATGAAACTCAAAATAAAAATATCAAACAAAAACTCTATCTAATCCTACGTAGGTCAATTTTATCACAAAAATGAAGTGAGAAGAAAGGATGGACATGCCTAAAATCAGCAGAAAATGGCTTCATATATTATAATAAATAAATAAATAAAACTACTATTCTGGTTCAATAAACAGATATGCATGACCAAGAAAATAACTGAAGAAGATACCACCAGACTTGCACTTGAGTATAATGGAAATTTATGTCTCAACTAAATCCAGTTACATGAAAACAATGGAGAACAACTTAAGAACTTTGCATTTTTGTAAATGTATTCCACAAATGATGAAATTAAAATTGGAAGAACGAGCACGTTGGGAGGAGAAAATCCAAGAAGTTAATCACCTGGGGGCGGGGGGCCAGAATTCGCTGCTGGTGACACTTCAAGAACAATTACGAGTATGCAATAGGCAGAACGGTAATAAAATCCTAAACCCCGAACTAAAAAGGAAAAAAGGAAGGAAAATAGTTATAAGGAAACAGCACTACCGAGTCTTTCCTGGGGAGTTTTATATTTGCCCCGAAAAACTCCTGCTGGTAACCTTCGTCTGTAGGCATTGCAGGAGCCTCCTGGAATTGAATTACTTGACTACTGAAGCTTTGGGAACACAAAAGGATTAGATGATAAACATGATTGATTTTCACACTAGACAATCTCAATTTCATACTTAATTGAATAACATGAATTAATTCCACTATGATCCCCGAGTAACCTGATAGATTTCTCCAACATGTTCACTTTGAGTTATACTATTCAGCAAGCCGAGAATATACGGGCACAAATCCAAGGAATCTGTAACGCCCGTTTTAGCAAGCAAATGGAGATCCCTGAACAATTGTCATCTCAAAATTATTTTCCAGAAGGGACTTTACAAGTTGTACAAAACAATTGTTGGCGCTAGATGCAGCATATGGTATAAGTAAACAGAAGAAATTGTTCGAGATATATAACTACAGAGTAGGGTGAAACTAAAACTCGGGACTCTAGTAAACACATTAGTACTGGATAAGAGTTTTGCTAAGTTGAGGTGACATCGTTTACCAAACGAAGAAAAGAATGTAAAAATGCCCTAGCTTGTACTTTATTCAGAAACAAAAACAAACAACAAAAAATAGCAGAATATGAATTAACGGCCACTTCAAAACTAATACAATAACAGAATATGAATTATGACCGGATCCTCCTAGACTATTGCTCAGGATCGAAATCCCAAGAGATATTCCTGGGTGCATTCATGCATATGAGAGTTCTTCCCTTAGCAGACTGCTAAACTCTATCCCATTATTGTTTACGCTCTCCATTACTATACTGCATTTCTTATTTTCTTTACATAATTTAAAATTGACTATCCAACAAAAGCGTATGTGGGTGAACGAACAGGAAGAAAGCAAACACAACCAGAGATTGCAAATTATGGAACAAATTCTACCTTCTATACCAATTACCAAATTAAATAGGGGAGATCACATATGAAAAGTTTCATGAGGAGAAATGCAGCAAAATAAAACTAATGCCCTATGTTACTTGGACTCGGGTACGGGTGTGGGGTACGGGTGTGTATTTAGGTGTCAGATATTTAAACATCTTAAATAAAGGAATTTGGGGAACGGGTGCGGGGATACGGAAATAAATTCCAACCGTCTCCCATTATTCTCTCCCCATGTGCTAATTAATAGTTTATTAGTTTAAAAAAATCCAATCGTCTCCCATTATTATTCTCTCCCCCCATCGTCTTTCCCTCTCCCTAACACTAATTTCTTCTCTTTCTTCTAACAAATTTGCAGCTAGTACAGATTCAAATCACTAGCCAATTTCCCTTGTTTGACTCATATGCCCCTCTCTATTCCATCTTCCCTTCACTTATTGCTTGAATTTTGTTCAAGCTCCTTCATCCGTCCAAACTCCAATCTCCAATCGCCGTACATTCGATTTCCAGTCAATTTCCAGCGACAGCAACAATGGGTGTCGGCGGCGATGAACTTTCAAGAGTTGGTCAAAGTACCCATTCGCAGTTGACCATGTCAGGTACGTATTCCATACCCATACCAACGTCGTACCCTGTCGACACGGGTACGGCGTGACTAAACGGAGAGTTCGAGTAACATAGCTAATGCCTTCCTTGAAAGGTCAATATTACAATTGGAAAACATCGGGACTAGGACATTACAAGGTTCTACGCAAATTTAGACCCCAATAATCAAGGGCTTATAAGATGGTTGTAAACACAGAGTTCATACACTTCTCAGAAAAATATATGCAAAGCTAAACATGCTTCAGATACTGCCTGAAATCAAAACTTTATACTCCAATAAACTTGATGAAATGATGGTACCTCATGAAAACGAAACAAACGGTGTAGTCCATGTTCAGATCAGGTGAATGCAACAACCTAACTATTTTCAGCAGCCATGGCCATCTCTTTTCGCTTCAACTCAAGTACCATTCGTTCATTCTCAAGTTTCATCTTTTCATTTTCTACCTTCATCATTTCTAGTTCCCAGTCTTTCTTCTGGCTAAACCTTTGCCATTTGAACCTCTCTCTTTCTAGTTCCAACCTTTCAGCCTGAATTTGTATTTTTCGTTCTTCTAACTGAAGAGAGCGATGACTCATCCACTGCTTTTGTAACAGGTTTGCTTTCAAACCATCAGGTGAAACTGGATACGCATCAGCATTGCTGCTCTGGGGCCGACAATTTAAATTTTTTTTACAGTCTAAAGAACTCAAAGAGTTACCAAAACTAAGATCCGCATGACCATTGCTTTGTTTCATCCTCTTTACAGGACCTCCCTGAATGCCGAAAGCCACATGATCCCCATGCAAAGCATGAGTTTCTTCATATTCATCGTGATCATCTAGGTCAGCGTCCTGATCATCCTCATCGTTATCGTCATGTGGGTGCCTTCTTGCATTACTGTCATCAGAGTCATCTCTGCTTCTTAATGCCAACCGCAATGACCGCTGCAATTCCAAGTCGGGAGGTAAATGTAACCTGTTCCCGTTATGGTAAGAACACATCTCTTCATAATGCAAATGCTTGGAGCTGAGAATTTTCCTGACTTCCTCTTTTGCTTTCTCCGATATGTGGTTCATCATGTCCAGAAGTGAAGGATTCTCCACCACCTCACAAGAAGTTCCCCTCCCGAGGATCTCATTTAATCTCTTGTACCTTTTATTAAGGTCATTGAACTTATCCTCACATTGTTGTGGTGACACAAAATGACCCCTTTCAGCCATGACCTTTGAGATCGATTTCCATTTTCCCTTCTTCTGAAGATTCGCATATTTTCTTCTTGCTCCACCACCATACTCTGCAGCAACCTCCTCGCCTATGTAAGAAACAGCAGTAATTAACAATCTAACCATCGTATCAGTCCATTTCACTCGTTGCCATGGAAATGCATTTTTCCCTTTACTCCCCGTCATTGTGGCCATCACCACCATCTTCTGCAAAGTTTGTCTCATCCTCATCACTAAGAGATTTCGCCTTCTCTCCCTTATTGAAATCAGCAGACAAAGAAATAGAGTGATCATGGTCTTGAGTGCTTCCAATAGTTAGGGGGAAATTCTCATGAATTGTGGGTTGACCAGTCGATCCTTGCCGAGGATGTGGCTGATGAAGAGCAAAGGGGTGTTGTTGGTGATGATGAACTCTCATAGACCCCGGCAAATCCAAACCCACAATCGGACCGTTTCCCGGAATCATACTCCCTAATGGTAAATTCCCTTCCATTGATCCACAAAAATAACAACAAATTTCGAGATCAAATCTTCAGATAATCCTTTTCAAGCAATTCAATTATTACTCTGTCAAAAATTCTTCAAAGAGCCCTAAAATTAAAACCCTTGACCATTTACACTTTTATCTCCACATATATGAAAGCCCTCCTAAGATTATATATCCAAGTTCCTAAATCATTAATTAAGTACAAAATTTTCACCTAACAGTGACAAATTTACAGAATTAAGACCTAAATAATTCTATATCCAAAACCAGATTGGTAAAATAAATTAAACACAGAAAAAGAAACCCATTTACACCAAAACCCCAAATAATAAAAATACCAACTACACAAATCAAAAAGACAAATCAAAAGCAGCAATCTTTTCCAAAACCAATCAAAGCAAAAAAAAACATTTTTCAGCACACAGGAAAACCCACAACTACTTTTGGTTCAAAAACTTACATGTAACTAACGACCCAGAAAGAGAGATCAAATTTCGATGATATGAGGCCAAGGATTTGGGGAGAAATGTAAGAACGTCACATCTGAACACAACCCTCAGAAGAACAGCAGAGAAAGAAGATTGAAGCAAATAAAAAATTGTTAGCAGCCAATGAAGGGATTTTCGAGATACAATGTATGAAAGGATTTAAAGGTCCCACTTGCACCACGGCTCCTATGCTAAACAAGGCTGAATTCAGGGACAAGTTATCGGCCCGTTGGATTTTATACTTTTTGATTCAATGGCTGTATCAAAATAGGAGTATTTTAGGGATAAACTTTGAGCTATTTTTTCTCTTTCTTACTTTTAATTGGGAGAAGATATTTTTTGCGGGAAAACGAATTTTAAAAAAACATGTGTTCTCTGTCAGAGAACATGTTCTCTAACGAAGAACATGTGTTCTTCTTCAGCCGCAACTTTTCTCTCTCCTCGGTAATCCAATCGATGTGACGGTTGCGTGTTACTTTTTATTGTTATTATTATCATTTATTTGTAAAATTACATATGTACCTTTTCATTATATAATATTTTTTTTATTATTATTTTTTAAGTCAGCCGCAACTCTTTTCTCTTCAGATCTGAACCGTTCAAAATTCCATCTGACGGCTAGAATTGTTCAGCACGTGCGGAACTTTGGCTGTTCCGCACAGGAGCCGGACGGGTCCACTTGGGTGTATCACATTGACATATTGGCAAAATTAGGAAGAGGCCAAAAAAAGCTTACGCCACAATGAGACAAAGCAAGCATAGGGCTTTAGAAGAATAATAGTAGGAGTACTATGTAGTCTGAAGATTCTCTAGAATAAATACCATGAATTTTGTTGCAGTTTGTAATAAAAGTTTTTTGTTGGAGAAAAGAAAAAACAAAATATTTATCCAATCATATAGCGAATGTGGATGAATGTGATTATCGCCGTTTGGAATGAGGAAAACGGAAGGAAAAGACGAGACAATAGTGATTAAATAAAACATTTAATTTTGAATAGAAAAAATATGTTATAAGTATTTTTTATCAACCGTCAATAGTGACCCCACTAGGGGTGGTGCGTCAACAAAAGGAGAATTCTCTCAAAACAATTCTTTCCGACCATGTCGGATACCAAAATTTTCTAAGTCTCTCATTGTCGCCACTGCGCGTGTGTGCCGACCGGACGATGAGCCTTATCAAAGGTTGGGTTCCTATGGCGTTGAATCAGCACGATGCCACTGATATGTCAACAAGCCATCGTTTTTGTGTCATCAAGAAGGAAAGTCCGGTGCTGCTTGGACTTTTGGCAAGTCGCCTGAATCTGTGTAGTACTCCAATAATGGAGAATGAACCGGGAAGAGAGGGTTGTAGAATGATACAATTTGTGTTGTTTGCAAGACAAAGAATGGAAAGGAAATTGTTGGTATGGGAAGTTTGCTTTCGCCGTCAATGGAGTTTGGTGAAGGTGAAGTTTTTCTTTCACCGGCAATGGAGTTAGGGCGGATTTTTGTCTGGGTTTCTGGCTTTGCCGCGAAGTGGGGGATGGCGATGGTGAAATCCAATTAATTGGGACAAGCCTACTAAGGCAGATCGCATATCATCATGTAGCTTCTGAGTTTAGGAGTAAAATGGCAATGGAGGGGGAAAGAGTATCGCCGCAAACGGAGGAGATCGCCGGAGTTTATAGAGTTCCGATTTGCGCCGGAGTTTATAGAGTTCCGATTTGGAGGCGGGTTGCCAATTTTGGTTTGGATGAACCGGGTCGGAGCTCTGACCCGTGACTGGAGCAATGGATCCACAAACGGGACATCTCTTTGGGTCATACACTCCTCGAAATGGGCATAATCCTTATTGGGCTATCAAAGGTTGTGGCCTTTGTTTTGTCTGGGTCACTTTCTGCTGGGCTGTCTGGGACAGGCCCAACTGTAGTTTTTGTTGGTATGCCTAGGCCTGAACAATTTGGCCCCTTTTTTGGGGATTTAAGTACTGAAACTAAAAATGGACCTCTTTGGAAGCAATTTTCTTATTCAAATATGATAGATTTTTCCTCAGGTTCATTTACTGCAACTAGAAACTCTTCAACGGGGGCTCCTGGCATTAACCAGGGTAAGGTGGAAGTCGTAAATCGGCTCCGCCAAAATCCATGAGTCACTTCTTTGGGAATTGTCCAAAACTTAGCAACTATTGGACAATTTAAAGCACACACAAATCTAGTAATTTTTTAATTTTCCTAATAAAGCCGCTTAACGACCTCATGATTAATATCATGCTAGTTTTTAAGTTTTTACCTGGTCTTAAATTAGGTTTTATTTCAAGTTTTTTTAAGCAATAAATGGAGGCGTCCGTTTTAAACTTGGAGAAGCATCCCTCGAGGTAGAGATATGAGGATGAAGTTTTATGCGATGTGGTTCCCATGCAAGCTGGTCACCTTCTTTTGGGAAGGCCGTGGCAGTTTGATCGACGTGTACAGCATGATGGCTTCACCAACAAGTACTCATTCACGTTCCAGCAACGAACAATCACCCTAGCCCCACTAACTCCCAAACAAGTATTTGAGGATCAAGTGAGGATGGAGAAAAAAAAATGAGTGCACAAGAGAGTGAGAATGAGCAAAAGAAAAAGAGTGAGAAAAACAGTAAGGCCGAAACAAGTGAGGAAAAAGAAAGAGAGAAATATTCGGCCAAAGAAGAAAAAATAGAGAGAAAAAAGAATTTCTTTGCAAAAGCAAGTGAGGTTAAGCGAGCATTGTTTTTCAAGAAACCTATAATTGTACTTTGGTACAAAGAGGTTCTTCTTACTACTAACCAACTTAACCATTCTTTGCCTAGTATTGTTGTCTCTATTTTGCAGGAATTTGAAGATGTATTCCCTGATGACGTACCACCTGGTTTACCACCTATTCGAGGAATTGAACATCAAATTGACTTCGTTCCCGGCGCTTTGATTCCAAATCGACCAGCTTATAGGAGCAATCCGGCGGAGACGAAGGAGCTTCAGAGGCAAGTAGAGGAGCTAATGGAGAATGGGAAAGTAAGAGAAAGCATGAGTCCTTGCGCAGTTCCTGTGATGACCCGTAATTTCGACCCGTAATTTCGGTACCAATTTAAAGGTTAGTATTATATTATTTGATAAGGTTAAAAATGTCATTTAGATTAATTAACAAGGGTAAAATAGTCCAAACAATAAATTAGTAATTTTATTAAAAGACAAGGGCATAATAGTAATTTTAAAATTAAGAAATAAAAGAAAATGAAGAAAGTTGATGTTTATCCTATTCTTGCGCACCAAGAAAACACAAAATATTCACATTACAAGTCCCTGAGTTACATGTTATTTACACAAAATAATATTTATACAAAAAGTCCTTGTAAGTTCAAGAAATTGCTATTAAGATCCCTAATTCCTACTATAAATAGAAGGCCTTGGCCTCCATTTCATTTGCACCTTTCCTTAAAGGGAAATTCTCCCTCAAAAACTCTCTCTACTCTCCCGGTCCAAATAAACTTCTGGAATCTCTGGCGGTGAATTTGGCTGCGATAGACAGGTATCTTTATTTGAATATGTTATCATAATCCTGCAATAATAAAGTTAGGTTAATCGGGCTCATAAAAGAAAGTAGATTATATTCTCTGAGACTGTTGTGCCCGAGGATTGTGGAAACGCAATCCCGGGAGCATTCGTGACCCACCCCACTGGTGGAGACTTTACTAATCGGATTTTTGTCCGGTTAAGACGAATGAACCAGATGAATATAAGTCTACATTCTTAATTGATCCTAGACTAGAAAAGAGTAACATATATTTTGCATTATATTTAAAATTAAATAGACATTAAGCAAATAGAAATATCCAGTTATAATATTGGAAAGCGAACAAGAGCATTTCAATATTAGAACTTGGAATCACTTATCATCCTTAACATTGAAAATATTATTTTGTTCTAAGAATATTTTAACCTGTTATTGAAATAGTATTTTCATAATTTTCTACTTTATTTTCAGATTGAGAATAGGAAGAAATAAGAGAACTTTTATTTACCTTGCTTTCTTTTAAAGAAATCAGATCAAATCAGAAAATAATACCAAAAAGTAGCAGTAGCAATTCCAGGCTACAATAATAGTATTACGGGGAAACGGGAGGTGGTGTTCAGCAGCCAAAATAGGTAAGTGTAATAAAGGTGATAGTAAAAATACTAATAGCAATCACAGTAACTGCAATAAAAAGGAATTGAATAAAGATTTAGAAAGATAGTAATAATAATAATTAAGAAAACGGGAAGGTATAATAATCATAATAGCGATAATAATTATAATAGCTATTATACAGTAAATAAAAAGGCGAAATAGTTACCTTCGCCGGAGCACAGTCGGAGAGTCGGCGGAGTGATGGCAGAGGCGAGACGATGGCGGAAGATCTGAGAAGAATTAAAATAAAATAGAAATAGAAATAGAAATAGGTAAACAGAAAAAATAAAATAGAAAATAAAAGAAAAAAGAAAAAAAGGAAAACAGACAACATACCTCACCGGAGTCGGAGCCACTGCCGGAGATGCCGGAAGGAGAGTAGCGGCGGTGTCTCGGTGGCGGCAGCAGCGGTGAAGATCTGAGAAGGAAACAAAGAAATATTTATTAAACTTGAAAAATAAAATAAAAGGAAAATAGAGAGAGAGAGAGAGAGAGAGAGAGAGAGACAAACCTGAGAGGGTGAGACGGTGACGGAGGAGAGGCGGCGGCAATGGTGATGGAGTCGCGGCGGCCGAGCAACGGAGAAAAGAAAGGAGAAAGAAGAAAGAACGGAGAAGAAGAAGAATGAGGAGAGGAGAAGAAGGGAGACGGCGGCGATGAGCTGCGGTAGAGAGAGAGAAAGAAAAGAGGGCGGAGAGAAGAAGAGAAGAGAGACCGAGAGGAGAAGAGGAAAGGAGAGGAAAAGAGAAAAGAAAATAGAGGAAGAGGGAGGGGATGCAGTCAACGGAGAAGGAGGAAGAGGGAAGAGAGCGGCGGCGGTGGTGAAGAGCCGCGGAAGAAGAGGGAGAAAAGGGGGAGGCGGCGGCCTCTCCCCCATGGAGAAGGAGAAGAAGAAGAAATGTGAATTAGGGCTGGGGTTGTCCCTTAAGAGACTTTATATACTCGGGACTAAACATGCAAATAAAATATTAGCACATAAAGTCTTATAAAATTCTTAAATTACAAATAAGTCCCGAATGAACTACTTTATAGTTAATTGGACTATATAACTAGAGAAAATACTTAAGAGAATAATTAAAATAAAATATATCTGAAATAACTTATATTCGGAGTTCGGAATAACTTTTATAAATTACATTTTAGTCCCTATAGTTTTATAATTCGTTTTCAAGGCTCGTTAAAGCCTATA
The DNA here is from genome assembly GCA_026122235.1 of Vinca minor. Classification (NCBI taxonomy): domain Eukaryota; kingdom Viridiplantae; phylum Streptophyta; class Magnoliopsida; order Gentianales; family Apocynaceae; genus Vinca; species Vinca minor. Next base: position 11,533,409 of record JAOCZM010000011.1, on the reverse strand, counting down.
AACTACTTCCGGAGAATTTATAAGACTAATAATAATTTATATGACATATTTATGTCTTTGAAAGAGTAGAAATATCAAAGGATGAATATTTACAGTTTAGTCCCTGAACTTTAGGAATTTACACAAAAGACCCAAAAGCCTAGAAACTTAGTTTGAATATGTTTAGGCATATTAAGTCTTGCATATTATTAAGTCTTATAAGTATTTCCTAAAGAATTGGTATTTGCACAATAGGTACAGATCTTGAGGAAAGTACGAACGAAGAGGCTAAGGTGAGTTCCCTCCCAAAACCGGAGAACTTGTTTATAAATGTGTTTTATGAAAATTGTTTTATAAATGAAAGTTGAAATATTTTTGAAAGGAATTCTGAAAAAGTATTTCTGAAAAGTATTTATTGGAAAGTATTTTTTTTAAAAAAGTATTTCTTGGAAAATATTTCTGAAAAGTATTTCTGGAAAATATCCGAGCGACAACTACGAAATTCACGAAGAGGGCGCTTACACTGCACACACATTTGGTAGCCCTCGTCCAGGCCATTGGGGAGTCTCGTACTGATACGAGGCTAGTCACCTGTCATAGGGCATCTCGCACTTTGGTTTTGGACACTCTGTTTATCTCTTGGGATCCCGAGGCTCGTGTGGGAATCGTTAGGGGACAGGGAAAGCAACTGGTCGATTGTATTCCCTACGTGCACCACATATGGTTCTTAATTCTGACGGCTAACATGTCTCCGGGGTTAGGAGGTTTAACTCAGGAGCTGTTGGTATTTCTGACGCCAAGCCGCGGTACCCCGGCTATGGCTTTATAATTCTGACAAGGGGATGAGGTAGATAAATCGTATATACGTCTGGTGTGAGGCTGGTATTGACTAAAGAGTAATTGACTTGGCCGGTCATGCACTCTTTTATTTCTGAATCTGATATACGGAATGGTCTTTTTATTCCGGTGGATATTTCTGAAATTGAAAAGAAAGAGCATTCCAGTTAAAGCAAATGTTTTTCTAAAAAAATTTCTAATTGGTTTTGAAAGAAGATAAAGAAAACGTTTTTCTGAAATAAAATGATTTTGGAAAAGGAAAAGTATTTCTAAATAAAGGAAGTTTCTCCGTGTCTTCAAAAGAAAAATGTTTGCGAAATAAAATGAGTTTCAAAATCACTATCACACACTTCACTGGGGACTCACTGGGCTATTTATAGCTCACTCTTTCTCTGTTTTCTGTTTTAGTCCTTGCAGGATTGAAGGTTTAGAACAAGAACATTCTGAGATGTAGAGTTGAACCAAGACAAAGAATTGAGTCAACGCTAGACACAAACCTATATTAGAAGATTTTGGAATCAAAGTGCGCAGCGAAAGCTTGGGATTAGAAATCTGTACATTGGGATTCAGTCTAAGACCGAAGTCAACTTAGAAATAATAGAATAGTTTAGAAAAAATTTATCCACTTGTGATTTATATTGTAAAAGATAGAACCCGAGTCTCGAGAGGCACAGCGGCGCACTGCGGCGAGAGGGATCGGGCGTCACGATTCGAGTCATTCTAGTGCCCAAAAAAAGACGAAACATGGAGAATGTGTGTTGATTGTCGAGCCATTAATAATATAACGGTAAAAGTATCGACACCCTATTCCTCGTTTAGATGATATGCTAGATGAATTGCATGGTTCTTGTGTGTTTTCAAAAAATTGATCTTAAGAGTGGATATCATCGATTCGAATGAAAGAGGGAGATGAATGGAAAACAACATTTAAAACTAAATATGGATTGTATGAATGGTTAGTCATGCCTTTTGGATTAACTAATGCTCCTAGTACTTTCATGCGATTAATGAACTATATTTTGCGTGCTTTCATTGGGAAGTTTGTTGTTGTTTATTTTGATGACATCTTAATTTATAGCAAGAACTTGGATGATCATGCCTTACATTTGAGATCGAGTTTTAGAAGTACTTAGGAAAGAGAAGTTATATGCTAACTTGAAAAAAGTGTACTTTTTTGCACCGATAAGCTTGTTTTCCTAGGTTTTGTTGTGAGTGCTTCAGGAATTGAGGTTGATGAAGAAAAAGTCAAAGCCATACAGGATTGGCCGACCCCCTCCAGCGTTGGAGAAGTTAGAAGTTTTCATGGACTTGCTAGCTTTTTACGGAAGATTCGTGAAAGATTTTAGTACCGTTCTTTGCACCATTGATTGAAGTTATCAAGAAAAACGTAGCCTTTAAATGGGGTGAAGAACAAGAGAAGGCATTTCAAACTTTCTTAAACATAAGCTTACTCATGCCCCCTTTACTTGCTTTACCTAATTTTTTCTAATGCGTTCGAAATAGAATGTGATGCTTCGGTGTAGGAATTGGCGCTGTCCCTTATGCGGGAAGGAAGACCACTTGCGTATTTTAGTGAGAAGGTCGAGTGGGGCTGCCCTTAACTACCCCAACTTATGACAAAGAGCTATACGCATTGGTTCGAGCTTTAGAGACATGGCAGCACTACTTATGGCCTAAAGAGTTTGTGATTCGAACAGATCATGAGTCCTTGAAGCATTTGAAAGGACAACAAAAGCTGAACAAGAGACATGCCCGATGGGTTGAGTTCTTTGAAACTTTTCCTTATGTCATCCGGTACAAACAAGGTAAGGAGAATGTGGTAGCTGATGCCCTTTCTCGCTGGTATGCCTTAATCTCTACACTTATGCTAAATTCCTTGGCTTTGAACATATTAAAGAACTTTATCATGACGATCCAGATTTTAGTGATGTTTATGGTGCTTGTGAAAAACATGCTGAGGGAAAGTATTATAGGCATGAGGGATTCTTGTTTAGAGAAAAAGCGATTGTGTCTCGCTAATTGTTCCATGAGAGATTTAATTGTGCGGGAGTCCCGTGGGGGAGGATTGATGGGACATTTTGGGGTTGCTAAAACCTTAGCCATACTGCAGGGAACACTTCATTGGCCACAAATGAAACGAGATGTCGAGAGAATTTGTGGTAGATGTATTACTTGTAGAGAAGCTAAATCTAGGGTGCAACCACATGGCCTTTACACGCCATTACCTATTCTAGTTCACCTTGGATTGATATTTCTATGGACTTTGTTTTGGGTTTACCTAGGAGTAAACGTGGAAGTGATTCTATTTTTGTTGTGGTTGATCGTTTTTCTAAAATGGCTCATTTTATTCCTTGTCATAAAGCGATGATGCATCTAATGTGTCGATTTGTTCTTTAGGGAAATTGTAAGATTGCATGGAATGCCGAGAACAATCGTGTCGAGATAGGGATGTTAAGTTCTTGAGCTATTTTTTGGAAGACACTATGGGGGTAAACTAGGCACAAAATTGTTGTTTTCTACTACTTGTCATCCTCAAAGCTGATGGACAAACCGAAGTGGTTAATCGAACCCTATCTACCTTGTTGAGAGTTGTCATTAGTAAGAATATTAAGATTTGGGAGGAGTGTTTACCACATGTTGAGTTTGCTTATAATCGTTCTATTCATTACTGCTACTAAGTTTTCGCCATTTGAAATTGTTTATGGTTTTAATCCTTTAACTCCTTTGGATTTGTCACCTTTACCTGTTTATGAGCATGTTAACTTAGATGGCAAAAGGAAGGCTGAATTAGTTCGAGCAACTTCATGAGAAGGCACGAATCAACATCGAGAAAAAAGACCGAGCAATATCTCAAACACGCTAACAAGGGGACGTCGCGAGCGATTTTTTGAACCCGGTGATTGGGTATGGTTACACATGCGCAAAGAAAGATTTCAGCAGCAAAGGCGTTCCAAGTTACTACCTCGAGGAGATGGACCTTTTCAAGTGCTAGAACGAATCAATAACAATGCTTACCGACTTGAGTTGCCAGGTGAGTATAATGTTAGTGCTACTTTTAATGTTACTGACTTGAGTTCTTTTGATGTAAGTGATGATTTGAGGGCAAATCCTTCTCAAGATGGGGGGAATGATGTAAACATCAAAGCTACGGCCCAAGTACCAGTTGGACCAGCGACGAGGGCCCAAACAAAACGATTTCGAGAAGAACTTAATAGTTTTGTCCAAAGAGTCCAGGAACAAGAAAAGCACGTGTTCCTTAAAGAGAGTGAGTCGAAGCTGGTTACACTCATCAAAGTGGACACAAACGTGGACCGACTTGGCGAAATGGAGAACGTGGGTTAAAACGTGGTATAAACGTCCAACCACGATCTAGACCATTATTTCCCGCATTATGTTTAGTTGCTTTATTTTAGGCATTTTTAATAAAGTAGTTATTTAGTAGTTTTATTATTTTGTATTTCAGTCCCAAGTAGGATTAGACTTTGACTTGGACTCAAAAACTATAGTCAGTATTTCGATTCAAGCGAGGATTATACCTTATCTTGAACTTTAAACTATGTCGTATTTCAATTCTACTAGGACTAGGAAACTTAGGCCGAAATCTCCCTATAAAAGGAGCATCCGGCATCCTTTGTTATTTACCAATTCATTTATATAAAACGTGAGCTTTGCTTTCATCTTGAGTTCTTGAAAGGACTTATTCGAACTTATCAAGGATTTCCTTGTGGCGTTCTATTTGACTTATCAAACGAATTATTCACCTTCGTTTGTGGCGTCTTCCTTATACCGAGGTTGCTAATCACAGGTTGATTAGAGGTCGAGGTTTCCACCCATCATAAGTCGATTATACCTAGGTTGCTAGTTACGAAGTAGGATCCTTCCTATTGGTTGATTAGAGGTCGAAGGTCCCCATCCAAACCTATACTTGGGCGAATTTCTGGAGTTGTTGCCGAATCGAAGAGGGTCTCGTTTGCATCGTTGACGAAGGTTCGCATCAGATTTGCTGCAGCGTGGCTTCGAATGGAGGATCGGGAGCGGACGCTCTGTTCGTATCTGGCGTGGTCGCTGGCTCACTACACAATGCAGTTTTCAGCTGACCTCTCCTCCTATTTTTATGGGTTTTGAAAGTTTGCAGACAAGAACTCTGGCAATTGTGGAAGACATCTGGTTTGAATGTGGCCCATGTTTGTTTTTTGGGTTATATAGTCTCTTTGTAAGGGCATAGTAATGCGTATATTAGGATATATGTTATTTAGAATTTGTTATGCCCATAAGTCAAGTAATGCTCTGGCTTCTTTTCATAGGGTAGGGGATTCATCGGAATTTCACTTCCCTGATGTAATTCTTAATATCGATTAATGTTATTACTTTTTTCTTCAAAAAAAAAAAAAAAAAAAGAGGTTGTGCATCAAACCTTGATGAAACGTCCCTGGCGCTACACCAACTCTAGTGCAAAGCTCCCAGAGAGTTTCACCAACAAACGGCGCAATCTATTATATTTAAATTTTTTTTATTTCTTTACCTTATTACTATCTTTTTTATAATAAATGAAATACCTATTACAATTATCTCTAAACCTAATAAAAAAATTGAACTACATCACGAGGAGTCCTATTACTTGTAGATTGAACAAGTTTTGGATCATTTTATAACATGCGATAGCTATATTCGAATGATTTTTACTCTCAATTCATTCAAGCAACTTACATAAATGCTCCAGGGATTTGCAAGGGTTTGTTGAGTAAGAACCGGTAAGAGATCTTCTTCAATTCCCATCATGTTGCTTCTTGGATTGATGAGAATCCTCAAAGGGGTCAACATTGGCAAAACCTCTTTCTAGTAGGAATTCATTGGCTAGAGTGGTAGCGAACTTCTTGATTGTTTAAACATGATTTTCAATTACCTCTCGTAGATAGGAGAATAGCTATAATTATAAATGTTGTATATGAAATTTATGACGCATCTGAGGTGGCTAAGAGGACATTGGTCCTTAATTTGTAAAATGTCTACTTTCCCTAAGTAGTGATTAATACAAGATATTTTTTCACAAAAAAAAAAACTTTCATAAAAACCCATGGACACCTCAAATCCAATAACTAATGCCATTTACATAACCTATACACATTCTGCACCCAAAAGAATTTTTTTTATTATTAAGCCTCATTTAAGAATGAATAGAAAATACAGCAGAAAAATCAAGCTTACTCATATCATTCCTCTCAATCACACCTACCCTTCCAATTTCATTAGGAAAAAAAAAAACCAAGCTTAAGTGAAGAAGGCAAATAAAAGTTGAATAGAGATCTTAGTTATTTAGAGTTCTACCATTTCTTCTCCATTTCTAAACCGATTATGTAATTCACTAGAGACTAAATGACATCTACATCATCACTTATGTGCCTTTCTCAAAATTCCTCGACCTATATAAAATAATTATTAATATAAGTATTGTTAAAATTATGTTAAAATCAATAATTAAGAAACAGAGTAAAAAGACCAATTTTCTTTTCTTTCAAAATGAACTGAGGTTGGTCAATACCGAACCTTTGGTTCTCTTTCATTCTGGTAAATCCACTCAAAAAAACGTTGTCATTTTCTCATTACCAAAGCCACAAAAAAAATATTTTAATTCTCATAACCATACATAATTCTTATACAAGGCCCATTGTGCAAGTTCTCATTAAACATACGCATTCGATTCTACTGAAGATGCACTCATCTTCAAGGTTGAACTTCAAAATTAATATTTAAGTAGCATATATAGCTCTTATTTAGCTTTTCTTGACCTTGAACTTCAAAATCAATACTTTCATATACCCAAAGATGAAACCAAATTTTGTAAAATTAAATCTCACATCCAATGGCTTCAAGATGAAAACACCAATACCAATTTTTTTTTCCATATCTCTACATTCAACCGCAGAAGAAAAAATAAAATTATAATGCTCAAAGACTATCGTGATAACTGACATTCAAACCCTAACAAAGTGGCTTCTATTATCCTTATCATTTTCAGAACATCTTTACCACTGAACACTCCTCTAGCCAGCGCCAAATGGCTTTCACATTGACCTCACCTACCACACTTACTTTACTTTACCCTGAATTAGGCCAACTCCCAACTAGTGACTAAATTCACATGGCTATGAATTCCTTCCAACACTACAAGGCCTCAGGTCCAGACGGTTTACACCCTTTATTTTTCTAATATTTCTGGGACACAACTAGCCCGGCCACTTCAAGTATCATATCTCGGTTTTCAGGGACGAGATTATGTATAAAGATCTTAACAAAATATACATGTCTTATCCCAAAAATTAAGAAACTTTAATCAATTTTACACTATAGGCTTATAAACTTATGTATCACTCTCTATAAAACCTTAACCAAAATCATTATTACACGTATCAGACTTTTACTCACGGATATTATCAGTCCAAACCAAGGTAACTTTATACCGAACAAACGTTCTGCTGATAATGCCAAAATCGTCAAAGAAATCATTGACTTTTTTAAAAACAAAGAAGGGTAACTCTGCTAACATTGCCATTAAAATTGACCTTTAAAAGGCCTTCGATCGCCTTGAATGGTCATTCATCTTTGAAATGCTTAACTTCTACAAATTCCTAACGGGTCTCGTTAAAATAATCATGCCATCACTACTTCTACCCTAGCCATCCTCATCAATGGTCATCCTACCAAATTTTTTACTCCAACTCGAGGACTCCGGCAAGTAGACCCACTATCCCCACATCTTTCATTCTAAGTTTAGAGTTTTAACTATCTTCATTAATCAAGCTGTTCGAAATAACTTATGGGCTCCCATTAAGCTTGCCAAGAAATGCCCTCTCCTAACACATCTCATGTTTGTTGTTCACGTCATCCTACTAGCCAAGGTGGACAGGCCTAAAACTCAGTCAATCCTCCACAACATTGACCAGTCCGGCTTTCACTCTGCACAAAATATGAACTTAGCTAAGTCTCCAATCATTTCCTTACAAAATATCCAAGCACCCATTTCTGACACAATATGCCAATCTTTTCAAATTCCAAGATGAAAAAAAAACTTTGGTAAGTACCTCGGTTTTCCCTCTCTACACCCCCTATTGGCCACCATCACTTTTAATTCATTACAGACAATATGTGTACTAAGTTAACCTCATGGAAATCAAAATTTATCACCTACCCTGGAAGAAGCACCCTTATCAAGTCAACCCTAGACGCCATACCTCCCTATGTTATGCAACTCTACTGACTTCTATGTAATACTTCCAATATTATAGACTCAATATGTCGGAATTGTCTTTTGGGAACCACTTCGGGAAAAAAAATGCACTTGCTATCATAGAACCTAGTTTGCCACCGCCTAAACCAAGAAGGTCTCCAACTTAGGAAGACCAAACTCCATAATCTAGCCCTCCTAGAAAGCCTCGCGTGGAGGTGTTTTTTCTCTCAGAAAAAATCCTTGTGGGCCCAGATCACTAAGTCTAAACACCTAAGACATATACAACTCCATGACCTCTCTAATCACCACTTCCCCTTCCCCATTTGGAGAAGAATATTAATCGACTGAAATATTTTTTAAAAACACATCAAATGGAAAATAGACAACGTTAATTCTATCTCTGCTTGGTACGACACATGAACCCATTTAGACTCGCTTTGATCGTTAATTCATGGTCCACTCACTTCTCCCGAAAAGACTCTAGTCGTACATGATTGTATTCAAGACAATCGTCTATCCCTATGTAGTATCTCATTCTGCTTCCCTCAACACATCTCCTCCCTTATTTCATCTACACATTTCCCTCGCTTCTCGACTTGTGAGGACCAACCCACATGGTCACTCACTTCAAATGGTCACTTTTTTGTCCTATCTGCCTACAAATCTTTATTAACTGACCTCACCTCGAGTAATCTCCCCCATGACACATGGATATGGAGAACAAGCACCCTTCTTAAAATAGAATTCTTCATGTGGCTCTGCATAAAAGATCGTATTCTTCATGCTAAATTACTGCATACTAAGAAGATTATACCTACTAGTAACTGTTGTTCGTGTCCATATCAATCAGAGAATGCAGAACACATACTTTGCAAATGTACCCGTGCATTGAGGTACTGAAATTGTATGACTTTAGGTATTCTTTTTATTGTTCTAATCCTATAAATGTCAAGTCCCTCTATTTATATCCAAAAAGTTCCTCAAATATCATAAACAAAACAAGTTTCCACCAAGTCTCTTTATCATAAGACAACATTTTACAAGAATTGTCTTTAATTCTACTTGTTGATCAGTATAGATGACCGTGTTATAGATGACATCAACATAATTTTTTTTTAATACCCAGAAACAGCAACATAAACGCAAAATTTGTTAGAAAATAATGAAAATGGAGATGAAAATGGGTATTGAAATTGGAGATGGAGATGGGTGTCACACCCCGTAACCTGGAGGTGACCTGACAGCGCCTCATTCACCAATGAGACACCGAACTCATAACAGAATGACTAAATCTGAAATAGCATCCATAGATTAACTTAAAGGAACTCCATTGTATTACATCATAAATAAAGGAATCCAAGATTATCTATTTGTTCTTACATAAGGAAACACACGAGTTCAACTATAAAATGAACTAAACCAATCTTATAGCATAATTATGTACGTGTTCATTCTTTGTACTCCATTTCCCCAAGCATCATCATAAGTACCATCAACATCATCATATGCAAAAGAGAATGAGGAATGAGATACCCTAGCCCAATAAGGATCAAACACCATTAGGATGAAGTATCAATTAAGACTCGAAGCATTTCCCGTTTTCTCAAAATTATTCGAAATCACACTTGACTTAACTTGACTTGAAACAACCATTTCAATACTTGCAAAACACTTTACATAACTTATAACATACTTAGCTTGAAAATGGAACAAAAAGGAAATCCAAAACACATAGCCCCGGAGGATGCATTGTCCGCAAGCCCCGGACGATCCGACCATCTATCCGGTCGATCGAAGCACCATGAAATCACTTTCAGTAGTTTTTTGGACGAAGCCGTGGACGATCCGTTCATCCGCACCTTTCGTCTACGGTTCAGAAACCCCTAGAAGTTGTGCGGACGAAGTTCAGGCTGAAGCACAAGACGATGCGATCGCCCGCGAGGTGCAGAAAAGCCATTTTCAGTACAAAATAACAAGGAGAACACACTTTTCTGAAATTAACCATTCCCAACCCAAAATGACACATTTCTTACCAACTTGCACATAACAACACATGACCAAAACAGGAACAACAATGCAATGAACCATACTCATTCTTTTCGACACTTATACATCGAAATTGTGCTACGAGCGCCATGAATTACTCATAACGGACCAGGTGGACATACCAATCATCGAATACTACGAGTATGGTTATTTCTATGACACACAAATTCACACAACCAAGCTCAATCATCCAATCCCAACTCTAAATCAAACTACTAACGGTCCCAACTATTAGCCCATTTAGAAGAGGTTCAGAATACATCTCATGGGTTCAGAATAACCCCTGAACGAACAAGGCCATGAAATGTTTAAGAATCCATTATGTTATATCATCGCCCACATTAGTGAACTCCACAACGACCCTTAGTAGCCCCTAACTATCAACCTAACTAGGGAGAGCCCATAATACTTATCATATCATCGCGAACTCCCTGGTTCAGCAGTATACATATGCATGTAGTTTGGAATGAATCATGCTATAAAGACATTCATAGACAAGAGCTCAAGATTGGGGCGACGACACGACCATATGAAGCAATTACAGCAACGAATACACATATACAAGCGTAATTAGACTCGACGATCCACCACAATTACACACACACACACACACACACACACACACATATATATATATATAGACTCGACAATCAACTACACAACGATGAAATTACAATTCAACACTTCATCAGGTTTTCAATGCAATAAACATATGCAGAATCATTTCATCATCAACCATACTTTAAAACACTTCAATTCATTCTTTTAGGAAATAAATTCAAATGTGTAAGATCATTACCTCAAAAGCTTAATAAAATTACTTCAACAAAATCAAAGTCCCAAATTTCCAGATTTTTCAACATCTTCCGAGTGCAATTCCTCTCAATATGACCGTTGGAAAAAGATCTTCACCGTTCAGATTGAAGCCTTACGAGTCCTCTAACTTTTGCAACAAAAATCACTCCGATCGGATTCCGTTTGCTACTTTAAATTGTCACTCAAATTTTATGCCCTTTTTTCCCCCCTCTTTTACTCTTCTCTCATTTTCTCTTCCCTCTTGCTATGTAACGGTCATTCCCTTAGAGCATGTTTGGAACGCTGGAATGGAATGACGATTTCAGCTTCTCTTTCTATTCCAGACTATTCCATGAAGAAGTGAGAAAGGCCATTCCACACCAAAACCTATGTAATGTCCTTTCCAAGAGAAGATGGAATCATCAATAAATAGTAACTGGCCTTTATAACACTCTTTTAATTAATTATTACGTTCATTTTACATAACAACGTATTCATATTTAGTCATAAATATTCTATTTCACTTAGTATAGTTTCATAGATGGTAATTTTATAAATATTTCTTTTTCTTGGTAGTAGTTTTTAATCTATTTTTAAATTTAAAAGTAAAGATATTTTTATTACTATGTTGACATTTTAATAAAAATTATCTTTCAACAATATATATATATATATATATATATATATATATATATATATATATGTTTGATATATAATGTTAATGTTATTCAAGTAAGATTTTGTAAGGAATGTTTAATTAGATTTTATCGTTAGTATATGCTAAAAGGGCATTTAGGTCATATTGTGTTTAATTCCATTCCATTCTGACATTAAAATATAGTTTTACCAAACACAAAAAATGAATCGACATTCAATTCTGACTTTACCTTCCAAACACTGGAATGGAAAGAAGATTCTGAAGTCATTCTGGGCGGGAAGCGATTCTGCCTGGAAAGAGATTTCATTCCATGTCATTCCATCGTACCAAACATGTTGTTAGTGTCCAACAATAACTATAAACAAACTATTCAAATTCTTACAAAGCATCCCCATAACTTCCTAACATCAATACTTATGTTCCTCAACTTCCAAAACATAACAAAACGTCCCTTAAACAATTAATAAGCAACATATAACACATAAAAACATTTAATCACACAAAATTAAATCAACACATGCAAATCATATAAGTTAAAAAGTCTCGGTTATCACAATGGGTATTAAAATTAGGGGAAGAGGATTGGTTTATAATTATTGGGAAGTCCATATTGGGGTAGATGAATATGTTTTCTTGATTGTGGTGAGTTTTAGAGGTTGTGGTGTTAGTAGATGAAGAAGAAGAAGGAATAAGAAAAGAGAGAGGAAGAAGATGAAGGACAATAAGAGGTAGAAGATGAAGAAAAAAATGTTTTAAAAAGTCCCAAAATACCCTGGGAAAAAAAAAAGACACATGACAATAGGGGTGAGCAAATTCGGTTTTTGCCGAATTCCGACCGAATTCGAATTGAATTTGGTAATTTAGTTTCGGTAATTCGGCGTGAATTGGGTAATTCGGTCATGACCGAATTCGAATTGGTCGAAATTGGGACGATTTCGGTCAGACCAATTTTGAATTCGGTCTGACCGAATTCGAATTGGATTTTTTAAATAAATTAATAATATTATTATATAATAAGTATATATAGTAAATTATAAATATATATATATATATATATATATATCTAACCTAATAAATTAATAATATTATTATATAATAAGTATACATCACTCAGACACTCACACCCACCGCCTCCCTCCCCCTCTCAGACACTTGCGGCGATTGACTCCAAGATCCACCGCCTCTCCTCCATCGATCCACCGCCTCTCCTCTCCTCTCCTCATTTCATCGCATCGCTGCCTCTGCGGACTGCGATTTAATGGGTAATTTTTTTTTAAACTGATTTATTTGCAATATGAATGTTTGATATTTTAATTAATTTTTTTTTGTATTTCCTAAATAATTTATATTATGCTTTTTAGACTGATTTTGGTCTGCATTTGGACATATTATGAACTGTTATAAATCGTATAAAAAACATGGTACAAATTCTGTTGTAATGAACCAGAAACTGCTCAAATTTAAACCTCATTCTGCAGAATTTTTTAAAATTGAATCTGTCCCAATTCGGCGAATCGGTCGGCACCGAATTCCGAATTCACCAATTCAGCCATTTCTAATTCGGTGAATTCGAATTCGGTCGGTTTTTTGAGGTATGAAAAAATGAAAAAACCGAATTCAATTGACCGAATTGGCGAATTCGAATTCGTTGCTCACCCCTACATGACAAGCACATGACAAACTTAACGGGATTTTGTCAAAAAATTTGACGGAATTACCGTTTTGGCAGATCGTAAATACGTATGTGACTAATTAGTTTAAAATTAATCAAGAATGACCGTAATAATTGTATTAAAATACGTAAGAGACGAAATTGACTAATTTGCCTACAAATAAATGTATTCATAGTTCCAAAATGAATATCGAATAAAAAAGAGTTCCAAAAAGAATAATCATCAAAATTAGGTAAAAGAGTTTGGGGGACTTGTTTTGAATATAAAAATAAAAAAAAAAAAGGTGGGGAAATATATATAAAACGAAGCAACAGAGAAGAAGAAGATTTAGCAAAAAAAATAAACAGAGAAGAAGAAGAAAGAGAAGAAGGGAAAGCCCCACAGAACAGAAAGGAAGAAGAAGAAGAAGAAGAAAGAGGAGAATGGGAAGCACAGAGGAAGAGAGTGCGGTGAAAGAGCCATTGGACCTAATCAGACTCAGCCTCGACGAGCGTATCTACGTCAAGCTCCGTCACGACCGTGAGCTCCGCGGCAAGCTCCATGTCTCTCTTTCTTCTCTTTATCTTATTATTATTACAACTTCTACAGTTCTTTATATTTTTTATACATATTAATTTGTCCAATTGTGATTGTTCTTCTTTGTATTTGTTGTGGAATTTTGGAATGAAAATTGAATTCAAGATTTTTATTTTTGTTGTAGACCTAACCTATAACTATAAGAGTAAATAATTTGTCATAACCCACCATCCAGAAGCTTTTTTATCTCTCTGATTTGTTTTTTTGGGTTGTGGGGTTTTTGTCTAGGGTTTAGAGTTAAAACTTTAATTTTTCTCTGTTATTATTACTTTTATTCTAGGGTTATGTTATTGTTGTTATTAGTATTATTCTGGAAGCAACCATTATGTGCATTTATTGTCAAATGTTAAATCTGTCCCGGATCTACTCCCTGCCCATATCCCCAAATTATTGGAGACTTAATGTATTATTCTAGGGTTAGGGTTTAAAGGCCCATGAATTGGCATTCACCTCAACAATGTGAATTTTAGGTCTCTATAATGTTGAGCCTTGCCTTGAACGTGTAATTTAGCATGTAACCTTTATTGTCAAAAGATTTCTTCTAAAATAAATTTTAGCATGTAGCTTTTTATTTTTGCAATGAAAGGCTATACTGTAGATAAAAATAATTTCAATACGTGCTTCTCGTTTTCAACTCAAGAAAGTCACATTTATTTTCTGAATGGTATTCAGGGGGAAAATATATTGGTTTTGAGATTAACAACCTTCTGCGGCGGCAGCCTTTGTGTAAACCTCGATAGAGCCTTGGCTATATTTCTAGTAAAAGATTTTGCACTGCTCAGCAGTCAGCACAGAAGCATCTTAGCTGTAGTTATATAAACCATGTTTGGAAAATGATGGTTGAAAACGTAGTTGGAATATTTTATTAATGAAAGATAAAGTAGCCATTGTCTGGAGCTGAGTAGAAGACCCCATAAGCTAAAAATAATACTTTTTTCTACGATGCTAACTGTGTGTGCAGCAATAGGAAGGAAAATAAAAGATGGGTGATCAGAGACAGAATTAACGTGTATATCTAGAATGGAATTCGCATCTGGCCCTATCAGAGAATGGAGGTTTAGGATTTTTTATCTTGAATTTAATTGTATTAGATTTGAAAGCAATTAATTTCTATTTTTCCAACCAACACTTTACTGAATCCCTGTTTAGGTGAGTACATGAGCTCCACTACTTTATTTACCTTCGAAGATGAGATAAAATGAAAAAACAAAAATGCTTATGGGTGTTAAAGGCACTAATGAAAATTTAGGACTTTGGTAACTATTTTCCTTGTAATTTGGTCGCGCTGATAGCTATACATTGCAATAACTCAAGAATCTGTGTTTAAAGTGGTTATGATAGACTTAAGTGCCTAGTTCACCCTTTAAAGCCCATATGACTTTTGGAAATGTACTATTTTTGAAGTTTAAAGTGGCTATGATAGACTTAAATACCCAGAGGTCATTCAGGACATGTTTTTAATACAAATTTGGAAGAAGAAACAATTTTTTGCAAATTTTCCTCACTAGAGAACAGGTAGGTAGTGACTTTGCAATGTGTTTTCTTATCACATAAAGTAAAACCGACGTTAAATATTCAACCTACACGCTAAGTACATTCACAAATCTAAGATTTTAGTCGTCATGTCATGCCTATACTTTCAGCTATTAAAAGTTTTTGAAGGTTGCTAAAATCATAATGTAAAGCTACACTATTTATTCTGCAGTTTGCGCGTTCTTGAGTTCTTTCATTTATTTTTTGTTGTCTTTGCTCTAAAAAGTATGATTGACTAATGATTTATATTTTTCTGTGTGGTGCAATTTGCAGGCTTATGATCAGCATCTGAACATGATTCTTGGGGATGTTGAAGAAATTATTACAACCGTGGAGATTGATGATGAAACATATGAGGAGATTGTTAGGGTAAGCTGTGTTCTTATGATTTTTTACCTGTTCTTTTTGTTGTATAATTAGTAATTTCTCATAAGATAGAGGGCAGTGATACTTGATCATAGTTTGTGATCTATTTTGTCTTGTAACTTCAAAATTTCCTTGGAAACCAGTTTGCATAGATCTCTTTTATCTAGGTGAAAGACAAGGTAAGTGCATTTGTCCATGTTTACCTTTGTTTTTTTTTTTGGATGTCTTGTGAGTGCTTTTTAGCTATTTAACTTAAGAATTAGGAGAACAGCTGAAGGATCATTGGGTATATGCCACTGCTTCGTTTGAAGTCGATGAGATATCATAAAAAACCATAATTGGAGTTCAGAGAAACATTAATTGACAGTGGCATAGAAAGTACCATTGAGAGGTTCATAGACCTCATATGAGATATGGATTGAAACCTATATTGAGTAGGAAACAACCCAAACAGCACCATCAAATAGGGCTCTATGGTCGGTCCATTACCCCTGGATACCGAAGGTGTCTCTGGGGTGATCTCGTATTTGGGATGATGGATCATTCCATGGGTTTTTCCTTCCTTTTGCACGTTTCCTTGGTTAGAGAACCCAGTGTTGTTGAGGCTCAAAGGCGCATCAAGGCGCGTCTTTTCTACATGTGTAGCATGTAAATTTAGAAAAATATAATAATAGATATTCATAAATAACATAATTCCCATCCTAATTAAAGAATAGTCTCCAAAAGAATGCCTAATCATTATAATCATAATTCCTCGTAATCATCTGAATCCTCGGGAGAAATTTCTTCAACTTGATCGTTGAGAAGAGGAGGTTGGTGGTCGCAGACTGCAGTGATTGATATTCTGACGGTCTTTCAGAATATATATATATATATATATATATAGAGAGAGAGAGAGAGAGAGAGAGTAAAAAAAGGCATTTTTTGAGTTTCCTAATTTTTATTAAATTCCAACAGCTGGTCATAGAGGCGCGCCTAAAGAGTGCCCTGAGCCTCTCCCCTTTATTGTGAGGCGTACACCTGAAAGTTCTGGGCGTTTTTCTTTGCGCCTGGGCGCCCAATGCGCGCGCCTTAACATCACTGAGAGAACCATGTTAAATAGTTCCACTTATCAGGTATTTATTTCCCAATGACATATGATAGATTGCCAGTTGGGAGAGAGTGAGTTAGGTCTGCCAATAACGTGAAGGGGTAAAAGTTGATAATAGTTTTCCTTTTTGAGGAAGGTGTTGGGATTGGCATTAGCCCTCTAAGTTTAAGATAAGGCTTATCCCATCCAAGTGTATAAATCGTTTCTTCTGAGGAACTGCTTGGAGTAGCTTCCAAGAAATGAGCAAAGTACCCGTTTTATGCATGAGCAGATGATCAAGGTAGGATTAAACATACACTAGGTAGGATTTTTTAGGTGACAAATATGATTAACTGATACAGTTTCTTGTGCAACTATTTGCACAGAATAAGGAGACTTTCCTTTGGTTTTGCTGATGGGAGTTAACATCATGTTGTTCAACAAGAGAGCTGCATGGACATGACCGGTGTTGTCAAGGCGCAAAGGGGGATGATGTTATATATATTTGGCATACAGACATTTTATTACCAGATGCGGTTTAGCTTGTTTTACAGAATCATTAAGGATAATTACATATATATGTTTTTTGACCTTGTTTCTTTACATTCTGCAGACCACAAGGCGCACAGTTCCGTTCCTCTTTGTCAGAGGAGATGGCGTTATATTGGTTTCACCACCACTAAGAACAGCTTAATCTGGAGGAGCATCTCAATGGGATTTTTTTTCCCCAACCTACTATTTCTGTAGCCTTACATTTCTTAACTTCCAGTATTTTCTTAAGATAACCTAAAATAGACCATTTTGTAATGCATTCCATTTAAGATGCTTCAAAATATTGTCTGGTTTAAGCTCTGATGATCATATGTACAATTTGGCTACTGCAATTTGACATTCGAAAAAAAAAAAAAACTATTGATTTTTTCATGTTGATGTCTCAAAATTGATTAAGATTCCGCTAATTTGAAATGTGAAAATATATTTGGTCAATTTAGGATACTTTCACTAGTGAAAATGATTCTTTTATTCTTCCTTTTTTTTTTCCTAATGAAAAATCCTCTCATCATCTACGTTAGTAGAGGCAATATAACTTAGTTGAAGGAACTTAGTTGAAGGAACTGAAGCTGTCTGTCAATTATAAAAACTAGTCAAAAGACATTCCTTTCCAAAGGGAGCAACCCCATTTTTCACTTTGAATTATCAAAATAAATTAAGGATATAATAGAAAAAATATGTATTTAGATGTCTTCTTCTCCCTTAATTTATATCTATCTTCTATATGATATTTAAAAATACCAATAAGAGTCGCATTGATTTACAATTCTTCTGGGTTTTTCCTTTTTTAAATTGCTAAAAAAAAACCCATAATTAAATGTTCAGTCCATTAAAAAAATGTGCAAGATCGTAAAAATGCAAGATAGTGGGGCTTTTTTGACCCACCTCACTAATATTATTTAACAATTTATTTGATAAATTATTACAGAAGAAGAGGTTACTAAAAAAACTAGTATCCATACTAATTTATTGATATTTTTTCTCACTAATGTGCTAATTTATCATTTATTAATGCATAAAGAGCTTGTGAGTTTGTAATTCCAATTAGATTGGAGTCATTCCCATGCACCCAAAAAAAAAGAAGAAGTAATAAATGATTTTTTCATGGACAATCAAAACCAATTATCCGTGAATAACAAAACCGTGATTAGGGATGGCAATGGGGCCGATTAAATTGGGGATCCGGATCGATCCGACCCAGTTGGGTCGGAGATTCCCCGGTTTAAGCTGGGGTTGGGACTGGGGTGGGGATGGGGATAAATTTGACCCCGCTAACAGGGGCGGGGCCGGAGGCGGGAGTAGTATTTCCGGCCCAGTTCGGCCCGGACCGACCCACATGTCTTGACTAAAACAATAAATAGAAAGATAATAAAATATCTATACAAAAAGGAAAAGACACCCAAAATATTGGAGAAGATCATGAAAAATCTCAAATTATCTCCATAGATTCCTCCATCTCCTAAAATATATTATCTCCTACAATATATTGTAAGTTGTAATCATATCCTATCCTCTTTTCAATTATACTGCTGCATCAGGTACGAATCGTTCTCTTTGTTTTTTTTTTTTTTTTTTTTTATGAATAATAATTATCTTTGTTTTTGTGAGTTTATAACGATATGCTTATTGTTTTTTGGAGATTAACGATATTATATTTTCAACTTTGTATTGGGAGATTTTTGTTGAAATTCTCTAATTTTTCTAATCGAGATTGGGAGAAAAAATTCCCGCTTTCCCCCAGTTGAGGTTGGGCCTCCACTTGAACTGGGGATGGGATCACAATTCATCCCCAGTAACAGAGTTGGGCCAGAAATGAGAATGTGATGGAAGAGGCGGGACCGGGACTGGGACTGGGACTGGAGATTGTAGACTCCGCCCCCACCCGGCCCCATTGCCATCCCTAACCGTGATGAACCTTTATTCTTGAAAAAACATTATCACATACAAAACAGAGAAATTAAATCCCCCACAAGAGACAGATTTTAGGAGTTATATGGAGAGTAATAAAAATTACATAAAGTGCAATTATGCTAGAAATAACTGATTTATGGATTTTAATTTTCTTTTAAAAAAAATTTTTTTAATTTTTTTTATATTTTAGCCATTAAATCAATACGTCATTGATATTTTCAGTATAAAAAGTGGAGAGTAAGTCTGAACCCAAGACCTCTACGTCTTGGGTCTATATTTTAGCCATTAAATCAATACGTCATTGATATTTTCTTTTGCAGCAGTATGTGATTTTATTTATTTATTGGGGGGAGAGGACTTATCTATTAGAAAAAATAGGGGATTCAAACTCATGACTAGGCTTGCAAACGGATACGGAATTTTCTATTCCGGATCCATATTCATTTTTTATTTTTTCTACCATATCTGTATCCGTATCCTAACGGATCCATAATATGTATTACCAGATCCACTGATTTGGATCCGAATACGGATATGGTAAAACCCGTTTCAAAAAGTCCAATCTTCATAGTTTTTACTTTTCAATTTTGGCTGATTAAAAATATACATGTTTAATCTTACAATCTTACATATCATATGCTTACTTCACCCCAATTATACTATAATCCACAAATAATTTTACGAAATAGAATACAATCCATAATCATATTGTTGTTCAAAGTTCAAAATTCAAATAAAAATAAATAACCAGAATTTCGATCTCATTTCAATAAAAAATGTACAGAAGACTCCTCAAAAATAAATAAATAACGC
Organism: Vinca minor; assembly: GCA_026122235.1. Lineage (NCBI taxonomy): Eukaryota > Viridiplantae > Streptophyta > Magnoliopsida > Gentianales > Apocynaceae > Vinca > Vinca minor. The sequence goes on along the minus strand of JAOCZM010000011.1, from coordinate 11,513,376 downwards.
TCGAATAATTATGAATCCTCAAAACAAATCTAACTAAACCACTTGGACTAAATGAATTTGGTAAAATTTCCTTAATGCTGTGATTCTTTGCTTGAACTTGTAAAGATTATCCCATACAAATTGCTGAAACACGAGAAAATATAAATAATGAATCAATAGAAAACATATTAATGCATGCATAACTTTATAGCCAACAATAAAAGAAATACTAAAAAGTTATTTGTTATTCAATATACCAAAACTCACACAGATTCTAACTCAAATTGTCTTTGCAGCTTTCTTCCTTGAAGTAGCCTCCACATTATCATTTGATACTAGACACATAACAAATAAATTTATAAATAAATCAGAGATGAACATGAAAATAAAAATGAATCAAGTATAGTTTCACTTACCTCTTTTTCTTTTCAATGGAAGCCAATCACTTGTACTTATGCATGCCTCAACTATATCAGGACGTAAAGAAACTCGTGAATCATCAATCAATCTTCCCCCAACACTAAATGCATATTCATATACTTTTATCCATATACTTTTATATGTGAGGATAAAATTAGGGTAAAATTATAGTCTTAGATTTGAATTGATCCTAATGTTACAAAAATTCATTTATATATAAATATTTATTTATTTATTTACCATATAATTCATTCGCCCCTTTTTTTACACCCGTATTTACACAATGTTGCTCGAGTTCTTCCTTTTGGTAATGTTACTTGGGAATTTTACAATAGAAAGATGCTTGATTTGGTAAAATATATTATTTTAGGGAATCGTATATATATATATATATATAGTTGAAACGGATTCAAGTCTAACGGATACGATTTTTTATATTTCATATCCGTAACCGTTTTATTCGTATACGGATTCGGATTCGGATGCGGGTATATGGGTATGAAGTTCTTACCAAATCCTAAAAAAAAAAACCGGATACGGATAAAAATCCGACCCATTTGCAAGCCTACTCATGACCTCTACGTCATGAGGTATCAGTTTTGACCATTACAAAACTGTCTCATTGGTAGTATGTGAATTCCTTTGTAGTTATAATAACAATAATAATAATAATAAGGCAGATTGGTGAATTTAGTCCCTAAACATAACAACGTTCGTGATTTTGGTCCCCATTCTAAATTTCATTGTATTACAGTCCAAACATATTGCGTTTGGTGGAGTTAGTCATTCTGCCCAGATCGTTTATAGTCAACAGTTAAAGAGCAAAAAAATAAATTAAAACTCCAAAATGAGCAGGGTATTATGGGAAGATGTATTAATACATTACTTCCGCCATCGCCACCACCAAGGCCCACCACTAAAACGAGATTCGCCGCCGCTGAATTCAGACAACGGAATCATAGCTACAAACAAAGAGAAAAAAACCCAGATCAAACAACAAATTCAAACTCATAGATCATTATAAATTTTCATTAATAATAACAAGAACCCAATCAATATAATTAGAAGAAAAAAAGTTCAAAAATGGAAATATGATGGAGTTCATAAGAGAACCCAAAACACAAGTCTAATATATTGCTTTTAAAAAAATTTATAAATTAATAAAATAAAGAGCAAATAGCTTTTTCTGCCACAAAACTAGTTATGAGTGCTATATCTTCCACAAATCATGTTTTGTGTTTTTTCTGCCACAAAACTAGTTACGAGTGCTATATCTGCCACAAATCGTTTTCCGTGCCTTTTCTGCCATGAAACGTTTTATGAGTGCTAAAAATGCCACAAAACGAGGGAGGGTGAAAGGCAAAATAGGTAAGAGATCAAATTAATTTCAAATAAACCCTAAAATCAAAATTTTATATTACATTGGGTACCTAATTTTATTTTATTTTTAATACTTGACCCTTCTTCCCAAATTTACCAAAACCCTCACCGCTACCTTCTTCTTTCTTCTCTTCCCACATCGAGCCGCCACCACCTCCCATCCCGTCACCCAATCCCTGCCCCCACCCATACCAAAGAGTACCAAATCTGCCAAAAAATGTTTGCTTGATGATTTGGAGAGACGTGGTGAAGGTGATAGCCTAGCAAAAATGCCTAAGAACAATTAGATATTCCTATGGAAATTTGTCTGCATTTTGCATATTGCTTTGAGAGAGTCTTTTTGTTCAGGAATTCTGATGGTTTCAGATGCAAGGCATCTCTATTAGGTTAATTATGTAGTTCAAACTAATCTACAATTGGTTTAGTACTTTGACTGGTATGTATTTTGTTTAATTTTTTTTTTTTTTTATGGTTTTAGCAGCAAAGCGCTTGGTTAATCATGTAGTGCAAATTGATTAGCATTTTGCTTATTGCTTTGACTTATATGTATTTTGTAAAGTAGTTTCTAAAGGTTAGAGCAGCAAAGCATTTGTGAAATTTGTTATATGTGTCTGAAATATAGATCTAGAAGTACTTTCATCATATGGATTGCTATTCTTGGTTAATTTTCAGGGGATATGGGTGGGTGTGGGGGTCGGGGATTGGGTGACGGGATGGGAAGTGGTGACGGCGGCTCGAGGTGGGAGGAGAAGGAAGAAGAAGGTGGTGGGGGATTTTGATAAACCTGGGAAGAAGGGGTCAATTATTTAGAAAATAAATTGTGTACCCAATTAAATATAAAAATGTGATTTTAGGTTCTATTTGAAATTAATTTTATCTCTAACCTATTTTTCCCTTCACCCTCCCTCGTTTTGTGGCATTTTTAGCACTAATAAAATGTTTCATGGCAGAAAAGGCACGAAAAAAAGATTTGTGGCAGATATAACACTCATAACTAGTTTTGTGGCAGAAAAAACATGAAAATATTATTTGTGGCAGATATAACACTCGTAAGTAGTTTTGTGGCAGAAAAAGCTATTTGCTCTAAAATAAAACACATAATGGTAGTAAATTGACAATCATCCCACAACTTCTCCTTTCGCGGACCCGCGTGACCCGCGAGCAGACTTGACCCGCGAACCTGAAATCCTGACCCGCTCGCCGACCAGCCCCATGCAGCCTCACCTGGGCCGTTCTTCTTGCGGCCCATCTGGCCCAGAACCTATTTTGGCCCAGCCGCAACCCCCAGCCCCATCCATTGAACCTTCAGCATGCGAGACCAATCCAGGCCCACCTTCCCAGCCCATCCTTGAGACCATTCCCAGTGACTTCAACCCAGCCATTAATCCACATAATTTCCACCCGCCTCTACCTGTTTCACCTTCAGGGGAAGCTCCTGATCAATTCACTCCCCCTTTAAATTCGAATGTCCCGCTTCGTCGGTACACACGCGATACTCAACCTTCTGTTCGGCTTCGCGATTATGTTTGCAACACAATTCTCCCATCGACTCACCCTTCTCCAACGGCTTCTTCAGGTATGGTCTATCCACTACATAATTATTTATCGTGTGGGAATTTTTCTACTTCCTATAAATGTTACTTGGCTTCTCTTTCCCGTTATACCGAGCCTCGCAGCTATGTGGCGAAAATCTATGGAAGCCGAAATGCGCGCCCTTGAGAGTAACAACACTTGGATTTATGCACCATTACCTCCTGGAAAAAAGCCTGTTTCCAACCGTTGGGTTTATAAATTGAAGTTTCGAGATTATGGGTCTCTAGAACGCCCTAAATCTCGCGTGGTGACTAAAGGTTACTCTCAGGTCGAGGGGGAGGATTTCACTAAGACTTTTGCTCCAGTTGCCAAAATGACCACGGTTCGATGTCTTTTGGCTTTAGCAGTTTCCACAAAAACAAACTGTCCAGATAAGTGGCAAGTCTGATCCCGTTCTGCGATACCATGGCGGCGGAGCAGCTCTGTTTCTCTTTCTTTTTTGCCACCGCGACTGAGGAGGCCACTGAAGCGGCAATTCTGATCCCATTTGGTGGAGGTCGCAGGTGGTAAGGATTCTGAGCCTAGGGGTAAAATGGTCATTTGCAATAATTTTTAAAATAAAAAAAAACATTTTTTCCATAACAAATGTGGACAGAAGGACTATCCCTACCAAACACAATATATTTGGGGACTGTAATACAAAGAAATTTAGAACGGAGATCAAAATCGCGAACATTACTATATTTATGGACGAAATTCACCAATCTGCCTAATAATAATAACTCCTTTGTGGTTTCCATTAGCTCATTGGTTGTGGGTACTTCTTGAACAACCATGACATTTCAGAACATGCCATTAGCTAAAGAGAATAGTAATTATCATAATATTCTTATAAACTAAAGATATTAATGACCGATATATTAGAGGATCTTAAATTTCTTTAATATTTGGGGTTAATTATAGGAGTCAAGAAAATGTATCTATTTGAAAAAATGGATATTTATTTCAGAACAAACTAAAATAGAAAGTGGACATTCAATTTAGAATAATTTAGAACTGATTGAGTATAAAATTTCAAATATTTTGAAGGGGTCACATTAAGAATCCTTATAAAAAATTAATACAAAAATAAACATTAGTGATGTTAGGATTTTTTCAAAAATCTTGGGGGCCAATACCCACTGCGCTTATCTATCTCTGCAATTAGTTATAACTTATAAACAGCTAGAACATTGATTATATGAACCATGCATCATAAGTTCAATAAAAAAAACATAATCATCAAAGAGAATAACTATTTTAGTCACTAAACTATTTATTCTTTCCGATTTTTGTTACTCAATTATTTTTTAACTAAATATATCATTAATTCAGGTTACAGATCGAATTTTGACCCACAATTAAATTCTGTGTTAAGAGAGAGTTAAATAAGTTTAGAGTGGTTTACTTTTCTACCCCTCTATTTTCAGTCACATGTCTAGCTGGGCTAGAAACCACTGCGAAAAGTGGTGACGGATTATTTTAGTCAAATGTAAATATTAAGGTGATATATTTGGCCAAAAAATAATTAAGTGACAAAAACCGTAAAGGACAATTAGTTTAGTGACAAAAATAGCTATTAACTCATTCATCAAATAGTACCCATTTTAAAAAGTTATTAATTTTACAAATTGACATTGGAGTTTTCCTTTCTTTTTCATTATTGTTTGAATTCTTTTAGGGAAGTGATAATGCCATAGCAAATATTCTCCTGCTAGAGCAATTTATTTGTATGTGACAAAATTACCCCTCTAACAAATCAATTAGTAATTTTTTTAATTTTTTTTAGTATTTTCTCCCTTGATTTTCTTTCCCCGATGTGATTCCTTTTTTTATTTTTTTCCTTCTCTCTCCTCCTTCCATTATTCTATATGATCTTTACATGATTTTTTATCTTCTCTATTTCTTTTCTTCACTATTATTCTCCTAGTCTTCTGTGTGTACGGTAATAATGAAAAAATTAGTAATAAAATAATACAATTGATTTGATTCTTTTATGAATTTGTAACATATCTAATTTGTTTCTACTGGTAATCATCCTTTTAAGATGATCATAAATGGTGTAAATTTCTTCTTATAAAAAGAACATTAAACATGTATTATACCTATTTATTTTACCAGATCAGCTATAAATATATTCTTACTTGTTTGTTAGTAATTTGATGATGGATATGAACCTTCTTCAATGGAGTTTAATTAACAACCCACTTTATAGTTATTATTATTATCATTATCATTATTCCTTCGATAGAAGGCTAAGAGAAGGATATTCAATGAAATGAGAGAGAGATAAAAAAAATCAGTCAAGATCAGAAAGAATAATGGAAGGAGGAGAGAGAAGAAAAAATAAAAAAGGAATCACATTAGGGAGAGGAAGTAGGGGTGAAAAAAAATGGTAAAGATAATTAAAAGTAAATGGAAGTAGATGGATGATCCTAGTATACTATATCATAAAAAAAAATAAAAAATAAAAAGTAACAAACCTTGTATTCTGAAACAAGGAGTTGAATTAGGATAACTTCGGTGGAGAAGTGTAGAGCGAGAGGCCCCAGTTTGAGAATTTTGACCTCTGATGTGACAAGCAATTCACAAAGGAAAATTCTGATATGGATTATAGTACAGAACTGGTCACATAATCACACAGTTGTCTCTATCCTCATTTTATAAGTATATGATCAGTTATACACCTCAAGGTCTAATAGACCTTGTCCATATCAAAATTAACTATTTATTTACATTTAATTCAGGAACAAGGTGTTATTCGTATTGTCACACCCCGTAACTCGAGTGATGACCATGGAAACTACATCATCCATAATCTGATTACATCATAAAAGGAAATACTAAAGTTCACAAGGAAATACTAAAACTGTAAATTGTGGAATTAACTATTTATTTACATTTAATTCAGGAACGAGGTGTTATTCGTATTGTCACACCCCGTAACTCGAGTGATGACCATGGAAACTACATCATCCATAATCTGATTACATCATAAAAGAAAATACTAAAGTTCACAAGGAAATGCTAAAACTGTAAATTGTTCCACAGTTAAACTATTACACATCAAACTAAGTCCTCGTCATACTCATCCTCGAAGGTCTCATCAATCTCACCCTCGACAAACTCATATGCAAAAGGAGAATCAAATAAGGGGTGAGCTAACAAGCTCAATAAGCCTCAATCACCCTTGGGATGGAGCATCAATTATATGCAAAAGACTTTTCTCATTCCAAATCTTTTTTTTAGTTAATGAGGGAGAGGACATGTCTATTACAAGATATAGGGGGATTCAAGAAGCAGGAAAGGATTCGAACTCATGACCTCTACGTCATGAGGCCTCAGCCTTGGCCACTGGATCAATGCCTCATTGGCCTCCCATTCCCAAATCATGTGTACTAAACTTACAGAAATCACAAGCAAAATACTTTAAAACAATACGGAACATAACTTAAACAATTACAAAACAGTAGACAAAACAGAAAACTGAACCAAGGCCAAAACAGAGGTTCGACAGACGGGAGAAGATTCAGTCGACCTAAGAGGTCGTCAGAAATCAAGACATAAACATTGTCCCAAAAATCCGGCCAACCGCAGTGCCTCCGGTCGACCGAAAACTACTACCAGTCGTCCGCAATCCAGTGCAACTATTTTCATGTACAAATTAACAAAGGAAAAAGTGATTTCTGCACAATTCGAAAAACCAACCCAAAATACCCAATTTTGACTCTAAAACACATATAACAACAAATACTAATTAAACATATAACATGCTCAAACTATATCCAACGAATCTGACACAAATAGATCGGAAATTGTGTTAAGAGCACTATGAACTAGTCATGCACTTCAAACGGATTTTCGTGTCAAACTAATGGATACAATTCTAGCAATGAAAAACACATAACATTCACACAATTGAGCTCACTTGTCTGGCAACACTCTACATCCCTGTTAACAGCCCTTAACTATTCATTTACCCTTTAAGGAGGGCCTGACTGAACTTAAAAAGGATCCAGATACTATTACCCTCCGAACGACGGGGCCTGACATTTGAGGACACGTCAGTTATGTCATCGCTCACACCTGTGAGCTCCACAACAACTGTTAACAACCCTACTTTTTATCCTCGTTAGGAACCGAGTCTGATCCACTAACTGATAGTGCTCCCGGGCAGTTTAACAAAGTAAATTTGACGATGTCCTGGACTAAGATCATGGACAGACAAGAGCTCTAATTGGGAATCAAACACGTAGACTCTAAACAATAGTCACTCAAGAAACAATTACCAAACACAACAATTCCAATTATCAAAGTCACAAGCAATTGCAATTTACATCAAGGCCTCATCTAATTTAAATGCATTGAAAACATGAATGAAAATAAAAAAAAATAAAAAAATCAATAAATTCTGTAAAAATGACATTTCATACTGATTTACGAACTGAAATTCAAGAGCGAAGGATCCTTACATGCCAAACTTAAGCAAAACATCAGAAAATCTGGAATTCACCAAAAGTTGCAGAAACCAGCCCACTAAATATGCAATTACTCATACTATAGAACTCGAAACATCGATCTGTCAACTCCCAGACGTAGATTATCTAGTAAGCTTCGAAGCCCAACAAGAATCGCATGATTTCGACTCCGTTTACTATGTTAACTTTTCAGAAAACCCACAACACTCCAAATTTTTGCACTCTTCTTTTCTCTCTTTTTCTTTCCTTCTTTCTTCCACTAACTCCCTCTTTCTCCATCCATAGCCACCATTCTAAACCTTTTCAAAAGTCTACATTTCAGCCCTACAAATTCCCACAGCTTACACTCAAGTTCCTCAACTCCTAACTTATCTAATGCGCCCCCTTAAACTAAATGTAACCCACATATAACTAGGGATGGCAATGGGGTCGGGTGGGGGCGGAGACCATGATCTCCAGTCCTAGCCTCTCCACTTCCATCGCATTTCCATCCCCGACCCAACTCCATCACTGGGGATGGATGGTATGGGATGGGATCCCCAGCTCAGGTGGAGGCCCAGGCCCAATTGGGAAAAATCGGGGAATTTCTCCACAAATTCCCACTTTCATCCCAGCGGAGGCTCAACCTCGACTAGAAAAAATTAGAGAATTTTTAACAAAAATCATCAAATAGAACCTTCAAAAAATAATATAGAATTGTAAAATAAAATATTAAATGTCTGTAAAACGAAATACCATAATATGAATTTATACTAGTTTGCTCACTAAACTATACTAATTTGCAGACATATCTCATTTGTTGCCCAACAATATAATATAGATCACTTTGCAAGACATGTGGCATCTTCTCAAGAACTGAAGATTGAGAATGCGAAGAACTTGTTGGTCTATTTGGTTGCTTCTCATTTTTTTTTTACTGTTACTCATTAAACAAATCAATGCAAAACTTTTTAACTTTCTCAATCCTATTAGGAGATTCAACTTCACCATATATTTTGGAAACACATAATTGACGAAACTCATCATATATAGTGGATCTAACACTAATATATAAATTCTAATTCCAATTGATTTAAAGAAACACAAACACAAATATCTAAACATCATGATTGTACATGATGCAAGAAAGAGCAACTGCAGTAGGATGGAAGAGGCAATGAGCGATGATGTTATTATAAGGTTTAGGGGAATGATCAGAGGATTTCCGGAGAGAATTTGATTCACTTGATGAGGCCTGCAAACTGGCCGGGTTTAGACTCGTATTCAATTCGAATCCGAAAAAATGGTTAGGATTCGGTAAGAACTCCATACCCATATACCTGTATCCGAATTCGAATCCGTATAAGAGTAATAAAACGGTTATGGGTCTGAAATATAAAAAATCGGATCCGTTTCTACATATATATATGATTGCGCTGGTTGTTGTGCAAGTGATGGTAACCAACACCTCCCGCTACCTCATGTTCGGGCGTTAACGTTCATCAGCGAACATATCGTACTTAAGCAATCGCAATCATATATATATATATATATATATATATATATATATATATATATATATATATATATATATATATATATATATTTAACATTTAGATCAATTCACATCTAAGCCTCGATTTTTACCCTAATTTTATCATCATATATGAAAGTATGTGAATAAAAGTTATAAACATACCGTTCTTCAGTCGTTTCCTTCTCTTTTCATCCAAATTTGCAACCGTTTACTTCTCTTTTCATCATAGTCGAGAGCCGCCTCCACCGATTAAACGCCTTTGCTGCTCCGGCTCAACTGCTAGTCGTATTTTTATTTGAATTTTGAACTTTGAAAATTATTATGATTATGAATTGTATTCTAGTTTGTAGAATTAATTATGGATTATAGTATAATTGGGGTGAAGTAGAATCTGATATGTAAGATTGTTAAATTAAACATATATGTTTTAATCAGCCAAAATAGAAAATAATAAAAAAAAAAGAATTTGACTTTTTTAAACGAGTTTTACCGGATCCGTATCTGGATCCGATTGGACGGTTATGGTAACCACATATTTTAGATCCTTTCGGATCCGGATTCGGTATGAAAAATTAGAAAAGGATATGGATTCGGAATAGACGGTTCCGTATCCGTTTGCATGCCTACACGCGATATTCCCCAAATTTGACCTCTATTTCATTTTTAGGTATTTTATGCTCTTTCTATTTAGTATTTTAGACGGGCCATGCAGGGCGAGCCGGGATGGGGACGGGGATATTGCTTCACCCACCTCCGCCCCCGTTAGCGTTGCCAAATTCATCCCCATCCCCATCTCACCCCGAACTGAAACCGGGGAATCTTCGGCCCAACCCAAACCGGATCTCCAATATAACCGGTTTCATTGCCACATAGACATGTTGCAACAGTTAATTAGGCACATAATTACACATAATTTCATTGCTAGAATTGTATCCATTAGTTTGACAATTAATGCATACATACATACAAGAATTAAATGCAAGTCATGCAATAATTATGTCAAAAAAGTCCCGGATATCGCACGTATCCCCCCGAATGTCAGAGATGGAAAAAGATAAGAAAAGACCCAACAGAAGATTCGATATTCAGAATATATAGCAGTTGCAGTGCAAGCTTCAATACAAGGTTCAAAACCATAAAATTCAAAAGACGCCTCCCGAAGGAGAATTATTTTATTATATTACGGACAATATTACTCACCCTTCTTTCCACACAAAAAGAATACATGAAATTGCTACAATACAACAATTACATTAAACTCTTATGTCCAGAAACAAATGAACTATATGTATATAGGTAACAAGTTATCTACGCCTCTGCCTGCTGGAACTGGGGGACCCAACCGATTGCGCTCCTCTGAAATTTCTGCCAGGAGATTCCATTGATCCTCTAAAAGAAGCATAAGCTGCTTTTGCTGATTCAGGAACCGAATCCATTATAATTGACTCTGCAAAGCATGCTGTATTGATCCGAGTCTTCTCAAGTTCGGCTTGAAGAAGCTCAGAACTGTACTGCTGAGCCAGAGCCTAAACAAATAAAGAAGAACAGGAGAAGTAATGTAAGAAAACATGTAACAATTTCTCAATAAGGCATGTAAACCAATACATAGAAATTTGCCAAACTTCAACCGCCACCCCACTTTGAAAATAACTGCATAAATTAGTGATGATGCAAAGCTTCTTACTATAAGGTCATCTGGGGAAACAGACATAGATTGTTGTCTATCATCTGCAAGGACATCATCACTTCCACGTGTGGGCCGACGTTGATGACTTGGAGTCTCAATAGTCTCCGTAACACTCTCAGTTGCTTTCTCTAGTAGGTCTCCTTGTAAAGACTTGAGGGATTCTCTTGCATCATTTGTAAAATATTGGTTTAATACCGTCTCAAAATACTCCAGCTGCAGACCAGTCCAGCCCATTAGACTTTCAGATAATAGCAATGTTACACACATCACAGAAATTAGAAAATATGTGATCATCAGCACAGCCAAAAATACATCACAGATAAAAGACCTATTGCTTTCTTTCTCATTCCCTCTTTTTGGTGCAATATTAAAATCACTATTTACAAGTACTGCAATCGAGACAATCTTCTGTCACTCAATAGTTTTCTTCTTAGTTACAAATAATTGGGGGGGGGGTAAGTCTCTGTTGCTCAATAGTTACAAAACCCAAATGGGCATTTAAACCATACACATCTCATATTGTTCCTTCTAGTGCAAGATCCTAAAAGACAAAAAACCTAGATGCCAGTGGCGGATCCAAGGGGTGGTTCAAGTATGCCCAGGACCACCCCAAGATAAAAGAAACAAGTTTAATTTTCACCCTAAATTGTTGAGGGACCACCATAAATTTCAATCCTATATTGTCTAATATGCAACGAAATTTGTAGGTTTCCCCCGCTAAATTGTTGAGGGGCCACCCTAAATTTCAATCCTGGATCCGCCCCTGCTAGATGCTCAACTTTTTAGAGATTGTTAATACAAAAGAAAGTGGAAATTATATTTCAATTGAATTAGTTTCTAGCTAACATTTTTTATTTTATTTTATGAAAACACTTCTTATTAATATAATATTTGAAGTTACTTGAAAAATAATTAACATTCACATCTGCCTTTGACAAAATATACTCCCTCCATTTCATAATAGAAGTCTTTCTAGGTAGTTTAGCATAGATTAATGAAGGGGGAGACAAGTGACATCTTTACTCTCATACCCTTAAATATTTAGTCTATTCCCGAGCACCAGCCCCTCTCTCTTCTCTCTAAGGAAAAGGACATGTATTTTGGGAAGAGATTGAGAGTCTTAAAAGACCTCTATTAGGGAACTGAGGGAGTACCTTTTTAAAAGTTCAAAGTCTCACCAAACAAATAGAACATCCACACTTTTATTTCGGATTGTATCAAATAAATGTCCACTTTCCTTGAACAATATTTTCCCTATAAGGTTACTGTACACCAACAGCTGCCTTAATCAAGAGATGTGAATCAACTAAGAAATGAGGTCCTCCACTAACTTCTAAATTATTAAGAGCATAAGGTGAAAATTTGTATACATGGTGAAATAATCTCTTTCACATTTGTACCAAATAAGATGTGAACATCCATTGCGGGAAAAATGGAGTATATTTTCTTCTTCGATTTTATGAAAATGGATAAAGATGTATTTTATTATTCAATTGTTTCTAATATAAGCATAACAAAACCGTAAAACACATACATAAGCCGTAAAAAATTATACTAAAATTCTCATAAGTATAGATAGTGAACAAAAGAATGTTTTAGAATAATAAAAAAATATAATATAGGTACTTTCGCATTCTATATTTAAAAATGAGGTTTAAAAAACAATGTTGTTAAACGCATAAGTATTAGTCACTCATTTTGTATATTTTTTCATGTCACTATCACTAAAGTTACAATTTATGACATGTTTTAGCAGCTGTGGCTCCAATCTAGCCCTAAATTTCTTTTGATAAAGAAAAGCGCCAACAAGTGCATCAAGATAAAGGCATAAAAGGATTTCAGAATAGAATCATGAATCCGACCTCAGAGTTTCTGCCCAGAAGAAAAAACTTGAATTTACCTCGAGCATAAGCTGACAAAAACCATTTGAGTCCAATAATTGAAGATCTTTGTCTTTGTTCTCATGGAAAAGGCTAAGGAAAGTATCAATCAGTCCTTCAACTAGAATACCAAGTGTTTTATCTAATAAGGGCTTACAACCAGCAAAAACCTGCAACAAGCATGTAAATTTACCATTAAATAGAAAATGGAAGAGTCGACACTAAATAGGCTCCAGAAAGCAACAACACATGCCACATTAAGGAACCTCTTTTTTGTTCCTTTCTTCACTCAACAGCCCCACCCCCACCCTATCCTCCTATCTAAGAAACAAAGGACTTAAAAATATCCAGCCAAATTTACCAGCTAGCAATGTGTAATGATAATCAGTAAATTTTCGGGGGGGTGCAGCCATGAGGCCTGTAGAGAGTACCTCGGCATGCACAGCAACAAGAGTATGCAGCAACTCCACTGTTGCGTCTCGCACTCCCTGCCAAGTATTGAATTGTTAGTGTTGCTAACCAGAAGAAATACTATAGCCAACAAGAGCTTCAATTTAATACTTATTTTATAATTTAAAAAAAAAAAAAAAAATCCGCACTTTAACAATAGGTGCTCCTCCCCATTGAATTCCAGCATCTAACAAATAGTTTACAGCAGCTGTCCTGATCAAATTTGTCTGAGAAAACAACATCAAGGATCAGAAGCAAAAATAAAAGCAAGTGGACAGTCTATCTTCATTTGGTTAAATGAGAACCTATTATACTGTCACTTCAGCCTTAGGAAGTGAACAGTCTATCTTCATTTGGTTAAATGAGAACCTATTACACTGTCACTTCAGCCTTAGGAAGTTACAGAGTCATTTTTCATCTTTAATAGAAAAGTAAAATATACCACATTTTGCAAGTTTCCTTTTTTGAAAATTGTGATCGACAGACAACTTACATTTCCCCCTAGAGAACACATCTGTTGATGGCTCATCTATGACAATCATTGTGGATGTATACATGTACCAAAATGGATGTACATTAGTGCATGAGATAAAGGATTTCATTTGTTAATTTGATAAAATCTTGCAAAGACCGGATTCTGGAAACATGAAGATAATATATATTGGCTCTTTAACATCTGCAGACTTTAAAGACGCCCCTAATATTTGAGTTTTCTGAGAAACAGTAACTTTCATCTACTCGATAGATGATTTTGTTGCAAATCTTAACCAGCTATCTGAAAGTCTAAGGGTGTATTATATGTGCACCATTTTGGCACATTTTCCAACCCAAATTTTCACTTCAGCCCACTTGTTCTTTCATAAATAATTCACCTTTTCAATCCCCAAGACCAAAAACCAATCCAAATACACCCTAAGTGGCATTAGTTAAAGCTGCTTAATTAGCTTCTTGTGTTAACCATTGTCCTATTTGCAAGCAGACGGTATCATGCACATTTCTGTGTTAAGATAAGCTCAAGAAGATTAGTTCTCTCCGGTTGATTATATCACAGCCAACTACTGAAAGTCCAATAAATATGTCACTTATGTGCCCCACCAGGGAAAAACTCCACCTATTAACACACATGTATAGATCCACATTAACTGTAATAAATTACCAAAATTGCATCCCTCTGAGAAAAGAGATTTTGAGAGATGCTAAAGCAGATGAGATATATAAAAAAGGCAGAAAATATGACATTTTGCTAAAACATAACGAGTTTGCTCATACCTTTGCAAGAGTATACTGAGCAAGAACTTTTTCTTCCAGCGCAGAGAAAGATGTAATCAAATCTTCAATATCACTGTCCTCTTCCTCTTTTCCCCTAATGCACAAGTATTCTGTGTTCAAACATATCTAATATCCATAATCAAAGGAAATATTCATCAAAAGTTAATCTACCTTGCAGGCAACCATATATGTATGTATTTGTTGTATAATTCAAGAGCAAGTTCATCTTTGCAATATCCAATATTACTTAAAACCATCAGCAGCTGTTGATGTGGATTAGTGACACTTCCTGGAAGTGGATTGGATAGCTTTTCTTGAAATTCATAAGAATATCCATTTTGGAAACTGGGACTCCCTTTGTTTGATCCATTCTGAACAAGCTCACTGCCTATGAGTTCCAAGTGACCTAAAAAATTTAACATAATTATCTAAAATACTTAAAAGTTGAGACTCTTTCAGCTATGCTGATAGGCAATGAAGTTTCAATTCATCTTTGTACCAGTAAAACTCAATAAGCAGTTCAGAAATGCAAGTCTAACAGATTCTTGGACTTCTTGAAGCTGTGGATAAATGTCTTCAGACTTTGTGGCTTCATTTCTCAAAGATTGAATCATCCTGACAAGTCATTTACAAGGTAACTAAGATGAATATGTACAGTACGAACTAAAACATTTGGTCAAAGAGGGGCTTCCAAGCCACAAAGAAGATTCTTCTTAATTACACCTAAAAAGAAGATTATCTACTTACAAATCAATATGATCCATTGCTGATACAATCACTGCACGAAATGCCAGAGGCAAAGAAGAGATTGTGTAAGGAGATTTATTTCTTTCCAAGATAGACACAGGGACCCAAGTTTCATCTTTTGATATCTCGTCTGTGGAAGTTCGCATCCATGAACATAACCTTAGTATGTAAAATTTTGTAACTTCACAATGAAGTGTTCTGAGTGCTGCAACTGTCAGCAAACAGGAAAAATTAGAAGTTAAAAACCCTCAAGTTCAACACCTAAATAAAGATAAAAATTCAAGAGATTGTTTGAGTACCAGCAACAGGAGGTGCTGATTCTTTTGCTTCGAACGCTTGACATGCTTTAGATATCTCCTTTATGGAAGCAATCAAGGAGGGATGGAGAACATTGGACTCATCAAGATCACGGAAGGTGTTCAGAACCTGGATGTGTATAGTAACCATTTAGACAATTTCCATATGTAACGCAAAGATCAAATGAAAAGACCCCTGCTATGAGTTGTAACAATGATATAATATGCTACACCAAGATGTAAATGTTACAATAAACTGAATAAGTTAATGGTCAATGAATACAAGAATTTTCGAGTTTCACTGAAGCTAGCTGAAGCTTTTACGACTAGCAAAGGAATAGCATTGCCTCAACTTTCCAGGTAATTAAGAGGTTTAACGATAGGTAGCGATGACTTTGTGGATATAAACGTAGTTCATCTCAGAATCGTGGCAATGCTATTCAAGACCAACGACAAAGATTTAAAAAATAAATAAAAAATGGACTGATAAAGAAGTTCTAAAAAACCATGTAATATCAGAAGCACGAACAAGGCTCAGGACCAGTTCAATGACCAAGAAAGAAACACGGTAGTCACAGGAAAAAAGAGAAACAATCTTGACGATAACATTTACCAACTTTTCTCAAAAGTATATTGATGTCCTACAGGATCGATAAACCAGTACAGGCTTATGCAAGGGGGAATTTTTATACTCATCGTCTCTCCGTACAAAAGAAATATGCTTCCATACCATGTTTTCTCTCCCATCCGTGTTTCAAATGAAATGGGGCACCAAAGAGCTGCTATTGACTTGTTAAAAATGAAATTGTTGGTTCTAATGCATCTATTTTGGTGCGCATGGTTAGAGATACCCTTAAAGAATAAGAACCACAATCTTTTAAAATGTGCATTTTAATGCTCAGAAAGCTCATGATTTTACTAGATGATCATGAGCATGTTTATTTGGAAACTTCAGCAATCATGTCCCACAACCTCTCAGAAAATTTCATCACAAACTAGGGACCGAGACCAAAAAAAAAATGTTCAAAAGAAGCTGTCTGGCAAAGTACCCCCAAATTCGATGACGAAGTATTCAACTATAGTTTACAAGAAAGCCAAATAAAAAAAGAAAGAATATACCTTAGACTCGTATACTGACAGGGTATTGCGAATCATTCCAGCAACTTCATCAAGAGAATGGCTTGAATACTTCGTGTCGCCAGCTTTTTCCTTGACTTTATTTGTACGGTTACTTGAGAAGACTACTTGAGAAGCTGAATCAGAAGCTACTTGAGAAGACTGCACATAAGAAATATTATATCATTTTCAATTGACCTCCATAACTAGAGTCCGATAAAGCAACTAAAACAATTAGACATCCACATCACATCATATGCAGAAGCAAGAAAACAGAAGTGTCTTTATAGCAAACAATTTGATGGCATCAGGTCCTTCTGCAAGAACTAAGAACAGCAAAATAAGTAATTCAACTATTTATACAAAAAGGGAGGGGTGGGGGGAAGGCGGACTAAAACACGGTTTATTAGATTAGTGACATTCATCTAACTTACTAGAGTTCAAATTCTGCGGGCAACAATTCTTGCCTATGTACTCGCGAGGGAAGAATCCCAGCTGAACACCAGATGCTATTACATTATCGACATCCATCTAACTTACCAGAGTCTAAGTCATGCGGGCAACAATTATAACCTATGTACTCGTGAGGGAAGGTTCCTAGCTTCATAGCTACCTAGAAGCTATTTAGCTGGCTAAATCCTTACAGTCCAAAGCTATCTCATAAGGTAATTTGTGAATTTTATGAATCACAAATTGTACGAAACTAGCTCCAGAAGTCACAACTTCAGTTACTAAGACTCGCATCCATTAACTTAAGTGTTAGGAATCAGTTCTATCAAGCAATTTTGAGAATACAATGTGCAACAATCAGATAAACTCGTCTCCAAAACCTTATTAAGAAAAAATCTGCAACTTTACGATTTTCATACAATTTGAATGTTCTAATCTCACATACATGACACTATTCATTTAAAAAACTATAGTTCTAACTGTTAAAAGTACACTGATTCTTAGCTGTGAAAAATAACCATCTTTTATTTTCAAATTGAGAAAACATGAAATCATCTGCAATCATCCAAAAATTTTCCAAATAGTTAATTGTCTCTATCTTAAAAAATAAGCAAATAAAACCACAAATCATGTAGCAAGGAACAAAACTAAGAACTATGAAAAATAAAAAACCAATCGTAATGTGACTGCATATGCCTTCAGCTGAAAACAATTCACAAGAAACGATTTATTGCTTCCGAATCCATGAAGACACAAACAGAAAAGCTTAGAATACCTTCGCAAATTTCCCAGTAGAAACAGAAAAGGCCACTTTCCAGAAGGCAGGTATGTGATGGATAATTACGGCAGTCAAACGATGGATATACCTTCCTCGTAAGGCATTAATTTCCTCACCAATCAAGTCCACTAATTCTGAATCTCCAAGAATATGTGTATTTGCAAGCGTAAAAGAGTAATCGCCATCTGACTGATGGTTATATGCAAAAACAATGAATAAAAGGTGAGGACTATGGGTGTTAGGTCCATCGGCAGTTGTTTATTGATTTCATAAAAACTGTACTCACAGATTGATTTAGATCTTGCTGGATCTGTCTCCATTTTGCATCTGATAAAGCTTTTTCACGCATCTCATTCTGCAGATTCTCCATTCTGGCTTCATGATCTACAGTGCATTTTTCAAGCAAACCTCGAATTCTCTGATTCTGACAAATATAAATGAAATAGAGCTCAGCGTAGCATTTGTAAAATCTTTTATTAGTCTCTGATTCAAGTACCTAGCAGGATATTTGCAAAATCTTTGAGAATATACATAAGCGAAAAAAGAACATATATCCAGTGACTTAAAATCATGAGCACATTTTAAAATGTATTGACACAATAAAAGACATTAACAGATGTGTTCAAGCTTGTTAGAGTTTGATTACAAAATTCCTATCTACAGTTAGAATTGTGGATGGCTTACAGTGTTGTAAAGCTCCTAAGATAACTTGTGTTGCATTTTAAAATAACTTATAAATACTATAAAAGATGTGCTCTCACTCCTCAGCTAGTCCTAACATGTGGCAAGGATAAACCCTTCTCCAGAGGTCCAAACATGTTGCACAGGTGTATAAGCAAAGCCTGCAGCAAGATAGTGCCTGGCATGTATCAGAGACTAATATGTGATCTAGTCTCCTGCTTCTATCAGGCACAAAATGGGGTTCCCTGATTCAAAACCAAAGATAGCTTTGACATGATCAATCATATAGTGTTCTTGATTACTATTGAACAAATTCTGCAAGCCTGAAAGATAATAACAGGATGCCTTCTAATAACTCATAATCCCTATCTAAATCCAATCATATAAAATTGTTTAAAAAGATAAAAAGACGGTTTACCAGATGTAGGATTTCCTCACCTGTATACTAAGGTAATGCCATACAGGATCCGACTCAGGTTCCAGCTCCATCAAAAGTCTTACAATGTTTTCAAGCTATATAAAACATGCAGCACCAAAAATAAAGACAGAAGTAAGTTTCTGAACCTCCATATTTCACTATCTAAATTCCCAAAATGAATTTCCAGGCATTTATAGTTTGGTTCAAGAAATGCAAAAATATACAGCAATGTGAATGCAGTGAACAGAAAATACTATAAGCTCAGGGTATCAGCACGGTGAATACATGTAATCTCTGCTTCTTTCATACAGGCAAACCAATTTTAATCCCTCCCCCCCCAATAGAAGAGATTTAAAGTAGAGATAATGGTAGAAGAAGCAAAACAACACATGATCATGGATGCTCTCAAACCCAGAATATTATCCATTTAGTACTAGAATACATCTTATTGGCTGTCTAAAATTCCAATTTTCTGAACCATGGTGGAACTAGGAGAGCAAAAGAGACTGCTTGTCAGGAAACTAATAAAGCAAGAGCATAACGGCTTAACTAATAAGCAGCTGGAAATGTCAAACTGATTGATGACTAAGATGCATACTCAGAGACGCTTGAACAAGAGCCAAACATTGTAATACATGGCATGCTCTGATGCTCATCGTATTATAATGTGCTGGCCTTTTATTGCAACAAAAGTAACAAGATAATCAATTCTAATCCACTATTGTCATTTAAGATATTTAGCAATACCCAAACAAAAAGGCAAGCTCCGCTATAGCAATCAAATATTCTTTTCTTTCACAGTTTCACATTCTTTCACAGTTTTACATCCAACAATCTATAAACCTTCGACTTATACATGTTCAGATGATCTTTCTTGAATAATTTGCACATAAGCCAACTATACTTGCACATATTTAAACATAATATTTTTTCTGAAGTTATTTCTATTTAAACCCAAGAATCTGAGAAGTTACACAAATGCTCCAGTAAGAACTAGAACAACTAAGGGCCATGTATACCCCTATTTTCAGAAACTATAAAAAGGAAAGTGAGGTATTCAGGAGAATGCTTATTAGCATTCACAAAATCCTCAATTTTCCTTTACTTTAGCGGGAATAAGGAATTAGCATGCAATACTAGTCTTAATAGTTACAATTAAAAGATGTGATCATCCCAAGCCAACTCAAGCATTACATATATGCAACAGACAATGAGAGCAACAGCCAGACAACTATCAGCTTTGTATCCAATTTCTAATAGTTTTCTAAGAGAAGTACGAGATAAATCCAAATAGAAACATCAAGTCATATTCCAATGCATATACTATCATTTTATTTTAAATTTGTCCATCACCACCTTCACCAAATATTGCTGAACTTTTCTTTTTCTTTTTCCTTCTATTTTAAACATTAGACAAGGATACTGGTAATGCAACTTTTAAATCAACTTTCCATCTTTAGTTGTTAAAATAAAAGAAACCTATTTTCACTTTGAACTTTTAAGTGTTTCAAACTTTGCCACGAACAATCAAACTTGTAGCTGAATTGGACCACCATACAGCTTATGTAAAGTTTGCAGTACTGCATACACTCAATAAACGTTCTAAATAAGCAAGAAAAGAAAATAATACCCCCCCCGCCAAGCCTTCCTCTCTATGCATGCATCACTTCACTGCCTGGCCTCATTCAATTGTGTTCTTTTCTTTACCCTGTTATATGAGGCCCAGAACTAATTCGTACTTCTTGCTTTCTGTTTTCTATTCTTTGCCAACCAGTGACTAAATACAAAAACTGTGGCATAGTTGCACCACTAAAGTTTTCATATCTGAACACAAATACCAATATATTTGTATCTGTGTGGCTTGGTGTCTGTTTGACAATGCAATTTGAATACAAGTTAAACTACAGGAAATGTAATCCAATATGACATGGGTCTCCAACTCAAAAACATCCTCTACTCTTTTCTTTTAAGGGTAAGTTCCTCTACTCTTTGGTAAGCGACATTATGTTCTCTCTCTTTTAACTTTTTGGGAGGACTAACAAGCCAGCCAGAAGCAACATTCAGTTCTCAAATCACTGGTGTTCATATTTCCTCCAGAACCATGGTAACAGTCAAGTCACTTGTCTTAATTTAGCTACATATAAAGGTTCCTATCCCGCAGCATCCTTCAGAAAAGGTAGTGAGCAGTCGCATCAATAAAGAGGTCCCATCTTGAATGTTTTATAGAAATTCAGAATTACAGCATGCTATACTTCAGGAACAACTACAAATACCAAGGAATAATGGAGATGTACATGAAATGATGAATAGAAATATGAAACTATTGTCAAAGAACTTTACATTTGTTAGGTCAATATGAGGATCTTCCATGGACTTATAAAGCGAGCCTTTGAATTCTTGCATCACTTTTTCAACCTCCTCAAGCACACGCTTAAGAATTCCAACCTGAAAAGATGCACAACCTACTGTAAATATACCAGGAAGGTACAATTTACATACATAGAACTAAGTAGGATAACCTAAAATAGCCAAGGCAGTGAAGAAAATCAGAAACAGATAGTGAGTAACCATGATTACATTAAACAAAGACAACAATTCTTTAACCAATGATACATAATTTTCCTTGAATAGATATCCTTTTATTTTTACTCAGTTAGCAGGCTTTAAAACATGGCAAAAACCTAGCCAACATGAGAACATAAAGAAAGGTCATTATTGAGTTTTTATATGTTAATTAAGCACCTAAACAGGAAATATTAGTCTATAATAGAAACCAAATTGAAGTGGACAATGTCTAGAAATGTTGCTCTCTAAAATTCCAGCAGCAAGCTGGATGAAATGATGCCCTCTTCATCAGGCGATGACAGGTACAAAAATGCACTCTATGCAGTATGTGTTCTCAATACAGTAAAAGATATATCTACTGCATAAGAATTAACAAGATAAAGAATTAGAACTAGTACGAAGGGAACTTTTTTCTTTTGGGGTATGAAATGTTAACTGGAATGTAAAGTAACCAATAAATCATTCTCAGCATGAATATTGGGATGAGGTTGATCAAGGTAACATAAAAAAGCAATGTTGAGCTAGATACAAACTCGCAACACAAACAAAAACAAGCACGAAATTGACAACTTGTTCACATGCGACACGTAAGGAAATAGCAACATATAAGAGCATGTTCAACCATATCATGCCTAGAATTAGAAACTGAAATACATCTGATTATGGACAAACTGTACATGAGAAGGTAGAACAATTGACTTCGCTTTTCTGTACTCCCTGACAGCCAAATCATATTCGCCTTTACTAATGCTCCCACGAATTGCACTAGGCAAGTTAAACAGCGTCCGAAATCTCTGGAGCATCCCTTGAACAGACCTGATCTTTTCTGCTTGCGCCTACACAAAGGTGGGCACTTTATTAAAATTGAAAACAGAAAAGGTAGCAAGACAAATAGAAAGGGAATCAAGTTCAATGGACTAGAAATTGTCCACGAACATGAAATCTGAAATGCTACTTAGAATGGATAGCCTACCTACCTGTCTCTCAAACAATTGCTCAAAAGCACGATTAGCAATTGTAGTGACTCCTTCAATACAGTTAAACAAGTGAAATGTCCCTGAACCCTCAGGGTCTTCCTCAATCCGTTTCAACTTTGACTCAATATCTGCAGAAACTCAATCTTCTAAGAATCTAAAACTCTGAACTGCATAATCTTAAAAATGATGTCTCGGTAAGACATTTCTCACCATCAATAGTAGTTTTGCAAGAAACAAAACAATCAAAATTTTCTTTAACCAACTGCTTTTTTGCTTGAGTACGTCCTTTAAGATCTGTTTTCAAAGCAAGAGCACCAGCTTCCAAGTCTGCTGCACTAGTATCTTGGTGTACTCGTGACAGAAAAAGCTTTGCATCGAATGTTTCTGAGTAGTAATTCAGCTTCTCTGCAAAATTCATTTGCGGAAGGTAATGAACAGTATGGCTATCAAAAATTACCGTTGACAAGTAACTGCTCAATTTACTGCAGGTCTGATGCTTAATCCCTCTAATCCTCCTCCTATTTTTGGCAAGTAATAATACTTATTTGTCATCCAAAAAATCACTATAATAAAACTACATGGTATGCATACACATTAACTAAAACTGAACACTTCCATAGACTCTGAACTTGCAATATCTTTTGTATGACGTCTCTTCAAAATTTAAAAGATTTTATTCAAATCTAAATCTAGTGAATAGAGATTCAGCGATGATTTTTATCATCCTAAAAGGAAAAAAAGAACTCGAGAGCTGCTACTCTATCCATTCAATAATTTTGAATCAGAAATACAAATAAGAAACACGAATTCCAAATTTCCCAAGAAATGGAAAAACAGGCAAAACAAAATTGAAGTGCATATAAATCTGAACCGGAATAAGAATTACCAGTGAGTTAAATTTTGGGAAAAGATCTGGCCTCTCATTAAATGAAAAACAACATTATCTAGAACACGGGTGAGTTATTTAGGGTGTATGTGGATAGCAACTCAACTTGAAAAAAATTGAGTTAAGAGAAAAATCAATCTTACTTTCTTTTCTTGGTGTATCATTTGGTTGAAGATAATTTGCCACTCTCTCTGACTTATTGATTTTCTCATTTCATTATCCTGGTCTTATTTGTATTCTTTCAGGTAATTTGCTAACTTATTCAGAAATGCACATGAAGCAGATTCAGTTTCTCAGTATGGGCATATCCTAACCTTCCTTTCTAGCTGAGGAGGTAGCACCAATATCATGAAACCTTCCCAGGTTTCTCGCTTGTTCAATTTTCATCTCTGGTAACACAGCAGTTAATAGAAGCCAACTTCTGAGGAGACCATGGTGTTTCATGGTTATTTCTCACCATCTCTATCCATCAAGTTCATCAAGATGTCCTTAAAGTACCATTTTTCTCTCATTTCTAGCTATCACCTCTCCATCTACTAATACAGACTTTGGCTAATAAATGGAGAAGCTCTTGTATTCATTTCATTAAACTTTTTATTTGCATCTGCATTACGATTCCAACCTTTAGATCCAACCGGAAGTTTGTAAATAAAGCTCAAAGCTAAAGCATGTCTCACCATTTTTATCCCTAAGATGGGCCCAAATTAATTTATTCAGACTATCACTGTAAATTGACCAACTTCCCATCTAACAGTAGGAAATTTTTCAATCCCAATATTCATGAGCTTATGTTACTTTTCACACCATTACGAACTTCACCAATGTATCTAACAGGAAGCCAAGTACAATGCAAAATGACACGATTCAATGTATCCTGGTTGAAGTTCACTGGTTATAGTCAATGTTTAATATATCTATACTAGACGAAATAAATTGAAGTAAATATCACGAACAAGGAGGTTCAAGCAAAATCCCAATTCATTACATGAGAATGATAGCTGCTCTAAATACAAGGATTCACTGATAATAGAAAACGTCCAAGCACAAGTACAAAAATAATGCAAAAGATTATTCTACAAACGCCATTAAGGGCTCAAGTAATCTTCATGGCATCTATTTCTTAAACAAAGGGGATTTATTTTTATTAACAAAAATTAAAAACATCTTTACAAACCCGAAAACGAGAGAAAATATATTTATAGAACAGTGACTTTTGCATCTTCACTCCAATTCCAACACCTTATATCTAGACCAGAGACCAATCAACAACAACAACAAAGCCTTAATCCCAAAACAAATCGGGGTCGGCTACATGAATCAATGTAAGAGTTCCGTGTGTTCGCTAACTTGATACTTTCTCTCCATCTCTTTCTATCCAATATCATACTCTCATTCAAGTCTAACAAATTCATATCACTCTTTATTACTTCGGTCCAAACCTTCCTCGACCCTAGTTTTAAAAGGCGCGAGGCGAACCGAGGCGATGAGGGACCGAGGCGATGAGGCGCGAGGCGAACGTTCGAGGCGCACGCCTCAAGGACGCGAGGCGCTCTTTTTTTTTTTTGCAAAAATTCTCATAAATTAAATATATATACAATTTTGTATTATAAACATTATTTCAATATTATAAATACTAGATAAAAGCATATATTTTATACTAAATCCTCCAACTAGATGTTGTTTCATTCGTTGAACTACTCCTTTAATTACTTTCTTACAAAAGTCACAAGTGAAATTAGTTCTATTTGTGACATCTTGCTTACTATATTTTCTTGCAGGGTCACCCGATGATGGAGCATTACCCGATGATGGAGCATTAGGATCTTAGTTTTAAAAGGCGCGAGGCGAACGTTCGAGGCGCACGCCTCAAGGACGCGAGGCGCTCTTTTTTTTTTTGCAAAAATTCTCATAAATTAAATATATATACAATTTTGTATTATAAACATTATTTCAATATTATAAATACTAGATAAAAGCATATATTTTATACTAAATCCTCCAACTAGATGTTGTTTCATTCGTTGAACTCCTCCTTTAATTACTTTCTTACAAAAGTCACAAGTGAAATTAGTTCTATTTGTGACATCTTGCTTACTATATTTTCTTGCAGGGTCACTCGACGATGGAGCATTACCCGATGATGGAGCATTAGGATCCATAGTTGAAATAAAAAATCTGTAAAAATCAGGAAAGAGAAAATCTGAAAACAAAAAATCGGAAAAAAATCAGGAAATAGAAAATCTGAAAACAAAATTTTTAGCCTATGATGCAATTTTTTTCATTTTTGTGCGCCTCAAGCTCGCCTCGGTTGCCTCAGGATCAAGCTCGCCTCGGTCGCCTCGTGGACACGCCTCGCCTTAGACCCCCGGAGGCGTTTTCAGCCTCGCCTCAGGTCGCCTCGAGCCAGGCGCGCTTTTTTAAACCCAGTCCTCGACCCCCCTACCTCTTACAACCTCATGCCTCCACCCTTCAATTTTTCGAAATAGGGAGTCACTCGGTCTTCTTCTTACATTGAAAAAAAATTATACTATTTCCTTCCATTTGCCAACATTCATAAAGAGTGAAGCTACTTTCTGGACCAAACAACTCCACGTAATTTAGATTCAGAATCCATCTATCTTCTACCTTTCACCAAGCACCAAAAGCACAAAAACTTAAGATAGCACCAAAGCAAAATACCTAAAGGGTCAGTTGACGAATGATACCCCAAGGTATACCATGTCACAATTTTTTTCCAGAATAATAACATTCCAAACTGAAGGCAATACGATATGTGAATCTCTCCACCAACCTCTTAACAGAACAGAAAACGCCTTAGTTCATACACACTACATGCTTATGAAGGGATTCATGGGCGGAAACTCGTTCCAAACCCCCATGAGTCCTCCCCTGAAGGATCCGCTCATACGTAAACGAATCGAAAAAAATCGAAAATTACTTACGTTTTCGGCTTAAAGGTTATATCTTTCGGATGAGTGCTGCTACCACCAAAAGCCTTCCCTTGCGGAATCGCTTTCTACCGGTATCCATGCGACGAAACGAGCAGCGATTGCTAGCTCTTCGTTTCTGAGTTTCGGGAATATAGAAAGAAGAGAAGGGCAGAAATCCAGAAATCTGATTTCGGGAATAGAATTGGTTTTTGCGGCTCAAGTCAATTAACCCTAGGGTTTCGGCCAAGAGAGGTTTATATAGGTTGTGAGAGTTTGTTTCAAGAACAACTCCCACGTCCTATGCACCTCTTTTGACAGTGGGAGTCTTCAACTCCCACGTCCCCTAGACTTCTACTGGTAGTGGGAGTCTTTATCGGATAATAACTCCCACGTAATCCCAGTTAAAACCAAATACCAAAAATACCCCTCATTCTCTCTAATTCGAAATAATAACAACTTTATTATTCTCAGAAAATAAATGTCAGATACAAATGAACCTAGACACATTCTAGATTCATTGAATCTGACATGAAGCTCGTTAGCTCGCTCTATGTGTGTGACCCTGTAGGTTCATATCACAATGGCAATGAAAACACACTTAGTAGTAGTATGTGTTCAAAAATCACAAGCGGTCCCTAGCAGGACATTGTGACTACCCAAAGTGAATGAATTTACGGTGGAACCTAATATAAATCCACTATTTAATCCCTTTGTCTCGCGATATCTAATTAAGCATAAGGCATGGTAGTCGTCACCCTTATTAAGCTTAATTGTATTTATGCTCGATCTCCAGGTAGACTGTTCCAACAAATAGTATCTGATAACCACTTTATCAAATACATTTGAGCACGGCCATGCATTTAGACAGTCTTTCCCTATCGAGGGGCCCATGGATCTCTCTCTAATAAGAGAGGGACAAATCCCTTACAATGCCTCTCACATTCAAGCCATGATAGGACACTACATCCGATCATCAATCGTATTGATTACTTGATTAAAAGCAACGTACGACTGAGTCAAAACGTGGCTCCATTAATGCTAGAATCAATGGAGACATAAGGTCTAAGGATTCTAAAATAGTATTGAGGAAGTAATACTTATGACTAAGGACCATGAAGTATTACTTCTCTAACGGATCACGTCCGATACGATATATCTCAATACATTGCATCTATGATATGATTTGTACTCATTACACATGATTAGTAAAACGTAATCATCAATCAAACATCATACTAGTTTTATTTCATTGTAAAATAGATTACATAAAACTAGGGACAACTAGAATAGTAATTACATAAGCAAATGAGTTTTACTATCAAATCACGCATTTGATGTTCATAAGCAAAATTAACTATTCATATGAAATGCTCAAATAGATATAAAACGTACAACATATGCTAATGGTTCTAGGGCACTACTAACAGCTTAAGCATCCAAAATAAGCTAGAGGGAAAAAAACAGAAATGCAAGCCACAATTAAGAACAATCCATGCAAGCAGCGTTTTCTTGACCTCAATGTCTAGCAATCCTTTTCTTAGGATCAATCCAGGTATCTAAAAAGTCTCTTACCTTCATCTCATTTAGATCTCCAAGACAAAATTCTCAGTCTTTTGCTCTCAGAAAGGAGGAGATGTATTTTTCTTTATCCCCACTTTTTGTGCCAGTCAAGCCTGTTTTCCAACTAACCCTCCAAAACCAAATTTCAAAAAATTTAACATGTATGGTGAGAGTATGGGAATTTAAGAATTACTGATAATCCACTAGAGCGTTTATACTTTATACTACATTAATATTTAATAATGTTAGTGCTTCTTACAATTAATAAAACAATTTCATCTACAAAATGTACATGCCCTCTTCTACAACTCAATTTCCATCTTCACAAAGGAACACATATCTTAATCATAGGAAACAAGCATCTTCTACACTTTGAGATGCCAAAATTTCACATCCTATGATCCTAAAATGGATAATTATATTTTTTTTCAAGTGCTGCTTCAGAATAAGCAGCCAGGCCTCTTTTCCCAACTAACTCTCCAAAACCAAATCTTATGGGAATTTGGGAATTACTGATAGAGTGGATTATACTACAATAATATTTAATAATGTTAATGCTGCTTAAAATTAATAAAAACAATTTCAAGATAAAATTTGCATACCACGTGCGCTAGCATCTAAATGCTCCTTGTCAGTCATGGATGGAGGGGGTCCTGAATCACTCATCAATCTAAATGTTTTATGATTAATTATCCTGAAAACATGTTCAAATAAGGAAAGAAGGAAAAAGAATTATTAACATAACTCAAATATGCAGGATAAATGCCCAACTACAATCTCATTAGCATAAAAGAAGTTTACCCCAATCCTAGAGGATCTATCCACTCCATGCCACGGGGCAGTGATTGTAAAGAACTAAGTCCCTTTTTTGCCAATGCAGCTGTCTTCACCTCAAGCTTTTGAGTCACCGGAGCTGCTCGAGTTTCCCTCATTTCACGGACTCTTCGGCCCAACTGCCAAAATAAGTTTATCTCAATATATCATGCTACTTTTTAATAAACACGGAAGAATAATTAGGTTTTCTGAATCCCAATGTAAAGGTAGAGAATAGTAATAGACAGCTAACCAAAATAAGATCCCTTAAACAACTGTGAAACTAAAAAAATTAACAAAAGTTTGCTTAAATTTAATATTGCCTCTGTTTCACAATATAAGACTTGTTAGCCCTTTCATCTCTTCCCAAAATATTTTCCCTTCAGCAAAAAATTTAAGGATTATTTTTCTACGGATACTCACACCCATGCATACAATTTTCTCATTCTCCATTATATTAGTGAAATCAGTGAAGGATATAGTAGGAAAAATATCACTAATTTTCCTCTTCCTTAATCTATGCGCAAAAACAGCCAGAAGGCCTTATGTTGAGAAAGGGAGTGAGTACATTAGGATTTATCTCGTGGCAGATAGTGTATCTAAAAAAATAAACAGGTAAAATTGCAGTTGAAACTTAATCAGACAATTATTTCATTAAAATGTTCACAATATAATTTACAGATTCTAGCACAAAGACTGGATAAAGTAAAACTCAACGAATCACATTTCCAATCAAACTACCATGTATTCAAATAAATACAAAAACAAAAATAAAAAAACAAAAATTAGCAATTAAGCCATACCTCCGATTCATCAACATGCTTCCAGCAATTCGGCTCCTCTCCATCCCATCCTTTATCATCATCTCTTCCTCCTCCTCCATTCCCTCTATTACCACCAGTCCCCGTTTTTCCCTTACCTCCAACCACAGCAAGATCCTTAGACGAAGAATCCTCGTCTCCAGACGAAATGCTCAACATCTCCACCTCCGAGTCATCATCATCATCATCCACAGCCGCCTTCCTCTGCTTCTGATTATTACTCCGTTGCTGTACTCCGGCCGTCATACTCGAATTTTTAGAATTCCTCACCGCCACCGCCGTAGCACCGCCGCCACCACCACGATGAGCCGGTGGTTGAACGTAATTCCGGACCGGTTTACTGGATTGTTGTTGCAGGTGAGAAGGTTTTCGATAATTGATATCTCGTTCGGCTTGCTCCTTCAACGCGATCTGCAAAAGCTCGTCTTCGTCTAGACCGTCACTGTCGCTTGACATTTTCTATATATATAGGGTATTGTATAGATAGATACAAATTTGTTGTATGTATATGTGTGTGTGGGCAGGCCACACAGTGAGTGTGGGAAATGGAAATTTGGATCTGTTTTAATTTAATTATTATAAGGGAAAGTTAGAATTATACACGTGTTTGGAAATGAGGAAGATGACGGAGATGAGGCAATACGGATCCTATGCGAGACAATTTTTTTAATACATACGAAACGCTTCATAACAAATATTTTGAGACTCAGTACAAATATTCTGAGGCTCGGAACAGAACAGATGTCATTAGTCTCAGAATAAGTGTTTTGCGCAGTAAAAATATAATAGGTGTTCCGAGATTCAGAACAGTTGCTCATTTTAAATTTATATTAACCGTTAAAAATTTAATCCAAAAACGAAAAAAAAAATCGTACCTGCAAAATTACTCTATTCCACATTGGAGCCAGCGTCTAAGTGAGGAGGTAAGGTATACTAGTACTTGGAATATAATTTGTTTTGGTATTACTGGTCTTATTGGTTTGACGTGGACGGGACATTTGGATTCAAGGTTGTCAAGATCGTAATTTTGACTCGAAACGGAAAGGGTCTCAAAAATCGTAAACACGAGGATCGTAGCACGGATCGGAAGATCCGAAAAAACTATTAAAATAATATTTTATGATAAATTTAAACCAATAGAACTAAAAAGTTGAAATTAAAACACAAACTAACAAGTGATAAACTTCAAAAGCAAACCAACAATTCATTAGGTCTTTTAACCATATTTTAATGCTTCCACCCCGGATCGCTCCTATTCCTGACTGCTTTCTTTCGGAGATTTATTTGACCACCTCCAGCGCTAGAATCATTGCCCACACTTCTACTATCCGATCCGGACGCTCCCGACATCTTATTTTTTCTTAGTTCTTATTAATCTTGCACCTATAACAATTATTAATAGTAAGATTTTATTTTCTCAAATGTATTATACAATTTTTTTACAATAAAAACCATAACAAATGATTAAATCAGTAATTAGTAACTTCATGATTCACTAACTAATTAAATCACAGTCAAAAGAAAAAGTAGAGATGGATTTCTCACATTAAAACAAATTTGTATTATGTTGTTGGGCCAGAATCTAAAAAAAAAAAAAAAAAAAAAAAAAAAAAAAAAAAAAAATTTAAAAGAGACAATATTGGATCGTATTGGATCGTACGATCTTTTACGATTCAACTCTGATGCGATTTTTAGTGTGATTTAACTCGATTTATACCTCTTGGATCGTAAAATCGTACAATTTTACGATCCAACTCGCGATTTTAACAACCATGTTTGGATTTTTTAATCAGTTTAAGAAATTCTTAAAAAACAATAATGGTTAAATCAAAAAGAATAATATAATCTCATTAACTAATTCTTAAAAATTGAAATATTGGGTAGAAGAAGAATAAAATAGGAAAGTTAATTGATAGTTCAAATGTTAAAATTATTTTAAGGAAAAAAATTGAAGTTCAAATATTAACATTATTTTAGTATGGAGAGAGTATTTCTCATGAAAATGGTTATTTACATGCGAAATATATCTCATTCGTTGGACGATTGAGAATTTTTAGAAGAATACCTATTCGGGTGTTCTTCCGACAAAAAAATAGTGTTCACTCTCTTCTCAATCATTGTATCAAATTTGACGGCTGAAATATGTTTTACACGTGTTTGCACAAAGTCAAACTAATGAAAATGGGACTAGTGTGTAAACACTTATAATAGGTAATGGGGTTTTTTAACACTAAGTGAAACACTCTTTATAAAACTTGTATATGCTAGTTATGTTTAAAGTTTATCTTTCAAAATTGATGGTATATAATGTTTGATTTAAAATATATGAATAAAAGCTTTTTTAATTATGAGTGTTATATAAAATTTGAATCTGACTTTTTTATTAAAAAAAACATATTATTTTTTTACCCTCACTCTCTATCGGGCAGTGCATACATAATATATCATAGAAGAAAATTTATCGCATATTGTAATATGAGAGTACATCCACCTAACAAAGATTTAAACATCTAAATAGATTATTTATTGGGCTTTGATGTTTCTATGACTTTCCTTAATCATGAAAGTAAGATTTTGTGCATGATGATTAGGGGTGAACATCGATTTCGAATTCAGTAAATCGGTAATTTAAAATTGGTTTTTTCGGTAATTTAATTTTTGAAAATACCGACCTATTTTGAAACCAAATTTCGATTTACCGAATTCGAATTCAATTTGGTGTGAATTCAGAATTCGGTCGGTTTACCGAATTACCTTGCAAGACAGAGACATAAATTAGAAGACATAATTTTTTTTCCCATTTTTGCAGTGTTGTGTAAGATATTCTAACTAGTAAAAATATAAAATTGCCAATCTTAAAAAATATTTTAACTTTACAAACAGAAGAGAGTGAATCGTAATAAATGAGCCTAAAGAGACTGATTCAAAATTAAACTCATAAACCTACTCTTAATAGAACACCCAAATACCACTACTTCAATTTATAAACATTTATAAGTAAAAGTTGCATTCCAATAATTCTAATACTGAAGAAAAAAAACCCTAGAATCCAAAAATAAAATCACCCATTAAACATTAAAACCAGTAATGGTGGCGGGACGGCGCTGGAAGGCAACGGTGGTCTTAGGCGATGTCGGTGGAGTAGGGGTAGGCGGTGTCGGTGTCGGTGTCGGTGGAGTAGGGGTGAACTATGATTATCTTCAGATTTGGAGAGATGTAAAGGGTGGGTTTCATTTTTTGTTGGAGAGAAAATGAGCGGTTGCTCTCTTAGAACAATATTAGGGTTAGATTTTAGGGTAAGAGAGTATTTATAGTGGGTTTTTTTATTGGGTATTAAATATTATTATATTTATATAATTAGCTAATATAAATAATTATATATATTTAAATAATATTATAATAAGAAATTGAATTCGAATTTAGTAATACCGACCGTATTCATCGATTTCAATTCGAAATCGGTAATACCGATTTTACTAAAATCATATACCGTATTCGAATCAAATTCGAAGTTTTCGAATTCGATATGATCTGAATTACCGAATTCAAATCAAATTCGGTCGGTAAATCGGCTTTTACCGAATTTGCACACCCCTAATGATGATTCCCAATAATTGCAAAAGTAATATCACAAAGAAGAAATAACTCCAAAAGAAATGGGAATTTATCCAATGTTAGGGTGTGTTATTAGTATTTGAATTAAGTTTTTGTTTTTAAAAAAATCATCCTGAAAATCGTGAAAAACTGAGTTTTGTGAAAAGGAAAATAGAGTCTAATGTTTAAAAGAAAAAAATGAATTGAGAAGAAAAAAATATATATTATGAACTCTGAATTTTGAATGTATAATCTAAATGCTGAAGTCTGTACATAAAATTTTAAAGTTCAATTAATTTGAATGAAATGGTTATTTTCACTAAATTTTAAAAAGTCAAGATTTTATATTATATGTTTTTTTTTTTTTTTTTTTCTAATTGAAGGAGACAATTACGTTAATCAAATCTTTTTGTTCTCAGGTATCATTTTTTACTCTCCCTAGTCGGCTAGGGTTTCTCTCCTAAGGGTTTCCGATCTAGGGTTCCGTCTTCAAAAGGTTCCATTTTTTTGTGTGTTTCTAGTCTCTTTCGCTCTACGGCATTGATACCTCTCCTTTTCTCACGATAATACTTCAGTTGCTATGGAGAACGATCTCGCCTTGATGCTTGAATCCATCACCCTCACGGAGGAGGAACTTAAGGCGGTGGATCTCACATCCACGGACTTGGTTAGAGGTACGGCAGAATGTCGCCGTAGCCTTTATGGTTTCGTTCATCAACATGGTCCTATTAATCACTTGGGTTTCAAGACAGCCATGTTGCGTGCATGGCGTTGTGGAGACTTTCATATACAAGGATTGGATAACGGTTTCTACCAATTCTTTTTCGGCACGGATGAGACAGTGGAATTTGTCCTCAACAACGGACCTTGGAGTTTCAATAATCATGTGCTCATTATCAGGCCTTGGCAACCAAACTACACCCCTGTTCCAACGGAGTTCACGTCTGAGTACTACTGGATACATGTAGCAGTCGGGGATAGAACTTTGGCGAGTCTAGAGGTAGCGGCTCGCGTGGCCCGGAGCTTTGGTCAGTGTAAAGAAATTCAAGTAAGCGTGGTGGTAGGCGGTAGGGGTGAAAGCTTCCTGCGCCTTCGGGTCCTAATGGATTTGACAAAACCTTTGCGGCGTTTCATCAAACTTCGCATGCTTGGCGGAGTTGAACGGCTGCTTAGGATCAAGTATGAGAGGCTACCTAAACTCTGTTTCTTCTGCGGCTTGGTAGGTCATAGACATAGTACATGTGCTACTAAACCTATGGAGGTCTCGGATATTAGCAAGATGCCCTTTGGCATAAATCTGGGAGGTGTAACTGAAGTCCCATTTGATATCATGATTCGGCATACTAATCCGGAATCGTATATGGGTAACTTAAAGAATCAGAGCAACACTGCGCCAACACCCTCCACGGGTATACCTGAGTCGCAGCTGGCTGAGGGTCTGAGGAAAGGGGCTGTGATGATGGGGAAAAGACCACTGGAATTTGACAAGGGAAGCATGTGTACCGGGACTGTGAAACGGAGCAAGTATGAAGTTGCGCCGACTACAACTAAGGATGACCAAGAGATTGTACCAGCGGTGGGGATTGCCATGCATCCCCACCGACATCAATGAATACCTTAGCTTGGAATTGCCGGGGATTGGGGAATCCTCGCGCAATTCGTGACTTGAGCAGTCTGGTTCAGGCTGTTAATCCTTATGTACTTTTTCTTTCAGAAACTTTGCTTTTCAGTTCTGATATGCGTACTGTTCGTATTAAATTAGGTTTTCGTAATGGTTTTTTTGTTGATCGTGTAAACCGGAGTGGTGGCCTTGCATTACTCTGGCATTCTAATATCAATTTTACTGTTTTGAGTTATTCGTCTGGTCACATTGATGCTCACGTTACTGAAGATGATGGATTTATTTGGCGTTTAACTGGTTTTTATGGTAATCCCAAACATGAAGTTAGGCATGAATCATGGACCCTACTTAAGAGATTATCCCAGTTGCAAGATTTACCATGGATAGTCGTAGGGGATTTTAATGAAATACTCTTTCAAAATGAGAAAACTGGTGTGCTGCCACGACCGCAGAGGCAACTCGATCGGTTTCGCGAAGCTATATCCGGCTCTCAGCTTCATGATCTTGGATACATTGGGCCGAAATATACATGGAATAATGGGAGGGATGAACCACGTACAGTGTATGAACGTTTGGATAGGGCTCTAGTAAACGATTTATGGAAGCAAAAATTCCATACCTCTCAGTTACATGTGCTTTCTCATAAAGGTTCGGATCACCTACCGGTTCTTGTAACGTCTCTAAGAATGCAAAATGGGCGCCCTTACCGTGGCAAACGATTTCAACGTTTTGAACCCCTTTGGTTGGGGCAACCAGAATGTGGCGATATATGGGCGACAAATTGGGGGCATATGTACTTCACAACTCCGGATTGTATTAATCAGCGGGTAAAGGCAACTCGGGAAGACCTTTACCGCTGGGGATCGAATAAATTCCGTCGGCTCTCCAAGCAAATATCTGATGTGGAAGGGAGACCATTTATGATGAGAACTAATGGGCCCCTAATTTTTTCGGAGGAAAAAAGGCTCATGTCGCGATTGGAATCTCTGCTTGAAGATAATGAAATGTATTGGAAGGCTCGATCGCGGGCTGATTGGCTAATGGAAGGAGATAGAAATACAAAATATTTTCACCATAAAGCCAATAGCAGGCGAGCTCGAAATACCATCCAACAACTTGAACTAGCTGATGGTCATATCATAAGTAATGAGATAGAGATTCAACAAGCTGCCATCAAATACTTCAGCGAATTATTCTCCACAAGCCGCAGGGCCGAGCACACCCCTTTAAACCCTTCATTGTTCACCAAGGTTCTGGATCACACGGCTGGTGAAATCTTGGAGCAGCCCTTCATCGCAGCGGACATCCTCAAAGCGTTAAAGCACATGCCAGGTATGAAATCTCCTGGACCGGACGGTATGCACGCATGCTTTTTACATAGAATGTGGAAATGGTGCGGGAATGGCATTACCGATATGGCTTTGGGCATTTTAAACAATGGTGTTGATATAACACCTCTAAACCACACGTATATTGGTCTTATTCCCAAGGTCAAGTCACCTATGCGATTGTCGGAATACCGACCAATAAGTTTGTGCAATGTGTTGTATAAGCTAGTGTCCAAGACTGTGGTAAACCGTCTCAAAGTGGTTATGGGGCGGGTGATAGATGAAGCCCAGAGTGCTTTTTTGAAGGGGAGACTCATTACAGACAATGCCATTGTAGCTTTCGAAGTGTTTCATAACTTGCAGGTAAAGGCGAAAAATGTCCCGGAGCTTGCTCTCAAACTCGATATGAGTGAGGCGTTTGATAGGGTTGAGTGGGATTATTTGGAAGCAATAATGAAAATACTATGTTTTCCTCAGAAGTTGGTATGTACCATAATGTCTTGTGTAAGGACTGTGAGCTTCTCAATTTTAATAAATTGACAGGCGTCCGAGGTCTTCAAACCGAGTCGTGGGATCCGACAAGGGGACCCTTTGTCCCCTTTCCTTTTCATACTATGCTCGGAGGGTTTTCGGCATTAATTCGGCGAGCTCAGGAGACGGGATCGCTGACTGGGTTTAGGTTTGGAAATGATGGTCCAGAGATTTCTCACCTATTATTCGCGGATGACAGCTTACTTTTCGCGCATGCGACTATGGAAAATATGAATTCAATTCAGGAAGTGCTAAAGGACTACGAATACCACTCGGGGCAGGTCATCAATCGGTGCAAGTCATCGGTGTATTTTGGGAAGGGGACAGACTTGTCTTTGAATGAGACAATTTTGTTGCAACTTGGTGTGGTGGAGGATGATGGAAAGGGGAAGTATTTGGGGATGCCATATGTAATCGGGCGTTCTAAAAAGAAAGCCTTTGAGTTTGTACAAGACATGGTATGGAAGAAGCTTAACGGTTGGAAAGAGAAATTTCTCTCGCAAGCGGGGAAAGAGATCCTACTTAAGTCCGTTGTCCAAGCAATACCGACATATATCATGTCATGCTTTCTAATACCAGAGGAAATAAGGAAAGCGATCACATCTATGATGCGCACTTTTTGGTGGGGTGACAATGACGGATCCCGAAAGATTTGCTGGAAGTCTTGGAAGAGTATTTGTAAGCCGAAATCAGCTGGTGGCCTTGGCTTGCGTGATTTAGAGGCGTTCAATCTCGCTCTCTTAGCAAAACAGTCCTGGCGCATTATTAACAACCCGAATGGCGGCCTGGTAAGTCGAGTTCTTCAAGCAAAGTATTACCCGGGATCTAATTTTCTCAATTCTAACGCTGGTCCCCAATCATCGTATTTATGGAAAAGCTTGCTGGATGGTCAATACCTACTACATCTGGGACTTCGATAGAGGGTGGGAGACGGACGCTCCATCCGTGTTTGGGGCGATCGTTGGGTTCCGAGTCCAAATAACTTTAGAATTACCACTCCTTGCCCCCCACATCTTGAGGGCATGAAAGTTTGGCAGTTGATGGATGAACATGAAGGTACCTGGAATGATGTGATTTTGAATCAGCTCTTTAACGCTTTTGATGTGCAGAATGTCAAAGCAATCCCTCTATGCAATCCAACATCAGTGGATAAAATTGTTTGGGACTACCATAAGTCGGGCAGGTACACGGTTAAATCTGGATACATGGCATTAATGGATTACTTGCAGCGAACTGAAACCGAGGCAAAAACATCCACAGGGCTGGGTCTAGCACGGTTCTGGAAGGCAGTATGGAGCTTACATGTGCCGCCAAAGTTGAAGATGTTTGTGTGGCGGTGCTGTCATGGTATATTGCAGACTAACGTCAATTTATCCCGTCGTATTGCGGGAAAGAGGCCTAACTGTCCTCGTTGTCAAACAGCTGAGGAGACCGACCGCCACCTCTTTTTTGAATGTCCTTTTTCTGCTACAGTATGGAGTGCAGCAAAGGGTTTTGCTAAATGGAGACTTTTCCGGGCCACTAATTTGATGGATTTCTTTGACAGCTTTATGCAGCAAGGGAATGACCAAGAAAACAGCTTCATGGTTTACTTCTTTTGGTATCTGTGGCTGAGGCGAAACTCGCACATTTTTCAGCACCGAATTTCTAAGGACGATGAAATCATTCGGCAAGTCAAAGCATCAGTTGAGGAGTACACTTCACTGCTGAAGCGATCTGCGGAGCAGCCAGCTATGGGCGCGATTGTCGGGGACCGGAGATGGGTACCACCTCGCGAGGAGGAATACAAGCTCAACTGCGATGCATCATGGACAACGTCACAGGCTGGAGCCGGAGCTGTGGTTCGGAACTTCAGGGGTGAGGTACTTGGCTGCATCATGACACGACTGAGGCACTCGGTATCCCCGCTTCATGCAGAACTTTTATCACTGTTGGAAGGAATTCGTTTTACTAAGGGGTTGGTTAACACGCGACTTATCGTGGAAACAGACTCCTTGGAATCTGTACATCGGATCTGCGACGATGATGAGGATCTCTCCTTCGTGGGTAACTTGGTACACTTGATCAAACAAGAGCTTCTAGATTTACCTTCTTTTTCTGTATTGCATGTCCGGAGAGAAGGAAACAATGTTGCACATCTATTAGCTTGCTTGGGTACTTCTCTTGACACTTCTCGTGTCCTTATAGAGAGCGTACCTACTCCATGTATTCCCGCTGTTTTGGCAGATATTGAATAAACTTCTTTTTCCCCTCAAAAAAAAAAAACTATTACTTTTTGAGATATTATAAATTAGTAAAAATAATTTTTTAAAAAAATTAGGGAAATTCATTATTTTAGTCCCATCGTTATTTTTCAGTCTCCTAAGTCCTTTAGGTATTTACGGGCAGCAGGAAGAGACAAAGAGTTACAGTCGCCACTTACACTGCGGTATTTGACGAATTTTAGCATGTTCCTTGCACATGTTCAATTAAACAGGGTTAAAATAGAATGTGTATTGATTTTTCATATAAAAAACAACAACAATAATAAAAAAAATAAAAAAAATAAAAAAACTTTTTTTTGCATCTTCTTAAATTGGAAATCTCCACCAATACTTTTTCTTATCACAACCTTCCTACCACCTTCCCTAACCCCCGTCACCCTGTTGTGCCACTTCTTCCTTAACCTCCACTACAGTTGCACTAATTGAAAAGAAAATCTAATTCGACATGCTCGCGAGAGAAACAAAATGGGAATCGGAGAGAAGAAGAAGAACTTACATGTAAAGTTTCTCCAGCGGTCCAACCAATTTCATCTTCAATAGATCCTCAAACCTTATCCTCTTTACTATGCATTTCCGTAATTTCTTTCTCAACCTAGAAAGATGGGTTGTTTGATTCAAAATCCTCTTCTTTGATTGTGAATACAACTCTCGACGGATCATACATGTTCTTCTGGAGTTTAAATACATCGATTTCTTCCTCATCAATTTCATCATCCAGATCCTTCTAGGTAATATTTGGTGGAGAAATTGCTTTTCTTAAAGAATTAATGTGTAATTAATGTGTCGTGAGGACATATTTGAGCTAATATATTTATGTGTTACACCGTTCGGTTTTGAATGTTATTGAGTTTATCACGAAGTGAGTTGCGCAAGCTTCGCGGTGATATATAACATGTGAGAAAACCAATTATTGGTGTGAATGATAAATTGGTATAAAGTAGAGTGGATGAAATGTGGTAAATGGGTTTTTTAAACCACATCCCACATGGGAAACCTTTGGAAGTGTTTTTCACTTTATAAGGAAAAATGCCTCAAATGGGTTTAAATTGTATTACCACTATTATGCCTCAAGTGATAACCTCATGTCGCCCCGCATGCAGAGTGCAAGCGGAAGGTCTGGCTGATACCAAATTAGCTTGAACTTGTGTGTAGAGCGCGACTGCGTACACGAATGCTTCGACTAAAACCCGCGGGCTCGATCAGCCAAGTTTTTGCTACTTGGTTTGAATTCGTTTTGAATTTTATAGTAACGAGAATTCATTGTGGCTTGATGGTGCGGGAGACTATAATGACCAAGCTTAATGGTGATGTAAATTCAAATCCGAAATCGCTATTGTAAATGGCTGAGTAATGCCATTACGATTACATTTCGATTTGGGAGCTTATATAAGGCGACCTTTCTACCGCGAGAGAATTTACCCCCGAAAAATTACTACTCCCTCTTGCATTCTCGCATTTTCTTTTCTCGCACTGCACAACATTACTAAGAGTTACTCGCTGTTAAAGATTCGGAGGTTACGTTTTTGGCTTCAAAAAAGACAGAAAGTGTTTGGGCGTTGTACTTGGAGTTCGGTGTTCTACAAAGCCGAAGCTACAAGGCCGGACATATTGAACTTAAGGGAAGCGGTGAAAGCTGCTATCTCGTCCCAGGAATAAATCCATAACTCAGTTAAGGTTCCGAAAGTATCATTTCTTGTTCGAACATTATTTTTTTCTCGTTCGTAATTTTATTTTCTCGTCCCGTAAATAATTTATTCCAGTGCAGATATTTCGTTCGTAATTTTATTTTCCGTCCCGAAATAATTTTTCCGATCCAGAAATAATTTTTTCCAGATGCAGTATTTCGTTTGAAATTTTAATTTCTGTCCCGAAATAATTTTTCCAGATCGTAAATAATTTTTCCAATGCAGTATTTCGTTCGAAATAATTTTTCCAGTCCATAAATAATTTTTTTCAGTGCAGTATTTACTGTCCCGGATCTTTATTTTTCTCGTCCGTAAATAATTATTTCCAGTCATGCATTTTTGTTCGAAAATTATACTCCAAAAATCTCTAATGATCTTAAGTTCAATATTTGTGATTAATTTTGTGTTTATTTTATGCTGCTATTTCTATAATAGATTACTAACTTTGTTATTGTTTTTATTATAGAGAAAATGGCAAATACTGATAATCAAAATCTTTGCTGCAATGCAGATTGGTTCTGCTTGCAGTGATGTTCCAGTTGGAGTACCAACAACCGCAATTCCTCAGTTCGGTAATCAGGCAGGCGGTATTGAGACCATCTTTCCACCATTTGTGGCTGCCATGCCAAACCGACCAATTCGGTTTGGTCGAGTTTGACAAACCCAGAAAAATTTAAGGGTGGAAGTAATTTTTAAGTTGTGGAAGGAAAAAAATAATGTTTTTCCTTACCACTCAACATCCGATCTGTTTATCACCGAGGATAAACCGGGTGGAGGACAAGAATGATCCTCAATCGAAACCACGAGTACGGCATGGCTAAGTGCGGACTATCACTCTGTCGACACGAGTATATTAATGAACTTAGATGATTCCCTTTATCGGTTGTACTATGAAAAAAGTACAGACAAAAGATTTATGGGAATCTCTACTGAAAAAAATATACCGTGGACGATGCGTGAGTCCAAAAAAGTTTATAGTCGCTCGTTTCCATGATTTCGGGGATGGTGGATGGAAGGTCCGTTTTTGAACAGAGTGAAGAGCTTCAAAAGATATATCATGATCTTGCGGCGAGGGCATGGGAATTAACGACACTTTACAAGTGGCGTTATTGATTGAAGCTTCCTCCTTCGGGCTGATTTCAAGCATTACCCAAACACGAAGAAGGAAATGACTCTGGAAGATCTAATGTTAAAAGCGAGGATTGAGCAGGGACTCACGAAAGATGAGTAAGAAGCCCAATAGCTTTGTGGCCAAGGCTAATGTGGTTGAAATTGACAACTCAAGGAATAACGCTAAGAGAAAGCGTCCTAATGAGTCAAAAGGTTCAAACTCCAAGTTTACGGGAACCTGCTATGTGTGTGGTAAACCTAACCACAAAGCAAAAGATTGCCGCAGTCGAGTTGCGGTAAATAACAAGAACAAGAGAAATCCTGGTGCTGGGAATAACAACCGGAATCGGAAAGGTCACTTGAGTTAATGTGGCGTAAGATGGAAAGACTGGGCTCTGGAATGGAAGACATGCATCTAGTAGCTGTCGTTTCAGAGGTAAACTTGGTTGGAGGCAACCAAAAGGAGTGGTTTGTTGATACGGGGGCCACTAGTCACATCTGTACTAATAAATGGATGTTCAAGACATACCAAGCTGTGGAAGATGGAGTCTGCTATATGGGGAACTCTGCGACCTCCAAAATAGAGGGAAATGGCACTGTTGTCCTAAAGATGACATCTGGAAAGGAGGTGACTCTGACTGATGTGTGCCATGTGCTAGAGATCCGGAAGAACCTCATTTCGGGAATAGTGTTGAACAACAAAGGTTTTAGACTTGTCTTTGAAGCAAACAAGTTTATTCTTACCAAGAGTGGTGCCTTTGTGGGAAAAGGGTATTTGGCTGGTACTTTATTTAAAATGAATGTAATGACTGTACTACTGCAGTACTCGAGCCAATTAGCGCTAATGTAATCGAGGCTTCCACTAGCTCACTGGGAAAATTGCCCAAGAGGCTAATAAAGATGTTAAATTTGCTTTATTCCGTTGAGTCTTTTTAATTTATGGCATGATAGACTAGGTCATGTAAATATTAAAAGTATACAAAAGTTAGTTTCATTAAACTTACTTCCAAAATTTAACATTGATAAAAATTACAAGTGCGAGACTTGTATTGAGGCAAAGCTAGCTAAATCCTCTTTTCATTCAATTGAAAGAAGTTCAGAACCGTTAGACTTAATTCACACTGATGTATGTGATTTAAAAATATGTGCAATCAAGAGGCGGTAAAAGTTATTTCATCACTTTTATTGATGATTGCACAAGATTTTGCTATGTTTACTTAATGAGAAGTAAAGACGAAGCAATAACTATGTTTAGCCATTATAAAGCTGAAGTTGAAAATCAACTTGGCAAGAAAATTAAAAGGCTAAGAAGTGATAGAGGTGGAGAATATGTATCTCCATTTGAACAGTTGTGTGCTGAAAGTGGAATAATTCATCAAACAACTGCTCCCTATACTCTAGAACAAAATGGAATAGCAGAGCGCAAAAACAGAACTCTTAAAGAGATGATGAATGCAATGCTAATAAGTTCCGCTCACCCCTGCAAATTTGTGGGGGAAGCTTTGCTTTCCCGCAAATCACATCCTAAACAGACTACCACACAAGAGACTAGATAAAACTCCTTATGAATTATGGAAAGGTCACGCACCTTCTTATAAGTTCATAAAAGTTTGGGGATGTCTAGCAAAGGTTCCAATTCCGCCCCTAAGCGAACGAGAATAGGACCTAAAACGGTAGATTGTGTGTTTATAGGATATGCACAAGATAGTAGTGCTTATAGATTTTTAGTGCATAAATCAGATAACTCTGAAATGCATGTAAATACAATTATTGACGCTAGGGATGCTTCCTTCTTTGAAGGGATTTTTCCTTACATTAAGCATTCAAGCTTAGACCCTAAAAACAATCATGTTGAGAAGATTGTGGGGGAAAAAGAACTTCAAGAAGAAGTTGAAGAACCCAGACGTAGCAAAAGAGCTAGAAGGGAAAAGTCATTTGGTCCAGATTTTCTAACTTACTTGTTAGAAAATGATCATTTGACTTATAGAGAAGCAATTACTTCTCCAGATTCAGACTTATGGAAAGAAGCAATTGATAGTGAAATAAATTCAATTCTTCAAAACCATACATGGGAACTTGTGGAACTTCCACCAGGTTGTAAAGCATTAGGTCACAAATGGATCTTTAAGAGAAAGATTAGACTCGATGGTACAATTGACAAGTACAAGGCAAG
This sequence comes from Vinca minor, assembly GCA_026122235.1. NCBI lineage: Eukaryota > Viridiplantae > Streptophyta > Magnoliopsida > Gentianales > Apocynaceae > Vinca > Vinca minor. The sequence continues at coordinate 11,469,401 of JAOCZM010000011.1, read as the reverse complement.
ACTTGTAATTAAAGGATACAAACAAACTGAGGGTGTCGATTATTTTGACACTTATGCCCCTGTATCTAGAAAAACATCAATCAGGCTAATTATTGCTTTTGCAGCCTTGTTTGATTTGGAGATCCATCAAATGGATGTGAAAACAGACTTTTCCTTAACGGAGAACTCGGAAGAAGAAATATATATGGAACAACCTGAAGGGTATGTTGTTCCAGGCCAAGAAAATAAGGTGTGTAGACTTGTCAAATCACTGTATGGATTAAAACAAGCACCTAAACAATGGCATGAGAAATTTGATAGTGTAATGCTATCAATTGGTTTTCAAATAAACCAGAGTGATAAATGTGTCTACGTGAAAGGAAGCAAAGACGATTATGTAATAGTCTGTCTCTACGTAGATGACATGATTATTATTGGTAACAAAGAAAATATTAAAGTTTCCAAGAAATTGTTGTCGCAAAACTTCGATATGAAGGATATGGGACATGCTGATGTAGTAATACTTGGAATGAAAATTTCCAAAACATCAGATGGATATTCACTTTCTCAAAGTCATTATATTGAAAAAATATTAGACAAGTTTGATAAAGGAAGTGATTTAATTGCGAGAACACCTATGGAAGTAGGTGCTAATCTTCACAAGAATCGTGGAGAAGGAGTGCGACAACTTGAATATTCTAGGATCATAGGCAGTCTAATGTATCTCATGGACTGTACTAGACCAGATATTGCAAACTCAGTCAATAGACTGGCGAGGTATACAAGTAATCCCAGTTATGAGCACTGGAGAGCGTTAGTTAGAGTACTTAGATATATAAGGTACACTGCTAACTATGGATTATTTTATACTAGATATCCAAATTTGTACTTGAAGCGGTACACCGATGCAAATTGGATAGCAGATTCCAAAAATATAAAATCCACAAGCGGATACATTTTTGTAATAGGAGGTGCAACGGTTTCATGGAAATCATGCATACAAACTTGTATTGCGAGATCAACTATGGAATCATAATTCATAGCTATGGATCTAGCAAGCGAGGAAACCGAATGGTTACGTAGGTTTTTGGAAGATGTTCCAATGTTTTCAAAACCAATGCCACTACTTAGCTTACATTGTGATAGCATGTCAGCTATTGGTAGAGCAACGAATAATGTGTATAATGGGAAGTCTAGACATATACGTCGTAGACATAAATCCGTAAAGAAACTTTTGAAAACCGGTGTTATAGTTTTGGATTTTGTGAGATCCAAAGAAAATATAGCTGACCCATTAACAAAAGGTCTAACGAGAGATCTTATTGAGATTTCATCGAGGGAATGGGACTAAAGCCCCGTAAAATTGATTACCACTCATGATGGCAACCCTACCCGAATTGTAAAGCCCAATTGCGAGTTCAAAGGGACAACCGAATTGTGGGGGGGAGTCGAACAAAGCACTCGGGAAAAATGAGTTCCCAACTCATTCCTAAGGTGAAAGAGTGATAGACCTGTCCATTGGAGGATAAATGAAAGTTTTCAATGATCCTTATACGTATCACGTGAAGTATGACAGGATACTTCTAAATAAGAGATCACCTATATCGAATGTGAAGGGGCCACTTCTATGAGATGACTTTAGGGCTAAATCTCTAGAGCATTCGATGAACATTTCCAAGGCAGTCCAGGGCCGAAATGGACAACAACGAAAGAATCGACTAACAGTAAAGAGAAATCGTTGTGTGAGTATCATTGTCTGGATACACACAAAACGCTGAACAGTTCAAGGCATCGCGTCCACTGGTTAGCAAGTGTATCCGATGGTATTTCACTAGGGAAGGTTCAAAGCTTACAAATACCTATCTTGATGCAAAGAATTCTCGCCGAACTCTTGCATTGCATTTCATGTGCATTTTATAAAAGTTTTTCATTCATGTGGGGGATTGTTGGAGAAATTGCTTTTCTCAAAGAATTAATGTGTAATTAATGTGTCGTGAGGACATATTTGAGCTAATATATTTATGTGTTACACCGCTCGGTTTTGAATGTTATTGAGTTTATCACGAAGTGGGTTGCGCAAGCTTCGCGGTGATATATAACATGTGAGAAAACCAATTATTGGTGTGAATGATAAATTGGTATAAAGTAGAGTGGATGAAATGTGGTAAATGGGTTTTTTAAACCACATCCCACATGGGAAACCTTTGGAAGTGTTTTTCACTTTATAAGGAAAAATGCCTCAAATGGGTTTAAATTGTATTACCACTATTATGCCTCAAGTGATAACCTCATGTGCGCCCGCGCAGGGGGGGTGCAAACGGAAGGTCTGTTGATACCAAATTAGCTTGAACTTGTGTGTAGGCGCGACCTGCGTACACGAATGCCGGACCAAAAACCCGCGGGCCTGATCAGCCAAGTTTTTGCTACTGGTTTGAATTCGTTTTGAATTTTGTAACAGCAGAATTCATTGTGGCTTGATGGTGCAGGAGACTGTAACAGCCAAGCTTAATGGTGGTGTAAATTCAAATCCGAAACTGCTATTGTAAATGGCTGAGTAATGCCATTACTGCTTACATTTCGATTTGGGAGCTTTATATAAGGCAGACCTTCTACCGCGGAGAATTTACCCCGAAAAATTACTACTCCCTCTTGCATTCCGCATTTTCTTTTCTCGCACCTGCACAACATTACTAAGAGTTCTCATTTGTTAAAGATTCGGAGGTTACGTTTTTGGCTTCAAAAAGACAGAAAGTGTTTGGGCGTTGTACCTTGGAGTTCAGTGTTCTACAAAGCCAGAAGCTACAAGGCCGGACATATTGAACTTAAGGGGAAGCGGTGAAACTGCTATCTCGTCCAGGAATAAATCCATAACTGGTTAAGGTTCTGAAAGTATCATTTCTTGTTCAGAACATTATTTTTTCTGTTCAAAATTTTATTTTCCTGTCCAGAAATAATTTATTCCAGCGATATTTGCTGTAATTTTATTTTCCCTGTCTAGAAATAATTTTTCAGTGCGATTTCGTCCCGATCTTTATTTTTTCCGTCCGAAATAATTATTTCCAGTGCAGATTTTTGTTCAGAAATTATACTACAAAAATCTCTAACAATATTTTCCTCTTACCTTTTTCATCTCTCAATTCTTCTCCTGGGACTTAAAATTGGTCTCAAATAACCAAAGTCAGCTTAAGAATTGATTGCAAGTCAACAAGGACTCTCAAAATAACTAGGAATTATAAAGAAGCATTTTATCGAACACCTCACATGCATAGAGTTTCAAAGAAAAATTTCAAGTAAAATGGATCAAACAAAGTTAAGATTACCCAATTAAAGATGACATATGTCTATAGGGCCAAATACAAAGCAAATCAAATTGATTAAGCACAAGAAAATAAAAGAAACATAAAGATTGCTAAATTATTATCAAAATAAAGGAAATCTGGAAATTTTAGAATAAATAGTCATTTTTGTCCCTAAATTATTTACGCTTAGTCACATTTATCATTTTTATAGATTTTTACTTATTTTTGTCCTAAATTAATTTAAGGATAGCCATTCTTTTTCTTCTGTCAAAAAAATTGCTTACTTCCGTTAAATAACATGATGTGGCATAACGTCTGAATATCCTTCATCTCTTTTCGAAGGGTATAATTAGAAAAAAAATTCCAAATTCATCAACCCCACCGCATCGTACCACCTCTACCCACCACACACCACCACACGCACACCAAAATGACACCTCAAAGAAGAAACCCATTTCATCTTCTTCTTTATCTTCCCTCTGCAACAATCAGTAATAATCGTCTGTCAAGCAAACAACATGGTAGAAATCAGACAAGCTCTAATCTTTGGTATCTGAAAAGTATTTTTCATAACATTCTTCCAATACAAGCCCAATTTCCTTCTCCTTCCTCTCATCACTTCCTGCCAATAAAAAAAATTAAACTAGTAATTTTAATGGTGAATTCCCTAATCTGTAAAGACAACAACCATAATTACAGGCAGAAAGAAAAGTGAAGCATCAAAGGTTCTGAGATCAATGAAGAAATTTTATGAAGCTTGGAAGAAGGGAAACAAAAGCAAACTTCTTTCTTCCAGCAGGCAAAAACACTATTTCAAACTTCTCAGAATCACCGACATTCACAATAAACTCCTTAAAAATCAAATATTTTTCTAAGCTAAAATCTCATAATAACAAAAACACATTTGCTATAACGTGGAATTTAACAGAGGATAAATCAAAATCCAAATTTCCACTATTATAATTAAAGTTCTTGAAAAAAATGGAGGCGAGTAAAATCCAAACCCCATTTAGGATATTCTCCAGCCTAAAAATTTTGGGCTATTTCATGATCATCCTATTGGTCGCAATAGTCGCCCTCCTACGCGCCATCGTTGTGATTACATGGGCCCCTCAACTACTTGACGGCGGTTCCCATGATCAATAAAGAAATTTTATGAAGCTTGGAAGAAGGGAAGAGAGATAAAGGATAACACTATCAAATTCAGACAATTTCCTATCAAATTAAGACAATTTCCTGAACCAAGAACAATTCTTGTTCAAATTCAAACATCGATCTCTCATGGTGGTGATGAGGCTGATTGAGAAGAAGATAATAAGAGGTTGGCCGGAGAAGAAAGAGATGGGTTTCATTTTTAAAGAGAGGGTTTACTTTGAGAGGTTAGGCCACGTCATGCCAGTTAACGGAATTAATAAAACTTTTTGACAGAAGGATAAAAATGATTGCACTTAAATTAATTGAGGATAAAAATAAGTAAAAATTTAAAAATGATAAAAATGACTAAGCGTAAATAACTTAATGACAAAAATGACTATTTATTCAAAAATTTAAGAAGAATTATAATTCCCAACCATTCACAACTCCAAAACTCGAATTAAAGGTACCCAAAGCTTCCTAGCCCATAGGAATATCATATAGGCTTCATCCGCCATGAAGAAATTCCAATTTTCATGCTTAAATAATTACTAGCTTTAGACTCCGTGCTAAGGTAACATTATAGAGTTCATTTTTCATCTAAAAAACTTTTTCACTTGAATTTTCAACCCTAAAAACAGTGAGAGGAATGAAAATATTTCAATTATTTACCCCCCCCTCCTCCTCCCCTCTTTTTTGGACTCTTATCAAACACTTGACGAACAATATGGAGATCATAATAAAGCCAAATGTGAAGGTTAGAGATGGCAATGAGACAAATCGGGGCGAGTATCTCAATACCATGCCTCACCCAGCGACAATTAAAAATGAGAGTCGTCCTTTCCCGTGATCCATCGCGGATCAGGTAATTACTCCCCGTGGTCCGCGCTGTGCGGGTGGACCTCATCCAATTTTTTTTATACATTCATACAAAGTTGTAGACCATTCCTCTGCACAAAGTTACAGATCATTTCCCTGCAGTTTTTCTTAAACTATCTACTCTAGCAATAACAATTCTTCTTGGCAAAAAAATCCAAGTATATAAATACCAAATAAAATCCACAAGTTAAGGAAGTTAAACAAAATCAAATAAGTCTAATACAATAGAAGATTACACATTGGCTAATGTAGAAATTCTCTCAAATCAAATATAAACGTCGAAACTGGCTTCTTCTTCTTGGTCCAAGTAGTTTAGTCATTACTAAATTTGAGGTAAACTTCTTGACTAGCACAAACTAATACTATAACAATAAATAAAATATCAAATACAATTAGTACATTTTATCCAAAATCAATCCTCAAACAAGTTTAAATAGTATACTGAAAAGAAAAGTAAACATAATTAAAGATAACATACCACAAAGTACATTATTGTCATCGTCTTCTGAATCATAAATGACTGTTACATGTGCAATTTCCTTGATGGATTACCTGGAACTATTAAAGATAAATCATCATGTTACAAGTATAAGCAACAAATATATTTTAAATTTGATACATAATACAAGTAGTTACCTTTTAAGTTGTTTAACAACCAACTTTGTGCACACATTAAGACCTCGACGGTCTTTGGGTGAAGTATACTGCGATGCAGGCTAATCAATCTACCACTTGCACTAAAAGCAGACTCCGAAGCAACTATAGAAATTGTAATAGCTAAAATATCCCTTGCAATCTTGTGGAGGATAAGATATTTTCCCCTATTCAACTTCCACCATGTTAAAACATCAAAGTCGGGATTCCGTAGCAAAATATCATTTTCTAAATATTGATTCAACTCTGACCTTAAAAGTATATTTTCTTTTCTTTTGAGAAGCAAACGTTTCAAATTCATTAGAATCACTACATTCAACATTAATCTTAGTTGAACCTTCGTATTATAGTCTCCTTTTAATTGCTCTTTATTTTAATATTCTTCAACCAACTCACAACAAAAAAGAAGAATTTTCTCAACTTCCTTCGCAGCAACATTAGATGTATCAACAAAATTGCTTTATAGAGAGGATCTAGAATAGCTGAAACACTTATAATTCTATGCACAACAGTCCACAAAAAATTTCATCATAATCCCAGCCATTGACTCAACAACCGTAACACCACTAGATAACCACAAATTTTGGGGGAAAATAAATTTGCAGTAGGATATTTTGTACCAGATAAAACCTCAGTCGCAATATAAAATATTTTAAACATACTAGCAATTTCTTTAGTAATATTCCAATCATGCTCCCTAGGCAAACATTTATATTTTGGATCACGTTGCTTCAAGAGGAAAAAAAAAACACCTTTGTAATCTAAAGCAATTCGTAGCATTAAATAAGTCGAATTGCACCGAGTTTTGCAATCAAGTGTGAGTTCCTTACCAATTGGAATACGAAGTTTGCGAGCTATTTCACCAAACTTCTCATATCTCTTTGCTGTCGCAGACCCATAAGCAACACTATTCCTTATTTTTTTTCAATTGCCCCCTCCATGACTTGCATGCCATCTTTCACAATCAAATTCAATATATGCGCAACACATCGCATATGAACCAATCTACCACCAAGTAAGATAGAGTCTAATGCAAGTTTCTCTACAATTAACTTCATCATTGCATCATTAGTTGAACAATTATCAACAGTGATAATGGACAATTTGCGATCGATATTCTAATCCATCAAGCAATGAACTAAAGTTTCACAAAAAACTTCAACAGTATGTGAACTTGGTAAATAAATGAGACTGCAAATGGTGTTAACATCTGGATGAAAAAAACAAAAACAAAAAACAAACAACTAGTAGTAGAAATGAAAATGAGAATTACCTGAGAATAGCTAATGTTTTACACAAAAGACTAGTATCAACATAATTATCATATCATGCAGTTTAATTGCCAATATTTGTTACAAAATTTCATTAAAACCAATCATTACAAAATTGTTACCAGCTAAAGCAAATCAAGACAGGTAAAGAACCAGCTAAAGAAAATTGTTACCTAATTATACGATTTGCAAGGTCCAACTGCTAATAATATAATGTTTTGTGAAGCCATAAATCCTATTTGTTGATGAGAAGATGACCACATATAAGTTATTAACGCCACTCTACCTTCATTCTTCTCCAAAATCAGCATTGAAACCTCTTTTTCAACGTCGTATATCTTGAAACAAACGTTTTTCACCGTGTTTCTCGACACCACCTTAAAACAAGGATTCAAACTTGTGCAAAAATTTCTAAAACCTACATGTTCTACAATTGATAGAGGATACTCGTGCATTATAATCATTTTTGCAAATTTCATATGTGACGCATCTTGATCAAAGTGGAAATGAGAAGAAATATCACATTGATTATCCTTTTTGAACTTGCATTCTAAAAGTTGTTGACTAACGTCATTATTTTAAGTTGTTTTAGAAAGCTTTTTTATGTTGAACAACTTCACTTCTGCAGTGTGGATTTTGGGAAGTATGGAGACTTTGGAAATGGAAGCACGATCTCAACGCGCAAGCGAAGCTCAGTCTCAACGCGCAAGTTCAGAATTTGCATTTTCATTTCCACTAGAACTACACGCATCATCATCACCTGATTCACCTAATTCTCCAAATTTGTCGACCACTGTTGCCATTAATGAAACTAATGAAGAAATCAAAATTGGTGGAACAGCAAGAAGAGTATTCTCTAAGTGATGGTCGCATTATAGGAAAGAGATTGTTAATGAGTTACATAAGGCCTAATGCAAGTATTGTAGTAAATTGTTGGGTGGTAAGCCAAAGGACGGCATTACTCACTTAAAGAATCATTACAATGTGTCCTCAAAGGAAAAATAATGACGTAAGGCAACATCTTTTACAAAGCAAGTTCAAAAAAGATAATCAATGCGATCTTTCTTCTCTTTTCCACTTTAATCAAGAAGTCTCACGTATGGAACTTGCAAAAATGATTATAATGCATGAGTATCCTCTATCAATTGTAGATCGTGTAGGTTTTAGAAACTTTTGCACAAGTTTGAATCTTTATTTTATGGTAGTGTCGAAAAACACGGTGAAAAACGATTGTTTCAAGATATACGACGTTGAAAAAGAAGTTTTAATGTTGATTTTGGAGAAGAACGAAAGTAGAGTTACATTAATAACTTATATGTGGTCATCTTCTCATTAACAAATAGGATTTATGGATGTCACAACAAATTATATTAGTAGCAGTTTGACCTTGCAAAGTCGTATTATTAGGTAACAATTTTCTTTAGATAGTACAATTTTGTAATGATGATTTTAATGATATGAAATTTTGTAGCAAATATTGACTATTAAACTGCATTATATGATATTTATGTTGCATATTATACTAGTCTTTTGGGCAAAACATTAACTATGCTCAGGCAATTCTCACTTTCGTTTCTACTAATTGTTCTTCTTTCTCATCATGTGAATTAAACTCCATGATATGATATTTATGTTGCAGTTTCTACTACTGTTTTTTGTTTTTGTTTTCTCCAGTAAAATAGCATTTCAGTCAAATTATTCCAGTAATTTGCAGAATTGTGGATAGGGAACTATACTAGCGACTTACCCCACCTATTTTAGAAATTTTGGGATCAACAATTGGACCATGGAAACTAGAAATACTTTTTCTTGGAAATATTACTCGATCTATTTCCGTATCGCTCATGATATATATCATAACTAGGACGGCCATTTCAAATGCATATCCCATTTTTGCACAGCAGGGTTATGAAAATCCACGAGAAGCGACCGGGCGTATTGTATGTGCCAATTGTCATTTAGCTAATAAGCCCGTGGATATTGAGGTACCGCATCTCTCATCAAATGAATTTTACATTTGCAGTTTCATTTATTTACCAAGTCCACATACTATTGAAATTATTTGTGAAGCTTCAGTTCATTGCTTGATGGATTGGAATATCGATCGCAAATTGTCCATCATCAGTATTGATAATTGTTCAACTAATGATGCAATGATATAGTTAATTGTAGAGAAATTTGCATTAGACTCTCTTATTTGGTGGTAGATTGGTTCATATGAAATGTGTTGCACATATATTGAACTTACTTGAAGCAAACATCAAATATAACCACATGATGGAGATCATAAGAATCAATAAACCGCAGGTGGTGGCTCTGCTGGAAACCAAGGTAAGCGGGTTAAGAGCAGTAGAAATCTTTGCAAGACTGCCTTTCACAAATATCGAGATAGCATAATCGAAGGGTTTCAGAGGGGGAGTCTGGCTGATGTGGAATGAGCGCGAGGTGAATGTCAACTTGGTGGCAAAAAATACTCAATCCATCCATGATGTTATCAAGGTATATAACTCTCATGATCTCTGGCTTCTTAGTGCTATTTATGCTAGTCCCAAATTTCAAATCAGACAACAGTTCTGGGACCATCTTAGGCATGTTTGTGCCAATCATGATCTTCCTTGGGTAGTCATGGGCGACTTCAATGGTGTTCTCTTCCAATCAGAGAAATTAGAGGGCCTCCCTATCAATCAATTGAGGGTTAACAATTTTAAATCCATGATTGTGGTTGTGGAGGCATTCTGAGAGACCATCTGGGCAGATGGGTGGGGGGATTTAGTAAAAAAATTGGGTTTTGTTCTAGTATACAAGCAGAATTACAGGGACTTAAAGATGGTCTAATTATGGCCTCCAACTTACACATAGCTAAGTTAGATGTGGAGTTGGATGCCATAATTGCAATCAATCTTATTATTCATGAGAATAATTTTTCACATCCCCTATCTAACATCATATTTGACTGCAGGAAACTATTGCGGAGGTTCGACGCGGTCGTGTTTAAGCATGTCTACAGAGAAGCTAACTCTTGTGCAGATTTAATGACAAAAAATAGAACTCTTGGAAGATTTTATTTCTATTTCTTATTCTGTTAACCCTCCCTTTGTCAGCCAGTCTATGGCGGGGGATACCCGTGGGGCCATTTTGTCGAGATTAGTATCTAATACTATCTCTTTTGTTAATTTTCAGTATGTTATTCCGAACTCTAATTATTAATATATATGTTATCTGTTCTTACCCAAAAAAAAAAATCATCAAATATAACAATATGCATTGCAAAATCAGCTTTCAAGAACATGTTTTTAAGGAGTATTTTGTTTGGAATCACAACAGGATTAATATTTTCCTTTCTATTTGTTTTGTTAGCTAGATGGTTTGTGAGGTTTATAAATAGAACCCCACTTCTCCAAGGCCCTGTAGTTTTTTCACCCAAAATTCCTGCCAAGACACTCTATTAGTACTTGCAAATGAAACTCAGTTACTTGGTTCAAGCCCTAATGGAAAGTATTACAAGACTGTACTGTTCTTGATAATGGTCTAACTGTCAAAAGGCTTGAACCCTTTGAAGCTGAGACTCAAAGTAAGTATTTAAATAGAAAAGGCAGCAAGCACATAAGGCTGGGCAAAAGATTTAAGGCAAATAGCACCATTTTTAACTCAAAAGCACAATAGCACCAAAGTATACAACACAAGTGCAAAAGATCAATAGCAACCATTTTTAACTATTATTTAGAAATCAAGAAATCAACAAGCCGGCAGAAAAAATTGAACACAAATAAACTCTAAAACTAAATACAAAAAATTGACTTTGCTAAATGAAATAGGTAAAAAAAAAATTTAAAAATATTGCATGACTAATGTACTATTATTGTACTATGATAAATAATGTAGAGCAAACAAGATGTCGACTTTTTTTAAAAAAAAAAATTAGTGACTTTATTTAATCCTTTTGACGTCACAGACTTTTATATAGTCTGACTCAGTGTTATCAATCTCGAAAGTGCTATAGCGAGAACAGTGCTATTTGGATTGCCGGTGACTGGTGGAGAATAGTAGATGATGGAGATAAGAATATATGGAGAAGAAAAGAGCATAACGTTTATGGAGAAGAAAATAACATAATGTTTTTTTAGCTTTTAGCGGTTGTAGTTGCATTAGCCATTAGGTTTTGGGGTTTGTTATTCCCATTTTGCCCTTATTTTACTCTCTTTTTTTATTATTTTAATGGGTAAAAAAAACTTTTGAACAATGTACCAAATTGCGCCCCGCTATTTTTGCTATTTGAGCCGCAATAACGACCGCAACAATCCGCACCCAAAATTGTAACAGTTTTGAAGCTTTATGCAGCATGTTTTCTTGGACTATGAGTTTACAAGGAGGGAAGCCTCAAAAGATGAAAAACCTGTCGAGTTGGATAAAGAAAGAGGCGGAATGTTATCAATGGTGTAGCAAATCTCAGGGACGAAGACAAAAGGGGGCGGGGTGATAGTCGCCCCAAGATTTTTAAAAATATTACTACATATAGTAAGAGTAAAAAGTGTCTACACCCCCTAAAATTTGAACACCTTTTACTTTTACCCTGTAATAATTTTATATGTAGTTCGGAATATTTTATCAAATTCGCCCCCTCCCCCCTCAACAATTCTATTTTTGTAATTTTTATATATAATTCAGCATATGGTTGCAGTTTTCGCCCCAACGCCAAATTCCTGGCAAATCTAATCATAAGTGCACCATCATTTCTCGGCACCCCTTTTTCATTCAGGAGAAATCAAGCTAGAAGGGTTTACTCCCTCCCTTCACAAATGTCCACTTTTCTATACAAAATTAATTGAAAAATGGACATTCAACGTGCCACGGAGGGAATATCGAACTTCAAGGGAGCATAGCATAAAAAATTGGTAAACAATCTAAATATAAAGGCAGAAAATGCAACTCACTAAGCATTGAAATCAAAGCAACTCTCAATTTAAGTTTTAAAAGACTAAACTATAAATGTTGTTAAAGGCCTAAGCAGAAAAGTTACGTAAGTACAGAATGCTAAAAGATCTGATCATGTGAAAAACGATCATCTCAATGGTCTGATATTGGATTTTCAAAAACAATAAAAATTGAACTTACCCTCATTCCAGAAGCGTATTCTTCCCCTGCTCGAAGCAATTCCACTAGTTGTATAGCAGCCACAAGCGCATCTGGAGCCCACGAGGGCGGAGTTTCGAGAAGTCCTAGAAGTAACCTCTGTGTAGCACTGGGACTAGCAACAGCACAATACCTACTTTTGAAAAGTAAGTTAATGCTGCTATTCGTGCTCACTACACATAGTTTCGAAATTTTTGGCTATAAATAAATTGATTGGCGGTGATGTGAGCAAACCATAGAGACCTTTTGTTTTATTTATTATGTATTTCTCAAAATCAAGAAGTCCTTGATCCGTTGATGAAGATACGTTGATGATTCATGCCATTAACATACATCTTTCTTTTTTCAATTATCCATTAACAAGATTAAGGACATTCAGTGTCGTTAAATAGTGGCCATAGAGGCACCATGCCAGTGGCGGATACGGCGGCCTCCGCCATATTAAACCTCTGGCTTGACGAATTTGGTGTGGCGGTTATGGCGGCCGCTTTTAACGTGGCATAAATGGTGGGTTTTTATAGATTTTGGGACAAAACTAGAGATGGGCTTGACTATTTGCCCCAACCCAATTTTCTAAAAAAATAAAAATTAATAAAATCTACACTATAACCCTAAACAGCGTTGTATGGGTCAGAACAGTGTTGTATACGTCAAAGTCACACAATCAGTTATAAAATTCAGTATGTTGTGTATGTTTATTGTTCTATATTAGAAATTTTTTCCAAATTGTTAAAGAGTTTATTGTTGCATATAACCTGTTAACATAGTTTATTGTTCTTGATTTAGTTTATTATATAATGTTATGTTAATATATTCTGAAAGTATTTTTTGGTGTATTTACATATAAATATTATTTTGTTAAAGACAACATAACGACCGCTATAACACGCCACGACATCTGCTATTTTTCGTTGGCGGATTTTTGGCTCGCGTTGTAGACCGCCATCCGTCATTGATAAAATGGAACCCGCTATAGATTTTAATTTTGAACATGAACCGTGCTACATTTTGAGGAAAGTTACACTAGGTACAAAGTTAAAAGGCAGAAAAAGCAACACACTAAACATTGAAATCAAAGTAGCCACTCAATTTAAGATTTAAAAGACTAACCGGAAAGCTTCCAACTTTGCTGCTAACAATCTAAGAGGGCGAATTACAGAGCAAATTGCAGAGAGCAAGCAACATATTCGGTGTTAAGCAAGTAACATATTCGATGTTAAGCAATTAAAAAATTATTATTTTATGTGAGACCTACAAAACAAAAGTTGTTGGCACTTTTGAAAGAAGAAGAAAGAGGAAAAAAGGAGAGAGACGGTGGCGGTTGTTGAAGAAGAAGAGGGCAGTGGTGGTGGCGAGTGAGTCGCGACAACAGAAGGGTGAGGGGCAGCTGAGGAGAGAGAAAAGGGAGAAAGTTTTTAGAGTTTTCTTCTTCTAGGTTTAGATAAAAAGCATTTATATATTCGGGACTAAAAATGAAATTAAAATATTAACACATAAAATTCCATAAAACACTTATGTTACAAACAAGTACTAAATGGACTACTTTATATTTTTAATATTTAATTGGACTAAAAATATAAAAAAAAAATTATAAAACTAATAATAATATATATGCTATATTTATAAAACTAGCGACTAGCGAGATTTCTGTAACAGTGCTAAAATCTAACATCAGAGATTGAATAACAGGCGTGAGATTGCTTTGTTATTCCCCAGAAATCCTAAAACAATTAGTAAAAGATTTTCTAGAGTCACATTATCTAATTTACCTTCTATTCCAAATCAGACAGAAGTAAAAAGTGATCATAAAAACCCTGAGATACGAAATGGTAACTACGCTCTAATAGAGGGTAGTAAAACGTAATATGCCATTACTTCTGATAGCATCCTATTTTGATCATAGTTCTTTAATTCACCCGAGTTCTTTATGAACTTGAGCATTGTTATGCTACCTTACAAAAGACATACACAAAAATAGAATGCTATCAGAAGGCATTATAAATGTTCATCTATAGAGGGGAAAACATGTATTACAAAACAAGTGAACAACAGAGGGAGTTGAAGAACATTTCTGTTAGGATTCAAAGGATTATGATGATTAGACATTAGAGTTTTTCAAGATTTAATTGAAACAGGAAAAAAAAATCCAAGATTTAATTGATTTCTTTAATTCGTTTAATAATAAACGTTTAAAAAGAAAGAATTTACCGAATCAAAATAAGAAATCAAATGTGCTCAGACAGCCAAGGGTTTCTCGTCAATTCCTGGGAATATTCCCAGAGATCAGAAACTCTAGTCCAGCAAATTACTCATCACCGCACAATACAAATCTATTGAAATTTCTCAAAAATGAAAATAAAGGTAAGGAACGAAAGAGAAGGAGAAGAAAACCTTCGACCTCGGAGAATCGAAGAAGCAGAGAGATGAAGAGATGGGCTGGAGGAAGAGGTGGATATATAGGGCTAGGGTTTGAGATTGAGGGTTTATGCTTTTAGGAAGTAGGCGTTTTTTTGTGTAATTATTGTATTAAGAATGGGCTTTTATGAAAGTAATTGGGCTATTGCCTGAAACGGCTGGGCTGGAGTTTTTGCTAAATAAATTATATTTCAATTAATCACAAATAATGAAGCCATTACTGATCAAAAGGAAAATCGAAAATACAGAAAGTATGAGTTATACAAATGATTTAAAAAATCACGATAATGAGACAAAAGACACACCCAAAGAAAACTTGGATGGTTAGGAAAAACAACTAATAAAACTAGCAAACTAAACAAATACATAATCTTCTTCTTCAAAACATCTTCATTGCAATCCTCGAAACACAGGGACAGGAGAATATCACTTTCAACATCTTCCTTAGGGGTCGACAATTTATAGGACCATGGGCGTATCAACCGTCCTATAAATTGTCTCGGGAAGATGTAAAAAGATGATAAAGGGCCCAAATCAAGTCCGGGTTGAACACATCCTCCTAGAAAATTAGAAAAAAAATCTAGATCTGCGAAGATCTGAGACTCATCTAACCACTGCGTCTTGAATCTTGAAGAAAAAAACTCTGAAAAAGGTTTCATATGATTCGTAGTACAAAATAGAGTAAGATTAACGGAACAAAAGGACCAAGATTTGGCCATTGACCGGAGCCAATGGCCAAATTTGGCCAACAGCAGAGGAGAGAAAGAGAGCAGGAGGAAGAGAGGAGGAAGAGAGAGAAGAGAGAAAAGGGAGATTTGTCAACTGGGCTGGAGTTTTGCTGATAAA
The DNA here is from genome assembly GCA_026122235.1 of Vinca minor. Taxonomy (NCBI): domain Eukaryota; kingdom Viridiplantae; phylum Streptophyta; class Magnoliopsida; order Gentianales; family Apocynaceae; genus Vinca; species Vinca minor. The sequence continues at coordinate 11,453,794 of JAOCZM010000011.1, read as the reverse complement.
GGGTTTATTCAATTTTAGTACTCCTCCGTTCCTTAATATAAAATTTTCAAGATATTTTATTAATCAAAATGTTGCTCCCTCCATCTCAAATTATCGGTTCACTTTAACAAATGCACATGTATTTAAATTTTGGTGATTTTAATGGTAAAGTATAAACAAAAGTCTAAGATACCCCTCATTAATTTTATTTAAAATTTATGTCTTTCACTCTCCCTTCCTCTCACATAACATCCAACCACTTCTTAAATATGTTATGGAGTGTCATATTTTAATTAATTAACAGCTTTACTCCGAATTTCACTATACTTCAAAATTCCAATACCCAATTAACAGTTAAGGAAGGTTGATACCCTTAAATTACGCTTAAACTAAGGAACGTTAGTAGTGGAAGTTTATATGAAAAAAATATTATTATTTTAAGAAATGAGTAATTTAATTCTAGTTATTCTGAAAAGAAAAAAAAACTCATAATGGAAATACTTTACTCAACAAAAACTCATAATGAGATTTCTTATATCATAGAATGCTATCTTTAGACATATAAGAAATGATAAGAAATAATGGGCAAGCTGATATACCTAGGGAAGGCTCGTCCGCAAGTTTAACAGAAAACTAAACGGTTCTTTACACTAATTTAAATTTTTATCGTATTTGAATTTGAATAACATATGAGAAGTATAATTTAACTGAAACTACTAATCAATAAACCAATGTGAGATTAATAAAAAAAAAATTAAAAGTGAGGGGTTGGTTATGGATTTGCAAAGCACGTGATAAAAGGGTTAGAAATACGGGAGTCCGTGATAGTGAAATAATTAATATTTTCTTGATTTATTTCAAACATTTAATATCTTTTTAACCAATCAAAATAATTAAATCGAAAAATCTTTAATCTAGAAAACTTATATTAGATTGGGAGTTTAAAACTGAAATGTGTGAAAATTTAGGATTTTAGAGATATTTGGGTAAGTAATTTGATATTTAAATTTATTTTAAGATAATAATTAGTTTAGATTTGTTAGAGATCATGGAAAGGTTTACTTAAATTGGCATTCCATTAAAAGAGTTAAACAAAATACTTGTCAGAGTAGCTAGCAATGTGGTGTTGCATTCAACCTGAATGATTTGGGTTCAAAATCCTCTCCACAGTTCAATTTTTTGCACCAATCAAAAGTTTTATAATTAATTTTTTCTTAGTTTTATAATTAATTAAATAAATAAATAATCTTAAAAAATGACATGTGGCATGAGAGAGTTAAAAATCTGAAAATGGCTTATATATATATATATATATATATATATATATATATATATATATATATATATATATATATATATATATATATATATATATATATATACTAGCAAAAAATACCCAGTACTATGCATGGAAACGTAATGTTTAATGAAAGAAAAAATGTCAAAGTAATTTTGTAACTCAAAACATGTCAAAGTACTCTTTTATAGTATTGTCAAACTCAAAAAACAATGTAACTTTTCAATGTGGGATACTGTTATAAACAAATTAAGAATTTACAACCAAAGTAAAATTTAACCAACCAATCAAAATTTTATAAAATAATTAATAGAACAAAAAATTCATGGAAATTACACGTAGGATTTAGAAGGATGTGATTCGCTGAAACTGAAAACAGACTCTATAATATAAATATAGATAGAGTCTTACTCCTTCCGATTCAAAATATAAGTCTTTTTAGAAGTTTTCACACAAATTAAGGTACTAATCAAGATGACTACGGTACCCCTAATTAATACTCCAAAAGAACAAATAAATTAATGAAGAGTTGCATGAGAACTATACATTTCGACAAATGTGAATATATGGAGAAAATAATGTAAGGGTAAATTAGCCAATAAATGCAACATTCTTGTAAAAATACCTATATTTTGCAACAAAAAATAACTCTTAAAAAAACTTCTATTATGAATCGGAGGAAGTACAAATTTTATGCACGTTAATTTTCTTTTATAGTCTTGTCATTGGTCAAATTTTAAAAATAATAATAATTTTTTTTTTATGTTAGAGTTTTTATTGTTGTTAATTCTCTTATATGACTTTAGATTAATATTTTTAACTTTTATTATAAATTAAATTTTTTACAAATTAATACTTTAGTTTTAGAGAGTTTAGAAAAATATTCACTTGATTTTTGCAGTATAAACGAAGCGAATTGATTTTTTTTTTAAATATCCATATTTATTTATTTTTAAAAATATATTATGAAAATAAAAATTCTCCATTAGAATAAAATAAATGAACATTACATAAGTCTGAGCTAAATCGAACTTGATTATAAGCTCAATTGAAATTCAAAGGACCTGGTCATCTGAATTACCCGTTATTTTTTAAAACTTTAACTATTTATATTTATATAAATAAAAAATATAAGAAGCAAATAAACGGGTTTCCTTAATTTGATGGGCTAAAATGTCAGCCCAATTTTGTAACTCAAAACATGTCAAAGTACCATCTTTTATAGTATTGTCAAGGGAAAATGACATGAATGGTCCTCAAAGTATTTACCAATACAAGATAAGGTCCCTAAAGTATTTCGACTTCCCATAAGGTCCTGAAATTATTTACGCAGCTTTTAAGTAATCCTACAACCACTTTGAATGGTGGTTTCCGGCCAAGCATCATCACGCCCAGGGGCAAAATCGTCCCAAAAAATGTATTCCGCATCTTTAAAGCTATTACAAATGGGTTTCGGCTAATTTGATGATTTGCTGCACCTATTGTTTTTCTGCTTCAGATTTGGGTAATGGGGTTTTGGGAAAAAAATGTGTAAATAATTTCAGGACCTTATGGGAAGTCGAAATACTTTAGGGACCTTAGCTTGTATTGGTAAATACTTTGAGGACCATTTAGGTCATTTTCCCTATTGTGAAACTCAAAAAACAATGTAACTTTTCAATGTGGGATACTCTTATAAGCCAATTAAGAGTATACAACCAAAATAAAATTTAAATTAGAATTCCATTAAAAGAATTAAAGAAAAAAATTGTCAAATACCTGCTAGAGTAGTTGGCAATGTGGCGTAGCATTCGGTTTGTAGGTCGGGGGATCGAATCCCCCATCTCCCAATCAAAATAAAATAGTTTAACATTTTTGCACCAATTAAAGTTGATATTTAATTTTTATTAAGATAAGTTAATTTTCAATTAATTTAATTAACCTAAACATTCTCAACCAATAAAAATTAGTAAATTAATTAAAAAATGTGAAAATCTAAGAAAATAGTATTGAAGAAATATATAGATACAAATATACGTATCTATAACATGCTCTGTAATAGATACATACTAGCCTAATGACACGTGCTATGCACGGGAGGCTTAAAATATAATAAAAATGAAGCAATAGGAAAACTAAAAAATCTAACGCTAATTTTTTTTTTTAAAGTTGATAGTGTTTGAATTTTGCTAATAAAGTAGTTGTTAGCCCTAAGGGCAAAATATTCTATGTTGTTTTGATGATAACAAAACATTGATAGTTCTAATGTTTGTGTGAGCATGTTCTTTGTAATAGGATCCTTAGCACTCACATCGACATTGATGAAAATGGTAAGTTAGCTTCTTGTGTAAACGAAGGTATGTATATTACACACAAGAAAGCTATTAGATGGAAGGAAGGAGGCAAGAGGGTTGGTTGGGAAATAGGGCTCTTCAAAGAGTCCCTAATGTATATGGCATAAGAACTTAACTTGCTAGTGCTTATGTTTTTCGTTTTATCTTGGTTTATCTTATAAACACTTAGCTTTACACTTATTTGTTCTTATATCCTTTTGCCATGCTTCCTTGTACTTAAAATTGTCCATATCCTATCTAATTACATCAAAGTTTGTCATAATCAAAAAAGGGGGAGATTGTTAGCCCTAAGGGCGATCGAACTCGGTTTTTGATAATGGACAAACACTTGATGTTGTGTCTAATGTTTATATCTTTGTGATAGAATATCGGAACATATATTGGAAGCTCTAAGTACTTCAATCAAGCCATGATCAAGATTCAAAGTCATATCATTCAAGGCTCATCTATCAAGATTGAAGATTGAAGACTTAGGTTTGGTTAGATTAGCTTTGTCGTTATAAGTCTTTATCTTATAAGCTCTAACCAAAGCTCCTTATGAACATAAGCTCTACACTCTAGTCTTGCATGTTTTCATAAACACGTTTTCAAAAGGCTAAGTTTCAAAATGATCCTTACATGTGTTCGTATTTCAAAAGCCTTTGTTTTCTAAGTCTAAGTCCTTTAAAATGGTTTTCCAAGTGTTCTTACTTGTTACCTTTTAGGAAAACATTTTAGACTTCAAAAGACTTCAAAAGATTTCAAAACGTGTGAAAAATCAGCTTGGAAGTTCGGTCAACCGAGCTCAAGCTCGGATCAACCGAGCAGATACTGAGAGGTATGTAATCTTGCTTCGGTCGACCATAAGGGAGGTCGGTCGACCGACCCTGGTTAAGGTGGATCCGAAGTTGGCCTCGATCATCCGAGGTGCTCTGAACGGTCAACCGAACTCTGCGATTTCTAGCCATTTTTTTACCGTTAAAGAGTCGTTTTTCAGCCAAATTTGAAATGTATATATACTCCAAAGCTAGAGAATCATTCTAAGACTTACACATACATTTTACATTGATTTCTTATCAAGTCTAAACACATTCAAAGCAAAAAACACTTGATCTCCATGATCTAAATCATTCAAAGGTGTTCTTTCAAAAAGCAAGACAAAGAGTGGAATTCATATGTTCAAAAGAGCTTAAACATTCTTGTACTTCAAAGGTATATTTCTCACTTATAAGAGTGATCAATCTTGTTCTTTAAACATTCAATTCCCTTTCTAAGTGATTGGGTAATTCTTGTAAAAGTCCTACTTTGTGTGGGCAAGCTCTTTGTGAGTTTTGAGTTGTGGTTGTGTTGTAAAACTCTTAGTGAGTTAGCCACAAGTGTAAAGATTCTTCTTAGTGAAGTTGTTTAAAATCATTGGGTGCGACTCAAGGTAGTGGATGTAGATTCTTAGTGAGTCGAACCACTATAAATCCTTTGTCTTGTTATTGGGTTTTACTTTGCATTTGCTCATCTTGCACAAACTTACACTTGCATTGCAAAGCTTCGAAAAAGTTTACAAGATTAGTTAAAACCCAATTCACCCCCCCTCTTGGGTTTCCTCAGTAGTACGTATTGGATTAAAACTAAAATGAGCTTGAAGGAGTTGGCGGATTGTACACTCATTCCTTGGATCACACAAGTTTGACTCCTCAACTCTCCAGTCCAAATGCAGATCAGCAAATGGTATAAATAAGCAAATTTATTAAACATAAACTAAATAAACTAATGATAAAAAAGATTTAAAATTTTCTCAAGATAAGTAACAAAGATGAATAATGAAAAAGTGAATAAAGGAAGAAGTTAAACAATTTAAAAAAACAATTTACTCAGTTTGGCTAGCATGCAACATAAGAATTGTGTCCCTCTCGCGATTTAGGAACTCTTATCATTATAGTTGTGGGGATATGAACAAATAATTTAATATCAATAAATAGAAAGTATAAATAGAGATAAACTATGAGAAAACTAATAGCACAATATTGTATTCTTGCATATTTAATTACTTTTTCTCCCTCTTCCATCACTTTTCCTCCTTCAAAAATAATTTATCATGGAAGTAAAGCCCCCCTTGAAATGTAAGATTGTATACTTTTTCTAAAAAATGTGAAATAGATGAAAGTGCAATTCATAATTAGAGAACTATGAATTATGTACAATTCATAATTAAATTGTTATAAAGACCAACTTTCAGTATAAAAGTAGATTTTAAATCATTTCGCTGCAAAGTATACTCACACCACTTGGACTGTGATTGTTTGATCATGTTCAAAAAAACAATTGTTTAACCACAGGAAAAACCATTCAAAACAGAAAAAAAAACTATAAATCATAAACCACAATCTAATACAATAATCTCACATTTAGTCATTAGTCATTATATGTTACAAATATAATCTAACTGAATGCAAAAGTCTTGCAAATCGAATTCGAATCTATCCTTCTGGTGCTAATGAATATAGATTTGGATACTTACCCTACTTAAGAAGAGCTCTGCATATGGCTTGAAAAATATATATTAAACAAACAAAAAGAAAAAAAGTACTTGTAATTTGAAGTAATAAGAGTTGAACCTGAGGAACGGGTTCTTTATCCTAATTTAAATTGACTATTTCAGATTGGGAGGACATAATTTCTTAACATGGCATAAGAAAGCTACAACACTTTCAAATTTCAATTCCTTCATTTCTCCTAAACAATTCGAAATTAAAATTAAAATTCAATGTATAAATCATCAGGGTAAACATAGAGTGTGATTTATATTTTAAAAAAAAACTAAACGGTAAAGCTAATGAAAATCATACTTTTGTCCTCAGGTGGAAATGAAGGATCTGCAAAGGACAAAAACAATCAAATTACTTTAGAGGATTCAACCAAAAAATTAAATGCTTGAAAGAACTGCACGAAACAAAGTATTCATAAACGCTTCTCTGCCAATCGAATCTTCACCTTAAAACGAAGTCGTCTTAATATATTGATCAAATGAATCTCGAAGACAATTGTTGGGTGGAATTAAAAGACCTGAGAATATTAATCAATAAAGCACACGAAAATTAGTCAAAAAATAATTGCAACATGGAAATCAAAACAAAGGCAGACTATTCAACCAATTTTTGCTTCTTATGATGATCTTTAGTTTGTATAAAATAATTTCAGGGAATGAGCAAAACATATTACATGATTTCATCACAAACTAAAACTTTTTTAATCAAAGAATTAAGATTTAACTACAAAACTAAATATAAAAAAAATTAACGACTATTACATCACAAAACAATTATCAACATAAGGAAAAATAAAAAATAAATAAATATGAGAAAGTACTTAAATTTGCAAAGAAAAAGATCGATACCTTCTTGTTTGTGAGAGAATAACTGGCAGATTAACGATTAATATTAGAGTTTTAGGAATAGTGAGAGTGAGAAGTAGTGGTAGATTAGGAGATTTAAAAAGATTTCGATGGTTGGAGAGTTTAAAGAGAAGTTGAGATCGGTTAAGATTGGAGAAAGAGGGAGAGGTGGAATTGGAATAGGAGTTGAGGAATTATGGGAATAGTGGAAAGTTATTAGAATAAAAAAATTACAAAATGATAAAAAATTGAGAATCCGCCACATGTCACAATGTAAAGATAAAAATGAAAACACCTTCTGTAATATATATATACTAGCCTAATGACCCGTGCTATGCATGGGGATTTAATATATACTTTTTAAAACATATTTAGAAAATAAATATAAATTATTAAGATGAACTAAAAAATAATTACGCTTGAAAATGACCGTGGAAAAAAATATATGAGAAGCAATAAATTAATATATCTTACTACCGCAAAATTCAATTTATATCTTAAAAGAACTATCAAGTGACTTCATAGAAATTCTCCTTACATTATTCATGAACTTCTTTCCCTACCCTTTCCCTATTCCATTTTACGGCTTAATGTCCTTCTCTTCCACTGTCATATTCCATCTTAGGGTTTAAGGTGATGTATCCTCGTCTTGTCTATGTACATGGAGATTTTTTCACACATATTTCAAAAAAAAGATATTTGACCCTTTGACCTCTTCCCTTATTTCTATCATCTCCTAATAAATTATATACCGCAGTTTATTTTTTCTTTTTTAATCAGAATATTGATTTTATGCCTTCAAAGTAAGAGCATGGCCACATATAAAAAACAAATCCCTAAAGAAAAGAAAATATCATACTCAATAAGATAATTAAGGGTCCTAATCCCGACTAATAGATAGATAACTTTAAAAAATTAATTGAAAATTTGTGCATCCGTGAGATGAATCATCTTCTTGGGGTTGAATCACTTCTAGTTGATTTCATTCCATTTTGGTTTGCATTCAGTCAATAACAAAAATTAATTCAAAGAAAATCGAAACGCCGTGGAACTAAAGTAACCTCTTCAAGTAAACAAATATAACATGACATTATTTCATTGTTGCAAATTTATAGATCCAGTCAATAAATGTTTAATAAGTAATAATCCAAAAATTCCAAATTACGTTTTAAACCGTGCATTAGATGCGAAGGATCTTGAGAAAAAACAAACATAAATGAAAAGGAAAGGCAAATATAAATTTAAACCTATTTTGGATTAACAACTTTACATTTTGCTTTAGTTTATTCAATTTGGACTTTAAATCTCTCTTGTGGCCACTTCATGAAAATCTGCAATATGTTTAAATATAAAACTATAAATGAAAGCTAAAAATGAGAATGGATGGTTAAAGGCAAAAGAACAAATATACAAAAAATAGTAATTGTGGTTTGATCTAATGGGAGGGAAAGTCAGCAAAAAGGTGACTTGAAAATGAATCGGGTAGCCCAAGTGGTAAGGCTACCCGGCCACGGGGTCGATTCCCGTATCTCCCCTTATGGGGCAATAAAATTCTCCTCCTTGTGAGGCTAAGTTCCCTCTCCGGCTTGGGGGCATGCTACAATCTCTCTATCTAGGGTATTCTCCGCTCTTCCCCTTCTGGGGGCAATCGCCTCGAGCCTAAAAAAAAAGAATATGAATTAGTAAAAAAGTCCCCGCAAACATTAAAATCTAGAACACAAAAAACTTAGTGGTGGTGGAAAAGAAACCTATTACGAATAAGTATCACTACCATGACAGAAATTGGTTCTTCTTAAAGACACATTAATTACAAAGACTTTGAAGAAATAATATAATAGTTTGCTCACTTTTCTCCTGAACAGAAAGTATTTTTATATGAAATCATTAAAAATAGTTTATTCTTAATGAAATACCAAGTCAACATAGGATGGGATATGAATGTAATTCAAATTTAACTAAATATCTTTTAATTTATTTTAATAATAATTAACTTCATGTTTCAATCAATTATCTTTTAACAAAATGAATTAATAAACTAATTAATTTTTTTTATAAAAAAAAAAAAGAAGAAACTAATTAACTGAAAAGTAGGATTTACATTTTAAAAGGAAGAATAATAAAATGTAAGATTAAAGTAAAAATTGGATAACTTCCTTATCACATACAAACTAAAATTGTATACATATTTAAAATTGAATTTTCAATTATTATAATAGATTAAATATCTTCTAAATTAATCGAGATATTGTAAAAACAACAGAGGAAAAAAATTTAGATAGATATTACCTTTCTTTGCTTGATCCCTGCTCCCAAAAAAAAAAATTCTTTGCTTAATATTTGATAAACGGTTGAATATGGAAAATACAAATAAAGATGGCATGAACTCAACAATTATCGAGTTAAAAATATATTCAAACTAATATCTACAAAACAATTAAGACAATGTAATGACAAAAAATAAAATCACTAAGTAGTAAAAAGAAATTAATAATAATAAAAGGAAAAATAAGAGAATATATCATGCAAAACTAATAACCCAACTTACTCTCAATGCTCGGATAATTTCAAATGAAATTGTCCTTACACTCAAGAAATTGTGAAAATTCTGAACAAATAATAACATAAATTTGGACTTAGAAAATAGAATGCTTATGAAATCGATATACTAATTCAAGAAAATAAAAACAAAAATGCTACTACTATTGAGGACACAAATTTGTCCATCGGCCTGGCAAAATAAAAAAAAAAATAAAGAAATCAAAGATACTGTAAATGATTAATTTTGGAATTTGTAATCATCGAGAAACTTTGTATTTATAATGGAATGAACATGTTAAAAAACAATATCAGATGATAAGATGATTTGTCTCATAAAATTAGAATTTCATAATTATCTCAAGCCTTTATTTTAAGTCAAATATTTATTTCAGATTATCTTTATCTCAAGCCTTCAAGGACTCTATCCTTGTGAACTGTACACCAAGCAAACGTTTTTTAATTACAAATAAATCACTTGAAATTTATCAAGTTAAAAGTTTTAAAATATTATAAAAATCTTATCATTATTTTTTAGCTAAAATTTATTCATGTATTCAATTATTTAATAGTTGATAAACTACTTGAACCAATCATAGTTTTTAAAACTAATTAAAATGTTGAAATTTAAAAATTATGGATTAGTCAAAAGGTAGATTTGAAATCTTATTAAATGATCTTGTAAATTCGAAATGAGCAATCATATAAGAATTAATTTATTAAGATAAGTTAATTTTCAATTAATTTAATTAACCTAAATATTCTCAACCAATAAAAATTAGTAAATTAATTAAAAAATGTGAAAATCTAAGAAAAAAGGATGGAAGAAATATATAGATACAAATATATGTATGTATAAGGCTTCTGTAATATATATATATAAACTCCTCATTATATATATACTAGCAAATGACCCGCGCTACGCACGGAAATACTGAATTTCAAATTATTAATTTAATGGTTGTACAATTGTATTTAAAACAAAAACTCGTCAAATTTAATTTTTCAGAAAACAAATAAGAAAATTCAACATGATTAGGTAATATGACTTTTATTGAGTAACTCACAAATGTAAAGGTGAACACATAATGATTATTGGATAAAAAAATATTGGATCAAATAATATATAATCAAAAGAATTAAACATAGTCCTATACTCTTTCGATTAATGTTTCATCAAATGTTTTGATCCAATAATCACTACACTACTACTATTAAATGTTAATCACGTAATCTTTTTAGAAAACATGAAGAGACTACGTATTGTGACTTCATTTTTCTTATGGAGCCATCTAATTCATGAAGTTTTTTAACATTGTGTACTCCACACTTTGAGATAATGCATCTTCTTCTATAAGAGCGAGTAAATTTTCTTCTCAAGTTTTTTTTCGCCAAACTTGTATTGCTGTAAGATCCATTTTATTAAATGTTTTTATTCCCAGAAAGATAAAATTAGTCTAATAGTATATTAATAAATTATTTAAAGGGCATTTATTAATAGTAATGTTTATTGGATAAAAAATGGATCAAACATAGATATAAATAATAATTAAACATCAAAAGTCATGAACATAAAAAGCTGAAGAGATGAGTAAATGTTGGAATAAAATATTCTCATAAATTTCCATAAGTTCACAGAAACTTCCCAATAAATTCCCTCAAATAAGTTCCTCCCAAACTTTATAATTTTTTGTCAAATTGGTCATTTTTTAATGACAATATTTTAAGAAAAATCGCTTTTGTAAAAACTCTATTGGCATGGCTAAAAAACTTAATTATTAGAACCAAAATAACAAATCAAGTCTAAATTAAGTTTTTGCGTAAAACTTATAGGACATAAGTAAATCAATACATATAACAGAAAATGTTACCAACAATTAGGATTCTTTGTACCCTGCAATCAAATAAATTGAAACATTCAAAATAAAAATTAAAAGTGGCTAGCAATGATCAATAGATTCAGCTATCATAAATCAATGCAAAAAAGAAAAAATTCTACTAATAATATAAAAGAAATTTAGAAAAATAACACAATGGCCATAAGCAATATGATGATACATAATTATCAGAAACTCAAATATTATTTAGGCTATATACTTTAACAAATACTATATTGTTTCAATCCGGAATTTAATGTTTCACTTTGACATAAGATTAAAATTAATAAAAGTATTTTACTTTTAATAAAGTTGCCTTCTTGCATTATTAGTTAAGGAAGGTTGATACCCTTAAATTACGCTTAAACTAAGAAACGTTAGTAGTGGAAGTTTATATGAAAAAAATATTATTATTTTAGGAAATGATTAATTTAATTCTAGCCATTCAAAAATAAAAAACTCATAATGGATTGGACATACTTTACTCTACAAAAAAACTCATAATGAGATTTCTTATATCATATAATGCTATCTTTAGACATCTAAGAAATGATAAGTAATAGTGGGTAAGCTGATATACCTTTTGGTGAAGCAATTTTCATTATAACTTTCGACCACCTATGTGAGAGAGAATAAAATATCAAAATAAGCAAACAAAAATAAAAGAAAAAAAAGAGTAAGTAGACAACACATATTTGAAATTTTCATGTTTCATTCAAAACAAAACAATAAAAAAAAATCATCTGACAACAAACTTCATTTTGATTACCCAAACAATTAGAAAAAACAAAGTGAGTGTTAAGAGTAGAGTAAATAGGCAATACATATTTGAAATTTTCTCTAATTTACACTTTTGGTGTTCACTTGTGTCTTATTTTCTTCAACTTTGCTGGTGCCTTAGATCCATTTTCATACTTGTTACTTTTACTATTGAAAAAATAAAATAAAAAGAACCCTGAAACATAAGAGAACAATTGAAATATGGGAAATTGTGACAATAAAAAAATCAGTTTGGATGATTAATTCTCATTAAAGAAAAGTATGAGGATGAGAAAAAATATGAATTATTGCAATCATAGATAAGTGGTAGAGGCAAGTCGTTGATTTTCTAAAGAAAAAAAGGAAATCAATCTAGAAATAGTGAATTAGTAAATGAAGGAAATATAAAATAAGTGGGAAAAGTAGATTGTATCTATGATTTCCAAAAAATCGGATATCAGTTTGCGCTCCATCTCTTAACCTGTTATGGATTTGCAAGGAATGCGATAAGAGGGCTAGAAATACGGGAGTCAGTGGTAGTGGAGTAATTTATATTTTCTTGATTTATTTCGAACATTTAATTTTTTTTAACCAATCACAAAATTTGAAATTAATTCGAAAACTCTTTAATCTAGAAATTTAGATTAGTTTGGGAGCTTAAAACTGAAAAGTGGGTTCAAGATTATGAGAAAGTATTTAGCATTGTAGAGATATTTGGGTAAGTAATTTGATTTTTTAAATTTGTTTTAAGATAATAATTTATTTTGAATTAATTTAATTAATTAATTAATAATAAAAAAGAATTAATTTAATTAATCGAAATTCATCTAAACCAATCAAGTTTTTGTATAATAATTAAGAGTTAGAAAATTCGAGAAATTTGGGTTAGAGTTTTGAAGATTACTGATTGGTTAAAACTTGAAAACATGTTCTGTAATATAAATATAGATTGATTATTGAAAAATATTTTAAACCAATGAAATTTTTTATAAAATAATTTAAAGTGATAATTTTTTTATAAGTATAATGATAAAAGAAGAGGTTAAGAGTATGCGATTTGAATTTTGAAATTAATGGAGATAATATATTTAATGTAGATTATTATATCATACCAAGAACACTGTTAGTTTAGATTTGTTAGAGATCATGAAAAACTGTTAGTTTAGATTTGTTAGAGATCATGAAAAAGTTTACTTAAATTAGCATTTCATTAAAAGAATTAAATAAAATAGATGTCAAATACCTGCCAGAGTAGCTGGAAATGTGTTGTAGCGTTCAACCTGTATGTTCTGGGCTCGAATCCCCCGTCCCCAATTTAAATAAAATAGTTCAATTTTTTTGCACCAATCAAAAGTTTTATAACTAATTAAATAGCAAAATAATTTTAAAAAATGACAAGTATCATGAGAGAGTTAAAAAGATGAAAAGAGCTTCTGTAATATATATACTAGCAAAAAACCCCGTGCTATGCACAAGACATACATTTTTTCTTTAAAAATGCATATGCAAGGAAAAAGAGTTTTTGTAATGATAGCAAAAAGAATTTTTTTGACTATAAGTTTGATTATTACCTTTGAACCTTTTAATTATTAATATGTAGAACTCTAAGTGCATTTGCTTAGTTAATACTACTCAGTTTTCGTATAATCTATTAATATAATGAAAAAAATCAGAAATCTACCAAAAAAATCTGGGTCTTTTATTTTGTCTACACATTGCTTAGTTCATTCAACAGATAGAAAATCTTGGTATTTTATTATCCCCTCCAACACCTCTACAATGAAAGAGAGTGCTAATTAACATAGACTTGTTTGCCAAAATTTATGGTTAGCAGAATTTTGAAGCACTTGAGTTTAAAATTGTAGGTTATGAGAATTCTTCTTTTCATATACTTTTAAAATTTTGAAGCAGTTTTATCACTTGATTTTTACAGTATAAGCGAAGCGAATTGATTTTTTTTTTTCATTTTTAAATATCCATATTTATTTATTTTAAAAAATATATTATGAAAATAAAATGATGCATATGAATAAAAAACAAAAAATGAACATTGCATAAGTCTAAGCTAAATCGGACTTGATTGTAAGCTCAACCGGAATTCAGAGGACCCGGTCATGTAAAGTACCCGTTATTTGTTAAAAACTTTAACTATTTATATTTATATAAATAAAAAATATAATAAGCAAATAAGTGGGCTTCCCTAATTTGATGGGCTAAAATTTCAACCTAATTTCTCACTCAAAACATTTCAAAGTACTCTCTTTTATAGTATTGTCAAAATCAAAAAACAATGTAACTTTTCAATGTGGGATACTCTTATAAACCAATCAAGAGTTTACAACCAAAGTAAAATTTAACCAACCAATCAAAATTTTATAAAATAATTAATTGAACCAAAATTCATGGAAATTACACGTATGATTTAGAAGAATATGATTGGCTGAAACTGAAAACAGACACTTTAATATAAATATAGATAGAAGATAAATACTCTCTCCGATTCAAAATATAAATCTTTTTAGGAGTTTTCACACAAATTAATATATTAATCAAGATGACTAAAGTACCCCTAATTAATAATCCAAAAGAACAAATAAATTAATGAAGAGTTGCATGGAAACTACACATTTTGACAAAAATGAATATATGGAGAAAATAATGTAAGGGTAAATTAGCCAATAAATGCAGAATTCTTGTTAAAAGACCTATATTTTTCAACAAAAAATAACTCTTAGAAAAACTTCTATTTTGAAACGAAGGGAGTATAAATTTTATACACATTAATTTTCTTTTATAGTCTTGTCATTTGTCAAGTTTTAAAAATAATAACTATTTTTTTTTACGCGGGAGTCTTTATTGTTGTTAATTTCTTATGTGACTTTAGATTAACATTTTTTACTTTTTTATTTTATTAGAAATTAAAATTTCCACAAATTAATACTTTAGTTTTAGAGAGTATAGAAGAAGATTCACTTGATTTTTGCAGTATAAAGGAAACGAATTGATTTTTTTTTTTCATTTTTAAATATCCATATTTATTTATTTTTAAAAATATATTATGAAAATAAAAATGATGCATAAGAATAAAAAATAAAAAATGAACATTGCATAAGTCTAAGCTAAATCGAACTTGATTGTAAGCTCAATTGGAATTCAGAGGACCCGGTCATCTGAATTACCCGTTATTTGTTAAAACTTTAACTATTTATATTTATATAAATAAAAAATATAAGAAGCAAATAAGTGGGCTTCCCTAATTTGATGAGCTAAAATGTCAACCTAATTTCTCACTCAAAACATTTCAAAGTACTCTCTTTTATAGTATTGTCAAACTCAAAAAACAATGTAACTTTTCAATGTGGGATACTCTTATAAGCCAATCAAGAGTTTACAACCAAAGTAAAATTTAACCAACCAATCAAAATTTTATAAAATAATTAATTGAACCAAAATTCATAGAAATTGCACGTTGGATTTAGATGAATGTGATTGACTGAAACTGAAAACAGGCTCTGTAATACACACACACACACACACACACACACACACACACACACACTAGCCAAACACTCGTGCTATGCACGGAGATGATTTAAAAAAATAATAAACCAAATAGTTATTTTTGCCACAAAAGTAGTTTCTTGTGTTATAGATGTTTGGGTAAAAGGTTATACTAAAAATGGACGAAATGGTCACATTTGACACGTCTGAACAATTTATGGGGCAAAACTTGACCTCTTTTAATTGAGGGTCTAAAACAAAACAAAAAAAAATCGAATAGTGAAAAAATACTCGTGTTATGCACGGAGTTAAGAGATTAATTACACATTTTACAGTGAAAAACACAAAAAAATGTTAAGAGTATAGACTAAAACCCCAACTAACATGGTAGGATCATGATTTAATTGGTTAGAATAACTCTTATCATGTTAAATGTTCTGAATTCAAACCAGGCATCAACCCAACATGATTTTGTCGAAATTATCGATCGAGAATATATGTAAGTTCAACCGTTTGATCAAGCGATTATGCTTTTGTGGCTTATGTATAAAAGGGAAAAAAAAAAAGAATTTCAAAATACTTGAATGATGAATCAATTTTGATTTTTTAAGAAAGTGACTTTTGAAGTTCTCGGGAAACCAAACACTTTAAGAGTTTCTACATTTTATTTATTGTCACTATTATTGTTATTATTTTTTCGTTTAACAAGTTCAAAAGTTTTTCCTTCTTATATACAGAGAAATTGCATGATCAAACATGTCATGATCTTCTTGGTTTCCATAAGTAATGTCTTCATTGAAAATATTAATTTCGTGTTTATATAAACAAACATCTAATAATTTTGTTTCAGAGATAAATTCTACTTAAAGTATCAAGATAAGAGAATATGTCTCAATTTCCAGAACGAATTTTTGTTGATTGGAGGCAGCGAGCTTGCCAGCCTATCAAACATTGGTAAGAGTAAATCTTGATACTTCGTTCAATTCTTTTCTTGCTCCTTTTTTGTTTTTTTTGCTAAGTAATTATTTTCAATATCTTTTTTTTTCGCTGGGTAATTATTTTCTTACTTTTATTTGCTTGAGAATGAAGATGTAGAAAATATAATACACTATGGAGGGTGAAAATTTGTCTTCTTTCTGTAGGGTATAATGGCTCTTGAAGATTCCCAAAATAAGGTTCTTTAAGGGGAGTAACTAGAGAAGGAGCACAAGGGGATGATGAGAAATGGGGAGGGCATCGAGCAGCTCTTTAGCGACAGAAGGGAAGAAAGATGTAGGTTAGTCTTGGAGCATTTTTGGTATTTTGTTATGTTTATTTTATTTGAATACATATGTAGAAACTTATCAAATTCATGATTACAAGAAATTCCCAAAGCTTATGGCAATGCAAAAAATAATGTCATGTCAAAACTCTTCATCTTTATTGAGATACCGAAGGAAACACTTGAAAAGTAATAGTAATAAAGATTGGAAATTTATTTGTAATTCAACAATGTGTGGGACAAATTTTATAAAATATGAATATAAAAATTCATAACTATTTTTTATTCTAAGAAAAAATAATATTTATGATGGCTTTGTTCTTAGACAAAAAGAGTGAATAAATCATTTGAATAAAAAAGTCTAGTTATTATATATTGTCTAAATTTATTTTGAGACATGTTATTACGGAATTATTGAATATAACAATAAAAACATAAAAAAAAATACATCAATCAAACTTGAAAGTATATGCGCAACGCGCGGGTTACCAACCTAGTGAAATAAGATAAGCCGGCAGTACATCGAGTCTAGAAAAAAATAATTCAGCAAAAAGAAAAAAGTCTAGAAAAAGATAAAATTATAATTCTGAGACAAACTTCTCTTTAAAAAGTTAAATACTCCCTCCATTCCTTATATAAAACTTTCATTAAATGTTGCGAAAAATTAAGGAAACAAAAAGTAAGATACTTTATTAGTCAAAATATAAATATTATTCTTTTAAGTATGACTTGTATACGCACTAATTCTATTTAAGAGAGTAATATTGATACTTTGATTATAAAAATATTTTAATTTGTGCTTCATTAATTTTCGCAACATGTAATGAAAGCCTTATATTTAAGAATGAAGGTAATACCTCTGTTTAGGAATGAAAGTCTTATTTTTATGTATATATAGAAGGGAAAATGACTCCCATCATCCTCAAAGTATTTACCAAGTCACGATAAGATCTTTCATGTTTTTTACTTCCTAATAGGTCCCAAAACAAATTTCGCATCTATTAAGTCGTCCCATCACCATTGTCCGCGGCGGTTTTCGGTCAAAAGTAGTCATAAATTGTGCTAATTTTGACTGGAAACCATCGCGAATAATGGTGGTGAGACTATTTAACAGCCGCGAAATTTGTTCTGTGATCTACCATGAAGTAAAAAAACTTGTAGGATCTTATCTTATCTTACTAAATAGTTTGAGGATGATTCAGGTCATTTTTCCAATTTAAAATTTTCGAGAAGGTATATATATTTAATACTCTTGCATGTTTACAAAACCACATATTTACTTTAAGTCAATCTTTCAAAAGGTTTTTGAAACTTATTTAAGTGTTGGTTAATGCCTAAGATCTTTAATATATCTTAAATATCTTTGAAAAACACTTAGTCACGAGTTTGAGAACATTAAAAATGTGACCAAGTTTAAAAACCATTTTTGGATTGAAGTCTAGTTGACTAAGGCATAGCCTCGGGCGACCTGATGAAGTCCGGTCAACCGGCGTGTGTTGTTCTATCGACCGAGGTGGTTTTTATCCTTAATCAGATTATTGAATGTTCCAAGACTTCGACGGATATATTCCCTCGGACGACCTTGCTTTAGGTAGGTTGACCGAGCTTTCTCCGGACGACCGGACCACATCATGCGGTCGACCGAGATGTGTCCAGAAGCCCTTTAATCTTTACTTCGGAAGCACTCCGGACGACCTACCAGCTATTGCGGTCCACCGGAGCTGTCATTTTTCAAGGCAAAAACATAGCCGTTGTAACTCGAATTGCTTGTGTATTTTGGCCCAAATATAAAGATTTTAAAGCTGATTTTTCATAATCAACCAAACCATAAGAGAGCATTTGATATACACTTTTAAACAAGCAACCCAAACACTTTCAAGAGTTTTAATTCTTCATCTATTTCAAAATACATCATTTTGAGTTGAGCTTAAACGTACACTTTCTCTTCTATTCTCAAAAGTGATTAGAGCTATCACTTGTCTCTTTGTGAGAACTAGCTCTTTGTGAGTTATGAAAAAGCTATTTGTGAGCTTCACTCTCTGTGAATGTTTGTTCTCTTTGTAAGGTATTTCTTTGTTAGATTAGTTCTTTGTGAACTAGAAAAACGTTGTTTGTGAGTGGAGTCCTCTTTGAAAGGCAAGTTGTAGCTCTGTATGAGCAAGATTCTTCGTGGGCTAGAAAAGTGATTGAGGGTAAAATTCTTTGTGCGTTGTCCACTTATATAAAATGTTGATCACACCTTGTAATTTGTTGTGAAGGGAATTCTTAGTGGAATTGCCAAAATCCTTAGGTGTGTCCTAAGGTATAGTGGATGTAGATCTTTGTGATCGAACCACTATAAATCCTCGTGTTCGTTTTTCTCTTACTCTACTCTTTACTTTCAAGTTCTTATATTACTCAATGTACTTATATTCCGCATGAACTTGATTGTATGAACTTTATATTCTTAGATTGAGTTATAAGTTTTACTTGGATTATAGATTGCTTGGCTTTGGTTAAATGACTTATGGTGTTTGATATTACAAGCTTTGTATATAGGGCACTAGACTTATACTTTCCTTGATCATATTCATAGTCTTGTTTGCAGGGCCGGTCCTGACATTTCGGGGGCCCTGTGCGATAACTAAAAATGGGGCCTTTCGTATGAACATTAACATTTTCAACTTGTTACAATTTTTAAAATAAACGAAATATGACATTATAAAACTACAAAATATGTTTTCTTCGAGCATTAGTGGAGGCAAAATCGTCAATAATAGTTGGACTATTGGAGTAATGGACATGGATGGCTACATGGTAGCTTGGATATTTGGGCTGGGCTTAACATATAAACAGGTTATACTTGAAAATTTTGGGGCCCCCTCTGTGCGGTTGCACCACCTGCATCAATGCTCGGGCCGGCCCTGCTTGTTTGCTTATGTGTTGCATTTAAACACTTAAGTAATCACTACCTAAGTCCCTCTTCTTACATAACATAAACAAAACACCTCTAGACCAAAGATAGAAAACAAATAACACAAATAAAGGCGAAAATTCTAATAAACTAAAGCTAAAAGTTTCGGGTATTACAATTATTAGTCAAACTACTCTCCTTAGTTATGATGAAAGTTAAACGTGAACATTAAATTTGGGGCGTAATGAGTATTATGCAATTGAGAGTATTTGTTTTCTTCCTTTAAAAGATGTCAAGGAGACCGTTGCAAGAAATTGTCCTTTAAGACATTTTTCGAAAAATACTACTCCCTCCATCTCTCAATAAATGTCATTTAGGATACTTTGAAAAAATTAAGAAACTCAAACAAACAATAATCTTTCCACTATAATTCCAATAATACCCATTCCTTCCTTTTTCTCTTTCATTTTTCCAATAAAAGATATGTTGAGGGTATAATTGGAATAAATTATTGACACTTAATAAAAGAATATGTAAATGACAATTTGGATACATATATATCTTCTAAACAACAATTAAATGGGAATCGAGGGAGTATCTTTTTTTTCTTTTGAAAGCTCTTGGAACAATTGTTTTTTTTCTTTCGACAGGCTCTAGGAACAATTTCATTGTTTAGTTTATTTTTGAAAAAAAAACAAAAATTTGAATATTTTAATCTTTGAAAAAGAAAATTGAGGCTTAAAACATGATATATATCCAAACCTCATTTTAGAGAGATGCAATTTAGAATCTTATGTCATGATTTGTGTCTTACCCTCCATCATGATTGTACATGGTTGTAATGGGTTTATTTTTCACTTTAAATTCCATAATCTCGTTGACGCTAATAGGATATAAAATCAAAAACGTCATGAGATTCTCAAATCCTAATAGGATATATCGTCTTATATTGTAAGCGAATTTTAGTTCGGTACTAAATTCAAATTCTAACTCCGCCACTGCATGAGATAACATTTCGAAACTGGATTGATGGATACATTAACTTTTTTTTTTGATGAATAAAGTATTATTTTTTTAATAATAAATTGACCGGGACCATTACAATCTGAAAAGTTCCTACACTCTTTATCTAATGATGGGTACATTAGCTATTACTGCATTAATAGCAGTAGTACTGAAATGAAACTTTCAAATCTTAATTTGTTTTTTTGTTTTACTTCCATTTTAAACAGGTCCGTCTCAATCATTTTGGAGATCTTTTACTAAATTTTAAAATAAAACCCTCTATAACCTAGGAGAACTGTTATATATATATATATATATATATATATATATATATATATATATATATATATATATATAAAAGAATAAATAACCTACTTAATAGTTATACGTTTTGAGTTTTTACCCATATATATATATATATATATATATATATATATATATATATATATATATATTAACATAAAAAAGCCGTACAAGACCAAGGAAATTTAGAGGTACTTATAATTTTCTTTTCAAGCAAAGAAGCAATTTCATTTTTTTTTTTTGCATACAATTAAATATTCAGAGTTCATTTGACAAGGTCTAGCCTTAGTAGGAATATTATCCTCTTTAAAATCTTCTTCATAAGGTAAACTTACTATATGCTTTTTCCTATTCCAAAAAGCATTAGGATGTTCATTACATATTTCTAATGCAAATTGATTTGTAATATATGAAATTTTTTCTTTTAATTTAGGATTTTGGAGTTTTTCTTCCAAAGTCAATATATGAATTTCATGTTTTAGAAAATTTAATTGATTTTCTTTTAATATTATAGATCTCATATAAAGTTCTAACGAAATGGTTTCATAATAAATTTAAAAGTAACTGGATCGCCCTTATAAGTGACTACAATTTTTTCTTTATCTACCCAAGTAAAAGGATAAATTTTATTAATAAAAGGAGTTCCAAGTATAACTTGAGCTGAAAGTTTGTTTTTAACTAATAAAAAAACTTAAAAGGAATACATTAATAAAATAATATTTGAGTAAGTTTATATGCCCACTGTTCAAGTTTATTAACCTGATCTTCTATAACTTGTTTTTTATCTGAATTATCATAAAATTGACTAGTAAAGTCATCATCCAAAGTGTTTGAGTTAAACTACTCATTTTTCTGTTAACAATGTTTTAACTTTTTCAGATATTTCTTTTTCCCATTCTGATTTTTCTTTTAATTTGAAATTTTTAATCTCAGGGGTACCTTGGATGCTAGGCTCAACTGGGATTGGATAAGTATTATTTACTTTGGTATTGATTATATTATTCATTAAAGAAATAATATTATCAATCTTATTATGTAAAGAATCAATATATATATATATATATATATATATATTTTTTTATATATATATATATATATATATTTTTTTAAAGAATTCAAATATTATTCACAATTGAATCGAACATCATCTTTAGCGAAAAGAAAAAGAACAGCATCAAAGCCAGGCACAATCATCTCTCCCCAAAAAAAACCCAGAAAAGGAAAACCTAATTAATGAATTAGGTAAGTGAGAAGCAAAGCCAGAAGCATTAGCATATATGCAATCCCTTGGTCGATTGACGTTCCTGAAATGAAACACAAAACCACTCCAAAAGTCACACGACTATGAATAAAATATTAAAACAAAATATAGGATGATATTATGTGGACGAACCATCACTGGCCGGCGCCTGAGCAGGAGAAAAAGATTAGCATAGTTATGCTATTCTATAAGAGAATTAATATGTTTACTTGTAATAATTGTTGTATTATCTTCAAATAATTTTGATAAAGCAAAAAAATTACAATTTTCTAATTTAAAAGATTGTAAAGTAGGATACACATCTTTTCAAAATATCTCCATTTAATAATTTATAATTTCTTCCTAATATAGAATATATGTATATAACATAAAATTGGGGGCCCAATTTTTGGAGGCCATGTGCGGTCGAGCATCTCGAACACCCTATTAGCTACCCCTAATTTTAAGGATAATTCTGATATGGACAAAATTCATTGGACCTTGCAGTCCAGAACTAGCCACATCATCACAAAGTTGTCTCTCTTCTCATTCTGTGATGATGTGACTACTTTTGAACCACAAGGTTTATATATACCTGATCCATATCAGAATTTTCCTAATTTTTAAGTTTCCATGATCTACAGACCTTGCTTTTTTGTTTTACTACTCACGAAGGGAATGACTTTGATTTTTTTTTTTTTCGGTTTTATCATAAATAAACAAATACTATCTCTGTTTCGAAATCCATACATATCTATAGACGGCAAAAAATCCTGTCCCCCCTTCCTGTCCTCACCTAATCACAATTCACCCTGTATATATATAATTGGAAAAACTGTTTATATAGTAAATTCTAATTGATTGGGGACAGAAAAAATCCTCTGTCCCCCTTCATGTCCACATTCCTGTCCCCAACTAATCACAATTTACCATGTATATATATAATTGGAAAAACTGTTTATATAGTAAATTCTATTTCAATTTATCTTAATAATCATCAACATACTTCTAATTCAAAACAAATTAAATACACTATTCACTATCATATCATAAATATTTATTTTCCCATCCTCAAAATCAATAAATACACCCAACAAAAAAAATCAAATTTATTCATTTTCTAAGAGAATTTGTATTTCCTGTGCAAAATTATATTACTTTTTGATCATTTTAACATATTTCTTATAAAAATCCTCAAAACCTTAATATGTAAGTCGTTTCTACAAGGATAGTTATTTTCAAACGGATGGAACATTTTACATCATAGTATAGTAAACATATAATTGCATGAGTGTCCATTCTACGTCATACCCTCCTTATTCTATAATATAAGTCGTTTATGACACACAATAAAAATTAAAAAAGTAAAAACAAAATAATTTGTTAATCAAATTATCAATATTAATCTCTTAAATAGAAATTACATACCACTAATTATATTTGAGAAAATAATATTCATATTTCGACTAATAATATACGCTTATTTAATTTTCGCTAAATGCACTGATAAAATTATGAATGAATTATATATTATGGAATGAATGTATTATACCAATACAAGAATAAATCAGCACTGATAAAAATGTGAAGAAATTTCGTCATGAAACAAAAATTTAAGAGTTATATTCTTGCAAAAAATTATGAAAAGAAGATTCATTTCTTTGATCACAAGTTACATCTAAATGGTACCAACATCAATCCAAGAAGGCTGTAAGGAGATGCTACAATTTGATTCATTACAGTAAAATCCCAAGATCTACCTAAATTCCAGCAGTGGGCAAAGCTGCCATGAAAGAATTATAAGAAGATTCCAGATCAAAATGGAGCTGTCTGGCCTGCTGTTCTGTCAACTCGTCTGAAGCTCCCATCTTCGACAGCCTTGCTATCCACTCCCTCATCTTTGTCTTGCCCTCAAAGTCATGAGGAAGGATCGAAAGTTTATTAAGGGAAGCAGACAGGTCAGAAAGCAATGGATGAACTTGATCAACCGCTACCATATTTAGCTTTAGGGAGTCCATGGCTGTTATGAAATTTTGTACACACTCTGCCACAGTGGCTGCAGAGGCACTGCCTGATGTTGCAGCTGCTGCCCGGTGCTCCACAGTAGCAGGAACACCTGAGATCACAAGACGGTTGATGGCGGCAGGACAATCCATTTTATACGTGTCATGAAACCGCTCAATACTAGGAACAGTGTCTCTCAAAGTGGAAGATAGAGTTTTAAAATGAGCAATCAACTTCAGACATTCTGTTTCATAGGCTGCCGATGAGATGATATCACGGATATAAGCTTTTTCCAGCTTCTCAGTTGCTTTTATTATTGCAAAAAGCTCTGAAAAATTATCATATAATTCTCTTTCACGCTTGTCATTCCATAGCTTGACCTCCATCAGATAGGTCAAGATTGTTGAAGTCGGTTTGGAGAAGAGAATGGGACACGCGCAATAGACCAAGTCTGGTTTCTGCAAGACACAAGAACTAAGATCAAGGAAATATGAGATGTAATAGCAACAATTGAACTCCACGCGTATTAGTTATCACAATATGGAATGTCCTAAACCACACTTCACCATAAGCAGACAACGTACACACTGTACTACAAAACAAGGACATATTTTTAAATCCAACACTACTTTCAAGTGAAACTAATCGTGTCATGAATTTAGAATTAGCCTCTGGTTAACACAATCATTTGCATTGCCTTTCTGGAACTACATAAATCTAGAATCTTTTATGCATTTCAGAATATGTATTTTACTAGAATATAGAATGCCAAATAAAAACTACAACAATAACTACAGTCAATGTGAATTTCCTGTTAGCAAGTGTCTATGTACTGCAGAACACACAGAGATAGACAGTAGTTATACGTGCTTTGGTAATGAAATATCCCCAATCTTTACCAATGCTCAAGTATTCATATATTTTTGCTCATGTATAGGATATGAATTTGTCAGACTTGGATGCAAATATGTTGTTGGATAGAAAGAAATGAAGAGAATGTATTCATGTTAACGACCACACGGAATTCCTAGATTGGTTCATGTAGCCGACCCCAATTACTTGGGATTAAGACTTTGTTATTGTATATGATTATATACAGATCCCGGTTCGAACCAAAGACAAATATCTACTCCAAAACTTTCAAAACAATCATTTATACATGAGGCTTAGCTACCAAATTCCCACAGATTATTCCAGCCACTTACCAACTAATACATATAAAACCTGAAACCTAAATTTCAATCACAATTAACAATTTTAACCTAAAACTTAAACATGGTTACTCATAGTAAAATAAACCCCAAAACCACAAAATAAGCAATGTTATTAATCCAAGATAGTGACACGGAGCGGCCGATCCAGAAAATGCTATAATGGGAGTAGATAGCGGTAGACGCGCTATTTGGAATTCTATGTAAATAATTTAAAAAAAAAAAATTCAAGACAATAAGGAAAACAAAGTTATAACCAATGAAGAAAAAAACATATCATCTGTTTCTTTTTCTTTTTTTGGAGAATAGCGGCTGAAGTTTGAAGTTATAAGATTTAGGATTTTTTTTTGTTGGAAATATCCAATTTATCTGTAAGTTAAAAGTTTCTAACTACTGTTACGGGCAAAAAGAGGTTTTTCAACTTTGATCCAAATAGCGCCGCTAGAAATAGCGAGCGCGCTATTTCGTCCAAAACAGCGGCCGGTATTTCCGCAACACTGATGCACGACGCTATACACACCTCGATAGCGGTATAGGCCCGCTTCGCTCCGCTATTCTGTTACAGACAGCTATAGCGGCTCTATTAATAAAAGTGAAAATAAGAATAAAAGTTCTAGTACAAAATAACATATTGTATATCATAGAGATCCTAGTTAAGATAGAACAGCAAGATCCCAATTGTTGACTACAAAACTTCCAAAAACCAAACAATCAATCATTCATATACGAGGCATAGCTACCAAATTCGGACGGATTATTACAGCTACTTATAAACCAAAAACTTCAATTTTTACTAACAGATTAACAAATTTAACCTAAAAATTAAACATTTTTTACTCAGTAGAATTCAACAAGAAAAACCGTAAAAATAAATTCGAAAAGTAGTTCGATTACAGCTAGCATATATCCACAATCCATAATAAAATGAATCAATTAATCAATCAATCATACTGAATCAATCAAAACTTTAACACGATATACCATCAAATCCAACTAAGAAATTGTTCAAATTTACAGATATTGAGTTCAACTACTGCTTGAAATTTACCTGGCGGGGGATTGAAGAACGAGTAAAACCAGCGGTGAGATAACCGGGAAAAACTATTATGAATGAAGAAAGGAATTGTTTATAAAGAAACGAAGAGTACAAGTATGACTAATTCCAAAACGACATCACTTTACCCTGTCATTGGTTATTCTATTAAGCGAAGAAGAAAAAGTCAAGAAACGTTACCGTGTTGAGGTAATATCCTTATATCACAATTGACTTTTTGTTTCGGTAAAAAATATCCACGCCCTCGAATATTTTTTCGATTTTAGTGTTTAACTCTGAACTAAAAAATATATAAATTTCTTGACTCTTAAATTTCTTGCAGTATTAATATTGCCCATTCTATTCAATTTCGTTATTAAATCTGGACGAATATAATTACATGACCCTTACAACTTTAAGGCATTTTGAAAAAAAAAAAGTTTTTTACCGGTTAAAAAATTGAAAATGGGACAAAAAGGGAGTCAATAGAATCAATTTTCCACATGCATAGTAGTTTTTCTCTTTTTTCTTCTGTTTGTTCACATTTTTTTCATCTGCAATTTTTTATAGTCATAACCTTTTTTTTTCTTCAAAATGTCCCTGAGTTTGATCATGTGAGAGTTATGTGGTCTCATTCTGTTAAGATTTAACAACAAAATGGATGAAAGTGGAAACATTAATACTCTACAAAAGTTTAAGATCCCAAACTTTTCTTTTTTATTTTAAATTCAAAAAATCAAAATCGAAAACAGTTTAATAGCGTGGGCATGTTTTTTTTTTTATTTTTTTTACTTTTTTTTCTTGTCCTTTTGTTTTTGGCTTTGAGGAGAAATTATTCCCCCAATATTTTCACATTTTTCTTATATTATAAAATATCATTAGATATATTAGATAATTACAATAAATAAGTGTAACACAATGGCCTTATGGGTGGGTATCCCTCTCATGCCCCAGAACGAGAGGGAGGCATGAAAACATCTCATCTATCAATTAGACACCGAATTCATAAAGATAATATAAATTTTTCAGACCATAAACATAACTGAATAACTTATATATTTATTATATCTTTATAACTTATATCTTTATTATCAATAAGTCAATACCATTTTTAAGGTACATACATAAGCATACTACTTATACTAGAGTTGTTCAACTATATAAGGTTCATTAACTATTGCATCATTGTTACATTTCTTGAGTTCTACTCTTCGTATTCCCTTCCTATGACTCCTCACCAGCACCATCAACAATATAATTGACCAAAATGAAAATCACCCTAAAACAATTTGAAATAGCATAAATGGTTTATGTAATCCTTTCATTTTATATTGGATGTTATTTTAGTCTCTTATTCTTATTTTAAAATAAAGGTTTATTTTTAATTTTTAATTTTTTTTCCTTATAAATTTACCCTTATTCATATTAAGAAATATAGAGATAATTTGGGTACTTATGTGATACCCGTAACTTTTTGCCTACGTGTTATTTTTACATTTAATTTATTTTTTGTATGATTTAGTGCCTAACGTAATTTATTTCGTGCGAATACGTGTTTACATGTTTATTTATTTTTATAACATATTACATGTTACTTTTTAGGTACGTTTTGTGAGGGGCGTTTCGTACGAGTAACTTTTTTGAGAGACCTAGTAGTAATTCACTTAGACAAATAATTTAATTGGAATTGGATCAATTAGGAATTTGATTGGGGATTAGGAAAGTTACTTTTTTTTTTTTTTTTTTGAACAGAAGGAAAGTTACTTTAATAAATAAAATATATATAGGAAAAGGAAAAGATATATTATATATAGTGAACCAAGGGATTGGGGATTAAAAATAAAAATAAAATTGAAATAAAAAGAAATAGCAATTAGGGGATTCGTTGGGATTAGGATCCGTGAGAGAATAAAAAGAAAAATAAAAAGAAACAGGGGCAGTAGCCGCCTAAACAAGAAACAGTGAAACTGTGTGAGTTCTTAAAATTTGTCCAGAACTTCGAGTAGACTGTTGAGGGGGTTTACAGTTGTCCGTTTTCGGCCTACCATATACCAAATTGAAGATAATCGCAAGAGTTTCGAGTGAGCGCAGACGTCACATCATTTCGAGTCCCGAGCAGAAAGTTATAGCTCCGAGAGTAAAACTGGTAGCAGATTTCGGGATTTCTGTTATCAATTACTTCCGAAAGAGGTAGGGACCCCTATGTAATTTAATTATCGCCATTAATCTTGTATAATTAGTGGGTAATGTTGGATTAACGCTTCGGGCTATTTTGGGTGATCAATTATCGTCTAAACTATTCAATTACGAAGTAATCACATGAATTGAGTTTATTGCTTTGACTATCGCATAAATTGTCTGGGGCTCGGATTAAATTCTTTATAATTAAATTCGTTAGTTGATATACTTCTTTATTAAACTTATTCTTATGTGAGATAAATGTGGGTAAGTGATATGGTGATTCGTGGATCATTATTTGGCTGTCTAATGAACTTGCTTAATTGTTTATCGCTTTGGTCGTCTTACTTGGTTTATACTTGGAGTCGTACTATTTGGTCATGTCGTCTTTAGTCCTATGTGGTTTTGGTAGACCGAGTCGTCGCCCTATTTTGAGCTCGTGCCTAGGATCT
Source organism: Vinca minor (assembly GCA_026122235.1). Classification (NCBI taxonomy): domain Eukaryota; kingdom Viridiplantae; phylum Streptophyta; class Magnoliopsida; order Gentianales; family Apocynaceae; genus Vinca; species Vinca minor. The sequence continues at coordinate 11,424,569 of JAOCZM010000011.1, read as the reverse complement.
ACTCAATGACAGGACTCGTTCGATTGGAGGATATGATTTTATAAAGATTCTTAGGGGTCCTGTGATTTGTCCTTGATCCCGAGGGTCTTTCTATGTGAGCCTTAACCTGATGTGGACTATCATTGGGACTGCAACGGTTTTATGGATTCCAAGGTGTTGAATGATGATACAATGTAGAATGAGTCCTTAAAGTGTGAATCCGTTGTTCATGGAGTGAAACTGAACCGATGAACTATTTGAGCCCTCCTAGTTTGGACTATAATTAGGACCGTTGCAGTTATTGTCGTAGAGTCGTGACTAGATATTTGAGCTCAAATGGTAGAAAGTCGTGTCATATCAGTAGCTATGCTCGTAGTGTCTAAGCAAGTGTGTGATCGTGTGTATCGTATGGGCAGAGCATGGTGTTGGTCGTACATTCGGTTGTGCAAGTGCTTGGACATGAATAGTATGGTTATCTCGCTTACTTGTTGTTTTAACTTATTTATTCATATTTTGGTTATATTTGATACCTTGTTTTGAGTCATTTAACTTGCATTTTGGGTTGGGAAATCCACTACCTGATTTTTTTAGGCAACATTAATATAGTTGATCTTTTATTTTCTTTTTAAACTTGTTAACATCACATAACTTGCAATTATTTAAGTGTTAAAATAAGTCTTTCTGTCCTTAAACCTTCTAAAGAATACTCCTTGCCAACTAATGTGTAATTCTTTTTAGTCAACGTTTTTGGAAGTCGTAGTGGTTTTTGAGTCTTACACTTTTTAAAGTAAAATTATATTTTATAATTATTTTTAAAATAGATGAAAGTGATTGTGAAAATAATTCTACCCTTAAATGATAAGGCAAAAAAAGGTGGACATTATGACTATTTTTATGTTAAAGTAGGACAAATATATACATTTTTATGGTAATAGAAAAATGTATTTCTCCCCCTCTTTTATATTTATTTTAAGTGGAGAAAAATATGGGAAAATCACTTTGTTTGCTTGGTTGCTGTTAGGATTCTATAAGTGATGCTAATAACAAAATAAAAATAATGGAGTTAGTGTTTTTTTAACAGTTTACCAAATAAATTTGTTATGGTATATTATCATGGATGAAGTACTAAAAAGTAAATAATATGTGGCAATTACATTTTGTTAAAAAATGATTTAATTTTTTCACCAAATAGAGGACCGATCTTAATTTTTTAGTGAATCAATTATTTCATTACATGGGAGAAGGGAGGGAAAGAACATTGTCATTTGTCTCTAATAAGTTTATAACCTGAAATATCCCAATAAGATTAAGAGTATCTTATGCCAATTTACACGCGATCTTCTGGGACACTTCATGTTACACTATCTGTGACATTTTCTAATTATATCATATTTATACCTAGAGTTTATCGATTTAACCTAGAATTTACTCATTTTAATTTAGATTATATGAATGAAATTTTTTGTAATTAAAATGTCATATGGAGCGTCACATGGAGTATCACAAATGATCTGAACCACGCCAATTAAGCTCAAAACACAATCAAATTTTGGTTTACATCAAAACAAAAACATTAATATTTAACTCAAAGTGAATATTAAAAAAAATAAATTGAAAAGTGAGATTTATTTTGGATAGGAAGTACATATACCAAAAAAAGATAGAGAAAAAGTTGAGCGTGAGCAGTTTACTTTTTAATTACACATCGTATCACCGAGCGCCTGGGGCTAAGGTGCTGAATGGTTTTTTTTTTTTTTAACTTCAGCACATCCGGAACAACGTCCTAATCCTTCAATCTCAACGCTTTTTATCTTATGGCCCTGTTTAATTATTTTTTTAATAGTTAAATTTATTCCCGCATAGCACGAGTCATTATATATATATATTACACGTATGATCTAATTTGCCAAGAAAATTGAATAATTTAAATGTTTCTTTTAAGATATATTACGTTTTCATACATACCTGGCGTAGAAAGCCACTCCTATTCAAATTACCACCATGTCTTGATGGAACTCAGAGAAAACCATGGTACACAGCCAACTCCAACAAGAGATATTATTGAGGAAATCAAAAGTGTCGGCTTCCTTCTCCATGAAAAACGCAATTTGCGCCCCAACCAAATATACATTGAGGCAAACAAATGCACCAACGAAGAAAATAATAATATCCATTGGTTTATATAGCCACAAAATGTGGTTCTTTCAGACCAACACGTTTTATATAAACTGATTCGAAAAAAAATAAACACCATATTATAACACATGTTTTATATACCTTTCTAACTATGAGAAGAAATGACAAATGAACTTAGCCAACTATATACCAAAAGCTAGGTACAAAATTAATATTTACTAGAAGACTAGACAATTATGAAAAATGATAATATATTATAAATTAAATTTCATAACCTCAGATGATGGTAATGGTGCAGGTTAGATATGTGGAGCATTGATTCTCCTCCAACAACATCATCCATCTCATTTATATCAACCCTGAAATGTAATGCTTTAGTTAGTGCCAAAAAGAAAATAATAAAAGAATGTTTCATTCGGTAGATATATTTTTTAACTTAGGTATATTTTCCGAGAAGATGTTTATAAATTAAATTTGATTCAAAAAATTATTTTTGAATTTCTAAAACCATACGTGTATTGCACATACATTGCACACATGATCTAATTTGCCAAGAAAATTGAATAATTTAAAGGTATCTGTTAAAATATATTATGTTTTAATACATATCTGGCGTAGAAATCCAACTCCTATTCCAATCACTACTATCCCAACAGTCTCGATGGCACTTAGAGGAAACCATACCACACAACCAACTCCAACAAGAGATATTATTGAAAAAATCAAAAGTGCCGGCTTCCTTCCCCACGAAAAACACAATTTGTGCCCCAACCAAATTGACATTGAGACAAACAGATGCACCAACGAAGAAAATACTAATATCCATTATTTTATGTAGCCACAAAATGTGTTGCTTTCAGACCTATATGACTTTATATAAACTTATTCGACATTTTTCTGCAGGTAAGGACGCATGGCAAATTGTCCTCCTGATATATAATAGAAAAAAATAAACACGATATTATAACATGTTTTATATGCCTTTCTAATTACGAGAAGAAAGGACAAATTAGCTTAGCCAACTATCTACCAAAAGTTAGGTACATAATTAATATTTACTAGGAGACTATACAATTATGAAAAATCATATGATATTATAAATTAAAGTTCCTAACCTCAATGATCGTAATGGTGCACGACTAGATATGTGGAGCATTGGTTCTCCTCCAACAACATCATCCATCCCATGTATATCAATCCTGAAATTTAATACTTTAGTTTAGTTAGTGCCAAAAAGAAGATAATGAAAGAATGTTTCTTTCGTCAGAGATATTTTTTAACTTAGATATATTTTCCGAGAAGATGTTTATAAATTAAATTTGATTCAAAAAATTATTTTTGTATATCTAAAATCGTACGTGTATTGCACACGTACATTGCACGCATGATCTAATTTGCCAAGAAAATCAAATAACTTAAATGTATCTTTTAAGATATATTATGTTTTCATACATACCTGACGTAGAAATTGCACTCCTATTCCAATCACTACTATCCCAACAGTCTTGATGTCACTCAGAGGAAACCATGCCACGCAACCAACTCTAACAAGAGATATTATTGAAGAAATCAAAAGTGTCGGCTTCATTCCCTAGGAAAAACACAATTTGTGCCCCAACCAAATTGACATTGAGACAAACAAACGCACCAACGAAGAAAATACTAATATTCATTGTTTTATGTAGCCACAAAATGTGGTGCTTTCAAACCTACGCGTCTTTATATATACTTATTCGAATTTTTTTTCTCCAGGTCCGGACACATGGCAAATAGTCCCCCTGATATATAATTGAAAAAAATAAACACCATATTATAACATGTTTTATATGCTTTTCTAACTATGAGAAGAAAGGACAAACGAACTTATCCAACTATATACCAAAAGCTGGGTACAAATTAATATGTACTAGGATATTAGACAATTATGAAAAATGATATGATATTTTAAATTAAAGTTCATAACCTCAATGATCGTAATGGTGCACGGCTAGATATGTGGAGCATTGATTCTCATCCAACATCATCATCCATCCCATGTATATCAACTCTGAAATGTAATACTTTAGTTTAGTTATTGCCAAAAAAAAAAAAAATCAAAGAATGTTTCTTTGTTCAGAGATATTTTTTAACTTAGGTATTTTTTCCAAGAAGATGTTTATAAATTAAATTTGATTCAAAAAATTATTTTTGAATTTCTAAAATTGTACACGTACATTGCACGCATGATCTAATTTGCTAAGAAAATTGAATAATTTAAATGTATCTTTTAAGATATATTATGTTTTCATACATACCTGGCGTAGAAATCCCACTCATATTCTAATCACTACTATCCCAACAGTCTTGATGGCATTAAGAGGAAACCATGCCACGCAACCAACTCCAACAAGAGATATTACTGAAGAAATAAAAAATGTCGGCTTCCTTCCCCAATATAAACACAATTTGTGCCCCAACCAAATTGACATTGAGACAAACAGATGCACCAACGAAGAAAATACAAATATCCATTGTTTTATGTAGCCACAAAATGTAATGCTTTCAGAGCTACGCGTCTTTATATAAACTTATTTGGATTTTTTCAGGTAGGGATGCATGGAAAGTAGTTTTTCTGATATATAATAGAAAATATAAACACCATATTATAACATTTTTATATTCATTTCTAACTATGAGAAGAAAGCACAAATGAACTTAGCCAACTATATACCAAAAGCTAGGAACATAATTAATATGTACTATGGGACTAGACAATTATGAAAAATGATATGATATTATAAATTAAAGTTCCTAATCTCAGATGATCGTAATGGTGCACGACTAAATATGTAGAGAATGGATTTTTCTCCAACAGCATCATCCATCCCATTTATATCAACCTCGAAATGTAATGCTTTATTTTAGTTAGTGGCAAAAGGAAAATAATAAAGAAGGTTTCTTTCGTCAGTGATATTTTTAACTTAGGTATATTCCATGAGAAGATGTTTATAAATTAAATTTGATTCAAAAAATTATTTTTAAATTTCTAAAATCGTATGTGCATTGCACGTATTATCTAATTTGTTAGGAAAATTGAATAATTTAAATGTATCTTTTAAGATATATTATGTTTTCATACATACTTGGCGTAAAAATCCCACTCCCACTCCTATTCCAATCATCACCATCCCAACAGTCTCGATGGCACTCAGAGGAAAACATGCCACACAACCAACTCCAACAAGAGATTATTGAGGAAATCAAATTTGTCGGCTTCCTTCCCCACGAAAAACACAATTTGTGCCCCAACCAAATTGACATTGAGGCAAACAGATGCACCAACGAAGAAAATACTAACATCCATTGTTTTATGTAGCCACAAAATGTAATGCTTTCAGAGCTACGCATCTTTATACAAACTGATTCATAAATTTTTTTCCAGGTAGGGATGCATGGAAAGTAGTACTGTCAAAACGGGTATGCCTGCCCGCCCCGCCCCCGCCCCGTCATGGGCATGTCTTAAATGGGGATGGGCAGAAATGCCCGCTTTTTAACGGACCATCAAAATGGATGCCCGTACCCGCCCGCGGACAAATGGGCATGCCCGCGACCCTTATTATTACTTTTTTTAAAAAAAAATATATATATCAAATCCGAAAAATCAACAAATTGCAATTTTTTCTCGTTCACTTACCTATAGAGGAGAAATAAAAATCAAAATAGTTCAAGAACAATCAAATCAAATTCCACAATATACAAAATAGTTAAAAAATAATCAAATCAAACTCGACAATTTCAAGAATAATCTAAGATCAACTGTCCAAAATTAACAAACATATTGCTGAAGTTAAAGCAACAAAAAAAATATTGTTTTTTAATATCCTCCATCTGTTGATTTAGATCATGAACACTAAAAATATTATTTGAATCCATTTTAGATAATTTTGATTCCTCCTCTTCATATTCACATATAAACCACACACCTTAAGAAATTAAAACATTATAAATGATAAATGATAAATAATAGATTAGAACATAATTTAGTTACCTTCAAAAATGAAACCGTGAAACCAATTGCGTACACATATTTGAGATTGTACACTTCTAGGAAGAAGATGACTCTTATATTTGGTAAGAACGCGTACAAAAAGATAGTGGAGATATACGACTCTTGTTGAGTTTGGAGAAGACTAAAGAGCCTTATTAATTTCTATTCAAAATTAATAAAACAAAAAAAGCGGGCATGCCCGGTTGCAACCCGCCCATACCCGCATTGCCCGTTACCCGCACGGGCATGCCCATTAATACCCGCATTTAAACGGACATTGAATTCATAACCCCATACCCGCCCATTAATCTTATGGGGCGGGCATGCCCGTGGGCATATGCCCATTTTGACAGCTCTAATGGAAAGTAGTCCTCCTGATATATAATAGAAAAAAATAAACACCATATTATAACATGTTTTATATGCCTTTCTAACTATGAGAAAAAGAACAAATTAACTTAGCCAACTATGTACCAAAAGCTAGGTACATAATTAATATGTACTAAGAGACTAGACAATTATGAAAAATGATATGATATTATAAATTAAAGTTCCTAACCTCAGAGGATCGTAATTGTGTACGACTAGATATGTGGAGCATGGATTCTCCTCCAACAGCATCATCCATCGCATGTATATAAACCCTGACAAAAAGAAAATAATAAAGAATGTTTCTTTCGTGAGAGATATTTTTTAACTTAGGTATATTTCTCCAAGAATATGTTTATAAATTAAATTTGATTCAAAAAGTTATTTTTAAATTTCTAAAATCGTACGTGTATACATTGCACGCATGATCTAATTTGCCAAGAAAATTGAATAATTTAAACGTATCTTTTAAGATATATTATGTTTTCAAACCTACATGGCGTAGAAATCCCACTCCTATTCCAATCACCACAATCCCAAGATTCTCGATGGCACTCAGAAGAAACATGCCACGCAGCCAACTCATTTCTTGGACATGTAGAAGATTTTTGAGCTTTTTTTTTCCCTTTCTTGGAGATGGTTGTTTTTTTCTCTTTTTATTTCAGTTTAATTAACACAGGCATACATTTGGCTAAGAAAAATGTACTAATGGCGAATTTAGGTAATGATATAGTTGGAACCAAAAGAAACTCATTCCATGCTTGCATACATGACCATCTCTTTCACATATCTCTAGAAAGAAAAAAAATTGAACAAATGAACTAATAGTAAATCCTATACCTGATTTTTTTAGGCAACATTAATTTAGTTGATATTTTACTTTATTTTTTAACTTGCTAACATAACAGAACTTGCAATTATTTAAGGGTTAAAATAAGCATTTTCTGTCGTTAAACCATCTAAAAAATACTCCTTGCCAACTAATGTGTAGTTATTTTTAGTCAACGTTTTTGAAGGCCGTAATGGTTTTTGAGTCTTACACTCTTTAAAGTAAAATTATATTTTATAATTATTTTTAAAATAGATGAAAGTGATTGTGAAATAATTCTAGCCTTAACTGATAAGGCAAAAAAAAGGTGGACATTACAACTATTTTTACGTTAAAGTAGGACAAATATATATATTTTTACGTTAATAGAAAAAATGTATTCCTCCCCCTCTTTTATATTTCTTTTAAGTGGAGAAAAATATGGGGAAATCACTTTGTTTGCTTGGTTGTTGTTAGGATTCGATAAGTGATGCTAATAACAAAATAAAAATAATGGAGTTAGTGTTTTGTTAATAGTTTACCAAATAAATTTGTTATGGTATATTATCATGGATAAAGTATTTAAAGTAAACAATATGTGGCAATTACGTTTTGTTAAAAATGTTTTAATTTTTCACCAAATGGAGCACCAATGTTAATTTTTTTAGTGAATTAATTATATCATTAAATGGGAGAAGGGAGGAAAAGAACATTGTCATTTGTCTCTAATAAGTTTATAAATTGAAATCTCCCAATCAGATTAAGAGTGTCTTATGCCAATTTACATGCAATCTTCTGGGACACTTCATGTTACACTCTCTGTGACATTTTCTAATTATATCCTATTCATACCTAGAGTTTATCGATTTAGAATTTACTCATTTTAATTTAGATTTACTTAAAGTAAATAATATGTGGCAATTACTGAAAGTAAATAATATGTGGCAATTACGTTTTGTTAAAAATGATTTAAGTTTTCACCAAATGGAGCACCAATGTTAATTTTCTTAGTGAATTAATTATATCATTACATGGGAGAAGGGAGGGAAAGAACATTGTCATTTGTCTCTAATAAGTTTATAAATTGAAATCGCCCAATCAGATTAAGAGTGTCTTATGCCAATTTACATGCAATCTTCTGGGACACTTCATGTTACACTCTTTGTGACATTTTCTAATTATATCCTATTCATACCTAGAGTTTATCGATTTAACCCTAGAATTTACTCATTTTAATTTAGATTATATGACTGAAACTTTTCGTAATTAAAATGTCATATGGAGCGTCACAAGGAGTATCACAAATTATCTGAACCTTGCCAATTAAGCTTGAAGCACAATCAAATTTTGTTAAGTACATCAAAACAAAAACATTAATATTTAACTCAAAGTGAATATTAAAAAAAAAGAAAAAAATTGAAAAGTGAGATATATTTTGGATAGGAAGTACATACATTGTTAATGTTCTTTTTTCCGTTACCAAAAAAAGATAGAGGAAAAGTTGTGAGTCAGCAGTTTACTTTTAAATTACACATCGTATCCCGTGCGCCTGGGGCTAAGATGCTGAATGGGTTCTTTTTCAGAACCTCCGGAAGAGCGTCCTAACCCTTTCAATCTCATCGCTTTTTATCTGATGACCTGTTTAATTATTTTTCTTAATAATTAAATTTATTCCTGTGTATAAAATGGATCATTAGGCTAGTATATATAGTATATATATATATATATATATATATATATATATATATATATATATATATATATATATATATATATATATATATATATATTGAAAAGGAAAAATGATTATATAAAAATATAATTATAGTCAAGATCATTACAAATAAAAATCATATATTATTGACATAGATTGAGTAAAAATGTGTTGTACCTTTTCATCTAAATTGAGTGCTCGTGATCTATAATTCAGAAAAAAATATTTTTCCTTGCTTTCCTTTCGCTAATTCATTTAGAAGCACAAAAACATCATTGGTTTCCCTATGACGGATGTTAATATCTTCTAAAGAATGGAGCTTTATTTTTTGGCAAAAATAATTCATATTTAAGAGAGTAATATTTTTATTTTAATTATAAAAACATCTTAATTTTTTCTTCCGTAATTTTCACAACATATAATGAAAGTCTTATATTTAGGAATGTAGGTAGTATTGTTTTTGTATTCTTTGTAAATTGTTTCAATATTACATGGGTTAATTATACCTGTCTCCTCAAGGGAGGTTTTGTCTAAACTACATATTCATTTCTGACATTTAAGCAAACTATATTTTCCACCCTCATATGAAGTATCTGCCAACTAACAATATAAGTCGTTTAAAGAAAATTAAAGAAGTCAAAACAACATACTTTGTAGTAAAAATATAAATATTAATCTCTTAGATAAGACTTTTATACAACTAATTCTATTTAAAAAAGTGATATTATTATTTTGACTAACAAAGTATTTCGTTTTTTATTTTTTAATTTTCGCTTAATATTCTAAACAACTTATATTATTAAATGGAAGTAGTACTTCATCGTCCCCAAATATATATATTTTTATAAAAATAATTAGATGGAAATAAAAATTGATCTTGAGATTAATGACCTAAATTAGAGGAGAGCTGGTTTTATCGAGGCTTAACCTTAGAATGACACCAAATTTGCATAATGGGCCAACCATGACACCTATTTTTTTGGTTGAAACTTTTTTGGCAAGGACAAATTTGCAGAATGGGCCAACCACGGATCCTTCCTTGGCTGGCGTGGACCACATTTTGCACGTTAGTCTACGTCAGCCCAGGACGGACGGATTTAACAAATACGTCCTCCCAAACATAAAACAAAGAGCCAAAAAACCCCTTTTTCCTCCCTTTCTTCCCTTTGAGCAAAATCATCCCCTCATTCACCATCCACCGTCGATTCCGACCCACCATCGGCCCCCCAACCACCCGAACTCCTCCTCTCCTCTCCATTGAAGGTAAATTCCTAAATTAGATTATTTTAATTTTTTTTTTTTTGTAATTTTTTGGATTTTTTTGAATATTGTGTATTTTTGGAATTTTGAAATTTTGGAATATTGTGAATATTGTGAAATCCTTGTGAATGTTGTGTATTTTTTTGGGATATTGTGAATATAATTTTGGATATATTTTTTGTGAATATAATTTCCGATTTCTTGTTATTTTGTGTAATATTTTGGGATATTATGATATTATGTTATTTTGTTGAAATTTTCTTTTATATTGTAAGTTATGTAAATTTGTTTTTTGTAATTTTAATTGTCGGTTAATGTCATTGATTTCTAATCATGTCATTAATTTTCTAATAATGTCATTGTTTTTGTTATTTTTATGTTTAGATGTCTGTTGTACCTGCTACACCTGATTCTCTCCATCCCGAACCTTTAGATATTAGTGTCTTATACAAACAAAGGGATCACAGGTCTTTAAGCATATGACATGGTATTAATAGAGAGACGTTAGATGCCCCGTTGACTTATATTCGCAGTGATAGCCATTTATGGAATGCCTACAAGCGAGAGACGAATAAGGATTTGATTAACTTTATTGATACAGTTAGTTTTGAGGTTGTATCACATATGTTTTATTAAGGTAGATCATGCCTTAGTGACCGCCCTAGTTGATAGATGGCGCCCCGAGACACACACATTTCACTTGCCTGACAGAGAGGCGACCATCACTTTAGAGGACGTCAGAGTTCTTAATGGACTACGCGTCGATGGAGATGCGGTGATCTTCAATGATAAATTGAATTGTAGTGCCTCTAAATGAATGTGATTTATTAGGAGATATTTGGGTTTTGAACCTATAGAGAATTCATTTAGGGGAAACGCCCTTAATCAGAGCTGAAAATTTAGTAAATATTTCAGAGGCGTTGCCGAATGATGCTAGCACAATGGAGGTTCACCAAAGGACTAGGGCTTTACTTTTAATTCTGATGGGTAGTCTTTTGTTCTCGGATAACTCGGCTTACCGAGTACATTTGCGTTATCTGCTCCTACTTCGGAATTTTGATTTTGATACCGTGACCTATTCGTGGGGCAGCGCTGTCCTAGAATATCTTTACTGCCAGATGTGTATTTCTTCAAGGGCCAATTCAAAAGACAACGCCGGATGTTGCTTGCTCATTTATGTAAAATTGCAGTTTACTTTTTAAAATGATTTAATTCCTACGATTTTGTCTTTGGTAATTCATTATATTTTTTTTCAATAGTTAAACACACAATTGATTACCAACGATGTCCTTTAGATAAAAACTATTTGGTATTCGGGGCCAGTTTCCTACAGACAACTTATGAACTTTGTTGGTATAAGTTATACAATAAATTTTCTGTAAGAGAAGTGATAACAATTAACAAAGAAAACCTTTAAAATAAAAGATATTAAAATTATTCTAGATGTTTGAGAATTGGCAACAATTTTAAAACTATATCTAAAATACTCTTCAAGTCCTGGTACCATGTTACTGTTAATTGTGTACATTATAGTTTTGAGAATAATGTCGAAAATTAGAAATGTAGAGGTAGTAGAGGGAAATTGTGAGGAGATTGGTATAAAGATTTAGGTTTGTTTATATAAAGGGTAGAAAATTTGATTCGAAATCTTAGAAGTCGGACTATAGAAATCAATCTTATCCCAACGAAATCTGAAAATCTTATCGCTCGTACGATTAGGGTCAAATTTTTTTATCCAAAATCTTAGAAGACAGATTCTCCAACGAAATACGAAAATCATATCACTTGTATGATAAGGGTCATAAAATCTTATCCGAAATCCTAAAAGATGAATTCTAGAAATCCGTATTATCCCAACAAAATGCGAAAATCTCATCCGAAATCTTAAAAAAACGGATTCATAGAATCTGTATTATCTCAATCCTCACCCTATTATTTATAGAGAACCTAAGAAAATATGCCATACAGGGGGGCTGAAATTGCTTTGATTACTAATTGGCATAACGACATTCTCATACGTTGCAAAACGTGTACGGTTGGCGACCACCTCTAGCAGTTCACATGTACTGCCTTCGACATTTCCGGTCAAATTGTCACTGTCATTTTAAGAATAAGGAGCTTAAAGATCTCTTGTGGTGGGTAGCCAGACAAAAAAAGAAAAGAAAATGTGATATTTTATTGAATTTCATCAAGCATAAAGACATTAATGCATGTACTTGGTTGTGTCAATACAATACACTAGCTTATGATGGGGAAAAGCTACGGACATATGACAACCAACTTGTCAGAATCTTTTAATAGCATTTTGAAAAGATTAAGAACCCATATTTTGTAACTTGTGCATTATTTTCATAGTGGAGAGGACTAATTGGAGAAAAGTTTGATATATATATATATGGTTATTAACAGATTATCTATATCTAGATATATCCTACAATTCAAGTGCAGGTTTTTAGAATTCGTTCATGCCAAAATCGTCCACCAAAAAATATGATAATGTGATACCCATTATGCCAAACCATGGTCATTCCGATAAAAAAACTCACTTTTGACGATTTTGTTATGATTCGCTTCTTGATCCATCTTGTGGGGGGGGTTACCTAAAACTTGCATGACTCTTGAAGTTGGCTGTAAAATTGAAAGGAGATTCCAGTTATACCACAAGTTCATGAGAGGATTGACAAGAATGGAGAAAAGTTCACATGGTTTTGTGTGAGTATTAGACTTGGGGAGCCATTCCACCGCTATGTGGAAGTCTGTGTTGCCAACAGTGGCATTCGAATTGCTTAATTAAATGCAAGTGCTTACCCGAACTTTGCTTATGAGCGAACATGAGAATTTCTAGCCTGGCTTTTCAAGACAATAAGTCCAGATAAATGCATGAAAAGAATTCAGAGATGAAATACATGCCACAATATGAATGCAATTGTTTCAAAGTATACCTCAACTAGTGCATCAAGCTTCTCTCAAATACTAAAATAATCGCTTTGACCGATTTTGACCGATTAAGTTGGTCAACTGACATTTTACCCTACTAGTCAGTTAGGTGCTGACTAGCGATTTTTTGCCGACTAATCGACCTATTAGACCGATTTTTACAACACTAATAAACTCACCAATGGTAATTTTTTGGGGGGTCTTTGTGAATGGTCCAGACACTGATTTACATATTTTCTGTTGAAAGGCATGTGATAACTCCAAGGTAAGGTATGAGATAACTGATAACTCCACTCCAGTGCTCAGCCAAAAACTCGTTAGGCGGTAGAAGTGGGCATGTATGTACCTTTAAGCAACCCCGGCACCAAGAACCAATGTGGTAATAGTCTCTATTGTAGGCCGTAAACCGATCTGCTTCATTTCTTCGTAGAGCCTCCTCAATGCATCACCAAAGCATCAATTCTTACATAATTATTACTGACATTATTTGGTTTGAAACCTCTTCGAATCATCTCATGATAGAACAGCTCAACTGCAGTAACATCTCCAGATTCCTTGAATCCCAAGAACAAAATGTTCGAGAATGAAACTTGTCGAACACTGATCGAGCTTCCTTCATTAGCCGTTGTGTGCAAAAAGCTCGAAGAAGTATGTTCAACTCTTCGATGCCAAATTCTCCATCCATTCAAACAGTAACGGATCCAGGATTTGAGATCAATGGGGTCAATGACGATTCTAGGGGGCCCGAAATTTTTAAAAATACTATTAGATATGGTAAATTTTAGTAAATTTTATATATAGTTTGAAGTATTTTATCAAGTTCGCACCCCCTCCCCAAGTTGAGAGCAACTTGTTAAATATCCCGCGAAGCGGGAAAGAATTGAGAGTTGAGAGCTGAGAGACAAGACTATTTTTTAGTGAGAGCAACTTGTTAAATATCCCGCGAAGCAGGAAGGATTTGAGAATTGAGAGCTGGGAGATAAAACTATTTTTTATTGAGAGCAATTTGTTAAATTGAGAACAACTTGTTAAATATCTTCTAGAAGACTAGAAACAAAAAATATTTTTAAATCTTTACAATATTTAAAGCTGCTTGTTAAATATCTTCTAGAAACAACAAGAATGGTTAACACCACTGCTCCAGTGCAGAACGGGAATTTTTCCGTACGTGCGGAACGGATTCTTATCTGTTTGATCAAAATTTTGAGAATGTTAATTTTATTAGTAGGGTCATTAAATTTTTTGTGTAGGGTCATTTATACATTTATTATCTAAATAGAGTAAAATATATCATATATAATTAAAAAAAAATTCTTTTTCACTGGGATCATTTGACTCCAGTGACACCCACCTGCATGCACTGCATTCAAATGCTTTAAGAGTTTCTTCGTAAGAGTGGAATTTTGCAATTCTTGACAACATGATGCTTTAAGGCCATTTGAATGTGCGCCGAACAAGTGGCCGAGGACTTGTTCCACAAAGAAAGTAGACAAAAGATCTTGAGGGATCTCAAAGAGAAGTGTTTGGTGCAGGCCATTCATTTTATGGTACTCACTCTTTATAATTATATGTAATAAATTTGATAACTTACAGAAAACAAGATACAGCATGACATAGATATCACAAACAGTAGCGGAGCCAGGAATTTGTCATAAGGGGCGAATTTCTTACTGAAATTTTTTAGGGAGGCAAAATATAATAATTATAAGAAAATATCACAAAAATAATTATTTCCTATAAAAAATTCATCGTTTCTAAAAATTTTGGGGGCCCCTCTTATGCTCCGTCACTGATCACAAATGATAAACAGTAACAAGCAACGCATCAGAAGATTTCAAGAAGAGAGTCATCTAAGATTTTTTTTCTTCTCCACTTTTTCGATAACAAAACAATGTTTCTTTTTAATTTGTTATGGTGGAGCTTAAACA
Source organism: Vinca minor (assembly GCA_026122235.1). Taxonomy (NCBI): domain Eukaryota; kingdom Viridiplantae; phylum Streptophyta; class Magnoliopsida; order Gentianales; family Apocynaceae; genus Vinca; species Vinca minor. The sequence continues at coordinate 11,409,411 of JAOCZM010000011.1, read as the reverse complement.
GTTTTCTAAAAACATTTAGTCAAATTAATTTTAAATCATTTAAATTCTCAGAATATATTGGAAGGCCTTTTCCAGCAGGATTTCTTATGAACCTTTTGGGGCAGACCCGCCCCGCTCCGTGAAGAGAAAAGGGCAAAGCATACCTGCTCTGCAAACGGGGCAGGTCGGGGCTAGATTTCGTGTGAGACCTGCCCCGTCCCATTCTGCCTCATCCATATCATATTATTATAATATTATTATTAGATATAATCATGTTTAATTTTCTCTTTAATATACTAATTGTACTTGTCTGAGGATTGATTTAGGATAAAATGTATTAATTATATTTGTTGGAGGCTCTATCTCTATGCTAATATTAATGATTTTTTTAAAAATAAAAAAACTAGGGGCAGGGAGGGTCAGATCCGGCCCCTGCACGGGGCGAGATCTCTTGATTCGTGGCGGGTCACGGAGCAGGGCGGAGCGATGAGTCACTTGCGCGGAGATGGGGTTGGGTATTGAGATAGCGGCCCGATCTGCCCGTTGGTATTAAATGGAACCTAATACCTAATAAAAAATACAAAACAATGCTAAAATACTGAAGCTAATAACAAGTTGTAGGAGAGAGAGGCCAAAAACTTAAAATGCAGTTACTAACAAGAAGAATTTAACTAATACCAAAGACAGCAAAAAAACTTAAAATGAATAGAAGTACCGGAAATTTAAAATGCAGTAACTAATGAAAACAAATTATCATATTTCACTGCAATAGGAATACCGAATTGAACTCGAGAATCTTATGGGGCATCATAATTTAGAATGAAAACATATATGCAATTATAATGTCAGAACCTGAATAATTCCTAGAGTAAATAGGAGGGAAAGTTAGTTATGTTAGTTAATTTAGCGAATTCTGATTAGTTAGGTATAGGAATATGGACATACACGAAGACAAACGATTTTCACCCATGTTGAGAACCAAACAAGATACACTCCTAACACATAGGGCCGGCCCGAGCTACCTGTGAGGTGGTGCAACCGCACAGAGGGGGCCCCAAAATTTTCAAGTATAACTTTTTTATATATTAAATCCAACCCAAATATCTAAGCTACCATGTAGCCATCCATATCCATTACTCCAATAGTCCAATGTGCATATTTAATATATTCCAATTTTCAAGTTTATTTCGTTTATTTTAAAAATTGTAACAAGTTGAAAATGTTAATATACATACGAAAGGCCCCATTTCTAGTTTTCGCACAGAGCCCCGAAATGTCAGGACCGGCACTGCTAACACATTGCATGATCCTTTCCCAAAATGAAACCGGAAACCATACAAGATAGAACTTGTTTAAGATAATCTCATTCCATCCTATCGAAGTCTTTGCTCACATCTAATTTTAGTGCAAAATGGAGTATATCCTTAATTGTAGCATGTTGCAGAGAGTAAAACAATTCAAAAGCTACAATAGCATTATCAGTAATTAGCCGATTTTAACAAATGCCCTCTGGGCTTCATCGACGATAGAATTCATGAGAGGTTTAAGTCGATTCACCATACTTGGTTAAGTTTTTTTTCTTAATCTAATTAATCAATAAGTTTTTTAAAACATTAAAAGAATTAATCATAATTTGTTTTATTATTGGGATAGGGGCGTCGGAAAAAACATATGCGACTCGAGGCTAGATCGGCAAAATCTAAGTGTGATCCATAGACGTAAGTTTGACACAAGCCAAAAATCTATGAACGAGACAGAGGATGAGAAAATATTTAATTATTGGGGCAGAAAATGAGAAAAGAATTTAATCAATTGATATTGCATTATAAATCATAATTTAATGTGAAGAAGTTAATCTTGTTAGAAGTGCAAAGGAGAGTTACATATAGAGATGGCAATTGACCCAGTTAAAGCGGAGCTCCGATCCGGTCCAGCTCAGTTGGAACGGGGATTCCCCAGTTTAAGGTGGAGGCGGGGATGAGTTTTGCCCCCGCTATTGGGGACGGGGCTAGAGGCGGGAGAGATGACATCCCAGTCCCACCTTGGCCCGCCTGGCCTGTCGCGTTTTTTCGCTTATAATACTAAATACAGATAGAAAAAAAAAACAAATACATCAAAATTAGTAAAACACCGGGAATTCTCAAACTCTTTGGAGACTCCTCCATCTTGTAAACATTTAGGAACCCCATCTTTTTTAGGGAGCAAACTATTATCTTTTACATATTGTTATTTCGTTTAACATGTATTAAAAAAAAATTGTTTAACATTTTCTGTTCTTTTTTAAATATTGTATATATTTGGCAAATTTCCGTCAAAAGTTCACTTAGTTTCACTAGTTAGAGCTGGCCGAAAGCCAGCATTTGTAAAAAGAAAAAAAATCCCCGCTATTCCCCAGTTTGGTATGGCCCCCGCCTGATCCGGGGATGGGATCCCCATCTATCCCAATGGCAAAAAATTATTTTCATCAAAAGGTAATTTATACACGTGCATTCTAAACAATAAAAATCATTGACAAATGAAGTCAACTAGACCTTTATTCTTCATGGCCGATACAATGAACTTAAGTCATAATTTATGGCCCCCTATTCCTCTTGAAGAAGAAAATCAGAGATGGTAGAGAATGAAATTCTGGATCATAAATATCATTATTACGTAACTAAACTGAAACATGAAGATGAACACCAGGGAGTAATCTGATTACTTGAGTTGCGAGAACAGCTTCGGTGCAACCTGCATATCATCAAAACTAGCATTAAAATTTATCAATCAGTCCAAAAACCATTACGAAGCAACAACATCAACAACAAAGCCTTAATCCCAATTACTAATTGGCGTCGACTAAATGAATCAATATAAGATTTATGTGTGGTCGTCATCATAAATACATTCCCTCAATCTCCATGTTCTATCAAATAATGTACTCTCGTCCAAGTCTAATAATACATATCATTTTTTATGACTTCGGTCTAAACCTTCCTCAGGTTCCCCTACCTCTTACCAACTCATATCTCCATCCTTCAATTTTTCGAATAGGAGCGTCACTTGGTCAAAAAAGAACATGAGAAAGATATACTTACACATTTATCAACACAAGACCAGTAATCAAAGTACTGGCCTGTGCAATGCTTCTCTCCTGAGTTATCACTTTCAACCCTCCTTGTACATGCCTGTAAATCACATTATCAAAATGAGCAAATATCAATACAGCTAATGTATAACAGAACATGGAAGTAGTTGAATGAATTTTAGAAACTAGGAATGACAAGTACAGAAAATTTTGCAGCTATTTTCTTGTGACAATGGTATACAGAATGACATCCAATGCGTCCCGGCTCCTATGCGGAACAGCTTTTGTTCCGTACGGTGCGGGACACACTCCCAACCCTCAGATGAGATTTTTTAACGGTCCAGATCTGGAGAGAGAATTTATTTATTTTTTATTATTTTTTAAGTCAGCCGCAACTTTTCTCTCTCCAGATCTGGACCATTCAAAATCTCAGCCGACGGCTGGGATTGTTCCGCACGTGCGAAACTTTGGCTGTTCCGCACAGGAGCCGGACTGCATCCAATGAGACTTGATAAATGACGGGAAAAGCTTACGATAACGTAAAATAAATTCACGAATTATGATATTATTATTATTATTTAAATTCTTATACAATGCACTGAGATAAACAAGATGCATCTATATCCAATCATATATGTAGCCACTACTGATGTTTTTCTGAATCTTTTATCTTCGTCCTTACTTTGAGTATCCTCAACCAATGTTGTTAAAATCCCGATTTAAATCTACGATTTTACGATTTTTCACCCCTTCACCGATTCTACGATTTTACGGAAGAAAAATCCCGATTTTACGATTCTACAGAAGGAAAATCCTGATTTTACGATTTTTCACCCCTTCACCGATTCTACGTAGAATCCCGATTTTAACAACCTTGTCCTCAACTAAAAACATATGTGAACTTGGTTTTTTACAGAAAAAACAGGAGATGGGGAGGGGGATTCCCGCAGCAATCACGCAGGATCCGGGGAAAGGCCTCATTGTAGGCAGCCTATGTCAGTGGCTGATTCCACGGCTCAAACCGGTGACCTTTTGGTCACAAGGAGACTCCCTTCGAACAAAATCTAATAAAAAATTAAAAAATAATAATACTACCTCCATTTCATAATATGAGCCGTTTAGAACATATAGTAAAAATTAAGGAAGTAAAAAATAAGGTATTTTGTTACTGACAGTGATGGATACAGAAATATATTTCACTGGGGTCATTTGATATACACAACAATTCACTAGGGTCATTTATACATTTATTATCTAAATAGAGTAAAATATATCATATATAATTAAAAAATAAATAAATTCACTGGGGTCATTTGACCCAGTGATAGGTGACTAGATCTGTCACTGGTTACGGAAAATATCAATATTATTCTTTTAAATGGAATTAGTGGTATACAAGTCATATTTAATAGAGTATTATTGATATTTAATTTTCATTACATATATATACACTAAACGACTTATATTAAGGAACGGAGACAGTAATACACAATAGGTAGTAAAATAATTTATCCGAAAGTAAAACAATTCCAGTAATCAGAAACTTAAACATCCGATTAACGTTAAATTTGTTAGAATTCACTTACCAGATAATCAGAGAAGGAGTGTGCGCATTTGGACTTACAAGAATCCTCCATTGTCCTTTTTTGATCAACAACCTCATCGTCTGCCCTAAAATATTACAAAAACAAAAACAATCAGACAAATCTTAACAACGTTGCGATTCACGAAAGAAAGAACAAATAAAAAAATGCACAATAAATCAGTACTTACATAGTGAAGCAGATGAATCAATGAATCCTTAGAGCTGAAAAAAGAAATAATGGAAGAAAGCTTCAAAGGGTAAAGAAGATTTCAATACGAGAGGAGCCGTTTGTTATTTTTTTTATATCCAGGGATTCGGAGAATTTGCCGGAAGGTCGTTTTCGTTTTGTACTGAACACTTCGCTGTTTACCTCAAAATTAATTTAACCATTTCTTTTAATTTTTTTTATTAACGGTCACCCTTTTCTTAACTATTGTTATTTTTTAACGGTTTATTACAAGAGATAGAGAATTCAAGAAGTGGGAAGGGATTGAACTCATAAACTCTATATCTTGTATTATGTTATTTTGATTCAGAAATGCTTTACGAATTATTCTAGTCTTGTCAATTAATAATAACTTAGTTTTGGTCCCTCAGAACTTTTCTTAACTAAGATTTCATAAGCGACTTATGTTAAAGATTTATAAAAAAAATTTATCAGTACATATTAAATAACAACTGAAATTAATAGAGTCGAATAATGAGATCCCAATCATCAAAATAAATTATGCTGATCTAATCTTCCTTACTGCATTTGAAAAGCAGTTTCAGGTTTTTTTTTCTCTTAAACGTGCATATAATAAATCTTTATTGTTTGGATTAAAATGCTGAATAGTAAGATTTTTTTTTTGTCAAAGAGGCCGCAGCGTGAGTTCGACACCCTCTTAATACATGGGGCAATAAATTCTCCTCCTCAGTCAAAATCAAAGTTTGAAAATTGATCTTCTCAAAAATAAATAAATAAATTATTATTCTCGGATTACAATAATCACAAAACATGTGAAGTTACAGTCATTTTATCGAAATTAAACAACCATAGGGAGGGAAATGGTTAATCATCATTTGGTTCAGGGAAAGTTTAATTTTTTGTTTAACCAATTTCTCAATCTGCATCAAAGAAAAGCAAAAAATGGTGATCGCTTAATTTCTTTTTTGCATAGTTATATTAAGTTTTTATACTATTTCGTAAATCATTTTTATGGTAGTTTGTTTATCGTGTTGGAGTTTGCAATGTATTTGGCTAAAATTAAGGGTGGAAGTGAGTCGAGCTGCCTCGTGAGTGGTTCACGATTCGTTCGATATTCGGCTCGACGAGCCCAACTAATGAGTGATACATGAGCCAAGATGTTTGGCTCATCTAACATATAAGTCGAGATTGAGCTATATAGAGTTCGACTCATTTTAGATAGAGCTTGAGCTAGATGTGCGGTTATTTTGTTATTTAACAAAATAACCGCACATCTTCTAAAAGAAAATAAACCAAGAAACTCTATAAATCTCTTATAATCTTTTCATTTTCTCAAGGTGGAAGAGTTATTAATTTATATCAAGCTTCTTTAAATCTGAAAATGGTTCAAGCATTACTTTGTGGAAGAGATTGACTTCGAGTCACTTATGACATTAAGAAGAAATTCAATGTATATTACTACTTGTCTTTTATTACTGAGGATCATCACTTATTAGTTCATAAAATACTTTTTTTTATTACAATACTATATTTTCATCTTTTCAGGTGGAAGAAAATGCCACAGAAATTAAATTGCTTATATAAGAAGGTTTCAAAGACTTTTACTATGATTAATAAGGATTAGAATTTTTTATAGTTAGATTTTTTTTAGTTTACATTGGTTTAGTTTATATTTTGTTAAGATTATTTTTTTTCGGAGTCTTTACATATTATGATTAGTAGAGATATTAAACTCCTATTATATGGCATTGTTCTAAGAAATCTCTTGATTTATTTTGTATCAGTTGCATATTAAAATCATATTATAAGACCTTATTTTTTCTAAAATATTTGTAGATAAACGTGATGAGCTCAGCTGTTCGTGAGCTAATGATGAGTTGAGTTTGAGTTAAGAAAATTAGCTCACATCAAATATGAGCTGAGCAAAATTAGTGTGAGTTGAGCCAGAGCTAGCCTTAGCTCAACTCAGCTAATTTCCACCCCTAGCTAGAATGTTTGATCCTTTTATTGCAGTACACTAGTTTATTTTTGCGATATATATTTAATTATTTATTAGGTTGGTTTTAAAATTAAATTTATTAAAATATGGTTCTATAAATATTTTTGGACATTTTGTGACTCAAAATCATGTTTGTGTAATGTTTGTCAAACACATAAGTTATCACGTTTTGTCATAAAATCAGATTTTTAGAATTGATTTCCAAACGCAAAATTAATTCTGATTTTCTATAATCACGATTAATAAAACTACGTTTAGCAGCTGCTACGTCAAACTGGCCTTTTTTACAACTCCCTCTATATGGCCTACTCTCTCCCCTATTTTGGGGCGCCATAATTAGGGTTATGTGCCGCCTAGGGTTCCACGGCTCTTCCTCCTGCTTACCCCTTCCCCCTCCCCCCCAAACACTGCTGCCTTCCTTCTTCGCTTGCTCCGTCAATCTCTATGGACCCTGAGAGCATCCAGAACCTCTTGCAATCCCTCTCCATTAATGACAATGAGTGTGAAGTTCTGAAAGTTACCAAGGTGATCTAGCAAAAGGTGAAGCGGAATCCTGCCTCAGTCTCGTTGGAAAATTTGTTTCGTCTTCGGATATACTGGTAAAAAACCCTAAAGCTTGCAATGCTAAAGTCATGGAAGTGTAAAGACGTCGAGGTTATTCGGCTTAGACCCAATGCACTATTAAAGTATGTTCATCCTCATCCAATTAACCAGACTATTCATAGAATTCTGCAGAAACCTTTTATGTATATTCAATGAATTCAGCTACAGGAACCTTTCATGTATCTCTCTTGATTGGAAGAAAAGTAATAAAACCAGTAGCAAAATGTGGGTTGATCAGGCATTCGTGTATGCAGGCTCGCGCCCGCACATAAGTTCAAGCTATTTTGGTTTCGACGAACCTTGGATTCACACTCCCTGCGCAGGCGCACACGAGGTTCTAGAATGGGACATAATCTTAGCAAGACATTTTAAATCCAACCACTTTTACATATAAAGTGAAACTCACTTCCATATGCAAGCCATGTGGGATGTAAAACCCACTAGCTTAACTTCTATTTTTCCAACCACTTGAGAAACTATTTTCTCATTCAAATTTAACATCATTTCCAACATAATTCTGTCCCATCAGTCTTTGTAACTCTGTTTATAAATTAATATCTCGCATCATAGTGAATCGCTTAAAATACGTACTACCTCAAGTCATTGATCCCTCCCAAAGTGCTTTTCCCAGAGGTCGCCTTATTACGGTTAACTCCATTGCCGCCTTTGAGGCTTGGCAGGTGGGAGCAAACATTGCGCCATAAATCTTGATATGCGAAAGTCCTTTGATAGGGTAGAGTAGGGGTATCTAGAACTTATGTTGGAGACCATGTTATTACCGCCCCGAATTAAGGATCCCATCATGTCTTGTGTTCGCTCGGTTACTTATCGGGTCCTCATTAATGGGAAACCATCGGCGCTTATAACTCCTTCTAGATGCATTCACCAAGGTGATCCATTATCCCCTTTTCTGTTTATTTTGTGTGCCGAAGGATTTTCGGCCATGATTCGTAAGGCTCAAGCATCATCGCTGATACACGGTTTACATTTTGGTCGCTTGGGAACTTGTCTAACTCACCTCTTATTTGGGGATGATTCACTATTGTTCTTGGAGGGAACCATATATAACATCGTTCCAATTAGAGACATCCTTAATGATTATGAGACTTTTTCGGGTCAATCCATCAATTATTAAAAGTTTTCGATTTTATTTAGCAAAAATTTTGATATACAGGTTGCTGATGCCCTTTGTATGGAGCTTGGAGTTCGTATGGGTCGCGGCAACGGTCCCTTATTTAATTGGTCGCAACAAACGGAAAGCTTTTTCTTTTATCAAGGAACGAGTTTAGAAAAAAACTTCAGAGAAATATCTATCCCAATCTGGCAAGGAGATCCTTCTCAAATCGGTTATTCAGGCTATCCTGACATATATTATGTAAACTTTTTATATTGCGCGTACTATTTTGGATGACATTATGGTTATGATCTGAAAATTCTGGTGGAGAAAAACGGGCTTAAGCCTCCGAGACATGGTTATCTTGGGATAAATTGTGTTTGCCGAAGGTACATGGTGGCTTAGGCCTCCGAGACATGGCTGTCTTTAATCTTTAACTCCTTGAGAAACAAGGTTGGTGTGTCCTCCAATGTCCCGAGTCCTTACTTTCGTGGATTCTCAAAGCTAAATACTTCTCCAATGGCGGGTTCCTTACAGCTTCATATGGGCCGAGATCCTCGTGCGTATGGCGGAGCTTGATCAAGGGTTGGGAAGTTCTCGAATGGGGCTGAGATAGCGTATTGGTAACGGAGAATCTGTGAGTATTTGGCACGATCCATGGGTGCCTATTCCTAGGAGTTTTCGGATCAGGCGCAGCAGCGAGCATGTCTCCGCTCACAATCTCGTTAGCGATCTCATTCTTCCCTCGCCTTGGAGATGGAATGATGACTTGCTAGCTGCCACCTTTTGGCCACATGGAATTGAAGTTGTCAAGTCTATTCCCCTTTGCGACAGCAATGTCCCGGATCGTTTGGTTTGGCACTTCACGAAGAATGGGAGTTATTCTGTTTACCACGCTTTTATGGATGCAAAAGCCAGCAATGACCGGCCTGAGGGACCTTCAGCCTCGCAGATGGAGGATAATTTCTGGAGACGGCTTGGTCGATTGAACATCCCCCCGTGAATCACACAATTTCTATGGTTTGCGTCATTGGGGAAGCTTGCCTACTGGTGTTAATTTGGCTAAGAGGATTCTATTGCCTGCTCCACTGTGTTGCAGCTTTGCAAGTTTGGACCCTATGGAGCAATAGCTTAAGATGGTTGTGTTTGAATATCACAACCATTAAGGAGCTCCTGCACCTCTTTTTGCACACATTGCTTGGCTAATTTTGAAGGCAGTGTGCAGCTAGGTTTTTTAAGGTAAGCGGTCCTCACCTACTTCCATCTACACTGATGCGTGTGCAGCGACAATGGAGTACTTGGCGCTTACATCGAGTCAATCAGCTTCCGTATCAGCAGACATGCCATCTTTAGTGACTTGGAAGCCACCGAATATGCCCCTACTGTAAGATTAATTTTGATGCCTCTTGGAACAACGGTATTGCCTCATTTGGTTGCATTGTCCGTGATCATCTTGGAGTGCCGCGAATGGCTAGCTGCAGACGACTAACCCCCTGCACTACTGCTACTCAAGCCGAGCTGCTTGCTGCTATTGAAGGCCTGAAGCTTGCTTCTTTGCTGGGCCTCCAACCCTTTTCCTTAGAAGGTGATTGTCCGGTGGTTATTTCTCATCTCAGTAACATGGATCAAGACTTCTCCTCTTTAGGAGCGGTCTTCGAATTTGCTAAATCCCTCATTCATTCCTTTCAGTTAGTCCAGTTGTCATTTGTTAAACGCTCTAGTAACCAGGTAGCTCATTGTCTAGCTCGGCAAGGGCATGTTTTTTCTTCCATGTTATGGGATCGGAATTTCCCTGCTTTTGTAATACCTGCGATAGCTAATGATCGCATTTTGATTACATATTTATTTATTGATCAACTATTGTTTTTAAATCGCTCTCCACAAAGTCTCTAAAATTTTGAAGCATGATAGTGAATGTCGAATAATATGAACTCATATTTATGTTAGGGTAGAGTTGGAAGGAAGCCTAAACATACAATATTATAAATGTTCATACAATTTTTTGGAAAGAGAAAAGGTAATCATTCTAAGAAACATTTTGGAATTTTAACACTTTTTTAATGGTTGGAAATTTTACAATTTCAAAACTAAATATAATTAAAAAAAATTTAAAAATTTTGCCGTCGGAATTAAAGGACTACTGCTTCGGTGGTATTTTGTGAGCAGTTTGTGCATTCATTGGCAAATATCATGTCGTTCTCCAATGCATCTATTTCAATAGTATTCCGGAAGCGTACATTTATTGCTAAATGCTAAGTCTATCTACTATTTATCTCCTCACATACCCTAATTACTGGGATTTAGCGTCAATCACTGACCAGGCTATAATTCTGTAGTTCGTATAAATAACTCAGTTGCAAACACTCCTTGCTGGAAGTGTCAATTCCTTTTTTTCCTTTTACCATTCAATATTTTCAAATTTCCAGTCTAAAATATGAAAATTTGCCTCTTTAATTGCCCATACAACTCAGGGACGAAGTCAGGAATTTAGCGTTGGGAGGCGAAACTGCAACAGTATGTCGAACTACATATAAAAACGGTAAAAAAAAAATTTGGTGGGCAAAACTGATAAAATATTCCGAACTATATATAAAATTTATTATACCTAATAATATTTTTAAAAATCTCGCGAGAGATTGCCCCACCCCTTTCTTCGTCCCTGATACAACTTCAACATCCTTTTGATCTTGTCAAAGAACTGAGACAAAAGTTGAAAATATAAATTGACGAAAATTCTATTGCTCAAAGGGTACAACATATAATGAAGCTTTATGCCTTAAACAATTGTCTGCAAGATTCCCAACTTTACCATGTTGGTTGTTGTATGGAGTTTGTCAAAATCGCGAATTAAATTTTAAAATTTGACAATTATTCCATTCGAACGACATCAATCAAATTAAATTCGTAACAAATAGTTTAAAAAAAAAGATTTGATAGAATTGGCCATTTCACTCGTAGAATTTAATGCGCGCCAATTTTGTCTCTTTATTCAATCGGATTGGCGGCGGCAAATTTAAAAAAAAATTCAGTTAAACAAAAAAAACCCTAATTTTTAGTCCACTTCCACCTCCTCGGCTCTCACCATTGTCGACTATTTCGATATTAATTTAGTTTCAAAATAAACCCTAATCGATTTTAGCAATAGCATATAAATGAAATTCCTTATCGAATTTGTCAATAAATGAAATATTATTGAAATAAATTTATTATAAAATATTATTTAAATAGTTTCTCTTATGATCCGTACTAAGAACCTCGTGTTTACGAGTTTTTTTAACCCCTTCGCTCCGAGTCAATTCTAATCTTGACCACCATGGTTGTATGAGAACTATCACACAACAATTTTTTTTTCTAAAAAAAAAAAAAAAAAAACAGGACACCAAAAATGCTGGGAATCAACCACACTAGAGAACTCTTAGAAGGCATCTCCCAATCTGTATATTTATCCTGCTTAAAAGCTGTGTATATCCAAAAAAAGGTTGTTCCCTTTCCTAGGTTTAAACCTCTGCAACAGCTCAAGTTGTAATCTATCTATTATTGTATCTTGAAAAGAGTTTTCAGTTTCACAACCAGCCTCCATTCGTCCATAGATAGATCTTCCTGTAAGTTTAAATTACCAATTATATCAAAAATCTGATGCAGATAAGAAAGTTTCCAACCAGCTAAATTCGATAGAAGAGAAAAAAAAACTCATTTCGCATACCCTATAATTAGCTTTGAGTATATCGATTGACCTCCTCGAGATTTTGCTGACAAGTTCATCTTCAATTTCAAAATGTCTTCCAAACATTTTCTGCTGTTCCTCGGGATTACTACCGACAATCTGTAGCACATGACAACTAATAAGATTAGGCGCAACAAGATTAAGCTAAAGACCATCTGCACAAATTCAAACTCATGCACGGCTGGTGTGCTATCCAGATTAACCCAAGACTAGAACGAATGCTCAGATTGATGAAAAATAATCTATTTCTCTTGGTGTGGGGGAAAAATTCTTTTACTTCGATAATTTTCATTTCAAAAGCCAATTGTTTTTATGGATTAGAGAAGTCTTTTTTAAAAGAATCATACTCTAATCCGTGATTTCAAAATAACCGCAGTAAAAAAAAAAAGAAAAGGACTCAGCAATAAAACACCATGCACTGCAAATACTTAGGCTGTAGTTGATTCCTTAAATTGGAATTTAAATCATCTATAACAGTATCTGTTTTAAATGCAATTCCAATGAAATATGTTCAATTGTATCGAACGCAAAAATGCATATAGCTAACCAAATTACAACCTAAAGCTAAATCTACACCACCCTAAAACTTTTAGCCCTAAAGCTAACAACCCTGCTGAGCTACACCTCCACCCTGCATAAACATATATATAATCTATCCTTAGACTAATCAGAGGTCCGTCCTTCACTGCCTCTTATTTATCCATACTATCTCCTTTCCCCTTTCTGGCTTCTACTTTCTTCAGGCACCCAAGGCATTCTTTGTAAGATCTATGACATAGGATTGTGGGTATGGATACAAAAAGCCATCTTGTTGAAGTTTCAATGGTATCTTTGGACTATTTTATCAGGAAAGATGTTTGACTCAACCTCAGACAGCAGAACAGTATCTACCACCTATGTTACCCTGGACCCTTCGTTTATGCCTACCGTACCCATGTCGACACGACACGACATGGGTATGGGATACTTACCGTATCCAGTCAACACCGATTAGACGATGTTTAAGTACCCGACACCTAAATACATAATTGTACCCGAGTCCGGGTAACATAGTCTAACACCCCTTGCCCACTTTAACTTGCTCGAAAAAACTCCCATCAGACTTTACCTATTTAAAAATATTTTCCCTCTCGATTAGGTTCTTTGAATGATAAGAATCTAAAAATAAAAATATGATTAAATCATTATACATACAGCCTAGTTCACATATGGGAAAAAAAATAGTAGCATCTGGGGATGTTACCTTAATGGCCACTTGTTGGCCTTTCTTGGCATAATCAACAGGCTTGTGGTTGTTCTCAATAGAGGCAATCCGACCAATATCAATAAACTCCTTCTGTGGAACGCATATTGGAGTTCCAATCTGTTTACACATAATTAGAAAAAAAAAGTAAGGGAAAAAGGTTAAGGTAACATAAGATTCTCATAAATAAATTCCAAAGTTAACATAAGGTAATTCACCAAATATCATAATTCCAAAAACCGCAAGGACAAATTAAAGAGAAAAGGCGAAAAACAAAAAAGATAAGCCGAGGGGAGAGAGAGAGAGAGAGAGAGAGAGAGGGCCGAAGCCAGAAGTCAAAGAAACGTCTACACAAGTGAGTAATCCTATATCAGCAAGTAAAAAGATACAGACTTCTTACGTAGATCAGGAAGGTAAAATAATTAATGCAGAAGAGCAAAACGAGAATAAGAGAATATTTTTTCTGAAAAGAAAATATGAATATCATAAAACTAAGCAGTGACTAATAAATTGAGAAAATGACGAAACCGGAACACGTAGATGGATAAATATACTAGCTTTCTATTTTTAAATGCTCAATTTGAAGAATACCAGAAAGATTAACTATTGATTCTCTACCTCCCTACCCAAGTTCACGTTGTGGGTCAAGGTTAAGTGCTAACAGGGAAAAGGGGAGAGGTTTATTCAAGATTTCTGCTCAAATATTCAATACAATGCTGAAGCTTAATTTCACAGGTCATACAGCTGGACCTCACAGTTCTAACACCTACGCAGTAAAGCCTAGCTTAAGAAAATATGTGGTAGCCTTTTGCACCAAGTTTTTCTTTGAGTACCAGATTTCAGAATGTTAAAAGAATATCACTTGGACTTTGCAGGTACGAATAACAACTCAACTTTAGAAAGGAGTTACATTACAGGTAGAACAATCTGGCAAGGAAGCATACAATAATTAGCAGTAGCACATGGAAAACACTCAAGAAGGTTTGCAGAAAAAACTTGAAGATTTCAAAATTGATCTTTGCTACTAAACAAATCCTTCTACACAGGCAAACTTTTTTTTGTTGGGAACAGATCACATGTGACTTAGCAATTATATCGAGAGCCTTGAGACAATATCTCAAGTACACCTTCTAAAAGCCTGACATTGAATAAACCAACACTAAAAACAAATCTTCACACAATAATAAGAATGCAACAGAAAGCAAAGCTTTGATAATGCATGGAGCCTCATGAAAAGCTGAATGATCACATACCTTTAAAATGCCTTCAAGAATATCCACCCCCAAAACAATGGGATCTTTCTTGTTAAAGACACAGTCTGGTATGATCTTGAGAACACAAGGGAATACTGCATCTTCAGCAGCTTCCTTCTTTTTCTCTTCCTTGAGATTATCAATGTAGGCCTTAAACTGATCAAACAAGTGATAAATAATATCCGCACAGAATATCCTGACACCAAGCTCATCTGAAAGTTCCCGAGCTTCTGGTGTTACCCTAACATCAAAGGCCAAAATTGTAGCATACTCTTTCTTCTTCTCAAGCATCACACTCGCCTTCATGACATCTTTCTTGTGTACTGGGCCAATGCCTATACCACTGACAGGTATGCTTACTGCTGGAGTCTTCAAGAACTCGAGCAGTGCTTCCAGCGACCCAAGTGTGGATGCTTGAACATATACTCCCTCACCACTTTTGTCAATCCGGTTCATCACTGACTTCATATCTTCCATCGCTGCTTCCTTGATGTCTTCCAAGTCATCATCTGATCCTACAACATAAAGGCCCGTACCGGCAATAGCATGCTCAAGGCCCTGCATAAGAACAGACAAGGAACCAAGAAAATCTCTCAAATACGAATTCACAAGACATTAACATTTCCCAAGACGAGATAAACAACGAAATACTACGCAGAAAGCCAGCAATTCACAATCCTTGCCTTGCCTGAGAAGAACTTAAAGGACACAAGCAGGAAGAATCTTTGGGTAGTCCATATCACATCTAATTTAAATATTTCACATTTATTTTACAGAGTAAGTCAATTAGCAAGGAGAATACCCAGCTTGGATGGCAGATCAGGTTGATGCTACTAAGATCCACTTTCACTAGCGAACCAACCACAACTCTCTCTTCTTGTAGGATAATAATAATCATTGCGGGAATTTTAAGTTAATCGTTGACCAAGTAGCACGAGTTTCAAAGTTTTGTATCATAAAAACCTAATTGTCACACTTAATTTCTCAGAGGATAGCCATCGTCTTAGAAGTCTAGATGTATATCCAACTATAGAAAATTCGTAAATTTATTCAGTTCCTTTTACTCTCCCCCACCCCCTCCCCCAATACGCTTTCATTTCCACTTTCTTTACAGGATGAATTAAGGTCAAACATAATAAGACTTTTACCAAGCCTCCAACAATTACCTGTGCCGTAATCTTGATACCCTGGGCAGCCTTGATTTCCTTATGATGCAAGTAAGTTCCCTGAATCACAGAAATAACAAAACTAGTGCATGTTAAAAAGATTAAACTAAAAGAGGAAGAATCATTGTATGAAGATGTAACCTTGGTGAAGGATAAAACCTCAATGCATATAAAGCAGCCAAAAGAAAACCTCCTAAGAGTTTAGATGGTTCAGAATGTAGGGAATGAAAAAGAAAGGAAGAAAGAATATCCAAGAGAAATCCAAACAAGAAGGAAATAGGCTAATAGCAGTCTTACCTTCACCCGAAGCTCTTTCATCGGATGAGGTGTCAATAATGCTCGGATTGTGGTAACAATAGGACCCTAACCACCAAAAAGAAGAGTAAGAGAAACATAATTACTGAAGATCATTAGCACCATCAATGTATCAAAACTTGCCTGCATGCCACACACAACAATTTGATCTCCTTCGTGGAGCACACCGTTAACTAATACCACATCAATGGTAGTCCCATGTCCTTCAACAACCTTAACCTCCAATACAGTACACTGCCAATGGAAATTTTGCAAGAGTCAAAATCACTTATTTATCACCCGCAATTTGAAAACTCAGTAATATAAAACATAATAGCGAAGAAAGTAACCTGCATTTCATTGCTATAAGTGAGTTTATCAACCATTGTCTTCTGAGCCCACTGCACCAATAAGAGTAACATGTCTGGCACCCCTTCACCACTGTGCGTTAAAGTAAAATCAGATGATGGCCGCAAATGAGAATCTAGATTTTGGAGATTATCTACAAAGCAGCAAAGATAGCAGTGAAAGTTACAAAGTAAAACCTGATTGCACTTGTAGGCACAATGCTAGTAGTCTCTCCCATTTCTTTGTTTTTATAATACAATTCTGTGTTTATGCCTTGCTCTTTGAACTCTAAGATAACCTGTGGTACAAGTGGATTTTTCAAACACAATGAGAACTATAAGAACGAGAAGAATTCATCCATAGGAGGCAAATCAGCATAACCATTACCTGATTAAGCCTCGTGTTAAATTCCATTTGAACATCTTTCGACTGTTGCTTCATTGCTTTCACGATAGGTGCATTGCGGCATGTCTTCCATCCATAAAGTCTATCCACCTGCAAAGCGATCATCAAAATGAGATAAAAGAATTAAATTCATTCTTCATATAGAAAACTCACATACAGTCACAAAAAGTAACTTATATACTTGTTTTACAATGTTGTGTGCCTTTTGATACTCTATGATGGTGATAGCCAGAGGAGAAAAATCAAAATAATAAGGTAAACAACGAACACAACAAAGGGCTAGCAGTTTCTTTTATTATGGATCGGGTAGAACCAAGAAAAACTGATCCAATTAAATGATCGAGGGACCAATCAATCTCATACATGAAAGAATTTCCAACGGGTTGTGCTGAATATACCCCCTTTTGCAGGAGGCCAGGTTGGCATAATTATCTTTCTGTTTTGACACGGGAAATACAAACTGAGATTATATCCTCATTCAAAGTTCAATTATATGAGGAATGGTGATTGCCTATATATAGGTTAAACTGCTATTCCACTACTTGAAGTATGTTAATCATTAAGTCTTATCAGAATTTCATAGGATTAGTGATAGTCAGGCTGATCCTTACAAGCCATATGCAATTGATCACTAATTAGACTGATATATTATTACAAATTACAAGTATATTGCTGATATCCTTCAATATGTAGGTTAATGGTATTCTTAACAAGTAAAATTTAAAGTGAACAAGTAAATATTCTTAACAAATAGCAGATCAACATCTATAGAAACTAGACAACAAATTTGAGTAATGAAATGCAAGTTTGACTCTCCAGCAAACTAAACGTAACTATTTGAAAAATGTAATACAATACCGAACAATATTGTCACTGAGACTTGCCTTGTTCAGAGCAACAATGAACTCTGTATTCCGCATCTTCAAAAGGTTTAGTGATTCGATGGTCTGTGGCTCAAGCCCATGCATAATATCCACGACCAATATTGCAATATCACATAAACCTGAACCTCGAGAACGCAAATTAGTGAATGACTCGTGTCCCGGGGTATCAATTACCAACAAACCTGGGACCTTTAACTTTGCATCAGCTTTTAGTTCCCTAGTCCTCTCACGTATATTCTCAGCAGGGAAATATGTAGCACCAATTTGTTGGGTAATTCCTCCAGCTTCACCTTCCTGAACATTGGTTCCCCGAATGCAATCAAGTAACTTAGTCTTACCAGTATCAACATGTCCCATAATACAGCAAATTGGCGAACGTAAATCTTTTTCACCCTCACTAGGAGGGGCTTCTGACTTTCGAGCTTTTTTGGCAGAAATTTGTTGCCACTTAGATTTTTCTGTCTCCTCAAACTCAGGACCAACCTTTCCATTTTCAACAATTTTAGATTTTGCTCCTGCAGTGACTACTACAGACTTTTGGGTCGTAGGAGCCCCCGCATCTGTCATAGCTGGTCGAGCACTTTTCACCTCCTTTTTTACCACATGCTCAGGCTCAGAATCAACTTCTTCATCTTCAAATGCACTTTTACCGGGTAGTTTAAGATCAGCGTCATCCCAACTTTTGGCATCCCATTCTTCATCGTCATCATCCTCTTCTTGAAGTCCATTCTCTTCCGTAGCATCAACTTCAGGGGGCTTATCTACACCTTGGACATCATCAACCTGTTCCGTCTCTGTTAAGTCCATCTCAGAAACATTTTCCTGCTCGGTTTCATTTGTTTCTGAGCTTTCAGCAGTCTCGGTAACAGGTGCAATATTTGATTGTGGTTGAGGCTTTGATTTTTTGGTTTGATACTTGGGTCGTTTTGTAGACACTCCAGTGGTTTCTCCAGTAGGTAAAGGTAAACCCCCAGCATTCGCGAGTATCTGTTTCAACATTGCATCCCTTCTACGAGCTTCTTCCTTCTGCTTACCAGTTAACAACTTTCCTTCTTGTTTTTTCTTCAAGAGCTTTTCCTTTTCTTTTTCTTTCTTCAGACGTTTTTTCTCTTCCGCTAGTCTTTCAAGTTCCTCTTGCCTGAGCCGCTCCTCTTCTTCCTTCCGTAATCTTTCTTCTTCTTCCCTTTTTTTCCTTTCTTCTTCTTCTTTAAGTCTAGCAAGTCTTTCTTGCATCTCCCTCACATGCTTGGGAATTTTTTTATCAGCCACTTTCTGCTTTTCTTCAGCCGCAGATGAAGCAGCCTTCTTCTCTTTCTCCTTCTCCTTCTTCTTTTTCTTCTTCTTAGCGGCTGCGGATTCGGCAGGCCCTTCTTCCTCAACATCCTTATCTCCTGCACCAAGAACAAAGACAATTTCATAAACAAAATGCCCCAAGTAATGATGCACATTCTCAATGAGCAAAGTAAAAAATCGTAAATGTCCTTATTTCCTTTCATAAGAAATCAATATGGATACATCTGGAGAACCAGTTATTTATGGGAATACAAGATATGATGGCCAAGCTTAGTGAATTTAAACATTAAAACGGTACAGGAGTAAGAAAATACAGTAAAAACATAGCTGACCTGCACCATCCTCCAGCTCAAGCTGAGACTGAGCTTTCTCTTCTGGAGGACCTGCAGCTGCAGGACCAGGTGCTGGAGTGGGAGCAGGAACAGGCTTTGATATAGTAGGAGCTTCACCAAGCTCAGCTAGTATCTTGTCTAGGTCGTCTTCTTCTTGAGCTGTTCTTCCGCTCTTCTTTTTCTTCTTCTTATTCTTTGAAGTTTCTGTCAGATCTTCAGCTACTTGCTTCTTATTTTTGGGATCCTCTATTTCAATAGTGCTAGAACTTACGCTAGGCTCATCTTGTTCAGCTACCAATCCTGCATCAAGTGCACTAAATGTACTATTACTTTTCTTTTTAGATGATTTCTTTTTGCCAGAGAACATAACCACTGCTTCATCTTCATCTTGAGCACTGGTATCCTCATTGGTTTCTTCATCATCATGCGCAGCAGCATTAAAAGATTTAGTCGTACTCTTTTTAGAAGACTTTTTCTTCTTTCCTGTGAAGGTAATAGAAGAACCATCCTCATCATCCACTTTATCATCATCGAGGCTTTCAAGAGTGGATGCTGAAAAGACACTCTCACCATCCTTCTTACTCGACTTTGAAGGCTTCTTCTTTCCAGAAAATTCAATGACAGGCTCGTCCTCATCTGACTTCTGAATCACATCTCTGTGATCATCCTCATCGCCAAGAGCACCAAATGCTGATGCAGGAAACGTACTTCTACCACCCTTCTTGCTAGTTTTCGATGGCTTCTTCTTCCCTGAGAATGCAATCACTGGCTCCTCATCATCATCGGAAAGTTTTCCAGATCCTCTGCCATCGTCCTCCTCTTCACCAAGCGCACTGAATGTACTTTTGCTACTACCCTTCTTCGGCTGTGCTGGCTTCTTCTTACCTGTAAATGCCACGATATTCTCAGCGTCATCTTCACTACCACCACCCTCGCCATCTCTATCCTGTGTTAAACCCGAAGCCTCTTCTTTGTTATCTTCATCTCCTAATAAACTAAAATTCGACGAAGAGAACGCCCCGCCTTTCTTCCCCTCAGACTTATTTTTACCACCAAACTGCATTACCTCGTCATCCTCTTGCTCACCATTCTTTTCCTCTATCTTAAAACCATCATCATCGTCTTTTAGGTCCATCTTCTTAGAATTTCCTTTTTTACCCTTCTTCTTACCAGCAACAGGTGCAATTTTCTCCTCCTGAACTGTAGATTCCTCAGACAATTCAGTCCCAACCGAGTACTCATCATCATCAATCATTAAATTCTTCTTTTTAGACTTGCCGCCTCCGCTACCGGTGGCAGCGATTTCCTCACTACTTGGAGTCGGTTTCTTCCTACCCATTTAAAATTCGACAAATTGCAACACTCCTAAAACTCCTCCAATTCGATCACAATAAACAGAACCCCAACTTCCAAAACCTTCACAAATATTCCGAGTACACAATCAGAAAAACCAAACAAACAATCATAAAAAACAAAAAATAGATCCATAACCACAAATTTCTGCAACTTACACGAATTAAGCACGCACGCAAACCAAAAATACAAACAAACAAAAATAAATAAAATAATCAACAAAACAACATCTAGCTGCATCCATCACCACCCCAAAACAGAAAAAAGGGGGGGGGGAAGCAAATATAAGAAGGTTTTACCTGGAATCCCTGGTTTGAGATCAGATGATGATAATCTTCTGATAAACGTACGAGCAGAGCTGATGGAGAAGAACAGGGAGTGATAATGATTATTTGTTTGGAGTTGTTCTCTTAGGCCTTTGGGCTGTGGGGAGATTATGTATGTACAGTAGTATAGGAAACGTCTACGTGGTTTTAGGGTTCTTCTATGCGTGGACCGTGGGCCTATTTGGATTCAGGATCTTATGCGAAACAATTTTTTTTGGTACATACGAACGCTTCTGAGTAAGTTTTTAGGCTAAAAATACGATAAGTGTTTCGAAATTCAGAACAGGTGTCCGTTTTAAATTAATTTTAACTATCAAAATTTTAATCTAACGGATGAGAGAAGTTCCACATGCGAAATTACCCCAATCAACACTGGAGCCACCGTCATTTGGATTACAATAAAGTACTCCCTCCATTCCTAAATATAAGACTTTTTAGATAATTTTAGAAAATTAAGAAACTTGTCATTTTGATCGAAAATTGAGGAACTTGTAATTTTAAAAATAGGGATGGCAGATGCAGCAAATAAAAGAAATGTCGAGGGTATAATTTGAATAAATTGTTGACAACTAATAAAAGATCCTTAAACGACAATTAATTTGGATATATATAGATATCCTAAACGACAATTAAATGGGAATGGAGGATCAAAGTGTTCATAGCCAAGTGGGGCTTGGTACTGCCCACGACTGTGAGGTCGAGGGTTCGATACCCGCCACCTACATGGTGCTTAATAAATTCCACCATTCTTGGGCTCCTCCTCCTGTGAGGCCACCTCCCCTGTGAGGTTAAAAAAAAATGGGAATGGAGGGAGTATCTTTTATTTTATTTTTTTAATAGTTTTAGTGTTTGTTTACTTTTGTCGAGATTTATTTTTGTATTTTATTTGATGTTTGTTTACAGTTTTGTGAATAAATTTTTTTTTTGTCACAACACCTATGTCGAACTTCTTCACTTTGAAGGTTTTCCATGGTGGCCAATTTACTGTCAATTCTGATGGTGATAAGGTATGTGTAGGTGGTTTAATAGATTTTTTTGGCTATTGTCACCCTACCAAAATGACCTATGATAGTATTAAATATGTCTGTGATAAATTAGGTCATATGAGAGGGGTTGAGTGTTACTATGATGTACATTTTGAAGGGGAATTTTTTTTGTCATGCCCATTATGACTTCAATAGATATGTCCTTATTAAGTGATTATGGTTCTAGTAAGGGGGAGACTGAGTTGTACATTGTTATAGGTAAGGTTGGTAAAAGTAGCATTGCAAAATTTAAAAAAAAAACTGTCAAAATGGCTGACTATATCAAAGGTAAGGGCAAACAGCCTACCCTTGAGAAAACTGTATTGACCCCTAAAACAAACACTGTCAACAAAAGGAAAGAACCTTTAAGTAGGAATCTTGAAACTGAATTTGATGAAGTTCAAGGGATGTGGAATACAATTCTGAGTCTAATAATGAGTCTGAATCTAGTGATGCTGAGTCATTTGATGAGTCTGGTTAAAAAAATTTAGATGATGACCACAGGATAATTGCTGAAATTGAGAAAAAAAAATGAGTGTTGCTGAACAAAACTTAAAAAAGCTGCAGAAAGCAGCTGATACATCCAAGGGTAAGTCCAAGAAAAATTCCTATGATTTTGTTGAGGTTTCAAATACCTCACAGTCAGTTGATTATGATTCAGATGAGTTTATTAGTGAGAGTTCATCTGAGGAAGATGAACTAGAGGCTGAGAATGAAAAGATCAATAGGTTCAAATCTGAGCTTGATATGAAAAATCTTAGTTTCAAACTAGGAATGGTCTTTAGTAGCAAAGATGAATTGAGAGAAGCTGTGAGGAATCACAAGGTCGTCAAGGGTAAGCCTTTGAGGATTAGAAGATCAAATGGAGAATCATTCCATGCTACTTGTATTGGAAAGAAAATGAGTTGTAGATGAGAGTTATATGCTGCAAGATTAGGTGCTAGTACTGATTGGCAGATCAGAAAAATGTCAAAAACACATAGGTGTACCAGGCCAACTAGCAAAAAACTAATAGGACCTACCTATCTTGCAAAAAAATATGTAGATGAATTCAGAAATTCTAATGGTGTGAAAGCTTCTGATTTTATTAAGAAGGTACAAAAAGAGTTGCAGTACAATATCTCTCCTCATACTGTTTAAAGAACTAAGAAGTTGGCAATGAGAATGATTGAAGGGAAATATGCTGAACAATATGCAAAGTTGTGGGATTGCATAGAAGAACTTAGAGCAATTGACCCACATACATCAGTTGGTTTGAAAATTGAGTGGGACAACAAAGATGAGAGGTTTCATAGGTTTTATTTGTGTTTGGGGGGCAGTAAAAGAAGGATTTTTCAATGGTTGTAGGAAAGTTTTGGGGATATATGGTACACATTTAAGGGGCCCACATCCTGGAATCTTATTGACTGCAGTTGGCATTGATCCCAACAACTCTTTATATCCCATTGCTTTTGGGGTTGTTGAGCAAGACCAAGGATACATGGTTGTGGTTTCTTGAGATGATAAAAATTGATTTGAAGATTGAAGAAAACTGCCAAAACTGAACCATAATAAGTGATAGGCAAAAGGTAACTTGTTCATTCTATGACTGTTTTCTGAAGTTTACTGCAGTTGGCTTTTTTTTTTTTTTGCATTAGTTTATAATTTGACTGTTTGTTTTTTTAGGGCCTTTTGGAAGTTATACACATGCAATTACATGGCATAGAAGAAAGGCATTGTGTAAGGCACATCCATCAGAACTTCAAAAAGCTTTTTCCAGGTAATGCACTTAAAGATCAATTTTGGAAATATGCAAAATCCAGTCATCCTAGCTAGTTTTTAGATAATATGGAAAAAATGAAAAATCTGAACAAGGATGCATATGAATGGTAAGTCAAAGGGTGTCCTCCATCCACTTGGTCTAGAGCATATTTTAGGAACAAAACCAAATGTGACTTGCTTTTGAATAACTTGTGTGAAAGTTTTAATTCTATGATTCTGCATACAAGAAGCAAGCCCATACTGCCTTTGTTAGAGGATCGTAGGTGTTATTTGATGAATAGACATGAAACAAAAAGGGCTTGGATTGGTAAGCATGTTGGGTTGTTGTCCCCTAGGATAGACAACATGGCTGAGAAGGTAGCAGAATATACTGTGAATAGTATTGGGGGAAAGTATGAGATAGGTGGTTCATGGGGGGACAAGTATGCAGTTGACCTTGAACAAAAGACGTGTGTGTAGAAAGTGGGAGCTTAGTGGAATACATTATCATCATGCACTTGTTGCCATAATGGCTAGAAATAAAGATGTTGATTTGTATGTTAGTGAAGAGTATCACTCAACCAAACTGTTTAAGTCATATGCACTCGTCATCAACCCTGTTAGTGGTCAAGACATTTGTCCTAGAACTGGAAAGAGGGCACAATTCCTCCAAAAAGATTGGTACTTCTTGGCAAGCCTAATAAACTCAGAAAAATGGACAAAAATGACACCATCCCAGCAAAACCAAGAAAGGTTAAGAGGGAAATACTAGAAAAAATGTCAAGGGCAGAAAGTGAAGGGATTCATGGGCATAAACTCATTCTAAACACCCATGAATCTTCCCCGGAATGATCCGATCATACTATGGGAATCAGAAAAACAGACGAAAAGACTTACGATTTTTCGTTAATGGTTTCTGATTTCGAATGCTGTGTTGCGACCACCAACAGCCTTCCCTTGCGGGATTGCTCTCTACCGGTATCCACGCGATGATACGAGCAGCGAGTGCTAGCTTTGTATTTTTTCTAACTGGAAACTTTAGAGATAAGAGATGGCAGATGTTTAATTTCGGGTATTGCTTTTTGCAGCTATCGAAAAGTGTGTCTATGGTTTCGGCCAAAAGAGATTATATAGGCGTGAGAGTTTGTTCCGAAAACCAACTCCCACGTAATCCCAACATTTTCTGGTAGTGGAAGTTTTTATTGCATAATAACTCCCACGTAATTCCAGCGAAAGACAAATACCGAAAATGCCCATCCTTAATCTCTAATTCGAATAATAACATTTTATTATTCTCAGAAAAATAAATGTATGTTACAATGAACCTAGACACATTCTAGATTCATTGAATTTGGACATGAAGCCCGTTAACTCGTCTATGCGTGTGACCATGTAGATTCATATCACAATGGCAATGAAAACATGCTTAGTAGCAGAATGTGTTCATAAATCACAAGTGGTCCCTAACATGACATTGTGACTATCCAGAGCGAATGAATGTTCGGTGGAAACTAATATCAATCCACTATTTAATTCCTTTTGTCTTGCGATATCCAAATTAAGCATAAGGCATGGTAGTTGTCACCCTTATAAAGCTTAATTATATTTCGGCTCGATTTCCAAATAGACTATTCCAACAAATAGTATTTAATAACCACTTTATTAAACACATTTGAGCACGACCATACAATTAAACAGTCTTCCCTATCTAAGGGCCCACAATATCTCTCTCTAATAAGAGAATGACAAATCCCTTACAATGCCTCTCACATTCAAGCCATGATAGGATAGTACATCCGATCATCAGTCGTATTAATTATTCGATTAAAAGTAACGTACGACCGAGTCAAAACGTAGCTCCATTCATGCTGGAAACGATGAAGACATAAGGTCTAAGGATCCAAAATAGTATTGAGGAAGTAATACTTATGACTAAAAGAACCATGAAGTATTACTTCTCTTTCGGATCACGTCCGATACAATATATCCCAATATATTGTATCTATGATATGATTCACATCCATTACACATGGTCAGTAAAACATAATAATCAATCAAACATCATATTAGTTTTATTTCATTGTGTAGAACATTACATAAAACTAGGAACAATCAGAATAGCAATTGTATAAGTTAATGAGTTTTACTATCAAATCACATATTTGATGATCAAAAGAAAATTTTAACTATTCAAATGACATGCTCAAAATATATAAAACATACAATATATGCTAATGGTCCTAGGGCACTACTAACAGGAATATCTATAATGTGTAGGGGATACCATAAGGAACTGTCCATTGAAAGCAGTTGAAGGAGTAGGATCAGCTGTCCTTCCTACAAACATGAACAAATGTGGGTTGTGTCTTGAATTTGGGCATAATAAGAGGACTTGCCCTTCAAAAAACAAAGCTGCTGAAGAAGAATTGGAAGAAGAGGTTTGATTGTTTATGGTTTAGTTTTCTAGTTTAACCACTTTGTTATCATAAAGTTAATCATGTAACCCTATTTTTTTTGCAAAACTTAAATGTTGAAGAATGTGCTGAATCAGGTTTTGATTCTACAAATTGAAGATGAAGCTGACTTATATGAGGATAAAGAACCTGTTGTATTTAAAGAAGATGATGAAGATGTGGATGAACCAGAGGCTGATGAAGAAGTTGATGAACCCGAAGCTGATGTACCAGTTCAACTACCTCATGAGGATGCTGCTGCCATCCCAACTCAGCTAGAATCTCAGGTTGTGCAAGCAGAAATCATCAATGAAGAAGCAGAAGCTAGCAATCATAATAAGAAATGAAGGGCTTGCAAGATTTGCCAACAACCAGGGCACAACCAAAGGGCTTGTCCAATTGAGAGAGGCATTTGGATTTGTAACAACATCTCCTACTTTTAGGACTTGTTAATCAATTTGTTTTGTTAAGTGTTATGAAAATTAAACTTATTCACTAGCTTTGGAACATGTAAAAGTAAACTCATTCCCTGTTTTTGCCTTTTGTTGCAAGTGTTGCAAGCTTTTTTAGGGATTAACTTTTTCTTATTCTGTCAAGTTCAAACAATTGCATCAGATTTGAATGCCTTTATGAAATCTTTGTTTGTCTTCAGATTCAGCAGCTTTGTTTGAGCTTGAAGAAGACATACTTCTTTTGGAGCAAAAATGCTTGGGGAATCCTTCTATTGAATTCTATACTATGTTATAATAGATATGGATATGGAATTAGAGCTCTAATTTGGGTGTTGTAGATAGGAAATTATATATATATATATATATATATATATATATATATATATATATATATATATATATATATATATATATATATATATATATATAGCTCGGATTAATCAATGTTGAAGAAGGGAAATGAAATAGGGGAAGGGGGGAGATAGTTAGGGTTTTTATTTTTGGAGGGAAAATGATTTCGGACAAAAATACCGCGAGGTACGTTACCATTTTAGCTTTTTTTTGGTCGGATTCCTTAATTTGACCATCGGAGTAGATTCGTAAAATTAGGGGTGTTCATGGTTCGGGTTGGTTCGGTTTTACACAATTTCGAAACCAATTTTGAAACCAATCCAAACCATTCAAAATCTCAAACCGATGCATTCGGTTTGTATCAGTTTGGGTTGGTTTGGTTTATTTTTTCGGTTTTCGGGAGATACAAAATATATTGATTATAAAGTAAAAGAGTTAATAGCTATTTATAGCACTAAACTATTTACGAATTTCTCTTTATAGTACTAAACTATTTTTTTATCCAAATATGTCACTCAACTATTTACGTTTATCTAAATATGTCACTCAACTATTTACGTTTATCAAAAAATATAAACCACCCATTTTTTGGGCCTTTTTCGGCTAGCGATGTCACGTGAGTTGCTTCAGAACATGAACAAAGGCGAAAAGGAAAAGAAATATTGGAAACGTCGGGCTATAATTGCTTAATTTGACAGACTCGTTTGCCCTTGCAGCAACAAATTAAGCAGTTATCGCCCGACGTTTCCAAGATTTCTTTTCCTTTTCGTTGTTGTTCATGTTCCGAAGCAACTCACGTGACATCGCTGGCCGGAAAACACCCAAAAAATCGGTGGTTGTATATTTTTTGATAAACGTAAATAGTTGAGTGACATATTTAGATAAAAAAATAGTTTAGTACTATAAAGAGAAATTCGTAAATAGTTTAGTGCTATAAATAGTTATTAACTCTAAAGTAAAAATAAACAATATTTTTTATATAATTACTTAACTGCTAAAAATATAAAACAAATAAGACTATTGTTTTCACAAGTTAAACACAATAAAGAACAAAATAATGAAACATAAATTCTTGATTATTGAACTTCAATATAAAGTAAAAATAAAACAATTTTTTTATATAATTACCTAGCTACTAAAAATATAAAGAAATATGTCTATTGTTTTTCACCAATTAAACACAACAAAAAACAAATTAATTAAACATAAATTCTTGATCTTGATTCTTGAAATTCAAACAAATTAATGAAAAATTATCCTACGAGGAAAAATGCAAAAAATACAAAACTACACCATTATTAGTTTCAAAGTAAAAAACAAAAACTTCAGATGAATCTAAACCAGAACTTGCTTGTCATGGTATAAATAAAAAGTTCAATATGTTTAATTACAAAAGAGTTCTTTAATATATATACACACTAACCTAATGACCCGTGCTATGCACGGAGATTTGATTGTATACAACCTCAAAGAAATTAAAAATCACGAATTGAAGACTTGTGCTAGACACAAAGATTTTATTATATACAACCTCAAAGAAATTAGGGGTTATGAATTGAAGATCCGTGCTATGAAATTCATGATACATAAAGCTTGACTTTTCAGTCTCTAATGTGATTAATTATAACCTATAATCAATGCATATTCCAGTTAAATTTCTTGTGGATTTCGACAAAGTGATCCAATGTTTTCATCTATGAACTTACAAAAGTTCCTATAATTTATATATATTGGATGTTCAACATATTATGTCATTCTTGGATATGTTTCTTTTTAGTATCAATTTTATATGATCTCACCAACCGGTACCTTGGGAATTCGAATCATGACATAGAGAAATTGGGAAAGCAGTATTGATCCTCCTTTTAAAAAAGAAAAAAAATTTATATAAAATCAAACTATACTATATTTTGATATGTCAGTTGGTGAGATCAATTTAGACTAGTTTTGCGAAGCGCTTGTAAAGTCCGATTCTTATTTGGAGTGTGGTATGATCTTTAAAACTCTTAAACATGTCACAAACTACTCAAAGCAATAGTTATGTTTTATACGTTTAGGCAGCATTTACTTTATCTCCTGGAAAATGGATTTGGTATCCCATGATATCGAAAATAATTTTAAATACATCATTGGCAAAGGTTAAAAAAAATCCCAATATTTAAAAAGTTCACAAAGGAGACAATACTAAATTAAATAGAAGAAATTAAACATAATTCCCATTTAAGTTTATTAGATAAAAGGAGCAGTAGAACAATTATGGACATGAAAATTGAACTTTGTTATGAACATCTTTTATCATTAGCATATTTATACAGAGAAGAAGACAGAGAGAAAAGTATAATTGTTAAGCATGGCAATATGGTATTGGTCACTTTGAGAAGAAAAAAAAAAAATACAATGTGGGTCCCTTTTTAAAAGAAAAAAATGAGAAGGGAGATTCAATCTCGCAATATGCGGATTGAATGACACACAAAATTGACAGTTGCTCTGACGGGATTGACAGTAAATGGGTCATTTGATTGTGTAAAATATTATAAGATCCATTTTCTATCCGAAACTAAAAAAAGAAAATTAATTCATGAAGTCACCTTGGACTTCAATACGATCAAAAGAGTGGTTAGAAAAAAACAACAAAACTTGTCAGCAAAAGAATGAATCTTCTCAATTTGTTAAAAAGCTAAAAAAAACAAAAGGATTTTTTTTTTTGGTAAAATTAAAATAGATAATCAGAAAAAAAAAATTGAAATCCAACTTGAATTACGGTAAAAGTAAAGAAAATACCTAAAAGCTTCTCAATGTTCAAAATAAGAATTATAATATTTTCCTTCTTGTTATCATTCTTGATGACTATTCATGGTTGATTCATTTCTCAAGATTTTTCATTTTCTTCCAAGACTTGAAGAGCAAATGAAGATAAATTCTTAATTAATTTTATTAATATATAACTATAAGTACAAAAAAAATATAACTATTAAGAAATGGAAAATGATTTACTCCTAGAATTTTGGGGATAGAAACCCTAAACTCCCAAATTGAGGGTGTTAAATGACTATCTTACCCCCTGATGGTATAAGGGATTCACCCAACTATAAGGGCAAAAAGGTCCAAAAAACTATTTTAGCCAATCTTTTAGCCAATAATTCTAATAACCTAGCAAGGTCCTTAAGAAATAGCATGCTTTTATTAACCCTTCTTTTTCCACGAATATGATGAAAAAGAAATTTCTTTAAGGAGTTGTTCCAACATAGAAATACCCTTCTTGCCTACTTGAAAACTACTTTGTATCTAATTACAGGAAACAACAATATTAGAGTCGAGAAAAAGAAAAGTTTACCTGTTTGTAGTCTCGTGTTGTTCCTCACAAGACATATCATCGTTCTCACGGCAAAAATCTAATATTGCCTTCTACATATCTAAAAATAGTTCAATAAAATGAAGAACTAAATTAATAAAAAAAGGAATGTAGAGACATTAAGATTAATAAATAAGTAAATAGAGAACTGGACTCTCTTACATATACTAATTCTGCTTCTCATACCTGAAAAAAGGCGGATCCAGAATTGAAATTTAGGGTGGTCCCTCAACAATTTAAAATATAGAAGAAAATGATTATCGGCAAAAGTAAATGATAGTTTAAATTACAACTCAAAAGTAAATGTGATTCTAATTCAGGGCAATTGCATCCTCCTCTTGGTCATTGCTTGAAAACGTTTGATGATATCTATATCATCGATTGTGCTAAACACTTTTTTCTCCACATAAGTAACTAAGCAATCATTGAGCCATGGATTCACCATTTTGTTTCTCTTCTCATTCTTCACATAATTCAATCCCGAAAATACTATTTCAACAGTTGATGTCGCCATTGGTAATGTCAAAGCTAGCTTTACAAGTCGGTACACAAATCTAAAAGTCATGTGCTTTTTTGTTCGGACAAGAGTCTTAGAAAGATCCGAGATCCCTTTCAACGTGGAAAAATTATCATCCATTTTGACACTCTGAATATAATTCTCAAGTTGACCAGACAACTCCTTATCAGTAACATCCTCAAAGTCATTTGGATACAGTCTTGTCAATCTCATAAGTGATTTAGTGTCAAAAGCTTCAAATGAAGAGTAAGGACTCAAACATGTGATACATTGCAACAATTCAGAATTTTCAGGAGTAAACCGGTCATTCAATTCTTTCAATATCAAATCTATGACATGAATAAAGCAATCATTTTTGAAATGGTGCAATGTTGACATAAAAGGTGTAAGACGGGCGGATTTATTATATCTCACATACTGTGAATCCATGCCAGGCACTGCGATCTCAAGGTTACTACAAGATGATACAACATTTTCGTAAAATCTTTCCCCATCCGCCTTCTCTCATTTCCTGAAACATTTTCTTGTTGATTTTGACAAGTTCCATGGCATTCACAATATCTTGGCCACCTCTCTGTAATGCTTCAGACAAATCATTTGTCACTGATAAAACATCCACCATCAAGTGCAACATGAAAACAAAACGAAACGTCTTCATAATCACTAACAAACTTTGAGGTTCACCCTCTGAATCCCTATCATCTTCCAAATGTTCAAACACTTCGATAATTAGAGTAAACAAATCTTTCAACCTACAAAGAGTCCGAAAGTGAGAACCCCAACGTGTATCACCCGCTCTTGCAATAGAGAATTCTTGATTTAACCCGGTACCAGTTTTCACCAAATCTTGTTCAATTAGATTTGTAAAATGAGCAACTTGTTTTGTATGAAACAAAGCTTGTCGTTTGTTGGATGACCGTAAAAAACAAACAATTCGAGACACTTCAAGAAAAAACCAATTTACATCTTTATGACTTCTTGCCATTGATATAAGTGCCAATTGAAGTTAATGAGCAAAGCAATGCACATGGTATGCTTGCGGATTTTTCTTTTGAATCAAAGTTTTCAAACCTCCAATTTTACCTCTCATATTACTTGCCCCATTATACCATTGACCTCGAATTTTTGATATACACAATCCAAACCCAGACAACAAAGTTTCAAGAGCATCTTTAAGTGATTTTGCACTTGTATTTGGAACATGGACAATGCCAATAAATCTTTCTACAACAAATCCTTTCTCATAAAAAAAAAAAAAAAATTCTTAATCTTTGGGTGGTCTTGGGCATACCTTGAAAACCACATGGATCCGCCCCTGTTACTTTGTATCTAATTACAGGAAACAACAATATCAGAGTCGAGAAAAAGAAAAAGTTTACCTTTTCGTAGTCTCGTGTTGTTCCTCACAAGACATATCATCGTTCTCACGGCAAAAAAAATAAAAAAATCTAATATTGCCTTGTACATATCTAAAAATAGTTCAATAAAATGAAGAACTAAATTAATAAAAAAGGAAAGTAGAGACATTAAGATTAATAAATAAGTAAATAGAGAACTGGACTCTCTTACATATACTAATTCTGCTTCTCATACCTGAAAAAGGTTTCATAAAGATTAACTCATTTCTGTTTCATGTACCTGCAAAAAAAAAAAAATGTTTTAGATTTTAAGAAAGAATAAGAAGAAAAAAATTGTTCATGAAACCAAATCTAGAGATTATGCGGCAATGTGGCTAGGAATTGTGGTTTAAAGTACTTAAAAACCAATCAGATGTTATACTTAGAACAAATGGTTACCCAAATCACTTTAGAAGGTATCCATATCTACCATTTATTAAGTAATTAATGGACCAAAAAAGTTGTGCACCAATCAAAGTATTTTAAAATCAATAAAAAAAATTAAAATCTTATTTAAAAGAATCCAAAGGATAATACAATAAGTAAAACTCAAAATTTAAACTAATTTTAAATTTAATTGAACAAATGTAATCAAGGCATGATCAATATCTGTGTTTTTTCTCTCTAGTTTTAGTATATAATTGTTTTCATTATTTTATTAATTTAATAGATAATAAATTTTTGGGACAAATCAAAACTTTTTAAACTAATTAAAATATCTAGAAATTTTAACATTAGATTAACATCTTACTTTTAGTTGAGAAACATTTTAATTTATTATTACTTTAATAGATGATAAATTATCTTAACCCATCAAAATTTTTAAACTAATTAAAAAAAAAAAATAATCTACAAAATTACAAGTGACATGAGATGATAAAAAACTGAAAAGAGATTATGTAATATAAATATAGATTGATTAGTTATTAATATCCTAATAGTATCAAAATAAATAGGGAGATTAAATGATAAGTCTAGTATCTTTTTTTAAAATTGGTTGCTTCAGAAGAATTTAGATTAATTAAAAATTAATTATTCTCTTAATAAAATTTAAATATTAAATTACTTCAAATTTTAGTTTTTTAAATAGTTTACAAAACTTTGATTGGTGGAGGCAATTTTGTATCCATTATTAGACTCATCATGAATCATCTAATATCTTATACTATTTATAAGATAAAGGTAAAGGTGATGAAAATCATATTCACACCATGTATAGGAAAATGAGTATGATTTCCAAATTGCTTCTAAAAAAAAGTGATAAGTCTAAACTCTTCTAAACTAATTCGAAGATATATTTTCAAGATTTTGAGAGAGCTAGTATTGGGGAGGAGATTAATATTTAAAATTTATTACGATAAGAATTAATTTATAATTAATTTAATTACCAAAACTCTTCTAACCCAATCAACTAATCGTAAAACAATTAAAACCATACAAATTCCATAAAATTACACATAGGATTGATATGATTGGTTGAATATGAAAAGTGGCTCTGTAATATATATATACTAGCATGATCACCCGTGCTATGCACGGAAAATTTTAAAATTGGATAATCATTTTACTCAACTGATCTTTTACCCTTTGCCAAAGAAAAAATATAAACCCAAATAAAGACATTTTTTTTAATATTGTGAACTGGAAAAAAAAATTACAAAGAAAATATCTGCAAAAAATAAAAAAATTACAAAGAAAAAAATTAGCATATTGTTACGTAAACAACCAAGAGAAAACATATTAGTTCCTCTTTGTATGGGGAGATAAAATGGTGTCACGCGCCACAACCCTCTATTTGCTTCGAACCAAGTTGGAAAGTGCATCAATTGTTCTTCTCTCTTTAATCTTATTTTCTATCTATCATTGCGAATAAGAAAGCTGCATTAATCTGTTAAAAAATGTAAAAAAATAAAAGGGGAAAATGATGAGTCCTTTGAAAATGCAAGTTTATTTGTGACAGACTTACCGTTTCAGAAGATAACTTCCAATTGTTAGATCAAACAATAAATACGGGTTATATTTAAATGCAGTACTACATAAAAGAGATTGAGAACAAAGTCAAATATCACTTAAGAAGTAGAAATACAATAACTGTCAAGAGTGCCACAGTCCAGTGGGGCTGGCCTCTGCCCACGACCGTGATGTCGCGAGTTTGACACCCTCCCCTACGTGGGGCTAAATAAAATCCTCCCTTCTTTGGCCACCTCTTCCTGTGAGACCACCCAAAAAAAAAAATACAATAACTGCAAGGGATCATAGCATGATGAATCATTTTACCACTCTGGTCATGAAAAACTGCAAGGGATCATAGCAGGATGAATATAGCCAAAGTAAAAAGATTCTTTAACCCCATAAGCAAGACTATGAACAATTGTCGATCTACTATCTCCTATTTTAAGATAAATAAATTAAATTACAGATTGCATATATAATTGCAAAATATGAATAAGATAGAGAAACAAAATTATAGATGCACACATGAAATAATCAATTTAGGATGCACACAATTCCCTAAAGAACCAAAATATGGTCTCTTTATGAGGTCATCTAGTAGCACGCTAAATATTAGGAAAAAGCGTGAACATCCCTTTCTTTTTTTTCATGACATCCCTTTCTTTTTTTCATGCTTCCACTCTCTTCATCCGACCAATAAAAAATTTAAATTTTTTTTTTTATTATTCATGATAAAATTTGATCGAGATTTCCTTTTTTTATTTAATTATTACACATGGATTCTCCCCCCTAATCCCACTGGGAAATCAACAATTAGCTTATTTCACTTGATGCAATTATAAAACCAAACACCCTTTACTCTTAAAAAGACGTTTATGGAGTGCAAATTGACAAAAAAAACATCAAGAAGGCCTATCTATATTGTATATGCTTCCCTGATCCTATGAATAAGTGGCAATTTTTTTAAGCAAAAAAATATATTTTACCGTTGTTTTTTTTATTGCATTCGTCAACTTAGATAGTTTAAGGCAGCCAAAAATTGACTATCAACAGTAGACAACAGTAGTTTTAAAAAGGAGAATAAAAAAATCACCTTAAAAAATTCTAAAAATTTGAAGCTTATATTAAGAGAAAAACACACTAAAAAGTAAGAAAGAAAATGAGTGTAAAAGTACGTGAAAAAAGAAACAAATATATACCTTGAAGAAAATTTTCGATACTTCAATACCTGCTAAATAAAAAAAATAAGAACAAAAAATTTAGTGACTGTGGTTATCTCTCGATTAATCAAAATAACATATGTAAAAGACTGCAAAGTATATAAAGAATAGATATAAAAGATGCTCTACTACAAATAGGAGAATTCATTTTTTTCAAATTAAGAACCTCAAAGAAAGACATTGTTTGTCATATAATTCAAGAGAGAAAGAAAAAAAGGAAAACATTACTAATGTTCTGAAGAAAAAAATTGCTAGCAAACATCGCATAAATATAATAAAGTTTTCGTCAATCTATAAGTAAACTACACAACAGATATGCAAATATATACATGAATGTGGCAGAGAATAAACATGAAAGAAGATCTTCAAAAAAGAATAATCTAATTGATGAAGAGTGAATTCTTAATTTTCAGTAATATTTAGTTGAAGCTTTGTATTTATAGAGAAGAGTATAATGAATTTATTTCAATAGATTCTATTAAAAAGTAATTATTTCAAGAGATAAAGGAGACTGAAGATAAGTCTCGAATTTCAAACGAATTAAAATCCTTCAATTTGTTGTCTTGCTACGCATGGTTTCGCTTCCAGACTTTTTAAACTAATTAAAATATCTAGAAAATTTAAAATTAGATTAACATCTTACTTTTAGTTGATAAACATCTTAATTTATTATTACTTTAATAGATGATAAATTATCTTAACCCATCAAAAGTTTTAAACTGTTTAAAAAACAAAATAATTCGAAGATATTTTTCAAGATTTTGAGAGAGTATTGGGGAGGAATTTAATATTTAAAATTTATTAAGATAAGAATTAATTTATAATTAATTTAATTACCAAAACTCTTCTAAACCAATCAACTAATTGTAAAACAATTACAACCATACAAATTCCACAAAATTACACATAGGATTGATATGATTGGTTGAATCTGAAAAGTGGCTCTGTAATATATATATAGATAGATACTAGCAAAAATACCCGTGTTATGCACAGAAACGTAATGTTTAATGAAAGAAAAATGTCAAAGTATTTTTGTAACTCAAAACATGTCAAAGTACACTCTTTTATAGTATTTTCAAACTCAAAAAATAAGGTAACTTTTCAATGTGGGATACTCTTATAAGAAAATTAAGAATTTACAATCAAAGTAAAATTTAACCAACCAATCAAAAATTTATAAAATAATTAATTGAACAAAAATTCATGGAAATTACATGTAGGATTTAGAAGGATGTGATTGGCTGAAACTGAAAACAGACTTTGTAATATAAATATAGATAGATACTCCTTCCAATTAAAAATATAAGTCTTTTTAGGAGTTTTCACACAAATTAAGATACTAATCAAGATGACTAAAGTACCCCTAATTAATACTCCAAAAGAACAAATAAATTAATGAAAAGTTGCATGAGAACTATACATTTTGACAAATATGAATATATGGAGAAAATAATGTAAGGGTAAATTAGCCAATAAATGCACCATTCTTGTAAAAAAACATATATTTTGCAACAAAAAACAACTCTTAAAAAAACTTCTATTTTGAATCGGAGGAAGCATAAATTTTATGCACATTAATTTTCTTTTATAGTCTTGTCATTTGTCAAATTTTAAAAATAATTATTATTTTTTTATGTGGGAGTTTTTATTATTGTTAATTCTCTTATTTGACTTTAGATTAATATTTTTAACTTTTATTATAAATTAAAATTTCTACAAATTAATACTTTAGTTTTAGAGAGTTTATAAAAGATTCACTTGATATTTGCAGTATAAACGAAGTGAATTGATTTTTTTTTTTAAATATCCATATTTATTTATTTTTAAAAATATATTATGAAAATAAAAATTATCCATTAGAATAAAAAAAAATGAACATTGCATAAGTTTGAGCTAAATCGAACTTGATTATAAGCTCAATCGGAATTCAGAGGACCCGGTCATCTGAATTACCCGTTATTTGTTAAAACTTTAACTATTTATATTTATATAAATAAAAAATATAATAAGCAAATAAGCGGGCTTCCTTAATTAGATGAGCTAAAATGTAAGCCCAATTTTGTAACTCAAAACATGTCAAAGTACCATCTTTTATAATATTGTCAAACTCAAAAAACAATGTAACTTTTCAATGTGGGATACTCTTATAGGTCAATTAAGAATTTACAACCAAAATAAAATTTAAATTAGCATTCCATTAAAAGAATTAAAGAAAATAGTTGTCAAGTACTTGCCAGAGTAGTTGACAATGTGGCGTAGCATCCGGCTTGCAGGTCGGGGGATCGAATCCCCCTCTCCCAATTTAAATAAAATAGTTTAACATTTTTGCACCAATAAAAGTTGATATTTAATTTTTATTAAGATAAGTTAATTTTCAATTAATTTAATTCACCGAAATATTTTCAACCAATAAAAATTAGTAAATTAATCAAAATAATTGAAAATCTAAGAAAATAGTATTTATTTATTTTTAAAAATATATTATGAAAATAAAAATTCTCCATTAGAATAAAAAAAAAATGAACATTGCATAAGTCTGAGCTAAATCGAACTTGATTATAAGCTCAATCGGAATTCAGAGGACCTGGTCATCTGAATTACCCGTTATTTGTTAAAACTTTAATTATTTATATTTATATAAATAAAAAATATAAGAAGCAAATAAGCGGACTTCCTTAATTTGATGGGCTAAAATGTCAGCCCAATTTTGTAACTCAAAACATGTCAAAGTACCATCTTTTATAATATTGTCAAACACAAAAAGCAATGTAACTTTTCAAGGTGGGATACTCTTATAAGCCAATTAAGAGTTTAAAACCAAAATAAAATTTAAATTTGCATTCCATTAAAAGAATTAAAGAAAATAGTTGTTAGGTACTTGCTAGAGTAGTTGGCAATGTGGCGTAGCATCCGGCTTGCAGGTCGGGGATTGAATCCCCCCTCTCCCAATTTAAATAAAATAGTTTAACATTTTTGCAACTATAAAAGTTGGTATTTAATTTTTATTAAGATAAGTTAATTTTCAATTAATTTAATTAACCAAAATATTCTCAACCAATAAAAATTAGTAAATTAATTAAAAAATGTGAAAATCTAAGAAAATAGTATTGAAGAAATATATAGATACAAATATACGTATCTATAACATGCTCTGTAATATATATACACTAGCCTAATCACCCGTGCTATGCACGGAAACAAAATTAATTGTTTAAAAAAATATTAAATAGCATAAAAGTAAAAAATAACATTCTACACGGATATTGTTGTTTATTTTTCAACATACCTATATAAAAAAAAGAAACAATATAAGAATTTTGTATTTATATGCAAAATATCAACCAGTCATGTTTTTTAAACTAATTAAAAACCAAACAATTCAATAAAATTACACATAGGATTGTAAAGCGTTGTGATTGGTTGAAACCGGAAACAGACTCTGTAATATAAATATAGATATATTGTATAATTGAACCATCTGAAAAACTAATAAAGTTTGCCTCTCAAATTCATTGGGAAAATTCCAACTTAGTTAAGGATACTCTAAAAACTAATGGCTAGATAAAAAAATATTTTTTAAAAGTTTTTTACTCTTTTAATGAAAACGATTCGTAAACAGGTTGACCTGCTGGTTAATTATTAAACTAAATGATTCGTTGAAATAATTTTCTTTAAAAAACTTTAACTATTTGAATGAAGAATTGAAAAGAAAATTGGATTTGCCATTCAATTTAATTGACTAAAAACTAACTCAATCAATTAATTCAATAAAAAATCATTCTTAACCCATTTATTTATAATGTTGTCAAATTTCAAAAACTTCATAAACTTCCGATGTGGGATCTTGAATTGTATTGAAAAGAGAAAAAATAATATAATTGAATAGGGAAAATAAAAAATTATTAAAAATATTAAAAATAACTATTTCATTTGATTAAGTCAAAGATATCGTGTTATATCATTAAATTAATAAATAAAAAATCATCTCAACCAATCATATTTTTTGAACTAATCAAAAATCAAACAATTCCATAAAATTACACTTAGGATTGTAAAGGGTTGTGATTGGTTGAAAATGAAAAACAAGCTCTGTAATATAAATATAATTAGATATAGATTGTTTAATTGAACAATCTGAAAATCTAATAAAGTCTGCCTCTCAAATTCATTGGGAAAATTCTAACTTAGTTAATGATACTCTAAAACTAATGGCTGGATAAAAATATTATTTTTTAAAATTTTATACTCTTTTAATGAAAAAGATTAGTGAGCAGGTTGACCTGCGAGTTAATTTATAAACTAAATGATTCGTTAAACTATTTTTTCTTTTTAAAAAAAAAACTTTAGCTATTTGAATGAAAAAATTGAAAAGAAAATTGGATTTGTCTCTCAATTTAATGGACTAAAAACCAACTCAATCAATTTATTCAATAAAAAACCATTCTCAACCCATTTATTTATAATATTGTCAAATTTCAAAAACTTCATAAACTTCCGATGTGGGATCTTGAATTGTATGGAAAAGAGAAAAAATAATAAAATTGAATAGGAAAAATAAAAAAAAATTAAAAACATTAAAATTAACTATTTTGTTTGAATAAGTCAAAGATATCGAGCTATATCATTAAATTAATAAATAAAAAATCATCTCAACCAATCATGTTTTTTAACCAATTAAAACCCAAACAATTTCATAAAATTACACATAGGATTGTAAAGGGTTGTGATTGGTTGAAAATGAAAAACAATCTCTGTAATATAAATATAGATAGATTTTTTAATTGAACAATATGAAAAGCTAATAAAGTCTGCCTCTCAAATTCATTGGGAAAATCCACCTTAGTTAATCATACTCTAAAAACTAATGGCCGGATAATTTTTTTTTTTAAAAGTTTTATACTTT
Source organism: Vinca minor (assembly GCA_026122235.1). Classification (NCBI taxonomy): domain Eukaryota; kingdom Viridiplantae; phylum Streptophyta; class Magnoliopsida; order Gentianales; family Apocynaceae; genus Vinca; species Vinca minor. The sequence goes on along the minus strand of JAOCZM010000011.1, from coordinate 11,368,890 downwards.
TTAATGAAAAATATTAGTGACCAGGTTGACATGCGGGTTAATTAATAAACTATATGATTTGTTGAACTAATTTTCTTTTAAAAAAAAAAAACTTTAACTATTTGAATGAAAAAATTGAAAAGAAAATTGGATTTGTCACAATTTAATGGACTAAAAACCAACTCAATCAATTTATTCAATAAAAAATCATTCTCAACCCAATTATTTATATTGTTGTCAAAATTCAAAAACTTTATAAACTTCCGATGTGGGATCTTGAATTGTATTGAAAAGAGAAAAAGGAATGAAATTGAACAGGAAAAATAAAAAAAAAGTTATTAAAATTAACTATTTCATTTGAATAATTCAAAGATATCAAGCTATATCATTAATTTAATAAGTAAAAAATCATCTCAACCAATCATGTTTTTGAACTAATTAAAAACCAAACAATTTCATAAAATTACATGTAGGATTGTAAATGGTTACGATTAGTTGAAACTAAAAACAGACTCTGTAATATAAATATAGATAGATTGTTTAATTGAACAATCTGAAAAGCTAATAAAATCTGCCTTTCAAATTCATTGGAAAAATTCCAACTTAGTTAATGATACTCTAAAAACTAATGGCGGGATAAAAAAATTATTTTTTAAAAGTTTATACTCTTTTAATGAAAAAGATTAGTGAGCAGGTTGACCTGCGGGTTAATTTATAAACTAAATGATTCGTTAAACTAATTTTTTTATTAAAAATTTTTTTTTTAACTATTTGAATGAAAAAATTAGATATGTCACTCAATTTAATAGACTAAAAACCAACTCAATCAATTTATTCAATAAAAAACCATTCTCAACCCATTTATTTATAATGTTGTCAAATTTCAAAAACTTCATAAACTTCCGATGTGGGATCTTGATTTGTATTGAAAAGAGAAAAAAAAATTGAATAGGAAAAATTAAAAAAATTAAAATTAACTATTTTATTTGAATAAGTCAAAGATATCAAGTTATATCATTAAATTAATAAATAAAAATCATCTCAACCAATCACGTTTTTTGAACTAATTAAAAACCAAATAATTTCATAAAATTACATGTAGGATTGTAAAGGGTTATGATTGGTTGAAAATGAAAAACAGACTCTGTAATATAAATATAAGTAGAATTTAACTAACCAATCAAAATTTTATAAAATAATTAATTGAATCAAAATTCATGAAAATTACACGTAAGATATAGAAGAATGTGATGAGTTTTGAATTTTGAAATTAAAGAACATAATATAATTAATTTGATTATTATATTATACAAAAAATACTGTTTGTTTATATTTGTTAGAGATCGTGAAAAAGTTTACTTAAATTAGCATTCCATTAAAAGAATTAAAGAAAATAGTTGTCAAATACTTGTTAGAGTAGTTGACAAGGTGGTCTAGTATTCGACTCGCATGTCGGGGGATTGAATCCTCCTGCAAATTAAATAAAATAGTTCAATTTTTTTACACAAATTAAAAGTTTTATAACTAATTAAAAAACATAAAATCTTAAAAATGACATGTGGCATAATATAGATACAAAAAGTAAAAAGAGCTTCTGTAATATATATATATCACCTTCATTTTTTATATTCCCGTGCCTTCTTCTTTTAACTTTAATTTTTGAAAGAAAGGGATCGTATATTACCTCAACATTATAAAAATACATATAGAAAACTAAAAAAACATGGAAAGACAAACAAACTCCTATTCTAGTTGACCTCACTATTATATGTACATATATCTTGGAGCGTGAGTTTTCTATCTCTCCATGACTTCATCCATTCAAGACTCCTAACCCGAACCACTTGGGCAAGCTGTTTCAGATCAGGAATAGACATATCTTCACTATGCAGTCTTTTGTTCCCCTAATACCAAATTGATGCAACGGTCTCTCAAAATAAGTACTTCCATTCCACGTCTCTAAACGAGCCATGTATGAACTCTCCATAGCTATATAAACAATTATTCAGTCATACTTTGGGCGAAGAATCAGTTCAAAAGAAACTATCATCTGGAGTCTTTAACATTATTTTCCAAACTTCTCGTACTCATGGACAATCCCAAACTGGGTATAGATATGTGTCCACACTAGTCTTGTAAAGGTCATAGAAGGGACAATCTAGATAGTACTTGTTAAATAACAAGTCACCAGTTGGGAGTTGATCATGTTGTAATTGCCATAGTAGAAAGTTATATCTTTAGGGGTCCTTAACATACCATATCTTCTTCCATTTATTCACATCATTCCTTTGCGGATGCCAGTCTAGTTGTTCATAAACATGCCTCAATACAAACTCACTCACATCACTGCCCTTCCATTTTAGCGATCATGTATAAGTTGGTTGAATATTAACCGGGTCAAGGGGTCCCCAATCAATTTCTTCTTGCAAAATCTGTCTAACCTGGAGAAGACTACGTCAAACAAACGAAACATTCTTATTCTTGACTTGATACTGAAATATATTGTTATATTCTGACATAAAAGTCCGGCCCAAAATATATGAGATTCTTGTAGCACCCACACAACTTCACAAGTAACGCTCTATTAACTTCTTGATACCAAGACCCCCATCCTCAATGGGTTTTGCAAACAATATCTCAAGTTATCCTTTGCATTTTTCATCATTGATCCTCCTCTCCCCAAACAAACCTCCTGTTAATTCAATCCAAATCATCAAGAGTACCCATTGGTAGAGTAGTCAATTGCATATAATAGTCTCGAATGGTGGATGCAACTAAAATTTTTTTTTATTTTTTTTTTAAAAAAAAAACTAGACCATTTATAAGTATGATCTAGTTTATTACAATTATTATTATAAGACCTCACCAGAGGAGGAGAAGTAGAAGACCTCGTTGAGCGGATGTCGTAGAAGTCCCGTTGAGTGGGTGCCCCGTGAGGGGTGTATAAGACCTCACACAAGGGAACTCAAAGAAATGACAATTAAATCATTCCCCTTGTGTGAGGGAGGTATCGAACCTGGACCTCTCGGTCACAGGCAGTGGATGTTACCCACTGGGCTACCATGCCTTCGATGTGGATGCAACTAATTTAATAAGAATACTTCGAGAGGCCGAGACATAGGCTTACCTTTCCATCCGCTCAATTTTTTTTAGACCTTATCTACTATATTTCCAAATGTATTCTTATTAATCCTTTTCTGTAAGACTGTCATACAAAGGTATTTCCCAAGGTCTGGTGTGTGGGGGGATTTTGCATTTCGAGCTAATACATCTCCCCACTGCTTGATCAGTATTTGTTGACATAAAAAGTTTAGACTTCTCCATGTTCACCTTCTCCCAGAAACGGAGTAGAATATCTTCCATTACGGTGCTTGGGATTCATTGGCTTCACCAAAAAGAAATAAATCGTCCGCAAAGAAAAGACGAGAAATGTACGGTCCTCATTTGGCTAGACTTAGCGGTTTTTATGCTTTCATTTGTACTTGTTTTTCAATTTCAAAGCCCAAGAACTCCATGCATAGCACAAATAAGTAGGGTGATAGTGAATCCCCTTGCCTCAGTCGGCGTTGCGGCGAAAACCTCTCAAAATTTCTCGTTCCAAAGTACCGTAAAATAGTAAAGGAAATGCAAAACATGATTAGAGATGGTAATTCCGGGCTGAACCCATCCTTCTACAATACTTTCTTAAGAAAACACCAACAAATGCGGTTATGTGCTTTCTCAAGTTCAATCTTTACCGACATACACCATTTCTTGCCTGTTTTCTTTCTCATGCTATGAATATCTTCTTGTACAATACAACGTTGTCCACTCCTTGGCGGCCTGGAATGTTACTAGGTTGGGTTTCCCAACCAGTTTTCTCACCAAATGTTTTAATAGATTAGTTATGACTTTGGTAATACACTTGACTACCATATTACATAAAGCAATAGAGAGAAACTGTGAAATGCATTCTGGAACGACCTGTTTGGGAATCAAGGTTAACAATGTTTCATTCATATATTTGGGGAAGCATCCATTCGAAAATGCCTCCTTGAAGAACTTAATCACATCACCTCCTATAATATTCCATAATTTTTGAAAGAAAACTGGAAGGAACCCGTCCGGTTCTGGAACCTTGAAAGCACCCATTTGTTTCAAACTGGTATGTTCAGCATTCTCCGATCCGAATGGCTAAGTGCGGGGAAAGTTAAATCATTTAACCCCATGAGATAACAAGCTCTGCAATATATAGCTCCTTATAATAATTTATGGCCAACTCCTTGAGGTTCTCTTGATATTCTATACACTCCCGCACCATTTTGAGTCGATATATCCTACATCTCTAACTCTGAATTGCCGACATTATATGAAAAAATTAAGTATTATTTCCCCCTCGCCCACATTGAACACAATAATTTTGGAGCCACAACAACTACACTTGCAACAATATATTATTATACTTATTTACTCTTTTCTATTTTCAGAAGATAGCTATTCACCATTCCCCTAATTTTTTTATGCCTCATAGTCTAGCAAGAACCCGCTTCTTCCTCATAGCCACAATGACAAAGACCTATTTACTCAACCATTTACACTCTTCCATACAATTCATAATACTAGGTATGTAGCCCCCTGTATGAGGTTTCCACATTGCCTTCAAAAAATCCTCAAACCCCTTCATGTTGTATCCAAGCAACTTGAAAACGAAAACATTTAGGGACAATAGAAATATGCTCATTTTTTCCACATATAATCAAAAGGGGATGTTGATCAAAATGAGTTTTTGTAAGTGATATACCTCCGTGACTCCTCTCTTGTGTTGCAAACATATGTTCCCCCATACTTAGTCAATTCACTCTAGGATTGTCCTCCCCTCGTCTTTGCCATTTATTCCATATAAATGCTTGTCCCTGGAATCCCATATCCATTAACTCACATAGAATATCCCAAGATCTCCAAGCCCAATTCCGCCATCTCTAGCTTCCACCTTAATTGTCATTCTCACATAAAACCTGGTTAAAATCTCCAATCATAAGCCACAAAGATTCGATGAATGACCCGAACTCTCCAAGATAGTCCCAAAATCCCTCTCTAACCGAGGTTGTACGTGAGGCATGCACCAAAGATAGAATCCAATTGACATTATATGCTTTAGACACAAACAAATTGAGCATATGACTCTTATAATAAAGTACTTCTAAATTAATCACCACATCATCCAAAAAACACCAAATACCTCCCGAAAAACCTTTTGCCTCGCAACAACCATATTTGTAAACCAACATTTTACTAAGAACACGTCGGGCCCTTATATGTAAACCATAGTTGCGAAAGAAATCTGTTGATGCCGCGCCGTGAAAATTCCAAAAAATATTTTTAACACTCATTGAGTAACCATATGAGAATAACCTCCATGATCTCCGTCGCTATACAAAGGGAACCGGTTCTGGATTTCAACAATTTGAACCACCTCAGCAGAATTTTCCATCGTTGTTTCCATCTCAACGCCCGTCCCTGGCCTTGACATCAGATGGACGTGATTATAAGTCCAGTTATGTAGCTCTGGGACCGTCGCAGAAGTCACTGTCGTTGGCATCTCGGCGGGAGTAGCTTTGGTATCCCTCTCGTTGAGTGCCGAAGAAACCGAAACCAACTGACTCAGATAAGCCTACTGTGAATTAATTATTTTATTTGGGCTAGATGTGTTTTGTTGCTTTAGAGGAAGCCCAACCGAATTTACATTGGGTTTCTTGTCGGTTTATTTACATATAAACGACGTAGAGCCCACCTCATGTTTTCCTGTTTTCTGTTGTGTTACTTTAGGCTTGACTGGACTTTTGCTTTGGGCTTGTCACCCCACCATAACCTTGACCAAACATGTTTAGAGTGGTCTTCTCTTCACCCCTACCAATACCCGTGGTCTGCTCTTCCAAAACCCGAACAGTGTCTTCTCCAACTCTTCATCATTCACGCTGCCAATGATATCAAAGCCAGATCATTGGTGGTGATTCATTATCTAGTTACCTTTACTGTTGGGAAGGATCCCGATTTTATTTCCATGAAATCCCGAAAACACCGCCGCAGATTGCGATTGATTTGCTCCACCAAATACGGAAGCAAACAGATTTACAATACCTTTCTTCCTTGATTTGCAGAAGCAGCGGAGGGAGTCTATTGGGCACAATTCACCACCGGTGGTCACGGTCTCTGACCAGTTGTAGGAGCATCCACATACTATAGAGAGTCGGTGGCCATGTTGTTTTTGGACGTGTGTTGAGGCTATGTAGCTTCGATAGAAAGTTCTGTTGGCTTATTCTTGTGCATACCACTGCTCGATGGCCGTAAGATGATGGCCTAGGACAATTCATGGTCCATTCTCAAGCACATGGATATAGTCATCATTGTCAAAGAAACGCACCACAAAGTAGCCTTTCTCTATAACTATAACTTCGCAACCCGACTTCAATTTCCAATTTTCCTTTGCTCTCTAAATCAAGACTCTGATACTAATGGATCGTTCCAAGAGCTTCACAACTAATGTGCATCGCCAAGGTTTCCATCATTCTGAACTCATCGGCCCCAACAGTCACCGAGGGCCAAAGATGATCATCATCCGTGGGTTTCCCAAATGCCCACTCCATAAATTTGGCAAGCATCAAATCTTCCATAGTGTCTTCTTCTCCTTCGCCGATGTAAATTGTTCGTTTAGCCGTTGTTTGCATTACAGCTGCGGAAAAAGACTTTGTGGCCCATGGACTATATATATGATTTGATACATGTCAAATAAATTAATTGATGAACTTAGAGTTTCACCATTTCTAAGGTTGTATATATTTTTTGAATAGAAAAATTACAATAACAGACCTCAGAGGTTGATGAATAATTGGAGGATCTCTAATTCTTTAAATAATTTGAGAGGAACCTTGTCCTTTTTACTGTATTGTCAACAAATTGACAATACTATCACATCTCCACCAAAATCACACTATTTTTTGATTTAGTTTCATTGCGAGACTAATTTGAACTCGGATTGTTTGATTCGATGCGTGATTGAAATAATTGTTCATGAATAATTATATAATTGGATATTTTGAATGGTTGTATCAGCCGTCAAATCAAATAACCCGACAACTAATATTAATTTAGTTATTCTATCAACAACGAAATCAGAGTGATTAGCTTTGACTTGAATCTATAATACATACTCCCTCCGATTCAAAACATAAGTCTTTTTAGGTGTTGTTTTTTGTTACATAATATAAGTCTTTTTACAAAAGTTGTACATCTGTGGACTAATTTACCCCTAAACCATTTAATCATGCACCATTTAATGTGTAATTCCCAAGTACTATCATTAATTCTTTGTTATTGGGACTTATACCTCCATTGTCAAGTCTCAAGATTATTCATTTATATATGTGGCAAAAGAGACATAAACCACTATTCTAAAATCATGGACAACAAATCATGGCAAAACTGGGCCATTTGTTTATTTACATGAAATGGTTAAAAGAAAAGTACCCGATTCTTGATTTTCTTGAAGCAAGTAATCAATATCTAATTCTAGTAAGGGGCTTCAAACTCTTGGCTTGGATTCACATTTAAATCGATTAATAACGTATGTGTTGAAGATGATCTGATAATCATCGAAATCGAATTACCGGTGGGTTCTATGCTAGGATTGTGTGTCTCATAAAAAAGAACTTCATCACTTTCACTTGTTGGTGGAAGATTGAGGTTAAATTTAGAATTATTACTACTGGAATCCATTGATAAAAAAAAGTGGAGTACATCTAGTTTTAGTTAGTACTCCTTTTAAATACACACGTGTTGAAGAAAAAAAAAATAGTTTAGGCTCCATGATTTTTTTTTATTTATTGTTTGGCCAAATTCAAATTTTAATTTTGCCACCAAAACTTAAAATTTTTTGCCGTGATTTATTACTCCATGGATTTGGATGTTTTCATACTACTCCATGTGTATGTTCTTAGCTAAGCGGCTACTTGGAATCATAAATAATCAATCAAGATTAAGATGAATATTAAATGTAGCAAATGATAGTTGCAAGAAATATTTTTTGGAGTTGTGGATTGTGAGGAGAGATTTAATGTTATTTGGAGTATTAATTAGGGTTATTTTAGTAATTTGGATTAGTATCATAATTTGTGTGAAAACTCTAAAAATACCTATATTTTGAATCAGGGAGTATAAAAGTATCTAAGTAAGAACGAAGATTCGACACGTGGAGGACTTAAGGATGGCTTCAATCAAACCTTGAGAGGTGTACTAGCATAGCAATTAATTTTTTTTGAAATCCAAATGAGCGCTTTTATTAAGGAATCGAAATACGATCGTTAGAGATCGCAGTCATTACACATGGTGGAAAGAATCTATCCCATAACATGGAGGAATAGTTGTGACCACAACTAGCTAAACAATGAGCCACCTGATTACCAGATCGCTTAACAAACGATAATTGGACCGAGGGAAATGATTGAATAGAGAACTTCACCCATTCATATATGGAACCCATCTGAGAAAAGTCCAAATCCGGACATCAAAGATGACTAACCACTTCCAAGCAATCCCCCTCCAGAGTAAAACTGTGAAGACCAAATAGTGAAGCCAACTTCATCCCTTCAATAAAAGCTAAAAGCTCACAGTGAGTAGCGTTAATGCAAAAGAAGCCGTCCGCAACTAGCTATCAAAGATATTCCCATATGGTCACGGATAATGCATCCATAGGCAGCGACACCATTTCTCCAAGAGGCGTCAACGTTAACTTTGAAAGAAGCTAAAGGGGGTGGTAACCAAACCTCCAGAAATGCAGTAGGGTGAGCCATGGTAGTAGAACTCAACTAATGCAACAAAAGGAACTCCGAGTTAGCCACACATGCTTCTGTGAACAAGGAGGAAGGCGGTGCGCGACTATTCCCAAAAACAAAATTGCAGCGGTCTTTCCAAATACGCCAACAAATGTGTGCAAATAATATAGAAATTTTAATTGAGGCTCACTCCATTAAGAAGTGCAGAATGTCCTTGACTCTTACGATTCGCTGAGAAAACAACCACAGCCATTGATCCCAACAAGTCCAAACATTTAGCGCTGCTTCACAGTGAAGAAGGCAATGATCATTTGATTCTTCATTCGCGCCACAAAAGGCACAACTTGGCAGAATCTGAGTTCGTTTTGCGAAATTTTCTCCTGCTGGCAAGCTTCCAAGAGCAGCTCTCCACAAAAAGACAATGATCCGAGGAAGGAGTTGCAGTCTCCATAACCAAATCCAAAACTTCTCTTCAATAGCCGAGGAGGACGATTCAGAGTAACGTGCATTGTGATCCTTATCACCCATTTATGCATGATAGCCCGATCGAACGGAATAAATGCCATTCTTGGCGAAATGCCAAATGAGTCTATCTCGGTATATCGCTACCCCCCAATGGAATAGATCGAATGGCATCAACTTGATGAAGCCGAACAGGTGTCTCGAAAAAGTTTAAATCCCAATTCTGTTAGTCCCAGGTTGAAAGAGATCACTTACTTTAGCAATATTCGTGGCTTGTAACCGAAGACTATCAATTCTGAAGCTTCGCGAGAGTGGAATCCAAGGGTCATTCCAGATATTCACGGCTTCACCGTTCCGCCATTGAAGGCCGAGTTCAAGAACCTTACGCCCTTTGATCAAACTACGCCACACACAAGAAACCCTTCGCCCGCACCTAGCCGAGAGATAATATTTGGCCTTAAGAACCCGAGCAAGTAAAGATTCTGGATTTTGGATAATACGCCAACCTTTCTTAGACAGTAGCGAGAGGTTGAAGCCTTCCATATCGCGAAATCCCAGACCTCCGCGTACTTTTGGCAAGCAAAGATTGCTCCAAGAAATCCAATGAACACCATCAGCTCCGCCCGTCTTACCCCACCAAAATCTACGAATCATCACCATAATATCGTTCAAAAGAGAGCGAGTAAGGTAAAAAGTTTGCATGATATATGTCGGGATACCCTGAATAACAGATTTAATGAGAATTTCTTTCCCGACAGGCGATAAATATTGCTCTTTCCAACCACGAACCTTCTTAGCTATTCGATCCTTGATATAACTGAAGACTTCTAGCTTGTTACGCCAAACTAAGTATGGTAGTCCCAAATATTTTCCATCGCCCCGTCCCCGACGAACACCAAGATCCGAACATAGATCATGTGCTAACTGCTCATCCAAACTTTGCAAAAGAAAATGGAGGACTTTTCATAATTAATAGATTGACCGGAAAATAGTTCATTGTTTGTGAGAATCTTTTTTATAGCCTAAATACCCATCTGATTAGCCTAAAAAAAAGAGCAACGAATCCTTGACGAACAAAATGTGCGTGAGATGTGGTTCAGTTTGGCCAAACCGTAAGCCATTAATAAGCAAGGAATATTGAGCATTTCGAATCATTGTAGAAAATCCTTCAGCGCAGAGAATAAATAGAAAAGGCGATAACAGGTCACCTTGACGGATGCCACGGGATGGATGAATAACAAAAGACGTTTTACCGTTAAGAAGCACATGATATGTGACAGACCGAACACAAGACATGATGAGTGTGCGAAACCGGGCTGGAAAGTTCATCGTTTCCATCATAAGCTCAATATAACGCCATTCCACCCTATCAAATGCTTTCCTCATATCAAGCTTTAACGCACAATGGCGATCGCTCCTCTGCAAACCAACCTGCATGCTGTGAAATGCCTTAAAAGCCACAATAGATTTGTCTGTGATAAGACGGCCGCGAAAGAATGCACTCTGAGATGGGTCGATAACATATGGGAGTACCACTTTCAAACGGTTAACCAAAATGCGGGAAATAAGCTTATAGACAGAGTTACATAAACTGATGGGGCGAAACTCTGTCATATTCAAAGGGGATTTAACTTTGGGAATCAAAACGATAAAAGTGCTATTCAGACCATCAAGATTACGAATCCGTTAAGAAAGCCAAGAATAAAATATGCGACTTCTGGACAAAAAACACTCCAATATTTCTTAATAAAAATAACATGCATACCGTTCGGGCCAAGAGCTTTCTTAGCAGGGAGTTGTTTTAAAGCGGTAAGTACCTCCGCCATGGTAAACGGCTGCTCGAGCAAAGTTAACTGTTGGGCCGGCAACCGGCTGATTTGCAAGCCGCCAAGTGATGATGGGGGCTGAGCCGTAATAGTGTAGATGTCCTCGAAATATTGCTTGAGAGATCATGTAAAACCTGCTCTTTGTCAATAATCTTGCCGGAGGGCCTTTGTAACCGATCAATGAAGTTTCGAGACCGCCTAGAAGATGCCTTGTGATGAAAGTAAGCTGTGTTCCTGTCCCCGTGAAGTAGCCAATCCGCTTTACTTCGTTGCCTCCAAAACTCATCATCAACATCAACGTTAAAGTTAGGTGAATTCCAAAAATCCACGATCTCACCTTGTTTTTCAGCTATTTTTTTCCACAAATCCCCAAACTTCTTGGAACCCCATTTCCTCAACTGTTCCCGAACACGGACGATTTCTCTAAGTACCCGATTCCCATCACCCAAAAAGGGCTTCTTCCATGAGCCCTAAATAATGTCCTTGCATTCCAAGTCTTGTATCCAGAACGGATAAAAATGAGGCAAAGCAAACAATTTTTTCTTGACAAATTTAGTTGAAGTGATTAAAATAGGAACATGATCCGAATGCGATGCAACCAAGTTCTTAACAACCGCCGATGGGAACTTCTGCCGCTAAAGTTAACAAGTGCACGATCAAGTCGCTCCCGAACTAGTGCATCACCCCTACCATTCTGCCACATATACCGACAACCAATAAACCCCAAATCATGAAGTTCGTAATCAGAAACCACATATTGGAAAACTCGAATAAGATTCGGATTCCTATCATTCATGCCTTCTTTTTCAACTGGCGAAAGAAGCTCATTAAAATCCCCCTGCACACAACCAAGGCATCGGAAATAGCGAATACAACTGACGAAGCAACGTCCAAGAATGATGACGTTGCTCGTGGTAAGGTTTAACATAAAAGCCGGTGAATATCCAATTACAATCAGTATTATCCCCAATTATAACATCGATGTGACCACTAGAATTACTGAGCAAAGTAACATTGATAACGTCCTCATGCCAAAAAAGACCTAAACAACCCCCCAAACCACACCGGTCCACCACAATACCAGAAGAATAACCAAGTGAATTACGAATTTTATTCATATCTCGAACCAGAGTTCTTTAAGTTACGATTTGCTCGGGGCTGCCCTAACCCCCGGCAATTCCAACATAGTATACTCACAATTCTTGGCGGGGTTGATCCATGTCAACCTCTGCCATTACAGTGCAATCAAAAAAAACCTAAGGACATAGCCTTCTTAGACGGTAGGGCATGAAAATCCCCATGGTCAACCGACTCATGAGCTAAAACCCTCTTCATGCCCAATCTGCTCGAACCCGAAGAAGTACCAATCTGACCTGCAATCCCTTTTTTCGGCCTGCCCTATTTCTTGATCGAAACCCTACCACATCCAGTTTGGACCGAAACCTCCTGAAGGGAAAGATGCAATTTTTTCAGTCAGTATAGCTTATTTAGGAATATTTATAGCGTCCTTTTTATATAGAGCTCCTTATTCCTCTTTATTAAATTTTGATTTAATTAATTCAGCTGTTAAAAGGGGTCCTAAGAGAATTCTTTTGGAAAAAATTATAAACGGAATATATGGTTGGTCATATAATCGTGCTTACATAGATTCTTTTTATACAAAATTCTTAACTGGGGGAACAAGAGGATTCGCCGAATTAACTCAAAGCCGTAACTTGAGGCAAAGGAACCAAGGACACATCGACCATCTCGGCTTGAACCGGCACAATTTCCATACAACGAGTACCATGCATGACTTCATAACCATTCATTGGTTGAACCATCTCAATAATATTAGTATCACATGAGGGCTTAAAGACATTGGGGATAGGGGTACCTGAAGTGTGAGCCGGCTGCCCTGCCACGTCCGCGGCTGTGTCCGGTGCAGGAAAATTCGAGTCGCCCCCAGGAAAAAAATTCTCACGTAAAACTCCTTGTTTCGACGTCGGGTGAAGATATTTGCCAAAGGGTAGATTGTCCTTTTCTTCCTCTGTCGCTTCCGAGACTTGCAAACAACACATTTTCAGGGTGTGATCGATAAGCCCACAACGACGACATACATGAGGTAACCGCTCATACACAATCAAACCAGAAAGCTTTCCATAATTCGGGGTGTCAATAATCATACGTCGTCTGATAGGGAGCGAAACATCAACAGACACCCTAAGTCGAAAGAACTTCTCACCTAACCTCTTGTTTTCCCTAACTTGAACCTCCCGGCAATGGCAGAACGATTGTCCAATGCGGAAACCCACAAGTAAAGTGTAGCAGTCCCTGTGATACCCCCCTCCCATACTTGAATCCAAAACTCTGAAAAAAGAAAAGACCTCGTCAGAAAAATTCACACTCGGGGTCCACTAGGCCACAACAAACAGACATTCATCAAAACACCATGGACCATCACACAAGACAAATTCCGCATCTTGCGGATTAGTGAAAAAGATTTGAAAGACATTGGACCACAAACGAGTAACCGCAAACTGATGGCACCGCCAAGACTTCGTCATAGAAATTTTGAGATTTTTAACGGGGATATCAACAACCGATATGAACTTACCAACAAGACTCATTCAACATTCATCAACACCTTTTGAAACATCCGCATCAGTAACCTTAAGAACTTCCGCTTCGTGATCATTGATAGACAGGGATTGCAAGAGACTTTGGATGCTCTCGCGGTCCATGTTTATCGGTGAGGCAGTGGCAAACGGAAATTTTTTTAGTAAACCCTAGGCGTGTGGAAGAAAGCTGGTTGCGGTGCCCTAGGTAGGGATTACTACTACATAGCAATTAATTAAGAGACTCCTTTTTTTTTGAAGCCCGATTGGGCGGGTGGCCCATATAGGGGAGAGAGAAGTGCCTCAGACGAGGAGAAGATATCCCTAGAAAGGGAGATTAAAGCTTGCCGCACGCAGACAAAGAGTATCGAACCCACGACCTCAAGGTCGTGAGCAGACGCCTGCCCCATTGGGTTAGGACACCTTTGATTAATTAAGAGACTCGATTGTTGTGTTTCCATAAATTAATGAAGCAAAATTAATAAGTAAATATTGACGCAGCTAATTTCTTTATGAGTTCATGTATCTATAATATACTACTATAAACTCCGGAAGTAAATGATTACGGACGCCAACCTGTTTTTCCTTTTAAAAAAAAACAAACGTCTAGATGTTTATTGACATATATTACCTCCATATTATTTGCGACATCTAATAAAAATTTAAAAAAGCAAAAATAAAATATTTTTTTAGTAAAAATATAAATATTAATCTTTTAAATATAATTTGTATAACACTAATTCTATTTAAGAGAGTAATATTGATATTTTATTTAAAAATAGCTTATTTTTAACTTCTTTAATTAACACTAAAACACTTATATCATTGAAGTGATAATTAAATTCCAGTAGTAATTGATTAGGGATGCACCATCAAGGAGTACCATCACTTGAATAGTTGAATTTTCTCCATCATATTCAACATAGAAAGTTTACATAAATAAAAATCCAAATACTTGACAGAAAAGAAAAGGTGGATTTTATTTATATCTAAATTAAACATTTAAACAGTACAAACAAAAGTTAAATTTCATAATCACAGTCCACTATAGCCAATCAACTTGGTTAGACCAAATGTTATGGCCATAGCAAGCCAACCTCCAAAAAGAACCCTCATAGAGGACCTTATTGGTGATGCCTTCCCTAAAACCGCCCCTAACCACCCAAAAACCACCAAAGCCACCGTGACCGCCGCGATCATCGCCCCAAGCCTCACCTTATATTCCCTAATGAATGATGCAGTTAACAGTGGAACCATTGCACCAACTGAAAATGCAAGAGCTGAGGCAGCAGCAGCTTGTACTGGATTAGGCAAATTCTCTTTCTCTCCTTCATTATCTTCCACGTGTCTTTCTAAACCGGTGTCCGCCTTTCTTTTGTCTCTTTTCATTTGAGCCAACTCTATGTCGAGTTGCGAATAAACGGAGACAAACTCCCCGATGGCCATAGAACATGCGCCGGCTACCAACCCAGCAAATCCAGTTAGGATCATGGCCTTAATATCTTGTTTTACAGCTCCAACTCCCATCATTAAGGACGCGGTGGAGATTAATCCGTCATTAGCTCCAAGCACCGCTGCACGAAGCCATTGTGCCCTTTGTGAGTAGTCGAATTCACTTTCTTCGTGATCATGTTGCGCTACTTCTCTTTCCAGGTCGTTGACATGGAAAGCAGTTTTAGCATGATCTTGATGATTGCTTTGATTGGAAGCCATAAATAAGAAAACACTAGAATTTAATTAATATGTTACAAGGAAAAATTTAAAGAGAGGAAATGAAGATGAAATGTGGTGAACACACGCCTTGAAGGTCTCAATTTATAGAGGAAAAATCTTCTAATTAACTAGTGGAGGTAAAAGCTGGGGCACTAATAAGGCAAAGCCATTTTTTGAGCTAAAAATCATGGCTTTTTTCTTATAAAATTGAAATTGCTTTATATGATGAAGAAACCTTTTTTCTCATATCTTATCAAGATGCAAGTTGCGGTTCCCTTCTTTTTAGAAATAATTAATGACAAGCAATTCTAAAAGTTGAAATAGTGATGTTACAGCCTTTTGTTAAACCATTTTTTTCTTGTTCTCGCCCGAGAGAAAATAGGAGTTGCACATGTTCAAGAAAATATGAGGGAAAACCGTTTGCGGTGGTTTGAACACATAAAAAGAAGACTTGGAGACACTTCAGTTCCGAAACTTGAAGGATGAAGGCATGAGATTGTAAGAGGTAGGGAAGGCCAGGGACGAAGCCCCTCGAGATTTTTAAAAATACTACTAGGTATAGAAATTTTATGTGTAGTTGGGAAAATTTTATCAGTTTCACCCCCAAGATTTTTTTTGCCGTTTTTATATGTAGTTCGACATACTGTTGCAGTTTCGTCTCCCAACATCAAATTCTTGGCTTCGTCCCTAGGGAAGGCTGATGAAGGTTTAGACCGAAGTCATCAAGAATGATATGAATTTGTTAGACTTAAATGAGAGTATAATATTTGATAAAAGGAAATGAGTGAATGTATTAATGTGAACGATCACACATAAATCTTATATTGATTCACACAGAAATTTTATAGCCGACACCAATTACTTGGGATTAAAACTTTTTTTTGTTGTTGTTGTTGTTCTCGGCCATGCAAATGAAATGTTACAATGAAAATGTGAGATCAACAAAAGTTAAGGTTTTAGCGTATGTACCATAAGATATTGAGAGTTATCAATGAGGGTTAAAAAATTAAGAACCTAGAGCAAGAACAATATTAATGTGGATTAGAATGGAAAGATTTACCAAGAATCATTTGGACTATTAAATTTGTTGCAGCATTAGTGGTTGAGCTTCGAATTTTTTACTTTAATGAATGAATGAATATTGTTGATGAGTACTTAATGCGGTTAAATAAAAGATGAAATCGGAGAAAACAGAAAGCAAAAAAAATGTGAGTATAGGAAACACGAATAAAACATGAAATGATTAGAGAAACTGAAAATTAAACATGAGGAAATGCTTCTGATGGACGCCTTCTGTCTCACTATTTCTTTTGTTATACTCCCACAATTACATAATATAAATCGTTTAGAATATATAGCGAAAATTAATAAAAGAAAATAAAGTATTGTTTTGGTCAAAATATCAATATTACTCTCTTAAATAGAACTAGCGTTATACAAGTCATATTTAGTAATATCGATATTTTGACTAAAAAGTATATTTGTTTACTTCTTCAATTTTTTCTACATGTTCCAAACGACTTATATTATTGAATGGAGGGAGTATTTCTTTGAAAAACAAAATTTAAATCACATAGCTTCAAATACACTTTCTTTGTCTTGATATCCGATCTAAGGAAGTCTGTTTGGATTTATTAGGGGTAATACAAGCATGAAAAGTGCTGTTCTAATGATCTTGAAGTGTACGTTATTATGGGAATAGTTTATTTTTCTATTTCGAGTGTGCTATATATGCTTATTTTTTCCTTTTATTTTTTTTTATAATTCTAATTCTTGGCTTTTAAATATCCAATTTTCTATAATAATAAACTCACAAGTTAATAACATTCAATTTGAGAATGAACGAATATCTCATTTCTTTTAATTTGAGAGAGGGATATAAATTCTCTTTCCCATAATTATGTCCTCATTCATCTTCTTCTTATAATATCACTAGCAATGGCAAGTGGGTTCGGCCCACCTGCGACTCGCCCTGCCTCGTTCAATTCGTTCCACATTTGGACTCGTTTAAACCCGTGATGACCCACGGGTTAAGTGGGTTTTGCAAACGACACGGAGTGAGTTGACCATCCAAGAAAAACTGAACCGACTCACTACGTCCCATAAAAAACCCACACCCACACCCACACCCGCCCGTCACCAAACCCATACACCCGCCCGCCCCGCTAAGTACCCTCTCCAACCCAAAAACCCCGTTTACACAATTACCTACAAATTAGCCGTTATTTGTTGTGGCCCCACCCCACTCCCACCCACCAACCTATCTGTTAGACAGTCCCCCCAAGCCACTGCCAAGCCCAACACATTTTCCGATTTTGTCAAGAATTGCTCGTCATATTTTGTTATTAATAAAATCACTAGAGCTTCATGTTAAATCCCCATATCTATATTTATTTCTAATTTATATTTATAAAAAAATTTACAAAAACACCCAACCCGCCAAATCCAACTAACCCACCAGGTTAACCCATGACCTGATCCACATTTGACGGGTTTTCCAAGTGGGGCGAGGTGGGTCCGCCCATATTCAGATTTGGACCTAGCACGCCTCACTTCTTTGACTGGTCAACCCCGCACCGCCTTGCCCCGCCACTATTTCCGACCCGCCCCGAACTCGCCGGGTTAACCCGTTTTCCATTGCTAAATATCACGCCACGTGACTCACCACTCTCAACACTAAAACATCTACCGTCAAAGCCGTTTAACAATGTTGGAAAGGTTGTGATGCGTGTCACAATATTATAGAGATGCAATTTAACATGTTAGTAGTGGTGGGTCACGTCGCGTAATATTATAGGAGAGATAGAGATAAGAACGTAATCATGGGACATAGATTTTCTAGCCATTTGGGAGGGGAGGGTTCACCGGGATTTGTGCGGGTGTGCAACACTTGAGCAGAAGAACTTGCTTGTCATGAGTATAAATAATAAATTAAATAGGTATTGTAAAAGTGTCATTTAATATATATATATATATATATATATATATATATATATATATATATATATATATATATATATATATATATATATATATATATTTTCCACCATAGCTATTATTAAGCTCAAAATAATCTTCTTCTTGAAGAGTATCCATAGGCGATGGCCTAGAATAATAATATCTCTTTTGAGTAGGCTTAGATGCCCATTTTTCATTGACTACAGCATTGATATTATCATCTGATTCCTTTATTATTACATTGATATTATCTTCACTAGATGATTCATCAGAATCCCTACCAAAAGGGTTTATATCATTATCACTTAAAGTATTTAAACTTAAATTAGCTATTTTCCCTCTCAGGATTTCTGCTAATTGTTCAGTTACTTCTTCTTCCCAAGGAGAAGATTTTCTACACTTAAAATCTTTTATTTCAGGAGGGCTTTGTAAATTAGCCTCTATTTTAATTGGTTCAACGGTTTCTGGTTTAACCAGTGCTATATTACTATTCATTAATGTTATAACATTGTCTATTTTCTTATGTAAAGAAACCATTTGCTCTCCTAATATATTTAAATTAAGATTAGCAAAATTATTTTGTTGTATCAACCCATTTATGTGTTTAGTAGTAACACTAAGAGTTTCATCTTCAAAATTTTTTGACAAAGCTAAAAAATCACATTTGTCCATTTTAAAAGATTGTAACGGAGGATTAACATCCTTTATAATTTCACCATTTAATAATTTATAATTTCTTTCTATAACATTTATATAATCTTGAATATAGGTAGAATAAAACCAAGGAACAAAATATATTATTTTGTCATTTAATTCACAAAATTCATAGAATTCTTTCTGAAATTCCTTTTGTCTGATTTTATCAAAATTATCAAAGAACCATGTTCTAAAAAGTTCCCATTTGTGTAATTTAAATTCATTCATAATCATTTTTCTGGCTTCTGAGCCAAAACTAAAATCAATTTTAGGTTTACTATCCATTACCTAAATTATAACTCATTTGAGACAGAGTCTCTACATCCTTCTTATTATTAAAGGCTCTCAATATATTATCATCATGTAATTTTAACCCATCAATTTTATTATCTTTGACAGATTCATTGCTACTATCATCTTTTCTATCCTCTCTAATATAAGAGGTAGATAATCTAGATGGTCCAAGATTTTCTTCAAAAATTCTTGAGGGTCCAGGGATATCTGGATCTAATGGATATATAAAAGATATATAAGATTTTGGGGTTGTTGATCTAGAAATATCTTTCAATCTATTATTATTTCCAAAATTTAAAGTTACAGATCCTTCTGGAGTCTGAACTACATTCAATAAATTTGTCTGTATAACAGGCTGAGGTTTCATAGCTCTTTCTATTTGCCAATTATCAGGGAAAGTTATTTCATCCCATTTAATAGACCTTCTAGTAGTTATATTAGATCTACTAAAATTAGTCTCAATTATAATTGTTTCATTTAGCTTTTTATCTGCTAATTTACAGTGAGGATTTAAAGTATATAAAGGCTTAAAATAAATCCTATAACATATACAAATTACTTCAGATCCTGAAGCATAATTATATCCATGAGTCTTAACATTTAATGTTAAAGCATCCAGAATATTACTATCAGTTAATGAAAGCTGTAAATTTGGATAAACATTCAAATATACTGGTCCATGTGCTAGACTGGATTGTAAAACACCCATGATAGATTTCTTCCAATCAAGATTTCTCCCATCTCTTAAAGCTGCTATAAAACTTTCAGGTAAACCTTCTAAAGTTAAAGGTTTAAATGCTACCTGTACTAATCCAATATGAATAAATTTATGGTCTGAGTACCTATAAGGTCTTATATCATTTTCATTTAATAAATGAACAATCATTTCTTCATTATCTAAGGAAATAGATTCCTCTGTTGTCTTAACAATTTGTTTTAAACCCAATTTTTCAAAAGTTCCTAACTGGTAAATTGTCCTAGGTTCAACCTTAGGAATTGTCCATCTATTTAATAGTTCCAAATTCTGAGGTATCTCAGATTCTTGAGTCACACTGTTTTTAACAGTTGGTCTATTGTTTATTATGCTTTTAAACTTAAAAGACATTTTCATAAAACTCATGTTGAATTATGAACATCATAATAAAACTATTCAAAACTTCTTGGCTCTGATACCATCAGGGGGTCAGGATCTTTAAGCTACCAGCATATATGGTAAATTTTACAGATTATGCCTAGTATGAGAAGCCATTTCAGAACTCAACAGCCACTACACAGCGCCCTAACGCCTTCATCCTCTCAACGGCTTAGCGGGCTAAACAGACTTAACAGTAGTTCGGCCATAATTTTCTAAAACCAACCTTCATACTTAATCATATTCTAACCATAACGCCAGATTTCTCAGAAACCCCTAGTCCTAAGACATCTTTGTTATGGAGTTTCTATAATTTCATTAATCAGCCATAATTCAACACAAGAGAATTTAGCCTATAAGGCTCATAAACAAAATAAATTTAAAATTAAACAAAAATAAAAACAAAAATTAAATACTTACAGAAATTTAAAGAGAAGCCTGCCCTGGATAATATATGAGAAATACCTCAATAATATGGGTAATAATATTTCTGAGATTTATAAGTCTCAAAGGTATTACCTATATTATTGGGTAATACCTTTGAGACTTATAAATCTCAGAAATATTATTACCCATATTATTGAGGTATTTCTCATATATTATCCAGGGCAGGCTTCTCTTTAAATTTCTGTAAGTATTTAATTTTTGTTTTTATTTTTGTTTAGTTTTAAATTTATTTTGTTTATGAGCCTTATAGGCTAAATTCTCTTGTGTTGAATTATGGCTGATTAATGAAATTATAGAAACTCCATGACAAAGATGTCTTAGGACTAGGGGTTTCTGAGAAATCTGGCGTTATGGTTAGAATATGATTAAGTATGAAGGTTGGTTTTAGAAAACTATGGCCGAACTACTGTTAAGCCAGTTTAGCCCGCTAAGCCGTTGAGAGGATGAAGGCGTTAGGGCGTTAAGGCGCTGTGTAGTGGCTGTTGAGTTCTGAAATGGCTTCTCATACTAGGCATAATCTGTAAAATTTACCATATATGCTGGTAGCTTAAAGATCCCGACTTCGATATATATATATATATATATATATATATATATATATATATATATATATATATATATATATATATATATATATATATATATTCGGTTTGATTTGGATTATAAATTTTTTCAAACCAAACCGAAAGTTCGATTTTAATTTAGTCAAAACTAAAATCAGTCCAATATACCGCTCAAATAAAAAAATCGATTTGAATTGGTCGATTTCATCTTTTCCTGAAAACCCTATGTACAATGGTAGTAGAATGGTAGAACTAAAATCTACGCGTCAATGGGAAAATATTAACTAATTACGAGTAAATTTCATACGTCTTACAACTTCATATAGATAATATGTGGGGATATTAGGTAACTAAAGTGAAATCAAGAGTTGCAAATTAAGCAATGAAAAATCTTTTTCAAGAGAAAAATGTTTTGTTTCTATTATACATACTTCCAATTCTACCTCGTCAAGGTAAAAGAGGAAGACTACAATCACACGAATAATATATAGCAATTCAAAACGTCAAAGTTTATCAAAGTTTCATTCACTATTTAAATTAATTTCTTCATTGGAGCACTTAAATTAATATTTCAATTTAAATAACCAAATCCTAATGGACATCTAATACTTTCTTTTTCTTTTTCTTTTTATAGAAGAGGACATCTAATCTTTGACTAGAGTAATTAATAAACACAAAGTAAACAAATAAATAAAAGCATGGACAAACTTTTCTTTGTTAAATCATATCGTGAAATCCTTTTTGAATAATTCCATCTTTTTTGACACCCGTTAACCTAATTAACAAGTCACCAACAAATCTGAGATGGATTGGTGAAGAGGATAGCACTGGTCAAAATGAATAAAGTGAGGATTAGATATCATTAGTGAATGTTTAGGAGTGTGGATTCCACACGAACACCACCAACTCTCATTATTTTATTGCGCGGGTACCTTTAAACTATTCAATTCTTTTTCTCCCCTTAAATAAAAAAAAACGTTAAATTTTGCGCCCTGAACTGTTTAGACGTATAAACCCACCCCTCTCCCTTTCCCTTCAATTTTCTACGTTACATCGTGACGGAAGTCCAAAAAGAGGGCATTTTGGACAATCCTTTAGAGACAAAAAAAAATGAAAAAAATTAGAAAAGAATTGTCCAAAATGCCCTCTTTTATTTATTTATTTATTTTTGTAAATGATTGTCCAAAATTCTCTCATATTCCTCTGTCCCGATGTAAGAGAAAAAAATGGACGGAAGGAGCATGATTAATACGTTTGAACAGTTTAGGAGAAAAAATTTGACGTTTTTCATTAGAGAGTTAAAAATCAGAAAATCGAATATGTATGGACTATTTTTACTCTATTTTATATATAGACCCCAAATCCTTGTATTGGCGTGTGGGCATCTTTCTATTCTTATTTATTCTTCTTATTATTAATTTTAATAAATAAACTATGTAACTACTAAATCTAAGAATTGCATGTTAGGTAATTAAATTACGTCTATGTACAATAAATGGTAAATCATTCCAAAAGGTAAGCATGCTAAACGAACATTATGTATTATGTGAAGGACTAATGCCTTAAATACAATGTAAACCCAAGTGAAGAATAATTGTTTTTACTATTTTTTCAACTCGACCAGTTCCTACCTAACGAAGCGTAATTCAAGTGGCAAGAATTTTTCACTTTTATTCGATAGGTCGAAAGTTCGTGTCATATTAGAGAAAAAGTGGAAAATCACCGTTAATCCTCTTATGACATGTTTAAAAACTCAACTGGTTCCCCCGTTTGCTTTGAACTTTCCTTGGATAAAATATTTTCTAAGTCGAATCAAGACTACTCTACACCTGATTGTATAAAATGTCCTGGATATTTCACTTAATGGGGGATACCTGACTTGAATTTTTTTAGCTACTAAATTTTGCTTCTTCATTCGCACTTCTATCTACTCCCTCTATTCCTCAATATAAGACGTTTATGACATTTTGAAAAAAATTAAGGAACTCAAACAAATAGTAATATTTCCACCATAATTCCAATAATACCCCATCCTTCCTCCCTCTCTTTTACTTTTTTAATAAAAGATATGTTGAGGGTATAATTGGATTAAATTGTTGACACCTAATAAAAGACATGTAAATAACAATTAATTTGGATATATACATTAAACGACAATTAAATGAGAATTGAGAGAGTATATTCTATCACCATGATTTGTTGTTTTGTTTTTACATGATCAGATAAAAGGCATTTAATCCAACAATTGCAAGTGTGGAAAAGTTTGTCTGCTCCATAATTTCAAAAAGGCTTTGACCTAATTGGTCTCCTAAAAGTTCGAAAGAATATGCCTTCTTTGTTTGGACATGATTGTATAAGATTGGGAAGTAAGGATTAAGATTGTCTTTTTCACAGGAAAATAAAAAAGAAAAGAAAAGAAAAGAAAACTAAAGGATTAATCCCCGTGCATGTCCTAATTTATGTGCTCAATTACTTAAAATTTGTTATGTGAACAATTTTTTTCTATTATCTATACACATGTTGAATTGTGATTGGTTGGATACAAAGATGAGGACATATACGAGACAGAAGATTTTTTGCCAATTTAGATAGACCGAATTTAACCTCATCAGGTTGAAAGTTAAAAAAAATTTCTCGTAGAACCATTCTAAAACGGTCAAATCTGTCTTTCACACTCAAATATTTCGTCCAATTTTAACCCTACTTGTAGAAATAGAACCGGTTCTGCTGATGGAATCAAAACTAAAGTTTTAAATATACAAGGTGAACTAAAATCCTTTAAGATAATTTTAGAAAAAGTTTATACGTTGAAATTAATTTTGTTCAGGCATGAATTCAAGACTGACAGTGGTCGAGTTCAAGCTATCTAGGTGTGAGCCAATTAAACCAATAGTATATACTACTACTCCCTCAATTCCTAACTATAAAACTTTCATTACATATTGTGAAAATAAAAAAATTAAAAATTAAGATGTTTTTATGATTAAAATATCAATATTACTCTCTTAAATATGACTTGTATACCACTAATTCTATTTAAGAGAGTAATATTGATATTTTAATTATAAAAACATCTTAATTATTGCTTTATTAATTTTTCGTAACATTTAACGAAAGTCTTATATTTAAAAATGGAAGGAGTACTCGAATTTGCTTTCAATTTTTTCCAAAAATAGATGACATCAATATACGATGAACTAAAGGGTCAGTAGGAGATAAAGGGATCACTATCTTATCTTTCTTTCTTTTTCTCTCTTCTCTTCCTCTTGAGGTTTTCTTCATTTTCTAATTTTTATGGCTAGAGTCAACCAAAAGCTTCGACTTTCAGTCGGTTCTTGGTTGAATCTAGCCATCCTTCTTCCACTTTTTTTTGTCTTCATCCCCTTCTTTTGCCGTAAATCATAATGGATTTTTTTCAAGCCATTATTATTAAAGATTCAAGACTCATATGCAAGACCTACTTCAGATCCTTCCAGATCTGGAGTTTCTCTCTAAACCTGGAGTTGTTTTGGGCCCTTTCTCAATTTTCTTCATTTTTCCGAGACAATTTATGGGACGGTTGATACGCTCATGGTCTCGTAGATTGTTGATTTCTAAGAAAGGTGTTGAAACTAATCCTGCTACTGTTATTTCAGGATCTCGGAGAAGTTACGAAATTTTTTATCATGTATTTGTTTTTTCTACTGTTTTTGTGTTGTTTACCTAGTCCGGAGTGTAAACTTTTATCTGTTATCATGGTGTTTACACCATGTATAACTTTTATTTTTCTTGTATTTTCGTTTTATCTTTTGATTGTAATAGCTTTTCGCTATTTTATGATTAATTAGTAAATTCTTATTTAGCAAAAAAAAAAACTAAAGGGTGAGTAACCCTACTGAAGTCCTTTTACATAATAATCTTTATTTTTTTGTTTTTTTCCTGATAGTGATAGGTGTGGAGGAAGTTTTGGGGCACATCCCCTAGGTGTCACTGAGGTCCCCGAGCGCAGAGCCATGCACCATAAATTAAACAAAGGTAACCAGACCCAGTAGCGAAGATCCTCGCCCCCGAAATTTTTAAAAATATAATTAGATATAATAAATTTTATATGTAGTTCAAAATATTTAATCAAGTTCACCTCTAACATTTTGTGCGGCATTGTTCAAATATGAAGTCCCACATCGAGTGCCTAAGGAAGATCCAAATAACATATAAACTCATGAGTTAACACCTCTCCTTGACAATTGGTATTGAGAGGATATAGAGGCCCATGAACTAATTTTTACAGGTATACTGTTACAAATTTTCATCTCAACCTACAAGTCCCGACTTCATCACTGATCAGCCCAGGCTCCTATCTCGATAATTACCTGTGACCTTAAGGAAATGAAAGAAGAGGGGAAATCCAGGAAGAATATTCCGTTTATAATGCTCATGCTAGAGAATCTACAAAGCCAGTATTTTTTGAATGTCAAACAATGTTGGGGTTAATTTTGGTCCCTAATTTTTTTTTAACCTTTGTATACTCAAAAATCCTCTCTCCGCGAAGATTCCAAAAAGATCCGTGTGCTTATAAACTTTCTCTTTGGTGATTTGAATTCCGAACTATCAATTAGTAAGCTTGCAAGTGGGGGTGGGTGGGGAGTTGGGGTTGATCCGGTTCGGATATGAACCCATAAAAATGATGTAGATACGACACTCACATTAGGTCCGTTTATCAAATTCGAATCTAGATCCGTTTTAGAGGTACTTAAGCGGACTCGGATCTAGAACATTAAGTAGTGAATCCGTTAAAATCTTAGAATATCCTATTAGGAGTACTTAAGCGGACTCAGATCTAGAACATTAAATCCACCATCTAAATTTTTTCTTAACTAGTAGATGATCGTAAGGCTTTAGAATTCTTCTTAAACCCTAATCAATCATCTCAACGTCTCCTGCAAGTTTCACTTTATTATTGATTGAATTCAAAATCCCTTCACATGCTTTTCCCTGGCCTTACTTGCAAATTGCAAGTAGGTTACTGTGAAATTGCAAGTAGGTTGCAAATTGTCCCGGGTTCGATACCCTCCCTAAGCATGGGGTAAGCTTTAATTGTCTCCCTTCTAGGGTACTCTTCTCCTCTTATGAGGTGTTCTTCTCCGCTTTGCGGTTGGTTCTCTCCCCTTTGGGGTTCCTCCCTCGGGCGTTCAAAAAAATAAAAAAATAAAAATTCTGAGAAAAAATGACAATTCTCTCTACAAAACCTCTCTACGGTAAAATAATATTAGGAAAGTGATACTATACTCAATTAAAATATCTAAACATAAAGCCAATAATATCTAGGAATCCCGAAATTTGTGATGTTTTTTCTTTCCGTTTTGTATATTCATATACATTTTGTTTTACATTAATCTTGACTCTTGAGAAAAAAAATCCACATGGTGCGGATTTTCTTCAAGGTCTGAAGAAAATGGCTTTGTCCAGCTGAATTAACATAGCAGACAAATTATGTAGCACTTTAGAAAGTTTCTCGAATATGGAAAGTTTCAGACTTTAGAAGTTTTCTTGAATATGGAAATTTTCAGAAGGCAATCTCTCACTAAAAAAGAAGGGAAAAAACATGAACAATGTAGTTAACTCGTAGAATCGTATACGATTCTAGAAAATTAAAACGTGTTGAATCGATGATATAATCACAATCTAGTAAAAATAGGGTAGAAATGTTGAATCGGCTAAAAAGAAGCGCCCAACTATAGCCAACCAAGACAGTCAAACTCGAGACTCTATCTAGGCATCGGAATGGCGAAAAAAGATCATAGGATCATAGAATCGTAACTCGGATAGTAGAGGCAAAAAAAATCCTCTGTCCCCGTTCTTGTCCCCCGGCCAATCACAATTCACCTTGTGTATATATAATTGGAAAAAATGTTTATGTAGTAAATTCTGATTGGTTGGGGACAATCACAATTCACCTTGTGTATATATAATTGGAAAAAATGTTTATATAGTAAATTCTGATTGGTTAGGGGACAGGGATGGGGACAAAGGATTTTCACCCGATAGTAGATCATACTTAATTTAAAAAAAAACTAATTAATTCAGTAATCTCCTAGTTTCTCTAGATAAAATCTAAAATTTTCCAGAAACTTATCATATTTGTTAGTATTAAACAGATATTCATCATATGAAAGAGGCATAGGAAAATGATATTATATTCTAAAACCAACTTCTACTATAAAAAATTTTACCGGAAAAAAATAGAAAAGAAATATAATTAGGTATTGACAAATTGGAGCAATCTAAATTCAATTCTAACATTGATTATTTGATTCAATAACTTAATCGATCAAATTAGAGTCTATGGTTTCGAATTACCTTTTCGTTGTTCCAGCTATGGAAGATAAAGGCAAAAAAGGAAATTGGTAACGATCGAGGAAGAGAAGAAATTGGCCGGCAATTGAAATTGGATAGGTTTGAAACGATTGACTAAGCCACATAGTTGAACAGAGAAAATGGAACCGCGGAGTTTGAGTTGATCAATTTTTTTTATCTAAAATGAAAAATCAGATTTATTTTTTTAAAATCGGGTCGGTTGAGCTAAAATCCGACTCGAACAAGAAAATAGCTAACTCGGGGTTGACTCATATGATCCTACGTTTTCGAGTCCGATCCCATGAGTTTACAACGATCCTACATGATAATCGATCCTACGTAGTCTAACACGTAAGGCCCTTTAAAACTCGTAGAATCGTAGAATCATACAAGTCAACTTGCGAGTTTGATTGCCTTGTTGCCAATGATATGATGATCTTAAGGAAAGCAAAAGGCGGCCCGATCCGTACATGATTTTTTTGAAAGGTTTAAATTTGAAGCTTTGAGTGTGAAAGAATGTGACAAAACTATTTACTTCAAAAACTTTTTTAACTCGTTTTGAATCCCCGTGGTGGTCGGAAACTTCCGAGAAGAGTTCCTCATACAAATGAGAGCCTCTACACGAAGGTGGACAAATGGGTAGAGGCAGAGGAGGTCGTCCAAAAGTGGAAAGACATCGATGGCGAGAGATAATCAGGTGACAGGAGACCTGCCCGAAAGGTTGATACAAGGAATGCCACGAACGAGATTGAAAAGACAAGAAAGTGGGTTTAGCGGCCGAAAGATAGATCTTCCCTTAAAGTCAGGCTACACACCACTAAATTCCAATGAGATTGATCTCTAATTGGAGCTCATAAAAGAAATTGAAGAAGCCATAAGAAAAGGTCAGTTGAAAGAGTTTATTGGAGAAAAGCCGCTCAGAAAGAGAACAACTTAAATGTCGCTCGGGGAAAGAAGTCACCTGGCCCTCCCTTCTCAGGTAGTCAATAAGGTGAACTTGTGGGAGCTCAACCTAAAAAATAGAAATTTATAAGTGATGAAATCTTTGATGTTAACGATTAATGACAATGAGCGGCTTATGCGAAGAACTCTTGTAGACAGTTCGACCAATGTGATCTTTGAGGACACCCTGACAAACATGAAACCCATCTCAACTTGTTGAAGCCCAAGGCAGTTAAAACCTATGGATTCACGGGGAAGTGCATCAAGACTATGGGATCTATAGAGATATGAGATAAACTTTTTCTACAGTCCAAAAAATATGAATGAAACTCAACTCGAAGAAGTGCACATTCAGGGTACCTCGGCTCGGGTAAGTGTATGGGGTTTCTGGTGTCCCAAAGAGGTATAGAGGTTAACTCATACAAGATACAAATTATTTAGGCCATGAGACAGCCCACCAGTGTCAAGGAAATTAAAAGGTTGAACAGAAAACTAGCAGCACTAGGCGAATCCTAGCTCGTGTCGAGGTGTGGGGGCTTCAGTTCTACCAAATATTTCGGAAGGCCAATGGGTTCGTATGGACTCCCGAGTTTGAAAAAAAACTTGGTGGGTCTTAAAGATTATCTCAGCAAACCCTCGATGTTGGTTAGTTCAGATTATCTCAATCCCATTACAAGAGAAGATCTATATACTTATACCTAGAAATAACAGACTCATTGGTTAGTTCAGTCCCTATCGCAGAGAGAGGAAATACCACTACAAGAAAAACGCCTATTAGCTACGGTTGATTCCGTAGCTAATCCGTAGCAAATACACGATTAGCTACGGAAATAAACCGTAGCGATATTCGCGTCGCTAAAATAAATTAACTACGGAATATTAATCCGTAGCTATTTGGCTACGGAAATTCCGTAGTTAACTTTCACTCGGGTCACTTAAAATGGGTATGGTAACGACGGATTTGCCACGGAATACTTTTAATTTAACTACGGAATAACTACGGTATTTATTTGTTATTTTTAAAAATAAATTTACGTAGCTACGGATTTGCTACGGAATATTTTTACGGTATCTATTTATTTTTTAATAATAAATTTTATTAGCTACGGAATTTTTTAATTTAATTTAATAGTTGGCTACGGATTTGCTACGGAAATATTCATTTAAATAATTGCTACAGATTAGCTACAGAAATATTCATTTAAATAACATAAAATAGAATTATTTCCGTAGCTAATCTGTAGCTATTAGGTACGCTTTTTTACAATAAAATGAATATATGCTACTAGCTCCCTGCCAAAACAGAATTGATACCAAACAATTTTTTTGCACAATCTGCCTTAAGCTATTATTTCAAGCCAACTAAGCCAAAAACGTCGAGCACAATCTAAGTGAAATACTTAATACAATCCAAACAAAAAGATTAACACAATCCAAGCCAAAAGCCTAATACAATCAAAGTGTTCAAGTTTAAAAACTATCCAAACAACAAACTTAAAACATCCAAGCAACAAACTTAAAACAAATGTCATCTAAAGGCGGTAATCATCTGCAACGATCGTCTAAGTCATCTATGGACTCATCTCCGTCATCGTCATGACTGTCATCATCGATGTCCAGCAATCCAAAATCAACGGGAACTCTGACATTGCTCAATTCAAGAATTTACTTTTGCATCTCTATGATCTTCTTCAACTTTTTGTCAAACTTCCCCTTGATCTTCGTCTCAATTGTTTTGGTCAAATCTGTTACTCTTATGTTTATTTAAGAAACTAAACTCATATTCCTCAATTGAATAAAGAACAACATTATAAAGAAAAATAATATTAATATTAATATTAATAACAATAACTATATTAATAATAATTGAAATAATAAAAGAAAAAAGGAAGACAGAAAAAGAAAAATAATTACCTCCATCGAAGAAGCCGACAGTGGTGAGTAGCGGTAGTAGCCGACGGTGGTATCTCGACGGACCAACAGCCACATCAAAGAAAAATAATATTAATATTAATAACAATAACTATATTAATAATAATTGAAATAATAAAAGAAAAAAGGAAGACAGAAGAAAATAATTACCTCCATCGGAGAAGCCGACAGTGGTGAGTAGCGGCAATAGCAGACGGTGGTATCTCGGCGGACCGACAAAGTAGCACAACAATTAAATTGACGGAAATTGTAGAACAATAATAAAAGCTAAATTACACATAGAAATTTACAAACAAGTGTTAAATACCATTGAGCGTTTGCCATTTGCTGGTGGATCGTTGAGCACCAACCAATGCAAACGAGTGAGCAAAAGCAAAGTACAAAGCTAAACATAGGTGAAGAAGAACTAAGTTCCTCCAATTAAAAACCCCTCTCTACACACCATTAATCTGAAATCTAAACATAGGTTCTAGTTCACATTTAAGATATCAAACTTTCTGTAAATTTACAGCAACAAATTCATAACAGAACACCCATAAATGACCTCCAAACTAAGAACACCCAAACTGCCAGTCAAACAGTCCGAAAAACAGAGGTTTCTTCCAGAAAATAACCCAATCACTACAGGCCATAAAACTCAAATCCAGTTATAGAATCTGATTCTCAGTTAAAGCATGAATCTTTCTGCAAAGTTTGAGCCTCAAACTCATAACGAATCAACCAAAAATCGTCCAAAACCTAAGAACAACAGTTCAGCCAGAAAAAATAAGTTGCGAAAAACTGAGTACTTCAAATGAAAAGCCCAGTCTCTACAAACTATTAAACTGAAATTCAAGCACATGTTCTTGTTCACAATTAAAGTACCAATCTTTCTGCAAAGTTTGAGCAAGAATCTCTTACCAAATCAACGGGAAATCAGAAAAAAGTGCGCGAGGCACAGTTCTGCCAGAAAATCTTTAATCCTCAATTTCTGTTCTAAAATCGCAAAAAACCCAGCAAATACCTCAAAATCAGGCTTTGTAACTCATCCCAACATAATAGAGAAGTATAATCCTTGATGAGAGCTTCCAAAACTTCAAGAAATTCCCAAAAACACGCAGCCTTTTGGAGCAAGAACTCTTCCATCGTTGACATGGAGAAATTAACTTCAATTTCAATGAAAACTCTTCGTCTTAATTTCTAGGGTTAGATCCCAATTTTTTATGGGTTTCTTTCTTGAATGAATTTGTAGAGGGTGAAAAAGAGTTTTTCAGAGCATGTTTTCGCTATGAGGGAGATAAGTGAGGAACTTTTACTTATCCAAAAGAGAGATAAGGGAGGAACCGCGGCGGAAGGAAGAAGAGGAGAAGAGAAGGGGGGAGAGCGGCTGTCGCTGAGGAGAAAGGAGAAGAGAGGAAATGAAAATTAGGTTTAGGGTTGTTTCCTAAGAGACATTATATATCCCGGAAAAAAATTCCGTTAATTCCGTAGCAAATGATAATTTAGTTTAATTTATTTTTTTGTTGAATAACAAATACCGCTACGGATTTGCTATGGAAATAAAATTATAATATCGAAAAGGGAAAACAAAAATTATTAATAAAATTTCATATATGTTTGCTACGAAATTTCCGTAGCAAACGGGAAATTCACGTTTCCGTAGTAATTCCGTAGCAAATTATAATTTGGTTTAATTTATTTTTTTGTTGAATAACAAATACCGCTATGGATTTGCTACGGAAATAAAATTATAATATCGAAAAGGGCAAGCAAAAATAATTAATAAAATTTCATATATGTTTGCTACGGAATTTCCGTAGCAAACAGGAAATTCACGTTTCCGTAGTAATTCCGTAGCAAATTATAATTTGGTTTAATTTATTTTTTTTGTTGAATAACAAATACCGCTACGGATTTGCTACGAAAATAAAATTATAATATCGAAAAGGGCAAACAAAAATAATTAATAAAATTTCATATATGTTTGCGTAGCAAACGGGAAATTCACGTTTCCGTAGTAATTCCGTAGCAAATTATAATTTAGTTTAATTTATTTTTTTGTTGAATAACAAATACCGCTACGGAAATAAAATTATAATATCGAAAAGGGAAAACAAAAATAATTAATAAAATTTCATATATTTTTGCTATGGAATTTCCGTAGCAAACGGGAAAAAAATTAGCGCCAATATTCCCGCCAATTTTCCGTAGCAATTCCAGTAGCTAAGTATGATAAGTTTAACCCGCAAAAAAAAACCCGCCAATTTTGCTACGTCTTTACTACGGAATAGCTATCGACAATTATCCGTAGCTAATCCGTAGTTAATATAGAAACATTAACTACGGAAATAATTCCGTAGCTAAAATCCGTAGCGAATAGGCGTTTTTCTTGTAGTGTACCATGCGACCAATCTATTATTCAAGACACGTCCTTAACGAACCAGAAAGCATGTACAACACCCTCGAAAATCACATCTTCATCGTTGCTAAGTCTGCTAGAAAACTTAACTTGTACGTTCAATGTCACACCGTATGCGTATTAGCCGATGCCCCGCTCCAACATATTATGCACAAACATGATGTTTCGGGGCACATGTTCAAATGAACTCTAGACCTCAGTGAGTATCAACTATGTTTTCTCCTGCGCAAAGCATAGAAGGCACATGTACTAGCCGATTTCGTGGTAGTATGCTCCGACCTCTCCAGTTCTACTGGCACTAAAACTGTACAAAAGTCTAGATGGGCAACATGTTCGACACTCACAATCACGGCTTGGACGAGACAAACAAAGGTGTTGGCATTATGCTAGAGAACTCTGAAGGTAAAAGCTTTTATTATGCGCTAATATATAATTGCGATATCACTAATAACGAAGCAGAATATGAGGCCTTAATTGCAGGATTCAAAATTTTCGAGAAACTCCAAATCAGACAACTCTTGGTCTGAGGTGACTGCCATATCGTCGGGGTTAAAGGCAGTTTTGAGGCCCGGGAGGCCAACGTGGAACTTTATCAAGAGTTGCTACAACAGGTGCTGCCACATTTAGAGTTCATCCAGTTCGAAAAACTTAAGGTTAAAAACAACGTCCAGACAGTCGTGTTATCAAAGATCGAGTCAAACTTGTTTTTAGAGAGCGTCTAGATAGAACCCTTAATGAGAAAAAGAATCGAACAAGATGTCAAGTGTATCGAAGAAATTACAAACTAGATGACACAAATCAAAGAATACATCCTAAACGGAACCTTACCCCAGGATGCAAAAGAGGCTCGCCGCATTCAAGCCAAAGTTGTCAAATATGTAATGTTGGACGATCAGTTGTACATGACAATGGGATAGTGGACGCTGCTTATATGCATGACCAATTCAGATGGAGACTACGTGCTACATGAAGTAAACAAAGGAATATGTGAAGCCCACATCGGCATCAATGTCTTAGTAAGAAAAATCATGTGATATGAGTACTTTTAGCTAACAATGATGGATGACGCCCTGGAACTAGTGCGTATGAGCAAAACGTACCTAATCCAGCATATATACATCATGTTCCCCAAGCAAAATACTATATACTCGGAGAAGCAATTCTTTTTGAAAGATGGGGGATGGATCTTCTGGGCCTTTTCCCGAAGGCCGTGGGAGGACGAGATCACCTCATAATCGTCATCGATTACTTCACCAAATGGGTAGTGGTAAAAGAATTGAACTACCTAACCACCCGAAAGGTTAAAGAATTCTTCATGAGTGATGTGATTTGTCGATATGGGATACCATTGATCATAGTTACAAAAATTGAAGACATATTGATTCCAAGGCATTCAAGGACTTCTACTCCGAATTGAAGATAGAACATTGATTCACCTAGATCACATATTCTGATTGCAACGGCTTGGCTGAGGTAATGAACAGGAGCATACTTCAAGGATTGCGCAAGAGGCTGTAAGAAAATATAGGGGCCGGATTGGATGAACTCCCAAAGGTATTATGGTCATACCGAACCACACCCCGACGGGCTACAGGGGAAAGCCACATCAGCATGTAACTAAATCATAACATGAAAACAAATATACATAATAAAATGATACTTAATTATTGTAGCAAGATAAACTAATAAAAATATAACCAAGATAAATACATAGCAAAGTCAAATGTTAAAGAATCTACATATAATATAGACAAAAATAAACGATAGACTATTGCAGCTAGTTTTATAGATAATTTTTTAATTAGAAATTTAGTATTGTATATATATAATTATGTCATTCTTATTCGGGTGCAAACTTTATTCTGGTTGAGTAGGGTCAAGCTCAAGCTCGACTGACATAAAATTCGAGCTTGAATATTGAGCTCACGCTTACATTTTTCGAGCTATGAGAGCTGGGTTCGGGCCGGTCCAAACCCGCTAACACCTCTAATAGGGCGCAAGCACAGTCTCCATTTCCCAGAAGAACTTGCTCGAGCCAGATGCAAACGGTTGCAAATGCGAATAATCCCGCCCAAAATCCACGTCAGGATATTGATCTCGAGCCTTCTTCATGGTATTGATATTTCCACACTAGATCAGGTTACATCCAAAACCACATCAGGCCTGTTCTAATATTTTCTAACTTCATTATGAAGCATCGGCTCAGGAAGTTGCTCTCTCCCACAGAGGAACTTAATAAGTTTTTTCACATGCTTGATATGCGAGATTTTGTAAAATGTATTCCCTTATTTTTTTTAGACCTCACAGGGGTAGGTGGACCTCACAGGAAAGAGGTGGAAATTATTTAGCCCCACGTAGGGGGAGGGTGTCAAACCCGCGACCTCACGGTCGTGGGCAAAGGCCAGCCCAGTGGGCTATGGCACTCTTGACTCCCTTATCTGAAGGGATTCATGGGCGGAAACTCGTTCCAAACACCCATGAGTCCTCCCCTGAAGGATCCGCTCATACAAAACGAATCGAAAATTACAAAGAAAAGGACTTACATTTGTTGGCTCAAGAATTCGATTCTTGAATGGAAGATTCTGTCTTTAAGGCTCGGATGTAATGATCACCTTGAGTCCTCCCTTGCGGAATTACTCCCTATTGGTATCCACGCGACGAAACGGGCAGCGAGTGCTATCTCTTCGTTTTTCTGAGATTCGTGAATTAGAGAGAAATGGAGATGCAGAATAAGAAATCTGATTTCTGGTGGTTTTGGTATTTCAGCTGAAAATTGTCTCTACTTAGGGTTTCGGCCAAGAGAGGTTTATATAGGGAGTGAGAGGTTGTTTCCAGAAAAACTCCCACGTCCGCTCCACCTCTTCTGGCAGTGGGAGTCTTTTACTCCCACGTCCCCTAGACCTCTGCTGGTAATGGGAGTCTTTATCAGATAATAACTCCCACGTAATCCCAGCTATAGTTAAATACTGAAATTGCCCCTATCTCTGTTTCGAATAATAACGTTTTATTATTCTCAGAAAAATAAATGTCAGATACAATGAACCTAGACACATTCTAGATTCATTGAATCGGACATGAAGCTCATTGGCTCGTCTATGCGTGTGACCATGTAGGTTCATATCACAATGGCAATGAAAACACACTTAGTAGTAGTGTGAGTTCATAAGTCACAAGCGGTCCCTAGCAGGACATTGTGACTACCCAAAGTGAATGAATTTACGGTGGAACTTAATATCAATCCACTATTTAATCCCTTTGTCTCGCGATATCCTAATTAAGCATAAGGCATGGTGGTCGTCACCCTTATTAAGCTTAATTGTATTTATGCTCGATCTCTAGGTAGACTGTTCCAACAAATAGTATTTAATAATCATTTTATCAAATACATTTGAGCACAGCCATGCATTTAGACAGGACAAACTCCCTATCGAGGGGCCCGTGGATATCTCTCTCTAATAATAGAGAGGGACAAATTCCTTACAATGTCTCTCACATTCAAGCTATGATAGGACACTACATCCGATCATCAGTCGTATTGATTACTCGGTTAAAAGTAATGTCCGACTGAGTCAATATGTGGCTCCATTCATACTAGAATCAATGGAAACATAAGGTCTAAGGATTCCAAAATAGCATTGAGGAAGTAATACTTATGACTAAAGACCATGAAGTATTACTTCTCTAACGGATCACGTCCAATACAATGTATCCCTATATATTGCATCTATGTTATGATTTGTATTCATTACACATGATCAGTAAAACATGATCATCAATCATACATCATACTAGTTTTATTTCATTGTAAATAACATTACATAAAACTAGGGACAACTAGAATAGTAATTACATAAGCAAATGAGTTTTACTATCAAATCACGCATTTGATGTTCATAAGTAAAATTAACTATTCAGATGAAATGCTCAAAAAGATATAAAATGTACAACATATGCTAATGGTCCTAGGGCACTACTAACATTAGTTTCTTATGCTAAGCAACCTCAGCCTCCAGCTCGGCAACGCGAGAATTGGACTTCACCAATTCACCTGAAAGGGAATCAATTATTTTTTTTCAAGATAACTCTTAAACAAGATAAAGAAAGGAAAAACTCACCCATGGCCTTTACCTTTTGTTCCTCGACTACCTTCAATGTGTCTTTGATATCTTCTTGGTTGAGAAAGCCACACCCACAGATGTCTTCAATATCCTTACATCACTCAACAAATCAAAATTGTTCTTCTCGAGGATATGGATCAGGGCATTATCGGTTTCAAACTCCCTTACCCTTTCTTTGAGTCTTCTGCTTCTCAACAAAACATCATCTGACAAAGCTCTATCTTTGCTGGATTTGTCAGCAAAATCTTAGAGAAAATTGTCGCTCTAAAAGAACAATGACACAAATCAAACATTAAGGAAAGACTAAGAATTTATGGGACAAAAACAAACAAAGAAAAAACTTACAACATGATTATATTCATCAAATTTTGCTTCAAATCCTCATAGGACATCTCAAGTGATGACCATGGCCCAATAGCCACAGGCTCCTCGGCATCAGCAGACCCGAAAGTAGTTCTCATGGTAAAATTAGTTGTACCTCAAGAGGCTCTTTGCCTGTGGTCCCAAGCTGGTCCCTAAACCAAAAGCTTCAACATCCCCACCGACTAACAAAGAAGGATCCAAGTCATCTTCAACATTTTTCTTTTCGCTTAGGCGAAAAATATATGTTTTAGAGAGACTCTTACCATTCTGGAAACCGAGCACCCGAGCTTTCTTAGACAGTTCTTGTCTATCTCAGTCACCATGCACTCTCTTCCTTTCCATGGTATTCATACTGCCACATTTACCATAAGTATTTAACTAAGTTGGTTAGCATCAAAGAGAAATCCAGTTTAAATTCCATACCAGTTGGAGCAAGATCATAGCTCGGGATGGGGACATCAAAAAGATCAATCAGATTCTCTTCTCCCCTTTTCCCCTCGGCAACAATAGCCAGAGTTTCTTGGACCACCTCAACAATGTCTCCAAACACAGGAACCTTTTCCTCGGGTTCACAAACATTGGGCTACTTGCCCGAGCTTGAGGCCGCCTTGCGAGAACCTCTTCATCCTCTCTTCGAGGTGCATCTTATTTTTTTATGTAGCTCCCTTACTTGAACCCCACATTTGCTAGCATCTCCAGTCTTCTTAGAAGAAGAACCACAAAAAGTCCCCAACAAGGAAGCAACCAAAGCCTCCCCTGTCAAAAAAAGTCAAACAAAGAGTTAGAAAAATTCAAAAACATCCGAGCTAAATTATAGGCTAGTAAGAAGTTAGAAAAAGACACGAATTCATGGCGTCCCGACCGAAATCTAATTTGTTCTGATACTCCCGAAAGGTCTTGGACCAGTTCTATTTCACAACCATACAAAAAACATACTCATTCAAAAGATCATGCCCTTCGACATTCAAGCCCATGCAAACTTCCAGGCTTAAGAATGAAAGGTACAAGTCCTGATCAAAACCTCAGGGAACCGGGAAAACAAAGCAAAATTCGTCTTTCCAACACTTAGATGAGCTCACCAAATTCATAATCAACTTATTTTTAGCTTTAACTTAGTATAGTTTAGTTGGAACTAGCCAGCACAAACCTTATAAGGTATGGGTCTATCATCTCCGCCCTTCCTAGCATTTTTTGCCTAAACTTTTCAAAAGAATCTATCCCCAAAAACATCATAAAGCACTCCAACTGTGTAGGAATACCAAAATCCTTACACAAGAATAAAAAGTAGGTAAAAAACCTCACAAGGTTAGGGCTAAGCTTGGAAAGATTTAGCTCCAAGAATTCAAACAAATCAACTAACAGATGATGAAGGGGAAAGGTCAAGCCTCCCTTAAGCTTATCTAGATATACCGAGAAAAACCCCGAAGGATGAGAACAAGCTTGGTCAGACTAATCAAGAACAACAATTTTGTAAGTATCTTTAATACGATAATCCATACACCAAGCCTCCAATTTAGCTTGACTGGCGGATAATTGTGTATAATACGCTTCTAAGTCTGTCATAAGAAAACAAGTAACAGTTCAAGACATAGCCCGGGCAGTAGGCATGGTCCTACGAATATGTCTAAAGCCACATGTACCAAGCTTAACAGGGTTATAGAGAAATCTAACAGTCGGCTCTCTCTTGGTGACAAAAACCTTGTAGCCTATAATTTTTTGTACACTACACTAGGCTTAGGAATGTTACCCTCATCAATGTCACCTGCTTGAGAATTTTTAGATGCCACTGTTTCTGCTAAGTTAAATTCCCGAGCCAAATTTAAAGACAGTAAATGTATAAGAGCTGCAAAATGAAACATATACAAAATAAGGATAAGTACAAAAATCCAAAGGAAAAGTCAAGATTTTCCCTCGGATTCCCAAGGAAAAGAGGACACCCAAGTAGCTCAGTAAAGAATAAAGCTCGAGCAAAGGGGGGCTAAAATTGCCGATTTTACCCAAATTACCTAAAAAATAAAAATGCTCGATAAAACGGCCGAGCTTACTTAGATAGCTTCCGAACAACTTTAAGCAAACAACTCTAAGTTACTAGTGATAGATAACGTAAAAAGGTCGTTAGGGAAAGAAGGGATAGCAAGAGCAAAGGGAAAGATGAAAAGTGAAAAATGAGGTAATGGACCATCTCTATTTATTCTAAAAGGAAGGGGTAACCATTCCCCATCTTCTGCCACATTGAGCCATACAATGCACGCCAATTATTACAATGGAAGTTACTTCTTTTTAAAACTGAAATGCTCATGATGGTATTAAACCAAATGCAATAGTTTGGGTTGAATAGTCTAGGCCCAAGAAAAAAGTATTTGGTCTCGGTCCACGAAATACCCACTCTGGCTTATGGGCTCGGACTATACAAAGTGTTAAAATATCCTTTAGGCAATGCCTTATATAAATAGTGGTCTTCCCGCTTCATTTGCTCCATGTTCTACTAGCTCTAAAAAATTACGATAAGTTCTTTCTCTCTCTAGAATATGAACTAATTTTAACGTCGGAGTGTGGTTGATATCTTCTCTCACCCTCTCTAAATTTGCTTGTCTTCGCAGGTGATTAGGTTTTCAGTTCGGATTCCAAGTTTGGCATCCCTTCCGAGCTCTCTCCTTCCATACATCTTGACATAACTCTCCCCCTTCAGGTAGCTCAGCTCAGCCCTTTGGTATCTTTTTAGTTCCATCCCCAGGAGAACTTAGCCATCTATAGTTAAGAACACATCAATCACCTTTATAATGAAGTCTAATCCTATGTTATAGGGGATATGACACGTACATCAAGACAGCACACATAATAACAGATAAAATCGTTCACTTCAGGCGCAAATGTTCTAAAAGATAATTATCTTCACTAGTAGATATCCACAATACAATTTCATAACATCAATAGGCTGTTGGGCGGGGAGTGGGTTGTTGGAGTGCCAACTTATCAATTTTTTTTAAAAAGTAATAAGGTTCTTTTCCTATTTATTTTATAATTTTATATAAAAAAAAAAAAAGTTTCAAAAAGGTTTGGAGGTGTAGTCGTGGAGAAGGCTCCAAGGTGTGCGCCCGCCATTGGATAACTGGTTTCATTGCTTGGAAGAAGTGCATAGAGTTTGGAAACCTTGCTAAGAAGCTTCAAGCAAAACAAAATCATTGGAGGAATGATGGAAGTATCCAACCAGCATCATATGACAAAGACATTATAAAACTGAACATTTTATGATCCATTTATACGAGGAGTTTTGGAGAAGTTTGTCCCGGTCAGTGTGTCTAGTCAATGCTACTGATCATAACATTGCAGAATTCCAAATAGAGACTAAGATATATACATACAGAAAATAATGGTTGAGATTTAAAGGGTTGTTTCAGTGTCCCTTTCAATCCTTGTTGTTTTTATTTTTTTATGGATCTTTCAGTCTTTTTCTTTTAAAAATAAAAAAGAAAAGGAAACAAATGTGTTAAGTTTAGTGGCTAAGGGAACATGTCTTCATATTGTTTACTACGGTTCTCATTCTCCATAGCGCCATGTTGAAATAGATGATTTAAGTATACAAATGATCAAACTTATAAAGCATTTTTAGTTGTATTTTTTTCAATAGCGGGATAAGGGTTGACGTTGAATTATTATTTTGAGTTGAAAAACGTCAAGTCAACTACGTTAACATTTATTTTTAAAGCTTTTCTTTAACATAATGATAGTGAGAATGAGTCAAGGTAATTACTTAATTGGTAAGCACTCATTATCAAATTAAGAGATCTTAAATTCAATGTTCACCGGATCAATGTCCAACACCGTCCCCTTTCCCTCTCCCACGCCCCAACCCCCAATAAAAAAGAAAAAAAAAACATAGTGAAAATCTTTCCCTGCGCATTTGTTTTTTAAAATATATAATACATAAATAGTACCAAGACATTTAGGGTATGTTCTCCAATGTTTAAAGGCAAATAAATTATTACTGATATATTCTCAATTTCTTGTTGATCTATATTGCATGATAATGTTTAATACAAAATATTCATATGAATATTTTTCCATTTTTTATTTCTCCTCGGTGGCAGTTTCTAAGAAAATTTATACGACTTTTCACATTTTTTCCTACAAATGAGAACACCTCACGTGTGTATAAAATAATTGTTTTTTTTTTACGAAAAACGTTTTCCAACAGTTTAAACAAACATTTTGCAATGGAGAACACGCCGTTAGTATCAAACCAATTAAATTAACATCTTACCATAATTAGTGACGAGTTTTTTGAGTTTTCAATATAAAACACGTAACTGATTTCTTAACCCGTGCTACTAGTCTATATATATATATATATATATATATATATATATATATATATATATATATATATATATATATATATATATATATAGTCGCGTCTATCGTGAAAAAATATATAAAAAAATAAGTATATATTAAACTTTTTTGACAGGTGATACAAGATTTTACATAAGTGATACAATTTATTTAATATATGTTCTTTCATTATTAACACATATTCTAAGACATTTGACACATTTTTACGTAACAGATATTAAAAAATCACAATACATGTTCGATAAAAAAAATTAGACCATTAAATTTTTTATCCAACAATCAAAAAATATATAATATATGTATTAATTTTTTTGTGTTCAAAGGAGTCCGTGCATTTCTTATCGGAGATCGAAGTGAAGGAGCATAATTAAATGGCATGAATATGCAAAGCAATAATTAGGGACATTGAGGGGCAATTATAGCTGATTTCCACTCAAAAGAAAATAAAAGAAAGACGCAGAAAGCCGAAAAAGAAACAGTTCAGTGAGTTGAACTTCAAAATTGAAATAATGTAACACAGAGC
This sequence comes from Vinca minor, assembly GCA_026122235.1. Lineage (NCBI taxonomy): Eukaryota > Viridiplantae > Streptophyta > Magnoliopsida > Gentianales > Apocynaceae > Vinca > Vinca minor. The sequence continues at coordinate 11,326,454 of JAOCZM010000011.1, read as the reverse complement.
TTTCAGGTGTAATCTTTGTCAATTCTGTTGGAGAATTGGGTTTTAATAAAAGAATTGAAGTGTCTTGAAAATATTTTTGAGCCAATAAATTTACATGTTACATCGTTCGCTTTTGAATGTTATTGAGATTACTGCGAAGTGGGTTGCGCAAGATTCGCGATAATATATAACATGTGAGAAAACCAATTCTTGGTGTGAATGATAAATTGGTATAAAGTGGAGTGGTTGAAATGTGGTAAATGGGTTTTAAACCCACATCCCACATGGGAAACCTATGGAAGTGAGAATCACTTTATAAGGAAAAGTGATTTACATGGGTTTGATCACCTATAAAAGGTAGAACTGTTACCTCTACGATACAAAGATTTTGCATTTTCCTTAGAAAAAAGGATTGAGCGAATTTAATCCAAAAACAGGTTAAAGTTATCAGTTTGTTTTACTGCTTTATTTTTTTCTATAAAATATATATCAGTAATATTTTCCTAGTATTGTTTTACTGTTTTGTTTATTTTTCTGATATAAAAAATAATCAGTAGTGTATTGTTTCAATTTCTTAGTCTTCATTTTTTTTTGCACTGTTTTTAATTTAATATATATTGTTATAAAAATCGAAACAGTAGCAATTTTTTTTCAGTAAAAGCAGAAAAATATTTAACAAATTCCCTCTCACTAGTTAGTCATGTTGTCAAAATAAATTTTTACTAAGAACGTTACCAACTCAATTTTCTTTTATATTTTAATTAATAATTTAATGATTAAGTGTATAACTCATAAATTTTAAAGATATTGAGTTAAATACTAACAAATTATATATATATATATATATATATATATATATATATATATATATATATATATATATATATATATATATATATATATATATATTACAGAGAATGTTATAGATACGTATATTTGTATCTATATATTTCTTCAATACTATTTTCTTAGATTTTCACATTTTTTAATTAATTTACTAATTTTTATTGGTTGAGAATATTTAGGTTAATTAAATTAATTGGAAATTAACTTTTCTTAATAAAAATTAAATATCAACTTTTATTGGTGCAAAAATGTTAAACTATTTTATTTAAATTGGGAGAGGGTGAATTCGATCCCCCGACCTGCAAGCCAGATGCTACGCCACATAGCCAACTACACTGGCAGGTATTTGACAACTATTTTCTTTAATTCTTTTAATGGAATGCTAATTTAAAGTTTATTTTGGTTGTAAACTCTTAATTGGCTTATAAGAGTATCCCACATTGAAAAGTTACATTGTTTTTTGAGTTTGACAATACTATAAAAGATGGTACTTTAACATGTTTTGAGTTACAAAATTGGGCTGACATTTTAGCCCATCAAATTAAGGAAGCCAGCTTATTTGCTTCTTATATTTTTTATTTATATAAACATAAATAGTTAAAATTTTAACAAATAACGTGTAATTCAGATGACCGGGTCCTCTGAATTCCGATTGAGCTTATAATTAAGTTCGATTTAGCTCAGACTTATGCAATGTTCATTTTTTTTATTCTAATAGAGAATATTTATTTTCATAATATATTTTTAAAAATAAATAAATATGGATATTTAAAAAAAATCAACTCGCTTCGTTTATACTGCAAAAATCAAGTGAATCCTTTTCTAAACTCTCTAAAACTAAAGTATTAATTTGTAGAAATTTTAATTTATAATAAAAGTTAAAAATATTAATCTAAAGTCAAATAAGAGAATTAACAACAATAAAAAATCCCACATAAAAAAAATAATTATTTTTAAAATTTGACAAATGATAAGACTATAAAAGAAAATTAATGTGCATACAATTTATACTTCCTCCGATTCAAAATAGAAGTTTTTTTAAGGGTTATTTTTTGTTGCAAAATATAGGTCTTTTTACAAGAATGGTGCATTTATTGGCTAATTTACCCTTACATTATTTTCTCCATATATTCATATTTGTCAAAATGTATAGTTCTCATGCAACTCTTCATTATTTATTTTTTTTTAAACTAGACCATTTATAAGTATGGTCCAGTTTTTATTACAATTATTATATTATAAGACCTCACCAGAGGAGGAGTAGTAGAAGCCCCCGTGAGGGGAGAGTAGATGTCCCGTTGAGCGGGTGCCCCGTGAGGGGAGTAGTAGATGTCCCGTTGAGCGGGTGTCGTAGAAAGTCCCGTTGAGCGGGTGCCCCGTGAGGGGAGTATAAGACCCACACAAGGGAATCCAAAGAAATGACAATTAAATCATTCCCCTTGTGTGAGGTGGGTATCGAACCTGGACCTCTCGGTCACAAGCAGTGGATGTTACCCACTGGGCTACCATGCCTTCGATAACTCTTCATTAATTTATTTGTTCTTTTGGAGTATTAATTAGGGGTACTTTAGCCATCTTGATTAGTATCTTAATTTGTGTGAAAACTCCTAAAAAGACTTATATTTTGAATCGGAATGAGTATCTATCTTCTATCTATATTTATATTACAGAGTCTGTTTTCAGTTTCAGCCAATCACATCCTTCTAAATCCTACGTGTAATATCCATGAATTTTTGTTCAATTAATTATTTTATAAAATTTTGATTGGTTGATTAAATTTTACTTTGGTTGTAAATTCTTAATTTGCTTATAAGAGTATCCCACATTGAAAAGTTACATTATATTTTGAGTTTGACAATACTATAAAAGAGTGTACTTTGACATGTTTTGAGTTACAAAATTACTTTGACATTTTTTCTTTCATTAAACATTACGTTTCCGTGCATAGCACGGGTATTTTTGCTAGTATATATATATATTACAGAAGTCTTATACATACATATATTTGTATCTATATATTTCTTCCATCCTTTTTGTTAGCCCTAAGGGAGATCAAACTCGGTTTTTGATAATGGACAAACACTTGATGTTGTGTCTAATGTTTATATCCTTGTGATAGAATATCGGAACTAATATTGGAAGCTCTAAGTACTTCAATCAAGCCATGATCAAGATTCAAAGTCATATTATTCAAGGCTCATCTCTCAAGATTGAAGATTGAAGATTGAAGACTTAGGTTTGGTTAGATTAGCTTTGTCATTATAAGTCTTTATCTTATATAGCTCTAACCAAAGCTCTCATGAACATAAGCTCTACTCTCAAGTCTTGCATGTTTTCATAAACACGTTTTCAAAAGGCCAAAGTTTCAAAATGATTCTCATATGTGTTCATATCTCAAAAGCCTTTGATTTCAAAGTATAAGTCTTTTAAAACGGTTTTCTAAATGCTCTTACTTGTTACATATTGAGAAAACCTTTTAGACTTCAATAGACTTCAAAACGTGTGAAAAATCAACATCTCTCAAGGCTCTGGAAGTCGGTCAACCGAGCTCATCCTCGGATCAACCGACCATTTACTGAGAGTTGGTCTAGCCAAGGTCGGTCGACCTTAGCCTACCTCGGTCGACCGAGGTCCTCAAAGTGGGTCATCCGACCCTTGTTCGGTCAACCGAACTCTGTAAGAAACTAGCCGTTTTTTGACCATTAAAGAGTCGTTTTTCAGCATATTTTGAAATATATAAATACTCCAATGCTAGAGAATGACTCTAAGGCTTGTATATCAAAGTTTCATTGATTCCTTATCAAGTCTAAACACCTTCAAAGCAAAAACACTTCATTTCCATGATCTAATTCAAAGGTGTTATTTCAAAAAGCAAGACAAAGAGTGGACTTCATATGTTCAAAGAGCTGAAATTTATTGTACTTAAAAGGTATATATCTTTCACTTAGAAGAGTGAACAACTTTGTTCTTTATCCATCTTGATTCCCTTTCTTAGTGATAGGGTTATTCTTGTAAAAGTCCTACTTTGTGTGGGCAATCAAGCTCTTAGTGAGTTTTTGTATTGTGGTTGTGTTTGTAAAACTCTTAGTGAGTTAGCCACAAGTGTAAAATCTTCTTAGTGAAGTTGTTGCAAATCCTTGGGTGCGGCTCAAGGTAGTGGATGTAGATTCTAAGTGAATCGAACCACTCTAAATCCTTTGTCTTGTTGTTGGGTTTTGCTTTAGCTTTTGTTCATCTTGTTCAAACTCTCACTAGCATTGAAAAGATTGGAAATAGTTTGCAAGATCGATTAAAACCCAATTCACCCCCCCCCCCCTCCCCCTCTTGTGTTTTACACTTTTTTTCTTAGATTTTCACATTTTTTTATGAATTTACTAATTTTTATTGGTTGAGAATATTTAGGTTAATTAAATTAATTTATCTTAATAAAAATTAATTATCAACTTTTATTGGTGCAAAATTGTTAAAATATTTTATTTAAATTGGGAGAGGGGGATTCGATCCCCTGACCTACAAGCCGGATGCTACGCCAAATTGCCAACTACTCTCTCAGGTATTTGACAACTATTTTCTTTAATTCTTTTAATGGAATGCTAATTTAAATTTTATTCTGGTTGTAAACTCTTAATTGGCTTATAAGAGTATCCCACATTGAAAAGTTACATTGTTTTTTGAGTTTGACAATACCATAAAAGATGGTACTTTAACATGTTTTGAGTTACAAAATTGGGCTGACATTTTAGCCCATCAAAATTAAGGAAGCCGCTTATTTGCTTCTTATATTTTTTATTTATATAAATATAAATAGTTAAAGTTTTAACAAATAACGGATAATTCAGATGACCGGGTCCTCTGAATTCCGATTGAGCTTATAATAAAGTTCGATTTAGCTCAGACTTATGCAATGTTCATTTTTTTTTCTAATGGAGAATTTTTGCAATCTCGAATAATGCAAAAATCAAGTGAATATTTTTCTAAACTCTCTAAAACTAAAGTATTAATTTGTAGAAATTTTAATTTATAATAAAAGTTAAAAATATTAATCTAAAGTCAAATAAGAGAATTAACAACAATAAAAACTCCCACATAAAAAAAATTATTATTATTTTTAAAATTTGACAAATGACAAGACTATAAAAAAATATTAATGTGCATAAAATTTATACTTCCTCCGATTCAAAATAGAAGTTTTTTTAAGAGTTATTTTTTGTTGCAAAATATAGGTCTTTTTACAAGAATGGTGCATTTATTGGCTAATTTACTCTTACATTATTTTCTCCATATATTCATATTTTTCAAAATGTATAGTTCTCATGCAACTCTTCATTAATTTATTTGTTCTTTTGGAGTATTAATTAGGGGTACTTTAGTCCTCTTGATTAGTATCTTAATTTGTGTGAAAACTCCTAAAAAGACTTATATTTTGAATCGGAATGAGTATCTATCTATATTTATATTACAGAGTCTGTTTTCAGTTTCAACCAATCACATCCTTCTAAATCCTAAGTGTAATTTCCATGAATTTTTGTTCAATTAATTATTTTGTACAATTTTGATTGGTTGGTTAAATTTTACTTTGGTTGTAAATTCTTAATTTGCTTATAAGAGTATCCTACATTGAAAAGTTACATTGCTTTTTGAGTTTGACAATACTATGAAAGAGTGTACTTTGACATGTTTTGAGTTACAAAATTACTTTGACATTTTTTCTTTCATTAAACATTAGTAAAAAGCTCTTTTTACCTTTTGTATCTATATCATGCCACGTCATTTTCTAAGATTTTATTTTTTAATTAGTTATAATAAAATTGATTGGTGGAAAAAAATTGAACTATTTTATTTAATTTGGAGGAGGCGGGATTCGAACCCGCAACATACAATTTAAATGCTACACCACATTGCCAGCTACTCCAGGAGGTATTTGACGACTATTTTCTTTAATTCTTTTAATGCAATGCTAATTTAAGTATACTTTTTCACGATCTCTAACAAATCTAAACAAACAGTATATTTTTTTATAATATAATAATCTACATTAATTATATTATGTTCTTTAATTTCAAAATTCAAAACTCATCACATTCTTCTATATCTTACGTGTAATTTCCATTAATTTTGATTCAATTAATTATTTTATAAAATTTTGATTGGTTAGTTAAATTCTACTTATATTTATATTACAGAGCCTGTTTTTCATTTTCAACCAATCACAACCCTTTACAATCCTACGTGTAATTTTATGAAATTGTTTGGTTTTTAATTAGTTCAAAAAACGTGATTGGTTGAGATGATTTTTATTTATTTAATGATATAGCTTGATATCTTTGACTTATTCATATGAAATAGTTAATTTTAGTATTTTTTTTATTTTTCCTATTCAATTTTATTCTTTTTTCTCTTTTCAATACAATTCAAGATCCCACATCGGAAGTTTATGAAGTTTTTGAAATTTGGCAACATTATAAATAAATGGATTGAGAATGGTTTTTTATTGAATAAATTGATTGAGTTGGTTTTTAGTCCATTAAATTGAGTGACAAATCTAATTTTCTTTTTCAATTTTTTCATTCAAATAGTTAAAGTTTTTTTTTTTTTTAAAAAAAAAAAAATTAGTTTAACGAATCATTTAGTTTATAAATTAACTCGTAGGTCAACCTGCTCACTAATCTTTTTCATTAAAAGAATTAAACTTTTAAAAATTAATTTTTTTATTCCCGCCATTAGTTTTTAGAGTATCATTAACTAAGTTGGAATTTTCCCAATGAATTTGAGAGGCAGACTTTATTAGCTTTTCAGATTGTTCAATTAAACAATCTATATATATTTATATTACAGAGTCTGTTTTTAGTTTCAACTAATCGCAACCATTTACAATCCTACATGTAATTTTATGAAATTGTTTGGTTTTTAATTAGTTCAAAAAACATGATTGGTTGAGATGATTTTTTATTTATTATAGTAATGATATAGCTTGATATCTTTGAATTATTCAAATGAAATAGTTAATTTTAATATATATTTTTTATTTTTCCTATTCAATTTCATTCTTTTTTCTCTTTTCAATACAATTCAAGATCCCACATTGGAAGTTTATGAAGTTTTTGAATTTTGACAACAATATAAATAAGTGGGTTGAGAATGATTTTTTATTGAATAAATTGATTGGGTTGGTTTTTAGTCCATTAAATTGTGATAAATCCAATTTTCTTTTCAATATTTTCATTCAAATAGTGAACAAATCATTTAGTTTATTAATTAACCCTCAGGTCAACCTGCTACCTAATCTTTTACATTAAAAGAGTATAAAACTTTTTTAAAAAAAAAATTATCCGGCCATTAGTTTTTAGAGTATGATTAACTGAGTTGGATTTTCCAATGAATTTGAGAGGCAGACTATATTAGTTTTTCATATTGTTCAATTAAACAATCTATCTATATTTATATTATAGAGATTGTTTTTCATTTTCAACCAATCACAACCCTTTACAATCCTACGTGTAATTTTATGGAATTGTTTGGTTTTTAATTGGTTAAAAAAACATGATTGGTTGAGATGATTTTTTATTTAATAATTTAATAATTTAGCTTGATATCTTTGACTTATTCAAATGAAATAGTTAATTTTAATATTTTTAATATTTTTTATTTTTCGTATTCAATTTTATTCTTTTTTCTCTTTTCAATCCTACATTTTCGTGCAATTTAAAAGGGTTGAACTTACATAGGAAAAATGATATAAATATGGGAGAACAATTAACATCTTTTTCATCTTTAAATCCACCAATTTCAAGAGTAAAAATAGTGCAGTGGCTTTCTTTTACTCACAAAAAAGGAGATGAATAAAAAGGTTCAACTTTTTAATTTTTTATTCCGTGCATAGCACGGGTTATTATACTAGTATATATATAGTATTGAAAAAATAGTCTTGGCCGGCCGTATTATATATGTGAATCTACTTCTCTAATTCTGTGGCAAGCTCGAATGGCAGGTTAAAGACTAATCAGATGAATCAGGGAGAATCCTCATTGTTCCAACTGTGGATTCCCCTATATGCTTTACGTGATTGTTCTATCATCCATGGCAGGGAAGCAGCTAACAAAACCCCAAAAAAACGGTTTAAAATCAATTATAATTGTTTTCCCCGTCCAGCTGCAACTTGCATGAAGCTCTCTCTCTCTCTCTCTCTCTCTCTCTCTATATATATATATATATATATATATATATATATATTAAATTAACAGAATAGTAATATTAAAATCAAATTAACTGCCATAATATCAGATAATTGGTATGAAACCGAATTATCAATTCATTTCTATCCAAAACCTACTCATCCACGATTACTAACAATTTTAACATTAACTACTAGTAGTATCAAAAGTTCAACAATGGAGTTAATAAACACTAATGAGAAATATGAACCGGGGAAAGTTAAATCAGTGATAGACCGTCTGCACAGATCAGACGGCTATTAAGCATCCGCCTCAGCTGCCTTCTTAATAGGAGAGCAGATAAGCCAGAGATTGCCGTATGGATCCCTGAGCTTCCCCACACGCCCTCCGCAGCAAGTTGTTAAAATCGCGATTCTACGTAGACTCGGAGGAGTGGTGGAAAATCATGAACTCGTAAATCGTAAAATAAATCATAAAATCGTATCGAGAAATTTATATATATATATAACAATAGTTAACATATAAATCATATTATATGATCCAAAAATATAGAAAAAAATCATTAAACATAGTTTCACAAGTTTTTTTCTAAAGACAATAACGCAACAAAGTTCACAATAAAAACTTACAAGTCTTTCAAAATATAAAAATGTGAATACACATAATTCTTAACTTAAGTCTTTCAAAAGATAAAAATAAAATAAAGTACGTAATAAGTTTATGATCTAATAGAGCAAGTCATTCAAAGACTTGAATTTCGAACCACCGTCACTATCATCATCCTCCATATCATTTCCGCCTTCATCAAACTCATCATCATCATCCTTTTGAACTTTTTTTAACTTTCTTCATCTCCAAAGATAAAAATGGCTGCTTGTAAAATCTTTGGGGATGAAGAAAGTTAAAAAAAAGTTAAAAATGATGAAAGTGACGGCTCAAAAATAATTTGATGAACAAAATGGCTGTTCGAAAAATCTTTGGAGATGAAGAGAGTTAAAAAGGATGAAAGTGGTTGTTCAAAAATAATTTGATGACCAAAATGGCTATTTGTAAAATCTTTGGGATGAAGAAAGTTAAAAAGGATGAAAGTTGTTGTTCAAAAAATAATTTGATGGCCAAAATGGCTGCTCGTAAAATCTTTGAGAATAAAAAAAAGTTAAAAAGGTTGAAAGTGGTTGTTCAAAAATAATTTGATAACCAAAATGGTTGCTCGTAAAATTTTTGGGAATAAAAAAGTTAAAAATGACGAAAGTGGCTGTTAAAAAAATTTTGATGACCAAAATGGCTAATAATTTAAAATTTTGTAGACTTGGCAGAAACGTACGTTTTTACGATCCGATTCTACTATTCTACCAGATTGTGATTCTACTACTGATTCAACACGTTTTGCTTCCGTAAAATTGTAGAATCGTACGATTCTACGAGTTAACTCGCAATTTTAACAACATTGCTCCGCAGCATTCACCGTCGGTGATTTCACCTTCAACAACAGCCCCGGCCTTTGTTACCTTCTCCAAAAAAGCTTCAACGTCCTCAGTCTCCAGGCAGAACACGTCCCCCACCACCAGCAGAAGCCTTCACTGGTGCAGCAGACTCATCAGCGACGAGGTCAGAGACCACGAAGAGAGAACAGCCAAGCTTGATCTCAGCAGAGAGAATCAGACGATGCTCCTGATCAACCTTCCTCTTAGGGTTCAAAACACGGTTAACCTCCTCTGCTCCGAAGGCCGCCTTGTAGAAAGGCACGGCTTCGCTGGCATTCGGCGCCTCGACAAACAGCTGCGGCTTAAAAGCAGTGAACACAATCGGTTTCAAATCTCCGGCACCATTCTCAGCGCCTCCGTTGAGAGTCTCCGTTGAGCATGCAGCTCAATATAGCATATAGTTGTGGATCATTTTAGCAGTGCAGTTTAGCAATGTAAATAGTTTAAATTACTTGTACATTGGATGTAAAAATCTATAAATACCTGTTGTTTTCTTTTCAGTTTAATCAAGTGAAAAATGAGATCATTTCTCACCACTTCGAGTTCTTGTTCTAGCTTTGTTTTCTGCAATGTTCCTAGTTCTTGTTTCAGTTTTACTTTTTAACATGGTATTGGAATTTTCTTCTTCATCCTATCAGTAAGATTTCTTAATTTGCATTAAATTATGAGTGTATTTGGATTGAGTCTGATATGAGTTTGAAATTCAAAATGAGACCCAAACTCTTTTTTGGATTGAGAATGAGAATGAAACCCCAAACATTAAATCATGTAGAATTTAGTTTTAATTTGAGATTAGTCTAAAATTGAGACAAAAAATCTCATACCGAAACCCAATTCAAACGATATTCTCCAACAGATTTCTGCCAGACTTATGTTCTAATTTGGCATCTCACATTTAAGGAGACTTGTTACTAAAATTGACGATTGTAGAATGGGTCTTTACATTCTGAAAACTCTATTTTATTGTCTGTTTATAAGAATTCACATTATTTTGTCTAGGGTGAAACATCACCTAAACGTTGATGTTGTTGCAATTCAAGTAAGATTTTGTAAGGTATGTTTAATTAGACTTTATCATTAGAATATGCTATAAAGCCATTTATGTCATATTGTCTTTAATTATACTCCATTTTTACATCAAAATACAGTTTTATCAAACACAGAAAATGAATCAATATTTCATTCTGACTTTACCATCCAACACTGGAATGGAAAGAAGATTCCAAACTCATTCCGTGTAGAAAGTAATTTACTTGAAAAAGTATTGCATTTCAGCGTATCAAACGTGCTGTAACAATATATATAAATTGATATCTAAAATGTACCAAGTAATTTGGAATACAAAAAAAAAAATGTGAAATATATGTAGTATTCTGAAATGGACAGTGTATATTTATATTGAGGGGTAAAGATAAGAGTTTTGAAAGGTTTCATCAAGTTGATTTGTGATTAGTTTCATTGTAGATTGAATTTTAATGGCCAAAGAATCCAAATTGGGAACAATAGATTTTATGAGAATCATTGAACTTTTTTTTTTTTTTGCCTCACCAGAAGAGGAGGAGGACGTCTCACCAGATGAGGAGAATTATTGCCCCACTAAGGGGAGATACATGAATCGAACACGGGACCTCTCGGCCCGTGTCCGAGTAGCCTTACCACTTGGGCAACCCGATTCCAATGAGAATCATTGAACTTGTGAATGAATGTGCAATCCAGGAAAAGATTCAGATATTCAAACTCTCGAGCGAAATTATCCAACGCCGCTTTTAGCATTTCCCTGTCAGTTCCTAGTCAGATCAATCAAAATTTAATCACGTTTCAGAAACGAGTATCCGATATTTTTTTTAAAGGAGGATCGATAGCGATTCCACATTTCTCATTTAGTATGATTCGAATTCTCGACCTACCGTTTGGAAGTGAAACGTCTTACTGCTTGAGATGGATTTCGTTGTCGAGCATCCGATACTTAACAGAGAATCAAAATGACCATCTTTAGTAGCTCTAGTTCGTCTATCCAGTTTTAGTCTCAAAATGAAGTTCCCACTCTCAAATTCCCCTCTTGTATTCTATTTTTTCTCGGCTAGAGTGCATATCAGAATCAGATTAATAGAGGTTACAGATTTTAGGGGAGGAGGGAGGGTTGTAATGGTGCGGGCAGCTGCCGACGGTGTGAGCTTGATTTGGGGTGGAAATTTGAAGGGGGCGTTTTTTAATTTCTTTTGAAGATCTAATATGATTTGTTCAAGATGACACAATAGAAATAGAAGGAACTGTCAACGTTGATACGTCTGGCAAGTTCAGGGGTAAGATTTAACGTTTTTTATCTGAGAATCAAACTAAAAATACGAATAATTTAGGAAGTGTAATCACATTTTAGGGTGATTACCCTATTTATAATATTTTTTAGTAAAATTTTATTCTTTCAAGTCCGCGTTTTAGTGAATACTAGGTGTGAGTCTCGTGCATTGCGCGCGACTTTGTTTATAATTGGAATGCAATTAATATTGGTTTAAAAATTGAAGAAAGCAAAAAAAAAAAAAGTCATTGGATCATTAGAAAATAGTGCAAAGAGGACCTACATAATTTTGTTTTTAGGAACAATTTACCTAAAAAATTTATACTTTTACATTAAGAAAATTAAAAAAAAAAAATTTCAAAACCCTAAATTCTAGGCTTCTTTTTATTTTTAAAGGTAAATTAAATAAAAATTCCAAATTTTTGCATACCATCAGAAAAGAATAAAATAAAATAAAAAGATACAACTTCCACAAAGCAAAACATACCGTAAAAAAAAACCCTAAATACCTTCTCTCTTCTGATTCTTATTATTCCAAACCATCTATGCTTGTTTATCGCGTTGTCTCCATGCTTCTAACTTCTCTTCTTCCGATTCTTACCGCACCACCACTATCCCGTCACTGCATCAAATTTCTCCTTCTCATTTTTTTCATCGTCATTGTTCAATTACGGAGTTCCAATTCATGCGTCATTCAATCAATTCGGTATCGTGTATCAAAATCTCTAATCTTTATTGTGGATTATGCGATTGAGATCAAATGATATTTGATTCTCCACAAAATGGTTATAACAATAAGAATATCCATGTAATCTTAGTGCAAAATAAGCAATGTTTTGAAACCCGGACTGGACATCGACCCGGAAAAGTTACTGGGTCAGTGGTCGGACCGTCATTGACCCGTTCATCAACCCGGTGACATCATAAATATTAAAAAATATATAATATATATTTATTAATAAAAAATATTGTTAATGTAAAGCTAGTTCAGATATATTCTATCTTGATTATTCCCTTAAATATCTCCTTTAATTTTAATATACAACTAAATGTTGAAAATAGACTTTTTAGGACTTGTTTGTACTATAATTATTGTTTAGGCTTTATGTGATAATATTTTAATTGCCATTTTAGTCCTACGTATATAAAATCTCTTAGCCAACCCTAGATTAAAAAAACCCTATTTCCTTCCCTCTCTTCTCACCCCAGTGCGCGCCCGCTTTCCCTTCATCTCTTACTAGGCGCCCCTTTCCCTCTTTACTCTTCTCCCAGCGCATTCTATTCTCTTCCTCTCCTTCTCCTCTTTTTTTTTCTTCTCCTCTGCACCGCCCATACGCCACCGCCCTCTCTTTTTTTCTTCTCCTCTCCTCTCTCGCCACTGAACCGCCACTCTACCTCTTTTTTTTTCTTTTCCTCTCCTCTCCTCATTACCGAACCGCCCTCTTTTTTTTCTTCTTCTTCCCTTTTTTTTAATACAAAAAAATTTTAAAAAAAAATGTATTTTGTGACTCAGCCCGGTTTCTCAAAACCGTTCCGGTTCTACGGTTTGAGCAGTCCGATCGGCCGGGTCCACCGAGTCGATGAAAAGCAGAGCGGTTTTTGGCCAGCGGGTTTTGGCACCTAACTGGGGACCGCTCGGAGGTCCGGTCGATGATCGGACCAGTCCGAGTTTCAAAACCATGAAAATAAGAAATGGTGATAACAATTCGAGAAATAAATCGGATGATTCTTGAAAATCAATCCGGTAGTCTAAATATCCCAAATGGCTACCATAATCTGTCAAAAGAGAAAAACAAAATACAACTCATCGACCAAGAACTCACAGTATATTGCAAAGACACCACGAATTCATCAAGAAGAGCCTAATTTCCATTAGCAAAAATGTGAATTTAATCATACCTATAATTCTAGAAAAGCTTAATTCTTTCGAAACCCCAACCAAAATTAACAATTTCATGCAATCGAATAACAAAAACAGAACCCAATCACACCTAAAGACCAAAAATCAAATAAAAATCTCAATCCAAATTCAGAAATTACCTTAGAAACGCTATTTTCTAACTCTATTTCTTTCCATCTGTTGATCGAGGCCTGGAAATTGCAAACTCAAATATTAAAATTCAATAAAAGGAAATAGATTTGTACTACACTAAAAACAATAATCAGTCCTTTATATGTTAGACAGTTTTAATCTAAGAAGGAGAGTAGTGAGTTTGACAATCTCATGATTGATTCATGAGAATCTACAGGTAAAGAAGATATGTGAATTCAGATGGGTTAAGAGTTGAAAAAGAATTGTTAAAAATGAACTCAAATGCGAGAATCGTTTTTCCTTTATTTTGAAACTTTTGAAACGTTTAGCTTCATGGTTAACCAAATTCCAAGGAAACTTTTGAAATTCCATGGGATTTGAAAAGGCATTAGTTTTCATGCTCTCTTTAATATATATTTTTTTCAAAATAAGATTTGTGTTCATACAGTAGCTCTTGCTATAAGCTAATTATTGTGATACCCGAGATTTTCCCCAATTTGATTTATGTGATTAACTTATTTAATTGCATGATTAATTGATTTATAATTAATGCCATGTTAAATGATATGTGTTAGGTGAAATATTTCAAGTGTTATATAGGTTTACAATTGATTTTTATGTTTGGGGACACGAGAATAAATAAAACAAGGGGAGGGACCTAATATGTAATTAGCCTGAACCTTAATCTCCTAACTTGAGGGGTCATGGGGTTGGGGTTTCATTACGATTAAAACATCGATCTTGGAGAGGAATAAAAGAATGAAGAACACGTTTTTCACTTGGAAAAGATCGTTGAGGGTGTTCGAGAGAGTTTTCATCGGGATACGCCGAATCAAAGGTAATCATGAAGGCTTCGAGGGAACGCAGACGGAACACGATTCGAGTACCCGAACCGCGAGTTATAGCCTCAAGAGTGAAGCCGGCGTTGCTGATTTCGAGTTCTTCCTTCAATTTTTCATATCCGTAACGTGTAAGGACCCCTCCCTCTGTTAATTTACTGTATATACGTTTGGGTATTGTTTTGGTATGATTTAGGATGTATTTGGGCATAATTGATTGCATGAACTATTAAAGTGTTGTTCAATTTCGTAATTGATGTGATCGTTTATCGAATTGAATTCTGTCTTGGATTGGGGAATTTAGCATGCCTATTTAATATGTTTCCTTTACTGTTATTAAATTGTTATTCGCATAATCTGAAAATGTACTGTTTTGTGGGTTGTTGGGAACCAGTCCTGTAATTGCCTATTTGGGTCTTAATTGGAGTCGTCTTAACTGATGTCTATCACTACAAGAAAACAGTTAAATAGCGACCGACTTTAGCGACCGAAATTTTCGGTCACAAATTTAACGACGGAATACCGACCGAATAGAAACCGAAAACAAATCGGTCGTTATTCCGTCGGCCACATCGGTCTCGTTGACCAAATTGAAACGTCGTCGGTTTGTTCACCCTTAACGACCGAATACCGACGGATATTAACGACCGTTTATCGACGGAATATATAACGACTGAATACCAACGGAAGTTAACGACCGAATACCGACGGAATACATAACGGTGTTTATTTGTATAGTAATAAATTAAGGACACAAAACGACGTCATTTTATTTTCGTTAACGACCGACTACCGACGGACTTTAACGACGAATTACCGACGGAAAATATACCGACGGAATAACGACCGAATAGCGACCGAAATTAGGTCGCTATTATTTTCCAATTCCGTCGCTATTCGGTCGCTATTATTTTCCCGATTTCCGTTTTTTATAAAATAGCGGGGTTTTTAAGGATATATAGAAACATTTTACCTAATAGTAACTAAAATAGGAAAAATACATATACAAAGTCTTAGGTCAGCGGAACGACGAATCTGCGCTACGCAGACGGCGGTCCCGCTAGCCGGTTAGCGGGCGGGGGTCAAGGGGAAAAATTCGATTCTTCATCTACTCATCGAATGAGTTTTCAGTCCCGATTTATAAAATACCGATATATACTCAAAGCAGAACAATTCAAGTAATACATTTGTGTGTGCATTTATGTGAATCATTAAGTGATGGAGTTAAAATTTTATTAATTGATTATTAATAAACAAATAATTACTAAAATATTCATATTAGTTCGTACTCACATTAAGAACGATGTCGGTTTTCAGATTTATAAGTTTTTACTAAATCCGTCGCTATTCGGTCGCTATTAAGCTAAGGGGCAACCGAATAGCGACGGAATTTGCGAAGGCCGTCGCTATTCGGTCGCTATCTTTTTCCCGGATTCCCTTTTTTTATAGAATAGTGGTTTTAAGGATATATAGAAACATTTTGCCTATGTTAGTTACTATTAGGTAAAATGTTTCTATATATCCTTAAAAAACCCCGCTATTTTACAAAAAAAACGGAACCCGGGAGAATAATAGCGACCGAATATGCTATGTCGGTCGCTATTCGGTCGCCCTACCCTAACCCTAACCCTAATTCCGTCGCTATTCGGTCGCTATTATTAAATGCCTAAACGACGTCTTTTTGCCATTTCGCGGGCTCATTTATTTGAAAATTGGACAAGTGTTTAAGCATGCTAATTGGCGACCGAATAGCGACCGAATTGGCAAATTCCGTCGCTATTATTAAACGCCTAAACGACATCGTTTGCTTTTTCGCAGGCTCATTTATTTGAAAAATTGGACAAGTGTTTAAGCATGCTAATTGGCGACCGAATAGTGACGGAATTGGTAAATTCCGTCGCTATTCGGTCGCTATTATTAAATGCCTAAACGACATCGTTTGCTTTTTCGCGGGCTAATTTATTTGAAAAATTGGACAAGTGTTAAGCATGCTAAGTGGCGACCGAATAGCGACGGAATTGGCAAATTCCGTCGCTATTCGGTCGCTATTAATAAATGCCTAAACAACATCGTTTGCTTTTTCGCGGGCTAATTTATTTGAAAAATTGGACAAGTGTTAAGCATGCTAAGTGGCGACCGAATAGCGATGGAATTGGCAAATTCCGTCGCTATTCGGTCGCTATTATTAAATGCCTAAACGACATCGTTTGCTTTTTCGCGGGCTAATTTACTTGAAAAATTGGACAGGTGTTAAGCATGCTAAGTGGCAACCGAATAGCGACCGAATTGGCAAATTCGGTCGCTATTATTAAATGCCTAAAGGACATCGTTTGCTTTTTTCGCGGGCTAATTTATTTGAAAAAATTGGACAAGTGTTAAGCATGCTAAGTGGCGATCGAATAGCGACCGAATTGGCAAATTCAGTCGCTATTCGATCGCTATTATTAAATGCCTAAACGACATCGTTTGCTTTTTCGCGGGCTAATTTATTTGAAAAATTGGACAGGTGTTAAGCATGCTAAGTGGCGACCGAATAGCGACCGAATTTGCCAATTCCGTCGCTATTATTAAATGTCTAAACGACGTCGTTTTGTGCGTTTTATTTCTTTAAATATATCTAAGGCGAGAAGCCTCTCCCTCATTCTTCATTCACGCCCTGACCCGCGACCTCCACCTTCACCACCACCTCTTCCAGTGATTTCCCCCCAAATCCCCTCCCTCCTTCCAACGCCACCACCTCCCAGCACCTCCAAGACATCGCCACCACCTCCCGGCACCTCCAAGGCATCGCCACCACCTCACGATTTCGAGTTGGGTTTTTAGGGTTTAGGTGAGAATCTTGCATTTTCTAGCTTTTTTTTCTTAACAATTGGAATAAATACATCTATTTTGAGAAGATTCAAACAAAAATGGAGGGGAGGTAGTACTGATTTCTGCTTGGATTTTAATATATGGGTTTTCTATAATGTCTTGCAATTTTTTTTGCCAATTCTTATAATTTCTTGCAATTTTTTTGCCAATTCTCATAATTTTCTTTGTTTTTCAAATGTAGTTTTTTAACATCCAATGTAGTTTTCTTGGTGTATTATTGGTTTTCTTGGTGTATTATTGAAATGTATGCTAATTGTATAATATGTGAGTTTTGATAATTCAAAGTGTGTGAGTGTTGATTGTGAGTTTTGATAATTCAAAGTGTGTGAGTGTTGAAATGTAATGAGAAGTGCACACTTTGATTGTGAGTGTTGTATTGTAAATGAGAAGTGTAAACTTGTGTTTTTTGGGTTTATTGATTATTTTTTGCTATTTGGGATCTTATTAATACTGTTTCTGGTTTGTATTTCTGTGCGTATTGCTGTTTTTTATAATAGGGATTTAATTTAATTTCAAATTTATTTTTTTAAACAAAAAACAATTTAGCGACCGAATATTCGAGTCGCTAAATTTCCCGTCGATATTCGATCGTTAACCGATCAAAGTCAAAAGTCAACAATATTGACCATTCGATTCGCTATTCACGTCGGTAAATAGAGACCGATTATTCGATCGCTAGACTTTCCGTCGGTATTCGGTCGTTATATAGTCAAAGTCAAAAGTCAACAATGTTGACCATTCGATCAGTTATTTACCGAGCCGATTATTGATCGCTAGAATTTCAGTCGGTATTGATCGTTAACCGATCAAAGTCAAAAGTCAACAATGATGACGATTTGGTAGGTATTCGGTCGGTAAATAGCGACCGAAGATTCGGTCGCTATATATTCCGTCGGTATTCGGTCGGTAATTTGCTTAGCGACGAAAAATACACGACCACGTCATTCAGTCGCAGTTTAGCGACCGATTACCAGCTGAAGCGGCCGTCACTCTGTTTCCCTGTTTTCTTGTAGTGTATGTTCAGTCCTAATTGGTTATGGTCGACCGTGTCGTCGCCCCCTATTGAGCCTCTGTCTAGGATCTCTAGTTAGCAGGATCCGTCCGCCTACTATCCTGATATGTTCTGTGACCCCAAGAGGTCTTTTACTCTTTTCTGTACTGGGTCCGCATCTAGTGGGACCAAGCATTAGATACGGGATGATGCCTTAAAATCTATGCCCCATAGTTTGGGGGCAACCCGAACTCGCGTGTGATACTGAACCGTCCTAGTTTGGTTGATAACTGGGACTACTATCGTTATTGTTGAGTAGTAGTGAATAGATAAAAGAGCTCATGTGGTGGGATTGTGTGTCATAGCAAGTAGCGATGTTCTAATCATTTAGTTGAGGTTGTAATCGGGTGTACAGGATGGGGCAAAGAGTGGTGATTGTCGTATACTTAGTTATGAAATCGTTTAGGTGCGAAGAATATGGTTATTCGCTTAATTGGTGTCCTACGTTCTCCTTTTGGTCATTATTTCCTGCTTGGTTAAGTCTTAATTGGGTACTTTTGGGTTGGGGATGAATTGGTATTGTTTTGGTGCACTTTTGCACAAGTTTTTAACTCATTTTTCTTAAAAATACAGGTCGCGGACAAACCATTCGTCTGCACGAAGACAGTAGCTACTGTCTTGCCGCGAACGATGCCGCTTCGTCTGCAGCTGTGCAGTCTTCTGTTTTGTTCTGCCTCCGCTATTCTATTCTGTTCTGTTCTGTACTACATTGAGTTCCGAGTCCTGTGAGGCTTGGGATAAGTCGTTCGAATATATTTCCAAAGGGGTATTTTGGGAAACGGGAGGTTGTGTTATATGTTTCTGCTGCTTTTGTTTCTGTTCTGTCTTTATTATTATTATTAGTATTATTGTTTTGGGTCCTTGTTGAGCACCGAAGTTCAGTCCATCCGCTTTATTGTTTTGCAGATGATTTAGGTGATGACCAGTACTATGAGGATGTAACTTGGGACGGGGATTACGAAGAGTGATACTAAGCTTGTAGATTCACACTGTATTTTGTTTCTAGTTATTATGGAACATTTAGTTTCCTTTCAGATGTAATAACTTAGAATTTAATTTCCCTTTTAGTACATTACTTCCGCTAGTGTTTTATTACTATTTACGGACTTATATAATGAACTCCTTTATTTAGTAATCTCTGACTGTGGCTTTGGTGCTTCATTAACCAATGAAACACTACCATGTCATCACTCCGAAGACGGGGTGTGACAATTGCTATAATAGAGTTCCTTCTACATAGATGAGTATACCTTTATATAATATATTTTTGTTATGTAGATTATTAAAGAGTAATTATTACTTATTTAATTATAAACTTTAAGTTTAATGTATTTAACACCTCAAATAAATTTCATAAGTTTCTGAGACTCTTAAGTTTTATCAATTATTAAAGTTATTTACTAAGGTTTGGTTTGGGTTTGGGATTGGTCTCAAAATTGGTGGGAAAATACAAATTTTGATCTAGAAAATTGGCGGGAGAATTTCAAATTCAAATTTTTTCGTTCAAATATTCGTTGAAATTGAAATTTTTGAAAGAAATAAATTGAATTTGAATTGCACCCGCCAATTTTCTTTCAAAAATTTCAATTTCAACGAATATTTGAACGAAAAATTTTGAATTTGAAATTCTCCCGCCAATTTTCTAGGTCAAAATTTGTATTTTTCCACCAATTTTGAGATCAATCCCAAACCCAAACCCAAACCAAGTAGAGACTTTATTGGGTATAATCTCATTAATTCAAACATGACACGTGGCACATTCTGATTCGCATAAAAACTAAAGTTGTCCACATGTCACTACCATAGGCTTCATCCCAACAAAGTATAGATTATAAAGTACAAAATTCAGAAAGAAAGAAAATTGAGCACGATTCGTGGGTCAAACTA
The DNA here is from genome assembly GCA_026122235.1 of Vinca minor. NCBI lineage: Eukaryota > Viridiplantae > Streptophyta > Magnoliopsida > Gentianales > Apocynaceae > Vinca > Vinca minor. Next base: position 11,305,997 of record JAOCZM010000011.1, on the reverse strand, counting down.
AGCATTTTTTTTCTTTCCATTTGTAATGGGTGACGTGTAAACCAAACCAAGCTACTATTAGTGAGCAAGTTTCTTTTAAAGAAAAGAAAAAGTTAATTGCACGCATTTGAAGATTCTCGGCTACCATACATGACAATAACAGCATGTTACATGAACTGTAATGTAATGGAATAAAATCTCTTTTCACCCGCGATAATTTGAAATTCTCTTTTCATTTAAATAACTGAAAGACAAAGTTAGAATAAATAAAGATTCTTTTTTAGTATTTGAAAAATATTATTTAATGTTAAAATAAAATACAATTCAATATAATATGACCTAAATTCCATTTAACATATGTTGGCGATAAAATCAATTAATTGCACAATATATAAACTTTCACTTGAAGAAATCATATTTGTACACAGTGGCGAATTCAAGAGAAGTGAACGATCACTCCGAACATTTTAAGAAATGACGATTTTCTATAGGAAATTTTTATTGTTGAGAGATTTCCTTATAAATATTGTATCCCAACAAAAATCAGTAAAACATTTGCCCCTGTATTCAAGAGAAGTGAACGATCACTCCGAACATTTTAAGAAATGACGATTTTCTATAGGAAAATTTTATTGTTGAGAGATTTCCTTATAAATATTGTATTCCAACAAAAATCAGTAAAACATTTGCCCCTGTAATGAAATTATTGGCTATGTCCATGTTTGTACACTAAAACACATCAAACATACATTTCAACATTGAAATATAATTAATATATAAAGTCAAACATAATATAAAAACAACTATATTTTGTATTAAAAGTAAATGGAAAAAGTGACAAAATAAACAAAATATTTATGTAATTATCATATATAAAGTGTTATCAAGAGAATAAAATATTTTTAGAGAAAATGAATAAGTTATTGTCTAATTTGAACACTATAATAATTAAATAAAGGTATAATAGTTACTTTCCAATAAGTAGTGATTCCAGTAATTCTCCGGAAAGGTCATTCCATAGGTTTTAGAGTGGAATGACCATTCCCACTTCTTCATGGAATGAGCGTTCCCGTGGAAATATCATTCTCACTTTAAATTGGCCAACCAAATGTCATAATGGAAAGATAAGCTGGAAAAGTAATTCAATTCCTTTCTATTCAAACGTACAAAACACGCTCTAAGTGTTTCGTACGAGTGGAATACTTATTGCCTGTTGAATTAAAAAATTTGAGGTTGATATTACCTGTTTTGCAAGATCTATTATAATTTTTTTAAACGAGTGTTGTGAAAATATAATTTCAGTCGCCAAATCTTGATATGGCTAACATGTGCGGCCAATTATTTTTAAATAAATATTGTGAAAAAAATCAAGACAGCCAAACTCAAGATTCTACGTAGGATCGAAAAGGCGTGGAAGAATCGTATAATCGTAACTCAAATAGTAGATCCTACTTAATTTAAAAAATACTAATTAATTCCAGTAATCTCCTAATTCTTCTTTATAAAATCTTAAAAAATTCCAGAATTTTATGATATTTGTTAGCATCAAACAAATATTCATCACATGAAAGAGCTATAGAAAAATGATATTATATTCTATGTCTCAAAATTCTAAAACTAAATTTCTCCTATCAAAATTATTACAAAAAATTAGAAAAACGAATCTACTACTGTCTCGACAAACTGTAACAATATAAATTCAATAACATTGATTATTTTATTCAATAACTTAATGGATCAAATGAGAGTTTAGGGTTTCGAATTTCCTTTTCATTGTTCCAGACGATGGTAGAATAGGACCTCAAAGGCAAAAAAAATAAAAAAAATGCAAAAATGGAAATTGGAATCGATCGAGGAAGAGAAAAAAATTGAAGATTGAAGATTTACAGACTTGATTAAATTGAAGAAGACGTAGAGTTGATCAAAGAAAATTGAGCTGCAGAGTTTGAGTTGATAGAGAATTTTTTATTTTTCTCTAAAATGAAAAAACATTTATTTTTATTTTTCAGGTCGAGTTTAGCTCAACCTGACCCGTAAGAAACAATAATGGACTCATACCGATTGTATGATGCTACATGTATCTAATATACAAGATCTCTTAAAACTCGTAAAATAATACGATTCGGCAACTTTTGAGTTTAAATTCCTTTCATAAAAAAATATTTCAACCGCAAAATCTTTAAAGACTTACAATTTTTTTTTAAATTATGCTACATTGTAGTCAGACAAAGGCAGTCAAACTCGTGAGTTGACTCACTAAGATCGTACGATTCTACGAGTTTGAAGGGACCTTATGTGTTAGATCCTATGTGGATCGGTAATCAAGTAGGATCGGGATAAACTCGTGGGATCGGACTCGTACGATCCTCCAAGTTAGCTATTTCATGAATGTTTTTTTTTTAAAAAAAAAAAATCTTTGTTCAACTTCGTGGCTTATTCAACCTTTTCTAGCCTCTAATCTTCAACCGCCGACAAATTTCTTCTCTCATTCGATCGATACCAATTTCCTTTTTTACCTCAATTTTCTTTGTCTCCGAGCTGTTCCTATGCCATCGTCTAGAACAACGAAAAGGTAATTTGAAACCCTAAACTCTAATTTGATAAATTAAGTTATTTATTCAAATAATCAATTTATTGAATTTAGATTGCTCAAATCGGCCGATGCCCAAGGTAGATATTTTTCTATATTTTTTCCGGTAAAAATTTTGATAGTAAAAATTAAGTTTCATAATTCTGAGACACGTAACATAATATTATTTTCCTATGTCTCTTTCGTGTGATGAATATTTATTTAATACTAGCAAATATCAAAAGATTCTGAAAATTTTCAGATTTTATCTAGAAAATTAGGAGAGTAATGAATTAATTAATATTTTTGAAGGTAAGTAGCATCTACAATCCGAAGTTACAATTCTACGATCCTTCTACAACTTTCCAATCCTACCTAAAAAAATCGAGTTTGACTGTCTTAGTCGGACCGCGTTTTAAGTTCGTTCCGACACTTCCCGACAAAAGTCGTCTCTTAAACTGCCAACTGCCACATTTCAGTTGAAGAAATCCCGCGCCCTCTGGGTCCCACCTTCACCCTCATCATATTCTTCCATTTCTGACCTTCTCAGGTAAAAACCCCCCTTTAACCCTTGTTCGTCATTTTCCATCTAATCACCACCAAACCCACCACCACTAAATTATTTTTCACTTAATAATTGACCTCCCAACCACCACCATCTCCTCCGCCCACCACCACCGCTACATAGATAATATTTTTTTATTATTTTTGTTGGATTGTTGTTATAGATGATGGACCATAACTTTACTGGGAAGTCCATTTCAGCCCAACACTTAATAGCTGGTGGCGGCGGCGGCGGCGGCGGAAGGGGTGACCTTGACCAGATGCCTGATACTCCCAACAGAGGGGCCCACCACCGCCGTGCCCAATCCGAAACTTTCTTCCGCTTCCCCGACTTTGATGATGATATCCTGTTGGATGACGTCGTTTTTGACTTCCCTCCTGCTCCTTCTCTTTCGTCCGACTCCGCCCCCGCCCCCGCCGCCAATATTACCAACTTGTTGTCTGAAGAGGTGCAGCAGGCCCAGGCCCAGGACAATTTTAGGCCCGAAGGAAAAGCCCATTTCAGGAGCTTGTCTGTTGACGCTGACTTTTTTGAGGGTTTGAATTTTGGTTCTACCTCTTCTAATTCGTTGGCTGATGCCGGTGGTGCGGCGGCGGATATGGCGGGGCTGGTGGGCCCGCGTCATAGGCATACTAATTCGATTGATGGTTCGACTTCTGCTATGACGAGCTCGTTTGAGGCTATGTTGGTGGACCCTACTAAGAAGGCTATGGGAGCTGATAGACTTCATGAGCTTGCTTTGATTGATCCCAAGAGAGCTAAAAGGTTTTTTTTTTCCATAACTTGGTTGATAAATTCTATAGTTTGCGGAATTTGCTGAAATTTTTTTACTAATACGATTATCAATATCTAGAAAGCATAATTTTTTCGAGTTTCTTTTCAATGTTATTCAATATATATGCAGTTTCAGAAAATGTTATGAAGTGCAAAATCTTTTTCTGATCTTTTAGCGTATTTATATTTCAAGTTTACTTTCTGCAAAATCCGGTATATATATGTGGTTTTTTATCTGAAATTGAACAATTTGTTTTCCTGTTTTATTTAGGATTCTTGCAAATAGACAATCTGCCGCGCGTTCAAAGGAGAGGAAAGTACGATACACAAGTGAACTAGAGAGGAAAGTGCAGACCCTACAGACTGAAGCAACTACCCTATCTGCCCAAGTAACGATGCTGCAGGTGTGTGAATTGTCTTTCTTGTGGCAATTTTTTAGCTGCAATACCTGAAACTGGATTGGCATATTCGCTTGCTCAATATTTTCATGTTGATGGTTAATCTTGATGTTTGGCTTGTTGTTCTAGAACTAGAATTTATCATTTTTTTCATGATTCATTGATAATAGAGTTTGAATTCTTTTTTAAGATATAAATAGTTTGAGTTCCTATTCGTTAATTTGATATTTTATATAACCTTGTCAATTGTGGCTCAACAATTTAACACTGAGTTTAGTATATCTGGTATGCAAAAATTTATCATTGAAGTGAAGTATTAAATTTTTATAAATGAGATCAATTGTATTCTTTTTCCTTTTTGCATTCTTTGACATGAATAACGCTTTGTATTTTCTATTGCTTTAGCTGCAATTGTTCGTTTGCATTGAAGCAAATAATCTTCCTTCCAAGTATTGCATACTTTGTTTTTTTAATCTAGGTTGCACATGATTAATGGAATATTGTTCATTAATGTACTTTGTCTATAGTTATGATTTTGTTAGTGCTATGATTCTTTAGGAAATCGTTGAAGGGAAGCATTCACAGCTTCTCGTCAAACTTATTTTCCATTGTTCTTCCTGTTCAAGAAGGCCCATCTATTAGAATGGATGTATGTATGTAATATTGGGCTTAATATTGGTTTCTCAATCTTGTGTTCAGAACGGATGTATGTAACATGGCATATTCTTAATTTGATAATCCATTTGAGATCATTACTTCCTTACGTTCCTTTGTTTGCTGGGTGGGTGGGGGTGTAGTTTTTGTTATTTGGGGCTTGAAATATTTATAATCTAAAACTTGACAAAATGAATTAATGGCGTTGAAACAAGAAATTGTATGTTCTGTTCTTTTCTACACGCGGGGGTGGGGGGACCATCCAAATCTACCTGTCTAAAATTACTTGAAGAACATTTGGCCCTCGGTGATCCAAATCTAAGGGGAAGATGGTCGCAAACATCTGTAGGAGGTGCATTGGTGCTTTTTCCTACTTTTAACTCATCCTACTCTTTCTTTTCTAGAAAAAAAAAGAGGAGATGGAGAAAGCTTCAATATTATTCATTTCCACACCCACAAACTATATAAGCAGCAAAGCAATATATTAGAGGTGGTAACTGTGCATCCACGTGATATACGGAATGCTTGATAGTCAATGAAACATTCTTAGGTTGGTCATTTAGAAAATAACTTTCCTCTTATGATATTTGATGTAAAAATCTCTGTTAACATCTGCAAACTATAGAAGAAAAACTGTAATCATGTACTCCCTCCATTCCCATTTAATTGTCGTTTAGAGATATATAGGTATCCAAATTAATTGTTGTTTAAGGTTCTTTTATTAGTTGTCAACAATTTATTCCAATTATACCCTCGACATTTCTTTTATTTGCCGCCTCTGCCATCCTTATTTTTTCCTTTCTTTTCTTATGCTATAGAAGTGAGAGAGAGGGGTAATATTGAAACTTTCGGTGAAAATGACAAGTTCCTTAATTTTCTAAAATTGTCTAAAGAGTCTTATATTTAGGAATGGAGGGAGTAGAAAATATCCAAAAAGAAAGAAAAGGAGAAAAATAGACCGGAACGCTGAACTTGTTTGTTTTTGCTAAAGTTGGATGTTTTTTTACAGTGGCTATTTAAATTTGTTTGCCTCAAGGCTTTATTTTCTGTCACGCTCTGAGAACGTGGGCTATAAAGAACCTAGTGGTCTAGCAGTGTTATCAATAGCGGGCTATAGTGGAGCGGAGTGGCCATATGCCGCTACAGATCCATCCATAGCGGAGCGCATCAGTGTTACGGGAATAGCGGCCGCTATTGCAGCTAAAATAGTGGGAATAGCGGCGCAATAGCATCGCTATTTGGATAAGAACTTAAAAAACCCCATTTTGCCCCTTTACAATAGTAAAAACCTTATGGGTGAATTGGGGATTTCTTGAATTTAATGGCTTTGGTTATCTTTTTATCTTGGATTTAATGACTTAGGCTATGTTTTTTATCTCGGTTTTAATGATTTTGGTTATGACATTGTTTTCCTTGTTGTCTTGGACTTTTCTTAATTATTTATATTAAATTTCAAATAGCGCCACTGCCGCTGTCCCGCTATAGCGTTTATACGGTCGGCCGCTACGCGACGCTATTTGGGATTGACAACACTGTGGTCTAGTAATATATTTTGCTTCTGTGCTTGCAGTCTGATAGTAATGGTTTCCTGTTCTGTGGACCAGAACCAACGAATATACTTGAAATATATCAATGAGCTTTTTCCAATTTTAAGCTTCTAATTTCACCAGTTTCATGCTGCAATGAGTTGATAGTTTTTGCTACCAGTACGTATGGATAAAAGTTGGTCATAAGTACAGTCTTTTTATAAAATTTCAAGGTTTTTATTCTCTAGGTTACTTTTATGTATACAGTTATTTTCCTCGACACGCGTTCTTATTATGTTATATTTATTCAAATATTTAAGAGTTAAGACTGTAGTAATATATCATGTTGTCTCAGGAATTTCATTTTTCAACTGAAATTACGTCATAATGATTGTTGTAAAAAGCTACCATTAATATGTCAAGTAGCCAACATCATAGGTGAGTTTCTGTACATGAAAGTATTTTCCAATGGAACGCAAAAGTTAACCACTGTGATATGCTGAGTCAGTTGAAAGGTTCTTATTCTCAATATCTGGAGTTCAGAGGGTTATATTTTAGTTCTCCACTTATTGGATGCCGGGAAAGTTATGTTTTAGTGACTATCCATCCATGCATGTGCTCTGGTTCCGTAAAAGGGATGGAATAGTAAAGCTATATTGGAAAGTATCAAATCTTTTGAATATATATTTTTTTTTCTCTATATATCATCTATCCCGGATATGGTCTTTCTTATTGTTTTGAGGGATTCTTTAGCAGAACTTCTAGTTGACCTTTTCTGAGTGGTTTCTTGCAAGCTTTTACTAAATGGATGCACCCACTTGGTGCCACATCAAATAGTTAACAACTTAACAGGTCAAAACAGCTAGAAGGGAATACCCTGTATAAACATTGACGTAAATATGACGGGTCAAATTATCAGATATCTTATAGCTATACTGTGCTTGGAAGGTGCTGCCGTTATCTAATAGCTCCTTTCCTGGTCAATCATACTTTCAATGTTCATGCGTTTTTTATGTGGAAGCATTTACCGCCCATTTGCAACTGCCGCCGTACAGGCTATATCCTTTATATTGACATAGTTGTATTATATTCAGTATACGGATTGGGTAATATGTACAATTCAATATAAGGTTCAGATGCAAGTTTTTTGCCTGAATACCCACTCAGAAACTGGATTTGCAAGTTTAACAGCGGTCTTATCGTTTTCTGCAGAGAGATACTACTGGGTTAACGGTTGAGAACAAGGAACTCCAACTGCGGTTACAGGCAATGGAGCAGCAAGCACATCTTAGAGATGGTATGCATGATCCTAACCTGCATACTTTCTTCAACCACCCCCCCCACCCCCCCCAATGCTTCCTTCAACCCCCAACCCGCCCCTCTCTCTTTTTCCAGTTACACTTCTTAATCTTGGCTGTGTGCTTGTTTCAAGTATTGAATAGAGTATTTTGATGTAAGAGAAGACTGGTTATGAAAGTACGAATTCTTAGTGTAAATATGGTCAGAGTAGTAACTTTGGAGCTCCCGACGCTCAAAGGCCCACCTTTTTTCTCAAACCTAACCTTTCTTTAAACTTGCTTAATTTTATGCATTCATATTATATTTACTATACATTTTCAACGTGTCTGTGTATATATGTGAATTGCCAGCTCTGAATGAGAGAATGAGAGAAGAAGTGCAGCGACTTAAAATAGCAGCCGGCCAATTTCCAGCACCCAATGGAAACTTCAACAGAGCTCCAAGTCCCCAGTTTTCTTCACGGCCACCAAACTTCAATCACTTTGGCAACCACCAGGCAGAGCAGCAGCAACAGCAACAACAACAACAACAGATGCCCCGTGGAACCACTAATAACTCCACATTTAGCTCACTGTCCAAACCTAGCTTCATGGATTTCAATCAAAAGGTTTGAGGTTGACAGCTCCAGCAAACTCAACCGATAAAGCTGATGTTAGTGAATTACTAGGTGATTTTTCCTGACCTTTGTATATGCAAATAGCTTACATGTGATGTACGTAAAGTTTCGCTAGGTATGTTGATTATCAGTTACAAAAATATGCAATGTATACAGGTTGTAGATTATGGTGAATGGCTATTACAACATAGTATTCTTTCGTTCATGTCAAAGTATACTCTGCTGTTCGGATTATCTTTGAAAACATCGACCAAACACTTTATTTATTTATTTCTTTATGAATTAGAGATTGCTATATTCCATGAGTGCTTTTGATTCTTCAACACTGAAACTTATCGGTGTAGTGTAAAAATCTAATCTTTTTTTCATTTTCCCCCTAAATTTCTAGCTTTTGGTATCAGAATTCAGATTTTCCAAGAGACTTCTTAAAAGTACATTGTTCTTTCTTTGTTTCAGAAGTCTTCGGCTCTCCCTACCTTATGGCTTCTGCATTTTTCTTGTCTTTGTGTTATGCTGCCTAGGCTATTTTGATTTGTTTTGTTTAAGATTCTTTTTTTGAGTTCGTAAAATTGAATTGTTTGTGAGAGGAAAACATCTACCTGCTTTCATCTTGACCCTGCAAATCAAAACACCGTCCATACAATCTCTATATTGTTTCGCACATCTCTAGATCCTGTTTGAACTATTGAAATACTACAAAAGGAGGGTTGGTTTTTTTTTTTTGAGCGCCCGAAGGCGATTGCCCTCCGAATGGGAAGAGCGGAGAGTACCCTAGATAGGGAAGATTGAAGCATGTCCCATGCTTGGGGAGGGAAGATAAGCCTCATAAAGAGGAGAATTATTTGCCCCATAATGGGGAGGGTTGGTTGAATGAATGAATGAATTCAAAGGGGCCTGTGGCTGTATTTTATCACAAGGAGAAGTCAATGTGCCTCTTTTTCAAATTTTCTGAACATCCCTAAAAGAAAAATGAGGCATTTCAATCTTAATGGAGGGCGTTTTTCCTAGTCCAATAATAGTATCCAAGCAAGAAGGTATCCCTCCCTCCGACTTGACTATTATGGGGAACAAATGCAGTTACACACGTGCGAAATATTTGTTGTTCAAGACCTGCAGTGAAGCCCAACTATACCAACTCCTAATCCAAAATTTCTTTATCTCACAACAAATGTTGCAAAATAAAGAAACAAGGTTTCAATTGGTAAGATTTGATATATACAATACCGTAAACATTAGTCCCTCCATTCCTAAATATAATACTTTTATTATATGTTGCGAAAATTAAGGAAGCAAAATTTAAGATGTTTTTTGTAATTGTCAATATTGCTCTCGTAAAATATGACTTGTATACCACTAATTCCATTAAAGAGAGTAATATTAATATTTTAATTAAAAAAAATTAATTTTCGCAATATATAATAAAAGTCTTATATTTAGTAATGGAGGTAGTATTCTACTTCCATTCTTACCATCGGATTGAGTACTGTATATATGGCGGCTCAGAAACCTTAATTCTCATTACACAGACAGATAACTGATTTTTTTTAAAAAATGAAACAAGTGGAATATCTAAACTTTCCTCACTACAAGACAGACCAAGATCACTGTTCATCAGTGATTGTAAACTTATATGCAGTCCGGCTCCTATGCGCGGAACAATCCCAGACGTCGGATAGGATTTTGATCGGTCCAAATTTGAAGAGAAAAAAGTTGCGGCTGGACTTAAAATATTAAAAAAAAAAAATTCTCTCTTTAAATCTGGACCGTTAAAAAATCTCATACGACGGCTGGTAGCTTGTCCCGCATGTGCGGAACAAAAAGCTATCCCGCATAGGAGTCGGGAGCACTTATATGTAGAGCTGCTCAAAACTGACCTGAACCGTGAGTTTTGACCCATCGGACTCAGTTTTGCGCGGTTTCGGGTCAAGCTTAGAACTGACCCGAGCTCCGAAATGATCTAACTTGCAAGTGGACACGAAATCGGCGGGTCTAACTCGGTAGACCCGTGCATCTGCTAAGGCATTTATTTAAAACAAAAATTAAATTTGAAATGGATGTACAGGATCTAGTGACAGTTGCATTCAAATTATAACCAGAAATTTGTTTCTTTTTTCCATTTTAAAAAAAAATCAATTTTTCTCAATAATAACCTCTCCCCCTTCATCAAAATTCTTACTCACCTCCATATTTTAATTCTCTCAAGCACTCTTATCTTAAGTTAAATTATTGTTTTTATCTTTTTGTGTGAAATTGTAGATTTTTTATTCCAAAAATTCAAGTTAGTATATTTAATAATTGCATTTTGTATTATTATTACTCTTATTATTAGTTTTAATTTCTAATTTTTGTATCTTATTATTAGTTTTAATTTATAATTTTCTAATTAACCGAGACACTATTATTAGTTTTAATTTCTAATTTTTTAATTATCCGAGAGAAACTAGTAGTTGCACCTATTGAAAAAAAAATATGAGGGAAAATCGCTTGGGTGGTTTGGACACATGAATAAAAGATCGAGTGACACTCCAGTTCGGAAACTTGAAGGATGGAGGCGTGAGGTTGTAAGAGGTAGGGGAGGCCGAAGAAGGTTTGGATCAAAGTTATCAAAAACTGATATGGATTTGTTAAGACTTAGAGGAGGGTGGTATGGTGTTTGATAGAAAGAAATGGAGAGAATGTATTCGTGCGAATGACCACACAGAAATCCTATATTGATTCATGTAGGCCGACCCCAATTACTTGGGACTAAGGCTTTGTTGTTGTTGTCATATCTTATTATTAGTAAGTTAGTCGAAAAAGTTCCATTGTTATTTTCTGCTATTATTATTTGCATTAAAAAAGCATAAAAAATGTCCAATTATTCTTAAATTTTACTACGTTATGTTATTTTTAATTTTCATTAAATCTTCAAAAAAAAGGAAAAAAAAAATCTTATTTTAAAAACAAAAGATGAAATACGGTGGTTACAGTGGTAGTGCCGCTAGTGGGTGGAGGAACATGAACTTGAATAATTCATATGAGACCCAAGCACTGGAATACACACCTGTAGCTAATACGTGGGGTCCGAACTTCCAACAAGAAACTTTCACCATGTCGGAGTCATATATACCATACTTAGATCTCCTTGTCGGTGTCGATGTAAGTCATGTACCAGATAGTCAACCGTTCTCATAACCGAAAATGCCAAAAACATCGCCTCTTCTACCACATAATCCATCCCAATCAAGCTATTCTACTGCTTCGGGTTCACGATCACAGTTGAACAAAAATAAATCTCTGGTGTTGTGTATTGGTATTCGCAAGTTGAACAACCAGATGAATCATTAAAAGCATTATGTAATTATTGCCATAGAGAATACAAATTTAAAATGGGAGACAAGCACAGATCGCTTAGAAAGCACAAAATAAATGTTCATCCAGAAAAGTGTGCTCAATACAGTGATGAATCCGGGGAATTAGGTACGCCTCAAAGTATACCTTATTCTAATACTGTTGTTTTTACTGAATCTCTTCATGTGAGGAACTTAACTAAAATTTATTTGCAAGAAAGGGTTACCCTTTAATTTTTGTGATTGTCCTGCATATGAAGAAACGATTAGAGAAACTTTTATATCCATAGGTAAACAGGTTCTCCGTACTAGCATGGTTTGAGAGATTAAACAACTTCATGAGGTTAGTTTTTATTATCTCTGAGTTGTCTTCAAGGACTATGGAAAAAGTAAAGTTCATGTATGTGTTTATATTTGAATTGATTCATTTAAGGCTTATAATTATTTAGGCATAACATGCATATTGACTCGGATTGGAATTTGCAAAAAATATTACTTGCTTTTAGAGTTTTTGATGAACAATATTTTGCACAAAATATAGCATCAAAATTGATTAGTGTTTTTTAGAGGTATAAATTCACTTTGGGAAATGTGTGTTTTAATTTATTTTGATAATATAGCTTCAAATACCGCTTCCATGCCTGATATGTCTCAAGTATGTCAACCTAATTTGTGCGGTAAAGTTTTTTACATCATGTGTGCAACTCATATTATAAATCTATGTGTTCAAGATGGTGTGAGAACTCTAACTGATTACATTCTCCAATCAAACAGCTATGAAATTTACTTGGCATTCCAAACCACTTCAAAAACAGTGGAAAAACTTTTGCATACGACATAGAAAGTATCCTAAAAAATTTCCAAATGATGTCCCCCACCGCTAGAGCTCTACTTATAACATATTGAAAGTGGGTTGCGATTACAAGGATCTTTTGTGTTCTCTTTTTGCCCAACATTCACATTTTGGAATTGTTTTAAATGCCAACATTGAGTTATTTGCGAAAAGATTATGGATATTCTTGAAATTTTATATCATGCTAGTGTAAATATGCCAAAGGTGTAGTATCCAACTTCAAACCAAATGTTTTGTTGAATGCTGCAATATTGCCAAAGTTATTCATGAAAAGTTTAATGATATATTACTTTTATCATGCTATGAGAGCTTTTAAGAATAAGTGATTGAAATATTACATGGAAATTCCTTAATTATATCTAATTTATTGTTTTGGACCTACGATCAAGGATAGATTGTCTAAAGGAATATTTGACAACTTACCTTGGTTATTTGGGTTTACATACCAACTGGGGATATTCCCATTGTTTCGATCATAATTGAAAATATTTTTAAAAATATATATTACTAATTTATGTCTAGAATATGTAGACCTTCTTCTTCTTCTTATACTGGGCCATAATCCAATTCACCTACACAAGCAAGAGGATTGTTCCAAGCAAGCGAGCGTGAGCAGGGCCTTCATGTTCCAATTTGAAACTTGATAATATCTAACGACTTCTTTTGATTTTAATAATGTAGGGTATTCGGAGGATAAATGCTATATCCTAAAATGGTGGAAAATGAATGAAGTCTGATTTTTAACTCTGACATCAAAAGCACGAGGTTCTAGCTTGTCCAGTCTCAACCGTCTAAGTTGAACTAGTTTTCAGCCAGAAAGTAGTTGTATCAAGCAAAGGCCTAACATACATCCAACTAATTTGGAGGCACAACTACTCATTGATGATTGGACCAAGGCTATGATGAAGAAGACATTGAGTTTAAAACTGACTTAAATGATATAACAAATTCAAGCGTCGGAACTAAGAGTCCTTCGACCGGTGGCGCGAGAACTAATCATATTTTCGACAACGACTGAGCGACGAGGTAAGAGGTTTATAAAAGGTAAGAGAACTACATGAGCTTTTATTCCTCTATACCTCGAGAGGATAGGTAGGCGGCTATTTTAGCATAAGCTCATTTTATTTTATTTTATTCATTAGATTTTATAGAATTGTCTCAACTTGAAAATATAAAAAATAATAATAAATTAGTAGTATTTAATTAAACGATATAAATATGTCTCGGGTTCGATATATTGCAAAAACGATTTTTTTAAATGAGATTTACAACCGCTTTTTTAATTTATCGAACCCGATATTGCTTCATTACCGTGTCGATCCAAAACCGGAACTATATAAAACCGTATATACATAGACGTACGAAATCGGAACCGTATGGAACCGGAACCGAAAAATCGAAATCGTGGGCATCCATACTTATATGTATATGAAATTTGGATGTTTTTTCAATTTAGTCTTTTTAGTAGATGAATTAACTCATTCGTCTTTAGTTTTAGATTTTAGATTTCCAGAGGAATAAAAATAAGAGTACGAAGTTCCATAAAAAACATCTTCCTATTTTCTTTAATGTTTTTCACTTTCTACTAAAGTTGTCAAAATCACGGGTTGGATCGTAGAATCGTACGATTTTATGATCCGAAAGCTATAAATTGAGTTAAATTCTATTAAAATTCTTGGAGGATATGATCGTCGACCCAGATCGTCAAATCGTTAGATCATACGATCTGGTGCAATTCAATTTTGTCTCTACTTCGCCGGGTCAACGGGTCGGTTCAGATCGATTTTGGGGCGGGTTCGTGTTCCTTACTTGTTTTTTCATAAGATATACTTGTGATGTGAGAATTTTCTGTTCAGTTATCTGTGTGCTGAATTCGAAGTTATGTATGCTCACATGTGTTTGTTTTCATTTCCTAGTTGTGTTGAACTTGTTTGTTAATCTTAAGAGAAGGCTTTCGAATGCACATATTTTATATTTCTATTGTAACCATTTGAAGTCTACAAATATAGTTCATTTCTTATTGCATCAACTAGATGATCAAGAAATTTAGGGGGGGACTAGGGGCGGCTCAAACATATCCGAGGCCCTGTGCGAAAAAAAAATTGGGGCCCCAAATTTTAGGCTAAGTATATATATATATATATATATATATATATATAAACAAAAAAAATTGGGACCTCGGATTTTTTGCTAAGTATATATATATATATATATATATATATATATATATATATATATATATATATAAATAAAAAATTAGGGGGCCCCGGATTTTTTTCTAAGTATATATATACAAAAAAAAATATTTGAGGCCCCGGATTTTTTACTAAGTATATATAAAAAAAAAAAAAATTTGAGCCCCGGATTTTTTTCTAAGTATATACATAAAAAAAAATTTGGGGCCCCAAAAATGCAGTCGCTCACCCTCATAGCCGCCACTGGGGGGGACTAGAGCATCAAGAATGTTGTATAATAAAAGTTGAGGTTTATCAATTTTGTGCTTGATGTAAAGACACTATCTTGGTCCATATTCCTTGGTATTCAGTTTGCAAATTTACCTTATATTCTTATTCTAGGATGCAATAACTTGCCTTTTGAATATATATTATTTATTAACTATAATACATATTGATTTACATATTTATCTTCCATTATATTTTCTATACTTTTGGAAAACTCTTTACTTTTGGAGTTCCAGTATATTACATGAAGGATAATGATAGTGTCTTAAATGGTTTGCCAAATTAGAACATTAGAAATGTAGACTTATTATTATGAAATTTGTTGTACTAAAAGACCTTATGAATTGTTTGTTTGCTTTCAAAGTTTATCACTTGTTAGTTTGTGATTTAATTTCAATTTTTAGTTCTATTGGTATTCTTCTTCTTTTTTAGTTGAAGTATTGTTATATTTTTTTTCTCATTAACATATATATGATGTATTTATTGACATAAAATTATTATAAAATATTATTTAAATAGTTTTGTAGGTTCTTCCAATCTGTGCTATAATCCTCGTGTTTGTGACTTTTAGGGCCTCTTTCATTCCGAGTCAAAATTATGATCTTGACAACATTGCTTGCTACTTCTTTAGAAACTCTAATTAGTACTATCATCCTAATAACCAGTACACTATATAGAGTAATATGCAAAAAAATTGTCCCCAAATTATGTTTGTAGTTGTAAACTAGATCCATTCTATATTCATAATTTTATTCTCATATCTATTTTGTTTCAATATTTTTAATCCTCATGCGGCAGAATATCACCGAATTTTCGCGGCATTAGCGGCAACAACTTTGCCGAATTACAGCAAATGAGGACCAAAAACATTGAAAACAAATAGATATAAGACTAAAATTATTGAAGAATTGTAATGGTGACTAAGCTGCAATTATTAACACTTTACATATTACTTTTTTTGTATATCCCTGTCATTCTATAATCATAACATATCTCTCGCTTTCTCTTTCCTACACAATGCGAGTTGCATTCAGATGAATTAATTCATTTATTGAAGGGAGTAAATTGAAAAATAATAATTTGATAATAGCGAAATGTAAAAATTTGTACACAGGGCAACCAAGTTATTTTGCTCCATTTTCTAGTGGAAATTTAACTCTTTCATCATAATTCCACGTGTTGTTTCTTGCTTTTGCTTTTCTTGTACACATAAAGGCGATATTCACGGTCCCAGGATCCCCACCACCCGATTCGACAGGCATTGTGGAATATGTAAATTAAGGTGACCCAGCGGTTCGATTGGTGGGAGGCCTTGTCTTAGCCCACGCAAGAAGCCACTGTTAGTAGTGCCCTATGACCATTAGCACATGTTGTGCGTTTTGTTATCTTTTGAGCATGTAATTGAATAGTTAATTTTGCTTTTGATTATCAAATGTGTGATTTGATAGTAAAACTCATTAGCTTATGTAATTACTATTCTAGTAGTCCCTAGTTTTATGTAATGCTTAATTACTATGAAATAAAACTAGTATGATTGTTGATTGATGATCTTGTTTTACTGATCATGTGTAATGGATACAAATCACATCATAGATGCAATATATAGGGATACATTGTATTGGACGTGATCCAGTCGAGAAGTAATACTTCATGGTCTTAAGTCATAAGTATTACTTCCTCAATACTATTTTAGAATCCTTAGACCTTATGTCTTCATTGATTCTAGTATGAATGGAGCCCGACGCTTTTGACTCAGTCGGACGTTACTTGTATAGAGTAATCAATACGACCGATGATCGGATGTAGTGTCCTATCATAGCTTGAATGTGAGAGACATTGTAAGGAATTTGTCCCTCTCTATTATTGGAGAGAGATATCCATGGGCCCCTCGATAGGGAAAAGACTGTTTAAATGCATGCGCAGTACTTCAAATGTATTTGATTAAGTGGTTATCAAATGCTATTTGTTGAAACAATCTACCCGGAGATCGAGCATAAATACAATTAAGCTTAATAAGGGTGACGACCACCATGCCTTATGCTTAATTAGGATATCGCGAGACAAATGGATTAAATAGTGGATTGATATTAGGTTACGTTGTATATTCATTCACTTTGGGTAGTCACAATGTCCCCTGCTAGGGGACCGCTTGTGATTTATGGACTCACACTACTACTAAGTGTGTTTTCATTGCCATTGTGAGATGAACCTACAAGGTCACACGCATAGACGAGCTAACTGAGCTTTATGTCCGATTCAATGAATCTAGAATGTGTCTAGGTTCATTAGTATTCGACATTTGTCTTTCCTGAAATAATAAAGTGTTTATTATTCGAATTAGAGATAGGGGCAATTTCGGTATTTTACCTATAGCTGGGATTACGTGGGAGTTATTATCCGATAAGGGACTCCCACTACCAGCAGAAGTCTAAGGGGACGTGGGAGTTGAGGACTCCCATTGCGAGAGGAGTTGAGGGACGTGAGAGTTAGTTCAGGGAACAAACTCTCACACCCTATATAATAAACTCTTGGCCGAAACCCTAGACCCGAATTCTTTTAGCTGAAATTAACCAAGAAACCCGAAATAAGATTTCGGGTTTCGACCTCTCCCTTTTCTCTCTAATTCCCGAAAAACGGAAAAGACGAAAGAGCTAGCAATCGCTGCCTGCTTTAGTCGCGTGGATACCCCGGGTAGAGGGACTTTCCCATGAGGGAGATCAATTGGTGGCGATTAGCATCCAAGAAACGCCATCCTCCATTCAAGAAGCAGCTTCTTGAATCCGTAAAATGTAAGTTTTTACCGCTATTTTCGATTCGTTTCATATGAGCGGATCCTTCAGGGGAGGACTCATGGGTGTTTGGAACGAGTTTCCGCCCATGAATCCCTTCAGCCACCCCCACATTAGAGAGTTGAACTTTCACACTGCGGCTGCCAAGATTCGAACCTGCACCCTTGTACACAATCTACCACCTCGCTTTTGCTTTTCTACTCTTAGAATGGCATGGATAGGAAAATGAGTAAAAGGCCCCTTTGGCCACCGTGTTTTTTTCCTTTTAGTAATAAAAAAAAAAATGATCGCATTTCAGCCAACAACCGTTTACGAGCTGCTCTTTTTAACTTTCGACCAAATTTGATCATGACACGTTCCAGCAAAATCAGGGGTCTTTTCGTCTTTTTCAATCACTCCAAAAACACACATCATATCCGACCTACCGACCCGACCCGACTCGACTCAATACCCTACATGCATTCGTTCCTAAATTAAACCCATTTCCAAATTCAAACACTACGACCACTGTTGTCTACCTCTTCACTACTCAATTAAGGGAGATGTATTCAATTCGGATTTTAAAAGATTTTAACTGATTTTCAAAAGTCTATGGATTCTTCTGACTTTATGGATTGTTTTAACTCTATGTAGAGTCTGTGCAGAGTCTATCAGATTTTATTAGATTGATTTATCAGGATTTCTTTTGATTTATAAAGTCTATAGATTATTTGAATAGCACCAAAAAATTAAAGAAAAGACTGATTTAGTGGTGTATTATACAGATCCAAAGGTGTTGAATTTCCAAAGTCAACATATGTTTATCAATCCTTTTTTTTGGAATTAAATCATTTTGTTAAAAATTTAAAAAAGTTTGGCGATAGTCTTTGATTTTTTTTTTAAATTACGTAACTGCGATTTTTTTGATTTATTTGTTCAAGGTTTGTATAATTTACTTACTGGTATTTTTTTCTTTGGTTTAATTAAGATATGTTTTGTGATAAGTTTTGTTTGAACTTTTTTTTCTCTTTGATTTTCTCTTTCAGGAAAATGAAATTAATGTTTGAAAAATAGAAATTTGTGGTTAAATAGAGAAGAAATTGTTTGCTTTCTTTAATTTATATTTGAAGATGATCAAGAAGAAAATTGTTTGGATATTATGACTTCTTTTTGGGAAATAAAATTTCATATTGAGTTTTCTAACGATTTTAAAAAAAATCTATTTTTTTTTTTGTAGTTTGAAATATTTCTTTGTTTTTCTTATAATTTTATAAAAAATGAGATTACTAAAAAAATTGTAATATAAGATAAAATTATCAAAGACACTTTAATTTTAATATTAATGAGAGAAAATCAAAATCTTAAAAAATAAGAGATTTCACCATACACATTTAAACCTATTAAATCCATCAAAATCCTACATTTAATGAAATCTATGAGAATCTATAGAGTTTTGAATACCTCTAGATTTTAATGGACTTTTTAAAATCTAAATTGAATACCTATGGAATTTAAAACTCCTTAAAAATCCTATAGATTCTACATTGAATACACCCCCCTAAGATTTTAATGGACTTTTTAAAATCTAAATTGAATACCTCTAGATTTTAATGGACTTTTTAAAATCTAAATTGAATACCTCCAGATTTCATTGGACTTTTTAATATCCAAATTGAATACCTATGGAATTTAAAACTCCTTAAAAATCCTATAGATTCTACATTGAATACACCCCCCTAAGATTTTACCTTTTGTGTTGGGGTTTGGGTCCATTGTCGATGGAAGTGGTCGGTGGCGAGGAAGAGGGAGATCAAGTGGTTATCGGTATTGGCACTGGAAGAGACTGCTAGAGTTTAGCTTGAAGCTACTGTTGGATATGGGTATGAGTTCGTGGTGGATGTGGAGGTAGAGATCGAGACACCGGATGAGAATTGGATGGAGGTAGAGGAACCGGCCTGTTTAAATTTTTGTTTTTTTTTTGTTTTTTTTTAATTTTTCCCTCCCCAATTTATATCCATTGGATGTGTGGAGTGGAGTAATGCATTTATGGACTTGTTTAGATATTTCATGCGTAATTGGTCGTTTTTCAAGTTGTTGCTCATTTGTGTAGAACAATTTTGATGTGTGTTGTCTTTTTATATTGAGGTTTAAAGACATTTACTCTAGAAGAAGAAAATAGAGTTGCCCATTCTAATGAGTAGTTTTATTTTGGTAGGCTACTAAGTTTAAAGGTTACCTACAAGCCAATCAATACAGTACACGTAGGAAAGAGAATTGAACTTATATCTCAATTCTCTTTCCTACGTGTACTACACTCATTGGTTTAGATGTAACTTATAAACTTAGTAGCCTATTAAGATAAAAAAATTCCATTGCAA
Source organism: Vinca minor (assembly GCA_026122235.1). Taxonomy (NCBI): domain Eukaryota; kingdom Viridiplantae; phylum Streptophyta; class Magnoliopsida; order Gentianales; family Apocynaceae; genus Vinca; species Vinca minor. The sequence goes on along the minus strand of JAOCZM010000011.1, from coordinate 11,285,827 downwards.
TGGGCAGTGGTCGGAATGGTATCTCAACTAAATAGCAATAGAATAATGGAAGGGACGGAGTAACCAAGAACGCCTTCATAGATTATTTTACGCAGAATAATGTAGAGAACTTTAACTCATTTATTATACATTTATAACTACGATAACCTTTTATAAGTGGTACATTAACGCACTTGTTAATCGGTTGAAATTTATTAGCATGTTTTGAAGAAAAACATTTATTATTTGTGTAATCGGATCCCTTGAAATTGGCATTCATATCTTGCGTCTTGTATATAACTTATTGTCTCATTATCAATATGCTTTTATGTGTCTATTTTGTTTATATAAAAAATTTATAACCTAAAGTAATAGAAAGTGAGACACACAACAGTCATCTACAAGTAAGACGGAGAATGAAATAAGGAATGGGGATAGCAAATCCCCTAATGTATAAAATTTTAGCTGGAAACAAATTCATTGCTACCTAGGATAAACGCAAAGCAATAAAAGTAAATAAAATAATACAGATATTTTTTTTTTTTTTGATCGCCCGAAGGCGGAACCCCATGATCGGGGAGAGAAACAGCCCCATGAGTGGGGAGAGATCGACCCTAGAAAGGGAGCCAATTTAAAGCACACCGCACGCTGGCGGAGGGTATCGAACCCAGTGTCGTGGGCAGGCGCCTGCCCCACTGGGCCACAACACCTTTGATAAAATAATACAGATAAGGGTACCATTTGCAAACAAGCACAAAAGAGTAATAACTTTTTTATGTAACATCAGAGAAGACAGAATAACCATTTTTTTTTTATGTCCAAAGCGATGAATCTCCAGTCGGCTAACAATGATCTTTGTAACCACAGTCCGCAACAATGGTCTTTCATATAATAGTCCACAAACTACATGTTCTGCCCTACGACAAACAAATACCATCCTTATGAGGGAAAATTCCAATTTAGAGCCGCTTTGTAAAATTGGCCTTACAGCCCTCTCACATGAGGATTTACTTTGCAGATAGGCCCCACCCAACTCATGTGAGAATGCCATTGGGTCAGTCCCACAACCCGTAAAGTGCTGCATGATTCCATTTCTAATGTTTGTATATTCAAGAGAGATTCAATCTATTGCACTTATTAGTTATAAGCAGCTAATTAAAAATTGTGTTAGCAGCTCTTCCCTTGCGAGCTATCCAACAATAGAAGAGGTCGAATTTGTCGTAGATCGTAAAATGCACATTGATATAGTTGGTCTTAGACAACCAAAAGAAGAAGAAGAAAAAAAATGGGGAAAAATAAAAATAGAAACCATAGGATCCATTGTTAACTTTGTTGCCAAAAGGAACAAACAAGAATATACCGGACATACCAATCTGGCTATTCAAAATATAAGGCGAAAGGAATTGAAGGTTTCATCACTCAAGAAAGGTTAAAAAGTGGTACCTTTTCATCTTCCATTTGCTTCCTCAGTTTCATCAGAATCAATGGAGTGGTACATGTTATTGCTTGTACCCCTTGCAATATTTGTAGTTGCACTTTCAACATTGCTGCAATCATGGGCTGCTGCTTCTAAGAAAATGCAGAGAATTCCAGGCAGCCTTGGCTGGCCATTCGTAGGGGAGACTCTCGGTTTCATAAAGGAGTTTTCAAGTCCTCTCGGTGTATACAACTTCATTAAAAAGAGACAGCAAAGGTAATAAACCGTATAGAACTATGAATCGAGGACAAAATATTTTAAGCTTTTGTTAATGAAAATGTTGTTGCTACTTAGGTACGGAAAGGTGTTCAAGAGTAGTGTCTTGGGGAGATTTACTGTCTTCATGACTGGAAGTGAAGCAGCCAAGATTTTGCTAACAGGCAAAGATGGGATGGTGAGTTTGAATCTTTCTTATGCAGGAAGGCAGGTTCTTGGTCCAACCAGTTTGCTTCATCAGAACGGTGAATTTCACAAACGGCTAAGGAGGTTGATTGGGGAACCCCTCTCAATAAATGCCCTAAAGAAGTATTTCAACTTTATGAATACTTTGGCTATTGAAACATTGGATCAGTGGTCTGGAAGACAAATCTTGGCTCTTGAAGAAGCGTCCACGGTTGAGTCTAACTTATTGATTATCGTGTCTAATTCTTTTAAACTACTTAGGTTTTGAAGTGTATTTAAAGATCTCCAAATTTTGTGTAGTTCTCACTCAAGGTCATCAGTAACATGATAATGAGTTTGGAACCAGCTGGTGAGGAGCAGGAAAAGTTTCGGTCAAATTTCAAAATCATGTCTTGTTCATTTGCAGCTCTCCCTTTTAAGGTTCCAGGAATGGCATTTTATCGTGGTATTAAGGTAACAACATTACACAAATATTTTTAAGCATACTTTATCACAAGAATTTGTTCCAATGAAGTGCTAAATTCTGCATTAACAGGCTCGCGATAGAATGTACGAAATGCTAGATGCAATCATTGCTGAACGGAAAACTGGAAATAACTTCAAACAAGATTTCCTAGAATCTCTAGTAAAGAAGCACACCAAGGACGGGGATGGAGGCGATGATGAGAATAAACTCACAGATGGACAACTGAAAGACAACATACTGACCTTGCTAGTTGCAGGGCATGATACCACAACTGCTGCTCTGACATGGTTCATGAAATTTCTTGAAGAAAATCCTGTTGTTTTGGAAACTCTAAGAGTAATATCTCCTCTAAAAACTTTAAAATTGATTAATAGTTTTAGCAAAATTAAAAAGATTAAAGAGTCTGATAAGTGATATACAGGAGGAACATATGGGAATTCAAGCTAGGGGATCAGGTCTTACCTGGTCTGACATCAACAACATGCCCTACACCAACAAAGCAAGCTCCAATTCAATCATATTTCATAAGATACCTAGATTAGATATGCAGAAACTCAAAAGATGAAGGTATTTATATAGCCTTATAATTTCAGGTGCTGAATGAAACTCTTCGGAGAGCCACCATCTTACCTTGGTTTTCAAGAACGGCTGCAGCAGACTTCGAAGTCGATGGTAGACTCTACTAATTTATCCTCCAGAACTAGAATTAAACACTGAATATAGATTTTTTAAACTCCTATTACTAAAATTTCAGGTTGCAAAATCAACAAAGGTTGGTCCATGAATTTGGATGTAGTGTCCATCCATCATGACCCGGTGAATTTCCCAGAACCTGAGAAGTTCGATCCCTCTAGATTTGACGTAAGCTTCTCCAGACTCCATCGTTTAGCAATATCGTGTTCTATCCTAATGCTAAAATTCCAACACTTTCCTCAATTTCAGGAGCCATTGAAGCCTTTCAGCTACCTGGGCTTTGGCAGTGGACCACGAATGTGTCCTGGAATCAACCTGGCAAAGCTAGAAATATCTATTTTCATTCATCACCTCGTTTGCAGATATAAGTAAGATTTAAAATAACCAAACAGAGATAAAGAAAGAAAATTGAATTCAATCATCATTATCATCTGACCAGTGATCTAAGCAGTCTTGACACGAACAAACGTCATGACAGATCCTTTTTCCCAAATCATACCCATATCAGATCCATATCCTATTGTTTATATAGGACTACTATGCAATATAAATAACCTGATAGCTGCTACAAGTAAAAAATTGTCAAATACATATATCAAATTAAGGAAATCCAGATATAAGTGCCATACTTTTATCACCAATCCACCATCTGTTTTGTGCAATATACAACTTCAATTGACATTATAAATTCAACTCCCGGTTGCAGGTGGAGGCCTCTGGAGAAAGATGATGCGGTCCAGCCAACACTTGTCCGGATGCCAAGAAACAAGTATCCGATCATGGTTGAGCCACTATAGAGTGTAAACCGTTCTTTCGTAGTTACACTGAAATTAAAGTAAGATGCATTGATGAGCGGAAACTGAGAGGACAAGATTGGATAAAAGCAAGGTAGGGAGTAATCTGAAGTAACCTATTATGGTGGCTACATAAGAAAACTGATAGTTAAGCTTTATAAGGCCGAGCCTCGAGACTTTAACTGCAATTCTAAATGCACTAGAATAAGGAAGTACTGTATCACATTGTACAATAATACAAGCCATTATGGTAAATTTAAGCTTCATCTACTGTTAATTTAAATATCAAAGATTTCAAAGAACTCGAGTAGTTTCTTTCTATTTGCTTCCATGTCTTCCCTTTGCTTTGGTTGGCTTTACTTCGAAGTGACAGGTTATGAAACTTAAAAGTATATAGTGAGAAGCTAACTGGTACGATACGACAATATTCTACGTCACCTGCAAAAAGGAAACATCCAAAAGTAGTAGAACCCCGAGAAAATACGTACTTCCTCAATCTCCACGCACAAGGGCCATTTCCATCGTTATGCTGGAAAGAAGAATATGTTTCTCATCAAAATTAACAGATAACTATAAACCGGACTATTTGCAGGCGGCTTTCCTCTAAAAAGTTTACTTCAGTTATTGCAGCCAAAAGTGAAATAACAGATGACAATTTCGACAAGTGCATGCATTTGTTTAGTGATGAGAACATTTAGTTCACCTATCAATCTGAATCTAACTTATCCACCTAAACAGTTTCATCAGAGAATTGTAGCATCTATAGCTGCAATTTTAACTTATGACAAGAAATTTTGCTGCAAAAGAGCCTAATCCCACCTGACAAAAGTCATACGTGCCCCGGTGGTGGTGGTGTGTGTGGGTAATAAGGTTTAGCCATAGTAAACAGAACTTGGAAAGATCTCAGATAGGCTGATATATCAGCCACTTTCATTACTACAAGAATAGAATGTCTTTTCTCCTTACAAGCAACAAATGAGGAACTCAATAGCCCTACCATACATTTGATAATGCTACGATGGGGGAATAGGATCTGAGGAAACATAAAATACTAACTAAACTAAATGTGACCTCGTCTGAAACCAACTGATTTCCTGCCAAGAACTGATTAGGGAACTCGAAAATCCAGTCAAACAAATGTATCACTTGTGAACTGGACAAGAACAGTTTTCACTTCCCAAATCTTCAGCAAGACAAGGAGGTTGGATTTTATCATCTTTATACCAGATTGCCCGTCCTTCAACTAATGCATCCAAGAAATCATCAAGCTTCTCAATGGTGACATTTGGCATCACAACAACATGTGCCATATTTCTCTCACAAGCTAGTTGCCATCGACGAACAAATTCCTCATCCTTAGGCCGCTCAAATACAACCGTGCTGCTTAGCTCATTAAGCATAGCACTGATTCCTGCTTGTCTAAGACGATCCTTCAAGTAGTGAGCATTTCGAAGACATTTCTGGACTTCTTTTTGGAATCCCTTGTATCCCTTTCTGTTCAAGGTGTACCAAAGGAAGATAGGAGCATGGCCATTCCTGCTTCCCATGATTGTGGCGTCTCTTGAAGCAAGATACTCAACATTTCGCGAGAGGGCATTGATGTGTTCTAGTCTAGTGATCTGAACACCGCAAGGCATCGGGCACCCCACAAACTTGTGACCAGATACACTTACGCTTCCAATAGGCTTCTTGAAGCTAACCTTTGGTGCCTGCACACAATAACAATTTTTAAGAAAGAGGGAGATGTAGATGATTCATGATGCAAGTTCTATATATATATATATATATATATATGAGAGAGAGAGAGAGAGAGAGACTTGATTAGTACAAAATTAAGTAGATAATTACAAAAGGGGTAAGCTGGAAAAAAAACATGATAATCCATACACAGATCAGCAGGACTAAATGATTACAGAATTTCCTAAATACTAGCTTTTGACATGCACAAGAAAGGAATGTGTCAATTTGCACAGACCAGCATTTCTGAAATGTCAAAATCTGCTGAAAGAGTTCACACAACCATACAAGAAAAAGAATGGATTCAATTGTTTACATAGAACAGGGTTCACCATCCTACATTGACTATTGCATCTTTAATCTTATATGATTTATGGGGCCAATTAGACCACAAAGCAAATATAATTGAAGTGTTCATTTCTAATATTATGTCAAAGCAATTATCCGTGCTAACTCCACCTTTCACTAACAGCCCCCCCCCCCCCCCCACCCCCGGCAAAAAAAAGCCAACCTGAGGCCCCCAAAAATTACAAGTTATCCCTTTCTAGTACTGTAGTCACCAATAGAAACACGAACGCTTATACACTGATGATTCTGAACTAATTAGTAAGAAATTTAAAAAGGAACTAGTGCATGAAACATGATTTGGAACTGTTTAGTTACTAATTCACTGTTATACGTTATACCTAAAAGGAAGACATGATGACCTTATACAGATGCTTCCAAGCGAAAGTTGAGAAAATAATTAAACCTTTTAACAGAAAAGTTAAGATTGAACTCATTTGGGCTGAAACTCATACTAATTTATCAAGCGCAGAATGGAAACGGTTCAAATTTTTCAAACTCAAGTATAAGAGTTCTATTTCATGAAGGGCATATGTGAGAACTCACACGTTTGACAAATGGCATCATAAGCCCAAATAAAGCCCCATCACAGTGGATGTAAAACCTATCATGTGAGTATCCACATTCTTCAAGGGTCTGTATCACAAGATCAAGATCATCAACAGCACCTTTAACCGTAGTTCCTGCAGTTAAAGACACATCAATCAAGTTAAAAGTTTCACATGTGAGAATTAGGGGGGACCTACTTCGATTTTGTCCTTTTTGTACTCCTCTTTGGGGTGAGGCGGGGGACTGGATATCTGAGAAAGAGAAGTAGCTTACCTATGTTAACATTGAGTATAGCTGGTTTTTCTTGGTTAGGGAGCAGCTTAGTCTTGAAATCTGCGCAATCTATTTCTCCAGTGACTAAGGTCTCCACTTTTACGCATTCCATTCTGTACATTCGTGCAGCCTTGAAGACGGAATAATGAGACTCTTTTGATGCATAAAGAATTCCATCAGAAAACACTTCTCTCCTGCAAGAGATATCGAGATATATATTAGAACTGTTCATACTTATTGGAGGCAATGCAAGCCTTCACACTTGAAGCTGAAGACTCTTCAGCACAATGAAGAAACTACTTACCCAACAAGAATTCCATGAAGATTTCCCTCAGTACCACAGTTAGTAATATATCCCCAGTATTGATCCTTTTCAATTTCCCATAGACGAGCAAACCAATCCAAAACGCCCACTTCAAATTCTCGAGAGTGGACTCCGTAGTTGCTCTCAATAAATGGATCTCCTAGGTTGTTGATGGAGAAATGCTGCAACTGTCCAAGAGCACCATAGTCGAAGTCCAAATTATATGGATAACCTGGTATATTTCGAGACTTAGAAAGCATTAGATGCTACTAATTCTACATGAGCTATCAAGACATACCATACCCTTGTAACAACAATCACATGCACTAGAAACTTACATACAAACAGCTGACAACAGCATTTACCTTATCATCACAAAAGGTGAAAAAAAAGAACAAATAAATAATCATATGATTGGATTGGATTAATTAGAAATCAAAAAAAAAAATCAAGGACCCCCTTCTACAATTCAAACCACGACACAAAGAACCGAGCATTCCAAAAGTACACAAAACAATTAATTTCAATTACTAAAACAGACAAAATAGCCTCCAAGACAATAACCATAAAAGGACAATCAAGAAATGTTATCTAAAAAAGAAAAAATATCAACACATGAATCCAAATAAAATTACAAACAAATCCAATTCACAAATACAGTAAATAAAACACAGACATTTTTTTCTTCTTTTAAACACCACATCAGTCCATTACAGCCATGGTTTAAAGTCGCGGTATCGGCTATGTTACTCGGACTCTTCGTTTAGTCGTGCCGTACCGGTGTCGACAGGGTATGACGTTGGTATGGGTATGGGTACAAGTACGGGTACTTTGACATGGTCAACTGCGAATGACTACTTTGACCAACTCTTGAAAGCTCATCGCCGCCATTGCTGGGACACCCATTGTTGCTGTCGCTGGATATCGAAGTTACGTCTATTGGAGATTGGAGTTTGGGAGGATGGAGGAGCTTGAACAAAATTCAAGCAATAAGTGAAGGGAAGATGGAATACAAAGAGGTATAGGAGTCAAACAAGGCATCGAAGGCTGGTGATTTGAATATGTACTAGCTGCAAATTTGTTAGGAGGAAGAGAAGAAATTAGTGTTACGGAGAGGGAAAGACGATGGGGGAGGGAATAATGGGAGACGATTGGATTTTTTTTAAACTATTAATTAGCACATGGGGAGAGAATAATGGGAGACGGTTGAAATTTATTGTCGTATCCCCGTATCCGTGTCCGAATTTGGGGGAAGTGTCCCCGTATCCTTTATTTTAAATGTTTAAGTACCTGACACCTAAATACATACCCGTATCCAACACCCGTACCCGAGTCCGAGTAACATAGGGTATCGGTCGCCGATTCGGAGGCCATCATTACAGATACGACTCAGCGACTCGATTGCGTACCGGGTGATATACGATTTTTTAGTATAGTGTTTAAAAAATTATGAAAAAAAAATTGTAAAAATAATCAAAAATATAAGAAATATAATGGTATCGAAGGTAAACAATCATATTCAACGTAACAACTACTTATTTAACATAATAAAGAAGTATGTTTACCAGAAAAATAAAAAAAACAAGTTATAAAAATTCAACTTAAATAAAATAATATAATTAAAAAGGATAATGTATTACATATATCTACGATAATGTACTCTGTAATTATAGTATGAATATGAAAATCGGTTATCAATATTACCACGAATAGGCAAAGAGTGATCATGTCGGTTGTAATCTTTTTTTATCTATTATTACAATTATATACATATTTGTATTCTTCTTTCATCCAGCCTAGACTTTGAACCATGATTACAAGGAGTTTCTAACTACTGCATTAATCAATTTTGCAATATAAGGTCTGCAACCGAGATCCTAAAACTTAATAATTTAATAAAGAGATTCAAAAAATTCTCTAAACTTTTACATGCAGATTTTACCAGACTAGATAACATCTAAAGCAGGTGGTGAAATTAACACTTACTTCCATTTCACAGTATATACACCAACACCATTTGCACTTTTTCTATATTACAAAATATTTGCCACATTTCAAAAACAAATACTACAGATTTACTACTCAGATTCAAAATATAAGTCATTTTAGAAGTTTTCACACAAATTAAGATATTAATCAGAATGTCTAAAGTAACCCTAATTAATACTTCAAAGAACAAAGAAATTATTAGAGAGTTGCACGGGAACTATATATTTTGACCAAAATGAATATAGGTTGAAAATGATGTAGGGGTAAATTAGCCAATAAACGCACAATTTTTTGTAAAAAACCTATATTTTGCAACAAAAAATAACTTTTAAAAAGACTTATATTTTGAATCGGAGGGAGTATAACTTTTCCAGTATTACACCAGAATAATTAATCAGCTAACCACTAATAATAACTTTTGAGGCTTTTTTTTTCTTCATAATAATTGTCTTTCAATCATTTTCTTGGTATGATCCACGCCAGAGGCAGACCTACATCAAGATAACCCTACCCTTGAAAGACTTTGGTAGTGCTCTTGGATCAGAATCCCAAATAATGAATCAGAGCACATGGAGCCATCTACTTATCTTTACTTTATGGAAACAATATTATTTCAGGTGCCATTATTCCTACTTCTGCAGCTATCGGTTTTCACTTTTACCACTTTCATCCATTGAATAATATTTAATTACTTGAAAAGTCTATTTTAAATTGTCGAACATTTTTGTTACTACGAGATATATTGGCAGCCGCCGATCATTTAATTGGCTAAAATTTGGAATGGGTACACTTGACGATAGGAGGAACTTGAACCCTCAACCTCAGCCTTGGCAAGGCTATGCTCTACCATTAAGCTATTTCCGCCAGCTACGGTAAGTGTAAAAAGTGCAGATGTTGCATATGTTGTGTAAGGAGGTACTAGTATTAAGCCAAATAATAATAAATTAAAAAGTAGTAGTCTAAGCATGTCTCTAATTTCATTTTCCAGCTTTTTTACTAGCAGCGAAACAGATCTTCAAATTAAGGGTTTACCAAAAGATTTAAGCGAATACATAAATAAAAATGATTATGTATATACCTAAATGGTTCTTAGTTCGTTCAGTAAGAGTTTTCCGGTAGCGAGCCAATACACTAGCCATATAAGCTTCCTTATCTCCGGTGGAGTCATCGTCGGCTTCCGGCTCCGTAACGGCCAAGCACGTGGTGTGCACGTTTCTCCCCAGCACTATCTCCCTCTCCTTCTCCGTATTCAAGACTTTCACCGCATCATCATTTCCATCGCCATTCGCCGTCACCGGCGATTCCACCACCGGCGGCACCGGCTCCGCCACCACAGCAGTCGGATCAAAATAATTCTCCACAGATTTTCCGTTTGCTAGCTCCGCAGACGACATCGTTTCGAGGACAAAAAAACTGCTTCCTACCATTTTTTAGTAGTTTTATTAATACTGAAAAAACTGAGCTCAGATTAAATTGCTGAATTTTAGGGGAGATTACGGATCGGTGATTTGATGCAATTTTTGGGACTAAAATGTAAGGATAATTTCACTTTTGGGGGTTATACGCAGTGGCGGAGCCACAACTTGCCCCACCAGTTTTTTTTTTAGTTTTAGTTTTTTTTTGGTAACATCTCGTCTCGTGAACATTGTTTATTGTACCCATTTTGAATCATTTTACAATTTAAAATTAAATTATTTATTTAGTTTTAGTTTTGTTTTGCTTTTGTAACACCTTATCTCGTGAACATTGTTTATTGTACCCATTTTGAATCACTTTACGATTTAAAAATTAAATTATTTAGTTTGTGAATTATAGGAATGACACCACTTATATTTTAACAATTTTGATTAAAATGGTAACAAATTTAAGTGTGTAAGAGACTAAAAAATAAAATTACTAATAAAAAATTCACAATGGGCTCTCTTGTAAACTATAAAAAGTTCACAATAAAAAGTCCACGATATGAAGCCAGAGGATTTGGAGATTTATGAAGCACTGATCAGTAGAGTGAAAAGGGTGAACAAAATGTGAATAACTCTAGTCTATAAGATTTCATCAAAAAAAAATTTGGTTCCGTCAAAATTTATATAAATTTATTTTGTCAATGTTAATTGTGCCCCAAAGAAAAAATTTTGACTCCGCCCCTGGTTATACGTAATATTTGGAAAATGGCGGCGGAGATCGGAGGCCGGAGACGGAGGATATGGCGGAGGAGGATGGGAAATGAGCTTTTGGGCTTTCTACTTATATTGATGGCTATATGAAGTGACGACGCCGTTTCATGTGTATAAATTCATTTAAGGAATCACTAGGATTTTTTCTTCTTTTTTTTTTCTGATGAATAGAATAGAATGACTAGATTTTTTGTCAATCAGACAAGGATGGAACTTGGAAGTAACTGGCTAGCAAGTGGACCACGTGGTAATTAGAGATTTTGTAATTTCAAGAGGAGAATCTCTAAGAATCCCATTTGGTTTTTCTTTTACATTTTTTAATCCATCATAATCTATTCAAGAATCAAAATATGGCTCTTCTAATACACTCTTTACTGCATTAAATTATTCAATTTCAAAACTTCTTGTATAATACTCCCTCCATTCCCTATTAATTGTCGTTTAGGAGATATCTAGGTATCCAAATTAATTGTCGTTTAAGGTTATTTTATTAGTTGTCAATAATTTATTCCAATTATACCCTCAATATTTTCCTTTCTTTTCTTTATGACATAGAAGTGAGAGAGAGGGAGGGTGAGGGTAATATTGAAAGTTTAGGTGAAAATGACAAGTTCCTTAATTTTGTTAAATTGTCTAAAGAGTCTTATATTTAGGAATGGAGGGAGTACTTAGTTAATTTAAATTCAAAATTAACTAAACATTTGAAGACAAATAAATAAAAAATCAAAATTTTAATTTCTTATTTTTTTGTATTGGTATCTAGCATTTAACCTGACTAATCCGGTTAAGATTTTAATGATATTTTGACTCACCCAATAGAATTTCTATAAATATGTGATATATTATCGTTTTTTCTACAGTTGCTAGGATTCGAACTCTCAACCTAATAATTTTATTTTTCTCATTTTTTATTATTATTATTGTTTTAATTTTAATCATGTGAAAATCAAAATTACGAGTTTTGAGATTTCCCCCCAAATTTTTAATTGATTCTGATTGTAAATTAGTTAAGGATGAGACTAAAAGTAGCAAAATTTATAATTGTGTATGAATGTATAAAAAAACAATTTTAATACTACAAGATCGGACACCAACCCAGTAAATTTATAAATGGACAATATTTTAGTAAAAGTTTTGAAGAACTTTGGGAAATAAATGTAATATTTACGGGTATACTTCTTCCGTCTTAATTTAATTGTCCTAATTTTTTTATTTGTATTAAATTCTTTGTTATATTTTTAAATAAAATAACTATTTAGTTTTAGTTTTTCAATTTTAATCTTACCCCAACCACCCATTTAATAGTCTTAGTTAATTAAAATTAACAATTTTCAATACAATTTAAGAGGTGATTTGTGAACTAATAAAAATTAGTTAGGGATATTTTAGACTTTCAAATTTGTTTTGTCATATAATTCATCGAAATCTTAATACTTACACATTGATCAAAATGGACAGTTAAACTGGGATAAATGAGTATTTTTCAAAGAAACGTTATTTTCTCATTGATCTGATAATAAGAAATGCTAATCAAACTTTTTTCTTTTCTTTTTTTTTGGTAAATGCTAGTCAAAATTTATGTTAAAAAAAAAAAAAAAATCATTTACTCCATGCATTTGTGTATCGTTTTAGTATATTTTCTAACAGAATTTTTTTACTTTAGGCATTGTAACTTGTGTTATAAACAAATTATTATTTTTTTATTTTCTAGACAAAAGAAATAATGAAATTAAAATATCTTGTAGAACCAGATGAGAATATGAACATTGGCGACCTAAGGTGGGGCAGCCCATTTTTATTTTTTTTATTCATAGTTTTAACTTTGTTTTTGTAATACCTCATGCCTTGAGTATTTTTTAGTATACTCATTATGAGTACGTTTTCGATTTGAAATTATATTTTATGGTTCGTGGATTATAGGAATAACACCACTTATATTTTACCAAGTTTGGTTAAAATTTTAACAAGAATAAATGTGTAATGGAACTATGAAGTTTGTTTTTAAAAAAAATAATAATAAACTTAAATGTAAAAATTTGAAATCATGTGAAAATTTTACTATATGGTGATTATCAAAGATATTGATGATGGCTTGTTTTCTATTCTTGTTGATGAATCCCGTGATATATCAATGTATGAATAAATGTCGGTAGTATTTCGTTATGTGAAGAATTGGCAGGTATTAGAGCATTTTGTTGATGTTAGTCATGTATAAAGTACTATCAAGAATGATGTAATTATAAAATATTATCAAAGTATGAAAATGTGTATATATTTTTATAAATTTAATTTGTCAATATTAATTGTATCGCTCCTATTTTTAAAGTTTGTGTCTGTTACTGAATATAAATATATTCAAAGGACGTATTATATGGGAAAATGAAGACCCTTTTTCTTTTTGTTCTCGAGATTGCCCTCTGGAAGACTGGGACTGTATACAATGGACCCCATCATTCATAGAAGCTACAAAGAACTTGCCGTTTCGCCCGTTCGGGAGGACGGTGAATCACCGAAAGATTCATGTGGGACCCAAAAATAAATGAATAATCCTGTCGTGGCCAAATGATCTGCTTGGTTGCTCTTGCAGTGTGAAGACCGATCCGATTTCATCGAATTCGAATCAATTTCAGCATGTATTCATCGACCTTTTTTCGAACCGAATTCGATTTATCGAATTCGAATTGACCAAATTGACGAATTCGAATTCGGTAAATTTACCGAATTACCGAATTAGAGAATACATAGAAAGAAGAAAAGAAAACAGAGGCTTACTGGAGGGAGTTTTGGGGCGGTGTCAATGGAGAAGAGGAAGAAGAGGAAGAAAAAGGGGAGTAATCTAGTGTGGGTGACATTTTTTGTTAGAAGTAGGGATTTAGGAGAGTATTTATAGTGTATTTATTTTAGTATTATACTATTATTTATTAAAATATTTTTTTGAATTCGAATTCGGTAATACCGAATTCACCAAAACCATATACCGAATTCGAATTGAATTCGAAAACTTCGAATTCGGTATGATCCGAATTACCGAATTCGATTTACCGAATTCGATTTGAATTCGGTCGGTAAATCGGTTTTTACCAAATTTGCTCACCCCTAGTTGCTGCGGCCACTGTCATCAGTCTTCCCATTTTGGCGAAAAAAATGAGAATAAAATAGTCCTATGCTGTGTATTCAATCAAAATTTTATAAAAATAATTATGGAGTTTTAAAGTTTATAGATGTTCGATTCAGATTTTAAAATATCCAATAAAATTTAGAAGTATTCCATCTTGACTTTTATAAAGGTCATTAAAATTTAGAGGTATTTAATTCAGATTATAAATTATGTGTTAAAATCTGTTGGTATTCAAAACTTTATAGATTCTCACATTTTTTATTATATTGAAGATTTTGATGGATCTTCTAAGCGTATTGAGAAATCTTTATTTTTTTCCTTTAAATTGTGGGTTTCTCCAATCAATATTAAAATTAAAAGTTTTTAATAATTTTATCTGAGATTACAAATTTTGTAGTGATCCCATTTGAAATGTTTATTTTCCCAAAACAATATATTGTCATAATATCCAAACAATTTTCTTCATGGTTATCTTCAAACAAAAATTAAATAAAGCAAACCATTTATTCCCTAGCTAACCACAAATTTCTATTTTACAAACATGAATTTTATTTTTCTGAAAGAGAAAATCAAGGGGTTCAATAATCTAAAATTCAAACAAACCATCAAAAAACATACCTTAATTAAACCAAAGAAAAAAAATTCTCAGTAAGTAAATTAAACAAATCTTCAACAAATAAATAAAAAAAGGACAACAATTTCGTGATCTTCAAAATATCGAAGACCACCGCCAAACTTTTTGAATTTTTAACAAACTGATATGATTCAAAAATAAAAAAGATTGATAAACATATGTTGGATTGAGAAATTCAACACCATTGGATCTGTATAATACACCGCTGAATCCGACTATTCTTTATTTTTTAGTGTTATTAAAATAATTTATAGACTTCACAAATAAAAAGATATCATGATAATAGAATCAAATAGAATCTTCGTGGAGTTTGCATGAAGTTAAAACAATTCATAAAGTAAGCAAACTCGATAGACTTTTGAAAATCAACTAGAATCTTTTAAAATTCAAATTGAATGCACCTTTAATTTTGATTTCATGCATCATTCTCCATATTTACTTAGCGAACACTCACAAAATGGTTTCAAGCACTGAAACACAGTTTCCTACTCCTTCCATCCTAAATTACTTGTCCATATTTTTTTTTAATCTGTCCCAAAATAATTGTTCACTTTCTAAATAAACGGTTCATTAATGATATTTTTATTAATCTTACCATTTACATTGAATGTTGGAGAGAGAAGAATAGAGAAAAATGTAGAATTAAATTGTGAGCAAAATTAAATGAGGTCATGTTTGACATTTTACCCTATTCCACCATAGAATTTGATGAAACCTTAATTTATGTGCAAAATACAAAGCAGACACATAACTTGGGCAAAATGGTCATTATTGTCGCTAAACAATTTATGAATCAGGTGTAAGGTCCTTAACGGTATTTTCTGGACATTAAAATCCTCAAACAATTTACTATTGGTGTGTAAGGTCCTTCCGTAAACAAAAATGTTAGTCAACTGTCAATTCAAAATTTTAATCCAGTCAATCGAAATATTTAAAGGGCATTTTTGGTATATCACATTGAAATTAATCCACCCAAATCCCCCTCCTCCCTCGTTCTTCTCAGATGCACCCCCATACGAACCCCTTCTCCCTCGCCGGCAACACCGCCCACCGTCACTTGCACAGTATTTTTTTTTCCAAAAATGCAGAATAAATATCCAAAAAAAAACAATCAGAAAACTATTTCCAAAAATGCATGGGTTTGCTTTATGATGTCTCACTTTGCCCTTCAATCGAGCAGAAATTAAAGAATTGGTGGTAACTTTATTACTTGAAAGAAAATAGATGAGACCTCCATTCAAATTTATCCAAAAAATGCCTTTTGCCTGTATGTCAATTTGTAATCATATTAGGATGAGGAGTGGTCTCATTTGTTCATGATCCAGAAATTGGAGAAGAGTTTCCAGAAATTGTTCATGATCCATAAATTGTCGGCGCCTGCTACGGCGGCTTCAACGTCGCGGCGAGAGGTGGAGGAGGAGGGATGAGGCAAATGATGGGTTTGCAGCAGCTAACTCCGGTGGGGTTTGCTTCATTAATGTTAGGGATTTCAATGGCTTTAATGGTTTGTGGATCTTTAAGTGGTTTAGGGATTTCAATGGCTTTAATGGTTTTTTCAAGCTTGTCTTGGTGGCTTTAATGGGTTTTTTTTCTGCATTTTTGGGGAGGGGGAAAGGGTGCTTCCGGGACGCAGGGGTGATGGTGGGGTTGGTTAACGTTTTTGAGAAGAAGGAAGGAATAGTGGGTTGGGTGGGGTGGGGTGGGATAGGGGCATCTGAGAAGGAAGGGGGGGTGGGGGGGGTGGTGGTGGTGGTGGTGGGGGGGGGGTTCGCTTAGGGGTGGAGGTGTTTAAAGTGGTTGAAGAAGAAGATAGGTGGGGCGCAAAGTACCATATTACCCCTAAACATTTTTTCTTTGACTTTATTTTTTTCCCAAAATTCAGGTTGACTCACTTTTTAGACAGAATGACCTTACATACCAATTGTAAATTGTTTGAGGATTTTATTGTCTAGAAAATATCGTTTGGGACCTTACACCTGAGGTATAAATTGTTTAGGGACAATAATGACCAATTTGCCAATAACTTGAGAAGGGGAGTACCATTTATTTAAGGGTCTATTTGGTTCATGAATTTTATTATAGAAATGAAAGCACTTTTTCTTAAAAGGTTTTATTTTGTTTAATTAGAGAGGAAAATACTAAAGAAAATAAATCCATAATTATACTATGGAAAAGTTTCTTAATAAATACCAAATTCCAGGAGATAGAAAAGGAAACGACGCACATCGAGACGATCCTACTTTCTTCTTCCTTCTGTTATATTTTGATATGTTAATGTTAATTCTATTTGTTAATAGTCTTTGTCAGGATTGAAACCCGGTTCTATGCATTGTTCTTTTAATTAGAGCGCGGGTCGGGTTGTTTAGTTCGCGGGTTGGCTAACCCAGTTGTCTTTAAATAGGAGGCTGAGATATTTTGGGGATTTCATCTTGATTCTTGTGTAATAAGCAGTTAGGGCAGCTATTCCCCTTCACTCCCAATTTCTCTGTTACTCAGTACCAAATCTTCTTCTTCTCTCAATAAAATTCTCGATTCTTCTTCCCCAATTCTCTAGTGTTCATCAATCGTGAGTAATACTTGGATTAATTGGAATTTAGTTCCTTAGACATAACAGATTTTGGTATCAGAGCCACAGATTCTCGGACAACAATGGTGATGACAAGGAATCAGCTAGGAGAAACTCATTCAAGTGCATTGCAGTCACTTTTACCGTCGCCGAAAGATGCAGACTATCGAATTCCGGCAGAACATCAATCGAAGAGGTTAGTTGATGTTGAAACCTCGGTAATCCGAATTGATTCACAACTTGATGAATTTCGACATGTTTTAGCTTCTATGAGTTCTGATATTTCTGAATTGAAGACTATAAGTTCTGAGATATCTGAATTGAAGAGAGACAGTGATGATAAATTCAAACAATTCCTTTAATATATGATAAAATTGAATCATAATCCTAATGAAAATGCTCGTGTGAGAGAAACTAGTGGAACACATAGTCAATCTCCACAAGTGGTCATGCGTGTCATAACCCAGTGGGGTTGGCCCCGGCCACGACCATGAGGTCGCGGGTTTGACACCCTCCCCCTACGTGGGGCTAAATAATTTCCACCTCCTTCCTGTGAGGTCCACCTCCCCATGTGAGGTCTAAAAAAAGAAAAAAATCTCTACAAGTGAGGCATATAAGGACTGATTTTGGATTAGAATTTGATAATGTACCAAATCACAGGGCTGGAATACCTAATAAGCCTAGGTTTGACTTAGGTGTGGGAAATATGGGTGAGATAAAACTGCCTAAGTTGGATTTCCCTAAATTTGAGGGTACATTGCCTAGAGAATGAGTTATACAAGCTGAATTCTACTTCAAGGTGCATAAAATTCCAGATGCATTGAAGTTGGATGTAGCTATGACCGATGTTAGAGGTGAAGCTTGTTTGTGAGGGCATAGTTACATAATGGAGAATGGATCACAAGATTGGCATGGGGTTGTGAAGGCTTTGTATAACATATTTGATGATAAGTTTGTTTCCGGCATAGTTGGTGAATTTTCTAAGCTCAAGCAAACAGGAGATGTCAACTCCTGTATGAGCAAATTTGAAGCACTCAAATCAGTCTTTGTGACTACTGGGACCAGGGCAACCCCATATCATTTCATTGACCTCTTCCTTAGTGGGTTAAAGGATGAAATAAGGGGTGTAGTTAGCATGCACATTCCTGTGACTCTGCTAGAGGCCTTCAAATTAGTAGTGGAGCAGGAAATGAACCTTGTGTGCATGTCTAAGTTTCCCAACAAGTCACAGTACACTGGCTTTGTCCAAAAGACTACCTAGAATTCCTCAGTATCCACCACCTCTACTGCTAAGCCCACTTCGTCCTCAACCTATAACTTCAAAACTCCTTATAAGGAACCTATCAAGTTCAAGAAGATCAGCAATGAAGAGATGCAAATGAAGAGAGAGCAAAACCTTTGTTTTCAAATGTGGTGAAAAATATTCACCACAACACAAGTGTGCTTTAGCCCAAGTCAACATGATCTATTTGTGTGATGATGAAGGCATGGAATCAGATGGACATGAACTGCAGGTATTGCAATCATGCTAGGAAGATGGTGAGTTATGTTTTGGAGGGGAAGTTTGTGAACTCTCTCACATAACAATGAATGCCCTGACAGGCATTACCAATGATAAGCTTTTTAGAATCACTGGGAAAATGTCTAAGAACAATGCAGTTCCTATGTTGATTGACCCAGGTAATACCCATAGTTTCATTTACCTCTCATTGGTCAAGCAACTAGGGTTGAAAGTGGAATCAACTAGACCCTTATTGATCACCTTGTGTAATGGAGAACAAAGGTGGCAAGGTGAATGGTGTAGGAAAGTAAGGAGGAGGATTTCTGGTCAGGAGTTCATACATGGCTTCCATGTGTTGGGAATGTACAGTGTATAGATGTTGATATTATATTTTTGAACGATCTAGTCTTTTAAGCATTATATTGTCAAATTACTTTATATTACTGCCGAGAGGTAGGTAGATGCCCTATTCAGTCCTAGTTGTACCTAATGGAGGATTTGGGGGCGTCACAGATGGTATCAGAGCCTAAATTTAAGAACCGATTGTTGAGAATTAATAATTGGGAAAATGTGGGATATTTGGTGACTTTTATGAAGAACTATTATTTATCGTACTCTTTTGTTCATATATAACTAACGATTTGATTTGTTATGTTGTAGGATGACGAGTAAAAAGGGAAAAGAGATCGTATCCAAAAGTTCATCCGTTCTTCCTCGGCGAAGGAGGTCCGTGAAAAATAATGAACTAATAGAGTCATCTTCTGATAGAAACCAACCATTATCACCTCCGAAAGAGGCCAGTCCAAAACCAGTCGTTTTGGCACTTCCAGCCGTTCTATCTACTACAGATACCGAATATGTAGAATTGGAAGGTCCAAAATCTCCAACGCCCAACCCCTTTAGATCCCCTAGCCCTATTCAATGTAGAAATTGTGACTTCGCCAACTTTTGGATATGTCAAATTAAAAGTGCCAAGGAACAACTCAAACTTGATAATCGTTATTATCATTATTATAATAAAGAGTTGGTAGAGAAGTTGGTCGACAGTAAGCGAGAAGTAGCTGAGCTGAAAAATGATCTAGAGAATAGAGACCAAAAGGCACGCCATGATATATATTGGCATAGGGCATGGGATACGGAAATGGAGTTTCTTTGTGTAGAGGCTATGGCAAAAATGGATGAATTAAAGAGGAGTGCTCGACGGTGGGCTGATTCCTCTTCAAGATCCGTTGGACCTGCTCCATGGGAGAATCGTTCGAAAGAATAAACTAATCAACCAGGTTGTTTGTAAGATATCCGAACAGTTAGTGTACTAGGTTATGATTCGAATAAAGGATGAATGTGTATATAAAAATCATCCTAGAGTATGTATATAGTGTTTATTGTTGATAAGTGTGATTTTTTTTTTATTATTTTAGTTATTTTTTTTCTTGTTTTGTAAACAATATGTAATTCATGTACATAAATGTAAATTAGAGTGGATTGTGTTATAAACATATTTCTCTTGTTATCTGTAACTATTCTAGTTGTTATTGATGATATGAACTGTTGACATGATATATTTATTCTTTACTTAATTTTGGGAGTAACATGATATATGCTTTAATTTACATTTTTCTTAAAATATATAGATGGCTCCTAAAACTAGGAGGGGTCCCCGTAAGCCAGCTAGTGAAGCAGGGTCTCGTACAAATAACCCTGGAGATCCACATTCACAGGAAACTATGCATGAATTTGTTCCTCCTCAGGTTGACGAAAACATGATGGCTAGAGCTATAAATAGAATGACTGATTTACTTGAAATGACTTTGGAACATCGTCAAACAGGTAGAACAATGGTACAAGAGGAGGACGAGGCGTTGGAACGCTTCTTAAAATTTCGACCTCCTGAGTTTTATGGTGAAGCTGAACAGGAAGTTAAGGCTGAACTTTTCCTTGAATACCTGGAAGATATTTACCAGACTTTGCGATATACTGATGAACGAAAAGTAACATTTGCAGCCTTTCACCTCCGAGGAGCTGCAAAAGACTGGTGGTTAAGAATGCAGAAGCTCGGGAACTTGATAATAAACCCTGGAGCTGGTTTGACTTTCAAGAAGAATTTAAGAAGGAATTCATACCGAGATGGATTAGAGAGCAACGCGAGGATGAATTCCAAAACCTTCGTCAAGGAATGATGACGGTGAATCAATATGTCGCTAAGTTTAATCAGTTATCTAAGTATTTTCTGCGTCTTATCAACACGGACGAGACTAAGACTCGGCAATTCACTAAAGGACTCCGACCTGAGCTACAAAGAGCTTTGGCACCACTACCCCCTATGAATTTTGGAGCAGCTGTTGAGTCGGCTACACGATCTGAGATAAGTGATAAGATGATGTCTATACAACGACAATTTCAAGCAACAACTAGCCGATATCCGAAACGGGGGACTAATGGCCCGTCTACAAACCAAGTTAGAGGCCAAAATATAGGTAAATATTCTCCGTTACAACAACGGTCGAATAATTAATTTTGTAACTATTGTGGAAAATAGGGACACAGGTACGAGGTATGTCGCAGAAGGTTGAATTTGTGCCTAATATGTGGAAGCTCCGAGCATTCCAATGTCCAAACCCAAGGAATCGTTTCCAAAATAATCCAAACTCTGGAAATGTTAATACAAGACTTGTTGGACCCCGAGCAGCACCCGAAAGGAAGGCGGGAAGGCCACAAGTGAAGGCATGAGTGTTTGCCTTGGATGGAGAAAAGATGATAGACGGTGTAAACGTGGTGGAAGGTACGTTAACTATATTTTCACATCCTGGTTCTTCACACTCATTTGTTGCACCTCATTTTATTCTATATTTAACTTGTGTACCTGTTGAGCTTACCTATAAATTGTTGGTTAGTTCGCCCATGGGTAAGTAATAGTGAGATTGCAGAGATGGTATACGTTATTTGTGATATTATTGTTGGGAAAACTACCTTATAGGGAAATCTTATCACTTTACCTTTTAAAGGATATGATGTTATACTAGGAATGGATTGGTTAGCTAAGCATTATGCTCAATTGGATTGTCGTGGTAAAACAGTGAAATTTTGTAAGCCTGGTAAGCCAATCTTGGAGTTCCAAGGAAGTAAAGCAAAAGATGTAAACTTTCTGATATCAGGGACAAAGGAACAAAGATGTTACGAAAAGGTTGTTAAGGAATATGGGCACATTTGATAAATAAGCCTGAAGAGAAAATTGATCTTGGAAAAGTTCCTGTAGTGCAAGAATTTCCAGATGTATTTTCGGAAGAATTAACATCTTTACCTTTAGATAGGGAAGAGGAGTTCTCAATTGATTTAATACCAGGAACAGACCCTATATCCAGATCTTCCTATCGAATGGCACCTACGGAGCTCAAGGAATTAAAAGATCAGTTGCAAACACTACTGGAGCAAGGATTTATCCGACCGAGCACATCCCCTTGGGGAGCTCCGGTATTGTTCGTTAAAAAGAAAGATGGAATCTTGCGATTGTGCATCGATTATTGCGGGCTGAATAATGTGACAGTCAAGAATAAGTATCCTCTTCCACTTATTGATGAATTATTTGATCAGCTACGAGGAGCTGGATGCTATTCTAAATTGGATATGAGGCAAGGATACTATCAGGTGAAAATTCGAGTGGAGGATGTACCCAAGACAGCATTCAACACACGGTATGGTCACTTTGAATTTTTAGTAATGCCTTTTGGGTTAACAAATGCACCTGATACTTTTATGGACCATTGAAGAAACCCAAGAGGGGGGGGGGGGGGTGAATTGGGTTTTAACTAAACTTTCTAACTTTTTCGAATCTTTGCAATGCTTGTGTAAGTTAGAGCAAGATGAATAAAAGCTAAAGCAAAACCCAATAACAAGACAAAGGATTTATAGTGGTTCGACTCACTTAGAATCTACATCCACTACCTTGAGCCGCACCCAAGGATTTTCAATAACTTCACTAAGAAGAATGCCCACACAAAGTAGGACTTTACACTAGTGGCTAACTCACAAAGAGTTTTACAACACAACCACTATACAAAGAAACTCACTAAGAGCTTGCCCACACAAAGTAGGACTTATACAATTTGCCCACACAAAGTAGGACTTATAACCCTATCACTAAGAAAGGGAATGAGAAGGTTTAAGTACAAAGTTTGATCACTCTTCTAAGTGAAAGATATACCTTTGAAGCACAAACAATTTTGCTCTTTGAACATATGAAGTTCACTCTTTGTCTTGCATTTGAAATAACACCTTTGAATGCTTTAGATCATGGCAATGAAGTGCATTTTCTTTGTTGGTGTTTTGGCTTGATGAGAAATCAATGAGAATATGTTTTGCAAGCCTTGGAATGTTTCTCTAGCTTTGGAGTATTTATACATTTCAAATTTGGCTGAAAATCGAGTCTCCAACTGGCCAAAAAACGGCTAGTAGAAACAGAGTTCGGTTGACCGAAACAAGTCTCTGGATGACCGAACTTGAGCAACTCGGTTGACCGACCAAAAACTCGGTCGACCGAACCATCATCTCGGTCGACCGACCCAAGCTTAGGTCGACCGAACTTTGACAGAACAACTCTCAGTAAATCCTTCGGTTGATCCGAGAAAATCTCGCTGACCGACTTTTCGAGTATGAGAGATGATGTTTTGACCTTTGTTTTGAAATCTCTTGAAGTCTAAAAGGTTTTCCCAAATTGTAATAAATAAGAATACTTGGAAAACTTTTCTAAAAGACTTATCTATGAAATCAAAGGCTTTTTGGATAAGAACACATGTAAAGATCATTTTGAAACTTAAGCCTTTTGAAAACGTGTTTATGAAAACATGCAAGACTAGAGTGTAGAGCTTATGTTCATGAGAGCTTTGGTTAGAGCTTTAAGATAACGACTAATGAATAACAAAGCTAATCTAACCAAACCTAAGTCTTCAATCTTCAATCTTGATAGATGAGCCTTGAATGATATGACTTTGAATCTCGATCATGGCTTGATTGAAGTACTTAGAGCTTCCAATCTATGTTCCAATATTCTATCACAAAGATATAAACATTAGACACAAACATCAAGTGTTTGTCCATTATCAAAAACCGAGTTCGATCGCCCTTAGGGCTAACACTTATGCATCGCATATTTAGACCGTACTTTGATCAATTTGTGGTCATTTTTATCGACGATATCCTAGTATACTCGCCGACTTCTGAGGCTCATAGAGACCACTTGAGGCAGGTATTGCAAACTCTGCGAGAACATAAATTATATGCTAAGTTTAGTAAGTGTGAGTTTTGGTTGGAGAAGGTATCATTTTTAGGACATGTAATTTCTAAGGGTGGATTATCAGTTAATCCTTCGAAAGTAGAGGCGGTGATTCATTGGAAAAGGTCGCAGAATCCAACCGAGATAAGAAGTTTCCTTGCATTGGCAGGATATTATCGGCGGTTCATACAAGATTTTTCTAAGATTGCCGGACCTTTGACTCGATTGACCCAAAAGAGAGTGGATTTTCAGTGGAATGATAAGTGTTAGCAAAGTTTCCAGGAACTTAAGCGAAGATTGACTTCAGCGCCTATTCTGATACTTCCACACTCCAAACAAAGCTACCAGATCTACACAGACGCTTCTAAAGAAGGTTTGGGTGGTTTTTTTGATGCAAGACAGGAGAGTAGCAGCTTATGTTTCAAGAAAATTAAAGACACATGAGCATAATTACCCTACCCATGATCTTGAATTGGTTGTTATTGTGTTCGCTTTAAAGAAATGGAGACACTATCTGTATGGTGCTACATTTGAAATTTTCACCGACCACAAGAGTTTGAAATTCTTGTTTACTCAGAAAGATCTTAATATGCGACAAAGGAGATGGATGGAATTTCTTGAAGAGTATTAAGTGCCCTATAAATTATCATCCAGGCAAGGCAAATGTGGTGGCTGATGCACTGAGTCGAAATGTGCGAATGGCTGAATTGAGAAATTTGGAGGTAAAACCATTAGAGGAGTTGGTTGGAGCAGATGCAACAGTAAAAGAAGGAAGGCTTATGATTAAAATTGTCACGGTCACCCCTGATCTGCATGAATATATAAGAGAAGCCCAAATGAACGAAAAACGATTTCAGCAATTCAAAGAAAATATATTAAAAGAAGGGGTACAAGGATTCTACTCGCGAGAAAGTGATGGAATTATATGTTTTCGAGACCAAATTTGTATTCCTGATGATGAGAAATTAAGAAAACTTATTCTGGACGAGGCTCATCGAAGTCGATATACAATCCATCTTGGTGGAAACAAAATGTATCAAGACCTTCAGAAAACTTACTAGTGGAATGAAATGAAGAGAGATATCGCCCAGTATGTATCCAAATGTCTCACGTGTCAACGAGTAAAAGCTGAACATCAGAAACCAGGTGGGTTACTTCAGCCATTATCGATTCTAGAGTGGAAATGGGAATATGTGACTATGGACTTTGTGCGTGGACTACCTCGATCTAAAGGTAATAATGATGCAATTTGGGTTGTCATTGACGGATTAACTAAGTCAGCACATTTCATTACGGTGAGCATGACCTATTCATTAGATAAATTGGCTCAACTTTACATCGAGGAGATATTGCGATTACATGGTGTACCTTTGACCATTATTTCGGATAGAGATGCTAGATTCACATCACGGTTTTGGCCCAAGTTTCAACAAGCCCTTGGTACTTCATTGAGTTTTAGTACTGCGGCTCACCCGCAGACTGATGGGCAATCAGAACGAACCATTCAGATATTAGAAGGTATGTTGCGAGCCTATGTATTGGAATTCGGAAATAAATGGGTGGATAATGTGGCATTTGCGGAATTCGCATATAATAATAGTTATCAGTCTTCAATCGGAATGCCACCATATGAGGCATTATATGGACGCAAATGCAGAACACCTTTGAACTGGGGAGAAGTTGGTGAACGACAAACCTTGAAAGAAGAACATCTTTTACCTGATTTGGAGGAAATGAATGGTAAGGTTAAGCTTATCCGAGAACGGTTACTTGCAGCACAAAGTCGTCAAAAAAAGTTATGCTGATCATCGCCGACGGGATCTTGAATTTGAAGAAGGCGATGCCGTATTTTTAAAGTTAACGCCTTACAGAGGGAAGTTTAAACATAACCGACGGGATAAACTCAGTCCAAGGTTTATTGGACCCTTTAAAATAATTCGAAAAGTTGGAAAGGTAGCATACCAGTTAGAATTACTGAACAAATTGATAGAAAATATTATACTGGAATGTGTCTCTTTTCATTAACATCAATGAGAAAATATATACAGTGCAACTCAGTAAAAATCCTAGTAAATTAGGCCGTCTATTGTGGTTGTTTCCTTAACTATAATATCTCCTAAATATTCACAGAATATTTACAATCAATTATCTAATTACATATATCTTCTCTTAATACTCCCCCTCAAGTTGGCGCATGTAAATCACAAATGCCCAACTTGGATGAAATGAAAAGGAAATGTGATTGTCCCAAGGCCTTTGTGAACACATCCGTTAGCTGATTTTGTGATCGAATGTAGCATGGAGATATAAAACCAGCTGTTTGAGCGTCACGAACAAAATGGCAGTCAATCTCAATATGTTTCGTGCGCTCATGAAAGACGGGATTCGCAGCAATATGAAGTGCTGCCTAATTATCACAAAATAGAGATATTGGTCCCGGAATAGGAACAAGGAGATCTCGAAGAAGTTGAGACAACCACTTTAGCTCACAACACGTCATTGCCATAGATCGATATTCCGCTTCAGCGGAAGAACGTGAAACTGTATGTTGTTTCTTTGTTTTCCAAGAGATAGGAGAATCACCCAAAGCAATAAAATAACCAGTAATAGAACGTCGAGTCATTGGACAACTCGCCCAATCAGAATCACAATAGGCAGATAAAGTTAATGAGCTGTTAGAAGGAAGAAGTAAACCTTAACCAGGATTGCCTTTCAGATACCGCACAACACGCAGGGCAGCTAACCAGTGCTCCTCTCTTGGCCTTTGCAAAAATTGCGCAAGAATATGCACTGTGTAGCTAAGCTCAGGTCTTGTAATAGTGAGATAAATTAATCTCCCAACCAAACGTCTATAAGATTCTGGATGAGAGAAAAATAACCCACTTGCCTTTCCCAACTGATGATTTTGCTCAATAGGAGAACATACTGGTTTGGCACCAAGAAGTCCTGCTTCAGATATAATATCCAACGCATACTTTCTCTGACACAGATAAATACCAGAAGAATTGCGAGCCACCTCAATTCCCAGAAAATATTTTAAATTTCCAAGATCTTTCATATGAAAACAAGTGCTCAAATGACGTTTAAATTTCTCAACCAACAACAAATCATTCCCTGTAATTATCAAGTCATCAACGTATACTAGGACACACAACACAATTTCATTCTTACGATAAGTAAAAAGAGAATAGTCTGCCCGAGACTGAGTAAAACCACATTTTATCAAAGCCGCAGTTAATTTGAAAAAACATCTAGATGCTTGTTTCAATCCATAAAGAGATTTGCGTAAGCGACAGACTTTACCAGGTTGTGGAGAATGATATCCTGGTGGAAGTCGCATATAAACTTCCTCATCCAACTCCCCGTGAAGGAAAGCATTATGGACATCCATTTGATGAATAACCCAATTACGTGCAACTGCAACTGCAAGAAGAGTACGCACCGTTACCATCTTTGCCACAGGAGCAAAGGTTTCATGATAGTCAATCCCTTTGATCTGTGTATTCCCTAATACCACGACTCGTGATTTATATCTTTCAATGGTGCCATCTGATTTAATCTTTATTTTGTAGACCCACTTACTACCCAAAGCTTTCTTACTCGGAGGTAGAGTTTCCAAGGTCCATGTCCCATTCTTTTCAAGTGCATCAATCTCTTTTTGCATTGACTCACGCCAAAGAGGATCTTTAACCGCATCTGAAAATTTTGAAGGTTCAACCGCTCTAGTAACAGCTGCTAGAAAATGTTTGTGAGGAACAGAAAATTTTGTATAAGATGTATAATTAGCTATGGGATAAAGGGACTCACATGAGGACCCTGAAAGGGAGGCAGAAACAGTGGAAGAATGGGGTGTAATAGTTGGAGAACATTGAATAGTGTTGCATACAAAATCTCTTAATTTTACTGAGACTTTCCTCTCTCTTTGTGAGCGTCGAAGACCAATATTTTCATCAGTCACAACATTTTCATTTGTAGGTACTTTATCACCACCTTCATGTATAATGTGTGTATTAGACTCACGTGAAACACCTCTTTCTGATTCACCAAAGTCAATTGGACCCCCCTTTGTCATTTCATCATTCTGAACCTCAGTACTTTCTCTTACGGCTAGCTCATCGATATTTCCCATACCTTCCATATCTATAATGGGTATCCTATTTTCATGCACATCAGTAGAAGTTCCTTTTCCATACATGTCAATAGTTGAATTCTCAGTTACAGGCAAATCAGTAGGTATAGGAATGAAAATTGGGTTTTCATCATTTTGTGGTGCAGAAGTCAAAGGTAGGTGAGAAATGGGCTCAAAGGAAGTTTGAAACGTTGGTAGACCATGGATAACATTCTAAGACTCTAGAGAATTAATCTGATTGGAGCATGAGGAAGAATCTTTGAACGGAAAAATATTTTCATAAAAACTGACATCCCTAGACACAAAATATTCGTGGCTTTCCAAATCAAAAACCTTCCAGCCTTTTTTCCCAAAAGGATATCCGACAAAAATGCATTTACGACTCCGCGAGCCAAATTTATCTTGATTTTTAGGCGAAGAATGGACATAACAAAGACATCCAAATATTCGGAGATAAGAATAATTTGGGGCTTGTTTAAAAAGAATTTCATAAGGTGTTTTACCATTTAAAAGTGGCGAAGGGGTACGATTAATAAGAAAACCTGCAGCGAGTACACACTCACCCCAAAACTTTATGGGTAAATTAGCTTCAAAACGTAAAGCTCGAGCTACATTGAGAATGTGCCTATGTTTTCTTTCTACCCTCCCATTTTGTTGAGGGGTTCCAACGATGGAGGTTTGGTGTATAATTCCATTTTCATCAAAAAATGACCGCAGGCACATAAATTCGGTACCATTATCACTCCTCGCCACTTTAATATTTTGGTGAAATTGATTTCTTATCATGACACAAAAATGTTTAAAAATGGAACTGACTTCACTTTTTGAAGCAAGTAAATAAATCCAGACTGCCCGTGAGTAATCATCAACAATTGTCAGAAAATAATATGCTCCACATGATGCAACAACTTTATACGGTCCCCACAAATCACAATGAATTAAGGAAAAACAATCATTTTCCTTGCTCATACTCATAGGAAAAGAATGTCGAGTTTGTTTGGCTCTAAAACAAATATCACAGGGATGATCATCAACATAACTCTTATTATCAAATTTAACACCATTGAGATAAGAAAGTACAGAATTGGAGGGGTGTCCGAGACGAGAATGCCATAAGGACTTGTTTGAGATTGTCTTCACCTTATGTGCCAGGATTCGATCAATATTCTGGAAGTAGTACACCCCATCCAACTGTTTACCCGCTCCAATCAGCATCCTCGAAGTGCGATCCTGTATCACACAAAGCATATCAGTAAATGTAAAAGTACATTTTCTATCACGAATCATCAATTGTGAAACCGAAATTAAGTTACATCTGAGATTGGGAACAAATAGAACATCATTCAAAATCAAAGAACTTCCTAGTCTAACACTGCCTTTCTTAGTTGCCATAGTGTTTGTTCCATCTGGAAGTCCAACCATCCAAGGTCCAATTTCAGAAACATTATAAAGAAAATCATATCGCCCGGTCATGTGATGTGATGCTCCGGTGTCAAGTAACCAAAAATCGTCAAGTTTCTTGTAATTCAATTTTTCTGTAGAATTTGTCAAGATGTGAGTGTTAAATACATCTTTTAGAGTACTCCTTTGCTCGTTGGTAAGCCATGGAATACCAAAAAAATCATTATCCGTAAGAGTTGCAAAGGCAACATAGTTTTCATCTTGTGTGCCGACCAGTGTGGCAAGGGCACATCCTGCCTTGGCGAATCCTTCGATTCCTACTCGTCCAACGTCATACTCAAATTTGGGTCTGTTCACTGACCAATCTTGAATCCCATGTTTATGGAAGCAAAATTTCGCTTGATGGCCATTCTTGTTGCAGATTGAACAAACCATCAAGGATTTGTTTATGACGCTTTTAGTTGTGTTGTTGTAAGCCATAATGGCTCTGATACCATGAACAAATTGATAGAAAATATTATACTGGAATGTGTCTCTTTTCATTAACATCAATGAGAAAATATATACAGTGCAACTCAGTAAAATCCTAGTAAATTAGGCCGTCTATTGTGGTTGTTTCCTTAACTATAATATCTCCTAAATATTCAATTATCTAATTACATATATCTTCTCTTAATAATTACCAATGGAACTTGGTGGATTGCATGACGTGTTCCACGTTTCTCAACTCAAGAAGTATCATCTAGCACCTGATCATGTGCTTAATGAGGAATCTTTACACTTACTCCAGAACCTGACTTATGAAGAGAATCCGATAAAGATTTTAGAAAGGAGTGTAAAGGAGTTGAGAAATAAAAGGATACCGATGGTTAAAGTCATATGGAAGCACCATGGAATTGATGAAGTCACTTAGGAAACTGAAGAGTATATCCAACAAAAGTACCATGAATTACAACAAGGTATTAACAATAAATTTCGAGGACGAAATTTCTTTTAGGGGAGGATAATTGTGAGACCCACACTTAAGCTTTTATAATAATACTAATATTAATAAAAAAAAAGTTGAGGACTTGTATTATAAAACTCTAATAGTTGAGGGGTGGAAATAGGAAATAGTGGTGTATATATACGTTTGGGTGAGTCATTCTAACAACTGTAGAAAATCCTAGTCTCCTTTCACCACCTCCTGCTTCCAGCGTACAAAACCATTCATCTTCTTCTTTATTCTGTAATCTCTTCTCCAACTCTCTCTCGGTTCTTCCTCTTTCTCAATCTCTCTCATTCTCCAGTTCCTTTAGCCGAAAATCTCACTCCAAAAATCAGTCCTAAGTACTTCGATTTCAACAACATAATCATCAAAGTCAAGATTTAATATCTTTTGGGTGAGTAAGAGTTTTATTTTATTTTTAAGGATTATCTAAGATTAAAGGTAAATTTTTTTCCCAAAAAAAATTGTTTTCTATTATATGATATGATGAATTTCTGATTAAGGAGTTGTGAGGGTAAAAGAATATAATGAATTGTAGTGAAGGGTAACAAAACTAGTTTTTGTTCTTTCTTGTTTCTCTGGTCAGAAAATTTCTAGTTGGTGGGTTTTGTTCCTTTATTTCCTTTATTACATTGAAATTAAAAGGAAAAGAGAAATTGAGATTTGTAGTTAGAGATTGGAGTGTTTGTGAGTAAGTATTTCTTGGCTATTGCTCTGTTCTGTTTTCTTTTATTAAAAGAATTTTCAAGTTTACCAACAATCCTGGTTTCTTGGTTTGTCATTGAGGGTTGATTGTCTTGGACAATAGTTCTAATTTGGGCTGATTATTATGTCTAACATTCTGATCTTGGGTTCTAGTAGAAAGTCACAATCTGAGGGTTAAAGATAGTAAAGATGTGAGGTTAAACAACCTAAGAAAAAAAATAGAAGAGTCATTGTAAACTTGAGAGTAATTGTCTAGTATAAACATGTGGTACATTTGTTTTAGGCTGACTTAAACAAGGAGAATCCCGGAAGAGGGATGCTTATGTTGCTGCCAATAAGAAGTGTGGTCATATGATGTGTGGAGGGATATTATTGAAAACAGAGTAAGGGTAACAAGTTTAAAGGGCAGATTCTAGGTGAATTTAACCTTGATTAAATGATAAATGATAAATTTCTGGAGATGTTAAGAGAGTGAGATTTCTTTCATAATTGTAAAATATATAACAACCAATGCTCCATGTTTATGTAATCTTTCTATGGTAAGAGTCTCATAGATTAATGACTTGATTATAGGAAATAAAATGATACCTAATCTGAGAGTGAATCTTGTAGGAAGAGATTTTAAAAGCATAACATAATTGATACTATGACTAGTACATATAAATAAGTAAGGAAAATGCATAAGCATAATAGGAAAGTGTAGCAGTAAATGGAGATTGTTCAAATGGAAACTTTTGAATTTCCAAGTTTCGTTTAATTCCCTACACAACTATATAAGGAAGTAGGACATTGATTTCACTTAAATGCTCATTAAGGAAAAGAAAATTCATCACTTCCATCTTTCTACTTGCTAGTCTAAAGAAGAATGGAAAAGAAAAGGTAATTAGAAGATATATCTATATATTATGGAGCAAACCACACATGTATATGTTATACTACATCTAGGAAGTCCCCAACTAAGTTAACTAGTATAATAGCTGGGTAAACTATATTTAATTTTATGCACCATTATCTTGTTAATAAAAGTATTTACTTGATAACGACAGTAAGCTTTATCTGTTGGTGAAACTTATCATGTAATAGAAATGGACGAGAAATAATTTAGTATATAAGAAAAGAAAAAAATACATTTGTTTCTTATATATGTATAGACAAGTGAAGTATTAAAGGACATTATAATTTTCCTTTGCACTTAAAAGTTGACTAATGAAATGAATATATGACTACCAGTTTGTAAAGGAGTTATACATAAATTAGTGAATTACACTTTCTCCTATAAATAATTTATAATTATGGCTTGTAATATCCTTCGGTCGATGTCAAAGTAATTTTGTTTTGGTAGGTCTTATTCTGTGATAGGAGCCGAACCAGAGCATCCAATTCTTAAGACCTTAGGAGATTTAAACCTTATCTGAGGTGAGTTTCTACTTTTCTTAAATTCTTTGAACTGGTATTTAGGAGCCTGTAAGTTCCTGAGTTTTCGAAAAGCTTTGGAAATTATATTTAGGGACCTGTGAGTTCCAAAATTATTTCTATATTGAATTTGGAATTGCTTTCTTTTAGCCATGTTCAGACATTGGTCATTCTTGCATGTTTTATAAAGTTGCATACATTCCTCATAGGTCCAGGCCGGGTGTTGATTTAATATTGAGAAATATCATTACACATAAAATCTCGAGCCGGCCAGTTGTTACTCGTGGAATTAACGGATCTTATTACTATTATGAAATGGGCCTATGTATCCACCCACCCTATAAATGGCTTTTTAACACCCCCCTTCCCATAAATTTTTTTTCTCCCTCTCTCTCCCTATTAAATTCTCCCAACCTTCTATCTCTCAAAAACTTTCTGCCCCTATCCGGTGCCGCCGCCTGCCGGAACACCAACCGGACCACCGTTCACCGGATTCCGGCCAAATTTTTGGTTTTTTCGAACTTATTGGACTAGATCCACCACAAAATATCAATTTCAAAAATTTTGGAGGCAAAAAAAAATTCCGGCAAGATTCCGACAAAATGGACTTAGACGATTGTGTCTATTTAGAAGACATTGATTTTGAGGTAAATAATAATAATTATTATATTGTGTTTTTTGTTGTTAGTAAATTTTTTTGGGTAAAAATACATGTTTAAACTGATAAAATGCGAAAAAAATAGTCCAAAACTGAGAAAATAGCACCGAAAAACATACTGGGAAAAAGTCGTGTGTAAACACGCAGGCGGGTGACTGGTCAACCGCGTGTAAACACGCAGGCGGTTTTTGGAAAAACCGTGTGTAAAAACGCAGGCGGTTTTTGGGAAAACCGTTTGTAAAAACGTAGGCGGTTTTAGGGAAAACCGCGTGTAAAAACGCAGGCGGGTTTATGGAAAACCGTGTGTAAAATTACACGCGGTTTTAGGGTTTTCCGCATGTAATTTTACACGTGGATTTCTTAAAATTTAATTTTTTTTCAGTGTCGAAAAAATTATTTTGTTTTCCAGTGACCAAAAATAAATTTTTTGGTATTTGCGACAATTTTATGTTTTGTATTTATTGTAGGTTCGTAGTTCGGACTTTGACCAAGTAGTGATCTAGAGGAATTTCCCGATAATGAGGAAAAATTGGCCCTCAAGCGGGGGAATTCTTTATTCCAGTATGAAGAATATGATTTTGAGACCAAGGACGGGTTAGTGCATCGGGTTAAACAAAAAGGGATTGAACATAAAGTGTATATTGTGATTGGTCTGGTCAAGAGAGGGACAAGATTACAAGACGCCCAAGGTGTATTTAAGATGTGAGCGTTCTAGAATATACGTTGGGGCTCCAGTTGGCAAGGGCGGTGAAGGGAGGAAAGCTAACCGAACAAGGAGGACTAAGAAGATAGATTGCCCGTTCAAGATTGTAGGGAAAATGACTAAAATTGATTCATGGAGATTTAAGGTTAGCCAAGGCAAACATAACCATTTCTTGGGAATCTATCGGGCTTTGGTCATGCTGCAAACGACGGAAGTTGGATGACGATCGAATAAGTTGGTTGAGCAGTGACCAAGTGCAACGTTGAGGGCGAACGAAATATGTAGCACATTAAAAATGGAAAATCCTAACTTGTATGGGGGCAAAGCTACGGTATATAAGGCGAGGGCAAGAATCAGGAAACTTGATAAAAATGGCCGGACCGAATTACAAGATTTGATGTATCGTCTCACCGAAGCTGGCTATGTTGTATAGTGTCGTCGTTATGTAAATAGCGGGAGTGACGGAACGGGTGTAGACGAATCTCAACAATATGTTGGCGACTTATTATTTGCTCATCCGGACTCCATCAGACTTGCCAGAGTTTTTCCCTACGTTATCCTTATGGACAGCACCTACAAAACAAATAGGTATTATTTTATTTAATTTATTTATGATGTGTTGGAATTATTTATATAGTTTATGATTTTGTAGATTTACCGATTTAAATAATTGCGGATACAAAATGCCTCTACTACTGTAATTGGATTTACCTGCACCAATCAAAACTTCACTATTGCATATGCATTCTTGCGTCAAGAAAAACAAGAAAATTTTGCATGGGCACTTGCTATGATTAGGGGATTATTTGATCCCAAACGAGTCCCTAGTGTTGTTGTAACTGATAAAGATATGCAAATTGTCAAGGCAAGTATTGAGGTATTTCACGAAGCCAAACACATGTTGTGTAGGAGACACATTGGGAAATGTGTGAACAAAAATGCTATTTCAATACTTGGACCCGAAAAAGGTGACGAATTCTCACAGTCCACTTGGGGCGCACTGGCGTATGCTCAAACTGAATATGAATATTATGAGAAATGGTCTGATATTTTAAAGGGTTGTAGATCCCAAAAGGGATCTGATTTGCTAACATATCTTCGAAAAACCTGGGTGGATAACTACAAAGAAATGTTTGTTCCGGCGTGGACAAACAAGTATCTTCACTTCGGTACAAATACCACAAATCGGGTTGAGAGTTCACACTCCGCATTTAAGAGGTATTTGAGAACCCCTATTGGGGGGTTTTGTATATGTTTGGGAGAGGATCCACAGTATGATTGTAAATCAAATTGATGAGATTAAGGGGGCGATGGAATCCTCTCATATTTGGGACAAGAAATTAATGGACAACACATTTCTGAGGAAGTTGAAAGGTAGGGTTAGTTCTTGGGGTTTAGATATCTTGATGAAGGAGTACAATAAGATTGGTAAAATATGTGATTGTACTGCTAGATCAATGTATGGAATTCCATGTTCATGTGAACTACAAGCCATGTTGAGGAAGCCGGGTGGAAAAATACGAGTTAAGGATCTTCACCCTTTTTGGAGTTCTCTCTCAGTTGAAACTCCTCCAAAACATCATATGTTTGGTGATGTAGAGCCTCCAGAGGATCATTTAAAGGGGCTTATGGACATGTACAATGAAATTTCTACAAGGGATCCAGAACAAATAAGACAATACAAAAGTAAATTTGCTGAAATTATCTACCCGTACGATACAGACTTAGCTGAGCCACAGGTCGTTGTTGCCAAAGGTAGACCGAAAGGATCAGCTACTAGGCGGGATCCATCATGGTGGGAGTACAAATCAAAGACAGGGAAGAAATCTTTTAAGAAAACATCTCCAAGCCGAGGCGGCAGAAGTTCTAGTGGCTCCCAAGGACGGGGGTCAGGTCGTGGCACACCTGATAGCTCGTCTGGACCTGGGAATGTAACGGATGATAGCAAATCTGGTTTTCAGTTCCTTTGGCCAGCAGAGTTTCCCCTTTAGCCCTTCCTTTCATGACTG
Organism: Vinca minor; assembly: GCA_026122235.1. Lineage (NCBI taxonomy): Eukaryota > Viridiplantae > Streptophyta > Magnoliopsida > Gentianales > Apocynaceae > Vinca > Vinca minor. The sequence goes on along the minus strand of JAOCZM010000011.1, from coordinate 11,249,554 downwards.
GATGTGTGAACGTAAAAGACGACGGTCACTGTGGTTATCGGTCTGTAGCTCATCAAGTATGGCATGATGAAAGTCAATACATATCCACCAGATTGTTAATGCATAACAATATTTTAGAATGCGATGCTCGATTTAAAATACGTATATGAACTTGCAGCTAGGGTGGCGTAGAGGTTTGTGCACGAATTCTTACGAAACTTACATGGTGGTATCCCACACCCTGCACACCTGATTACTGGGATGGACCTTCCAGATATGGGTTGGATTATTGCGACGAATTTTCAAGCTATTTTTGTATGTTTTTGTCGTGGAAATTCGCACACATTTTTACCACTAGATACTAACTTGACATCTCCAGTACTGGAAATAACGATCGCTTATATCCCTAAACAAAACGGCACTTCGTGTCTGGTAAGTTGTTCAAACATTAGTCATTTCATTTACTAAAATATGTATGATTTGAATTTTATTGACTAATTATATTTTTTTTAATATATAGGTTCAAATGGAACGTAATTGTCCATTGCCCCCATTGCATCCATCTTGGATACACTATTCAAGTTCAATGGCACAAAGTTGGTATTATCCGCTGGAAGTTAGATTTACCGCATGGAAAAATTTGGAACAAATTTATGGCTGTTAATTTGTATTTGATATTCTGTATTATTTAGAATATTATGAAATATTTTTTGGTGCCAATTGTGTGTTGCAATTAATTTTGTAATTACTTAGTATTAAAAAGTAAATTGTGAAAATATGTTTAGGGAAAACCTTGTGTAAAAAGGCAGGCGGGTTTAGGGAAAACCGCGTGTAAAAATGCAGGCGGGTTTTTGGAAAACCGTTTGTAAAAACGCAGGCGGGTTTAGGGAAAACCGTGTGTAAAAACGTAGGCGGGTTTAGGGAAAACCGCGTGTAAAAACGCAGGCGGTTTTGTAAAAACGCAGGCGATTTTAGGGAAAATCGCGGGAAAATTCATACATTTTTTTAAATAAAAGTTTTCATCAATTACAATTTAAGTCATTGTACAAATAATTGTAACACAAATAATTACGATGTGTGTTACAATTATTTGTACAATGACTTAAATTGTAATTGATGAAAACTTTTATTTAAAAAAATGTATGAATTTTCACGCGGTTTTCCCTAAAACCGCCTGCGTTTTCCCTAAACCCGCCTGCGTTTTTACACACGGTTTTACGGTTTTCCCAAAAACCCGCTGCGTGTTTACACGCGACTTTTTCCCCAGATGATGTTTTTCGTGCTATTTTCTCGCTTTGACTATTTTTTTTCGCATTTTATCAGCTTTAAACATGTATTTTTTACCCAAAAAAAATTTACTAACAACAAAAAACACAATATAATAATTATTATTATTTATCTCAAAATCAACGTCTTCTAAATAGCCACAATCGTCGGAGTCCATTTTGCCGGAATCTTGTCGGAATTTGTTTTTGCCTCCAAACTTTTTGAAATTGATATTTTGTGGTGGATCTAATCCAATAAGTTCGAAAAATTGGCTCGAATCCGGTGAAAGGTGGTCCGGTTGGTGTTCCGGCAGCGGCGGCGGCAGAAGAATTTTTTTTTTGGAGAGAAGTTAGAGAAATCTAAGAGGGAGAGAGAAATAGGAGAGAGAAAAATAAAAATTTATGGGGAATGGGGGGTGTTAAAAAGGCAAGGTGGGGGTGCCCAAATAGTGGGCATGTTATGAAATACTCTAAAACACACTATTCTTGTGGACCCCAAGGCTGTGGATGTCTTACGCCATTGTCGGGAAAGCAAGGGCTGAGGACCTTTGGCATGTGCCTCTGTAGTACTAATTGAGATTGGCCAATTCTGGGTTAGGAGGTTTAACTCGGGATGGTCAGATCTAGGTGAATACAGGCCTAGTAGGTACCCTACCCTGTGATTCACCCGCTGGATTTCTGATGGATAAGGTAGTAAATCACGCGTATATGGTGTTTGGTTGGTATCTGTTCTTCTTGTACCTGGTTTTCTTAACATCTGGTTTTCTATCAGCTAGATCAATTACTATTATATCATATTCATAAAAGAAACGAAACTACATGATTTACAAAATTGCATGAGCATCTTGTATGTTAGAATTTTACATTGCATATATATTCTGGCGCACACAGGAATTCACTGAGCATTAGCTCACACGTTTCTTTCAAACTGCATCTTAAATGCAAGTCTGGAGTGCACTAGAAGGCTTGAATGAGAATTGTTTTGTGGAACCTGGAATACTTGTTTGATTCGTATTGGATCTGGACGTGTCGTTTATTTTGGCTCATGTATATATAAAGTATTATATTGTGAAATTACTTTATATTACTGTCGAGAGGTAGGTAGATGCCCTATTCAGCCCCAGTTGTATCTAGGGGAGGATTTGGGGGCGTCACAGTCGTCTTACCTAGATTACAAGAGATTTTTTAAAATTTCCTTATCCTATATATTATACTAAAATTTCATAAAAAAATAACAATCAAATATTAGTCAAATCAAAATACACAAAGTCCATCCATAATAATTAAATTCATTACCATAATAAGCAATAACAAGTTCAAATACTAAAATAATCGATTTGACCGACTTTGACCAATTTTGACTGATATTTTACCGACTTTGACATATTTTGACAAAAAATTTTATCGATTTTGACCAATTAATTTGGTCAACTGATTTTTTACCGTGACTAGTCAGTTAGGTGCCGACTAGGCTGATTTTTACAACACTACTTGAGATGTACTTAAGATGCTTTGCTGCAAGCAGGCCTCACAGCTGACATAAGTATATATCCTTAGCTTCCTTGTGTTACAACTCAAATGTTCATTCAGCAATAAAAATGTCTCCATTTGAAGCATTGTATACTTCAAATCTCAAGGGTTTGGGAATGGTCTGATAATTGATTATGTGAGATAGGAGAGGTTTCACATATGCTGGAGGAGAGACAAAAGCTCAATGCTGTTTTGAAGGGTCATTTATACACTGCTGCCAATAGGATGAAGCAACAGCAGGATAAACAAAGGCCAGAGAGAATTTTCTGTTGGGGATTATGTGTTTATCAAGTTGCAACCTTACATGCAACAATCCTTGGTGTTAAGGAAGAACAAAAAAATTTCTCCAAAATTCTTTGGTCCTTACAAGGTTCTCAGGAGGATTGGGACAGTGGCATATGAATTAGAGTTGCCAAGTCAGTCTAGGTTGCACCCTGTCTTCCATGTAAGCTAGTTAAATGTGAGACTTGGAGAAGAACAAGTGGTCCAACAAGATCTACCTGAGCTCACTGAAAATGGGCAGTTAATGGTGGAATCAGAAGCTGTGCTTGATAGAAGGATGATGAAGAAAAACATCAAGCCAGTGGTTCATTGGCTCATCTCTTGGAGCAATCTTCCCAAGGAAGATGCCACTTGGGAAACTGCTAAGGAGTTTTTGAAGAAATGGCCTAATTTCAGTTGGTGATTGAGGCTGGAATCAGCTTGAGGACAAGATGTTTGTAAGGGAGGAGGATTGTTATATTTTTCTATGTTAGTGTTAATTATGTTTGTTAATAGTCTTTGCCAGGATTGGAACCCGGTTCTATGCATTGTTCTTTTAATTAGAGCGTGGGTTTGTTTAGTTCGCGAGTTGGCTAACCCGGGTGTCTATAAATAGAAGGCTGAGATATTTTGGGGATTTCATCTTGATTCTTGTGTAATAAGCATTTAGGGCAGTTATTCCCCTTCACCCCCAATTTCTCTGTAACTCAGTACCAAATCTTCTTCTTCTCTCAATAAAATTCTCGATTCTTCTTCCCTAATTCTCCAGTGTTCATCAGTCGTGAGTAATACTTTGATTAATTGGAATTCAGTACCTTAGACATAACACCTTCCAAGTTCGACCATTATGGCCTCAATAGAAGAACCCTAATGAATGTCAACCCAAAATTCTTCTCCTTCATTCAGCAATCCATCCATCATGGCCTCAAATACGAATAGGAAGAGGCTTTCATCTTTAAACCCTAACCTCAGCTCTTAAAATCCAAATTCTATCATTGTATGCTTACTCCCTTATCAAATTCACGTACAACGAAAATCTCCCATAAGAAATCATTGATTGCTGAAAGGACTAGCGATTTAGTCTAGATCTCTCTTGGAATTATTTTTTACATAGAGTCGAGCTTGGTTATTGATTAAATTCATATACAGAAGAAGCAAAATGTCAATGACTTTTTTTGTGAAACAAATGTAAAATAAAAGAGCAATGTTGGAGGTACTCGCAAAATGGAAATGTAGCCGGTTGAATTTCAATTTGATTTTATTTTAAAAAATAAAGCGGGGTGGAGAGGGGCAAACCCGATCTACACAGGACGGGGCGACAAGCCTGGACTCGCAGCGGGTCACATGACAAGGTGGGGCAGCTGGACGTCTTCGTGGGGCGGGGCTGGGTATTTAGATACCCGCCTCAACCTGCCACATTTTCATCCTTAAACCGCACCAACAAGAGAAATTGAGCTTTAAAAGCTTTCTTAAAATCAACAATTTAAAAGACCAACGAGTAGACCAACAGTCCTAAAATTGTCCCATGAGACACAGAAGAATGATATTGTCTGTGCATCAAGTCTGGATTTGTAAGAACAAAGAAATTAATAAAGAGTTGTATGGGAACTACACATTTTGATTAAAATGAATATAGAGAGAAAATAATGTAAGGGTAAATTAATCAATAAAGGCACAATTATTGTAAAAAGACTTATATTTTGCAACAAAAAATAACTTCTAAAAAGACTTATATTTTGAATCGGAGGGAGTATTAAAGAAGGAGATTCAGCTAAGGTTTTGATTGCTTGGATCTAGCCAGCTTTGACGGACAAATGGGCTAGAGAAAAGGGAAAAGATTAGGGACTCTATACTATTCATGTTAATTTATGTTATATATTCCTAATGTGTTTATATTTGAGATCTTTCGTTTGAAAATCGTAAAATTGAGAGAAAATGTGGGGCTCAAAGTGAAATTTTGGATTTATGACAAAATAACCCCATGAGTCAGGGAGTTTTACTTTTTACCTCTGAACATCGTATTATAGGCACTTTGTCCCCATCCATTAAATAGAAGTTTGGGAAGAATAGTCTAGATTTGTAAATTTACTTACATGTCCCCCTACTTTAGCAAAAAAAGAAACTGATAAAGGGATTTCATATTTATTGAAAACAAATGAACTATTCAAAGAAGAGGGGGAAAAAAGAAAATGAAGGAAATACACGAAAAATGAAGAAGAATCATCTTTCCCATCTGAACCACCTTTGAATCCCCCATCCGCAACTAGTCATCCACCTCCGTTTGCACTTTGTAACCAACAACGCCTAACCATATCTCTTTTCCCCCCATCATTCTCTCATCTTTAATTAGACTCCGGATATTCTAGTACATCAATGTGATTATTACATGTGAAGTAATGTGAGTCTAAGCCAATTAATTCTCTTTAATCCAATAATATTGCTCCACATGTGATGATTTTGTTGGTGTACAAGACAATGTACTTGAAGATTTATGGTCCTTTAATTCTTATTTTTCCTTTTCCCTCACTACCTCTACAACCGCCACCCTATCTGTCATTCTCCTTTCTCTTTCCCCCTCATTTTTCCTCTTAATTCTTCTTCTTTTCCATACTCTTAAAACCACCTCCCGCCACCACTTTGTCCGCAAGTCTTCCAACTACCCCTATGTTCCATTCTCCAGTCGATGCCGCACACGTACACTTCCCTAAGCCCCTATGTAATTGAACCTAATGTTCCTATTTATTTTATTTTTCAATCGTCCTCGTCGTCCAACCACCATACTGTAGTCCCTCCCATCATTTTTCTTTTTCTTTATTTCCCCCAACATAGTAACACATCCCCCTCCCACAGATCTCCCAACACCTCTAATTAACCTCTTCCACCACCAATAACACCCCTCCTCCCCCCATATGGAAGGCCTGCTAGAAAACTCTTATTTCTCCCTCTGCCGACCTCCTTGTGTTGCCTCCTTTGCAACAACATAATTTTCCCCTCTTACTTCGACTGCCACTGAACTTCAACATCTCCACCCCGCCGACCCCTCTAATCTAGAAGTCCATATCTGGCTGCTCCCAACCATCCTGCAATTCAATTTGTCAATCCCCCTAATCCTCCATATGAATTTGTACCTGTTTTTTTTTTTTTTTTTTTTATAATTATTTTTGTTGATTTTTTTGGAGATTATTTTTGCGGCTTAATGAATATTGGGGATATTTTAGTCAATGTACTAATGGAATAAGGGTAAAGTTGTAACTTAATAAGTTTAACAGATGCATGTATGTTAACAGTTTGACTTACGGTATTTGAGGACAAGTATCTAAATTATGACGTTCAGTGGTAAATTGCAAAACCCCAAAGTTCATGGGAGTATTTTGTAATAAAATCTAAAATTTATTAAATCGAGCGGTGCAATAACTAATCAAATGCACCCTTAATTTATATTACTTATTCTTTGACAAGGTAGTTTCTACTTTTTAGATGAGGTTTTTGATGAATTACCTTTTAAATGAAGTTCACTTACTATTATTTTTGTTGGGGCAGTGAAAGCAAACAATAAATAGTATAAAGAGAAAAGCTGGTTTAACTCCAATATATAAGAGAAATAAAAGACAAGAACAAAAAAAAAATATCACAAAAATTTTAAAGTGGTTCGGTCTCAACACAGACCTACATCCACGATCCCGAAGGGAAAAAAATTTCACTGTGTAATTGTTTGTATGCCATAAAATTACAAACCTTCTCGCAAACTAAATTCAGGATACTCACTGTATGAGTTGGTGGTGCCTAACACAGCACTTACAAATAATACTAACCTAAGGAATCCTTATTTTTAAGGAGTTCTTCTCTAGCTAGTTTCCAACACATATGATGTGGGATTTGGGAGAAACTCCAACATATCATCCATTCTCTTAATATCCAAAATTACACCACAAACAGAATAAGAAAACTTAACTCTACACAGTTTTCGCAATTCTCTTCTCTATTCTTCCTTCGGCTTTACTTCCTTGTTTTTTCAAGGAATGACTCTCAATCAAAGAGTAAAAATTACAGGACCTTTATGTCCAATTCAAAAGCATCACTAGCAGCCAAAATTAAATAAAACATTGTTTCTACGACAACTAACAAAGCTACAACCCACAAAGAAGTAGCAACTTCAGCAAAACATAAATGAGATGAGAAAAGGGAATTTCAAAAAATCCAACCAGCACTGTGCCAACGATGCGATCTCGAAATTCGACCGTCGAAATTATATCTCCACCATCCAGAATGAAGGATAGCGACTCTTCCACACACAATCCAAATTTCAGGAAGATCGGGTATCAAATCACCATCAAGTCGACAATTTCATCACCACTGGTCGGAGTATTTATGCCCAGAAAAAATATGCTATTTATCTCTCTCATCTCCACTCTCATAACTTCTGTTCACGAGCAATAACTCAATAACCAACGGTCAAAATCCAATTTTCACCATTCAGATTGAAGAATTTATAGTCTTGTACTTATTGAACAAAGCTTATAAAAATCGGAGAACATATCATCGTCCAATCGATCATCAAACCAATCTGCTGTTGTGAACAATTTTGTAGAAAGAATCTACATTCCTCGACTACTGTCCACGAGCAATATCACAAGTTCCAACCATTAATATCCGATCTCCACCGTTAATATTGAATAAATGCAAGTCTTCTACCTGCAATTCAAATATCAGCCAAATAGGAAAGCAAATGATTGGTCATCGAGCATCAAACGAATAAGCTAAATGAACAATCTATGTTCTTATCTTTTCACTAATGGATGCCTCTCTCACTCACAAACTCGCATGCTTTTCTCTCATCACCCAAGCCTGAACCTCACACTCTCACCCAAGCTTGAAACTTACGCTCTGATACCACTTGTTGGGCAGCGGAAGCAAAAAATAAATAATATAAAGAGAAAAGGCGGTTCAACTGACAAAATATAAGAGAAATAAAAGACAAGAACCAAAAGAACACCACAAGAAGTATGGTTCGGTCTCAACGCATACCTACATCCACAACCCCGAAGGGTAAAAAACTTTCACTATGTAATTTTTGCATGGAAACCCTCTCACAAACCAAACTCAAGAAACTCACCATCTGAGTTGGTGGTGCCCAATGCGACACTCACAAATAATACTAACCTAGGGAATCCTTATTTATAAAGAGTTCTTCACTAGATAGTTTCCAACATATCCAATGTGGGATTTGAGAGAAACTTCAACAATTTCTTACCAATTTAATTGATGGTTTATCATGCATTTTGCTAAACTAGATATAGAAAAAAATGGAAATTTAAACACATCATTTCCAAAAAAAAAAAAAAAAACATCTATTAACATAGGCTGGAGGAGGCTAATTAGTGGATTATGTTCCTAAACTATTTATTTTTGGTGACTAACACCCAATTCATTATTTTTGTACATTACCATCCCCAAATAATTTACATTCAGTATGCATCTTCCTTTTGTTAAAAATATAGTTCGTCAACTGCGAATCAAAAAATTTGATTGGGTCAAAGAAAATAGTTATAGGGGCATATTTGGTAAATCACAAAAATACCCCTTACCCATTTTTACCCCACCCCACCCTTCTTTCTCTCACCTTCCTTCGGGGTTTGCATTAGACTAACCATGGTTTAGCAGAAAGGGCTAACCATGGTAGTCAAAATTTTGGAGCAAACAGTTTTGTCCAGGAGACGTGGCTTTCCCCAGACGCGCCTTGCCACGTTAGCCGAGGACGGAAGTCCCTGGGAGTTGAGGGACTTCCGTCCTCAACTCCCAACTTTAAGTCCCCATCCCCATCAGACTCTTATTCTCCCTTCACGATACCAAGGAAAAAAAAACCTAAGGCTAAGAGAAAAAAAACCTCCCTCCTGCCACCTCTCTCCCTGTCGCCGCCGCCACTGCTTCCACCACCTTGCTCTCTCTCACATCTCTCAATTTCAAAGGTATAAACATTTTTTTTTTAGATTTTTTTTTGGGGCAATTTAACTTTATGTGTTGAATTTAACTTTAAATCTATTAATTATGTTTATAAATAGTTATGAATTTGAGAATTTAGAGTAAGTTGTTGATTTTGTGAACTTTTTGTATTTGTGAATTTTGAGAATTTGTGAATTTAGGGCATTTATGAATTTTGGGCATTTGTGAATTGTGAATTGTGAATTGTGAATTGTGAATTGTGAATTGTGAATTGTGAATTGTGAATTGTGAATTGTGAATTTGTGAATTGTGAATTGTGAATTTGTGATTTTGTGAATTTATACCTAGGGCATTTGTGATTTTGGTGATATAACATGTGTTTTTTCTGATAAATTGTATGTCTATTATTTTTTTTGTGTAGATGTCTATTCCTGCTCATCTTTAGCCCAGTCCTTATGATGATAGTGTTTTAAACAAACATACATCTCATAGATCTTTAAGAATATGACACGGGGATGAGTTACTAAACAATCCACTAAAAAATATTAGAAACGACGATAAGTTTTATGACTCGTACCAAAGAGAAACCAACCCGCGAGTAATTCATCTGATAGACTAATTAGGTTTTGGGGGATGTTGTAGATTGGGACACATGAAGGTAGATCATGCTCTAATGACTGCATTAGTAGAGAGATGACGCCCGGAGACCCATACGTTTCACCTACGTTGCGGTGAGACGACCATTACACTAGAGGACATAGGATGTCTTCTAGGACTACCTACTAGGAGTGATGTAGTGTCGTGGGCTGGGGACTTCAATATGAGTCCAACTCATTGGATTGAGCGCATGTTCGAACTTTTAGGATTCCGACCCGCAGTGGCTTCAATTAGGCAACCTCATGCTGTTAGAGGTTTATGCCCACATTTGTGAGCCCCTTGGCATGATGTTACTGACTTGACGATAGAGTAGAAGGTTAGGGCTTTGGTTTTCCTCTTGATGTCTACTTTTCTTTTTCACAACAAGTCGGGGTCCCGGGGGAACATGCGTTATCTACTCACCATCAGTGGTATCCTCATGCATGACACGACTTCTTGGGCTAGCGGTGTCCTTGCATATTTGTACCGCCAGATGTGCATCTCATGCATGTCTGATTCTAAGGACATGGCCGGCTGTTGTTTGCTAATTCAGGTTTGTCTAAATTATATAAATTTTTATGTTTAATATGTAATTCGAATATTTAATAATCGATGTTGTTTGTTTTTACCAATTGTGGGCGTGAGAGCGAATTTCATGACTCCGTTCGGCAAACTGAGGCCCGATTCTAACTATATCCCCGCTGACGGTAGACCTTACGGGGTAAGGTGGAATACATGCCGGAGTTTCCTTAACGCGACGAAATCGCAACTGTTGGTGTTTCTTGAACAACTCGATTTGTTGACGGAGACACAAGAGGTAAGTTAAATTCGATGTTCTTGGATTTTTTTATTAAATAAATTGTTTTTACATTATCTTAAATTTATTTTGCAGTTTATGTGGAGATCGTACCCTGATTGGGTAACTTCCAAGAGAGTGGCTCGGGACCTGTCGAGCCCGTATGCCACTCATTTGCTTTGAGATGGTGGAGTACCACCTGGCTGACAGGGTTGCGATGTAATTTGGCTTCCAGCAGGTGGTACCAATCCTGACATGGACGGAGTGTACTATCGAGGGTATTGACCTCCACACATGGAAGGCGGGCCCGAAAAAAATTGGGAAAACTTCCACTGCGTATACATACAGCCGTGGGATGACCACGTCGATGCACTGGCGGACGCTGCTCCCGTTCTCGGTAATGTTATTGCACCAACCTGAAAGTACATGGATTGGTACAATCGCATTACCGTTCACCGTATGACGAACCCACAAAATAGGGATCTCAGGCCACTCCCAATGGGCATTCAACCTAACGCTATAGCTGACGATATTTTGGTAAATTTTATTCGTTTTGTTGTCAACATAAATCTTTTTATTTTGAATATACTAATTTAAATATTTTTTGTTACAGACGGAGTCAAACAGGTTGATGCTGGAAGAATTCGAGAAGCCTGCCCCTCGACCTAAACGCCAGTACAAGGATCTCATCACCTGGGCTGCTAAAACCATAAAAGATGCATTTGTAGCGGCTGTGAAGACAGTTGCATGCAGATCGCGCGCTGCTGATGTAGTAGTTGATGTTCTGCAACTTGTCACACAACCGAGAGAGCATGTTCCAGGTAGGGCGGCGGTTGGGAGGCAGGGTACTCGTAGGACGCGCCAGGCTACTCTGGAGCAGCTTGCCGCGCGGCGCCTGCGGCAACGTGGCGATGAGCCGGGACCGTCTCAAACACAGGAAGATCATACTCAGCCTTAGACTCAATTCCAGACTCAGGCCGATGTACCCTCAGAATTTCAATTCCAATTTCCAAGCATCAACACTTATTTTCCCGGTATTCGAACCGGGGGGAGGGGGCATCTTGGAGTGGGGACCTCTGCATCGGGACAACCGACAGTCTTTTCTGGTGGGACGCTATCGTTCAGCCTCGACCTGGTCCAGACTCAGACGCAACAGCACACTTCACTACTCCAGCCAGATTCCCTCGAGGAGCAAATACATATCGACCCCGAATGTGTAGAATTCATCGCAACGGAGCATGGTAGTGCCCTGTGAACGAGAGATGGCCATACATACTATCTCCGAAAAGACCGGAGAAGGCCCGATAGATACACACCATCAGGGTGGTAGATAGGATTTACTTTGTTTTGCTTACATTTTTTTAATTTTTGTTACAAACAATTTGTTTTATTTATGTTATATACGATTTCTTCATTTTTTACGTTCATTTTTTATTAATTAAGTCGGTTTTTCCAAAGTAATTTTCGTACACATTTTGATAAATATTATGTTTTAGTGATTTTTTATGTTGTAAAAATACCAACTCAAAAAATTGTATCCAAAAAAAAAATAAACTAAGTGTTTTGCCAAAAACTTTCTGCCAGTTGAGGACGAAAGGCCCAAGACGGAAGTCTCACTTCTGTCCTGGGCTGACGTGGCAAGGCGCGTCTGGAAAACTCCACGTCAGCCCTGGAATAACATTTTTTTTTAAATTTTTTTTACCGTGAGGGTGAGTGGGGCTAAAGTGGTGGGGTGGGTATGTTTGAGTAGTTTTTTGGCCGGTTGGAGAAGACGAAGAGAGGGTGTGTCTGGTTGTTGGGGGTGGGGGTATTTTTAATGTACTTTATCATAAAATACTGCTGAAAATTTTAAGGTTGACTTGGTTTCCCCCCAATTTAGTTGACCATCACTTTTTGGACAAAATGACCTTATATACAAAATGTAATTTTTTTGGGGATAATAATATATAAAAAATAATGAATTAGAACATTAGTTAAAAAAATAAATAGTTTATAGACATAACTAGGCATGTCAATTGGACTCAAGAGCACATATCCAGATGCAGACTTATAAAATCTAATTTGGGTCTAGATAGACTTTTCTATACTCATATTTAGATTGAGTCTGGACTCATATGGGTAGGATCCAAGCCAAGTATGTGACCCAAGATTTGTGAGTCTAAATTATAATTGTATATACCCAAGCGACCCAAGGACCCAAAGACTCAATTAAGATTATTTTTTTTTATTTTGTTTTATATGAAACCAAGGATATGATGTTAATGTTAATGGAACGGTGCATATTATTTTTCACAAAATATTTCGCTAATAATCGTTATTTATTTTATTTAGAAAAATATTTACGTTTTAATCAATAAAATTAAGTATCAATAAAATTATAAGTAAAATTAGTGAGCGGACTCAAATTATATCCAAGACCCAATGTGGTTGAATCCAGACACTAGTTGAAAAGATGTAGATCCAATCCAATAGAAATTCAACTTTAATCTCAATTTAATGGGTCAAAGTCTGAATCTAATATTTTATACTCCCTCCGTCCCAAATTATCTGTCCACATTTCCTTTTTATTTTGTCCCAAATTATTTTTCCACTTTCTAAATAAAGGGTTAATTAATGGTGATTTTTCCAATACTACCCCTTACATTAAATGTTGGAGAGAGAAGAATATAAAGAAAAGAGAAGGTAGAATTAAATTATGACTAACATTAAATAGAGTCATTTTGATATTTTACCATATTCTACTATAGAATTTAATAAAATTTTAATATCCGTGTAAAATACAAAGTAGACAGATAATTTAAAATAAATGAAGTACTCAATATTCTCAATTAACGGACTTAGACATTACACACTGATTAGCCGCTGAAGGAACTTCTCAACATTTTCCATTTTGGACTTTTGGAGTCTGGAGACAATGCTAGCGGGCATTGTTGTCCAACTTTACCGTAAAACCCAACGAAATCCCATAACACCATATAGTGGTAAAAAAGAGTCCAACAAACACTCCCCAGCTAAGCGGGCCCTAAATCCCCATCCTTATCCCTTCTCCTCCGTCTTCCTCCGTCCGCCGCCACCTTTCACACCACAAACACGCCGGAAAATCAAGAAAATGGAGTCTTCACCTCTGAATAAATTACCACAAGACACAATCCACCAGATCTTTATAAAGCTTCCACTTCGTCAGATTATAATCTGCAAATCAGTTTGCAAATCCCTCAATTCAACTCTTTCTTCTCCGGCGTTTCTCCATACAATCTCCGCCTTATCTCCTCCTCCTCCTCACCACCCACCCCATCTTTCTCTATCTCTCATCGTCCTCCGCCCTTCTCACCGCTCCTCCTCCTCTTCCTCTTTCCACTTGTCTCCTAATCATCATCCAACCCTCCATGCCTTCGACCCTTGTCTTAATCAATGGCTCATATTTCCCCTCTCTTTCCTCCCTTTCCCTTCCTTACTCCCAATCATTTCTTCTCATGGCCTTCTCTATCTTTGGGCCTCTACCCCCTCTTCCCCTGGCCCGAACCCAAGCCTGAATAATATTAATATCAAGACATTGATTGTCTGCAACCCTTTAACAAGGGAGTTCAAGGCACTACCTCAGCTGGGATCGGCTTGGTCGCGCCACGGCTCGGTTTTAATCGGCCATGAGGCGAACCAAGTGCTGGTGCTCACTGAGCTAGCCACACTGTACTCAACGGCGAATTCTTGGCTGAAATTTTCGTCTAATTTGCCTTCTAAGCCGCGGAGCCCGGTTTTGGTTGATGATGTTGTGTTGGCTTTATGTGATGTGGGTTCGCCGTGGCGGTCTCAGTGGAAGTTGTTTAAGTCCTCAGTGGCTCATAGAGAGCATCAGTTTACTCAGAAATGGATTAGGCTTGAAAAACATGAGTGGGGGGATGTGTTTGATATAATCAAGAGGCCGCGTTTGATAATGGGAGGGACGAATAAGGTGTTAATGATTGGGGGTTTGAAGAGTTCTTACTCATTGCATAGTGCTTGTTCCACTATTTTGATTCTGAGGTTGGATTTGGGGAGTTTAGAATGGGATGAGGCGGGGCGAATGCCTGCTGAAATGTATAGACATTTTCAGGATTCGAGTAAGTTCAAGGTGTTTGGAGGTGGGAACAGGGTGTGTTTTTCTGCGAAAAGGGTTGGAAAATTGGCCCTGTGGGAGTCTTTTGAGGAGAATGGCTGCGAAAAGAGCGAATGGAGATGGATTGATGGTGTTCCGGGGAATGGGGATGGCCTTTGCCGGGGTTTTGTGTTTGAGGCTCAGCTTACAACGATCCCTTAAGAGGAGACGGAAGGTATTTGGTTGACGGCAATACTCGCGGGTATTGAAATTTTAATGTGCCTTAATTTAAATTGAACATTGGTTTTGTTATCTGTTAGAAATGAAATTGTTGATGTGCTACTATAGTAGTGATTGTTCTGTGAAACTATGAATTGTAATTTACATGATTTCTTAATGTGATGCCCCGGCTGTTCCCTTCGTTTAGTGTTACACTAAAGATGCAATTAATCTCATGATGTAACTGGAAACACAAGTAGTTCCATTTCTGTTTGTGTTTCTATGACATTTGCTTTGGCTGTAAAAGCTAAGTTTAGATCATATAACTTGTATAACTTTGAAATAACTAATTGTTGTGTTAAATGTGGTACTCCTATTGTATTAAAAGGAAACATTAGGGGTAGAACGAATTGATAGAGTACGACATTTGTCAATTTTGACCAAAGTGTCTAGACGAAAAAACGTTAATGATCAAAGTGTCTATTAATTCGTACCTGATTGGTTGGTAGTTTTAAAACTTTATTGAGCTGCTGATCATAATTTGTTAGCACGCTGTGACTAGAAGAACGGAGATGGAAGAAATCAGGTTTGCCTGTATTGAGCAGATTGAAGGAGGGGGCCATAGTAAGATGTTATTGTTTTTCATGCTTGGACAAGGATAGAATTAGTCACTAGATCTCTTTGGCCAATAATATGAACATGAGATCTTCCACTACATTTGTTATAACCAGTTAGAGTTAACGTGCGATGCATGTTCGTAGGACACAATAGTGGGAATTTTGATTTTCTTACTTAATTGAAGAATTCGGATCACTTACTTAAATCGCACGTTCGTAGGCCACGTTAGTAGGAGTATCACTTAATTGAAACACATAAACACAATAATGGACCAAGAAGAATTCCATAAAACACATAGAACAATCAATTAATTAAAACACATAAAACGCTTCCTTCATCCTGCTGTCTAAAACTATTGAAAGAGCATGCTTTTCGAAAAATTCTTTCTTGTATTCTTCCCCACTCCCTCAAGCATTGCTCGAACTCTCGATATACCGGTTGGAAGTGAAACGTCATACCACTTGAGCCGCTCTTCGTTTTCTGCAGAGAACATATATTACATATAATGTAACACATATCTAAAAGGCTATAACATCTACAAAAATGTGTTCGATATGAATTTTTGATAATCTGCATTATAGACGCGGCCACTAGCGAAGATATTAGTAATGCACTTGCTTTATGCAAAGTCAACATTCATAAACTGTTAATAAAAAACTTCCATATGTCCTTTATATTGCTCTAAATGGGAATCTGGAATCTGTTCTTCTCTATAGCTAAAGACGTACAAGTTTTGAAGGTTTTTCCAGACATTTTTGATTTTGTCTACATCTTGTGTTGGAATCTCCGCCCCTATTACATCCCCATGCTAGGAAAATTCTAATATAGGACCGCTCTTGTGGGACTGGTCTTACATCCCTCTCACATGACAGCATAATCCATGCTCCCCTACTCCATCATCACCGGATCTCGAAATTCAAAACCATAGAAGTCCTACATATTTAGCACGTCTAAACTCTCAACCTAGGACAAAACCACACTCCACCCAAATGTCCATTACATTTCGGCACCAAGACCTTGCTGATGAATCCTCCAACTAGACAACCGTGCAAATTTTATCCCTTTAACTACGTCTGACAAAGAGCGCATTTATGAGCTATAGATTTCTGGCTGAGAAACTTGAGGAAATCTGGAAACTCACCGAATAGCTCAACCTCATGGACCCCAAAAAAGACTACTTTCTCATTAAATTTAATAGAGAAGAAAATTACACTAAAGCCATATATCATAGGCGTTTGTTTGTTGGTCAAAACTTTCTAGCTGCCCGACCATGGGAAACTAGATTCAAAGCCTCGCAAACAAATTTCACCTCTACAGCAATTTGAGCACGACTACCGGAATTACCACCTGATTTTATGATCGAGAGATCCTCACAAAAGCAAGTAGTCACTGCGACTCGATGCGACCAATCTTACTGCGACCAGAGACCAATATGCTCGACTATGCATTTAGTTCCAAATTTGTTTTGCTTGCGGCTGGATAGGTCATAAAAACTCTGTGCGCTCGTATGCAAAAACTTCATCTGCAATTCCTAATCCAGCACAGTTTCACACGCAAAGCTACAACAGGCCATTCCGGCTCTGAAACAGTCTCATGGCCCGGTAGTGGAACGAAATAAAAGTCTTAAAAATTAGGGCCAGATCACGTCAGTCCGGCTCCTATGCAAAACATGTATTTTTCAGTATGTGCGAAATAATTTTTTTCCCCTTGAGAACAGATTTTCTTAGTTTAAGAAAACCTGTTCACGCAAACAGGTTTTATGAAATCAAAACATGTGTTCTTTTTAAATCAATCTCAGCCTTCAAAATTTTAATCCAACGAATGAAAATCCGTAACTCACGTTCCGCACTGGAACCGTGGTGAGATCACTTGAGTCTCTTGCGGGGTCATGAATGCAAACGACAAACATCAAAAAATTCTAACAAGGCGACATGTATGGGGTTCTGTTAGACAAATTCCACGCCAGATAAATCTAGCAAGTACTCCTTAATTTCAATGTAAGGCAATCATGACTCAGTGGATGTTGAGGTGCCCTTGCTGGGAAAGTCACCAAAACAACCCAACCCTACACCCCTCGGATATTTCCCTACAAGAGGAAACATACAAAGAGGGTTGTTTGGGCCCACTACCTACCCCATTACCTCATCACCCACCCTTAGCCGACATGTAGCATGCCCTCTCCAGAAGTCATTGACAAACCAAATTTCATCAACACTGCCCCTCACTCACCCATCCTCCATCCCCAAGGTAATGATAACCCCTCACACCTCAAACCCAATCAATGCAACATGCGTGTATGGAAATTGAGGAAATCCTATCTTCATCCTACCAAGAACACTTCTGATATGGATCGGGGGACCGGATCCACTAGACCATGCGGTTCAGATTTGACTACATCACTACATTTCCTTCTCTCTCCTCATTTTGCAGGGATGTGACCAAATCTGGACCACATGGACCACATGGACCTGGTCCATATTAGAATTTTCCTCCTACCAATGCCTATACCTTCCACTCATATTACTAATGGCGGAGCATATAAGGGGCAAAATTTTCAGAAACGACGAATTTTCTATAGGAAATTTTTTTGGGGTGATATTTTCTTATAAATGTTGTATTTGGCCCCTCCTAAAAAATTTCGGTAAGAAATTCGCCCATATAACAAATTCTTAGCTCCGCCACTGCATATTACTACCCCTTCTCCTCACATTTTACATTCACCATTATCACACTCTCCCTTTCCCAAGTCATTCTCATCTCCTCCTCATTCCAAGAACAATACCGAGAACACTCCACAACAGAGGCCGTCGCCCCCCAACACCCACTTAGAACAAAGGAGACACTACCCACGATAACAAGCTCCCAAAGTATACATCTCTCCCAAACGCTCTTGAGCAATCGCAACACGTGGAGGGCTCAAATGAAAGTCTTTGCAATTCGACGGGGGACAATAATTCTTCTTGCTCACATGCAGCCGCAGCTTCATTCCCAAGTACAATGAAATTGGGTTGGCCTAATATCAACCATTTACAACATACAACGACTCCTTATTGCCCCAACACTGTTTTATCCGAGTCCAACAAGCACCTTGACGCGAATACCATGGGGCAGTCAGGGCCAGTACCTCATATTCAACATGGAAATCGAGATGCATGTACAAAGCTTTATGGATAGAGGATCCGAGTCTCACATCAACATAGTCCGTCTAGAGATTTAGGAAAACACTCACTCTCCACAACAAGCTCCCTCAATTCCTTAATATAAAAACTTCATTAAATGCTACGAAAATTAAGGAAGTAAAAAACATAATACGTTGTTAGTTAAAATACAATATCTTAAATATGACTTGTATACCACTAATTTTATTTAAGAGAGTAATATTGATGTTTTAATTATAAAACAGCTTAACTATTTTGCTTCCTTAATTTTCGGAACATGTAATGAAAGTTTTGTGAATTACGATAGTTTTCAAGGAATTGAGGGTAGGAATACGACGGGCTAGACTTTTTGAGTGAATATAAGTGAGGAATTTCAGTTTGAAGAAAATAAATGGAGAGGGAAGTTATAAAATTTTTAAAAAACTGAAAAGGTGGTCTTAAAATCGTCTGCCTGCTGCCTGTCTAGTAAATCTGTAATTTTCCGTTGTCTGAATAACACACGAAAAATAGATAATGGGAGAAATTACGGTAAACTGTGCCTATCCGTGGTCTGCCAACACCCTATTTGTCACACTCTCAATAAACCATTAGTCTTGGAATTTTGTGATGCCTAGACTTCGCCTTAGATAATCAAATATTTTTTATTCAAGTGGCTTGGTAAACATATCCGCAGGTTGATCATTCATAGAAACAAAACCAATGCACACACCACTCTTAGCAACATGAGCATGAATGAAATGATGATTGATTTCAATATGTTTAGTTCTAGAGTATTGCATCAAGTTTTTAGTTAGGTTGATTGCATTAGTGCTATCACACGAAATGGACACACACTTAAAATAAAGGCCATAATCAACAAGGGTAAGCTTCATCCAAAACAATTATGCACAAGGACTCTCGTCGGCAATGTATTCGGTCTCTATCGCGAAAAGCGAGACACATACTTATTTCTTACTAAACCATACCAATAAATGTCCTAGAAAATGACAATGGCCACTGGAAAACGAAAATGTCCTACAATGAACCAATATAAGAATGCGTTTAACGTACATAAATGATATTCATTGGGGGCAAGATTGGATTCTCACACTTGAGCACATGAAAAACATGATATTCGACCTGCTAGCCGTCAAATAAAACAAGCTACCTATCATTCTTCCATTTTTTTTCTCATAAACTTTCTTGCCCATTTCATCCTTATCAAATTTGATCATTGAGCTCATGAGCGTCTTACTCTCCTTGACATCATTCATCCCAAACATTTTGAATAGTCCCTTGGTATACTTGGATTTATTTATGAAGAGCCCTCCTATGTTTAATTGATTTGAAGGACGAAAAAGAAATTCAATTCCGCCATCATTGTCATCTCGAACTCTTCTTGCATATGTTTAGAAAACTCTTCACAAGGGGAACATTAGTAGCACTAAAGATAATATCATCAATATAGATTTTCATTAGAAAATTTCATTATCCTCATTTGATTTAATAAAAGTATGGTTTCAACTTTGCCTATGGTAGAATCTTTTGAAAGTAGAAAGACACTTAATATCCCGTACCAAGCACAAGGAGCTTGTTTCATACCATAAAGAGATTTTGAAAGTTTAAAAGCATGAGGTGGAAACTTTTCATGAGCAAAACCGGGGGTTGTTCCACATACCTCCTCAGCAATCACTACAAGAAAACTATGTAACAGGGACGGACATTTCCGTCGCTAAACTCAATTTAGCGATCGAATGACGTGGTCGTGTATTTTTCGTCGCTAAGCAAATTAATGACCGAATACCGACGGAAAAGTTAGCGACCGAATATTAGGTCTCTATTTACCGACCGACTGGTCAACATTATTGACTTTTGACTTTGACTAGCTAACGACCGAATACCGACGGTAGTCTAGCGACCGAATATTCCGTCTCTAGTTACCGACCGACTGGTCAACATTATTGACTTTTGACTGGCTAACGATCGAATACCGACGGTAGTCTAGCGACCGGATATTCCGTCTCTAGTTACCGACCGACTGGTCAACATTATTGACTTTTGACTTTGACTGGCGAACGACCGAATACCGACGGTAGTCTAGCGACCGAATATTCCGTCTCTAGTTACCGACGGAATACCGACCACACGGTCACCAGTGTTGACTTTGTCTTTGACTAGTGCGGTCATTATTCCGTCGCTAAATTGTTTTAAATTTAAAAAAAATAAATCTGAAATTTAATTAAATCCCTATTATAAAAAAACAGCAATACACCCAAAAATACAAACCAGAAACAGTATCATTAATAATATTCCAAATAGCAAAAATAATCAATAAACCCAAAAATAAAAGTACATAGCCAATTATCTTAGTAAAACCACAATTTTACACTTCTCATTTACATTACAACATTCACAATCAAAGTGTCCCACTTCTCATTAGATTACAACATTCACAATCTAAGTGTCCACTTCTCATTAGATTACAACACTCACAATCAAGTCCACACTTTGCATTACAACACTCACAATCCAAATGCACACTTCTCATTACATTAAATACTCACAATCAAAGTGCAAACTTCGAATTACAACATTCACAATCAAAATGTGCACATTACATTACAACACTCACAATCAAACTGCACACATTGTATTATCAAAACTCACAATCAAAGTGTGCACTTCTCATCAACTCCTTGATGTCATTCATATGTATATCCTTGGAAATGCATGAGTAGCAATCTAAAAATTCAAGAATAAAATTATTTGATGACAATAAAATTACTACTTTGAATTATGTTAAAAAGTTATACAACATGACTTCTAATTTATGGTAATAAAGTACAAAAAAAACCCAACAAATATTACTCACCTGCAATATGTGGAATTCCAAGAAGCGAGAAAAGCTTAATCATTCTAAATCATCATCTGGCATATTCGGTCGCTATTCGGTCGCCCCTATAGGAATAGCGACAGAATAGCGACGGGAATGCTAAACAATTTTAAATTCCAAAACCGACATCTCTCAGAATGCGAATACAAACTAATATTTTTATTGTACTAATTATTTCATCATTAATGAGCATTTATTAAAATTTTAGTTACATTACTTAATGATTCACGTAAATGTCAACACAAATGTATTACTTGAATTGTTTTGCTTCAGGTCTATACAGGTATTTTGTGAATAAGTATAAGTTTTACTTGTTTCACTATTCAGGTTAATGTGTACATATGTATAAGTATAAGTTTTACTTGTTTCACTATTCAGGTTTTTATATATCTTTAAAAACCTTGCTATTTTATAAAAAACGGAATCCGAGAAAATATACCGATCGAAGTACGACCGGGATATCCGTTACTGCCCATAGCGACGGAAAAGCATGTTTCGGTCGCCCAAATGATAAATTACTGCGCATATTGGCAAAACGAAGCCTCGATCTAAATCCGTCGCTAAACCCTAACCCTAAACCCTAAGACGGTCGCTATTCGGTCGCTCGTCGGTCGGTATGAAGCCAATTTTCCAGTAGCAGAACAGGGTAACTATATAACAGACCCCCTGCACAGAAAACAATCAGCTATCTTCCATTCAAAAGAAAACATAAACCAATCAGCTATTTTCCATTCAACAGAAAACATAAACCAAAATGTAAATTCCAAAATAATCACAAAACTTAACTTAAAAAAAAGCATTAAAAGCTAACAATAGTTACAAATTGATACAAAATTAACTAAATACTCTATTGACTCCCCAAAATAGAATCGACAGTTAAGGGGTCATCGTCATAGTCTGATTCTAACTCATCGTCTAAGATGCTACTCAATTTGGCCTCTATCTCAGAGGCACTTAATACAACCTGGTCCCTATTTATTAAAATTTCAGCTAACATACTAGCTAGACCCTTGTTTCTCTTCTTTTCCCTCATCTTGAATTCTTTTTTTTGCTCGGCTAGTTGTTTCTTAAAATTTTCTTCCATTTCGCTCCGCATTTGGACCATGTCTGAATGCGACACCGCCTGGCTGCCTCGCTTCATTTTCTTTGCCACATCACTGAAGGAACCGAGTCCTTGGACACGTCCCTTTCTTAGCCTACCCGCAGCCTCAGCAGACAACTCAATCTGAGTCGGCAAATCCGGAGGAGGCAGTCCGGCTTGAGTTGCTTTGTTTGCGGCGCTGTCATAAACCTCGTGGAACACCCGCTGTAAAAAAAAAAGTCTTTAGGATATTACATTAAATAACTAATATCATAAAAGGAGAAACAGTAATTAAATACTTACAGACAACTCTCTAGAATCTTCATCAACCCATTCGCCTTTCTTTGGGCCGAGATGGTGTTGATGAACATGATCGTAACTGGCCGAGAATGGGATTGCATGTCCGGTCTCCTTTTCCTGTTAAACAAATTCATTAAATACGAACAAAAAACACATACAATATAAGAATACGTCAATTAATAAAGATCCCGTACTAGTCTCATGTGGTGCTCAATGTGGTTGAGCGAACCTCCCGTGTGCTTCATCGGGCCTTTGCCACCCCTCCCTTCTTTCCGGTTTTTTTCTGCTTGTGCCGACTTGGCTTTAAATTCCGGAGTCTTCCAGTACTCTTCAAGTCGCGCCCAATCCGTCTCAAAAACCCATGTGAGCCTCTTATTTTTTTTTTCCGAGCGTCGCTCATAATGCCGCTTAGTCTCTTCGTCAGTATGGTACGCCAACCTGTCTTGACGCCATCCTCATGATCAGGAGCCCAGCGATACTTTTTCTTCAATTTGAAATAATGTTAGATAACTAAATTCGAATACTTCTAAATTTAAAGACTTCTAAATCAAAAGACTTCTAAATTCAAACTTATTTTCTAATTTACTTACCTTGAACTCGTCCCACCACAATTTTTCTTCTTCCTGGGGAACATCCTTGATGGTGCTATATGCCCCTTGAAACGATCTTGAAAAATTGAAGTAATTCATGGCGAACAATTTGAATGCCAACTCGAAACTATAATTGCAAACAAAAAATTTGATTAGTTACTATAATGACGACAAGTAGTATAATTAGCTTAAAGGAAATAAATTAGTTACTTACGTGCCAAGGGTAGGCTGAAGGAGAATACGCGTATCTACCGTAGACGCAACTCGCTGTAATCGACGCTGCACTGTGGGACAGTCGACTGGTGAGTCGCCGATCCTGCTACCGGAGTAGACTCAGTCGCGTGAACTACCGCAAACGCATCTCGAGATGTTTGTGCATCATCAGCCTGTGATGGAGGTGTCGTAACGGGCACGGGAGCAGATCGCGGTGTCTCCACCAAATCTGGTGATGAACCAGGCTGGGAGGTGGAGGCCGGAGCAGACGTGGCTGGCGAACCAAATGGTAAGGCTACTCGTATACCTTTCCTTGGCGACATCTCTGAAATACACGGAAAGAATAAAAACTTATGTGTTACAATATTAATATTAATACATAATTGGTCAATTCGCACATTTCATCGCACATATCATCGCACACTATCAATTCGCACATAAGAAAGAAATATGAGTAATGTACTATAAACAAAAAAATCATGGTAATCTACTGTATACCAAAACTAAGCATGGTATGCACAAATCATGGTAATCTACTGTATAGCAAAACTAAGCTTTGAGAAGTAATAACTTGAACGCATAATATTAACACGATTTCAACTTTGCATTCTTCTCATCATTTGTAGACATTTGATTGAGAATTTATCCCTCTTTCTAATAGGTAATAACGTGTCTACGAACTAAGTTCTCCCCATCCAAGTTCGCACATGACCTGTACAAGAGATTTCTCCAGAATTTCTTGTTTCCCATTCACAACCAATTTGTTTACTTTCATTGTCCCCATTGAATGGAGGATGCTACCAACATTAAATTAATTTACATATCCCACCTAACTTCTGGGCTACAACATATATTGCAATAAAGGGTCAATTCTGGAAACATAAATGCCAGCCTAAATGTGGAAGATATATAGTTATCACACCCGAACGAGAATTAGAAGAAACGAGATTTAGCAAATAAGTGCATCCATATAATTTCTAAGTGAAAGAAAATGACTGGTTCGTAAAAGAGAATAGAGGATCCAGCATATATATCTGGAGTTGGTTCCATTTGTGATTTGTGAATTTATATGAAAGACAGCATTTATCCTAAAATAAATTCAAATAAAATAGGAGAGAGGAGAGACAAAAAAATGTTTGAACCATTCAAACAAAGGACAAGCAGGACCACAACTAGGAATTATTTATAGTTTGATACTAAATGCTATAACTACTAAGAAAAGAAACAAGTAAAAGATGCCAAAAAGTAGCCTAAAAAGATGAGTATAAGATGTCTTGCAAATGGATCTACTTATTCAAATCACCACAAAAACACAATATGCTGAAGAACAAACCCCAATTCAATTATTTAAACACCAAATTCAACAGAAACAACCAAATTCTTACTTGCTAAAGACAGAATCAAGAGAACTTAAAGCTAAATCAATTCACAACAAATTCAAAACTCGGTATAAATGCCAGGAACTAAAATCAGATATGAATAATACTCCCTCGCATTCCATAATATATAAAGCATTCTATGAAGGTATAATATTCTCTCCAAATAACTACCTAGCAGATGAACAAGTCTTAAAAAACATCAATGCCAACAAAACTTAAACCAAAAACCACCTAAAATAGGAGAATTCATAAAGAATCTAACCTCAAATTAAGAGAAAACTACTATATGTGTACTCAAACTATTTCTACTTTTCTAAATATAGCCAAAACATTAATTTAGAGCAAATTTAGCTCACTCTATTTACGGGCATGCCAATTATGTCCAATTAAGGAAATAGGCCACAAATCCGGTAAAAAAAGTCACGTGACTCGCACGTGACCACTGGAGCGAGGGCAAACAAGGCATAACACTAATTTTTACTGTTCCCATAAAAAAATTGGGCCGAATTCGGCAAATATAACCCGACCCAACCCTATATATACAAACATACTTAATCTCCACTAACCCAGACCTAGCCGATTATATTCTCTTCCAAAAACCTAAGTACCATAAGCTTAAAAGACTACTTCTTTGCTTGAAAGACTGAAGAAATGCATATTAGGGAACCAGATAAGGAAAAGCCTAAATATGGTAATTCGAAACCTTTTATTTTTATATTTGACTTATTAAATCCGTGATTTCAGGGTTTGGATAAACTTAATTTTTTTGTGTTTTTTTGGTTTTGTCTTGTTCAATCTGTGATTAAACAAAGTTTTCATCTTTTGATGTCATAAAAAGAATGAAAATTTTGTTCTTTTTATGACATGGTAGGGTTATAGTTTATTTTTTAGTGGTCCCCTTCCCCTTTTGGTATGTTTCTGTCCCTTTCCCCAGTTTGAATGTTCCTGTCCCCTTCATATTTAGTATACCTATGTCCCATAAATGGTAATAGTTCAATATTTAAGCCTAAATTTTTTTTCCCCTGTTTTTTCTTGATCTCAGTTAGGTTGTCATATTTTTTTACTCTCAAAGTATTCCATGGTGGTAAGTTTAGTGTTAATGACGTCGGTGTTAAGGAATATTCTGGTGGGTCCATTGATTTTTTTGACTACTGCCATCCCAGTAAGATGAATCTTGAAACCGTGAAGAACATTTGTAATACACTAGGTCATAGAAGGGGGGCAGATTGTTTTTACAATGTCAAATTTGATGGGGGTGAGGTCATTGTAATGCCTGTAATAGCTGCAATTGATGTAAATTTGATTTGTGAGTATGGGAATATGACTGGTGAGACTGAGTTGTATATTGTTGTTGGGAAATGGGGTAGAAGTAGCATTCCCAGGATGAAGAAATCAGCATCAAGATTGGACTATGAAAGAGGGGAGTCTAGTGGGAGTAAAGGTAAAAGAAAACAATCCTTATCAAATAATGGAAAAACTGGTAATGCAATATTTAGGAACTTGGAATCTGATTTTGAAGAAGTTGGTAATGTAGAATACAATTCTGGAACTGATCAGGACTATAGTCCAAGTGGTTCTGAGTCTAGTGATGTTGAGTCATTCGATGAATCTGATTATGATAACTTAGAGGATGACCATAGGTTAATAGCTGATATTGAGAAGAAAAGATGTGCTGTTTCACATAAGAGATCTATAGAGAAAAAATTAGAAGCTGAGAAAAAAGGGAAGGACAAGTCCGATGTATCTGATAGTAATTCAGTTGACTTTGATTTTGGAGAACTTGAAAGTCATAGTTCTTCAGATGAAGAGGGGGGGTGATGTTGATAAAACAAAGGAAATCAGGTTCCATCCTGAAGTTGATATGCTGAACCCAAATTTCAAGTTGGGAATGTTGTTCAGTTGTAAATCTGACTTGAAAGAAGGAGTTCAAACTCACAGGGTGAAAAAGGGAAAACCTTTAAAAATTAGAAGATCTAACTCCTATCAGTTTCATGTTACTTGTCTTGGAAAAAAAAGGAGATGCAGTTGGGAGTTATACTCAGCTAAAGTTGCTAACAGTACTGATTGGCAAATCAGGAAGTTGTCAAGGGGACACAGGTGTACAAGATCAGTGGTGAAGAGGCTGATTGGGCCAACATATCTTGCCAAATTTTACTTGGATGATTTTAGAACCAGCAATGGAGTAAAAGCTTCAGATTTCATCAAGAAAGTGCAGAAACAATTGAAGTACAACATCTCACACCACACTGTTTATAGGACTAAAAAAATTGCTATGGGTATGATCAATGGGATATATGTTGAACAATATGCAAAACTTTAGGGATTATATGGAAGAGTTGAGGCAGCTGATTCAAACAATTCTGTTAGTATGTTGACTGATAGTGATTGCATGAATGAGAGGTTTCTGAGGTTGTATTTGTGTTTAGGAGCTGTTAAGGAGGGGTTTTTTTAATGGGCTGCAGGAAGGTTTTGGGTATTGATGGCACCCACTTGAGGGGCCCACATCCAGGTGTTCTATTGACTGCCATAAGCATTGATGCAAAAAATTCCCTCTATCCTTTAGCTTTTGGAGTGGTTGAACAGGAAACAAAAGACAACTGGATGTGGTTCTTAGAGTTGCTGAAGATAGACCTAAAAATTGAAGGTGACTGTGAGAATTGGACAATAATTTCTGATAGACAAAAGGTATATAAATAATTTCTGCACATTGCCCTTTACCTTTTACAATATTTACTATTAATCTGTGTTTTTCTCTTTCACACAGGGGCTTCTACAAGCAATTCAGGAACAATTACCAGGCATTGAGGAAAGACATTGTGTGAGACACATTCATCAAAACTTCAGACAGTTGTTCCCAGGCCATGCATTGAAGGATCAACTGTGGAGATGTGCTAGATCAACTCATCCCAACCAGTTCACAGACAACCTTGAGAAAATGAAGGAGATGAATGGTGCTGCATATGATTGGTTAGTTGCAAACTGTCCTCCTGCTACTTGGTCTAGAGCCTATTTCAGAAATAACACAAAATGTGATATGCTTTTGAATAATTTGTGTGAAAGCTTCAATTCAGTCATTCTGCATACAAGAACTAAACCAATACTGCATATGTTAGAGGATTTAAGGTGTTATTTAATGAATAGACATGATAGTAAGAGAATTTGGATTTCTAAGCAGACATGTAAATTGTCACCTAGAATAGATAAATACTTAGACACTTTGGTTGAGCAGGCAGCTGATTTCATTGTTAATGGCGCTGGTGGTTTTAAGTATGAGGTTGAGGGGCCTTGGGGGAATAAATATGCTTTGGATTTAGAACTTAGGACTTGTGTGTGCAGAAAATGGGACCTATGTGGCATTCCTTGTGCTCATGCATTGAGTGCTATTCTTGCTAGAAATGAAGAACCTGATTTGTTTGTAAATGAAGAATACCACTTAAGTACTCTGTTGAAAGCTTATACACCTGTAGCCAATCCAATAAGTGGTGAGGATCTATGGCCTAGAACTGGGGAAAAAGGCAATTCTGCCTCCTAAGAAACTGGTACTACCTGGAAGGCCCAAGAAAATGAGGAGAAAAAGCATAAATGAAAAAGAACCAACCAAAGGAAAGTGTAAGAGAGTGGATGTTGCAATTAAAATGTCAAGAGCAGGAATACATGTGAAATGCAGGCAATGTCACCAAGGGGGGCATAATGCAAGAAGGTGTCCCCAAAAGGCAACCACATCAGGAAACATACCTGCTTCTAACATGAATAAGTGTGGGGAATGTGGTGAGATGGGGCACAACAAAAGAACTTGCCCCAACAAGGTCAATCTTCAAGATGAGGTAAGATTCAATTTATATTTCAAGTATTTCATTGTAAAACAAAATTAGTTTACAACCAACACCTTTCATGTAGGATTTGGACAGCTTGTTTGGTGATATATCTGAACCTGTTGAGGCTGATTCTGGGGAAGATGATGCTGAAGAGGCTATTGAGGATGATGCTGATGGTGATGCTGTTCAGGATGATGCTGATGCTGTTGTTGATGATGCTTGTTGTTGATGATGCTGCTGAGGCTGTTGAATTGATTGATGTCACTATTGACCAAGGAACACAACCTGTGTCTCATGTTGTTCAAGCTGAGATTGCTTCAATCAATGAGGAAGGAGGTAGACCTATTGGAAGGGCTTGCAAGATTTGTCGTAAACCTGGGCACAACCAAAGAACTTGTCCTTCAGAAAGGGGGATCTGGACAAGGAATAACATAGCCTATTTTTAGGAGATAGGCTAGACAATGCTAAATATTTTGGACATATAATTCTAAAATTATTTTTGGGCATGTTTCTGGGTAAGACTTGCAACAATATTGCCTATCCGCTTCAAGTTTAGGTGATACACTTTTTGGTTGTTTTTGATATTTTGGGAATTTGAAGATCTATTAGGTGTTTATTTATTTCTTGAATTTTCAAGTCATCATTTAGATTTGCAGGGGTAAACAAGAATCATTAACAAAAACAACCCTGGAAAACTTTCCATTACTTGAAACAAACAAAGATAACAGAAACAATCCAAACAGAAATTAAAAATTTGCTGATGAGTGCCCCATTCATGAGCTTCTTCTCCAACTCTTCAATTTTTTCATCTTTTTGCTTCATAAGTTTCATAAGGGCCATCTTCTCAGCCTCGATTTTTTTTACTAAGTTCAACATTCCCAGCAGAAGCATTACAACCCTTCTCCAAAGATTCAAGTTTCTTCAAGAGGCCGGGAATAATTTGCTTTGACCTACGGCATATAGGATCGTCGATCCATTCAAAATATTTACATCCACCAACCTATTAGATTGAATGAAACAAATTAAAAACAAAAAACTAGATTTTAAATAATAAATAAATGATAATTAATCAGATTTACCCTTGAATCAATGCAATTCACAAATCTTCTACCAGGATTCTCTTCTGTCCAAGATGTTCTAAGTGCAACATGCTTGCCATTAGGGCAGTAGCAAAACTTAGGCGAATAATTGGATGCACTAATGGATCTAGAGCTTCTTGAGCTTGAAGATGACATTTCCTTAGGAGCTTTAGTGAATATTCTTGGAAGCTTGCTGATGATTCAACTTTGTAATTTGTTGAATTACCTTACATTTTTTGCCGGTGGGTATTGTAGGATGTGGTCAAAAGTTGGTGTTTTAGGGTTTGAGAGGTGGAAAAAGATGATGATTTGGTAAATTAGGGTTAGTTTGCTTGAATTCAGAATATTTAATGTGTTATTTAGGTAAGTTTGCCCTCAGCTCCGGTGGTCACGTGCGAGTCACGTGACTTTTTTGACCGGATTTGTGGCCTATTTCCTTAATTGGACATAATTGGCATGCCCGTAAATAGAGTGAGCTAAATTGGCTCTAAATTAATGTTTTGGCTATATTTAGAAAAGTAGAAATAGTTTGAGTACACATATAACAGTTTTCTCCTCAAATTAATAAACTGGCCAGAAATACAAATTTCAAAAAAGTGACAGCAACCTTCAAATCAATCTCCCTTGCCTTTAACCTTGAAAACTAAACAGAGAAACAAAAATTTAATTATAATTATCTAAGTTAAAATTCATCCTCTTTTTCCAGTAACTTAAACCACAAAAGAAGTTAATAACATCAAATATTAATTTAAACTTCTCAGATTTCAGGAAAAAAAAATTGATTTTAGAAAAATATTAATTTCAGAAAAAAATATTGAAAGAGATGTGCCGGTAGGGGACGAAGGATATGGTGGCGTCAGAGATAGCAGTGAGGCGGAATGGCGGTGGCGGAATGGAACCTTCTCACTTTTTATTTTGAGATTTCAGAGTGGCGGTGGCGAGGTGGCTGAAAAAGGGATTTGAAGAAGAAGATGGTGATAGCAAGGTTGCGGGATGGCGCTCAGTGCAGATGGGAATTTGGGGGGGATTTTTTTAGGGTATCGCGATGAAGAAGAAGAAGAGTCTGTCTGATTCTTTTTTGTATAACTTTATTTTCAATCATCAAGACTTAAAACGACGTCGTTTTGCCATTTAATAATAGCGACCGAATAGCGACGGAATACCCAAAGTCGGTCGCTATTCGGTCGCCCAATAGAATGCCTAACACTTGTACAATTTTCAAATACATGAGGCCTCGAAGTGGCAAAACGACGTCGTTTAGGAATTTAATAAAACGACGTCATTTTGTGTCATTCATATGCAAATAAACACCGTTATGTTTTCCGTAGCTATTTGGTCGTTAAAGTCTGTCGGTATTCGGTTTATATAATCCGTCGGTAAACGGTCGTTAATATACGTCGTAAATCCGTCGTTAAGGGTGTACAAAACGACGGCGTTTCAATTTGGTCAACGGGACCGATGTGGCCGACGGATGGGCGACAGAATAACGACCGATTTTTGTTCGGTTTCTATGCGGTCGGTATTCCGTCGTTAAACGTGTGACCAAAAACTTCGGTCGCTAAAATCGGTTGCTATTTAACTGTTTTCTTGTAGTGAATGTAACCATTTAGAAAAGCACTTTTGAAATGCTTCCGAGAAAGTTTAAAACCTTAACTGCAAAAGAGAAAAGCATTCTTATGGATTCAAGTCTAGTGACCCGTGCAAAGGTTCCTCAAAATCGATACACTTCTCTTGATTGAATCTTTGGCTACAAGTCTAGCTTTATTCTTTACAATAACACCATATTCATCTAACTTGTTCCTAAGAACCCATTATGTTCCAATAACGGTTTGGTTTTGGGAGTGAGGAACTAAGGACCACACTCGATTTCTTTCAAATTGGTCCATTTCATCTTGCATAACCACAATCCAATAATCATCAGGTAAAGCATCATGAACATTTTTAGGCTCAATTTAAGAAAGAAAAGAAAAGTTGTTAACAAAATACCGCCTTGTTTTTACTCCTCTGGAAGTGTCGTGAATGATTTGATCTTAGAGATTGCCTTGTTTGTATCTCCACTCCTTGGGCAATTTATTTGTGGGAGGCTCATTTGTTTAAACTTCTTGGACCTTTTGAATTTCTCCTTCTTGAGGTGACTCAAGTTCTTCACCTTCTTTTGTATTATCTTCCATCATAGGTGCTTAATAGATTACCTCTCCATTCTCAAATGAAATACATACATAATCATCATCCTTTCTAGACATGTAGATATTAGTCTCATCAAATATGAAATATGAGTGGATTCTTCAATGCACAAGGTTCTCTTATGTAAATTCTATATGCCTTTTTGTCTTAAGAGTAGTAAAAAAATATGCCCTAATCGTGTTTCTTGTCAAACTACCGAAGACTATCTTTAATGTTAAGCAGAAAACTCTTACATCCAAAAATTTTAAAGTAAGATATGGAGAGGGTATTTTCATACAAAAGCTTAAAAGGAGTTTTTCTTAAGAAGATCTTAAGTAGAACACTGTTCATAACATAACAAGCGATGATCACGACTTCAACCCAAAAATATTTAAGTAGTTTCTTTTCGTAAAGCATTAATCTTGTCATTTCTTGCAAAATGCTGTTTGTGTGATACCCCTAATGTCACGTCCCGGACCCGCGTCTATAAGTTTGTATTCGAAAATTTGATATGACCGTACTCCCAAAGTAAGCTCCGAGACTACAAAGTTCTTACATTCAGAGAATCTATGCCACAATAGAATTAAATATACATTTAATTCAACTATAAAAATTCCTCAATAAAATTTAATACATTAAAATAGAGAAAAATAATCTTAATGGAGCTATATCCTAATGTTTTATTCCGTTAGTGATACAGAAAATTGCTTCTACACTCAGTCCTCCTCGTATGAACTATCGTACGTTTCTGACTCAACATATGTAAAAAATAACAATTGTAAGGAGTGAGTTACAATTCAGTAAGTATAGAAACACCTCCCGGAAAAAATTCGGTTACACACACACACACACACACACACACACACACACACATATATATATATATATATATATATATATATATATATATATATATATATATATATATATATATAGATATATATATATATTTTGAAAAAATGACAAAATTGTAAAGAAATATATTTTAAACAGTAATCATTTTACGTAAAAACATAATTTCAAAATTCTTCAGAAATTCAGACAGATTTCTCGTATTTTAACAGATTTAGAAGATAACAGAATTTACAGAGTGATACTTTGACCGGGGATCGTAGGTTTACTGAATCAGAAATAGAAACAGAAACAGAAACAGAAACATATGCTGATATATTAGTCCTAGACTTATACCCTCTAGGAATGGGTCAGAATAGAGTCCTACCTTTTACCCATAGGTGGTTCAGAACAGAGCCCAACTATTACCCCGCCAGGAGGATCAGAATAGACAGTATCCTAAGTCAACCCGCAAAGTATCAACAATATAAGAATATTTGGAACAATGTTAAACAAACTCAAAAAAAAATCCTTTTTCCAATAAATAGTTTATAACAAAATATTTCAGTCAACAGAGTCAATATTTCTCTCCAAATATTTTGTCTTAAGATAAAACTCGAGCCATTCTCAGTAAAATTTCTTTACCTAGTAGTATTTTTAAAAATCTCGAGGGCCCACTGTCTTCGTGTTTGGGCACATGCTTGCTTGATGCTAAGAAAGGACAAAATCATCAATACAATTGTCAATTGTTTATTGAAACAAAAGAATTGGGTCATCAACCCCAGTCCGGCTCTTATTCGGAACACCTTTTTTCCGCACATGCGGAATAATTTTTTTGCCTTAAGTAAGAACACCTGTCCCGAACAAGTGTTTTGAAAATCAAAACAGGTATTCATTTTTCAAATCAATATCAGTCGTCAAAATTTTAATTCAACAATTGAGATTCCGCCCCACATATGAAGAATAAAAGGTGTTCCGCATAGGAGCCGTGGTGCATCAACCCCAATAGCATTAACAGATAATTGAAAAGAATCAATAATAAAAAAAATAAAAAAATGCACTTCAGATGAGATGATTTTGCGAACTCTAACGATCATATAGTACTGGTACTATAGTAATTTCCCCACGATAAGATTGATTAACATACCCATTTTGTTTTTTAAGTATAACTGTAATATCAAATCTCGAAACTATCAAGGACCATCCCAATTTAATATTAAAAATATAAATTTTCATCAAGAAAACAGAGGGATTCTATACTTACCGTATCATACTTTTAAACATCAGAGACGGCATAATTCTCCACCAAAGATCCTAATCAAATCCATAAAAATATAAATATCAATTTCTTAGCCTAAACAATTGATCAACTAACTATTACAAAAAGAGTCTTACTTTCGATCGGTGTTTCGGAAGCCGGAGTCTTTTCAACTTCTGTCTCGAAGTTTTGTCTGCTGCCGTGGGAAAAAAAGAACGTAGAATAAATTCTAGGTCTAGACCACAAGATATTATATATCAAACAAAATTGCAAGATTAGTCCCCAACTACTAACTAATGTCACCTTATTCAAATGTTAAATAATTTATTCACTTTAATACCAAATGTTATCAACTTAATTGATTTAGTCCCTAGAGAGGAGGGTGACCACCGATTTCGAATTGGTCAATTCGGTCATTTGAAATCGGTTTTTTCATTTTTTTCAAACTTTAAAAAATGACCGAATTCGAAACCGAATTCCGAATTGCCGAATTCGAATTGACCGAATTGGCGAATTGAATTCGAAATCGACCGATTTGGCCGATTTGATGGGTTTTTTTTTTCCAAGGGTAAAACCATTAAATTCCCAGATCCATTCCCCGAGAATGAACTGTCAGTCTCACACCCCAGCCACCGCCGAGCCGGCGGCGCAAAAGAAAAACCAAAAAAATTTAGAAGAAAAAAAAATTAAAATGAGGCTCAGATCTGTTGTTAAGAGGGGGAGCCATGGCTTTATCATCATAGCCTCTCGTTAAAATCCAAGAACCAAACAGAGCCCTGATTGAATAATCATAAGCAAACAACCTTAACCATCATCATAGGCGGTTTATTTAAAGGGCAATCGGAGAAATCATCTGCGGAAAGAGGGGGCAACCACCCTCTAAGAAATCCCAGACACTCACCCGCTTCAGTCTTGAGAAAAAGTGAAGAACGGAGACCCACAGCGGAGGAGGATTGGGTGACGCAATTGATGGGTGGGGAGGATTGGGTGGCGCCTGAGAAGAAGAGTCGGAGACCTACAACGGATGAGGAGCTCAGGAGCGTCTGAAAGATGGAGAGGGAGGCGGTGGGTTAGAGTGTGATGTAACCGACTTAGGTTATCTTTTAATAATTTACTATATATACTTATTATATAATAATATTATTAATTTATTTAAAAAATCCAATTCGAATTCGATTGGACCGAATTCAAAATTGGTCCCGACCGAAATCGTCCCCAATTTCGACCAATTCAATCTGGTCGTGAACGAATTATCAATTCACGCCGAATTACCGAAACCAAATTCGAATTCGGTCGAAATTCGCAAAAACCGAATTTGCTCACCCCTACTAGAGAGGGTCCGTGTTTCACACCTAACCTTTGTATGCATGTTTTAATTGTTTTTATTTGCCTAATTTTTTATTTGTTAAGTTCTAGGGGCGTAGTGACAATAATAGGAAGTAAGAGGACTTATATGCTAAGTTAGAGAGTTGGTTTGTTGGAGATTAAGTTAGGAGATTTTGAAAGGTTATGTAATAAAGGAAAAATGCTGCAACACTTGGGATATTTTAGGCACAACACTTGAGGAAACTTGGAAAACATAAATATAAGAAAGAAGAGAAAGAAAGAGAAAATTGAAAATATGGAATTCATGCGTAGTTAGATTGAAACCTTTGGCAAACATAGCTAACGTGCTCTGATCATCCCCAAATTTTAACCACAATTAGAAGACTTCTAAGACTTGATTCTTCCAGGGGGAGATTGGATTCTAAAAACTAGTTTAAGAGATATCCATTTCAGAGTGAAGCTCTAGGAATTCCAGGAAAAAGAGTTTAGATTGATCATTTGAAGTTTCTGATAAACTGTTAAGGTAAGGTTCTTACACTCTTGTGTTTTCCTATCAAATGCATGTATTTTTCTAGAGATTGAGTCAAGTGTGATTTGTGATGAAACAAATTTTCTTCATCGTTCTCTATTGCATCAAAATGGATAAAGTATTGTGAAGTATGAATTGCATGAATCGTTTGATTGTCACATGTTCTTGCAGTTGTATTTGATTATGTGAATGTGGTATGATATTCTGAATCTGTGATAGTTACATTCCCAATCTTGAGTTCTTGGTGGTGAAATATATTCTATAGCAAGGTACATTCATTCTTTTCATGTTCCGCTGATGCCCGGGAGCACGCGATTACGTGATATGCTATGCTATGATATGTGATGGCTCGTGTCCATGGCCTTTCCCGAAAGTTAACATTGGTTGGGGATTCTAATAGGTGTTGTGGAGTTCACAAGGGTGAGCGAGGATACAACATGAATGTATCTTTAAATACGTGGCCCTAACGAACCGTGGTGATAATACCCGGACCCATGGACCCCATCCTTAACGGGTAATAATGACTGGGGTTGTTAGCAGTAGCAATAGAGTTGGGATAAGCCAATTGCGTTTGATTGTGAATAATGCGATGCATGATAAAATCGGTATCCATGATGTCTAATAAGGTGTACTTTGTACTTTGTATGAATGTTATGGGTTGATCATGGTGCTCACAACACAAATCTTAAGTACAAGTGTTGGATATGACTGAATATGGTTTTGACATGTTTATGTGTATGAAGTTGTATGTGTTTATGGTCAAAATATGCATTTTTTGTGTTGGGATTCAGAATTTTAGAAAATGGGGTTTCCTTTGTTATTTTGTACATGAAAAAGCCATTTTTGCACTCCAGACGATCACTTTGGCCGACCAGAGGCAGAAATGTATCTTCAGGAGCAAACTACTAGGGCTATTGCCTATACTCCGAACGGCCCGCTCGGTCGACCGAAATGGGACTTTGATTTGTTCGGGATCCTGCAGACAATGTGTCCGAACGATACTCAGTCTGAAGATATTGTCTAGGGGTCTGACCAATGGCATTTTTGTAATATTTCCAAGACTGTTTAAAAGTTATATTTATTCCTATTGTCTATATGTTTTACCTCAAGTTAAAGGGGTGATGTTTTATGTATTAATACATCTTAAATTATGTTTTCATATTTTAGAAAGTCGGGAATCTATTTTGAATCTAACGATGCTTCATTCCAGGGGTGTTTGAACCTTTGTGAGCTAGTGTAGCTCATTCTCTTACTCTATATGTTTTGCAGATGATTATGATGATTGTAAAACACAAGAGAGGGGGGGGGGGGGGTGAATTGGGTTTTAACTAATCTTGTATACTTTTTCGATTCTTTGCAAAGCTATTGGAAGTTTGAGCTAGAAGAATAAAAGCAATGCAAAACCCAATCAACAAGACAAAGGATTTAGAGTGGTTCGATTCACTTAGAATCTACATCCACTACCTTGAGCCGCACCCAAGGATTTCAACAACTTCACTAAGAAGATTTTATACAAATGTGGCTAACTCACTAAGAGTTTTACAACACAACCACAATCCAAAAGCTCACTAAGAACTTGCCCACACAAAGTAGGACTTTACAATTTGCCCACACAAAGTAGGACTTTTACAACAATTACCCAATCACTTAGAAAGGGAATAGAATGTTTAAAGAACAAGATTGATCACTCTTATAAGTGAGAAATATACCTTTGAAGTACAAGAATGTTTAAGCTCTTTTGAACATATGAATTCCACTCTTTGTCTTGCTTTTGAAAGATTGCTCTTGAATGATTTAGATCATAGAAATGAAGAGCATTTACTTTGAGAGTGTTTTTGGCTTGATGAGAAATCAATGAATATTTGATATACAAGCCTTGGAGTCATTCTCTAGCTTTGGAGTATTTATACATTTCAAAATAGGCTGAAAAACGACTCTTTAACGGTAAAAAACGGCTAGTTTTTCGCAGAGTTCGGTTGACCGAAATCACACCTCGGATGACCCTTCGGATGATAGTTCGGATGAGGGTTCGGATGACCCTTCGGATGATAGTTCGGATGAGGGTTCGGATGACCGAACACAGCCTAGGTCGACCGAAGCCACTTTTTACACCTCTCAGTTTCTCTTCGGTTGATCCGAGCTTGAGCTCGGTTGACCGAACTTCTAAGATTATTTTTCACACGTTTTGAAATCTTTTGAAGTCTTTAGAAGTCTAAAAGGTTTTCCCAAAAGCTAACAAGTAAGAACACTTGGAAAACTTTTCTAAAAGACTTATCTATGAAATCAAAGGCTTTTTGGATAAGAACACATGTAAAGATCATTTTGAAACTTAAGCCTTTTGAAAACGTGTTTATGAAAACATGCAAGACTAGAGTGTAGAGCTTATGTTCAAGTGAGCTTTGGTTAGAGCTTTATAAGATAACTACTTATGACAACAAAGCTAAACTAACCAAACCTAAGTCTTCAATCTTCAATCTTGATAAATGAGCCTTGCATATCTTTGATTCTTGATACCAATGGCTTTCAATGGCTTGATTGAAGTACTTAGAGCTTCCATAAAGAGTTCCGATATTCTATCACAAATATTAAGATCATTAGAC
Organism: Vinca minor; assembly: GCA_026122235.1. Taxonomy (NCBI): domain Eukaryota; kingdom Viridiplantae; phylum Streptophyta; class Magnoliopsida; order Gentianales; family Apocynaceae; genus Vinca; species Vinca minor. The sequence continues at coordinate 11,211,044 of JAOCZM010000011.1, read as the reverse complement.
ACAACATTAAAAGTTTGTCCAATATCAAAAACTGAGTTTGTTCGCCCTTAGGGCTTACAATGATGATATGGAAGGGGCAACTAGGATTGAGGACAGTGATCTAGAAAGCATATGATGTAATAGTTTATGAGAACACATAGTATGAATACTTACTTTTAAGATTGAAACTTATGTAAGAGGATATTTATTATTATTTATGGAAGTATTTGTTTTCATTAAGTTATCTTTTGGGTTCGGTGACTTAATTGTAGATGAGGCGCTGCCAGGTCACCCTCTGGTTATGGGGTGTGACAGTTTTTCTTTCAACAACTCCATTTTGTTGTGGAGTTTTGGTCACTGAATAATTGTGAGTCACTTCATTTTCATTGCATAAACTTTCAAAATCATGATTGTTAAATTCCCTCCTGTTATCACCTCGTAATGGAGACCAACTTTAGCAAAGGTTCTATACATTTTTTGAAAATATTTGAAAATTCTTCGAAAGAGTTATCTTTTTGTGAAAGATAGAGTACCCATGTAAACATTGAAAAACCATCCACAATGAAAAATGCACACCTCTCACCACCAAGGCTAAGGGTCCTCATTGGTCCAAAAAGATCTAGAGGTACAATGTCAAAAGAGCTAAACTCGCCAAACCTTATATTGACCCTTGGAAGTCTTTTTTATAAGATGGCCTATACTTGGAAAAATGATGGCTCAGACAAGTATTCGTTATTGGGAGAACATCCTCACAAGTGAAGCTTGTCCGAAGCCAAACGGACTTACTTAAAGCTAAGTATATGTTATTGGGAAGTTCTCTCACTCTGAAAACCTAGTCTAATGGCCAAATTCTAATATAAGTATGCGTTATTGGACACATATCCTCGCGCATAAAGCTTAAAAGATTTCAAATAGCTAAGTTGGACTACATGAATTTAAGTGCTGAAATTGTAAGTAAGCATTTTAAAGGCTGTATAATGAAGATAAAAAAGACATTTTGATTGTTGATTGATGATCCTAGTTCTTCCTTTTGATCTTCAATTTATAGCTGTTTGTGAGAATGACTTCTCGCCTTAAGTCTTGCGCATCCCGATCACGATCTGGTGAAGTAGACATGCTCATTATGCCATGGTCGTGATGGAGAACATGGCCGGCTCCTCCTGATGCGTCCGAATGGAAGTTGCACGTTTCCCTCATTTTGGAAGTTACACATTTCCCTCCCACTTTCTCATGTTAAGAATGTGATAGTCGGGGAATGGATATGGCCTAAGACCTAGTCAAAAGGAGTTGTGAAATCAAATCCTTTATGTCCAAGAGGTTTTGTTTGACCTCTTTAATTGTCTGTTTCGTTGGCCGATTCATGCTTCTTGACTTCTTTTGACCGTTTTTCCTCAGCCGACCTGTAGTTTTCAGCCTTACCATTTTCTAATGACACTCTTTGTTAATCTTGGCTGGGCAATTTTGTCCGCTTCTTGAAGAGTTTTGGCCAGCCGAGATTTTTAGGTGTCAACACTAGCAAAATTAGAATTTTCATCCGCCTTATATATACACACTCTATGATCAGTATCAAATTAAATATCTCTCCGTTTAAAAAAAAATGTCTTCCTAAGAAATATTACAAGCAAACTCTTTCCCCCAAATTTCTAAAAATTGCCTTTTTAATTTATAAAAAATAAAAAATTTAGAAAAATTATTAACAAAATTTATCTTTTATTTACAACACCAGCAAAATTAGAACTTTCACCGCCTTATACATATGTATACACGCTCAATGATCAACATCAAATCCAAGATCTCTCCGTTGAAAACAAAATGTCTTCCTAAGAAATATTACAGGCAAACATGTTTTCTCAAATTTGCTTTTTTACTTAATAAAAATTAAATTTTAAAAAAAAATTATTAAAAAAAATTATCTTTTATTTACAACATTATATAAACTTTTATTTTCGCCGCCTAACACAGTTTCTAACTCATTACAAACTTATAAACTTGCTATGTAAAAGGAAAATAAAAAGAGCTTACTTTGTAGTTTTTACTAGTGCTTTTTCTTAAAACCATATTTTAAGAACTACTAAAATATAATATTCTATATCAATAATTCAACAAAAGTCAGTCGTAAAGCACTAATTACAACACGGTTTTGTTACATTTTCTGATGATGCTTTTAGCATCTAAGATTAATTCTTGAAAGAGTTTGGCCTCCATATTTTCTAGAACAGGCTGCTATTTTTATTTTAATTTTTTTTGAAGATGACTGATAACTAAACTATTTCATTCTTCTAATAATGTAAAATTAATTACATAAAAATAGTTAGTGATGATTAAAACAAAACTAGCACAGTACGCACTTTACATGCATGCGTGTAAAACATATTTGTATTTGGTAGAATGAAGACTACATATCAATAATATACGGAACACGAATACATTAATATGTCAACAAAAACCTATTTAAAAGATTATGTAAAATAAATAATGAAAAGGATACTCTCTCTTTTTTCTTTTTTTTGATAGTTATAAGAAAACGATACTTTGGACTATGCAGAGGAATTGAAATCTTTTGCAAGTCATTTCAATCGGTTAGGGTTAGTCATGTATATGTCCATATATGAGTTGGTGAACTGCCCTATTTTCCACAAGCAGATTATTCAACAACTAATTATATTTTAATAAAATATGTGTTATTTTCAACTCTAAGAAAGTTTCTTATATTATATATGCCACTTTTCAATACATCGGATTTCAGATTTCAGATTCTAGATTCTTGATAATTATTGTCTATATTGAACTTTGTAAAATCTTGAACAAGTCCCTTAGGTCCTACAAGAAATGTCTTTTCTCAAGCCCAATCGGATTTTTTTTTTTATTTTAAATTTTAATTAACCGCACTATTTTTTCTTAAAAAATAAATTAATTTATCCAGAAAATACAATTTGCAGCAAAAGGTACTTTAGCATAGTGGGGACTTTAATTTCCAAGTTTTTAAGTCTTATGAAAGATATAAGATTGATTTACTTGAATAGTCAGTATATGTAAATGTTTACAATCAAATGTGCTTGGTTACAGATGACATCGTATAATGCACTAATAGATTTGTTGCACATGAAGTAACATCACTAAACTAACACTCAGCAAAAAAAAACATCACTAAACTAACGACGAATATAAATATGTAATTATTTCATTGATGTATTAGATATTATAGTAAAATTTTTGTTCCGGTAAATCCCTAGTCAATCTGCTCACGGTCAAATTTTAAAAATAAAAGAAGCCACGTTCATGAGAATCATTCTAGAAATGATTCATTATTATTATTATTTTTTTTATTTGGATGAAAACACTCATTTTATTACGTACGCATATCTATCCATAAAAAAAGTTTATAAAGTACTCCCTGCATACATGGAAAATCCTTCTTATTCCCCGTTCCTGTTCACATTCTCGTTCCCCACCTAATCATAATTCACCACTGTAGTATATATAATTGAAAAAAATATTTATATATTAAATTCTGATTGGTTGAGGACAGGGATGGGACAAAAGATTTTCACTATTTTTTATGGCAAAAAATCCTCTGTCCCCGTTCTTGTCCTCATTCCCGTTCCCAACCAATCACAATTCACGCTGTGTATATAAAATTGAAAAAAAATATTTATATATTAAATTCTTATTGATTAGGGAGAGGAATGGAAACACATAATTTTCACCCCTTTTTTTATATTGAGAAACGAGCGAACTAGCGTCCAACACAGACTGTTTTGTTTTTGGTTTTATTTTATTTTATTTTTAAGTCCTTAGAGATCGAATAGTTAGCAAATTTATCAAGACTTTTTTAGTGGTTTACTCGATTTCATTTTTTGAGTTCTTAAGAAGAGTTATGATTTCATCTTTTTCAAAGTAATTTCTTGTGTAATAAACTTAAAGTTTTCATTTTAATTTTTTTAAGAATCTGAGAAAGGGGATATATATCTTCTAAAAATTCACGATCTTTTAGTGTAGTAAGGAGTACTTTACCAACTGTTGAACCAATTACATAATACCATGTGTGATAATATCATTGAAGTATTAAAGAGGGTAGCAGACTAGCAGTGAGTGTATTAGAAGATCCATAGTCAATTAAATGACTCTAAATCTTATACTCCCTCTATTCCAAACTAAGGTTAACATTTGAACTTCAAAATTTTCCCAAAATAAGATTAACATTTGGACTATCAATGAACATTTAATGAATTTTTACCATTTTTACCCTCTTCTTACTTTTCTTTTAACCACAATTTCCATTTCCAATAAGTAATTAATGAGGATATATTAGTCTTTTACCTTTGATTCTCATTGTTTTTTAGCAAATTTCTTAATCTATGTGAAAATTGAAATGTTAATGTTATTTTGGAATGGAGGGAGTAGTACACTCTCTAATACACCAATGATATTATTACACATGGTATTATGTAATTGGTTCAAGTCCCTAATTTCACTATGGACTAATGATTCTAATACACGTGTAATAATATCATTAGTGAATTATAAAAGATAGTAGAGAGTGTAGTAGAAAATCCAGGGTCTAATTAGATACAGAGATCATCAAATCTCATTGCGTTGTAATTTTTTTTTATCTTAATTATATATTAGGAAGGTGGATGGTCACCACAATTATCATATAAAAGCATTAGCAGATGAAAATAAATCCAAACAATAGGTCGGGTTCATAAAGTACTACTCCCCATTCTCATTTAATTGTCGTTTAGTATATATATATATATATATCCAAATTAATTGTCATTTATATGTCTTTTATTAGGTGTCAATAATTTATTCCAAGTATACTCTCAATATATATTTTATTGAAAAAGTGAAAGAGAAGGAGGAAGAAAGGGGTATTATTGAAATTTGTGGTGGAAAGATTATTATTTATTTGAGTTTCTTAATTTTTTCAAAGTGTCCTAAACTACCTATACTGAGGAATGAAGTGAGTATTATACCTCAAAATGTTTTAAACTTTTGACATAGTCTACGAATTATTTGTGTCGTTAACTTCTTTGGATCTGAGAAAGACATATATATGAAATGGGAACTTGGATTTCGTCTGATCCGCATAGTTGGACTTTGTTTATAAAAGGGTAAATAAATCATAAAGAAGAGATAGATTTTTAAAGGAAAAAATATCTGTCAATTTCAGATTTTAATTAAAGTGTTGGCTTGCTTGGTTTCCAAGATTGCCTAATTTTATATGACTTTTCTTTCATTTTTAGATGTATAATTGGGTTACAAGTGTTTTAAATTTGACTTAAAACTAGAGATTAATTACTGAATTGGATTGGAATTTCAACAGTTGCCCTATGAAGGGGAGAGAGAAATGCTTCACAAGAGGAGGAGATAGTTTTAGAAAGGGAGACATTTTTAAGCTTGTCCCATGTATGAGGAAGATGTTGAACTCAAGACCTCTTGATCACGAGTCGAGGCTTACCCCACTGGACTGCGACCTCTTTGACTTCAAGTTGGAGATTAAGAGAGGCAACATGACAACTAAATTAGAGTTGAAAATATGGGTTAATAACCTACTTCTCCTTTATATTCACCACAAAAACCCCTACTTCTCCTTTAGATAAGGCTTTGTTTGGTATGCGGAGGGGAAGGGAGGGAGAGTGGCGTCATTTACTTCTTTAAAAGAGAGAGAAGTATTTACATTCCTTTTTGTTAAAAAGAAAATTTTCATTAATCACAAAATAGCCTAAGTCATTACAATCAAAGAAAAATCTTAAAAATACAAGAAAATATAAATACAATGATTTAGAAAACCATGATAATAGATAAAAGTCCTTCCCAAGAAAAATTAGATGGGTAGGAGATACCTTAAAACTAATAAGATAAACAAATACATAATCTTCTTTTTCACAGCATCTCCATCGTAATCCTCGAACTATATAGGTAAGAAAATATCATTTTCAACATCTTCCTTAATGATCGAAAATTTATAATAGGACCATGGGCGTATCAATCGTCCTACAAATTGCCTCGGGAATAGTAGAAAGTTGATAAAGGGTCCATATCAAGTCCGGGATGAAAGATTTCTCCTAGTAACAAAGAAAATAAGTCTAGATATGTGAAGATCTTAGACACATCTAATCTCCGTGTCTTGAATCTTGAAGAAAAACACTTTGAAAGAAGTCTTTTATGATTTATAGTACAAAATAGAGGTATAATATTTGAACAAAAGTAGTCAATGAGGTTAATTGACCAAGATCTGATCATTGGAAGGAGTCAATGACCAAATTTGGCCAGTAAAATATACAGGAATGAGGTTTGCAGAGAGAGAAAATGAAGAAGAAACAGGAGGCTCTGGCAGGGGAAGGAAAAGAAAATAATAAGTAGTTTTTTTCATCGATCTAAATATATATTTTTTATTTATTAAAATGACGATTATACTCTTTAAAAAAAATCAAAGCAAGGAATTAGAGGAAAGTAGAAAGACTTTGAATGGCTTTTGCATCAAAAATAGTTTTCAACCTCTAAAATTTTAAAGGGATTGATTTGCTTATGTGAGACTTCTCCCCCTCCATATTTATTTTCCCTTCCTCCCACCTCTTATCAAACAAGAGTTTTTGTTCAAATACCTTTCCGTTTACTTCTCTTCCCCTTACCCAACTTTACTTCTTACCAAACAAAAGGCATATATATATATATATATATATATATATATATATATATATATATATATATATATATATATATATATATATATATATATATTGTAAAGGCATAATGCTATGAAATTGCCGTCCAGCTTCTCGCCCTTTATCTTAATTTTAAAAAACTGCAACATCTTCCATATAAGAAAAAAAATGTTTGTTTGACAATTGAACCTCTGCCTAATGTAATAATCAATCTCTAATAAAGTTAGGCATAAGAAATTTTTTCTAATAAAGTTCTTACATCTATACAACTAATAGTTATAGTGTTTTAAAGTTTCCAATCCAACGATCTCATGCATGATATTTAATCACATGATATGATGCTTAATCACATGTTAAGTAAACCTAATTCTTGGTCAAGCAAGAGTGGGACATAAGTCCAAACAGTCAAGATGAAGCAAGGAATTTGGTGTTGGGGGGCGAAACTGTAACATTATGTAGAACCAGTGGCGGAGCCAGAAAATTTTCTTTGGGGGCACAATTAACATTGACAAAATAAATTCATAAAAGCATATAAATATTGGCGGAGCCAAAAATTTTTTTTTTGATGAGAAGGACTCTCGAGAATAAAAAATAAATATTTACAATGGAAATTAAAATATATATCATGTTTGATTGTTGAATCCAAAAAGAACAAGCTTGAATAAAAAGGCCCCAAATACCTTTTTTGTATGATTAGACCAAAATAAGAGGCCATTTAGAAATATTATGGGTATTAGAGATGAAGGGCTTATTATTAATGTGAACGAATATTTTTTTAATTTTGATAAAATCTTATATTATAATCTATTAGTAATTATGAATTTTTTGATGAAATTTTATAAATATTATAATCTCTTACACAATTAAATTTGTTACAATTTTAACCAAAATTGTTAAGATATAAGTGGTGTAATTCCTATAATTCACAAACTAAAAAATCTAATTTTAAATCGTAAAGTGATTCAAAATGTTCACGGGATGAGGTGTTATAAAAACAAAACTAAAATTATAAAATTTTTTTTTTGGAAAAAGTTGGAGTAGCTCCGCCAGTGTGTAGAACTACAAAGCTCAAGTGATAAAAACGGCAAAAAAAAATTCTTGGAGGGGGGGGGGGGAACTGATAAAATTTTCCATAAATTTCTAAAATACACATAAAATTTCGATAAATAGTAGTATTTTTAAAAATCTTGGGGGCGGTCTTCGCCCATGCAAACTGTAATATAAAGACTAAATGAATGTACATACTTCCATGTTAGCTGGGATCATGCAAAATCATTCTGTCATCTTGATCAAAGACGCGTTTCAGTCTCTTCTTTTGAAAAAATGTCGTCATACCAAAGACATGTACCTGCTCAAATTATCAATAACTTTTATTATAACTACTACAACAAAGACTTAATCCCAAGTAAATGGGTCAGCTTCCTGAATCAATATAAGATTTCTGGGTTGTCGTTCACATTAATACATTCTCTTCATTTTCTTATATTAAACATCATACCCGCATCCAAATTTAACAAATCCATATTATTTTTTATGATTTCAGTCCAAACTTTCATCGGTCTCCCCTACCTCTTACAACCTCATACTTCCATACTTCAACTTTTATGATAACTATTTAGAAAAAATAAATAAAATAACTTTTATAATAACTAATGAAAGGTAATATTTGCATTCCAAATAATACTTTTTGCATTGCTTCTCTTGACACGATACAAAAGAGACTTTCGAGAGTTTTCTCACATTTTCGATAAAGTCTTCTCTTAAAAGTATTTTGACAATATTTTCGGTCCTTTCTCTATTATCACGACATGAATTCAGAGACTTTTATTCAATGTCAAGGAGATGATAGCAGAGAATGTCCGAAGAGAGGCAGAATTGGAAAAATATATGCTTTTTCGGTCGCTTTTACTTATTTTATGAACAAAATTATTTCAATATCCTTAACTATAAACCTAGCCAACTATTTGAATTACTATTGACTAGATTACTCTTTTACTATAGTCTTTGTGTCTCCAACTCGTGTAGGTAAAGTGCCAAAACTACAATGATATCATGTAACGTATTCTTATCCCAAATTGCGCCTTTTACGGAAATTTAGTTCTTTTTCAGGGTAAAAAATCCTCTGTCCCCGTGTGTGGCAGATTGTGGACTTGAGAATGGGAGGATTGTCAATGATGATGTGGCGATTTGTTTTTTGATGAATTTGTTTTTTTTCTTTTGTTTTTTGATGAAGCAAGTGAGAAATATTACAGAGAAATAGTACTATTGGGAGAAGGAATGGGGGGTAATTTAGTCAATGGATATTTGTAGAGTAGGCTTGGTATTATAGTTAAGGATAATAAAGTCATTTTTAATAATAATAAAAAAGAGGAGTGCAAGAATTTTTATTTAGCATGCAAATATTATCTCCCTAACTAATTTGTGAAAAGTGTACAACTATACAAAAACATTACAAATAGAAGTGGTAATTTTTGGTAATCTGAGAATAATTGATTTGAAAAATAAAACTTGTAAGTTTTATCTAAGAAACTACAAGTTTCATCTATCCCGCTACACAAGAATCAACATTTTTGATAAATAACTTCATTTTTTTAAGGTTTCATCACTTTCTTCCTCAATATTTATCATTTTATCAAACTAATTAGTAGTTACTATTGTGTCCACAGTTACTACATGGTTAGATACTGACAATTTAGCATTAGTACATATTCCTACTCCTTTAAGCATGATTTTTATTATAGTTCAGAATCATTTATCCCATTTTCTATTTTATCTTCTTTCTCCATTTATAATCAGCTGCAGACATGTCCCTCACCTTCCTCCATAGTGTTATAATTTTTTTCATTAGTCTAAAGATTTCTTAAAAAGAAAAACTGATAAGTGACAACTTGTTAATAATAAAATAGAAGATGTGATACGAAATATGAGATACAAAATGAAATTATTTTATTATCCAGCGTGGTTCAACGAAAAAAAAGAGCGAAAATATAAATAATTCAAAAGAGATAGAGCAAAGAGATTTATTTATCCTATAATATTATTTCTTACAATCGCAATGGCCCCAAAAACCTAGAAACATGTATTGCATGGTACGTAAAACAATACAATCCTTACAAAGACAAATTCAAAAAACAACTGAAATCGAAAATGAAATATAGTCTTCGTATTAGGTTCTACTTCTTATTCAACTGCATGAATGTTCATGGAGTTTTCAAACACTGATTGTATATATTCTATTATCCTTAGTAATGAGGGGGTGGTGGAGGAGACTTGTATAGATATGGTTTCTTAGGAGGAGGGGACTTGTAAACTGGTGGTGGTGGAGACTTGTAGACAGGTGGTGGCGGTGGAGGAGATTTGTAGACATAGGGTTTCTTTGGTGGTGGTGGAGACTTGTAGACTGGCGGTGGTGGAGACTTATAGACGGGTGGTGGGGGTGATTTATACACCGGTGGTGGTGGAGACTTATAGACTGGTGGTGGTGGAGACTTGTAAACAGGAGGTGGTGGAGGAGGAGACTTATAAACATAGGGTTTCTTTGGTGGAGGTGGTGACTTATACACTGGAGGAGGTGGAGACTTGTAAACGGGTGGTGGTGAATATTTCTTTGGCGGAGGTGGTGATTTATACACTGGGGGAGGTGGAGACTTGTAAACGGGTGGTGGTGAATATTTCTTTGGTGGAGGTGGCGATTTATACACTGGAGGAGGTGGAGACTTGTAAACGGGTGGTGGTGAATATTTCTTTGGCGGAGGTGGCGATTTATACACTGGGGGAGGTGGAGACTTGTAAACGGGTGGTGGTGAATATTTCTTTGGTGGAGGTGGCGATTTATACACTGGAGGAGGTGGAGACTTGTAAACGGGTGGTGGTGAATATTTCTTTGGTGGTGGTGGAGGAGATGAATATTTGTAATCAGCAGTGGTTTCAGAAGGCAAGCAAAGAGCAAAAATTGCCACTAAAAGTGTAGTGAAGAGAGGGGTCATCATAGATCCCTTTGCTTTGTTGCCCATCATTGCTGCAAAAGTTTGTTTTGGGCTTATGCTCTCTAGCTACCTCTAAAAACCCTATATTTATAGGCCAAGATCTTGAACTTTTTACACAAAAAAAATTAGTAACGGTAATTAATTTAATTACTTTAACAATCTTGGAAGGATAAAAAAGCTCTACTTATGAACTTGGAAAGAATGAATCTTCTATTAAAGTACATGTTTGATGACAGCCTACTAGATAATTTAATTTTTTTTTATTGCATATATAATAATAATTTGACTTATGTTGGGGTGACTATGAAATAGTGTGAATACACAAATTTCTATTGACCCTTTCATCAGGAAGGATCTCTAGATATTGTGAATTCAATATTGTGTATGATGACTTGAGACAAATTAGGAAAGTGATATCATGAATATTATTATAAAATTTAAAGAGTAGATCAATAAACGTATCTCATTTTCACCATCTATTCTTGTTCTTTACTTTAACTTACATATTTTGATTTATGTGATGTTATTTTATTTAAGAATTTCAATTGTATAATACATTATCAATAAGAGTCTATACCACTTATTTGAAACTACGGTATAATATGGTAATGGCGAAAAGTAAGATTTTTCGTCTCGGTTCAAGTATGCATCACAAATTCATTTTTCACTTGATGTGTTACAATATGCAGTACAAATTATATTCCAACTGGATTTCTTTTATATCCTGTATACTTGATGTGTTGGCAAAAAAAAAAGCTTCGCTTGCTCTCAGTTGAATTTTATTTAAATTTTATACATATATATATATATATATATATATATATATATATATATATATATATATATATATATATATATATATATATAGAATAATGACCCTTAGAATGAGGAATAAATATTTTTAATTAAAATAAAAAATTTAATGCTCTGAAGATATTATTTCGAGTAAAAATTGCTTCTACTACTGATAAAAAGGTATTCATTTCAATGGAGTTTTAACTATCAAATTAAAATAAAAGAAATCAATGGATATTTCATTGAAAATTAAACTGGGTTTGCTTATCCAATTTAATGATAAAAAAAAACCCAAAATTGTCAATGACCATATTTGCCTGCGGATTCGACCAAGAATCAGATGACTCAATTACTTTAAAGAAAGAAGAAAGAGTGATTGTTTGAATGATAAATCTTGAAAAGCAAATGATTACGACTCTCAAATTCAATGGTTGCAAAGAATCAAACGCCCCCATTAACCGATTTTTTTATTTTATTTTTATTTTTTTAAATTTTGACCCATTGAATTTTAATAATTTGGTTCAACTAGGATCAATTGGCTCAGTGGACAAATTTTCTTTTAATTTTTTTTGACTATTGGAATGAAAAATTGAAAAACAAATTTGATTTTCCGAGCAATTTAATGAGCTAAATATCAGTTTATCAATTAAAAACTATACTCAATATCTTTATTTATAATGTAGTCTAATAAAAAAATCTTGTTACAATTTTAATGTGTAATCTTGAATAATATTAAAATAAAAAATAAAAATCTAGAAAATATTTTTTTTTGGAGAAATTCCCTATACGTAGCGGTATTTTTCGACCCGACTGGTATAAATAGAAAAAACTTTTAATTCAACTATTTTTTGCACCAACAATTTACGTACAGCTAAAACTGTCAAATTAACGAGTCCGACAAAAATTTCGACCAAAAAAATCACGTGTCGGGCACTTGTGTCCAGTCAAAAGGTTAAGATAGTCATTGTCGTCCAATTTTCTACCCCCTACCCCTCTTCTTCTTCTCCGACCACCCAACCCACTTACCCCACCCAACCCGCAACCCAAACACCCCACCCCAATTTTATTGAAGGCAATCTTAGGATGTGCCGGATTCGAGAAGTGAAATATTCAAGGATAAGAGCTTGAGCTTCACTGAGAAGAATCAGTTGATGAGGTTCTTCAAGCTGGTCCAGGGTCAGCTCGATTGGCCGCCGATTGAGAAATCCAGGGTCATAACAAAAGAAAAAGATGATTTTTTTTAATGAGAAATCCCCACTCCGATTGGCCGCCGCCTCGAAATAATGTTGAATTCTTTTGAAAGCATGATTATGGTGGTGGTAATGGTGGTTCAATACGGTGGTGGTAGTGATGGAGTGTTGGGTTTTATAAAATATTTTCATTGAAGGTGGTAATGGTGGTGGTGGTGATGATGGAGTGTTGGGTTTTATGAAATAGTTCCATTGAAGGTGGTAATGGTGGTTTACGGCGGTGGTAATGGTGGTGGTGGTGTTCTCCTGTGAAGATGGAGGAGTGAAGAAATTGTTAGGGTGTATCGGGTCCACGATATATTCGTGTACCGAACTTACCAAGACATGACACGTGTATTAAATGATTAATTGAAAAAGTTTATGGATTTGGTGCATAGTCACATTTGTGGACCTGCTCCATTTTAGTAAATCTAAGTTGAAAATGACTTTTTTACCCTTTTGACCGGACACGTGTCCGAGACATATTTTTTTGGTTAGAATTTTGGTCGGATTCGTTAATTTTTTTTTGCTATTTATACTAGTCGGGTAAAAAAATGGCGTTATATATAGAGAATTTCTCTTTATTTTTTATTTTTTTTATTTTATGAAGATGACTTATAACTAAACTATTTCATTCTTCTAATCGTGTAAAATTAATTAAATAAAAAAAGTTAGAGATGATCAAAACAAAATTAGCACAGCACGGCACTTTACGTGCGTGCGTATAAAACATATTTGTATTAGGTAGAATGAAGATGGTAAGAATATTCTTTCCCGTTCGATGTCTTATTCATTATCCTCACTAAGAATAAATTGATATGTGTTAATATTTTAATTAAAAAATTTATAACCTAAAAAGTAGTGAAACCCGTATAAAAAAGTGAACATGTGACAATTATTTAATCGTGTGACAGATAACGAAACATAGAATAAGGACAAAAGATTTGTTGCCGGATGAAGACTACGTAATACATTAATATGTCAACAAAAATTTATTTAAAAGAATATGGAAAATAAATAATGAAAATGATACTTTTTTTTTTTTTTTTGTGGTAAATAAGCAAATATATATAAAAAAACAAACTTAACCCGTAGGCTAAGGAACATAAATATTACAATAAGTCCTAACTAATAAGGCCTTCTGTTAGCCCTAAGGGCATTTTCTATGTTGTTTTGATGATAACAAACCATTGTAAAATGTATGTCCAAGTCTTGGAATGTTTCTCTAGCTTTGGAGTATAAAAACATTTCAAATTTGATTGAAAATCGAGTCTCCAACGGTCAAAAAACGGCTAGTATTTGCAGAGCTCGGATGACCGAAACAAGTCTCGGATGACCGAACTTGAGCAACTCGGTTGACCGACCAAAAACTCGGTCGACCGAACCATCATCTCGGTCGACCGACCCAAGCTTAGGTCGACCGAACTTTGACAGAACAACTCTCAGTAAATCCTTCGGTTGATCCGAGAAAATCTCGGTTGACCGACTTTTCAGAGTATGAGAGATGATGTTTTGACCTTTGTTTTGAAATCTCTTGAAGTCTAAAAGGTTTTCCCAAATTGTAATAAATAAGAATACTTGGAAAACTTTTCTAAAGGACTTATCTATGAAATCAAAGGCTTTTTGGATAAGAACACATGTAAAGATCATTTTGAAACTTAAGCCTTTTGAAAACGTGTTTGTGTGTATGCAAGACTAGAGTGTAGAGCTTATGTTCATAAGAGCTTTGGTTAGAGCTATATAAGATAAAGACTTATAGAGACAAAGCTAATCTAACCAAACCTAAGTCTTCAATCTTCAATCTTGAAAGATGAGCCTTGAATAATACGACTTTGAATCTTGATCATGGCTTGATTGAAGTACTTAGAGCTTCCAATCTATGTTCCGATATTCTATCACAAAGATATAAACATTAGACACAAACATCAAGTGTTTGTCCATTATCAAAAACCGAGTTCGATCGCCCTTAGGGCTAACACATGGAGATATGTGAGAAATTTAAATGAGACAATTGGGTGTTCAACACCCTAGCCGATTAGCTTAAGCACACCCTAAATTAAACACTGTGACTTCCATTTTCTTCTCGAGTCTCTCTCTCTCTCTCTCTCTCTCGGCCAGATTTGGCCATTGGCTCAGACCAATGGTCGGATCATGGACAGTTAACTTTATTTACTTCTTTTGTTCGGGTATTATACCTCTATTTTGTACCACAAATCATAAGATATTTCTTTCAAAGTGTTTTTCTTCTAGATTTGAGACAGAGAGGTTAAATCTATCTCAGATCTAGACTTTTTTCTCTGTTAATAAGAGAAATCGTTCAACCAGTACCTGATTTGGGCCCTTTATACACATTCTAAATCTTTCCGAGGCAATTTGTAGGACGGTTCATACGCCCATGGTCCTAAAATTTGTCGATCTCTAAGGAAGATGTTCTCTTACCTCCGTGGTTCAATGATTGCGATGAAGATACTGCAAAGAAGAATATTATGATTTGTTTATCTTACTAGTTTTAATATTAGTATCTCTTGTGGCTTTTTTATGTTATCATAGTTTTCTAAACCCTCGTATAACTTTTATTTTCTTGTATTTTCAGATTTTCCTTTGATTGTAATGACCTCAGTTATTTTGTGATTAATGAAAAAATTCTTATTCAACAAAAAAGAAATAAAAAATCTCCCCTATTTTCCACAAGCAGACTATTCAACGTCTAATTTGTATTACTAAGACTTGATTCTTCCTGTGGAGGTTGGATTTTAATAGCTAGTTTAAGAGATATCAATTTCGGAGTGAAGCTCTAGGAATTCCGAGAAAAAGAGTTTAGATTGATCATTTGAAGTTTCTGATAAACCGTTAAGGTAAGGTTCTTACACTCTTGTGTTTTCCTATCAAATGCATGTATATTTCCAGAGATTAAGTCAAGTGTGATTTGTGATGAAATAGATTTTCTTCATCGTTCTCTATTACATCATAATGGATGAAGTATTGTGAAGTATGAATTGCATGAATCGTTTGATTGTCACATGTTCTTGCGTTTGTATTTGATTATATGATATTCTGAATATGTGATAGTTATATTCCCAATCTTGAGTTCTTGCCTGTGAAATATTCTATAGCAAGACGCATACATTTATTTCATGTTCCGATGATGCCCGGGAACACGCGATGATGTAATATGCTACGATATGATATGTGATGGCTTGTGTCCATGGTTTTTCCCGACGGGTAACATTGTTTGGGGATGCTAACATGTGTTGTGGAGTTCACAAGGGTGAGCGATGATACAACAGGAATGTATCTTTAAATACGTGACCTTGACGAACTTGGGTGATAATACCCGGACCCACCCCGTCCCTAACGAGTAATAATGATTGAGGTTGTTAGTAGTAGATATAGAGATGGGATCAACCAATTGCGTTCGATTGTGAATAATTTGATGCATGATAAAATCGGTATCCATGATGTCTAATAAAGTGTACTTTGTACTTTGTATGAATGTTATTGGTTGATCATGGTACTCATTGCACAATCTTATGTTCAAGTGTTGGATATGAATGGATATGGTTATGACATGTTTATGGTCAAAATATGCGTTTTATGTGTTGGGATTCGAAATTTCAGAAAATGGGATATCCTTTGTTATTTTGTACATGAAAAAGCCATTTCTGCACTCCAGACATTCACTTCGGTCGACTGGAGGCAAAAATGCATCGTCTGGAGCAAACAACTAGGGCTATTGACTAAACTCTAAACGACCCACTCGGTCAACCGGAAGGGACTTTGGTTCGTCCAGGATCCTGCGGACGATGTTTCCGGACCATGCCCAGTATGAAGACATCGTTTGGGGGTCTCACTAATGGCATTTTTGTAATCTGTTTTGAAAGTTATATTTATTCCTTATGTCTATATGTTTTACCTCAACTTAAAGGACGATGTTTTATGTATTACTTCATCTTAAATCATGTTTTCATATTTTTGAAAGTCGGGAAATTATATTGAGTCTAACGATGCTTCATCCCAGTGGTGTTTTCTATATGTTTTGCAGATGATTATGATGATGATATGGTAGGGGCAACTAGGATTGAGGACAGTGATATCAAAATCATATGATGTAATAGTCTATGAGAACACATAGTATGAATACTTACTTTTAAGATTTAAACTTATGTAAGAAGATATTTATTATTATTCATGGAAGTATTTATTATTGGTAGATGAGGTGGCTGCCAGGTCACCCTGTGGTTATGGGAGGGGGGGGGAGGGGGTGACGGTTTTTCCTTTCAACGACTCCATTTTATTGTGGAGCTTTGGTCGCCGAAAATTTGTGAGTCACTTCATTTTCATTGCATAAACTTTTAAAATCATGATTGTTAAATTCCCTCATGTTATCACTCCTAATGGAGATCAACTTTAGCAAAGGGTTCTATACCTTTTTGAAAATATTTAAAAAAATTTCGAAAGAGTTATCTTTTTGTGAAAGATAGAGTACCCATGTAAACATTAAAAAATCATCCACAATGACAAATGCGCACCTCTCACCACCAAGGCTAGTGGTACTCATTGGTCCAAAAAGATCTAAAGGTACAATGTCAAAATAGCTAAACTCGCCAGACCTTGTATTCACACATGTAAGTCTTTTTTATAAGATGGTCTATACTTTGAAAAATGGCGGCTCAGACAAGTATTCGTTATTGGGAGAACATCCTCACACATGAAGCTTGTTCGGAGCCAAACGGTCTTCCTTCAAGCTAAGTATATGTTATTGGGAAGTTCTCTCACTCTGGAAACCTAGTCGAATGACCGGATTCTAATATAAGTATGCGTTATTGGACACATATTCTCGCGCATGAAGCTTAAAAGATTCCAAATAGCTAGGTTAGACTACATGAATTTAAGTGATGAAGTTGTAAGAAAGCGTTTTAAAGGCTGTAGAAATGAAAATAATAAGGCATTTTGATTGTTGATTGATGATCCTTGTTCTTCCTTTTGATCTTCGATTTATAGCTGATTGTGAGAATGACTTCTCGCATTAAGTCTTGCCCATCCCGATCACGATCTGGTGAAGTAGACATGTTCACTATGTCATGGTCGTGATGGAGAACATGGAAGACAGCTCCTCCTACTGCGTTCGAATGGAAGTTGCACGTTTCCCTCCTTTTTGGATTGCCCGACTTTCTACGTGGCCTAAAAATCCTCTTGGCCGAATCCCACTTTCTCATGTTAAGAATGTGATAGTTGAGGAATGAATATGGCCTAAGACCTATTCAAAAAGAGTTGTGAAATCAAATCATTTATGTCCCGGAGTTGTTGTTTGACCTCTTTAATTGCCTGTTTCGTTGGTTGTTTCATGCTTCCTAACTACTGTTGACCGTTTTCCCTCGGCTGGCCTGTAGTTCTCAGCCTTACCATTTTCTGATGACACTCTTTGTGAATCTCGGTTGTGCCATTTTGTCCGCTTCCTGAAACGTTTTGGCCAGTCGAGATTTTTAGGTGTCAACACTAGTAAAATTAGAATTTTCATCTGCCTTGTACATATATATACACGCTCAATAACCAGTATCAAATTCAAGATCTCTGCATTGAAAACAAAATGTCTTACTAAAAAATATTACAAGCAAACTCTTACGCTCAAATTTCGAAAAATTGCTTTTTTACTTTATAAAAATAAAAAAATTTAGAAAAATAATTAACAAAATTTATATTTTATTTACAACATTATGTAAAATTTTATTTTCTCTGCCTAATACAGTTTCTAACTCCCCTGCATTACAAACTTATAAGCTTGCTATGTAAAAGGAAAATAAAAAGAGCTTACTTTGTAGTTTTTACTAGTGCTTTTTCTTAATATTCTATATCAATAATTCAACCAAAGCCGGCTTTGTTACATTTTCTGATGATGCTTTTAGCATCTAAGATTAATTCTTGAAAGAGTTTGGCCTCCATATTTTCTGGAACAGACTGCTATCTTTATTTTATTTTTTCTGAAGATGACTGATGACGGGATTTGCATGGGCTTGGCCCACTTTTTTCCCATTTCGATCATGACGTAGCGTCGAAAAAAGTGGGAATAACATTTTGTCCCATAACTGAAGTCCCCACTTCCGTCCGAGCCATAGCTGAAGTGGGAGTTAGCTTACGGCGACGTGGTTGTTTTTCCCACGCGCAGTCTTGCGTGGCTGAAACTGAACTCCCACTTGTTCTGACGTGATTTTTTTTTGCTGAACTTTTGATACATTTGTGTTGTGCCCCACTTTTTGTCTTTTTCTTTTGTTTTTGTTTTTGTTTTTCTTTTGTTTTTGTTTTTCTTAAGGTTTAATATATATATATATATATATATATATATATATATATATATATATATATATTAGTTTTTCTACAATTGCGAGTCGAAAAAACTCTAAATCATTTACACATTATTTAATGTAGTAATATGATTATTTTAAACACATTAATTGATTTTACTCCAATAGCACTACTACATATACAATAATTTTAGTAATATATTAGATAATGTATTCTAGTATACACTAAAATAAGATTGAAATTTTAAAGAAGAAAAAATTGAGTCATATCCACGGTTCCTTTCCTTTTTAATTTTCTACTTTATTTCTTATATTATTTTATTAAGTAACCCCTATTTAATTCCTTATTAAATTGATGTGATTTTCTATATATATATTATTTATATTATACTAACTTTTCTAATCCAAATAAAATTCCTAATTAATTCTAATACCAATCCCACATCTAATTAACTTATTAATCTACGTGATTTACAACTACACCCCGATTACGATCACGCCGTTGAAACGCCCATCAACAAAAGCGTTAATCAAATATAGCACGTAATACGTGATGAAAAAAAAATTGTTTAAAATTTCATATCGAGCAAAATAAATTCAAGTCAATGTAACAAGTCGTGAAAAAAATTTAATTACACATAATTAACACGTAGCGAAAACTTACAAGTATCACGAGTGCTTTTCATACGGGCACGGGGGAAGGGATGGCATGCACCTAGTGCATGGGACATGGCTCACACATTCTCTCACATATTTTGATGCATGACCCACCTGTAGGGTAGGCCCCTTCTCAATTCAGGGTTATACTGAGTCCCCATTGGGACTGTCCCACCCCAGATTTTTTCCGAGTCACGAGTCTAGTTTGTCAAGGAACATTCTCCAAATTGTTTATTTATTTTTATTATTTTTTTATTAGAGTGGAGAAATTACAGGGAGATGCGTACTTAGTCTTGATGTCAAACTCGCAGAGAGAGTACTGTTGTCATTAAAACATGTTCTCATTGACTCCAAATTAACTACTTAGGAGTATAAATTCTAACCCTGATTACCCTAACAAACCCTAATAACACTAACAACCCCTACTAACCCTAACAAACCCTAAAACCCTTTTAGTCTTGATGTCAAACTCGCAAGAGAGAGTACGCTGTCATTAAAACATGTTCCCATTGACTCCAAATTAACTACTTAAAAAGTATAAATTCTAACCCTGATAACCCTAACAAACCCTAATAACACTAACAACCCTTAATAACCCTAACAAACCCTAATAACCCTAAAACCCTTTTAGTCTTGATGTCAAACTCGCAAGAGAGAGAGTACGCTGTCATTAAAACATGTTCCCATTGACTCCAAATTAACTAGTTAAGGGTTTGGGGTGGTCCTGTGGTATAGGCAATTGGTATACGGCCCTATTTTGTGTTTGGGGCTCCAAATATCAATTAAGTTTTTGTTGATTTAAAGTACACAAAAAGGAAAAAAGTGTAAAGAGAATAGTTATTGCATTTGATACTCTTAAAGAACAAGTCCTACCTAAGAATAACTTGTATTTTTTGTCTTTTTAAATGCATATTGAAATTTCTAAAACAAGTCTACTTAAATATAAGTTGTCATTTTATTCATGCAACTAGGATGTGATGGTTTCAAAAAAAGGGGCAAAAGATCATCTTTAATACTTTTTTTTGGGTGAAAATCATCTTTAATACTTAGTGTAACGTTATCTGTAACATTTATGTTTATAATATAGTTATGCCTAAAATTTATCGTTCATAATTTATGATTTATTTTATTTAGTGTAAGGTATATAAACAAAAGTTTTCATAATTAAGAATCTGCTTCTTAGGAAGTTGGGGGTTGGAGGTTTGGATTCTATTATGATCATGTATGATTGGTTAAGTGCTTTGAATTCTTGGCACATGGTCTCTTATAATCTCTTCTTCCATAGACAATTAATCACATGGATTAGACCTCTAGAAAACATCAGTATGTTACTAAACTTTTGTTTTTAAGTTTCAATAATCCCAGCAACACGGGAATATAAGAAGATTTGGAATAATTTTGGTATTTGGATGGGAATCAAAAGGGGAAATTCCATTTTTAAAGTCAGTTAAATTTGTGTCAAAACTCAAATTCAAGCGGTAATTCAAAATCTGAGTTTAAGATATCTGTGTAGCAGCCTAATACCACTCTCATACCATATTGAGAATTTAGAATTGTCCGAATTTATAAGTATTTTTATTGGAAATTAGTCCATATGAAATTTTAAATAAATTAATATTTTATTTTTTATTATCAATCATGGTTTCTTCGTATGCATACTACTTTTATAATCTTCATTTCATATGGCCTGATGTAGAGTTGAATTTGCTCTTTTTTTCATGAACAAAAAGGCATACTAATCGCAACATGCAACATGGGAGAGGAATCCCATTTCTAAAACACGAGCTAAGTCGAGATATATAACAATAATAAATTGGGTAAAAAGCGCTCATTCCCCCTAAACTATTCCGTTTTTTGGTTTTTGACCCTCAACTAAAAAGGGTCAAGTGTTGCCCCCTAAACTATTTCGGATTTTGGTTTTTGACCTTCCATCCATATTCTCCGTTACATCATAACGGAAGTCCAAAAATTGGGGGCATTTTTGGTAATCTGTATAAGATCCTAAAATTTTTGTTTTTATAAAATAAAATAAAAAATTATTCTAACGAGAAAGAAGAAGTCTCCAGTGATAACAGTGACAGAAGAAGCCGGAAGCCGGGTACCACTCATCTTCTCCAACCACCAACTGTAAATTCCAACCTCTGAAAAAAATCTTAAAAGACCATTTTCCCCCTTAAATTTAATTCTATTTTATTATGAATGATATGATTTTTCCAAAATGCCTCCATTTTTTGGAATTTCGTTATGTTGTAACGGAGAATATGGATGGAAGGTCAAAAACCAAAATCCGAAATAGTTTAGGGGGTAACACTTGACCCTTTTTAGTTGAGGGTCAAAAACCAAAAACCGGAATAGTTTAGGGGGCGTCAGCGCTTTTTACCCTAATAAATTTGTACAAAACTGTATTGAATGATTCTCGTCAAAACTTTAGATAATTACATGCCGTGAATTTCGTATCATCTTAACATTTTCAAAAGATTCACATATGACTCGGATTTAAATAAAATAGAATGCATCTAGATGAAGGGGAAATATCTTCACTCCCGAATTTCTTTTTTATCAATAAATTATTGTGACGTGTTTACTTGTTTGTTTGAGCTTTTACTATTTCTTTTATATTATAGTTTTTTTAATAAAAATAATTAACACATATCAATTTCTTATTAATGAGATAGAGAATGAGATACAAAAGATCTCTAACGTAGATGAGGCAATAGTGTTATTAGGGTTTGTTAGGGTTATCAGGGTTAGAATTTATACTTTTTAAGTAGTTAATTTGGAGTCAATGGGAACATGTTTTAATGACAGCGTACTCTCTCTTGCGAGTTTGACATCAAGACTAAAAGGGTTTTAGGGTTTGTTAGGGTTAGTAGGGGTTGTTAGTGTTATTAGGGTTTGTTAGGGTAATCAGGGTTAGAATTTATACTCCTAAGTAGTTAATTTGGAGTCAATGAGAACATGTTTTAATGACAGCGTACTCTCTCTTGCGAGTTTGACATCAAGACTAGTACGCATCTCCTGTAATTTCTCCACTCTAATAAAAAAATAATAAAATAAATAAACAATTTGGAGAATGTTCCTTGACAAACTAGACTCTGTGACTCGGAAAAATCTGGGGTGGACAGGTCCCAATGGGACTGTATAACCTGAATTGAGGAGGGGCCTACCCTACAGGTGGGTCATGCATCAAAATATGTGAGAGAATGTGTGAGCCATGTCCCATGCACTAGGTGCATGCCATCCCTTCCCCTGTGCCCGTATGAAAAGCACTTGTGATACTTGTAAGTTTTCGCTTACGTGTTAATTATGTGTAATTAAATTTTTTCACGACTTGTTACATTGACTTGAATTTATTTTGCTCGATATGAAATTTTAAACAATTTTTTTTTTCATCACGTATTACGTGCTATATTTGATTAACGTTTTGTTGATGGGCGTTTCACTGGCGTATCGTAATCGGGGGTGTAGTTGTAAATCACGTAGATTAATAAGTTAATTAGATGTGGGATTGGTATTAGAATTAATTAGAAATTTTATTTGGATTAGAAAAGTTAGTATAATATAAATAATATATATATATAAGAAATAAAGTAGAAAATTAAAAAGGAAAGGAACCGTGGATATGACTCAATTTTTTCTTCTTTAAAATGTCAATCTTATTTTAGTGTATACTAGAATACATTATCTAATATATTACTAAAATTATTGTATATGTAGTAGTGCTATTGGAGTAAAATCAATTAATGTGTTTAAAATAATCATATTACTACATTAAATAATGTCTAAATGATTTAGAGTTTTTTCAGCTCGCAATTGTAGAAAACTAATATATATATATATATATATATATATATATATATATATATATATATATATATATTAAACCTTAAGAAAAACAAAAACAAAAGAAAAAACAAAAACAAAAACAAAAAGAAAAAAGACAAAAAGTGGGGCACAACACAAATGTATCAAAAGTTCAGCAAAAAAAAAAAATCACGTTGAGAACGGAAGTCCCACTTCCGTTCTCGTCTCGAAACAGTGGGAGTTAGTTCAGCCACGCGTCAATGCTCAGCGTGGGAAAAAGCAGCTACGTCGCAGAACTGAACTCCCACTCCCGTTATGGCCCCGGGACGGAAGTGGGACTTCCGTTATGGACAAAAATGTTTGTCCCACTTTTTCGGGTGCCATGTCATGACTGAAATGAAAAAAGTGGGCCAAGCCCATGCAAATCCCGACTGATGACTAAACTATTTCATTCTTCTAATCATGTAAACTTAATTAAATAGAAATAGTTAGTGATGATTAAAACAAGATTAGCACTGTACGGCACTTTACTTATGCATGCGTATAAAGCATATTTGTATTAGGTAGAACGAAGACTACATAGCAATAATATACAGAACACGAATACATTAATGTGTCAACAAAACTCTATTTAAAAGAATATGTTAAATGAATAATGAAAGTCATGAGAGTGGCTGTCCCAGTGGAGGAGCACTCGACCGGGGAAAGGATACTTTGGACTATGCAGAGGAATGGAAATCTTTTGCAAGTCATTTCAATCGGTTAGAGTTAGTCATATATGAGTTGGTGAATTGCCCTATTTTCCACAAGCAGACTATTCAACAACTAATTATATTTTTCTAAAATATGTGTTATTTAGAAAGTTTCCACAAGCAGACTTATGTGATATATCGGATTTCAGATTCAAGATTCTTGATAATTATTGTCTATATTGAACTGGTATTATTGAACTTTGTCAAATCTCGAACAAGTCCCTTAGGTCCTATAAGAAATGTCTTTTCTCAAGCCCAATCGATTTTTTATTTTTTATTTATTTTTAATTAATAATTGTAGCGAAGGAGAATACACATGTTGAACCTAAAGATGGCAATGAGGCAGATCGGGGCAGGTATCTTAAAAATTCAACCTCGCCCTGCGCAGGTGGCCCATTGCCCCACTTTTTTTTTAAATCATTAATATAAGCATATAGATAGAGCCTCCAACAAATACAATTAGTACATTTTTCCCAAATCAATCCTTAAACAAGTACAATTAGTATGTTGAAGGGAGAATTAAACATGATTAGATCTAAACACGAAATCCATCCCTGATTTGCCCCGTTCGATCTGCCCCAAAAGGCACTGGGTCAAGGGAGATTAACAGGCCACGAGTCAAATTGTCATCCCTAGTTGAACCCATAACTAATGATTTAGAATAGAAGTGTTATACTAACTGAACTAAATTTTATTTAATTTATAGAAAATACAACTTGCAGAAAGAAGGTGATTTAGCATAGAGAAGATTCTAATCTGCAAGTTTGTGAGTCTTATGAAAGTATAAGATTGATTTACTAGAATAGCCCGTATGTGTATTTAACATTGTTTACAACCTAATATGTTATGTTTAGTAACAGATATTTTAATACATCTTTTAATATATCGTATAATACATTAATAAATTCAACGTCATTGGACCAAGTGAAAGTATATATGTGTATTATTTCATGTACGTACTAGATAATATAGGAAAAACTTTCTTCTAATGGATTCATAGTCAATCTGTTCAGGGTAAATTTTTTGAAAATAGAACTCACTTTTATGAGAATCATCGTAAAAATGATTCATTTGTATTCATGATGACTATTATTATTTGGGTGAAAACACACGTTTATTTATCGAATATGATTGACCATTTCTTTTTATATTGAGAAATGAGAGAATTTTTTTTTGTTCATAGAGATCAAATATAGTAAGCAAATGTATCAATACTTACTTTTTCAATGGTCATGCGAAACCGAGGTACAAGGGTCGGCTTAAAATGTCCGATCTTTCTCTATCTCAAACAGTTTATGGGGAATATAATCAACGATCCTCCCGTAAAATTGATTATCAATGGGGGCTAAAACACCACAATAAGTATAAACCAAACTTATTGATACAGTAACTCAAGGATGAATGAATTCTACATAGAGAATCAAACACAAAGTAACTAAAGAATAACCTTAAAATATCATATCAAGTCTACCAATAACATGACTGAAATCCTCTTAAATAGAGTGGAATTTCGTAGCCTAATGCCCCACAAATAAGAGTCCTTTAAAGATTAGGATTCTACAACTCCTAGATAACTAAAAACACTACCTAACACTGTGGACAACATGTCCTTTTATTTAGCTAGCTTATTTCTGCCAACATGGCTAGTTAAAATAAACAATAATGCTGAAAATATAATTAAAGTCTTTAATAGACTTTAATTTACAAGTTTCCTAAAATACCCTTCAACCGTTTTCCTTCCAATTATGTATTTTTCCTTCAAATGAGATTAGATGGATTTGATCCCCGTGTCTAGCTTTCTTTGAAGGTTTCTTTACCTCTTGAACCTTAGATTAGCGACTTTCAACGCTTGAAACAAAGGCTTGATTTGGAAGCTCGTATTTGGAATGTATGAGTTAAGGATGAGGTCATTTAAATGACCTCTTTAAGCTTCATGTATGATCCCTCATCAAATGGTTTACTTGATTTCATTTTTTGAGTTCAAAGTAGAGTTATGATTTAATCTTTTTCCAAGTAGTTTCTTGTGTAATAAACTAGAACTTTTCATTTTTTTTTCAAAAGGAGACAAACAGGAAAAGGCGGATAGACATCTGCTTGATAAGTAACAAATTCAAGATCTTTCGGTTTAGTAAGGAGAACTTTATCACCCGGAAGCGAGAAACAATCAACAAAATAGACAATTGAAAATGTCAAACAAAGGCTCATGGGCCTCAAGGATTTGGTTTCACAACTCTTTTTTATTAGGCTGTAGGTCTTATCCACTACCCGATTACCGTGATCTTCACGTGAGAAGGTGAGATTCAGCGTAGAGAAATTTTACAACATAAATAGAAAAGGGAAATGTGCATCATCAACTCAGCCAAAGCGGGAGGAGTCTACCCACGTTCTTCATCGTGACATTGACATAAGTAACATGTCCACTTTACTAGAGCATGACCGAGATGGGGAGGATTCAAGGTGGGAAGTCACCCTCACAAGCAGTTATGAATATAAGGTTAAAAGGTAGAACAAAGGACCACCAATCAACAATCAAAAAGTAGTTTCATCTTCATTTATACAGTTTTTAAAACGATTTCCTTACATGTTTCTACACTTAAATTCGCGTAGTCCAACTTAGCTATTTGGAATATACTAAGCTTCGTGCATGAGGATATTTATCCAATAACGCATACATAGATTAGAATCTAGCTCTTTGACTAGACTTCCTACATGAGGGAAGTTTACAATAATGTATACTTAGTTTTAAGGTAGTCTATTTGGCTACGAACATGTTTCGTGCGTGAGGATATTCTTCCAATAACGCATATATTGGAATTTGCTATTTTTAGTATTACCTAGCTAATTAGGAAATACATAATTAATTAGGAAGTGCCTAATTAGTTATTGATTAATTAAGATATTTACATAGTTGTTTTCTACCAATGTATAGTAACTGCCTAAATACTGTGTAGTATGAAATATTTGATAGTTAACTAATGTAGTGTAAGAACATGTGTATAAATACTCATGTGCTAATTTTTATTTGCGAGAGCGAAATATATATTTTTTTCCTTCAATTATTTTATGGTATCAGGGCGGCCCTTAGCCGGATGATGGGTTCATAATGCCAAAGTGGGCTCTAATGCTCACTGTACGACCCCAAGAAGGGTGGCGGGCCGTAAATTGATTACCTAAGAAAGATCCAAATAACTTATAAAGTTATGGGTTAACACCTCTCCTTGCCAATTGATTTTGAGAGGACATGGAGGCCCATGAGCCAATTTTAACAGCATACTTAGCCAAGTCACCCTTTTTCCAATTGTATACCATCTTGTAAAAGGAATTTTATTATGTGTGAATATAAGGTGCGAACAATTTAACTTTTTTGCTCAACGTTCGACCGTGAGTTTTGTGGCAACACCAACTAAACTAGCACCCTAACTCGCTCAACGTTAAAAGTGTCCTGAACATCTTATATTTAGGAATGGAGGGAATATCATATTAGGAAGGTGGATTGTAACCATAATTATCCATTAGCAGGTGAAAAAAAATACAAACAATAGGTCGGGTTCATAAAGTACTATTATACCTAAAATGTTTTAAACTTTTGACATAGTCTAGGAATTATTTGTGTCGTTAACTTCTTTGGATCTGAGAAAGACATATATATGAAATGGGAACATGGATTTCGTCTGATCCGCATAGTTGGACTTTGTTTATAAAATAGTAAATAAATCATAAAGAAGATATAGATTTTGTTAATTTCAGATTTTAACAAAACTGTTGGCTTGCATGGTTTCCAAGTTTGCCTAATTTTATGACTTTTAGATACATAATTGGTTACACCTGTTTTAAATTTGACTTAAAATTGAGAGATTAATTACTGAATTGGATTGGAATTTCAATTAGTACATCTTCAAGTTTGATTACGAGAGGCAACATGACAACTATATCAGAGTTGAAAATATGGGTTAGTATACCTACTTCTCTTTTCGATAAGGCTTTGTTTGGTATGCGGAGGGGAAGGGGAAGGGGAAGAGGGAGGAGAGTGACGTTATTTACTACCTTTAAAAGAGAGAGAAGTATTTACATTTTTTTTTTACTAAATAAGAAAATTTTCATTAATCACAAAATAGCCGAGCCATTAAAATAAAATAAAAAATCTTAAAAATACAGTGGTTTAGAAAAACCATGATAATAGATAAAAGTTCAACCCAAGAAAACTTAGCCTCACCAGAGGAGGAGGATAATAATTGCCCCATGAACGGGGAGATACAGGAATCGAATACGGGACCCCCGCCCCATGTTAGGGTAGCATTACCCACTTGGGCTATCCGATTCCTACCCAAGAAAACTTAGAGACAGGTAAGAGATACCTTAAAATTAATAAGATAAACAAATATATAATCTTCTTATTAACAGCATCTTCATTGTAATTCTTAAACCATAGAGGTGAGAGAAGATCACATTACAAGAAAACTTTGATTATTGGACGGAACATTTATGCTTCTATTGTAAGACAGAAGAGGGATAGATTTGTAATGCATGTGCTTACGAAATGTATATGCTAAATTTTTGTCCCTATTGCGTCTCAAATTAGGATAAAACAACCACATAAAGAATCTAGTATGTGATTCATCCTTAATCTAGGACACATTTAGAACGAACGTGGTATCTATAACCAATCTATATGAAGTATTGAGACGGATTTGTGATAGGTGCTTTATAATTAATATCCGTTACAAATCTATTCCAAATTATTTATAAATAAAGAAAATACAAGGGAATTATATCTAAAAAATAATAATTATTATCTAGCCATCCTTTTGTAATCTATCTAAGCTACATTCTAAATTTAAACAAATAATGGCATAATCAAGTGCAACAGTTTCATGGTACAGCTCGTCCACCCACATGCCACACCTTCGATAGGGTGGTCTATATTCCACTAGGGTTGGATTCGCCCCTCGCCCCTTCATGGGCTAAATTTATTTTTTATCTAAAAAATTGAATCTGTCTATGATCCGTACAAAAAATTTAGGACAAATTTATGATGAATTTAACATTTTCTCGTTCTTAATTTTTGTATATTTAATTGAAATTATTATTATTAATAATCTAATAGATTTTTAAGCATTAAAATTTTAATTCTTTTTCAAAATGTAATAATCCTAAATCCATTCGAAATATTTTGGGACCAATGTCATATTCCGTTCCTAAAATTTTGCGACAAGATTTTTTGGGAGTACATTATTTCCCTCTCAAATCCTTCCAAAAAGTCTAATCTGGAACACGTTAGGGACGAAATCTATTGTCCTAAAATTGATGTTTTCTTGTAGTACGTGTCATTCTCAACATCTTCTCTAGGAATCGACAAATTATAGGACATGAGCGCATCAACCGTCTTACAAATTGTCTCGGAAAGATGTAGAAAATTGATAAAGGGTTCAGATCAAGTCCGGGATGAAAGATTTTTCCTAATAGCGGATAAAATAAGTCAAGATCTGTGAAGATCTAGACACATCTAACCTATGTGTCTTGAATCTTGAAGAAAAATACTTTGAAAGGAGTCTCTTATGATCTGCGGTACAAAATAGAGCTATAATATTCGAACAAAAGCAATCAATAAAGTTAATTGGCCATGATCCGATCATTGGCCGGAGTTAATGGCCAGATTCGGCCAGTAAAATATGATGAAATGGGGTTTACATAGAGAAAAATATGAAGAAGAAAAAGGAAGTTCTGGCACGGGAAGGAAAAGAAAATCACAAGTAATTTTTTTCATTAATTTAAATTGTTTGTTTTTATTAAAATGACGATTATACTCTTTAAAAAAAATCAAAGGAAAGAATTAGAGGAACGTAGAAGGAATTTGAATGTATTTTGCATCACAAATAGTTTTAAACCTCTAAATTTTTAAAGGGATTGATTTGCTTATGTAGGGCTTCTCCCCCGGAAAATTCTTGTATGGGACGATCCCAATGGGACATGTGAGACATAAATGCAGGCGGAAACTACAATGCAAGTGGGTCCTGAATAATTTTATGTTAGAGGGAGTGTGGGGCCGGTCACATGGAACCGTCCCGTACCAGACTCACCCCTTCTCCCCCTCCATATTTATTTTCCCTTCCTCGTACCTCCTATCAAGCAAGAGGTTTTATTCAAATACCTTTCCATTTACTTCTCGTCCCCTTACCCTCCATTTTACTTCCTACCAAATAAAAGACATAATGTTGTTTATTGTAAAAGCATAAACTTTGAAATTGTCTGTCCAACTTCTCGCCCTCTATCTCAACTTTAAAAAACTGTAACATCTTCTACATAAGAAAAAAAATACTTGTTTGACAATTGAACTTCTGCCTAATGTAGTAATCAATCTCTAATAAAGTTAGGCGCATAAGAAAAATTTTTATAATAAAGTTATTACATCTATAAAACTAAGAATTATAGTGTTTTAAAGTTTCCAATCTAACGATGTCAAGCGTGATATATATATATATATATATATATATATATATATATATATATATATATATATATATATATATTCTCAGGAATTCATAGGTCTATTAATCTCAAAATGTAACCAGAAATTACAAAATAAGACCAAGCCCTAGCATAAGGCAAATCATCAATTAACCATACCTAATAACACAAACATAGTACGAATTACAGTAATATAATTCTAAAAATTAAAAACACTAACAAGAAAATTAACCCCCCCTCCCAATCCATAAAGAGTCCTGCCCTGTCTCTTGAGAGCATAAACAACATCCATAGCAGTGACTGTCTTGTGGCGAGCGTGCTCAGCGTGATATTTAATCACATGGTATGATGCTTAATCACATGTTAAGTAAACCTAAATCTTGGTCAAGCACGAGTGGGACATAAGTCCAAACAGTAATATAAAGACTATATATATATATATATATATATATATATATATATATATATATATATATATATATATATATATATATATATATATATATATGTCGGGAGTCTTTAAGCTACCAGCATACATGGGGATTTTACAGATTATGCCTTAGTATGAGAGACCATTTCAAAACTTAACAGCCACTACACAGAGCTAATCGCCTTAATGCCCTAACGCCTTTATCCTTTCAACGGCTTAACGGGCTCAACAGGCTTAGCAGTAGTTCGGCCATAGATTTCTGAAACAAACCTTCATACTTAATCATATTCTTACCATAACGCCAGATTTCTCAGAAACCCCTAGTCCTAAGACATCTTCATCATTGAGTTTCATTAGATTCAATAATCAGCCATAATCCAGCATAAGAAAGTTTAGCCTATAAGGCTAATGAACATAAACAAATTATAATAAAATAAAATAAAACAAAAATTAAAAACTTACAGAAAGTAAAGACGAAGCCTTATGTACAGTGAACTCTGGAAGATTTTATTGATAATATAATTTTACAACGAAAGAAAGAGAATTCTAAAGGAAAGCGTAATTTACAATGAGAAATCCTCCGCTATTTATAAGTCTTAGCGGATTTCAAACTAAACTTAAAAATACATAATACAACAGTATTTTACATTATTAAAGTAGCTTTATTAAAGCATCTACTTTATTAAAGTAAGGCATCTCCTTTATCAAAGTCGAATATTGTCTTGTTGACAGCATTATTGTGTCGGCCACAGCAAAAGTGAAAGATTCCTTCTTATCCCTTCGCTTTATCTTTTCCTTTGTTGGATTTTTCCAAACTTGTCGTTATGAACTCTTCTGTGCTTTTTAACACATCATCAATATCTATCTCGATATCATTTGGATCTTGAGCATCCTCTAGATCATCCAATTCTTGAAATTTATTGACACTTGTCATTGAAGTATCACTTCTTGTTGCAGATCTATTTTCTTTCTCTATCTGCTTTTTCTCTGCCAATACTCTTCCTAATTCTGAAATACGTTTGGCAACAATTTCTGCAGTTGAAAGATTCATTTCTTCCACTTTTTCAGTATCACTTCCAAATCTGAATTTAAAGCTTTCTTGAAGCTGGATGTCATGATATTTATCTAACATCTGTTTGATATAATCAAGAGTGTCTAAACAATTTAATTGTTTTGTTTTGGGAACTTCTTTCATCATTGTATCCCAGAACCTTGTATATGAACATCTTTTCAAACATAATAAATTGCTATGGTTATAACCAACTTTAGGATCATTCCGCCATATATACGGAATTGAAAACTCTATAAAGAAATTCATTTGGATATAACCAGTAATATCCTTATCAGACTTATTAGGAGTAATTTGAGCATACTCTGTATAATACTCATTAAAAACTTGAGGCAAAATTTCCTCAGAAGCTCCATAGAACTGCCACCAGTTTATGAACCAGTTGGGAATTGGTTTATTATAAATTTGAGAACATAGTTTTATAAACCATGTATGGCTTCTCTTGCCATTCTCATAAAGAAACACTCTATCAAATGCCTGGATATAATCCCAATAATTGTATTTTAACTGTGCCTCCTTTATAAAGAAAGACTTTTCTTGAAATGGAGATATACCCCAATTTTCAATAGATATAATCTGTTTAACTATAATCTTTGAGAAATTATAAACTTCTTTATTAGTGCCTGTAAAATGATTAAATTCACAACCACTGTCTGAGAGTATCATCTCATAATATTTCTGGGATTTATAAGTCTCCGAGGTATTACCAATATTGTTGAGGTATTTCTCATAAATTATCCAGGGCTGATCTTCCCATTTGATATCATCATTATTCAAGAGTAAAATAACTCTTTCTTCTTGGTTTTTAACCATTAATTCATCTTTTTGTTTTCCTTCCTCCACTATTCTGGCGAAGGATGGAGCCTTTGAGCTACTAGAGGTATCACCTTTTTGAGCTTCTTTCCAAGCTCTGAATTGTTCAAATTCATCCTTATCTCTGGATAAACCGGAAATATCAGAAGCTATTAACTTCTTATTACCATATTGTGAGAGAACCCTATCAGATCCTCTTCCTATCTGCCTCCTCTTCCTCTATAAGAAGAGTTTCCCCTGTATCCTGACATAACTGCATCATTTGGATATAAATAGTTATTCAAATTTCTATGATATGGGAAAGTATGAGGATCATTAAATCCAAAATCAATTTGACAATCAATATTATAAGGATCTTCTGATAAATCAATTTCTATATTTTCAGAAAATATTTCTGTGTCAAGATTCTTAATTTCTTGAAATGTTTCAATGTCCATTTGCATAATATCTTCAAATGGTTCTTCACATAATTCATAACATCTTAAATCCCTATTACCAGGAATAAAGTAATCATGAGTGAAATAACTCTTTAATTCATTATTAATGAAATTAATTGATTCTTGATCCATATACATCTCTTGAATTATTGGATTTAAATGAATCATAAATATTCTCTAGTTAAAAAATCTAGAAGACTATTATCTTCTCCTTTCTTATAAACTATTTCAAAGTCAAAAGGTGCTAAATTAGCTTGCCATCTAGCAAACATCTGTTTAGAAACATCATGTTTAAAATCTTTATTAAACATATACTTTGCTGATTGACGGTCTGTTTTTATAATAAATTTCTGATTATATAAACCATCTTGAAATTTTAATACACATTTAACTATAGCAAGAATCTCTTTAGCTATAATAGCATAATTCTTTTGGCTATTATTCCATTTTCCTGAATGAAATCTAATAAGATTTTCTTGTTTATTTTCAGGATTAACCTGCTTCAAGATTCCACCATACCCTATATCAGAGGCATCAGTTTCTATAATTTTATCCCAATTATGATTGGATATCATTAGACAAGGCAAAGTTTTTACTTTTCCCTTAATCTTTTGTATAATTTTAGTGTGACTATCAGTCCAAGGTTTAGGATTCTTTTTTAGTCTGTCATATAAGATTGCAGTATCTTCTGCTAAATTCTTATAATATGGTAGAATGTAATTTAAACTTCCTAAAAATCTCTGTAATTGAGTTTTATCAGTAATTACATCTGGAAACTTTGATCCAAATTCTATACTTCTATTAATTGGTATTATTTCACCCTTTTCAATATTATGACCTAAGAATCTTATCTTAGTCTGGAATAAAACCATTTTGGGTTTAGAAATTACTAATCCATTAGCTATTACTAATTTCTTAAATATGTCCAAATGTCTAAAATGATCTTCTATAGTCTTAGAAAATACTAAGATATCATCAATATAGACAATTATAAAATCAGTATAATTCATGAAAATATCATTCATAATCTTCTGGAAATCAGAGGGAGCATTTTTCAATCCAAAAGGCATAACATACCATTCATACTGTCCAAAAGGTATATTAAAGGCAGTTTTATACCTATCAACTGGATTTATTTGTATTTGCCATTAACCTGATTTTAAATCAAATTTGGAAAATATTAAAGCATTATATAATCTATCTAATAAATCTTTTTTATTCGGAATGGGATATCTTGCCCATTTTAATACCTTATTTAAAGGTTATAATTGATTACTAATCTTGGTACCCCTCTTTCTATTTCTGAATGTTTATTAACATAAAAAGCAGTACAAGACCAAGGAGAATTAGATGGTCCTATAATTTTCCTTTCCAACAGAGATTCAATCTCTTTTTTACATAAATCCAAATATTCAGAATTCATTTGACAAGGCCTAACCTTTGTAGGAATATCTTCCTCATTAAAGGTTTCTTCGTAAGGTAAACTTACCATGTGTTTTTTCCTATCCCAAAAAGCATTAGGATGGTCATTACAAATATCTAAAGCAAACTGATTAGTTATATTAACTATCTTTTCCTTTAATTTAGAATTTTCCAATTTTTCTTCAATGGTCAGCATATTAACCTCATATTTTAAAAATCCTAATTGTTTTTCTTTATATAAGATATCATCATATAAATTGTTCAATACCTTAGTAAAAGGTTTAGTTATGAACTTAAATGTGATTGGTTCATTTTTATAGGTTGCTACCATCTTTTCTTTATCTATCCATCTAAAAGGATAAATTTTATTTATAAATGGTTGCCCTAATATTACAGGGACAGACAATTTATTTTTAGTTAATAAAAAACTTAATGGTATACATTTACCATCAGTACAAACCATAGTTTTGGATAATTTATATTTAATATCCATTCTTTCTCCACCTGCATGTTTTATATTATGGGTGGTTTTTTCAAAGTATTTAGTAGGTATTACCCCTTCTTGAATTATATTCAAATCTGCACCACTATCAAATAGAGCAGTAAATTCCTGAGAATAATAATTCCCTATTAATAAAGTAATCTTTATATGCCATTTTTGTATGGTTACATATTCTAGAATTTGTAAAAATTCCTCTTTTTCATTCTCAGAAGATTCTTTAAGAATTTCTTCTTTTGCTTTATTCTTAAATTTCTTATCAATTTTTTCTACAATTGTTAAAGTTTCTAAATTAGAAATCCGGGTATCATTTTCTATATTTTTCTTTTTTAAATCTTTAATTTCAGATTTAAGATTATCAATCTCCTTAAGAATATCAGTTACTGAAGTTG
Organism: Vinca minor; assembly: GCA_026122235.1. Taxonomy (NCBI): domain Eukaryota; kingdom Viridiplantae; phylum Streptophyta; class Magnoliopsida; order Gentianales; family Apocynaceae; genus Vinca; species Vinca minor. The sequence goes on along the minus strand of JAOCZM010000011.1, from coordinate 11,175,345 downwards.
GCTTTTCTTTAGAATTTTTATTTTCTAAAATCATTTTATGAACTTCAGACATACTATATTCTTCTTTGTATTTATCAATATCAAATTCTTCCTTATTATTCTTCTTACCCTTAGAGGTACTAGGCGTATTACCCATCTGATCTATCATTTTTAATCTTAATTCTGGATCCTTAATTGTTTTTAACAATTCTATCCAATGATCAGATTCCAAAACATTAATCTCATGATCTTCATCTTGAAATTGGGATATCATCTTATAAAGTTGTTCATCCTTCTTAGGAGATTTTATACATGATTGCCCTATCTGGCAAGGTTCACACTTAGACTCACTAGAACTAGTATAATAGTCACTTTCCATCATATCTATACTATGATCACTTTGATCTGAACTATCAGTATCATCTAACCATAATTTACACATTTTGTCTTTAATTTCATCGTCCAATTCAAGATTTTTAATCTCTTTTTTAGTCCAGCAATTTTTTGCAATATGTCCAACCTTATGACATTTATTACAAACTATAATTTTGCCTTTTTTCTTATCAAAAGATTGTTTTTTCTTAAAGGATTTCCTTTTCTCTTTTCTATCAAAACTATAATTTATGTAGTTCTGAATATAAGTAGAATAAAACCAAGGAACAAAATAAACAATTTCATTGTTTAATTCACAAAATATATAAAATTCTTTTTGAAATTCTTTTTGTTGAATTTTATCAAAATTTTCAAAGAACCATTTTCTAAAGAGTTCCCATCTGGGCAATTTAAATTCAGTACTTATAATTTTTCTGACTTCTGAGCCAGAACTAAAATCTATTTTAGGTTTACTATCCATTACCTAAATTATAACTCATTTGAGACAGAGTCTCCACATCCTTTTTATTATTAAAGGCTCTTAATATATTATCATCATGTAATTTTAATCCATCAACCTTATTATCCTTGATAGATTCATTACTACTATCATCTCTTTTATCTTCTCTAACATAAGAGGTGGATAACCTAGATGGTCCAGGAATTTGTTCAAAAATTCTTGAGGGTCCAGGTATATCTGGATCTAATGGAGAAATAAAAGATTTATAAGATACTGTTGATCTTGGTCTAGAGATATCTTTTATTCTATTATTATTATCAAAATTTAAAGTTACAGATCCTTCTGGAGCCTGTACTACATTTAACAAATTTGTCTGTATAACAGGTTGAGGTCTCATGGCCCTTTCTATTTGCCAATTCTCAGGGAAGGTTACTTCATCCCATTTAATTGCTCTTCTAGTAGTTATATTAGATCTATTAAAATTGGTTTCAATTATAATAGCCTCATTTAGCTTTTTATCAGCTAATTTACAATGAGGATTTCAAGTATATAATGGTTTGAAATAAATCCTATAACATGTACAAATTACTTCAGATCCTGAAGCATAATTATAACCATGAGTTTTAACATTTAATGTTAAAGCATCCAAAATATTACTATCAGTTAATGAAAGCTGTAAATTTGGATAAACATTAAAATAAACTGGTCCATGTGCCAGACTAGATTGTAAAACACCCATGATTGATTTTTTCCAGTCTAAATTTCTTCCATCTCTTAAAGCTGCTATAAAGCTTTCAGGTAATCCTTCTAAAGTCAAAGGTTTAAATGCTACCTGCACTAATCCAATATGAATAAATTTATGTTCTGAGTACCTATAAGGTCTTATATCATTTTCATTTAACAAATGAACTATCATTTCTTCATTATCTAAGGAAATAGATTCCTCTGTGATCTTAACAATTTGTTTTAAACCCAGTTTCTCAAAAGTACCTAACTGGTAAATTGTCCTAGGTTCAACCATAGGAATCGTCCATCTATTCAATAGATTTAAATTCTGAGGTATCTTAGATTCTTTACTAACACTGTTTTTAACAGTAGGTTTATTATTCATTATGCTTTTAAACTTAAAAGACATATTCATAAAACTTATGTTGAATTATGAACTTCATAATGAACTTCTCAAAATTCCAAAGCTCTGATACCATCAGGGGGTCAGGATCTTTAAGCTACCAGCATACATGAGGATTTTACAGATTATGCCTTAGTATGAGAGACCATTTCAAAACTTAACAGCCACTACACAGAGCTAATCGCCTTAATGCCCTAACGCCTTTATCCTTTCAACGGCTTAACGGGCTCAACAGGCTTAGCAGTAGCTCGGCCATAGATTTCTGAAACAAACCTTCATACTTAATCATATTCTTACCATAACGCCAGATATATATATATATATATATATATATATATATATATATATTACAGAAGCCTTAATAAAGGAAGCCCGGTTATTTGCTTCTTATATTTTGTATTTATATAAATATAAATTGTTAAAGTTTTAACAAATAACGGGTAATTCAGATGGCCGGGTCCTCTGAATTCCGATTGAACTTATAGTCAAGTTCGATTTAGCTCAGACTTATGCAATGTTCATTTTTTTTATTCTAATGGAGAATTTTTATTTTCATAATATATTTTTAAAAATAAATAAATATGGATATTTTAAAAAAAAAAATCAATTCGCTTCGTTTATACTGCAAAAATCAAGTGAATCTTTTTCTAAACTATTAATTTGTAGAAATTTTAAGTATAATAAAAGTTAAAAATAGTAATCTAAAGTCAAATAAGAGAATTAACAACAATAAAATCTCCCACATATATTTTTTTTATTTTTTTTTTAAAATTTGACAAATGACAAGACTATAAAAGAAAATTAATGGGTATAAAATTTATACTTCCTCCGATTCAAAATAGAAGTTTTTTTAAAAGTTATTTTTTGTTGCAAAATATATGTCTTTTTACAAGAATGGTGCATTTATAGGTTAATTTACCCTTATATTATTTTCTCCATATATTCATATTTGTCAAAATGTATAGTTCTCATGCAACTCTTCATTAATTTATTTGTTCTTTTGGAGTATTAATTAGGGGTACTTTAGTCATCTTGATTAGTATCTTAATTTGTGTGAAAACTCCTAAAAATACTTATATTTTGAATCGGAAGGAGTATCTATCTTCTATCTATATTTATATTACAGAGTCTGTTTTCAGTTTCAGCCAATCACATCCTTCTAAATCCTACGTGTAATTCCATGAATTTTTGTTCAATTAATTATTTTATAAAATTTTGATTGGTTGGTTAAATTTTACTTTGGTTGTAAATTTTTATTTTGCTGATAAGAGTATCCCACATTGAAAAGTTACATTGTTTTTTTGAGTTTGACAATACTATAAAAGATTGCACTTTGACATGTTTTGAGTTACAAAATTACTTTGACATTTTTTCTTTCATTAAACATTACGTTTCCGTGCATAGCACGGGTATTTTTGCTAGTATATATATATTACAGAAGCCTTATACATACATATATTTGTATCTATATATTTCTTCAATACTATTTTCTTAGATTTTCACATTTTTTAATTAATTTACTAATTTTTATTGGTTGAGAATATTTAGGTTAATTAAATTAATTGAAAATTAACTTATCTTAACAAAAATTAAATATAAACTTTTTATTGGTGCAAAAATGTTAAACTATTTTATTTAAATTGGGAGAGGGGGGATTCGATCCCCCGACCTGCAAACCGGATGCTACGCCACATTGCCAACTACTCTGGCAGGTATTTGACAACTATGTTCTTTAATTCTTTTAATGGAATGCTAATTTAAATTTTATTTTGGTTGTAAACTCTTAATTGGCTTATAAGAGTATCCCACATTGAAAAGTTACAATGTTTTTTGAGTTTGATAATACTATAAAAGATGGTACTTTGACATGTTTTGAGTTACAAAATTGGGCTGACATTTTAGCCCATCAAATTAAGGAAGCCCGCTTATTTGCTTCTTATATATTTTTATTTATATAAATATAAATAGTTAAAGTTTTAACAAATAATGGGTAATTCCGATGACCGGTTCCTCTGAATTCCGATTGAGCTTATAATCAAGTTCGATTTAGCTCAGACTTATGCAATGTTCCTTTTTTTTTATTCTAAGGGAGAATTTTTATTTTCATAATATATTTTTAAAAATAAATAAATATGGATATTTAAAAAAAATCAATTCGCTTCGTTTATACTGCAAAAATCAAGTTAATCTTTTTCTAAACTCTCTAAAACTAAACTATTAATTTGTAGAAATTTTAATTAAAATAAAAGTTAAAAATATTAATCTAAAGTCAAATAAGGGAATTAACAACAATAAAAACTCCCACATAAAAACAATAATTATTATTTGTAAAATTTGACAAATGACAAGACTATAAAAGAAAATTAATGGGCATAAAATTTATACTTCCTCCGATTCAAAATAGAAGTTTTTTTAAGAGTTATTTTTTGTTGCAAAATATACGTATTTTTACAAGAATGGTGCATTTATTGGGTAATTTACCCTTATATTATTCTCTCCATATATTCATATTTGTCAAAATATATAGTTCTCATGCAACTCTTCATTAATTTATTTGTTCTTTTGGAGTATTAATTAGGGGTACTTTAGTCATCTTGATTAGTATCTTAATTTGTGTGAAAACTGCTAAAAAGACTTATATTTTGAATCGGAACAAACAAATTACTGAAAAATTATAATCATACGACTCAAAAAACAGAAAATACAAAAATTATTACTTTAGCACTTGAAGAGCTTGCTTGTCATGGTATAAATAAGAAGTCAATAATTCCTTAATATATATATATATATATATCTATATATATATATTACAGAGCACTTATACATACAGATAATTGTATCTATATATTTCTTCCATCTTTTTTCTTAGATTTTCACTTTTTTAATTAATTTACTAATTTTTAATTGGTTGAGAATATTTAGGTTAATTAAATTAATTGAAAACTAACTTATCTTAATAAAAATTAAATATCAACTTTTGTAGGTGCAAAAACGTTAAACTATTTTATTCAAACCGAGAGAGGAGGATTCGATCCCCGACCTACATGTCGAATCTTTGTCGTTTGCATTGCCAACTACTCTAGCAAGTATTTGACAACTGTTTTCTCTAATTCTTTTAATGGAATGTTAATTTAAATTTTATTTTGGTTGTAAACTCTTAATTGGCTTATAAGAGTATCCCACATCGAAAAGTTACATTATTTTTTGAGTTTGACAATACTATAAAAGATGGTACTTTGACATGTTTTGAGTAACAAAATTGGGCTGACATTTTAGCACATCAAATTAAGGAAGCCCGGTTATTTGCTTCTTATATTTTGTATTTATATAAATATAAATAGTTAAAGTTTTAAAAAATAACGGGTAATTCAGATGGCCGGGTCCTCTGAATTCCGATTGAACTTATAATCATATGTTTTGAGTGAGAAATTGGGTTGGCATTTTAGCCCATCAGAGTGGGGAAGCAAATTTATTTGCTTCTTACATTTTTTATTTATATAAATTTAAATAGTTAAAGTTTTAACAAATAAGGGGTTATTCAGATGACTTATTCCTCTGAATTCCGATTGAGCTTAAAATCAAGTTCGATTTGGAGAGTTTAGAAATTTGTAATTTTTTTAATATTTATTAGAATAAAAATAATAAAAAAATATTAATTAAAAGTTATGAGTTTTATATTTATGATTTTTTCTTTTATTCTTTTCTAATTTTTTAGATTTTTTCTTTTTTCAATATTATCTATCTATATATTACAGAGCACTTATACATACGGATAATTGTATCTATATATTTCTTCCATCTTTTTTTCTTAGATTTTCACTTTTTTTAATTAATTTACTAATTTTTAATTGGTTGAGAATATTTAGGTTAATTAAATTAATTGAAAAATAACCTATCTTAATAAAAATTAAATATCAACTTTTATAGGTGCAAAAACGTTAAACTATTTTATTCAAACCGGGAGAGGGAGGATTCAATCCCCCGACTGCAGTCGAATCTTTGCTACTGCATTGCCAACTACTCTAGCAAGTATTTGACAACTGTTTTCTCTAATTCTTTTAATGGAATGTTAATTTAAATTTTATTTTGGTTGTAAACTCTTAATTGGCTTATAAGAGTATCGCACATCGAAAAGTTATATTATTTTTTGAGTTTGACAATACTATAAAAGATGGTACTTTGACATGTTTTGAGTTACAAAATTGGGCTGACATTTTAGCACATCAAATTAAGGAAGCCCGGTTATTTGCTTCTTATATTTTTTATTTATATAAATATAAATAGTTAAAGTTTTAACAAATAACGGGTAATTCGGATGGGTCGGGTCCTCTCGAATTCGATTGAACTTATAATCAAAGTTAAAAATATTAATCTAAAGTCAAACAAGAGAATTAACAACAATAAAAACTCCCACATAAAAAAATTATTATTATTTTTAAAATTTGACAAATGACAAAACTATAAAAGAAAATTAATGTGCATAAAATTTATACTTCCTCCGATTCAAAATAGAAGTTTTTTTAAGAGTTATTTTTTGTTGCAAAATATACGTATTTTTACAAGAATGGTGCATTTATTGGCTAATTTACCCTTACATTATTTTCTCCATATATTCATATTTGTCAAAATGTATAGTTTTCATGCAACTCTTCATTAATTTATTTTTTCTTTTGGAGTATTAATTAGGGGTATTTTAGTCATTTTGATTAGTATCTTAATTTGTGTGAAAACTCCTAAAAAGACTAATATTTTGAATCGGAATGAGTGTCTATCTATATTTATATTACAAAGTCTGTTTTCAGTTTCAGCCAATCACATCCTTCTAAATCCTACGTGTAATTTCCATTAATTTTTGTTCAATTAATTATTTTATAAAATTTTGATTGGTTGGTTAACTTTTACTTTGGTTGTAAATTCTTAATTTGGTTATAAGAGAATCACACATTTAAAAGTTACATTGTTTTTTGATTTTGACAATACTATAAAAGAGTGTACTTTGACATGTTTTGAGTAACAAAATTACTTTGACATTTTTTCTTTCATTAATCATTACGTTTCCGTGCAATGCACGGGTATTTTTGCTAGTATATATATATATTACAGAGCACCTTTTCAGTTTTTTATGTCTCTCAAGCTCTAGAAATGCACTGTCCCTGTTCTGTGTTTCCTTTTATCTCTCCAAAAATAAATATTTACCATGTGTATATTTTTTCCTATGAGTTTCACTATTTCTTTTAGGTTATAATTTTTTAATTAAAAATTTAATACATATCCTTTTTTTATTGGTAAGACCAAAAAAGAGACACCAAATGAGAATAGGAGATTCCTTGCTGTCTTCATATTGTTTACTACGGTTCTCATTCTCCAAAGCGCCATTTTGAAATAGATGATTTAAGTATACAAATGATCAAACTTATACAGCATTATTTTTTTCGATAGCGGGATAGGAGTTGAACACTAAATTATTGTTTTGAGTTGAAAACACTAAGTCAATTATGCTAATATTTATTTTTATTTAGATTTTTCTTTACCATAATGATAATAAGAATGAGTCAAGGTAATTAATTAGTTGGTCAAATACTCATTATCAAACTAAGGGATATTAAATTCAGTGTTCACCGGAGCAATGTCCATCTCAGTTCCCTTTCCGCTTCCCCCTCCCACGCAACAACCCCCCAACAAAAGACAAAAACATAGTGAAAATGTTTCCATGTGCATTTGATTTTTAAAATATAATTCATAATTAGTATCAAGACATTTAGGGTATGTTCTCCATTGTTTAAAAGCAAATGTTTATAACTTTTTATTTAAAATAAGTTATTATTAACATGTTCTCAGTTTCTTATTGATCCATATACATGATAATATTAATACAAAATAGTCATATGAATGTTTTTTCATTTTGTATTTCTCCCCGTGGCAATTTTTAAGAAGATTTATACGACTTTTAAGCTTCTTTTTTTCCTGCAAATGAGAACACCACACGTGCATAAAATAATTGCTATTTTTTCAGAAGGACTTTTTCTAACCGTTTAAAAAAAGATTCAATAATGGAGAACATGCTCTTAGTATCAACCCAATTAAGTTAACATCTTACCATAATTAGTGACGAGTTTTTTGAGTTTTCAATATAAAACACGTAATTGATTTCTTAACTCCGTGCATAGCACAGGTAATTAGACTAGTATATATATATTGACAAATGAATGTACATATATAGTGGGTGTGCTTGGATTGTGTCTGGTTTGGGTTTGGTTTGGTTTGAGATTCAAATTCAGACCCAAACCAGCTTTGGATTGAGTCTGGAATTTGGTCTGGGGATGATTTAACACTTCAGATTTCATTCTCATACTAAATCCAAAGCTGGTTTGGGTCTGAGTTTGAGTCTCAAACCAAACCCAATCCAATCACACCCTTAGAACTTATATATATTTATAAGATTGATTTTTTTTTGAGTTGACTTTTCATGTCACATGTAGTGTCTTTTTATTAATTTTACTATTTCATGTTAGCTGGGATCATGCAAGACATCTTTATGTCTTCTTGATCAAAGACGTGTTTCAGTCTTTTCTTTAGAAAAAAATGTCGTCATACCAAAGACATGTACCTGCTAAAATTATCAATAACTTTTATGATAACTATTTAGCAAAAAAATAATTAAAATAACTTTTATGATAATTAATAGACATAATATTTGCACTCCAAATAATGCTTTTTGCACAGCTCTTTACTTATTTTATGAACAAAATGATTTTAAAATCCTTAAATATAAATATAGCCAGCTATTTAAATTAATATTGACTAGATTAAATATGCAGAAGGCTGGCGGTGGGTTGGAGATTTGAAGGAGTCGGAGGAAATTTCTGCGGGAACGGTGGTGGTTGAAGCGGTGGCGGGTGTGGACTTGAGATTAGGAGGATTGCCCGTGATGATGTGGTCATTTCTTTGTGGGTTTCCTTTTTCTTTTTCTTTTCTACAAATTCATTATTTCTTCTTTCTTGGGTAGCAAGTGAGAAATATTACAGAGTAGTAGCATTATCAGGCGAAGAAGGAATGAGGGGTAATTTAATTAAAGATAATTCTGATATGGACCTTTATGGATCACGAGGTCCACATAAACTTGATCTATATAGAATTTTTCTTTAATCAATGGATATTTATAGAGTTGATAGGTTTATAGTTACTGATATTAAAGTCATTTTGCTCATAAAATAAGAAAAGAGGAGTGTAAGAAGCTTGATATTAAGTGCAAATATTATCTCTAACTAATTTGTGAAAAGTGTACAACTATATAAAAAAAAATGGCCAAAAATCTATTGTCCCCATTATGCATCTTGCTCATTGTCCCACGAATAAATATTTGCCACATGTTTATTTTTATCCAACAGGTTCCGATATTTCTGTTAGGTTATAATTTTTAATTAAAAAACTAATACATGTCCATTTCTTATTACTAGAAATAGGAAATAAAACAACGAATGAGTATATAAGATTCCTAACCATAAAAAATTACAAATAGAAGTGGTATTTTTTTTGTTAATCTGAGAATGATTGATTTGAAAAAACAACTTGTAAGTTTCATCTATCTCACTACACAAGGATAATTATTTTTGATAAATAACTTATCATTTTTTTTAGGTTTCATCACTTTCTTCCTGAAACATTGTCATTTTATCAAACTAATTAGTAGTTACTATTGAGTTCATAGTACACGATTAGATGCTGACTATTTAGCATTAGTACATATTCCTATTCCTTTAAGCATGATTTTTATTATAGTTCAGAATCATCTATCCCATTTTTTATTTCGTCTTCTTTCTCCATTTATAGTCAGCTGCAGACATGACTCTCACTTTCCGTCTAAGTGTTATAATTTTTTTCATTAGGCTAAAAATTTCTTAAAAAGAAAATTGTAATGTGACAACTTGTTAATAATAAAACAGAAGATGTGACTTGAAATATGAGATAAAAGATCGAATTGTTTTATTAGTTCAACAATTCAAAAGCGGAAAGAAAAGAATGAAAATATAAGTAATTCAAAAGAGAGAGAGAGAGAGAGAGAGAGCAAAGAAATTTATTCATATTACAACATTATTTCTTACAATCGCAATGGCCAAGAAAACTTAGAGACATGTATTGCATGGCACGTAAAACAATACAATCCTTACAAACACAAATTCAAAAAACAAAAACCGAATCGAAAATGAAACATAATCCTCGTTTTAGGTTCTACAATTCTTATTCAACTGCATATATTCTCTTTTCCTTAGTAATGAGGGGGTGGTGGAGGAGACTTGTATAGATATGGTTTCTTGGGAGGAGGAGGGGATTTGTAAACTGGTGGTGGTGGAGACTTATACACTGGTGGCGGCGGGGGAGGTGATTTGTAGACATAGGGTTTCTTTGGTGGAGGTGGTGACTTGTAAACTGGTGGTGGAGGAGACTTGTGAACTGGCGGTGGTGGAGACTTGTGAACAGGTGGTGGGGGTGATTTATAAACCGGTGGTGGTGGAGACTTGTAGACTGGAGGTGGAGGTGGTGGAGGAGGAGACTTGTAAACATAGGGTTTCTTTGGTGGAGGTGGTGACTTATACACTGGAGGAGGTGGAGACTTGTAAACGGGTGGTGGTGGTGAATATTTCTTTGTTGGTGGTGGAGGAGATGAATATTTGTAATCAGCAGTGGTTTCAGAAGGCAAGCAAAGTGCAAAAATTGCCACTAAAAGTGTAGTGAAGAGAGGGGTCATCATAGATCCCTTTGCTTTGTTACCCATCATTGCTACAAAAGTTTGTTTTGGGCTTATGCTCTCAAGCTACCTCTAAACCCCTATTTATAGGCCAAGATCTTGGACTTTTTAAACACGAAAAAAATAATAATGGTAATTAATTTAATTACTTTAACAACTTCAAAGGATAAAAAAACGCTCTACGTGTGAACTTGGAAAGAATGAATATTCTATTAAAGTACATGTTTGATGACAACCTACTAGATAATTTAATATTTTTTATTGCATTATATAAATAATAATTTGACTTATGTTGGGGTGACTTTGAAATAGTGTGAATACATAAATTTCTTTGATGAAATGAAGGATCTCTAGATATTGTGAATTTAATATTGTTTATAATGACTAGAGAAAAAAAATATCAAAGTGTTATGAATATTATTATAAAAAGTGAATGCCTATGGACTACTTCAAGAGGATAAATCCACTATACCCTACTAAATTATCACGATTTTTCGTGAAATTCTATCTCACCATTATGAAGATCAATTTCTTATTCCTTGAACCTTCCTATAATTTATTTATTTTATTGAAATAAAGTCAAGAGCCAACATGGAGAGGGATATTGTACCCTCGAATAAAACATGGAAACAAATCCCCTACTACATAGGGAGTATCGTTCCTAATAGTCTATAATAGTAGTTAAAACTCTAACGTATTTTAAAAGGTTTGTACCTAGTCTCCATATGGTGATCTGTAGGAGCTTTAATGTTTCCTTTTTACCCTTACGAGTTCGAACGAGAATAAAATCGTCGTAATCGTCTTCCAGTTGAAGATCTGCCAGTGCTTCAAAAGATCCCCTGTCAGGAACCTCGGTAATTTCAGGTGCAAGAGACTCAGTCTCTGGTTGCACAATTGTATCAATGTGCCCCCGAACAGTTGACTTGAGTCTTGTATTAAGTTCCCGAAAGCTTGCAAAAAACTTGTGCCTATATTTGAAAGGAGCGTCCAAAATATTTGGGTCCTTTTGTGTGATGGCAGCTTGTACATCATATATTGTAGTTCGGATCGGCGCGAAATTTTGTGCTCGTTCTGCATTCGGGCTATGTGATAATAGCAAAGTCGGTGTTGGAGTAACACACATCATGATTGGTTTTTGAAGCACGGCTGGCGACTCCGAGCCTCAAATTTACCCGAACAGGATCATGAGAAAGGGTCCTGCTTGAGCTCTCTGCTGAAGGGCTAGCTAAGATTGGGTCTTGCACAGGCCCAGTGTTTGGAATAAGGGCCGAATGCGTAATTCGCGAATCATGTCACCCGTAACTGTTTTTGACTCAACAATAAGGGCCGAATACGTAATAAGTCACTCTAGTGTGCCCCGTGATTAGAGGGCAACCGTAGTAGACCATGGGCAAAGATCCGTGTGAGAAATTCGTCACTGTAGCTATCATTTCAATGTGTTTCGGCTTTGTCGTATGAAGTTCATCAAATTATGCATCTCCTTTTTCTCCCCGTTTATGAAGATTGTTACATCGTCTGCATAAGAAAAATGTGAGACCATCACCTCCGAACGGAGTACGATGAATGGTTTTATACACAATCTCCATCATGCGAATTAGCCCCCTTGAGAACACCTCGGCTGCGAGTATAAATATCATAGGCGACAAAGGGTACCCTTGCTTTGCCCCCTTCCTGTTTGGAAAAAACCGAACGGGCTTCCATTGATTAATAACGAAAACTAGTTGTGTTGTAATAGATTTTATACAAAGTGAATAAAATGTTGACTCAACACCGAAACCAGGAAAGCATGTGAAACCCGAACAAAGGCTTTCATCATGTAAAGTTTATTGACCATATTACCTAGGGATAACAATTTGACCCATGACCTGCTGTCTTGAACTGCCCCGACGCCTTTTGTGGCAGATCAGACCCGCCCCACACACGGGGCTGATTGGGGATGGCTTTCGCGTGTCCCACGCCCAGCCCCGACCCGACCTGACCCATCCTTATTATATTATTATATTATTATTATTACACCAAAACCTAATTTGGTATCTCACTCAGTCACAACCCTTTTCTTCTTCTTCAAATACACCTTCATTAATCATTATTAGGATTTTGTTCTAAATTTTTGAGTTTTATTTGGTATTTATGTACATTGATTTTTTGCCAAGAAGAATTGTTATTGCTAGATAGAGTTAAAAAACATTGCAGGCTATGCTATTATTCATGTTTTAAAAAATATGGACGGGGTGGGGCGGGTCAGATTCGTCCCGCACAGGGCGGAGCATAGGATGTAACTACCTTATCCACGACTGATCACGGGCAGGGCCAGTCAAAATTTAACTATCGTGGAGCTGGTTGAGATACCCGCCCAATCTGCTCCATTTTCATCCCTCGAACCTTCTTGTTCATAGATCTTACCATTTTCATATAAATGAGTATATTATATGTAATGAGCTTGCCCCATACAAAATCGGATTGCTTTCAACTAACAAGTGTAGTTAGAATCTGCGACATTTTGTTAGAGACAACCTTTGAAATAATCTTACTTGAGAAACTGCAAAGAGAGATCGTTCTGAATTCCATGCAATTTGTATGGAAGCAACCTTTTGGTATTAGGATGATGGGGGAGCTAGCCATCTCTTATGGTAGAAGAAGGACCGTCCAAAAGTCACAGACCCCTTGCACCACATTAGTTCCAACAATATTCCAACAAGCTTGGAAGAAACGACCCGTAAAACAGTCCGAACTAGCTGCACTAGATGCGTCTAAGCCGAACACGACTCGTTTGATCTCTTCCTGAGATGGGAATGAGTCAATGTGGTGGTTATCATTTGCGGAAACTATATAAATGAGGATTCACCAACTTTGTTATAGAGGTTTAATATATATTTTTGGAAATACGATGTGAGGTTTTACCTTTCAAAGGTTCTTGCGAGAATTGTTTATGACTTTTTCAGAGTGATACTTTGATTAGTTAGGTTGTACCAACTAGCTAGATCCCTAGTTGTGGTGTCACTTCATTCATAAAGTTTGTATGTTGGTTGCTTGAGGTCTTCATAACTATTCTCTGAGTTTGTATGTTGGTTGTTTGAGGTCTTCATAACTATTCTTGATTTAACCTTGGTTGCTTGAAGCCTTTGGGTTTCATGAAGTCTTGGTCATGTGATCTACTTTCCAAGAAGAGAAAGATCCATCCACTGAGTTCTACTCTACTTGTAGGGCCTTAATACAATCTACCTACTAGGGTTCTTCATCATTTATCCTTTTTGGGGTTGTCCATTTTTCCCTTGTTGGTTCTATTAAAGAAACATCTCCATCCAGTCATAAATATTTGCATATTTGGCCTAATTCTGCAGGCAAAACACTTATCACACTGATTGTATTGTCTGAATCCAGTTGGTCATCCATTTCTACCCAACTTAGGAAGTTGGGTTGCTTTCTTCCTCTCCATTCCTCTTTAAAGAGTGGGAGTTAGCATGCCTGGTCGTTTGTCCGCCTTCTTCCTCAGGGACGATTGGACTTAGTTAGTTGCTTGTCTGGCCAACTGATCAAAAGTCTTTTTACCTTAGTGAGAGAGAATTTCAAGGTCATGATCCCTTCTTCCACAGAGAATCCTACAATTCGAAAAGTTAGATTTGGGTCTTATTTGGGATATGCAACCTTTGGAATACCGATGCACGACCGAGAGGCTGGTAAGTGTTTAATATTCTCGGCCTGAGTTCGAACTTGGTTCTACGTTTGTCCAGATCCCTAATTTGTTATTGGTTGGTGAACTGTACAAGAGTCTGAACATTTTTTGACGTCCGACCTCTTCTATCAACTCTTGCTTCCTTTAGTCCATCATAGTTTTGCATTCTCCATTATTTTCGAAACACCTTGGAATGGTTCCCTCAGGCTGATACCGTGTTAACACATGCAGCCGCAAAAAGATCAGTATCCACGAGCAGTTCTTGGGTTTCTTTGTCGGCAAATTTGATCCGACTGTCAAGAATGGCCTTTTCTGTGGATATTCAGACATATTCTTACTTAGGTAAGAGAGTGAGATATTTCCCTTTGAGTTTCCTGTAATGTTCCAAGAAGTCTTTGACCGTGTCTTGCGGTTTTTGTTGGGTTGCCACCAAGCCAACAATAGTAACTTATGGCAGAGGTTTGTAACACCTCCAATGATGCACATAATTGGGGGTATACCAATGAAAATGTGTCTTTGTCAAGGATAAAGAAAACAATTCCAGCTTGTGAAGTTCACTGTTTTTCGACCAACCGCACTGGGCAGTAAATTTGCCAATATACTCCATGATGTTCTTTTTATGATCTCTTAAGAATGAAGAGAATTCTAGCACCTTGAAACCTTTTGGAAAACTAATCACGGTATCAATCCATTCCAGACGTTGTTTGCAGTAAGATGGTAACTCTAACCCCGATAATGTTTAAACCGGCCTGCCTGTTTAATGCATATGATATTGCTCTACTTTCTATTTGCAGGTGAAGGTTATTGTACGATGCACATGTTCTGGGTTGCGCTTGAGTCTGCATGGTTGGGAATGTGTTTGAGGTTGTGTCATTTCTTCTGGATGGCCTAGGAAAGTAATTTAGCGGAATATCAATTGCCCCTAGCTGGGTAAAGTGGGCAGCTGATCCTATCATTGGCATTTGCCCCATCTTGAAAGGCTGGTTGCCAAGAATAGATCGTTTGTCCTACCATTGTTGGGATCTGACCCCAACTTGAAAGGCTGTGTCAAGAATGAGTCATATGTCCGACAAAGACTATGGTTTCGTTAAACAAAATTAGACCATCTATTTCGTTCCTCCATTGGTTTTGTGGCTATAATGACATGGCCATAATTAAAGGAGGTTGTTATTGCGTGAGTTGCCAATGTTTTGGAATGACCACCCATTCAAGAGTTAGAGCTTATACTCGGGAGGTCGTAAGTAATTGGCAACCTTTCATAGCCTGAAACTCATTTAGGATCAACGACTTAATGACCGTTGTTAACTGTTGTAGATTTTGTATTTGTTCGTCAATACTTTTATCAATCTATTGTCTAATGGGTGTCAAGGATGTTGGTAAGACGAGTTAGCTAGATTTAACAGAGTGTTCACCCAAAATCTGTTGAATCAACTTCATATTCTCAATATGCTTTACAAATCTGAGTCGCATTCAGGAAAGACATACAGTAGTGGTGTCACGCGAGGTGTTCTAGAAAATGTTTCCACAAAATATCCTGGTCGGGCGTCGAGCTAGAAAATTGAGCTGGTGAGCTTTGTATTCACGCTTGATATTTCTTCCCTCGAGATGGTTTACACTTGGAAATAATGACTAGGTCAAATATGCGTTATTGGAAAATAATTCTACACGCAATAATATTAGACTACTTTAAACTTGAGTATGCGTTATTGGGTAAAAATCCTCACGCAGTAAGGTAAGTCTAAGGGGCTGAATTCTATCTAAGTATGCGTAATAGCCTAAAGTTGATCAAAGGGGCTGAATTCTACCTTAAACTTGATCAAACTCCTCACGCAATAGCCTGAATGATTCCAAAAAGCTAAGTCTAAAATGTCTACATGAGTTTAAATGCGGAAAGGTGTAAATAAAGTTATAAATGACAGTATAAATGGGGATAACAAGACATGTTGAATGATTATCGTGATATCCTTCATCTCCTTCTTAAAATGTCTTCCCGTTTTGAATTCTTATTATTATGGCCATGACTTTGTGTAGTGGACATGTTTTCCATGTCACGACAGTTGTTGAGAACGTGATCAAACTCCCGTGCTTCGGTCGTCCGATGGTTGCACGTTTCTCACCGCCTCGTGTCTTACTGGATAAATGTAAATAATGACATATATTTAAGCGGTAAAAGATTTTTCGAGATGCTTATTCACTAATGTGCATAAATGGTCAAATCCCAACTCTTTAAACAAGATTTGAATCCCCATAGTATTGATGTTATCAAAATTTATCCCTCATTAATCCACCACTGAACTGTACACACATAACATCTTTTTTTTCCCTCTTATTAAGACTCTTTCCTTGTATAAATACGGGTGTTCATCAAAATGGTCCATTTATATAAAAATGCAAACAGGTAAAAGTATATTCTTATATGAAATTATATTATATATATATATATATATATATATATATTTGGTGAAAATTAAAAAAAAATAATAATTTTGAAGTAGTGGTGGAGGCGGGGTGGTGGCCCGTGGAAGTGGTGGGAAGAGGCGAGGGCGATGAGGAAGAGGAAGAAGAATAAGAATGTATAAATTTAATGACTATTTTACCCCTCATTATTTGAGAAATTTGACGGAAAAAACTCTACGAGTTGCCAGTAAATAGTTTGAAGATTCTTTATGCCGAAAAAAAAAATTAAGATTATCAATAGTTGAGGGACGATGAAGCAATGTTCTCATAAGCTGTTAATTTTTTGAATCCTTATGCCATGAATTGCGAATGAAATTTTAAGAGAGATGTAAAGATGAAGAAAAATGCGTTTAGTTTCCTCTACTATTTTACTATGACTAAGAATCAATGGAAGATTATTTACGTGTCCCTTGAACTTGGCTTATATTTAGTGAATGACTTAATTTTTTTTTTTTTTTTTTTTACCAACAATTAAGAATTGTTTTTTTTTCTTTAAACGGTGCTTTTTCATTTCTGTTTGGTACCAACAATTACATAGAAATATTTTTTGCTAAATGGTGTCTTCTTGACAACAAAAACGCACCTTATGTAGTAAGACACATACTCTTTAACTGGTGAATTAGGGGTTTAAATCATGCGCGAGGAGATCAAAGTGAGAAAACACTATTATTTAAATATTAAAAAAATGACGCCTTCTTGATGAAGATGTTAACGGATTAAGGAGGTACCACAACAATTTGGTATTAGAGAAAAGTTAAAGATTGACTATTATTCACGGGAAGGTTTGGTATGGACCGGTCCTAATGGGACAGACCACACACCTCTCTCACATAAATTGAGGTAGGACACACCTGCATGATAGATCCCGCTTTAAATTATGTGAGAGGTGTTTCATTGGGACCGGCCCATGAGAGGAATTTCCATTATCCACCTACTCAGGCCCGGCTCCAAGGGTGTCCAAGGTGACATCCGGAACCGGGCCTCACATTTACAGAGGCCCCAAATTTTTTTAAAAAAATTACTTAATTTGTATATAATTATTAGTTAAAAAAATTGAAGATCTTGATGTTTTACAATTTGTTATTCAAAATCTTTTTTACCATACACCAGTGCCGGTTAATAGGGGATGCGAGCTGAGCGACCACAGAGGGCCCCCTAAAATTCGGGGCCCCAATTTTTTTTTGTTTATATATATATATATATACTTAGCCTAAAATCCGGGACCCCAATTTTTTTTCCGGCACAGGGCCTCGAATATGTTTGAGACGGGCCTGCACCTACTTAAAGAAGAAAAATGTTCATATAGGGTGTAGTGTGTTGAGTCACCTTGTAAGTAATTTATTATTCCATTTGATATTTGGCTCGACGAGGTTGACTCACGAGCCAAATAATCAATACACGAACTAAGATTTTTGCCTCAACTAAAATGTGAGCCAAATTTGAACTCGAGAGAGTTAGACTCATTTAGTTCATGAGTTGACTATATATATATATATATATATATATATATATATATATATATATATATATATATATATATATATGTATGTGTATGTGTGTGTGTGTGAGAGAGAGAGAGAGAGAGCAAAGAAACATAACAACTTTAAATAAAAATGCTAAATTACAGCAAGCCATAGACTAAGAAATGAAAAAAAGAAAAATTTAGAATTCTCTATAGTCTTTTTAACTTCTTATAAGTCCAAACTTCATTTTATGATTGAAAAAATCGAATATAAATCGTGTTCATAGTGGGCTTTGTGGTTCATTTATCTCCATTGAGAATACACAATTTCAGAAAAGTGATCTCTTTCTCTTGACGTGGAGAATTCTAGATCACAAGGTCGATTGGATCTGATTCATATCTGAAGTGTCCTTGATTAGTTTCTATTCTCATCCAAGAAAAATGCCTGCACAATCATCATGAAAGAGTTATATTTGATTTTTTTTTTAATATTTATTATTACCAAAGACTAAAGGTTAACGATTTTGCTATAATTTTCTATAAAATTTCTTGGTGCAACCTAATATATATGTCATTGAAATTCTTATTATTATTTTCTTTGTATGCATATTTAATCATATTTTATGGCACAAGATTTTGCTATTTCTTAAAATTTATATATTATTTTATAAATGAGCCGAGTGAGCTGCTCATGAGCCATGTGTGAGTTGAGCTTGAGCTAAAAAAAATTGGCTCACATCAAATATAAGCTGAGTTGAGAAAAATTTAAGTGAGCTTAACCTAAGCTAGTCTTAACTTAATTTAGCTCCACACATTTCCACCCCTAAGGACAGAGGATGACAGATTACTTCAAAGAAATAATAGAGACCCCTAGTACTTTAATTCTACTTGTGAGACACTGATATGATTAGCTATGAACCCTGTTACTGCAAGTGTGGAGACTTCTCGAGATTGGCCACAACCGAAGAAAGTGACAACCTTACCTTCTCGGGCCGGGAATGTCGCGTGCCTATTAGCACTAGGTTCTATCTTTTACAATATAAATATCTAAAATGTTATTACAATTAAATCCAATACAGTACGAGACTAGAATCCCTATATACATATTTCTAATCCCAAGCTTTTGATACGCACTTTGATACCCAAAATCTCGCACCAACTTTTGAGAGGGGAAAAAACATCTTGGAAAATATGAGCCGAAGCTCAGTGAAGGTCGTGCTAGTGGTTCCAGTGTCTGTAAAATTATTTTCTTTGGAAAATACTTTTATATCAAAAATAGCTCGCACAATGAGAAAATCATATATATACTCTTATAATAAGGGGCCTGATTTCCGGAACAATTGTTCAAGACTGTCGAGATCAGATTGACAATGCCATTCCAATAACATTAAATCACATTTCATACGGGCCCCAAAAGCACATATCCAAATTTAGCATCCTAGAGGTGACTCACACCCTCTGGTGTAGCACTTAGCTCCTTCAAATCAAATCACTGGGCCCGACTCAATATATTTGCAGTCTCGTAATTTCATGTCAATAATCTCAGGACAGATCTCGTTTAAAGTTCATTAAAAACATTTCATTTTCAATAATATTAACAATAATGCCCCATTTTCAGAAAACGTTTCATGGTGTAATGCAAATGTATTCAATGCATGTCATGAATGGATCCAGAACATGAGTGCAATGAACAATTAATGAGCACAGTATACATATATATAATTTTGTAAAAGGGTTAAGACCACTCACCTGACTAGTTGACTTTCCAAATATATACTAGAACAGGGCTTCGCCATAATTTAAATAATTGATGAAATCTTCCTAAGATTCACCGTTAAGGTTTGAAAACAACTATAAAATTTGGCTCAATTCTAGTGATTAGAAAATCATATGGTGTAAATAAGGAAATGAAGAAGTTTAGAGAAAATTGAATTAAAATAAAATAAGGAAATATGAGTTATTTATAGAAGAATGGAAGCTGCTGAGCAGCTACTTTAATTAAGCAAGTGTAAAGCAGAAGCTGTTGTGCAGTTCAAGTAGCTGTAAATCAGAAATATTCGTACACATGAGGTGCTTAAGAGACGGGGAGTAACATTTGGTGGATATGTAAGCTTCCCAGATTTTCGAAAATTCAATCATCTCGGAGGACATACCTGCTGTGTAGGAAAAGGAACCCACGGAGGTTCCGGCAGCGGAGGTGACAGCGACATTGGTTGTTGGGCACTCGCCGGCAATTACACAGCCACCAGGGGGAACTCCGGTGATCAACAGCATGCTTAGCCGGTGGCATCCAGTATGCCGGTGGTTGCATGGATACTACGGCGTCATTGATGCCGCCTGAGCAATTAGGTATGTGATGTCCCTAAGGATATCAAGAACAAGACTCAATCTAATACCAGATAACAACTAAGAGACTTCCAAGTCTCAATCAACACAAGCAGTTTAAATGAATCAATAAGAAGCAATAGCAATATATGTATTCACTTTCCCCAAAACAGTCTCAATACATAAGTTAATAAGATTCAAAATACTGATACTTCAATAACTAAGAGCACAGCTCCAGTCTTAACTAACAACCTGAACTTAAGGAATTTAACAGAGAATTAGACAAACTCAGATTATCTCCCCAAAGCTGCAGTTGCACATCAACACCCTGAAGCAGAGAACCAGAAAGAGGAAGAAGATCATAGAAGAGAAAAAGTATGGCGGATTGAAGATAAGAAATGATAAGGTCGAAGGAACTTACAAGAAAGGAGAAATGGCAATGGCCACTTTGGTGATATATTTCTGGATATCCTTTCCATTGCTGGCTCTTTCTATTTATACCTAGGGTACACTCCCCCAAAAGGATCATGTCTCTTCAGCTGCTATTTCCTGACACTGCCCTTGGGAATCAACAGCTGATCCTCGAAGATGCCTCTTCTGCCAATCAAATGATGGAGCCCGGAAAAGCTATGAAGATCTCTTTCCCTTTTTATCCTTCAGCCAACCCGAAATAGATATAACCCAAACTGTGTCATTATGGAGACTGTGTCTCATTTAATAGGACGACACCGTTTAGGCTCAGTAGTGGGTTAATTAAATTCCCAAATCTATTTAGCCCTAATTACTTTAATCGATTTTCCCTCATTTATTACTTTTAAAACTGATTTCCTCTTTATTTTTCAAAACCTGACATTCCCTACTGCTTCAGATCAGCCTTGTCCTCAAGGCTGATATTCTGGAAATTGCTCTTCTATCCTCTCTGCATCTTCCCAGGTAGTTTCCTCGATGGGCAGATTCTCCCATTGTATCAACCATTGCACTGCAGCCCTGTTCCCTTTCTTCATAAGTCTCATTTCTAAGACTTTTGCTGGGCTGACCTTGAGCTGACCCTCTGTCCCAGTATGTGGTAGTTCTGTTCTAGCAACCACCCCATCTCCAATCCCCTTCTTCAATAGACTTGTGTGAAATACTGGGTGAATTTGGGAGTGTGCAGGAAGGTCAAGTTTGTAAGCCACTCTCCCAAACTTCCGTGTGATTTGGTAAGGCCCATAGTACTTAGCTGCCAACTTCATATTTCTTCTCATAGCTATGGAAGTCTGTCTGTATGGCTGTAACTTGAGGTACACCCAGTCTCCCACTTCAAACTCCCTCTCAGTTATTTTCTTATCAGCAAAATTCTTCATCCTTTCTTGAGCTTTTTGTAGATTTTCTTGCAACAACCCCTCTATTCTCCTCCTTTCACTTAAATATTCTTTCACAACCTCATTACTATCCAAATGGTAAGGCCCCAAAGCCAGGGTTGGTGGTTTGTAACCATAGAGTGCCTCAAAAGGACTCATCTGTATAGCAGTATGGAAAGTGGTGTTGTACCACCACTCTGCTAGTGAAAGCCAATTACCCCACTTATTTGGTCTGCTCCCACAGAAACACCTTAGGAACATTTCCAAGTCTGGTTTACCCTCTCAGTGAGGCCATCTGACTGAGGGTGGTAGGCTAGTAGACATGTTGAGCTGAGTGCCTAGGTTTTTTAACAAGGCTTTCCAGAAATGGCTTGTGAAAACCTTGTCCCTATCTGAGACAATACTTTCAGGTAGTCCATGTAACATGTAGACCTGATTTAAGAACACTTCAGCAATAGTGAGGGTTGTATAGGGGTGAGAGAGTGAAATGAAATGACTATACCTGGTTAGTCTATCAACTACTACCAGTATAGTGTCCTTCCCATTAGACCTTGGAAGCCCTTCTATAAAATCCATGGATATATGGCTCCATGACTGTTTTGGGATGGGAAGGGGCTGCAATAGCCCAAGATAAGGAACTTTCTCTTCTTTATTTCTTTGGCATACATCACAGTGTCTGATCCACTATTGGATTTGATTCTTCATAGAGGGCCAGTAGAAGAATTGCTTGGCCCTTTGGTAACTGGCATTCATGCCAGAATGACCACCTTGTTGAGTGGCATGAAGTTCTTCCATGACTTTAATTCTTATGCCACTCTCAGTTCCCAAATAAATCTTCTTCTTTCTGTACAAAACCTCATTTCTGTACTCCCAGTCTCTCCCCTCTTGAGGATTGATTAAGGTTTCAGCTATGATTTGTTGTGCTTCTGAATCACCTTCATAGCTGTTGATTACCTCTATGACCCAAGCTAGAGTGAAAGTGCTGATGGCATTGCATTCCTCCTTCCTTGATAGTGCATCAGACACTTTGTTTTCACTACCTTTTTTGTAGTGAATTTCAAAATCCATCCCCATCAATTTAGTTGTCCACTTTTGTTGAGCTGAAGTAGTGACCCTTTGTTCCATCAGGAACTTTAGACTTTGGTGGTCAGTCTTGATGATGAAATGAGACCCTTCCAGGTAGTGTCTCTATTTCCCAACAGCTGTTGCCAAAGCTAACAGTTTTTTCTCATACACAGACAGCTTTTGGCGTCTTGGTCCTAAGGCTTTGCTCATGAATGCAATAGGCCTTTTGTCTTACATCAAAACTGCTCATATTCCCATGTCAGAGGCATCAGTCTCTATGACAAAGGGTTTTTCCCAGTTTGGCATACTAAGAACTGGAGTGGTGCTCATTGCTCCATTCAGAGCATTGAAAGCTGCCTTGGAATCCTCACACCAATTAAACCCCCATTTTTGCAACATCTTGCAAAGGGGCTTACTTATAGTTCCATAACCCTTCACAAACTTCCTGTAGTAACCAGTAAGTCCTAAGAATCCTCTAAGTTGAGTGATGTTCTTTGGTAAGGGCCAGTTGATCATGTCTTGCACCTTAGCAGGGTCAGCTGCTACTCCCTCATTACTGATTATGTGCCCCAAATACTCCACCCTCCTTTTTGCAAAAGTGCATTTACTTTTATTTACAAATAACTGATGCTCTCTGAGTATTTGAAACATGATTCCTAGGTGTTCTAGGTGGGATTTCAAGTCAGGGCTATAGACTAAAATGTCATCAAAGAACACCAAGATAAATTTCCCAAGGTAAGGTGCAAATATTTTGTTCATCAGTGCCTGGAAAGTGGCTGGTCCATTGGTTAATCCAAAGGGCATTACCTTGAACTCATAAAGTCCAAAATGAGTTCTGAAAGCTGTTTTTGTTATGTCCCCTTGATTAACCCTTATCTGGAAGTATCCAAACCTTAAGTCAATTTTAGTAAAGTACATAGCCCCTTGTAACTCATCTAATAGCTCATCTATTATAGGGATAGGAAATTTGTCCTTGACTGTGATTGCATTTAGCTATCTATAGTCGATGCAAAACCTCCAGGTTCCATCATTCTTTTTGACAAGGAGAACTGGGGAAGCAAACTGACTATTGCTTGGCTGGATGATGCCTTCCTCTAGCATCTCCTTTACCAGCCTTTCAATCTCATTTTTCTGCACATGTGGATACCTGTAAGGCCTCAATTCAAATGGAGCCTTACCCTACTCTAGTACTATCCTGTGCTCATGACCTCTGGATGGGGGAAGCCCTTGTGGTTTTTCAAAAACATCCTCATAATCTGAAATCACCTGACCCACTTCCATAGGAAGCACCTCTTCTGCCTCAGTGCCTATGGTAAGTAGTTGTCCATAGAAGACTTTTTCTCCTCCCTCTGGAGCCTTAAGTATGGTTTCAAACTTAGCAAGCTCTACCTTAAGCTGGTATTTCTCTCCCTTCAATACAATTTCCTCTCCATATTTTTTGAAAGTTAGGCTGGCATCTTGGAAGTTAAACAAGATAGGACTGTAACTGTTAACCAGTCTAATCCCAAAATCATATCACTACTTCCCAAACTCAACACCCTA
The DNA here is from genome assembly GCA_026122235.1 of Vinca minor. Taxonomy (NCBI): domain Eukaryota; kingdom Viridiplantae; phylum Streptophyta; class Magnoliopsida; order Gentianales; family Apocynaceae; genus Vinca; species Vinca minor. The sequence continues at coordinate 11,150,795 of JAOCZM010000011.1, read as the reverse complement.
ACATCCTGCCTAAACACTTTCTCCCCCATTTTCCAAGACAATTTCCTGCACATCCTTGTGCTCCTCATGGTTGCCCCATTAGCAACAGTAATCCTCATAGGCCTACTTGCAGTCTCATAGAGACTCATTTCTTTTACTAGGCTTGCAATCAATAAAACTGCTTGTGCTCCCTGTGTCAATTAAAATGGATACCTTTTTTTTTCTTTACCCAGCCTGGTAACCTATAAGTGTTATGGGATAGCTTTCCTGTCATGGAATTTAAGGATATCTCTCCCTCCTCTCCCTCTTCTACCTCAGTATCAACCTTCTCCTGATTGTACATCAAGTACTCCTGCTCATCACTCTCCCCTTCCAGTTCCTCCACTACTACAATGTTAAGCTCCCTTTTGGGACAGGTATGCCCTGGTGCAAATTTCTCCCCACACCTAAAACACAACCCCTTTTCTTTCCTCCTCTTGTATTCCTCCCCAAACAACCTCTTGAACATCACAGGTTCTCTGGTGTTAGATTTATTTGTCACTCTTGCATTCTTGGCATAAGAAGGTGCTGGCAAGGTCCTATGGGGGTTGTATTGCAATCTGGGGGTGGGTAGTATGCCAGTGGATTTTTTTGTTGGTTTAGACAATGCCTCTAAAGTCTTCTGTAAGTGAATGGCCTTCTCATAGACATCATCCAAAGTGTTGAGATCAAATAGCTTAATCATATGTCTCAATTCATCTTTTAACCCTCCTATGAACACAGATATATAGTAATCCTCAGTAGCATGAGCCATTTGAGTGATTACTATTGACCTTAACTCCTCAAACTTGTCAATATACTCCTCAACTCCTCCTTTTTGCTTAATCTTACTGAATTCTTCCATCAGCTGTTTATCATCAGCTTCCCCAAATCTTTTGCAAACTACTGATGCAAATTATTCCCAAGTTTCATTTGGGTGGGTAGCTATTCTTCCTCTACTCCAAGTGTAGGCCCTGCTCCTAAAATTCAACTTAGAGAGTGTGACTTTGTCTGTTTCCTCTACATTGTGTAAGAGAAAATAGTCTCTGCACCTGCCCCTCCACTCTCTAGCCCCTTCACCATTAAAAATGGGAAATTCTAATTTAGGAGCCTTATAGTCTATCCTTCCCTCTCTTCTAGGACCTACGTTGTTTCTGTTTTGTCCTGAGTCAATGGTGATAGTAGGAGAGCCATATACAGGCCTATTCCCAATCACCACACTATTCTGGCCAGCCTCTTGCTTGCCATCCCTTCTCTCTACCCTAGTAGTGTCTTGGAGGGTAGTGTTGATGCTGTTAATACTGGCAGTTAACTGCATCATTTGTCCTATCATGCGTTCCACTTGTTTTTGTAGGTTCAGTTGACCTCTAGACAGATCTTTTATCATGTATTTGTTTTCTTTCTGTCCTAGACTCAATTGATCGGTAGCTTTCACTTGGTTCTCCAAGGCTTTATGTATATCTTGAGTCTCATCATCTAGTTTCTTAAACCTATCAGTTTCCTTGTTCTCAGGTGGGATATCTTCCTTATTCTGATTTCTGGTGTTAACCATCTTCACAGGTATAGGAAAATTGCTCTGATACCAATTGTGACCCCTAAGGATATCAGGAACAAGACTCAATCTAATACCAGATAACAGCTAAGAGACTTCCAAGTCTCAATCAACACAAGCAGTTTAAATGAATCAATAAGAAGCAATAGCAATATATGTATTCACTTTCCCCAAAACAGTCTCAATACATAAGTTAATAAGATTCAAAATACTGATACTTCAATAACTAAGAGCACAACTCCAGTCTTAACTAACAAGCTGAACTTAAGGAATTTAACAGAGAATTAGACAAACTCAGATTATCTCCCCGAAGCTGCAGTTGCACATCAACACCCTGAAGCAGAGAACCAGAAAGAGGAAGAAGATCAGAGAAGAGAAGAAGTATGGCGGATTGAAGATAAGAAGTGATAAGGTCGAAGGAACTTACAAGAAAAGAGAAATGGCAATGGCCACTTTGGTGATATATTTCTAGATATCCTTTCCATTGCTGGCTCTTTCTATTTATACCTAGGGTACACTCCCCCAAAAGGATCATGTCCCTTCAGCTGCTATTTCCTGACACTGCCCTTGGGAATCAACGGTTGATCCTCGAAGATGCCTCCTCTGCCAATCAAATGATGGAGCCCAGAAAAGCTATGAAGATCTCTCTCCCTTTTTATCCTTCAGCCAATCCGAAATAGATATAACCCAAACTGTGTCGTTTTGGAGACTGTCTCATTTAATAGGACGACACCGTTTAGGCTCAGTAGTGGGTTAATTAAATTCCCAAATCTATTTAGCCCTAATTACTTTAATCGATTTTCCCTCCTTTATTGCTTTTAAAAATGATTTCCTTTTTATTTTTCAAAACCTGACAGGGTATTCCGCCGGAGAACATGGAGGATCCAAGATCTGATCCTCAAGATTACGAGGATTTGGTCGATCAACGATCTGATCCCCAAGATTGCGAAGATTTGGATATGGATATCCTATTTTTTCGTCTCAAAATGTTGAGCATCCAGCTAATACGGGTGCTCTCGCCTCGACCCGCGAACAACCAGATATTATCCGTGAAATCCTACCAGGTGCATCAACTGGGCCTGCACAGGACCATCTCACGGCCTGCCTGTAGAGCCCAATAGCAGGAGTCTTTTAAATGAATTTTTAGAATGCCTCACCAGAAGAGGAGAGAGTAACTCTAGAAAGGGAGTCAAATTAAAGCATGCCTCATGCGCGGCGGAGGCTTTTAAATGAATTTAATATGGTAAATATGGGACTTAGATTAAGCGTTGAATTGCCCGCGGTGCTTCAAAGATCAGCTCCGGTCCGTTCTATAATAAATTATGTGTTGCCTGAAACTTTTTTTCAGCTGCCAAACTAAATGCACCAACGGCCCTCCCTTCCCCCTTCTCAGATCGTCAATCAATATTTGTAAGTTTCCGACATTTTAATAAACTCATCAAAGCGACCACATTAAAAGGACTAGCTGAAACGACAACGAAAGAAGAATGTGCATCGTTAGAATCATAAAATATTGAGATTCTGAACACAGGACATTTCGACGCTTTGGCAAATACTCAATTGGAATATGAGTACGATGATTTTACTCTTGTCCGCTCACGTAAGGGGAAGAAAAAAAACCATAAAAACTCCTGCGGAACATCACATGAAAACTAGGTATAAACCATTTAAAAGTGGTTAGTTTTGGCAGTTGAGATGGTTTCCTTTGGAAATTTACGCATATTAGAAATTTTAGTCGGACGCAGTAGTGGATTTATTTTCATCTCATATTCGAGGCAAGTTTATGTCCCCCTCTTTGTATACGGTTTCTTGTTTTACTTTCACTAAATATTAATTTAATTTTTTCACCAAAGTAGCTAACAATATTATGTGACATTTTACGGGGGATTGAATTTCCTTTCCCAATTTCAAAAATTAAAAACAAAATTATTTTTCCTCAATAATGGCTTTCGATTCCTATGATAGTTGCCAAACTTTTCGAAGATAATGAAGGAAGCTCAAGGTATGGAGAATTCACAGGATGAATTACAGCATGGATCAGTATGAGAATGAGAAGACTTATCAAGAATAGGAAAAGGAGGATTAACAACAGGTTCCTTACTAGAAAACAAATCATCAAAAGATGTAATAGAACCTGATGTTAAAGAGGACTCAGGACTAGAATCTGAATCAGAATCAATAAAAGGAAAAACATGCCCTTGAAATAAAACATGTCTAGAAACAAAGAGAAGTGTAGTATCACACTCAAGTAATATAAAGCCTTTAGATGTGGATGATTGCCCCAAATAAACACATCTTTTTCCTCTTGGATCAAACTTCCCTCTCCCATGCTCAATAGTACAAGCATAACTCAAACATCCAAAAACTCTCAGATTGACATAACTAGGAGACTGAGAATATAATTTTTCATACGGTGTTAAATTTTGAATTATGGGTGAAGGAGCCAAATTAATGAGATAAGTAGCATGCTTAATGTAAAAACCCCAATAAGATAAAGGAACATTGGATTGAAATCTTAGAGATCTAGCAACATTTAACAAGTGTTGATGTTTCCTTTCTACTAAACCATTTTGTTCAGGAGTATATGGACAAGATGTTTGATGGAGAATGCCTTTTTCTGCATAGAATTTTGTCATGAAAAATTCACTGCCATTATCAGTTCTCATGGCTTTTATCTTGACAGAAAATTGAGTTAAGATAAACTCATAGAAAGAAGTAACAGTAGAGGCAACCTCTGACTTTGATTTAAGTAAAAAAAATCTGTGACTGGTTTTTGTTTATTTTTAGGAGAGTCCTTGATTTCTTGGAGGTTTAAGAAGCAACATACAGTATCTCGCAGCTCAGCTGAAGCTGAGTATCGTGCCATGGCTATGATAGCCTGTGAGATACAATGGTTGATTCATCTCTTAGAGGATTTTGGAATATATCAAACTCATGTTGTCCCCTTGTTCTGTGACAGCCAAAGTGCACTCCATATTGCTGAGAATCCCGTCTTTCATGAACGTACAAAACACATCGAGATTGACTGCCATGTAGTTCGAGAAAACTTCTTGCAGGTGTACTTAGACCACTTCCAATTGCTTCAGCAAAGCAATTAGCTGATATTTTCACTAAGACATTATCTACTGTTCATTTCAATTTCTGATACAACATGATGAGAACTTATATACGGATCCTTTAAAGAATGATGAGGTTTGGGTAATGTCTAAAAGGAGATATAGGAGGCAAGATTTAACATCACATCACTCATTTTGGAGGCCCAAAAGACTCAAAAGAATGAAGACTATCATCAACTTGGATAAACATTAAATTCAGCTTTGTGACAGCATGGTGTAGTAAGTTGCACGACAATTTAGGACTTCATAAAGTCTTGGTTTGGTTAACCTCTACAAGGGTCCAGCTTGTGGGGGGGGTTAGAAGATAACGAAGGAAGCTCAAGGTATGGAGAATTCACAGGATGAATTGCAGCATGGATCAGTGCATTCGACTTGGCACAATCGTGCAAGGAGGAAGACTGAAATTGATGACTTTATACCTTTGGGTTGGATAGATTATATATTATATTGGGCTGTGTAATTGGGTTCATCATTAGGCCCACAGTAATATTAATAAAGGTTGGGATGTTAAGTCCAGCCCATTAGCTATTCAGTCTTCTATTTCTATATATAAAATGCGTCGTCTAGTTTAGGATATTTTTCCATTCCAGCTCAGCAAGTTTATTAGGAACAGTTACCAAATGGATATCTATAAATATCCTATTTCCATTTCTGTAAAAGAACAAGTTCAAAATATAAAATCAAAAGAAGTATTTTTCTCCAAAGTTTTCTCTGCAATTTCAATAAAACTCAATACGACTACTTCTCTTTTTTCGCAATGAATGTGAAGTTGTCTTTAGAAGTCTGCTGGTAGCCATGTTCTTGGAAATAATTACTGAATTAGGATAATTTTGGATGGTATTAATTAGGGTAGTGATAATGCCAGAGCAAGAATCCTCTTGCAAGAGCAATTTACGTGCATGTGACAAAATTACCCCTCTAACATATTAACTAAATCTTTTAATTATTTTTTTTTTATTTTCTCTCCCAATATTTTCTCTCTATACTGGCATGATCTTTCTCTCTCCCCTAGATTCTTTCCTTATTTTTCTCTCAATCTCTCTATTTTCATATGATTTTTGTTTCCATATCTGTTTTTTTTTTCCTTTCTCTGTTTTTTTTTCCGTTTTTCTTCTCTCCATCTCCAAGTGATTTTGTTTTCTTCTCTATTCTTCTCTTTCATTATCTCTTCCTGCTCTTTTGTCTAACTTTGAATTATATATATATATATATATATATATATATGTCCATATAATTTTCAACTATTTTCGGTAAAAGAGGTAAATTTTCTTATTTTTATTGAGCTTTCGATTTTATATTGTTGTTGAATGATTCAATCCAAGAAAATGATCTATTCAGTGAGGAAATTGAGATAAGAAAACAAAATCACTTGGAGATGGAGAGAAGAAGAAAAAATGAAAAAAAAACGGAGAGAGGAAAAAACGGAAAAAAAAAACAGATATAGAAACAAAAATCACGAGAGATTGAGAGAAAAATAAGGAAAGAATGTAGGGGAGAGAGAAAGATCAGGCCAGGATAGAGAGAAAATAGAAAAAATAATTAAAAGATTTAGTTAATATGTTAGAGGGGTAATTTTGTCACATGCACGTAAATCGCTCTTGCAGGAGGATTCTTTCTCTAGTATTATCACTACCCTATTAATTACCGTAACAGAAGGAACAGCTTTGGAAAAGTCAAGCACATTCTTGGGAAAATTCTAATCGGTCCCACAGCCATCTCACATTAATTTAGGTGGGACCTACTTTACAGGTAGACTCTACATCAACTCATGTAAGATGATTGTGAGCCCGTTCTACCAAGACAGTCCCATGCCAAAGTGACCCACATTCTTGGATATCAAAATAGTAATAAAGCAATTTTATGACTCGGAAATCATTATTTCTTTCTGGACTTGGGCTTGTATTAAACATCATCTCAAATATGAGATATGACATGGTGAATTTCATTTTTATTCTTGTAAATGCCTTGCAGTATCAAGTTCATTCTTCAACTTTCAGAAATGCCAACCTCGTGCCTAGAAATAGTTCATAGTGTTAAGTTTGTACCTACAATTTCAGGCATGTCAACCCCTGTCTCTAAAATGGCCGTCTTGTTCCAAAAAAGTCTCTTCGTCGTTGACTAACTCTATACTAACAAAGATTAAGTAAAAAATTTAAATTCCATAAACGAAATTCAAAATCATACTGCAAAAATATATATAAAAAAATTTCTACAGATCGCAACATCGCTTGATATGGAGATTAACATTTCTAAAATTTCAGGAACGAACTTGATATTGTGAGCCATTTATAGGGACATGGTTGACATTTATGTAATTTTAGGGACGAACTTGACACTGCAAGCCATTTACAGGTACGGAATTGACATTGTGAGCCATTTCTAGGGACGATATTGGCATTTACAAAATTTTAAGAACGAAATTGACATTACGAGCTATTTACAGGGACCAAAATGAAATTCACCCTTAAATTTCACAAAAAGAAAATTATTTGTGAATAAAGACAAGGATCAATTCTGAAATTAAAATTTTAAAATCGTGTCCAAAAACATTGTTTTAAGTAATTCTAGGGGCGCTGTCAATTATCAAATTGCCAAAATCTTAATGCATATCACGCCACAGCTTGTGAAAGTTGAACGTTGTATCATATGCACCATGTAACATTTCTATGTAAAGTTCTTCTTATTGAAATTTATTTTATTAATCTTAAATTTAATAAAATTGTAATGTACAGACAGAGCACCAAAAAGAAAATCTATTTCGTACTTAAGTTCTCTTTATTGAAATTCTCGATCTCAAATATATTTCCTTAGCATCATCACTTGTTTTTGTAATCTAGAAGTATAAATTTGATGGTTAAACTATTATTTAGTTACAACCATTTTAAAATTTCCTTAATAAAGTTTGGTAGGACACATCATTAATAAATAATAAAAAAATTCTATGTGATCAAATAAAAGGGTCAAAGTGTATGTCTTGTTTCATGCATGCTATATAAAGATTCCTCTTTTCTCTACAACTTTTTTTCTCTCTTCTGGAGATGAAAATAATATATATATATATATTGTTTATAAATAAATATAAAGATGACAGATCATTTACCTTAAAAAACATGAGAGGTCACTATCAAACTAAAACTTTAGCTTTTGAATTTTGTAGGAAGAATATAACAATTTGAACCACAGACTTCGATTTTGACTATTGTTACGATTAATGTAAACATGAGAGGTCACTATCAAACTAAAACTTTAGCTTTTGAATTTTGTAGGAAGAATATAACAATTTGAACCACAGACTTCGATTTTGACTATTGTTACGATTAATGTACCTATGTTTTCAACGTTAGGATCATGAACTAATTTTAAACTTAAGCTATTATGCAGTGTATATATAGACACCAACAGTACAAATTAATTTAATTAATAAGAATCATATTTCTATCTATTCTATCACTCCTCTCTCTCTCTCTCTCTAAAACCGTTTTCTTCAACCACCATTTGAGCTACAAGAAATTTAATCTTACTCTTAAATTACCCAAAACTATAAGAAATTAAGCCTTTAGAAGTAACTAATATCCATTGAGGAGAAAAAAAGACAAAAGAAAAAATTTCTTTTGAGTTTAATTGTAATTTATTTAAGTTACATTAAGTTAAGGGTCGTAGCATTTTCGTCCTTTTGTTTTTATTAATGTAATACAAGTCTATTGACCGTCAATCAGCTGTTAAAATGGATGGCATTTATTTGAATGTAATGATATTAATATCCATATCTTTTATTTTGTGATCACTATCTTATTTTCTTTCATTTATTTGCACAAAATTACTCTCAAACCAGTTATTTCAAAATATTACACTCAAAGATAGAAATTTAAACTCAAACCCTAGCCTTCGTCTATTTTTCGTTCAAATCACAACGGCGTTGTCACCGTCAAATGTATTTTTCCACTAACCACAACACAAATATCTCTCGTGGTCGTCATTAAAACTCTCTCCCTCCATTTGTTGCAACCCATTACCGCGTGACTACAACCAAATTTTAATTTGCAGATCTTTCCTCTGCCATTATTGCCGCCTAAGAGACCCTTGTAGTTAACAGGGGAAGCGGTGATAATTTTTGCATGTTTACTCTTTTTTTTCTTTTAATGAAGTTTTTATGCATGTTACTATATACATTGTATTAAAAACTAGGATGATATTAGTTAGAGTTTTTAAAAAAGAAAAATGTGAAAGAAACTAAAGGAAAAAAAAGTACTTGATAGAACCTTTTATTTTTGTCCTAGAAAATTTTCAAATTTAAAACTCAAAAACTCGAATGAGTTGATTTTATTGATGGGAACAGATTGAAAATTTTCCAAATTAATAGTAGCGAAATGTAAAAATATGAACAAGAGTAACAAAGTATTTTTTCGCTGTTTTAATCTAGATTTAATGAAATGTACCCCCAATTGCATGAATTAATACCTAATGAACTAAAATGCTAACCCCTTAACTTAATTGTAATAAAGTACAATTTATCATTTCCTTTTTATAACTACTTGTAAGTATAAACAATTAATTATACATTGCTACGTCAGAACTTAATTATATCCAAATATGGAAGAAGGAATAGGCCCACTGAATGACGTAGAAATTTGAACCGCTAGCATCAAAACCGGATAAAACGTGAAAATCCAATGATATGAATTGAGATGTGACAAATACTATTATAATATTCATAAAAAAAAAAAAGACAAATACTATTATAATAATAATTGTAAAACTGTTTCTTATTCTATGAGTGGACGCGGAAAATGAAGATCATGCAACCACTAAACTTAAACAAAAGTGCAGAAATATGCATATTTTATTAAGGTAATAACCTCAGCTTTGGTAAGAGATTAAAACCATGAAAACAAACTCCGCATCTACAAAGCTTTTTTTTGCAGTACTGTTACAACACCTACAATGGTACACATTGCACAATCGTAACTTTTACAAACTACCACGTTACTTTCAAAACATATTATGAGAAAAAAACTACTTTGCCTTAAAAACTCCAATACTACAATTCATTGTCATTTTCTTTTTTGCTTTCTTTCTCTTGATCATGTGAATGCTGGAGTTGGCATATTTTCTTTATTTCAAGCCATTTTGCCTGAAAGAATATAGCAAAGGTCAGTGCATGAGACTATTTGCATGAAAAATTAACATAATGCAGAAAGGAAATATGTGTTCTTTATAGTAGGAGCTTACCATATAATTATGATGGCATTTCTCAGTGGTGATAAGGAGGAGGAGGAGAAGAGTAGATGTAATGGTGGGGTGGTGGAGACTTGTAAACTGGAGGTGGTGGTGGGGAGGTGTATTTATAGGGTTTCTTTGGTGGAGGAGGAGGAGGAGGGGACTTGTAAACTGGGGGTGGTGGTGGGGGAGATTTGTACTTGTAGGGATTCTTTGGTGGTGGTGGTGGAGGCGACTTATAGACTGGAGGAGATGGTGGCGGATAAATGTGGACCGGAGGAGGTGGTGGAGGGGACTTGTATTTGTATGGTTTGTGTGGTGGTAGTGGAGGAGGAGACTTATACACTGGAGGTGGAGGTGGTGGTGATTTATACACTGGAGGTGGTGGAGGTGAGTTGTATTTGTAGGGTTTATGTGGTGGTGGAGACTTGTACACTGGAGGTGGGGGAGGAGACTTGTACTTGTAGGGTTTATGTGGTGGTGGTGGAGACTTATAGACTGGAGGAGGAGGTGGTGGTGATTTGTAAATTGGATGAGGTGGTGGTGGAGACTTGTACTTGTAGGGTTTCTTATGTGGTGGTGGTGGTGGATACTTGTGCAATGGTGGTGGTGGAGGTGGAGACTTGTAAACAGGATGATGAGTTGGTGGAGGGTACTTGTGCACTGGTGGTGGAGGAGGAGGAGGAGACTTGTAATGGTATGGAGGAGAAGGTGGTGGTGGATACTTGTGCAATGGTGGTGGTGGAGGTGGAGACTTGTAAACAGGATGATGAGTTGGTGGAGGGTACTTGTGCACTGGTAGTGATGGAGGAGGAGGAGACTTGTAATGGTAAGGAGGAGAAGGTGGTGGTGGATACTTGTGCAATGGTGGTGGTGGTGGAGGTGGAGACTTGTAGACAGGATGATGAGTTGGTGGAGGGTACTTGTGCACTGGTGGTGGTGGAGGAGGAGGAGACTTGTAATGGTAAGGAGGAGAAGGTGGTGGTGGATACTTGTGCAATGGTGGTGGTGGAGGTGGAGACTTGTAAACAGGATGATGAGTTGGTGGAGGGTACTTGTGCACTGGTGGTGGTGGTGGTGGTGGTGGAGGAGGAGACTTGTAATGGTAAGGAGGAGAAGGTGGTGGTGAATACTTCTTGGGTAGTGGTGGTGGAGGAGGAGATGAATAGTGATAGAAGTTTGCTGTAGTTTCTAAAGCCAAGCTAAGGGCCACAACTACCGCTAGTAGAGTGGCAAGGGGAGAATATACCCTTGAACCCATGTTTGGCTTTTGCTTGTGTTCTCAAAATAAGAGATCCTTTTATCTCTTTATATAGTTTTGTTTTTAACCCAATTGATAAAAAAAAAATAATGGTTAAATTTTAAACATGGTAAAATCTAGGAAATTAACATTGTAAAAAAGAAAAGAGAGAGAGAGAGAGAGAGAGAGAGAGAGAGAGAGAGAGAGAGAGAATGTTGTTTAGAAGATTGGGTTGCATGTAACTTAGGTATCAATTTGATTAAGAGTTGGTATAAATTTTATTTGCTGGTATTTGTTTGCTAGCGTTTGCAAACTCAGCAAAGGAATATAATAAATTATGTGAGTACTGTTATTCAACCCTTTTCATGCAATAATTCATGCATATAAAAGTGTCTTTTATGAGATCTTGATGTTCTATGTCTATACATACATTCTGGAAAACTTATGTAAAAAAGAAAAAAGAACAGCTAGAAACTTCTCATTTTTTCTTCTCTCTTGCTTACCTTGGAGTTTGTTCTTTGGTTATTAAAATAATAAGTTGTTATAAGAATTTAATTTGCTCAGTGAATTTAAGTTATTTTTAATATAGGAGCACTTTATATGGGTGAAAATCGTTCCTTTAAAAGATGTATCTTGAATCAGTTCCTAGATTATAAGTTATACTCATTACACCAAACTTTCTCAATGATGCCCAAGTCCTCATTACCAGCTATCTATGACAAGATGAGATTCCTCAATAGAGTTTGAATGGCAAACAATGTCTCATGGGTTGATTGGTATGGAAGGATCGAATCCGCTTCAATGTCGAGGGGCAACGAAAAGCAACATCAAGATGTTACTGATAAGGCGTAGAGAATCCATCAACTAACACCGATAAAGACTATTGAAAGACGGATTTTGCGTCAGTAACAGAATCTTGAACCTATCAGAATCACCGGGAGCGACACCCGAACTTGGTTGCACAATACCTTTGGGAAAACCAAATTTCAATACGGGAGAGACCTTGATACCATCGACCTTACCCTAAGTGGGTTGATATGATCAATTCCCCCGACCTAGGAATTTCAAGTTCCCATAATTCACTAAATTCTCTACTGAAGATGATCATTCAATAGTAGAACACATATGTCAATATCTAACCTAGTGTGGAGAAGCTGATGAGACCGATTTTCTTCAGTTAAAACTCTTTCCTTATTCCGTGACAAGAAAAGCTTTTGACTTGTATAACTGATTACCAGCTAATTCGGTCATTCATCGGAACAACTAGATGAGATTTTCATCAACAATTCTATAAGCCTCCAAAGAAGATGTGATGCACCAATCTTACCCACTTGACATAGAAAGCAGGGAAAACTACGCCTCAGTACTTGAAGAGATTCAAGGTCGTGAGGCACCAATGTATGATCCAAATTCCAGAAACGGAAATATGTTTAGGTTATATCATCTGGGATTACTAACTTTGAGGCCATAAAAGTATTCAGCGGTCAGCACTTCAAAGATTTCTTTGACCTAAGCATAAGGGTGGTTGAGTACGAGATGCTCATTGAAGGGGAACTCGATGGAAAAACTTGCCCGAGAAGAAGGAATCCATTCAAGGAAGTCAATTGTGGTGTTTTGTTTATCCATGATGATGAAACTCGCTACGAAGATGTCACAAATATGGAAATTGTCAATTAGAAACCTTACACATGTAAGGCTTTGGTGCATCCGACGAAGATTCAAGTACTTAAACCCGGAACCGTAAGAAAGTATTTGAGGATGATAAAAATATATATCTTTGACATCACCAATACGGATGATATCTTCAACCATCTGGCAGATGATGGCATAATTTAAGTTCTCAAATGGACACTGACAGCCATCGGCTGAACAAACTACCCGGTAAGTATTATGGAACCTTCTCTCATACTATCAACAACTATGTCATCTTCAGAAGTAGGGTCCAATACCTATTTCACAAAGGAATATTGGAGTTTGCCGATAAAGTATTGTCTGGAGTTGAGAAAAGCTCCTTACAAAACTGGGTTAAAATCAATACGGTTGATCCACGTCCCTAAGTGAATCTCTTTCGCCCAAGAATGTAATACTTTGTCTATATGCATAAAATTATATCGAGAGTATTTTAAAAATGTTTTTCTCAGCTTCACAGCCTCAATATTCACTTCATGATTTCGGCAAAAACCCATCTGTCACTGTGTATGTCCTCATTCATGTACCCAAATCAATCACAATTCACCATATGTATATATAATTGGAAAAATGTATATATGACGAATTCTGGTTGGTTGGGTACATGAATGGGAATATACACGGGGACATACGATTTTCTTACCTGATTTCCGTTCACTTCCCCTATCCCATTGGGTAAGTAAGATCCTCTTCTATTCCCTTCCCCTGTCCCATTTCCCAATACGATATATTTTAGGGGTGAAAATCGTGTGTCCCCGTGTATGTCCTTATTAATTTACCCAACTAAATATGTGAACATTTTTTTTAATTACATATATGTTGGGTACATGAATGGAAACATACACGGGAACAGATGATTTTTTGTCATATTTTAGTATCACATAGGGATTTCGAAGGTAAGAAATACAAGATGAATAATGTTAATTCATTTAACTGTAACTAGACACTCCTTTTTTTTTAATATACAATAAAAAAATACATATACAATTCAGAAACGAATAGGGTCCATCTCCAATACTCCTCCCGTAAAAATTACTTTAAAAACAATAAAATAAATTCATAACCGTGCGAGTGTAACGTAACGACTTTTTGGAATATGCATACCATCTCCAGCTAGGAAGCAAGAACAATAATTCTGGTGGGAGTTATGTTAGAAAGTGAGCCTCGAATTGGAATCCAAATGGGAGTGAGAAATGATAATAGACATAATTTCGGTCCAAAAATATTGCATGATGTACGTGCAATGGCGGACTCTGGCGGACCTAGGGTGGGGGCATTTCCCCACAAGCCTTTCCCCAATTTTTTTTATTTATAGTTTTAATTTTACTTTTGTAATATTCCATCTCGTGAGCATTTGTTAGTGTACTCATTTTAAGTCAGTTTTCGATTTGAAATTAGATTATGTGGTTCATGAATTATAGGAATAACACCACTTATATCTTAACAAATTTGGTTAAAATTTTAACAAGTTTAATTGTGTAAATGGACTATAATGTTTATTAAAAAAAATTAACAAACTTAAGTGTAGAAATTTGAAATCTTGTGAAAATTTTAATATATGGTTATTATTAAAGATATTGGTGAAGGTCTGCTTTCTACTCTTGGTGATGAATCTCGTGACTTATCAATGAATGATCAAATGTCGGTAGTATTTCGTTATGTGAAGAATGGGCGGGTATTTGAGCATTTTGTTGGTGTCAGTCATTTATCAAGTACTATCACGAATGAAGAAATTATAGAATATTATCAAAGTATGAAAACGCGTAGAGAACACTTGTAATGAAATATTATATATGTTTTTATATATTTGTTTTGTCAATATTGATTGTATCTCTCCTCTCTTTAAAGTCTGCGTACGCCACTGATGACGGAGGGTAGTGAGGGCAGGAGGTGGACATGGCCCACCTATGAATATATTTTTTGTATAAATAAATCTTTATAATAAAAAATGTCTTAACCCCTAAAAAAATTTAAAATTTAATAGTAGTACTCTCTAACATATAGTTTCATCACGCTAACTTTCATAATATTACTGTTTATTACTCACTCTATTCGGATTTGAATATACAATTTTCAATTTTTGATGTCCAAAATTAAATGTCACAATTTCTAAAATAGAAATAACTTTGATTTGAACTTCCACTAGTAGTCACCTATAATCTAATAAAATTAAAATTCACTAGTATATTGGTCCCGCAAATAGCTATTAACTCTTTTCTAAAAATATACATACATTTAATCAAATATTTTTTTTTATAACTTTCTCATTTTATTTTGAAATATGATCCGTGACAATAGCCACTGCAAATTACTCGATTTTTCTTCATCTTTTAAGTTTTTGTCAATTTTTTTGTCAATTAATTTATCTCTCTTTTTGAGTATAAATATCGTTTAAATTCAGTTGTTTTAATAAAAATATATCTTTCTGCCTCAAAATCGTCTTATAGCGTGAGTGAATTTTAGTTCGGCCACCTAAATTCACGTGGACAACTTTTGCTTAGTATTTTCCCAATAAATATTGACTATTTAGTTTAGCAGTTCATCCTAATATCCTCTATTACGTACATTCTAACTTAGTTAATTACATCATTTGGGGATCCAATGATTAACTTTGACACTCCATTTCTGAAATTAACAATTAGTATACTATATATTATTAAGTTAATTAATTATCACCGACAATCATACGCCTAAGTTAGAGCCAATGCTGCTCCACGGCTCTAATACTAACGTGTTTTCTTTTCCGCTTGCACAATTAACTTTTAGTCATTGTATATAGGGGTGTTCATGCTTCGATTTTATACATTTTTCAAACCGAATATTTTTATACATTTTTCAAACCAAAATGAAATATTCGGTTTGAAAATTTTGAAACCAATCCAAACCATTTAAAATCTCAAACCGATGCATTCGGTTTGGTTTGGATTGGTTTGGTTGCTTAGTTTTGCGAGACACACAAATATTGATTATAAAGTTTTAAAAAAAAAATTTATTTAATTAGTTAGTTGCTAAAAATATTTTAAAAAAAATATGCCTATTATTTTCTCAAGGTAAACACAATAAAGAAAACAAAATAATAAAATATAAATTCTTGGTCTTGATCCTTGCACTTTAAACAAATGCTCCTGGCTCCTATGCGGAACACACTCCTAGCCATCGGATGAGATTTTTTAACGGCCCAGATCTGGAGAGAGAAACGTTTTTTTTTTAATATTTTAAGACCAGCCGCAACTTTTCTCTCTCCAGATCTGGGCCGTTCAAAATCTCATCCGACGACTGGGAGTGTTCCGCAGGTGCGGAATTTTGCCTGTTCCGCACCTGAGCCGGACTGTAAACAAATTACTTTAAAATCATCCTACAAGAAAAAAGAAAAACACAAAAATTACATAATTATTAGTTCAAAATAGTGAAATACAATAAAATCTTTTGGTAAATCTAAAATCGCATATCAAATGATGACTTTTTAATCTCTTGGTTTAACACTTGAAGAACTTGCACTTGAAAATTCTAGAATAAGATACAAAAGTTAGCAATTATACTAGAAATCATTTTAAGGAAAAATATAGTTTATTGCAAAAAAGTCCTTTAATATATATTATATTATATATTATATATATTCGGTTTGGTTTGGTTTGGTTTATAATCTTTTTTAAACCAAACCAAAAAATCGGTTTTAATTTAGCTCAAATCAAAACCAGTCCAACGTACCACTCAAACCGAAAATTCGGTTTAGATTGGCTTGGATCGATTTGGATTGGTCTGGTCTATTTCAGTTTTTCTTGAATACCCCAAATTGTATATGAGATTTGACAATTGATTCTTTTAAAAAAAAAATAAAGAATGTATATTCTTTTTTGGAGAACACTTTTTTTTTTTTTAAGAACATTTATTTTTTAAAAGAGTGAATACTTATCAAGTAAAGAAAGAATATGTGTTCTTTTACAATTAAAAAAATAAATTAACAATTAAAATTTGTTTCGCACATAACGAACCGGAGTGATGCTGCTCACGCAATCAATCATGCACTTGAGATCCGACACACTATGTATAGTAATAGTTGCATTTTGTATTCTTTTTCTTCTTATAGTAATTGTCCACCACAATTTGGTTTGGACCATTATAGGAGGATATTTGACTACCACATCAGATGTACTAATCGATGAGATTAGTATTAAGGTTGGTGATACTGTTAGAGCCAAAAATATCCTGCCAGAGCAATCTGTTATTGAATGACAGGACTACCCTTTACATGAACTGGTCAAATATTTTTCTCAATCAAATTCTTTATTCTCTCACCTCTCTAACACGTGACTACTCCGTTTCCCCTCTTCTCCCTTTCCTTTTCTCCATCTTATTCTCTCCCCCTAACCAGGTCTATTCTTCTATTTTATAAAAATTGCATATTCAAAATTCTTAATGAGATTTGTGTGTTCACGTATCCTGCAATTCTTAGGAACAGAAACCGACACATGAGGAGTATGAGAGCAGGGACGAAGGCAGAAATCATGGTTTTGAAACTCGGACCGGACCGGTCGGACCTCCGAGCGGTCCGATTAGGTGACAAACCCGTTCACGCTGAAAACCGCTCTAATTTCATTGACCCGTTTGACCCGGACCGATCGACCTGGAAATCGGAACGGTTTTGGAAAAACCGGCCGGGTCACAAAATGCATTTTTTTTTTAATTTTTCTGTATAAAAAAAAAAAGGAAAAAAAGACCCAATATATATGATTGTGATTTTAGCTTGTTTGGAGATGTTATTTAGAGTTGTAGACTAAATGGATGATTTTGTTATTTGACTTTTATTATCAGGATTTGTGAGCTGTGATTGAATTCTTAAATATTGTGGTTATTTGGAATGTTAAATATTGTTCTTGCTTGGATTGAGGAGGTTGGAGTGGATTTGATTTTTTCTTTGTGATTTTCATGAAAGTTTTCCTCTTTTTCTTGATCAATAAGTGTAATTCTATTCACATTTTGTAGAAATTTTGTATGTAAATTAATTTACATAGAATTTTGTTAGATATCTAAGAATAAGAAATGTTAATATTCAGGTTTATATCAACAAGATGTTTATTTGGAAAATTTTACATTAACCTTATTTTTTATTAATAAGTATATATTATATATTTTTTTAATATTTATGACGTCACCGGGTTGATGAACGGGTTGATGACGGTCCGACCAGTGACCCGTGACCCAGTAACTTTTCTGGGTCGATGCCCGGTCCAGGTTTCAAAACCTTGGCAGAAATTTAGTGTTGAGTGGCGAAACTACTACACTATATCGAAATACATATAAAAACGGCAAAAAAAAAAATCTTAGTGGGCGAAACTGATAAAAAAATTCAATCTACATATAAAATTACTATTTCTAATAATATTTTTAAAATTTTAGTGGTCTGTCTTCGTCCCTGTATGAGAGATGAATAAGAGAGAGAAAAGGAAGGGAGAAGAGTGGAATCGGGAAGAGTCACGCGGGAGAGAGGAGAGAGTAGAGAGAATAAAGGGATTTGATTGAGAAACAAACTGGATAGAAAATTTGACCAGTTAATGAAAAGGGTAGTTCTGTCATTTTATTACAAATCACTCTGGCAGGATGCTTATTGCTCTTGCAGTATCACTACCCTAGTATTAATGCCGTGTAATAGTGAAATAGATTTATTAAGAAAGTAGTAGGGGTGTTTTTTACCAAACCAAACTGATTCAAATCAATTTTTTGGTTTGAGCGGTGTATTTGACTGATTTTGATTTAGACTAAATTAAAATCGAGTTTTCAGTTTGGTTTAATTGTTTTTATAATCCAAACCGAATATATTTAATATATATATATATATATAATTGTAATAAAACATATTACACTTCTTATTTATATCATGACAAGTGTTAAAGTAAGAGATTGAAGAGTTGTAGAAAAAATTGTAATAAAACTTATTAAACTTCTTATTTATATCATGACAAGTGTTAAAGTAAGAGATTTAAGAGTTGTAGATGGTTTTAGATTCACTTAAAATTTTTGTTTTACTTTGAAATTAATAATTGTGTAATTTTTGTATTTTTTTTTATCGTAAGATAATTTTTCAGTAATTTGTTTGAAACTCAAGAAATCAACACCAAGAATTTATATTTCATTAATTTGTTTTTTTCTGTTAACTTGTGAAAAATAATAGACATATTTCTTTATATTTTAGTAGATATGAAATTATATAAAAAAAAAAATTATTTTTATTCTATATTGAAATTCAAGAATCAAGAATTTTTATTTCATTATTTTGTTTTGATTGTGTTTTTTAATTTGTGAAAACAATAATCATATTTCTTTATATTTTTAGCAGCTAAGTAATTATATTAAAAAAATTATTTTATTTTTACTTTATAATCAACATATTTTATATCTCTCGAAAACCGAACAACCAAATCAAACAAAATCAAGACGATACAAACTGAATGCATCAGTTTGAGATTTTGAATGGCTTAGATTGATTTTAAAATTTTCAAAAGAAATATTTTGGTTTGTTTTAAAAGATGTGTAAAATAGAATCAACCCAAACCATGAATACCCCCTAGGAAATATGGAAAATAGTAAAAGTTCTGCTAAAATATAAATATTTAATTTTACACAAAAATTACTATTGTAGGATTGAAATGGCATCATTTAGGAATAGTAAAAAAGATAGACAAGATGTCTAAATTCATGACATAATAAAACTTGGTAGGTCCAAGTTAGCCACTTTAGGTAGTGCAGGTGCGAAGCCTTCGACTGCAGAGATCTCAATATAACAAATTTTAAAAAGTTATATATATATATATTAATTTAATTATTTCGAACACAATAGTTAATATGCGAATTTATACTATTATTTCTTTTTCAACTAAATTAGTATCAACTCCAACTATTCATCTTATTTATTTAATTATTTTCTCATTTTTTTCATGCCAATTTTATTCTCTCCTCTTTTTACTTGGCTAACATCAGTCAAATAACATTATTTTATTTTTTCTTATATTTCAGAATTTTTAAGTACATTTTGGAGAATAACAAATTATAATACATTTGTAATAATTTATTTATTTATTTTAATATGTACATGAAAGTTCATTGCTTCGTTTATATATAATTTTATTTTAAAATTTAGCACATGATCTCAAAATGGTTGAGGGGATTTGACTATGACCTTAGGTGTTAGGAGTACGTTGAGAAAATATTTACTTATTTGTTCCTCGAAAATAAAAAATAGAAAGAATATATATCTTCTATCTTCAAGTCCTTTCCACATGTAACTAATTCTGTAATTTTAGTAAATATTTTCGGGTGAAAATCATCTGTTCCCGTGTATGTATCAATTTTTGCTCTCAATCAATCCAAATTTACTCTATAAATATTTTTTTTAATTATATATACAAATGATAAATTGTGATTGGTTAGAGAAATGAATAGAAACATATATGGGGATAGATAATTTTTTTACCATATTTTCACGTGGATGAGCTCATTAACCCCTAAAACAGGGCAAAAAATCTTCATTCCCATTATGTATCCGGTTTTATATCTTAAAAATAGGTCTAGGAATCCTCTGTTTTCATCCGGTGTCACATTTTCTATCCTACCAATAAAAAATGATATGTATTACATTTTTAATTAAAAAATTATAACCTAAAATAAATAGTAAAACCCACAAAAAAAATATAAACTTAACAAATATCTATTCGTAAAGACAAACAAGGGAATACATAACGGGACAAACGATTTTTTGCCATCTTATAGTCAAACTAAAGAAGAGATGTGTCTTTTTCATCACCCAAAAAAAAAAAAAAACGAAGAGATATGTCACATATTTAGTTGTTTACGTTACGATTTATGGTATTTTGGTTTGGCATTTTCTACTTTCCAAAATGGGCAAAAAAATCATTTGCCCGTATATGTCCTCATTCATTTACTCAATCAATCACAATTCACTATATGTATATATAATTGAAAAAAATATTCACATAGCGAATTCTAATTGGTTGGGTATAGAAATATGGACAGACACGGAGTCAGACGATTTTCACCCCCAAAATGTAGTACTGCTGAATTTCAGGATTCTATACATTAAGTCTTAGAAAAAATCATCATTCCTGATCTTCTCATGGCTGTCTCAACCATTAAGAATTCATAATTTGAACATTCCCACTAAATCCGTATACACGTAGAGAATTATAAATGGTTAAAACATATATATAAACACCAGTTGAGAACAATCGATCTTTTCCCATAGTCCAACACACTAGAGACATTTCTCCATCAATCATCAAATCTTCATCTTTGTTGTCCACATTTTCCACCATTGAACACGGAGAAAAAAAACAAATCCTTGAGAAAATATGTCAAGTCTTCCCAAAAAAAGGAAACTATAGTACAACTAAATAATTATGATAAAAAAAAGCTTTAAAATTTACATTTTAGGCCATTTTAATAACTACAAGGTTCTTGTGCTGTCAAATTAGTACCGATTACAAACTTTTTAGAGTGGAATCCGGCCATCCTTTGCACGGGTTAACATATATGATTACTCGAAGAGAACACACCGTAACACGGGTGAAAAATAATTTGTTCTTGTCTATATTCTCATTTTTGTACCCAACTAATTAAAATTCGTTATGTGAATATTTCTTCCAATTATATATACACATGACGAATTGTGAGTAATTGTTTATATGAATGAGAACATACACGGAAACAGACGATTTTTGCCCCTTAACACTCCAACAACTCTACGTAACATTTCTAATTATAATATTTGTAACTTTTATGGTTTATCAGTTAGACTTTAGGGTTTACGTTTAGTTTATAATACATGTAATAAAAAAATTCATAATTAGAGTGTTGCACTGAGCGTTAAAAATGATTTTTTTGTTTGTTTTTTACCTCACCAAAGGAGGAGCCCATGTAGGGCAGAAATTAATTTTATAGAAGAGTATCACATAGGAGGTAGATTAGAAGACCGGTAGGCCGGTTGCCCCATGAAAGGGGAATATAAGTGCCTCACCGAGGAGGTTGATTAGAAGACCGGCAGGCCAGTTGCCCCATTAGAGGGAATATAAGTGCCTCACAGAGAAAGTAGATTAAAAGACCCATGTAGGAAGAATATAAGTGACTCACACAAGAGAACCCAAGAAAATGAAATTAAAGCATGCCCCTTGTGTGAGGAGGGTATCGAATCCACAACCGTGACTTGTGTGAGGAGGGTATCGAACCCACGACCTCACGGTAACTGTGTTTTGATTTGGAAAAATTATTTATAATATCTCTATTATTCAAGCATGAAGATGATTTTCTGGGATAATATTCTTAGATGGTTAGGTATATGAGCGTTGAAGATGCCTTGCAAAACATGGAAATATGCCTTAGAATATTGTAGCATATGCATGGTGGGGTAGATGCATATCAAATATAATCTTTTACTTTTCTTATTTGATAGTGAGTTGAAAAAAAAGGTAAACCTTAATCAATCAATCAGAAATAGTTAATTGAAATGTAATTTGTACTCTCAAAACCATTTTTATATGCCTCCTGTTAATTTCAAGAATTTAATGGCTTCTACTAAGAGACAATGATGTGTGTTTTATATATCAACATAAAAGGAACATCTTACCTAATTTTTGACATTTTTTGTATGAAGAGAACTTTGCTTTAACCATTACAGGCTGCTATCCTTTATGAAACTTATATATGTGTTACTCATTGTTTTCAATTGATGCTTAACTTTAAAAAAAAAAATGGGGAAAAGAGATTTAATCTCGCAACATGCATGTCAAATGTCTTACCAGCTAATCTAGTAGGTGTTAGCAATTGATACTAATATTTTTGTGTATGAGGTATACATTATGTCAATAAATATATGATAAGAAGAGCTAGTCGAATTGATAAAAGATGAATGATTTTTTCTATCCTCTAATATTACATGAGCCCTTCTAGTCTAGTACAACTTCAACTTACCTACTAGTATTTTGCAGATAACTTAACGAGTCAAGTTTTTGTGAAACCCCATTCCACATGAGATAACTCTGAAAGTTTTGATTGGTATATAAGGTAGGTCTAATTACCCACTATCACCTCGAGATATTTCTTATGACATAGCGAGTTCGATTGACAAGTAGATGAATAGATGATCGTGAGTGCTGTCAGACCCATTTGTCACGCTGCGGCCTCACGGGTCCGGGGCGTGATATTTTATGGTTTCAGAGCCGGTGACCAGGCGAATGTGTGGGAGGTAAGTGTCACACCATAAGGGTGGGGGCCACCTCTAGAATCTTACACACCTGGTTGGTTATGGGCTATGTATGTTTGAGGCGCTTAGCGAGGACGCTAGGGCCTTAAGGAGGGGTAAGTCTGGCATGGGGCGGACCCAATGGGTCCGACCCCACACTCCTTTCACATAAAATTAGACATGACCCACTTACAAGGTAGGTCCCGCAGGTCATTCAGCAAGTCATTCAGGTGGGTCCTCCCTCTTTTATGTGAGAGGAGAGTGGGGCCGGACCCATTGGGACCGTTCCACCCCAGATTTTTCCCTTAAGGAGGGGTGAATGTGAAAATCCATCCCAAAGTTCTGACTGATATATAAGGTGGGCCTAAGTACCACTATCATCTCGGGATATTCCTTTTGGCATAGCGAGTTCGGTTGCCAAATAAATGATCGTGGGTGCTGTCAGACCCCATGTATCGCGTTGCGGGCCCGGAGCGTGACAATTTAACTTTTATATAGTATTCTATTCATGTAGCATTCATGAGTTACTTGTTTTATTATTATTTTATTTATTGGGAGGGGTTCGAACTCATTATATCTATGGCCTCAGACTTAGTTACTAGACGAAAAAGTTACTTTGTCAATATAAGATTTTATATATATATATATATATATATATAGTAAATGCACATTTTCTTAACTAGAGGAATAAATATTTTTAACGCACTAAAGTGACTTGTCAATTTATTTAATCTTGCCTGCAATGCTTGAAAAAATCCAGGCCCTGGATTTTGGTTTTATGTCTTCCTGGTTTGGTTCATGTAAATGTTATCTGAAATTTTGGACACATGTACTTGACTTTTGAGAGCTCTAGCTACGAATCTGATATTTTTCTAGAAGGGATAGATTTCTTATGTGATAAAGAGAGAAATTTTGGATATCAATTTTATTTTTTTATTGGTAAAGAAAAAGAACTTAACAAATTTTTTATTATCTGTTTTCACAATAGTGAATTGTCTTTTTTGCTTTTATTTCCCTCTCTACTTGTAAAACTCTTTTCAATACTATATAATGGGTGTTGCGTTGTATTTTCTTGTTATTAAAAAATAATTTATTTAAAAATTAAGGATAAAACAAAGCTCAAAATGGAAATGCTTGTTGAAATTTAATATGACCATATGCTTCCTTAATCCTTTCTTGATATGAAATTTTTATCCAATAAGCACTACCCATATTGGACTTTAAGAAGGAAACAATTATGTTTAAAAACAAAACAAACATATTTATGGATTTATAAATAGAATATTAACTTAATAGCTTAAAATTAATAGGTCACTCATTTAATAGTACTGGTGATCGAATGTCTGATTTGTAGTTTAGAAAACCGGTGATCAAACGTAAAAACAAAAGCTTAAATTAATAGATAAAAGAGAAGATAGGATATATTTTTGCCCTCTATGAGAAAGATAAGGGAATATGGAGGAGCTCCAATAGCGCCTCCCTAAAAGAAAAAAATACTTTTTCGTTTTAATGTTAGAATTCTAGACTAATAAAGAAGGGAGAGGAATTCGATCCCCGCAACACGCAAGTCAAATGTTACATCATATTGTTAGCTACTCTAGCCATTGTTGGCGGAATCGTAAACTTTGATGACCTAGAAGCCTAGAATTTTTGCTAGCATTCCTATACAAAAATTTTATGTTCAAGTTGTAACTAGGTTTCCTACTAATATTACAAATTCTAAAAAAGTTGAATCTATCAAATATGATATCTCATTATAAACTTTAGTTCCAATATTATCTTGATTCCATTTTTTCTGAAAGTAATTAGCTCAATGGCTAAATACATTTTTTTGTTAATTACATTTTGAAATCTTAATACCTTAAAAATAATATTTAACATAGAAAATTTCAAAATATATAATATTAAATAAAAAATATTTTTTTTCTCAACTGTATTAAACATTTGTTTGGATTGGGTTTGATCTGGTTTGAGACTCAAACACAGACCCAAACCAACTTTCGATTGAGTCTGAGATTTGGTTTGGGATTATTTAACACTTCAGATTTCATTCCCAGACTCAATCCAAAGCTGGTTTGGGCCTGAGTTTCAGTATCAAACTAAACCAAACTCAAAGCAAACCCAAACCAGACTCAATCCAAGCACACTTATAAACATATACTATTTCTTTTTAAAAATGATTGGGTCCTTAGGCGACCGCCTCAACCGCTTATCATGTTTGTATTAGACTTTCAAGAACGTTTTTTTTAAAGAACATTTATCGTTTCTATTTTGTAGGTTTTCATTATTTATCATTAATAACAAGCCAAAGTACTTATTATATAGTACTACTGTAGCTTCCATCTAATACATTTTAGCCCAAAATACAGAGAAATAATTAACTTATTTCTTTACTGATGTGTGGCTTTATGTACATATCTTAAATGTAGGTTGTTATAATGAAAAGCTTCATATTATTTGCAAATAAATGTATCTTCCCGACTATTTTGTGGCTTGTTTACTTTTCTTTAAAAATACTACAAAAAATAAAAAAAAATCCCTATCATTTTTTAGGCAAGGTGGTTTCAGTTTCCCAAAAAATAATGAAATTTTAATACAATTAGGAGATAAAAGTATTGTACACTGCTAAAGTTTTTATTTTATTTTAAAATTGTTGATGGGAACAAGCTGTATATAAATAAATATATAAGTATATATCAAATGGTTATATAAAACATTTAAAGAATTGACAGTAAGATAACCTAAATATTTTAAAGAATTTTATGAAAAAAGATTTGTCTTTCTACAAATAATATGTGTAATCCTCGAGATCTTAAGAGTCTGAAATATCTATACTTTTGTACATATATAGTCCATCTGATATCACAAGGTCCTTAGCTCAGTGAGGCAAAGGCCTATTCACGACCATGAGGTCATAGGTTCGATACCCTCCTTGTACATGGGGCGAGCTTTAATGTCCATTTCTAGGGCTTCCATCCTTCTTTGTGAGGCACCTCTCTCCCCTACATGAGACAACCGCCCAGTCGGGCTTCAAAAAAAAAAGAGTCCATCTGATGATTTTTTTTTTAAAAGCATCTGATGATTCGATGTCTTCTTTTTCTTTTTAGGACTTTTAATAATTTAATAGTTGCCATTTGGGTAAATAAAGTCAGAAATATTAATTTCAGTACATATATAATGCAGTTTGCTAAATACATATATAATGGAGTTTTTTTTTTTTTTGCTAAATAAAGAAATTATCCATTAATCATAAAAAAGCCGAAGCCATTACAATCAAAAGATAAAAACGAATTACAAGAAAAATGGAGTTGAAACATATATAATGGAGTTGAACCTATGCCATTATGACAAACAAAAAGAGAGGACACTCTTTGATCAGGTGAATTATTGAACCTTGAATGTCAATCATCCTACTTTGCATACATACGTACCATCAATAATTCAGCAAAGTCTTGGAAATAGAGTTTAATTTGAATGAGAAAATAATTTCTCAAGTGGTTGAAAATATAAATTAAGCTAGCGGATTTACACTTTACATCTCACAGGAGTTGCATATGGAAGTTTGTTTCACTTTATATGAAAAACTGGTTTATTTTGATTTAAAATATCTTGCTAAGATTATACCCCCACTCTGTTTCCATAAAATTTATGGTGTTCATCAACAACTCTTAAGTCTTTAAATAACATGGGTTAAGTCTCTTCTAATAGTGCTTATATCATTTTTCTAACAGCTGTTAAATCTGCCACTAACAGTTGTTATTTCTTTTTGTAACAGCTGTTATTTTGTTAACAGTTGTTTTACAGTTCACCAACAGTTATTGAGTTTGTATCTTACAGTTGTTACATAGTATATTAACAACTATTGCGAAGGCTCCAAAAATGATGTTGAAGACCATTTTTGCCAACAGAGTTATGTATAGTGATAGCCATTTCTGGGATGTCTACCAGTGAGAGACGAATCAGAATTTTATTCACCTGATTGATACCTTAGATTTTGGGGGTTGTGTCACGTATGTTATATTAAGTTAGATCATTCCTTGGTACCTTCCCTAGTTGAGAAATGGCGCCTAGAGACACACAATTCACTTGCATGGCGGGGAGGCGACCATTATCCTAGAGGACGTAGGAGACCTTTTTGGACTATGCGTCGATGGAGATGCGGTGGATTTTAATGAAAGTTTGAATTATAGCAGCTCCATATGGATGGGTATTATTATGAGATATTTGGGTTTTGAATCGAAGGCGAAATCATTTAAGGGAAATGTCCTTATTCAGAGCGAGATTTTAGCACATATATCATAGACGTTGCCTAATGATGCTAGCAAAATGGAGGTTCGCCAGAGGGCTAGGGAGTTACTGTTAATTCTGATGGGTAGTCTTTTGTTCACGGATAAATTGGCTTCCCGAGTACATTTGTGTTATCTGTTCCTACTCCAGACTAGGCATGCTCTACCATTAGGCGATCCGAGTGCGTCTTCATCGGGTTTGTAGGCTAATCATATGGATGTTTCATATGATCTGCCCTCGTTCTCCCTTGGACTTGATCAGACTTAGACCGAGCAGGAGGATCCACTTCTCCCGCCACAGTCACCTGAGGAGCTCATTTTTTCACCTGAGGAGCCTGTTTTTATCGACCTGGAAGGCCTTCATGTTAAAGACACGCCTGAAGGTAGTGTTATACGCACAAAATCGGGCAGAACATACTGTTTGAGGTCGAAGAGACATTGATTTTTACTTGTATTTATGTTATTGACTATAGTTTATTATGTTAATGATATTGACTTTAGTTTTTTTTTTTTATAATTTTGATGTTAATGATGTTGACTTGGATTTTGATTTCGATTTTGATTTTTACAAAGGAAGTGTGATATTCAGTTTCTGTTGTTTTCTTTATTGCATTTTTTGAATTTGTGCACTGTTACAGATTTTGAATCGTGTTGAATTGGAGGTTTGGAATTGTTGGCCAAAAAAAGGTGTTATATGTCTTGGACACTGTCGATCAAATATGGATCCGCCCTGGATCTAAGACGGATTTGGAAAATCCGTCCTAGGCTGTCGTGGACATAGGCGTAACATTTAGTCCACATCATCCCAGGACAGATTTGTCAAATTCGTCTTGAATCCAGGATGGACGTGGCAAATCAATCTTTGCCAAAAACATTTCTCCCAAAAAAATTGATGTCATGATTGGCCCATTATGCAATTTCATAGCTAGTTTAAGGCGAAACCCTTGTCATTCAACATTGTCCAAAACTTGGTTGATATCAAATTTAAAGGTTATATGGTGAGAGTTGGTTGTTGTCACACCCCCGTAACCTAGAGATGACTGGGCAGTGCCTCATCTACCAATGAGACACCGAACCCTCAAACAGAAATACTAAAAATCAACAAACTTCATTATAAATCTTAAAGGACTCCAAAGTATTACATCAAACTTTAGGGTTCAAACGGTAAATATAAGTTCTTACAAAAAAAAAACAATAACATAGTTGTTTAAACAAAAGGGAAAGTAAATCTAGCTATTACATCTCTTCAATCATTCTCCTCGATCCAATCCCCACAATGGCTACCATCAAGGAGATATGCAAAAAATAAGAAGTAAATGACTGAGCTACTAGATTAACCCAGTAAGGATCAACAACCCTTAGGATAAAGTATCAAATATGACTCAAAGCAATTTCCGACTTTCCCAAAATGTTTGAAAACTACAGAGCTTTACATTGGCATAACTTGACTTGACATACTTTTTAAATCACTCTAAAATGCATCTACAAAATATTTACGGAATCCTAAAAGACTGAACATGGAAACGAAACAAAACATAAATACAAACTGACTGAAAACAGAGCCCTGGACGACTCGATAAAGGTCTTGTCGACCGGAGCTATCATCTGAAATCCGAATAGAAACTAAGTCCAAATCCCCAGACGATACAAAGTTGGGACCGGTCGACCAGAGAGAGGACATTCACTCGTCCGACTGGTCCCAGTAGTCGCTCCGGTCGACCGAACCAATAGACTTAGATTCAGAACTTACCAAAAGTAGTACAATTTTGTGGAGGAAAGTGCCATTATTGAAATCCATTTTTTCCCAGCCCAAATAGACACATTTTGGACAACAATACATATCAATTAAGACCCAAAAGAGAACAACAAAAACTATGTCAAACCCTCGAAAAACCTCGCAGCCCTCCGTTTTTCTGTACCCTCTTTTTATTTTTTTTACCGTTTCCCCTTTTTTCCCACTAACCGGTCTCCTAACTCCTTACACTAACCTACTAATTAAAACTTCAAAATAATTCTCAACCAAGTCCCCCAACTTCCAACCTCTCACACTTATGTCCCTCAACTTACCAATTTATCAAGTACGCCCTTTAACGAACGTACCCAACATTTAACACGTAAAACATGTTCTAAAATTAAATCACCCAAAATTAGCTAAAAGACACGTAGACACATAAGTGGAAAAAGTTCCGGGTATAACATATTTCCCCTTTACAAAAGTTTCGTCCCCAAAACTTGCACTCCCCACAAAACAAAGATGTAGACACTCTCCCGCTAAATGCAAAGGCTCCTAGGTATCCAAAAAACAATTAGGGTGCTATATGAAACCTACTAAGTAACAAAAGAAATCGTTAAATCCACATAACACAAAAATGTACATGTCGTTATACATGCGGTATTTTCTACCCCATGTTGCGTAAGAGCGAAAACTCTGGAGTTCGGCTTTGTTCCTACATCTCCAACCCTTGGTGCTAAAGTAGAAGGTTGCACCATTCCCTGAGTCGGTACTGTACAATGACCAGTCCAGTGTCTCGTCTTTCCACATCTAAAAAAGGTCTTGAGAGCCCATTGGCACACTCCCCGTGTGCCTTCTTCCGCATCTAATACATGGCTTAGAGGTCTGAACAGTACATGGTGCTCTTATGAGTCCCTCAATCCTAACTACATTGGCCCCCGTTCTAACTCCTGACCTAAAATCAGTTGGTCCCGAGGTAAGAATGGACCTTTTTCTTGCAGGAATAGTGGTGTCATATCAGTAAGTTGGGAACTCTGACCATGGACCATAATAGAATATGATCTCTTTCCCGCATTCTCTCTATCAGTCCTCAAAAACTCAGTCTCAATATCGAGACTCCTCTCGTAGGCGTCTATATAAGTGGTAGGATGTAATACATCTAAACAAATTTTATATACACGACAAAAAAGAAAATCCGTAACTACTACTTTGGAATAACAAATCTAAACAAATATTTTTTTTGTGAATCTATACTTGAAGAATTTAAATATGATCCCAAAAATATAATCAAGAAAATTGAAAAAGTTAGAGGCTACTGCCAATGCCTTCTGTTACACGACTCACACAAAAACAAACTATCATATAATGACGTATATACATTATAAGATCACCTAACCGACCACAAAACTAAACCATTACCAATCTGGACACAAAGAACTTTGGGCTTGGCCCAATTCAACAAAACTAACTAAATAATATAAAAGGCACAACAATTAATTAATATAACTTAGTTTAATTAATCCTACAATACAACTTAATTTTGAGAACTATAATGATTCCAAAAGTTATCAACGTGCATATTCAAGAGGACAGTGACCAAAAGAACTGGTTGGGCTAAGGTGCTGAATACTAAAAATTCAGTACATCACTGAATTTATTTTGCCGTTGAATAAAAAATTCGACGGTTCAAATTGTTTTAGAACGAACATGTGTTGTGACTTTGTAAAACTTTACACAAAACATGTAAAACATATTCTTTTCTAATATGTAAAAATTCGACGGTTCAAATTGTTTTAGAACGAACATGTGTTTTAGAACGAACATGTGTTATGACATATGTTAATCAGAAAAGAATACATATTATACAGAATTTACCACTTATTTAAAAGTTTGTAAAACTTTTCAAAATGTGTTCAATATTTACTGAATTTTTGTGTTTTAGCATTATAACCGCTACAAAAAAAAAGAACATTAGGGAAAGGCCAATTGTTTCTCTAAAGGCAAGAAAATCACAATCCATCATTACTCACCAATCCTGTTTCTATCAACACCTCTCCAGTGTCATTGTTAGTCGTTTTTTCGTCGCCTACAAGATTTCTCATCTCCTCTATTTCTTTGGTCCTCATTTTATTTTATTTTATTCCTGAATGTCCTTAATTTTACATGAACAAACAAATGAAGCCTTGTGGATTTGCTCGAGGAAAAACTTCTACATGTAACTAGGCAAACACTATAGGATTGCTACAAATATTAGCTATTTCGATATTTTCTTGAGAAAAAATATATTTAATACAAGAAAATAACTAAGTTAGTAAAATATTCTTTATTAGATTGAAAAATGTCGAGTTAATTTGATGTTCAACAGGTTCTTATGCATCCCTTTCTCTGTCCCTTCCCCTCCCTACTCCCCCAAAATAAAAAGATAAAAGGAAGGAGTCTCAAATGCGATGTCAATATATATTTGACCAGTCTGATAATTTGTAAGTTACTATAATACCTTTATTAATTAAGTATATTAATGATAGGATCGATATGTTAGTGGAGTTTGTAATTTTGTTTTTTAAAAAAAAAATTATTGGGGAGGGGACCTGTCTATCAGGGACGATTTTTAAAAATACTACTAGATGTAGTAATTTTTATATGCAGTTGGAAATTTTTTTATCAAGTTGCCCCCTCTCCTCCCCCAACAGAAAATTTCTGGCTTCGTTCCTACTGTCTATTACAAGAAAATAGGGAATTCAAGAAGCATAAGGCATTCAAACTCATCACTTCTACGTCATGGGGCATCACTCTTGGCTATTAGACGAATGCCTCAGTGAGTTTGTAACTTAAGAGTTATGATAATCTTTATAGTGAAAAAATGCATTCATTCTAAAAATATGTAAAAAATTCATTTTAAAACAAACTAAAATAATATAGGAGTAGATATGGAAACACTGTTGACAAATGGCAAATATTTATATGTTCTTATACATGTTTCTATGTCTATCCTTAATCAGTCACAATTTGTCACGTGTATATGGAATTGAAAAAAAAAAAATTACTATATTATGAATTTTGAGTAGCGAAGATATGTATAACCACAAACGATTTCACTCGATAAATTTAATTGATTTTGGTAAATAGACTAAAACATCTCATATATGCAGAGGTATGGAAATGAAAGTTCAGTTTACTCAACTTGGATCAGTTGGGAGCGGTCTTTTTCGATCTGAAACAAGAAAAGCCGACAATTTAAAGAATAACATGGCTGGAGTTTGTCCTCACATAATTGACGTGTCTGGTTTGCACCATGATTACGACCTAGGAACCCTATCTAGCTTTTATCGAAAAGCTTGAGACAAAAACACCCGAAAAAATGAACATGTGTTTTTTTATTTTGGGCATTATTAAATCAAACTATCATATTTAGAAGATTAATTCGACCATTTTATAATATAAATTGTTTAGGACATATAATAAAAATTAAAAAAGTAATAAATAAAATACTTTGATAGTTAAAATATCAATATTTTTCTCTTAAATTAATGGTATACTAATCATATTTAAAAAATTAATATT
This sequence comes from Vinca minor, assembly GCA_026122235.1. Classification (NCBI taxonomy): domain Eukaryota; kingdom Viridiplantae; phylum Streptophyta; class Magnoliopsida; order Gentianales; family Apocynaceae; genus Vinca; species Vinca minor. The sequence continues at coordinate 11,118,156 of JAOCZM010000011.1, read as the reverse complement.
GATATTTTGAATGATAAAATAACTTATTTTCGGTTTCCTTAATTTTAACAACAAGTCTTAAACGATTTATATTATTCTTTTTATTTATCAACATATATATATATTACTTGAAAATATTGCAAATTATGAATATTACAGGAAAGTTTTGGAAGGGAAAGAATGATATATGCGAACTTTGTTATTCTAAAAAATTGGAAAATAGGATATTGCATGCATCTCACTGATTGTTTTTGTATAACAGGAAAATTAAATTGTGTACAATTCATAATATAGTTTATAATTTCTTGCGCTCGTTTAAAGCACATTATTAGGATAAATTTTTTATTTAATATTTTTTATCTTGAAATTATAAAATATAAAAAAAAGACTGGCTTATACAGAAGACGTGAAATCAAAGTTGGAATTTCTTAACATGAAATGAAAACATGCATCAAAGACCAAGTAGCTAATCAAAGGTGTCCTAACCCAATGCAGGCGCCTGACCACGACCTTGAAGTTGTGGGTTCGATACCCTCCCATCTTGCGTGCGGCAAGTTTTAATCTAACTTTCTAGGGCTATCTTCTCCTCGTTTGAGGCAGTTTTCTCTCCTCTATATGGGGCAACCACCCAATCGGGCTTCAAAAAAAAAAATAAGACCAAGTAGCTGTGTGAAAATCAGTGATCTCCAGTTTGATTCGAAGGAAGCATCAAGCGTCTGCCCAAGTTGAAGTTTCAAAGGAGTTGAAGTTTCAAAGCTTTGAAATGTCTGGAATATTTGACTCTGGATCACTCGGTTTTTTCTTTCCTTTTCTTTTTAACGTGCATGATGTTTCTTGGACCAAGGAGTCTCTCCCAATGTGCTACAATCCTAACTCGAGCTAAGAGACTATGCGGCACTAACAGACCCACGTAAGTGCGTCTCCACCTCCCAAAAAAAAGTTTTCGTAATTTTTTTATTATTAGTATATATTCTTATATGCACTTATGTATAGATTTTTAATAAATGAAAATTATTTTGATTCCCTAAAAACTTTTAAATTTTGAGAATATAATACTCATTATTTTTTAATCAAATTAAAATATGCAATTTAAAAATATAAAATTGCTCAAATACTTACGGTTCTTTATGATAAAAAAATTATTATTTAATGAAGTAATTCTTCTGTCGCAAATTAAATGTCTATTTATTTATTACTCACTATATTCGAATTTGAATGTACAATTTTTATTTTTTGATGTCAAAAATTGAATGTCTCATTTTGTAAAATAGAAATAATTTTCATTTCAACTTCCACTAGTAGTCTCATTTTGTTAACACGCTAATTTTCTTAATTGAGAATGATAAGTTTGTAAGCTCATTAAAATTCAAATTCTACCATTAACTTTTGTATCGTAGAATGAGATTCAATTTTAGACGAAAAGAGTATTTAAAATGAATTGAATATATGAAACTCAAAGTATACATAATACAATATGCATCCAAATACATAACATTTTATCTAAAAATGTACATACACTTATCAAATAATATATTTTTTAATAACTTTCTCATGATTTTGAAGTATGTTGCGTGACACCCTCTGAAAACTAGTCGGTTTTTCGTAATTTATTTATGTCAATTTTTTTCCTTAGTTTTTGTCTCTTTTCAAAGATAAGTATCGTTTAAATTAATATCTTCTAATAAAAGTATATCCTTCTACCTCAAATTAATATATCGTTTTACACCGTGAGCAAATTTTAGTATCATCCAAATCTTGGCTCCGCCACTGCTCTACGGGAAAGAGAGCAAAACCTGTAAAGACAAACACAATCAAATGTGGTGAGGATATTCCTCACCTACTCAATGATGCTTAAGTTAACTTTTGGGAGAGAAAGAGACATAGAGAAAATTTTCAATGTAAAGAAGACAAATTGTCAGATGATCAAAGTAGTTAAAGATATATGATATTTATAGAAGGCCAAATCTCAAGAATATTAGAAATTACCAATTCGATTAGTAATTTACTTACCATAAGTCTTTTGGTTGAAAAATGTCTAGGGAACACAATCCCATTAGGGATCAACCACTTTGGTAATGGACTAAAACTGGATGGGCTTATACCCAAACGTTAGTTTCCTTTGGTGTGGGCTGACCCAGGTTAGAAGCAACCCCGTGGCGCGATATAAATCTTGATTCGGAACCCACCATAAACCCCCAAGACTTTAGGTGACGGCATCTGAAGTTGAGGGAGTTAACAATGAGGATTCCCAGGGATCAACATGTGATATCCGAGAATAGAAAGTGTCACTAGGCTAAATCTCACCAAACAATCGTGTATCCCGCTATAAAAAAGTTTAACTGGAGATCTATAAACGAGTTTGAAGCCTCGGGTATTCCATCCAATATGGATGAGGCTAGACTTAAGAATGTTTGGCACCTTATGCATATATCATTTGCTGTGTAATTCCTGGTCTCGAGGATAGGGTGTACCAACATTTTGTTACGTGTTCGGGGTAACCACAAACCTAGAACTCTTTCAGCGTTTTTTCGAGATAGCTCCTATGGGTAAAGTTAGGGATGGTGCACCGGTCGGGATGAAGAAATGGTTAGGTTGGTTCGCGCACAAGCACAAACTTATAGGTCCGGGCAATAAACTGATTCCACTAAGTCTCAATTCAAATGAACTCTAACTCATGCCAAAACCTTTTGTCCTAAAAAAACTTTGAAAACCCTTTTCAAACACATTTTAACTTTATTGATCGAAAAATCAAAACCCAAGAAATTATAAATGAAAACGTTTTTAGTACATGCATGACAGGGATGAGACATATAACTTGAGCTTAGATCCTAGGGTTTTACAAGATGTAGAAATTCTAACCTACCATAGTATATACCTAACTCTTCAAGGCTTCTTCATGTGATGGCATATCTTAAATCTTCATTTGTGTAAGTATTGTTATATGACTATGTGGATTCATCTTGAAGATATTGGGTACTTCCATAAGATCTATCACATTAACAAATAACGTTAGAGTATCATCAATTGTTTGTCGTTTATTAAAATTGAGAAACTAGTCCTTGGGGATCACATTAACTTTTTTATACTTTTTCTATTGTGGACTTCACTATTTCTTTCACAAAAGTCAATACTTCCTCCATTCTATAATATAAATCGTTTAGAAAATGTAATGAAAATTAAAGAAGAAAAAAACTAAAAAAATGTGGTATATGACAATTTTTTGCTTCTTTAATTTTCTTTACATATCCTAAACAATTTATATTATGAAATGGAGAGAGTATTAAAGTATCCCACAAAAACTAAAAGATGTTAAGATTTCACTTAAGTTAAAAATCTAAGCAACTAGAGTCTAAAGTATGGATTTGTTGTGTTTTATATTTTATTATTTTCTTTTGCATTTTACCCATCTAGGGTGTGATATTTTTTCGAGCGGCGGATCTAACATGGTGACAGAAAAACAAACACTACAAGAGTGAAGACATTCAGTGACGACTTTTTTGTGACCATATACAATTTCGTCACAAATAAGAGGTTTATTGTGACAAAATATTTTGTTGTCACTAATTGTAGGTACTAATTGTGACAACTTACATGTTTGTCACTGTTGTATGGTAATGGTGATGATTTAGGTCTTTCACAATTAAGTTGTCACTAATACTATATTTATAGTGTCGTACTTTTTTTTTATCACTAATGTTTTGTCACTAATAGTATACGCGCCTCGACGCCAATTATTTTTTGTGGGGATGAAACTTATTTGTGACAAAATATTTTATGATCACTAGTATTCTAATTTATTGTGACAAAAAGTGCTTTGTCACTCTACTTACGCCTTTTTGTGATGAAAATTTGAGCCACTAAAGTTCAATTGGTCAGTGTCATCTAAACGTGGTCACAAATTAGAGGTTTATTGTGACAAAACATAGATGGTCATTATTGTTTGTACTAGCAGTGACGAATTATTTGTTTGTTACTAGAGCAAATTGTGACGATTACTGTTTTCCAATGTTAGGTTGTCATTATTAATGAATTATTAGTGTCCTATTTTTTTTACTAGATGTTGTCACTAATAGCATATGTACTATGACGTCATTGATCTTTTGGTGCACGAAAACTTATTTATGACAACTTGTCTTTGTCACTAGTATTTTCATTACTTTAAAGAAAATTCTTTTGCCAATGAAACATTTACTACTGTTACTAAACAATTCTAGTAATACAAACTAAGCATTAAATGTACATCCAAAAAATATAAGAGAAATCAAAATGCTCCCTACATAGTTTATCCAAAACTCCCAAAAAAACCAAGGCTGAAAATTTCTTGAAGTTCCCCTGAAATAGCAAAAATCCGCCTGGAAAAGTCAAAATCCGTCTGGAAAAAGTCCAAACCCTCCAGGAATAGCAAAAAACTGCCTAGAAATAAAAAACACTGCCTGAAAATAGAAAACAAACACCCAAATGCACCCCAAAAACTGCCAGTAGCTTTAAAAAGCTCATAGAACCTTCATAAAAAAATCCCAGAACCTTAAGTCTAAAAATACATGTCTTCCAAAATGTCAATTAGTTAGTTTAACTGAATAGAGTCATCAAAAGAAAGAAAAAGAAAAAAACAACAACTATTATGGTAACAATTTTGATCATCTTTAAGACGATAATTTTAACACATATATTTTATATTACAATGGGTTTTCACTGTGTATCGGATTGAAATTGAGCAAAAGAAAATAAATAAAAAGAAAAATAATTAAAAAACAAAACCACACAATTGTTTCGATATTTAAAAATTAAAAACCGCAGATGTTCAATCATCATCATTGTCATCGATTTCATCATCTTCATTTCTAGAAACTATCACATCATCACTAATAATAATGTCTTCATCATAATCACATTTATTGTCTTCTTCAACACCCATTCATAGTAGTCACCAAATTAGTTAAATAAAATGGTGACTAATAATTTTTTTTGTAACTAATAATAGTTGTGGCATTTAGTTGATAATATATTTATGATGATAATGAATATAATAGTGAGAATTTTTTCGGTCTCAAATAAATTTTATTTTATCGACACGTTTTATTCAGTGACCAAATTATAATAACAAATACCTTTTATATTGTGACCAAGTATTTTAGGCATTGGTCACTATGAAAATTTCCTTTGTCACAGATTTAAAGTGCATTGTTGTTTTGAAAAGAATATTTGTGACCATAATAAATATACAAGTGACCAAAATTTCATAACAATAATTACAATTTTTGTGACTAAACTCGGTCGATACTATTTAAAAATTAATTAGTTACGATGTAGTTGCCACTGATATGAGTAGTATGTGTGACAATAATTTGGCCACTATTAACAAGTATTTTAGTGTCCACAATGTCATCACTATAAATATAAATATTGTGACGACTTAATTCGTCACAATTTAATTTTTTTTGTGGCAAAACTATCGTAACACATATTTATATTTGTTGTGGCCATTTTTTTGTCACTTCTTGTGCATTTTTTTGTGTCGACAATTTAGTCACAAAAGCATTGTGTAATTGTAACCAAATTGAAAATGTCGTCACAATTTCATCAGTGACGGAGGTATTTGTGAGGCAAGTGACGACATCAAAAAATGGTCACAAACGATAATAGTGACATAAAATCGACCTTACAGTGATGACTTTCATCGCCACTAAATATGCTTTTTCTTGTAGTGAAAATAGTATATAAGGTGTATTTTACTTCATTTATATGATAAATATATAAATGATCTTACACAAATCGTTGTGTGCCCACGCTGTTCTCTTTTTCTAAATTCGCCACTAGTTTCTTCTGTCGCAATAGGTTCCTAAAAAATTTAGATTTATGTTAATGAAATCTTTACCTATCAAAAGAAAGAAAAAAAAAATCGAGAGAGTTTCAATAAAAACAGAACCAGTATACCAGTTTTTTATTTTTTTTTGTTTACATTGAACTACTTTTGAGATTCTTTTTTTTTCTGAAAGTTGCAAGTATTTGTAAAATGTGCATTTGTGCACCATTGAAGCACCTTTTTCAGCACAAAATATTTTGGTTTTAGCTCCAAATATCTTTTCATAAATAATTTATTTTTTAAATTTCGTAAATAAATCTTTTTTGAGAAAAAAAACTTATTCAAACTAAAAGTCAATCCGACTAAAAAGAAAAAATGAAAGTCAATCTAAGTACATCATATATAAAAAAAAATATTGGAAGTTTATTTTTAGGCTGGTTCTAGTGTAAAATAGATGTTTGTTTTGCACATGCAAAATAAATATTAACCATCAGATTTTTATCTAACAATTGAGAGAGAGTAAATACATGTTTTATTATATTATATTTAGACTATTACTATCAAATCTCTCATCTGACGATTGAAATTATTTTTTGCAATTATTTCGTACGTGCAGAATAAATTATGTTTTACATTCGAGCTTGCGGCGCAAGCACTACACAACAGTCAAAAGTCAAAATAAAGCACATGTGGAATGTCTGGTAATGGGGCGGTCCGGCTCTGATATGTAATGCATTAAGTTTTATACAAACGGAACAAATTTTTATCGTTGAATAAATTTTTTATCGCTGAAATTTTTCTCAGCAAACAATTAGATTTTTCAAATACTTGTTGGAACTGAAACAAGTATTTTCACCCTTAGGACAAATATTTGAATTGTAACACCTATTATGATTTCGAAATGTCTATTGAGGTTGAACACCTATTTCAAAATATGAAATATTTATTTTTGTTCTGAACATGCAAAACTTAAGACGTTATGTACTAAGTCGGGACGCCAATAGGGTGGGTGGCCACCATGATCTAGCATTAAGAGTTTGGTTCCCTTTAACAATAGAAAAGGTAAGAGAAAAATGAAGAAGAATAGGAAGAAAAAGAAAGAAAAAATAATTGGTTTTGTCATCTCGGCTCTTCTGTGTAGTTCTTTCTATTTGAGCATGTTAAGAATAGGAGTACCATGCAAATGTTTTTAAGTAGTTAGATAAGAAGATTCGACGGTTGTGATGCAAAATAGCGATTTGAAACTATCAAATAATTATTTTAGAACCAAATAAATATTTTGTATGTTGGTAAAGATTTGCTTCTCCTAGCACCTTAACCAAAATACATTCTTCATGGAAAAGTTATCAATCTGGTTTTGATGCTGAGCGCTATTGATTGAAATGGTTTAAGGATCTAAGGTTCCTTAGCCCAGTGGGATAAGGGCTTGCCCACAACCTTGAGGTTGTGGGTTCGATACCCACCTCACACAAGGGGAATGATTTAATTGTCATTTCTATGAGTTTCCTTGTGTGGGTCTTATACTCCTCTCATGGGGCACCCGCTCAACGGGCTTCTACGACACCCGCTCAACGGGACTTCTACTACTCCCCTCACGGGGCACCCGCTCAGCCGGACTTCTATTACTCCTCCTCTGGTGAGGTCCAATAAATAATTGTAATAGAAAGAAAAAAAAAATAGATAATACTTATAAAAATAAAAATAAAAAAAAAATGGTTTAAGGACTTAGATTTATTTAAGATAGTAATGTTCATCATGAATGTTAGCCCGAAGGGCAAAATATCCTATGTTGTTTTGATGATAACAAACCATTGATAGTTCTAATGTTTGTGTGAGCATTTTCTTTATAATAGGATCCTTAGCACTCACATCAACATTGATGAAAATGGTAAGTTAGCTTCTTGTGTAAACTAAGGTATGTATATTACACACAAGAAAGCTACATAGGATGGAAGGAAGGAGGCAAGGAGGTTGGTTGGGAAATAGGGCTCTTCAAAGAGTCCCTAATGCATATGGCAAAAGAACATAACATGCTAGTGCTTATGTTTCTCGTTCTATCTTGGTTTATCTTATAAGCACTTAGCTTTATACTTATTTGTTCTTATATCCTTTTGCCATGCTTCCTTGTACTTAAATTAACCATATTCTATCTAATTGCATCAAAGTTTGCCATAATCAAAAAGGGGGAGATTGTAAGCCCTAAGGGCGAACGAACTCAGTTTTTGATAATGGACAAACACTTGATGTTGTGTCTAATGTTTTATATCTTTGTGATAGAATATCGGAACTTATAATGGAAGCTCTAAGTACTTCAATCAAGCCATGATCAAGATTCAAAGTTATATTATTCAAGGCTCATCTTTCAAGATTGAAGATTGAAGACTTAGGTTTGGTTAGATTAGCTTTGTCATTATAAGTCGTTAACTTATAAGCTCTAACCAATGCTCTCATGAACATAAGCTCTACACTCAAGTCTTGCATGTTTTCATAAATGCGTTTTCGAAAGGCTAAGTTTCAAAATGATCTTTATGTGTTCTTATCCAAAAAGCCTTTGTTTACAAAGTATAAGTCTTTAAAATTGTTTTCTAAATGTTCTTACATGTTACCTTTTGAGAAAACCTTTTAGACTTCAAAAGATTTCAATACAAGGGTCAAAATAACATCTCTCAAAGCTCAGAAGTTCGGATCATCCGAGCTTGCCTCGGATCAACCGAAGCAAAACAGAGAGATTGGCTTATTGGCTTCGGTCGACCGACCTTGGTTAGGCTCAACCGAGCTTCTTTGTTCGGTCAACCGAACTCTGTTAAATATAGCCGTTATTTGACCGTTGTAGAGTCGTTTTTCAGCCTATTTTGAAATGTATAAATTCTCCAAAGCTAGAGAATGACTCAAAGACTTGCACATACAATATGGATTGATTTCTTATCAAGTCTAAACACCTTCAAAGCAAAAACACTTATTTTCCATGATCTAAATCATTCAAAGGTGTTAGTTCAAAAAGCAAGACAAAGAGTGGAATTCATATGTTCTAAGAGCTTAACATTCTTGTACTTCAAAGGTATTAATCTTTCACTTAGAAGAGTGAACAACCTTGTTCCTTAACATTCTTAATTCCATTTCTAAGTGATTGGGTTATTGTTGTAAAAGTCCTACTTTGTGTGGGTAAATTGTTAAGTCCTACTTTGTGTGGGCAATCAAGCTCTTAGTGAGTTTTTGTATTTTGGTTGTGTTTGTAAAACTCTTAGTGAGTTAGCCACAAGTGTAAAATCTTCTTAGTGAAGTTGTTGCAAATCCTTGGGTGCGGCTCAAGGTAGTGGATGTAGATTCTAAGTGAATCGAACCACTCTAAATCCTTTGTCTTGTTGTTGGGTTTTGCTTTAGCTTTTGTTCATCTTGTTCAAACTCTCACTAGCCTTGAAAAGATTGGAAATAGTTTGCAAGATCGATTAAAACCCAATTCACCCCCTCCTCTTGTGTTTTACAATGAATAGTTGCTTATTTCTTCTAAATAAAATTTAACTGTAGTGTTAATTTATTTAAAGATATATAAATATTTTAAACGTATAAAAAAAACAAATATTTTGTATTGGATAGTAACACAAGATGGTAACTCCCTAGTCCCACCTTTGAAGTTGCGGGGCCCAGCTCCAGTCTTTCTTCATCAAGGGCCCAGACAGCCTTTGTTGGTTCACCTACCAAATCCAAGCAACTCGGCTACAATGTGGAATAATAAATGTTTCACACCGTACGAAATATTTGATGGTCGTCGAATTCAGCAGAGATTAATTGGTGAATAATTAAAAATAATAATTTCCAAAATTATAGATGATCTCAGTCGTCAAATGTTTTATCTGACAGTCACTAAATATTTCTCACGGGAAGGAATATTTTGTATTATGCACAGTAGCCGGATTGATATCCAAGACCTCGACTCCAATACAGAATGGGTGCGGAATTTTCCTCGTCCGTTGAATTAAAATTTTGATGGTTAAGATAGATTTAAATTGAACTCCTATTTTGAGACTCAAAACACATGTTCTGTTTTTACCGTGCTAAATATCTATTCTGAATCTCATAAACACTTATTATGAGCGTCAAAATATCTGTCCTGAATCTCAAAACAACTATTTTGAGACTTTCCGTATATATTAAAAATAAATTTTTTCGCATACGATCCGGACCGGAAATGCAAGTGTGTCTCGTGTCTCAATAAAGTCCCCTCGTCCTCGTTCGAGTCGTTCGTATAAAACCTCTCAAAGGCATTTAATTTTTTTATTAATTCAATTTCTAAACAATCTTTTGGTGGAAAATCTACATGCGAATCATAAAGTGAATCTAAAGAATCTGATCTCGTATTTAGGGCTTTGAGCTTGTCATGAGTGGATTTAATGTATGGTAAATGAGTATTTTTTTTCCCCCCACATCTCAATAGTTATTTTTGCATCATTGAGTATAATATAGGTAAAGAAAAAAATAATCTATGTCAATTTAATAAATTACTTTTTTCACTTACATGTGTTAAAAATATATTTGGATCTAACTCTAATTTTTAAAAAGTATTTCAAAAGGAGAAATAAAAAAATTGTTGAAGATTAAATATTTTAAAAATACATGAAATATATGAAACTGGGGGAGTACATCGATATTTTAGATGACGTACTTAAGATCGAGGGTCAAAATATTAATCATTCTGTCTCAAATTTAATATTTACATTGACTTTGCATAAAATTAAAAGTGTAATTTAGCCATAAATAAATTACAACAATAATTTTAAATATGAGAGGACTATTTTTTTTTGTGAAGAGAGAATTTATCAAGTTTTAAAAAAGTGAACATGGTTATTTTAAAATAAAATAAAAAAATAAAAAAAAAGTGCACTTTTAAAAATAAAAAATGCACATTTATGTATTTTATGTAAATTTGTTTCTGACTATGAACTTTATTGAATCATGTTGATGCTTTAATTTCCTCAATAGAACCATTTTATTACAGTCCTTATCCTTACTTTACCCTTGAATCATCTACTCATAATGAATAATTTTCTACGGGGGTGTCAATGGGTTTGGGCAAGCCCGAACCTGGCTCATACAGCTCAAAAAATGTGAGTTGAGCGTGAGACGAGTGTGAAATCAATATTTAATATCAAATTTTATTTGAGCGGAACGTGAATTTTATCTCGCTCAACCCGATTACAGTTCGCACCGAATAAGAATAATACAATTATAAATATTATATATAATATTAAATGTCTAAATTAAAAAATTAAAAAAGAAAAACAGGTTGCAAAACTCATCGTTTCTTTTTGTCATTGGTAATAGTGAGCTTAAGTGAGTTGTATGTTTTTTATCAGTCAAAATAGAAAAAGAAAAAAAAGAGTAGGATTAGACTTTTTGAAAAGGGTTTTACCGGATCCGAATGAACGAATCTGGTAACACATATTATGGATCCGTTCGTATCCGGATTCGGATTCGATAAAAAAGATTAAAAATGTTGAATTTGCTGAATTGCATAATGAAGAAGATGAACCCTCAAGAGAGAGAGAGTTCGAGGAGGAGAGTAAAGAGAGAGAAAATGTAGAGAAAATATCTTGTAACTGATTTTCTCATTAAGTGTAAAAGTGATACAATCATGTATATATATATATACAACTTAAAATAGTAAGCATATAATTAGCAGAACAGTGCTCATGTAACTAACTACTCACTTGACCAGCTTCTAATTTGTCTTCCTTTCTTCTTGACTTTATCACCTTCAAGTTCAACTTTGGTGCCCTGGCTTTGTGTTCTAGATTGAACTTTTGTCTTCAACACCCCCTCGCAATCTAGAACACCATATATGTTGTGGAGCCCTAGAGCCTCAATCAGTTCTTTGAATCTAACTGGTCCAAGAGCTTTGGTGAACAAGTCTGCTAATTGATGTGTTGAGCTTACAGGTAACAATTTGATCACTCAATTTAACAGCTTTTCTCTTACAAGATGGCAGTCCAATTCGATGTGTTTGGTCCTCTCATGGTAGACTGGGTTTTCAGCTATGTAGATGGCACTCCTGTTGTCACAAAACAGTGGAATAGCCTGTTCCTGCTGAATGTTCAAGTCTCCCAATAGGTACCTCAGCCACTGTATCTCACAGGTAGTGGCTGCTAAGACCCTGTATTCAGCTTCACTTGATGATCTGGACACAGTGGTCTGTTTCTTGGCCTTCCAAGACACTAGAGATGTTCCCAAAAATACACAGTAGCCAATGATGGACCTTCTACTGTCAAGGCATCCTGCCCAGTCTGAGTCACTATACCCTTTAAGGCTTAGAGACTTAACCTTGTCCAGGTGCACTCTTTAAGTGCCTGAGCACCCTTAGTGCACCATGCCACTGCTGTATGGTTGGGCAGTCTAGGAATTGGCTCAGCTGCTGGACCACAAATGAAATGTCTGGTCTGGTGTGAGTGAGGTATATAAGTTTCCCTTTGAGCTTCCTGTATAGGGTGTTGTCAGGCAGAAGCTCAGAGTCTCATTTGGAGAAGTGCGATCCTGGCTCCATGGGAATGCTAGAGGGTTTGCAACCCAGCATGCCAAAGGAATCAAGTAACTCTTAACAATATTTTCTCTGATTCATGTTTATTTCAGTCTTATTCCTGGCTATCTCAAACCCTAGAAAAAACTTGAGATCCCCAAGATCTTTGATCTTGAATAAGGAATGAAGATGCTGCTTGACTTGGTTGATGGTGTGCAAATCATCCCCAGTTAGCAGCATGTCATCTACATAGATGAGGATGACTGTGTACCCTGTTGAACATGACTTTGTGAACAAAGTATAATCACTAGGTGACTGAGTAAAATCTAGTTCTAGGATGGAGTTTGTAAGCTTGTAGTTCCACTGTCCGCTTGCCAGTTTCAGACCACAGAGGGATTTGTTGAGTTTGCAAACTTGTTTTGAAGAAGCATTGAAGCATAGAAGAAGTTTCATGTAGATTTCTTCAAGATCCCTATGCAGAAATGCATTGTTGATGTCTAGTTGTTGCACGAACCAATTCTTGCTCACAACTATGGTCAGGAGGATCCTTATGGTTGTGAATTTGGCTACTGGAGAGAAGGTTTCAAGGAAGTCAATGCCTTCCACTTTGAGTGAACCCCTTTATCACTAGTCTGGTCTTAGGTCTGTCTATGGTTCCATCAGCCTTTAGTTTCAGCTTGAAAGTCCATTTGTTTCCAATGGCAGTTTTGCCTGAGGGTAGAGGAACCAAATCCCATGTGTTGTTCTCCTCTAGTGCCCTGATTTCATTTGCCATTGTCTCTCTCCATGTGGCATGTTGGGCAGCCCCATCATAGGTTTTAGGTTCATAGTGTGTGTCAACAGTATTGATAAATGATTTGTATGCAGGTGCTAAGGCTTTTGTGGAATCGACATTGTTGATGGTGTGTGGTGTGGATGAGGGTAAAGTTGTGCAGTGGTAATCCTGCAAGTGAACATGTGGTTAAGTGGTTCTGTTAGATATTCTGATAGGTGCTGTGTGTGGGAAGGGGAATGGTGAGGTTCAGAGATAGGCTAAATATGGTCAGACTGGTCCTGGGAGACAGGGCCACAAGCTGCCATGTTGGGAGTATATACTGGTAATGGAATGGTGTCAGGACTTGAAGAGTACTGGTTTGAAATGGGAAGATGTGTTCATAAAAGAGGACATCTCTGGAGATGAAGATGTGTGTAGTAGCTATGTCAACTAGGATGAAGCCTTTGGTGGTAGTAGGATATCCTAGGAATGCACACTTGGTGCTTCTTTTGCCAAATTTATTTATGTGGTTAGAAATAGTTGATGCAAAGGCTATGCACCCAAAAACCTTTAGTCCTGAGTAGTCTGGAGGTTTGTTGTAAAGGCTCTCATTAGGAGATTTGTTCTTAAGAAGAGGTGTAGGGCTAATGTTGATGATGTATACTGCATAAAGAACAGCATACCCCCAATAGTCAGATGACATTCCTGACTGGAATTTGAAAGCTTTTGCTATGTTGAGTAAGTGTTGATGTTTCCTTTCAGCAACACCCTTCTGTTGTGGTGTTTCAGTGCATTGCTAGAAGGAAAAGGGAGTTTGTGTTGTTTAGCATAGTGACAAACATCACAGCATTGTTTATTGAGATATATGATGTCATGACAGATTTGCTTTACAATTTTGAGTTTGGAGTCTGGCATATGTCCTAATCTATTGTGCCAAAGGAAAGTGGAAGCGTTTTCCTTATTACATTTATTTTGTGTGAAAGCATGGTTAGAATTGACAGTACAAGAAGCAGGATTAGCAGTGAACTGTTGACTTGTGTTAGGTGTGAAGTAGTAGAGTCCATCATGAAGAAATATGGAACCAATCATCTTCCTGGTCTGGAGGTCCTGAAGAACACAACCAGCAGGAAATAACCCAACATAGCATGAGCCTTGCAACATTAATTGACTAATATAAATAAGATTGAAGTTAAATCCAGGGATGTAGTAGACATCAGACAAGGTGAGGCTAGGGTGCAGTGTGACATTGCCCTTGTGTGTGGCTTGCACAATGCTGCCATTGGGCAGTTTGATAGGTAAGTGGTGTGATGTGGCAGCATATGAGGTGTAGTGATCAAAGGAAAATGTGATATGGTTGGTAGCACCTGAATCCAATATCCAATATGCAATATCAGTTGACTTACCTTGATTACATGTACCTTGTGCCAGGCTGGTGGTCAATGCTGCAACTGTGGAAGGCTTGGACTCCTCATTGGTGTAGGTACCAGTCTGAGTCTGTGAAGATCCACTTGCAAGTTGAGTTGGCTGCAGGTACATGTTAGCCATCATGGGAGACAAAGCTTGAGTTGGCAGCCCTGCATATGGATTGAAGCTAGTAGGAAAGGAATGTGGGTTCACACCACAGTTGTTCTGGTCTGCCATTTTCTAGTATGGGGAAGGATATGACATGGGTGACTGTACATAGCTGTATGGAGAGTGTGAGTAGATTTGAGGTGTAGTGTTTCCAAACATGACTGCATGTGGATGAAATTGTTGTTCAGCACTCATCACATACACTTGGTTGACTTGTCCAAAACTAGCTTGTGTTTTCCTTTTCCCTTTCCAGTTGGCAGGGTAGCCACGCTTCTTGTAGCATGTGTCTACTGTGTGGCCCTTCAAGTGACAAAAACTACATTGTAAGTTCTTTCTGTTCCCATTGTTGTTGTAGTTTCTGGATGCTGCAGCATTGACCGTCCCCATGGTTAGTTGATTCATGCTGGGAGGATGCAGTATGTCATGCACACTGACTGTTTGATGTGGTAGTCATCCTCATTGGTGCATACATGAGTTGCATACCACTTTGAGGATGACCATTGTTGTATGTCATTTGTCTTTCACATTTTAAGGCCATAGAAAAAGTTCCATTAATGGTTGGTGTAGGTTTGGTTACAAGAACTTGATTCTTGGTAGCAGAATAAACATCAGACAATCCTTTTAGGAAACTAATGACATGATCGGATTCAACATGTCTTTTTAATGTCTTCTGCACATTACAACTGCACTATGGTGTGCAGGTACATTGAGGTATGAGCCTAAGCATGAGGTATTCCTCCCATAGGATCTTAAGCTTGGTGTGGAAATCAGTTACTGAGAAGTTACATTATTTTAGGTTATGAATGTTCTCAAGAAGGTCAGACAACCTGAAGCCATCTCCATTGGCAAGCCTGGATTTCAGATCCATCCACACATCATGTGAGGTAGGCAACCATATGCAGTTTTGTGCTATGTTTGGTGTCATGGAGTTCAGCAACCATGATTTCACCATGTTGTTTGATTGTCTCCATAAATCATGCTGAGCATTTTCAACTGCAGGAGGTTCAAGATCACCAGTGACAAAGCCATCTTTATTCTTACATGACAGGGCTAAGAATACAAACATACTCCATGGATGATAGTTGTTTGAGGTCAGCAGCTGTCGGACTAAGATGTTTGAAGGACTCTCACTCGGGTGGCGATACAGTGGATTCACCATATCCAAAGATGAGATTGAACTCGTATTCATCATCGGATTCATTCTTCAGAAAGAAAGAAAAACAGCATAGGAAAGAAGAAACAGAGAGATCATAAACCAAAAATCAATTGAACAAAAAAGAAATTTTAAGGCCCAAGAAGTTCACATTCATGAGATCACCTGGGATCTTACTCAACACTATATAATCGAACGAATCCTGCTAATCAATTGATCCTAGACAAGAGCTCAAACATAAGACGACGACTTGGTCGACCAAAACCAAGTAGAACTGAAACGACGACAACCAAATAGGACTACCCAAGTGATAAACAAATAGGCAAGTTCAATACGACCTATTTAACAACCCACAATGCACGAGTATCACTTAACAATATCGAATCACGTAAGGGAAAAGATTATAAAGCAGTAAAACAATTTAGGAATAAGATTATAAAGCGATTAATCAAGCCCAAAGCAGTTACGCCATAATTAAAGCAATAAACCCAATTCTTGTAATTACTTCGTAAATTTCACAGTTTATGCAATATATAATGCCCAATCACTCCCAAATCAATAACCCAACATGACCCTCGTCTAACTGCTAGACCCTCGTCTAACTGGGCAAATAGTTTGTTTGTGTCACTGGGCCTTTTTCTAATTGGGCAAAAAGTTAGAGCTACTAACATTGGAAATGTGGTGTATCCTTAAAAGACTGGCCCTGTTCGTCTTGGGAGAATATCTGGACTCATGACTGTGTCACTGGGCCTTTCCCAAACTTGGAAAATAGTTTGAGGGATGTTAGTAGGTTTTTTTTTTTTTTTTTTTTTTTTTTTTAATAAAGCCACCAGCATGGTGGGGCGGACCCCCATTTTATTAATTATTGCCAAACCGGCAGAAGTGATGAGAGGGGGACATAAAACCTAACCTCCCAAATACAATAGAATATGCAAAAGTGCAACCTTGAGCATTTATATATATGCGCAAGGATGAAACAATATATGGCTAAACTAATATGCAAAGCAGTAATTCCCAGCTATACAATACTAGTATTCATCAAATCTAAGATGCTAACGAGTTTATCCTTTGGTTTTCCGTAGATATGGAGTCCTTGCATGATCAAGGAGACACTTACCTCTAGTGATACGAGGTAGTGACGAAAACTGTGAATAAACAACCGTATTTCGAGAGTCACATGCTTCATTTGCCAAACTGTCTGCAACCTGGTTTGCTTCCCTGTATATATGGTGAACTCTTGCGGATCCAGAAATGCGGAGTAAACATTGAAAAAGAGAATCAAGCTTCCAAGAAGAAATTCGGCCTTTGTTAAAAGAATCACATAGAAACTTTAAATCCGATTGAACACAGATATCATTAAATCCCAATGAAGTAGCATACCGTATACAATTGATCATTGCTTCCATTTCAGCCGCAGAGTTTGAGAGATTTAAGCCAAGGAAATTAGAGAAAGCACCAATAAAAGAGCCCAAAGAAGTGCGAACAATACCACACGCACCTGCAGGACCCGAATTACCCCTAGAAGCCCCATCTATATTTAGAATGATCGAGGTGCCAAACTACCCCTCCAAGTAATGGCCTTAACTCGGCTCAATCCTATAGATTAGGTGCCTCCCGTAAAAGCCTCAAACAAACCTGCACATTTCAACAAAGAAAGATAGTAGCTGTCAAATTCATGTAAAAGGCTCCTAAATACTGATGTTTTACCATAAAAAATAAAACGACAACGAGCCCTCCAAAGGACCCAACAGACACTAGCAAAAATAATGAAGTTAATATCTCGCCACTTGTCTTTTCCTTTCCACCACAACAATTTCAAAAGAGATAGATAAGAGTCAAACCTGAGAGTATTCCATGCAATTCCAACCAAAGCACATCCATACTTCCACAATCTTGTAGCCATTTGACATTCTGTAAAAATGTGCGCGAAGGTATCCTCCCTATGTCCACAATGACACCTTGAGACCAAAGATACACCCCAACATCTCCTGACTTCATCTAGAGCTAAAAAACCATTGAGCAGCCGCCAGAGAAACAGTTTCTGCGCCAATGGTAGCAAGGACTGCCAAACCTGTGTGCAAGAGAGCTGTGAAACTCCACTTGGTTGTAAAGTCTGCAAATTAGAAGAAACTGTAAATTTCCCAGTTGGGACAAGGCTCCATATATGAATATCAGGTCCTGGGGGACAGCCGAACTAGTGGATGGTCCTGTTGTTGAGTCATCGTCAAAGTCTCTACCGCAGACCAGCCATCGTCACCCAAATGTTCCCTAATGGCCGAAGAGTCCACTGCTGCGCCTACAGTTCGCAATAAAGATCCCTGCAACGTGAAATTTTCATACCAAAACAAAGACCCACCATCTCGAATCAGGAGGCCCATGTGAGCCTCTGCCAAAGCACGGACCGTAAGAAGCCTGCGCCAAACATGGGAATCCATAGGTCGAGAAGGAACTATAGTAGGATGAGGATACGACTGACAATATTTCTCAACCAGAAAATCTCTCCACAAAGACGTCGAAGTCCTGAAACGCCACCACAATTTGTGAGAATAAGCAATTTGATAAGACTCTAAATTAGAAATTCCCAAACCATTTTGCGAAGTACTACGACAAAGTTTCTTCCAAGACATCCAATGACGTCGTTCCCCATACTCCGTTTTCCCCCATAGAAAGTTAGCAAATAACCTTTCCATATGAGCAAGTACCTGTTTTGGCGGACTAGACACAGCAAGAATGTGCATAGGCATGGATAATAATACATACCGAATTAAAGTAAGGCGTCCGCCTAGGTCAAGAAATTTCCTTTGCCATCCCAACAGTCGAAGAGTGATTTTATCAATAATAGATGAATAATAAATTACCTTTTGTCGCCCAAAAAAGACGGGACATCCAAGATATATCATGGGAAGATTGCCTCGGACAAAACCCGTCACCCGAGTGATCATTTCCAATTGTCTTGGTTGCATTCTCTCCGCCACATAAAAGGAACACTTATGGTCATTGATGCGCTGTCCTGAGATGTCCTCATATTTCCGAATGAATTCTATCAAAGCTTGCAGACCACGTTTAGCTCCATTCAAGAAAACAACTACGTCATCTGCATAAGCTAAATGAGATATCAAAACAGATGAGTGTGGGACCACATACCTTCCTATGCTCCCCGAATGTATCAGTCTATCCAGACCCCTTGAAAAGACGTCTGCTGCTATAATAAACAATAATGGCGACAAAGGGTCTCCTTGTTTTACTCCACACCCAGAACGAAAAAAACCATGAGGAGTACCATTAATAAGGACTGAAAACCAGTTATTAGTCAATAAGTTTCAGATTAAGTGAATGAAATGTGGACTGAAACCGAACTTCTGAAGCACGGACAAAAGAAAAACATGAGAAACTCGGTCAAACGCCTTCATCATATCCAATTTTATGATCATGTTACCTCCTCTTCATTTTTATTTAATGCATTTGCCAATTCCATCGCTAACAAAATGTTATCTGAAATTACCCTCCCCTTGATAAAACCAGATTGATTTCTACTCAAAATCCTAGGAAGTAATTTTGCCAGTCGAATGGCCATGACTTTAGAGATAATTTTACTAGAGAAATTGCACAAAGAGATAGGACGAAACTCACCAAAAATTTCCGGGCAATCTGTCTTCGGAATGAGGACTAGAAATGAACTTGCAATTGCTCGTGACAGAGGTATACCTGCCCAGAAATCCCTAACCGCCTGAATCACATCATCTGCCACAACCGCCCAACATGTCTGGAAAAATCTCCCCGTGTATCCATCGGGACCCGAAGCACTAGAGGGGCTCAAAGCAAAAACAGCCTCTTTAACCTCCAGACCTGTAGGCAAAGAATCTAAACAATGATTATCAGCGATGTTAGTAGTTACTTTTGAGTTGTGAATAGATGATTGAGCTCGATTGTGGAAATTTGTGTGTCATATCGATAACCATACTCGTAATGTCTATGTCATACCCCGCAACCTGGATGTGACCGGGCAATGCCTCATCTACAAATGAAACACTGAACCCTCAAATATAAAGTACTAAATCCAAAATAACTTCATTACAATCTTAAAGGACTTCAAAGTAATACATCAAATTTAAAGGTTCCAAAGGTAAACATAGGTTCTTACATCAAAACATAATTATAAAACCAAAAGGGAAAACTATACTATTACATAAGTTCAGTAATTTTCTTCAACCCATTCCTCATCATAATTACTATCAACCTGAGCATCTGCAAAAGAAAGATATGGAAATGACTGAGCCACTACACTAGCTCAGTAAACATCAACACCCTTGGGATGAAACATCAAATAAGACTCAAATGATTTCCCGACTTTCCCAAAATATCGAAAACATAACATAATTTTACATAGCTTAAATAACCTTTAAAACACTTAACATAACTTACAAAAGGTTTAGCTTTGAAATCGGATCAAACAGAAGTCAAAACGGATCAAAACAGAGACATTTCCAAAATTGAGTTGTGGTCAGGTAGGCTGGAGTTCAAGTCAGGTCGACCTAAATTCGGACAGAAGCCCAGTAGTTTGTCCGGACGATGGGAAAATAGTCCGGTCGACCGGAGAGGTTGTCCGGACTTCAGAAAAATGTCATTTTTAATGCAAAATAACCAAGGAAAATGCATTTTCTGAACTCCCCAAAGGTCCCAACCCAAAAAGGCATATTTTGACACACTTTTACATATCAAATAAGACCCAAATAAGAGCAAATAATGCAATGAACCAACTCTTCATATCTAACAGTTATATATCAGAAATGTACTACGAGTGCCATGATTTACCCACATGAAACAAACGGACATACAAAATATCAGATACTACGAGTATGGTTCATGCAAGACGCGCATAATTCCACACAACTGAGCTCAATTTTCCATTCCCGACTCTAAAGCAACTACTAGCAGCCCATTAATGGTTAGTCCCAATTAAGGAAGGGTCAGTGATATATTCATGGGTCCAGTATTCCCCCTGAATGAAGGGTCAGTGATTTTAAGGATACACCCCATTTTAAACTACTAATAGCTCTAACACGTCAAACACCGTTAGAGAGAGGCTTAGTGACTTGGTTATACATTAATCAATAAGCAGTGACCAATGATCAATAATAGGGATGGATTCTACTATAGAGTCGTTCCTAGACAAGAGCTACGAATTGAGGAGACTCTCAAATAGCAAATATGGCAAATAGAACGCAACAACAACAACAACTAGTATCATACGCAATTAGACTCAAAGATTAACAATACAAATGCAATTTCAATTCGACGTTTCATCTATTTTCAGTGCAGTAAAACATGTATAAAACCAATTCATCAATAAAATAACTTTAAAATACCGATTTCATGCTTTTAGGACAGAAAATACAATGGTTAAGATTCTTACCTTAGCAACTTAAGTCAAAACTCCAAAAATACACTATAGCAGGATTTTCCATATTCAAATCATTGACTTCCTAAGGCTATAACTCGAAATCCAGAACTCCAAATTCCATTTCGTCGAATCTCAAACGTATCTCTATTAGTCCTCTTCGAAACACACTATCACTCGCTGAAAACGAACTCTGTTTGCTATCCCAAAAGTGCATTCTGTCACAACCTACCCAATCTGCCAAAAATCTGCTCTCTTCTTCCTCTTTTATTTTCTTTGCTTTTGTAACCTCTCCCCTAAGAAAATCCTGCTCTAACCCCTATTAACTCCCACTAACTTCCTTACAAAAATAACCCCTAAACTTTCTAACTCTGCACACTTTAGGTCCCCAACTAACCATCTCACCAAATATGCCCCTCAAACTCTAGATTACTAACAAATAACACATAAACAAGTAATTGTACAAAATTTAAACACGAAGCATGCTAATCACATAGTTAAAAAAGTTACGGGTATCACAGTCTATGTGTGTGTGTTCGGTATGGCTAGAGCAGGGTGCTCGGAATGTATTTCGGTGTATCAGTGTTAAGATATGAAGAGTATGATTATTAACTTACTTGTTCTTGTTTTGGTATTTTGTTATTATGTGTATACATGTCTAAGTTTACATTTTTGGGTTGGGATTTGGGAAAGTGCAGAAATGCACTTTTCCTTTGTTAATTTACACTGTTTTTTGTCCTGACTGAATATCGGTTGAATGGTTCGGTCGACTGGACCCTCATTCCATCGTCTGGAGCAAACTACTGGGACCAGTTAGACGAGTGATTGTCCGATCTCGGTCGACCGGGCGGGGCTAAACCTCCAATCCAGGTCGACCAAAAAGACACGTTGGACTGCTTTGTGTTATGTACTGTTCTGTATTCGTGTCTAGTGTGTTGTGGGTTCCGCACTGTGTATTAGTAGTGTTGTGTCATGGTTTTGAGTCGGTTTGTGCCAAGTGTTTTCAAATGGATTTTGGGAAATAGGAACAACTTTTGAGTCTTATTCGGTATTTCATCCTAAGGGTGTTGATGCTTACTGGGGTTCATATCTCATGCTTTTACTTTCCCTTATTTGTAGATGATGAGGTAGCTGATGAGACATATGTTGAAGCTTGGGATGTGGACTTTGACGAGCGATCTAATATGATAATGATGTAACTGTTGAACTAGTTTGTTTACTTGTGAAACTTTAAGTTTGTAATAACTTTAGTATGGTCTTTTCTTTTATAATAATGTTAGAATTTGATCATTTTTATAGTATGATATAACATAACTTATCATTTATGCTCTGGGTTCTGTGTCTTATTGACATATGAGGTGCTGCCAGGTCATCACTCGATTTTGGGGTGTGAGTCACTACTTATGACTTGAACTTAAGGTATTAGCTAATGAAAATAATTAATGATTCCAATGACACTTGTAAGCTTTTCATTGGACTCTCATTCGACAAATTGACACGAGTCACCTCCAAATACTTCTACCCTAACTTTTTTATATTTATATAGTTTTTAAAAAAAGAAATGCAGGTATCATGGGTAAAATATTTTTATTTAGCCATATTCAAGGATTATTTAGCTAAGCACACTTCAAAATTTACCCGTGTTAGATTCATAGTCTTTTGAATTTTGAATTTCTTTAGTTATACCTACTTATATTTATTTTGAAGTTGTATGTGTGATTTATGGTCCTCTGAATTATGAATTAGACATTTAATCATGTAATTATTATCTTAATAGCGTGTATATTTTACATTTATCATATTTTAAAAAAAGATTTAATTTTAATCAATTTTCAAATAAATAAAAAAATTATGATAACAAAGAAAAAATAAATAAACAAAAGAAAACGAAAAATAGAAAAGAAAAAAGAAAGAGAATAGGGAGAGAGGGCATTGGAAATCTCTTCTTCCACTTTCTCTCTTTTCCATATGCTAGTATACTCTTAGGGTGTGTTTGTTTCCTGTAATTGGGTTTGGAATTGGAATTCCATGGAATTATATGAAATTAGAATTCTATGATTTTCCAATTTATGGAATTCAAAGAATTAGAATTCTAAGAAATTCCAATTATAAATAATTGAATTCCTTTGTTTGGTAAAATTATGGAATTGAGGTGGAATTCAATTCAAATTCTACTTTATTTATTTCAAACACCAAAAAATTCACATAATTAAAAATAAAATAAATAAAATGAATAAAATGCCTCTAGTGTGAAAATACAAATATTTCACAAATAAAAATAGCTGAAGTACCTATGAAGTAAAATGACAAAAATACATTTGCTTTAATACGATGGAAATATTTAATATTCATAGCGCTAAAGAAAATCTTTCTAGTATGAATTGGAGAAAATACAATTGAAAAATGAAAATATCTTTGACGAAAATACCCCTAGTAGAAAAATGACGAAAATGATTAATGACATTTTTATTATTTCTCAACAAGTGTATTTTCGTCATTTTATACCGATAATATTTTTGGCATTTCATGTAAATGATTTTTTTTTGTCATTTTGTACGATGGATAATTTTGAAATTTTGTGACAAGAGAATTTTTTCATTTTATTCAAAGTTAATTTTGTCATTTTGCACAAGAGGCATTTCCCTGTTTTTTTTATGGGAGCGTTTTCGTCTTTTTGCATTAAGGGCATTTTCTTCATTTTACGGCAAGGTATTTTTGTCATTTTTCATCATGGGTATTTGGGTCATTTTCCATCTTAGGAATTTTCAGTTATTTGAGCCAAAGGTAATATATTTTATTTTCATTTTGCGCTAAAGTATTTTTCATCACTTTGAGCCGAGGGCATTTTCGTCATTTTGCGTCAAGAGTATTTTTGTAATTTTTAACCATGAGTGTTTTGGTGATTTTATATTATGTATGTTTGTGATTTTTTTTTAAAAAAAAATCGTTGTTTTGTGCCAAGGGTATTATTGTAATTTTGTACTAACGGTATTTTTTTCTACATGGTATAAAGGTGTTTTTGTCATTTAAGCGAAGAACAATAGGTATTTTAAATTAAGGGTACTTTAGTCATTTTATACTAGGGGTATTTTGTCATTTTACACTAAGGGTATTTTGGTCATTATATATATATATATATATATATATATATATTTATGAGAGAGAAAATAACTTGTATGTATGATATATTCATAACATACAATAAATCTTGTGGAATTGGAATTCAAATTCTTTGATTATTGAATGTAATTGATTTTGTGGAATTGAGGGGGTTGGAATTGGAATTGGAATTCCAATTTTAAAAATTTATTGAGAGCCAAACAAAAGAATTAGAATTTCAAATCGGAGAGGTTGTAGCCTAGTGAGGAACACTTCTTCCTGGGACTGAGAGGTCCCAGGTTCGATACTGGGTCACAGCGCCCAGCTTGCTAACCCCCCTTCCCCCCCCAAAAAAAAAATAATAATTAGAATTCCAATTCCAATTCCAATTCCATGATTTTGTTGATAGCCAAACAAGAAAATTGGAATTGGAAAAGCCAATTCCAATTCCAAGGAAACAAACGCACCCTTATTAGTATTGAGTTAGTTTTGCATTTAATTAACTGTTGGGAGTTTGATTTCTATTAAGTGTAGAAGTCACCTTTTATTAAATTTTTGGTGTATTTATGATACAATTCGTTCCAAATTATTTGTCCAATTTGACAAATGCATTGGTATGAAGGTTTTGACTTTTGATGATTTGAATGGTAAAATATAAACAAAAGTCTAAGATAACCCTTATTTATTTTATTTAAAATTTGTGTGTTTCTCCCTCCTCCCTCTCACACAACATCCAACTACCCCTTAAATATGTGTTGGAAGTGACAATTTTAATTAATTAAGAGTATTCAATGAGGAGTTGAGAGAAGGATAAAATTGAAAAAATTGTTATTAATACAAATTTTATTTAGAAAGTGGACAATTTGAATAAATAAAAAATAAAATATAGACAGTTAATTTGAGACGGAAAGAATATCTTAAGATTTTATTATTTCACTAAACTTATAATAAGAAAATTCATATAACCGTCCGTGTAAGATTTATCCCACGGTCCTTCGTATAAATTGGAAGGAACATACCAACAGTATAGTATTAAGATTGAGTGATCTTAAAAGACGGAAGGTGTTGACGCTTAAAGTTGGAACACTTACGATATGGACCGAGATCCAGATTTGGCTACATCACTGTATTTTCTTCTTTCTCCTCATTTTGTAGGGATGTGACCAAATTTGAACTAAATGCACCCAGTGCATATCAGAATTTTCCTTAAAGTTAGAATTTTCCTTAAAGTTGGGCTCACTTCTAGCATAGTACTGCTAGTTGTATCTTCTTCCCTTCTTTTTTTATCGGTCTCTGGCGATATTCTGCCTTTTCTGATTCATCTTTGACCCCTCTTTGTTTTTCTTGCTCTCTTCCCCTAATTCCCTTTCTCTCTCCTCTCTGCAATTCCTGTTATTTATTTTATTATTTGATTATTTTCCTCCTTTTTTCACTTCGGTTCCGTCTCCGTCACTCCGCCGCCGCCGTTGGAAACCGCTGCAAAACACTTCACCTCTTTTGTCCGCCGTCGTCCATCCCTATTCCGACGGGAAAAAGTAACGAAATAATCAACTTCGACTGTGGGAGGACTGTTCATTGACTGAGGAGTTTAAATCGGAGCACTGAGGTTTTGAATTTGGAAAGATTTTATTTTTTTGGTTGAGCTGATCAGATCTGCGAGGTGGAGGAATTTATCTAGGTTTTTGATTGAGTTGATAAGTTTTCAAGGCTGTTTTAGGTGAAATTTTGAAGGTTTTTTTAGGTAAGTGTGTTTGGGGAAGGGAGTGGTTATTGTTGATGATAGTGTTCAGAGGGAACAGTGTTATTGTCGTTGTCACCAGAGCAGTTGATGATGAACAGAGGAGTTATTGAGGGGCGGCGGTCCGGTGCCTCTCTCACATGGAATGGCAGATCCTGTTAGCTACTGTAATGCAGACCGTGATATCGAGCAGGTGCCGCCGCTTTTGAACCTTTCTTTGTCACTGTGTATGTGTTAATGTGATGATACAACAATAACATAACCATTAAGTCACCAATAATTGGGGTATGAGCAAGAATGGGGAGTCTTACATAATCTTTGAGAATAAATGCACAAAGTGATTGCTCACAAAAATGGTAATGTGACGATAAATAAAAAATGAGTTTGTAGTGAATTTTCTGCTGCTTTGGTTCTTCCAAAGTTGCAAATAGATGATAGAGAACGTATTGCTGATTTTTGTTTCTAATTTAGACTGAAATGGAAAATTTCTATGCTGTATGATTGTGGGGTTTCCTTTTATTCAATTTTGAATGTTATTCGTGCTTTTATGCTAAATTTGTGACAAATCTTGCTTCTTCTGCTGTTCTTCAGATTTTATATATAGATATTATTTCCTCGAGCAATTCAGTAGATGTACCCTGTCATAATTTTTTTTTGCGACAATTAGTGTTTCGTCTTTCCATATCAACTGTGTTTTCGACTGGTGCCAATTCAGTGATAATGTCCTCATTAGTTTGAATGGAGATGTGAATTTTTTGTAACATCTTATTATGAGAGACTGTTTCAACCTCCAATCCATCTGTTTCAGTGGTGTTTTAGGAACAGATACTTTGTGCATTTATTGTCAAAGTTAGGCCTGCTTCCTATCCATCCCCGGTCATACCCCCAGTTATTGATGACTTCATGAGTTTATGTTATTGTAGTTGTTGTTGTATCTGATTATGTGAGCGATGTTTTAACCTGGAAACTTATAGAAATGTTCTTTTCACTTCTGTATTGTTTCTTCCTCTGGGAGCAAATATTTGGGGGCTGGAGTCATGCCATCTAAAAGGTTGGAATTATACTCCCTCCATCTCAAAATGGACTTTTCACACAGATTAAGAAATTCCTAAAAACAATAAGAATCAAAGCTAAAAGGCCAATATATCCTCATTAACTATTACTTGGAAATTGAAATAGTAATTAGAAGAGTAAGAAGAGGGGGTAAAAATTGTAAAAGTTCATTAAATGTTCATTGAGAATGCAAATGTTAACATTATTTTTGGGAAAAAAAGTTAAAGTCCTAATGTTAACACTATTTCGAGATGGAGGGAGTAGTAGTTTGTGAAAATGAAAATGCTACTTATTAGAACTGAAGTTCTGTACGTACTATTTGTAGAAAAAGTGGGGAAACTGTTTCTCATTTTTCAAATGAACTTTTTCATTGTTCTACTTCTAATAATATCTCTTTTTGTCTATTTTTAAGAAATTTATTCAGTTGATTATATATGCAAAGAAAACAATGAATAACAGAAGAATCAGGAAAAAAAGTGGAATAGTCATGACTCGAATAGTGGAAATTATAGTGTAACTTGATTCATTTTAGTGAAAAGAAGCTTGATACCTGAACTTGTAGGTATTGCAAAATACCAAGTATTCTTACTATCACTTTTGTGGTTAAACATTCTAGTTTTCAATTCAAGAAAGTCTTTTTTTCTGTCTTATGGTTGTTTCCTACATTGAACTGTAGAATGTCTTCATTCAGAATTGATCCTCTTGTTTTTTTGCAGGCATTGATTGCTTTAAAGAAGGGGGCTCAGCTACTTAAATATGGTCGTAAAGGAAAACCTAAATTTTGTCCTTTTAGACTTTCTAATGTAAGTTGATTCGACTTTCGTTTAACATTAAGTTTGTAAGAGGCTTTTTATATGTGTGGGTATGTGAAAGTTTCTTTCTGGGTGTTAATACTAGTGGGTTTTCTTCAGCTTTGGGCATGGTTTTGAGTATTTTTTGGATTTCTTTTTCCTGAGGGTAAACTTTGGTCGTAGCTGAGGATGTGCATGAATAATTAGATTGTTTGATGTTGTAGACATGTTAACAAGTCTGAATGAAACCTTGCAGGATGAAACATCTCTAATTTGGATTTCAAGCCAAGGTGAAAGAAGTCTGAAGCTAGCTTCGGTTTCTCGAATTCTTCCTGGACAAAGGACTGTGAGTTTCTTAAAGATCTTGTCTCACATCAGCCTCTTTGCTTTGTGATAATGTTAAAAATTGGATTTATAGATTTCCAATTATTTTTATTTTGATTTTGTGGCAACCCTGCCTATCTCCTTATGTACATATTCTAACTTTTATTCTTTTATTGTTGGTGGCGTTATTCTATCAGGCTGTTTTCCAGCGTTATCTGCGCCCTGATAAGGACTACTTGTCCTTTTCTCTTATATACAATAACGGGAAAAGATCCCTTGACCTGGTTAGTGATAAACTTTTAGATCTCCAGAAATTACACTGATTTTCATCCATATTGTGTTTTGTTGTTGAAGAGGACCTTTTTTGGCCAGATTTGCAAAGATAAAGTTGAGGCAGAGGTTTGGATTGCTGGTCTAAAAGCTCTGATATCCTCTGGACAGGGTGGACGATCAAAAATTGATGGCTGGAGTGACGGAGGCCTCTATTTTGATGTAATTCTACCTATCCAGTTTCCCCCTGTTAATCATTATTCATGTAGGAGATCGTATTCTGTGCCCTTTATCATCCCCACTGAGGATTAAAGTAATCTTTTTGTGCGTGCTCCTGGCTAACTACAGTATTTCATATTGGCCACATCAATATATTTAGTCTTATACTCATTTTATGACACCCTAGTCTTTTTTGCATCAACTGGAGGAAAAGTTCCAATTTAACAGTTTTAGACTATATATATAGTATGAAGGTTGATTTCTTGCACGACATTATGTACAGAAGCTATTCGCAGAAGTAAACTTCTGATGTCTGACTGTAATACGAGTCTCGTCATTGGATAAATCAGTGTTTGCAATATCTTGCATTTAATTATGTTTTCCAAATTCGATGGCTCTGATTTGTACACTGTTTAACGTTATATCTTTCTGCTCTTCCTTTTCATGGTCTTAACATGTGTGGGGGTGTGTAGAAGGTTTTGGGTGGGGGAAGTGAGAGATTGGAATGGCAATTTTTGCCGTGTATGAAATCGGACGAGTTTCTAATGGTTTTGGATTATGCTAATATGAAATGGAAGACATCATGATTCATCGCATGCTCCAACATGATCCTTTTTACATACTTTTAACTGTCTATTTCTTAGCTATATTTGCCAGTCGAGCTCCCATCTCATGGTTCACTTCAAAATGTGCCTATAATTCATGCTATCCAGAAAATGCAATTTTTTGAAGATCCTTAAAACGTAATATGGAGAGATAAAAAGATCTTATAATGTATTTCCTCTGTCCCAAATTTATATCTACAATTTACTTTCTCAAAGGTTTTGGGAAATAGTTTACCATTTATTCCTTTTCTACATGCAAAAACAGAAAAAGAAGAAAATGCTGGAAATGATGATTGAAGAATTATCCAAAGTGGGAAAATTTTAATAATACATTCAATATTCATTTTCTTTGGGAGGGCAGGGGGTTGGTGGGTGGAGGAGGCTTAATTATAAATTCTCATCTAAATTAATAATTTTCTGAATACATATATGCTTGGCTTATTTCCATGGAAGAAACAAAAAAAAAGTAATTACTCTCCTATTTGGGATTAATTCATTTGATGTCATTTTTAACTGTTCCCCTTTCTTCCCTTCTGCTATTTGTTAAATATATCAGGATAATAGAGACTTGATATCAAACAGTCCAAGTGACAGTTCAGTTAGTGCTACACAAGAAATTAGCTCTTCAGAGGTTTCTGTGAGTTCCAATACAATTGCTTCTCCCAAGAGATATCAGCCAGATAGTTCGGTGAATTCCGAGCGAACACATCTAGCTTTGGATCAAACAATTATGCAAGTTAAAGGATCCAGTTCAGACATTTTCCGGGTTAGTGTTTCTAGTGCTCTGAGCACTTCCAGTCATGGTTCTGCACCAGATGATTGTGACGCACTAGGGGATGTATATATTTGGGGTGAGGTAATATGTGATAATCTTATCAAGGTTGGACCTGAAAAAAATGCTTGTACTGTGAGTACAAGAGCTGATGTGCTTCTTCCTCGGCCACTAGAGTCAAATGTAGTTCTTGATGTGCATCATATAGCTTGTGGAGTGCGGCATGCTGCTTTAGTCACTCGGCAAGGTGAAGTCTTTTCGTGGGGTGAGGAATCTGGTGGAAGGCTTGGCCATGGAGTTGGGAAAGATGTTAGCCATCCTCGTTTAGTTGAATCACTGTCTTTTAGTAGTGTTGATTTTGTTGCATGCGGAGAGTTTCATACCTGTGCTGTAACGATGGCTGGTGAGCTTTACACCTGGGGAGATGGCACACACAATGCTGGGCTCTTAGGGCATGGTAGTGATATTAGTCACTGGATACCTAAGAGAATATCAGGTCCACTTGAGGGCCTTCAGGTCTCAATTGTAACTTGTGGTCCATGGCATACTGCCCTGATAACATCTACTGGTCAGCTCTTCACCTTTGGTGATGGAACTTTTGGGGTTCTGGGCCATGGTGATAGGGAAAATGTTTCATTTCCTAGAGAGGTTGATTCTCTGTCAGGATTGAGGACAATTGCTGTTGCATGTGGAGTATGGCATACTGCTGCAGTGGTGGAGGTCATCGTAACTCAGTCTAGTGCGAGTATTTCATCTGGAAAGTTGTTTACCTGGGGTGATGGAGATAAAAATCGCCTTGGACATGGTGACAAAGAACCTCGACTGAAACCTACTTGTGTGCCTGCACTTATTGATTACAATTTTCACAAAGTTGTTTGTGGGCATAGTTTAACTGTAGGGTTGACAATATCAGGCCGTGTTTTCACTATGGGAAGTACTGTTTATGGTCAGCTTGGGAATCCACGATCGGATGGCAAGCTTCCTTGCCTGGTTGAAGATAAACTTGCTGTGGAAGTTGTTGAAGAGATTGCCTGCGGTGCATATCATGTGGCCGTGCTTACATCGAAGAATGAGGGCTATACCTGGGGTAAGGGAGCCAATGGAAGGTTGGGCCACGGGGATATAGAAGACAGGAAAGCACCAACTTTGGTCGAAGCTTTGAGGGATAGACATGTTAAGTATATAGCTTGTGGTTCGAATTATACAGCTGCTATATGTCTTCACAAATGGGTGTCGGGTGCCGAACAGTCTCAATGTGCTGCTTGTCGGCAGGCTTTCGGTTTTACAAGGAAGAGGCATAATTGTTATAATTGTGGACTTGTGCACTGCCATGCATGTAGTTCCCGAAAAGCACTTAGGGCTGCTTTGGCCCCTAATCCCAGTAAACCTTACCGTGTTTGTGATCCTTGTTTCGCCAAATTAAGTAAGGTAGTGGAAGCTGGAGTTAATAACCGGAGGAATGCTGGACCACGCCTTTCTGGTGAAAACAAGGACAAATTGGACAAGGCTGAGTTACGGTTGGCTAAGTCATCAATGCCGTCCAATCTTGATTTGATTAAGCAATTGGATAATAAAGCTGCAAAACAAGGAAAAAGGTCTGATTCTTTTTTGGTTGGCCGTCCATCTCAAACACCTTCCTTCATGCAGCTGAAAGATGTTGTAATGTCTACCGACTTTCGCCGACCGTTCCCAAAACCAATTCTTACGCCATCCAGTGTTAGCTCGAGATCAGTATCACCTTTCTCAAGAAAACCAAGCCCTCCGCGCTCAGCAACTCCAGTACCAACAACGGCTGGACTTTCTTTCTCCAAGAACATTGCTGATAGTTTGAAGAAAACTAATGAACTCCTAAATCAAGAAGTCCATAAATTGCGTACCCAGGTCCATCCCTGAACATATATCTTTCTGAGTCACTTAATATTTAGGTTTCTAAATTGTGAACAATTTTGGCAATCTTCTTATTGTTTTACCCTGGACCTGTCTCAGGTTGAGAGTTTGAGACATCAATGTGAAATTAAAGAAGTCGAGCTCCAGAAATCAACAAAAAAGGCTCAGGAAGCAATGTCTCTAGCAGCAGAAGAAGCTGCTAAATGTAAAGCTGCAAAAGAAGTGATAAAGTCGCTTACGGCGAAGGTATGTTCCTGTTTTCTAGTCATTTAAAAAAGGAGAAGAATCCCCCCCCTTTTCTCTTCTTTTGTTCTTAGTTTGTTCGCATATTGCTCTCTTTTTTGTTGAGGAAGTTTTTGCTAGCTAGTTGTTGCATAATTGTAGAAATGCCAGCTGAATTTAGTCATTCTTTGTCCAGCTCAAAGACATGGCTGAGAGACTGCCACCCGGTGTTTATGATACTGATAGTATCAGACTACCTTATCTACCAAATGGCCTGGAGCCAAATGGCATACAATATCCCAATGGAAATGGAGAACGTCATTCAAGATCCGACTCACTCAGTGGCTCATACATTCCCTCTCAAATGAGCGCAGAGTCAGTCACTTTGAACGGTATGCAGGGTGCTGTTGAACTGCCAAGGGATTCTAGTGGAAGCAATGAATTGAGCCAGTACAGTAGTCATGCTCAGTTACCTCTGACCCCCTACGTGAGGGACAGCCGGTTGGATGGTAAACTATCTAATGGCAATGGAGATGCTCGCCACAGTGGTGCTTCCGAAGCTGTCGACCCTAGAGAAAGTGGTTCTGTCCAAGAAAGTGAAAATGGCTCAAAATCTAGAAGCCCGCCAATTCCTGGTAACACAAATCTAGTTGAGGCTGAGTGGATTGAACAATATGAGCCCGGTGTGTATATAACCCTGGTAGCCCTTCGTGATGAGACTAGAGACCTGAAACGAGTGCGCTTCAGGTACTTGTGTTTCACCCCTTCTGTTTCTTGAAGTTTCTGCACCTCTTTTAATATGGAATAGGAAGATGTCTTCATTGCTGCTCTCTATAGTTTGCACTTTGGCTGAAAATGTCGATTTTTGAATTTCACTTGCAGCCGGAGAAGATTTGGAGAGCACCAAGCGGAGACTTGGTGGTCTGAAAACCGTGAAAAAGTTTACAAGAAATATAACGTTCGAGGGTCAGACAAGTCATCAGTTTCTGGCCAACCTGCCCGGAGATCAGAAGGGTCTGTTTCACCGTCTTCTCAAATTTAGCAACAAACTGGGAATCTTCCATCTCCGATTTTTTTGTAGTTGTCATAGCGGCGGTTGCAAGGCCATCCAACTACGGGAGGAATCAAAGTATCAAACAGAAGCCATGATTATTTTCTTGTTTACCTCGCGTTTTTCCGGTGTGTGCCCTTATACTTCGTCACACTTGTATTTTCCAGTGTAAATATAAAATCGGTCATTATTTTGAATAGAATAATTAGCCATTTTGATCATCAACGCTTGTTTCATACACTTTTCTGGTCAAAATTAAGTTTTTAACTTATTTCATCATTAAACATTTTTCTACTGCCATTTTGTCAAAAAATAATTTTTTTTAACTTTTTTTCATCACTAAAGTTTTTTTTCATTCTCACATTTTGGTCACTAAAGTTTTTTCGGTCTGCCATTTTGGTAAAAAAATTTAGTGACTTAAATGGCAGAATGAAAATACTTTAGTGAGCAAAATGGCATAATGAAAAAACTTTATTGATCAAAATGGCAGATAGAAAAAATTTTAGTGATGAAAAAAGTTAAAAAAATCATTTATGACCAAAATGGCAGGCCGAAAAATGTTTAATGATGAAATAAGTTAAAAAACTTGAATTTTGACCAAAGTGGCTAAGCGAAAAAACGTTGATGATCAAAGTGGCTAATAATTCATTTTGACTATGTGCAGAAGTGTCTGTACTTAATTATCTTCTTTTTCAACGTCGGTGCCATCATCCATTATGATGCTCCAAGTGGTAGGTGTGGTTGCTTATGAGGACTGTTGCTCTTGGCTCAAATTGTCGGAGTGATTTTGGCGCGAAAATTGACTATCCCATTTAGGAAAGTAAAAATGATTTATATTGTTAGAAAGTCGTGCAATATAATTAAGTTATGGTATACTAAAATTATATATATATATATATATATATATATATGTATATATGTATCTGTACATATATACACATGTATGTAATACATCGAATTTCAAATTATTAATTTAATGGTTGTACAATTGTATTTAGACCAAAAACTCGTTAACTGTAATATGACTTTTATTGAGTAACTCACAAATATAAGGGTGAA
This sequence comes from Vinca minor, assembly GCA_026122235.1. Lineage (NCBI taxonomy): Eukaryota > Viridiplantae > Streptophyta > Magnoliopsida > Gentianales > Apocynaceae > Vinca > Vinca minor. Next base: position 11,083,899 of record JAOCZM010000011.1, on the reverse strand, counting down.
CACCGAAAGATTATTGGATCAAATAATATATAATCAAAATAATTAAACTATACTATTTCGATTAATGTTTCATCCAATGTTTTGGGACAATAATCACTACACTACTATTACATATTAATCACCAAATCTTTTAAAAAAATGAAGAGACTACGTATTGTGACTTCAATTTTCTTATGGAGCCATCTAATTCATGAAGTTTTTTCAACACTGTGTGCTCCACATTTTGAGATAATGCATCTTCTTCTATGAGAGCGAGCAATTTTCTGCTCAAATTTTTTTCGCCAAACTTGCATTGCTGTAAGATCCATTTTATTGTGCTTTGATTAGGTCTGGTTTGGGTTTGGTTTAGTTTGAGACTCAAACCCAGACCCAAACCAGCTTTGGATTGAGTATGAGAATAAAATCTGAAGTGTTAAATCATCCCCAGATCAAATCCCAGACTCAATCCAAAATTGGTTTGGGTCTGAGTTTGAGTCTCAAACCAGACCAAACCCAAACCAGACCCAATCCAATATTTTTATTCCCTGAAAGATAAAATCAATCTAATAATATATAATAATAAATTATTTAAAGGGAATTTATTAACAATAATGTTTATTGGATAAAAAATAATTCAAAATAGATATAAATAATAATTAAACGTCAAAAGTCATGAACATCAAACGGATGAAGAGATAAGTAAATATTAGAATAAATATTCTCATAAATTCCCATAAGTTCACAGAAACTTCCCAATAAATTCCCTCAAATAAGTTCCTCATAAATTTTATAATTGTTTGCAAAATTGGTCATTTTTTTAAGGGCAATCTTTTAAGAAAACTCTGTTGGGCATGACTTAAAAACTTAATTTTTAGAACCAAACTAACAGATCAAGTCTAAATTAAGTTTTTGCTTAAGACTTTTAGGACATACGTAAATCAATACATATAACAGAAAAGGTTACCAAAAATTAGGATTCTTTGTAACCAGCAATCAAATAAATCGAAAATTTTTAAAAAAAATTCATAATAAAAAATTAAAAGTGGCTAGCAATGATCAATAGATTCAGCTATCATAAATCAATGCAAAAATGCAAATAACACAAGGGTCATAAACAATATGATGATACATAGTTATCAGAAACTCGAATATTATTTAGGCTATATACTTTAACAAATAAAATATTGCTTCAATCTTGAATTTAATGTTTCACTTTGACTTAAAATAAAAATTAATAAAAGTTTTTTACTTTTAATAAAGTTGTCTTCTAACATTATTAGTTAAGGAAATTTAATCTCCTTAAATTAAGCTTAAACTAAGGAAGGTTAGTAGTGGAAGTTTATATGAAAAAATATTATTATTTTAGGAAATGAGTAATTTAATTCTAGTGATTCTAAAAAGAAAAAAAAAACTCATAATAGACATATTTTACTCGACAAAAACTCATTATGTATACTTTATTCGACAAAAACTCAAAAACAGTAAGGTCGGTAAGTAGCTTATAGATTAATGTAAAAATTATTGCAATATAAAAGTTCAAACGAAACAATTTTTTTCTTACGGAATTTATTACAATATTCCAACTATCTCATAATTTTCTATAATTTGAAAAATGCGGGAAAAAAGGCATAAGATTGTAATATGAAAATCAATTTATAACCATCTCCTAAATTTTCTCACATCAGAAAAGAAAAAATATACAAACACGAAAAGTCATTTCTCGCTCTCACTCTCAACTTCATCTTCGACCAATTTCGAACTCGTTCTACCACTACTCGACCTCCGCTCCCTTTTATCACTGACGTCATCCATCTAGACCAACCATAAACAAAACTATAGGAAAAAAAGGTCTATAATAAAGCTACAGGAAAACATGCATATAGTATATTTAATGTAGATTATTATATCAAAACCAAAAATACTGAAATTTTACTTAAATTAGCATTCCATTAAAAGAATTAAAGAAAATAGTTGTCAAATGGCCGTCAGAGTAGCTGGCAATGTGGTATAGCATTTGACGTGCATGTTGCGGGTTCGAATCTTGCCTCCTCCAAATTGAATAAAATAGTTCAATTTTTTTGCACCAATCAAAAGTTTTATAACTAATTAAAAATATAAAAAAATCCTAGAAAATGACACGTGGCATGATATATATACAAATCTGAAAAGGGCTTCTGTAATATATATATATATATATGCATATATGACATGTATATATTAGAAATGACTCGTGTAAGACGTGAAACGGGCGGGCGGGCTGTCCCGCGTGGCTCAACACAAAACGGGGCGGGGCGGGCCTATTTTTTGCGGACCAGTAAACCTCATGCCCATACCCGCACCGCACCTAGCCCGCGGGTTAACGGGCTGCCCGCGGGCCCACCCCAATTCACCACCGCAGCAGCACCGACTCTAAAGACGGGGGCATTTGCTGGCAAATTAATGAAGACCACATCCACCTTCACGACGACCACCACCAGATCCGCCATAACCACCACCACCAGATCCCCGTTTCCACCTTCTCTATCCATTACTATTATCCAACACTTCAATCCCGTCACATTCCCGGCGCCCAAATCCCCCCGCCATCAAAATCCACAGAAATAGCAAGAACAAAGAAAAGTAATCCAAAAGATCCATTTTTTATAAGGTCCCAAATGAATAAATCAAGAAAAAATGGCTATGGAATCAGTAGCAAAGAGTTTCTTGAAAAACAAAAAATACCCATTTTTAATCTCTTCATTTCTCTTATTAATCTTTGCTCCTTTTCTTATGATTTATAATACCTCACCTTCTCCAATCTTCATTTCTACTACTGGAATCACTACTCAGCCTCTAGACGATGTCGCTTCATCCAATTTTCACTGGAAAGTTTGCCAGCCTTCTTGGAAGGTTGATTATATACCCTGTCTTGATAATTGGGAGGCCGGACCAAGGACAACCGCAGCAGTGTCGGAAAATAAAGAGAAAGAGAGAGGAGCGGCGCAGGCTAAGGGGGAGAAAACATTTTGGAGATTTCTCTAAAATGAAACAGACGGAGAATGACCTAGAATCCTTTAGGACCAAATTCTATAATTCACACATTTAGTCCCTGAAGAACCTAGAATTCTCTAGGTATAAATTTTATTAATTCGCAAAAATCCCGCGGGCGGCCCGCGACCCGTGCGGGCTAAAATACCCGCATTTTTGCGGATCAATATTTCCTAAGTCCATACCCGGTCCGCGGCGGGCCGGGGCGGGCCAATCCGCAGGCTTCGGCCCACTTTGACAGCACAACGTGCTATGCACGGAAATACTGAATTCCAAATTATTAATTTAATGCTTGTACAATTGTATTTAAAACAACAACTCATTAACTTTAAATTTTCAGAAAACAAATAAGAAAATTCAACATGATTAGGTAATATGACTTTTATTGAGTAACTCACAAATGTAAGGGTCAACAGCAGAATAATTATTGGATCAAATAATATATAATCAAAAGAATTAAAAATAGTCTTATATTATTTCAATTAATGTTCCGTCCAATGTTATGATCCAATAGTCACTACACTACTACTATTAAATGAGGGGAAAAAAACTATTTCTACATCTACATTTAATCTTTTGAAAGTCCAAAATAAGGGGTAAAAACTTACTACTTCATTTGTAATCTAGTGATTCGTACCAAACTCAAAGAACACTGGTAAATGAGCACAAATGGAAGTGAAAGTCAACGTGAAAATGAATTTTAATAAAAAATATATAAAAATAGAAGAGAGAAAAATACCATCTAAGCCAATCTATGAATATTGATAATTGTTTTGGGCACTAACAACAGATTCGTATGATGAGAAAAAAATAAAAATAAAAAAACTATATTTTTTTGGGATAAATAAAAGTTTGGGTGAGTTCGGCTCCAGTCACTACCACGGGTTAAGGGTAGGCCCTAGGGGATCATAGATCGCTTACATTGGTACTTACATATCACCCACCAACACAGCTCTCACGTCGGTAGCGGGATTTGAACACTTGACATTTGTAAGTACATACCAAATCCTTACCAACTAATCCAATTCGTGTTGGTATAAAAAAAAAAAAAATACAAAACTATCTTTGCATTTACATATAATCTCTTTAAAGTCCAAAAGAAGAGGAAAAAATTTACTACTTCATCCGCAACCTTGTGATTCACACAAAACTCAAAGAACACTGGTAAAGGAGTACAAATGGAAATGAAGATCCATGAGAAATTAACTCAGAAACATTTATGAAATTGAATTTATTAAGAGAGAGATACCATCAAGCTCATTTAAAACCTAGAGCATAAATTTGAAAAGTTTACCTAATCAAATATACCTTGCAAAGTTAAAATGGTATCACGGAATAAATTGCATGACTTTTTTCCCTCTTTTATTGCACTAAAATACATTGTGATAAACTGAATTTCTTCAGGCGATGAAAAGAAAATTTGATCAAAAAATAAACTCCATGAGAAACTCAATTCTTGGACCGATAAAAGGGGAAAAAGAAAAGCAAAAAAATGCATCAGAGAATATTTTGTGATGAAACTCTGCTCTCACTTAGGTGACACACAGTCTGAGATGGACCATGAAGTTAAAATCGTATACTGAGAGACTTAAAATAGTTTAGAAATTGATGAGGTATAGTAGTTGATATCAAGTTTCGCCAAATTAATTATTTTATACTTTAAGAATTATTTTAACAATAATAAAATGGTTAAAACCAATCAAGAATTTTAAAACTAATTTAAGTACTAAAAATTAATGAATAATACTTTGGGGTTTTGAAGGTTTAAAGATGATTTAAAGTTTTTATAGATATGACTTATTTGATACTTATCTTAATTGATAATGACTAAGAAAAAATTGAATTATCATTTACTTGAGTCATAATTGGAAAGAACAACTAAAAAGGTTTTTTATAAAGAATACTTAACCTATAAACAAAATTTAAATATGATCTAATTCATATTGAACCCAACCGTATTAAATAATTAGAACTCAACAACTCCATATTCACCAATAGTGAAATTATGTAGCCAGAAAATTATCAATAAATGCTCACTCAGATAATATATTTCTATAATTATGAAAACTTGTAGAAACTCATGATACCTTCTAATTGTAATTAATGGAAAAGAAAAGAGAGAAATCCCTGAGCCTGTTAAAAAAATAAAAAGTATCAGTATCATCTGCCTAAAAATTGTCATGAAAAATGTTTTTTTTTAATAAAATCATGAAAAATGTATTAGAGAAACATAAAAAGACAAATAAATTATGTTAACTAAAAGCTAAGATGAAGAGTTTACCTTTGTAAATTAATGGACTTTTGTCTAGTTCTTCTCCTTGAGACCATACAAAAGGCAAAGAGAAAAAAAATCCCTAAACCTGCAAATATCATACTAAAATCAATCTAGAGACGGTAAATTACAAAAAAAAAGGGAAAAAAATATATTAAGTTCTTGATCTATTAAAAAGAACTTGAAAAAGGTAAAAACATACCTTCACTTTTTCATGGATCAAATCTCTCTACATCATGAAAGAACAATATGTTAGTATCCTTATAAAAATAAGAAGGAAATGAGTGAATGAGACAAAAGAAAATGAAAACAATTCATATTTTTGTCGATATTATAGGTAAAAATAATTTTTCTCTTCAAGAAAAATCATATTTCTACCACGATTAATATATAGAGAAACCATGTCTTTATATCATTATAAAGAGAAAACATAAAATGAAGAGATATTGTTTCTTCTTCAATTGACCCCTTTCCAGTTCGTTCATTCCCATAACAAAAAAAAAAAAATAAGAAAAGGAAACAATTAGCAACATAAAAATTTAAACAAAGAATTGGATTAAAAAATTCATCAAACTCATTTAACTAATAGTTTAACAAATTAGTCTTCAACATAAAAAATCAAGCTTCTGCAAAAATTCAAGTTTTTCGGAAGAAAAATATGAATTCCATCACCAAGAAAACAAAAATGCGCAAGAGCAAAAGTATGACAGGTCCATGAGAATTAGTGATATAGTGGATTGAGGGTAATGGGAGTAAGAAGTGGTAACCAATTAGAATTTTAAGGGATGAGGGGAGTGGTTAAAATATTAAGTTTGTAATTAATTTAATTAATGTATATAGATATAGTATAGATACATATTAGAAGGGTTAAATATGAAAAGGGCTTCTGTAATGTTTTTCCAATGTAATATCATTCTATTCCTAAGAAATATGTTAGACTCAAAAAAATATTATGAGATATCCAAGATCGAACTTCAAGTAAAGGCGGCGGCGGTGCTGCTGTCATTGAGCAGGAAAAAGGGGCATATCATAGGCAAAAACTATTCATAAAAAAAGAATTAACCAAAACATTTACCAAAAAAAAAACAATAAGAAAAACATCATATAGCATTCTTCAAACTTCATAATTTGCCATAATAATCCAAACCCGTTTCTTATTCTCTTGAAATTCAAAAGGCAACATTACAAAATAATTAAATTTTAACGATCACGATGAACAAAAATCTAAAAGCCAACCAAGATAACAACTTTATTCAACTAAATTGCATCACAAATTATAATAAAATAATCATATGGCATTTTGTACACTTTAAAATTCGCCATAATACTCCAACCCATATCTTTGAATTCTCTTGAAATTCAAAAGGCAACATAAAAAAAAAAAAGTAAACTTTAACGATCAAGAACAATAAAACCATGATAATAAAAAACCTGGAGGCATTGAATGGTTTGCTGGAAAGTGGGAATTGACGATTTTCTAAGTTGTTTTTGAGAAACTGAAGAAGAATTAGTGGTTACATAAGAAGAAGAAGAAATAGTTTTTGTCAAGAAAAGGCGTCGGTGGGCTGATGTCTTTTGAGCAGCCAAAAAAGGGGCATATCATACATAAAAACTATTCATAGACAAAAAAGTTTACCATCATTAGATCTTAACTTACATCAAGTTTGTGCAAGTAAAATGATAAAAACCTATTTATTTTATTAAGTTCTTACAGTAAGAAAGTAAGGATAAATAATCATTAAATATTATCAAGGCATGCAAAGCTAATATGTCATGCAAGTTTTATAGCATACATAGACAAATGAGATCAAAAGTGGAATTAATAATCCTAATATGCCATGGAATTGCAAGCATACCTGGAAGCATCCAAGCAGGAGGGGACAATTTATTCAAAGAAAATCTCTCATTAGAAATGTGTCTCTTGATGAAAGGGCAGTTTTGTTTGACTAATACTCATTATTCTTCAAATTGGAGATTTGTTATTAGGCTAGCATTTGCAATTCCACTTTCAGGTATGCTTGCTAATCCGTGTCTTGGCATAGCACGTATGGGTTAGTGGGGATGGAATATGGAGGTTGTTTAAAGAGATAATGGGTTAGTGGGGTGGAATAGGAAGTTATTAAATTAAATTTTTATTTTTAATTAATTTAAATTTTACGTGATTAACATAATATAACTTAATTAATATTAATAATTTAAATTTTACGTTATTACGTATAATATAGATACAGATTACAAGCTTAAAAATTTAAAACACCTTTTGTAATCTATATATAAATGTATTCATCCAAAAAAAAAAAAATCTATATATAAATGAAAAATGAAATTTGCATTAAAAAGATGAGCGAGAAACAACTTCAATTAAAAAGAAAAAAGAAACACAACTTAAATTCTGTAGAATGACTTGGCCAGGAAAGTGGTTAATAAAATGACTACTTGAGTAGTTATTTTAACTACAAAAAATAAAATAAAATGAAGAATAATTAAAAATCCGCCACGTGGCACAATGTAAAGAGAAAATTGAAAAGAGCTTCTATATATATATATACCTTATACTTATATTTATATTACAGAGTGCATTTTCATTTTTTAAGCTATCTCATGCCACATGTAATTTTATAAAATATTTCATTCTTTAATTAGTTTTAAAATCATGATTGCTTACACCTATTTTTATCTATTAAATTAATTGTAAAGTTTAAGAATTTAGTTGAATAATTGAATTATTAAGATTAGATTGATTTTTTTTCCAATTCTATCTGTAAGTTAAGTTAAACATTATTGTTTAACTGTTAAAATGTTAAAATATTAAAATGTTTTAATTATCTCAATACAATTAAAATATTTTAATATATTTATTTAATATCTAAATACTCTTAATTAATTAAAAGATATAATGATATTAATAAAAAAATATTATTAATTATCAAAAGATATTAAGATATCTATCTATATTTATATTGCAGAGCATGTTTTGAGGTTTTGACCAATCACAAACTCTTAAATCTCTATTCTAATTTTCTGGGAGTTTTGAATTTTTTGAATTAGTTTTCTAATTTTAATTGGTTGATATGTATTTTTATCTATTTTATTAATTTAAAATTTTTAGTATATGTTTTGATTGATTAAGAGATAAAATCAATATATTAATTAATTAAGTTTTTAATTAGTTATGAAACATTTGATTGGTTTAGTGATCTTTGTCTCTATTAACTAATTAGAAATTAAAATAATTATCACAAAAATTCGAAACATAATATAGATAACTGATAAATAAAGAAGAGCTTGGCTGGTTATCTTTGGATTAATCACGTAGCTTTTAATTATTTTTTCAATGAGTTTCTTTCTTCCTTTTATTTTTGGTTGAATTATGGGTTTTTCCCAATCAACTTTTTTTTCATTTTATTTTTGGGGTGAATTATAGGGTTTTCCAATCGACTTTTTCCCCCTTTTTTTATTTATTTTAATGAAATCCACTTAGTTTAATAATTCTAAATTACAATTTTTTTTTTTTTGTGAATTACGTTTTTTCACCTCTTCCATCTATTTTTTCTCTATTTATTTTAAGAAAATCCACTAGGCTAAAACTCTCCATTCCAGTATACTCTCAATTGTATTTCAAAAAGATCTCTAACAAATAAATATCTTATCACTTTTGATTTTTTTTTATCAGATATCCTTTTTGAAATTGAAATGAGAAGAGATTAGGATATATCCTAAAATGAAAATTACTAAAAACATAACTACATAACTAGAGGAAATCTCTTCATCTATCAAAAGGAAAAGCTTTTGTCGTTCTGTTTGCTCCAACGCCTGAGAGTAAGTTTATATTCATTTTGTCATATTTTGAGTTTTCAGAAATAGTTTAAATTCATTTACGTGAATAATTTGCTGTTATAAGGGTTTGGAGGCACATGAAGTCTTTCTCTCCCCCAATATCATCCTTCTTTCCCAATAATCTCTCGTGTCATTCTACACATTCTTCTCTCCTCTATTGTTTTTCCTCCCTTCTCTCTTATCTTCTCAACATCCATACCCAACCGCAATTGAAACCCAAATAAGTTAAAAGTTCATATTTTTTTCTTTTTCTTTCTGGAGGAACTACCAGATTGATTCAACAATTGGCTGGAAACTACATCCGACTGTGACCCACGAAGTTATTACCCTTCTTGAATTTGTTTTCTTTTGATATTTCTTATATTTTTTTAGGAATTAGTAGAAATTCAATCCCGTATTTTTCATTAAATTTTGAAGTGTTTGAATCTTTTGAAGATTAAATTTTGAAGAAGATGATTTTCTCTAATTAAAGCTTAGACTATAGTAATTACTTGAATTTTCTTTGATTTTGAAAAACTGGGTTTTAAAAAAAATGGCGATCTCTGTTGTTGAACATGCTACAAATGGCTAGAAATTTTATATTTTTCTAGAATTAGTTGTGTTGTAGTTTTGTAAACAATGACAATAGCCAAGAGAGCGGTGGAAAAAATTTGTGTACAGAGAGAGGAAGAGATTAGGGAGAGGAGATTGAGTTAAAAGATCTATGTAGTGGTAACCAATTGAACCAAGGGAAATTTTGTCACTTGAATGAAAACTGCTCTTGCATGAGAATTATTCCTTTGGCAATATCACCTCCCTACAATTAACCTCTCTCTAGATAACAATAAGAGATGATTTCCGTGTTTGATAACTTATCTCAATCATTTAAAAATTAAATGCACCGGATTTTCTTTTCTTCCTTCTTTCCCATATACTCTTCTACGTTTTATTTATTATCCTTCATTTTAATATTACATTTTTTAAACAAATCCTTAACAAATCATAAGCAATAAAATTCTTAACAAATCCTTTAAAATATTAATAAGCTCCCCCTTGTCTTAAAATTATGAAATTATTTTATATAATCCTTTGATATACAACTTGCCCCCAACACAAAGTTATTAGATCCCTCCAACACTTTTAGATCTTCATATCGAATCTATTTATGGCTTTCAGTGGAGAAATCCTCATTTATGTTATGAAGTCCAAATAAGATAACAAAACACATTACATTTGGGAAATGCAAATTCACCAAAAAAACAAGTACTAAATTACCAATGGAGTGATGTACATGTTCATGCTATAGGTTTCCTTAATCGACTCTTTTTTTTTCCCCTGGGAAGGGATGAGTGTGTGTTTGGTAAACATGGAACCCGAAATCCCCATGTTTGATAATGAGAGATTATCTAACTAAGTTATTGTCTTTGCTCAATAAGCTCGTAGTTCTAGACATATCACTGTACAAAAGAAAGTTTAAAAAAATTAGCATATTGTTACGTAAACAACCAAGAGAAAACATATTAGTTCCTCTTTTTCTAGGGAAATGGTGTCACGCGCCACGGCCCTCTACTTGCTGTGATAAACTAAGTTGGAAAGTATATCAATTCTTCTTCTCTCTTTAATCTTATTTCCTATCTATCATTGTGAATAAGAAAGCTGCATTAATCTGTAAACAATAAAATGGGAAAATGACGAGTCCTTTGAAAATCAAGATTATTTGTGAGAGACTTACCATTTCAGAAGACAACATCCAATTGTCACATCGAATAATAAATACGGGTTATATTTAAATGCAGTCTACGTAAAAAAGAATGAGAACAAAGTCAAATATGAAAAGTAAATGAACTTAAGAAGTAGAAATACAAAATCAGTGAGACCTTTCATGGAGAGGGTTATGACATGAATCATTTTACCACTCTGGTCATGAAAAACCTCGAGGGATCATAGCAGGATGAATATAGCCAAAGTAAAAAGATTCTTTAACCCCATGAGCAGCCAACTACGCTACCTTTCCTTCTTGATGGAGCTATGTAGCTTCCACTTGAATAGAAAATTACTCCCTCCATTCCATAATATGAAGGCAATGTTAGACGAGAAATTTTTATTATTAACCCTGTAAGTATCAACCATCTATTTCTCTCTATCTCATAAAATGTAAGGGCAATTTTAGAAAAAACATCCGTAAAATTTGGAATATATATATATATATATATATATATATATATATATATATATATATATATATATATATATAATGTTAGAAATACACTATTAAGAAACAAGCGGTGGAGGCTTTTAAAATTGAGACTCAACATTTTTTAGAATGAGGATCGCTGAATTTGCCAAATCATTATCACTCCAAAAGTGAAATTGAATAATCATGTATTTACTTCTTAAATTTAGGATTTCCGTAAGAACTCCTTCAAATATGGTTTTTATTTTTTAAAATATTATAATGTCTAAAACACATAAAAATTTGTTTGGATAGTCAGAAATAAAGTATTAAAAGATTTTTTTTAACTTCTAACCTACAAACTCATCACATTTGATAAAGTAACATAATTAATTAGGAATGCTAGATGATTTTTTTTGTTTTAGTTTTATAAGATTGATACTACTATTTCTTTATCTCAATTTATTATGAAAAAAAAATTATAATCTCACCCTAAGAGCTTCGAGTATTTTAGAGCAGGAAGAGGGTTCGTAATATAGCAATTCACCTTAAATCACATTTTCTCTCACAAATAATTGACTTTTACGTACTTTGAAATAAAAATTTAAAAGCAAAAATTCAATCCAAATGTAATACTTCAATAATTATTCGATTTATTTAAATTACAAATAAAAATATTTTATATATGATATCTATTATTTTCCTCCGAAGATCGAGTCTCTGTGCATAGCACGGGTTGTGTTGCTAGTATATATATATATTACAGAGTTTGTTTTCAGATTTTTAGTTATATCATGACACCTGTCATTTTTCTAGGATTTTATATTTTTAATTAGTTATAAATCATTTTTTTGGTGCAAAAAAAATGAATTATTGTAATTAATTTGGGGGAAGGGATTCCATCCCAAGACATTCATGTTGGATATTACACCACATTGTCAGCTACTCTGGCAGATATTTGACAACTATTTTATTTAACTCTTTCAATGGAATTCTAATTTAAGTAAATTTTTTCACGATATCTGACAAATCTAAATAACAGTATTTTTTGTATGATATAATAATCTAAAATAAATATATTTTCTTCCTTAATTTCGAAATTCAAAACTCATCTCATACTCTCGACCTCTTATTTTATCATTATATTTTAGAACTTTATAAAATTTTAACACTTTAAATTCTTTTATAAAAAATTTTTTTTATTGGTTTAAAATATTTCCATAATCAATCTATATTTATATTACTGAATATGTTTTCAAGTTTTAACCAATCATAAATCTTCAAAACTCTAACTTAAATTTCTCGAATCTTCTAACTCTTGATTATTATACAAAAACAATTGATTGGTTGAGATGAATTTCGATTAATTAAATTAAGAGAAATTAGCATGTTTGGTCCTCAAACTATTTCTCAAATAATCGAGTTGTCGTCATTATTTTTTGATTTCCTATTTGGTTTTATATGTTATTCGCGCTTCTTAACCAGTCCCAGCACCACCACCCACGGTGGTTTTCGGAAAAATCCCTCTTTATGCAATATTTATACTTTCTTGATGATCTCAAAAGTATTTTTGAGCTTTTAAGATGTTCATATCATCATCTTCCTCCTCATCTAAGATCTATCGCCGACAATTTCTCTCCCAAATTCGACTTAGTAGTTGAATATTTCGGAGAAATATTGTGGGTATGCGGCGTTGGTGGTTGAATTTGAGCGGCGATGGATCTTGGAGGATGAAAAATATTATGGAAGGACCATTTTGGAAGCTCGCAAATACTTTTGGGATCAACCAAAGAGTATAAATATTGTCTAAAGAGGGAATTTGGCCGGAAACCACCGTGTGTGGTGTTGCTAGACCGGTTAGGAGGAACGAAATAACATACATGACCAAATAGGAAGTCAAAAAAGATTGAGGATCACTCAATTATTTGAGAAATAGTTTGAGGACCAAACATGCCAATTTCCCTTAAATTAATTAAAAACTAATTATTATCTTAAAACAAATTTAAATATCAAATTAGTTACCCAAATATCTCTACAATCCTAATTTTTATAATCTTGAACACATTTTTCAATTTTAAACTCCTAATCTAATCTAAATTTTCTAGATTAAAGAGTTTTTTCTAATTAATTTCAAATGTTGTGATTGGTTAAGAAGATTTTGAATGTTTGAAATAAATCAATAAAATATTAATTACTCCACTAGCCTGGACTCCCAGTATTGCTAGCCCTCTTATCACATTCCTTGCAAATTCATAATCAACCTCGTCACTTTTAATTTTTGTTTTTATTAATCTCACATTGGTTTATTGATTTGTAGTTTCAGTCAAATTCTACTTCCCATATGTTATTCAAATTCAAATACGATAAAAATTAAATTAGTGTAACGAACCATTTAGTTTTCAGTTAAACACGCAGGCGAGCCTCCTCACTAAACCTTTTTCATTAAAAAAGTTAAAATTTAAAAAAATAAAATTTATTTGATCGAACATTTAATTTTTATCGTATCATTAACTGAGTTGAAATTTGCCCAATTAATTAGAAATACGGACTTTATTTGCTTTTTAGAAGGTTCATTCCAACCGTAAAAGTTTTTGTTTTCAAACAAAATTTGTTAACCTAACCATTTAGTTTTCTCTTGAACCCGCAAGCAAGCCTGCTCACTAAACCTTTTCATTTTAAGGGTAAAAAATTAAAAAAATAAACTTTTGTGAATCGAGCCATTTAATTTTTATCGCATCATTAACTGAATTGGAATTTCCTTAATGAATTTGAGAGATGAGCTTTATTTGCTTTTCGGATAGTTCATATTCGACTAATTCAAATTAAATTATATATTTCAATATATTTTAATCTTTTTAATATTTTTCCTATTCAAATCTTTTCTTTTACTTTTTTCAATATTATTCAAGACCCCACATCGAAAGTGTATAAAGTTTTTGAAATTTGACGACATTATAAATAAAGGTGGTGGGTTTGATTTTTAATCAATGACTTTGTTGATTTACTTTTTAGTCTATTAAATTGAATGAAAAATTTAATTTTCTTTTTAACTTTTTTATCCCAACAGTCAAAGTTTTTTTTTCAAAGAAAATTAGTTTACCGAATCATTTAGTTTTCCGTTGAACCCGCATGCGAACTTCTCACCAAACTTTTTCATTAAAAGGGTAAAAAAATAAAAAATAAATTTTAGCTGATCGAGTCATTTAATTCTTATCGTGACATTAAATGAGTTGTAATTTGCCCCAGTAAATTGGAATGAATTAGTTTATTTATTTTTGGATGGTTCATTTAAACCGTTAATTTTTTTCAAGAAAACTTACAACGCCGACCTTGAGAAATCATTGAAAATATTCCTCTCTTACCAGATTTTTTTATTTTTTTTTATTTTTATATTTTTCATATAAATACAAAATACTTATATTTGTTTTTCTTCTTCTTATATATAGGTAGGTTTGAAAAACAAAACAAAAATATCGGTGTAGAGTATCATTTTTCACTTTTATACTATTTAATATTTTCTTAACCATTAAGTCATTACCCTAGTGTGTGTATATATATGTATGTATTTTAAGGAAAATTAAGTTGACTTAGCATTTTGGACTTGACTCGGAATGATAATATATAATAGGAAAATGCCTACCTCCTAAAAATAATCGACTAGAATGTCTAAATCCCCAAATTGAGTATGTAAAATGATTATCATATCCTTTTGGGGTTTTTTAAGATTAAATTTAGTTTTTCCTTCTTTTTAAATGCTCTATACTACCTACACCTATACAACCTATTCTACTCTATTATCTCTCTCCTTCTTCCCTTCTTCCTTCTCATCAAATGTTAAAGAGTTGCCCAGTAATTTTTATGGGGAAGACGATAAACATTAACCGGCGACAGAAATCCGGTTAAACTCCGATTAACCGCCGGTTAGACTCCAGAGTAACTGTTTTAGTCTTTTAGAGAACAAAAAAAAAGTTAAATCTACAAAAAAGCTGCGCTGTTATCCTATTAGTTAGCAACTTTCCACCATTTGCAATTTTTGTCAAAATCTTCTTGTTAGATGGACAGGACAGAGAATGGACAATAAAATACTAAAGAACTACGCTACTTGTACCTATACCACATATTCTACTACATCATTCAATATCAAAAAAACATTTATCACTCTCCTTTTTCCAACTTTTAATCTCTACAAATTGCAAATGCTAAAGGAGTTGCCCATAAATTTTTTCTTGAAGAAGACTATGAACAGTAACTCAAGATTTGGAAGATCACACACGAATTTTGGAATTGGTCCGAAAAAATTGATTGGAGAACAAATGTAACAGGGTTAAATTCTTTAACCAGGAATATTCCATTGATATTTCCCTAGTAAGATTATTGAATGAAACGTCCAAAGACATTAGGCTTCTCATACAGGAAAGCTCCGGTGGAAGTTGACCGGTTAAATAATTCTGTTGAAGAAATAAAGTGTGTAATTGCTTTAAATTCCCCAGTGAAGCCGGTATTTCACCGGTTAAATTACAGCCACCGAGGTCAAGAAGGCGTAGGGTAGTCAGTGAACTGAGTTAAACTCGACTATGCTTAGTTCGTTGGAGAAGACGATGAACAGTAACTCCATTGTGTTGAATTTGTGTTGTAGGAGACGGGAGACTTTTGAGTTGTTAGATTCAGTGCGGAATATTAATTGTTCTGCACCGTGCGGGAACCATTATGGGCTGTCGCATCTAATATCTAACGACTGAGATAATTTGGTTTAACACATTCTTTATAATATTTATTGAGACCCAAATGATCTCAGCCGTCAAATGTATTATCCGACGGTCTCTAATTATTCCGCACTGGAAACGGCTCGTTAAGCATTCTATAAGCATGACGTATTCAAATCTTACTTAAGTAATATTATAATATTAATAGTTAAATTATATAATATTATAATATTAATAATCACGATTGTTTTATAGATTATTACTACTATGAAACCATTGTAAATAGATTATTACATTTGTTTAAGTAACTATATATTACTTAGTATATTAAGTATAATTGTTATAGTAATTATATTCATTTTTCTTTTAAACGGTGTTTTATAAGACTATATGTTCTAGTACTTTATGTTCTAACAAACACTAATTCTAATTTGATATTAATAAGTAATATAATAATTATTATAGTATTTAGATTCATACTTCCTTTAAACATGTGTTATTTGTTAACAAGTAATTGAATGTATATAATGTTTAATTAACTCTAGGAGTGACTATGTGTTACTTCGTGTTCTAACAAACACTAATCTACATAATGTTATAGTATTGATAATCATTGATATAGTGTTGTGATTCGTTCTTCATTTCCCAAACGTTATATATTAACAAGTAATCTAATCATAATAGGTGTTTAAGTAACTCTATAATACTTAGAATATTGATGATCATTGTTTCTATTGCATATATTCGTTTTCCATTTTAACAGGTATTTTATAAGTCATTGTGTTATAACAAACAAAAATTCTAATTCTATACTAACAAGTAATCTAATAATTGTTATTGTATTTAGTGTTAATAATTTCATACCACATAATATTTTAGACTAAGTGTTATAATACTTAGTGTTCTACAAACACTATTTTTAATTTGGCTACAAAACAAAAAATTGGGGTAAATTTGTAAATTTAAAAAATATACCTAAGAAGAAATGATTCAATTTATAAATTATAAAAATTGATATAGGGGTCAATTTGTTAAAAAAAATAAATTTGGGATCAAAATAATATTTTTTAGGGACTTTAGGGTAATCAATTCACAACCGTAGATGGACTTTGTGATAGTGACAGTTGGGGTAAGAAGTCGTAAACAGAAGGATGGAAAATGCCAATCCGGCTACAATGGGGAACACCAAATGTTCCGCACCGTGTGAAATATTTAGTGGTCGATGGATCAAGAAACTAACGGCATAGATCATTTGGATCTCAATACTTATCATGAAAAAGTGTAAAGTCAAATGATCTTAGCCGTCCGATTTTTTATCTAACGGCCACCAATTTTTTTGCACGGTGCGAAACTTTTGGCGTTATGCGCTGTAATCGGGTTGGAAAATGTAGCTAGGAGCAATTAGTGCATTGACTTTTAGTCATTTATGAGTATTAAACATGTATAGGGTACATATGGAAAATATCATTCTGGCTACAGTGCGGAAATATTTGGTGGCCGCTGGATCAAGAAACTGACGACAGAGATAATTTAGTTCTCAATACTTATCATGAAAAAGTGTAAAGCTAGATGATCTTAACCGTATGATTTTTTATCTGACGGCCACCAAATATTTCGCACAGTGCAAAACATTTGGTTTTCCGCGGTGTAATCGGGTTGAAAAATGTAGCTGAGAGTAATTAGTGCACGTACTTTTTTAGAGAGACCATTAACTTTTGCTTGAAAAGTCATCTAGAAGCATTAAATATGTATAGAGTAGGCTCCTTTATAGGCTAGATTTTTCTTTCTCTTTTTTTAACAAATTGATGTCCAAATAATTTCCCGAAATAAATATCTTCTGTTGATGTGAACTGCTCAATTGAGTTAATGTCATGTTATAACTTAGGAATATATTAGAAATGTTATGGAATTATTTGCGATGTAAAGCATCAAATTTGGCGAAAAAGATAAAAGAGGCAGAATTATTGTTTTAATTTTTCCTTGCTTTTTTGTTAAAATAAGAAAAAAAATGAAGTCTTGCTATTCGTTTGAATTTAGTAATCCGGTGTATACCAATACTTTGGAATATGTATATCTAGCATGAATTCTGATCAGCAAAATTGTGAAACTTTATAGATATTGTTGGTGGAAATCATCGGCAGCTAGAAATGAACTAGCGGGGGAAATGCACTGCAATGTTGTTTGTGTCCAATACTAATCATGGGAAAGTCTGGCATGGGGCGGTCTCGTGCAGATGCACCCACAATTCTTTCACATAATTTGAGACAGATCTACCTACTGAGGTAGAGGCCCCTGCAGCACCTTCATGCCTCAAAGTGCACTACGAGGGACCGTCCCATAAGGAATTTTTCCCTAATCTAGACCAAAAGACATGACATTGAAATGTGTTAATCTAGATCGAAGAGATTGATTGAGTTGGCAGAAAAAAATAAATCCAGAAACATTTCAAAATTACTTGTATCAATTCTATATTTTAAAAAATCACTTGTTCATTTCCGGCCAATTTTGAAAAATACTACAGTAACTTCACAGGTTCACACCCACCGTAAAAAAAATACCAGAAACCGAAATGAATAGTAATTTCCGGCCATTTTTAAAAATGCTACAATAACTTGTTCTTGGTGAATCTGAGAGGGAAGAACAGGGAGTGAGAAAATGATGAACAAATAAAAAATGAAGAAGAAAGTGCATTAACTTTGTTTGAAAAAATCATCTTGGAGCATTAAATTAAACATGTATAGGGTAGAAATTTTAGAGGCTAGATTTTTTATTTTTTTTAAAAAAAACTTAAAGGGCTTTCACTGTTCGAAAAGGGTAATTAGGTAAAAAAATCCATTTAGTCGATTTTTAGCTGATGTTTTTGAGGAGCCTAACATTGTTCTATATAATAATAATAATAGTAGTTTTGTTTTTTGGTTAATCCTATGTAGTGATTAATCCGGGCTCCGCTAGCTGGGAGGACCTCACCATACTGCTCTTTGTAAACGGAGCCCTATTACCGCGAAAAATTCCCACGAGAAAATCAAACACTCGTCAACGGTGATAAATGTAACAGTTGCCCCAAAATTCGGGGGTTATAACAATTGTATTATTTATAAATATTTAAGATACAAATAGCATTCAATTGGACTGGGCTTAAAGTAGGATGAGCTCGGGCCTAAACACTGATATAGCTCGCTTAACTTCTTCTTAATAGGGTGATAATTCGCTTTTCGCTTTTAGTTGGTTTCGGTTATTTTAGTACATTCTTTATAATATTGTCTAATTCATCAATTAAATTATTACATACAAAGCAATGCAATTAATTTAAGCTAATAATTTATCTTTGTTCTCATCGTCCTGCTATATATAGTACAATTCCATTGGTGTAGTAAAATATGTATTAGAAAATCATTTTAGTTTCGTTGAAATTTCAAACTTAATCGGTTTTGTAAAATTTTCATGATTTAAGCTGCATCATGCAATGTTAATACAAGTTTTTTATTTGAAATTTGTAACCAATTCTTATTAAATAATCTACTAAGCCCAGCTCACTTTTGTCCTTATTAGTATGGTAACTCAGCAAAAGTTTTAATTAATAAATGTATAATGGTTATTTGCTTACTGTAAAAATACTTTTCTTAATTAAATCAAGTCAAATGGGAGAATGAACCGTTTATTTCTTATAACCATATTCAGAACGAATAGAAAAGTTATGTATAGTCTTTCTTTCTATTATTCCAAATCTATAATATATAAAGTTAGACCAAGTTTAATAAAAAAATTGTGCTGATGACATTTGACATTCTATAAATTCATGATCCAGTGAAAAATTTACATGCGGCAATATAATGATTGATTACTCTATAAAATGCAATACCCCATTAGCTAATAATATAAATTGAAGGTTTAGATAACTATGAAACTCAATATTTAGTCATAGTAGTTTAGCTATTACTCATTAGCTATATATATCTAAGAAATATATCTATTCTACGGGATCAAGTAAATAACTTTAGTTAATGCTATTAATTTTAGTGATTTGGAATAGACTATAGTTATATTGTATATATTTAATGAATCTCATTATGAAACTCTTAGACTTTATAACCTTTTTAACTCATTATTTTTTTATCACCTTTTAAGATTCTATGATGTTATAAATATCTTTAACTATTTAATATTATTCTAAACTCTTAGACTTGATAACCTTTTTAACTCATTAATTTTCATCACATTTTAAGATTCTATGATGTTATAAATATGTTTTAAGTATTTAATATTATTCCAAGAAAAAATGATTTTTTATTCATTTATATAGGAATTCTAAAAGGTTTGCATAAAAAAAATAACCGAATTCTTATTCATGTATATAGGAATTCTAAAAGTCTTACATCCTGAAGTAGATTTAATGTTCCAAGAAAAAACTGAATTCTTATTCATGTATATAGGATTTCTAAAAGGCTTGAATCCTGAGGTAGATTTAATGTTCGAATAAAAAACTGAATTCTTACTCATGTATATAGGAATTCTAAAATGCTTGCTTAAAAAACTATGCATAATGAATTTTTGGAATTCTTATTAATGTATATAGGAATTCTAAAAAGCTTGCATTATGAAGTAGATTTAATGTTCCAAGAAAAAACCGAATTCTTATTCATGTATATAGGAATTCTAAAAGACTTGCATCATGAAGTAGATTTAATGTTACAAGAAAAAACTGAATTCTTACTCATGTATATATGAATTCTAAAAGTCTTGCATTATAAAGTAGATTTAATATTCCAAGAAAATAACCGAATTCGTATTCATTTATATAGGAATTCTAAAAGGCTTGCATAATTCTTATTCATGCTTATGATTAAGCATTATTCTAGGCGGAGATTTGAAAGACACATATATTAATTTTAAAAATAAGAATCAAACATAGGTTACCTATTATTGTGGGTTTTTTTTTCCCAGTTTTTGCGGGTTCTTTTTCCTGCTTATGATTAAGCATTATTCTAGGCGGAGATTTGAAAAGACACATATATTAATTTTAAAAATATGAATCAAACATATGTTACATATTATTGCAGGTTTTTCAAGTTTTTGACATTCTAATTTAATAGTCCATTTACTATCATTCATTCAGCCATATGAAAGGTCAAGTGGAAACTCATAACACAAGATCATCAACCATATAATCCAAAATCAGCCATGAATTATCTCACACACACAAAAAGATACCATCAAAGCAAACATTATGGGGAAATCAAGACTTCAGTATGTGCATCTCAATGAACTTGGAAAAGGCAAATAAGAAAAGAGTATTATTTCGAGTGATCAGATTATGGAACACTTTCAATGCCAAAAAATCTGACGATTTAATGAGTGTTGATTCTTTGATTTTGGATGAAAAGATAAGATTCATTCAAATTTATTGTGTTGTAGTAATTGTGATTATTTATTTTTATAGAGGATTTACAAATCTAGATTACAAAAATTAGAAATACAACCATGCAATGCGGGGGAATGAAACCTAGTTATTATCGTATACTCCTTCCATTCCATTTTAATTGATGTTTGAGAAGGGTAGCAAGTTTCTAGAATAGACGTTTTGAGGTTTCTCCCAAAATTCAATTTTTTATTTCCAAATTTTCCCTGCTAATATGAATTGTAAAAGCTGCCTTATGATGCGTCTTGGAAATCTATTTGTAGGTTTTTGCTTGGAATAGACACATATTTGTACTGGTGCACTGAAATAGACACCTTTTTTTTGGGTCTTCTGAAACTAGGCACAACACATGCCAATGATGCGTTGTTTAGAAGCATAACACATGGCCACGGTGCGTTGTACAACGCAACGCATGTCAATGATGCGTAGTACTTCAATAACGCATGCCAATGATGCGTTGTTGTCCAGATCCCTTTTCCTTGCGTTTTTTTCCCACCAATCTTCCTTCAGTTCTAAATTTTTTTTATTTCCCCAAACAATTTTCTCCTTTCATACCAAAAAATTATATTTTCTATCCACTTTAAAACCCTAAGAAACCCTAAACCTAGAATTTGCAATAAAGTAAATTTACCATAATTTATTAGTCAAATATTTGGTGAAATATATTTATATTAAGAATAATGTAAGATAAAAGACAAAATTTGCTAAAATAATAAAAAGTTCAGAATAATATTACTCGGTAAAAAAATCTTACAAACTAATATTACTTAATAAAATCTAAGAGTGACTTGGTCCGGCATTGTTATAGCCATTTCTTGATGTATGACCAGACATATTACAATTGCTACATAGGCGAATAGCTCCCGGTTCACGATAATCCATATTGCTATGTATCCTTGTGGTTTAAACGCGACCCCGTTTATTTTTCATATTCGGGCTGTAACACGTCATATAAAACGGTGAATCCTGCCATAAACTATGGTCGGCGATAGGATTAAAATAAGCCTCGTATGTTTTTTGGTAATTTACGTTGGTGTATATATCCAATACCAATTCCCTTATTATTACAAACTGCCATTGCATGAGACAATGAGTACCCCCCCTCCCCATAAATGATCCACTTCCCACAAGTGCAGGATTTTTCGGCCATATGAAGTGTATACGTCGTATTGCCTCTTCCATTTCCATGAACACGAGATCTGACACTGTATAATCCCGTCTGGTTATTGAACTGGACAACTCGGTGGCGCACACTTTTGCTGGTTTTGAACAAATTTATCCCAAATCCTCGCAGGTAATGCAGGAATGCTTTTGTGTGCTTCTTTCCGATGTTCATCAAAATACTGCACCATTTTACTAAAAACCATATCCAAAAGAGCCTTTAAGGGAATAGCCATTGCTTTATTCAACACACTATTTAGTGACTCGGAGAGATTAGTCGTCATTATTCCATGTTTGTAACCACCGTCATGCACAAGTGTCCATTGGTCATACCTGATTTGATTTAACCAATTGTAAGTTTCGACATTCCTTTTTTGAATTTCTTCCATAAATCGGTTGAACTTGTGCATTTTTGTTGTGGTTCTCGCTAGCCACATTAAAGATTTCAACTCTTTATTTTTTAACCTTTTGTTGAAATTTGCTATCTTAGACAGAATTTAAGATGGGCAAATGGTGACTGCCAGAGTCTTTGTTTAGTGACTGCATTAAGGATCCCGTTGTGACGATTTGAAATGACACAAACAGGCCTTTGTTTCACAACATGTTCTTGAAGGTTTTGGAGAAACCAATTCCAACTTTCCGAAGACTATTTGTCAACAATTAATGTTAGGGGGAAAACGTGGTTGTTTGCATCCCATGCGCTACCAATTAATAGCACTCCCTTGTAAACCCCCGTAAACGAGTCCAGTCAATTGATATAACGGGACGACAATTTGTAAAACCGGTTATGGAAGGTTCAAACGTTCAAAACAAAAAATTGAAGATTTTGACAGCTCGACTGCTAGTATCATGGTGCATTCATCGAACAATTGTGCCGTTATTTGCATCCTCTATTGCCCGAGTGTACTGAAGAAGTAAGGTAAATGTGGATTCCCAATTACAGAATAACAAATCAATGGCACCCTTCCTAGCATACCACCCTTTCTTGTAGGAGCAACATACTCCAAAAATTTCATCTACTTCATTTACAATGAGTTTGACCGGTGACTCTAGATCTACCTTCACAATATGGGTGACACGTTTCGGCAATAATTTTTTATGAGAGGTGGCGGTGAGAGTTGTTAGCTCTTGTAACAATGCAAGTGTGCGTTGATTTGTAAATAGTTTATGTTTATGTGCCAAGGACACTTATTAGCCGGGGTTGAATTTGCACACTGTGTTGACCACACCGTTGTATTCCTCCTAGTCACCGTAAACTCGACTTTATTTTTAACACACCAATTTCTAACTGCCAACAAAGCTTCATTTTTGTCACGGGACCTCATATTATTTTTGAGGTGCTTTGTCTCGGTAGTCCAGTCTGAAGGGATTCATGGGCTGAAACTCGTTCCAAACACCCATGAGTCCTCTCCTGAAGGATCCGCTCATACAATAGGAATCGAAAAATTCCAAGAAAAAGACTTACGTTTTCGGCTCAAGAACCTGATTCTTGAATGGAAGATGATGTTTCTTGGATACGTTGCTGCCACCGATTGATCTCCCTTTGCGGAATGTCCCTCTACCGGTATCCACGCGACGAAACGGGCAGCGATTGCTAGCTCTTCGTTTTTTCTGAGTTTCGGGAATTAGAGAGAAAAAGGAGAGGCAAAAAACTATTTTCTGGATATCAAGGTATTTTGGCTAAAAGCATTGATTACCTAGGGTTTCGGCCAAGAGTTCATTATATAGGGTGTGAGAGTTTGTTCCCAGAACTAACTCTCACGTCCTCAACTTCTCTCGGCAATGGGAGTCCTTGACTCTCACGTTCTTTAGACTTCTGCTGGTAGTGGGAGTCTTTATCGGATAATAACTCCCACGTAATCCCAGCTATACCGAAAATGCCCCTTATCTCTAATTCGAATAATAATGCTTTATCATTCTCAGAAAAGTGAATGTCAGATACAATGAACCTAGACACATTCTAGATTCATTGAATCTGGACATTAAGCTCGTTAGCTCGTCTATGCGTGTGACCCTGTAGGTTCATGTCACAATGGCAATGAAAACACACTTAGTAGTAGTGTGAGTTCATAAATCACAAGCGGTCCCTAGCAGGACATTGTGACAACCCAAAGTGAATGAATATACAACGGAACCTAATATCAATCCACTATTTAATCCCTTTGTCTTGCGATATCCTAATTAAGCATAAGGCATGGTAGTCGTCACCCTTATTAAGCTTAATTATATTTATGCTCGATCTCTAGGTAGACTGTTCCAACAAATAGTATCTGATAACCACTTTATCAAATACATTTGAGCACGGTCATGCATTTAGACAGTCTTTCCCTATCGAGGGGCCCATGGATATCTCTCTCTAATAAGAGTGGGACAAATTCCTTACAATGCCTCTCACATTCAAGCCATGATAGGACACTACATCCGATCATCAGTCGTATTGATTACTCGATTAAAAGCAACGTACGACTGAGTCAAAACGTGGCTCCATTCATGCTAGAATCAAATGGAGACATAAGGTCTAAGGATTCTAAAATAGTATTGAGGAAGTAATACTTATGACTAAGGACCATGAAGTATTACTTCTCTAACGGATCACGTCCAATACAACGTATCCCTATATATTGCATCTATGATATGATTTGTATTCATTACACATGATTAGTAAAACGTAATCATCAATCAAACATCATACTAGTTTTATTTCATTGTAAATAAGCATTACATAAAACTAGGGACAACTAGAATAGTAATTACGTAAGCAAATGAGTTTTACTATCAAATCACGCATTTTATGTTCATAAGCAAAATTAACTATTCATATGAAATGCTCAAAAAGATAAAACGTACAACATATGCTAATGGTCCTAGGGCACTACTAACACAGTCATCTATGGTGACACCCTCATCTTCTTGTGAATCATTAATTGGGGCACCCGAACCCAAATCTCGGAAACATTGGTATGCGGTGAAATCAGTATGCGCTACTGACTGACCTTCCTCGCTTATAGGTACCGTGTAGTCGTCGCCTCTTCCTGTAATATTTGGGATCACCATCCACATCTGAAGTCGGATTTAGAGAGTCCGCTACAGCAGCTCCATTAAGCATTGGTTCAGCAGATGCAACTATATGTGTAACCGGGGTTGCATGTAGTGGTGGGTGAGAGTATTGCACCGGTTCTGCCGTACGATTGAGCATACATGCATTTGGTGAATATTGCAAGTTAGATAATGAGCTTGAACTAAAGAAACGTTGACTATTTAGATTAGTGTTTAAGCCAAAATCGTCGTTGGCTGTTGTTTGGAAAGATATTTGCAAAATTACGATATGAATGTGTACACCTGAGGCACTAAATTGTGGATTAATATCCCAAAGAGCATTCATTTCTTCATCACTGTTCATATCAACAGCTGAGTAAAAGAATTGTTCCCACTCCGGTGAGTAAAATGGCCACCTAAGGGTCATTCGAAGTTGATACTCCATTGAGTTTAACCCTTTAAGGGATATAATTCTTTATACCATCTCTGCACAGGCAACCTTGCGCCTTAGCATCCATGTTTGCTTTGCATGGCCAGTAAAGTATTGGCCTTCTTGATCTCGTTCAATTTCACTGTCACAGTAGAGAAAAATTCTAATGGGATGTTGCAAATTAGTGGCCATATTATGATTAAAGATGTTAAACGATGGGAGTGAATATAGAATTTTAGGGTTATTTGATGATTTTAGACGATGAACGGTAGTTGATAAGATGTTTCAAAATAATATTGGATGTCATCTAGCCTATATATATATATATATATATATATATAGGCTAGATGACATCCAATATTATTTCGAAACATCCTATCATTTTTGAGAAAAACGTAGGATGACAATGCGTTGTACACTAGAAGGACATCCACTTTATTTCGAAAAATCTTATCATTTGCAGCTTTTTCACGTGAAACAATGTCAGAAATCTTATCATCTTTGAGAAAAACGCATGATGATAGTGCGTTGTACACTAGAGGACATCCACTATTATTTCGAAAAATCATATCATTTGTAGTTTTTTTCACGTGAAACAATGTTAGAAATCTTATCATCTTTGAGAAAAATGCATGATGGCAATACGTTGTACACTAGAAGGACATCCACTATTATTTTGAAAAATATTATCATTTACAGCTTTTTCACGTGAAACAATGTCAGAAATCTTATCATATTTGAGAAAAACGCATGATGGCAATGTGTTGTACACTAGAGGAGATCCACTATTATTTCGAAAAATCATATCATTTGCAGCTTTGTCCATATGAAGCAATGTCTGAAATCTTATCATCTTTGAGAAAAACGCATGATGGCAATGCGTTGTACACTAGAGGACATCCACTATTATTTCCCTCTATATATACTAACCAACTTCTCCATAAAAATTCATATCAATTTCTCTCTTACTCCCAAATTTCCCTAAAACAACCTCAGCCCAAGTATTACAAAAAATGTAGTGGTTGGAAATTAATAGCGATATGGATCCACTAATTCGTGAGTATTTCAATCATAAGTTTGAAATTATAGCCGGATGTCAAAGAAATGGAAGAATGGTAATATCTTAGATATAATATGTTTTTATTTTTTTCTTCTAATTTTTCATTATTTAACTAACACAAATTACATTCTGTAGCCTATACCATCATCCTACACAACCTGGTTGGAGGTAAATGGTGTCGGGGTACCACATAATTTCTATCTCCATGACGACATTGGTAATGAGTGGTGTGTTTCTGTAACCAATATTAATGGCAATTACTACTTCGAATCTGGTTTAGAGGAGTTTGTGCGTGAAAACAATCTTAGGCTAGAGGATAAGATACATTTTGAACCTTCTCCCAATAACATAATAGATGTATATTTTAAGGGGGCGAGACGTGATTGGGTGTTTTTGCCCGGAATTGGACATTTGAAGGGGGAAATATCATTTCTATCATACAGAGCTTTTTATCGCAAACATTTTGAGATATATGTGAACCACAACCAAAAAATGATCAAACTGGTATGCATGTTTATCTATAATTATTTTGAGTTTTTTATCGCAAACATTTTTCCCGTCTAATAATTATTTTATTGTAAATTATTTGTTCATGTCTACAGATAGGTGATAAGTACATAAAATAGCGTGTTGAAATGCAGTTTGAAATACCACGGGTATTGCACATGCGAGATAAAAAAGGTAATATAATGTCACTCCCCGTGGAGACAAACTATGAAGGTGATTACTACTTAGGGAGGTGGCTAGAATTTGTTGCTTTTGCGGGATTGGGGCATGGTGGCAATGAAGAATATCTACATATCTATCCGGCTCCTAATGATATCCTTGATTAGGAGGTTAGAACGCATTTACCAGGAACTCGAATTGAATTTGCAGATTATTTTGGAATGTAATTTTATTTTAGTTTATTTATGTAATGAAATAAAAACACTGAATTTGAAGATAAGTAAGATGAATTTATCTAATATATATAACATATGAAAACACCATGTTTAAAAAAAATCAAATAAAGTATACAAAATCAGAATCTATCCTAAGGATAATTCGAAGATGTGTAGCGATTAGGCACAAATCAATCCCGGTCAGACCTGCGGAAAATCTTATTCTCAGGAGTCAAACTGTCAAACTCATTATCCAACTGAGAATTTTCGCCTAATAAACAGTCCATAAAACTATCACCACAACCAGGATCACAATATCTAGATGGTCCGACTTCAGAAATACTACATGCAACAACAAATTGGATGTCGTCCAAACTGGGAATATATAGGAACTTCGAGAACCGGTTGAACTGCATCTGGCTCAATCTGTGGCTCTAGAACTTGTGCTGGGGGTGGTTGACCCCTACCACGTCCTCGACGATCAATGTCTCGCCTATCTGGATGTCTCCTAGCACCCCTTCTAACTCCTGGCGCTCCACGCTCCGTAATCGGTGATCTAGGTGTACTAACGGGAGTCAGAATTACTGCATTGGAAGGACCGACTACAGATGGTGGTCTACACCCTAATGCACCACCTAGTGCCATTAAGCCCCATGTTACACTTCGACATTATCAGCTCCAAAAAAGCATTCAACGACAACATTTCCCTGTCAAGTTTTCAAAATGATCGAATAATTTTAAAAGTAGGTAAGTTAGATAATAATAAAACAGAATTAAAAAATGAAATCAAACATTATTATTTCTTACCAATATTATAGCACTAGCGGTCGTTGCGTGAAAACCATAGGAAACATGTAACTGATGCATGGCGTTGCCAACTTGGAATCGCGTCCTAACCAAATACCACTCCATGTAATCAGGCTTAGGTCTCTGGACGTCTCTGATCTGATGACCGGTGACTGTAAAATGATGTCTAGTATTCCACGTTTGAATCCGATGATTATGCACCATACTCCAATTCTCATTGGGCTTTCTTTGGATTTTTAGCTTATGCCAGTCAGGACGGGTGTCACAGTTTATACTGCTCGAAACCTACTCTCATTACCCGACTGGTAGGTGCATCTCGGCGATCTCAAAACAAACAAGAGGAACCTCGGCACGACAAACATCATCTCCTAGATAAGTTAAGAAATCCCGATAGGGAAGCCAATCAAACTACAAAAAAAAAAAAAAAAAAATTAACTTTAATTAAATATTTTATTTTGAATAAAATTAATAAATACTGGAGTAAACAAAGCTCACCTACTGTGGTTGTAGGTAATCTAACTATTCACAATATGTAATGAGAACTCGCCTCGGTAGTAAAGGCAAGTCCAATGGAAAAGACCATCGACCACCATAAGCAGTACCCGGAGGGACATCAACCGACCCCCTAATAAGCAGACGTACCACTGATATACGTGTCCAGACCCACAACTGCAAAAGAATCATCGGCCCCAAAATCTGCTTGGATACACCAAGGCAAGCTGTACATAGGGATCTATATAGATATGCCAGTACCTCGCTCCCCTAACTATATAATCGTGTACAGTCTAAATCAGCAAGGAACTGAAGATACCGCAAGAGGACGTTCATGCCAATGTGATCGCTGAAAAATTGTCCCCTAACAGCATCAGAATAAGTCCCCGGGCTAGCCTACAATAGTCTAAATCAGTAGGGTCATCAGGTAGATGAGTCAAAATAAATTCCTCTAAACGTCTCTTCACCAACTGATTACCTCGAATATCAGAAGCTATAGGTCTAAACCCTAAACTAAGGTGAATCTGCTCAATCCACTGTTCTTTTTTAAAGTTAAATTTACCCCCAGTTATTGGATAACTCTCTACCGGTAAACCCCACAATACCGCCACATACCGTAGCCCCCTCCTGCCCTCATGAAGCTCCGCCAATGGTGGGGCGCGTTTAATTTGAGTTAGAAATTGAGATTTGGTCTGTGACCCAATCCTATCTTACCGAATATCTAATTATACATAGAAGGAATGGTCTCATATCCATTTTCCTGTACAAACTTCCATTGAGCTTCATTAAGTTCTTTTTTTTTTATTCGGGGGGAGGGGATACGGGGATCGAACACAAGACCTCTCGGCCAGCATTGTTGGACAGCCATACCATTGGGCTACCTGATCCCTATAGCTTCATTAAGTTCAATTGCTAATAGTTCTACTTTCTTAAAAAAATATTATTTCCTCTGTTCTGCTTTCTTATACATTTTTTCTTTATAGGGAGTGAATATTCAATTTAGGATTAATACGGTATTACATTTGTATTCCTAGAAAAAGTAGAGAAAATTAATCGGGCATGATTCATCAAAAAAAAAATTATCCGCGAAGAATAAAACTAGTAGGGTCTTAAACATAAACATTAACGAAAAAAGAAAAAGAAAAACATAAACACGGCTTTTCAAAATATTGGGCTAGTGAAAATATTGGATAACCCTCTACCGGTAAACCCCACAATATCGCCACATACCGTAGCCCTCTCCTGCCCTCATGAAGCTCCGCCAATGGTGGGGCGCGTTTAATTTGAGTTAGAAATTGAGATTTGGTCTGTGACCCAATCCTATCTTACCGAATATCTAATTATACATAGAAGGAATGGTCTCATATCCATTTTCCTGTACAAACTTCCATTGAGCTTCATTAAGTTCTTTTTTTTTTATTCGGGGGGAGGGGATACGGGGATCGAACACAAGACCTCTCGGCCAGCATTGTTGGACAGCCATACCACTGGGCTACCTGATCCCTATAGCTTCATTAAGTTCAATTGCTAATAGTTCTACTTTCTTAAAAAAATATTATTTCCTCTGTTCTGCTTTCTTATACCTTTTTTTTATGGGAGTGAATATTCAATTTAGGATTAATACGGTATTACATTTGTATTCCTAGAAAAATGTAGAGAAAATTAATCGGGCATGATTCATCTAAAAAAAAATTATCCGCGAAGAATAAAACTAGTAGGGTCTTAAACATAAACATTAACGAAAAAAGAAAAAGAAAAACAGAAACACGGCTTTTCAAAATATTGGGCTAGTGGAAAACTTCATTTCCGAAGGTCGGATGAACAGTATCATTGCTCAAACTCCGCTTCTCGGTGACATCTTCGGCGGTGGATTTGGAGCCATAGCCGCTAGGACCGGTGGAGCCAAGGAGCCAATTCCTCGAGTAGAAGCTGTAACAATTTCTACTTTGGTTTGAAATCTCTTTCCCATCTTCTCCATTAATAATTAATTTGACGTAGGGATTGATTTTTCATTGGAGTTGCACTTAAATTAAAAATTCTATCACAGAATCATGGTTTTTTCTGGAAAGCTTGGTTATTAACCCTTTGTTTGCTTTTTTCTCCCTAGTGGAGTCTTGTATCCCTTTTTATGGCCTATTCTTAGTACATTTACTGGTTTTTTTTTAATGGATTTTGCAATATGGAATGTTAGGGGAATTTCTAATGATGAGTCAACTGCACGAGTGAAACAAATGAAACGAGAACATCGGTTTTCTCTATTTGTTTTACTTGAACCTATGCTACAACTATCAGAACTGCCAATTTTTATTTCAAGATTGGGGTTTGATCATGGTTATGGTAATATAAATAGCAAGATATGGATTTTTTGGAATAGGGAATTTGGGGTTGAATATACTAAAAGATAGTGAGTAGGTGGTCCATGCATCAATCAACAACTTCTCGGACGAATCAGTGTTTTGCTCTTTTGTCTACGCCAAATGCCCATATACACAACGTAGGGATCTATGGACTGAATTAATACAATTTGCAAGCCAAATATCTGGTCCGTGGTTAGTGGGAGGAGACTTTAAAGTGGTCCTAAGTCAGACGGAAAGTTTAGGATCGGTGCCACCTATGCTATCTATTTCTGAATTTTCTGATACACTCAATACATGCGGCCTCATGGATATACCTTTCACGGGTAGCCCATTTACTTGGTGTCGTAGCGCGGCCCCTCCTTTGCTACGACGATTGGACAGAGTTATTGTGAATTCAAAATGGAATGATTATTTCTTAATATCTCGAGTTGAGCATCTCCATAGAGCAGCTTCTGACCATTGTCCCCTACGAATCAACATTAAACTCACAACGGAACAAGGAACATCGGCGTTTCGCTTCCAATCCATGTGGTTGAAGCATCTAGGTTTCATGGACGTGGTTTTGAATAGTTGGTCAGATTATGTACAAGGAGATGGAATGCATATTCTCATGAGTAAACTAAAAAGGCTTAAGGGACACTTATCTCAATGGAATACTTCTGTCTTTGGGAACATTATGGACAAGGTGAAGCTAGCTGAGACAAGCTTGACGCGTGCAGAAAAAGAATATGATGATCAACCAAATGAAGCGAGGCTCACGGCACTCACCTCAACTCGGGAAGAATATTTTCGTGTATTACTGATGGAGGAGATGTTTTGGAGGCAGCGATCACGAGTAAAATGGTTAGCGGAGGGTAACTCAAATACAAAATATTTTCATGCACTTTGTACCAATCGCAGGAAGTCAATGGTCATCTAAAAAATTATGGATGGGGGGGGGGGGTAACTTGCGTAAAACGGCTAACGATATAAGAGCAGAAGGGGAACGGTTTTTTAAAGAGCTATTTACCATGGATACCACTACTGCTGTGGATAATGATATTCTAGATTTGTTGCCAAATTTGATTAACACTGAAGATAACATTTCATTATCAAGGTTGCCGAATGCAGAAGAGGTTAAGACTGCCGTATTCTCGCTTGATAAGGATAGCGCAGCAGGCCCGGATGGCTATACGGGTCTTTTTTTTCAAGCATGTTGGGGTATTATTAAAAAGGACGTTATCCAATCGGTTCTTGACTGCTGGGCGGGGCTTCCTTTGCCAAAATCCATGACCAGCTCGCTTATCGTGCTCATTCCGAAGGTAACTGGCCCAATCACCTTCAGTGACTTTTGTCCTATAGCCTTATGCACCTTTGCCAGTAAAATCATCACCAAAATCGCCGCTATAAGGCAATCATTACTTTTGCCTAAGCTTGTTAGCCTAAATCAAACAGGGTTCGTACATGGGCGATTAATCTCAGATAATATCCTTCTTGCCCAAGAATTGGTTCACAACATCAATAGGCACGTACGAGGGGGTAACATTATTATTAAATTAGATATGTCGAAAACTTTTGATAGAGTTTGCCACTCTTTTCTTTTATCGGTGATGCAATTCTTTGGGTTTAGCCAACATTTTATAAATCTCGTTCGGAATTTCCTATGTTCCAACTGGTTCTCTATACTAATAAATGGGCACCCATTTGGTTTTTTCAAAGTAGGAAGAGGCGTGAAACAAGGTGATCCACTCTCGCCTCTTTTATTTATCCTTGCAGCAGAGGCATTATCACGGGGTCTTGATCACTTACTTCTAAATGGTGAAACAGCTCCTTTTAACATCCCACGCGGACCTCATCATGTTACGCATTTAGCCTTCGCAGATGACATTGTTATCTTTACCAATGGTGGGAAGAACAGCCTGCAACAGCTCATGACATTCCTTCGCAAATATGATAATGCTTCGGGACAACGAGTTAATATTGGCAAGAGTAGTTTATATGTAAGCTCCAAAATAAATGAACACCAAGCGGCTGAGATTCAACAAATTACAGGTTTTGTGCAACGTGATTTCCCGATAAAGTACTTGGGATGTCCATTATACATCGGCAGAAGTAGAGTGCAACACTATGGTGGATTCTATAGCTGCCAGAATACAAGGTTGGTAGCAAAATTTTTTAGATATGGCGGGGCGACTTGTGCTTATACGGCATGTCCTTCAATCGATGACTATGTACATTCTAGCGGTTTCGCAACCTCCTCAAAAGATTATAGCCGACATTGAGAGGCTTCTGAACCGTTTTCTTTGGGGAAACTCATACAGAACGGATCGTCGCCATTGGATGAGTTGGCGATTAATTTGCCGGGATATATTTTGCAACGGATTGGGGCTAACATCTCTAGTCGATTATCGAAAGGCTTTTGCGTGCAAATTGTGGTGGCGAATGCGCACCACATCGTCCTTATGGACTCACTACATGAGGGATAGATATTGCAATGGCGTAGATCACGTGTCCCTTGCTTCAAACACAACATATAGCTCACCAACATGG
Organism: Vinca minor; assembly: GCA_026122235.1. NCBI lineage: Eukaryota > Viridiplantae > Streptophyta > Magnoliopsida > Gentianales > Apocynaceae > Vinca > Vinca minor. Next base: position 11,049,760 of record JAOCZM010000011.1, on the reverse strand, counting down.
CGACAAATGATGTTGGTAAAAGATATTGTTGAAAAGAATATGGGGTTGCTTATTCGCAAAGGTAAATCTTCAATGTACTATGAAAATATCACATTTGAAGGGGCCACTGTTGCCCATGATTCAAGAAGGGTTGCTGAAATCCATTCGAATGCTACGTATTTGTGATTACATGAAGCCAGTGTTGGAGAATTATTTAATAAAGTGGACTGATTTGATCAAATTTAATTGTGTGTTCCACCGCTTAGTTTTAAAGTGTTTTGAATTCATTGCGTAGTGGGTTGCGCAAGCTTCGCGAGATATATAACACGTGAGGAAACTAATTCTCGGTGTGAATGAAAAGATTTGGTTAAAGTGGAGAGGTTATGGATGGAGGTGTGATGGTATATCCCACATCGGTTGTGAGAATCTATTAAAACTGGTTTATAAGCACTAGCTAGACTAGTGATCTTAAACAAGTGAGTAAGGGGGTACCCCTCGCGCGCCGTCCGTCTCGTCTCGTCTCGTCTCGTCGCGTCGCGCGTGTCCCTGCCGGGAAGGCAGTAATATCTTTTTGGACAAAATTACCGTAATAGTCCCTAAAGTATTGAGTAATTGCAAATGAGTCACATAACCTTTGTGTAATTGCAGAATGGTCCTTCCACGGTTTCTCTAGCAGTTTTGAGAACTGCCACATTACCCCACTACGGGAAGTGGGAGTTACCCACGTTATCAACTACGAGGTGAGGGAGTGAGGGCTACCTTGCAGTTTCCGACTGCTATAAAAGGCAGCCTCCCCTCTCATAATTTACTACTGCGAAATTATTCTCCCTTCTACATTTCTGCATTCCATACATACTAGTTAAGAGAGTTTTGACACAGAAAGGTTCGAAGTTCTGCTACTAAGCTTCTGGTAAGCAGAGTGTATGGGCGTTGTACCTTTGGAACTCGTTGGTCTTGTAGGCCTGAAGTAATTAGGCGAGCAAATAGAGTTTAAGGGCAAGTGGTGTACTACTGCCCGTCCAGGATTAAATCCGAATTCCTTATTTTGTTCTGTTCAATTTAATTTTCTTTTTAGTAAACAGAAGAACAACAATCTTAAACTCTATTTTTTTGTTTTTTCTGTTCTGCTTTAATAAATTAAAAACAGAAACTTAAACAGTGGTACTGGAAAATCAGAGTATTTATTCAGTTTATTTTCCTTTATGGTTTTTGTTTTATATTGCTACTAACTGTTTGTTTTGCAATATATACGAGAAACAAAAATGGCTGCAAATGATTCAAACGCTACTGGTACTGGAACTGGAACTATTCCTTCAACTGAGACTCTGGCAAACGGAGTTAATCTGAATGCTGGTCAGACAAGCGGTATTGAGGCTGCTATGTCTAAGCTGCCTGCCTTTGTGCCTCCAATGGCTTCTCGTCCTATTCAGTTTGGACAGTTTGCACAACCCGAGAAGTTTAAAGGGGGTTGCAATTTCAAAATGTGGAAGGAAAAGATGATGTTCTATCTTACTACGCTGAATTTAATTCGCTATGTAAAAGAGGACACTCCTGTGGAGGATAAATCGATCCTCAATCTGTAATAGCTTATAATGCTTGGATTAGTAATGCTTATATGTGTCGTCATACTATACTTACTAGTTTAGATGATTCATTGTACCAAATTTACTATCAAAAGGATAGTGCAAAAGAATTGTGGGAATCACTAACTAATAAATATACAGTAGATGATGCAGGTGCTAAGAAGTTCATTACTGCTCGCTTCCACGACTTTAAAATGGTCGATGGAAAATCTATCCTCGAGCAGAGTGAAGAGCTGCAGAAGATTTATCACGATCTTGCCGCTGAGGGCATGGGAATCAACGACTCGCTGCAGGTGGCGTTGATGATTGAGAAATTACCCCTTCTTGGGATGACTTCAAGCACTACCTTAAGCATGAAAAGAAGGAAATGACACTTGAGGATCTAATTTTGAAGTTGAGAATTGAACAGGATGTGAGGAAGGCAACAAAAAGGCCTTATACTTCTGTCTCAAAGGCAAATGTTGTCGAAGCTGCTGGAAAGAGAAAGCGCCTGACTGATTCAAAGGCATCGAACTCCAACAAGAGGTTCACGGGAAGCTGCTTCGTATGTGGTAAGCAAAACCACAAAGCAAAGGACTGTCGAAGTCGTGTAGACGGTCAAACTAATAACCATAACAAGAACAAGAGGTTCAATGGGAATGGGAACAAGAACAAGTACCAAAGGGATGGCCAAGCTCATGTATCAGAGGCCGGTAAGCTGAACTCTGGAATGGAGGACATGCACCTAGTTGCTGTTATTTCAGAGGTGAATATGATAGGGGGAAATCCAAAGGAATGGTTTGTGGACACGGGGGCCACTCGCCATATTTGTATCAATAAATGGATATTCAAAACGTATGAAACTGTTAAGGATGAAGTATGCTACATGGGGAACTCTACATTCTCCAAAGTTGAAGGAAATGGCAGTATTGTCCTAAAGATGACTTCTGGGAAGGAGCTGACTCTCACTGAAGTGCTCCATGTGCCTGACATTCGAAGGAATCTCATTTCTGGGATTGTGCTAAACAATAAAGGATTCAGGCTTGTGTTTGAGGCAAACAAATTTATTCTGACAAAGAATGGAATGTATGTAGGAAAGGGGTACTTAGCTGATAGTCTGTTTAAAGTTAATGTAATGACTGTACTCCCAGGAACTGAGCCTACGGGCGTGAATGTAACTGAGGCTTCTACTAGCTCAGCTGGAAAGAATGTTGCCCAAGAGGCTAATGAATTTAAACAAGTTGCTTATTTGGCTGAGTCTTTTAATTTATGGCATGATAGATTAGGTCATGTGAATATTAAAAGTATACAAAAATTAATTTCATTAAACCTATTGCCAAAATTTAATGTTGATAAAAACTACAAGTGTGAGACTTGTGTAGAAGCTAAGTTATCTAAGTCATCTTTCCGATCAATTGAGAGAAGTTCGGAACCTTTAGATTTAATACACACTGATGTATGTGATCTAAAGTATGTACAATCAAGAGGCGGTAAGAAGTATTTTATTACTTTTATCGATGATTGCACGAGATTTTGCTATGTCTACTTAATGGGAAGTAAAGATGAAGCAATAAACATGTTTGTTCATTATAAGAATGAAGTTGAAAACCAACATGGTAAGAAAATAAAAAGGTTAAGGAGCGACAGAGGTGGAGAATATGAATATCCATTCGCTCAATTGTGTGCTGAAAGTGGCATTATACATGAAACAACTGCGCCATATACTCCAAAACAAAATGGAATTGCGGAGCGCAAAAACAGAACATTAAAAGAAATGATGAATGCCATGTTAATTAGTTCTGGTTCACCCCAGAATTTGTGGGGGGAAGCTTTGCTTTCCGCAAATCACATCTTAAACAGACTACCGCATAAAAGGCTAGACAAAACACCTTATGAATTGTGGAAAGGACACGTACCTTCTTACAAATTTATAAAGGTATGGGGATGTCTAGCAAAGGTCCCAATTCCACCACCTAAGAGGACTAGGATAGGACCGAAAACGGTAGATTGCGTGTTTATAGGGTATGCTCAAGACAGTAGTGCATACAGATTCTTAGTTCACAAATCAGATAACTCTGAAGTGCATGAAAATACAATAATCGAGGCTAGGGATGCTTCTTTCTTTGAAGGAATTTTTCCTTATATTGATCGCTCTGGATTAGACCCAAAAGTCAATCGAGATATGAGAAATGTGGGAGGAGAAGAACTTCAAGAGAAAGTTGAAGAGCCTAGGCGTAGCAAGAGAGCTAGAATTGAAAAGTCGTTTGGTCCAGATTTTCTGACTTATCTAGTAGAAGATGACCCTTTGACTTATAAAGAAGCAATGTCTTCTCCTGATGCAGACCTCTGGAATAAGTTATTGATAGTGAGATAAATTCAATACTTCAAAATCATACATGGGAACTTGTGGAACTACCAACTGGTTCAAAAGCGTTAGGCCACAAGTGGATTTTCAAAAAGAAAATTAGACCAGATGGTACGATAGATAGATACAAGGCAAGACTTGTAATAAAGGGGTTTAGACAAACTCATGGTGTGGATTATTTCGACACTTATGCTCCTGTGTCGAGGAAAACATCAATCAGGTTAATCATAGCCTTTGCTGCTTTGTTTGACTTGGAAATCCATCAAATGGATGTAAAAACAGCTTTCCTCAACGGAGAACTGGAAGAAGAGATTTACATGGAACAACCTGAAGGGTATGTGGTTCCAGGTAAAGAGCACTTGGTGTGCAGACTTGTTAAATCATTATATGGATTAAAGCAAGCACCTAAACAATGGCATGAGAAATTCGATAGCATAATGCTTTTGAATGGATTTCAAATAAATCAGTGTGTCTATGTGAAAGGAAACAAAGATGACTATGTAATAGTCCGTCTCTACGTGGATGACATGTTAATAATTGGTAACAAAGATAACATCAAGACTACCAAGAAAATGTTGTCGCAAAACTTCGAAATGAAGGACATGGGTCCTGCTGATTTAATCCTTGGAATGAAGGTATCCAAGTTAGCAGATAGATATTCACTTTCTCAAAAACACTATGTTGAGAAGAATCTAGACAAATTTGATAAAGGAAGTGATGTAATAGCTAGAACACCTATGGAAGTGGTTTCAAATCTCTGCAAAAATCGCGGAGAAGGTGTGCGACAACTGGAGTATTCTAGAATCATTGGGAGTATAATGTACCTCATGGATTGTACTAGACCTGATATCGCAAATTCAGTTAACAGACTGGCGAGGTATACGAGTAATCCCAGTCACGAGCACTGGAAAGCATTAGTTAGAGTGCTTAGATATCTACGATACACTGCTGACTATGGGTTACATTATACGAGATATCCACCTGTACTTGAAGGGTACACTGATGCAAATTGGATTTCAGACTCTAAAAATATAAAGTCCACTAGTGGATACATTTTTGTGATGGGAGGTGCAGCGGTTTCTTGGAAATCGTGCAAACAAACCTGCATTGCAAGATCAACTATGGAATCAGAGTTCATAGCTTTAGATATAGCAGCAGCAGAGGATGATTGGCTACGTATTTTTTGGAGGACGTTCCAATGTATTCAAAACCAATATAGCCAATTATCTTACATTGTGATAGTTTGTCAGCTATTGGAAGAGCAACAAATAACGTGTATAATGGGAAGTCTAGACATGTACGTCGAAGACATAAATCCGTTAGAACTCTGTTAAAAACCGGCGTTATTGCTTTGGACTTTGTGAGATCCAAAGAAAACATAGCGGACCCATTAACGAAAGGTCTAACAAGAGACTTAGTAGAGAGTTCATCGAGGGAATGGGGTTGAAGCCCGTGAAATTGATTACCACTCATGATGGCAACCCAACCTGAATTGGAAAACCCAATTTGCAGGTTCAACGGGAAAACCAAATTGTGGGGGGGAGTCGAACGAAGCACTCGGGAAAAGAATTCCCAACCCATTCCTGTGATGAAAGAGTGATAGACCTGTCCATCGAAGGATAAGTGTTAAACTTTTAATGATCCTTATACGTAATACGTGGAGTATGTCAGGATACTTCTAATAAGAGATCACCTATATTGAATGTGAATGGGCCACTTCTATGAGATTACTTGAGGGCTAAATCTCTAGAGCATTCAATGAATATTTCCAAGGCAGTCCAGGGCCGAAATGGACAACAACGAAAGAACCGACTATTTGTGTAGAGAAAACGTTGTGTGAGTATCGTTGTCTTGGTACACATAGAAAGCTGAACAGTTCAAGGCATCGCGTCCACTGGTTAGCAAGTGTACCCGATGGTATTTCACTAGGGAAGGTTCAAGGTTCACAACCACCTATCCCAAAGCAGCGATTTCTCGTTGAACTCTCGAAATTGCATTTTAGGTTACACGTGCATCATTCCTACCAAATATCATTCATGTGGGGGATTGTTGGAGAATTAATTAATAAAGTGGACTGATTTGATCAAATTTAATTGTGTGTTCCACCGCTTAGTTTTAAAGTGTTTTGAATTCATTGCGTAGTGGGTTGCGCAAGCTTCGCGATGGTTGGAGGCGTTGTGCTTTGTCTGATCATTTACCGGGAAACTTGATCCAAAAACTTCCCCAATCTGGTATTAAGCATGGCGAGGATCGACACATATGGATGCCGGAACGAGATGGAAGTTTCACGCTATCAACAGCCGTGAAACTACAGCAGACAGGGGTGGTATTAGGCACGCGTAGAACAATATGGTCTAAAGGTTTGCCGCTAACCCTTTCACTCTTTTTATGGCGTCTAATGAATGATTTTTTGGCTCTGGATGAGATTAAATGGAAGCAGAGGCTTCATATGGCTTTTTGGTGCTATTGTAAAGCGGGAACATATTCTTATAAGCATGTCTTCATGGAGTGCAAATTTGCAGTAGCACTATGGAATTATGCAAGCTCAATTTGCAGCGTGGTTATGAATTTCGCACAGCTTGGAACTCCACAGGAGGCACTTAAATGGTGGTGTTTTGGTAGCTCGGGGTTGAACGGACTATCGCGGGTTATTCACTCCACGGGGGTGTGTTGGATTTTATGGAAGTCGCGGTGTCGGTTCGTCTTCGAAGGCATTATTCCTACTGTTGCATTGATCCGAACGGAATTTCTTTCATATGTGAATACTTTGCTCATCGCCAATAAAATATCTCTTAGGTTGACTCGGTTTCAGACCCCAACTCAGAAGGTATCGGTGGTTTGCTGGAAGCGATCGGAGATTGTCGCCTCGTCTATTGTCCTCAACATAGACGGCGCCTCCCGTGGAAATCCGGGTTTTGCCAGAGTTGGATGCATCATTCGTTATGGGGATGGACGCTTCATCGTGGCACGAGCAAAATATATTGGTGAAACGGAAACAAACTCGAGAGCTGAAATTTCTGCATTTCAAGAGGGACTTATTCTTGCGAGGGAGTTACATTTGCCACTATCTACAATTCAGACGGATTCCCTCATCCTAGCAGAAGCAATAAAAAAAGGCAGAGTGAACTCCTGGGCGTTGGATGATTGTTTTCATCAAGCCTTAACTCTATGGAAAGGAGAGCATGTTGTTCATGTATATCGCGAAGCTAATAAGATGGCGGATTGGCTCGCAAACTTAGCTTGTGATATGCGAAGTAACACATATTTTGCTCAACTTGAAGACTTATCTATGGAAGGGCGAGGATTATGTAACTTGGACCGCAATGGAACGCCTTATCTTCGGCTCCATCGTCACCATGGACATATCTGATGCAATTTTCCTGCAATGTTTTTCTTGTTCAATAGCCAAGGCAGAAACCTATGGGCTATGACAACCATAATGTAATTTAATGCTCTTTTTTGAGCCAGAGAAATAAAAGTATCTTATTAAAAAAATTTAAAAAAAAAAATATTGGGCTAGAAACTTAAAAGGTAAAAAATTTATTCTGCTGTCGGGATTCGAACCCGAATATATTTACAATCCCCAGAGAGGAGTGTTATAATCCAAAGAACAATTACTACAGCGGATTGTTATTTATTGGATTCACAAGACAAATTATATACTCCATCTGTCCCAAATTATATGTACATAATTTGCACGGGAATTAAAGTTTTATCAAATTCTATAGTGGGATATGATAAAATGTCAAGCATGACCCTATTTAATATTACTCGCAATTTAATTTTACCTCTTATTCTCACTATATTCTTCTCATTCAAACATTTATTGTGAGGGGTGGGATTGGAAAAACTGTCATTAATGAGCCCTTTATAGAAAGTGGACATATAATTTGAAACATATTAAAAAGGAAATGTGGACTGGGACTGATGGAGTATTATCTTATTGATCTGTTGCAATTTGGACCCACATCATTCACGTCGAGTCATTTATGACTCTCAAAATACACGTTAAATTCTTTATACTATTTGTATTTGAACTAACTTTATCATCGGAGTGGGTTTGAGGTCTTCCCTCACCGTCTCTAACTTTTCTTATATTATTAGATGAATAGGAACCTAACTCGGTGTTTGAGAGAAACCACAATATAGTCCAAGCAACCGAACAAACAAGATCAAATATGCTTGACAAAATATCTCCCAAGCTTGAATAAAAACGTAGGACACCAAACAATAATTCCAAAGCCCCTAGATGACAGTTGTGAATGCAGCGGAACAATAATAATAATGGAGCAAATAAATGAAAGATAAATCAACAAACACAACACCAAGAATTTTACGTGGAAAACCTCTTCAAATCGAAGAGTAAAAACCACGGGACCTTCGGGTCTACTCCAAAAGCTTCACTATAAATCAAGAGAGGTTACAAAAGAGTATCTACACCAATATGTATAAACTCAAACCAACAAGGAAGCTAAAACTTCATCAATAACATAAAAGAGATGAGAATAGAGAAAAATCACCCCTGAAAACAGAACACTGTTCAGACGACCATAACTCGGAATCAGCAAGTTGAAATCCGAATCCCACCGTCCAGAATGTAGTCCTATGAGTCTTCTACCTCCAGTTCAAATTTTAGAGCATTCCGACAACAAATGACCGTCCGATCGGAAGAAATCCCAAAACTGCGCAAGCTGAAACTGGGCTGCGAAAATCCCTTTTTCTCTCCTCAAAACTCACTGCCTCTCTTTTCTTGAATGAATCATGAAGACCAACAATTGGTAGGGTTTTATAACACTTTTGGGCTTGGGCCTTGGGCTATTTTTCAAGACCCACATAGGAGGAGAAAACATTATGGCCCAACACTCGGATCAAGAAGCCGATCTCTCATATGATCCTTTCAGTCTCCCCTAGCCCGTCTAGCTCTTCCCAAAGCAGGTAGCTCGACTAACTCTTTAGTTTTGACCCGAGCTCCTCCCTTCACTTGTTATTTCCCCAGAACTTAGTCACTCCCAAGTTAGAAATGCATAAGTATTTATGGGGAAGGTGTTCAACACAACAAGTATTATGAATATCATAATAGGTGTTCAATGTAACATATGTTCTAAAGAGATGGTAATACATGTTTAGTGCAATAACTGTTTTGAAAATCGTAACAGGTGTTCGCTCAATTCGGAATTAATACGATATTACATTTGTATTCCTAGAAAAATTAGAGAGAAATTATCCAGCATCACTGATCAAATTATCCGCAAAGAATAAAACTAGTACGGTCTTGAACATAAACATTAACGAAAAAAGAAAAAGAAAAATAGAAACAGAAACACGGCTTTTCAAAATATTGGGCTAAAAACTTAAAAGGCAAAATTATATTCCACTGCCGGGATTCGAACCTGGATTTATTTACAATCCACATAGGGGAATTTTATATTCCAAAGAATAATTACCACAGCGGACCGTTGTTTAATACAGTCGCAAAAATAAATATATAGATTATGTTATTGATCTGTTGCAAATTGGACCCCACTTTATTTACACGAAGTCATTTCGAATCATTTCTAACTATCGAAATACACGTTAAGTTCTTTATACTATTTATATTTGAACTAACTTTATTATCGGATCGGAGTTGAGATATTCACTCACGCTCTCTAACTTTGCTTATTGTAACAAGTGTTCACTCAAAACAAATCTTACTCGTCAAATATTTTATTCGACAGTCAAAATTTATTCCGCACATACAAAATTTAAGGCGTTCCTCCGTACCAAATCCGGACTGAAATTTTGTGGGGCTCTTGTTCTATAAATGAATATTTGAAGAGTGATCACGAAATCCCAAAAGATGATTTTTCCCATGTTTTCATGAACTTATGTGGTGAATGAAGAACAGATACTGGTGTGTAGTAATATCTTCTTCATGACAAACCAAACCATATACTAGTACTATGAGAAACAGCCAATTAAAATGATATTATTCCAACTTAGGATTGGATCAACTGCTATGACACACATAACTCCATTGCTAGTTTTACTAGTCATATATCAAGGGGGGCAAAAAAAAAAAAAAAAATGTCAAAGTAATTGATCCAAAACAAGGTATGGTCTTTAAAGTCATCTAATGTACTTCACATGACATGTTAGCCTTGGTGCATCTGTCCTTTTTCTTCCGGAAATACTTCAAATCAGCGAGGCGTCGAGAGAACGGCATGGATAGTGTCTTTCTTGAGCCAAAGAAAAATCCTTATTGAGAAATATGCAGCATATTTACCTGGCAAAACAATTCAAAATGTTGTAAGCGTTCTCCGGGGAGGAGATCCAATTGAAAAGAAAACTTGGTGCACAAGTACAGCCAGAATATTGGAATGGTTTCCTCAGTTCAACAGCTTCTAGTAGAAGCAGAAATATTTATAAAGCAGAAAGTTAAACCAACAAGAAGAAGATTGTTGCCGGAGAATAATGTGCATTTTCCAGTTTTCCATGGTTAGCAAATAAAGGGGAAAGTCTGGCATGATAATTTTAGACAGGACCCACTTGCAGGGTAGGTCCCGCAGGCCTTCATATCTCACAGGTCACAAGGACCGTCCCATAGCGAATTTTTCCCAAATAAAGAGGCCTGTTGAATTACCTCATGATCTACAAGCACAAATTGATATAGAGAAAACTAAAACATAACATTTAAACACAACTTGATTGAACAACATCATTAGGAACAAGACTTTTATCAGCTTGAGCGTGACTTCATACTGATACCATGTTAATTTACCACCTCATTTGAAAGTTTAATATCATAGAAAGGGCTGTCACTCGAGATCTAAATAATTCTACAAGGCTAAAATTTCACTTCTCTGTTCGCTTTTGGACAACATCGTAACAAACTAAAATAAGGCACATATTGTTAGTAGTGCCCTAGGACCATTAGCACATGTTGTGCGTTTTATTATCTTTTGAGCATGTAATTGAATAGTTAATTTTGCTTTTGATTATCAAATGTGTGATTTGATAGTAAAACTCATTAGCTTATGTAATTACTATTCTAGAAGTCCCTAGTTTTATGTAATGCTTAATTACTACGAAATAAAACTAGTATGATTGTTGATTGATGATCTTGTTTTACTGATCATGTGTAATGGATACAAATCACATCATAGATGCAATATATAGGGATACATTGTATTGGACGTGATCCGTCAGAGAAGTAATACTTCATGGTCTTAAGTCATAAGTATTACTTCCTCAATACTATTTTAGAATCCTTAGACCTTATGTCTTCATTGATTCTAGTATGAATGGAGCCACGTTTTGACTCAGTCGGACATTACTTGTAACAGAGTAATCAATACGACTGATGATCGGATGTAGTGTCCTATCATAGCTTGAATGTGAGAGACATTGTAAGGAATTTGTCCTCTCTATTATTGAGAGAGATATCCATGGGCCCCTCGATAGGGAAAAGACTGTTTAAATGCATGGCCGAGCTCAAATGTATTTGATAAAGTGGTTATCAAATGCTATTTGTCGAAAGCAGATCTACCCGGAGATCGAGCATAAATACAATTAAGCTTAATAAGGGTGACGACCACCATGCCTTATGCTTAATTAGGATATCGCGAGACAAAGGGATTAAATAGTGGATTGATATTAGGTTCCGTTGTATATTCATTCACTTTGGGTAGTCACAATGTCCCCGCTAGGGGACCGCTAGTGATTTATGAACTCACACTACTACTAAGTGTGTTTTCATTGCCATTGTGATATGCACCTACAGGGTCACACGCATAGACGAGCTAACGAGCTTCATGTCTAGATTCAATGAATCTAGTATGTGTCTAGGTTCATTGTATCTGACATTCACCTTTCTGAGAATAATAAAGTGTTATTATTCGAATTATAGATAAGGGGCATTTTCGGTATAGCTGGAATCACGTGGGAGTTATTATCCGATAAAGACTCCCACTACCAGCAGAAGTCTAGGGGGCGTGGGAGTTGAGGACTCCCACTGCCGAGAGGAGTTAAGGATGTGAGAGTTAGTTGTGGGAACAAATTCTCATACCTTTTATAATGATCTCTTGGCCGAAACCCTAGCCATAGTAATTTCCAGCCGAAACATCACCAATTCTCTGAAATCGGATTTCAGTTTTTGGTCTCCATTTTATAATTCCGAAACTCAGAAAGACGAAGAGCTAGCACTCGCTGCCCGTCTCGTCGCGTGGATACCGGTAGAGGGAAATTCCGCAATGGGAATTCCATTGGTGACAGCAAACAATCCAAGAAACGTGATCTTCCATTCAAGAAGTAGCTTCTTGAATCCGCAAAAGTAAGTTCTTTATCGCTGTTTTTCGAATTGTTTCATATGAGCGGATCCTTCAGGGGAGGATCCATGGGTGTTTGGAACGAGTTTCCGCCCATGAATCCCTTCACATATCAGACAATAAATTTATTTAAAACAACAATAAAAGCATACAAATTTATACTAAACCATAAATTATAATTAAAACAACAATAAATCACAAATTATAATAAAAAAAACAATTACACCAAAATTATAATATCAAATTCTAATAAATGAAATAATAACACAAAAATTATAAAAATGAATAAACAATTGAAAAATTAAAAAAAATGAAAAAAATTCAAGTTTGAGATTTCTTACCAATATTAAGAAATAAGATGGTTCAAGGTTGAATTGAACTTGTACAATTCTTGATTATAATTGAAGACAAATATTTGAGGGGAAGGGAGGACAAAATTTGAAGAAAACGGAAGAGATTTTGAAGAAAAATGGATAAGGGAGGATAAGGGAGCTGCAGCTGTGAGGAGGGAGAAAGAAGGAAAGGAGAAGGAAGAAAAAGAAGTAGCGGCAAGGGTTTCGTTGGACAACAACGCATACTCTTCATGCGTCATTGAAGGGACTATGCACGTTGCTCATACGTTTGCAGAGCAACGCACTATGGCCATGCGTTGTGCTTTAAGCAACGCATCACTGGCATGCGTTGTGCCTATTTTCAGAAGACACAAAAAAAGTGTCTATTTCAGTGCATCAGTACAAATATGTGTCTAAACCAAGCAAAAACCCATATTTGTAAGGAGAAGTCGCAAAATGGCCTTGGATTGATTTCTATGGCTGAATACCGTATTGCCTTCACAATCAAACTTTGGTGGTGATTTCTAACTAGCACCACACTTTGGTCTCGTTTCTTACGCTCTCGGTATAGCATTGGTTCGGATCATGTTTGTTTGGCGGAGGTGCAAACATCGATATCGGCTACATGGCGAGGGATGCTCTTGGTAAAGGAACAAGCTGAGGCGCACATGGGTCTCCTCATTCGAAATGGTGAAGCTTCATCTTACTATGAAATTTTTTTGTTACGAGGGAAGCTAAAGATGCTAATGCCGAACGCAGCCCCAGAAATCAGGGACGCACCCGTACAACACTATTTCACCTCGGATGGCTGGACCTAAGGAGAATTGGCGCCAGTGGCGTACGCCTTTAAACATAGGAGGGGCACAATCAATATTGACAAAACAAATTTATAAAAGCATATAGAATATTTCATTACAATTGTTCTCTATGTGTTCTTATAGTTTGATAATATTTTATAATTACCTCAATCGCGGTAGTACTTGATACAAGACTGACACCAACAAAATGCTATAATACCCGCCCATTCTTCACATAGCGAAATACTACTGACATTTACTCCTTCATTGATAAGTCACAGGATTCATCAACAAGAATAGAAAATAAGTCATCACCAATATCTTTAATAATTACCATATAGTAAAAATTTCACAAGATTTCAAATTTCTACACTTAAGTTTGTTAATTTTTTTTTAATAAACATTATAGTCAATTTACACACTTAAGTTTGTTAAAATGTTAACCAAACTTGTTAAGATATAAGTGGTGTTATTCTTATAATTCACGAACCATATAACAATTCGAAAACTGACTCAAAATGGGTTTATTAAAAAATGCTCACAGGACGGAGTGTTAGAAAAACAAAGCTTAAACTAAAAAATTTGGAGAAAGGCTGGTGGAGCACTTGCCCTACCATGCCCCACCCTAGGTCCGCCAGTGATTGGCGCGGCTTCTCCCGGGATCACTAATTCGCCATCTCCCCTCCCTCACGATCAAGCATGAACCTGATACAATAGTTTGGCTACCTGAAGCTAATGGCCTTTTCTCCCTTCGTTCTACGCAATCGTGAAATCAAGCGGGGATCGCTTGTAATGTTCTCAAGGAGGTGTATTTGGATAAAAGAATTGCCATTAGCAATTTCCATATTTTTGTGGCGTTTTCTTAACCACTTTCTGGCATTAGAGGAGGCCTTGAGATAGCAAGGTTTCAGCTTGGTATCTTGGTGTTCTTGCAAGCGCGGTACGGATTCCTATACTCATATTTTTATGGAATGCCGATTGGCGAAGTGCTCAAGGATACATGCGGCATTCAGCAAGCTTTGTGACTGGAGGAAAACCAGCATAATCTCCGTATTCTATGCTAAAGGCCTGCTGGCACGGGGCAAAGGGGAAGCAAGGGAATTTGCTCTTTATTTTTGTTGTTTATCTATTACTAAAATAAAATTAAAACAGAAGCAGAATATAAAACCAGAAACTAATTCGGATTTAATCCTGGACGAGGCAGTAGTAAACAATTGTCCTTAAACTCAATTTACTCGCCTAATTACTTCAGGCCTACAAGAGCAACGAGTTCCCTTAAACTCAATCACACTACTTACCAGAAGCTTGGAGAAGCAGAACTTCGAACCTTTTCTGTGCAGAACTCTCTGTTACTAGTATGAAATGTAGAAATGAAGAAGGGAGAATAATTTTCATAGCCCATAATTCTGTGGGGGGAGACTGCCTTTTATAGCAGTCGGAAGCTGCAAGTTAGCCCTCACTCTCTCACCTCGTAGTGGAGAACGTGGGTAACTCCCACTTCTCGTAGTGGGGTAATGTGCAATTCTCAAAACTGTTAGGGAATCGTGGAAAGACTATTCTGCAATTACACAAAAATTATGTGACTCATTTGTAGTTACTCAATAGTTAAAGACTATTATGGTAATGTTGTCCAAAAAGATATTACTGCCTTCCCGACAAGGACACGCTCGACGCTACGCGACGAGACGAGATGGGACGGACGGTGCGCGAGAGGTACCCCTTACCCACTTGTTTTGGATCACTAGTCTAGCTATACTTATAAACTAGTTTTAATTAATTCTCACAACCGATGTGGGATAACATTACACATCCATTAATAATCTCTCCACTTTAACCAAATTTATCATTCACACCGAGAGTTAGTTTCCTCACATTTATATATTATCGCGAAGCTTGCGCAACCCACTACGCGATGAATGCAAAACACTTTAAAACTAAGCGGTGGAACACACAATTAAATTTGATCAAATATGTCCAATTTATAAATTAATTCTTCAACAATCCCCCACATGAATGTGTAAGCCCTAAGGGCGAACAAACTCAGTTTTTGATATTGGACAAACTTTTAATGTTGTGTCTAATGATCTTAATATTTGTGATAGAATATAGGAACTCATTATGGAAGCTCTAGGTACTTAAATCAAGCCATTGAAAGCCATTGGTATCAAGTTTCAAGTAATACAAGGCTCATTCATCAAGTGAGCTACGACTCCAAGAAAAGAGTCAAAAGCTAAAGATGAATATGATAAAGAAGATTGAGAAGCTCAAAGAACTCATTGAAGGAACTCAAAGTGCTAAAAGCATTCATCAAATTCAATGAGATATTACTAAACTCAATCTCCTTTTTACAACCCCCTCCCCTCTTTTATTAAGTGTCTTATGCTTTGGGGGAGTTTGTATATGCTATGTTTTTACTTGATCTTTATTGCATATAGGGGTGTTGGTGTGTTTATATTCAAGTCTTTAGCATTAATCTTATGTGGTTGATCGTCTAAATGCTTGACTTAGGATGTAAACTCGACATGGGATGTATGCTCAATTGTTCATATTTTACATCATCACATCACTTGTTGGCTTGCTTTTCATCTTTTAACTCTTAGCCAACTTGTGTAAGTTATTTTGGAAGTTATATGTGTTATATATGTTTATGTCTTCAATTGGTATCACATATACTCTCCCTTAATAACTATGAGATCATTTTTTTTTCAATTGGTATAATATTCTCTTATCCTTTGTGATCTCATTATGGTTTTCGGTTAGTATTACTTCAAGAGTGGTTATACTCTTTTAGCTAACCATTAACTAGTTAGAGGAATGTACTCCAAGTGTTTTCTTACACTTCCTCTACTTCTTTTGGTTGTGATACTTGTGCTTATCTTATGAATTCATGGTATCACTTCCACTAGTACTTTGTTAGCTATATTTTCAATCATGTTTCACAATTGGTCAATTGGTATCATTCTTGGTTTTATCTCAAATAGCTAACATCATATGTTTGATAAACGGGGAGGTTAGTCTTTTAAGGTTATATTCCTTATCTCCTTTGTTTTTAGCTTAGGTTGATATTCTTTTTGAGCCATATATTACCATCTTTATATTTGTGTGTCATTATGGACTCTTTGTTTTTAGAAATCAACCAAGCTTTTTCAAAAAGATCATTCTTTAGAAAATTGGTGTATTAACTTTGCTTGTGCTATGAACTGTCTGTTTTTGCAAGTGCACCCTTATTTCTAAGGAGTTTGAAGTCTTTTTGATTATGCCAAAGGGGGAGAAAAATGTGTATTAATCTTGCTAAAATGTGTATTAATCTTTGTGTTTTAATCATGTTTTTTATCCTTTCCGGCATGTTTTGAGGGGGAGCTTTTTATATATCTTTTGTCTCAAAACATATTAAATGGAAGTAAGGAAGAAAGGAGGTTGGTTGGGAAATAGGGCTCTTCTAAGAGTCCCTAGATGCATTTGGCAAAAAGAAGTTTATCATGCTAGTGCTTTAGTCTTCATTAGTTTTATCTTGAAAGCACTAGTCTTTGCTCTTATTTGTTATAAGATCTTTTTGCCATGCTTCTCATGCTTCGTTGTTCTTAATTTTGTCCATATTCTTTTCTTATTACATAAAAGTTTGTCATAATCAAAAAGGGGGAGATTGTAAGCCCCTAGGGGCTGAACAAACTCGCTTTTGATATTGGACAAACTTTTAATGTTGTGTCTAATGATCTTAATATTTGTGATAGAATATAGGAACTCATTATGGAAGCTCTAAGTACTTCAATCAAGCCATTGAAAGCCATTGGTATCAAGTTTCAAGTAATACAAGGCTCATTCATCAAGATTGAAGATTGAAGACTTAGGTTTGGTTAGTTTAGCTTTGTTCTCATTAGTTGTTATCCTAGAAAGCTCTAACCAAAGCTCTTATGAACATAAGCTCTACACTCTAGTCTTGCATGTTTTCACAAACACGTTTTCAAAAGGCTTTAGTTTCAAAATGATCTTTACATGTGTTCTTATCCAAAAAGCCTTTGATTTCATAGTTAAGTCTTTTAGAAAAGTTTTCCAAGTGTTCTTACTTGTTACCTTTTAGGAAAACCTTTTTAGACTTTAAAAGACTTCAAAAGATTTCAAAACGTGTGAAAAATTAGCTTGAAAGTTCGGTCAACCGAGCTCAAGCTCGGATCAACCGAGCAGAAACTGAGAGCAAAAAAGACCAGGTTCGGTCGACCATTGGGCTAGGTCGGTCGACCGAAGTTCCCTTAGTGGATCCGAAGTTCATCTTCGGTCAACCGAACTCTGTTTTGAACTAGCCGTTTTCTGACCGTTAAAAAGTCGTTTTTCAGCCAAATTTGAAATGTATATATACTCCAAAGCTGGAGAAACATTCTAAGACTTTGACAAACATAAAACATTGATATCTTATCAAGTCTAAATACTTTCAAAGCTAAATACTCTTCATCCTTATGATCTAAAAGCATTCAAGAGTATTCTTTCAAAAGCAAGACAAAGAGTGGACTTCATATGTTCAAGAGCTAAATTGTTTGTGCTTCAAAGGTATTAATCTTTCACTTAGAAGAGTGAATATTCTTTGTATTAAACATTCATTTCTCCCTTTCTTTGTGATTGGGTAATTGTTGTAAAAGTCCTACTTAGTGTGGGCAAGTTCTTAGTGAGATTTTGTATTGTGGTTGTGTTTGTAAAACTCTTAGTGAGTTAGCCACATTTGTAAAAAGTCTTCTTAGTGAAGTTGTTGAAATCCTTGGGTGCGGCTCAAGGTAGTGGATGTAGATTCTAAGTGAATCGAACCACTCTAAATCCTTTGTCTTGTTGATTGGGTTTTGCATTGTTCTTACTCTTCTTGCTCAAACTTTCATTAGCTTTGCAAAGATTCAAAAAAGTTAGCAAGTTTAGTTAAAACCCAATTCACCCCCCTCTTGGGTTTTTCATAATGAAATTTTGCAAGAATGATGCACGTGTAGCCAAAAATGCAATTTCGAGAGTTCAACGAGAAATTGCTGCTTCGGGATAGGTGGTTGTGAACCTTGAACCTTCCCTAGTAACTACCATCTTGTACACTTGCTAACCAGTGGACGCGATGCCTTGAACTGTTCAGCTTTTTGTGTGTACCAAGAAAACGATACTCACACAACGTTTTCTCTACACAATTAGTAGGTTCTTTCGTTGTTGTCCATTTCGGCCCTGAACTGCCTTGGAAATATTCATTGAATGCTCTAGAGATTTAGCCCTCAAGTAATCTCATAGAAGTGACACCTTCACATTCAATATTGGTGATCTCTTATTAGAAGTATCATGTCATACTCCACGTATTACGTATGAGGATCATCAAAAGTTTAACACTTATCCTTCGATGGATATGTCTGTCATTCTTTCATCACAGGAATGGGCTGGAAATTCTTTTCCTTAGTGCTTCGTTCGACTGCCCCCTCCCCACACAATTCGATTTTCCCGTTGAACCTGCAAATTGGGTTTTCCAATTCAGGTTGGTTGCCATCATGAGTGGTAATCAATTTCACGGGCTTCAACCCCATTCCCCTCGATGAATTCTCTACTAAGTCTCTTGTTAGACCTTTTGTTAATGGGTCCGTTATGTTTTCTTTGGATCTCACAAAGTCCAAAGCAATAATGCCGATTTTTAATAGAGTTCTAACGGATTTGTGTCTTCGACGTATATGTCTAGACTTTCCTTTATACACGTTATTTGTTGCTCTTCCAATAGCTGACAAACTATCACAATGAAAACTAATTGGCTGTATTGGTTTGAATACATTGGAACGTCCTCCAAAAAACTACGTAGCCAATCATCCTCTGCTGCTGCTATATCTAAAGTTATGAACTCTGATTCCATAGTTGATATTGCAATGCAGGTTTGTTTGCATGATTTTCAAGAAACCGCTGCACCTCCCATCACAAAAATGTATCCACTAGTGGACTTTATGTTTTTGGAGTCTGAAACCCAATTTTCATCAGTATACCCTTCAAGTACAACTGGATATCTCATATAATGTAACCCATAGTCAGGAGTGTTTCGTAGATATCTAAGCACTCTAACTAATTCTTTCCAGTTCTCGTGACTGGGATTACTTGTATACCTTGCAAGTCTGTTGACTGAATTTGCGATGTATGGTCTAGTACAATCCATGAGATACATTATACTCCCAATGATTCTAGAATACTCCAATTGTCGCACACGTTCTCCGCGATTTTTGCAGAGATTTGAAACCATTTCCATAGGTGTTCTAGCAATTACATCACTTCCTTTATCAAATTTGTCTAGAATCTTCTCAACATAGTGTCTTTGAGAAAGTGAATATCCATCCGCTGTCTTGGATACCTTCATCCCAAGAATTAAATCAGCAGGTCCCATGTCCTTCATATCGAAGTTTTGCGACAACATTTTCTTGGTAGCCTTGATGTTATCTTTGTTACCAATGATTAACATGTCATCCACGTAGAGACAGACTATTACGTAGTCATCTTTGTTTCCTTTCACGTAGACACACTTGTCACACTGATTTATTTGAAATCCATTCAAAAGCATTATGCTATCGAATTTCTCATGCCATTGTTTAGGTGCTTGCTTTAATCTATATAAGGATTTAACAAGTCACCACACCAAGTGCTCTTTACCTGGAACCACATAGCCATTAGGTTGTTCCATATAAATCTACTCTTCTAGTTCTCCATTGAGGAAATCTGATTTTACATCCATTTGATGGATTTCCAAGTCAAACAAAGCTGCAAATGCTATGATTAACCTGATTGATGTTTTCCTCGACACAGGAGCATAAGTGTCGAAGTAATCCACACCATGAGTTTGTCTAAAACCCTTTATTACAAGTCTTGCCTTGTATCTATCTATCTATCATACCATCTGGTCTAATTTTCTTTTTGAAAATCCACTTGTGGCCCAACGCTTTTGAACCAGTTGGAAGTTCCACAAGTTCCCATGTATGATTTTGAAGTATTGAATTTATCTCGAATGCAATAGCTTCTTTCCAGAGGTCAGCATCAGGAGAAGACATTGTTTCTTTATAAGTCAAAGGGTCTTCTTCTACCAGATAAGTAAGAAAATCTGGACCAAACGACTTTTCAATTCTAGCTCTCTTTCTAGGCCTAAGCTCTTCAACTTCCTCTTGAAGATTTTCTTCCTCCACATTTCTCACATCCTAACTGACTTTTGAGTCTAATCCAGAGCGATCAATATAAGGGAAAATCCCTTCAAAGAAAGAAGCATCCCTAGCCTCGATTATGGTATTTTCATGCACTTCAGAGTTATCTGATTTGTGCACTAAGAATCTGTATGCACTACTGTCTTGTGCATACCCTATAAACACGCAATCTACCGTTTTAGGACCTATCCTAGTCCTCTTAGGTGGAGGAATCGGAACCTTTGCTAGACATCCCTATACATTTATAAATTTGTAAGAAGGTACATGACCTTTCCACAATTAATAAGGTGTTTTTTCTAGCCTTTTATGCGGTAGTCTGTTTAGAATGTGATTTGTAGAAAGCAAAGCTTCCCCCACAAGTTCTGGGGTGAACCAGAACTAATTAACATGGCATTCATCATTTCTTTTAATGTTCTGTTTTTACGCTCCACAATTCCATTTTGTTCTGGAGTATAGGGCGCAGATGTTTCATTTATAATGTCACTTTCAGCACATAATTGAGCGAATGGATATTCATATTCTCTACCTCTGTCGCTCCTTAACCTTTTTTATAATGTACAAACATGTTTATTGCTTCGTCTTTACTTCCCATTAAGTAGACATAGCAAAATCTCGTGCAATCATCGATAAATTTAATGAAGTACTTTTTACCGCCTCTTGATTGTACATATTTAAGATCACATACATCAGTGTGTATTAAATGTAATGGTTTCGAACTTCTCTCAATTGATCGGAAAGATGACTTAGATAACTTGGCTTCTACACAAGTCTCACACTTGTAGTTTTTGTCAACATTAAATTTTGGTAATAGGTTTAGTGAAATTAATTTTTGTATGCTTTTAATATTCACAGGACATAGTCTATCAAGCCATAAATTAAAAGACTCAACCAAATAAGCAACTTGTTTGAATTCATTAGCCTCTTGGGCAACATTGTTTCCAGCTGAGCTAGTAGAAGCCTTAGTTACATTCACGCCTGTAGGCTCAGTTCCTGGGACTACAGTCATTATATTAACTTTAAAAAGAGTATCAGCTAAGTACCCATTTCCTACATACATTCCATTCTTTGTCAGAATAAATTTGTTTGCCTCAAACACAAGCCTAAATCCTTTGTTGTTCAGCACATGGAGCACTTCAGTGAGAGTCAGCTCCTTCCCATAAGTCATCTTTAGGACAATATTGCCTTTCCTTCAACTTTGGAGAATGAAGAGTTCCCCATGTAGCATAATTCATCTTTTACAGTTTGAAAAGTCTTGAACATCCATTTGTTAATACAGTTATGGCGAGTAGCCCCCGTGTCCACAACCCATTTCTTTGGGTTCCACCCGATCATATTAACCTCTGAAATGACAGCAACGAGGTGCATGTCCTCCATTCCAGAGTTCAGGTTAACGGCCCCAGATACATAAGCTTGTCCATCATTTTGATACTTGTTATTGTTCCCATTCCCATTTAACCTCTTGTTCTTGTTGTAGTTATTATTTTTCCCGTCCACATGACTGCGAAAATCCTTTGCATTGTGGTTTTGCTTACCACATACAAAGCAGCTTCCCGTGAACTTCTTGTTGGAGTTCGACCTCTTTCAAGTCAGTCGGGCGCTTCCTCTTTCCACTAGCTTCGACAACATTTTCCTTTGCGGCAGAAGTATAAGGCCTTTTTGATACCTTCCTCACATTCTGTTCAATTCCCAACTTCAAAATCAGATCTTCAAGCGTCATTTCCTTCTTCTTATGTTTAAGGTAAACCTTAAAATCATCCCAAGAATGGGTAATTTCTAAATCATCAACACCACATGAAAGCGAGTCGTTAATCCACATGTCCTCAGCGGCAAGGTCATGATAAATCTTCTGAAGCTCTTCACTCTACTCAAGAACAGATTTTCCATAAACCATTTTAATGTCGTGGAAACGAGCATCAATGAATTTCTTAGCACCTGCATCATCTACAATATACTTTTTAATTAGTAATTCCCATAACTCTTTTGCATAATTCTCTTGATAGTAGATTTGGTACAAAGAATCATCTAAACTTATAAGTATAGTATGACGACACATATATGCATTACTAATCCAAGAATTATATGATGCTACAGATTGAGGATCAGTTTTATCCTCCTCGGGAGTGTCCTCAGTGACATAACGAAGTAAATTCAAGCTAGTAAGATAAAACATAATCTTCTCCTTCCACATTTTGAAGTTGCTTCCACCCTTAAACTTTTCAGGTTGGGCAAACTATCCAAACTGTATTGGACGGGAAGCCATTGGTGGCATAAATGCAGGCACCCCTGTCATAACAGCCTCAGTACCGCTTGTCAAAGCAGCAATATGATTCACCCCGTTTGCTTGAGTTTTAGTTGAAGGAACAATTCCAGAACCAGCAACATTTGAATCATTTTCAGCCATTTTTGTTTCTCTATATATTGCATAAACAAACAGTTAGTAATGATACTATTACGGAACAACAATATATAACAAGTAAACAAAATCGGAAGGGAAATAAACTGAATAAATTATTAATTTTCTATTTTATTTATGTAAAGCAGAAACAGAAGAAATTGAGTTTAAGATTGTTGTTCCTCTGTTACTAAAATAAAATTAAAACAGAAGCAGAATATAAAATCAGAAACCAATTCGGATTTAATCCTGAACGAGGCAGTAGTAAAACACTTGCCCTTAAACTCAGGTTGCTCGCCAAATTACTTCAGGCCTGCAAGAGCAACGAGTTCCCTTAAACTCAATCACACTACTTACCAGAAGCTTGGAGAAGCAGAACTTCGACACTTTTCTGTGCAGAACTCTCTGTTACTAGTATGAAATGCAAAAATGAAGAAGGGAGAATAATTTTCGTAGCCCATAATTTTGTGGGGGGAGACTGCCTTTTATAGCAGTCGGAAACTACAAGTTAGCCCTCACTCCCTCACCTCGTATCCCTCACCTCGTAGTGGAGAACATGAGTAACTCCCACTTCTCGTAGTGGGGTAATGTGTAGTTCTCAAAACTGCTGGAGAATCGTGGAAGGACTATTCTACAATTACACAAAAGTTCTGTGACTCATTTGTAGTTACTCAATAGTTAAAGACTATTATGGTAATTTTGTCCAAATAGATAATACTGCCTTCCCGGTAGGGACACACGCGACGCGACGCGACGAGGGAAGGCGTGGCGTGGCGAGACGGACGGCGCGTGAGGGCTACCCCCTTACCCACTTGTTTAAGATCACTAGTCTAGCTAGTGCTTATAAACTAGTTTTAATCTATTCTCACAACCGATGTGGGATAACATCACACATTCATTAATAACCTCTCCACTTTAACCAAATTTATCACACACCGAGAATTAGTTTCCTCACATGTTATATATCATCGCGAAGCTTGCGCAACCCACTACGCGATGAATCCAAAACACTTTAAAACTAAGCGGTGGAACACACAATTAAATTTGATCAAATAAGTCCAATTTATAAATTAATTCTCCAACAATTTTGTCAAGCACGGTTTGTTGGCATTTGTGGAAGGCACGATGTCGATTCTTTTTTTATGGGAGAATAATGACGACCTCAGTCCTAATCAGTGGCGTAGCTTCATGAGGGCAATTGGGGGCCACGCCACCTCCATTAGTACTATATATATTTTTTTTTGTATAAATAGGTCCTTATAAATATAAAATATCTTAGTCCCATAAAAAAATTAAAATTTAATAATAGTTCCCTCTAAAACATAGTTCCACACCACTAACTTTAATAATACTAATGCTATTTATTAGTATTATTAATACTAATAAAGAATACTAACTTCAATAATATCAATGCTATTTATTACTCACTCTATTTGAATTTGAATGTAAAATTTTCATTTTTTGATGTCCAAAATTGAATGTCTCATTTTCTAAAATAGAAATAATTTTGATTTGAACTTCCACTAACACATAGTTCCCCCACAAACTTTCTTAATTTAATTGATTAAACTTTATTAACAAACTATTTTTTTAATTGAGAAGGATAAAATTGTAAACTTATTAAAATTCAAATTCATCCCTTAACTTTTGTATAAAAAAATGAGATAATAAAATTCGGACAAAAAAAGTATTTATAATGAATTGGATATAGCAAACTCAAAGTATACAATAACGCTCCAAATACATAAAAAATTCTCTAAAAATACATACATTTAATTCAATAATATATTTTTTATAAATTTGTCATGCTATTTTGAAGTATGGTTCGTGACACTAGCCTATGCAAACTAATCGGATTTTCTTCATTTTTTAATTTTTTTTTGTCAATTTTCTTCCTTAGTTTATGTCATCTACCACAAATATATCGTCTTACACCGTGGGTGAATTTTAGTTCGACCCCCCTAAGTTCAAATCTTGGCTCCGCTACTGGTCCTAATACATGAATTCGACTCTCTGATTGGCGACATCTGCGCAGCCACGCAGGGACGATTACAAGGGGGCGGGAGGGGGCCGGCGCCCCCCCGAGATTTTAAAAAATGCTACAATTTATCAAAATTTTATATGTATTTTGGAAAATTTTGAAAAATTTTATCAATTTCGCCCCCCCAAGAATTTTTTTTTGCCTTTTTTTTATCGCCCTCCCAAGAATTTTGGAATTTTTTTACCAGTTTCGCCCCCCAACATCAAATTCCTGGCTTCGTCTCTGCAGCCACGGGCATCACATTCACTCTAACAAGGACCTTGGGGTCTCCTCCACGAGTCACAGCAGTGCAATGGCTCAATCCCACCTCGGACAGCTCCACTGTGATATTAAATATAGACGGGGCAGCGAGGAGCAATCCGGGAATTGCCAGAGTTGGTTGCATCTTAAGGAAGGGAAACGGAGTCTTCATTGCGGCACTTTCGTCCTTTATTGAGGAGACAACGACAAACTCCCTCGCTGAGATTACAGCTCTTCAACAGGGGCTTAGACTTGGGCGAACACTGGGCTATGCGGCCAATTATGGTGCCAACAGATTCGAGGTTTGTTGAACAATCAATGAAGGCAGGCAAAGTATCCTCATCCTCATGGGCTCTAGATGCCCCTTTTAATACGGTATATGCACTATTGCAAGAGGATCACGTGCAACACATTTTCCGAGAGGGGAACTAATCTTGCTTGCGACACAAAGAGAGCTCACACATTCAGGGACGATTCGAAAATTTTAAAAATACTACTAGATATAGTAATTTTTATATGTAATTCGATATTTTTTTATCAAATTCGTCCCCAATTCTTGTGCAGTTTTTATAGATAAGTCGGCATACTATTACAATTTTTTGCCCCTTAAAATACAATTTCTGGCTTTGTCCCTGCACACATGACTTTTGCCAGCTTACCACAGTGGGCACGCGAACTATGCATCTTGGACCAGCCGTGGGATACCATCAATTCGAAGAACAAAGTAGTTGTTCTTCTCTTTTCTTTTATTGCCCTGTTTTTTCCACTGTTGCTGTTGCTGTGTATATGGCTATTACAATTGCGCCCTTTACTTTTAATTTATTGCATGCAAACCCCTCTTTAATGGTCAAACCTGATTTCTAAGTTTTTAATTCTTACTTAAAACAATTAGGAGGGTATAATCACATGCCTTTGGAAGCGGGGATTTAATATTACAAAAAAAACTGACATATATTTAAAGGGTGAAAATCGTCTGTACCCATTCCTATGCTCAATAAATAAAAATTTGTCATGTGATTATTATTTTTAATTATATATCCACATGGTGAATTGTGATTGATTGGGCATAGGAATGGGTATTCAGTTGGGTACAAACGATTATTTGTCATATTTAAAGGGCATTATTTAGGACTCCATCCGTCTCAAATTATTTGTCCACTTTGTGTTTTGTCAGGAATTAAAGTTTTATCAAATTTTATAGTAGAATATGGTAAAATGTCAAACATGACCATATTTAACTATATTCCCAATTTATTGGCACCTTCTTTTCTCTCTATATTTTTTTATCTCCAATATTTTATGTAAATGGTAAAATTAGAAAAATCATAATTAATGAGTCATTTATTTAAAAGTGACAGTTAATTTGGAACATATTAAAAAAAAAAATGTTGACAAATAATTTGGGATGGAGAGAGTAATCCTTAGGATTTATCTTGAATCGAGGACTTGCCAAAAAAACATTCTTGTTTTCACCCAACCATGTTTGAATTTTCCTTTAAAAAAACCAAGTTTCAATATATATTTAACGACCTTACGACATGAAACTAGTGATAATACTATTTTACTGCAAAATTTCAAAGGGGTCACATGTTGATGTCGTAAGGGATGAAAATCGTTTGTGTCCGTATATATTCTTATTTATGTGCACATGATGAATTGTGAGTAGTTGAACAGAAGAATGAACACATACACGAGTATTTAAGATTATTTGCCTGTCTAAGCATTAGAAAGTTATAGTAGAAGACTTTGATTGCATTATTTGATTTTGAGGGATTGGTCGGCGTAGAACAATAGAAGACTTTTATTTGGGTATGACAAAGTTCAACCCTTCCAACTCCTTTAAAAACCATTTGTTCCCTTTATTAATAAATAATTAAAAACTCCTATATGTGACCTTGAAAAGGTCAAATTGATAAAAGGAAAAAAATACTACTAATCTTGTATGGTTAGACTATGTCCAACATAATATAGGGTTTGATTACATTGTCTCATTCTGAGATTTCTAATCTCAATCTCAAACTAGTTTTGAATTCAAATTAAAATTTACAAGATTTAATACTTGGAGTTTCTTCCTATACTTACTTTCAAAGAGAGTTTAAGTCTCAATTTAGTTACTCATGAAAAAAGATTATAAAGGTGTTTAACATGCATGATCAAATTGAAAATTTCAAAAAAAAATATTTTTTTTAGTTTGGGAGAACTGTTTTAAGATGCTTACAATTCACTAAAAAAGAAAAATTTTAACCCACGAATTGCATTCTTGATCTGCTGAGATTTTGCAGGCAAAAGAAGTAAGAATGGAAGATATATAATGACTTACTATATCAATTTTACTAGTCTTGAACTTGCAAATATTTTTAGAAACGCGTCCAATTATATATATATATATATATATATATATATATATATATATATATATATATATATATATATCCCATCCAAATGAATCCAGAATCTAGGGATAGTGGGGACACTCGACTACGAATAGAGGCAGAAAATAAACTAAAAACTTTCCATAGAAAATTCGACGTTTCTTAAAAGGTCGAAGTAGGGAAAGGGCATCCACGGTGGAGGATTTGAATAACAACCGTCCTCGCAACATTTTAAAAAAAAATATCACATTTTCTATGAGAATTGTTTTCCCAATACACTATAATTTCTATTTATAGTAAAACCTTTTATTTTTGATATTTATGTAGATGAACTATTTTTATATCGGTTTTGATAAATTAACAAAATACGATGGTTTTAGATTAAAGCTACATCCAATAATCAAGTTTCCCGTTCTAAAGCGGGAAGAATGAAGTGAAGGGGACAAAAATACCTCTAACTCCGTTGAAAATTAGTTAGTAAATTCAAAGGTTTTTGGACAAATTTCTCAAAACAAAGGTCAATATCACGTGTGAGAGAAGAAACTTTTTAAAACTTTAAATAAAGAAAGCGATAAAAATTCATGTGAAAGTCAAGAGAATTGAATCACCATGTCGTTGTCTTCTGCGTTTGGTATTGTTTGAGTCTGGGATCACCAAAGGTTTTAGCGGGGGTCACTAACTTAATAACATAGACATAACCATTATATATGACCAAGTAAAATAAATTTCAGTGGGGACACGTGATCCCGTTGCCAGACCATTGGATCTGTCTCTGATCCCATCAGAACTTTATCATCAATGTAAGCAACCTCCACCATATAAATGGGTTCGATTTTCTATCTCATTATGTGTCTTGTTAACTGTCTCATTGTTATTTGGTTGTCAAGTGTAATATATTTTTAAAAAAAAACATCTATAGCGCCTAAAGGAAAGCGTGAAACTCTAATGGCACGTTTGGTACGCTAAAATATATTATAATGGAATGACGATTCCAACTTCTCTTTCTATTATACTGTTTGATTTGAAAATTTTATGTTGGGAAGAACATTACACATGAATGACGATTCCAGGAAGAAGTGAGAAAGACCATCCCACAACGAAACTTATAGAATGACTTTTTCCAAGAGTTAACTCGAATCATCAATAGATACTAATTGATTTTTATACCCTTCTTTAGGGATGGCAATGGGGAAGATCGGGGCGGGTATCTCAATACCCAAACCCGCCCCGCGGAACAGAACCATCGCCCCGCCTTGCCCTGTGATCCGTCGCGGGTCAAGAATCTTCGCCCGCGTTCCGCCCCGCCTTGTTCAACTTTTTTTAATAATTTTTAAAAAAAAAATCACATAATTAGTATACAAAAATTGAGATAAAGCCAACAACATTTTTTTTTTAAAACTCAATCTACCAATAACCATTCTTCTTGGGGAAAACATTAAGGAAATCATAACATAAAGAGGAGAATTTTGCATGAATAACATTCATGTAAACACAATTAATTATACTATAATATGGATGTAGTAAGGTGGGGCGGGGGATATTGTAGGAGATCCAACCCTGATCTGCCCTGTTCTCAGTTCGGGCAGGTCAGATTTGCCCCAAATGGCACGTGTCAGATCAGGACGGGGCAGGTCAGGTCAAAATTGCCATTCCTACCCATCTTCTATTTAATTATTACGTTCATTTTAAATAGAAATATATTCGTATTTCGTCATAAATATTTTGCTTATCTTTGTATAATTTTATAAACGATAATTTTATAAATATTTTATTTTTCTTGATAGTAGTTTTTCATCTATTTTTTAATGAGAAAATCGCTCAACTATTTCTCTCTCTCTCTCTCTCTCTCTCTCTCTCTATATATATATATATATATATATATATATATATATATATATATATATATATATATATATATAGCGATTTTCTCATTGAAAAAAACAAGTATATTATTGAATCTAACTATTATACCCCCAACAAGGCACATGGCTTTTTTTTACCGGAATTTTCACCTGAAACACTAATTTGACAAATAGAGAAGCCGCTTAAAAAGGTTTTGCTATTTAGGGCTTAATTTAAAGTTTATGTTATTTAGAGAAAAATAGAAATAGTTGATGTATATATATAGCGATTTTCTCATATTTTTTTTAATTCAAAAATATAACTTTTTTTATATAAATGTTGACATTTTATTGTACCTCTTGGATTATATTATCTAGTTTTTTCTATGTTCGCAAGTCATGTAATGTTCTGACTCTTTGGCTACCTAGACGTTTTCTATGGTTTGTTGCCTCATTTCAAAGAGTAGGGGATCCATCGTAATTCCACCCCCTCATGTAACTCTTGATATCAATTAATGATATTATTAGTTTTTTAAAATTTAAAAAAAAACTATGTTGATATTTTAATAAAAAAAATATTTCAAAAAAATATGTTTGATATATAATGTCAATTCTTAATTAGAGTTTATCGTTAGTATATGCTATAATGTCATTTAGGTCGTATTATGTTTATTTTTATTCTATTATGACATTGAAATATAGTTTTGATAAACATATAAAATAAATTACCATTTCATTTTGACTCCGCCTTCTAGACATTAGAATGAAAATAAGATTTCGAATTCATTATGAATAGAAAATGATTTAGCTTGGAAAGAGATTTCATTATATTATATTACATTCCAGCGTACCAAACGTATAATATAAAAAAAGTAGATACGTGATAACCATCAACACATGGGATAAAGCATGAGATAGAAAATTCTAAACCTAGAAAGATCCCAGAGGTCATCAAGCCGAAATTTACTTCAACAAACTCTATAATGAATAATATAAACTTTCTATTGAAGCATTATTAATTATACTTCTTTAATAATAAACCTGCTGTTAGAGCGCAGTATGGTTTCTTCTTGTTTCTTCAGTTGACAATTGCAGCAAGAAAATGCCAATAGATCATGAAAACAATGCCAAAAAAAAAAATACTCACATTTACAAAAAGGCCCTCAATCTTTACTTCTAAATATAATTTGGAGAAAACAATGCCAAAAATACCACTTCTCTATATATATCTTCATGGAAATTCTAGGGAGCTTTCCACCCCAATGCTATTGTGCCTTCTTGAAGGACCAGAAGGCGGAATAGGAACCCTTTTTGGTAAAAACGCAGAAAATGTTTCAGAAGAATAGCGAGGTATTCTCTTAGTTGTTGCCTTGAAGAATTGAGTATCTCTTGCACTAAAAACGTGATCAATTGAAATAGATATCGTAATGATCAGTAATAAAAGCGTTACTGCTTTTCTGCTCATCTTAATTTCTAGTACTAAAAAAGGTATAACTAATAGTCTCTAGCTATATATATAGTACTATGCAGCAAAGGGTTTTTCAGAGGAAATTTTGATTAGCTTTAAGTTATAGAAGGGTCTGATCATCAAACTTTATAAAGCGTTGAAAATGATGTTGATTTTCTGTTTGGATATCTATGAGTTTAATAATAGAGTAAATAGTTATAGTTGTTTGGATATTTACCCTTTATTGTTTTATGCATTTAACTATTTTTTGGCTAATTATATCACTCAAATATTTACGTGTGATTGAAAATAAACGCCACCACTTTTTGTGATGATTTCCGGCCAAATTAGACATGTATCGGGCATGTGGCCAATAATAAAAAAAATAAATAAAAGTTAGTGTGTTAAAATATCTATCGTCAAAATAAATATGCTTTTTTATTTTTCGGGGTCCAAACAGTAACAAACAAATACTTTGCACGGAGTAAGGTTAGTATATACTTCTATTTTTGCCCCTGGATTATTGACCACATGTCCGACACACGTCTAATTTGACCGGAAGCCATCACAATAAGTGATGTCAGATTATTTTCAGCCACACATAAATAATAAGGTGATATATAGCCAAAAAAATAGCTGAGTGTCCAAAACAGCAAAACGTAAATAGTTTAGTAACCTAAATAGCTATTTACTCTTTAATAATTTGCATTATTTGTCTCATTTGTAGATAATTGTTAAATGTTATACTTTTTCTTTAGTATTTTACCATCATCTTTAGATATTAGATCTTAAAAAAAACTAATACTTTAACAACTTGTTATTGATGGAACTAGATATAAGATAGAAAATGAGACAGAAGCTTTGTTCGTATTTTCTTGGGTGATTTGGGGTTGCGGTGGGGATGTTGGCCAGGTAGAAAGGTAGACTGAGTTTACTTGGATTGGGTTTGGTTTGGGTTTTGGTCTCAAACCCAGTCCCAAACCAGCTTTGGATTGAGTCTGGGTTTGAGTTTGAGTTTGGGTTTGGGCAGGAGAGGCTAAAAAACGGGCGGGAACTATTCAAATTCAAATTTTTTTCTTCAAATAATTGTTAAATTCAAAATTTTTAGCTCTTAAATTAACGGGAAATGTTCAAATTCCAAATTTGTGAAGCCAAAATTTGAAATTGGATGATTATTTGAAAAAAAAAATTTGAATTTGAATTGTTCCCGCCCGTTCTTTAGCCTTTCCCGCCCAAACCCAAACCCAAACCCAAACTCAATCCCGACTCAATCCAAAGCTGGTTTGGGACTGGGTTTGAGACCAAAACCCAAAACAATCCCAAAACAAACCCAATCCAAGTAAACCCAAAATGTCTGTTAATTGTTCAAAGGGTGGGTGGGGTCATAAACATACAAAAGAAATGGGGTGTGTTGAAAATTGGGATGTTTTGTGTCTGAAGTTTATGTAGCAGACCAACCGCCACGGTTACAGTGCGGAACGAGAAATATTCAGTACGTGCAGAACGAATTTTCATCCGTTAAATTAAAATTTTGACGGATGAGATTGATTTAATAAAAATATTTGTTTCGATTTTATTACACCTGTTCGCGTGAACCTGTGTTCTTAATTTAAGAACACTTGTTCTCAAGGTAAAAAAAATATTTCGCACATATTAAAAAATACATGTTCCGCATAGGAGCTGGATTGGAGACAAACAATACCAATATGTGGAAACATTAAACATGGGCATTAAATGCTGGGGTTTCCGTATTTTTGTTAAATCAGATAGTACAATTTTATATGCTTAGTTTAATTCTTCCAAAATACTTTCTTTTTTTTTTTTTTTTTTTATGAAACTTCCAAAATACTTTCGGTTCATATTAAATATTTTAAATCACATTTCACACAAATTAAGAAATACGTTAATTATATAAGTTTTTTTGAGTATATCAAAATTTTGAATGAAAATGAATGTTATATTGTTGAATAAATAAAAGAATATATAATGTTGATAAAAAAGATTAAATAATTTCTGAATTTATAAGAAGATAATTAATTTGGGATAAAAGATAAGTTTACGACAATTAATTTGGGATCGAGGAATGAGGGTCTGAAGTCGAGACGATTTTTGTTCCTTTAGTACATTTTCTTGTATATTAATACAATTATCATACATGGAGGAATATAATTAGCTCGAACTCATGAATTTACTTTAATTCAATGATATTTCATTAGTAGTACTGTAGTATAGTAAATACTAAACATTGTCGGTCTATTCTGTCATGGACCAGGTCCATTGGAACATGCGGTCCAAATTTGGCCACATCACTGCATTTCCTTCCCTCTCCTCATTCTGCAGGGATGTGGCCAAATCTGGACCACATGGTCTACATGGACCCGGTCCATATCAGATATTTCCAACATTGTCTTGTTAGTGAGGCATTGACCTAATGGTTAATGTTGATTGCTCAAGCAGTAGAGATTCTTAGTTCAAACCCCCTTTCCTGCCTTTTAATTATAGGTTCTCTATTAATTAATAAAATAAATAAATAAATAATAAATATTGTCTTAAAATATGTACTAAAATATCCAAAATCATCGAAAATTTGTGATTTTGAGTCGAAAATACTATACTAATTATACTAATTTTCCCAAGATGTCATATTTGGTCAGTGAAAAGAAAACATATTTTCTTGATTGAAATATTTAATATCGATAATTAGAATAACTCGTTTCACATCCATTTACGACATCTATTTTTCTTACTTTTTTATACTATTATGATGTCTTTATTAATAATATTGATATAGTGGTGGGATTGGGTGGAATTTATATTTAAACTTGTATCCTGATTCTATAAAAGTAAATTAGTTGTAAAATAAATATGAGTCACAATTATTTGAAATTGAAATTCAGACACTATCCAAATTCGGCGGAAATAAAGGAACTAGCTTCTTTTGTAGCTATGGAGCCCATATATGAACTTTGCGATTATACAAAAGAAGGAAGATAGACCGCCAAAGAAATAGGAAAAAAATCGATCTTCAAAATTGTTGGGATTATAGTATATGGGGAGGAAAAAACGCTTCAGTGTAGAACATATGTTATTCTGTATCGTGTGTAATACGTATTAAACGTCGAATTAAAATATTTGACGTTTGAAATTATTTGGGTCTCAAACTTGTTATGAAAAATCATAATAAATATTGAGACAAATTATCGTAACCGTCAATCTTTAATCTGACGATTAATAATTATTTCGTACTTGCGAAACTTTGACCATCTTGAATCTGATTTCATAACTATCTTTGTAGCTCAATAATGTTTTATTTTATATTCTTACCTATTATATAGATATACAAAAAAAAATAAAAAAAATTTATGTCTTATGGTAAGGTGAGCAAGTATTCAGCAAAAAAAAAAAGGTGAGCAAGTGACTTAGGGAAAAAAAAAGGTGAGCAAGTGGCTCCAATGCAAATAAATGGCCGACATGGGAACTACAACTTCCTTGTTTACCCATCACCAAAGAGAAAGAAAGTAGTTTTATATTAGTTAGTGAGTAAATTTAAAATTTATACAAACAATAAATACAATATACATGGGTCAAAAGTGTTAATTCACAAAAAAAAAAAAAAATTAATTTTTTTATTTTACGTGTATTTATTACACTTAATGATCTGTATATAAATTTTAAACTTACCCCACAAAAAACTATTGCCCCTATTGGAAGTTTATTATAGCTGGTTTCACAAACAAATACACAGTTTTAAATGTTCAATCAACTAATGCTTGTGAAAAGGTGAGCAGAGAATTCCCTCATTTTGTAAATATATAGATCTATTCTTTATTTCCTCATTCATAGAATTATTTGAGGGGCAATAAATCATCTGTTCTCGTATATGTCCCAATTTTTGTATTTAACCAATCAAAATTCATTATGTGTATAAATAATTTGAAAAAAATATCTCTATAGCGAATTATGATTAATTTAGTACATGAATGTGGATATACATTGGGAGAAATGATTTTCACCCGGCATATATAATTGTACCTTAACTAAGAACATTGGAAAACACGACATGATCAAACCGCCCCCTACTTTCTTTCCTTGGAATTTAGGCTATAGAGGTAGTAGTAGTTCAGTCCGGCTCCTATGCGGAACGGAAAAAATTTTGCACTGTGCGAAACAATTTGGGTAGTCAAATGATAGTTTTAACGGCCCAAATTTAGAGAGAGAAAAATTGCGGCGGGACTTAAAAAATAAAAAAATAAAAAAATTCTCTCTTTAAATTTGGACCATTCAAAACTATCATCCGACGGCCCAAATTGTTCCGCACGGTGCGAAACTTTTTCCTATACCGCATAGGAGCCGGAGGGGTAAGTCTGGCATGGGGCGGACCAAATGGGTCCGACCCCACACTCCTCTCAAATAAAATTAGACATGACCCACTTGCAGGGTAGGTCCCCGCAGGTCATTTAGCAGGTCATTCAGGTGGGTCCTCCATCTTTTATGTGAGAGGGGAGTGGGGCAGAACCCATTGGGACCGTTCCACCCCAGATTTTTCCGAGCCGGAGTGGTAGTAGTTCATAGCGTGTTTGGCCTTTTAAGAAAGCATTAAAGAGCTTTCGTTTTATTTTTATTTTTTATTTTTTGGCCAAGTAAAGAATGAAAGAAAAAAAAAAGTTGAATTAATAGAAAACTCCTCGAATTATTAGTCAATTTGGCCCTAAATTTTTTTACGTTTTGGCATTATCATAATTTTAAAATTTTGTATTACTTTTTGGCTAAATAGTGAATTATTTCCCTAAACTATTTTCATTTGGTGAGTAACATCCTAAAATATTGTTTATGTATATTACAATCCCTAAACAATTTACGTTTGGTATTAATCATCCTTGTCAAAGAAAATCTGGGTAAAAAAATCAGTCAACTCCAAAATTATTAGGGGTATAATTGGTATTTGAACGGAAGAATGATGAATACCAAATGTAAATTGTTGGGAATTGCCTTAGTATGGTATTTGTTTAGAATAATGGTCATGACATGGCAGTGGAAAAAGTGGGAGAAACATTTCTGTCCAGACTTCCGTCCTGAGGCCAAGACGGAAGCCCACTTCCGTCCTGGCTGACGTGGACAACTCCCAGACGCGCATTGCCACGTAAGCCAGGACGGAAGTGGGCTCCCAAATTAAAATCCCCAAATCCATTCTTCTCCCACCCACCCGCGAGCCTTTTAGCAAAAATAAAAAAAATCCCCAAGTGCCCCGCCACCACCACACCCCTCCGCTTCGGTGCCGCCTGCCGCCGCCTTTCTTTGCGGCCAACAATCCACCACCATCTTCTCTCTCATCTCTCAATCTAGGAGGTATAAAACCTTAATTTTTTGGAATGTTTTATAGAAACTCAACATGTATGTTATTATTTGAAGTTTTAATTGTTGTGATTTTAGTTCTTTAGAGTAATTTGTTCCCTATTTGAAGTTGTATGTGTTTGAATTTGGTTTTGATTTTGGTAAATTTAGGTCAATTAACAAATTAGGGCATTTTTTCAAATTAGGGCATTTTCCAATTTAGGGCAATTTTTAATTTAGGGGATTTGTCAATTTAGGTTTTTCGTGACTTCAATATTTTTGTTAATTGCGGATTATGGTGAATTGTGAATTGTTATTTTTTGAATTGTGAATTGTTATTACAATGAATGGTGAATTGTGAATTGATTTTGTGTAGTTTCTGATGCATTGTATGTTTTTTTTTAGATGTCTTTTCCTGCACACCTTTTGTCCGGTCCTGATGATCCAGTGTTTTAAACAAACACACATCCCATAGAGCTCTTAGAATATGGGGCGGGGACGTAGAGTTAAACACTAGTTTAAAAATAATTAGCAACTACGGGAATTTCTTTGATGCCTACCAAAACGAAGGCAACGCAAGGGTGCTTCAACTGATTGACCTTTTAGGTTTCGGGGGTTGCTGTAGGATAGGTAAGATCAAGATAGACCACACCTTGGTCACCGCATTAGTTGAGCGGTGGCGCCCAGAGATACATACTTTTCACCTCCGATGCGGTGAGGTCACCATTACGCTAGAAGACGTAGGTTGCCTGCTAGGACTGCCTACTAGGGGCGACGTGGTGTCGTGGCACGAGGACTACAACCTTAACAGTACTCAGCGGATTGAGCGTGTGCACGACATACTAGGTTTCCGACCCCCACCCGAGTCCATTAGGGGTAACACCATCGCCCTTGTAGATGTGTATCCCTACATTAGTGAGCCTCTAGGCGAGGATGCCACTGAGTTGGTCGTAGATCAGCGGCCCTGGGCACTTATTTTCCTACTGATGTCCACCTTCCTATTTCCAAACAAATCCGAGTCGCGGGGGAACATGCGGTATCTCCTCACCATCAGCGACGAGATCCTGGCAGAAGACCAGCATTCCTGGGCTAGCGCCGTCCTTGCACATCTGTACCGACAGATGTGCACCTCTGCTCAGGCCGTTTCTAAGGACATAGTTGGATGTTGCCTTTTAATCCAGGCTTGTTTACTTTTTTTATATGGTTTTATTGCTTCCATGTATTTTGAATATTTGATGATTACTCCGTGTTTTTTCTGTACTAGTTGTGAGCGTGGGAGCGCATCTCATGTCTCCGGCCCCAGAACCGCGGCCCGACTATGCACGATATTCCCGCGGACGGGAGAGCTTACGAGTCGCGATGGAATACGGGCCGGAGTTTCCGTAACGCACCCAAAGCGCAGCTTACGGTGTTTAGAGATCAACTGGATAAGTTGACGGACGCCCAGGGGGTAAGTATTTTCTTTAATTTCTTATTTTATGTTTAAATTAAAGCAATTGATTTATGCTAAGTACACTTTTTATTGGCAGTTCATGTGGAGGTCGTACCCTGACTGTGTTATTGCCGAGAGGGTTGCTCGAGATGAGGGCTTCCAGGCCACCTGTCGAGCCCGTACGCCCCTCGTTTATTTCGAGGTGTTTGAGTACCACATGCCGGACCGGGTTGCTAGGCAATTCGGATTCCAGCAGGTGATACCAATCCCACCTATAGCTAGGGCTGTTAACGAGCCGAACCGAGCCGGTTTTGGGCCAAATCGGTTCGGATCGTTAAGAAAACCGAATCGATCGTTAATCGGTTCGTTAGTCAACCGATTCGGTTGTTCAATTCAGTAATCGGTTCGAAATAAAATCGTACAAACCCGGTTCGTTAATCGAACCGTATCAAATCGCGCAAAACCGGTTCGCTAAATGGATCGAAAATCGTAATTCTCATAAAATCGTAATTCGGTTCGTTAATCGGATCATACTATTACAAAACTAGGGCTGTTCGCGAACCGGTTAACTCGCAAATCGCTCGTTAATCGGTTCGCTAACTCGCTAAAATCGGTTAACTCGTTAATCGTTCGTTAATCGGTTCGTTAAAATCGGCTCGCTAACTCGCTAAAATCGGTAGAATATTATTAACCGGTTTAACGAGCGATTAACGAGCAATTTAAACGATTTACGAGCCATTTTACCGAATCGTAACCGGTTCGTTAACGAGCCGAGCGAGTATAACGAACCGATTTTAACGAACCGATTAACGAGCGATTAACGATTTAATCGGCTCGATAACAGCCCTACCTATAGCGGAGGGTAACAAAGAGGGTGTCGACGTCCACGCGTTTAAGGCTGGAGCGGCTCGGGACTGGGAAAAGGAACATGCCACATACATTGCTCTATGGGCTGAACGCGTGGATGCGCTGGCGAACGCTATCCCGGTACCCAATAATGTGATCCTACCTACCCGTGAGTACATGGAATGGTACAATCGCATTACCGTTCACCTCCTGACAAACCCCCGAAACAAGGATGTCGGGCCACTCCCGACGGGCATTTATCCCATCTCAACTTTCGAGGTTATTTTTGTAAGTTTTTTGTTTGCGTTGTCTATAATATTTTTTATAGTTTACAATATACTGACACGAGTATTGATGTTGCAGGAGGAATCCAACAGACTGATGCTCGAGGAATTCGAGAGGTCGGCCTCTCGAACAAACAGTCAATACAAGTCCCTCATCTCCTGGGCTGCAAAGACAATTAAAGATGCTTTCGTAGCGGCCGGGAGGACGGTATCATGCAGATCGAGCGCTGGGGATGTAGCAGAAGCTGCAGTTCTGCAACCGGTGACGCAGCCGAGGGAACATGTTCCGGGCAGGTCTGTGGTGGGGAGGCAAGGTACTCGGAGGAACCGACAGGCTACTCAGGAGGACTTGGCAGCTAGGAGACTTCGCCAACGGGGCGGGCTACCAGAGCCGGCACAACTTGAGGCTGACCCAATAGGGTCTCAGGTGCCCACACAGTATCCAGTGCGGCTGAAATCAGCACCCACTATGAGTACCAATTTCCCGAGCATCGGTACTTACTATTCCAGTATTCAGCCGGGAGAAGATGCGGGAGCCGGGCCATCTACTTCGGCACAGCCGGGTGTATATTCTGGCGGATCTCCTTCGTACAGCCTCCACCTCACTCAGACGCAGCACTACACTCCAACTTTCCAACCTGGGTACCCCGAGGAGCCGATATTTATCGACACCGAAGGGGCGGAGTTCATCGCAACGGAGCGTGGTAGCGGGGTGCGAACGAGAACGGGCCACACATACTATTTGCGCGAAGACAGGAGAAGCCCCGACCGTTACACCTCGTCTGAGCCGTAGATGGCTTTGAAATTATTTTGTAATCATATCTTTCATTTCATTGTTGTTTCTAACAATTTAAATTATTGTACATTATAACATATTTTATTTTGTTTTGGAACGTTGTTAGACTTTTATGGTATAACACTTTGTTATTTCTCTTACTCCAAGGAAAATATGGTTGTTTGAGGATGATCCTTATTTTGACATTCAAGATAAGGATCAAACTATTCCTGATGGACAGCAAGGTGGGGGATTGGATAGTGATGAAGAATTCTACAAGTCAAATGAAAGTTCTGGTGAAGATGATTCTACAAAGCCAAAAAGGGCTAAGTTGGTGAGATTTAATGAAGAGAGTGATATGAAAAATCCTGCCTTTTTTGAGGGACTTGTGTTTAGAAATAGGGAACAGTTCAAAAAGGCACTTTTGTTTATATTTTCTGGTTGCAGGTTGATGGCACAAACAACCCAGAATTTGGAATACCTTCAGCTTAAGAAATGGCTTCCCAAGTTACTCAGGAACAACTATTCCAGCAAAATGCTTCTCAAGGAAGAAGGAAGAAGTAAAGAAGCTTTGTTTGGTTAAGACATAGTTGTGGATGATTTATAATTATGTTTCTTTGTTTTTGTGGTTGAAATTGCTGGGAATATTTATTGAAGTTTTTGTGGTTGGTATGTGTAGGATTTATGGCTCCTTTTTGGCACTTTATTTATGGCTATTTTATGTCACTTTATGGCTGCTTTTTGGCAGTTTATGTGGAAACTTTGGACCATTTGTCTTGAAGACTAAAATTAGATTCCTGTTGTCTATTTTATGTCATTGTGCATTGGATTCTGTCTATTTTTTCCATTACATTATTGTACTTGCTTTTAGGCAATTTCTTTCTTCAAACTGGACAAAATAATGGCACTTCAATTCATTAAAAACTCCCATTCATTTCATTAAACAACACCAAGGTACATTGCAAAATCAAAAGAACTATTGTACCATTACAATCAAGACCAACACAGCTAAACCTAACCAATACAACCTAAGCTTAGAAGAAGATCCAATAACCTGCAAAGAACAAACCAAAATACAGCAAAATTTTGAATTTTTTCATCACTTTCCTAATCTCATGTGTCTCTTTTTGAAGCATTTTTAATTCACCTTCAATAGCAGCCATCCTTTACAAAACCTCACAAGTTGGAGCATCCAACCAACTAAACAATCCACAAGAATCACGATG
This sequence comes from Vinca minor, assembly GCA_026122235.1. NCBI lineage: Eukaryota > Viridiplantae > Streptophyta > Magnoliopsida > Gentianales > Apocynaceae > Vinca > Vinca minor. Next base: position 11,009,014 of record JAOCZM010000011.1, on the reverse strand, counting down.
CTGCAGCAATCCAAAAAAAAATACCCAATATTCAATGTAATTTTCAGAACAAACAATGTAATGGATTGAAAATAATCAAAAAACTTACCATGTATTTTTGACATCGAATAAATCGCCTACCTGGGTTTTTATTAGTCCATGAAGTCATCAACAAAATATCTAAATTACAACTACACTTCATTGTTTCTACAAGCTTGAAAGAGGAACAATGGAGAATTGGAGAATGAAGAAAATAATGATAGACAGGTTAGAAATAGTAGCCTTTTTCGGTGAGATTAAAGTAGTACAAAATGAGATCAATTCAATAGCTACTCGAAACCCTCAAATAAAAGTGAGAATTTATCAATGGAATCACACGAGAGAAGGCGTAAGAGCAAAAATTAAATTTAGAAAATTTGCATATACTGAAATAACTCGGCTAAGGACGGATATCACATGTTAAAAATTTAATAGACCATCAAAATATGTTTTATAGGGGAAGAATAAAATATCTTACCTTTATTTATAATTGTTTAAGTAATCAGAAAATCGTAATACCTTAAATTCTCGCTTAATGATCTGACTCCATAATGCCGGTGATGTGTTTTTGTATGAGTGTCTTCTAACCTATGTCTATTACCGTAAAAAGACTTAACCTTATGGTGTTACGCAAACATTATATAGGTTAGGTTAGGGATGACTGTGGCTGAAATATTTGCTCTCAAAACTCTCCCTAGGGTTCCCTCTTTACTGAGAGGAAATCCTCTTTCTCTCGAGGAAATCCTTGAGGAGATTATCTCACAAGGTATTATCTTTGAGTATGTTTTCTTGGATAGGCAAGCAGGTAATGCAAAAGGAATCTCTTGATGAGATTTCCTCCATATATTATCTTTACATAACAATGCAAATCCTCCACCGATTGAGTCGGAAATTTACTCCAGGATCTCTAAAAACCCTATGTTAAAACGACCGTCGGCTATTTCTTCTTCTCAAACATTTTGGTACAAAATCTCCACACTATTTTTTGCTATTGAAAAAACATAATCTGCTTGAAATGACAAGTGTCTCTGATTTGGTATAAAAAAAGAAGACAATCACTTTGCGCGAAAAAGAATTAATGGCAGCGGCCATAAATTCGGATCGCCGACATGGGAGAAGAAATAATAGTGGCGGTAATGGTGAAAAATTAAGGGAAATTTTTGTTCGGAACAAACATTCAATCGATGGCTCGAGTGCAGGAATTTTGGGAACAAAGGGAAAATCGAGGAACATAGGCGCTGAGGGAGAGACCGGTGGTTCGCCGGCGTCAAAAAATCCAATCACCGACCGGCGAGCACCAGCGTGGCAGAGACATTCAGGGGGACGAGACAGGGGAAAAAAGGAGTTCGAAAAAACAAAAACTAGGCCGCATGTTTTTGGGAACAAAGAACAAAATAAAAAATGGGCTGGCCATTTTGGGCTTGATCATGCTATTGGGTTACTGATTAGAGGCCATATTGTTGTAAAAAACGGGGCTTATTTAGATGGCCAACCCAAGGCTTTAATTGTTGTCCTTTCTACCTGCTCTGGCCCAATTGAGGAAGTAAATATTGATGGACTGATTTACTCTGGGCCAGCCAGCATGGTCAAGGAAATTGATCACGGAGATTTTCCATCATCACCAAATTGGAAGCACATACCTCCATCTATTGATGATGTCTATACTAATTTTGTAGTTGATATTCTTTTTAATCTTGATGATATGTATCCTACGGGGACTCCTGGCGTAAATCAGGGTAAGGTGGAGGCCGCAAGTCGGCCCCACCAAAGCTCATGAGTCACTTAGTCGGGAATTGTCCAGGACTTAACAACTCTTGGACAATTCAAGGCCTAGTGTGCTTCTATATGGTGCGCATTTCAAGTAGTTTTTTATTTTTCATAATAAAGCCGTATGTCGGCCTCATGATAATGTTGCATTTTTTTCCTTATCAAAATATAGGATTTATTTCGAGTTTTTTTGTAAGCAATAAATGGAGGCTACCGTCTCAAACTTGGAGAACCATCCCTCAAGATAGAGTTTTGTTGCAACATGGTTTTGAATGGAGGATTGGAAGCGGGCATTCTGTTCGTATCTGGCATGGTCGCTGGCTAGCTATCCTACGCAGGTTTCAGCTGATCTCCCCTCCTAGTTTGATGGGTTGTGAAAGTTTGCAATAAAGAATTCTGACAAGTATGGAAGGCTCCTGGCTTGCACGTGACCTCGAGTTTATTTTTGTTTTTCAGTCTGTTTACACGGTCATAGAATATCGTACCTCTCAGAACCTATTCTCTAGTTTTTTCTATGTCCGCGTGTCATGTAATGTTCTGGCTATTTGTTTAGCTAGATATTTCATAAGGCTTATTGCCTCGCATCAAAAGGTAGTGGATCCATTGGAATTCCATCTCTCTCATTTAACTCCTGACATCTATTAATGATATTATTACTTTTCAAAATGGTTAGGTTAGGGATCCTCATATGATGTATACCAAAATTAGTTTTCTCTCATCAAAGAAACTTTCCGATTATTTACCAAATCACAACCAATCATATCTATAATGATATTTATCTTAATTTACTTATATTGTGAAAGATACAGTAAATACTTATAATACTTGGGTCACATTTGGATACTTTTATATGGTTGTTTCAAGACTTATTGACCATCAAAGAGGTATATGGAACATAGAACTTTTACGGAAATTTTTCTCCTCATACGAGATTGAGGAAATACTGAAAGTTCTACTTTACATTGCATGGCCACGTGATCGCTTTGTTTGAGGATATTCTAAAAATGGATTGTACTCTATCAAGTCCGGATACCACTTACAAGTAGATATCCATAATGGCAAATGTGAAAGGGCCTTCGACATCAACGAACAATGCTGTCGATCACTGGAAAAACATTTGGAAGCTGGTTATTCACTCTAAAATACAAATCTTCATATGAAAAATCTTCCAGCAAGTTCTGCCTATTTGTCAGAATCTATCAAAACGGGTAAAATCCATAAAATCACAATGTTATCATGAAGCTATTGAAACTGAAACACATGCTCTTTTTCTATGCCCATCAGCTCTAGAAGTATGGAATTACACCACTTTCGATATTCAAACTGTGCTAAAGAAATATGTTTTTCCTTTTTGTCTCCTGCCTATTCTCACTTCTAGCGAAGACGTTTCTACTCCTTCTCATATATTGCATGGCAAATATTGTGCAATCGGAATAGAATTGTCTTTAAGGGGAAACGACAAATGCCTGAAGAAATTGTCAATCTTGCCCTCATCCATGCTGCTGAATATAGTAGCATTTTTTCTTCATCCTTAGGGTTGAATGGAGGTCGCCAACCCCTGCCAAATGCTGACCAGATCCAATATATACTAAAAGGAAAAGCAAAAAGGTTTTCGCCAGATGATACGGAAAAAATCCCCAAAAGTCCTAAGGTAAAAACAACTATAAATGGCAGGTTCCTGACGAAGGTTTCTTTAAACTCAATGTTGATGGAGTCTGGTATGGGAACAATGGAGGAATGAGATTCATCATCAGGAACCATGAAGGGTCATTCGTCGCAGGGGTTGCAAAAATTGCCCCTAACTCCCCTAGCCCTGAATACGCTGAAGCAAAGGCTCTGTTAGATGGACTTCGGTTTGCTATGAATTAAGGATATCAGTCGCTGCTCATTGAAAATGGCTGTCAAAAGCTAGTAAATCAGGTCCACCGAGTAGAAGAGGATTCGTCTGCATTAGGACATATGGTTAGCCAGATACGGAATTGTTTGGGGACTAGTGTAGCTAATTTATCTTTTGTGCACAGATCTTGTAATATTGCTGCTGATAGATTAGCCAATCACGCAATAAGATTTATAACCTCCTCTCAATGGTTTGGAGAGCCACCTAGTTTTCTCTTACCATATGTAACCCATGATACTGATTAATGATATTTTAATGCATTTTATTCAAAAAAAAAAAAAAAAAAAACATTTGGATACTTTTATAAAGAACAATTTCTTACACTTTTATGAAATGTATTTATTCGATGCTAACTGAACGTATATTTACCTTTTCTCCTTTCTTCTCTCAATAAAAAAAAAAATTACTTGATGAGAAATTACATAAATACATGGTGAATTGGTGAATTTGGTCCCATAACATAACATGATTGATGAATTTTATCCCTGTTAATTTATTTTTGTATTTTGGATCCGTAAATATTTTTGCGTTAGATGTGTTTAGTCATTCCGTCAAATTTTCTATTAATCAACCATTAGTCAAGAAATATGTTTGTAATTAATTCAAACATATAAGGGTATTTGAAATTTCACATTACATTTTTGGAAAATTAGCGTTAGGAGTCCTAAAATATAATACGATTGGTGGTTTTGATACCTATCTTCACCCCCTTTCTTCTTCTTCATCTCACCTTTCCTCTTTTGTGTTATTTTATTTTAGAATCTTCTTGGAAACCCCAGATCGATTGAAGTTTGATTCTAGTTGGAAACTCAGAATTTGAAGTTAATATTTTGTTTGTTTTTTATCTTTTAAAAGACATGTTGCAGTAGAAAAACCCATTTTGTTTTCCAAAGAATTTGGAACTGAAAGGTATATCAGATTGAGAAGGGGTTGAAGCTTGCACCGTTGAAGTAGATTATTGATTCTTCTTCACATATTGAAATCTAGAAAAATTAGATTTTTTTTAGATTAATTTGAAAAGATACAGTTTTGAAGTAGTGATTATATATTGGTAAAGTAGAGTTTGGCAGATAAGGTTAAGTGAGATCTTTTATTTAAAAGTTTGATTTTAAGAGCTGAATAAGAAGAAAAAAAACTAGTGACGTTTTCATCCAATTAATGAGTTCTTAGTTAAGGAAGTTGTAAAGATCAATTCTTTGAACCAAACCTTTTTTAGAACCCATAAGAGAGGATGCGGAAAGAAGAGAGAGGATGAAGAAGATAATTAACCAATTTGCCTTTTTTTTTTGGGGGTAAAAAGCTCTTATGCCCCTTAAACTATTCCGTTTTTTGGTTTTTGACCTTCAACTAAAAAGAGTCAAGTTTTACCCCCTAAACTCTTTCGGATTTTGGTTTTTGACCTTCCATCCATATTCTCCGTTACATCATAACGGAAGTCCAAAATATGGGGGCATTTTTGGGTAATCTGTATAAGATCCTAAAATTTTTGTTTTTATAACTTATTATTCGACGAGAAAGAAGAAGTCCCCGTGAGATCGAGTGATGTAAGAAAGTCTGAGCCGGTACCACTCCTCTTCTCCAACCACCAACTGCAAATTCTAACCTCTGAAAAAAAATCTTAAAAGGCCATTTTTTCCCTTAAATTTAATTCTATTTATTATGAATGGTATGATTTTCCCAAAATGCCCCCATTTTTGGGACTTCTGTTATGATGTAACTGAAAATATGGATGGAAGGTCAAAAACCAAAATCCGAAATAGTTTAGGGGGTAAAACTCGACCGTTTTTAGTTGAGGGTCAAAAACAAAAAAAACAGAATAGTTTAGGGGCATCAACACTTTTTACCATTTTTTTTTTTAATTATCTTCTACTGTAACAGGGATCCAAAAAAAAAAATATGAATAAAAATAAAAATTACTAATCGTGTTATATTATGAGACCAAATTCACTAATTTGTCGAGAAAAAAGAAAAAGAAATAATGTTCACGGCCACATACGTGGACGGAATGACTAAACCCACCATTAAGAATCCAAAAAAAATAAAAAAATGAATAGGTATTAAAATAATAAATCGTGTTATGTTATGAATCCAATTTCACCATTTTGCCTAAATAAAAAGAAAATAAAAATTAGAAGAACGTGGGTTGGGCAATACTATGAGCCCTAAATAAATGGATCAGGGGCATGTGATCCTCCACTTTATGGGTACTGGTTTGGGTTTATTTTACAGTTCTAACTTCTAAAAAGTTTTAATCCTTTCAATTTCTTCAACAATTCCTCCATTCATTCATTCGTCATTCATCATCTCTTCTCCATTACCATTCCCCTCAATTTCCTCTCCTTCACCCACACTTTTCTCTCTCTACTGAATAATTTTTACAGTGTTTAAGAGGTTTACAAGGGTCATGTGGTCTTGCGATTTGATTTCCGACCAGGTTTGAACATTTTTTTTTACCATTCACCTCATTTTTTGTTTAAATTGGTTTTTATTTTTACTTTTGTTGCTCTAATTTGAAATTGGGTTGTTTTTAGAATGTCATTTGGATAAAGAATTTTGCATATTTAATGGGTTCTAGTTTATTTGTGTTGTGAGTTTGATTGGGTTGGTTTTAGAATGTCATTTGGCAAGTAGTTTATGATTGCTTATTAGTTGACTAGGGAAGATAAATAAATGAATCCATAATTATGAGATACTTTTAGATATGATATGATTTTGCAGACTGTTGGTAGACTTGGTTTTGTGTCAAAATATCTTCAGGAAAGGTTTACTAAGATGTTAGGTAAACAATGAAAATCTGCACTCAGTTGAAATTTTTAAATATAGTGATTCATAGATTAACTCCGACATTGATTGTTATGAACTTTAGTTCGTGATATTTACGGTCGGTCCCCGCCTGCAAGTGTCATAACTGCCGGTCCCCAAGGTCAGATAAAGGAGGAGGGTTGTGATGAACAGGTTCATGACGACCAAAGTAAAACTTACTCGCATCTCATGGCATGAATCAATATAAGATTGCTATAGTAATTCATACATTGAGGCTTATAATTGGATGTATTTGTTATTTTGATATGTGATCCTTCTTTCTATATAGTTTTTATGAATAAGCCTGCCACTATTATTGATGGATTGTTGTTTTTATTAGTTATAGAACTGTTTGCAAGTATTTAACATGGTCCAGTCAGTGTATAGAGATAAACTGTTACAGTGGCATTTTATGGATTTTACGACTATATCTTATGATTTACCAGATGTTTTTTCTAAGGGTTCTATTAACCCATTGTGCAACTTCATCTGTAGGTCATATATCGTTCCTTTGTTTTCAGAAACTTCCGCTCTGATAGTTCTTGAGTTGAAATGAGAAAGGTTGCAATGTGTTTCTCACTGTTGCAATTTCCACGATGCAGAATTCATACTTTGGCTAATTCTTGGTGTAAAAGTGTCCCTAGTATAGATAGGAGTGACAGTGCTACATCTAGCTTCAAGGTTCTTTGTTCCGGTAACTATGGGGTTCAGCGAAGACAGTATAGGAGACAATCTCTGACTAGCAAACCAGAGGGAAGTAACAAGGAATATGAAAGCAGCAAAACACATATTCAAAATTTTTTATTGGATGAAAATGCAAGTAGTGCAATTAATTTACATAAACCAGAGATTTATGAGCCGGAAAGAACAGAATTGCTTGACATTCAACGATTGATCGATGAGAAGAAAGACTTGTCAAAACTTGCCACATTTATTGCTTTTGATATTGAGACCACTGGATTTTCCAGAACAACGGATCGGATTATTGAAATAGCAATGCGGGATCTTCGAGGTGGTAAAAACAGTGTTTTTCAGACTCTTGTGAATCCTGAATGCTATGTGACAAATACTAATATTCATGGCATTTCAAACCATATGGTCAACAGATATGATGTCCCAAGGTATTCCATCATATAAATCGTCCATCGTTTTTTTCTATTATTGCTTAGGGTAATAAATCTTGCTTACATCTGGAGTTTTGTTTGGGAATGGCATGATGGGATTTGATATTTAACGAAAGTGGAATAAACAAGGATAACGAGTTATTAAATAAATAAAGGCCCTTAATAGTTGGATGTATTTTCCCTATAGTCTTATGCTTGTTAACGTTTTGTAGGATGGAGGACCTGATTCCCATCTTATTGCAGTTCATCAGAAGTCGCCAGCAACCTGGCGGTTTCGTAGTTTTGGTTGCACACAATGGTCGTAGATTTGACGTTCCGTTCCTCAGTCATGAGTTTAGTCGGTGCTCGTACCAGATTCCATTAGACTTTATCTATCTCGACACCTGTCCCGTAGCAAGGGATAACTTTAAGTCTAAAGGTCGTCTCTCTTCCTCTCTACCTCCAACCTTCTCTGTAACTTTATGTTTCCGCTCAAGAGCTCACTTTAATTTTGGTGCTATTTTCAGGTTTAAAGGGGAATCCAAGTGTATCGCTGCCATCGCTTGTTGAGTACTATGGAATCGCTCAAGATGGCCCTGCTCATAGAGCTCTCTCAGATGTGAATGCGTTATCAAAGGTCTTTCAAAGATTATCATTTGAATTGAAATTAACTGTTGCTGAAATCCTCGAAAAATACCATTTTACATACTCGGATTTGGGAAGTTCAAAAGGCAAGAAAAGTTCTAGTTCTAGATAGAAATAAAATGACCATACCGCATACGTAATTATTCTTTCTTGGAATGTAGTTGGTCATTCTTCCAGCAATTTTAAAAGATTCAATACTAACATTATAATTCATCAATGTGCAATGAAAATTACACAAAAGATAATACATCTTGTTTAGATTCATAGTTCCCAAAGCTACTATATAGGTGACGATAACAATTTCCAGTTACATGTTACGTAGCAAGTGAATGTAATACATGGCGTATATAGACTCACTCAAAAGACACATTCAGCCACAGTGTTCTTATATTCCCCGACTTCTTTGTAGCATGAAGCCCTGCAGGACAAGGCCTCCTTGGTACCGGAATCATCACCGGCTTTGTCAAAAAGAATGACTGCCCAAGACAACCTATTTAATAGCATCAGTATACTGGCCCTGCTTCTGATTATCCAATCCCTTGCTCTTTGCAGATAAAAGCCCGCAGGCGGGGGCGGAAGCCCTTCAAGCTCAGTTGTTGCACCTGTATCATTCCCTCCTCCCAACTCTGAATCCATTCCCCAATCATCACCTCCAGAAAATTCTCCGCCCTTAAATGCTTTCGTTGAAAACAATGAATCAAAATCGTTAGCACCAGCGGACTGCACTGACGGTTGATTCTGGGACTGACTACTACCAAACCCAAAATCATCAAAACCAATCGTCTCGAGTCTGAGTCTGAGTGTCTCATTACTCCTACTATTTCCTTTACTAACCAAAAAGTCAACCAAAGAACCAAATGGGTCCTTAATACCACCAATCCCGTCCTCCAACTCCACTTCCAGCCATACTATTCTTCATAGACGGACCCCCAATATTCGCGCTTTTATTAGCATTTCCATTCAAACTCACATTCGTTCTACTAGCACTGTTATTAGTATTGACATTATTAAACCCACTACTAGTATAGCTCCCAAAACTCTCACTTGAAGAACCCCAATTCCCATCACTTTTCACCGAATTACTATTAACTTTCTGCAACGAAAAGGCGCTCTTATTCGCCGCAGCTGGTGGGGGCAGCATACTTTAAAGGCACATTGTTACCACTGCCCTTATTTTGGGCTAATGCTGAGTTCACCAAATCACCAAACAAGTTGGGATCTTTCTTTGCAATACACTTGCAATTCCAATCCCAATACCTGTTGATGACTTGGTGGATGAAATCCAGGTCTTCCCAAATATATCACTGGCCATGGAAGTCGGGCCCGATGCGGGCCCACCGACTCCGGTGGCAGGCTGGTGAGTCCAGGAGGGTTTACCAGGATGGTAAGACCATTCAGTCTTCCAGCAATGAAAAGAATCTCTTAGCGTACTTTCTAATTTATTTCGGCGTTATATTTGTTCAATAATGTTGTATCTTGGATGATAAACTGCAGTTCAGAACACGGGACCTCCGCCCCGTGTTCGGGTAGCCTTACCACTTGGGCTACCCGATTCCCATTATCCCTAATTAAGATAGGAATTGTCCATTCCAAATCAATGCTGTTAAAATCGTGATTCTACATAGATTCAGAACATTAGTGTAGAATCATAAACTCGTTAATCGTAAAATAAATGGTAAAATCGTTTCAAAAAGTTAAAATATATATTTTATATAAAAATAATAATAAGTAACATATAAATAATATCATATGGTCCAATAATATGAGAAAACCCATAAAATATAGTTGCACAAGTTTTTTCAAAAGACAATAGCGCAACAAAGTTCACAATAAAAAAATTACAAGTCTTTCAAAATAAAAAAAGTGACAAAATATAATTCTTAACTTATAACTCTTTCAAAAGATCAAAATAAAATAAAGCACACTATAAGTCTATGATCTAATTGAGAAAGTCATTCAAAAATTTGAATTTCGAACCACCATCAATATCATAATCCTCCATATAACTCATCATCATCACGAGGAACCTCTAAATCGTGAAAGATTGCATCGATAGCACCAACAGTAGCATCATCTACAAATTCAACATTGTCTCCTTCTTCCAATCAAACTCAGAATTCTCATCAATAATCCAATCATTATCCAAAGAAAAATCATCAAGGTTATATTCATTCGACTTTCGAGTTCGCTTTAACATTGTCTTTTTTTGTGACATTATATAACGCATATAGAATTTAAACAGTTTCAATTTAGGAATTTCTTTTTGTAGAAACAACAATCACATGAATAGTCAATAAAATTTTATATGCAATAATTGTATTAGAAAAAAATATCAAAATTTTTAAATGTTTTACTAATATATATATATTAAAATTTTTGGGGCCTCTCATTTATTATGCAGTCACTTTAAGTATGCATAAAGTCGGCTCTGGTAGACTCGGTAGAAATGTATGTTTTTACTATCTGATTCTACGATTCGACATCGTTTTTACCAGATTACGATTTTACTCCCGTTTCAACACGTTTTGCTTATGTAGAATCGTGTGATTTTACGAGTTAACTTGCGAGATTTTAACAACACTGTTTTCAATGTTTCGAATTAAGCCCAAGAAAAAAAAAGTACTTTACGACTTTTGAAAAAGAGTTGCTCTCGTTGAGAGTCGAACTCAAGACCTCCCGCTTACTAAACGGGTGCTCTAACCAACTGAGCTACGAGAGCTTGTTACTTGTCCATTAAATATGAAAGTATAGAATATCATGTCTTTGTTTTCTCTTTTCCATTATTACTCTGAAGTTTTTTATTTTTATTTTTCTAATTTTTATGAATTAGTTAATCTAAAGTTGATTACTATAAAGAATATCCCGCAACCAATTGTAGTTAAATTTTAGCTTGGATACTCTTAATTCTTTTCTTTGATCATAATTTGGGTATTTTATATTCATCTTCCTTAAGGTTTATTCACATAACATAACATTATATTTGGCACATCTTGGTACCAAATAATTGTTAGGCGCTTGTTTTCCTCATTTTGAGACTGATCAAAGACTCGTTCACAATAACAACAACCATGATAAACGAAAAACTACTCCCACAGTAAAAAAAATCAAACTCTCGGTCACTTGTTTGACATTATCAAACTTTTACTACTTGCTCCAAACTCATGGTTAATTTAAACTCTCGGACCATGTGTGAAAGGAGATAGGAAACTGCGAGGGGAAAAGGCATAATAAAATCATCTCATGCTATAAGTTTTATTATTTCACACAACATAGGTTAGGATGGCCGAGTGGTCTAAGGCGCTAAACTCAAGTTCTGGTCCTCTTACGAGGGCGTGGGTTCAAATTCCACTTCTGACATTTCTCAATCAAGAAAAAGAATTTTGGAAACTAAAATCTCGCATTAACTGCTTCCAAAGTGGTGATGATGCTAATACAACTTTTTTTCACATCACCACTATCCTTCGCATAAGGAAAAATAAAATACTCCTTTTAAAAGACTTAGGTAGTAATTGGCACTATAATCCTATACATATTGAAAATCATATTTTAAGTCGCTTTAAAAATTTATTTACAACATAACATCAATGTTCTTCATGGTCACTCTCACTTAACATCCCGCCAATTAATTCTCCATATTATAATCAGTACTTTAATGAGGAACTGGCCCAATCACCATTAGAAATTGAAGTCCTAAAAATTGTACATAGCTTCAAACCTTATAAATCACTAGGGCTAGATGTTCTTCATCCAATTTTTTTCCAATTTTTTTGGAATGATACTAAATGCTCTGTTATATCTCTTATTAATAATTTCTTTATAACTGGGAAACTACCGACTGATATTAACAAAACTTTTATTTGTCTCATTCCAAAAATTAAAAAACATTAATCACTCACTACCATCCAATTAGTTTATGTAATACTATTTACAAAAACAAAATCAAAACTCATTGTATCTCGTATCAGATGTGTGCTTTCTGAAATAATTAGCCCAAATCAAAGTAGCTTACCACCAAACCGAAGAGCTTCTAAATATGCTAGCATAACTCAGGAGATTTTATATTCCTTTAAAAGGAAGAAAGGAAAAATGGCTAACATGGCTATTAAATTAGATATTGAAAAAACATTTGATCAACTGGAATGGTCCTTTATTTAAAAGATGTTGCACTATTTTAATTTTCCTAAACACCTTATCACTTTAATTATGAACTTTGTTACTACATCCTCCTCTGCTATACTCTTTAATGGTCGTCTAATAGAATATTTCACTCCTAGCAGAGGACTTAGACAGGGAGATCCTCTTTCCCCATATTTATTTATTCTTAGTATGGAATATTTTACTTTAAGTATTAATCAAGCAGTTGGTAATTCACTTTAGAATCCTTTTAAATTATCTAGAAAATGACCTATATTAACACATCTTTTATTTGCGGACGATGTCCTTCTATTGGCCATTGCTACAATTAAAAATAGAAAACGTATTATCGATATCTTAGAGGAAATTTGTAACATAGCTGGGCATAAAATAAACTTTTCTAAGTCTCGCATTGTCTTCTTGTATAATGTGACACCCAATACTGCCCAAGCTATATGTTCTAATTTACTAATTACAAGAAGTAATGACTTTGGTAAATATCTTAGTTTTCCATGTGCGAGTACCAAATTTAATCGCAATAAGTTTCAATATATCCTGGATAATATGAATAATAGGGCTCACTGAAAAACCAAACTCTTAACATATCCGAGTAGATGTACTCTTATTAAATCTACTTTTTCAGTTGTACCTTCACATCTGATGCAACTGTATAAACTACATACCTATTAAAACAACTAATCATATTGATTTAATTTGTCGCAATTTTTGTTAGGGTTCTTCTTCAGATGGGAAAAAATTACATCTTATCTCCTGGGATAAACTGTGTCAACCTAATGATAGGGGAGGTCTCCAAATAAAAAAAACACGGCAATAACACTTAGCATTACTAGCCAGTTTAGCTTGGAGATGCTTCGTTACACATAATGATAGTTTGTGGACAATTATAACTAAAACTAAGCATATTAGAAATTGTGAGGGACACTATCTCAATCCACATTATGCACTCTCACCAATTTGGAAAAGCATCCTTGCAGGTTGGAATATTTGTAAAAATCACTTAAAATGGCGAGTTGGTAATGGTAGTTCAATCTCCATTTATTTCGATAATTGGACAACTCTAGAGTATTTTAGATCTTACTTCATTGGTTCTCTTACGAAAATCGATTTCAATCTAACTGTGAATCAAATAATTATAAATATCACAATTAGTATCAACGTTCTTTCATTCCTGATCTCGTACCCGGTTACAGAAATTATCAAGTTCACTCTGATTCCGTAGTATAGGCAAGAATCAGATCAACCAATATGGACACTTACTAATACGTGTAATTTCTCTGTCTCTTCTACTTATCAGTCGTTACAAGATAATTCGGTAACATTAGATAAGCGGAAGTGGATTTGGAATATAAAAACTATTCCAAAAATAAAATATTTCATTTACCTTTGTACTTATAATAGAATTCCACTTGCTTCCCTTCTTTTTAAATGAAAAATCCTCATGACTAATATATGTGGTATTTGTAAGCTAAATGTTGAAGATACAAACCATGTACTTCGTTCATGTCCTCATCTACAACTTTTTGAAAATATCTATCCAAACATTTAAACATAAATATCATTTCCATGATCATGTCCACATGCTCTGTTAAAACATGGCTTAAGGCTACTTGTACTTTGAAACTTATCCATCATCATAGAATTCCTTGGGCAACTACATTCACCTTTGCATGTTGGCCTTTGTGGTTAAAAAAAATATAAGATTTTTTAATAAAAACACAGCAATTTACAAGATGTCAAGATGTGTTCATTAAGAGTTTGGAATATGTCTATACGAATGATATTTTTCAAAAACCCTTAACAATCTCTACTATCTTAATACAATGGCAACGACATCCGTTAGAATTCCATTGCTTAAATAATGATGGGACATGCTTACATAATACTGGATTGGGAGGTGCATGAGGGGTATTAAGGGACCATGAAGGGAATTGGGCTATTGGCTTCACTCTACAAATACCAAACACCTACTTCTAATGAAGCTGAATTGTTAGCGCTCCATTTTGATCTACTTATGGCTAAAGATCACCGCTTTTCTCATATCCAGATTGGACTAGACTCACAAATTGTCCTAAACCTACTTCATAATAATCAAATACTAAATATTCTAACTTAGTTTCTGATTGAAGATCTCTAATCTCTCATTTCCAAATATGCAACAAGGCACACATATACCGGGAGGGGAATCAAGTGCCTGATGTTTTAGCCAGATTTGCAACTTCTCTGCCTTGTAACAACAACCAAATTTTTTGAACAATCCCAGACTTTGCTTACGAACCATGGCTAAGTGACAAGAGAGGGAAGAATTTTCCAAGATCAAAAGTTTCTTAATCTATTTAGTTAGTAATTCGGATATTATGTGTTTTTCATTTCCTTTAACGTTGGGAAATTGGCATGTTTGGTCCTCAAACCATTTCTCAAATAATCAAGTGATCCTCATTCTTTTTTTACGTCCCATTTGGTCATGGATGTTATATTGCGTGTCCTAACTGGTCTCAGCACCACCACCCACGCTGGTAATTCTCAAATCCCTCTCTATGTAGTATTTATACTTCCTGGATGATCCCTGAAGTATTTTTGAACTTCCAAGATTTTTCTATCATCATCTTTTTTATCCTCCAAGATCCATTACGGACCACCAACCATTTCTCTCCCAAATTTGACCACCAATGCCGTCCACCCACCATATCTCTCCCAAATTCGATCACTAAGCCGCCGCCACCACTTTTAGCCAACCCAAAATTGGATCACATGAATCTTCATACCAAGAATAATGATTAGATCTCAAATCCTAGCTGGAAATCAGCCCGGAAGGGTCCACATGGGAGCCGTTGGTGGTCGAATTTGGGAGAGAAATGATGGGTGGGCGGCACTGGTTTTCGGATTTGGGCGGCGGTGGATTTTTGAAGATGATTCTAGGACCATCTTGTAAGCTCACAAATACTTTTGGGATCATCCAAGAAGTAAAAATACTACAGTGGGGGATTTGGCCGGAAAGCACAATGGATAGTGGTGCTAGACCAGTTAGGAAGCGCGAAGTAACATCCGGGACCAAATGAGAAGTAAAAAAAGAATGAGGACAACTCGATTATTTGAGAACCAAACATGCCAATTTCCCTTTAATATTTGTATGTTTATGTTTTCAACTATTTCTCAGTAATATATCTTCTATTTACCAAAAAACCATGTACCACACCAAACTTTTATTACTTTTTTACATGATTTTTATAATAGTCATCTAACCATTAGATGAATTTAAAGGAGGATCAAAGTTATAAACAGTGTCAGCCCTATCACATAAAATAGAAAAGGAAATATCAGAGAGATCCATGTAGATGTATACAAAATTAGTATCAATCAAAATACAAAACAAACACTCAAACAATGTCATCCCAATTAAAATTTTATAAACTAACTAAAATACTAAAAAATTCAGGAAATTAGATTGAAATTGTGTGAGTTCAGGAGTGCTCTAAACCTGAAAAGGCTATATTATATATATATATATATATATATATATATATATATATATATATATATATATATATATATATATATATAGAGAGAGAGAGAGAGAGACACTAATCCAATGACCCTGCTATACACGGGAATAAATTTAATTGTTAATAAAATATTAAATAGCATAAAAGGGAAAATGATACTCTACACTAATATTTTGTTTTTTTTTCTTTCAAAACTACCTATATAGAAAAAGAAAAATATAAGAATTTTGTATTTATATGCAAAATATCAAAAAATGTTCAGGCAAGAGAAGAATATTCTCTCAATGATTGCTCAAGGCCGGCATTGAAGTTTTACTGAAAACATTAACGGTTTGAATGAACCATCCAAAAATAAATATTGAGAAAAAAATAGAAGAGGGAAAAGATGAAAACTATACAAAAATTAAATTATCTTTATCTAAATCAATTTATTTAGAAAAATGACAAATATATCAAGCTATATATTTAATTTAATAGATAAAAAAATTGTGTACACCAATCAAAGCTTTTTAAACTATTTAAGAATTTCAAAATCTGTGAAGAAATAGTTTGTTGTTTGAATTTTATTAAGATACGAATTAGTTTTCAATTTATTTAATTAATCTAATTTTGGTAAACTAAGAACTTAGTTTGGTAAACTAATTTTATTTTATAAAACTTTAGACTATTGGAATCATAAATTGAGTTTGTTATTCAATTTATGTAAATAGCTAAATACAAACCCATCAATTCATTCACTTAAACATTATGTCTAACCTCTATTATTATATTGTTGTGTAGCACCAAAAATTTCATACACTTTCCATGTGGAATCTTGTATAATACTGGGAAAAAAGAGAGGAAAAACATAAAAACTATACAAAACTATTAAATTATCTTTATCTAAATAAATTCAGTTTGAAAAGGTCAAATATCAAGCTATTTAATTAATTTAATGGATAAAAAATTGTGTCCACCAATCAGAGTTTTTTAAACAATTTAAAAAATTCAAAATTTGTGAGGAAGTAGTTTGTTATTTGAATTTTATTAATATAAGAGTTAGTTTTCAATTAATTTAACAAATCTAAATTTTCTCAATCAATCAAAATTAATAACTAATTAAAAAACTCAAAACTCACAGAAAATTATATTAAAGTTTTGAAGGATTGTGATTGGTTGAAACTGAAAAAGAATTTTGTAATATAAATATAGATAGATAGTATGATGATTAGTAGAGAAAATTTGGGATTATAGACATAATTGAGAAAGTAGTTTGTTATTTGAATTTTATTAAGATAAGTGTTATTTCTCAATTAATTTAACTAATCTAAATTTTCTCACTCATTGAGTAGGATTCTCTCTGGCTCCAGAGCTCCGACTATGTCAGAAGTACTTCCTAGATTTCTAGGTTTTCTCCGCCGCCGTTGTGCGTGTGTGTTAGTCGGACGATGAGCTCCCTCGTCTGCCGGACTGCTTATCCCATGCCATAACCATCTATGAACAGTGGGCTTAGTCCCTATGTTAATCATCTGCCATTTGCACTAATGGTGGACAATACATCAGAACGGGATGCGAAAGCAATTGTTCTTGATTCTGGAATATATGAAAAATGCGGAGTGTGGGATTCAGGTATGTTAGATCATGAGGTGCTGATTGTAACAGGAACTGAGATTTGGAGAGGATGGAGCGTTGATGTCGCCGGACATGATGTCTAGTCGGTGACCTGATTTTGGGTTTGGATTAGAGGTGAGGAAGGGTCTCGTTCGGGTCAAGCCTTCTAAAGGCAACCCAGACGCAGGCACCTCAAGGATGAGATTGCTTTTACGGAAGAAAATAGATAGGAAGATGGTGAGCTCGTTACCGGATTTGACGAAGACAACCGATGGACACGAATTTCCGGCACGGGGGCAGCTGACCTTCATTTTTCTGTACGAAGCGGGTTGGGTCTTAGACCCATGAATAATCCAGGAGGGCTGTCATCGTATCAGATCGTTGGACCATGTTTTCCTATGTATGGAAATGATCATTTAGGGCTGCGTAATAGGCTGATTAGGATTATCTTAGCTAGGCTGATTACACTGACATACTACTGGTGCCGAACAGAGCAATAAAAAATGGCTATGGAAGGTTTAGGAAATGTTGCTGGGGACAATGCAGAAAAGTAGACTTTGTGCTCGAATAATGAAGTTGTTTTGATTCATGGAGATGGGGATGTGAAATTGCTTAGGCCAATGAGGAGAGTTGGGTTTTGAAATGGGATTGGGTCAACAATGAGGTTCTATCCTGGGCTGCCTAAGTTTTTAAGCAGCTTGAAATTGAGGAATATCCATCATCACCAAATTGGGAGCACATGCTTACACCGAATGATGATGTTTTTACTGATTTGTAGTTGATGACTTGATTAATTTTGATGAAATGTATTCTACGGGGGGCTATTGGCCATAACCAGAGTAAGATGGAGGTCGCAAGCCGGCCCCGACAAAGCCCATGAGTCGCATCATTGTGAATTGCCCAGGACTTGAGAACTCCTGGACAATTCAAGGCCTAGTACATCTTAAAATGGTGCACAACTCTAGTAGTATTTTTTTTCATAATAAAGACGTTTGCAGGCTTCATGATTAAAATAATGGTAGTGTTAGGTTTTATTCTATGTTTTAAATTAGGATTTATTTCAAGTTTTTATGTAAGCAATCAATTGGGGCGATCGTCCCAAACTTGAGGAAGTGTCCCTCAAGATAGAGTTTTGCTGCAACATGGTTTCGAATGGAGGATCGGGAGAGACATTCGGTTCATATCTGACGTTGTCGCTGGCCAACTACTTTACGCGGTTTTCAGCTGATATCCTATCCTAATTTATGTGTTTTGAAAGTTTTCAGACAAGGACTCTAGCTATTTGAGGAAGGTCTCTGTTTGGACGTGTCCTCAGTTTAGCTTTTTTGGAAGTCGAGTTTGATTATACGGTCATACAATTTTATACTTTAGGGAACCTATTCTCTAGAATTTTCTATGTCCACATGTCATGTAATGGTATGGCTCATTGGCTAGCTAGACTTTTTCTAAGGCTTGATTCCTCTTTTCAAAGGGTACAAGATCCATCGGAATTTCACCTCTCTCACGTAACTTCTGATATCGATTAATGATATTACTTTTCGTTTAAAAAAAAAAAATCTAAATTTTCTCAACCAATCAAAATTAGAAACTAATTAAAAACTCAAAACTCCCAGAAAATTAGACTAGAGTTTTGAAGGCTTGTGATTGGTTGAAACTGAAAAGACATTCATAATATAAATATAGATAGATAGTATGATGATCAGTAGAGAAAATTTGGGATTATAGACATAATTGAGAAAGTAGTTTGTTATTTGAATTTTATTAATATAAGAATTAGTTTTCAATTAATTTAACAAATGTAAATTTTCTCAACCAATCAAAATTAGTAAACGAATTAAAAAACTCAAAACTCTCAGAAAATTAGATTAGAGTTTTGAAGGCTTGTGATTGGTTGAAACTGAAAAGACATTTTGTAATATAAATATAGATAAATAGTATGATGAATAGAAGAGAAAATTTGGGATTATAGACATAATTGAGAAAGTAGTTTGTTATTTGAATTTTATTAAGATAAGAGTTATTTCTCAATTTATTTAACTAATCTAAAATTTCTCAACCAATTAAAATTAGAAACTAATTTAAAAACTTAAAATTCCCAGAAAATTAGATTAGAGTTTTGAAGGTTTGTGATTGGTTGAAAATGAAAAGAAATCATGTACTATAAATATAGATAGATAGTATGATGATTAGTAGAGAAAATTTTGGGATTATAGACATAATTGAGAAAGTAGTTTGTTATTTAAATTTTATTAATATAAAAGTTAGTTTTCAATTAATTTAACAAATCTAAATTTTCTCAACCAATCAAAATTAGAAACTAATTAAAAAACTCAAAACTCCCAGAAAATTAGATTAGAGTTTTGAAGGATTGTGATTGGTTGAAACTGAAAAGGCATTCTGTAATATAAATATATATATATAGATAGTATGTTGATTAGTAGAGAAAATTTGGGATTATAGACATAATTGAGAAAGTAGTTTTTTATTTGAATTTTATTAATATAAGATTTAGTTTTCAATTAATTTAACAAATCTAAATTTTCTCAACCAATCAAAATTAGTTAACTAATTAAAAAAACTTAAAACTCTCAGAAAATTAGATTAGAGTTTTGAAGGCTTGTGATTGGTTGAAACTGAAAATGCATTATGTAATATAAATATATATTATTCTCTCGTACTTTATTATGTTAGTAGAACTAGTTAAGGTTATAATAAAAAAAATCATTTTTCTCTTTCTTAATCTATAAAACATGGTTAAAGAGTCTTATATTTTAAAATGAAAGGAGTAATAACTTCCAAATAGAAGTATTTCCTTGGTTTATTTATTTTGGCTAGTAGTTATATCCCTTCTCACTAGATTGCAAACAGATAATACTTGGCGATATCTGTTCCTACTTTTTTTCAAAGGATTCAAGAGAAACAAATTGAATAAAGTTAGAATAAGATAAGCAATTGTGCAAAGTTATTGAAATACTTTTCTGAACAAAGGTTGAGACAAAATGGCAGATACTGGTTATTTTCTGAAGAATTGTATCAAAAAAGAAAGTGTGTTCAAAATTTTATTCAAGTTCTATAGAAGTACAGTAAATTAATGTACCAATAAACAACCTAATTATCCACTTAAAGTTACACTTTCTACCTTCCAATATTGTTATTATCCTTTTTTTTGCGTGAATAATCTAGAAGGGTAAAAAGCCAGAATTAAAGCATTCTGGCTTTCTAAGTAAAGTCTCTTAATCATGGACGTAATCAGGAACTTAAAGTTGGGAGATGAAATTAAAATTTTATATAGCTCTCGAGGATGCGAAAATTAAAAAATTGGACGACGTTTTCAAATTTTGATACTTATAAGAGGAAAATACAACAATTGAAAATTATGGAGGCGACGGCTGCTCCTATCCACCCTTAGTTCGTAGAGAAAAAAATGGAGGGAGAAGGGAAGTAAATGAGGAGGTATTTGAGCAAAAACTCTTGTTTGGTAAAAAGAGGTGAGTAATGGAAAGTAAATAGAGGGGTATCTCTTCCTCCCCACAAAAGCAAATCCACAACTCCAAATTTGGAGAGGTTGAGAAGTACTTGTGATGTAAAAGACGTTAAAGTTCCTCTTGCATTTGACTGATTTCTTACTTTATTTTTTTTTAAAGGGGTATAATAATAAATGTTTTTAGAATAGATATAATAATCAATTTAATTAATTATAAAATTTAAATTAATAATGAAAACTATTTATGATTTACTTCCTCTCCCCTCATTCCAAACAAAGTGGATGTAAATACATTTATTTCCCCAAAAGATAGTAAATATTATCACTCATCTTCTCCGTTCCCTTCATATATCAAACAAAAACGTTAGTTTTGTCTATGTTATTAATCCAGCATCCCCTAGTAGTGGAATGCAAGGAATGAAGTCATTAGTATTTGTGCTTCAAATAGTCTAAATAGTGTTATAACCTACCAAAATTAACTTTTTGAATACCAAAATCTTTCTTTTTTTTGGAGAAATTTTACCTAACGAAACTAAAGTGAAGATTATCTACAAAATAAAAGAAATCAAATGTTTACATTATATGTAACTAACCTAAAGCCATGTGTTATGCACATGAAGTATTTTTCATTACGAAGAAGTATTAGTAACTTTTGACGGCAAAGAAAAAATGACGGACATTACATCTTGCTTGTTTCGAAAAAAGAAACTGCGTAGATAGGAAATATATATTAGCACCATAAACTTTGTAGTTTTATCTACACGGATTATATCAATAATAGTTTATCTTCATATCGTAAATGTTATTATTTTGTTTTTTTTACCAAAAGGTTATTATTTTGTAAGTGCAGAAATATCTTTAATTTACCAATAAACTTTTAGAAATAGTAAATAATACAAATATTTTGGGAGGAAAAGATAAAAGTACATGAAAAATGATTATCAAACTACTTATATTTGTAAAACTATTAAGTTACATAGATACCTCATAGAATTGACTTACCATTAATAAATGATGTCTACATTGCAGTTCATTACATGTTGCATTTGAGATCTATTTTCCAATACTAAAACATAAATTGGGAATAATTTTACTAAGAATAAAAAAAGTACAACCAATAAGGAGAAATCATCCAATTTGACTAATTATCCCATAAGGGTGTCAACATTTATAGATGAAGAATGGTACAACATTTGTTGTCCTGCAATTAAAAATTGTAGATATTTAATTAGAAAATTCTATAATCATTTAAAAACTAAATAAATAACGTCTTACTAAAATATCAAGAGGAGAGAAGTCATTCAATCATCAATGCATTTGTTGTGCGATACAACCATCATAGTGTCATATCTCACGTCAGTGCTTAAATTTCACAACACTTTCAATCCTCTATTCACATGCTAGTAATGAAATGTTCATGTTCAATAGAAACAATATAAGACTTAAAAAAGATAGTGCTTAAGTAGTTATATTTTAAATAATTAAATGGACATGATTGAATGACAAAAAAAATTGAAGCTTTAGTAAAACAATATCCAAATCAAGTTTCAGAAACACTTGAGATTTTGAAAAAAATAATAGACGGTCAGATGATCAAGTGGTGAAAAGTCTTACAGTTTTCAATGCAATCGTAGTGGGATTCCGATAAGGCTTTCATTGAGGGCTTCATTTCCTTTATCCAGTTAATGTCATATTCCTCTATGACACCTTCATTTCATTGACACAGTTTTATATACTAAAAAAATTTGAAAATTAATTTTGATTTCATATTGTTGGAGCATACTTTGATTTTGTTGATTTTGTCGTTTATCATTGTCTCATGAATATGTCTTATATCTTCTTGTTCGTATGTGTTGCAAATAAGTTAACAAAAACCAATAACTACATTGTATTCACCTCATTTGCAATAAATATTCCTAGGAGGTGCCACAATTGAAGTTTAATATTCATAGCTATTGTAAACTAACCAATACACAAAAAATATGCACATTCATGAGATAAAACTCGCCTTTGAACAACTTATGAAATATGTTCATTCTTGATCATGGGCCTGCACAGGAAAAAAAGAATCTAACAAATGAAATTTCTCCAAAAATTGTAGAAAGTACAAAAATACAAATGATGCTTCTCCCAAAATTGTAAAATGTACAAAACAAAACAAAAAAGGAAAAAAAAAAAGAAGATACTCGTAGGGCATTTGCAATACCCGAAGGGGAGAACCTTAGGGGGATGAATAAGATTCTCAAACTTTTTAAACTTTTCTACCAAATTCTTTTTCTAAGTGATCACCTTAACAACAATTATGTTCATTAATTAAAGGATTATCACTTAGATGACTTATGTGTTTAGAATACAACATATAAGAATACAAGAAAATATATATGGTCAAAAGATTGTCTATGTCAAGATTCTTATATGCAAAACTTGTAAGAACAAACACACAAGTCATGAGGAATAGCATTTAGCAAGAGATATATATAAAGCTATAAAGATATCTAAATGCAATTCCTATGCCCAAGCCAAGGGTAGAGATAACAAACAAGTTGATCAACTCTAAATAAACAATTATAGCTCAAACAATCAAGTTCATGTGAATATAAGCACAAGCATAAATAAGGAACTTGAAAGTAAAGAGATAGAGTTAGATGATCAAACACAAGGATGTAGAGTGGTTCGATCACAAACAATCTACATCCACTACTTTGGGACACACCCAAGGATTTTGACAACTTTCCACTAGCTTGTCTTGAGAGATTACAAGGAAGGACAAACAAACTAATAGTCTTTTACACACTCATGTAACCTTCCACCCTTGAGAACTCTTTCTCTAACCTAGACTACTAAGTGGGGAGGTTTTACGAACACATCAACCCTACTTCTATTTCGGGTTCATCATTCACTTTCGTTCCTATGATTACAAGAAAGATCCACTCCAACTAATGGAGGCCCAAAACCACCACTCTCACAAACAAGCCTTGCCACTCAACCCTTTATAAAGAAAGATAATCTCAACACATGAGATTTAAATTTATGCTCAAGAAAAATAAATTCCTCTAAGGATTAGATAATACAATGTAAGCTCTAATTCATATTTGAGAATGAAAGAATATGTAGATGAAGCTCTTTCTCAAATAGAAATGCTTTGATGAATGATTGGAAGAATTTAACTTAGGAAAGTTTTTGATTTGCTTGTCTAAAACTTATATCCTAAGGCCCCTCTGTTGGCTTGAGCAAAGGGACAAAAATCAGCCTCAAAGGCTATTTATAGGGTTTAAAAAATAGCAAAGAAATCGAGTTACAACGGCTATATTTTTGCCTTGACAAGACAACTTCGGTCGACCGGACTAGGTAGTCGGTCGCCAGAAGTAGTTCCAAAGTTAGGTTCAAAGACTTTTGTCTACATCTCGGTCGACCGTGATAAGTGGTCCGGTCGACCGATCTGAATTAGGTCTTCCGAGATATTTATAGCCTTTTGAGTTTTAGAACATTCAAAAGTGATAAAGTACAAAAGACACTTCGGTTGACCAGACAACACATGTCGGTCGATCGGATTTCATCAGGTCGCCCGAGGTCTAGGACCCGGTCGACTGGAGTGGTTTTTCCACTTGATTAACTTTCTAATGTTCTCAAACTCATGCCTAAGTGTTTTTGAAAGATATTTAAAACATTTTAAAGATCTTAGGCATTAACCAATACTTAAAGAATGTTTTGCAAAACCTTTGAAAGATTAAATCAAAGTATGAGATATGGTTTTGAGAACATGTAAGAGTATGAGCGTCATCATACTATAAACTATCATACATCAAATAAGATTATTCACAAGAATATACCTATAAGCATGTTGACTAATCTTCTTCTTGGTATTCAAGTCTTCAAGATGAGTTCCTCTTTGAGTTTGGACTTCATACCTTTGATCAACCTCTTATTGTGATGAAATCCTTTCTAGTCTTATCAAGTTGTAGCATCTTGAACTTCAACACTTGTTGATCTTTATTTGATTTTGCAATATCTTCCATTAGCACTGTGGATGACCTTTTGGCTTGTGCTTTGGAGACTTGCGAAATGAAGACTCTTCTTGTTTGTAGAAAGGCTTTTGAAATCTACAAAAAAAATCTTTCTTTGATTTTACAATATCTTTCAATGACATTGTGAATGACATTTAAGCTTGTGTCATTGAAAAGACTTGGAAAATGTAGCTTCTTCTTGTTATAGAATGATCTTTGATGTCCAAAAGAAGCTAAATTTCAATGCTGTGTGAGTTCATAATATCCCATCATTGAAACACAAGCTCACACAAACATTAGAACTTCGCAATGTCTTATTATATCAAAATAAGATTGATCACATTAACCCTTAAGGCTTACCTGAAACAGATTAACAAAATGAATCCCCGAATTCTATCGGAATTAGAAAATGCGCATAGATATCAAGATTTGTGAATAAAGAACAAAAAAGGAAGAAAAAAAAATTCCTACCCAGTATAAACAATTAAATTGAAGCATGTAGAAAGAAAGGAAGAAAGAGGGAAGAGAAAGAATTTATATGCTTACTTTTATCGGAGAGGTAGAGAACAATCATTGAAAGTAAGAAGAATATCATTAAAATTAAAGGAGTTTACTGATTGATGAAGGAGATTTAAAATATGTTTTAGTGATAATGGAATCATAGAAAAATATACAGATTACTGTCCTGATTTGTAGAGGAGATAGAAGATATGAGACATATACCAAAATTGAGAAAATATTAGAAAATATAGAGATATTAAGAGATTTATTTCCGAGTTCATGAAATTATGGAAAAAGATTGAGATTATGAGAGAACAATTAGAGATAATTGTGGAAGTAATTTGATATTTAAATTTTTTTTAAAGATAAAAGTTAATTTTCAATTAATTTAACTAATTTAAATTTCTCAACCAATCAAAATTAGTAAACTAATTAAAAAAATCAAAATTCCCGAAAACTTATATTAGAGTTTCGAAGACTTGTGATTGGGGTAACTGAAAACAACTTTTATAATATAAATATAGATAAATTAATGTAGAATATATACTTATGTAATTATGTTTATACAAAATACCCCAATTGAAACAAAAAGTAGTTTTTCTTCTTTTCTTTTATCCAATTTTATTATTTTTGGGGGGACAAAAACTAGTTACAATGATTAAGAAGGCACCTCATATTTTCCTCAGAAGGCACCTCATAATTTAAAAAGAATATGAAAAACGACAAAGAAAATCTAGATGCCAGCGTAAAAATCACACAATATACACGGTCCGGTTTGACCTGGCTCAATTCATGCATGGATTTGTTTAGTATGATAATGATGCATAATACATTTTTTTTTTAAGTATATAAGGAATAATTTTGACTGTTTTGAATTATTGAATAAAAAATTTAGTAATTTAAATTATTTTTGGGAGATAACTGTTATAATTTTTAAACATGTTTACATAATACATATGTTACGTTATTAAAGACAAGAGTTTATATTGAAAGAACATATGTTATAACCTTAGAACATATATGATAAAACACTTTTTATAGAGAATTTAATATTTGTACAAAAATACATACTATATGTTCAAAAAGTGTTTCATATTTCTTAAGGGATTCATGGGTAGAAACTCTTTCTAAACACCCATCAGTCCTCCCCCGAAAGATCTGCTCATACCAAAACGAATGGAAAAATACTTACGAAAAACTTACATTTTTCGGCTAAAGATTTTATTTTTCGGGTGTGTGTTGATGCCACCAGAGTCCTCCATTGTGGAATTACTCCCTACCGGTATCCACACGACGAAATGAGCAGCGAGTGCTAGCTCTTCGTTTTGGAATCTAGAGAGAAAAGGAGGCTAAAAGACTAGAAATATGATTTTGGTTGTATTTGTTTATTGCGGCTCAAAAAACTTAGTCTAGGGTTTCGGCCAAGAGAGGATTATATAGGGTGTGAGAGTTTGTTCTTAAAACAACTCCCACGCCCTATTAACCTCTTCCGACAGTGGGAGTCTTTAACTCCCACGTCTTGTAAACCTCTACTGGTAGTGTGAGTCTTTATCGGATAATAACTCTCACGTAATCCCAGCTATAACCAAATATCAAAAATGCCCTCCTTAATCTCTAATTCAAATAATAACGTTTTATTATTCTCAGAGAAATAAATGTCAAATACAATGAACCTAGACACATTCTAGATTCATTGAATCTGGACATGAAGCTCGTTAACTCGTCTATGCATGTGACCTTGTAGGTTCATATCACGATGACAATGAAAACACACTTAGTAGTAGTATGTGTTCATAAATCACAAGCGGTCCCTAGCAGGACATTGTGACTACCCAAAGTGAATGAATTTACGGTAGAACCTAATATCAATCCACTATTTAATCTATTTTTCTCGCGATATCCAAATTAAACACAAGACATGGTAGTTGTCACCTTTATAAAGCTGAATTATATTTATGCTCGATCTCCAGGTAGACTATTCCAAAAATGGTATTTAATAACCACTTTATCAAATACATTTGAGGACGGTCATGCAGTTTTAGACAGTCTGCCCATGGATATCTCTCTCTAATGATAGAGAAGGACAAATCCCTTACAATGCCTCTCACATTCAAGTTATGATAGGACACTACATCCGATCATCAGTTGTATTGATTACTCGATTAAAAGTAACGTCCGACTGAGTCAAAATGTGGCTCAATTCATGCTACAATCAATGGAGACATAAGGTCTAAGGATTCCAAAATAGTATTGAGGAAATAATACTTATGACTAAGGACCATGAAATATTACTTTTCTAATTGATTATGTCCGATGCAATATATTCCATCTATGATAAGATTTGTATTCATTACACATGATTAATAAAACATAATCATCAACCAAACATCATACTAGTTTTATTTCATTGTAAAGAAATTACATAAAACTAGAGACAATTAGAATAATAATTGCATAAGGTAAGAAATTTTACTATCAAATTACACATTTAATGTTCAAAAGTAAAATTAAATATTCAATCCTCAAAAAGATATAAAACGTACACTAATGATTCTACGACGACGCTACTAACAATTTCCTCTTTAGGTCGACTATACTTCTTTAACGCGTGCCTGCAAATCCTATTGGAAAGATAAGCCCAATTTCTCAAACTCACCAACCCCAAAAAAATTGTTACCAAAACCGGTGCCAAACTTTTCAAACCTGAACAATTATTATTAAATAAATACTAATAGAAAAAAAAAAAAAAAAAAAAAATCGTCTTTCTTTTCTCCTAATAGTCATCACCAATTCGTCTTTCTTTTCTCCTCCAACTCGTTAATAGTCATCACCAACATTATTCAAATATTGTGGTCACACTCGTTTACTTTAAACAACTTCTAACTTTGACTAAAACGACGTCACCTTCTCCTCTTATAAATAAAAACTGTCTTCTTTTATCATAGGAGGGAAAAAATGATGATGGAGAGTAGTACTAGTACTGCTACCAAAATTAAGAGAGACGAACTGTACCTTAATCTGACGGTGCCGAGCTTATTCCGGTGTCCGATTTCAATGGACTTGATGAAATCTCCGGTGAGTCTCTGTACCGGCGTCACATACGACCGGAGCTCCATTCAGACGTGGTTGTCACAAGGTCATAATACTTGTCCGGCCACCATGCAAGTGCTTACTTCTACTGATTTTATACCTAATCTCACTCTTCGCCGCCTCATTCATCACTATCTCCACCACCAGCAACCGCTTCCTTCCGATATTAATCCTGCTTTGTCTCCGTTATCATCTTCGTCGCGTTCTGTGGTATCCAAAAATCAAGTACTCGATTTAATAAAAAACCTCGGTACTGTCGATTCGATTTCGAAAATTCTGGAATTCGTCAGGTTCTCGGATGAGAATCGGAGATTTCTCGCGAGATCCGACGGTGCGATTTTGAATATCGTTGAGATTTTGCGCACTGCGGAAAAAATAGAGATTTGTGAACAGATTTTTTCGATTTTAGAGTGTGTTTTGATGGAAAATGAAGTGAAAAAACAGTTGAGTAGAAGGATTTTGCACGGGGATTTCGATTATCTATCGAGATTCGTTTTCATCTTCCGAGAAGGCACCTTGAATTCGAGAATTTCATCGGCGAAGGTTCTGGAATCAATCGCCATGGACTCCGATTCTCAACGTAAAATCTCCGAGAAGAAAGGATTACTGAACGAACTCTGCAATTTGATCAACGAAGAAACCGACAAAATCGCCGTCGAAGCTGGCTTATCAGCTCTGATTTCATTATCGGCCTCGAAATTGGCGAAAAAGGAGCTCATCCGGTTCGGAATTATACGAACCGTGAGGAAGATTTTGTCCGGTTCAGAAACGGTTCGACCGGTAACGGAGAAGGCGTTGTCGATCTTAGAATTAATCGCCACGTGTACGGACGGAAGAGGAGCGATCAGCGAAGACGTGGAATGTATTACGGCCGTGGTGAAGAAGCTAATGAAGTGTTCGTATGTGGCGACGGAGCACGGTATCACGGTGCTCTGGAGCCTCTGCTATTTGGCGCGGGACAAGGCGGCGCAGGAGGCGGCGATGAAAGTCAACGGGTTGACCAAGGTGTTGTTAGTGATGCAGAGCGATTGCAGTGCCGGGGTTAGGCAAATGTGTGGAGACTTGGTCAAAGTTTTGAGGGTGAAGAATTCTAAGTCGTGTTTGGCGAGTTATGAGACTAAAACCACCCATATTATGCCGTATTGAATTGAATAACATTTTGTGGATAGTCTTATTTATTTAGTGGTTTATTGACTCAAAATATTTAACAGATGACAAAATGGAATTGTTTTCTATCTGTGAAGAATTTGATATGTAGTTAAAAAGCTGAAATACAGAGTTGTTGTAAATGGGAATACAATAGTTGAAAACTTGGAATGCAAATGGATTCTTCGATTTGTCTCTAAATTTCTATATACCAACTCCATCCTACATATAAGACTTTTATTACATATTACGCAAATTAAAGAAACAAAAATTAAAAAAATTTTTTATACTCAAAATATCAATATTACTTTTTTAAATAAAATTAGTGGTATACGAGTCATATTTAAAAGATTAATATTGATATTTTAATTACAAAAATATATTAATTTTTGCTTCACTAATTTTTGTATAATTTAATGAAAATCTTATATTTAGGAATTTAGGGGTACTTTTTATATCTTGTAGTGTTTTCAATGTTTTCAGTTTTTTGTATGTGTGGCATTGATTCCTGATATTCTGAATTATGAGTCAGACATTCGACCATCAGACTATTACTTGAGTTATTGCTTTTTTTTTTTCTTCTTTTCTTTAGAAAGGGTGTACCGAAGTATATTCCATGTTCGAGTATTACAGTGAACCCAAGGACGAAGCCAGGAATTTGGTGTTGTGGGGGGGGGGGGGAGGGCAAACCGGTAAAAAAATTCCAAAATTCTTGGGGGCGAAAAAAAAGACAAAAAAAATTCTTGGGGTGGGGAAGGGGGGGCGAAATTGATAAAATTTTCAAAATTTTTCCAAAATACACATAAAATTTCGATAAATAGTAGTATTTTTAAAATCTTGGAAGGGCTTCGTCTCTTAGTGAACCATTCAAGCGACTTTCCTACATTCTCAAGATTCAAACTCACGATTTCTGATTAAGGAGATCAACTTCACATCCAGTGGGACATCTGACAAAAGGGGCATCTGAAATTTACAGTGGGACAGTTGATTCCATTGTTAAGACTTTCCAAAATAAGGGAATTCTTGGGTTTTACAGTGGGGGTTTCTGCTGTAGGTTCTACTGCTGCTTCTGCTATGTATTTTGGTACTTGTGAATTTGGGAAGTCAATTTTGTCTAAATTTCAGTATCCTGTAGTATTGATTCCTCCTACTGCTGGTGCAATGTGTAATATAGTTTCTTCAGCTATAATGGTGCCTAAGGAGTTGGTAACTCAGAGAATGCAGGCGGGCGAAAAGGAGAGGTCTTGGGAGGTTTTGTTAAGGATTTTTTGGAGAAAGATGGAATTTTGGGGCTTTATGCTCGTTATAGTGCTACATTGCTTAGGAATTTACCTGCTGGGGTGCTGAATTATGCTTCGTTCGAGTACTTGAAAGCTGCTGTATTAAAGAAAACAGAGAAGGCTAATTTGGAGCCTTTACAAAGTGTTTGTTGAGGGGGGGCGTTGTTTCGGCTTCATTGACAACTCCTCTGGATGTGGTTAAGACAAGGTTGATGACTCAGGTTCATGGCGATGCTACGAATAAGGTTGCAGCAGCAATGTATGGTGGCATATCGTCTACTGTGAGACAGATTTTGGAGGAAGAAGGGCGGGGTGGGATTTACGCGCGGAATGGGGCCAAGATTTCTTCATAGTATATCTACTTGTATTTGAAATATTTTACCAAATCTGTAAATTTCCATTTCTTTGCGCATTCAGGGCGTTCTTCCTGCTTTTCTATATCGAATAGTTACCAACTTATACTGCAGGCCATTAGGAGATCTTGTTAACCTGTGTGAAACCCCATCCCACATGGGATAAGTAAGGAAAGATGAAGTGGTATATAACATGAATCTAAATATTTTCAATCATCTTGGAGTATCTATTTTCGCCTAACAAGTTTAATTGCAAAGTAGTTGGTCGCCGAAGTCAAACAGACTAATGGTTGCGTTTGAGTCTGCGGACACAGAACGTGACATTTTAGGCTATCATAGCCGGTGGGTTGAATGTAATCCTCGCATCCCACATGGAAATATTCACTATCTCGAGATATCCATTTTCATGAACTTGGGTATTGACTAGAGTTGCTACTGAAGTCGCAATCTTACATGGCTGCCTGAACATGGTACTTTGGAATCTAATGGTTGCGTTTGAGTCTACGGACATAGAACGTGACATTTTAGGCTATTATAGCCGGTGGGTTGAATGTAATCCTCGCATCTCACATGGAAATATTCACTATCTCGAGATATCCATTTTCGTGAACTTGGGTATTGACTAGAGTTGCTACTGAAGTCGCAATCTTACATGGCTTCCTGAACATGGTACTTTGGAATCTAAGTTTCTATTGCCAGCTCTTAAGTTTGGAAGCTGTTATCAATTGAAATAGTTTCTTGTACTGCTCTAGAGTTTTTTTTCTAAATATGTATACGCGTCAAAAGGGGATTGTATTAGACTGACATTGGTTGGGCGGAACATGAAGAATGATATGAATTTGATATACTTTGATGAGAGTATGATGTTTGATAGAAGGATTGAGTGAATGTATTCAAATGAACGACCACACAGAAAACTTATATTGATTAATATTAGCAATGGAAAACGGGTTAACCCGACGAGTTCGGGGCGAGTCGGTGAACAGTGGCGGAGCGGGGTTGACCAGTCAACGGGGCGAGGCGGGTTGGGTCCAAAAATGAAAATGACGAACCCACCTCGCCCCGTTTGGAAAACCCATCAAAAGTGGGCCGATTCACGGGTTAACCCGGTGGGTTGGACGGGTCGGTTGGGTTTGGCAAGTTAGGCGAGTTTGGCGGGTTGGGTGTTTTTTTTTAAAAAAAATTTGGTAAACATAAATATAGATAAAAGTCATACCGGTTTTATTTATAACAAAATAAAACTTACATATGAGGGGGCTTAGATGAAAAAAACATAATAAAACAAACATTACAATTTAAAATGAAAGTACAATAAAAATTACAATTTAAACATAACAACCCGGGTGTTTATTTTTTATGTGTCTAACCATTGTTCCCGTCCCCCAACCATGTTCGTGACGAATTTCATACCCACACATCGTATATTTAGCTTTGAGAACTTCCTCATTAAATACCCATACTTGCCAAACTTTGGAAGTCCTCCTAGTCCTAGCACTAGTAGAGGGATTAGGAGGAATGTTGTCCATATTTTCTATTTAGAAAATAGAGTAGAAAATGATAGTGTGGGTTTGGTGTGAGTTGGGGGGATTTGAGTGAGTATTTATAGGGGTTGGGGTAATATGGGTTAAGTGGGTTGGGGTGGGGTAATATGGGTTTAAATGGTGCGGGTTTAAACGGGTTGGGGAAACGGGGAGGGGCGGGGCGGGTTGTAGGTTTTTAACGGGGCGAGGCGGGCTGGGTCGATTTTTCTTGGACATACAACCTACCCCAGCCTCGTTTGTAAAAGCCACTTAACCCGTGGGTCATAACGGGTTTAGGCGGGTCCAAATGTGGGCCGAGTTAAACGGGGCGGGGCGCGGGCGGGCCAAACTCACTTGCCATTGCTAATTCATATACCCAACCCCAATTAAAACTTTGTTGCTGTTGTTGACTACTCATTTTCATATATAAATTACTACCTCATTTTCATAATACAAGTACTTTAGGTATTTTAGCATAGATTGATTAATAAAGGAAAAGTTAAGGAGTAATTTTCTTTTTTTTAATAGAAAATTCATTATCATTAATTGATATCGAAGGTTACATGTGCTAGGAGAAAACTCGGTGGGTCTCCAAACTATTGAGACGAGATTCTAATCCTCATTGCATATTTAGCCAAAACATCTGCAGAATTATTATAAGATCTGTGGATAAAAGATAGACTGGCTATGCTAATCCCCAAGATATTCTTAATCTACCTAACTATGTGCCACACTGAGGATAGATCTTCATCGGCCTGATGCACTTTGTTAACCAGAACGTAGCAATCATTTTCTATAAGACATGGTTGGTAGCCTTGACACATTGCAAACCTAAGCCTATCTAGCAGTGCCTTTGCTTCCACATGCTCGGGGCTAGACAAATTTGTGGCAAACTTTGTAAGCCCTCCAATAAAAGCTCCTTTGTTGTCCCGTACTATAGATCCAATACCTCGAAAACCATTAAGCCAAGATCCATCAACGCTCAGCTTCAAAAATCCATTTGTAGGTGGCTTCCAGTCCAGACGCGTAGAAGGAGTCATGTTTGCATCAACCCTTTGTCGTCTGCTCTCTCTTGTCTGATCAGAAGGAGCGAACATTTTCGCCTTGCCCTTAAAGGTTGGCGAACATTACCTTGACTTAGTGACGAAGAAAAAACGTTGATGTATTCCACCGAACAAACCAAAGAGAGATACACTACTTACTCAGCATACTTTCCCCTTCCTTCAAAAATCGTTTTGTTCCTATTGCACCAGATATTCCAGACAATTTAAACGAAGGGAGTGACGACTTCGTCTCCACATTCTAAAATATGAATGAGGCAGAAAGGAAATATGTCATTTGTAATGATAGAATCCTTGTCAAAACTAGTGTAGTTCCAAACTTCTGCCACTTGAGGGCATTTTCGTCTTCATTTCTACAAAGGGGGCACTGCGATGCAACAGTTTTGACTCTCCGAGATAGAGGCTGGCAGCTTGGAAAAATTCGTTGGAAGATTTTCCTGATGAAAAATTGTAGCTTTGGCGAGACAGACAGTCTCCAAATTAATTCCAAATGATGAAAAGCCTTGGTTGTTGAGGTGGATGGGGCCGGTTCTTTCACCGCCTACTATGTCAACTTGCAGATGGTAGCCAAATTTAATCGAATATGACCCATTCTTTGGGTAGGCCCAAACTAGCTTATCTGCCGGTCAAGCATCACATAACGGAACTTTTAAGATCTCTCCAATCTCATAGGAAGAAAACTATTGTTTCAGCAAATCTTCATTCCAAGTTCCTCTATGATAATTAATGAACCTAGATACTCCCATCATTTTATCAGAAAAATAAATATTTGACGGAGATAGGAGTTTGAAACTATATGGGGATGTAAGCCATTTATCACACCACATACTGACCCTTGAGCCATCCACTATCTTCCATTTTAAGCATGCCAGGATAAAGTCCCGACTTTTGGCCTTGCCAAATAAGGGAATTTCATCCCTTTATTGGAACAGTTAAGAATCTTTCCAAGGCAAAATACTTTGTCCGCAAAACTATAGAGCAAAGTGAGAAAGCTTGATTGATGATCTGCCAGTATTGCTTGTCTACCAAAGCTATGTTGAAAGCCTCGAGATCACGAAATGCCAGTGAAGGGATTCATGGGCGGAAACTCGTTCCAAACACCCATGAGTCCTCCCCTGAATGATCCGCTCATACAAAACGAATCGAATAATTCAAGGAAAAAGACTTACGTTTTCGGGTTCAAGAATCTGATTCTTGAATGAAAGATCCTGTCTTTGGTCTCTTAGAAACGATCACCTCGAGTCTTCCCTTGCGGAATTACTCCCTATCGGTATCCACGCGACGAAACGGGCAGCGAGTGCTAGCTCTCCGTTTTTCTGAGTTTCGGGAATTAGGGAGAAAGGGAGAAGGCATAATCTGAAATCTAATTTAGGGTGTGTTTGGTTAATTGCGGCTAAAAGCAAGTCCTCTCTAGTGTTTTGGCTGAGAGATGATTATATAGGGTGTGAGAGTTTGTTCCCATAACCAACTCTCACGTCCTCCACCTCTCTCGGCAGTGGGAGTCTTTAACTCCCACGTCCTCTAGACTTTGGCTGGTAGTGGGATTCTTTATCGGATAATAACTCCCACATAATTCCAGCTATAACCAAATACCCAAAATACCCTTCTTTAATCCCTGATTCGAATAATAACATTTTATTATTCTCAGAGAAATAAATGTCATATACAATGAATCTAGACACATTCTAGATTCATTGAATCTGGACATGAAGCTCGTTAAATCGTCTATGCGTGTGACCCTGTAGGTTTATATCACAATGGCAATGAAAACATACTTAGTAGTAGTATGTGTTCATAAATCACAAGCGGTCCCTAGCAGGACATTGTGACTACCCAAAGTGAATGAATTTACGGTGGAACCTAATATCAATCCACTATTTAATCCCTTTGTCTCGTGATATCCTAATTAATCATAAAGCATGGTAGTCATCACCCTTATTCAGCTTAATTATATTTATGCTCGATATCCAGGTAGATTGTTCCAACAAACAATATTTAATAACCACTTTATTAAATACATTTGAGCACGGCCATACATTTAAACAGTCTTTCCCTATCGAGGGGCCCATGGATATCTCTCTCTAATAAGAGAGGGACAAATTCCTTACAATGCCTCTCACATTCAAGCCATGATAGGACACTACATCCGATCATCAGTCGTATTGATTACTCGATTAAAAGCAACGTACGACTGAGTCAAAATGTGACTCCATTCATGCTAGAATCAATGGAGACATAAGGTCTAAGGATTCAAAACAGTATTGAGGAAGTAATACTTATGACTAAGGACCATGAAATATTACTTCTCTAATGGATCACGTCCGATACGATATATCTCAGTACATTGGATCTATGATATGATTTGTACTCATTACACATGATTAGTAAAACATAATCATCAATCAAACATCATACTAGTTTTATTTCATTGTAAAATAGATTACATAAAACTAGGGACAACTAGAATAGTAATTACATAAGCAAATGAGTTTTACTATCAAATCACGCATTTGATGTTCATAAGCAAAATTAACTATTCATATGAAATGCTCAAAAAGATATAAAACGTACAACATATGCTAATTGTCCTAGGGCACTAATAACAGCCAGACCCCCTCGAGACTTTGGATTGCAAAGCTCCGACCAATCTCGCCATCATATCTTCATTCCCCTAGCGTCACTACCCTATAGAAAAGTACGCATCATACTTGTAATAGATTCAATTATGTATTTGGGGAGAACGAAACAGGACATGACCTAAGTGGGAATTGCCTGGACTACATACTTTGATTAGTACAACTCGAGCTGTAAAGTATATAGTATTTTCCTTCCAGCTACTGAGCTTCTTCCACACTTTATCAAGAACAAATTGGAAAACTTCTTTTTTCGATCTCCCTGTCATGTATGGGAGACCCAAGTACTTCTCTTTCTCATCGCCTTCTGGGATTTGGAGAATAGTAAAAACAAGGTCCTTTATCTCAGCATGGATATCCTTACTGTAAAACATGTTAGATTTATCATAGCTAATTATTTGACTAGAGCAGGCTTCATAAGTCCTAAGTATCTTTTTTAGTTTCCTCAAACAAAGCTCGTTGGCCTGAGAAAAAAAAAAGTCATCCGCAAAAAGAAGATGTGTGATCGAAGCATCGCCTCCAAACTGAAAACTAGTGAGAACATCACTACAAGAAAACAGTTAAATAGAGACCGAATTTAGCGACCAAATTTTTCGGTCACAAATTTAACGACGGAATACAGACCGTAAAGAAACCGAAAACAAATCGGTCGTTATTCTGTCGGCCACTTCGGTCCCGTTGACCAAATTGAAACGCCGTCATTTCGTTCACCCTTAACGGCCGAATACCGACGGATATTAACGACCGTTTACCTACAGAATATATTAAGACCGAATACCGACCGAATACATAACGGTGTTTATTTGTATAGTAATAAATGAAGGACACAAAACGACGTCGTTTTATTTTCTTTAATGACCGATTACCGACGGAATTAAGGTTAGGGTAGGGCGACCGAATAGCGACCGACTTGGCAAATTCCGTCGCTATTCGGTCGCTATTATTTCCCCAGAATCCTTTTTTTTTTAAATAGCGGTTTTAAGGATATATAGAAACATTTTACCTAATAGTAACTAAAATAGGAAAAATGTTTCTATATATCCCTAAAAACCCCGCTATTTTATAAAAAAGGGAATCCGGGAAAATAATAGCGACCGAATAGCGATGGCCTTGGCAAATTCAGTCGCTATTCGATCACCCCTTAGCTTAATAGAGACCGAATAGCGACGGATTTTAGTTAAAAAATTATAAATCCGAAAACCGACATTGTTCAGAATGCGAGTACGAACTAATATGAATATTGTAGTAATTATTTGTTTATTAATAATCAATTATTAAATTTTTAACTCCATCACTTAATGATTCACGTAAATGCACACACAAATGTATTACTTGAATTGTTCTGCTTCAAGTATATATAGGTATTTTGTGAATAAGTATAAGTTTTAATTGTTTGAATATTCAAGTTAATGTGTGTGTGTGTGTAATATATATATATATATATATATATATATATATATATATATATATATATATATATATATATATATTAGTAATAGTAACTAAAATAGGCAAAATGATTCTATATATCTTTAAAAACCCCGCTATTTTATAAAAAACGAAATCCGGGAAAATAATAGCGACCGACTTGGCAAATTCCGTCGCTATTCGGTCGCTATTATTTTCCCGAATTCCGTTTTTTATAAAATAGCGATGTTTTTAAGGATATATAATTTTTTTTTTGCCTATTTTAGTTACTATTACTAATATATATATATATATATATATATATATATATATATATATATATATATATATATATATATATATAATTGTTTGAATATTCAAGTTAATGTGTGTGTGTGTGTGTGTGTGTATATACGTGTGTATACACGCATACACACACATTAAATTGAATATTCAAACAATTAAAACTTATATTTATTTACAAAATACCAATATATACTCGAAGCAGAACAATTCAAGTAATACATTTGTGCGTGCATTTACGTGAATCATTAAGTGATAGAGTTCAAATTTTATTAATTGATTATTAATAAACAAATAATTACTAAAATATTCATATTAGTTCGTACTCGCATTCTGAACGATATCGGTTTTCGGATTTATAAGTTTTTACTAAAATCCGTCGCTATTAAGCTAAGGGGTGACCGAATAGCAACCACATTTGCCAAGGCCGTGGCTATTATTTTCCCGGATTCCCTTTTTTTATAAAATAGCGGGGTTTTTAAGGATATATAGAAACATTTTTCCTATTTTAGTTACCATTAGGTAAAATGTTTCTATATATCCTTAAAACCGCTATTTAAAAAAAACGGATTCCGAGGAAATAATAGCGACGGAATTTGCCAAGTCAGTCGCTATTCGGTCGCTATTATTAAATGACTAAACGACGCCGTTTTGAAATTTTGCGGGCTCATTTTTTTGAAAATTGGACAAGTGTTAAGCATTCTTAGTGGCGACCGAATAGCGAACGATTTTGCCAATTCCGTCGCTATTATTAAATGCCTAAACGACGTCGTTTTGCCATTTCGCGGGCTCATTTATTTGAAAATTTGACAAGTGTTAAGCATTCTATTTGGCGATCGAATAGAGACCGAAATTGCGAATTCCCTCGCTATTCGGTCGCTATTATTAAATGCCTAAACGACATCGTTTTGTGCGTTTGATTTCTCTAAAAATATATAAGGCAAGAAGCCTCTCCCTCTTTCTTCATTCTGCCCAGCCGCGACCTCCACCTTCACCACCACATCTTCCAACGATTTCCCCATAAATCCCCATCCCTCCTTCCATTGCCGCCACTTCTGGGACCTCCAAGATGTCGTCATCACCTCCGGCACCTCCAAGGCGTCGCCACCACCTCCAATTTCAGTTGGGTTTTTTAGGGTTTAGGTGAGAATCTTGCATTTTCTAGCTTTTTTTCTTAACAATTGGAATAAGTACATCTATTTTGAGAAGATTAAAACAAAAATGGAGGGGATGTAGTACTGATTTCTGCTTGGATTTTAATATATGAGTTTTCTATAAGTTCTTGCAATTCTCATAATTTCTTGCAATTTTTTTCCCAATTCTCATAATTTCTTGCAATTTGTTTTTTGGGGGCATGTTTCTTTGTTTTTCAGTGAAATAAGAGGATAAGCTTGAGTGATAATTAGTAGCAAATTAAAAAAAAAATCTCAACTTTTTCAAGAGATTTGGTGGTTTTATTTTACTCAAAAGGTATGTAATTCTATTGTTTATATAGTGTTTTTTTTGGGTGATAATGTACATAGTTTTTTAAAATTATTGGAGTTTTTTAACATCTAATGTAGTTTTCTTGGTGTATTATTGGTTTTCTTGGTATATTATTGAAATGTATGCTAATTATATCATTTTAGTTCCAATAAGTAAATAATTGATAATCGAACATAACAACAATATTCATATTAGTTCTATTGCACAATAAAATTCGCAACAACCAATATATATAGACAAGATGCCATTAATAACATAGTAGACAAGATGCCAATATCACACGTTAATAATTACTTGAAAAATAATGTTGAAAATCATAAAACATAAGATTCAAAGTTAATATTCATTTAATTATTAAGACTTGATATATGCAGATATTGTGTTTATAATGGAGGACCGTAGCTGGATGTATATGGATTCGACAATATTTGTTTCTCGCTTCTTGGAATACCACATATTGAAGGTGAGTAATATTTGTTGGTTTAATTTTTAGTACTTTATTACCATAAGTTAATTGTCGTATTGTATAACTTTTTAACATAATTCAAAGTGGTAATTTCATTGCCATAAAATAATTTGATTCTTCAATTTTCAAATTGCAACTCATGCATTTCCAAGGTATACATATAAATGACATCAAGGAGTTTACGAGAAGTGTAAACTTTTTTTTTGGCTAAATAATGAGAAGTGTAAACTTTTATTGTGAGTGTTGTAATGTAAATAAGAAGTGCACACTTTGATTGTGAGTTTTGATAATTCCAAGTGTGTGAGTGTTGTAATGTAAATGAGAAGTGCACACTTTGATTGTGAGTGTTGTAATTCAAAGTGTGGACTTGATTGTGAGTGTTGTAATGTAATGAGAAGTGCACACTTTGATTGTGAGTGTTGTAATGTAAATGAGAAGTGTAAACTTGTGTTTTTTAGTAAGATAATGAGTTATGTAATGTTATTTTTGGGTTTCTTGATTATTTTTGGTATTTGCGATCTTATTAATAATAATGTTTCTGGTTTGTACTTCTGTACGTATTGCTGTTTTTTATAATAGGGATTTAATTAAGTTTCAGATTTATTTTTTAAAAATTAAAAACAATTTAGCGACGGAATAACGACCGAATCAGTCAAAGTCAAAAGTCAACAATGTTGACTATTCGGTCGATATTCGGTCGCTAAATAGCGACCGTATATTCAGTCGCTAGAATTTCCGTCGGTATTCGGTCGTTACCCAGTCAAAGTCAAAAGTCAACAGTGTTGACCATTCGGTCGGTAAATAGCGACCGAATATTCGGTCGCTAACTTTTCCGTCGGTATTCAGTCGATAATTTGCTTAGCGACGAAAAATACACGACCACGTCATTCGGTCGTTAATCGGTCGCTAAACTTAATGTCCGTCCCTGTTACACAGTTTTCTTGTAGTGCATCTCGCTCTTCAGGCGAGCGAATAATGGATGATAGTCCAGCAGTACAAATAAGGAAAAGAAATGGAGACAGGGGATCACCTTTCTGGATTCCCCTAGTCGGCCTAAAAGATCTGGTGGGAACTCCATTTAGTAGAATCGAATAATTGACAGTCCTGATATAATTTATTGTCAGAGACAGAAAATTTGGCTGAAAATTCATGTTAGCCATCACCATTTCAATATAATTCCATTCAACTCTGTCAAAGACTTTACTCATGTCTAGCTTGAGAGCCAGTTTATGCGAACCATGTCTAACTTGAGAGCTAGTTTATGCGAACTAATTGACAATCCTGATACAATTCATTGTCAGAGACAGAAATTTTGTCTGAAAATTCGTGTTAGCCATCACCATTTCTATATAATTCCATTCAACTCTGTCAAAGACTTTACTCATGTCTAGCTTGAGAGCTAGTTTATGCGAACTAATTGACAGTCCTGATACAATTCATTGTCAGAGACAGAAATTTTGTCTGAAAATTCATGTTAGCCATCACCATTTCTATATAATTCCATTCAACTCTGTCAAAGACTTTACTCATGTCTAGCTTGAGAGGTAGTTTATGCGAACAAGTCGGTCGTACCGTTTGCAGGCTGTGGAAAACTTCAAAAGTCACAATTACATTATATGTGATGAGCCTGCCTCTTTAGAAACCACTCTGGGCCTCATCAATGATTGAATTCATGGCCAACTTGAGGTGATTGGTGATGACCTTAGAGAGGAGCTTATAGACAATATTACATAAGCTAATAGGCCTAAAACTCATCATAGAAATTATCTTTTGAATTTTTGGAATTAGAGGTATGTGCGTAGAATTTATTGCCGCCATGTCAGGCCCCTCATTTAGGATTCCAAGAATAAGATCAGAGATCGAGTCCCTAGAATATGTCAAAGTTTATGTTGAAAGAGCACATGCATTCCATCAGGGACATGAGCTTTGTGCGGATGCATTTGCTTGAGAGCCTTGACAATTTCAGCACTTGTGAAAGGTTGCTCTAGGATACCCAT
Source organism: Vinca minor (assembly GCA_026122235.1). Taxonomy (NCBI): domain Eukaryota; kingdom Viridiplantae; phylum Streptophyta; class Magnoliopsida; order Gentianales; family Apocynaceae; genus Vinca; species Vinca minor. The sequence goes on along the minus strand of JAOCZM010000011.1, from coordinate 10,966,807 downwards.
TTCGCTTGTGCTAAGCTTATTGGTAAGCAAGTCCGGGGAAAGACTCGCCCCATCAGGATTAGCTTTAAACAGATTCTGAAAGAAATCAATAGCGACGTTCTCAATATCTTCATCTTCATCCACCAAACTACCGTCCGGAGCTATAATATGATCAATGTGATTTTTCTCCTTCCGCTGGGATGCCTTATTATGGAAATAAACAATATTGCAGTCGCCTTCTATCAACCAAGTTGATCTGCTTCGTGCTTTCCAATATCCCTCTCTGAGATCTTGAATTTTCTATAATTTATTAGCAATTTCAATCTCATCGGATAGGGAGTAACCAATCAGACCCTGCCGCTTTTGGATTGCATCTAATTCTTTTTGTTTATCCTTTAGTATTTTTCTCCAAATTCCCAACGACTCTAGAACTCCATTCCAAGAGGTCGGTGCGAAAATATGATAGAGCATCACTAATTCCAGAAGCAGAGAGGTCAGATGGAGATGTCCATGCAAGACGAGCATAGTCTAGGAATTTTGGTTCTTGGAACCATAATGGTTCAAACATTTGGGGATGAGGTTTCCTACTCCTCATTTTATTACTTTTACGGGGATGAGGAATGCCAAGAAGAATCGGTAGGTGGTCAATATCCTTTGTAGATAAGTGTTGAATTTTCATTTTAGGAAAGAAACTGCGCCAAGATGGAGTGGCTAAACCCGTATCAAGACAGACAAAAACTTCTCTCGATCCATCCCGGAAATTACACCAAGTATATGGGATTCCAACAAAACCCAAATCACATAATTTTCATTCAGTAAATGCTTCCCTGAAATTGTTTATTTGCTTTTGACTTCTTGGGAAGAAACCATTTTTTCACTTTGGCTCAAAATTTCGTTGAAATCGCCCATACACAGCCATGTCAACGAATTTACAAATTGCAAGCGTTTAACCAACTACCATGAGTGAGTTTGCATAGCGGCGTCCGGGTTCCCATAGAATCCCGTGAAAAGCCATTTGGAATTATGTTCATGAAAAGAGATGCAAGAGTCAATGTGACCATGCGAATAAGACAAAATATCCAACTTAATTAATGACTTCTAGAATAGACATAAGACACCGCTAAGGCCATGTCGGCTTATAGGAAAACAAAGAAGAAAACAAGGAGTAATTTTCTTATTATACCTCAACTAATTTAATTTACTCTCATTAAGTCCTAATTATCAATCTATCTATTTTCTTTATGAGTGAGGATAATTTGTAGTAAAATAATCTTTAAAAACTAAAAAAGTCATATATTTTAAGAAAAGATAAAATGTGTAAAGGCTTTTTCTACTATCATGAAACAAAGAGAGTAATAATTATTATCGTAAAATTAAGGAAGCAAAAAATGCAAGGGTGAAGTTATCACATGGCAAAGGTCAATTAATCTTTTTCCCATATGTCTTTAATTTTTTTTTATAATTTTGACAACTTTTTTAGAAATTATTAATTATTTTATCTTTTTGACCTTATATAATTAAAATTAAAACATGTCATCAATGAGTATTATTGGAATGGAATATCTAAAACACCAACTGTTTGGTACGGTGTAATGAAATTTAATCCTTTTTCACACAGAATGATTTTCTACCCGAATAGTTTTGTAAATTCTCCTTCCATATTATTGTTTGGAAGACAAAGCCAGAATATAATGACAATTCCTTTCCTCTGTTTGGTAAAACAATTATTTAATGTTGCAATGGAATGTGATTCAATATAATATGACATAAATGCTCTTTAACATACGTTGACGATAAAACCAATTAATAACACAATGTATATACTTTAATTTGAAAAAAACAAATCATACTTGTACACAATGGTGGATTTAGGAGAGGGAGAAGATCGCCCCAACATTTTCAGAAATGACGATTTTTTATAGGAAAATTTTATGTTATTTTTTTAGATTTCCCTATAAATATTGTATTCAAAAAGAAAATCAGTAAACACTTTGCCTCTAAAATGACAAATTATTGGCTCCGCCTCTATTTGTACAATGAAACGCATAAAACTTACATTTCAATATTCAAATATAATTAATATATAAATTTAAACATAAATATAAAACAACTATATTTTATATTAAAATAAAATGAAAAAAGTAACAAAATAAATAATAAAATATTTATGTAATTATCGTATATAAAGTTTTATCTAGAAAATAAAATATTTTTTTGGAGAAAATGAAAAGGTTGTTGTCTAATTTGAACACAATAACAAATAAATAAAAAGTATAATAGTTAATTTCCATTAATTGGTGATTCCGTCTTTACCTGTAAAGGTAATTTCATAGGCTTTGGAGTGGGATGATCATTCTCACCTCTTCCTGGGATGAGCCTTCCCGTGAAAAGACAATTCCCACTTTAAATTGACCAACCAAACGTCAGAGTAGAGAAAGAAGTTGAAAAAATCATTTCATTATTTTTTATTCTAGCGTAACAAACACGCTATAAAAATACTAAAGGGCAAGCCACTTTTGATATATGTATGATACAATGATATAATGTTTGATTTCGGTTAAAAAAAACATATTTGGCCAGTTGTTTGACCGGGAATCAAATAACCTAAAATCGAATTTTGAAAAAAAATATATGATTCTTTTCGTTAAAAAGGGCAAAATTTATCTGTCTCTGTGTATGCTCAATCTCTATATCCAACTAATCACAATTCTTCATGTGTATATATAATTGAAAGAAATATCCACATAGCGAATTCTGATTGGTTTGGTACCAAATTATGGACATACACGAGGATTGACGATTTTCACACCCTCAAAAAAGTCATCAGAAATATTATTTTTGTAATGATTTTTAAAATCCATTTAGCTATATGTGCAAATTGAATACCCCAAACATCTCACACTAGGGATGGCAATGGGGACATGTGAATTGGAGATACGGACCGACCCAACCCGGTTGAACCGGGGATTCCTCGGTTTTAGTTGGGGTTGGGGATGAACTTGGCCCCGCTAGTGGGGGCGGGGCTGGAGGTGGGTGAAATAATATCCTCGGCCCGGCCCGGCCCGGCCCGTCTCGTATGACCCGTCTAAAATACTAAATAGAAAGAGCATAAATACCTAAAAAATAAAATAGACATCTAATTTGGAGAAGATCGTGTGAATCAAATTCTTTCCGGGACGTCTATATAATTTTTTTCAAGGATCTATTTGGGGATTTTTTTGTTAAAAATTCACTATTTTTTTTTCTAGTCAAGGTTGAGCCTCTACTGGGACAAAAGTGGGAATTTGGGAAAAAAATTCCCCGCTTTTTCCCATTTGGGGGGTGGGCCTCCACCTGAGAGCTGGGGATGGGATGCCTATCCATCCCCAATGATGGGGCTAGGCTGTTTTTTTATGACGACTTTTTTTTTATCAACATTTTTCTCAAACGTCGCTTAAAATCAAACAAAGTCAACTATAATGACGTTTTACACAAACGACGTTATTTTTAAGTTTTATACGACGTTTCATAACAACATAATGATAAACGTCGTTCATACCGACATTTATATTAAATGTTGTTATAAAATGTTACTTTTTACGACTTTTATAATGACATTTATATATTATGTAGTTATATCATGTGACATTTCCAAACAAGCGTCGCCGTCGTTGAATTTTGTACGACCTTTCATAACAACGTTTATAATAAATGTTGTCCATATCGACCTTTATGTCAAACATTGTTATAAAATGTTACTTTTTGCGACTTTTATAGTGACATTTATATATTATGTCGTTATATTGTGTGATATTTCCAAACAAGCGTCGACGTCTTTGAATTTTATACGACGTTTCATAAAAACGTTTATAATAAATGTTATTCATACCGACATTTATATTAAACGTTGTTAAAAAATATACCTTTTTGACATTTATAATGGCAGTTATATATTTTATTTTGTTATATCAGGTGAGATTTTCATAGCGGCGATTATAATAGATGTTGTTCGTTCCGATATTTCTTTTAAACGTTGTTATAAATGGTTACTTTGTGCGACTCTTATAATGAAATTTATATATTATGTCATTATATCACGTGGCATTTGTGAAGATATTAAGGAGTAATTTACTCCTTAATATCTTCACAAATTTATTATTCTCAAAAGATTCTCTCTTTCTCTGGCACACCAACAAACGAAGAAGTATATATCCTTTGGGCTTCTTGTGCCTCAATCTAAATTGATTCATGTTTTAATTGATGAATCTACCCTTTATTCATAAGTATATCGATCTAATCCTACTTATGAAATTGTTATTATAGTTCTAATTTATTCGATTTGTTTGATAGTTTAATCATATATATACTTTTTGTTGTTTTGTAGGTGGAAAATGCTAAAAGGAGCCTCTGTACTCTCCCTCACAAATCTCATATATTAACTATAATGTTTTTTGCCCCATATAGGGGTGGGAGAACCGCCTCAGATGAGGAGGAGATAGCTCTAGAAAGTGTCTGCCTCATTGGGTTAGGACACCTTTGATTTAACTATAATGTTAATAGCACTGCTACATGTATCTAAATATGAGATTTTAATATTAATATAATATCTATTGATTGAGTTATTTTTTTTCTTCAGATTTGACGTTACTGTGATGGGGGTATAAACAGATATGAAGGAATCCAGCCTCAAATTTTACTTTTCCTCAAGTTTTAGGATGATGTGTATTTGGATTTGTTCTTTTTTTGAAAATTTTATACCATAAATTATAAAATGATACACAAATGCACCCTCATGTATCACATGTGTTTTGGTGATTCAATATTTTACATTGAAAGGATTAATCATTTGTTATATTGTCTTTAATAGTCTATATTTATTTATATATTACCTCGCACTAGATTAGTATATGTGATTAAAAATATTCAAAATATATATTTAAAAAATCACTATTATGACTAGTCGCAAAAGTTGTTCCAACTCTTTATACATGTCGAGAGATGTCTTGTTATGGCTATTTATAAGTGCTAGGAAAATATCATTTGACACTTATTAAAATAACATAACAAATGTCGTAATAACTATTTATCTAACTATTTACAAATATCGAAATATGTGTCACTTTTGTGACATTTTAAAATGACAAAGCAAAATGTCGTAATAATTTCTTATTCAAATTATTTAAAAATGACGTAATATCTCTTATAGTATCTATTTGTAAGCGTCAGAAAAATTTCTCAAAAGACGCTTTCAAATGTCGTAGCAATTGTGGTAATAAATGCTTATTCCAATAATTTACAAATGTCGCGGTAGGTGTTTTATAGTGACTATTTATAAGTGTCGGGAAAAAACCTTTTGAGACATTTTGAAATGACGTAACAAATGTCATAATAGATAGGTACCGACGTTTGTAACAAATGTCGTAAAAAATCGTAACGACACAGGCAAATACGTCATTTATTCGACGTTCGTAACAAACGTTGGTATAGATATATACCGACGTTTTTTTTACGTTTTTTGCAATATATGATAAATATCGTAATAGACATTTTTTATTGCAGTGACCAGGGATGTGAATACGTTAGAAGAGGCGAAGATGAAACTGAAGATTACGGCATCCGTCCCCACCCGGCCCATTGCTATCCCTATCTCACACATTTCATTTATCTCATATTCTCTTTCCTTGCGTGTCCCCTCTATTCTCTCTTTAATTTTTTGTTAAAATTGGAAGGTAAGGAAGGGAAAGTCTGGCGTGGGGCGGCCCTTATGGGTATGGGCCACATTCATTTCATATAATTTGAGACAAGACCCACCTGCAGGATATATTTCGTAGATGTTTATGTATCACAGGTACCCACAAGTACCGTCCTCTAAGAAATTTTTCCGGTAAGGAAGATTCAATTAGTATTTGGATAAGTCATCGTCAAAAGTCTTTACAGTAATTTGAATGCCGTAATCGACTTGAATACGTTAAAAGAATAAAAGAAAAAACTGTCTCCTTTTATATGCAGATAGAATTGTCATGTTTCTCATTGTCCCTCCATTATGGAAAATAAAAAAACAGTTATTTTTCTTTTAAAAAAATATAACATAAAAAAAAAAAAATTCTAAAATATATATATATATATATATATATATATATATATATATATATATACACACACATGACAGACGTCCACAAATAGGAAAGACGGCGAGACAGACATCCTCAACCTCTAATATGTGTAATGTGTGTAAATATAAATTTTGGAAAGTGCTGTGGTGCCGAATGGAAAAATATTTGGCACCTAAAGAATGGAGATAAACGAATGAAAAATTACCACATGTAATAAAGTAACCTGCTATTGTAGGTTATCAGATTTTTTAAATTTTTTTTAAAAATTAAATGGAATGGACGAATGAGAGCTTGCCACGTCACCCAGTCAAGTGACCGGTTACCCGTCAAACTGGTCAACACACCTTTGTTTACAATGTTTTTTTTCTACAAGTAACTTTGGTAGTTTTAATGGTAAAATTATGACAAAATTTGAATAAATAAATAGTAAATGTTGAATATTACTAGTTTATTTTATAATCTTCCCATTTTTACTTTGAAAGTTACTATTTTTATCATGAATATTAAAATTCTATAAAATAGTAAATTTAGACACAACAATGGTGAATTTAAGGATAAAAATAGTAATGTATTTTATAAAAATGGTAAATGTGGTGAAAAATAAAACTTAGTATTTTAAAATAAAATATATCAAATTAAATTATAAATTTATCATTTTTATCTCTGTTTTAATAAAATGATAAATGGTAAGTTTAGTATCAAATTCGGTAATTTTATTTACATTGTTTGTAACCTTTGTTAAACAATTAGTAACTTTTGTACAGAAGAAATATCACTATATAAATACTCAAACTCGAACAAATCTTACCATTTTAGGTTGAATTTTACTATTCTGTAAATTGGTAGATTTTTCACATACTTTGGTAATTTTTTAAAATGAAATTAATAGTTTTGATGAATTAATTGGAGTTACATTTTTTTTTTTAAGTTGTATTGTTCCAAGATTATTTTCTTTTTATAAGAATAAGAATACTTTTTTTAACGATAATGAGAAAAATATTAAAAAATGGGATGTGCTATGGTGCCGAATGGGTAAAATTTCGGCACCTAAAAATTAGATATAAGCGAATAAAAAATTGACACGTGGAACAAAGTAACCTGCCATTGCAGGTTTTCGGGTTTTTTTTTTTTTTAAACAAGATTAAATAAATGAAATGGACGAATAAGAGCTTACCACGTCATCCAATCAATTGACCGGTTACCTGTCAAACAGGTCAACACACTTTTGTTTACCAATTGTTTTTAGTATTAGTAATTTTTTTATTTTTAATGGTAAAATTAAAACAAAATATTGTAAATTTTAATGCATACCTAGTAAATGTTGAATATTACTACTTTATTTTATAATCTTACCATTTTTAATTTGCAACTTACTATTTCTATCATTAATATTCATATTATATAAAATAGTAAATTTATTATTAATTTAGGAATATTAAATAATATTTTTTAAGGAAAGTGCTGTGGTGCCGAATGGAAAAATATTCGGCACCTAAAGAATGGAGATTGATGAATCTAAAGAATGGAGATAAACGAATGAAAAATTGCCACATGTAATAAAGTAACCTGCTATTGTAGGTTATCAGGTTTTTTTTTAAAAAAAATTAATTAAATGGAATGGACGAATGAGAGCTTGCCACATCACTCAGTCAAGTGACCGGTTACCTGTCAAACTAGTCAACACACTTTTGTTTACAATGTTTTTTTTTTCTACAAGTAACTTTGGTAGTTTTAATGGTAAAATTATGACAAAATTTGAATAAATAAATAGTAAATGTTGAATATTAATAGTTTATTTTATAATCTTCCCATTTTTACTTTGAAAGTTACTATTTTTATCATAAATATTTATATTCTATAAAATAGTAAATTTAGACACAACAATGGTGAATTTAAGGACAAAAATAGTAATGTATTTTATAAAAATGGTAAATGTGGTGAAAAATAAACTTAGTATTTTAAAATAAAATATGTCAAATTAAATTATAATTTTACCATTTTTATCTCTGTTTTAATAAAATGATAAATGGTAAGTTTAGTATCAAATTCGGTAATTTTATTTACATTGTTTGTAACATTTATTAAACAATTAGTAACTTTTGTAAAGAATAAATATCACTATATAAATACTCAAACTCGAACAAATCTTATCATTTTAGGTTGAATTTTACTATTCTGTAAATTGGTAGATTTTTCACATACTTTGGTAATTTTTTAAAATGAAATTAATAGTTTTGATGAATTAATTGGAGTTATTTTTTTTTAAGTTGTATTGTTACAAGATTATTTTCTTTTTATAAGAATAAGAATACTTTTTTTAACGATAATGAGAAAAATATTAAAAAATATTATTTAATATTCCTAAATTAATAATAAATTTACTATTTTATATAATATGAATATTAATGATAGAAATAGTAAGTTGCAAATTAAAAATGGTAAGATTATAAAATAAAGTAGTAATATTCAACATTTACTAGTTATGTATTAAAATTTACAATTTTTTGTTTTAATTTTACCATTAAAAATACAAAAATTACTAATATTAAAAAAAATTGGTAAACAAAAGTGTGTTGACCTGTTTGACAGGTAACCGGTCAATTGACTGGATGACGTGGCAAGCTCTATTCGTCCATTTCATTTATTTAATTTTTTTTTTTTTAAAAAAAAAGCCTGAAAACCTGCAATAGCAGGTTACTTTGTTCCACGTATCAATTTTTTATTCGCTTATATCTAATCTTTAGGTGCCGAAATTTTACCCATTCGGCACCACAGCACATCCCATAAATTTATTGATTGCCTGAAAAAATCAAATTTGTTGTCTCGGACTTTCTGTACTCACTAAGTTTTGGCAGCAATTTGTGACTAACAATATTAAACCAAATCTAGAAGTTTGAAAAGTAGCAACAATATTTTCTACATTTTGAAACGCGTTGAGACTAACAATGTTAAACCAAATCTAGAAGTTTGAAAAGTAGCAACAATATTTTCAACATTTAGAAACGTGTTCCGGTGCATTTCGGCTGCTGAAAATGTATAAATACCACTCCCTTGATATCATTTTTTTTTAAATTATAATATTCAATCATAAAGATTAAATAAAAATGAAGACCTCAAGACAAGTATTTCTCTTCTTCCTTGTTTTAACATTTTCAGCAAACTTTTTGCTTTCTTCAGCACAAATTAATGTCACTACTCCTGTGCTTGACACCACCGGTCAGGAGCTCCGGCGCGGTCTCAGCTACAACGTCCTACCAGCCGACGGCGGAAATGGCGGCGTATCACTAGACAGCAATAGAGGTGCACCCTGCCCTTTTCTGATTACCCAAGCTCCCTTTGAGGAAAACAACGGAATCCCTCTAGGGTTTTCACCTATAAACCCTAATGATACCGTTATCCGATTAAGCACTGATTTAAGCATCAACGTCACCTCTAATCAAACAACAAGTTGTCCTCAATCAAATGTTTGGATGCTTAATATTACCGAATCATTTCCATTATTCGTTACCCTTGGTGGAGTTGAAGGAAACCTAACTAGCTTGTTTAAGATAGAGAGTTATGAAGGTGCATACCAAATACAATATTGCCCTAGTTCATCTTCTTGTCCTCCTGGTGTTTTCTGTAGTGTTCTATGTGGAAATGTTGGGATTTTACTCTCAGGGGGACATCGACGTTTGGCTTTCAATCAACCACAACCTTTGAAGATTGTTTTCCAGAGGGCTTAGTTAACAATGGAATAAAGTGATTATGCAAGGAAAAATGGAGTGATAATGTCAATAAAACTTTTATAGAATTCATGTGTTTGATTCTTTTTTTTTCCCCTTTGTGTATTTCTTCCGCTCAATAATATTGCTACCAACTACGACTCTTTTTTTTTTTTTTTTTTTTTTAAGTTATCAGAGTTTGATACTTATTTCTTAAACTATAAATCAGACAGTCGGTATTCAGTCTCTTACTTTCTTTCTTTTTTTATTTTTTTGTTCTACCCGTTTGAGGCATCCGGTATCCACCGACAACGTGGTGACTACATCCGGACTCGGTCTCACGGTTGGCCCGCAGCATTAACGCTCAACGGGGGAGAGCCTAACCCATACTGCTCTTAAACGGCGCTCTCAACCACGAAAAATTCCACAAGAGTCGAATTTCACTAGAGGGAATCGAACCCAACCTCGTTAACGGCGTCAGTTTAAACAGTCTCTTACTTGAGTAGCTATCAACTACAACTTAAAGGGCAAAATCGTCAGTTCATAGAATGTAAAAACCACCCAAGGAAAAACCGACCCATACGACCCGATGAGTCCGACCCGCATACTTAGTATATAAACAAAAACCCTAGTTAGTCGATTCCGATCGTCCTGCCCGCTCTCCTCCTCTCCTCCGCCGTTTCCCAGTTCCTCTCCTATCCTTCCTCCAGCTCCGGTGATGATCTTCTTTGTCACGAAGATTATTGATTTCTCTGGGTAGATCAATTTGATTAGGAGAATAAAAAACACTTGGAACAGTGAAGATTAGCACAATCAGCCAATCTGGGGCTACCCATATTAGGTACTTCCATCCCAACTTCATTGCAGAAATTCCAAGCTTCCAATGCAAATCTTAAATTAGGGTTCTTCATTCCAAGATCTCCAATTGCTGAAATATGTGAAATTGAGGTCCCTGCTACCCCTGAAACTAGCTAGCCCATGTCACCATAACTGGTGTGCACCAGCAGCTCAAGAACACAAAAAAAATTGAAAATGTTCATTAAAATGTTTTGCCGCTCATTACATAATTTTGGCTCCGCCAATTGCCAGAGTCAACACACTAGCTACATGTTGTTATTTGCAGTGGTTCATTAAACGCTTGCAACTAACAAATTAAATGGGGTGAAGCCAAGCCACACATCCTGCGCCTTTTTCTTTTCTTTTTTTCAAAAACTTCTACCCGGATTATCCTTTGTCCAAGATGTTCTTAGTGCAACCGGTTTACGATTTTTACATTGCCAAAAATTGGGTAGATTAGTGAAGGTTTTAAAGGATTTTGAACTTCTTGAGCTTGAAGAGGACATCTAATTTGGTGGAGAATCTAATTTTTTCTGCAAGAAAGAGGTTCAATCTCCTTAAAATCGGATGTGGAAGAAGGAAGAAGATGAAGATTAGGTTTTTATTTAGTTTAGGGGAAAACCCATTTAGTTACTGACGATTTTGCCCTTTAAATCGGTGGCACATGGCATTTTTTATAAGAAAATTGGCCTGAATCTTTATTTTTCCAAACAGAGCAGGCCCGTAAAATATTCATGTACACGTGGACTCTTTTTTTTTTTGTTTGTCTATTTATAGAAAAGCATAAATAGTTGATGTACATCTACAACGTTTTTCTCATATTCCTTAATATAAGACTTAAAATATGTAACAAAAATTAAGAAAAATAAAAAATTAAGATATTTTTTTATTAAAATATCAATATTACTCTGTTAAATAAAATCGGTGTTATAAAAATTCCATTTAAAAAGTAATATAAATATTTTAACAAATAAAATGACTTATTTTATACTTCATTAATTTTCTCTCCATACCCTGAAATTCTTTAATACATAATTTGCCAATATTATATTAAGGAATGTAGTTAGCAACTTACCCCAAAAAAACTACCGTCCGGTTCCTATGTGGAACAGTCCTTTTTCCGCACCTGCGAAACAACTGTTTGAACGGGCCATATTGGAGAGAGAAAAGTAAAAGTTGCTGCTGACTTAAAAAATAATTTTAAAAAAAAAAATTTCTCACTCTAGATCTGAACCGTTAAAAAATTTAATCCGACGGCTGGAAGAGTGTCCCGCAGGTGCGGAACAAAAGGACGTTCCGCATAGGAGCCAGGAGCAAAAAACTAGGGGACGAAATATTCCATTTCCATCTAATAGCAAAGTTTCCCGCTGCATTCTTCAACTAACCAGGTCCGCCCCCCCCACCCAAGCCCTCCCACTGATGTTCTTCCTCTGCTTTACATTCCCCAGGCTTTGATGCAGAAAAACCATAGTCTTCAATTTTAATGGCAGAAAAACCATAAAAAAAACCTTATTTCTCAACAAGTCCAAAATAAAACCTTGAAGAATTGCTCAAGAAATCGTACCAGTTTCTCTCCAGCCCAAGTGATCAAAATCTCAAGAAATGAAGAAAAATAGCAAATTTCAGTCGTGTTCTTCCAATTTCTTCTGGGTTAGTTTCATTTGCTTCTTTCTCCTCACTTCATCATCTTCTGTTCCATTTTTTCTTGGAAACAATGTGACCCTTTTTGGAGATGCTTCAATTGATAATAAATCAATTAAACTCACTCAAACGCACATCTGCGGTTCTTCATCATCATCCACTTCTCTTTCTAGTGTGGGAAGAGCCTTTTATATAAACCCAATTCGATTTCTTGATTCATCAACCAATTCCACTGCTTCATTCTCTTGTAGCTTCTCATTTATCATTCTTTCAACCCCTTCTTGTCAATTTGGAGATGGGTTTACATTTCTGATCACTTCCAACATGAATTCTTTAACCATTGATGAAGGTTGTATGGGTCTACCCGAGGAGGCCAATGATCAAGATTCGTTTGTTGCAATTGAGTTCGATACTAGTTATAATTCGGATTTGGATGACATTAATGGGAATCACATTGGGGTTAATGTGAATCAGATTAAGTCTTTGGCTTCAGTTGATGTTGTTTCAAGAGGGATTGATCTTAAAGGAGGCAAAGAAATTACTACTTGGATTGAATATCGGCATTCCGAAAAGATTATCAGAGTTTGGGTTGGTTATTCTCCTCTGGTTAGGCCATTGAATCCTATTCTTGTTACTCGGATTGATCTTTCAATGCATTTTAAAGAGTTTATGCATGTGGGTTTTAGTGGCTCTAATGGAAAAGGCTCTGCGATTCATAGTGTTCATAGTTGGAGATTTAAAACTTTTTGGTCTCGATCTTTTGTCACGATTCCAATTAATATGGTTGAAGAAGAGGAATGTTTAATGTGTTTCCCGGGAGACATTAGTCGTAATGATAATCATAAGATGAAAATCAAACCTGTAATGATTTATGTTTTAGCAGGTTCTGGTTTGTTCTTAGTTGTTGTAATTGCAGTCATGGTGTTTGTTTGTTTGTCTGTGAGAAGGAAGAAAAAATATGCTAGACGCCGTTCTCAGGTTGTTAGGTTTAATCGGAGTAAAGTTCCTAGATACTTGTCATTGAGTGAGATTAGGGAAGCTACAAAGGGGTTTAATCAGGAGAAGATTATTGGAGAAGGGGCTTCAGCTGTGGTTTACGAAGGCGAAATCCCATCTTGTGGTTCGGTGGCTGTGAAAAGATTCAATCAAGAAAAACGGAAAATTGGCCTTCCACAGAACTCATTTGATAGAGTTACTAGAGTACCATTTGATAATGAATTTGCAACAATGGTGGGGTGTTTAAGACACAGGAATTTAGTGCAGTTAAAGGGATGGTGCTGTGAAAGAAATGAGCTTGTCTTGGTTTATGAGTACATGGCTAACGGAAGCCTTGACAACATCTTACATAGGCATACCCGAATTACAAAGGTTCTTACATTGGGAAAGAAGGCAAAATATTCTCCTCGGTGTAGCCTCAGCTCTCATCTATCTCCATGAAGAATGCATAAACCAGATAATCCATAGAGATGTCAAGACTTGTAACATATTGCTTGATGAGGAATTCAATGCCAAGCTTGGTGATTTTGGTTTAGCAGAAGTTTATGAACACAGTCCCACAAACAGAGATGCCACATTACCAACCGGAACAATGGGATATTTAGCTCCTGAGTATGCCTTTTCTGGTGTTCCTACTGTGAAAACCGATGTTTATAGCTTTGGCGTAGTGGTATTGGAGGTAGCATCTGGGAGAAGGCCCGTTGAGGATGATGTTTTGCTTACTGATATGGTTTGGGAGTTGTGGGAGATGGGAATCATAACTGAGGCTGCTGATCCTAGACTAATGCGCCGTTTTAACAAAGCAGAGATGCAAAAGGTGCTGATGGTGGGGTTATGGTGTGCTCATCCTGATCACGAGAAGAGGCCTAATATGAGAGAAGCTGCACGGATGCTTCAAGGCGAAATTGATGTCCCCCGGTTGCCTCAAAAGAAGCCAGTAGTGAGGATTCAATCCGTTTTGCCAGAAGGTTGTGATGAAATAATGAATCCTGGTGAAGATTTGGACTGCACGCCATGGTCTACCCCTAGAACTCAATTCAGCAAGGCCTAGATGATGATCAGTTGATAAACCGTTGCTGTAAGAAATGTTTCATACCTTTCTTTTAGCTTTCAGATGTTGTTAGTACTTGATATTGTGGTTCAAATTTACTGAATATACCGAGAACGATTCTTAATATGATATTTACTGCCTGTTACATCAAGTTAGTATGTTTTTTTTTTATCATATCTACCGAAATGTTTAGTAAGACCTAGATGGATGATCATTAGCTGAAATGTTTAGAAAACAGTAGATAAAATTTCACTGTAGATATGCTACTTAATTACCTTGATATTGTGGATTACTATTTACTGAATATACAATTCTTGATATCATATTTACTGCTTTTTAGATCAAGTTAGTGTGCACTTTAACATTATTAATCAAACAAATTCATGGTACAACGATGTGTTAGCAGACTTCATTTTTTTTGTTTTACCCATAAAAAAAAGACTTCATTTTTGTTCAATTAATGGGATTAGCTCTGAATGTTTAGTGGAACAGTTTAGTAGAAATTTTATCAAAAGGTTTTTAGAGGAAAAGTGAATATTCAATCATGATATTAACAAGTTACAAAGAGTGGAGGAAATTAGGATAATTTCTTAGCCAAAAGTTAAACTTTGGACTTCATAATTTTTCTTTCAATATTAAACTTTAAGCCTCACAAATTTTTATTTTTCTTATTTTAAAAAAATTACCAATCCATGTACACCCTAGATATAAACTATATTTACTTTTAAGAAGAAAAAAAAAATTGACAATCATTGTTTCTGGGTTTTTTGTGCTTTTTCCTTTTATTTTTTTGGATGATGATGATCTTGCCTTTTTTTTTTTTTTTTTGCCAAGTAAAATGTTAACCATTAGATGAATCCACAACATGATTAGAATTACAAAAAGTTTCTCACCTATCACAAAATACCGAAGGAGGTAACAGCGTCGGATCAAGACGTCCACTCACAGAATTGGACTTTGCCCAATTAGCAATTCTATGAGCAACAAAATTAACAGATCTCATAGCAAATTGGATTTTCCAAAACTTAAACTCTACAAGCAAAGCCTTACCCAGATTTACATGGTCTAAGCCAGTCCAATGACTATACTCCGAGTAGCCTTTTAGACTTCTAATCACATTTACACAATCCCCTTCAAGGATACTATATTCCAAATTCAATAATTTCAGCTTATCCATTGTCAGAATAGCAGCTTGTGCTTCAGCTTTAAAGGGAGATCTTGCCTTAAATCTATTGATTCAAACACCCAAAATTTTTCCTAACTCATTTCTGATAAGGAAAGCACTAATTGCATTGTCATCCTTGATAAATCCCGCATCGAAATTAACCTTGATATAGTCTTTAGGCGGCATCTTCCATAAAATCACACTTTCATTTGCACATCTCTTGAGCTTCCTCACAGTAGATGCCTCCCAGTAGTCATTTGATTTCCTCTCAATTTGTACCAACACATCTTCAATCTTCTTTACTTGATTCCCATGTAAAATGTCATTTTTGTGCATCCATATCTACTCCACACATACTGCAAAAAAATTAATAAACTCAGATCGCATATTTTTAGCAATAGGAAAATTACTAGAATTATGACTAACTTCCCTGATAAAGGCATGTATGCTCCAATTATCAAAGTCCTCCATATTGAATTTCCACTTAGAATTGATCCAAACAGCTTTAGTAAAATGACATCTAATAAAAAGATTTTCCAAAGATTCATCTTCCAAATTGCAAATTAAGCATCCCAAATCCGAGATCCTAAGGCGAGCATTAAGTCTATCTCGGGTAGGCAAAGCCTTACACAAGATCTTCCAAATTAATTGTTTATGCCTATTGTGCAACTCGGCATGCCATAACAGCTTCCAATAGTCGCTATTAATCTGCGACGCCAAGTTAAATCTCTCACGGTTTACTGATCTGTAAGCAGATTTAACAGTAAATTGCCCTGTCGAAGAGGGCAACCATACCAGAGAGTCCTGATTCCTAGAAGGAATGATTTTAAGGATGGCTTCAGCCGTATCACAGTCAAAACTTTGGAGAATCAAACTCCTATTCCAAGTGTTACTCACAGTCAACAGATCCTTGACCATAACCACCGAATTCACATTTCTCTGATCCTGAGATACCCTGCATCCTTCCAACAAATCTTATCTGAGAACTTGTACTATACTCTTTTTAACTGATTGTTTTCGTCATTTCTTGTTAAATAGCATCTCTAAGTCAAAGGGATCTAAGAATTTGCTTCATTTTCTTCTTCCAACTAAAATTCCAGATTTGTAGCTTGGGTGCTTGGTTCAAGCTCTGGGTCTTCAAGATTTTGGCTTAGATCTAGCTACAAGGATTGAATTTAGCTTAAAGTTTGTACATTTATGTGTTTCAATTTATAGTAAGGCCATATTTTGTATCCTAAAATGAGTGAAATTGAAGGCTAAGGCTTCCATTAATCTCGAGGAACTTTGATTAAAGATGATGGTTTGTTGAGAATCCCACGTCGGTAATTTTTGAGGGATTGAGTTAAGCCCGAATTCATTTTTAACATAGTTGTTTCTGTAAGAGATTTGAGATTTGAGATTTGCATAGCTGGTGTGTGGCGGTAGTGATTATGTACGACAGTGGTTGTTCAAGAATGATTGAGAAGTGGCAGTGGAGGTGGTGAGTGTAGTGAGAAGAAGAAGCGAGTCGGCTAGGGTGCAGAACACCCTATAGTCCAGCATGTGCTGAAGAACACACCAGCCATTGGATGAAAAGAACTTACATCTATGGGCCAGAAAGACAGCTTCATTTAATAGGGGAAATTAGGGTTGTCGCACTGGATCAGAGGCACGGATAACCCAATGCGCGACGGTTCCCAACGCACACTGTTCATCTTCTTGCTCTTTTCTCACAATTCAGCCGCCCAAAATTTCACTATTCTAAATTTTGAAAACGGCTACCACGATTCTCACCATCTTCCATAACTGTTACCCTACGATTTCAACCATTAATCCATAACTGATCTCCATTAAACTATATTATAACCTTCATCCATCAAATTCATCATTTTGTAACCCTGCAAAAAAAAATTTAAAAAAAAAAAACCCAGATCTAATAGCTATTCTGTTCTGAATCCATACTAAATGGACACCCAAAAACAAATAGTTCAAGTTTCAACTAGGTATAAACATGTAGTTGACATCAACAAGAAGATTGTGGAAAATAAATCTTTCAAAAATGGCAGCCAAGAATCAAATAGTGCAGGTCTATTACGATTATAAACATTGGGTTGACATGAATAAAAATATTATAGAAAATAAAGCCATGTTAAAACCCCCCACAGATCTAAAGACCAATTTTTATTATGCACTTTGTGTTGGTAAGTTTTTTTCCAGTTGTAATTTGTTTCCTAAAAGTTATATATTATGTGTCTAAAAAATGTTATATGTTTTTCTAACAGATGTGAAAGTGGAGCTTACAGCTATTAGACACACATCTTACAACTGTAAAAATTGGACTTTACAACTGTAAGATGTGTGTCTAATAGCTTTAAGAAACATATTCTCTAACAGTTGTAAGATACACAACTAACATTTGTTAAAAAAACTTAACTAACGGTTGTAAATGAACATTAAATATTCCATCTTTCTATTAGGGATATCCATGGTTGCAACCCATAAAACTTGGATCAGAAAACTTATGTTAAACAAAAGCTCTTTGGAGAGAAATGAAATCGGAATATGGAGATACATTAGATCTAAAAATGGAGATAGTGGAGAACATAGTGTACTCCGCTCTATTTTAGGGATTTATCCATAGTTGCAAACCATAAATCTTGAACCCAAAAAAATATGGTGATTTCCAACTGTTTATAATGGAATTCTCCATTGTAGGAAACCATAAAAATTGGAAAATAAAAAATAAAAGAGGAAGACCGAAATTGGGCAAAAAATAATTTGGGGATTTTTTTTGGATCTGGAAACTTCAAAATAGGGATAATCACGCGGCCTGGTAAGCATGATGCCAAATTTGATGGATGATTCCGAGATTTTTGAGCAAAAAAAAAACGGTTGGGGAGTAGAAAGAATTTTCTGAAAATTCCAAAAATATTTACTGGGCATGAAACAACGAAGAAAATAAGGGGATTGGGTGTGGACGGCTATTTTGACAGCAGGATGAACATCAGCCAATAGATCTAAACCCTACACATCTAACGGTTGTAAAGGCGTTCAGCAGGTGCTGAAAAAAACCATGTTCAGCATAGTAACCTTAGACGAAGATGAAGACAGTCCGGCTTCTATGCGGAACAGCCAAAATTCCACATGTGCGGAACACTGATCTAGCCGGTGATTCATTTTCCAGATGGATCGACGGCTGCGATTTAAAAGAGGGTTAAAAGGGTACACATGTAATTCAAAAATTAAAAAAAAAAAAAAAAAAAAGGCAACACGCGACCATCACATCGGTTGGGTTACCAAGGTGAGAGAAACGGCCGAAAAGACGCCTTTTTCCCACCACCATCTTCTTCATTCTTCTACTCATTTCTTTACCAAAACACATATTCTCTCTGCAAAAATATATATTCTTCATCTTGTTTCTTCTTCTTCTTTTGCAAAAAAAATGATTGTTCATCTTCTTCTCCAAAAAGCTTTACGAACTCTACCAAATTTTTTTAAAAAAAATGACAACATCTATATCTGAAGATACATCCAAGAGACAAAAATGGGAATTTCTCTGTTCCACACCGAAAATAATATCTTTAAATCAAACATTGTTGGGAAATCGAGCAATGAATATACAAAAGCTCAATCTTTTGAAGAGTGCTGGCATTTTGGGATTTACACATATCAAACTCGATGGTTTAAACGAAGAATGACTGAAATATGCCATTAGTTCAGATGCATCAGACTTGGAGACGGACATAAGTTAACTATAACCGGAGAAGACGTACATGCATAGGGTATATGGTGTGCCTATGGTGATTAAACCTGTACCTTCCCATAAAGAACTTGAAAAAAGATCCCCCATAGCAAAGGTGAATATGTTCTCTAACAGATTTTTGTCCATGAAATATTCCATTAAGGGCTATGTAGATGAGGATATAATATATGACCCTCTTACATTAGAAGAAGATATGAACCCTAGAAGATGGGCAACTTTATACGGCCTGTATATCTTGAGTCCTCTTTTCATTGCGAACAACAGTGGAATGGTTAGTCTGAGATTTACGTTACTGTTTGAAGATTGCAAAGAATACAACTGGGCAGTCTTTATTGCTAATTTTGTGCATGGGGCACTTGATGTTTACCATCCGAAGGCGGTTGCCGGAACGCTTCAAACTTACAGGATTCCGGAAGACATGCACTTTCTAATGGTATGGTTGTTATTTAATAGTGAACACATGTTTTTTTCTTCAGTGAACACGTGTTTTTGTGCAATGAACACATGTTTTTTTACAGTGAAACACATGTTTTTGTATAGTGAACACATGTTTTTTTGCACTTAACACATGTTTTGTATTTTGTGAACACATGTTTTTGTGAAGTGAACACATGATTTTGTCCACTGAACACATTTTTTTGTATTCTGTGAACACATGTTTTTGTGAAGTGAACACACGTTTTTGTGAAGTGAACACATGGTTTTGTCCACTGAAAACATGTTTTTGTATTCTGTGAACTCATGTTTTTGTGCAGTGAACACATGGTTTTGTCTAGTGAACACATATTTTTGTGTAGTGAACACATATTTTTTATTAGTGAACACTTGTTTTTTATTAATGAACACATTTTTTTGATTAGTGAACATCTGTTTTTGATTAGTCAACATCTGTTATGTTATTATGAACACTTCAATTGCTTTTTCAGGTGCATTCTTTGGATTTCGTAACAGGAAACCATCTAGATGTTGATGCCCTAAGTTGTGCGCTGTGGGATGTTGAAAATATGAAGAGTATGTTCAGTGTGCTATTCCCCGAAGGGAAATTCGATAATGCTGGGGAAGCAATCCTTCTGGCCACCAGCGAACAGTGCCGAAAAAGACAAAAGTTAAGAGAACTTTTGGCTCAAAGAAGAAGGTTGACCAAGGAAATTTTCAAAAGGCGAAGTTTGCTAGTGGAAATAAACAAGGAAATTAGTGAGTTGAGGGGTTTTGTAAAGGACGATCAGTTGAAGTAATTAGACAATGGTGCACCGATTGGGCAGTGGCCTGAGAATGTCAAGAGGGGTAGACGAGCCCAGAAGAGGAGGAGGTTTCAGGTGGATGATGATGGGAGTGGCAATTCTATGGATGCTGATGATGCTGGGGATGATATGCCTGTTGAAAGTGCAGAAGAAGAGTCTGATTTCCAGGTTTTAAATGAAAGAGAAATCACAGATGAATTAACTGAACTAGCCTAATTTTTGGTTAGTCGCGGGGCCGACGAAGATATTCGTGAGGTACTCAACTATTACAAGGATGTAAGTTCATACATTAATTACTTTAAACGTGTTTTTAAGTTAGGAAAATTTGTTTTCATTTGTAGAACAGTTGTTCTGCCATTAAGAACATGTGTTCTTACTCTCATGATAGATATTCTCAAATTGAAATTCCTATTCTGAATTTAAGAACACATGTTCTTCTGCAGTGAACACATGTTCTTGTATTTTGAACACATGTTCACTAATTAAAACTTTTATCTACTGAATCAAAATGAAGAAGAGGAGAATGATTTTGGTCAAGGGGACATCATGATGCAAAATTTGGAATCCCAGCCCCAAAATCAAGAAAACATTATTGAAAGAGAAGATATGATAAGAGAGACTCATGCACATGTCGTGAAGAGTGAGATAGTGGAGGGGCCTACACATGCTGTGAGGATTGAGATAGAAAAGACTCATACACAGTCTGTGAGGAGTGAGGAGAACGAAGATACGGGGAAAAGGGACTTAGTGATGCAAAATTTGGAAACCCATTCCCCAAATCAAGCAAAAAATATTGAAGAGACTCCAGTACTAACGGATGAGTTAATTCAAGTGAGTGCAGATCCTAAATCGAGGATTGAAGAAAAGATAGTGATTGAAGAGGAGGCTGGAAAATTGACACCAACAGTTGGTGTTGCTATGATTCCTATTGAAGTCTGCTCAGACTTGGACAACAGTTCTGTTGGCCCCAAAACTAAGCAGTTGGTCCAGCGGAAAAGGTAAGTGAAGCCCAACAGGTCCATCCTCAATTCCCCGTTCATTACACATAATAAAGATGATGTTAGTCTGACGGAGAATGAGATTGCGTTGGTAGAATTTGCTTGGAGCGGGGAAGATCCGTAAGTTTCTTTAACTATTTATCTTAAATGATTTTGGTATGTGAACACATGTTCTTGTATTCTAAACACATGTATGTTCTTGTGCAGTGAACATATGTTCTTATGCATTGAACACCTGTTATTGTTTTTTGAAAAGTCGGTTTGTATTTCAGAAAACTTGTTATGTTTGATTTTGGTTGCGGATTGTTGAGGAGGAATGATATGAGGACTTGTATGCCTGGGGAAGAACTTGTCGATGATGTAGTTAATGCATTTGCCCACATTCTAAATGTTGAAGAAATTGAGGTTACAAATGGGCAAATGAAGAAATTTTATTTTACAACTTTTATAACGGTATGTCTGGGGGCTTGCTATATATTTATGTCTGTGAACTAAATAAACGATAATTAATTTTGAATTCTATTTGTCTTTTGTAGAGTGCCGCGACAGGTCTATAGGAAGGAAAATTAGCCGGTAAGCCTTTATCAAAAGTATCTGAAATGGCCAAGTTAGTCGAAGAACAGGTCATTGCAGGTATTGATTATTTGCCAAAGGAAGAGGGCATGGATAGCTGGGATCCGACAAGTGTTGAAGTAAGGACACATTTTTCTTGTCAAACAACACATGTTCTTGTGCAGTGAACACCTGTTATGTTTCAATACTTGCACTTTTTTTTTTGAATCAGTTCTTTCTCCCCATCGTTTACGGCAGATACTTCTGGGTATATGTGGTGGATATTAAAGCTAAAGAATTGTATATTCTTAATAGCTTGGTTGTCGATGACGCGGTAAACAAGTCCAAGTACATTCTTCTGGGTACTGTTGTGTTAGCTCATGTGGGGGCCTGGCTGAGGAATAAATTAAAGCCGAAGTACATCAAAAATTTTAAAATCAAACACGGTCAGGTTCTCATCCAACTTTCTGATAAAAAGAACTGACGTGGGGTGTGTGTCTGCAATGTGATGGAGCATTGAGTTGGACATATTCCTCAAAGATATTTTTCAACCTGGACTACTGCGTCACATTTAATTGCTTTAAGGAAGAAGTTGGTGGCTCGCATTTTGGGACACCTACTCAACAAATTTGCAGTAGGTATTATGGAGAAATCACAACGGTACCAGTCTAACAAAGGCAATTGAATGAAGATGGTTGTAATTTTATTGTTCTTTTGGTATTGTTAACTAGAATATTATTTTAATTATGGTATTGTTAACTTTGAAAATTTTGTAAAGCATATTTTAATTATGTGTTCAGTCGACAAATACATGTGTTCAGTAGACCAAAACATGTGTTCAGTAGCAAAAACATTTGTTCAGTCGACAAATACATGTGTTCAGTAGACCAAAAAAATGTGTTCAGTAGACAAAATATTTTTTCAGTTTGCCAATATTACATTCTATTTATTAAAGTGCTAGTCGAATGGTTTCTTCATAAATAAAGGAATGGTCCACTGCTTCTTGTTGTCTTTGCTTAATATGTTTTGTCCTTGTCTTTTGTCTTTTTATCTCCACAACTCTCTTTAACATCTTCATTGATCTATTTAGGTCTGTCCTTTTATTCAGCTCTATCCGTGTAGGTTGAACTCCACTTTCACATACATGTCGGGTAATGTCTGCATATAAAATAGATAAGGAAGTTAAAATAAGTTGGTATTGTAACCCCATATAATCCTTTAACATGGATCACAATTGGTTTACCCTGATACATAGATTAGGTAATGTGGGCCGATATTCCGTCAAGCATGAATATCCAGTTTTCCATGCGGATATGAACATATATCCATGTTTGACTGAGTAGCTATCCACTCACCCCCCACGAATAGGTATTCATGCTTACCGGGAGTTATATGTGCCCGATTGGATCCGATATCTGCGAGTAGCATATTTACACGCTTGCACAAATCATCGAATGACCGATCAACATATTCATATGCAACATCACTTCCACATACAGTTGTTACAAGTAATGCTATTTTTTCCACACAGTTCTTGATAACGTTCGCTATATTCTTTCGGTGCTTTGCTACCACCACTAAGACAGCTTAAGTCTACTCTGCTCTTCACATTTTTTCCACCTCTTCATCACGTAGTGTGATGGAAACTCTCTCAGTTTTGTGTGTACTCCTCCGCAAGATCTTAGAAGTTCCATAACTCTAAGGGCATGTCGGCAATGCAAACCTAGTATTTCAAACAATCGACATGTACATTCTACAATTGCTTTTTCTGGATCAACCATTACAATCCTCTCGTCAAGCTTTGATATCGTACCAAAAAGATAAACATTCTTGTACACAAGGTATGCATATTTACTACCACTGTTTTTGAAGGACATGGATCTAACAAGTACTCCATAGACCGATGATAATGCACACAAGCAAACATGTGTTAATGGTAAGACAAATGTGTTCTTGATAAGAGAACACGTGCTCTTGTTAACAGAATATGTGTTCTTTGTAACAGAACATGTGTTCTCAGAAATAGAACACCCATTTTCAATAACAAAATACCTGTTAAGAGTATTATAATACCTGTTCTTGCCACATTGCAAAAATATTAAGAGTATAATGTGTGGCAGCACTATTAGCCAAAAGGCTATGTGGAGTATTGTTGTTAGAAAACTTGTTCATAACTTCAAATTTACGTTGAAATTCTGCAGTTCGTCTATCGTTCAACATCCTGTTGAAGTGAGTGAAGAACTGGAAAAGATTGTGGTCAGCCTTGAGATATCCTCTAAGAACACTGTTGTTGGACTCGCTCAACTGTGTTGATCAAATGCCAGGGTGAAATGTTTCTTAACCCATGCGAATGACCATTGTTCTCGAAACCCATGGATCATTTTGACCCAAGAATGCACTACATCTTTTTTATTAGATTTATCTTTAACAACACACTCCTTCTCGAGCTTTACCGACACGTAGTCAAACTCATTTCCGTCATCAACATTATACATTGCATTAAAAAAATGCTCTCTAACTTCTGCCGTCCATATGGAGCTCAGGTTCTCTACAACATTTTCCTTAATGGGCCATGTGCACAAGCAATGGAATAAATCAGGGAACTCAGACTTTATTGCTGTCACCATTGCAGCGTCATGGTCGATAAAAAAAGATTGAGGGGCTTTCCCGAACATGCATTTTAGATATGACTTGAAAAGCCATTTGAACGAAGGGATTGTCTCATCATACAGTAGTGCAGCCCCAAATATGCACGAATTGTGGTGATGGTTGAAACCAACAAATAACACTGAAACGAAAGTGTTTTAAGTTATTTTAAAATAACAGTGCGAAAGAACAGGTGTTCCATGACCGAGAACATGCGTTCTCTATCAGCGAACATGTGTTCCCTGACAGAGAACATGTGTTCTCTATCAGCGAACCGGTGTTTTCAGAAACATGTTGTCTGAACAACTTATCATAATACCTATAGTCTGAAATTGTTGGTATCAAAGGTCACTACATCGCCAAAATAACCATAGTCCATCTTCATTAAACCATCTGCCCAAAATATATTAGCAATTTTCTCCTCACATTCCATTTCAATATCATAGTAAAACGAAGGATTTATATATGCTTCACGACGGAAATGCTCAAGTAGGGTTGTTCCTTCCCCGAGTTCCATGGACTTTTGACGTCTCATACACAGGTGATTCTTTAAATCAACCTTTATAAAGCCGAGATTGTCATTGCCACCGGCTTGCTGTGACATTATAGTGTACGAAGACTTAAGTGGAACCCCAACACTATCATTCATCTCAGCAACAATTTCATGAAGATTGGTCACATGGCGATTCGATCTTATCAAGTGGGCAAAGTTTTTGGGGTGAAGGGGATGATTATGCTCCTTAACCCAATCACTAACTACAAATACACGCCTAAGTTGATTAAATTTCACAACTAATTTGGCCGTACAACCAGTCCGCTCCTCAGCCCGTTTACGATTCAGAAATTTCCTTGCCTCGACGTGTGTTTTTGGGCCTTTGTCCTTGTACTTGGGGTCATGTATACTTCATTTCCTGTATCTCTCTTTATTACAAACATATTTCAAGTAACCCACCTGATCCTTATCTCCGCGTAAGGTCTTACCATAATTGTTCCTAACACCAAACCCTAAATTATGAGCATAATTCAGGTAAAAATCTCTGAACTCATTTTATGTAGTGAACTCCTTTGTCTTCAGATCAATTGTGTTATAATAGTCAGTATTACCTATACAAAATATGTGTTCACTGTACAAAAACATGTGTTCACTTCACAAAAACATGTGTTCACTTCACAAAAACAAGTTATATGTCTTACCATTCTGCTCTGTATTGTCAGGTGTGTGTGCATTACGCTATGTATTGTCAAATGTCTGTCCATTATGATCTTACTGTTCATCTTCCAATCCCTCCAACCCTGCGTCTATTTCATGGTAAACTTCAGATAAGAGGTGGAAAAAAAAACACAAGAAACAACATGATTCATCAGTGTCATTTATAAAACCACTCACAATTTTCCTCTTCATCACAAAGTGAAGGGATTCATGGGCGGAAACTCGTTCCAAACACCCATGGATCCTCCCCTGAAGGATCCGCTCATATGAAACAATTCGAAAACAGCGGTAAAAACTTACAATTTTCGGATTCAAGAAGCTACTTCTTGAATGGAGGATGACGATTCTAGGAAGTTTTCTTTTCACCAACGGAATTCCCTCTGCGGAATTTCCCTCTACCGGTATCCACGCGACGAAACAAGCAGTGATTGCTAGATCTTCGTCTTTCTGAAGTTCGGGAATTTAGAGAGAAAAGGGAAAAAGAAAGAAAACGTTTTTCCTTCTAGTATAGGTATTTCGGCTGAATGACTTAGAATCTAGGGTTTCGGCTAAGAGATGTTATATAGAGTGTGGGAGTTTGTTCCCAGAACAACTCCCACGTCTACTCAACTTCTCTCGGCTGTGAGAGACTCTGACTCCCACGTCCCCTAGACTTCTGCTGGTAGTGGGAGTCTTTATCGGATAACAACTCCCACTTAATCCCGACTTTAGTTAAATACCAAAATTGCCCCCTATCTCTAATTCGAATAATAAACACTTTATTATTTTCGGAAAAACAAATGTCGGATACAATGAACCTAGACACATTCTAGATTCATTGAATCTGACATGAAGCTTGTTAGCTCGTCTATGCGTGTGACCCACAGTAGGTTCATATCACAATGGCAATGAAAACACACTTAGTAGTAGTGTGAGTTCATAAGTCACAAGTGGCCCCCTAGCAGGGACATTGTGACTACCCAAGGTGAATGAATTTACAACGGAACCTATTGTCAATCCACTATTTAATCCCTTTGTCTCGCGATATCCTAATTAAGCATAAGGCATGGTGGTCGTCACCCTTATTAAGCTTAATTGTGTTTATGCTCGATCTCCGTGTAGATCTGTTTTCGACAAATAGCATTTGATAACCACTTTATCAAATACATTTGAGCACGGCCATGCATTTAAACAGTCTTTCCCTATCGAGGGGCCCATGGATATCTCTCTCAATAATAGAGAGGGACAAATTCCTTACAATGTCTCTCACATTCAAGCTATGATAGGACACTACATCCGATCATCGATCGTATTGATTACTCTGTTACAAGTAACGTCCCGATCGAGTCAAAAGCGTGGCTCCATTCATACTAGAATCAATGAAGACATAAGGTCTAAGGATTCTAAAATAGTATTGATGAAGTAATACTTATGACTTAAGACCATGAAGTATTACTTCTCAAACGGATCACGTCCCAATACAATGTATCCCCTATATATTGCATCTATGATGTGATTTGTATCCATTACACATGATCAGTAAAACAAGATCATCAATCAACAATCATACTAGTTTTATTTCATAGCAATTAAGCATTACATAAAACTAGGGACTTCTAGAATAGTAATTACATAAGCTAATGAGTTTTACTATCAAATCACACATTTGATAATCAAAAGCAAAATTAACTATTCAATGACATGCTCAAAAGATAATAAAACGCACAACATGTGCTAATGGTCCTAGGGCACTACTAACACAAAGAACAATTGTTTGCTTCAATATTTTAGTTGTCCTAGTATCATCATTATCATTATCGCTAGTTACTAAAATCACATCGTTTTGGAATTTCCTTTTGCCTAGGTCTCCAAATAAACCATTATCTTGATGAGAACTTGTGTGGCCATCGTAAGGGACACCGTTCTTCCCAAGAAAATATCTGAATCTTTTCCATTCAACGTTAGTTGCATTTTCTTCTACATTTTTTTCATAAGTTTCCATTTGATAGGATGAGAGAAGAAAAAAATCGAATGAGATATGAAGAAAATCGGATGAAAAGTGAATGAAGTCTTGAGAGAAGGAAAGTGATTAAAAGGGAGAGTTGAAGAGGGAGATATTTTAGGGATCCTCAATTATCTTCTTCCAATTAAAAGTAAGAAAGAGAAAAGTGGGGAATTTTAAATTCCGCTTTTCCGCCAAAAAAAAGAGCACATGTTTTATCCTTTAATACCCATGCTTTTGCTACAGCCGTTGGATCAAAAGTACAAGATCCAACGGCCCACGACGTGGCCCGCACGTGCGGATCATATTGTGTTAGCCCTAAGGGCGATCAAACTCGGTTTTTGATAATGGACAAACACTTGATGTTGTGTCTAATGTTTATATCTTTGTGATAGAATATCGGAACATATATTGGAAGCTCTAAGTACTTCAATCAAGCCATGTTCAAGCTTCAAAGAGTTATTATTCAAGGCTCATCTTTCAAGATTGAAGATTGAAGACTTAGGTTTGGTTAGATTAGCTTTGTCGTTATTAGTCGTTATCTTATAAAGCTCTAACCAAAGCTCTCATGAACATAAGCTCTACACTCTAGTCTTGCATGTTTTCACAAACACGTTTTCAAAAGGCTTAAGTTTCAAAATGATCTTTACATGTGTTCTTATCCAAAAAGCCTTTGATTTCATAGATAAGTCTTTTAGAAAAGTTTTCCAAGTGTTCTTACTTGTTACCTTTTAGGAAAACCTTTTTAGACTTTAAAAGACTTCAAAAGATTTCAAAACGTGTGAAAAATCACTTTGGAAGTTCGGTCAACCGAGCTCAAGCTCGGATCAACCGAAAAGAAACTGAGAGGTTTGAAGTTTAGCCTCGGTCGACCTTAGCACCATCTCGGTCGACCTATGGGACAGTCGGTCGACCGACCCCAGCCAAAGTGGATCCGAAGTGAGCTTCGGTCAACCGAAGTTGCTCAGCAGTCAACCGAACTCTGTTTTTTACTAGCCGTTTTTTGACCGTTGGAAACTCGATTTTCAGCCTATTTTGAATCTTATATATACTCCAAAGCTAGAGAATCATTCTAAGACTTGCATATGCAATATAGATTGATTTCTTATCAAGTCTAAACATCTTCAAAGCAAAAACACTTGATCTCCATGATCTAAATCATTCAAAGGTGTTCTTTCAAAAAGCAAGACAAAGAGTGGACTTTCATATGTTCAAGGAGCTATAATTGTTTGTGCTTCAAAGGTATAATTCTCACTTAGAAGAGTGATTTATCTTGTTCTTTAAACATTCAATTCCCTTTCTAAGTGATTGGGTAATTCTTGTAAAAGTCCTACTTTGTGTGGGCAATTTGTAAAGACCTACTTAGTGTGGGCAAGTTCTTAGTGAGCTTTTGTATTGTGGTTGTGTTTGTAAAACTCTTAGTGAGATAGCCACAAGTGTAAAATCTTCTTAGTGAAGTTGTTGCAAATCCTTGGGTGCGGCTCAAGGTAGTGGATGTAGATTCTAAGTGAATCGAACCACTCTAAATCCTTTGTCTTGTTATTGGGTTTTGCATTGCTTTATTCTTCTTGCTCAAACTTCCAATAGCTTTGCAAAGAAACGAAAAAGTTGCCAAGATTAGTTAAAATCCAATTCACCCCCCCTCTTGTGTTTTACATATTGGGTTCAGCATAGGAGCCGAGACGGAAGAAGAGGGAAAGGAGATAGAAAAAAAATTAAGAAAATAAAAAATAAATATTTGTGGGTTTTTATTTGTTTAATGATTATTTTACCAATAATTATTTGAGCATGTGCACCTCACATGATTAAAATTGAAGGATTCCATCATAAATTGACCAAAAAACTTTTTAAGCCGCCTGAAAATTATATAAGGATTCTTTATGCGCTGTTAAAAACTAAACAAAGGCTACCGAGCCCACGCGAAAATAATTGGGGAATATCTAATGCGATTTTCTCTTTCAAATTATACGTTCCTACTATTGTTATTTGATATATATATATATATATATATATATATATATATATATATATATATATATATATATATATATTAAGTATAAAGTACTACTCTCTTAGGTCCTCTACTTAAGTGTAGATTTGTAACTTACAAGAATAAGTTATTCATGGATAGAGTATCTTCCTTTTAAGCACATTTAAACACTAGGAATGCTTTCATGTAATTAAGTATTCCTTAAAGACATCCCTAGTGTTTAAATGTGTTTTAAAAGGAATATAATAACTTATACATGTAGGTTACAAATCTATCATAAGTAGAGAATTTTAAATCTTATTACAAAGAAAAAGTAATTATGTATTACACATTTTGATTTCGATTTATACCATATTAACATGATTTTAATTGTTGAAGTATTATTTTAATATTTAATAGCTATTTAAGAACAATGTCCAAATGAATGATTTAAAGACTTAACTCAAAAAAAAAAAAATCTAACGATTGAAATTATAATTTAAAAGGTGCTGACGGAGTGGTAAATAATGGCTCTTTGAACCCATTAACTAGTATAAGTACACGTGCATCTGTCCTTTAATAGAAGGTCCTTTATTGAAGAAAAAACGTTTGCCTTCAACTCAAACAGAACATTCCTTCCGAAACGCCCCTTTTCGCTGAAGTAAATTGACCTAAAAGGGGGTTTGATTTCAATTTTCACTTAAGTTGAAAGTTTGTTCATTAAGAGCCACATCATCGAGGAGATCCTTAACTTTCACCACCTCTTTGTTGGAATTGTAGAAACAACTTAACCACATTTTTTTTACCAAAAAATGATTGAAATTATATTGGCACGATACTTAACACATAAACAATCTTGTGCACAACTTTGAATTTTATTTTTTCCCAGTTTGGGGTAATAATAGACCAACTCGGAATCGGTGCAGTCAGAGTTATCTTTCATAATGTACCGTTGTTGTGCCCAAGAAATCTATTTTTGTTAGAATCATTAGCAGAAATAATAAAATGATTATGTTGATACATTCGAGTAATTAACTGTTTCACAACAAGGAAACTTGATTTATTCTCATTATCTGGATTTTCTAACAAAATAACTCTGTCCAAGCCAAAGAACTTACGCCGAATAGTCCTGACAAATGATGATTCAAACGAGATTCAACATTTCTAACCACGAAACGCTTGATTTCTATTTCAGTTGTAGATGTAACTAACCCGCTATTAAAAATAGGGCAGAAAGAAATAATAGAAAAGTTGAAATGTTTAATCACACATTAAAAATTATGAATATTTCGAAATTAATAAGTTGAAACAGTTCTAATTTGGACAGTCAAATTAAGCAATATGACAATGAAATCTGTTTTAACGATGGTGACAAAAATTCTATGTGCACCGGAACAAAATCGATAACTGAACATCAGATTCATCATATTCCCATTCCCCTTTCTGTTTAGGATTACGAAATTTTTCCATATATTGCTCATCACTTCTGCTTTTAGGGCACGAAAATCGTTAGGGTTTCTCAAAATCCGAAAAAGTTTATCAGAATCTTCCAAATTCCCCTTTCCTGTCATCCTTTTTTGCTTAAACCTCAAATGAAATTCAACCTGAACATGAATAAATTCCCTAAATACCTTCAGTTTTTCTTCTTATAATTTCTTGCTGCTGTTCTGGTTGCTTTTTTACTACGATTTTTACATTACTTTTTTTTTTTTGGACGGAAAAATTCAATATTAAGTGATATCAGTTACTTATTGGTGGAGAAAACTAGGAAACTCTCGAACCCATTGACAAGAGGACTTATTGTTCCTTATTGACAACTTAGACGATTCGTGAGCCGGAACATTACACGGCCGATGGAGATAGACAATGCTACAGAAGCCTTGGATTCTAAGGTAATAATGCCTTACATTTATGAACAATGTGACCTATCCCTATTTTTGAATATTTTATCTGATGCTTTAGGGCTCATAACATTCATGAATGACTATTTTTAGTTAATTCTTAATTTTCAAATGCGGGTTTTTAGTGTTTCTACCTATTTATGTTTTTTTTAATCGTGATATTACTTGGGAATCTCATGTTTATCCTCAGGAAGTTTTCAAAATTCAGTGCTACTGTGATGAACAGAAAAATCTAATGGAGCAAAAAGAACAGGGGCAATTGGGGAATTAGTGTAGGGAAATGCGTTTTCAGGTGGTATCCATACCACTCCCTCCATTCCATAATATAAGCCGTATATAACACCTATCAAGAGGTGTTTTTTTGGTTTTTGTTTTTTCTCTGTTTCTGATGCTTTGTAAATACAGTGATGGCCCTTTAAGTTTGTTTCTTGGTTACATCTATATGTAGTTTACATTTTAAGTATCAGCGACTAAGACCTTGAGGTGAGATATTGCAAGAACGCGTGAAAAGCACATCTGTTCAGCTTTAAGTACATCTGTCCTCACTGCTAGTGCACTGCATAACCGCAAGGGCATAAAATTGTCTGTACTGAAATCCTATCCCCTTCCCTGTCCCACCACTAAAAATGTGCCACATGTCTAGTCATTCATAAAACAACCACCTCCTGCATTGCATCATGCTCTTAATTTCTCTCTCCTCCTAGTGGGATATGTGGCACATTTCTAGTGGTGGAACAGGGAAGGAGACAGATTTCTGGGATAGAGGACTTTCCTCGTACTCTTCTTTAGGAATTTATTAGTTAAGATACAGTTTTCTGGGAAAAGTTCAATGTCAATACAGTAACTGTAAATATTTGGTTTGTTAATGAGGTTTACAAACATTTAGTATGAGTATTCTACATTGGGAAGATGTCCTTTTTTTCATTCTCATTTCTTTTCGAGAATGTGAGTTTTCTGCCAGACGTTTAGTGCGTGTTATTCTGGTGGATGTAGTCAAACACAGACTGCAAAACCAAATAATAACTGTAAAGGAAAAATGTTCTCTTGAAGTCTAACTGCTTTAGATGGTAGCTTTTTACCCGGTTTGATGATATCATAGGCAGTGTTGTTAAGGTTATGAGGGGCGCACAGTGTTGTCAAATGGCGCCCATGGCCATGGCGGTTTTTGTAGCCACCGGTATATGCAATGGCGCCGCCATGGCGCTATGACTTCTGAGTTATTTGTTTGATTCATGTTTTTTTTGCTTTTTATTACATTATGCAGTGTTCTATACATATTTTGCATATTTTATTGTGTCCGCTATAAGTCGTTATAGTGTCCGATATAACGTTATGGAATTTTTTAGGCTTGCCGCCATGATCCGCCATCCGCGATTGAAAACACTGGGCGCACAAAGGCGCAAAGGGATTCGGGAACCTTGAAGCGCAAGGCGCCAAAAAGGTGTGCGTTTTTGTAAAAAAAGCGCACTTTAATATAATTATTTTATATATTAATAATAGATAACTATATATATATATATATATATATATATATATATATATATATATATATATATATATATATATATATATATATATATATATTTTCACATGTATTCACATGGGTTGTCTGCCATATGCTAGAAAAAATGACTTTTATCTTGTATATAAATGAAGCTCAAGTTTTGATTCATATATAATTAAATAAAAATAATAACAATAAAAAAAGTCAGCCAAAATCTCAAACCAAAAGATCAAAACCACAGATGAAGAGAAGGGAGATAAAAAGAAAAAAGAAAAAAGAAAAGAAGGAAAGAGTTATCTGTGTAGCTTCATCTTCTTCCTCATCTTCATCATGCTCCTCAAACCTAGGTGTTCTAGGAACATATGAAGAGGATGATGGCCTTTAAAGTAGACTGTGAAGGTCAAGAGCCAGAAACACTAGCTTCTTTAGACCTACTCAGTATTGTGAATCTCAAACCAAAAGTTAAAAAACACAGATGAAGAGAAGGGAGATAAAAAGAAAAAAGAAAAGAAGAAAAGAGTTATCTGTGTAGCTTCGTCTTCTTCCTCATCTTCATCATGCTCCTCAAACCTAGGTGTTCTAGGAACATATGAAGAGGATGATGGCCTTTAAAGTTGACTGTGAAGGTCAAGAGCCAGAAACACTAGCTTCTTTAGACCTACATGAGTATCGTGGTTCATCTACTTTGCTGCCCTAGAGACCTCAGCCCAAGTCAAATCAAAATCTTCAAATACTCGTTAATCATTTCTTAACTCTCCAAATAACCATTCATTAGAACCGTCAATATCATCCAAAGGATTAATTACACAAAGGCGCGCTTTGGAGCCTTTTCTTCAAGGCGCGCGCCTTCCTGGTTTGAGGTGCGCCCGAGATTTTGAGGCGATATCCCTCGAACCTGAGGCGCAAAGGTGCGCCTGAGGCGCGAGTCTTAACAACACTTCAAGGTGATTAAAGTAACATGTATAGTATCTCATGGATGATCCAGGAACATTATCTCAACATTGGCTACTTTTTTCTATGCCTGGCATAAAAGTTTCTAGATTACTGGAGACTGACGGTGTTAGTTGCGAATATTGGAATTTCGAAAGCAAAGCTCATCTATGTTATTTTGATTTGTATACATAGGCTCTTTGTTTGTGTGGGTTGAACATTATCTTGGTCAGAGAATGAGCAATATTTTCTTTTTTCTCTTTGGTAGAATATCATTTTCTCCATTTGGATCAAGATTTGATATTTGAGCTTGATATCTCTTTTTGAAAAACTAAGAAGCTGCTAGTCTGGTGATAAATAGTTGAAATTCAAAGTTTACTACGTGTATCTACGAATTATAAATTGTCATTTGTATTGACCAAGCTTCCTGGATAGTTTGACTTACCAATAAAATAACATTGTGATCTAATCTTTTGATTTGGCACAATTTTTTAAGAGATCAAATTCACACATGATACACACTAGGGTAAAATCAGCACGCCCTTTCCAAAAAATTTAGGAGTCAACGTATTAGCGAGATTTCAAGTATTATTCTGGTGCACAATAAATTCGGGGTACAGCCTAATTTGTATCAGTTCCACTGGAGTAGTATACTCTAAATTTATCATTTTAAGAATTTGTATTCTTGAGCAGCTCTGATAACTATGGTGTATTCTTGAGCAGCTCTGATAACTATGGTGTATATATGTGCACTGTTACCAATACCATCACTGGAAAAAGGAAAGTTAGAATGCATTTTTGCTTTAGTTAAAGACATTGTCTTCTAAAACTATGACTTATATTTCCCTCAGAAATCTTATGGATACTTCAAATTCCAGGGGAAGTATAAAGTGCTTTAGCAGGATATCTTGAAAGTTGAAATGATCATTAGTTGAAGTAGCTGGGAGCTAGGAAATGTTTGGAAATTTATTGATAGAGTGAAATTTGTAGAGAGTTGCAAGATGCTGGAGATTAAATAGTATTTCTCCGTTGTTTATGACTTATCGTGTTGTGTTCAAGTTCTTGAAAGTTGGACATTTATTTCCATTTCAAAAGGCCACTTGTTTACATTATCCGTAAAGTTGAGATATACTTATAGTATTCTGTTCACTGGTTCCTGCAGGAGACAATATGTCTGCAATGTGGTGGAGAAGGATACTCTAATGCTTTCGTTTACTGTGTGAAGTGCCTGAATGTACCTATTCATCGGTAAGTTGTTTCATGTATCTCTTTATTTTCTGATGCATTGTAGTTTTAGCTTCTGAATTGTTTTCTTCTCCCTCGTGTCATTTTATGTAATTTTAGCATAGACAACTGCTAAGTTCTTCCTATGATTGCCTTGATAAAGAACTTCTTTTAGAGTTAATCCATTAAACCCCCTTCGACTTCTCCTGAAAAATACAATCTTGCTTGATTGCTCAATTGCACCAATGTACATCTTGATCTTACAAATTGTACAATTAAGTCCAAATTCTATTAAATCCATACCCATTTGGTTAACCAAACCTATTTATTTCGGTTCAAATAGTTAAAGACCTAAATATCCTTAATCAACTCCAGCCCCGTCGACACTGCAACCATAGCCACCATCTTATCCTCCGAAATACCAGAAGCAAACTGATAGCCAAAGTTAATCACAAGCTTCTTCTTCTACGTCCACAGTTGAAGCAAATAATCATGACATTACCCATGAGCTGGCCAAACAATCATGAAAGCATCTGACAAGCTTTAGGATCTCATGGAAAGTAGCCAAAAAGTAACCTAGTCCCGTTAAAAAAAAATAAAAAGGCCAATATTCCGCTATGCCCGCCATGAAACGCCATAACGTAACTGCCATAACGTAACCTCCATAATGCCCGCGGAAAGCTGAATAGCGGACACCGCCATATTAGAGCTTAACACGCATTGCGGTGACCGCCGAATCCGCCACGCCATATTGCCATGGCCGCCATTTGACAACACTGAGGGAAACATATGCGCTCAAAGTTGCATCAATAAGGAGCGTGTTTCTGATCATGATTTGCAGTAAGAGCCAGCAAATAGTAAATTTCGTCATGAAGAAGTCTCAAGGAAATGCGAATCCAGCTCCCTAATCATTCACACCCTTTTGCAAAGCTTTGTGCCCTTGGAGTGGTCGTCGAGGATGACACTTCCATACCTTTTTTATCTTCTAAGAAACTGAGAAAACCATTAAAATGGAGGAACAAAGTGCACTATGTACTTTCTAACTTTGCATTTGCAGTTCGAGGACAAGGGTATGGTTGAGTGTCGAAAGGGGCACTGAAGATGTGTTTTTTTTTTTTAAAAACTTTGATTAGGGGTATTTGGGTCTTCAACTATTTGACCCCGAAATAAATGTGTTTGATTAACCCTATGGGTACAGATATCATAGAATTTGGACTTAATTGTACAACTTGTAAGATCAGGGGGTACATTAGTGATTAGTGCAATTGAACAATTAAGGAGGCATTGAATTTTTCAAGAGAAGCTCAAGGAGATTTAATGAAAATAACCCCATTGTTTTATGTTTGATGTAGAAATATTGGATTATATGTTCTCACTTAAGTCTGAGACGCGTCAAAATTCCAATTTAAGTTCTGGTTTCTCCACCAAATCAAGTGCAGAGCTGAAAAATCAAATGCTTGTTGCAATAACTCATGGAGTTATTGGCAAAAGATCTTGCATAAAAAGCTGCAAAGTTCTTCATATGCATTGGCTTGATAAGGAATTTCTTGTGTTGGTGTGCAAATATTGGAGAATTTGAATCGTGGTTCATGTTGATATTTAGCAGTTGTCTTTCGGTATTTTGTACGTCTTTATTTCTCTAGGAGGATTTTTTTTACATGAATATATCTGCATTTACTCATTGGTGTGCTAATCCGTCGTCGCTCGTCATGAATCTAGTCGTGCTCGAGGTGATTAAATTGAGCGTTTAATTTGTTTCCCTCTTTGGGTTTCTTATGCAGCTACTGCCTTGATGTGTTGCCTGCTACACTTTATGAATTTGTGCATTGGGTTTGTGATGACTGTGAAGTTAAGAAGCCACAACAGTTGATTTCTCTGAACTCTGAGCTCATTCAATTGGAGAGCAGAGATAACACAATTTCAGAACACGTTGAACCACGTGTTGAGAAAAAGTCTAAGAGAAGGAAAACTGGTAAAGTGGTACTCGACTCCGCAGAGCATGTCTCTGAGGATGTCCCCTCAGAGCAATCATACAAGGTTGATGCAGAGATCAGGTTAACTAAAAGTGTTCAATTGGCTAGTAAGTATTCTCCCTCAGAAGCTGAACAGAAGGAATCTCATGGTGCTACTCCTATAACCAAGAAAAAGGATCAGAAACCACCAAGGAGTTCTTCTCCTCAACTTGATGATACATATGACGAGGTTGACTTGCAGCATTCTAAATCTTCAGACAATGAGATCCCCTTGAAGAAGAAGAAGACTAAAAAGAAGAAAAAGAAGAAGACTGCGAGGAAATCCTCAGGAAAATTCATAGAGAGACTTGAACATAGCTCTTGTGAGCAACCTTGTGAGACATACATTGAGAGCAATTTGAGGGACCATGACGACTCAGTAGAATTAGATAAGAAAGAGGCTTCTCATTCTGGGACCGAGAATAAGCAAGACAATAAGAACAACAATGCGCAGGGTATATCAGATAGTTTCATGCAAAGAATTGTCCATCAGCCCTTTGAGCATCCTTGTGATCCATACACTGAGGACAATTTGAATGGTTATCACAACTCAGCAGAATTGGAGAGAAAAGAGGCTTCTCATTCAGGGCCCAAGAATAAGAAGAAGAATAAGAACAGGGAGAACGTATCAAAAAGTTTTGTGCGAACAAATGGTTATAAGCCCCCTGAGCAACCTTGTAATTCATACGCTGAGAACCACTTGAATCAACACAACGAGCCAACAGAATTGGAGAAGAAAAAAAATTCTAAGTCAGCGGCTGAGATGGAATTCAGTGAGCGTAAATCTTGTGAGGTGAACACAGAGTCTGGAGTAACAGTGCCTGACAACGTGGAGCTTGGATTTTGTCCGTTGAATGAGTCCAACAAGAAGAGAAGAGTAGTTGACCCTTTATCGGCTGATTTTTCTGAGCAGGGGACTAAAACACAACCAGAGACTCCTAGATTTGGTCCAAGTCATCTTTCTAGTAATGAAACCCTAGATAATCATGAGCTTGCGCAGCCATTGGCTGATCCAATTTGGACGTAAGTGTAATTTTGTAAGTATTAATGTTGAGACAACTCTAAATTTTCGGAACTAATACTGATAGTTTTCCCTATTTCATGGACAGGGGAAGTTTCAACATACTGAATAAGGAGTACGATCAATTTGAAGGAATGGTGGTGGCTCACTTGTCAAAAAAAGCTTGCCAGAAAGCATATGAGGAGGCAAGTTGGCTGCCAACATTTCTTGACCTGGAAATGCATCCTAAATCGGATATCTGGCCGAAGAGTTTCGAGATGTCAGAGCCATCCGATGACAGCATTGCACTGTATTTCTTTCCCATGCATGACAGGTGTCGATCGATTACTTTGCCACCTTGCAGCCTATTATTTGATTTGTTCTCACTCATTCGTGTGTTTCTTGGCACAGATATGAAAGGATGTTTGATGCCTTCGTTCAGGAGATGCTGAGTTCTGAACTTGCTATGAGAGCTACTCTGAAAAATGCCGAACTTTTGGTTTTTACTTCCACTGAGCTACCCCTGAACTATTGGAGTAAGTTCCACTGTACTTTTAGGTAGCTTTACTTGGATTGAGTTTTATTTTAGAAACAAGTACTCTTTTTAAGAAGTCAGTTCTGGATCCAACAGTTTTTCTCACAACATCTAATCCCTACCCCCTCAAACAGAAAATCAACTGTCTCCAAAAGAAAACTCGATCCAAAGTTTAGCAGTCTTATGGACTCATGACTGATGCCTTGATAAAACTGCTTTTGCAGGATTCCAGGGGAAGTATTATCTATGGGGGGTCTTTCGGGGAAAGCCACCTTCCTCTGGTTGACCAATGAGTAATAATCGTGTAGGAACCAAATAGGGTTCCAAAAATGCAATCTGGAAAGAGTTCGGATGCAGAAAGATCTCGTAGTCATTTACGGAACTGCATTTCTTGGCTGTGGAACTTATTGATGCAGCTTTCATGTACTTGTAGTATATTTCTCATAATTAGCATACCTTCACGAATCTGTGAAGGAAATTTTGTATTTTGCGGGTGGGGCATGGGATAGAACGCATGGCAGCATGCAGATTCGGGGACTGGAACAGGAAGAATTTGCAGATCACTTGATAGCAGAGATCCCCAATTGCTGGATGATGTTTTACTCTTGAAACTGTAGTTAATGTTCAAATTGCAGTTTCAACTTGTATGTATTTCTCAGGATTTTTTTTGGGGTAGGGGGTGGTTTGGGGTCTATTCTTAGTTTCTGGTTGTGGATATAGGTGAACCTTCATTTAATGTTTTTAATTTTTACCTTATCCGTGGAAGAACTGTATGTTTTGGGGAAAATAATGCTCAACCACTGACAATTCACCATATGTATATACAATTAAAATGAATGTCCACATGATGAATTTTGATTGGTTGTGCACAAGAAAAGAAATATACACAGGTACAAACTATTTTTACCCATGTTTTGGGGACTGGAATGGTTTTTGTTCGTCATTGGAAGAATTGTGAAGTGATCCATAGATGTCTAAATCCTTAAAATTGTATATATAATAAAGTTGGGGCGGAAGCCTGTGGAGTCGACACGTGGTATATTGTAGGCTATCTTCCAATGCGAAACTTGCACGTGCCATTTGGAGCATTGATTATTTTCTGGGACATTGTACCCTATTAGCTAATGACAAGGATATAAGTTTTAGGCAACTATTAAGCTAAACTATTAAGCAAAATAGTTCTTGTTACCTATAGTTATAGTAGAATAGCTAATAGTTATAATTTTTTACCTCTTTATATAGAGTTTTTTTCTTTGTCACATTAGCACAACAAATCTTTGATTATATTAAATTCAATGTATTAATATGGAGAAATGAAAAAGTCTC
This sequence comes from Vinca minor, assembly GCA_026122235.1. Classification (NCBI taxonomy): domain Eukaryota; kingdom Viridiplantae; phylum Streptophyta; class Magnoliopsida; order Gentianales; family Apocynaceae; genus Vinca; species Vinca minor. Next base: position 10,926,571 of record JAOCZM010000011.1, on the reverse strand, counting down.
TTCTTTTATGGTTATCATTCTATTAATGTTCATTAGTTATATAAAACTATTATCCATATTTAATTATGAAATTATACTTATTCCACACATATGATTAGCTCTAAAAAACTTATTCATGATTACTATTTATATAAATTCATGTATTTTGAAAATTAATAATAGATAATATAATTATTTTAAGAATTTACTAATGCATAGAGCTAAAAACATGAGCAAGAAATTATATATACAAGAAATTTTCCTACATAAATTATTTGTGGAAGAGAAGTCGAAAAACCTTTTTATCATGATTACATGCTAACATGGATGCATAAGAAAGTGAAAGAGAATGTTATGCAATTTAATGATTATTTAATAAAACTGAGGAAGAAGCCAAATAACCTTCTAGATGGAGAAATATTATGAAAAATATGAGAATTCGTATCTTAAATACATAAATAATTATAGTATATGTATTTAATACAACAATTATAATTATATATAAGTAACTAAAAGAAAATGAAACTTGAAAAAAGAAAAAATGGATTTAATCAAATAAAAAAAAATCATTTCCCAATAATTGATTATTTTCCTATTGAAAGACTATTAAAATTCTATAACAGTAAACTCTAATAGTTAAAATTTAAAAAATTTAAAAAATAAATTTCAAGAAACCATTCATATTTTCAAATAAATGACTTTTCATATTCTAAACAACAAACTATAATGATTCTTTAAATATATATAATAAAAATAATAAAAATAAAAACCGTTCCAAGAACCGTTTCTTTAATTTCTCTAAGAAATGGCTCTTTGTGTTCAAAACATAAAAGCCTAATGACTCCACAATAAACATAACTTTCAAAAAACTTTTTAAATTCATAACTGAAAAGTGTGTTGAAAACTATAAAAGAGAAGTTGTTGAAGCCACAAGTAATAGGCACGAGATATATGTGGCTCACTCTTTTCTTCTTTTTGCTCTTTTTTTTCATTACATGATGATTATGCATTTTTTTCCCTTTTTGTTGTTGATGTTATACTGCTTTCTAACATAATTTTCTCATTTAATATTTTCATGATTGGATTTTATATTGTTATGTTTCATACTTTCTATTGAACGGATTAATTATATGGCTTCTTTCTTAATCAGATGTTGAACTTCTAATCTAGTTAATTTCATATTGTATGAACTTCTGAAAATGCAAGTAAGGCTATCGTAAATCGATTGAAGAAGAATAATAAAGGTGAGCCCTCTCTTTGTTTTGTTGCTTTTATTGAGGACTTTATTCCAAATCTTTCTTATTTACACACGCAAAAAAAATGAAATTACTATTCTTCTTTAGGCCTCTTTGGTAACAACGAACCTGTGGAGGATTAAATGTTAGACTGGCGAGATAGTAAGTAACCATCTATCATAAACTTTGGAACACTAAATAATAAATCACTATTTGTTAGACACAAATAATTTTTGCATAGTCTATGATATCTATAACGTTTAGTTCATAGTATGAGATATAAGAGAGATTATTTAAACTTGATAAATCTCATACAATTATTAAAAGAAAAGAAAAGAAAACTGGTCAGGTGTAGGTTACTGGTTAAATCTTATTCTTTGCTTTAATTTAAAATTTAGAGTAACTGCATTTGGATTTGAAAATCAATACACTCTTCTTTAATTTTTTTAATATGATGACTTTAACATTTTTTGTCATGAACAATTTATTTAGATTTACAACTAAGTCTCACCTTTTGTACTATTAAATGATGTTTCATCCCAAAAGTGTTTAAACTTTATTGTGTTAGTGTAGCTTATTCCCTTACTATTTTGCAGATTCTTACGAGGAGGATATAAAAGGGACAACCAGGAATGAGGGTGATGAGTAGAGAACACTTTTAGTATGTAATAGTTAGAATGATCACGTAGTATGTCACACCCCATCTCCAAGTGATGACATGACAACGTTCCAAGTCAATGAAACACCGAACTCAGATTATTAAAAAGGAAACTTCAACAGTTTTATAACTTAAAGAGGAAAGATTACATCATCCATAAGTTATTACATCATAAAGGAAGTGTCTAAGTTCAAAGGAAAGGCTAAAACATAAATGTTCACAAGTTCGCTTTAACAAGAGTTAACTAATCAGGCATCATCATCATAATATTCATCCTCGTAGGTATCGTCTATGGCACTGTCAACATAATCATCTGCAAAGTATTCAAGTGTTTCTTTCAATGACGACTCAAGGGCCATGATGGTAATTTTTTTGGTAAAATAATTATTTAATTGAAAAATCTAAAAATCACAAGGTTCAATTAACAAAAGTTAATTTTTAAAGTTTTTACTCTTTAAAAAAAAGTTAGTGAGCAGGTTCGAGTTCAATATAAAACTAAATGTCTCGATGAACTAATTTTAGAAAATTACACGTGGGATTGTAGGGCTTCTGATTGGTTGAAACTGAAAACATATTTTGTAATATAATTGTTTAATTGAAAAATCTGAAAAGTAAATAAAGTCTGCATATCTTTCATTGGGTAATTCCAACCCAGTTAATGGTACTCTTAATATCACATGGTTCGATAAACAAAAGTTAATTTTTAAAGTTTTTACTCCTTTAAAGAAAAAAGTTTAGTGAGGATTTGGTGAACTAATTTTCTTTAAAAGAAACTTTCACTATTTGAATGAAAAAATTGAAAAAAAAATTAGATTTGCCACTCAATTTAATGGACTAAAAACCAACTCCACCAATTCATTAAATAAAAACCATTCTCAAACCCTTTATTTATAATGTTGTCAAATTTTAAAAACTTCATAAACTTTCAATGTGGGATCTTGAATGGTATTGAAAATAGAAAGAATAAAATAGAATTGGAAAAAATAAAAAACCATTAAAAATATTAAAATTAATAATTTCATTTGAATAAGTCAAAGATGTCAAACTATGTCATTAATTTAATAAATAAAAAATGATTTCAGCCAATCATATTTTTTAAATTAATTAAAAAACAAAAAATTACACGTGGGATTGTAGTTTATGTAATAAATATATACTAGCATTAAAATCCGTGCTATAACGGGGACAAAATTTGAATTTTTTTTTATTATTTTAAAATTAATTTTTATTTATGATTTAAAACAAATTTAGTAATCACCAAAGTATTTAGCGCGGATCCTGAAAATTCCATGTGACCTTTCTAATTATAGTCTTATTCACATCTATTATTTATCTTGTTTAGTTAAGGATATATAAATAAAAGTTTCAATAACTAGAGTGTCATAAAAATTGTTAAAGAGAGTGCCACAAAAGATCTGAACCAGTTTGACATAGAAGTTCTTGACTTAGTTAATTCATATTTTAGTTTTCTGTTTTTTTAAAAGAATTCTTTTCATGTTGGAAAGTATCCTTCCAATGAACTATTTAGCCCAAAACCCCTAACTAATCTTTTTTGTAAGAAAGCCAAAAGAGAAGATTAACATAACTTTTTTAAAAAATGTCTTCTACGTTTAACCGTCTTCATATATATGCAAAACTATATATTTAAATGTATTGGACATTGTAACACTATAGCATGTCACAAAAGATAAAATGTAGAATTGCCTTTTTCAAGAGATTTGGCCTATCAAGAAGTTTTTTTTTTTTGGGTAATAAATTGGCATGTTTTTTTTTTGCTGAATAAATTTAGTTTCCATTAATCACAAATAGCCGAAGCCATTACAATCAAAGGAAAATCTGAAAATACAGAAAGTAAAAGTTATACAATGATTAAAAAAATCACGATAACAGACAAAAGACACACCCAAGAAAACTTGGATGGTTAGGAAAAACAACTAGAAAAACTAGCCAACTAAACAAATACATAATCTTCTCCTTCAAAGCATCTTCATCGCAATCCTTGATCCACGAGGGACGGGGAGAATATCACTTTCAACATCTTCCTTAGGGGTCGACAATTTATAGGACCATGGGCGTATCAACCGTCCTACAAATTGCCTCGGGAAGATGTAAAAAGTTGATAAAGGGCCCAGATCTAGTCCGGGTTGAACAAATCCTCCTAGAAAGAAAGTTGATAAATTGGCATGTTGGATAGTTGTTTATGGAGTTTGAGTAAAGGAATTAAAATATTCTTCAATCTTCAAATACCAAAAAAAAGAAAAGGAAAGGGTGACTTAAGAGAAGCAACTAATCAAATACGGATGGGCATAAAATGTTCTTGAGAACGTGGACATGAGGAAACTTTTTATTTTCAAATCTTATCAACAAAAAATAAAACAAATTCCTAAGATATCAAATATTTAAAAACCTTATCAACCAATTGAAAATGTTTGAAACTAATTAAAATGCTAAAATTTCTGAAATTTAGATTGGAGGTATAAAAATTTTGACAAAATTCGCGCGGTAAATATATAATAACTCGGGCATGTGTGACGTTTTAAGAAATGGGAAAGAACTATCAATTCTACAAAGTTATCACCCATTGAATCTATTTTTATCCTCATTTTTTACCATTGAATCCATCATTCGGATGTATTTTGTGTTGAGTTTTTATAAGATGTCTCAAAAATCAAAAGTCACAATTAAGTATTTGTTGGAATTAATCGTTAGTCACTTTCTAATTGACAAAGAACATAGACTTCATATTCTCTCCCCAAAAAAAAGAAAAGAAAATATCAATATTATTATTATTTTGGTGGAAAGCAAGCAAATATAAAATAGTTATCTTTAAATTTATACAAATGGTTAAAAAAAACCTTCCATTAACACACACACACACACATATACTATATGCACACTATCACTCAGCTAACTTTTGTACCGCTACATCTATTTTGATCTACCCTCATTTGGCACTTCTTCTCTTGCTAGCGCAACCACCAATCTCTATCCAAAAAAAAAAAACCATTTGCGATAGTTTCTTCTAGAGATTTTAAAACTTGAACTTCTAAGTAGAGTTTTAAGAAGAAAGTCAAAATGTAAGATAAAATTGTCAAGCCACGATCTTGGTCTTCAAAGAAAGAAATGAAAATAAAATTCTCAAAAAGAACATATTTTCTTCTAGATTTTGTATTTTTGTCTTGATTTTGCTATTTGAATGAGGAAAAAGCAAAAAAAAAATATAATTTTTTTTCTCAATACCCATTTAAGTAAGTAAAAGAAATTGAGAAAAAACAAGAAATACCTCTAACAATTCTACCTTTATGGAAAATAGAAATAAAAGAACTAAAAAAAAGTGTGTAGAAATTAAACAATGTAGCAAAATTATCAATATGAAATGTAGAGTTTATATACCTTATCATCTTTCTCGCAGCCACAGAATCAAGAGCATACTCCATTATATATGCTTTCTGCAAATTTCTCATGATTACAATTCAACACCGGGAAGAAAATTGAATTTCGCTCACATAAAAAACGTTCTTAATGCAATGGGTTGCATATAACAACGGTGAAGATCATTTGATCTTAAAATAAATAAATTGTGGAAGCATAAACTCCAAAAAAATTGACAAAGAAGCAATACCTGAAACTCTTAACGATTATGCAAACACAACATGCCAGATTATTATAGAGCAAACAATACCACTAAAAATAAAAAAGAACAAACAAAAACATTTAAGAAAAAATATCCAAAAGCTCTTCATTAAAAGATTACCTAAGTCATGCCATGCCCTGCCAAGGAAAAAGAAAAAAAAAAAAACACAGAGAGAATTATTAGAGAAACAATGGAGAAAAAAAAGTGTTGGTGTTTTTAATTATTGAAAATAAGTAATTGGTTGTGTTTAAGAATAATAAAGTAGAGTTAGAAACAAACTCTTACTATTATTTAGGAATTTTTTTAATATAATCTAATTGAATTTGAATTCACTATGCAATGTAGATTAGTAAACATGATAAGATGATATGTAACAACATGAAGATTGAATTTAGTAATTAATTTAATTGATTGAGAATTTTTTAAATCAATCAAGTAACTTTAAATTAATTTAAAAAAATTAAATTTGTGAAAATTTAGAATGACATTTTTTATTTATTTAATTAATCTAAATTATCAATAATTATCTTTTAAATAATTTTAATGCATCAAATTGCGTAAAAAATGGTACTCCCTCCGTCCCAAATTATCTGTCCACTTTGACAAATGCACGGGTATTAAGGATTTGGTGATTTTGATGGTAAAATATAGGTAAAAGTCTAAAACACCCCTCATTAATTTTATTAATCTCATTTAAAATTTATGTCTTTCTCTCTCATTCCTCTCACACAACATCCAACTAGCTCTTAAATATTTGTTGGAAAGTGATCATTTTAATTAAATAAGAGCATTCAATGAGGAGTTGAAATAAGGGTAAAATTGGAAAAATTGTCATTAATACATGCTTTATTTATAAAGTGGACAGTTAATTTGGGACAAATAAAAAAGGAAATGTGGACAGTTAATTTGGGACGGAGGGAGTAATGTTTAAAAATCTGAATGATATTTATAAAAAAAAATTAAATATTTATTTTTAATGGATTTAATATATAACATAGCTAATTATTCAGAAAAGTGTAGTGTTTTGGTCATATGTAAAAACCTTCTCTACAATTATAAAAAAATGTCAAACTTAATAAAGAATAAAGATTGGATAAATTTAGTTTAGCAAAAAAAAAAAAAAAGATTGAATAAGATTGAAGATTTTTCAACTAATGAAAATTCGAATTGAAGATATAGATTTAAAAAATAAAACAATCATCCTAATTGTATAATCTCATAGATTTGTAATGTAAATTAATAAATAAATTAAAAAGAATGGAAAGTACATTATATCCAGCTGTTCAACTTTTGAATTTGATGTTGGCGCTTAATTTTTAACCTTTACAATTATTTTAAAGACACGAAATCTTCTCAACCAATCAACAACTTTTTAAATTAATTAAAATTTTCAAAACAATAAAGTTGTATAGAGAGATAATTTAAGATTATGAAAGAAAATTTAGGATTGTATAGATAATTGAAGAAGTAATTTGATATTTCAATTAAATTAAGATGAGAATAAGTTTTTCATTAAATTAATTCATCTAAATTCTTCTTAACCAATCAAGTTTTTGTAAAATAATTAAAAGTTAGAAAATTCTATTAGAGTTTTGAAGGATTGTGATTGGTGAAAAAGTTTATTTAAATTAGCATTCCATTGAAAGAATTAAAGAAAATAGTTGTCAAATACTTGCCAGAGTAATTGGCAATGTGGTGTAGCATTCAACACGCATTTTTGTGATCGAATCCCCCATCTCTCTATTTAAGTAAAATAGTTTAACTTTTTTGGACCAATCAAAAGTTTTATAACTAATTAAAAACATAAAATCCTAGAAAATGACACTGGCATTATATAAGTAAAAATCTGAAAAGGTGATTCGAAATATATATATATATATATATATATATATATATATATATATATATATATATATATATATATATATATATATATATACTAGCAAAAAATCCGTGCTATGCACGGGACATACATTATTTCTTAAAAAATGCATATGCAAGGAAAAAGAGTTTTTGTAATGATAGCAAAAAGAAATTTTTTGACTATAAGTTTGATTATGACATTTTAACCTTTTAATTATCAATATGTAGAACTCTAAGTGCATTTGCTTAGTTAATACTACTCAGTTTTCGTTTAATCTATTAATATAATTGAAAAAAATCAGAAATCTATCAAAAAAATTATTTTATTTTGCATTTAATGATTGAATATGGAGCATTCAATAAAACAACACATTATTTATTTTGTCTACATATTGCTTAGTTCATTCAACAGATAGAAAATATGGGTCTTTTATTATCCCCTCCAACACCTTTACAATGAAAAAGAGCAATAATCACTACAAGAAAACAGGGAAACAGTGACGGCCGTTTCCGTCGGTAATCAGTCGCTAAACTGAGTTTAGCGACTGATTAACGACCGAATGACGTGGTCGTGTATTTTTCGTCGCTAAGCAAATTACCGACCGAATACCGACGGAATATATTCGGTCGCTATTTACCGACCGAATACCTACCGAATCGTCATCATTGTTGACTTTTGACTTTGACTGGTTAACGGCTGAATACCGACGGAAATTCTAGCGACCGAATAATCGGTCGGTAAATAACGACCGAATACCGACCGAATGGTCAACATTGTTGACTTTTGACTTTGACTATATAACGACCGAATACCGACGGAAAGTCTAGGTACCGAATAATCGGTCTCTATTTACCGACGGAATAGCGACCGAATGGTCAATATTGTTGACTTTTGACTTTGACTGGTTAACTACCGAATACCGACGGGAAATTTAGCGACCGAATATTCGGTCGCTATTCCGTCGCTAAATTGTTTTTTATTTAAAAAAAAAATTTTGAAATTAAATTAAATCCCTATTTAAAAAAAAACAGTAATACGCACAGAAATACAAATCAGAAACAATATTAATAAGATCCCAAATAGCAAAAATAATCAATAAACCCAAAAAACACAAGTTTACACTTCTCATTTACAATACAACACTCACAATCAAAGTGTGCACTTCTCATTACATTTCAACACTCACACACTTTGAATTATCAAAACTCACAATCAACACTCACACACTTTGAATTATCAAAACTCACATATTATACAATTAGCATACATTTCAATAATACACCAAGAAAACTACATTGGATGTTAAAAAACTACATTTGAAAAACAAAGAAAATTATGAGAATTGGCAAAAAAATTGCAAGAAATTATAAGAATTGGCAAAAAAAATTGCAAGACATTATAGAAAACCCATATATTAAAATCCAAGCAGAAATCAGTACTACCTCCCCTCCATTTTTGTTTTAATCTTCTCAAAATAGATGTATTTATTCCAATTGTTAAGAAAAAAAGCTAGAAAATGCAAGATTCTCACCTAAACCCTAAAAAAACCCAACTGAAATCAGAGGTGGTGGCGATGCCTTGGAGGTGCCGGAGGTGGTGGCACTGGAAGGAGGGAGGGGATTTCGGGGGAAATCGCTGGAAGATGTGGTGGTGAAGGTGGAGGTCACGGCTGGGCAGAATGAAGAATGAGGGAGAGGCTTCCTGCCTCAGATATATTTATAGAAATAAAACGCACAAAACGACGTCGTTTAGACATTTAATAATAGCGATGGAATTGGCAAATTCGGTCGCTATTCGGTCGCCACTTAGCATGCTTAACACTTGTCCAATTTTTCAAATAAATTAGCCCGCGAAATAGCAAACGATGTCGTTTAGGCATTTAATAATAGCGACCAAACGCGACGGAATTTTCCAATTCCGTCGCTATTCGGTCGCCACTTAGCATGCTTAACACTTGTCCAATTTTTCAAATAAATGAGCCCGCGAAAAAGCAAACGATGTCGTTTAGGCATTTAATAATAGCGACCGAATAGCGACGGAATTTGCCAATTTCGTCGCTATTCGGTCTCCACTTAGCATGCTTAAGACTTGTCCAATTTTTCAAATAAATGAGCCCGCGAAAAAGAAAACGATGTCGTTTAGGCATTTAATGATAGCGACCGAATAGCGACGGAATTTGCCAATTCGGTCGCTATTCGGTCGCCAATTAGCATGCTTAAACACTTGTCCAGTTTTCAAATAAATGAGCCCGCGAAATGGCAAAAAGACGTCGTTTAGGCATTTAATAATAGCGACCGAATAGCGACGGAATTAGGGTTAGGGTTAGGGTTAGGGTTAGGGTAGGGCGACCGAATAGCGACCGACATAGCATATTCGGTCGCTATTATTCTCCCGGATTCCCTTTTTTTGTAAAATAGCGGGGGTTTTAAGGATATATAGAAACATTTTACCTAATAGTAACTAACATAGGCAAAATGTTTCTATATATCCTTAAAAACCCCCGCTATTTTATAAAAAAATGGAATCCGGGAAAATGATAGCGACCGAATAGCGACGGCCTTTGCAAATTCCGTCGCTATTCGGTCGCCCCTTAGCTTAATAGCGACCGAATAGCGACGGATTTAGTAAAAACTTATAAATCCGAAAACCGACATCGTTCTAAATGTGAGTACGAACTAATATGAATATTTTAGTAATTATTTGTTTATTAATAATCAATTAATAAAATTTTAACTCCATCACTTAATGATTCACATAAATGCACACACAAATGTATTACTTGAATTGTTCCGCCGTCTGCGTAGCGCAGATTCGTCGTTCCGCTGACCTAAGACTTTGTATATGTATTTTTCCTATTTTAGTTACTATTAGGTAAAATGTTTCTATATATCCTTAAAAACCCCGCTATTTTATAAAAAAACGGAAATCGGAAAAATAATAGCGACGGAATAGCGACGGAATAGGAAAATAATAGCGACCTAATTTCGGTCGTTATTCGGTCGCTATTCGGTCGTTATTCCGTCGGTATATTTTCCGTCGGTAATCCGTCGTTAAAGTCCGTCGGTAGTCGGTCGTTAACGAAATAAAATGGCGTCGTTTTGTGTCCTTCGTTTATTACTATACAAATAAACACCGTTATGTATTTCGTCGGTATTCGGTCGTTAACTTCCGTCGGTATTCAGTCGTTATATATTCTGTCGGTAAACGGTCGTTAAGGGTGAACAAACCGACGACGTTTCAATTTGGTCAACGAGACCGATGTGGCCGACGGATGAGCGACGGAATAACGACCGATTTGTTTTCGGTTTCTATTCAGTCGGTATTCCGTCGTTAAATTTGTGACCGAAAATTTCGGTCGCTAAAGTCGGTCGCTATTTAACTGTTTTCTTGTAGTGAATTGACATAGACTTGTTAGCAAAAATTTATGGTTAGCAGAATTTTGAAGCACTTGAGTTTAAAATTTTGAAGCAGTTTTAATCTGCTTCAAAGTAGGTTATGAAGACTTCTTCTTTTCATATACTCTTAAAATTTTGAAGCAGTTTTATCACTTGATTTTTGCAGTATAAACGAAACGAAGCGAATTGATTTTTATTTTATTTTTAAAAAGATATTATGAAAATAAAAATGATGCATAAGAATAATAAAAAAAAAAAAATTGAACATTGCATAAGACTAAGCTAAATCGAACTTGATGGTAAGTTAAATCGGAATTCAGAGGACCCGGTCATCTGAATTACCCGTTATTTGTTAAAATTTTAACTATTTATATTTATATAAATACAAAATATAAGAAGAAAATAAGTGGGCTTCCCTAATTTGATGGAATGAAATGTCAGCCCAATTTCTCACTCAAAACATGTCAAAGTACTCTATTTTATAGTATTGTCAAACTCAAAAAATAATGTAACTTTTCAATGTGGAATACTCTTATAAGCCAATCAAGAGTTTACAACCAAAGTAAAATTTAACCAACCAATCAAAATTTTATAAAATAATTAATTGAACAAAAATTCATGAAAATTACACGTAGGATTTAGAAAAAATGTAATTGATTGAAATTGAAAATAGGTTCTCATATATATATATATATATATATATATATATATATATATATATATATATATATATATATATATATATATTCTCTAAGTATCTTTGGGTTCGATATCTCATTGCCAAATCAACTCCAAATTACAGAGTGTGGCAATTCCAATCTTATTCTAAAGAGTCAAATTTAGTGGTTGTTAAAGTATCTCATTGACACATATGGTTTTGACTTATGGTATCCTAGAAGGATAGGAGAGTTGTATGATGACAATAAGAAAACAATGTTGAAGGGCAATTCCAATAATGAGCAACTGTTTTTTAGTTTGTCATTTCTTGTTTGTTTTCCTTTTTCACAGGAAGGAATTCTCTTGACATTAAATCTGCATAATTTTGTTTATTTGTTTTTGGCTCACCTTAAGTGTTGTTTTGCATATTTGTAGGACCTGAATTTTGAAATTTGTCATTTTTAATTTTGACTTTTCTTCTTTTGTATTGTTTGTTTCCATTTTAGATACTAGTTTTTACTTATAAGATTCAGTAAACAAATGGCCAATTATTAGTTTGATTGTTAAATATCCAAAAGAAAAGTTCGAAAAGGATTAGGCTAATAATTTAATAATTAATTTGTCTTAAGTGATACGTTACCGTGTATTAGGTAGATGACATATTATCTTATTTTACCTTGATTGCCATCTTCTTTTTAATTTTTAATTTTTAATTTTTTTTACCTCATCATCACTATGTACATTGAGGCGCACACTTGATGCATTTTAATACTGCAATTTACGTACCTTAAAAAAAGAAAAAAAAGAATATAGTAAGTTTGACTAGTAAATTTGAAAAATGTACACATCTTTTTTGGTTATAGTATATAGTATTCAATAAACATCAGCTTAAATATAACTTCTTTTTTTTTTTTTTTTCAACAAGCATTTATCCTTTTAAAACATTTAACATCATCAGGTATTGCTTAGCAGTTACCTTAAAAAGATTCACTAATTAAAGATTTTTTTTAGCGCGTGTCTCAGACATATTAATATGAATTAAGTTACTATATAGTAGTTTAAATTTTTTATTTCCAAAATTTTCTCAATAATTTTAATATATTTAAATTATCATATATGGTGTATATTTTATTTAAATTAACGCGTACTTCAGAGTACAAGTTCACAATGTCACAAGCTTGAATGTCATCAAACCATCAAAAAGTAAAGAAGGAAAAATAAGTTATTGAAAAGTCATAAATACTTCCTCTCACTCACTTAAATCTATGCATGCCATTTCATTGATTTTCTGGCCGCGTGGGTTGTTTTAATCTAAGCGTGACATTTCCTTTAACAAAAGTTAATTCTTGATAATTTTCCCTAAAGACTTTACTTGAGGTAGGAGGTCGATTTTATACAACGTACTCCCTTGTTCCAAAATTATCTATCACTTTCTAAATAAATATTTTATAATTATAAATTTTTAATTTTACCCCCTCACATTAAATATTTAAGAGAGAAGAATATAGAGTAAAGAGAAGATATAATTAAATTGCGAGTAATATTAAATAGGGTCTTATTTGACATTATACAATATCCAGGGACGAAGCCAAGAATTGTATTTTGGTGGGGCGAAAAATTGCAACAGTATGCCGACCTACCTATAAAAACTGCAATCTTGAGGGGCAAACTTGATATAAAATTCTGAATTACATATAAAAATTACTATATATTACTATATTTAGTAATATTTTTAAAAATCTCGAGGCAGTAGGCCCCTAGAATCGTCCCTGACAATATCCACTATAAAATTTGATAAAACGTTAATTCTTGTACAAAACACAAAATAAAAATAATTTGGTATGGAGGTATGCGTTGTTACATAATGCTTAGCTCATCGTATTGATTACTACTATATATCATTTGATATTTTATTAATTTTTTCAACTAACACCAGCTGTGTATTTATTTCAATTATTGTCTCTTTGCACCAATTTTTCAAAGCCATCCACATACTACTTTTTTCCCTCAAGAGATAGTGACACATTAGATATCGTATGCTTCACGTGGATCCATTCCTTCCTCGTATAGATATAACCAAAAGTTTATTTTTGTATGGAAAATCTTGAAAGAGCTAAAGAAAATTATATACATATTGGTGGGGATTTTATAAAATAATTGGTGATTTAAAAAAAAAAAATCAATATTTATAAAAGAAATTGAAATATTATTGGAGTGGATTCCACTCTTGACTTCAACGAGAATTCGGCTGAGAAAATTCAATTATATAACCGTACTTGTATATATGGTCACACAATCCATTCAAATTAATTTAGCGGGGGCCTACTTAGTAGATTTAAAGAGCTTCTTTAATAAAATAAACAAACAAAAAAGTTCATATGATATAAATAGAATTTCCTCCGGTTATATGACATAAAAATAAATCAAAGCTAATTGAATAATATATTCCCAGTAAATTAAAGTCATATAAAAAGATGCAAACAAAGCATGAAAAATCAATCAATTAGTAATGTTATCTTCAGGGTTACATGTCCAAAAATATATGACAAACAATGTAACAAGAAAAGTAATCAGTCAAAAAAGCTATCATATGTGGGTTTTCCATTTCAATTCCAAAACAATTTCCAAAAAACCCAAAAAAAAGAAAATACCCAATTCAGTTTTCTTGTGTTTCAATTATAATCATACCATTGAAACAAAAGAAAACAAAACCATAATTTCCAAACCTTCTACATATTACTTTTTATTTTGTTCCTACTTTATTACCTGAACCATTCGTTTATTCCTGCTGTACCTGTATCGACACGACACAAAATGGATATGTGTATGAGATATGGGATCAATACCAATCATTCACTTTTTTTTAAATGTTTAAATACCCGACACCTAAATACATACCCGTACTCGACACCTGTACCAGAGTCCGAGTAACATAAGTTCCCTACAAACGGGTGGAAGTTGTTTGTCCATATTCTTGTACCCAACCATTTAGAATTCGATATGTAAATATTTCTTCCAATTATATATACACGTGACGAATTATGAGTGATTGGATACATGAATAGTAACATACACTGGCTGTATTTTTTACCCCTACAAAGTCAGAGGTCAAAAAAATGGTTGAAAAGATCTATAGATGGAGAAATATTAGGAGAGACTAAACGAGGTGAAATAAAAGTTGAAGGACTAGGCATGTAAAAACTTGTCTCTAAGTAATTCTTGTTACTATGTAACACAGGACTTAAATCAGGAAAAAACCCTAATGGATTTTGATCACTTGCCGGCGGTGAGAAAAAACTAGGCGGAATTGGCGGAAGTGAAGCCGGATTCGGCGATAAAATCCCCGGAAAAAACCCAGTCGTCCTTTCCACTTCACCACATATTTCAAACGCTTCCATCGCTGCTACGTCGTTTTGGTAGATATTTTTCATCTTTCCTTCCGGTGACCTAATTTTCTCTATGGATGCAAATCTAGCAGCCGGCGATATTGCACCGCCGGAATCATGAAAAGCCAAAGAAGATGATGACGTGGCGGCCATATTGGAGGAAGAACAAGTCGAATAGTGATCTGGACCAGTAAGACGTTGGACTAAAGTCATGAACTCACTAGGGTTTGCATGGATTACCTTAGGAGAAACTGTGTATATAATCACTGGCGGCCGAGGCGGCGCTAGTGGTTGTGATGGTTGTTGTTGTTGTGGAAATACTGGTGGCTTTCTGATCTTATGAGAGTCTTTTCGTACTTTCAGTGGTGTTGGACGTGGCCCTTGGAGCTGCTTCCTCGGTGACTGACCAGACGGGAATTCTTCCATAGTGAAAAAATAGTCGAATTTAAGAGATGACAACTGCGATTGTTGTGGCGGTGGTGGTAGTGGTGGTGGTGGTGTTGATGATAAAGGCATTATTTTTTTCTACTACAATTTAAGAAAAATAGAGGTGATGAAATGAAGATATATACAATTTTGAGTCAATGGTACAATGAAGACTATATAATACAAGAAAACTAAGTATTGGTTGGTTGCAATAAATAAATAAATAATGTTTATTTTCACCTTCGGCCGGTTTCGTAGTTATATGGATGTTTGAACATGTCTAAATTTTTTGGGCGGGCGCCAGGAATCTTCTATCCTATCCCCGTTCGGTGTTTCATTCTCTATCACACTAATAAAAAATTAACATATTTTAATTTTTACAACAACAACAACAATAGCATAACCCATTAAGTCCCCAATAATTGGGGGGTATGGGGCGAGGATGGGACGGGATACTGAGCCTAGCCCTTTGTCAAACAAAGTGGGTGATCCCGGGATACTGCTGAAAGCAGATGTATTGGAGACTAACCTAACCTTTGTAACAAGTCTGCACAAAGTGGTTGCTCATATAATACACATATTTTTAGAAACGACGAATTTTGTATAAGAAAAAATTATTTTTTGTGATATTTTCTTATAAATATTATATTTCGCCCCCTAAAAAATTCAGTAAGAAATTCGTCTCACAATAAAAAATTTCTGGCTCTGCCACTGAGTCAAGCCAGCTCTGCAAGGAAGATCCGTCCAGGAGTTGCAGGTGCTCTTATGTTTTCCTATTTAGTATTCAAGACTTATATATGTAATAACTAACAAAATATTATCTATTAATCTATAAGTGATTCAAATCTTTATTACACAATCGATACTGGATTTTTTATATTTCAAAATTCAACTAATTTCAACAAATATTTGGATACAAATCACCAAAAAAAAAACTTATTAACAATCCAAATTCGTTAATGTCTCAAATAGTGGTTTTCCTAATTTTATCGTTCAAGCTGGGTTTCTATTTTATGAGTCCAAATTTCTATAATGAACAAAAAGCTGGGTTTCTATATAAGTTTTGAGTATTTAAAGTAGGTCAACAATTGAAAAAGACTTCCATACCAAGTTGGTTTAGATCACATGCAATTTTCTACTGCTTCTTCTTATTTATTTTTTTGCCTCCAATCGGATTCTAGAAGAAATGAAACTATATTTTCTTCTTCTATTGTTGATATTTTCTCTTTCCTTTTATTAAAAAGTTTGTATTGTATATGGACTGCTGTCTTTACCTGCCCCGGACCCATTAAAGTGGGCCACTTTGGCATGAATTCAGCTTTGTGGGACTGACTCCAACTCATGTGAGAAGGATGTAGGGTCAGTCCCACAAGGCCGGTCCTATATTAGAATTTTCTCATTAAAGTGAAAAATCCGAGTGAAATAAAGCAACTTTTCTGAACCCTTTTTTAAAATAAAAAAAATTAGATTCATATATAATATATGGAAAAGGAAAAGGAAAAGTAAAGAATTTTTAACTAATATTTTTAAATAAATTTAGTAATATGCAACTTAGCAAAAAAAAACTTAGCATCTTTTAAAATGCATATAATATTTCTTTAAGAAAATATTTCAAATAAATTTTTAAATTCATTATTTCCTTGAGGATTAAAAGTTCCGGCCTTGTTCCGGCTACTAACCTAATCAACACTAAGAAGAGTCAGGCAGTAGCTTATCTATAATCGAATTTTCTGTCCAGTCTTTGTGTGAAGTCAATATATTGGATATGTTTGGATTTGAAATTTTAGTCTCAGTCTTAAATAAGTCTCAAACTCAAACTGAAGTTTAGATAATTTAATACTTAAATTTTTATTTTCAGACTCAATTCAAAATTAATTTGGGTATGAATTTAAGTTTCAAATTAGACCAAACACGACCCAATCAAACCCATTATGTTCAAGTAATGCACAATGGCGATGATAGATATTTATGATAAACTAACCTTGAGATTCTTATGCTAATATTTTTTTCTTTGTTTTTTGTTTTATTTTATTTTTTATGGCTGATTTTTAAGCTAATATAGTAACATATATAAATGTTCTAGAGTTTATTTTATCTTATTCTTATATTTTGATGATTCTTTTGGTTGATCTTTCACTTCTGATAAAAGTAATCCATAGAAGTTTCAAAGTTTTGTTTATGAATATCGAACACTATATTAATGTGTAGTATATATGAATATATTGTTTTTTAGAACTATGCATTTTTTTCAGAGGTTGGTTAGGGGAGTAATCTTGACTTAATAAATACAACTACCATATAAAATCTTTCACAGGACTACTCATCCAGCTATTCACTGTATTAAATATTGAAATGTCCTTCATCTTCCATTCAAACTTACCTAATTGTCAAAAAAGAAATACAACAACAACAACAACAATAGCATAACCCATTAAGTCCCCAATAATTGGGGGTATGGGCGGGGATGGACGGGATACAGACCTAACCTTTGTCAAACAAAGTGGCTGATCCCAGGATACCACTGAAACAGATGTATTGGAGACTAACCTAACCTTTGGCAACAAGTGCACAAAGTGATTGCTCATATAATACACATGTAAAAAAGAAATGGGACCAAAAAACACTAAATTAATATTCATCATGTATGTTAAAGCATTCGATTTAAAATTTGACTTTGTTGTTATAGTACATCAACAATATCGTAACCCATTAAATCCTTATTAATTGAGCTATGGACAAGAGATGGATATGAGATAAATCTAACATTTAACAATAAATGTACAAAGTGACTACTCGTAGAATGTTCCATCCCAGTAAAGTATTTGACTAATCAGATGGTTCCATCCCAGTAAAACCCTAATTTACGGCAGTTATATTGTTTGAACCAGAAGAAAGCTCAAAACCGACGTTAAAAGTTGCAAAAGTTTACTTTTGACTGAGCCTTTTTAGATCAAATCCGTGGATGAATTGGACAAAGAAATAAGTGCAGCAGGTAATCAGATTTTTGTGTTTTGAATTATACTATCTTCATTCCTAAATATAACATTTTCATTAAATATCATATTTAAGAGAGTAATATTGATATTTTAATTATAAAAATATCTTAATTTTTGCTTTCTTAATTTTCAAAATATGTAAGGAAAATTTTATATTTAGGAATGGTGGGAGTATATTGTACTTTATTATATTGGTGGTGGGAAGGTGAGGAGAAGGGGGGTTTGTGCCCTGTTGTCACACTTAATTTGAAACCTTTCAAATATACTTACCAAACGGCTTGTGAATGCATAAATTATTTGTACCCAACATTTTGTCATAAAATTCGCTTGTCAAGTCAAGTGATTATAGTTTAGTTAATCACATTTACGATTCGCGGGACTTGTCTAGATTAAAGTTACAAAATTCGAAACATATTGGTCAAGTTAAATATTCAAACTCCAAATACTAAAAATCTCACCATAAACAATTCAATTTTATGACCTCCAAAACAAAAATTATTAATTTGATCTCTTACCTATTTTTCCTTTTACCCTCCCTCTTTGTGTGGCATTTTTAGCACTCATAAAATGTTTCATGGTAAAAAAGGCATGGAAAAATGATTTGTGGCAGATATAACACTTGTAACTAGTTTTGTGGCAGATATAGCACGAAAACGTGATTTATGGTAGATATATCACTCGTAACTAGTTTTGTGGCAGAAAAAGCTATTTGCTCTTCTTATTAATATTTTTTTTTTTTTTGAAGAAACATTCTTATTAATATGAAGGAATATTTACGTTCCTTATTAATATGAAGATATATTTACTATAGTAGAGATAATTACATCAAAAGAATCATCACCTAACCAAGCTTTTTAGTTGGAAGTGTTGGGTCCTTTTGAGTCAGGAAATGCGTCGGAACATTTAAGATATGGCGTAATGCTAGATAGCTAAAATTTATCCAATTAATTAGATAAATTGATGGTAAAATTGTAAATAACTCGTTAAATTTTTTATGCTAATAGGGGTGAATAATGTTTGATTTGGAATTTTAGCCAATATTATTTAGCCATTAATCATTTTCCTAAAATATGACATTCTAATGTATAACCTATATAAAAAGCACAAAATTTGGCGATAACATTTCGCTTTGCTCACGTATATTGCTAGAGCTAAAAACCTGCTCACCACAAGAAAATATGTCAATAATGATCGTCATTTCGGTCATTTCAGTCGCAATTCAGTCGTTGTCATTAGAATAGCAACCGAATTCAGACCAAAGTTTTGGTTGCCCGCTTTTAGTTGCAAATCACATATGCGGCTAGTTTCGTGATTCGGTCGCTAAAATAGCAACCACAATTTGGAGGCAATGTCTACAACCAAACTAGATGATCGGTCGTTACATTTGCGCCCGCTTTATCCTAAACCCTAGTCCCTCTCGGAATGAGAATCCATTTTTCACCGTTTTGCGATGGAGGTGCCTTTGTAATATGTGTGGTGCAGATTGGAGTATGTGTCACACTCCGCGTCCTGGGGATGACCAGGCAGTGCGTCATATACCAATGAAACACCGAACCCTCAACATAAGATACTAAATTCCCAAAAATCACTTCATTACAAACTTAACGGAAATCAAAGAGTCTTACAAAAGTAATCATGTTCTTACAACCCAAAATAAATACAAGCCCCAAAGTAAAACTTAGCTAACTATTACATCAAAAACTCATCAAAGCCTCTCCTCAACCTAAGGTTCATCATCTGTATCTACCACATGTTTACCTGCAAAATGTTAATAATGGATGAGCCACTAAACTGGCTCAGTATGGTCCCAACACCCTTGGGATGAAGCACTGTTAGACTCTAAAATCATATTCCCGTTCACCCAAAACATGTGAAATCAATGCGTTTTCTTGAATTGAATTACACTTTAATACACTTTGAAAATACTTTACATAATCAGAAAACACCATACTTGAAATCAGAAATGAATAGAAAACAAAGTTATCAAAACTGAAAGCTCCGGTCGACCTAGCTGGGGGACTTAAATGTAGATATTAAGAAGTTGAAGGGGTGTTTTTGTAAGGAGTTGATGGTGGTTCATGTTTCAATTGAATAATTATTCAGGATCACCCATTTATTGCTCATTCTTCTACGATAAATGCCCCTACACGCATCGACGACCCTTGTGGGCGGAGCTGTGTGCATTTGGGGTACAATGAGATTCCCTTTGTCTTGTTGGAGGGAATTTTAACGTGGTTTTATATCAGTTGGAAAGTTTTGGATCAGTCCATGCCTCTCTCCCTATGGTAGAATTCGCCGAGGCAATTAATAACTATGGTTTGATGGATATATCGTACTCGGGAAGCATCTTTACTTGGTTTGATAGCTCCCCTCCCTGCCGCCTTTGTTAAGGCGTCTTGATAGGGTATTTGTTAACTCTTATTGGAATGGTTTCTTTGCAGTCACTCGATTAGAACATCTACACTGAACCAGTTATAAATATAAGGATAACCTTCTTATAGTAATAAAAATTATTGGTCCCAACTCGAAACCAGTTATAAATAAGAATAAACTCTACATTATAATATTCCATGTTCTTTTAGGACTATCCTTAAGAAGTTTACCTCCATATAGTAATAAAATGACATTAAATTTTAAATATATTTATATATCTATATAAAACAACAACTTAAGCTTATGGGTGTCTTTTAACCATTTTGCAAGATATTTTTGTTGCCAATCTGTGTTGGTTTCTTTCATTTTGCGCAACTCGACATGAATACTTTCAGTGATTTGAGTTAGTTTGTTTTTGTGTGTCATGACTTGCTTGAAGTAGAAAATGTACGATTTGAAATGATAATGAAATTTATGATTATGCTAGCATTTATATATGTATAATAAAAAGAAAACAAACGAAAAGACATTTTGAATATACATATATAAATGCTAGCATGATGTACACACACACACACACACACACACACACACACACTATATATATATATATATATATATATATATATTTACATTTTCTAGGTACTGTATATATATGAATGAATCTTCTAAATCTAATATACACAATATACATGCACAATGTTCGTAAATTTATTTTTTTTAAAACTAATGAATCTTATATATATTTAAAATTCATATTATCCATTTTTAAATGGCGTACAATATATATTAGTTATTTTCTAAAATTATAAATTTTATATGTAAGCATCTATTTAAGAATAATCTCTTTATAGTAATATTTTTTTTCTCAATCCCGAAAGTATTACTGTATAAATGTTTTACTGTATGTCAATTTTTGCAAAAAAACATAAATCATATCCAGACTGCTGCGAGATAGAAACAAAATATTTAGTTTGAGATTCAATGAACAATATTCCTTATATATGAAGTATAAATTAAAAACAAAATTGATGTAAAAATATTTAATGCATAGAGCCACGAATTGGACAAGCCCAGAAGCAATGCAGCCGCAGGAGTTGACCAAAAGTTGAGAGGGATAGAGAAAGTCAAAGAAGACATGAGCTGCAGCAGAGGTCAAACCAGGTTGAGTTGCCAAAATTTTGACTTGGTTTCATTATCCCATAATTGCTTGACCATTCCAAACACTCTTTCCTTTGCTTGATTGACCCTGTAGAACCCCTAATTAATCACGTGTTGATTGAAACTAATTTGGATTTAATTTTAAGTCAATATTTGACATAAGCATGAATTATTCTAAAGACTAGGTCTGGTCATGGACTGTTGTTGATTTGTTACTAATTGGGCATATTATATGTGTTTTTGTTTGTTTTTTCTTTTTTTTAAAAGTTATTTTAGTGTGTAGAGTTACATATTCCAAACCCGGAATTAAGATGATGGGTAAAAAATGTTATGTCAACCATGCTAACTTTGGTAAACTTGTTTGTTCTTTCTTATATCTAGCAAGGGTGTTTGGATTATGAAGCCAAACAAGTTCGATCAATGTCCTTTACGAACCGAATTAGGTGAATATATTTATAACTAACTTAATTACCTGAATGTTTTGCTTTGTCATGTCAAATTGAGTGTCGAATTATAAGGTTTTTGGATAACATTTTTATGAAGGATACGACTTAAATCTACAACTTATGTTTGTCATTGTTAGGTTAGTTCTATGAAGGGTTAATGGCATTTTAGTACACCTATGTTAATGGGTATAAGCATTTAGTCTACATAGTTTAAAAATGAAAACTATTAGTTTTTAGACTGCTAATCAACAGTTAAAGTGAATTTTATTTGTTAAATAGGTATGAAAATTACAAAGAAAAAAGCATACTTCCACTCATAAAAGGCAGAGGGGGTCTTAGACATAAGCAACTTGGTAAGGGTTATGGTGTGTTTAAACCATCCATAAATAGAGGTCTGCACACCACAACTCATCCGGGTATTTCGCTTTTAATGGTTTCTTTAATGGTAATTTGAAAAATATTTTTCTTTTCTGTTTTGGTAAATTTGAAATGTGTTTAAAGGTCCTTCAAAACTTGATGTTAGTTGCCAATATGACTTGGTATAAGTTGTAGGAATTTGATATCCTTAGTAAGATATTGAGTTCAAATTTTGAGAATGAAAAAAATAATTTTTTAGAAGCTCTACCCCTAAAAGAAGGGGGTCCGACTATAGGAGCAAGATGATTATTTATGTATCGTATAACAGATACGAATACCGAAGAGTTGCAAAAAAAAAAACTTGATGTTAATTACCATTTCCCCCTAGTTTAAATAAGGAGTTAATAGCTACAAGCCTACAATCAACACTCAACTATTTGCATTTTGCGCTTTGCATCACTTTACTTTTCTTTTTTAATCTTAAGAACTTGATTTATTATTAGTCTACTCTCAGGAATTCTATTTTATTGTCGGTTAACTTTTACCTAAGATTGACAGTTAATTCTAGAACGCATGATTGCACATCGCCTGCAAAAAGTTAAAAATGAAGGAAAGGCACATTAGATTTGAAAAAAAAAAGGGATAAGTCTTAACTTTTTTAATTAAATAACTGTGCTAATACTAGAGAAAGTTCTGTTAAGAACTTAGCTCAAGTTCCCCTAAAACAAAAACAGCTCAAGTCCCCAAACAGACTTAATTATCATTTATCCATAATTAACTAACAATTAATAAAATTCCTACATTTCTCACTACCATGTAATAACATGATGAATTGCGTATATAAATAATACTCCCTCCATCCCTAAATAAGGTTAACATTTGACTATTTCATATGAATTAAGATATTCCTAAAAACAATAAAAGTTAAAGTTAAAAGACTAATATATCCTTATTAACTACATCGTGAAAATTAAAATTGTGTTTAAAAGAAAAGTAAAAAGAGGATAAAAATGGTAAAAAATCATTAAATTCTCATTGATAATCCAAATGTTAACCTTATTTTGGGAAAAAAATAAACTCTCAAATGTTAAACCTTATTTGGGTATGGAGGGAGTACTAGTAGGAAGTTAATGATGGACCGAGTCAATTAATTAATGTATCCCTACACTATTACAAAAAGGAAAATTGAAAGGAAATAAACATTGCAAATTTTTTTTTGAAAGAACACTGCCGCTTATTAATTGTCAAATTTAAGACCTTACAAACCTGATAACGAATGCTTTACGAACAAAACTAAGAACATAATTCGCATGTCAAACTTGTAAGAGTTTAGCGAACCGCTTCAAATCTTAACAATTACTATACAACTCCCTCTAGCATTCATGATAAACAATTTACCAGATTATAAAGAAAGATATGACATTTAATGTTTTTTTTTTTTTTTTTTTGAAATCTTGACCGTTGGATAATTTAAATTCTCGAAATATCCCTTTATTTCAGAAGGTACTCTTGAAGAACTTGTGTAAAAGAGGATGAAATAATGGTTAGTCCTGCTTGGAAGGAGAAAACATCAGACATTCTATTTGGCTTCGAGGGAATTCACCAAATCTTGTTTCGGTTTCCCTCCAACCAAAATTTAACATTCGCATATGCAAATTCTAAATTAAGCTAAACCCTTTAATACCTCGTAACACATTTAAAAAATAAATAAACTTCACAAGAAGCACTAAATATGTTCTTGCTCTTAGACCACTATGTTTTCAGAGTCCATCTAAATAAATATATACACAACATCTAAGACTGTACAGTTAGATGACTGCAAAGCAACAGTTCAGGATAACTGAAAACTAATCTACCTTTACATATTCATTAGTCAATGAAGGGTAATACCTCGAAACGCGTATCAGTTCATAGAAAAACAGAATGATGAAGGCATCTAATTAGCCCCAAAATCACGATTCCACTGCTCGAGCTCCTTCCACTTGCTCTTTTGCACACTGGGCCTCACTTCAGCCATTGCCTTCTGAAAATCTCCATACTTCAATCGCCTTATCTGTGCATGACGACCAACATTCATTTTAAAGGTATTTGCTTCCCATTATAAACAAAATTTATGTTACTCGGACTCGGGTACGGGGATACGCCTATAAACTCCAACCGTCTCCCATTATTCTCTCTCCCATCGTCTTTCCCTTTCCTAACACTAATTTCTTCTCTTCCTTCTAACAAATTTGCAGCTAGTACAAATTCAAGAGTTGGTCAAAGCACCCATTCGCAGTTGACCATGTCAGGTACGTATTTCATACCCATACCAATGTCGTACCCTGTCGACACCGGTACGGCACAACTAAACGGAGAGTTCGAGTAACATAGAACAAAATTATTAAAGAAACAAATGGTGAAGCTGAAAATATATATTTAAAGATACAGCAGATAATCTCAAAGTAATCAGCAAATACAATGCAATTTCACTTGGGATTTCTTGCCAAGAATAACACATTTCCCTCTTTTTGTTTTTCCCCTTTTTTTCCCTTTTTTCCCCCCTTCTTTTTCTCTCTCCTCCTCTAGTAAGTCTGGCAGACATCTATACTTATCAATTTCATAAAGGAAAGCGCTTGGCTATAGATAAGCAAATATCAAGATCGGACTACCTGATTCGCGCGACCGTTAGAACATTTGAACCAAGCTCTCTCAAAGGAATCAATGCAGCTTCCGCACACAAGGCTTTTAAGTCACTTCCAGAGTATCCTGTACAAGTTTAACATAGTTCGAAATAAAGTAAAAACAAAATTTATGTCAATTCATTATCGGACACTAAGATCTTACTTCATAATTGACATATAGAAACTCAGAACCATCGCCTACTCAACTGCAGAGCCAATCCTTTTTGTTTTTCCAGAATTCTTTTGCCCCAAATATACTCATAATGTAATTCTTTGAAAGTACTTAAACAGGTACAGGTTTGAGAGTAAATAACTGAAGAAGAAAATCATACCTTCTGTCTCTTTCACAAGCCTCTCTAGATCTCCATCTTCGGCAGGCAACAATATGAAAAAGGATAAGGATAAAGTAATACTGACCACTTTAAAAGCATGTTCACTTATGTATAATGGATTGATAAATTATTCTCCATCAGCTTCATAAAGAAGATCAAAAAGTGACTTACCAGGCAACGAATATTGTTGGCCTTTGAGTAAGATCTTTAGAAGTTGACGCCTGACGTTTGTATCAGGCAAAGGGATATATATTCTCTTCACCTATTTAATAATTTCAATAGTCAGACAAATTAATAAAGAAGTTAATAAATGTCAACAGATTATAAGAACTTAGTGTTCTCAGTGATTATTTGTATGTGTTCGGCTGAGGACTAATTTTAAGTTTCTATCATAAATTCAATGCACTTTTTAGGAACTGTCACCGAGGCTCAAAATATCAAGCGGAGAATCATCAGTACTGCTGCAATCAATTGAGATATAAGGCAGACATAAGCAATGAATTCTATTTAAGAGAGAAGGCAGAGAAAAATTCCAATGAACAAGCGAGGGGGGACACTGTTGCAGCAGCCTTAATGCAGTGCAAATGGTATGGCTAAAATCTTCAGTTACTAGCTACTAACCTATGTGATCATAACTAAGATGCATTTTCAAAATTATTCCATCCCGCCAATGAATGATAAACGTAAATAAAGCAATTCTTAATTTCGTTTTGTCAAAATTTGACTAAAATATCCAGGAAAGTAGGCAACAGTAAATCAATGCACCAACAAACTAACCAGTCTCCTCAGAACAGCATCATCCAATTCCTGTGGCTTGTTTGTAGCTCCTGCATTTAGATTACAATTGATATAAATGATATGTCAAACATCATCTGATCTTCCCTTTTTCCCCTCATTTTTTAAATTGCAGATACTAAAGTAAATATGAACAATGAATATCATCTACTTAGAAAAGCAATGAATCTAATAAGTTGATGACTATATATGTTCTTTCCCATATCAGTTTCTAAAGTTATATAGTTACACGTATCTTATTGTTTCTTATGTTCTTACCCTTTGTAATGAAGTGATCATACCAACCTTTCTTAGTTTACATGTTATTTTAAACTCTTAGAACAAATTACAGTCCAATTTCTAAATGGTTTGATATGTTTATTTTGGAAAAGCTAAAAAAAAATGTTTCTCGGTTTCCCCTGAAAGGAAAAGGCGACTAATTGCATACACTGCACATTAAATTTTACCCCGTCTTTTATTCCTTTTTACATTTTTTGCACAAAAACTATTTAACAAAATACGGCGAAAGTAAGGATCCAGCCATCTAAAAAATTGGGGAAGAGCCATTTATGTCGATGTCTGTGTTTACCCTCCTAGTGGTATATTTCATTCGAATTCTTACTTGGAGCCTTTCAGAAAAAACTCATCCATATGTTGTTCTGAGCAGGAATTTTACTTTTAGGTCATAAAACTATAAATTTGGTAAGTTGAACACTGCTTAAGCACATTTGTTGGTTTCAATGGATTTAGTTGGAGAACCAGGTGCATTTTCTAAATAAGGGGCTGATTTCAGAAGAGTAGTAGGATCCATGTGTTGTCTCTTTAATATAGGAGGTAAGTTATGGGAGTTTACGGAGAAAATGTATCCATTCTCAGAGAGTGAACATTCATTTTGAGACAAACTAAAATAGAAAGTGTACATTAGAATATAAGAATAGAGCAAGATCTTTTCTTTAGTGTGAACCAGCCCCAAGTTTCAACAAGCATACAAGCTAAAACTAAGCCAAATGTTTATTCCAAAACACAAAGAAAGCCCAAATAAAATCAGCTGTAGCAGCATACTCACAAACCTCATTGATGAAGTGACTAGATTACTTTTCAACCCACTAAAAAATTTCAGCTTGGGAAACTATAACTTTTCAACCCACTAAAATTTAAATTGTTGGTATTCTATTCTCCATCAAGTGATTCTTCATACTCTTCAAAAATAGGTCCAGGAATACTATATAAGACACCCATAACATAAGAATACAATTGCATCAACATTCTACAATCTTGTATTTAGCCAGGTTTAAAAGGTTGGTCCAACTGCAAGGCTGCACTTCAGTCACACATGCATAAGGACTCAAATCTATTGTTGGCAAGGATGTAGGAAATTGCTTTAGAAACCATAAATTTGACTGGTGGTTACCATACAGGACCTAAATGCTTTCATAATAGATAATTCATTAAAGAGGAAAGAAATATGCCTTCACAAAAGAGATACAAATGATTATCAAACCCAAAATCTTGTCAGCAAATGGTGACAGTTGGATGAAAGAAATAAGAGCATATTGGTAGAGAACTGAGCTCTAAAAGCAGGTCACAACAAGAAAGAACTATTTCAGTTCGATCTAAAATCAAAATTGCATGAATGAACTTTACCAATAACAATTACTAGATCATCTGAATTTGATGTCACTCCATCAAACTGAACCAGAAACTCAGATTTCAATCTTCTGCTTGCTTCATTTTCATCAGATGTCCTTGTTGACATGATACTATCAATCTGACAATGATAGCAACAAGTTAATAGGTAATATATGAATTTCTTAAAGAAGAGAGAAAGAGATGTGAGCCACATGTATGTATTGGTTTCCATTTGAAATAACTACAGA
This sequence comes from Vinca minor, assembly GCA_026122235.1. NCBI lineage: Eukaryota > Viridiplantae > Streptophyta > Magnoliopsida > Gentianales > Apocynaceae > Vinca > Vinca minor. The sequence continues at coordinate 10,898,358 of JAOCZM010000011.1, read as the reverse complement.
GGTACATGATTCAGTTGATAGGATAATTGTATAAATTGCAAAGACGGATACCGAGAGTAAAGGTCACATCTATTGTAATTAGTATCATCTATTGGCAAAGTTCTGGTCTATGCTTTCAGTCCCTTTTCCTATAAGGATATTCCGGAAGAACAGCTTTAAATACGATCTTCTTAGAATCTAACTATAAACTTTTGCACGATCTTCTTAGAATCTAACTATAAACTTTTGCCTTACTCTGTCTCTTTCATCTCCAAATATTTTCATCTCTTGTATAATATTCTACCGCCCATCCACATGATGGTTTCCAACCAAATTAGTCACAGATAAATAACGTGCCTTAAGACGGCCAGTAACCACAGTTTCAAAGGATACAACAACAATAACAGCTATGGGTGAGCCGAATTACCGACCGAATTGGAATTTCAATTCGAATTCGGTAATTCAATGTGAATTCGGATACGTCCGATTTCGATTTGGTCGAAAATGGGACGAAATTGGCTGGGCTATTAACCGAATTCGAATTCATTTTTTAATATAATTTATTAATTTTATTGTATAATGAATATATAAAGTAAATAGACTCCAAAATTGTCATTTTGGCGATTTTTCTATTAATTTTCCGTGTAAATATGGTTGAATCAAACGATGACGAATTTATTGTTTCTATTATTTTTCTGAATTTATTGTTTGTTTCGATTTTGGATTTGTCTTGGTGTTCAATTAGGTTTCTTGTGAAATCGGTCAAATATTCAATTAGGTCAAATATTAATAAGCTTATAAGCAATCTATTGAAAGAACATTGGTATGGTTGAATTGTATGTTTATCTATGCCTTTAATCATGAGAACCAGCAATTTTTCAGCTTACATTTTGATGGGTTGTGGTAATTGGTTATGGAATTTTGAAGATTTTGTTTCTTGGAGAAGATGATGTATAAAGTTACAAAAATACCCCTTGTACTTTTAAGGTTGACCATGTTCAAAATTCAATTAACAGTTGACTGATGAAATTTTGGACAGAAGGACCTATCCCACCAAATGTAAATTGTTTTGATACTGAGTTTTGTAAAAAAAAAGGATTTTGGACAATAATCACCAAAGCAAAATAGTTTTTGGACATGTAGAGCCAATTTGTCGAATCCAAAAGGCTTTGAAGCTATTTCCTCGTATTTTCCACATGGGATTCTCAGCAAAGTTCGTGTCAATAAAATTTAGCTGAAGATGGGAACTAATAAATCATATATTGAAGCAGACAAATTATTAAAACAAAGCAATACCTCATCAATGAAAATCACAGATGGCTGCTTGGAAGTAGCAACATTGAAAAGAGTCCGGACAAGCTTTTCACCCTCCCCCACCTGTAAATTCAGAAAGGCGTGAGGAACCTCAACAGGATGAAAACCAAGTTGCTAAAGGAAACATTAGGGGAAAAAGGACCCACCCACTTGGATGTCAGTGAAGATGCAGAAACACTGAAAAATGTTGCCTCTGATTCTGAAGCGACTGCTTTAGCAAGCATGGTCTTCCCAGTACCAGGAGGACCAAAGAGAAGAAGACCTGAAAAGTGAACGTAAAATTCTTGAGTACTTTTCTTGGACTCTATGAGACACAGCAGCATAAACCTTTCAAGGGACTACCTCTAGCTGGCTTTCGGAGGCCAGTGAATAGATCTTTTCTTTTTGTTGGAAGGATTACCATCTCTAACAAGGCTTGTTTTGCTTTCTCAAGGCCAGCTGCAAAAGACTGTGTAAAATGACAAATGCAAGAAATCTAGTTGACGAAAACAACATATGCTATATTTTCTAACCAATGTCCTCCCATTTCACAGAAGGGCTTCTATCCACAATCACTGTATTTATCATTTCGACCAATTTCGCATCAGAACCACCATTATCTTGTACAGGTTTTGAGCTCCTAGAATTATTGCTCTGACTTCGAATAAGCGAGTTGCCTATCTTTGGAAGTGGTGTGGCCTTTCTAACAGAACTTGGTGAAACTGCAGAAGTTTGCACTCTAGTAGCAGTATTCTGGAAGGAAGACATGATGAGTTATACATGCGAAGCAGAAAATCAAGGACAAATACTGTTCTTCTCTCACTATCTCGGGAGAAAAACATGTAACCTTTTGGTGCGTTCAAGGAATGCTTCCTAAAAGTTGAGTTACCAACTTCCACAATCTCGGAGAACACATTAGTATACAAGAAATGAAGATTGACTTTTTCTTAATCCAAACTGACTTGTAATCAACAATTAGACTGGAAGACTCGTCTCGCAGGATTAAGGAAAAGGATATTCCGAGGCTCATCATCCTTTGGAAATAAATCATTACCTTGAATATTTATGCATCCATAGATCTAAGCTGAAGCCTTGAATATTTCAAGTCTAGGATGATGGGTCTACAATAATTAACTAGGTGAAACCTTGTAACTGCTGCTTAATATACAAAAACATGCATATACAAATATAATGTCCCAGCGAAACCCAACCATAGCTGTCGCTAAAAAAAATATATTGCTTCTAGCAACTTCAGAACCATTACAGATTAAATTCTGGACAATGAACTTCAATGAACTTCATTACATTGCACTACAGATTTATTTTTGTTTTTTCAAATAGTTTCTTTTTTATATTTACTTGAGAGTAGTTATAGGTACTAACAGCTGCACGAAAAACCCACTAACAATTTTTCTTGAGTTATACTAGTAGTAAACTGATTATACATCATGAAGTTATGATGCCATGACCAGGGTAATATGTGTGTGTGTGTGTGTGTGTATTCTCTAGCTAACATTTCTTTTATCTTCATCTTTTAGAAATTGAAGTGATACCTTCGAAAGGCTATGAACTCACGCCCTTCCTACACCTACAGCACATCGGCAACATAATTTGACTTAAAAAAACATAATGGTTTGAATGCAATGCATATAATCCGAAATAGGAAGACGCTAAGAAACCAAGAAATCATGTAACCGACCCCAATTATTTGGGATGAATGCTTTGGAAAAGAAGAAGATAGAAAGAAACTAAGAAGCCACAAACTAACTAGTTAATAAAAGCAGTCCATACCTTGATTGTAGACATGGCACCTGAAATCAAACGCAAAACACGGCAGCAAAAATTGTTATTATCATCTAGTCAATAAAACTTGTAAAAATGTTTTAAATGCTTTTTCAATTTGAAGACCTGGTCGTCGACCTAAAATTTGTAGTCTATCTGACACTTGCCCCTGCCACTCTGATATCTTCTGGCGGTAAGATTTTACCTTCTCGAGTTCACTGAGGAATAATTAAATTTGATGTCAGAGATTTAATTCAATCAGTTTATGATACAGTCGGTCAACTAGAAAAGCAGATAATTTGAAATGAATGAAATTTCAAAAGCATTACCAAACGCATTGCAGCATGAATGTAAAATTGCAAAGGAATTGTATGCTTTCAACTTCTTTCTGAGCACAGAGACATGAATAGAAAAGTAACTATTCACCATACACCAAGTATTTAACTCAATGTCTCAATCCATGAGATCTTACTAAATCTTAAAGCAGCTAGATTAGGGTTCTAAACTTTTTATGCTCGACTTTCCAATTACTTCACCCTTTCCACCCAAAACATATCCCATTAAGATCGGATACTTGAATCTGAAATAGCATAGCTGTTCCCGTCCCATCACGTTGAATAATCTTGGAAAGACAAACTATACTCTAGATAAAACAAAATTTTGAGGCAGACAGCACTCAACAATACATAACACAACTATGTTTACTAACTTAGCAATATATATATATATATATATATATATATATATATATATATATATATATATATATATATATATATATGTTTACTGAAAAAATCAGATGTCATATCGAAAATAATCGCAGTACTTGCAGAATGGTGATCTAAAACTTTGGATCATCAATTTTTTGTTTTAGTTCAGAATCTGATTTATTTCCACCAGCCATATGGGAATCAGATTCTAAAGGACTACTTCTATGATCATATCAAAACTAGGATCATCTATCTTGTGTTGTTGTAAATAAGGAAAAATCAGTTCTTGCAATCGACAATTTAGGAAAATCCTCATAATCAATTACAGTTTCAATATTTCTAATTTTCATAATCATATCTAAACTAGAACAATATAGTACTAATAGCAACGCAAGGATTAAAAAAAACCTAAATTTCAAATAAATTTATTCTTTTAACAGTAATTCGGTATACAGCAACGAACATACATATCAATGCATCGTTAATTTTTTTTTTTTTTTTCATTTTTCCGAAAAATACATCAAATGCAAGGAAACAAAAAAAATTTAACTAAATATTAAAATACAAAGCAAAGTAAAAACAATAAAAAAACGAAAAGTATACCTAGAGGTGATATAGGAGGGAACCGGAGTAGAAATGCCTTCGGCGAGAATCCTCTGGGCGTTCTGATAATGAGCGATGGCGTCATCAGTCAATCCCCACTCTTCGGCCCTAACGGCTTTAGCAATTTCCTCTTTGGCCAATTCAAAGTAACCTTTCAGTTTGTAGGCGACTCGTTCGTTCCCCGTCGCAACGCCGTCCATCGCCGCCGCAGCGGTTTGATTGATCGAAGAATTTGCCGGAGATGATGAAGAATCAGAAACGAAAATTGAGCCTACGGAATCAATTAGATCCTTCAGAAAGCTCATATCAAGAAGGAGATCAAATTTAATTTGTTAATATTTGATGATCAGTTTGACTGGGATAAAGAACTTTTAGAGAAGGATGAAAACCCCATAAATGGTGATATATAATTTTTTTATGGGCTAAATAGGATGAAAACTAAAATGTTGAGACCAAATATACAAAGATAAAATTATAGGGACTAAATAGGATGAAAATTAAAGTATGGTGACAAAATCAGCGAATGAAAAATTCTGGGGGACTAAATAAGATGAAATTAAAATATGGAGCCAAATCGGCGAAGGGAAAATATGGGGGATTAAATGTGGTGGCTAAATCGGTGAAGAAAAATTATGTGGCCAATGTAGGCGTAGATGCTGGTCTATCACCCAGAACCAGAAGAGAGGGTAAGTTGGGAGTAAAGGATGAAAGAGAATCTTATCGAGATAGGAAGGGGGACTGAGTGAAAGTCCGGGTCTTGATGCCCTCGGGGATAAAGAAAAATGAAAACCAAAAAGATTGGAAAATGAATTGAATCTAACTCAGTAACCACATTAGATCGGCCAAGAGCTCCTTGGGTTAGCAATCCAAGTGATCCTTACAAGCAGCAATTGCAGTCCCTGATAAGGAAATATAAGGTTACGGGAAAGAGGGAAACTTTCAGTAACTGAATAGGATGAAAATTAAATCGAAGTGACTAAATTGGAATAAAACTAAAATGTTGTAACTAAATTGGCGAAGGGAAACTTTCGTAGACTAAATATGATGAATATTAAACAAAGGTCACTAAATCAGATCAAAACAAAAATGTGGTGACTAAATTATCAAATATGAAAATTACGGGGACTAAATAGGATGAACATTAAATAGCGGTGACTAATTCAAAAAATATAAAAACTATAGGGACTAACTCGGATGCGAACTAAAATATGGTGACTAAATTAGCAAAGGGAAAATTCTTGGGATTAAATAGGATGAAAACAAAGTTTTGGTGACTAAAACAGAAAATTGGAGCACTCCAGGGATTAAATAGGCTAACAACTAAAATGTTGTACGCAAATCTGCAAAAGAAAATTCTGGGGACTAAATCGGATGAATATAAAATTTGGGAGACTAAATTGGAAAATAGGAAAATACCGGGTCCTAAATAGGTCAAAAGCTAAAATGTTGTGACTGAATTGGCGAATGGAAACTTTTCAAGGAATAAATAGAATAAAAATAAATTGGGATGACAAAATCGGAAAATAGGAAAATTATAGTGACTTAATACGATGAAAACTAAAATACTGTGACTAAATCGGCGAAAGAAAAATTTCATGGACTTAAATAAGATGAAAATAAACATGTGGTGACTAAATCGGAACAGAGGAAAACTGCAGGGACTAAATATAATGAAACAAAATGTTGTGACTAAATCGACAAAGGAAAAATTCTTGGGGACTAAATAAGATGAAAACTACAATGTGGAGATCACAATCGGCACATAGGAAAACTTTGGGGATTAAATATGATGAAACTAAATGATTGTGACTAAATCGGCAAAGGGAAAATTCTTGAGGACTAAATAAGATGCAAATTATAATGTGGGGACCAAATAGGCACATATGAAAACTTTAGGGACTACATATGATGAAAACTAAACTATGGTGGCTAAATTGGAAAATAAAAATTATTGAGGACTAAATAAGATTAAAACTATAGTGTGGGGACTAAATTGGACAATAGTAAAACTCTGTGGACTAAATAAGATTAAAACTATAATATTGTGATTAAATCGTGAAAGGGAAATTATTTTGTACTGAATAAGATGAAAACTAATATGTGGGGACTAAATAAGATGAAAACTAAAATATTACGACTAAATCGGAAAATAGAAAATTTTGGGGGTTTAAATAGGATGAAAATTAAACTAGGATGACAAAATCGGCAAAGAGGAAAACGCCAGGGACTGAAGAAGATGAAATCTAAACTGGTGACGAAATCGGCGAAGTTAAAATACCGGAGACTAACTAAGATTTAAACTACAATTTGGTGACTAAATCGGTAAATAGAATCTTTCATTTTTTTTTGCGTGAGGGGATGGCAACGGGGCTGGTTGGGGCGGATTTCTTAATATCCAAACCCGCCCCGAACTATTAATCTGCTGCCCCGCCCCGCCCCGTGACCCGCAACGGGGCAACACTCCCCGCCCCACGCCACGCCCCGCCCCGTGCAGATCGGGTTAGCCCCGCCCCGCCTTGTTCTGTTTTTAAAAAAAAAAAAATTAAAAATCTGCACAAAAAATTCCAAAATCTGCACAGAAAATTCCCAAATCTGAACAGAAAATTAAAAAATCTGCACAAAGAATTCCCAAATCTGCACAGAAAATTTAAAAATCTGCACAAAAAATTCCAAAATCTGCACAGAAAGTTCCCAAATATGCACAGAAAATTAAAAAAACTGCACAAAAAGTTCCCAAATCTTCTCTAATGTGATGGAAATCTTGCAGATCTCAAAAGCACCCAAAAAATTACCTTAATATTTGATGGCTTGTTCACAAGAATTTTATGGACTATGGAGCGAAAATCTTGCCGGAAGATAAGGACAAGAAAAAAGCAGAAATCGCCGGAAGAGAAGGACAAGAAAAACAGCAGATCAGATGGAATAAATGGAAGAGAAGATAAGAACCTGGAAACGGCAGAGAAGATAATCAAATGGAACCCTTTTCTTCTTTCTTTTTTTATTTAAAGCAACCCTACCGTCCCTACCCTTTTCAGAATATATATATAAATAATAAAATTATTATTATATACAAACGGATCAAGAACGGGGCGGTGCGGGGGGATTGAACACTATATCTAAATCCGACCTGTTCTGTTTACGGATCGGGTCTGATCTACCCCGTTCTGAGAACGGATCGGGTCTGATATGCCCCATTTAACACTGGAGCCGGACGGGTCGGCGGATCACGGGTCAAATTGCTATCCCTAGTGAGTGGGGGGTTCTGTTCTGTTTTCTGGTAATTAAAGATTGATATTTTCTTTTTCTTTTCTTTTTTAATTTTGGCTAAGGGTGTGTTTGTTTTCATGGAATTGGAATTGGCGGTTTTCCAATTCCAATTTTCTTGTTTACTATCAACAAAATCAATTCCAGTTCTCATGTTTGGCTCTCAATAAAAATTTGGACTCAAGTCCACAAAATCAATTATATTTTATAACTCAAGAATTTGAATTCCAATTTCACAGGATTTATTTTAGATTATAAAATATCTCATACATACAAGTTATTTTCTCTCTCTCATATATATATAATGATCAAAGTACCCTTATTGTTTAAATGACAAAATATCATTTGTACAATGTCGAAATATACCGTTAGTGCAAAATTACAATAATACCAGTAAGCCCTAAGGGTGAACAAACTCAGTTTTTGATACTGGACAAACTTTTAATGTTGTGTCTAATGATCTTAATCTTTGTGATAGAATATCGGAACTCATTATGGAAGCTCTAAGTACTTCAATCAAGCCATTGATATCAAGATTCAAAGTTATATTCATGGCTTATCTTTCAAGATTGAAGATTGAAGACTTAGGTTTGGTTAGATTAGCTTTGCCGTTATTAGTCGTTATCTTATATAGCTCTAACCAAAGCTCTCATGAACATAAGCTCTACACTCAAGTCTTGCATGTTTTTATAAACACGTTTTCAAAAGGCTAAGTTTCAAAATGATCCTTACAAGTGTTCGTATTTCAAAAGCCTTTGTTTTCTAAGTCTAAGTCCTTTAAAATGGTTTTCCAAGTGTTCTTACTTGTTAGCTTTTGGGAAAACCTTTTAGACTTCTAAAGACTTCAAAAGATTTCAAAACGTGTGAAAAATCAGCTCAGAAGTCGGATCATCCGAAGCTTGCCTCGGATCAACCGAGCAAGGCAGATGAGTTGAACCATTTAGCTTCGGTCGATCAAGGCACTGGGTCGGTCGACCGAGTGTGGGTAAGGTTGATCCGAAGTTGCTCTTCGGTCATCCGAGGTCTATGTTCGGTCAACCGAACTCTGCGATTTCTAGCCGTTATTTGACCGTTGGAGAGTCATTTTTCAGCCAATTTTGAAATGTATAAATACTACAAAGCTCTAGAATGACTCTAAGACTTTGATATACAATTTACATTGATTTCTTATCAAGTCTAAACACTCTCAAAGCAAAAACACTTCATTTCTATGATCTAAATCATTCAAGAGTGTTATTTCAAATGCAAGACAAAGAGTGAACTTCATATGTTCAAAGAGCTTATCATTGTTGTACTTCAAAGGTAATATCTTTCACTTAGAAGAGTGAACAATCTTTGTATTAAACATTCTTATTCCCTTTCTTAGTGATTGGGTAATTGTTGTAAAAGTCCTACTTAGTGTGGGCAAGCTCTTAGTGAGTTTTGTATTGTGGTTGTTGTGTAAAACTCTTAGTGAGTTGTCCACAAGTGTAAAGTTCCTTCTTAGTGAAGTTGTTGAAATCCTTGGGTGCGGCTCAAGGTAGTGGATGTAGATTCTAAGTGAATCGAACCACTCTAAATCCTTTGTCTTGTAGTTGGGTTTAGTTTTGCATTTGCTCATCTTGCATAAACTTCTACTAGCATTGCTTAGATTCGAAAAAGTTAGCAAGATCGATTAAAACCCAATTCACCCCCCCCCCCTCTTGTGTTTTACAATTGGTATCAGAGCCTTGTCTTCATTTTTAGCTTAACAGCTTGAAGTAAAGATTATGGCCAAAAATTCCGCATTAGCTTATCTAGAGGGGTCTTCCACCAATAGGCCACCACTTTTTGATGGAAATAATTATGAGGCTTGGAAAGACCGTTTCAAGATATATGTGTGCTCAATAGATTATTCTTTGTGGCATATATTTGAAGATGGTCCATATGTGCCTATGAAAATGGTGGATGGTGTTCAAGTGCCAAAGCCGGACAATGAGTTAAATGAGTTTGAGTCCAAGAAGATGACTCAAAATTACAAGGCAATGAACATTCTTAGTTGTGCCTTAAATCCGGATGAGTACAATCATGTCCTTGGAAGAAAATCCGCACACTCCATGTGGAAAATGCTAGAAGTTACTCATGAAGGCACAAATCAAGTCAAGGAGTCAAGATTAAATTTGCTAGTTAGAGAATTTGAGCTATTCTCCATGAAGCCTAATGAATCTATCAATGAGATGAACTCAAGACTCTCCAACATTGTAAATGGGTTGAGGTCTAATGGCAAGGAGTATACTTCCGGAGAAATCAATAGGAAAATTCTCAACTCACTCCCAAAATGTTGGGAAACAAAAGCTCTTGCCATTGAAGAAGCCAAAGACTTAAAGACACATTCAACGGAGGAACTAATTGGCTCTCTACTCACCTTCGAGATGAAGAAAAGCAAAAATGGTGCTAAAAAGGCTATTGATCTTGATTCTATCATCAATAATGAAGAAGTAGAGAAATTGTTCTTCAATCTCAAAAATGCAAAGTGCTTGTTAAGCCATTGGGATGAAGAAGGAAGTGAGGATGATCAAGAAGTAAATGACCCCATGTGTCTTATGGCATTTGGTAATGAGGTACATCCTTCTCCCTCTATTTCAAATTCTTATGATGATGATGAGGATGATGAGGATGATCCAAATGAGCTTTTAATTGATATGTATGATCAATTGAAAAAATGTGCAAAGCAAAACAAAGAAATGAAGCTTAAAATGGAATCCTTGCTTGTTGATAAATCTAAGTTGATTGATGAAAATGAAAAGTTGTGTGTTGATATGTTAATTGCTTGAAACGTGAAAATGAAAGTCTTATTACTACTTGCAATTCATCTTCATTACAACACAAAGAAGCTTGTGATAAATTGTCATCTTTAGAAAACAAGCTTGTTGAATTTGATCTTTTGAAAAACAAAGTTAAAGACCTTACCTTTCTTGTTGAAAACTTTACAAAGGGTAAGAAAAATCATGATCAAATTCTTGGCATGCAATGTGCTTCTCTTGATAAACATGGCCTTGGTTATATTGCTAAACATGTTGATATTGCTAGCTCTTCGCTTAAACCTAAGAATCATGTTTTAAATGCTAGAATGTCACATAGGCCAAGTAGTTATCTTGTGCATGCTCACAAATCTTCTAAGCCACATATTCATTGCACATATTGTGAAAAACATGGTCACTCTTGTGTTAGATGCCATGTTAAGAAGAAGATTGAAAGGGGAGTTAAAACCATTTGGAGAGTTAAGCTCACTTCAACTAACCCTCATGGACCCAAACAAAAGTGGGTACCAAAAGCTACTCTTCCCTTGATCTTATAGGTTCTTATAAGTTAGATGTATGCCACAAAGCTTCAATGGACTTGATTCGAAGAGAAGTGGCATTGGGGAGAAGTAAAAGGAGATGTGCCAAAAGAAGAAATTCAAAATCACTCCTTAACACTTGGATTCTCAAAGCTCAAATGTTAATCAATTGGAGAACCAAGTTGCTTAGATAAAAAGAGCAAAGCATCAAGTGATGACAAGAGCCAAAGTGTCAATACAATGTCTTCATCACTTGGTAAGAAAGCAAAGGTATCAAAATCACCTTCTCTTAACACTTTTATTAATGTGTTTAAGTGTTTTTGATATATATACATGCTTGCTCTTATATATGTTGCATCTCACATTCTTGAATGTTATATTCATATAGATAACCTTTAGCATGTTCTTTATTGTCCATGTTGATTTTAGCTAAGGTATCTATGAGATGTAGCTTATGCAACTTGATTGATTCTTGTTTTGACATGTCACATTCATTTAAGAATCCATCTAGTTGTTTTTGTTTTTGATAATCATGATCCTTAAGCATATATGTGTTTACTTGAGATTCTGAGCTAATCATGAAGGACCTTTAAAAAAAAAAAGGTACCATATTTGTTCTCAAGAAATCCTTGTAGGTAACAAAGAATTCTAAACTTCAAGAAGAAGATATGAACTACAAGGAATGACACAAATGAGCTAAGACTCCAAGAAAAGAGTCAAATGTCAAGGATCACAAGATAGTAGAGGGTTCATCAAAGAAAAGTCACCCATCAATGATGACTCTACAATTGTCATGAAAAGAAGAGGAGATTGCTTTCATCTCATCAATCAAGGATGAACAACAAAGAAAATGGAGCAATCACATGTCAACCTCTCAATGAGCTTCAAAAGATGATGATGATCATGAAAAAGATCACACAAAAGGCCTCTATGGACTTGTTGATAAAGAAGATCAACCAAAATGGTAAGAAGTCCAAGCTCAAAGAGCATTGAGGTACAAGGCTTAACTCATCCCTTGTAGGTGATTATTGTTTTGTTTTTGATTCTTTTGTGTTCAACTTATACCCCCTCCCCTCTAGTATGTACTCCCTCCGTCCCAAATTAACTGTCCACATTTCTATTTTTATTTGTCCCAAATTAACTGTCTACTTTCTAAATAAAGTATGTATTAATGACAAAATTTCCAATTTTACCATTTTCCAACTCCTCATTAAATACTTTTAGTTAATTAAAATTATCACTTTGCAACACATATTTAAGAGGGTGGTTGGATGTTGTGTGAGAGGAAGGAGAGAGAAATACATAAAATTTAAATGAGATTAATAAAATTAATGAAGGGTATCTTAGACTTTTACTTATATTTTACCATCAAAATCACAAAAACCTTAAGACATGTGCATTTGTCAAAGTGGACAGAAAATTTGGGACGGAGGGAGTAGTGTTTTATGCTTTGGGGGAGTTTGTATATGCTATGCTCAGTTTTTACTTGATCTTCATTGCATATAGGGGTTGTGTTTATATTCGAGTCTATAGCATTAATCTTATGTGGTTGATCGTCTAGATGCTTGACTTAGGATGTAAGCTCATAATTGTGATGTATGCTAAATTGTCTTATTTTACATCATCACATCACTTGTTGGCTTGCCTTTCATCTTTTATATCTTACAGCCAACTTGTGTAAGTTATTTTGGAAGTTATATGTGTTATAAATGTGTATGTCTTTTATTGGTATCACATATACTCTCCCTTAATAACTTTGAGATCATATTCTTCATTTTCTTATCCATTGTGATCTCATTAGAGTTTTTGGTTAGTATTTCTTTAAGAGTTGCTACACTCATTTAGCTAACCATTAACTTGTTAGAGGAATGTACTCAAAGTGTTATCTTACACTTCCTCAACTTCTTTTGGTTGTGATACATGTGCTTAACTTATGAATTCATGGTATCACTTCCACTAGTACTTTGTTAGCTATATTTTCAAACGTGTGTTACAATTGGCTATATTTACAATTGGTATCATGTTTTACAATTGGTCAATTGGTATCAAACTTGGTTTTTATCTCAAATAGCTAACATCGTATGTTTGATAAACGGGGAGATTGTTCTTAAAGGTTATATTCCCTATCTCCTTTGTTTTTAGCTTAGGTTGATATTCTTTTTGGACCATAAATGACCATCTTTATATTTGTGTGTCATTATGGACTCTTTGTTTTTAGAAATAAACCAAGCTTATTCAAAAAGATCATTCTTCAGAAAATTGGTGTATTAACTTTGCTTATGCTATGAACTGATTATGTTTTTGCAAGTACACCCTTATATCTTGGAGATTGAAGTCTTTTTTATTATGCCAAAGGGGGAGAAAATTGGTGTATGATAATTGGTATTGAAATTGGTGTATTATCCTTGATTATCATTATGCTATCATTGCTTATCTTTTCCTAGCATGTTTTGAGGGGGAGTTTATTATAGATCTTATGTCTCAAAACATTTTTAAATGGAAGGAAGGAGGAAAGGAGGTTGGTTGGGAAATAGGGCTCTTCTAAGAGTCCCTAGATTATATGGCAAAAAGAAGTTATCATGACTAAGTGCTTTTGTATTCATTGGTTTTATCTTTTAAAGCACTAGTCATTGCTCTTAATTGATCTTTAACTTTTTGTCATGCTTCCTTGTTCTTAATTTTGTCCATATTCTATCTTATTACATAAAAGTTTGTCATAATCAAAAAGGGGGATATTGTAAGCCCTAAGGGCAAACAAACTCAGTTTTTGATATTGGACAAACTTTTAATGTTGTGTCTAATGATCTTAATCTTTGTGATAGAATATCGGAACTCATTATGGAAGCTCTAAGTACTTCAATCAAGCCATTGGTATCAAGATTCAAAGTTATATTCAAGGCTTATCTTTCAAGATTGAAGATTGAAGACTTAGGTTTGGTTAGATTAGCTTTGCCATTATTAGTCGTTATCTTATATAGCTCTAACCAAAGCTCTCATGAACATAAGCTCTACACTCAAGTCTTGCATGTTTTTATAAACACGTTTTCAAAAGGCTAAGTTTCAAAATGATCCTTACAAGTGTTCGTATTTCAAAAGCCTTTGTTTTCTAAGTCTAAGTCCTTTAAAATGGTTTTCCAAGTGTTCTTACTTGTTAGCTTTTGGGAAAACCTTTTAGACTTCTAAAGACTTCAAAAGATTTCAAAACGTGTGAAAAATCAGCTCAGAAGTCGGATCATCCGAGCTTGCCTCGGATCAACCGAAGCAAGACAGTGAGTTGAACCATTTGGCTTCGGTCGACCAAGGCACTGGGTCGGTCGACCGAGTGTGGGTAAGGTTGATCCGAAGTTGCTCTTCGGTCATTCGAGGTCTATGTTCGGTCAACCGAACTCTGCGATTTCTAGCCGTTATTTGACCGTTGGAGAGTCATTTTTCAGCCAATTTTGAAATGTATAAATACTACAAAGCTCTAGAATGACTCTAAGACTTTGATATACAATTTACATTGATTTCTTATCAAGTCTAAACACTCTCAAAGCAAAAACACTTCATTTCTATGATCTAAATCATTCAAGAGTGTTATTTCAAATGCAAGACAAAGAGTGAACTTCATATGTTCAAAGAGCTTATCATTGTTGTACTTCAAAGGTAATATCTTTCACTTAGAAGAGTGAACAATCTTTGTATTAAACATTCTTATTCCCTTTCTTAGTGATTAGGTAATTGTTGTAAAAGTCCTACTTAGTGTGGGCAAGCTCTTAGTGAGTTTTGTATTGTGGTTGTTGTGTAAAACTCTTAGTGAGTTGTCCACAAGTGTAAAGTTCCTTCTTAGTGAAGTTGTTGAAATCCTTGGGTGCGGCTCAAGGTAGTGGATGTAGATTCTAAGTGAATTGAACCACTCAAAATCCTTTGTCTTGTAGTTGGGTTTAGTTTTGCATTTGCTCATCTTGCATAAACTTCTACTAGCATTGCTTAGATTCGAAAAAAGTTAGCAAGATCGATTAAAACCCAATTCACCCCCCCCCCTATTGTGTTTTACAATACCCTTGGAACAAAACAACGATTTTTTTATAATAAAAAAAAAAATCGCAAACTCAATGCTAGTGTAAGTTTGTGCAAGATGAACAAAAGCAAAACTAAACCCAACAACAAGACAAAGGATTTATAGTGGTTCGATTCACTCAGAATCTACATCCACTACCTTGAGCCGCACCCAAGGATTTTAACAACTTCACTAAGAAGAACTTTACACTTGTGGCTAACTCACAAAGAGTTTTACAACACAACCACAATACAAAAACTCACTAAGAGTTACTTGCCCACACAAAGTAGGACTTTTTACAAGATTAACCCTATCACTAAGAAAGGGAATAAGATGGATAAAAAAACAAGGTTGTTCACTCTTCTAAGTGAAAGATAGATACCTTTTAAGTACATCAATTTTCAGCTCTTTGAACATAGGAAGCACACTCTTTTTCTTGATTTTCGAAATTCACCTTTGAATGATTTAGATCATGGCAATGAAGTGCATTTTACTTTGAAAGTGTTTAGACTTGATAAGAAATCAATCTATCTTCAATGTGCAAGTCTTTTAGTCAAAACAGGCTGAAAAACGACTCTGCAACGGTCAAATAACGGCTAGTTCTTACAGAGTTCGGTTGACCGAACTCAGAACCTCGGATGACCAAGCACCACTTTGGTCGACCGAAGCTGGCCATAGGTCGACCGACCTATATTTGTTCAACTCTCTGTTTTGCCTCGGTTGATCCGAGGCAAGCTCGGTTGAACCGACTTTCTGAGCTTTGAGAGATGTTGATTTGACCCTTGTATTGAAATCTTTTGAAATCTAAAAGGTTTTCTCAATATGTAACAAGTAAGAGCATTTAGAAAACCGTTTTAAAAGACTTATGCTTTGAAATCAAAGGCTTTTGAGATATGAACACATATGAGAATCATTTTGAAACTTAGCCTTTTGAAAACGTGTTTATGAAAACATGCAAGACTTGAGTGTTGTGTACTTATGTTCATTAGAGTATTGGTTAGAGCTTATAGGATAAAGACCATTAAAGACAAAGCTATTCTAACCAAACCTAAGTCTTCAATCTTCAATCTTGATAGATGAGCCTTGAATAATATGACTTTGAATCTTGATCATGGCTTGATTGAAGTACTTAGAGCTTCCATTATAAGTTCCGATATTCTATCACAAAGATATAAAACATTAGACACAACATCAAGTGTTTGTCCATTATCAAAAACCGAGTTCGTTCGCCCTTAGGGCTTACAGTAGTATGTGTTCATAAATCACAAGCGGTCTCTAGCAGGACATTGTGACTACCCAGAGTGAATGAATGTACGGTGAAACCTAATATCAATCCACTATCTAATTCCATTGTCTCGCGATATCCAAATTAACCATAAGGCATGGTAGTTGTCACCCTTATAAAGCTTAATTGTGTTTATGTTCGATCTCCAGGTAGACTATTCCAACAAATAATATTTAATAACCACTTTATTAAACACATTCGAGCACGGCCATGCATTTAAACAGTCTTCCCTGTCGAGGGGCCCATGGATATCTATCTCTAATAAGAGAATGACAATTCCCTTACAATGCCTCTCATATTCAAGCCATGATAGGATACTACATCCGATCATTAGTCAAATTAATTACTCGATTAAAAGTAACGTCCGACTGAGTCAAAACGTAGCTCCATTCATGCTGGAAACGATGGATACATAAGGTCTAAGGATTCCAAATAGTATTGAGGAAGTAATTACTTATGACTAAAGAACCATGAAGTATTACTTCTCTAACGGATCACGCCCAATAGAATATATCCCAATATATTGTATCTATGATATGATTTATATCCATTACACATGGTCAGTAAAACAAAATCATCAATAAAACATCATACTAGTTTTATTTCATTGTATAGAACATTACATAAAATCAGGGACAATCAGAATAGTAATTGCATAAGCTACTATCAAATCACATATTTGATGTTCAAAAGTAAAATTAACTATTCAAATGATATGCTCAAGATATATAAAACGTACAACATATGCTAATGGTACTAGGGCACTACTAACAATCTCCCACTTGCCCTAGGTCCAATCATACATGATCATCAATCTCATTGACCTAGTACGACTCTCATGTTTAGGTTGCGGGAGTGGCTTGGTCAATGGATCTGCAATGTTGGCATCTGTATGAACTTTGCAAATTTTAGCATCTCATCTATCAATGATCTCTCTAATCAGATGGAAACGCCTGAGAATGTGTTTGGATCGTTGGTGAGATCTAGGTTCTTTAACTTGTGAAATAGCACCAGTATTATCACAATAAAGGTATACTGGGTTCACAATGCTAGGGATGACACCCAATCCATCAACAAATTTCCTGATCCAAACAGCTTATTTATCTTCTTCAGAGACAGCCACATACTCATCTTCTGTTGTAGAGTCGGCTACGATTTCTTTCTTTGAGCTCTTCCAGCTCACAGCATCTTCATTCAAACAAAACACAAAATCAGATTGCGATCTAAAGTCATCTACGTCGATTTGGAAGCTTGCCTCTGTGTAACCATTTACAACCAGACTTTCTTCCTGACCTCCGTAAACTAAAAACATATCTTTAGTCTTTCTCAAGTACTTAAGAATGCTCTTGACTGCAGTCCAATGTGACTCTCTAGGGTCAAAATTGATATCTGCTAGTCATACTTATTGCGAATGAGACATCCGGGCGAGTGCATAGCATGACATACATAATATACCCAATGGCTGAAGTATATGGGATCTTACTTATGCGCTCTTGGTCTTCCTTTGTGGAAGGTCCTTGAGTTCTGTTAAGTTTAATGCCGTGTGACATGGGCAAGAATCCCTTTTTGGAATCTTACAAACTGAACCGTTTCACTACCTTGTCAATGTATCCACTCTAGCTTAGGCAAATCATTTTGTTGGATCTATCTCTATAGATTCTTATACCCAAAATTTGTGTAGTCTCGCCTAAGTCTTTCATGGAAAAGCACTTCCCCAACCAAGCTTTTACTCTTTGTAATGTGGGGATGTCATTTCCAACCAGTAAGATGTCATCCACATAAAGCTCAAGGAACACTACTGCATTATTAGTTACTTCATTATAAACACAAGGCTCGTCTTCATTTTTATGAAACCAAATTCTTTAATTGCTTCATCAAAGCGACGATTCCAGCTTCGAGATGCTTGCTTCAATCCATAAATGGACATTTGATACTTACACACTTTGTTAGGATTTAATAGATCAACAAACTCCTCATGTTGTGTCATATACACATCCTCAAGAAGGTTTCCATTAAGAAACGCAATCTTAACGTCCATTTTCCATATCTCAAAGCCATAATATGCGGCTATGACAAGTAAAATCCTAATAGACTTTATCATAACGACAGGAGAAAAGGTAGTTAATACCATGAATTTGTCTATAACATTTAACTACTAGTAGAGATTTAAAAGTGTGTACATTAACATCTATGTCGGTTTTCTTTTTGAAACATCATTTGTTATCAATGACCTTACACTCTTCGGTGGGTCAACCAAAGTTCACATTTGGTTATCGTACATGGATTGCATCTCAGACTTCATAGCTTCTAGCCATTTATCGATCTGACTCAGAACTATGAATTACCTCTTTGTAGGAAGTGGATTCATCTTGATCAATTAGTTCAATAAGCTGTTGATGTGCCCGGTTTGACCTCCTTGGGCCTTGTGTCAAATATTGAAGCTCAGTATCAGCACATGAGCTTACTTGAAGTTCCAAAGCTAGTTCAGATGTCGTTTGGGGATCTTGAATTTCCTCAAGATAGATCTTACTCCCACTATCCCTTTTGGAAATAAATTCTCTTTCAAGGAATAAACCATTTCGAGCAACAAACACTTAGTTCTCTGATGGTTTGGTTTAAGTCATTTGATTTACACATCTTTATATTAATGTTATAGGTGAGCCTTTTAATGGATTCATCGAGGTTAAGAATATAAAGCTCATGCATCAAAGAGGCATCTCCATAAAACATACCATCTTTATGAAGGGTACGAATTTTATTCTTAATATTTATTTCAAAACCATCAATATCCAAACAGAAAACTGAAATAATATTCCTACTCAAAGTTGAAACATAAAGACAATTACTCAGTTCAATAATAAGGCCACTTGGCAAAACTAAATTAAATGTTCTTGTAGCTACAACAAAAACTCTTGCTCCATTCACTACTCTCATGTCCACTTCTCCTTTTGCCAGTGATCTACTCATTTTGAACCCCTGCACATTTGCACAAATGTGAGATCCACAGCCGGTATCTAATATCTATGAAATAGGAACATACATGTTAATTTTAATAACATACATACCTGAAGAGACAGTCAAACTGGCTTTCTCATTTTTCTTCTCTTCCAAGTAGAGCTTGCAGTTCCATTTCCAATGACCTAATTCATTGCAATGGAAGCAAACCCCTTCATTTGGTGCCTTATCCTTGAGTTTGTTGTTTCCTTTGCCCTTCTTAGCCATGAAATTTTCCTTTCATTTGTTCTTCTTGAAATTCTCTTTTTGAATCATTAAAACATCAGGTGTCTTCTTAATGTTCAGTTCAGCATGCTTGAGCATACTATGTATCTCATGTATGGACTTCTCCATGGCATGCATATTGAAGTTCATGATAAATTGGTCATACTCAGGTGGGAGTGAGCTCAAGATCATATCTGTGGCCATGTCATGACCTACGGGAGCCCCAAGTTTCTCAAGTTGGTCAAGATAACCCTTCATCTTAAGACATGTGCACTCACAGAGGTGTTATGGGCCAACTTGCAACTGTTCAATGCCTTAGTGGTGAGGAACCTTTCTTGACGGGCTTGCTCTTGGAATATTTCCTTGAGCTGGTCCATCATCTGGAAAGCCTCAACCTCTTCAAACTGTTTTTGAAGCTCATAGCTCATTGTGGCTAACATGAGACAAGTCACATCGTTAGAATCATCACAATGCTTCTTCCAAGCATTTTTCTCAGCTCTAGGGGTGTTGTTTGCAGGCTGTTCAGGAATATCAGTGTCGAGAACATATAACTTTCTTTCCTGCTTAAGGACAATCCTTAAGTTGCGGGCCCAATCAAGGAAATTGGACCCACTTAACTTTTCTTTTTCAAGAAATATCGCAATGAATTGTGTGAAGTGTTGGTTGTCCTTATCTACATTAAAAAATTTATTTGCAAAGTCATTAATTAATTGTGAGCAAAACTTTATACAATTTCAACAATTGATGAATAGTGGAGAAAACCTATTTTTGAGATAATTATAAGTAAGCTTTGGCTTATCACCCATAATTAAAGTAAAATCAACCCATGGGGATGACATGTACATGTCCCGACTGTTTCCCATGTTATGCCCTAGGCTCAAAACTATTTGGATAGCCTAATTAAGTCGAACCATGTCTAAGCTTATGGAAATCACTATTTTCCCATCTCATTTTGCTTAGATAACCACTTATCTGTTGCTTTGGCAAGCAAAAAAATGATGATCCAAGCCCAAGAAGTGCTTAGGATATGGTAGGCATTTTAAGACTTAATTAAAACAATTTAATGTGACGAATAAGTTATTAAGACCCCATAAGACAAGAATTAAGCATCACATGCATAATACAAGATAAATAAAAGTAAATGTGAGATAGCATGGCCTAATCCTATGATGACTCCTAGGAGCCTTGTGGGAGCCAATGGTCAATCTAAGTCAATACCCATCTCATGGATAGTGTCTTCGATCAAGCATTCTCCAGTCTTGTTACATAATTGCATGGGCATACACAACCTTCAATGTAAAGTAATAAAAGTAATCTTAGAAAGCAATTACAATTTTACAACATTGAAAAATGGCTCGCAGACCGTATCATAAAATTACAACCCAATAAATGTAAACAAGGGGAGTATAGTAGATCATGCTAGTCACCATGATAAAAACTCACATAAAGCATATTAAAATCAAGTAACGAGTACAAATACAAAGTCTTAGGGCTGCACCTCGGACGAGGTCCTATGGAGCAGTTCCCCTAACGGGGTCCCTAGGGGAAGAGCCCCTGGCGGCGGTCCCGCTAGCCTGTTAGCAGGCGGTGGTCCAGGGGGTTGCACCCTTAGGAGGAAAATCTGATTCTTACTTTGCTCATCGAATTAGTTTTCTGCCCCGATTTAACCCTCAATCGACTAACATATATAATCCAGTTAACTGGTTTATACGATATAATCTATACACATAAACAGTTTATGCGATATTAATCAGATTAACTACATGAAGCATATAATCGCAGCTTATGCATAATTAATCGAATTAAAGACAAATCACATATACGATATCAGTTTGTGCAATACTAATCGAATCATGCGAATAAACATATAAATCAGATTAACACACACACACACACACACACACATACACACACACACATATATATATATATATATATAAACAATCTTTTATATTTCACACATACACATACCAAATCGAAATTGATACGTGTTATGATGTGACTAACATTATCGAATTCGAATAATATGAGCAAGACTCTGATACCACTGAAGGGATTCATGGGAAGACCTTCCTTCTAAACACCCATGAATCCTCCTCGGAAGGATCCGCTCATACCATGGGAATTGAAAAACAGACGAAAAATACTTACGAATTTTTGTTAATGGATTCTGACTTCGAATGTTGTGCTGCGACCACCAAAGCCCTCCCTTGCGGAATTTCTCTTTACCGGTATCCACGCGACGAAACGAGCAGCGAGTGCTAGTTCTTCATTTTCTGAGTTTCGAAAATCTAGAGAGAAATGTGGCAAAAATCTTTATTTCGGGTAATAAGTTTTGCGGCTATCAAAAGTCACCCTAGGATTTCGACCAAAAGAGATTATATAGGCGTGAGAGTTTGTTCCGAAAATCAATTCCCACGTAATCCCAACCTCTTCTGGCAGTAGGATTTTTATCGCATAATAAGTCCCACGTAATCCCAGCTAAAACCAAATACCGAAAATGCCACTCCTTAATCTCTAATTCGAATAATAACATTTTATTATTCTCAGAAAAATAAATGTCAGAAACAATGAACCTAGACATATTCTAGATTCATTGAATCTGGACATGAAGCTCATTAACTCGTCTATGCGTGTGACCTTGTCGGTTCATACTACAATGGCAATGAAAACACACTTAGTAGTAGTATGTGTTCATAAACCACAAGCAGTCCCTAGTAAGGATGGCAATTTGACCCGTGACCCGCCGATCCGCCCTGCCCCGAAGTCTTTTGGGGCAGCCCCGCCCCGCCTCGTAGAGAGAACGGGGCAGATCGGGGCATGGTATTTGTGTCCGCCCCGACCCGCCCAGCCCAGCCCCCACCCCCAGTCCCTGCCCCAGCCCCCGGCCACCCCATGTTATATTATTATGAAGACTTAATAATCTCTTTAAAGTCCTCCTTTTTTCTCTCCCTCTGTTCTTTCTTCTCCCTCTCTTTCTTCAAGATTTTTTTTACTCTTTTCTTCTCCTATTTTCAAGATTTAATATTTCAAGATTTCAAGGTTTTTTTCACTCTCTTCTTCTCCTCTCTTCTTCTCTTCTCTTCAAGATTTCAAGATTTAATATTTCAAAATTTCAAGATTTAATATTTCTAGATTCGATTTTTGTTTAGTTTTAGTACTAATTTGATGTTTTTTTATACCAAATGGAAGAAAAGATTTTATTTTTGTTTAGTTTTAGTATCACTTTTTATTTTCTTCTTGACCAAATGGAAGACAAAGATCCGATTTTTTTTTCATTTTTAGTACTAATTTGATGTTTTCTTTAACAAATGGAAGAAAAAGATTTGATTTTTGTTTAGTTTTAGTACCACTTTTTATTTTCTTGACCAAATGGAAGACAAAGATCCGATTTTTGTTCATTTTTAGTACTAATTGATGTTTTCTTTAACAAATGGAAGAAAAAGATTTGATTTTTGTTTAGTTTTAGTACCACTTTGTTGTTTTCTTGACCAAATGGAAGACAAAGATCCGATTTTTATTCATTTTGAGTACTAATTTGCTGTTTTCTTTAACAAAAGGAAGAAAAAAGATTTGATTTTTGTTTAGTTTTAGTACCACTTTGTTGTTTTCTTGACCAAATAGAAGACAAAGATCTGATTTTTATTCATTTTGAGTACTAATTTGTTTGTTTTCTTTAACAAATGGAATAAAAAGATTAGAAAAAAGATAAGAAAAAGAAGAAGAAAAAAGAAAAAGAAAAATGGATTGAAAATGAAAATGGCTATTGAATACAAAATCTGGACAATTGGATGCAATAATATGGAAATGACAATTGAATACAAACTGGACAAATGGATTGATAATGAAAATTATCATTGGATGCAATAAGATGGACAAATATTCTCTACCAAAACTGAGACATACATATTCTCTTGAATTGAGAAAATTACTAAAAAAAAAATTAATGATTTAAAAAAAAAAAGGTTGGGCGGGGCGGGGCGGGGCATGGGGCACATTTTTTTGATCTGTGGCGGGGCGCGGGTCGGGTCGGGGCGGGGCAACAGATCAAGGGGGCGGGGCGGGGCTGGTATTTGAGATACCCGCCCCGATCTGCCCCATTGTCATTCCTAGTCCCTAGCAGGACATTGTGACTATCCAGAGTGAATGAATGTACGGTGGAACCTAATATCAATCTAATATTTAATCCCTTTATCTCGCGATATCCAAATTAAGCATAAGGCATGGTAGTTATCACCCTTATAAAGCTTAATTATACACCCTTATAAAGCTTAATTATATTTATGATCGATCTCGAGGTAGACTGTTCCAATAAATAGTATTTAATAACCACTTTATTAAATAAATTCGAGCACAACCATACATTTAAACAGTCTTTCCTATCGAAGGGTACATGGATCTCTCTCTAATAAGAGAGAGAGACAAATCCCTTACAATGGCTCTCACATTCAAGCCATGATGTGATATTACATCCGATCATCAGTCACATTAACTGCTCGATTAAAAGTAACGTCCAATTGAGTCAAAAAGTAACTCCATTCAAGCTGGAAACGATGGATACATAAGGTCTAAGGATTCTGAATAGTATTGAGGAAGTAATACTTATGACTATATAACCATGAAGTATTACTTCTCTAACGGATCACGTCCGATACAATATATCCCAATCTTTGATATGATTTGTATCTATTACACATGACCAGTAAAACATAATCATCAATCAAACATATACTAGTTTTATTTCATTGTATAGAACATTACATAAAACTAGGGACAATCATAATAATAATTGTATAAGCTAATGCGTTTTACTATCAAATCACATATTTGATGTTAAAAAGAAAAATTAATTATTCAAATAATATGCTCAAAATATATAAAACGTACAATATATGCTAATGGTCCTACGTCACTACTAACACTAAGATTATCCTATAAGGATTGAATAATTGAACTGTTCAATTTTGCAGTTTGGCCATTGATTGTGGAATGTAGATTGTATCAAATCACTTCCACCGATATGCTTCACACATGATTTGCCTTTGTTTTGTATGAGTAGAATGTAGTTTAAAGTATTAAAATCACTACATCTAAAAGTTTAGTTATTTTTGTAAGTTGATGGGAGTCTTTACGTAAGGTGTATGCTTAAGAGTTTTTCTTGGACATTACTTTCCTATGTAGATTATCTTTTATAGGAGTTCAATTTTAGATTGTTCTTACGTGGAGTGTTTCTTATTGGAGGACGATTCAAATGCTTTGCTGGTGACAATTCTTTTGGCCCCAAGTTTGGCAGCTCCTAACTGTTTTAGAGTGTTTTGCATCGAAATTAATATTCAAACTTCAAAACCAAAGTAATATGATCTACGAATTGCTAGTGATCACCAATTTGTAAGGACTAAGGCAAGAGACAATACTTTTTCAACCCCTGGAAAGAGGGGGGAGTTGAATTGGGTAGTGTAAATTCACACATTTGCTAGGAATTGTTTAGTATATAGTATGCCCATTTGCAACGGTGATAATTATCTTATAGTCCCTGCTTCCATTATTAGAAATAACATAATTATTAGGGTTATAGACAGTAGATAACTAAGTCATGTCAATTCTCAATCTGAGTAACTGTTTATAATTAAAAACAAATTGGTGTTTTCATCGTTTTCTCTCTTCTTTTATTTATTTATTTATTTCGTTTTTCTCTCTCTGTTTAGGGGTGGGGGTGTTGCGTGGCTTTTGTTTTTTAAGAGGGGATGTCTAGGACTAGCATACTGAGGGTCATAGCCTCAATTCCATCAATATGTCCTTGTGAAGATAGGTACATGTTTCTTTGTTCCCTTATTGAGATTTGAAACAGATGAAAAGGGTAAGCTTTTTGGGAGCCGAAGCATGCTTGCTAGCTGGATTAGCCAGGAATGCGTACCATACTAAATACCGGGGAGTGTTTGGTGGCGTACACCTTTCATGTGCAACACTCTGCAAGGGTGTCTTTGTTGCCGGTGCTGCACTAACCTTATTGTCAATGATAGGATCAGTGTTCTACTACTGGGCGCGTGCCAAGACGCATACAGGCTGTTGGGAAAAGCATCAAAGAAAAGGGATTGGAATGACACCGTCCAACTTCATGGACAATCAACAACAACTGATCATGATTCATGGTTTGATTATATTGATATAAGTAGCAGTGGTTTTTTGGGGTTGCAGTTAGTGAAGTTTTGGAGCATGTTGAAAGATCCTTATTGAGCTATGTACCTATATATATACACTTCAAATTTATAATGAAAAAGCTAATTCTGGGGTATTATGACTATCTACATATTCAAATTCATGTTCCAATCAGAGTTTAAACATCACCCTCGAATAGCAGCACGATTTCCAAAAAAAAAAAATTCACCAGGCATCCAAGTTACAGAGGGTTAGTGCTGTGATCAATGATTTCTTCTGCTTGTGGAAGACAATGCTATTTCCAGGTTCCTAAGTTGCAAAAGATTTCCAATCTTAGTTGATCCAGTTCGTTAAGCTAATATTAATTCTACCTTATGTCATCCATTCCCGCCCATACCCCAATTATTGGGGACTTAATGAGTTATATTATGATTGTTGTTGTGATGTCATCTATTGTATACTCTCTTATGTGTTTTCTTCTTATTTTCATTGAGTTGTTATTTGCAACAATGTATGATACAGATGCCCTTCAACGATTAGAAAAGCTAGTGCAGTTGACTTAACACTTCCGTCTCAGAACTACAAGTCCTGTCACTTGTTTCCCTCTCTGATAATAATTTATTTTTCTTAAAAAAAGACGCACTGCAACTTGCATAATGCATTTAGATTTGCTTTAACCACAAAGAAAAGGAAAAGAAAGCAAATGATTTGAGAATATTCAAACTTCATTACCACATAAGCAAGCTAATTAAACATACAAAGACCACAATAAGTGGTAGAGTAGATCATTTTTCATAAGAACTATGATAAGAAAGAAACATTACTCACATTTTACTAGTCCCAGTATAGTACTTAGAACATATGCTAAGGTGGGACTAAATAAGACCATAATAACCTTACTAGTAACAAAACCAAAAGATACAATCACAATCAAAATATAGAGATATGATTATTAGGAAAAATAAATAATCTCTTTTAGCATCTAGGAAATGGAGTTCCACAAGTTGAAGCAACTTTTCGGGCATTCGGGGAATTGATGAACTTTTGGAGATAATGGTTCTTCATGTAATTGCACAAACATGGCCATCGTTCCTTTATCTTAGTGCAGCAAATATGAGAAGGTTTTGTTGCTAAAGTTATGGCTTTTGCACAAGGGATTAGCTGCATTGGATTTCAACTCACTACTGCCTTTGATACTTCAACTCCTGCTGCAAGTGTCACACTCGGTAACCTGAAGGTGACCGGGCAGTGCCTCATCTACCAATGAAACACTGAACCCTCAAACAGAAAGGACTAAATCCAAAAATAAACTTATTACAATCCTAAATTAATTCAAAGTAATATTTCAAACTTAAAGGTTCCAAAGGTAAACATAGGTTCATACATCATAAACATAAATGTTCAACATTAAAGAACTAAGCTATACTATTACATAAGTTCAGTAATCTTCTTCAATCCATTCTTCATCACAGTTACCATCATCCTGAGCATCTTTAAAAGAAAAATATAGAAAGGACTGAGCCACTAAAATAGCTCAGTAAAGATCAACAACCATTGGGATGAAACATAAAAAAGAACTCAAAACTGTTTCCCAACTTTCCCAAAATCATTGAAAACATAACATAACTTTACGTAGCTTTAAATAAACTTTAAAACACTTAGACTACACCTCAAATAACTTACAAAAGACGTAGCTTTGAAAACGGATCAAAATAGAGACATTTCAAAAATTGGGTTTGGCCGTCTTCCGAGCCCGCCTTTCGAGATTTGGTCCGATCAACCGAAGGAGGTGTCCGGTCCACCGAAGCTCAGATCAGGTCGACCGAGCCCTTCTGAGATCCGGATAGAAGCCCTAGTAGTTTGTCCGGACGATGGAAAAACAATTCAGTCGACCTGAACGAAGGGTCAGTGATTTTAAAGATGCACACCATTT
The DNA here is from genome assembly GCA_026122235.1 of Vinca minor. Taxonomy (NCBI): domain Eukaryota; kingdom Viridiplantae; phylum Streptophyta; class Magnoliopsida; order Gentianales; family Apocynaceae; genus Vinca; species Vinca minor. Next base: position 10,870,797 of record JAOCZM010000011.1, on the reverse strand, counting down.
CAGACTGCTAATAGCTCTAACATGGCAAACCCCGTTAGAGAGAGGCTCAGTGATTTGGTTAGTACAGTAACTAATAATCAGTGATCAGTAAACAATGATCAATAATATGGATGGATCCTGCTAAAGACTCGTTCCAAGACAAGAGCTCAAAATTGGGGAGACTCTCAATTAACAAATAATCAAATAAAACGCATCAATGACAATAAGGATATACAATTAAAATACGCAATTAGACTCAATAAACAACCACGCAAATGCAATTACAATTTGATGCTTCATCTAATTTTAATGCAATAAAACATGTCTAAATCATTTCATCAATAACATAACTTTAAAATACTAATTTCATACTTTTACGACAGAAAATACAAGAGTGAAGATCCTTACCTTAGCAACTTAGATCAAAACCTCAAAGAAACACCAAATGCAAAATTTCCATATTTGTAGTACCGACTTCCCAAGGCTATAACTCTATGTACAAAACTCCAAACCTTAATCTGTCAGTGCTCACTCGTAGCTATTTTGAATACCTTTGAAACGATATAAAAATCACTCAAATCGGACTCCGTTTGCTATCTGGAATGTTGTTTCTCTCAGTCTCACCAATCTGCCAGCCTTCTCTTTTCTCTCTTCTTTCTCTTTTCTTTTTATTTCCTTTTTCTTGTGACTTCCTTCTAAAAATCCTGCACTAACTCCCCCCCATTAACTCCCACTAGCTTCCTCACAAAATATCCCCTTAACTTAGTAACAGACCTACTAAGGTCCTCCAACTCAACAACTTATCAAATACGCCCCTCAAACTCAAAAACACTTACAAATAACACATTAAATATGTTATAACAACTAAATCGTTCAAGATTAAATACAAGCACGTAATTCACATAGTTAAAAAAGTTACGGGTATCACATCATTCCCCCTTTACGAAGTTTCGTCCTCGAAACTTGCACTCCCCACAATCATATGTATTAACACCATCCCGCTAGATGTAAAGGTTATATGACTATACAGAAAGAAAATATGGTGCTAGATAGAAATCTCATAAATGAAAACGAATTAATCAAACACAATTAACACACAATGTACTTGTCACCGTATCTGTGGCATTTCCTACTCTTTGTTGTGTAAGGGAAAAGACTCTGGAATTTCCCGTTGGAGTAGTAGGCTACGCTATACCCCGATACGGTGTTTTACACTGATTAACCATATGATCTATTTTCACACACCTAAGACAAACTCCGATTTTCCATCGACATTCCCCTGGGTGTCTTTTTCCACCTGTGTTACATATTCCATAAATCAGATAGGTTCCTGGTGCCCTTGATGTTTCCCCAATCTGAACCATATTTTCCCTTGTTCTAACATATCTTTGGGAGAAATTGGTTTGTCCCGAGGCGGGAAATATTCTCTTACGGGACGGTTGTGGGTGTTGTAACTGTAGGTCGGGAATTCTACCCTTGCATCATCATCAAATAAGACCTCTTTTTCGCTTGCTCGGTATCAGTTCTAAAAAATTCAGCCCAATATCTAAGCTTCTCTGATAAGCGTCCATGTAAGAAGTAGGACGGTTACCCAAGAGCATTCCCTTAATTCTGCTCAACAAGCCCCTAACAAATCTCTGAGTTCTCGTACTCGGATCTTGAATAGTGGAGGCTGCATACTTACCAAGAGCATTGAACGTGCTCGCATATTCCGAAACAGTCAACCCTTCAATATGTTTAAGTTTGAAGAACTTATTTTGGCGTTCCATCCTAAAAGTTTCGGGGAAATATTGGTCAAAGAAAGCTCTTTTGAATGTAACCCAAGTGATAGGCTGATCCTCTTGCTCATAAATAGGACCAATGTCTTTCCCCCACTCGGCGACTTCAGCTGTAAGTGATGCTACAACCACCTCTCTCTTAGCATCTTCAGGTACCCTCTAACCACGTCTCAGCTTCATCCGTTTCCATATTCCCATCAAACGACACCATCCTCATCTTTTTCATTATTTCAAATTATACCCCCGGATCCACTTCTAACCTATGTGCCCTAAGAGGCCAGTATTCTGATTAATCTGTTGTTGTTGATTGTGTAGCACCTGAGTCAACAAGTTGAAAGCAACCTGAAGTCTATTGGTGCCCCGGTATTGATTGGTGGTGGTGGTACCTGTCTCTAATGTGAAGATTCTGGTTACCCCCGTCAAATTTTTTTTCTCGATTATTCCCACGACCTCGGAGTGCGTTGGTGATAATAGGCACATCAGAATCATCATTACCATTATTGCTTGCTTGTCCGTCCATCTAACAATTCAAGTATAAATAAACGCATAACTCACATAACATGTTCTCACATCAATTTTACACAGCATGTCATATCGTAACAGGAAAACATGATATAAGGTAACATAACATGTATACATGGTATGGCATATCGTTTATCATGGCTTGAAACAACATAGTAAGTAAACCTAACATAGCTTAATAAGTAACATGGCATGGCATATCATATGCAAATAACATGACATAACACATTAACAATAACACATAAAGCGATAAGTAAACATATATGTCCTACTTCCGAAGTCTCTACTCAATGATCACATCTTAAATCCTCTATCAAGTCCATCATATGTTCGTTCCACACTTAACTTCTAACCACAAGTTTAAGCTTAAGGTCCGACATGCTCTGATACCACTTATGTCACACCCCGTAACCTGAAAGTGACCGGGCAGTGCCTCATCTACCAACGAGACACCGAACCCTCAAATAGAAATGCTAAATCAAAAATAAACTTATTACAATCTTAAAGTACTTCAAAGTAATATTTCAAACTTAAAGGTTCTAAAGGTAAACACATGTTCGTACATCATAAAAATAAATGTTCAACATTAAGGAACTAAGCTATACTATTACATAAGTTCAGTAACCTTCTTCAATCCATTCCTCATCATAGTTACCATCATCCTGAGCATTTGCAAAAGAAAAATATAGAAAGGACTGAGCCACTAAGATTGCTCAGTAAGGATCAACAACCATTGGGATTAAACATCAAATATGACTCAAAACAGTTTCCCCGACTTTCCCAAAATCATTGAAAACATAACATAATTTTACATAGCTTTAAATAACCTTTAAAATACTTAGAATACACCTCACATAACTTACAAAAGGCTTAGCTTTGAAATCGGATCAGATGGAAGTCAAAACGGATCAAAACAAAGACATTTCAAAAATTGGGTTGTGGCTGTCTTCCGAGCCTGTCTTTCGAGATTTGGTCCGTTCCACCGAAGCTCTAGTCAGGTCGACCGGAGCCCTTCATAGATCCGGACAGAAGCCCTAGTAGTTTGTCCGAACGATGGAAAAATAATCCGGTCGATCGGAGAGATCGTCCGGACTTCAGAACAAGTCATGTTTAGTGCAAAATAACAAAGGAAAATGCATTTTCTGAACTCCCAAAATATCCCAACCCAAAAAGACACATTTTGACACACTTCCACGTATTAAATAAGACCCAAATAAGAGCAAATAATGCAATGAACCAAACTCTACATATCTAACACTTATACATTGGAATGTACTACGAGTACCATTAGTTACCCATATGAAACAAATGAACATACATAATATCATATACTACAAGTATGGTTCATGCAAGAACACATAATTCCACACAATCGAGCTCAATTATTCATTCCCGACTCAAAAGAAACTACTAGCAACCCCTTAATGATTAGTCCCAATTAAGGAAGGGTCAGTGATGTATTCATGGGTCCAGTATACCCCATGAACGAATGATCAGTGATTTGAAGGATGCACCACATTTCAGACATGCTAATAGTCTAACGCGAAAACCCCCGTTAGAGATAGGCTTAGTGATTTGGTTAGTACAGTAATCAATAATCAGTGATTAGTGATCAATAATAGGGATGGATCCTGCTATAAAGTCGTTCCTACACAAGAGCTCTAAATTGGAGAGACTCTCAATTAACAAGTAATCAAATAATCCTTTTACTTTTCTCTCTTCTTTCTTTTTTCTTTTTCTTACATTTTTCTTGTAACTCCCTTCTAAAAATCCTGCACTAACTCCCCCATTAACTCCCACTAACTTCCTTACAAGATAGCCCCTGAACTTACTAACAGATCCACCAAGGTCCTCCAACTCAACAACTTATCAAATACGCCCCTCAAACTCTAAAACACTAACAAATAACACATAAAACATGTTATAACAACTAAATCGTCTAAGATTAAATACAAGTACGTAATTCACATAGTTCAAAAAGTTACGGGTACCACATCCTTCCCACCTTACTGAAGTTTCTTCCTCAAAACTTGCACTCCCTACAATCATATGCACTAACACCCTCCCACTAGATGTAAAGGTTATATGGCTATACACAAAGCAATTATGGTGTTAGATAGAAATCTCATAAATGAAAACGAAGGAATCACACATAATTAACACACAATGTACCTGTCACTGTATTTGTGGCATTTCCTGCTCTTTCCTGTGTAAGGGTGAAGACTCTGGAATTTCCCGTTGGAGTAGTAGGATGCGCTATACCCCGATATGGTGTTGTACACTGATTAACCATATAATATGTTTTCCCACACCTAACACAAACTCCGGTTTACCATCGACATTTTCCTGGTGTGTTCTTCCACATGTGTTACAAATTCCATAAATCAGATAGGTTCTTGGTGCCCTTGTGGTTTCTCCAATCTGAACAAATTTGCCCCGGTTCTAACGTCTTGTTGGGAGACATTGGTTTGTACCGAGGCGAAAACGAATCTCTTCCGGAAGGTTGTGGGTGCTGTAACTGTAGGTCGGGAATTCTGCCCTTGCATCATCATCATCATCATCAAATAAGACCTCTTTTCCTCTTGCTCGGCATCCGTTCTAAAAAATTCAGCCTCAATATCTAAGCTTCTATGATAAGCGTCCATGTAAATAGTAGGACGGTTACCCGAGAGTCTTCCCCTAATTCTGCTCAACAAGCACTTACCCTAATAAATTGCATTTTCCAAATCTATAAAATTTTAAAATTTTAGAAATAAAATTAACAAAATTACTCATATCCCTTGAGGAATTATGCAAATTTTACTTATGGTCCCTTACGTGAAGTATTTAGATACATTAATACATGAATCAATAGGGGTGTCACCCGAACCCGGCTCACATAGCTCAAAAAAATGTGAGCGTGAGCTGAGGTAATGTGAGCGTGAGCTTAATATTCAAGCTCGCTTCTTATGTGAGCTGAGCGTGAGCTTGACCCCGCTCAGTCCGAAAAAAGCTCGAACCCGAATAAGATTAATATAATTAAAATATTATATATATATATAATAATAATAATAATAATAATAATAATAATAATAATACTACTAATTAAAAAAAGACTTATATAAATTATAATTATAATATATTGATAAACTAAATACTCAAAGAATGGGCTCATTGATTTTTAAGTGCATGGGTTCTCTTGTTTTTTATATAAACTCCTTTTCTTAGCATATCAAACAATTCTGGGACTTTTGCTTCTTTTTTTTTGTATTCTAGAATTTAATTTTAAGGCTCATTGTATTATACTATTCTTGAGACAAGATTTTCGTTTTTTTGGCTAATATAAATGAGTTTGGGAAGCTCGTGAGCTAAGCTCGAGCTCGTGTTAAAATGTGAGCTGAGCGTGAGCTCAAGGTTTATGAGCTTTTCCGGGCTGAGCGTGAGCTATGCCAATCTCAGCTCACATAGCTCGATTGACACCCCTATGAATCAAACTGTATTTATTTACTCATCTCAAAATGAACAACATCGTAAGTTTCTGAAGAGAAACTAGATGTGCTTACACAATCCCTCTTGAAATACCTTTTGAGAGTTAGATCCAAATCTATTTTTAACATGGTAGGAGAACCACCTAATTTGATGTTGGACTCCATTGATGTTCACGCTCTAAATGTCTAATACTGGGCGTGAGGGGTGTGTTGAGAATCCCACATCAACTAGCTAGTGAGCAAGTTGTTCTTTATAAGGATTGGGCAATCCTCCCCTCATGAGGTACATTTTGAGAGATTGAGTTAGGTCAAAGTCCATTTTTAACATGATATCAGAGCAACCTAGTTCGATGTCGGCCCCACTAATGTTCACGCTCCGTCTAGCCTTGGCTCGAGGGGTGTGTTGAGAATCCCACCTTGATTAACTAGTGAGAAAGTTTGTTCTTTATAAGGATTAGACAATCTTCCTATACACTTACCTTTTGAGGGATTAATTTAAGCACAAATCCATTTTTAACATCCCAAACGGCAATGGCAATTTCCTAGGATCGTCATGAACCATATAGAAGACGAAAATAGTGAAAAGACTAGCAAATGGCAGTTAAGCAGTGACATATTGGAAGATAAAAAGGAGTAAGAATTAGAGTCGTGAAAGCCAATGGTCCCTCTTAATTTTGTTCACATCATCACTCTTGAAATTGACGTAAAACATCCACATGTTATTGTGTTGTTTTCTTTATCAATTTTGGGCCAACAAAAAATTACAAATAATTATAACTCACCCTAACAAATCTTATTCTTCGCTGTCTCTACACAAAAATTATATGCTTGTTTCACCCATTAATGGTCTTCTTTGAATTCATATTGGGACAATTTAGGGTCACATTGTGGGGAGGAAAGATTGGATTTGAAACGTTGTTGCTCTCATCACATGCTCGACGGCTTTGATCCCAATGTGCGCGAAAGAGATGTTTAGGTTTACAAGTGCATATAACGACAATATGAATTTCGGTCCCACTCTGTATGCTATTCTTTTTTTTTATTACCCAAAAATGAGTGTTGAACTTGAAACTTGTGATGTCATTTTGAAAGTGTTGCGCCAAGTGTGTTGATCTCATTGACTCTTATTCTCTGTTCCATTACTAATCATTTCGTTCACAAATATCTATCGTTTTAAGAAAATATTTGAGATTTATAATTTTAAAGATAACTAAACACTATTACTTAGGGGTGTGCGTTCGGTATTTGATACAAAATCGGTTTTGTAATATTTTATGAAAACCCAACTAAACTAAAATTTTATAAAAACCGAATATTGAATACCAAAATTATTTCGGTATATACAGAAATTTCAAAAAAAAAAAAAATTTGTGAAGCTTAGCTTAACAAAAAGAATATACAAGAGATAAAATTATAATGCAAATTAAAATAACAACAATAAACTAAAAATTAAGAATAAAAATACAAAAGTAATATTAATAACAAAATGAAAATTTGTTTTTTTGAATTATAGTAAAAAAATTGGTTTATTCGGTAATTCGGTTCCTAAAATAATGAAAATCGAATACCTAAACAAATTATTTTGTCTTTTTTCAAAATCGAACCGGAATGCCGAATAAATCGAACCGTATAGCAAAATTTGATTTGGTTCGGTTCGATATTTTAGTTTAACCGAATAGTTAACACCCTACTATTACCCTTCAATTAATGGAGTATATTGAAATATTAAAATTAGTTGTTGATTGAATTAATGAAAGATATAGGTAAATTTGGGGAAAATATTTAATACTCTATTAATTTAAAAAAAATTACACAATTGAAAATTAATAAAGTATGTTTGGGCAGCATACAGTGGCGGAGCCACAGTGGGGCATGGTGGGGCAAGTGCCCCACCAGATTTTTCCAAAAAAATAATTTTTTTTTTTTTTTTTTAGTTTTAATTTTTTTTTTATAACACTTTGTCTCGTGAACATTGTTTATTTTACCCATTTTGAATCACTTTACGATTTAAAATTAAATTATTTAGTTTGTGAATTATAGGAATACACCACTTGTATTTTAACAATTTTGCTCTTGATTTGGTAACAAACTTAAGTGTGTGAGACTAAAAAAATAAAATTACTTAATAAAAAATTCATGATAGAACTCTCATGTAAAGCTATAAAAAGTTTACAGATAAAAAGTTCAGCAATATTAAGTCGGAGGACTTTGAGGTTTATGAAGCATCTGTCGGTAGAGTGAAAAGGTTGAAACAAAATGTGAATAACTACTAGTCTATAAGATTTCATAAAAAAATTTTTTTTTGGCTCATGCCAATATATATCTTTTATGAATTTATTTTGTCGAGGTTAATAGTCTTTTTTAAGAAAATTTTACAAAGCTCACGTCATTAGCAGCATATTGTGAACATAGAGAATACTAAATTGGCACATGTCATTTTTGTTGTCGCTTTTTAAGCATGAAAATCCTAATAAGAAATATGACACGTGATAGTTATGCATGAATGGGAAAAAAAGTAGTATAAGATAAGGGAAAATTCGATATGGACAGAGCAGCTGGTAAGGGCGCAGTCCACTTGGGCTAATAAAAGGCACGTCGCCCTCTCCTCCAAAAAATTTTTCTCAGATTGCAGTTAAAAATACAAAAGATTGTTACGATATGGGACACGGTTAAAAGTCAAAAATTGTCTCTCTCCTCATTTTATAGTGATGCTGACAAATTTGTACAATTTTTTCGACTTTTAAGCGTGTCCCATATCGTAACAATCTTTTTTTGTATTTTAACTCATGACTTTGAGAAAAAATTGGGAGGAGGGGAGCGACGCGTCTTTTTACAGTAAGCTTTTGACTGGGCTCTACCAGTGCTCTCAGTCCCATATCAATTATCCGTAAGATAAAGGGTAGGATAGATAATCATTAACTGCATATACATGTTTGTGGTTTAACTAATTGTGGAGTGAGTTAATCACATAGTTTAGGGGTTTGCTCAAATGAGACTTAGAGAGGTTGTCCAGACCTTTTTATCATTGCTTAAAGTAGTTGTTTGTGGGTTTTAAACACCGTTAACTAACAGAGATCATCACAGCTCAATAATTTTGTGCTGGACAAGTTGTACAAAACATAAATATTCAGACAATTACACAAAAAAATTAAATAAAATTTTGAAGGACAAAACATAATATTTTAAAGGATTTTCTTAAATTTTTTAGTTTAAAAAAAATAAATTAAAATATGCAATTTCCAGGGCGGATCTCATCCCCCACTTGCTAGATCCGCTACTAGGCTTTGGTCGAAATGCAAAAATAAAAATAAAAATAAAGGACGAGATGGGAAATTAAATCCTCAAGTTGAAACATATTACTACCTTTGTACAAATATACAGGGGCGAAGACAGTTCTGACATTTTTAAAAATACTACTCCCTCCATTCCCTATTAATTGTCGTTTAGGAGATATCTACGTATCCAAATTAATTGTCGTTTAAGGTTTTTTTATTAGTTGTCAACAATTTATTCCAATTATACCCTCAACATTTTCCTTTCTTTATGACGTAGAAGTGAGAGAGAGGGAGGGTGGGTGGGGGACAATATTGGAAGTTTAGGTGGAAATGACAATTTCCTTAATTTTCTCAAATTGTCTAAAGAGTCTTATATTTAGGAATGGAGGGAGTACTATTTATCGAAATTTTATATGTATTTTGGAAAATTTTGAAATTTTTTATCAGTTTTGCCCCCCAAAATTTTTTTTCCTTTTTATTTACCCCCCAAGAATTTTTTGCTATTTTTATCACTCGAGCTCTATAGTTCTACATACTGTTGCAGTTTCGCCCCCAACATCAAATTCCTAAGTTCGTCCTTGCAAATATATAAGTTACATTTTGTTCAATCGATTCGAAATGCTCATAATTGTCTTGGAGAACGAGAATTAGCTAAGTGCTCATTGAAGATGGTAACATTTCTCAAAATCGAAATTCTAATTGAATCCAAACTAATTCCGAAATCTGATCGATTGGATGTTTGCGTAAAGAAATGAAAAGAATACGATAAAAAAATTACAATATCAACAGTTCATTTTATTTAATTGTTAAGAAAAGATAAATATTTATTTTTTTATACAGTTATGAACTGATGCACTTTATTAACTTCTTTCATTGCTCATGAAAAATAATGGTTCACCTCACTGGATAAAAATTCGCCATTAAATTATTCTATTTGATTGTTGAGATTGTGTTCCGCACAGAAGGATATTTCGCGTTCCGGCAAACTGAATCCAAGATCTCCCCCACACCCGGAAAAATAAAAATCAATGTTATTTTTATTTTCAAAATGCTAAAACAACTAGCAAATCATGATAAAATTAAAACCAAATACTAACTCAATGTAAAGACAAAACGGAAATCTCTAATTTAAACTTGTCAGTAGAATAGAATTTCTACTGCTCTAAGCATATTTTTGTTAAAAAAAATCTTCTCTTTCTTAGGGAAAAGAGTTACTAAAATTTACTGATTCACATTAATGTCCTACTATAGTTCAAGTTTGACTTTCCAGCAACTTTATTTAATATTAATTCTAGTTTATTTAATATTAATTATTTTTTCAAAATTACATAGGTTGACTTTGAATGAAACGCAGCCTCTATTTTTTGGGAGTCTTTAATACGTTAGCTTTGGAAGAATGACGTCCATTACACGTGTACTTGAATTTGACATGTTCTGAAACTTAAACTCATTCAAATGAATTTAAAAAATAAAACCGCAAGTATTAAATAATATAAAATTTAATTTAAATTTGAAATTAATCTAAAAATAAAATTCTAAATTTCAGATTGAGACGCATTAGAACCATAATCTCCACCCTATAATGAAGAGTTGCGTAGAACTATCTTCCTTAAATTTTAATTATTTCTTGGAAAACTATATAAAATTAAGCTTAGATAACATTATTAAATATTTAATTAGGCGTTTAAGAAATTAAGAGAAAGCTAGATATGCCACGTATTAGGTTGAGCACGTGCATGGCAACTTGCAATTGAAGATGCTAATTCGGGGCTTTATTTTACTTTTGCAGAGTAATTTTTTGTTGATCCCTATACGAGTGAAGTACGCCAGTCCGGTTCCTATGCAAAACAGGTTGTTCATTTTAAATTAATCTCAACCGTTAAAATTTTAATTTAACGGATGAAAACACCTGTTCTGCACAGGCCCGTCTCAAACATATCCGAGGCCCTGTGCCGAAAAAAAAATTGGGGCCCCGGATTTTAGGGGGCCTTCTGCGGTCGCTCAGCTCGCATCCCCTATTAATCGGCACTGGTGTATGGTAAAAAAAATTTTGAGCAACAAATTGTAAAACATCAAGATCTTCAATTTTTTTAACTAATAATTATATACAAATTAAGTAATTTTTTAAAAAATTTGGGGCCCCTGTAAATGTGAGGCCCGGTTCCGGATGTCACCTTGGACACCCTTGGAGCCGGGCCTGGTTCCGCATAGGAGCCGTGTTGGAAGTACGCTGTATCTGCCTAGTCCCAATGTAACATTATAAACCAACGTAGTACGTATTATAATTGCTCAAATGTTGATTTCCCAGTTTTGCCCTCGTAGTTTTCCTCTTTTTTTTAAAAAAGAAAAAGAAAAAAAAAGAGAATAAGAGTTTAACAAGCTCTTCTTTTCTGGCGACTTTAGCCGATGATGATACACGATGGACACCTCCCACTCTAAGCCTTATTAAGATTAATGTGGATGCGTTCTTAAAACCAATTGAAGCAGGAATAAATTTAGTGGCGAACGCAGATTTTAAATGCAGGAGGGGCACAATGTTGACAAAATAAATTTATAAAATTATATACGTGTTTTCATACTTTAATAATATTTTATAATTACATTATATTTTATAGTACTTGATACACGAGTGACATCAACAAAATGCTCTAATATCTGCTCATTCTTCACTTAACGAAATACTACCGACAAGAATAATATTTTATAATTACATTATATTTTATAGTACGTGTTTTCATACTCTAATGATATTTGTTCATTCATTGATATATCACGGAATTCATCAACAAGAATAGAAAACAAATCATCACCAATATCTTTGATAATCACCATATAGTAAAAATTTCACAATATTTCAAATTTTTACACTTAAGTTTGTTAATTTTTTTTTTAATAAATATCATAGTCCATTACACATTTAAGCTTGTTAAAATTTTAACCAAACTTGTTAAGATATAAATAGTGTTATTTTTATAATCCACGAACCAAAAAATCTAAATTCAAATCGAAAACTGGCTCAAAATGGGTATTCTAAAAAATGCTCACGAAACGGGCTATTACTAAAACAAAGCTAAAATTAAAATTAAAAAAAATTTGTTTGAAGGCTGTGCCCCACCATGCCCCACCCAGGGTCCGCCAATGATTGGGTTAACCATTTTTTTTTTATTTTATAATTTTTTTTTTTGCTAAATAAGAAATTATTCATTAATCATAAAATAACCAAAGTCATTAAAATTAAAGGATAAAATGAAAATACAAGAAAATAAAAGTTATACAATGGTGTAGACCACCATGATAACAGATAAAAGCTCACACTCCGGACTGGGTAAACAACACTAAAAACAGTAAAAAAAAAAAAAAATACATAATAAAATTCTTCACAGCATCTTCTTCGAAATCCTTGAACAGCAGTAGCAAGCTCAGTTTCATCACCTTTCTTAGAAATCAACAATCTACGAGACCATGAGCGTATCAGCCGTCTATTGTCTCGGAAAGATGAAGAAAACTGAGGAAGGCCCAGAATAACTCCGGATTTATAGAGAAACTCCAAATCTGGAAGGATCTGAAAAAGATATTGAATTTGAATAAGAATGTCTTGAAAAAAATTCATCACGATTTACGAAAAAATAAGGGGGTAAAGATACTAAAGGTGGAGGAATGATAGCTAGATCCGACTTCAGTCGGAGCTTTTGGTTGGATCTAGCCATGGAATACCAAAATGAAAGAAACTTCAAAAAGAAAAAGAAGAGAGGAAAAATTAGAGAGAGAAAGTGGGAATTCAGAAAACTGTTATTTATGTTATAAGTTATCCATTGGTCTAAATGACTTTATCCATTTTTATTGTTAATTAGTAATTTTCTTAATAAAAAACTTTAAAAACCATACTATTATCTAAACAGAAGTTCTCGTAGCACCTGAATCAACGTGTGGACATGATAGCCAATGACGTTTTGTAGAAATGGAAAGCCGCTTTCAGCAAGTTGTAAGGGAAGATTCATCAAAGGATCTTACAGTTTTCGGTGAGATAAATTCAGTTGTAATATCAATGTATAGACTATAGAGGTTCCGATACGCAAAGCTATTTTGGTTAGCACCATACTAAATTAAAATTGATGGTTATTTTATCTGTCAGCTAAATTGTTCAGAAACATTTTTGCATTCAATTGTTCCGAAAATCAAACAATTTGAGGGACCAAATAGATTTAATGTGACACTAGTAAAATATTGTCTTCATTTCATAATATAAGTCATTTATAATATATAACGAAAAATAAGGAAAAAAAAAGATAATTTATTAGTAAAAATATTAAAATTACTCTCTTAAATAGAATTAGTGGTATACAAATTCTATTTAAGAGAGTAATATTGATATTTTGACTAATAAAGAATCTTACCTTTTTATTTACTTACTTTTTAATATATATCTTAAACAACATATATTATGAAATGAAGAAAGTATTTGTTAGAATGGGAAACAAAATGGTATCAATACACCTGCAAAGTCTGAAAATTTTCTTCTGCCACAATCTATTAAACTTTCCTTATTAAAAACTTTTTAAGTGACTATTTATTTATGAGGCCTCATTAGTCATGATGTAGAGGTTATGAATTCGAATCATCTCCTCGTTTATTGAATTTCCTATTTCTTGTAATAGATAAATTCCCCTCCCCAATAAATAAATAAAATATTTGTAAAATAAAAAGTGACCATTTATTTCGTCATCAAAGACATTAGGACCACAGAGCATTATGTGGTTAATAAATAATGAATCAATTATAAAGATTAACCTAATGCATCTTCATTGACAAGTAATGGTGGCAAAATTATAATATAAAAAAAAAGATTAAACCAGTCTAGGGAAAAACAAATACATGGTTCATTGGTATCTGCCGAGTTTCGGTGTAACAAGTTAACATGTTAATTCGTTTGACAAAAAGACTTTTACATAATATATATTAATATATTAGAGGGTCAGGATTCCCCAATAAAATTTATATTGTTGACTACAATAATAAAATTATTTATCCTTAATTTTTTTCGAGTTCAATAATATTGTTAAATTTGGAATATTTGTATTAATGTACTAAATGATATACTGAAGCGTACAAAAGTTGTTTTACAAAAATATATTATGAAACCTTAATTCTTAGAATTTCTTTGTATGCAAATTCGGTAATTGAGTTAGTAGGGCACCTTTTACCGAAGTTGAATATTTTGGATTAAATACTTATTGTGCGCACTGCCCATATGATCCCATATGATCTTCTGTAATAATGTAGAATTACCCTGTTTCTAAATAATTGATATATTTCATCTTTTTACATATATTAAAAAATTGATTGAAAGACAATACATACTAATTACGAAGAAAAAATTCAAATTACCCTTAAATAAAGTAGGATTTAAAGTATATGGGTAAGTTTGAATTGTTGAAAACACTAAAAGTATTAAGTAAAGTTTGGAACATATAAAAAAACGAAATGTATCAATTATTTAAAAACGAAATTAGTAATATGTAATAAATTTGACCTATCAATAGGCTATTTAATGTTAGAAGAGCTATTTGTAGTAGAATTTGATTTCAGAAACAAGAAAAATACTAGGGAGAAAAATGGCAATGACAACAAGGAAGGTTTGACCAATAACCATAAATCACGGAAACAAAGAGCAAAGTGTAGTAAATAAAAAGGCAATAGTAAATAAAAAGGCAAAAAAATTATCTGTCTCCCTATATATCTCTATTTATATACTCGACCACTCATAATTTATTCTATGTATATATAATTTAAAAAAAATTTCACATAACGAATTCTAATTGATTGAGTATATGGATTGGAACATAAACGATTTTCACCCAAATAAAAATTGACAAATTAACTATGGAAACACGTCTAATCCGCCTTTGAAACTGTGAAGTATCTGTATATGAAGAAAGAATGTGAGATCCGACTTCACCTCACATGCACATTTCCATTCCTTTGTCCTAACGGCTACTAACCGCCCACGCATTACCCTCTAACACCCTCCCCTCCCACCCCACATGACCACCTCATCCTAACGGATAGTTCTAATATGTATCAGATCCATTGGTCATGTGTTTCAAAACTGACCACATTACTACAGAATGAGGAGAGGGACAATTATGTGATCACGTCCGTAATTCTGCACTACAAGATTCATGTAGACCTGGTGCATATCAGAAAGATCCCACCCTAACACTCATAAGTCATATCCCCACAATCTAGTTATATTATCGTGCTAATAAAATTTTCGAATTGTAATTTTAATGCAACAATTAAGAGAAATATTTATAATTATTCTTGAATACTTATTTATTTTGTTTTTGGGATTTGTATCTCATTATTGACCTAATTAATTAGTTTGGATACTATGCGGAACAATTTTTTCCAGTATATACGAAACGACTCAAATAAGATATTTCGCCCGGTAAAAATAGAACGGGTGTTCGTTTTAAATCAATTTTAACCGTTAAAAATTTAATCCAACGGACAAGAGAAGTTCCGCACGTGCGAAATTTATCCACTTTCCGCACTAAAGTCGTGGCGCTAAATAATCAGATAGAGATCGAATAAACATTGTACCCTACTAGCTTAAATTGTATCCGTACGTGCTCACAAATATAGTTTCAGCACTAAAACTTAATGGCCACCTACCCATGGTTCAAAGTTTCGGTCGAGTCCGAGTTGACTCACCCGAGTCATAACCGTATCAGTGGCCTTTGAGACAAAAATGAGAAACTGTCGCATAACTATTCCAAACTCGGTCCGACTTAAAAAAATTTGGCAAGTTAACGCGTCTCAGTACAATAAAATCTCATATTTTTTTGGATGAAAAAATAATATAAATATGTACATAATTGCAATAATAGATAAAAATGCACGACATGATCACTCTTTGCTTATTCGTGGTAATATTGATAACCGATTTCTATATTCATACTATAATTACATAGGCTTGGTCAGTGATGATGGTTTTGAACATTCTAGACATTACACATGGTATTGATAGTTAGGTATATGTAATACATTATCCTTTTTAGTCATATTATGGAAAAATTCTATTGTGGACCTGTGTTAAATGTGGGGTCATGAACAACTTAGTCAACATTGAGCCACATCACCTCTTTTGATAAATAATAAATAAAAAAACCTCTTTACTTGCACAAAAAAGGGGAGTGTTTTTATTTTTTTTAATCAAAAGAGTAATGCGGCTCAATGTGAACCAAGTGATCTATGACCCCACATATAGCCCAGGTCCACAATAGAATTATTCCATATTATGTTATAGAAGTTGAACTTTTTATAACTTTTTCTATTTTTCGATATTCGCACTGCTTTATGCTGCTAAATATCTAGTTGTTACGTTGAATATGATTGTTTACCTCCACAAATAATACCATTATATTGTTTATATTTTTATTTATTTTTAAAAAATATTTTTCATAATTATTTGAACACTCTATACCAAAATCAATCGTGTATCGCTCGATACGACCGAGCCGCCAAATCGTATTTGAAACAATGGCCTCCGAGTCGGCGACCAATACCGCGACTCTGAACCGTTGCCCCACCACGCCCCTTCCTAACAAAAAAATAATATTAACATAGCTACCCCTATATAAACCACACCCCAACCTCAGAGCTCAACCCCACCAAACTCCCTCACAAGATCTTGATTTTCTAAACCTCCCAATTCTTGAAACTTAGAAAAAGAAAAAAGAAAAAAATGTCCACTTTTACTACCGACCATCCAATTTTTGAGTGCCCTTCAAGGGGAATGTTAATGGAAAGGAGATGGAAATCCAACCCTGAAATAGCACCAAATTGTCCTAGATGTGCCTCTTCAAATACAAAATTTTGTTATTACAACAATTACAGCTTGTCACAGCCTAGGTACTTCTGTAAAGGCTGCAGAAGATACTGGACTAAAGGCGGGTCCCTACGAAACCTCCCGGTCGGAGGTGCTTCCCGGAAAAGCCGGCGATCGAAGTCAGCCCGGCATGTCCAACGGTTGAACTATCAAATTCCTAAGCCTGGTAGCACTGGCAATGAGTCGGATAATTGTAATGCTGATGGGGTTAATATTGACTTAGCAGCTGTTTTTGCTAAGTTCGTAAATCATAATTCTAATGAAACTGTTGCGACTGATGAAGAATCATTTAGTGGGGCCAGTGGTACATCACCAGATTTGCCTCCAAGTTCATTGGAAATAGATAATTTTATGTTTGAATCTCAATTACAATTACAACCGTCTGATTTGATTGATTTTGGTAATAATTTTAATGATGTTGTTGATCAAGAGCTTCCTCAATTGTGTCTTGAAGATGAAATTATTGATCACAATGCATTGGATCCGTTTCAAGCAATTCTTGAAGATGATATGATTGGATTACCAAATTTTGATGTGCAATTTCAAGATTTTGGTGCATTTTCCAATATTGAGAATCAAACCATGTTTCCATCAAATATAGCTTATGAGAATTGGAGTTCATTTCATCCACCATCAGGTTTTTAAATTTAATATTTATTTTTTCAAGACCTTGAATTTAGTTTCAAGTGTCATTTTTCTTCTCTTTTTCTTTTTTGAACATTGTTATGGCAGTTAACTGTCACGTTATTTGAAGAAGACATACTATAAAGAATATTACTATAACACTATGAACAATTAGAGAGAAATAAAGTTTTTTTTTTCTGCTAGTGAGTTTCCTTGTATATTAGTTGTTGTAATTTTTTATTTTTAAATTATATTATCGGGGCACTGAAATGTCGAAATTATGACCTATCGTTCTAAGTCGGGAAGCGCTATATCTTATATGTTGCAAATTTTACTACTTATAATGGATTTATTCTTATCTTCTTGTGCGAGAGAGAGAGAAGGGGAGGGGGGGGGGTATAATAGAAGTAGTCCATAGTATGTACTTTCTCCTACGTAGTAAAAATATGGAACTATTAATATTATATCTTAAAATTATAAATTAAGTACTTTAACGACCTACCCTTTCCAAATTCGATTGAAAATGTCCCCGATGTACTCATTATTATTCCGCTTTCAGGATATTCAATAATTCATTTTCCCTAAACAATTACTTACGTAGTTATTGCTGAGGTAAATGAATTGTTGGTGAAGAAATAATGACAAAAAAGAATACATACATTAAGGTGAAAACCATATTCTAAGTACAACAAAATCTTTATTTATATGTGTTCGAACCCATAATACAATTTTCTTGTATGTCGATTTAGCAAACCAATGCTTTAAGTGGAGCGAGCCGAATTTTGAAATTCAAGTGAAAGAGTAAGCAAAAAAAATGTAAGCGCGTCCAGTAGACTCCCTATTCTGCTCATCCCCTTCGTCAACTGTTTGATCGGGATACTATTATCTAGGTTCCTAAATTTGGAATGGATGGCGGAGCGTTAGGTGGCTACTCGAAGTTCACTAAGGAACCTAGCCCTCTACCTCTACACAGGAAACTGGTCGGGGATCCCGATATACTATATTAATATGTGTAGGTCCCCGTAATTTGAGTTGCCACAAAAAAATTAGGTGAAGAAATAATGACAAAATAGAATACATACATTAAGGTGAAGACCATATTCAAGTACAACAAATTCTTTATTTGTGTTGCTACAAAAAAAATTAGGTGAAGAAATAATGACAAAAGAATACATACATTAAGGTGAAGACCATATTGAAGTACAACAAATATTTATTTAAATGTGTTGTCACAAAACATTTAGTCAGACGTCGAGTTGAAAATTTAGCCGCCGACTTTGGTTGAACACTTTGTAACTCATTTTCTCAAAATATATTACAGTTTGGAGAATGATGACTTTATCTAGTATGTGTTATTGAATACAAATCTGAACATAGAAGTTGACTCTAATCCTTAGAATTGACCCTAAATTATACTACCTCCAATCCTTAATATACGATTTTTAGGAAATGTTTGTGGGTTTTAAAGAATTAAAAAATAAGATAATTTTTAATAAAAATATCAATATTACTCTCTTAAATAGAATTAGTTATATACAAGTCATATTCAAGAGAGTAATATCGGTATTTTGCCTAATAAAATTTATTTTTTTGCTTTCTTAATTTTTGCTATATGTTCTGAAAGTTTTATATTAAGGAATTAAGGGAGTATCTTGCGTTATTAGGGACAAATCCTCAAACGAAAAAGTTAAACCTAGATTGTAGATTCTACCTAAGTACGCGTTACTAAAAGAGGTTCCTAACGCAGAAAGCTAGGGCGAAAAAACAATGCGAAGTAAACAGGAAATTACATGTAGTTTAGTGTGAAAGATATAAGGAAAATTGTAAGGAAAACTAAAAGGAAATATGTAAATATAAGGTAAAAATTTATGAAAAAAAGACATTTTGAGTTGTGTGTTGTATGTCCTTGAGCTCCTCATTCTTCTCAATTTATTGGTATGTTTCAAATAGCTCTGTATTTTTATAATCTGCCCACGACTGCCATAACTTTGTATACTTCAAATAGCAGTCATAGAGATCGTGGATTCATGGGGTGTTCTCCCATGTTGTGGTCGGCTATTAGTTATCGTCCTACAATTCTACCCGCCAACTCTCACATATTTTCGAGTTGTCTCAAAATGCTTTATACTTGGAAAAGGGTGATTTCGTCAAGTATTCGTTATTGAAAAATAATTCCTCACACAGTAAGTCTGTTTTGAGCAAACGAACAACCTTAAAACTAAGTTTGCGCTATTGGGAAAATTCCCTCACGCAGAAAGCCTAGTCTTGGGGGTTGGATTCTACCTAAGTATGTGTTAGTGGATGAGAATCCTCATGCAGTAAACCTGTATGATTCCAAAAGCTAAGCATAAAAGTGTCTGCATGAATTTAAGTGTGGAAATCTTGTAAAGGCAATTTAAATGAACATAAAAAAAGGTACATTGAGTGTTAATTGTGATATCTTTGAGCTTCCTCTTTGTTTACTATTTATAGCCGTTCTTGAAAATGGCTTCCCGCCTTAAATTATGTCAATTACACCCGTGGACTCATGGAATGGACATGATTTCCATGTCATCGCCTTTATGAAGAACATGGATGAACTCATCGCATCTGGACCGAATTGTGGTTTAATATCTCCTACTATTTTAGGGGTTGCCCATTGTTACTTTCTCCTAAAGGTTCTCCTGGTCGTATCCAGTCACTCCCTATAAATTGTGGTGGTTAAAGAGTGGATAAGGCTTAAGACTTGGTCAAACGGAATGTAAAACTGATCCCCTGATGCTTAGAGTTCTATTTGTCTATCTTGAGCAATGTTCTTCTTGAGTGAATCCTTGGACTTGTCTAGGTCTTTGCCGGTCCATTATTTGACCCGTTTCCTAAAAGGCTTCAACCGGCTTGTCTTGGCCAATTTTGTTCCTCTGCTCGGATGTATTTTCTTGAGACTTCGGCTAGCATCTTTGTCCATTTCTTGAGTAGTCTTAATTAAACATACGAGATTTTTTGAGTGTCAACATGTGTCCACTTTTTTTGCTCAAGTAATCCCAAGGGGATTTTTGATTTCCAGGGGAAAACATTTGTTTGGACCGGCCAACCCAACTTTCTTTCTCCTAAGGAGCCTCGCCAAGTCCTTTGTGTCTCTTATGATTGAGTTTCCATTCCTTCACAAATGGAAGGATAGTAATGTTTCAGGTATTTTCCGTTGATGCTCCAATGGAGTTCTTCACATTTGAGAGGTGTTATCATGTACACTCCCCTGGGATTACCTGAGTAGAAAAAATGGGCCTTCCCAGTTTTGGGACCATTTAATGAACCTATGATCATTAGGCCATGTTAGAAGGATGGTCTTCCATACCAAATCTTCTTCTTGAAAACTAAATTTCTTGACATGAAGGTTGTAAGATTTGACTACCCTTTTCTTGTGAAGTTTAAAATGGTCAAATGCTAGCCAACGATCCTCCCCAACTGAATCCAATTCCATGCACATGGCTTGGTAGTACTCATCCAGTTTCAGATTGCTCTGGAGATAATCCTAGACGACCTTACGACTGGCTCTGCTGCTAAACTTCATCATGGCCATAAGTCAAATGAAAAGAGTTAAGACAATTGATGTTTTCTTTCCATTATGGTAAGCCCATATTGCTTCATATAGAACTTCATCCCATTTTTTGGGATTATTTCCTACTATTTTCTTAATGATATCGAAAAGCACATTATTGGTTGCTTATGCCTGGTCATTTGTTTGTGCATAATAAGGAGCATAATGTATGATCTTAAATCAAAAAATTTGGACATAAACCATTACCCTGTCTCTAGTGAACATAGTTCCCTGATCAGCCATGAGTGTTTCGGGAATCTCAAATCTACACTTGGGAATCTCAAATCTACACTTGATATGATATTTTATGAATTTTACCATGACATCTTGACTAACCGAAACAAAAGGTTGTGTCTCGACCCACTTGGTGAAATAGTCTGTAGCCACTAGTATGAAGTCGTTCTCTTTTGATGAAGTCGACGAGATTTGTTTGATTACATCCGAGTCCAACCTCGTAATGACCAAGGCTTAATGACCTAGTGTAGTTTTGTTTAAAGTACCCTAAGCAGGTTTCCATGCTTTTGACAGATTTCACATCCTTTTTCATATTTGTAGCAATCTGAGGTAATGGTGGGCCAATATACACAGTGTCTAAAAATGGTCAATCTCAGCTTCGGCCCGGCCTGATGGGCTTCACATAGCCCCTCTGGACCTTGTCCATGACCTTGAGGGCCTCATCTCCTCGAAGACACCTTAAGATAATTCTTTTACCGTTTCACTGGAACAGTTCCCCATCCACCAAGACGTAATTGATGGCCTTATTGCGAATCTCCCACCGGGTGCGTGGATCTAGATTTTCGAGGTAAGTTATAATCTCGACTTGCTAGTCCTGGCCGGTTATAGGTCTATAGCGACCACTGGTTCAGTGATTACAACTCTTCCTTGGCTTTGCCCATATCGAGGACTTTAACCAAAGGCATATTGGCCTAAGTTATTGGCATCTGAATTTTTATTTCTCAAAATGTTTATAATGACCACATCGGATGTGCACTTTAACAAGTTGCTGACAATGTCGAACAAGTCGGTCAAATTTGGATTTATGCATTTATATTCTCTGGTTAACTTGTGGATTACCAATTGGGAATCTCCCATGGTCTGGACACATTAGAATTCATTGAGACTTGAATTCTCAGACCAATAATGTGCGTTTCATATTCAGCCTGATTGTTTGATGAGTCCTTTCCCAACTTGATCATGAACCTGCCTTTCTACCCGACTGGACTGAAGATGGAGATACCTGCCCGAGCTCCTTGGCTGGCATTAAAACCATCGACGGTCAAAATCCACGGCTTTAGGCATACATACTGGTAAGCTTCCACCAACGAATCAACAACCTCGATACATGTGTGCTCGTCCAGGAAGTCAGCTATGGCCCGACCTTTGACGACTCGAAAATGGACAAACTTTAATGCGAATGTATTCAAATTTACAGCTCATTTCATCAGTCTGCCTTTTAGTACAAGATTATTTAATAAAAAATGAGTGATATCCAGTTTGTAAAGTAAATGTACCTCTCTTGGTAATAGATAATAGTCCAACTTTGCACATGCATGAAAAGGGAAAAGACATAATTTCTCAGAAACTTCTATACCTAGGATTTCATTGTAAAAGTTTCTTTGATTACATTTAAACCCTCATAACTTTTACAAAAAAAAACAAGGATGTTTCTTCTCCTCTGAGTTTTAAGTTAGTGTTAATATTTTCATTAATAATGTGCAAAAAACACAAGGTATTTTAGGGAAGTTGAATGGTATTTCTTCACAACAAGGCTAAGTTATATTAATGCTTGGGACAGAAAACAGCCATTGTCCTCGTGTAGAGAAGATGAAAATCAGTGTTAACGATCAAGTGGAAGGCTTCAAGCAAGAATTGGCTTCCAATCAAGTACTGCTTGCTCGTGGAAGAAGAACTCATTGGCATATCTGGGAATATATAATGAACCATTATGCATTTGGATGGCCTAATGAACTTGATGATGATGTCAAAGAAGTAATTTCCTAAACTTATACGAATCCTTTCTAAATTTCGATATATTTTGAAGCCTGCAAGATGGGAAAGTGAAGAATTAATCATATTCATGATCGTCATTGAAGTTGGAAAAATGATCAAAAAACTTTGAAATTCGGCCTCCAAATGAAGTAAAATCATGCTTTCATGCAATGAAGCTAGAATCATATTTAAAATGTATTTAGTTTTGATGGTCGATTTACCTTACTATAAAAATCGCTAAGCAAGTGCACATATCGTTTAGAATAGTATAGCAGTCAAGTCAAATGTCGATCCCACAAGGACTACAAGCACTAATAATTACCCCGTTTATACTTTTTAATGGATCAAGTTGTATGATAAAAATTAAATAAAAATAGTATTAAACTAGAAAACAAATAAATTATTTATAAAAATTGAGACGAGAAAACATACTTGAACAAGAATCCCCTAGACGTATCTATGTATGAACCGAATGGATTAATTCAAAAGAACTTATTTTGAAGCATTGAAAATTACAAGAATAAAACTTTAATATTTTTCTACAATTTAAAGTTCCTACATTTTAGTTGATTAATTAAAATTTATTTTGTAATTAAAACCCCCAAAGATGCATTAAGATCTATGAATTCCTTTATTAGGTTTGACCATAATACCGAAGATTTATGTAAATTCTATTTCTAGAAACCGTGGAACTCTTTTTAATATGCGATGATCTATTCAAATTCTTCAATTTTCAATTCCAAATAAGAAATCAAAGATTAATTAATACTCTAGAAAAATTAATCCAACACAATGAAAACGCATAATAAATATCAAAATAGGGTTCAATATAAATTAGTCACAACCCTGAAAATTCAACACATAGATATAAGTCTAGGGTTCATCCCATTCAAGCAATAGAAATTTAGCTATCCATAACACTAGACTTAATAAAAGAATTTATTGAAAGCGATAAAGAAAGAAAGTCCATTCTCATGAAAGCGATGAAGAAAGAAACCCTAGACATAGATATAAGTTGTCCATTCTCATGAAAGCGATAAAGAAAGGACTGCAAATAGCTTTAGGAAAATAATATAAGTTGAAAGGAATTAGAAATCTAATAGTAAAGTCCAAAAAATCTCCATTGTTAACTAGATTTCCAATTTTGACCCGACTTGACCAACTTTGACCAGAAGACAGTTTTTCAAATGTTGCCATTCAGTCCCACAGCTTTTGAATCAAGTTTCAAATTTTGCAATTAAGTCCTCCAAATGTCATAAAAGCTCAATAAGCACCCTACAACCACAAAAAACAGTATAGTGTAACATTTCTTCAATGAGAATATTTGGATGTAGCCACATAAATATTTCTTTAGCATATACACAAGCCATATAAACATGCTCATTCAGAAACTTCTATACTTAGGATTTCATTTTAAAAATATCTTTGACTACATTTAAACCTCAGAATATATACAAAAAGACAAGGATGTATCTTCTTATTTGAGTTTTAAGTTGATGTTAATATTTTCTTTATCAATGTGAAGATAACTCAAAATATTTTAGGGAAACTGAATGGTATTTCTTCAAAACAATGTTGGGACAGTTAACAGCCACTGGCCTCGTGGAGAGGAGATGGAAATTAGTGTTAACGGTCAAGTGGAAGGCTTCAAGCGAGAATTGGTTTACAATCAAGTACTGCTGATACGGTACCAGCCATGAAGTTTAGAGAGGTCATTTAGATAAATGCCCTCATCCTTAACTCATACATCCCAAATACTAGCTTCAAATTCAAGCCTTTGTTCCAAGTGTTTAAAGTCTCTAATCTGAAGATTCAAGACGTAAAGAAACCTTCAAAGAAAGCTAGACACAAGGATCAAAGTCATCGAATATCATTTGAAGGAAAGATACATAATTGGAAGGAAAACGGTTGAAGGGGTATTTTAGGAAACTTGTAAATTAAAGCCTATTAAAGACTTTAATTATATTTTCAACTTTATTGTTTATTTTAATTAGCCATGCCGGCCAAAATAAGCTAGCTAAATAATAGGACATGTTGTCCTTGATGTTAGGTAGTGTTTTTAGTTATCTAGGAGATGTAGAGTCCTAATCTTTAAAGGATTCTTATTTGTGGGTTCTTTTTTGACTAAATTCCCCTCTATTTAAGAGAGATTTCAGCCATGATATTATTAGACTTGATATGATATTTTAAGGTTATTCCTTAGTTACTTTGTGTTTGATTCTCTATGTAGAATTCATTCATCCTTTGAGTTACTGTATTAATAAGTTTGGTTTATACTTATTGTGGTATTTCAGCCCCCATTGATAATCAACCTTACGGGAGGATTGTTGATTATATTCACTCATAAACTGTTAGAGATAGAGAAAGATCGGATATTTAGCCGAACCTTGGTCTTCGTACAACGGTTTAAGGTGGTATCAGAGCAACGGTATCGGATATTTAGCCAAACCTTGGTGTATTTTTATTGCTTTCTTTAAGTTTTTTTCCCCAAGAAAATTAGAAAAAATTACTGTACACGGTTACTATTCACAGATTACTGTTCATCCGAGAACAAAATCAGATTTTGTTACTGTTTATGATACTGTTCATCCGGATTGAAAAATCAAGAATCAAGAAATCAACTTTCAAGAAGCATAAAGACTCCATATTTTTAAAGATTTCAACAAATTCATGCAATGATGAGGCAACAATTTGATCAAGAAGATGACAACTTTGATTATGATGATAAAAGGTATGGCTTCCAACATACAACAAATTCAAGATATGATGATTCCTATTTGTTTTCTTGTGAGCCGCAAAGTGATTACAAAAATCAGCAAGTTGACAACTCTATTGGTGCAGTCAAGCTCCCATCTTTTGAAGGTACGAATATGCCTGACTTATTATTTGAATTGATACATGAATTTCATAATATTTTTGCTATTCATAATTATTCGGAGGGCAAAAAGGTAAAGATGGCAGTCAAGGGATTTTATAGTTAGGCATCAATGTTGTGGAAAGAGGAAACTATAATTAGGCAAAGAACGGGTCAACGACCTATTGAAACTTGGAATGATTTGAAAGCTGAGATGAAACGAAGGTTTGTTTCCCTGTATTACTTTACGGAGCAAGCTAAATGATTGCAAATGCTTACACAATGTTCTAAATCGGTAGATGAATATTATGAAGCGATGCGATTAGCCATGATTCGGCTTGATAGACAAGAATATGAAGAAGTTACATTGAATCGATTCTTGGCGGTTTGAATGATGATATTAGGCCAGAGGTAGAATGCGTTTATCATGTTGATATTATGGAGATGGTAGATCATGCGGAGCAAATTGAGAGGCAAATCAAAGAGAAGAAGAAAGGGACTAATTCAACTAAATTTTCACATTGGAAACAGCCAAATCAGCCCCCTTCAAATTCTTGTGTTGGGGCTGCCAAAACAGCCACAATTCAAGAAAAAGATAGCCAAATAGCCACCATTAAATCTTCAACTTGGAAGATAGATGTGGATGAATTACGGGAATTGATCTACAGTTTGTGCCCAAAGAATGATATAATACAAGATGATACAAATTTGGAAAGTCAAGAAGACAAGGATGAAGCCGAGGCAAAATTAGAAAGTTTGCCAAATGAGGAGTTGAAAGAAAAGAGTGAAGATTTAGAAGAAAATATTGATCTTGTAATTGCATCCCATGATTTAGAAGATTCGAGGAAGAATCTTTTAATAGGGGGAGGGGATATGAAAGTTTTTCAAGAAGGAGAGGATGATACGGTACTAGCCATGAAGCTTAGGGAGGTCATTTGTAAATGACCTCATCCTTAACTCATACATCCCAAATACGAGCTTCAAAGTCAAGCATTTGTTCCAAGTGTTTAAAGTCTCTAATCTAAAGGTTCAAGAGGTAAAGAAACCTTCAAAGAAAGCTAGACACAAGGATCAAAGCCATCGAATATCATTTGAAGGAAAGATACATAATTGGAAGGAAAAGGGTTGAAGGGGTATTTTAGGAAACTTGTAAATTAAAGTCTATTAAATACTTTAGTAATATTTTCAGCTTTATTGTTTATTTTAATTAGCCATGTTGGCCAAAATAAGCTAGCTAAATAATAGGACATTTTGTCCTTGATGTTAGGTAGTGTTTTTAGTTATCTAGGAGTTGTAGAGTCCTAATCTTTAAAGGACTCTTATTTGTGGGTTCTTTTTGGACGAAATTCCACTCTATTTAAGAGGGATTTCAGCTATGATATTATTAGACTTGATATGATATTTTAAGGTTATTCTTTAGTTACTTTGTGTTTGATTTTCTATGTAGAATTCATTCATCCTTTGAGTTACTGTATCAATAAGTTTGGTTTATACTTATTGTGGTGTTTCAGCCCCCATTGATAATCAACCTTACGGGAGGATTGTTGATTATATTCCCTCATAAACTGTTAGAGATAGAGAAAGATCGGACATTTAGCCGAACCTTGGTATTCGTATAACAGTTTCACATCAACTGCTAGCTCGTGGAAGAAGAACTCATTGGCATATCTGGGAATACAGAACGAACCCTTATGCATTTGGATCGCCTAATGAACTCGATGATGGTGTCAAATAGGTGATTTGATCATCACGGAAATCGAAAATTTTGAATTTTTGCCTCCAAATGAATAAAATCATGCCTTCATTCAATGAAACTGGAATCATATTTAAAACGTATTTAACCTTTTCTTTTTTAAAAATAAAAAATAAATTCAAATAGAAAATCTTGTGATGTGCAAGAGTTTTGTCAAGAAGAGGACACGAGTGAGGAGAATGAGATAAACAACACCAGGGATTCTTAATGAGGATTTGATGAACTGAAAATTTGTGTATATACCTTAAGAGATTTTGCATATTATAATCAACATGTTCACCCGAAAAATGAAAGAAGGGCTTTAGAACTTTAAAATATTCACCTTGTTAGAATGTACAAATTTTGCTAAAGTTGGGGTGTACTGAGGTACCCAAATACGCAAAATGCAATATAAAACATAACTTCGTGATGCATATAACACTTCTTTTATTTAACTCTCAGAACATAAACATTATTACTTTCAGGTAAGCACTTTGGCAATTTGTAATAGTTTCTGAGCTTTTGCTACCTTCTTTATTTATCAAACTTTGCAGACAGCCTCGCAAATTTTTTTTTTTTAAAATAAAAAACGTCATTATAACGTTACTAAAATATTTGCAAGCCCCCCTCCCCAAAAAACAAAAAATGAAAGATTTCGCCCCCCAAAATAAATTTTGCCCCAACATAATATTTTAAAATTTTTTTTATATTTTTGGAGAAGTAGGAATTGATCACAGAACCTCGTTCAGGTAGTGGCGGAGCTTCATGGAGGCAGGAGAGGCCCTGGCCCCCCAAAAATTTTCAGAAACGGCGAATTTTCTATAAGAAAATTTTTTTGGGGTGATATTTTCTTATAAATGTTGTATTTCGCCCCTTACAAAATTTCAGTAAGAAATTCGCCCCCCCATGACAAATTCCTGGCTCCACCACTGCGTCCAGGGAAGGAGCAACCTCAACCACTAGGCTACTCCTTAATTCCTCCCCAACATAAAATTGATGATCCGCACACATGACAAAATTGCACATCCCTACAACCATTTTTCAATGCAGTTTACATGAAATTGTATATGAAACTTTTAATGTAATAGCACAATGCATGCACTTCCAACTCTACACTTGCTAGACTTTTCAAAAAGTTAAACTTGTGCAGTTTAAGGTTTCAATGGTTGGGTAAATGCCTAATCCCCCACCATCTTGGTGGTTTTATTAAGAAAATTGTTGAACTCATACATTCATTAGAACATACGAGTAATATATTATGTTCAGTTTATAATAAATTTATACAGTATTTGTTTCAATATATAAGTTATTTATATAATAATAAATTACCTGTTGTAGTGGGGTTTGACATGTACCCCGACCCATTTATTAAAATAAGGTCAAATAGCTAGCAGAAGTACAAGAAATGGACCAAGTCAAAATCATCTAAAGGGTGAAAACAAATCCAATTGTATATGGTACTGAAAACATAAAGGAGAAAATAAATGTTACAGGTCTCTAGCATTTATAAGTAGATGGAGATAAATAAACAATACATATAATTAATTCTAGGAGTAAATCATTTTCCTAATTATTTTCCTCTAAATCTAGACAAAGCTAATATAATATGTATCTAACATGTCTAGATTACACAATCCTGGAATATCCTGCGGAAGGTTGAAAAACTATAAAATAGATCAGATGCTAAACCAAGGCAAAAAAAGAAAACTCCCAAGATCCCCGCCAGAATGCCACGAGAAACCCAATCAATGTTCAACATTATTTGGGAGGACGGGACTGTCTTCCTCTACTTGACAATTTTATTGCACTGCTATGTGATAGCTGAACACCGTATCTGAACTCAATGGGAGAACATAACGCGTAAAGGAGCGTCCTTCAAAGAACATCCAATATCCACCAAAATTTTAGAATAAGCATGGCCGAATTAAACTGACCAAAATTTATTGAAAAACCAAGCAAAGGGCAGCAAAAGACCATAAGCTATTGAAGAAAAATATGATCATAATCAGGGCAGTCTCAATCATTTTGGAGGCTCTGTGCTGAAATTTAAAGTATGGCTCTATATAGCAAACAAATAATTATAATTGTATCATAGTTTTTTCTTCAACATGTACTCAAAAGTTAGAGAATATGGAGAAGGGGAAGAAATTAATATTGTTTGGCTGGTGGCAGCCAAGTGAAAAAATTAGGCAATAAAATTGGTGTGGTAAGTGGAAGAAATAATTAAGTAAATAAAATGAATCATCGGATTTGATTATGATTTAGTTGAAAAATATTATAAATCAACATATTGATAATTGATTATTGAGCCCGAGACCCAAATCTAAAAATATTACATAGATTTTTTAAAATTCAAATATATATATATATATATATATATATATATATATATATATATATATATATATATATATATTTGAGCCCCAAAGTTTTGGGGGTCATGTGTGATCGAGTACCTCTCACTCCCTATTAGTCGCCCGATCATAATGGTAAGTGCTCCCTCCATTCTATAATATAACGGCATTTAATAAAAATTAAGAAAGTAGAAAAAAATTATGTTTTTTAATCAAAATATCAATATTAATCTTTTAGGTAGAATTAATGGTATACAAGTTTTATTTAAGAGAGTAATATATTGATATTTTGACAAGCAAAGTATATTTTTCTTTGTTTCTTTAATCTTCGCTAAATGTACTAAATAATTATATTAAGGAATGAAGGTAGTAACATTTAAACAAGAACATCTCGATGCCAGACTAACACCAATCTTCATTTGGACTTCATCCAAAGCAAGAAAACAATTTTAAAAAAATTGAGATAGATAGGGGAATATTACCTTCGACCATATACATGTGTGCGAGGGCATAGCTCCTTCGAAAATACTTCTAAGATTTTCTAAAAAGCTCTCTACATGAGCACTGCAAAAGTTACTGAGTGTCCCAAAAATAAAGAAAAGTAAAGTTACTGAGGAAGATGATCATCTAGAAAGGAGTACAAAGAAACTCAAGAACGGTTGGAAATGGAGTTTAAAATTGAATGAGAAAATAGTTTCTCAAGTGGTTGGGAAAATGGAAGTTAAGCTAGTGGATTTACATCTCACGTGAGTTGCGTATGTAACTGGGATTCATTTTATATGTAAAAGTGGTTTACATGGATTTTAAAATATCTCGATAAGATTATGCCCCATGGTAGAACCTCGTGCGCCTGCACGGGGTGCAAATACAAGTTTTGTTGAAAATAACTTGAACTTGTGTACGGGCGCGACCTGCGTACACGAATGCCGAACCAAAACTCGTGTGCTTATGAAAGGTTTGTAACAGCAGAATATAGGCTTCATTCTCCAACAATTTATACACTTCAAAAATACTTCTCATACTCAAAAGCTTTCTAAAAAGCTCTACTTTCTGTAGAACTTCTAGTGTTCATCAACAACGTTGCCGTTGTGTGTCGAACACAAGCCTTGGTTTATCTTTATGTTTACACAATTTTCCTTAGTCATTTACAAGTGTTGTAATCTTTTTGAAACACCTGTTAAGTCTGTAACTAAAGTTGGGAACCAGCTTGGAACCGTCCTTAAAATTAATGCCAAAACTTCCAACACGGGGGGGGTGATATGCTAGATTGTGTAACCAATTTGATCTAAAAAAAAAGCTAATTCTATTTGTGAGAAATACTACAAGAAAACAATTAAATAGTTGGTCGTTATGGTTGTGGCTTAGTTGGTCGTCTCCATAAAGTATGCCCTACATATAAAGAGGAAACATGCCATGAAGGTAAGAAAGGAGAGTTGTATGGGGAAGAAGACAAGCAAAGTGATGCTATAGAAGAAGATAAACAAGGAAACCCTCATGTTATTTGGTCATGGATTCAGGCAGTCTTTAACAAGATGGCTTGTTGGAATAAAAAACCGGGTCGGGTCATGGTAGAAAATAGCAGAGGATAAACTGATCCAGAGGTCATACTTGGGCACAAAGAAATAATCAGTACAGTTTCAAAAGTCTGGAAAGTCAAGGACATTAGGACAAGAGACATCACATTCTAAGAACATCAACAAAATTCTGAGATTGTTAAAGTAGGGTCAAGTCAACAATTAAATGTTGGAAGCTGTCATTTAGTATTACCTAATTAATTAGGAAGTGTATAATTAGTGATTAATTAATTAGGACATTTACATAGTTGGTTTCTACCTAATGTATAGTAGTTTTCTAATATTGTGTAGTATGATATAACTAGTAAATATCAAACGTCCTTCTTGACTGGGCCACATTATTATTTTTTTGTCTAGTGGATGATTTTTATAGGTTGAGGGGCGGGTAGAAAGAAAAAATATACACATTCTAAATGTTGCACTATCCCTTCATTTTGATGCCCATATACCAATTTGTTTTTTGGGAATGTATTTTAACTATAGGGTATCTTTTCAATCACACTCCTAGTAAAACTCTCAATAATAAAACTCCTTATGAGAATTTGTTTGGAAAAAAAAAAAAAAAGCAAACTTTAACCATTTTTGGGTTCCTAATAGGCATAAATTCATCAAGCGATCCAACAATTGTGTTTTTGTCGGATACCCAATGAGTGAAAAATGTTGAAAATTCTATGATCTTCACTCTAATAAATGCTAGTCTCCCAAGATATCCACTTTTATGAAGATATATTTTCATTCTTTCCTCCGGGAAAAAATACCAGAAAAATCCCCATTGAAATTTCTTTTCAATGATATAGAGGAATCACCCCTTTTGGTCTGGCTGGCACGGCCCAACCATTCTTACAAATTAGTTCCAGCCCATCCGAACCATCCCAAGTTTTGGACCACAACTCAGCCCAGCCACATCTAAATCTTTCTCCCCCCAATTATCCAACAAGAAGCAGCCTGGCCCAGCTCCACATGTGGCCAAACAACACACAGCAGCTCGATCCACCTCAGTTTCTCGCGGGTCAGGACACCCGGATCCACCGCCTACCCGCCAGTCCGCATAATCCTTCCTTGGGCCTCCAGCAAGCGATAAGTCCCTACCCTTTCTTTATACCAATTTATGTGCCCAACCAATAAAATTTGCCGTGTGATAATTTTTTTTTAATTATATATACACATGGTAAATTGTGATTGGTTGGGCACAGGAATAGGTACACAGACGGATACAGACGATTATTTGCCCCTTCAGGGGGAGCTTCTATCAATAGCTTCCCTTTAATTCCTGATGCCCCGCTTTGACGGTTCATATTAGACACTCAACTTTCTATTCGACTTCGCAATTATATTTGCAACACAATTGTCCACTCGACTCGCCCTTTCTCAAACGGCTTCTTCAGGTATGGTCTATCCCTAAATAATTATTTATCTTATTAGAATTTTTCTGCTTCCCATAAGTGTTACTTGGCTTCTCTCTCCCGTTATACCTGGCATCGCAGCTATGCAGAAGTCGCTCATTCTCCTATGTGTTGGGACTCTTTGGCAGCCGAAATACGCGCTCTTGCGAGTAACAACATTGGTATATGCACCATTGCCTTTTGGAAGGAAGCTCGTGTAAACCCTAAGTGCTAATGTGATCAATATTGTTTTGATGATAACAAGACATTGAGAATTTCTAATGTTTGTGTGAGCTTGTGTTTTATTTATAGGATATTATACTCATACCTACATTGATGGAAATTGTAAGTTAGTTCATTGTGTACACAAATGTATCATCATATACACAAAAGAAGCTACATTTTGCAAGACTAAAATGGCACAAGCTTGAAGTCAATCCACATGCCTTGGAATGATTTACAAAGTCAAGAAGAATGAAGATCAACAAGTCAACATCTACTCAATCCAAACGAAGAATCAAGTGGTATGCTCCTTGACCAAGAAGAAGTGTAAAGTCCAATACTCTACAAGATCATTGCTATAGGACTTCATCACTCAAGAAGAAGGTTGATCAAATGTTTCAAATCCAAGCTCAAAGAGGAACTCATCTTGAAGACTTGAAGACCAAGAAGAAGATTAGTAAAGAAGCTATATAGGTATATCGTTGTGACTAATCTTATTTGATGAATGTTAGTTTTTAGTATGATGAAGCTAATACTCTTGCATGTTTTCAAAACCATATTTCATTATTTGATTTAATCTTTCAAAGGTTTTGCAAAATATTTTTTAAGTGTTGGTTAATGCCTAAAATCTTTAAAATGCTTTAAATATCTTTAAAAACACGTAGGCATGAGTTTGAGAACATTAGAAAATTGATCAAGTGGAAAAACCACTTATGGACTGAAGTCCGGTCGACCCGACATGTGTTATGTGGTCGACCGAAGTGTCTTTTGTACTTTTGTATGTTCCAAGACTCCAACGGCTATAAATATCTCAGAAGACCTATCTCAGGTTGATAGACCGACAATTACCCAGGTCGACCGGACCACTCATCACGGTCTACCGAGATCAAGACAGAAGCCTTTGAACTTTACTTTGGAACTACTTCGGGCGACCGACTGCCTAGTCCGGTGTTGTCCTGTCAAGGCAAAATTATAACCGTTGTAACTCTATTTGCTTGCTATTTTTTAACCCTATAAATAGCCTTTTAGGATGAATTTTGTTCTTTGCTCAAGCAAATAGAGGGGCCTTAGTTTAGATGTTTTAGACAAGCAAATCAAACACTTTCATGAGCTTAATTCTTCCAATCATTCATCCAAATATTTCTATTTAAGAAAGAACTTCATCTACTTATTCTTTCATTCTCAAAATGAATTAGAGCTTCAATTGTAATATCCAATCCTTAGAGAGATTTTCCTTTATTGAGTTTAAATGTAAAATCTTATTTGTTAAGATTATCTTTCTTGTAATGGGTTGAGTGACAAGGCTTGTTTGTGAGAGTGGTGGTTTTGGGCCTCCATTAGTTGGAGTGTATCTTTCTTGTAATCGTAGGAACTAGAGTGAGTGGTGAACCAGAAATAGAAGTACAGTTGACTGTGTTCGTAAAACCTCCTCACTTGGTAGACTAGGTTAGAGAAAAAGTTCCCATGGGTAGAGAGTTGCATGTGTGCATAAAATGACCATTAGTTGGCATTTTCCTTGGAAGGTTACATAAGTGTGTAAAAGACCATTTATGGTTCGTCCTTCCTTGTAAGCTCTCTCAAGACAAGCTAGTGGAATTTGACAAAATCCTTGGGTGTGTCTCAAGGTAGTGGATGTAGATCTTTGTGATCGAACCACTCTACATCCTTGTGTTTGATCTTCTAACTCTATCTCTTTAGTTTCAAGTTCTTACTTTGTACTTGTGCTTACATTCATATGAACTTGATTGTATGAGCTCTATTTGTTTATATGGAGTTAGATTAATTGCTTGTTATACATCTTCCCCTGGCTTGGGCATAAGAATTGCATTTAGAGATCTTTATAACTTTATATATCTCTTGCTAAATGTTATTCCTCATGACTTGTGTGTTTGTTCTTACAACCTTTACATATATAAATCTTGACCCAGACAATCCTTGATCATATTCATTTTCTTATATTCTCATGTGTTGCATATATACACATAAGTCATCTAAGTGATATTCCTTTAATTTACCTTATATGCTTAATTAACATAATTGTTGTTAAGATGATCACTTAGGAAAATAATTTGGTAAAAAAGTTTGAGAACCTTATCCCCCTCCCTCCCTCCCTCTAAGGTTCTCCCCTTCGGGTATTGCAAATAGCATACGAGTATTTTAGCTCGTTTTCAACCGTTGGGTCTATAAATGATTTTACGGGCTTATGGTTCTCTAGAACGTCCAAAATCTTGCTTGGTGGTTAAATGTTACTCTCATGTCGGGAGTGGATGATTTCAATGAGACTTTTGCTCCGGTTGCCAAAATGACCACGTTTCTAGGTCTATTGCTTTGCCAGTTTCAAAAAAATGGACATCTTCCAATTAGATGTCAACAATGCATTCATTCATTGTGATCTTTCAGAGGATATTTACATTGAACCATCACCTGGATTTCCTCCACATATGCCAAATCTTTATTGCAAACTCGAGAAGTCTGTATATGAGTTGAAACAAGCGGGAATGAACTGCTTTAGTAAGCTCCCTTCAGTGCTTTCCAGATTTGGTTTAAGGCAGACTGTAACAGAACCTAACTTATTCATTTATCGAAAAAGTAACCTCTTGGTTGTAATCCTTGTTTATGTTGACGATATTATTCTCACATGAAATGACCTTAAAACATGCCAAGAAGTAAAAAGGTGCTTGGATTTCAAATTTACAATCAAACACATTGGGGTTGTCAAGTACTTTTTAGACATAGAAGTAGTACATTCTCTAAAGATCTGTTTTTGTGTCAAAGATAGTATGATTTTTACATTTTAACAGAATGTGGTTTATCTGGTTCACGACCATGTTCTACAGTAATGGAGTCACGACTCAAGTTTGCAATTGAGTATGATAGTGGAAAGTTAATCAGAGATTTAGGGCTATATAAGAGATTACTTTATTTCATCATAACGTGGCCCGACATCCCTTATGCAGTCCATAATCTTATAGTTCATGCAGAATCCAAGGGAAAGACATTGGGATGTTGAACTTCGAGTTGTTCGTTATATTAAAGGCAATCCGGGAAGAGAAGTTTTTCCGCCTATAAACAATCCCAATGCATGGCTGGTGGCTTATTGTGATATTGATTAGGTCGTTTGCCCCACAACTAGGAGGTATGTTACATGGTACTTTGTTCAATTAAGAAACACTCATATTTTTTGACGATCCAAAAAGCAACAAGTTGTCTCTCGGTCTTCAACTGAAGCCGAATACAAAGTTCTAGCCATCGCAACAAGTGAGCTAGTTTGGTTAAGAGAGCTGCTCAAATCTCTTGGAGTAACTTTGGGACCCGCAAATGTGTATTGTGACAGTCAGCCGTTGCTTTGCAAACAATCCAGTCTTTCTTGAAAGAACTAAGCATATCAAAATCGATTGTCATTTCGTTCGAAAAAATGTCGAAGATGGGACACTCGTTACTTGTCAAAAGGGAAAATTACCAAAAGCCCTACATAATGGACCTTGGTTTATTGGACAACACTTCTTGGAAGTCAGGCCTTGGGAACCGCGATTTAAGGCATCACGTGCTAATTTCACCTACACATCTACATGGGCACGATTGTCAGAATTACCACCAGAGTTCTATGATCATAAAATTTTAATCAAGATAGGGAATTTACTAGGATTACTTTTACGTATTGATGCCACAACATTAACGGCTTCCCGAGGACAATATGCACGCTTATGTGTTCAAGTTCCATTGGATCAACCCCTTTTAACTAATATCCAAATAGGGACTTATTCACAGGAAATTATTTACGAAGGTGTTAATCAGATATGTTTCGCATGTGGGCGTATTGGCCACAAAAAGCCGGTATGTCCTTATTCCAATACAAGTCTAGAAGTTCAATCTGAGAACATAAAGCAAAAACTTAGTCATACGCCAAATATGCAAGCTAGTCATGGACCATGTATGGTGGTTGAACCTAACAAAAAAATTGCACATAAGGTAACTGCTAAATGAGCTTTACTTCCGGGTCCAATTTTTTTTTATTTTTTATTCTTTGCCAGATACTCAACAAAAAAAAAAAAAAACTTGGGTCCCCAAAAACAAAAATATACTTTTCAATCATATTTTACCTCTGGTGGAGGATACTGCTCATTCATTCCCCAACAAAAAAATCCATATAGAAATAGACAAATCACACACAAATACTACTTCTCTTACTACATGCCAAAACCAAACTCCATCAACCTCCACTATTCACATGGAAACAACACTCTATTCTAGTGACACATTACACTCGAGCACTCCAGATAAGCACTCTCCCCATCATGACATTTCCACTAACTCTGATCACCTTGCGCACACGGAAAATCCTCATGATTCACTACCACATCCTTTGGCTTATCTCTCTCCAAGCAATCATGACAAATCAAAGACATCATTATCAGCCATGCAAGCTTCATGAATTAGCAAAGACAAGCCTCTCCCTCAATCAGCAAAAACCTTTATTACAAGTCTCCTAGCCAGTCCAGCCATTAAACCCTTCTCTTGAAACCCCAGCCACATTATCTCAAATTCTCCCCACAATCACCAGCCTAATCCACTGTCTTCTCAAACCCCTTAACTTTCTACTCTTAACAAACTCTTTTTTAACTCTCCCCTCCTGTTCTCCCATTTCAAACTTCAATACTTGTAAACCAACACAAACCCGAACTTCCATCCCCTCCTTCACTCACCAAAATGTCACGATCCCCAAACCACCCCTATAATCGCAACAGACGAAACCAAGCCCTAGCCAACCTAAACCAAGAGAGAAAGATGAGGAACCCCTTAGCCTTCCACTCATAGAGGAATCATCATCACCAGGGCTTAACTTCTCACCTCAATGTCCAAAGGAATCAAACGGAGTTCTTTGCGATCCCAAGGTTTCACATTCTCATTCATGCACATCTCCAGCCAGTTTGCCAAGCACAAGTTCAGAGGAGATGGAACTCCACAACACAACAAGTAAGGGTATGTCCCATGTTTTTAATTGCACCTCTATCGAATCTAGAATATCACCAAACCACCCCCAAACTCCTCAATCGGAGTCTTTTCTAGAATGGGGTTTACAAAACCACTACCTACTGCTGACAATCCAAACCGAGAACCAAGTTCAGACATTCCAAATTGAGGATCCGAATTTTTAAGCCAATCTATTAAGTGCGGTTTTACATGCGAGCATCCACTCCCTTCAGGAAAATCCTCTGTTTTTACAGCCAAGTCCCTTCACCAACCCTTGGGTAGCCATGCAACAAGCCATATATCCCTGGTACTTGTTAGTAGCACCACCTCAAACCCCATTGATACTTCCCCTATTTCCCCCCTTACTGGACCCAGCGTTGCCCTACTTCCAGAAAGTCCTAGACTTAGAGATACTGGTGGGAATACTAGTATACCAAACCAACCAAAACCTAGACGTAAAGGACGACCTAGAAAGACTTCCTCATGAACTTACTGGAAGATGACCCTCCAGTGGAAAATTCTTGGAATTGTTAAGCGTGAAAGAAAACCCAATGCTAAAAGTTATGAAACAATCACTGAGGAAGTGTTACGTTCTCTCTTTTTCATCCCAATGTGGTCAAATTTTCAATAGGATCAAAGTGTTTGAACTATTAGACAGAGGAAAGGAAATTTGCAACAGTTTAGTACCAACATACAATCCAAACCTGAACCAACCAAACTTAGACAATTTGGAACTTCTATGAGTAGGCCACTTAATGCAGACGCTCTCCTTGAACAATCAAACCCAGATAAAATCCCCCAATGATAGTGTTTTTATGGAACTCTAGAGGTGCAAATGGGGAAGAGTTTAGGGTTTTATTGCGAGACATGATCTCTTTTCACAAACCCAGTCTTATTATCTTGACCGAGACAAAATTAAGCCGGGAAATGGGGGAAATGAATGAATTGGACTACATAGACATGGCTTGTGTGGAATCGATACGACAATCATGATGGATTCTTGCTTTGTGGAATCCAAATGTGGATGTTGAAGTTATTGCATGTACCAGCCAAGAGTTGCATTTGTTGATCACGGTAAAAACTTCTAACAATTTTCATTTTCATTTATCTGCTATTTATTCAAGTTATGAGTTAAAATTCAAACGCATTTTATGGGATAACCTTCGAACTGTAGCTAAATATAATACTATGCCTTGGTTAACTCTAGGTGACTTCAATAAAATTACAAATAGTTCAGAAAAATTCGATGTTAACCCGGTTAATTACTCTCGTATTAATGAATTTGTTAGTATGATCAATGACTGCAATATGATAGACTTGGGATTCAAAGGACAACCTTTCACTTGGTCTAACACGAGTAAAAATAAACATAATATTATTTATGAGCGTTTAGACCGTTTTCTAGCTAATCCCGATTGGTTACAAGATTTTCCTAATAGTGTGGCTCAGCACCTCCCCCGTATTACCTCGGACCACTGCCCAATGCTACTTACTACTGCCATGCATAATCAAACAAATTATAAGTCCATTTAGATTAAAAACGATGCGGCTCTCTAACCCGGAATTTCATAACCTAGTTTCTGATACTTGGAATATTGCTTCTACTTACATTTCGGTTATATATCTGTTTCATACTAAGGCCATTTCTTGGAAAAAAAAAATAGCACATTTGCATGGGATTCAAAAGTACCTTACATGTTATAGTCAATGCCTCACTAATCTTGAAGAAGAACTTAAACTTGACTACTTAAATATTCTTAAAAGTGAACTGGAATTTTGGAAACTAAAATCACGTATTTCTTGGCTTCAGGATGGTGACATGAACTAAAAAAAATTTTCATATTTCTACTTTAAATAGGCAAAGGAAATATAAAATTATTATGCTCAAAGATATGAGTGGTAATTGGCACTCTAATAGTAATGATGTTTCGTCTATTATCACTAATCATTTTCAAGCTCTTTATTGTTCTGAGCATTTATTCTCTTCAAGATATCCACTCAATGTCTTCCAAACCCTAAATTTGTTTAACCATAGTAACCATAATATTAACCCAAGCCTTAACCCAAACATTTCAAACCTACCCTCAATTGAAGAAATTCGAGAGGCAATTAACTCTTTTCAACCTTATATATCCCCTAGACTGAATGGCCTTCATCCAATATTTTTCCAAATTTTTTGCAAAGAAACTGAATCCCTCATTTTTAATGTCATTAACAATTTTTTCAATAATGGCACGATGCCTTTGGAACTTAATAGAACTTTCATTTGTTTAATTTTGAAAATAAAAAAAAACCTGAAACAATATCTCACTATAGACCAATTAGCCTCTACAATACCATTTACAAAATTATTACTAAAATTATAGTAACTCGGATCAGACATTTCCTTTCCGATCTTATCAGTCCTCACAAAATCAGTTTCTTGCCTAAAAGAAGAGCAGCGAACAATGCCACCATTGTTCAAGAAATACTTCACTCTTTTTATCATAAAAAAGGAAAATCAACTTCTATGGCTATTAATATTGACCTAGAATAAGCTTTTGACAAACTTGAGTGGTCTTTCATTCACTCTACGCTCAATTTTTTCCAATTTCCATCACACCTTATCAAGCTTATAATGATTTGCATAACTACTTCCTCATTAGCAATCCTTATTAATGGGCAACCAACACATTTCTTTCTGCCAAACAGAAGGTTGATACAAGGTGAGACCCTTTGTCTCCTTATTTATTTATTCTTAGCATGGAATATCTCACGTTACATATTAATCATGCAGTACACCGGTCCCTCTGGAATCCAATTAAACTTTCTAACAACAATCCCCTTTTTCACTCACCTCATGTTTGCTGATGGCATCATCCTCCTCGCTAAGGCTGATAACAAAAACACTAACACAATCATTAATGATTTGCAAGAGTTCAGCACTGCCTATGGACAGAAGATAAACTTTTCAAAATCTATAATTATTTTCTCTAGAAATATTGAGGCTAGTCACGCTAATCAAATCTGCCATTTATTTGACATTGCTTGAGTTAATACTTTTGGCAAATATCTATGCTTCCCTACTTATC
Source organism: Vinca minor (assembly GCA_026122235.1). NCBI lineage: Eukaryota > Viridiplantae > Streptophyta > Magnoliopsida > Gentianales > Apocynaceae > Vinca > Vinca minor. The sequence goes on along the minus strand of JAOCZM010000011.1, from coordinate 10,829,538 downwards.
TTTCAACTCTTAAATTCTCCCACTTCCAATTCATATTAGATAACATGAATAATAAATTTGCTTCATGGAAAAGTAAATTCCTTTCTTATCCTAGCCGAGCCACTCTCATTAAGTCCTCACTGGCAGCTATTCCTTCTCATATTATGCAAATTTATAAACTGCTTGCTAAAATCACTAACAATATAGATAAAATCTGTAAAAAAAATCTCTAGTGATCTTCGTCCAAGAAACGCAAAATTCACCTCATTTCCTGGTCAAAATTCACTCTGCCTTTTAAACAATGGGGTTTACAACTTAGACAAACTAAACTTCACAATCAAGCACTCCTAGACAGTCTGTCTTGGCAGTTATTTTTTACCCACTCAGACTCACCTTGGGCCCTTCTTCTAAAACATAGACATATCATGTCCTCTAGGTCCAACCCCACATCCACTAGGCCTAACTCACCTATTTGGGCTAGCATCATTTTAGGCTGGAACTTAGTAAGAAAACATGTGAAATGGCGTATTGGTTCAGGTGATAAGGTCTTCGTCTGGCATGACAATTGGACTACTTTAGGACCATTAAGATAGATCATACAAGGTCCTCTAACTCTTCAAGAAAATAATTTAATGGTTTGCAGTCTTATTCATAATCGATCAATCTCACTTTATAACTTCTCCTTCTGTTTACCACCCTCCCTGACCAATAGTATATCTAGCACTCTTATGCCTCGCTACTCCAACTGCGAGGATAGCTATTATTGGTCCCTTAACCCTAATGGTCTCTTCAGCGTCTCCGCTTATGCATCCTTAATTTCAGATAATTTTCCCCCTCATAGTAATAATTTCGCATAGATTTGAAAAGTTAAAACACTTCCTAAACTAAAGTTTTTCCTCTGGCTTTACCTACATGATAGACTTCCACATTCCACCCTGCTTTTCCATAGGAAAATACTCCCCAGTAATATGTGCTCTCGTTGCTCCATTGGTCCAGAAAACACATTACACATCCTTAGAAAATGCTCTCTTGCTCGCAATTTCTGGTCGGAAATGGCTAAGCTCATTCATTTCAATATTAAAAAAATTATTTTCTCCAATTTCTCCCTAGTAACTTAGATTAAAATTAATTGCACCATAGTACTTAGTTTAGTCACAAACATTCCTTGGCATATCATCTTTTCCTATGCTTGCTGACATATTTGGACTTCTCGCAATAATTTATCTTTAAAAGTAATATACCTATCTTTTCTTGTCATGATGTCATTGCTCAAAGTGTGGAATACACTTACGCAAATAATTTATTTAAGCATGCCCTTACTACTTCTCATATTAATATTCAATGGAAACAGCCATTAGCACAATGATATAAGCTTAATACAGATGGATCATGTACACAACAAACGAGCATTGGAGGTGCATGAGGAATTTTTCGTAACAATAAAGGTGACTGGGTCCTTGGATTCAGCATGCACATCTTGCACACCACAAACAACGAGGAAGAACTCTCAGCCCTATGGACTAGACTTCAGTTGGCATTAGAGTACATTTTTCTTGATTTATAAATAAATATTGACCCCAACATTGTACTCCAGCTAATTTGTAGCCATCAAATAATTTACCCTACATTTGCTAATATAATTTCGGATTGTAGATTCCTATTCACTCAGCTCAGAGTTCACAGGATGAAGCACGTCTTCAGAGAAGTCAATCAAGTGGCTGATGCACTCGCCAAGTATGGAAGTTTCAGATATTTATCTGCACGTGAAATTTTCAAAACTGTTCCAAAATTTGCCTACAGAGCATGGAGAGATTTCAAGGATGGGAAAATTTTCTTAAGATCAAAAGTTTCTTAATTCGGATAATGTAGTAGTAATAGTATTTTATTTCCTGTATTTTACCTTCATGTACTTTTCTTTCATGTACTTTCAGTTTCAGTAATAAATAATCTTTTTTTCTACCAAAAAAAAAAAAGGATTGTCCATGGAGTTTATAATTTTATATATGGTTTTTAATTCTACCAATTGAATTAAGGGTGAATTTTATATATGGTTTTTAATTTTGTCCATGGAGTTTGAAGGTGCTAAAAGCACATGATAGTTATCCATTTTGATATATCTTCTATTTTCCATGTAGAACATTCATCTGTTAATTAACAAACATTCATCTAGACATTTAATTACGCATTCTTTATTTTAAAACTTTTAGATTACAGTCGCGAGATGAACATCTACTTAGATGTTTTCAGCAAAAAGCTTAGGGGTTTTTAAATGAACAGCTTAGGGTGTGTTTGTTTCCATGCAATTGAAGCTTTGGAAATGGACTTGGTTTTCCGATTCCAATTTTCTTGTTTGGCTATTAATAAAATTTTGGAATTGTAATTCTAATTTTAACCCCTCAATTCCACAAAACCAATTCCATTTTATAATGAAGGAATTTGAATTTGGGTTCCACAAGATTTTCATTATGTTGTAAATATATCATATATATATAAGGACCAAAGTACCCTTAGTGTAAAATGACAAAATACCCCTAGTACAAAATGACTAAAGTACCTTTAGGGTGTATTTGTTACTTGGAATTGGAATTCCAATTCTATGAAATTCCATGAAATTACAAGAAACTGGAATTCTAGGTTTTCAATTCTATAGAATTCCAAGAATTGGAATCCTAAGAAATTCCAATTTCAAATAATTGAATTCCTTTATTTGGTAAAACTATGGAATTAATGTGGAATTCAATTCAATTCTAATTTATTTGTTTGAAACACACACAAAAAATCACATAACTAAAAATGAAATGAAAAAACAAAATGCATTTAGTGTGAAAAGGCTAATATTCTCATAATACAAATATCCATAGTACATTTGAAATAAATTGACAAAAATACTCTTGTTAAAAGAATTATCAGTGTAAAATGACGGAAATATTTTAGTTGCGAAATTAAAATAATATTCATAGTTCTGAAGAAAATATTTCTAGTATCAATTGGATAAAATTCCGTTGAATTTTTTTTGATGAAAATGACGAAAAATTTTCGGGTATAAAAATTGATGAAATATACCCTTTTGCGTAATACGAAAAAAAAATCATGGTTCAATTTTTTTAAAAAATGCATTCGTTACAAAATGACAAAAATACCCTTGTTAAAGTAGAATTAGCTAATTGTGCGTAATAACGAATATGTACATGATAAAAGATGAATAAATCACAAAATGATGAAAATAATCTGATGAAAATGAACAAAATACTGGATAAAATGCCCATTTTCCAAAATGACAAAAATACCGTTATTGTAAAATTTTCATTTTTTTTTAAACGAGTGGTATTTTTACCATTTTCATCATGGTTATTCTTTTTCATTTGGTATTTCTCAAAAAGTGTATTTTCGTCATTTTATACCAATAATATTTTAGGTATTTCAAGTAAACAATTTTTTTTAAAATTTTGTTTAAAGGCTAATTTTGTCATTTTTGGTTAACAGAAAAAATTTCATTTTATTCAAAGTTAATTTTCTCATTTTGTATAAGAGTCATTTCCCCCTTTTTTATGGGAGCATTTGTCTTTTTGCATTAAGGGAATTTTCTTAATTTTACGCCAAAGTATTTTCGTCATTTTTCATCATAGGAATTTTAAGATATTTGAGCCAAAGGTAACTTTTTTTCATTTTGCGCGAAGGTATTTTTCATCATTTTGAACCAAGGGTATTTTTGGCATTTTGCGACAAGAGTATTTCGTAGGTTTTTACAATGGATGTTTTGGTGATTTTATGTTATGAATATATGTGATTTTGTTTTTTAAAAGAATTATTGTTTTGTGCCAAGGGTATTATTATTTTTTCACTAACGGTATTTTTTGACATCGTACAAAGCGTATTTTTGTCATTTAAATGAAGAACATTGGCTATTTTAAATTAAGGGTATTTTAGTCATTTTATTTTATGGGTGTTTTGTCATTTTACAATAAGGGTACTTTGGTCATTTTGTATATATTTATTATAAGACAAAAAATAACTTGCATGTATAATATATTTATAGCCTACAATAAATCTTATGGAATTGGAATTCAAATACATTGATTATAAAATGGAATTGATTTTTTGGAATTGAGGGGGTTGGAATTGGAATTCCAATTCCAATATTTGATTGGGAGCCAAACAAGAGAATTGTAATTTCAATTCCAATTCCATGATTTTGTTGATAGCCAAACAACAAAATTGGAATTGGAAAACCAATTCCAATTCCAAGGAAACAAACACACCCTTAATTTAAAATAATGAATGTTCGTAGGCTAAATAGTGTATATAGTCCTGAAACTATTTTGGTTTGGCGTGGTTGGTCCCTAATGATTGTTTGCAACTTTTTCACTCCTAATTTAATTTACGGGTCAGAAAATGGGTTCCGTCATTTTTTTTCAAATTTTGGATGTCCGTTAAGAAATCATGGTCAATGAACTATGGGTAAAATTGCCATTTTCCTACACTACCCAAACCCATATACCCAAAACCATTTGAGCAGGCCATAAACGATCGATGATTAGCGACCGAATAAACGATCACTAAAGGAAGATCAAAGCTTTGGTAGCTATAAACTGTATTAATTAGTGACTGAATGAATAGTCGCTAGTTAGCAAACAAAGATGCAATCTATAAGTGAAAAAGGTCGCTAATTAGCAAAATTTTCAAATTCGGTCGCTATATATGTTTAGGACGAAAATATACAGACGACTTACTGTGGTTGCTAATCTCAACTTATCGACCGATTAATGACCAACCGTCCATCACTATTTTCTGCTTTCTGTAGTGTCAGATATGCCCACAAAATCTGCTGTTTTCCTCTGTGTCTCTGAGATATGCCATGGATTTTTGAAACTATAATAAAATAAGCATGTCAAATAATTAATTTTGCATAGTAGTAGCAACATGGGGCTAGGAGGGTGTTTGAGGCACTCGATCACACATAGCCTCCAAAAATTAGGGACTCCAACTTTATGAATCGACCGGTTCCGAGCAGACTCGTGGAGCTGCAGCTTGGATTATCGTAGAATAAGAGGAGCCGTCTTAGGAAATGACTTAACTTAAAAGACAGATGCCGCCGCTGCGGTGCGGGGCGGGGGAGCTACTTGTCTGGTCTTGCGGTGCACTCATTCCCGTTACGAGAATGAAATGACGCCCCAGCCGAGACCAAGACTCCTTACAACTCGCACCAATAGCGGCACTGAGCGGCCGGAGATTTATTTAAAAGGAAGCCCAGCGGCCCCCCCTAGCCGCCTACCTACTCGTGTTCGTAGCTCGATCGGAGGTCAAAGACTGTGGTCCGGCGGAAAAACAGAAGTCGTCCGTATCAAGTGATACGTGAATTGCTCAGTAGTGCTTCGCCACTACCGTAGCTGGCGGAAATAGCTTAATGGTAGAGCATAGCCTTGCCAAGGCTGAGGTTGAGGGTTCAAGTCCCTCCTTCCGCTCCTGGCTTCGTCGTTTAGTGGTAACGAGTGGAGTGCATAAGCCCCTTTAGAGATAGGGGCGAGCAGCAAGCAGCCCCTTGTATAGGGCGTTAAGCACCTATCTTACTAATAAGAAGAAAGGGGCAAGCCAAAACCGACTCCTAACATAACAAGTTGCTGGCTTTTCATCAGCCGTTGCGCGCTAGCCTTTTCCCTTACTAGTAAAGGGGCTGCTAGTTGTAGCGCGCAGTGTACTAGTGAATAGGAAAAGCGAATTGAGATTACTAATGATGGAAGGAGGTTGAGGATAGAACAAGTTCGGTGCCTCGCCCTTGTCTCCTTCGCCGGAGACTCAAAATGATGGGAATCCTATCGATAAAGAAGAGGCATAAGCATCGCCTCTCGATCCAATCCGTCTTCCCTGGCCTCCCCAACACACTCTTGCTTGATACGAAAGAAACCTCCCGCCATAGAGAGGAGATCTAAAGTATGGGTCCCCTCGATCGCCCTCCCTTGAACCTGAACTGGTCGAGAGAGATGAACCCGCACCACATTTTACGAATCGAAACCCCCAACTAGAGATGGAATTCCAGAACCTAAACAACTCAGTTGAGAGCTCCGTGACTGGAAAAAGGGAAGGTCCACCAATGATTGATAGGTCATTCCCCCCTATCCGTCTCTTGATCTCCCATTCCACTAATCCGTTGTTACTGATTCATTCAAGGCATAGACTGCCCATTTCTTTTTATTAGCGCAGGTGTTCGTCAACGTGAAAGCCGCTGAACTTAAGACTCGAGTTGAGAAAGAGGGCGAGGCCCCCGGGAGGGCTTTCAGGGACTGGGGAAGACGGGTGGATTATAAGCTAGGGGCAAATCGAAGGTTTGTCCATCGGGATTGGGCATGGACGAGCCTCGACTGGGCCAGCATTGATGAAAAAATGACAAAATAAAAACTTCTCCCATCGCATCATTAACCGGTGTAGGATTAAAGATCGGGTCCAGGATTCGAGTAAAATCTACCTTCCCCCTCATCTCAGGGTGAGGCAAGGAATTGAATCAAATGCTCGTTGTTCAATATCTCGGCTGCTCAAGAAGTTGGACTACTTGCTCTCCGACCCGGAGTGGATTCTAGGGGAAGGGCATAGCCTCACCTTGCAGTAGGAAGGTGTTCGTTGTTGGGACGGGTTCAAACTGAGGGGAGGAGGAATTAAATACTCCGATCTTCCTGGGGATTCCTCACTGGCTAGGGCTTTCGAATCAAAGCATGGGCATCTGCTATTACTATTAAGAGGGAGCAGTAGATCGTCGATTGAAGAGCCAGATCAGTAAACTTCTATTGGGACTTCTATTGATTATTGATTCGACTGACGGGACTCCTAGCAGCAAACTTGTAGGCCCCCATAGAGATGCAGGAGCCGCCAGCCGGATCGACCAACAAATGATAGGCCAGAGAGATGGGCTCATTCGACTAATCAGTGATCTCCCGGCCTACCTAACACAGATGTCCCTTAAATAGGGGATTGGTTGATCGGAAAAGCTCAGGCAGGAGTAGGACATTCCATACAAATCTTTCTGATCCGCTAGCTTCTCAAATCCCATTTTTTCATCGACAGGTAGGGTGAATTCTAAGGTTCCTTATTCCGGTTGTAAAGCGGAAGAAGCCATTCTCCCTTCCCCACCAGCAGCCCTGACGCGAAAGGAATTGAAAATGAAAGAAGAATCTGTGTGCACTATCTATGGAGTGGAGTGACTATCCTTAATTTCCTCTTCCCTATCTCCCCTCCTTTTGCCTTCGGCTATTACCGGCTGGCTACGCTTGGCCCAACATTGGATTTGTTTGAAAACAACCAAGGTGGCGTTCATTCAATCAAATCTTTTATGCCACTAATTTGACTATTTTTGGAAAGGAAGGAATGCAGGGAACAACTCTTTCCTTTCCCACTGGTTCTTGAAAGCTATAAATCCCCGCTTCTCCCTCTCGCATCGGTTCTGCATCAGATGATGAGCCCATGCGAAAACTTTCTCTTTTATTGGCGCCCGGCTATTAGATGGAGTCGAAAGCCTACCAACGCATAAAGGTTCCGATTCGAGCAAGAGCCCAAACGGGGGAGGCGAGAAGATCTTGATCGAAAGCTCCACTGTTCTGAATAGTGAGAAAGACTTTTTTAAATTCGATCAAATCGATCGAGAATCTCATCATCTGTTAGGCGGGCCAACCGACCGACCGAGTTGGGTCTAGGCGTCCATGTCACAGAACCTTTCTCTAGCCAAGAATCCCATTATTGATCGAATCGGGGCGGACCCAATTCATTGGCAAATGAAAAATCTATCGTTTTAACACTCAGAAAAAAACCTAGAAAAGAGGAAGAGTCACTAAGACAAGAGCTAGGTAAGCATGGTCACTGTATCGGCGGTCGGGGCCAGCGCTCCGCGTTCTATGACGGTTCCGCTCTTATCTATAGGCCCCACCTCACATAGAAGAAGGGGAACCTCTTCCATAGAAGAACCCGTGTGAGCGGGAAGGGATTTAATCACTCATCGGATATGTCTTCTTCCGTGATCCATTTCATGTCAACTCTAATTAGTTATCAAAATGCCTACTTTACAAAGGGAACGTCGTCTCCCGGGAACCTTATGGTTCCCAGTAACCCCGGCCGCATCGGCCCGGAAACCTTCGTCACCGTCAGCATTTGGTACTCTCTCGATAGCTTCCAATAGTTCACTGAAAGCTTTTGGTGTAATGAACCGCAAGCCCTTCAGAAAGAAAGACATAATCATAATAAAGGGTTGGTTGCGGGAACCGACGGTGACGAAGGTTACCGACTTTCGGTGGACGGGGAGCCAACGAGTTCAGTCGAACAGCGTAACGAGTATAAGGCCGCTAAGGAAGCCTTCGCCAACTTTGATAGGCATAGCATTGCAAGCAAATAGAGCAGAGAGCTTACCATTTCTTTCTATTAGAGTCGCGAGCTTGTTGTAGTCGGTCCTAAAGGGAGAACTTTGCTGCTTACTTGCTATATCCCCGCGTCCTTGAGCCCTGCTTCTCCCTTCCCCCTCTCCCCGTCCAAAACAGGCCTATGGAGTATAGCCAAGTGGTAAGGCATCGGTTTTTGGTACCGGCATGCAAAGGTTCGAATCCTTTTACTCCAGATTATGAACACCCGATCCGGATGCCACGCAAATTTATTAGAGAAGCCCTTGCCCTTTTCTTAAAAGACTTTCTGCGACGGGTGAGAAAACCTATCTACAGGACAACTTTCGGGCTTAAAGGAAGACCTTTCTGTTTCATATTGAGTCCTCAGATATATATATATATATATATAAATGATCAGGCCCAACCCATAGAGCGGGAGGCCCATAGGCCCATGAACCAAAGGGTTTTATTTCTATAAATAGAGACCTTTGGTTCATTTCTATACATACCAATATCATTTTCTCTCCCAAACTTTTCCTCTCCTTCTCTATTCTTATAACACGTTATCCGCACGAGGCTTTGTCAATTTGAATTTACGGAAGTTTCAAGATTTATTATATAATTTTTGTATAGATCGCTTTTATATTGTGGCTTCAAATTAATTGGAGTACGCAACAGAGTAGGCATTTCTATTCTGAATCTCTTATCAGTTTCATGTTTATCATTTTTTTTTTTTTGGTTTATTGTATTTAGATCTGTATACATAAGATTTTTTTTTTTTTTAGATCCTATCGTTTTTTTTTATGCATGGTATATATCTCTAATGGAATAGCTCAACTTTTCTCGTTTTTATATTGCTGCTTCAAATCAATTGGAGTACGCAATAGATCTAACATCTTTACCAAATTTTTTTTTATATATATAACTGAACCTGTATGTTCACAGCCTTGATCTGTTTATATTATCATTATGTGTATATTTATATTTTTGTTTTAATATAAAAAAATAAAAAATAAAAAATAGCGAACCAGCATGTTTTTTTTTATGGTTGATATGATATTGTGATGATTGAACATGAACTTGAATTGTATATATTATGATAATATTGCCTTTGATAACATCAACAGATTATGTAAAACCGTTACATATTAATCGTAATATATTAATGTTACAAGATTTTGATGCATGATTTTTGCAGCTTGATTCACGTTGGTTTTAGTATGATTTATCTTTTTCTATGTTGACTTTTCGTATTAACCATTTCAGTATATATTTTTCATTTATTATTATTATTAAGAACTTAAAATATCAATATTCCTGAAGAATATTGAACGATTACTCTTGAAGTAGTAATTGTATAAATTAATAATATTAAATGTTCTTGAAGAACATCATTTAATATTCCTGAAGAATATTATTTATTCCCGAAGAATATTATCACTATAAATTAATTAATTATTCCTGGAGAATATTATATTTACTCCGGGAGAGTATATTGTAATATAAATATTCTTGAAAAATATCTAAATATTGCTTCTGAAGTAACAATTAAAATTAATTATTTACTCCGGAAGAGTATATTATAATCAAAATATTCTTGAAGAAAATAAATACAAATTTTTTAAACTTGACCACCAGAAGATGGTTAAATCAAATATTATAGACAAATATACGACTACCAGAAGATCATGTTGTATGAAATTATTATATACGAATCTATAACCACCAGAAGATGGTTGTATGATCAAACAAATTATTATTGTTTATTTTTAACCACTAGAAGATGGTTGCAGAATAAATACAAATGGTTTAAGGTTAACCACCGGGATATGGTTAAATCAAGAATATTATCATATTTTATTTTATTATTTTTGTAAAATTTTATTATTTTATTATCTTATATTGTAATGAGTCTGGCAGACGTTGTTAATAATAAAACCCTGAAGGTTGTTATTGTGCTAAACTCTGAAACAAATGTAGAACACTAGAAGATGTTTTACCGAAAGTCCATCTTGTGGCTTAAAGATCACAAAATATGGAATTCATTTGCAATGGAAATCATATGGAGAAAGTTAGTGATCTAATAAAGAAGGGTTATCCCTTTTCTTACACCTGAAATTTGCTCTTGTAGTAGCAATTGTGAAAAAATAAAAAAGAAGGGTATTGATGAAATATAAAACCCAAACATTTATTGTTAAATCATTCCCTGAAGTAAAAATCCATCATCTATAAGAAAGATGATTTGACTATACCATTATTGCGGAAGCATTACTCCTTAGGTTGAAATCAGTATGAATGATTATCACCTAAAGTGGTAATAAGAAAAATTAGTAGTATCTTATTTTATGTTTTGATGAACTTATATTTAATAGTTTTGGGGATGTATTAGAAATTTTGGACTGTAATTTTATTTCAATTGTTTTGTATTTTATTTCAAATTACATTTAGTTCTTTATGATTCATATACTATTTAAGCTCCGTAAGAGTTTGCATATTGAAGAGTTCCAGTAGAACTAATTTATTAATAATTCTAGACGAGTTAGTTCATCAAGAAATTTGAAACAACGCTTCTTTTATAAAAGTTCCTGAAGAACTATAACTAGTCAAACTGGTTGATGAAAAAAAAAGGGTTTTGAAAAGGTAAAGGATTAAAAGCAGTTTCAATACTTTTAGTTGAAAGTATAATTGTCCACGATATAAATAATATTAAAAGCTCCTGAAAAGCTGATTGATTGAAGACTCTTGAAGAGATTTATATAATCGATTATCTATAATTATTAATTCAGATAGTGGACAAATGCATTTTAAATCATTGCTATCATTATTAGCAAATAAATTTGCATTGAAGAGATTATTGTTTATCTCTTATAAATTATATTGCACTGGAAGTGTTTGCATTGAGATGCATTATTTATGAAGCCTGAAGCTTACTTGGCTAAAGAAATATATTAATTGGCATGACTGATTAGACCATCTCAGATCATTGAAAATACGAAATCATAAGGAATTCGTGAAAAGGCATTGATCTTGTGGAACCAGAAGTTTCTAAAATATTATTTGTATTTAGCTACATATTTCAAAGCAATTATATTTTGTTTTAGTACTATATTGTGATTGAATATATTTTTGGGATGAATATTTTATTCGATGCATCAAAATATGTATATTGTTAATCCGCAACTTGAAGTTTGTGTTTTTATTGATAAATTAATGAGCTCATTCTCCCATAAATATAATTTGTCTCAAATGTACTAGTGATATTATATGTCATCTAGATAAAAGTTGCATATCCTGAAGAATATGTTCATATAATAAATGGTCTTGTAGAATCATATATTGCTTTGAATTTATTAGATGTTTCATTGTATTTTTCCAACTATTAATTTCTTATGTCTCTTCTTTTTAATTGGTTTTTATTGTTGCAAACAACAAGATTTCCACCTCAAAATAAAATGTGCGCTCATTCTCCGCCACAAGGTGTTGAGATTGGTCCTCAAAAGAGGATATATTATATGTTGGGTATCAATCATGCTGATTGGTATATATGTTGTTGCAACATAAAAAAGGAGAAATATATAGCCGAACAAACTATTTCTATTCATGTATCTTGTTGATCCTCAAATAAATGAGTTTTGAACCAGAAGTTCAAAAGACGAATATTTAGAAATATTTTATAACCAAAATTCGGCTAGAAAAAACTCCATGATATTTAAGGTCCCTGAAGGACAAGCTATCCATAATATTTGAGACATTGAAATGTGGTAGCATTATGAGTCCAATAATAAAATTTCTCGCAAATGGAGTAAATATTTATAGATGGTCAAGTCGAGAAGACTAAAATTCTAGAAGAATTTTTCCAAACATGAATATTATATCATTTCCAGAAGAAATTCAGGTACCTGAAAATTTGAAAAAAAATTTATTCAGATCTCAAATGTTTGGGAATTGATGGAACCATATACATAAAATTGTGCAAAAGTCGATATTATTTATGCGCTCAATAGAATGAGGATTTTTAATATAAAGTCTGCAGACTGAAAAAATTGAAATTGTAGAGAGGATTTGTCAAAATAGACCATTGAGTTCACCTCAATTTGTGAAAAGCATGTACGAAAATTTTAATACACTTGAAGTGTAAATGTATTTGTTACAGATATTATACACCTGAAGTGTAATCTTAGAAAGATATTCGTTTAGTATAACGAACAAATAAATTACTTTGAAGGTGTATGAAAGTGTATTTGAATAGCGCACAAACACTTGGTATATACACAATGTTGCAATTTTGTAACAACATTTATAGGAAGTCTTTGAAGGACCTAATATGCCAGAAGCATATAAGTAATTCTTCCCGAAAAATATATAAACATCAAGACTTAGTGATTAATGTTTTTTGAAATTATTATGGAAAGATAACCTATTTCCATGTATAATGAAATAAGTTATCCACATCAGGGGGAGAGAGCAATGAATGATGTGGATTTAATGAACTTGGAGTTCAATAGAGAAAAGTTGCAAATTAACTAGTTAATATTTTGCTAAACTCCAGAAGAGTTGCAAATTAAATGTTAATAATATAGATTATCTTATTTTTCAAAAGGAAATATTTTATAGATTACAAGTTCGAGGCACACCTGATGTGTGATTGAACACTTATTCACTAAGATATAACTAATTGCAATTTTGAAAGTTGATCTTGAAGATCTATATGCATTGGTCCAATGATGTTAAAAAGGGAAGTAATTTGACATAAGATTAATGTACTCTTTTTCCTTAATTAGGCGTATTTTTTCAAGGTTTTTGATGTGGCATATTCTTCATGTTATGTATATCCAAGGGAAAGTGACGACATCGATGTTCAACAGATTCACTTAAGTGATAATGTAGAAGATTATTTATCAAAGCGTTGCCAACATCAACATTCAGAAAGTTGATACATCATATTGGAATGCGTCATCTTAAAGACATTCAATGATCAGGGGGAGTAGTCGTGCTCTTTTTCCTCCGTTCAGGTTTTGTCCCACTAGGTTTTCCTGACAAGGTTTTAACGAGGCGACAATTGAATACTCCAACATCACTTGTACTCATTTTCTTAGTTTGGTTTAATTTTTCCCACTGGGTTTTTTCCAAATAAGTTTTTGTGAGGCAATTGTTGTATAGGTTAGTCATTTAAGGGAGAGTGTTGTAAATAAATGACCAGGCCCAACCCATAGAGTGGGAGGCTCATAGGCCCATGAACCAAAGAGTTTTATCTCTATAAATAGATACCTTTGGTTCATTTCTATACACACCGATATCATTTTCTCTCCCAAACTTTTTCTCTCCTTTTCTATTCTTATAACATATATATATTATGTGTATGTTTGTATTTTTTTGAAGAATGATAAAAATTATAGTACTATCATAGATTCAGAGTTGTTGGGGAAAGTTGTAGGCGCGAAGGTGAAGTATTAAGGAAGTATAAGATTTCTGGACTTGTAAGCTCAATTCTTTACTTGGGCCTTTTTTTTTATGTTGACAATCACTTGCTTTAGTAAATGTTGTTAGTCTTTTTGTTTTGTTTTTGTGTTTTTTGAAAAAGTGCTAGCCCAATCTACATTTATACATAATATGATTAAAAAATAATATAAATATGTAAAAGTCCAAAACGTTCTACGGCCCTAGTAGTTGGGTTATCTTTATTATTCTTTATATATTTGTTTAACAGATTATTCTCTACATGTTCCTTCGCATTTATTTTTAATTTTATATGTTCTAGTTTCTACTTTCTCATCTACAATTATATTTATTCAGTTCCTTTTTAACGCCACGATGGGCGATTGCCCCACATTGGGGAGAGAGAACAGGAGAATAAAGCTTATCGCACGCATGCGGAGGGTATCGAACCCGGAACCTCTCGGTCACGGGCCGGCCAATACCCTACTGGGCTATTGGCCTCTTCGATATATTTATTCAGTTCCTGATATTGTTGATTCCTACCAAAAAAATTTTAGCGTAGGCAATTAGTCAATTACGATAATACAATTCTTTCAGTTCTTCCTCTGCATAACATATCAAGTCGATCGTTAAATCTCAAGTTCTTTTGATTCAACTCATATGTCTTATTTCTTTATAAATTGGTTTATTATTTTTTATAGTGAATTTTTTTTAGTATGTCATTTAAAATTAGACAATATGACTCTGAACATAATAAATATAAGAAAGAAAAGAGGGTCGATGAGTTAATCGAATCTCAAAGAGGGGCTCTTGATAAGTTTGTTACTAAGGAACCTCATGTTTCAAATAATAACCAAAACAATAATGCTAAAGATGTCGTAAACTTGAATGAGTACATTTTGAAAAACAAAAATTATTATACAGTTGTAATGATTTTTTGTAAGCCCTAAGGGCGAACAAACTCAGTTTTTGATATTGGACAAACTTTTGATGTTGTGTCTAATGATCTTAATCTTTGTGATAGAATATCGGAACTCATTATGGAAGCTCTAAGTACTTCAATCAAGCCATTGGTATCAAGATTCAAAGTTATGTAAGGCTCATTTATCAAGATTGAAGATTGAAGACTTAAGTTTGGTTAGTTTAGCTTTGTCGTCATAAGTCGTTATCTTATAAAGCTCTAACCAAAGCTCTCATGAACATAAGCTCTACACTCTAGTCTTGCATGTTTTCATAAACACGTTTTCAAAAGGCTAAAGTTTCAAAATGATTCTCATATGTGTTCATATCTCAAAAGCCTTTGATTTCAAAGTATAAGTCTTTTAAAACGGTTTTCTAATGCTCTTACTTGTTACATATTGAGAAAACCTTTTAGACTTCAATAGATGTCAAAACGTGTGAAAAATCAACATCTCTCATACTCTGAAAGATCGGTCAACCGAGCTCATCCTCGGATCAACCGACCATTTACTAAGAGTTGGTCTAGCCAAGGTCGGTCGACCGAGGTCTTCAAAGTGGGTCATCCGACCCTTGTTCGGTCAACCGAACTCTGTAAGAAACTAGCCGTTTTTTTTACCGTTAAAGAGTCGTTTTTCAGCATATTTTGAAATGTATAAATACTCCAATGCTAGAGAATGACTCTAAGTCTTGCACTTCAAAGTTTCATTGATTTCTTATCAAGTCTAAACACTCACAAAGCAAATGCACTTCATCCTTATGATCTAAATCATTGAAGAGTGTTATTTCAAAAGCAAGACAAAGAGTGAACTTCATATGTTCAAAGAGCTTATCATTGTTGTACTTCAAAGGTATTAATCTTTCACTTAGAATAGTGAACAACCTTGTTCCTTAACTTTCTTAATTCCCTTTCTAAGTGATTGGGTTATTGTTGTAAAAGTCCTACTTTGTGTGGGCAAATTGTAAAGTCCTACTTTGTGTGGGCAAATTGTTAAGTCCTACTTTGTGTGGGCAATCAAGCTCTTAGTGAGTTTTTGTAGTGTGGTTGTGTTGTAAAACACTTAGTGAGTTAACCACAAGTGTAAACATTCTTCTTAGTGAAGTTGTTTAAAATCCTTGGGTGCGGCTCAAGGTAGTGGATGTAGATTCTGAGTGAGTCGAACCACTATAAATCCTTTGTCTTGTTGTTGGGTTTTGCATTGCTTTTATTCTTCTTGCTCAAACTCTCACTTGCATTGAATAGATTCGAAAAAGTTAGCAAGATTAGTTAAAACCCAATTCCCCCCCCCCCTGTGTTTTACATTTTTTTTTATATTTACCTGAAAATTACTTTTCTCCGATTATATAGGGTTCATTTAAAAATTTAGTATAAGTCCACAAAATTATTGAGACTGCCTAAGTAGCAGTTACAAGAACTTTATAAATAACACAATAATAATAGTTGGTGAAGTGGCCTTAAAGAGGGGTTGAAAATTCTCTGTCCCCATCCCTTTTCCCAACCAATCAGAATTTACTATATAAATATTTTTCAATTATATATACACAGGGTAAATTGTGATTGGTTGGGGAAAAGGATAAAGACAAAAACGGAGATAGAAGATTATTTGCCTTAAAGATGTTACATTGTTTTATCCAATATCTGGAGTTTGTGGTTACACTTTACCTTTAACACTTCTGTAGTTTTACCAACCCTTTTTTGGCTCCTACTAAGCAATAACTATAACTACTTTCACTACTATAGACAATAAAAAGACAATACACGCTCCTTCATACTTTTCTTTTGATATTGAAAGGGAAGCATTAAAAATGGAGTTCACAAAGTAAAGATTGGACACACCCATTCTAATAGTGGGAAGGTCTCAACTTTTTGCCACCTAATATAATCTCATTAACAAGATTAATGGGATTCACCGATCGATGTGTCATTCTCTATTTTTACTAATAAGAAATTGACATGTGTTAATTTTTTAATTAAAAATATTATAACCTAATGGCTCTATTTGAATTGGGTTTGGGTTTGAGACTCAAACCTAGATCTATGTTTGGGTTTTGGCGGGAGAGGCTAAAAAGTGGGTGGGAAATATTCAAATTCAAATTTTTTTTTTTCAAATAATCGTTCAATTCCAAATTTTTTTCTCAAAAATTTGGAATTTGAACATTTCCCGCCAATTTTAGAGGCCAAAATTTGAATTTTTACGATTATTTGAAGAAAAAAGTTTGAATTTGAATATTTCCCGCCCACTTTTTAGCCTCTCCCGCCAAAACCCAAACCTAGATCTAGGTTTGAGTCTCAAACCCAAACCCAATCCAAATAGAGCCATAGTAAAACTCGAAGGGTTAAAGTGAAAATGTGACAAACATCTATTCGTGGAATAGATATCGAGACACCGAATGAGGACAAATGATTTTTTGCCAGATTAATGTGTATTAGACATTTGATTTCGGTCACTTTATATAGTGTTTACTAATCTTAAATGATTATAATTAAGATTAACTCGAACTAGACCTCAAAGAAGTTACCAATTTAACCTAGCAAACCAGAACTGTAGGCTTGTTTAGAAAACGCTAATTTTTACTTTTTTCTACTTAAAAGAGATTCAAAATTAACTCGATGTGCCAATCGTTCCCTTAATCTCTTGATGCTAAATTACTTTACATTACAATTTTTAAAGTACTTCCACTACTCAATAAAGAAAATAGAAAAAAGTATATTTAACCCTATGCCCAAAGACACCCTAACACGTGTATCAATTGGTACAATAATGGGAATTATATTTGGGCTTCAGTACAGAACATTATGTATCGTGCAAAACATGATGAGCCGTCAGATCAAAAAATTTAACGGCTAAGATTATTGAATTTTAATGCATATTATAAAAAATCTTAACATGTGTTGAAACAAATGATCTCAGTTATCAAATTTTTAATTTGACAAGTTAATAAATATTCTGCATGTACAAAACTTCGATAGTTGAGTATATTTTGTTCTTTAATCTATTTGAGTTTCTTTTTCCCTTCCGTATGGGTGTGACAAAACCAAAGCTTCAGTAATCAATGCAATCTTGAGAATCAACGCCCACTTCCACCATATGAAGAAAAGGTGAACAATGTTGGCAATAATTGGATATAACCAATATAACAATTGAAAGTTACAAACTCAATAACTGTTAGTGGACAGATGTTCATTGAAGAAGAACAGGTGTTTACAAAAATATGTTAATAAACAATGAACAGGTGTTAACAAAAGAAGAACAGATGTTCACAGAAATCTATTAGTAAACAATGAACAGGTGTTCGCTAAAGAAAAATTGGTGTTCGCATAAATTTGAACCAAGGCTTGTGTTCGACACAATTTCTTTAAAATAGATTCGCCTCCTCCCGGATAAGTGTTGGAGTCTCGTGAAGCGTCTGTCTCCCATGATACAACGGCAACGTAGAACTTGTTTGCACAAAAACAGTTTCACCGGCGAACTAGAACAATGACTGTTGACTGAATACCATAAATTTGCAAAGCATAGTGTTTTTCAAAAAGCTTTTAGGACTGAGAAGTATTTTCAAAGTGTGTTTTTCTCATTGCTAAAAATGAAGCCTCTATTTATAGATTGTATAAGCAGTTGTTACTTATGCTCACTTGAATTCAACTGAGTTCACTGCTTCTTAAGTACAGCAGTTACAGACTCTTCAACTAAGCCTAATAAATCTTGTTGTTACAACCTTTCATGTAACTCAGATTGTATATAAAAATAAAACCAGTAGCAAAACGTGGGTTGAACAGGCCAGTGAGTTTTGGTACGACATTCGTGTACGCACACAAGTTTAAGATATTTTGGTTTCGCACCCCCCCTGCGGAGGCGCGCATGATGTTCTAGAATGGGGCATAATCTCAGCAAGACAATTTAAATCCAAGTAAACCACTTTTACATATACAGTGAAACACACTTCCATATACAATTCATGTGGGATGTAAAACCCACGGGACAATACTCAGACTGGCCCTTTTTTTGCATAAAGGACAAAACATGGCAGTGAAAATTTGAGGGACAACATTTTTGTCCAGGACGGAAGTCCGGGACCAAGACGGAAGTGGGACTTCCGTCCTGGGCTGACCTGGCACTTCCCAGACGCGCCTGGCCACGTCAGTCCAGGACGGATGAAGTCCCCGAGAATTTTTTTCTTTGCTTTTGCAATTGTAGAATTGTAGTAGCAACTTTTGCCTTTTGCATGGTTTTCTTTTTTTTTTTTTTCTCATTTAAGTAATTAACAAATTGTAGAATTAAGTAATTAATTTATTATAAATAAATATGAACTTATTTTTCATGGTTTGGAAAATTGGAACTCTATACGTACATAATTTGTTGAGTGATAACGTGGTTGCTCATTTAATTAAAAAAGTTCTTTATAGATGAGTTCGATTCAAATTCTTTTCAATTCATGACAACTTAAAAGAGTAAAGTATATATGTAAAATATAATTGTTACGATAAATCTATAAAAGTAAACCATATCATAATTATTAATTAGGGTTTTGTTTGAAATAATTAACGTGATTTACAACTACACCCCAATTACGATACGCGAGTGAAACGCCCCTCAAAAAACGTTAATCAAATATAGCACGTAATATGTGATGAAAAAAATAAATTGTTCAAAATCGCATATCGAGCAAAACAAATTCAAGTCAATGTAACAAGTCGTGAAAAAAATAAATGGTTTAGGTGATGTAATCATTGGATCTAATAACTAGTACATGGCCTCAATATTATTCCAGACGGCTCTGCAAAATACACTTAAAAAGATCACACAAAAATGCAAATTAAAGCTTATTTTTGTTAATCCACGTAAAATTTGTTTGCTATTATAAAAAACACTTTTCTCCATTTGACGTATTAAAAAAGAAACACCCAATATTTTGAAAAAAAAGATTAAACACATAATAAAATAAATGTTCGGGGACACATAATAGATATTTGCCACGTGTAAATTTTTACACCTGTGGACTCCACTATTTTTTTAAGGTTTTCTTAGGATTTTGCACGTGCATATAGTCTAAGTCTAAATTGTTTAAAAGTTGTTTATGGTTAATAGGGGTTAATAGGGTTTGTTAGGGTTTTTTATACTAAAACTAATAAAACCACCTTATTTTCATCAATGTTATAACTATTACATAGAGGGCACACATTACAGGTCATGAGAACTAAAAGAAGACAAGGCTCACTTTGTATGGATAACTACTATTGCGGGGGTGCATTAGGGTTTATGGTTTAGGTGAATAGATGATGATGCCCCTTCAATTTTTAGAATATATTACCACTAGGAACGGTTCATTAGGGACCATAGTTTGTATTTACTTATTGAATTTTAAAAGTGGTTTGTGTTTGTCCTTAGTATTTTCTCATTTGGTTCCCCTTAAAGGATATGATAAACATTTATATATCTTTCCTAAAGTCAATTTTTTGTATGTATTAGGAAAATACAAATCTAGGGGTATGAAAGGGTTTTAGGGTTAGTAGAGGTTGTTAGTGTTATTAGGGTTTGTTAGGGTTATCAGAGTTAGAATTTATACTCTTAAGTAGTTAATTTGGAGTCAATATTGAGACCATGTACTAGTTTTGCTCTACAAATGTTTCATCTAATATACTCCTTTCAAACCAATAAATAAATAAATGTTTCATTTCATATTTTTAATGACATAAAATACTTTTTCTGTTAAAAAACATCTCTTTTTATAAATAATCAACTTTTACATTTTTCAAAATAAATTATTTCAAACAAAACCCTAATTAATAATTATGATATGGTTTACTTTTATAAATTTATCGTAACAATTATATTTTACATATATACTTTACTCTTTTAAGTTGTCATGAATTGAAAAGAATTTGAATCGAACTCATCTATAAAGAACATTTTTAATTAAATGAGCAACCACGTTATCACTCAACAAATTATGTACGTATAGAGTTCCAATTTTCCAAACCATGAAAAATAAGTTCATATTTATTTATAATAAATTAATTACTTAATTCTACAATTTGTTAATTACTTAAATGAGAAAGAAAAAAAAAAGAAAAAGAAAACCATGCAAAAGGCAAAAGTTGCTACTACAATTTTACAATTACAAAAGCAAAAAAAAAAAATAAAAAATTATCGGGGACTTGAGTACGGAAGTCTCAGGACGGAATTGAGACTTACGTCCTGGACTGACATGGCCAGGCGCATCTGGGAAGTGCCAGGTCAGCCCAGGACGGAAGTCCCACTTCCGTCTTGGTCCCAGACAAAAATGTTGCCCCTCAAATTTTCACTGCCATGTTTTGTCATTTATGCAAAAAAAGGGCCAGCCTGAGTATTGTCCCTAAAACCCACGAGCTTAACTTTTCATTTTTCAACTACTTGAAAAACTATTTTCTCATTCAAATTTAACTGCATTTCCAACGAATGGGCATGTTTAGTGATTCCTGACCGCTCTCTTTCTTGTGCTACCAGGAGTTTATTCATCAACAAATATTCCTTTCATAAATTGATTGTCTATATTTTTAGGAATAAGATTATGAGAGTGAACGATGACAAATATCTCTTGTTTAGTTTTATGTCGATTATTCATATTTCAGGGACGGGATTATGAGACTGAATGGTGACATATAGCTCTTAACATTTTATTTTATGAAACGTTAAGACACTTTCTTTTTTTTAAAAAGGTTCATTTTTTGAAATATTTTTGTGAATATTACGTTTCCGGTTTCGCCTTCCATAAATTTCAATTTTTGATACAATACATAAGGTTTGCAATATATACAAGTTATAATTTCGTTCCTGTATTTTTTTTATATTTAAAAATGAATATAAAAGTTCTAATTTTAATTCTACACTTCTTTATCAAAAATGAATATTTAAGTCTAGATAGATGTAGTTCTATTAACATTCCTTTCGTCTTCAGCTTTTGCCAAACATGTGATCAGTTCCAGTCAGATCCTATGCGGAATAATTTTTTAGTACATATGAAACGTTTTATAACAGGTATTCTTCACCATAAAAACATAACAAGTATTCTAAGGCTCAGAATAATTATTCGTTTTAAATTAATCATACCGTTAAAATTTTAATTTAATAAAGGAGGAAAGTTCCGGGAGCCTCGGTTCACAAATGGTACATTTGGTTATCTCCTCAAGCAAGTAAAGGTGTCAATGGCTCAAATGTGCCACGTGATTTTTTATCTCAAAATCATTCAATGGATGCCTTTGTTTTAACTTCTTATGATTTAGCACCAATTAATTTGCTAAAGTAATCAAAAGTTCTTTAACCCAGTGGGACAAGAGTCTGCCCATAGATCGTGGGTTTGATACCCTCCCCCATGCAATGAGACAAGTTTTAATTATCTTCCTTTCTAGGGCTATCTTCTCCTCTTGTGAGGCGCTTCTCTCTCCCCTTATGGGGCAACCGCTCATCTGATCTTCAAAAAAAAAAATAAAAAATTTGCTAAAGTATGTAGATTTCCCCTCCCCTAAACTTTCTCCTCCTTGTCCACCTATTGGGATTTTTTCTTCATTCTTTGTACGACTACATTAAGTTTGGTCTTTAATATTTGTGCAAATGTAGTCGTACAAATAATTCGCAATCACTATTCAGAGTTGCGTATTAAGTAAATATTGCATCCACGTAATAATTTAATTGATTAGCTAGTTTTGTGTAATAAGTATAGTTTTAATGCAAATTGGTAAATTTCGTCCCTTTAAATAATACGTTGGTGATTTTGGTTCTTATTCTTTCTTTGGAATTTTAAACATTTTGTGCTTGGTGAAAACGGTCATTCCGTTATACTCTGTGATAGTCAACACCAGTTAAATAATTAATTTAAAAAAACCAAATTGTAAAGGTATTTTGAGAAAAAAATTAGAAACCATTTCTTCTCCTCTTCTCAAAAATCATTTTCAAATAATCAATTTCTCCTTCCTCTAGTTCTTCTAATTCTAAGTTATTTTGATGGGTTTTTGACCTCCGAGTATTTAACTGATTTTTTTACTTGTTTATTGGATTTTGCATTGAATTTCATTATTTTTATTCTCTTCTCTAAATTCTGATTTAATAGAGTGAATTTTTTTCGTTTTACATCAAAATTTCATTATTTTTTTGTGGTGGGTTTATCTTTGTGGAGTGCAATGAAGTTTGATTGATGAAGAAGAAGAGAGATGGAAGAAGGTATCTCTGGGTGTGGGGGGGGGGATGGGGATGGGGATGGAGTTGGTCTATGTGTGAGTTGAAGGAGAAGATGAAGAGGAGTGGGGGAGGGGGTGGGGGTACTTCGGGGTATGGGGTGGGTGGAGGTGAGTTTGAAATTCTTTGAAAGAGTACCCTAATGAGATGAATAAGAGGAGAGGGAGGGCGACGATATATAGGGACTAAAACCATCAATTGTATTATATTTCGGGACTTCTAACGCCAATTTGCAAAATAAAATTATGTAAAATTTTCAAATTAACCCGGTATCATGTAGGATTTAAAAAAAATAAAAATTAATTATCTCTGTAACCGTTTCCACCAAACGTAAAAAGTTTAAGGTGGCAAAAATTAAAGAACAAGAACCAAATTCTGCCTACTTTTAAACTTTTAAATTCAAATGGAAAGTATACAATTTCACGAGTCTTGTCAACTTCTTTTAACTTTTTTTTTTTGCTAAATAACAACTTCTTTTAACTACATCTATATTAAGTTAATTAATTGTCTAAAGCCCTTGAAGTTACTACTCCAGTATTCTTTTATTATTATCGCTAGTATTCTTCCTTGACTAATCCCTTCTTTGAGAGTTCAAGAAACAACCACACAATGATTATGGAAAGTACAATTACCGGGAACTAATTAACATTTCTTGGACAAAAATTCAATCATCATTGGTAGTAACCTTAAATCCCACAAAAAGTTAGTAACAAGAAGAGGGCCATAATTAATCTACACTAGATTAATTACTCCGGTTGAACTATGGTCTAGAACGGTCAAAATTCAGTACATATTGAACAATTTTGGCCGTTTTGAGCCTTTCGATCAAAAAAATTAATAGTCTATTTTTTTTTGCCAATATGACACTTTTACGTAAGACGGGTGTTACATGCTTAACGACAGGTGTTCATCATGATAAAACATCTGTTGTAATCTTAATACATGTGTTTATAAGAAGAGATCACAGGTTGTATGAAATTTAATATATGTCCAAAAGCATATAATACATGTACAGTGGTGGAGCCAAGAATTTGTCATTGGGGAGTGAATTCCTTACTGAAAATTTTTAGGGGGCGAAATACAATATTTATAAGGAAATATCATAAAAAGTAATTTTTTCTATAAAAAATTTGTCGCTTCTAAAAATGTTACCGTCACTATACATGTCTAAAAATTGTTCTATATGTACTGAATTTAAAACGTTAAACACTATTTAAGGCGTTGAGTACTATAGTCCCAGCGAGATTACTCCGAGTACAAATGACCCAATATAGACCGCCCACTTAATTTTTTCTATAGTAGTCAGTACTGAAATGCATACAAAAACATTCATATTTTAGCTTTAAACAATCTTCATTTAAGTTGCACATTCTTTCCTGGAACAAGTGTCAATCATTTCCTACATTTGATCCATGTGAACCCAATTTCTTCCTCAGAATTCACAAATTAAGAACGCATTAAACATTTTTGTTTAGAATATTTGCAACAAAATTCCTCCACTGTCGGCCGGGGTTTGAATGCTCGCGGCTCCCATACATTCCCGATTCAGAATCTCGTCGATTTACTTTATTTGTATATGGTCATTTATAAATATATTATCTAAATAGAGTAAAAATACATCATATTTATTTTTTTTTTTAAATATTTTTCAGGGGCATGTGACACAGGTGGCAGACGGAAAAGAGTTTTGTTCTGCACGTAACAATCATCGTATGAGAGATTTAACGGTCGTGACAGGTATTCTCAACCCTCAGATCTCTCATGCGACAGCTGAAATTTGCTTTGTATGTGCGAAACAAATATATGTTATGCACAAAGGCGAACTGGGTTTGAACCAATTACTCTTTTTAATTGTATTCTTGCGATTCAGTCCGGCTTTAGTGTTATATTCTGGTGAATAGTGTTATATTCTGGTGATATTCTTTTGTTAGGGTAGTTGTTACTTTATCAGAAAACTGGTTTATATTTCTTCCTAAAATAATGACTTCTGACGTTGCTGTCATTATATTTCTGCAACGGTAGTAAAATTACACACTGATGTTGTCTCCTCAAGAAGTCTTTCAGATGAACTGTAGCTTTCAAATATTAAAGACACCGATTTATTTCCTTGATTAATCTTCTAGTTTAGGTCTATATTTTTGTACATACTAACATCAACAGGAATACTAGTTAATTATGTACTCTTTATTGGAAAATTATGATATGGAACATATTCACATGGGTCTCGGGATTCAGAATTAGCCACATAATCACAAAATTGTCTCTCTCCTCATTTTGTAGTGATATGGTCAGTTCTGCAACACAAGCTCCAATGGACCTGGTTCATATCAAAATTATCCCTCTTTATTTGGTATATTCTTTTGGACATTGCTAGGGGCTAAAATTTAGTCAATTAATTGACTAAATTGGTGGCAAAATGGTAAATAATTGGGTGAATCACTTATACCAACAGGAATGAATAGTATTTAATTTGAATTTTTAATCAATTATAACCAATTTTTACTTAACCTTAAGCTTTTTCCTATTCTTTTTTTGTGCATTTAGACAGTATTGTGTTTTAACCTAACAATTTCATGCAATTGATAAGCGAAGTGTAAATATCAAATGAGTTTACGTGCCCGACTTCTTGCTTTTGACGTCATAATAAAAAGGAGAACCCTTTTTGCAAAATAGTGAAACAGATACAATAAAGTTTATTTCTCGTTCTTTTCTTTAATTTCTTTTTTCATCTATAAATTAACTCCCACTTATTGAACTATTTACTCCACCATAGTTGTAAATATTTAAAAATTAAATTTATATGACCACTAAATTATTTACTAATTAGGATTCTTTTCTGAATAATTACGATCTCAAATTATAAAGTTGAAAATAAAAAACTAGCGTAAACTTTCCAATGATTGTAACTTGTATGCCTCGTACCATAGTGTCCGTGACAATAGAAATACAAAAAGGTTGCAAAATAAAAGAAAATAAAATTCAAGGTGAGAAGGAAAGAGGGAAAATGCGGCAAAAAATCGTTTATTCAACTGGCGTTTTTATACCTACTTTTATCACTCATAATTTGTCATTTGGATAACCCTTCCAATCTCACTTCTTAATCGTAATTATTTATATTCATTAAATTCTCTTTTCTCCCATCTTTTTGGAATAATAACAGCTGATTATATAAAATTGGAGGGAATATTCACGTGCCAAATGTAAAATGATTAGAACAGATATAGAAACACCAACTGGACAGAATTTTTCTCCGAAAATGTAGGCCAAATTTTTCAAAGTATCCTTCATGAGACTGTCGGCAGCATATAATTATAAGCAGTCCACGGGAGTACTTCCAGGAACAATATTTTTCTAATTTTGTTTTAGTTTGCCCCCACTAATTGCATTAATTGTCCACAGAAAATGGCTCTACTTTATGGGGAGTACCTTCAACCCCTTACTGAAAGAGGTACCTTGTGTGAGCATATATTTATCAACGAACCCGCGCCAGTGACCACGGATGCTCAGGGAGCCAATGATCATGCTATCCTTGAAGAGGATTTTGTTATGGATGAGTAAATTATCCCGGCACGATCCAAACCTAATGGCTGTTGTCCCAATTGCAAAGCTCCCTAGTGAGGTTGCTACTAGGTTTACTGAAGATGCTCAAGGTCTGAGACTAACGAATACACGCCAAGACGTTCCTCTTCAGGTCAATCATCCCAGTGGTTCACGAAAGCGCCGGGGCAGGCAAAAGAAATTTGCTAAATCCGTGGAATCCACAGCTTTGATCAACTCGAAGGTTATGGAGAGAGTCGCGCCCTCTGACTCTAAAGCTATAGTAAACGATAATGCACTATGTTTCTCTTCAAAAAAAAGCTAAGACACTATGTTGCTATGATTGTACTATTACAGCAGAGGTTGTTATGGAGCAGTCCCGCCCCACGCAATGAGTATTCTATGCTGGAATTGCCGAGGCTTAGGGTAGTCCCATACAATTCATAATCTTAAAAACCATGTCAAGGTTAATAAGCCCTTATTAGTTTTTGTTATGGAAACAAAGCTTTTACGTTTAGATATGAATAAAATACGTGTCTCTCTTGGTTTTTCGTCTGGCATTATTGTTGAACGTTGTGGCTTAAGTGGTGGTCTTGCTTTAAATTGGTCTGATGATATTATAAATGTGCATTTTCTTAGCTTCTCTAGCAGTCACATTGATGCTAGGATTGAAGGTACAACTGGTTCTAGTTGGCGTTTCACGGGGTTCTAAGGGAATCCTTATCATGAACATCGACACCATTCTTGGACCTTGCTTCGGCGATTGCATTCTCTTTTCAACTACCTTGGTTATTTGCAGGTGATTTAAATGAAATTTTGTCCCTGCAAGAGAATGAGGGAATCAACCTACGTAATCCATCTCTTATCGGGCCTTTAGGGATATGGTTTCGGATTGCGACCTTGTCGATCTTGGATCTATCGGGCCGTCATTCACCTGGTTCATTGCAACCTTTGGGACTAGATTGATTAAATACTTTAACATCTGAGCTTATGGTTGATATTATTTATTAGTTGGGAACTAATCTTGCAAATGTAGTTACTATATAATAACTCTTAGGGTTTATATCAGATTATTTCTACGCTATATTCCTACTGCTGCAGATAGAACCTCTGAGTCAGAAATAAATCTTGTAGGTAAGATTCTTTGAATCCGTTAGTTCGACTCCAAAGTTTTGGATTAATGCCTAACGTAAGTTTATTTATACTTTGATTAGGACTTTTGGTGGAGTATCTTGCGAGTTTCTAAAGTCTAAGAATACTTTACGGTAAGTATATATTTTTTCGTTTTTATAAAATATTATATTTTTCGTGTAAAAATCGGGATAATACGAGTTAAGTTTTCTGTATAGTAATGTATCGTATGTGGTTGGTTATTCGATGTCACCCAACGATGTCATTGTTATGATGTAAAATTTGACGTTGATTCTGGACGTTTGGATCTCAATATCGTTTTCTCAACCTTCTGCCTTGTTCCGATGTTCTTCTCTTTTCACGAGCTACGTTCACAAATAAATTGAGAAATGATTCATTCCCATGTTGTCGTGTATGTTGTGTAAAAATAAAACATTCTATAATTGTCTTGTATAATGTGCACTTTCCAATGGTTATTGATCCGATATGGAATAGTAAATGATAAATTGTAATCTCTTGTACTAACTGTAATCTCTTGTTACTTCGGGAGTACGGACATGTCGTATTTCCGGATACAGACTTATGGACCCAGGTTCGGGGCGTGACATTTAGTGGTATGAGAGTCTATGGTTCAAATCATATGGAACTAACTTAACCTTCAAATATTTTGGGAAACAAATAGTGTGACATAAGAGAGTTAATGTTGTCTAAGTAATGATCGATAACTTAAGCTCATCAATTGATTAGTTAAGCAGTAAAATGGTAGTAGTACACTTACAATTTTTTTATTTGAGTTGTACGAAGTAATAGCAATAGTAAGATGTAGAGTCTTCCAAAGAGAAGTAGAGTTCCACTAGAACTGCTTCCTGTGATAGGCCTCTAGGTAACTTCTTATCATCTAAAACCCTAACTTATTGATCCTCAAAATTCAAATTATAGTATATCTTTAGTTGATTAAAATTCTTATATAATAACAATTATAGTTTTTTATTCTTTTTTTTCTTTTCTTATTTTGGGTCCGAGTCTCACATCCCTCACTCATTGCACAAAATTTTGGCTTTGAAAATTACGTTATCAAAGCAAAAGAAATACTAATAGATCATACTAAAATAGTTTTACTTAAGATAAATACCTTTCCCAATGTCACTAAGGGAAAAGACCATTGCGTTAGTCTTCGGAGGTTGCTTGACCGGTCTCACTCTATTAGCAGGTAGGTCGAAACATTCTCTTATCACGTGATCAGATTTCTGCATTGATAACAAGTTTCTGTAACTCTTCTTCGCTCGCCATTGTGAAAGTTACCTTATATAAGACACTTTTTGGCAGTCAGATTCCTTGACATCTTGATTAGGTTGTGGATCACGTCTTTTATTCTGTTGATTCCAAACCCTCGCAGCTGATGCGTTAACATTTTCGTTTCCATTACTTTTCATCTCAAGCATTTTTTGCTTCTTCGCTTGAGGACCCTCACCATTCTCTATCATCTCTGACTCGATGTGAATACTTCTGCGATAAGCGTCATGATCACCTCGTGATTCAACTGATGAGATATTCTTCCTAATTGCCGATTGTAGTCCCTACTCGAACCTTATCATCTTCATGTTATCATCTTACATGATTGTAGGCACATATTCTCCTAGACTCCTGGACTTGCAATTGTATTCAACAATTGACATTCCTTCAGTCTTCTTGGGGTGAAGAATTGCTTCTATCGTTCTGTTCGTAGAGATTGTGGAAAATAATTATCCAATAACTCCCTCTTAAAATTATCTCAAGTCACCATCTAGTCAGTTGCCATAAGTAATGGAGCTACACTCTTCCACCACTTCCCATCTTATCCAACTAAGAAAGGCTTCGCCATCGTCACTTTCACGTTCTCGGGAGTTTCTAGCACATCGAAGTTTCCTTCCATTTCATTTACCCACTTTTATGCCTTCTCGGGATTTGAGCTTCCATCAAAATTTGGTATATTAGTCTTCTTCAGCCTTTTAAAATGCGTATGAGGCCCGGTGCCCTGATACCTTTCTGTTTTCATCATCAACTGCTCCTAGAACATCGTTTGTTACCCTTGCAAAACTTGTGTAATAATTAAGAGGGCGTTTGTAACATCAACATTTGTTGAACGAGTTATTCTCGCTTGAGCTAGCACTTCTTCATGGGAAATTATGTATTTTTTCGGTGGTAGCAAAGTTGAGGGGTCGATTGCGGGAACCTTCTGTGTACCCTTGTTGGAATTGTTGGCGGAACTTCCCTGGTTGATCTAGTTCCCACTTGTACTGCCATAGCTGCCAACGTAATTTTGTCCTCACGTAGGTCTTTTCTATTTTGAAAGGTTCATGCTTCTTATGTCCTAGTTGGTGCCATCTATTTGAAAGGATATAATTAGTCTATTGAGTGATGTGTTTAAAATGTGTACAATTCAAGAGTCAACGAGTAAAGAAATGAATTGTATCAATCAAAGTATGAAAGATAGAGTAAATGCAAAATAGAATTCCAAGAATAGAATTTTTATCCATAAACGAGAGAGATTTCATTTATTTTGTTCTTGAAAAGGGTTCAACGAAATATATTTTCAAAAACTGGAATAGAAATAAATTTTACTGAAAAAAAAAATCTAAACTCTCCCGTGGTCCTAAGGTACTCGTGATCTCTAGTAGTTAGAGTGATCAGAATGATCGTCTTCTTGTTCTTGGTTCACACTATCTTCTCCTTCTGAGTTAATGTCTTGTCTTGCCACATTAGAACCCTTGCCTTATTCGAGTATTCCTTTCTTATGCGTCCTCGAAATTGTATTTCGGAGTCTAAAGTTGTTCATCTCAGCAACTGACTTAAGTTTCCTTTCTCTACTACTATCCCTTTTGTGGTCTATCTTCTTCTTCTTCACACTTCGAAGTTGATACTTTAAGCGAGAAGTCTCAACCTTCAGTGATCGGCACTCTTCCAAAGCTCACTCATCTTTTCAATTAGAGGACCTTCCTCAGCTCGGAGATTCTTCACTGTTCTTCAATTTGTTGTACTCCTTTGCCATATTGATAAAGATAACACTTTTTCCTTAAATTCGCCCATCTTCCCTGAAGTTTTTTTCTATTTGGTAAACAACTCGTCAAGTTCCTCTTGCAGTTTCTACATTTTGTCTTTCATTCATCAATACGACGTTGAAAGTCGAAATTGAGAAACAGCAAGAGGAGCATGAGGAGTTGGTTACCAAGTACAACAAACTTCAGGGGAAAGGGGCGAATTCAAGGAAAAAGTGTTATCTTTATCAATATGGCAAAGGAGCACAACAAATTGAAGAAACGGTGAAAAAGCTCCGAGCTAAGGAAGGTCCTCTAATTGAAAAGATGGAGTGAACTTTGGAAGAGTGTCGATCACTGAAGGTTGAGACTTCTCGCTTAAAGTATCAACTTCAAAGTGTGAAGAAGAAGAAGAAGATAGACCACAAAAGGGATAGTAGTAGAGAAAGGAAACTTAAGTCAGTTGCTGAGATGAACAACTTTAGACTCCGAAATACAATTTCGAGGACGCATAAGAAAGGAATACTCGAATAAGGCAAGGGTTCTAATGTGGCAAGACAAGACATTAACTCAGAAGGAGAAGAGAGTGTGAACCAAGAACTAAAAGACGATCTTTCTAAGCACTCTAACTAGTAAAGATCACGAGTACCTTAGGACCTCGAAAGAGTTTAGATTTTCTTATTTCAGTAAAATTTATTTCTATTCAAGTTGTTGAAAATCTATTTCGTTGAACCCTTTTCAAGAACAAAATAATTGAAATCTCTCTCGTTCATGGATAAAAACTCTATTCTTGGACTTATATTTTGCATTTACTCTATCTTTCATACTTTGATTGATACAATTCATTTCTTTACTCGTTGACTCTTGAATTGTACAAAATTTAAACACATCCCTCAATAGACTAATTCTATCCTTTTAAATAGATTGCACCAACTAGGACACAAGAAGCATGAACCTTTCAAAACAGAGAAGACCTAATGAGGACAAAATTACGTTGGCAGCTATGGCATCACAAATGGGAGCAAGGTCAACCAGGGAAGTCCCGCCAACAATTACAACAAATGATATCCAGAAGGTTCCCACAATCGACCCCTCAACTTTGCCACCACCGACAAAAGATGAAATTGCCCATGAAGAAGTGCTAGCTCAAGCGAGAAAACACTTTCAACCAATGTTGTTGTTACAAATGCCCTCTTAATGATAGCACAAATATTGCAAGGGTAACAAACGATGTTCTAGGAGAAGTTGAGGATGCAAACAGAAATGCATTAGGGCATCTGGACCTCGCACACATTTTAAAAGGCTGAAGAAGACCAATATGCCAACTTTAGATGGAAGCTCAAATCTCGAGAAAGCAGAAAAGTGGGCAATTGAAATGGAATGAAACTTCAAGGTGCTAGAAACTCCCGAGAATGTGAAAGTGACGATGGCGAAGCCTTTCTTGGTTGGAGAGGCTGAGAAATGGTGGAAGAGTGTAACATTATTACTTACGACAAATAGCCAGATGGTGACTTGGGATAATTTCAAGAGGTAGTTCTTGGATAAATATTTTCCACAATCCCTACGTACAGAACGACATATGTAATTCTGAATATGTGCCTACAATTATGCAAGATGATAACATGAAGATGATTAGGATCGAGTAAGGACTGCAGCAGGCAATCAGGAAGATGATCTCATCAGTTGAAACACGAGGCTATCATGAAACTTATCGCAGAAGTATTCGCATCGAGTCAGAGATGATAAAGAAGGGTGCGGGTCCTCAAGTGAAGAAGCATAAAACGTTTGAGGTGAAACCAAAATGTTAATGCATCAGCTGCGAGGGTTTGGAATCAACAGAATAAAAGACGTGGTCCACAACCTAATCTGATGTCAAGGAATTTGACTGCCAAAAAGTTTCTTATATGAGGAAACTTTCACAATGGTGAGTGTAGAAGAGTTGATGGAACTTGTTATCAATGCGGAAAAACTGGCCACGTGATAAGATAATGTCCTGACCTACCTGCTAATAGAGTGAGACCGGTAAATCAACCACTGAAGACTAACGCAAAGGCCTTTTCCCTTACGAACATTGGGAAAGATAATTATCTTAACTAAAACTATTTTAGTATGATCTATTCGTGTTTCTTTTGGTTGGAGGTTTTTTCGATGATGAAAAGAGCTTTTTTCTTATGGGAAATTTATGAAAACCCAAAATGTCGGTAATGTTAGAAGACGACTGTCGGTATCTGACGGTCAGATTCCTATGGTCGATATATCTTCGAAAGCTCATACGGAGAGAATAAACGGAGACACAAGTTTCAAGGCCTAAACTTTTTGCAATGAGTGACGGATGTGAGACCCGAACCCAGAATAAGAAAAGAAAAGAAAAGGAATAAAAAAACAATAATTCTTATTATCTAAGAATTGTAATCAACTAAAGATAAACTATATTATTTGAATGGTGAGAATCAATAAGTTGGGGTTTTAGATGATAATAAGATACCTAGAGGTCTATCTTAGGGAGCAGTTCTAGTGAAACTCTACATCTCTATGTCAGACTATTAAAAGGGAATAAGGTGTCTCAATATATTTTTTCGAACATAAACTTCTGTATTTGAGCAGTACCTACGATATTTTTTATAGACGAGAGAGTAAGACAGAATTTGGAGGCAACCGCTAGAATTTTCGCGATCGAGGAAGATCAATCACTGAATTAAAGTAAGAGGATTATAACCCTCCTTACTTTTAGAATATTTAATGAAAAGTTTATTTGTTCATTGTGTGCTTATATGGATAAAAACTCGTTTTTTTAAGGAACCAAGCATGAAAATCGTTTTCGAATGTATGAGTTGTTAAAGCAAAGAATTCTTTTGGCTTCATTATTGTATTGTTTCAGCAAACGAACCCCTCAACCGATTTTAGTAACTCGGTTAAGGATCCAACATTATCACATAAATTGTATTGTTTCATCAATCGAACCCCCAATCAATTTCAGTACCTTGATTAAGAACCCAACAATACCACAACCATTCACAAAAATTAATTGTTTCGGAATGAAGCAGATTGAAAATCATTTACTTTCTCAAAACATTAGCTTTGACAAAAATTTATTTTTGAATTTCGAAAATGTTCCACATAAAACACAGTTTATAAGAGAACTAACCCCTCAGTATAAGTTCATTTTAGTATATATACAATCCGTAGTATGCAAACTATGAAGAAAGAACGGAAGAGTAAAGAAAGTACCAATCTATGTTAGACTTGCTATCTTGGAATGGTGGCACTTAAACTGTGATCATAGGGCTTACGGTTGTTCCTGTAACTGAGTTTTGGAATGAGAGAACTGAAATTAAAGCGAAGACAACAAAGGCTATAATAATTAAAAAGAGAAATATAAAAATTCAATAATTTGGAATTAGGGAATGAAAAAAAACATAATGAAAAAGTTCCAACCTTGAATAACTAAAAAATACGAGAACTGATATCCGTTCTCTTTAATCCACATGCACACAAAATCGAGGCAACATTGTCAAGAACTTTGCATTTTTAATTCAGGATCAAAAATAAAATTCGAGAAAAATGTTCAGAGTGGTGACACCTTTACCCTTAAAACAATTACCATACTGAAACCAACTTTCAATATATCTTGTTAAATAACAATAACTAATAAATCTCTAACTGAAACTAAATTTGGACAGAATATTAAACGAAAATAATGATCACGAAATGGGAGGTTTCAGTTTGCCAAAATGATAAATAAGTCTCTGTCTTTTTTCGAAACCAAATCAATAAAAATTCTTTTAACATGAAGAAATGGGCAGTTAATGATTTCAAAATAATTAATCATTCAATCTAGAGATGCTTTCGTTTCATGGCTCTTAACACATTCAGAAAAGAACATTATGGGTTTTGTTTCATTTTCTTTACAATCAAATTGTGCCACAAAGTGAACAAATATTAATTTCCTAAAATCATCAAAATTACTTTTCTAACAGAATATGAAAGTACTGATTCTGGATACAAATGGTCGTCTTCTCTTTTGTCATATCAAACATAAAACAATAGCAATATCGAATTCTCTTTAATAATTAATACAACCCACATAGACATTAGATTATGATTTAGGATATACAAATTATTCTTAAAACTAGCATTTTTTAATATTCATCTTTCTCATACAAAAATATATTTTCATTCATAAAACGATTCTATCTTCTTACAAAAACATATTTATTAATATTAGTTTATATAAATACAATAAGGATATTTATATAAACTAATTTATATACAAGAAGGAATTCACCCAAAAAAAGAAGAAAAAGAAGGGTTCAAATCTTTACCCCAAATTGTCGTTCTCCAATGTTCGTCTCCTCTTCATAGCGTCGTTCCATAAAATTCGCCTCTCTTCGTAGGTAGGAAAACATGTAAATTCTCCAAATACAACTCTCCGTCAAACTCTTTATTTTTAAAGTAAAAATTACTCTAACCCTAAACCGTTTTATAGATGGTCTGATTTAGGAATATTTTATAGAATCAATTTTTTATCTCATAGAATCCTAACTGAATTGATTCTCTAGATTATACTTTATCAAATAAAATAAATATCTTATCTCATTCATCCTCCAAGTAAATCAAATCAAGATAAAATCTAAATATTATATTTTCTTTACTTTTCGTGTCTTCCCTTGGGTACCGGGTTCTACCATAACTTATTTTCCATGGTCTGCATAATAAATGTATAACTTCAATACTTTCCATTTTGGATTTTAATTATTGTTGAAAATGGACTTGGATCTAACTCATTTCCTCAAAAGGTACCTTAACATATAATAATGGGCCCAACATCGAACTAGGTGGCTCTGATACCTTGTAGAAAATGGACTTGAGCCTAATTCATTACCTCAAAAGGTACCTCAAGAGGGGGAGGATTGCCCAATCCTTATAAATAATAAATTTGCTCACTAACTAGTCGATATTGGATTTCAACAATTATTTCTTCTTTTGTTTGAAATTTTTACCTTTTAGAAAATTCAATTCTAAAGGGCCCCGCATCGTTTCTCTCACGAGAAGTAATTCATAATTTCATGCCCATAAAAGGTGAAAGAAATCTAACAAACGTAAAAATTCAAGTATTTTAGAGCTACCTTCCAAAATAACTTCAATAATTTTTTCTTCAACCCACCTCTAGCATATCAAGAAAGGGTATAAAAGTAATATTACTCAGGTCAAACCTACTCAACCAATCAAAAGGAACTAAAAGCTTTGGTTTCGATCCAAGTTCAAGAGATAATATTTTCTTCTTTTTTTTATTTATGAAATCAGAGATGAGATTCGATGACGGTTGGTCCACTAGTTAAACTATTGACCCTTGACTCGGTAAATTTTTCTATTCGATTTCAAAATCAGGTTTTAAAGACCTTCTTAAAGTAATTGTGCCTTAATAAGATTAATTAGTAATTAACAATATGTAACTGGAAGCCCAAAATATGACTAATTATAATTAATTAATTTATCACATCAATCTACTCTCTTTTTTTCTTTTATCAAATTGTTGTTAATTAACATGAACCTACATGTCAAAAGTAGAAAAATGGAGAAAGTGGTTAGAACATGTTCTCATTCTTTGGGTGGTAAGATCTCCAATCGTGCTGATATCATATAAGTTTATTAAATTGCCAAAAACAATGTTGCAAACTTGCAATGATATGGAAGACAACTTTTTTTTTTTCTTTTTCTTTTTTCAGCAACTTGAAGACAAAGTTGAATCCACCTAAAATTGGTGTCACTTTGGCATAGATTCGGTCTTGTGGGACTGCCCCACGATCCTCTCACATTAATTAGAGTGGAGTCTACCTTCAAAGTAGGTCCCGCCACAACTCGCGTGAGAGGGCTGTGAAACCACCCACAAGGCCCGCTTTATGTTAGAATTTTTCCTAAAATTGAACAACTCATGCGAATATATGACTTTTTAATAATTTAAAATTCTTACTACATTTAAGATTTTCCCTTTCAGTTATTTTTGGATTATTTTAGGGTAATAGTGAGTTATAGTTGGTTCTACAAAAAATAAATTTTTAATACTAATATGAAATTTTTAAAAATCTTGGGGAGCCATGACCCTCTCCTGCCCTCACTATCCTCCGCCACTGTGTATGTAAATTAATATTTGGCAAGCAATTATGGAAAGATATTGAAAATATTGAGAAAAACAAATATGGAAACATTATCTCGTGTTCAACATGGAAAAACCTTATTTGCCAAGAAGCTGGTGTTACTTACATTGGGAGATCTGATTGACAAGATAAATAAAATATTTTGAAAAACGTTTTTGACTTGGAGATTGCACCTATATCTACTAAATAATAGAGTTCAAGGCATGAACAATTCGTTAGTAGGGGTGTCAACGGGTTCGGGCCCGAACCCGGCTCACATAGCTCGAAAAAATGTGAGCGTGAGCTGAGGTAATGTGAGCGTGAGCTTAATATTCAAGCTCGCTTCTTATGTGACCTGAGCGTGAGCTTGACCCCACTTCAGTCGGAAAAAAAGCTTCGAACCCGAATAAGATTAATATAATTAAAATATTATATATATATATATAATAATAATACTAATTTAAAAAAAAAACTTATATACATTATAATTATAATGTGTGGATTAACTCAATAGTCTTTTTTTTTTTGTAGAAAGGAGATTATATTAAAGAAGGAGTCTTACAATAGGAGAGAGACAGGAACAAAAGTTAAAGGAAGAGAGAAAACAGGAAAAGACAGCTTGGGAAAACACGACACAAATACATTGGGATGAATCACAACAAAAAGTGAGATGGTGTAGAAGAATTCAATGGGATTGTCAAAATTGGAATTGCCACCGACAATGGAATTAAATCAATCTTTTGAAATTTGCAAATTTATCATTTGTTAAAATTTTAAGTGCATGGATTCTCTTGTTTTTTGTTTTTTTGTTTTTTTTTATATAAGACTCCTTTTATTAGCATATCAAACAATTCTTAAACTTTTACTTCTTTTTGTGTATTCTTGTCCAAATTTAGGTTTAAGGTAATTGTATTATGCTATTCTTGAGACAGGATTTTCGTTTTCTTCGCTAATATAAGTGAGCTTGGGAAGCTCGTGAGCTAAGCTCGTGTTAAAATGTGAGCTGCGCGTGAGCTTAAGGTTTATGAGCTTTTCCGGGCCTGAGCGTGAGCGTGAGCTTTTGAATTTTTATGTGAGCTGAGCGTGAGCTATGCCAAGCTCAGCTCACATAACTCGATTGACACCCCTATTCGTTAGGTGCTTATCGTTTTCATTCATATCTTGGTTGAATAAAAACACACAGTTTGGGAGATTGGGTTGGGCCTTTCAGGAGATAGGCGATTCATAAATCTTTTTTGTAATGACATATATAGTTTAGTTAGATAGAAATATCACCCGGGGTTATAGTATATCTTAACTCCGATTTACCGTCTCCTAATTGAACAATTCTGATATAGATCTGCACTACCAAGTGGTCGTCCACATTCAGCCACATCACAGTTTTAATTAAAATAATAAAAATACTCCCCTTTTGGTGGGCTTTTTGAGGCGTTTTTTATTTTTATTTTTAATCAAAACAGGTGATGTGGTTGATTGTGGACTAAGTGGTCCACAACCCCACATATAGCCCAGGTCTATATCAGAATTTTTCCTCCTAATTTATACATCTAAAAAATAAATGAAAATAAAATATTTTTTAAATTGTAAATTTAAATTGTATACAGAAATTGTGAACAGACTATATATTAGTCTGAACAATGTACTTAATTCAAATTCAATGAATGAATGATGATCTTTTCTAAATTATCACAACCAACTAACAAAGAAGGTGAAATGGAAAATCAAGAAGATCAATCAAATAATATGACAAATATATAGGCCAGCAAATGATAAAAGATTATAACAAAATTCTTAGGTGTCTTATTTTAGTGTTTTTTGTCACATTCTTTAAGATAGGTCAGATACACAATTATAGATAATAAATAGACAGAGTACCTGTATAAAGAAACACCCAAAGGAGCATTAAAATATCACAAGGTCCTTAGCTTAGTGGGGCAAATGTCTGCCCACGATCATGAGATCGTGGGTTCGATACCCTCCTCTTACATGGGAAATTTCTCTTTCTATGGATACCATCCTCCTCTTGTGAGGCACCTCTCTCCCCTACATTAGACAATCGCCCAGTCGGACTTAAAAAAAAAAGGAGCATTAAAATCAAATCATCTACATTGTTCACAAAAATATACTACACACATTTGGATGGTACATACATATTTATTGGCCAAGAAAGGTAAAATAACTATTTGATAACAATATAAGTAGAAAATGGCATTAAAGGACCATGGTATGTTGCTTTTTTTGTTTCACCTCAAAACTATTAAAGAGTAAGACTATTATGAATGACCGCTTGAGACTACTTCTACTAGACTCTCTTATTGGACGATTCGACTTAGGTGTGGAACATCTTAAACTTTGTATGTGCGGGATAGATTTTTTACTATTGAATTAAAAAAAATTGACGTTTGAAACACAATAATCTCTTCTAAACACATGTTAGACAAATATGTCTTCAACACATGACAACACATGTAAGTTAAGAGTCTGAGAAGTGTTATCGTGCGTTGGAGATATATTTTATCTAACATGTGTTAAAAAATATCATTGAGTATTATTTTTAAACAATCTTGACCGTCAGATTTTACATTCTATAATCGAAAATTTACCTTGCATATATTGAACAAAATGTGTTAATAGTTTTATCAGTTATTACTTATTAGTGTGTTATTTTTCCACACTAATAAAAAAAAGTGTGTTATTTTTCCACATTTTTTTTTGCTGAATAAAAATTTCCACTCTTTTTCTCTCTATATATTGTTCCCTAGTAAGGCTGTGACAAGTTTTTGCTAGGTAGCTGTGACAAGTTGGTTACTTA
Source organism: Vinca minor (assembly GCA_026122235.1). Lineage (NCBI taxonomy): Eukaryota > Viridiplantae > Streptophyta > Magnoliopsida > Gentianales > Apocynaceae > Vinca > Vinca minor. The sequence goes on along the minus strand of JAOCZM010000011.1, from coordinate 10,789,977 downwards.
TGAATTTTGTAATTACGTATGGAGGCAGACAATGAGTTGTCTAATCTCACCATTCATCAAAAAGAAAGAAAAAAAAGGAAAAAGGAAATGAGTTGTCTCATCTCAACTAGCCATTTTCCTGTTTTTTCATCCATTATTTTTTTAATTTTTAATTTGAAATAAAATGTTAAATTTGAAATCTACCGTTTTCAGAAAGTACAAAGTCTAGTCTTTTTTACTTTTCTTCTTTTTGTCAAAATTATATTTTTTTAAAGAAATTTATTATTTGCTAATACTATGAGAAATTGAATCAATAAAAAAGAAAAAACAACAATGTTCTACTTTCTCCATTTCATAATACAAGGTCTTTTAGATTTTTTATCATAAAGGGTAAATTATATAAATGATCAAATACGAAATTACAAAGTAGTTTATCGAGTGTTACATGAAGTGTGTACGAATAATCATCCACACTTTCTTTATATGAACTTCTAAGATGTTGAATAGAAAGAAAGAAAAAAAACTACCGCTAATCTATATGACTAGCGCGAAGTCCCCAAATTTCGGAAAACCAAGATGGAGAGCTAGACTCTCTAACTGTCTCACTCTAGTCTATTACAAAGTAAACTCAAGAAATACTTGAAATCTTATTACAATTGAAGGAAATGAAAAAAGTCCTACAAATACATATCACTTAAATCAGGCTCCGATACAAAGTCTTTTAGGTATTTTAAGATTGATGAAAGCGGGAAAAAATAAAGATTTTTTTTTTATTATACCTTTGAAATTAGACTTTACTATCCTATGTTGGAGGGATAGTTTTATCTTGGTAGGCTACTAAGTTTAAAACTTACATCCAAGTCAATCAATACAGTACACGTAGGAAAGAGAATTGAACTTATATCAATTATCTTTCCTACGTGTACTGCACTCATTGGTTTGGATGTAATTTATAAACTTAGAAAAAAAAAGATAAAAAATTTCATGTTGGAGAGATGAAAGAGTTTAGTCTCAAAAGTACACCCCAAAGGCATAGCCGGACGCAGGAGTCGAAATCCGGTGGTGCAAATTGAAATTTTTTTTACCAAAAACATAACGTAAAAGCAGTTTAACAAAAGATTACATCAATGAGAAAGTACTCATTAGTTTACAAAGAAAATGTTCTATCAAATTCTTGAAAATGTGCTAAAATGACATCATTACTAATAGTACTGAGCACATCCCGTTCGAGATAAGTTACTAGACGGTCATTTAGCCATTGATCGCCCATTGTACTAGATTTGTCACTTTTCACATGATTCATAGCGGGAAAAAGACAAGTTCAACACTTGCGGTTGCTACCGGTAAAAGCAAAGCTAACTTCACAAGCTTATACACCCTGCACTGAAAGTGTTGCACTTATTTGTTTTCACCGGGTTATGCGAGAAAGATCCCGAAAGGCCTCGTAACTCTTTAAAATCTGGATCACAACGAACAACTTTGATATAATTTTGAAGTTGATTGCGAATTACCACTTCGAGTTCACCCTCAAAGTCTTTAGGATATAGTTCAACCATCATCACCAACTTATCCACATCAAAATGTGTAAATGACGATGAAGGGCTCAAACATCCAACACATTGTAAAAGTTCGATGATTTGCTTCATCAAATCTAGCATTAAGCTCTTGCAATTGCAAATCAAGAATATTAAACAAACAATCATTCTTGTAATGATGTAAGTTGGATACACTGGAAGATTGTCGCCTAGCATTCTTTCCTTGGACATATGGTGAATCCATGTCCGGAACAACAACATTAACTTTATTGCAAGTTGCCACAACCTTAGACAAAAGTTCTTCCCATGCTTTATTCCTCATTTCTTGAAGTCGTTCTTTGGCAACTTTGATTAGAGATAAAGCATTCAAGAGATCTTTCATTAGCAAAGTGAGGATTACGTGTGATTGGTGTCTTGGTGAGAAGAATGATAGAATGTCAAAAAATGAAGAAAAAAAAATTTAATAATTGTAATAAACTGGACCATACTTATAAATGGTGTAGTTTAAAAAAAAATCAAAATACTCCGGCACTGCCCAAAGGGGAGAGTAGCACCACACAAGAGAAGGAGGAGATAATCCTAGAAAGGGAAACAATTTAAAGCATGCCTCATGCGCGGGGAGGGTATCGAACCCACGACCTCAAGGTAGTGGGCAAGCCGTTGTCCCACTGGAGACCTTGTGATGCTATACTCCCGTTAAGACGGCCGAAACGATAGTCAATTCTAACATTTTATCCATGCTAGGTGAAACAAAACGATAATTGAAATATGACTAAAATCTAAACACTCAGTTCATTGTCATAAAAAAAACACTCAGTTCAATCCCTTTTCTCTCTCTAGGAAGAGTAGAAACCCTCCCCCTTCTCTCTAGAGAAGTTTTTCACTCCGGTTCTGTATGAGCCTTTGTTTTGCATTTCAAGTGACCAACCATTCCTTACCTTCTCTTTCTCCTGTTTCCAAAACTCCTAGTGTTTAGGTTTTTTATTTGTTTTTCCTTTGGGTACTCTGTTACTGTTTCCTTACTCTTTAGAATGTCCATACCAAAACCTTCTCCTCTTACCATACTAGTTAGTACCAGTCCTTCCAACAAACCTACTGAAGATTATAACTTAGTGGCAAAAATCATGTCCGTTAAAAAGCAAAATTTTAATGCCTTTATGACCACAATGATCGGAGCTTGGGATCTGTCGTATAAGGTTAAATTCTCCCAGCTAGAGGATAACTTGTTTCAATGCTCTTTCAAGTTCTGTAAAGACAAATATAGAATTCTTAAGTCTGCTCCCTGGAATTATCGAGGTATACACGTTGTCCTGAAACACTGGCCAGAGGATATCACTCTAAAAGAAATGGACTTCTCAACTTCCGCCTTCTGGGTTCAGGTTCACAACCTACCTCCGAACAAGATGAATATAGACAATGCGGTGAGAATTGCACAGTTTGTTGGTGATCTTGTGGAGGTTGACATGGCTAGTATCACGGGGAACAAAAGCAGGAAATTCTGCCGGATTCGAGTCAATATTAGGCTGTGTGAACCACTAAAGACTGGTTTTCTTATGGAAAAGTACAAAGGTGGAAACAGATGGGTTAATTTCCAGTATGAAAGGCTTGGTGACTTTTGTTTTAATTGTGGACTTATTGGGCATTCAGAGGGGATTTGTGTTTCGGAAACTAGAATTAATAGAAATGGGAACAATCCGGAAGTTGAATTTGGACCACATATTAGGGCTTTTGGTTCGGAGAGAAATCTCCATGTTTGGAAACCTAAGGATCATGTAAATGTCAATGAAGAAGATGAAGATCATAGTGGTACGAAAGGAGGGTATCGGCTGCCGGAAAATAATCAGGAGGAATTAACCGACTTGGCGTCTGTACAGATGGGATGTGGATATGGAGTAGTGTCAGATGCATCAGAGGGAATGTTGATGGAGACTACCCCTATCACAATCAGCCGCTTAACGGAGCTTGCAGCTGAAGGTAGTTTAACGGTGTCGTTTAACCCTGGGTCCTGTTTTGTTTCGTCTGGGCTTTTGGATCACCCAGAACAATTCCCAATCACCAAACTGAATGGGCTTCCAAGCCTAAATAGTTTAAATAAGCCCACTCTTCAACCCCTTACTTCTTTAACTAATCATCCCAGACAATCCTCAAAAAGGCCCGCCATTCCTAGCCATTGCCAACCAAAAAACATAAGGGTGGGACATCTCATGTACCCTCTGTACCTTTTAACCCGATTTTTTATAACCCAAACCCAACTTTCCGAAATCAGTAATCAATCCCCAAATTCTCCTAACCTAATTTGTATTGATGAATCTCGTCCATCCCAAACCCAATCAGCTCAATCTCTCATCCCTGACATAGCCAGTAGATTATCCCAATTTCACATTTCTAGGTCTTCTATTGATCTACCTCTTCTACCTTTTTCCTCCCACCAAACTGCCCAAAGCACCAATTCTGATACCACAGTCAGTTTTAACACATTGGTTGAGGAACATGAAACGGTGGTTGTGCGGCGGAGAAGTCTTATTTGGATCAAGCGAGAGGCAAGGAATGGGCCTCAAATCAATTTCATTCCTCCGCCTCTGCGGGCTTCGGTTAGAATTGAAGAAATATTGCAAGAACCCCTTCAAACCTCCTCTTCGCAGGAAATCAGTAGTGAATTGGCGGGACCTGAGATGGTCCCAATGTCCAAATGATTTTTATTTCTTGGAATTGCCGAGGACTGTCCCGTTCGTCGGTTTCCAGAACGCTAAGGGACATGTGTCGTGCTCATAAACCCGCTATTCTTTTCCTGAATGAACTTAAATGTGCCTCTGCTACCAAAATTGTGTCTATTCTCGCTTCTGTTGGCTTTAACAATCTTTCTGTTGTGCCTTCTACAGGCAAAGCTGGTGGGTTACTTTTAGCTTGGTTAGATTCTGTTAAGGTTGATGTTATTTTTACTAATACTTATATTATTAATGTTTTGATTACCTCACATCCCCCCTCCAATATCTGGCAATTATCCTGTGTTTATGGCCCTCTTAAGACTATGAACAAATATCAATTTTGGAATGATTTAGTGGAGATTGGGGATTCTTTTTCTGTGCCTTGGATGGTGATTGGGCATGTTAATTCCATTTGTTCCCAGAATGATAAACTTGGTGGGAGGCCTTTTGCTGTGGGAAGTAAAGGTGGTCTTAGAGGTGTTTTGGACAATCTGGGAATGATAGATGTAGGTTTTGAGGGGTTGCCTTTTACTTGGAACAACAAAAGAGGGGGAAGGGCTAACATTATGGAGCGTCTGGATAGGGGAGTTGTTAATGCTGATTGGAGGATCCTTTTTCCCCTAGAGCTAAAATTGTACACCTCCCTGCCCTCAACTCGGATCACAACCCTCTGCTTCTCCATACTTATCCAAACTACTCAAAAGGTCCCAAACCTTGTAGATTTGAGTCCATGTGGGTTAGGGATCCCATGTCCAGTTTAGTTATAGAAGATGCTTGGAGACTTGTCATTCATGGACCTAAACATACTCACATTTATTTAAAGATTAATAGGGGTAGGTGTGCTTTGAAAAATTGGAATAGGAAATCTTTTGGTCACCTCCAAACTGCCATCAGTAAAACCAAAGCTGAAATTACCTTCCTCCAATCCATTTACCAATCCCCTCATATTTTATCACTTGAATCTGCAAAGCAAGAGGCTCTTATTGAACTGTTCAAGAGGGAGGAGATTCTCTGGAGGGACAAGGCTAAGGTAAAAGGTATGGAAGATGGGGATGCCAACACCAAGTTTTTCCATCTGAATACTGTTATTAGAAGGAGGAACAATTGGATTGATCAAATCCAAAAAGAGGATAATTCTTGGGAAACAAATTGGGATAAAATTGGTGAACTTTTTCACCAATTTTACACCAATTTGTTTTCATCCTCTAAACATGTTTTTCCTTTGGATTTTGATAATCTAATTGTTCATTCTGTCACTGAACTTGATAATTCTGTTTTGTGAAGCTCCTTCTGAGAAAGAAATCAGAGATGTGGTTTTTAATATGGCTGCTTGTAAAAGCCCAGGTCCAGATGGCATGTCCTCGGCATTCTTCAAAGCATACTGGCCTATTGTGAAAGATGAAGTGATTGCCTCTACTCAACACTTCTTCTTTACAAGAGTGCTGGAAGATAAGGCAAATGAAACTTTCATTGCTTTGATCCCAAAAAAAGAAGTACCTACAAAGGTGGAGCAATTCAGACCAATCTCTTTATGCAATGTGTGTTACAAGATCATCTCCAAAATCATTGTAGAAAGGATCAAGCCACTGCTGGATAAACTCATCTCCCCGGTACAGTCAGCTTTTGTCCCTGGCAGATTAATTAATGATAATTCTATTATGAGCCAAGAGATTTTGCATTATTTAAATAAGAAAACTGGTAGGTTAGGCTTTATGGATGTGAAGATTGACATGGCCAAGGCTTATGATAGAGTAGCATGGGATGTTCTAGGCCATATTCTTAGTAGGCATGGCTTTTCTGCCAGATTTGTTAAGCTTATTCTTGCTTGTGTTTCTTCCCCATCTTATTCCATTCTGATTAATGGTGTTGCTTATGGGAAGGTTTTACCTTCTAGAGGTATAAGGCAAGGAGATCATGTCTCTCCTGCCTTGTTTGTCTTATTTTTTGATCTTCTTTCTAGGATTATATCATTTTTTGAGAATAGAGGTGATATACATGGGGTGAAGATTTGTAGAACTAGTGTATTGGAGACTGTCTGTCTAAATACTGTTTGTGGTCTGGCCAGGTAAATAGCTCAGACAAATCATTTATTCACTTCAGCAAGAATGTACATGCTGACATCAGAGAGAATATATGTGCTATTCTGAGGATGAAACAGTGCAACCACAAGTCTAAGCATCTTGGACTTCCTTTTTGCAAGCCAACTGCAAAGAGAAAGGCTTTTCAAGACATCTCATCTCGAATTTCTAGCAAACTCAGTGGTTGGAAACTGAGATGCTTGTCCCAAGCTGGTAGAGGAGTCTTGATCAAATCAGTTTTACAAGCTGTCCCAACTTATGCTATGCAAACTGTATCACTTCCAAAAGCCCTGTGTGAGGATATTGACAAAAAAATCAGAAAGTTTTGGTGGGGATTCAAGGAGGAAGACAATGCTAAACACTTGTACCTCAAGGCATGGAATAATCTTTGCTTGCCTAAGGGGGGAGGTGGTTTAGGCTTCAAAAGAGTGGCTGACATAAACAGGGCTTATAATACTAAATTAGGATGGCTGATGTGTACTTCAAAGGAAAAACCTTGGGTTCAACAATTGCAAACTAAATACCTGGGATCTCAATGCTTACTGGATGCATCTAGGTATAAGGGACAAGGATCATGGGTCTGGCAGGCTATATGGAGTAGCAAAAAGGAGCTGCAAGAGGGAGTTTGTGTCAGAATTGGCAATGATCCAATGGTCAGGATATGGAATGATCCCTGGATACCTGGGATCAGAGAGTTCAGAACTGCACAAAGGAATAGGAACATGGGGTTGCTGATTTGATTCACCATGACTCGGCTACTTGGAAGGAGGAAGTTATTGTGAGATTGTTCCCTGTGAATGAAGCCTCTACAATCTTCAAAATACAAATTCCAACTCAGTTGGAACCATCAACATTTGTTTGGGCTCCCTCCAAGTCAGGGAAATTTTCTGTAAGATCAGCTTACATAGAAGACCAGCAATGGAGATACAACTACATTTCTCATGTGCCTAGGAAATTATGGAAACGATTATGGCAGGCCAAACTTCATCCGAGACACAAGCACCTGTTATGGAGACTACTGTCTAATATACTCCCAACAAAAGAAAGAATAGGGAGGTTCATTAATTCTTTTGACCTACTTTGCTTTCATTGCAAGAGCCAAATTGAGAATATGGAGCATATTTTTCTGCAATGTCAACTGGCCAAAATTATATGGTGGACCTCACCTTGGAACATCAAGATTGAAGCCTTCAAGGATTGGTCAATAATCAAATGGATTGAAGTGATACTACAACCTGATCTGGTATTTCCTTTAGACCATCAACAACATTTATTTTTTTCCAACTTTGCTTTGTCGTGGCTATGGAATGCATCTGGAAAGAGAGAAATAGTATATGCTTTGGAGCTGCTTACAGGAAATGGGAACTTATCAGGTTAGAAATTAACAGACTGGCTATTAGGTATGTTGATGCATCTGTTAGAAGGGAAATGAGAGGGCAAGTGCAGAATCTGGTTACAAGCTGGATGAGGCCACCTCCAAAATGGAAAAAGATTAATTTTGATGCAACATACCTAGAGGGCATTTATACTGCTGCTGCTATTGCAAGAACTGAAGATGGTGCTATTTTAGTTGCTGGAACCTGGTTTGGAACTGTCCCAGATGCCTTTGCTGCTGAGGCAAAATCAGCCCTTTTGGCAATTGCGATGGCTGACTATTTCAAATGGGACAAAGTGATATTCGAAGGTGACGCAACAAACGTGATCTATTCTAGGTCATACGCAAGCTGATGAATGGCAGGGGAAAGTCATTACTGATAAATGTAAAGTTAGACTTAAGCAGTTTAAGCAATTTAAGTTTTGCTTTGTACCTAGATTATGTAATATGGATGCGCATAATGTGGCAAAATGGGGGAATGTATACTTTAGAAATGGGAATATCCCACTGAATTACCTACCCTCTGATGTTCTATGCGATCCTAACACAACAATTTGTGTTGATGTTATTGCTGACGGATGTAATGTGGATTTCTTGGATAAATAGATTTAACTTGATCCAAAAAAAAAAACACTCAGTTCATCCCCATATAACAACTGAAAACATAACTTTTTAATTTACCTTTAAAAGATGACTGGGATATTGTGAAGGCATTTTTTGCACAAATGACATTAATGCCGTCTTGGTCAATCACTTATTCCATACGATCTTTTACCTCTCTCCTCCATCTCTAGCCTAATTTAATGCTTCCTCAGGGAAATAAACTCTCAGATTCTTGTTTTTCCTACATCTTTTGTTGTCAATCAATCTCCTTCAACCAAGTCCAACCACAAAATGAATAAAAAGAACACATAAATAGATGAAGAATTCATCATATAGTTAATAGAAATTGGAAAGACTCATCAATATTGATTTCTGATTGGGGCTTATGAACACTTGCAACTATATATTTTCTATTGTTTCTTCTGCGACCTGCAATTATGGGTGTCGTATTGAGTTTGAGATTTTAGTCTCGCTTTCAAACCCAAATCAAATTTCAGATGATTCAATTTTATACTCAAATCGGCTATGAATTAGAGTCTCAAACCAAACCAAACCTAAGTTAGACCCAATCCAATCACACCCTCTATCTATTTGTTTCTTTTTTCTTTTTGCTAATTGATGATGGGTTAACCCCTATATAAAAGATTGAGAGAACTCGAAGAACAAAAAAAAGAAGGGGAGGAAGTTTCAAGATCGGGATGAATTTCAGAGGGAGTGAGATAACTGAAAGAAAGAAGGAAAGAGATTCATGGATGCAAAGTTGAGGAATCGTGTGGGGAAGAGAGAGTGTTGTGATTAGAAAAGGTAAAATATATGATAGAATAAGTAATTAACCAAGGAGGCAGTAATGTCCTTTGTGCAAAAATTGCCTTGGATGGAGGTAAATTTCTTTGGCAATATCACCAAATTTAGGGATGGTAATGGGGCCGAGTGAGGAAGGATACCATGATCTTCGGCCCCAACCATCGTATCTCTATCCCCGACTCAGCCCCATCACTGGGGATGGATGGGCATCCCATCCCCAGCTCAGGTCCCAGTGGATGCTCAACATCGTCTAGAAAAAATTATTGATTTTTTTAACAAAAATCCCCAAATAGAACCTTGAAAAAAATGATATAGAATTGTAGTAAAATAAAATATTTAATGCTTGCAAAATGAAACAATATAATCTAAATTGATATTTGTTTGCTCACTAAATGATACTAGTTTGTAGACACCACTCATTTGCTGCCCAACAATATAATATAGATCATTTTGCAAGACATGTGACCTCTTCCCAAAAACCAAAGATTGAGAAGTCGAAAAACTTGTTGGTCTATTTGGTTGCTTCTCATTTTTTGACTTGTACTCATTAAACAAATTAATGCAAGTCTTTTTAACTTTCTCAATCATATTAGGAGATTCAACATTACCCTATATTTTAGGATGAGTCCGGAAAGAATTTTATTCACGCGATTTTCTTCAAATTAGAGGTTTATTTCATTTTTTTAAGTATTCTATTTTCTTTCTATTTAGTATTTTTAACGGGTCATACAAAGACAGGGTGGGGCGGGCAGGGATGGGGACGGGGATATTATTTCACCCACTTCACCTCTCGTCCCCGCTAGCGGGGCCAAATTCATCCCCAATCCCATCTCCACTCCCAATTTAAACCGGAGAATCCCCAGTTGAACCGGTTCAGATCTCTAATTCACCCGCCCCCATTGCCATCCCTAACCAGCCTTAAGAGATAAAAACCTTACATTATACAAATAAGATTCACAGTAAATCATGACATCCATTTTTCTTTGAGAAGCAAAGATCGCTTTAACATTTCAAACAACACCGCAATTTGCGGTTTGGGAAAAGTCGAAACCGCACCAAACTAAATTTTAAATCGTACTTTGTGGTTTCATGCGGTTTGACAGTTTAGAATATATTTTTTTTCAAAAGAAAAATCGTTAAGTAGACAAGATATTACTCTCTATTTCATAATATAAGTCGTGTAGAACATGTAGCGAAAATTAAAGAAGCAAAAAATAAGTTATTTTTTAATCACAATATCAATATTAATCTATTAAATAGAATTAGTGGTATACAAGTCCTATTTAAGAGAGTAATATTGATATTTTGACTAACAAATTTCTTTTTTTCTTCCTTTATTTTCGTCAAACATATCATAAACGACTTATATTATGCAATGAAGCTTAGTATATCAGAGGCATGACAACCCAATAAGCTATTAGTTGAAATCCTAGTATGATGTACTACGGTATAGTACATCGTTTTTATATTTATAAATAGGTAGCTAGAAATCTTGAAAAGATGCACATTTTATTGCATTTTCTCAATTTATACTGAGCAAAATAAATAATTTGAAAGCAATAACAAATGATAAAGTGTTATAAAATAATCACAAAAATGAATAGTGTTTAATCTTAACAATTTTGTTCAAGAAAAATAACTCTCACATTTGTATTACTTATAAATGAATCTTCTTAAGGTTAAATATTGGAAATATCTGATATGGACCGGGTCCATGTGGACCATGTGGTCCAGATTTGGCCACATCCCTGCATAATGAGGAGAGAGAAGGAAATGCAGTGATGTGGCCAAATCTGGACCGTATGGTCCAATGGACCTGGTCCATGACAGAATAGACCTTAAATATTTGATTAAATTAACTATATAGTATATATGGGATGCAATTTGATTTTAAATTATTTTTAAACCACATCAAATTTGAAATTTAAAAATTTATTAGATCGTAACCAAACTAATTAAAAATAAAAACCGCATAATTAATGCAATTTGGTGTGGTAGTTTTCACCCCTAGTTCGTACGTCTCACAAAATGCATCAGGCAAATTCAAAACAATCTTTCAGACGATACTTGTAAATGTTTTAATTATAACTTATTTTATGGGACAATAATCAAATATTGTCCGACACATGTCTAATTTATCTGGATTATTTTTAGCCACCACTTTTTATTTTCAGCCGCACATAAATATTATGTTGATACAATTAGTAAAAAAATAGTTAAATGTCAAAATAGAAAAGTGTAAATAGTTTATTAATCTAAATAGTTATTTACTTTAGTGAAAAAAGAAAAAGAAAACTTTTTATCTATTGACTCTTTTAACCTCTCCGTCTCTCTCTCTCTCTCTCTCTCTCTCTCTCATTTGACATTTGCTTTACATGCTAAAGATTAACCTTAAAACACATCCCTATCACCCAACAAACAAAAAGTGTGTAATGTAATTTTTGTGCTAAGAAAAAAACAAAAACCCCACAAGTCAATATTACCAATATACGCTCCATGTTGACTGCCAACTCTAGAACACACATCAATTTTCCCTTCCTAAACTACCATTCCGTCCCCTCCAAGAACCAGCATCACTGCGGTGGGGTCTGTCACGGGTCGGTCGTGACTTCGCACAAGAGACAACAACGATGCTCCTCTGCGCCCGAGCTTGCCTAAGCCGTGTGGCCAAAGGCTCCCGAGCATTCCGATCATGGAAGGAGCACCTCGTTGTCGCAACATGACCCGCATGCCCGTGCACCAAGCGTGCCCCATTGCCTCGCCTAGTTCGTGCGCTTGGAGGCAGCGCCATCCAATACTCGGCCCTAGGCCAGCGCCCATGCTAGCCGCCCATGCTGGTCGCCCATGCCAGCCGCCCATGCTGGCCGCCCATGCCAGTCGCTCATGCCAGCCGCACAGCAGCGTCCCAACCTACCAGGCCAGCGCCCATGCTAGCGCCCATGCCAGCCGCCCAGGCCAGCGCCCAGTGTGCAGCAGAATGCTGCGGCAGCGCCCCTCAGGCCAACAACTTGGCACTTGCCGTTTTGCATCCGGATGAACTCCGAATGAGCTCAAATTTGATGAGTGACCTTTTGTAAACATGTAATAGATTATGCACGAGCTAGTTTGTAATTATCATGTATATAGCATATGTTAGAGTTTTTCCCACCTCCTCGGAAATAAGTGGTACACTCCTAGCATTTGGGCAAATGCTTTTTAAGCACCTATAGGGGGAACACAAATTTCAACAAACAAGCAAAAACCAAACTTCTAGCATTTGTAATAGGCATTCAAGCGACTCTCCCCCTCGTCGTTTTGAACTCTTTTGATGTAAATTTTCATACTTGTAATGATGTTATATTTTAATGAGAAAAGCCGAGTTTTCGCGCAAGTGACCCGTTTTCGTTTTTAAGTGTTGCCCATCATCGTGTCCCGTGATTGTGAATATAAAGAAAGATTGTCGGGAGTAACTTAGGAGCTATTTGAGCTAGAGTTACTCGGCATCGCGGGCGTCTCAAGTGCTGAAACTTGCGACCCGTGACACTTAGTATCGAGCTTTGTTTGGGAAAGTGATGGCTAGTAAAAGCGAGGCGGTGTAGCGGCGGATGAGAGTGCTATGAGAGCACGTCTCGAAGCGTTGGAGGCGTCGGTCGGTAAAGTCCATACCTTACGCTCACGGAGCTAGCGAGGAGGATGGTAACTCCATGGAGCGTCGGGCGATGCTAATGGAGAACGATGTTGCCTATCAAAGTAGGGAGCTAGAGGGAATTGAGCTCCGCTACTAGGGAACTTTTTCGAGTGTCCAATCAATGAGGAAATGATTGTGACGAGTGATGCGGCGATTCTTTGAAATTCGCGTATCCGTGGCAAAGAACACCGAAAGCGTTGACCGAACTTGATGCATGATGAAGCGAGTAAGGTGAGAGGCTGAGGCTGCTTGTCTTTGGCCATTGGCCATGCGGTTGGAGCACTGAGGCCCAGGGCCACGAGTTGTCACTCCCAACACTCACTAGAGTAAAGGTGAGAGAAGCAGAAGGCCTACACGGGAGCTAGGGATGCAGAGGAGATTGACAACTTCTTCTTCAACTTGTCCCGATATTTCAAGACTGTAGGCATTGTGGATGAGGCCATGAAGGTTGATCTCGCCGCTACCTATCCCGGGAGGATGATGCTAAGCTATGGTGGAGGGTGACGACTACGATATCGAAGCGGAGTCGGTTAGTTATCAATACACGGGAGCTCTTGAAAAGTGCTATGAAGAAACAATTCTTCCCAATGAGATGCTTCATACGATGCTCGCATGCAAGCTTAGGGAACTAAGGCATACGGGTGCGGTTCGGGAATATGTGAAGAATTTTTTCTACCTATATGCTACTGATTGAGGACATGTCGAGAGATGGACAAGCTCTTTGCCTTTGTCGAAGGGGTTGAAACCGTGGGCAAGGCAAGAGTTGAAAGCAGAGCAGAAAGTCGAGACAGTGGCGGAAGCCATGTCGGCGGCGGAAAGCTTGGAGGACTATGGGATGGAACCTCGAGAGGGAGTCGAAGAGTGGATGACTCGAGGGGGGTCTAGTGGAGGGAACTTCATCTCCCCACAGGCAGAAAGCAGACTTTTTAGTGGAGCGGATCGTCCAGCCTACAGACAGAGCTTTAGTGGGGGAGATGCCGGCTCAACTTCAAGGGCGGGAAGCAGCGGTTACTCATACTTCTCGTGTGGGAAATCGGGACACCTTCAAAGGTTCTGTCCCGATAAGATGGCGCCTAGTGGGTCGGTGAGCGCAATAAGGTCCGATCCATAGGTGATTGAGAGTGTGCTAGCAGCGATACATGCTGTAACTGCTAGCAAGGAAAAGACCCAAGAGCGAGAAATCGGCGGCGGGAAGACGAGGGTTCTGAGCTGCCCATCATGAAGAGGGAGTTACTTGGGGAAGCCTTGAACTTTTGAATAGCAAGAATATCCTCGAGGCAGCAGGGATATTTGGGAAGCTTTCATGACGGTTGAAGATCAAGGCCTTGTTGGAGCCTTGGGGTCTAAGAGGAGATCGTTGCGGTGAAAAGCAGACGATGCTCAGGACATGAAACTACGAGATCGTTGCGGTGAAAATGGACGATGCTCAAGACATGAAGCTCGGACTCTTGTATGTGGACACGAAGATCAACGGGAGAGGCTGTCTCGATTTGTTGTGGATTGTGGAGCCATGGAGAACTATATTACTTGCTCAGAGATTGATCAGTGGGGCTTAACACTATCAAAAAGTGTGGGTCGTGTTGTGAAGAGTCGTTAACTCGTGTGCTAAGCCTTTTGTGGGCATGGCCCCGTAGTGTGAAGGTGGAAATGGGGACCGTTGAAAAAAGCTGACTTCCTTCGCGGTTGTAAATATGGATGACCACCGAATTGTTCTTGGCATCGAATTTTTGCGGAAAAAATAAAGTAGCAATAGACCCACAGGGCTAATTCACTAATGGTGATGGGGAATAAACCTACCTTGGTCCCTTTGAGAAATAATGTTGAGCCTTCGGGAGAATACATCGCTCACGGCCACCATGTATTCGATGAGAGCTCCCATGAAGGGAAAAAAGAACAACTGCTGGCACGAAGATTAAAGGATGCGAGAACCCCAGGGAGCGGATTATGCTAGCTTAACCTTGAACTCTTGCAGGGAAACACATTCGCATGGCGTGCGACAAGGTGAAAGGACTCCGATTCAGAATATCTTAAAGAAAGTGTTGATGAGCGAGCTGGAGCGGAGTTGCTTGCCGAGAGATCGTGTTTTTAGCGAACCTCACTCGAGGCTCGCAGTGGATTTAAAGAGTGCTCGAGATGAAGCGAGCGCCGAGGGACGTCGCCTAAATCAAGTGGGGGAGTATGTCACGGGTCGGTCGTGACTTCGCGCGAGAGACAACAACGATGCTCCTCTGCGCCCGAAAGCTTACTAAGCCGTGTGGCCGAAAGGCTCCCGAGCATGTCGATCATGGAATGCGCACCTCGTTGTCGCAACATGACCCGCATGCCCGTGCGCCATGGCGTGCCCCATTGCCTCTCCCTAGTTACGTGCGCTCGGAGGCGGCGCCGTCAATACTCGGCCCCGAGGCCGAGCGCCCATGCTAGCCGCCCATGCTTTGGGTCGCCCATGCTTGGGTCGCCCATGCCGATCGCTCATGCACCAGTACGCAGCAACGCCCCAACTGCCCGAGGCCAGCGCCGTGCCCGGGCCCGCCCTGAGCCGGCGCCAGTGTGCGGCGAGAATCGTTTGCGGCGGCGTCCCTCGAGGCCAACAACTTGGCACTTGCCGTTTGCATCCGGATGAACTCAGAATGAGCTCAAATTTGATGAGTGACCTTTTGTAAACATGTAATAGATTATGCACGAGCTAGTTTGTAATTATCATGTATATAACATATGTTAGAGTTTTCCCCACCTCCTCGGAAATAAGTGGTACACTCCTAGCATTTGGGCAAATGCTTTTTAAGCACCTATAGGGGGGGGGAACAAAAATTTCAACAAACAAGCAAAAACCAAACTTCTAGCATTTGTAATAGGCATTCAGAGACTCTCCCACTCAGTCGTTTTGAACTCTTTTGATGTAAATTTTCATACTTGTAATGATGTTATATTTTAATAAGAAAAGCGAGGGTTTTTGCATGAAGTGACCGTTTTCGTTTTTAAGTGTTGCCTATCATCTTGTCCCGTGATTGTGAATATAAAGAAAGGTTGCCAGGAGTAACTTAGGAGCTATTTGAGATAGAGTTACTCTGCATCGCGGGCGTCTCAAGTGCTGAAACTTGCGACCCGTGACAGGTCCCCGTAACTCCATGACATTCCACCACAACTATAGCTATAAAATACTTAGCAAAAAAAAAACTATAGCTATAAAAATGACATTAATTCAGTGCAGAATGTGATAATTTTGCACGTACGAAAATTTCTCATCCGTTGGATTAAAATTTTAAAGGTTAAAATTAATTTAAAACGGATACATGTTCTGAGTCTCAGAATATCTGTTCTATTTTTATCTTGCGAAATATCTATCCTGAGCTTCAAAGCACCGTTCAGTATATACTGAAAAAAAAGCTGTTCCACATAGAATTCGAACTGTATAAAAGTACAGCTAAATTTGGACCCCACTTTATTGTAACATAAAAATTTAATTACGTACTAAATATTTTTTTATTATTGGATAAAAAATTTGATTGTTAAGAGTATTTTTAAGCGAATATATTTTGTGATTTTTTAACACTTTTTGAGTAAAACATGTATTAACAAGGAAAGAACATACGTCACTATAATACTTGTTTACAAACTTATAACACCTATTAATATATGCTTATCACAAGGTCGCTTGTGCAGGTGGAACGATCACTTCCACGCGTGAGCGTCATTAAATTATCTCACTTTTCAGGATTATTTTCTCATCCTGCTTGTGTTGTCTTCTCTCTACGTTTGTAGTATGCGCTGACATGCAGGCTTAAAAAATATATATTAATATATGCTTTATATTTAATGAATTTTTAAAATTCTACAATATAGCCGACTTAGGTCCTTCACTATTATCATTTGTTTTTTTTTTTTGGCATTTTACAGAAAAAAACTGAAATTAAAGAAATTATGTTGCTTCATCACACCGACCGATCTCCCTTCTTCAGTAAGCGTTGAACTTTCAACTCCCGCACCCCACACCTCAACTGTTTCTTTTCCTTTAGAGGAAAAAGAAAAAAGAAAAAAGAAAAAAGAAAAAAGAAAAAAGAAAAAGAAATTAATAAACACTCGTTATTTCGTTTGTCTTCTTCAATCCCTGGTGGCATTATTGATTCTTTGATCCAGATTTCACAACATCCACAGCTCACCCAACATTTCCTATATAGTAAATGAAAGAGAGAGACTATTTTCCAATCTAAAAACTGGGTTTTTTCTCTCAAGAAAAGAATCTCAAAAGGGTTCTTTTCTTTTTTTTTTTGTTCATTAGCTATAGTAAAGATTTGGTCAATTTTGTATTAAAAGATTGGGGTTTTTTTTTTTAATAATTGAAATTACATTAAACATATTTATTGATTTATAGATTTAGAAACAGTGTCTGTATTGTATGTATGTGTGTTAATATATCATTTTCAGTTATTCTTTAATGTGGGGTTAGTTTTTTTTTTTTGTGATGGGTTCTTAAGTTTTAAGGGAGTAGTAAGTAGTAGCCTTGAGAGAATTCAAGAAAAATGGGTCTTCTTTGAGTGATTGATTTTCTCTTAAATCTTGTTTTTTTTAGAGAGAGAAGAGGAGGGAGGAAGAGGTGAGGGAGAGTCTCTTTCTCTCTTTGATTGATTTGGTCTCTTTGTTGTGTGTGTATGAGTGAGAGTGAATTTTTAGTGTGATGGATACCAAAGGAAGGCTTGTTGCTGGTTCACACAATAGAAATGAATTTGTTCTTATTAATGCTGATGATATTGGAAGAGTAAGTCCCCCTGAAAATCTCATCTTTCTTTTAAAAAAAATTAGTCTTTTGGTGGGATTTCTTGACCATATTTTTGGGGATTCCTGAGGTGCCCAGATGCTCATTTTCAGTTATAATATTAAATTTGAGAGTTTCAACTCAAAAAATTGAATTTTGGGTTTTGGGATTTCTTTTATTTTGGATTTTGTTTCTCTAAAGATTTTGTGCAAATTTGGTCATTTTTATTACCTGAGAGGGTAAATCCACATCAGCTGATTTCAAACTTTGAACCTCATTTGCTCAGATGGAAAGTAAATGACTTTCCTAATTTGGTTTTTTGGCATTACTTTAAAATGCAAATCTTGATTTTTATTAGTTTTATTTAAGCTAAATTTGAAGCTAATTGGATGTTTTAATTTGCAAGCAGGTAACTTCTGTAAAGGAATTAAGTGGGCAGATTTGTCAGATTTGTGGAGATGAAATTGAAATAACTGTGGATGGGGAGCCTTTTGTTGCTTGCAATGAATGTGCTTTCCCTGTTTGTAGACCTTGCTATGAGTATGAAAGGAGAGAGGGTAATCAAGCTTGCCCTCAATGCAAAACTAGATTTAAACGCATAAAAGGTAAATTCTTGTTTCTCTTACCATATTTGAAAATGTTCAATTTCTTTACTTTTTTTACTTTTAATTTTGGTAAGAATTAAGTTTTAACTGATAATCCCATTAATGTTTAGGGAGTCCTAGAGTTGAAGGTGATGAAGATGAGGATGAGTTTGATGATTTGGAGCATGAATTTGACTATAACAACCCTCAGCACATTGCTGAGGCTGCACTCGCTGCTCGCCTCAATGTCGGTCGAGGTTCCAATGTAAATACATCTGGATTCTCTACACCATCTGAAGTTGATCCTTCAGTTGCTGTTTCAGAGATCCCTCTCCTTACCTATGGCGAAGAGGTAGATTTTACGGTCTCAGTTAGTTTCTCTTTTTATTACCTTAATGTTGCTATAATTGAATTTCATGCCAACCTTGTTATATTCATGTAAGGATGATGGAATATCAGCTGATAAACATGCTCTTATTATACCTCCATTTATGGGCCGCGGAAAGCGAATTCATCCTGTGCCATTTACTGATTCATCCTCCATGTCTTGTAAGTGTTTAGTTATATAACGTATGATCTTATAGTTCTTGATCAATTCTTGAAAATTCGTGTGTTAACTTTTACTTTTTTGGCCTTTGATATTCAGTGCCCCCTAGGCCAATGGATCCTAAGAAGGATCTTGCTGTTTATGGCTATGGCACTGTTGCATGGAAAGAAAGGATGGAAGAGTGGAAGAAAAAACAAAATGAAAAATTGCAAGTGGTTAAGCATCAAGGGGATAAAGGTGATGGAGATAATAATGGAGATGAGCTGGATGATCCTGATTTGCCAAAGTAGGTGCAACTTCTTTTATTTCCTTTTTGCAAATATTAGTGTCGGTGATCTAACTAATTGTCCCCTATATTACCCGAGGTTTTCTTTTATGCTTACCGTATCCGTGTATGAAATTTTTACTGGATTTGGTCAACATTGATAAGATACTTTGTTTTAAATATTTAAGTAACTGACACTTAAATATATATCCGTACCCGAGTACAGGCCCTTATTACTTTGTTTCATTTCAATTTTTTGGATGGAAAATTTGACTGGCCCTTTTGAGACTTTTTTTTTCATTTTCATTATTTTTTCCAACAAAGTGCAGATATTTTTCCCCTTACAGTTCTTAGCTGGCCCACCTTGAATGGCTGACTTTCCTTTCTTAATACTACCTCCATTCCTTAATATAAGACTTTCAGGACATGTATAGACTATCAAAAATTAAGATGTTTTTTAATCAAAATATTAGTATTACTCCCTTAAATAGAATGGTATACAAGTCATATGTAAGTGAGTAATATTAGTATTTTGACTAACAAAGTACCTTGTTTTTTTTTTCTTTTTTAGTTTTCGCTACATGTCCTGAAAGTCTTATATTAAGGAATGCTGGGAGTAGTTAGCTTGATGCTGAAAGGCTACAGACTTAAAAACACATCTGCCCCAAGTAGTGGTAAATTTTGTAGATTGATTATGTAATTGGAAAATGGCTTATTCATTAACAATTGGCCTCTTTTGAATCTATTCTTGGAATCAGTTAGCCTTTTTTTTTTTTCCTTTTCTTTGGGCGGGTTTCGGGGTAATAATTTATATCTGATTTAGAGTATGAAGGTTACTGAAGAAAAGAAAATACATTCTCCATGTGCATAATAAGTTGAATTGATGATGTTTATATGACTTAGCTGGAAAGATGTTCTGGATAACTTGGCATTTAACTGCAATGAGAAAGCATCTGTTGGTAATTGATATACCAACCAAGTGTTTCAGTACAAGAGGACGAAAATATATTGTTCCAGTGCCTCATTTATCATTGGAAAAAAATGATTAAGATAATGGATTCACATTTTGGATCCGGGAAAGCAGAATGCATGATGTGTTTGAAATTAATGATTTTCACGAAAAGGAATCCCCGTTGTTAGTTGTATACTTCTTTCCAGACTTCTTTACTGGAGGATGACCGTAGTTTCTTTAAGTTGTTGAATGGAGCGGTGATAATTAACTGAAAGTTCAATCGCATTCCAGAAATTTGAATCTATATGGAAAGAAGCAAACCAATGTTATTTACGTGCTTGTTAATTTTTCTAGCAAATTTCACGGACAGTGATTATTATACTCCGTTAGGCACTCACTTCCTTTTTACTTTGCTATCTGATAACTATTATGACTGATTGCTCTTGCTAATGTTGCTTGTACAGGATGGATGAAGGCAGGCAGCCACTTTCGAGAAAGTTGCCTATTCCTTCAAGCAAGATAAATCCATACAGACTAATCATTATGCTCCGTCTTGCGATTCTTGGGTTGTTTTTTCACTATAGACTCCGTCACCCTGTCAATGATGCCTACGGATTGTGGTTGACATCAATTATATGTGAGATATGGTTTGCTGTCTCATGGATATTTGATCAATTTCCGAAATGGTTCCCTATTGAGAGAGAGACATATTTGGATAGACTGTCATTAAGGTACTTTACTTTTCTTCTCTCGGTTATAATATGTCTGGAGTAGCATAGCTGCATGTGCAACGAACACGCTCTATTTATTTGCCTGCTTCTGCAGAGAAAATGCTACCCGTTCTCCCTTCTTATATTTTTCAGTTTGTTTACTGATTGATGTTTCACTCAGATATGAGAAAGAAGGGAAGCCCTCTGAGCTCTCTCCAGTCGATATATTTGTTAGTACGGTGGATCCATTGAAAGAACCACCACTTATTACTGCAAACACAGTACTTTCCATCCTTGCTGTGGATTATCCAATAGACAAGATTGCCTGCTATGTCTCAGACGATGGTGCTGCTATGCTGACTTTTGAGGCTCTTTCCGAGACATCTGAATTCGCCAGGAAATGGGTCCCATTTTGCAAGAAGTTCAACATAGAGCCTCGGGCTCCAGAGTGGTACTTTCTTCAGAAAGTTGACTATCTTAGAAACAAGGTGGATCCAACTTTTGTACGAGAACGTCGTGCAATGAAGGTTTGTAGCCAATTCAACCTTGAGCGTTTTATTTTTCAGAAAAGGTTAATTTTGGTGTGCATAATGTGTGCGAATTATGTGAAGGATGTCAGTGCCTTCAAACATCATATCTATTATTCATATGGTTTGCCGAAAGGCCTGCATTCTACTGTGGATACTGTTAACCTCAATTACTCATATAATAGCTGGGATTGTTCCAATGCAGAGAGAGTATGATGAGTTCAAAATTCGGATAAACAGCTTGGTTTCCATGGCACAGAAAGTTCCCGAGGACGGATGGACAATGCAGGATGGAACTCCTTGGCCAGGAAATAATGTCAGGGACCATCCTGGAATGATCCAGGTACAGTTGGTTTTATCTTTGATGTTTCATAGTTTCTACACTTGAAGGACTTGAGTAATTTATTGCATTCGAACCAACAGGTCTTCCTTGGTCAAAATGGTGGCCGTGATATTGAAGGAAAAGAGCTACCAAAGCTAATCTATGTTTCTCGTGAGAAAAGACCGGGATTTGATCACCATAAGAAAGCTGGAGCTATGAATGCTTTGGTAAGTCTGTTCTCTGTGTGCGAGTGTGTGAAGAAGGGGGCACCGGGCGGGGAGAGAGAGATCATTTTAAACTGTCTTAATTTTCCTCTCTGACTTGTTTGTTTTTACTTTTTACCATCATTGCAGATTCGGGTTTCAGCGGTCATTTCAAATGCTCCATACCTACTGAATGTTGATTGTGATCACTACATCAACAACTGTAAGGCTCTACGAGAAGCTATGTGCTTCATGATGGATCCAACATCTGGAAAGAAAATATGCTATGTCCAGTTTCCTCAAAGATTTGATGGAATTGATCGGCATGATAGATACTCAAATCGCAACGTCGTCTTCTTTGATGTAAGTACTGCAAATAGATCCATCCATCATATAGGATATTGTTTAGCATATAGACCTGTAGGTTTCCAAAGCTCTTTGATCGCGTTTCTCGGAAGCTAATTTCCCTCTGTTAAATTGCAACAGATAAATATGAAAGGACTTGATGGAATACAAGGTCCAATTTATGTCGGAACTGGATGTGTCTTTCGGAGGCAAGCACTCTATGGATATGATGCTCCTAAAAAGAAGAAACCCCCAGGTAAAACGTGCAATTGTTTGCCAAAATGGTGCTGCTGTTGCTTTTCCAAAAGAAAGAATAAGAAAGGAAAATCAAAGGACAACAAAAAGAAGACGAAGGGCTGGGAAACCTCCACACAGATACATGCCCTTGAAAATATTGAAGAAGGAATTGAAGGTAAGAAATTTGATATAAACGGGGCATTATGATTTTAATCTTATCAGATGAAGCAGTTGAATTTTGTCTTCTCAAGTTGAATCTAAATAACTTGTAAACTGAAATCCCCTAGTTATTACTACTGTTTAATCTACTTATCAGGCGCATATAACTGCTTGGGCTGAAAAACTAAATAGATTAGAAGTTTGGGTATAAAATCGAATAAGAGTCCGTCTTCTCTCGATATGGCAATTCTAAAAGATTATTGTGTTATGGATTCAAATCTTGAGTTAAGATTTTACACACTGTTGCTGAGAAGATTCATTATTTCAGGAATTGACAGCGAAAAAACCGCCCTCATGGCTCGGATAAAATTTGAGAAGAAATTTGGACAATCACCCGTATTCATCGCTTCAGCACTTCTTGAAGAAGGCGGTGTTCCTCCTGGAGCTACAGCCTCATCACTTCTAAAAGAAGCTATACACGTCATTAGTTGTGGATATGAAGACAAAACAGATTGGGGAAAAGAGGTATGCAGTCTCTACTTTATGTTTCTCTTCACTCCCCTCCCGTTTCTTTCCTCATCCTCACATCGTTTTGTTTTGTGAATCAGGTTGGATGGATATATGGATCCGTTACTGAGGATATCTTGACTGGATTTAAAATGCATTGCCATGGATGGAGATCCGTCTACTGCGTACCCAAAAGGCCTGCATTTAAGGGATCGGCTCCCATCAATCTTTCAGATCGTTTGCATCAAGTTCTCCGATGGGCCTTGGGTTCTGTTGAAATTTTATTGAGCAGACACTGCCCAATCTGGTATGGCTATGGGTGTGGTCTAAAGCCACTGGAGCGATTTTCCTACATAAACTCGGTAGTCTATCCCTTAACATCTGTACCGTTGGTTGCTTACTGTACATTGCCAGCCATCTGCCTCCTAACCGGGAAGTTCATTGTTCCTGAGGTAAGCCCAACTTCTGATATTTGTTCTCTTTGTGACCCTTTTCAGATGCGTAAATGCCGTCGCTAAAAGCATTCTTGCACCTTAGATCAGTAGATTTTAAACTAATTGGCTGTTGTTCACTCTCTCCAGATAAGCAACTATGCAAGTATCATATTCATGGCACTTTTCTTATCAATTGCTGTAACGAGTATCGTGGAAATGCAATGGGGAGGTGTTGGAATCGATGATTGGTGGAGAAATGAGCAGTTCTGGGTTATTGGTGGTGTGTCTTCGCATCTTTTCGCTCTCTTCCAAGGTCTTCTCAAGGTTTTAGCCGGTGTCAACACAAACTTTACTGTCACGTCCAAAGGAGGAGACGATGGAGCGTTTTCCGAGCTTTACCTCTTCAAATGGACATCATTGTTGATCCCTCCTCTGACTTTGTTGATCATGAATGTTATCGGCGTCATGGTTGGAGTAGCAAACGCCATAAACAACGGATACGAGTCGTGGGGTCCTCTATTTGGCAGGCTGTTCTTTGCTATCTGGGTGATTCTACATTTATACCCATTCCTAAAGGGGGTGATGGGGAAGCAGAATAGTGTTCCCACCATTATTGTGGTATGGTCTATTCTTCTTGCTTCCATTCTTTCTTTATTGTGGGTCCGAATAAACCCGTTCCTCGAAAGGGGTGGAGTTGTATTAGAAGTTTGTGGGTTGGATTGTGAGTAAGAAGTTGCACAAGATAGAACAGGTTGCTTGAACTACAAGAAAGAGCTTAGGTATTTCCCAAGATGAAGTTTCTGTTGATTGAAGAAACCACAAAAGGTAGGAAAGAAGTTCTACAATGGGTTGATGTGTAGATAAAGGAGTTGGAGAGACCAGACACATTAATATTTGTTTGCAAAATTTTTTTTTTCAATTTATTCTTTTGATAAGTTCTTTTGGGATTTGTTGTTTGGGAAGCACAGTAATTGGAAAGTTCTCATTGTAATCCCAGAAAGAACATAAATGTTTCAAAAGTTATATTCCCTTATAAATAAGGGATTTTTTTGCCAACACCTGCCAAAATAACTGGCAATGTGGTGTGGCATTTGACCCGCATGTTGCGGGATCGAATCCCCTCCTCCCAATTAAAAAAAAAAAGACTTGTTCTCAAAATTCTCAATTGGATATATCAAAAGCTTTTTTCTTCCCAGTTCTTTATTGGATTTTTTTTATGCTCAATTCTTTTATCTTTCTCTTTTCTGAATCATGACAATCCTACACTTCTCCTTGGAACTACATGTGAAATGGTTTATTGTTTACACCTATTCTTTTAAGCGTTTATTCTTGTAAAATTATTGCAGCAGGGCGAAATTCACCCTACATTTAGGGTTTAAATCTCTCCTAAGACATGAGTTTGTCATAATCTGGACAACATGGTATATTGGACCATGGTACATATTAGAAAAAAAATTTAATTCTTGTCCATGAAATTTTTATTTTTTTAAAACATGTACTTTATAAGATAACAAAATATGGTTGCTTGGTCTTAAATCAAGATTAGCATGAGATGTGCTTTTACATTGTTCACTCATGCAAAGAAGCAAAAAAAACCAGGTTATGATCTACTTCTGGAGAAGATCTTTGATCTGCTTCACTGTTGTCATACTAACTAGTTTTTCCATTTTGGAATTCACCATATTCTCCTTCATATCAGCTGCTATTTGCAGTTTTCTAGGCGCCCGTGTATCAAAATGGTTCTGCTGTTCTTTCTCATCGTTTCAGACTTGAACTGCTTGTCGAGGAAACTATTCTCGTCTGCCATTACATCTGAGTTTTTGGCCTGATTATTGTCGTTCTTGCTTTCTGAAATCCGAGCATTTTCAACCTCGGTTAACACTTCAGTATGCAAGGTGTCATTACTATCATCAGTTCTTGGTGGGGAATTCCCGGTATATTCACAATCAATGTACTCATTGATGGTGTCCCGCTTTCCTTCAAAATTCCATGATGCTTGTGTAACTCAAAAGCAACGCCGTCTTGATTGTCCTCTGCAATCTTCTTTTCATTCTGAATCTCCGGGATGGTAAATTGCACTTGAGAAAAAGTATCAGCCAGATACTCCCTTCCATCCTTAGAATTGTCGTCACCTGTGTCTATGCATCTTAATTTCTCTGCAGATTAAGGCGCTATTTGGTTACTGTATCTTGTGAACACTGATAAGTAAAGATACCAGATCGACACACTTGAGAAACGCGGATAAAACAGAAAAGATGACAAGAATGTAGTGGTGACCGTGATTTACGCATATTTCCACACTAAAGGGAATGAAAGGAGAAAAACCATGTACTTACAGAATGCAGATCGATTTGAAAATTTGAACTTATATAGTTGAATTGGACTGCACTGATAGCATAGGAAGCACATCTTTGAAGACTTACCTTCAGTAACATAGGATTATCAGTCTCCCTTTGCTCTAGTGTTATCTCCGAGTTCATGGTCATAATATCGTACTCACATTTTGAAGCAAAAAAGTTTCATTAATTATTGAGATAATTGAAACAACGCAAGAAAAGTTTCCACTATTCAGATACGTACCTTGGTTACCTATAACAGTTGTGGATATCGTTGCTTCCATTGCATCAAGGGACTTCTTTGGACTACCTTCATGATTCTGAGAGGCGGTATATTTTTCTATCACGCAAGACTCAAAAGAGCCAGCACCCCCATCTTCTTCAGGTGCATCTTCGTAGCTTTCCTCCGCGTGCTTGATTGAATCTTATGAATTGTTGACAATTTGATCCTTCAGTGTTCTACTGGAACTTCTTCCGGAAGAATCAGAAACAATTGATGCTAAACACTTGTTAGGAGAATGGCATCGTTCCTCCAAGTAACTATCTTCGACAAATTCTGTGGTCATGATTCCTATCTACTTCCGCTACAATGAGGGAATGCTCCGCCTTCTCCAATGATATAATCTAAATTCGTGGAGCTGGTAAGTTGCTCTACACTTTAAAACACGGATTAACAGCCAAGAAATATTCCCGTTATTGAATTCTTACCATTATAAACATCTAGGAAGTTGCCAGTTCTGGAATTCACAAGATTGTCTTCACAGAAGTTCTCCTTTTCGGCAGAACTATAAGATTGAATAAATCCATCATCATTCATATTCTTTGAGCCTGCAGTATTCGTTTGCTTTTTCGCAGAATCTTCAGCATCAACATTTCCATCCCAATCCCTCGTTAGCTCGACATGGTCACGCTTCTTATCTACTTCAGCTACACTGCCAGCCTGATAACCATTCCGGTGCACGAGTAATGATTTCTCTTTCTCCTCTATCATTATATCCAAGTTGTTATGCCCTATAGTAACATGTCTAGGAATACTAGTACTACATTCTGTTGCTGTCATGCTATCCCCAGAATTCCGAGGATCGTCTATATATTTATCTTCCACATAAGATATAGATGGTTTTACAGAACTTTTGACACCGTCAGATTGTTTTTCTACCTTGGCAAGATCATCGGATGAAACAACATCCCTCTGTATACTTGGCGATTGCTGCGTCGGTTCCAAATGTTCTTTTATGTCATCAACACTTCTTTCTGAGGTTTTATAGTCAAGATTCCAATAGTTTAAAAGATGAAGACAAGCAAGCAAAAGAATTCAGATTCCTATATCCTTTTGCATTTTTAAGAAAGACAAATAAACCTAAAATACATCTATGCAGACTCCAGAACTCTGACCTTCTATTTGCACCATAGTATGAGGGACAAAGCAGGACTTTTAAGATGGGGGACGAAAAACTGCAACAATATGCCGAACTACGTATAAAAACTGCAAAAAAATGTTGGGGGCGAATTTGATCAAATATTCCGAACTACATATAAAATTTATTATATCTAGTAAGATTTTTAAAAATCTCGCCCCTGATGGTATCTTGAATGAAAGACTGGCCGCTCTTAACAAAAGTTCCTGGAACTGCTCCAAAATCTAAACAAGAATCAGCCAAGTTTACTGCATGAAACTGTTTAAGTCTACACTGAACCATTGAGAGTTAAGCAAGATAGGAAAAGCCTACCTGAATAACCCCGAGCTGGGGGCAATTGGTTGGAGTTATCATATGCCTCACCGTTGACGAGTGTCCGATTTCCTCATGGGATTTTCCTGCGGCTCAGTGTAAAAGAGCATTATGGGTCAAGCCCTCTCCGCTAGAATTAGTGGTATACATGTCATATTTAAGAGAGTAATATTGATGTTTTAACTAACAAATTACCTTACTTTTTGCTACCTTAATTTTCGTAACATGTAATTAAGAATGGAGGGAGTATCTATTTATTATTACTGTATGATTTGCTTTCGAGCCTGTTAAGTATTCCATTCTTTAAAACGTTCATGAAAGGGAAATTGGCGAAATAAGTACTCAAACAATATGCGTTTGACGATAATGGTCCCCGTTTTATTTTGTTTTTTTGCTTTTAGGAACATAAACAATTTGCGTCTGGCTAAAATGGTCCTTCCGTCCATCCCAGTTACGGTAAAAATTAATTTTTTTTTTTAAAAAACCATTTTTAGGAACCGGGGCTAATTTGGGAATTTCACCCTAAATTAACCCCAGATGACTCGATTTACCTTCCTCTTTCACCGTCTTCTTCATTTCAATAAGAAAAATATCCGAAACCCTAAAATTTTACCGCGATTTGCTGTCCATGGTTCTACGGTCATCTGGACGGAGGAATGGCAAGGAAAATGAATGGTTTTCAATATTGAGTGGGTTATTAAACTCAGAAGCAGTGGAAACATATTTAAGGTAATGTTTTATTGAATTTTAATATTTCCTAACTTGAATGTGATTCATGAACAAAATAAAAATGGTGTGTGTTTATAGTATAATCTGGAAGGAGGTTGCTGAAGATAAGAGGGCATTGTTTGACAAGTTGGATGCTTTATGGTTTAATGCCTATGCTACTCCGGGAGGGAAATCTGAGACTAGGGTTCTTAAATGGATTTCAAAGACGAATATTTTAAGCAAACAATATGTCTTTGTCCCAATCGTAAACTGGTATGTATATTTCAATAATTTAATTATATTAATTTGCATCCCCTTTCATGAGCAGATAAATGTCGATTTTTAACCTCTTTTAGGGGACATTGGTATATGCTAATTCTGTGTAATTTCAATGAGGATCTGGAGAATAGAACTCAATGTTTATTGTTGTTGGATTCTCTTCAAGTTCTTGCAAATCCTATTGAGCCATTAATAAGAAAGTAAGTAATTGTATCCCATTATGACATTGTTCTGTTATACTATGTGACATACTAACTAGCTTATAATTTATGGGTTGTGCTAGATTTGTGTATGATGTCCTAAAGACTGAGGGTTTACTTGTTAACAAAGGGATTGTTAATGATATACCTCTTTTGACTCCAAAGGTTCCCCAACAGACAAATGGGGAAGAGTGTGGTGCATTTATACTATTCTATGCATATAGGTTTATGGAAAGTGCTCCTCTCATTTTCTGTCCAAAGAATGGGTATCCATACTTTGTAAGTAGTTTACTAAATATCTGCAAGTTTTGTTGAATCATTGGTTTTGCACAATTCTAATAAAATGTGTATTCTTGTAGATGAAAGAGATGTGGTTTACCTATGATGATATATTTGCATTTAGACAATGGCTTCACATTTTAAGTGATGGTATTTTTGATAAAAGTGAAGCACCTGAAGTCCTAGGTCAGTTTGGCACATCAACCCAGACTTCAATATTTGATAGTGTGGATGAGGGTAATCAGTCAGATAATGAGGAAAAAGATTTTGAATTTTCATTTTTTGAGGATGAAGATTACAAAAACTGTGAGGGTGATTACTTGTTCGAAGGGAATGTTGAACCTGTCTTGCATAAGTTTGATCTTAATGTACAAAGGGAGGCAAATAGGATTGTTGATATACAATTGGGTGTTGACATCCCTGTTTTTCCAGAAAATGAGGTGTCCTCTCATGTTGAAGTAGGTGTTGAAGGTCTTGAGGAAGGTGTTGATGGTGTTGGGGTGGATATTGAGCCTTTAGCTGAAATGGAAGAAAGGGAAGAAATGGAACTACAAGGATCTATTGGGCAGAAGAAGAACAAAAGGGGGAGTAAAAGTGGGCCAAAAAGGCAATGACAGTTGTTAGATTGTGAAACCAGGAAGGTTGATTTGGATTTTGAAACTGAAGTTAAAGAAGATTTAGAGGACAAGGAGAAAGATTCAGATGATGAATTTTATAAAATTGTACCATCTGAGGATGAAGATGGCAATGTGAAACAGACAAAGAAGTTCAAGGTTTTTAATTTCAAAAAGTATGGACATGAACCAAAGTTTGAGATTGGTTTGGTTTTCACAACCAAAAGTGTTCTTCAAAAAAGCATCATGAATCATGGTATAGCTCATGGCCATCCTGTGAAACTTGTGAAAAATGACAAGGTCAGAGTTAGGGCAAAATGTACTGGTGAAACATGTACATGGCAGTTATATGCTCATGAGTTTCAGAAGACTAAAGCATTTCAGATTCGGACTTTGCAGCCTAACCACACATGTCCAAGGGACATGGAACATAATTTGACATCATCAACCTTTTTAGCAGCAAAATACATGGATACTTTTAAGGGGGACATTCCACCGAAAATGAGCACTTTCCAGCAAACAGTCAGAAAGGATTTAAAGGTTGGGATATCTAAGTGGAAGGGTTATAAGGCAAAGTATTTGGCTAGAAATATGTTAGAAGGTAGTTACAATGATCAATATAAGTTGTTATACAACTATGTTGCTGAACTTGAAAGAACAAATCCTGGTTCAAATATAAAGGTGGACACTCAACAGTGTTCCCCTCATGGTGATGAGAGATTTCACAGGATTTATGTTTGCTTAGAACCTTTGGTGAGGGGTTTTAAAGCTGGGTGCAGGAAGCTGATTGGACTGGATGGGACTTTTTTAAAAGGTCCTCACAAAGGTGTATTATTGACTGCAGTGGGGGTTGATGCAAACAATGGTATGTATCCTTTTTTATATGCAGTTGCAGAAAATGAGAACAAGTCTTCATGGGATTGGTTTGTAAGTAAAATGAAGGATGATTTGGAAATTAAGAACCCTGTGGAGTGGTGCATAATGAGTGACAGGCAGAAGGGAATCATTGATGCAGTAAATACTATCCTTCCTGGTTGTGAACATAGGCATTGCTGCAGGCATTTGCATAACAACATGAAGAAGAACCATCCTGGTGAGGATCTAAAAGAGCTCTCCTGGAGGTGTGCAAAGGACACCTATGTCAACCAATTTGAGTCAGACATGAGGCATCTAGGGTCCATAGATGATGGTGCTCTAAAGTGGCTTGTTCAGTCAACTGATCCTCATCAATGGTCAAGTGATATGCTTTTAAACAATCATTCTGAGTTTTTCAATAGGCAACTTCTGATGGCAAGGAGTAAACCCATATTAGGAATTCTAGAAAGGGTAAGGGTGTACCTGATGTTGAGATTGCAGTCAAGGAGAGAGTGGGTTGCAAATCAGAAAGGAGATCTATGCCCAGCAATCATGAAGTTATTAGAAAAGATGAAGAAAGATTCAGTGTCATCTCACCCTACCTACTGTGGAGAATTCAAATTCCAGGTTACCGACCCAAATATGGATCAGTTTGCAGTGGATACTCAACTTAGGACATGTTCTTGCAGAAAATGGGACATATCAGGTATTCCTTGTATACATGGGGTGGCGGCTCTAGGGTTACAAAAATTGAAGCCTGAAGCATTTGTTGATGATTTCTATACTACGACAGCTTATAAAAGAGCATATGACCCTGTTTTGAACCCTGTAAATGGGCCTAATAACTGGCCCAAAACTTCAAAGAAACCACTTCTACCTCCTAAGAAAGTAAAGATGCCAGGTAGACCCAAGAGGAAAAGAAATCCTGAAGAGGGAGAGAAAGGTTTTAAAAAGTCCCAATTAGATGGCACTTTAAAGCTATCTAGAGTGGGAGTGGCCCAATACACTTGTAGGTCATGTGGCCAAATTGGTCATAATGCAAGAAAGTGTCCAAACTATAGTGGGCCAAGTAATGTTAACAAGTGTAGTAAGTGTTCCCAACTAGGGCACACCAAGAAAAAATGCAAAGCTATTATTGAGGAAGGTGCTGCAAGGTTGCCACAAAATGAAGTCCAAGAAAGTGATCCAGGGTTGCCCCAAAATCAATTCTAGGAGGGTGTTGTAGGGGTGCCAGAAAATGAAGTTGCACAATCTGATGTTGTTGCTGGAACTACTTCAATGGTTGCTGAAAAGGTAATCTACTTTGCATTGCTTATATTGCAATTTAACCATCTCAGTTGCTAAGTTCAATTTGTTATTTATGTCTGTAGTTGGTCAAGAAGAAGAGGAAGCCTGTGAGGTGTAGTTGTTGTCTAAACTATGGCCACAACAGGTCTACTTGCCCTGTTCCTGGGTCACATGTGGACAGACATATTAGCATTTTTGACAAGCAAACCAAAAAGCTGGATTGACTGGATTTACCAACTGAAAACTGGATGAATAGAACCAGCATTTTGGTTGTTATTTTTGTTAAACTGGATGTTTAGAAGAACTAGGTTTTTGGTTGTTGTTAGGTAAGCTAGGATTGGAGTGTTGGTGATTTTGCCCATTTTTTTGCCCAACTCAAAACTGTAAACATTCTCTATTTTGTGGTTTTTGGTTATTATTTTGCCCAACTTCAAATGTAAACAAGTCCTATTTACTAATGAAACTTCTTATGGCCAGATTTTTGTACTATATGTTCTTCAAATTTTAGCAAATATCATTAAATTGATTTGGATATCAACAAAATATCTAACTACATAAACACTTGAATTTTATTACACCATAACAAGGTACATTGCTACATTTTCCAGATTTTTCAAGGATAACACTACATCTTCATCTTACAGTACAACAAACTGCAAATGAAAATTGCAAACAACCATGAACAAATTAGGGCAATACACATTGTCCTAACTTTTCTTTCAGCCCTGGCCAATTCTCCATCCATCTTCCTTATTCTTCTCATCAACCCTGGCATCACCGATCTACCTCTAGAACACAAAGGGGGATCTGCCCAAAAGAAAAAATCGCACTTCTTCTTGCCCTGCAATTCGATTTAGTTCATTAAATTTGAGATTAAATTTTTTTAAAAATCTTAAAAAGCTTCAACTTCAACATGAACTTACCTTCTTGTTCTCACATGTCATGAATCTCCTACCCGGATTCCAATCTGTCCAAGCAGTACGGATTTTCGTAGGTACAGGAATTGGGCATTCACAATGGGTCGGCATTTCACATCTCAAATTTGAATCACCATTGAACATGGAGCTCCAATTAGCGGACTCCGATTCACCAATATTCCTGGGTATATTGCCATTCCTTGATGCTTTTCTCATTTTGCCTTGTTTAAATGGGTCTGATTTTTTTGAAAAAAAAAAAGGAACCCCAGGAAGAAGAAGAAGGAGAAGAAAGAGTTTTGGCCATCTTTAAGGGTGAAAAATGGGGTTATAATGACGTTGAGATTTTATTCCAATACTACCCTTTCAATTTTCCTATTTTCCATTTATTTTTGGCTGGACTAACAGTTGACTTCACCTCAAATGGACGGAAGGACCATTTTAGCCAAACGCAAATTGTTTATGTTCCTAAAAACAAAAAAAACAAAAAACGGGGACCATTATCGCCAAACGCATATTGTTTGAGTACTTATTTCGCCAATTTCCCTTCATGAAATTATTTCAGATTTTTGTAATCTACAAATCTCTGCATTGTACAACTTTAGATGTTTTCATGGCTAATGCTTCATGGTAAAATATCTATGAAAGAAGCTTAGAACTGAGCAGGAAAACTCCAAAGCAACAAAAATAAACATTCTTGCAGACAAAGCTAAGCAAATCCTCATTCAAAGTGCCATTCTAATAATCAACATGGCTAGATTCAAACTCTTAAGATAAAGAAATATTAGAGCGTGTTTGGTAGGATAGAATGAAAAATGAATTAAATGGATTTTTCAACTTCTCTTTTCATTCCAGTGTTTGGTTGACCAATTGAAAGTGGAATAATCTTTCCACGGGAATGGTCATTACAGGAAAATGATCAGTGCACTCCAAAATTTATGAAATGACTTTTCTAGAAAAGTTAGAATATCAATTAATGAAAAGTACTAACTTCATTCCTTAATATAAGACTTTTAATTACATGTTATGAAAATTAAAATGTTTTTTTAATCAAAATATCAATATTACTCGTTTTAATAAAATTAATGATATACAAGTCATATTTAAGAGAATAATATTTGTATTTTAACTAACAAAGTATCTTGTTTTTTGCTTCCTTAATTTTCGCAACATCGTACTGAAAGTCTTATATTAGGGAATGGAGGGAGTAACCATTATACCCTTTGTATAATTATTATAGTGTTCAAATTAGAGAACAACCTGTTCAATTTCATTTTCTCCAGAAATAGTTTACTCTAGTGATAAAACTTTATATACAATAATTACTGAAATAATTTATTTATTTATTTTGATACTCTTTTCATTTTCTTTTAATATAAAATATAGTTATTTTTATACAATGTTTAACATTATATATTAATTATATTTGAATATTGAAATGTATGTTTGATGCGCTTCAGTGTACAAACCGGGGCAAAACTAATAAATGGTAATTACAGAGGTAAAGTTTTAACTGATTTTTATTGAAGGATGCAATATTTATAAGAAAATCTCACCAAAAAAATTCTTATAAAAAAATTTCCATTAAAGAAAATGTTGGGGTAGTCGCCCCCAACTTGAATCCGCCACTGTGTGCAAATATAATTTTTTTTCCAAGTGAAATTTATACATTGTGCAATTAATTGGTTGTATCGCCAACATAAGTTAAAGAGTTTTTATGTCATATTGTCACACCCAGTCTCCGGAGTGATGACATGACAGTGCATCATTGGTTAATGAAGCACTAAAGCCACAGTCAGAGATTACTAAATCAGGAAGTTCAATATATAAGTTCCATAAATAGTTAAAAGTACACTAGTGGAAGCATATTACTGAAAGGGAAATTAAATTCTAAGTGATTACATCTGATAAAGGAAACTACAAGTTCCAAAAGAAATAACTATAAATGGAAAATCAGTGTTTATAGTCTAGCAGCTTAGGATCACTCTTAGTAATCCTCATCCCAGGTTCCATCACCATAGTACTGGTCCTCACCTAAATCATCTACAAAACAATAGCGTATGGACTGAGCTCCGGTGCTCAGCAGGGACCCAAAATAATAATAATAATATATTGAAAGACAGAACAGAAACAGAAACAGAGACAACATAAACAGTATAGATATATGCAATATATTCCCGTTTACCAAAATACCCCTTTGGAAATGTATGCAGACGACTCAACCCAAGTTCCACAGAACTCAGTGCAGGACAGTACAATACAATACAGAACAGATCAGAGGATACATAACAGAATAGAAAGTAAACTGCACAGCCGCGAACGAATGCTTCGTCCGCGGTATCGTCCGCAGCAAGACAGTAGCTACTGTCTTCGTGCGGACGAATGCGAGGACGATTGGTTCGTCCGCGACCTGCGAACTTCAGAAAAATGAGATGAAAATTGGTACCAAAATATTCCCAACCCAAAAGTGACCAAATAGACCCAAACAAAACAACAAGTAATGACCAAAGCACGAATGAACACGTAGAATGCAACAATTAAGCTATTAACCACATTTTTCGCGCCTAAACGATTCCATAACCAAGTATACGGCAAGCACCACGCGTTGCCCATCCGATACACCCAATTACAGCCCCGCCTAGATACATAGAACACCGCTAACGCTATGACACACAATCCCACCACATGAGTTTACTCGTCTAGACACTCATACTCAATAATAACGATAGTGGTCCCAGTTAGTACTGTCAAAACAAGGTATGCCCGCCCACCCCGCCCCGCCCCCGTTATGGGCATGCCTTAAAAGGGGATGGGCGGGCATGCCCGCCGAATGCCCGTGGGTAACTGGGCATGCCCGCAACCCTTATTATTAATTTTGAAAAAAATAGATGAAATCTGAAAAATCAACAAAATACAATTCTTTCTCACTCATTCACAGTTTACCGTCCTATAGAGGGGAAATAAAAATCTAAAATAGTTCAAAAACAATAAAATCAAATTCCTCAATATCCAAAATAGTTATAAAAAAAAAATCAAATCGAAAATCTCAATTTCAAAATAATTCAAGATCAACTGTCCAAAATTAACAAACATATTAATTACTGAAGTCAAAGGAACAAAAAATAGATATCCTCCATCTATTGATCTAGATCATGAACACTAGAAGTATTATTTGAATCCATTTTAAATCATGTTGATTCCTCCTCATCATCTTCACATATAAAAAACACACCTCAAGAAGTGATAACATTATAAATGGTAAATGATAAATGATAAATGATAAATGATAAATGATAAGTTAAAACATAATTTAGTTACCTTCAGAGATGAAATCGTGAATCCAATTGCGTACACATATTTGAGTTTGTACATTTCTAGGGAAAAGATGACTCGATATTTGGTAAGAACGCATGCAAGAAGATAATGGAGATATATTACTCTTGTTCAGTTTGAAAAAGACTGAAGAGCCTTATTAATCCATATCCAAAATTAATAATAAAAAAAACGAAGCGGACATGCCCGGTTGCAACCCGCCCATACCCGCATGGCCCGTTACCCGCACGGGTATGCCTCATTGATACCCGTATTTAAATGGGCATGAAATTCATAGCCCTATACCCGCCCATTAATCTCACGGGACGGGCATGCCCGTGGGCATATGCCCATTTTGACAGCTCTAGTCCCAGTTATCAACCAAACTAGGACGGTTCAGTATCAAACGTGGGTTCAGATTTCCCCCCAAACGACAAGACTCGGGGTTTAAGGATCCATCCATTTACATTGTATCATCATTCCCCCACGGGAAACTCCACAAAACCACTACCGTACCTGATAATTTGCTCCATCAAGTGCAGGCCCCGAACAGAACAGAATAGAAGACCTCTTGGGTCACAGAACAGATCAGGACAAAAGGCGGACAGATCCTGCTAACTACTTGTTCCTAGACAAAGCTCAATAGGAAGCGACGACTTGGTCGACCAAATCAATTAGGACTACAACAATGACTCCAATTAAGACAACCTCAAATAAGACCTACGAGACAATTACAAAAAGGACTCCATCAGTCCACAGAACAGTACAGTATAGAAACATTTTATGTGAATTTTGCAATTAATGAAAGCGATTGAAAATCAGATTACCCAACATGCTTTAATTCATCAATCGAAGACGGAAACGATAAACATATGATAATACCAAACATGGAATTAAAGATTACTCCAGCAGTACCCATCAGTATTCGGTATTTTAGAATAGAAATTGACAAAGGAAAAAGGGGTCCATATTGTTACAGAGATAAAAACAAGGAAAAGAAGACCAGAAATTAGTGATGGCGATAACTCACGGTTTGGTACTCGAATTGTATTCCATCTGCGTTGCCTCATAGCCTTCGTGATTACATTCGATTCAGCGTATCCCGCGATGGAAACTTACATCTTGAACCCCTTCAATTGTCTTCTCCAAGTTGCAGACAATTTTTCTCTCTTCACTCTCAATTCAAAAGATCGATGTTTTATGTTTCTGATGTTTTTAATCGTAACTGAAACCCCAACCCCATGATCCCTCAAGATAGGAGGTTTAAGTTTAGTCTAATTACAATTTATGTCCCTCTCCTTATATTATTTACTCTCATGTCTCCACACACCAAAATTACATGTAACATAAGTAACACATGGAAATTGTCATCTAGCACTTAGCATTTAATATGGCATTAATTATAAATCAATTAATTATGCAATTAAATCAAATAATCACATAAATCAAATTGGGAAAAAAATCCCGGATATCACACATATTATATTGAATCACATTTCATTCTAACATTCAATAATAGTTTTCCAAAACACATGGAAATGAATCGTTATTCCATTCTGGTTTTGTCTTCCGATCAATAGAATGGAAAGAGGATTTCAAAAATATTCTGGAAAGAGATTCCATTCTATTCAATTTTAGTGTACCAAACGTGCCGTTAGGGGAGTAAGAGTCTGAATTCATAAGGAGTCGTTAATCACTTATTTCCCCAAATACCATTCTCGAGTTCTATCACTAATTTCCATCACATGCATTGTTTAAGTAACTTCCTCCCTTTAAGAATATTCTACAAGAATATAGACCTCAAAAGTACGTAGTATTTAGCTTAAAGCACCCTCGAGTGTTCATTACTTGATTCAAATAAAAATATTCTGAACCAAATTTAAAGATTTGGTTATATTTTTTCAAATTTAGATTATAAAGTATTTAAAAATATTCGCGATGATATTTTTGGCAAATTAATAAATTTATGGATTGCGCCATAAATTTATTAATTTGCCAAAAATATCATCACACAAATGGATGCTACATAGAAATATTCTCCATAAAAGTTTTAGTTAGAAACAAAAAATTTTAAAATAGGTTAAGAGTGAATTATTCGCCAATTTAGTTCAAAAGTATTTGTGAATGATCA
The DNA here is from genome assembly GCA_026122235.1 of Vinca minor. NCBI lineage: Eukaryota > Viridiplantae > Streptophyta > Magnoliopsida > Gentianales > Apocynaceae > Vinca > Vinca minor. The sequence continues at coordinate 10,752,044 of JAOCZM010000011.1, read as the reverse complement.
CTTTTGTCTTTTTATTCCTTCTTAGAATGCATTATAGATTATGTCCTTTTGTCAAATAAGTGATTTTTCACGCTGAAATCATCACGCCTTGTGAAGACGGTAATAAAGGTAAAATAGGACAATCCATTTTTATTAGGAACACGATTTGAATAAGTGTCATTTCTTCAAGAAAAAGCTAAGCCTTAAATCTCTCATTTGACAAATGAAATTTTGTTTAGTACTCCTTCCATCCAAAATAAGGATAACATTTCAATTTTTCAAATAGATTAAGAAATTCATAAAAACAATAAGAATCAAAGCCAAAAGACTAATATATCCTCATTAACTATTTTTTGGAAATTGAAATTGTGGTTATAAAGAAAAGTAAGAAGAGGGTAAAAATAGAAAAAAGTTCATTAAATATTCATGGGAAAACAGCCCCATTCGTCCCCCAACTTATTTCTATTGCCCTCGAGAATCCTTATTTAATTTTTTCAGCATAAAGAATCCTTAAACAATTTACGTTCAGCCTATAGAATCCTAACCACCCATTTTGCGGTGGTTTCCGGTGACTTAACCATGTGCAACGCACATGCTCTAAAAAAACAAGGGCAAAATGGTCTAATTACTATGTAGCCTAAAGACAATTTTAAAAATAAATAAAAAATAAAACCCACTTTCTTCTCCAATCCACCACCGCTCCCAATCCCGTCACCGACCACCAGCACCATTTTACCTCATCTGCCCAGAAAATTGAGCTCCAAATTTACCAAACAGATACACACAAAATCATACACAAAATTGTAGATTTCACAAACAGATACACAAAATCATACAGAAAATTTAGTTATTTTTAATTTAATTTGAGCTTGCCATAGAGCCAAGCAAGCCGAGCTTCTTGAGAAATATTATATTACAGTTGTTTTTATTCCACGTATTCATTCTCGGCGTTCGATTTACATCGTCTTCTTCGGCAATTATAGCAATCGGTGAAAGATCATCGGCTCCGACATAGCCATCTAAGCTTCCTGATCTGTGGGCCACTAAAGATTTCCAGAAATCAGCTCAATTTTACTCTTCTGTGTTTCAAGATATGATATCTGAGGGATTCTTGAGCCCTAAATCGAAGGCTTTATGTGTCAAAACCCCGATGGGGCCTGATAGCACCATCAAACGGTTACAGTGATGGAGAAATGCGGCGGCGGCAGACAATTTTCACTTCGATTTTCACTTCGCATTGACAATTTTCACTCCATCAACCCCAATTTCACCATTACCCAAATTGAAATGTGAGAATTTTTGGAGGAAAATTATGAACCCTAAACCTAATTATTGTGAAGAAAGAGGGAGAATTTTATATTTTTTTTCTGAAGAACATGATGTAAGAGTAAGGGAAGGGGGCTTTGTTTACAAGGGAGAAAATGAGTGACCGAGGGGGGGCTGCGGGGTAGTGGTTGGGGTGGGGGAGGAGAGTTGGGGCGGTGGTGGAGGTGACTTTTTGGTGGTGTCTTCAGGAGGGGAACGGGGGGAATTGCAGAGAGGGGTGGGTGGTGGGTAGGGGAAGAAGAAGACAATTTTTTAATTTTAAATATGAAATGACAATTTTGCCCTTGTTTTTTAGTGCGTGTGCGGTGCACATGCCTAAAGTCGCCGGAAACCACCGCAAAATGGGTGGTTAGGATTCTACAGGCTGAACATAAATTGTTTAAGGATTCTTTATGCTGAAAAAATTAAATAAGGATTCTCGAGGGCAATAGAAATAAGTTGGGGGACGAGTGTGGCTGTTTTCCCAATATTCATTGATAATACAAATGTTAACTTTATTTTTGAAAAAAATTGAAGTCCAAATATAAAAGAGTATTGCTAAATGGTGAATAATTGGGTGAATCCCTTATACCAACAGGGGTGAATAGTGTTTAATTTGGATTTTTAGCCAATTTTGCTTAGCTCTTTATCATTTCCCATATTAAAATTATGGAAAATGATTAACTCCTCAAAAATACCGGGTAGAAACCCTAAATTCCCAAATTGAGCATAACAAATGACTATCATACCCTTTTGGGATTTTTTAAGATTAAATTTAGTTTTCATTTATTTTTAAAGGCTCTACTCTACCTATACCTATACTACCTATTCTACTACATCATTCAATATCAAAAAAATATTTATCACTCCCTTCTTCCAACTTCAATCTCTGCAAATTCTAAAGGAGTTGCCCAGATTTTTTTTCCTGCAACTCCGATGAACAATACAGCTCCGGTGATCAGTATTTTTTTTTTTACTTTTGCTTTTATAAAATTTCGTTGCAAATATATTGAGTTTTTGCCCACTTCAATTTTTTTTTTAAAAAAAATAACTATAATATGTGACCTTGGGTAATTCACTCTCAGCCTCTAAGTTTTAGGTCATTTGTGTTGAATAGTAACTCCATTTGTCTTGGAGAAGATGATGAACAGTAACTCCACTTGGCTTGAATTTGTGTTGTAGGGGACGTTGGGACTTTTGAGTTGTTAGATCTAGTGGCGGAATATTAATTGTTTTGCACCGGGCGAAACCATTACGGGCCGTCGGATCTAAAATCTAACGACTAGAGATCATTTAGTTTAACACCTTCTTTATAATATTTATTGAGACCCAAATGATCTCAGACGTCAAATTTTTTATCCGACGACCTCTAAATGATTTGAATGACTTATACTATTAATGAACTTAGATAATATATAAAATTATATTAAAAAAATTAATTAATAGTATAAGTCATTCAAATCTTACTTACACTAATTATAATTTTATATTAATAAGTAATCTAATAATTATTATAATATTTAGATTCGTTATTTCTTTAACATGTGTTATATGCTAACAAGTAATTGAATCTACATAATGTTTAATTAACTCTATGAGTGACTATGTGTTACTTCGTGTTCTAACAAAAACTAAGCTACATAATGTTATAGTATTGATAATCATTGTTATGGTGTTGTGATTCGTTCTTCATTTCCCAAAGGTTATATATTAACGAGTAATCTAATCATAATAGGTGTTTAAGTAACTCTACAATACTTACTATATTGAGGATCATTGTTTCTATTGCATATATTTGTTTTCCATGTTAACCGGTGTTTTATAAGTCATTGTGTTATAACAAACACAAATTCTAATTATATATTAACAAGTAATCTAATCATTGTTATAGTATTTAGTGTTATTAATTTCATACCATATAATGTTTTACACTAAGTGTTATAATACTTAGTGTTCTAACAAACAATATTTTTAATTTGGCTACAAAATAAAAAAATTTGGGCAAATTTATAAATTTAAAAAAATACCTCAGAATAAATGGTTCAATTTATACATTATAAAAATTGTTGCCGGGGTCAATTTGTTAAACAAAATAAATTTGGGATCAAAATAATATTTTATAGGGACTTTAGGGTAATCAATTCACAACCCTATAGGGACTTAGGGTAAGCAGTTAACAAAAAATATAGAGATTTTACGTACAATTGATGAATAAATATGTACTGAAATTGTGATAGTGACATTTGAGGGTAAGAAATCGTGAAAAGAAGAAACAAAAATGATGGAAAATGCCAATCTGGCTACAATGCGTAACACCAAATGTTTCGCACTGTGCAAAATATTTGGTGGCCGTAGGATCAAGAAACTGACGGCAGAGATCACTGAGTCTCAATATTTATATGAAAAAGTGTAAAGACAAATAATCTCAGCCGTCCGATTCTTGATCTGACAACCACCAAATATTTTCGCATGGTGCAAAATATTTGGTGTTCTGCGCTATAACCAGGTTTGAAAATGTAGATGAGCATAATTAATGCACCTACTTTTTCAGAGAGAACATAACTTTTATTTGAAAAAGTTATCTAGAAGTATTCAATGTCCTTTTGCAAGAGATACATGGATGCTTCACCCTCGAGGTCAGTTATGGCTTTCTCTATCTCATATTTGCATTAAGAGCATTTTGCAATTCATTTTGGAAAAGGAAGAAGTGCATGTGCAATGTGTTTTTCTTACAATTGCTTGGCATATTTGGAAAGCTAGATGTGGATATTTTTTTGAAAGAACTACCCCTTCCCCGTCTGCAATCATTAGTTCAGCCTCGGCATTATCAGACGAATTTCTTGCACTACGACATTCCTTTGCAGAACCAGTCTCGTACCTATTTTTTCTGCTCATTGACACCCGCCCTCTGCTGGAAAGTTAAAAATGAACGTTGATGGATCATGGTCTGATTCTGGAGCGGCGTGGGGTGGATTATTACGAGATCACTTGGGCCAAATTCTTGTCGCATGGGCAAGTTCATCTCCGTTTGGTATCCTCTCTCCCTTGCACGCTGAAATTATGGCAGTCTATGAAGGATTGCGAATTTTAAAAGTTGCTCAACTACATTATTTTGAGGTTGAGAGTGATAGCATGGAATGTATCCGAAAACTTGGCTCTATGGTGATTGATCTCTCTCCCTTGGGTCACGTTTTCACATCTACTAGGATGTTATTACACAATATTAATTATTCTGCTTTATCCTTTGTTAAGAGGTCGGGAAATGTCCCGACTCATCTTTTAGCTAGAACAGGCTACCGTTTTGGTAATTTCATCTGGTGGCATTCGTTTCCACATGATGTAACACTCGCCTGCTTGGCGGATTTGCAATGAATACATTTTCGTTTCAAAAAAAATGTATAGAATAGGCTCCTTTATAGACTAGAATTTTCAATTTTTTTTTTTAAAAACAAATTGATAGCCAGACCATCCGCTATTGTTGTAAGGACTCCTCAGCTCATCTGTAAATACAATTTACTTGGCTTCAAAGAAAAAGAATTACACATGCTGCAATTATTAGATGCATGTGAAACCTAAGACCAAAAAACTACCAAAAACTTGACACTAGTATCATTTATGTTAAGTCGTTTTTTGGGTTATTTTTCCGATTACCTTTCTTACTCATCCTTGCCTGACATATTTAACCCCCATTTTTTTTTATAGTTTTTAATAGTAATTTTCGGCAACTTTAATACAATGTTAATGAAATTAGTAGTATGTTGTTCATGTTGAACATGAGAGAAATCATTGTTCTTAGAAAAATGGAAAATTTTAAATTGATGAAAAGTAATTTCCGACCACACTTTAAAAATCTGTCGAAAATTAACAATATTTTGATCATTGTGCAGTTTGCAGATGAAGAACACATATTTTTGAAGATGAATTTTTTGTTTTTTTTTAAAAAATTCTATGCTGCATTTAATTGTTGGCTTGATTTTTTATTTTTGATTTTTTTTTGAAAAAGGGAAGGGCATTTACTATTGCAAAGGGCATAATTGTCCGAAAAAATATTTGAGTTGATTTGTATCCGATTATTTTGAGAAGCCTAGCAAGGTTCTAAAATTATTTAGAGATGCAGGGAGTATATATCGAACAAAATTATTCAGCGCTAGAATTTTTTTTAAGGTTCTTGTTAGGCTACTAGAATTATTGGCTAATACATTGACTAAAATATTTTTCGGACCTTTTTGCCCTTATAATTGGGTGAATCCCTTATATCAGGAGGGGGTAAGATAGTCATTTAACACCCTCAATTTGGGGTATAGGTTTCTATCCCAAAATTCTAGTAGTAAAGCATTTTCCTTAAAACTAAAATGGGCAAACAGAGTCCTGCCTCCAAACAAAAATTCCCAAATTGGGAGAGGCAATTAAAACTAGGTTAAAAAAAACCCGATCAGACCAAGCTTTTCAAAAGTCAAAACCATATATGAATTTCTGCAATCTGCAAGTTTTCTGTTCATTTCCTTTATTGAAAAAGGCAAAAATGGATTCTCCATTAACAATCCTACAGGGTGCGCAATGTTTCTGTCTATCCATGGCGTCCCTCAGTCAGAGAATACATCATTCGACACTGAAAAACCTAGTCCATTTGGTAAGGTAATTGATATTCTGTTGGCTTGATTATTTTTGCCATCAAGAATTATTATCATATGCTGCATCGTTCAAACAATAAGTCTTTTATTGAATTAAGTTGAGTTTATTACTAAGATGTATACGGATAGTAGCAGATACAGAACTCACATTTCACTTGTTAAGAAAAAAAAAATGATAATAATAGAGGTCTTATGTTATGAGTAATTAATGCGGGGAGAGGGGTAGCCCTTCGATTCATATCAAAGTTATGAGGTTTTAGAAGAAAATCCAATAGGAAAACCCTAGAAGAACACGAAGCCAAACACTATTTCATATTGATGTCAAGGATATAAACTGTCTTTACAATTCTGAATAACTTAGTTATATAGAGTATAGACTAATGCTAGTATCCTAACCTATTAAAGACTCTTGTTTCTTAAGAGAGTCGCTAATATGGAAACTAAAATATGCGTGAGTAGTAATAGAATTATTGGTTCCTGAAGTTACTGTGGCATGAGTAGTAACTTCCTAAAAAGACTTACCCTTAATCTGTCCTGCATTAGTAATTTAGCATTTTGACTAAATGATTTGTTATGGCCTTGTTCATTAATGTTACGTAGGATCTAGCATATTTGAGGGCTATGCATAATAAACAGTTTCTAATGAACAATTCTTTATTTCATTTTGGAGATGTGCTGTATAAACCGTTCATTTCCACGTAATGGAGTGACTGAGCATTTTCACCTAGAATGAGATGAAAATACAAAATCTACTTGTGCAGCCACGTTAAGTAAGAAATTCAGGCTATAGAACTATCTTTATGAAGTTAGATTTCTATCTTTTTAAACATGTATACTATGAAAAAGCCATGCCAGGTAGTGTTAGGAAATAAACTACAATAATGGGAGAGAAACAAGATCGAGATATGAGGAGTTAAGGTTACATAAGTTGGCTATTTATAATAAGTGACGCAACCCTAATTATAATTTTACGTGGACGGCCCACGAACAGGGAAAACCCCAAAAAATTTGGCTCGAGATTGGATCGCCTTAGAGAGAGAGAGAGTTGTTTTACAAATTACAATATAAGTCGCTTTACAACTTTCAATAAGTATTTATTACCAGTTATTGGACTAGAAAGGACGAAGGGAAATAGTTCAAATTGCTCATTTACCATATGCACCCTCTGTTTCATAATATAAGTCGTTTTAGAGGAAGAAAGTTGTTTTATTATATAAGTCGCTTTACAACTTTCGATAAGTATTTATTATGTTTTTTTTTCCAATTCTATCCCCCTCTCTTCTTTGTTATTTCCCTTTCTCTCTATCCATCTCTCCCTATTTATTAAGGGTGTATTTTGTTATAAATGTTTCATTGTCTTCATAACCCTTAATCCTTGCGCAAGGGGCTAAAACAACTTGTATTACGCAATGTAGGGATGATATTTTAAGCTTCCCCTTGTGAGTTGATCTGGTTGAAGCAATTACTTACTGAGTTGAAGTTTTGCGACATATCTCCCATGGAGTTAGTGTGTGACAATCAAGCTGCTTTATATATTGTTTCTAATTCTGTTTTTCATGAGAGAACTAAACACATCGAAATTGATTGTCACTTTGTCCGAGAAAAGTTAATCTCAAAGGATATTGTCACGTCATTTCTTGGTACCAACGATCATTTTGCTGATCTACTTACTAAATCTCTAAGAGGGCAAAGAGTGGACTACTTATGCAACAAGCTTGGAGCCTACGGTTTGTATGCTCCAGCTTGACGGGGAGTGTTAATTGATGAATTGATTTTCATTATGATTGATTGATTGTATCTTGTATTGTTTCTCTTATTTATTGTATACCTTAATTAGTGAGATTTAGTAAATAGTGGGATTCTCATAATTATAGGATCATTATAAATATGATAATTGGTATACTATAAATATACAAGAGATGAGAGCTTTTTCTCTCACTCAAACATTCTCAATTCTGCCTTTATTCTCATTTCTCTCTCTAGTTTTCTATTCTACAAGTTTTAATACAGAGCAGGACTTAAATGGTGGAACTTGCTGCAAGTGTTATGAATAAGACTTGCATTTATTGAAGTTGTAGTCCTTCTAGCTACATTGTGCTTTTACTCTATGCTCCATCATCTGAAGATTAGATATGCTACAACAGTATATTTCTTTTGTTCTTCGTCTTAGTTGGGTCACGAAATGGTTATGATCTCACCACCAGTAACATTTTTATTCCTCAGTATATGCTGGATTGCAGAAACCACTTCCTACATTACAAAAAGAAAAGATACATTTTAAATTGTGTCACCTTAAAGCCAACATATCCTATTTTTTAAAAATGCACTGAAACTTCATGTTAACTCCAAAGTCTGATTTCTAGTTACACTGCAAGCATTATCACCTCAATCCAAGAGCTGCTATATAAGGATGCATGGTCATGGCACTTATGATTGTCTTCTTTCTAGCATGTGTAATGAGCTCTGAGCATCTAATTATAGCATTAAAGTTTCTATTGAATTGTTGCACTCATTGTTCGTGTAGGGGTACGTGGTCAAGGTTTCTCATAAGAGCTGCTGCCACATAGAAAAGAAGCTATGGGCATCTTTGAGCAGTTGATTCGCAGCTTGCCTTTGCCCTAAAGATGGTAAGTCTTCTTGTTTCATGAACAAACCTTAAACTTCTTAGGATGACACCACAAAGTACACGATAGGAATACATTGCAAGATAAATTACCTTTAGATATAGAACTGATAAGAAAGGCATTAAAATGGGTTTTTCTTGCTGAACCTATTTGTCAAATTCTATCTTTTGCTAGGCTTTTTTTTCGGTTCACTTGTACCAAATGTGCGTGTCTTGGTGGCCTGCACGGAGTTTTTAATTTAGAAGCTTTTGATTATTACCTAATATTGGATTAAACATTTCTGTGAAACTAGAAATTTTTGGACACCCTTCATTGCCCTTTAGATATAGAACTGATAAGAAAGGCATTAAAATGGGTTTTTCTTGCTGAACCAATTTGTCAAATTCTATCTTTTGCTAGGCTTTTTTTTCGGTTCACTTGTACCAAATGTGCGTGTCTTGGTGGCCTGCACGGAGTTTTTAATTTAGAAGCTTTTGATTATTACCTAATATTGGATTAAACATTTCTGTGAAACTAGAAATTTTTGGACACCCTTCATTGCAAACTGCCGTTACTCTGATTAGTAAAATTGGAAAAGTAAGATACTCCATGCCACATGCAATGTATATAAAGTTTTTTCTGTAATAAATGCTACGGTGGATGTATAAGTCCCTTGGTTTGCCGATGTCCCCACTTGGGTTTTCCCCAGTGTTATCAATAGCGGCGATATAGCGGGCTAGCGGTGCGGAGCGGCCCTATTGTCTCTATAGACACCTCCATAGCGTCGTGGGGCTAAAATAGCGCGAATAGCGCTGCTATTTGGATAAGAGCTAAAAACCCATTTTTGCCCTTACAATTGTAAAAAACTTGTGGGTAGATTGGGGATTTCCAACAAAAAAAACCCTAAACCTTAGGAGTATCTTCAAACTTCAACAGCTCTCCCCCCAAAACAAAACAGACGTATCTTCTCCAAAAAAAGAGCCTCTTCCTCGAAAAACCAAAACCCCTGCTCCGACCTCCTTCTCAACTCCATCTCATCTTTAACCATCCAACTCCATTCTTCGGCGACCCAAACATCGGCGACTTTGGTTATTTTTTTTTCTTATTTTGGATTTAATGATTTTGGTTATGAATTTTATTTCCTTGTTGTCTTGAATATTTTTTATTTATTTTTATAGAATTTTACCGTTATAGTGTTTTCGTGGTCGTATCCGGGATTGATAACCCTGGTTTTTCCTGATTTCATTTGATTTATTCCTACCGATAGGTAGGCTTCATGAGTCATGAGTTTATCCGCTTTTTCTTTCGCAAATTTTTTTCTTAGTTATTTTTCTCGATTTCTCAACTTTGGTTGATATCAATCATTCATGTAGAATGCATTTTCATTTTTTTTGTTTGTTTTTCTAACTAACTGTTCAGACATCTGCTTCTCATTCTGAAGATGAACAAGTCAATGCTGGGAATGAATGTCGGAGGAGGAGGTATATTTTTTTCAATAGAGTAATAAATCTGTTAGTTACACACTTGCCCTCTACTCCACCAGCTTAAGATTTTTGATAAGGTATTCACTGATATAAAAATAGGGAGGTTGTTTTCAAATCCTGTTGCCGCTCATTAATAGAACTCTGTTAATCGTGAAATGTGCACTTGTTAGTCTGGTCAGCAGAATATGTGTCTACCTCACACGTGAGAGCATGTTAAATTCATTAAATACAATCCTTTTTGGTAGCTCAAGCTTTGGGATAAGGTGGTCATTTCACATCATCACATTGCTGGTTGCAATTTCAGCAATTTAGCGGGATCACCATTGATCTATATTTAGCACCGCATGTATGCATAGTCACATAATTCGGTCAATCTGCTATTGAATCCCAAACTCCGTTCGGTGTACTGAATCGCCGGACGATTCGCTCCGGGAACCGCCAAAAAAGTCGTTCCGGGCGAACTGAAATTGTTATGTTGCCGAAGGAGTGCGGTAGGAAGTATAATTGAAATGATATGAAAAGGGAAAAGAATAATGAAATGGAAGAGAAGAAATTGGTAGGAGGAAGAAGAGAGGCTGACAGGAAGGAGGAGAGAAAGGTATAAGAAAGAGAAGGGACTAGGGTGGGGTTTTACATCTTTGTCTATGTTTCAGTGGGCTGGGATAGTGGGTTGGGCCAGCACACTTTCATGTTACCTTTATCACAATAATCTTTTGCCAATAACCTATCATAAATTATAATAATATGACTTGGACTTATGATAACCACTACTTAATATAATGAAAAAAGACATATTTTTTATGGTACCAGGTAACATCACTTACATGAAAAAATATATAATTATTCTATTGAAATTCTAAATCATCTTTCTAAATACATGAGTATACCCCCAACGTACCGGGTTCATCTAAATTAAGCGAATTCCGTACCGGAGCGTACCCGTATTCCGAATCGTATTCCGTACCATGTAACTATGCATGTATGCATTCAAAGGCTCTTTTTTATTGTTTGAATATCTTTTAACATAGACTAGAATGCATATAATAGCTAGAAATTGATTACAGTGAATAGAATGCTAAATTAACCCTTTTTGATATTTACAAAAGCAACCTTTTTTTTACCACCTATCATGTTTAAAAATCATCGTAATCTGCTGCTGCAGTAGATGGTGAAAGAGACATTCTCTTCACTGGAGCATGATCTTCAGCTGTTGCCATCTTGTTCATACTTCTGCTCTTATCTTTATGTTTTGCTAATATAAGTTTTACTTTTCTTTTTTCATCTAGACTTTCTGATGAGAATTAAAGATGTTTACTTATTGTTCTAATTATGTATCATTGCTATCTAGTATGTTGATGATTGTGTAGTTATGGCAAGTTTGATTTGACATTATGAAGTTATGAAACTTTTTGCTCATAACAAATTTGAAAACATTCGACTAACCCTTGGTGCAGAAGCTTATTATATTTATCTCTTTTCTTTCTGATTATTAACACTGATTTTCTTTCTGATTATTAACACTGATTTGTTTAGGTTCCACTCAGCGACGGACGCAGGTAGGCGCCACCCCACTGAATTTTTTTTTAAAGTATATATGATATATTTTACTCAATTTAGATAATAAATGACCCCACACAAAAAATTTAATGACCCCACTAATAAATTCTCAAAATTTTGATCAAACAGATAAGAATCCGTGGTGTTAACCATTCTTATTGTTTCTAGAAGATATTTAACAAGCAGCTTTAAATATTGTAAAGATTTAAAAATACTTTTTGTTTCTAATCTTTTAGAAGACATTTAACAAGTTGCTCTCAATAAAAAATAGTCTAGTCTCTCAGCTCTCAAGTCTCAATTCCTTCCCGCTTCGCGGGATATTTTAACAAGTTGCTTTCAATAAAAAATAGTCTTGTCTCTCAGCTCTCAAGTCTCAATTCCTTCCCGCTTCGCGGGATATTTAACAAGTTGCTCTCAACTTGGGGAGGGGGTGCGAACTTGATAAAATACTCCAAATTACATATAAAATTTACTAAAATTTACCATATCTAGTAGTATTTTTAAAATTTTCGGGCACCCCTAAAATCGTCCCTGACCCCACTGATCTCAAGTCCTGGATCCGTCACTGGTTCCACTGAAGTTCAGTGTGGAGGCTTGGCCATCCAAACTGTGCAAACTGCATTGGATGATGTAAGTCAACCTATGGAACTGGTAAGAGCAGAACTTATTCATGCTTCACTGGCATTTATAGAGAAGTGGCGTCAATTTGATTCCTCATGCTAAAAGGATTCTTCTAAGATGATGATCTGAAATAATTTGAACTATTCTAAATCTGTTTCAGGTTGAAGTAAGTTCTAAGGAGAACTTGGAAAATGATGAAATCTCAGGCATAACTAAACTTCGGAGTTCGAAAAGGAAAACCGGAACCCCGAGAAGGATGGAACATAGGCGCTCAAGCAGGAAATGCAAGCAGGTAACTTGAGCTTAGCATCTTTGAACAAGTACTTGATTGCCTTTTAAGACAACAAGAGAAGTAAACTTCTATTTTTGCTTAAAGGTTTTGTGGTCAACTTGGTAAAATGCATTAAGTGTGACCTAGAAATCCATTCTGAATTCTCATTTAGAGAAGTACATGACCTTGTAGAAGATCAGTAATGCTACCTGACAGAGATTTTATTAGGATGTTTTTCTAGTTACCTTGGATGTTTGAGTGTCATTTGTGTTAAATGCCATAATACAAAATGCCGCTTCTATATCTTAAAATACATAATGCCACTTCTCTAAGATGTAAAAACTTAGATGGAAGAGAACGAAACCATAGGAAATTCTGCATATTTCGAAGAAGCATTCAACCATGGCAGCAGCCCAAGAGAAGGGGAAAAAGAAGTTGAATATAAACTGTGAAACTGCCATTCTCTCTATTCTATTTGCATTCTTCACCGAGTGTTACTAAGATTTGTCAGTTTTCAGCAATGAGATACGTAAAAGTAATTGGATATGGGATCGGGACCGCACCTGTTGGCAACAGTTTGCGGCCCGGATTTTATTCCATAAGTGATTCCACCACATGACGTAGATACAACAATTGAAACATGTTTTTTTTTCTCATTTTTTTTTCATTCATACACTAATTGATGTACTTGTTCCAATACAAGGTGTAGTGGTGTACTAGAACGCTGTCCGGTGTACCAACAGTCTGCAATGGTAGGAATCCCAACCATTGGGGCCTGTTCCCATGGGATATGAGGCCACCTGTATAAGTGAACAAGTGTAACTAATATGAAACCATTTTCTCTTTTTCTTTTAAATGTCTTGAAAATAAGAGTACTAAAAGTAATCTATTTTAGATAGTGTATGCAACTTGTTTTGAGTATTAATTAAGGGACTCGTGATTTAATTGTCTAGAATGATGAAATTCTCGTATGAAAGTGTAGCAAGTTCCTTGAATAAATTACTCTTGTGCCGGTATATGAACCTTATTGATTTTTGTTTGTATAACTTGTCATATGCATCACCATACGTGCATCAAACTTGTACATATGTGTTGCAGAGAAAATCGCTCATCTCATGACTACATAATACACTTGTGCTTTGTAGCTTATGTACATTATTATCGAAGAAACAACAGATGAGGACGAGTACGAGTACCAGGAAGATGAGCCTAATTACCCTCTTCCACCCATAATCCAAGTACCATGGTAAATAAAATCTGCTGATTTTGTTCTTTCTCAGTTTTAAACTCATGTGGCTTAGAGATGACTATGAATTCTGTATTTTAGGGCTGATGGGGTAGATGAGGAGATTGCAGAGGGAGTTCCAATGAAAGGGCTTATGGCTCCTCGTGGGAAGGGGTGCACTAAAAGAAATTTGTTTTCTCAGAGGATTTGTGCTAAGGTTGGTGTTTCTCGACTTTCATGCCTATAATTTTTTCATATATGAAAATATTATTTAATTTTGAGTCATGGATTCTGTTTTGTCTTGTACAGACAGCTTCCGGTGAATCAAAATGATGAGGGGACTGAGAAACAATAATGAGTTGCGTTATTTTGTCTCTTATTTCCTTTGCTTCTAGACTTTTTGAACAAAAAGCCTTTGCAGTGTTATTTCCTCATGTGGCTTTCATAATCGAATTGTGTGTTGTTGAAGAACTTCCATTGAACTCCTGTAGTTTTGGGAGAGCTGTTTAGTCTCTTTGGTATTGTGTAACTCCTTCAATTTGGTTATTTATTTTGCAATCTTTTCTTTTTGTCTCCTTTCTCTGCCTTAAATAGGCTAGGTACTTTGCATGTCCACTACTTTGATTCACCCCGAACGAATAATGAACTTTCGTCGAGTTCTGGTGCAGACAGCTTTATAGGTTAGCATCCACAAGGGCAACCTAGTTGGTTCGAGGGTGGTAGATTGTGTATAAGGGCGCAGGTTCAAATCTTGGCAGTCGCAGTGTGGAAGTTTCAACCCTCCAATGTGGGGGGTGGCTTTTTGCGGTGGGCTAAGACAAGGTCTCCCACCAATCGAACCGCTGAGTCACCTTGATTTACATCCTCCACAATGCCTTTCGGATAGAGTGGTGGGGGCTGTCACAAGTCGGTCGTGACTTCGCACAGGAGACAACAACGATGCCTCCCTGCGCGCCCGAGTTTGCCTAAGCCGTTTGGCCAAAGACACCCGAGTATGCCGATCATGCAATGCACCTCGTCGTCGCAACGTGACCCGCACGCCTGTGTGTCAAGCGTGCCCCATTGCCTCGCCCAACTCGTGTGCACAGAGGCGGCACCGTCCAATATTCAACTCCCGAGACAGTGCACAACGTTGGGCAGAAAACACTGTTCATCCGCCCTAAAGTTGTGCACGACGCATGGCAGCCACGCCCCAACCGCGTGCACATGCATGGCAGCCATGCCCCAAAGCTGTGCAGAGAACACTGTTCATCCGCCCCAATCTGCCGCACAGCGAGCAGCACTAGACTGCCCAGGGCAAACGAAGCAGCATGCACAGCATCTGTAGGCAGCGCCCAACAGCCAACCGACTTGGCACGTGCTTTTGCATCCGAATGAAGTCCAAATGGGCCCAAATTTTGCAGGTCATCCTTATACAACATTTTGAAGATAATGCACGAGCTATAAAATACTTTTTTTTTATGACAATAGTATATTTTTATCTTTTCATGTGGAAAAACATGCCACAAAAATCAAATTGGTTATATAAGAAGACTTTTGAGACTTTTGACATTTATTAATAAAGGTTATAATATTTGGTAGATAGACTTTTGTTGGTTTACATTGGTTTAATTTTATACCTTGTTAAACTTTTTTTTTACCGGAGTCTTTACATAGTATAATAGAAGAAAGATATAAACTGCTATTATATGTCAGTGCAGAATCGGACGCAGACTTTAAAGAGAGGAGGGACACAATTAACATTGACAAAACAAATTCATAGTTCCTTTACACACTTAAGCTTGTTAAATTTTTGACCAAAATTGTTAGGCAAATTCGCAAAAATAGTCATACAACAATTTACGACTAGCGACTTAGGTACTTTATCTTTTTTTTAGATCACACAACAATTTACGACTTGCAACATAGGTACTTCAGTCACTTTTTCAAATCGGTCAACGGTTAGTCAACAATTTTTCAATTTTTTCGATGACGTGCAAAAAGCGCCTTAAGACAGGTGTTTTGAGGCAAAAAACAGGGATGCAGTGTCCTTCAAAAACATGACGGACGTCTTACAAATCAAGACATGTGTTCGTTTTGAATCAATTTTGCGATGAAAATTTTGAAAAAATTGTTGACTAACCGTTGACTGATGGAAAAAACGCGACTGGAAAGACCTAACTTGCAAGTCGTAAATTGTTGTGTGACCTAAAAAAAAAGAAAAAAAAGATAAAGTACCTAAAGTTTGCCAATACGTAAATTGTTGTATGACCATTTTTGCAATTTTGCCAAATTGTTAAGATATAAGTGGTGTTATTCCTATAATTTATGAGCCACAAAATCTAATTTAAAATAAAAAATTGACTCAAAATTGGTACACTATAAAATGCTTACGAAACGGGAGTGTTAGAAAACAAAGCTAAAATTATAAAAAAAAATTTTGGGAAAGGTGGCCCACCATGCCCCAGTGTAAGTCCGCCAATGTGTCAGTGTGCTAAACATCTCTTGATTTATTTTTTATAAGTTGGATATTAAACTCATATTATAAGTAATCGTATTTTTTCAAAAATATTTGTAAATAAATGAGCTGAGAAAATTAGCTCACATCAAATATGAGCTTGACAAATTTAGTGTGAGTTGAGCCTGAGCTAGTCTAACTCAACTCATTTCCACCCCTACTTCTGGTCACTGCCGTCCCCATTGTCATCTTCTTCTTTGCCATCTCTGATCATTATTCCTTTCCAAAGACATGCCAAGAAACTATTAATCTACCCCAAAACCCCAATTTCTCTTTTAACACAATCCCTTCATTAAAAAAAAGCTCACAAAATCATAGAAAAAATAAATAAATTGTAGCAATATAATCTCAGAGAACCAAAATTAAGAATAATTTGAGAGAGATTTCAGGCTAATTTTTGGAAGAGAATTTTGGCTAAAAAGAATTGGGAGACGAGAGAGATAGGGTGAGAATGATGAAAGGAGTTCCGAATTATACTCCAGAAACTCCATCTCTAAGTGATAATGTCGGTTGTATTGAAAGTGGCTATTTTGATCCCTTCATTTAATTGGAAGCCAACCCACATTCAATTCAAGGAGACCCCTCTGTGTTCATCCCTCGAGCCCGTAAGAGGATGGAGGCATGAGGTTGTAAGAGGTAAGGGAGGGCGAAGAAAGTTTGAAACGAAATAAAAAAGAATGATATGAATTTGTTAAATTTGGATGAGGATATTGTGGTTGAATGAAGGAAGTGATCTTTTATTTTATTTTTTCTTTGCTTTGTTGAGTTTGCCCCTCTTTCCGTACATATGAACGTCATGTTGTTACTTTCTTTAAGAAGATAACGTGCAAATTGGATGGAATGTACAATTCATACATTGGTAAAATTTGAGATCAAGCATTTTATTTTTTTAAGTTGAAGGTTAAAAACTAAAATTCGCGAAAATTTAAGGTGTTGGCATTTTTTACCTTTAAACCTACCATACCAGATGTGCACAATTGATAAGTCAACTTGTGATTAGTAACCTCGCGAAAACGCCACAAATGAAGGAGAATAATTCGTTTGATAAGTCAATTTTAACGCCACAAGGAAATCCTTGATAAGTTCGGATAAGTCCGTTAAAGAACTCAAGATGAAAGCAAAAGCTTACGTTTTATATATCGGGAATTGGTACCAAACAAATGATGTCAAATGCTCCTTTTATAGGGAGATTTTAGCCAAAGATTTCTAGTCCTAGTTTTTTTTTGCTAACTAATTTCTAGTCCTAGTTGAATTGAAATACGACATAGTTTTCAAGTTCAAGATAAAGTCTAATCATGCTTGAACTGAATACGATATAGTTTTCAAATCTAAGTCAAAGTCTAATACTTCTTGGACTGAAATACAAAATAAGAAAACTACTAAATAACAACTTTATTAAATTGCATAAAATAATAGTTATGGACCCAAATTAGGAGACTAACGTAGAACATGTTCTAAGTCCATAACGCAAGAAATAAAACAACTAAACATAATATGAAATAATGGTCTATATAGTGGCGGAAAGTTACGCCAATGCTATCATCCACGTAAACCTTGTTAAGGGAAACCAATCTTGTGGTAATTTGATTCTTTGCATTAACGTAACTAATTCAAAATAAGAACTAAGACCTTATTACAATGTTTGTGGATCCACGCAACTTAAGATAAGAACTCTTTTAATTGAATTGTCTAATTCTCACTATTTAGATCTTTTGTAATATTTTAATTATAATTTTTTATTCACATATTACGAATTAAACAAAATAATCCTTAAACTCTTAAAGAAAAAACCCTAAGCCTTAAAAATTCTTATAATTAGAAGTGTTAGGAGAGGTGGCACAAAGAATATTATGGATCTGGAGTGAAAGTTCTCCCTCTCCACAAGGCCAATTTTTCTTTTGTAAAAAAAAAAAAAAAAAGAATTATGGTGGACAATGGAACTTAGAGTAAAAATTTTGCATTAATTTTGTATATCGGTGATCCGAGTTTCACCGACTAATTTGATTAGAATATACACATGATAAATCTGATAATTCGACATGAAATAGCTCCCTAAGTAACTCAAACCTGCAACCTTACACGAGGATCAAAGAAGAAAACACCTGAACTAGACTCACTTGTCGTATTTAGTTTCTTTTGAAAGTGAATTCATGTCTTAGACTAGTGAGATATGAATTTGAGGTTTCTCCAATACAAATAATTTTCCCCAAAAGTTTGTGGTTACATAATATATAAAACCAATTTATAAGTGGAGTGCGTTTTTTATAGGTGCAATAAATTTTTTCTACCAATTTTCCTCGAAACATTTTATAAATATCACTACGGCTATTCAATCAATTCTTCATTTTTAATGAAAAATATTATATCATTAATTGATATCAGAAGAGAGCTCGGGAAGAAAACTTGGTTGCTCTCTATAGGTTGGCTTGGCGTTTTGTGCATAATCCTACCTCTCTTTTGCCGCAAGTTTTGTCGTCGAAGTTTGCTGATTTCCCCCGCTTGGTTGCATATGTAAGAAACAATTGGCGTCGCATGTTCGGTGTAGTATTTTATGGGGCAATGAGTTGTTACAAAAATTTCTTCAATGAAGAAATGGTGATGGGTGCATGGCGTCGTTTTGGGTGCAAAAAACTGTAAGAGTATACTGACCTACCTATAAAAACTGAAAAAAAATTTGGGGGCGAACTTGATAAAAAATTCCGAACTACCTATAAAAATTACTATATATTACTATATTTAATAGTATTTTTAAAAATTTCGTGGGATCGTCTTGCATGAGACACTTGGATAGAACTGGCACCTCATGTTGGGTTCAACAAGTTCTTCGACATCTATAAGACCGAGGAGGAGTGGATTGATGCGAACCTGACCAACACTGGTATAAGATACGGTGATCGCACAATTCACATATTTTTTATCCCAATTTTATGTCACCCATAGTTTGTTATAGAGTAGAAATGGTTAGGAATACTGTAAAGGAGATTTCGGAAGAATATTCATTTTATTATGAATGTAGCAGCTTTGTTCTTGAGAAAAAACCCTTCTCATGCCACTCCAACCATGGTGGATGGAAGTAAGTTCTAATTCTTGTTCACATTTTAGTACTATATGTTTAATATTTTATTGCCAAAAAAAGATTGCTCAATTATCATCTATTCATTCATCATGAAATGTGTGTAGGATGTTGATGTTTTTATTAACTTTTGTTGGAGCTTTTTTTTTTTTAAGTTATTAGAAAAGGTCTTTCTGTAAAAAAAAGTTTATTTTAAAAACTAAGAATGTAAATGGATTGAGTCTTATTTGATTTGGTTTGGAATGTGAGAGGAGAAAATCCGATGAACCCTTACCCATTAAAAAATGGGTTGGGACATTACACGACCTGTGTACATGCATATTCTAGAGAAAAAAAGTCCCCCAACGTATTACAGATCATATCTAAAATATGACCAGAATGTTATAAGACAACATCAAGCTGATAAAAATAATCAACAATTACCTTATAACCGGACTCAACCATTAAATTAGGAAAATCAAGGTCTCTTACAAAACTAAGGTCTTCCTTAATGGCTAAAGCTTAGCTTATTTCGCATATGCAGAGATGCTAAAAAACTGGGAACCGCATGCCATAACTTCTCCAGAATCATCGTGTAAGATGAAATACACACTTTCAACTCTGATATTCCATGAATCGTCGACATTTAACTTAAAATGCCCCATTGCATAGCCCATAGAACCGAAGCTGTAGTTGGAGCTACGCGATTACTAATATGATACTCAGGGAACCGAGATTTTTAAAAATACTAATAGATATAGTAATATATAGTAATTTTTGTATGTAGTTCATAATTTTTTTTATCAAGTTCGCCCCCAATTTTTTTTTTGGCAATTTTTATGGGTAAGTCGACATACTGTTGCAGTTTTTCGCCCCAAAATACAATTCCTGACTTCGTCCCTGATGATACTGTTGAAGAGCACCAGTAGCATATAAAGGTTGTAATTATTTTGATCCATAATTATGTATCAATAGAAGAATAACTATTACGATATTTGTAAAATTGCTGTAAGCTTTTCTAGGTTTTGCAATTTTTTACCCAAATTAGTTTTTACTATTCTATTTATACTATTCTAAATGTGTTTGATCGATTAATTGGGGTGAACGTGTGAGGAGGTTACCTCGATTAATAGTTATTGATGAAGTTTAATGGTTGATTTTCGTGGGAAGGTGGGTAATCGTCACTAATGGTGAAGGAAATCGTAGGTAGGAAGTCGAAGTAGTAGGCTGTCGATTGATTGTGGGTGAACGTGTGGGAGGTTACCGATTAATAGGTATTGATGAAGTTTAATGGTTGAATTTCGTGGGGAAGGTGGTTAATCGCCATTAACGATGAAGGTCATCGTGAGAGGAGGACGAAGCAGGGCCGTTTGGGATTTCTGTGTTAGATTATTGGGTGTGTCGTGTTTTTTATTTTTGGTTGCAATACGCGCCTTTCTTGGGCGTTGGATCTGAAGCGCTTGTATCCATTGGTTGGATCGCTGTGGGTTCAGCACCGTAGCTGGGCCGACCAAACAAGTATGTCTCCATTTTTTTTTTAATTTAATAAAAAAATAAATCTTTGCTTTGAACAATTTAAAGAAACAATTTATTTTATTATAGTATTTAGGGGTGTTCAAGACAAATCGAAACCGATCAATCCAAACTGATTTTTCGGTTTGAGCGGTGCATTGGATTGGTTTCGGTTTGAACTAAATTAAAACTGAACTTTCGATTTGATTTTAAAAAATTATAATCCAAACCGAATACATATATATTAAACGAATGTTTTTGCACTAATTAAAACAAAAGATTGAAGAGACAATTTTTTTTTTTTTTTTTTAACAGACTATCAAATAAAAGATTGAAGAGTCATAAGTTGATATGTAATTTTAGATTCACTTGAAACTTTTGTTTTTATTTGAACTAATAATGGAATAATTTTGGTGATTTTTTTGTTTTTTTTCTTGTAGGATAATTTTGCAGTAATTTGTTTCAAATTCACGAATTTGTTTCAAATTCAAGAATTTGTTTTCTTTATTGTGTTTAACTTGTGAAAACTAGTCAACAAAAGGTTTGGCCTAGTGGGTAAGCCTTTGGCTTGGGACCGGAAGGTCCCAAGTTCGACACCTTCTCCCCGCATAATGGGGCAATAATATTCTCCTCTTTATGAGGCTAAGCTCCCTCCCCAGGCATGGGGCATGCTACAATCTCCCTGATCTAGGGTACTCTCCGTTCTTCCCCCTCGGGGGCAATCGCCTTCGGGCGTCGAAAAAAAAAAAAAACTTGTGAAAACTATGTCAAGAGGTCCATAGCCCAGTGGGGTTATGACCTGCCCACGACCGTGAGGTCGAGGGTTCAACATCTCTCCCCTAAATGGGGCAAATAAATACTCCCTTTTTAGGGTGGTCTTCCTCCTCTGGTGAGGCTAAACTTGTGAAAACTATAGACATATTTCTTTATATTTTTAGAATCTAAGTAATTATATAAAAAAAAAATTGTTATATTTTTATTTGTAATTAATTATATTTGTGTCTCACAAAAATCGAAAAACCAAACGAAACCGATACAAACCAAATGCATCGGTTTGAGGTTTTGAATGGTTTAGATTCAAAATTTTCAAACTGAATATTTTGATTTGGTTTGAAAATTGTGTAAAACCAAACAAACTCGAACCATGAACACCCTACTAGTATTCAGATTATTGTTAAACAATTTTAAAATATTACAAGATATCACATATCATACATAATTGATTTAAAACTATAAGACACGTATAAACACGTAAAACCAATGCAGGCTAGTAATAGACTCTGATACAACTGTTAGAATAAACCACATCCAAAACACGTATAATAGCAGCGAAATAAAAACGGATCTGCTTCTACCAAAGATCTTTACGAGTTAGAATCAATCATTCAGTTAAAGATTATACATTTTGTCTCGAAATGGCTTGCTCCTGAGAAAACCTTAATTCAAAACCATGATCAAAATCTCAATGAACCCTGCCTCTACGACATCCACTTAGATCAAATCGAAATGGAGTTCATATATTTGATGTTAGCAGGATAGACGAGCTATGGAGTGTCTATGGGATTAGGGTTTTAAATTCTACAACCGACGTAAAAATTTTACATCAGGCATGTAAATTTCTGCATAGAAGTTGTGGAAGAAACGTTAAAGCCAGCCGTAAAATTCGACGGTTGTGGAGTTTTTGTCAAACATTGAGAGACTGAATTTGAGGCTAAATAGTCTTTATATAGCCTCATTAGAATTCTAATCTTATTAGGACTTCTCTCTTAGGATTTCCTAAATCGGTTCAAAAACCGAACCCATTAATTAATTAGCCAAATAATAGCAAATTTGCTCAATCCAAATAATGGCCCAATTAGAACTCCTTAAATCAAATGCTCAATTAAACTAGCATGTCATCATCATTGCCTTTTGAAATACTTGCATGCTCATGAGGTATTTTAAGACAGTCCTTGATATTGCAATGTACTGTTGATCTATCATGTTATAATGGATGGATTACTTTGTCGACTATTTCAGTACTAGTCCAACGGGAAAAGTACTACACTTGGCTTGCCACCGGTGTGGGGGACCTCTTAAACCATTCAGGAAGAAAGTGCCTCAGGACTAGTCTTAATTTGGCCATAGCCGGTGAATCATATCTATGGCGGGCAGGGAATGCATTGGGCATATTGTCTCGTCATAGGTACCTATGACTTAAATCCGAACGCTCGGCCCTTGGTTGCGAGTTTTAATGTGGGGTCGACTAATTCCGAATACCTTGCTAGCTGGTAAAAATGTATTGGAATTCTTTCACGGGTACAATTGAAAATTGCATGCGTATCATGGGGGTAATATAGTAGGTGACTTGACCTCGCTGGATTTTCTAACGGTTATAAAGTGAAAGTTTGATCATGATTACTTTAATAAGTATTGAACATTGTTATTAGCAAACAATTGTTTGGATTCATTTTCTCTTTTATAATGTTATTCCTCATCTAACATCTGCAGAAAAGTGATTTTTTTTTTTTCATTCATTCGAATGATCGTTAATGTTTTAGTACAATTGTTGCTTTTCCTTTCAAAGAAGGGTTTCAAAAGAAACACGTTTTTGACGATGCACACACGGAACTCACTAGGCTTCGCTCAAACATTTCTTTTTCTTTTTCAAACATTTTCAGGGGACATGTGGCGATCCTTAGTAGGCTACCAAGATAAAAATTTTCACTAGAGAAATTAACTCAGGGTTACTTTTGCTTAATTGATGTCTTCTGTTAGAAACCATATTTCTTATTTTGAATTGTACTATTTATGAATGGATTGAACTTGTACTTCTCTATTGGAGAATTATATTACTTCTCGTGCTTTGCTGATTTAGGATAATCATTAGATAGGATAGTTGTTTGAAACTTAAGGTTTTATTGTCTTAAGTACCGATTCTCTTGGGTTTATAGCAACATTGATTATTGTCGAGAGACAGTCGTCATTACAATTGCCCCATTGGTACTTAGGGTTAGGGGCGTCACATTTTTCTTTGGGAAAATTATTTGTATGCAGTTAAAAAGACACGTGCATTTTTGTCCATCAACTTCAACAATGATATTCTGTTTTATAATGGATTTTAACGGTAGACTAAAAGTGTTCAATTTATAACACTGTGATGTGGACTAAGAGTGTGTCTAACCTAACTTATGGGGACTAAACTGCAATTCAATCCTAATTGCATACAATAGTTTTTCAATGTTCTACTGGAAAAAAACTATATGTTATCCACATGAATTGTATAAATGGAAAATAGCTTGATACCCTTTAAGTAAGGTCTCGGGGCTGAGTCTTGCTTATAGAGAAGACTTTGTTGGAAGCACTCCTTTTTGCAAGAAGCCCGATAATAGAATTGACCGATTAGTCGTGCATTGTAAGACATATACGAACACCTATTGCTCAAGTGAAAAACAAAATAGATGTTCTACCGGAATACAGTGCCAAAAGAGTTAATTTTTAGAATTTTTTATGCTAATCCTTGACAATGACACTTTTACAAACGATGGTTTATTGACCAATCATGTCATTAATATACTTTATTCAGTTAATGACAACAAAATCTACTAAGAACGAGTATTTAGTTTGGTTTTTTTTATCTTAGAATTTTTGTTTTGGGGATGAGGGAAGTCTGAAGTTCAAACTAAAATGTGTTGGAGACTCTGGAAAAAGATATCCTATAATAAAGTTCGAGGATCTCATATTACTCATTAAAATCAGCGAAATTCAAGAAGCTGGCCTCAATTCAAATATCGTTGTCTGATTTAAACCAAAGCGGAATTGCATTTGCTAGGGAATTATTACTGGCCAGGAATTTGGGTGATTTGTAGTTTTGTACCACAGTTTTTGGTAGGCCCTCTCAAATTAATGCGAGGGAGCTGTGGAATCAGTCCCACAAAGACGATCTTATGATTGAATTTCCCCACACTATATGGTTATTATGCTTATTGAGCAATGGCAATCTCAATTATTAGATTTGGAGAAGTGCATATCTTTTCATTCACGATTGAGATGCGCATTTTCCTTTTGATTTCATTTCTAAATTATTTACAACAAACTGATTTTTTGCACTAAAATATGTATAGTTAGATATTAACATTTCTCCATTATCATTACACAGAAAACGAACCTTAAACCGAAATTAAGACTTGAGGTACACATCGTGCCGTTCACGTTGTCTGCATTCATGGAAGGGCACTCATGTAACGAGCTGACAGTTCCACAAGTGAGATGCGAAAATGCCAACTCACCAGAAACATTTTGACACGAATTAACTTTTTTAACCTATTTGTATTACTCCCTCCATTCCCATTTAATTGTCGTTTAGGAGATATATGTATATGTATCCAAATTAATTGTCATTTACATGTCTTTTATTATGCGTCAACAATTTATTCCAATTATACTTTCAACATATCTTTTATTGGAAAAGTGAAAGAGAAGGTGGAAGGAAGGAGTATTATTGGAATTGTGGTGGAAATATTACTATTTATTTGAGTTCCTTAATTTTTTCAAAGTGTCCTAAATGACCTATATTGAAGAATGAAGGGAGTACAATTTATTGATTCATTTTTAGATGGGTGAAAATCCTCTGTCCCCAACCAATCAGAATTTACTATATAAATATTTTTTCCAATTATATATACACTGGGTGAATTTTGATTGGCTGGGGATAGGAATAAGGACAAAAACGGAGACAGAGGATTTTTTTGCCTTTTTGGATTAAGAGAAACGAAAGGAAATAAAAGGAGACGGGGATTAAATTATTTGCTTTTGAATTGATATTTATGACTAAGCACACTCATAATAGAGGCAAATAATCGTCTATGTGTATATTTCTTCTAATTTTATATACACAAAGCGATATCCACGCCTCTAGGGCCTCCACCACCCAATCCGACAGGCATTGTGGAGATTATTTTCCGAATCTCAACTATATATCATATGGTTGTCTATTATTATTTTTTTAATCTGCTTTGTAGCTAAGTAAATGGTTGCAATAAAAAATCAATACAACAATAATAACATAACACATTAAATCCTCAATAATTGGCGGTAAAAATCGTCTTTCCCCCTATCCCATCAATAAGAAATTACCATGTGTTAATTTTTTTAATTAAAAAAACTAGTGTAACCAAAAAGGTGAGAAGGCCAACACAGTGTGGATCATGTAATCAGGTTGGGCACAACAGGGCTACGTGTCCAAATCCGAAGCGGAATCCTTTGCTGGGATTGAAGAGGAATGGAGACTTTTGGAATGATTAATCTAGGGATAACTTACCTTTCAAGATCTATGTAAAGCTTATCAAACTAGATTGTGATGGCTTTAGATGTTTGTTTTTTGCACAAACAATTAATATTTTGTTGGTTATTTTGGAACTAGGTATGAATGGCAAGAACCATAATCTGATTCTAATGTTGTATGAATGGCTATAAGTTTCCAGTTTTACCCCTGCAGGAGAGAGGTATTATGATAGCTTTTTGCCACATTATCAATTTTGATGTTTTCTTTGAATTTTATTTGAAAAAAAGATAAAAGTGTCTGCTAATAAAATCTTTGGTGACAAAAATGGCTGAAAAAAGTTAAAAAGGATAAAAGTGGCAGTTTAAAACTAAATTGGTGACAAAAATGGCTAATAATTCTAACAATGTGTCATATCGGGAAAATGCTCTTCTAATTGATGGACCCGATTAACTTATATTTAATCAGATTTAATATTTTAAATTTAAAACTTAGTTAGTAAAATTACATAGAGTATAGTTAATAAAAAAGAGTATAGTTAATGAAAATAATTATAATTATCTGATTAAATTAATATCACATTAGTAAAATAACTGTAATTAAAAATTTATTATAATTACACATTAAAGTAATTTTGTTTCCTCTTTGACTCTGTATTTATATCAAATATTATTATGTTTTTTCATTTTCAAGATTAAAACTATGATAGAGTTATAAGTAATCTAACTATGAAAGATAATGTCAAAGACAACTCGTTCCCATTTAAAATTAAATGTACCATTGTTGTAATAATTAGATTATTTACAGATATTACCATTATGATAAAGTTATAATACGTACTCGTATAACGTCAAATATAATTATATAATCAATCTAAATGATAATTAGATTGATGATCGTTATTACAACTATAGAGTAACCATGTAAGGTTTGTATAGTTCTATATAAGGCGATCACTTATTAGTACTATGAAACTCTAACAGTACACATGCAATGTTCATTATACTTCTATATACGACGATCACTTATTGGTGCTATGAAATTGTTGAAGTAAATTTACACGACTCAAGTCAAGATATTTTTATACACCCTTTAGAATATTATTTTACTAGTAAAAACTCGTGTTATGTAATGAAAACACAATATTTTATTAAAGAAAAAGAGAAAAAAATTAAATTTCTCAATCGAGATAGGTAATTTGGAGAAAATAATTTCCTCTATCTATTTCTAGGGTTAATCCTAGTTTAGTACCCAAAGTTTGAAAGTCTTAACAAATGAGTGACCAAACTTCTGCATAAAACAAATAAGGGACAAATTAGGTTGAATCCGTCTAATTACCAACGGAAATTATGAAAAGCCTTATATGCCTCCACCATTTGAAGGTCAAATAAACAAATGTGATTTGCAAGTTTGAAATCTCACCGCTACAATTCATTGTCATATGTGGCGTTCTGGGGTCTGTACCCTTATATGTTCTCATTCCTGTGCCCAACCAATCAGAATTCATTATGTAATCATTTTTGCTAATTATATATACACATGGTGAATTGTGATTAGTTGAGCACAGAAATGGGTATATATACAGGTATAGAGGATTATTTGCCGCGTTCTGGTGGCTCTTATGTAACAAATTTTTTATATGTTTCATTTAATTTTTTTTGAAAGGGTTCTAAAGGATTATGAAGGACCTGTTTCAAAATTTAGAGCAATTTTTGTGACTATAAAACTTGAAAAATTTATACATGTATTGGTCAAAACGAAAAAAAAAAATAAGGGAGAAAGGGATGATATGCGTCTGATGAGCATTAAACTCAAACCCCTTGGTCTGGTAAAATGTGCATTAACAGTTTTTATTTTTTATTTTTTATTTTTTATTTTATTTTTAAAACTAGACCATTTATAAGTATGTTCCAGTTTATTACAATTATATTATTATAAGGCCTCATCAGAGGAGGATAGTAGAAGCCCCCGTGAGGGGAGAAGTAGATGTCCCGTTGAGCGGGTGTATAAGACCTCATACAAGAGAACCCAAAGAAATGACAATTAAATCATTCCCCTTGTGTGAGAGAGGTATCGAACCTGGACCTCTCGGTCACAGGCAGTGGATGTTACCCACTGGGCTACCATGCCTTCAATGCATTAACAGTTAAATTATTGTCTTGATTGTTATTTAATTGTATCTAATAATTATAGTTTTTTTAAATTATCTTTTTGGAATAGTTTTTTGAACCATTGCTATACTTTTGTAAATTGAATTATTTTATTTTTAATTAGTATTTGCTTAAATTTTAATATAAAATTTTCCTTTTATTAATCAATACATGTGTCAAGAAGGCCGTGGCCCAGTGGGGCAAGCCTTGACCTGCTACTTGGAGGTCTCAGGTTCAACACCCGTCTCCTACGTGAGGCAAATAAAATTCCTAGGAATTAAGGTGCTGACCAAAAAAAAAAAAAAATCAATACATATGTAAATTGGCTTTTTTTTTTTTCACCAATAAATGTATAATTCTTTTTTTGAAGTTTTACAGTCACAAAAATTTCTCTCAAGGTTTTTTTTTGCTAGGTAAATTTCTCTCAAGGTTGAAACATGTCTTTCTCCATCCTTTAAAAAAAATAAAATGAAACATATAAGATTTTTCAGAATACGTGATATTTTTTCAATTTGGCAACTATTATTGTATATTAGTGAAATTATTAAATGTAGAGTAATATAAATAATTTAAGTCATACATTGAGTTTAGTTCAAATTTTGTTGCTATATATGCAATGACGGGTCTACCATCCAACATTTTCTAACACCCCAATTTTCTATACAAAAATTTTATTTTATTTTTAATTCTTTAAATAATCACATCTTGTACCCAACAAAAAGATTTTGTAATTTATTAGAAATAATTTCTTACATTTCCCCTCCCCTCCTAAAGTGTAAGTTTTAGATTCGCCCATATACGTTTAAAACAATTTCATTAGTATATTATAAGATACGTTATATGATTCGAAAGTCGTGTTACCCAATGTCTCTTAATATGAAAAAAAAGGAGAAATCTCAGAGGTATTTGACATAAAGAATCCAATAAATCCAGCTTTTACCTGTTGACTTTGCCAACTTGTTTCTTTCAGTTCCATCAACCTCTCATCTTCATAGTTGAAGACCCCTTTCTTTAAGATTTTTTTTTTTAAAAAAAAACCCCTCCTATAAAGAAAAGATTTGAACTTATTTAGGAGCTATAAGCTATGTTACTTGGATTCGGGTATGGGTGTCAGATACTTAAACATTTAAAATAACGTGTTTGATCGGTGTTGACCAGATCAGGTAAGTATCATATACTCATATTCACGGGTTTCGGGTAACATATGCTATAAGTATATGAATGCAAAGAGGCAAAAATCTATGCATCCTACATAAAACCCTGCTTATTAAGGATGAAGGGACCATCAAGAGAAGGAAAAGGCAGCCAAAGAGTTCCATTTTTGAAGCTTTTCTCTTTTGCCGATTGGACCGACGTCGCATTGATGACAGCAGGATCAATAGGTGCTATTGCTAATGGATTTACATGGCCTTTGATGACTGTCGTGTTTGGTCAACTTATCAACTCCATCGATGAAAATTATGGTATCTCTAGATCTTCTCTGCATGAAGTTGGAAAGGTAAATTGTCTCTTTATCTTTCATTTGTCTCGACTGTAAGTCGCTTATAAAATGCCGACTACTATTTTCCACTTAATAAGGGAAGGGGGAGGGAAGCGAAGCTTCGTTCTATGGCGGTATAAGCTAGTACCCCTTTCAGCATATCATCTCTCGCTCAGGATATACTTTTTCCAAAAGCTTTCTATGGTGAGGCTGTATCTCCCCCAGCAACACCAATAATAACTTTATGGTCAGCCCTACATAGATAGATAGGAAAGCCTACGATCGTCTCTTAAGTCTGGGAGCATGATCCATAGTTACACAATCAATTACTTGACAACTATTTTCACCTTATTCAATTTGATATAGTATTGGATAAACTGCCTAGGCATATGCTCGCTTGAGAAAATTCAATCTTAGTACCGTTCTTGTGGGACTAGTCCTACCGCCTCTTACATGAACTGAGTGGATCTACCTGCATTCATGAATTCTGCTCAATTAATGTAATTGGATGTGGAGTCAATCCCACAAGGACGACCCTAAAATTGAGTAATGCGCTCTTGCATGCCACCATAAATATCTTATGTAGGATTGAGAATCACAACATTAGTTGAAGATTAGCATTAGTGGTAGAATTTTCTCTTGTTTTTTTTTTTTTGGATAATTGCACCTATCCAAGTCCTTATGAAGTACTGATTCACCTTTTGGAGAGATTTGAACTCTCATTGAAAGTAGAACATTTTAATCGTCTTTGTTGAAAAAAAATGGGAGATAGACTGATACATGTAGTCCAAGTTCATACCTTTCATCTAAGGTTCCTTAGCCCCAGTGGGGCAAGGGCCTGCCCACAACCTTAAGGTTGTGGGTTCGATACCCACCTCACATAAGGAGAATGATTTAATTGTTATTTCTCTGAGTTCCCTTGTGTGGGTCTTATACTCCCCCTCACGGGGCACCCGCTCAAAACGGGTTTCTACGACACCCGCTCAACGGGACTTCTACTACTCCCCTCACGGGGCACCCGCTCAACGGGCTTCTACGACACCCGCTCAACGGGCTTCTACGACTCCCCTCACGGGCTTCATAAGTTTAAGATTTCCATGCATAATATAATTATACATTAAAGTTTAAGTTTGATCTTATTTGATTTGGGATATACTCTCTCCGTTCCAAAATATAATTTGTTTTAGAGGAAAAATTTATTCTATAATATTAGTCGTTTTGTAACTTTCAAAGAGTATTTATTGTAATTTTTTTTTAATTCTATCCTCCCCTCTAGCTTTATTTATTTCTCCTTCTCTTTATCTCTCTCCCCCACTTATTAGTCGTTTTGTAACTTTAGAGTATTAATTGTATTTTTTTTTCCTATCCTCTCTCTATCTTTATTTATTTCTCCTTCTTATACATGTACATTGTTTTTACAATCTTAATTTTTGTGCGAAAGTTTAAAATAATTTGTATTTTTAAATTGAGATAGTACGAATTAATTTTTTTTTAGAGTATTACTGAAAGTGTTGTTATCACAAGCTCCAAGCCGAGTAAAATGTAAAATATGTCGTTTGGTTAAATTTTCAATATAAAAATATGGTGTTTTGTGTCAATAATTTCAGGTATCTTTGAAATTTGTATACTTGGCTATCTATGCAGGGATCACCTCTTTTATAGGTAAGTACACGTGGCTAAATATGATAATTAACGCCCCCCCCAAAAAAAACAAATACAGTTAACTGTGACGCTGGCTCCAGTAAAGAACAATGTAATTCTGCACGTGTATAACTTTTTTCGTCCGTTGAATTTAATTTTGAGATGATTAAGATTGATTTAAAACGAACGTGTGCTCTACGCCTCAAAACACCAGTTCTATTTTTACTGCGTAGAACACCTATTCTGAGCGTCAAGCGTTCCGTATATACTGAAAGAACTGTTCCGTATTAGATCCGGGCCGATTATTGATTAACTGCACCGGATCTATGTTGATTATATAACATAGGGAAACAACTTTTCCACCGGAATACATATGCTTAATTTGGTAACTGTTGAAAATTTACACTCATTTGTTTTGTAGTATAAATCTTTTTAATCTCTGTATTTCCTTTATAGATTCGTTTTGGACTTTTAATGATACAATTCTAAAGTTATTTTTACTCATATTATGAAACAGGCAGGAACAAAACTAGAATTTTTAGGTTGTGGGAAAAAAACTGCAACAATATGTCAAACTATATATAAAAATTGCAAAAAAAAAAATGTTGGGGGCGAATTTGATCAAATATTCCGAACTACATATAAAATTTATTATATCTAGTAAAAAATTTAAAAATATCAGGGAACAACTGCCTCCACCCACCCCTGTCTTCGTCCTTGGAAATAGGGATAGAGAATGTATAGATTTGTGACTAAGACTTAATAACATAAATTAAATTATTTAAGGATATAATAGTAAAAATCCCTATTATTTTCACTTTTTTTAATCTATGTTAAAATATATAGAATAACTTCTATTATGAAAAAAAAATGGAGTACTTGGCTCTACCACTCAAATCTCAAAAGGGTATTTCAAGACGGGACGAGGGGCAGGTAATAGAAACAGAAATGAGATAAGAGAACTTTACTTTTTTTTCTTTCAAGGACAACAATGTGCTCTATGTTTTTATTCCATTACAATTATATACGTACTTGGCCTTATTAATTTTCATGATTAATTCTCATAATCATTTGTCATGATTATTATAATTCATTTCTTTGTAAAATAACATTTTTTCTTCTTTTTATAATGGTAGAGGTTGAGGTGCATCTTTACTCCTAATTTAATAGTTTTATGATATTCTAATAAAATACGCATTTTAATTATATAACCTTTTTGTGGAGGTTATTTAGTGATCAATTCTTCTATTTCATAGGATAATTCTATTTTAGGGTTAGAAAAATTTGTAAGTATCAACTAGAATAAATGGTGAATTAATATAAGTTTACATAGCACTTACAACCATTTGAACTTTTTATTTATAATTATGTAGTTTTTGGTATTCTCTTGTGCTTTGTAATAATTTAACTCCCAAATAGCCCATGCTTATATATATATATATATAACACATAACTAATTTAGGTAAATGATATTTACATTCCACATTTAGCTTTTTGAGGTCTATTTCTTTATGTTTGAAGCATTAGATGTGAGTTGAGTTTAATGAGTTTAGGGTATATAAGTATTTTCATTTATGAAATAACGCGAAAAAGGTTGAGAAATGTTAATTTTGGAGTGCAAATATATTTCTCCTAATTTAACTGTTGGTGGTCAAATCCTTGAGGCATTTTAGACAATCCAAATCAGAAATAAGCATATGAAGTATAATCATATGACCTACTCCTTTCAAAACTTTTATAAAAGCATTGACATATATTTTGATTAAGTGAATGTCAATAAGTGAAATTTGAAAATTGATGGATTTATCCTTAATTCTTGCACATTGAATATGTTTGATTCACAGGTCACTAGGCCAGGCACCTCCTTATGTTACTGCATTTGAAGCAGGCCAAGCTGCAGCCTTCAAGATGTTTGCGATTATCAAACGAAAGCCGCAAATTGATGCATATAAAAATAGTGGGACTGTCTTGGAAAATATGAAAGGTGATATCGAATTCAAAGATGTGTATTTTAGCTATCCTGCAAGACCAGGAATGCAGATTTTTTCTGGATTCTCATTACATGTTCCGAGTGGTAAAACCGCGGCTTTAGTTGGGCACAGTGGAAGTGGAAAGTCGACGATTATCAGTCTTCTCGAACGATTTTATGATCCTAATGCTGGAGAAGTGCTTATAGATGGTGTGAATTTGAAGGCAATGCAGCTAGGATGGTTAAGAGAGAAACTAGGGCTTGTAAGTCAGGAACCAATCTTATTTGCTACTACTTTAAAGGAGAATATATTATATGGCAAGCCAAATGCGACAGACTCTGAGATAAGAACTGCAATTATGCTGGCAAATGCTACTAAATTCATTGACAAACTTCCTCAGGTAATGTTTATTTTAATTAAAGTTTACTTATTCATAGTGGTTGATCTATAGAGACAGGAGCGTTGACCGCCTTCCAAAATTACAAAAATATCATTTTTAAATAAACGTTTCTTTAAAATATTACATTTCTTCCCTCCAACGAGTGTTGATATTGTTTTGTACTTATTAAGTTGTCTTGAATTTTACTATAACCCTAAACGAATTGTAACTCGACACAATAAGGTAGATTTACTGGAAAGGAATTTATTTGTAAAGGTCTTTGGTGCTGGCAATTGATTATTCTCTAATATTTTTCCATCGTATTTACTCTATAACAATTCTGACAGAATAAAAAAATGTAAACTTATATATTCTTGGATGTAGATTAGATTGACCGAACATTGTATCCTCCCTCCTTTAATTTCTTCTGTTTAATTACTATTTCTTAGAGTGTTATCCTATGCATGTTTCTATAGAATCTATTGATTCTCTTAACATAAAATCTCTAATTTCATTCCTGTATTTATGTATACATTGCATTTGATAAAAGTCTGCTTTTAGGGGTAGTCTCTTCATTCTTTAATATAAGACATTTAGGACATATAGCGAAAATTAAGAAAATAAAAAATAGTGTATTTTTTAATCAAAGTATTAATATTACTCTCTTAAATAGAATTATACAAGTCCTATTTAAGAGAGTAATATTGATATTTTGATTTTAAAAAACACCTTATTTTTTTCTTCTTTAATTTTCGCTACATGTCAAAAACCACTTATATTAAAAAATGGAG
This sequence comes from Vinca minor, assembly GCA_026122235.1. Lineage (NCBI taxonomy): Eukaryota > Viridiplantae > Streptophyta > Magnoliopsida > Gentianales > Apocynaceae > Vinca > Vinca minor. Next base: position 10,717,636 of record JAOCZM010000011.1, on the reverse strand, counting down.
GTAGTAATTAATTGTTGTTGTGTCAGGGGTTTATTTATTTATAAACTGCATTTGGTAAAGGCTTGCTTTGAAGCTAAATTGTTGTTTTTTTTTTTCTTTCCCAGGGGTTAGATACAATGGCAGGTGGATATGGAACTCAACTCTCTGGTGGGCAAAAGCAAAGAATTGCAATTGCTAGGGCCATTATAAAGAATCCAAAGATTCTCCTTCTAGATGAAGCAACCAGTGCTTTAGATTCTGAGTCAGAGCGCATAATACAAAATGCCCTAGACAATGTCATGTCTAACCGTACTACTATCATTGTTGCACATCGTTTAACAACCATAAGAAATACTGACCTTATAGCCGTCATGTATAATGGTAAACTCGTCGAGCAAGGTATGTACACTAAAACTCTTTTTACCACTTTACTAAAATGAGAAAACTACCCTATATACGTAAAACATTTTTTACTTTTCTCTTTTTATTAGTAAACTTTTATTTTATCTCTTTATATACATAAACTATTTTTGAACTATTATTTTTGTCATATTAGTGTAAAATTGGTAGTTTTCAACCACTTTTGAACATTTGTTATGTACATGTTTGCTAGTTTTAAAAGATGTTTTTGTCAATTTAAGTCTGGGAATAAGTGCAGAACATGTAATTAAAAGTGACAGAAAACCACTAGTTTATACTAATTTAACAAAGCAGTAGTTAAAAAAATAGTTTATGTATGAAAAGAGCTAAAATAAAATATTACTAGTAAAAATAGTAAAGCAAAAACTGTTTATGTATATATACAAAGATTTTCTCTTACTAAGGTATATAAATAGGCAGTGGCGGAACTAAAGGGAGGCGATCAACGGTTACCATCTAAATACTAATTATAAAATAAAATGCTAGGAACTCATGATGAGCTGAGCAAAGATCCAAATGGTGCATATTCTCAGTTAGTCCATATGCAAAAAAGACCTGAACAAAGTGAAAATATCATATATGTGGATGACAATCTAAGCTGGAGTTCAAGAGAGGAAATAACCCTAAAGAAATCAACAAGTAAAGGATCATCAAGGTCGTCTTTCCGTCTCTGTCGTGAGGTTCTTGACATTGTTGAAATTACTAAAACAGGACAGGATGATGACAAAGAAGCAGAAGAAGATCATAGAAGAAGTAGGGAGTTGTTGGGAAAATATAATAACAAGTCACTTATAGCAAGAGTTGTAAATGTACACAAACAAGAGACACCACATTTGTTGCTTGGATCTGTTGCAGCCTTTGCAAATGGTGCAGTTTTTCCTTTACTTGGACTCTTGCTTTCCAAGTCAGTTACAACTTTGTATAAACCTACAAATCAAATATCAAAAGATGCCAAATTTGTATGTCTCATGTATGTAGGCCTTGGTATTATCACATTAATGGTTATAACCGCGAAAAGTTACTTACTAGGGGTTGCAGGTGCTAGATTGATTCGAAGAATTCGTTCTATGTCATTCGAAAAAGTTGTTCACCAAGAGATTAGTTGGTTTGATGACCCTAAAAACTCGAGGTGCGTCGATTTCAATCCAGAACTTAGATATTCAATTCCAGACTATCTTAAGCGATTTATTTATTTATTTTTTGATGCAGTGGTGCAGTGGGTGCAAGACTATCTAGTGATGCTTCTGCCTTGAGAAGTGTTGTAGGTGATGCATTGGCTTTGATTGTTCAAAACATAGCAACAGTTATAACAGGGCTTATTATGGCCTTCACAGCTAACTGGAAGTTAGCTTTCGTAATTTTAGTCCCGATACCCTTGATTGGACTGCAACAATTTCTCCAATTTAAGTTCATCGAAGGATGTAGTCGAGATGTCAAGGTATATTTCACACTCCGGATCATCTGTACCGTTTTCTATAATATTTCTGTAAATTTGTTTTGATTTATATTTTTAGAATTCAAGCTTTCTTTTTTATGGTTTAGGACATATGAAAGAAAATTATAAAATATGATAAATTTTATAGAGAATGTTATAGAATATCTACGCTGGTATCTTAAAATTCTCACTCAAGAAACATACAATATGCCACTGGTAGATTTTAGGGTTTATTGCAGTTTCCTACCCCGATGTTAGGGGTAGTTGCAACGGTTTGGATATACAATTTCCGTTAAATAAGCACGGAAATGACTATTATGCCCCTCACGTATAACTGACAATGACATCATTAGTCACGTCGGTGTAAGCATGTAATCAATTTTTACCCCTCTTCCAATTAATGATAACCATGTCTATTAAAAGTACGCCTATGCACCAGATGAGAGTTCAAATTGATTATAGACTTACACTGAATGTCATTGTCAGTAACAAGTGAGGGTATACTAATAGTTTCCATGCATACTTAGAGGAAAATGTCTACTTAAATTGTTGACTAACATTATTTTAACTCTTAGAGATCATTTTTGGGCGTAAGGGACTAAAGTCCAATTACATCTAACTTAGGGATAGTAAACTGCAGTGAGTCTTAGATTTTTTATATATATGTTATTGTAAACTGGGCAGGCTTTGTATGAAGAAGCAAGTCAGGTAGCAAGTGATGCTGTTGGGAGCATTAGAACTGTTGCATCATTTTGTGCTGAAGAAAAGGTGAAAGAAATGTACGAAAGGAAATGTAAAACCCTAATGAAACGATGTGTCAAAGTAGGACTTCTAAGTGGGGCCGGTTTAGGCTTTAGCAATTTCGCATCCAATTGTACAAATGCATTTTGTTTCTACATTGGTGCTGTTCTTGTTACTCATGGGCAAGCAACTTCTGGTGAAGTATTCAAGGTATGCAGATCTTCTATCCTTATTCGGTGTCCCATTTTATGTGTCATTAATAAGAAATTGACATTTATTAATTTTTTTTAATTTAAAAATTATAACCTAAACGAAATAGTGGAACCCGTAGGGAAAACATGAACACGTGCCAATCATCTATTCGTGGGAATATGAAACTGGACATAGAATGAGCATATAGAATTTTTTGACGAATATGAAATATTCAATTATTAAAAACGAGTCCAGTTTAGAATAATATATTTCACATACAATCCCCATCTCTTGTCTCATCCATAATGACCTGTGCTGTCACGTGATTCTATATTTTAATAAAAATAAATAATGTCACATGTGGTAGGTAACTTCATAATAATGATACACAGAGCCAGACGAAAATCCTAACAGTAGTTATCAAGATTTTACTTAATCTAACAACTCTATCCATATACAGGTTTTCTTTGCCCTAATATTGTCAGCTATTGCAATTTCTGGATCCATTGCTTTGGCACCAGATCTTAACAAAGCAACAGATTCAGCTGCTTCTATATTTCAAATTCTTGATAGCAAACAAAAGATTGATTCAAGTAGTAAAAAGGGTCAGATTACAGCAACAATGAGGGGTGACATTGAGCTCCAACATGTAACATTCAAGTACCCAACAAGGCCTGATATCCCAATTCTTCGAGATTTCTGTCTAACCATCCCTTCTGGCAAGGTAATGTAAAGTTTTTTTTTCCCCCTAATTAGGGCAGTATATGTCCCGTGTTACATTCCTTATACCACTAATAAGAACTTGGCATGTGTTATTTTTTTAATTAAAAAATTTATAACCTAAAAGAAATAGTGGAACCCGTAAGAAAAAAGTAAACACGTGACAATCATCTGTTCGTGAGGATAGAGAACTGGACACATGATGTGAACAAGAGATTTTTTTGCCCTTGCTCCCATACTCTTATCTCATTATTATGAATTGAGTTGTCACATGTCATTTTTTTATTTTAAAAAATATTGAACATAAAGAAAAAGATGAACCCTAGTCTTTAAGAATAGAATACAGGAGTGAGACAGATTGTCCAAAACCTTATTGCATCTCTTCTCATTGTTGCATTTGTAAAATAAAGGAGAAAGAGAGTAAAAGAAACTAAAACGAAAGTAAAGTACGAAAATCGCCATCCTTTGATTAACATCAGAACAGTTAATTAACCAAACAATCTTAATCATGATTAATTTGACGGTTTGAAACTTTGTGTAGACTGTTGCTTTGGTTGGTGAAAGTGGGAGTGGTAAATCAACAATTATCAGCCTAATAGAGAGGTTCCATGATCCAGACTCAGGCAACATCTATTTAGATGGTTTTGAACTACAAACACTGAATATCAGCTGGCTGAGGCAAAACATAGGATTGGTGAGTCAAGAACCACTGCTATTCAATGAAACGATTCGTACAAATATTGTATATGGTAAACAAGGAGATATTGTTAGTGAAGAAGAAATAATTGCATCTGCAAAGGTTACAAATGCTCACGATTTCATATCAGCGTTGCCTAATGGATACGATACTTTTGTTGGAGAAAGAGGGATTCAATTATCTGGTGGACAGAAGCAACGAATAGCGATTGCGCGTGCAATAATTAAAGATCCGAGAATACTTTTGTTGGATGAAGCTACAAGTGCCTTAGATTCAGCTTCAGAACTCGTAGTTAAGGAGGCTATGAATAAAGTGCGAGTAAATCGGACCACAGTAGTAGTTGCTCACCGTCTTAGCACAATAAGAGAGGCCGATTTAATTGCAGTGGTGAGGAATGGTGTGATTACTGAGAAGGGAAAACATGAAGAACTTATGAACATTGTTGATGGAGACTATGCATCTCTGGTGGCATTACAATCAAATCCACCTTGATTTTTTACCTAAATTATGCACCACGTCAACATTAATTCAGATTTCATACTTCAAATTTCATAATTCGGTATTTAAATACTTCGAACTTCATATTTAAGATTCGATTATATCAAAGGATCCATAGTCTCTTAAATTCAAATGGTTGGTAGTGGAAGTTAATGTCCACAATTCCATTTTAGGTTGTTTAAATGTGTCAACTTTTCTAAAATGATAATACTACCTTCATTCCTAAATATAAGACTTTTACTACTACATGTTGCGAAAATTAAACAAGCATAAATTAATATGTTTTTGTAATCAAAACATTAATATTACTCTCTTAAATAGAATTAATGATATACAAGTATTATTTAAGAGAGTAATATTGGTATTTTGATTACAAAAACATCAAAATTTTTGCTTCCTTGATTTTCATAACATGTAATGAAAGTCTTATATTTAGGAATGGAGGGAGTATTTCCAATCTAAACTTCAACTACTTAAGCTCATATTGGCTTAATGTAAGGAATTAAGCTTCAATCACACATTACCCAACAACTAACTTTCTTAATTATTTTGGAAATAGGACACCTAATGTGAAATTTTCCAATTATGAAATTATGGCAATTATTAGAAACGAAGGGAATAGATAGTTAGCAGTTTAATAAGAATAGGATTAGATGGGAAAATTCTAATATAGGAGCGGTTTTGTGGGACTGATCCCACAACTCCCTCACATGAATTGTGACGGTACTTATTTTGCAGGTAGGCTTCACTCTAACTCATGTAAGAGGGCCGTGAGGCGAGTCCCATAAAGTCGGATCCATGCCAAAGTGACCCAAATTAAATGGGATAAAAAATGACCCAGCACAATACTACATCTGTGGACGGTAAAATAAGACTGTCTGTATGAGTGTTTATTGAGTTGTTGCCTTATCAGATCAAGTTTGATCCGACACGAAATATTTATGGTGCAAGACCTGGACCAGACACTTGTGACCCAGCACGACATTAACTATAAAAGAGAAAACAATAAATAAGAAGAATACTTTTATTTTTATTTCTTTTGAAGTCCGGCTGGACGGTTGCCCACGAAGGGGAGAGAGAACTATTTTACAAGAGGAGGAGATAGTCCTAGAAAGGGAGACTTTTTAAGCTTGCCCCATGTATGGGGAGAGTGTCGAACTCGGGACCTCTCGGTCACGAGTCGAGGCTTGCCCCACTGGGTTGCAGTCTCTTGACCAAACAAAAATTATTTAGAATGTGATGAATTCTCACGTGAGTCAAATAATTTGTTCAAGAAATTTGAAATTATAGTAATACGATTTTCTAAAACAATTCACTCATTTTTCAGTGTTATTTTTTTTTTATTTGGTTTCATTAAATTGAAATTTCTAATTGTAAATATTGCCAAATGATCACCAACAATAGTTGAATGTTATAAATTTAATAACTATTTACACAATAATCTAACTATACTAATATAATATGAACTGAATATAAAGAGAGTAGAGAGAGGTAGAAAGTAAATAGAGCGTGTTTGGTACGCTGGAAATGGAATGGTCTTTCCAACTTCTATTTCCATTCCAGCGTTTGGTTGGTCAATTTAAAAGTGGGAATGGTTTTTCCACGGAAATACTCATTGCAGCAAGAAGTGGGAATAGTCATTCCACTCCAAAACCTATGGAATGATTTTTCTAGAAGAAGTTGGAATCCCCAATTAATGGAAAGTAACCATTATATCCTTTATTTAATTATTATAGTGTTCAAATTAGAAAACAACCTGTTCATTTTCTCCAAAAATATTTTATTATTTTGATAAAACTTTATATACGATAATTACATAAATATTTTTATTTATTTTGTTACTTTTTTCATTTAATTTAACATGAAATATAGTTATTTTTATATATTATATTCAACTTTTTATATTAATTATATTTGATTATTGAAATGTATGTTTGATGGGCTTCAGTGTAGAAACAGTGGCAGAGCCAAAAAAAAATCTTTACAGGGGGGAATTTTTTTAAAACAATATTTATAAGGAAATCTTACAAAAAGTAAAATTTTCTTATAATAAAATCGGTATTTCTGAAAATGTTGGGGATAGTCATCCCCCACTTAATCTGCTACAGTGTACAAATATAATTTTTTTCAAGTGAAAGTTATTCATTGTGCAATTAATTAGCTTTCTCGTCAACATATGTTAAAGGGCATTTAAGTCATATTATATTGAATCAAATTCTATTCCAATATTAAATAATAGTTTTTCCAAACACGTGAATAGAATCGTCATTCCATTCTACCTTTGTCTTCCAATCAATGGAATAGAAGGAGGATTCTAAAACTATTCAGCGTGGAAAGCCATGCTGGGTGAAATGGGATTACATTCCATTCCATTACAGCGCACCAAACACGTTGATAGAGAATAAGAGAGAAACGAGAAATATAAGGAACTTGGAGTGATCTTATTACACTATAAGAAAACAGATATTTAGCTATCGAAAGCGACTGAAATTTTCAATTGCAAAAATAGCGACCGAATACAGACCAAAGTGAGTCTGAAATACCTTTTGTCGCTATTACGTCGTTAACTTGTCGCCCATATCGGTATCGTTGACCACCTAACAATAGATAGTTTGTTGCTATTATGTTGCTATTTAGTGACCAAATACCGACGAAAACATAAAACGACGTCATTTTGAAATGAGTAAATATGACATCGTTCAGTTTCGGTCTCTATTCCGTCTCTAATTTAGCGACGAATTATTAAAACGACATCGTTTTGTCGATTATATCACCCATAGAAACACTACAAGAAAAACGCCTATTCGTTACGGTCGATTCTGTAGCGAAACCATAGCTAATACACCATTAGCTACGGAATTACTACGGAAAAAAACCGTAGCGATATTCGCGTCGCTAAATTAAATTAACTACGGAATATTAATCCGTAGCTAAGTAGCTACGGAAATTCCGTAGTTAACTTTCACCCGGGTCACTTAAAATGGGTATGTTAACGACGGATTTGCTACGGAATACTTTTAATTTAACTACGGTATTTATTTGTTTTTTTAAAAATAAATTTAATTTGCTATGGAATATTTTTTATTTCACTACGGAAGAGCTACGATATTTATTTGTTTTTTTAAAAATAAATTTAACGTGCTACGGATTAGCTACAGAACATTTTTAATTTAACTACGAAAGAACTACGGTAGTTATTTAATTTTTAATAATAAAATTTTATTGGCTACGGATTAGCTACGGAATATTTTAATTTAATTTAATTGTTGGCTACGGAAATATTTATTAAAATAATAGCTACAGATTAGCTACAGAAATATTCATTTAAATAATATAAAATAGAATTATTTCCATAGCTAATCTGTAGCTATTAGATACGTTTTTTACCAGAAAATGTATATATGCTACTAGCTCCCTGCCAAAACAGAAATGATACCAAACAATTTATATGCACAATCTGCCTTAAGCTATTATTTCAAGCCAACTAAGAAAACAAAGCTGAGCACAATCTAAGTCAAATACTTAATACAACCCAAACAAAAAACTTAACACAATCCAAGCCAAAAGCCTAATACAATCAAAGTGTTCAAGTTAAAAACTTAAAACTATCCAAACAACAAACTTAAAACATCCAAGCAACAAACTTAAAACAACTATCATCTAAAGGTGGTAATCATCTGCAACGATGGTGTCGTCTAAGTCATCCATGGACTCATCACTGTTATCGTCATAACCGTCATCATCGTTGTCCAACAATCCAAAATCAACGGGAACTCTGACATTGCTCAACTCAAGAATTTGCTTTTGCATCTCTATGATCTTCTTCAACTTTTTGTCAAACTTTCCCTTGATCTTCTTCTCAATTGTTTTGGTCAATGACGCAACTTGGGTGGATGACAATGGCATCTCCATAGATCCACCAACAGATGTGCTCTCCCCACGCAACATTTGAGACATTGAACCAAGTCCATATGCATGACCCTTCTTTAATCCCTCAACCTGTAGCATCAAACTAACATCATCAGGTACAGGTTGTCCCGTTTCATTATATTGCTGGGTAGCTTTCTCCTTTAGACTCTCAAATGCTTCCTGAAATGATTATCAATGTCAGTAATACTAGAATTAAAATTCTGTACCAATATTAAAACAATTGAAAGAATGTGTTGAAAGTGAAACTTACACTGAATTTTTGCGCGCGAGAATCAGCCCACTCGCCTTTTTTTTTTACCGGTTTGAATTTGATGGCCTCTTTTGTACAAGTCATACACAGTGAACTTGTCACCTAATTGTGCCCACTGCAATTTGAAATATGTTTAAGTGTTATTGACAATTAAATAAAGTTACAAATATTAAATATCAAAAATATGTTACTCACTAGCCTCTCCTCGTGCTCCAGAATGGAAACAGATCTACAAGTGGACTTTCCTACCCCTTGACCACCCATCCCCTCTACCCGATTCTTTTTTCCGGACTGGGACAACTTCAAGAATTCAGGACTCTTCCAATACACACACAATTCTTTGTAATGAATTTCTGGCAGTCACAAAGGTCGTTCATCAGATTTCCTGACATTGCGAAGCATCTGCCTCAATCTCTCAACACACCTATATCTCCAAGCTCTTTTAATGGGTATCTCATGACCATGATGCCATCTAATATTCTTCTGCAATTTGATTTAGAAAGTTATAAAACATATCTTTCATGAAAACTAAGTTGAATCTATAACCAAATTATCATTAATATAAAAACTTACACTGAACTCCTCAAACCACATCTTTCTATCATCACTCGGGACAGATTTGAAGCTCTTATAGGCTCCACAGAATCTCTCATTAAAAATCTGTCTGATAACTCTTGCACACTTTGATTGTTTTGTGAAACTGCACATAAAAAGAAAGAGTTATTACAGTGAAAAAATTCAGAATTCAGAATTAAACTAATAAAATTCATACTTACGTAGCTCCATCTGGTGTAATCAATTCGCGAATTACAAATGTCGATGGATCAGGACCAGTAGTGGAAGGAGTAACCTCCTCTTGAGGGGACGCTGCTGCAACAGATGATGTAGATGGCAGCACTGAAGCTTGTTCCTGATATGTATCTGATGCAATAAAACTCGAAGATGGGGGAATTGGAGTTTTTCCCCGGGAGTGGGATGTGTAGGGGGTGCAGGTAGCGAAGAATCTGACGTGGGAGTCCGATAGTTTTCTTGATGAGATGTTGCTAATGGTGGGGAATCTGATGGAGGGGTTCAGTACTCTGGCGTCTGCAAATTGGACTTACGACGTGCCTGTGTTTTTTTACCCATTCCTAAAATCAAACAAAAACAAAACAAAGGAACAATTTAATAATTAGTTTCCGCTGTTGAACTCTTATTTCAGATTACTTCATAATTGAATTCCCTTTTAGTAACTCTGTTTGTCGGCTTTGGTGTTTCATTAACCAATGAGACACTACCATGTCATCAACCCTGGTTTCGGGGTGTGACAAGAATAATAAAACATTATTATTCGAATTACAAATTGAAAAGGGGCATTTTCGGTTATAGCTGGGATTACGTGGGAGTAATTATGCGATAAAGACTCCCACTACCAACAAAGGTTTATAGGACGTGGGAGTTAAAGACTCCCACTGCCAGAAGAGGTTAATAGCGCACGTGGGAGTTGGTTCTTGGAACAAACTCTCAAACCCTATATAATCCTCTCTTGGCCGAAACCCTAGGTTATCTTTGTTGGAGCCGTAATAAACCCAAAACCTTTGAAATTAGATTTCTTGTTTTCTGCCATTCTCTTCTCTCTAGATTCCCGAAACTCAGAAACGGAGAGTTAGCACTCACTTTTCGTTTCGTCGCATGGATATCGGTTGAGAGCAATTCCGCAAGGGAAAGTTATTGGTGGCAGCAGCACATCATCAGAAATCAGAACCTTTAACCGAAAATTGTAAGTAATTTTCGCCTGTTTTTCGATTCCTATGGTATGAGCGGATCTTTCGGGGGAGGACTCATGGGTGTTTAGAACGAGTTTCTACCCATGAATCCCTTCAAACACGACGTAGCCACCACCACTTCCGAACTTTGTTCAATCCGACGCCGCCACTACCTCCAAACTCTGCTATCCGACGCCACCACCACCTCCAAAATCTGTTTTAGGTTTGAAACTTCTATTTTCTTGAATCTGTTTTGTTTTTGGTGTGGTTTTTGTTAGCCCTAAGGGCAAACGAACTCGGTTTTTGATAATGGACAAACACTTGATGTTTGTGTCTAATGTTTTCATCTATGTGATAGAATATCGGAACTCAATATGGAAGCTCTAAGTACTTCAATCAAGCCTTGATCAAGCTTCAAAGATATCATTCAAGACACATTTCGTCAAGCTTGAAGATTGAAGACTTAGGTTGGTTAGGTTAGCTTTGTTGAAAATGGTATTTATCCTTAAGCTCTAACCAACGCTCTCTTGGACATAAGCTCTACACTATAGTCTTGCATTGCATGTTTTCATAAATACGTTTTTCAAAAGGCTTAAGTTTCAAAATGATCTTTACATGTGTTCTTATCCAAAAAGCCTTTGATTTCATAGATAAGTCTTTTAGAAAAGTTTTCCAAGTGTTCATACTTGTTACCTTTTAGGAAAACCTTTTTAGACTTTAAAAGACTTCAAAAGATTTCAAAACGTGTGAAAAATCAACACTCTCAGGCTCAGAAAAGGTTCGGTCGACCGAGCTCAAGATCGGATCAACCGAAGAGAAACTGAGAGATTTGTTGATGAGGTTCGGTCGACCTTAGGCATGGTCGGTCGACCGAAGTGGCTTGGACGGTCGACCGAGGTTGGCTTCGGCTCAACCGAGGTGACCTTCGGTCATCCGAGGTCTGTGAACGGTCAACCGAACTCTGCTTTTACTAGCCGTTATTTGACCGTTGGAGACTCGATTTTCAGCCATATTTTGAAATGTATATATACTCTAAAGCTGAAAATCATTCAAAAGACTTTGAGAGACTTGCAAAACATATTCTTATTGATTCCTTATCAAGTCTAAACACCTTGAAAAGCAAATGCACTTCATTGTCATGATCTAAATGCATTCAAAGGTGAATTTGCAAAGCAAGACAAAGAGTGAGCTTATTATGTTCAAAGAGCCAACAAGATGAGCTTCAAATGTAATTATCTTTCACTTAGAAGAGTGAACAACATTGTGCTTAATCATTCATCTTATCCCCTTTCTTAGTGATAGGGTAATTGTTGTAAAAGTCCTACTTTGTGTGGGCAATTGTATAAGTCCTACTTAGTGTGGGCAAGCTCTTAGTGAGCTTCTTGTTTAGTGGTTGTTTGTAAAACTCTTTGTGAGTTAGCCACTAGTGTAAAGTCCTACTTTGTGTGGGCACATTCTTCTTAGTGAAGTTGGCAAAATCCTTGGGTGCGGCTCAAGGTAGTGGAGGTAGATTCTTAGTGAATCGAACCACTCTAAATCTCTTGTCTTGTGATTTGCATTGGGTTTTGCTTTAGCTTTTGTTAAACTTGCACTATCATTGTTTAAATTGCAAATAGTTTACAAGATTTATTAGAAACCCAATTCACCCCCCCTCTTGGGTTCCTTCAGTTTTGCAGTGCAAAAATTGAAGTTTTTTATTTTTTTTATTTTTACTATCTGGGTCTGGGTTATGGTTAGTTTTGCGTTTAATTTTGATATTTTTGGTGAATGGCACCTCAATTCGGACCGAAAATTGGTCACAACTCCGTTTTCAAGGGTGAATAGGGAAATTCAGACTATAAAAAAATGTTGATCTTTAAGGAATATTTAGTAATATTTGTAGGGTTATTATTTAGTGCTATCTTCATTTCCATTTAATTGTCGTTTAGGAGATATATATGTATCCAAATTAATTGTCATTTACATGTCTTTTATTAGGTGTCAATAATTTATTCTAATTATACCCTCAACATATCTTTTATTGGAAAAGTGGAAGAGAATGAGGAAGGAAGGAGTATTATTGGAATTGTGGTGGAAAAATTATTGTTTGTTTGAGTTCCTTAATTTTTTTCAAAGTGTCATAAACGACCTATATTGAGGAATGGAGGGAGTACTTCTTAAGGAAAATTATGTATAACTTTTAAGCATAGTTCAAAGTGGTAATTTCCTTTCCATAAATTAACTTGATTCTTGAATTTGCAGATTGCAACTCATGCATTTTCGAAATTTGGTAAAGTCATAAGGAAACAAGGAAAAATTAATTGGTGGAGGAGTGGAGTTTACACTTTGTTTGTTTGTGAGTGTTAAAATTGATATATAATGTGACAGCTAATTTCAACTTGTTTACAATGCTTATAGGGATTTTTTTTTAAAATCACTATTCACAAAAAAGAAAAAAGGGGTTTTCTTTAAACACTGTGTTTATAAATATGCACTATCTATTTGTTTAATCCAACGTCTTAAATTAAAAGTGGTCTAGGAGACTTTCTTAAAGAGGAACCTCATATAAATACCATGGAATAAGGGTTGATCCTATTCATGGAGATTCTGTAAATATTTCGAAGAAAGTTCGATACAATTGTGATTTTTTGAAAATCGAATGCAATTACTGATTTATGATCTGGCATGTACATAATGAAAACGTCATTCTCGATTCTATGAGAATTTGTATGAAGTCTTTCATTTGCTTCTCTTCGATGGAAGTTTGGTTTTTCCAGAATGTATCCTAATTTTTGCCTACTTTTTCTGATTATCAATTTAACCTCGGATAAAAAAGATATACCTTGATTATATTTCATCTCTTCAACACGTTTAGTAATGAGCATAGCGGCCCTATTGTTCCGATGGAGAGAAGAACTTATGATTAGATTTTGAGGAAAAAAAAAATTAAACGAATAATTTTAACGAATGTGGTCTCACACATCTCATGGATAACATACTCCCTTTTTCATGAATAGTTTTGGAGGATGATATTTGCACTAAAAAAGCTGCTTGCATATCCATACGTTTATTTATGAATGAAGTCTCATTTATATATCATACATATCCGACATTTCATTAGGCACATTTAATTTAAGTTTTTATTTTTTTGAAAATACATTTAATTTAAGTTTGTATAGTACAATATTGATTTTTGATAGGAAAAAAAAAAAAGTTACCCCCCAGGCCCAAACCTGCAAAAACAATTGTTGAATACAAATATTGTCTTTCGATTAGAAAAAAAAAAAGTTGTCCTCTAAAAAAGGTTGTTAATAGAGGAAGAGGAAATAAATCAACATCTACAATTAAAAACTGAAATTCCCACCTTGTCTCATTAACGTGCATTACACGTTAAATTTAACTAGTTTTACTAAAAGTAAGTTAGCATAATATCCTGGTTCATCGACACTAAGAATATGTATGACCCATAAATTAGTGAAACTTGCATCCATTAAATAGACGCTAAAACTATTATTAAAATAGGAAAAATATATAATTATTACACAAATATATAAGATTACAAATTAGGAAGAATGAATTTAGGAATGAGGTTGAACTCCTTCATCCTTAAATTGCATCGAAAGTCTCTCCTTTGGTTGAAGTATTGAGAAGGAACAAAATCTATAACATGATCTACTGAATTATTTTAAAGATTTGCCATTTGTACATGGGATTTCGCTTGATAGCTGGAGAGAGACTTGTTTCATGGATGGCCTTAATCTAGGATTTGGATTAGTACATAAAAGTGCTAGTTTTGCAACCAAGGCCACTTCCTCTGTAAATTTCTTGCTAGGGCATGGAAGTCTTGTATCCACAATGTCATTCAGTAGTTTGTCATCAACTGTTGATTCAGATGATGAAGTTGTGGATAGCATGGAGTAAATGAGATCACCGGGATGCTTTCCCATTATCACTTCAAATGCTAGAACTCCGAAGCTGTAAACATCGCATTTCTCGTTTACCTCCATTGTATAAGCAAGTTCTGCAAATCCACAAGAAACACCATTTAAGAGAAATGAATGAAAGGTAGAAGTAATAGTTGTTTAGGAGAAGCACCGTGCTGACACGATCTCAGTCTTTGTATTGTTGATTCGACAGTCAAGAATAGTCGTTTAGGAGAAGAATAACTATTTAGTACCTATTTTGCACCGACTAAGATCATATCAGCATGGTACCAAAACATGTCAGAATCGAAACCAAAATAGTGACAGAGGTAATGTTGCAAAAGACATACCTGGAGCTGCATACCCATAAGTTCCAGCAAAAGAGGTCCAATGAGATGTTTCAGGCCTCAAGAATCTTGCAGTTCCGAAATCCGAAATGTGGGCTTGAAGATCAAAATCCAACAGGATATTCTTGCTTGATATATCTCGATGAACTACAGGAGGAGTACAATTATGATGCATATAGGATAATCCATTTGCCACATCCTTCACAAGGTTTACCCTATTGATCCACTGAAACTCAATTGCCTTCTCACTGTTTGTCAAAATGTCCCTTAGACTTCCCCCTTCAAAGTATTCATAAACCAAGAATGAATGCCGCGGATGTGAACAAAATCCATAAAGTTTCACAATGTTTCGATGCCTTAATTCCGTTAGAGCACGAATTTCATTTGAAAAACCTTGTGGATTGCTTAGTAAGCCACTTTCTGATTCATGAATTTTCTTTACTGCAAAAATTTGACCATTCGGAAACTCGGCTTTGAAGACACTTCCGTATCCCCCCTCACCAATGCAATGGCTTTGGCTGAAGTTCTGAGTTGCTTCTATGATCTGTTCATAAACCATCTTCCCATCATAACTCCAGATTGTGAATAAGTTTTCGGTTAGACTTCTTGGCTCAGGTTCCGGACTTTTTGGTTTTGGCCTTGTGAACAAGAAAATAGCAAAAACTATGATCAGAAAAAACACTGTGAGAAGAACAGAAACAATGATTGAAACAAGAACCCTTTTGCTAATCCTCTGTTTATCCCTGTTTCTTGTTGATTGTTGGCAAGGTTTCAAGCCGACAACATTGCCACACAAATCTTTGTTATTTCTCAGTGCATCAAATGGAGCCTTTTGAAAAGCAGAAGTGTTGGGAAGAGGCCCTTCTAGTTGATTATTTGATATATCAACTGAAATCAAACTGAAAGCACGATCAAAGCTCCGAGGGATGGAACCCGAGATTCGATTATGAGAGAGATTTATACGCTCAATGCTCTTTAGCTCTCCAAGCTGCACTGGTATTTCTTCTGTCAATATATTGTGGCTGAGATCAAGAGTCGCTAGGGACTGCATATATCCTATTTGAGAAGGAATGCTTCCGTTGAGGGAATTTCGACTCAAGTTCAAGTCCAATAGTTGCCTACAATCTCCTAGTAGTTCTGGAATTGGACCATCTAGGTTGTTTTCTGAAGTTTGGACAGTTTGCCTATTTCTTGCGGTATGTTGCCAGAAAGTTTGTTGTCATCCAATTTAAGCTCGAGTAAAGAACTCAACTGTCCCAAACTTCTTGGAATTCTCCCAGATAATTGATTTGAATGGAGATAAAGTCTCTTTAACTGAGACATTTCTCCAAGCTCAGATGGTATTCTTCCAGAAAGGTTATTGCGCGCAATTATGAAACTCGTCAGGTTACCAGAACGAGCCCAATTCGAAGACAACTCACCATAAAACTTATTGTTGCTCAAGTCTATGTCTTCCAAGTTGGGGTACACACCGAAATCTTCAGATATGTTCCCTGAAAATTGGTTGAATTGGAGCAAGACAGTGTTTAGGCTAGAGCATCTTTTCAAGCCTATTGGGATGTTACCAGTGAAACCGTTCACAAAAATGACCAACTCTCTAAGAGAGCCACCAGAGCACATATTTTCGGGCAATTTCCCCGTGAGATTATTTCTACTCAAATACAATATTTCTAAATTTGGAAGGTCACCAATTTCAGGAGGAACATTGCCACTGAGTTGATTGGCAAACAAGGTTAGGTTTATTAGAGACTTCAACTTTCCTAGCTCCCGAGGGATATGACCAGATAATTGATTTCGGCTCAGCCAGAGGGTACGAAGTTCTGTCAAGTTCCCAATTGATGGAGGAATAGGCCCAAAGAGATTGTTGCAACAAAGGCTCAAAAGGGTTAAATTTCTCAAGTTCCCCAAGGAAATGGGAATTTGACCTGTTAGATTGTTTTTGGACAAACCAAGCTCAATGAGAGAATTTAGCTTGCCAATCACCATTGGAATGGGGCCTGAAATTTGGTTTTCATAAAGGTAGAGGTATGATATGTTCTTCAAATTTTCAACAGAATTGGGAATTTGACCACTAAGATTGTTATGATGTAAAGAGAGGTATACAAGAGATGTTAGCATTCCAATTTCATCAGGGATCGAACCGGATAATTTGTTTCTGAAAAGATTGAACACATTGATATTTGTCAAGTCTCCAATGGAGGAAGGAACAACTCCTGATAAACTGTTGGAACTCAAGTCTAGAATTGTCAACTTTCTCAGTTCTCCAATGGAATTTGGGATTATTCCAGAGAGACCGTTGCTAGAGAAATTCATGGACTCAAGTCGAGAAAGGCTAGCGATGCTCGAGGGAATAGATCCAAAGATCGAATTGTTGAAAAGATCAATGTTAATGAGATGAGGTAAGGATGAGAAATTAAGGTTTCCAAGTGTACCCTTTAGGCCATAGTTAGCAAGGTTTATGCTTGCGATTCTTTGTGCCTTGTTACAGCGAATTCCGGTCCAATTGCAAGTGTTTCGAGAATCCCATGATGACAAAAGTGATTGGCTTTTATTGTCAAGGCTTGCTTTCCAGGCTAAAAGAGAGCTCACATCTTGGCCCAATGGTGCAATGGTACCAGTGGCATTGGCATTTGTAAGCTTTGCGTTTACGGAACTAGAAGCTATATGAAAGAAAATGAAGCTGAAGAATACTAGCATTTTCATCGTTGATCGCTTTATTTTATTGTGATGAACTAGGTTTTGGAAGGAAGTTGAGGAGGACATGGATAGAATTGAAGAGAATCAGAGTATTTATAGCCCAAAAAATTGGCTTACAAATGCAGATGCAGGAACATGACATAGTTCTACAAGAAGACTTGTGTAGGTCTTTTACGTGTGCAATTAATTACTTCATGTATACCTTGCAAACTATGAACCTGTACACCACGGCTCCGGTGCGGAACGGATTCTCAGCCGTTTGATTAAATTTTTTACGGATGAGATTGATTTAAAAAAAACATCTGTTATGATTTTGAGAACACTTATTCCACGAACACCTGTTTTTTAGCAAAAAAACACCTATTTGTTTTCGCATATGTGGAAAAAAACCCGTTTCGCATAGGAGCCGGATTGGAAGCTGTAAGGATCCCCTCCGTGCCCCATTATGTATTCCTCTGGTTTGCATCGGTTTGATTTGGTTGTTCAATTTTTGTGAGATACAAAATATATTGATTATAAAGTAAAAACAAAATAAAAATTTCGTTATATAAATATTTACCTTCTAAAATATAAAGAAATATTTCCATTGTTTCCACATGTTAAACACAATAAAGAAACCAAATTAATGAAACATAAATTCTTAATCTTGATCCTTGAACTTCAAACAAAATATTACAAAATTATCCTATAAGGAAAAAAAAACCAAAAATTGCACCATTATTAGTTCATAATAAAACAAAAGTTTCATATGAATATAAAATTACATATCAATTGATGGCACTTCAATCTCTTTCTTTAACACTTGAACAACTTGCTTGTAATTGGTATAAATAAGAAGTTAAATATCTTTTATTGTAAAAGAGTCATTTAACATATATATATATATATATATATATATATATATATATATATATATATATATATATATATATATCGGGTTTGGTTCGGATTGGATTAGAAAAAAAAATTAAACCAAACCGAAAGTTCGGTTTTAACTTAGTCTAAACCAAAATCAGTCAAATGCACTGCTCAAATTGAAAAATCGGGTTGTATTGGTTTGGATCGGGTTAGTTTCAAATTTTTTTGAACACATCGGATGAGCATGATTGGATTGAATTTTAATTTAAAAAATTTGATATTAGTTTCAAACCAATCTCAGACTCAAAACATGTTAAAATTAGTGACCCGTTCCTTGTGAACTATTCGGATATCAATTCAAATGGAAAAACCTAATATAACCTAATAACCCAGTTCCCATGTCAATTTCAATTCTCCACTAAATAACACTTCTGATACTTCAAAAGGCAAGAAAATGACACTTCTCACATTGTCCCATGGTTGTCCTTCGACCGTGGATTGATAGAAAATGGGAAAATGATATATATTTTTTATTCAAAAAATGGGAAATTGATATAAAAAAAATTTAATTGATTTTATTCGAGTCTCCTAATTTTTTCAGATTGGATCTGTCATTATGGGTCAATTTTAGGAAAATTTTTATCTTGGTAGGTGATTAAGTTTAAAACTTACATTCAAAACAATGAATACAATACACATCGGAAAGAGAATTGACTTTTTGGCATACGTATATTGTATTTATTGGTTTGAATGTAACTTTTAAACTTACTCACCTACCAAAATAAAATTTCTCCAGTCGTAGTTGATTATATTCTGGGTCTCCTATTTTTTTTTTCAAATTGAATATGTCATTACAGGTCAATCTTAGTTGATTATATTCGAGTCTCCTATTTTTTCGTTTTAATATTGACACTCAATTTAAAATTGGTTTTAATTTAAATTTTAAGTCAGATCAAACTTAATTCAAACACACATCGACATATGTAATATGCGAAAATTAGAAAGAGTATAGTGTAGGCAAGATATCTAGAACAAGTCAAGAGATTCATAGCCCATTAGGGCTATGGTCTGCCCACGACCGTGAGGTCGAGGGTTCAACACCTCTCTCTACATGGGGCAAATAAATATTCTCTTCCCAGCGCTGTCCTCCTCTTCCTCAGTGAGACTAAAAAAAAATATATATATATATATATATATATATATATATATATATATATATATATATATATATATATATCTAGAACAACGTCTTGTAGATTTACCGAAAATTATACATATTAATTTCACATCTCTATATCCTTTGCATCAAGATTATATGGATTCAGTCAATTTTTCTTTTGTTTTTTTCATTTTTTCCGAACAAGGAACTTTAATTGTTCACATATATAAGACGCAATGGTACAAGGACTTGACCTAGACCTATTTAGTACTATCACTATCAAATATCAACGTTACCTATGACTGGCAAGACCAAGACCTTAGCATACATGTCTAAAATAGAAGTTAGCAAAAAAAAAAAAAAGTCTAAAATAAAATTTCAGCTTCGAAAGTCGAGCATATTTTAATATCACGTGGACTTTGGGCTTAAACCTCACAAATGAAAATATTGTACATGGCACAATCAAATACTACTAAATATTAAACTTAATTCAAAAGTACATAATAAAATAAACAATATAATTTTAAATGAAAAGCATATAATAAAATAAAAATTACTACCTCCATTCCTAAATATAAGACTTTCAGGACCTATAGCGAAAATTAAGCAAACAAAAATTAAAATATTTTTTGTAATCAAAATATCAATATTACTTTTTTAAATAAAAGTAGTGGTATATAAGTTCTATTTAAGAGAATAATATTGGTATTTTAACTAAAAAAGTATCTTGTTTTTTTCTGCCTTAATTTTCACTACATTTCTTGAAAGTCTTATATTAAAGAATGGAGGAAGTACAATGTATTAATAGAGTGAGTTTAGTGTGAGCTTGAGGGGATTTGGGGGATATTTATTGGTAAAAAATGGAGTTTAAACAAAAAAGATGGATTTGACCGTTTCCAACTGCTTTGATGTAGGAAACCCGAAGGTTAGAGCTGTTTTAGGGGTAATATTTTCCAATGTGTGAGTGACTTCTTACGGTGGGGCTAAGACAAGGTCTCCTACCAATCGAGTCGTTAGGTCACTTTGATTAATATCTTCCACAATTTTTGTCGGATCGAGAGGTGGGGGCCTGGAGGCGTGAGTATCACCTTTTTGTGTACAAGAGCTGCTTTAGGGGCGGATTAGTCGCGGATTTTGGCAGGGCGGGGTGACCCCACGACTTTTTATTAGCATGAGCATTTTGGTCAATTCAATAGTCTTGAACAATATGTCTTTTGTTTCACTAGAATAGTTGCAAAAAGTCTAATTAATTATTACTAACGTATTCTATATCCTTTATTATAAAAAGAGGACGCAAACAATTTGTAACAATTAATTTGGACATTAATTGATTGCTCAAACTCAATCCAAATATATCTTAAAAAATTATACATACTACTTAATTTGACATTTTTCAAGGCCAAGATATTTCTATTTCACATCTCTAATTCCTTTGTATCAAGATTCAAGAATAAGATTGTATGGATTAAGAATATCATTTTGTTTTTTTCATTTTCCGAACAAGAACTTTAATTTTTTTTTTTTTTTGATTTAAAAGAGAAATATATATAAATGCAAATACTCCCTAGCCCGTAGGGATAGGGGGAAAGTTGTTACAAGAAGTCCTATCAAACGATACCTCATGTCCATAACCCGCCACTATCAGGCTAACAAAAGGTTGGATATGGATTGAGGTATCTGCAATAGTCCTATTACAAAAAGCCCCACGGGCATCCCCCGCCACTAAGTGGCTAACAAATGAGGGTAAAGAGTCAAAAGAAAGATAAACAGAGGATGAAAGACGTCCCCCAGCTTTTGCAAGCCAATCAGCACATGTATTGACTTCCATGTAGATATGCGAGACACTAAATTCCGGTATCCGCTGAAGAAGTGCCCTGCAATCAGAAATAAGTACAGATGAAGGGTGAGTACTAATATCAGCATTAAAAAGAAGATCAATCACGACTTTAGCGTCTAGCTCTATCGCTAGCCTCTGAGCACGAATATCGATAGCAAGTGTGAGGCCGTCTTTCAGAGCCCATAATTCTGCCGTATTATTAGTACAGGTACCCAAATTACGGTAAAACCCCAAAACCCAGTTGCAGTCGCTGTTTCTGATTAGTCCGCCTCCACCCCCCTACCCGGGTTACCTATAGACGATCCATCAACGTTAAGTTTGACCCATCCAACTGGTGGCTTAGTCCAGGAAATCGAGATAGTTCTTGATTGGCGTGTTGACCTTGCATCCGCACCCAAAGCATAAAATTCTGTGGATCTGGTTATTGTGTCGAGCAGTGGGGTTATACCAAGTTTTCCCGGCGAGAATAACTTTGTATTTCTACTGATCCATAATACCCAACATCCATAAGTGAAAATGGTCTCCCATGGTATCCCATTGAAAATAGAGATGACCGTTGATTCAGCGCATCCCCTAAGCCAGGCCTCGAAATCAATTTCAAGGGAGGCCTTGACATACTGCAAAAGTTTAAGCTGCCGCCAAAGTTCTCGAGCCGAAGCACAGTCTCTGAGTAAATGTTGGATAGTTTCGGGAGAAGACCCGCATTGGGGGCAGGTAGAGTCAGTGGTGATATGTTTTCTAAAGAGATGTTCCTTTGTAGCCAGTCTGTTGTGGAAGCAAGTCCATAGAAACATTTTTATTCTTTGATTGCAATTTACCTTCCAAATCCACTCCCATCTTTTACCCCCCATTTCTTTAATTGTTCACATATATAAGACGCAATGGTACAAGGACTTATATTCACCAAAAAAAAAAATTTGGTACAAGGACATGACCTAGACCTATTTAGTACTATCACTATCACTATCAAATATCACACTGGCAAGACCAAGACCTTAGCATACATGTCTAAAATAGAGTTTCAGCTTCAAAAGTCGAGCATATTTTAATATCACGTGGACTTTGGGCTTAAACCTCACAAATGAAAATATTTTACATGGCACAATCTAATACTATTAAGTATTAAACTTAATTGAAAAGTACATAATAAAATAAACAATATAATTTTAAATGAAAAGCATATAATAAAATAAAAATTACTACCTCCATTCCTAAATATAAGACTTTCAGGACCTATAGCGAAAATTAAGTAAACAAAAATTAAAATATATTTTGTAATCAAAATATCAATATTACTCTTTTAAATAAAAGTAGTGGTCTATAAGTTCTATTTAAGAGAATAATATTGGTATTTTAACTAAAAAAGTATCTTATTTTTTTCTGCCTTAATTTTCACTACATTTCTTGAAAGTCTTATATTAAAGAATGGAGGAAGTACAATGTATTAATAGAGTGAGTTTAGTGTGAGCTTGAGGGGATTTGAGGGATATTTATTGGTAAAAATTGGAGTTTAAACAAAAAAGAAGGATTTGACCGTTTCCAACTGCTTTGATGTAGGAAACCCGTGAGTTAGAGCTGCTTTAGGGGTAATATTTTCATGGGAATCGGGTAGCCCAAGTGGTAAAGCTACCCGAACACAAGCCGGTGGTCCCGTGTTCGATTCCTATATTTCTCCTTTATTGGGACAATAATCTCCTCCTCTGGAGAGGCACCCTCCTCCTCCTCTGGTGAGGCAATACCCTCCCAGGCATGGGGCGTGCATTAATCGGTCTTTCTAGGGTACTCTCCGCTCTCTCCCCCTCGGGAGCAACGCCCTTTCGGGTTTCAAAAAAAATAGGGGTAATATTTTTCAATGTGTGAGTGACTTCTTACAATGGGGTAGGACAAGGTCTCCTAGGTCAAGGTCTCCTACCACTGGCGGAGCTACCCCCCAACTTTTTCCAAAAAAAAAATAAAAAATATATATATATATATATATATATATATATATTTTATAATTTTAGTTTTGTTTTTATAACACCTCATCCCGTGAACATTTTGAATCAATTTACGATTTAAAATTAGATTTTTTAGTTCGTGAATTATAGGAATTACACCACTTATATCTTAACAATTTTGGTTAAAATTGTAACAAACTTAATTGTGTAAGAGATTATAATATTTATAAAATTTCATCAAAAAATTCATAATTACTAATAGATTATAATATAAGATTTTATCAAAAATAAAAAAATATTCGTTCACATTAGTAATAAGCCATTCGTGTTTCCTCCAACTTCATCTCTAATACCCATAATATTTCTAAATGACCTTTTATTTTGGTCTAATCATACAAAAAAGGTCTTTGGGGTCTTTTTATTCAAGTTTGTTCTTTTTGGATTCAACAATCAAACATGATATATATTTTAATTTCCATTGTAAATATTTATTTTTTCTTCTCGAGAGTCCTTCTCATCAAAAATTTTTTTTGGCTCCGCTAATGTTTATATGCTTTTATTTTGTCAATGTTAATTGTGCCCTCCAAAGAAAATTTTCTGACTCCGCCACTGTCTCCTACCAATCGAGTCGTTAGGTCAAGGTCTCCTACCAATTGAGTCGCTAGTTCACTTTGATTAACATTCTCCACAATTCTTGTCAGATCGAGAGTATCACCTTTTTGTATACAAGAGCTGCTTTAGGGGCGGATTAGTCGCGGATTTTGGCAGGGCGGGGTGACCCCACGACTTTTTATTAGCATGAGCATTTTGGTCATTGAACAATATGTCTTTTGTTTAACTAGAATAGTTGCAAAAAGTCTAATTAATTATTACTAACGTATTCTATATACTTTATTATAAAAAGAGGACGCAAATAATTAGTAACAATTAATTTGGACATTAATAATTACTGAAACTCAATCCAAACACATCTTAAAAAATTATACATACTACTTAATTTGACATTTTTCAAGGCCAAGATATTTCTATTTCACATCTCTAATTCCTTTGTATCAAGATTCAAGAATAAGATTGTATGGATTAAGAATATCATTTTGTTTTTTTCATTTTCCGAACAAGAACTTTAATTGTTCACATATATAAGACGCAATGGTACAAGGACTTACATTCACCAAAAAAAAAAATTTGGTACAAGGACTTGACCTAGACCTATTTAGTACTATCACTATCACTATCAAATATCACACTGGCAAGACCAAGACCTTAGCATACATGTCTAAAATAGAGTTTCAGCTTCAAAAGTCAAGCATATTTGAATATGACGTGGACTTAGGGCCTAAACCTCACAAATGAAAATATTGTACATGACACAATTTAATACTACCAAGTATTAAATTTAATTGAAAAGTACATAATAAAATAAACAATATAATTTTAAATGAAAAGCATATAATAAAATAAAAATTACTACCTCCATTCCTAAATATAAGACTTTCAGGACCTATAGCGAAAATTAAGTAAACAAAAATTAAAATATATTTTGTAATCAAAATATCAATATTACTCTTTTAAATAAAAGTAGTGGTCTATAAGTTCTATTTAAGAGAATAATATTGGTATTTTAACTAAAAAAGTATCTTATTTTTTTCTGCCTTAATTTTCACTACATTTCTTGAAAGTCTTATATTAAAGAATGGAGGAAGTACAATGTATTAATAGAGTGAGTTTAGTGTGAGCTTGAGGAGATTTGAGGGATATTTATTGGTAAAAATTGGAGTTTAAACAAAAAAGAAGGATTTGACCTTTTCCAACTGCAGGAAACCGTGAGTTAGAGCTGCTTTAGGGGTAATATTTTCCAATGTGGGGGTGACTTCTTATGGTGGAGTAAGACAATGTCTCCCACCAGTCGAGTCGCTATGCCACCTTGATTAACCTTGTCGGATCGGGAGGTGAGGGCTATCACGGGTCGTCTCTCGAGGGTCTTAGACGCACCGTGATGCCGAGTAACCTAGGTTCCTAGCCCCTAGTCAATCCCGGCTTCTTGAAATAATCGAAATGGGACAAACGCTTATCGATGGCAAATTCGTCAATAAACGCAATTGTACGGGACAAATTCCACGAAAATCACTTCATTGATTTGAATGCATGATTAAATGAGTTAGAGTATAGATTAAATGTCCTAGATGACCAGGGGGAGGAGTCGTTTAAACGTGATTACAATTGCTTACTTGTTTGTTGATGTTTATTCCCCCTATAAGAGCTTAAAATATATTTGCCAAGTGGCAGGAGTAGACACCACATTTCCGAGGAGGTGGGAAAACTGGTATACAACAAAATACAAGTTATGTACATAAACTAACCGTCATATACGGTCCTCTAGGATGTCTCTAGGACATACGCCGAGTTATAGAAGTTTTGGGACCGGATGGCACGCAAAAATGTTGAGCTAGGACGTTGTTAGGGCGTCTTCCGCTGCACGGTTGGGGCTCAGCTACATTAGCTTTGCGCGTAGATTGGGGCGCAGCTACAGTAGTGTTGTGCGCTGCTAGGGCATCATCGGCACACTATTGGGGCGCAGCTACAGTGCTCGCTGCACAAGGTTGGGGCGCAGCTACAGTGCCTCGGCAAGGCCGTTGTGGCGCATCTACAGTGTTTCCTGCGTCGTGCACCACTTGCTATCTTCGTGCAACGACTTAGTGCGTCGAGCATCGTCATAGTCGCTGAGAGATGTTATATCCGTGCGACCCGTGATATCCTCTTCCACCTGATTCTCGTCGCTGTAACTGCCTTGTAGTCCTCTATCAGCAGTCTGAAGGCTGTCATATCTGATTCTCTCTCCCAAGTGTCTTCTTCGGTGCCACGACCTTGCCAACGCACCAAGAATTCCATATAGTTCCTCTTACCCCTCATGGTGGTCTGAGCAACAAGGATTTCCTCGGCCACTATCTTTCCCAATGTTGTTGAAGAGGGCGGATACCGTATGGTCGTGTCTACATTCTCTTGTAGATTCTCATGATATGGTTTCAAAAGACTTACATGGAAAACTGGGTGGATCTTCATGTCTGGCGGAAGTTCCACTTTGTAAGCAACTCCCCCGATTCTCTTCAATATAGGCACGGGTCCAATGTATTTGGGCATCAATCTCATGTCCAACCCTTTTATTTCTCTGGGGCTCTATTTTAAGATGCCTTTTGACCATCACTTGATCCCCGACCTGGAACTCCACAAAGCGCCGCTTTTGCTCGGCATACTTTTTCATCCGCTTCGCTGTCTTTTCAAAGCACATCTTCGTAAGTTCCACATTCTTTTTCCATTCCCCGGAGAAGTCTGGCGCCCGCGAGGACTTGGCTCCGACTGTCGTGTCTGTAGTATGAAGTAGCAGAGGTTGTTGGCCAGTTACAATCTCGAAAGGGGTTTTGCTAGTAGCCAAACTCTTCTGCGAGTTGCGCCATATCCAGAAGTTCAACCCAATTCTTTGATTTATCCACACGAAGTGCCGCAAGTATTCTTCTAGCATTCCATTATATCTTTCTGTTTGCCCATCTGACTCGAGATGGAATGCAGAACTCATGCACAGTTTAGTGCCAAGCCGCAGAAAGAGTTCGGTCCAAAATTTTCCTGTGAATCTCCCATCCCGATCACTGATGATCTCCCAGGGCACTCCCCAAAACTTCACCATGTTTTGGAAGAACAATTTAGCTATTTCTTCGGCCGTCACATATTTCGGTGCAGGACTGAACGTGGCATACTTAGAGAAACGATCAATCACCACCAGAATGGTAGCATTCTCTCCTATCTTCGGAAACCCAATGATGAAATCTAGGGATAAACTTTCCCAAGGTTTTGTCGGCACGGACAGAGGTTCGAGCAGTCCTCATTTCTTTTGTCGATTGACCTTGTCATTCTGACAAGTATAATAAGTCTTCACAAAATCCGAAATCTCATCACACATCTGAGGCCAATAGTATGCCCTTTCCACCAAGGCCATCGTACGCTCTTCTCCTTGGTGCCCAGCCCACAGTGTGCTGTGGCATTCCTCAATAATTATTTTTCTCAAGTGTCCACCCTTTGGAACATCGAGACGATGACCTCGTGTCATCAAAAGTCCACCGTCTACCCAAAACTGTCAAGTCTTTCCTTATTTTACCATCGACATAAGCTGCTGACCAATGGGGTTATTTGGAAAAAATCCACGTATTGCCTCATTTATGCCCATGGTGAACTCGCTACTAGTCATAGTTGAGAGTTGGTTTGATGGAGCTAGTTCTCCCATTCGACTTAGAGCAACAGAGACCACGTCCGTTGCACCAGTTCTGTATTCTAGCGTGAAGTCGAATTTCGCTAGAAGTTCTTTCCAACGGGCTTGCCGTCCCGTTAGTCTCGGCTGCATCATAAAGTGGCTCACAACATTGTTGTCCATCTTCACAATGAAAGTAGATCCCAAGAAGTAATGCCTCCATACCCTCAAGCAGTGGACTACGACCATGAGCTCTTTCTCGTGGGCAATGTACCTTCTCTCTGCCTCGCTTAGATTCCTACTCTCAAAAGTTACCAGATGGCCTTCTTGTATAAGCACCACTCCGAGGGAAAAATCTGAAGCATCAGTATGCACCTCAAATGGCTTAGTCATGTCTGGTAGGCCTAGCACCGGGTCAGTGGACATTTGTCTCTTCAGGCTCTCAAAGGTCAATTGACATTTCGAGTCCCAATTCTA
This sequence comes from Vinca minor, assembly GCA_026122235.1. Lineage (NCBI taxonomy): Eukaryota > Viridiplantae > Streptophyta > Magnoliopsida > Gentianales > Apocynaceae > Vinca > Vinca minor. Next base: position 10,689,578 of record JAOCZM010000011.1, on the reverse strand, counting down.
CACCGTCTTCTTCTTGAGGAGCTTGGTCAAGTGTAAGGCTATCTTGAAATAGTTCTTCACAAATCGCCGATAGTAGTTGTCCAACCCAAGGAATGACTCAACTCGTGCACATTCTTCGGAGGCTGCCACTCCTCAATGAAGGGATTCATGGGCAGAAACACGTTCTAAACACCCATGAGTTCTCCCCCGAAGGATCCGCTCATACCATGGTAATCGAAAACTAGCGAAAAATACTTACATTTTTCGGCTAAAGATTCTGTCTTTCTGATGTGTTATGCTGCCACCAGAGTCCTCCCTTACGGAATTACTCCCTTCCGGTATCCACGCGACGAAACAAGCAGCGAGTGCTAGCTCTTCGTTTTTCTGAGTTTTGGAATCTAGAGAGAAAACGAGGCAGAAAATGAGAAATCTAATTTCGGGTGTTTTTGTTTATTGCAGCTCCAGCAAACTTGTGGCTAGGGTTTCGACCAAGAGAGGATTATATAGGTTGTGAGAGTTTGTTCCAAGAACAACTACCACGTCCTATCAACCTTTTACGGTAGTGGGAGTCTTTAAGTCCCACGTCTTGTAAACCTCTACCGGCAGTGGGAGTCTTTAACTTCCATGTAATCCCAGCTATAACCAAATACCAAAAATGCCCCTCCTTAATCTCTAATTCGGATAATAACATTTTATTATTCTCAGAGAAATAAATGGCAGTTACAATGAACCTAGACACATTCTAGATTCATTGAATCTGGACATGAAGCTCGTTCACTCGTCTATGTGTGTGACCCTGGAGGTTCATATTACGATGGCAATGAAAACACCCTTAGTAGTAGTATGTGTTAATAAATCACAAGCGGACCCTAACAGGACATTGTGACTACCCATAGTGAATGAATATGTGGTGGAACCTAATATCAATCCACTATTTAATCCCTTTGTCTCGTGATATCCAAATTAAGCATAAGAAATGGTAGTTGTCACCCTTATATAGCTTAATTGTATTTATGCCCGATCTCCTGGTAGACTGTTCCAACAAACAGTATTTAATAACCACTTTATTAAATACATTTGAGCACGGTCATGCACTTAAACAGTCTTCCCTATCGAGGGGCCCATGGATATATCTCTCTAATAAGAGAGGGACAAATTCCTTACAATGCCTCTCACATTCAAGCCATGATAGGATACTACATCCGATCATCATTCGTATTTTTACTCGATTAAAAGTAACGTCCAACTGAGTCAAAACGTAACTCCATTTATGCTGGAAACAATGGAGACATAAGGTATAAGGATTCAAAATAGTGTTGAGGAAGTAATACTTATGACTAAAGAACCATGAAGTGTTACTTCTCTAATGGATCACGTCCGATACAATATATCCCAATATATTGCATCTATGATATGATTTGTATCCATTACACATGATTAGTAAAACATAATCATCAATCATACATCATACTAGTTTTATTTCATTGTAAATAACATTACATAAAACTAGGGGCAATTAGAATAGTAATTGCATAAGCTAATGAGTTTTACTATCAAATCACACATTTGATGTTAAAAAGCAAAATTAATTATTCAAAGACATGCTCAAAAAGATATAAAACGTACAACATATGCTAATGGTCCTAGGGCACTACTAACAATCTCCCACTTGTCCTAGGTCCAATTATACATGATCATCAATCCCATTGACCTAGTATGACTCTCATGTTTAGGTTGCGGGAGTTGTTTGGTCAGTGGATCTGCAATGTTGTCGTCTGTATGAACTTTGCAAATTTTAACGTCTCCTCTATCAATGATCTCTCTAATCAGATGGAAACGCCTGAGAATGTGTTTGGATAGTTGGTGAGATCTAGGTTCCTTAGCATGTGCAATGGCACCAGTACTATCACAATAAAGGTCCACTGGGTTCACAATAAAGGTCCACTGGGTACTACAACAAATTTTCCTGATCCAAACAGCTTATTTAGCTGCTTCAGAGGCAGTCAAATACTCATTTTTTGTTGTAGAGTCGGCCACGGTTTCTTGCTTTGAGCTCTTCCAGCTCACAGTACCTCCATTCAAACAAAACACAAAACCAGATTGCGATATAAAGTCATCTACATCGGTTTGGAAGCTTGCGTCTCTGTAACCATTTACAATCAGACTTCTTTCCTGACCTCTGTAAACCAAGAACATATATTTAGTCCTTCTCAAGTACTTGAGAATTCTCTTGACTGCAGCCCAATGTGACTCTCCAGGGTCAGATTGATATCTGCTAGTCATACTTAAAGCGAACGAGACATCCGTGCGAGTGCATATCATGACATACATAATAGACCCAATGGCTGAAGCATATGGGATCTTACTCATGCACTTTTGATCTTCCTTTGTGGAAGGTCCTTGAGTTCTGCTGAGTTTAATGCCATGTGACATGGGCAAGAATCCCTTTTCGGAATCTTGTAGACTGAACTGTTTCAGTACCTTGTCAATGTATCCACTCTGCCTTAGGCCGATCATTTTGTTGGAACTATCTCTATAGATTCTTATACTGAAAATGTATGTAGCCTCACCTAAGTCTTTCATGGAAAAACACTTCCCTAACCAAGCTTTTACGCTTTGTAATGTGGGAATGTTATTTCTAATCAGTAAGATGCCATCCACATAAAGCACAAGGAACACTATTGCATTATTAGTTACTTTCTTATAAACACAAGGCTCGTCTTCTTTTTTTATGAAACCAAATTCTTTAATTGCTTCATGAAAGCGACGACTCCAGCTTCGAGATGCTTGCTTCAATCCATAAATGGACCTTTGAAGCTTACACACTTTTCTAGGATTTTACGGATCAATAAATCCCTCAGGTTGTGTCATATAAACATCCTCGAGAAGGTTTCATTTAAGAAACGCAGTCTTAACGTCCATTTGTCATATCTCATAGTCATAATATGCGGCTATGGCAAGTAAAATCCTAATAGATTTTATCATAACGACATGAGAAAATGTGTCATCATAGTCAATACCATGAATTTGTATATAACCTTTAACTAATAGTCGAAATTTAAAAGTGTGTACATTACCATCCATGTCAATTTTCTTTTTGAAACACCATTTGTTATCAATGACCTTACACCCTACGGGTGGGTCAACCAAAGTCCATACTTGGTTATCGTACATGGATTGCATCTCAGACTTCATAGCTTCTAGCTACTTATCTGACTCAGAACTAAGAATTGCCTATTTGCAGGTAGTGGGTTCATCTTGATCAATCAGTTCAATGTGATGATCATCAGTCATAAGAAATCCATATCTCTCAGGCTGTTGATGTACCCGATTTGACCTCCTTATGCCTTGTGTCAAAGATTGAAGCTCAGTATCAGCACGTTAGCTTGCTTGAAGTTTCAGAGCTAGTTTAGACGTTGTTTGGGGATCTAGAATTTCCTCAAGATGGATCTTACTCCCACTATCCTTTTTGAAAATAAATTCCCTTTCAAGGAATAAACCATTACGAGCAACAAACACTTTGTTCTCTGTTGGAAGATAGAAGTAATATCCTTTTGTTTCTTTGGGATATCCCACAAACAAACACTTGTCAGATTTAGGGGCGAGTTTATCAGATAACAAGCGTTTTACATACGTCTTGCATCCCCAAATTTTGATAAATGACAAAGTAAGTCGTTTTCCAGTTCATATCGATCTCATATGGAGTTTTCTGAACTGCTTTAGAAGGAACACTATCAATATAAATGCAGCAGTTTCTAGGGCGTAGCCCTCAAAAGGAAATTGGAAGACTGGTATGACTAATCATAGATCGAACCATATCTAGTAAGGTACGATTCCTTCGTTCTGATACACCATTCCATTGTGGTGTGCTAGGAGGAATTAATTGTGAAACAATTCCACAGCCCCTAAGATGTTCGTCAAACTCTTGGTTAAGGTATTCGCCACCTCGATCTGATCGAAGTATCTTAATACTTTTACCAAGTTGATTTTGTACTTCATATTGAAATTCTTTGAATCTTCCAAAGATTCTGATTTATGTTTCATTAGATAGACGTTGCCATATCTGCTGAAATCATCTGTAAATGTGATGAAGTACTGAAAACCCCCTCTAGAACTTGTGTTTATTGGTCCACATACATCTGTATATATGAGGCCCAACAAATCAGAAGCTCTCACTATGTCCAGTAAAGGGAGTTTTAGTCATTTTGCCTAACAAGCAAGAATCACGTGTCTCATAAGACTCTAAGTCGAATGATGTCAAAATTCCATCTTGATGGAGTTTTGATATGCGTTTCTCATTTATGTGGCCCAAACGACAGTGCCAAAAGTAGGTTTGGTTTAAGTCATTTGATTTAAACCTCTTTGTATTAATGTTATAGATGAGTCTTTTAATGGATTCATCGAGGTTAAGAATATAAAGCCTATTCATCAAAGAGGCATCTCCATAGAAAATACGATCTTTATGAATGGTGCAAATTTTATTCATAATATTTATTTCAAAACCATTAATATCCAAAAAAGAAACTGAACTAATATTCCTACTCAAAGTTGGAACATAAAGACAATTGTTCAGTTCAATAATAAGGTCACTTGGCAAAACTAAATTAAATGTCCCTGTAGCTACAACAACAACTCTTGCTCCATTAGCTACTGTCAAGTCCACTTATCCTTTTGCCAATGATCTACTCCTTTTGAACCCCTACACATTTGCACAAATGTGCGATCCACAACCGGTATCTAATACCCATGAAGTAGGAGCAGACATGTTAATTTTAATAACATAAATACCTGGAGAGATAGTCAAACTGGCTTTCCCCTTTTTCTTCTCTTCCAAGTAGAGTTTGCAGTTCCTTTTCCAATGACCTGGTTCATTGCAATGGATGCAAACCCCTTCTTTTGGTGTCTTGGGCTTAGGCTTGGGCTTGTTATTGCCTTTGCCCTTCTTGGCCATGGGCTTTCCCTTTCCTTTCTTCTTGAAACTCCCTTTTTGAACCATTAAGACTTCAGGGGTCTTCTTAATGTTCAGTTCAGCCTGCTTGAGCATTCTGTGTATCTCATTTATAGACTTCTCCATGGCATGCATGTTGAAGTTAATCAAAAATTGGTCATACTCCGATGGGAGTGAGCCCAAGATCATATATGTGGCCATGTCATGACCTACGAGAGCCCCAAGCTTCTCAAGTTGGTCAAGATAGCCCTTCATCTTAAGAACATTTGCACTTACAGAGGTGTCAGGGGCCATCTTGCAACTATTCAACGCCTTAGTTGTGAGGAATCTTTCTTGACGGACTTGCTCTTGGAACATTTCCTTGAGCTGGCCCATCATCTGGAAAGCCTCAACCCTTTCAAGCTGTTTTTGAAGGTCAGTGCTCATTATGACTAACATGAGACAACTCACATCGTTAGAATCATCACAATGCTTCTTCCAACCATCTTTCTCAGCTCTAGGGGCGTTGTTTGCAGGTTGTTCAGGAATATCCGTATCAAGAACGTATAGTTTCTTTCCTTCTTAAGGACAATCCTTAAGTTGCAAGCCCAATCAAGGAAATTGGTCCCACTTAGTTTTTCCTTTTCAAGAACGGATCGCAATGAATTGTGTGAAGTATTGGTTGCCATTATCTACATTAAATTATTTGCAAAGTCATTAGTTTTTTAGCAAAAAAAACTTTCCACGATTTCAACACTTGATAAATAGTGGAGAAAACCATTTTACAATAGTTATAAGTAAGCTTTGGCTTAACACCCATAATTAAAGTAAAATCAACTCATGGGAATGACATCTATATGTCACGGCTATTTCCCATTTTATTCCCTAGGTTCAAAACTATTTTGGTAGCCTAGTTAAGTCGAACCATGTCTAAGCATATGGAAATCACTATTTTCTCATCTCCTTTTGCTTAGATAACCACATATATGTTGCTTTGGCAAGCAGACAAAATGATTATCCAAGCTGAAGGAGTGCTTAGGATATGGTAGGCATTTTAAGACTTAATTAAAACAATTAAGTTCAATTAAGTTGTTAAATCCCATAAGACAAGAATATAAGAATCTCATGCAATATATAAAACATAAAAGTAAACGTGACAGAGCATGGCCTAATCCTATGATGACTCCCACGAGTCTTGTGAGAGCCAAGGGTCAATCTAAGTCAATACCCATCTCTTGGATAATGTCTTAGATTCAGCGTCCTCCAGTCTTGTTACATAATTACATGGGCATACCCGACCTTTCAAGGGGCGGCGAGGAGGGTCGAGGGTGGGCGGCGCCTTTGGAAGAAAAATCAAATTCTTCCTCTACTCATCGAATGAGTTTTCTGCCCCGATTTTAACCGAATTAATAACAGATTAACATAAACAGTTTATGCAAGTATAAAATATACAGAAACATGCGATATCATTTTATGCAAATTAATCGAATTAATAACATAACGAATCACATAAACATATAAACATGATTAACCGAAGTTAGTTTATGCATATATCACATATATTGAATCAAAGATACAATATTTTATGTTTCACACATACACATACCAAATCGAAATTGATATGTGTTATGATGTGACTAACATAATCGAATTCAAATAGTATGAGCAAGGCTCTGATACCACTGAAGGGATTCATGGGCAGAAACTCGTTCTAAACACACATGAGTCCTCCCCCGAAGGATCCGCTCATAACATAGGAATTGAAAACTAGCGAAAAATGCTTACATTTTTCAGCTAAAGATTCTGTCTTTCGGATGTGTGCTGCTGCCACCAGAGTCCTCCGGAATTACTCCCTACCGGTATCCACGCGACGAAACGCGCAGCGAGTGCTAGTTCTTCGCTTTCTGAGTTTTGGAATCTAGAGAGAAAATGAGGCAGAAAATGGGAAATCTAATTTCGGGTGTTTTTGTTTATTGCAGCTCCAACAAACTTGTGGCTAGGGTTTCGGCCAAGACAGGATTATATAGGGTGTGAGAGTTTGTTCCAAGAACAACTCCCACATCCTATCAACCTCTTCCGGCAGTGGGAGTCTTTAACTCCCACGTCTTGTAAACCTCTACTGGTAGTGGGAGTCTTTATCACATAATAACTCCCACGTAATCCCAACTGTAACCAAATACGAAAATGCCCCTCCTTAATCCCTAATTCGGATAATAACATTTTATTATTCTTAGAGAAATAAATGTCAGATACAAATGAACCTAGACACATTATAGATTAATTGAATCTGGACATGAAGCTCGTTCACTCGTCTATGCGTGTGACCCTGGAGGTTCATATCACGATGGCAATGAAAACACACTTATTAGTAGTATGTGTTAATAAATCACAAGCGGTCCATAGCAGGACATTGTGACTACCCATAGTGAATGAATATGTGGTGGAACCTAATATCAATCCACTATTTAATCCCTTTGTCTCACGATATCCAAATTAAGCATAAGACATGGTAGTAGTCACCCTTATATAGCTTAATTCTATTTATGCTCGATCTCCAGGTAGACTGTTCCAACAAACAGTATTTAATAACCACTTTATTAAATACATTTGAGCACGGCCATGCACTTAAACAGTCTTCCCTATCGAAGGGCCCGTTGATATCTCTCTCTAATAAGAGAAGGACAAATTCCTTACAATGCCTCTCACATTCAAGCCATGATAGGATACTACATCCGATCATCAGTCGTATTTTTACTCGATTAAAAGTAACGTCCGACTGAGTCAAAACGTAGCTCCATTCATGCTGGAAACAATGGAGACATGAGGTCTAAGGATCAAAATAGTATTGAGGAAGTTATACTTATGACTAAAGAACCATGAAGTATTACTTCTCTAACGTATCACATCCGATACAATATATCCCAATATATTGCATCTATGATATGATTTGTATCCATTATACATGATCAGTAAAACATAATCATTAATCATACATCATACTAGTTTTATTTCATTGTAAATAACATTACATAAAACTAGGGACAGTTAGAATAGTAATTGCATAAGCTAATGAATTTTACTATCAAATCACACATTTGATGTTCAAAAGCAAAATTAATTATTCAAAGATATGCTCAAAAAGATATAAAACGTACAACATATGCTAATGATCCTAGGGCACTACTAACACTCAATAGCCTGTATTTTCTTCGCATCCATACGAATGCATCATGTTTCAATGATGTGACCCAAGAATGCAATTCTCTGTAGGGCAAAAGCGCACTTAGACAGCTTAGCATACAACTTGTTTTCTCTGAAGCGAGCAAGCACCATCTCCAGGTGTGCTACGTGCTCCTCCAAGCTATTTCTATAGATCACAATATCGTCCAAGTATACGACCATAAATCGGTCCAAAAAGTCCCTTAAAACTTGATTCATCAAGTGCAGAAAGTTGCAGGAGCATTGGTTAGCCCAAAGGGCATTACTAGAAATTCGAATACACCATATCTCGTCACACAAGTGGTCTTCATCTCATCTCCCTCTTTCAGGCGTACTTGCCATTAGCCCAAGCGAAGATCAATTTTCGAGTAGTATTTCACTCGACTCAGGTGGGCAAGGAATGTTGGTTCTCTCTTTTTAAGGCCCTTCCCCAGTTGGAACGTTGACAGCTTGGGGTTGGCCGATTTCCCGACAATGACGGGCACAACATTCCCATCGACAATAATCGAATCAGCATAGGGGAGTACTTGCGTCTTAGTATCCCTCATAAATTGGAGACCCAATATGAGTTTGAAGTCGTCCATTCGGGCCGCAGTGAGGTTCGTGCTTACCTCAAAAGGACCCACACTTATCTTAACCGCCTTCGCAACTCCACCAACCGTTTATGGCGGTGAGTTTATGGCATCACCATCCGGTTACTCCTTTCTAAAGAAAGACCCAATCTCTCCACTTCTGAGACGTCTATATAGTTGTGAGTAGAGCCAGAATCCACCATGGTTCGAATAGGCTTTCCGTTGATATGCACATCAACGTACATCAGTCCTTGATCGATGCTAGATCGAGTGCCTAAAGATTCATGACCGCCTTGGGTCATTCTCATTTGAGCTAGTGCTCCATCAGCACCTCCTTCTTCGTAATATGTTTCCTCACGTTGCATCTGGGGTGTATCTGGTTCCCTTTGAAAGCCATTCGCCGCCAAAGGTCCACCTTTGTAGGTTGGGAAACTTCTCAATGGGTGAGGCCCTGAATGGTCTCGAAGTGTAATTCCTCTGCGAGGCATCACATCGAGTTTGTCCCAAGAAAGAGGGGGAGGGCCTATCTCATCCACCTCTCGTGAAGTTCGGCCTGAATGGCTTGTAGTTCCCCGTCTTAGCCTAGAAAGGGGTCGACTTCTCCTTTTCCTTCCTCACATCTTGTTGAAAGTCTACTAAACCCTCACCAATAGTTATAGCATCGGTTAGGTTCTGCACACGTTGGCGAGTGAGCTCATTCTTAACCCACGGTTTTAGACCTTCCATGAAAACAAAGAGCTTATCCAACTCGGACGTGTCAGTAATCTGAAGTAAGCATGTCGAGAAGATCTTGACGTACTCTCGAATAGTCCCACCCTACTTTAGTTCTCTAAGCTTTCGTCTAGCTTCATAGACAGCGTTTTGGGGAAGGAACTGTTTCTTAACAGCTTTTTTCATCAGTTCCCAAGTGTTTATGGTAACCTGCCCAACTTCCATCTGAGCCGATTGGACTCTCCACCATAATTTCGCATCTTCCTCCAAGCACGTAGCTATCGTATCTACCTTCATGCTCTCCTCGGTGATACCGACCGTCTTGAAGTACTGTGTGATGTCGAAGAAGAAATTATCTACTTCCTGAGCATCCATTTCTCCTTTTAAGGCTTTAGGTTCCCTTACCTTTAGCTTCGGGGCATGATTAAGGGCTACCTCGTTGCTTTCCAACTTAGCATCGTGTGCTCGGGTAACATAGAATAACTCTCTCATAGTGTTACCCATTTCCTCTAGTTCCCCACTCTGCATGCCGATATCGTTTTCCATAAGAGTCGTTCTCCTCTTCATGGATTCGCCATAGCAGAAGGTATGCACCTTGTCTACCAATGCCTTTAGGGCATCTAGTCGGGCCTTAGTAGCATTCTCCGTTGCCGAAACGCTTCTCGTTCGGCTAGCCATCGCTTCTTCTTAGTCTCGAGTTACAACAACCTTGCTCTGATACCAAGTGTCATGGGTCATCTCTCGAGGGTCTTAGACGCACCGTGATGCCGAGTGACCTAGGTTCCTAACCCCTAGTCACTCCCGGCTTCTTGAAATAGTCGAAATGGGACAAACGCTTATCGACGGCAAATTCATAAATAAACGCAAATAAATGGCACGGGACAAATTGCACGAAAATCACTTCATTGATTTGAATGCATGATTACATGAGTTAGAGTATAGTTTAATCGTCCAAGACGGCGAGGGGGAGGAGTCGTTTGAACGTGATTACAATTGCTTGCTTGCTGATTTTTATTCCCCCTATAAGAGTTTAAAAGACATTTGCCCAAGTGGCAGGAGTAGACACCACATTTCCGAGGAGGTAGAGAAACTCGTATACAACAAAATACAAGTTATGTACATAAACTAACCGTCTTATCCGGTCCTCTAGGATGTCTCTAGGACATACGATGAGTTATAGAAGTTTTGGGACCGGATGGCATGCAAAAATGCGGAGCTAGGCCGCTGTTGGTGCGTCTTCCGGTACACAGTTGGGGCGCAGATTGGGGCGCAGCTACAGTAGTTGTGCGCGCAGATTGGGGCGTAGCTACAGTAGCGTTGTGTGCTGCTGGGGCATCTTTGGCACACTGTTGGGGCGCAGCTACAGTGCTCACTGCGCAATATTGGGGTTCAACTACAGTGCACGCTACGCAAGGTTGGGACGCAGCTACAGTGCCTCGACAAGGCCGTTGGGGCGCAACTACAGTGTTTCCTGCCTACAGTGTTTCCTGCGCCGAGGTTAGCCGAAGTTGTGCACCACTTGCTATCTTCGTGCAACGACTTAGTGCGTCGAGCATCGTCACGATCGCTGAGAGATGTTATATTCGTGCGACCCGTGATAAGGCCCTGGGGGCGTGGGTATCACATTTTTTGTGTACAAGAGCTGCTTTAGGGGCGGATTAGTCGCGGATTTTGGCAGGGCGGAGTGACCCCACGACTTTTTATTAGCATGACCATTTTGGTCAATTCAATGGTCTTGAACAATATGTCTTTTGTTTCACTAGAATAGTTGCAAAAAGTCTAATTAATTATTACTAACGTATCCTATATCCTTTATTATAAAAAGAGGACGCAAACAATTAGTAACAATTAATTTGGACATTAATAATTACTAAAACTCAATCCAAACACATCTTAAAAAATTATACATACTACTTAATTTGACATTTTTCAAGGCCAGGATATTTCTATTTCACATCTCTAATTCCTTTGCATCAATATTCAAGAATAAGATTGTATGGATTAAGACTATCATTTTGTTTTTTTTTCATTTTTCGAACAAGGACTTTAATTGTTCACATATAAGACGCAATGGTGCAAGGACTTATTTAGTACTATCACTATCAAATATCAACGTTACCTTTAACTGGCAAAACCAAGACCTTAGCATACATGTCTAAAATAGAGTTACAACTTCAAAAGTCAAGCATATTTGAATATTTCCTCTTTATTTTCACTTGACAAACTAAATTTGTGAATTAATTTTAAGAAAAATGAAAATTCGAACCCAAAAAAAAATTTGAAAAAAATAATACTTTAGCTATAAATTCGCAGGGGAAAATTATTGGTCCAGAAATTCATTGGAAAATTAATGTAAATGTTAATGAAGAATTGAAGTTCAAGGATCAATGTTTGGTTTTTGCTTGAGAAGTCTAGCCGTGAAAAACACGAAAAACATTTGAAAGGTCAACCACGCGGATTGTGGCATTAAAGGATCTTACGACCAAAAAAATGTGTTACTCATTTTTGCATTACTAGTAGGTAGTGATTATTGGATTAAAATTTGGGATCAAATTTAAATTAAGAAGGTATAATGTCACATTAAATTCTAATAATCATTCCATTTTATACTCTTTGATCCTTTGTTTGATCCAAAAAAATTTATTCAACAATCATTATCGTTACTAGTATACTACTGCTCACCTCTTGCATGTCTTCACTAATGTACCCTCTTTAGCAGATGCACTCATTCATATAATGACTATTTTAGCATATGTTCTCACTTAATAAGGTATTCATTTATATTTATGTTACGCTCCGTCAGGGACAAAGATAGAGGGGCGCCCCCACATTTTTAAGAATACTAATAAATATAGTAAATTTTATATGTAGTTCGGAATATTTTATCAGTTTCGCCTCCCCAAGATTTTTTTTTACGTTTTTTTATGTAGTTTCGACCTACTGTTGCAATTTGCACCCCCCAACGCCAAATTTCTGACTTCGTCCCTGCGCTCCGTAACCAGAAACTTACTTGACAGTATCTCAACTACCAATGAGATATCGAACACATAAATAAAATATAAATTTTACAGACCATAAACATAAGTGCATAACTTATATATTTCTTAAATTAATATCATCTTAATGAAATTACATAACTTAATACTATTGTTGTTGCATTAAATAAAGTTCAACCAATTATTACATCAATGTTATGTTCTTTAAGATCTACTCGTAGCTGGTAGGTGACGAAGTTTTGACCTTTGACGATAATTATGCGTCACTAAAAGTCTTTTTTTTCTTTTTGTAGTGGGGAGTACGACGAGTCAAATACAAGATCAAGGTTGTTAAGGATAATTATGCGTCACTAAAATGGGTTTATCCTTAACAACCGAGATCGAGGGAGAATACAAGTCAAATAGTTTGGACAATGCGACGTGAGGTAAGGTCGACCGGAGGGTCGTCCGGGATTCCTTAAACAACCAGTAGTTTGGTTCGGACGCTGGCTGAGTCCAGTCGTCCGGGATTCCGAACAAACAATTTTAAGGCTTAAAATGTGAACGAAATGTCAATTTCTGTAATTTCAAATATCCCTTCCAAAAAATTACTGATTTTGACTAACTTAAACATATATAAAGACAAACAAAATAAAACATAACCATAACATGTTATAACAATACCCTTCCATATCCATCACTTATACATTAGAAATCGTGATACGAGCACCATAATCATCTCATAACTTAACATTCAAACATACAAAAAATCCGACATAGTAAGTATCGCTAAGACATACAACAAGTAATTCACAACCGAGCTTACAATAAAACTAAACGAACTGTTAACAGTCATAACTTCTATTTGCTATTCAGTTGGCCCACACATAACATACTTTGGTGAAAGACTTAAAAGGGTTGTTAAGGATATACCCATTTAATGTCATCGTTCAGCCTCGTGAACTCCACAATTACTGTTTAGAGTCCTAACTTTTTATTCCCGCTAGGGCTCGGAGCCATTACATATGGACAGAACAGTGTACCTAAGCACTTCATAACATACATCCTGGAATAGGGCCATAAAACAGAAAATAGCTCTAGATTGAGAACATGCATATGCTGACTCAATGGAAATGACGACAACAAGTATACAACGACATACAAACGAAGAATCAAGAATAACAAGCAAACGATGCAAATATACTTCGGTACTTCATCCAATTTTTAATGAAGTAAAAAATGAGAAATCTTGGCAAATTCATGGATTTTAGGACTAAAAAATAAGAACGAAAGATTCTTACCTTGTTCGCTTAATCAATACTCCAACGAAGAATCGGAAACCATAAATTTATATTCGCAGAGGCAACTTCTGAGTGCAATTACTCTTAAATTAACCGTTGGAATCTAATCCCAACCGTTCAGAATGTAGTACTACAAGTACTTTAACTTTAGAAACAATAATGGGGTCAATCAGACTTCATTTACTACTTCAAATGGTCATTTTTCTACGAACTATCAGATGTTTCAGATTTTATAACTTCTCATTTTTCCCCTCATTTTCCTTTTTCTCTCCCTTCTTATAACAAATCCCTGCAATAACCACTTAAACTAAGAACCTTTCCCGAGCATCACATCTGCCCACAACTTCCTAAAATCATACTTAAGCCCCTAAACTTTCTAAATACGATATTGCGCTCCTACACAAATATGTACATAATATATAACACATGTAAAATAATTAAACACATATAATTCAAATAATTTCATGAGATTGCTAAGGTAAAAAGGTCCCCGGGTATCATTCTCCCCTTACAAATGTTTCGTCCCCGAAACTTACTTACCTTGATCTTGAATCAGCTGAGGGTACTTCCATCTCGCTTCCTCTTCCAACTCCCGCACAGCTTTCCTTTTGGTATGATGCGACCATTGGACCTTCACATAAGGTATCATTATTCTCCTCATTACTTGGTCCTTCTGGGCTACAACCCGAACCGACAGTTCTTAATATGACAAATCCTCTCGAAGTTCTAATGGTTCAACTTCCAAACTGTGACTTGGATCGGGAACGTACTTCCTTAACTATGAAATGTGAAAGAGGTTATGAAGTATTGACAGTGTCGACGACAGTGCTAATTGATAAGCTTACTCGTCAACCGTTCCAGGATTTCATACGACCCCACATACATCGGACTCAGTTTACCACTCTTACCGAATCTCATTACCCTTTTTGTCGGTGAGACTCTCAAATATACATTGTTCCCTGCTTGAAGTTCCAAAGGTCTTATTTTACTATCAAGCCATCTTTTTTGTCGGTCTTGTGTTGCATTTATTCTTTCATGAATCAGCGGTACCTTTTCCATTGTTACTTGTACCAGTTCCCGTCCCTTGTCACTTTCTTCTCACAAATATCATCCCAACATACTGGTGACCCACATCGCCTTCCATACAAGGCTTCATATGGTACCATACCGATACTTGCTTGGTGGCTGTTATTGTATGCAAATTCCACCAAAGTCAAGTGATCAACCCAGATGCCTTTGAAGTCAAAGACACATGCCCTCAACATGTCATCTAGAGTCTGTATAGTCCTTTATGATTTCTCGTTTGTTTGTGGGTGATAGGCGGTGCTAAGATATAACTTGGTTCTCATCGCCTCATTGAAGTTTCTCCAAAATCGAGACACAAACAGTGAATCCTTGTATGATACCATACTGACCGGTACACATGTAATTGAACTACATCACTCATATACATTTGAACCAGAACCTCCATTGGTGATGTGATTTCATTGGCAAGAAATGTGTCGACTTCGTCAATATGTCCACTATAACCCAAATAGTTTCCTTCCCGATCTTGTATTTTGGTAATCCAACTACGAAGTCCATTGTGATATGCTCCCATTTGAAACCCGAATTTCAAAAGACTTCAATAGTCCGGCGTGATAAGGGACCATCCAAGGGGCTGCCCTAATCAAAGGACCCCTTATACAAAAATTCAAAGACCAATGACAAGATAAAGAGCAAGGAAAGTGGCTCAAGCTCTCTCTACATTGATCCGAGAGTGGAAGACTAAAGAGGAAGCTAAACTTCAACTAGAAGATGATATCCAATTCAACCACTTAAGTTTACAAAGTATTCAATTCCGCCCTATCAAGCAAAGTGGCTAAGAAGGGCATTTTAGTCTTTTGTACATTAAAGTCTATTCTAGATTTTAATTAAATTTTCAGTTTTCTATTTACTATATTTATCCATGTTGGCCGCATATTAGTAGTGTAGGCTAGATAATAGGACATGTTGTCCATTATCTTAGATAGTGTTTTACTTGATAGCAAGTTTGTTATTGAAGAGTCCTAATTCTTCAAGGACTCTTCATTTTGGTTCAATTGAGCCGAAATCCTACTCTATTTAAGAGGGATTTTGGCCACCATTGTAAGATACGTTAGATATATGCTATTTGTTAAGGTTATTCCTTAGATACTTGTGAATTGAACTCTTTATAGAATTCATTCATCTTTGAGTTACTGTATCAACAAGTTAGTTTCACTTGTTGTGGTGCTTCAGCCTCCATCGATACTTAGCCTTCTTTAGAGTTATGTTGAGTATATTCCCTTTGAAACTAGTTCAAGTTAGAGAAAGATCCGAACTTCAAACCTTTTGTGTCGAATCTTGATACTAGTTATCTCGGTTCTTCATCAAGTGGTATCAGAGCAAAAGGTTTATCTCTCTCTTGGTGTATCTTTACCGCTTTCTTTAAATTTTTCGTTTGCTTGAATTGACAAAAAAAAAAAAAACATATGCCTTTAAATAGAAAAAAAAAACAGCCGAGATTATTAGACACAAGTGAACAATCCAAAAAGCAAACTTCTTGATTCATAGTCACTACAAGAAAACAGTTAAATAGCGACCGAATTTAGCGACCGAAAATTTCGGTCACAAATTTAACGACGGAATACCGACCGAATAGAAACTGAAAACACATCGGTCGTTATGCCGTCGCCCATCCGTCGGCCAAATCGGCCCCGTTGACTAAATTGAAACGCTGTCGTGTTGTTCACCATTAACGACCGAATACCGACGGATATTAACGACCGTTTACCGACGGAATATATAACGACCGAATATTGACGGCATTTAACGACCGAATACCGACGGAAAACATAACGGTGTTTATTGTTATAGTAATAAATGACTGACACAAAACGACGTCGTTGTATGTATGTTAACGACCGACTACCGATGGAAAGTAACGACGGATTACCGACCGACATCGTTGGGCGACCGACTACCGACAGAATAGAATATGGCGACCGAATACCGACGGAAATTATAACGACGGATAATATAACAAAACGACGTCGTTTCAGTGTGGGATTTCTGAAAATATATAAGGCAAAATCTGACGGAAACCCTCACCATTATCTTTCTTCCCCGACCGACCGTCTCCCGCTCAGCTCCTCCACCACTCCACCGTCTTCTTTCTTCCCCCTTCACTCAAGTGATTTCAAATCTTCCAAAACCCCCCAAAATTCTATTTCCCAATTTTAAATTTTCTGTAACCACCAAAATTACACCACCACTTCCAAAGCCACCATCTCCGACGCCAGTGACTGTGTAAGTTTTTCAATTTTTTACTATATTTTTTCAAAAAAATTCAGTTTTAATTTTGTTTCAGTTTCAATTTCAAGTCTCCGACGCCATTCTCTGATTAAGGTACTTCTCTTTATTTGTTGAAGTTTTAATTTTTTTTTTTTTGGGTTTCTTTATTTTCTGTGTATTTGTATTTTTATAAACCATTTGCTTGTGGCTGTTTTGTGCTGTAGAATTGATATTTTTTAGGCTAATTGCATTGATATTTTTCGCTTGCACCAAGAAAACATTTGATCATGTTGATGTTGTTGAAGTGCTTTTATATGTAGTTCTACCTTACTAGGCCTAATTTTCAGTCATACTTTATTTTCTCTGATTTTTAGTTCATCAATAACTTCCCCCATCAAGAAAGTAATTTTGGAAATATTTTGTGATTTAGACTTTTCGAAAGACATGTCCTAATGCGATGTGTAATTTCAATCAAACAAGGACTTGAACTTGAAGTAATGATTCAGAATAATGAAATGGAGTAAGCGTCTTGAATTCAAAAGCTATAAAAAATAATGAAATGGTGCAAGGATCTCATGAATGTATAAGCTGAAAACTTACTGTTTTATCTGTTTTACATAGCTGAGATTAAGTAACTTTTAGAAGAAAATTTCAGCTTATTTCTTTTCAAATGGAAGCTTGAATTTGTTACTTAGTTATAAATATTTTAATAGGTGGTGATGAGGAATTGCTTGAAGAAATTTTTTGAAATGGATACGGAGTAATTGTCAGACTTCCCTTAGATCTGATTACCATGTATTGCATGAAAGCGCATGCTTTAGGCCCCTTTTTTCTTAGTTTTGTAGTTATTGTTACATAGAATTTGAAAGGGTATTTATAATTATTGGCAATTAGATGTTGAAATAGAGTACTTTTCTCGATTTCCGTGGCATCATATTTTCTGAAATCGAGTAGTTTTCGGGACATCATGCTAAAAAAGTATAAGGTATTTTTCTGAAAGTACTTGATTTCTCTTCTTCTTTTCTCCATATCTTCCCACTTTACTAAGTTGCATTTCATGATCTTCTCATGTTCTTGTTGAAGTAGAAATTTTACCCTAAATTACTTAGGCAGATTTTTCCCTCCTTAGGAAGATTTTTCCCTCCTTAACACATAAGTTTTCAAACGCTTACTTTCTTTTCAATCGTTAAATCGAAAACTCAATAATAATGCCCGATTTGTGATTTCATTCGCCATTGAATTTCGGGATAAAACACATAAGTTTTTTTTTCTTTCAGTGTATTTCATAGATGCCGCAAGGAAAGGTATACGAGTAGCCTTACCATTTGGTTCGCCCGACCACGTCTGCTCCGGCCTCCACCTCCCGACTGGTTCATCACTGATTTGGTGGAGACACCGCGATCTGCTCCCGTGCCCAGTTACTGACACCTCCATCACAGAGTCGATGATGCACGAGACATCTCGGGATGCGTTTGCGGCAGACACGCGACCGAGTCTACGCCGGTAGCGAGATCGGCGACTCACCCGATCGACCGTCCCCACAGTGCAGCGTCCCGATTCAGGTGAGTCGCGTCTACGATGAGATACGCGTATTCTCCTTCGACCTACCCTCAGCACGTAAGTAACTAATTTATTTCCTTTAAGCAAATTATACTACTTGTCGTCATTATAGTAACTAATCAAATTTTTTTGTTTGCTATTATAGTTTCGAGGTTGGCATCCAAATTTGTTCGCACGCAATTACTTCAATTTTTTCAAGATCGCTTCAAGGGGGCATATAGCACCATCAAGGATGTTCCCCAGGAAGAAGAAAATTTGTGGTGGGACGAGTTCAAGGTAAGTAAATTATAAAATAAGTTTGAATTTAGAAGTCTTTTGATTTAGAAGTCTTTAAATTTAGAAGTATTCGAATTTAGTTATCTAACATTATTTCAAATTGCAGAAAAAAGTATCGTCTGGGCTCCCGAGCATGAGGATGGCGTCAAGACAGAGTTGGCGTACCATACCTGACGAGGAGACTTAGCGGCCTTATGAGCGACGCTCGGAAAAAAAATAAGAAACCGAAATGGGTTTTACGAGACGGATTGGGCGCGACTTGAAGAGTACTCGAAGACTCCGAATTTAAAGCCAAGTCGGCACAAGCAAAGAAAACCGGAAAGAAGGGAGGGTGGAAAAGGCCCGATGAAGCACACAGGGAGGTTCGCTCAGCCACATTGAGCACCACATGAGATTGGTACGGGATCTTTATTAATTGACGTATTCTTATGTTGTATGTGTTTTGTGTTCGTATTTAATGAATTTGTTTAATAGGAATAGGAGGCGGGACATGCAGTCCCATTCTCGGCCAGTTTTGATCATGTTCATCAACACCATCTCGGGCCAAAGAAAGGTGAATGGGTTGATGTAGATTCTAGAGAGTTGTCTGTAAGTATTTAATTACCGTTTTTCCTTTTTTGATATTAGTTATTTAATGTAATATCCTAATGACAATTTTTTTGACAGCGGGTGTTCCACGAGGTTTATGACGACGCCGCCAACAAAGCAACTCAAGCCGGACTGCCTCCTCCGGATTTGCCGACTCAGATTGAGTTGTCTGCTGAGGCTGCGGGTGGACTAAGAAAGGGCCGTGTCCAAGGACTTGGTTCCTTTACTGAAGTGGTAAAGACAATGAGGCGAGGCAGCCAGGCGGTGTCGCATTCAGACATGGAACAAATGCGGAGCGATATGGAAGCAAAGTTTCGAAACAGCTAGCCGACCAAAAAAATGAATTCAAGATGAGGGAAAAGAAGAGAAACAAGGGTCTAGCTAGTATGTTAGCTGAAATTTTAACAAATAAGGACCAGGTTGTATTAAGTGCCTCTGAGATAGAGGCCAAATTGAGTAGTATTTTAGACGATGAGTTAGAATCAGACTATGACGATGACCCTTTAACTGTCGATGATGTTTTGGGGAGTCAATAGAGTATTTAGTTAATTTTGTATCAATTTGTAAATATTGTTAGCTTTTAATGAATTTTTTTAAGTTAAGTTTTGCGATTATTTTGGAATTTACATTTTGGTTTATGTTTTCTGTTGAAATGGAAGAGAGGCTGATTGGTTTATGTTTTCTTTTGAATGGAAGATAGCTGATTGTTTACTCGTGCGGGGGGGGGTCCATTATATAGTTACCCACTGCTCGCTCATCGGAAAATTGGCTTCATACCGACCGAGCAGACCCACCGAATAGCGACCGTCTTAGGGTTTAGGGTTAGGGTTTAGCGACGTACTAACGACGGATTAATATTTGCGACCGATTGCGACCGCAACATACTTTTCAGTCGCTCTTCCGTCGCTATTTAGAGTAACGGATATACCGGTCGTACTTCGGTCAGTAAATTCTCCTTTAAAGATATATAAAAACTTGAATATTGAAACAACTAAAACGTAGACTTATACATATGTACACAGTAACCTGAATAGTGAAACAAGTAAACTAATACCTTTTGACAAAATACCTGTATAGACCTGAAGCAGAACAATTCAAGTAATACATTTGTGTTGACATTTACGTGGATCATTAAGTAGTGTAACTAAAATTTTAATAAATGCTCATTGATGATGAAATAAAATAGGGAAAAGGTTTATAGGAATATCTTTAAAAACCTCGCTATATTATAAAAAACGGAATCCGGGAAAATAATAGCGACCTAATAGCGACCGAATATGGCTAACAGGTCGCTATTCGGTCGCTAAAGTTACATGCGAAACGGCGTCGTCTTGTCCAGTGCGTTGGATATTTATTTTCAAAAATTTATGAGTGTTCAGATTTTCTTCTTGGCGACCGAATAGCGACCGAATATACCATGACGGTCGCTATTCGGTCGTTGTATGTCATGCCGAAACGGCGTCGTCTTGTCCAGTGTGTGGGATCTTTATTTTCAAAAATGGGCAAGTGTTCAGACTTTCCTTTGGGCGACCGACTAGCGACCGAATATGCTTAGGTCGACCGAACTGGGACCTCGGCTGATCCGACCAAAAGCTTCAACTCTCAGTTTCTCCTCGGTCGATCCGAGGAAAGTTCGGATGATCCGACCTAATCGGTCTCTATTCGGTCGCTAAATATAAATGGCGAAACGACGCCGTCTTGTCCAGTAGGATATTTATTTTCAAAAATGTACAAGTGTTCGACTCTCTTTTAGTCGAGTCGAATAGCGACCGATATTGTATATCGGTCGCTATTCGATCGTTATATCGTCATGCCGAAAGCGGTGTCGTCTTTCCCAGATGAGTAGGATATTTATTTTAAAAAAATTTACAAGTGTTCGGACTCTCGTTAGGGCGATCGAATAGCGACCCGAATTTGTCTGTATCGGTCGCTATTCGGTCGTTATATCGTCATGCCGAAACGGCGTCGTCTTTCCAGTGCGTGGGCTCTTTATTTTCAACCCTCCCACTTTACATATTCCCGCAGCCGCGATTTCTTACTCTACCACCATCTCCTCTAGTGATTTATTCCAAAATCAACCTTGAAACTCCACCCTCCCTCCCATCACAACCACCTCCCGGCAACTCCAAGACGGCGCCACCACCTCCCGGCATCCGCAAGACTTCCCCAACTCCTCCAATTTCAGTTGGGTATTTGGTGAGAATCTCTTCATCTCTATTTATTATAATGTTATTAATGTCAATAGATAGACATATTTTATATCATTTATTTTTAGCTTAATCAAAATGTGGTATAAGGGATCAAAAAAACTAATGAGAGCAAAAATTGTTCACAAAGAATCAAATTTTAGGGCAATTTACCTTTTATTAGGTTTACAACATACCATTTATTTTTTGGATATTAAATGATGATATGAAAGTGGCAAAATTTTATGCTTCTTTGTATTATCCCAATGATTTTACTTCTTTGTATTATCTCCCATCATTTTCTTTCTTTGTATTATCTCCCATGAATTTATTTCTTTGTATTATCTCCCATCATTTTCTTTCTTTGTATTATCTCCAATGATTTTATGTCTTTGTATTATCTCTCATTATTTTATATCTTTGTTCAAACAAACAAACAACCTAATGTTGAAAATAATCACACGTAATTCGGTCGTTAATCGGTCGCTAAAATAAGTTTAGCGACCGATTACCGACGAAAAAGGTCGTCACTGTTTCCCTGTTTTCTTGTAGTGAGTACAATAAAGACTCGTTTCAAGAATTGGTTTTTGTTCACCCCTTCTTTCTTGTAATTGTTGTGCACGTAACCATACATCAATAATTGTAGCGTCTTCAAACCTGAGTTCTTGATAACGTGCAGCCAAGAAAAGGGTAAGTCTAAAGTAAAAGAAAGAAAAAGAAAGTCAAGAAACAAGAATCAAGAATGTAAAGATTGAGAATTGCTCTTCCTAAACACAAAAGGATACCATTAAAAAGTATATATTTTCTTGATTGGGTCTAGGAATTTTTCAAGATTACTCTTATTTCTTTCTTTAAGCTTTTCGTGTAGGTCAAGATAGGTATTCTTTCCATTATTTTTCAGCTTTTTGTATCAACGCAACAAGTTAGGAACCTTTAATCCCTCTAGAGTTTGAAGTTCTTTTACGAGTAGTGTTGGAATAAAGAGAGAATTTTTCTTTGATATCTAACAGTTTGTCTGTTTCTTGAAAGTATAACATGTCTCATCAGGCAAGTCCAACGAAATCCGTGGTAGTTGAAGAAGATAAGCTTTTTAAAGAGGCGATGCAAAAGACGATAATCCGAATACAACAAAGAATGGATGAGATGGCGGAAGAGATGAAACTTTTTAGAGTTTCAAATTTGCAAGGTAATGAGGGAGATGATGCCGATAGTGATGAGCAATCAATTTATGCAATTGAGCCGCCAAGAAAAAATCCAATTTCGAGAGCAAATCCACAAAATCGGGTAATCAACAATCAGAATTTTTAGCCGAGAAGAGGGGACCAAATTCAAAGGAATGACAACAATCTTGGTGCAATCAAGACCAAGATTCCCTCTTTCGAAAGTACAAACGATCCCAAATTATTTTTAGATTGGATTCATAAAGTTAACCATGTTTTTGACGTGCACAATTATTCCGAGGAAAAGAAATTGAAATTGGCATCCATGGAGTTTTGTGATTATGCATCCATATGGTGGGACAAAGAAGCCGAAACAAGGGCAAGGGTTGGTCAAAGAGAAGTTGATACATGGGATGAGATGAAAGCGGTGATGAAGCGTCGTTTTGTTCCCTAAAATTACATAAGGGAACTTTACAACCGCTTACAAAGATTGAAGCAAGGAGAAATTTCGGTTGATGAATATTACAAGGCAATGGAAATTGCGATGATTAGAGCCGACATTCAAGAGGGTGATGAGGCAACAATGGCGCAGTTCTTGGCTGGCCTATATGATAAAATTCGGTCAAAGGTAGAATGTGCTAACCTTGATAATATTACATCTATGTTGTACTATGCAGAACAAATCGAAAGGAAGCAAAATGAAAAGAGTTCAAGGACTACAACGGCAAATTTCCAAACTTGGAAAAAGCCGAATCAGCCCCAGAATTTTGCTACTGTTTTGCCGAGCCTAAATAAGGGAAAAGAGGTACAAATTGGTACAAAATCACCCACGGGTTCATTCGGGGTAGCCAAGTCAACAATCACAATCGGTTCGTCAAATTCGTGGGTAAATTCTACTCTAAATCTTGTTCTGGAATGTTTTAAATGTAGGGGCAAAGGACACTTTGCTAGGGACTTCCCTAACAAGAGTACTATGATCATGTTGGATGATGGAATGTGGGTTAGTGACGACGAAGCCGAAGAAGCTGATTTTGAGGAAGAAACCGAGAAGTTTGAGGAACTTCCGGAATATGGGAATCAACTTTTGGTTACGATGAAGTTACTTCATTCACAACCTTTAGATGATGTTCATCAACAAAGAAGCAACCTATTCCAAACTAAGCGCAACGTTAAAGGCAAACTTTGTTTATTAATTATTGATAATGGAAGTTGTACTAACGTTTGTTCTTATGATATAGTTTCCGTGCTTGATTTACCATGTAAGGAACATCCTATGCCATATAAGCTATATTGGTTAAATAATAATGGTGAAATTAAGGTGGATAAACAAGTGGAGATTGAGTTTGGGATTGGAAGATTCAAGGATAAGGTTTTATGTGATGTGGTGCCCATGACTGCAAGTCACACAATTTTGGGAATGCCATGGCAATATGATAGATGTGCGGATCATATTGGGAGAAAGAATGTGTACCAAGATACTATGGATAATATTTGATTCACTTTACATCATGTAACACCTAGTCAAGCTTGTGAGGTACATAAACAAATGGCCAAGAATAGAGAAAAAAATAAAAAGAGCGAGTTGAAAAAGAAGAGTGATCCTACCCATGAGGTCAAATTCGAGGGAAAAAATGATCCAAAAGTCGTGAGCTTAGTAAGAAAAAAGGCAAGCTCACAAAAAGAGAGAAAGGAGTAGTTATTTATCAACCCGGGAAAGGTAGATATGGCAATTCGAGCAAAACAACTTGTTGTTGTGTTAGTTTTTAAAGAAACCGAAAGGTCTCTTATCACTAACACTTTTTCTTTTTATCTAACTTCTTCTTCTCTACCTAGTCTTGCTATTGATCTTTTGCAGGAATTTCAGGATGTATTTCCCAAAGAATTGTCGAAGGGGCTGCCTCCAATTCGGGGAATTGAGCATCAAATCGACTTCATTCCGAGAGCAAGCCTTCCAAACCGCGCGGCCTATAGAGAAAATCTGAATGAAACTCTAGAAATTCAAAGGGAAGTTGATCTACTTTTGGAGAATGAGCAGGTAAGGGAATCTTTAAGTCCTTGTGCTAGTTTGGTTATTTTGGTACCTAAGAAAGAAGTGACTTTTCGATTATGTATGGATTGTCGCGATATTAATAAAATAACTATTAAATATAGACATCTGATACCTCTCTTAGATGATGTGCTAGATGAGTTAAGCGGCGCTTTAATCTTTTCTAAAATCGATTTAACTCAAGGCTATCACCAAATAAGAATGAAAGAAGGTGATGAATGGAAAACCGCTTTTAAGACTAAATATGGATTATATGAATGGATTGTTATGACTTTTGGTCTTACTAATGCACCTAGTACTTTCATGAGATTAATGAACTACATATTTCGGCATTGCTTTGGAAAATTTGTTGTAGTTTATTTTGATGATATACTTGTTTATAGTAAAAACCTAGAAGATCATATTGAACATCTTAGGGCTATTTTTACTATATTAAAAGAACAAACTTCGTATGCCAAACTTGAAAAGTGTGTTTTTTGCACTAATTCTATTAACTTTCTTGGATACATTATTAGTTCTCAAGGTATAAGTGTTGATCCGGCAAAAATTCAAGCGATTGTAAATTGGCCGAGACCAACAAGTGCTGCTCAAGTTCGTTCATTCTATGGGTTGGCAAGCTTTTATAGGCGTTTTATTCGTGATTTTAGCACGATTGCTAACCCATTTATTAAATGAAGTAGTGAAGAAAGATATCCCATTCTTTTAGGATAAGCCGCAAGAAGAATGGTTCTAGAAGCTAAAGCAATTACTTACTTCTTCCCCTGTTTTATCTTTACCCAACTTTGATTTAACTTTTGAAGTTGAATGTGATGCATCAGGAATAGATATCGGGGCTGTTTTGCAACAAGAAGGCAAGCCTTTAACATATTTTAGTGAGAAATTAAGTGGTGCTTCACTTAATTATCCTGCATATGATAAAGAGTTAAATGCCATTGTTAGAGCTTTGGAAACATGGCAACACTACTTGATCGCAAATGAATTTGTGATACATACCAACCATGAATCCATCGAGTATCTAAAGGGGCAAAGTAAGTTGAATAAGAGGCATGCTAGGTGGGTTTCCTTAATTGATACCTTTCCATACATCATCAAATATAAGAAAGGTTAGGAAAACATTGTAGTTGATGCTCTCTCTCGAAGGTATACTTTACTTTCCGTTATGCATGCTAAATTACTTGGATTTGAACATCTTAAAGCATTGTATAATGAAGATAATGATTTTTCAGATTTATACAACTCTTGCGAGCTCTCGGCTCTAAAAGAATTTTATAGATTTGAATATTTCTTGTTTAAAGGCAATAGATTGTGCATTCCATCTTGTTCTATTCGAGATTTAATTATTAGGGAAGCACATTGTGGAAGATTAATGGGTCATTTTGGTGTTGTTAAAATTTTAGATATTTTACAAGAACACTTTTATTGGCCTAAGATGAAAAGAGATGTTAGAAAGATATGTGAACTTTGTTTCAAGTGTAAACAGGCTAAAAGTACAAGCAATTCTCACTGATTATACATGTCTTTACCTATTCCATCTTCACATTGGATTGACATATCCATGGACTTTATTCTTGGATAGCCGAGATCTCAATAAGGTATGGATAGCATAATGGTTATTGTAGATCGTTTTTCTAAAATGGCTCACTTTATTCCTTGCAGGAAAACAAATGATGCAAGTCATGTTGCGGATTTGTTTTTCAAAGAAGTGGTTCGGCTACATGGTATTCCGAAAACCATTGTGAGTGATAAGGATGTAAAGTTCCTAAGTTACTTTTGGAAGACCTTATGGAGCAAGTTGGGGACTAAATTGTTGTTTTCTACATCAAGTTACCCACAAACGGATGGCCAAACAGAGGTAACAAATAGGACTTTGGGGGTATTACTCAGAGCTTTAATTCAAAAGAACTTAAAAGGGTGGGAAGATTGTTTACCTAATGCTGAATTTGCTTACAATAGGACTTTGCATTCTACTACAAATAACTCTCATTTTGAAGTTGTTTATGGTTTTAACTCCTTAACCCATTTGGATCTAACTCATTTATATGTTGATGAGTATTATAATTTAGAAGGTGATTCTAGGGCAGATTATATACAAAGAATGCATCAACAAGTAGCCGAGAACATTACAAAGAGAAATGAGCAATTTGCAAAAATGCCAATAAAGGCCGCAAGAGAATATCCTTTGAAGTTGGTGATTGGGTTTGGTTATACCTTAGGAAAGACAGAGTTCCTAATGAAATAAACAGTAAATTCCACCCAAGGGGAGATGGTCATTTTCAAGTTGTTGCAAAGATCAATGATAATGCATACAAGATAGACTTGAAAGGTGAGTATGGTGTACATTCTACGTTTAATGTTTCTGACTTACCCCCTTTTGATTTTGATAAAGATTATGTTGATGATGATGATGAGTCGAGGACGAATCATGTTTTTCAAGGGGGAGGGGATGATGAGGGACCATCCAAGTGGCCGCCCTACTCAAAGGATCCTTGATCAAACATTCAAGGACCAATGACAAGACAAAGAGCAAGGAAAGTGGCTCAAGCTATCTCTACATTGATCCAAGAGTGAAAGACTAAAGAGGAAGCTAAACTTCAACTAGAAGATGATATTCAAGTCAACCTCTTAAGTTTACAAAGTATTCAATTCGGCCCTATCAAGAAAAGTGGCTAAGAAGGGCATTAGTCTTTTGTACATTAAAGTCTAGAATAGACTTTAATTATATTTTTAGCTTTCTATTTACTATATTTAGCCATGTTGGCCGCATATTAGTAGTGTTAGCTAGATAATAGGACATGTTGTCCATTATCTTAGATAGTGTTTTACTTGATAGTGTCTTTGATGTTCCACATTGACTTGTTTACCAACCAAATACTTGGCCACAAATTCTGCAATTTTCCGCTTCATACCTTTTCACTAGAAGTTACCTTTCAAATCTTTGTACATCTTTGAAGCCTCGGGACACACTAATAATCTGGAGTTGTGTGCTTCTTGTAAGATTTCTGTTTTCAGCCCCAAATCCGTTGGTACACATAATTTGCCCCGAAATCAAAGACTATAATCTTTGTGTATCTGAAAGTCTGTCGATTTAACCGATTGCGCCAATGACCGTTCCTTCTCCAATTCTGAATACGCAAAATGAGCTTCCTTGATCCGAACAATTAATGTTGGCTGGGGTATTAAAGCTGCCAGGATGTTATTGGTATCCTTGACAACCTCAATATCCATCTTTTCAAACTCTAATATGAGCTCTTTGCTGCTGAGTAATCATGGCTGCTATCTTACCCTAAATTTTCCTACTCAAAGCATTTGCTACCCGATTACCTTTACCCGGGTGGTAGCTAATTGTCAAGTCATTCTTTCAGTAATTTTAGCCACCGTCTTTGTCTCATGTTGAGTTCCTTTTGGGTGAACAAGTATTTAAGACTTTGATGGTCGAGTAAACACTTCACGTGGCTCTCCATACAAGTAGTGCCTCCAAATCTTCAATGCAAAGACAGTTGTTGCTAACTCAAGATCATGTATGGGATAATTCTTTTCATACGACTTCAACTGTCTTGAAGCATAAGGAATTACATTAACCTTTTGCATAAGTACACAACGAAAACCAATACTTGAAGCGTCGCTGCAGATAGTAAATCCCCGGTTTCTTTATGTAAAGCCAGAATCGGTGCAGTAGTCAACTTTTCCTTTAGCTTCTGAAAAATCTCTTCATAATCTAAACCACATTCGAATTTCACTTGCTTCTGCGTTAACCGAGTCAAAGGTGTTGCAATTCTTGAAAAGTCCTCAACAAATATCTGGTAGTATCCCGCTAACCCCAAGAAGCTATGGATTCAGCCAATGTTGTTGGTCGAGGCCTATCCACTATACATTCTTTCTTCACTGGATCCACTGACACATCTTCTACTGATACTACATGACCCAGAAATGATGCACTCTTAAACCAGAACTCGCATTTGCTGAACTTGGCATACTGTTTCTTTTTTCTCAGAATCTCTAAAGCTATCCTCAAATGTTCTTCATAAGCTTCCTCAGATGGTGAGTAGATTAGGATGGCATCAATGAATGCTACAACAAACTTGTCTAAGCACTCTCTGAAAATTCGATTAATCATATCCATGTATGTCGTATGTGCATTAGTCATCCCAAAAGGTATTACAAGGAATTTGAAGTGCCCATATCAGATTTTGAAGGCACTCTTTAGTATGTCTTCTAGCTTGATTCTCAACTGGTGATACCCGAATCTTAAATCGATCTTGAAAAACTACTTTGGAACCCCTTCAACTGGTCAAATAAATCATCTATATGGGGTAGTGGGTACATTCTCATGCTCTGTCTTTCTTCTTCACAAATAATATTGGCGCAGCCCAGAGTGACACACTAGGCCTGAGAAATTTCTTGTCTAGCAACCCTGGTAAATGCTTCTTCAATTCTTGTAGTTCTGCAGGTGTCATACGATACGGGGACTTAGAGATAGGCTTTGCACCGGTTGTAGGAGAATTTCGAAGTCGATCTCCCAGGCAGGTGGTACACCCGGTAAATCTTTAGGAAATACATATTTGAAGTCCCTCACTATCGGTACATCCTCAATCTGAATCTTCTTGTCATCTTTTGCAACTGCATAGGCTAAGAAAGCATCACAACCATTCTTCATGTATTTATGAGCCTTAATAGCGGATATAATCAGTAATTTCTATTCATTCTTCTTCCTTTCTAACCCTTGAAACTCTATAACTTCCTGGTCTCCTATCACAAGCTGAATTCTTTTTTCTTTACAATCAACTAAGATATGATGTGCTCACAACCAATCCATTCCCAAGATGATATCTAAGTCTACCATATTCAGTTGAATTAAATCTTCTTCCAGCACCCTTGAATATCTCTGTACCTGGCACCCTTTATGGACCAAGTTCGATTCAAATACCTTTCCACTATGTACATTAACTCTATATGAATTCAAAGGACAAATGGGGAAAGTCCCAAGGGTCTTAGCAAATCTACGTGAAACAAAAGAGTGCGTGACACCACAATAAAAAAAAATTAAACATATGCAAGCACCGAGTAAACCAAAAGCATACATGTTACCACATCTGAGGCATTTTCCGCCTCCTGCTCAGTGAGTGCGAAAACCCTTGCATCTGACATTAGCCTCGAATCCTCAACCCTTGGTGTATAAGAGTTTTGTACTTGCCCCGAAGGTAACTCTGGACATTAACATTTACAGTGACCAATATTTCCACATTTGAAGCATGCATGTATGCCTTCTTTCACATGTAGTGCATGGAGAAATATATGTAAAAGGAGTTTGTGCAACTGACAGTCCCACAATCTTGGTCAAAATTTCCCCTGTTCTCACACCAAGCCCGAAAGTAGATGAACCAGGCATAAGTGAGAACATCTTCTTAGTTGCTGGGGGTGTAGGGTTTGCAGACTTTGAACTCTGTCCATGTGCCAATGTTGAATAGCTCATCTTTCCAACCCGCTCATTGTGTGCTCTAACAAACTCTGCCTCTATGTCCAAACTCCGCTGGTATGCCTCCCTGTAAGTAATGGGTCGGTTGCTTGACAGGGCTTCCCAAAATTCTTGTCAGTAATCCCCTCACGAACCTCTGTGTCCTTATCATTGGATCCTGAAAGATGGTTGTGGCATACTTCCCTATTGCGTTGAATTTCCCGGCATACTTTGACACTGTCATCCCCTCCATTATGTAAGTATCTGGAAAGTACTGATCAATGAAGACTGTATTGAATTCCACCCAAGTAGCAGGTTGTCCTCATTGCGGTAAATTGGGGCGACGCCGTTCCATCATTATACGGCATTGGCGGTCAATGATGCTACCACCATTCTCTGTCTTGGCATCCTCATGATTTCGAAGTTCTGCTCCATATCATCTAACTAAATCTCGATTTCATTTGGTCCAACATTCCCGTCAAATGAGGCCATCTTTATTTTCTTCATTCTCTCGTAGTAGGTCCCGAGTCCACATCGTTCATTGGCCCCTGCCATCCCATCATTCCGATCCCTCTGTGTTTGTTGATTCTGCAGGAGTTGTGGCAACATGGCCAATGTTGTTGTTAACTCGTCCGGGATTCCCATGTTTACCGGTAGTGGTGGTTGAGGTGCAACATTTTCATCCCCAACGGTTATTCCCACAACTGGTACTTGTTGAGTTTGAGATTCGGGCAGATCTTCCTGTCTACGACTACCCATTTTGCATTGGCGGCCCAAACATGTAACCGTTATGTTGAGGTCATCATTGTTGCTTTGCCAATCTATCTTATATAAAGAACAACTTACATATAAGCAAATAGTTCACATACATGCTAACACATAACTCATGAACATATAAAGCTAATAAATAAACACATAATTTCTATTCCAGAGTCTCGACCTAGAGAACGCATCTTAAGTTATCTAAGGAATCCATCATATGTTCATTCCATACTTAACTTCTAACCAAGGATTTGAGCCTAAGGTCCGACCTGCTCTGATACCACTTATGTCACACTCCGTAATCAGATAGTGACCTGACAGCATCTCATCTACCAATGATACATCGAACCCATAAACAAAATATAAATCCTCCAGATCATAAACATAACTGAATAATTTATATCTTTATTAAATCAATATCATCTTAATGAAATTATATAACTTAATACTATTGTTGTTCCACTAAATAAAGTTCAACTAAGTATTACATCAATGTTACATTCTTTAAGATCTATTTGTCGTACTCCCCTTCTAGGACTCCTCATCGGAGCCATCAATATACTCATCTGCAAAACACAACGTGGTAAAGGAATGAGCCATACTAGCCCAATAATGATCAATCGTTCTTGGGATGAATAACCAAATGAGACCTCAAAACGTTACATGTTTCCCAAAACATATGAAATACATAGCCTGGCATAACTTAACTTGAAACCATCTTTGAAATACACTTGAAAACATAACAGAAGAGTTCAGAACAAATATAACTTGAATGGAACATAAAACAAAATAGAAAATAGTCCAAAATGGCTCCGGGACGAGGCCTTCGTCCAGACCTATCGTCCGAGGTCACTCCGGAAGATATGGAAAGGACCCCGGTCGACCGGAGATTGTCCGATATCGAGGCGGAATACAAGTCAAAAAATTTGGACGATGGGAGGTGAGGTGAGGTCGTCCGGGATTCCGAACAACCAATTTTTCAGGCTTAAAATGTGAACGAAATGTCAATTTATACACTTTCACATATCCGTTCCCAAAAGCACTTATTTTGACCAACTTAAACATATGGAAACATAATCAAAACATAACATGTAATGACAACACCATTCTCGTATCAGTCACGTAAACATTAGAAATCGTGCTACTAATATCATAATCGTCTCATAACTTAACATTCAGTGATACAAAAAATCTGACATAATAAATAATTCATAACCGTGCTCAATCATCTGACAATAACACTAAACCAACTATTAACAACCTGGATTTTTATTTGTCATTCAGGAGGCCCACACATAACATACATTGGTGAAGGCCTTAAATTGGTTATTTAAGGATATACCTTTGTCATGTCATCGTTCATCCTTGTGAACTACACAACTACTTTTGACAGCCCTAACGTTTTATCCCCACTAGGGTCCGTGCCATTATATAAGGGCATAACAGTGCACCCAGACACTTCATAGCATATTCATAATTTGAGATATATCTTGGAATAGGGCCATCAATAGAAAATAGCTCTAGATTGAGAACATGTATGTGCTGACTCAATGGAAATGTAGACAACAAGTATACAACGACAAACACACGAAGAATCAAGAATAACAAGAAAAAGATGCAAATATACTTCGGTACTTCATCCAATTTTTTATGTAGTAAAACATGAGAAATCTTTCATACAATTCCATATCTTGATAAACGACCAATCCATGCATTTTGGAACTGAAAATAAAAGCGAAAGATCATTACCTTGTTCACTTCATCAATATTCTAACGAAGAATAGGAAACCATAATTTCATATTCGCAGAGGCAACTTCTGAGTGCAATTACTTTTAAATGAACCGTTGGAATCTAATCTTCGGCGTTCATAATGTAGTCCTACAAGTACTTTAACTTTAGAAACAAGAATGGGGTTCACCAAACTTCGTTTACCACCTCAAATTGTCGTTTTGCTATGAACTCTTAGATTTTCCAGATTTTTTAACTTCTCCATTTTTCCCTCCTTTTCCTTTTTCTCTCAATTCTTATAAGAAATCCATGCAATGACCACTTAAACTAACAACCTTTCCAAAGCATCACATTTGCCGACAACTTCCTAAAATCATACTTAAGCCGCTAACTATCTAAACACGATGTTGCGCCCCCTAAACAAATATGTACACAACATATAACAAGTGTAAAACAATTAAACAGATATAATTCAAATAATTTCATGCACTTGCTAAGGTTAAAAGGTGTCGGGTATTACAATTTACCCCTAAAAACAGTATACAACTTTTTTGGTTAAAAAATAATATTTTCCATAGAAAGTTTAAAGAATAATACAATTGCTATTAAAAGATGATATTGAAAAATAATGAACTTAACAGAAGACTTGAATCAAAGATTATTGTTATCTTTAAGACAGTTCAATGATTTACACAATATTGAAAAAAAGAACTAATTAAGATTATTGTTAATGAAGGCTAATGAGGCATTGACAAAGGCTGAGAGTGAGACTCGTGATGTAGGGGTAATGAGTTCGAATCCCCTCTCCACTTTTCAATCTCCCTATTTCTTAAAATTCATAGATCTCCTCCATAATAAATAAAAAAATATAAAAGTGAAAAAAATGAACATTTAATATGAAAGGAAAAAATTAATAGAAATTTTGACGTTCTTAAAGTTGAACACTTCAACTCCAGGAACCAAATTCTTTTTCCACATAGAAATTAGTGGCATTGAATATTATATCAACTGTCATTTCACCAAAATTTCTACACTATAGGTACGGAGTACTACTATACACTATGACTAATACTATTACGTTTTAAAATACTTGTCACATTTGCGATTTTTTAAATTTAAAGTTATTATTAAAAAGTAAATAATTTGATGAAAAAAGTTTAAAATATTATTAATTAATAACTGAAAAATTACATTAGTATATAATTGAATACTTAATTTATAAAATGTTATAATAAATATATATTAGTTTCTACAATATGAAAAATATTTTAGAACATAAAAAATGTAATGGCATATTTCATATGGCATTTAAATCCTTGCTTAGATAATTGATATTGTTGGATTTGGGCACGAAGCTGTGTTTCAAGGAACTTTTGCAAAGTTGATACTGAATACAAATATACAATAAGAGATGTAACTTTTTTTTTTCCTGAATAATTTTTTTTCATTAATCACAAAATAGGCGAGGCCATTACAATCAAAGGAAAATATGAAATTATAAGAAAATAAAAGTTATACAATGATTTAAAAAATCATGATAACAGACAAAAGCCACACTTTGTTTCAATAATGTTCACATTTCAATTTTAGGTTGTTCTAAAACAATTATTAACTTTTTTAAAATGAACATTTTTTTATCTATTTTCTCTCATAAATAAACTCTATATTTGTCAAGAAGGCTTTGGCCCAGTGGGCAAGGCTTTGACTTGTGACCATGAGGTCACAAGTTTGACACCTGCCTCCAACGTTGAGGCAAATAAAATTCGCTAGAATTAGGGTCTTTAGCTTAAAAACCTCTATATTTAGAGATTAAAACTTCACTTATCATGTGTCCTACCACTAAGCTTTTTAATTAAAAACATTAATACTATAGAAATTTGTGTATGGCGAAATTAATCTTTTTATTTTTGTGTCAAGTTAAATGCGAACATTCAATATGAAATTATTTTGAGTATAGAACAACATTTTGTACTTTAGTAAGGGGAAATAATGTTTACTATATTAAATATTAAGACCTTTACTTTGGGCCCTCCATAGAAAGGCGGTTGGCTACAGTGCTGATCAAGGGCCATTTTCAGAAGGGTCTAATGGCCGCTAGATCTGCGCCTTTTTTATCTAGCGGCCATCAGGCCATCTGCTGTCATCCGAACGCGTCACACTGGATTTAATTTTTGATTTCCCCATCTTACCGCTCAGAAATCAATTTGTGATTGATCTTGTAGGATTTGATCCATCCCAATCGCGATTTGGGGGCGAAATTCACAGGATTGATCACTCATAATGTGCATCATTCATATTATTCCTCAAATTCACGATAATATTGAGTTTTAACACACCCAAAAATCTCTAAACTCTTTTAATTTGAAGCTTTTTTCTTCCAGTTCTTATTGTTCAATTTTTTTTCAATTTTTCTCGATTCTTCCAAGGGTTAATTCAATTATTGATATTTGGAAACCGCCAATTTCCTTAACAGATTTGCTTGCTAGTCAATGAATTGTTGATTCTGATTCCATAAGGAGTTCGGTGCGTAATCGATATTCTTTGGTTTTTTTTATGTTACATGTTTTGTTCATGATAGTATGTTCATGATTTTCTTCATTACACCATTGTTAAACCGTTTTAGGATTGAAGGTCTAATAGCTATTATTCACTAGTATTATAGTTATGTGTTCTAATTCTGAATATTTATTATTCATTAGTTTTATATCTTTATCTATGTTGTTTATTAGTCTTTTGTTGACAAATATTGCATTTTTTTTTTACAGATAATCAAGGATTTTCCCGGCGTGTCATTAGAAAATTACCATTATGGGGATGATGTTTTTTTATAAGAAGGTGGATTTCTCTGCTGTAAGATACCCCATCAAAAGACTCAGAGGGCGAAGTCCAATATTATTCGAAGACGTTTCATAGTTGATTGCTTCTTGTCTAATGTAATAAAATTCTAACAGTGGCATTCTTTTCAGTTTATAGTTTTAATAAGTATTTTTGGATTATAGTTGTAACAATTGTAATTAGTTTTCGATTTTAGATAATAGCTATTGTGTACATATATTATAGTTATTGTGTATATATGTTATGACTATTACGTACATTACTTACGGCTATTCCCTTATATTTGTTTACCTCTTTTATGGGTTCACCTTCCTCAACTGCAGCATCAACATCTAATATAATATAAAACTAAATTTTGTTACACCAAAAAAGTATGTAAAAGATAGATTTTCAAATTAATATATCAACTGGTGTAAATCTCTATTTCCATAGTTATTAATAGCTATTAAATTGAGGTGTCGTAGTTTTCAGCCCCATCTGAGATGGAGAAAATTAAGAAATTTGAAAAAAATCCCAATATGAGATGGAGAAAATTAAGGAATCTGAAAAAAATAATAATCTCAGATGAAATGAAGGAAATATAATGATAATTCCGAATAAAAATCACGATTGTGATAGAGAAAATCAAGGGAAATCTCAATTTGAGATGAAATTAAGAAAATATAACGATAATTTCGGACAAAAATCACGATTGTGATTGAGAAAATAAAGGGAAATCTCAATCTGAGATAAAATTAAGAAAATATAAAGATAATTTCGGACAAAATTCAAATCCTCAAATCGTGTTTAGGATTGATGAAATCCTGCAAAATCAATCACCGATGCTTTCTGAGCGGATTGATTAATGGTTTATATCGTGTGAGGTGTTTCTTTGTTAATAGTTATTGGTGGTGAAAGGTGGATTTCGTGGTGAAGGTGGATTAATTGCCATTAATGGAGTTTGGAGATCGTGGATGAAGACGACGCCAAGGGTTTCAGCAATTTATGTCTTCTGTTCGGGTGTTCGCATTTTTTTTGGTTTGCCAAATGCGCTTTTTCTGGCCGTTGAATCTCCATCGAATTAATCCTTTTACTATGGTTATGTTCTGCAGGTGCTGAACCCAGTAGTTGAGCCGCAAAGAAAGACATCACGTTTGCTGATAATAGCTTTATAGACCAGTCTACACTGCACAGCGCAGTTGGTAAGGCATCCGACTTTGAATGAGAAGCACCTGAATTCGAGCCATGCTTCCTTCCCCACATAAAAAATAATAATAAAGTTTATACTAATAGAAATATTGTTTTACGCTCTCTTTTTTGGCTGCGTATAGTTTTCAGTTTGCAATACATATATATAATTGGGCAAAAAATCGTCTGTCCTCATACATAAAGTGATGAGGACATACGATTTCTAGCCAAACAGTACCAACATCATAAAACTTGAGGGATAATGTCCTCTAGCTATCCACTTCGTGAGAATATGTAATGCAATGTAAATATTTGATAACTCTACCTTATTTTATTTGGTTCTTAAATAGGTTTTACTTTAACTCACTTAACATTCTTTTTAAATCAACAACTTGATCAACATTATATTATAAACCTGTAATATCTGCACAAACAGCAGACCAGATGCAATTGAAAATATTCCCAGACAAATGCTTACAGCTTGATAGAGACAAAGCATGAGAAGCTAAACAATGAGCAGTGACATTCTCATCCCGCCACACAAATTATAAAACCCACAACATTTATCTGATTAATCTCGCAATACAATTTACTATCTACTACTCTACTATTCTAAAACTACCAACAAGGGCATGTATGATTTCCACTTTTTAATTCTTTGTTTTTTGCTTTGCCTAAGAAACCCCTAATGACTAGCTACTAAATACCATACACTAAGTGTATTATTGGAAAATGAATATTAAGACTCACCTCACTAATGACATCAAATAATTCATTTACATTATTAACAAAATACCATCTAAATAAAATACCACATACAAATAGCATTTCCACACATATACAATAGAAGTAAATAAAAAAAAGTAGCACTTCCATGGTTGTAAAAATCGTATTTTTGACTCGGAACGGAAGGGGTCTCAAGAATCGTAAAAACGAGGATCGTAATACGGATCGGAAGATCCGACAAAACTAGTAAAAAAAATATTTCATGATAAATTTAAAACACAAACCAACAATTCATAAGTTCTTTCAAATAATCCGAAATTTGGCAGTTGGAAAGTTTGATGAGAGCGCAAGAAAACCTTTTGATTATAAATAATACAGAATTAAACTCCAACAGCAGAGGAACTTTCTGGATCTACCAGGAAGTGTGCTTCTTGAGATCAGTATCCATGCTTAACCTGAATGAGAAAAGGCAAAGAGGGAAGAATGGGCAATTCTTTAATTCATCTAGATGCTGTAGAAGAGGAAAAAGAGGGAAAGAGAGATGAATAGTTAAACCAAGTATCTTTCATTAACATGCCAAGGAAGAAGTGATGAAGAATGTTGAGACAATTAACAATCTGGATTAACAATCTGGAGGATAAACATATATCTTCAGGCCGGTGGTGACTTTGTCCTCCTTGTATTGAGCTTCCGATTGAAGTTTCCTGGCGAAGGTAGCCACCAAAGGATTGCAGAAACGTTTGAAAAAGAGAAAATTTTGGATCGTTCTGGATCGTCCGATCCTACGATCTTACGATCTGGATCGACGATCCAGACCGATCCAGCCTCCCAGCGATTTTAACAGCGATCCGGAACGTTTTAAGGCCTTTGGATCGTAAAATTATTTTACGATCCAACTCGCGATTTTGACAACCATGAGCACTTCCATATACATAGAATAGAAGGAAATTAAAAATGACCATTGTAGCAGCATTCCTTCGCCAGCACTTACAACAAAAAGCATTTAATTCTAACCTGAACAAACAAAATATACAATTTAATGATAGAATAAAACATTTCCACCCCTCTTAGTTTCTTCTTGTCTTTTACCTTCCAGATTTGTTAATCGCCAATGTCAATATTGTAACATCCAAAAAAAAATAAAATTTGGAATAATGGTAAAAAATGACAAAAAGACTTCTTGCTCATGAATTATTTTAATGATCTTTATATCTCAAATTTAATAGTAATGATTTGAAATTTAAATAAAATTATATATTATTTATATTACAGAACATGTTTTCAGTTTCAACCAATCACAAGTCTTCTAAACTTTAATATAATTTTATAGGATTTTTATGTTTTTTTAATTAGTTTACTAATTTGGATTGGTTGAAATTTTTTAGTTTAGCTAAATTAATTAAAAACTAATTATTATCTTAATAAAATTTAAATATCAAATTAGTTTCTCAATTATCTCTACAATCCTAAATGTTTCCTGATAATCTTAAATTATCTATTTGTATAACTTTATTAGATTATTTTTTTTGTAACTCATTTTTTGTAGAATTTTCTAACTTTTAATTAGTTTACAAAAACTTGATTGATTGAGAAGAATTTAGATTAATTAAAACTAATTTTTCTTATGAGTTTTAAAATCATAAATTAATTTTAAAATATTAAATAGTAAAAATAAAGTTAAAACATTATTGATTAGTTTAGAGGATTTTCTTCCAATTAATTATTTTAATATTATTTTAATTCAAACATATAAGGTAAATTAGATTTTAGGGAGGTAACTCTATATTAGGTTTATCTTTCCCATATCTCCAATATTTGGTTACTCTTAAATTTTAAAGCGTTTAAGAAATGCTCTTAAAATTTTATTTTATTTGGTTGCTTCTTCTAAATTAATTTTATTGGTCATGTTGATTGGTTAATCCTTTTTTTTTTTTTTTGGTATTTTTAACTAACAATGTTATTCTCCTTCTATGGGAGTGGTAGACGAACACGTAGAAGAGAAATGGTTGGTGATCGGCGATAGATCTTTGATGACGAAGAAGAAGAAGATGATGATAGGTTCATCTTGGAAGTTCGAAAATACTTTTGGAATCATTCAGGGAGTATAAATACTGCAGAGAGAGAGAGAGAGAGAGAGAGAGAGAGAGAGAGAGAGATATATTTGGCCGGAAACAACCGTGGGTGTGGATGTTGAGGCTGGTTAGGAAGAGCGAAATAACATCCATGACCAAATAGGAAGTAAAACAAGAATGAGAACCACTCGATTATTTGAGAAATAATTTGAGGGCCAAACAAGTCAATTTCCCATTTAGTTATTAGTGATGTTCAAACTCAAAATTTAAGTTTTTGTTCCTCAAACCAATGTCGATTTGCTAAGGGAATCCTATGATCACTCTCCACCAAACTCCCCAAAAATGTATTTGGATTGGGTTTGGGTTTGAGATTGAGATTGAGATTGGGTTTGGGTTTTGGCGGGAGAGGCTAAAAAGTGGAAGGGAAAAATTCGAATTCAAATATTTATTTTCAAATAATCGTTCAATTCCAAATTTTTTTCTCAAAAATTTGGAATTTGAACATCTCCCGCCAATTTTAGAGGCCTAAATTTGAATTTTTACGATTATTTGAAGAAAAAATTTTGAATTTGAATATTTCCCGCCCACTTTTTTGCCTCTCCCGCCAAAACCCAAACCCAATCTCAATCTCAATCTCAAACCCAAACCCAAACCCAATCCAAATAGAGCCTAAATCTCTCTACAAAGTATAAAGTGTTACGATTAATAACAATTGATCGAAGAATGTAACAATCGAGTAGAAGATAAACACATACAAAAAGGGAAAACCAATGGAGAAAAAATTCAGTGTTGTGAAACGGGCAATGGATGCATCAACGATTTAACATTGTTAATTCTATAATCTTACTCATCTAATGTTAGCACGTGAAAAAAATTGGAAAAGATTGTTTGACGTCGATGTCTTCACTCCCCTACCATTTTCCTATATATTAATTAGACATAACTTTTACAAGTCTTGTTTCCTTTAGGCGCTACCCCAGTTGTTTGGTAAATTGCGTTCGCCTTCACTTTGTGCTTGTTTTTCTTGCCTCCACTTTTATCAATTTTACGTTAAGCGTGGAATATGATACAAATTCTAAGAAGAATTTTGCTTCATTTGAAAATATTCTTTGAGAAAACCTTTTCAATTCTTAATCCAATGGCATTTCCGTTGCATGGTTTTCTTTATTTTCTCAAGGTTTGTCTCTAACCAATTTCAATTGGTAGTAAGTTTTTGGATGAATAATCTCTTTTTACTTCTCTATCTCTGGGTCCTTTTGATCTATTTCAAACACCTCATGGCAACATAATCTTAAAACAATTCAACTCAAAAACATCTATCTGTTTTCGATAGATTGTATTAATTTTGTTATGAATGGTGTTCAAACTCAAATTTTACGTTTTTGTTACTCAAACCAATGTCGATTTGCTAAGGGAATCCTATGATCACTCTCCACCAGA
Source organism: Vinca minor (assembly GCA_026122235.1). Lineage (NCBI taxonomy): Eukaryota > Viridiplantae > Streptophyta > Magnoliopsida > Gentianales > Apocynaceae > Vinca > Vinca minor. The sequence continues at coordinate 10,648,600 of JAOCZM010000011.1, read as the reverse complement.
CTTCCCAAAATGAAAATCTATGAATGCAAATATCTCTTGAAAGCACCAGGTGTTACAATTGATAACAACTGATCGAAGAATGATAACAATAAAAGTAGGACATAAACGCATACACAAAGGGAAACTCATTCGAGACGAAAGCCATTGTTGTGTAAGGAAAATGGATGCCTCAACGATTTAACATTTTCAATTCTATCATCTTAACCATCTTATGATAGCGCGTGCAAAACAGAAAAAAATAATGGAACACTGTATTTAACGTCCATACCTTCACTCCTTACCACTTTCCTATATATTAATTACTCATAAGTTTTACAAGTCTTGTTTCTTGTAGGCGCTACCCCTTTTTTGTTAGTTAAATAGCGTTCTCCTTCACTTTGTGCTTGTTTTTTTTGCCTCATCTTTTACCAATTTTGTTTTAAGCGTGGAGTTTAATACCAATTCTAAGAAGAAATGTGCTTCATTTTAAACATTTTTAAGAAAGCATTCAATTCTTAATCTAATGGCATCTCCATGACAAAATCATTTTCATTTTCTTAAGGTTTGTCTTAAAAAACCTTCAAAGGTTGTAAGTTTTTACATGAATCATCACTTATTCCTTCTCTATCTCTTCATCATTTTGATCCATTTAAAACACCTCCTGACATGAAAATCTTAAAAGAATTCAACTTAAAATCGTCTAATATGTTTCCGTTTGGTGGTTTAAACTTTTTTTTATGAGTGATGTTCAAACTCAATTTTCGAATTTTGTTCCTCAGACCAATGTTCATTTGCTAAGGTAATCCCAAGATCACTCCCCAAAATGTTATTTATCGTAGTTGGATTAACTAACAGATCGACAATTTAGCATTGCTAGTTCCATCGTCTTCATCCTCTTATATTAGCGCGTGCTATCACGTGCAAACATAAAATTGAACATTGTATTTAACGTTGATACCATCACTCCCTTACTACTTTCCTAAATATTACTCCTAACTTTTATAAGTATTGATTCCTGCAGGCCTACCCCTTTTGTTGTTTGGTAAATTACATTCGCCTTCACTTTGTTCATGTATCAGAGAAGAAGAAAAACACATACAAAAAGGGAAAAATCATTCGAGACAAAATTCAGTGTTGTGAAGTGGAAATGGATGTCTCAATGATTAAACATTGTCAATTCTATCATCTTAATCATTTTATATTAGTGCGTGCTACTGCGTGCAAAAATAGAAAAAATGGAACATTGTATTTAACGTTGATACCTTCACTCCCTTACTAATTTCTTATATATTAATTACTCCTAACTATTACAAGTCTTGGTTTTTGTGGGCACTACCCCTTTGTTGTTTGGTAAATTGCGGTCTCCTTCACTTTGTGCTTGTTTTTCTTGCCTCCTCTTTTACCAATTTTCCGTTAAGCGTGGAGTTTGATTCAAATTCTAAGAAGAATTTTGCTTCATTTAAAAATAACTTTTGATAAAACATTTTCTATTCTTAATCTAATGGAATTTCCTTGGCAAGATCTTTTTTCATTTTCTCAAGGTTTATCTAAAAAAACATTCAATGGTGGTATGGTTTTGGATGAATAATCATTTATTCCTTCTCTATCTCTTCGTCCTTTTGATCCATTTCAAACACCTTCTAACAAAAAAATCTTAAAAGAATTCAACTAAAAAAAAATCTAATCCTTTTTCGTTAGGGGTATAAAGTTTGCTAAGAGTGATGTTCAAACTCAATTTCCGAGTTTTGTTCCTCAAACCATTGTCGTTTTGCTAAGGTAATCCCAAAATCACTCCCCAAAATGTTATTTATCGTCGTTGAATTGACTAACAAATCGATGATTTAACATTGTTAGTTCTATTAGCTTTCAATCATTGTTAGTTCATCGATGATTAGGTTTCAATCATTGTTAGTTCTATTAGCTTTCAATCTATTAGGTATCATCGATGATTTAACATTGTTAGTTCTAATCTTACGCTAGCACGTGCAAAACAAAACATGCCACATTGTACTTAACGATGATACCTTTCAATCATTTACTATTTTTCTATATATTAATTACCCAAACTTTTACAAGTCTTGTTTCCTGTAGGCGCTACCACTTTTGTTGTTTGGTAAATTGTGTTCTCCTTCACTCTGTGCTGGTTTTACTTGCCTCCTATTTTACCATTTTCGCGTTAACCGTGGAGTTTGATACCAAGAATTTTGCATCATTTGAATTTTTTTTTTTGAGAAAACCTTTTCAATCCTTAATCCCGTGGCATTTCAATGGAAGGAGTTTCATCAATTTCTCATGGTTTGTTTCTCACCAATTTAAATTGGTGGTAAGTATTTTGATGAATGATCTCTTATTCCTTCTCTATATCTTGATCCTTTTGGTTCATTTCAAACACCTCATGTCAAAGAAAATATTAAGAGAATTCAACTCAAAAGCATGTAATATGTTTATTCTAGATGGTATATATTTTGTATTATTGATGTTCAAACTCAATTTGTATGTTTTGTTCCTCAAACTAATGTCAATTTTCTAAGGTAATCCAAAGATCACTCCCCAAAGTGTTATTTATCGTTGTTGGATTAACTAACAAATAGACGAATTAACTCTGTTAGTTCCATCATCTTCATCATCTTATGTTACCGCGTGCAAAACAATAAATCAACTTTTATTCCTTCTCTACATCTTAATCTTTTGATCCATTTCAAACACCTCATGTCAAGAAAATCGTAAAGAATTCAAATAAAAAGTGTCTAATATGTCTCCGTTCGATAGTATTAATTTTTTATGAGTGGTGTTCAAGCTCACATTTTAAATTTTTGTTCCTCAAACCAATGTCGATTTGCTAAGGAAATCCTAGGATCTCTCTCCACCTGATTCCCCAAAAGGTAAATCTATGAATGATAATCTCTCTGAAAAGCATCAGGTGTTACGGTTGATAACAATCGATCGAAGAATGGTAACAATATCAGATAGGAGATAATACATATAAAAAGGGAAAAACATTCGAGAAAAAATTTCATGTTGTGAAAAGGGAAATGGATGCCTCATCGATTTAACATTGTTAATCCTATAATCTTAATCATCTAATGTTAGTGTGTGCTTGCGAGTGCAAAAAAAATTAAAAAAAACAAATTGAACATTTTATTTAACGTTGATACCTTCAGTCCCTTACTACTTTCTTATATATTAATTAATCCTAACTTTTACAAGTCTTGTTTCCTATAGGTGCTACCCCAGTTGTTTTTTGGTAAATTGCATTCGCCTTCACTTTGTGCCTGTTGTCTTGCCTGCTCTTTTACCAATTTTGCGTTAGGCATAGAATCTGATACAAATTCTAGAATTTTTATTCTTTTAAAAATATTCTTTGAGAAAACCTTTTCAATTCTTAATCCAATGGCATTTCCATAGAATGATTTTCTTCATTTTCTCAAGGATTTTCTCTAACCAATTTCAATTGGTGGTAAGTTTTTGGATGAATCATCTCTTATTCCTTCTCCATCTTCTAAACCTTTTGATCCATTTCAAAACTCGTGAAAATCTTACGAGAATTCAACTCAAAAGCATGTAATCAGTTTTCTTTAGATGGTATAAATTTTGCTATGATTGATTTGAACTCAATTTCGAGTTTTGCTCTTCAAACCAATGTCGATTTTCTAAGATAATTTCAAGATCGCTCCCCAAAATGGTATTTATCGCCATTGGATTAAATAGCAAATAAACAATTTAACATTGTTAGTTCCCGTGCTAGTGCGTGCAAAACAAAAAGTGGAACATTGTATTTGACATTGATACCTTCACTCCCTTACTACTTTCCTATGTATTAATTAACTTTTACAAGTCTTGTTTTCTGTGGGTGATACCCCTTTTGATGTTTGGTAAATTGTGTTTGCCTTCACGTTGTGATTTTTTTTCTTGCCTCATCTTTTATCATTTTTGCATTAAGCATGGAGTTTGATATAAATTCTAAGAAGAATTTATCTTCATTTGAAAATCTTCTTGGAGAAACCCTTTTCAATTCTTAAACCATTGGCATTCCTATGGAAGGAGTTTCTTCATTTTCTTTATGTTTGTCTTAAAACATTTTCAATGGTGATCAGTTTTGTGATGAATTAACTCTAATTCTTTCTCTATCTACTGATCCTTTTGATCCATTTCAAACACATCATGGAAAAAAAATCTTAAAAGAATTCAACTCAAAAGTATCTAATCTGTTTCCGTTAAATCGTATTAATTTTTTTATGAGTGATGTTCAAACTCAAATTTTAAGTTTTTATTTCTCAAACCAATGACACTTTGCTAAGGGGGTCCTATGATCACTCTCCACCTGACTCCTAAAAGGTAAATCTATTACTGCAAATCTCTTTGGAAAGCATCAGGCGTTACGATTGATAACAATCGTTTTAAGAATATTAACAATCGGAGTAGGAGATAAACTCATACACAAAGGGGGAAAGCCATTCGAGGCAAAATTCAGTGTTGTGAAAGGAAAATGGATGCTTCAATGATTTATTATTGTTAATTTTATCATCATAATCGTTTAATGTTAGCGCGTTCTTGCGCGTGCAAAAAAAAGAAAAACAAAATAGAACATTTTATTTAAGGCTGATACCTTCACTCCCTGACTACTTTCATTTTTATTAATTATGCCTAAATTTTACAAGTCTCTTTTCCTATAAGCGCTACCCAAATTAATGTTTGGTAAATTGTGTCCGCCTTCACTTTGTGCCTGTTTTTCTTGCCTCCTCTTTTTCCAATTTTGCGTTAAACGTGGAGTTTGATACCAATTCTAGGAAATAATTTGCTTCATTTGAAAATATTCTTTGAAAAACCTTTTCAATTGTTAATCCAATAGCATTTACATGGAAGGTTTTTCTTCATTTTCTCAAGGTTTGTCTCTAACCAATTTCAATTGGTGGTAAGTTTTTGGATGAATCATCTCTTACTCCTTCTCTGCCTCCTGATACTTTTGATCCATTTCAAACACACATGGCAAGAAAATCTTAAAAGTATTCAACTCAAAATCATCTTATTTGGTTTTTGTTAGGTGGTATAAATTTTGCTATGAGTGATGTTCAAACTCAGTTTTCGAGTTTTGTTCCTCAAACCAATATTGATTTTCTAAGGTGATCCCAAGATCACTCCTCAAAAATGTTATTTCTCGTCGTTGGACTAACTAACAAATCGACGGATTAACATTGTTAATGCTATTATCTTAATCATCTTATGTTAGTGTGTGCTAGCGGGTGCAAAAAACAAATGGAACATTGTATTTATCGTTGATACCTTCAGTCCCTTACTACTTTCCTATATATTAATTACTCCAAACTTTTACAACTCCGTTTTCTTGTAGGCCTACCTCTTTTGTTGTTTGGTAAATTGTGTTTGCCATCATTTTGTTCTTGTTATTCTTGCCTCCTCTTTTACCATTTTTTACATTAAGCATGGAGTTTGATACAAACTCTAAGAATAATTTGTCTTCATTTGAAAATCTTCTTGGAGAAAACATTTCCAATTCTTAATTCAATGGCATTTGCAAGGCAGGATTTTCTTCATTTTCTTCATGTTTGTCTCAAAACATTTTCAATGGTGAAAAGTTTTCGGATTAATCATCTCTTATTCCTTCAAAATCTCCTGATCCTTTTGATCCATCTTGCTTTCCCCACTAGTGGAAGTTCATGGATTTTTTTGGATAGATTGTCCCCTTGTAGGTGGACTTATAAGGCTGGTTTTATGGATTTGGTTAATGATACTTGGGAGAATGCAGTTCCAAGTGGGAATGGAATGCATATACTTTCTTTCAAAGTCAAGGGCTTTTTCATCAGGGTGGGGCAGGTGCTTAACGCAAAAAGGCCTTTCCTTTCAAATGTTTTTTTCTGAGTGTTAAAACGATAGATTTTTCATTTACCAATGAATTGGGGTCCTCCCCGCTCTGACTTGCTCACGAAGAAGAATTATCAATCGAGCATGGAGTTGAAGTTAGAAGTAAGAAGGACGATTCCTGTTTGGATACGAAGTTCTCGGATAGCGCCCGCACCAATAGATATTTCGCGGACATCATGGAAAGAAAATATTAAAATATTTCAACTCAAAAGCATCTAATTTGTTTCCGTTATATGGTATTAATTTTGTTATGAGTGATGTTCAAACTCAAATTTTATGTTTTTGTTCCTCAAACCAATGTCGATTTCCTAAAGGAGTCCTAAGATCTCTCTCCACCTAATTCCCCAAAAGGTAAATCTATGAATGATAATCTCTCTGAAAAGCATCAGGTGTTACGGTTGATAACAATCGATCGAAGAATGGTAACAATATAAGATAGGAGATAATACATACAAAAAGGGAAAAACATTCGAGAAAAAATTTCATGTTGTGAAAAGGGAAATGGATGCCTCATCGATTAAACATTGTTAATTCTATCATCTTAATCGTCTAATGTTAGTACGTGCTAAAGCGTGCAAACAAAAGAAGAAAAAAAACGGAACATTGTATTTAACGTCGATACCTTCACTCCCTTACCACTTTCCTATATATTAGTTACTCATAACCTTTACTGGTCTTGTTTCCTGTAGGCACTACCCATTTGTTGTTTTGTAAATTGCATTCTCCTTCACTTTGTGCTTGTTTTTCTTGCCTCCTCTTTTACTAATTTTGCTTTAAACGTGGAGTTTTATGACAATTCTAAGAAAAAATTGCTTCATTTGAAAATCATTTCTGGAAAACATTTTCAATTCTTAATCTAATGGCATTACCATGGCCTGATCTTTTTCATTTTCTCAAGGTTTGTCTCCAAAAAACATTCAATGGTGGTAAGATTTTGATGAATCACCACTTATTCCTTCTCTATCTCCTCATCATTTTAATCCTTCAAACACTTTCTAACAAGATAATCGTAAATGAATTCAACTAAAAATCATCTAATCGTTTTTCGTTACGTGGTATAAAGTTTGCTAAGGATGATGTTCAAACTCAATTTTTGAGTCTTGTTCCTCAAACCATTGTCTATTTGCTACGGTATTCCCAAAATCACTCCCCAAAAGGTTATTTGTCGTCGTTGAATTGACTAACAAATCAATGATTTTACATTGTTAGTTCCATCAATTTAAACATCTTATGTTAGTGAGTACAAAAAAAAAATGCCACATTGTACTTAACACCGATACATTCACTTTTTTACTACTTTCCTATATATTAATTACCCCAAACGTTTACAAGTTTTCTTTCATGTAGATGCTATTCCTTTTGTTGTTTGGTAAATTGCGTTCTCCTTCAGTTTGTGCTTGTTTTTCTTCCCTTCTCCTTTACCATTTTTGCGTTAAACGTGGAGTTTGAAACCAATTCTAAGAAATATTTTCCTTCATTTGATTTTTTCTTTTTTTTTTTGAGAAAACCTTTTTTAATTCTTAATCGAATGGCATTTCAATGGCAAGGTTTTCATCATTTTCTCTAGGTTTTGTCTCTTACCAATATCAATTGGCGGTAAGTTGTTTTATGAATCATCTCTTATTCCCTTTCTATATCTTGATCATTTTGATCAATTTCAAACACCTCCTGTCAAAGAAAATCTTATGAGAATCCAAATCAAAAGCATGTAATATGTTTCCTTTGGATGGTACAAAAAAATTATGATTGATGTTCAAACTCAATTTTCGAGTTTTGTTCCTCAAACCAATGTAGATTTTCTAAGGTAATTCCAAGATCACTCCCCAAAATGTTATTTATCTTTGTTCGATTAACTAACAAATAGACGATTTAGCATTGGTTTTTCCATCATCTTCATCATCATGTGTTAGCGTGCGTTCTAGCGCGTGTAAAAAAATGGAACATTGTATTTGACGTTAATACCTTCACTCCTTTACTACTTTTCTTTATATCAATTACTCCTAACTTTTACAAGTCTTGTTTCCTATGGGCGCTACCCCTTTTGTTGTTTGGTAAATTGCGTTCGCCTTCACTTTGTGATAGTTTTTCTTGCCTCGTATTTTACCACTTTTGCGTTAAGCATGGAGTTTGATACAAATTCTTAGAAACATTTGTCTTCATTTGAAAATCTTATTGGATAAAACCTTTTCAATTCTTAATCCAATGGAATTTCCATGGCATGATTGTTTTCATTTTCTTTATGTTTGTTTGAAAACATTTTCAATGGTGTTAAGTTTTCGGATGAATCATCTCTTATTCTTTCTCTATCTCTTGATCATTTATCCATTTCAAACAGCTCATTGAAAGAAAATCTTAAAATAATTCAACTCAAATGTATCTAATTTGTTTCCGTTAGATGGTATTACTTTTATTATGAGTGATGTTAAACCTCAAATTTTAAGTTTTTTTTTCTCAAACCAATATCGATTTACTAAAGGAATCCTATGACCACTCTCCACCTGACTCCCAAAAAGGCAAATATATTAATGCAAATCTCTTTGAAAAACATCAGGTGTTACGATTGATAACAATCGATAGAAGAATAGTAACAATCAGAGTAGGAAATAAACACATACACAAAGGGGAAAACCGCTCGAGACAAATTCAGTGTTGTGAAAGGGAAACGGATGCCTCAATGATTTGGTATTGTTAATTCTATCATCTTAATCATCTAATGTCAGCGCGTGTAAAAAAAGAAAAAGAAACAAATGAAACATTTTATTTAACCTTGATACCTTCACTCCCTTACTACTTTCATATATATTAATTACTCCTAACTTTTACAAGTTTTTTTCCCTCTAGGTGCTACCCCTTTTGCTGTTTGGTAAATTGTGTTTTCCTTCACTTCGTGCTTCTTTTTTTTTCTTGCTTTGTGTTATGCGTGGATTTTGATACAAATTCTAAGCACTTTGCTTCATTTGAAAATCAATTTTCTAGAAAACATTTTAAATTCTTAATCTAATATCATTTCCATGGCAGGATCTTCTTCATTTTCTTAAGGTTTGTTTAAAAACAACATTCAAAGGTTGTATATTTTTGGATGAATCATCAATTGTTCATCCTTTTGATCCAATTCAAACATATCCTTACAAGAAAATCTTAAAAAATTCAACTCAAAATCATCTAATATATCTCCGTTAGGCTGTATAAATTTTGCTAAGAGTGATGTTAAAACTCAGTTTTCGAGCTTTGTTCCTCAAACCAATGTTCATTTGCTATGGTAATCCCAAGATCAATCCCCAAAATGTTATTTATTGTCTTTGAATTAATTAACAAATCGACGATTAAACATTGTTAGTTCCATCAACTTGATTATCTTATGTTTTCGTGTGCTATCGCGTGCAAAAAATGGAACATTTTATTTAATTTTGCTACCTTGACTCTCTTACTACTTTCCTATATATTAATTCTCCTAACTTTTACAAGTCTTGTTTTATGTAGGCCTACCCCTCTTGTTGTTTGTTAAATTGCGTTCTCCTTCACTATGTGCTCGTTTTTCTTGCCTCCTCTTTAATCAATTTTGCGTTAAGTGTGGAGTTTGATAACAATTCTAAGAAGAATTTTGCTTCATTTGAAAATAATTTTTGAGAAAACATTTAATGCTTAATCTAATGGCATTTCCATGGCAAGATCTTTTTCATTTTCTCAAGGTTTGTCTAAAAACAACATTCAATGGTAGTAAGTTTTTGGATGAATCATAACTTATTCCTTCTCTATATCTTTATCCTTTGATCCATTTAAAAAGGCCCCCTGACAAGAACGCCTTAAAGAATTCAACTCAAAATCATCTACTATGTTTTCATTAGGTAGTATAAATTTTGCTATGAGTGGTCTTGAAACTCAATTTTTGAGTTTTGTTCCATAAACCAATGTTGATTTGCTAAGGTAATCCCATGATCACTCCCCAAAATTGTTATTTATCGTCGTTGGATTAACTAACAAATCGATGCTTTAACATTGTTAGTTCCATCATCTTAATCATCATATGTTAACGCTGCAAAAACCATTGCACTTGTACTTAACACCAATACCTTCACCTCCTTACTACATTCTTATATATTAATTACTACTAACTTTTACAAATCCTTTTTCATGTAAGCGCTATCCCTTTTGTTGTTTGGTGAATTGCATTCGTCTTTTCTTTGTGCTTGTTGTTCTTGCCTCCTCTTGTACCATTTTTGCATTAAGCGTGGTGTTTGATACCAATTCTAAGAAAAAAATTTGCTTCATTTGAAAATTTATTTTGAGAAAACCTTTTCAATTCTTAGTCCAATGGCATTTTAGTTGAAGGATTTTCTTCATTTTCTCAAGGTTTGTTTTTCACCAATTTCAATTGGTGGTAAGTTTTTGGTTAAATCGTCACTTATTCATTCTCTATCTCTTGGTCCTTTTGATCCATTTCAAACATCTCATGTCAAAGAAAATCTTAAGAGAATTGAACTCAAAAGCATGGAATATGCGTACGCCTTCACTTTGTGTTTGTTTCCTTTTCCTCCTATCCAAAATCGATTTGATGAGGTAATCACAACATCACTCTCCAAAATTTTATCTTTCGTCATGGAATTAACTAAAAAATCAACGATTTAATATTGTTAGTTCCATCATCTTATGTTGGTGTGTGCTATCACGTGCAACAAAATGGCTCATGGTACTTAACACCTATACCTTCACTCCCTTAATATATATATAAACTACTCCTAACTTGTTTCCTGTAGGCGCTATCCCTTTGTTGTTTGATAAATTGCATTCCCCTTCACTTTGTGCTCGTTTTTCGTGCCACTTCTTTTACCATTTTAGTGTTGAGCATGGAGTTTGATATAAATTCCAAGAAGAATTTCGCTTCATTAGAAAATATTTTTGGATAAAACCTTTTCAATTATTAATCCAAAGGCATTTCCATAGCAGGATTTTCTTCATTTTCTCCATGTTTGTCTCAAAATATTTTCAATAGTGTTAAGTTTATGGCTGAATCATCTCTTAATCCTTTTCTATCTCTTGATCCTTTTGATCCATTTGAAACACCTCCTGGCAAGAAAATCTTAGAAGAATTTAACTCAAAAGCAACTAATCGTTTCCGTTAGGTGGTATAAAGTTTGCTATAAGTGATGTTCAAACTCAATTTTTGAGTTTTGCTCCTCAAACAAATGTTGATTTGCTTAGGGAATTCCATATCACTCCTCAAAATGTTATTTATTGTCATTTTAATAACTAACAAATCGATGATTTAACATCATCTTAATCATCTTATATTAGCACGTGCAAAAAAATAAAAAATAACTGGCACATTGTGTTTAATGTTGTTACCTTCACTCCCTTTAAAACATTCATATATATTAATTAATCCTAACTTTTATAAGTCTTGTTTCCTCTAGGCATTATCCCTTTTGTTGTTTAGTAAAATTGGGGTTTCCTTCACTCTGTACTTGTTTTTCTTGCCTCTTCTTTGACCATTTTTGCGTTAATCATGGAGTTTGATACAAATTCTAAGAAGAGTTTGTCTTCATTTGAAAATCTTCTTGGAGAAAACCTTTTTAATTTTGCAATGAATGATGTTCAAAGTCAATTTTCGAGTTTTATTCTTTAAACCAATGTCGATTTGCTATGGGAATCCCAAGATCATCCCACCCACCCCCACCCCCACCCCCACAAAAATGTTATTTCTCGTCGTTGGATAACTTACAAATCGACGATTTAGCATTGTTAATTCTATCTTATTATGTTAACGCGTGCAAAAAAAAAAAAAAAAAACTGGCACATTGTACTTAACAACGATTCCTCCACTCCCTTGCTAATTTCCTATATATTACTTACACATAACTTTTACAAGTCTGGCTTCTTGTGGTGCTACCACTTTGGTTGTTTTGGAAATTGCATTCGACTTCACTTTGTGCTTATTTTTCTCTCCTCCTCTTTTACTATTTTTGCGATGAGCATGGAGTATGATACAAATTCTAAGAAGAATTTTTATTTATTCGAATTTTTTTTTGGAGAAACCCTTTTCAATTCTTAATTCAATGGCATTCCTATGACAAGATTTTCTTCATTTTTTGAAGGTGTGTTTAAAAAACAATCCAAAGATGGTAACTTTTTTGATGAATCATCTCTTATTGCTTCTCCATCTCTTGATCCTCTTTATCAATTTTAAACACCTCTTGACATGAAAATCTTAAAAGAATTCAACTCAAAAGCATGTAATTTGTTTTAGTTAGATTGTATAAATTTTGCTATGATTGATGTTCAAACTGAATTGTATTAGTTTCGTTGCTCAAACTAATGTCTATTTGCTAAGGGAATCCAAAGACCACTCTCCACTAGACTGCCCAAAAGGTAAATCTATTAATACAAATCTCTCTGGAAGCATCAAACATTATAATTCACAATCGATCGAAGAATAGTAACTATCAGAGTTGGAGATAAATGCATTCACAGAGGTAAAAAAAAAAAAAATCAAACAAAATTCAGCATTGTGAAAGGGAAATGGACGCCTCTCGGATAGATAATCTTTATTTTTCCTTTTTAATTTCTATTTTGATTTTCGAGGAAAAACATACTATCCCACCTTTTATTTAATTATTGTTTTGCAGGGATCATACCCTTTAATTATTATTTTTGTTTAATAAAAATATGAATTTATTAATTTTATTACATTTATATTAATTGAACAATTTTCATTATCTGGAAAATAAAAATATTACTTCCCTACTATCTTTGCACAAATTGTTGCTAAAATGATTGTCTCTCACGATCTTGAATTGAATATCAATAGTCATTTTCAATTGTTATTTCTCGTTGTTGGATTAAATAATAAATCGATGATTTAACATTGTTAGTTCTATCATCTTAATAATTTGCAAAAAAAAAAAACCTAGAATATTGTACTTAACGCCGATATATCGACTCTCTTACTACTTTCCTATATAGTAATTACTCTTTAACTTTTACAAATCTGATTTCTTGTAGGCGCTACCCCTTTTGTTGTTTGGTAAATTGCGTTCCACTTCACTTTGTACTTGTTTTTCTTGCCTCATCTTTTACCATTTTTGCGTTAAGCATTGAGTTTGATACAAATTTTAAGAAGAATTTTTCTTTATTTGAAAATATTTTTGGAGAAAATGTTTTTAATTCTTAATCTAATGGCATTTTAATGGCAGGCTTCATCATTTTCTCAAGGTTTGTCTCAAAAACCTTTCAATGGTGGTAAGTTTTCGGATGAATCTTCTCTTATTCCTTCTCTATCTCTTGATCCTTTTGATCCATTTCAAACATCTCCTGGAAATAAAATCTTAAAATAATTTAACCCAAATGCATCTAATATGTTTCCGTTAGATGGTATATATTTTGCTATGAGCGATGTTCAAACTCATTTTTTAAGTTTTGTTCCTCAAACTTATGTCGATTTTCTAAGGTAATTCCAAGATCACTCCCCAAAATTGACGACTTAACATTGTTACTTCCGTCATCTTATGTTAGAGCGTGTTAGGGCTTACAAAAAAAAATTAGCACATTGTACTTATATCCGATACCTTTACTCCCTTACTACCTTTCTATATATTAATTACTCTTAACTTTCACAAATTTTGTTTCTTGTAGGCACTACCCCTTTTGTTGTTTGGTAAATTGCGTTCTACTTCACTTTGTACTTGTTTTTCTTTCCTCCTCTTTTACTATTTTTGCGTTAAGCGTGGAGTTTGATACAAATACTAAGAAGAATTTTGCTTCATTTGAAAATATTCTTGGAGAAACCCTTTTCAATTTTTAATCCAATGGCTTTTCCAGGGTAGTATTTTCTTCATTTTTCTCAAGGTTTGTCTCAAACACTTTTCATGGTGGTAAGTTTTGTGATTATTCATCTCTTATTCCTTCTCTATCTTTTGATCCTTTTGCTCCATTTAAAAAACCTCCTGGCAAGAAAGTCTAAAAAAAATTAAACTCAAAAGCATCTAATCTTTTTCCGTTAGATGGTATAAAGTTTAGGACCTTGCTAGGCTACTAGAATTATTGGCTAAAAGATTGACTAAAATAGTTTTTTGGACCGTTTTGCCCTTATAGTTGGGTGAATCCCTTATACCAGCAGGGGTGAGATAGTCATATAACACTCTCAATTTGGGGGTTTAGGGTTTCTATCCCCAAAATTCTATGAGTAAATCATTTTCCTAAAGTTTATTATGAGTGATGTTCAAACTCAAATTTTGAGTTTTTGTTTTTCAAACAAATGTCAATTTGCTAAGGGAATCTAAGATCACTGAACACCTGACTCCCCAAAAGGTAAATCTGTGAATGTAAATCTCTTTGGGAAGCATCAGGCGTTACGATTGATAACAGTCGATCGAAGAATGGTGACAATCAAAGTAGGAGTTAAATGAATACAAACGGGAAAACCCATTTGAGATAAAATTCAGCGTTGTGAAAGGGCAATGGGTGCCTCGTGGGGATAAATATTCTTTATTTCTCCCTTTATTTTCTACATTTTTTTTTCGAGAAAAATATATATACTTTTCTACCTTATATTTTTTTATTTTGCGGGGATCCTAAACTTTAATTACTTTTTCGCTTACTAACAAAACAAATTTAATAATTTTATTTCATTTATATTAATTGAACAATTTGCATAAGCAGGATAATGAAAATCATAATTCCCTACCCTCCTTGCATAAATTGTTTCTAATATTAGTGAAAGACCTTGGAGAAAGGAAATGGTCTCAGATATCAAATCACTAGATTGGAAGTATCGTCACTGACTCTCTTCACCTTCAATTGAATATTAATAGTTATTTCTCGTTGTTGGATTAACTAAAACCTCGACTATTAAACATTGTTAGTTCTATAATCTTTACCATCTTATGTAAGTGCTTACTAGCGCGTGCAAAAAAAAACTGGAACATTGTGCTTAACGTTGATACCTTCACTCCCTTACTACTTTCCTATACATTAATTTCTCATAACTTTTACAAATAGTGTTTCCAGTAGGCCCTACCCTTTTTGTTGTTTGGTAAATTGCGTTTGACTTTACTTTGTTCTTGTTTTTCTTGCCTCATCTTTTACCATTTTCGCGTTAAGCAAAGGATATGATAAAAATTCTAACAAAATTTTTTCTTCATTTGAAAATTTTCTTGGAGAAAATGTAGGATTAAACCAAGTTTAGTATATTAATTAATGTTTTATTAGTTTAATTGTTGTGATGTTTATTGTGGTAGTTAGAGTAATGTTTGGTTGGTGTTGACTGAAGTAATTGTTAGTTGGTTAGATATAGTTGGGAGTATTTATATTTCATGTCAATAAATAGACATGAGAAGCTTAGAAATCAGTAAGCAAACACAAAGCTTCACTGCCTTCATTTTCTTGGTTCTTTGTCTCCAGTAGCCGATTGGCTAAGTAATATATCAAGAGCATTTTTCTCTCTGTTTGTGCAGTAGCCTTGCTCCCCATTTGTAAGCTTTTCTCTTGTTCACAGTAGCCTTTGCCAATTAAGCCCAGTGGCTTATTTTCAATATAAATTATCTTTCTGTTTTATTTTTCTCCAAAATATATTATTGTGGGATCATTTTAAAAGTTTTCAGAAAATCTTTTCAATTCTTAATCCAATGGCTTTTCCAATGTAAGATATTTTTCATTTTTCTCAAAAAATCAACTGAGTCAATTAAAGATTATATTGGCAAAATTCAGATTTTGGCCAATGATATGAGATCAAATGGTGAGACATTGAAAGAGTCTCAAATTGTTGATAAAATATTGCGGTCCATTAGTTCCAAATTTCATACAAAAAAAAATGTTTTGGAAGCTACAAAGGACTTAGAAAAATTGACAGTTGATGAGTTAGAAGGAGAACTATTTTCCTATGAGTTGTCTTTGGATCAACAGAATGTTCAAAGCTCAGGTGGAGGTGAAAAATGAGAGAGTTGGATTTTCATATACATTTGAATCAAGTCAGCAAGGCACTCAGATTTTTTGCGGTAGAGGCCGAGGAAATTTCAGATGCAACAACAGAGGCAGATGAAATTTCAGAGGACGTGGTAGAGGTAATTTTAATTATCAGCAAAATTACCAACAGTCTAATAATTCATATCAGAGAATGGATAAATCGAAAATTCAGTGTTATTTTTGCAAAAAAATATGGTCATATGGAAAAAGACTGTTTTGTTAAAAAAATGTCAGTTTGGACAGCCACAAGCAAAATTTGCTGAAACAAATATTGATGGTTCTGAGACTTTATTATTTGTTTCCTCTGGTAATGGTGAAACTGAAAGTAATATTTGGCTTTTGGATTCTGGTTGTAGTAATCATATGTGTGGAGATAAACACATGTTTACAGATTTGAATACATCTGTTCAGACTACTATAAAATTTAGAAATAAGTAACGTGTAGCAGTTGCAGGATAAGGAAAAATTGCTATCACTTTGAAAGATGGATCTTCTAGCTTTATTTTTGATGTTCTGTATGTTCCCAGTCTTGGCCATAATTTGTTGAGTGTTTGATAGCTAGATATGAAGTGATACAATATCAATTTCTGTGATCTAACCTGAACAATCAGTGATCCTGCTAAAAGGCTAATTGCAAAGGTAAAACTGACTAATAACTGTTTATATCCTTTGAATATCAATTCTGGTGGTTTACCTTGCTTTAGTACTGTTGTATTTGATGATCATTGGTTGTGGCATATGCGGTCTGGACATTTAAATTTTTCTATCTTGAATTTGCTTGCCAAGAAAAATTTAGTTGTGGGACTACCATCTCTTGATTTTGATGATAGAAAATGTGAGTCATGCATTGTTGGGAAAAATCATAGAGATTCATTTCCTAAGGATAGAGCTTGGAGAGCATATACACCATTGCAGTTAATTCATTCTGATTTGTGTTCTGTGGAAGTTCCTTCTATTGGTGGTAAAAAGTATTTCATTAATTTTATTGATGATTTCAGTAGGAAGACTTGGGATTATTTTCTGCGAAATAAATCTGAGGTTTGTGATGTGTTTCAAAGTTTATGTTAAAAAGCAAAGTGGCTATGTGATTAAGACTTTGAGAACTGACAGAGGAACTGAATATCTTGTTTGTGATTTTCTGAGAAAACAAGGAATTAGACATCAAATGACTGCCAGGTATACTCCGCAACAGAATGGTGCAGCAGAGAGGAAAAATAGAACTGTGATGGATATGGTAAGATCCATGATGAATGCTAAAAATATGCTTAAATAATTTTGGGCAGAAGTTGTTGTTTGTACTGTTTATGTTTTAAACAGGTGTCCTACAAGGAGCAATGATGGAAAAACTCCATAAGAGTTGTGGACTGGTAAAAAGCCAAATATCAGTCATTTGAAAGTTTTTGGTTGTGTTGCTTATGCACAAGTTCCGAATCCTCTAAGAAAGAAAATGGATGATAAGGCAAAAAAATGTGTGTTCCTTGGTTATAGTCATGAGACCAAAGGATACAAGTTGTATAATCCGGATACTCAAAAGGTAATTGTCAGCAGAGATGTTACTTTTGATGAGAAATCTGCATGGATTGGTCTTGTAAGAAACCTGTTGTGCCAGTTTCATCATCATATATCCCAGTGCAATCTCCTTCAGAAAGGTCACCAACTGTTCAGTGTGATAGAGAACAGATTGAGCAATCAGTTCATGTGCAGTCTATTTCTGCACCATCTTCAAGTCGCCCTCGTAGGGAGACTCAAATGCCTGCTCGTTTGAAGGACTGTGTTACCGGTTCTGATTTATCTGATGAAGATATTGTGAACTTTGCCTTATTTGCAGATTGTGATCCTGTTACTTTTGAGGATGCAGCTAAAGTTGATGATTTAATTCATGCAATGGATGATAAGATTCATGCCATTGAGAAAAATGATACTTGGGAGTTGACTTCACTTCCTCCTGGTAAGAAAGCTATTGGTGTTAAATGGGTTTATAAGACTAAGTATAAATCCTCTGGTGTGGTTGATCGTCTCAAATCACGATTGGTAGCTAAAGGCTATAAGCAGCAAGCTGGTATTGATTATTTTGAAGTATTTGCACCTGTTGCCAGACTTAATACAATTCGTATGATTATCTCTCTTGCTGCTAATTATTCTTGGTACATTTATCAAATGGATGTTAAATCTGTTTTCTTAAATGATGTGTTAGAAGAAGAAGTCTATGTTGAGCAACCATCAGGGTATGTCATGAAATATCAGGAAGATAAGGTTACAGACTGAAGAAAGAACTGAGAGCTTGGTACACTCGGATTGATTCTTATTTTCTCATTCATGGTTTTGATAGATGTCCTTGTGAACATACTCTATATGTGAAGTCTAATGTTGACGGTGATATTCGTATTGTATGTTTGTATGTTGATGATCTTATATTCACTGGAAACAATCCCAATTTGATTTCTGAATTCAGGAAGGCTATGATTAACCATTTTGAGATGACAAATTTGAGTTTGATGTCTTACTTCCTTGGTGTGGAGGTTAATCAGTTTGATTGAGGGATTGTTCTTGATTTTTCTACATAATTTATAAACATTTCTAATAAGGCGATGTATTCGTCATAAGTATGAGAATATAATAGAATATCATCTATATATCACACAATTATCTAATCCATCAAACTGTTTATCCATAAATGATTGAAATCTTCCAAGTGCATTTTTATATCCAAATGGCAAAGCATTCCATTCATAAAATCCATTAGGTACTGTAAATGCAGTTAGGGGTTTAGATTCTTCTGATAACTTTATATGATAGAATCTTGATTTACAAACAAATTTACTAAACTAATTATACCCTGATATTTGTTTTAGTTTTATTACTTTATTTGGTAATGGGTAATTATATGTTTGAGTTTTAGCATTTAAATTTCTATAATCTATAATCTATAACCATTATACTTTTTCCTTTTTTTTTGTTTTGAATGTTTATTAACTATAAATGCTGGACTACTGCGTTTTGAATTCTCTAATGTATTCATTTTCTAAAAGTTCTGTAATATGTTTTTTAAATTCATCCACATCACTAGGTATGTGTTTCAAAGGCTTTTGGTATACTATAGTATCTTGTCCTTTAATGCTAATCTTTACATAAGTCTTATGATTTTTCCAATTTTCTAAAGGATTTTCATAATAAAGTTTTTCCAATTTTTTCCCTTATAGGTGTTAATTTATCAATTTATAAATACTAAATATATTTATATTATCTATACTTCTTTTTGTATCCATATGTTGTGTTATCTTACTATCTCCCTTTTGCCATTTTTTTGGAATTCTTTCTTTCTTTTTTACTCTTAAAGCTGGAACATTATGTTTACTTGGGGTGGTTATCATTAGGTATTTTCTTTCTATCTTAATAGGCAAATAATCATGTAAAAAAATTATTCCTAATATTATATCATTTCCTTCTAAATCAAAAGCATATATTTCTTTTTTTTTAGTATTTTGCCCCATAAATGTATATCTATATTTCTAGCTTTATATTGAATCTCATTTCCTTCTCCATTAAATCCTGTTACTAATATCTTAGTTTTTTCCCATTTATCTTCTGGATAAACAATTCTTTTTACATATGTTTATTTTAGCTCCAGTATCAATAAATACGGTATAATACCTACTATTATATCCAGACACAATTATCTTTATTAAAATATAAATGAATGTATCTATGTTATCCATATATTTCTCTTAATTTCCATATATCCTCCCTTTCTCGCGGAATAACTATTCTTTTCCCTGAATAGGTTATCCTTACATTTGTTTCACATATATTCCATGGTTGATACTTAGATAACCAATTTGTCCCTATAATTACATCATTTGATTGGCCTTCCTTATCAACTTGTATTTCAAAATCTACTTCTATACAATCTCCTCCTAGCTCTATATTTTTTAATGTTTTCCCTTTACTACTATACATCTTTCCTTGTAAATCTAGATATCTATGGGTAATATTTATCACTAATGTTTTACCAATTAAATCCTGAGATATATAATTAAATCCTGCTCCCGAGTCTATAATTATTGGTTTTATTTTCTTATCAATTTTTCCTAGAATGCATATTTGTGAGACTGATTCTAATTTTGAACTTTCTATTCTACTACTTGTTGATATTCTTTTTTGTTTTATTGTTAACTCGTCATTTTCGATTTCAGTATAGGTTTTATCTGTATTATCTATTACATTTATTACTTCCTTAAATAGATTATCTATATGTATAGTTTCTATTTTTCTTTTTCCTAATATTTTGTGTTTATTTCTTACTACATATAGATTTTTACACTTAACTGTCATAACCTTACTATTTTTTATCATTTCTATTCCTGATAATTTCCAATATAAAACAAATGCTTTGTCTATATTTTGATCAACTAAACTAATAGCATAGTTTCTTCTTACAATAAATTTTAGTTTTTGATATATCAAATTTCCTTTCATTTTAGCTTTTATACTTTTTTCTATAGGATAAGTAATCCTATCATCTGCTATATAAATTTCTAAAGGGGTATCTATTCCTTCTTGAAAATAGGCCTTAATTTATGTTCCTCCAAAATAAGCATACCTCATAGTATCTTTTGTTTTTATTTTGCTGACTTCATTCATAATTCCTTGTTCATCCGGCTTAACCCTCCAAATCTTAGTTTATCTATCAAATCTATAACTGCTATGTTGTTCTCTTTAATCTTTATCATATGCTGATCAAAATTGTTTGTCACAGACGGATAAAATCTAAGGGCCTGTCAAGTCTGGTTTGGTCTATACCGTTCCTAATAGCAGCATTGGAACGATGATCACGCTGTCGATACAACCTCTGTGTTCAGAGGGCAGGGAGGGACAGAAGCAGATGTCATAGGCACATCAGCCATCTAATCATACAAAATAAAAATAACTGAAAAATATATTCAAAAATTCAAGATAAATAAACAAATTAACAATTCAAGATAAATAAATTCAACAATAATAAATAAATTACTAAAAATAATTCAATAAATCAAGATAAGTTGATTAAAATTCAAGATATAATCACAAAAGGTAACAAAAAATCGATTAACATTGCTATATTCAAATAAACTAACAATTAATCAATAAAATAAAGAAAATTAAAATTAACAAAAAAATCACATAAACTAATCATATATCACATGAACTAACATATAATCAAAAAAATTAATTGATTTCAAAGCAACTTTTTATAGGTAATTGAAAAAAACAATTAATAAAAAAAAAAATTACCTTCAAAATATAGTGGAGGGAGTGAGAGATGGACTCGGGTGGCGACGACGGCACGGTAGCGGAATTTGGAGAGGAAGGACATGGGGGGTTGTGCAGGTGCAGGGGCAGTGGAAGTGGGGGACAATGTGAAGGAAGAAAAGAGCGACTAGAAAAGTGAGGAATAATAAGGGTGTGGGAGGGAATTAATAGTCAAATTGTTGTTCCTTTGGAGAACTTGTCAACAAGTGATGTAAGCTCAACAACTTTGATTTTCAAACTATCAAATTCAACAAGTTGACATTCAAGAGATGACATTTTATCACATGCTTCTTTGTATTGTAATGAAGATGTTTTGCAAGAGATAATAAGATTATCATTTTCACATTTCAAGCATTTAACATCATCACACAATTTTTCATTTTCATTAGTCAATATTGATCTTTCATCAAGCAAGGATTCAATTTTTAAGCTTCATCTCTTTGTTTTGCTTTGCACATTTTTTCATTTGCTCATACATATCATATAAAAGCTCATTAGGATCATCCTCATCATCATCATCATTAGAACATGAAGGGGAGGGAGAAAGATGTACCTCATTACCAAAAGCCATGAAGCAAACATTTGAGTTTTCCTCTCCTTCTTCATTTTCACTCCCATCTTGATCCCATGTGCATAGCATGCCCTTTGCATTCTTTGATTTGAAGAATTTTTTTCTTTTTTGTCTTCCTTGAGGCCCTTTGCTTTGGCGGTTGGGCACTTTCCTAAGAGATGTTGATTGCTTCCACATTCATAGCATTCCATCCCATAAGGATTTAGTTTTCTTCTATTTTGAGGGAATTTTCTTCCTTTCCCGGGAAAGCATCATTTTCATTCGTTTTACCACTAAATCCATAGTCTCATCATCTACATTGATGTCTTCCTCATCACTTGAATCATTTGATGCTTCTAGATCAAGAATAGATTTTAGAGCAATACTCATCTTGGACTTGTCAATAAGCTCTTCCTTTTTGTGTGTTAGCTCATATGTGAGAAGAGAACCAATAAGCTCCTCCGTGGAATATGTTTTCAAATCTTTGGCTTCTTCAATGACTAGAGCTTTTCCTTCCCAACTTTTGGGAAGTGAGTTGAGAATCTTCCTATTTATTTCACCCAAAGTGTAATCTTTACCATATGACTTCAAACCATTTACCACATTGGTGAATCTTGTATTCATCTCATTGATTGATTCATTTGGCTTCATGGTGAATAGCTCAAACTCTCTAACTAGCAAATTCAACTTTGACTCTTTCACTTGATTTGTGCCTTCATGAGTAACTTCAAGCATTTTCCACATAGCATGAGCCGATTTGCTTCCACGAACACGGTTGTACTCATCCGGATTCAAGGCACAACTTAGAATGTTCATTGCCATATAATTTCGAGTCATTTTCTTGGACTCAACTTCATTTAGCTCATTATCCGGTTTTGACATTAAAGTACCATCAACAATCTTCAATGGAATAAAAGGACCTTCTTCAAATATATGCCATAGAGAATAATCAATGGAGCACACATATATCTTGAATCGGTTTTTCCAAGCATTATAGTTGTTTCCATCAAAGAGAGGTGGTCTATTTGTAGAAGAACCCTCTTGGTAGGCTAAA
The DNA here is from genome assembly GCA_026122235.1 of Vinca minor. Lineage (NCBI taxonomy): Eukaryota > Viridiplantae > Streptophyta > Magnoliopsida > Gentianales > Apocynaceae > Vinca > Vinca minor. The sequence continues at coordinate 10,625,894 of JAOCZM010000011.1, read as the reverse complement.
GCGGAAATACCGGCCATGATCTTTACTTCTAGTGGTTAGACTAAAATTGAAGACGAGGCTCTGATACCAATTGAAGGAACCCAAGAGGGGGGGTGAATTGGGTTTCTAATAAATCTTGTAAACTATTTCCAAATTAACCAATGATAGTGCAAGTTTAACAAATGCTAAAGCAAAAACCCAATCAACAAGACAAAGGATTTAGAGTGGTTCGATTCACTTAGAATCTACATCCACTACCTTGAGCCGCACCCAAGGATTTCAACAAACTTCACTAAGAAGATGCCCACACAAAGTAGGACTTTACAATTGTGGCTAACTCACTAAGAGTTTTACAAACACAACCACAAACAAAAGCTCACTAAGAACTTGCCCACACTAAGTAGGTCTATTACACAATTAACCCTATCACTAAGAAAGGGAATAAGATGGAATTCAATACAATGAAGTTCACTCTTCTAAGTGAAAGATATAATACCTTTGAAGTACAACAATTGTAGCTCTTGAACATAAGAAGCTCACTCTTTGTCTTGCTTTTATAAAATGCACTTGAATCATCTAGATCATTTGCAATGAAGTGCTTTTTTCTTTTGAGAGTGTTTTGGCTTGATAAGAAATCAATATAACTTTGTTGTGCAAGCCATTTAATGTTTCTCTAGCTTTGGAGTATTTATACATTTCAAATTTGGCTGAAAATCGAGTCTCCAACGGTCAAAAAACGGCTAGTAGAAAGCGAGTTCGGTTGACCGAAGCTCGAACTCGGTGCACCATCGTTTGAGGGTCGGTCGACCGACCCGGGGGACCTCGGTCGACCGAGTTCTTCACGAGTGTACTCCTTGTTTTGCTTCGGTTGATCCGAGGCAAAACTCGGTTGACCGACTTTCCGGACTTTCAAAGATGATTTTTAAACACTTGTTTTCAAGTCTAATGAAGTCTAAAAGGTTTTCCCAAAAGGTAACACATAAGAACACTTGGAAAACTTTTCTAAAAGACTTAACTATGAAATCAAAGGCTTTTTGTATAAGAACACATGTAAATATCATTTCGAAACTTAAGCCTTTTGAAAACGTGTTTATGAAAACATGTATGCAAGACTAGAGTGAAGAGCTTATGTTCATTTGAGCATTGGTTAGAGCTTAATGATAAAGACCAATAAAGACAAAGCTAATCTAACCAACCTAAGTCTTCAATCTTCAATCTTGAAAGATAAGCCTTGAATAGTATGTCTTTGAATCTTGAACATGGCTTGATTGAAGTACTTAGAGCTTCCATATTGAGTTCCAATATTCTATCACATAGATGAAAACATTAGACACAAACATCAAGTGTTTGTCCATTATCAAAAACTGAGTTCGTTCGCCCTTAGGGCTAACACATGGCACCGGATTGAAGGGAAAAATGGCCATTTTCACAGCACCATCACCCCCAACCCCACACAACCACCTCCACCTCCATCTCTCACACCACCACCACCATCCCACCACCACCCCCCTTCCGCCACTCCCTCCTCCTTCTTCCTCTTCCTCCAGCACCATCACACACCACCATCACTCCACCTCTCACACTACCACTACCATCACTCCATCACTCCACCTCTCACACCACCACCCACCACCACCACCCTCCGTCACTCCCTCCTCCTTCCTCTTCCTCCACCACCATCACACCACCATCACTCAACCATCCCTCCCCCTTCGCCACTTTCCCTCACTCCTTGCTCTTCTTCCACCAATCAAAACCTCACACATCACACTTGCCTCCCATTCCGCCACTCCATCCTCATTCTTCCTCCACTCCACCCATCACACTCCATCCTCCTTCTTCCTCCATTCCACCTTAGAACTAAGCCCTTTAAAGTTTTGAATGGTGTAATAGTAGACCATAGTAGACCAATTTTGGGTAATGGGGTTTGGGGAAAAAATTGTGTATTTTGGGTAATGGGTTTTGGGGTGGCGGAAGGGGAGGGTGATGGTGGAATGGAGGAATAAGGAGGATGGAGTGTGATGGGTGGAGTGGAGGAAGAAGGAGGATGGAGTGGCGGAATGGGAGAGATGGCGGCGGTGGTGATGTGTGAGGTTTTGATTGGTGGAGGAAGAGGAAAGAAGGAGGAGGGGAGTAGGCGGAAGGAGGGGATGGTTGGAGTGATGGTGGTGGAGGAAGAGGAGGAAGTGGCGGAAGGGGGGGGGGTGATGGTGGTGGTGGGTGGTGGTGGTGTGAGAGGTGGAGGTGGTGGTGGTGGGATGAGAGTGGTGGTGCTGTATAAAATGGCCATTTTGCCCTTCAATCCGGTGCCATGTGCGCGGCACATGGCATTTTTTATAAGAAAATTCGCTCGAATCGCTTAATTTGCCAAAGCAGAGCGGAGCCCAGTAAATTGTTCGTATGCATAGGGGGCTCTATTTTTTTTCTTTGTGCTATTTACAGAAAAGTAGAAATAGTTCATGTACATCTACAGCATTTTTCTCTTGTTATTATTATTGTGTTTAAACAAAAAGATATTTGTTATCCTTGTTTCAATTTGAGCGTCTATTTGTATATTTATTTTACTTAGAAAGATGAATATTTAATTTGAAAGTAAAGTAATAGAGAAAGATAGAAATAAGAGTGAATGCTTTGTACTTTTTACTTTGGGATCTAATAAAGAGTAGCAAATACTTAAAGAAATTAGGAGATTGGAATTGGGTTTGGATTTGGATTTGAGATTTTGGTATCAGTCTTAAACCCAAATAAGATATTTAAATGATTTAAACTTCAAATTTTATTTCTCAAACTCAATTCAAAACTGATTTAGATTTGATATCAAAATCAAACCAAACTCAATCGAAATACCAAAGTAAGTCGCATAATGTAAATCCCTGTAAACTCACCCCTCTTCAATTTCTCTAGTTTTACTTGCTACTGTTATTTTCCTAACAATTGAGAGCAATTTCGGAACTCAACTGCCGGGTAAGTCGTAATTTACAGTCTCCAAATTCTTGATAGCAAGCAGATATAATACAACTTAGTATTTGTGATTTTGATGGAGGGTTTCATAAGAGGATTGTGGATGGTGGCATTTGAAAATTATTTGGGCATTCTGTTTAATTTACTGATAAAAGTTAAAGATTTTCTGAAGCTTTAGTGTAATTATAGTTTATGTTTTTCAATTCAACTTGAAAAGTTAAGATTCTTCATGTAGTTTCATAATTTTTCATATTTTGGGAGATTTTGCTATTAATTGCTCAAGGATTGGAATTTTTGGTGAGTTTCTTATATTCCCTTTTCGTACTTCGCATTTTTTTTAGTTCAATTTCGTTGATTTACTTCCTATGGTTTCACGGGTTGTTTTCAATTTATATTTGCTTGATTGGAAACCATTGGGCCCATAGTGGTGGTTCTAGACCATCTTACATCAAGAGACCAAATTTGTATTTAATATATTGATTTGAAGTAGAATTCTTGATGATCATGATGATAGATATCTTTCATGTTTATGCTTTCAAAACCAATTGGCAATGAGAGGTGTTAACCCATGAGCTTATAAGTTGTTTGGATCTTCCTTAGGCACTCGATGTGAGACTTTATATTTCAATAGGATCTTTACACGTTTATATAGATACACATAACAGCTGTAACTTTAAGCAAGATTTCACGAGTATCTTTTAAGGAAAATTTGTTTATAAGCTATATAATTTAATGGCGTACTGAATTAAGCGTTGCTCTAACTCGTTAATTGTCTTTTGCTGTCTGCTTGTTCGTTCTGCAGGAAGCTGAGAGGCGGAGTGAGACTTGGAGAGAAATTAATGGGTCTATTGTCGGTCTCCTCTAGTATTGTTCCTGGGCTCTTCGTCCTGCTGTTTTTCTTTTCTTCATATACTCTTGGAACTGCTGTCAGAGCTGCAGGCATTAGTGTGGATAATCCAGCAGTAGAAGTTTCTCCAATATTTCCGGTGGGGCAGGGATTGTCTAAAGATGCTGCATTATGTGAACGTGTTCAAGTGACCGGTGTTTCTAGATGGAAACTTAGGAAGTATTCAAGTGTATATCGTTTAAGTGCTGCCCTATCCGTAGTCATACCCGAGAGATTGCACAACAAAATCCAGATATGCTATCACAAGAATTCATCACTTGGATTGTGCCAGTGTGAGAATGATGCTTGGAAAAATTTGCAGAAAGGAATGTGGGCGTCTGTTGCGTCACCATACGAGGACAGATACATTGATGTGAAGTTTGTGGGGGACTTTCCTGGTTCCGTCTCTGTCAGTGTTGAGGAAGAGTTTCAAGGATGGCGGTTGTTCTTTTGTGCTTTGGGCATCTTGTTGTTGCTGGTGGCGCCAGTTATTAGCAGTTGGGTGCCTTTCTATTATAGCAGTTCAATGGCTATTGGAGTATTCCTTGTCATCATAATCCTCCTCTTTCAGGGAATGAAGCTATTACCGGTCGGCAGAAAGAATATCTTTTACATTACCATATACGGTTCAGTGATTGGGGCAGGATATTTTTTAGTTCATCACTTCACGATGTTTGTTAATTCTATCCTTGTCAATTTTGGGCTGAGTGAAGAGATGCACAATCCCGTTTCCATATTTTTACTAGTTGGAATTGTTATTGCTGGAGCAGGCCTAGGATATTGGCTTGTGCGGAAATTTGTTATCTCGGAGGATGGAGGGGTTGATATTGGCATAGCTCAATTTGTGAAATGGGCTATTCGAATAGTTGCAGTTACTTTTGTTCTACAGAGCACTCTTGATACTGTTCTGGCGTTGATGCTGCTTGGCTCTGTGTTGGCAATTCGGTTCTCTGTTACTTCAGTGAACTGGTATGAAATTAAAGATTCTCCAAATGGAAGACTTTGGGCACGGCACAGTAGACAAGATAACAGGCGTGCTGAGTTTTTCCGCAGGTCAGGAAAGAAGGATTATGTTGCTACTGCAAGAAATAATGCAAAAGGTGCATCTCCCATGTCTGAACGCTTGGTAACGCCATCCCACAAAGTGAGAAGAAGTCAGCGGGACTGTTATTCACGATCTAGTCATAAAACGACAAGAAATCAACAGGATTTTTATCCTACATTTCACCAGACACCCAATAGGAAGAAATACACGAAACAAGAAATCAACATGATTTTTGCTCAAGAATCTGCTCGTCAGGCTGATGTAGATTTATCAGCTTCTCCTGAATTTACTGATTGGATCATTAGGAATGCTGACAGGATGCAACTTGCCCCAGATGATAGCTCAGATGATACAATTGGAAGTGGTTCAGACTCCACAGATGAGCATGCTTTTTAGAGCAGCAGTGATAGGAAGTATTTACCATATACGGATCGATTATTCTTCTTTCTGATGCTAGTCTAAAGAAAGAACTAATTTACGTCTCTTTTGTATTACATCGTTGTTATTACTACTAGCAAAGACATTGTTTCATTGACAACCTTAAATGTAGATAAATGCACGGATCTGGAACTGCAACTGTGCTTAGTTTAGGCCTGAGGAACTCAGTAGTTTAGGTTACCCCGTGCACGCGTTAGAATTGGTGAGTTAGTCAGAAGACAGGAATTTGTTAAGCTTGTAATCCTATTTCCACAAGAACTGCAGCAATATACTGAGACACTGACTCGGATACGATATTTGAAATATTAGTGCATGTTAACAAGTACTAAAATGAAAAAAAAATTAATTAGCCAAAAAGTACTAAATTTAAGGCTGAATTATGTGCTTTATAGTAGAAGAGCAGCGTACGCATAATTCATAATTAGTATAGTTCAAAGTTCACACAACTTCAAGAGGCTGAACTTGACAATATTAATAATAGAATAATAAAAAAAACAAAGGCCTCTTGCATTTCATAGTTCTAGTTTTTTTGTGTTCTGGCCCTTCTGAAAAGCTACCCCAATATACCCCAAAACTAAGAAGACGATGACTTTTTAAAAAAAAAAATTAATAGTGGTTCTCCGTGTCTAACCGCTTGAACTGCGCTTCGTTGTAAAAAAAGAATGGAATTGTAGGAATATGGGGGAGGGGAGTGAATGAAGTTATATGTCAATAGTTGGTTATATGGAAAATATTGTTCTTTGATACATGAAGCAGAGGGCTTTTTTTTGTTACTGACAGACAAGTTTGCCATATAAAAGACCAAAATAAAACCGCTAGAAGGAGGGCTTGAACCTCCGACCTTGTGGTTAACAGCCACACGCTCTAACCAACTGAGCTATTCCAGCTTCCGGTTATTTATTGTGATATAAAGATACCTATATGTGTATTGATCTTTTTTACTTTGAGAATTATTGCCTCGGAGATTGAGAAAGTGAAGTAGAAACCTCTATAAATTAATAATGGTGGGACTAAGAAATTTTCTTAATTTAAAGGTATATTAATTAATCAACAATTTATTAATTTAAAGCGAATGTTTATAATTGTACATTTTAATCATATATTGTGAACTACATATTTGATTTAGGTGATTAAAATTGTTCTAGAAAGCTCTTACAAAGTTCTACAACTGTCATGAAAAGACCATGATCAAATGCAATTTTATAATACCGAAAAGGGAACCTAAATTTGCAGTAGAAAAATGTAGAAATCTTAAAAAGGGTGTTAATAACTATTGGATTACACACGAGAAAATGAGGATATTCAAAGATTACAAATTTGGGAGAAATAGTGACTAATGTCATTTAAAATCTTGCAAATGATTAAGCTAAGAACGATTAAGTACCTATTGATGCAATCATGCAAAGGAATCACTAATAGAGGCGATTAACTCTTTATAATTTTTCATTGCAATTTGAGTGCGAAACCTGAGCTTCGATGCAGTAAGAAAGTTAAAGATGAACATTGATTTAAGTCTGAAGAAAAATCAAACAATAACAAAGTCATATTATACTAAATTGTCCCATTTAAATTGTAACTTTAGATAATTATTATTAATCTGTGATATGAATATGCCTATAAATTTAAACAATTAATAAGCGCATCACGTTTTAAAATAGGCATAATGAAATTTTAAGTGATTGCTCACAGTCACAATACCACTGAAACAGTAACTATTATACCGTCACGTACACAAAAACCAAAAAGGGGAGGGAAAAAAATCATATGTACAAAGACTGGATTTGATCCTTCCAAGTAAATCCATGCAATCTACTGAATCATTTGGCATACAGTACCTACTTATAAAGAAAACATGAATTTCCATCTTGCTAAATTCGGAATCGCCACGGTCAGAGAGAGGAGTGAGAGAAACTATCATTTCATTCGAGATCTGCCCTATGCCAAATTAAAAAAATAAATAAATGATGGATCTGTGAGGTCAACCATCAGAAGAACATTTACAGAAATGTGCATCAGAAACCACCACGACATCTCATGGTTGCTGTCCGAAGATGGATTCTCAAAGCAAATCCTCCAGCAATAACCATGTCATGACAGGGATGGACACAGAACCTCAAAATCGATGTCTCTGACCAGATTTTTTATGCACCATACCCAAATATGAACTGAAGTATGCTTATACCGAAGTCCTTAATTGATCTGATTAAGAAAATCACCTGTGGATGCATAAAGGGAAGTATCCATTCTTCTACATCATTCTGTTCAGGGGCACCAGATCATTCAGATGAGGGTTCCTCTCTATAGTCGAGATCACCCGTGGTATCGATGTTCCCACTGAAACAATGATTTCTGAAATGCCAAGGAAATGCAATCCATAAGTATGATATATGCATAAATTATAGAAGCTGAACAAGACTATCAAAATTGCTTATCAGGTTAAACCTGCAAGGCCAACACCCGTCAGAGTAGGCCAAAACTACAAGTGAACACAGTCTGCCCCAAAACTACAGATTGCTATAATATGTTACATTTCCAATTTGAACTAGTTCAATCACACGACACAAGCATCTGGAAACAATTCTTTTTTTCTTTTTTTAAGCTTTAATTTTGATTTATTAATCATCTGGAAACATTCTATCGATGGTAGATTACCCCTTATGAAATTGGTAAGCAAGCAATGCAAGAAACCCACCTATGCCTTCCCTGATGGACAAATTTGGTCTTATGATCTCCTCAGGGTTGAGCAGAAATATGTCCCCTATATAAAGATGATTTGTTGGCACGTAAACACTACATAATTCTTCATCGCCACCATCTCTCTGCAATTAAACAAATATTCTTTAGACACCTTTTTTTTAAAAAAAAATAAAACAAGTAAATAAATAAAGAAACATATTATCTTGTACCCACAGATGTACACGACAAATGCAAGAAACTCGATAAGATAGGAACAAGTTTTAGGAGATGTGGATCCAATAGAGAAATTAACCACAGAAGAATAGAGTAATGTTCATGGGCAAAATTAGGACGAACGGAGCAGTAAATGCTAAGTACCTGAAGAATAATTGATGATGTAATAAAGCCAAATACATATTCACCAACTCGTGGATGGCGGATGATTGCCACCTCCTTGAAAGCAGTGGTATCTTTGTCTGGGGGTAGGGGGGGAGGGGGGGCAACAGCCAGATGAGAAAACAATCACTATGGGTAAACATGGCAACACTGTAATCATATCTGAATAAGGAAAACTTGCAAAATAAAACATGCAGAGTAGGGATATGGGTATCACTGAAGTTTACCCCCCATAAGAAGGAACCAATTTGAAATTAATCTACAACATTCATGAATCAGTGGCAATTTGTTTCATTAATCTCAGTCAGAATTCTACATTATGCAAGGAATGCTAACAATTGCAGTCATACAGTGCAAGTGAAATATTTTATAGTTCTCGTGCAACCGGGGAACTAGAAGAAACCTGGATAAGACAACACATCTTAGTACTTGATATATCTCCACTGGAGATCTTTTAAATTAATGATGTTGGCAGTGGGAAGTGAACCTATCTAGATATTAGGCCTCGATTCACAGGTATCACATTTTAAGAGCACAAGTTAACAAGAAACCTTTAATGTAGCCAGTTCTTGTAGTTTTATTACGAAATAAGGAGATCATATGAAGGTTAGTGGGGAAATTGTTCAGTAGCACTACTTTGTAGCTCAACCCGTTCTGCTCCCTCATAAAACACAATAATTAAAGATCACTGTTCTATGTTACGTGTCAAATATCAGATGAACAAGGATAATCACGAAACACTTACAAGCACTACCTCCATTCCATAATAATTGACACATTTGCGGTTTCATAGACTAAGAAAATGATTGAAGAGTCACTATTGTGAAGGAAATAGTTCATACCATCATTGGTGACTGCAGAATTATTTTAGTGGTTAATTGAGTACTTGGTCAGGTGTGGTGTGGGACTGGAAAACTTACAATATGTATAGATTTCTACAATGTGGCAAATGTTATGGAACAAAGAAATTTTAACGATGTGGCTATTATTATGGAACGAAGGTAGTATTAATTTAAAAATGTGTACTAATCAGCGAAAACAGGGTGTCAGGGACAAAAGGACCGTTCCTCCATCAGTAATCCATATTAGCCAATAACTAGCACTAAACCAGGAAAATGTTTTAAAGTTGTTTTCCAAGATCACATGTCCAGATGAATCTCAACTTTAAACAATTCCTCACAGAAGGACTGCAAGATGAGTATATCAGGATGCTGGAAAGAGTGAATAGTGGTTTCAAGGACGGCAATCATTAAGATACAGCTTGGGTTTTCTTTGAGTTCACCACACACGCAAACCAAAAAGAAAGCCCGGGGGGGGTGCAGTGAGTGAGAGAGAGAACAAATACTGGATGATTTACCTGGAGAGATTGCAGAACTAATTTGTTTGGAAGCGGAATATATGTGTTTTACAAAGGGCATTCGTTTAATAAACCACTCTCCTAACCAGAAAACAGCGGCACCCAACCATGATGAAGCAAATATACCAACAAAGAATATAAAGATCAACGAAGTGATGAATCCAAGCCCTGCACCACATGTAAATTGTCAAACACTAAAAAATACATGGATGTTTACGACTCAATCCGGAAAATAGAACTATACATAAAGCAGAAAATAGAAAGATGTAAGGCAAGCTTCCTATAATTCAAATAAATAATTGATTAAAAAAGGCTGCCAAGAAATCTGGTAGCAAAAAAGAAAAGAAAATTGTCAAGCCAATACTATAAAGAAAAATTGCTATATCATTCACTGTGTAAAATCCAAAAAAAAACACTTAATATGATGCACAATTGTGGGATAAAAATGTTGCAGACAACCTTGTGAATGTGGCAGTATCATCATTTTCTTCTGTATGTATGAGTTTCTTCTAATATTCTACTACAAGGATTTCGTTTTAGATCGCACAATCATTTTCCCAAGAAAATAACGCCCACTGCCCCCTATCACCAGAAAACCATTTCATGCTTCATTTTTTCTTCAGGCTCTGACACTGGGTTTTCCTAATCATTTCATTCATGATTATCGGTAGACTTTAAAATAATTTTACTTTTTTAACTTTAAATGTATTTTCCTCTTTTCTTTATATGCTTTCTTATTTCTATTGGTAATGGAATTCCTTCTCTCTTACAAAATGCTTATATTACCTAAAAGCCAAGCCTTTTGTTAATGCTGAGCAAAAAGGCTTTTCAGTATTTCCTTATTTCTATCGTGATGGCAGGGGAGGGAAGAGAAGGAAAAGGGGAATTGGGTCAGGGAAGATAGAAGCTCAAAATTTTAACTTCTAAAAGTAAAATACTTAGCGGTGTATGCTTTGCCATCAAATTTCCTCTAAGATGATAACCAAAAAACTTGTGATATTGAAATAACAACCAGCCATGAAGTACGAGGTTCAAAGATCCAAACACTACAAGCTAAAAGGGAAAAAAAATCACTACAAAATATAGGGGTACATTGAAATATATGAAATACACTGCTCCAAACAACACAGTAGGTAACGACAAACATTAGCCATTTACAATACTAGTGTTTCCAGAGCATGCATGTGGCAATCCAGAATAGAGGTTTACGATAATATTTACTAGTTATCTTCATTCATGACCTGGATCTCAGAATTCAGAAGTACGCAGATCGCAACTCATTAGAAAACACAATTAGAAGATGACTGCAGGAGCTCTGGTGACTCACCAAATAAATCAAAGCCAAGCCTCTCATATATGGGGCTAAAAAATCCATCAACAAACTCAATGAACCACCAAGTGATATAAAATGTAACGGCCACAGGAAAGAGTACAACACTGCAAATTAAAAGCATGTATTAAACATTAAGATCAGAACACAAATGGAGAAACAATATTTAGAAAACTTATACAAAGTTTTTTACCATCCAGTCATGAACTTCTTTGAAACCCAACTCTGAAGAACCGCATAGCACGCCTGATCAAAAGCTAGAATCAGAAAAGTCCAGAAAAGGAGCATGGCTCATTTCCATACATCGTATCATGTAGTAAGGAAAGCTCAGAAAGATTATGCATGCTATAGTCAACATCCTAATTAGTAAGGATGAAAGCCTCTAACGTGTATCCTTTACATACATTATGTGGAATCAAAGTAAAACTATTATAGCATCCAGAAAGCGTGATGTGATATTAATTTGGTAGATGCAGATTTTTCTTTATTTATTAGCTCATGTGATGTGAAACTGGCAGAAGATGGTCAAGCCGTCTGTGTGATTAGATCTCATAACATGATTTTCAGTTGCTTGGTGGTAAAATCACTTTCATACATTTCATTGATATCCAATACTTGAGGAACTTCTGACAATCGCACAGGCTGCCATTTTAACCTCTGACAAGCCATATCTAAATACAAAAGCCAACTGGCTCTGTCAACGTCATTGAAACAAAATGCTAGCAAGGGTGCTAAATTCTCCCGCCCACTATATTTTTTTAATTACAGTTTAATAAATGTTAATTGGCTATTGATATTTTCAAATAATCTTCAACTGTACATCAAAAGAAAATTCATACTAGCTTCCAATAGTAAATTTAACTAGTGGATTCAAGTATATCAATCAGAGAATCAACTATTCCCAAAGAAAAGTGCGGAGTAGATTCCTCAAATATTTTACCGAATTTATCTTTTCTTAGTCATTTAATATCAAAATATTAAAACAACTTCCCCACACGACCAATGTTTCATCTTGAAGCCCTCTGGAGGAAATTATTTAAGAGTGTCCAATTAAATTGCTCATTTCCTTTAGTAGAATGTAGTTCTAAATATCAAGATCTAATGTGAAAAACTCTCGACACTTGGAAATGAATAGTCTAAAAACATCCATCACTTTTTTACCCCTCTTTTTCAGTCTCCTAACAGATAAGGGGTAGCGGAGGTTATTGGTGAATAGTGGAATACCGGGGGATCATGCAAGGCCATTTCCGTCCAAACTATCATTTCGAAGAAGAATCAAAGATTTTCATTTTACAATACTAATCAATTTTGATTGTAAAAAATAAACTTAATATAAGATAACATACATGAGATGAAATTTTGTTTAGTTTAGTTTAGGATATATGATTAAAAGCTTCCATAATTAGAGTGTTATTGGGATTGGCACAGAGGATCCGAACCGGAAATAAACTTTAGTGAAATTTATACTGAATCTACTACTTATACACTGATACATCTCATCTAATTATAAGATTTCCAAAAACTGACGAAAATTCTCAAGCAATTAATGAAATGCATAGATAATTCCAAATTTCCTATATCCTATGTTACCGGGACCCTTAGTTTATGCCAGTGTTGTCAAATGGCGCTCATGGCGCCGCCATGGCGCTATGGCGTGGCGGTTTTTGCAGCCACCGGTATATACGCAATGGCGCCGCCATGGCGCTATAACTTTTGAGTTATTTGTTTGATTCATGTTGTTTTTTGCTTTTTATTACATTATGCAGTGTTTTATACATATTTTGCATATTTTATTGTGTCCGCTATAAGCCGTTATGGCGCCCGCTATAAACTTATGGCATTTTTTTGGCTTGCCGCCATGATCCGCCATCCGCTATTAACAACACTGGTTTATGCATGTCATACTCGTATTGACAGGACACACATGGGTATGGGTATGGGTATGAGATACTTACCGGATCTGGTCTAACACCAATCAGACACATTGTTTTAAATGTTTAAGTATCCGAAACCTAAATACATGCTCGTACCCGACACCCGTACTCCAGCCCGGGTAACATAGCCTATATCTATTAAAAAAATTGAACTTGAACCAGTTCCATTAATCTATCTTACTTGTGTATGGTGCTAAATAAAGTACTACCCGATTCCTTAATATAAGACTTTCAGGACATATAGCGAAAATTAAAGAAGTAAAAATTAACATGTTTTTGTAATCAAAATATCAATATTACCCTCTTAACTAAAATTAGTAGTATACAAGTCCTATTTAAGCGAGTAATATTGGTATTTTGATTAACAAAGTACTTGCTTTTTGCTTCCTTAATTTTTTGCTACATGTATCGTAATAATGGAATGAGTATTTTACAGTTCTAATTTAAAACTAATTTTTTTTGTTTCCAAATCTCGATTCATTAGGAAATTCCTTTGAATTAGTCCAACTTCTACACACACACACACACACACACACACACACACAAAAAAAGTAATTACATAAAAAAAATATAGAGAAATGAAGAAAACAAGACCTTGCGAGTGGAGGCAGCATTGGAGGGATGGGGAGGCTTGGCTGGATCATCGGGATCTTCAACGGTATAGTTCATATGAAGTGGCGAAGAAGCCGACGTTGACTCCCTCCGATCCTCCGGCATTTCTTCTTCTTCTTCTCCACTAACGCGCGTTAAGCGTTGGTGTCTGTGATGATGAGGAAAGTGAGAAACTGCTGTGGTGCGAAGACTCTTTAATTGGGGCTACTCTTAGCAGTCTAATAAGCGAAACAAATATTTTTCACTATATGTGTAATCCTTTTTTAAGAATATCTATTTATACAAAATGTGTTCTGAAAATTAGAATTGGTGTTTTTTTTTAATTAATTTTAATCGTTAAAATTTTAATTAAACGGATAAGAATCTGTTTCGTACGTGCAAAACATTTCCCTTCAGCACTAGAACCGTGGTGTACTTTTACCCAATTTCATTCCTTTATCTCTACGACTTCGTTAGTAAAATAAATATAATCGACTCCCATTACAAGATAATGATGATAATTTGTCTTTTTCTTTTCAACTTAATTTGCTTTCAGATGACAAAATTATTATTTTTTTATCATTATTAACTACTTTCAATTAATTTTTCTATGTAATATTTTTTCCCCTAATTTATACATAATCAATCTATAATTTTCTCTCTCATATCCTAAAAATCAACACACTATGTCTTAAATATTTTCTTCTCTAATTTATTTACACTCAGTCTTTAATTTTCTCTATTTCATAGTGATAGAATTTCACAAGAAAAAAAAACAAATGATATAATTAGAAAAAATTCATGGTTTAAGATTTTCATTCATTATAGCTAATAAGCAATAAAAAAAATTGTGTTTTTATAGTGTTTTTATTTTTTGAACTATTACTATTAAAGAAGATTAGAGATTGAGTGGAATAGATTACGAAAGAAAATAATGTAGAGATCGTGAGCTGATTTTTTTGTAAGATACAAAATTAGAAATTGTGTGTGAATAGATTAAGGAAAAAAATATTGGAGGGATATACTAATTGAGAGAGATTAATGTTTACTAAAAGGGTAGATTTGTCATTTGAAGGCATTACTTTGAAAGGAGGAAACCAGCCACTAGCATTTTCTTTCTCTTTTTCTTCAATAATTTTATTTTAGTTCGAAAGTAATTATTATTATTTTACAACATATCAGAAAAAAAATTCCCTCTCTCATGTGTCGGTGTCTTTCGCTTATATGTATTGCATTTATTAGTTGATAACTAATTTGTAGTATGATCATAACTCATAAGTCTCGAATCAAATTCAATAATGGCATTTTTTGACCCATTTTTCCTATCATAATTTGTAGTGAAAGTCTCTCCATCTAGCAAAAATTACCACATTTACAGAGGTGACTTCATTAGCAGACTATTGATATTTTTCAAATAAGCTCAATCCTAGAAATTTGGATACGCTCCCCGTTTCATAATACAAGTCCTTTTAGATCTTTCATTTCTTCTCAAAATGTCCCTTTTTAAAATAAAAAAATAAGTATACATTTCTAGAACTACCCTTACCTATACTATGGTATAGAAAGAAGGGGAGATAGGTTGGTAGTTGAGACTTAATGGGGGATAAACTAGATTTCTTAAGATTATGATAGGAAAAATACGCTTATATCTCTCCCTTCTATGTTAAAGTGCCTAAAAGACCTTGCATCATGAAACGGAGAGAGTATCATTTTTTGCATACTAGTAGGTAATGATTAATGAGCAAATATTGTAAGCCCTCTGAAATTTCTAATGGTAATGGAAATATATCCTGATAGTTCATTTCTTCGAAAGGCTAGGAAATCTAAGCATGTCAAGTTTCCAGTAGTTTCTGAAATTATACTACCAGTTACATAATTGAATCCTAAATTGAATGGTTGGAGAGATCTTAGAATCGCAATACTTTCTACGATGGAGCCACTCAATTCGACTAATCTATTCAAAGACATTAGTGTCTTAAACACACAAGAGATTCCTAAACTAGGGACATGACAGAATATGTAATGATCAATCAAATCAGTTGAATAAATTAACAAATTGTAGGAAAAAGTTGTATTTTACTATATTGATCACATCAATTATATATAGTACAAAAAAGATAACAAAAAATATCTATCAGAATCCCTAGTATCAAGGAATATCTATACAAATCATATCATATCACATCTATACAGATTCTGAGATCCTAAGATAAAGATAGCAAACATTCAAATTTCCTCAAGATATGCTAACTCTCCCCCTCAAGTTGGTGCATAGATATCAGACATGCCCAACTTGGACAATGATGCATAGAATGGACCACTAGCCACAGCATGAGTCATCATGTCAGCAAGTTGACTTGCACTCTTAATATAAGGAATATGTAAGATCTTCTGGCCACAGTGGAAAATGGTCGTGGACGCAGGACCGAGGTCCTGCGTTCGATCCTGCATCCCCCCTCCCCCCGCCCGCCCCTATAAAAAAATATAAAAAAAAATAAAATATATATATATATATATATATATATATATATATATATATATATATATATATATATATATAAGGAATCTCTATCATACCGGAATCTAGATTATCCTTGATGTAGTTCTCGTCAAGCTCAATATGCTTAGTTCTATCATGTTGTACTGGGATTATTAGCAATCTCAATGGTCATTTGGTGTTTTTTGGACCAAACACAAGCTCACTTAAGAGAATTCTTAGCCAAGTAAGCTCGTGGTTACATGATGTAAAGCACGATATTACGCTTACGCACTACATAATGAGACCACTGGCCTGCTTTTTAACTCCTCCAAGTTACTAGATTACCTCCAACAAATGATAAATATCCTGAAGTGGACTTCCTGTCTAATTTCGAGCCAACAAAGTCTGAGTCAGTATATCCCACAATATCCAGATGTCCATGCTTAGAGAACATAATACCCTTACCTGGAGAACCTTTCAGATAAGCTAGAATACGATTAACTGCATTCATGTGTCGATCACTAGGATTATGCATAAATTGACTCACAACGCTTACTGCGTACGATATATCAAGCCTTGTGTGAGTCAAATATATCAGCTTTCCCACCAGCCTTTAATATATTCCCTTATTGGTTGGAACTTGATCACGAAAGATTGATAGACCATGGTTCACCTCAATAGGGGTGTCTACTAGTTCACAAGCAGAATTACCGGTTTCAGCCAAAAGATCTAAGGTATACTTCCGTTGGGAGAGAAAGAGCCCATGTTTAGACCGAGAGACTTCAATGCCCAAGAAGTATTTTAAAGTCCCCAAATCTTTCATTTCAAATTCCTTAGCCAAATATTTCTGAAGCTTCTCTATCTCCTTAGTGTTGTTACTTGTAACAATCATATCATCGACATAAACAATAAGCAAGGTAATATCATCACCATCTCTCTTGTAAAAAAGAGTATGATCTGCCAAAGCTTGCTTAAACCCATACTTCTTCATAGAGTAGCTCAATTTTCCAAACCATGCTCTCGGCAATTGTTTCAACCCATAAATTGCCTTTTTCAGCTTGCATACCTTGCCTCCTTCAGGTGAGAACCCTGGAGGAGGATCCATATACACCTCATCTATAAGATCACCATGGAGAAAAGCATTCTTTACATCAAATTGCCGTAGTGGCTAGTCGAAATTTACTGCGAGGGATAAAATGACCCGAACAGTATTCATCTTAGCTACAGGAGCAAAGGTCTCTTGAAGTCGATCCCATAAGTCTGAGTATAACCTTTGGCAACTAGTCTTGCTTTTAACCTTTCAATTATCCCATCGAACTTATATTTCACAATGAACACCCACTTACATCCGACTTTTTTCTTTCCCTTAGGTAACTCGACAACCTCTCAAGTTGCATTTTTCAGGAGGGCTCTCATCTCTTCTTCCATGGCAAATTTCCACTTGTGATCTTTAAGAGATTCCTGAAAATGACTAGGAATGGGTACAGAAGACAACTGTAGAGCAAAAGTTAGGTGAGATTTGGATAGACGATGATACGAGATGAAATCAGAAATGGGATAAACAACATTAGAAGCGGATTTTGAGAAACCTAACCTATCAGGTTCTTTACGTTCACGAAGAGGATATCTCCTACCCTTAACTTCTACTCTAAGATTCAAACCAAAAGTTTCTAGAGGTAGAATATCAGAAATTTCTGGAATAGCATTATTTTCTAGAGTAATCTGATCAGAATTTTCTGGAACAGCAGTATTTTCTAGAGTTACATGATCAAAATTTTCTATAATTATATGATCAAAATCAGTATATAAGGCTGAAAGTACATGATCAGAATTTTCTGCAATTATATGATCAAAATCAGTATCTAAGGCTGAAAGTTCATTGGGATGAGCATTTACCTCAGAATTAATCTTAGAAGAGTCATCCACTGGCATGGTAGTATCATCAAGAGGAGCTTTTCTTCTGGTATAGCGATTCTGAAATAAGTTTGCTGGTCTTTCACCCCCCCACTTTCTACAATAGGTGTTTGTGTTTTCCCAGTCTCCCCCTCACTCGTGATCCATAACCTCTTCTCCTCTAACCATATTATTTCCTCTTCCTTACTATTATTCTCTCCCTGAAGAGGAACCATAGATACCTTTCCAGTAAAAAAGATTAATGCTCACAAAATTGAACATCCATAGATACATAATATTTCCCGGTAGGAGGATGAAAGCATTTGTACCCTTTTTTAGAATTAGAGTAACCAAGAAAAACACATTTAAGAGCACGTGGATCAAACTTATCTCCATAAAGAGAGGGCACATGAACATAACACACACAACCAAAAACCTTAGGACAAAGATTTAGAGCAGAGGGTATAACATGAAAACGGGATAACATTCGTAAAGGAGTTTGAAAATCAATGATACGAGCAGGCATGTGATTGATGAGAAATACAACGGTCATGACAGCCTCTACCCAAAAACGCTTAGGAACATGCATAGTAAAACATAAGGCCCGAGCTACTTCAAGAATATGTCGGTTCTTACATTCTGCTACGCCATTTTGTTGTGGTGTATAAGCACAAGTTGTTTGGTGGAAGATACCATTTTGTGTGAAAAAATCTCTGAGAGACAGATTGACAAACTCGCGACCATTATCAGAATGAAAAACCTTAACACGAGTATGAAATTGCGTGAGAATCATTTTGTAATATTGAGGAATGATATTTATAACATCATGTTTTGATTTCATCAAATATACCCAGCTTACTCTAGTACAGTCATCAATAAAGGACACAAAATATTTATGACCAGAGGCAGAAATAGTAGAGAAAGGACCCCCAAACATCAGTATAAACACACGAAAAAGGAGCAGGACTTTTATTAGAACTGATTTTGAAAGGAACGCGATGGTTTTTGGCATAAATACAATGTTCACATCTTAAAGTAGAAGCAGAAACATTGCAAAACAGCTTAGGAAATAGACGCTCTAAATAAGGAAATGATGGATGACCTAAACGACAATGCCATAAAAGAATATTTTCTCTATCAGAGGTTTCTTGTCCTACTTTAAAAACTCGACCATATCCGGATTGGGACGCCATCTAAGAAGTAAAGACCTCCTCTCTCCTTACCAATGCCAATCGTCTTCTTCGTAAGATTGTCCTGAAACACACAGTGGGTAGAATCAAATGTTACAGAACAATTAAGATTCTTAGTCATTTGACTAATAGAAAGAAGATTAGTAGAGAGATTTGGTGCAAGTAAAACTGATGTCATAGGTGGATGGGAGACAGCGAGACACTCCCAGACCCGGAAATCTACATAGGTTTCCCATTAGCAACCTGAACATTTTTAATAGAACAAGGCATGATAGAGTCAATGATAGAAGGATTACTAGTCATATGATCAGTAGCCCCTGAATCAATAACTCAAGTGTTAGAAGAAGAAGAAATAAGAGCCACACCAGAATTATCTTCGTGAGAAGACAGTCGAGATACATGAGAGGCAGAATATGGAGAAGGATTAGTAAACGTTGTATGAGGAGATTTCTTGTTTTTCCTCTCAGCTTGTTTAAGCTTATACCACTCCGGATAATCATGCTTCTTCCAACAAACATCTATTGTATGTGTGGTGCTATGGCAATGAGTACAATAACGAGTTGCGTTCCCAGATGTACCCTTTTGGACAGCCAGAGCTGAAGCCTCCGTATGAATTTCTGTTCCTATAGTAACTTGTCTTCGGGCTTCACGACGAACTTCTGAATATGCTTCTTCTAGGCTCGGTAGTAGGGAAGTCGCTAGAACACGACTACTAACTTGATCTAAACTATGGTCAAGGCCTGCAAGATATATGTAGACCCGCTCCTGAGCAATGCGCTTCCTTTGTTTCTCAATATCAAAGGAACAGTTCATATCTATAGGTCGTCGATAATCCAATTCCATGAAGATTGAGTTCAATTCGTTGTAATAGTCTGCAAGAGGTCGATTATCCTGACGTAATTGAAACGAATTCTTCAACAGTTCATAGATCTGAGAAGAATCAGAGACGTCAAGATAGCTCCGTTTAACTGAATCCCAAACCTCCTTAGCTGTTCCACACTGTACAAAGTGTGACATCAGATCATTACCCGAGACTTGACGAGAGCATCTTCAGCCTCCCACTCATCATAGCTTGGATCATCCTCTGAAGGTGCAACTTTTATCCCTGTAATGTACCCCCTTTTCTTTCTTCCAGCAATATGCATCTCCAAAACTTTAGACCAAATACGATAATTAGTACCATCCAGTTTAATAGGGATTGAAGAAGAGTTATCGTTAATGGATATGTTGGATGGCGTTTTGCTGTTAGGAACTTGGGAGGTAGTTATGGTAGACATGGTTGCAACAGTCTAGAGTAAGAAAAAAATTATGGAAAGAACAGCTATAGTGTTTAGCTCTGATACCAAATTAACAAATGGTAGGAAAAAGGTTGTATTTTACTATATTGATCACATCAATTATATATAGTACAAAAAAGATAACAAAAAATATCTACCAGAATCCCTAGTATCAAGGAATATCTATACAAATCATATCATATCACATCACATCTATACAGATTCTGAGATCCTAAGATAAAGATAACAAACATTCAAATTTCCCCAAGATATGCTAACTGAATAAACTAACTGTAACATATCCGTATAGCTCTACAAGGGAATAACAAATGCAGGAACAAATTCATATATTTAAGTTAGAATTTCCATATGAAAATAACTGCTTAACCTCCTAAAGAGGGGTTACAAAGATCATTGCAATTTTCACATCCAAGAATCTCATACAATATTAATCTTACCCATATAACTGCTAGCTGAATTTTATGCTTTTGATAGGAATGAATCAGAACATAAAATTCTTTTTGCCTCAATTGCAAGAAGAAAGTAAAGTTAAAGACGTACTTGAAATGTCGCTGTCTGATGTTGGTCCAACACTGATAATTTTTTTCAAAATGTAGCAATCCTCATTGAGATGCCATAGAGGGGGTGGACCTACAAAATATGTTATTAAGAAAAGAAAAATGAAATACTTGTTTAACATATAGATGTTAAGCTCACTTCAGAGAAGAAAGACGGTGAAATTTTCTCCAAGTAATCTTCACTACATAAGAAATAGGATTACAAACTTCACAAATTCCTTGGCTACAATAAATTCCAGCCTTCTGACCAACTCACCAACTCTAACATGAGTAAAGGGTAACCTAAACTAGCACCATCTAACTCTACGAGTTCCTCCAGACCTAAATTATGCATAGAATATAATACAAGTCCGTGCATTTATCTATCTTTAAGGTTGTCAAGAAAACAGACTTCCTGCTGTATGAACCAACTAGTAATAACAATGATGTACTACAAAAGAGATGTAAGTTAGTTCTTTCCTTGGACTAGCATCTGAAAGAAGAAGAATGGCTCCGAATTTGGTATCTCTTATCAACCAAACAAACGAAAACCCCTGCTGCTCTCGACAGCATGCTCATCTGTGGAATCTGATCCACTTCCAATTGTATCATCTGAGCAGTCATCTGGGACAAGTTGTACCCGGTCAGCATTCTTAATTATCCAATCAGTAAATTCAGGAGAAGATGCTAAATCTGCAACAGCATGACGAGTAGATTCTTGAGTAAAATCATCCCACTCTTGTTTCGTGAATTTCTTCCTATTGGGTGTCTGGTGAAATGTAGAATAAAAATCCTGTTGATTTCTTGTCCTGTTACGACTATATCGTGGATAACAATCCTGCTGACTTCTTGTCACCTTGTGAGATGGCGATAGAAAACGTTTAGACATTGGAGACACACCTTTTGCATTATTCCTTGCAGTAGCAAAATAATTCTTCTTTCCTGACCTGCTAAAAAACTCAGCACGCTTGTGCATGATGTTATCTTGTCCACTATGCCATGCCCAAAGGCTTCCATTTGGAGAATATGATAAGTCTTCAATCTCATACCATTTCACCAAAGTAACAAAGTACCAAATTGCAAAAACAGAGCCAAGTAGCATCAATGCCAGAATAGTATCAAGAGTGCTCTGTAGAACAAAAGTAACTGCAACTATTCGAATGGCCCATTTCACAAATTGAGCTATGCCAACATCAACCCCTCCATCCTCCGAGATAACAAATTTCCGCACAAGCCAATATCCTAGGCCTGCTCCAGCAATGACAATTCCAACTAGTAGAAATATGGAAATGGGATTGTGCATCTCTTCACTCAGCCCAAAATTGACAAGGATAGAATTAACCAACATTGTAAAGTGATGAACTAAAAAAGATCCTGCCCCAAGCACTGAACCATATATGGTAATGTAAAAGATATTCTTCCTGCCGGTCGGTAATAGCTTCATTCCCTGAAAGAGGAGGATTATGATGACAAGGCATACTCCAATAGCCATTGAACTGCTATAATAGAAAGGCACCCAACTGCTAATAACTGGCGCCACCAGCAACAACAAGATGCCCAAAGCACAAAAGAACAACCGCCATCCTTGAAACTCTTCCTCAACACTGACAGAGACAGAACCAGGAAAGTCACCCACAAACTTCACATCAATGTATCTGTCCTCGTATGGTGACGCAACAGATGCCCACATTCCTTTCTGCAAATTTTTCCAAGAATCATTCTCACACTGGCACAATCCAAGTGATGAATTCTTGTGACAGCATATCTGGATTTTGCTATGCAATCTCTCAGGTATCACTACAGATGGGGTAGCATTCAAACGATATACACTTGAATACTTCCCAAGTTTCCATCTAGAAACACCGGTCACTTGAACACGTTCACATAATGCAGCATCTTTAGACAGTCCCTGCCCCACCGGAAAGATTGGAGAAACTTCTACTGCTGGATTATCCACACTAATGCCTGCAGCTCTGACAGCAGTACCAAGAGTACATAAAGAAAAGAAAAACAGCAGGACGAAGAGCCCAGGAACAATACTAGAGGAGACCAACAATAGACCCATTAATTTCTCTCCAAGTCTCACTCCGCCTATTAGCTTCCTGCAGAACGAACAAGCAGACAGCAAAAGACAATTAACGAGTTAAGAGTAACGTTTAATTCAGTACGCCATTAAATTATATAGCTTATATACAATTTTTCCTTAAAAGATACTCATGAAATATTGCTTAAAGTTCCAGCTGTTTTTACTTTTATGTTTTTGGTTAATGAAACTTTGTACTGGCTTATATGCACGGTGAAAGACTCCATTGAGAGCGATGGCTAGATTGATGGAATGAAATCTATCATCATGATCATCAAGAATTCTAACTCAAATCGATATATAAATACAAATTTGGTCTCTTGATGTAACATGATCTAGCATCTTTCTACAGAAATTCTTTTTTCCAGATTGTCACCAGCACCACCACTATAGGCCAGCCCCAATGTTTGCACAATCAAGATCGTTGAACCTATTGGAATTAATCTCAATCCTAAACAACATCATAAACCCTCTTTATGAATCTTATTATAAGCAGTCAAGAACAAATTAGCATATGCTATGACCAAAAAAAAAGAAATTTGAATAGCACATCGAACAAGGACTAATGCAAGAACACTTCAAACACATGCACAACAACAACAATAGCATAACACATTAAGTCCCAAATAATTGGGGGTATGGGCGGTGCATGGATAGGTGACAGACCTAACATTTGGTGCAAAATTAGTAAATACATTATAATCTAAAATTAGTAAATAGATGAAAAGAAGACTGAAGAGATTCACAGAAATTCTTACATTGGTGCAGATAAGTGGAAAAGCTTAGTAAGGTTTCCTGTTCAAAAGAAACAACGGGGAAAATGTCATTAAAACTTAACCCATAAGTAAGTTATTTTCGATAAATATATGTTGAAAACGAAGCTGAGAAACCATAGAAAATCAACGAAATTGAACCCAAAAAGCAAAGAACAAAAGAAAATAAGAAACTCGCCAAAAATTCCAGTGCTTGATCAAAATTGCAAAATCCCTCCAAATACGGAAATTTTTTAAACTAAAGCAAAAACCCAGGTCACAAGAATCACATAAGTTCAAAATACAAGAAATTATTCAATTTGGATTTGAAAAACATAAACTATGATTAAAGTAAAAATTTAGAAAACTTAGTTTTACCAAATAATTTTCACATGCCACCATCAAAATCCTCTTTTACGAAACCCTGGATCAAAATCACAACTTTTCCTGACCCGCCGCCGGTCGGTGCTAGCAGAAGCAACGACCGGAGAGAGCAGAGTAGGCAGAAAGATTCAAATCAGAGAGAGAGAGAGAGAGAAAAAAAAAGGGGAAAGGGGAAAGAGGAGCGTCGAATATGTCTGCTGCTGTCAAAGAAGGCATTTCGAACCGCCATAAAATATTTATAGTTAGGGTGTTTTTGTTCTATCCATAAAAATAAAAAAACAAAAAAAAAGGGTGCTTTTGTTCATTATTTTTGGGACATTAATAAATAAAAAAAGGCTCCACAAGTATTTTAAAACAATTTACTTTTTTTAAAATATTTTAAGACAAAAAATTAAAAAAAAAGTTTCAAAACTTTTGTTGGGAGAATTTTTTTTCCTAGAGATAATTTGGACACTACCTTTATCGTAATTTTTAATAGAGTAATTTGCATTAAATGACTATGAATAGTAATAAGGACTAACAAAAATGTCTTTCCAAATTATCTCTCTAGAAAAATTGAGAATGAAAAAGTTATTCCAAATGTACTAGAAAAAGTATTACTAAAGTTAGAATTTTAGTCATAAACATTGTTTTTAGAGTAATATATACTAAATAACCAGCAAATATTTCACTATTTTGAGGTATGGCAAAAAACAATATTTTTAGCGGATTTTGATCATTAAAATTTTACAGGCCGCATGTTCTAGTATTCGGCCAAAATTCCGGCCATTTTTTTTTTTTGTGAAAAGACCCTCACATGATGGGCATTTTGGTGCTTCAAATTTTGACTCCATTGTTGTCAGTAATATTAGATTTTTGGTCACCAGAGTTTCAGCTGATAGGGGTGTATTTATTGAAGACAAATGAAGCTGATAGGAATTATACTTGTCTCTTGTTGGTGCTACTTTGACGGGGCCAGTGTTTGCGCTAGTTGTTCAATTAAGTCTGATATGTTCGCTGATGAACACGAAATCCCGAACATAAGGTAGTGAGAGATATTTGTCACCATCACTTGCACCTTCTTTTTAATTTATATAATAAAAAAAATGCAGTGATAGAAGGCTATACTGATGCAAACTGGATATCTGATATAAATGAATCGAAATCCACTAGTGGCTATGTGTTTACTTTAGCTGGAGCAACTGTGAGCTGGAAATCCACTAAACAAACTGTAATAGATAGATCCACTATGGAATCCGAGTTTATAGCTTTGAATAAATGTGGAGAAGAGGCATAATGGTTACGCCATTTTCTGGAAGATATTCCAAAATGGGAAAAACCAGTGCCATATATTTGTATACATTGTGATAGCCAATCTGCGATTGGAAGGGCACAAAATACAATGTACAATGGTAAGTCTAGACATATTTGTAAAACACAAGAGGGGGGTGAATTGGGTTTTAACTAATCTTGGCAACTTTTTCGAATCTTTGCAATGCAAGTGAAAGTATAAGCAAGATGAACAAAGGCTAAAGCAAAACCCAATCAACAAGACAAAGGATTTATAGTGGTTCGATTCACTTAGAATCTACCTCCACTACCTTGAGCCGCACCCAAGGATTTCAAACACTTCACTAAGAAGATGCCCACACAAAGTAGGACTTTACAACCAAAGGATGCCCACACAAAGTAGGACTTACAATAATAACCCTATCACTAAGAAAGGGAATTAAGAAAGGTTAAGTACAAGGTTGTTCACTCTTCTAAGTGAAAGATATAGTACCTTTGAAGCACAAACAATTTAGCTCTTGAACATATGAAGTCCACTCTTTGTCTTGCTTTTGAAAGAATACTCTTGAATCCTTTAGATCATAAGGATGAAGAGTATTTTGCTTTGAAAGTGTTTTGGCTTGATGAGAGATCAATGAATATTTGATATGCAAGCCTTAGAATGTTTCTCTAGCTTTGGAGTATAAATACATTTCAAATTTGGCTGAAAATCGAGTCTCCAACGGTCAAAAAACGGCTAGTAGAAACAGAGTTCGGTGGACCGAAGCAGAGCAGTTCGGATCCACTTGCCCAGGGTCGGTCGACCGAACCTCCCTATGGTCGACCGAAGCACATTTTACCAAGTCTCGGCTGCTTTCGGTTGAACCGAACTTGAGCTCTGTTGACCAAACTTCCAAAGTGATTTTTCACACGTTTTGAAATCTTTTGAAGTCTTTTAAAGTCTAAAAAGGTTTTCCTAAAAGGTAACAAGTAAGAACACTTGGAAAACTTTTCTAAAAGACTTATCTATGAAATCAAAGGCTTTTTGGATAAGAACACATGTAAAGATCATTTTGAAACTTAAGCCTTTTGAAAACGTGTTTATGAAAACATGCAAGACTAGAGTGTAGAGCTTATGTTCATGAGAGCTTTGGTTAGAGCTTTAAGATAACGACTAATGAATAACAAAGCTAATCTAACCAAACCTAAGTCTTCAATCTTCAATCTTCATAGATGAGCCTTGAATAGTATGACTTTGAATCTTGAACATGACTTGATTGAAGTACTTAGAGCTTCCTACAAGATTTCCAATATTCTATCACAAAGATTAAGATCATTAGACACAACATCAAATGTTTGTCCAATATCAAAAACAGAGTTCGTTCGCCCTTAGGGCTTACAATATTCGCCGTAGACATAATACCATTAGACAACTGCTCTCAACAGGAGTTATCTCGATTGACTATGTAAAGTCAAAAGATAACATTGCGGATCCACTAACCAAAGGGTTAAATAAAGAGCTGGGTTTAAAAAAGCGCGCCTAGGCGCGAGGCGACGTAAGGCGACCCTGAAAACGCCTCCGGGGGTCTGAGGCGAGGCAACCGAGGCGAACTTGAGCCTGAGGCGACCGAGGCGATTCGTTACACACAAAAATGAAAAAAATTGCATCATAGGCTAAAAATTCTCTTTGACCTAATTTAAAAGAGGATGCAGCTTTTCTTTTTGTATTCTGCCCCAGAATCTCTACTCCTCAGAACTTTCGTCTCTATGCTTCTCAGAAGTTTCTGCTCTGCTCCTCAGGTACGTTCTTCTTCCTTCATCTTCTTTAAATTTCTTTATCGTCTTCTCTTCTTCTTCTTTTTTTTTAATAATATTTCATCTTATTTTATTATCCTAGGTATTTAATCATTTTTTTTATGATTTTTTTTTTTCAGATTCTCTGGTTCTCTGCACTCTGCTCCTCAGGTACGTTCTTCTTCTTCTTTATTTTCGGATTTTTTTTTTCAGAATTTTTTTTCCTGACTTTTTCCAGATTTTTTGGTTCTCTGCTCTCTGCTCCTCAGGTAAGTTTTTCTTCCTTCAATTCTTTCTTCTTCTTCTTTAAATTTCTTTATCCTCTTCTCTTCTTCTTTTTTTTTAATAATATTTCATCTTATTTTATTATCCTATATTTAATCATTTTTTTCTGAATTTTTTCAGATTCTCTGGTTCTCTGCACTCTGCTCCTCAGGTACGTTCTTCTTCTTCTTTATTTTCGGATTTTTTTTTCCAGATTTTTTTCCTGACTTTTTCCAGATTCTTTGGTTCTCTGCTCTCTGCTCCTCTGGTACGTTCTTCTTCTTTATTTTCTGATTTTTTTCCCGATTTTTTGTTTTCATATTTTCTATTTCCTGATTTTTCCTGATTTTTTATTTCAACTATGGATCCTAATGCTCCATCATCGGGTAATGCTCCATCGTCGGGTGACCCTGCAAGAAAATATAGTAAGCAAGATGTCACAAATAGAACTAATTTCACTTGTGACTTTTGTAAGAAAGTAATTAAAGGAGGAGTTCAACGAATGAAACAACATCTAGTTGGAGCATTTAGTAATATACTCAAATGTGTTACATGTCCCGAGCATGTTCGTGAAGAAATAAAATCGTTTATGTTAAACAAAATATTAGCACATAGAGAAAATGAGATGTTGCCAATAATGTCACAAATGCAATATGATGAGTATGATAATGATGAGGAAATAGATTGTGTAGAAGTAAATGCCAAAAGACCAAGTGGGAGTAGTACTAAGGTTGCTCCCAAAAAAAAAAAAAAAAAAAACAAAGCTAAAAGGGCCCATGGACATGTTTTTTCAACAAAATCCGGAAGAAATCCTTAAAGCTAAAATGAAAGGAGGTAGACAACAAACAATAAATGAAGTTTGTAGGAAGGATCTTAGGGACAAAGCTTGCATGGAGATTGCTAGGTGGTTTTATGATGCGGGAATTGCATTTAATGCCGCTACATATCATAGTTTTCGTGTGATGGTTGAAGCAATTGGACAATTCGGTCCGGGAATGAAACCACCTACCATGTATGAGATAAGAGTCCCTTTTCTTAGGAAGGAAGTTAATGAAGTTAAATTGGTGATGGAGGAGCACAAGAAAGAATGGGTTAAAAAAGGTTGTACAATTATGTCCGATGGGTGGCGTGATTCTATTGCACAAAAAGATATTATCAACTTTCTTGTGAACTCTCCTAAAGGTTCGGTGTTCATTAAATCGGTTGATTGTTCGGAAATCGTGAAAGATGCCAATTTGTTGTTTAATATGCTTGATAAGATAGTGGAGGAAGTTGGAGAGGAAAATGTAATCCAAGTGGTTACGGATAATGCTTCAAATTATGTGAAGGCGGGTAAGATTAACTACTTTATTTTAATTAATTCAATTGCTATTTTTTAGTTACTTATTTTTATAACACTTTTACTTATATATATATTTTTAAAGGGAAATTGTTTGAGGCCAAGAGACCAAATTTATATTGGACTCCATGTGCAGCACATTGCATAGATCTCTTGTTGGAGGATATTGGAAAAATTCCCAAGATTCAAAAGACTTTGAAGAGTGCAATGCTAATGAATAGTTATATCTACAATCGTGTTGGTGTTGTGAACATAATGAGAAGATATACCAATCAAAGAAATTTGCATAGGCCCGCGATCACTAGGTTTGCAACATCATTCATCACTCTATCTCAAATACACAAGCAAAAGAATAATTTGAGAAAGATGATTTTATCCGACGAATGGATTAGTAGCAAATGGTCAAAGGAAGCAATTGATAAGCAAGTAACTAAAATTCTATTACAAGAGAGATTTTGGAAGAATGCTGCTTACTCGCTTAAGTTGACGGGACCTCTCGTCAAGGTGCTTAGAGTGGTTGATGGCGAGAAAAAACCACCAATGGGATACATTTATGAGGCCATGGAGGATAGGGCTAAGGAGGCCATTGCTAGTAGCTTTGACAAGAAAGAGAAACACTACAAAGAAGCTTTTAAAAAGATTGATGAAAGATGGAATTGCCAATTGCATAGGCCTTTGCATGCAGCGGTTATTACTTAAATTCGAAAATATTTTATAATAACCCAAAAGTTGGCGATTGTGAAGAAGTAATGAAAGGTTTATATGATTGCATGGCAAGGTTGGTTCCGAACCCGAAAATTCAAGATAAGATTGGCCAAGAATTAGGAGCATACCAAAATGCTAGTGGCGTGTTTGGCTTACCAATGGCCATAAGGCAAAGGAAAATCAAATCATCGGGTAAATAAAATTTCTTATGTTTTATATTTGTACTTTATAACTATAAGTACTTATTTTTATAAATTTTGGATTTTAAATAGCGGAGTGGTGGCTATCATATGGATCATCGTCTCCTAACTTGAAGAACTTTGCCGTACGAGTTCTTAGCCTCACTTAAAATGCAACCGGTTGTGAAAGAAATTGGGGTGTCTTCCAACATGTAAGTTTACTTCCAATACTTACATTATTTATAAAATCTAAATGATGTAAGTTTACTTCCAATACTTACATTATATTTTTTTTTATAATAGCTCCATACCAAGAAGAGAAATAGGTTGGGCCAAGATCGGTTAAATTACATGGTTTTTGTGAAGTACAACCGTGCTTTGAAACGCCGATTCAATAGAAGAGATACCAATGATCCTATTCTCTTGCAAGACATTGATGAGAGCAACGAGTGGTTGCTTGGAAGAATGAATGAGGATGATGAGGATGGGAGTGAGTTTGTGTATGAGGATGATAATTTGACTTGGGATGTCGTAGCTAGAGCCTCGGGGACTTATGATCCTAGTCATGTCACTAGAGCTTCAAGAATAAGGAACGATGGACCACCAACAAGCAATGACAAAGGAAAGAATGTTGCTTCCGGTCTACTTGGCCTAATGTTACATTAATGGATGGATTTGAGGAAGAGGAAGAAGACATTGAGAGGTCTTCTAGTGAAGAAGCGGAGGATGTTGTGTTTGACGTTGATGACGTTGATGTCGATGATGAGGACGATGAGTATTAGTTTGTATGAGATAATATATGAATATGCTTTACGTTTTATGTTTTGTTTTCCATGTTTTTTTACTCAACTTTAAGATGTTGGGCAATTGTGAATGATGGTAGTTGTCTTTTCAATGGGTTTAACAGTTTTCGATATTTTTGTGTGGACAATTCGAGAGGTAGTATAAAATATATGATTTTATCTAATCTTTATAATATTCAAATAATGTTTACAATACAAAATTGTGTATAAATTAAATTTATGAGATTTTTTGCAAAAATAGAGCGCCTCGAGTCAATGAGGCGTGCGCCTCGAACCATCACCTCGCGTCTCATCGTCTCGGTCCCTCATCGCCTCGCGCCTTTTTAAACTAAGATAAAGAGACATTGAAAGATTGACAAAAGGAATGGGTGTAAAGCCTGCGGAGGATAAAAATCTTATGAAGGAAAACCCAACCTAGTTGACTGGAGATCCCAAGATCTAGGTTCAAAGGGACAACCTACTTGTAAGATTTAGTTAGGTCACTGTAGGGGTAACCTCAGCTCATTCCTGTCTTGAAACAGTGATAGAAATAAGGATAGCAATTTGGTTGCTTTAATGAAACTGGCGGAAAAGTTGAATCATTTTCAACTTAAAGGTATCACCTATGTGAAAGGGAAGTGGGGCCGCTTCAAAGGAAAATTGATCAGGCTAATTTTTTAGAAACTCTTGCAGAACCAGAGAGTGTTCATGGCCATAATGAACAAAACCATGAGAACAAAACATATGTTAATAATTCTTGTGTAACTTATGTGGACTCTTTACGCTAAAAGCGGGATAGTTCAAAGACATCATGTCATACTGGACTGCTGTAAAGCAAATATGTTTTACAAGGGGAAAGTTCAAAGGGTAACACCTACTTTTCCTATGCAGGAGTTAGTTGATAAATACCAACATCAAGTCAAAACGATTTTTCATTCATGTGGGGATTGTTGGAAATGGAGTTACTTTGAATGAAAAAATAGTTTCTCAAGTGGTTGGAAAATGGAAAGTTAAGCTAGTGGGTTTTACATCCCACATGGGTTGCATATGGAAGTGTGTTTCACTTTATATGTAAAAGTGGTTTACTTGGATTTAATTTGTCTTGCTATGATTATGCCCCATTCTAGAACCTCGTGCGCCCCTGCGCATAGGGGGTGCGAATCCAAGGTCTGTCGAAACCAAAATAGCTTGAACTTGTGTGCGGGCGCGACCTGCGTACACGAATGCTGGATCAAAACTCGCGGGCCTGATCAACCCACGTTTTGCTACTAGTTTTAATTTTTTTTCCAATAAAAGGAGATACATGAATGGTCTCTACAGCTGAAAGGTCCCTTCTTTCAATTCGTTGAGATGAATGGACAGACTTTAATTGAGACTTTGAACTCGAGAGATACATGTATAGTTGAATTCATTTGATAGTCTTGGTGAAGATGAACACGCTTAATTGTATATTAAATAGAGACCTTTGAATTCAACACAATGCATTCTCTGAATGTATCTACTCACTCTATCAGCCTATAAATAGAGGCTATTTCCAATTATTCCATACACAATCTCTTATACTTCGAAAATACTACTGATTTTCAAAAGCTCTCTAAAACACTATGCTTGTAAAACTTCTGGTGTTCATCAACAAGTCCAAGCTCTAGTTCGCTGGTGGAACTGTTTGGTGCAAACAAGTTCTACGTTACCGTTGTATCCTGGGAGACATACGCTTCACGAAAAACTCCAGCACTAATCTGAGAGGAGGCGAATCTGTTTTAAGGAAATTGTGTTGAACACAAGCCTCGGTTCATCTCTCAATTTTCCTTTGATAGTTGTTGTAATCTGAAACTAACGGTTGTTAAGTTTTTATTTAACAAGTTGTTAAAAAAATTTCTAACAGTGGTTATTACGTTATCTGAACAATTGTTAAATCTGTCAATAACAGTTGTTATTTTACTTTCTTAACGCTGTTTAATCTTTCGATAACAGTTTTTATTTCTCTTTTGTATTAAGTGTTAGTAGTGCCCTAGGACCATTAGCACATGTTGTACGTTTTATATCTTTTGAGCATGTATTTGAATAGTTAATTTTGCTTTTGATTATCAAATATGTGATTTGATAGTAAAACTCATTAGCTTATGTAATTACTATTCTAGTTGTCCTTAGTTTTATGTAATGCTTATTTACAATGAAATAAAACTAGTATGATGGATGATTGATGATCATGTTTTACTGGTCATGTGTAATGAATACAAATCATATCATAGATGCAATATATAGGGATACATTGTATTGGACGTGATCCGTTAGAGAAGTAATACTTCATGGTCCTTAGTCATAAGTATTACTTCCTCAATACTATTTTAGAATCCTTAGACCTTATGTCTCCATTGATTCTAGAGTGAATAGTGCCACGTTTTGACTCAGTCGTACGTTGCTTTTAATCGAGTAATCAATACGACTGATGATCGGATGTAGTGTCCTATCATGGCTTGAATGTGAGAGGCATTGTAAGGAATTTGTCCCTCTCTTATTAGAGAGAGATATCCATGGGCCCCTCGATAGGGAAAGACTGTCTAAATGCATGGCCGTGCTCAAACGTATTTGATAAAGTGGTTATCAGATACTATTTGTTGGAACAGTCTACCTGGAGATCGAACATAAATATAATTAAGCTTAATAAGGGTGACGACTACCATGCCTTATGCTAATTAGGATATCGCGAGACAAAGAGATTAAATAATGGATTGATATTAGGTTCCACCGTAAACTCATTCACTTTGGGTAGTCACAATGTCCTGCTAGGGACCGCTTGTGATTTATGAACACATACTACTAATAGATATGTTTTCATTGCCATTGTGATATGAACTTACAGGGTCAGACGCATAGACGAGTTAACGAGCTTCATATCCAGATTCAATGAATCTAGAATGTGTCTAGGTTAATTGTATATGACATTTATTTCTCTGAGAATAATAAGATGTTATTATTCGAATCAGGGATTAAGGAAGGGCATTTTTGGTATTTGGTTATAGCTGGAATTACGTGGGAGTTATTATCCGATAAAGATTCCCACTACCAGCAGAAGTCTAGAGGACGTGGGAGTTAATGACTCCCACTGCTGAGAGAGGTGCAGGACGTGAGAGTTGGTTATGGGAACAAACTCTCACACCCTATATAATCATCTCTCAGCCGAAACCCTAGTTATAACTTGCTTCAGCCGCAATTAACCAAACACACCCGAAATTAGATTTCGGATTCTGCCTTTTCCTTTTCTCCCTAATTCCACAAACTCGGAAAAACGGAGAGCTAGCACTCGCTGCCCGTTTCGTCGCGTGGATACCGGTAGGGAGTAATTCCGCAAGGGAGGACTCAAGGTGATAATTGCATCCGAGCCTTAAAGACAGAATCTTCAATTCAAGAATCGGATTCTTGAGCCAACAAATGTAAGTTCTTTTCTTTTTTTAATTTTCGATTCGTTTTGTATGAGCGGATCCTTCAGGGGAGGATTCATGGGTGTTTAGAACGAGTTTCCGCCCATGAATCCCTTCATTAAGTTGTGTAACCTTTCGCTAACAGCTGTTAAGTCTGAAGCTTAAAGTTGTTAGGTATTGTGTTAATAGCTGTTTTCTTGTGTTACTAACAGTTGTTGGATTTGTATCTTTCAGTAGTTATTACATAGTTTATTAACAGCTGTTGTGGAAGGTGTTGGGCCATAATATTTTTCCCTCCTATGTGGGTCTTGAAAAATAGCCCAAGGCCCAAGCCCAAGGGGATATAAAACCCTTGTGTTTCAGCTGGTCACAAAAATTAATCAAAGAGAGAAAGAGGCAGTAAGTTTTTGAGAGAAAATAAGGATTTTCGCAGCCCAAATTCAGACTGCGCAATTTTGAGATTTCTTCCGATCGGACGATCATTTGTTGTCGGAATGCTCTCAAATTTTAACTGGAGATAGAAGACTCATAGGACTACATTTTGGACGGTGGGATTCAGATTTCAACTTGCTGATTCCGAGTTATGGTCGTCTGAACAGTGTTCTGTTTTCTGGGTGAAATTTTCTCTATTCTCATATCTTTTATGTTGTTGATGAAGTTTTAGCGTCCTTGTTGGTTTGAGTTTACACATATTGGTGTAGATACTCTTTTGTAACCTCTCTTGATTTATAGTGAAGCTTTTGGAGTGGACCCGAAGGTCCCGTGGGTTTTACTCTTCGATTTGAAGAGGTTTTCCACGTAAAATTCTTGGTGTTGTGTTTGCTTGATTTATCTTTCATTTACTTGCTCCATTATTATTGTTCCGATGCATTCACAACTGTCATCTAGGGGCTTTGGAATTATTGTTTGGTGTCCTACGTTTTTTATTCAAGCTTGGGAGATATTTTGTCAAGCATATTTGATCTTGTTTGTTCGGTTGCTTGGACAATATTGTGGTTTCTCCCCAACATAGTGGTATCAGAGCTTTGGTTGCTGTGTGATTATCTGCTTGTCTAAAATATGGAACCGAATATGAGCCAGATGACTCGTTTGAATGGTAAAAATTATCACTGTTGGAGTATTGAGATGGAAGATTTGTTATATGTTAAAGGTTTTCATGCACCTATTTTTGATTCGAAGCCTGATTCTAAATCTGATGCGGAATGGACTATTGAACATCGCCAGTCTCAGCGGTTTTATTAGAAGTCAGGGTTGACAAAAAATGTTAAGAATGTTATTTTAAAGGAAACAGATGCCAAGAAATTGTGGGAAAAGCTTGAGAATACATATGCCGCAAAATCTGGAAACAACAAGTTGTTTTGTATGAAGCGGCTGATGTATTTGAGATATAAAGAGGGCACTCCTGTCATGAAGTATGTCAATGAATTTGAAGGAGCTTATGGTCAGTTATCTGATATTGGTATTAAACTTGATGATGAAGTTTTGGGACTTTGGTTGCTTAGTTGTTACCTGAATCTTGGGAAAAATTTCGGGCTTCTTATATTAACAATGCACCTGTTGGTGCCATGTCTTTAGCGTATGCTAGATATGGTATCTTGAATGAGAAGGTTAGAAGATCTAATTCAGGGACATCA
The DNA here is from genome assembly GCA_026122235.1 of Vinca minor. NCBI lineage: Eukaryota > Viridiplantae > Streptophyta > Magnoliopsida > Gentianales > Apocynaceae > Vinca > Vinca minor. The sequence continues at coordinate 10,590,319 of JAOCZM010000011.1, read as the reverse complement.
TATTCTCACTCAGATGTCCTTGCTACTGAAAATAGGGGGAGAGACAGGAACAAGACTTATGGAAACAGAGATAAAAGAAGAAGCAAGTCCAGATCAAGGTTCAAGGATATGGAATGTCATTACTGTGGAAAGAAATGACACATCAAGAAACATTGCTTCAAGTGGAAGAAAGATAAGAAGAATGGTGGTAATACAGAATTGAAAGATAACAATGTTGATGTTTTTGCTACTGCTACTTCAGAGGATTTCTTTGTTGTTTATGATGATGATGTGAATAATTATGCATCTCATGACACTGACTGGGTAGTTGATAGTGGTGCTTCACTTCATGTTGCTAAAAAGAAAGAATTTTTTTGTTCCTACACTCCTGGAAACTTTGGAGCTCTTAGGATGGGCAGTGAGGGCGTGTCACCAGTTGTTGGCATAGGTGATATGTGTTTGAAGACTAGTAATGGCAGTGAGTTACTTTTCAGAGGTGTCAAGCACTCTCCAGATATCCGGTTAAATTTGATCTCAGTTGGAAAACTTGATGATGATGGTTTTCGTAATGTGTTTGAAGGAGGAGAGTGGAAGTTATCTAAAGGTTCTTTGATTGTGGCTCGTGTAAACAAATTTGCTTCTAATTTGTATTTGATGCAGGCTGCAATTTCTGGTATTGTCAATGTGGTGGACAACAAAATCTCATCTTATCTATGGCACAGGCGGCTGAGTCACATTAGTGCGAAAGGACTTATAATTTTAATTAGAAAGAATGCCCTTTCTGGAGTTAGTACTGCAAAATTGGATAAGTGTGATCATTGTATGGCAGGAAAGCAGAACAGAGTGTCTTTCAAGTCTAACCCTTCTTACAAGAAATCAAGTTTGTTAGAGCTGATTCATTCTGATGTGTGTGGTCCTATGAAGGTACAGTCACTTGGTGGTGCATCTTATTTTGTGACTTTCGTTGATGATTGTTCCAGGAAAACGTGGGTCTATGTTTTGAAGACTAAGAACCAAATTCTGGATAAGTTTAAAGAATTTCAAGTTTCTGTTGAGAGACATACTAGGAAGAAAGTCAAGTGCATTCGTTCAGATAATGGTGGTGAGTATTGTGGGCCGCTTGATCAGTATTGCAGAGAGTAAGGTATCAGACATCAGAAGACTCCTCCCAAGACTCCTCAGTTGAATGGTTTGGCAGAAATGATGAACAGAACTTTAGTTGAGAGAGTTAGATGTTTACTTTCTGAGGCCAAGTTATCACAAGGCTTCTGGGGTGAAGCTTTATCTGTTGCAGTTCATGTAATTAATTTGTCTCCTGCAGTTGCTCTAAATGGAGATGTTCCAGAAAATGTTTGGTCAGGTAAGAAGTTTTCTTATGATAATTTGAGAGTTTTTGGTTGTAAGGCCTTTGTTCATGTTCCAAAAGATGAAAGGTCTAAATTGGATACCAAGACTAGACAGTGTATCTCTCTGGGTTATGGCCAGGATGAGTTTGGATACAGGTTGTATGATCCAGTTGGGAAGAAACTTATCAGAAGCAGAGATGTGGTATTCTGTGAAGACCAGACTATCAAGGATGTTGAGAAAGCTCCACAGACAGGGTCACAGGTTCAGGATCTTGTTGATTTGAACAGGGATATTCCTCACCGTTTACCTGTTACAGTTGAGGAGCAAGCTCAGACAGAGATGGAACCGAATGCAGCTGATATTGAGATCCCAGATGATGATAATGTTGATGATCATGTTCCAGCAGTTCCAGATGATGCTGATACAAATGATCATGTTCCAGCAGTTCCAGATTTGCCAGAGGAACCACAAGTTGCACTACCTATGAGGTCTACCAGAGTCAGAAAGGATAATACTTTGTATCCTCCTGATCAGTATGTGTTGATGACTGATGGGGGAGAACCAGAGAGCTTTCAGGAGGCCATGGGAAGTGAGCAGAAAGATCAGTGGTTAAGTGCAATGGAAGATGAAATGAAGTCTCTCTATGACAATCACACATTTGAGTTAGTGAAGTTGCCAAAGGGCAAGAAAGCTTTGAAGAATAGGTGGGTTTATAGATGGAAGCCGCAAGAGCACTCTCTAGATCCACGTCCTAAAGCTAGAATTGTTGTCAAAGGGTTTGGTCAAAGAAAGAGAGTAGACTTCTCAGAAATATTTTCTCCTGTTGTTAAAATGTCTTCTATCAGAACTGTGCTTAGTTTGGCTGCAAGGCTTGATTTAGAGGTTGAGCAGATGGATGTGAAGACAGCTTTTCTTCATGGTGATCTTGATGAGGAAATTTATATGGAACAACCTAAATGTTTTTAGGTTAAAGGAAAAAAGGATCACGTCTGCAGGTTGAAGAAAAGTTTATATGGCTTGAAACAAGCACCGAGACAGTGGTACAAGAAGTTTGAGTTGTTTATGAGGAAGAATTGCTTCAAGAAAACTAATTCTGACCATTGTGTATTTGTGCAAAAGTTTTCTGATGATTATTTTATCATACTTTTGCTTTATGTTGATGATATGCTTATTGTTGGTAAGAATGCTTCCAGAATTGCAGATTTGAAGCAGGAACTGAGCAAGTCTTTTGCCATGAAAAACTTGGGAACAGAAAAGCAGATTCTTGGAGTGAAGATCACTCGTGATAGGAATGCAAGGGAAGCTTTGGTTATCTCAAGAGAGCTACATTGAGAAGGTACTCCAGAGATTCAGAATGGATAAAGCCAAAGCTGTTAGTACTCCACTTGCTAGTCACTTCAAATTGAGTGTCAAGCAATGCCCCTCTACTGATGATGAGAAGAAAGAGATGGAGAAAGTTCCTTATGCTTCAGCAGTTGGTAGTTTGATGTATGCTATGGTTTGCACGAGGCCTGATATTGCTCATGCTGTTGGTGTTGTTAGCCGTTTTCTTTCAAAACCAGGAAGAGAACATTGGGAAGCGGTGAAATGGATTTTGAGATATCTCTGTGAAAGTTCTAATCTGAGACTCTGTTTTGGCAATGAGAAATTTATTCTTGAAGGCTACACGGATTCAGATATGGCTGGGGATGTTGATACCATGAAATCTACTTCAGGCTACTTGACTACCTTTGCAGGGGGAGCTGTTTCATGGCAATCTCGATTGCAGAAATGTGTCGCTTTGTCTACCACTGAAGCTGAGTTCATTGCAGCGACTGAAGGTTGTAAAGAGTTGCTTTGGATGAAGAAATTTCTCAAGGAAATTGGACACTCTCAATCTAAGTATGTGCTACTTTGTGTTAGTCAAAGTGCAATTCATCTTGGTAAGAACTCAACCTTTCATTCTAAATCTAAACACATTGATGTGAGTTATCATTGGATACGTGAAGTGTTAGATGATAAGTTGTTGGAGCTTGAAAAAGTTCATACTGATGATAATGGGGCTGATATGATGACTAAGGCTTTGCCTAGGTGGAAGTTTGATGTGTGTTGTTCTCTTGCCGGGATGACAAGAGATTTGTGACTTTCACATAGTCGGGAAAAATGGGGATATTTGTTGGGCCATAATATTTTTCCCTCCTATGTGGGTCTTGAAAAAGAACCCAAGGCCAAACCCAAGGGGATATAAAACCCTTGTGTTTCAGCTGGTCACAAAAATTAATCAAAGAGAGAAAGAGGAAGTGAGTTTTTGAGAGAAAATAAGGATTTTCGCAGCCCAGTTTCAGCCTGCGCAGTTTTGGTATTTCTTCTGACCGGACGGTCATTTGTTGTCGGAATGCTCTCAAATTTTAACTGGAGGTAGAAGACTCATAGGACTACATTCTGAACGGAGGGATTCGGATTTCAACTTGCTGATTCCGAGTTATGGTCGTCTGAACAGTGTTCTATTTTCTGGGTGAAATTTTCTCTATTCTCATCTCTTTTATGTTGTTGATGAATTTTAGCTTCCTTTTGGTTTGAGTTTACACATATTGGCGTAGATACTCTTTTGTAACCTCTCTTGATTTATAGTGAAGCTTTTGGAGTGGACCTGGGTTTTACTCTTCGATTTGAAGAGGTTTTCCACGTAAAATTCTTGGTGTTGTGTTTGCTTGATTTATCTTTCATTTACTTGCTCCATTATTATTGTTCCGCTGCATTCGCAACTGTCATCTAGGGGCTTTGGAATTATTGTTTGGTGTCCTACGTTTTTATTCAAGCTTGGGAGATATTTTGTCAAGCATATTTGTTCTCTTTTTTTCGGTTGCTTGGACTATATTGGATTTGTATCTTACAGTAGTTATTACATAGTTTATTAACAACTGTTGTGGAAGGCTCTTAATAGCTGTTGTAGCCAAGATTTGCCAACCGTCATTGATGCAGGAAGAACTATACACAGGTGTAAAAGTTGTAACAATTGAGTTTTAAAAGTTTTTTTTTTTATCCCAATGAATTTCTAATAGTTGAATATTAATTTGCAATTATGATTTGTATAAATCTATGAAAAAATAAAAATACGAGGACTTTCAATTGAGATTGATATAATACTATATACAAGAGAAAGCTAGCCAAATCATTTTCATTTTCTTTGTAAAATTTTACTATAATTGGTTTAGCTCATTTGAGTCATAAATTCGCTTAAATTTGATCAAAGATAATTTGCACAAAGATGAAGTAATGGAGAGGCAGCAACTCAAAAGGGAAAAAAAGAAAGAATTATATGCACATATGTTAAAGATGGTGTTCTTAAAAAATGATTTAGCATGTAAAAATTGATGGTGGCCTAGTTTGGCTAAAAGCATGTTCTGCTTAGTGATTCCTTCGCAGTTACTGTCCTTTTTGGCTTAAACTTTTTGCTCGCGCCAGGGGCGGACCTAAGTGTATGGTAGGGGTGGGGGTTAAACAAGATTTTTTTAATACCCCCTCCCCATATTTTGCATATATGTTTACTTTGCCACCCCACCCTCCCAAAAAATTGTGATAAAAAAAATTATATAGTAGCATATATTATAATCTAGCCCCCCAAACGTTTAGTCATGTGTCCGCCCCTACCTCTCACGATTTTGGTGCTATAATATATCAATGTTTTGTAGGCTGTTCAAAAGCTGATTGATGAGGAGTTTCAAGCAATTATTCATCTGCGTACTTCTACATTGCATAAGAAGATTGCTTCTGCTCGCCTTGATTTCATCAAACTTTTAGGCTATGAAAACAAGATGGAGGCACTTCTACAGGTCTCTATCTTTTATATTCTTTACAATGTATACTAATTATTTTCCCACCAGTATAATTGCAACAATTGATCTTATGCCACCAGTAGTAGCTGGGAGACAGAAAATGAATTACATGTATTTTGTCTGTAATTGTCTATGAATTAGACATCTGCAGAACAGAGTGATCATTTGACTTATTTATGGTACTCCCTCCATTTCCTAATAGAAAGCCTTATAGGTACTTTAGCATTTATTTAGGAAGGGGGAGACGAAAGGTATTTTTCCTATTATTACCATAAAGAATTTAATCTATCCCCATTATGTCTACCACCAACCCCTCTCCCTTTCTCTCTATAATAAGGGTAAAAAAAGATCGTACTCAGTGCACAAGGCTCCCGCATCAGCAGGGTCTGGAGAAGGTCCCGATGTACGCAGCCTTACGCTTATGTTTTTCATAAAGAGGTTGTTTCCGAATTCTCTTTATAATAAGGGTAATTTTAGAAATATATATCCTTAAAAGTTGGAAAGAAACGTATATTTTGGTAAGAGAACCGGAGGGAGTAATAGAAATGCCAAGTAAAAATACTGTTCAAGCTATTTGTGTGTTAAGAGTTGAATGGTTTTGCATCAGTTCTTATACTATAACCATGGCCCAGAGAATGATTAGAACTTAGAAGACCATAAAAGACATGTACTTATTGTCAGGATTACGGATTCCAAATTGTTCTGGAAGCAGGATTAAGAAGGTAATAGGGACAATATCTATTATGGACGAGATACTGGTATTACTAGTATTTCTGAAGATGTTGTAGAAGGCCGTCTGCTAGGTTCTTAATAAGCCATTTTCACTGCATTCCTCTGAAAACAGTGATGATAATTCTCCATTTTTAGCTTCTTTCTATATTATTCAATTATATTGGGAAAGAGTGTTCAATATTACTCTCTTAAATAGGGCTTGTATACCACTAATTCTATTTAAGAGAGTAATGTTGATATTTTGATTTAAAAAACACCTTATTTTTTGCTTCCGGAAATTAAGGAAGTAAAAAATAAGGTACTTTGTTAGTCAAAATACCAATATTACTCTCTTAAATAGGACATGTATACCACTAATTCTATTTAAGAGAGCAATATTGATATTTTAATTAAAAAAACACTTTATTTTGTTTGCTTTCTTAATTTTGGTTACCTATCCTAAACGAATTATATTATAGAATAGAGGGAGTATTGTGTTACTTCTAATAGGAACTCCGTTTTCATTGAAAGAACAGACATCCAATTTATGTGATAAAGTTTTGTTAAGTACAGGTCCTTGAGCCAAGTTTAGGAAAGGGAAACCGCGTGATGATTTTTTGCAATACTTTGAATTCTAGTCGTGCTGTGGATCATTTTCTTAATGAAACTCAAATCTCTACTGTCAATTATCATGGAGAGGTTCCCGCGGGGCAAAGGTGAGATCAAAGCACATTGTTTAATGTTTAGCATGCTGAACAAAGGATACGACTTAGACTAGTTTTGAGTGTTGTAAAAATCGACCTAGTCGTCAAAAAATCGCTAGTCGACACCTAATTGGCTTGTCGGGGTAAAAAATTGCTTGATCAACTTAATCGGTCAAAGTTGGTAAAAAAATTGGTTAAAGTCAGTTAAAACGACATTTCTGACTTTTTTTTAAACTCAATTTTTTGCCCAAAATTACGTCGCTTGATTATTTTAGTATTTGAACTTTTTTTTTTTTGAGGGTAAAAACTGTTTTATTCAATGTCTGAAAAAACAGCAGAAATAATAGAATCTGGTACAGACTCTATGAACGAGCAAGTACTCTCCAAAAGAGTACCATATCTAGCTAGCAAATGCGCTACAACATTGTTATCTCGACGAACATGCTGAACACTATAGAGAGGGAAAAAAAGAAGTTCTTCTCTCACAAGCGACACGAAATGGCCTACATCCGAAAGGTCATCATCATCGCTACAAATTCGAGAAACAGACTCCAGGGAATCTGTTTCCACCACCAAAAGGGTATTGACGAAATCCTTTGCAAAACGTATCCCCTCCAGAATGGCCATAAGCTCGGCTTGGAGTGGTGAGACCGCATTTCTCAGGGGACACGCCATACTCCCTAAAACCTCGCCTTTGCAGTTTCGGATAACAGCACCTGCGCCTGCTATAGAAGTAGTCCAAGAAGCATCACAATTGAGCTTATACTGCCCTCCCGCGGTGGTATCCATCGCCGGTCACCCACATGCACAGTTTGCCCGGCCAAAGACAAGGGAACCAATGAGCGATATTCCTCCGTAGAAGCATGAATCTGTCTCGCTATCTCCATCTCTTTTGTAATTCGCCCTTGGAAAATGTGTGAGTTTCGTCTCAGCCAAAGGAACCAAAAGAAATAAACCAAAGTAGTGCATGCATTGGAATTCATAGTATTAAAAACCCCTGCAAAGAAATCAAGAAGACTTGTAGCCTTGAATCTCTTCCACCTGCCATATCCCTCCATACAATCCCATACTGACGTCGAAAAAGGGCATTCAAAAAATATGTCTGGTTCGGTTTCAGGTTCTGATCTACACCGGGAGCAAGTTGGATCCTTTCCGGGGATACGACGAGCTATATTAACATTTGTTTGGAGAATATCATGACAACACCGCCAGACGAATATCTTAAGCTTTGGTGGTACTTCCAACTGCCATACTGACTCCCAAAATTTGCTTAATGCTATGTTGGAGGATGTTCCAACACCCACTTCCAAGTCTTGCAAATAACCCATGAGCGCTTGATAACCTGTCTTCACAGTGTAGCGCCCCGACTTATGATAGGCCCAAGTGAGCTTGTCACTAGGCCAAGAGCTACAGATGGGAATGGAGGTGATATTGTGTCGATCATAAGCATTGAAGAGATCATTTAGTAGAGCTTCATTCCAACAACCAGTCGATCCATCAATCAGTTGCCAAACTCGAAGGTCTCTTTGCCGAGGAGGACACGGAGTAGTAATCCGAAAGTTGGGAGGGGTTGGAAGCCATCGATCCCCCCACACTTTTATATTTTCTCCATTCCCCACTCTCCATTTCAGCCCCATATGTAAAAGATACTGCCCATCAATAATACTCCGCCAAACGTAGGATGATTGTGTGTGTACTGTAGCATTTAGGAAGCTTGTATTAGGAAAATATTTCGCCTTCAACACTCTAGTCATCAAGCTCGTTGGATTGTTCACTATCCGCCATGACTGTTTCGCTAATAGTGCAAGATTAAATGCTTCTAGGTCTCTTAATCCCAATCCGCCAACGGACTTCGGCTTACAAATTTCTTTCCATGATTTCCAACACATTTTCCGCGAACCGTTATTGTCTCCCCACCAGAAATTACGCATCATAGAAATTATGGCATTCCTTGTCTCATCCGGCAAAAGAAAACAGGACATGGTGTAGGTAGGGATTGCTTGGATCACTGACCTGAGCAAAATTTCTTTCCCTGCTTGTGAGAGAAATTTCTCCTTCCACCCATGAAGCTTTTTCCATACCATATCTTTCACATATGCAAAGGCTTTGTTCTTGGAACGACCTATAATGTAGGGCATTCCCAGATATTTGCCCCGTCCGTCATCCTCGACTACACCCAATTGCAGCAGTATCGTTTCTTTAAGGCACATATAAGTATTTTTTCCAAAGAAAACAGATGATTTATGGCGGTTTATGAATTGTCCAGAGTGGTATTCATATTCTTCAAGAATGGCCTGTATCGAGTTGATATTTTCCATGGTAGCTGCTGCAAAAATAATACTGTCATCAGCAAAAAGCAAATGTGTTACCTCTGGCCCGGGGTCGCTCACCCGCAGCCCTGTTAACGACCCCACCTCTTGTGCATGCCTGATGAGGGCCGAGAACCCCTCGGAGCATAAAATGAACAGGAAAGGCGACAAAGGATCGCCCTGACGAATCCCACGTGAAGGACGAAAAACCTCGGTCGGCTGTCCATTTATTAGAATGGAGAATCTGACAGTGCGAATGCATGCCATAATTGTGCCTATCAGCTGCGGTGGGAAACAAAGAATTTCCATAACTGCTTCGAGATAATCCCATTCTACGCGATCAAACGCCTTGCTCATATCAAGTTTGAGAGCAAAATCAGGTGTTTTCTTAGCCTTCGCCTGCAAGTTATGAAACATTTCGAAAGCTACAATCGCATTATCAGTTATAAGTCTGCCCTTAAGGAAGGCGCTCTGAGCCTCATCAATCACTCTCCCCATGACTAGCTTTAAACGATTTACCACTGTTTTTGAGATAAGTTTGTATAACACATTACATAAACTGATTGGCCTGAATTCGCTCATAAGGACAGGGGATTTTACTTTCGGGATGAGAACAATGTAAGTGTAGTTAAGGGGTACAATGTCATCCCCATTGTTGAGGACACCGAGAGCCATCTTGCTTATACTATCACCACAAATATGCCACATTTTTTGAATAAAACATGCATGCATACCATCTGGGCCTGGGGATTTCATACCTGGCATATCCTTCAAAGCCTTTGTGATATCTGCCATTGTGTAATCCTTCTCAAGAAGCGATGCTGCCGCAGAGTTCAGAGGTCGCTGGAAGAGGGACGGGTCCAGTGGTTCATGATGCCGAGTTCACCTTGTGCCAAAAAGTTCTTTAAAATATTTTAATGCAACACTTTGAATTTCAACTTCAGATGTTGTGAACTCGCCATTGGATTTCTGAACTCGTTGTATGATATTCCGACTACACCTACTATTTGCCTTATGGTGGAAGAACTTTGTGTTCCGATCCCCTTCCATAAGCCAATCGGCCCTTGAGCGTGTCTTCCAATACATTTCTTGGTCATCAAGTAAGCCCTCCAATTGTTTCATAAGCCGTTTTTCCTCCGAGAAAACCAATGGGCCATGTGTTCGCAACATGAAAAGTCTTCCTTCTATCTCAGAAATTTGCCGAGCCAATCCTTTGAAGCTCTCAGCTCCCCAACTGTGCAAAGCTTCTCTAGTTACTCTCACTGTTTCGGTGATCCGAGTTGGTGTCGACGCATGCATGGCGGACCATTTTGATTCCCAAATCTCCCGACATTCAGCATGTTTGAGCCAAAAAGGTTCAAACCGTCTTAGTTTCCTTCCCCGATATGGTCGACCATGGGTCATTCTTTGAGATGTCACCAAAATCGGTAAATGGTCGGATCCCTTACAAGAAAGTACATATAGCTAGGGCGTGATGGAACTTATCCTTCCATGTATCGTTCGCAAAACCACGATCTAACCTCTCATAAACCGTATGAGAGCCATCTCTCCCATTGTTCCATGTGAATTTTGGCCCGTTGTAACCGATATCATGCAAAGCAGAAGACGAGACAGCCTCACGAAATCGGTCAATTTGACCTTGGGATCTTTGATTCAGACCGGTTTTTTCATGATCATACAAAATTTCATTAAAATCTCCTAACACAAGCCAAGGCAAATTTTGTAGATGAGACAACCGCTTTAACATCGTCCAAGACTCATGTCTCAGCTCATGTTTAGGGTTGCCATAAAAACTTGTTAATCGCCAAACAAAACCATTGCTCTCAGTAATGTATGCATCAATGTGACCAATCGAGTAACCAATAATCATTATATTAATATCAGAATCACAAAGTAATGCAAGACCACCACTTCGGTTGACACGATCAACAAAAAAACCATTGCGAAAACCTAATCTAATACGAACAACATCCATATTCGAACGAAATAGTAAAGTTTCAGACAAGAAAAGTACATTGGGGTTTACAGCCCTAACCAGACTGTTCAAATCACGAATTGCACGAGAACTCCCCAAACCTCGGCAATTCCATGCTAGGGTATTCATTGATATCGGCGGGGATGCGCCGCAATCCCCACCGCTGGTACATTCAAGTCTCCATGTTCTGTAGTTTCAGCAACCCCCTCAGCTTCACCAGTGCCCTGAACCACATTTATCCGCTTAAAACGCTTACTAGTCCGAGCATCGCTGTCCTCCTTCCCCGCAACAAAAGGTCTTTTAGTTACTGGGAACAACTTGCGGAATAATGTCACCTTCGGTCGGAGCAGATGTCTGAGTTGCCGGAGCTGTTGCAGCATCTTTCGTGACCGCTACTAGGGTTTCAAGATATTCATCCGGTGCAGTATGGCTAACTACCACATCAAAAGGAACCTCCGAGACCCCCGAGATTAATTCCAAAGGGCATTTTCCCAATATCTTCAAGTTCCGGAGGTCTCACCGAACAAACCTTATGCCGATGGCCAAGCTTTCCACAATAGAAGCACAATTTAGGCAAACGTTCATAACGAATCCGCAGGAGCCTTTTTGAGCCCCCGTGGATACGGAGCTTGATATAGCGTCGCAAAGCCTTCCTTAAGTCAACCAGAACTCGTAAACGGAGAAAACTTTCTCCCTTACCGCCCACAACCACACATACCTGAATCTCCTTGCAATGGCCAAAACCCTTCGCCACCCTCGCTGCGACCTCCAAGCTTGCCAGTGTTCTATCCGCAACGCCCACATGTATCCAATAATATTCCGATGTGAAGTCATTCGGATTCAGAATATAGCCTGATCTCCAAGGCCGGAGAACCACTACATGATTGTCAAAACTCCATGGCCCGTTGTTAAGCACAAACTCGGCAGCTTCCTCCGTGCCGAAAAAAAACTGATAGAAACCATTCTCCAAACCTTGAATATGAAAGTCACCACAGTGCCACGCACGGGTCATTGCTGACTTGAAACCCGTGTGGTTGATAGCCCCATATTCATGTACAGTCCCCCAGATACTACGCCTACATTCATCCAATCCCTTGTTCAAATCTGAGTCCGCAATGTCAATAGCTTCAGACTCCTCTTCAGTGAGAGTAATGGATTCCAGTTGCATGGCAAGATCATGTTCCATGGCAATGTTGAGACAAGCAGCCAAGATCAGTGAGGTCCGATTGCCTTGATCAGAGGAAAGAAAGAGCAAAAGATGGAATTTTTCGAAACCCTAGTTAGAAACCCTAAAAACGAGAGAGCCCTAGCCGACTAGGGAGTTAAAGATAATTGATAGCATGACACATTTAGTATTTGAACTTGTTATTACTTATTATGGTATTGAATTTAATTATTATGGATGGACTTTGTGTACTTTGAGTTGACTAGTATTTGATTGTTAATTTTTTATGAAATTTTATTTTACTAGTATAATATATAGGATAAGGGAATTTAAAAAAAAAAATCCCTTGTTATCATGTTCGACTTTCCCTTAAATTCTGTAAGGATGTGTCTGTGTGTTCATTATTTGATCTCTCATTTGCAAATTCTATTGCCTTCCTGAAAGAATATAAATGATGTATACAGTGCACAAGACTCCCTCATCAGTAGGGTTTGAGGAAGGTCTGATGTACACAATCTTATCCTTATTTTGATCATAAAGGGGCTGTTTTCCGGGTTCGAACCCGTGACCTAGCGAATATTAAGTAAACACTTGAACATCGCGCCAAGCACGCCTGTCCCAATATAATAAAAAATTTACTATAGATTAAATTAGAAAGATGGCTTTATTTTTGTAAAAAGTATGAATTTGTTTATACTGGACCCTACTATTGGATGATGTTCTTTTTCGTATATAGTTTTGCTTATAGAAGAGAAAACTCATCCTCATCCTCATATATTTGCCCTTTCACCTCCCAATCATTGTCTATTATGTGATTACTTCTTAAATTTCTTGTTCCATCTAGCTTTTTAAAGACCTCTCCATTAGTTTTTCTATGTTTGTTTAGCTTACTTTTATTCTATTTCGAGATTATTTTGTATCTCGCCACATGCAGAAAACATTTTCACTTTATAGGGAAGGTAACAAGTTTGGTTACAAAGAAAAATCAGATGTTGGCTACTCGCATCGAAGAGGCAATAAGGAAAAACGAGAGTTTGGAATCCCTTTCTGTAGATAGTGTTAAAAGGGATATCGCAAGGTCTCATATCAATCAACAGAAGGAAAAGAATGTAAAGTTGTTAAAAGTTTCGAACTTGTGACCTACCGAGCTTGGTCCGGTACGCTTCTAACCAATTGAGTTACTATCCTGTCATACAACGTCCAACAAACATGAAACAAAGAAACAGTATTGCTCTGAGAACTTTGAAAGAATCACGCTTCTTCATGTTAGATCATTTCCATGGAAGTGCAAGAGGAGTTTTGGCAGGTGGAACCAGGTTTCCTGCAGTATCATAAATTATGACCCCAGAGAAATCCGGTAATTGACACTTCCCTCCCATCATTATGTTCTTCTTCCAAAGTGAGGCTTCGCCACTGTAAGTGCCTTCATCGACGTCTCCAAATACGTATGCCTGGATTCTTTCTGGGTTGAGCTGTATAACGGGTTCTTGATCGCGAAAACCATAACAAGCTCTCCATTTTTGCCATCTTCTTGAATGGTTTGCACACATGAAAAGTGCAAATGCACACAGAAATAGTGACCCAAAGAAGAAGCCAACTTGAGATGTGCTGCTATTTTGCAGGTTGTTTAAGAGCCTATTTCGAGCCATGCGAATTTTGATGCTTAATGCTAAGTTCAAGTGAAGAATGTATTTATATCAATTAGGTTGTTAGGTTAGGAGGATTAGTTGTAAAATTTATTTGTGGTTTTGGTGAGCATGGAGGATTGAACTTTCATTTTGCAAAAACCAGTAGACTTTGTTAGTTGATGGACTATAGATGGTTTAGGTGGTCATGCCACTGATAATGCTGCATTTGTTCAGACGTGTAAGAAAATATATATATATATATATATATATATATATATATATATATATATATATATATATATATATTACAACTATTGAATTAAATATCGACGATCGTAATTTATTTGCCCTGTGCAAAAAATAGTCCTCGACATCATAACTATGGCCAAAGGTAGTTGGAAAAAATTTGTTATCTGAAATCCAATGATATATATTTTTTTCTTCCATTTGAGCCCCAATTTTTTCATGTATGTCCATAGTCTATTTTAGAAAAGAAGACCGAGTGACGGAAAGATGAAGGAAAATCGCTTACGCTGGTTTGGACACATCAAAAGAAGATCGAGTGACGCACCGGTTCGGAAACATGAAGGATGGAGGCATGAGGTTGTAAGAGGTAGGGGAGGCCGAAGAAAGTTTGGACCCAAATTATCAAGAATGATATGAATTTGTTAGACTTGGATGAGGGTATGATGTTTGACAGAAAGAAGTGGAGGGAATGCATTCACGCGGACGACCACACTGAAATTTTATATTATTCATGTAGTCGACCCCAATTATTTGGGATTAAGACTTTGTTGTTGTCGCCGTCGTCCATAGTCTATTTTACGAAAAAATCACCTCTTACCAAGGCAAAAATGTAAAACATTTTACCTAGTCTGATCCCCTAAACTTGATTTGTTAGGCCATCTTTGACACACAAGCAGCTAGACAATGTTCTTGATTGCTTCGATTGCTTGGTAAAAATCTGTCTACAAGTGTTGTTGTGACAATTTGGCTCTTAAAGATTTATTCAGCCAAAATTTCCATCTTCTCTTTGCCTATCTGCTCGAGCTCTTCCTCAGCAAGGAAAAAACAAATAAAAAAAATGCATCAACTTTCCTTGATTTCCCTCAGTAAATTGATTTCCAGACACCCTTTTCAGAGTTCTTCAATTCCCAAATCTTTATTTCCATCAAAACCTCTTCGAATTTTCTCAAATCAATCCTATTTAAACCCCAAGAAAAGTCACCACTTTTTTTTTCAGACAACAACCTTAGACTCTAAGAATAGACCCAACAACGTTCAGCACGCGGTCGGATGGGATGGGATGGTTCGAAACGAATTGTGGTAGAATTTCGCAGCTAGTTGCAAATGGAGCAGTTTACAGAATAAATTCATATTGCTTCTTTGATCATTTTGATGTTGATTATGGCATCTCAATTTATGTATCATATAATAATAACATAACTCATTAAATCTACAATAACTAGGATATGAGCGGGGATTGCTTGATAGGAGACACATTTAACTTTTGATAATAAATGCACAAAGTGGCTACTCCTATAATACTAATGAAACATATGGATTAAATATTGATATAACCTTTGACAATGAATGCACAAAGTTGCTCTATAGCGTTACATAATACCATTGAAACAAGTAGTCTCTATACCGTCACGTTTGCTATGAAAGCATGCCCGCCAAAATGTATTAAAAAAAACTGACTCAAGAAACATTTTGATTTATATGCACATTATCGTACTTCTTTCGTTCAACATCCAGAATATTCGTGTGCACCAAATCTCAATTTATGTACTACCTAGCCAAATATTATTAGGCATTGAAGTGTACAAGTTTACCCCTGCTGTTGAACTTGTGTAGCTTGTTCAATGCTTAATGAAAGCATAAAATTAGAATTGATTGATGACTCTCTTAATGCACTCAATATATAACCGTACTCAGAAACCTGAATTTTTGGACCGTTGAATTTTTTTATTCAACAGCTCAGAACAGCCAAAAGTGTTCCTTATGTATTATAAAAAAACGTGTTATACACCATAACCGTACTCAGAAACCTGAGGGGGGGTCATGGGGAAGTAGGGATGGTACCCCATTTCTAGTGTTTCCTTCTGAACTACAATACATGGCCTACACATATCCATTTTATGTCTGAAGAGTTACTTTCTGTTTCTTTTCAACTTTTTTCATTTGCAAAAATATTTTGTACTTGTTGCAGAAACTTGAGTTCATGAATCAGTTGAAAAGTATTAGCAGTTGCATGTGACTTTGAATTCAGAGGTCTTTTGTATTTTGTCATTCTCATTTCTTTGCCATGATGGTACAGACATTGGAACAGTATTAGAAGTATAGATTTGGATTTTATCCCAGAAAATAAAGCATTGGGGGGGTGGTAATGTAGTGTTGCTGCTGAATTCAACTCAAGTGAAACCCCATATCCTTCAGCTGTTTTTTTTGTCAAGATTCGATTCGTTTCCTCTTTGAACAGACTGGCAACATGTATGAGTGAAAGAGTAAATCATTGAATCCGTTGGGGCAGTGGGTAAACAAACTGCTAATACTGCTTGCGGCATCATGTTAAAGAAGCTCCGAGTCCAGCATTCTTTCAACTAATATAGTTCATTGAAAATTTGAAATTATCTTCCATTCGTCTAGAATTGAACATCTACTTTCTGTACATTGGCATTCTCGAGTTAAAAACGCGAAAAGAGAATTAGCTTAGAGTTGAGGACTGTTTAATTAGAGGCTGTGAAGTTTTGCCCCATACCTCAGGTTGACACTTAACTTCCATGAGAAGTGCCACAACTTCCTTCATTGTTGGCCTTTCAGTTGGTGATGAGTTTACACAAAACATAGCAATCCCAAGTGTTTGTATCATTTCTTGCACCATTTGATCAGGTAAGCCTTGAAGCTTTGAATCAAGTATTGTTAGTACTGGTTCAAAGCTTCCCATCTTCTTCTTCCCCCACTCAACAATGTGCATACCATCACCAACCTGAGGCTCTATCGCGCTACGACCACTTAATATCTCTAGCAAAACAACCCCGTAACTGTAAACGTCGCTCTTTTCTGTTATGTTCGCTGTATATCCATACTCTGCAGTGAAAAAACATGGGAACTCTGTTAAAAATTTATGGAATGTGACAAAAATTGCAATTTCGGTGGATCCTCTTAGCTTAGTATATATAGTAAAATAAATACATAAGCTAAGCAACAGTCTTGAGCACAAACATACATATACATTTTTATTTTTGATTGATACATGGGGGGGCAAGAGATGTGAATCGAACCCAGGATCTATCGTCTGGCCTTATTGCCAGACGACAGACAATGCACTCTTTATCACAAACAACGTATTGTCGTCTTGAATTGAACGTTTCTACATACTGATCTACCTCCTTATCACAAACATGCATATACATTGTTCATAGTTGATTGTTAAATTTTCTAAAAATCTTGATATGTAATTCATTAATACTAATGGGGAAGCAATTAAAAGAAGATATATTACAAATTGACAGACGAATAAAAATGGTAGAGACTTGCCTGGTGCGATATATCCGTAAGAACCTGCTATTCTGGACATTGCCTGCTGGGTAATTTGGAGAATTCATGAGCTTTGCAAGTCCAAAATCAGCCAAATAAGCCTCATACTTGGAATCAAGGAGTATGTTATTGCATTTGACATCTCTATGAAGAATCGCCGGGACACAATCATGATGAAGATAAGCAAGACCTTGAGCTGATCCTATCGCGATTTTATATCTGGTTTCCCAATCCAAGTTCCTGTTAGTCAACAAGAGCTTCTGGAGATTACCATTTGAAATGTAGTTATACAGAAGGAGCTTTAACACTCTTATTCGAGCAGTAACCGAGGAGCTTAACAATATTTCGATGCCTAATGTGTCCAAGGATTTGAATTTCTGCAGCAAAAGAGTCTATTGGATCTTCTTCTTTCTTCATCTTCCAAAGCTTCTTCACCGCGATTATCTCACCATTAGGCATCTTCGCCTTGTAAACGACCCCGGAACAGCCTTTTCCGAGAATGTTTTCATCTTTCAAGCAATTCAAGATGTTGTCAATAGTAAAACTCAGCTTCTGAAATGGGATAAAAGTCCAAGGATAAGAAAAATCTTCTTGCACCGATGAAGACATAATCGCAGAGGATTTTCTCGTCACGTACTTGCTATTTCTCGTAACAAGAATCCAAGTAGCTATGAGTACCATGCTAATAGCAGTCAGAACAAAAGCTACTAAAGCTATTGTTTTAGCAGGCTTCAATCTGTCCCTTCCATTTAGGCGCGATGAACAAGTGGAACCATAAACAGACTCATAAAGGTTTCGATTCTCAAGGAAAGAATTTGAAGTTAATGTTCTGAAAAATGGAGAAACCGGGACAGGACCCGAGAAGTTGTTATATGACACATTCAGAGAAGTAAGACTAGTTAGGAGACCGAGAATGGAAATCTTTCCAAAAAGCGTGTTGTGGGAAAGATCAAGTGATTGCAACTGTATCAAACTGGAGATGGTTTCGGGTAATTCACCAGTAAAACGATTCGAGCTCAAGTCCAAACTGATTGTTAAGGTTGTTATGTATCCAATCTCAGGTGGGATTGGACCAAAAAGACTATTGAAGCTCAAATCAAGAAGAGTTAGTTTCTGCAAACTCTTGAATGACTTTGGGATTGGACCAGTTAGCAAATTGTTATTCAGGATAAGTTTATTCAGGTAACTCAGATTACCAAAACTACCCGGGATTTCGCCCAAGAAGCTGTTTCTGCTAAGATCAAGTTGCTCCAAATTCACAAGCTCCCCTAACTGAGGCGGGATTTCGCCCGTGAGGTAATTGTTATGAACATCCAACAGCTCAAGAAGGTAAACCACCTGAGAAATGGTTCATGTATAAATCAAGAAACACAAGATTTTGCAACTGCCCAATCTCTTTAGGAATCTGACTCGAAAGCTGGTTTTCGCCTAGCCTTAGTCTCACTAAAGACTGGCACTTGGCAACACTTGTAGGCAATCCTCCGGTTAAGGAATTTCCTAATAACAACAATTTGCTCAGCTTCTTCAGATAAAAAGTCTCTTCTGGGATTTTACCTGTGAGCTTGTTTCTTGAAAGATCAAGTGCATATAGCTCAGTATTATTTCCGAAAGATGCCGGTATGGTCCCGGAAACCGAATTCCCCCACAAGAAGAAACTTTGCAAATTCTTTAAATTCCCAATAAGATGGAGAAATGAACCAAAAGAAGATGGGATTGAGCCTGAAATATTAGTGGAAGATAGATTAAGAAACTGAAGAGAAGACAAAGAAGAGAGTTGTGAAGGCAAAGAAGAAAGATTTAGAAATGCATTTGGAAGAGAAACAGAGATGACTCTGTTTTGAGATGAACAAGTGATTCTTTGCCATGAACAAGTTGAAAAAATGGGCCATTTTTCTCTAAATTTTTTATAATCAAGAAATGGTGAAAAGTGGAGAGTTTTTAGGAGGTGATGGGAAATGCTTCAAAGTTGCACCAAGTATTATTGTTGAGAAAACCATGCATGTGAAGAACAAAAAGTGGGTAATATTATCTTTTCTTACCAGTTAATCTCCGCCGTGTGTGGCAGCCGAGCAGGACTTAGATGGTGGTGGTGGTGGTGGTAGGGCGAGGTGGTAGCGGAGGGTGGTGGAAATGGAGTTGTTCTGAGGAGATTTTTTTTTGGAGGGTGACAAAATATTTGAGTCTCGAGAAGAGGAAGAAGACCAAAGGGTTGCTTTTAAATAACTATACTTAATTTTATACTTAATAACTATACTATACTTAATTGTTTAGGTTAAAAAGCGGTAAAAATCGTCTGACCTGTTCTATTTTCCGCATATCAATAAAAATTGTTATTTATTTTTTAATTAAAAATTTATAATATAATTAAAAAAATAGTGGAATGCTCTAAAGAAAAATTAACGCATAACAATTTCTTATTGATGAGATAAGAAAAATAACACATGATGGGAATAGATGATTTTTTGCAGTTAAAAAGTGCACCCCTTAAATTATTTGTGTTTTTTGTTTTTGATATTCGAACAAAAAAATCAAGTTTTGCCCTTGAACTTTCCAAACATATTAATGTTGGTCCCTCTGTCTTTTTTCACTTTTAAAGCGCGACAGACAGCTAAAAACTGGGGCATTTTAGACCAAAAAAATATGTAACTAGTGAGAATTTTTTATTTTTTAAATGTCTCTAAAATTCTCTTGATGCTGCCAGCGCCACAATTTCACTCCTAGTTTTTAGCCGTTCGTCACGATTTAACGGTGAAAATAGACAGAAGGATCAACATTGATACAACTAAAAGTTCAAGGGGTAAAATTTGACATTTTTTGTTCGAGGGTCAAAATCTAAAAACACAAATAGTTTAAAGGGCCTGAGAGATTTTTATACATTTGTTTATCCATAATCCCGTATCGAATCTTCATTCAACACAAGTTTATTCAAGTGGTAAAAATTTGGCATGTCCGTACCGAGGTCAAGTGTATAAATCTCATTGCCGACGTAAGAGCAGTGTTGGTGAGTGATTTGTAAAACCCTTATAAAGCCACCTATGATTCCAAGAACATGTCCTGATTCGTGGTGGTGATTGAATTCGAATTCTCCCAAATTTTTATTTTTATATATAAAAAAAAAGAAGTATTGAATATTCTGTTCAATTCTTACGTCTCATTCCCCATTCTTTAGAAAATACACACACCAGTGCACATGAGCATCCAAGTCAGAAACCACCGCAAAAGTGGTTGTTTGACCTAAGTTTACAAGTCGAAAAAACATATAGATATTCTATGTAAAATTTTTATATAAGATCAGTCTTAAAACTCAAAAATATAAATGAGATCAAAGTTTCATATTAACCTAGAGAAAACTCAAATTCTTCTTTTTTTTGCTTGTTTGGGTTATTCTTAGAAAAAACCTTTATTTTTTGTCAAGAGAGAGGAAAGAAAAAAAATATAGTACAAAGCTAACATTTTTCCTTTCGGTTATATTGATACATAGTTGCTTGGGAAATTATTGTATTGCAGATGTAGTAATGTGCATTCTTTTCCTATATTTATAACATTTTTTTGTGTGGAAAAGATGTTATATTAGATTTAACAGTTTATAGTAAAAGAAAGATAAAGTACAAAGAAGATAGAATTAAAGTACTGAAAGTAAACTGCATTATAGCCGATTTAAAAGTTTAATCCTAGGGAAACATTTCCCTTGTGTTGATGTCATACTTCATGAGCAAAGTCCGGGATCATTCCAGGTAAGGGAACTTGTATATGTTTAGCAAGACGTCAGCCACTTGATTGACTTCCCTGTATACGTGTACTAACCTGCATGTCTCAAGCTGTGAGAAAAGGGATCTGCAGTCATGAACAATAATAGCATATGTAATATTTGTGTTTTCTTTCTCGTTAAACAAGTCTAGAATGAAAGTGGAATCAAGGTTAATTTCCAAGTTGAGGAAATGGTGCTCGATGGCCAGTTGTAGACCGGACCTCAACGCTAGAAGTTCAACTTCGTTGTTTGTAGTGCGATTAAGGTGGTGACTAAACCCTAAAATTTAATTTCACATTGATTTTGAATTACCTCACTCGCTACTCTAAAACCATGTTTTAAAAGGTAAGAACCATCCGTATTGAGTTTGAGGGTTGTAGGTCTTGGAGGATGCCATTTAATGTTCCATCTAACAAGCGAAAGGTGAAACAGATTATTTGCGTAGACGTATTTTAAACTTTGCAACAATATTGTGGCAAGAGAAGATAGGGCGATTTTTCTTAAAGGTGCAATTATTACGTGTAAGCCATATGTGCCAACATGCAAAGGTGAATGTAATTTTCCGTGTAATATACTGGTGATGACATAAGTAGAGAAATTAATCTTTAGCCAAGTCTGAAAGGAGACGTTGGAGAAGAGAAGACTTTTAATGTTGAAGTTGAGAAGTTTGGACACATGGAATCAAAATTGCCTGCCATGCAGATTGCCCTTTTATTGCCCCTCCAAGAATTTTATCAGTTTCGCCCCCAGATTTGCACCACTAGATTTCGACTCCTGCGTCCGGCTATGGCCATGAGTACATTTTCTAAGGATGTGTTCTGCATTTTTCAGATCACACTGACACGTAGGGCAAAAACCTTATTGAAGGATCTTACGGGTGGAGAGCAGGACCATATGAGAGATCCGGTCATAAAGACATAGCCAAAGGAAAATTTTAATTTTTGGTAGAGTATAGGTCTTCCAAATCCAAGAAAAATGAGGATTGTCTGTTTGTGTAGGTTCAGAAATGAGTGATTGGTAGGCAGAATGGACCGAGAACAGGCCCGGCTATCTGCATGTCCAAAGTGACACGTGGAAGCGGGCCTCTCATTTTCAGGAATCCTAAAATTTTTAAAAATCACTCAATATTTATGTTAATTTGATTCGAGTATGAGCACCAGATGCGGATACATATTTAAGTGTCATGTATTTATACCTTTAAAAATAATGGTACGATTACACTTCTTAAAATTCGGATATGAGTACATCGATACAGAAATAATTAGGGGCATAATTATGATTGTTCGCACTCTTAAAATTTAGGTTTATAATTATGTTTTGACACTTTTTGTACGCTCCCTTCGGCCCTTCTTCAAAGCAGGCAAAAGACGAGAAACCCTCTAGTTCAGAAGGAACTGCATTGCTAATATTGATCCCAAAAAAAGGACGGTAGGTACAATTAGGCCGTGAACATCCAACCATCGTACTGTAAAAATTGGATAGGTGAAGAGCCCGGGCTTTTTCCCTTTCTCATGCCCCTGTGATGTTTTTGAGAATCTCTCCCTTTAGTTGTGTAACAAGACGATCCACACGATCACGAGTCCGCTCCCGTCAATCCTCTTCTACGGCAGCCTACGCCGAGAATTGGCCATGCAGAGTTAAGGTACCAGGTTGGAATGTCCTCAGGTGAGGAACTTTGGGGAAATGGGATGGAGGTGACGAACAAGGCTACATTTATTACATAAGCGCGATTAAATGAAATCTTTTTTTTATTATTAGTATGAGAAGATGCAAAATAATAACAATTATATATGTATGTTCTTACTAATATAGAAATCCTATATTACTCTCAAGAAAAATTAATATAGCTAGCATAACACTTACTATTTGAAAATTTTTTTGTTACACACTTTTAGTTATATATAGTTTTTTTTTTTTTTTTTAACCTCACCAGAGGAGGAGGAGAAGCCTCACCAGCAAGAGTAGTAGTTATAACCTCACCAGAGGAGGAGATATTATTGCCCCATGAAAAGGAGATACAGGAATCGAACACTGGACCTATGGCCCAAGGGAGAATAGCCTTACCACTCGACTATTTGATTCCTTGTATATAGTTTTTTTTTTTTAAGAACGAAGGAATCATTACATCCAATAATTCTTCTTATTCATAAAATAAATCGCACCATTTGCTGACTGTATCCAAAAAATTAAATTATGTAAATCTTTTAAATTACATAAGATATGTACAAAAATCATAATGACTTAGTACGAATCAGGAAAAACCCTAAAACTCTCTCTAGAGTTTTTTCTCTCCGCCGCCGCTGCAGCGCGTCTCGCTGTTTGATGATGAGCTCTCTCATCTATCGAACTCTTTCTCCCCTGACATCACTAATGGTGAACGAAGTGCGTAACACCTGTACCAATCACTTACTCTTTGCACGAGTGCTTAACGGAGCATTGGAGCCGGATATGCAAAAGACTCCTCTTTTTGGAGTAGTTGATGTAAGGGTAATCTTATTTTTGGATTGGTTGTCCCAGATGGGTTTGTATGTTAAACAAAGCATGGTTGTTGGAAAGGGCGACGAACTGCTGTCGTCGGCGTCGGGAAGCGTCCGACGAAGCAATGGCATGAAGGGTGAGGATACGTTGGGGACAGGCAAAAAATGGGGGGGGGCGAAGTTTTGGTGAGATTGTGTGGCTATTGATAGGGGTAATTGGATCTGGTTGGCCTGTTTGGATGCCTGAAATGGAGAGGATAAAGGGGGTTGCTGGTTGTGGATTTTCGGTGGGTGAACTAGGGGCTGTAGTGACGGATGAGGCGGGACGGGTTACAGAGGAGACTAGGCTGGGTTGGGTCGAAGAGAAGGGTGGGCTGGGTCGGGTTGCAGATGAGAGGTGGGTCAATGTCGGGATGGACCAGGTGGGCTGGGCTATAAATGGGATGATAGATTGTGGCTGGGTTTTAATTGTGTTTGGGCTGAGATATGCTGGTTCACGCCTAAGGCTAACTGCGCCTTTTTCTGGGCTTTACCGAGATTCTTTTTTGCAGGCTAGTCCAAATTCTGGCATAATATATTCTGGGCTGCTTAATTTTATTATGCAGTCTAAAAATATTTATTTTCACACTCTGTTAATTGGAAGTGTATGCCTATACAGGATGACGCTATTTTTCCTGATGACTTATTCACTTTTGTTCACTTATTTTCACTCGCTAATGTATTTCAAATGGGGGGCTCCTGGCGCTAACCAGGGTAAGGTGGAGGCCGCAAGTCGGCCCCGCCAAAATCCATGAGTCGCCTGTTCGTGAATTGCTTAGGCCTTAGCAAATCCTGGGTAATTCAATGTCGAGTGCGCCTGAAAATGGTGCAGAACTTTAGTAGTAATGTCTTTTTCATAATAAAGCCTTTTATCGGCTTCATGATTAATATCATGATAGTGTTAGGATTTTTTCCATGTTTTAAGTTATGTTTTATTTCAAGTTTTTTTATAAGCAATCGATATGGGCGACCGTCTCCAACTTGGAAAAGCATCCATCAAGATAGAGTTTTATTGCAACATGGCTTCGAATGGAGGATCGTGAGCGGACATTTTGTTCGTATCTGACGTGGTCGCTGGCCAACTACTCTACGCAGTTTTCAGCTGATCTCCCCTCCTATTTTTACGCGTTTTGAAAGTTTGCAAACAAGAATTCTGGAAGTTGTGGAAGGCCTCTGGTTTGTGCGTGACCTCGGTTTTGCTATTGCTTTTTAAATAGTAGTGTTTGCTTATACGGTCATAGAATTTTGTACTATAGGGCCCTTATTCTCTAGATTTTTCTATGACCGCGAGTCTTGTAATGTTCTGGTTCATTGGTTAACTGGAATTTTTCTAAGGCTTAATGCCTCATTTCAAAGGGTAGGGGATCCATTGGAATTCCACCTCCCTCATGTAGTTCCTAATATCTATTAATGATATTATTTTCTCCTTAAAAAAAACAAAAAGATATGTACAAAATCTTTTTACATTTTCCTAATGTATGAAGTGATTATTTTTCATTTTATTTTTTAAGTGAAATTGCTTTATACGCCCATGGTCTCGTAGATTGTTGATTTCTAAGGAAGGAGTTGGAACTGAGCTTGCTACTGTTGTTCAAGGATTTTGGAGAAGATGTTGCGAAGAATTTTATTATGTATTTATTTTGTCCACTGTTAGTAGTGTTTACCTAGTACTTTTATCTGCTATCATGGTGGTCTCCACCATTATATAACTTTTATTTTTTTATATTTTCTTTTTATCTTTTGATTGCAATGACTTTGATTATTTTATGATTAATGGATAATTTCTTATTTAGCAAAAGTCAAATGAACAAAAATCAAGTTACAGTTCTCAAGAACTATTAAATGTTATAGGAATCGGATGGCCAAGTGAGTAAGGTTTTTTTCACTTGGGGCTTATGTCCCAAGTTCGATTCCTATATCTCCTTTCTTAGGGCAATAATATTCTCCCTTCTTAGGACAAGTCCTCCTCCTCTAGTGAGGCAATACCCTCCCCAGGTATGGGGTGCGCTACAATATCCCTTTTTAAGGTACTCTCGCTACTCTACCCTTCAGGGTTCCGCCCTTGGGAGTTAAAAAAAAAGAACTGTTAAATGTTTGGAACACTCTTTTTATAATGTAAAATCTAACCTGGGAGAATGGTTTACAAGTCATTTCCTATTATCAGTAAAAAAAAAAAAATAATTATTCGTCGCACATCATATTAGTAATCTTGTATTGTAAAAAATATTTTATTTTTGAAGAAGTATTTAAAAAATTAACAGTGAAAACAAGTTTATAAACATTTTAGCATATGCCAAAATTTTGAAAATTTTAATTTAAAAAATATCTAGTAAACTTTTTAGCTGATGCTGGATACTGGATAGGACCAAAGATTTCAGTCCATATCGGGGAGGTGTTCGACAAAAAAAACATTAGAAAAAAGTAAGGACTGAGATACAAATATACTAGTGTATAGCACTCCGGCTCCTATGCGGAACGGAAAAAATTTCGTACACGTCACGAATCAATCTAGGTCGTCGGATGATAGTTTTGAACGGTCCAGATTTGGAGAGAAATTTTTTTATTTTTTTTATTTTTTAAATCCAGTCGTAACTTTTCTCTCTCTAAATCTGGGCCGTTAAAACTATCATCCGATGGCCCAAATTGTCCCGCACGGTGCGAAATTTTCCCTCTTCCTTCTGCATAGGAGCCGGACTGAGTGTATAGATAATGGGAGTTGGCAGAGTGTCTAGGGAAGTGTTCCGCCAACACGCTGAATATAAAAATTCAGTATATACTGAATATTTTTTTATCGTCAAATTAAAAAGTCCAATTTTTTGGAATGGACATTTATTTTAATTTTGTAACGAAGGTTAGGTAAAGCATGTGTTAAATGTCTTAAGACAAATATTCATCAGAACAAAACATATTGCATAATATGTAATAGATGTATAAAAATTTATACTTATAAAAAAAAAAAAAAATTGGTATATATTAATACTTTTTTGTTCTAAATTACACTAGTAACCTATGGAAGAAAAGAGACTTTTTTTTTTTTTTTTTGCTAAGTAAATAGTTAACCATTTAATGGATCCAAAACAGGATCAAAGTTACAAAAAGTGCCTCCCCTATCACAAAGTACAGAAGGTGGAATAGCAGAAGGTTCTATGTAGCCTATAGTAGCATTAGCCTTTACCCATTGAACTAGATTATGAGCTTGGAAGTTTACCAACCTATTCACATAATCAACATTCCAATATCTATCTCTAGCCAGAAGAGCCATACCCGATTTAATAAAATCTATGCCTGTCCAATGTAAATCAGAATAGGTGCCTTTTAAACATTTAATAACATTTAAGCAATCCCCTTCAAAAATAACCTTTTGTACTTGAAGGGATTTCAGCTTTTCCATTGCTATTAGGACCGCATGGGCTTCTGCTTCAAAAGGCGATCTCGCCTGGAACCTTTGAATCCACATTCCCCTATTCTCACCATTCGCATCTCTGATAATGAAGGAACTAACTGCCTGCTCATCGCTGACAAAACCGACATCAAAATTAACTTTAAAGAAATTTTTTGGTGGGAGCTTCCAAGACGTAATCCTTTGATCAACTTTTTTTTTCATTGATCTACCAATAGCAGCTTCCTAATAGTTGATAGCTTTAATCTCAGTTTGCTTCAGTACATCCTCCATCTTTTTCATTAATTTCCCATGAAGCACTTCATTCCTATTAATCCATATCTGTTCCAAAGCAACTGCAAAGAAATTAAAAAATCTAGTTCTACAATTTAATGGAATAGGAAAATTATCTGAGGGAGAAGTAACTTCCCTTATCCACCTTGAGATGCTCCAATCCTGGAACATATTCAAATTTAGCTTCCACTTAGAAGACATCCACAAAGATTTAGTAAAATGACATGTAATAAACAGATGCTCCAAAGTTTCTTCTTCCCTATGGTATAATAAACAAATATCATCTTGAATTTGGAAACAAAATTTCAGTCTAGCTCTAATAGGAATCGCGTTACTTAATATCTTCCAAATAAAGTGCTTATGTCTATTATGCAAGTTAGAATTCCACAACCTGTTCCAATGCTTCCTATTAATAAGAGAAGCGCCCAAAAACCTCTCATGGTTAACTGTCCTATACGCAGACTTGACAGTGAATTGCCCTGTCGAAGAGGGCAACCATACCAGAGAATCATGTTCCCCCGAAGGAATAATTTTTTGAATGGCAAGAGCAGTGGTACTATCAAAAGATTGATCAATCAATTCTTTATTCCAGCCATCATGATCATTGTTCATAAGGTCAGTGACTAACAAACAAGAACCAAGCTACCTTTGGTCACTAGGCATCCTGTAACCATCTAAGTAAGGGATCCAAGGATCCTCCCAAATCCGAGAATTGGAATTTCTGCCCACTTTAATACAAGTGCCTTTCCTAAGGGTATCAACAGTTTTAACTATACCAGACCAAACCCAAGAAGAGTTATAAACAGACATATTCAAATTAAGCATGCTCCCCTCTTTAAGTACTTAGATTGTAACAGCTTGACCCAAGTCTTCTCAGAGTTATTCATGATAGCCCAACCTAGTTTAGCAACACAGGCCCTATTCATATCAGCAGTTTTTCTAAAACCCAGACCCCCAGCCAACTTAGGAGTACAAAGAGAATCCCAAGACTTGAGATACAAATGTCTACCAGAGTTTTCCTTAAAACCCCACCAAAAATCTCTATTTAAACTATCTAACTTATTACAAAGAGAAACAGGAAAAATATGGTTCTGCATAATATGAATGGGAATAGAGTGAGCAACAGATTTAATTAAGATGGTTCTACCTGCCTGTGAGAGAGCTGAAACTTTCCAACTAGCAAGTTTTCTCCTTAATTTCTCAATAACAGGAAAAAAAAGCTTTTTTCTTGGAATTACCCTTACAAAATGGACTGCCCAAGTAAGAACTGGTATGGTCACATTCAACCATGCCCAATATAGTGCTTACCTCTTCCTTGACCAAAGCACCAACATTCTTGCTGTAATGAACCATAGATTTCTCAAAATTGATGGTTTGGCTAGACCAATTGCAAAACAGATTAATGCAATCCATCACTTCATCCGACTCCTCCAAATTTGCCCTACAGAAGATAGTCAAGTCATCCGCAAACATTAAATGGGAAATACTGGGAGAAGTCCTACTAACCTTAATACCATGGATTCTATCTTGAGCTTCCATCTGTGATAACATTCTAGACAGTAGATCAAACACCAAAGTAAACAAAGCAGGGGATATGGGATCCCCTGTCGAAGACCCCTAGAAGGCTTAAAGAATCCATAAGGAGAACCATTGATCAAGATGGAAAAAGAAGAGGTGGAAATACATTGATAAATCAGGTTAACAAAAACCTCACAAAAACCATGCTTTCTTAAGATATGAACAAGAAGAGACCACTCAACCTTATCATAGGCTTTAGACATATCCACTGTAATACCCATAAGGCCTAATTTACCTTTCTTGCCATTCATGTGATGCATCAGTTCATGCGAAATGATAATATTGTCACTCATACCTCTACCAGGAATGAAGGCAGACTGAGAGGGGGAGATAATCACATCTAAAAGAGGCCTAAGTCTAACAGCCAAAATCTTAGTAATAACTTTATAAGAAATGTTGCAAAGAGATATAGGCCTAAAATGATCAATTTTAAAAGCATTCACATTCTTAGGAATCAAAGAAATGAAAGTATTATTAAAAGATTTCAGCATATGACCATGAACAAAAAAATATTTAACAGCCTCATACAAAGTGAACCCAACAATATGCCAATAACTCTTAAAAAAACAAGGAGTCGTCCCATCAGGGCCAGGACTCTTACCAGATTTCATGTCAAACACAATAGTTTTAACCTCCTCCAATGTAGGAATCTCACACAAAAGCTTGTTTGTCTCCTCAGAAATAGAATGCTGGATCAGTTCCTGCAAATCATCTGGATAACAGGGGTTAGTAGATTCAAACAGATTAGTAAAAGAGTTCAGGAAACACTCACCAATGTCTTCTCTATCAGAAAGCCAGTTATCAGAAGGGGATAAAAGGAAGTCAATAGTATTATGCCTTCTATGAATAATAGTAGATAAATGAAAAAAATGGGTATTAGCATCACCCTCTTCCAACCACAAAGCTTTGGCTTTGTTCCACCAAAGAAGTTGTTCCCTCTTAAGGACTTCATCAAGCTCCCTCTGAATACTTTTTTCCTTAGCAATATTTAAAACAGATTGAGGTAGATTCTGATGAATTTCAATTTCCTTTTTCAAATTATGGATAACAGATTGAACATGACCAAAGGCTGACTTATTCCAGCTTTTGAGAGCTGTTTTAGCACTAATGACCTTAGAACTCCACTGAAAAAGAGGAGATCCCACAACAGGAATAGACCAAGCTTGGTTAACCACAGAGAAAGAAGATGGATCACGAATCCACATAGATTCAAACCTAAAAGGTTTAGGATGTAGTGCTCTAATAGGAAGAGTATCCAGAGAGATAGGAGAATGATCAGAACCAAAAGCAACCAGATGATTAATAGAAGCTTGGGGGAAAAGGATTTTCCATGAAGCATTTACCAGACCCCTGTCCAACCTAATTCTAATATTATCATCACCACCATGCTTGTTATTCCAAGTAAAAGGAGCCCCAGAAAAACCCATATCAATCAAATTACAATTATCTACAAAATCATTGAAAGGACGCTGCTGATACTCATTAAAAGGAAGGCCCCCATTTTTATCAAAAGAACTAGAAAAACTGTTAAGATCACCCAAAACCACCCAAGGTCCCAAAACATTCTGAGAAAAAACAGTCATACTATCCCAAAAAACCCTTTTCTGAGCATCAACACACGGGCCATACACCCCAGTTAGTTGCCACGGCTAAGACGGCGGATGAGAATAAACAACACAGTTAATATATCTATCACAAAAAGCATTCACCACCAAATCAATATTATTCTTCCAACACAAAACTAATCCCCCTAAAAAACCCCACCGAGGGAACAAAATGAAACCTCGAAAAACCCACAGAGCGTAAAGTAGTAGCAATCCTATCAGAAGATGAAATACGAAGATCTGAGAGGAACATTATAGACAGATTATTTGAATTCACATACCCTCTCAGAGCCCTAACTACCTTTGGACCAGCAAGTCCTTGGCAGTTCCAAGCAAATATTTTCATGGCGAAATTGGGGGCGTGATAAGGCTCGCCTCCTCAGCCACACTTGAAACCAATAAAGAACTACCAGCAACATGGGAAAATCGAGACTTACCTCACAAGAGGACATCTCTTAACATCCACAATGATCTTTAAAATCCTCTGTAGGTAATTGCACAAAGCTTCTAGACCTTTCTCCAACAATTATGTCACCCAGGTCGTCTAGCTCAGTAATCTGGACCCCATTAGTACTCCCAAAATTATCTTTTTCTGAATAGCAAGAAACTCCAGTCATACTGTCTTGTACATGGAAAACCCGTCTCCTAGCCCGTCTCAACTTCAATCCTTCCTCTTCCATTCCCTCTTCGTTCCCCTGAGAAAAATTACTGAAATTAATAGGATGAAGAGGAGTAAAGGGAGTGATTTGATTTAGCAATTGCAGCTGGGATAATGAAGTTTCTATAATAGTAATAGCATCCAAATCGGGATTAGGGCAGGAAGAACGAAATTGGGGATTTTGGTTTTTTAATTTTTTATTTTGGTTTGGAAGAGAAAATAGTGTTCTTTTATTTTTTGAGTTGCTGGGTTCATCCGAATTTTGGTGGTTTTGGTGGGCATTAGAATCCAAAATAGTTTGACTAAACCAAGCATCTCCCACATCATGACACATGGAAAAATTTGGAAGAACATTTTGGTTTGGGTTTTGAGTATTGCAGGTGATGTTAGGTGAAGGACTTTGAATGGATTTATTTTCCAATTTCTTTTGGATTCTAGAAGGCCCAATATTTATTTGGCTAATGGGTTGGGTTTTACTCGTGTGCTGGGCTAAATTGGTTAGCTTGGTTGAAGTTTTAATTGTGGGCTCGTTTACTTGGGTAGAAGGTTTAATTATGGGCTAGGTTATCTGGGTTGGGTTTTGGGTAAGGAGAGGATTTTTTAATGGGCTACCAAAGCAGGGAATCAAGCTAAGCCCATGTTGCTATTAATAGGCTCAATACTATAGCCCACAATTTCCCCTTCACAAATATCTGCTCCGACTCCGCAGCCTATAGTACCAACTGCCATCACATCACGTGACGGCTGACCAAGAGATGACACTCTATCATCCCACCTGCTCTTCTCCACCTCCTCATCTCTTACCGGAACAAAACTACCGGACGCCACCATCCACTGCCCATAAGCCATTCTTGGATCTAACGGTCTAGGCACAAAATCATTCCTAGCTCTGCAGCCCGTCTCAGTATGTCCCAGAACCCCACACTCAAAACAGAAATCAGCAAGTCTTTCATACTTGAAGGCTGCCCAGATAAGTTCATCTATGTTTCTTTCAAAAAAACAACCGGAAGAAAGAGGGCAGTCCACTTTAATTTCTACCTTAATTCGAATGTACTCCTTCCATTTGGAATTCAAACTGTTATCTTTCCCACAAAACTTGCCGATGAATGAACCAATAATTTTCGCATTTTGCTGAGTCATCCTATTAGGTGGAAGCCCATGTATTTGAACCCATAAGTAGATTGTTGTAAGATCCAAGTCTTCCAGAGAACAATACAGAGAACAATCAAGAAGACATAAAAACAAAGGATTGACCAAGCACAAACTAAAAGAAAAATAAAAAATAAATACCACACAGAATTACCTCAACCTAATTATAAATGATAAGGAATTAAAATCCCCAAAGAGGTCTGATGGAAACCAAAGGAAAAACTCCCATAGAAGAGAAAGAGAGCCCCACATCTAGAGAGAGAAAATAGAGAAAGGGCGGATTTTTGCTACCTCCCGATAATATGTTGGAAGAAAAGAAACTTTGATCATATAAGAGTGAGGCTTCTTAGGAGATTGTGAAAGGCAAAGGAGTGATTAATTAACCAAATAATTCAAGTTCCTTTGCTTAACATTATTTAAATTCTAATTACTTGAAATAAGTATGGTCTCCTCTATAAAGATTTTTTTTTGATGAATAAGAAATTTTTCATTAATCACAATGTAGCCGAGACCATTACAATCAAAGAAAAATCTGAAATTACAAGAAAATAAAAGTTATGCAATGATTTAAAAAAACTATGATAACAGACAAAAGCCACAACCAAGAAAACTTGGGTGGTTAAGAGATACTAAATTAAAAACTACTAAGATAAACAAATACATAATCTTATTCTTCGCAGCATCTCCATCGCAATCCTTGAAGTTGAACCACAGATGCAGGAGAAAATCAATTTCAACTTCTTCCTTAGAGATCGACAATTTATAGGACCATGGACATATCAACCGTTCTACAAATTGCCTCGGGAAGATGTAGAAAGTTGATAAATGACTCAAATCAAGTCCGGGTTGAAAGATTTCTCCTAGGGATTGAGCTAACAAGTCTAGATCTGTGAAGATCTGAGACAGATGTAACTTCTATGTCTTAAATCTTGAAGAAAAAAAAACACTTTGAAAGAACTATCATATGATTTGTGCTACAAAATAGATATATAAAAACTAAACAAAAATAGATAACTGGCCAATATTTGATCATTGACCGAAGTTAAATCTGGCCAGAGGCAGAGAAGAAAAATGGAGCAGCAGGAAAGCCAAGGAGGGGAGAGAGAGAGAAGGCAGAATGATTGGAAAAAAAAATTCAAGAAAGGACTTGAAGGATGGCGTGAATACAGAGGTAATTTAATTGGAGCATATGCTTCTTCTTTGGAAAATTCTGATATAGACCTGGCCTTCCACTTGGTCCAGAATTAACCACATCACCTCTTTTAATTAAAAAAAAATCTCATAAGGCCCCACCTGTTTTTATTATTTTAATCAAAACTGTGATGTGGCTGAATGTAAACCAAGTGGTAGGCCAGGTTCATATTAGAATTATTCTTCTTTGGAGGTAAAGTTAGAAAAATAAAATATTTTTTATTGTTGTGGTAAAAAAAAAAAAGAGTAGTTTTATCTTGATAGGTGATTAAATTTAAAAATTACATTTAATCAATGAATACAGTACACGTAGGAAAGATAATTGATTTTTTGGCACTTTTATCCTCTCTTTTTTGGAAATAAAAGTACTGGAATATCATTAATCAGAATCGAGGGTTACATATGGTAGGAGAAAACGCGGAGGCTCTCCAAACCATTGAGAGGAGGTCTTAAACCTCATTGCGTGATTTGCTAATCTATCAGCAGCAATATTACAAGATCTGTGCACAAAAGATAAATTAGCTATGCTAGGCCCTAAACAATTACGTATCTGGCTAACCATATGTCCTAACGAAGACAAATCCTCTTCTACCTGGTGGACCTGATGAACTAGAGCTTGACAGTCACTTTCGATGAGCAGTGGTTGATATCCTTTATTCATAGAAAATCGAAATCCCTCAAGCAGTGCCTTTGCTTCAGCATATTCAGGGCTGGGCGAATTTGGGGCGATTGTTGCAGCTCCTGCGACAAATGATCCTGTATGATCCCTGATGACGAAGCCCGTGCCTCCATAGTTCTCATACCAGGCTCCATCAACATTAAGTTTAAAGAAACCTTCTTGGGGAGCCTGCCAGCTATAATTAGGCTTTTCCTTAGGCCTTTCGGGGATTTCTTCCGTAGTATCTGGTGAAAACATTTTTGCCTTTCCCTTCAGGATATATCGTATATGGTCAGCATTGGGCAAGGATCGGCCATTTCCATGTAAACCTAAAGATAAAGCGAATATGCTACTATATTCAGCAGCATAGATGAGGGCAAGATTGGCAATTTCCTCTTTCCTTCAAAAACAGCTTTATTACGATTACACCATATTTGCCATGCAGTGTATGCAAAGGGAGTAGAAACCTCTTCTCTAGCTTTGAGGATAGGCAGGAGACAAAAAGGGAAAACATCCCTCTTGAGTCTTGAGTATTGCCTGAATGTCGAAAGTAGTATTGTTCCATACATCTAGAGCTGATGGGCATAGGAAGAGAGCATGTGCTGCAGTTGCAATAGTCTTATGACAGATAGGACATTGTGATTTTACTGATTTAATCCGCTTTGAGAGATTTTGGAAAGTTGGCAGAATTTGTTGAAAGATCTTCCATATAAAGCTTTGTATTTTCGGGGGAATAGCCAACTTCCAAATATTTTTCCAGGAATCGACAGCGTTGTTCGATGATGTCGAAGGCTGTTCATTTTTGCCAGTTTGGATATCCATTTGAAGGTGATATCCGAATTTGACGGAGTACAATCCATTTTTAGAAAAACCCCAAACAAGGCGATCTGGTGGCCATGCATCGCATAGTGGAATCTTAAGTATTTCCCCAATCTCATATGAGGAGAAATTTTTTCTCAAAAGTTCAATGTTCCAGACACCTCTTTGATGGTCAATAAGTCTGGAAACTGCCATATACTTTTGCCGTAGTTCTAGGTCAGGAGGTTTTGACAGCTTGAAAGAATTCGGGGTGTTTAACCATTTATTCCTCCATATTTAACCCTTGAACCGTCACCTATTCTCCATTTCAATCCGGCCTTGAGTAATTCTCTTCCTTTTAAGATTTCTTGTCAGACTAAAGAGGTTCGTCCTTTTAGTTGGACAGATAGGAGTCGTTCACTTTTATCCTTGTTATTTGATTTTAATAGCATTTATTCTAAGCTTTTATATTAAGATAAAATCACTTGAAAAAAAAGCCTGTGCACATAACTTTTGTCATTCTTGTGACAAAGATATGGCAGATTTTATCCAGAACCTGCAGGTACATGAACTAATTCTATTATTTGTGCATTCCTTATAAAGAGCCCCATCTATATTCAGTAGATATAGATACACAAGAATAATTATTGGAACTATTTCCTTGCTTGTTTGTAGGTCAACAGAGAACCAAAGAATGCTGTAAGAAACTCCAAGAAAAGATCGATGAAATGGACAAAGACAACAATGGGGATTCTGATAAAGAGGAAGCTGATTCTAAAGTCCCACCATCTCTGACGTTGCTCTTTTTAGCAGGTCTTCATTCTCAATCACGGACCTCAAGTTCGAGCTTCTTCTTTCATTTGCTCGGTTTGGCCCCCTAACTCTTATCCCGAAATATTTTCTCAAGTCGGATCCGGAAGAAAACTCAACCTATTATTCAGGGACGCATCAGTCTTGGAGACGGCAAAAAATCCTCTGTCCTCGTATGTGTCCCCAACCAATCACAATTCACCATGTTTATATATAATTGAAAAAAATGCTTATATAGTAAATTATGATTGGTTGGGGACAGGAATAAGGGCAGGAATGGAGATAGACGATTTTCACCCCTCGAAGAATGACAACACAAAATCCAATCAATATGAATTTCATTACCATGGAGAATTTTATTGTGATACAATGGATTTAGGTTTTCCCTTCTTGTAAATTAAGTTAACTAGTTCTTAAACTTGTTTAACACTATTCTATCACCAATAATGATTGCTTGGATATGAAAATTTGGATCAAATAAGAATCAAAGAATACAAAATATGTGTCATCATTTTATAGTTCACTTCTATTTAGATAATTAGATAATGAAAAACAATTAAAAATTAAATAAAAAATGCCACCTCACATCATTTCACACAAAACAACTAGTAGGAATCTTCTGTCTCATTTTGGTGTTCACTAATAAAAAATTGACATCTGTTTTTTTTTTTTTAATTAAAAAAATTATAACCTAATAGAAATAGTGAAATCCAAAAAGAGAAAAATGAACACGTGACAATCATCTATTCGTGAGATAGGGAATGCTATACAGAATGGGAAAATGATTTTTTTTTTTTGCAACAAACTATACATATACACATGCACTTGGTAAACTTTACTCATGTATGTATCCATTCATGTGTCTAACCCCTCACAATCACCATGTGTATATATATAATTAGAAGAAATATCCACATAACAAATTCTGAATCGTTAGGCACATGAATAATTTTCACTCCAAAGTCTCCACATAAATTTTTTTTTAAAAAAAAACTATTAAGAATCCAATAGGAAATACACTTGGCATGCACATACTGGATCCAATGAACTATAAATTGACATTTGCATGTGCTGTCCTCTCTCTCTCTCTCCATCTTCACCTCATTTCTTACATTATTTTCTTCTTCATCAATAATCATAGATTCAAGAAGCAGCTGAATTGAAGAACCCATATTCTAATTCTAGATATAAAAAAGAGAACTAATCCATCATCAACTTTCAGCTCTCAATTAAAGGTATGCTCAGTTCTATCTTCACTCTCCATAATATATACTACCTGTTCATTTGGATGCTCAGAGTTTTGGTAGGGTTCATAAAAATGTTTCTCATCCTTGAAAGAATAACCAAATTTTGTACCTTTCTGGTTTTTCTGATAATAAGGGTTTGTTTATATGTAACGAAAACTAATAAAACAAAAAATAAGATGGTTTTTTAAACAAAATATCAATATTACTCTCTTAAATAAAATTAATGGTATGCAAATTCTATTTAATCGAGTAATATTAATATTTTTTACTTCCTTAATTTTCGTTACATGTCTTACACGATGTATCTTATGGAATGAAAATAATTATTGGTGGGTTCCAGTACTTTGTCAAGTTTTTTTCTTTTCTCTTTCATCTGTTTTCTTTTTCTTTTTGTTGACTGTAACTTTATGGATGATCATCTTTGACATGGGATATTAAGGTGTGGTTAAAATCAAATGTTCCTTAATTCAGTGGGCAAGGGCCTGCCCACGATCATGAGATCGTGGGTTCGATATCCTCCTTATACATAGGGCAAGCTTTTAATTTTTTTTTCCTTTCTAATGCTATCTTCTCCTCTTGTGAGGCGCTTTTTTCTCCCCTTATGGGGCAACCGCCCATCTGGGCTTCAAAAAAAAATAAAGGTGTGGTTAAATAAAACAAATTTGTGCCTAGTTTAGAAATATTATGACAATTTTGGAATTTTTTTAAAGTTTCATCAAAATTGTTACATTTATTTTCTGGTGATTTGTCCAAGAAATCCATGTTGTAAGAAAATACAACTTTTAATTCATTAGAGACCGTAATAATAAGAATTGACATCTGTGGTACTACATTCATTTCATGATATAAGTCGTTTAAAATCTGTATAAAAAAAATAATTAAAAAATAATATTTTATAATTAAAATATCAATATTACTCTTGTATACCATTAATTCTATTTAAAAAATAATAATAATAACTTAATTAAAAAAATATTCTATTTTTTACTTCTTTAATTCGTTACATGACTAATTAACTTATATTATAGAATGATCAGAGTAACATTTTTATAAAATATAAACATCTTATTAACTTCTCCACCAACTTTCATCCAATGATGATATATAACGCGTTTAAAAGAATGTTCAAAGAGAAAGTTCTTTTGTTCTTATTTGGCAGCGGAACCAATATCATCTGGGTTCTGGATCAG
Organism: Vinca minor; assembly: GCA_026122235.1. Classification (NCBI taxonomy): domain Eukaryota; kingdom Viridiplantae; phylum Streptophyta; class Magnoliopsida; order Gentianales; family Apocynaceae; genus Vinca; species Vinca minor. Next base: position 10,552,323 of record JAOCZM010000011.1, on the reverse strand, counting down.
ACATATATAATATTTTTTTTATAAAGTTGTTAGGAAGGGATTGATTTCTGATACAGTTAGACATATTACTTCAATTAAGCTAGGGGTTGGATAGTGATTGATTTCAATCTCGAAATTTAGGAAGGATTGAATTTAAAATTCAGGTTAGTTCAAATAAAGTATACTATTATGGTAATTTAAGTATATCAAAATGTAAAATTATATTATAAATAAAAAATAGAAAATAGAAAATTTAAACTACTATATACAGTAATATAATTTATATTAATATGTGTTTAGGATACAAATTAGAAAAATACATATATAAAATAAATAAATAAGATTGGTATGTTAAAGAATAATATTAATAAACAGTTTTCAATGAAGAGTTTATGACGATAAAAGTGAGATTTTCCAATCAAATATTCAGTAAGAGGTCCAACTTTCTAATCAAATATTAAGTGTTCAAATAGTGTTTTTTTTTTTAAGCCCGAAAGGGCATTGCCCCCGAGGGGGAGAGATCGGAGAGAGTACCTTAGAAAGGTCGATTAAAGCACGCCTCATGCCCGGGTAGGGTATTGCCTCACCAGAGGAGGAGATTATTGCCCCAATAAAGGGGAGATACGGGAATTGAACACGGGACCTCCAGCCCGTGTTCGGGTAGCTTTACCATTTGAGCTACCCGATTACCATGTGTTCAAATAGTGTTAAGTGCAAGAAAATTACAATATATAGTGTATTTGTAAAAAAATTATGTAAAACATGTCAAAATGTCATTTAAATTTTAAGTGAGATTAATCAAATTAATATTATAAACAATAAATACTTTTTAAAAGGGAATATAGAAATATTCGTGATCACGAGGGCGGCCACCACGGACTCTGCCCCCACCGTCGTCATCACGAGGGCTGCTACCTCTCTTTGTATAGACTAATTTTTTTTAATTTGGATAAATGCAAAGCATACTATAGGATTGGATAAAGGTCAATTTTGTTTGGTACTTTTAACTTAAATTTTATAGAAAGTTAATTATTTATTAGGAAAAAAAATAGTGTTAAAATGAAATTTTTTGGTTCAGATTTTAAATGGAGTCTTGTGTAAATATATATAACCCAACATATATGATTGTGTAATGCACAAATTATTTTTTTAGGACTGTGTATCTACAAATTGTTAGTATATAAATTAGGATGATAGGGACGAAGCTAGACATTTTAGATGAGAGATAATAAATAAATTCCTCAATATAATTATATGTATTAAAATATCCACAAATTCTACTTACTATTTTAATATGTATTAAAATATTTAATATTTTTCTTAATTATAATTGTATTTTTCTTAAGTTTCAAAATAATATTTATGTTATTAATCTATTAAACACCACATTAATATTATTTAAACTTTATAATGATAATAATTTAGGATTCTCAATTAAAAATATTTCATTTATTTAAATCAAAATTACTTATTTTTAATCTTTGCCCAATCAACTATATCAATAAAATTAGCATGACGTATTTCTAAATGCAACAAAAAACTACTATTAAAATTAGAAAAAGACAACAAATCTCATTTGTAAATAAAATTTAAGACAAAATCTCAAATAACCTCCAACCTCTCGCCAATGAGCCATTGGTTTAGTGGTCAACGGTGAGGCCTCATGACGTAGAGTTAATGAGTTCAAATCCCCTCCCCGCTATTTGAATCCTCAATTTCTTGTAATAGATATATCCCCTCCCCCAATAAATAAAAAAAATTATAAAAAAAAACTACAACCTCTCTAACAATGGATTAGTCAATAATCAATAAAGAATAAATTGAGTTAAATTCCATAAAGTCGATCGGGTAGGATCAAAGTTATGACTCGTGGAATTGTTGGATCGGACGATCCGATGCGTAATGGTTTAATCTATGTTTACTGGGTCGATAGATCGTGTTGGTTCGGGTAAAATGAATTAAAAAAAAGATCTGATTGAATGGGAAATCCCAATTTTTGAGTTCAGGCCCAAATGCTCAGTTATCAGTCATTCTTTGTTTTTGCCGACGACAACAATTTTGACATTGATTTAGTATGAAAATAAGACTTAATCGATTTTGGCGGTCAAGTAAATAATATTTCTTATCAATTTTATTAGTAGATGAAATATTATTAATATAAATTTATAATAAAAAATTATTAAAATAATTTAATAGGACCTTGTATTTAATAGTACGATTCTCGTGTTTACGAATTTTTCAACCATTTTCGTTTCGAGTTAAAATTTCTATCTTCATAACTTTGCTCTCTATAACCTCGTAACTGTTTGACTGCACCTCAACCCGCACCGTATTTTGACTGCATCACCACTCCTAATCCCACCACTCCCCAAGAGCACACTTGATTATTATTAATACAAAAAATGGGGAAAAATATACCTATGGCATTTGTTTAGTAGAAAGGACATGACATGACATGTTAAAAGATGGGAGTTTCCGTCCTGAAGTCCCCGCTTTTTTTTTTTCTTTTGCAATTGCATTGAAGAAGAAGTTGTTTTGACTTTTCCATTTGTATTGTATTTTCTTTTTCTCACTTTCCAATGACATTTCATTTTGTATGGGTTTTTACTTTCCAATGCCTTTTGTATGATCTTGATTGGGAAGTCTATGTATAATTTGTTGTGATAGTTAATTTGGTCAAAAGCATAATTTTAAATAATTAATTTATGATAAATAAATATGAACTTCTTTTTCATGGCTTGAAAAATTGGAACTCTATACGTACATAATTTGTTGAGTGATAACGTGGTTGCTCATTTAATTAAAAATATTCTTTATAGATGAGTTCGATTCATATTCTTATCAATTCATGACAACTTAAAAGAGTAAAGTATATATGTAACATATAATTGTTACGATAAATCTAGAAATGTATATGTGAAATGTGTTTCAAAATTATTATTCGTTAAGTTGTTAACTTAATTGTATCTAACCCTAAACCCTAAACCCTAACACTAAAGTTAAATGAAATAAGGTGGATGCGCCTTCTGCAAGCAAGTTGAAAGGGTATGAAAGGGTTTTAGGGTACAATAGGGTTATTAGGGTTTGTTAGGGTTAGTAGGGGTTGTTAGTGTTAATATTGTTTATTAGGGTTTATAACTAGTTAACTTCCTTTATACTATACTAGGGGTACAATAAATTGTCCCTTTATAACAAACCCTATTAACCATAAAAAAAACTTTTAAACCTCTATTAACCCTAACAAACAATATTAACACTAACAACCCCTACTAACTCAAACAAATGCAAAAGTGTTATAACAAAACAAGAAATTAGACTGAATATCTTGTTTTGTTATAACACTTTTGCATTTGTTTGGGTTGATTAGGGGTTGTTAGGGTTAATGAAATTTTAGGGGTATGAAAGGGTTTTAGGGTACAATAGTGTTTTATGGTTAATAGGGGTTGTTAAGATTTTTTATACTAAAACTAATAAAACCACCTTATTTTCATCACTTTTGTTTACTAGTAGCATTGTACTTATAATTTTATTGTTTAATAGAAAGGAATCCATAAAAGTAAACCATATCATAATTATTAATTAGGGTTTTGTTTGAAATAATTTATTTTGAAACATGTAAAAGTTGATTATTTATAAAAAGAGATGTTTTTTAACAGAAAAAGTATTTAATATCATTAAAAATATGAAATGAAACATTTATTTATTTATTGGTTTGAAAGGGGTATATTATATGAAACATTTGCAGAGCAAAACTAGTACATGTCCTCAATATTGTTCCAGACGGCTCTGCAAATACTATTGCGGGGTGAATTAGGGTTTAGGATTTAGGATTCAGGGTTAGATACAATTAAGTTAACAACTTAACGAATAATAATTTTGAAACACATTTCACATAAACATTTCTAGATTTATCGTAACAATTATATTTTACATATATACTTTACTCTTTTAAGTTGTCATGAATTGATAAGAATATGAATCGACGAACATTTTTAATTAAATGAGCAACCACGTTATCACTCAACAAATTATGTACGTATAGAGTTCCAATTTTTCAAGCCATGAAAAAAAAGTTCATATTTATTTATCATAAATTAATTATTTAAAATTAGGCTTTTGACCAAATAAAGTATCACAACAAATTATACATAGACTTCCCAATCAAGATCATACAAAAGGCATTGGAAAGTGAAGAGAAAAAAAAAAAAAACCATACGAAATGAAATGTCATTGGAAAGTGAGAAAAAGAAAATACAATACAAATGGAAAAGTCAAAACAACTTATTCTTCAATACAATTGCAAAAGAAAAAAAAAAAAAAAGCGGGGACTTGAGGACGGAAGTCCCCACTCAGACGGAAGTGGGATTTTCGTATTGGGCTGACGTGGCAAGTCGCGTCTGGGAAGTGTCACGTCAGTTTAGGACGGAAATTTCGTCCTGGTAAAAAATGTTACTCCTACTTTTTTGCATGTCATGACCATTCTACTAAACAAATGTCATTCTAATGCAATTCCCCAAAAAATGTAATATAAAAATCCATTAGTTAAACCTTCCAGGTATAATCCAAAGCCTCTCTTATAAGTTATACCTCTGTTAAGATTAGTATTTTCTTCATTAAACCTTCGCCATTTCTAAATTCACCTCTAATTAAGATTAATTTCTTATTACTTTCTTAATCTAAAACTCCTTGTAGCATATATTTTTCTTTGATCTTCTGTTACAATAAGTTTCAATTATTATTTTTATGTTTAATGAATAATTCATTCAGTTTTAACTCAAAATTTTGCCATAGCCTTTGTTCTTAATTCAATATGAAGCAGAATAGTTCAAGAGGTCGCAAAGAACAGGTAATTTCTTTTCTTCTTATTGAATTTTCTTCCCCCACTGTTTATGATGACTTATAAAAGGGATTGCAGCAGAAAATTTGTTGGGCTGAAAATTTGTGTTTGGGTTATTGCACGTGCATACAGCTTTTCTGGGGTCGAGTTGTAATGCGAAAATGGCTTAACATTCCCACCAAAGAATCCGATTATAGCGCCGACACCGATGATTCCGAATCCGACATTGATCTCTCCGATGACGGTCTGCTTCTTCTTTTTTAATTCTAATTATTTAATGGTGTCTTTTGGATTGGTTAGAGACAGTGGCGGATACAGGACTTGAGGGTAGTTGAGCACACATGGGTGAAATATATTTATATTTTATCTTTAAAAATCAGTCAGTTTTTTCTCTTTTGTAGTAAAGTTTTTTAATTTTTTTACCTAATCTTTATTACTCTCCGTCCCAAATTGGATGTACAATTTACTTTTACAAAATGAATAGAAAAATAGACACTCATTTTTAGATGAAGAGAATAATTTTTAAATTTATTGGGGTCACTTAAAAACATTAAAATTAATGGGATCACTTATACAATTTTACTTTTTAAGAGGTTGCATAATTTTAAAAGTACAAATATAATTTATAGAGTTTTTTTAGTGGGGTCACGTGACCCTGCTGGAGTGATTGTGGCTTTGCCACTGGTTAGAGAAGTGTAGGCGCCAAACTGAGAATTTTGTGTTGGGAGATTGTAATAACATTGTGAAGTTATGTCTTTCTTTAGCAATGATTTCATTTGTTCTTGTTTTTCGAGTTGGCAGGGTGTGGCGGATGAACTTTATATAGTGTATTTGGATTGAGTTTTCATTTGAGATTTTTTTTTTTTTTGGAAATTTTGAAAGCGGATTTTGTGCGAGGGAAAATGTGTGATTTCAAAGTGAAATTTTTTTAGTTTGGAAATGGAAACGGAAGCTGATTGTATTCTGTTATGTTTTGGCAATGTAGAATTCTGTGCTTGGCCGAGAAGGGAATCGCGGTTTAAGGATGAAAAAGACAAACAAGTTCAGATTGAAACAAAGGGTAATACACGAATTAAGGAACTCTTCATAATATTTGAAAGCTACTCTGCTTTTTTGTGAAGTTTTGGATTCTTTGTTCTTTTCAGACTTCTTTCGTATAGTTCTACTAGTTAAAAAATGCATTAATTTTACTAGGAACATTCATTGTTTTCGAAGTGAAATACAAGTTGGATTCAGAGTGTAAATCCAGCTGAAAACTAATGCTATTATTATATATCAGAAAAGTTAATCTATTCAGATTGATGATGTTTCTAAGTTGAGGAAAGAAAGACTTGATACTCTCGGCATTTCAAATTTTGCAACTTTGGAAAATTATGAAAAAACAAAATCAGGTTTTCTAGTGATCTTCTCGGAAGTTTAGTATGTAAGAAAGGGAACATTTAAATTATGAGATGCCGAGCTTAGATTTCGCTGCTAGATACTAATATGAATGTATTCTTTCCAGTTATATTGAGAAAATAAATTAGGTGGGAGGAAAATAAATTAGACCAATACTATGTTAAGTGATGATTTCAAGTAATTTGTTGGTTTTTTCGTTGATGAATTTTAACAACAAAGTTACGTTGTGTCAGAGATGCTTCCGCGGCTAAGGAGACGAAAATCAGAGACTTTCAGGGCACAGTATATAAACACAAAGGAAATCAAGTACGGTCTCATTTCATATTTTGATCAAATTAGTTTGCTATACTGAACCTATTTCTTTAACTATTACTTGTCGATGAAATTAGATTCGTTTATTTTGTATTTTGCCTGTATAGAATATGTGCCGGCACTTGGAATGTTGGTGGAAAAGTTCCTCCAGATAACCTTGATCTAGAAGACTGGTTAGATCTTAGTGATCCTGCTGATATTTACATGATCGGGTAAGTATTCTGTTCCGAAAACTCCTTGGCTTGTCTTTACCGAAAGTCCAAACTATTGCGGATGAACTGATATCATCGAATTCATAATCTGGAAAGTTTTTTTTGTTGCGTCATCTGGGTTTAAAAAGAGGCGCGCGAGGCGACCTGAGGCGAAACTGAAAACGCCTCCAGAGGTCTGAGGCGAGGCGTGTCCACGAGGCGAGCTTGAGGCGCACAAAAATGAAAAAAAATTTGTTTTCAGATTTTTTGTTTTCAGATTTTCTATTTCCTGATTTTTACAGATTTTTTATTTCAACTATGGATCCTAATGCTCCATCATCGGGTAATGCTCCATCGTCGGGTGACCCCCTGCAAGAAAATATAGTAAGCAAGATGTCACAAATAGAACTAATTTCACTTGTGACTTTTGTAAGAAAGTAATTAAAAGAGGAGTTCAACGAATGAAACAACATCTAGTTGGAGGATTTAGTATAAAATATATGCTTTTATCTAGTATTTATAATATTGAAATAATGTTTATAATACAAAATTGTATATATATATTTAATTTATGAGAATTTTTGCAAAAAAAAAGAGCGCCTCGCGTCCTTGAGGCGTGCGCCTCGAACGTTCGCCTCGCGCCTCATCGCCTCGGTTCGCCTCGCGCCTCTTAAAACTAAGGGCGTCATTTCCGTCTCTTCTCAATAGAGGTTTGGTTTACTACAGTGTACATGAGTATGTGCCCACATAATGCATTTGTTCACGCATGTGCGCATATTTTCTGATATAACACTCTACTGGGAGTAGTTTGTTCAATTTGTTAATCAGAAATGAAAAGAAGTTGACGCTTATTTAAATGGCACAAAACTTATCCCAGGTTTCAGGAGATTATTCCATTAAATGCTGGAAATATCTTTGGTGCCGAAGATAACCGACCAGTTTCAAAATGGGAAAATATCATTCGCGAAACTCTTAATAAAATCCCAGCTGTGGCCAAGTTTAAATGCTACAGTGATCCTCCTTCTCCATCAAGGTTTAAGCCTTCTGAAGATGCCCCAGAGATGCTTGAATCTGATAGTGATTGCCAGGAGGAAATCTTCCCATTGAATGAAGAATCCACCGGTTTTACTGAAAAAAGTGAAATTGTAACCGAGGATTTATCTGCCTCAGGTGATAATAATAGACGGGGAATGTCGATTGAAGATAAACTGCAGGGGCAGTTATCTTCTCCGAAGAGGTTCGACGGGTTGAGTTGCCTTGGGACTGAAGATGATGATGATGAGAATGTTGAAGAATCAAAAGTCCAGTACAACCGTAAGTTGACCAAAACACTAAGTGGGACTGAAAAAATTGGATTATGCTGGCCTGAGCCGCAACTAGATCTTCTTCCTCAACGCGTTTTAGAGAGACCAAATTCCTTCAGATCTATCAAATCATTCAAAGATTCCAAATCTTTCAAAAAATTCAGTTCTTTCAAGTCCACTATGAATGATGAGAAAATAATGCCATCAGATGCAGCTTTGCTCGCAGAACTTGACCTTGAATCATTAATAAAGCAAAAAAGAAGGCCGCAATATGTGAGGATAGTAAGCAAGCAAATGGTTGGAATATGTCTTAGCATTTGGGTCCGAAGAAACTTGCGCCGGCATATCCAAAACGTAAATGTATCTACTGTTGGTGTGGGTGCTATGGGATACATAGGTAACAAGGTCTGCATCTCTTCAACTTTGACCTTTCTTTTTCTTCCTTTATTTATGTATTTTTTTCTTTCCAGAATGCTTATAATTGCTTCCACCATTTTTATATATGACACTTTTGAATTCTAGGTCTTTTCCCCTGACCTGTGCTGATTGTGCTTTTAGATCATTATATATTATAATAAGATACTTATTCGACTTTCCAGGCCATTTTCAGAAATATCATAAGAAATGCATTGATGAGTGGTGAATATTTAATAACTCTAAATTTCCTTGCTAAATCTGTCTAGGGTAATAATGTTTAACATCCAAATAATTTTATTTCCTCGAGTAGCCTTCGAGTATTCGATTAATTTTATTAGGGAAAATGACCTACATAATCCTTAAACTATTATCGAAGACATAGTTAGATCTCAGAAGTATCAATAACCATACTTTTTGGTCTTGTTGATTATAAACTCGGAACACAATGATCCACTGTAGGCGCTTTCGCTGATAGAAGCTGATGTAATTTCTCTTGTTTGCTAAAGATTTAGTTTCTAGATCAATTAACACTTGAGCGTCCCTTTGACATTCTTGCGGACTCTGTTGTGACAGTTTCTTGAAAATATTCTTAAGGCAAATCAATCACCAAGGCTTACTAGGGAGCATCATTCAATAGATAATGCACTTTTAATTGTGTATGCTCAATCAGAATATGTCATAGAACAAGGCTAATTGCATGAAGTTGCGGCTCCTCTACCTGTCTTAAAAGGGATGTCTTTGTTTTGTCTGGAATAACTTGTTGTAATTCATAAGATAGAAACTATGGATAAAGAAACCAGCAGGTGGTGCGAGTATGCAGCTCTGGCCATAAGTAGGCCTACCGATTTTTCCCTTTTACAATCATCCGTTCCTGAACCCGCAGAACTAAGTTTCTATTTTTGAACACTTCTCTTCTTTCCAGAAGTGCCTCCATGATTAATAGTTACTAATCCCATTTAAATCTTGTTCAAAAGTCACAAACCTTCTTGTGAACTTCTTGATCTCGTTCTTCCAGTATGTAAAATTATAAGCCCTAAAGTATTGAATCGCAAACTTTCGGGGATAGAAATTGTATACTTGGTGGATTTTATTACATTGTATGGTACTACCAGCTATCTAGGATATAAGAGAATTCTCTCAGGAGTTCCTCTAATATGCAAATTCTTGCTTTTCAGGGATCAATATCAGTTAGTATGTCGATATATCAGACTCTTTGTTGTTTCATTTGCACTCACCTGACAGCTGGAGAAAAAGATACAGATCTACTTAAAAGAAATGCTGATGTACATGAAATCCTGCGGAGGACTCAGTTTAATTCCCATACTGGCATTGGACTACCGAAAAAAATCTTTGACCATGAGTGAGTACGAGACATCTACTGTTGGTTTTCTTATGACCTTGTTTCTGTAGTTGTGTTTGTTAACTTACTCAACATACTTATCCCCTTTATTTTAGTGCATTATTCTTTTATTTCCTATACATAGAAAAACGCAATTAGTATCGATGCCAGAACAATGATCTAGCATTTGTAAAACGTCCTAGCTTCAGAGTCCCTAAAAGAATTTAAAAAACAAAATAAAGAATAAAAGGGGAACTCCATTTTTTGGTTGGATTGTTATTATCATTACCTTTACACTGTCTGGTTACCAATCTTTTTTTTTTTTTTTTTTTGTATCACTGGGATATACTGCAGTAACATTTTACACGATTTGGTTATCAATGTTGTCTTTTTCTTTTTCGGTTTGTTTCTTAAATTTAAAAACGATAACTCAACAGCAGATGCAAGAACCTGAAGTTATGCTCAACAGTGTAGATTATAAAGTGTTATAGAATCCTATAGGTAAAATGCCAATTAGGTAAATTTTAGTATCACGGTTTTTACAGGTTCTGTTGATTGTCCTGGTAAATTACAATCAATCATGTGACATAATAACACGTTATCCTGAATCTGCATTTTGAGAAGTTTTGCACAATGACACGCTTTATCATGTTCCAGGAGAATCATTTGGCTCGGTGATCTAAATTACCGTATCAACTTGTCATATGAAATGACCAGGGAGCTAATCTCGAAAAAGGAATGGTTGAAGTTACTTCACAATGACCAGGTAAGCTTTTTTCTCTTCTTTTGTTACTCTTTGATATAATTCAAGTACTAAAGTTCAGTTCTGTAACTCAATGCTGAACTGAACTTGCTGAAATTGTTGGATTTCTTGAGGAACCTGTTCAATCAATGACATTTCCATACTTTGGCAGCTTATCAGAGAGTTCAGGAAAGGTTGCACATTTGATGGATGGTCTGAAGGAATCCTAACTTTTGCACCAACTTATAAGTATGAGATAAATTCCGAGAAGTATATTGGAGAAGATCCAAAGGCTGCGAGACGAACTCCGGCATGGTATGCAACTAGAACCTTTGTTGGTAATCTGAAGGCTCTGGTTCAACTTCTACATATAATATTTCTGTCAGCTGTATAACCTTTTATCTATCAAAGTCCCATTATTTTCCCTTTTAAGTGCAGTATCTGCTATTCTGCTGGTAACCTAATGCATCATTCACTTAAAAAAAAAGGTCGTACTCGAGTGCACAAGGCTCCCGCATCAGCAGTGTATGGGGAAGATCCCAATCTACGCAGTCTTACCTTTATTTTTTCATAAAGAGACTATTTCCGGGGTTTTGAACCGTGACCTAGGGATATCAAGTAAACACTTAACATCGCGCCAAGCACGACCTTCTTAATGCATCATTCACTAATTTAACATTTTCCATGGACCCACTAATACCTACCTGATTATAATCTGAAGCACAAGTTTATTACAACCAAAAGGAATTATAAGGAGCAATTTCTTTGAAATTTGGTAACTTCCTATTTGAAGTTGTTTTAACAAGTACTTAGGGAGTGCTAAGACGGAGCAAAGTAATGGAGATTTGTAGTACCTCCTGGTTTAGAGTGTACAAGTTGCAATTTATCTGATTCCTGTGGTGATTCAAGGTCATTCAGTTTCTTCTTTGTCGTTTTGCTTTATGCCTTCACAAAATCTTGATTGGAATTCTTCAGTTCATCTAATTAACATTCTCCACAAATAAGCATCTCTAAAGAACCACTTATGTATCTCTAGCGTGTTTAGAATTTAGAAAATTGTCAACCTTGAATTTTTTTTTCAAAAACTATAATGTGTTTGGATTGTATAAACTTGAAATTCATTTGCCTCCATAAGATGCATAAACTTCTTTGACACTGTCGGTTATATACATGTATACATACATACATATATATACACACACATTCCTAATGTCTTTTTGAAGTGGTATACGCCTTCTGATATGAAAATTCACTTAGAAATATATTAGGATTATACTATGAAGGTACTTGTACCCATCATCAGAGTTTATCCGTTATAAACATATAAATTTTCACCTTCTCTAAGAAACTGGATGTACATTGTCATTTTTGGCTTTTTTTTGTAATATTTTGTTCTTTGTGAAGCCCATGCTCTCTATATCTTCCTAAGCTGAATGCTGCTTTGAACCTTCTGTTGTATCGGATCAAGGTCAAACATTCTATAGACAGAATGATCCATATAAACAAAATTTGGTATTCTATACAGAATCTGGGCTCTACTGTATAGGAAGTATTCACTTAGTATCCTGTAATTGAATTATAAATCTGGCTTCTTTATTTTAATCATATTTCTTTTTTCTCTGTAGGTGTGACCGCGTTCTCTCATATGGGAAGGCAATGAGGTTAGTAAGCTATAGAAGAGCCGAACTCAAGCTTTCTGATCACCGGCCAGTGACTGCATCATATATGGTTGAGGTGGAGGTATTTTCTCCAAAGAGACTGCAACGGGCCCTCACCTTCACCGATGCTGAAATTGAAGAAGAACCAATCATCACTGAAATGGGAATTGATAGTGGAATTAGCCGATTCCGGATGGAAGAGGTTAGTACTGTCCTAGATATCATCATCTTCTATTCTGACCTATGTGAAAATACTACCTGGCTAATAATGATTATTTGTGCTTCTATCATGGTATCTAATGATATTCAGTAAAGAACGTATTTTAGAAATTATGATCATCACTCGGGAGATACTCATGTATCCATTTATCTCGGGCACATTAGAACCACTGATATCATCCTCTGAGCGTTTGCAGCACAAGCATGATCTAGAAAAATAAGGGTGGAAAGGAATAGACATCTTAGCACAGTCATTAATATTCGTTTTGTTTTCCGACTTCCTCAGTAAAACTCGTTAATGCAGGACTTATCTTACTGGGAGCGTTAATAAGGTTTGCTCATGAAAATGTCAAGAAGCTGCAGTCAATCATCCATGAGTTCCACGAGACTTCACTCCGCTATTCAAGATGAAGGATTTATCATACTGAGAACAGTAAGAGTGACTCTCGAAAGTGCTGTAGTCAATCATCCATCACTTCTGCTACAAGACTTCAGTAAGCCATTCAAGATTTGCATATATTCTTTTAATTCTTTGGTCATTCACCGTGTATTTCTTCATATCGAGTTTGTAAATTTTGCCAGTTGTATATTCTTGCTCGCTTTTTATCCATCCGCGTTTCTGGTTCTCAAATTATTTTAACAAAGAGAGATCAGATAGTCGTTGGATTGTGGAGTCCAGTCGGCCTATGCAGTTTTGTAAATAGTCTGGAGTTTACATCTTGAAGAGTCATGTCCATGGATTTTCAGACAACCTCTGATATGTATTGGATTCTGGTTAAAGATAAACCTATATAAGTCATATGTTCTTCTGCTGGAGTTCTTTTGATGATCCTTGCATTTTTTTTTCTTTTTAAATCAAATGCTAGTAATAAACTGTTTTATTTATTGGGTGATAAGAGTGTGTGTTAAAAATGGACTTGAGACAATTCATTCCATCAAAAGTACCTCAAGAGGGAAGGACAAGTCTTATATATTATAAATATGCTCACAAACTAGCCGATGTGGGATTCTCATCACACTCCCGCACGCCCATGACTGGACATCTAGAGCGTGAACACAAATGAGGCCCAACGTAGGATTATGTGACTCTGATATCTTGTTGAAAATGGACTTGAGACTAATTCAATCCCACAAAAGGTACCTCAAGAGCCAGGTTAAAACACCGAAATATGTTACGGTTTAGCTGATTGATACCTCACCACGCTCTTTGACCCCGGCATGTCAAGTTCATGGAATTCCCTCAATTTGGCTGCTATTAGTGCAGAAATCTCCGGGTCACGAAGGTCAGCAGAGGATAGGGTCTAAAAGTAAAAGAAAGAGGACAGTATACGTAATTCTATCAGCAAATAGATATAGGACTTGTATACCACTAATTCTATTTAACAGAGTAATATTGATATTTTGATCAGAAAAACACCTCATCTTTTGCTTATTTATTTTTCGCTAACCGTCTTATATTATGGAATGGAGGGAGTATCAAACTGATTTAGACAGCTGATCTGAGCAGGATTAATAGTATTTCCAGTAAGATAATCTAGTAAACCTGAATCTTCAATCCATTTATTCATCTATAGTACTTTCACTATCAAAGATAATTAGAACATCTTCTGAAGTGGGATTTTTAAGTTATGCTAGAATCAAGTCTTTATAACAGAAAGTATCAAGATCAGAAGAAATTATCAACAACTTAATACTTGCAACACCTTAAAGACATAATCCAACCATTCAACTTCATAGCTTCATATGTGAAACAAAATTATCTTCTTTTTATCATTAAAACAACTTTAAGAGCAAGCAAAATTACATTTTCTTGAACAGATAATTGAATCATAACATACCTTAGCATGAATGAACTCCTCAACTACTCGCCCCTCCGGAAACTAACCAAGCAACCTAGGACCATGGCCATGCATTGATATGCACTTAAAAAATCTGAATTTCATCATCCCTGTTAAAGAATAATTCAACACCTTCACCATAAACTCGAACCGGAACGGCTCGTAGATTATTCTGCATCTTTGAAGGCCAACTTATCCTATAAACCTCATTGGTCATGGCACCCTTCAAAGGCATCACCTTAAAGCTGTTCTTACCTACATCATCTACCCAATTTGAAGCCAAAGATAATAATAGCTTCACCAATTCATCAGGCAAACTCCCCTCAATGATTCCTTTGGTTATCACAGCCATTGGAGAGAAACCAACACAAATCTTTACTTCAACATAAATACATGAACAGATTTCACCAAAAAATGAGCAAATTGGAAAATTGATATATCAGAATTGTCAAAAGATTACATTTTTATAACTCATAATTGGCTTAAGATGAATTTTAAGAAAACTCCAGAAAAATAAAATATCAACATCAAGAAATGAAATTGAATAACGAAAAACCCCATTAAAAACTCCCCTAAAAGATAAAAGACTTTCCTGGGATTTCGAAGAGAGAGAAAATTAAAACTCCAAGATTTTTTCTGCAATAGGCCAAATGCAATCACAGAAACAGCTACTATCAAAATACAAATGATAACAGGCACTAGAAACAGCACCAGCACTGCAGCAGCGGACACAGTTGAGCCTTGCGCAATTTTGATGCAACGGTGGGCAGGGGGGCTTCAACACTTCAGTGGCTTATGATTTTTTAGGCAACCCAGTGAGCATGTTATTTGGAACAAGACGGCATGGAATTCAATCACTTTGCATAAGCATTCTTTCATTTCTTGGTTGGCTATACGGGGACGATTGGCAACAAAGGATCGACTACACTTCTTGGAGACGGACTTGAAGTGCTCTTTGTGTGGAAGTGAAGATGAAACTCATGACCACTTATTCTTCAAGTGCTCCTTTAGCAAGGCTATTTGGGATGATATTAAACAATGACTTGGAATTCGAAGACAAATGTCTACTTTGCTTAGCTCTATTAAATGGCTCAAGAAAGAAGCCCGTGGAACTTCTTGGTTCAACAAAGCAAAGAAGGCGGCGTTTAATGCAACAGTGTACCAAATTTGGAAAGAGAGGAACCAAAGATGTTTTGATGGCACCAAGGTAACGAGGGAAATACTAGTTGCTAGGATTAAAACGCTCGTATACATGATAGTTTATGCTTTGTATCCTTTTGTTTTGAACCTCTTGGATGTGTGAATCATGAAAATTGATTGAGCCATTAGAATAGCATCTTGTTAATGGTCAATCCACCCTTTGTAAAAAGTTTCTTTGATCTTGTTATATAATTACATTTTAGATAAAAAAAATAAAAAATACAAATGATAAAACCCAATTGAAAATTAACAGCAACATACCAAGAAAACCAGAAACTCGAAGAAAATTTGAAGAACTGCACAACAAAGTTATTTATTTAGGCCCACTGCGGTGTGTATTGGATATTTGACTTGGAACTCTATTATCAAACCGCTTTGGTACCCGTGCCGACAGCCAAACACAACCAGTGGCATCTCAACACGTTTGTAGATTCCAACTGTCGGAATTCTATTATTGTTTTTTTTAAAAAAAATTAGTTAAACTGCCGGGAAATGTTGAACACTCTACTAAGGAAAACGGTGTGGAACTCCAATCAAAAATTCAGTAACCGATTTAGTGCAGAACACTTGTTATTCTATACAGTACAAAACACGTACTGGCTGTTGAATCTAAAGATTTGACATCTAAAATTATTTGGATTTCAACACTTGTTATGAAAAAGGGTAAATCCCTGAACTTTCCTTAATTTTAATTTTAGACTCAACTAAAAAAATTTAAAGTCTTTGACCCTAAACTTTTTTTGAAGTATTAACGGTGTCCTTTCCATCAAATTTGGAAGGAATAGTACCACATAGCCAAACTCGGGGGCATTTTGAAAAAAACATGTTTTGACCCTTAAAATTTTGAAAATTGGATAAAATAAGGCGAAAATGGGATAAAAAAAAAAATCATCCTTCCACATTCATAGCAGTTTTTCCCTTTCCATATGTTTTTCGCGTCTTTTCCATTTGCAATTTTTAAAGGTCAGCACATTTTTCTCCAAAATGCCCTTAATTTGGTCATGTGAAAGTCATGTGGTCCTATTTTGTTCAAATTTAACCACGGTTATTCAATAAAAAAAAATACAGCGTAGTGTTGGGTTTTGGCCCATATTCACTGGATTACTAATTAGATATAAATTAGGATAATAATTAGTAATTAGGTAAATTACTAATTAGGTGAATTCCTAATTGGATACTAATTAGGTTAAGAATTAGTAATTAGGTGAATTACTAATTATGTGAACTCCTAATCCATTTAGCAAAAGGTTTACTACTCCTATATATATATATATATATATATATATATATATATATATATATATATATATATATGTGTGTGTGTGTGTGTGTGTGTGTGTGTGTGTGTGTGTGTGCCTCTTATATGGTTTGGAGTAGTAATGCGGGGAGAGCTAATGGGTTGGAGGAATCTCCTCGTATTCTTGGTTCTCCATTATAATGAGAGTATGTGCTCGCCTTTACCCGTGGATGTAGAGTCACTGACCGAACCACGTAAATCATTGTGTCCCTCTTTATTGCTTTGCTGTTGATATTTGCTTGTTGGCTAGAATTGGAAGGGGATTAATTTCTCAACACGTAGTTGGGTGGAATGAGCAACATTAATACTCCAGAAAATTTTATGGTCAAGAACTTTGCATTTTTTAGTTTAATATCAAAAACTAAACTTAAAAAAAATTCAAAGGATTTGGACACTTTTTACCCTTATAAAAAATCTTAATGGAAGATAACAGATTTCAATCATCAAATCTTTGATTCGACAACCAAAGGTATTCTGCATGTTGAGAACTTTAACCGTTCTGGACACGAGCGCCATACAGGAAAAGTTCAAGTAATCAAGCCGTCCGATTTCTGAAACGTATTGGGATTTATATGAATATATGATCATTTGATTATATAGGGAAAGAATATATTACCATTTACATGAAGAAATCATAAAGAATCTAAAGATGAAAAATGGAAACAAAAGAAAACGTAACGTTAGGCTAATGATATTAATTTATACACCATTCATCTCTAATTTTCTATCTCATATCCTAAAAATCAGCCCACTATATCTCATATATTTTCTTCCATAATTTATTCATACTCAATTTTTAATTTTTTTTCTCTTTTATAGTGTTAGAATTTTAAAAAAAATAATATAAACCAAAATAAATTCATAGTTTAAGGTTTTTATTCATTACAACTAATAAGAAAGGAAAAAAGATTGTAAATTTATTGGGCTTGAGAAATACGACGTTGATTATCTTCTTTACTTACTTCATCTTTCAAAAGGGGATCAATGTATAATTATGACAAAAATATTGAAGTAAAATAATAATTTATAGTGTTTGTTTAGTTTTTTTTTTTTTTTGAACTACTACTATTATTATAAGAAAACGAAAAATTAGAAATTGAGTGCAATAGATTATGGAAGAAAATAATGGAGAGAACGTGGACTGATATTTGGATAAGATAAAAAACTAGAGATTGTGTTTGAATAAATTAGGGAAAAAATATTAGAGAGCGAAATTAATTGAAAAATTAATTTTGACCAAAAAGATAATTTGGTCATTTGAAAGCAATTTACCTTGGCAGTTGGAAAGCTCTTTTGGCAATATTACTAACCTTTAGATATATATATGAAAAGATGAAATTATCTATTCTCGGATCTTTACTCAAGTCTCAACTTTCCTTAATACATAAGTTATTCGCACATTTCGCATCACTATTCACTCACATTGATTTAGAATCTTTTGTTGTAATACATTTTCTAATTCACTAATGGGAGAGGGAGGGATGTTTATCTCCTTTCGGATTATACCAAATACTTCTCTCATTTCATAATACAGTAAAACTTTTATAAATTAATAGTGTTGGGATCAAAATATTTTATTAATTTAGAGAGGTATTAATTAATTGATAAATTATTAATTTAGTGATTTTTCAATACAAATATTTCGTCTAATTTTGCAATTTTGAAAGACTATGAGTTGGGGCAATCTGATTTAGAAAAGATTACTGTTTTAATTGCAAATTGTTTCTGACATTATAGAATCCGATATGGATGAAGCAAAACTCAAGTAACTTAAATGAAACAACTTCTCAAGAAGATATTCATGAGCTTGCAAATACAATTAATAATCTTGGTTACCGTACGTAATAAGATGAATGTCAATCAACTTTTAGATTATCTAGATGAAAATGACCAATGTCCAAAGATTCAAACATAGAAGACATTTTGGCTAGTGCCAATGAAGAATATACACAAGATGAAGTTGAGCATGATTGAGTACCTTACGTATCAATTCACGCGATAGAAAGCCGTCGCCAGGGATGAAAACAGTGGGTGGGGGCAGTCGCCCACGAGATTTATAAAAATCCTACTAGATATAGAAAATTTTATCTGTAATTTGGAATATTTGATCAAATTCTCCTCACCCAAACAAAAAATGTTTTTGAAAAGGCGCCCCAAATTTTGTAAAATAAAAATTATATAAGCTATTGTTAGTTATATTTTTTGGTTAAAAGTAAAAAAAAATTAGAATTTTCTAATATAATCAACCGGAGATCTATTCTAATGATAAAAAAAAACAAAGACGACCTTCTAAAAATAAAACAAAAGGAAAGAAAAAATATACAAAGAAGACCTATTCTACTCCACGGCTCCACCAAAGGCAAATCTATTCATATTCCCCGCCCCTCACTGTCACGTGCCTCGTCCCTGATCATCATCATCACATCGCATTCATCGGGGTTTGTTCTTGTTTTTAAATTTTAATCAATAGCTTTTAGATTTTGTTTTGATCTCATAATTTTTAATTGAATATTTAGGGCATTAAAATATGGAATGAGATAAGAAAGAATACTTTGATCATGTTTCAGTCTGGCTGGTGAAATTGTGAATGGTGATGTTTGTATTGATACTACCATTCGATTTTCTTTTATTTCCAGATTGATTATGTAACTATCATAAAATCATGGCAAATAGAACTCTTCACTCATTCTCCAAGAAGAGACATGTTCAAGTTGGAACATAAACAAATTACTCAAAAGAATCTTTGTAGCACCATTGAATCTCCACAGTAAGTTTTCAATAATGGTAATGATCAACCTATGCCAAAAGCTCCGAGATTGGAATCACAAGAATGTAAAACATTATGTATAGTTCGTGATCCTGGAGAACGCAAATCAATATGGAGCTATCCCATTGGACAGGGGATGAGTTTCGACGTGCTTATTTCATTGAATGGCCATATCAACCTGATCCTCCAAATACATAAGAATATATTTATGAGAAATGTCGTAGATTTCTCCCATCTTGGTACAAATTGTTTCCCAATTGGTTGGAATTTTCTACATTCAATAATGATGTTTATTGCCTTGTATGCTTCATTTTCACCACACCGTCTAATCGTGTTGGACAAAATGCTTTCACAGTGAATGGATTCAGAAATTAGAAGAAGGTAAACAATGGTAAAAATTGTACTTTTCTTAATTATGTAAGAAGGCATCCTAGTTCTCCGCATATGAAAGCTGTCTGATGTTGTAATGATCTACTAAATTCTGTTTAACATATTCAGACCGTTATTGAAAAGGAAACTTCTCAAAAAGTTGCAAGAAACCGATTGCAACTTAAAGCTTCAATTGATGTTGTCCGATTTCTCGCACTTCAAGGTCTTGCCTTTAGAGGTCGGGATGAAAGTATTGAACCTAAAAATTGAGGTAAATTCATTCAGTTGTTAAAAAATTTGGGCTCTTACAACAAAGAGGTTGATTCAGTTATATTAGAAAATGCTAATTATTGCTCATCTGATATCCAAAAGGAGATTTATCTATAATTGCTAAAAGAGTGCAAAAGAGAATTTGTGAAGATATAGGTGATTCCAAATTTTGCATAATTGTGGATGAAGCTCAAGATGAATAAAAAAGGAGCAAATGTGTATTATTTTAAGATTCGTTGACAATGAAGGGTTTATACAAGAAAGATTTTTTGAGATTGTGCATGTCTTTGATACTACAACTTTGAATTTAAAGGCAGAAATATGTGGTGTTCTTTCTAAACATGAACTAAGTATTCAAAATACCAAATGCTAAGGATATGATGACACGGGTAATATGCGGAGAGCATTCAATGGTGTACAATCTTTGATAGCAATGAGTCTCACCTCACTGCATTCATAGAGGTCCTTCGCTAAAGTAGTATTCTTACCAATCACTGCTACAGATGTATGGGGTAGGGTGGTTTCTTGGTCCACCGCCGGTGAAATCCAAGTGGGATCAGTTTCAATCGAAGGGCTTGAGACACATTACTGCTAGTTCGGCCATATGTGAAATAACCTGCTACTTTCCCAACTATATGAGGGTGGGGTCCTTGTGATAAGCTGCCTTGGAGTGGAAGATGTACTGAACCTCGACCGGGAAAGCATTCGATCCCGCCGAAGATCGAGTAGGGGTTGGGCATCTAAGATGAGAAGAAATCCAAACCCGAGAAAGAAACTAAAGGAAGAGGCTTCCAAGTTAGAAGCTGCTCCTTCGGTAGAAGTAGTTCGGTGCCTCAAATCGGAAGTCAAAAGCTCTTAAAACTTCTTCAGTAGAGTTTCCCAACGAAATAGGCTAGCGCAAATCCCTTCGGGTCGGATATTTATAGTTCTTGCATTAACCGACCTGGAATTAGGTGTAACTATATCTAGATATAGATGGAAATGATAGGAGTGATGAAATACTGTGTGACGGAATTCCACATGCAAGTCAACTCTGTAAAGCCAGTTCAATTCTTTTTCCCATTGATCCTCTTGCAGGAAAAAAAAAAAGCGAAAGCCCCAGGATCTCCTATGAAATATAAAAGATCATTCATACGAATAAGTGCTCTCTGAACCGAACGTAAAGTAGTTTTCCATTAGACAACTATTCCCTGTGGGGGTCAGTGAAAGCTTTAGTTCCTTTGATGTTGAATGGCTTTCTCGGCAAGAGTGCTACATTAATCACAGGTTAGCTACAGTCTTTGAATTTTGATTGAGTATGTGGTAAACTTTAGCACAAGACTCTATGAATGCAGTGAAGTGAGACTCATTGTTATCAAAAATTGTACACCATTGAATGCTCTCCGCATATTACTTGTGTCATCATATCCTTAGCCTATGATATTTTGAATACTTAGTTCATGTTTAGAAAGAACACCACATATTTCTGTCTTTAAATTCAAAGTTGTAGTATCAAAGACATGCACAATCTCAAAAAATCTTTCTTGTATAAACCCTTCATTGTCAACAAATCTTAAAATAACACACATTTGCTCCTTTTTTTATTCATCTTGAGCTTCATCCACAATTATGCAAAATTTGGAATCACCTATATCTTCACAAATCCTCTTTTGCACTCTTTTAGCAATTATAGATAAATCTCCTTTTGGATATTAGATGAGCAATAATTAGCATTTCCAGGAGCATTTTCTAATATAACTGAATCCAGCTCTTTGTTGTAAGAGCCCAAAAGTTTTAACAACTGAATAAATTTACCTCAATTTTTAGGTTCAATACTTTCATCCCGACCTCTAAAGGCAAGACCTTGAAGTGCGAGAAATCGGACAACATCAATTGAAGCTTTAAGTTGCAATCGGTTTCTTGCAACTTTTTGAGAAGTTTTCTTTTCAATAACGGTCTGAATATGTTAAACAGAATATAGTAGATCATTACAACATCGGACAGCTTTCATATGCGGAGAACTAGGATGCCTTCTTACATAATTAAGAAAAGTACAATTTTTACCATTGTTTACCTTCTTCTAATTTCTGAATCCATTCACTGTGAAAGCATTTTGTCCAACACGATTAGACGGTGTGGTGAAAAGGAAGCATACAAGGCAATAAACATCATTATTGAATTTAGAAAATTCCAACCAATTGGGAAACAATTTGTACCAAGATGGGAGAAATCTACGACATTTCTCATCAATATATTCTTTTGTATTTGGAGGATCAGGTTGATATGGCCATTCAATGAAATAAGCACGTCGAATCTCATCCCTTGTCCAATGGGATAGCTCCATATTGATTTGCGTTCTCCAGGATCACGAACTATACATAATGTTTTACATTCTTGTGATTCCAATCTCGGAGCTTTTGGCATAGGTTGATCATTACCAATATTGGAAACTTACTGTGGAGATTCAATGGTGCTACAAAGATTCTTTTGAGTGATTTGTTTATGTTCCAACTTGAACATGTCTCATCTTGGAGAATGAGTGAAGAGTTCTAATTATTTTTTTTACTTTTAACAAAAAATATATAACTAACAACTTATATAAAAATCTAGGGGGGATGACTGCCCCCACGATCTTCGTCCCTGACCGACCCCTAAAGCTCCAATTCGAGTCACCAAGGCAGTCAAACTCAAGATTCTACGTACGATAGGAATGGTGTAGAAGAATCGTATGATCATAGAATCGTAACTCGGATCGTAGATTAAATTAATTTAAAAAATATTAATTAATTCAGTACTCTCTTATTTCTTTTAAATGAAATCTGAAAATTTTCAGAATCTTAAGATATTTGCTAATATTAAACAAATATCCATCAAATGAAAGAGCCACAAGAAAATGATATTATGTTCCGTGTCTCAAAATTACCGGAAAAAAATAGAGAAAAAAAATCTAATTAGGCCTCGGCTAATTGGAGCAATCTAAATTCAATAGCATTGTTGTTAACATTGATTATTTGACTAAATAATTTAATCTATCAAATTAGAGTTAGGGTTTCGAATTGTCTTTTCGTTGTTCTAGACGATGGTATAGGAAGAGCTCGAAGACAAAAAAAATACAGGCAAAAAAAATTGGTATCGATCGAGAAAGAAAAAATTAGTCGGAAGTTGAAGATTGGAGAGGTTTAAGAATATTGAAATAGACACAGAGTTGAACAGAGAAATGTTTTAATCTAAAATGTTTTTTTTAAACATTCATGTCGATTTGACCTAAAACCCGACCCGAAAGAGAAAGTAGCTAACTCGGAGTTGACTCGTAGGATCGTACGATCCTACGTTCCCGAGTCCGATCCTACTTGATCACCGATCCTACGTAGGATGTAACACGTAAAGTCCCTTAAAACTCGTAGGATCTAACACGTAAGGTCCCATAAAACTCATAGAATCGTATCAACTCGCAAGTTTGACTACCTTGCGAGCCACCGCCATCTCTTATTAGCTCGGCTAGCTTCACACAAGACAGGTAGCTCGGCTGACCCTTTGGCTTTGGCCCAAACTCCTCCTCACACTCTAGCTATCAAGACTTAACATTCCTAGTTAGGAACACATCAGTCGGAGGGTCATCTACTTTCACGTTATGGAGAGAACGAAAATCATGTTTGTCAGTAGGTACCTCAATGGCAAGGATTCAGATTCTTGGCTGGTGAAATCGATTCAAGATTGAAGCAACTTTCTTGAAATCAACTTCCAGAACGAGATTATTCAGCAAGTTTCATTGCTTCAATTTAGATTACGGCGTTACTAATTAGCCAAAGATTTTTGTTACCTGGTAGCAATAAAACATGGAAAAATATATTTGTTAGACAAGTTAAGTTCTAATATTAACAGTAAGAGATTAGTATAGTAATTCAGCTAAAAAATAAAATAAAAAAGATTAGTAGTTTAGATGCTATAAATATTTTGACAAAGCTACATTTCCCAGAATAGGAGGCTATCGAAAACAGGATATCCTTCGGCACAAAATCAACATGTCGGTGATGCAAATAAACTCAACAATAAGTGTCTATTTATAAGGCCTCTTGCCTTGACCTTTTTCTTTTATAACCAAAGTGGGATTGTGAGAAATATTACCCAACATCTATCTGCATGGGTTTAGAGCCATTGCAATGTACAACCTGGTTTTGTAGAGTGGGACTGCAGGAGGGACTGGTTCTATTAAACCACCATAAGCTGGTTGTCACAGCACATGAGAGGCAGTCGGCTACAGTTCCCTATTCGTGAGAAAATGGCAGCACCAACATCCCCGCATGAATAGGGAGACTGATGAACTTGGAATCAGCCTCACAAGGGAGGGTACCAAAGGTTTAGCTGCAAAATAGTTCCAGTAAGAAAAATTGAAGAGCTCAAAATATCAGGTAATTTCTTTTCTTGTTTCCTCTTTCTTTTGTTTCTCCTTTTTTTTTTTTTGGGAGGTGGGATCAGCCATTCCATTTATACTTTACAAACTCAATTTCCAACTTTTTTTTGTTAGCAACGGGCAGGGATGTTGACCCGTCACGAGTAAGAAGTGTTGCGCCAACTGCATATGTATATCCTTCGAGAGGCCAAAACCCTACTACTAACACTCAAGTTGCAAACAGAGTGCTAACTTAATAGGGCAACACAATCCTAACACTGTAAAAAACATTTATGACTTGGTATCCTAAAGTTATTTTTCACCATGTACGTCGTCCTAAAGCCAAAGCCAATAAAGACTTTCCAAAGTATGAAGCACGAAAAGTTCTCTGCAGAAAAAACCCGATTTTCAGTGATAATTCCACATTTCATGCCATTCCTTTGTGTGAAGAAATTAACATTGCAACTAATAGTATGCCACAGAATACATAATGGAAAACGTCGTCTGGTTTTTTAGTAATGCAATCCAAACACATACTTCACATGTGGTTCGAAAAGAGAATGAGAAGTTACCAAGAAAAATTAATATTGCAATGGAGATTCAATTGCAAAAACGTCTGAAGCTGAGAAAGATCAATGCCTCATTCAATGGAAAGATTTCCTTTCTCATCTCTTCTAATATTGAGATATGATTCGAACACCTCGGGTATCTGGTCCTTATAAGGCATAAGATATTCATTCACAAACTTGGATTCCTTCATTTGCAAAACAGAAGAAAGACCGGCTTTCTTCCTGTTCAACTTCTTCTCATTAAGAATTTTCAGAATGTCGCTCCTCAATTTCACCCTTCTCTCGAAGTTAAAATTTAAAAAGGACGGATGAGCAGCCAAGTAATCAGGTTTATAACCAAGTTCAGTAACGAAAAAGTTCCAAACTTTTCTCAATTTATCTTCTGATACACTTATAATATAAGGATATTTCCTGAAAACGCTATATATAGTCTTATCAGACCAACCAAGGCTCTTGAAAACTCCGAATTTCCTATCGATTGTCAACCTATAGAAAGGAAAAAGCACAACAATTCCATGGTAAAACATCTTGGAATCGGGAGATATCCCGAATTCATTCTCCAATGTGTTCACTACATTATCAAGAATCTGAGACTTGTACTTAAATTTCATTGGCTGATCAAGTACCAAACGCCTAATATCTTCATCAGATAAACCCTTTTCCTTCAAAACCTCTACATTAGATGCAATCAACTTAGGGGCAGAAGGATCAATCAAAGAATTACATCTTTTTATAGCCAAGAACACATTTTTATCACAGCCCAACAAATTTCTCAAATAATCAATAGGAGGTCTAATTTGGGATTTTAAAGATCTACTAAAAAATGACTTATAACGAATCAAAAACTTAATAAGATCTGATCCTGACATCCCAAGTTCTTGGAGGATTTGGAGTTTGGGTTTAAGGGTTTTTTCTACATCTGATGTGAATACTCTTGGATGTGTAGAAACAATTGATTTGATTTGGGTTTTGTTTAGACCTAAATTTTGCAAGAAATTGAGGACTAAATTAGGGTCATTTCTTGATGATTTAGGGAGAGGTACTACCTTTTGAGTGGCGGAGATAGCTTCTTCTTTGGAGAACCCAAGTGAGCTTATTAGGTAATTTAGCAAGATATGGGTCTGAGGTGGTGGTGGTAGCGGCGGCGCTGCTGAGTTGGTGGAGTATTGGTGCAGAGAGAAGATGAAAAGCCGCCGGCCGCCGTAGGTTTGAAGGCGGGAAATCATTGTCTTGCAGAGCGGATGCAGTTATGTTCGGCGGCAACCAAACTCAGAACACTACTAGTAGAAACCGCGAGGCTATTAAAGATTGTTTTTAAAAGGAGGATCTCTAGTTTTCCACTTTCCCTCCGGTATAATTCAAATTTCATATATATCAATAATATTATTACACATTGAGCGATGTAGAATTAGTTTACTCTTAAATTTATTTTGAACCAATAAAATTAATACCAATCTAAATCATTCAAAATCTCACACCGAAGCGTTTGGTTTTTATCGGTTTGGTTTGGTTGTTCCATTTTTATGAGATACAAACTATATTAATTATAAAATTAAAATAAAAAAAAAATTTATTTATATAATTACTTAGCTACTAAAAATATAAATAAATATGCATATTGTTTTCACAAGTTTATAAACGCAATAAAGAAAACAAATTAAGGGAACATAAATTCTTAATCTTTATTCTTGAACTTCAAACAAATTGCTGTAAAATTTTTTTTTTTTTAAAAAAAATGGTGTAAAATTATTCTATAAGAAAAAAGTAAAAAATACAAAAATTACACTATTATTAGTTCAAAATAATAATAAAGAAAGCATTGTGTGAATCTAAAATCACATACAACCTGATGACTCTTCAATTTTTTTGCTTTAGCACTTGAAAAACTTGTTTGTCATGTGTATAAATAAAAAATTAAATATATTTTATTACAAAATAGTCATTTAATATATATATATATATATATATATATATATATATATGCACACACTTGAAAAATATCAGTTTTACACAGAGAAAAATAGGTGTTGGCTGCAGACAAAAGTCTATCTCGCATATTAGCTTAACATGGTCAATATATGTATTGTGACTACCCAATCCCATATGCATCACCGTGACAAAGCTCGCTGGAGCTCCTACGTCAGCAAAGCTGGAGCACTGAGATAAGGCAAATGTCCTTCTATATTTAGCATATGCACAGTGTTCTTCCCTCCAATGTGGTTTTTAATATAAGTTGCCACCGACGCCGGAATGGAAACGTCTCTAGCAGTCTGAATTATGGAGCAAGGCACTTTAAGTAAGCCCAGAATACTTCTGAGATCGCTGTTGCAAATCGTTCTTGATACGAATAATGAAATGTATGATCTCATATTAAAAAATGTCCAACTGAATTCTTTTACCGCCCTCGAAACATCGCCGCCGACCGCCATTAGTGCGAACCCATTAACCCATGCATCATAATTGGCCTCCATTTGTGAAAATACTTTCTCAATTTCGCTACCTCAAATTCCCTGATCAAAGTAGCAGTAGCAGAAGCAGAAGCAAGAAGAATACCAGAAAGAGAAATGTGAAAATATATGTTTTCTATTAATGGTAAAGTCAAAGATACAAAAGACTATTTATACACAAAGATAAATATCGATTCTATTGACTAAAACTACCTACTGTGAGCAAAAGTTACAAGTATATACAAGCTATCTAATGGTGCTACTTGAGTGACTTTAGCATTCCTCTTCCAAGTTGGTTATGCAACTTGCAGTGTAGCTATCCTGCACCTTTAGATGAAAGGTAACTAAATTGAGTTGCTAGCTTGTGCAGCTCCATATTGTTGCTTCGCACAATGATGTTGTTTAACATACCCCTCAAAATGGAGCTGGTGTGTAGATAGATTTGATTCCTAAACCTTGTAGAAAAACATGAAACTGTGAAGTTTGTAAAGGTTTGGTAAAGATATCAGTTAGCTGATCTTCAGTGGCTATTGGAAAAGGTTTAACTATGCCAGCTTGATATCTATCTCTAATGTAGTGACAATCAACCTCAATATGATTGGTCATTTCATGATAGACTGGGTTTTCTACAAGGTAAATGGCTAAATGATTATCACAAAACAAAGGCACAACTTTAGAATGTAGAACATGTAAGTCCTTAAGCAAGTAGATCAATCATTGAACTTCACACACATAGTTGACCATTGATCTATACTCTGCTTCAGAGAAACTTTTGGCCACTGTGGTCTGCTTTTTTTCCTTCCAAGAGATGAGAGAATTGCCTAAGAAAATACAATATCCTAAAATAGATCTTCTTGAGTCTGAGCAACCTGTCCAGTCTGAGTCACAACAGGCTATCATTGTTAAGGATGAATTGTTGGAAAAGAATACTCTCTGTTCAGGATTGTCTTTGAGATACTTTAACACTTTGTGAACAGATCTAAGATGATTTTCAGTTGGACAATCCAAGTATTGACTCAACTGCGGAACAACATATGATATGTCTAATTTAGTGATGGTGAGATAGATAATTTTTCATATCAAACTTCTGTAAGCTGCATTGGAACATAAATAAGGAGAATCATTCTTTGTCAACTTGCAGGCATAATCCATGGAAACAATGGAGGGCTTACAACCTGTGAAACCAGTGTTAGATAGTAGGTCTAATGTGTACTTTTTTTGTTGAGAACAATGCCCCCCTTAGACCTAGCTATCTCTAAACCAAGGAAAAACTTGAGCTCACCCAAGTCTTTTATACCAAAAACCTTGTTTAGATGAGCCTTAATGGATTGAATAGCAGGAAGAGATGTGCATGTTAACACCACATCATCAACGTAGATCAAGAGGGCCAGAAAACCAGAATCATTATTTCTCACAAACAAAATATAATCACTCATGGACCTTTGAAACCAAGAATGGGTAGTTCTGATGTAAGCATAGTGTTCCACTGTCTGCTAGCCTATTTAAGGCAATAGATATACTTCCTTAGTTTGCAAACCTTCTCAAGAGGTGCAGAGAAATCATGAGGTAATGCCATGTAGACTTCTTCAGTTAGGTCACCATGCAAAAATGCATTGTTGACATATAACTGATATAAGTGCCATCCTTTAACAGCTACCAAAACAAACAGAGTCCTAATGGTAGTTACTTTGGCTATAGGGAAAAAAGTATCTAAAAAATCTATGTCAAACTGTTGGGTATAACCTTTGACCACTAGCCTAGACTTTGGTCTTTCAATACTGGCATCAGACTTATACTTCAGTTTGTAAACATACTTGTTTCCAATGGCAACCTTTCCAGGTGGAAGGTCAGTCAAATCCCAAGTGTGATTTGCCTCCAAAGCTGCAACTTCATCTTCCATTGATTTTCTCTATATGGGGTCATGAACAGTCTTTTCATAAGATTTAGGCACAGTAGTAGCAGAAACATTAAGAATGGAATGCTTGTAACTTGGAGATAGAACTTTGTTCATTTGATGAGGACTGGTATAAGTGGCATTGTAAACAAAGTCCTTAAGATGACTAAGAAGATGAGTGACCTTGCTGGATTTCCTTAATAGAGGAATAGAAGCAAGATCTTGTGTGGCAGAAGTAGTAGGCTGAGGTGATGTAGAGAAACCAGCATTGTCATCGTCAAAGAAAGTAGAATGTACGATAACATAGGGTAAAGAACCTGAAATGTCTAATCCACCAGAAAAAGAAGAAGATGATGTAGAAGAAGATGAATGAAAAGGAAACATAGTTTCATGAAACACTACATTTCTTGAAATGAACAAAGCCTTAGATTGCAAATCAAGAAGAACAAATCCTTTGGTTTGAGCAGGAAAAACAAGAAACATACATTCTTTAGCCCTAGCATCAAATTTCCCCCTTCCTTACTCCAAAGTATAGGCATATGTTAAACACCAAAACACTTTCAAATCAGCATAAGGAGGTGTCTTACCAAAGAGCATTTCATAAGGTGTCTTATCTTGAAGAACATTAGTAGGAGATAAGTTGACAAGATGTGTGACATGAAGAATGCAATAATCCCAATAATCACTAGGCATATTAGCTTGAAACTTCAACCCCTAGCTACATTAAGCAAATGTTGATGCTCTCTTTCCACAACACCATTTTGTTGTGGTGTTTCCACAAAGCTAGTTTGGTGTACAATACATTTATCAACAAATAAACTAGGCATTTAAAATTCTAACTCATTGTCTGTTCTTAACACCTTAACCTTAGCTGAGAATTGAGTGATAACAAGAACAATAAAAGCTTGCAAAATTCCTCTAGCATCAGACTTATGTTACATGAAATACACTCAAGTATACATACTATAGTCATCAATTATGGTCAGGAAATACTGTTGATCATGTATTGTTTTATGTTTATAAGGGCCCCAGATGTCTGCATGAATAAGGGAAAAAACACTTTGTAGAAGCAATAGTGCAGAGAAGGGCATTTTTTCATTTTAGCAATCGGACAAATGTTACAAATGTGATCCTTAGGAAGTTTAATACAAGAATACTCAAACTGCAACTGTCTCATTCTCTGAAAATACACGTGACATAGCCTAAAATGCCATAGCCAACTAGGATCTATAATAGCTTTATTGAAAGTACAAGAAAAAACTTGAGACACTTTATTAGAAAAATTACTAGGAAGTGAACTAATAAATGTAGCTTTGCTTGCAGAAGAAGAAGCACTGCAAGCATCATCCAAGATGTAAAGACCTCTGTATTTCCTAGCTTTCCCAATCATCTTGGAAAGTGCTAGGTCCTGAATAATGTTGTTGGCAGAATGAAAACCAATGAAAATGTTAGGATTAAAAGTCAATTTACTCAAAGACATAAAATTGAATTTAAAAGTAGGAACATATAAGACATTGTCAAGAACAAGACCATATTGAAAGACTATCTTCCCTTTGAGAGTAACAGGAATGGTTTGACCATTTGGAAAATTTATGAAGGTAGAAGAAATAGGAAAATAGGAAGTGAAACAAGTTAAAGTCATGCAAATATGGTCTGAGGCACCTGAATCTACATTCCACTAATCATGAAAGAATTGCATGATACCTGAATCATCATTGATATAGTTGACAAAACTAACAGTTAGGGCTGCTGCCTGATTTTCAGTAGGTCTTTGACCTTGCATCTGCAATAAACCAATCAGTTGCTGGCATAAGTTGTTAGAGATAGTACTACCTGAATCCCTAAGGAACTTGGAATTGTCAATGCTAGAATGATTTGATAACTTCATGTTGTCATTTCCAAAATGACCAACTGATGCAGCATTAGCATTGGTTGAGTAGTTTTGTCCTTGTTAATTGGATAGCCATGCTTCTAATTGTTGGAGTACATTTAATCTAAGGTGCGCCAATTCGATTGGGCTGGGCCGGACTTCGGGTCGGGCCGGACCGGGATTGGATTGGGCCCTTAATCGGGTTGGGCCGACCAACCCATTTGGATCAATCAATTCGATTGGGCTTTGGGCCGGACTTCGGGCCGATTGATTGGGCCCTCAAACGGTCGACCATATGATTGGGCCGACCAACCCATTTGGACCGACCTTATGGCCGATTATTGGATATAATTTCGACTCTCAAATGGTGGTTGAAGTGGTGGAGAAAGTGGATGAGTGGTTTCCTCCATGATCTCCCACTTTCCCCATAATCTCTCCCCACTCTCTCTTGATAGACTAGGAAAATACTGATTTTCCTAATCAGTTTTTCCTCCAGCTTTTGAAGCTTAGAGAGAAAAGTGAGTTTTAGAGAGGAAAAAGAAAAGATAGATTTCTAGACTTGTTTTCTAGCTTTTTTGCTAATAGGAAAGAAGTTAGAAATCCTGTATCTTGTTCTTCTGAAAAAGTATGAAATACATACTCCATTGAAGAGTGTCTTCAAAGCTTCTACAAGGCGTTGGCTAGCACCAACCAGTAGAAGACCATCCCCGGAAGATCGAGTGGATACTGGGAGAGACGGAGCCTGCATTGTAGTGTTCCGTTCGTGACAACATACCGCTGAAAGCGTTTCAGCAATTCTAGCATCAATATAAGGTAAAACACTATCCCATAGTCGTAGGTTCTTACTCGTGGAAGATCCTGGTAGAGGCGGGTTAAGTTTTATTCCGCTGCGCATTTGTTTGTGACCCGGTTATTCCTCTAACACTAATAGCACATATCCACTGTGTGCCCTAACTTGCCACAAAAGGTGCATTGATGTCTTTTTCCATTGTTTTGATTATTGTTAAACTTCTTGTAACTGCCTTGATTAACAGCATTAATGTTGTTGTAGTAAGCACCAGAGTCAATGTTTGTGTCTCTATAAGCAACTGGCCCTTTAACTGCCAAAATATGTTTGTCCAGTGGCTGCTTGGCACAATCAACTCCTCTATTCTTTTGCCTTTCTTAATTGCCAAACTAAAGGCCTGTTTTATCTTAGGCATAGGAACCATGAAATAAACCTGAGATCTAACTTGATCATATTCCTCGTTCAAACCTTTCAAGAACCTAATCACATATTCATTATCTACATAGTTCTGCATACTCACATAACCCCACAATCACATAAAGGATTACATAGACATTTAGGCACAGGTCTAAGAGAAAGCATCTCATGCCAAAGAATTTTAAGTTGAGTGAAGTAAACATTCCCATAATTGGTACCTTGTTTCAAATTTTGAATTTCTTCCAGTAAGTCACTAAGTCTGTAGGCATCTCCTTGACTGAATTGTTCAGCAACTTCATAAGAAGTGTTGTACCACAACACACTCTACCTGATTGTTGGTGTCATGGAGTTCAATAGCCAAGAGAAGACCATATTATTGCACTGTACCTAATTTTTATACTGAGGATCATTCTGACCTAATGGAAGAATAGTTCCATCCACAAATTTGATCTTGTGTTCATAAATCAAAGCTACACGCATGGCACTGCTCCAATTCTGATAATTGGTATAATCCAATAGAGGTTGGACAAGATCAAGAGCAGCACTATTGCTCGGATGTAGGTAATAAGGATTACTGACTGGAATTAAAGAATTTTCCATGGACAACAAACTCGAATTGACAATTTCAGAAAATCAGATGAAAATGAAAACCTAATTTGTTTCAATGAAGAAAGGAATCAGATAGCAAAAGAACAATCAATCGACAAATTGATTTGAATTAGAAAGAGAATACAAATCAAGAACATGAAGAAATTGGATTCAAGAAACACGAGCAAACTCTAGCTCTGATACCATGATCAAAGTAGCAGAAGCAGAAGCAGAAGCAGAAGCAAGAAGAATGCCAGAAAGAGAAATGTGAAAATATATGTTTTCTATTAATGGTAAAGTCAAAGATACAAAAGACTATTTATGCACAAAGATAAATATCTATTCTATTGACTAAAACTACCCACTGTGAGCAAAATTTACAAGTATATACAAGCTATCTAATGGTGCTACTTGAGTGACTTTAGCATTCCTCTTCCAAGTTGGTTATGCAACTTGCATAGTAGCTATCTTGCACCTTTAGATGAAAGGTAACTTGTGTATAGGGGTGAGCATTGAATTCGAATTCAGTAAATTGGTAGTTTGAAATCAGTTTTTTCGGTATTTTGATTTTTGAAAATACCTACCTATTTTGAACCAAATTCCGATTTACTGAATTCGAATTGAATTTGGAGTGAATTCGGAATTACCGACCGAATTCGCAGTACATATATAGTTGTTCATGGAAAACAAAAAATATTTAACTAAAATCAAAACAATAGATACATACAATTCAACCAAAATTATAAATATATGCTTTAAAAATTATAAATATATATTATAATTAATTATATATATTTTAATAATATTTTAATTCTAATTTGAATCTGAATTTGGTAATACGACCTATTTGACTAATTTCAATTCGAAATTGGTAATACCAAATTTTATAAAAACGAATACCGTATTCGAAGTTTTCAAATTCGATATGATTCGAATTACCGAATTAGTCCGAATTACCGAATTCGATTTATCAAATTCAAATCAAATTTGGTCGGTAAATCGGTTTTTATAGAATTTGCACACCCCTACTTGTGCAGTTCCATCTTGCTGCTTCACACAAAATGTTGTTTAACATCCCCCGTGATATTCTTTGTCATTCAAGAACCCGAAACTCCAATTCACATACGTGTTAGATAAAACACCAAGCAAAATTTAACGTGCATAATCTATTCCAAATCATGGCACGAATAGATAACAATTATCAGTAGTACTATAATGCTAAATGGCATAATCAAATTGGATCAGTTGTAGGTAAAAGTGTCTATATAAGAATTCCCGATACTAATAGATAAATATATATATATATATATATATATATATTAGTACGTACTAGTAAATGTGTCAATACCTTTCAGAGTAGTTGGCAGTACAATGTGACATCCAACGCGCATGCTGTGGGATTGAAACCCAACCCATGTATCAAAACAAGAAAAATACTAAATGGTTCAAATAAATTGGATCAAAATTAGACCGATCGAGAGTCGAATAGTATAATATAATATAAAATATTGTTGGCCTCTTATTTATAAGATAAATTGCATTTTAGTCTTTTGTTACCAATCAAATTAATTTCCTCAACTTGAGTCATTGCACTGTTTTACTCAATAACCAGCTAGAACAAAGAAGATAGATGAAAGCTCTTTTTGATGAATAAGATAGATGAAAGTTCAGTGGGCTTTAGAATGGCCCAGTTTTTCTATAACGGACCAAGCATGACACTCTTTTTTTGGACAAATATTTTTTGGCAAAGACGAATTTGGCAAATCCGTCTTGAATAATTTAAAACGTGCTTAAAATATATTAAATATGTCATATTATTTTGGCTCATACTTTTGTTATTTCATCTATATAGTAGTTCACTACAAGTGTGATATCTTTGTAAGAATAATTTTTTCCTATAAATCCTCAATATACTTCTTCTTTTCGATAATATGTATCCAAAAATAGAAAGCATATTTATATTGAAGCCTCATTAAATTTTAAAACTCCAATAAAGAAAATATAAAAAAAAAATAGAGAAACGTGGTTAAAACATGTTAAATATGTCATATATTTTTGTCCATGCTTTTATTATTTCAATTGTTATTTCATCTCTACACTAGTTCACTACAAGTGTGATACCTTTGTTAGAATAAATATTTTCCTATAAATCCTCAACATAAATTCCTAAAGTGATGGGTTCTTGAAAAAAACCCAAATTCTAGCACGAAATTAGGGACGAATTTGTTAGAATAAATTTCTCCTATAAATCATCAACATACTTTCCTAAAGCGACGGGTTCTTGAAAAAAATCCAAATTTTAGCACGAATTTGTTAGAATAAAATTTTCCTATAAATCCTCAACATACTTTCCTAAAGCGGCTGTTGAAAAAAAATCCAAACTCCAGCACGAAATATGGGATATCTTTGTTAGAATAAATTTTTCCTATAAATCCTCAACATACTTTCCTAAAGCGACAGGTTCTTGAAAAAAAAAACTCAAATTCTAGCACGAAATTAAGGACGGATTTGTTATAATAAAATTTTCTTATAAATTCTCAAAATAATTTCCTAAAGCGACGGGCTCTTGAAAAAAAAAGACCCCAAATTTTAGCATGAAATTGGGGACAGATTTGTTAGAATCAATTTTTCCTATAAATCATCAACATACTTTCCTAGGGCGAGGAGTTCTTGAAGAAAAAAACTCAAATTCTAGCACAAAATTGGGGATAGATTTGTTAGAATAATTTTTTCCTATAAACCCTCAACATACTTTCCGAAAGCAACGGGTTCTTGGAGGAAAAAAAACTCAAATTCTAGCACGAAATTGGGGACGGATAACTAGTCTCTTATTCTAAATATTAGTCTCTTAGTTTAAAGATTTTTTAAACTTCTATGTCTTTTGGTATCAGAGCCAAAAATCATTTGAAAATAATAATAAAGAGTTTAATTGTTTCTCATTGGCTAAACAAGGGGTTAATACTAAAGATTCACCTTCTCCATCACGGCTCTGTCTCCCTCAGTTTTTTCAACGACGACGATCACAAACCCTGACTGAAAAACCGTCTGCCGAAATCAAATCAGATTAGGCCATGAAAATGAAGAAGAAGAATCTCATCACCACTCCTTCTCTCCTCTTTCTTTCTCTAAACTTCTCTTTTCTTTTTCACTTCGCCGTCTCCAGAGGCGGCCTTGCCACCAGCTCCAACTTTTCCGGTAACATTCACTCTCTCTCTGATTTCTTCATTTACGCATTTTTTAAATTATATATATAGTAATCGTAAGTGGAAAAATGTGACTGGAGAAGAAGAAAATGATTGAATTTTGAATTTTTTAAAGCTACCTGATGCTTCGTAATTGTTTCATTTTGCTTCTTACTCTGAATTTGCGTTTGTTTTTAAGCGGAAATGGTTATTAATTTGTGATTTTCTGTGGAGTAATTAGTTTAATTTGTTTGCAAATAATCGGTGGAGAGAATGATAGTAAAAACGATAAAATATGGAAATTTAATTGGTAGATTTATATTGTATAAGAATTAAAATTAAGAGCTATATCATGCTTTTTTTTTCTCCTTAAACATAATTTTGGAGATCAGATTAAAGGAGTAAGCTTTCTGAGAATCTATGACTTTTAAGTACTCTGGATCATGTTGAGAATGACTTTTTTGAGTGTACTAGAAGATATGGAGTTCTTTTAAGTAGTTATAATGGGCGAATAACATAGTAATTGTGAAAGAGATTAGTCCAGTGGTTGAGGCCTCAAGACGTAGAGGTCTTGGGGTTCAAATCTCACTCGGGGTTCAAATCTCACTCGTTGCTTCTTAAGTCCCGTTCTTTCTCTATTGTAAGAACATAATAAAATTAAAAAAAATTGTCAGAGTCAAGAAACACTAGTACAGTTGGTGTAACACTTCCTGCCGTCCTGCTCAAAACAATAGGTCTCTGGTTTGACAACCCCTCCCTTGATAATTAAAAGATTAAACATTTGACAGGAAAGAAAGATAAACAATGAGAAGGCTGAATTTTTGTGTGCTTGCTTGAATAAATTGTATTTGTGTGTGCATTGTGTAAAAATGTGTTTGCACTTGAAAATTGTGTTTGACTGAAAATGCTAAAGTGATGATGTAGTGAGGGTGAAAAAGTAAAGACCTTTACCTGAAAGGGTTTGAATTGACAAGTTCTTAGATATTTACTTTTGTTTTTTGCACTTGCTAAATCTAGTTAATGGGAAGTCTAATTCTTTCCGAGGCTATTTTATTTTTATTTTTTCCCTCCTCATTTTTCATTGCCTTATTAGATAATTTTTCTGATTAATCGAATTCTTTTACTAGGTTTCTGGGAAAGTAATTATGCTGGTTCTGCCAGAAAATTATTTGAGGAGAAACAGTTAACTATGGAGGAGTACATCCAAAAACTGTATCATCCCAACTTAGCTATTCCATTGTTTTCTTTTTTAATTTTGTTTTGATAACATCAAGTTTCTGATAACCTAATGATATGTTGATTATCTAAGTTCCTTAAGAAGATCAATATTTGCTTGCTTTTGACAGTGAAAAACTAGCAGAAGGGTACATGAGCAACACTGATCTGGAGAAGGCCATCAAAGCATTCAGTCGTAGATGTTCTAAAATTTCTAGAATATACAGGTAGTTTGAACTTTGATGACATTATCTAGCTTTATTTTGACTGCTTCTAGGAGCAACTAAATGGTGTCAATAGTGTAACTCCAATTAAATCCTTGAATTTTATTTGACTATTAATATAACCCATATCCCAATTATTGGGGACTTAATGGGTTATGTTATTGTTGTTGTTGTTGTTGTTGTAGTGTCTGGAGCTGTTCAAATCTTATGATGCAAGTTCATACACTATAATATAATGCTGTTATTAGGGTTTCTTGGGAATCTAAATTCAATGTTGATAATATATTTCAATTTCGATCTATTTATAAGGTGTAAATAAATGCTAATTTTTGATAAAATCCTGTTAGATTCAAAATTTATAATATATAATTTGTATTGTTTTCTTTCTATGTGGGACTTTTCGGATCAACAATCAGCATTGGGAAGAGTCTCTTAGGAGTTCCACTGGTAATACATTGCATCTTTCTGATATTTTAATGTTAATCAACTGTATCTTTTGCAACTTTTCATCCTTAAACTAAACCATTTATGACCGCTTGCAACTTTTTAGTGGGTAATGGAAATTTCTGACCGACCAGGGAAAGAGGAGCCTGAACCTGCTTTCAAGGTACGGATGTCAGGAAGAAATAAATCTTTCCGATCTCTGTTCTTGTTTTTCATCTGAATGCAAATAAAGTACGACAGTCCTTTTGAACTAGCCTTTTTGTTGACTGATGTGCTCTCTTCTCAAAGTGTAAAATGTCTTTGGTGATTAATTTTCTCAATAGCTTGGACATTGCAGTTCATTGGAAATGTTCATGGGGATGAACCTGTAGGCCGTGAGCTTCTTTTACTTCTAGCAAATTGGCTCTGTGACAACTATATGGAGGATCCTTTGGTAATGTTTTCCCCCTAAAGTATCCACACCTCCGATGTAGTTCTTGCTTTGATATTTAATTTAGACCTTTCTGTCAGTGTTTATGTATCTTTCTTACTTATTCTGTCTTTATTTTTCTAGTCGATAATAATATAATGGT
Source organism: Vinca minor (assembly GCA_026122235.1). Lineage (NCBI taxonomy): Eukaryota > Viridiplantae > Streptophyta > Magnoliopsida > Gentianales > Apocynaceae > Vinca > Vinca minor. The sequence goes on along the minus strand of JAOCZM010000011.1, from coordinate 10,513,608 downwards.
ATCATTGCATTTGTAAATAGCTAATGCATTCTGATATAATTTCCATTTCGTTTCAATTGGAGTGCTCGTGACCCGTGGGATAGCCAGTTCAAAACCATTCTTCAACAATGGTTTTGGATTCTGGAATTCAGTTTTTACTTTATCCAAGTTCCTTTCAGAGTTTGTAGTGACAATATGCCTTTCATCTAGCACAGGGCAGTCCGAAAATCACTTTGCCCATGAAAAGTTTAAGAAATATGTGTTTGTACATTTTAATGGCTGCTAATTACAGATATATAGCTCAGTGTCGGACCATGTGATATTTGTTAACTTTTTTCAGTGTAAAAATATGTTTTGGTGCATATTTCTTTGTAATGTTTTAGTTCTCAGCTGTTAAGTTACTTTCTTTAAGTGTGTTTTACTTGTGTTTCCTTGGATGTCTAATTTCTTTATCATGGGATGCTTGCATGGTTATTACAGGCTACCTTGATAGTAGATAATGTTCACCTTCACATACTCCCATCCCTTAATCCTGATGGGTTTCAATTGAGAAGGCGTGGAAATGCAAACAATGTTGATTTAAATCGTGATTTTCCTGACCAGGTATCTTTCTGCATTTGTTGTTGTATCAGACACTCTTTGCCGTTAGTATGAGATTTTCAGAGTATGGTAGCTGAACGTAGATAAATAGGAATCAGACGTCAACAAAAGGCAATCTAAACTTTGTGTATAATATAAATGCAGATTTTAGAAAATAATATTCTTCTAGAATGAGTTTTTTTTGTTGATCAGCATGTTTTATTTAAAAAAAAAGTTCTTCTGAGGGTATTTTATGTCGACATTTGTCTTTTTTGTGGTAGTACTGAAAAGGATAATGACTGAGTAAAATAGTTCTATATAGGGACGCCAAGTTTCAAATATGAGAAAATTTTACATGCTAAAGAAGTTACGAAAGCAGCAATGTTACTGAAGCCATAAGGATGAGAACCTTGGGCAGTTTTGCTCCAAATTTGTAGTTTCACATTCACAAAATTGAGAGATTCCCTTTAACAGTCAACTGAATTTGTGGTGACACAAAGTTGGCATCTTTTAATAACTAGTGAATTGCATTCTGTCTAATATCTTCTGCACTTTTTCTAGGGTAAAGATAACTCATAAAAGAACCTCTTAATGGATTAGAATTCCAATTCACAAATGTACATCTTGATATCTATACCCTCCCACCCTCTAAAAAAAGAAGAAAAAAAACATATTGACATGTTTAATGTTTTCAGTACTAACATTTTTGTTTCATTTGCCTAGAGGTACACTATTTTGACTTTTGCAATTGCTTCACAACTGGGGCATCAATCCGGACTAATTTAATTTTTTTTCCTCCTAAAAATCTGAGAAGGTGACAGTTTGTCAAAACAAAGTACCTTCTTTTTCCTTTTCTTTCCAACTAATGAAATACAAGATTGTGTTTGTGTGTGAACTTCAAGAGAGTGCTTCAAAGCAGGTTCCAAGTGACAAATCCTCATGGCGCCATTAGTAACTTTCATTGAATAAGACAAAGTCAGTGTCTGGTCAAAGTTTTTTTCTTCTAAAATTGTCTTTTCATGGCCAGTTTCCAATTGAACTGAAGTGTTGGAGTATATAATCTTCATGATATCACTTTTATTATGAAATAATTCTTTGTTTGAGCTGGTCAAGCTATACTGGCATTATAGACGGCAAGAATTTTTCACTTACCAAAATTTCATGTTGGAATTAATTGTTTCTACCTTTAAGAGTTAATTTCATTATGCCTTGTTAGAGTGACTGTTTATAAAAGAATTCACTGACATAAATGACATAGTTCTTTCCTATGAATGATGATCTGGGGACTCGACAACCTGAAACAAAAGCAATTATGGGCTGGTTGGAAGAGATACACTTCACGGCATCTGCCAGCCTGCATGGGGTAATAATTCATGCCTTAGTTGGTGATTTATGGTCTATGGTTGATGTAAACTCTTTTCTCATCAAGTTTCTCAGAGTAGGATGTATTCTTTAATCATAAAGAATAACCACTTATGTAATCATTTCTCATTCACAGGGAGCACTAGTTGCAAATTATCCATGGGATGGAACTATAGATAAAAAGTGAGTACTTGACACCATAGTACCCCTTGAATTTGTGATATACAATGGATTTCTAGGATCAGGGGTGATTAGTATGATTGTCTTTTATAACGATGTCAAAACCCTGATACCATGAGTGTAACCTTTCTCCAAGAAACATGTATGCTTTTGTTTCAAGTACATAAATGTATAAATGTATAAAGTTCTTCTTTTATGTAATACTGGTACTTTGGGCGACTGTGGATATCATGATAGAACAGATGACATTTTGGGAAAAAGAATATATTTGTGTAAATGTTTTACTTTTTGATGATTGCAATCTACTAGGAGAGATTGAAGTGATTCTGCATCTATTTTTTCCCCTTCTTATTAATGCCGAAAACAAACAAATAAAGAAACTAGAAGGAGAATCACTTCAATCTCTTCCAGTAGATGGCAATCATGAAAAAATAGAACATTTTCACCAGTATATTCATTTTCCCCAAAATGGCAGCTGTCCTATCATGATATCCACAGTCGCCAAAGTACTGGGAAAGATTGAAGTGATTCCGCTTTTGGTTGCTACAAGCTTTTACATAAACAGTTTTCCTGAAAATATGGTGTCCATAGCTGGAAAATAGTTTTTCAATTTTACTAATTTTTCCTGTTCCTATTATTGGCTGCTACCAGAAGAAGGCCAAAGCAGATTTCATGATAAAATTTTATACTCCTATTATTGGGTTGCTTTTCTGTTCAAATACTTAGAGCTTGAACATCAGTACAATGTTACTAATTTCATTTCTTTCTTAATTGATATTGGAAATGGAATTTTTTATTTGACTTGTTTGTTATCTGAGATTGTTTAATTTTGTAAGTTCATGATTCCATTACACATGACTTACCGTTATTGCATAAAAAATTTCAGGAAATCCTACTATCCATGCCCTGATGATAAAACATTCAGATTTATGGCGAGTATATACAGTGAGTCTCACCGTAACATGTCCCTAAGCAAGGAATTTCCTGGTGGAATAACAAATGGAGCCTTCTGGTATGATACTATAATCATAAATATATCAAATAAGAACTCTTTCAGATTTCATAAATTATTCATATGCTTTACCTTGTCCTGCTTCTTTTATTTCCAAATGATACTAAACGTACTCTGGTCTTTTATTGCAGGTACCCTATATATGGCGGGATGCAAGATTGGAATTATATACATGGTGGCTGTTTTGAACTGACATTGGAGATTAGTGATGACAAATGGCCTAATGCAAGTGAGGTCAGATTCGATCAATCTTTTTGCCTTAACTTTTGTCCGTCCTGACATAGATGAGCTGGATTTGAAGCTCCGCTGAACTCTCTTTTAGAAGTACATGTAAATCTTCATAAGCTTTAATGTGCATAAGTGGTTTCCAGCCTATTGATTGCTATTTTAGTGGGATTTTGGAATCTAGTAGACTAAATAGAAGATTGCTTCTAAGTTGTGCACCAGTGCCGTGGTTTCTTGAAGGATTGAGAACTTTTTACCTTTGTTGAGAATTTAAATGGAAAAATATATGCTTTGAGTTTCTTCTTGTGCGGAATCAAATCAAAGCAAGCTTGTATTAGTTGGAAACAAGGAAGAGGCAATATAAAAAAGAAGAAAACACTTGGATAAACAATTGTTATTGGCATGGTTAAGGACAGATTTCGAAGTAGGGAATGATCTTTCCTGAGTCAGTTGAATTGCCTCCTATAACTAGAAGATCGTTGAAGGATGCCATCGGACTGAAGATTTTCCCATTTACGAGCTCTTTTGTTCTTTCCTTTTTTTTTTTTTGGGGGGGGGGGGTGGGTGGGTTGTCTCTACGCTATTTTAAATAGTAGTTGTAATTCACTTATAATGTCAGTTACGCAGATGGAGAGTTATCTCTTTCTTAAATAAAAGAAGAAATTCTGGAAGTTGTGAATAATTTCTTAACTGGCTATAGTGGATGTTGTGCATTTTGGTGTTAAAGTAATATTTATGGGGTTGGATAAGGGTTTCGGTTGATTGGGAGTGCGGAGGAGAGTGTTTCAAGGACAGAATAATTAAGGCTCACGGAAAATTTACAGTCTTAAGTAGAAAACAATGTGAGAGGATAATAAGAGAAGATCAGTGCATTTAGTTTCCTAGAGTTAGGTCAATTTCAACAAAGCTTAAAAATCTTCCCAAATTCGTAATCGTAGATTTCCACTTTTAAAACTTCATATTATGGTTTCGTTGCAGCTAAAGAAAACAGTTAGCATAGCATGTTAAAGAGAGAGTATCAGAGACATGGGTCATTTAACTCATTTAATTTGACAAATATTGATTCATGATTTTGGAACATCAATCAGAACTAGAAAAGGAAAAGACAAAAAAAGAAAAGAAAAAAAAAAAAAGAAAGAAAAGTCGATGAGGGGTTTTTGCTGTTACTTTCAATGCCATTTGCAATGTCTTATTCTTTGTTGTATGTAACAGTGTCAGATTTTCCTAACTTCCATGTGTGAACCATTTTCCTATTATGCTTTTGTTCTCAACTTTATTTGGTTTGTTCTCTCCAAAACCTTTCGCGTCATGATCTCATGGTTTTAAATTCATCTGTATCTTAGCAGATACCTACTATTTGGGAATTCAACAAAATGGGTATGCTAAACCTTGTGGGAAGTCTTGTGAAGGTAATCCTTATGCTTTATTGGTTCTTGTTCAAATGCATGGACTCAGCAATCTTTCTTTTCCTATAGTTGTATTCTTGTAAGTATTTGCCTATTGTTTTATCTTTCATTTTTCTTTTGGTTCCTTTTTTTCCTTTCAGGATAGTAATATATGTTCATGGAGTATCAAATCTGCACTTAATTCTCTTACATTATGTTAAGCGTCTTACTAGTTTAAGCATGATAACTCTTGAGTTCTAGAGCAGCATGTTTCGATTTGTTTATTATTTTCAGAGGACACCGTATAGTGCTGAGGATATGATATGAACCTTACTAGTTTATTAATTGAAATGACCTAAAGGTGAATGGAAATATTGAATTTGAAAGAGCAACTAATCGAATTTGACTTACGCCATATGAGTAAACTCGTGCCATTATTGGGTTTGCTTGCAAACAACACTTCTCATCTGATCTCCCCTGAAAGCGGGGTGACTTTCTATCTAAAAGGGAAGGTGTGATATTGGCAGCCAGTGTTAACAATAGCAGGCGCTATAGCAGAGCGTCCATATGTTGCTACAGACCCATCCATAGCGGAGCACATCAGTGTTGCGGGAATAGCAGCCGCTATTGCGGCTAAAATAGTGGCGCTATTTGGACAAGAGCTTAACACCCCCCCCTTTCTTTTGCCGTTTACAATAGTAAAAAACTTATGGGTAAATAGGGGATTTCTTGAATTTAATGGCTTTGGTTATGTTTTTATCTTGGATTTAATCACTTGGGTTATGTTTTTTTTTTTTAATCTTTTTTTAATGATTTTTTATGACTGTGTTTTCCTTGTTGTCTTGATTTTTTCTTAATTATTTATATTCAATTTCAAATAGCACCGCTATCCGGCTATAGAGTTTTTAAGGTCTGCCGCTACGCGATGCTATCCGGGATTGACGACACTGTTGGCAACAACATTGTGTTGTGGTACCCTATGTTACTCGGACTCTCCGTTTAGTCGTGTTGTACCGGTGTCAACAGGGTACGACGTTGGTATGGGTATGAGTACTTTGACATGGTCAACTGCGAATGGGTACTTTGACCAACTCTTGAAAGCTCATCGCCGCCATCGCTGGGACACCCATTGTTGTTGTCGCTGGAAATCGAAGGTACGCCTATTGGAGATTGGAGTTTGGGCGGATGAAGGAGCTTGAACAAAATTCAAGCAATAAGTGGAGGGAAGATGGAATACAGATAGGTATAGGAGTCGAGCAAGGCATGAAATGGTTGGTGATTTGAATATGTACTAGTTGCAAATTTGTTAGGAGGAAGAGAAGAAATTAGTGTTACGGAGAGGGAAAGATGATGGGGGAGGGAATAATGGGAGATGATTGGATTTTTTTAAACTATTAATTAGCACATGGGGAGAGAATAATGGGAGATGGTTGGAATTTATTGTCGTATCCCCGTACCCGTGCCCGAATTTGAGGAAGTGGCCCCGTATCCTTTATTTTAGATGTTTAAATACCTGACACCTAAATACATACCCGTACCCGACACCCGTACCCGAGTCCGAGTAACATAGGTGGTACCTTATCACTATCCTTTCCCGGTTGTGATGTGCTCTTTTGGATTTTTTTTGTGGTAATGTGTTATCGAGAAAACATTTCTCTCTGTTATCCAATTGATACTCAAGTTTTGATTATTCATATCCTGTATCAAGAAGATGTTGTCTTCGTCAGAAGTACCCAGAGATTGCATCCAAAAGTAAAGGGGCTCAATTGCTGTTCTCCCTAGGCGACTCTGACACTTTTGTCAGTATATGTCCGATCTTTCAGATAAAATATTTCTCCAGTAGCTTAAATTAGCATTTAGTACTTCCCTAGCTTTAGGAGATCTGAGAAGTTCAAAGGTTTAATTGGATTTTGGTTTGATGAGATTCTTATTGCATGGAGGCATGTGTACAAATGTACTTCCTGAACAGGTCACTTACATGCATCTTTTTCTCTGGATATTGGTTTATGCATCCTGGCATCTAAGCATTGTTTTAATCATTCAATCGAAAGTTCTTTATGACTATGATGGAGTTTACGATGTCTTTTAAGTGACTCATTTCAATGATATCTTGAAATAATTAGACAGGAATACATGGAAGGGTTTTTTCATCAGATGGAAGGCCTTTGCCTGCCTCAATAGCTATCAGGGGTATCAACTACGATGTAAGTCCTCAACCATAACTACTTTTTACTGAAAGATACATTTGAAATGTTCACGATTGTCATTAACCATTATAAAGTCATGAGAATGGTTAGTTTGTTGGTCTATCAGCATATATACCACCCTTTTCTTTTAAATTTTTTATTTAGAAGTATTTGGTCACTTAACGAGTCTCACTTTATGGAGATTACTGTACTTTCTGATAGTATTTCATTCGGCTGACACAGTGTTGGTTTTCCAGCCCTTCAGCTTGTGATGGAATGTTCGTATGCAACTATTATTTGCATCTTATGCTATTATTCTCAACTTTATGGTGTAGCCATTTTCTTGTAACACGTACAGCTTGTTCAATCATACAGGTTAGAGCTAGCGAAACCTTGGGTGATTTTCACCGCATGATAACTCCTGGAGATAAATATGAAGGTAATCAACATAATTGTCAACCTCCTGTTTCTTAAGTGCACATTCTTTCTATGCTATAATTCAATTATATTAGCATTAGTTTATTCAGGAACCATAGCCACAATTACCCTACTCCTGAAAAAGCAATAATCAAGCTCAAGACAGCTTATTACTTAAATTAACTCTATGTTGCTCTAGGAAAATCAGTGTTGCAAAAGTCGCTAGTCGCTAGTCGGTCGGCAGACAGGGGACTAGAGACTAGTCGGCCTAGTCGGGGACTAGTCGGCGACCCTAAATCTCAATGTATTTTTCATAATTCTGTTATCATATGTAATATATTAGTCAAACAAAATTTCAGAATAAATTAACAATCAAATGCTAGTCAAATAAAATTACAAAATCCATTCATAATAATTAAATTCAACACCATAATAAGTAATAACAAATTAACAAGTTCAAATGCATTTGACCCTATCCATTCTATTTGGATCGACCAAAATTGCATAGTCCTAACCCACATCTTTTGATTCCGTTTAAGTTCAGAAAAGGCAGAAGAGTCAATAGATTTAGAAACACTAGCGGATGCAGCACTTGAAGATCCCATTTACAACACTATCAAACAAGAAAAGTTCGAACAATTAGCAATATACAATGACATCTATGTTAACTAAAACTTAAAGCAGCTTACAGATTAAAATCTATTGAATTTGATTGGTCCATGATTATCAAAAGCTAAACGAAATGATCCATGAAATTGTTCTATTGAATTTGATTGATCCATGATTATCAAAAGCAAAATGAAATGATCCATGAAACTGTGAAAGTAAACAAAATGCTCCATGAAACTGAGAATAATATAAAATCTTACCACAAGGAAGCATAATAATCTGTATAAAAAAATAAATCTGTAAATTAGAGTTGGTAAAAATTACCTAGTAGAAAGCAAAGGTAGCAGGCAAGAATTTGTAAAAAAAAAAAATCTATATAATAGTAAAAATCTATATATAAAAAAATCGATTTTTTTAAAAAAGTCAACCGATTTTGACCGATTACTCCGATTTTTGACCGACTAGCCCGATTTTTTGACCGACTAGACCGATTTTTTCCCGATTTTTATACCCGATTTTTGAATTTTCTAGTCGTTTGGAGGCCGACTACCGACTAGTCCGACTTTTACAACACTGAGGAAAATATAAAGCATCCATTCATTTAGTAGTTGAGCTACTGAGAAACGTGATAATTTATTCCTTTTATTCATGGGGCAAGAAGATCCACAAGTAAGATAGTTGTTGCTTCATTTTAGCTAAAGGTTAGCATTATGGACAACGTGTTCTGCTATAATTTTTTTGTGATATGTTATAGTGAACAGTGTTGCAGAAATCGCTAGTCGCTAGTCGGTCGGTAGATAGCGGACTAGCGACTAGTCGGCCTAGTCGGGGACTAATCGGCGACCCTAAATTACAATGTATTTTTTAAAATTATGTTATCAAATATAATATATTTGTCAAACAAAATTTCAGAATAAATTAACAATCAAATGCTAGTCAAATAAAAATACATAATCCATCCATAATAATTAAATTCAACATCAAATACTAAACATCAGTTGCACTTATTGGTTGTTGGTGATGGCTCTGAATTTTCTGAACAAAAAAGGATGGAACACCGCAGAAAACAAGAAATGCCTATGTCGGAGAACCGTCTCATATTCTCATGTTTGTATATTATCATAATATTAGAAGTTCAATATTAAATGCATTGCAAAATGGCAAACTATTTTTCTTCCAAAAGTAGCTTATCAAAATTAAATTAAAAAAACGAAAGATAAGTCAAGATTGGGCAAAAAATCGATTTTTTTAAAAAAGTCAACCGATTTGACCGACTAGCCCGACTTTTGACCGACTAGTCCGGTTTTTTACCGATTTTTTTCAAATCCGATTTTTTTTACCCGATTTTTGAATTTTCTAGTCGTTTGGAGGCCGACTACCGATTAGTCCCCGACTAGTCGGCCGACTAGGCCGACTTTTACAACACTGATAGTGAATATAAAGCACTTTATGCCTGTAGGAGCTTTTGAGAACCCTTCGATAAATTGGATGAGTTAATAATTTAATATTCATATTTTAGACAGTAATGAGGAATCCTATATAACAACTTCATTGCATTTAAAGAACATTTACTGTATGGTTATTGATCAAGGTGTAAATATTATTTCAGTTTTCTGGATGGCCATGAAATCACATATCTTCAATTTCTATTTTTTTTCTTGGATCTGTGTAATTTGTTAAAATTCTAATTTCATGCTAAATTTTTTAGTCATAGCAACCATGCCCGGACACAAGTCAAAGAGTACACACATTATACTTGGAGAAGAAGCAAGTGCAGTTGATTTTATTCTTGATACATTAATTACTTTGGAGGATGGCATTCTATCAAGGGCTTGTGATTGCAGCTTTAGGAAGAACAGACTCAAATTGACTGAGATTTTACCTGGGCAACACTTAGAAATTTTTCTTGTTCTTGTATTTATTTTAGTCTTCCTCTGCTTTTTAATGAAGAGGAAAGCAATATTAAACCATTTAAAGAAAAAACAGATAACAGGACCTAACCGGCCTCTTGTTGTATGATAGTATTTGTATGTACATCATGAGGATCTTCATGTCATATTATCTAATGATATTCATGCTATTTCACATTCTCTTATATTATATGGATTTTAGCTGCAGATTTGGATTCTCTCTTGTACTGATTTAGATGCCAATAGATCAAAACAGGTAAGTGCTTGTTAAGGAGCTAAGTACCAAGTTTTCTTCTGCTTGTTCTCTTCTTTTATGTATTAGTTATTACATAGCCATGATTACGAATTGAGTGTATTCTTTATCTTTCCTTAGTTGATGACATGAAGAAATATTGTAATGGAAAATGGCACAGGGCACAGGCAACCCTCCCCACACACCCAAAGCTTTTCCATATTTCTGGAAGCGCTCCGTGCTTGCAAGTGAAGGCACCCTGAATGAGATCGTTAGCAGAAAGTTGCTCAAGGTTAGTGAAAGATTTTCTTGGCCCTTTATGTGGTTGTTAACTTACTTTATACTTGATTTATTTTTACTGAATGATACCCCCCTTTGTATATGCTTCATTTTCTAACTCCATATTTGTTAGTGGTTGGGCACATGAATGGGGACAGACGATTTTATGGAAACACCGATCAGACACTTTGTTTTAGATGTTTAAGTACCCGATACCTAAATACATAGCCGTACTTGACATCCGTACCCGACAGTATATAGAAAAGAAAATATGGAGTTAGATCACCTGGAGATGGCTTTCCGACTCTGTTAAAAAAGGTGCAGTACAGGGGAAATCTTCTGAAGGCTAAAATGTTTGGACATCGATATGATCTTGTTCAAACGATCCCAGCGGTCCCTCATTCTCTTGTATCCAAAATCAAAGATTTCCTGGCCTTCATCTTTAATAATTAGTTTCAAAAGCTTCAAAACCCTCAGTTGCGTATCCCTTGAGATGCCCATCTGAGAAGTAGAGATATACATTGACATTCTATCTATACATTCTTTTCCTTTATTATCGCCCATCTGCCAAAAACTAGACAATTATTTGTTGACATGAGGCAGTAAGATTTAGAAAGATGATCATTTCATTCCACATTTAATTTCTTGAATTTTAGAGTGATCATCAGCAATTAGCAAGTCAGATTGCAATCTGTTAAAGATCCCACATTAGCTAGTTTGTGAGCATATTTGCTTCTTATACTCCCCTCTTGAGGTATCTTTTGGGGATCGAGTTAGGCCTAAGTCCATTTTTAACACAATCAAATTGGAATATGTTTTGGAAATTACCCAATTCTACTTCCAGCATGGCCAGTGAGTTTAGAAATTGTAAAGATCATGACATCGTCATCTGCAGGAGCAGGAATTCAGTAAAATAGGGCCAATAGTAGGCATGATCATAGATGCTCCTCACAAAATGGCCTTGCAGAGCTGCTTTTCTTAAATATCCATCTGGATTATTTGGTGAAGTGACAAACTCGATGATATTCATACCATCATACATATTCTTCACCAATGAGACATCTCCAAGGAACTCAAAGTTAGCCGTCTTCACTCTTCAAAGTAGTTTGTTTGTGATTCATAAAGCTGTGCAAATCAAATCTCAAGTCCATCAACCTCTGGTGGTGATGTTTACTAGAATAGGAGTAGTTTTGTCTGGATAGTAACTTATCTAATATAATAGTTACACAAACAAATGAAACAAGACATATGAGTAAAAGAAACCACCTGCTCCATAAAATTTAGTATGGCTGAGGTAAGCTTCTTTAATGAGGGATTTGGGACAGTAACAGTTGGCTGTCGGTACATCATATAGCAATGTCGATGTGCCCAAGTAGATTGAGTAGCGCATATGAGACGGTATATGCACGTCTGGAATTCATACACATTATGCGGTGTATTATATAGGTTAAGGAGTATGCATACACTATATGCATACACTAGTTATATGGTGTACTTTTAAGACTGGCTACAACAGTTGGCTGACCAACTGTGACGGTCCCCGAATCCATTGAATCAGTTGGTTTTTCTCTTAACCATTTGTCCTGTTCAATTGCTGATGACTAATTTTTGTATCCCATATGAATTACTATATCTGATCATGATAAACTCCTGTTAAATGAAAAATCGAAAAGTATAAGAACAAACAGTATAACAAGGGACTTTCTGTGACAATTCTTGCAGGAAAAGATGAGTTATCTGGGAAAGTGCATAAACAGCTGCATTGAGAAGTAGAGTGGAGCCACCGAGCCAGCACCAAGCAAAATGTATCTTCCATCAGTATCTGCATTTTTGGCAATTTCATGTATTTTGAGAATGTGAAGAAGTAGTTCTTCTGAAATGAAGCCGCGGGATGGAAACGTGTAGCTCATCCGGTGCTAGCCGGCGACTAGAAGTGCACTGCTAGCAGCATTTTGCATCCAGAAAGGCTCCAAGAACAAAGGATCTCCACTGCATTCAGCCATTGGAGCCGCCATTACATCTCTATACTGATTAGAACAACAGGTGAATAATTTGGATGTACACCAGAAACTTAGTGAAGCAAAGAATCCCCGGAGAACAAAGGAATTGCTTTGCGGTTCCTTTCTTCTAAATTCTAACAAGTGTTTGAGATCATCTATCCCGTTTCTTGTCCCATCGCCTGTCTCGATCTTAAGAAAATTGCAGCCCGTCCTATTTTTTCGGGATGGCCTAATATTTTCATAATGGGACAAACATGACACTTTTTTGGATATTTTTTTTTTTTGGCGACGGATTTGTCGAGAATGTATTTGGAAATCCGTCTTGAGCTAACGTCGACTGACATTCAACATGTCTGTCCACGTCAGCTGTATTGAGGACGGATTTGGCAATATTTTCAGATACGTAATCTAACTCATAGACATTGGGAAGACGAGACTTTGAAAAAACTAGTTCTAGGTGAATCAGGAAGAGTTACTAAACTAGACGATGAACTGCTAGAAGACATGTTTGAGATAAACGGGAGGGGACCGAATTCGAGGGTAAGGGGAACTTATGACTGATAGAACCAAAATTTCAGATTCAATATATATAAAAATTGACAGATTGCTGCTTCAAAAATCACTTTTATGCATCAGACGCACAACCCACACTGAAATTTCACTCATCAGTGTACTGGGCCTTCCTCGTATGGCTAGCATAACTATGACTCCTTAAGCAGGGATCCATATCAGTAGACTTTTCAGAAGTGTTCAGTTACTCTAGCACACTTACAATATTTTTGGGTTTTTCTTTTTGATAAATACTGTAAGTATTTACTACGGGATAAGAAGACAAAGGATATTTACCATCTTCAGAAACGTAATCTAACTCATAGACGTTGGGAAGACGAAATTTTGAAAAACTAGTTCTAGGTGAATCGGGAAGTGTTACTACACTAGACGATGAACTGCTAGAAGACATGATTGAGATAAATGGGAGGGGACCGAATCCGAGGGTAAGGGGTCTTATGACTGATAGAATCAAATTTTCAGATTCAATATGTATAAAAATTGACAGATTGCTGCTTCAAAAATCATTTTTACGCATCAGACGCACAACCCACACTGGAATTTCACTCATCAGTGTACCGAGCCTTCCTTGTCAGGCTAGCATAACTATGACTCCTTAAGCAGGGATCCATATCAGTAGACTTTTCAGAAGTGTTCAGTTACTCTATTAAATTCTTCGTTTTATGATGAAAGTACCTGCAAAATCCTTTGATTTCTCAAAAATCTCAGTTTTCTGATGAAAGACGGAAGTCTCGTTATTTAAAGGTATTGGTAATAATTTCGAATCCCTTTTTCAATTTTTGAATCTCCATATTTTTTTAATAGATACGTCTCTTTTCCTTACTAAAAAAACTCTTGTTTCGAAACTACAAATATAAATCACTAATTTATGATAGGATAGAACTCAAACTCATGAGAATGAGAATAATTGTATTTCTTGTTATCCTTCTCAACTAATATATACATGTTTATTTATAGGTTGGGGTGAAAATGAGCTGAGTTGAGCTAAAAGATAAGACTAGCTCATGCTCAGCTCACACAAATTTTGCTCAGCTCATAACTTAACTCATATTTGATGTGAGCTAATTTTCTCAGCTCATCAGTAGCTCACTAGCAGCTCAGCTCAGGTAATTTATTTGTAAATATTTTAGAAAAGATACAGTGATTGATAATATGAGTTTAATATCCAACTTATACAAAATAAATCAAGAGATTTTCTTAGTACATTGACATATAATAGAAATTTTATATCTCTCTACTAATTATAATATGTAAAGACTCCGGAAAAAGAAAAAAATCTTAACAAAATATAAAACCAATGTAAACCAACAAAATTCTAGCTACCAAAAATTCTAATCCTTATTAATAAATGGAAAAAGTCTCTAACAGTCTTCTTATATAAGCAATTTAATTTATGTGGCATGTTTTTCCACTTGAAAATATTAACATATAGTATTGTTATAAAAAAAAGTATTTTGTGGACTAATAATTAATTATCACGAGTAATAAAAGACAAGTAGTAATATACTTTGAGTTTCTTCTTAATGTCATAAGTGACTCGAGACAATCTCCTTCACAAATCAATGCTTGAACTGTTTTCGAGCAAAGAAGCTCGATATGAATTAATAACTTTTCCACTTTGAAAGATGAGAAAATTATAAGAGATTTCTTTTCTTGGTTTATTTTCTTTGAGAAGATGTTCGGCTACATTTTTTAGGGGTATGTGAAGCTATTTTGTTGTGTATTTATATTGAGCCAAATGAGACGAACTCTATCTAGCTCAAGTTCGACTCATATTTTAAATGAGCCAAAAATCTTGGCTCATGTATCGCTCATGAGCTGAGCTCGTCGAGCTGAATATCAAATCGAATCGTGAGCTACTCATGAGCCGACTCAACTCACTTACACCCCTATTTATAGGGTAGGAGATACATAACATACAAGGAATGTTAATTTTATGGTTAGGCCTGCAAACGGGTCTGGTTTAGACCCGTATCTGAAAAAATGGTGCGTATTCAGTAAGAACTCTAGACTCATATACCCGCATCCGAATTCGAATCCATATTAGAGTAATAAAACGGTTACAAGTATGAAATATATAAAAATGGATCTGTTTATATATATATATATATATAAATGATTTGTTTTAAACATTTAGATAAGTTCATATCTAAGCCTACCATAGTTTTATCATCATCATATGAAAGTATATGAATAAAAATTATAAAACATATCGTTCTTCTGTCGTTTCCTTCTATTTTCATCAAAATTTGCCACTGTTTACTTCTCTTTCATCGCTGCCATCGTTGAAAAGCCTATGCTGCTCAGGCTCAACTGTTCAAGTGCTAGTTGTATTTTTATTTGAATTTTTAACTTTGAAAAATATTATTATTATTGATTGTATTCTAGTTCGTATAATTATTGGTGAATTGTAGTATAATTGGGGTGAAGTAGAATATGATAGATAAGATTATTAGATTAAACAGATATATTTTTAATCAACCAAAATAGAAAAGCAAAAAAAAGGATTTTACTTTTTGAAACGGGTTTTACCGGATCCGTATCCAGATTCGAATGGACGGATCTGGTAACCACATATTCTGGATCCGTTCAGATCTGGACTCGGATCCCGTAGGAAAAATTAAAAAATGATATGGATCAGGAATAGACAGTTCCGTATCCGTTTGTATCTGTTTGCAGGCCTAGTTATGGTACTTGAAAAATCAAGAGTCCTAGATATTCAATGCATTAAATGGAAAGAATATGAACCATATGGAAATGTAAAGGGACATCCATAATATTCATAACATCCCTTACTTTATTGGATAAATGCAGAAGAAGGAAAAAAACATACACACACGCACACACTTTTCTATGGGACATGACTAAACCTGCAAGTGGTCGGGTTTAGACCCGTATCCGACTCGAATTCGAAATGACGGTTCAGATTCGGTAAGAACTCCAGACCCATATTGTGAGGACCGTAACTTTTTACTGTTTTTTAGACGGGTTTTGGTTGACCGGCATTAAGTCAACGTCGACCGAAACGCATCATATTTGCTTAAGTGTTTTATTTTCTTTTTCTGCCAATTTTACTTGTTTTAATTATTTGCTAAGTGTAATAGCATTTTTAGGACTTGTATATAGGGGTGTCAACGGGTTCGGGCTCACATAGCTCGAAAAAAGGTGAGCGTGAGCTTAATATTCAAGCTCGCTTCTTATGTGAGCTGAGCGTGAGCTTGACCCCGCTCAGCCCGAAAAAAGCTCGAACCCGAATAAGATTAATATAATTAAAATATTATATATATATATTATAATAATAATAATAATACTAATACTAATTTAAAAAAAAACTTATATACATATTATAATTATAATTATAATGTGTGGATTAACTCAATAATCTTTTTTTTGGGTAGAAAGAAGATTCTATTAAAGAAGGAGTCTTGCAACAGGAGAGAGACAAGTACAAAAATTACAGGAAGAGAGAAAACAGAAAAAGACAGCATGGGAAAGTACGGTACAAAATACATTGGGATGAATCACAACAAAAAGTGAGATGGTGTAGAAGAATTCAATGGGATTGTCAAAATTGGAATTGCCACCGACAATGGAATTAAATCAATCTTTTGAGATTTGCAAATTTATCATTTGTTAAAATTTTAAGTGTATGGATTCTCTTGTTTTTTATATTTTTTTTTTATATAAGACTCATTTTATTAGCATATCAAACAATTCTGAAACTTTTGCTTCTTTTTGTGTATTCTTGTCCAAATTTAGTTTTAAGGCTCATTGTATTATGCTATTCTTGAGACAGGATTTTCGTTTTCTTCGCTAATATAAGTGAGCTTGGGAAGCTCGTGAGCTAAGCTCGAGCTCGTGTTAAAATGTGAGCTGAGCGTGAGCTCAAGGTTTATGAGTTTTTCCGGGCTGAGCGTGAGCGTGAGCTTTTGAATTTTTATGTGAGCTGAGCGTGAGCTATGCCAAGCTCAGCTCACATAGCTCGATTGACACCCCTACTTGTATATTAAGATAAGATAAGGGGCCTTTGGTGATTTCTAGAAAGTAGTGGGAGTTAAGCGAGAGGTTAATAAGAAGTTAGAGGCGGTTTCTAAACTACTTAGATAGCCATTTTCGAAATCCATTCAGTTCTAAGTCTCAGAAAGGAGAAAAAAATAACATAAAGAAAAAGAAAGAAGAAGAAAAGTAAGAAAAACATATTCTGGACAGCCTGTGTGCACTGCACTAGAAACGTTATAAAGGTAAATCAAGAACTCCAAATTCTCTGATTCTTTTTTATTTAGAAACTAGACTTATAGGGCTACGATCTGACCATAGGAATTGGGATTTTAACTTTTAGATTTTCCTGTGTACGTCTATCAATTAGGAACACGAACCAGATTTTCTGGATTTTTACAAGTTAAGAACGTAACGGTGATAAAGTAAGGACCCTTCAACTTTGAGTTTACCAAAGCTTTCATAAACTGATATTTTACAGATTATGTATTAAGTATGAATGAAAAATGGTTATATCATGTTTTCTTGCATAAAATTGGATGAAGCAATATTTAATGTGAATGCATGAATTGTATGATGTTTAATTGCGCATGTCTGTGATAACATGATTACTTGATGTTTTATGATTGTAAGCATAAGGGAACATCCCAGTAGGGACATTGACTACGAAAGGATCCAGTATGTTTATGTTATGCTTATGTTATGTTATGGATTTCATGATGAGTCAATGTACCTAACTTGGGATAAGATGTAGCATGTAGAGTTGTGTTATATGATAAGTACATTGATAAGATGTTGGTAGAAGCCCAAACATCAAGTCATGATGTACGATGTCACGAACATTATACAATGATATATGATGTTTGCATTTGATATTTGATGTGTGCAGTTTTGCAGGGAAATGGAAGTCGTTTTCTAACTGTTTTTCAGGAGTTGTTTAGTTGTCTCGTAGTAAGGGTGTAGTCGTTTTCTAACTGTTTATTTTCTCTTATTCGTAAGATGGATCCCAACTTTAACCAAGATGTTTACGAAAATGGAGTGTCGATTATTACTTATAGTCAAAGGGGTAACCGTTTCGCGGGTACATCATCTGAGAATCAGCCACCTCCACCATCAACACCTACTGATATGGCTGCAATGATGGGCATGATGGCCCAAATGATACAGAATCATGAACAACAATTGAATAGGAAGGCTCAGATTCCGGTATGTACTTTGAGCGCCTCAAGAAGATGAGGATGGTTTCGTTTGATGGCAGAATGACCCCAGATCAGGCCGAGGTTTGGTTGGAAGAGTTGGAGCAGCACTTTGAGATCATGCAGGCACCAGAAAATGCAAAAATAGTTGTTGTTGTGGCAAGTATGACCGGTGAGGCAGCCGGGTGGTGTAAAGGAGTATCCACACTTTACGGGCCAAGAGGCCAAGCCATTGCTTGGGACATATATAAGGATGCATTCCTTAAGCAGTATTTTCCACGCACTTTCCGCATGGATCGACAAAACCAATTCTTCGACCTCAAACAAACAGAGGGGATTTTTAGTTTCTACATATGCCGGGAAGTTCAACACTCTTGGTAAGTATGCTGCTTCGACCATTCAGGATGCTGAAACAAGGACTCAGAGGTACGTTATGGGGCTGTTACCGAAGATTCGGGCTAAGTTGTCGGGACACAGGCTGGTTGATTTTATGGATGCGTATGAGCGCAGTTTGGAGATAGAGGCTGAGTATACACGGTCTACTGCCGATTTCAGAGGTAAGCGTTCATATCAGAATATGGCGCAGGGACAGACTTTCAGACAGCAGTCGACCCTCGGCTTTTACATCTCAAAAGAGGCCAGTTTTTGCGGTAGGACAAGGTTCGAGGCCAGTTATCAAGACCGGAGCCAACACAGTTAAGGTTGGAGGACGGACGAAAACGACAGTTGGGATTGGACAGCCTAATGCATGCAAGACTTGTGGGAAGAACCATTATGGGGTGTGCAGAGCAGGAACTATAGGTTGCTACAAGTGCGGGCAGCCGGGTCATTTGTCTTACCAGTGCCCAAAAAATATGAATCAGGGCCAAGTGACCAATGCTCGAGTCTTTACGCTTACTCAGCAGGATGCCAGGATTGCTAGTGATATTGTTACAGGTACCCTTATGATAAATTATGTACCTGCTTATGTTTTGTTTGATAGCGGTGCAACGCACTCTTTTGTATCCCGTAGGTTTGCTAAAACTCTTAATCGTCCTTATATGCATTCACAACATGTTTATAAAGTAGCTGTACCTAACGGGCGAGTGTTGGAATCTAATGTTGTACATAAGGGGTGTCGGGTTGATATAGAATCCCGAGAGTTGTTAGCTGACTTTATACAGGTAAACATGGTTGACTTTGACGTTATTTTGGGTATGGACTGGTTAGCGAAGCATCATGCATTACTTGATTGTAAGGATAGGACTATTCAGTTTGTGATTGGGGATGGTGAGATTGTGACGTTCCGAGGTTCATAAAAGAGAAAATATAAGTGTCTGCCGATCATATCAGCGATGAAAGCGCAGAAATGCCTAAGGAAAGGCTGCGAGGCTTATCTAGCCTATGCAATACTTAAGGATGAAAAGAAAGATGGAGCTCAAATAGTAAGAGTGGTGAGCGAATATGTGGACGTATTTCCAGAAGATATTACAAGTGTACCACCAGCCCATGAGATTGACTTCGAGATACTACTACAACCCGGTGTGAAGCCTATCTCTAAGACGTCGTATCGAATGGCACCAGCTGAACTAAAAGAATTGAAGTCTTAGCTTCAGGAACTTTTGGACATAAAGTTTATTCCACCAAGTGTTTCACCGTGGGGAGCGCCGATACTGTTTGTAAAGAAGAAAGATGGGTCGATGAGGATGTGTATTGATTGAACTGAACAAGATTACAGTCAAGAACAGGTATCCGTTATCGAGGATTGACAACCTGTTTTATCAGTTAAATGGTGCAACAGTGTTTTCGAATATTGATTTTGAGATCCGGCTATCACCAACTAAAAATCAAGTCAGGTGACATACCAAAAAGTGTCTTCAGAACGAGATACGGTCATTACGAATTCTTTGTTATGCCGTTTGGAATGACTAACGCACCTGCGGCATTCATGGATATGATGAACCGTATCTTTCGAGACTGCTTAGATAAGTTTGCCGTTGTCTTCATTGACGACATACTGATCTATTCGCCAACAGAAGAGACTCACGAACAACATTTGAGAACAGCTTTACAGATTTTGAGAAAGGAACAGTTATATGCAAAATTCATCAAGTGTGAATTTTGGTTGAAGAGTATCGGCTTTCTGGGACATGTAATTTCAGCAGAGGGGGTATTAGTTGATCCATCGAAGATTGAGGCAGTGGTTGAATGGCAGAGGCCGAAAAACGCTTCAGAGGTTCGCAGCTTTTTGGGGTTAGCATGATACTACCGGAAGTTCGTCAATGACTTTTCTCGAATTTCAGCACAGTTAACAAAGTTAACTAAAAAACGGGTGAAATTCGAGTGGAGTGAAGAATGTTAGCAAAACTTTGAACAGTTGAAGGAAAGATTGACAACAACTCCAGTTTTAGCACTACCTGAAGAATCAGTGGGTTATATAGTATACAGTGATGCTTCAAAGATTGGTTTGGGATGTGTTTTGATGCAAAATGGTAAGGTGATTGCGTATGCTTCAAGGCAGCTGAAACCGAGTGAGAAAAACTACCCAACACATGATTTAGAACTTGCAGTAGTAGTGTTCGCGCTCAAAATCTGGCTTCACTACCTATACGGTGAACGGTGCGAAATTTTCACCGATCACCAAAGTTCGAAGTACATTTTCACTCAAAAGGAACTGAATATGACGCAGTGAAGATGGCTGGAATTGATTACGGATTACGATTTGACTATCAGTTGTCACCCGGGTAAAGCGAACAAAGTGGCAGATGCATTGAGCATAAAGAGTTCGGGGATGTTAGCATGCATCACGAGGCAGCGATATTTGGAGACAGAGTTTGAGAAGCTGAATATAGAAGTTGTCGAATCCACAAACAATGTTTTGAACGACTTTGATAGCACAACCGACATTACTTGTTCGAATTAAAGAGGCCCAGCTAACTGATGAAGAAATGGTTGAAATCCGGGAATCAGCAAAGGCAGAAGGGGCTGATTTTGAGGAGTTTGAAGATGGTATTTTGAGGTATCGAGGCAGAATATGTCTGCCGGCAGTAGAAGACTTGAGGAGCGAGATTATGAAGGACGTGCATTCTTCGAAGTTGACGGCTTATCCGGGGGCTTCGAAAATGTACAAGGATATGAAACTAAACTTTTGGTGGAAAGGTATGAAACGCGATATTGCTACATTTGTATCGAAATGTTTAGTATGTCAACAGGTGAAAGCAGAACATCAAAGGCCAGCGGGACTATTGAAACAGTTGCAAATTCCGATTTGGAAATGAGAGCACATTACGATGGACTTTGTTGTGGGTTTGCCGAAAGACAAGAATGGTAAAAACTCTATTTGGGTGATCGTGAACCGTTTGACAAAATCTGCGCATTTTCTACTAATGCGGATTACTGCTAGTATGGAGAGTCTAGTTTAGCTGTACATGAGCGAAATTGTGAAGATGCACGGGGTGCCGGTTAGCATTGTATCAGACAGGGACCCGAGGTTCGTATCGAAATTTTGGAAAAGTTTTAACGAAGCAGTGGGTACGAAGCTTTCGCTAAGTATTGCTTATCATCCTCAAACAGATGGGCAGTCGGAATGAACTATTCAGACTTTAGAAGACATGTTGAGGGCTTGTGTTATGGATTTCAAAGGCAGTTGGGTCGAACATTTGTCATTGGTTGAGTTTGCGTACAACAACAGTTTTCAGGCAAGTATTGGTATGGCTCCTTATGAGGCTTTGTATGGCAGAAAATGCAGGTCACTGGTTTGTTGGGACGAGATTGGTGAGAAGGTAATTACAGGGCCAAAATTGGTACAGATGACACACGAAAACCATTACAGTTCCAAGTTGGTGAGAATGTATATTTGAAGGTTTCGCCGACTCGAGGGGTTATGCGATTTGGGAAAAGAGGAAAACGGAGTCCTCGTTACATCGGACCTTATGAGATTTTGGAAAAAATAGAGGACTTAGCATATCGTCTAGCATTACCACCATCATTGGAAAGAGTACACAATGTATTCTATGTCTCTCAACTTAGGCGATATGTTAGTGATCCTACACATGTGCTAGAAGCGGAACCGGCGGAGTTGCAAGTTGACTTGTCATACATCGAGGCACCGATTGGGATTGTGGATAGGAATGAGCGGATTTTGAGGAACAAAGTGATACCATTGGTGAAGATTCAGCGGTTAAATCATACAAAAATGAAGCCATTTGGGAAACAAAGTTAGAAGCAAGAGCCAAGTATCCTCAGCTCTTCGACGACAGCAATTCGTAAGTTTCGGGTCGAAACTCTTGTAAGAGGGAAGGGATGTGAGGACCGTAACTTTTTACTGCTTTTTATACGGGTTTTGGTTGACCGTCGTTAAGTCAACGTCGACCGAAACGTATTGTGGGCAGGCCATAGCCCCACTGGGTTATGGATCTGTTGACCATGATTGATCATGATTTATGAGTTTGGGTAATCAACCTTACCTATAATTTGTTTCCTCCTTAAATAGCTAAGGAAATTGTGAAGATCAAAATTACTCATTTTGACGAACTCTCTGGTCTGGTTTGGGCTTCCTCCATGTCAAGAACCTATAGTGTCAAGTCGGGCCTACCTTCTCTACAACCATGCCAAGTTTAGTCCTTATTTACCTTCAAATTCGGATTTATGGAAGATACTTTGGAAATCCGCTATTGATAATAGATTGAAAATGCTTCTATGGAAGGCCCTCGCTAATTGCCTACCAACCAGCGTAAGGCTCCAACTCATCTTCAAAGAGATGAGCCTCGCCTTTTTGTGGTCTTGAATCTGAAACTTCCGAACACGTATTCCTAAGATTCCCCCATGACTAATGGGATTTGATTTAGTTTGTGTTGGCAGCTTAGATTAGATCATTTTTAAAGATTAGAATTTTTATAAATGGGTAAAAGAACTCATCAACATGGACAACCATCTTTCTTTAGAAATTGATGAGAAACTGAATCTTTTCAACTTTGTTGTAATTTAATAGACACTACATGAATGCATAGATACATTCACCTCTTTATATGAACACAGTTCCTCTGTATCAATCATCTTCGCTAATTCCAAAGCATAATCAACAGAATTTGGATCAGCATAACTTACACATTCTACATACCTTTTAAATCTAAGAATTATCATTTTCCCCTATGTTTCGCTATACTTCGTGAATCATGATCATGTACATCCATTGTTCGTTCTTGAGAACTTTTAAGATCTACAATATTTTTTTCTTAGAGTTTCAATCTCAAACTCCACATTATAATTAGTACCCATATATTTACCTACAAGATTACCATCTCCTCTGTCTAACCAACCATAGCAGATTCATCAAATTTAACATCTCTGCTAATAAGTAATTTCAGAGTTCCATTTTCATCATTACACCAAAGTCTAGATCATTTAACTATATATGCATACCCCAGGAATATGCATTTTATTGCCCTCGGCTCAGTTTACCATCATTAACACGAACATAAGCCGCGCATCCAAATATACGCATGCCGGAATAATCAGATGGGGAACTATATCGTACATCTTAAGAAGTCTTAAAATCAATTTCATTTTATGATGATCTATTCACCAGATAACCAGTAGTGTTAACTTCCTCTGCCCAAAACTTCTTTGAGAGACCAATATTAAGTCGCATGCATAGCCCTCCGCAGTAGTGTTTGGTTAATTCGTTCTGCAACTTTATTTTTCTGCAATCCATGTCGTGTAGTGTGGTGCCTCACTATTCCTTCTTTCTTGCAGAAGTCATAAAATTGTGTGTTGCAAAACTCTAAACTATTGTATGTTCTGGGTGGGTGTCTTGACTTGTTTTCCAATTCTCTTCTCAATCATAGTCTTTCACTCCTTGAACTGTCCAAACACTTCATCTTTTGTTTTCAGAAAATATATCCACACTTTTCTAGAGTAGTCATAAATGAAAGTCACAAAATATTTGTTTCCCGCTATGAGACTCGACATTAGAGGGACCTCACAAATACGAATGAATAGACTCAAGAATATTAGTTGATGTGTGCTTACCAGTACTGAACTTCACCCTACGATGTTTTCCCATGACACAATACTTACAAAATTTCAGCTTCTCTGTTTCTGCATCACTCAACAATCTCTGTTTACTCAATATTGCAAGTTTATTCTCCCTCATATGACCTAATCAGTGATGCCACAATTCTGTACCATCTTCACGCTTCTCTAAAGATCTAGAAACAATCACCATCCCATAGCCAAATTACCCACCAAGATACAAATTCCATGTTATAATTTACTTTTCATTATTGTCAGGGCACCCTTAGAAATCTGAATATGCATGCCTCGACCTAAATAATTGTACACTTTCTTATCAAGAAAACCCAAAGAAATCATATTATATCATATCGGGAACATATCAAGCATCAAGTGTTCTAACCATTCCATCATACATCTTAATATTCACATAACCAGTACCCTAAACTCTAAGTTTCTCATCATCTTTCACCGTCAATCCACTCTTTAAAAGAAGTAAACAACTCCTTCAAAAATGTCATGTGATAATAAGCACTTGTATCCATGACCCAAGTACTTACAGAAACTGATGTACTAACCGTCAACACATCGCTCATGTTTTCTCCTTCATCGGAACTATCTTGATATGCCTCAAAGTTGTCTTCAACAACGACTACACTCTCATTGTTCGACTCGTCTTTCTTTTTTTTAGCTCTGGACAATCTTTCATAATAAGTCATCTCTGTTTACAACAATAACACATAATTACAGCTCTTGATTTAGAATGTGACTTACCTCTGACCCTACTAACAATCAGACCTCCATCTGATCCATCTTCATATGTATCTGAGACTCTTTTCTTTAATTCCTTAGACTGCAAAACATCTTTATCATTCCTAACAGAGATACTATATCTACCATACAGTAAAGAATCAACAAAGTACTCATATGATTTAGGTAAGGAACACAAAAGAATGACAGCATGGTCTTCTTCTTCAATTTTAACCCCAACACCTCTTAGATCCAAGATAATACGATTAAAATTGTCAATATGATATTTTACCTTCATATTTTCTGTCATCCGAAAGGTGTACACGCTGCTTCTGATAGAGCCAATTCGTTAAGGACTTCTTCTAGTACTTGGCTCTAGTTTTTTCCAAAACTCAGCCACATTCGTTTCATCAACAACCTCTCTCAAAACTTTGTCTCTCAAGCACAACATAATTGTTCTATAAGCATTTGCAAGAATCTCATCCCCCTTTCCTTCTCCAATTTTGTTGGCAATTTATCTTCGCCATCTAATGCCAATCAACATTACTGTAACTAGAATCGTCACGACACACTTTTGCTGAACCAATAGTTCCTTCATCTTTAACTTCCATAAAGCAAAGTCGTTCGATCCATCGAATTTACCGATGTCAAACTTCAACGTAGTCTCCATCTCAATCAACAAACAAAACCTCGACTCTGATATCACTTGTTAGGAAATTAGACAAATAAACAAGAGAAAAATAAAAGAGACAAGACACACAAATTTACGTTGTTCAGTTAATACGACCTACATCCACGATAGAGAAGATAGCTTTCTTATTTCGATTTGAGAGTGAAGTACAATTGCTAATCCATTATCTTATATATAGTCATTTAATTCCACTAACTCCAAGAAATCTGTTTTGACTAGCTTCAGAAAAGCTTTTCCACTAGTTTCAGAAAATCTAAACTAATTAGAAATTATATCAAATAGAAAATCTAATCTAATTAGGAAATCCTAATTCAAAACGACATTAAGAGTCAATTTGAAAATTAAAGGCCGATTTCTCTTGAAACAAATACTATGAATATTTGAAAGAATAGTTTGGTTGACGTGAAAAGTTGAAGGAAACGAAGAAAATTTGAAAGAATGTAAAATATGGAGGTAAACCGTAAACATTTCATAGTAGCAAAATATTCTATTTGCACAAAAACAAAAACAAAAATGTTGAATTGTTTTTTTGGGTAATAAAAAGGCCAATTGGTGTATTTAGTCCTGAAACAATTTTCGTTTGGCAAGGTTGGTCTCTAATGATTGTTTGTAACTTTTTAGATCCTCAATCAATTTACGGGTGGAAGACAAGATCCCTAATGATCGTTTGCAGCTTTGTAGGTCCCTATTCTCTAAACCCGGACTTGTTCTGGGCCCTTTCTCAATTTTCTACATCTTTCTGAGACAATCTACTAGACGGTTGATACGCCCATGATCTTGTAGATTGTTGATTTCTAAGAAAGATGTGTTCACTTAATCACTAATTATTGAATAACATTCAATTTTTCAAAAATTTGACGGAATGACCTTTTTTTTCCCGTAAATTGATTGAGGATCTAAAAAGATGCAAACAATCATTAGGGGACCAACCTTGTCAAGAGAAAATTGTTTCAGGACTAAATACACCATTTGGTGTAATAAAAATGGTGAATTGTGTTGAGACGCGATTCAAGTTGAGTTTAAAATTTTCTTCACTGCTTTTCATATTCTTCCTGAGATGTCTTCATGAACAAATCTCACATTTAGGCTTTGTTTGATGGATAGTTCTGTCCATTTGATCATGTGGTACAAAATTAGTCACATTTCAACAAAATGAAGAGAGAGACAATTATGTGATGATGTGACTAATTCTGGACTACAAGGTCCATGTGAATCTGGTCCATATCAGAATTTTTCTTGTTTGGTATCCGAAGGAAAAGGGAATGGAGAGAGATTTTTTTTTTGGGTACGAAAGACGGAAATATATATATATATCAAAAAATAATGCCAGAATAGCTAATAGTATCATTACAGACCAATCTCTCAAAGTAAGACCCATGGGCATCCCCCGCCACTAGTTGGCTAACAAAAGGGGTGAAGATTGAAACATAATGAAATCAGCAGATGGCAACAAAGCCCCTTCTTTCGCAAGACGATCCGCGCACGCGTTTGCCTCCCTATACACATGAGTCAGCCTATACTCACGGAATCTACCCAGCAAAGCCCTGCAATCACAAATAAGTGCAGATAAATGATGAATGGAAGTATCAACATTTAAAACAAGAATAATAATAACTTTCGCATCCATTTCCACTTCAAGAAGATAATATTTTGATTCAGAGCTAAATTCAGACCAACTCGCAACGCCCATAATTCAGCTACATTATTCGTACAAATCCCAATACTTCTACTGAAACCCCCTTGCTAGTCAGTCCTATGGTCCTTGATAATCCCTCCAGTTCCCCCTTTTCCCGGGTTGCCAAAAGAAGATCCATCTACATTAAGTTTTTTCCACCCGAAAGGAGGACGTTTCCACGAAACATTTATAGCTGTTTTGGTAGCAATGTTCTGAGTTCCTCCCCCAAGAAAGAAGTATCCAACAGCTTTCTGAATCACATCATAAGCAGTCCTCACAAAATTGGTATCCGGATTGAAAACAACATAATTTCTTGCTGTCCACAGCCCCCAACACCCATAAAAGAACAGAGTATTCCATGGTACATTCCATATAGAATCATCATTCTGTCTAGCACATTTTTTCACCCAATTTTCGAAATCCAAATTTTGTAGACTCGGGAATTGATCATACATCTTTAACTCCACAAATCAATGTCCTTAACACAGTTCCTAAGCAAATGTTCCACTGATTCTTCTTCCTTATTGCAAACCGGGCACAAAGAACTATCAGTAATATGTCTTTTAAATAACATTTTCTTTGTAGGTAGACTATCATGGTAGCAAGTCCAAATAAACAACTTAATCATTTGATTACACTTAGCACTCCATATCCAATTCCATTTCTTATTATCAACTTTCGCATCTACAAAACTACCCTCCAAATTATTATAGGCCTCTTTCGCCGAGAAATCCCCATCAGAAGCTCCTCTACATCTCCTCCGATCAGCAGGCGCTCCCAATTGAGCTCTCGGGGTAGCTCTAATACACTCCACCAAATGTCTTGGTAACTGGAAAGAAAGGTTTCCCAAATTCCAACTGTTATGGGTGTTGGAGTACATTTAATCTAAGGTGCGCCAATTCGATTGGGCCGGGTCGGGCTTTGGGCCAGGATTGGAATGGGCCCTTAATCGGGTTGGGCCGACCAACCCATTTGGACCGACCTTATGGCTGGAAATATAGGATATATTTTCAGCTCTTATCTCTAAGAAAGAAGTTGAAGTGGTGGAGAATGTGGAGGAGTAGTTTCCTCCATGATCTCCCACTTTCCCCTTTCACTCTCCCCACTATCTCTTGAATGACTAAGGAAAATGCTGATTTTTCTTAGCATTCCTAAGTCGTTTTCTCCAGCTTTTTGACAGCTTAGAATAGAGAGAAAAAGTGAGAGCATTCAAGAGAACTTGAATAGAAAGAAAAGATAGCTTTTCTAAAGACTTCTTTTCTAGCTTTGGCTAATAGAAATGAAGTAAGAAAACTGTTTCTTGTTCTTCGTAAGGTCATATATATACTCCATCTTGAAGAGTGTCTTCAAGACTTCTACAAGGCGTTGGCTAGCACCAAGCAGTAGAGGACCATCCCCGAAAGATCGAGTGGATATCGGGAGAGACGGAGCCTGCGTTGGTGGCGTTCCGTTCGTGACAACTGAAACCGTTTCAGACAGATTCTGCATTTCGAAAGGTATAATACTATCCCGTAGTCTAAGGTTCTTACTCGTGAAAGATCCTATTAGAGGCGTGTCATTTTATTTCCGCTGCATAAACTGTTTAGACCCGGTTATTCCTCTAACAGTGGTATCAGAGCCACTCACGAGTACCCTATAGACTTAATGTGCTATAGTATTTTAATATGGATTATGAATCTATATTTTGCATGCCTTAGGATTGCTAGAAATGTTTTTGCATCATTTTGTATGTATGAGAGTCGAGAAATTCGGTCAACCGAGTACTCTCAGTACTTTGTTCGGTCGACAGAAATGTCTTTTCGGTCAACCGAGTACTCTGTTCGGTCGACCGAAATGTATGTTCGGTCTCAGTACTCGGCTGACCGAATAGCCGAGTACTCTCAGTACTTTGTTCGGTCGACCGCAATGTCTGCTCGGTCAACCGAGTACTCTCAGTACTTTGCAATAGTATGCATTTTGCTGGTTGCTCATTTTTCCATAAATTGTTATGTTAGTTGAGCATGATCCATAGTAATCGCTTTTACCCTGTTGGTTTATTTCACAAATACGATCTGCATATAGTGCCTATCTATTTTTATCAAAAGTTGTAATTCTTTTCTCATCAAATCCCCTCGAATGTAACTCGAGGTTTCCTTAGAATTATGTAATTCTAGATTAGGAGAAGGTACAGCTGTGATGAAGATTTGGAGACAACCACCCGAAGGTCAAGACGGTGTAGAATAAAATGTTTTATTTTCACACCTTTAGATTGACTTCACGGTTTTTCTATTGGCTTGGAAAAACCGAATAGGATATGGCGATTACTATTGCATTTTTATTTTATGTATTGGATGCATATGTATATAAGCATAAACTGTTTTATTTATGCTTTTCTGGTGAGATTGTTAAAAACAAAACCCCTCAATTAAATATTAATTAGAGCCTTCCTAAGTTTAGCCCTCGTCAAGGCCTAGATCGACATTAGTATGGGACATGCCAAAGCTGTACATATATGTCTATCCGGGTGAGGCGCGAAGGATAATTTGTGATATCCGCAGGCAAAAACTTAGGGTCCTAGTTAACTTGATTATCTCAATAAATGGATTGAGGATCTAGAGGCAAAAGAGTTGAGAAAAGTGTATAATGATACACTTGAATAAATGTTATTCACTCAACTAACCAAGAATTACATAATTTGATGTAATTGGCAAACGTTGCCTACCTAAATAACTAAGTTTTGGGCGATCAGCCAAAGTTGACTCAGAACGAGGTGAAATATGGATCTTGGCCCGCTATAAAGTTAACGAACTTTACGAGTTGATAATGAGGGTTATTAACTCAAAGAAAATAGTGGGAGAAATCATTAAAAAGATAAAAGACCTAATAATGTTTTTTTTTTCGATACTTACTTTGCATATGTATTTTGTTGTAGAAAAATGGCAAATTCAAACCAAACACTATCATCGCGTTTCCGTCCTTGAGAAGGACAAATTAGAGGGAGTTAACTTCCTCGATCGGTTCAGAACTCGAGAATCGTTCTCAAGCATGAAAGAAAGTCTGTATGTTCTAGAACAAAGATATTCCTCGCTACACTGCAGGCTCGCGCTCTGCCGCCGATAGAAGTGCTTATCGAAGCATTGTAGTGATGCTTTAGATGTGTCTAGCCTCATGCTTGTCACCGTGAACTCGAGCTTCGAAGCAACATGAGGACATGGGGGCTTATGAGATGCTCGGCTCACCGAAGCAACTATATCGAGAACAAGCACGCCAGAGAGATTCGACGTATCGAAATCTCTCTTTCAAGTGCAAAAATGTCCGAAGGAATGCCAGTAGGGAACTCACGTTCTTAAGATGATAGGTTATGTTCAAAACCTTGAAAAACTCGGGATTTCTTTGGGGGCAAGAGTTGTCGATCGATTTGATCTTGCAATCGTTGCTCGAGTCATTCGAGTTAGTTCATTCCGAATTATCACATGAATGAAATTGACAAGCCATTGCCTGAGTTGTTGAACATGCTGAGGACTACCGAGAAGGAAATAGGAAAGTCCAAGCCCAACGCCATACTGATGGTGCAAAAGGGCAAAAGCAAAGGTTTTGTGAAATCCAAAGGCAAACCGAAAGGTAAGTCTAAGGGCAAGCAAACCACTTTCAACAATGCACTGAAAACTAAGGGTGGTGTAGCCAAGGACTCTATCTGTCATCACTGTGGTGAAAAGGGTCACTAGAAAAGGAACTGCAAAAGCTATATTGCAGGGAAAATGCTGGAAAAGGAGAAAGCAAATGTTGCTTTGGGCTCAGGTATTTATGTTGTTGATATTAATGTGATTGATATCAATTTAAATACAACTACTTCTTGGGTACTTGATACCGGATGTGGTTCTCACGTTTGTACTAATGTGCAGGGACTGCAAATGAGTAGAGAGTTGGCAAAGGGTGAAGTGGAACTACGAGTTGGCAACGGAGCACGTGTCGCGACTCCCTAACCGTAGGGACTTGTACTTTTACTTTGCCTTCAGGGCTTGTTTTGGATTTAGAAAACTGTTTCTATGTACCAAGTTTAACTAAGAATATTATTTCAATTTCTTGTTTGGACAAGAAAGGTTTTGAGATTTCAATCAAAAACCAACGATTATCGTTATTTTTGGATAATATTTTTTATGCAAGCGCCTCTTTGGTTAATGGTCTATATATTTTAGACCTTGATATGCCAATTTTAAATATAAATACAAAAAGGATTAAGACTAATGATTCTAATCCGACATACCTCTGGCATTGTCGCTTAGGCCACATAAACGAAGACCGCATATCCAAACTCCATAAAGATGGGCTATTGGAATCATTTGACTTCATGTCTTATGATCGATGTGAATCTTGTTTGTTGGGTAAGATGACAGTATCACCTTTCACTAAGCTAAGTGAGAGAGCCGATGCTTTATTAGGACTAATACATAGTGATGTATGTGACCCTTTTAATATACATGCAAGTGTTAGTAGTGCCCTAGGACCATTAGCACATGTTGTGCGTTTTATTATCTTTTGAGCATGTAATTGAATAGTTAATTTTGCTTTTGATTATCAAATGTGTGATTTGATAGTAAAACTCATTAGCTTATGTAATTACTGTAAAACACAAGGGGGGGGAAGGGTGAATTGGGTTTTAACTAATCTTGCTAACTTTTTTCGAATTCTAATCAAGGCAAGTGTTAGATTGTGCAAGATGAATAAAAGCTAAAGCAAAACCCAACAACAAGACAAAGGATTTAGAGTGGTTCGATTCACTTAGAATCTACATCCACTACCTTGAGCCGCACCCAAGGATTTCAACAACTTCACTAAGAAGACTTTACACTTGTGGACAACTCACTAAGAGTTTTGCACAACAACCACAATACAAAACTCACTAAGAGCTTGCCCACACTAAGTAGGACTTTTACAACAATTACCCTATCACTAAGAAAGGGAATTAAGATGAATAAAGAACAAGATAAATCACTCTTCTAAGTGAGAAAGATATACCTTTGAAGTACAAGAAGTTTAGCTCTTTAGAACATATGAAGCACACTCTTTGTCTTGCTTTAGAAAGATTGCTCTTGAATGATTTAGATCATAGAAATGAAGAGCATTTACTTTGTGAGTGTTTAGACTTGATAAGAAATCAATGTAAATTATATGTGTAAGTCTTATGTAAGTGTTGGAGTCATTCTAAAGCTTTGGAGTATATATACATTTCAAAATATGGCTGAAAAACGACTCTTTAACGGTCAAATAACGGCTAGAAACCGCAGAGTTCGGTGGACCGAACAAGAGACCTCGGATGACCGAAGCCCAAGTCGGTCGACCGACCCTAGCCCTAGGTCGACCGAAGTTCATTTGCCCAACTCTCTGTTTTGCCTCGGTTGATCCGAGGTAAACTCGGATGATCCGACCTCTGAGCTGATTTTTCACACGTTTTGAAATCTTTTGAAGTCTTTAGAAGTCTAAAAGGTTTTCCCAAAAGCTAACAAGTAAGAACACTTGGAAAACCATTTTAAAGGACTTAGACTTAGAAAACAAAGGCTTTTGAAATACGAACACTTGTAAGGATCATTTTGAAACTTAGGCTTTTGAAAACGTGTTTATGATGCATGCAAGACTAGAGTGTAGAGCTTATGTTCATAAGAGCATTGGTTAGAGCTTATAAGATAACGACTAAAAACGAAAAAGCTAATCTAACCAAACCTAAGTCTTCAATCTTCAATCTTGAAAGATAAGCCTTGAATATAACTTTGAATCTTGATACCAATGGCTTGATTGAAGTACTTAGAGCTTCCATAATGAGTTCCGATATTCTATCACAAAGATTAAGATCATTAGACACAACAATAAAAGTTTGTCCAATATCAAAAACTGAGTTTGTTCGCCCTTAAGGCTTACAATTACTATTCTAGAAGTCCCTAGTTTTATGTAATGCTTAATTACTATGAAATAAAACTAGTATGATTGTTGATTGATGATCTTGTTTTACTGATCATGTGTAATGGATACAAATCACATCATAGATGCAATATATAGGGATACATTGTATCGACGTGATCCGTCGAGAAGTAATACTTCATGGTCTTAAGTCATAAGTATTACTTCCTCAATACTATTTTAGTATCCTTAGACCTTATGTCTTCATTGATTCTAGTATGAATGGAGCCACGTTTTGACTCGACCGAACGTTACTTGTAACAGAGTAATCAATACGATCGATGATCGGATGTAGTGTCCCTATCATAGCTTAAATGTGAGAGACATTAGTAAGGAATTTGTCCTCTCTATTATTAGAGAGAGATATACATGGGCCCCCTCGATAGGGAAAGACTCGTTTAAATGCATGGTCAGTGCTCAAATGTATTTGATAAAGTGGTTATCAAATGCTATTTGTCGAAACAATCTACTCGGAGATCGAGCATAAATATAATTAAGCTTAATAAGGGTGACGACTACCATGTCTTATGCTTAATTAGGATATCGCGAGACAAAGGGATTAAATAGTAGATTGATATTAGGTTCCGTTGTATATTCATTCACTTTGGGTAGTCACAATGTCCTCGCTAGGGGACTCGCTAGTGATTTATGAACTCACACTACTACTAAGTGTGTTTTCATCGCCATTGTGATATGAACCTACTGGGGGCCACACGCATAGACGAAGCTAACGAGCTTCATGTCCCGCATTCAATGAATCTAGAATGTGTCTAGGTTCATTGTATTTGACATTCACTTTTCTCGAGAATAATAAAGTGTTATTATTCGAATTAGAGATAAGGGCATTTTCGGTATAAACTGGGAATTACGTGGGAGTTATTATCCGATAAAGACTCCCACTACCAGCCAGAGTCCAGGGAACGTGGGAGTTAAAGACTCCCACTGCCGAGAGGAGTTAAGGATGTGAGAGTTGGTTATGGGAACAAACTCTCATACCTTATATAATGATCTCTTGGCCGAAACCCTAGCCTATCAATTTTTTCAGCCGCAAAAATCACCAACTCTCTGAAATCTGATTTCAGTTTTCGGTCTCCCTTTTTCTCTCACAATTCCGAAACTCAGAAAGACGAAGAGCTAGCACTCGCTGCCCGTCTCGTCGCGTGGATACCGGTAGAGGGATATTCCGCAAAGGGAATTCCGTTGGTGGCAACAAAGCATCCAAGAAACGTCATCCTCCATTCAAGAAGTAGCTTTTTGAACCCGAAATTGTAAGTCTTTTCTTGCTGTTTTTCGATTCGTTTTGTATGAGCGGATCCTTCAGGGGAGGACTCATGGGTGTTTGGAACGAGTTTCCGCCCATGAATCCCTTCAGCAAGGGTGGTTACCTCTACTTCATTACCTTTACTGATGACTTCAGTAGGTATGGATATGTGTTCTTGATGAAACACAAATCCGAAGCATTTGCTAAGTTTAAAGAGTTTAAACTAGAAGTAGAAAACCAACTTGGCAAGAGTATTAAGGTTCTTCGATCTGATCGAGGAGGAGAATACTTGAGTCAAGAATTCTGTGACTATCTAAAAGATTGTGGAATCGTTTCACAACTTTCTCCTCCAGCCTACTCCACAATGGAACGGGTGTATCCGAAAGCGAGGAACAAAACCTTATTAGATATGGTTCATTCTATGATGAGTCACACGAGCCTGCCCAATTCCTTTTGGGGACACGCACTAGAGACAGCAGCTTTAACACTTAACCGCGTTCTATCTAAATCAATTGCAAAGACGCCATACGAGTTATGGACTGGGAAGCGTCCCAGTTTGTCTTTCCTCAAGATTTGGGGCTGTGAAGCTTTTGTAAAACGCTAAGCTTCTGATAAGATGGCTCCAAAATCTGAAAAGTACATATTTGTAAGTTATCCTAAAGAAACTAAAGGATACTACTTTTATATCCCTAACGAAAACAAAGTGTTTGTTGCTGCATGACGGAGTCTTTCTAGAAAAAGAATTTGTTTCTAGAAACACGAGCGGGAGTAGCGTAGAACTTACTCGAAGTTCCGCACTCTCAAACTAGCACTAATGATACGATGGAAATTGAACAGTACTCCACAAGTTGTTGTGCAAACGAAAGTACCACAAACAAGCTATGCAAACAAGCACTAGCTCAAGAAACACAAGAATTGCGTAGGTCCGGTAGAGTTCGTCGTCCCACCTCCGAAAAAAATTTGGATTTTTTCATAATGTAACATGGTGATGTTATGTTTGTGGATCACGATGAACCTTCAACCTATAAACAGTAATTAATAGCTCAGATTCGGGAAATGGCTTGAGGCCACGAGATTCGAAATGGACTCCATGTACACAAACCAAGTACTGGATCTTGGTTGATCCACCCGAGCGGGTAACTCATAGGGTGCAAATGGGTTTTTTAAGATTAAAACCGACATGGAAGGGAAATGTACAAACATACAAGGGGGCGATCGGGTCGCGAAAGGTTTCAAACAAGTTCATGGTATTGACTATGACGAGACATTTTCCCCGTAGTTATGTTCAAGTCCATTCGGATTTTACTTGCTATCGCAGCCTTACTATGACTATGAAATCGCCAAATGGATGTCAAAACCGCTTCCTTAATGAAAAAATTGAAGAGGATGTGTATATGACACACCAAGGTTTTGTCACTCCACGAATCGCCGAAAAGTATGTAAGCTTCGTGAGATCCATTTATGGACTCAAGCAAAGCTTCTCAAGCCGAACATCCGCTTTAATGATGCCGTCCCGTGAGTTTGGCTTCATTAGAAATGAGGATGAGCCTTGTGTTTACAAGAAGGTTAGTGGGAGCTCAATCGTATTCTTGGTTTTGTATGTAGATGACATACTACTCATTGGAAACGACATACTAACCTTAAAGTCTGTCAAGGCTTGGTTGGGTATTTCTCTATGAAAGACTTAGGCGATGCCGCCTATATTCTCGGGGATTCAAGATCTATAGAGATAGATCCAGAGACTCATTGGCCTAAGTCGAGTACATATATAGACAATGTGCTAAAGCGGTTTAGCATTCAAGAGTCTAAGAAGTGGCCTTTGTCCTATGGCACATGGTACTCGTTTCTATCGAACAAACAAGTGTTCTAAAACGCCCGCCGAATTAGAACGCATGAAAGAGATCCCTTATGCTTCGCCATAGGATCCATCATGTACGCCATGGTATGTACTCGCCCTGCATGTCTCGTTTCGCTTTAAGCCTTACGAGCAGATACCGCCTAATTACGGTGAACGCCATCGGATCTCGACCAAGAATATCCTCAAGTACTTATGAAGGACTAAGGATACATTCTTGATTTATGCAGGGGCGGATGAGCTCGTTGTAAGTGGTTACACCGATGCTAGTTTCCAAACTGATAGAGATGATTTCCGATCGCAATCGGGATATGTGTTTAACTTGAATGGAGGTGCTGTGAGCTGGTGCAGTTCAAAGCAATCGACCATCGCAGATTCTACGACAGAGGCCGAGTACATTGCAGCTTGTGAGGCAGCTAAGGAGGCAGTTTGGATCAGGAAATTTATTTCTGACCTCTATGTGGTTCCTAGTATTGCGAACCCGATAAACCTCTATTGTGACAACAATGGGGCTATTTCACAATCTAGGGAACCTAGATCTCACCAGAGGTCCAAACATGTACTACGGCGTTTTCACCTAATCCACGAGATTATAGAGAGAGGTGATGTGCATATATGTAGAGTAGATTCGGCAGACAATGTTGCCGATCCACTGACGAAGCCACTGTCGCAGCAGCAGCATGATCGTCACACTAGCTCCATGGGTATCCGATATCTGGAGGGCTGATCTTTAGAGACAGTCATTAGTATGCCCTTAAAGACCAATCAGTAGATGATTTTGGGTCTTTTTGTGCAAGTGGGAGATTATTGTATCGTATTTATGTAATTTTCATTTTGATGAATAAAAGGCATAAATTCCAAAGATTATTTCATTATGTTTCAGCTCTTAACAACATAAATAAATAATATGTCCTTGGTATTCATAAATGTTATGAATACCTTAACGTCCCTAGTCGAACATTATTATGGAATCTTCGAGGACAATAATAATGCGTAAGACTAGTATGTGCAGTGATTGATATAAGATATCGGATCGTCACATAGGTATATATGATTAGAGAATCATTATAATCGATGCACTCGACATGAGAAACACACCATAGGTTGTTATATAATAGTCAACGGTGTTTCTCAATTTTTGACTGGGTTGTATAAAAGATCCTTCGACTTGAGGTCTCACAAGAGTTCTTGCATAGCTAGTGTTATGCTTTGATAATGTTAAACGCTATCCGTAACAGGGTGAGCAATAAAGGCATTTATTGGGTATATCAAGAATCTTGTTCGTGATGAATGAGATGCGTAAAGGATTTGTCCCTTCCTATATAGCAGAGCGATATCTTGGGCCCCTTTGACGGAGTCTCGACTAATTCATGGCCATGAACAAATGAATCAGTATATGATATTCATGTCATTTGATTAGTCTACTCGCGAATCAAGAAACTAAAAGATTGGACAATACAAGTGTGACTTTTTCCATGACTTGTGTTCAATCTAGATATCAAGGACAAAAGGATTTAAATACAAATGTCAAATGGTGTGACAATGATAGTCACTAGATATTTATGAATTGGTGGTAATGATGCGTTGGTAGATACCTCTCATTATCTGTGACATATGATGTCACGGCCAACATCATAGATACCTCCTGGGTCGCACTCATAGATCAACTGGATTGGGCTTGTTGGAGTACATTTAATCTAAGGGCGCGCCAATCGATTGGGCCGGGCCGGATTGATTGGGCCCTTAATCGGGTCAGTCGATCAATATGATCGGGCGGACCAACCCATTTGGACAGACCTTATGGCTGGAAATATAGGATATATTTTCAGCTCTTATCTCTAAGAAGGGAGGTTGAAGTGGTGGAGAATGTGGAGGAGTAGTTTCCTCCATGATCTCCCACTTCCCCCTTTCACTCTCCCCACTATCTCTTGAATGACTAAGGAAAATGCTGATTTTTCTTAGCATTCCTAAGTCGTTTTCTCCAGCTTTTTGACAGCTTAGAATAGAGAGAAAAAGTGAGAGCATTCAAGAAAACTTGAATAGAAAGAAAAGACTTCTTTTCTAGCTTTGGCTAATAGAAAAGAAGTAAGAAAACTGCTTTCTTGTTCTTCGTAAGGTCATATATATACTCCATCTTGAAGAGTGTCTTCAAGACTTCTACAAGGCGTTGGCTAGCACCAAGCAAGAGAGGACCATCCCTCGAAAGATCGAGTGGATATCGGGAGAGACGTGAGCTCGCGCTGGTGGCGTCCCGCTCGCGACAACCGAAAACCGCTTGCATGCATTCTCGCATTTCGAAAGGTATAATACTATCCCGTAGTCTAAGGTTCTTACTCGTGAAAGATCCTATTAGAGGCGGGTCATTTTATTTCCGATGCATAACCTGTTTAGACCCGGTTATTCCTCTAACAATGGGAACCAAACAAACACACAAGTTTCATCCCTTCTTCCTCCTTATTAAGCGGGCCCATAATGAACTTTCTAAAAGGTCCAAGGCCCGTCCAATCATGCTCCCACACCTCGATAGTCTGACCATCTCCCCTGGAATCCAAGCCGAAGAAGCATGAAATAGATTTAGCCCACACTTAAGTGCCTTACAATTAATTGACCCATTCCCATATTTTAAGGAAATAAGCTAATTCCCATCTTTTTTTAGCATACCTATTATATATACAATGAGCCCATTTTGGTTTGTTATTTCTAAGCATCCTCCAAACCAATTTGGCCATACCAACTCGATTGGCATGAATTGCCTTGTGAATCCCCAAACCTCTATTCGCTTTAGTTCTAGTCACCCTATCCCAATTAATCAAATGGATCTTTCTCTTCCCCTCATTACCTCCCTAAAGGAAATTCCTTTGTTCTCTATCAATTTTTTCACACACTGAAACGGGGAAAGGTAGACATTGAGAGTAATAAGCAAGAATCTAAGAAGAGGAACTTTGAATAATAGATTTTCGACCTGCAATGGAGAGTAAATTAGCTTTCCACCCACTAAGCTTCCTCCGAACTTTATCAATGAAAAATTGAAAATCAGAAGTTCTCGGCCTTTTATGAAAGATAGGGAACCCCAAATACTTCCCCAAATTATTTGTAGCTTGGATTTGAAGAATGCTTTGAATTTCATTAGTTCTCATAAGAGAAATATTATTCGAGGTGTAGAATTTCAATTTACCCAAATTGATTTTCTGCCCCGATCTTTGACAAAAATCGTCAAGCACCCACTTCATTTCTACCACCGAATCAATGTTGGTAGTACCATAAAGAATGCGAAACAGTTGGACCCTTATTCCCCACTTTGATCGGTTTCCAATTCTTATTTCTCACTGATTTCTCTATGCTGATAGATAGGTATTCCATACAAATCACAAAGATATAAGGGGAATGAGGGTCGCCTTGCCTGATACCTCTAGACGGCAAAAATCAATCTGTAGGCACACCGTTAATTAAAATGGCCATCTTGGTGGAACAGATACAGCTCATAATAACCTTAATAGTTTTATCAGGGAAATGGAAGAAACGCAGAGCCTCTCTAATAAAATACCACTCAAGCCTATCATACGCCTTCTCAAGGCCAATCTTGATCGCCAATAACCCCTCCTTACCCGTTTTCTTAGAGATTGTATGAACAGCTTCTTGCACTAAAATAACACTATCCGCACACCGCCTACTAGGAATGAAGCTACCTTGATGCGGCGAGATAATAGAAGTTAGGATCAGTCTAATCCTATTAACCAAAATCTTGGAAATCAACTTCAGGATAGTGTTACACAAACTAATCGGTCTGAGTTGACCAACAGACTCAGGATTAGAAACTTTAGGAACCAAGCACACAAACGTTGCATTAGCCTATGTAGGAACCAACTTCAGATTGAAAACTTTATAAATGAACAAACAGACGGAGGGGTGAAGTGTATTCCAGAAAAGCTGAAAGAAAACCCGATGAAGGCCATCCGGACCCGGGCTCTTGAACGATTTAAACCCCCACAAAGCCTCTTTAACCTCAATGATCAAAGGCTGTTGTTGGAGAGAAGAAAAGTCCACATCCTCAGAAGGAGCCCATTCAAAAGGGAAAGAAGTCGGGCTAAAATTGACAACCTTCTTACTAGTTGTATACAGACTAGTAAAATGATTAACAATAATATCTTTAACCCTTTGAAGATCGAATTCCCATTCCCCATTAGCAAGCTTGAGAGACAAAATGCGATTATTTTTCCTATTCGCAATGGCAACAGTTTTTAAGAATTTGACATTCATATCATCCCAAACCAACCAATCCATGCGAGACTTCACCGCCCAAATGTGTTTCTCCTCCCTATACACACAATCTAACTTGGATAAAAGTTCTCTTTCTAAGCTAACCAAAAAAACCGATTGGTTATTTTCGAGTGCAAGTTGAACACCCCTCAGGCTAGAGATGATATCTTTCTTCTTCTTGAAAACATTCCCAAACACATCTTCATTCCACAATTGAACATCTTTTTTAAACCCCTTCACAGAATCATCAAAAGACAGATCATTATCTTCCCAAGCCCCTCGGACAACATCTTTGAAAGTGGGATGGGTAAACCAAACCGTTTCAAGCCGAAATGGTTTATTAGAGGGACTAAAATGACGAGGATCCAATTGTAAGATAATCGGCGAATGGTCGGACCTAGTTCTAACCAAATTAAACAAGGTGGCCTCTTTAAAAATATTACGCCATTCTGGATTTGCAACCGCCCTATCGGATCTTTGGAAAATAAGCTCACCCGAGTCCCTCTTATTAGTCCAAGTAAATCTAGACCCCTCATGCCCTAAATCCATGAGATTACAATCATCTAACATAGATTTAAAATAATGAATACGATTCTGACTAATCGGAACACCCCCAAATTTTTCAGACTGAAACAAGATATCATTAAAATCCCCCATCATTAACCATGGCAAATCATGATTATTAGCAAGTAATCTAATACTATCCCATAAATCATATCTCACGGAAATTTTAGGACTAGCATAAACCAGACTCAGAAGCCAAACATGAGAGGAATTTGTTACCTTGACTATCGCGTGTATAGCTTGTAAGTTCTTTTCCACGATGTTGACCTCCACATCAGCCTGATTCCATAATAGCCAAATTCCACCCTTGAAGCCCTCAGGATCTGCCCGTTCCACATTTGTGTACAGCAACCTAGCACATATCTGATCCCCCCTAACTCCTCCTATTTTTGTTTCAAGCAGGGCAACAACTTGTGGCCTATGTGTAGACACCAAATTCATCATATGTTGGTGGAAGTCTGGGTGCCCCGCTCCCCTCACGTTCCAAACTAGTATTTTATTCATATATGGGGTTGAGTTGTTGGGGCAGCGACACTATTTCTCTCGGAATCCACCCCGGCTGTAGAGACGTGAAGCGATGCTGATTGAACCCTGGTACCAAGTGAATCGAGTATTCCGAGACCAGTTGTATCATTTTCTTGTCTATGAACAGCCTGCAACTTGTCGTTTTCCCCCAGTTGCATGATGATGGGTTTGTTTCTTACCTCTTCCAGTACCAGTTTTAAATCCTGAGTGTTTAGTATGTAAGTGTTTGTTTCCATTTCTGCCCCCGACTTCCCCGTCGGCGGTCTCTTCTTCCATCCTTGGATCTAGCGGCTGCGGAGAGCTCCCCCTTTGAATATTTCTCAAATTCCATATCGGATTCCTCTGCCGAGATATCTGTCCAGTTACCATCAATGGTATGATGATGTTGTTGTTGTTGTTGTTCCCCTGCACTGGCACTTCCCCCTCTATTTGATTCCTTCTTTGCCATCTCTGATTCGGGGTTACCCTTTCTTCCCCCCTCCGGCCGTTTCTCTGCATGTTCCCGTGCTGGTGCCTTTGTGGAAAGATATGTCAGCGCCGGTATTCCTGTTGTTCCTCCTGCCTCTGAGCAAAATTTGTCATCCCCCTTCTCTGGTTGTTGACCCATTTCGGTCCCTGTCTTAGCACTGGCAGCGATGGGTTGATTCCGTTTGTCCCCCTTGGTAGTGAGTGAAGAAATTGGGGATTGTTTATCTGTCGATTTTGGTAATTGCTCTGGTGGACCCCGCCCGACCCAATTCAGCAGGTGGGTCGGTTCTATGTCCACAGTAAACGTCGCCAACATTGGGCTGGACCACAAGTGGATCAACCCTATGGGGCATTATCCCAACGGGCCTAACCTCGGCAATCTCTGGGCTAATGGTTCTCCCTGCGGATTCTCCAAGGCCCTCATCTGTAAGCTGCCCATCAATGTCCAGTCTCCTGAGCCCAGAGGTCTTATTGGCGGAGTCACTAATCGTGGACTTGTTCTTGGACTCTCCCAGCCCACAACATACGGACGTGCCTCCCTGGTCCTCTAAACACTTGCTGGGACTCTGTAGTTTCTCATCGGCCTTTGTGACTCTCTTTGTGATACCATTTTTCTTCCTTGTATGACTTTCAATGGTTTCAGATATTTTTCTTGGAAAAGAATTCCCATATGTATTATTCTTTTCTCCCGCAATTACCTTCCCGCTCTTTCCCACGTTCGGTGCACTTTCGATACACGTGTCACTGGAGGGGCCATTCGATTTTGTATTCTTTCTACCGTCTACTGTAGTTGAAGTTACAGAAGGTCCCATCCCCTCACAACTTTTATCTTCACACTCCATACCAGAAGTGACCCCTTCAATATCCTTAGAAGACTGAATAACATCTAACTTGGTAAGTTTACCCACAACTAGCTCTTGATCAATTATGGCCTCCTTTCCTTTAGTTACTAGCTCTTTAGTTGGTATCTCATGTTGGGGACCAACTGGAGTAGGGTTTTGTTTAATTTTCCATGTCCTCTGACTAGCCCCTTTAACACCTTCCTCGCTATTACCTCCCTGACCAACTTTCCCACGGGTATGGTTGACCTGTATACTCTTAGCCTTATGATTGTAGGATTTCCTTGGAGTAACCTGATTCCAAGGCCCGATACCATGCAGCTCTTTACCCAGGTCCACTTCCATTAATTCAAACCTATCACAGACTTCTGCTAACCCCGTCTTCTTCAACTCCTCTATAACAATTGTGGTCTTCTTTTTCGGACATACCGCCAATAAATGCCCCACAATTCCACACCCATAGCAAAACTCTACACCTTCATACTCAACCTTCTGAATATGCTTAATGCCAATTCTGAAGAATGGAACCAACGGTTTCCCCAAATCTACTTGTACACACATTCGTGCAAATCTTCCACGTTCCGAGTTCGAAGTTTTTGCATCCAATTTGAGAAGTGTTCCTAACTGTTCTCCCACATTCGATAGAATAGTCCTATCATAAAAATCCACGGGGAGACCTGGAAGGCGCGCCCAAATGGCTGTGGTACTTTGATTATCATTATAAGGATCAAATTCTTGCTCCCACAAACGTATAGTCAGATATTGGCCATTCAAAAACCACGGGCCACCAGAAATTACTTTATTGAAATCTTATTCTCTAGAGAATTTGGCAATAAAAAAATTATTGCCCAGATCTAAACCAATCTAAGTTCTCCCAAGGGCTTCCACAGTATACGAACTTTATAATCTATGAAACTGTAATTTAAAGCCTTACCAAAAGGTTTAATTATCACACTATTCATCCATGGCCCTCTACACCTTAACTTATCTTCTCTAGAAAGTTTAACAGAAGGAATGTTATCTTCTTCAATCTCACCATCTGATTCTTCATCTAAATGATGGATGTGGAAATATCTCTTAACATCTTTAGCACACACACTGTGTGTCTGAGTTAATTTATCACGATAACTTACCAAACTGTTTGCATAGTAGTGTGCTTTTAGCTCATCTATATATTTGACCTTCTTAGTACTCCGTTGCAGGTGGTCAGCCTCTTCCGGTGACATCTCCTTGTTGCTATCTTCAACTAACGTGTCTTCTCCAGAGAGCATTCTATTGTGCAAAATGGAGAGAGAGATTGACACCATTTACTTTCTCTAACTCTCCAATTTTGGAGGAGTTGATTGGCTTATGTAGAAGTATACCTCTCCCCTTCAACATTTACTTCCCGTCTCCCTCTCTTTCCTACTAATTTTTTTTTAAACTTAAATACCTCCCCATCATCTTCTCCCTCATATTAAACAAAGGCATACAGTCTTACACACAAAACTTAAGCGTGTTTTTGCATTAAAACTCAATCCCACACTTAAGCCAACACGTTGTTGTCTCAATCATTTTACAGCCCTATGTTAAACTTCAAATCTTTCTAGGTGTCATCCGAAGAAAGCATTAATTAAGATAAACTAGATTACATATGG
The DNA here is from genome assembly GCA_026122235.1 of Vinca minor. NCBI lineage: Eukaryota > Viridiplantae > Streptophyta > Magnoliopsida > Gentianales > Apocynaceae > Vinca > Vinca minor. The sequence goes on along the minus strand of JAOCZM010000011.1, from coordinate 10,469,047 downwards.
CAATTTAAGTATATTAAAATCTAATATCCTATTAGAAATAGGGGAACCCTAAGGGAATAAGAAACTTAAACTAATATATAGTAACTTAATCCATATTAACACGTGTCTGAGACACGCGTTAAAAAAATCAAGTTTAATATAAGTTTTTTTATTCTAAAAAAATAAGACTTGTATGTAAACATAACACAAAATAATATTTGTATTAATTACTGAGCTCGGAAAACCCCAAATACAAAAAAAATAGAAAGGTTTTTTTTTGTAATAGAATCACGTATATAGCTAACAAAAAATTTAAAACCCCTCGTGCAGTCAAACACTTTGAAAATGCCTTGAACCCCTGCTCCTTGTGGATCAATACCATAATCCATAAAAAGCATGAGTATGCCCATAGACAAATTCCAAGTCTGCTTCTGGTTTTGATCATATAGAATAATAAATATATAAAATGGGATTAGTCCACTTTAGTGGAAGCCACGTTAAGGAGAATACAATTAATTAAATAATCAAAGGTAATTATCAAAGTCATAGGTGTTTAGTGACGTAATGAACCACATTATGAAAAAGAAGAAAATGCTATTGGTTCTTTAAACCGGCCATTGCTGTATCCCGTATATATTAAGCCAACCTATTTATCTCAATCTCTTGGAACTTTCGGTTTCTTGTTCTCGTTCTAGATTGTTCTTCTTCGATTGCTATAACTTTCTTTTATTTTTTAAGGACAACCATGTATTATTTCTTCTATTTAATTATTTTTTTAAAGAGTGATGTGATTGTGATTTGCCAACCTACCAATTTAGGGTCTACTTGGATTGAGTTTGACTTGTGATTGGTTTGGGATTTGGTCTCAAAGTCAGACCCAAATCAGCTTTGGATTGAGTCTGAGATTGAGATCTGAAGTGTTAAATCATCTCCAGTCTCAATCCCAGCCTCAATACAAAGCTGGTTTGGGTCTGAGTTTAATATAACAAGTGTTCAACGGTTCAAATTATCACAAGGTCCTTAGCCCAGTAAGCCGACGACCTGCCCACGACCTTAATGTCGTGGGTGTTCGATACCCTCCCCGAGCATAGGGTATGCTTTAAATTGTCTCCCTTTCTAGGGTTATATCTTCCTCCTCTTATGAGGTGTTACTCTCTCCCCTCTTGGGGTGTACGCCCAGTTGGGCTTAAAAAAAAAGGGTTCAAATTTAAAGTCTCATAATTTATCATAATTTTTTTTATATAATAATTTTTTTTCTTCATAATTTATCATAATAAAAGTATAAAATATTATTCATTGTTTTAAATTAAATTGTTGTTTACTTTTCTATTCTTGAAATGGGAAGTGTCTATGAAATCATTCAAATATTGTATTTGATAGGAAAAAGAATTTCAAATGATTTTATTTTATTTTTCAAACTTAAATGTTGAGAGTTCTTTAAAAAGTATAATGAGAAAATAACTAATTATGATGCCCCACAAAATATGATGGTGAATAGGAAAAAAAATGATAAAATATTCATATTATCGACTATATTGAATTCTTACGATGATTCATGTTAGACGACCCCAATTACATAGGAATAAGATTTTATTGTTGTTATTATCATGCCCACAAAAGTTTTGCATAATGAGTAATTCAATTACTTGAGAGACAAGTATATCATAATAGCTATTTCGAGCTCAAAGTTTTGACTTAATTGTCCAACTAAAATAACTGCAAATTCTTATTTCAAGTTTTATGCATGAAAGAAATAAGAATTTGAATTTTGAAGTGTTTGTCGAATATTTACAAGAATAAAATTTTATTTCTGATAAATTCCAAAGTGCTCTCATTTTCACGTCATGGGGCATTATAAATGTCAAACAATGATAACAAATAAAACAATTGTTTAAAATCCTACAAGATAAATAAATAGTTTTTTTTCTTGAGTTAATAACTATTTATAGCACTAAACTATTTACGAATTTCTCTTTATAGTACTAAACTATTTTTTTATCTAAATATATCACTCAACTATTTACGTTTATCAAAAAATATACAACCACCTATTTTTTGGGTGTTTTCCGGCCAGCGATGTCACGTGAGTTGCTTCGGAACATGAACAACGACGAAAATGAAAAGAAATCTTGGAAACGTCGGGCGATAACTGCTTAATTTGTTGTTGCAAGGGCAAACGGGTCTGTCAAATTAAGCAGTTATGGCCCGACGTTTCCAATATTTCTTTTCCTTTTCGCCTTTGTTCATGTTCTGAAGCAACTCACGTGACATCACTGGGCGGAAAACACCCAAAAAATGAGTGGTTGTATATTTTTTGATAAACGTAAATAGTTGAGTGACATATTTAGATAAACGTAAATAGTTGAGTGACATATTTAGATAAAAAAAATAATTTAGTACTATAAAGAGAAATTCGTAAATAATTTAGTGCTATAAATAGCTATTAACTCTTTTTTTCTTCATACTATTCAACTTTTTAAAGAAGGAAAATAGAGAATGCAACCTCGAATCGCATTTAAAGCATATTGCTTAGTGGAATTTTTAACTAACTAAAAAATCATCTTATTATTTTAAATAATTTCTCTGTACGAAATAGAATATCAATTTTCTATTATGATTAAGTAATGGTCTTATATTAATGGTAATGGTAATGGTGAGTACAGGGACGAAGTCAATAATTTGGTGTTGGGAGGCGAAATTGATAAATTTCTTGAGGAGGCAATAAAAAAGGCAAAAAATAAATTTTGGGGGTGAAACTGATATTTCAAAATACACATAAAATTTCGATAAATAATAGTATTTTTAAAAATCTTGGGGGTCGGCCCCTGTCTTCGCCCATGGGTGAGTATATATGATATCAACCGTATTCCATTCCTTGCAATTGATGTATATGATGGATGATATCATATATGCTCACCATTACCATTATCTTACCATAAGAGGGGAGATGGACCCCACAAAAAGATGTGGGCAAGTGGGAGAAACTCTATCACTCAAATAATTAAGAGAGAAGATATAAATCGAAGACACAGTTGAGCCACGTATGTGTTTTTGTCCGTTTGGTTCATTTCCCAACCTTTAAGATTAAATCAAAAATGTTTTTCTATATATCTATTGCTTCCTTCTTATTGGTTGATTATAGCCTCATAAATATCTCAAGATACGGACGGGATATATTTTGTCCTGCCCCGTTAAAAATCTTCCCGTTCACCCTTGGACACCGATTTCGTCTTTATCTTCTCTTGAGGCTCCCCGGGCAGTCTCTGCCCGTTACTGTTTCTTTACCCCCTGGTTGTTCTATAAGCTTACTGGGTCGTACTCACTCTGTTTTATAACAGTTCTTCTAGGTAATTTAACATAAACTATAAATGGGGAAATAAGATATATATTTTTGTTGCTATATCCTTTAATAATTAGCCTATTTTCCAACACCAATTTCAATTTGAGTTGACCTACTTGATAAGATGAGTATACTCTCATATTACCAGCCAGTAGGGCGGGCAGGGACGGTTAAGAGGGTGTTCGAGGTCCAATTTTATGTTATATATGTTTTTATTTTGTTAAAGAATAAAAAAAATTGTAATTAATTGATCATTTTTTTTTCTGACAACTACCAGTAAATATTATTAAGCCTTTTATTTTTTGGACAAAGTACCAACCACTCTATTTATAGTTGTTATGATTTAAAAAAAATACATGATTAGGTAAAAGTTCAAAACGTAGAACTAGTAGGTGGGTTATCTTTATTCTTCTTTTTATATATATATTTTTAACAGGTTTTCTAATTATGTAGGACCTCATTTAAAAATTTAGCACAGGGCCTCCAAAATATTTGAGACGACCTTGTGGGCGGATTTGGGGGACTAGGTAACTCGGCCCCGGCCCCGCCTCCCCATTTCCATCTCAGTCAGGCCCGGTCGGGGACCAATGCAATCCACATCCCCGTCAAAGTGGGTAAATAGGCCCGGGCGAACCAGGATTTCAATAAAGGGGGTCGAACTTAATTTTTTTTACTGGTAAACGGTTACGTAATATTAGGGGTGTTCATGGTTCGGTTTGGTTCGATTTTATACATTTTTTAAACCAAACCGAAATATTCGGTTTGAAAGTTTTGAAACCAATCCAAACCATTTAAAATCTCAAACCGATGCATTCGGTTTGGTTTGGTTTGGTTGCTCGGTTTTGCGAGACACAAAAATATTGATTATAAAGTTTAAAAAAAAATTATTTAATTAGTTAGTTGCTAAAAATATTTTAAAAAAAAATATGCCTATTATTTTCTCAAGGTAAACACAATAAAGAAAACAAAATAATAAAACATAAATTCTTGGTATTGATCCCTGCACTTTAAACAAATTACTTCAAAATCATCCTACAAGAAAAAAGAAAAACACAAAAATTACATAATTATTAGTTCAAAATAGTGAAATACAATAAAATCTTTTGGTAAATCTAAAATCGCATACCAAATGATGACTTTTTAATCTCTTGGTTTAACACTTGAAGAATTTGCACTTGAAAATTCTAGATTGAGATACAAATGTTAGCAATTATACTAGAAATTATTTTAAGGAAAAATATATTTTATTGCAAAAAAGTCCTTTAATATATATTATATTATATATTATATATATTCGGTTTGGTTTATAATTTTTTTTAAACCAAACCAAAAATTCAATTTTAATTTAGCTCAAACCGAAACTAATCCAATGCACCGCTCAAACCGAAAATTCGGTTGGATCGGTTTGGATTGGTCGGTTTCATTTTTTCTTGAACACCCCTACGAAATATGATAAACAATTACTTGCAAACTTCAATTAGTTTTTTATTTTATTTTTAACTTAGCAAGTTTTACAATTTTCTAAAGGAAAATTATTAATTGCTAAAAACTTAAATTAAACACTATTCATCCCTATTGACATAAGGAATTCAACGAGTTATTTTCAATTTTGTCCCCCAATTTAGCCAATTAATTGACTAAGTCTTACTCACCTAACCTTACCCTTTTCTAAAAGCCAACTCTGGTCAGCTTGGCTAATACAGTTAGTGCAATATTTCTAACTCGAAATAATAGGTTTTAGGTTCGAGAACCCTGACCCTTTAAACATTCTTTTATTTTGTTTTTGTTTTTGTTTTTTTTTAATAAAAAAATCATCCCAAAAATCAAGTTAATTTAAGGTCATCCTCCCAACCTTCGACCCCATGATCATAAGTTAGTGGATCTTACTCTCTTAAATATAAGAGGTTAGTTATGAGAGTTTAGAGATAATGTATTTCCATTTGAATAAAGTGGACATTCATTTTTTATCAAACTGAAATAGAAATAGAACATTTAATTTGGGACGAAATGATTACTTAATTAAATATATATTTTTTATCACAAAGAATTGTAATTATTTGAGATTTTTTTTGTATTTTCAAATTACATAATGCAATTTGATGCAAAAAATAATGAGTACTCAATTATCAAACTTTAAAAGTTTTCAGAGTATCGAAACAATTTTCATGTATTAAAAACCTATGTAAAAGTGCATATGAGAATACACACTAGTACTAAAACATTTACAAACTTTGAGGAGGAGGGGGGTCGTGGCCCTCCTTGCCCCACCTGGCTCCGCCCTTGTAAGTATGGATCTGTCACGGTCGCACGAATATAGCATCTCTTAGCGACCGTGACGGTGCCCGGCACAGAAGGCCATAAACTCACCGCCTCAAACGGTTGCTGGAGTGGCGAAGGCAGTCAAGATAAGTGTGGGTCCTTTTGAGGGGAGCACGGACCGCGGCCCGGATGGATGACTTCAAACTCATATTGGGTCTCCAATTTATGAGGGATAATAAGACGTGCTGGAGGCCGGTATCATCGTTCTAGCAAGGTCCCATTATGGTGCCCCAGTAATATTTCAGAAGAAGCCCGATGGTTCTCTTCGCATGTGCGTGGACTATCAGGCACTCAACAAGATCACGAGGGCCAGGGCCAAGGGTCAAGGTCACTCGGCATCACGGTGCGTCTAAGACCCTTGAGAGACGGCCCGTGACAGATCCCGGCCCCTTCCTGTTTAGACTTTATAGAAATTTTCTTCTTATTTAAAATTAATATTCCGTCTGTTCGGATTTGAGTATCTCATTATCCTAATTGGAATGTCCGGAATTGAATGTCTCATTCTAAATTTAGCAAAACTTTTAATTGTATCCCAAGTCAAAGACAACCCTTAAATTTTTAGCTCAAGTCAACATGGTACATTCAAATCTGGACGGAGAGAGTGTAAAATATTTTGAACTAGACTTTATCTATAATAATATAAACAAATCTCTTTTTCAGTGATAATGAAAAAAATTACAAGGATTATTTTACATTGTTTCTTTTATTTTTCTCTAAAAGAATTTTTTTTTAACTTTATTATTCATAGAATATAAAAAAACAAAAGAAAGAATCAATAAATATTTTTTAGCAACAATAAATATAATTTTGTTTAATAATGCTAAATAAGCACAATTTTACAATACAATAATGATATTTTCTAAATATAAATAGTGCGGGCAGGCGTGAACGTGTGGACGGGGGAGGGTTGGGGGCATGGACATACTTTCTTCCCTCCCCCGTCCCTAGAAGGATAACATATTTTGGCATCATCCCCACCTAAATAGAGAATTCCCTACTACCTCCGGAAAGGGGGAGGGACGATACCCGGATTCGGCGAGTGAATTGCGACATCCGTACCAACAAGTGATCAATTCTCTCTTATGATATAACTTGTACTCATTTTTGAGTAGCGGCTGCAGGTAAAAAAAATTATATATATAAAACTTCCCCTTTCTATTTATAGTAAAGCTAGTTTGAAAACTATATTCTTAAAAATTAGAAAATGACATATTTTGTGAAGAGTTAAAGTAATTAAAAAGACTCATATTATCAAACGGATGGCACACGAAAAGCAGTGGCGGATCCACTTTATCGTCACCAAGGTCAGATGACCCCTCTGAAAAATATTTTTTTTAGCAAGTATGATATATTTTTACTCTGTTTAGATGATATATTTACTAGTGACCCACACAAATAAAAAAAAAAAAAAAAATAGACGAGACTCTCAAGTCGTGTATCTGCCACTGACGAAAAGGATTAATATTATGTTGGCAATTACATATTCGCTATCAATTTTTTGCTAGCTCGTCAGCTACACAATTATCCTCTTTGTAAAAGGTGGGTTATAGTCCAAGTGGAAGTTCATCCAACTTGGCTTCATCCATTTACTTATTCCATTTTCCCCCTTTTCTTACTAAATATGGATATCAATTTGGTAATAAATATTTTGTTTTCTTTAACAAAGAAAAAGTGTATTTTTTTCAACACTAACATGCTTGTCAATGAGATGAGTGGGACATTTTCCTACTTTTGCACTTGAAGAAAGGCGATAGAAATTAAAGAAGACCAAAAAAGAAAGAAAAAAAAACCCCAAAATTTTAAACCAGGGAAAAAAGTAAAATAACCAACCAATAATTATTTTACCTGTTTGCTATCGGTCCCAAAAATTGAGTACATATGAATTTTTTTTTTGTCAAATAAAAAATTTGACGGTCTAATTTTTTTTGCAGCGAACATTAGTTGTGATTTTATAACACATATTGTGTAAAACAGGTGTTAAAGCCTAAGAACATATGTTAATTAAAAAATAACACTTATTATATTAAATGTAATATATGTTTAAAAACCTTTAAAATATGTAAAAAAGTGTCAATGTATATTGATATATTTTTTTCATTTTGCAGTATAGTCACACCGTTACTACTACTTTGACTTGATCTATTGCCTTGCACAAAAGTATCCTTCAGTATAAGTAGTGGATAGAAATCCACTTACCTCCTAAGTATATTCCATTACTTCAACTGAGTGTTTGAAATTATGAACCACACACATGTGTACCATTCAGAATATAAATGGTAAAGTCAATCACCAAAATAAATGTGAGTTTTGCAATAATTCTTCTAATTCTGTTATACAGTAAAACCTCTATATACTAATACTCTATATAAGAATAATCTCTTTATAGTAATAAAAAATTATGGTGCCAACTCAGAACCAATTATAAATAAGAATAAACTCTACATTGTAATATTCCATATTTTTTTAAGGATCATCCTTAAAAAAATTTACCTCCATATAGTAATAAAATATCATTAAATTTTAAATATATTTATATATCTATATAAAATATCCATAACTATTTAACTATGTTACATTAAACATATGATGATATGAATTGTTGATTATCTTGGATATTGCTGGTTGCGACAACTTAAGCTTATGGGTATCTCCTAACCATTTTGCAAAATCTTTTTGCTTCCAACAGGGGTTGGTTTCTTTCATTTTGCGTAACTCGACACAAATATTTTCAGCGATTTGAGTTTGTTTGTTTTTATGTGTCATGACTTGATTAAAGTAGAAAATGTATGGTTTGAAATGATAATCAAATTTATGATTATGCTAGCATTTATATATGTATAATAAAAAGAAAACAAACGAAAAGACATTTCGAAGATACAACATACATGAGTGAATATTTTAAATATATATATATATATATATATATATATATATATATATATATATATATATATTTATTAGATTTTGAAGATTCATTCATACCGATAAAATAATCTTCTAAATCTAATAAATACACAATGTACATGCATGATGTATGCACATTTTTTTTAAACTCATGAATCTTATATATCTTTTAAATTCGTTTTTTTAAAATATGAAGGGACATGTTTCCAAGTGTCGTATAATGTTTATTAGTTATTTTTTAAAATTATAATTTTTATAGGTAAGCCTCTAATTAAGAATAACCTCCTATAATAATATTTTTTTCGGTCCCGATAGTATTACTTTATAGAGGTTTTACTATAATACTTATTTTTCTTGCCTTCTATAATATGATGTCTCATCCTGGCTATAAATTTTTTCTTGCCTTCTATAATATGATGTCTCATCCTGGCTATAAATTTTAAACTTTAAATGCTCGAAAACGTTTTACTCGTAGAGTTAATTAAATTTTCTTGAAGCTCAAATACTAGGGTTCTAGTAAACAACTCAGATAGCTTAGAATTGTCGAGGAATTAACAATTCCAAGACAATTCAAGAGCTAGTGCGCTTATGCAAAGCGCACGATCCAGCTATTGTCTTTTTATCTGAAACAAAGTCTTTGGCTAGTTCCATGGACTATGTACGTAGTAAGATAGGTTTTTCTTTCCATTTCCCTGTAAGCCGCAATGGTCTTAGCGGTGGTTTATGTTTATTTTGGAAATCATCAATAAAGCTGGATATTTTATCTTACTCAACTGGCCATATTGACTGCTGTATAGTAAATGATAAAAATCTAAAATGGCGGTTTACTGGCTTTTATGGAAATCCAGAAGTCTCTATGCGCATTCATTCGTGGAAATTACTTAAAAGACTACACTCGCTAAATTCACTTCCATGGCTTTGTATTGGAGACTTTAATGAAATTCTAGACCACAGTGAAAAAACGGGTTTTTTCCCGCGAAGTCAAAAGCAGATTAATAATTTTCGTGAAACACTTACTGCTTGTGGTCTCTGCGATCTGGGCTACATTGGAAGTCCATATACTTGGTGCAATTTTCGGGAAAAAACTGGCGAAGTTTTTGTTCGTTTAGACAGAGGACTAGCCACTCCAGCATGGCAAAACCTTTTTTCCGAAACTTACCATTCAACACTTAGCCACCAAAGATAGTGATCACTTCCCTATCTTACTTGGCTTACCACCACGGAAAAAAAGAGCTAATAATAAGCCAAGGCCTCTCCGGTTTGAACCACTTTGGTTTAAGGAGCCCGAGTTCTTAGAATATGCTAACCAAATATGGAAACCCCCATTTGAAGGCACAGCAGAAGGCCTCAGTCGAGCTCTCTCAAACTTCAAAGATGATCTCTTGGAATGGAGTACCAAAACTGTAGGCGATTTAGAGCGTAAGCTAACACTTAAGCAAGGAGAGCTTGAAGCTATTCAGAAAATTCGAGGACTTCCCCAATACTCTCTATCAAAGGAGCTTGGAATCGCAAAGGAATTGGAAAAAATCGAAGAACTCCGAGAAAGCTATTGGAAGGCTCGAAGCAGAGCAACATGGCTAGCTGAAGGTGATCGCAACACGGCCTATTTCCATAAAAAGGCGTCTCAAAGAAAAGAAAAGAATCACATTGATGAAATAATGGATCCATATGGCAACCTTATAACAGAAGAAGAAGATGTAAGCCCTAAGGGCGAACGAACTCGGTTTTTGATAATGGACAAACACTTGATGTTTGTGTCTAATGTTTTCATCTATGTGATAGAATATTGGAACTCAATATGGAAGCTCTAAGTACTTCAATCAAGCCATGATCGAGATTCAAAGTCATATCATTCAAGGCTCATCTTTCAAGATTGAAGATTGAAGACTTATGTTTGGTTAGATTAGCTTTGTTATTCTTTAGTCGTTATCTTAAAGCTCTAACCAAAGCTCTCATGAACATAAGCTCTACACTCATGTCTTGCTTGCACACAAACACGTTTTCAAAAGGCTTAAGTTTCAAAATGATCTTTACATGTGTTCTTATCCAAAAAGCCTTTGATTTCATAGATAAGTCTTTTAGAAAAGTTTTCCAAGTATTCTTATTTATTACAATTTGGGAAAACCTTTTAGACTTCAAGAGATTTCAAAACAAAGGTCAAAACATCATCTCTCATACTCTGAAAAGTCGGTCAACCGAGATTTTCTCGGATCAACCGAAGGATTTACTGAGAGTTGTTCTGTCAAAGTTCGGTCGACCTAAGCTTGGGTCGGTCGACCGAGTTTTTGGTCGGTCAACCGAGTTGCTCAAGTTCGGTCATCCGAGACTTGTTTCGGTCAACCGAACTCTGTTTCTACTAGCCGTTTTTTGACCGTTGGAGACTCGATTTTCAGCCAAATTTGAAATGTATAAATACTCCAAAGCTAGAGAAACATTCCAAGGCTTGCATATCAAATATTCATTGATCTCTCATCAAGCCAAAACACTTTCAAAGCAAAAACACTTGATCTCCATGATATAAATCAATCAAAGGTGTTATTTCTAAAAGCAAGACAAAGAGTGTGCTTCATATGTTCAAGAGCTAAATTGTTTGTGCTTCAAAGGTATACATTCTCACTTCTAAGAGTGATCAAGCTTTGTACTTAATCTATCTCATTCCCTTTCTTAGTGATAGGGTTATTTGATAAGTCCTACTTAGTGTGGGCAATTGTAAAAGTCCTACTTTGTGTGGGCAAGCTCTTAGTGAGTTTCTTTGTAGTGTGGTTGTGTTGTAAAACTCTTAGTGAGTTAGCCACATTTGTAAACATTCTTCTTAGTGAAGTTGTTTGAAATCCTTGGGTGCGGCTCAAGGTAGTGGATGTAGATTCTAAGTGAATCGAACCACTCTAAATCCTTTGTCTTGTTGATTGGGTTTTGCATTGCTATTATTCATCTTGTTCAAACTTACAATAGTATTGCAAAGAATCGAAAAAGTTGCCAAGATTAGTTAAAACCCAATTCACCCCCCCCCTCTTGTGTTTTACAGAAGAAATTGAAGAAACAGCCATAAATTTCTTTGAGAATTTATTCAAAGCAAATTCTGGTGGAGCAAGTCTCTCGCCTCATTTACTCACCAATAAGTTGAATCCCAACGAATTTGCTGTCCTGGAGCGACCTTTTACTCAGGAAGAAATCATCAAAGCTCTCAAACAAATGCATCCACATAAAGCACCAGGCCCAGATGGTATGCATGTCCTATTTCTTCAAAGACTATGGCATATATTGGGAGATTCGGTCACCAACTTTATCCTGGGGGTTTTAAATGACGGTAATAGTATATCAGCTGTCAACTCAACGCACATTGCCCTCATCCCCAAAATTAAAAAACCCATCTCCATGTCACATTTCAGACCCTATCAGTCTGTGCAATGTCATATATAAGTTAACCTCAAAAGTCTTAACAAATAGACTGAAGCTAGTCTTTGACTCTCTTATCGATGAAGCTCAGAGCGCTTTCCTGAAAAAAAGACTAATCACGGATAATGCGATTATTGCTTTTGAAGTTTTTCATAGCCTTCAAACTGTCCGTCCGAATAGTGACCATCAACTAGCCCTTAAGCTAGATATGAGCAATGCTTTTGATAGGGTTGAATGGAACTATCTGGAAATGGTAATGGCTTGCATGAATTTTCCACCAAAAATCCTCTCCTTAGTAATGAACTGTGTTAGAACTGTGAGTTATTCCATCTTGATCAATGGAGTGCCCACGAGATCTTTCAAACCAACTAGAGGTATCCGGCAAGGTGATCCTTTATCTCTTTTCCTTTTTTCTCATCTCGCATGACTCGGGACTATCTTCTCTTGTCCGTTCTGCTGAAGAACGGGGATTATTAAGAGGCTTTCAGTTCGGTAGGGGCACTTCTGTAACCCATTTGTTGTTTGCAGATGATTCTCTTTTTTTCGCCAAGGCTGAAGAATCATGTCTAAGGCACCTAAAAGAGATACTGGACACATATGAGACATGTCCTGGACAAATGATAAACTATGATAAATCTAACCTGTACTATAGTAAGGACACCCCTGAAAACCTTAAGGAACTCGCTTTTTCTATCCTTCAAATCCCTGAGGGTGTTGGGAAAGGAAAGTATCTGGGGCTGCCCTATATGACAGGTCGATCAAAAAAGGAAGTTTTTCAGTTTGTTGTTGACAAAGTCCGGAAGAAACTTAGCAGCTGGAAAGAAAAAAACGCTATATTTTGCTGCAAGAATAGTACTTATTAAATCAGTAATACAGGCTATTCCCACATATGTAATGTCCTGCTTCATTCTACCCAAACATACAATAGATTCCATCACAAGCATAATGAGAACTTTCTTATGGGGTGGAACTGAGAATCATAGAAAGATCTGTTGGAGGGCTTGGTCTACTTTATGCAAACCTAAGGAACATGGAGGTTTTGGTTTTCGTGACCTGGAAGCCTTTAACAAAGCCTTAGTGGCTAAACAAGGGTGGCGCATTATTCATCAACCCTTTTCACTTTGTTCCAGAGTGCTACAAGCAAAGTACTTCCCTCAAGATAGATTTTTCACTATTCAGCTCAAAGGACGAACATCCATAGTCTGGCAAGGAATCCTAAAAGGACGCGAGCTACTAAAAATAGGATTAAAATGGAGGATAGGTGATGGCTCACGAGTCAACATATGGGGGAATAAATGGTTAAATACCCCGAAGTCCTTCAAACTATCAGCCCCACCTGATCTAGGCCTTTGGCAAAAAATGATGCCTGTTTCTAGACTAATTGACCACCAGAGAGGTGCATGGAACATAGATATTTTACGAGAATTTTTCTCATCTTACGAGATTGAGGAAATACTAAAAGTTCCCCTATGTGATGCGTGGCCATCTGATCACCTTGTTTGGGGGTATACAAAAAACGGTTTATATTCTGTCAAATCTGGATACCACTTACAAGTAGATATCAAAGATGACATACATGAAAAGCCTTCCACATCAAGGAAAAACGCTGAAGAGCATTGGAAGGGCATTTGGAGGTTAATTATCCCTCCTAAAATACAAATTTTCATATGGAAAATTTTTCAACAGATTCTGCCTACTTGTCAGAATTTATCCAAACGGGTGAAATCCATAAAACCGCAATGCCCTATCTGTCATGATGATATTGAAAGTATATCACATGCCATCTTTCCGTGCCCATCAGCTCTGGAAGTATGGAATTGCACCACTTTTGATGTGCAATCCATGATAAAAAAAAAGACGCATTTCCTTACTACCTCTTGCCTATTTTAACAGCCGGAGAAGAGGTATCTACTCCCTTCTCGTATATAGCATGGCATATATGGTGTAATCGAAATAGAGCTATTTTTGAAGACAAATGCCTGAAGAAGTGGCAAATCTTGCTCTAATCCATGCAGCTGAATACAGTAGCATTTCTTCTCCATCTGTTGAAGGTCACAATCCCCTCCCAGATGCTGACCAGATCAAATATATACTAAAAGGGAAGGCAAAAATGTTTTTGCCAGAGGTTACGAAAAAGCCTCCCAAAGGACGTAATGAACAAGTCAGGTGCAGATGGCAGGCTCCTGATGAAGGTTTCTTTAAACTCAACGTAGATGGAGCTTGGCATACTAACATAGGAGGAATGGAGGGAAATTAATTATAGCGGGAGATGCAAAATTTGTTCCGAACTCGCCCAACCCTGAATACGCAGAAGCAAAAGCACTACTGGAAGGACTTCGGTTTGCTATGAACAAAGGATATCAGCCGCTGATAATTGAAAGTGACTTCCAAACACTGGTAAATCGGGTCCAACAAGATGAAGAAGATTTGTCCCCTTTAGGACATATCGCTAGCCAGATAAAAATTATGTTGGGGACTACTATAGCTAATTTATCTTTTGCGCACAGATCTTGTAATATTGTTGCCGATAGATTAGCAAATCATGCAATGAGGCTCAAAGCCTCATCTCAATGGTTTGGAGAACCTCCGAGTTTTCTCCTACCACATGTAATCCACGATATTTCTAATTAATATGATAATGCACTTACTATTCAAACAAAAAAAAAAAAGAAGATACTTACTTTTCAATCTCCTAAAAAAAACACTTTTAAAAAAGAGCAAATAGCTTTTTCTGCCACAAAACTAATTACGAGTGCTATATTTGCCACAAATCATATTTTCGTGCTATATCTACCACAAAACTAGTTACCAGTGCTATATCTGCCACAAATCGTTTTTCTGTGCATTTTTTTCCATGACACATTTTATGAGTGCTAAAAATGCCACAAAAAGAGGGAGGGTGAAAGGAAAAATAGGTAAGAGATCAAATTAATTTCAAATTGACCCTAAAATCAAAATTTTATATTATATTGGGTACCTAATTTTATTTTATTTTTAATACTTGACCCTTCTTCCCAAATTTACCAAAACCCTCACCGCTACATTTTCTTTCTTCTCTTCCCACATCGAGCCACCACCACCTCCCATCCCGTTACCCAATCCCTGCCCCCCATCCATACTAAAGAGTACCAAATCTGCCAAAAAATGACTGCTTGAAGATTTGGAGAGGCGTGGTGAAGGTGATAGCCTTGCAAAAACGCCTAAGAACAATTAGATATTCTTAGGAAATTGGACTGCATTTTGCATATTGCTTTGCGAGAGTCCTTTTTGTTCAAGAATTCTGATGGTTTCAGATGCAAAGCATCTCTGTTAGGTTAATTATGTACTGCAAACTAATCTACATTTTGTTTAGTACTTTGACTGGTATGTATTTTGTAAAACAGTTTCTAAAGGTTAGAGCAGCAAAGCATTGTGAAATTTGTTATATGTGTCTGAAATATATACCTAGAAGTGCTTTCATCATATGGATTGCTATTCTTGGTTAATTTTCAGGGGGTATGGGTGGGGGTTAGGGATTGGGTGGCGGCGGTAGCTCGAGGTGGGAGGAGAATGAAGAAGAAGGTGGTGCAGGCTTTGATAAATTTGGGAAGAAGGGGTCAATTATTTAAAAAATAAATTGTGTACCCAATTAAATATAAAAATGTGATTTTAGGGTCTATTTAAAATTAATTTGATCTCTTACCTATTTTTCCTTTCACCCTCCCTCTTTTTGTGGCATTTTTAACACTCATAAAATGTTTCATGGCAAAAAAGGCACGGAAAAACGATTTGTGGCAGATATAGCACTTGTAATTAGTTTTGTGGCAGATATAGCACGAAAACGTGATTTGTGGCAGATATAGCACTCGTAACTAGTTTTGTGGCAAAAAAAGCTATTTGCTCTTTAAAAAATAAACTTATTTTCATTCAACTCTTACCACAAATTTTTACCCAAAAAAAACTCTCATCACAACCATTTTAGGTAATAACTTCCATATTATTACCAAAAAAAATGGAGGGTAATCACATGCCTATATATTTTCCTTTGAGCAAACTAGTTTGAATAAACCTCAATCTTTTTTTTACCGTAGGATGTTATCCTCAATATTTTCTCTCGAACTTTAATGGGATTAAGACAAAGATAATAGCTTAGGCTGAATAGTTTAGACCCCAAAAGAAATACATGGGTTAAGTCTACAAAATAGTCAAGCTGACTAATGGGCTTGGACCAAAGTCAGCTTGCTCAGCCGAGCTCTCAGAATGGCTCAGGATGTACAAGCATACTCGGACGGACGAGATCAAGCACGTGAATGCCCCTCAGTGTACTGAGCTCAATGACCAGTCCACAAAATGTGGTGACAAAACTGTAATAAAAGTTAGGGTTGTCGCACCTCCGTCCATACAAGGTACTAAAATATCCTTTGGAGCATTACCCTCTACAAATATTGTTAATTTGTTCATTTCACCTCATTTACTACATGTTCTACTAACTCTCTATTATTGTGCTAACTTATTTCACTCTCTAGAATTTGAACTAATTTAAGCATTGGAGTTAGGTTGGGGTCTCCCTCACCCTTTCTGACTTTGATCCTCGTAGCAGGTATTTGTTCTTCTGCTCGGATCTAAGCTCATACTCTAGCCCGGGCTTTTGCCCATCCATACAACTCAACGAAATCCCCTGGCTCTTTCTCGAGCTTCTTTCACAAGTTAGGAGAACTTAGTCCCCTTAGTCTAGGAACACATCATTTGGCGCCCATCGTGGTAGTGTATGAACGTCAACCATCCCAAAGTTACAAAAACCTTTTTCCCCATGGCAAATAACAATGAAGCCTCGAGAACAGAAAAAAGACAACTTCACTGCCACTTGGGGTCCCTCGTGAAACCACGGGCACGGGCACCTCGGGTGCAACTGCCTAGAGTACCAATGCCATTACCATCGATGTTTCAACATTACAATAAATTCAGTCAGTACTTCACAGGCTAACAACAACGTTTACCTAATGTGTTTTAACAAAAATCGCTCAACAAAACCCCGTAGGAGACTATTCATTTTTCGGTCAGAGATTTGAAAGAAGAAAATCTTATGTGAGACTCTCAGGAGTTGATACACCGTTGGGATAAAAAAACAAACAATGACCTAGTAAATGAATCTTCAACAATCTTGGTTCAGAAACTTACGTCTAGCAAACCATATTTCCATTGATCTGCATGATCCATTAAGCGAGCAACTACAAGTAGTCATAGTCTCGGAAAATATAACACTATCAACATTGAAACATATGATGGTAGTAAAGACCGCAATATTACTTGGACTTATATCAGTCTGCCATGTATGTGAACCACCCACGCGATGCTATTCTTTGCAAGATGTTTTCGAGGTCCTTTAAAGGACCCGAGCTCAATTGGTTTGTGTCGATACCAAACAGAAGTATAAGCTCATTTGAACAAATGCAACGACCTTTTTTAGAACACTTTGTTGGGTAAAGAAATTTTATCTATACCTCGGATCACCTACTCACTATTGAGCAATAGAAAGATGAAACAGTGAAATCATATGCTTACAGATTCAACAAGCATGCCATGCAAGTGCAAAACATTGGACGATTGAAGTTTATCCAAGCATACATATATGACCTCATAAATATAAGTTTGGCAAAGAATATAATAGAGAAGATGCCAACCGAGGTCCATTTGATGTTGGGAAAGACAGTCAAATTTTCAAGAATATGGGAGTTTGACATAACCAAGAATAGTTAATGGAAGAGTAAGGACAAATATGAGTTTTATTACCCATATAATAAACCTCAATCCCAAGAGAGATGTAGAGGCACAACTTAGGAGAAGTACTTTCAAAAGAGTGACAAAGGGGAGACCCTAGAAGAAATACCTCTCAAAATATCTCGAACACAACTGATGCACCAAGTGGAGGCATTATTGATATTAGCACCACCTTCAAAGATGAACTCTCTTACGGATAAAAGAAGCTAAAAAAAAATATTGTGTCTTCCATAAAGATCATGGACATGATACAGAGCAATGCATTGATCTTCGAAGAGAAATCGAGGCACCTACAAAGAATGGGCAGCTAAAAGAGTTCATAGTCGAGGCTTCAAGGCAAAGGAAATGAGGCAATAAGAGAGGCCCAAACAATCAACAAAAGAAAACTGGGCTAGAGGCCCAAAAATGGTCAATGTTGTGGAGAGCTTTTTAGATGGACGATTGAAGAGGCCAAGGTTGATTGGGGATAAATAAATAGTCATTCAAGACATAATAGGACAATGCCTTGTCAAAAGAGTCATGGTAGACACTGATAACGCAATCAACATATTGTTCAAATCCGCGCTTAACAAAATGGACATTCCTTGGTCTGAGGTCACTCATTGTGAGAAAATAATTGTCGGGGACTGCAGGAAAGGCAACCCGAGCATCACGCTATATCACTTTATTAGTGTCGGTCAAGGACAAAGAAGACACAGCCAAACCAATGAGCTTTTATGTTGTAGATACTTACTCTTCTTATAATGCAATATTGGGAAGGCGAGGTCTAAATGCATGGCAGACACGTGCATCCACATATCCGATTATCAATGTAGCCTCTTGATAGGGGTTCTTCTGTCATGGCTACCCAAATGTGGTTGTGAGCTCGATTTTATGCGTCGAAAGAAAGAAATCTATGATGTCGTGTATTATGCAAGCCATGTTCTATCTGGGCCCGAGGAAAGATATAACTCTTTATAAAAACACATTTTAGCCATAATTACCATGGCCAGGAAGCTTAAACCTTATTTCTAATCTCATACGACATGTGTCTTGACTGATGCGCCTCTTAGGCAAGTCATGCGAAGCCTCATGCCACAGTTTGTATGCTAAAATGGACGCTAGAACTTAGTGAATACCAAATAAATTTTTCTCTTTGAAAAGCTCAGCAGGCACAAGTCTTGGTCCGACTTTCTGGTTAAATGCTCGGTATCTGGTCATTCCAATACCTAGCCATGCAAGAACCCGACTGGGCTAATTGTTGACCCTAATAGTCGATGGTTCGGTCGGGGCCAACAAAGTGGGCATTGATAGTCTTGGAAAGCCCGAAGGCAATACATTCTCGTATGAAGTAAAAATGCGATGTTAATAACAATGGAGAAGAGTATGAAGCCTTTATCGTCGGTCAAAGAAATATCGAGCAACTCGACATCAAACAATTATTGGTTTGAGGCCATTCACATGTGACTCAGACAAGTAACGGAAATTATGAAGCTCGAGAGGAAAACATGAAAGATATTGAGAGCTGGTCCAAGTAATGCTTCCTCAATTTGACTTCATTCATTTTGAAAAGATTATAGGAAAGAATAATGTCCAATCCGACACGTTATCAAAAATCATCTCAAGGTCATTGCTCGAGGGGGTATGGGTAGATCATCTAGAAGGGAAAAACATTGAGGAAGACGTCATGACAGTTTATAAGGTTGAAAATTTGATGATCCCTATCAAGAGATACATTGTGAATGACACATTACCCGAGGACCTAGCCGAGGCAAGGAAGATACGAACTCAACCAGGCAAGTATGTGATCTTGGAAGATCAGTTGTATAGGACAATGAGGCAATGACTGATGCTCAAATGTGCCACGCCCGAGGATAGGGATTATTTACTAAAGTGAAGTGCATGAATATACCTTCAACACATATAGAAATCAATAACTTCATGAGAAAGATAACAAGATATGGGTATTGTTGGCCCACTTTGAAGGAAGAGGCTACCGAGGTAGTCAAGAAGTATACAAGTGCCAAATCCACGCAGATGTTCACCACATGCCGAGGTTCGAGTATTATATTTTCGGAGAGCCCATCCCATTTGCAAGGTGGGAGATGGACCTTTTAGGACCCTTCCCAAAAGTTGTTGGAGGAAAGGACGACTTGGCAGTGCCAAACGATTATTTCACTAAGTGGTCCTTGAATAACATCACTTCAAGAAAAATCAAAGAGTTCTTCATGGATGAGGTAATATGCAAGTTTGGAATCTCCTTGATATTTATAACAGGTAATGACAAGCAATTCGAATATAAGAAGTTCAAGTCCTTATGTGATGAGCTAAAAATATAGTAGATGTTCACTTCAGTTGCCTACCCCAAGTGTAACGAGCTGTCCGAGGTAACTAATCAAACCATACTTCAAGGGCTTAAGAAGAGGCTAGATGATGCTAAGATATGATGGGTGGACGAGCTCCCTAAAGTGTTATGGTCTTATAGAACAACACCCGGAGGGCAACCGGGAAAAGCCCTTTCAACATGTGTTTTGGGACAGAAACTCGAATCCCTATTGAAGTATTGGAGTTGTCGTTCCACAACACTATGTTCAATCTCGAGGAAATGAGCAGCTAATGCAAGAGAATTTGGTTATGCTTGAGAACACAAGAGAAAGGCAGATATGAATGAGCAAGAGTACAAGTGTGCTATAACTCGATACCTCAACACCAAGGTTCCCTCCACCCCGAAGGAAGGAGATTTGGTTTAAGAAACAATGAGGTGAGTAGGATCGGTCAAAACCGCAAGCTCGTTGCAACATGGGAAGGACCATACCTAATTGTCAAGGCTATGGGAAATGGAAGTTTCAAGCTTCAAGATGCAAGTAAGAATTTGGTCGCTCGGACATGAACCGAAAAGCATATGAAGAAGTTCTACGCTTGAAATGACACATGGAGCCACATGCCTTGTTAACAAAGTTGTTTCTTACTTTACATAAATAGTTCATTGCAGTCTTGTCCCAAAGCAAGCTAGTACTAAGAATTCTTTTTGAAAATTATGCGAGCAACTAGAACAAGTGTTGTGTGAATTTTCAAATCTGCAACAAATATTAAACTTGAACAAATGTTCACATGACCAGAGCAATTATTAAATGTGTATTCCGCACTGAAACCCAATGCATATTTGGGGCAAAGTGGGACATATTTTACGAGGGTTACCTAGTGAAGTCAAAACACACCCTCAAAAATATATCCATCCATCCTCCTAATATTCACCCCTCCAAACCCCCAATTTTGGCAATATTAATTGTTCCCATCCATTACATTTGTGCACATACCATCATTTCATGGTTATGGCCATGCTATGCTAATGTAAGCACATAATCATGTATGTCAATTCTCATAACATGATATTACCACATGGCCCCTCTTAAGGCATGAGGAAAATATCATTGCCACGTTTGCATTCAAGAGAACCCAGCTAAAGATCTCTTCTCTTCTTTCTCTCTCTACCCAAAATCTAATCGACTCTCTTACACAACAAATCTTACCATTTACACTAACATTTTCTCCTTATAGTTATTGAAAATCTTCCCATTTTGTTCTTTTCCAAAATTTCTGAAAATTTTCTCTCATAATATTCTTGGAAGAACACTCAGATTTACTCTGTTTCAGGTACTTTTTCTTTTTTGTGCTTCTATGTGAATAATTTTCTGTTCTTGGATGATAAGTAATTGGTGAAAAGTTTAAATCTTTGGCTTGCATGGATTAGGAATTGAAAATTTATGATATGGACCATCCTTCATTAGATCATGCGCTCCAGATTTGTCCATATGAGGAGAAAAGATTTGTCCATATGAGGAGAAAAGTTATCTCTCTCATGATTTGGTCTAGTGACCATGGTCCATATCAGAAGTGATCTAAGGAATTAGGGAGTAAAAAAAATAAAAATAAATATATACTATTTTTTTTTCAGCTGAAATTAATTAGTATGATTTGTATTTTTTTGTTTACGGAGACGAATCGTGTTGGAAAATTAGCTGAATTTGAGAAATGAGAATTCATCTGTTAACTGTATATTTGTGTTTAATTTGATGAACCAATTAATGGCTGAATCTTCATAATTTTTGGGGATAAAATCAATGAAGATAATGATTATGACAACTAGCTGGTTTTGTTTTTAAATTATTAGAGAATTTAGTTTCATTTTTGTGATCTGAATATTGTTGACTTTTACTAAATTGTCAAATTAACATGATTAGGTTATTGCAAATTAGGATTTACTTTACTGGCTTCTTGTTGTAATAGTACTCTGAAGGTTGAGCCGCCCTGATCTACTGCTGTTCTTGAATTCTCTAATAATAATTAGCGAGTATAAAACACGAAAGTTAGTATTTTAATAAATAAATAAACTTTCAAAATAAAAAAATTTCTACTGGAACCAGTTCAAATTAATGTATCTGAATAATAAATCTCCTTTCGATTTTTTAAAAGTACTATTAACTTGATTAAGTTTGCCATACAATAGAGTCTCTCTGTAGATACGTGGGGGTTAAGCTTGTAGAACTGTTTTTTTATAACCGAAAGAGACTGGACGTGTTGTTTGGCCTCGGAGAATGCTGAACTACTATCTTCTGGTACTTGATTGGTAGTGCATGAGGTGGGGGCGGCAGCTTGTGGCTTGAGGATTCTTCTACACATAAAAGAAAGTTAAATCTGCTAAGATATTTTATGGCGGCTTTATGTGAGAGGTGGACCGACAGGCTTCAGTTTTCTTCATTGTTTTGGCCTCCACCACAAGATGCAAAGCAGCGAAAGGTTTGCTTTTCTTTTTCTATAGTTTTCTTTCAATTTAAGTTTCTACATTTTACTTCTCAATTATGTGTCTTGTGACTAATGTCTGCTCTTTAGTTCCCGAAGAGAAATAAGTTCTTGAATTTTCATACTTTTGATATGTGGTTGGACTAAAATTGGATAGAACAAGAAATATGACATGGTAGCTGTGACTTCTCCTCGGCTACTTTTGGCACAATATACTGTTTAGGAACAATAGAAAGAAGTTTAGCACATATTGTACTTTAGCACAATTTGTATGCCTTTTTCTTAGCCATGTCAAGCAAGGAAATATATTAATTAATCTCCTAGTCATAATAGCAATTGGTATTCTTGTAGTTTATTTAGATGATTGCTTGCTCAAATCATTGAGGTTTTTGTTTTTTTTTAATTTTTATAAAATCTGACGCTACCTTGGTTTATTGGGTTTGAAACTGAGGTAACATAGGAAGATGATCTGCAACTATCTAAAGCAAAACATTGAACTGAGATGGTTCTTCTGGCTAATGGGGTTTGAAATTGAGTGCTATTATTTTGCTTTTACTTATGATTCTTTCCTTTGCCCTCTTTCGAATTTCAGGCTCAGATTACTGCCTATGTTGAGTACTTTGGTCAATTCACATCTGAGTCCTTTCCTGACGATATAGCTGAGGTATTTCACTACTCGTTCATCTTTGATTAAGGTTTTATTCTTCTTTTAAATTTGAATCCAAATGAGAATACTGTATGATTAAAAAAAATAACATATGAGTTCCTTTTCACTTCTTGTTACCTACATCCGAGCATATTCATTTCTTGAGTGCTAAACAAAAGTCATATTGCTCTTTTGCAGCTGATTCAGAGCCGGTATCCATCTGAAGAGAATCGTCTATTTGATGATGTTTTAGGTATCTGCCTTCACCCTCCTAGACAATGCCCAATGTCCCCTCTATGGATATATTTGTTGTGCTTTCTGTAATGCCAATACTTTTATCTGTTTCAGCAACATTTGTCCTTCATCATCCGGAGCACGGGCATGCCGTCATTCTTCCAATCATTTCATGCATCATTGATGGTACAGTGGAGTATGATAAGAGTAGTCCTCCTTTTGCTTCTTTTGTCTCCTTGGTCTGCCCAAGCAGTGAGGTACCTAAAATCTTCAATATAATAATTTTGTCAGAATATAATTCTTAGTCATATATTACCATTTGCATCTATACTGCCTTACGTACTTCGAGTTTTTGAATACTTATCATCTGATTTTCCAAAGCTTATCTATTTCTGATAAAGAATTTATTGTATTTAAGAACTCTGATGAAGACGCTAGGTAATAATGATTTATTTGAATATTACAGAATGAATGCTCTGAACAATGGGCGCTTGCATGTGGTGAGATTTTACGGATTTTAACTCATTACAACCGGCCAGTTTACAAGACTGATCTTCATGAGAGTGAAGTAGATAGGAGCAACAGTGGCAGCCATGTTTCAACTAGTACATCTACAGGTGGAGAAGCTAGTTTTTCTTCTTCACAACATGAGAGAAAACCTTCGAGGCCATTGTCTCCTTGGATTACTGATATACTGCTTGCTGCACCTCTTGGCATCAGGAGTGACTACTTCCGCTGGTAAGTTTGTGTCAGTGTATGATTTTACTGCAAGTCTCTTAAAGCTTGAATGTTCTATATTTTTTAATCAACTACGGATATTAAGTGGGGAGCTTGATTTTCATTAAGAAATATCTTCTTTTATCTTAAAAAAAGGAAAACAGAAGACTGGGAAATTTTGTTTTTTATACTGCTTTTGTAATAGTGATGGAAACTTTAAGCAAATAATTAGCAAACATTTGGTTCTAATAAGTTTTCATATCTCCAAGAAGAAAGAGATGTGGGATTAAGTAGCATTTTCTTTGTTGGAATAGTTTTTCTTTTCCTTTCTGTTGTGTTTTGCTTGATAATTAACCTTTTCTGCGGCAGTTCCCTAAAAGTACGTGTTTGACTAGCAATCTAAATTGAAAATTTTCCATTGCGACACCATTTCAGCAGCACTCGACAGCATATACGATCTCCTAAGAGAAACAACATACGGTGCAACATACAATGATTTTGTCTGTCTTTCCGGCAGTATCTAGCCTAGACTTTAATAAAGATAGTAAGAAATGTCACAACCATACACAACCACACTGCACAAACTTCAGTCTATGTAGCATATTCCAACTCAAATACCATGTGAAAGATAAGGAAAAACGCATGCCATAGAAAGCTTGAAGACTTGAGTTTTAGGAATAAAATGGCCATAAATCAAACTTGGTTGGATAATATTGTGGATTCTAGGTCAAGAGTGCCTTTCGGACAGATAACTAATGCTTTGAAAGAGTCTGATAAAATGGATAGTAACTGAGGATTAATACTGCTTGACCATGGTTATAGAAGGATCTCACTGAAAATTGAGTTGGATAATGCAACATATTGCTATTAAAAAAATCGGTTTTGTTTATAGTTTGGTGAGATGATAATACACCTTAGATGAGGGATACTCTAGACTCTCTTTGAAAGTAGACCCGTAAATCTCATGTATATCTGGGGAAGCAGACAATTAGATAATCCAAATCCATAATAGAAATGTTAACATTCATTTCAAATGGAGGGAGTATATTTTTCTTTTTGTTGGGATGTTTTAGTGTTGTGAATAGTGAATTATATGCAATTGTTGTTTTAACCTGCTTCTGTGTGTAGGAAATTTTAGTTTGGTTAGTAATTGCAATGAGTGGAAAACTTGTTCTGCTGTATTACTATCCCTTTTGCTTTCACATGCAGTGTTGTATTTACCTACTTCCACATATATGCCTGTTTGTTTGTACTAAAAGTTATGTAGTTTTCTATTCTATTAAGTTTCTCTACCCTTCCTCCTGAATCTTGGACATTGTATAGGTGTGGTGGTGTGATGGGAAAATATGCAGCTGGAGAACTCAAGCCACCTTCGGCTGGTGAGTGAACCTTTTAAGGGTGACTTAGAATAATATATCCACCGTCACTTGTGTATTTCTTTTATGTTTTTAACATCTCCTCTGAAGTTTCTGGGTTATGAATTTGATCAAACAATTAAAAGTTTCTATCATCAAAACAATGGTAAATTGTGAGGGAGAATCTTGCAGTTCATGAAAATCATCCACAAATCTGCAAAAGAAAAT
Organism: Vinca minor; assembly: GCA_026122235.1. Lineage (NCBI taxonomy): Eukaryota > Viridiplantae > Streptophyta > Magnoliopsida > Gentianales > Apocynaceae > Vinca > Vinca minor. Next base: position 10,443,393 of record JAOCZM010000011.1, on the reverse strand, counting down.
TACCTAATCTATTTCAGTGACAATAGTCGAATTGGTCTGGAAACCTTGTTCTTCTGAAATGGATGGAGGATAGTACTGGCTTTACACTAGCCATTCCTCTCTCCACTCCAAGATCGAGCCACACTGTGACAAAGGACCAAAGTTTACAAAATTGCCTTTGAGCCCTATGCATCTTCTACTCACTTTTACATTATTATCAGGTCTCTTCTAAATTCCAAAGCTGCATGAATTTGAATATGAATTTCCAAAATCCACTAATATCCCCTATTTTCAATTCCTGTCTTTTATCAATATCTTTGCTGATGGAAAAATATTCATCTTCATTAATGTTATTCTTTAATAACTTACTATTCATAGTTTGTTTACATATAAGTACATATCTTATATGAAGAAGGAATTTGAGGATGAAATACTCATTCAAGAACATTTTCTATTTTTTTGTTTTTTATTTTATTTTTAAAAAATTCATTAGATAACTTCAAATGCAAATAAGGCTTATAAAAGTCGTGGTTGTCATGAATTGAATTCTATCTCTAGATTGAATGAAAAGAAATCTTGGATATTCATATCTTCTGATGGGATGTAATATTAAGTTCAATTTAAACGAAATCATTAAGTTGTCAAACATGGTATGCTATTTTTCCTATTTCTTCTAACTTTCCTTCTTACTATGAACTTTTTTGTTTTTTCTGTAAAATTTTGAAGAATATTTGTGCTTTCAATCAAAAGAAATAATCTTCTGATTATCATTTTCTCTTAGTTTCTTCTCGTGGATCTGGGAAGCATCCCCAATTGATGCCATCAACCCCAAGGTGGGCTGTTGCTAATGGTGCTGGTGTAATATTAAGCGTTTGTGATGAAGAAGTAGCGCGTTACGAGACTGCTACCTTGACTGCAGCTGCAGTTCCAGCACTTTTACTACCACCTCCAACAACAGCTATGGATGAGCATCTTGTAGCAGGGTTACCAGCTCTGGAGCCATATGCTCGTTTATTTCATAGGTATTTTTTATGACAGTTTCTACATGTGTAGTCAGCGTGAATAGCAGTATTAACTTATTTTTTCTGGAGTAGGTATTATGCAATTGCTAGTCCCAGTGCTACACAGAGGTTACTTCTAGGACTTCTGGAAGCTCCGCCCTCATGGGCTCCAGATGCACTTGATGCTGCTGTACAACTAGTGGAACTGCTGCGAGCAGCGGAAGAATACGCATCTGGAATGAGGGTAACTGCAAATTTTATTGCTTTTGAAATTAAAAAATCAGACCATTGAGATGATAAAATTTCCCCATGGACAGATCTTTTAGCATTCTGTCCTTTGTAACTTTTCTGCTTTTAGATAGCTCCATGGAAGTGTTTGAGATATCTATAAGAGATAATGTTGGAAAATGTGACCTGGATATTCAAGTTTTAAAAGTTGTGGATGTTAAACAATAGGAAATCTTTATCTATTGTTTAGTGCTAATAAGAGGAAAAGGAAAGACGAAAGCTGAAAAAATTCAAAATGCTTTGATACCATCTTCTCCTAAAAATAGAAATCTTTGACAGAGAAGAGAATAGTATTACTGGTCCTAATAAACAAAGAAACCATAAAATGTACTTCAGTTTGTCAAGAAAATTTCTTTCCCTCTTTCTCGAAAACTTCAGATTTATTCATACCATAAAAAAATAACCCTTCCTTCAGTTCTTGAAATCAATCTTATTCATAGTAATGTATTCTTAGACTTCAACGATTAAATTACATAAAACCTTCAATCAATTTGTTTCATTTACTAACTTAAGATTTTTTTTTATCCAAATAGAAGTTGACGGGTGTCTGAGACGATCTTGTAAACTGTATATTCTTTCTATGAGTAACAACCTTTCATTTCAATTTCTATTTCAACTGTAGTAGAAAGTCCTAATACTTGTATATCTATATGAAGCTTCCTAGAAACTGGATGCACTTGCATTTTCTGCGAGCAATTGGAGTAGCGATGTCCATGAGAGCTGGCATTGCTGCAGATGCTGCTGCTGCTTTACTTTTTCGAATACTTTCACAACCAGCTCTGCTCTTCCCCCCACTGAGACAAGTTGAGGGACTAGAAGTTCAACATGAACCTCTTGGTGGTTACATTTCAAAAAAGCAGGTAAGTCTGAGAGACATTACAAGTTTTGACTTGCTGTTTGTGGTTCATTCTTCACTCGTGGAATTATTTCCTAGATATCTTCATTTGAGGATCTAAATGTGAAAAATTTGCATCAGAGAGAAGTGCCTGCAGTCGAAGCCACCGTTGAAGCAACTGCCCAGGGGATAGCATCGATGCTTTGTGCACATGGTCCTGAGGTTGAATGGAGAATCTGTACCATATGGGAAGCTGCTTATGGCTTGATTCCCCTGAGTTCCTCTGCAGTTGATCTCCCTGAAATTATAGTTGCAACTCCTCTGCAGCCACCAATTTTATCATGGAACTTGTACATACCTCTCCTTAAAGTTCTTGAGTATCTTCCTCGTGGCAGTCCCTCCGAAACCTGTCTCATGAAAATATTTGTTGCTACTGTTGAAGCAATTCTTCAGAGAACGTTCCCCTCTGAGTCAAGAGATCAAATTAAGAAAACAAGGTATATCTTTGGAGCTGCCTCCAAAAATCTTGCCGTTGCGGAGTTTCGCACCATGGTTCACTCGCTATTCGTGGAGTCTTGTGCTTCTGTAGAACTTGCGTCTCGACTTCTTTTTGTTGTGTTAACGGTATGTGTAAGTCATGAGGCTCAGCCCAACAGCAACAAGAGAGCAAAAGGTGAAGAATCTAATCCCCCTGATGAAGTTAGTATTGATTTGCAAGCCACCAATGGAAGACGCAGAGTACGAGCTAAAACAACGAAAAAACAGGGGCCTGTGGCAGCATTCGACTCTTATGTTCTTGCTGCTGTGTGTGCTCTTTCATGTGAGCTCCAGTTATTCCCCTTGATTACTAGAGGAACTAATTTTTTGGACCATAAGGATTTTAAGGATCCTTCTGTGCCCGCAAAAGTAAGTGAAGTATCCACTGACTTTAGGAATAGTGTTGACTCTGCAGTCTGTCATACTCGCAGGATATTGGCAATTCTAGAGGCTCTGTTCTCTTTGAAGCCATCATCTGTTGGAACTTCTTGGAGCTACAGTTCAAATGAGATAGTTGCTGCAGCTATGGTTGCTGCTCATATTTCTGATCTGTTTAGGAGGTCAAAGGCTTGCACGCATGCTCTTTCAATCTTGATAAGATGCAAATGGGACAGTGAAATCCACTCCAGGGCTTCTTCACTTTTTAATCTCATAGATATCCATAGCAAAACTGTGGCATCCATTGTAAACAAGGCTGAACCATTGGAAGCTCATTTAATGCATGCACCACTATGGAAGGAAACTCCATTATGTTTTCATGGGAAAAAGCATAGTCGATGTGGCTGTTCAAAAGGCGAGGCATCTAGCGAGCAGTGCAAAGATTTGTCTAATTTAAAAGCTCTTAGAGCTGAGGATTCAGGATCTAGTGAAGTTACCATGTGTATGACAGGCAAAGGAATTGCTAGCTTTCCAACAGATGCATCTGATTTGGCCAACTTTCTGACAATGGACCGGCACTTAGGATTTAGCTGTAGTGCCCAAGTTCTTCTGAGGTCTGTACTGGCCGAGAAACAAGAATTGTGTTTTTCGGTTGTTTCATTGCTCTGGCACAAGCTGATTGTATCACCTGAAACACAACTAAGTGCAGAAAGCACTTCTGCGCAGCAAGGCTGGAGACAGGTAACTTATGGTATATGCACCTTTAGTAACTTTAGCAAAATAACTTTTACGAATACATAACTGTCATTTTTAATGAACACACTAATGTACGTGTAATGTGTGTACTGATTTCGTCAAAAGTTATGTGGGTAATGTAGCAAAAGGGACTGTTAGCGTCCTTGCAAAATGAATTAGGTTCACCGTTTTCAGCTTCATAACTTCGGATGAAAACTTACTAGATTTATATGTCCATACGTACTTGCAGGTTGTTGATGCATTATGCAATGTGGTGGCAGCATCACCAGCAAAAGCTTCAACAGCAGTTGTCCTCCAGGTTCAGATTTTGTTTTACTTGAATGATTCAATCAGATAATGTTTTGAACGTTAATTTTTGGGTCATGGTTTCTTTTCAATTTTTTTATTCATTTTCTTTACCACCTTTGCTTGTCAGGCGGAAAGGGAGCTGCAGCCATGGATTGCTAAAGATGATGATCTTGGTCAGAAAAGGTGGAGAGTCAATCAGCGCATTGTAAAACTAATCGTGGAGTTAATGAGAAATCATGAAACACCAGAATCATTGGTAATTCTAGCCCGTGCTTCTGACCTCCTCCTGCGTGCCACCGATGGAATGCTTGTTGATGGGGAAGCTTGCACCCTACCACAACTTGAGGTAATGGCTTTAGATTTATTATCCAAGATACTCCCTCCATTACGTTTTAGTTGTTCATTTAGGAGAAAGCGCACAGATGTGAAATTGTCGAAATTCATAAAAACATAGCTTAGCTTAAGATGATTAAAGTAACCTTATTTAGAGGAGTACCAATTTCATCTCTCTCTCTCACAAAATACGTGTCCAAGTTGTCAAATTTCAACATTTGGATCTTTGCATGTAATGAATATGTTATTTTGAAATTTTAGTGTTGCATTGATATAACAGATATTTGTCCTCACACTACTATTTTATTTATTCTTAAAATCCAAGGAGAGAAAGATTGTTAAGGGTAAAATGGGAATAAAATAATTACACTATTGATTTACGAGATTTGCATATTCAACGAAACACCAAGAATAAAAAAAAAAATTCAAAAAAAAAGGAAAAGAAAAGAATAAGAAGTTTCCAACTAAAAAAGGTAACCAGGAGGGTATAATCTTGGCCTTCTTTAGTTGCCAAGAATGTTCCGTTCCTGCAATTGTGAATGTTCTTTATACTGCTAACGTTTTTAATTTTTCAGCTTCTGGCTTCTGTAAATTATTTTGTCACATATAGTCATAAAAACATGTCTGTTAATTAATAATATCCAGATTTTTATCGACTCTGGTTATATTTTAACGCTCTTCCATTCCAAATAATTAAATAGCTTCTTGAAGCAACAGCGAGAGCACTCCATCTTGTGCTTGAGTGGGGAGAATCTGGATCGTCAGTTGCTGATGGCCTTCTGAACTTGTTGAAGGTAATGAACTACTCCCATCAACATTTGTCACCATTATTCATGAAGTAACTTCAAGGCGCCTGATATGATATAAACTGCCATTTTGCGAGCTTCTTTTGGCGTTAGGAATGAAATGATAGTGGTAGTACAGAGGGTAGTTCTCCATATTAATCTGGAAAAATGAAAAAGATGATCTGAAATTAAGGGTTTGCCAATGTCCTTGAACTCTTATCCCATCCTAATCCCCCCACCCCAGAAAAAAAGAAAAGGAATCTCCATTTGGTATTTTGGGAAAGGAGAGAAGCAGCTGCTGTGTAATGGATGTTCTTTATTAGGTTCTCTATTCAGCTCAGATCCTTTGTAACATTCTCCCTGTAGCATTCCTATTATGGAAGATTTCCGTTCAAAGATAAACCTAAATGGTAATAGATAAATTAAATACTATTGATATGAAATTACGGAGATGTTACAAGGAGTGTTACAGAGTATCCAATGTGTTATTCTAGAAGCGAGGTGGAATATTTGATGAATGACATGTGTGGTTTGATATTTGCAGTGCCGTCTACCTGCTACAGTTCGTTGTCTCTCACATCCCAGTGCTCTCGTTCGAGCTCTCAGTACATCTGTTCTTCGCGCTATCCTTTTAGCTGGTTCACTAAAATCATCAAGAGCGAAAAAACTGGAGATAAATGGTATACATAGTACTCCTGTTCATCGGTACTTAAATGGCGTAATCAACTGGCAAGCTGATATTGAAAAGTGTTTAACATGGGAAGCTAATAGCCGCCTTGCAACAGGAATGCCAGTTCAGTATCTCAACGTTGCTGCCAAAGAATTAGGCTGTAAAATACCCATCGAAGACTGATTCTAACATTTGGGCTGTTCTTAGATTCGTTCTTGCATTTGACACAAATCTTCCAGAATATAGAGTTACAAATGCCAATGGGCTTGAAAGTATTCGGGATCACCAGCATTGTTGTTCTTCCACGCGCAACAATGATTGATGTTTTGTCAGTACAGCAAGCGAAAGGAGAATGAAGAAACAAGAAAGTCTAGAAATATTCACAATTTCGTACCGTACATGATCAGTTTATATTGTTTTGATTAGAGTAAAGTTAAATCTGTGTATGTTTGAACTTTGAGCATTTGTTGAAAGTGTTTGTTTCATAGTTTGTTTGAATATTTGGATAAATGTCAGAAAGCTTTGAAACTTTACCTTTTGCCTCTCACTATAATAATTACTCTTTCAATGTGTGAGGAGATTGTTGGATATCTTAATCTTTATGTGCTGCTGTATTTGGATTAAATTTTTGTAACTGCCTCAAAAAAAAAAAAAAAAAATCTATTAACAAATCCATTGTTTTTTAATAACAATTTCGGGCCTGGAGACAAAAGTAAAGTGATTGATATTTTCTTCTCCACCCTGATCAGAATGAAACATATTTTTTAGTAACTTTATTTATATTTAGGTTAATATTGATACGAAACATGTGATTAAGATTTAACAACACTAGGAGAGAGCAGATTTTTCTACTGATGTAGATATACGTGGACCATGGTTCATATCAGAAAAAATCATTTAAAATTGACTATATAACAACCATAGTTGCAATTCCATCTTTAGATAGCAAAAATTAAATGAAAAAGAAGCCAACTTTAACCCCTTTTTACATGTCTCTAAAGTGTTACTAAGACAGCAGGTTTTCACTGCTATAAAGGGTGTTTCAATTGTACAGTGAAATGGCAAACAAGGAACGTCCCTGGTTAGGAGAGTCGCTTCCAAAAAGATCACTGCAATACTCAAACAAGTAGTAGTATTACCCCTTTTAAGATAAAATAAAAAAGAAATGGCAAAACAATGCAACTGACAAAATAAAACTCTGTAACAGCCTAAAACAATGCAGAACACAAAATGTCTAGTGCCAGAAGAAACGGGTAGATTTCAAATTGGTCCTTGCAGATGGCAAGAATTCTCGAACGGTTCATATCTAATATAATTGGCAAAAAATATATCAATGGAGGATCTCTATTAATAAATTAAATGATAATAATAAAATAATAACCCAAAAAATTAATGATTTCTATAAATTATGATCATTCATGTAAGATAACAATATAATCAGCGGTAATCTAAGCACTCTACAAACATACATCTCTTCTTCAAGCTTCAAGGGATTATAAAACATTAAGAAGAAATATAAGAAATACAAAACTCAGAGGACTCACTAAAATCTAGAGTCTGATGAATAAAAAAATTCTCGGTATCGGCTATGGTGATTGTATACTGTGATCTGCAGCAGCAGCAGAAATGCCTATACTTTATCATCAATTTCAGAAGACCCTGCTGAAGCTTCCTTCTTTTGCTGACTGTGACGTTCTTTACCGCCTGGTTTAGAAGAGGCATTTCCATACCAAATCATTCCACAAACAGCAATGATCATGCCGATCACTACTTGTAAATTGAGACCCTCTTTCCCGAAAAATAAGAATCCCAGGATCAAAACCAGGATGGTTTTCATATGCCCAAGGACTTGGAATGAAACTGCAGTAAATCTGCCAATGCAGATGAACTGGCTCAGGTTTGTCCCTACCGCAATACTGCATGAAAGGACTACAAACACCTGTAGAGAAGAAGGTGTGGAAGCAAATATGAGAAGATGCTTAACCGAAGAAACTGGCTCGAACGTACAAGCGGAGGATATCCTTGAATGAATTAGGGGTTCCTTTTTATCCTATTGCATGTGTTCCGAAACTTAATTAATGACGAGCACTAGAAAACAATAAGTTCAGTTCTCTGGCCAAACCTATTGCATGACAACCTAATTTATCAGTGAAACCATCTGACAAAAATTGAAGGACCCTCCCCCTAACACGTATAAATTTTAAGAGATCCTATATGAGGAATTTAAGCATGACTATAGGATGTCGAAGCACTTACTAAAGATGTTGCACTGAATTCATAAGCATCAATCCTCTTGTTTGTCAACCAATAATCAAGAAAAGGACCTAACAGCAGCAAAGAGGCAGCTTGTGCTGGTGCTGTATGTCCTAGAAGATTGAATGAAGTAAGAGAATATTTCCGCTGAAGAAAATGCACATACTGCATGGACAAGTTCACAACTATTAGATACAATCTAAAGCCAGAGGACTTCACAGTCATACAATTAGGGACTTGGTTTCTGCAGAATAAATCGCCATTCCCTTTTATGAATATGATCATACAGAAATGCCTCGGCATGATTACAAGCATTTGGAAAAAGTGCATGCACAAGAATGCAAAATATTTGACTTCTTTAACTTGCAATCATTTTGTAAGTTGAGGTGATCTGCAATGAATGCTCTTCTATTGATCATCAATCGAGAAGATTGAGTACACTTTCTATGACAAGTTAATATGTATCGAGCAGTAAATAAGCAACTTACATATTGTTGCAGAGCAGTACTCCAAACTGCAATACAGGCTGCAATGAACCCTTTAGCATTAACACTCACATCAGTTACCGTGCACACAGCAACTCCTAGAAGTACAATAGAGATGCTGAGTTTTGTGTCTCTTGAATACTGAATTTTGTCAAATACAACTTCCAATAAGCAGGACACAGGGATCATACTCAGCTTTGCTATCTGACAATGTCATTGGAAGGTTATTGAACTACATCAGTGGACATTGTCTTCAAAATTTTATGACTTAAAAGAAAAGAAATAAATAGAAATTGAAGCTCACAGAATTACCTGATAGAATCCCACTGAATTCCACATCAAACTGACATTCATCCCAACAATAGAAAAGTTTGCAAATAGTACAAACTTCAGAAGCTCTGGTAAAGGTAGATGAGAAGGTTGGATGTATCCAAGCCACTTAAGAACAGCCGTCATCAAGGTTGTTGTAGCAAAGTGCATACCGGTCAAAGTTGTAGCTGCAAAGTAACAGATAGTTCATCCTTTAAGAAACTTCATATAATCAATTTCTAAATAAATAATAGAAGAAAAATATGCTTCAGCTTACATACTCAATGGTTAAGAACTGAAGTTAATAGATTGCAGAGGAAAGTAAACAAGAAGTCAAGAAATACTGTTATAACTTATAACTGGTTGGAAATTTACCAAAACTGAAACCATATTTAGCCATCAAGGCTTTATTGACAATGATGATCCCAACAGAAGTAACAACATTGAACATCCATGCGGCTGCATCAATTGCAGCCTTCTTGTCAGCCTTGCTACCTGTAGCCATTTCCCCCCCTTTTTTTTTTATCTAAAAGGAATCACCAACTCGCGAACTTTCAACCATCGAGCGCCATATAGAAATCTCTCCACTTTCACATTCAAAATCTAATTATTATTTTTTTCAATCCTGGGTCGTGCACCTGAATTTCATCAAGAATTTGAACAAATAAGATAAATTTGGTGATCCACATTTTCAATTATACTGTAAAAAATCATTTGGATAACTAAATAAAAGAAGCTTTAAAGTAGAATCTCTAAACATAATTAACAATCTTAGTAGAACTTCATGTGATTAAAATAAATTTAGAAAAAAAATTAACATGTCCTTTTTTTATACAGTTTCCATCGAGGATAAAATAAATAGTAAAAATAACACTAAAAACCGAAGCTCCGAGATTTACTCATCAATAAATGAACTAACAAAAACGGAAAAACCAAACCGCACTGATCATATTAAAGATTCAAAATTTCTAAATCTGCAAAATCTAAAATTGCCAAAATCAAGCAGATCTAGATCATAAAACTCAATCAAATTCATATCGTAGAATTGCTAATCCATCAAAAAAGAATAATTTCCCCAAATTCGATACAAAACAATGAAATGCATTCAATTAACGTACCGTTGGGAAATGAAGGAGAAAAAATGTGATCTTTTAGGATTGATCAATTCAGATCTTCACACTCCAAAATATACAGACTGGCAATGAAATTCAATGCTTTCTGATTACAAGAGGAATCAAGGTATACAGTTCCAACTGCTCTTGAATATATATATATATATATATATATATATATATATATATATATATATATATAGAGAGAGAGAGAGAGAGAGAGAGAGAGGGGTGATGAAATCGAGAGGAATGTAAGTTTAGGGTTTGACCCAAAAGAAAAAAAGGTGGAATTATTTTGTTGAAGAATTACAGTTAGAGGCAGTTGCTTTACTTGTTTTTTTCAGTTACTATATATTTTCATAGCCACTAGAGCCCCACCCCTCTATTTTATTTTTAACACCCCCCTATTCCCCATTTTTTTTTTCTCTCTCTCTCTCTCATTTCTCTCTCTTATTAAATTCTCCCAAACTTCTCTCCCTCTTTAAAGATCTGCCGCCGTCCGCCGCCCACAGCCGCCGTCCGCCGCCGTCAACCGCCGCCTGCCGGAATTTTTTTTTTACTTCAACAGATTGTAAACGTCGTCCTCGTCAACTTTATCTCTACACACAATGTGAGTTTTAATTTTGAAAATTTTGAATTTTAACTTAAACTATGTAGATCTACCAAAATAGAAGTTGATTTGTGATAAATAGTACCAAATTTGCTTGAAAATACACTAAATTGTGGTATATTTGCCAAAAAACTGGACTGAAAATTGAATTTGGGGCTTGGGGCGTGTGGCGCGTGTAGGTGGTTTGTGCCGGCGCGTGTAGCGCGTGGGGAGCGTGTGCCAGAGACGCGGGAAGGCCGCCTGTTGACGTCAGCAGGCGGGTAATTTAATTTTTTTTTTTAAATGTGGTAATCCGCGTGTAGAGAAACAGGCGGATAGTGTTATCCACCGCGTGTAATTTTACACGCGGTGAAGAATTAATTTTTTTTTCCAATTTTTTTTTCAGTGTCGCATTTTTTTTTTTAAATTTAATATTTTGATTTAATAGAGACTTATTTAAATTAATTAATGTCTTTTAATAAATATTATTTTGTCTTTTGTTTTTAAAATATTTTGTCAGAATTATAATTATTACTTGTTGTTGAATTTGTAGATGGCAGATCGGAGAAGAGATATCGATCAATTGGGCCCGATTAGGCACCGTGATGGTAGAGTAGCTGATAGGCCTGTGACTCAGTCTGCCAGATTGAGTCGAGAGCATCGCAGACAACGAACTCCCCCTGCGAGTAACATTCCCTCTACCATTCATGATCCTATACCCCTACCCCCGCATATAACGACCCCCAAAGAATGGATGGCAGTGTAGTAGTTTACACCCACCTCATTCAATTTCCGATATTCCTATGCAATCACAGGGGAGGGTTTATGGTTTTGAAGAGGATTATGTTGAAAATTCTTCTACTGAGGAGGAGGAGGAGGAGAAGGAGGATTTCGTTGATGCTACCCCCTCGTCCCAACCCATAGTAGAGTGAAGGTGAATCACTACAGAGTCCGTGAATATTAAAGAGAGTATTTGGGAGATTTCGCCATCGTCTCAGCAGATCGTCTTCTAGTAGACCTACCCCCAATGGATGACCCACCGAACCGTTGGTTTCAAGAGGCAGACCGGCTTTTCTGGAGCTAGACCGTCGGCTTTCAGTGCTAGACCGTCGCTTCCGTGCTAGACATTCCTATCATGCCCCCTACAGACGATGCAAGTGATGACCCACCATATGTATCACGTAGTACTACCCGCAGTACCCAACTTCCGAGCCTTCCCATTCTTACTCGGGTGAAACCAAAGTGACGATAGATTGGGAGCAAAGAACTCCAAAGCAAGTGGTGGACCGGAGATTCCGTGATGAGATTCCATCTTATTCTCGGTCATGTAGTCGTTGATATCTGGAACGGGGTAGAGCGGGAATTTGTACAAATCACCACCCGGAAAGAAGCTGTAGCCCGGGAATTTAAGAGGCGCGTGTTCACACGCAGGCGGGTGAAACCCTAACCCGCGTGTAATTTTGCACGCGGCCCAAAGGAATTTTTTTTTCCAGACATATTCAATGAGTTATTTAGGGTTTTTAATTAATATTTTTTAGGGTTTTAGGTAAATTTTACAAAAAATGTATTTTCTTAGGGTTTTAAATAAATGTTGTAAGGGTTTAGGGGTGCCAGGAACAAATTTATCAAGTAGAGCTTTTTAAATCCTTAGTAATTACAAAATTAATTGCAACACACAATTGGCACCAACAAATATTTCATAATTTCCTAAATAATATAAAATATAAAATATAAAATACAAATTAACATCCATAAATTGCTTCCAAATTTTTCCACGCGGTAAATCTTACTTCCAGCGGAAAAAACCAATTTTGTGCCATTGAACTTGAATAGTGTATCCAAGATGGATGCAATGGGGGCAATGGACAATTACGTTTCATAATATTCATCTTCAGTTTGAGCATACGCCAGTGCGCCCCAAGTGGACTGTGAGAATTCGTCACCTTTTTCGGGTCCAAGTATTGATACAAGATTCTTGTTCACACATTTCCCAACGTGTCTCCTACACAACATGTGTTTGGCTTCGTGAAATACCTCAATACTTGCCTTAACAATTTGCATATCTTTATCGGGCTTACAACAACACCGGGGACTCGTTTGGGATCAAATAATCCCCTAATCGTAGCAAGTGCCCACGCAAAATTTTCTTATTTTTCTTGACGCAAGAATGCATATGCAATAGTGAAGTTTTGATTGGTGCAGGTAAATCCAATTACAGCAAGTAGAGGCATTTTGTATCTGCAATTATTTAAATCGGTAAACTATATAAACAATTCCAACACATCATAAAATCATAAACTATATAAACAATTCCAACACATCATAAATAAATTAAATAAAATAATACCTCGTTTGTTTTGTAGGTGCTGGCCCATAAGGATAACGTAGGGAAAAACTCTGCAAGTCCGATGGAGTCCGATGAGCAAATAATAAGTCGCCAACATATTGTTGAGATTCGTCTCACACCTGCCTGGCCACTACCGCTATGTACATAACGATCGACACTCTACAACATTGCCAGCTTTCGGTGAGACGATACATCAAATCTTGTAATTCGGTCCCAGCCATTTTTGTCAAGTTTCCCTGATTCTTGCCCTCGCATTATATACTCGTAGATCCGCCACCATAAAAGTTAGGATTTTCCATTTTCAATGTGTTATAAATTTCGCTTTCGCCCTCAACATCGCACTTCGTCAACCGCTCAACCAACTTATTCTCGCTCGCCATCCAACTTCGTGGCTGCAAAGATGACCAAACCGATAGATTCCCAAGAAATGGTTATGTTTGCCCCAGCTAACCTTAAATCTCCATGAATCAATTTTAGTCCTTTTCCCTACAATCTTGAATGGGCAATCTATCTTCTTAGTTCTCCTTGTTCGGTTAGCTTTCCTCCCTTCACCGCCTCTGTTAATCGGGTGCCCCGGCGTATATACCGTAACGCTCACATCTTAAATACACCTTGGGCACACTATAATCTTGTCCCTCTCTTGACCGACTAATCACAATATACACTTTATGTTCTATCCCTTTTTGTTTAACCTAATGAACTAACCCATCCTTGGTTTGGAAATCATATTCTTCATAGGGACTAAAGAATTCGCCCGTATCGAGCCAATTTTCCCTCATTATCGTGAAATTCCTCAGATCACTACTTGGTCCGTCTCTAATTGTCAACCTACAATAAATGCAAAACATAAAATTGTCACTAATACCAAAAAACGTATTTTTGGTCACTGGAAAACAAATGAAAAAATATTAATTTTTTTTGTCACTGAAAAAAAAATTTAAATTTGACCGCGTGTAAAAAAAAAATTAAATTTGACCGCGTGTAAAATTACACGCGGTGGATCAGCCCACCCGCCTGTGTCACACCACGCGCCCTACCCAATTTTTTAAAAAAAAACTTTTTTACTCCGCCCTCGCCGACGGCCAGCCTAGCCAACCGCTGTCGACGTCGCAGCGGCCCGCTTTTCCAGATCCCATTTCCTGGGTCTTGTTTTCGCGCTCTAGACAATTTTTTTCGCATTTTATCAGTTTAAACATGTATTTTTACATCAAAATTTTTTTTTCAACAGAACAACAACAATATAATATTTATTATTTACCTCAAAATCAATGTCTTCTAAATAACCGCAATCTTCGGAGTCCATTATGCCGGAATCTTGTCGGAATTTTTTTTTGCTCCAAATATTTTAAAATTGATATTTTGTGGTGGATCTAGTCCAATATGTTCAAAAAAAAAAAAAAAAAAAAAATTGCCGGAAACCGGTGACCGGAGCTCCGGTTGGTGTTTCGACGGTGGCTCCCGGGTGAACGAGTGGCGGTTTTTCCGTATGTAGGGGAGAGAAAATTTTTGGGGAGAGAATTTTTTGGAAGGAGAGAGAAAAAAAAAATATGAGTGAGGGGGGTGTGTTGAACATAATATAGGGGTGGCTTTTTTCTTTGACCCTATATTTTCTCATATTCATGATTGCAGGGTACTTTTGGGAGAATAATGGAACATAGGTTATCGCATATTTACAGGGAAGCAAACAGTTGTGCTGACAAGCTGATAAAAATGGGAGTATCATTTTTGTCTCCTATTTTCATTACGTATCAATCTATTCTTTCTTTTGTAAGTTAATTAGTGACAGGAATATGACCACAAGACATTTTTTTGCTAGATTGGTCTGTAATGATACTATTAGTGGTGCTTGATCTCCTTGTTTGTTTCTGGTTCCTTTATTATATATATATATATACACATATATATATGTGCTTTCTTACCAAAAAAAAAAAAAAATTCTCATATTTTCCCTTTTATTTTATTGTTATTATTTATTATTATATGTCTGTTCTATATAGCTTAAAACAGTATTTTATAACTTTTAACATAAAATTAACTACTATTGGTATATTTTCGATGACTAGTGATATCGTCAAAGTAGATTTCTTACTACCAATACAATTTACCTTCAAATTACCAATGTATCATTTTGATTAACATTAAACTCTCATATTTAATTTCTCTCGCAAATGTTTTCTTACCTACCTATTCGCACTCAATCTCTAATTTTCAATCTTATCCAAAAATCAGCGCACGATCTCTCCATTCTTTTATTCCCTAATCTATTCCACTCAATCTCTAATTCTCTCTTGTAGTAGTTCACCCAACAAAAATCAAACAAACACTATACATTCTTCTTTTACTTCAATGTTTTTAACATATCCATTTTTTGCAGATGAAGTAAGTAGAGAAGATAATCAAAACCATATTACTCAAGCACTCTAAATTTACAATCTTTACAAAAAAAATATACACCTTAATAAGTGACATGTAACTTTTGGCGGAGGAAGTAATTGATTTCTTCTTTTCCAAACATGTCTTTTTTTTCTCTTACATGTATTCAGGTATTTGATTAGAAATTGGACAAATTTATAATTAGTTCTTCTCAAAATGTCTCGAACTTAAAACATTACTTTAAATAAAGTCCTAAGTAATTAAAGGTGTAATCTGCTCACTTAGAATTACTCAATCGAACATACCCTCATTGATAATCTTTTTACACTTTTCTATGAGTACTTATTTCATATTTTTTCATTTTATAATATTATATTTCTTGTCCCTTTTCTATCACTCTTGTTGAGGATACAAAAGGTGTGTTACTTCAAAAGCTTTGTTTTCATGACCCTCTAATTTTTGTGAACAAATCTAAAAAGACTTAAGACTTTAAGAAGAAAATAAACAATACTCTCAGACTTAAATAAATGATATTCGAATTTCCAATTTAGCTTCTTACCATCTTTGTCCCTTATTTATTAAATGAAAGGACTCTAATATCCTTGACTATAGTTTTCTTGAAATATTATATTTGAGTTGAATTTATTGAGTTAGAGTATTAAAGTCTTCTGACTAATAAAATACAAGGAATAGGAGTATAAGAAGTTAAAAGAGGAGTGCAAATATCACCTTCTAATTATTTATTCAAAGGCTAATTTTCGCACGTATTAAAAAAAATGATTAATTTGGTTCGAGTTATCAAATGAAATAAGTTAAAGGCCATATTGAAACTTTGAATATAGATATTGTGTTTGTTGAATTAATAAATTATAAGATAAAATTGAAAAAAAAGAATAAATATTTTTTTGAAAATATAAAATGACAAGTAATTTGAAAGGCAAGGTCCAACGAGTAGTATATTTTGAGCACTATATTTGAATTGTGTTTTTTTTCTTCTTCTTTCTTTTGTGGGTTTTGGAGAGCGGTAAGTTGCTCTATGAGCGAATGAATCTAGACCATGTGATTTGTAGTGGCATATGGGTTAGGTCTCTGCCCCAATCACCATTATGGGACTGGACATTCTTTTAGAATCATGTCGCTTATAATGATTTTTACAGATCGATCATTGATATTGGTTTACATCAAAAGTGAAATTTGAACATTTAATTTTTATAAGAACGTGTCAAATTCTAACCATCTGAGTCAACTTGTTGCATTGGCATATGGGTTGGTATGGAGATTGTTGCATGTGCTTTTTCATATTTTTTTGTCTTGTAAAAACCATAATGACCAAACAAATTCTTATTTAAACCACTTTTTTTTAGGATAATTATTTACTATTTGGTTCCTAAAATGAGAAATTGTTCACAATTAGCGTTTACTTTTTTCCTGTCGTAATTTCTAAAGAGCATATGTACGACCAACATATGTATTCTTGAGATTATAATATCGAATCCGCAAGGATAGCCCGGTTGGTTACGGGGTGGCAGATTGGAGCAATTTTATTTTGGTAGGCTACTAAGTTTAAAACTTACATTCAAGCCAATCAATACAGTACACGTAGGAAAGAGAATCGAACTTATATCAATTCTCTCTCCTACGTGTACTGCACTCATTGGTTTGGATGTAACTTATAAATTTAGTAGCCTACCAAGATAAAAAATTTTCGCAGATTATGTAGAGAGACGCATAATCGATTCTTGTCAGCCGCAGTGTGAAAGTTTTAACCCTCCAATGTGGAGGTGGCTTCTTTGGGCACCAAGTTAAGAAGTCCTCCCACCTGGTCGGGCTGCTAAGTCGCCTTGATTTACATCCTCCAACTACTCTGTCGGATCGGAGTGTGGGGCCTTGGGGAAGTGGGTATCGCCTTTTTGTGTAGAGATTATAATATTAAAAAAAATTACGTTCTCAATTTTCAAAATTGAACCGAATCCAAATATTAAAAAGACCGTTTAAAATTGTACAATGCATTTTTTGCACGACGGAAAGGGAAGAAAGACGGACCTTTTCTTAATGGCTAGTGATATTGCCAAGAAAGATTTTCTTCTGCCAAGGCAATTAATCTTCAAATGATCAAGGTACCCTTTTAATTAACATTATCTCTCAATTAATTTCTCTTTCCTAATCTATTAACACTATAATTTTCTATCTTATGAAAAAACCAGTCAAGGATCTCTCTATTATTTTGTTCTCTAGTCTATTCCACTCAATCTCTAATTTTATATATCTTATAATAGTAGTAGTTCAAAAATTAAACACACACTATAAATTCTTCTTTTACTTTAATGTTTTTTGTCATACTTTTACATTGAACCCTTTTTGACATGTGAAGTAAGTAGTGAAGATAATCAAAGTTGTATTCCTCAAGCACTATAAAATTTACAAATTTTTCTTTCTTATTAGTTGTAATGAATGAGAATCTTAGACCATGAATTTATTTTGGTTTATATCATTTTTTTTTTGGGGTGAAATTCTAGCAATATAAAAGAAAGAAAATTAAAGATTAAGTGTGAATAGATTAAGGAAGAAAATATTGGAGAAACTGTGGTCTGATTTTTGGGATATGAGAGAGAAAATTAGAGATTGATTGTGTATAGATTATGAAAGAAAATATTAGATAGATAAATTAATTGAGAGAGTTTAATAATAATCAAAAGGATAGTTTGATCATTTGAAGGCAAAATACCTTAGCAGGAGAAAATCTGCCTTACAATATCACTACCCTTTCTTAATACGTACTTCACGGCTGCATGATACTTTCGTGATGCCAGGCCCAAAGCCAACCTTCTTTCTCACGCCAAATATAATACGATATTCTAATTTCCAAAATCAAAGTAAAAAAATGTAGTCATGATTTTTTTTTTCCATCTGTTTATTCTAGTTTTTAATAGATTAACATTATATTAGATAATAATAACATTTAAAACTAAAAAAGAAAGGAACTCAGTGTAATTTTTTTAGGGCAAATAAAATTTTAATACTATTTTTTTGCGTTGAATCTTTTAACAAATAAAAAAGAAAATTCATACCTTTAACTTGATTATCCCAAATTTTGGAGAAAATACAAAAGAATTCACAAATTTCTTTTAAAAAATACGCATATGTATATATAAGTAACAAAAAATTAAGGCCCTAATTTTCAAGGCTATGTTCAATAGGGCACTTTGAACCCCTCTTAACCGGGCCTGAAGTATGGCTTGTCTCAACAACAGAGGAATTTCCTTTTCTAGCTTCAAGTTCGGTCCACTAATACATTAAAAGCCCAAGTTAATCGGCTTGCAAGTTGCAATTAATCATTATTTTTTGGAAAATGATATATTTGGTCCTTAGGTACGTTTTGATCAAAGGTCCTGCTTACTCTCCCCATACATGAGGCAAGTTTTAATTGTCTCCCTTTCTAGGGCTATCTTCTCTTCTTGTGAGTGTTTCTCTTCTCCCCTTATGGGTAGGGGTGTCAACGGGTTCGGCCGCCCAACCCGCTCACATAGCTCAAAAAATGTGAGCGTGAGTCGAGTAATATGAAAGCGTGAGCTTAATATTGAAGCTCGCTTTTATGTGAGTCGAGTGTGAGCTTGACCCTCGCTCACTCGAAAAAAAAGTCTCGAACCCGAATAAGATTAATATAATTAAAATATTATATGTATAATAATAATAATAATAATAATAATAATAATAATAATACTACTAATTAAAAAAAGACTTATATAAATTATAATTATAATATATTGATAAACTAAATACTCAAACAATGGGCTCATTGATTTTTAAGTGCATGAGTTCTCTTGCTAATATAAACTTCTTTTATTAAGCATATCAAACAATTCCTGGACTTTTTGCTTTTTTTTGTATTCTAGAATTTAATTTTAAGGCACATTGTATTATACTATTCTTGAGACAGGATTTTCGTTTTTTGGCTAATATAAATGAGCTTGGGAAGCTCGTGAGCTAAGCTCGAGCTCGTGTTAAAATGTGAGCTGAGCATGAGCTCAAGGTTTATGAGCTTTTCCGGGCTGAGTGTGAGCTTTTCAATTTTTATGTGAGCTGAGCGTGAGCTTAGCCAAGCTCAGCTCACATAGCTCGATTGACACCCCTACTTATGGGGCAACCGCCCATCCGGGTTTCAAAAAAAAAAAAAAAAAGGTACGTTCGATTATCAAGGAAAATAAGTAAGGAAAGTAATCAGATTCCTGAATTTTAAATTTCAATCTACAAACTATTGATAGTTCTAATGTTTGTGTGAGCATGTTCTTAATGATAGGATCCTTAGCACTCACACAAACATTAATGAAAATAGTAAGTTAGCTTCTTGTGTACAACAAAGGTATGATTATACACACAAAGAAGCTACACTTTGTAAGACTCCATAGCACTAGCTTGAAATGAATCCACATGCTATGGATTATGGAAGTACTTACAAAATTAAGAAGAAAGAAGATCAACATGTCAAGAGTTACTCAATCCATCAAGTGAAGAATCAAGTGGTAGACTCATTGACAAGAAGAAGTGTGAGGTCCAATACACTAACTCAAGAATGCAAGAGGACTTCAACACTCAAAGAAGATGTTGATCAAAGGCTTCAGTTCAAAGCTCCTAGAAGATTTCATCTACAAAACTTCAAGACCTCCAAGAATATTAGTCTAGTCTACATAGGTATATTCTTTGTGACTAATCTTCCTTTGAGAATACTAGGATATATAGATGTTTAAAGCTCAACAATGCATGTTTTCAAAACCTAATATTTTACATTATTCAATTATTTGAAAATGTTTTTGAAAACAAGTTGGTCTATTCCTAAGTACTTTAAAATGTGTTTTATATCTTTACAAAACACGTAGGCATGTGCATGAAAACATTAGAAACTTAACTAAGTGTAAAAATCACTTTGGGACTGTCCTCTGGTCGACCTAGGCTTTGCCTCGGTAGACCAGAGTTGTCCGGTCGACCAATGTGTTTTTATCCTTATATGAGTTTTGAATGTTCCAATGCTCCAACGGTTATATTCTATCCGGATGTCACACCCCGTCTCCGGAATGAAGACATGGCAGTGTCCCATTGGTAGATGAGACACCAAAGCCCACGAAACATATTTACTATAAGAGGAAATTCATTTATGTAAACAATTATCAAAGTTTGCTAGCGAAATCAAGTACTGAAAGGGAATTTACTAAGTTATTACAAATCCAAGTACGTTACAGTTCACAAGGAAATACAGAAAGCACTAAATTGTTCAATTTATATTGATTATTCTTCACTCGTCATAAGTCCCATCCCAAGTCTCTTCCTCGTAAACACCTGCACAAATTAGCGAATGGACTGAGCTTCGGTGCTCAATATGATCCACATAATCCCTGCACAATATAATAAGTAATGCAAACAAGACACAAAATAGTTTTCCCATTCCCGACACGTCCTCAAGGAAATGACAAGTCTCGACACAATGCACGATGCAAAAAGTACAGAACTATACATCATAAATAGTATACAGTATGCACGAGTTACTATACACGAGTCGTAAAATAGAAAGAATTTGAAAACAACTCAGCATAGGCCGCGGACAATGGCCACAGACGAACCAATCGTCCGCAGAAGAGTGCCAGAAGCTGCGGATGGCATCGTCTGTAGGTCCGTCCACAAGATCGTCTGCGGTTTAGAAACTCCCAGTAGCTGTGCGGACGAAGCCGCGGATGAAAGCAAGGACGAATGCTTCGTCCGCGGGCTGCAGAAACTCAATTTTCATGTACAATTTTGTACACAAAATCCTCTTTTCTGCACCAATACTTCCCAAACCCATAAAATGACTTTTAAGACCCAATACCAAGTATCAAATATGACCCAAACAAATGTTCGACTATACTTCTCAAATCTGACACCACATATCGTAATCCATGCCACGAGCATCCCATACTACTCATGCACTACCAACCAATAGTTATATCAGACAATCGATTATAATACGAACAATGATCAAACAAGTTAAAACAACAGTTAAGTTAAACAACTATATTTTTCACGTCTAAGCACTCACACAACCGAATTCACGATATTACACACTTTGCTTAGACATTACGAACATAGTTATCACTATGACTCTACAATCCCACATTACAAGCTCAAGTGCCTATTCAAGACAAAAACGACAATAACATTGACCAAGTTAGGAATGTTCAAGTACTTCATGCACATGTTCAAGTTTTAAGGATCCATCATATATTGTATCCTCGCCCATTATAATGGACTCCACAACACCATTACAATCCCAATGAAAACCTCATCAGGTGAAGGCCTGCAAGACACTCAGGATCCGCACGTTCCCGCAGGACCCCTCGAAATCTTGCGTATTGGCATGACCATCAGAATCCGCATGTTCCGCAGGATCTCCTAGTCGTCAATAGAATCCACAACGCAGGACCATATAATCCGCACCCAGACGCAGGAACCTCAGCATCCGTACAATTAGTTTATCAGAACATGAGATCACGCGGGATCTTTTCAGATCACGCATTTCTCACAAAACGAATGAATTCTGCCATCTAATCCATTCTAAGTATGAGTTCATTAAGGGGCGACGACTCGGTCGACCAAAACCAAATAAGACGACTCAACTAATGACGACACCAACTAACTCGATTATGCAAAGAAATAACGATTAAACAAGTAAGCAATTATGTGACAATATCATACTCCAAATATGGCAGCAAGAAATCAATTACATCTTCAATTCACGTATTATATCACATTCACAATTCCACTATTTCCCAATATCCACAATTCATCGTACATGTAACATCCGGACTCGGATCGGAGTGATTCCTTTTGATTTGGAAACTAGACTGGTAGGGCTATAATCTGACCAGAGGGATTAAGATTTTAACGGTTAGATTTTCCGTAATGTATGTCAGAAGTATGTGGCAGAACCAGAATTTTTCCAACACTCGTACGCTTATCTTTCTTCTAAAGATTCAAGGTATGGATTCTGCCCTCTTTGTGTGTTGATGTTAGAACCATATGTAATCTGCCTTGTTACTATATTATTGAAGCATCATCTGCCTTTAATGTTTCAATAATATAGTAACAAGGCAGATTACATATGGTTCTAACATCAAAACACAAAGAGGGAAGAATCCATACCTTGAATCTTTAGAAGAAAGATAAGCGTACGAGTGTTGGAAAAATTCTGGTTCTGCCACATACTTCTGACATACATTACGGAAAATCTAACCGTTAAAATCTTAATCCCTCTGGTCATATTATAGTCCAACCAGTCTAGTTTTCAAATCAAAATGAATCACTCCGATCAGAATCCGGATGTTACATGTACGATGATTCTACTGAAAGTGCGCAGAAAATGAATTTTGGAAACCAGCCCCCGGTGCTATATCTTCCAATTCTAAATTCGAATTGGAATTCCGCTTTCTCTACCTCGAAGCTTGTCTCACTGCGATCGACTTTCATATAAGGTTCGTCGAAATCGAGAAATATTGCCCACTCAAAAATCCTCTCGAATTTGCTAGAAATAACTCTCAAAACTCTCTTTCTCTTCTCGGATCTCTCACGACTTTGGAGCCGTTTCTCTTTTGCTTCTTTCTGGCACGTTTCCCGAGGAGTAACTCCCAGCCCATGATTTGCCTAATGATGAGTAATGGTTGGGTTTTTTTTTCCTATTTTCTTTATATATATATATATATATATATATATATATATATTAATTCCTAACCGGAAAAAATCTGAACAAGACAATTTTCTGGCTGAGACATCAGGTTCAGGCAAAAACTACCGAAAGAGAGGCGCCACAGGAAGCACTGGTGGCTCCCCGGTCTCAAAGACACAAGTAAGAGACCGGCGTGAGCCCTCATGGCGCCGCCGAAACAGAGGGAAGATTGAAGGAGAAGATGGATCGAGGAAGACGGGTAGGGATGAATTGGGGCTTACAACATCTGGCAAATCAAAGGAAAAAAATGGGCCAAGTAAGACTATAGATGAAATGGACCCTTTGGGCTATACTGACCCGCCCAAATATGATGGTAATTTTGCTGGCCCAAATAAAGGCCTGGATCCAAATTATTTTGAAAATGGAAATGACTTTAAGGAAGCTTCTGGGCTTCAGGTAATTGAGGCGCACATAGAGAATGAGTTTGGGCAGGTTTTGGGTTCTGGGCTGAACCCAGTAGATGCTTTTCCACTGAATTTTGGTGGGCCATCAGATGGTGATGTGGGTTGTGATTTTTTTCAGTTTGGGCTCCATGACTTTGAAGTTAAAATTGAAGAATCTGATTTTTCTCCCAACTGGAAGCATAAACCTTCTCAGACTAATGATGATTTGGATGATTTGTATATGGCTGATAATTTATTAGCTTTGGAAGAATTGTTCTCGGGGGCTCCTGCCGATAATCAGGGCAAGGTGGAGGCCGTTAAGCGGCCCTACCAAGGTCCATGAGTTATCTAACTTGGAATTAATAATTCTAAGACAATTCAGGAACTTGTGCGCTTATGTCAAGTGCACCAACCAGCTGTTGTTTTTTTTATCCGAAACAAAATCCTTAGCTAGTTCAATGGATTATGTTCGTAATAAATTAGGGTTTTCATTTCATTTTCCTGTAAGCCGAAAAGGCCTAAGTGGTGGATTATGTTTATTCTAGAACTCTTCAATAAAACTGGATATTTTATCTTACTCTTCTGGTCATATAGATTCCTGTATTACATCAAATGAACAAAATCTTAAATGGCGTTTCACGGGTTTTTATGGAAATCCAGATGCAACTTTGCGTGTTCATTCATGGGAATTACTTAAGAGACTTCATTCTTTAAACTCTCTTCCATGGCTCTGCATTGGCGATTTTAATGAAATACTAAGTCAGGATGAAAAAACTGGCTTTTTTCCAAGAAGTCAAAGGCAAATAAATAATTTTCGAGAAACTCTAGCTACTTGTGGCTTAAGTGATTTGGGTTATGTTGGTAATCCTTACACTTGGTGTAACTTTCGTGATAATGCTAGAGAGGTCTTTGTACGCCTTGATAGGGGTGTTGCTAATTCTTCATGGCAAAACCTATTCCCAAAAATGACCATTCAGCATTTAGCTACTAAAGATAGCGATCATCTCCCTATTTTGGTTGGCTTACCTCCACGGAAAAGGTGAAAAAAGAAAAAAAATAATAATAAACCAAGGCCTCTTCGTTTTGAACCTCTCTGGTTCAAGGAGCCAGAATTCTTGGATTATGCGAATCAAATTTGGGATTCCCCGTACGAAACCACTGCTGAGGGACTCAGCTTAACCCTATCAAATTTTCGAGATAATCTGCTGATATGGAGTAACAGAGTTGTGGGAGACTTAGAGCAGAAGCTTTCTTATAAGCAAAATGAACTGGAAGCAATTCAAAAAGTCAGAGGCCTCCCCCAATATTCTCTTGCTAAAGAACTAGAAATCTCCCAAGAGCTGGAAAAAATTCAAGAGCTTAGAGAGAGCTACTGGAAAGCTCGAAGCAGGGCAACATGGTTAACTGAAGGAGATCGTAACACAGCTTACTTTCACAATAAGGCATCCCAAAGAAAGGAAAAGAACTACATTGATGAAATAATGTGTCCTGATGGCACACTCAAAAACTGAGGATGAGGATATTGAGGAAGTAGCTATTGATTTCTTTGATATTGTTTCAAGCAAACTCAGCGAGCAAGTCTTGCGCCCATCTCGCTTACTAATAAGCTCAGTCCCAAATGAAACTAATGCCCTCGAGCGACCTTTCAACCAAGAAGAAATTTTGAGAGCGCTTAAGCAAATGCATCCACACAAAGCACCAGGCCCTGATGGAATGCATGTTCTATTTCTACAAAAATTATGGCATATACTAGGAGATTCAGTTACTAGTTTTGTCATGGGGGTTTTAAATAATGGCAATAGTGTAGCAGCTGTCAATTCAACATATATTGCTCTTATTCCAAAGATTAAAAAGCCTATTTCCATGACTCATTTCCGGCCTATTAGTCTGTGTAATGTCCTTTATAAGCTCATCTCAAAAGTTTTAACAAACAGACTAAAACCAGTCATGAATTCCTTTAATTGATGAAGCCAGAGCGCTTTCTTGAAAAAAAGGCTCATAACAGACAATGCTATTGTGGCTTTTGAAGTATTTCATAGTCTCCAAGCTATCCAACCAAATGGTTCTCACCAGTTAGCCCTTAAACTGGACATGAGCAAAGCTTTTGATAGAGTAGAGTGGAACTATCTTGAAATGGTCATGACTTGCATGAATTTTCCTCCAAGAATCCTCTCTCTTATTTTGAATTGCATCGGGAATCGCATGCTACTCCATTTTACTAAACGGAGTACCAACACGATATTTCACCCCCAACTAGGGGTATCAGTGCAGAGACCCTTTATCCCCTTTCCTTTTTCTCATTTGTACAAAGCAGACTCTCGCACTTGTCCGCTCTGCAGTAAGAACGCAGGGCTCTTAACTGAGCTACCGCTTTGGCATGAGTACCTTCGTCACACATTTGCTTTTTGCAGATGATTCTTTTTTTTCCCAAAGCGTATGAATCTTGTCTAAAGCAATCGAAAGATATACTAGGCACATATGAAGTATGCTCTGGGCAATTGATCAACTATGACAAGTCCAACCTGTTTTATAGTAAGGGCACTCCAGATAACATTAAGGAACTTGCTTTCTCTATTCTCCAAATTCCCGAGGGAGATGGAAAAGGAAAATACCTTGGTCCGCTTTTATATGACGAGACGCTCAAAAAAGGAAGTTTTTCAATTCATTGTGGACAAAGTTTGGAAAAAAATTTGAGTAGTTGGAAAGAAAAAACGTTATCTTTGCGTAAACTCAATAGTACTCATCAAATCGATGATTCAGTGCAATCCCAACGTATGTAATGTCCTCGCTTTTATTTTGCCTAAATCTATAACCGACTCCATCACAAGCATGATGAGAACTTTCCTATGTGGGAGGAGCTGAAAACAATAGGAAGATCTCGTTGGAAAGCTTGATCGCACTCTGTAAGCCAAAAAGACCAAGGAGGGCTCTGGCTGGGACTCGAAGCTTTCAACAAAGCTTTGTAGCTAAACAAGGATGGCGTATTGTGCACCAACCTTTTTCTTTATGCTCCAGAGTACTACAGCAAAGTATTTCCCTCGATAGATTCTTATCAATTCCACTTAGAGGGAGAACCTCAATGGTGTGGCAAGGAATTCTAAAAGGAAGGGAATTACTTAAAACCCAGCTTAACATGGAGAATTGGTAATGGTTCAGGGTAAATGTTTGGGGGAAACAAATGGTTAACCACCCCAAGTACCTTTAAACTCATCGCCCTCAACCGAGTATGGATATATTCAAAAAAAATGATGTCCGTCTCTAGCCTCATTGATCACCAAAGAGGTACATGGAACATGAACATGCTCAATGAGTTTTTCTCATCTTATGAGAGAAATGAAATTCTTAAGGTACCACTTTGTGACACTTGGCCATCTGATCGTCTTGTATGGGGGTATACAAAAAACGGACTATACTCTGTCAAGTCCGGATATCACCTACAAATAGACATCAACACTGGAAAACATGCTAACCCTTCCACCTCAAAGAACAAGGCTGAAGATTACTGGAAGGAAATCTGGAAATTATCTATTCCCCCAAAATTACAAGTCTTCATCTGGAAAATCCTCCAAGGGATTCTACCTACTTGTAGAAATCTGGCAAAACGAATGCACACCATAAACCCACAATGCCCTATCTGTCAAGATGAGATTGAAACTGAGGCACATGCCTTTTTTACATGCCCAGCAGCTCTGGAAGTATGGAATCACACTATTTTTGATATCCAAGCTCTAATTAAAAAGGTAAAATTCCCATACTGTCTGATACCTATCCTAGCGGATGAGGAGAAATATTCTACCCCTTTCGCTTACATTACATGGCATATATGGTGCAACCGAAACAAGACTGTTTTTGAAGGCACACGAAGGCCTCCAGAGGAAATTGCGAATCACGCTATAATCAATGCTGCTGAATATAGTAGTATTCATTTATCATCCTCAAGGCCATCGGGTGTTCGCCAGCCTTTACCCAACTCCGATAATATAAAATACATTTTAAAAGGGAAAGCACCAATGTTTGCACTATCTGAAAAAGAGGAGATGCCAAAAGTTGCAAAACAACCGTCAGATTATAAATGGAAGCCCCCTGACGAGGGAATCCTCAAACTCAATGTTGATGGAGCTTGGTCAAATCATGAAGGAGGACTAGACATTATCATACGTGATCATGAAGGCAGATTCATAGCAGGAGCTGCTAAATTTATTTCTCAATCCCCCAGTCCTGAATACACAGAATCAAGGGCATTACTAGAAGGAATTCGTTTTGCTTTAGCTCAAGGACATTATGCCATCATCATTGAAAGTGATTGCCAATCACTTGTCAACCAAATTCACCAATTTGAGGAGGATCTTTCCCCATTAGGTCACATTGTTAGTCAAATTCAGAATCTATTGGGGGGGGTAGAATAGCCAATTTATTTTTTACGCACAGATCTTGTAATCATACTGCTGACAAATTGGCAAAACACGCTATGAAGCTTAGAGCTTCCAATCAATGGTTTGGTGACCCACCGGGTTTTCTCCTACCAAATGTACTACATGATATCGGATAATTAATATAAATTGTTTTTATTGCTCAAAAAAAAAAAAATCCTATTTCATTTATAGTGACAATCCTAATTCCAATTCAAATTTCATTTATTTCTCTAGGTGAATTACGACTAAGTCCCCCAACTACGATACACGTGCGAAACGCCTCTCAACAAAGCGTACACAAAATAACACATAACATATTATAAAATAAAAAAAAAATAGGCACGTACTAATATAATTAACACGAAAAATCACATCAACGCAATTAATAAAGCAAAAATTTAATTACACGCAAATAACACGTAAGCAAAAAGTTATGGGTATTTCACCCGACGACCGAGATATTAGGTAGGTCGGCCGACATTTACTTCGGTAGACCTGACCACTGAATTGCGGTCGACCGAGATATGGACAGGGGGCATTTAACCTTTGTATTAAGGCACTTCGGTCGACCTACTGTCTAGTAGCGGTCGACCGGAGCTGTCAATTTAAGGCCAAAATTATAGCCGTTGTGACCAACTTTGCTTGTATATTCTAGTCCTATAAATAGATTTCAAAGCTGAATTTTTCATAACTAATCAAGCCATAAGAGGGCATAGGGATAGACACTTTCTAAACACACAAGCTTACACTTTTGATCTCAATTTCATGTAATTCAAAAGCATTTGTGTTGAGTTTAAACTTCATCTATCTTTATATTCTCAAGAGTGATTAGAGATTTTATTTGTAATATCCAATCCAAGAGGGATTTGTGAGAAAGTGAGCTAAATTGTAAAGTCTCTTTAAAAGAGATAGGTTACCCAAACTTCTCATTTTGTGAGAACTAGTTCTTTGTGAGCTAGCAAAAACGAGAGCTTCACTCTTGGTGAGTGTTTGCAAGTCTTATGTGTAGGTAAAAGACCTCTTTGTGAGGCAAACACTCTTTGTGAGTGGAGACTTCTTAGTGAAGCAAATGTCCTAGGAGTAGGCACAAGTCCTCTTTGTGAGGCTAAACACTCTTATTGAGTGGAGTCTTCTTTGTGAAGCAAAAGTCCTCATTTGTTGAGGCAATTGTAAAAGGTAGAACCCATTTTGCATTTGTTGTGAAGGGTATCCATTAGTGGATGTTGAAATCCTTGGGGATTGCCCTAAGGTAGTGGATGTAGATTCTTTGTGAATCGAACCACTATAAATCCTTGTGTTAGTTTTCTCTATCCCTACTCCTTTAATTCATTGTTCATATACTTGCTATATATAACTTGTCTATTTGATTATATGAACATATGTGCCTAGGATAGAAACTATCACAAGCTTCATTGCTTTATACAATTGCTTCACTTATTCATCTAAGTTGCCTCGATCATAATTGAATCACCTTATGTGCTTAAACAACATACTTGTTGTTAAGGTGAACACTAAGGCAAAAAAAATTTTAAAAAAATTTTAAGAACTTAATTCACCCCCTCTTAAGTTTTATACCTTCAAAGGGTATTTCATAGGTTGTTATTTTTGTTTTGGGAAGGAAAGTAAGTAAAGAAAGTAAACAGATTCTTTACTTTTAAATTTCAGTGTTTGGGTTGTTATTTTTGTTTAATTAGGAAAAGAATACGATCCTTAAAATCTGAGAAAATATACACGGAATTCCAAGAAAAAAGATCCAGGAGATGGTTTTCTTATTCATTTCCAAAGGAATCTAACATAAATAATTAAAAAATATTTTGTAAAATGAAAATGGATATACAAGACATTTTTTCTATATATTTATTACTAATCTTTATTTGTTTTTGCTCTCTCTTCTCATATCTCTTGCAATTTTTTTCTTTCTAATATGATCTTGATAATATAAAAGATAATTAAATTTTCCATTTATTAACTTATTATCTTCACCTTTCTAAAATATTTATGCAACTCAAAATTATAGAAATGTTATATATAAATTTAGTTGAAATTTTTAATATTATTATATAATTAAAATATTTTTATTATAAAAAGATAGTATAACTTGTTTCATTACCAAAATAAATAGCTAAATCTTCTTAAATTATTTTAAAACTAGCAAATTTGAAATTTTTAAACGTATAATTAATTTTGGTCTAGACCAAGGTATCCACCACCTGAAGCAATGACTAATCCCCTCGTCGTGGGAGATCTCCTAAGAGGTAAACGAATGATTATGAAATGTGTTTCATTCCTATAAAAAAATCGAACTTCTAACCTCATGGTTAAAGGACGAGATGACCTACCACCACGATACACCTCATGGTTTATAATTAATTTATTTTGAATGTTTACAAAGGCAAAACACAAACTCAATATTAATTTCCTCCAACACTCTATATAAATATTTCGGATCACACAATAAGATGTCAAAAGTTTTTTGTTTTCTATATGACTAAAACATTTTGCGAGCTTCCACGATGGTCCCACCGTCACTTGAAGCAGTGTCCACTCATGTGCCCACTCTTCAAGTATAAAATAGGCAACACATATGTGTTTCTTACAAATTCAGACTTTAACCGCCATTTCATCAATGAAGACAACCCTAATCCCTAATTTTCTCTCTCACGAACCACACAATTCCAATCTTCTCACAAACCATAAACCTACAAATATAGAGCTTTATAACCGTATTGAAAGAAGAAATTAGGGAATCAATGGCCACATCAAAATATGCAAGACACAAAATGACACACAAAAAAAAAATTCAACTACCAAAACGACTAAATTTCAGTGATTGGTGTTGTCCGAAATCGAAAAGTAAAAAACAATCATTTGAGAGCATCGAATTTTATATAGAAATATTTAGTTTTAGAGATTAGTCTACTTTATGAGTTGAGAGTTTCCCATTTCTTGTTGGTCGTGAAGACCTTTTTTCACCTTCTCGATAACACTGAAATTTAATTGGTGGATTTACAAGAATTTTGGAC
This sequence comes from Vinca minor, assembly GCA_026122235.1. NCBI lineage: Eukaryota > Viridiplantae > Streptophyta > Magnoliopsida > Gentianales > Apocynaceae > Vinca > Vinca minor. The sequence continues at coordinate 10,412,510 of JAOCZM010000011.1, read as the reverse complement.
TTTCTTGCAGAGAAAATTGAAATTGTATGGTTTGTGAGAGATGAAATTAGAGATTAGAGTTATTTCATTTAAGAAGTGAGGGATAAAAGTTGGTAAGCTACATTTGTCCCTCTCCCCCAAATTTCCTCATCTCACATGAGTCCCACACATGGGCTGATTTGGGAGGGAAGTCATGTATGTTGTTTGTTTTGTTTTTTTTTTAAGAGTATGCAAATAAGTGTAGCGTGAGAATTCTGGCTTGAAACCACCACAAGTGAAAGTAAAACCATCATGAAAGCTCGCAAATTGTTTCGTGACCTTATAGAAAGTAAAAAGCTTATGAGATCTCACCGCGTGATCCAAAATACTTTAATGACCATAAAGAGAGTCATCATTCATGACCTTTATTGTGTCACCTGCAAATAAAGAGGTATTACAATATCTGCTAGTGAATAATCATGATTTTTTGCCATTTTAATGGAAACTAAAGTATTATAATAACTTATTTATTCACTACATCACTTTTATCAAAATTATAGTGAGAGCATAAAGAAATGTCCCATTGGAAAGTATTAAAATTTGTTGGTTATTTCCTGCATATATGTATCCCAAACCCCTGGAAACACAAGAATGAACTCCAAGTGTTGCTTCTACCCTGTTAGTTCCTCGTTCGATTGAATTTAATGGATATGTTGTAATGGTCGGTTTGTATCTAATGTAACGTTCAAAATCTTTTTCTTATTGTTTTTATTTGAAGTAGCTAGCATGTAATAAATGTTTACTTTGCATAACTTGCTCTTCTTTACTTTTAGTGTTTTTTTTTTCAAATATATATTTTGAACCCTAAGCTTTATCAATATTATGTTAAATATTTGTTCTTCTTTAGGAGCTCTTTCGAATTTGTTATTATTATGAATATGAGACCCAAAGCGAAAAAAGAAAAAGAAACAAAGAGAAGTGTGAAAAAATAATCGGGTTGAGTTTCAATTCAAATACGATCAAAAGCTCAATTATATGTATTTTAATACTAACTCAAACCGGGTCAATAGGCAATCTTCACGTCTCGTAACTTACCTGGTAACCGTGATTATGTTCTCAACTAGGAAAGTAAACGTCATAATTTGTGATCGTGGAAGTTTGCATTTGAGCTGCCCCTTCTAAATAATAACAATAAGAGTTATATGCAATAAATGGCTATCAAGTATTTTACTATTTCGAGTTACTGCCCAAAACAATTTATTCTTGGGAATTTAGCCATAAAAAAGTTTATTCTTGGGAATTTAGCCATAAAAAAGTTACAAGCTACGGAATTTAGATTCCGATGACTTTTTCGTCAATTTCATGAGGGGTATTATTGTCAACAACATAAAATACGTATTTGGAGGGTTCTTCCTCCATTTCCTTCTTCTTTAAAGAAGTAGAAGCTACTCAAAAATGATTTCATTCATAAAATTTCATTCCCACACCACTTAATCCTTCCATTCCTTCTTAATTCTCAATCCATTAATACTTTGGGAGCTAGTTTATGTTTATTAATTCTTCAATTCAAATAAAAAATTCAAAGTGCACTAAATTGAATACACCATGAATGTTCTTGAGAAAAATGTATGTTCGTCCATTGCAGACAAAATATACAGCTCACTTAGTTGATGAGATTGAGTAATGATTTAATCTTGTTTTTGACTTGTATTATGATTATGTAATTTTTTTAGAATTGAAATGGAATTTATGAGTAATGATTTAACGAGTTGGTTGGAAACCTGCTTCTTTCACTATTGAATTAAATCCATTCTTGATTTTGTGGTGGTGACCACCCTTGTGAGGTTTGGGTGATGGAGTTGCTGGGTGGTGGTGGTGGTGGAAATCCTTTTAATTCCATTTCTTGAAGAATTGTTTTTTTGTTGTGGTAGCTTTAAGGACAAAATTGGCCAGGGAAATGGAGTATTCAACGGAGATGGAAAATTGGTGATACTTTTTGGAGGTTCAAATTTTTGCAAAATTCAATGGAGATTCATATTTTTTTGGGTGAGTTTGTAGCAATTTTAATTGGAAGAAAAAAGAGATGTTTGAAGTAGAAGACTGTCGGAGATATTTTCATTTTTGTCGAAGAAGATGGAGCTGTGGGCGGTAGAGATTAGCCAAAAATTTAAGGACCAAAATGCCCTCACGTGGCCGGCACGTGAAGGCTGACTTAGTCAAAATTGACGGAAAAGTCATAGGAATCTAAATTCTGCAGCTTGTAACTTTTTTATGGCTAAATTCTGAATAATAAATTGTTTTGTGTCGTAACTCGAAATATTGAAATACTTGATGGTCATTTAGTGCATATAATTCTAATAATAATAATAAGAGTTAATCACCATTTATCCCCCTCAGGAATGTTTCAAAAGCAATTGTTAACCCCCAAGAATGTTAAGTGTTACAAATGTCCTCAACTATTTACGGGGTGCTATTAGTGCCCAAAAATGGCGGAATTCAGCGAGATAGGGCGGCGTTCCACATGTGGCACATGAAACTCCAGGGGCAAAATAGTCAAAAGAACCCCTAAATTGTCTTTTTCAACCTCTAGCATATCCCCGTCATCTCCAATTAATTTCATCAATTGAATCAGAAACTGTAAAAAAAATGAGCATTAAAATGGCGACCCATAAATAGGGGTGTCAATCGAGCCATGTGAGCCGAGCTTGACTTAGCTCACGCTCAACACACATAAAAATTAGAAAGCTCAGCTCACGCTCAGCCCGAAAAAGCTCACAAACATTAAGCTCATGCTCAAGCTCACAGTTTAATGGGAGCTCGAGCTGAGCTCACGAGCTAAATTTATATTAGCAAAAAAACAAAAAAATTGTAGCAAGAATATTATAATACAATGAGCATTGAATCTAAATTCTGACAAAAATACAAATATATATAATAATACAATGATGCTTACCTCTTGAAGCAAAATAAACTAATAAAAATATAACAAAAGATAAATACATTATAGAGCTTCTTCTTTTTAATTAGTATTATTATATTTGTATTTATATATAACATTTTAATTATATTGTTCTTATTCGGGTTTGAGCTTTTTTCGGGCTGAGAAGGGTTAAGCTCACGCTCAACTCACATAAAATTCGAGCTTGAATATTGAACTCACGTTCGGCTCAACTCAGCTCACGCTCACATTTTTTTGAGTTATGTGAGCTGGGTTCGGACCTGCCCCGAACCCGTTGACACCCCTACCTATAAACCACACCAAACCAAGCAATGAACCAGGCATTTACATATCCATTGAATTGCTGAGCAGCAGCTTCAACTTTTTCCATTGTCGACATTGTCACAAAACCAAACCCTCTGTTTCTTCCCGTAACCTTGCCATAGATAACCTGCAGTTCCACAAATGTTAAAAATACCAAGCAAGTCTAATGTCATTTTTCAACATAAAAATCACACCAAATACCCTTCCCCCACATAAAGATTATTGAATTAAAATCTCACCCCAGCATAACAAATTTCACCCCACCTGAAAGGTTCACCAAAACAAAGTCTTTCTTTCTCTCTATAGGATATCTTCAATTGAGTATTTCGGCTTTAGACCAGAAAACCCATAAGCTCAAAGATTCATAAAATCCACAAAAATCCACAATTCAATAAATACTGGCATCTTGAACATGGTTGCCCTCTCTCTGATGACCGCCCTGGTTCTCAATTTCCGACCGCAATTGGGGATCCATAAAATTAAGGCTGCCCAGATTTCTTCCGATCAATAGTGAAGGAGGCGGAGAGAAGTGAAAGAGGTGGGGATTTTTTATTTTTTTAAATTTAAAAAAATCGAATACACGATTTGGTATTTTAATCGGGTCGGGCAATTGAATTGTTCGAATACAACCCATTAAGCACGGATTGTCAGGATTATATTTTTTATTCAAGATGGATTTGCCAAATCCCTATCAAAATTTTAATAATTTACCTGTAACTTATATTTTCAAGACTTTAGAATTGAAAGATATGATTTTGTTTTTTTTAAAAAAGGAATGATGAAAATTATAATTGATATTCTAAATAAGAAAAAGGAATTATGTAAATAAATTTAATTTAATTGAATTAAAGGAATCATAAATTTAGGGTTATTTCCGTTCAAAACAATATAATCCAAATTATATAATTCCTTAATTATCTCCCTAAAAGAAGCTTAATTTTAAAGATAAGAGTTTAAAATTAAAATTATAATTATTTTCTTGTAACTCATATGTTCAAGACCTTAGGATTGAAATCTAAGATTTTGTTTTTTAAAAAAGAATGATGAAAATTATAATTGATATTCTAAATAAGAAAAAGGAATAATGTAAATAAATTTAATTTTACTTAATTAAAGGAATCATAAATTTAGAGTTATTTCCTTCCCAAAATCGCTTTCAACTCTTTTCTCAAAGAATGAATGAATTCTACATAGAAGTTCAAACACGAGAAACTAAGGAATAACCTTACCAAAATATCAATATATATATATATATATAACGTGAATATTAAGGGAACCAAAATCACTCTTAAATAGAGAGATTTCGGTTACAATGAACCAATAAAAGAAGAGTCCTTGAAGAAGTAGGACTCTTGGAAAACAACTTGCTATCAAGTAACTACCTAAACAAGATAATAGACAACATGTCCTATTCTCTTGGTTATAGGCGGCAATGACAACTAACAAAGCTGAACAATAACTAACTAGGTGAAGAGTCCTAATAGATGTGGGACTCTTGACAACTAGATAACCGACTATGGACCACATGTCCTTTATTATAGAAACTACTTGCTATACACACCTAAATACTCTAAATAAAGTAAATAACAAAGGTGGAAAAGAATTAAAGTGTAGAATAGACTTTAATGTACAAAAGACTAAAATGCCCTTTAATTTCGTCCCAATTCTGAACAGATTGTTGGATCAGGTTGCGCGACGTTTTCGGACACCAAGTTGGCAGAATCTGACGTTGTGGTCTTCATAGAAGTTGTAGGTCTGCCTCTTAACTTTAATATGCAACTAGAATCAGGTCCATTGGATACATATATAGAAAGTTATGATCATTATACCAAACTGTCGCAAAGCTGTCCATCAGCTTATAAGATTACTAAAATGCCCTTCTTAGCCTCTTTGCTTGATAGGGCCTAATTGCACACTTGCGAAATTTAAGAGGTTGACTTGTACAACATTCCTAGTTGTAACTTAGCATCCTCTTTACACTTTAGAACTCGGGTCAATGATGTAGATAGTTGCTTCACGTCCCTTGTTCTAATTCTCGTTATTGGTCTATGTATGCGATCCTTTGAATTGGGAAGCCCCGAGGTTGGTACCGTATCATCCCCACCCCCTTGAAAAGCTTGATTCGTCCTCGAATCATCATCACAATCAACTTCATAATCTGAAAAATTATTAAAATGGAGCAAGTTAGAAATATAGAAAGTATAATGTTCACCGTACTTACCTTTTAAATATACTTTATGGCGGCTGTCCCAAAAGAATTGTATCTCTTCCTTCTCATTTGTATTTAATGGGCCAGCAGGCTTGCAAAAATCTTGAACAAAACCTTTGTAAAAGCTTGCTAACTCATATGATGAATGCATTTGAATTGCACTAGTTGTTCGCAGCCATTCCTCAATTGTATTAACTTTTTCCGGATCAACTATAAAACCTTGAAAACTCACATTGTAACTAAGAAAGTTAATAGAATTAGTGTATGAAACATAATTTCCAATCTTAGCATACAAAGTATTATATTTTAAAATAGTTAAAACAGCCTTAAGATGTTCGATATGAGGCTCTCGATTTTTACTAGAAACAAGCTTATTATGAAAGTAAGAAATCGGATGTCTATACTTAAAAGTTATGTGATTATTATTTAGACTATCCGTATATATTTAAAAGTCCCTACATGCTTTGGTACGATATTTTCCAGATTAAAATAATGACTTAAAGACTTACTTACCTCCTTCTTTGCACGAATTAACTCACCTTGGTTTTGAATTTGCTGATTTTTACCCGAAGATGATTTATATCTTTCACGATTTTTAAGGCTAATAAGTAACCTTCTCGGCAACTCCTTAGGGAGGACTTCATGAAACTTCTGAAAAATAACAAGGCTAGATGTAGAAAAAGATGTTAGAGTAAAAAAAGTGTTAGTAAAAAGGTTCCTTGCGGTTCCTTTCAAATCTAATAAAACAACAAGTGAGAAGAAAGGCAAGCTCACAAAAAGAGAGAAAAGAGTGTTTATTTATTAATCCCGTAAAGATAGATAAGGCAATTCAAGCAAAACAATATGTCCTATTATTTAGCTAGCTTATTTCGGTATCATTCCTTTAATTTATGATTTAAAGGAACATCAAGTTTAGCCTAACTTGATGCGGAACCGTTGTACAAATACTAAGGTTCAACTTGAATGCCCGATTTTTCTCTATCTCGAACAGTTTATGGGGAATATAATCAACAATCCTCCCGTAAGTTTGATTATCAATGGGGGCTAAAACACCACCATAAGTATAAACTAAACTTATTGATACAGTAACTCAAACATGAATGAACTCTATATAGAGAATCAAACACAAAGTAACTAAGGAATAACCTTAAATCAATATATCCAGTCTAATAATAACATGGCTGAAATCCCTCTTAAATAGAGTGGAATTTCGTCCAAAAAGAACTCACAAATAAGAGTCCTTTAAAGATTAGGACTCTATAACTCCTAGATAACTAAAAATACTACCTAACATCAAGGACAACATGTCCTATTATTTAGCTAGCTTATTTCGGCCAACATGGCTAATTAAACAATATAATAAATCTGAAAATATAATTAAAGTCTAGAATAGACTTTAATTATCAAATGACCAAAATATCCTTTCAACCGTTTTTCTTCCAATTATGTATTTTGCCTTCAAATGCTATTAGGCGTGTTTGATCTTTGTGCCTTGCATTCTTGGAAGGCTTCTTTGTCTCTTGAGCCTTTATATTAATTACTTTAAATACCTGGAACAAAGACTTTATTCGGAAGCTCGTATTTGGAACATATGAGATAATTATGAAGTCATTTATTCAAATGACCTCTTCAAGTTTGCCGGATAGTATCGTATCATCGTTCAAAACAATATATCCAAATTATATAATTCCTTAATTATTTCCCTAAAAGAAGTTTAATTTTAAAGATAGAATTTAAAATCAAAATTTAGTTATTTCCTTGTAACTCATATTTTCAAGGCCTTAGAATGGAAAGTTAGGATTTTGTTTTTTTAAAAAGGAATGATTAAATTATAATGGATATTCTAAATAAGAAAAAAGGAACCATGTAAACAAATTTAATTTAACTTAATTAAAGTAATTATAAATTTAGAATTTCTTACAAATACGGATTTACTAAATCCATCCTCAATTGGGGACGGATTTGCCAAATCTATCCTGGGGTGACATGGAAAGAAATCCTCAAAATCATGGCACGTCATTAAGAACGGATTTGCCAAATCTGTCCTCGATTGATAACAGATTTGCATGTCAAAAATGGTTCACCTCAAAAAATAATGTCATGGTTGGCCCATTATGCCAAATCATGTCTTGTCTAAAGCCAAGCCCAACATTATACTTCTTTACATTAATAAAAAGAGTTAATAGTAATTTTGGTCACTAAATTATTACGTTTTGCGGTTTTTGTCAGTCAAGTATTTTTTAGATAAATATATCACCCTACTATTTACATTTGGCAAAAAATAAATTGCCACCACTTTTTGTGTTGCTTTCTGACATAGTTAAACATGTGGTAAGCATGTAACTAAAAATGAGGGGTAGAAAAGTAAAATCACTCTAAACTCTCTTAATCTGGGTTATAGATCGAATTTTGACCCAGAACTTAGTTGTGGGTTAAGAGTGAGTAGTTAAGTAACTTTATAGTAATTTTACTTTTTGTACTCCTGTATTTTCATTAATATGCTCGACACATATTTAAGTGAGTCAGAAATTACCGCGAAAAATGGTGACCATTTATTTTTAGCTAAAGTTAAATACTATGGTAATACATTTAGCTAAAAAATAGTTAAATTTTAAAAATTGCAAAGCATAAATAGTTTAGTAGTCAAAATAACTATTAAATCTAATAAAAAGAACAAAATTATTTTTATAAGGAAGAGATAAATTATACCGTTCTAGGAAGAAAAAAAAGAGAGAAATTTATTTTCACAAATTTTTAATTTTTTTGAGTTCCAACCAAGGCAGTCAAACTCGCGATTCTACGTAGGATCGGAAGGGCATATGAGGATCGTAGGATCGTAACTCGAATCGTAGATCCTACTTAATTTAAAAAATTATTTAAAAATATATATGTACTCTTAGAAAAATATTTCAATCACAAATTTAAAGTGTCTTAAAGAAAAAAAGATAATCAAATACTCAAAGCAAATCATTCAAGTTATTAGCATGTTTTTTAATTATAAAGATAAAAGTACAAATATCATGTACTAAAATTAAACATGTTTATTAAACAACTAAATTAGCTACGATTATTGTGAAATAGCTAATATTTCAAAGAAAATGTGATAATTGAAACCGTCAATCACCAAATACGTTTCATATCAATTCACAGAATGAAATAGGAGAAGGAATGAAGAGATATTTATTGGAAGTAGGGATAGCAATATACCAATTGAAATTAGTGTTCCCACTTCCCAGTCTAGACAAAATAATAATATTAATTAATTAAAAAAAATGTAGCAATAACAAGAAGCAAGATATAATTTGAAAGAAAAGAATTTACCTGTTGCTGAAACATGATTCAAATGGTGAAACTTCATTTTTAATGATTAAGTATTCAGCAAAAAAAGTCAAACGGGGTTAATTTAATTGGTAAAATTTGCGTAATTTTCTATTTTTAATTAAGATTCAAATATTTCCCGTGACATATAAATTTGTATACATCTTCAAGTATCAGTTATGAGTATAAGAAATGATAAAAAAAAATAGAAAAAATATAAAGTGTTTCAGCAAAAAAAATATAAAAAAATTTAGTTTTGAGTGGACTCGTAGGATCGTAACGATCCTACGTTTCTACGTCAGATCCTACGAGTTTACTCCGATCCTACCGGATTACCGATTCTACGTAGGATCTAACTTGGAAGACCCCTTAAAACTCGTAGGATCGTACGATCCTACGAGTCAACTCGCGAGTTTGACTGCTATGGTTCCAACGTACACAAGCCAAATCGGCACGTTACGTCACTGCACTTTCGTGTAGAACGTGATTAAGTTTTGCACGTGAATAACTTACCTTCGTTCGTCGAATTAAAATTTTAACGGAAAAGATTGATTTAAAATGGATATCTTTAATAATTTTACTACATTTATCGTATTATTAAGAACGTTTGTCCTGTTTTTGTATCTAAATATACATGTTCTGAAACGTTCCGTACGTAATATTTTTCTGCTGTTTCGTATAAGATCCAGATAGATTTTACTTCTCCCAAAATCCTCAAAATTCCACACCGTCAGGCATTCTTCACGTTTTTTCCCCTAATACTATCTAAAAAGCTTCTCAACCTAAGCCACGCCGCGGAACTCCCCGGAATCTACCCGGCCGCCGCCTGTTTCCTACGGAGAATCGAATTTCCAAACCATCGGAATATTCTCAAATTAAAGGAAGGAGATATGCCAAAGAAAAGGAAGTCGGTGGCGACTAGCTTAGACGAGGTGGATCGGAGCATGTACTCCACTTTTTGCTCCGCCGCTAACTCTCTTTCTCAGCTCTATTCTCAGGCTATGAACCACCAAAAGCTTTCCTTTCACACCGGTGAACGTCACGGCCTGGTTTGTACATTTTTTTTTAAAAACGTTTTTCTGATACCTTTATTTATTCTATAGCTGTAATTTTTATTTATTTTTAGTTAGAATTGCATTCCTTTGTTATTTAGAATGATGATTTTAGTTAATTGAATTCAATTTGTTTAATTTTTCATTTCCTGAATTTTATGGAGTCCTGGATGTTTCTGTAACAAAAAATCTGCATTTGTTTTGTGATTTTAGGTTGATTGTTTCATTATATATATAATTCACTTGTTGAGGTAATAGTTTATACCTTATCCTAGCGCTCATTGTAAAATAAAATAAAATAAATAGTAAAGGAAATGTTTTGGAAGAGAATCAAAATTTGTTTAACACAGTGTTGTTAAGACTCACGCCTCAGTCGCGCCTCAGGCTCGAGGGATATTGCCTCAAAATATCAGGCGCGCTTCAAATCACCGAGGCGCGCCTTTAAGAAAAGGCTCCAGGCTCCAGACGCGCCTTTGTGTAATTAATCTGATTCTAATGAATGGTTGCTTGGAGAGTTAGAAAATCATGAGCAAGTATTTGATGATTCAGATTTGTCTTGGTTTGAGGTTTTTAGGGCAACTGGAGTAAATGAACCGCGCTACCCATCTAGGTCAAAAGAAACTAGTATTTCTCATTCTCAACCTTCGCCTCCTAATTTAAGACCATCATCTTCTTAATATGTCCTTAGCATTGATGAGAAGAATGAAGACGAGGAAGAAGAAGCTCCCTTGGATAAAGAGAATCAAGTCGAAGACATTTCCCTTGACGATGATTCTAATTATTAGGGGCATTAACTTTTTATATGTTTTGCTTTATTTGATTATTCTTTTTTGGGGGGAGGGAACTATATTATTATGGTTATTTATTATTATGTTTTGCCTAAATTTGCATGCCACTAATATATAAATCATATTTATTCAAGTCCTCTTTTTCAAAAGCCGTGTGCCTTGCGCCTCATGGCCAGTGTTGCAAAAGTCGCTAGTCGCTAGTCAGTCGGCAGACAGAGGACTAGCGAGTAGTCGGGGAGTAGTCGGCGACCCTAAATATTAAATATATTTTATTTTAATCATTTTCGAAATGTTTTCTTTTATATTTTTGGTCTAATTAAATATTAAAAATATAAAGTAGGTCATTTAGGACTCGTTTGTAATACAAAATATAAAGTTTGAGGTCTAAAATATAATTTTTAAAAGTAATTTCGGACTTTAAATACAATTTATTTCTAAATTTAGGTCATTTAGGACTTGTTTGTAACATAATTTTTTTAATGGGATCTTATGTGCCAATACTTTAATTGCACCTTTAGTGTTGGGTATATAATGTTCCTAAGAGAACCCTAACCCTAAATTTCATCTTTCTTCTTCTTCTCCTCAGCCGAAGTCGGCGCCCCTCCCCCTTCTTCGCCGGCGAGTAGCCACCACTGCCGCCCTTTTTTTTTTTCTTTTCTTCTTCTCTTCTCTCTGTTTCTGCTCTCTCCTTCCTCTTCTCCCGCCGTTGAAGCTCATCACCGTCACCGCCACCGCCACCGATTCTTCTTCTTCTTCTCCAAGACTTCACTGACCCAACCGTCACCGTCACCGCAACCGCCACCGATTCTTCTCCAAGAACGGTACATTTTTCTCTCTCTTTGTCTTCTCGTCGGAATTTTGACCGACTAGATCGGACTTTTGACCGGCTAGTCGAACTTTTGACCAATTTTTTTCAAAGACCCGATTTTTTGCCCCATTTTTTGGATTTCTAGGCGGCCACCGACTAGTCGCCGGCTAATCGGCCGACTAGGCCGAGTTTTGTGCAACACTGCCGGCGACTAGTCGGTAGTCGGCCGGTGGCCGCCTAGAAATCCAAAAAATCGGGTCTTTGAAAAAAATTTGGTCAAAAGTCCGACTAGTCGGTCAAAAGTCCGATCTAGTCGGTCAAAATTCCGATCTAGTCGGTCAACTTTCGACTAGTCGGTCAAAATTCCGACGCGAAGACAAAGAAAGAGAGAGAGAGAAAAAACGTACCGTGTACACCGGAGAAGAAGAGACAAAGAACGGTGGTGGTTGTCGGAGTCTCGGAGAAGAAGAAGAAGATTCCAACTTCCCGAAGAAGAAGAAGAAGATTCCAGCCTTGGTTTCATCATTGACCAAGCGGTTTTCGAAGAAGAGGGAGAGGAAAGGATAGAGAAACGGTGGCGGTTGTCTGTCGGAGAAGAAGAAGAGGTCGGTGAAAAGAGGCCAGAGGGAGGGGGCGCCGCTGGAGAGTTTTTATATTTTTAGGGTTTTCTTCCTCTACCTAGAAGCTTTTATATACACAGGACTAAACGTGTAATTAAACTATTAGCACATAAAATCCCATAAAACACTTATGTTACAAACAAGTCCTAAATGGCCTACTTTATATTTTTAGTATTTAATTGGACCAAAAATATAAAAAAAAACATATTTGAGAATGATTAAAATAAAATATTTCAGAAATATAGTAGGATAAATATCTGCATTTTAGTCCCTAAACTTTAGGATAATATAATTTTTAAAATTACGTTGTAATTTAGGGTCGCCGACTACTCCCCTACTAGGCCGACTAGTCGCTAGTCCCCTGTCTGCCGACCGTGTCTGCCGACCGACTAGCGACTAGCGACTTTTGCAACACTGGTCGCCGGCTAATCGGCCGACTAGGCCGAGTTTTGCAACACTGCTCATGGCTCCATGCCCCCTTTGCGCCTTGGTGCGCCTTAACGCCTTGACAACACTGGTTTAACAGTGTGGCTTTGTTTTGGTCACTGGATTAAAATTATGTATTTTTTCCTAATTTTTGTCTGTTTACGTGGAATGGAATATTTATTTAGGCTTTTAGGTAGCAGATTCTTAGAATTGGATGCAGAAGTCTTATAATAGTATAAGTCCACACCACTTATAATTGGCTTGTGATGATTTTCGTGTTGTGACTATTCAAAGATTTTTTTTAGCCACTGGAGAAAATTCCTGCTGCATTAAAGTCATTTAGGTTATTTAGATTTATGTTACTTTCCATTTGTACGCAACACTTATTTCTTCTAGAGGAACTTAGGTGAGTGCTTGTTTTTTCTCTGCTATGTTGAATCAGGCAGGTAAATGCTCTATTGATTATGGATAACCTTGGAGTATAGTAATATTCTCATGTGTAGATGGATTATCACAAATGTTTGAGGTTTATGCAAGTGTGTTCATAATTATGAGCAAAGATAAATGCATGACTAAGGCTGTTCACTGTTTTGTTTTCAGTACTTTTTGGTATACAAAAGTTCTAGAGGATATGGTGATAGTAATTCACTATCCCAGTCTGAATGGAATGTAAAATTTTATTCACTATCTCAGACAAGTACGATAACCACTAGTCTTCTTTCTGGATGATGAATGTTAAGATTAATTCTATTGATGCAATATTATGTACTTCTTGCATTGCGGCATTCTGTAAACTAGGAGCGATGTTTCAGTCACTAGAGTTGTGATAGTGAATGATATGAATTGAGTGCTCTTCTAAAGTGGAGTTACTGGTTTCTGGTACCTCTCCTTCTGACGCATATTGTGGCCAACTTCATACACTTGTATCTAATAAGGAGCTATACTGATGCAATATGGTACTAGAATTGCAAGGATTGATTACAGAAAGATAACTGGTAACTGACTAGTGTTGCATACAACAAGAGGAAATTGCACATCCCTGGAAACCTAATTCTTCGTGCTCTTTTTCTTCTTGGGAATTACACTTCTGTAGTTTTTTCTTTTGGGTATTGAAAGGGGTGATGATGAACCATGATAGTCCGATTTCTGTTTTGTGAAATGAGGCAAATATGTGCGTATCAGATATCTATCTTATTCTCCATCCGTTTTGTTCCTATTGACTGTGTATGACCAGGCATGAAACTTTGTGTAAAAGCTTGAACTTTAATATACAAGTAATATAGTATGGTGAAAAATTAAGAAATATGTGGGGTAGTAACTAGTAAGTACTAAGTACTTTATCTCAGTGTTGTCAATAGCAACGTTATAGCGGAATAGCGGCGCGGAGCGGCCCTATGCCACTATGGACTCCTCTATAGCGTCACGCATCAGCGTTGCGGGAATAGCGGCACAATATCACCTAAAATAGTGGGAATTGCGCCGCTATTTGGATGGAAGCTGAAGACCTTTTTTTTCTCTATTTGGATACCGCTATCTCGGTATAAAGTTTTTGGGGTCGGCCGCTCCACGGCGCTATCCGAGATTGATAACACTACTTTATCTCAAATCTAGACATCTAACTACATTATATGATGGGGAAATGACTTTTCTCAAAGCATATAATACATTAAAATCTTCCCTTTTATCTAAAGTATCAAATATTTTCGAACGTCGAAATATAGTTAGAAGGTCAATAGAAAAGGGATGGAAGGGGTTTATAGTAAATATTACAAGATGTAAAATGTTGTGAATCTTAAGGTATTAGATTGTGTCTCCTAGTTTGAAGAACTCTTTCTCATGGGAATCATGTTTAGTTTATCCTGAATTCAGGATGAACTCCATAAAAGTTTGAGTAAAAGGCCCTCTTTGACCACCAACTATTTTTGCTTCTCTCTTTTGGCCAAAAACAATATTTTGATCTCCTTTTAGCCAACAACAATTTACAGGTTGCTATTTTTAGCCAAAGTGGGAGATTCTGGCCAAATTTGATCACGAATTGCCCCTGAAAATCCTAAAATGACCAATATACCCTCATATAAATATATAGATTTAATAAAATTCAATTAGAAAGGAACTAAAAATCTAGAGGCAAATATTATAACTCTAAAAGAAATAAGGGCAGCCCCAATCTATAAAACGACACGAAAACGAACCGTCCCGCCAGTGACCAGCTTTCTTCTCCAAATCCAGCAACAATTCCGGCCACTGCCCACAACAACAACTCCATTTTCTTCTTCTTCTACCCACACATCTGCAATTTAGTGGTCTCGTCAGTATCACTGTTGGTGTCAGAAATGGTGGACCTGGGTGGAGTTTCGAATTCTTCGGGAACAACGCAATGACAATCGGGACATATCATGAGGTCGGAGGATTTTTGGAACGAATACAGGTAGGGTACTAGGTCGGGTGGGTCGGATATGATGTCAGTTTTTTTTTGCTTGGAGGGAGTGATTGAAAAAGACAAAAAAAGGCCCCTAATTTTCCGGCACGTGGGTAATCCGTGATCAAATTTGGCTGGAATCTGTCACTTTGGCTAAAAAGCGCAGACCTTAAATTGTTATTAGCTAAAATGCGATCAAAAAAATTGTTTTTGACTAAAAAGAGAAAAGTATAAATAGTTGGTGGCTAAAGGGGGCATTTTACTCTAAATTTTTTGGCCTGGTGCATTTTATTGCTTCAAACTTTAACAGGACAGGATGTTGATGCTAACTAGGCTATGAGTACGAATATGAAAGGTTTCAACTTTCAAGCTTTATAATGAATTTTTATGATAGTTGGATTAGCTCACTTTGTCCTTGTGCCATATTTTTTCATTATTTTGGCTGTAGTTGAAAAAGAAAAGAAACAAAAGATAGAAAAGAAGCTTCATTCTCTCTTTAAATCCAAGCAAGACCGTGCAAATCTCGCGTACTCGGTTCTTATTACTGTAAAATTTCCTTTCTTCATGATCAAGGATTACTTTTCTTGAAATGCTGTGAGGTTTCGAGCTTCTATGTATAGCCTATTCGCGCGAGGCCCTTGCTGCTTGGTTTGTCCTTGCTTTCTATAATTTATGAGATTGTTTAAAGTGGAAGACTTTTTTCTGAGATTTTAAGCATATCATGCCAAATTGCTTTTCCTTGCAAGTTTACATGAATTGAGTATCATTAATCCCATCTTCACAGGAAAAGCTTTACCAGTGGATATTAAGGCAGCAAGAAGGTGGGGCAAGAGTGGCAACACTTGATATAATCAACTACCTTCAGGTGTGCTCCCCTATTCAATTTCTTTCTTTTTTTTCTCCCTTCTCTCTCAGGAACCCCTGAGAAGCTCTTTTGTATTAGGATTATGGTTTCAGAAGATATTAGATAAAATTGCATTAGGGTTACTGATTCGTCGTCAGTCTTGGATGCTAATGAAGTGGTCCTACTTATGTGTATGGATTGTAGAAATTCTAGTTAACATTGAATTTGCACCTGGAAATGGGCCACTGTTATATTGATCAATCCTTAAATCATCACATTTACCTACAACAATTAATTGTCCATTCAAATGAAAGATGATTAATTAAAAGGGCATACTCGTCGTCATTATTTTTTAAAGGACTTACTGAAGCAGCCAATAGGCACATGCCATCCTTATTATTTTAATTTTTTTTTGGCTGAATAACGTCATCCTTAGTTGGAGAACCTCTCCTTGGACATCTAACTGACCGTCATGTTGAGTGCAATCTTATCCACCAGTAAATGATCCAAGTATTGTGATACTGATTTTAAGGAGTTTGCCATTATGTGTTTTTTTAAACCATTTACTGAGATACACAAAACAAGAAATCAAGACAATATATTGGAGTATTTTAGTGAATGCACGAGTTTCTTTTGACATCACTGTAAGTTTCTAAGATGCATGAACTTGTTTGTTTGCTATATGTATCTCGAAGTTATGTAACTGAACTTTGTGCAAGAATGTGATGATATCTGAATTTAGGATTGAAGAATATGATCTGCTTAGTTGAAAGCATTATTTTTTCTCTGAAAAATGTGTTCGAGGATTTCATGGCAGGCCGAGCTTGATTATCATGGAGACGAGCCATCATTGTCTCCTAGTGCACCTGCACATTCGCAACCTATGCTCTTTCCAAACTCGGGCACCTTGGTCTCTTCAGGTGCATCTGGTGGACCAGCCTCTGCTATAGGGTTTAGATCTGAGCCTGGTGATCAACAACCAAAGAATTGCGTTTTCTCAAATGCTCTGTCAAGCCCTGTTCGTCAAAGCCTTCAAAATTATCATATTTCTGAGGGAGGCTACTTCCAAAACAATGTTCAGCCAAATTTAAACGGAAGCAGGAACAGTGAAGCTGGCTCCACTCAGCAGCAAAATAGGGAATCAAACCACGCCAATAATGCTAGTGATTCCTTCATGGATATGCATGCAGATTAGTCCGGGGGCGTGGGTGAGTTTGCTTGCTAACAAGTTTTGAAATATGTGTGTCATAAAAGCTGCTTTCTGTTGTGGTCTTTAAAGGGATCTCGTAAGTGCTGTTTCAGGTTTGTTGATGTCTTAGCTCATATTGTTTGCTGTTAGATGGGTCTATCCACAGCCACACTGAATTGTGCACTTCAAGTTTGAGCTACCAAGAATGCTGGCTTGAACTTTGTCACCAAGTGATGTTTATCTTCATTCTTATAGGGCAGAAGGCAACGGGATGAACGCAAAGCATATGAATTCTACTCATTTTTTGTTGGCCAACATAGTGTTTGTTTTATTTTTTATTTTCTTGGTTTTTTTTGGGGGGGGGGTTGATTTGGAGATGGAAAAAAGATTATTGTTTATTCGTATATGTAAAGATTTCTTTTATTGTACTTGGCAACAAAAAAAAAAAGAGTTCTTTTATTGTAGTTGACATGATATATGAATGAACATCTGGTTTGCTACATCTTGGCTCTGTGTTCTTTTCTGATAATTCCTGTACCCTTGGGTTTTTATTACATTTGTATGGTCTTCCCTGCTGGTGCTTTATTGACGTAAATGGTCATGATGTATTGATGCACAAGTGGAATTAATAGCCACTTTAGTCATTAAAGTATTTGCGCTTAGCCACTTTTATTACTTTTAGAAAAATTTATCTTTTTTAACCATCAATGTTTTTACGGGTAGCCATTTTGGTCATTCCGTCCAAAATTTTGAAAAAAAATGTCAAGTTTGACGACTTGACCAAAAGTTGACTTAATCACCTATATCTTCGAGGGGTAATTTTGGAAACGAAAATTTTTCTTCTTCTTCTCCATTTCTTTAACAATGGTAGCAACCTCAAGTTGGGTTTATAAATCTCTGGTTATTCTTCTTGTTCTTGTTGTTATTCCAATATTCCCATCACAAGCTCTAGATTTAATCAAACAAAAAATCAAATTTACCAAGTTTTTGGAACTTTTTCATATTTTGTTCATTGGAATTGTTGTTTCTTATGGCTTGTTCGTTAGGAAAAGTGTGAAAGTTGAGACTGGAAGTGAAAATCATTTTTTTGAATTTGATAATAATTCTTCACATTCTAATAATTATTTATCTGGGATTTTAAATGTTTTATTTTTTTGAAGATGGGTTTGAGAATTTGTGGGCTTTTTTTAGATGGTTTTCGAGTTTCCCATAGAAACAATTGTAATATTTAGGGGTTTTGGATTTAAGGTATTCAATTCGGCATTTCGGGCAATGTCAAAGAGGAGAATCATCCTTGATCAAGGTAGCGCGCGTGCAACAACAAGATTGGAGTATTGGTGGGCCCAACACTGAATACATGGGAGGTGGAAGACGGCGAAGCAGCGGGAGGAGCAAGACCAGGTGGGTTCGATGAGTTTGATGCATTCGAGGCATATTAAACAAGAGAGAGCACCGGAGCGAGAGGAGGTGAGAAAATATTGGATCTTTAAAAGATCTTGTTATTGAGGCGGTGAAGAGGAATGGTGGTTGCTGCTTGTGTCTTGTAGGTAGGATTTGAATATGGTGGATGAGAGGTCATTGTGGTGGTGGTGGGGTAAGAAAAAGAGGAATCGGAATCTGAGTCGGAGGATGACGAAGATAGGAGTGGTGGGTTGGCGGAGATAGAAGTTGTTTATGGGGTTGAGATAGAGGGGATTAAATCAACTTTTAGTCAAGTCGTCAAACTTGACGTTTTTTCCATAGTTTTAGACGGAATGACCAAACTGGCCGCCCGTAAAAATTTTGATGACAAAAAAAGATAACTTTTTCTAAAAGTGATGAAAGTGGCTAAGCGCAAATACTTTGATGACTAAAGTGGCTATTAATTCTGCACAGGTGGGATCAAATTGAAGTTTGTCTTTTGATTTAGCTTACCTATTCAATGATTGGATGGTTTTTTTTTTTCTTTTTTTTTTTTTGTAATTTCCATAATTTCCTGGCTAGAGATATTTTAATTTTTTATTTGAGAAATTCAAATGCGGTACGCATATTGAGAATTGTCATATCATTTCTTTTTTAGAGGGTTTCGATCTCCGTAACACTAACATCTTTAATTATAGTTATGTTCACACAAAGTTTATCTATTCACCTTTAGAGTTTATCTATTTTACTTTAAATTACATTAATGTAAATATTCGAAATTAAAATGTTGTAAGGAGTGTTAAAAGAGGATCCAAATTGGGTACAAGGTAATGATTTCCCATAGAGAAACATGTCGGCACAAACCATTTTGTAATACAAAGATCAAAGACAGAAATCATGGGGTCCAAACATTAGTTGAAATTGCATCTCAACTACCAACCCTCTCCAGGTAAGTTGTTCTAAGGAATCCCATGCAACTTGTTGATAGTCCTTAAGAAAGTGATATTCTTTTAGCACACGCTCATTGATTATTAGTCGTCGAATTGGTTCGAGATG
The DNA here is from genome assembly GCA_026122235.1 of Vinca minor. Classification (NCBI taxonomy): domain Eukaryota; kingdom Viridiplantae; phylum Streptophyta; class Magnoliopsida; order Gentianales; family Apocynaceae; genus Vinca; species Vinca minor. The sequence goes on along the minus strand of JAOCZM010000011.1, from coordinate 10,393,160 downwards.
GTGTTTTAACTATTTTTAAAGAAAAAGTACAAGTATTTGTAACTGCCAAATAAAAAAAATCAACGATTTAAAATTCATCAGAACTGTGCTCCGAAATACCCTTATTTAAACCGGATTGGAATATATAATAGTTAAAGCTAACCACAGAAATCCCTCTTGATGTGAAATGGTGGATACAATGAATGCATATGCAAAATGTGATGATTCAGCAACAAAAAATAGTGAAGGTCAAAGACAAACTAAATAAGTACAACATTATCAGACAAATTGAACCTAAATATCCAACATGATAAAAGGAGTCAGATTTTTTTTTAAATGTTTTATCTCATTCTAGCATGGTTAACATCATCACCTCAAAGAATTCTCATCACAGAAAATAGCGATTTTTCCGAAAACGTTAATTTTTCTTGAAAATACTTATTCTTAGAAAAATAGTTACTTTCTCTAGAAATAACTATCGAATAATCTGGAAATTGATAATTAATCAATAGTTGCCGAAGAAAATACTCTCTTAACGCCGTAAACGAATTGATCAGCGGACTGAAAATTGTGTTTGATGCTTTTCAAAACTTGTGGACCATTATAATGTGGCAACTATACTTGGCTTGTCCCAAATCTAGTGAAGATACATTTCATCATACAAGTAAGTTAGAATAGGAATAACAATCAAATCATTTGGACAACCCTTAGAAACTGACCCTCCTCGTCCTAATTCGAAAACTTTGTATTTCTGGATTATTTTTTCGTTTTTGTTTATAAATTCGTAAAAATTGATTGTTTGTAGAAAAAAAATTGAGGTGGCTAAGTGAAGGCTTTTGGATTAAGATTGTTTATATATAATTTATTTTTTAAGTAAAAAAAATACAACAATTTTTTTTTATTTTTTTTTAAAAAAAAATTCTCTAGTTTTTATTTTTTTTGATTACATAAATGCGTCTTTGAGAATTATCGATAAAAACAAAACGTGTTACGATATAATATAGAATATATATATATATATATATATATATATATATATATATATATATATATATATATATTTTTATCGATAAGTGCCCCACTAACTATCTATCCTGTATCCGCCACTGCGAATGAGCCACCAGGTTGGGCTACTGCTGTGGAAGATGATTTTGTTATAAATTCGAATGTGACGTATAGTTTAGGGCCTAAAATAAGCAACTGGGATAAGGATAGAAATATATAATTTTCTAAGAATCCTGAATTTCTTAATGTTGTTAATGAGAAATCTAGGATTTTGATTTTTCTTGGTTCTTCTTCAAATCCAAGTGATAATGTAATTGGGGATCATTATTTACTAAAAGCTACAAAAAAATAAGATTGATTATTGTAGGATACATGGGATTGAGATTGTGTGTAATGTGGCTCATTTGGAGAAGGGAATGTAGGGGTATTGGTAAAAATTGCCTTTTTTTTTTTTAAATTCGATTGGGTGGTTGCCCCATATAGAGGAGAGAGAACTGTCTCAGACGAGGAGGAGATAGCCTAGAAAGGGAGATTAAAGATTGCCGCACGCAGGCGCAGGGTATCGAACACACGACCTCAAGATCGTGAGCAGTTAGGAGGCTAATGTTGTCTCATCCCGAGGTGGAATGGAGGGTGGAAAGTGGGTTAAAGGGGTAGGGGGTGGCGTGGGTTAATTGAAACTACCGAAAATGCCCTTATAACTTTAGTGTTGATCAACTTCAAATTTTAAATTAATTGTTGACTGAATAATTTTTTTGACGGAAGTATCTAGTGTACCAAACTTAAATTATTTTAAGATAAAAGATGTTAAAAACATAGTTCATAGACCAGACTTCTAAATAATATATTATTTTTTAACCCAGGACGCCAATTTGCTGAAAAACATTGTCCAACTTTCTAGTTTAGAAAAATGTCATTTATATTCTATTTTCTTTTTAACTTTAAGAATCAATCAAATTTCCCGACATATAAAAATGCACATAACCATAATAGAATTATAGTTACTCAACCTCTTGAACTTTTATCTATCACAAACGTTTAATGTTAGAGAAAATGATGTAAAAGATATTAATATATGATTTATAACATTTTAAAAGTGACTGAAGTAGGTAGGCATATATGTATGTAATGTGTCTATATATGTATATATTAAAAACAAAGTGCGGGTAAAGTACAAAACAAAAAAAAAATGTTAATATATACTGACACTTTTTTTTTTACAGATGTTGCATATTTTTAGACATGTGTTATATTTTATGTAATAAGTATTTTTTTCTAATTAACATCTGTTATAAGAAATGTAACACATGTTTTAGCAACATGTGTAACAAAATCACAATAGATATTCGCTCCAAAAAAGTATAAATCGTCAAATTTTTATCTAACAACAAAAATATTCATTATTTACTGAATATTTTGTGTTTAGCACCATAATGCGGTAGATGCATATGAAGGGGCTTTGCATTAGACTATCACCTGTTTTGGCATAATGGTCATAACATTGCATGCATTTTTTTTTGAACAAATTTTTTGTCCAGAACGGAAGTCCCACTTCCGTCTTGGTCTGACGTTGCGTTTTCCAGACGCGCCTTGCCACGTCAGACCAAGACGGATGTGGGACTTCCGTTTTGGTCCCAGGACGGAAGTCACACTTCTGTCTTCAAACAAAACCCTTAAAACCCTAAAAAATTCGTGACTTTGAGGACGGAATTGCCACTTCCGTCCTCATATTGCAGTCTTTTTGCAGTGTCTAGTCTTTTCTCACTTTTACTTTTTTGACTATGAATAATTGAAGAGATAAATTCAGAACGGATTCGGCATTTCCGTTCTCATTTCTGACCAATTTTTAGAGACTTGTCAATTCAAAAATTCAAATTTTGAATTCTTAAAACACCAATTTTATCTATAAATAACCTCACCACAATCTACAACATTCACAACTCTCAAACATAAAATTTCATTACTATCTTCAAAAATCCTTATTTCTAAATTACCTTCCCCCATTCAAAAATCATTGTTTAAAATGACAAACTTTTCACAATTTATTCAAAAAGAAATGCTTAACAAATTCAGGGATGTTGATTTTACCAAAGAATGACCTTCAGAATACGAACAGGCGTTAATAGATTTTTTTTTTATTATTTTGATACCTGGGTTAAAATGATGAAAAAAGTTGGTTCGATTTGTACAATGAAATTGTCTACGGCAGGAACTCCGTCACCGACGGATTTTTCACAACAGAAATGATCAATGCAGGCTTAGCAAAACTGCGCAGGCAGTTTTGGGATTTTGAGGCACTTTTGCAACGGCCATGGTTCAAGTACGACGGTAGGACCAACACTGTTGATTTAGATGGTGTTGAAGCCCAATGGGTGGAATATGTTGCGGTAAGTTACATGTAATTATGACAAACTATTATAATATAATGTTTTAATAACTTACATTTTTTGTTATTTTTACTCTGCATTAGGCTAAGCGCTAAGCGGTATAGAAGGAAAGGCGAATTCTGGTTTAACCTTCTAGGCCACATTATTGGGTCAGAAGGAAGAGCATGTGTGACGAATCCGGTCAATGTTCAAAATGACCGGAAGAGATAACTATTGAGGCTCCCCGACAACCCGATGTCGGAACAATCGTCCAACAACCCTTCTGTGTGGGAATAGATTGCACATAAATTTCAAAAGAATTAGGGTTTGAATGATCGGGTGGAATTTTTTGTATTTCCCATGTAATTTTATTTATAACAGTTGAATTTAATTGAGAGATTATTATTTTGTGCCAAATTCTTACTTTTATGATATTTAAAAAATACTGAAATGCACAATATTAAAAAAACACTTGCCAACACACTACGGTTAAAAATATGTTGGACATCCGGGGGGAAAATTCTGCTCATTGAGGACGTCTTCAATGGGCAGAATTTTTTCCCCCAAGAAGAGCTTTGTGGCCAGATTTTTTGTGATAGAAAATCTTATCCCTTCACCACAATTTAGTGTACGAAGCCGGTGGTTTTCCTCGTTTCGCAGAGCCAAGAGAAAAAAGTATGGAATTAATACAAAAAATTTCATTTCGACAACTATGCCACCGAATATGTCAGCGCAAAAGAGTCGATCTTTCTAGTGTGAATGTTCGTCTAATAATGATTCGTCCATTTTTCACACGGCATGGTGGTGCATGATGTCGTAATCCCGACAACAGATTTTTCTAAACAATCACAATTTGTTCTTGAAAATTATTTTTCGGTGTCAAATCTAATACAAAGTATGCCCCCACCGTCTAGTTACGAGCCTTCATTTTACGAACCGACCTCACCGAATCGTTCTCATGTAACTAATATTACACAATTGCCATTTTTTGATCCACCAACAAGACACAATGATAATTCGGTAATGGATTCGTTGGGTCCAACATCTGACATTGACGGTGTTTCGAAAATGGAAGACGATGGGGGTGATGATAGTGCTGGAGACCACGAGGATGACGGGGTCAAGGAAGAGCTTGATACTGAAGAAAATGATGTCCCCGAAATTCCCCAAAAAATCCACCAAGACATTCCTGAACTAAGTAATGACGAGACAGCCCAAGAGACAAAACCTGCACCTACTACCTCCGTTATACCGGAATGAAATATGTCATCATATGGTAATTATGCTAATTTTTCATGTTTGAACGATATGGGTAACATGCAACCTGTTCCTGAATTGACTTACAGGAAAATACCCATTGAAAAAAGGAATCGTGATTTCTCTCAAATATGTTTGGGGATGCAGTTTAAGGATAAGCGGGAGGCAATGTTAGCAGTTAACATATGGAATGACCAGGTTGCCTTGAGGGAGTGGAAACGAGACCGGAGTAACAAACAATGGTTCAGCGGGGTGTGCAGAAACTCTACACAATCTACCCGATGCAACTGGTATATTCGCGTTAACCATAACAGAGTTGATGAAATTGAAGGGATTCATGGTCGGAAACTTGTTCCAAATACCCATGAGTCCTCCCCTGAAGATCCGCTCATACGTAAACGAATCGAAAAATAGCGAAAATTACTTACGTTTTCGGCTTAAAGGTTGTATCTTTCGGATGAGTGCTGCTGCCACCAAAAGCCTTCCCTTGCGGAATCGCTTTCTACCGGTATCCAAGCGACGAAACGAGCAGCGATTGCTAGCTCTTCGTTTCTGAGTTTCGGGAATATAGAAAGAAGAGAAGGGCAGAAATCCAGAAATCTGATTTCGGGAATAGAATTGGTTTATTGCGGCTCAAGCTTAACCCTAGGGTTTCGGCCAAGAGAGGTTTATATAGGTTGTGAGAGTTTGTTTCAAGAACAACTCCCACGTCCTATCCACCTCTTTTGACAGTGGGAGTCTTCAACTCCCACGTCCCCTAGACTTCTACTGGTAGTGGGAATCTTTATCGGATAATAACTCCCACGTAATCCCAGTTGAAACCAAATACCAAAAATACCACTCATTCTCTCTAATTCGAAATAATAACAACTTTATTATTCTCAGAAAATAAATGTCAGATACTATGAACCTAGACACATTCTAGATTCATTGAATCCGGGACATGAAGCTCGTTAGCTTGCCTCATGCGTGTGACCCTCGTTTCATATCACGATGGCAATGAAAACACACTTAGTAGTAGTATGTGTTCATAAATCACAAGCGGTCCCTAGCAGGACATTGTGACTACCCAAAGTGAATGAATTTACGGTGGAACCTAATATCAATCCACTATTTAATCCTTTTGTCTCATGATATCCTAATTAAGCATAAGGCATGGTGGTCGTCACCCTTGTAAAGCTTAATTGTATTTATGCTCGATCTCCGGATAGACTGTTCCAACAAATAGTATCTGATAACCACTTTATCAAATACATTTGAGCACGGCCATGCATTTAGACAGTATTTCCCTATCGAGGGGCCCATGGATATCTCTCTCTAATAATAGAGAGGGACAAATTCCTTACAATGCCTCTCACATTCAAGCCATGATAGGACGCTACATCCGGTATTGATTACTCGATTAAAAGCAACGTACGACTGAGTCAAAACGTGGCTCCATTCATGCTAGAATCAAATGGAGACATAAGGTCTAAGGAATCTAAAATAGTATTGAGGAAGTAATACTTATGACTAAGGACCATGAAGTATTACTTCTCTAACGGATCACGTCCGATACGATATATCTCAATACATTGCATCTATGATATGATTTGTACTCATTACACATGTTTAGTAAAACGTAATCATCAATCAAACATCATACTAGTTTTATGACCTCAAGGTCGTGAGCAGTTAGGAGGCTAATGTTGTCTCATCCCGAGGTGGAATGGAGGGTGGAAAGTGGGTTAAAGGGGTAGGGGTGGCGTGGGTTAATTGAAACTACCGAAAATGCCCTTATAACTTTAGTGTTGACCAACTTCAAATTTTAAATTAATTGTTGACTGAATATTTTTTTGACGGAAGTATCTAGTGTACCAAACTTAAATTGTTTTAAGATAAAAGATGTTAAAAACATGGTTCATAGACCAGACTTCTAAATAATATATTTTTTTTTAATCCAGTACGCCAATTTGCTGAAAAACATTGTTCAACTTTGTAAGTTTAGAAAGATGTCATTTATATTCTCTTTTCTTTTTAACTTTAAGAATCAATCAAATTTCCCGACATATAAAAATGCACGTAAACATAATAAAATTATAGTTACTCAACCTCTTGAACTTTTATTTGAACTTTTATCTATCACAGACGTTGAATGTTAGAGAAAATGATGTAAAAGATATTAATATATGATTTATAACATTTTAAAAGTGACTGAAGTGGGTAGGTATATATGTATGTAATGTGTCTATATATGTTTATCCATCAAAAAAAAAAAAATGTGTCTATATATGTATATAGTAAAAACAAAGAGCGGGTAAAGTACAAAACAAAACAAAAAGTTAATATATACTAACACTTTTTTTTACAGATATTGCATATTTTTAGACATGTGTTACATTATATGTAATAAGTATTTTTTCCTGATGAACATCTGTTATAAGAAATGTAACACATGTTTTATGCAACATGTGTAACAAAATCATAATAGATATTCGCTCCAAAAAATATAAATCGTCAAATTTTTATTTAACAACAAAAATATTCATTATTTACTGAATATTTTGTGTTTAGCACCATAATGCGGTAGATGCATACGAAGGGACTTTGCTTTAGACTGTCACTGTTTTGGCATAATGGTCATAACATTGCGTTAATTTTTTTTTTAACAAAATTTTTGTCCAGAACTGAAGTACCAAAACGGAAGTCACACTTCCGTCTTCAAACAAAACCCTTACAACCCTAAAAAAATTCGTGACTTTGAGGACAGAATTTCCATTTCCGTCCTCATATTGCAGTCTTTTTCCAGTGTCTAGTCTTTTTTTCACTTTTGCCTTTTTTACTATGAATAATTGAAGAGATAAATTCAGAACGGATTCGGCATTTCCGTTCTCATTTCTGACCAATTTTAAGAGACTTGTCAATTCAAAAATTCAAGTTTTGAATTCTTAAAACACCAATTTTATCTATAAATAACCTCACCACAATCTACAACATTCATAACTCTCGAACATAAAATTTCCTTACCCTCTTCAAAAATTCTTATTTCTAAATTACCTTCCCCCATTAAAAAATTATTGTTTAAAATGACAAACTTTCCACAATTTATTCAAAAAGAAATGCTTAACAAATTCAGGGATGTTGATTTTACCAAAGAATGGCCTTCAGAATACGAACAGGCGTTAATAGAAATTTGTTTTGATTTTGATACACTGGTTACAATGATGAAAAAAGTTAATCCGATTTGTACAATGAAATTGTCTACGGCATGAACTCCGTCACCGGCGGATTTTTCACAATAGAAATGATCGATGCAGGCTTAGCAAAACTGCGCAGGCAGTTTTGGGATTTTGAGGCACTTTTGCAATGACCATGGTTCAAGTACGACGGTAGGACCAACACTGTTGATTTAAATGGTGTTGAAGCCCAATAAGTGGAATATGTTGCGGTAAGTTACACGTAATTATGACAAACTATTATAATATAATGTTTTCATAACTTACATTTTTTGTTATTTTTACTCTGCATTAGGCTAACCTAAGGGATAAGTGGTATAGAAGGAAAGGAGAATTCTGGTTTAACCTTCCGTCCACTTCCGTCCTCAATGGGCAGAATTTTTTCCCCTAGGAAGAGCTTTGTGGCCAGATTTTTTGTGATAGAAAATCTTATCCCTTCACCACCAAAATCTCTATAAACTGCAGTAACCTTCACTCCATTTTCTCACATCAACAAATCATTCAACTCATTTAAATCCTTCAACTTATTTCTTACAAAAATCCTATATTTCCTCGTATATTTTTTGTCTAGAAAAATGGACTTGAATGTAAGATGAAATTGTATTTACATTTCGACCACAATTTAGTGTACGAAGCCGGTGGTTTTCCTCGTTTCGCAGAGCCAAGTGAAAAAAGTATGGAATTAATACAAAAAAAATCATTTCGACAACTATGCCACCGAATATGTCGGCGCAAAGAAGTCGATCTTTCTAGTGTGAATGTTTGTCTAATAATGATTCGTCCATTTTTCATGCCGACATACGGCATGGTGGTGCATGATGTTGTAAATCTCAACGACGAAGAAGATCTTGAGAATTTGTGGGCAATCCAAACCGATTTCAAACTACAAGGAATTCATGTTGGTTCTTTGTTAGAACCTGTGCAAAGACAAGTAGATAGTTTTGTAATCCCGACAATAGATTTTTCTGAACAATCATAATTTGTTCCAGAAAATTATTTTCCGATGTCAAATCCAATACCATGTATGGCCCCCACCGTTCAGTTACGAGCCTTCATTTTACGAACCGACCTCACTGAATCGTTCTCATGTAACTAATATTACACAATTGCCATTTTTTGATCCACCAACAAGACACAATGATAATTCGGTAATGGATTCGTTGGGTCCAACATCTGACATTGACGGTGTTTCGAAAATGGAAGACGATGGGGGTGATGATAGTGCTGGAGACCACGAGGATGACGGGGTCAAGGAAGAGCTTGATACTGAAGAAAATGATGTCCCCGAAATTCCCCAAAAAATCCACCAAGACATTCCTGAACTAAGTAATGACGAGACAGCCCAAGAGACAAAACCTGCACCTACTACCTCCGTTATACCGGAATGGAATATGTCATCATATGGTAATTATGCTAATTTTGCATGTTGGAACGATATGGGTAACATGCAACCTGTTTCTGAACTGACTTATAGGAAAATACCCATTAAAAATTTGAATCGCGATTTTCCTCAAATATGTTTGGGGATGCAATTTAAGAATAAGCGGGAGGCAATGTTAGCAGTTAACATATGGCATGACTAGGTTGCCTTGAAGGACTGGAAACGAGATCGGAGTAACAAACAATGGTTTAACGAGGTGTGCAAAAACTCTACACAATTCAACGGATGCAACTGGTATATTCGCGTTAACCATAGCTGAGTTGATGGAATGTGGAAGGTTACCAAACTCCAAGATAGCCACTACTGTTTGATGGATCAAAACAAAAAATGCAACATGTCATCCAGCTATATCGAGGTAAAAATTCTGCACCTTGTTCAGGCTGACCCCGAAATATCTGGTAAATTGATTATGGCTGCGTGTTTGGATAAATTTTCTTTAAGTTGTACATATAGAAAAGGTTGGTATGCCCGCCGACACGCTATTGAAACACTGTTTGGTACTTGGAAATCAACTTTCCAAGTAATACCACATTATATGCAGGTAGTCGAAGATTCTAATCGGGGTGCAAAAGTCAAATTTCTTTACCATTCACAACTCACTGTTAATGGCCCTAAGGTGTTCAAGTCAATGTTTTGGACATTTAAACCGTTAGTCGACGGTTTCAAGTGGTGCCAGCCTATAATTTCAATAGACGGTACACATCTTAGGGGGAACTATAAATGGGTACTTATGGTTGCAAGCACTGTGAATGCTAACAATCAAATTTTACCCCTTGCTTTTGCTATTGTTGAATCTGAGGCACTTTCAGCTTGGTCTTGGCTCCTTAAAAACTTAAGGGATCATGTTGTTCAAGACATAAAAGTTTGCCTGATTGGCGATCGTCACGCCGGAATTCTAAGTGTTGTGGCTAATGTCCCCGGATGGCAACCACCAATGACAGTACATCGATATTGCCTAAGGCATTACAGGTCAAATTTTCACACACATTGCAAAAATAAAGAATTGAAAGATCTTCTGTGGATTGCTGCTTCTCAAAAGAAGAAAGTTAAGTGTGATCAAATTCTTGACCTTATAAACCACAAAGATCAAGATGCATTTAACTGGGTAATGCAGCATCCGAAAGAGTTATGGACTTTGACCTACAATGGGGGAAAGCGCTTCGGGTCCATGACTACTAGCATGTCTGAATCGCTTAACAGTGTTTTGAAACATTGCAGGGCGCTCGCTGCCTTTGAAAGGTCTTGTGGAGATGGTATTTTACAAGCTTGTTCACTATTTCGACTCGCACAGGCTAGACGCTAATACTTGTAAAACGCCATTCCCTAAGAGAATATGGGATCAATACTTCGCTTACGAACTTAAAGCTCAAAGTTTGACTGTGCAAAGACACCACAAAGAACAAGGAATCTACAGGGTCCAGTCTCGACATAGAGGACCTGGTGATGTGGTAAAATATACTCAGTCAACTTATGAACTCTTGAGCGTAACTGCGATAAATGGTCTACTTATACAACTCCATGCACGCATGTAATTACAGTGTCCAAATCGGTCATGGAAAATGCTTCAAAATATATACACCCTGTGTATTCTCTGGAATACTACATGATTACATACAAGTCCATTTTATATCCTGTACTTGATCCCATGCATTGGAGGCAAGCTCCTTTTGATATGACACATCACCCTCCTAACATGAAAGGTTCACAGGTGGGTCGACCTCAAAGGCGAATATTTGAAATGCCGATGGACAGAGAGAACCGGGGAACTCCAAGACCGAAGAAGTGCGGCAACTGTAAAAAGATCGGGCACAACCGGAAGACTTGCCCCAACCAAGAAAATCCTAACCAACCACCTCTTAATTAATTGTATTTAAATTTTGTAACTTGTAATATTTTAGAATGTATCAATTATCACTTATTTTAATTTTCTACAATCTTATCAACTTATTTTAATTTTATTTCATTCAATAAGAAAACATTGCAAAAATTACAATGACGTATTATTAAAGTTGTTCCATTAAATTGGCAAAATCATCATTCCCGGCCCTATAATCAAGGATATCGTAAGGGGCTGGATGGATTTGTACATGGTCACCAGGTGCAATCTCGAAAACACAACAAACTCATGCCACCAAAAAAAATAGTAATCGTCTCCGCCTTCGTCTCTAGTCACTTGGAGTGTCAGTTTGTTCCCGCGACTATTACGCATGTGTAGTATTTCAGGGATTTCAAGTTGCATTCTAGCGCCATTGCATTTAGTTTTTACCTATCATTTGTACACAGAAAAACAAATTATAATAAATAACTTGAAGATGAATGAATATTTTTCCAAGAATTAAATATTAAAAAATGTACCGGTTTTGAAAGTCTCAAGTAGGTTTTGTCTATATCTATTCGAAAACTCTGTCGAAAAAAGCCCCTCGGAGGGATACGATAATTCTCCCTTCCAGTAACTGATCCCGGGCCTTATCAATAATCATCCCATAAAATAAATATCTAGTAGGTTCATCGGAGAAGGGATAAAATGAACTGTATCTGTCAGCCAAAGATTGTTGTCACGCAAAAATTCTTGTAAACCACCGTCTAGGTAGTACTTGTCATCGATTTTGGTTACATGAACGCACCATTGATTCCCAATGACGTCCTTCAGATAGACACAACTTGCTAAGCCGAGACCAGTTCGCTCCAACCAATTTGTGTACATTGATGGAAGACGCTACGAAAAATCATATTAGTTAGATAGCTCAAGACATTTGATAAAATAAAAAATTACACCTAACAAAATTAGATATTACCGTTTTTCTATTGGTCTGATTTCCGACAACAATTTCGAATTGGTGTCTGAAATACTCTTCCAGGGCGGGAACCATTTCACTATTCATTTTCAAAATGTTAAGTTTCAGAGTAATTACCTAAAGTTTGGAATGAAATTTGGAGAGATATATGAAATTGATATGATTTTGGAAGGATAAGTATGGATATATGTATATATAAATGAAGGTTCAGAGGATTTAAAGACTGCAATATGAGGACGGAAGTGACAATTCCGTCCTCAGAGTCACGGATTTTTTAAGGTTTTAAAGGTTTTGTTTGAAGACAGAAGTGTGACTTCCGTCCTGGGACCAAAACGGAAGTCCCATTTCCGTCTTGGTCTGACGACGCGTTTGGGAAACGCCACGTCAGACCAAGACGGGAGTGGGACTTCCGTTTTGGACAAAAAATTTGTTCAAAAAAATTTTCATACCATGTTATGACCATTATGCCAAAACTGTGACAGTCTAATGCAAAGCCCAAACGAAGAAAGTAAGGAAAAAAAGTATTTTTTTTTGAAACCCGGATGGGTGCAATTTTATTAAGGAATTAAAAAGCGATCATTCGAGATCGCAGACATAACTTGAGAAGGAAAATAGCGATCCCATAACATGGAGGAATAGCTATGCCCTAAACTCGTTAAAGAGTGAGTAGCCATGTTACCCGAACGTTTGATAAACAAAAGATGAACTAGATCAAAGCTACGGATAGACAGTTTCACAAACTCAAAAATTACACCCAAGGGAGAATAGTCAAAATGCAGGGCGGCTGGGTCTTGACACTACCTCCAGATTGTCGCCTTCAAGGAAGAAGGTCCCGGCTCCAATCAATACAGCAGACCTTCAATCCTTCCAAAACTGCAAGCGACTCAGCATGCCCGAGTCCAGTCGCGGGGATCCCAATCTTCGCAGGAGGCAAGTATAGGGATGCCCAATGAGTCACGAGATAATCCATCCGAAAGTTGCGACTCCATCATTCCATGATGCATCATAATTTATTTTGTAAATTCCAACCGAGAGAGGGATCCATATCTCCGGAAAGGGGGTGTCTCCAGGTGGGGGGAAAGCGCGAATGCATCATCAATGAGGAATACTCCTCATCTTTCGCAGCAGAAGTTGTATATATTGATGAGGGATGATCTCTTCTAGCCTCGAATACAAACTTACACCTTGCCTTCCAAATGTGAGCAAACAAACATACATCAATTGTGTCACCTTCATTCATGAGGAAATGGAGCAAATCCTTCATTGTGTTGAACCCCAACTGTAACCAAACTATGCTCTTGTTCCATTGAGCCCAAACTGCCAGAGCAGCGAGCATTGGAAGAGACAGTGTTCACTGCTCTCCGGCTCGCCACAGGTGGAATATGAAGAAGAAATACGAATCCTTTTCGCCAAATTTAGACCAGTAGGAATGCTGCCCAAGGAAGCTCTCCAAAGAAAATACGCGATTTTTGGAGGAATTTGGAGCTTCCATAACTAATCCCAGTAGCGGGCTTCATTTGCCATAGACGAGGATTCCACCATATCTTCATGGAGTACTTTAGATTCCATAGAAATATGGTATCCCGACTTTACCGAATACTCACCATTTTGCGCAAAATGCCAAATCAATCGATCACCAGCTACAGTTTCACACAAAGGAATCGATGTTATAGCTTGAACTTCATGTGGCCAAAAAGAGGATTCAAGTAGTTCGACATTCCACCGTTGCGGCGATTGCAAGATAAGCTCTTCAACCATACATTCTTGGAGACTCGGATTGCGACTACAACTCACACTGAATTTCCGCGGCATAGGGACCCACGAATCGTGATCTATACGGACTGATGCTCCATTACCAATCCGCCATCTTGTCCCTAATTCAAGCACATTTCGCCCCTTAACCAAACTACGCCAAACATACGACGCTCGGGTACCACACGAGGCTGTGAGAAAGCTGCCTCTAACAAAATACTTAGCTTTCAAAATCTGAGACACAAGAGAATTAGGATTCTGCAAGACTCTCCACCCCTGTTTTCCAAGTAGCGCAAGATTAAAGTGCGATAAATCTCTCAATCCCAAACCGCCCCGCGACTTAGGGAGGCAGATCTTATCCCACGAAACCCAATGAATACCATCATTACCGTCCGATTTACCCCACCTGAATCTACGAATCATAACCATAGTCTCATCCAGAATTGAGCGAGGTAAATGGAAGGTCTGCATGACATAAGTCGGTATCGCCTGAATCACAAATTTGAGAAGAACCTCTTTCCCGGCCGGTGATAAATATTTCTCTTTCCATCCTTGTAATTTTTTCCAAACTCTATCCTTAATAAATTCAAAAACCTCCCGCTTATTACGCCCAATTAAATATGGTAACTCCAAATACTTACCATCTCCGCGCCCAAGGCGCACACCGAGGACATCACAGAGAGCTTCGGGTTCTGTAGCAGCAATGTTCTTACTAAAGAACAATGAGGATTTCTCATAATTGTTTGACTGACCCGAGTAAGTTGCATAGTCATTGAGGATGCGCTGTATAGCCACCATATTGGGATTGGTTGCTTCCATGAATAGTAAGGAATCGTATGCAAAAAATAAATGAGAGAGTGAGGGGCTTGAGCGACCAAAATGTAGACCTTGAACTGCACCAACCGTGTGAGCTTTACGAATCATTGCCGATAGACCCTCTGCACATAGGATGAACAAAAAAGGAGATAAGGGATCGCCTTGACGGATACCGCGGGTGGGGGTTATAGTGCCAGACGGTCTACCGTTAACAAGGACCCGGTACGGTACACTTCTGATACAAGCCATAATGAGAGTCCGAAATCTGACAGGGAATTCCATTGTCTCAAGCATTAATTCAAGGTATCTCCATTCAACCCGATCAAATGCCTTGTGCATATCAAGCTATAGCGCATAATGTTTATCCGCCCCAGAGGCCCCAATTTGCATACTATGAAAAGCCTCGAAAGCGGCGATATCATTATCTGTAATCAATCGCCCCTTCAAAAAAGCACTTTGGGATGGGTCAATCACATGTAATAAAATACCCTTCAGACGGTTAACCAAAATACGCGATATCAATTTATATACGGAATTACACAGACTTATGGGTTGAAATTCCTGCATAGTTGTTGGGGATTTAATTTTTGGAATCAACACAAGGAATGTACTATTAATGCCTGCAATATCACGTGAACCGTTAAGAAAACCAAGAATAAATGAAGTGATTTCAGGTAAAAAATGTGCCAATATTTTTTGAGAAATAAAGTATGCATACCATCCGGACCCGGGGCATTCTTGGCCGGGAGTTGTTTGAGTGCCTGGTTGATCTCAGCTGCTATGTAGGGTAGTGCCATGATATGCGCCTGGGCTGCTGTGAGCTTCCGAATAGGAAGGTCATCCAAGATGAGATGGGCTGCGGGTACACTAGTGAAAATGCCATCAAAATATTCCTTCGCCACTCAAAGAAGGTCTCTCTCCTTATCCATAACCTCTCCCGTCGGGCTCTGCAATTTTTCGATAAAATTCCTGGTACGCCGAGACGTTGCTTTATGTTGGAAGTATGTCGTATTCCGATCTCCATGTTGCAGCCAATCCGCTGCCTCCAAAAGTCATCATCAAGGGACAAAAGAGTATTGAGTTCACCCTTTAGACGGCGATCCTCATCAACCGAAAAGGTGGATGAATTCCATTGTGCGCCTATTGCCACTTGCTTATCAGCGATTTTTTTCTTTAGATCCCCACCGTCTAAGCCTTTCACGAACATGAACCACCTCAGGAAATAGGCGGCTGCCATCCTACAAAAAAGGCGTCCTCCGAGTGGACTCAATAACATCATGACACTCCACGTCTTGAGTCCAAAACGGGGCAAGACATACCACTTTTTCCTTGCGAATTTTGCTGAGGTTACCAAAATAGGAATGTGATCAGAGTGCGAGGCTGAAAGATGTTTAACCACCGCCGAGGGAAATAAACGTCGCCAGCTTTCATTACCAAGGGCCCTATCTAGTCTCTCACGAACCAGACCCGTACCCTGGCCATTCATCCAAGTAAACCGCGGCCCTATAAACCCAATATCCATAAGCTCGCAATCAAAAACCACGTTAAGAAAATTCCGAATTAGGTGAGGAGCGCGATCGTTCATACCTTCATTCTCCTCAGGGGAAAGGAGTTCATTAAAATCTCCTGCACAAAGCCAAGGCAATTGGAACAAAGAGTGAAGTCTGCGAAGGAGAGTCCAAGAGTGATGCCTTTGCTCGTGGTATGGATTGCCATAAAAACCAGTAAATCGCCAATCAGTGCCTGCACCACTAACAATGCGAGCATCAATATGACCTCTAGAATAGCTCAGTAAAGTGACATTAATAATATCATCGGACCAAAATAAAGTAAGACCACCCCCCCAAACCACAACGGTCAACAATAACACCAGAAGAATAACTAAGGGAAATGCGAATTTTATTCATATCTAAACTACATAGCTTAGTGTCAATAAGAAAAACAATAACGGGCTTATGAGCCTGAATAAAGGTATTTGAGTGGTTGTTGTTGTTGCTAAAAGTAAAAGCAGACAATATGCAAGCAAACAAAAGCAAGCTTTCCACTTTATATTTCCACTCATTCACTTACAATGTTTATTAATTATTTCATTCACTTACTTTACCAAAAGCTAAAGTTATCGTACAAGGCAAAATATATTATAATTTTGAAGTTGTTCTAAAGAAAAAAGAAAAAAGAAAAAAAAAACACCTTACATAAAAAAATTAAATAAAAAATATGTGTAGCTTAATTAAGTAAATATTCGTTTCTAAACATCATAGAGATGAGAACATTCAATTTAATAAGGTTATAATGAATATAGTTAGTTATCTTTCTATTTACACTTAAGCATTTGTGGATAGGATGGTATAGTGAAGACAATAAATTAAAATTTCCCAATAATAGAAATTAAGAGCAACATCACTTGTCGAATGTCTAGGGAATTGGATTTAGAGAGTACCTATTAGTCTTTTAATAATAATGTCTTAAATCCGAATAGTTTGTGTTATTTTGTTTTAAATACGATATAGGAGAAGAGGACAGAAGTACAACTTTACGAGTATTGAATTGAAACTTTTTTTTAATTTTTTTTTGGCAACTAGTGCTATATCAATTTAGCACAATAATATTGCTAGATTTCAGCCAATAAGAGTTTTAGCTAGATTGCTCAAAGAACAAAAAGTTTTTAGCTTAGGAATCATAATTTCTTAATCTCACATTCAAAAGGGTAAAAAATGTGAATTTTATATAAGTATGAACTTAAGTACGTGTGATTACTTTGGGATATTTATTTTGATAAAATAAAAACGGTTACCAAGTAATTATATGTGATGTCTTATATCCATAAATCACGCTTCAAGCTGCACACTCAACCGTAATCGGTCATGTACTAAGCATGGTTAGAGCACCTAGAGATGGTTTTAGTGCCTTAAAATGAGCCAATCCTATTCCCAATTAAACATGGTCTTAGTGACCATATTGTGATATGCATTTTAGTAAAATGAGGATAGTTATAAAGTAGTTAGTCGTAGTGATACAAGACCTATGCATTTCTTGGGTTTTTGGTTTTGGATTTATTTAAATGGTTTTTAAATAAATGGCCTTAAATTAGTTAACTTTACCTTTAATTCTTCGTGGCTTGCTCAAAGAAAGGCAGCAGGTTCAAATTACTCAAGGAGTAACTTAATGTTACATTGTTACGATTATCTTTTTTTAAATTCTATCGGCACGTTTGGTAAGCTTGATGAAATGAAATGACAATTCCAACTTCTCTTCTATTCTAGTGTTTGATTTGACAAATTCAAATTAGAAAAGACCATTATACGGGAATGACGATTTTAGAAAAGAGTGGGAAACGTCATTCCATATCAAAATTTATAGAATGACATTTCTAGTAAAATATGAAATTATCAATAAATAGTAATTGACCTTTATACATTCTCTTAATTAATTATTACATTAATTCATTTTACGTAGCAACATTTTCGTACTTCGTTATAAATATTATATTTCTCTTAGTATAATTTCATAAATGATAATTTTTATATATATTTTTAATTTTTTTGGTAGTAGTGTTTTTATCTATTTTTAATTTAAAAGTAAAGTTATTTTTATGACTATTTTGACATTTTAATAAAAATTACGGTTCAATAATTATATATATATATTATGTTTGTTATATAATATCAATTTTATTCAAGTAAGATTTTGTAAATGATATGTTTAATTAAGCTTTATCGACAATACTACAAGCGCATTTAAGTCATATTATATTTAATTTCATTACATTATAATATTAAGATATAATTCACAAAACACAAATAATGAACCAATATTCAGTTCTGACTCCTGCTTTCAAACACTAGAATGAAAAGATGATTTCGAACTTCTTCCAGATAAAAAGTGATTTTGTTTGAAAAAATATTATATTTCTTTCCATTTTGACGTACCAAATTAATCGGGTCGAAATCTAGATACCGATAAGAAAAGACATCTAAATAGTCCTTTGTTTATCCACCTAAACTTTGGATAAAAATAATTTTACATAATTTAAATCTTTGAAGTTGTGGAAAAAGGAAAGAAGGGTCCGGATCTTACTCACAAACTTTTCCAAATAATCCCTTGTTTATCTACATAAACTTTGGATAAAAAGAATTTTATATAATTTAAATCTTTTTTTTTTATGAACATCTATAATTTAAATCTTTGAAGTTGTGGAAAAATGAAATAGTATACGGATCTTCTAGCCCATCATTTGATACAGTTTCAATGTTTCAATGCTTTCGTACAAAATTATTCAACTTCTATTCTCGTCCTTTGTTAATCTACAATCAAAATTAATTAAAAATTTGAAGTAAAAACATCAAAAATTCAAAAATTTGATTTTATTATGATTAAAATTGGCAAAATGAGACTAAATCATAAGAAGATTTAGTATAAAAGTGTATTCGAAGATTTTAAGTAAGGAAATAAAAATAGCAGCACATCACATGTTCCAATTCGGCTGTAGAACACTCTAAGTTACGCATGTGCGAAACAAATTTTAACTGTTAAATAGAAAATTTAACGTTGATTTTTTAATTTTGAATTAACGTCTGTTTAAATTTTTGAATATCTCTTACGAATATTTTTTACAAAATAGACGAAACACCTGTTATGTATTTTAAATTGAACAAACACTAATCCAAAAAAATTATACCCTTCAAATATTTCCATCTGATGATGGGAATTTGTTCCGCACTAAAGCCCTGGTGCACATGGTTACTGCTTGCTATCCCCATCCCATCCCATTCCGTTTCCATTTATATTGTTTTTTAATTTTTACTTATAATAAATTCATAAAATCAAATAAATAAAATCGAAATATATCACATCCTCTCTTTCTCTCTCTAATCTCTATATGAATACAGTATATACACGCACAATACATATAAGCAGAGAAAATCAAATTCTTATTAAAATTCTCATTCCACATTCCAAAATTCCTACTACATCTCTTTCAATTTCTCGCCGATTTTCATATATAAATCAATTCTCTTTTTTTTTCCCCTACTGTTTTTGTAATCTTTAGTGCAGAAAAAATCAGTTGCTGATTAGGTTACTGAAGTCGCCAGGAGATCTCTTAATTTTAGATCTGTGAGTATTTTAACAATAAGGAGATTAATTATTGAACTATTAAGTAATTAATCAGAGTTTGGGTAAATTTAATTAGTTACCGATTTTTTTTTTTTTTTGCTTTATTAGTGTACTCTTTGCTATGTTTTGATGCTGTGTTGAGTTTTATTTTTTGGTGTATTTTACCCTTTTTTTTGTTGAACAATGATGGTTTTACTAGTCGGTTCGGATACTCTGTAACACTCTATGTACACTCTAATTTGGAATGTTAGGAGGGTGTTCTAGAGAGTGTTACAGAGGATTCGGCGTGTGATTTTACTAGGAACTCATAATTGTCCAAGCATTTGATTCATTAGGATATGTATAGTTGATGAAGTGGGGATTTACTATCAATCTGGGATTTTTTTTAGGGCAAACATGACGTTATAGGGATTACTGTTTCAGCGGTATTATGTGAGCAATCATTCATTGCCAAAGTTTATGTCAGTGTATAATTCATATGTTTCAGTGGCATTTTGGGAGCAACCACTTTGTGCTTTATTGTCAAAACTCAAAAGTTAGGTATGTCTCCTGTCCATACGCCATAACCCCATTTATTGAGATTTAATGAGTTATGTTATTGTTATTGTTGTTGTTGTAGTAGTAAAGGTGGGGACATAATAATAAGCGGAGAGTCAGATTTTTGCTATCTTTATTCGAAAGCAGTTGGACATATAGTAAATGCATTTGGGTGCTGGGATATGGTGGGTTTTCAATGCTTCTTACTTGCGCTTTTGACTTCTTTTCTTTGGGAGTGGGAAAAGTTCTTGGTGCGGTTTTTTAATTAAGTAAAGAAGGCTAAATGAGATCGGTCAGATTCAGCCTAAAAGTATTATTGATGAGAGTAAGATTTTAGATGCTTTTTTGCAACGTTTTTTGTGTTTTCCCAATCTGCCGACCAGCTTTGTTTTTCTCTTTTGTAAAGTTTTGATCCTTGAAATTAAAGTTTGATGGCTTTTTGTGCTGCTACTTCTGCTTTATAGGTTTTGGTGTTAATTATCTTTTTGTTTTTACAAATTTTGCAGTTAATCTGACTAGCTGGGGTGCATCAGGCGAGAAGAGCTTTAATACATAACAACATTTTTTAAGATGCTCAGATGAGAAGAACTAATGTTATTGGCAGTGGAAGGAGGAGGGTTCTTCTCTTCTTCGGCATCAGGCTATAGCAAGGGCCTGACCCTTCTTCTCTTGGGTCAGAAGCACGAAGAGAAGCCCATGAGAGTGACGCCGTGGAGTCAGTACCAGTTGGTGGACCAAGAAACAGATCCTGAGCTCCAGCTGGCTTCTGGTAAAAAACGTTTTGTCCGCGGGTGCGCTTCCTTCGTTTGCTTTGGTCGCGCTGCCGCTGGACTTGAGAGCTCTTCCCCTCTTAAAGTGGGCCCTACTCAACATCATGAAGTAGCTCTGCCGCAGCCTTTGGCTGCTGATAAGTCTGGTGATCAAATTCATTCGGCTGATCTTGCAGATGACAGCGATAGCAATACAAAGTTTGCTCTTAAGAGTAGCTTGAAGAAACCATCAAGTAGTATCTCTGTTCCTAGTTACAGTAATGATGAGCATGTGGCCTTGTGCGGAAAGGATAATGATGCTGATGGTCATGCTACAAGAAGGAAATTGCAATGGACAGATGCATCTGGAGGGGAGCTTTTTGAGGTCCGAGAATTTGAAGCTAGGTATGGGAATTTATCGAACTTATATACTGAATGGAAAACTTCAAATATCCTTTTGTTTTCACTAATCTTCTTTTAGTGTTCCAACAAAATAGGTTTTATATAGCATTTCATGGCCATTTCCTTTTGAGAGTTACATTCTTGATGAAAGGAAAATTTCGCTGACTATTATAACCTGATGTGTCAAGTAGACAAAAATGAAAAGCTTGCGGTTGCTTTCTGATTCATACTTTTGATTGGATATTGGTGGTTCAACAGAATGATCTTGGAGCTAGATTAATCTGACATCCATTTGTTTAGCTGCGATGTAAAACCTGATGGGTAAAATAGAGGATTTAGATGTTATGATAGAGAGAATATAGATCTTAGAATACTTTTTGGTATACGTTGAGTTTCAAATTGCTTGCCAAATAAAAGTCCAGGCTTTAAATTTAATCTATTAGCCTCTTAATCCTGGAGAAGCTTTTTAGTAAAAGTCTATTTCCTTGTGCTGGTATCTCCTATGTGTCTTAGCTCATTACCTGTCAGAGTAGCACTTAAACCTCAGAAACCCACTGAAATGGCAAAAGTGAATAAACTGTCCAGAAATGTTCTATAAACCTAATATAAAAAATAGAGAAAATGGCTATTTATCAGTGTTGCAAAAGTCGCTAGTCGGTCGGCAGACAGGGGACTAGCGACTAGTCGGCCTAGTCGGGGAGTAGTCGGGGAGTAGTCGGCGACCCTAAATATTAAATATATTTTATTTTAATCATTTTCGAAAATGTTTTCTTTTATATTTTTGGTCTAATTAAATATTAAAAATATAAAGTAGGTCATTTATGACTTGTTTGTAATATAAAATATAAAGTTTGAGGTCTAAAATATAATTTTTAAAAGTAATTTCGGACTTTAAATACAATTTATTTCTAAATTTAGGTCATTTAAGACTTGTTTGTAACATAATTATTTTTATAGGATCTTATGTGCTAATACTTTAATTGCACATTTAGTGCTGGGTATATAGTACTGTCAAAACGGGTATGCCCGCCCGCCCCGCTCCGCCCCGTCATGGGCATATCTTAAATGGGGAAGGGCGGGCATGCCCGCTTTTTTCACGGGCCATCCAAAGGGATGCCCGTACCCGCCCGCCGAATGCCCGTGGGCAAATGGGCATGCCCGCGACCCTTATTATTAATTTTGTTTTTTAAAAAAAAATAGATTAAATCCAAAAAATTCAACAAAATGTAATTATTTCTCATTCACTTGCAGTTTATAGTCCTGTAGAGGGTAAATAAATATCCAAAATAGTTCAAGAACAATCAAATAAACGTCCACAATATCCAAAATAGTTATAAAAAAACAATCAAAGTCCATAATTTCAAAAATAATTCAAGATCAACTATCCAAAATTAACAAACATATTGTTGAAGTCAAAACAACAAAAAATAGATACGTTTTTTTTTAATATCCTCTATCTATTGATCTAGATCTTGAACACTAGAAGTATTATTTGAATCAACCTTAGATAATGTTGATTCCTCCTCATCATCTCCACATATAAAACACACACAAATTGAGAAGTTAGAACTTAGAACATTATAAATGGTAAATGATAAATTATAAGTTAGAACATAATTTAGTTACCTTCAGAGATGAAACCGTTAATATTTGGGTAATGGAAGTATAGAACGGCTTCAAGGGGTTTTGCCCAAGATATATAGTACGGCTCAACTTTTATCTTGGGGTTTTAAGGTTTTTTTTTTTTTATTCTTTTGACTCTCAAGTCTCAACTGTGAAAATTAATCAATATCCAAAATTAAAAAAAAAAAGAAAGAAAAAGAAAACAAAGCGGGCATGCCCGGTTGCAACCCGCCCATACCCGCATTGCCCGTTACCCTAGCGGGCATGTCCATTAATACCCGCATTTAAATGGGTATGTAATTAATATCCCCATACCCGCCCTTTAAACTCACGGGGAGGGCATGCCCGCGGGCATATGCCCATTTTGACAGCTCTATGGGTATATAATGTCTCCTAAGAGACAACCCTAGCCCACTTTTCATTTCTCTCCTCCTCCTTTCTCCCTCTCACAGCCGTGGCTCCCCATCTTCTTTGCCTCTGGCGTTCCGCCGCCCTCTCTTCTCCCCTCTTCCCTTTCTTCTCCTCTCTCTTCTTTCATTTTCTTCGTTTTCTTTCTTTCCTCTCTTCCTCCGCTGCCGGTCGGTCTCCTTCTCCGGCGAGGTAAGGTTTTCTCTTTCTTCTTTTTCTTCTTTCTTTTCCCTTTTTCCTACGCCGATGCTCTTCTCCCGCGGCTACTCCATCACCATCGGACTTTTGACCGACTAGTCGGAATTTTGACCGACTAGATCGGACTTTTGAGTGACTAGTCGGACTTTTGACCAACTTTTTTCAAAGACCCGATTTTTTGAATTTCTAGGCGGCCACCGGCCGACTACCGACTAGTCGCCGACTAATCGGCCGACTAGGCCGAGTTTTGCAACACTGCTATTTATAGCACATAACTATTTACTAACTTCGATTTTTAGCACAAACTATTTATTAAGCGATAAATAGAATGAACTATTTACGGGCACCCAATTATGTCCAATTATGGATTCTGTCGACTTTTCAGACAAAAAATGTCACTGCCAAGCACTTGCAATCGGAACAAAGTGTAAAATAGTCTTTTCCCTCCATCTTCTTGTTCATCTTCTCCAAAGAAACCCTATAATTTCCCATAATTTCTCCATTTTAATGCCCTATACCTTTATTCATCTTCTTAGGTTTTGGACAATTTTGGATAGTAACCCATTCCCACCTCCATTGTAGACCACCCAACCCATCTTCTCTCCCAAATTTCTTTCCAATTTTCATCAATTCCCTCAAAATCCACATTCCCAAATCCTCCAATTCATTGTTTCCTACCATCACTACTTGTTCTTATCATTTTTCTTCCTTTCCCAAGTTCAACGTTTACTGCTTTGCCCCTTTATAGCCGGACCTCTGCCGCCATGTCCGATTACATAGCTAGGTACCCGTTGCTGCTAGCCATGGAATGAAAGCTAGAGCTCTCTGTACTTTGAGAAATAAAACACATGTAAATTGCTTTGGCTTCTCAATGGTGATCAATACAGAGCTAGGTGTCATTTCCTTACAATTTGAATCTTGAATTGATAATAGTTTCATGCCATTTCTAGGGTAAAAATTGAAATTGGGTATGGTGGGTGGAGATGGAAGAGGATGATGAGGTAGATTTTTTTTTTTTGACATTTCTGCCCTTTGTTCCGATTGCACGTGCTTGGCACATGGCATTTTTTGGTCTGAAAAGTCGACGGAATCCTTAATTGGACATAATTAGGTGTCTGTAAATAGTTCATGCTATTTATCGCTTAATAAATAGTTTGTGCTAAAAATCGAAGTTAGTAAATAGTTATGTGTTATAAATAGCTATTTTCTCATAAAAAATATTATGATGCCTTTCACTTCGATGTGATCGAAACCTACAGTTTCAAAAGAGAGAATGTGTTTCTTGTTGAATATGATAGTTTCAGTTAATCTATTATCTCATCAATGCAAAGGGAGAAAAGACGGCAGTCGGTATTGCATTTACTAAAAGATGGAAGAGGAAACGAAGTATACTTGCTCCTTTTGCTTGATGGGGTATAGGCAAATAAAATTCTCAAGCAAGACAAACAAGTTCACCTGCCAGGCTAAGTAAATACAGCTGATAAGGTAGAAGAACACATTTTTGTTCAGGAGCAGTGGAACATCGTGGTGGTATGGATATAAAATCTTGTAATCAAAGAGAGGCATACTAGTAGTAGGGATAGTCATACCTGTTGATGTCTTCTCTTTTCTTTCTTTAATTTGTCGTGGTATTGAATCCCTACTCTTTCTAAGGTTCAGAAATATGGCAGTGAACAATTCATGGTTTGGTTTTATCTGTGTTTCACCAGTTTTGGCAAGTGGTCCAATATAGATGCTTGTCAGCGTTTGCCTTGCATTAATAATTTCCGCATCTCTTGCCAGCCAGTTTATTAGACTAGTAGATATTTTAAGCTTTTTCCATTTCTTTCAATCTGATGCTCCTGGTACTTGAATACAAACATGAAAACAACCATCCAAACATCTGATGATGTCTCTATCTGTGGTATATAACATTTTTCTTATCTTCCTTTCCTAATTTTTTTAACTATTTGTTCTTTGAAGGCATTATAGTAACATGACCATTTATTTGTGATGTTGCTCATGGTATACTTTATTCAAGTGAAGCCAGTAGGATGATGATTTTCACGAATATTTGCTTCCTGCGAGGCTGTGACGTTGTATTCTTTCCTTTTACCAACCAGGACTGAATAATACTTGCTTAGAGCAGGAAGTTAAATTGATTAAGGTTTTTAAATTTTAAATTTTGCATGTAAATATTTGTTTGCCTTTGCATGCTCATCTCTCTAAAGGTCATCGAATTTGGGATCCATGTGAAGGGCTGGAACGGAATAGCTAGTTGTTGTATAATCCATCTCTTCCCAAGTATATTTAGTTTTTTTTTTTATTGCATTGCAGTGATGACGGACGGATCAGATGATGAATTTGACAATGGGAATGAAAAGACCTGTTCATGTACTATAATGTAGCGAGCATCTGCCCCAAACATTTTGGGCTTGCCGGTGATATGATTGCATTTGATGATATGTTTTGCATGAGATGGCGCGAAGGCGATCATTCCATGCACCATAATGGAAGAACTCAAAGCAGAGCTTTGAGGTAATGAGAGGGTGTCAATACACAGATTACATCCAATGCTGGATTTGGCTTGACTTGGTTTGTTATGTCTATATTTAAAGTTCCGTGGAATTCAATTTTGTCAATCTGAGATTTCAAGCTTTTCCATGATATTCATGTTCCATAGATCACCATATTATTCTCCATTATTTCCTCTATGATTTATTTCTTTGAATTATTTGTTATATTGGTTTAGAAAAATCCTCATCTTCTTTCACCCCCTTCATTTGAGAGCATCTGGTAGTATGAAGGCTGTAAATTTTGTTATCAACAATATGGATTCTGGGGGCTTGAATCGTATTGCATTTATTGCTAAAGGTTAAGAAAGTCTCCAATCCATTTGTTTCAGTGGTATTTTGGGACAGTCATTTTGTGTATTTATTGTCAAATGTTATGTCTGTCTTCTATCCATCATCCGTCCATACCCCAATCATTGGGGACGTAATGAGTTATGTTATTGTGGTTGGGCCTGAATTGTATGCAGCTAATTACCGGAACTCTATATTTAGTCCCAGAGGACTGCACTTTTTTATCTAGACAATTTCTCTAGCATTTTGAGATTGTCGAATCTATTCTTGTCTAGAAGATTGAAAAATGGAGGCATCGTTGTTTTATCTTCAAATTATGGACAAACATTGTTTCTATTCCCCCACGCCTCATTTTCTATGTGATTTTTCTAGCTCTAGCAATGCAGAAACTTCAGCTTGAGGCCAAGTTAGAGCAATCGGATTCTACTCGCGCTTTGAGCTAGAGTTAGGGGTGTGCATTCGGTATACAGTTCAGTTTTCGGAATAAAATTTTAGTATTCAGTTTGGTTTTATAATGTTTTATAAAATGCGAACTAAATCAAAATTATATGGAAACCAAATATCAAAATTATTCCGTTATGGTTCGGTTCGTTTTGTACTAAAATTTCATTTTTATTTTTGTAGAGCTCAACTTGATAAAAACTAGACCAAAGATAAATTTATAATCCACAATTGAAATAAAAACCAATAAACTATAAGTTAAGAATAAAAATACAACTTTAATATTAGTAATACTAATAAGTATAATACATTTTTTTTAAAAGTATAATAAAAATTTGGTCTATTTGGTATTTTGGTTTCAAAAAATTGAAAATCGAATATCAAACTGAATTATTTTGCTTTTTTCAAACCGAACTGAATAAACCGAACTATATAGTGAAATTTGGTTTGGTTGGCTCTATATTTCGGTTTAACCGAATATTAAACACTCTTAACTAAAGTGCACTTTGAGATAGAGTTTAAATTTTAAATTGAGAAACAGACTTTATTTATATGTTAATTCATGTGTTCCAGTGCCATTTATTTATGCATAACCTTTAAACGAATGAAAAAAAAACTAAAAAAATCTCATAGTTGTTAAAATTCTTCTAGTCAAGCTTGTATAAATTCCATTTCAACCATATGAAACCTGACTGATGTTTTCTGTTGCATTGCAAAACTGAATTCTGTTTCACTTCTTTCACTATATATGACATTTTTAGAAACTATGTGTTGATTCTATCGGTCGTGCTTTCTGCAATGGTATGTAGTTCGGAATATTTTATCAAATTCGCCCCCTCCCTTCAACATTTTTTTTGCAGTTTTTATATGTAGTTTGGTATACTGTTGTAGTTTTCACCCCCAACATCAAATTCCTGACTTCGTCCCTATATATATATATATATATATATATATATATATATGTTACTTTATCCTCGGAAATCTAATTAAGCAGATGGGCAATGTTTGGTTTCGCTGTCGGGTTATTGACAGAGTATGCAACAGTCTCTGATTTTGTAGATCAGGTTAAAATCCTCCTCTCCAATTTTGGGATTCTTGATCTGGATTGATTTTTCTAAAGGGACTTTGAAGGACAACTGCTATTGCTCTCTCCTCTGCAATCTTCTGTAATCATAGTTGTATTTCTTGGTCAAAGAGGCCGCAGCCCAGTGGGGCAAGCCTCGACTCGTGATCGAGAGGTCCGAGTTCGACACCCTTTCTATACATGGAGCAAGCTTAAAATGTCTCCATTTTTAGGGCTATCTCCTCCTCATGTGAGACAGTTCTCTCTCCCCTTCATGAGGCAATCGTCCAACCGGGCTTAAAAAAAAAATAGTTGTATTTCTTGTAATTTATTATTTTAAGCAATTTGTTCCTTGTTATTTTTTTGCTTGATTTATTTGATGACAACATATGTCTATATAAAGCTGTCAAAAAGTTTCAGTTTATACAAAAGATAATAAAGTTAGGGAAGAAGTTGATAGAGATGACATGTGACATATTGTAGGCTTTTCTTCAATGGTAAGCTTTCATGTGGCAATTGAGTTATTGATTAGTTTTTAGGATGTTGTACCCAATAAGATAATGATATAAGCTCAAGTCTTTAATAGTTATAAAGATAAAAAAAATATTAAAAAATTAGTAAAAAATTTAGCTATGTAATAAACCTACTATAACAACTATTATATTCGTTCTCGTTTATCTGTCGCTTTAAGACATTACACTCGAATTAAGAAAATGATTTAGATTCATTAATTTAAAAGTAGATAGATACTTTTAACCTTCAATTAATACATTTATGTTGGGACAATTAAAATTGGTTGTTGACTAAATTAATGAAAGATAAGGGTAAGTTTGAAAATAATACATGGACCTTGCTAGGCTACTAGAATTATTGGCTAAAAGATTGACTAACATAGTTTTTTGGACCTTTTTGCCCTTATAGTTGGGTGAATCCCTTATACCAACAGGGGGGTAAGATAGTCATTTAACACCCTCAATTTGGGGGTTTAGGATTTCTATCCCCAAAATTCTAGGAGTAAATCATTTTCCATAATACATTTAATACTCTTTTGATTTTTTAAAGTGATAGATAATTAAAAATTGATATGTCTAGTCAACAGATAATTAGGAATGGAGAGAGTGTCACTATTTCTCTTCATATATGAATCTCAATTAATGAACAAGGGAGTGTCACTATTTCTCTTCATATTCTCTTAACTCCCAAACTTTTCTTCTTCCCTTCCCGTTTATCCAATATAAAATCCAGGAGCGTCTCAAAAATTTGGGAGGCTGTGCGCCGAACTTTAAATTAAGGTCTTATATAACCTAAAATAAGAATAACTTTTATGAAAATATGATAAAAAATCATTATAATTGTATCATAGTTTTTGTTATTTAAAATATACTCAAAAGTTCTGAAATATAAAGAAGGAAAAGATATTAACGTGACTGAAGGTAGCCAAGTGAAAATAGGAAAAAATAAAATTCGTATGGAAAGAGAAGGAAATAATTAAGTAAATAAGATGAATTGTCAAAGTTGATTGTAGGGGCGTAGAAGACGCTGGAGTCTGACTAAATGGTAAGCACGATCGGAAATTTTTTTTTTTTTTGAGGCATCTCGGAAATATAGATTAAGCGGATTAAGAAGTAGCAATTTGATCATTGTGTATGAGAGGAGTCTTTGGTCAATTTGTTCTTTTTATTTGAATAAGAATTTTGGTATTTTGACATGTTACCCTTATATTTATTGAGGTTTTCCATGTTCTAATTCATTGAGTTTACTAGGTAAACGGTCGCTATTTAACTGATTTCTAACTATGAATCGGTTCTGGTCTAGATTCTGGTCATTTTAATCTTTTGTAAACGGTCGCTAAAATTTTAATCTTTTGAGAAGCAACTAGATTCTGGTCATTTCATGGCAAGTTTGACTACTTAAAGGCTTTCCAATAGGCTGAATTTCAATTTAGATTTGTTAAACCAATAAACTTAAGTTGAAATACTATATTTAGAAGGTCTATTTTCAAAATTTTCTTCAGTAGAATACTGAATGCATGTCAATGCGCTTCTTATCTATTACCATGTTGAGACTCGGGAGAAAAATTATTCAATGAACATATATCTACAACTTGATGGATTTGAATGACTAAACGTAGCAATAATACAACTTGAAAAATGAAATAAAAAAGTGCAGAAAAACTTTTACAGTACAAGTCCTGAATTTTACTCATACATATGATTCTTACACTGCTTACACTATTCTTTATAACACTACTAATTGTAATTACGAAGTTAGGAATGTGAGTGTTGATTTAAATGAAAAAAAATAGTATAAACTATCATATTGACTATTGAGCACGGGAGGCCCAAATCCAAAAATATTACATAAATTTTTTTTTTTTTGTAAAATCAAATTAATATATATACAAAAAGAATTGCTGCCCCGAATTTTTAGGGTCCTGTACGGTCGAGCACCTCAACACTTCCTATTAGCCGCCCCTGATAAAATCCCTCATTCCCCTTCATTCACGTGACATTTTTCACAAGCTCTTTTTTCTTTTCTTTTTTTCCTTAAAACTCCCAACTTTCTTTTTTGTTTTCTCATTTTCTCAGGCACTTTAAAGAAATTACTTAATTGTCACTAAGTTCTTCATTACACACTCATTTAATAATCAATTTACTCTATTTTCTATATTGTTTTGATAATGTTTAATCTTTCTTCTTATTGAAAGTAATTTGGTTAATGTTGCTAGATTTTGTGTTATGCTATTGGCTATATATTTTGAGCATTTGAATATATATCGTTCAAAGAAGTTTTTGTAGTCAAATAAGCCAGAAAAAAAAAAACGTAACTAATTGGAACTTGGAATCTTCAATAATAGTATTGGCTTTCTTTAAAAATATTATATCTTGGCTTTGTTTGTTATTTTTCATATTGTATTAGAACTCATGTAAGATAACGTGAAGCAATGAAATATGTTGAAATTTTTAAAGATGCTCTTCTTTTTATTTTTTTTAATCTTTTTAATCCGTAGTCGGTACTCCAAAGTACTAGGAGTACGTACATGTTTTAAGGGAAATTTACTAGCAATGGCAAACGGGTTAACTCGGCGAGTTCGGGTCGAGTTCGGGGCGAGTCGGTTCGGTTCGAGTTGACCAGTCAACGGGGCGAGTGGGGTTGGGTCAAAAAATGAAAATGACGAACCCGCCTCGCCCCGTTTGGAAAACCCATCAAAAGTGGGTCGAGTCACGGATTAACCCAGTGGGTTGGGCGGGTCGGTTGGGTTTGGCGAGTTTGGTGGGTTGGGTGTTTTTTTAAAATTTATTTTTTGGTAAAAATAAATATAGATAAAAGTCATACCGGTTTTATTTATAACAAAATAAGACTTTCATACCGGTTTTATTTATAACAAAATAAGACTTGCATATATGAGGGGAACTTAGATGAAAACAACATAATAAAACAAACATTACAATTTAAAATGAAAAAGACAAAAAAAAATTACAATTTAAACATAACAACCCGGGAATTTGAGTGAGTATTTATAGGGGTTGGGGTAATATGGGTTAAATGGGTTGGGGGTGGGGTAATATGGGTTTAAATGGTACGGGTTGGGGAAACGGGGCAGGGCGGGTTGTGGGTTTTTGACGGGGTGAGGCCGGCTAGGTCGATTTTTCTTGGATGTACAACCCACCCCGCCTCGTTTGTAAAACCCACTTAACCCGTGGGTCATAACGACTTTAAGCGGGTCCAAATGTGGATCGAGTTAAACGGGGCAGGGCGGGGCGCGGGTGGGCCAAACTCACTTGCCATTGCTAAAATTTACACCCTTAATTATACTCATTTTACCAATTAAGTCAGCTAAATGAAATTTAATCATGTTACGATAGAAGAAAAAAAAAACGAATACATATATTGCACCTAAATAACTAGTAACAAGAAAATTTCTACAAGATAGCTGACTTTATTATGTAGGTTTCTTGACTTCTTATTCCAGAAATTCTCATGCTTACACATAATAAACTCATCAAGAACAATAGAACAGAAAATTCAACCCTAATATAGTCTTTGTAGACTGATTTCACAGTTATTTCACATAAATTGGGCGGCCTCAAAACATAGACATCCCAATTTCTGCAGCCTCTTCCACGACCGAGGCCAAGTTCGACGAACCCGAATTCGTATTCCGAAGCGAGCAGTTAGCTCTAATTTCTCCTTGATTCCCAGTTAAGACGTTCAATTGACTCATCTTTATCATTGAAATAAC
This sequence comes from Vinca minor, assembly GCA_026122235.1. NCBI lineage: Eukaryota > Viridiplantae > Streptophyta > Magnoliopsida > Gentianales > Apocynaceae > Vinca > Vinca minor. Next base: position 10,360,912 of record JAOCZM010000011.1, on the reverse strand, counting down.
AAACCTTTCGAAAAACAAGGATTGATTGATTGCAAAATCAGTAACAATGCCCCTTGTTCTTCTATCAGTGTACAAATCTTGGTCCGACATAAATAGTCCTTGTCGATTCATTAAATCAACATAGTACCTATTGTCGAAAATATCAGGCGACCGAATGTCCAAAACCGTTGTATTTATAGCGCTCTAGTGCGGGACAAGTATTTCTGAGATTGTTTGCAAAGGTTTTGTCCATTTCTGGATCTTGAATTGGATATAGTCTTTCTTCGAAAGACGAGCAGTTTCCGACGCCGATCGTGTGGCCGCCGGAGAGAGCCACGACATCGGTGGCGTCGAAATTCTTGGTTGCAAGAGAAGCTAGGATGACACTTGCGTTACTACTTGGTGGTGGAAGGTTTTCTAGTGTTTCATTTCTTGTTGCAAAGTTAAGTCCATCTCTTCTTCCCAGTGGTACAGAATAATTAGGTCCTCCCGACTACATTAGAAATGTAATTAAAATTGTTATAACACATATAATAATAATGAAATTGTCGCATAAATTAAGAAAAAAACGCGGTATAACGTAAAAAAAAATGAAATCATAAAATATAAATGAGATAAATAATCTTAAAATTGGTGGATCTCCAAATTATGTAGGTCAAGTACGTTGAATACCAATATAGTTTTGGTACTTCACTATCCTAATGTCAAAGATATTATTACCTGTCAACTAATACTAGGGATTAAGTCATAACTTTTAGGTTGTGGGTAAAGAACTTCAACAGTATGCTGAATTATATATAAAAACTGCAAAAAAATATTGGGGACGAATCTAATCAAATATTTCGAAGTGTATATAAAATTTATTATATCTAATAAAAAATTTAAATATTTTGAGAGCAACTACTCCCACCCCTATCTTCGTCCTTGACTAATACAATCATTTAGTAAAACTTTTACATTTTTCATAACAGGTCATGTGATTAAATTATACTGCTAACGTAAAGCTTGTGTTAATAAATGACTGTAAAAGTACTTATAAGTAAGTCTATAGTGTTGATCAGAACCGAACACATTTAAATTTTTGTCAAAAAAAGAGCGAAGGAAAAAGATATTTCCCGTCTTTTAATGTTCCGGCACATAGGCTTGAAATTTCGTAAAGTATGGTTGGCTGACACCTTTGTGGCCTACATAGTCTTCTTGATATTTAAAATTGGACAACCACAAGCTAGGTATTATCATTATCATTATCATTAAAACAACCACAAGATATATATGATCTGATTAGATTGAGTTTCAATTTGAAATTTCTGATATTAATATTAGACTATTCTTAAACTCAACAAATTTTTCATAAATTAATACTTCAAATTTCATATAAATACTCAATTTAAGGAGAATTTGAATTTGAATTTCTTTTTTAAATTCAAAAGAGACTCAATTTAAATATCGTCTTCCTATTCATTAATGTATTGGCTAGTGGGCAGGGCCGGGTCACAAATTGACCTCATATTGGATAATAAATTAGGGTACAAGGACACTTCTACTTTTAATACCACGGAGTTTAAATTACTTTTGATGCAATCAATAATTGGTCATGCTCAACATGTGTATGATGGGAATTGGGTAGCCCAAGTGGTAAGGCTACCCGAATACGGGGCAGAGATTCCGTGTTCGATTCCTATATCTCTCTATAATGAGGCAAATAATTCTCCTTTTTATGAGACTTATCTTCCCTCCCTAGGCATGGGACATGCTTCAATCTTCCCTATCTAGAGTACTCTCCGCTCTTCCCCTTCGGACGCTCAAAAAAAAAAAAAAAAAACATATGTGTATGCATTGCATGCTGTTAATAAAACATTAAAAAATAAGAGACACTAAACAGTTCAAATTCCGTAAGAAAAATAAAATAAGGCAATACGATTTTTGCGGAATACGATTTTTTGCGGACATATACTCATTCCGTCCTAAATTAACGGTTCACAATTCTTTTTTATTTGTCTCAAATAAAATATTCAATTTCTAAATCAAGTATGTATTACTGATAATATTTCCAATTTTACCTTTCTTCTAACTCCTCGTTGAATACTCTTAATTAATTAAAATTATCATTATCCAACTAATTTATGTGAGATGAAGGAGAAAGAAAGACATAAATCTTAAATGAGATTAATAAAATTAATAAATGATATTTTAGAATGTTTCTTATATTTTATCATTAAAATCATCAAACATTTAATATCAGTGCATTTTTTCAAAGTGAATTTTTTTAACGATCAAACTATTATCACGAGAAACATTTGATTTCTTACTATTGTACAAGTTAGTTGAGTTATTAATGAATGAAGCCAGTGCCCTTCCTATCCAAACACATTTAAGATTGCCTACTCTTCCCAAGAAAATCCAAATCATGAATGAATCCTTTACCATCTTTTTTTTTGAAGCCACTAATGGGCGAATTATAGCGAATAGTACCCTAGATCGGTCTATTGTAGCATTCCTTATGCCTGAGGAGAGTATTGCCTCAACAGAGAAGGAGAAATATTATTGCCCCATTTTTGTGGGGAGAGGATGTCGAACTTGGGACCAAAGACTTGCCCACTTGGGCAAGCCTTTTGTTGACAATCCTTTACCATCTGATAAAGACAATTCTTTCAATCTATTGAAGTCCGGACTCCTTTTTTTCTTTAAAATAAATTTAAATTACTACTGAAAATGTCTCACATTTAAAATTTAAGATATTTTTTTTAAATCGAAACACTGCACCAACTGCAATACCTTTCCTTAAATAAACTTTGAAATTTTTTTTTTTTTTTGAAGTTTGATTGGGCAGTTGTCCCATGTAGGGGAGAGAGATGCCTCACAGGAGGAGGATGATAGTCCTAAAAAAAGAGATTATAAAGTTTGCCTCACGAAGGAGGAGGGTATCGAACCTGCGACCTCACGGTCGTGAGCAGGTGTCCGTCTCACTGAGTTAGAACACCTTAGATAACTAAGTCTAAAAACAAGTAACATGAAAATGAATTTATATTATTAACCAAAAGAAAAAGAAAAAGAATTTATGTTTTACCAAGGTAACAGAGTCGCGAGCAGCGAGAGCAAGTATATCGGAACAAGAAACAGTTCTTCCACATCTTCTATGCACGCGCCTACGGAGGTCGTCGATGATCCTGAAAGCCTGCTGTCGGAGACTCAAGTTGGGTTGAGCCTGCTGCTCTCCCGGCCCGCTTGTTGATCCCACCAGCAGCACTGATCCATCACAACCCTTCATGTATAACAATATAACCATCCATCAAAACACTATATATGTACATAAACCTTTTTTGCTTTCTGTCTTTTGTCAATAAAATTTTATTTTCTCTCATTTTCGTCCCCTAAACCAATTTCGAATTAGTATTTCTATCAAATTAGTGCAAAATTGGCGTTTTTCTGATACTTTGATCACGTGTTCTACATATGTCGCTAGTTTTAAAGGTATTTATGTTAATTTAAAATACTAAGATTGACGATATGGACATAACACATTATCAAAAGTGGCAGAAAATCACTAGTTTTACGCTAACTAGACAAAATTAATAATTTACAAATAATTTAGTGACATAAATGCTAAAATAAAAATTTACAAACAAAAAGAGAAAATTGAAAATAATTTATGTATATATAGTACGTTTCTCTCTCTATATATATACTTAACTGTCAAACTATTATCATGAGAAATACTGTTTACGGTATGATGATAAGTTCTGAGTTTGATTTACATTGTGGGTATTGTGAAAATTAACTCATGAATCTCCATAACCCATGAACTTATCCGTGATTTGAAAATTCCTTAAGCACTCGATGTGAGATTTCGTATCTCAACTGATAATATATGAAAAGATAAATAAAATAAAGTGAGTGGGGTAACCTGGACGAAGCAATCATGGAAGTGAAGGCGAAGAAGTCCAGCAGCTTGGCCGATATCATTGTTGAAAAACTTGCTTAAGACGTTTTGTGATGATGGGTTCCAAGTCAGGGCAAATAGTACTGTAAAAGTTCCATGAAAGTCCACTCACTATAGGTGGACGTTGAGCTATTATGACATTAAAATGGGTAGATGATATCAAAAGAGATGAGATTATAAAAAGTAGAGAGGTTGAAGAAAGGGTATAATTATTCAGAGCCATGCTTTACTTGATCTATTTTCTCTTTTCAATGACCTATTTATAACCAGGATTTGTAGGGGGTCGTTTAAGGCAAAAAAAATCAATTATTAATATTCTGTCTCCCGTTCTCTATCCTCACGAATAGATGATTGTCACGTATTCACTTTTGTCTTTGGAATCCACTACTTCTTCTTGTAGGTTATAATTTTTTTAATTAAAAACTTAACATATGTCAATTTCTTATTAGTAGACAGAGAATGAAATCATCCAACTGGGGACAAAAAATTTCTACCAATCGTTTAGTAAATAATTCAGCAGTAGAGTATTTTTTTTTTTACTCATGAAAAATTAAAGGTTAAGAGGTGTATCTGAATTGAATTTTATTTGAGATTTTTGTCTTACAAGAACATAAAAATTGAAAGAAAAAGAATATAGAGCACAATTAAAAAGAGAGAGAGAAGGAAATTGCATACAAATTATAACTAAATGCACTTAAGTTTGAAGAGTATGAAAAGAATAATGTCTTTTAAGTAATATGGTACTCCCTCCATTCCCTATTAATTGTCGTTTAGGAGATATCTATGTATCCAAATTAATTGTCGTTTAAGGTTGTTTTATTAGTTGTCAATAATTTATTCCATTTATACCCTCAACATTTTCCTTTCTTTATGACAAAGAAGTGAGAGAGAGGAAGGGTGGGGGATAATATTAGAAGTTTAGGTGAAAATCACAACTTCCTTAATTTTCTCAAATTGTCTAAAGAGTCTTATATTTAGGAATGGAGGGAGTAACAATCTAGTATTCGACTCGTAATTTAGAAAATCAGTAATTGAATTTTGATAACGTAAAAGAAGCCGATATATAAAGAGCAAGGGACATCAGAGTCGTCTCAATTATTTTGTGGGCAATGTGCTAAATTTTAAAATAAGTATTTATATATTTGAAAAAATGAATTTTTATGCAAATATAACAAAAAAAATCATTACATTATATTACAATTGTTGTTATGAAAAAATGTACTCAAATTTTTTAAACATAATAATATAAATATAAATATTATCAAACTTTCTTTAATTGAAAATAACTACTCCCTCCATTCCCTATTAATTGTCGTTTAGGAGATATCTAGGTATCCAAATTAATTGTCGTTTAAGGTTGTTTTATTAGTTGTCAATAATTTATTCCAATTATACCCTCAACATTTTCCTTTCTTTATGACTAAAAGAGTGAGAGAGAGGGAGGGTGGGGGGATAATATTGAAAGTTTAGGTGAAAATGACAACTTCCTTAATTTTCTCAAATTGTCTAAAGAGTCTTATATTTAGGAATGGAGGGAGTATTATTCTAACGTTCTTTGAAGCAAAATCTTCATATTTGATTTTGAGCCAACGAGACATTAGTCTAGTGGTCAAGACTGAGATCTCATAATGTAGATGTAATGAGTTCGAATCTTCTCCACTTCTTGAATCTCCTATTTCTCACTTCTTGAATTTCTTATATAAAAAGGTCCCTCCCCTAATAATAAAAAAAAAAATTGAAAACAAAATCAACAATTTTGAGTCCTAATTTTTAAAGGGATAGTCTGAGATGGGACTAGAGACATGGTAGAGCGCTAGTCAACTTTAGCTAGTAAAGGGCACGTCGCTTCTACTCCAAAAAAATTTTTTTTTCTAGTCATGATTAAAAATACAAAAAGATTGTTTCGATATGGGACACGCTAAAAAGTCAAAAATCGTCTCTCTCCTCATTTTATAGTGATGTGACAAATTTGTACAATTTTTTCGACTTTTAACCGTATCCATATCGAAACAATCTTTTTTGTATTTTAACTGCGATCGTAGAAAAAAATTTTTGGAGGAGAAGCGACGCTGCTCTTTTACAGCTGAGTTGACTGCAGCCTCTACCAGCTACTTGCATCCATATCGAATTTTTCCTTTTTAAAGGCATGTATGATTGAGCATCTGGTTCTCCTAATAGCCGCCACTAAAGGACATGTATACCGACAAGAGTGACCAAGTTAAATGGTCCGAGATTCCGAGTTCAAAGTCTATTACGTGGTGGCCACGGTCCGTTTTCATCCTTTTCTTCTTGATAATGTTTTCTTGATAATGTTTCATTGTTTATGTAAGGGAGTGGTGGTAGGTAGGAGTATTTTATGTAATGTAATTTAAATTATAATTTGATTATAACATAAGTTAATTTTACTGGAAAATGAATTTGAACGATATATACTTTTATTCCATGGAGCTAGTGTGTTGGAGATATTATTCAGTAGAGTTTATCATTATAGTCTTTTTTGTAGTAATTTTGAAAAATAATAAGAAAAATTTAAATTTCTAAATTTATATACTTACTCCGTCTCAAATTATATGTTCATTTTATCTTTTATACGAGATTTAAAATTCTATCAAATTCTGTAATAGAATATGGTAAAATGTCAAATATGACTCTATTTAATTTGACTCATAATTTAATTCAATCTTCTTTTTTCTCGCTTTACTTCTCTCTCCAACATTTAATATAAGAGGTATAATCGGAAAAATTAATATTAATGATCCATTTATTTTAATAAATATAGATATTTAATTTAATACAAATTAAAAATAAAATGTGAATAATTAGTTTAGAACGAAGGTATATTCATCGAACTACGTAAACTCATATGTTATCTCTTTTAATTTTCTTCTGTTTTGTTGTAATTAGCAAACAATTACTGAAACAGTGCAGTGTTATTTTTTCTTTTTCTTTTTCTTGCTGAGTGTGCATTGCTACTGAGTTAATAGCTATTTATAGCACTAAACTATTTACGAATTTCTTTTTATGGTACTAAACTATTTTTTTAGCTAAATATGTCACTCAACTATTTACGTTTATCTAAATATGTCACTCAACTATTTATGTTTATCAAAAAATAAACAACCACCCATTTTTTGTGTTTTCCGGCCAGTGATGTTACGTGATATTTTTCTTTATACTGTAATAGTTTTTCAAGCTTCCTTGGTTGAAATTGGTTTTGGTAAATAATATTGTGATATTTTATTTAAGAGGAAATCTTATTATTAAAAAAAAAAATGAGTTTCTTTTCACGGAGGGCATAAGCTGCTTCCATCATTGAAGCATTATCGCAACAAAATATAAAAAATATATAAAAAAAACGTGTGGAAGAATATAACCCCACATGATTCTTTTCTGAAGAAAGTAAAACAAGATACCAACTCCATGGAAAATTCTCTAATCTGGCACAATTTAAAATTTTAGTCTAAAGTGTTGTAGTAACTGCACTATTAATTGGTATTAGAGACATTCGAATATCAATCAATTATTCACAAAGATTGTTCCAGCATTGAGGGTAGTTTGCACTGTTCCGATGACGGAGTGTTCGTATTTCTGAAATCTGGAATATTAGTCTACAAAGGACAGATTCTCCCATGGACTAAGTATTCTAACCTCTTCCAATTCCCCGAGTTATGTCAGTCCAGTCTTCTGAAGTCAGTCTACACGCACAATTTTTCAATGCCTGCTGCATGTCGCTTGTCTGTTGGCTGCTTGTATTATATTGAGAAGACTTGCTCCTCCCACTATTAAAAAATATATATCTTGAAAAGACCTTTTTGTACAAATTTTGTCTTTGATGATTTGAATCATTTGTGAAAAAAAATTTGAATATTTGTGAAAAAATTAAAAATTTGGAATTAAAAATTTTGTACTCATCCAGATATACATTAAATATCTTCCTAATTTGAATATTTTGGCAAGAAAATATTATTTATTATTTATAAGTAGATTCGGATTATGTCAAGTTACATTTTTAGGTCAACGAACCCCTAATATATACATAATCTTTAGTTAATTGACCTTTGATCTTTATTCACTTTTCCGACTAAGGTAGGATGGGAATTATTTATTCAACACTCAAACTCCAACTCTAATGACCCTTGAAACTTTGGTCGATGATTAGCTCAAACTAAGCTTTCCACTTTGCTTAAGGCTAAGGAAGCTCAAGCGTATCCGTTAGTATACATTTTATGTTTCGACTCAATTGCTATATCAAATTGATCCGCCAACGAAGTTTACACCCATTCGCATTTTGGAGGGAACTTCCAGAAGGAATCGATAAAATGGTTTGTTTAGGAATTGATCTTGATTGGAAATTGATCTATCGTTGTCATGCCCAGTTCCACGAATCTTGCGCAAATGCAAAAAATCTTCTACTCTTATTCGATGTCTCATACTAATACGAAATTAACAAATATTATTTTTTTAATTAAAAAAATTTGTAACTTAAAAAAAATAGTGAAACTCTAAAAAAAAAAAAAAAATTAACACGTAACAATTATATATTTGTGAAAATAGAAAACGGGATACAAAATCGATTATTCGTTCGATTGAGCATGTCGTTCTCCTAATAGCCGCCACTAAAGTATGTTTTTTTATCAGTCTTTAATATAATATCTTTTTTCTACCAAAAAAAAGAAAAGAAAAGAAAAGAAACCACGTGGTGGCCACGTCCCTATTTCAATTTTTTTTTCCTTGATAGTCTGCTCTAACATGTGTTTCATTGTTTATGTAAGGGAGTGGTGGTAGGCATTGGCGGAGCCACAGTGGGGCCTGCCCCACCAGTTTTTTTTTTTTTTTTTTGTTTTTTTTGTTTTTGTAACACCTCGTCTCGTGAACATTGTTTATTGTACTCATTTTGAATCACTTTACGATTTAAAATTAAATTATTTAGTTTGTGAATTATATGAATGACATCACTTATATTTTAACAATTTTGATTAAAATGGTAACAAACTTAAGTGTGTAAGAGACTAAAAAATCCATAAACGCCTCTCATGAAACTATAAAAAAGTTCACAATAAAAAGTCCACAATATGAAGCTGCAGGACTTTGGAGGCTTTAGGAAGACTGATCAGTAGAGTGAAAAGTGCGAACAAAATGCGAATAACTCTAGTCTATAAGATTTCATAATAAAAAAAAATTAGCTCCGCCAATATTTATACGCTTTTATGAATTTATTTTCATCAACGTTAATTGCGCTTCCCAAAGAAAATTCTGCATCCGCCACTCGCAGTAGGTGAGTATTCTTGATGTGTTTTGAATTTATGTAATCTAATCTAAATTATAATCTGATTATAACATAAGATAATTTTACTGGAAAAGGAATTTGAACCGATATATATTTTTATTTCATGGAGCTAGTGTGTTGGAGATATTATTCAATAGAGTTTATCATTATATTCTTTTTTTGTAGTAATTTTGAAAAAATATTAAGAAAAAACGAAATTTCTCAATTTATATACTTCCTTTCTCCCAAACTATCTATTTACTTTGTCTTTTGCATTATAATTAAGATTTCATCGAATTCTATATATTAATATGGTAAAATGACAAACATGAGCCCTATTTAATTTTACTCACAATTTAATCCAATATTTTTTCTCTCTCTCCAACAATCAATGTAAAGGATATGATTAGAACAAATTAAAAATGAAATATGGACATTTAATTTGAAACGGAGGGAGTATTAGATAAGTTACATTGATCTAACTACCTAAACTAACTTGTTATCTCTTTTAATTTTTTTCTATTTTGTTAAAATTAGCAATTTGATACCCGGAACTTTTGAACTTACGTGTATAACATGTCTAATTGATTTTATTTGTTAGATGTCTTTTGCATATTATTTGTTGTACATTTTAAGTTGAGGGTTCCTTTGTTGTAGTTGAAAATTAGAGGACTTAAATAATTGAATTAGAAACATTAGTGATTGTTTTATCACCTTTTGAATAGTTGTCATTTGGGGTGGTTATGGCTGGAAAAGAAGAGAGGTTGAGAGGGAAAAAAAAGTTAGGAAGAGAAGAGAGAAAGAAAATATGGCAAATTATATAGTATGTGAGAGATTGAACATTTGGAGAGGTAAATGGTGTTATATTTCAGAGTTCTTTAGTGCGTTTCGAACGTATTCAAAGGGGTTAAGAGTGGGAAGTGACGAAACTGCGTTTCGAGTTTCCAGCGGACGAAAAATTGTGTTTGAAGTTGCTGCGTTTTTCTGAATTTCTGTGCTTTGATTTGCTTGATTGTAATTTCAAGTAAGGATCTTCACCCTTGTATTTTCTGTCTAAAAACTCATTAAATGTGGTTTTTAAACTTCTGAAAAACTTGTGTTAGAAGGATTTAAAGTATGATTTATTGCATAGGATGAAATGTCAAATATTCATACTTGTATGTTAAAGCATTGAATATAATTGCGTATGTTGTTGTTGCATGCTATCATGTTCATATTTTGTTGATTTTACTGCTTTGGGAAGTCGTATATACTATGTGCTATTTAGAGTCGTCACTGGATTTGAACTCTTGTCTAGAATCGATCTCATTGCATGATTCATTATCTTGCATATGTGTGAGTGTGTGTTGTCATTGAACCCCGGGAGTTCACGACCCTCTGTCTCTATTCTCTAAGCTCGTTCTTAACCGGGAGAAATGTTAGGGACTATAACGGTCTTTGTGGAGTACACGGTGGTGGACAATGACACAATACAAATGAATCCTTAAATTGAGAGCCCTTCGTTCAGGGGGAAACTGAACCCATGTTCTGCATTCTCTGATGTCTTTCCCTTCTTAGCTATAAGTCGGGGGTCGTTGTAGTAATTGCTTTAGGATTGTGAAGAGACAATTGAGCTCGGTAGTGTGATTTGTTGAGTCATAGTATTAATCGTATTCGAAGAGTCTAATGTTGTGTATGTCCATATGTTGGGATGAGCAACACATGGTGCTTGTGTCACATTCCCGACGTATAGATGTTGGATTTTGACGAGTACAGTTTATAGGCTACTTGTTCATGTTTTGGTATCGTTGTTATATGTGCATTGGTGTCTAAAAAGATGTCATTTGGGGTTGGGGATATTTTAGTGCAGAAATATATAGATTTTACATGTGTTTTTGTGCTGAAAAATCACTTTTCTAGAGGCCGCGGACGAATGGTTCGTCTTACCATTCGTCATCAGCATCGTCCGAAAAACTACTATGGCTTTTTGCCTAACCGCAGACGAATGTGCGGACGAATGGTTCATCCTAGGGTTCCTGTTTTAGCTAGTTTTGATTTATGTTCTGTTTCTTTTCAAGTCAATTCTCTTATAAGTTCTTTAAAGTATTTTGCAAGTGTTTGCAAGTGTTTTAAAAGTGGTTCTAAGTCAAGTAAAGTTGTGTTATGTTTTCAATAGTTTTAGGAAAGTTGGGAAACGGTTTTGTGTTCTATTTGATATTTCATTCCAAGGGTGTTGATGTTACTGGGTTTCATAAATGCCTTTACTTTTCTTATTTGCAGATTATGAGATATATGATGATGTTTATGGCGCTGCTTGGGATGGCGACCATGAGGAGTGATCATAATATGGGGTTTTGCATTAGACTGACACTGATTTAGCAGAAAGGACAAAACATAGTAGCCCAGAGAACTATACGTTCTACCTCCGTTGCGGTGAGGCGAACATCACACTAGAGGACGTAAGATGTCTTCTAGGACTACCTACCAGGGGCCAGGTAGTCTCGTGGGGTGACAGCTACAATTTCACCAATGGTCAATGGGTTAATCGCGTCTACGAGCTTTTAAGATTTCGACCCAGTGAGGCTGTAATCAGGGGAAACACTTTGCAGCTGGTAGAGGTTTATGCCCACATTAGTGAGCCCTTAGGACATGATGTTACCGACCGTGAGGTACAGCAAAGGGCTAGAGCTTTTATCTTCATCTTGATTGGTAGTTTCTTTTTCCCAGATAAGTCGGGGGCCCGGGCCAACATGCGTTATCTTCTAACCCTCAGTGGTCCCCTTGAGCTTGACACGGCTTCTTGGGCCAACGGTTTACTCGCACATTTGTACCGCCAGATGTGCATCTCGTGCATGGCTGATTCCAATGACATTACTAGGTGTTGCTTGCTCATTCAGGTTTGTCCAATTTATATAAATTTAAATGTGATTTTGTGATTTAAATATTTAATAATCGATTTTGTTTGTTTTGACCAGTTGTGGGCGTGGGAGCGTATTTCATTTCTCCGTCCGGCAAACCGAGGCATCATTCCAGATGAGATCCCCGCCGACGGTAGACATCATGGGCTAGGTGGAATGTCCCCCGGAGTTTCCGCAACGCCCCTAAATCGCAGCTGTTGGTGTTTCGCAAACAGCTTGATTTGATGACGAAGACACCGGGGGTGAGTTAATTTCGATGTTCTTGTATTTTTTTATTATTAACTAAATTGTTTTACATTAACAATTATCTATTTTGGCAGTTCATGTGGAGGTCTTACCCTGATTCGGTATATGCAGAGATGGTGGCTCGGGAAGTTGACTTCTTTAAGACGTGTCGAGCCCGTACGCCACTCATCTGCTTCGAGATGGTTGAGTACCACCTGCCCGAGAGGGTCATGCGTCAATTTGGTTTCCACCAGGTGGTACCAATCTCGACAGGGACAGAGGGCTTTGTCGAGGGTCTAGACCTCCACACGGTGAAGGCGATATCGACAAAGAATTGGCAGACTGAGCACATTGCATACATTAAAATGTGGGATTTACACGCCGATGCACTGGAGGCCGCTGATCCCGCCCTCGGTAATGTTATTGCACCAACCCGGGAGTACATGGATTGGTACAATCGCATTACGGTTCACCGTATGACGAACCCCCAAAATCGAGATCAAAGGCCACTCCCGATTGGTATTCATCGCACCGCTACTACAGAGGACATTTTGCTAAGTTTTATTCGTATATTTTTCATTGTTAATATTGTTTTCCTGAATATATTAATTTTAATATTATGTTACAGGAGGAGTCGCACAGGGTGATGCTGGAAGAGTTTGAAAAGCCTGCCACTCGAACTAATACGCAGTACAAGGCACTCATCACCTGGGCAGCCAAAACAATTAAGGATGCCTTCGCAGCGGCAGGGAAGTCGGTGACATGCCGATCGCGGGCTGCCGATGTTGTGGAAGCTGTCGTTCTGCAATCTTCCACACAGTCGAGGGAGCATGTTCCGGATAGGGCTGCGATTGGGAGGAGGGTACTCGTCGGAATCGCTAGGCAACTCAAGAGAATCTTGTTGCGCGGCGCCTGAGGCAGCGTGGCGATGAGGCAGGACCGTCCCAAACGCAGCAGCAGCTGACTCAATCTCCTACTCAGTTCGAGACTCGGGGTGATGTACTCCCGAATATGAATACCTATTGAAGGGATTCATGGGCGAAACTCGTTCCAAACACCCATGGATCCTCCCCTCGAAGGATCCGCTCATATGAAACGAATCGAAAATAGCGGTAAAAACTTACATTTTACTGATTCAAGAAGTCGCTTCTTGAATGGAGGATGGCGTTTCTTGGATGCTAATCTGCCACCAATTGATCTCCCTGCGGAAAGTCCCTCTACCCAGTATCCACGCTGACGTAAACGGGCAAAGCGATTGCTAGCTCTTCGTCTTTTTCCCGATTTTCGGGAATTAGAGAGAAAGGGAGAGGCAGGAGAGAAAACGGTTTTCTAACTCCTATGTAATTTCGGCTGAAAAGTGTTAGTTCTCTAGTGGTTTCGGCCAAGAGATCATTATATAGGTGTGAGAGTTTGTTCCCATAACCAACTCTCACATCCCCAACTCCTTTCGGCAGTGGGAGTCTCTAACTCCCACGTTCCCTAGAATTACTGGGTAGTGGGAGTCCCTTATCTGATAATAACTCCCACGTAATTCCAGCTATAGGTAAAATACCGAAATTGCCCCCTATCTCTAATTCGAATAATAAACACTTTATTATTTTCGGAAAGACAAATGTCGGATACAATGAACCTAGACACATTCTAGATTCATCAATCTGACATAAAGCTCGTTAGCTCGTCTATGCGTGTGACCCTCGTAGGTTCATCTCACAATGGCAATGAAAACACACTTAGTAGTAGTGTGAGTCCATAAATCACAAGCGGTCCCTAGCAGGGGACATCGTGACTACCCAAAGTGAATGAATATACAACTGAACCCTAATATCAATCCACTATTTAATCCCTTTGTCTCGCGATATCCTAATTAAGCATAAGGCATGGTGGTCGCCACCCTTATTAAGCTTAATTATATTTATGCTCGATCTCCGGGTAGATCTGCTTTCGACAAATAGCATTTGATAACCACTTTATCAAACACATTTGAGCACGACCATGCATTTAAACAAAGTTTCTTTCCCTATCGAGGGGCTCATGGATATCTCTCTAATAATAGAGAGGACAAATTCCTTACAATGTCTCTCACATTCAAGCTATGATAGGACACTACATCCGATCATCAGTCGTATTGATTACTCGCTACAAGTAACGTCCGATCGAGTCAAAACGTGGCTCCATTCATACTAGAATCAATGAAGACATAAGGTCTAAGGATTCTAAAATAGTATTGAGTAAGTAATACTTATGACTTAAGACCACGAGGTATTACTTCTCCGACTGGATCACGTCCCAATACAATGTATCCCTATATATTGCATCTATGATGTGATTTGTATCCATTACACATGATCGAGAAAAACAAGATCATCAATCAACAATCATACTAGTTTTATTTCATAGTAATTAAGCATTACATAAAACTAGGGACTTCTAGAATAGTAATTACATAAGCTAATGAGTTTTACTATCAAATCACACATTTGATAATCAAAAGCAAAATTAACTATTCAATTACTTGCTCAAAAAGATAACAAAACGCACAACATGTGCTAATGGTCCTAGGGCACTACTAACACCTATTTCCAAGCATCGGCACTTATTCTCCGGGTATTCAAACGGGGGGCCATCCTGGTGCGGGGACTTCTTCATCGGGACAGCCGGAAGTCTATTTTGGTGCCACGCCCTCGTATAGCCTCGGCCTGGACCAGACACAGACGCTGCAGCAGACTCCACGGCTCTAGCCAGATTCCTCTGAGGAGGCGATATGTATCGACACCGAAGGTGTAGGATTCTTTGAAACGGAGCATGGTATGCTGTGCGAACCAGAGACGGCAACACATACTATCTCCAGACTAACCCGAGAAGGACCCATAGATATACCCCATCGGGACCGTAGATAGGATTTACTTTGTATTTCATACATTTGTTTTATTCTTGTTACAAACAAATTGTTTTATTTATGACATACACGATTCTTTTTTTTTCTTCGCTGTTCTTATTTTATTAATGAAGTCGGTTTCGCCAAAGTAATTTTATTACACGCAATTTGGTAAATATTCTGCTTAAGTGAATTATTTTGTTGTAAAAAGACCCAAGTGTCTCAGAAAAACGGAATTGTCACTTGGCATTTTCTGCCCGAAATGGAAAAATCCTTCAATTTTTGGACAAATTTTCTACCAGTTGGGGATGGAAGTCCCACTTCGAGTTCTGCCACGTCAGCCAGGACGGAAGTCCCACTTCTGTCTTGGCCCCCACATCCGTCCAGGACAAAAATATTGTCCCATTTTTTTTTGGCTGCCATGTTTTGTCCTTTCTTGTAAATCAGTGTCAGTCTAATGCAAACCCCCATAATATGAACCTATGTAATTGTTAAAAAAATTATTTCCTTTGAACTTGTTGAACTTTGAGTTTGTAATGAAACGTAGTAATAACTAGTTAGACTTATGAACTACCTTAATAATGATGTAGACTTTGATTTCCTTTAATAGTATGATATAATGTAACTTATAATTTATGCTATGGATTTTGTGCCTCATTGGCAAATGAGGTATTGTTATATCATCACCCGGAAACGGGGTATGACAAAGCAACCAATTACTAAAATAGTGCACTGTTACATTTTTGTTCTTGCTAATGTGCATTGCTACTTTAATTTGAAAGCTTAAAAAATCCAAGGTCTTTATAGTAGTTTTTCAAACTTCCTTGGTTGAAACTGGTTTTTGGTAAATAATATTGTGATATTTTATTTGAGACGAAAGCTTATTATTAAAAAAAAATGAGTTTCTTTTCATGGAGGATATAAGCTGCCTCCATCATTGAATCATTATCGCAACAAAACAAAAAAACAAAAAAACAAAAAAAGCAATTTGCACTGAATGGCCACCGACATTTTTCGAATTTCTTTTTCTAACCAAATACATTTATTTTAGTGGTTTATAGTCATAAAAAATTTACGACTTGCAGATTTTAGCACCGGTGACAAATTTCGGCCAAATTTGAGAGTGGAGACAGTGGTATCGAAGACCTTGCAGGATTGGTTTCCGACGGTGTTATTGGGGATTTCGATGTCCATCGCCTTCAGCTTAGTAGTTTGTGAAGTAATGATTGGTGGAGATGTGTAGTAACGATGGGTGGTGGTGGTTGGAGATGGGTGGTGGTGGATTGACGGATTTAACAGAGAGGGGAGCGGGTCGGAGTCCGGGTCATATTGAGTGGGTCGGTTTGAATTTGTTTGGTTTAAATACAAAGGATATATTAGTAAAGAAATTGGCCAGAATTTGTCAATGAAGCTAAAACCTGTGGGTCGTAAATTGTTAATGGCTATAAATCACTAAAATTAATGTATTTCGTTAAAAATAAAAATTCAAAAAATATTGGTGGTCATTTAGTGCAAATTGCTCATAAAAAAACAAAAAAATAAAAATAAAAAGGGAGGAAGAATATAACCCTCATGTAATACTTCGAGATGGGACTTCAGCTTACCATTTTGGTCATCGACCACTTTGGTCCCACATTCACTACATCACGCTTTCGATTAAAATAATAAAAATAGGTGGGGCTTTATGAGAATTTTTTTTTTCAATCAAAAGAGGTGATGTGGTTAATTCTGGACCAAATGGTCTATGACCAAGTGGTAGGCCAGGTCTATATCAGAATTTTCCTAACCCCGCGTGATTCTTTTCGGAAGAAAGTTAAACAAGATACCAACTCCATGGAAAATTCTGTAATCTGGCACAAGCTGTAAATTTAAAATTTTAGTCTCAAGTGTTGTAGCAATTGTATTATTAGTTGGGAGCGAATCACGGTTTAAGTGGTAAGACGCTTCACTTCAACCCAGTGACGGAGGTAGGAATTTGTCATAGGGGAACGGATTTCTTACTGATTTTTTTTTGGGGGGCAAAATACAACATTTATAAGAAAATATCACAAAATAATTTTTTTATATAGAAAATTAGTCGTTTCTTAAAATTTGGGGGTGGGGGGGAGGGGAGAGACGGGAGGGGGCTCCGCCACTGCTTTAACCGGTAGGTCAGAAGTTTGAATCATACTTGGATGAAATGTGGGGAACTACTATTTAACTTTCTTTTTACAAAAAATTTGTACTATTAGTTGGCACTAGAGACCTCCAAATATAAATTAACTATATATTGAGAAGACTTACCCCTTCCTCGATAATAAAAAAAAAAAAAACTATATCTTTTTTTTTAAACTCGTAAGGGTGCTTGTATTAAGATAAAAAGACGATCATTAGAGATCGCAGACATAATATGAGAAAGAAAAGAACTATCCCAAGTCATGGTAGAGAAGCATGACTAATGCTAGCTAAACAGTGAGCAACCTGATTGCCCGATCACTTAACAAATGAGAGATTACAAGAATCGAACGTATATAACGATGTCTTGACAAAATCATATAAGGACCCTAATAGAGAAAAGTCTTGTTCCGGACAGCGGAGGTGATTAAACACCTCCAGACAATCGCCTTCTAAATAGAAAGAAGACAATCCCAGAAGGTTTTTCGTCTTTAGTCCTTCCACGACAGCAAGGAGTTCACCATGGACAGCTGATGTACAAGAGTGCAGTCTTCCGCAACTGGCCAACAATGGCATACCAAGATGATCCCGGACTATACAACCATAAGCGGCTGCACCATTTCTCCAAGAAGCATCCACATTAACCTTGCACATACCAAGAGGTGGCGCAGACGACCATTTTTCCGTAAACCGGATCACCAGTGAAGAAACATTACAATTCGCCAAAGTTGATTGCATCTCTAACTTCGCTGCACAAGCCTCCCGGAAAACAGAGGGCGGATATGAACGGCTCCCTCCAAACACAAACTTGCATTTGTCCTTCCAAATCAGCCAGGCTATATGTGCACCGAAGCGTGCACTGAGAGAAAGAACAGAACCTCCTTGATTGAAGTGATGCCTGATGATGAGATTCGCGGCCATAAATCCCAACAAGACCAAACGAGCAAAGCAGCTTCACATGTCAGCAAACAATGGTCACTCGACTCCACTGCGGCAGTGCAAGAAGCACAATGCGGTGGAAATGGTGTTCTTCTCGCAAGATTTCTTTCGGTAGGCAAGCTGTTTAGAGATGTTCTCCACAAAAAAAAACCTTTATTGGAGGAAGTGTTAAGTCCCATAACCACCTCCAAAACTGAGATTCCAAAGACGAAGACGAAGATTCCGTTGTTTATTCGGTACGAGCTTGCGATTGCATATAAATATGATACCCCGATCTTACCGAATAAACGCCATTTTTGGAGTAATGCCAAATGTATCTATCCATAACATTCTGATCACCTAAAGGGATTGCCGAAATTGCTTCCACTTCATATTGCTAGAAAATAGAGTTTAAAATCTCCGCATTCCATTGCATGGAGTTACCCAGAAGAAGCTCGCTGACCCTTGTCGGGGCCAATGACCCGTTCACCCCTCTCGGACCTGCCACACGAAAAGAACCCGGCATGGGTAGCCATGGATCATCCCAGATACGCACATTCTGCCCATTGCCAATGCGCCAACGAAGTCTGAGCTCAAGGACCTTTCGACCTTTACAAAGACTGCTTCATACACAAGAGGCCACACCTCGAATCGAGAAAGCTAGTTCGCGGATAATACTTCGCCTTCAAGTTGAGAGTCCGGATTTTGAACAATACGCCACCCTTGCTTTGCCAATAACGCAAGATTGAAACCTTCCATATCCCGAAGGCCTAAACCACCCTTCGCCTTAGGTAAACAAAGTTGCTTCCATGAAATCCAGTGTACCCCATCATTACCGCTTGTTTTCCTCCAAAAAAAACCGACGGATCATAATCATGATCTCTTTTAAAATCGTGCGCGTTAAATATAAAGTTTGCATAACAAATTATAGGATCGCCTGAATCACATATTTGATAAGAATTTCCTTACCCGCGGGAGATAAATATTTTTCTTTCCATCCCTGCAATTTTTTCCAAATGCGATCTTTAATATACGAGAAAACCTCTGATGGGAACCTTCGTCAACGATGCAAACGAGACCCTCTTCGATTCGGCAACAACTCCAGAAATTCGCCCAAGTATAGGTTTGGATGGGGACCTTCGACCTCTAATCAACCAATAGGAAGGATCCTACTTCGTAACTAGCAACCTAGGTATAATCGACTTATGATGGGTGGAAACCTCGACCTCTAATCAACATGTGATTAGCAACCTCGGTATAAGGAAGACGCCACAAACGAAGGTGAATAATTCGTTTGATAAGTCAAATAGAACGCCACAAGGAAATCCTTGATAAGTTCGAATAAGTCCTTTCAAGAACTCAAGATGAATGCAAAGCTCACGTTTTATATAAATGAATTGGTCCATAACAAAGGATGCCGGATGCTCCTTTTATAGGGAGATTTCGGCCTAAGTTTCCTAGTCCTAGTAGAATTGAAATACGACATAGTTTAAAGTTCAAGATACGGTATAATCCTCGCTTGAATCGAAATACGACATAGTTTTCGAGTCCAAGTCAAAGTCTAATCCTACTTGACTCGAAATACAAAATAATAAAACTACTAAATAACTACTTTATTAAAATGCCTAAAATAAAGCAACTAAACATAATGCGGGAAATAATGGTCTAGATCGTGGTTGGACGCTTTAGACCACGCTTTTAACCCACGTTCTCCATTTCGCCAAGTCGGTCCACGCTTTGTGTCCACTTTGATGAGTGTAACCAGCTTTCGACTCACTCTCTTTAAGGAACACGTGCTTTTCTTGTTCTTGGACTCTTTGGACAAAACTATTAAGTTCTTCCCGAATCGCTTTTGTTTGGGCCCTCGTCGCCGGTCCAACTGGTACTTGGGCCGTAGCTTTGATGTTTACATCATTCCCCCCATCTTGAGAAGGATTTGCCCTCAAATCATCACCTACATCAAAAGAACTCAAGTCAGTAACATTAAAAGTAGCACTAACATTATACTCACCTGGCAACTCAAGTCGGTAAGCATTGTTATTGATTCGCTTTCTAGCACTTGAAAAGGTCCATCTCCTCGAGGTAGTAACTTGGAACGTCTTTGCGCTGGAAATCTTTCTTTGCGCATGTGTAACCATACCCAATCACCGGGTTCAAAAATCTGCTCGCGACGTCCCTTGTTAGCGTGTTTGAGATATTGCTCAGTCTTTTTCTCGATGTTGATTCGTGCCTTCTCATGAAGTTGCTGAACTAATTCAGCCTTCCTTTTGCCATCTAAGTTAACATGCTCAGAAACAGGTAAAGGTGACAAATCCAAAGGAGTTAAAGGATTAAAACCATAAACAATTTCAAATGGCGAAAAACTTAGTCGCAGTAATGAATAGAACGATTATAAGCAAACTCAACATGTGGTAAACACTCCTCCCAAATCTTAATATTCTTACTAATGACAGCCCTCAACAAGGTAGATAGGGTTCGATTAACCACTTCGGTTTGTCCATCAGTTTGAGGATGACAAGTAGTAGAAAACAACAATTTTGTGCCTAGTTTACCCCATAGTGTCTTCCAAAAATAGCTCAAGAACTTAACATCCCTATCTGACACGATTGTTCTCGGCATTCCATGCAATCTTACAATTTCCCTAAAGAACAAATCTGACACATTAGATGCATCATCAGTTTTATGACAAGGAATAAAATGAGCCATTTTAGAAAAACGATCAACCACAACAAAAATAGAATCACTTCCACGTTTACTCCTAGGTAAACCCAAAACAAAGTCCATAGAAATATCAATCCAAGGTGAACTAGGAATAGGTAATGGCGTGTAAAGGCCATGTGGTTGCACCCTAGATTTAGCTTCTCTACAAGTAATACATCTACCACAAATTCTCTCGACATCTCGTTTCACTTGTGGCCAATAGAAGTGTTCTTGCAGTATGGCTAAGGTTTTAGCAACCCCAAAATGTCCCATCAATCCTCCCCCATGGGACTCCCGCACAATTAAATCTCTCATGGAACAATTAGGCAGACACAATCGTTTTTCTCTAAACAAGAATCCCTCATGCCTATAATACTTTCCCTCAACATGTTTTTCACAAGCACCATAAACATCACTAAAATCTGGATCGTCATGATAAAGTTCTTTAATATGTTCAAAGCCAAGGAATTTAGCATCAAGTGTAGAGATTAAGGCATACCTGCGAGAAAGGGCATCAGCCACCACATTCTCCTTACCTTGTTTGTACCGGATGACATAAGGAAAAGTATCAATGAACTCAACCCATCGGGCATGTCTCTTGTTCAGCTTTTGTTGTCCTTTTAAATGCTTCAAGGACTCATGATCTGTTCGAATCACAAACTCTTTAGGCCATAAGTAGTGCTGCCATGTCTCTAAAGCTCGAACCAATGCGTATAGCTCTTTGTCATAAGTGGGGTAGTTAAGGGCAGCCCCACTCAGCTTCTCACTAAAATACGCAAGTGGTCTTCCTTCCTGCATAAGGACAACGCCAATTCCTACACCAGAAGCATCACATTCTATTTCGAACGCATTAGAAAAATTAGGTAAAGCAAGTAAAGGGGCATGAGTAAGCTTTATGTTTAAGAAGTCGAAATGCCTTCTCCTGTTCTTCACCCCATTTAAAGGCTACGCTTTTTCTTGATAACTTCACCAATGGTGCAAAGAATCGGTACTAAAAGCTTTCACGAATCTTCTGTAAAAGCTAGCAAGTCCATGAAAACTTCTAACTTTTCCAACGTTGGAGGGGGTTGGCCAATCCTATATGGCTTTGACATTTTCTTCATCAACCTCAATTCCTAAAGCACTCACAACAAAACCTAGGAAAACAAGCTTATCGGTGTCAAAAGTACACTTTTTCAAGTTAGCATATAACTTCTCTTTTCTAAGTACGTCTAAAACTGATCTCAAATGTAAGGCATGATCATCCAAGTTCTTGCTATAAATTAACATGTTATCAAAATAAACAACAACAAATTTCCCAATGAAAGCACGCAAAATATAGTTCATTAATCACATGAAAGTACTAGGTGCATTAGTTAATCCAAAAGGCATGAGTAACCATTCATACAATCTATATTTAGTTTTAAATGTCAGTTTTCCATTCATCTCCTCTTTCATTCGAATCGATGATATCCACTCTTAAGATCAATTTTTTGAAAACACACAAGAACCATGCAATTCATCTAGCATATCATCTAAACGAGGAATAGGGTGTCGATACTTTACCGTTATATTATTGATGGCTCGACAATCAACACACATTCTCCATGTTTCGTCTTTTTTGGGCACTAGAATGACTGGAACTGCGCAAGGACTCATGCTTTCTCTTACTTTCCCATTCTCCATTAGCTCCTCTACTTGCCTCTGAAGCTCTTTCGTCTCCGCCGGATTGCTCCTATAAGCCGGGTCGATTTGGAATCGAGCTACGGGAACGAAGTCAATTTGATGTTCAATTCCTCGAATAGGTGGTAAACCGGGTGGTACGCCATCGGGAATACATCTTCAAATTCCTGCAAAATAGAGACAACAATACTAGGCAAAGAATGGTTAAGTTGGTTAGTAGTAAGAAGAACCTCTTTGTACCAAAGTACAATTATAGGTTTCTTGAAAAACAATGCTCGCTTAACCTCACTTGCTTTTGCAAAGAAATTCTTTTTTCTCTCTATTTTTTCTTCTTTGGCCGAATATTTCTCTTTCTTTTTTCCTCACTTGTTTCGCCTTACTGCTTTTTTCTCACTCTTTTTCTTTTGCTCATTCTCACTCTCTTATGCACTCATTTTTTTTTTCTCTCCATCCTCGCTTGATCCTCAAATACTTGTTTGGGGTTTGGGAGTTAGTGGGGCTAGGGTGATTGTTCGTTGTTGGAATGTGAATGAGTACTTGTTGGTAAAACCATCATGTTGTACACGTCGATCAAATTGCCACGGCCTTCCCAAAAGAAGGTGACCAGCTTGCATGGGAACCACATCGCGTAAAACTTCATCCTCATATTTTCCAATCCGAAAGGGTACCATAACTTGCTTAGTAACCCTCAACTCTCCACTATCGTTTAACCATTGCAGTCTGTATGGGCGGGGATGTTTGATTGTGGGAAGTTCCAACTTTTCCACCATAGATTGACTAGCAACGTTAGTACAACTACCTCCATCAATAATAACGCTACATACCTTATCTTTCACATGACAACGAGTGTGAAAGATGTTTTCTCGCTGCACTACTTCTTCTTCTTCCTTAGCTTGCAAGTTCAAGACTCATCGAGTGACTAGTGCAAGCATCTCCCCATATTCGGCCTCAAACTCCTCTTCCTCCCCACACTCCTTTTCGCCATCTGGACTCTATCTCACCATTGTCTCGAACCACCATTACTCTCTTATTCGGGCACTCGGCTTGATATGTGTCCTCTCCTTGACATCTCGAAACATCTAATATCACTAGAACGAGATGTAGTAGGGATATTTTTACCTTGAATAGGTGTAGTTGAGTGGACTGGTTTCTGCTCGGCCTTTTCCTTGGAGGTGGACGAACTTTCCTCCTTTCTGGGGTAGTTAGTCCTCCAAGGTGTTGCATTTGAATTTTGTGGGGCTGGTCTTGACCTTGTGCCACCCCTCTTAAGTTGCCTTTCCACTTTGATTGCCATATGCACCAAGTCCTCCATCTCCACATAGTGTTGAAGCTCAATGGTGTTAGCAATCTCCCTATTCAGTCCATTTAAGAATCTGGCCATCGTCGCCTCTCGATCTTCCTCCACATTGGCTCTAATCATAGCCATCTCCATCTCCTTGTAGTACTCATCTACACTTCGATTCCCTTGGTAAAGTCCTTGTAACTTGAGATAGAGCTCGCGATAGTAATGAGATGGTACAAACCTCCGCCTCATTACTCTCTTCATTTCGTCCCAAGTCTCAATAGGACGATCTCCAATACGCCTCCTATTAGTGCACAACTGATCCCACCAAACAATAGCATAGTCAGAAAATTCAATGGTAGCAAGTTTTACCTTCTTTATGTTGGAATAATTGTGACAATCAAAAATCAACTCCATCCTCTTTTCCCACTCAAGGTAGGCTTCAGGATCACTCTTTCCTTGAAAAGCTGGAATTTTCATCTTAATGCTTCCCATGTTGTCATCTAGACGGTTTCTAGCTCCTCTATCCCTTCCATAGCCTCGATTGAGGTTTTCCTCAACATCATCTTCTTCGATCTCTCCTTCTCCCTCATAGTCTCTCCGGGGTACAAGATTTCTTCTAGGAGCGATTGGAGCAACTGGAGGTTGTCCACGTTGTGCTCTCTCTTCCATCCTATCCAACCGCTCATGTATTTGTTCAACCTCACCTTTCCACTCTCATCTCTCCTATAATTGCCTCGATTGCGAGATTGGGAAGGGCATTTGACGAACCTTCTGGTGTGTCTTGCGCCATTAGATAATCCTGCAAACAAAGGTTAGAGAAGATAACAAAATGCGTATAAAGACCTGACCACACTCCCTTACGTGTTTCACTCAAGTAATAATGATCACTCAATTTTCCCTCGTGTTTCACTCAATTAAATTCGGCTTTTACCCTCTAATGTGCTCACACTCTGCCTTTTTCCACTCGAATTCCTCTTCAAGTTCTTGTAAGACTAGTCCGATCGATCACCAATGGATTTCTTGTAGCAAATCAAAAGGATCAAGGTCCGAATATGGCGAAAACTCGAATCAAAATTTCTTTTCCTTTGATACTCGTGCGCTGGGTCTCGTGAGAAAGATCTCTTGATCGTGTAGCTCGAGAATTAACAAATAATAATAATTGAAAAAAATAATTCTCGCACATGCAAAGTGTTAAATACCCCGCATGTGCAACTTTCTGCCCTAGCTTTGTTGGGCTCTTTTCTTTTTCAACAACTGGGTTCATCAACAATTTCGAACTAAAGGAAAATAAATAAATAAAGGAATTTTCATCGAGAAGAACAAAAATTCTTAATGAATGCGAAACGAAATTAAAACAAGAAAGATAGTCCTAACCGGATGAAACTCCGCTCCGATACCAAATGATGGGAACCTTCGTCAACGATGCAAACGAGACCCTCTTCGATTCAGCAACAACTCCGAAATTCGCCCAAGTATAGGTTTGGATGGGGACCTTCGACCTCTAATCAACCAATAGGAAGGATCCTACTGTGAACTAGCAACCTAGGTATAATCGACTTATGATGGGTGGAAACCTCGACCTCTAATCAACATGTGATTAGCAACCCTCAGTATAAGGAAGACGCCACAAACGAAGGTGAATAATTCGTTTGATAAGTCAAATAGAACGCCACAAGGAAATCCTTGATAAGTTCGAATAAGTCCTTTCAAGAACTCAAGATGAATGCAAAGCTCACGTTTTATATAAATGAATTGGTCCATAACAAAGGATGCCGGATGCTCCTTTTATAGGGAGATTTCGGCCTAAGTTTCCTAGTCCTAGTAGAATTGAAATACGACATAGTTTAAAGTTCAAGATACTGTATAATCCCTCGCTTGAATCGAAATACGACATAGTTTTCGAGTCCAAGTCAAAGTCTAATCCTACTTGGACTGAAATACAAAATAATAAAACTACTAAATAACTACTTTATTAAAATGCCTAAAATAAAGCAACTAAACATAATGCGGGAAATAATGGTCTAGATCGTGGTTGGACGTTTAGACCACGCTTTTAACCCACGTTCTCCATTTCGCCAAGTCGGTCCCACGCTTTGTGTCCCACTTTGATGAGTGTAACCAGCTTCACTCACTCTCTTTAAGCGAACACGTGCTTTTTCGTTTTGACTCTTTGGACAAAACTATTAAGTTTCTTCCCTAATCGCTTTTGCTTTGAGCCCTCGTCGCTGGTCCAACTGGTACTTGGGCCGTAGCTTTGATGTTTACATCAACCTCCCTCTTATTTCGTCCTATTAGAAAGGGCAGCCCCAAATACTTTCCATGGCCACTCCCAAAAAAAACTATATCTTGAAAAGACTTTTCTATACAAATGTTGTCTTTGATGATTTCGTAAATGTGAATCATTTTTAAATTTGAAAATAAAATTTTTGTACTCATCCAAATATACATTAAATATCTTCCAAATTTGAATATTTTGACAAGAAAATATTATTTATTATTTATAAGTGGATTTCAGTAATGTCAAGTTACATTTTTAGGCCAACGAACCCCTAATATATACATAATCTTTAGTCAATCGACCTTTGATCTTATCCTCTTTTCCAAAGAAGGGGTAGGATGTGAATTATTTATTCAACTATGAAGACTACGACTTGTGACACAGATGGATTATCCTAATGAATGAAACTCGTAGAAATGAATGTCTTGGCAAATGAGATATTTTTTTCTTTTTGAACGTCCGAAGGCGGAGCCCCATGAACGTGGGAGATGGAACAGTTTCTGCACTTTGGGAGAAATAAACATTTCTGTGATCGTGAGAATAAAGTCTCACCGCAACGCCCTGACGGAGCAGATCGAACTTGTGACCTTTCGGGCCCCCAGTTCAAAGACTTACCCACTTGGGCAAGCCTCTTGTGATAGATATTTTTTTCTTTTGATAGAGATATTTAAACCGACTATTAAATGATATAGTATTATTTGAAAGAGGGATAGAAAATGAGTGAAGAGAAAAAAAAAAAAGAATTGGACCTATAATGGAGGGGTAAAAATTCTTTGTCCCCATTCCTATCGTCAATGACGTGAAACTGAAATTTTTCTTTTAAAAAGACAATTAACATCGATAAAATAAATTCATAAAAGATATAAATATTGAGCGAGCTAAACAATTTTTTTTTATGAAATCTTATAGTACTGTAGCTTATTCACATTTTGCTTTCACCCTTTTCACTCTACTGATCAGTGCTTCATAAACCTTCAAATCCTCTGGCTTCATATTGTGGACTTTTTATTGTGAACTTTTGTGAATTTTTTATTAGTAATTTTATTTTTTAATCTCTTACACACTTAAGTTTGTTACCAAATCAAGAGAACAATTGTTAAAATATAAGTGGTGTCATTCCTATAATTCACAAACTAAATAATTTAATTTTAAATCGTAAAGTGATTCAAAATGGGTACAATAAACAATGCTCACGAGCATTTGTGCTACATAAAAACAAAACTAAAACAAATTTTTGGGAAAAACTGGTGGGGCACATGCCCCACCAGACCCCACTGTGGCTCCGCCACTGCCTGTCGTCAACCAATCAAAATTTACTATATAAATATTTTTTCCAATTATTTATACACATAGTGAATTGTGATTGCTGATAACAGAGATGGAACAGGAGATTTTTTGCCATAATGGAGCTAGCTGTTAAATTGGGGCAGTTAGGAAGATATGTACAAGTGCAAAGTCCGTTCCTATACTACTTAGCAAAAAAAAAAAAAAAGTCCGTTCCTATACTTCCTGAGCAAATTTAGTGGAAAACGTGAATTTGACAACTGTGATTGTACTAACCACAATTTTAAAAAATCAGAATAAAATTTTGATTACGTATGTGTTTCACATTTTTTATTTTAAACGTAATTTTAAATTAAAAAAAAATGTTCAATATATCCCCAACATATATTCTCACCATCTAAATTTTCAGCGTTATATATATAATAATTAGAAAAATAGGCACTCAATTTAAAGCAAATGAATCCCTTCTCATATTATTTGTTCAATTATCTTTAATAAATTGTATGATGACAAATAATCTATATATATAGTTTTTTTTTTTGATCACATAACAAATATTTTCTCACCTATATTTTTTTTAAAAAAAATATAATAATTTAAAAAAAAATGCATTTAAACCAAAAGAAGTGTAAAATATTAGTATTGATATTTAATAAATTGAATTGGATCTGACATATGAATATGTTTTACAAAGAGCGTGTGATTTAAATAAAATACCAGGGTTATTTTAAAAAAATTAATGGTTAAATACCACGTTAAAGTCGCACATCCCAAATTTTTCCAATCGTGAAAAAGCACAATTTGAAAAGCTAAACGGTTCCTACAGCCAAACGCTAATGACACTTTGATTTCCAAACGGGGTTGAAAAACAACTTCCCTTGTACAAAAAAGACGATACCCACGCCTCTGCGCTCCACCACCCGATCCGACGGCGATTGCGAAGAATCGTAAATTAAGCGACCCAATGGGCTTTGATTGATGGGAGCGCTTGTCTTAACCCATCATAGTTGCTCACCCCCTACATTAGAGGGTGGAAAGAAAAACAACTTCCCAAACAACACTTAGTTCAATCGTTATTTTAGATTTGTCTGGTATGCAACCACTTGTGATTAATTGCTTAGCAATTATTCTTATTATATTAAAATGAATCTTACAAATTATTAATAATTACTTATAATTATTCTCTTATACCATTCATATATTGGAGTATTTTCTTGTTAAAAAATATTTAGAGAAGACAAAGATCGTTATAGCCCCTATCATTTAGACTTAGTAAAAAGTATGATCAAAATATTCAGTATCAGATGTTTATTTTGATATAATAACGATCACAATTATAAAATAACGGATCATAAATAATATCATATTATGAATCACATTAAATTGCGCAATCGAACCCATGTGCGGAACGCAACAACCATGCATAGAAGACAAGTAGCATCTTATTATAACATCATTTCACTTTGTCATCGGCTGCCTAGCTAGAGGCTATAGAGTACATTACTTTCAAAAGTCAAAAACATTTTTTTGAAAAGAAAGTCAAACATTTTGAAAAGAGGGGAAATGACTAAAATACTTTATCTTGTGAAATACACAATGTGTTTTGGAATGGACAATGTTTTTTTTTGCTAAATAAAAAGAAGATGCAAGTGATTGGTGACACCTCCTGCTACATCATGTTCGGGCTTTCGTGTTCATCAGCGAACATATCAGACTTAACTAAACAACCAGCGCAAGCATTGACCCCGTCAAAGTAGCACCAACAAGGGGCAAGTATAATTCCTAGAAGCCGGCAGCATCAGCCAAGATTCGAACTCATGAACTCGGCTTTATACCAAACCACTTGGGAGTAAGGTTGGAACCACTTGACCATCACCTTTGTTGGTTGGTAGAATGGACAATGTTTGATTGCATAATAATGTTGACAAAACCTAATATATGAAACATACTTTAATTTCAATGTTAAGGAGCCTTGGACATTCCTTGCATGCATGCATATTATGAAAGAATGTTCAAATGTCTCTCCTCAAAGAAAAATTCATGTTGTAGTATTGTGGCCTAGAATAGTAATAAAAACAAAAGATAAAATTATTAATTACAAAAAATTAAGTAAAGGAGCGGTGACTTAGTGGTGCCAATCCACTCCGCCCAGATAATTATCCCTGGTTTAACACCGGTACAACAACAACAAAGCTTTAATCCCAAGTAATTAAAGTCAGCTACATGAATCAATATAGGATCCCGGATACGACACCTGTATGAAACAAAAAATCTCCAATCCCAGGTAAAAAATAAAAAAAATTAAATAGAAAATACTAAAGTTGGCATTGACGAAAATGTTCACGTAACCCATTACAAACCAGCAATGTCCTCCAACTTTCACCTTAAACCTTTGGATTTCTCCTCAACTTGCCGCCCACTAGATTGATTATCCTTTTCTTTTCAATCTTTCTTTTTCTTTTTCTTTTTCTTTTCCTTTTTGAATCATTGAGTTGATCTATTTCATTATGGACCCACTATTAAACACTTTTGGTCAGTACACAGTGGCGGACGCAGATTTTAAAGACAAAAGGAGAACAATTAAGATCGACAAAATAAATTCAATCATTTTACACACTTAATCTTGTTAAAATTTTAACCAAAATCGTTAAAATATTATCCATAAAAAAAAAAAAAAAGTTAAAATATAAGTTTAGGATTATTCCTATATTTCACGAACTACACAATCTAATTTATAATAAAAAAACTGATTCAAAATGAGTAACTAAAAAATGCTCACGGTACGGAGGGTTACAAAAATAAAGTTAAAAATTTGAAAGACTGGTGGGGCAAGTCCACTGTATGTCCGCCAATGTCAGTACATACTAACAGTTTAAACATTGTTAACCTCTTAATTTTAAATATTTGTATTCATTTATTTCTAATTACTGAATAAATAATAGATAATCAAAACTCAAAATTTTATTTTTGACCAAATCAGGTATATGTCTGAAGAGAAAGGCGAAGATGTTTGCACCGATCGATATGGCGAAACCTCCCGTGACTCTAATGCAACCGTCTCGTCTCAAATGGCAGCCCCTGGAGAGGCTTAAACAATGTTGATTGAGCATGGATTGATAACTTTGGAGGTCTGGGCATGATCATACGGAACCACGAAGGAAGTTTTGTAGTTGGGGCTACAACATTTATCTCCAACTCACCAACCCTGAATACGTTGAAGCAAAGACGCTTCTGGAAGGACTTCAGTTTGCTCTAGTTCAAGGATACCATCCTCTCATTTTTTTGCAGTAGGGCTCCAGTGCGGAACGCCTTAAATTCCGCACGTGCGGGACACAACAAGGGCCGTTGATTTCATTTTTTAAGAGGATCAATGGTTGAGATTTAAAAGAGAGGTGAGAGAAAGGTAAAAGGATATATATGTAATTTTATTAGAGGTGAGAGAAAAGTTTCATACTGAAAAGTAAAATAGGTATATTTCTACAAGAACGCATGTTCTCTCGTTAGAGAACACACGTTCTCGTATATCATGAACATATTTTTTTGTTAAAACGCACGCTCTTTATTAGAAAACACATTTTTTTTGTTAGAGAACGCACGCTCTCTCGCCGATGAACACATTTTTTTGTTAGAGAACGCACGTTCTATATTAGAGAACGCACGTTCTCTGTCAGTGAACACATTTTTTATTAGAGAACGCACATTTTTTATTAGTGAACGCATGTTCTTTATTATTGAACATGTGTTCTCTGTCAAAGAACGCATGTTTTTTATTAGTGAATGTATGTTCTTGATTATTGAACACTCAGTTAAAAGTAAAAAAGAGAAAAAAGAGCTCAAAGTTTATCTCTAAAATACCCCCTGTTTTTTTATACAACCGTTGGATCAAAAAGTACAAAAAGTACAAAATCCAATTGCCGATAAAGACGTCCCCGTATATACTCGAATTTTCTTGTTCAAAGACTCGAGCCAAGGTGATTTTTTTGAATGACTGTCAAACTCTGATCAATCGGGTCAATCAAATGGAAGATGATTTTTCCCACTAAATCACATTGTTAGTCAAATCAAATATTTGATGGGAAACATTATAGTCAATTTATTTTTTGTTCACAAATCTTGTAATAATTATGCTGATAGATTGACAAATAATACAATGGGGTTTAAAGCCTTCATTCAATGATTTTGAGATCCACCGAATTTTCTCATACCATATGTACAAATGATATCATTTAATGATATACAATGTATTTTTCTGTTTAGAAAAAAAACTCAAAATTTTATCTGTTGTCCAGCATATAAAAGTCGGACTGGTGCACAACACGTGCTGGCCAAAACTACCCTTTTTTGTATTTTTCAACACGTTGGCGAACTGATTATTTCCCCACTAGCTACTAGTTTATTTTCCCTGGTTGTAATTAACTGGTGAAAATGTAATTTTTGTTTGACTTATTTATATTTCATCAGGAAATTATTATGGTGCCCAGTCCGGTTCCTATGCGGAACAGCTTTTTTTCCGTACGTGCGGAACAATTCCAGTCGTCGGATGATATTTTGAACGGTCCAGATCTGGAGAGAGAAAAGTTGCGGCTAGACTAAAAAAAAATTCTCTCTCCAGATCTGGACCGTTAAAAAATCTCATCCGACGGCTGAGATCGTGTCCTGCAATGCAGAACAAAAAGCTGTTCCACATAGGAGCCGGGACGGTGCCGATGAGGTATTTGTTAAGAAATTAAATTTGTGGATTTGCTAGTCAACAATAGAAAGTAGTATACTACCTCCCTTCCTTAAAGACTTTCATTAAATGTTGTAAAATTAACAAAGTAAAAATTAAGATATTTTTTAATTTAAATATTAATATTACTATTTTAAATAAAATTCCTGGTACATAAGTCATATTTTAAGATAAGACTAATATTTGTATTTTAACTAGAAAAATATCTTATTTTTTATTATTATTTTTTTTACAATATATAATGAAAATCTTATATTTAGGAATGAACGTAGTAATTTGGAATGGCAAGCTTTTCGTAGTAACGTAAGACCACTTTATTTTTCAAAAGAAAGACGAAGACTTGTAAAAATGTCACCTTTTGTCTTTTTCATATTAAATGAAAATTAATACTCCCTCAATTCCTAAATAAGGTTAACACTTGAGTATTTCACATAAATTAAGAAATTTCTAAAAGCAATAAAAGTCAAAGACAAAAGACTAATATATCATCATTAAATACATCTTGAAAATTTGAAATTGTGGTTAAAAGAAAAGTAAAAAAAAAGGGTAAAAATGGTAAAAAAATTATTAAATTTTCATTGATAATTCAAGAGTGAATAGTCATGTTGGACTTTAACAATTTCTGATTTTCTCTTTTTAGACAAACAATTTTTTTGTATACTATTAGATCGTATCTTTTTAAGGACATTCAGAAATGAAAAAAAAATGAAAATCCGGAACAAAAGGGAACCCGACCCACCCGACTTCCTACTCACCCACCCGAGGCAACTAACCCACCCGCAGCCCAACCTGACCTCTCATCTTCTTCTTCCCCCAATCCAAAACCCACCTGCACCTTGCACCATATTTTTCCCTCCAAATCCTCCAAAATACTCAAATCTCCCCTCAAGTCTCCCTCAAGTTTTTCAATTCATCTCTCAAGAAAACAAGTGTTTAAGCTATAAGGCCATTCATCATCATCACTAAAAATTTCAAATAAATCACAAAAAAAAATTGTTCTCTTCTTCTGCAGAAAACAAAGAAATTTAGAGAGTAAAATTTTGGTCAACAATGGCAACATCTTCAAGGTCGAATTATGGGCTATTACAGGACAAGCAAAAAGATTCAAGGCCAAAAAAATCAATCAACTGCAAACACCACCCCCCCCCCAAATCTGCAGAAAAAAATTCATACCAGAAATGCCCAATTCGAATTTGTACAGAGTAGGCGACATGAAGAAGAGGAAAGTTGGTGTCTTTGGTGAGTGATTCGTTTAATTATCATTCTTTGTTTAATCAGCTAAAATATTGATTTTTTCTTGGTGGGTTTTGTTATTTTGTTCTTGATTTGTGATAATCGTGTTTTGTTTCATTATAAGTTAAAAGAGTTGAAAATTTGCTTTTTCTTTGTGGGTTTTTATTCTTGATTTTGGGAGGAAGAAGGATTTAAAGAGATGGGTATTTGCTTCTAGTGGTTCCTGTTATTTTGCTTCTTTTATTAGCAAATTTGGTGGCGGTAGCGGTGGAGGTGGAGCGTGCCTTGCATCAAATTCCCAGAAGACTTATAGCTAATGATAAAAACATAGCAGACATATTATGTGCTTCTTATCAAATTTTGATGTGAACAAAAATAGCATATGTAAACCACATTGTTCTGTGGGGCAAATTTTTATTTCTTGCTTATGTTTTGGACCTTTGCTTTTGGATTATAATTATGGAGGAGGATGGTGGTGGGATGATGATGTTCTGCCGGAGGGTGGAGGATGATGGTGTTTAGCCAGAGGGAGGAGAAAGGAAAATGGGGAGGAGGTTGGGAAAATGGGTCGGGTCAGTTTTATTTTTATGTAATAAAATATTATAAATGACATGAAAATGTCCAAGTTTTCTTCTGATTAGTTAGTTTCTTCTTTTTTTAATTACGAGTCAAACACTTGACTATCAAAATATTCTTTGAATGGCTAATTAGCTTCTTCTGTTTTTCTTTCTTTCCTTATTTTTTTTTTTCTTAAAAAATTTATTTTAAACATTTAGTTTAGGAGGTAGTGGAGGAATTTTCTTATTGTCTTCATATGACTGTTTCCTGAGTATTAGATTCTACCATGGTCCATGAGTCAGATAAGTATAAACTATGTCCTCTTTTGTGAATATGTAATCTTTTATTACATAAAAGGAGGAAAAGGTTGCCAAACATAATAATTCAACAGTGTGGCTCAAAAATATTATAAAACCACATGCAATTAATTATAAGGGTGTGAAAAGCTTTTTGTAAGCATCAGGAATAAGATTAAAAGAGAATCTACTCCATGCAAAACTAAAAAAAATATATATATAAAGGAATAAATTGCACGCTCTGTGTCCGCGGGTCAAAAAATGCAACATATGAATTTTATAACACTCACGATCACCTATTTGGTACCAGTCAAACATTTAATTCTTATTACATAAGACTGGGGTTTGTTTTCAATCTCGCTTAAGACTTGTCCTCGCTAGCAATGGCAAATGGGTTAACCCGGCGGGTTCGGGGCGAATCGGTGAACAGTGGCGGGGCGAGGCGGGGCGGGGTTGACCAGTCAATGGGTCATGGTGGGTTGGGTCCAAAACATAATATGAACAACCCACCCCGCCCCGTTTGGAAAACCCGTCAAAGGTGGGCCGAGTCACGGGTTAACCCTGTGGGTTGGGCGGGTCGGTTGGGTTTGGCGGGTTGGTGGGTTAAGTGGGTTGGGTTAATTTTTATTTTTTTATTTTTTTTTTGGTAAAAATAAATATAGATAAAAGTCATACTGATTTTACTTATAACAAAATAAGACTTACATATAAGGGGGACTTAGATGAAAACAACATAATAAAACAAACATTACAATTTAAAATGAAAAGTACAATAAAAATTACAATTTAAACATAACAATCCGGGTGTTTATTTTTTATGTGTCTAACCATTGTTCCCATCCCCCAACCATATTCGTGACGAATTTCATACCCACATATCGTGCATTTAGCTTTGAGAACTTCCTCATTAAATACCCATACTTGCCAAATTATGGAAGTCCTCCTAGTACTAGCACTAGTAGAGGGATTAGGAGGAATGTTGTCGATTTTTCTTAAATGTACAACCCACCCCGCCCCGTTTGTAAAATCCACTTAACTCGTGGGTCATAACGGGTTTAGGCGGATCCAAAAGTGGGCCGAGTTAAACGGGGCGGATCGCGGGTGAGCCGAACCCACTTGCCATTGCTAGTCCTCGCTAGGCACTCCAAATAAGTTCCCACAAAGTGATTTTTTTTTCTTCCAATTAGATGATCTGGGCAATTTAATTGAGAAAATGTAGGACGAGATTATATATGCATGGCTGTTGTTGGTGTATCCTTTGTATAAAAAGACTGCATAAGTCACCACCATCTTTAAATTTTTTATGTCAATTTTTCCATTTCTTTTCTATACACAAATACATCAAAATAAGAGTTTTTTTGTATGTCAATTTGCCTTTTGTTTTTACTATCCAAAACACATTTTCTTCCTCGAAAATTAAATGTTTATGCTCTTATTTAGAACCTTCAGAATGATTATTCACTTTTTTCATATAAATTTTTTATAACTAACATCTGTAATTTAAGATAAGGTAATTCATAATGAACTACAAGAAATTATGTATTAAAACATAGCTATTGTGACATTTTTCAGAAGGACCTTGCTAGGCTACTAGAATTATTGGCTAAAAGATTGACTAAAATAGTTTTTTGGACCTTTTTACCCTTATAGTTGGGTGAATCCCTTATACCAGCAGGGGGTAAGATAGTCACTTAACACCCTCAATTTAGGGGTTTAGGGTTTCTATCCCCAAAATTCTAGGAGTAAATGATTTTCCTTTTCAGAAAATGTCATTATGCTTCACATATTTCTAGTCTAGTTATTTTAATTGTCTACAAATCCAATAATCCCATTTGCAGGTCATATAGTGATATAAAAAAGTACCATTTACCTAAAAAAATGAAAAAAGAAAGACATTTTTAAATGTTACAACAGGGTTCAAAATATATATCTCCAACTACTCTATAGTGACAGCGCCGTGTGAAGGGAATACGGGGCCTGAGGCCAAATGTTCCTAATGTTCTGTCTTGTTTGTTACTAATGAAAAACTTATCAAGTGCTTCAGATTGAGATTGGATTAACCTTTCAACTCTTCTTTTTTTCATTAGTTTTTTATATCCACTTTCATATTTTCTATTAGACATAATTAAATTTCCGCTGAAAATTCAATCAAATAAAAAATACAATGCAAAAAATAATAAATAAATAAAAATTACAAATAACACAGAAATATAGTAAGCTATTATAAAATTAAAAAATAAATTCAAATAAAAAAGATTAAAGAGATTGAAATTAGAAAGATGGAATCTGTGATTTATATAGCCAAAATATTGGAAAATTCAGTATAAGAATCAGAAACATATATCGTTTCTTATTTTTTAGACTGAGAGTAGAGTGTAGACAATAAAAACTCCAATTTTTGGGATGAAAAGGTTGGAGATAGAAAGGTCACTGACTCTTTGAGTTTTTATACTCTCACAATGACTCTCAACTCAATGGGATTTGGTTGGGTTGGGCCTATTTTTATTAGAATATTTTTATTAGAATATTATAGACGTTGAAAATAAATGAGTAACAAATATGTATGGTTAGCAGTTAGGTGTGATCAATGCCGAAGATGTCGTTTAATTTCTGGAAACTAGGAGAGGCAATATTGAGAATGACACGTGAATGGATGAAGATTAATTTCAGGGTTAGGCTTATGTTAAGTAGGAAATTGGTGGGATTTTTTTTTTTTTTTTGTGAAACTTTAGTATAAAAAAAAATTTGAGGCCTTTATTTTATGGGGACCTGAGGCAATGGCCTAAATGACCTCATGGTTGACACAGCTATTGCAACATTTTTTATGATTATAATGACATTTTTTATGTTATAATAGGCTATTGCAACATTTTTTATGATTATTATGACATTTTTTATGTTATAATAGGCTATTGCAACATTGCATGACATTATAAAACGTCACTAAGTCGAAAACTAGAAGGGCTGGCTCTATTGTGACGATTTTAAATGTTATAGCGGCTAAAATCTCTTGTAACCGTAGTTGGTCTCGATATTTCTTTACATTAACAGAAACCTCCTTTATTGTTTGAAAATTTACACTATTCTTTCTCTGCCTTTTTTAGTAGAAACATGCTCCTCTATTTTTTGCCCAAGATTCTATAGGAATTTTAAGGGATTTTAAAGTTTATAGGGATTCAATTTGGATTTTTAAAAGTCCAATGAAATTTAGAGATATTCAATTTAGATTTTAAAAAGTCCACTAAAATCTAGAGATATTCACAACTCTATAGATTCTCATAGATTTAATTAAATGTAGGATTTTGATGGATTTTCTAGACTTAAATGTGTATTGTGAAATCTTTCTTTTTCCTCAAGATTTTGATTTTCTCTTATTAATATTAAAATTAAATGTCTTTGATTACAATTTTTTTTAGTGATCTCATTTCTTTAAAATTATAAGAAAAATAAAGAAATATCCAAACTAAAAAAAGAGAGATTTTTTTTAACATCGTTAGAAAACTCAATATGAAATGTTTATTTCCAAAAAAACAAGATATATGTCATAATATCCAAACAATTTTTTTCTTGATCATCTTCGAATAGAAATTAAAGAAAGCAAACAATTTCTTCTCTATTTAACCACAAAATTCTATCTTTCAAACATGGATTTCATTTCCCTAAAAGAGACAATCAAAGGGGAAAAATAGTTCAAACAAAACTCACCACAAAACATA
Source organism: Vinca minor (assembly GCA_026122235.1). Classification (NCBI taxonomy): domain Eukaryota; kingdom Viridiplantae; phylum Streptophyta; class Magnoliopsida; order Gentianales; family Apocynaceae; genus Vinca; species Vinca minor. Next base: position 10,322,917 of record JAOCZM010000011.1, on the reverse strand, counting down.
TCTTAATTAAGCCAAATAAAAAAATACCAATAAGTAAATTATACAAACCTTGAACAAATAAATCAAAAAAAAGCCGCAGCTACGTGATTCAAAAAAAATCAAAGACCATCACCAAACTTTTTAAATTTTTAACAAAATGATTTAAGTTAAAAAAAAAAAAAAAATTGATAAACATATGTTGAATTTGGAAATTCAACATCGCTGGATCTGTATAATACACCACTGAATCAGTCTTTTCTTTATTTTTTGGAGTTATTCAATCTATAAACTTTATAAATCAAAAGAAATCCTGATAAATCAATCAATCAATCTACGTAGACTCTGCATAGAGTTAAAACAATCCATAAAGTCGACAGAATCCATAAACTTTTGAAAATCAATTAAAATCTTTTAAAATCCGAATTAAATACACCCCACCCCCTAAAATTTATTTTCCACATATCATTGTAATTTAGGTGGTGATATTACCAGAACAATTTTCCTCATACAAGAGCGAATCTTGCTCAAAATAGAATATTACCCCTAGTTAGTTTAAGAAATAATATATCATTAATTTCCTTTCATTTTATAAGCTATTCAAAACTTCAATAAGATGTTCTCTTTTTATATTGATTAATACTTCTCTTTCTTCCTCTAAGCTTCTCCTCATTTTTTGCTTCAGTTTGCACCCATGAAATTTCTTGTGTTGAGTGTTCTTATTCTTTTCCCTTTATTTTTATAACTCTCAAATAGATTTATAATTCATCTTAAATTCAAATTTTCAATTGAAAATAACCTTTTCTTGTTTCAATTTTAATAGTCATCTAAAATATTTTCTAATTCTTATGACTACTCTCAAATCAGAAGATTGGCAACGCATCGAGTGTTTGTACCACTACTATTATTGACTTTTCCCCCTCCCCTTTCATACGAACAGCAACCACACATTAACATCAATAAAAGAAAAGTGGAGAGAGTAGAGGAGAGGGAAGAGTTGAGAGAGAAAAAAATAAGATTTTGGATGAAGAATGGATGTATAAGAGTAATACTGGCTCTAGACTATTCCTTAATAGCTGGTGGTCGTCGATGATGTCTTTGGCAAAAATGGAGAAAAGGTAGTTAGATAGAGAAAGTGAGAGAGAAGATAATTTGGTGAATTAATGATTTTAAAAAGGAAAGAAAATTGAGGATATATTATTTTTTTAATCTAACAAGGGAAAATTACCATTTGAGCAAGATTCGATCTTCTAAAAGGAGAATTGCTCTGACAATATCATCACCCTAATAATTTAGTTGTATTGTCCTGATAAATCCAATCAGGATAGATCATTGACTAACTAGTGGTTACTACTTCATTAACAAAATTAACATCAATTGAGATATTATAATTAATATAACTTTTCAGGTACCTAAATTTCTTCTGCAAATAATATCATTCATGTTTGGAAAAATTCTTCTAGAATTTTCATTTTCTCGGCTTGACCATATGTAAGTCTTTACTCAATTCGCAAGAAGTTTTCTTATTGAAACCCATAATGCTACCATATTTCAATGTCTCAATTTTAATATTAGTCGTAACTTGTCCTTTAGTTAAACTAAATATCATAGAGCTTTTGTAGTCGAATTTTTGTCAGCTACGTTCCTGGCTATTTTCATATTTTGAATTTTTGGTTCAAACTCTTTCTTTTCCAACAAAAATGAGACACAAATAACAATATTTATTCACTATATTTGTTCTCCACTTTGTTGGAAAAACATATGTGCAAATCAACATGATTCACACCCAATATATAATTTTAGCGTCTTTTGAGGATCCGCTGTACAAATCAACAAGATTCATACCAGTATATAATTTTAACCTCTTTTTTTTTCTCTTTTTCTTTTTCTTCTCTTTTCTTTTTATAAAATAGTGGAGAAAGGGGTCTTCTTTTTGCCTTACCAGAGGAGGAGAATTATTGCCCCACTAAGGGGAGATACAGGAATAGAACACGGGACCTCTTGACCCGTGTTCGGGTAGCCTTACCACTTGGGCAACCCGATTCCTATTAATTTTAACCTCTTTTGAGTATCCATCTCAACACCTGTCGGTGGATCAATCTATTTATATTTAGCGCACTTTTAGTTTTCATATGGACTATTTGGTTTCTAACCACAAACCGATTATATAGAAGATAACTAAAAATTAATTGTTGGCAAAATACGAGCAAATACATATAAAATAAGTTTCATTAGATTCAAATCAAATATTGCTCTATCCCCATTTCTGTCCCCATCCCTAGTCCCCCAACCAATCAGAATTTATTACATAAATATTTTTTCCAATTATATATACACAGGGTGAATTGTGATTGGCTGGAGACATGAATGGGGACATAAACGAGCTTATATTATGCTCTTTAGGATATTCAACATTTATATTATGACCTTTATTTTGGAATGAAAAAGAGAGTTTAAAAAGACTTCTATTATTAAAGGAGTAAATTCGAAGATAGCCAAGAGGCCTTTTGTATTTAGGCCTAACAAGTGGAAATCTAATTTGCTATACTTATTCACCACCAAGAAAAAAAAATTGAAATCTGATTTGCTGTGCCTTTATAGCATAATGAGCTGAACCATTTTTTTTTTCTATAGAACTAAACCAACAACTAAGTAAGTCCAATGGACTCCAACTCCTTCTTTTCTTTTTCTTTTTTTACAGGTCAATGGGCTCCAAAAATAATTGAAATGCATACAGCTTTGGTACAAAAATAATTGGAACATATCAAAGCCTGTTTTGTAAGGGAATCAAAGCTTTGTCGGACCAATTAATTAGAAGCAAAATGTCATAACCCGCTTGTACTATCACTGTTTGCCAAAAATTTGGACTAATGTTTATTTTTTTAAGATAATTATGTATTACGATCTGAGAAGACACGTGGTAGAAGTAAATTCGGTGGATTCTCAAAATATTGGGACGAGGTTTTAAGTCCTCGTGGCATATTTTTCCAATACATCAGCCGAAGAATTGCTAGTCCTATTATGTACGAAATATTGGCTAAAGATTTTCCTAGTAAAATCTTGATTAGACTAATAAAGTGTCATATGTGCGGGACATCTTCGTATAAATGAAGGATACTATTGACGACACCATAACATTCACTTTTGACCTCATAAAGGGAAAGTCATTTTTCAATGAGGAAACAGACACTTTCGAGTATAGTTGTGACCTCAGCGTGTTTTGGGATAGGCGAAGCCGAAATGAACTTGGAAAAACCGGATACCAAAAGACCTTTGAGGTTCCTTATGATAGTTTCAATGCCTGCAGAACTCGTACCCCATGATCTATCCACATTAAGTTGTAATCTGTCAGCTGCCGGGGCTTTCCAGACTAATGTTTATTTTCATGTTCACATAGATATCATGTTATATTTGTAGGAAATATTAGTAGAGAATAGGAAGAACTTATCGATTTTATAAGTTGTGTCGTGGACGGAACCACTGCCTTGAAAACAAATTTCGGCACGACCTCGATGCAATCCAAAATGTTGTTTGCTCCCCAAGGTTAACACAACTAGCCCTTAAATACGTGCACTCGTATCAAAGGACTTGGAACTTGCAATCTTATGAATTCATATCAAAGAATGAACAAAGCTATTCTAACGTTTACAAAGAAAGGAAGAAGAATAATATTTTTTCTCATTGATTCACTCTTGCATGTAGGTATTTATAGGTTGAAATTGGATGTTGTAAAGTGATCAAAATAAGAGAAAAATCAGCCCATTAGTTGATATAGTGGAGAGAAATATATGGTCAACTAAGAAAATGGGGAGAATGGTTATTGACCCAATCAAATGAAATATGTCACATGCAATTTGACTTGTTCAAAGAAGTGAAGGCAACACATGCCATTTACCAACAATCCCCTCCCAAATGGCATGCTTGCTTGAAAAACTCTGAGAATAGAATGGTTAAAAGCACCAATATCTTTCGATTGAATTTATGCAAAAAGAAGTGAGGTAACAATCTAGTTTATTAAGTGGATGTCTCTTGAATTTCAATGACTTTAATTGAGACGCATACAACAAGTAATAAACCTTAGAAACTGCAATTTTCGCGATGAAAATAACACAAGTGCTTTTAACGGCCATGCACAAACCTTGGGTTCTCATGAGTGCTCTAGAAAGACAACCCGAGTCTTCCATTGAAGGCGGCCCACCTTCACACTCAAGTAGGTGATTTCATCTCAATCATTAAGAGTCATTTAGACTCAACCTCTAGAAAAGATTATGAGTCCATCAAGTCCTTCTCAGTATGACCACCCTATAATCAAGTCCTTCTCAATAGGACTGACCAAACATAAAAGGCTATCAATTCACAATCCACTACTACCACATAAAAATGGTATCGATAGTGCAAATGGAGAAATAATATGGCTCCATTTGACCACAAATGGTATCCACCATATTTCCTCAAACCATGGGCTTAAGTCACGTTCTTCTCGATATGATTGAAGAATAATTTTCCTCAGTTAAAGGATCTGTAAACTAGCTAATATGAATCACAATGTAAAGAAATCCGTATTAGATGAATTCCCCTTACATAGGCATATCCGCCTAAAATTTCTTAATCATTCAGCTTCTTGACCTGCCAACACAAGAGCAAAAATTCATACTACATTGTGGAGTGGGCCATATTTGCAGACATTTACGATATAACACCTCCAATTAGAGTAAACACATAATCACTAGTAGAACTATCTTCATCATTATTCGTTACCTAGTTTGCATCACAAAATCCTTCTAAAACAAAAGAAAATTTATTAAAACACAAACATCACTCAATAGTACCTCTATGATACTTAACTAAACGATGAAATACATTCCAATGCTCCTTACTTGGATTATGAGTGTTCCAACTTAATCTACTCATAGCACATGTAATGTCAAATCTAACATGTATCCACGAGAAACATAATATTTAGAGCGACGTGAGTCAAACTCCGATTCCAACGCCTCATTGACACATTTCTCTGAATTTCATTTAATTTAAATCTCTGTTAGTCATTTTCATAGGAAAGTTATGCCTCGTGAGTCACATACTTGAGAAACAACAACAATAGAAAAATTCGAGTAATACCACCAATCCCCATGTACGGGTTAACGTACTATAGTCAATCTATCGTTTAATATCTTCCTTCCAAACTAGAATCAAAAGAGATTACAACTTCTTTATAAGTTTTTGGACCATCTTTGATCAAAGGACCAAAAAATATATCATAATAAATTTGATCCAACCAGAATTTTCAGCCAAATGACTCAAATCTGTTATTTGTTCATCGCCTTTACTTCTCTTAAGTTTATCCCCAGAATATGTAGATATGAATCTATAACCAACAAACACATAAAGACAGCTTTTTATGCTTGAAAACCTAGGGAAAAATAAGTCAGTTATATAACTATCTGTCGCAATTTTAGGTGTAGAACTAGAAAATAACTAAGTTGAATATATCACACATAGTTACATTAATCTGCTCAAAATGAATACCTCGTATAAAGGTAAACTACCATGAATGAAAAATTCTAAATGTTAATTTTACAACAATTTTGGATCTCCAGACTCCATAACATATCATTAATTAGATGTATCCATGATAAATTCATTGAAAGTTTGATAGCACAAACAAATTATTTATCTTTAAGCCTGATGCACAAAATCCTAGCAAGTGAACTAGTGTTCAGTTGAGTATATAAGTAAGACAAGTGTCGTTCCCACAGAGATTATAATTAAGTACCAAAATTGCGTATTATTCTAATTTAGACCTACAAATATTTTTTAGAGTTTACTAACTAATGCTTAAAATTAAATAACAGCTAAATTAAACAAATAAGAAAGAAGATATAAAATAATGAGAGAAAGGTTGATTAGGACATTGATCCAACTTGTTTTCCCAATGATTAGTTTAAAAGATTCCCTTTTTAATGTGTCAAATTCCCCTAAATTTATCCTAATTCATTAACGGTAAAATTCCCTAATATAGGTTTTATTCAATTCCTTGCAATAAACCCCCTAATCTCAATTAACAAAAACCATATGTCTATGTGAAATTGATTAATGAGACAAAGCATTAACGATTTATGGAATTCCCCAATTTCAATCCCCGTAGTTATCTACTTTTGGAAACCGCTCAATAGAAACCGAATCTATTCCTAGTCGGGTTTTACTACGAGTTATTATTACTTAGTTCCTAATTAATTACTTCACCTCCCGGTCCTTCGCAATTAAATTATGAGATCATGTATAGAGTGATCAAATCCATACAAGCATTAAACACACCATAAAAAATAATTAATAAAATAGGGATTAAGGGAATATTGAACACAATATTAAGGGAAAAAATAATAAACTAAATCATTGTTCGAACAAAGTTTTCACAAGCCTAATCAACTAGAAATTTTAGCCAATCATCATATATAAATTAACCATGACAATTAATTTAGACATGATAAAAATTACGAATCAAGAAAATAATAAATAGGAAAGAGTTTAGATTACTAAACTCGATGTCGAAATTTATCTCCACAGTTTCAATTGGAATAAGATGATATGGCAATGATTGCTTGCGGATGAAATATGATTGGTGGTGATCAACAGGCGGGCACTTTGGTGGTGATTTGCGTGATGATGATTGGTGGCTCAAGTGATGATTTACGGCTCCTTTGTTGTTTTCTTTTTGCGCGAATTTTTCTTTGTTTTTTGTGCGGCTCCCGATGATGGTTGATGCGGGGCTGCCTTGGCTGCTGATCGGGGGGTTGATGATGGTTGATTCGGGTGTGTCTTCTTTGGGGGCCTACGCTCTTTTTATAGAGATATGAGGAGGTGTTAACCCTTTCTTATTCTTGTGGCTGCAGTACGAGATCTTTGTTTCCTATTCCATCTCTGACTTTATTCCCAATTAATAACTTTCCTACAAAATCAAATCTAAGAAAATATAATATAATCTTAAAATAAAAATTCTTAATATTATGTTTCTATTTATCATATAAAAATACCTAAAATGCATATATCAAATCAAAATAAATATATTAAGAATTTAATATCAAATTGACTCTAAAATATGGAAATATAATATTATTTAGGTAAAAACTAAGTGGAAAGTAGTATAATTTATATAGAAAATATGAGTTTATCAACTACCCCCAACTTAGCATTTTGATCGTCCTCGATCAAAGAAGACAATTCATATAGTTCTCAATCAAATTTTTTATTTATTAATATTGCTACTAATCTTGCGAGTCTGTAAGCAAGTATCATCAGCTATGGGCTTAGAAAAGTTCAATCAATGTATGACAAATAGGATTCCAAGGCTAATAAAATCTAGACATGAAAAAAACTTGTTTTTTTTTTTTTGAAAAGTGAATCTTTGATTTACCATGACAACTATACATTTGAGAATTTTGTACTTAGAATTAAACAAATAGACATTCATTCTTCACACCTCCTCTTCTTGTATTTTTAATCTATGGGTACCCTTTTTCAATGTGGATTCGGTTCGGCTCTTATATATATAAAACTAAAGAAAGAATATGTGACATCATTCAATATATATATTTTTTTCTATCTTTTAATTTAAATATGATATTTGGGGCACCAATGAATGTGAACATTTTTATTGAAAGCTTATTGGTGTGCTTACTTACGCATGTTCATACTCTTGGTAAAATCCGTTGATTTTGCTGGTTTTCATTTGCCAACTTATAAAACCCAAGAGCAGCGAAACATTGCCCAGCAAATATCCAAAATGTCTCAAACCCACGACCTTGCCCTAGGGTGACCATGGGGGATCGCAGGTGTGTCAAGCTTTGCTTTGATCACTTGACATAAATATCATTCATCACATATGGAATATATATTTTTTTTTTTTTTTTACTATATCGAAGAGGTCTTTATTTTTCGTTAGGAATATATATTGAAAAGTCAGACTAAATACACATTAAATAAGGGTACCTAAAGATTAAATCGCAATTAGATAAGGTTATCTTAGAAAGTCTAAAAATCTAATTCAAAATACAAGATTCTATAATGTATAGGTCATAAATGTTTTGAAGAAAATATTTTTTTTTTATTATTTCTAAGATATCATTAGCAAAGGAATCCCAAAGTGTCAAATATGTCAATCACATTCTAATCCATATGAAATTCATCATCTTTACATAGCTCACAGAATATCAAGAGAGGTCGCAATCTTGTATGTTTTTTATTTTTTATTATATATAGCACGTAAATGTGAAATTTCGAAAAAAATAATCATGCTCTGAGATAAACATAAAAGTAGTCTCTACCCCCAACTTTAACATAAACATTGTCCTCAATGTGCTAAAAGAAAAAACAAAAGGGAATAAAGATACTTAGCTGGAAGTGTGCCAAGAAGTCAATTGAAGAAGTATCCCAATGGAGTAAACTTGTACTCTTGGAAAGGAAAACGGATGTATGGTAAAATCTTTCTACAAAGTCAAAACGAAATAATAATAATAATTAAAAAAAAACAGAAAAATTGACGAAATAAATAAATAAATAAAACAGATTTATTTTTTTTTATATATAATTTTTTTCTTTTTTTTTTTAAGGGGAAAACGAAATAAATAAAAAATAAAAATAAAATCTTTTTTTTTTTTTTTTTAAAAGAAAGGAAAAAACGAAATAATTAAAAAAAAACGAAATAATTAAAAATAATTAAAAAAACCGTAGTTCTCGTTTATAGTCTCGAGCTTGACTTCCTTTAATGGTTATTCTTTTGGAGAGGGGTCGAGAACCCATTCCTCATCCTTCAAATTGTTGGATGGAATGCCCTCCAAATATTCCTTAAGGCGTTGTCCATTGACAGTAAACCTCCTCTTATTGTTGTCTTGAATCTCAATGGCTCCGGAGGGATAGACATGTGTGACTTCGAAAGGGCCCGACCACTTTGATTTTTCCTTTCCTGAAAATAATCTTAAACGAGAATTAAATAGCAATACATTTTGACCCATATGAAATTTATTAGGCTCCTTATCCTTGTTAGATAGTAACTTAGTCTTCTCTTTCTTTTCTCCAAGTATTCTCACCAATTCATCTTCTCCTAATTCATCTAACAAGTATGATATTATTGGAGATAAAATTTTATCGGCACCTGAGAGTATAGACTTAAGATTAGAAGATAGAGCTTTGAATTCTAATTTCCAAGGAGGCTCATCAATTTTATTCTCATTCCTAGGTTCTTGTTTAGCTTCCAAAAGTTTATCATCCTCATTTAATTTTTGTTTTTCATTGTCTACTGCAATATGATTAATTATATTGTGTTCTATTGATTCACTAGTCTTTTTATTCGAACACAATTAGCGACTATTACATCTTTGATACTTACGGAAAAAACAAGATTTATTTTCTTGGAGATGTTTAATTGATTGATTTATATTAAACGTAACACTTTCATCTCCGACCCTTAATATTAGCTCGCCCTTATATACATCAATTAGAGTTCTCCCAGTTGCTAAGAAAGGTCTTCCTAATATCAAGGGCATATTAACATCTTCCTCCATATCTAAAACCACGAAGTCTACGGGGAAAATAAATTTATCAACTTTGACTAAAACATCCTCCACTACCCCTCTTGGATACTTAATAGACCTATCTGCCAATTGAAGGGTAATCATGGTATGTTTTAATTCTCCTATCCCTAAACGCTTAAAAATAGAATATGGCATTAAATTAATACTTGCTCCTAAATCACATAAAACATCTTTAAAAAATAAATCACCAATATTACAAGGAATTATAAAACTACCAGGATCTTTGAGTTTTTGTGGTAATTTATTTTGAAGCACAATTTGAACATTCTTCATTTAAGCAAATTTTCTCACGATCTTGCGATCTCTTTTTTACTAGATAATATGTCTTTCAAGAATTTAGCATATTTAGGCATTTGAGAAATTGCTTCAACAAAAGGAAGATTAATCTCCAATTTTTTAAATATTTCTAATAATTTCTTAAATTGAGGATTAGGGGGTTCAACCACTTGAGGAAAAGGTAAAGCTTTATAATCGATTTCTACATTAAGGTATTTATCTTGCTTTTCTCTTTTCTTCTTTGAGATTGATGGCTTAGACTCTACAGAAGCATTAATACGTAAATCTTTTTTATCCTCAACTTCTTGAATTTCTTTTGTTTCTTTTATCTCCTCCCGACTTATTATAGTTATGGCTTTGCAATCTTTAGGGTTAACTTCCGTATTACTAGGCAATGATCCTTGAACCCTATTACTTAACAAATTAGCCATTTGTCCTAATTGAGACTCTAAGTTTTTAATAGAAGCTTCTTGGTTTTGAAATCTCGTTTCAGCACTAGTTATGAACTTTGAAACCAAGTCTTCTAAATCAGGTTTTCTCTCGGGTGTGGGGGAAAAACCAGGGGGTGGTGAAGGTCTCACATTTTGATTCATATTAGGATTCGGATTTTGACTCCAAGAAAAATTAGGATGATTCCTCCACCCAGGATTATAGGTATTATAATAAGGATTGTTTATCCTAGGGTTAGGACCTACATAATTAACCCCTTCATGAAAATTAAGGTTGGAAGAATTATTATGCGGACAATTCACGATATAATGATTACCACCACAATTTCCACAATTTACTTGATTTCCAATTCCTAAATTATTAGAGATTAAAGCTAATTGGGCTAAAATAGTTTGAGTAGCATCAATTCCATTAGCACTTCTCTTTATTAGAGGATTACTACGTTCATTATTACTTTCGTTTCCACTAGATGTCATATCCTCTAATAATTCCCAAGCTTCATTTGGTGGTTTACCCATTATACTACCCCCACTTGCTGCATCAATCATATTTTTAGTTGGTTCATTCATGCCATTATAAAATATTTGGATTTGCATCCAGAATGGGACCTCATGGTGTGGACACTTTCTTAAATTTTCCTTATATCTTTCCCAAGCCTCATATAAAGTTTCCCCAACTTCTTGACTAAAATTAGTTATCTTATTCCTTAACTTCATGGTTTTAGTCGGTGGAAAATTCTTATTAAGAAATTTAGAAGCTAACTGATTCCAAGTAGTTATTGAGCCAAGAGGAAGAGAATTTAACCAAGCCTTAGACTTATCTTTTAGGGAAAAGGGAAAAAGTCTTAATCTTATAGCATCATCACTTACCCCATTTTGCTTAAAAGTGTCGCAAATTTCTAAGAAATTAGATATATGAACATTAGGATCTTCATTAGGCAAACCATAAAATTGGACACTTTGTTGCACCATTTGAATTACAGCAGGCTTAATTTCAAAATTATTAGCAGCTATGGCAGGTCTTAAAATAGCATGATGAAAGTCATCTACCTTAATAGTAGCATAATCTCTAAGAGTTTTAGGTGGTTCTTGATTATTAAGAGCAATATCATTAATACCATCATTTGCCATTTTAATCCTAGTTTGCATGCAAAAATAAGTTCAACCAAAGAAATAAAATAAATAAAAAAATAAAAAACAACAAGAAATTGAAAAAGAATAAAATTAAATAAAACAAAGAGTTCAAAAATTCTTCTTACCCCTCCTTTGTTGTAAGAAGACACAAATTCTTCTCCTTACCTTGTCTATGCTTAAGAAAAAATTTCCTCCTGTTTAAGAATATAATTATTATTTTTTTTTTAATTTTCTGAAAAATAAAAATAGAAAATATTAGTAATACAATAAACAAATTAATAAGCAAAGAATGGTCTAATCTCAGAATTTTTAACAACTATATGATATTAATTAAATAATCCCCGGCAACGGCGCCAAAAACTTGATGCACAAAATCCTAGCAAGTGAACTAGTGTTCAGTTGAGTATATAAGTAAGACAAGTGTCGTTCCCACAGAGATTATAATTAAGTACCAAAATTGCGTATTATTCTAATTTAGACCTACAAATATTTTTTAGAGTTTACTAACTAATGCTTAAAATTAAATAACAGCTAAATTAAACAAATAAGAAAGAAGATATAAAATAATGAGAGAAAGGTTGATTAGGACATTGATCCAACTTGTTTTCCCAATGATTAGTTTAAAAGATTCCCTTTTTTAATGTGTCAAATTCCCCTAAATTTATCCTAATTCATTAACGGTAAAATTCCCTAATATAGGTTTTATTCAATTCCTTGCAATAAACCCCCTAATCTCAATTAACAAAAACCATATGTCTATGTGAAATTGATTAATGAGACAAAGCATTAACGATTTATGGAATTCCCCAATTTCAATCCCCGTAGTTATCTACTTTTGGAAACCGCTCAATAGAAACCGAATCTATTCCTAGTCAGTTTTACTACGAGTTATTATTACTTAGTTCCTAATTAATTACTTCACCTCCCGGTCCTTCGCAATTAAATTATGAGATCATGTATAGAGTGATCAAATCCATACAAGCATTAAACACACCATAAAAATAATTAATAAAATAGGGATTAAGGGAATATTGAACACAATATTAAGGGAAAAATAATAAACTAAATCATTGTTCGAACAAAGTTTTCACAAGCCTAATCAACTAGAAATTTTAGCCAATCATCATATATAAATTAACCATGACAATTAATTTAGACATGATAAAAATTACGAATCAAGAAAATAATAAATAGGAAAGAGTTTAGATTACAACTTGATGTCGAAATTTATCTCCACAGTTTCAATTGGAATAAGATGATATGGCAATGATTGCTTGCGGATGAAATATGATTGGTGGTGATCAACAGGCGGGCACTTTGGTGGTGATTTGCGTGATGATGATTGGTGGCTCAAGTGATGATTTACGGCTCCTTTGTTGTTTTCTTTTTGCGCGAATTTTTCTTTGTTTTTTGTGCGGCTCCCGATGATGGTTGATGCGGGGCTGCCTTGGCTGCTGATCGGGGGTTGATGATGGTTGATTCGGGTGTGTCTTCTTTGGGGGCTGTCACGCCTCTTTTTTATAGAGATATGAGGAGGTGTTAGCACTTTCTTATTCTTGTGGCGAGTACGAGATCTTTGTTTCCTATTCCATCTCTAACTTTATTCCCAATTAATAACTTTCCTACAAAATCAAATCTAAGAAAATATAATATAATCTTAAAATAAAAATTCTTAATATTATGTTTCTATTTATCATATAAAAATACCTAAAATGCATATATCAAATCAAAATAAATATATTAAGAATTTAATATCAAATTGACTCTAAAATATGGAAATATAATATTATTTAGGTAAAAACTAAGTGGAAAGTAGTATAATTTATATAGAAAATATGAGTTTATCAAAGCCAAATAATTTGTTATAAACTTCACAGGCATCATTTTTAAATGGTTTATTAGTAAAACACTTAAGCTTTAATTTTCATCCAAATTGAGGAAACAATTAACCCGAGCCACTAAGATATCTTAAGAGACATCTAAATGAAAACACATATTTCATATTTGATAAATTCTCATCAAGGAATCAATTAATATCGCATATCTACAAAGACCTCATGTACACTTTTCTCCAACGTCTCTGAAAATATTTTGACATAATTTTAAACCATACTCTACTTTTTCTCATTTCAAATATAAAGAGAATGATTAAAATATTCAGACATTTTAATAAACTGACCGCCTCAATCATTTTTTGACAAACCATTTTTCAAAATTCATGGTAAAATTATTTAGGCATTTGGTAATAAATTCCAGTTTGACATTAAAATTCCAAGATTCTATTTTTTCTTTGCCTACCGACAAAAAAATAAGCGAACCAAGAATAGATCGACATAGAGTTCATCAAATAATTCCAGTACTCAAGATAACTGAGAAGTCATCAAATAAAGATATAAGTTATGTATAATAAAACCTGGAAGACTTAAATGAAAAGATCATCAAAGAAAATTGCAGGCTCATGAAAGGTCTCGACTTGAACTCGAGCAACTTTTCTCGTCTCATCTTCTGACTCAACATTATAAGTTCTCTAATAATAATAAATAATGAGAATTTTGCTTTCAAATTGTAGGAAATATTAGTAGAGAATAGGAAGAACTTATCGATTTTATAAGCTGTGACGTGGACGGAACCACTGCCTTGAAAGTAAATTTTGGCACGACCTCGGTACAATCCAAAATGTCGTTTGCTCCCCAAGGTTAACACAACTAGCCCTTAAATATGTGCACTCGTATCAAAGGACTTGGAACTTGCAATCTTATGAACTCATATCAAAGAATGAACAAAGCTATTCTAACGTTTACAAAGAAAGGAAGAAGAATAATATTTTTTCTCATTGATTCACTCTTGCATGTAGGTATTTATAGGCTGAAATTGGATGTTGTAATGTGATCAAAATAAGAGAAAAAACATCCCATTAGTTGAGATAGTGGAGAGAAATATATGGTCAACTAAGAAAATTTGGAGAAGGTTATTGAACCAATCAAATGAAATATGTCACATTCAATTTGACTTATTCAAAGAAGTGAAGGCAACCCATGCCATTTACCACCAATATTTAATTCAATGGACAATTTATGTGTATGTACAAAAAATAATTATTGTTTTATCAATTTACTAAGCAAAATTTCCGCGTGGCGCAGAGATTTTAACTGGTATAATTTATAAACTGCTATGAATTTCCACACAAAAAAAAACTGTTTTTTTTTAAAAAAAAGAAAATAATATCATTAAAAGATATTAGAAATTATGTGAGGGAGGTGAAATTCTAATGGATCCCCTACCCTTTGAAATGAGGCATCAAGCCTTAGAAAAATTCCGGCTAACCAATGAGGTAGAATATTACAAGACTTGCGAACATAGAAAAAACTAGAGAGTAAGGTCCATGAGGTACAAAGTTCTATGACCATGCTAACAGACTCAAAAACAAAATTAAACTCGAGGTCACGTGTAAACCAAAAGTCTTCCATACTTGTTAAAGTTATTGAATGCAAACTTTCACAACCCACAAAAATAGGAGGGGATATCAGCTGAAACCCGTGTAGGATAGCTTGCCAACGACCATGCCAGATACGATCCATACGTCCGCTTCCAATCCTCCATTCAAAACCATGTTGCAACAAACTCTATCTTGAGGGATGTTTCTCCAGGGTTGAGACGGTAGCCTCTTTTTATTGTTAACAAGAAAACTCGAAATAAATCCTAATTTAAGACAGAAAAAAATTCACTACTATCATGATATTAATCAAGAGGCCTACATACGACTTTATTATGAAACATAAAAAACTATTAGATTTGTGTGCCATATAGAAGCACACTACGCCTTCAATTGTCCAGGAGTTGCTAAGAGCTGGAAAATTCCTTATTAAGGGACCCAAGGACTTTGGCGAGGCCAACTCGTGACCTCCACCTTACCCTAATTAACGGCAGGAGCCCCCCGTTAAGAAATTGACATAACTAGCTATATTAACAGAAGTACTTGGAGCGGATGCATAATTCCAATACAGAGAGTCTACAACATTTTGGCAGTTAAAATCACCAAAAATTGGGCCAGCATGGCTGGGACTCGACCCTACTCAATAACCCTCGCAGGGCTCAGCTCCTCCAACAAACGAGAATAAGCCCACCAAAAAGAGAAAACAACTCGCCCTAACAGACTTTTCATATCGTAGGCCAGGCCCATACTAATCTTCTTCAGCCCGCCAGTCTCCTGATCCATACCATAGCCCCTCAACCTATCAACATCTGGGTTCTTTCGCGGAGCTCCGACCCGACCCAAGTTAGCCATCCCTTTGGCGACCTGACTCCCCCAAAACATAACCCATCGATCGCCGGCCCTCTCCTTCATTTTCGGCAGCTCGTCCGGTTCCCCTTCCACCAAAATCTCCCTTATCTTAACATTTATTTTATAACATCCCACCCCTAGATTTCCATTTGAAGCCTTGGCCTAATCTGGCTCCGTCTCCGCTACCTCTCTCTCACCATCAAACCAAAGCTAGGAGTAGTTCGCCGGCCATACTCCATGGTCGGCGACAGAAGCCCTTCCCCCTTCCGAAAACCAACCTCTTTTGTATAGGTGAATCCTCAAATTCTCACCAAATCAACTCCTGCATCTCCGCCTTTCTATCATTTCCAGAAACAGAAACAAAATCCCAAGGCCATGTTTCCTCCCGCTCCAAATCGTTCTCCATTAATAGAGCACCCCAGACAACCACAACGTGTTCGTTTTGGCCCATCACCATCGCCATTCCGTTACTCCCAAATGAAACCACAACCGAATTGGCCATAGCAGTAACATCGGCTCCTTCGCCGTGAAATCGAATAGGCTCCATTGGCTTAGAACACATGCCTTCTCGTGGTAGAAGAGTAATACAATAGTATAGCTTGCAAACAAAACGGCCAGAGCCGAGAGAAACCCTAGTTTTAGATAAAACTTAGGGAGTACTCCGATCAAGTACGAGTTATATATTTCTTTTCTTTTTTTGAGTACTCCGATCAAGTACGAGTTATATATTTCTTTTCTTTTTTTGGAAAAAAAAGAAAAGAAAATATGCTCAATGTACGAGTGTGACCCGGGTCACTTTGGCATGGATCCGGCCTTGTGGGACTAGCCTCACGGCCCTCTCACATGAGTTGAAGTGGAGTCTACCTGCAAAGTAGGTACCATCACAATTCATGTGAGAGTGTTGTAGGGCCAGTCTCACAAGACCGGTCCTATATCAGAATTTTCCAGTGTGACCTAATGCTAAGCTCTCTTTTCGAATACCCCAAAAAAAAAAACTGTATGTAAGGAACTATTGTACTGTCTTTCAAAAGAAACGAACCATTATACTGCTTCCTCAGCATCCCACTCCTCTTTTAAAGGCGCATTTGGATACTCTTTTGTCATAATCTCTAATAAAAAAAATCACTTTAAGTTTCACCTCATTTCTTATAAATAATTTGTTTTTTCAATTCTTGAAATAAAAAAATTCAAACTAAAAACCAAATCTAAGCAAGAATTAGTATACAGCATTTAAAATAGTGAAAGAAGTAACTTAAAAGATAACTAACAAATAAAAGAATGGGAACTAATCTCAGAATCCAAAAAATGTTGTCTACCATCATCACATTCAAATTGCCAATATCCAAGTTTTATTATTTTTCTCAAAAAAAAATCAATATAAAAAAATACAATTGCAGCCCCATAATTCAAGTGGGTAGTGGGAAAAACTCATCTCCTATAAAAAGAAGTAAAAGCAATTTCCACTATAATCTAACATATATAATCCCTTAACTAAATCCTCCCTATTCCAAAATATAAGCGGTTTAAATAATTTAGCGAAAAATTAAGAAAACAAAAAAATATTTTTGTTCAAAATATCAATATTATTCTATTTAAGAAAGTAATATTGATATTTTACCTAAGAAAGTAAATCGTTTTTTTCTTCATTAATTTTTACTACATTGTCTAACCGACTTATATTATACAATTAAGATAATAATAAATATTTCAGCATTAACAAATACTTACCTTCTTCACCTATTTTACATTTTTTTTAATGTTCTCACTTATTTTGGTCCCTCACCAAAAAAAAATAAACATTTTGCAACCAATTCTTGTTCCCCAAAAACTTGTTGCAAGCAAAAGTTCCACAATGCAATTTTAGCCTCAAACAAAGCCAAATTTTGTAACAAATAATCCATACATTACCAAATCATTAAGAGATACCATCCAACAAAGCTACCACTTCTTTCATTGAAGGCCTAACTTTAGGCGTTTCGTGAGCACACGTCGTCGCGATCCGAAACACTTCCGTTACTACATTTTCCCTTATATCCTCTCTCACAATATTAGAATCAACCATTTCCATGTATCGATTTTGTTTCGCCATTGTATTAACCCATTCGAGTAATCTAACCTCTTTCCCGTCTTCGCCCGGGAAAGGAAAATGAGACCTTATCCCTGTAACTATCTCTAAAAATAATATCCCAAAACTATATACATCTCCCATTACCGTTGCGATAGCGGCACCACTAATGTACTCAGGTGGCATGTAACCCATAGTTCCGGCTACCTGAGTCGAGACGTGCGAGTGGGACCCCTCAATCCTCCTAGCCAATCCAAAATCAGCAATATGTGCCTCGAAATTCACATCTAATAAGACATTACTAGCTTTAATGTCCCTATGAATTATTGCCGTGTCCAAATTATGCATATAAGCTAATCCCTTAGCCACTCCCTTAATTATCTTAATCCTAGTTTCCCAAGATAACGGCAACCTTATAACAGAAACTTCCCCGTCAGCATCTTCCGTCGACGATGATGACGTGTCGTAAAGCCATTGGTCGAGGCTCCCTTTCTCAATGAACTCATAAACTAAGACCCGCTCCGAACCCGCAGCGCAAAACCCGAGAATCTTGACAATATTCGGATGCTGGATCTGCCCAAGGGTCTCCATCTCTGCCCGGAATTCCCTGAACCCTTGAAAAGCATCTGCCCCAAGTTTCTTCAAAGCAACAGTGACCCCAGTAGATAATTTAGCTTTGTATACTAACCCAAAGCTGCCGTCGCCGATGATGAGGTCAGGTGAGAAATTCTCCGTTGCTTGGCGGAGCTCCACCATGGATAACTGGTGTAAATCCGGGTCAAACGTTGCACTTTCTCCTATAGTTAGATCCGGAGGATTGTTATTGGGCACTGTCCGGTGACGGATTCTGGGCCGGGAACGAGGATGAGGTGAACGCTGTCGTTTTGAGGAGGTTTTGCAAACGAAAACGACGACTGAGAAGAGAATCGTGAGTATTAAGAAGCTGATAATAGCTGATAACACAGCTTGGAGAGAAGAATCCATGTAGAATTGAATTTGGGGTTATCTTGATTTGAAAGATTTGATGAAGATTTTGGGAGGAAATTTTGGTGGGGTGGGGGGAAGAAGGTAGAAGGGTTGACTGAGAAGGGACGGAGAAAGGAAGAAAAAGAACGCCATTAACTGGTGGTGTGGGTTTAGAAGAAGAAAATTTGGTATGGGTATTGTCTGGATGCGTTGACTCCATTCCCTCCGTCAACGGTTCGTTTGGGACTATTTTTGGGGTATATAAAAGAGTAGTTTTATCTTGGTATGCTACTAACTTATAACTTACATCCAAGCCAATCAGTACAGTACACGTAGAAAAGAGAAATGAATTTACATCAATTCTCTTTCCTATGTGTACTGCACTCATTGGTTTTGATGTAATTTCTCAAACTTAATAGCCTACCAAAATAAAATTTCTCAATATAAAGACCTACAAAATGTTAATATAGTGTTGATATACCCACAAAATGTTAATATAGTGTTGATGATTTATCCTCCAACACTTTAACCAAAATTAATATGTATTTGAGTAAACTTTTTTAGAGTCCAACTATAGTGAAAGATTGAAAGATTGGTATTTATTCACACGTGCAAAATAAATGAAAGGCGTTGAATAAAAAATTTGACGATAAAAAAGAATACCTCAAAATATGTGTTTTGAAAAACTTTTAAAACACTTATTCTGAATCATCTATATTTATATTACATAATTATTTTTCAGATTTTGAGCCACGTGTTATCTTCTAAGATTTTATGTTTTTTAATTAGCTATAAAGCTTTTGATTGGTGTAAAAAAATTGAATTATTTTATTTAATTATTTCAGTGGAATTCTAATTTCACTAAACTTTTTCATGATCTCTAACAAATCTAAATTAACATTATCTTTTCGTATGATCTATCTATCTATATTTATATTGCAAAACCTGTTTTCAGTTTCAACCAATCACAAGCCTCCACAATCTCACGTGTAATTTTCTGAATTTTTTTGTTTTTTAATTAGTTTAAAAAATATGATTGGTTAAAATAATTTTTTATTTATTAAATTAATGATATAACTTGACATATTTGAAATTTGACAACATTATAAATAAATGGGGAGAATGGTTTTTTATTGAATGAATTGGTGAAATTGGTTTTTATTCCATTAAATTGAGTGACAAATCTAATTTTTTTTTTTCAATTTCTTAATTCAAATAGTTAAAGTTTTTATTTTTAAATAATTCACCGAGTCATTTAGTTTTATATGGAACTCGAACATTCTCACTACAATTTTTTCTTTAAAATAGTAAATTTTTTAAAATTTAAGTTTTGTTTATCGAACAATGTGATTTTTAGAGAATTATTAACTGAGTTGGAATTTGCCCAATGAAGGAGATGCATACTTTATTTGCTTTTCAGAATTTTCAATTAAACAAATATATTTTTGGGTAATATGCATTAAATTACCCGTATTTATTTTCAGATTTCAGCGGATGGGGCAAAACAATTTTTTGAGCAGAAAATAGCCACCAACTTGTTACGGGCAGCAGAAGTGAGCCTCCGGCGAGTATTCCGCCCAAAAATTCTTCTTTTTTTTTCTTGAAAATGTAAAATTACCAATATATCCTCAATAGAAACCATTTGACACGACCCGACCCATTTGAAACGTGCCCGACCCGTCCATTTCATCTTCTCCGACCACCCTCCCTGTTCCCCTGTAGTAGATTGAGAATTATGTTCACCAATTAGAACTCCGCCACCACCACAGCCGGACATGGCTTCCATAAACAGCCTCGGCACACCACAGACTTTCATTTCTCTTCCAAAACCTAAATCATGCTCTCTTCCAAAACCCACCCCAAAATTTCAATCTTTTTTTCCAAGCTCCTGTAATTTTTAAGAATTAAACTGAAAAATGACTCAATTTTTATTGTGGGTTCAGTGGTTAAAGAGGTGGATGTAATCCTAATACAAAGCAGTGATTATACTGATGATTTTATATATAAAAGACTCAATTTTTATTGTGGGGAAATTGTTGTCCCGAAATTATTGGTTTCGGGTGAGGGGATGGAATGAAATGGTGGAGTTGGGTTTTAATCCATTCAATTGGGAGTGACAAATCTAATTTGCTTTTCAATTTTTTATTTAAATAGTTAAAGTTTTTTTTTTTAAAAAAAAAAAATAGTTTACTGAGTTATTTAGTTTTATATTAAACTCAAACCTGTTCACTAAATTTTTTCTTTAAAAGAGTAAAAATTTTAAAAATTAACTTTTGTTGATTGAACAATGTGATTTTTAGATTTTTCAATTAAACAATTATTTTTCCAAGAAAATTATCATTATGTCCTTGATCAGTCATTGAAAGAAACCCTTGAAGAAATAACCCTTAGACTTAAAAGTCATTCAAGGAAATGAAAGAATGACTTGAGCAGCCAATAAACTAATTTTCAATTTTCTATTAGTTTAAAATATTTTTATTGATTGAATAATTTTTTATCTATTAAATTAAAAGTAAGTTTGACATATTTGACTTATTCAAATTAAAGTATAAATTTTAATATTTTTAATGGTTTTCTATTTTTCCTATTCTAAAATTTTCAATCTAATTTGCTTTTCAATTTTTTCATTCCATCTGTCAAACAAATATTTAAAAGAAAAATTGTTTACCGAACCATTTTGTTTTCTGTTGAACCCGCAAACGAGCGTGCTCTCTAAACATTTTTTCATTAAAATAGTCAAAACTTAATTAGTTAATCGAGTCATTTATTTCTTATTGTATCATTAACTTAATTAGAATTTGCCTAATAAATTTGAAATGCGGACTTTATTTATTTTTCGGATAGTTCATATTTTACTTATTCAAAATAAATTATATATTTTAATATTTTTAAATTTTCCTATTCTAATCTTTTCTTTTACCTTTTGTTTTCAATATTATTCAAGATTACAAATCGAAAGTGTATAAATTTTTTGAAATTTGACAAATTATAAATAAAGGTAGTGGGTAGGTTTTAGTGAATTTGTTGAGGTTTTTTTAGTCAATTAAATTGAGTGACAAATCTAATTTGCTTTTAAAGTTTTTAATTCCAACAGTCAAAGTTCTTTTCAAAGAAAATTCGTTAACCGATTTATTTAGTTTTCCGTTGTACCCAGCATGCAAACTACTCAATAAACATTTTTCATCAAAATGGTAGAAACTTCAAAAAATAAACTGTAGTTGACCGAGTCATTTAATTCTTATCGTGTCATTAAATGAGTTGAAATTTGCAAAATAAATTGGAGAGACTGACTTTATTTGTTTTTGGATGGTTCATTTAAACCGTTAATTTTTCAAGAAAACTTGCAACGCCGGCCTTGAGCAATCATTGGAAGAATATTCTTTTCTTACCATAACCTTTTTTTTTGTGTTGATATTTTGATATAAATAAAAAATTCTTATATTTTTTCTTTTTTCTATATAAGTCGGTTTGAAAAACCAAACAAAAATATCAGTGTAGAGTATCGTTACTTTTAAGCTATTTATTATTTTTTTAACAATTAAATTTGTTTCCATGCATATCATGAGTCATTAGACTAGTAAATTTTATATTTGACAAATAGAAAATTGTTTTTTATGTGTGGAATAAACACCCTTGCACATTATAACCGTTATTTTTATTTTGGGCTATTGACATTTATTAAAAATGTCAGTAAAATGCGGATTCTGAAATATGTCTCTGCCGAAATACAGGATTCAAGAATTCGTTCTTGCCAAAAAAAAAATTCCACAAAAAAGCATGGCAATGCACATTCTGCCAAAACATGTTCATTATGCCAGCGGCTACAGTGCTGATGTAGAAGATTTTCAGCACAGCCAGCATCCTACTCCTAGTTCATCCAGCATTCAGGGTTGCTTCTGCTGTCCATGGTACGCGTCACACTCAACCGGGTTTTGAATTTCTTGTTGTCCCGCGCGTTTTATGCGCTGGTATGATAAGATCGAGATTTGGGTGATATCTTATCATTATTTTCACGCGTGTTTGTCCTACATTCACGGAATATTGGATTAATTTGTGAATCTTTATGTTTTATCCTCCCATTTGCGATGATTGTGTGTTAATATAGGGAAAAAAACCTACTACTCTTATTCATCTTTTTCCTCTCTGTTTTTTTTTCTCTGATTCCTTCAATGGATAATTTCATTATCGCTAGTTTTAAAATAATTCTTTGTTTCATATTTAATTGATTTGTCGTGACAAATGATATTTTTTTTTATTCAAATCCAAGTTTAATTTTGATGTTAATGTTATCTCTATCTAATAACTATTGTTATTGTAATTATATTACATTGTTCTTTTAAATTATGGTAAAAAATAGTGATGAAGTTTATCATATTTTTTGGTGAATTTTATTTTTGTTTATAATCAATGTATGTCAGGTTGTGTACTGCTATTATGTATATGTATAATAGTGATTATGTATTTGTTTAATAGTTATGTAATAGAGTTGTAGTAGACTATATCTGATTCTTTAATGTTTTAATCAGATATTACAGTTGTAATCTATATCAGTGTGGTAGCTTATAACTATTAATGTCACACTTTATATATTAAAAAAATTCAAATTCCCAAGATATAATTATAAAGAATTACATTTAAATTTTTAATTTTCATCAATTCTTTTGCTTGTGATATGTTCCATTCTAAAATTGTGTTCTCTGTCTGATTCATCAGTTGCGATGCAATGTTTTTCCGCTTCCCAACATCGTACTCGGGGGTCGGCCATATCATAAAACAATTGGATGAAAGGCTTCCTTCCCAGTTTTCCATAATGCTTAGTAAGAAGACACCACAACTGTCAGGACTGCTGCTATGTTGTACTGGTACTGATCTCCACACGAAATTTGGCAGGAACGTAAGTATTTTTTCATTTGGTAAAGCATCTCTCATCTACGGTTCAAGAAATGCAAAAACAGTCATCTGCAATTGGTTTATAATTGGTATCGATAACATGACTTTCCACATCCAGGCTGCTCAAACACCAAAGTTTGCCTATTTTCATGTCGATTGTGATCAACCAGTAGTGATCATTGCTACACACTAGGATGTAAAACTGTACATTTTCACACATTGAACGGATATTAGTTAATAATTTTAAAATAGGTATTCAATTTTTGTAATAGATATGTCAGTTGTAATTAATAATTATATGTAGTATGCTTAATAGTTGTAATAATAGTTTAATATCATAATAGTTAAGGAAACTTACTATTTCAACTTCAAGCGGTATCCATCGCTCTCCAACTTTGTTCCTAGGCAAGTACGATAGTGTTTTGAAGAATGTATCATCCATGAATTAAATTATATCCCACTATTCAAGTTTCACCAACTGCAATACTTGTTAGTGTTGTTGTGAAGAAGAAGCGTCTAAACTTCGTCTCCTTTCTTTCTTTCTTTCCCTGCTCAACATGTGTGCATAAGCATCGATGGTCGTGCTCTCCATTCTTTCTCCAACTTTTAGCGATCTCATGTCTCTCCTGTATAGGGTGAGGAGCCCATCCCTTAGGAATGCCACTTTCTCGGGTCCATCACCCCAAGAGAACTCAACCAACGCATTTTCAACATTGACTGCTTTACTTTTTCGTTTCTTCTTAATTGACAGAGTTTTTTTCTTTCCTTTCCCATTGGGGATTTTTATCTTTTCTGTTTTTTCAGTTTCTTCAACTGCAGGGTCAATCTAATATAATACAAAACAAAATTGTTTTTACAAACCAAACAGTTTGGAAGAGACATTTTCCCAAATAATGATTTTGTAAATCAATAATAGTTATTAGACACATGTAATACAACTATTATAAAATACAATAAATAGCTATGTTGCACATACCTCAAGTTCTTCATCATCATTTGCCGGGTTGCTTTGACGTTGATCTTCTCCTGACACTACTCTCTTTCTTCTTGAATATGTTATTGTTATTGGGTTGTCCATTCTTTCTTCAACAAATGATGTTTCTGGTGCTGGCTCTATTTCTTCTTGGGTCTTCATTGAAATAATTTGTTTTCTTATACGTTCCAGCTTTTCTTCATATTTCCTTTCAAGGTTATATAATTCTTCCAGTGTACGGTTACCTGTAAAAGATCTTTTCCTTTTTTTTTACACGGGTTCATTTTTTTCTGATTCATCTTCCTTCTCCTCACATACATAAATTCCTTCTTCCACATTTGAGAATCCAATCTCCCGAAGGTTGTGCATTTAACAAAGACATTTTGATTGTCCCAGTATTTTGATGTTGTTTTGAGTCTTGATGTGTGATGTCCGGTCACGTAGTCAAGATAATGAATATGTTTTAAGGTGTTGCAAAACAGTATAAAACTGGTCAACAGTATAAAATAATACAATAGTCTAATATATACACATAGCTATTATGTACACAACACATAGCTATTAAACATATATATTATATCTATTATACATAGAAATTACAGTTATTTACAGTAAAGTTGGAATCGTTATAGTTTTCAATACTTCTTGCCACCACTTATAATATTTATTGTCTACATATGTTATAGATATTATTATCATATGTTACAGTTATTTACCTCAAAAATCAAATTATGCAACACAGTTTCATTCACTAGACTAGATTAAAACAGTAAATTATATCCACTATAGCTATTAACAATGTAATACATAGCTATTATTCGCAATTATAAAAACTGTAAACAGGTCATACCATCATGAAATGCATATTTCCAATAGTCTTTACGTTCGTCTGTTCTGAAGCAATTTTTATTTTATTTGTTTGCAGTCTTTCGTGCATCGCTGCTGCAAAATACTCTGCCCAATTGTATTTTTTTGCATTTGTCAACGGATCCAGCATCATTGCATACATCATGTTGATGCTTTCGCTAGTATCCGCCAACATTGTTGTAGACATTACATACAAGATGTATAGGACATACCACTTGTCATCAAATTCTATTTCGTCTTGTTCCAACAGTTTTTTCATTCGTTCCTCCTTCATGTAAGCTTTTTTGCTGATCTTTACATTATAGTTATTTCCACAGTATTCCTTAGCCCATGGTGCTTTTGGTAGTAAGTTTTCATTGAAGGTTTCCCCATTGTTTTCCACACCATATACTCGCTCAATATCCGCTGTTGTAATGTACAACTTACGACCACCAGAG
Organism: Vinca minor; assembly: GCA_026122235.1. Lineage (NCBI taxonomy): Eukaryota > Viridiplantae > Streptophyta > Magnoliopsida > Gentianales > Apocynaceae > Vinca > Vinca minor. The sequence continues at coordinate 10,297,015 of JAOCZM010000011.1, read as the reverse complement.
AGAATTATACATTTTTCATCAGTGGCGTAGTTTTCGGCAAAAAACCTGCAAGCATCCCCAGAAATTTTAGACAATTTTATCTGAGTGAATCCAAAAAAACCATACAAATTAAGCCTAGCTAATTTTTGTTTGTAGGCAGATTTTTTCTTCATAATTTGATTGTTAATATCTACACTATGCTTAAAATCACTGGATACTTGAATAACTTGTTTATTCTGCTGCATAAGTATGGATCAATACAATAATAACTATTATGATATTATCAAATCCCTATAAGATTTTTTAAGTTTTGCAATTTTTAACCAAATTAGTGCTCATTCTTCTTTTTATACAATTCCAAATGTGTTTGAACGACTAATGTGGTGAACGTGGTTGGAGGTTACCGATTAATAGTTATTGGAGAAGTTTAAGGGTTGAATTTACTGTGGACATGGTTAATCGCCATTAATGGCGATAGAGATCGTGGGTGAGGAAGACGAAGCAGAATGGTGGTGAACGTTGTTGGAGGTTTCCGATTAATAATTATTGGAGAAGTTTAATGATTGATTTACTGGTGGACGTGGTTAATCGCCATTAATGGCGAAGGAGATTGTGGGTGAGGAAGACGAAGCATGAGGGGGTTTCTGGGTCTGATTATTGAGTGTTTCGCACAAGCAATTTTCTTTGGCAATACATGTATTTGATGGCCATTAGATCTCAGCGAAATAGATCTTGTGGCTGCTTGGGTGTTCTACAGGTGCTGAACCTAGGCCGAGTCGGTTCATTCTAATAAAAAAACTCTTAACACCTAATTATGAATAATAGCATTGGACTATTATCTTATCACTTAATTGCAATGCTATTTTTTTTTATAGACTTCAAATAATTCAATAACAATACTACTATTGCATACAAACAAATCAATGGAAAAGACAATCCGAGCTCTAGGGCACCGTTGACGAGTGTTTGGTTTCCTCGGTAGACACCGACTCTCGTGTGATTTTTTCGTGGTAGTAAAATTTTGTGTAAAAGAGCAATATGTATCAGGTCTTCCCCACTAGCGATCACGCTATGGCTATCCACAAGACGAGTTCAAATTAGTCACCACGTTGACAGTGAATACCAAGTGCCCCTCGGGTGGACCAAAATCAATGGAAAAAACACGAGCCACACTTAGATCTGAACCGCTATCATATTTTAAACACAAAAAGTTTCAGAAGAAAAAAATAAATTAACAAAAGAACAAACCAAGTTTCAAAACTCTCCATCCTCCCTTCCTCAAATTAGTCCTGCCAAAATGCCAATGAAGTCAATCATTTTATATTTGTTTAAATTGATTTCATATCTGCACGTTCTGGATTCTCCATACTTCTGATATTATTATGCAGCAAATAAAAAATTAAGAAATTATAACAATTTTATATCAAGCAATGACCAGTCAAAACCAACTAAGGCTTTTTATTTACTTCATTTTATTTCTAAAGAACAAAATCCAGCAGAGACAAGTAGGCTACCAACCTATGCAGACAAATTAATTATATTTATAATATAAGTGACAGTTAATTTCTTCGTGAACACAAACAATTATACGGGTAGGAATATTTTGTTCTCGTTTTATGTTCCAATCCCTCTCTCATTAATAAGAAATTGAAATTTGTTAATTTTTTAATTAAAAAAGTTATAACCTAAAAGAAATAGTGAAAATCATAGGGGAAATATGAGCACGTGTCAATAATCTATTCGTAGGGATAGGGAACGAGACACAGAACGGGGATAGAGGATTTTTTACCCAATTATACCCCCTCTAATTTTTTTTTTTTTAAAGTTTGTTTTTTATCGGGGAGGAGACATATCTATTATAAGAAATAAGAGATTTAAGAAGCGGGGAAGAGATTCGAACTCATAGCCTCGAGCGCTCATCCTTGACCACTAGACCAATGCCTCATTAACACTATCTCAGACTTAAATTGAATATCTATTTTCTATTTATGTGTTCCTTAAAATGAATGTTTGATTTCTCAAGCATGTATATATATATATCTAAACTCCCAAAATAAATATCAAAGGCTTCATAGCCCAGTTCACGGTCGTGGGTTCGATACCCTCGCCGCGCATGGGGCATGCTTTAATTTGACTCCCTTTCTAGGGTAACTCCCCCTCCTCTGGTGAGACAGTTTTATCTCCCCGCTCATGGGGCATCACCCAATGGGGTTTAAAAAAAAAAATCCCAAAACAAATCTTATTTAGTTAACTATGCAAACTCCACTACAAACTACTTTTCTTAATTTTTGTACAAGTTGGATGTGAACATCCAATTTGAAAAGCAAGAAATAGTCCCTCAATTCCATAATATACATTGATTAGGACATTAACAAAAATTAAGGAAGAACATAAGGTAATTTGTTAATCAAAATATCAAAATTATAATTAAAATTAGTGGTATATATGCCTTATTTAATAGAGTAATATTAATATTTTTACTAATAAGCTACCTTAATTTTTTTTTTTCTTTTAAATTTTCACTACAAGTTTTAAACTGAATGAAGAGAGTAATTAATTTGAATAATTTATTTATCCACCTAATTATTACGGCATTATCCTTAATAGTGACATAAGATCATACTTTTCCCAAAAACATTCCACACACAAACGCACACCTCCTTCTTTTTTTTTCAAACTCCCAAACTGTCCGTCACCCCCCTGTAGCCCTTCTAGATCACATACCCCCCACCGGAACCACCCTTTAGCGCCCACCGGAGAGTCCCTATCCGGGATATACATAATATCACTGAAATTCCTATTTAGCCCATCATATTGCTTTGATATTTGAACAGCTGACCCAGTAATTTCTTGAAAATTTATTGGGGTTTTTGTCCCTCGAGGGGAAAATGAACAGTGTGAACAAGTTTCAGAGATTCAATGCAATTCCAGACTAAGTGAAAAGAGAGAGTTCATGAGTTTCTGAGGGTTTTTTTTCTCCCCTATATTATATTCCATTTTCACATGGCGAAGCGGGTTTATGAAGTTTGGAAAGGAAGCAATGTAAGCTTGGATATATATTTTTTTTTCAGTTTAATTTTATGCTTTTACTTTCTTGGGGTTTTTAATTTAGTTTTTTTTTACTGAATTTTAGCATCTGGGGTGCTTTGATTTTTTCTAATTTTTGCTTTATTTTTGTGGGTTTTAGCTAATTTCCTATTTAGAAAGGTGAATAATAGCTTTATTATCCTGTTGGATATTTGAAGAATTAATATTGTGAAATTAGCCCGAAAATATTAACTTGATTTTCCGTAATTTTTAGTTTAACAATAAAAGATGATAGTTGGTTAGGGTAAAATTTTATGTTTTAGGAGTTAATGGATATAAGTAAGAGAGATTTGAGTTGAATAATTGTTTTTAAAATTCCGTCCTTTTACAATTTTGTACTACTTTTCGTTGCGGCTAGCCGACAAATTTAATGCTGCGAAAGTAGTACTGATGCTGCTACAAACTTCATAAATTTCCATTTTTTACATTTTCGAAGTTATAAAATAACAATTGTGGATATTATTGCCAATGCCTTCATGATGCACACGTGGTAGACTAATAGAAGACAGTTTTTCGGAGCCGAGGCTTTGCAAAGAATAGGGAAGACAAACTCTTGTCTTTGAGTCTTTCAGAGTGATGGTAAAGTTAGGTTTCACGTGGTGTTGCTAATTATGTTAATATGAGGGACATTGCTTTTATGGTGATTTTATTTTGGATTTATAAGCGGTAATTTGTGTCCAAAACGTGAAGTTTTCATCTAGCGAGGCCTAAGTCTACTCTGTTCTTGAATTCATTTTCAACAATAATTTTATTTATGCTCGTGTTAATACAGTTTTTAATGATTGGTTAGCTTTTTGTTTTTTATTCACCGTTTAAGGAGATACTGTAAGCAATATTCTCTTGGACGATGCGATTAGATGGAAGATTTATCTTTCAATATGTTTAGAATATATTAGATTTGGAATATTCCATGTTGGAAATAAAATTACAGTGCATAGAGCGGTGGCAAACATATAATGCCTACCAAATTTATTTGAAAGAATCCAAACACAACGGTTTGGCTTATCCAGGTCTTATGTCAAGGTACCTGTTGTTGACAGGTGTTAAGAGCAGAAAATACAGTAACAAATTATTGATGTAGATTTGGCATATCTGAATGAGTCAAAAAGTGAATCTAGTACAAAATATTGACCATATTTTGTCGAGTTATTAATTGGCTGAGTAGTGTTTACGAGTATGGCTCCGAAAGGTTCATAATGGTGTAATACGAGCCGGGTATAGTTTCAACGGATTAAGACTGCATTAATGAGATAGGCCTTGACCATTAGTGGATCTAGTTTTATAAAGGAATGCTGTAGAAGTATGCCACCACTGATATTTAAGAGAGTATCGAATATGCATTGCCACGGCAATGAAAGGCAGGGAGTCGGATCCAATTGAGTGTTTATGAAACATAAGAGGTTACAAATTAGAGACATTTTTTATGCTTTTAAATTGTTATCATTTTTATGCTTTTAAATTGTTGTTGTGCAACATATAACTTTTCAACTTTCACTTTAAGATTTTAATTTTAGCGAGGATCTTTGGATAGTCCTGAAAGCTAGGGTTTAGAAAGAATAATTGTCTACGGTTTCATAAATAAACGTTGTTGCTATCTGAACCTGATTGTGCATATCATGTTGACATTCTCTTGTTCTGGATTTCAATCTAAGCGGACATCTGATCGAGAGAAAATTCTCGATTATCATTTTCTTTCAAGCTCAGTTGATCCTTAATCCAGGTATTTTGTTTAGTTGTTCTAATGTGAAGCACTTAGTAAATCATTAGATACTGAGATTTTAAAAACTTTCCTATAAATATTTTGTAGATGCAGATCAATATTTTGTCAAATTGGTTGCTATCTTTTCCTTTCGATCTTGAAACATCACCTACTATTCACTGGGGCACCTTAAGATTTCCAGTTGCCATAGAACTATCATTTTGAGTCTCTTTTTCTGACCTTGGTATGGTAGATTCTTGGCTTTTATGAGGAAAGTGAAGTTGGAAAGTTATTAGTCATAGGTTCTGTTGAATATATCTTAAACTGGTTCTCAAATAAACCATGTAAACAACAATTGCTGGGATCCCACAAACTACTTTTCTTTTTGAGATCATGAACCATAGTGCTTTCCAGAAAAGTTCCAGAAGTTCAAACTTCAACCAAAGTTTTTGAATGGTTATTCTTTTTGGAATAAACATTTGGGGTTTTGCTACCTATCCAGATTATGTCTCCATTGGGCAAGATTTACAGGTCCAAGTGCTTATCTTTGAGGCGAAACTGAACCAATGTTCGTATCAAGCAAGAATATAGGACAAGTTGTGGTTGTGCTGATGAATGTTGAGCCAACATCAGGCCTCAGCTCACTTTTTATTCCCAACTATTAATTTTAGTTCAAAATTATTTTTTTATTTATAAGAATCCAGCTTTCCCAAGTTAAATGGCCTTACTTTCAGTGAATAGTACTACCGATCTGCAACAATCTCTCTCTCTCTCTCTCTCTCTTGAGAAGATTATATAACATAAATTTTGTGATGTTTAAGACTTTAAGCAATTGAGAATTCAGGTTCTTTGTGCAATTGACTACTGGCAAAACTTGTCTTCTTTTTGTGGAATAGATTTAAAGCTAAGAGCCAGCTCGATCTTGCTCTGACTAATCTAATTTCTGCTCTAATTATGGTTGGTGAAATAGGCTGCCTTTCGCTGTCTTGTGAGTGAAATTTCATTTGTTTTCTAGCTAGTTTCTTCCCTAGTCAAGATAAAGTGTTATGTCATAAACTGTTGTCAATGGCTTTCCATTAATTTATAAATGTGTACTTGGATGTCCTTACAGACGTGTATCCAATATGTATGTTAAATAGAGGTTGTTCCTTTTTATTTTGTTATTATTTTTTTAATACATTTGGAGAAACAAGTCTTTGTATTTTGTGCAACAAGGATGTTTTAAAACGTTGTTATAATATGAGATCTTCATTTTTATGCTGTTGCAATATATGCTAACATTTTCTGTTTCACTTCTGCAGAAGTTTTTTCTCGGTGGGAGGCTTTTTTTTGGGCCTGATGCAAGGTCATTGCTTGTCACCTTGTTGCTGATCGTTGTCCCAGTAATTATCTTTTGTGTTTTCGTAGCGAGGCATCTTCTCCATGAGTTTGCACCATATAATGCTGGATATGCAGTTCTGGTGGTAGCCATCCTGTTTATGGTTCATGTTAGTATTTCAAACTGTTCTCCTCTTAGCTCTTATATACCATGTCATATAGAACTTTGAAGATAAATCATCATGCATTCTTTGTAATGGATGGAGACAAGATATTTTTCTCAGACGTGAACTGGTTGTATTTCATTGGCATTCTTTTATTCTTTGCTGGCGTTCGCGTTTCAACAATCCTTACAGCCTGTGGTATGGCTATACAGCATATTTCTTGGCACTAAGATCATTATCTCTACCGGAACAATGATTCATCTCATCTTGAGATTGAGTACTGTGACTTTAATACATAAATTACTATTCGTTTCAGTTTTTCAGGTTCAATGAAAAATGATACTAGAACTGATATAAATACCATTAGAAGTAACCTAGAAAAAAGGGTTTAGGGTACAAATTTCAGCAGTGAAATTGGGGAATGAAACTTTGAATCCATATCTTCTTCAGATCCGCTGCCCACTTATTTCAATAGTTGGAAGAAAAACTCGAGGAATGCTTCCATGGATGGAAGAAAATTCAAGGAAATAGTTAAAAGCTAAGCTTCCATGATTGCCGGCAAGAGAAAAGAGATTCCCATGAGAGTATTTGGAGGTGAGAGAAAAATAAAAACAGAAGAGAGAGATACTGGGTAAAGCTGCCAGCCTATCACTCAGGCAAAAATGGAAAAGAAATCTCAAAAGCACTTTAAAAAACGAGAACGGCTCTTAATTTGGCTATAGTTCTCTCTCCAGAACGACATTTTTTTTTTGAATAGAGGGAGTATATTTCTGAATTGGCTTCTTTTAACTTTCTTCATTTAACACATTCACATAGATGTAAAGGAGGGTTATGCGATTGCTTTTTCATCATTTTGACATAGAAAGCTCATGTATTAAGTGACTGTTATAGTGTTATTGTGCCTCTTAGATATGATACATCATTTTACAATGAATTTTCTTGATTTTTTCCCCTGCTGGTATCATGTATTTCTATATATTCGTTGCTTTAATTAGTATAGGGAAACCTATTGGTTTGCAGGATAAATCCTTAACTAAATTTTGCAGGTACTAGCGCTGCTGCTGCTCATTTCAGCTCGGGATCCAGGTATTGTTCCGCGCAATTTGCATCCACCAGAGGAAGAGTTCCGCTATGATACGTCATTATCAACTGAGATCGGGGGCAGACAGACGCCTACTCTTCAATTTCCTCGAACAAAAGAAGTAATGGTCAATGGGATTCCCGTCAGAGTTAAATATTGTGATACATGCATGCTCTACCGCCCTCCCCGTTGCTCTCACTGCTCTATTTGCAACAACTGTGTGGAACGCTTTGATCACCACTGCCCTTGGGTTGGCCAATGCATAGGAATGGTATGTCTTTCATTATACATTGAAGAGATTTGTTATGTATTTATTTATTTGTTTTGATGGCATGTTTTTGCATATAGGGGATCTTAACTTTCTGAACCACCTTTTTCTTGAAATGCAGCGCAACTACCGATATTTCTTTTGTTTTGTGGCATCTGCTACACTGCTTTGCATTTATGTGTTCGCAATGTGCGCTTTCTTTATCAAGGTTCTGATGGATGACCACCAGGGCACAGTTTGGAATGCAATGAAAGAATCTCCTGCATCCGTGATTGTAATGGCCTACTGCTTTATTTCATTGTGGTTTGTTGGCGGACTGACTGGTTTTCACTTGTACCTTATAAGTACAAATCAGGTTACCTTCTCTCCTTTCCACATCAAAGAAGGTTTACTTTATATTTTGTTGATTTTTATGTCTAGCTGGTTTTCATTGTTTACTGGGGATATTCGATGGAAGGTTACAAATATATTGGAATGCTAGAACAGTGGAAATACTGTCTTTTTTTGTTACCTGTCATCACAATGTTGAGGTTGGGCATGTGAGTCATCCTGGAATTGTTACTAAATGTCATTTTTCTGATGTTGCTTATTCGGAGGGTTTCAATTTTCCTTCTTCTTCATTGCTGAAGCTTTTCTTTAGCTGCTGAACAAATGTTCGTTTGAAAAAAGGCTGTTTACTATTATAATATTCTTTATTTTAACAGCACTAAATCAGTAAAAGCAGTTTCGAGGAGGACCTCCAAGGTAGCTTCTCAAAAGCATATTTTTCTGTTTTTTAATGCTAAAATCACAAGTGAAAATCAACGAAGAACAGCTCAGTTTTTTTTTTTTTCTTTCAGCTTAAGAAGAAACTGAGAGCAGCTTATTTTAAGCAATTGAGAAGAGGCTCTCGGAATGATTGATATATTTGTGTGTGTGTGTGTGATTTTTATTTTTTATTTTCTTTTCATTACCAGACATTTGATTCCACTTTTGGATGTAAATCTTGATTGTGTTTGTCCACTTTTAAAATGCATGTGCTTGGTGTAGGATTAGAATGCGATTACTAGTCCATTATATGTGTTCTGACCAGGCCTTTTACTTGTTAAAACTTTAAACCCCACTGAGTATTTGTCTTATGATAAAATTAAGGCGATTTTTATTTATTTATTATTATTTTAAATATAAAATATTGAATAACAAACTAAAAACTAAAACAGAATTGATAAAAGAGTTATTTGACTTCTTGGGCTGGTTTCCCCTTCTTAAGCTACTTACCGAATCCCATGTCTATAATGGATATTTTGAAGCTGCAACTAACTTCATATTAAAAAAAAGGAAAAAACAAAAAAAGAAGCAATCTAGTCTTTTGATGTTGTATTAGTGAGTGGCAACATCATTATTATGCTACGGAGAAATTGAAGCTTCACTATAAGCTTTTCTTACTTCTGATGCACCATTAGAGATAAAACTTTGAAGTTGGTTAGGTTTCGGTTGCCTTTGAAGTTGGTTAGGCATCCCTGAGAGAGAGAGAGAGGGGGGGGGGAAAGCAATCATCACGTTGCAGTTGTATTCTTAAGACTACGTCTACATATAACTAATTGAAATTCCAGGGAGATGTATTTGCAAGTGTGTTTTAGAACCTCCATTTTGGGCACTACAGATCAAGAAAAACTACCTCGTAACTCTTCTCTTGGAGCTTGTTATGCAGATAAAGGAACCAATTCTTCTGCCATTGGTTAAAAATCGAAATTGAACTTTGTTTAGTTCCTTATTTCGATATATATCAGTTGGTTGCAGCGTAGAGAAACCAATTTATGGATACTAGAAAGATGAGCTTTTAGAAGTAGCACTAGAAAGAGGAATGCATGCCTAAGAAGTCGTCCTTAATGGGATTCTTATTGGTTTTTGAATTCATTGTTTGACATCTGAATATAAAGAAGTATATCCTTGATGTTGGCGATGAGATTGGTTTAGTTATTTCTCCCATAAGAATGGGTGCTCTAACAACCTTTTACCTTCATGTAGAACACTCGAGGAATTCTTTAACGTGTGTGTGTTTTCCTCAAGGATCGATCACAGGCATAATCTTGTAATTTAGGTAATATGTTTAGGAAATCTTTAACGTGTATGTGTGTTTTACTCTCTTATCGTGTGTCATGTTATTATGAACTTCCAGACTTGTTTTCTACTCTGACTTGAGTTCACTTTTAAAGTACTACCTCTATTCCATAATATATGTCGTTTATGAAATGTAGCGGAAGCAAAAAGTAAGGTACTTTGTTCCTTGTATACCACCAATTACTTGCATGATGATTCTTTTTTCTTACGGTGGTTAAATTCCAGCGATCCTCCTACAAGGTCTCATTTATCTCATATTTTGTTTGTCTCAGACTACCTACGAGAATTTTCGTTACAGAGCTGACAACAGGGTGAATGTGTATGATCGTGGTTGTATGAACAACTTTCTGGAAGTATTTTGCACCAAGGTAAAGCCCTCTAGGAACAAATTCCGAGCTCTTGTACAAGAGGAGGCACCTAGGACTTCTTTACCCCCAACTAGGGAAACTGACATGGAGGGGGATGTGGCCGAGGATCGTCGAGCGAAGGTGGAAGATGATTTAGAAATCGGTGGTGACATTCTGAAGCTATCACAGCGTCACAATATTGAAGATATTGAAGCAGACATAAGAAGCAGAGGGAGCGATGTGGTGCCCCATCACAATTCCTCCGAGGCTGATTCCGTACTCAGTTCAGATAGGCGAGCACCGACCGTGCAAGCGGATACACGGCATTTAAGTTGGGAAAGGAGAAGCGAGAGATGGGAAATTGCTCCGGAGGTCCTTGGAATGAACAACTCCGCCATCACCGAGAGTCGAGGCTATGCTGCTGCTTCTGCTTCTGCTTCAAAAGAAGCACACCAATAACTTGTACAGAACCCTATCTTGTAAGGTTTGATTGCTTCTGGCTTCTAGATACCAATAGGTTTTCATGCTTTTAGTAATAGAGTCGGATTTAACCTTTTTTTTAGGTGAAAATTTGTATTACCCATTTTTTGCGTTCTTTACTGGGCTACTTCTTATGTATATTTTTCTGTGAAGAGGAGATGTGCAAGTGTAATTGTTTGATTTTTTTGGTAGAGAGAAGTTTGGGTGGATTCAGTCACCATCACGGGACAAGGCTGGCCCTATGGACCATATGTCGCTTACAAGTGTACTTACAGATCGCCTACTAACAAAGCTCTCACGTCGGCAACGAAAATTGAACACTTGGCCTTTGTAAATGCGTGTCAAATCTTTAGCAATTGAGCCAACTTGTTTCGGTGTAATTGTTTGATAATGAGTAGGAAGTGGTGTATTCTTTTGGTTTTAGGCCTATATTTTCTCTTCATTGAAGTGCCATATTTGCAATTTTTGTGTGTAAAAGTTCTCTTTTTTTTTAAAGCCCGGCTGGGCGATTGTCCCATAAGGAGAGAGAGAACAACCTCACAAGAGGAGGAGAAAGACCTAGAAATGGAGACAATTAAAATTTGCCCCATGCATGGGGAGAGTATCGAACCCACGACCAGGTCACAGCCCCACTGGCTACGGACCTTGTGATGTGTAAAAGTTCTCTTGAGAGACTGAATTGTAATTATATATCAAAAAAAAAAAAAAAACTTGGGAGTAGTATTAATATGAAATTAATGTTATGATAATATCCTCAAGCAACAGTTAAAAACTTAACGCTAGATATCTAATGTTACAGTAAAAAATTTCACAGTTATAACATATATAATAAAGAAGAGTAAATTCTATTTACAGCCCACTCCAAGAAACAATTCCAAGTACTAGTTTAAATTTGACATAAAATTGTAAGCAAAATAGACAAATACCAAAAAGAGAAAAAAAATGTGGTATAATGGAAATATTTTGTTAACTGTAACAATCCCTTTATGTTTAATTCTTTTTCATTCCCAAATATTTGCAAAAGAAGCAAATTCTACACCAAAACTAGTAAATGAATTCTGCAGCCAAAGAAGAACAAGTGATGACAGGCAATTTTGCCTTCAAGTTTTGACATCAAATCCAAAGGGTTCTTCAGCAAAAGATCATTCAACTCTTCTAAAAATCGCGATAGATGAAGCCGATAAAAACGCCAAAAATATTCTTGATTATATGAACACAATGCTTATAAGCAAGATTATAAATGAAACTGTGAAGCCAGTTCTCAAAGATTGCATTACAATGTATGAAGTTGTGGTTAATGAGTTTGAAGATATTGTGAAGAATCTTGAAGTTGATACTTCTTTGGCAAACCCTAATTCTAGAATTGCTATTGATGAAGTTAGGGCTTGTCAAAATTTGGTGGAGACTAAGAACATTTGTGATTCATCAATCACTAATAGAAATCAAATTGCACAAGATTTTGGGGTGCTTGTTCAAGACATTGCAAAACTTGTTTGATTTGATTTTTTTTTAAATCAAAAGTTTCAAAAGAATTAAGATTAATGGGATATTATTGTTCTTGAGGATTTTTCTTTGGGGTATAACAATTTTGTAGAGTATATTTGTGCTCAAATTCATATGATTATAATCAATGCTCATGAATTTTCAACTACCTTCGATATCAAATAAAAGTCCATGGACATACATATTAAATTATCGAGCATTATATTTTACTGTAATCTTTTATACTTTAAAACGCTTTTGCTTTTGCGGTTAGTTTAATGACATCGAATTAGCTTGAAACTTGCACAAAAGCGATAAAAGATCCTATTTCGTCCTCTATATTCGTAGTACAATGTGCACTTGAGTTCGAAATTGAAAGAATATTGAAAATGAAGAAAATTCGAAGCTCATTCATTAATCTTTTATTTTATTTTATTTCTTTTTGCTAGGTAGCTCTTGTATTCAACAATATCTTCAAAGATGTGGAATTTTCAATAACTTTAATAGTTATGCTGTGTATATACTGATTCTGGGATTAACTTGAAAATAGTATTAGAGAAAAATAGATTACTTAATGGATGATCTAGGGAGGAAAAATCTTTTAACATTTTTACCTATTTAAGATAGATTTTACTACTCTAAAAAAAAAAAAAACACAAGCTTTCTTTCAATCAAACCTACCAAGGTATAATGTTGAGGCGGTTTTCCTTAACATTATATTGATAAATTACGACCGCCAATATTTTATCTGATAGTGAAAAAAATACTTTTTTTAAAGTACATATTTTCACTAAAAAAATTCTGTAAAATAATTTTTTGACAGAATAGTTATTTTAAAAAAATATTTATTTTTATATTTTTAAATCTTTATTTTATCTGATAGTGGAAAAAATACTTTTTTTTAAATACCTGTTTTCACTAGAAAAATTATTTAATTTCTGTAAAATAATTTTATAACAGAATAGCTATTTTAAAATATTCATTTTTATATTTTTAAACTTAATCATCAAATTGTTTGATTCGATAATTGAAAATGTGTTTGCAAATATTAATCTCAATACCTGAACTCTCTCGGCATCCAACCCATGCATCAAATATCCAAATCAACTCTCATTATGTCATCTCAAGAATTCTTTACTAGGCAAAATAAAAAAAATAAAAAAAATAAAAAAAATTCTCAAGAATTCTTTGATCTATCTAATTATCCCTGATATAGATGCTAGAATAGGGGAAAAATTCCCTTTGGGACGGTCCTTATGGGTACCTGTGAGACATGAAGGTCTGCGGGACCCACCCTACAGGTGGGTCCTGTCTTAAATTATGTGAGAGGAGTGTGGGGCCGTACTCACAAGGGCCGCCCCATGCCAGACTTTCTTTAGAATAGGGATGATAATTTGACTCGTGACCCGTTGACCCGCCCTGCCCCAACATTTTTTGGGGCAAACTTGTCCCGCCCCGTGGAGAGAATGGGGAAGATCAGACCTGCTCCACAAACGTGGCAGATCAGGCCCGCTCCACGAACGAGGCAAATCAGGGCTGGATTTCATGTGAGACTCGCCCCGCTCTGCCCGTCCCGCCCCATTCTGCCCCATCCATATTATATTATTATAATAATATTATTAGACCTAATCATGTTTAATTTTTTTCTTCAATATACTAATTGTACTTATTTGGGGATTGATTTGAAATAAAATGTACTAATTGTACTTGTTGGAGACTTTATCTCTATGCAAATATTAATGTTTTTTTAAAAGTAGAGCGGGTCAGATCCGCCCCACACAGGGCGAGATTTCTTGATCCGTGGCGGGTCACGTCCATTTGCGGACCTCCCCACCTGCCTTTTCCCCAATTTTTTTTTTTTTAATTTTATAATTTTAGCTTTGTTTTCTATTTGAAATTAGATTTTGTGGTTCGTAGATTATAGGAATAATACCACTTATATCTTAACAATGGGAATATGATGTTTATTAATTTTTTTTAAACAAACTTAAGTGTAAAAATTTGAAATCTTGTGAAATTTTACTATATGGTGATTATCAAAGATATTGGGGATGACTTGTTTTCTATTCTTATTGATGAATCCCGTGATATATCAATGAAGGAGCAAATGTTGGTAGTATTTCGTTATGTGAAGAATGGGTAGGTATTAGAGTATTTTGTTGGTGTCAGTCATGTATCAAGTACTATCGAGAATGATGTAATAATAGAATATTATCAAAGAATGAAAACACATATATGCTTTTATAAATTTGTTTTGTCAATGTTGATTGTGTCTCTCCTGTCTTTAAAGCCTGCGTCCGCCACCGATCACGGGATAGGACGGAATTTTGTGTTGAGATACCCGTCCCGATCTGCCCCATTACTATCCTTACGATAGAAGCTTCTTGAATGTTGGGTAGTGTATTTTACATAATTCTTTGAAAAATGTAGGAGGTATATTTCATTAATAACCTTTTAAATTTTTAAATTTTATAAAAATAAAAAATGCAAGTTTTAAAATTTATGGGCACTCGCTATTCCAAGAGTCTCATCCTTGATCACCAGAGTATCAATCAAGTTGCTCAAATTCGCTACACGGCAACGGTCACATGTCATCTTTGACAAGTTGTAGCGGCTCCTGATGCCGAGTAGTTTAGCCCAGAGCTCCCAATTAGGCGTGTCAATGAGACTCAAAGTCTCAGATTCAAACTTAGATTCACTGAACTTAATCTGAGTCTACACATACTTTTTTATATCCATATAAAATTGGGTAGGGATTCAAATGAGTCTGGATCTAGATAAATAAATGATACAAGAATAGTGAGTCTAAAATTATAATTGTGTATATTCAATAGATGCAAGAACTCAAAGACCCAATTAAAATTTATAATTTTCATATAAAATTTGAGACACAACATGTTTGGGTCCGAACTCTAATAAAAAAAACTTAAATTCAATGCAATAAGGATCTAACTTGGGTCTGGGTCCAGACCCAATATTTTGGACCTAAATGAATCTAATTGACAGCCGTACTCCCAATCACTCCCGGCTTGAAATGGCCCCAAATGTAATAGGTTGTCGACAACCGAAAAAAAACACAATTGAAGGTACCAAAAATTTGCACTCAGTTCACATTTTATTAATTGAATACATCAATAAAAGAGTTTGAATATACGATCAAATATCCATGAACGAAGAGGGATAGAGAATTAAAGCAAGTAAAGTTAATAATTGTTGTAAACGTTTAAACGTTGTCTCACATTTTTTAATACATTGTTTGATAAATTAATAAAATTACTCCAAATATAACAATATCATTAGACTAAGAAACTTGAACTAATTACATTGTTTTATGTATAACTATTTAATTGGTATACTAGAATATCATCTAGCATGCTTTGCCCTCTAGTCTTGGATTAGCCTAGTCAGTAGTTGTGCAATACTCGACTCCTAAATTAACAAGACTTGGATTTGATCCTTGGAGTACAAAGAGGACCAAACAAAATTAGAAACACAGCCAAAATTAAGGTTTGATAGTATTTAGCTTGTGACACTTGTGATATATATCATTGATTTACGCCATTTATTTGAAAGATACTAAATCAAACACTCTAAACCCTGAATATAAAACTCTAGACACTAACAAAAAGTACGAATATGAGATTGTCTTGAAAAAGGAGCAACCGTAAAGACAATACGAATGATAAACATCTACGTCATGAGTTATTATTAATGTGAAATTTTAATGCAAAGTTACAATAACATATTATAGGAAACGATCAACTGAAGCCTATATGTAAGTTTAAGAAACATAAAATTTGTAACATAAGAAACTTTGATATTTTAATAAACCTCATTTACATAGTTTATTAATGTGACATTTAACTATCTCTCTTAAGTTTGCTGTTACTCTAGAATTAATTAAAAACCTATATTCCAGCCCTATCCAAACTACTATGTAAAAGGTGGATCCTTTTCTTTCTAAGCAAACAACAAAAAACAAAGGAAATCCCAACTCTAGAACAAAATGGCAAACCTAAGAAATCCATCCTTTGGCCTCACCATTCTTATTTCCTTCCTCCTTTTAACTTCACCATCATTTGCACAAGAAAAGGCAGAAGCAAGAATCAAACTAGCCACCGATGCCGGGGCCGGTCCATCGAAAACCGTGACAGGTTTTTGCAGCCAAAGGAAAACAACAATAGACCGTTCATTTTGTATTAGGGTTTTCAAATCAAATCCAATTAGTTCATCAGCACCAGACAATATTGCCCTTCTCAAGATCGCGATAGATTTAGCAATTGGAAATTCCAAAAAGACCCTTGGATTTATTCAAACTATATCAAACAGTAAAGACATAAAAGCCCCTCTAAAGCCAGTACTTCAAGAGTGCATTTCTGCATATGGAAATAGTATCCAACAGTTTCAGCTTATAAATCAAGATTTGGAAGATGACCCTCCAATGGCTAGCTTCGATGCTAGGACCGCTAATGACCATCTTGATCGTTGCTTAGATTCTTTGAAGAAAAGCAAGATTCCTCAGGATCAGATTACTTCAAGACATAAGATTGCTGCTGCTTATGGAAAGCTTGTTGAGGAAATTTCACTCACTGTTTGATTGAATTGATGATTTATTAGTGAAGATTAATAATGGCATTTTTTGGACCTTTTTTTTTTCAAAGATAAAAAAACCTATGAGATTCATGTAAAGTGGAATAATTGTATCTTGAAGAGTAAAGATCATGAACTAATTATATGCACACAAAAAAAATAAAAAAATTACACAAATGCTAATACTCATTGACTAGAATATTTGCTAATTCTACATATTCTTATACTAGTTTGAGGACCCATACCATGCATGTATAGATGTGTATATATACACACACATTAAAATTATTAATATTATTTTTTTTCAACTCTAAAACTACATTTGTTTTTTCAAATATGAAAAAGGTTATTATAGAGGAAAAGATGTTAAATTCGTAATCCATAAATTCGAGTTAAAACTTTTATATCAACTGCATTAGATTTACTTCACAACCCTAAAACTATTTGAGTGACTAGCTTAGTCTCGAAAACTATACCAAATTGAATATTGTTTGAGATTTTTTTTAACAATATATACCTGTATATAGTTCTTGCTAGTTACCTATTAGTACTCCATACATTCCTAAATATATGACTTTCATTACATGTTGCGAAGAATTAAAAAATTAAAATTAAAATGTTTTTATAATTAAAATATCAATATTACTCTATTAAATAAATATGACTTGTATACCACTAATTCTATTTAAGAGAATAATATTGATATTTTAATTATAAAAATATCTTAATTTTTTATTCCTTAATTTCCGCAACATGTAATGTAAGTCTTGTATAGGAATTAATGGAGGTAATATTAAAGAAAGATATCAAAGTGTTCATAGCCCAGTGAGGCTTGACACTGCCCACGACCGTGAGGTCGAGGGTTTCCATACCCGCCTCCTACGTGGAGCTTAATAAATTTCACCCTTCTTGAACTCCTCCTCCTGTGAGGCCACCTCCCTCCGTGAGGTTAAAATATATATATATATATATATATATACACACACACTAACGAAAGATTTATCGTCCAACGTCAGAAGTTTTTTTTTTCATTTAAAAATTTATTACTATTGTGATAGGGGTGTGAAGAGTCGAAAATGCTAAACCTACTATCCTAACGTACTACTCTAACATTCCTGACCCACATTAGAAGTTCAAGAATTTTTTATACATAAATGATATATTGTTGGATTGGATTAGTAAACATTTGGACCAACCAAGTGAAGGTTTTACATGCAGAGGCAGAGGCGGCCCAAGATGAGAAGTTGGGGACCAAATTATAATATATTTTACAGGTACAAATTGAAATTATAGACAAAATATAAAGAAGACTTAGTTTGAAAACCCTAAAAAATCCCTAATTTAAAAAAAAAAAAAAAAAAAAAAGAGGAGGGGAAGGCCCCCACCCCTAAGTAGGTCCGCCACTGCATGCAGAAGTTGAATCGATTGAATGTAATAGGTGGAATTTGACAAATAATCGTCTGTACATGTATATGTTTTAATTTTTGTGTTCAACTACTCACAATTCACCATGTGTATATATAATTAAAAGAAATTTTCACATTACGAATTCTGAGTGGTTGAACACATCAATGGGAATATATACGGGTACAGACGATTTTCACCCGTGGAATTTGCACCCATGAGCGCGAAGTATACACTCGAAAAGGAACACCATACCAAAACTTCGGGTGAAAATCCTCTGTCCCCATTCCTATTCCCCATCCCTTTCCCCAACCAATCAGAATTTACTATATAAACATTTTTTCCAATTATATATATACACAGGGTGAATTGTGATTGGCTGGGGATAGGAACGGAACAAAGAATTTTTTGCCCAAAACTTCTCTGTCACTCCTTTTGTCATTCTCTGCATTATTTTTAATATATTTGTTTACGCTCTAATTATACAATTATATCATGTTCACATTTATGATTATCTTCTTTAATTTATAATGTATAAATAAAAATTCTAAAATTAGTGTGTTGTAAAGAGTAACACAGAAAGAGGCACATAAGATCAGACAACACTAAAAAAATCTTTCTACTTTTTCTTTTTCTTTTTTGGCTGCAGCATGGTTATTGATAATATATTAGTTGAATGAATGGCAATTTGTTCAGGAGTATGGTTTTGAGAGTGAAAGCATCTGAGGGAGCGAAGAAAAGGATTGGAAAAGAAGAAGAATATCAAGGCTGATAAATTGGATGCTCTTAAGCCCAAGAAACCCCCCACTGCTTTCTTATATTTCTTGCATGTATTTTATTTTTTTAGTTTCTTGAATTTCAAAGTGCTCATTTCATTGTTGAGGAAGGTGAGATGTTGAAATGGGTTTTATTCTGTTTTGAATTTCATGGCGTATTCTGTTTGTAAATTTAATTTCTTCATATTTCTTGTTCAGCTTGGTTGGTTAGGAATTCAGGATAATGTTTAATTTGATTTAATTTGGTTGTTTAGCTTTGTTAATTGTCATTTAAGGTTCTTTTATTAGTTGAGCAACAATTTATTCCAATTATACCCTCGACATTTCTTTTATTTGCCGCCTCTGCCATCTCTAGTTTTCCATTTCTTTTCTTATGCTATAAAAGTGAGAGAGGGGTAATATTGAAAATTTTTGGTGAAAATGACAAGTTCCATAATTTTTTAAAATTGTCTAAAGAGTCATATATTTAGATAATAAAACCCATGAAGTAAATATTCCATTTAATAACATTAACCATGAAGTAAATATTCCATTTAATAAAACCCATTAAACCATAGGTTACAACTTACAACACTGATCTAACTTAATAATACAACTTAATCTTTATCTTTCATAAGTGATTTAACTTTATATTTTTCTTCAAAAGCTCAAAAAAAGAAACAATGGGATCCATAAAAAACCATATCACTTGTCCTTGTTTCATTCTTCCTCCTAAATCCAACAACAAATGCAGTTGGACCAATCCAAACCCCATCAATAGATGCATCAGAATCAACAAATCCAGGCGAATCAACCGCGGTGATCAACGATTTTTGCAACCAGAGAAGTAACAAGGATGATAGGTCATTTTGCTTACTAGTTTTTGAACCAAACCCTCAAACTAGAACAATAAAAGACAATATTGGTCTTTTAAAAATTGGGATACAATTTGCCATAGGAAATGCAATGAAAACTCAGGATTTTTTGAAATATATTTCGGAGGACAAAGCAACAAAAACAACATTAAAGCTTGTTCTTCAACAATGTTTGATTGGATATAGTAATTTTATTAAGGATTTAAATATTATAATTGGGGATTTAGAAGATGATCCTCCAATGGCTAATTATGATGCACGTATGGCTAGTGAAGCTCTATCTCATTGCCATAATTCTCTTACATCTAGTAAGACTTATGATGATTCAATCTTAGGTAGGACTAAGGTTGCTGGAAAATATAGTAAACTTATTGAAGATATTTCCAAGATTGTTTAGATCATATGATCTGTTATAATGGTGTTTCTTCAAGAAATCAAGAAAAAAAAAAAGGACAATTGATTATTGTTTTTTAGTAAGCTATAATTTTCTTTAATAAATTTTATTTTTTAATATTGTTCATAAGGTAGCTGATATGTAGATTTTTTTTTTTTAAAATTTTTTAATTTTATGATCTGGTAAGATAACATTTTAACAATAATTTGGGTTGGTTTCTAGTGATTTAAAATATTCTCTCAATATCTCTTTCCTTTTTCGCATCATCACCATGGGAGCCTAGGCAGCTGACCGACCATGGCTGCTACTCCCTCGTCGGCCAATGGCGGACAGGCTTGGACAAAAAAAAAAAAATTCGCAGACATTATATTACCATCTAAAAAAAGTGCTACGAACTCCATCGCAATTGCCGATCAAGCCTCTAGACATTTTCAAAGGCGAACCAAACTTAATCATTGAGGAAGAAGAACACCAGATTCTAGAAACTCCATGGCGTCTTGCTTGTGTAGGGAAATTCAAACATCGCTGCCCTCCGTTGGATATTTTCAAGAAGGATCTCGACCGGGTGGGTTTTAAAGGAGGATTTTGGGTTGGATGGATGAATAGTAATCATCTCATCATTCGATTTCAACAGGAAGAGGATTATTGTGGATTTTGGGGTCGAAGGCAATGGAGATTTTGTAATCTATGGATGCGAGTCTTCAAGTGGACGTTTGATTTTAATGTCCATGAAAAACCTTCGATTGTACCGGCATGGATTAGTTTTTGGGGATTGCTTCTCCACCTATTTCACAAATCAAAGCTTTTTTCCTTAGCTTCAACAGTGGGTACGCTGCTTGCTTTGGATGATCCAACAGAGAATCTCACAAGACCAAGTCTGACTCGTGTATGCGTCAAACTAGATTTGCTCAAAGAATTGCCTAATAGAATATGGATTTGTCACGCCAAATCGGGTAAGGGATTATGGCAAACTACTACCTATGATAATCTTCCTTTATATTGTACGGATTGTATGTCATTGGGTCACTCAGTGAGTATTGTAAAAAAGGACAGCCTCCCTAGGGAGGCTCCAATTCCAAGGAATCGGGAAGCCATTGATTTTCATGGTAGAAAAGGTATGTATGTTGTTCATGGAAGAAAGGGCACGGATATTGAAAAGGGTAAAAAAGTCTCATTTTTTCAGAGAATCCGTCCACCATTGGCTGAGAATCAAGAGAACAACTCTATTTTTGAAGCCTTTACATCGGGCTCCAAGGACAGTGGTGGCGTTGAGCCGTCCATAATGGAGAAGACGACTGCTGCTGGGAAACACCACCATTTTACCCGATTGTAGTGACGGGCCTGACTGACCCGAAAATTAATGTGGTGATGGTTAACCCACAGATTGCCGATACGGATCGGGTAGGCAACTAGGACCCGACCCAAGAGGGGGAAATGGAAACTCAGGTACATGATAAGTCCAACCCGATTCAGGATATAGTCGGAGAAATCTCGAATGTGGATATTGGGGATTATGTGATGGGTACTGAACCGGTTACTACTTTGGAGCCTATATGTTTGGACCATTCTACATCTGACCAACCAGCAGATGATGAGGGAGTCAGTCTCTCATCTATGCCAGATTTTGCTCTCCCGGCCAAGGGGTTAGAGATGGGAGCAAATGTGATTGAGGTACTGGAATCCGATTTTTTTTGGAAATTGGGGAATCCGGAAAGGATATGGTAACTAAGGAATCATTGCATTAATTGGAGATTGTCTTTCCTTTTGCGATGCAATCTTCCAAATGATGGTGCCTAAATTGGTGTTGCAGAAAACATGAAAAATACGCAATCACGGGCTAATTATGAGGTAATTCAGGAGGCACCGGGAATGGATGAACACATAGATATGGTTCAGGCAGCGTTAAGTTCGGAGTTAATTCCGATGACCCCAACACCGACTTCTTTGATGGTTGAACCTGATGCACAACGGGATTATCAACAACTGCAACACTCAGCGCCGACCCGACCTACAACTCGGACAGTCATAAATTATTTGCAAGCTTTCGAGTTTCAGTAAGAGTGTTATTGAACCAACGTTTAGTGCGCACGTTGATTCCAGTTCGCAAGCGGAAGGTGAGTCGCTTGAACAAGGAAATACAGAGGTCTCAGATACGGGATCTTTTGATGCGATGGTAGATTTACATCTGGAAGAGGATTATGATGATTTTACTCCTGTCCGCAAGGATAAGAAGAAAACCATAAAAACTCATACTGAACATCATATGGAAGCTAGACATAAACCTCTTAAAAGACGTTAACTTTAAAATTGAGACTAGTTCTTTTAAATATTTATCGACTACTAGGATTCGTTAGTCCGATGTAGTAGTGAATTTGTTTCCACCTTATATTCGAGCGAATGTTATATCCCCTCCATGTATGATACTTTTACTACTATTCAATAATAAAAAAAAACTTACTTTAAAAAAAAATAGATTCTCAATTTTAACGTGTCAAATGTATTGGGGATTGCCTTGGCATGGCCCAGCTTTTCTCTAATGGTCATGACATGGCACTCAAAATTTAGGGAGAAACATTTGTGTCCAGGACGGAAGGTCCTGGCTGACGTGGCTGATTCCCCGACGCGCCTTGCCACGTCAGCCAGGACGGAAGTGGGCGGTTCAATCCTCAAATGGCCGAAAAAATACCATGCAAACCCTAATTTGGCCCCTGACCTGACAATTCCGTCCTCAAATTGCAGACTTTTTGTAGTGTCTAGTCTTTTCTCACTTTTACTTTTTTGACCATGCATTATTGAACGGAAATATCTGAACGGTTTTGGCACTTTTGTTCACATTTCTGACCGATTTTTAGAGACTTGTCCAATTCAAAAATTTAATTTTTGAATTTCCCATTACATCTATAAATAACCCCTCAAAACCTCTCCACAATCTACAACTTTCTCAACTCTCAAACCCATAAAACCCTATCCTCTTCACAATTATTTTTTTTCTAAATTTATTTCCACAAAAACCCTATCTTCCCTAATGGCAAACTTTCCAAAATTTATTCAAAAAGAAATGCGTAACAAATTCAGGGATGTTGATTTTACCAGAGAATGGCCTATAGAATACGAGCAGGTATTAATAGAAATTTGTTACGATTTTAGTACACTGGGTTACCCTGGTGAAAAACGTTGGTCCGATTAGTACAACGAAATTGTCTACGGAATGAACTCCGTCACCGGCGGACAATTCACAATAGAAATGATCGACGCAGTGTAGCAAAACTGCGCAGGCGATTTTGGGATTTTGAAGCACTTAATCGCAAACCATGGTTCAAGTACGACGGTAGGACCAACATTGTTGAATTGGACGGTGCTGAGGCCCAGTGGGAGGAATACGTTGAGGTAAGTTGTATGTAATTACAACACACTGTAATAATTCAATGTTTTCATAACTTACATGTTTTGTTTATATAACTACGCATTAGGTTAATCCAATATGCATTCTAACACGCCATTGCATGTACTTTCTACATATCCACTGTACACGGGAAACAACATTACAACCCATAATTGTAAAATGAACGAATTTATTACTAAATTTTTAATATTACTAAACGTACCGGTTTGGAAAGTGCCGAATAGGTTTTGTCAATGTCTATTAGAAAACTCTGCTGGAAAAATGCCCCATCTGAGGGATACAATAATTCTCCCTTCAGGTAACCTATCACGGGCCCTCCCTTAACATAAATATCTAATACTTTCATTGGAAATGGTATAAAATGAACTTTATCTGTGGGACGAAGATTGTTGTCACGCAAAAAATGTTGTAATCCTCTGTCTATGTAGTACGTATCATCTATTTTGGTTACATAAACGCACCATTGATTCCCAAGGTCGTCCTTCAGATAGACAGAACTTGCTAACCCGAGACCAGTTTGATCCAACCAACTTGTGTACTTTGATGGAAGACGCTACAAAAAAATAATGACTTAGATAGCTAAACACATTTCATACAAGAAAAAGTTACACATTACAAAATAAAATACTACAATTTTTCCATCGGTTTGATTTCCGACCACAATTCTAAATTGGTGTCTGAAATACTCTTCCAGGACGGGATCTATTTCGCTATTCATTATGAAATTATATTAGGGAAGATAGGGTTTTGTGGAAATAAATTTGGAAAAAATGAATTGTGAAGATGACGAGTTTTTTATGGGTTTGAGAGTTGAGAATGTTGTAGATTGTGGAGAGGTTTTGATGGGTTATTTATAGATGTAATGGGAAATTCAAAAACTTAAATATTTGAATTTTGGAATTGGACAAGTCTCTGAAAACCGGTAAGAAATGTGAACGAAATTGCCAAAACTGTTCAGATATTTCCGTTCATTAATGCATGGTCAAACAAGCAAAAGTGAGAAAAGACTAGACACTGCAAAAAGCCTGCAGTTTGAGGACGGAAGTGGCAATTCCGTCCTCAGGTCACGGGCCAAATTAGGGTTTGTAGGGTTTTTTCTGGCAGTGTGTTGTGCCAATAAACACCTACTTTTTTTTAGCAGGCTGCAGATTTTGTAGTTTGTTTTTTCAATTTTTGGTATTCAAACAACATATAAATATCCCTAAACACATTGTGCATTAATATAAAATGAACAACGGAATAATCGAAAAAATATTTTATAACGAAAAAATGTTAAATAGTTCGTAACAACAATGAATAAATGTAAACAAAATAACTTAAATGCTATCTACGGCCCCGAAGGTGTGTAGCGATCGGGGCTTCTCGAGTCTTGTCGTAGATAGTAAATGCAGTCATCTCTTGCTCGCACCGCGCTACCCAGATCAATTGCGATGACTTCCTCCCCTTCGGGGTCGATAAATATCGGCTCCTCGGGGTAAAACGGCAAGGGCAACGGAGTTTGATGCTGCATCTGAGGGATGGGGAGGCTATAGGAGGGCGACCCACCTGATTAAAAGCCCGGCTGTGCCGGTGTAAAGGGCACTGCACCTGAATGCCCCCCGGTCTGAATACCCTTGGGAATAAGTACCCATGCTCGGATATTGGTATTCAAAACGGGTGGGTACCTCGGTTGGTCTGGGGAACTGACTCTGGGCCGGAGATTGAGTCGAATCTTCCTCGGGTTGAGCCGCGGGTCCGATGCCCCGCCACGCTGCCGAAGACGCCTCGCTGCCAACTCCTCCTGGGTGGCCTGCCGGTTCCTCCGAGTGCCTTGCCTCCCAATCTGAGATCTTCCCGGGACAGGCTCCCTCGGCTGTGTAACCGGTTGAATAACATCAGATTCTGTTACATCGGCTGCACGGGATCGGCACGAAACACTCTTCCCAGCTGCCACGAATGCATCCTTTATTGTCTTGGCCGCCCAGGATATGAGAGTCTTGTACTGACTGTTGGTTCGGGAGGCAGGCTTCTCGAATTCTTCGAGCATCACTCGGTTCGATTCCTCCTGCGATGTAGATATTCATATTAGTATACTTTAAATAAAAATAAAAATGTTAACAACGAAAATAATGAAACTTATAAAAATCGCCTCGGACGTAGCGATGGGTTGCATGCCCCTCGGGAGTGGCCGGAATCCCTATTCTAGGGATTGGTCAGAAGGTGGACGGTAATGCGATTGTACCACTCCATGTACTCGGGTAGGTACAATAACATTATCGGGAATGGGAGCGGAGTCCGCCAGTGCATCTTCGCGCTCTTCCCACATAGCTATGTAGGTGGCGTGTTGGGTTTCCCAATTCTTTGCCGGTCCCGCTTTGAACGAGTGAAGGTCAACACCCGCTTTAGTTCCCTTTGCCACCACCGGGATCGGTATCTCCTGCTGGAACCCGAATTGCCAGGCAACTCTGTCAGGCATGTGGTACTCAACCATCTTGAACAAACGAGAGGCGTGCGTGCCAGACAGGTCGCTTGGAAGCCTTCATCCCGGCCGCCCTCTCGGCAATTACCCAATCAGGGTACGGCCTCCACATAAACTGCATAAATAAATTGGACTTAGTGTAAAACAGATGATATAATTTCAACATAAAATACGAAATATACTAACCCCTTGGGCGCCCGTCAGCATATCCAGCTGATCTCGAAACACCGACAGCTGCGATTTGGGTGCGTCGCTGAAACTCCGACCCGTATTCCACCGCGACCCATAAGCTCTCCCGTCATCGGGAATATCATGTAGAATGGGCCCCGGTTCGCGGGTCGGAGACACGATATTCTCTCCCATGCCCACAACTGGTACAGAAAAAACATGAAATAGTCAGCAAATAATAAAAATACATACTAGCAATAAAAATGTATAAATTTGTAAACAAACCTAAATTAATAGGCAACAACCAACCAGCTATGTCCTTCAAGACGGCCTGTGCAGAGGTGTACATCTGGCGGTACAGATGTGCAAGGACACCGCTAGCCCATGAATGTTGGTCCTCAGCTAGGATTCCGTCGCTTATTAGTAGGAAATACCGCATGTTCCCTCGCGACCCAGATTTGTTTGGAAAGAGGAAAGTGGACATCAGGAGGAAAATCAGAGCCCCGTTCCGCTGTTCTACCTCCACTTCAGTAGTATCATCACGTAGGGCCTCACTTATGTGAGCATACACCTCTACGAGCGCGAGGGTATTACCCCTAATAGACTCTGGTAGGTGGTCGGAATCCTAGGCTCTTGTGCACGCGCTCAATCTACTGAGTTTTGCTGAGGTTAAAGTCCTCAGGCCAACTCACCACCGGGTGGGCAGTCCTAGAAGGCATCCTACGTCCTCTAGAGTAATACTAACCTCACCACATCGGAGGTGAAAGGAATGGGTCTCTGGGCGCCACCGCTCTACTAATGCGGTGACCAAAGCGTGGTCTATCTTTATTTTCCCTATCCTACAGCAAAACCCCCGAAACCTAGGTGGTCGATAAGCTGAATCACTCTTTGATTGGTCTCGTTTTGGTAGGCATAAAAAAAATTGCCGTCGGAACTAATAATTTTCAAACTACGATTAAGTTCTACATCCCCGCCCCATATTCTAAGAGCTCTATGCGATGCATGTTTGTTTAAAACACTAGCATCATAAGGACCGGGCAGAAGATGTGCAGGAACAGACATTTATACAAAAAAATAATAACATACAATTCAATAGAAACTACACATGTTATATCGCCAAATTTAAAATTCCCCCAAGTAAAAAGTTACAAATTAACAATTCACAAAAATCATCAATTTACAAAAAAAATTTAATTCATAAAATCCCCCAATTTGATAATTGCCCTAAATTGATAAATGCCCTAATTTTGTAATATTCCTAAATTCACAAAATCAAACAAAAATTCACATGTATACAACTTCAAATAGGGAACAAATTACTCTAAATAACCAAAATCTAAACAATTTAAAGTTCAATTGAAAACATATATGTTAATTTGCTCAAAAAAAATTCAAAACATCAAAATTTAGGTTTTATACCTTTTAGTTTAAGAGATGAGAGAGAAAGGTGTATTTGGTTGGCGGCGGCGAAGGCGGAGGCGGCGGCGGTCGTCGGAGGTGGGGGGGTCTCAGTCGGGAGGATTGGGGAGGGGGTTTTTTTTTCCCCTTTGAGAGTATGGGAATCCTGATTTGAGGGAGAAGGAGAAGAGTTTTTTTTTTTTTTTTTGAGTCTGGGAGGTGTCCTCGGACCGGGACGGAAGTGGCTGACGTGGCAAGGCGCGTCGGGGAATCAGCCAGGACGGAAGCTTGGACACAAATGTTTCTGCCCAAATTTTAAATGCTATATCATAACCATTAGGGAAAAGCTGGGCCATGCCAATGCAATCCCCAAATGTATTAAGGTCATTCCTTGTAAGATATTTTGGCTTATGGTTACGTTAAGAATTGTAGTGTGTAAGAAATACGTTTCATTTCACTTTTGAGAGAATGCCATTGCGGGCGGGAGTTTCTTCTAGTCTTTTGTAAATTGTAGTGTATTTTATTTTGAGTGAATATGCAAAGTTGGACTTTAACAATTTTTGCTTTTCTTTTTTTAGACATAAACAATTTTTTTGTACATTCTTGGACCTAATCTTTTTACGGGTACTCAGAAATAAATAAAAAATGAAAATCCGGCCAAAAATTACCCGTTGAGTAAAACGGTGTCGTTTTATTAAGGG
Source organism: Vinca minor (assembly GCA_026122235.1). Lineage (NCBI taxonomy): Eukaryota > Viridiplantae > Streptophyta > Magnoliopsida > Gentianales > Apocynaceae > Vinca > Vinca minor. Next base: position 10,268,865 of record JAOCZM010000011.1, on the reverse strand, counting down.
TATTATTGTCTTTTCAGCAATGTAAAAATTTGACCCATTGTTTGTAATTCAGAGCAGCAAATGGGAACCCGTTTTACATATAAAACCTACCCGATATAAAACCCATGAACCAAACTTCATCTTCTCCAACTCTTCTTTCAATATTGCAATGCCACCATCCTTCTTCTCCAATCTAGCCAACAGACCAATAGAAGAAAAAGAAAAAAGAAAGTTCTGCTATGTTCCACTGCAGCTCCACCGCCACTGCCACCGAATTTGCTAATTTTGCAATGTCACCTCTGCAGCTCCACCACCGCCACCAAAAAATGCTAACTTTGCCGCCATTGACGACGTCACCCCTCCCATTTTTTCCTTCCACCTCATTTTTGTTCCAATTTTTTTCTTCAGTCTCTGTTAGTGTATAATTTTTTCTGATTTTTGCTAAAGTTAATTTTTTTGGTGGCTGGTTTGTGAGAATTAGGAGGAAATTTTTTTGGTGGCTGGGTTATGGTGTAAAGGAAGAAATTTGGTTTGGGGGGATTTTGGAAGAAAGAAAGAGTCTATGTGAAGGTGAATTGAATGGCATCTGAAGATGAGTTGGGGAGATTTGAGGGGCGGCCACCACCACCACCAAGCTCCTCCAGCTTCGCCCCATATACCACATCCCGTCCACCACCACCTCCACCTCCCTCCATCTGGACCTCCCGAAATCCCAGCCCCACGCCTGACGCCACCACCCTCTTTCTCACTCAACCATAAAATTACAACAACATCAGCATTTTAAAAGCAAGAAAACAGTCAAATGGGTATTCTCTTCCTACTCCAACACACCACAAAAAACTTAAAAAATAACAATCTAATTCTCTTCCTACTCTAACACACCACAGAAGGCTTTAAAACCTTAAAATTCAATAACAATCCATACAAAATTAAAAAAATTAAAAAAAAATCGAACATTTTCGTACCAGTGAATTGCTTGAAAATTGATGAAATTCGTAGTGAGAGAAAGTGGTGTTGCATATGAAGATGATGAACGGAGGGGTGGTAAATGAGGAAGATGATGAACGAAGGAGATGTATTTTGCAGTTGAGGGGAATTTTGAGTATTTTGGAGGATTTTGAGGAAAAAATATGGTGTAAGAAGAAGAAGAAGAAGAAGATTTGATGCAGGTGGTTTTTGGATTGGGGGAAGTAGAAGATGAGAGCTCAGGTTGGGGTGCGGGTGGGTGAGTCGGAAGTCGGGAGGGTCGGGTTCCCTTTTGTTGCTCCAAGTTATTTCATTGCTGAAAAGACAATAATACCCTTAATAAAACGACACTGTTTTACTCAACGGGTGATTTTTGGCCGGATTTTCATTTTTTTATTTATTTCTGAGTGCCCGTAAAAAGATTAGGTCCAAGAATGTACAAAAAAATTGTTTATGTCTAAAAAAAGAAAAGCAAAAATTGTTAAAGTCCATCTATAGCTATTCACTTGAATTGCTTTTTTATTTTTTTTCACCTTTTTAGATTGAAACAAATTACGAGACTCCCGTTATAAATTTGTTTCACTATTTTGGGCGGAAATCATCACATGACTAACACATGCCGATTTGGCTAAGGGAAGAATTGTCCATTTACTTACTATTCATTCAACTCTACAAAGTATAATCCGCCCCGACCCAACCCGACCCGAATTCTTCTCTCCATATTCACCACCTTAGCAGCTGAAGAAAAAAAAAATTCAAATCCAAACTGGCGATTAGAAGAAAAATCCAAAAAGCAAACTCTACACTCATCAGCTAATGAAGGTAATGGTGTGAGATTGTGACAACAGAAGAAGAATAACTATTAAAAGACGTCAAAGAGGCCGCAGCACAATGGGGCAAGCCTCGATCCGTAATCGGGAGATCCCGGATTCGACACCCTCCCCATAAATGGGTCAATTTTCAATAAAATCTACTCATCTGGAGAGCAAAAAAAAAAAAAATATTAAAAGACAAAAGAATCAGAATAATAAAAATGCAAACCGGGAATAAAATAATATTAAAATTTAGGACGAAAAAAAATGTGTATTTGCTGATGAGTGCTAAACTGTTGTTTACACTTTTACCCTGGGGGAAATCAATCGTTTGCTGGACCAGCACACAAGAACAGCCGTGTTGGACTAGAAAACAAAGCTAATCCCACTCTATTATACTCCCTCCATTTCTAAATATAAAACTCTTTACACAATTTGAGAAAATGAAGGAAGTTGTCATTTCCACCTAAACTTTCAATATTATCCCACCTTCCCTCTCTCTCACTTCTACGTCATAAATAAAAGAAAGGAAAATATTGAGGGTATAATTGGAATAAATTGTTGACAACTAATAAAAGAATTTTAAACGACAATTAATTTGGATACCTAGATATCTCCTAAACTACAATTAATTAATAGAGAATGGAGGGAGTAAGAAACAAGACAACAAACCTGATTAATTGGGGGTTTCAGAGTTGGTTTTTTTTTCCTCCAGATTTGGGGGGTTGCAGTGGAGGTGAAATATCTTAATTTAGAGAGACTAATATGATTTTTTCTCTTTTTTCTTTCCAAATTTGGGGATGGTGATGGTGGAGAAGATGGAGAGTAGAAGTCGTGTTGGGTCGGGTCGGGTCATACTGTGTAGAGTTGAATGAATAGTTAGTAAATCGGCACGTGTTGGTCACATGCTAATTTTTTTTGGAATAGTGAAAAAAATTTATAATGAGAGTTACGTAATTTGTTTTAGTCCAAAAAAATACAGTTTTAGTCCGTAAACAGAAAAGAAAAAAATGTTAAGGTCAAAAAAGAACTATTCACTCTATTTTTTCTATAAATGTATTTTCTTCTATTTTAATTTATTGCATTTTCTCGTTTGTAGAACTTGTGATAATCTGCTTTTTAGTTTTCTTCTTGTGATTAGGAGTTAGTTTAGAAGCAAAACATTCTTTGTAGACTTTTCGTAGAAGAATAGTTTATTAGGGAAGAGAAAGACAAACATTATTTCATATACTTCTCGGTATTAGCTTGGAATAGATTACACTCCATTTTAATTATCATCTACTAAATTGATAACCCACTTTAGTTATATATTTGGTTTGTAATAAGAGTTAGTTTGAAGTTTTCGACTAATTCATATTTTGAGTGTGACAATCCTTCAGTTTTGAATGAAGCTTGATATATTTACTTAAGTTATATTAGGAAAGTGAGTTGCAATTCTTAGAGACGGATGATGAGTTTTGATCTTTTACAATTGGAATATTTTATTCTAAAATATCCATCAACTTATCTTTATTTTATCTCCGATTACTGTAAAGATTTAATAACGTCTTTTGGGTTCGAACGGATGTTGCCACTGTTTTACAAATCTAAATTCTAATATTTAATTTTGATGATTTCGACACATGTCAATGAATTTAGCTAGGGAGGTAGTTTTAGGGGGTTGTTTATAATTAATTTTAATATTTATTTTTTTCGTAACATAACCCTCAGCACCACTGTCTGCCGCCGTGTAGGGACACAAATGACTTCTACAATATTTGTTGTGTCACTACTACTCTGTGTCAGAAAAAATTATTTACTCTTAAATATATCATTTACTACCTCACGAGTTCTATTCCAGTCCGGCTCCAGTGCGGAACCCCCAAAGTTTCGCACTTGCGGAACCATCCTAGCCGTCGGATGGAATTTTGAACGGTACAGATCTGGAAAGAGAAAAGTTGCGGCTGACAATAAAAAATAATAAATAAATAAATGTTATATAATAAAAGGGTACATATGTAATTTTACAAATAAATGATTGGGTTACCGAGGAGGAGAGAGAAAAGTTGCTGGTGACAAAACAGCATGTTTGCTTTAGAGAACACATGTTTTTAGTTAGAGTTCTCTAACCAAAAACATGTGTTCTCTAAAGAAAGAACATGTGTTTTGTTCCACTACTCTCTCTCCCTGAACAAAAGTAACTGCACATAGCCAGTCACATCGATTGGGTTACGAGAGGAGAGAGAGAAAAGTTGCGGCTGAACAAAAACACATGTTCTTGGTTAGAAAACATGTGTTCTTTAAACAAAAACATGTGTTTTCTAACCAAGAACATGTGTTCTCTAACAAGAACATGTGTTTTTGTTCAGCCGCAACTTTTCTCTCTCCTCCTCGGGAACCCAATCGATGTGACGATTGCGTGCTTTTGTTCTCGAGGAGAGAGAGAAAAGTTGCGGTGAACAAAAACACATGTTCTTGGTTAGAAAACATGTGTTCTTTAAACAAAAACATGTGTTTTCTAACCAAGAACATGTGTTCTCTAACGAGAACATGTGTTTTTGTTCAGCCGCAACTTTTCTCTCTCCTCGGGAACAAAAAGTAACACGTAAAGTTTATCCCTAAAATACCCCTATTTTGATACAGTCGTTGGATAAAAAAGTATAAAATTCAACAGTTGGGATCGTGGCCCGCACCGTACGGAATTTTGAGGGTCCGCACTGAAGCCACGACGGTTCTCATCCTACTCTAGGTGAGCATAGTTCGTTTGACTCTACAAAAATATTAGTACAAGTCTTTTATCACAAATATATAATACGAATTCCAAAGAATCTATGCTAGTCCTAAAGCCCTGCCTTCTTTTATAAAATAAAATAAAAACCTGTCCAATTAAGTAATACAAACCGAATTAAGATTAGAGTGAGTTGTAAGAACTCTCCCCTTTAAGTAAGTGATTGATGGTACAAACTTTAATCTTTGCCGATAAAACATATCTAGTTAGGAAGAATAGACTTTTTGCCTTTTATTATACGAAAGAAAATTAGTCTTTACTGTTGGCCAGAGACATTCCTTAACCCAGAACAAACAAAAAACAAAAAAAATAAAATGTAATGTAAACATATTTGTTTTGGGTGTTAAAACTAAAAAAATAATGGAATATTGTTCTGTATATACCTTAAAATGTTTAGAGGGGTAGGGTAGCGACCCGCCCCCAATACTTTTTGAAATGACATGTTTTTTTTAATAGAGTTTTTTTTTTTTTAAATTCTTTTAAAATTCCATCTTGCTACCCAAAACTTTTTAATAATTCCTACTTTTTGTCCCATGAAGCCCGAATGGGCGGTTGCCTTATAAGGGGAGAAGAGAGCACCTCATAAGAGGAGAAAAAAATCCTAGAAAGTGAGACAATTAAAGCTTGCCCCATGCATGGGGAGGTATTGAACCTACGACCTCTTAGTCGTCGACAGACTCTTACTCTACTGGGCTAAAGACCTTTGATTACTTTTTGTCCCTTAATGCATGAATTCTGACTCCGTCCATGTCTGCACCATATTAGAGAGAAACAAATCCAGAAATGCCGCCTCCAATTTGTTGAGTCTTTGTTTATTTCAATGTCATTCAAACTTGGAAATAATTTTTCTCGATCATATCTGATATTGGTCCTTTTCTATATTTAGATTTAGTTGACATTTTGTTTCTTGTAATTGAAAAAAGAGAGGAAAAAATCAAATCATAAATCAATATCTACCGGGACATTGACCACCTCCACGAGAATGTTATTGGTTGCTTCAAATTTTTGCTTTCAAGATCCAAGACTAAGTAGTACTACCTTGCTTCCTGAATATAAAGACTTTTATTACATGTTTTGAAAATTAAAAAAGTAAAAATTAAAATATTTTTATAATTAAAATATCAATATTACTCTCTCAAATAAAATTAGTGATTACAAATATATTTAAGAGAGTAATATTAATATTTTAATTATAAAAATATCTTAATATTTTTTCTCTTAATTTTTGGAACGAAAGTCTTATATTTAGGAATAGAGAAAGTAGTTCATTTCTTTCACGCATTTCTTCAAATATTTTTCAGCATTTTTCTTGGTCAGGAATCACATGTTTAAATATTACAAGTCCGGGACATAATTAGTCTAAATCAGTGGATGGATTCCATTTTCATATTCTAATTCTTCAACTCTTTGGGATTTGATTAATTACTTTAACCAACACAAGGTTGAACTTCTTTTTGTTGTTTTTTATGCATGCAATAAGGTGTGGTCCGGTAATGGTGTTGAATACAAAAATTCAGTACATATTGAATATGTTTGTATTGTTGAATAAAATTTGACAGTACAATTTTTTTTTAAAAGAGAACGCCTACGGTGATTGTGTAATACTTGTTACGTAAAATACAAATGTTCATCAGTAAAGAATACAATGTAATACATTTTTAAAAATCTGCAACACCTATAAAAAAATGTCATTACATACTGATACTTGTTCCGACACTATAGCAACACATATCATGCTAGTGAATATGGAATAGAAATTTTGATCATGACCCGCGTTGAATCCGTGAGGTAGGATCCAGGCATGAACTGTCTATTTTTTTTTTTTTTTTGGATAGAAGGGTTAGTAGTCTGGTGTTGTGGCTCGGTGTCGAACTCAGGACCTCTCGGTCGTGAGCGAAGGGGGCCCCACTGGGCTACGGCCTTCTTGACACTGGACTGTATAAGTACAAATTGTTAACATACTTTTTTAAAATTGATTTTTTCTAAAAACAAAATCCCTTTTTTATGTAATTTGCTGTTGACAATTATAAATAGAGGAATTAGCCTTTTCTGCCCATGCACAATTTACGGATTTCTAAGTTTGCCCACATTCTTTTATTTGATCGCATTTTACCCACAGACTATTTACGTGAGCTAAATGTGCCCAAATTAGCCGGAATCCCCCAATTTGGTCTGCTTTTTTGCACGTGCAAGTCACATGGCCGTCGTGGGAAGGGTAAAATCTGTCTGAATTGGATATACAATATGTAGACGATCCGAAATCCTATTAACCCGACCCATACCCGACCCATTTGAGGTTGAATAAAATAAAAAGATCCGGAAATTTTGAAACCCCCAAATCGATTGGCTTCCTTCCCAAACGACAAACGCAAAGGCGATTCCAAAAAAAAATCTGCAATCTGTGAGAAACTGAAGCATCAAACTGAAGCAAAGCCGTTTTAGGTTTAATAAAGATTGTGAGAATGAAGTTAAGGGACGCGGCTGCAAGAGCTGATCCAAACCCTAAATACCGCGAGTTATTTTGCATCTTAGGGTTTTGTTTACTTGTTTTTATAGAGTTTTGTGTTAATGTCTGAGTGCATAGGGGTTGTTGTGTTAATTTAATGTCGTTTGAATGGTTCTGAACCCCACTTGCATTTTTTTAATGATTCTGGAATGGTCCTATGACTTTTGCAATAATTTAGAGTTATTTTTTGTCAGCTTGCATGATTGTAAAAATATGTCTTTACTGTTTTGCTGGTATAAGTTTTGTCATTAGGTGAGTGAATTATTTTTTACTGTGTGCAGCTTTGGAGTCTGGATTTTTTACCCTGAGAATAGGTCATGGTGGGAAAATGGATGGATATACTACTGAAAGTTCATATGTAGGGGGTGGTTTTGATTTGTTTGACTACTGCCATGTCAAACTATTTAACTATGACATGTTGAAGTTTTGTTTCAACAAGTTAGGATATAGGAGGTCATTTGATGCTTGGTACCTTATATACACTCATGTGGGGACTAGGCTGATGTTACCTATAATGTCTGATAGTGACATTACTAGAATTGCAGAATATGGGTACTATGAGGGCTATGTTGAGGTGTATGTACAGGTTGCATCTAGGAAAAAAAATCTTTCCAAAGTTTAAGAAAGGTAATAAGAGTGGTAGTAGTAGTGGGGTGAATGATAGTGAGTCCAAAGACAAATTGCCTGTGAGGAGGCCAAAAACTTTTTTTGGTAAATCTCCAACTAAATCCAAAAAGAGTGCTGTGGGTGTAGCCAATGAGAGGGATGAGGCTGTTAAATGTTCTTCACCTGAAATGGAATTCAATTGGAATAAGGAAGGTATAGATCTTGAGTTTACAGAGTGGGACTTTGCTGATGTGTTAGTGAATTCTGATGAGGTGGCTGATCTGGCAGACAGTAATGTGGTGGCAGAAGATGTAGAGGTTGCAGAAAATGTAGATGCAGATGTGGCAGCAGCAGTAGATGGTGAGTTGGCAGAAGCTGTGGATGTTGAGGTGGCAGAAGAATTAGATGGTGAGTTGGCAGAAGATGTGGATGTTGAGGTGGCAGAAGAAAAAATAGATGTTGAGGTGGAAAAAAATGCACATGAATTGAGGGATGTGGAAGTGGAATTTGTAGACAGTGATATAGATTGTAGAGAAGATGATGAGGATGAATTGTCAATTTGGAGGGCTCTTAATAATGGGAAACATGTTGGTTATGGAAAAGGTAAAGCTAAAGTTGTTGAGGAGGGTGAGGTGGAATATGGAGAGACAAATGAAGAAAACAATGAAGTTGAGGTTAACACTGGAGCAAGACCACCAGTTTTGGTCAATGGAGGATTGCCTGCTATTGAAGTTCCTGGAATGGAAGATGACTTGGAATACAATTCTGATTATTTGGTGAGTGGTGAATCATCATCTGATTCTGATGAGGATGCTAATATGCCCAAAAAAAAAAAAAAAAAAAACAAGGTAATGTATTATAAACTTGTAAATTCATATGATCATAAGTGTGTATTCTTATTTGTAACTACAATTTATTGTTTTATAGGGCTCCTATATTCAGGCCTGATATTGATTTGGCAAATCCAGTCTTTAAATGTGGGCAAATTTACTCATCAAAAGTACTGTTACACAAGGCATTGGAGCAACACAGATCTACAGAGGCAAAACTGATATACATTCAGAAGAGTGACAAATCTAGGTTGGTTGCAAAGTGTAAGGCTGATGGTTGCAAGTGGGTTTTACATGCATACAGAGTAACTGGTACTACAGATTTCCATATCAGAACACTGCATAAGGATCATATATGTGGGAGAAGTGGAAATAAGACTTTGGTCAGACAAAAGTACTTGGCTGAAAAGTATGTAGATGAGTTCAGATCCAGCACTGGGGTTGGGGTTCAAGATTTCATAGGAAAAGTATGCAAAGATCTGAAATTTAACATCTCAAGGTTCACATTCTTCAAAACAAAAAGGAAGGCCATGGAGCTGATTACTGGGTCAGAAATTGATCAATATGAGAAACTTTGGGATTAAGTAGAAGAGTTGAAAAAATCAGATCCTAGGAATATAATAGAGGTAGAGTCTCAGGTTGATGCCCAAGGTAGACAAAGATTCCTGAGGTTTTATTTGGGTTTGGGGGCACTGAAAGAAGGTTTCAATGCTGCATGTAGACATCTCATTGGTATAGATGGATGCCATTTGAGAGGGCCCCATCCTGGAGTGTTATTGACTGCAGTTGGGATAGACCCCAATAACTGTCTATATCCAATTGCATTTGGTGTGTGTGAGACTGAAAATACTGATACATGGTGGTGGTTTATTGATATGTTAATTAGAGATCTCCCCCTCAATGAAGATGCATTAACCATAATCTCAGACCGCCAAAAAGTAAGTAATTTTAGTCATTTTATTGCCACTGTTAAATAACACTGATTTTAACACCTTCACATACTTTTTGCAGGGGTTAATTTCAGTTGTCCAGGAACTTTTGCCAAGAGCTGAGCATAGATTTTGTGTGCGATACCTGCACTGTAATTTCAAAAAAAAATATCCAGGTAATGCACTTAAAGATCTTGTTTGGTCTTCTGCTAGGTCAACTCATATCAACAATTATAAGGACAACTTAGACAAAATTAAGGCTCTTGATGTTGGTGCATACCAATGGTTGGTCATGAATACAAACCCCAAAAACCGGGTCAGAGCTTATTTTAGACAAGAATCAAAGAGTGATATTCTGCTTAACAACCTATGTGAAAGTTTCAACAGTGTTATTATGGTTGCTAGGACAAAACCTATCATAACAATGCTTGAAACAATTAGGACTTACCTTATGGTTAGAATGGAATTAAAGAGAGGCTGGATAGAAAAACAAAACACTTTGGTCTGTCCTAAAATTTGGAAATATCTTGAAAGATTGAAGAATCTGGCTGCAAATTTCATACCTAGAGGTGCAGGTGATGGTAAATACCAGGCTGAGCAGTCAACTGGTTCAAAATTTTCAGTTGACTTAGCTAGGAGGGTCTGTTCATGTAGGAAATGGCAGCTGAGTGGTATTCTCGGTGTCCATGCAGTCAGTTGCATTTTGAGTCAGTGTGAGGATCCCAAAAAATATGTACACGAGTTTTATCATGTTACCACTTACAAGAGAGCATACTCCCCTATTGTTTCCCCCCTTAGTGGTCCAGAGCTGTGGCCAAGAACTGGGAAAATAATGATACCTCCAATAAGGAGGAAGCTCACAAGAAGGCCAAAAAGATTGAGAAGCAAGAGTGTTGGTGAAAATGAAGCAGGGCCAAAGGCAGGTGATGCAGAACATGCTCAAGACCCAAAGGCAGTGGTCCCTGAGGCTGCCAGTGGATTGGAAAAATGGAAGAAAGGACAAGTTCCTCTGAAATGCACAAGGTGTAAGCAAATGGGGCACAATGTTAGATTGTGCCCACTTGTAATTGGTGGAGGTAGTTTAGGTGATAATGTAGGACATCCAGTGCAGCATTCTAACATGAATAGATGCAGTGCATGCCATCAATTGGGACACAACAAGAGGGGGTGTAAAGTAATACCAAGAAGGGTGGTACAAGAGGTTCATGATGTGGTTGCTGAACTAGGCCAAACTGAAGCAGCCCCTGTTCAGGTATATAATATGCAGCTCCTTTTTTATTTTGATACTATATATCTCATTTACGATACTTTAACTGCTTTGGTTGACAGATGATGGATAGTCAATCAAGTACAATGACTGATGTTGAAAAATCATCAAATGCAACTGAGGGACCAAACACTGCAAGGAGGGCAGGCAGGCACTTAATCAGAAGATAATATGCTACACTTGGGAATAATACTTACATGTTAGAAAGACAAGATAGGCAGATTTTCTCATTTTGTAATATACCTTATCTGGGAATGCCCTTGCAACATTCAAGAACAAGCTAATTTCTCACAGGGGATATTTTGTATGAAGGGCTGATACACCCTTATTTTGGCATTTAATTGCAACATCTTGATTGATTGAAGTTTTTGAATCATATTACAAATCATATTACTCAAAACATTTCTGGATTCAACCTTCAAACCATGTTTTTTTTTCATTTACAGGTAGATAATAATTCATAATACTTCTTACACATCTCTCCTACAACTAGCCAACTCTTTCAACAAAATAACAATGCAAAGAAACATTACAATACAAAGGAAGCTGGCAATTTGACACCATATCTTCAATATGTCTGCACTTGTTATCTGGTTCAACATCTTCATTTTGGTGGTCTCGAAAACTTCATTATTGACCTCTGAAATTGGATTCTCAATCCATTCAAAGAATCCACATGTTCCAACCTACATTTTCAATCAACAACAAACAATGAAATACATGCTATCCATTCCATAAGAAATCACAGACAAAAAAAAACCCATATCTTACCTCTATTATTTGACACGAATTGAACATTCTACCAGGGTTCTTTTTGGTCCCTGAAATTCGGGTAACCAAAGGCATCGGTGGATCACATCTACAAAATTTGTTAGATCTTCTTGAAATTGAAGAGCTGCTATTAGATGCCATCTTCGACATAAACCAATGGTGAAATCCTTCAGCAAGACCAACAATGGTGGTCTATTGAGCTTTATTCAAGAAACCCAACAATGGAGCTTTAATTTATGCCTGTTGATTTTGGGTAAACCAATGGAGAAATACATGTTAGGTTTAGTTGGGGGAAGATGTATTACTTATAGGAGGGTTTTTTAGTTGGTATTTTCGTATAGGACAACAATGCCCTTGACTGAAATGCAGGTAAATGGGTCCGCCGGAGTAAATCAGACCAAATTGGGGATTCCGGCTAATTTGGGCACATTTAGCTCACGTAAATAGTCTGTGGGTAAAATGCGATCAAATAAAAGAATGTGGGCAAACTTATAAATCCGTAAATTGTGCATGGGCAAAAAAGGCTAATTCCTCTTATAAATAATAAGGTCCCACGATATAAGGTTTCTAAGAAAAAATATATTTTTTTTAAAGAATATGTAAAGTAAAAAGACTTCAAATAAAGTTTTTAGACTAGAATAAGTAAATTAGTTTTAAGTCTGATATTGTAAATTCAATAATAGTTAATTACAATTAGTTTTTATCAAACAAAAAAAACAGTCAATTAATGAAAATATAAAGGGAATTAATTTTCTTGGAAGACAAAATAAGAAGATTCATCGCTACTCCTTCTGTTCCAAACTATTAGTTCATTTTGTGTGTTGTCCCGAAATTAAGCTTTCACCAAATTTATTTGAAATAATATGTCAAATATAATTTTTATTTCCAACTTAATTCTGTCATAATATCTCTCTCTACTCTTTTCTCTACAACATTTAATGTAATGTGTATGAAAGAGAAAAATATCATTAATAAATCATTTATTTAGAATGTGGAAAAATAATTTTGGACATACTAAAATGGAAATATGGACATATAAAATGGATTAACAACTATCGAGTGTGAAATGTTAGAATACCTTTATTACAAAAATTTAATAAATGATTTTGCTTTTGAAAAATCTAGAAAAATAAGATAAATAATTATTAAATTAGGCATTAATGCTATTGTAATTGACTTAACACTCTCAACTTGGGACAAGAAGTCCCTGGTTTGTCATGCCCTGCTCTAATTTTTTTTTATATCAAATTAAGCCTCCGAAAAATTTCACCTAAGACCTCAAATTCTCTAACTACGGGCCTGACATTTATATTTATCTAACTAATGAATTTGTAGAATCTCTTGGTAATTGTATATCCCCATTAATAGTTTGACTCTTCTTGTGAAAAAAGTGCAGTATAATTTAGAGCCTAAATGCTGCTACATATACGCAACAAGTTATAATTAATTGCTACATAAATGGTTGCCAAATTATGCAACTTTTTGTTTTGATTTTTGTTTTTGTTTTTGTTATTTTTTTTTCCAAGAAAAAGACGCAACTCTTTATTTTGGCATATTGCATTGCTGATTTGGAGAGTATTAGAAACTCAACGAGTATTTGTATTGTCAAAGAGGCCGCAACCCAGTGGGGTAAGCCTCAACTCGTGACCGAGAGGTCCCGAGTACGACACCCTCTCCGTATATGGGGCAAGTTTAAAAATGTCGCCCTTTCTAGGGTTATCTCCTCTTCATGTGAGACAGTTCTCTCTCCCCTTCATGGGACAATCGCCCAGCCGGACTTAAAAAAAAATGAGTATTTCTATTCGGATTGGTAACTTAAACAAGCTTTGTTCTTTGAAAATTATGAATTTTCAGAAAAAATATCACACTTGATCTCAAATTAAATATTTATATTTGACTTGCAAAAAAACATTTATCAGCAATTAGTTTTATCACCTTTTTTTTACCACCATTATAATCCTAGAATAACAGTAAAAAAAAAAATCTTATTTTTTCTTTTTATTATACTTAGTTAAATAACAGTGTACTTTGCTTTCAATATGACCAGATTTACCAGTATTCTTAGCTTCCATAGAAATAATTTCTTTCCAATAAATTGGATTACGATACTCTCCATTAAACAATACTCCCTCCATTAAGTCGTTTAGTTAATGTAGCAAAAATTTTAAAAATAAAGAATTTTTTTAATCAAAATATTAATATTATTCTCTTAAATAAAATTAGCGGAATACAAGTGTTATTTAAAAGTATTTTGAATAATAAAATACCTTATTTTTCACTACATGTTCTAAACAGTTTATATTATGGAATGAAGAGAGTATTTTGAAGTTTTATAAATTAAACTTGGGCATATATGCAATGTTGGACCTTAACAATTTTTGCTTTTCTTTTTTCAGACATAAACAATTTTTTTGTACATTTTTGGACATAAACTATTTACGGGCACGCCGAAATAAAAAAATATTCAAAAACCGGGCAAAATCTACCCATTGCTTAAAACGAAGTCGTTTTAGTAAGGGTATTTATGTCTTTTGAGAAGTGTAATTGTTTGGTTCATTGTGTGTAATTCGGATCATGAAATGGGAACTCGTTTTATCTCCTAAACCTACCTGACAGCAAAACGGACCGAGTATAAATAATAAAAATTAACCTAATTGCCTCATTTCAGGAAAAAAACTAAACTTTAAGCAAAAACCCTAATCCAGGCGGCCCTCTTCAAATTTTTCCCAAAAATTCACTAGAATCTTTTACTTTTGTTGAATCGATTGTAGAATATGCGGATTCGCGACCAAGAGAAGGTGAAGGAAGGTCCAAAATACGGTAATAATTTTGTGCTTCTAACGGTAAAAATGGTCTGTTCTTGTTTTTGTTGAATGAAATGTGAAATAGTAGGTTTGTAGTGGTAGGGTTTGTTTGTTTGTATTTTTATACTGAAAAAGAAGAAGTTGTACATGATTGTGCGAGTTTTTTTGTGTGCATGTGGTCCGTATACTGAAATAGTAGGTTTGTATTGCTTGGGTCGGTTTGTTTTTTGTTTGAATACTGAAAAAGGAAGTAGCTTTATTTGAGTCTGTGAGTTTTTTTGGTCCTTTTGTTTTCCTGGAGTAGTGTACTTTAGGGTTTGTGGTCCCAGTATACTGCCTTTATTCAATAATTAAAAGCTGTGGTCCATATTAATCCATATTTTCATGTAATAAATATTTGTGGTCCCCTGCAGAATTTTTTTTTTTTGTTTTCAGAGCCAAATTCAAAAAAAATTCACTCTCAAAGTGTGGCATAATGGCCATTTTGATGACCCAAGCAGCCCTGAAAAGAAGTATGTTGGGGGTACAGTAGATTACTTTGACTACTGTCATTGTGATACTTTTACTTTAGCTGAAGTGAACTTAGTATGTAATCTTTTGGGTTATAAGAAAGTAAATGACCTTGAAATAGTTAATTATGTAAGTGAAGCATATCATTGCAAAACATTCTTAAAAGCATATGAAGACATTGTGAATCCAATTAGTGGTCCACAACTGTGGCCCAGAACTGGAAAGAAGGCTCTTCTTCCTCCAAAAAAAATTAAACTTCCTGGGAGGCCAAAGAAACTGAGAATAAAGGATGCCTTTGAAAAGAAATTCAGCAGCGGGACAGCAAAAATGTCAAGGCATGGGAAAGCTTCTTCATGCAGGAATTGCAAAGAAACATGACACAATGCAAGAAAGTGTCATGTTCCAAAGGTTGATGTTGCTACTGGTTTAGATGTCTAAATTACACCTGTGAATATGAACAAATGCAGTATGTGTAAAGAGAGAGGCCACAACAAAAGAGGCTGCCCGCTCTCAGACAAAAGGGTTAAGGGAAAGTCTATAGCCATTGAGGTAACTGAATCAGAGGTAAAAATCTCACATTTTTTGATGTCCATTGAGGTAACTGACATACAAGAATTGAATACTTATTGATGTACTTGTGATTCAGGAGGAATATGAGGTAGAAGAAGATGATGGAGCTCCAGATGAGGTGGCTAATGATGAAGCTGGGGATAATGACATTGAAGACAATGATGAAGTTGGAGATGAAGACATGGAATTTAATGATGAAGTTGAAGTTGAAGTTGACACTCAGGAATTGAATCCACAATCTCAAGTTGTTGATGATGACATCTAAATCTGTCTTATTAAGTTTTTGGAACTGTGTGGCAACTTTTCGTAGTGCTTAGGTTGGACAATTGTTTTTGGAAAAACAGTTAGTACCTTTTTGGTTGGACACTTGTTTTTGGAAAAACAGTTAGTCCATTTTTTTATTGTTCAACTCGGTGAATTATGTACTTTATGACAATTAACTATGTTTTGTTATGTTATGAATGGTTTAGAATTGTATACTTTTTATTCTTATTAATGGTTCAGCATTGTATAATTATTTTTATTAATGGTTGTCCAAACTAGACGATAATCATGCAGTAAAGAACAATGAAATTGGATATGAATACCACTTCATAAACAAGGAAAACTTTCAAGTCTTTATCCAAGGTTTACATATTCAAAACATCACTACTACCAACAAGACTAAAATAACCATTGTAATCCCAACAATAAGCTTAAATGAAAAACATGACCCATACTTCATCTTCTCCAACTCTTCTTTCAACTTGACAATTTCTCCATCCTTCTTCGCCAATTGGTCCAAAAATTCTGGCAGCAGACGGTTAACGTGAATAGAGCTACAATTATCGATCCACTCGAAGAAACCGCAACCACCATCCTATAATTAACAAACAAAATACACTTAAATTTCTACTATAACACTATTCAAATCACCAATTTATCTGAAATTAAATGCTAACCCGAGACTTAAGGCAACAAATGAATCTTCTTCCTGGATTTTGTTCAGTTCTAGAAGTATACAAAGCAACAACCCTAGGACATCTACACTCTTCCTTGAATCTTGCTCTATAGTTGCTTGAACTTGATGATGTCGCCATTGTTAACTTGTAATTCGAGGGTAAATTTCAACTAACAACAAGTAGAGAGGAGAAGTATTACTGGTAGAAGAGCTGATTATATGATAGGGAAGTTGATTTTGAAATAATATTAGGGTTTCGTAGCCATGAAAGTAGAAGAATAGGGAGGAGAAGAAAGGAAATGGGTTTCAAATTATGGTGGGTGGGTATGGAGAAGAGTTACTCAAATAAGCACTGAAAAGAGGCAGTAATTTGCCTATTTTACCCCTAAATAAAACGACTGTGTTTTAAGCAACGGGAAGATTTTGGCCGGTTTTTGATTTTTTTTTTGATTTTTTTTATTTCGGAGTGCCCGTAAATAGTTTAGGTCCAAAAGTGTACAAAAAATTGTTTATGTCTAAAAAAAGAAAAGCAAAAATTGTTAAGGTCCAACATTGCAGGTTCTCCCATTAAACTTCACCTTTTGCACTAGATCTACCTAGCCTAATCCCAAAAATCCCTATAAACATTAGGTCGTCTAGTAATCCTGAATGCATTAATTATTTGTTTGTTACGAAATGTACAATAATTTTTTCGTACTTTCTATAGTCTAACCTAGTCCAGCTTTTGAAATTTGAACCACTCACTCTATTGTTAGGCAGATGATAGCTTATTTATCATCATTTTAGTTCATAATATCGTAATCAAGAGTTAGGTATTACTCCTTTTGAATATTCAAGAATTTCCTAATCTTTATAAGTTCGTTGAACTTGAAACATTAATTTATTTGAGCAAACCCTAATAGGCAATCGAACACCTATTAAACAATCAGCCAAACCAAACTTCCAACATGTTTCAAGATTTCACGACAAGCACCAAACCTTTCAAATTTATCATGGCCATTCGAGGAATTTGGGAGGTAAAGGTTGCTTGGTTCTTTTGGACACAAGTAGGGGCATTGGTCTAAATGTGAAGGTTGAGGTCTCACGATATAAAAGTTATGAGTTTAAATTTTTCCAGTTCATATATCTCCCTTTTTTTGTTATAATAAATAGGTTCCTCTCCCCAATCCATAATAAAAATTTGGAATAAAAAAATGTATTATCCTATATTATTTGCATTAGCAAATTGGTAAGAAAAACTAGCTAAGATTTCATTTTTGCAGTGTACGAAAAAAGATAGAAGTGATTATTGTGATGAACTCTTGTATTCATAAGTAGAGAAAAGCTTCAAATATGTATATAAACAATTTTTTTTTCAATTTTTGTAAGTGAACTTTTATTTTACCTCTTTCTATATATAAATTATTTTTAAATCACTGTTTTTGTCAAATTATTGTACAATTAGTGGTTTTCCTACACTTTTAATCATTTGTTCTTTACATATTTTAAGTGTTAATGACTTAAATTGAAAAAAATACATTTAAGACTGATAAATATGTACAGAACACATGTACAAGAGTGGCTGAAAAACTACCAATGTTAACTAATTTGCCAAAAAAAATAGTTCAAAAATAATTTATGTACAAAAAGAGCTAAACGGAGTTGACCACCACCGGCCATCGGATTTTGACCAATAATCAAAAAAAATTCTGTCCGTATTTTTTGAGTTTCCAACCGTACTTTTAGAGTTTCTGTCCAAACTATATTGAGAAAACTCAAATTTCAAATTTCGATCGGAAAAATATTCCGACTGGATTCCGGCAATGGATGACGATAATAATGAATTTCCCGATAACATCAATTTTGAGGTAAAGACTAACTCGCCTTATGGTTAAATTATTAAATTAATTATTTTGGTCGGAATCTAAAAACAATGGGAGTTGCGGACCATCTGGCACGCGACTGTGAGGGGTGCAGCGTGCTTGTTCATACGAGCCTCGATTTCGGACCCGTTTTTCATAATTTTTTCATTTAAGTAGCTAAATAGAGCGTTTTTTTTAATAGTGTTAATAGAGTGTTTATATACAATTATATTAAAAAAAATTTAAATTGAACTACTTATTAGATTATTTGGATTATTTTTTAGTTTGAAAGTTCGGACGACAGTGATCTTGAAAACTTTTTTTCTAGTGAGATTGATTGGTCTGATACCGAAACTACATTTAGTATCTATGGTTATTATAATTTCGATCCCAAAAAGAATCTAGTGAAATAGGTAAAACAACATGGAATTCAAAATAAAATGGGATGAAACACAACAAATATGCTATGAATATTAGTGATTGACAAATCCTTTAAAATGATTAACATGAAATATTTTTTACATTTATTTTTAAAATGGTTTATTTTAAAAAGGAGGAAGTAGTTTCTACTTTCTTCTATTTATTTTAAACTATAGTGTAAATAGTATTATCTTTTTTTTTTTTGAAAGAGTAATAGAACTATCTTATTATTCTTTAAAATAATAATAAACTCTTCTGCTAATTTATTTTTGACATTTATGAGGGGGATGGGGTGTAGTATCGTTGTTCTTTTTCTTTTTCTTTTTTCTTTTTTCAAAGGTAGTATCAATGTTCATACGTCCAACTTTCTCTTTCCTCAAAATGGTTTTAGATAAACAACCAAATACCCAAAAAATTGGGGTGAAAATTCTCTCTCCCCATTTCTATTTTTAATCATGTCCCCAACCAATCAGAATTTACTATATAAATATTTTTTTCAGTTATATATACACATGATGAATTGTGATTGATTGGGAATACACACAAAGACAGATAATTTTTTGCCCAAAAATTAAATTACAAAATAGTTCCTTCCTCTAATCCCCTTTACTAAATTTTACCTTTTAATTAAACAATATTAATTAGAATTGGTTAAAACTCTAAATTAAACATTATTAATCTCTTATACATTTTTTTTTTAAATTTTACTCTTATTATTGATTAAAAACTTAGGCACATAGCATATATAAAATACAAAGTTGAATAATATAAAAAATGTAACGTGCCCACCACAATTATCACCATTATAAAAAAAATCAATGGTTATCAATATAGACACGCAGGGTACACATAGTACACCTCTTTGGACCCCACTTTTGGTTGTTTCTCTACTGGAGTCAATTATCAAACGTTAACAATTGCACACGTGGACTTTTACGATGCACTTGTATGGAATTGACCGCATCATAGGGAAAAATTCTCTATGAGACGGTACTTGTAGGTACCTGTGAGACATGAATGCTTGTGGGACTTACCTTGCAAATGAATCCTACCTCAAATTATGTGAGAGAAATATAGGGTCATACCCATAAAAGCCACTCCATGCCAGACTTTCCCGCATCATAGACCTCCCTTGTCACGTGCACGGTGCACCAACACATGGACAATGACATCGTTCTATTCTCCTTTACTATGTTACTTTGGTCACAACTCCAGTAATTGACAACTTTTGTTCATTATGTGCCGTCGAAATTTTGATCCGTTAATTTTTTTTTAACACCTATTAGATAAAATATGTTTCTAACGCATAATAACACATAAATTTGTAAATGAGTCGAGTTTAGATCCGTATTCGACTCGAATCCGAAAAAAGTTATTAGAACTCGATAAGAACTTTAGACCCATATGTCTGCAACCGAATTCAAATCCGTATAAGAGTAATAAAATGGTTACGGGTATGAAATATTACAAAATGTATCCATTAGACCCGGCATCCGTTTCTGCATATATTAATTATATATAGTAAATATATATTATAAATAATTTTTTTAACCTTTGGATCAATTCACATCTAAGGCTAGATTTTACCCTAATTCAAGCATTATGTATTTTATTTTGAGGAGGCTTCGAATATTTATATTGAATTTGATCGATATTCTGGTTACGTATTTTTATTTGAATTTTGAACTTTGAACTTTTAAAAATATTATGATTATAGATTGTATTCTAGTATGTAGAATTATTTGAGGATTGTGCTATAATTGGGGGTGAAATAACATTTAATATGTAAGATTGTTAGATTAAATAAATATATTTTTAATTAGCCAAAATAGAAAAGTAAAAAATGAGGATGATTGAACTTTTTGAAAACGGGTTTTACCGAATCCGTATCCGGATTCAAGCGGACGGATCTGATAACACATGTGACACCCCTACCCTCTCGGGCCGGGACTGCCGCATGCCTCTCGGCACTGGGTTCTATCTTTTACAATACAAAAGGAAGTACAATGAAATCCAATACAATACAATAGAATCTTTATATACAGATTTCTAATCCCAAGCTTTCGCTGCGCTCTCTGATACCAAAATATTGCACCACCTTCAGATACCTGTGGAGGGGAAAAACATTTTGGAAAACGTGAGCTGAAGCTCAGTGAAGGTCGTGTTGGTGGTGGTGCCAGTGTTTGTAAAAATCATTTTCTTTGGAAAAATACTTTTATATCAAAAATAGCTCGCACAATGAGAAAACCACACACACACACACACACACACACACACACACATATATATATATACTCTTATAATAAGGGGCCTGATTTCTGGAACAATTGTTCAAGACTGTCGAGATCAGATTAACAATGGCATTTCAATAACATTAAATCACATTTCATACGGGCCCCAATCTAGACATTTATCGACAGGATTCTGGAGGTGACTCCCACCCTTTGGTGTAGTACGCAGTTCCTTCGATTATATTCATTTAGGCCCGACTCAATATATTCGCAGTCTCGTAATGCCATGTCAATAATTTCAAGACAGATCTCGTTCAAGGTTCAGTAAAACATTTCATTTCCAATAACATTAATAAAGCCCCAATTTTAGAAAACTATTTCATGATGACAAATAAATGTAATCAGTGCATGTCATGAGTGGATCCAGACCATGAGTGTAATGAAAAATTAATGAGCACACGATACGTATATATAATTTTGTAAAAAGGATTAGGACCACTCACCGGACTAGTTGACATTATTCAAATTCCAAATATATCCTAGAACAGAACTTCGCCATAATTTATTAATAGATCATACATTCCAATAAACAACACTAGAATTTGGCACAATTGTAGAGATTACAAAATCATATGGTATAAATAAGGAAATGAAGAAGATGAGAGATTTTTGAATGAAAATGAAATCAGGAAATATGAACTATTTATAGAAGAATGAAAGCTGCTGAGCAACTGCTTTTATAGCAGTGGTGCGGTTCTAATTCATATTTTGAGATTTTTGTACACATGAGGTGCTTGAGAGACGTGTTGTTACAACACATATTATGGATCCGTTAGGATCTGGATCTGGATTTGGTAGGAAAAGTTAAAAACGAATTTGGATCCGGAATAGACAGTTTCGTATTCGTTTATATCCGTTTGCAGAGCCTATTAACACATGTTAGGTAAGCATTAGAGACACGTTTATTTAACAATGGTGAGATTAATGAGTGTTTTAATCTCAACCGTCAATTTTTAAAAATTTAATGACAAGAAAATTATCCTACACATGCAAAACTAAAAGCATTTTGCACCTAAATCGGACGTGTTACTTCTCCTTTTAATTTGTATGTGGTGCGAAATATATATTTCAGTCGTACAGAACTATGAAAAATGGTTATTTTCAATCGAATGAAATAGCTATTATAGCTATGAATTGCTATTTCTATCTATTAAGGCAAAAAATAATTTGTTCTTGTTCTGTGTCCTCTTTCCTATCTCCACGAATAAATATTTGACACGTATATATTTTTTTTTCGTGGATTTCATTATTTTTTTTTAAGTTATAATTTTTTAATTAAAAATTTAATACATGACAATTTCTGATTGGTAGGACAGAAAAGAGATGGCTACTAATAGTTATTCAGTTATTCAGAACTACTTAGAACTACTTCTAAAGTAAGTATTCATTTTTATAATAATAAGTATTTTTCATTGTCATGCATGACAGAAAACTTATTCATGTAGAATGTTCTTTCCTTACATATGTTGCTTCTAGCGGGGGGAAAGCGACCAGGATTTCTTGTTTGAGACGTAAACTTGCACGTTAAGTTTTTAATTAGTTTTATCTTATATGTGCTGGAACTAAATTACTAATTAATTTTTAGTACTCCCTCCATTTCTAAATATAAATTTTTTTATTAAATGTTGCAAAATTAAAAAAGTAAAATTTAAGATATTTTTGTAATTAAAATGTTAATATTACTCTCTTAAATTTGACATTAATACAATTAATTCTATTTTAGATAGTAATATTGATATTTTTATAACAAAAATATCTTAATTTTAACTTTCTTAATTTTCGCAACATGTAATTAAAGTCTTATATTTAAGAATGGAGGTAGTACATTGTTTTTGAAAAGTTTTCTAGTTAAGTCCTTTGAATATTTTATTTTATTGCTTAATGGAAATCAGAAATGTTCCACAATGCAAGCTAGTTGAACTACAAATTGTTGCTTGGTTCAAAAGAAAACTACAAGTTGTTGTAATCTACCTTAATTGTCACCCATTATATGCCTGTCACAAATTAATCATTTTATTTCAGTTATCAAAAAATATTTTTAATTCAGTAGATAGGAATTATGAATTTGTACAGATTTATACTAACATATATCATATATTGACCAAAATATATTTATGAGGTTTAATCTTATTTCAATGGTTTAGAGATTTTCTCTTATCACGTGTAATTTTTGAAGTGTTACTCTTAGTATTATTTCGTTGGAAGAAGATAACTTATGAATTTAGTGATGTAGTTAGTTGATTGTTCATTTATTTTTCATCTCTCATAATATCACTTAGGGAAAAGTCTAGGGGTTCAAATTATTATATATGTAACTTTATGTCTTTTTTTTTTTTTTTAAATGTTTTTGCATGAATTTCATTAAATTAAACATCGGAATACTAAAAGAAAAATGAATTCCACGTAGAATATGTGAAACTTATTCTTGCCACGTTTCCTTGTACTAATAATCTTCTCTATTCTTTAGGTCCAATTTGTTTTTGGCTTTTGGAGTCGGTGAGATTCTTTTTCCACCACCCCCACCTTTCATTATTATGTTTTGTTTTGTTTTGTTTTTTCCTTTCCTTTTTTGTGTTAATTAATGGGATAGTTTTAATATGGATTAGATTTATTGAATCAATTGATTCAGAATTGACCAAATCACTAAAAAATAAGGAGGGAGTCAATTTTGTAATCGTGAATTTCATTTTTCCTAATTCATTTGGGGGTACACCTTCATTTTTATATTTTGAACCGAAATTCTTTAGGTTAAACACTCTGTCTTGTAAAATTTTTGGTGTTCATCAACAAGTCTAAGTTCTCGTTCGCCGGTGGAACTGTTTGGTGCAAACAAGTTCTGCGTTACCGTTGTATCCTGGGAGACAGACGCTTCACGAAAAACTCCAGCACTAATCTGGGAGGAGGCGAATCTGTTTTAAGGAAATTGTGTTGAACACAAGCCTCGGTTCATCTCTCAATTTTCCTTTGTTAGTTGTTGTAATCTGTAATAACACTTGTTAAATCTGAAACTAACGGTTGTTAAGTCTTTATTTAACAAGCTATTAAAATATTTTCTAACAGTGGTTATTACATTATCTGAACAACTGTTAAATCTGTCAATAACAGTTGTTAGATAACAATTGTTATTTTACTTTTTTAACATATGTTTAATCTTTCGATAACAGTTGTTATTTCTCTTTTGTATTAAGTTGTGTAACCTTTCGCTAACAGCTGTTAAGTCTGAAGCTTAAAGCTGTTAGGTATTGTGTTAATATCTGTTTTCTTGTGTTACTAACAGTTGTTGGATTTGTATCTTATAGTAGTTATTACACAGTTTATTATCAGTTGTTGTGGAAGGCTCTTAATAACTGTTGTAGCCAAAATATTGCCAACACAAACTTTATATTTTCAAATTTTATCTTGAATTCTGTATCTCGCAATCTTTCATTACATTTTATAATGATTTGTTTTTGGTGAATAAATGAAACTATATACTC
Source organism: Vinca minor (assembly GCA_026122235.1). NCBI lineage: Eukaryota > Viridiplantae > Streptophyta > Magnoliopsida > Gentianales > Apocynaceae > Vinca > Vinca minor. Next base: position 10,244,580 of record JAOCZM010000011.1, on the reverse strand, counting down.
AAATAGACCCTAGTAAACTCTTTTTAGCTTTCACTTAATTTTAACTTGTATTTGGATAGTTTTTTTATTTGATAATTTTTATTTTGATAATTATAATAGTAAATTGCTCGTGGAAAAAAGATGTGGGTCTCAAAATAAAAAATCAAACAAAAATCGTACAAAATTTGTGTTTACACAATACTTCAGGTTTAATAAATCTTGTGATCAAATTTTCTCCATATCATGAGAGAAACAATTCTTTCTTATTGTTTAACCCCCTTAACGCTTAGTATTTATTATAAATTTGGGATCATTCAATAGAAAATACATTAAAATTAATAACATACTTATAGCGACATTGATACTAATTAATTATTGTTAATTATAAGCAAGGGACATATTTCTCATTTTCATAAATATTGAACACAATCTACTAGTTAAATCGTTTTTTGTTTAAACCATATTGAGCATTTGAATTGGTTTTTCTTTTTCTATCTCAAAATTTTTTTTAAAAAAAATTATTGTGAAAGAAAAAAAAATTGTTTTGCAAATTGTATAGAAATTTTGGTAGAGATTAGTGCACAAAAGCACTTGATCGATCTAGCCAATAAGATATTGTTTTAGTGGTTAATGTTGGGACTCAAATAGTGAAGATCTAGGTTCAGTCCCTCCTCTACTTCTTAAAATTCATTATTTTTTTTAAATAGTAAATATTCCTCCCTAAAAAATAAAAAATACATATTAAAAAAAAATCATTGACATGAATAACTGAACTGAGGCGCAATTAGTTTGCTAATCCAAGGACATCAAACTGCAATAAAAAATTCTTATTTTAAAGACTATTCCCTCTTGTTGTCCGTTTCCTAGATTACATCACCTTGGGCTTTTTTACGTCAACTATTCTAAATGCCACACGCCCACTATGCGGAACGGATATTTATTCTGCATGTACAGGACAAATTCTCAGTAATTAAATTAAATTTTTTACGGTTGATATTGATTTTAAAAAAAAATACATATTCTGATTTTGAGAACAATTGTTATGCGAATACCTTTTTTTAATAAAAAACGTTTGTATTTGCTTTGAAAATTTATTTTGCATATGTGAAAAAATAGCTATTCTGCATAGGAGCCAGACGGTCTAAATACACTCCATATCGAACCTATATTCCCACCAAAGTTTCAGCATTTTTTAATCAATAATATCAACAAATATCATAGAGATTACGTCTGCTTAAGATCAACATCAAGATAGATAGCAAAGCAGTGCTGGCGTCTTGTTCAACAACCTGATTCTCTTCTCGGCCGGATTTTGAGTGCAAAGTACTTTCAAAATGGGAATTTTCTTAGTGCGGGTCGGGGTTCCGCCTCATCGTGTGTATGGCAAAGTCTCCTTAAGGGGAGAACATTATTACAACTTGGGTTGCGTTGGCGAATAGGTAACGGCTCCGAAATTAGAATCTGCGGGATCCATGGATCCCACGACCCTTTACGTTTCACTTGTCCTCACACAACGAAGTTGTCCTACCTGAGGGTAAGGTGAGTGACCTTATTCTGTCATCACCTCGTCAATGGAATTCTGAGCTCCTTAATGATTTATTCTTGCCATATGAAGTGGAATTCATTCAAGATATACCCTTAGGTGAACTTCCTGTTAATGATCGACTAATCTGGCATTATGCGAGGAATGGTCTTTACAGCGTCCGTTCGGGCTATCATATTGCTATGGAAGCTGCCTATAGACAGATTCACTCATCTGAATCTTCTAATTCGGCATTGGAGGAGAAATTTTGGTCTACTCTATGGAAGCTTCCAGTTCCACCTCGGGTCCTTCATTTTTTGTGGCGAGCTTCTTTGGATAATCTCCCAACAACAATTAATTTGGCAAAAAGGATCTCTGTTTCGCAATTGTGTGCCTCTTGCAACGAACAACAGGAATCCGGAGTTCATTTCCTTCTTCAGTGTCCCTTTTCAGTTCGCATTTGGTCCTTGTGGTGTAATGCATCATCTTGGCTGGGAATGAATTTGGACTCCTTCAAGGAAACTCTCTCTTTCATCATGACCCATGGATCTAAGGAGGATATTGTTGTTTTTGCTTACATAGCTTGGTATATTTGGAAGGATCGTAACCTCTTCGTTTTTGAATCACATCGCAGAACTCCAGTCATGGTCTTCAATAGTGCTGTTGCTGCGGCTGGCGAATTTAGTTCGCTGCTAGCGGATTCACAGATTGGTGAGCCAGTTGCAGATCCTCTTCCTGCAGTTTGGTCACCTCCCCCGGTCTCCCACATAAAGATTAATACTGATGGGTCTTGGAGGGATGGCACAGCTGCCTTTGGTTGTGTTGCTAGAGATGATCATGGAAGACCTCTATTGGCGGCTTGTGGGAAACTTCTTCACTGCTTGAGCCCCGGCCATAGTGAGCTGCTGGGGATTATTGAGGGCCTCAAACTTGCTCAGCTTTTGGAGCTTCAAGTCTTCTCTTTGGAATGTGATAGCCTTGATACTGTTTCTCGCCTTGGCTGCTTAAATATTGATTACTCGTCTTTAGGTCCTATCTTTGATTATGCTAAATTTCTTATTGCTTCCTTTGCTTCTGTCTCCCTCCTGTTTATCAAGCGAGGGGGGAACAAGGTAGCTCATTGTCTGGCCCGCCATGGCCATTACTTTCATTCCATGCTTTGGGAATCTCATTTCCCCAATGATGTAATGTCTACGATCACTCTTGATCGCGTTTCTTCTCTATAATATTGCACCCTTTTGGGTTTCAAAAAAAAAAAAAAAGATAGATATTTTCTCTCCCTCCGTTCTTCGTCTGTTTGACTTTCTATGGGCATTAGTATTCTTAATTAATTCTCAATTACAAAAAACATTTTTATAGTTTAAAAGTTAGAATTTATATTATATAAATAAAAGAAATTCATTATTAATTTGTTATAGAGTAATACAAAAAGTGGTATAGAAAATTCGGACGGATACTTTCTAGTTTCAAACCAAAAAATACAAAAAAAGTATACATACGTGATTCTTATTACTACGCACCACATAAGTTTAGAACTCTTCAAACGAAGACAACTACGTTTTTCTAATCTAATATACAACCCAAAACAAAATTAATAAAGATTATTTAAACATTAAACTCAGAGGCAAATCTAAGGGGTGGTCAAAGTATGCTCAGGACCACCCAAGATCAAAGAAACAAGTTTAATTTCCACCCTAAATTGTTGAGGGACCACTCTAAATTTCAATCCTAAATTGTCTAATATGCAACGAAATTTGTAGGTTTTCCCCTAAATTGTTGAGGGACCACCCTAAATTTCAATCCTGGATCCGCCCATGATTAAACTTGAAAAAAAAATCTCAAATTTTCATGTAAAAAGAAAGGACTTGTTTGATAAATTTGATGTTTTGTCTTTCTACACATATTTTGCTTTAATAATCAAAAGATAAGTTGCACATCAAAATCTCTTAGTCCAATCTAAACCCTATGACCAACCTAAACCCTATAATAACAATGTCAATAATACCGCCTAACCTACATGCATAGTACTCCCTCCATTCTCTATTAATTATCGTTTAGAATATATCTAGGTATCCAAATTAATTGTCGTTTAAAGTTCTTTTACTTAATTATCAACAATTTATTCCAATTATACCCTTAATATTTTCTTTTCTTTTCTTTGTGACGTAGAAGTGAGAAAGAGGAAGAGTGGGATAATATTAGAAAGTTTAGGTGGAAATAACTTCATTAATTTTCTCAAATTGTCTAAAGAGTCTTATATTTAGGAATGGAAGGAGTACATCAATATTATTTCATACCTTCCATAATATAAATTATTTAAAAGAAGTAGTAAAAAATTTAAAAAAACAAAAAATATAATATTTTTTAATTAAAATATGAATAAATATAATTACTTGTATACAAACTATATATGCGAGATGAATATTAATATTTTGTCTAAAAAATACATCAATTTTTTATTTTTTAATTTTCGCTACATACGAGGGGTAGTATGAAACAAAAAACCCAAAAAAGAAGAAAAGGAAATGGTAATAACAACCATATTAATCATGAGTATACATGTTTATATAAAAAAAACAAAAAAAAAAAAAAATTAACTCGAGGATGGAGGATAACGACTTGAACCAGTCCATGGTGGGGCCAATAGATTACTAGTATTGCCACCCTGAGTTTGGCTTCCCTGCTGCTGCTGCTGCTGCGGGAAGTAACCACTTTGCTCTTGATTCGAGTATAACACCGGAAATGACGAAGAAGTAATGGAAGAAAAAGATGGTGAAGAAATTGACGGCAACGATTGAGTTTGTTGAAAATCCAACGATGATGATGATGATGCATAGAGCATTTGTTGTAATGAGCTATAATCTACAGGATTTTGAAGCAATTGTGAATATTCCATGTAGTCTCTGATAATATCCGAGCTTTGAAAAGGTTGCGCGGGCCTTGAAGAAATCGGAAAATTTGTGATGGCACTTTGAGTTGATTGAGAAGCATCAAGAGCAGCAGGTGGCGGTGGCATTAACCGGACATTTTCAGGGAAATTGAGTTTGGCTCTGTTTCCTCTGAATCTTAAGGCAGCTTCATCGTACGCTCGGGCAGCTGCTTCGGCTGTCTCGAATGTGCCTAACCAAACTCTAGCAGCTTTGTGGGGGTCTCTTATTTCTGCTGCCCATTTGCCCCATGGCCTCTGCCTAACTCCTCTGTACCTTCTCCTCCTCTCTGCCGCCTCTTGAGGTGGATTTTGCCGTTGCGTGGTGGTGGTTGTAACGCCCGAAACGGCGGAGACAGACGTGGTTATAACCGCTTCATCACGTGCTGAGAAAAACAACACAAAGTACATCAATGCATTGTAATGCTTTCTTCAGAGCCTTTTAAGGAAAATTGCTGGTACTAAAATGTCACAATAAACTTATTTTTGTTGTAGTGTGTAACAAGAACATTCAGGTTAATGGTCAGGTCGGATCGAAGTCTACATTTTTAGATATTTATATGTCGAGTTAATGATCATGTCGAATAGAGTGGTAGTGAATTGGTTAAAATTTGATGGTTTGCAATTTTACCTTGAATTAGAATACAATGGTTAAAAGACTAACATGTAAGATCTAGTCTGAATTGGACATGCAGTAGTATCATAACGCTTATAGCATGCGAAAATTATTTTGTGATAAAAAAGACAGTCAAAAACTATTTGTGCCAAATAACACATACAACTAATTTTATGGTAGAGAAAAACTTACTTGTGACCGAAATAATTATTTGATTTTAAATAAATTTTGGAATAGTAATGATTGATGAGATTGAGTAATTACCAGGTTTGGGAGAAGATGAAGATTCTCCAGCTCTGTAGTCATCAAAACCTCTAAAAAACTCGTTCTGGAATTCCTGAAATCGTTTCATCCTGTTGATAACGTCCACGCTTCTGTCCACCCCAAGATCCAGAACTCGTTGAAGAATAAGCCGAAGAAGGCGAATTCGCCGAATGAATTGCAGAACCACCACCACCACCAGCACTTACACTTAATTCCGGCCTATTAAAGTTCCATTCACCTGACCTTTGCCCAGAAACCACATTCGTTAGTGCACCCACAATTTCCGACATCTCCCTTGTCTGACCATAACCCGGAAACCTAGGACCTGCCGCCCTCGGGTAAAGATATTCGGTTTGCTGATCAAGCTGTTCTTGCTGTTGCTGAAGTTCCTCGAATGAAAGAAATCCAGGTTGCTGAAACTGCTGGCCGCCGCCTTCGATATCGGTTGTCGCGGTCGTGCTAACGGCGGCGGCGGTGGTGCTGGCGGTGGTGTTAGTATTTCTTGTGACATAATCGCGGGTATCTCCTCTGTTCGCCACTTTTAATAAGAACATGTAAAACCACCAAATTTCCAACCTTAAAACCTATATAAATCTGGTAAAATTAAAACCAGCCAAGAAGATAATATTTTTTGAAATAAATAAAATGTTAAGAATTGAACCTTCCTAGCTTCTTCTTTTCAATTCTTGAAGAAATTAAAAAGGAAGAAAAAAATCCCTTTTTTTGAGCAGAGGATCTTGAATTTTCTATGTTAGCCACCTTTGTAAGGTTGCATGGACAGATGGATCCGACCCGAATTAGATCTAAACCGGACTTTTCTCTGGCAAAAGATAGGGACCTCTTCTCTTTATATGGGTGATGAAAATTCAGAGTTGCTCTCAACCGTCAATGGAACAGTATCATACTAGAACCCTCTCTCTTCCCCATATATCAACTTTTTTTTTTTGTGTTAAAAATGTGCTAAATAAAACTCCCAAATTATCTACCGCACATTTCTTTTTTAATCTGTCTTAAATTAACTATCTACTTTATAAATAAATAATTAATGATATGATATGATCCTATTTGTCATTTTACCATTTTTTACTATAATATTTGATAAAACTTTAATCACATTAACAAAAAGTGGATAGATAATTTGAAATGGAGGAGTATTATTAATATTAGATGAGAATAATAAATGAAAATATCTGATATGGATTGGGTCCATGTGGACCATGTGGTCCAGATTTGGCACATCCCTGCAGAATGAGGAGAGAGAAGAAAATACAGTGATGTGGCCAAATCTAGATAGCATGGTTCAATGGATCTGGTCCATGACAGAATAGACATGCAGGAGTATTCTTTTTTTTTTATTATTTATTTAGTTTTGTTTTATGGGAACAAACCGACCCTGTTTTCGTGTTCACATTATTGTTTCATGTTTGATCACAACCTCTCGAACCCTTCAAAAGAAAGTCGGTTCGAGAGAGATAATCATCTTTGGTTTGATCTCTTTATATTATCATCAGCAAACCAAAACGACTTTTTTATCTTTTCTTTTAAATTTAATTTTTTTTTCTTGTACCGACATTGATTTTGTTTTTCCGATTAATTAAGTTTAATCTGTCAATTTAACTTTAATGATGACTGTGATTTGTTTGAGTTTGTCATCATTAAAATATAATGGAAACGAAAGAAGGGAAAAAAAATAGGAGGTAGAATCAGTTCCCACACAGAAATACAATCTTGGTCTTGGTGCGGTAGGAATCTTCTATTCCATTTCGGTGTCTCATTCAATGTCTCACTAATAAAAAAAATTCACGTGTTAATTTTAAAAAAATTAAGGAAAACTTATAACCTAAAAAAAATAATGGAACCCGTAGGAGATAAGTGAACACGTGTCAAATCATCTATTCGTGGGGATAATGATCGGGGATAAAAAATGAGGATAGATAATTTTTTGTCGTCTTGTTGGTTTCTTGGTTCGGGTTGGTTCGGTTTTACACATTTTTTAAACCAAACCAAAATATTCACTTTGAAAAATTTGAAACCAATCCAAACCATACAAAATCTCAAACCGATGCATTTGATTTGTATCGGTTTGGTTTGGTTTGGTTGTTCGATTTTGGGAGATACAAAATATATTGATTATAAAGGAAAAATAAAACAAATTTTTTATATAATTACTTAACTCCTAAAAATATAAAGAAATAAGACTATTGTTTTCTCAAGTTAAATACAATCAAAAACAAAATAATGAAATATAAATTTTTTATTCTTAAACTCAATATAAAGTAAAAATAAAACAATTTTTTTTTTTATATAATTACCTAGTTACTAAAAATATAAAGAAATATATATGTCTATTAATTTTTCACAAATTAAACAAAACAAAAAAACTAATAAAATATAAATTCTTAATGTTGATTTTTGAAATTCAAACAAATTACTAAACAATTATCATATGAGGAAAAAAGAAAAAAATAGAAAAAACTACACCACTATTAGTTTCAAAATAAAACAAAAACTTCGGTGAATCTAAAATCAAATACAACTTATGTCTCTTCAATCTCATACTTTAGCACTTGTACAGCTTGCTTGTCATGGTATAAATAAGAAGTTCAATGTGTTTTATGACAAAAGAGTTCTTTAATATATATATTCGGTTTGGATTATAAAAAAATTTAAACTAAACCGAAAGTTCGATTTTAATTTAATCCAAACCAAAATTAGTTCAATGCATTGCTTAAATCGAAATATCGGTTTGACTTAATCAGTTTCGGTTTTGTATGAACACCCCTACTTGTTGGTAAGAGGGAGGCCTGCTTTTGTAAATGAGACCAATAATATATTTTTGTGGGTAGAAAATGAGAATTTGACCAGATAAAGTACCTTATTTAACTCTTAGTTATCCCAAAATAAGAGATACAAAGGTAGGAGGAGTGCCATTCAATATGGGTTTTTAAACCTTGAAATCAACATCGACTCTCAAGCTATATTATCAATGTTTCAAACTAATGAGAACATTTTATATTCCAACATTATATGTGACTACAGATTCCTGTTATCGAGGCTCAAGGAATACACACTGACACACATTTTCAGGGAATCGAATCAAGTGGCTGATGCACTTGCCAAGTATGGAAGCTCCCATCCATGGATTGATAACCTTATTTTCCGACTTATTCCAGATTTTGCTTATCAGGCTTGGTTACAAGACAAGGATGGGAGAAAGTTTATTAGAACTAGTTAATTTCCTTTTAATGTGTTTTCTTTCTGTACTTTCTGTTTCCATGTACTCTATCTTTTAATAAAATCGCCTAATTTACCACAAAAAAAAAAAAAAAAAAAAAAGGTAGGAGGAGTTAAGATATTGATTTTGTGGCCAAATTTTTTATTTTTTATTTTTTGCTAAGTATTTTGTGGCCAAAATTGAAACAACTTTTTAGCCTCACCAAAGGAGGAGAATGCCTCATCAGAGGAGGAGAATTATTGCCCCATGAACGGGGAGATACAGGGATCGAACTTGGGACCCAAGTGAATATAGCCTTACCCACTTGGCCATCCGATCCCTATAAAATTGAAACATCTTACATCTTGAGTTCAATCTCCACTTTATCCTTATTATGTTTTTACTATTTTTAATAATATATATATATATATATATATATATATATATATTAAAAAGTATTTTTTTTCTTTGAAACCCGATTGGGCGGTTACCCCATATAGAGGTGAGAGAACTGCCTCAGACGAGGAGGAAATAGTCCTAGAAAGAGAGATTAAAGCTTGCCGCACGTAGGCGAAGGGTATAGAACCAGTGTCCTGCCCCATTGGGTTAGAAGAAGCCAATATTGGCATTTTACTGTTGTGGATAAACAATTTGGATCATGGTTTTGAAACTCGGACCGGACCGGTCTGACCGTCGATCGGACCTCCGAGAGGTCCGGTTAGGTGCCAAAACCCGTACACGCTAAAAACCGCTCTAATTTACTGACCCATTTTACCCGGCCGATCGGACCGGCAGACCCAGAAATCGGAACGGTTTTGGGAAAACCAACCGGGTCACAAAGAGATGAGGGAGATCGGAAGGAGAAGAAGAAGAAAGGAAGAGGAAGAGCAGCGGCGTGGTAGTGAGCTGCGGCGGAAGAAGAAGAAAAAAATGAAGAAAGGTCGGCAACCGAGAGGCTCCAACGGCGGAGAGAAGAGAGGAAGAGAAGGAGAAGAAAGGAAGATGAAGAGAGCGGCGGTGGTGATGAGCCGCGGTGGAAGAAGATGAGGAGGAGGCGGCGGCGGCGGAAGAAGAAGAAAAATGAAGAAAGGGTGGCGGCCGAGAGGCTCCAACGGCGGAGAGAAGAGAGGAAGAGAAAAAGAAGAAAGGAAGAGGAAGAAAGAATTTTAGGGTTTCTTCTCTTAGGGTTTGGGTTTAAAAGGATATATATATATATATATATATATATATATATATATATATATATATATATATATATATATATATATAGTCGGGGACTAAGAGTGCAATTAAAATATTAGCATATAAAATCCTATAAGATAATTATATTACAAATAAGTCCTAAACTATTTACTTTGTAATTATATCACTTTTGTATTTGTAATATTTTTAATTTTTACATTAATATTAATATTCATGTTTATATCAACGAGATGTTTATTTAGAAAATTTTACATTAACTTTATTTTTTATTAATAAGTATATATTATATATTTTTTAATATTTATGACATCACCGGATTGATGAACGGGATCGATGACTGTCCGACTAGTGGGTCGATGTCCGGTCCAGGTTTCAAAACATTGCTTTGGATAATATTTTTGTTCGAAGGCAAGGCATGGAACAAAAAAGTCGACTAAAGAGAAATACAATCAAAACAGATGGAATTCAAATGGTTGACTCATTCATCTGGAGCGTGCACTAATGGACTTTGTATCAATCAGATGATTTTTTTTAAAATGATTTGACTCTTTCATTGTATTTGAGATTTTCACCATGCCTAAAATTTGTTAAAAATTAATTGGTTAAAAAAAAGGGTTAATTGTCTATGCAGAGATAACTAAATTCCCATTTATGTTGGCCAACTTTCAATTTAATACATGTATGCATATACGGTTGATAATAACTCTGTATCTTCTAATATATTTACAATGAGATTATTGATTAGGAGCCGTCAGGAATTTATCTTTGGGAAAATAATTAATATTGACAAAATAAATTCATAAGAGCATATAAAATATTTCATTACAATTGTTCCCTACGCGTTTTCATACTTTGATAATATTCTACAATTACATCATTTTTTATAGTATCAAACACATCTTTCTCAACAAATGCAATTAAATTATCATTCAACCACTGATCTCCAATTCGATTGCGTAGACGATTCTTGACAAAAGTCATTGCAGAAAATACTCTCTCAATTGAAGCAGTAGCCACTGGTAGAATTAAAGTCAATGTCAAAAGCTTGTAAACTAATGAGTAAACTTGATGCTTGTTTTGTGCAAATAACCTCGATTCTTCAGATTCATCATGTCCACGGAAGGCTAAACCTTGTCGTAAGAGATAGCGAACACAATCAATAGACGCGTTCAATCGAATTCGATAATCATTTTGAGTTTGATTCAATTGCTTAACAAGACAAGTTCGGATATTGTGTCCCTGTTTCTTAAAAGATTCATACTTGATTCGAGTATGATTGTGTTTTTTTCTTTTTCCAGTTTGAGAACTCGTTGTTAACAAATGAACCACATCCATCACTGAAAATATAACAGTATAAACAAAATACGGCATCTTTTGCTATACTATACTCCAACAAAGTAGAATTCTCATTATATCATGACATACAAAATCGCCTACCAATTTTTGTAGTTGGAAATAAATGGTTTCTAGGTTGACAAGGATCTCTCTAAATATATGTCCTCCGAATTAAATCTCGAACATTAACATCATAATTTTGTATTGGGATTCTCAATTTAGGGATCTGAAGGCAATTGTTCAATATCAAATTCAAGTCTTTCATCTCTAACATTTCCCACATTAGTTTCAAGTAAATCTTCTTCAACATCCATTTTTGTATCAATTTCAATATCATTTTCATCTCCAATCTCAACCCTTTTATCCCTAACACCCATTTCACTAGTTTATTCCAAACAAAACACAAATTTACGTTTAATAAGGAATTTATCCATAACTGTGGAAAAAAAATGTACATAAATATCATGAAATAGCAATCATATTATATATGTATTTCACAAAAAATGTACATAAATAGTGAAGATTAAAGAAGTATTAAAGGGGTTACCTATTTAATTCAAATAATGAAGGATTGATGATTGAGGACAAAACAAACCCTAATGAGAGCTTGAGGGGGGGAAATCGCCATTGTATTTGTTGTTGTTGAGACTTGAGCGACAGAGAGAAATGAGTCGTGGATTTTGTTATCTTGAACACTATCTTGAAGACTTTTGCACCTGGTAGACTTGTAATCTACAACTTATAGACTATAGTTTTTTTTTTTTTTTTGCTAAATAAGTTATAGACTAGAGTTATACACACTTTTGTTCACCCTTTTCTAGTAGTAATTTTTTTTTATTAAATAAATATTATACTCTCTTACACACTTAAACTTGTTACAATTTTAACCAAATTTGTTAAGATATAAGTGGTGTCGTTTCTATAATTCACGAACTAAATAATCTAATTTTAAATCATAAAGTCATTCAAAATGGGTATAATAAACAATGTTCACGGAACGAGGTGTTACAAAAACAAAACTAAAACTATTGGAGAAGTGCCTCCGCCAGTGATTAGGAGGATGGTGAATAGAAGAAATTAGTTTGAGAGAATGGTAAGGATTCTTCATTTTGGAGGATAAATTATAAGATAAAATGAATTGGGTTAGTTAGAGAATGATGTTGATGAAGGTGATGATGCAGCCTTGGACATTTATGCCCCTGGCACTTCGCATGTCACATGTTCAACGCTACTCACTCTCGTCGAATTTCGCCAATTTTGGGCTTTTTTAACACTCTGTAAATAGTTGATGGTATTTTTAAGAACACAAAACAGGTTAAGGTTAAAACTTCCTTTTGAAACATACCTAATGGATATAAATGGCCATTAACTCTATATATAATTAACAAGCTTTTCTTCTTACTTTTATTTATTCTATACTTTTATTTATTTTTAGTTTTCTATATCCTCCAAATATTCATTTCAAATCAAGAAATTGCATTTGGTAAAATGATATAAAGAGAGTATATGTCATTACGAAGTGATCTATTTATCGATTGATAGGCAGTTCCGTCTATCAATTTGAAAGGCCAAATTGGCTCGATTTGTCATAAGTATCGACATATTATGCTGAGTAGCATTCATTAATGAGTTTGGGCTAGTGATTGGAAGACAAAAACTCGATTCAGAAACAATGAATTAATCACCGTTTAACCCCCACCCCCACATGTTCATCCTCAATCAAAATATTAATATTATTATCTTAAATACAACTTATAGCATATAAGTTATTTTGATTGAAAAAATATTCTAATTTTTTACTTTCTTAATTTTTACAACCTTTAATAAAAGTCTTATATTTAGGAATGGAGATAGTATCAAACAACATAAGGTCCAGCATAAAGAGCATACCAAACCAGTAGGGTAAGAAATCCTCTGTTCTCATACATATTTTTACCATTTAAAATTCATCGCGTGTATGTTTCTTCCAATTTTATATATATGTACCGAATGGTGAGTGATTGTGAACAAGTCCAGGAGGTAGGGGAGTTTCTCCAAAAAAAAAAAAAAAAAACTTATCGTGAATAAGATAGAGATTGAGTCTTTTTTTTTAAAAAAAATAAAAAATAAATAAGAGTTTGAGATTTTTGTGATGCTGTCCAAATACAGTCTTACAATGCTAATAAAACATATCTAAATTCTAAAACTAAGACATTTAAAGGTAAGCATTCCACCTAAAATACAGACAAAAAGTATTAACATTGTAATTTGGCAGGGAAAAGCGTCAATAAAATTAGGAAGTGTCTTAATAATAATAAGTTGACATGTGTTAATTAATTTATTAAAAAAAAATGAATACGTGAATATCATATATTAATGAGATATATATTTTTTTTTCCCGGATAAAAAACGTTGAAAACCTTTACTGAGTAACCTATTATGAACATTTTCTTTATTTGTTTTTAAAAGAAAGTAAAGTAAGCTATTGTGAACGGAATAAAGGAAGTGAGCCTGAAAGTTCCCAAATTTGTTTTTGAGAATTATGCAGTCAAAACACGGCTCTCTGAATTGTTAACACCAAACTAAATGAAATTTTTAATATTGAAATCAAAAATAATTTTTTAAATGTCACAGAATACTCTTCTTGGAAGTTGGAAAAAAAAGGAAACGGAAACAGACAAAATTAATCATTTTCTATTATTAGTATTTTCTTTTTGATAGTTAGTAATTTTTATTTTGGTAAATCAATAATTTTTTGTTGTCTCGATAAAGGATACGTTCAAGATAAACTTAGTAATGAGATATGAAGTTGTTCTCTAAATGATTCGAATTCATAATTTTACTATAGACAAGATCTCGAAAATCTAAAAGTAAAGTTAATTGCTAAGTATAAAAGTAAAGTTAGTTGAACCAAGATTACTTGTCATTATAAGCTTGCCCCTCTCTAGTGGTCTTTAGAAAGGTTGTGAAGATACTAAATTTGACTTGGAACGAAAAGGATAAAAATAATTCGTAAACACGATAATCGTACCACAGATCGTAAAATTATACAAAACTATTTAAATCATATATCTTGACAAATTTATTTCAATATATTTTCATCTACTAACAAAATTCATAAGGAATTTTAGCTACCTGTCCATGAAAAGCGATCAAAATTTATTTTTCAGACTGAATCAATGTCGAAATAGTCGTCAATATTGAAAACAAAAGGCCGACGGAGGACTAAGGAATTGGAAGTGAACTCAAAATTAAAATTTTCTATTCAATCAGATCTTCTTCTTCTTCTTTTAATTCGGTCCCTTAAATTCGAACCGACTTGACCCGCCCACCCGACTGAATATAAACAAAAGCAGTACACACTGGATCGTCCGATCCAACAATTCCACGAGTCAGATCGTCGATCCTACCCGCTTCTCTCCTCCAACAATTTTTATATATTTTAACTCGATTAATATATTTTGAATCGTAAAATCGTACAATTATACAACCCGACTCGCGGTTTTGATAACTTTGTATTTGGTAGTCTTGGGTAGTGGTTTAATTAGGAAAATACGCCACATAGAAATGATAAGGACGGCATTTAATGGATAACGTTAACCCTGGTTTATTTAGGCCACGCAAATGGCACGTGGACAATTATCCAAAGAAGTCTTCTGATGTGGGGTTTGCAGGATCCAAGCTTAGTGAGATCTCTGTGGGGGCGCCTCCAAGATTTCCAGATATAGAAATTAAGTACACATTTTTCTTGTGCAAATATAGATGGCCAGAGGGAGGTTTTGGCCGTTATGGGCAATGCAGTGTTTCGGCGGCGGAGGGTACTTGGTTGGGACTAGCCGACTAGGGGTTTGCATAGGCCTTGACTCGGTCATGGTTTCTGTTCTTTTGATTTCCTTACAAACATACTACTCCACTAGTTCCAGAAAAGAAAGAAGAGTCAATGGTTTTGTTCAAATTTCCAACATGCCATGTGATCATACAATCCGTCTACGGTACAGAACATCAAATGTTATGCACTGTGCGTAATATTTATTGACTGTCGGAACAAAAATTTAACAGCTAAAATTATTTGTATCTCAATATTTATAATAAAAAGATGTTAAGTCAAATGATATCAGCCGTCAAATTCCTCATTCGACGGCCACCAAATGTTCTACACGATGCAGAATATTTGTTGTTCTGCACTATAGCCGATTGCGTGATCTCATACACTGTCATTTTTTTTTCCTCTTCACGAAATTTGGGTCGAGGCTTAAAAAGAGTTTCAAATTCTTCGGGCATAGTTCAAAAGGTAAAAATACTACAAACATTATAGCAAGTGGACTTGTTAAAATCTAACCTCACAATGTGAAAGTGTGATTCCAATCAAGTGCGAAAATCAATTAATTTCTAATTGCTGATTATATGACACTTACTAAATGAGAGTTCGATTTCCATTAAATGTGAAAATCTAATAAGATACAATTTAATTTCTCCGTCTGAGCAACGAGCAGTGTGTCCATATGCACATTGAGGCATTCATACCCGTGATTCATGAAAGATCACCAGTGTCCATATGCACGTATGACCTGTATGATTTATTTATTTATTACTGACCCTATGGTAAGTTTCTGACAGGGACGATTCTAGGTGCGGATAGTCGTCCCTCCGAAAATTTTAAAAATATTATTAAATATAGTAATTTTTATAATAAAAAACGAAAGCGAAGTAGTAATTTGCACAAAATTATCATAACAAAACAGCTGTATTGCATGCATTATTATTGATTATACATTCTAAATATTAATTTGATTGAGTTTGATAAGGTCTGATTTGAGACTCAAATGTAGATTCAAACTAACTTTTTGTAATTTGTATCGAGTCTAAAAGCTTACAATATATACTTAAACAATTGCTTCAAAGACAAGAAAAGAAGAGATTCCTTTTATAATTTTATACTCCCATTCCATTGAAAACTTCTACACACCTTGACATGGTGTGCTATATATCCCACTTGATGTGCATTTATTCTCAAGCACATCGAAATTGAACAAAAAGTAAAAGAAAAGTGCCTCTTTCTTTTTCTTTTATTTTTTTAATTATTTTGTCTTCATAAACGTCCTAAAATTTATTTAATTATTGACTCTGCTGATAATGATCTAATCAATATTTTATGATTGTACTCTTTGCATCGCCGTGTCTAAGGTGTACTTTTTAGATTTGAAATTCAAACTGAAAATTAAACTCTATTTAGATTGAGTTTTGGAATGAAATATCAAGTGTTAAATTATTTAAAATTTGGTTTAAATTTGATATTAGTATGGGACTAAAAATTCGAAATTTCAAATTGGAACTCAATGCAATCAGACTCTGACGATGTGACACGGTCAGTTGTAGGTAGAATATTCTCCGTCAAGAAAAGAATATTGCTGCATGCTCAACTTGATCCTCTTCCACACCTATAGTTTAATAGAATAATTAGGAAGTACTTTCTTCATTCCCAATTAATTGTCGTTTAGGAGATTTATAGATATGCAAATTAATTGTGATTTAAGCTTATTTTATTAGTTGTCAACAATTTATTTCATTTATACCCTCGACGTTTCTTTTATTTGCAACCTCTGCCATCCTTATTTTTTCCTTACTTTTCTTATGCTATAGAAGTGAGAGAGGGGAGTAATATTGGAACTTTCAATGAAAATGTCAAGTTTCTTAATTTTCTAAAATTGTCTAAAGAGTCTTATATTTATTTAGGAATGGAGGGAGTACTAATCAATAGGAGATTATGTGATAATGATAAGTAAAATTATTGTTACTGATCAATTAGAATCGGAGAAAGAAAATGTACATTAAGAGCAACCAAAATAGGATGACGGAGGGGGTATCTCATAATTTTATCCTCATTTAATTTGTGCATCTCCTTGTGGCTAATATTGAATCTTTTTGCCTTATCTAGTATCATTTTCTTTTGGAAAATAAGTGGATTTTGTCCCAAAATAATTTATAACTTACATGATGTAAGGTCTCAATTTATTGTTTCTAGATATTATCATCCCTAACCAATTTTCATTTAGTATGTAAGGGTATTCCGTAAAAAAAAATGTTAGTCAACTGTTAAATAAAAAATTCAATAGAATCAACGAAAATAGTTTAAGGGCATTTTTTTTTTGGGTACATTATAGTAAAATTAACCTCCACCCCTACCCCTACCCCTCTCTTCTGTTTTCCTCTCTTTCAATGGGGGAAAAGATCTCAAGCCATTGGAAACAAAATACAGATGAGCTAATGGGCCACCAACACCGCCCCCATCACTGCAAGGAAGCCCAGCCCAGCGACGATTACAGAGGGTGAGGAGCAGTCGCCTCTCAAATTTTTTAAAAATTCTATTAAATATAATAAATTTTATATTCAATTCGAAATATTTGATCAAATTCCCCCCTCCCTTCACACACATATTTTTTTGCAGTTTTTATATGTAATTCAACATACTGTTACAATTTTTCGACTCTAACCTAAAAGTCCTGCCTTCGTTCCCGCCAGTCGACACTGTCACACCAAGCGCCGCCGCCCATCACTACAACGAAACCCAGCCAACACCACCAACCATCTCTCCTCTTCATCTGCAACTAGGGATGGCAATGGGTCAGGTCGGGTCGGATTTCGTGGATCATGTCCAGGCCGATGCAATTTTTTCAAGCCCCGACCCGACCCGTGACCCGCATCGGGTCAGATTGTTGTGCCCCGTGACCCGATCCGCTTGGATCTGCCCTTGACCCGACCCGATCCGTTTCAAATTTGTCTTTTTTAATAATAAAAAAAAACTGGGCGATGAATCTTGGCATTTCTTCTGTGTATATTTTTGGCTTTTTGCCACTGCCATACACAAATCCATATATTGCTGCCATACACAAATCCATACATTACTCATCTTGTAGCATGTTTTAACACAATTTACTGGCAATAACAACAACATAGTCGAAAACAGTAAAAATGAAAATAGTAAAAGAAGAAGATTTTACCTATTCTTACTGATCTAGAAGAAAAAATGAAAATAATGAATAACATTTTGTTTAAGATTATAGAATTTTTTTTGCTAGAATTTTTATAATTAAAGAACATTCACTGCATTTGGGTAAAATCGATCTTTATAGCATGAACATGTATTGAATTTGATGTCTGAAAAAAAAAAAACAACTCTAAAGAAGTTAAGAAAAAACAACAACTTACGGAATCCGTGGAAGAGAAAGGCTAAAGTGGCGGAAGGATGAAGATCGGAGTCTGTGACGGTGTCGGCGAAGCTAGTGGCGGCCCGGACCGGCGGAGCAGAGCTTCAATCGCCACTCCCAAGGCACCGACGGAGCTCTCTGGAAATGGGGGAAAGGAATGACGATTTTAGGGGTAAAAGAAACCCTACCAACCAACCTAACCTTTTAATTTAAAATTCAATATATAAAAAAATATATATATCTTGTCGGGTCGGGTCGGGTCGGGTCGGATCACACTTAATATCCAAATCTGACCCGTTCTCTAAACGGGGCATCTTCGACCCGACTTGACCCGATCCGTTTACAGAACGGATCAGATCGGGGCTGCTCCAAACTTGCTCGGGGCGGGGCGGGGCTGCGGATCACGGATCAAATTGCCATCCCTATCTGCAACCAACACCTCTTCCGTTCATCTTCCTCATTTACCACCGGCCACAAATTTCCTTTTTCCTTATAAATTTTTTTAATTGACTCAACTTTTTTTTTTCAAAATTCCTTTGACCTGTTAGTTTTTTTAACATAAGGCTTTACATTCCAAATGAAAATTGTTTAAGCACAATAATGTCCAACAATAAATTGAGACGTTACATGTGAGTTATAAATTGTTTAGGGATAAAATTCACCAATTTGCCTTTTTCGTTTTGTAAATAAATTGAAATTGATGCATTAATTGATAAAAAAAACACTCTTTACCAGTTATTTGTATAGAGTATTTTCCATTACTTAAAAGCGGTTCAATTTGCCTGTGACACTCATTGTGATATTCATAAAACCTAAACTAAAAAGGGTGAAATCTAGGGGTAAATTGATTAAATTTATGTGTGAATGTGACTATAATTAGAAATGTCATAGAGAATATCGCATAAAGTATCACAAAGGATCTCACGTGACTTAAAAGTAGCACCTTATAGTTTAATGCTTAAAATAAGCTACCACTATATGCTCTTAATTACTTATTCACACCGCTTAAATAAGCCACTACTACATGTTCTTAATTGTTGATGCAGTTTATAACTTAAATTAATTTTAAAAAATTGTTTTGAAAAAGCACCTTAGAGATACTTGTTTAAAATAGCTTACATTGAATCTATATTTTCTGTCTTAAAAAGCATAATATAAGATATATTAAATAAAAAAAATAATTACATAAATATATTTACATTTCTCCCTCAATTGGATTGTAGAAGAAGATTATTTATTTTTTCTGCGATTTTTTTTTCCAACAAATGAAAACCGAAAATGCTACTTTTACAAATAATAACAACGGGAAGAAAAAAAATTCTTAAAGAAATTAAAATGCGGTCATTTTTTAAATGCTTTCAAAGATTTAAAAATACACAATGCTCTACTTGTAACATACAATTTTACAACAATGATACTGTAAACCATGGTCTATATGGGATAGAAATGAAAAGTTTGACTGGTATATAAGCATGAACTTAAGTATTCGTGATCATTTCGGGATATCTATTTTGTCATAACGAGTTCGGTTGTCAAATAGGTGGTCGTGAGTGCTGCCAGATCCATTTGTCGCGTTGCAAGCCCACGGATACGGGACTTGACATTTTATGGTATCAGAGCACGGTAATCAGGCATATGTGTGAACTAAGTGTCACAGCATAAAGGGTTGGGTCCACCTCTAGAATCCTACATACCTGGTTGATCCTGGGCTAAGTATGTTAGGGCGCCTAGCGAGGACGCTAGGACCTTAAGGAGTTCAATGCAAACCTCAGTCACATATGAGATAAGAATGAAAAGTTTGACTGGTGTATAAGCATTGGCCTAAGTACACGTGACCATTTCGAGATATCCATTTTGGCATAACGAGTTCGGTTATCAGATCAGTGAGTGTTGCCAAACCCATGTGTCGCGTTGCGGGCCCACGGACACGGGTCTGATAGATACTAATCCAGTCTAATTAATTGTCATTTTTCCCCATGTGTTTTATCCGAGACCCATATGAGATAAGAATGGAAAATTTGGCTGGTATATAAGAATTGGCCTAAGCGTTCATGATCATCTCGGGATATTAATTTTGGCATATCGAATTCGGTTTCCAAGTAGATAGTCGTAGATGCTATGTCAGACTCATGTATCGTATTGCGGGTTCACGGGCATTGGGCATGATAGATACTAACCCAGTCTAATTATGTCATTGTTTTCCCATCTGTTTTATCTAAATTATCTGTCATGGTAGACTACCTCAATTCCATATGGGATAAAAATGAAAATTTTGACTGGCTATATATAAGCATTGGCCTAAGTATTCATAATCATTTCGAAATATTAATTTTGACATAACGAGTTCGATTGTAAAGTAAGTGGTCATTAGTGTTGCCAGACCTATATATCGCGTTGCGGGCCACTGACACGGGGGCGTGACAGATACTAACCCAGTCTAATTAATTGTCATTGTTGGCAGTTTTATCTAAATTATCTTCCATTGTAGATTACCAAGATAGTATCTATAACACTGTTTAAATTTCTCCTCTTTTCTATATTACCTTAGAGTCCTAGACCAGATTAATTAATTTTTTTAATTTTCAACAAGGTTAAAATTGTCCTTTTATACTTCGAGTACTTTTCTTAATTGATGAAGTATGTAATGACCTTTTTTTTCCTTTTTGTTTTTTGAGGAAAGAGCATGTAAGAACTTAAACCACGGTAATACGGTTTTTACTCGTTGAAACATAATTAATAGCACTGTCAAAACATGCCACATGCCTGCGGACCTTTCCGTTGCCCGTATTTTTTGAACGGGTTTGGACCAAACTATTTATGGTCTATTTAAATGCGGTCATTTTAGTCTGCTCCATTTGGATCATGGACCAAAAAGAACTGGACGCGGGCCAACTTGCTCAAAAAATTAATATAAAAAATACTCCTCTTATTCAAAATATAAGTATTTTTAGAAGTTTTTCACACAAATTAAGATACTAATCAAGATGACTGAAGTACCCCTAATTAATATTCCAAAGAACAAAGAAATTAATAAAGAGTTGCATTAGAACTACACATTTTGACCAAAATGAATATAGGGGGAAAATGATGTAGAGGTAAATTAGCCAATAAACGCACAATTCTTATAAAAATACTTATATTTTGCAACAAAAAATAACTCCTAAAAAGACTTATATTTTGTATCGGGAGAGTATTTTTTTTAAGTTTTACTTCTATTTTTTGTCCCTTTTTTAAATTTTTTAAAAATAAATAATAAAAACACCGTTTTTTAAGCTTTACATTCTTTTTTCAATTTGTTTTTCAATTTTAAAAAATAAATAACAAAAAAGTCATTTTTAAGCATTATTCTCTTTTATTAATTTTTTA
This sequence comes from Vinca minor, assembly GCA_026122235.1. Classification (NCBI taxonomy): domain Eukaryota; kingdom Viridiplantae; phylum Streptophyta; class Magnoliopsida; order Gentianales; family Apocynaceae; genus Vinca; species Vinca minor. Next base: position 10,222,971 of record JAOCZM010000011.1, on the reverse strand, counting down.
AAAAAATTAATTTACTATTAACTCTTAAAAAATTAATTTACTATTAACTCGCGTAATTCTTGCAGATGGAAGAAATGGAATATAATTCTCTTAGTCCGTAAAAAATGGTCCAAATTCAACCCAATCCATTTTATAATAGTCTGCGAAGAATTAGACTTGATCGGACCGAATTGACCCGTTTATGTGCTAATAATGAATTAACTTTATTCATACAAATTATATTGAAGAGAAACATAAAAGATGAAGATTATCATTGAAACTCAAATCCAAACCAAAATCAAACCCAAACCAAAATCTTGTCCATCTATTTAATCAATTATATTAGTTGATTTAACACTTTTGATTATGAGAACATAAGTTTTGTATTAGATACGTTTAATTTATTACAATAATAAAATAAAAATAATTTATTTAATCATGTTCTTAGTCAAATATAAACTTTTTTTTTTTGAACAGAGTCAAATATAAACTTGACATTATTAAAGAAACATCGAATTAAAAATAATTCAGTTGAAAAATATAATTTTCATCGTACAAGATATTTTATTTTAGAGCTCCTTCCTGTTGAGTAATAAAGATAATCAATTATACGTTTGATTACATAACGCACTCATAGGGGAAAAAATGACCACAAAGAGTGCAAAATGCCATAATAACTAATCATGCGCTTTGCCTTTTTTATTTATTATTATTATTATTATTATCAATAATCAAGAGTTAACCGTGTTTTTTGTTCGTAAAAGCTAACAAGAATAGCTGGTAATAGAATGTGACGTTCGACTTGTATATTACAGGATCGAATCATCTTTCCTCAATTTAAAAAAAGAAAAGAAAAGAAAAAGAAAGTGTTCTTGGTTCAATGAATCTTAATCTACTATATGAACTTTTGATGTCAAACTCTCACTTGCAATAGAGTTTACAGTCCGGCTCCTGAGTATTGCGAAATATTTTTTTTGCTTTGAAAACAGGTGTCTTTTGCTTAAAAATAGGTGTTCGGTAAACATGTATTTTTTTAAAAAAATACGTATTTTTTTAAAATCAATTCCAACCGTTAAAATTTTAATTTAACGGATAAGAATGCGTTCTGCACATACAAAATATTTGTCGTTCCGAACTGAATCCAAGGTGTAGTAGAGTTTAGTTGTCTTTATCTTGTCTTGTATAACTAGAAAATCACAAAGAGAGAGAGGAAAATCAATGTAGCATGTGTTGGAAAGAAAAGACTGAAAGAATCATTTCACGTTCACACGTGTCAAAGAAAATGAAAAAGAAAAATTGATAGAATACAAAATTTTACGGGATTCAATCAATATAATCTATTACTCTATTCTCTGAAATTAAATGTCACATTTTTTTATTTATTTTATATAAAATTAAAAAATTCAATTCTCAACGAGAGGAAATTTAAAAAAAAAAAACATATTTTAGTAATATAATTTCAAAGTGGTTTTCTAAATTGAGTTCCTATATATTCGGAATGTATCATTTTAAATCAATACACGTTAAAGTAATTGATAATATGATGTGATATTCGACTTGTATATTGGATAATCAAATTCTCCATCCCCCAATTTCTTTAAAAAGAAAAAGAAAAAAAGGAATGTATAATTTTATTTTAAACACTTAAAAAATAAAAGCATGTTTAAAATTTTACTATTAAACTTCACTCAATAATTCTCGTATAATCAAATCGAAATTACTTATCGTACCGAGGTTGTAGAAAGTCTCTCATCCCACTCTCTATAGACTATATGGTCATTATCAAACCTTCAAAAGAATGTTAACCCGCCAGAAATAGCTGATAATGCGGCGTGACATTCAATCCGTATATTATAGGATTAAATCCCTATCTTTTTCCCAATTTAAATAATAATAATAATAATAAAAAATCTTCAAAAGAATGATGTGGGTCATATAATAGATCGCCCATAAGCTTCTTGGAATAAATATGTTCTCTAGTCTGTTGTCACCATCCAAGACATTCTATATTCACACACACCATATATATCAGTGGCAATGATTAAATAAAATGAAAAAACTGAAAAAGTGAACTAAAAAAGGACGTGGGGGAAAAAAAGAAAAGAAAAGACTACTTGAATATCAACTTGACCTTGTTGTTGATGTACTAGAAATGCCGACTTCAATTTCTCGACAACAAAAACGGTACAAATCAAAGTATTTGTAAATTGAATGGTGCAAATCGACATAGCCGTCTCAAATAATATTGAAACTCTATACTATTTATTAAAGTTACTCTAAATTTTTTAAAAATTAAAAATTATAAAAGTGTTAAAACATAATTATATACCCAAGTTTCAAATGCTAGTAATTTTTAAATCATATTTTATTTTAAAAATGAGCATCCTTCTAACAACACTATTTGAAGTGAAATCACAAATGAACTTCAATTTATAAAAATTTATCTCCATAAATATAACAGTATGGTCAACAAAATTTTATATGCAATAATTACGTTATGAAAAATATCAAGATCTTCAATTTTTTAACTAATAATTATATACAAATTAAATAATTTTTAAAAATGTTGGGGCCCTCAAAATGAGATGCCTGGTTCCGGATGTCACCTTAGACACCTTTGGGAGCCGGGCCTACAAATCGAAAGTTTTTTATTACAACGAAAATATTTTTTACAGATTAATTTACACGTAAAATTATTTTTATAGCGTGATTGACTAATCTATCAGCAAAAATATTACAAGATATGTTCTTCATCTGGCGTAGAATTGTGTTGACACGATTTACTTGGGCCTATGTCTGATGTACTCTTCATCTCATGTACTTTGAATCCTTCTGGCCAAAATTGGTTTTAGTTTTATTAATTAAATATAATTGCATTTGTCCCATCTGATGTACTTTGGCCTATATGTTTTATTTGCAATTATTTTTCTTTTTTGTATTAAAAAGGAAAAAAGAATGGTGCAAACTGAATAGAAATTCTTGATCATATCCAAGAATTTTGTCTTCTTTGCTTGGGAGCTATCAATTTCAATCTCATTAATTTGCGAATGCTTATGATGAATCCGAATATCAGAAAGGAAAGATTTGATTTCATCCAAAATTTTCAAAAGTTTGTTTAATTTGTTTCCTTTATATGTCCAAATCAATGGTATGGACTTTATGGCAAAAAAAATTTCTCTTCTCTATCCCATATGTTCACTTTTTTTTTCCTACTGGTTCTACTATTTCTTTTAGGTTATAATTTTTTTAATTAAAGAATTAACACGTGTCAATTTATTATTATTGAGAATAAAGAATGAAACACCAAACGGAGATAGAAAATTTCTAGCCGGACTTTATCATCTGATTTGGGTACTATACAAATGTATTGTCATGATTCACAAGGAAAAAAATAAAATAAAAACCAACACAAGTTGGCTCAATTGGTAAGAATTCGACACGTCGTTACAAAGGTTAAGTGTTCAATTCCTGCTGTCGACGTGAGGGCTGTGTTGATGGGTGATCAGTAAATACCCTTGTAAGCGACATATGTTCCGTAGGGTCTGCCCTGACCCGTGATGGCGATCAGATTCGAACCCACCCAAACTTTTATTTCACCCAAAAAAAAAAAACTTGGACAAAATGTGCAAAAGTGATATGATATTTGATAGAGATGGAATTTATTCGAATTTTGTTCATCCAAAATTCAGAAAAGGCCAAAGATTATATATAGGAGAAGCTTTTGGAAGTATCAAATCCACTTTCTTTTTCTTTTTTTGTTCTTTTATGAATATGATAAGAATGAAATATTTTCAAAGGCAGCCGTCAATATGACATGCTGTCTTAGTGTTATTAATTCTTTCTTTCAAAATTAGTTTTCTAAATTTCGCTGATGGATTGGTATGCTATGAATAAGGAAAATTCTGATATTGAACTGATACATATTAAAAAAAATTATTTTTCTCTTGATATTGATTAATTTGAACCACATGATTTATTATTTTATAATTCATAGCAGAATTAATTTTTAAAGTGGAAATTTTGGGAAGAAGAAATTGGAGGAAAAGCAAAAGGAAACAAATTACCAAGGGTAGGGTGCGGAAATGAAGAGATGGGGGATTTTATGTTTCGGTAATGTTAAATCGTTGTTTGTTTCCTAACTAATTCGATAAATACTTCGTGAATTATTTATTCATAATCTATATTTAACATAAAGTTTTTTAACATGCCACCTTAATTTGTGAAAAAAAGAGGGGGAACAATTTATAGTAAGGAACGTTCGTGAATTAGATCGTGTAAGGTATAGGCGAATATTGTACCCACAAATTTGATGATTTTCTCTCTAAAATTTTCTCTCCCCTATTAATGCTAACTTAACAACGTCAAGCTCGCCTCGTCACTTAACCATAATGTCAGGAGTTCGATTCCTGCTCATAGGAATGGAGCACATTTCATGGTCAGCCATTTACCTCTTCGGAGAGCCCCCATGGCAAGGGGAATTAGTCACTGCTATCGGCGATGGACACTCTCGGTCTAACAAAAAAAAACGTCAATCTCTTTCTTTTCCCTCCCATTACAAAGTTGAAAGTTGTGGAAGTTATATAATTAAAAGAAAAAGGTTTTAGGGATATATAGTGACTAGTGATATTGCCAAGACAAATTTTCTCCTATCAGGGCAATTTGCCTTCAAATTACCAAGATACCTTTTTGGTCATTATTAACCTCTCACAATTAATTTCTCTATCTAATATTTTCTTCCATAATTTATATACAATCAATCTCTAACTTTCTCTCTCTCATATCCCAAATATCATCCACGATATCTCCAATCTTTTCTTCCCTAATCTATCCACACTCAATTTTTATTTTTCTCTCTTTTATAGTGCTAGAATTTCACAAGAAAAACACAAATGATATAAACCAAAAGAAATTCATGATATGAGGTTTTCATTCATTACAACTAATAAGAAAGAAACAAATTGTAAAATAATAATGCTTGAGCAATACGACTTTAATTATCTTTTCTACTTTTTTTTTTAAAAGGAGGATTAATAATTATTCCCCATTTCCCCTTCAGCATGATTCGAACTCCCGATCTACTAATTAGAAGTGAAGTGTCTTACCGCTTGAGCTGCTGCACTTCGTTGTCATCTTTTCTACTTACTTCATCTGTAAAAAGAATTTATAGTGTATTTGGTTTTTCCTTGTGAATTACTACTATTATAAGAGAGAAAATTAGAGATCGAGTGGAATAGATTAGGGAAAAATAAAATGGAGAGGTAGTGGATTTATTTTTGGATAAGATATAAAAATTAAGTGTGAATAGATTAGGAAAAATAAATTAATTGTGAAAGATTAATGTTAACAAAAATTAATTGATAATTAGTGTAATGCTTTCAAAATCAAATTAAATGAAGAGCATAATTATAACTTTGAAAAATATTACACTAATAGCCATCCTGCTCCGGATCAGTTTGATCCTAAGACCACTTTCCAAAAATTAAATCTATATACATAGAGATACATAACTCATTTACAAGCTACTTTACTTAACATTTACGTTTTCAATCAATAGGAAAAAAAATTTTTTTCCTTGGTATAAAAAAGAACTGGATATGTAACTATTATAGTAAATTGAAGACCAACTTCAGATTCATAAACAATTATTATCCTACCGTTGTAGGAAAGCACCTCCGACTCGAAAAAATAGAGCCTGGATTCAACACTCGTAAAAATGGGTGCACAATTGTTAACTTTGAGAGAATCGGTACCAAATTGGTAGACCTCCCGAGTTCAGAGGGTCCGTCCAATTTAATACTCTCTCCGCCCCCAAATTGGATGTCGAGCGGAATAACCAGCAGAACAGATGAAATACAATAAAATGCATCTTCCCCAGAGTTATTATTAAAGACATAAAAATTAACCAACTTGAGCAATGTTTTCTTATGTAACCCAAGTAAAGGTCAAGTATTGAAAACAACCCAGAAAAAGGCACTTGTCATTTGTGAAAATGCTTACCAAAACATCTTGTTGATAGTCGATAATCGAACTTTAGAAAACCAATCTTATGGCTAATGATTTTATTCTCAAGAAAGGAGCCTCTTATGTACTTCTGTTTGTCGTTGTTCAATGAGGCAGCAGCACGGTATGTTTAGCAGTAGACTGCCAATGAAAACATATTGACGGAAAGGGAAGGAAAACTCTCGATCCAATCATCCGCTTCACAGAAAGTTTCTGATGTCCAAAGACTTCACATCAGGCATTGCCTCATCCTTAAATTCTTCCCTGTTACATAAGCAAAAGGTTACTAAGTGCCATTGCTCAATTCATTAATGGTTATAAAACACTTGTCACCGAAAAAAAAAAAAAAAATTAATGTGCAAGATAAACTCAGAAGATAGAATACCGCTTCTTTTGAGTTTCCATTGCTTCAAGAGCATCCTTCTTCAACTCTTCCAGTTGAGCTTTTGCAATTTTTAGTTCCAACTGTTCTTCATATTTTGGCAAATCTTCCTTTTTAATACCGAGCCTATACGACGAAAGGTACCATCAGAAGAAGTCAATCATGATAAAAACTGCCACCAAACAAATAATTGCGTCTGGAGAGATCAAGATTCATGTGCATGCAGGGACGAAGACAAGGGGGGAGGGTGGGGTCAGTCGCCTCTCGAGATTTTTAAAAACCCTACTAGATATATAGTAAATTCTATATGTAGTTCGGAATATTTGATCAAATTCGCCCCCCAACATTTTTTTTGCAGTTTTTATATGTAGTTCGGTATACTGTTTCAGTTTTGACATGTTTAGCCACACACAAATAAGGAAAGATGAAGAAATCTTACTTCTGGTTGACCTTATCAAATTCAGCTAGAAGGACAGACATTCCTTTTTTGTCATCCCTCATGAGAGGCTTCTTCAGTTCATTTTCAATTTTATCCAAAGCATCCATCATCATGGCCTCTGCTCCTAACTCATCGGTAAGTCCTCGCCTGTCATAAAAAGATATCAGTAATTATCAATGAATAAATGGTATGGTTAACTTCTTACATTGTCATACCGGCAACATAAAATTGGACTGAGATCAGAACGCAGATGCACAAATTGAAAAAAATACAGGACTTACTTAATTCTAATCTCTTTCAGTGTCAGCAAGTATGTTCTAGCATCTGGAATATCTTTTGTCCGAGTGTCAATAGTGTATTTGATTCTTTGGGACTCCGAGAAGAGATCAGCCCTACATATACACCCAAAGAAGGAAAGAAGAAGAAGGAAAGAAGAAGAGGAAGAAGGGCGATCAATTTAAACAAACTAAAGAAAGAAGAATATCAAGCCTGAGGTTCTGCAGTATCTACACATAAAATATGGAACACGGTATAAAACAATGTGCTGATATGGAGATATGCAAGCGAATGAGAGCTCCTAGTAGTGTGTTACAAAAATGTGAAACAGAACAGTGAACGAGTATGTGCTAAATTGCTAATAAACAACCAAGTCAAAATGGAATGTTATTTCTCATATGTTTAATTTGATGAAAGGTCCATACATAAAGTATTTTAAGTTTAAGTCACAATGATATGTGAGCATAGTTGGTTAAAGATCATCAGAACCTCAATAGATGTCTTATTTCTACAAAAAGCAGCACGAAAATACTCTTAAGTACTTGTGAGAAAGAGAAGTCCAAGATATATAATATGTCCTTGTGAAACCAGCAACTCAATCACATTTTACAAACTCAAGCCTAGAACATCAATATTTACCAAAGGAGCTATATAATTTGAGAACGATGGAATACATAGAAAATTGAAAAAGAACCAGGTAGAAAAAGAAGAATGCAATAGAGACAACAACCAAAAATACAATATGAGGTTCACAGCTATTAATCGGAACAAACAGATTGCCTCTTGAATCTTGATTCCAATCTTTCATAATCAAGGAAAAACGAAAACAATATGCAAATGCAAGAACAAAATCAGAAATAACTTCTTTAAAAAAATAAAACCATGCCTTTGCAGTTTTGACTATTTGTATGTGCATGCTTGGGGGAAAGGGAGAGAGGAGAATACAGTGGGCATTGGGGGATTCACATCACAAAACTTAAAGAGTATTATTAAGGTTACTTAATAATCATACTTTTCTCTCGCAGTCTTCATGACTTTGGCATACTGAGCAACAGCAGCAGGTTCTTCTGGGGCTAATGTAATCTTCTCGTTACGAAGGATTCCCATTGCTGTCTCAAATTTCTTCTTCACCTCCAGGAAGATGTTCTTTAACATCTCTTCAAGTGAATTCAAGTAATCAGTATTTCATATTTCAATAATTGAAATATCATAAGTAGCAAAAGTTATTAACAGGACACAAGTGGGTGTGCGGGTGGGGGTACTGTAGCTCAACATGTCTCCACGTGTCACATTCCGTCACAAAAGACATTGAGAGGGCAAAATACAGACGCATAAGTAGGAAACAAATAGACTAAAATCATAAATAGATCGGGCAAAGACACTCGGATGTTTTTCTCGACATAAAGGACATAAATCAAACAACTTAGGTATCACCAAATAACAAGAAGAGAATTAGAGATCTTTGCTGGAAGATACAAATCCCATTTGCAAGAGAAAAAATTGAACTGCTTAAGCAATCATAAAATGGTTTAGTCTTTAAAGTATGTACTATCCAAATGTTCAAACATCAAATAGGTCCCAAAATTGTTGTTAACAAACTAAAAAAGAACAACCAGGTAAAAGAAGAAAAACTATCTGCCATCACGATGACCCCACATGAGTTACAAAGCTATTTTAGCAAGTAGGCAAACCCCAAATCTCCTCTGTTACCATTCTCTTATTCACTATATTTGTTTATACTAATACAGCCCTCCTCCATCTTTAACACCATCCAAGTCCAGTTCCACATTACCAATTCTCAAGTGAAATTATTATACTTCGTTATGCTCGAATCATTTACCAGACATAACTGCGAAAGTATATGAAAATTCTTGAGTGTTCTTTTAAAACTCAAACATGCAAAACACCTTACCAAAACTGCCCAGAATGATATGAAGGAAACTGCAAGGGCAATTTAAAGTGACCAACATTTATTTCAAAAGCCAATGATACAAAACAAAGACCTACACAGATTACAAGACACATACTAGGTTCAAAAGGGTAACGAAAAGAAATACTAGCATGTCTCTTCCTTAAACTTTACGCATGCATTTCCTTTCTCTTTTTCATTTCATCAAAAAGGTAAACAATTCTTCAATATCTTCTCTTCTACTCAATGCCTAACCCATTTCCGTAAACCTACGTAAACTCCCACAAAAGCATAACATTTAAATGGATATTTGATGACAAAATCATAAGCAAAAGGTTTATAATTAAGTCTTTTTCCTTCCCAAGATTACATAAAGAAAATTTATAAGTATATTTCCATGCCACCATGACAATTTCAAAAAATGTTTAAGCAAATGAAAAGAATTAATACAAAATGTCATAACCTAAGAAATAGATCAGATTCCGTGAGAATCTTTTTCAATTAGACTTACCATCACCCTTTAATGCAGAGGGAGCAGCAGCTCCTCTTGCAAAGGAGCGAACTTGAATTGCATACTCAGGTTGAAGGATAACCTGAGCAGAATACAACTGCAGCAGAACCACATAAATTCATTAATTGCCTAAGCAGGATATTTTACAACCGAAAAGAAAGAAAAAAAACCAATCTAAGTGTAAAACATAAGCTAAAATGCAAATTCGGTCTTTTCAAACATAAGCTGAATTCATTTAGTTTTAACATATTATCTTGCTGAAGAAATCCATCACACATGTTTGCCACTAATTTTCCAGTTCCCTCACGATCAAGCTCCTAGATTTATCGCTGAATCGCAATAAAATGGTCAGGCTCCCGCATCAGGCATCAGCATGGTCTGGGGACCTTCATGACGTACACAGCCTTACCATTCCCATATTTTTTTTTTCATAAAGGCTGTTTCCTGGGTTCTAACCACTGACCTAGGCAAATCGCAATAAACCCCAAATAATTCCACCAAAGAATAACACTATATATCACATAATTTATTTATTTTTTCAACTCTCCCCAACTAAGACCCATCAGTTAAATCTATGTTTACTTTCTACTCCTAAATGCCATTTTGTCATGGATGCTAGGTGAAACAGGAACTATTTGTATCTGAAAAGGGAGGGAAAATCAGATGGCAATTAGGGCTAAAGAAATTAGGGAAAGTTTGGAACACCAAACGACACCGTTCCATTTATTGAAGACATAAGCCTCAAAACGGCACCGTTTTGGAGTTTACCTAAACAGCCAAGCTTCGAGCCAAAAAGGGAAGCTGTTGTTGATGCTTTTTACTGAGCTCCACCATCGATGAAGGGAGTGTTGTGCACACTGTCGATCTTCTGACAATGTCAGCAAGGGGGTGATGTGGAGGAGATCCACCTAGAGAGGGCAACCCTAGGTATAAAAGGGCAGAAGATTCAGCATTGAAAGGCATTCAGCAAATTACCCAAAAGTTGGCAATGCCTTCTTCTCCTTTTCTGTGAGTAGTTCCTTCCTTCTTATCACCCTCTACCCTCTTATCCATCGGACCTCTAAATCTCTCTCTAATTTCGGCTAATGTGTTGATTCCAGGACTGGAAGATTGCACTGCAGCTTGGGCTAACTGGTTTGCATTTTAGTTCATTCCTTAATGAGCAGAATGTTTATCAATTAGATATTTATTATTTTGTAATAGTTAATCACTGAATTCTGGATCATGAATGTTGGGTTTGAATCAGCTATTTCTATATATCTATCTTTCTTTGCATTTGAGTTATATTTCTCTGTTATTGTGGGCCTGAGGCCACTTAGCTGATTTGTGGTTTAGAATCCCTTAGTTTTAGTGTGTGTCTGTGGTTGGGACATAACACATTTCCAAATTAAAACTTTCCATTTGATCTTCCCATCTCCAATCACTACCCAAAAAAGAGAAAAAAAATAGTGCTTCAAGATTACGACTTTCTCCGATTCCGAGACAGAAATTCTCAAACTAAAAAATAATACACAAATACATCGTTTATTAAACAAAGGGCATTAAAACTAAAAAAAAAAATATCAAAATGGGAATTTCAGAAAATGAAATTGGAAGATCTACAGATAAAGAAGAGTGGTTTAATTAAAAAAACATTGAGAGAGAGAGAGAACCTGTTTGGAGGATCTGAGAAAACGAGAAGCGAAAGCCATCTGGGTTTAACTTTTTGAATTCAACTGAAATCGATTCTCTAAATCAAGAACTGAGTTTCACAGTCGCTTTTGCGTATTAAAAATGGAGGTGGAAGGGAAGCAAAACTAAATTTGGTCCTTGTATATGTCCTGAAATCTCGTAGTAGTCCCTATGAATTTATAAATATCAATATTTGATCCCTATAAATGGTTCTCCAATATTATCCTTCTACTTAATTTTGAGAGCCAATTAGATTGTATAGAGATATTCGAGCTTTGCCTTGGACTGGCCATGGTTTGGCATAATGGGTCAACCATGGCAGTCTTTTTTTTTTGGGGCAAACATTTTTGGCAAGAACGGATTCCCCAAATCCGTTCTCGGTTGAGAACGTATTTGGGAAATCCGTTTTGGGCTGACGTGACAAGACTCCCAACAAGTCTTGTTTTTGCCTTGGTTGAATCAGAGGCAACTTCTACATGGTCTTGGTTCCTTAGAAACTTAATGATCATGTTGTTAAAAACTTACAAGTTTGCCTGTTTAGTGACTGTCATCCCCGAATTCTTAATGCAGTAGCCAACGTGGACGGATGGCAACCACCAAAGGCAGTACATCGATTTTGCCTTAGGCATTATAGGTCGAATTTCCACACTAATGCCAAGAATAAAGAGCTGAAAGATCTTTTGTGGGTTGCTGCTACACAAAAGAAGAAAATGAAGTGTGATATTTATCTTGACATTATAAAACACAATGATCAAAATGCATATGACTGGTTGATGCAACACCTTAAAAAGTTGTGTACTTTGGCCTACGATGGGGGAAAGCGCTTCAGATGCATGACAACTAACAAGTCTGAAGCGCTTAAGAGTGTTTTAAAAAAGTCAAGGGCGCTGCTTTTGAAAGCTCTGTTGGAAATGGTATTTTGCAAACTTGTTAATTATTTCAACTTCCACATGGAAGGCGCTAAAAATTGCAAAACACCATTCCCTAAGAGAGTATGGGATCAGTACTTCACTTATGAAGAGAAAGCTACAAGACTGACTGTGGAAAGACACCACAAAGACTTGGGAATCTATAGGGTCTAGTCCCGACATAGAGGACCTGATGAAGGTGGAAAAATATACACTGTCAATATATCTGCCCGTGAATGTAATTGTGATAAATGGTCGACATTTACAACTCCCTGCACACATGTCATTGCAGTGTCCAAATCAGTCAGGGAAAATGCTTCAATGTATATCCACCATGTATATTCTCTAGAGTACTATAGGAATACCTACAAGTCCATATTATTTCCTGTACTTGATTCCGCGTATTGGAGGCCAGCTCCTTTCGATTTGATCCATTACCCTCAAAATATGAAAGGTACAAAGGTTGGTCGACCTCAAACACGGAGATTTTCGATGCCTATGGGCAGAGAAAACCAGGGACATCCAAGACCAAAGAAATGCGGAAGATGTAAAGAAATAGGTCACAACCGGAAGACTTGCCCGAACAAAACTATTCCAAATTAATTGTATTTTAATTTTTTACAATGTAATATTTTAGAATTTATCAATTATCATTTTTCTTAGTTTGTTTGCAATCTTATCAATTTATTTAATGTTTTTTTTTTCATTCAATAAAAACACATTACAATGAATTATTAAAGTTATTCTAAAAAATTCTCAAAACTAGCCAGCCCGGACCTATATTCAAGGATATCGTAAAGGGCTGTATGGATTTGTACATGGTCACCGGAGTGCAATCTCGAAAACACAACAAAATCAGACCACCCCCAAAAAATAGTAATCGTCTCCGTCTTCGTCTTTCGTCACGCGGAGTGTCAATTTGTTCTCGTGATTATTTCGCACGTGTAGTACTTCAGGTATTCCAGCATTCTAACGGGTCATTGCATGTAGTTACGACCTATCCACTATACACATAAAAACAAATTACAATAAAAAACTTCTTTTAGAAGTAGGAATCTTTTCTCAAAATTTTAATATTAACAAACGTACCGGTTTTGAAAATCCCGAGTAGTTTTTGTCAATGTCTATTCGAAAACTCTACCGAAAAAATGCTTCGCCGGAGGGATACTGTAATTCTCCCTTCAGGTAACTGATCCCAGGCCTTATCAATAACTCTCCCTTAAACATAAATATCTAGTAGGTTCATTGGAGAAGAGATCAAATGAACTGTATATGTGAGCCAAAGATTGTTGTCACGCCAAAAATTCTTGTAAACCACCGTCTAGGTAGTACTTGTCATCTATTTTGGTTACATAAACACACAATTGATTACCAATGACGTCCTTCAGATAGAAACAACTTGGTACCCCGAGATCAGTTCTCTCCAACCAATTTGTGTACATTGATGATATACGCTACATAATAGAATAGGTGTTAGATAACTCAACACATTTAATAATAAACAAATACACATTAAAAATTAAGATATTACCATTTTTCTATTGGTTTGATTGCCAACAACAAATTTAAAATGGTGTCTGAAATACTCTTCCAGTATTGGATCCATTTCTCTATTCATTTCAAAATTCTAAGTGTTGAGAGTAACTATCTAAGGTTGGAAGGAAATTTGGAGAAAAATATGGAAATTGATATGATTTTAGAAGGAGAAGTTTATATGTGTATATAGAGGGTTAAAGATAGATTTGGTGGACATATCCACTGCCAATTGAGAACGGATTTCCTAAATCCGTTCACAAATTAGGTTAGTCTAGGATTTTAGCCGCTTTTGAGGGTTCTTAGGGTAAATATGAGAATGGATTTGGGTAATCCGTTCTCGATTGAGAATGGATTTGGGAAATCCGTTCTTGCCAAAAATGTTTGCCCCAAACAAAAGACTGTCATGGTTGACCCATTATGCCAAATCATGGCCAGTCCAAGGCAAAGCCCGAGATATTCTCTCCCAAATATGATAAACGCTAAAAATTTGGTAGCGAAGTTTAATTCAATTTTTCACACTCCTTTCAAATGCTAATATTTACAAGGTATTTATAGTCGAATCTTTGCAGTTTTCTTTTCAAATCTAATGCAACTTGTTCAAGTAATTTGGGTTAGGAGTCTTAAATGGATGAAGTCTGAGAGATAAAAAAACTCACTTCAGGATATTTGTAAATATAATAGTGACGTTGGTTAGGGTAGAAGACTAATTTTATCCTTCTTTGATTCTTTGTAAATATAATAGTGACATTATTCTGAATGAGGTAATACACGACGTTCATTTTTTTAAAAAAAAAAAAAATCACCTACTTTTCCATAATAATTTGATCCCTTTCTCCTCTTTTAACACAAAAAAATAGGTGAATTTGGGATAAATTGAAATGATCAACAAATATGGGATAAATATGAGAGGAATATGTAAATTTTTCCTTAGAATTGATAGTCAAGATATTATTGGCTAAACAAAAATAGTTTAAGGACTAAATTGACTAATCTCCGTACAAAGTTAAGAATTGAAATTCTGAAATATTAAGAAAAAACAGAAAAAGAACCGACCGGATAAGTCGATTGATGACTGACTGGCCAAAATGAAGTCCAAGAATTCCAAAGCTCTTTAATAACTCAAAAAAGGTGAGTACACAATCACACAATATGATCTGAAATGAACATATGTTTCAAGCAATCAGCCCAGTTTCTGAATCCTATAATCAACAATCTGAAATGAGCACTGCTCACCATCGTAAGATCATGAATGCCGAAAGCTGGAAAGGTACAAATCAATAGTTACAACAATAGCAAAATAACCATACGTGATCAGAGTTATATATGATTTTCCAGAATCAGTTTACTATCTCCATATTAACATGCACAACAGCCTTGTTGCTCCGTTTCTGTAACAGCCTTGGGCATGCCCTGGAAGTATCTGTACGAGCGAAAGAAAAATATTAGGTGTGAAATATGTGTATGACATTGTACACTGAGGGAAGAAAAGGGCAATCCAGAAAATGCAAATGCTCGAGTATTCCTAACTGAAAATACAAATGCACGAGTATTCTTAACAGTCACAAACGCTTCTTTCCCAAAACTCAGACTCCAATAAACCTACATATCTTACCTTCTTTCTTTAATCTATACTACAAGGCAGAAAACATATTTTCTGGCATCAATATTGAAACTGGGTTTTGTGCTTATTAGGTACTTGAATCTCCATAAGAAAGGTTGAAGAGGGGCTGATACAAGTTTCCACTAACATTATGTTACCATCTACAAGCATCAAGAAATTTAAGACAACAACATCATAACCTCAATATAGAAGGGCTGAGTCGGCTGACTAGACACATTGATTGACATCTTTCATCAAGTAGAAAGAATGACTAGAAGTCTAGCGTAGTTCGCTCAACACTTCCTACTCGGAACAATAGGTCCGGGGTTCGAACCCAATAAGAATGAATAAATAAATACAACAATAACATAACCCATTAAGTCCCCAATAATTGAGAGTATTAGCTTAACCCACCCCACCTCCACCCTCTTAAGTTCTTAATAACAATTAAGCGGAGGTAAAATTAGAATTTCCAAAAATCCAAGTCATGCTGTGCAATGATCAACCAAGAAGCTAAAAACATTAAATAATACTATTATCAAACCATTCTGGAAGCAACCTTGTAGCACAAACAAATTCTTTAATTTTATTTACATTTTAAAAGTAAAGATGACATTCATTATCTACTCAAAAAGCAAATGAATAGTCCATTTCTAATATGGATTTACCGACAAATAACTAATGTGAAGTTAACTCAAATTATAATATGTGAAAAAAGGTTTAAATAAATCTAACATTAACTCTTCAACGCATAAATCAGTGTCATGATTCTTCCAAGTTCCTTGTAACTTTTACCACAACTTCCAACTTAAAGATTACCTCTCAGTCTCTCAATAAAACACTGATCGGGCAAGCCCTTTAATCTCTTCTATTCATTTTATGCTACTAACACATATATCCAATGAGTCCAAGTCACTAGCATCAAGTCCTGGAAAAAAAAACAATAAAGCATAACTTTGTTCTCTTTCCTTTTCCCCGTGCGAGGAGGGAGTGCATCTGAAACACTTCATTATAAACTATAAAGTATGCTTCAAGTGTCAAAAGGAAAATGCTAAGTCTAGAATCTAAATCCCAGGACCAAGATCACAACAACTTCATGAGAAGATATCTCTTGCTGTGACAGACGCTCCATACCTTAGCCCATCTAATCAGCCTCTTCGGTAGTATATACGTGCATTTGGACAATGCCACCAACGGAGAGATAAATCTCATGCATTAAACATACTAATTTTATCATATATTTTTCCATTTAAGGGTTTAATACAGGGAATTAGGATCAATTAGTCAGCCCAGGAAATTCAAGGGACACTCTGAACATATGCACAAATTGCACACAATACCACATACGAGATACAAAATCAAAAACAGGAAAGAAGAGATGGTTCATCATTTTTGAAGTGTAGCATTTATAATGGAACATGAATCGGATACACCATTATCCGAACATATATGCTTGATAAAAAATAAAATGGAACCAGAGATGCGGCACGGGTCCCAAGCCTCCTCGCTTTAAAAAATGATGAATATGAAGTCCGGGAGACAGCAAGTACTATGGATCCTCTTACTCCTAATTGGATCAAACTCTTATTTTGACTATGATTGGGACCGCTTATTGAGCCGGTCCCTGTTAGCTATAGCTGAGGATGCTAAATCACCCCTGCCCCTTAACCCTTTACCTTAGTTCCTCTCTTCCGGCTTACAGTCAATCCTAGAATATATGCAAAGGAAATATCTAGCAGAAGTTTTCTGCTACATTCTATAGTATGGATGTTCTGTATTGCCATAAGCCCACAAAGGAATAATTTGTTCAAGTATCTAATTGAAACTCACATGTCCTGCTCGTGCTCATTAGCGAGAGCAGCTTTAGCAATAAATAAGAATGATGCATCAACATTATAATCCTCTTTTGTTGATGTCTCAAAGTAGGGTATGTTCCCTTTTGAAGGACACCATTCCTTTGCTTTCTTCTCTGAGACCTGAGCCAAATATTAATAGGAATAGTCAAGCTACATATAGCAAAATAGAAACAGTAAAAAAAGTAAAAGAAAGAAAAGTTACCACTCTGTTATTTCCACCATCTATATCGATCTTGTTTCCAAGCAATATAAATGGAAAGTTCTTTGGATCAGGAGGGCTTGCCTGTGGACGATTGAATGAAGTAAACCCTGAATCAGCTGAGATTCATTTTCTATCAACTAAAATGAATTCTGGCATCAAGAAAATGTATAAACCCTAAAAATGGGACTTTGTTCAACCAACATGTAAACATATGGAGCCATGTATATAGGTGGAACCGACCCCCCTCCCCCCAAAAAAAAAAAAAACTTCCAGGGCAAGTTTAATCAATATCATATCATATCATATATTGCTATCCTCACTACATTGAAGTATTTGCCAATCACAACTAAATTCATTGTGCTGAAATTTTCTGAACAAACGCATTCAAGAATATGCAAATCCAGAACACTACAATAATAGAAATTGTGATGAAAAAGATAAACTGAAAGGAACGGAACAAACCATGACTCGTGTGTTTATAAAGATGTCATATTTGTTTATTTAGACTTGAAACCTTGACTTAGCACTAGTGGGAAGGAACACTAATTAAGAAACCACATAAACTAATCAGCTTAACAAAAAACACTTACAAGAAACAACTTGGACCAGTGATATTTAGTACTATTTCTCAAGACTTTGGGGTCATGCTTTCAAACACTAAAGCATCAATCAACAACAACATCAATAACATAACTCATTAAGTCCTCAATAATTGGGGTATGGACGAGGATGGATAGGAGACAAGGACCTAACATTTGGCAATATAAGCACAAAGTGTCTGCTCCCAGAATACCACTGAAACGGATGGATTGGACACTGACCTAAGCTTTGACAATGAATGCACAAAGTGCCTTCTCACGAAAAACCAGTAAAGTATTAATAAAATATGTAAATAATCACCAGAACTTGGAACATCCAAGTATGCCAGAACACTAAGTGGAACTCTATCAGAGTAAGATTGACTGGAAATCTATCAACCAGCCCTACAAAAGATAGAAGCATGTGGAACTGTTAAGTCATTTAATGATATTAGTTATGTTGTTTCTCTTTAACGTACTGAAAAAACTAAACAGAATTATGACAGTCATTTCTAAGAAATGAACGGAACGAAGTGCTCAGGCAGTATCAATGAGAACACATCATATTTAAGAACTACATAAAGCAGCTCAAACAACAATAAATGTTTATATATAAAAACGAATTATACAGTTTGATCTAGAAAAGAGCGTCACAAATATTTAGTCTTAAAAAAAATCAACGGCAATCATAAAAAGAACGTAACTTCCAGACACAAAAGTAGGATAAACTAACCAAATACAAAATTTTTATGTTGATATACTACTTTCTTTATTCCTTTATTCCCTCTCTTTTCTGTTGTCAATTCTTTACATTGCACTAATAGCATACCCGTAATCAATGACCTAATTTTAAATTTCATAACCGAACACATTTCCCAAATTCTTAGTGAAGTGCAATATGCATGATGCATCAGGAAGTACCAAAGAGTAAAGCGTTTAAAGAAAATTGTGTTATGGCAAAAGCTTGACCTACCTGTTTGAGAAACTCTTCATGCCAATTGTCAAGGGAATCAAAAGATTTCATGACATTGACGTCATATACTAAGACACAGCAATCTGCCTCTCTATAAAACGCGACTCCAAGACTCTGAAACCTCTCCTGCCCAGTCGTATCCCAAATCTATCAACCAAAGAATGTTCATTTGTTAAACAAAAGAGAATCAACTAAAAAATACAATGGAATTGCGGCGAAAGTTGAATCAAAACTAAAAACCCACTTGCAGAGTAACTAGCCGGTCATCAATTTGGAGTTCCTTCGTAACAAAATCAGCTCCAATTGTCGCTTTATACTGCTGACTGAATTTCTTATGTACGTATCTATAGAGCAGTTAAATACTAACATATGAACTACTACAACAAACCTAAGACCCCAAGGGGATTTGCATGGGCTTGGCCCGTTTTTCCCAGATCAGTCATAACATGGCACCCGGAAAAGTGGGACAAACATTTTTGTCCATAACGGAAGTCCCACTTCCGTCCCGGGGCCATAACGGAAGTGGGACTTCCGTTATGGCTGATGTGGCAGTTTCCCCACGCGCAGTGCCACGTGGCCATAACGGAAGTCCCACTTCCGTTATTGCCCCGGAACGGAAGTGGGACTTCCGTTATGGTCTCCCAGTTTAAAAAAAAAACCCCTTCTTCTTCCCCCCACCGCGATTTGCAAGAGTAATATTCCAAAAAAAAAACCACCCCCTCCCCCCCTCCGCTGCTGCCGCCGCCTCCCTCCCACTGCTGCCGCCGCCTCCGCCTCCGCCGCCGCCGCTGCCGGTCCTCCCTCCCACCGTCACTCTCACTCTCCCCACCACCAATATCTCTCTCTCCCAAATTTTAATTTGGAGGTATATTTTTTTTTAATTTTATTTAAGTGTACTTTTTTTCAATAATGTATTTTGTATGTATAATTTTGATATTTATGTTTTGTTGCGAATTGTATATGTATGTATATTTTGTGAATTTGAAATTATTATGGACTAAAATTGCAATTTTGTGAATGTGATATCCTTATATATTGTAATTGTTATTATGTGAATTTGATATTTTTATGGAGTTGAATTGCAATTTTGTCAATGTGATATCCTTATGTATTGTAAGTGTATAATGTGAATTTGAAATTCGTATGGACTGAAAGTGCAATTTTGTGAATTTGATATCCGTATGCATTGTAGTTGCAATTTTGTGAATTTGAAATTATTATGGACTAAAATTGCAATTTTGTGAATGTGATATCCTTATGTATTGTAATTGCAATTATGTGAATATGAAATTCGTATGGACTAAAAGTGCAATTTTGTGAATTTGATATCCTTATGCATTGTAGTTGCAATTATGTGAATTTGATATTCTTATGGACTTGAATTGCAATTATGTGAATGTGATATCCTTATGTATTGTAAGTGCATAATGAGAATTTGATATTCTTATGGACTAGAATTGCAATTTTGTGAATTTGATATCCTTATGCATTGCATTGTAGTTGCAATTATGTGAATTTGATATTCTTATGGACTTGAATTTCAATTATGTGAATTTGATATCCTTACGTATTTTAATTGCAAGTTTTGAGAATAAGCTGTGCTTATTATTGACAAAAATCGCTACGATTTTTATTTACTGAGATGGCTTTTCTCGCCCACCTTATGCCCGGTCCAGTACTGATCCCAGTGTGTTGAACAAACACACGTCACATAGAAGCACTTAGGATTTGGGGCGGGGATGTAGTCTAGACAAGGGTTTGAAGGTCATTAGCAATGACGGGCATTTTTTTGACGCATACCAGCGCGAGGGCAACCAGAGAGTGCTAGATCTCATTGACAATTTTGGTTTCGGGGGGTTGTTGTCGGATAGGTAAGATTAAGATAGACCACGCACCGATCACCGCATTAGTAGAGCGGTGGCGGCCCGAGACGCACTCATTCCATCTGCGGTGCGGTGAGGTCACCATCACCCTACAGAGGGACGTAGGTGCCTCCCAGGGAGCGCCCTAGCGGGGGCCACGTGGTGACGTGGGGACGAGGGACTACAACATGTCGAGGTCGAGTGGATTGAGCGTGTGCACCATATCCTAGGTTTCCGCCCCCACCCGAGTGCTAGTAAGAGCGACGCCCTCGACCTCTGCAGAGGTGTACGCCCAGCGTTTTGAGCCCCCTAGCCAGGGATGCCACGCGACTCGCGGTTGACCAGCGGGCCCGGGCCCTAATTTTCCTCTGCATGGCGAGCTTTCCTTTTCCCAGGATAAGTCCAGGGTCGCGAGGGAACATGCGCTATCTCTTGGTCATCGGCGACGGGGACCTCACCCGTGACCCAGCATTCTCGGGCGGCGCCCAGTCTGTCCTACCTATACCGCCACTGTGCATCTCTGCACAGTGACTCTAAGGACATAGCTGGTCATTTGCTCGTTGATCCGAGTTTGTGTAATTGTTAATGAATATTTTTTATTGTTTACCCGATAATTTTTAAATAATTTATGATTAATCGTGTTTGTTTGTACCGATTGTGGGCGTGGGAGCGCATTTCATTTCTCGAGCCGTGACAGGGGAGTGATTATGAATGAACCTCCACGGACGGCCGAGCGTCACGGGCGCGTTGGAACACCGTCGGAGTTTCGAAGCTGCGCGAAATCTCAGTGAGCGGTGTTTCAGCGACCGAACTGACCGAGTGACGGACGCTCGGGGGGTAAGGTTTATCGTATTTTTCGTGTGTTTGTTTTTTATTTGCGCAATAAATTCCTGCTAATGTACAATTTTTTTTTACGATTCATGTGGAGGCCAGTACCCGATCGGGTTATTGCCGTTCGGGTCTCACGCGATGACGGATTCCTATCCACTGTCGGGCCCGTACGCCACTCGTGTGTTTCGAGTTGGTTGAGTTTCACATGCCGGGCCAGGGTTGCTTTAAAGCAGTCGGGTTCAGCGAGTGATACCGGCCCATCGGTGGCGGAGGGTACGGCAGAGGGCGTAGACGTCCCACGCCCGCATGGCGGGGGCCGAATATGAAGTGGGCGAAGAAGCACGAAGACTACATAGCCATGTGGGATGGCCGAGCGAGATTGCACAGCTACTGTTGTCCCGGTCCCACGGTAATGTGATCTTACCCGACCCGTGAGTACATGGATTGGTACAATCTCATTCACGTGCACCTCCCTTACAAACCCACGCAACAAGGATGCTGGTCCCAGCTCCCAGATGGGCATTCAACCCATCGCGCCTTACGAGGACATTATTGTAAGTTTTGTATTTTTGTTTGTGTACATTGCTTTTCCTTGTTTATAATATCATCGACACGAGAATTGATGTTGCGGGCGGATGCGAGCAGGCTGATACTAACGGAGCTCGATAAGCTGGGCTTCCAACTCAATCGGCCACTATAGGTCCCTAGTCTCACAGGCTTCAAAGACAATCAAAGAGGCGTTCGTGGCGGCGGGAAGTCCACGACCCTGCGAGATCGAGAGGCTGCGGATGTGGCGAGTCGGCGGTTTTGGAGCCGGTGGCCGTAACCGAGAGAACCCGTTCGGGCCGGTCTCGAAAGAGGAAGGCGAGGTGCGCGGAGGCAACGGGATCTTTGCGCGGGAGGACTTAGCGGCGGGCGACTTCTGACAGCGCGGAGGGCCACCGGGCCAGGCTGCACCGGCGCGAGTCCCAGCACGATCCCCAGCACATACACGGTTTCCCAGTCAGTCGGCGTACCCACCCCTTTTGAGTACCAATTTGCATCACCCGGTACTTTATCACCGGAGTTTTGAGACGGGTGGGGATCACGGTGCCAGGGCCGTCTACATCTGCAGCAGAGGGCTTCACTCGGGAGGGGACGCCTTCGTACAGCTGCAGCATCAGCGACCACGGCGACGAGACTCAGTTGCCGATAAACCCCAGGAGCGGATATTTATCGACCACGAAGGCGCGTGAGTCATCTCGACCAATTTTGGTAGCGCCGTGCAGGTGAGAGATGGCGACCTTTACTTCCTGCGACCGAGCCCCGAAACACACCGTTCCTTACACACCCATCCGTCGCAGTAGATAGGGTTTCATTTACGTTGTTTACATTTCGTTCATTGTAGTTACGTAGAATGTTATTTATTTTCCGTTGTAAAATATTATTACGATAATTACTGTTGCTTGTTTTTTATTAATATACAATTTATTTATTTTATTTCTCATTTTTTAAGTACGTATTGTGTTTTTGCAAATATTATTTATATATAATACAAACACCTCGAAATAAAAACTACGGAAAAAAAACCCAAGTGTTTTGGGCAAACACATCTGGCGAGTTCATAACGGAAGTCGATTTAGTCCCGGGTCCATAGCTGAAGTCCCACTTCGTTATGGACCCGAGACTAAGTCGAACTTTCCGTTATGGTCTGCCAAAAAACCCTACTATTACCACTAACTTTTGTCGTGACTTTGAGGACGGATTGCCACTCAGTCCTCAACTTGCAGACAAATTTGCAGCGTGTAGTCACTTCTCATTTTTGCTTTAAAATACTCAAAAAATATGTACGAGCGGTTTTGTGAATTCAGTGCGCATTTATGACCGGTTTTCGGAGACTTGTCCAAATTCTCACCACATCTATAAATAGCCCTCCAAACCTCTCCACAAATCTCAAACCTTCTCAAACCACTTAAAAACCACTATCCTCAGTATTACTAGCTTTGAAATTTTAATTTTTTTTAAAAAAAAACCATATCGAATTAATGGCCAACTTTCCCAAATTTATGCAAAAAGAAATGCGTCAAAAATACGGGGGATGTTGATTTTACTAGAGAATGGCGGTCGAATACGAGGAGGTTTTAATAGAAATTTGTTATGATTTCGGTATGCGGGGTTACCCCAGAGAAAAAGCGTTGAGTCCGATTGCTACAATGAAATTGTTTACGGAATTAATTTGCATGGCCGTGCGGACAATTCACGATTGCGATGATCGACGCAGTCCCTAGCAAAAGCTGCGTAGGCGGTTTTGGGATTTCGAGCGCTCACCCACAAATCATGGTTCAAGTCACGACGGAAGGGACGAACATTGTTGACTTGGGCGGTCGCTGAGGCCCAGTGGGCGGAATACGTTGCGGTAAGTTGCATGTAATGATAATACTACTCGTATTACTCGCATATTTTCATAACTAAATGTTTATTTTGTATAACTCTAATTTAGGCTAATCCAAGGGGCTAAAGCGGTATAGAAGCAGTGGCGAAGTTTTTCTTTATCCTTCTCTCGCCATATTTTTGGGTACGAAGGAAGAGGATTTGTGGACGAAGCTGGACAATGTTCAACATCTCCTGAAGAGGTAACTTTGGAGGCTCCCCCTGAATACACGATGTACGATGCATCGTCAAGCAACAGTACGACTTGGAAAATTATTGAGGCTAAGTTTCGAAATATTTAGGGTTTGACTAACCGAACTTTGTATTTTTTAATGTTCGATGTAATTTTATTTGTATGAAGTTAATGGAATTGTCAGTTATTTTATTTTTGAAAGTTCCGAAATGAGCAAGATTTAAAAAATAATTCAAAATAATTATTATTGTAATATGAACACGTATGGAAATAATTAGTAGGACAAGGGGAGAGGTTTTTGAGGTGTTAGTTAACGATTTATTATGAAATTGGTCAGGTCTCCTAAAATTGGTCGATGTCTGCGAACCAAACTGCAATAAACCGTTTGGCATTTTCATTCAATAAAGCAAAAGTGAGAAGTGACAATAGCACTGCGATTTGAGGGACGGAAGTGGCAATTCAGTCCTCAAATTGCTGTGAGACCAAAAGTACAATTTTTGGGAAAAATCATGTCCCGGTTGATAACGGAAGTGGGACTTCCGTCTTGGAGCCATAACGGAAGTCCCACTCCGTTATCAGCCGGCGATGGTTTTGCCACTTTCTACGCAAAATTCTCTATAAAATTTAATACCCTCCCATCCATTCTTCATACTCCAAACCCCATTTTCCATATTATTCTCTATATTATTTCGTTTTGCTTTAAAATGGCACTTTCGAATGTCAATGAGATTGTATTTACATTTCGACCACAATATAGTTTACGAATATGGGGGGTTACCCCCGTTTCGCCGACCACTTGCGAAAAAAAGTTTTGAAGTTATACAAAGGATTTCATTCGGACAACTTTGCCATAGAATATGTCGCGCATGAAAGAGTCGAGCTTTATCTTGTCAATGTTCGGCTAATAATGATCAGTCCATTCTTCATGCCGAGCGTTCAACATGGTAGCGTACGATGTTGTAAACCTTAATGAGGAAGAAGGTTTAGAGAGTTTGTGGGGAATCAAAGCGGATTTCAAACTCGAGGATTTATGTTGGTGCCACTGTTCGAACACGTGCGGGAGACATTCGAGATAGCTTTGTAATACCGACAACACATTTTGCAGGAGCCATATTTTGTTCATGACCATATTTTTGGAGCCAAATCCATTACCAAATATGCCCCCAGCGTCTACTTACGAACCCTCCAATGATAATTCGGTCATGGATTCTTTGGGTCCAATATCCAGACATTGACGGCGTTAGGAAGCGGAAGGCGACTTCGCCGGCGATAGTCGCAGGGAGACCACGAGGGCGGCGGGGGTCGAGGAAGACGCACGAGGGTGTAGCGGAAGATGCCCGACCCCGAAATCGACAACAAAGCCGGTGGACTAATGGCTGAAGAGGGGACACAAGAGCACGAGCAGAGCTCCTCTACTACTCTGCTGCGGCCATTCCAGAATGGAATGTTCCATCGTACTGATAACTATGCAAATTTTACTGTTGGAATGATATGAGTTCCATGGAACCCGATTCACGGAATCACATACGGTGGACAAAAAAATTAAAACATGGAATCCCGATATACCGGAAATTTGCTTGGGGATGCAATTCAAGGATAAACGCGAGGCGATGTTGGTCGTGAACGTGTGGCATGACAAGGTGGCATTAAGGGAATGGAAAAGAGAGAGGAGCAACAAACAATGGTTCGTGAGTGCAGTAGAAATTCAACCGAACTTGCCCGATGCGGTTGAGTACGTTCGCGTAAATCATAGCGGGGGTGGATGGAATGTGGAAGGTTACAAAGCTTAACCGGGGGCCCACTGCTGCTTGATGGACCGAGAACAAAAAACGCAGACATGTCCTCCCGGGCTACATCGGGGTAAAAATTCTACACCTTGTTCGAGCGAGATCACGAAATATCCATTAAATTGATTAGAGTGCTTGTACCAATGATATGAATTTGACTTGTACTATAGAAAAGCTTGGTATGCCCATGAAACGCTTTATAGAAACACTTTTTGGTACTTGGCATTCAACTTTTCGAGTACTTGCGCATTATATCCAGGGCATTAAAAGATTGAGCCGGGTATGATAGTCAAATTTCTCTACCACCCTCGAGACCCAGATAATGGGCGAAGGTGTTCGAGTCATTGTTACGGACTTTTCAACCGTTGGTTGGCGGTTACCGTGGTGCCGACCCGTAATTTCGATTGATGGGACACACGCTAGGGGGAATTATAAAGGGACTCTCACGGTTGCAAGCACTACGGATGCTAACAACCCGATTTTACCCCACTGCTTTTGCGTTGGTCGATTAGAATCATCTTTGACTTGGGACGTGGTTCCTTAGTCACTTGAGGGAACATGTTGTCAAAGACCTTCAAGTGTGTCTTATCGGCGATCGTCATGCGGCATTCTTAGTGCCGTGGCAACCCTCAGCCGGATGGCGACCCCCAAAGGCGGTGCAGATCATCGCCTTAGGCATTCTGAGTCCAATTTCCAAACTCATGCAAAAAACAAAGAATTGAAAGATTATGTGTGGATTCTTTGCAAGCCAACAGAAAAAGGTTAAGTGCGATCTTTATCTAGGCAGTATAAAACAAAAAAAGATGAGGATGCGTTTAGCTGGTTGATCGGCAACCCCGAAAGAGTTGTGGACTGCGGCATACGGCGGGGGAATGCGTTTGGTTGCATGACTACAAACATGTCGAGGCGCTTAATAGCGTTCTAAAGCGATCTAAAGCGCTGCCTTTGAAAAGCGCTCGTGGAGATGATATTTTTTAAACTTGTACATTATTTTGACAAACACCGGCAAGACGCGAATGGTTGTCAAACGCCTTTCCCTAAGAGGATATGGGAGCGGTATTTCGCGTACGAAGAAAAAGGCGACGACTCTTCTGTAAAGCCCGAGCACCACATGGACGAGGTATCTATAGGGTCATGTCCCGAGCATAGAGGACCCGGCGAGGTGGAAAAAGCGTACACGGTCAACTTATCGGTTCGTGGGTGTACATTTGTGATAAGTGGGACTGCTTATTCGATTACATGCTCCCAGTGTCATTCGCAGTGTCCAAATCGATAATGCGGGGATGCTTCTCGATTCATCCACCCCTGTCTATTCTCTCGAACATTATAGGAATACTTACAAGTCTATTTTATATCATGTGCGATCCCGTTCATTGGAGATCCCCCACTTTTGATTTGACATATCACCCACCTAACATGAAAGCTACGCGAGTGGGTCGACCTCGAGGCGGAGATACGAATGCATATGGACACGAGAGAACGGGGGGCACTCGAAAGGGAAAAGAAGTGCGGCCATCTGTAAGCGAGTCGGTCCATGACCGGGAAGACTTGCCCCAGTGTTAGCTACATCTTGACAACCACCCCCTACCCCCTCCACGATAATTGTATTTAAATTCTCAGAATTGTAATAGTTTAGAATTTATAAAATTGTTGTGAATGTTCTCGATTTTTCCCGGTCTCAATTTCATCGAACATCTTACATTTCAAATACAAATTATTAAAGTTGGCGTAATAAATCGAAAAAAATCATCATTCCGTACCTGTAATCAAGGATATCGTAAGAGATTTGGATGAATTTTTACATGGTCACCCGGGTGTAATCTAGAAAACACAACAAACTCATCCCACTCCCAAAAAATAGTAGTGATCGTGACCTTCGTCTCTAGTCACTTGCGAGTGTCAATTTATTACCAGTGAAGGTTGCGCGTGTGTAGTCTTGAGGGATTCAAAGTGCATTCTAACACGCCATTGCATGTATTGCGGACATATCCACTGTACACGGGAAACAACATTACAACACATAAATGTAAATTGAGCGATTTTAATACAAAAAATTTTAATATTACAAAAGCGTCTAGGTTTTGAAAGTCCCAAATATGTTTTGTAAATGTCTATTCGAAAACTCTGCTAGGAAAAATGCCCCGATCGAGGGATACGATAATTCACCGCTTCGGGTAACCTATCCCAAGACCCTCACTTAACAAAAATATCTAATACATTCATGGGTGATGGTATAAAATGAACTTTATTTGTGGGGACGAAGATTGTTGTCACGCAAAAAATTGTCTGCAAACCTCCGTCTAGGTAGTAGGTGTCATCTATTTTGTTTACATAAACGCACCATTGATTCCCAGTGGTCGTCCTTCGGATAGACAGAATTTGCTAGCAGAGACCGGTTTGCTCCAACCAACTTGTGTACTCATTTGGAAGACGCTACACATCCAAAATTATGAGTTAGATAGTGAACACATTTCATACAATAAAAAATTACTCATTACAAAATACAATACTACCATTTTTTCCATCGGTTCGATTCACGACCGCAATTGTAAATTGGTATACGAAATACTCTTCCCAGTAGGGATTCATTTCGCTATTCATTTTCAAAGCTAGTAATATGGAGGATAGGGTTTTTAAGGGTTTGAGAAGGTTGTATGTTGTGGAGTGGAGAGGTTTGGAGGGGTTTTTATAGATGTGGTTGGAAATTGTAAAATTATTTTTTTTATTGGACAAGTCTCTGAAAAACCGGTCATAAATGCGCACGAATTTGCCAAAAACCGTTCGGAATTTTTTTTGGGTCAAAAAAGCAAAAGTGAGAAGTGACTACACGCTGCAAATTGGGCTGGAAGTTGAGGGACGAAGTGGGAATTCCGTCCTCAAAGTCACGGACAAAAGTTAGGGTTTTAGTAGGGTATTTTTTTGGCAGGGACCATAACGGAAGTCCCACTTAGTCAGGGAGCCATAACGGAAGTGGGACTTCAGTTATGGTCGACGTGGCACTGCTGGCGTGGGGAAGCGCCACATCGGCCCATAGCGGAAGTCCCACTTCGTTATGGCCCGAGACTGAGTGGGACTTCCGTTATGGACAAAAATGTTTGTCCCACTTTTCCGGGTGCCATGTTATGACTGATCTGGGAAAAACGGGCCAAGCCCATGCAAATCCCGACCCCAAGTAATTGAGGGAATTTAGAGTTCCTTCGTAACAAAATCAGCTCCAATTGTCGCTTTATACTGCTGACTGAATTTCTTATGTACGTATCTATAGAGCAGTTAAATACTAACATATGAACTACTACAACAAACCTAAGACCCCAAGTAATTGAGGTCGGCTAACATATGAAATAAGTCCAGAAAAATAACAGTGACACATTAAATTATACAAACAAAATACTCCCTTCATTCCTTAATATAAATCGTTTAGGATATGTAGTGAAAATTAAGGAAGCAAAAAATAAGATGCCTTTATAATCAAAGTATCAATATTACTCTTTTAAATAAAATTAGTGGTATGCAAGTCTTATTTAAGAGAGTAATATTGATATTTTGCCTAACAAAGTAACTTGTTTTTTGCTTCCATAATTTTCGCAACATTTTCTAAACGACTTATATCATGGAATGGAGGTTACGTATGTGAATAAAGTCGAAATTTAAGTACCCCATAGAAAACCTAAATTGGAAAAGCAAAATCTAAGCTAAAGTAAGCCCACCAAGAAAAGAAAAACCCAACAAAGAAAAACTAGAGATCATTAAAATATAAATGTAGAAACCCACTAAGAAATGAAAAAAAAAAAAAAAAATTTACAGCACAGATCAGGCTTAAATTCTACTGAAGAGGATACTGATTCATCAATGAAGTTTTGCCAACCTTGAGGGAAAAACAATTAAAAAACAAGATCGGTCAGACAAATTACTTAATACATAGGATTAAAATCACAAAAATTAAACCCAAATTGACTATTCTTTTCCCTTGACAAATTAAGCCAAAAGAAATTCAAATTAAAATAAGGAAAATGATTAATGGCTAAGCAATATTGGATAAAACCCTAAATTAAACACTATTCACCCATGTTGGCATAAGAGATTTAACCAGTTATTTAATAAATATGAAATGGAAAGAATGTAAATTAGAAGAACCCAGAAAAGGAAAAATTACCCGCTGTCACCGAGGACAATGACCTTAAGCAAGGTTCGCCTATGCAAAGACATTGTTTTACGGAAGAATGAAAAGTTTTTCCCTATCCGCAGATTCTAGAGAGAGAAAGAATAGTTGAGTTTAATGGGTTTGTGCGCCTGCGTCGAAGAGAGAGAGAGAGAGAAGGGAAAGCAGGGGCACCAATTTCGATTTGTGTATGTTGGCTTCGATTAAAATAAGAAACCTTTTAAGATTAATTTCACTTGAAAATAGTAATATGGGTTTTATTTAGAGACAAATTGGTGGATTTAGGTCTTAATTATTTTATCCTGAAATAATTTACGTTTAACATATAAGGTCTTTTTGTCCATAATTTGGTTAGTCAATATGAAACATAAATTTCGATTGAGTCAAACCCTGAAGTTAAAGGGTATTTTTGGTATATTTTTAATATACTTTACCCCAACCACCAAGCTTTTTGAATAAATTTTGAATGATTTCCCATTTGTTTGTGTTTAGGGAGCGGAAATTTGATTGGGGAGTAAATAAAGTTAAAATTTTTATTCTTTTGTTCTCTAAAGTTCATGATTTTTTTTGCTGAAAAGTTTTGGTGGTCCGGAGACGGCTGATGTCTGAAGCCTATATCAGAAGAGGTGGTGTTGGTGATGGAGGTAGGGGTGGTGTGTATTTTTATAGCAAATGTACCACAAATGCCCCTTAACCCTTTTCCTTTGACTCAACTTTTTTTTTCCAATTTATAATTGACCGTTACTTTTTTAACGGAAGGATCTTATATACCAAATATAAATTGTTTCAGGATAAAATAATTGAAAACTTGGTTTAAGGACCTTATATCAATCTCAAAATTATTTAGGGACAAAATCCACCAATTTTCCTTATTTAGATCATTTTAAAAATATAATGCTCACGTAATTTGTGATGAATTTTGGTTAATTTGGATAGGCAAATTGGTCAATATGGTCCCTAAACAATTTACAGATTGCACGCAAGGTTCTTAAAAATTAATTCTGAACAATAAAATCCCTATACAATTTAACATTGTATGTAAAGTCATTCCGTCCAAAAAGTTACGATCAACATAAATTTTGGAAAAACAATTGAGTCAAATAAAAAATGTAAAAGGGTAATTATGGTATTTTACACCCCATCTTTTTCTTCCCATGATGCATCCCCACCTCAGTCCTTCTTCCCCGACGCCCCACCCCCTCTTCAACATACCCATTGTCTCTTCTCATCTCTTCTCAACTCAAGAACAAATGCAAGAAAAAAAATTGGTGAATGGGTATATTTTAATGTGATGTACCGATTATACCCATAAAATATTTATGTTGACATGGTAAACATTTAAATTAACAGTTGACCAACATTTTTTTTGGATGGAATGACCTTATATACCAATAGTAAATTGTTTGAGGATTTTAAAAAAATAATAATAATAATCTTTAGGGACTTTATCTTTGGTCATAAATTGTTTAGGGAGTAAACATACCAATTTGCTATTTGGATAAGAGTAAATTGTTATTTAGGTTATTAAACTATTTACGTTTTGGGCACTCAAATATGTTTTTTACTAATTATATCATTCTATTATTTATGTGTGGTTCAAAATAAACCGTCATCACTTTTTGTGGTGATTTCCGACCAAATTAAAACACATATCAAACATTGGTCAATAATCCAAGGGCAAAAGTGAAAGTACAAACTAACCTCGCTATAACTTCTTTGTTTGTTAGTGTTTGAGCCCTGAAAATAAAATAGATAGATTTATTTTGACCCACATATATTTTGACACACTAACGTCTAGTTTTGCCCTTGGATTATTTTCTACATACCTGATACATGTCTAATTTAGCTAGAAACCACCACAAAATTAGTAGCGATTTATTTTCACCACACATAAATACTATGGTGATATAATTAGTCAAAACTTAGTTAAGTGCCCAAAACAGCAAATCGTAAATAGTTTAGTGACCTAAATATATATTTACTCATTTGGATAAATACGGTGGAAGAGATTCGAGTCCCCTCCCATATTTACTTTTCATTCTCCTATCTCTTCAGAGTTTTTTTCCAAAATATAACAAATTTTTAATAAAATTACAAAAATATTGTATTTTATTATTGTTCCAAAAAATAGAAAAAAGTCATCGGCAATGGCGATTTCATGTACAAAAACTTACATTTTTATTACTATTCCAAAATAGAGAAAATGTCAATACCAGTGACTACTTTAAAAACGCCACTCCCATTGGCTATTTTAATAGGGAAAAACATATTTGAAGTAGCTCATAAGGTCTAATGATGAAATCGCTAATGACACTGACTATTTTGAAAGGGTGAAAATCCTCTGTCCCCGTCCCTGTCCCCAACCAATCAGAATTTACTATATAAATATTTTTTCCAATTATATATACACAGAGTGAATTGTGATTGTCGGAGGACAGGAACGGGGACAGAGGATTTTTTGCCATTTTGAAAGCACCAGTGCTAATGACTTCTTTAAAATAGTCATTGTCAATGGAGTTTTCTATTTTTGGAACAACGATAAAAAAAATGTAATATTTTGTAATTTTATTAAAAATTCGTTATACCTTTGTAAAAGAATTTATCTCCTTTTCATTCTTACCAGTGAAAACTTAAGAGAGATAAAAAATAAAATAAAAAAAAGTATTTTCCCATTGTAATCTAAGTAATTTTATTACAAAAAAACACAAAAAAATTCACAATAAAAAATTTACAAGTCTTTCAAAATAAAAAAGCAACAAAACATAATTCTTAACTTAAAAGTCTTTCAAAAGATAAAAAAAAAAATCACATAATAAGTCTATGATTTATTGTTAAAAAAAAAAAAAAAAAGTGTATGATTTAATCGAGTAAGTCATTTAAAGATTTGAATTTCGAACCAACATCACTATCATCATCCTCCATATCATTTTCGTCTTCATCAAACACATCATCATCATGAGGAAGCTCTAAATTGTCAAAGAATGCATCGATAGCAATAGCAGTAGCATTACCTCCAAATTCAACGTTTTCTCCTTCTTCCAAATCCAACTCAGAATTCTCATCAACAGTCCAATCATCATCCGAAAAAAAATCATCAAGGTTATATTCATTCGATTTTTGACCTCGCTTCAACATTGTCTTTTTTTGTGACATTATAGTACGCATATAAAACTTCAAAAGTTTCAATTTAGGAATTTGTTTTTAGATACAACAGTCATATGAATAGTTAACAAAATTTTATATGCAATAATTGCACCAGGAAAAAAAGTTAAAATCTTTAATTATATATATATATATATATAAAGAGATTTTAAAAAAATTGGGCCCCTTGAAATGAGAGATCACTTTAAACATGCATAAAGCCAGCCCTGTTAAACTCGGTAGAAACGTACGTTTTTACGACCCGATTCTACGATTCTACCCCATTTTTACCAAATTGTGATTCTACTCCCGATTCAACATGTTTGACTTCTGTAGAATCCTGCGATTCTACGAGTTAACTCGCGATTTTAACAACACTGGTTCAAAGGGCTTTACTTTATTTTCTACTCCACTTCAATTCAAAGCCCTACCATTCTCTCTCTCTCTCTCTCTCTCTCTCTCTCTCTATATATATATATATATATATATATATAAACTAATGGATACTTCTGATATGAACCAGGTACATTTGGTCCAGAACTGGTCACATCATTACAGAACGAGGAGAGAGACAATTCTGTGATAATGTGACTAATTCTAGAACACAAGGTCCATGTGAATCTAATCCATATTAGAAAAATTCAAAACTAAGTGGGAGCTCATAAAGTCATAATCTTTTCTCTTTGTTAGATATTATTTTGCTGATTCAATTCTTCAAAGATTTTGAGGTTTATGTTTTGGAAATTATTTGGAATTTTTATTGAACTAATTTGTATTGAAAGTTTAGACATTTTTTATAGCCATTTTTGTTTTG
Source organism: Vinca minor (assembly GCA_026122235.1). Lineage (NCBI taxonomy): Eukaryota > Viridiplantae > Streptophyta > Magnoliopsida > Gentianales > Apocynaceae > Vinca > Vinca minor. The sequence goes on along the minus strand of JAOCZM010000011.1, from coordinate 10,188,955 downwards.
ATGAATTTAGTGTATATTTGTTTTTTTTTGAGCTGATTTATTGGTGGAGGTAGGTGGTGGTGGCGGAGAAGAGTGTAGAGGATGAAGACGGAGAAGATAGGTTTAAATTTTTTTGTTAGTTTAAATTGAGTATTCATATATATATTATTTAACAATTGAGTCCCCAATTTTTCTTGTGGGAAATAGATTGAAATATCTGAAATATCCTTAAAAAGTACCTCACGTGTGAGGCACATGCCTATGTTGACGGAAAAGAGATAGAAAATTGGCAGGAAGTCCTTATTTGACGGGTCGTAAAAACATACAGGATATTAAAAGTTAAAATAAAATATATAGGACGTTATCTTCAATATCAAAAAACATATAGGACTAATGTGACTGACTATGTTTCGAAATTCTAGTCCTTCTCAAACTTTTTAAGGGTTTGTCAGGTGCCCTCCCACTAAAAGAATTACATCGTTGCCCTCCAACAAAATGGAGAAGTGTACGTACTCCACGTGTCTCTCTATCTATACCTTCAATTTTCGTTTGTAATTACATTTTTTTAACAAGGTGGTTGAAGGACTTCAATTCGAATTTTAATTATGAATATTTTAATAATAGTATTTGGGACTACAAGATTTTATTAATTTAAACGGTATTAAATAATTTTATTAATTTAAAAAGTGATTTTTTAATACTACATTTTAATCTTATTTTAATATCTAGATGTCCAATTTAGGTAATTCAAAATATTGCCAAAAATTCGTAGAATGTTCTATAAATTTCTTAGAGAGTCGCAAGCCAAATTTTGATTTTATTATATTGAAAATGGCAAAATTGCGCTCCAGGTCCAAAATCAATTTACCTTTTTGACGTTAGGTCCAAAAATAATATTTTCACACTGGTCAATCCAAAAACAATTTATAATTGGTGGTTTCCATCATTCCGTCAAAAAGTGGCCTAGTCAACTGTCAATTTAAATTTTGAAGTTAGTCAACTCTTTTAGTCTGAAGGGTTTTTTTGGAAATTTGTAATGATAGACCCGGACCCATTTTAAACCCATTAAATAACCCGACCCGACCCAATGCCCGTACCCGTCGATCCATTCAACCCCACCCTTAATCTCCTATCCACCACCCACCACCACCACCACCACGGCACCCCACCGCACACCACCCCCACATTTCTTCTTCCTCCACAGAAAACAAGAAAGCACCCTTGCCCAAACCCCCCATGCGGGCTTATCCCCATCCCAGCCACACATCTTCTTCTTCCTCATAAAATCCCGTACCCATACCCCTCTTCCCCTTCTCTCTCAATCATCATCACAATCCTACTAAGAGTTCATCACCTAAATAATCAAAATGAAAATATCAAATTCTACAACTAATTTTTTTTATTGAGAGAATGAAGTCTTTAGGAGCTGTCCTTGGAAATAGTTGGAAATTTTGAATCTGGTTCCAGACAAAAAACCTAACAAAACCTTAAACAATCCGATACGAGGCTGTGATGATTTCCTTTTTGTTTCAATAATCAGATCTAGAGCTAGCCTTTGTATCTTGGCTGGGCAATAATCTTTCTTTGTGGGGGTAATTGCAGCCATGGCGGGTTTTTCCTTTTTCTGATCAACGGCACATTCTGAGCCTCCTATTTTGATATTGATTTCTTTTTCATTTTTGCCCTTTTATTTTTGCAGATTTTCCCTCTAATTTTTTGTTTTATTTTCAGTGGAAGGGTTGAATTATATAATGGGAATGTTATGCTTTGCTCTGTTTTGTCCCAAACTTAGTTGTTGCTCTGAGATTGTGAATTTCGTATTGTTTGTTGAGTTAAATACCAAAGGAAAAAGCCATTTTTTGGGTCTGTGGGAGGGAAGCTCTTGCCGGTGTGGCTCCCGCCGCCGGAAATTTTGGCACCCTCGGATTAGGGGTCGGGTCGGGTCGGGTGTGGGTATTTAATGGGTTTAAATTGGGTCCGGGTCTATCATTACAAATTTCCAAAAATACCCCTCAGACTAAAAAGAAAGTTGATTAACTTCAAAATTTAAATTGACAGTTGACTGCGCCACTTTTTGACGGAAGGATAGAAACCACCAATTATAAATTGTTTTTGGATTGAACAGTGTGAAAACATTATTTTTGGACCTAACGTCAAAAAGGTAAATTGTTTTTGGACCTGGGGCGCAAATTTTCCTATTGAAAATGGAGCATCAAGTTGTCGTAAAAAAAAAATAGAAATCAATAATACATGTATATTAAAATTGCCTTTTGTCCACTATTTGAGTGTGATCTTCATAAGAAAATTTTCTTTGTGTATAATAATTTACATTAATCTCTTCAAGAGTCTTTCATCGACTAGTTCTTTAGAAGTTTCTAATTGATTCCTTCTGTAATTAGATCGTATATTTATACCGTGGATATTTATTTCATGCAAACTGCTTTAGTCTGGTTAACACTTCCTAATTATTTTATCAGTTATCGTTCTTCAGGAACTTTTAATAAAATGAGTACTCTTTTCGAATTCTTAATGAATTAGCTCTTCAAGTTATTAATTAATAAGTTTTACTAGAATTTTGCACCATTAATAGTACTCTAGACGTTTCTTTTGAATTTTAAATATGCAAACTTTTATGGAGTTTTTAACCACATATAGTTAATACAATCAGAGCAAATTCAGTCTTTAAGAAAAGAGAATGTTTTCTTTATTAGATCATCAAAATTTCTCCATATAATTTCTATTGCAGAGGAATTCTAAAAATTATATCAATATTTTATGATCTTTAAGTCACAAGTTGGGCTTTTGGTAAAACATCTTCGGATGTTCTACTTTTCTTTTAAAGTTTAGTACAATAGCAACTTTTAGCGTTCTATTGTTAATGGTGTCTCCAAGACCCATTATATAAGAATGGGTAAAAGGTCTACGACCCCTAAACTATTCTCGATTTTGGTTTTGACCCTGAACTAAAAAATGAAATGTTCTTGGCCCTAAACTTTTCTAGAGTATTAATGTTGCCCTTACATCCATTTTCGCTGTTAAGTTTGGACATAATGAAACTACATGACTCTCACATGACCAAACTCGGGGAAATTTTTGGGAAAAAAATGTTTTGACCCTTAAAAAACCTTCAGATTGGAACGATGTGAAAAACAGAAGGAAAAGAGAATAACTGTTATGCAAGGTTTTGATACCCGGACCGGACATCGACCCGAAAAAATTACTGGGTCACGGGTCACTGGTCGGACCGTCATCGACCCGGTGACGTCATAAATATTAAAAAATATATAAAATTTTCCAAATAAACATCTCGTTGATATAAATCTGGATATTAATATTAATGTAAAATTTAATATCATTTTTCTACCGCACCCCTTAACAGAATTATATAACCACAAATTGGGGGACCAATGTGGTAATTATTTTAATTTCCATTTTAGTCCTAACTATATATAGTCTCTTAATCACAACCCTAGGAGAAAAACCCCAAAAATTATTTCTCCTCCTTTCTTCCTCAGCGGCTCTGCCGCCTCTCATCTTCTCTTCCTTCCGGCGGTTCCTCCGCCCTGCCGCCGCCATCATTCTTCCTCTTTTCTTTCTTTCTTCTACTCTCTTCTTCCTTCATCCCCTCCTCGAATCACCGCTGCTAGCCTCCCTCTTTTTTTTTTCTATGTCGCGGCTCCTCCATCACCGCCGCAGCTCTCAATTGCCGCCGCCACCCTTCATTTTTTCCGGCAAAGCTTCGGTGACGGTATGTTTTCTGTTTTCCCTTTTTTTTTCTTTTTTTTCCTATTTTATTTTCTGTTTTCCTATTTCTTTGTGACACGACCGGTTTTCCCAAAACCGTACCGGTTTCCGGGTCGAACGGTCCGAACCGGCCGGGTAAAACTGGTTAGTGAAATTAGAGTAGTTTTTAGCGTGTACGGGTTTTGGCACCTAACCGGACCGCTTGGAGGTCCGGTCCGGGTTTCAAAACCATTTTGTTATGTATGTGGAAGACTTGTTCTTTTTATTTATCATATTGTCGCCTTTTTATCAAGGGTCAAAACATATTTTTTTTTCAAAATGCTCTCGAGTTTGGTCATATGGTCTTATTTTGTTCGGATTTAACAATGAAATGTGGTGGAAGAAGCAACATTAAATATTTTAGAAAAGTTCTGCGTCAACGACTTTGCATTTTTTAGTTCAAGGTCAAAAAAATCAAAATTGAGAAAAGTTTAGCAGACGTGAACCCCTTTTACCCTATAAGAATTTATAATAACATATATAATACACAAAATAATAAAGTAATTAAAGTTTTCCACAATAATAAAGAAATATAAAATAATACTCTTACTGTAACCCCCCAGTAGTCAACGTTATTTATACTATAATCATCTTCTGATGGTTAAGCTTTAATATTATAACCATTTCCCATTGTTAAGTTAAAAAAATCATATTTAGAGTTAATCACCATTTATGCCCCCAATATATTTCAAAAGAAAGTTAACTATTTTGTGTGACATAAATGCTCACGACCATTTATGTGGAGCTAAAAGTATCCAATTTAGGCGGAATTCAGTGGGGGACGGCGACGCTGCACACGAACGGCCCACACACACGAATTATGAGGGGTATATTTGTCCCAAAAATGTGTGTTTAATGGGTTGTCTCCAATTTATATGCTGATCCGCATATAGGACAGACCCTGACCATTAACGCTTGATCTTTCTATCTCTTTCTAAATTCTTGATATTTTTTTCTTATAGTCTATACATTCTTAATTTTTAGGGAATGGTGCCCTGAGAGCCAGGTCGGGGAATTGCATGGTAACCATTCGGTATATAGGCAAATAAGGCGGCAAAAAAACAGATTGGCCGGGAGAAAACTGATCAGCTCCAATCATTATTGGCGTCTGCAGCAGCAAAGAAGTGACACCTGGCAGTGGTTGGGGCAAATTAGGGTTGGAAGGATGAGGAGAAAATTGAGGCATTAACGGATTGAAATTTGAAGAATGTATAGATTGTAAGAAAAGACCAAGAATTTAAAAGGAGAGAGAAAGATCAAGGGTTAATGGATACGTGGATCTTATATGCGTGTCAGCATATGGGTCAGAAGCAACCCCTTAACAACACAATTTTTGGATGAATATACCCCTCATAATTCGCATGTGTGGACCGTTCGTGTGCATCACCGCCTTCCCTCACCGGATTCCTCTCATACTGGATACTTTTAGCATCACGTAAATTGTTGTGGGTATTTATGACACACAAAATAATCAAAGGTTATACTTTATTTTTGGGGTTTCACATTAAACTGACACTGATTTAGCAAAAAACACAAAACATGGCACTGAAAGCTGTCCCGGAACGGAAACCGTACAAACCCTAACCCTAACCTTAACCTAAACCAACCCGTGACTTGGGGACGGAATTGCAACTTCCGTCCCCAATTTCCTACATTTTTGCAGTGTCCAGTCTTTTTCCCACTTTGCTTTTTTGAACCCCCCCAACTTATTATTGAACGTAAATATCTGAACTCTTTGGTATTTTTGTTAAAAATTTTGACCGATTTCTAGAGACTTGTCGAAAACGTACATTATATTTTAATTTTTTTTTTCAAATTCCATCTATAAATAACCTCACCACAATCAACAACATTCACAACTCTCAAACATAAATTTTCCTTACCCTCTACCAAATTTCCAAATTTCTTTCCCTCTACCAAATTTACTTCCCCTCCTAAAAAATATTTTTTCAAATGACCAACTTTCCAGTATTTGTTGAAAAAGAAATGGTTACAAAATCCAGGGATGTTGATTTTACCAATGAGTGGCCTTCAGACCATGAACACGCGTTGATAGAAATTCTATTTGATTTTAATACAAAAGGTTACAACGATGAAAAAAGTTGGGCCGATTTGTATAACGAAATTGTCTACGCCATGAACTCCGTGACTGTCGATTTTTTCACAACACAGATGATCAATGCAGGGATGGCGAAACTGCGAAGGCTGTTTTGAGATTTTGATGGACTTTTGCACCAACGATGGTTCACATATGACGGTAGAACCAACAATGTTGATGTGAGTGGTGTTGAAGCACAGTGGAACGAATATGTTGCGGTAAGTTACCAATCATTTCAGCAAATATTTATAATATAATATTTGATACCTTACATTTCGTGGTATTTTAACTCTGCATTAGGCTCATCCAAGGACTAAGCGGTATAGGAGGAAAGGCGAATTCTGGCATAACATACTTTGTTATATTTTTGGGTATTAAGGAAGAGCAACTGTGGACGGAGCCGGGTATCTTTCAAAATTCCATGAAGAGGTTACTCTTGAGGCTCCCCCTGACTACCCGGTGTCGGAAGCATCGTCCAGCAACACTTCTGTTTGGGAACGGTTTGAGCCAAATTTCGAAATAATTAGGGTTTTTATGTAACTTGGGTGTAATTTTTTTTCCAATGTAACTTTGTTTATATCAATTGAATTGGGTGTTAATTATTTCGTGCCAAATTCATATTTGTAGATTGTTTGATAGTTCAAAACTGTTGAATTTTTTTTTAAAAAAAATGACAACACAAAAAAAAATGGACATGCAGGGAAAACCCTCTGCCCCTTGGACCGTTTCCAAGGGGCAGAGGGTTTTCCCCTTGAGACATTTCTGGCATGATTTTCAGGGATAGAAAATCCTATCCCTTCACCACAAAAAATGTCTATATATTCCAACTACCTTTCATCCACATTTATCTCTAAAACCAACATCCTACCCTTTTTTTTTCTTCCACCAAACCCATCTTACCTCAAATTCCTATATTTTATGTTAAAAAATAATGGCTCTTGAAAGTCCGATGAGATTGTATCTACATTTCGACCACAATGTTGTGTACGAAAATGGTGGTTTCCCCCGATTTCAAGAGCCAAGCGAAAAAAACCATGAAAGTTATACAAAAACTTTCATTCCGACAACTTTGCCATAGAATTTGTCGGCTCAAATGAGTCGATTTTTCAAGTGTCACTATTAGGCTGTTAATGATTCGTCAATTCTTCATGCCGACGTACAATATGGTGATGTACGATGTTGTTCATCTTAACGACGAAGAAGAACTAGCTGATTTGTGGGGAATCCAAACGGATTTCAAACTACAAGGGATTCATGTTGGTGCTTTGTTGGAACCTCTTGAGAGATATGTTGATAGTTTTGTAATCCCGACAACTGAATTTGCCCCACAATCACAATATGTTCCGGAATCATATTTTCCGAAGTCTAATCCCATTCCAACCCTGCCCCCAACTTCTAGTTACGAACCTATTATAGATAATTCGGCAATAGATTCCTTGGGTCCAATATCTGACATTGACGGTGTTCTGAAAATGGAAGACGACTTTGTTCCGAAAACGGAAGACGACTTCGCAGACGATAGTGATGGAGAACACGAGGACGGTGGGGTCAAGGAAGATGTAGAAGCAGAGGCGAAAGTTGCAAACCCTGAATGTCAACAACAAACCGCTGGACCAAGTAATGAAGAGACAGTCGAAGAGCCTGAACCAACACCATCTACCTCTGCCCCAGTTATTTCACAATGGAATATGTCAACATACAACAACTATCATAATTTTGCCTGTTGGAATGATATGGGTTCCATGGAACCTGTTCCTGAACTGACATACATGAAAAAAAAATTAAACTATGGAATCCCGATTTTCACGAAATGTGTTTGGGAATGCACTTCAAGGATAAACGGGAGGCAATGTTGGCAGTTAACGTGTGGCATGACAATGTGGCCTTGAGGGAGTGGAAAAGAGATAGGAGCAACAAACGGTGGTTTAACGGGGTTTGTAGAAACTCAACAGAAAATAGCCGATGCAGTTGGCAAATTCGCGTTAACCATAGCAGGGTGGATGGAACGTGGAAGGTTACCAAGCTTAACGAGTCCCACTATTACTTGATGGACCAGAACTAAAAATGCAACATGTCTTTCACCTACATTGGGGTAAAGATTCTATATTTTGTACAAGTTGATCATGAAATTTCTGTTAAATTAATTAAGGCTGGATGTGTGAATAATATGAGTTTGAGTTGCACCAATAGAAAAGTTTGGTATGCCCGCAGACATGCTATCGAAACACTTTTTGCTACTTGAAAATTAACATTCCAAGTACTGCCACAGTACATGCGGGCACTACAAGATTCTAACCCTGGTGTTATAGTCAAATTTGTTTACCACCCATGACCGGATGTTGATGCCCCTAAGGTGTTTAAGGCAATGTTCTGGACATTTAAACTGTTAGTTAACGGTTACAAGTGGTGCCGACCCATAATTTCAATTGATGGCACACATCTTAGGAGGAATTATAAAGGGGTACTTTTGGTGGCAAGCACTCAGGATGCCAACAATCAAATTTTACCCCTGGCGTTTGCATTGGTCAAATCAGAGGCAATTTCTACTTGGTCTTGGTTCCCTAAAAACTTAAGAGAACAAGTTGTGAAAGAATTACAAGTTTTCCTTATCAGCAATCGCCATGCCGGCATTCTTAGTGCCATGGCTAGCGTCCCAGGTTGACAACCCCCAATGGCAGTGCACCGGTATTGCCCTAGGCATTTCAGATCCAATTTCCACACTCATTCAAAAAACAAAGAATTGAAAGATTATGTGTGGGCTGCTGCAACACAAAAGAAAAAAAGTAAGTGTGATTTTTTTCTTGAACGAATTAAACTCATAGATGAGAATACATTTAACTGGTTGATGCAGCATCCCAAAGAGCTGTGGACGTTGGCATACGATGGGGTAAGCGCTTCGGTTGCATGACAACTAACATGTCAGAGGCGCTTAACAGCGTTTTGAAACAGTTTAGGGCGCTGCCTTAAAAGGCTCTTGTTGAGATGTTATTTTTCAAGCTTGTACATTATTTTCACACACACCGGGAAGACGCGAATAGTTGTCAAACACCTTTTCCTAAGAGGATATGGGAGCATTACTTCGCGTACGAACAAAAATCAACGAGTTTGAATGTGCAACGACACCATAGAGACCAAGGTATCTATATGGTCACGTCCCAACATAGAGGACCTGGCGAAGGTGGAAAAATATACACGATCAACCTATCAGCTCGTGTGTGTAACTGTGATAAGTGGTCTACTTATTCAACTCCATGCTCCCATGTCATTGTTGTGTCCAAATCGATCATGGAGGATGCTTATAAGTATATCCACCCTGTCTTTTCTCTCGATCATTATAGGAATACGCACAAGTCAATTTTATATCCTGTATTTGATCCCCGTTCATTGGAGACCTCCTCATTTTGATATGACACATCACCCTCCTAACATGAAAGGTACGCAGGTGGGTCGACCTCAAAGGCGGAGATTTCAAATGCCTATGGACACGGAGAACATGGGTATTCAAATAGCTAAGAAGTGCGGCCACTGTACACTGGTCGGCCACAACCGAAAGACTTGCCCCATGTTAGCATCTCTTGCCTAACCACCCCCTCCACAATGAATGTATTTAAATTTTACAATTTTGTAATAGTTTAGAATGTATTTTTTTTTCCCATTCAATATCCAAAAAATTACAATGACTTAATGTTAAAGTTGACGTAATAAATTGACAAAATCATCATTCTCGCCCCTATAATCAAGGATATCGTTATGGGTTGGATGAATTTGTACATGGTCACCGGGGTGTAATAATTGCGCATGTGTAGTACTTTAGGGATTCCAATCCGCATTCTAACACGCCATTGCATGTACTTTCTACATATCCACTGCATACGGAAACAACATTACAACCAATACCTATTAGTGGAATGAATTTATTCCATAAAATTTAATAATAGAAAACGTACCGGTTTAGAAAGTGCCGAATTGATTTTGCCAATGTCTATTCGAAAAAAATGACACATTACCAAATCAAAATATTACCATTTTTCTATCGGTTTGATATTTGACGGAAATTCTAAATTGGTGTCTGAAATACTCTTCCAAGGCGGGATCCATTTCACTATTCATTATCATATTATATTAGGGGAGAAAGGTGTTTATGGAAATAAATTAGTAGAAGGGTTTGAATGAGTACAAATGAGGTGAAGTTTTTGAGAATTTTGGTGGATAATGGTTAAGATTTATAAGCCCCAAATAATTGCCCAAAAATGACTTACAGTGGATAAAAGTCTCGGCCACTTGAGGACGGAAGTTGGATTTCCGTCCCCAGTGTGGATTAAAAAAGCAAATCGAGAACGGACTGGACACATGCAAAAAGGCAGGAATATGGGGACGAAAGTTGCAATTCCGTCCCCAAGTCACGGGTTGGTTAGGGTTTCTTTGGGAAAGGAAGTCCGACTTCCGTTCCGGGACCAAACGGAGTGGGAATTCCGTCCCGGACAAAAATGTTCTCCCAAAATGTTTCAGTGCCATGTTTTGTGCTTTCTGCTAAATCAGTGACAGTTTAATGCAAACCCCCTTATTTTTTTAAACATACTTGAGAAGCATAAATGGTGATTAACCCTTCATATTTATTATAACCATCCAAGCGTTTGTGCATTTTAGTAAAATCTTCTCGTTGCCTTGATCCCCCGGAAAAAAAAGAAGAAGTAAAAAGATGCGGTTTTTTTTTTACCTTTATTGTTTTGTTTATAGCATTTGAAATTAGGGATGCCAATGGGGGCGGAGACCATGGTCTACAGTTTCGATCCCGTTTTCTCCATCTGATCCCTATCCCCGGCCCAGCTCTGTCATGGGGTATGAATAGGGATCCCATCCCCGGATCTAGAGGGGGCCTATCCCCAACTGGGGAATAGCGGAGATTTTTTTCATCCTTCCAAATGATGGATTTCGGCCAGCTCCGACTAGAGAAACTAAGTGAACTTTTAACAAAAAAATTTGCAAAATATATACAACCTTTTAAAAAAAAATTAATACATGGTAAACGAAATAACAATATGTAAAAACATACTAGTTTGCTCCCTAAAAAAGATGGAGTCCTAAAGATTTATAAGATGGATGAGTCTCCAAAGGAGTTTGAGAATTTTCGGTGTTTTTTTTTTTTTTTTCCTTTCAATTTTGACGTATTTGTTTTATATTTTATGTGTTTTTCTATCTGTATTTAGTATTATAGGCGGGGAAACGCGACGGGCAGGGGCGGGCCAAGGTGGGGGGCTAGGAATATCATCTCTCCCACCCCGATAGCGTGGGCAAAATTCATTCCCGCATCTACCCTCTCTCAGCCTTAAACTGAATAATCCCTACCCCAACTAGGATGGACCGGATCGAAGCTCCGCTTTAATTGGACCAATTGCCAGCCCTATTTGAAACCAGTTATTTATTTTCTACACAATGAAAGATTATGAAGAAGTATTGTGTATAAGAGAACCATGGAGAAAATGTTTTCACTACTTTTGAACTCATCAATTTGGGAGGTGTTTGGAGGTTCCATTTAAAGGGAAAACAAAACAAAAGGAAATTCTATTATTAAGAGAAACACTTCTTCAAATGATTTCTTTTTAACTTTTAATATTAAATATAAAAAAAAAAAAATCTTTACCTTTGGATTATTTAGCTTCTAGAGGTTAAAAAAGGCAAAAAAAAATTATGCTCACATTCTGTGTCCCATTACCTAGCCTACGAGTAGATGTTTCACACGTATTCATTTTTCCCTTACAGATTCCGATATTTCTTTTAGGCTATAAATTTTTTAATTAAAAATTAATACATGTCAATTTCTTCTTAATGGTATAAGGAATGATACACAGACAAAGAAGATTACTACCAGTTAAAAAATGATTGTATTTTTAATTATTTAAAGAGATGATGCTTTGACTTTCACAAATTCCAAACAGATAATAAGTTGATTATAAACTCTATTCAACAAGATTCATGTACCGCAAAGTCTCAAAGTCTCAAACTCCTAAACTTTATTTCATAGACAAAAGAAACTTCTAATTGAAAAAAAACAATTGTTTGTAATATATTTGAGAATGCATATGAGATGTAAATAATTTATAAATATATTTGGATTCTTTCATTCTTTCCATTGGCATCTTGTTCATCTTTGTTCTCCTGTGTTTTTTTTCCTTATTTCGGTTTTTGCAAGTGTTTGTTACAACAATTGTTGTTGGATTTTGATTCATCATATCACTAGATTGGAGATCAGTACTATCTCCATTCATAAATATAAAACTTTCAAGATAAGTAACAAAAATTAAGGAAGAAAATTTTAAGGTGTATTGTTAATCAAACTATTATTATTATTATTTTAAATAGAACTTGTATGCCACTAATTTTATTTAAGATAATAATAATAATATTTTGTTTAAAAATATCTTATTATTATTATCTTAAATAGAACTTGTAAGCCACTAATTTTATTTAAGATAATAATAATAATATTTTGTTTAAAAAATATCTTATTATTTATTTTATTTAAACTACAATATTAAAATTCACTAATAATGTCATGTGATTACACATGTTTTTCTTTGATGGAAACTATCATGAATTTGTTTTAGAAGTACTAATAAATTCAACTGATTTGAAGCTGTTCTGACCAGGGACGATTACAGGGGCCCCAAGATTTTTAAAAATACTACTATTTATCGAAATTTTATGTGTATTTTGAAAAAAATTATCAATTTCATTCCCCAAAGAATTTTTTTTTCTTTTTTTTATCGCCCCCTAAGAATTTTGAATTTTTTTTTATCAATTTTTCTCCCCAACATCAAATTCCTGACTTCGTCCCTGGTTCTGACTACTACTGTCTCCTAACTGATTAGCTCGCGAAACTTTATTCTAGTGAGCTAAGTAATTGTAGTCCATCTATTTTTTCTTTCTCATTCTTACTTTGATTTCGACTGATTTGATGTTTTCTGCCTCTTGAGCTATTTTAACTGATCACGGCTCTCTATCATTTGAGCGAACTTAAATTCAAAATGCGTGCGAAGCAATTTCGTTAATCGTTGAATTTTATACTTTTTGATTCAACGATTGTATTAAAAAAAGGGTATTTTAGGGATTTTACATTTCTACAAGAACACATGTTCTTCGTTAGAAAACACATGTTTGTATATTGAGGAGAGAGAAAAGTTGCGGCTGAAAAGTTAAAGGTAAATTTCTACAAGAATACATGTTCTTCGTTAAAGTAACTTTTCTCTCTCCTCAATATACACGAACATGTGTTCTCTAACGAAGAACATGTGTTTTCTAAAGAATAATATGTGTTCTTTTAGAAATGTACATTTGACTTTTCAACCGCAACTTTTCTCTCTCCTCGGTAACCCAATCGATGTGACGGTTGCGTGTTATTTTGTTGTTATTATTATTTATTTATTTATAAAATTACATATGTACCCTTTTAACCCTTTTTTAAATGACAGCCGTCGATCCACTTGAAAAAATGAAAATCAACGGCTCCCAACGTGTCCCGCACGTACGGAACTTTGGGCGTTCCGCACAAGAGCCGGACTGATTTTAACCAGTCAAGATATTTTTAGATATGAAAAATATTCTTTTTTAGTGAATAAATTGTGGTGAAAAATATTCTATTTTAGTCAATCTACTTTAATTTTTATCTCCATGTAGTTTTTTCTCAATCCAAACAATAAAGAAAGAGATGGACAAAGGTACAAGGTAAACTTCCTCGATGGCTCACGGCTCCTATGCGGAATAGCTTTTTGTTCCGCATGTGCGGGACAAAATCCTGACCGTCAGATGAGGTTTTTAACGGTCCAGATCAGGAGAGAGAAAAGTTGCGGCTGATTAAAAAAATAATAATTTTTTTTTAAGTCTCTCTCCTGATCTGGGCCGTTCAAAATCTCATCCGACGGCTCCAGTTGTTCCGCACATGCGGAAAAAAAGCTGTTCCACATAGGAACCGGACTGTCTCGATGTATAAAAAATGACATGGTATAATTTAGCACCTTTTGTTATTAATGGATCTCGATATTTCTTCTTCTAGAAAAACTATATTAGTAAAATATAAATTTTAGTCAACCAGGCGGCCTAACATATTAGCAAGTTTCGAAATCATCAATGAAATATTTTAATAGAAAAACCCCACATTATTTTTCTATTTTAGTTAAAATATAAAATTGAATCAGATTGTTGATGAAATTGAAGAAATCAAATGGATAAAACAAATATATTGGTTGACTTCCCCCACCTCCACGGAAAGAAAAAAAATACATTGGTTGACACGCAGCACATTTAATTTTAAAAGTCAACTTTGTGGAATATATAACCAAAACAAAAGTCAAGAATATAGAAATGAAGTTGCGAGTGGATTTAGCCTCTGTCTGAAATTCTTGATTGAGTCTCAAATTAGATTTAAACTCAAATTAAATTATTTATAATTTATTTCTTGAAATTTCATACTAAGACTTTATCCGAAGAGAGTTGGAGTCTTAATTTTGTTTCAAACCAAATCAGACCCAATTTAAATAGAGACTAGAAGAATATAGAAATAGGCAAATTGGCTCTACGGGTCCAAAAACAATTTTAATTTGATGATTTTTGTCCAAAATCTATTTTTGTACAAAACTAGGTATCAAAACAATTTATGTTTGGTGAGGTAGGTCCTTCCGTTCAAAATTCCGTCAGTCAACTGTTAATTTGAAATTTGAACATGGTCAACCCTAAAACTATCAGGGGCATTTTTAGGATTTTACAATTAAATGAACCCTCCTATAACCCGACCCACCATTCTCCTCCCCTAACCCGACCCTTCACAGCACCACCACCACCACCTTCATCCCCATCCACTCCCCCACCGACCCTTCCCCTCCCCATCACCTTCACAGCACCACCACCACTGTTCCACCGAAATCATCCATGTTCCGCCTTCCACTGCTGTTTTCCACAGCTTAACGGACACTCGTTTTCCAAAAGCAGCGGCCCAATTTGCAAGTCTAAAGCATAAGCGATCCTGTTTAAATCCCCGAGTTCATAAATAAGAAATGTTGAACTGTTTCTATATGGTGATGCATTATTATATGTTAATTTTTATTTTTTTTTTATCTTTTGTCAGATGAAATTTTTAATTTTTGGATGGAAAATTTTCTATGAATTTGGAACCTGAATTCTGAAAACTTTAAGCTGATGGTTATTATGTTCTGATTCAAGTTTCATTTATGTAAAATATGTTAAGCGAAAGAACGAGAAAAAGAGGATTAAGCAAACGACCGCGCATTCATATTGGTAATGCCTTTTAGACTTGCAGAAAAAATGCTGATTGTTTGGCATTACAAATTGTTTCTGTTTTATGTTGCATTGCATATATTTTTATTTATTCTTCCATTGTTCTTGAGCAACCCATGGATGATTCCGGTGGAACAGTGTTGGTGGTGCGGTAAAGGTGAGGGGGAGGGATAGGGGGAGGGTCGGTGGGGGGGGGGAGGCTGGATGGGGGTGGGGATGAAGGTGGTTGCGGGTTTTGAGGATGAAGGGGGTGCTGCTGCTGCTGTGAAGGGTCGGGTTAGGGGGAAGGGATGGGTTGGTTCGGGTTAGGGGAGGGGTTAATTTAATGTGTAAAATCTCAAAAATGCCCCTGATAGTTTTAGGGTTGACCATGTTCAAATTTCTAATTAACAGTTTACTGACGGAATTTTGGACGGAAGGACCTACCTCACCAAACATAAATTGTTTTGATACCTAGTTTTGTAAAAAAAAAAAATAGATTTTGGACAAAAATCACCAAAGTAAAATTGTTTTTGGACCTGTAGAGCCAATTTGCCTATAGAAATATTGAAATTTCTTAATTCCACAAAGTTGACTTTTGTTAGTACTAGTACTTTATGCAAAATTCTAGACTATATAAATTTATATCCAACACAAAAGTCAACTTTGTGGAATCTATAACCAAAACAAAAGTCAACTTTTTGGTTAGATTAATTTTTTATTTAAATATTTATATCTCGAAAATTGAAAAATAAAATTATTTATTTGTAAGATAAAATGTAAAATTCTAAATCGAAAAGCATAAGAAAATGGCGCTCAAATGCACCCTAATACATCGGGAAAAGGAGTGGAAGTATAGCATTTTATTTTTTTGATGAATAATTTGGAAGTAATATATATATATATATATATATATATATATATATATATATATATATATATATATATATATATATATATATATATATATATATATATATATATCCTGTTAATAATTTTTTACTCTCAAAATATTTTATTTTTTGCAATTTTTTAAGGATAAATGTTTTAAAGTGACCATTACCCACAATAGCTCTCTCATTTCTTACCATGTTCATGAAATTCCGTATAACATGAAAGATCCTCTTATTTTATATCCATTTCCCTCCATAAAAAAAGAAGAAGAAAATAATAGTTGACGAAGAGAAGACTCGTGTTATGAGGCTAAGAGGGTGTTTAAAGTGCTCAACCGCATATACTATAACAAAAAAGGTCCATCACGATATTTGTCATATGTCGTAATAAGGTAAAAAAATGTCGATATAGATTTACACTAACATTTATTACAAGCGCCGATACATATCTATTACAACGTTTGTTGCGTCATTTTAAAGTGCATCAAAAGGTATTTTTGCCGACATTTGTAAATAATCGCAACAAGTCGCCTATTCCAACGTTTGTATATACCGTGAATATATAGTTTCGACATTTGTTACGTCATTTTTAAATAGTCGCAACAAGACACCTATTCCGACATTTGTAAATTTTGAAATTATGCTAGCCGAGCCAAGTCGGAGCCGGAGCCTAGACAAGTCAAACCGTCGAGTCTAGCCACCTTTGAATAATGTAGAATAAAGTTTCTCCATACTCAGAGGGATAAGAATTGAACCCGCGACCTCATGCATGTATGTCGTGTAATGGGCTGCTAGGCTAACTGATCATTTGTTATTTATTTCTCCAATATTATATTTATTATAATGGGATTTTGGATTTTGTACCTTTACTTATTTTAATTTCTTTGTCCTTTGAATTTTTTTATGAATCAAATTAAAATTAATACACTCTCATTAATTTTTTAATAATTAAATGTCTTTAATTTTTTTTTAAAAACATATTTTAGAAACATAATATATGTATTTGTGTTTGTCTGAAAATGTCACAAGATCTAACGACATAGTATATAAATGTCACTATATGAGTCGCAAAAAAGTAACAATTTATAACATGTAATGTAAATGCCACTAACTAACATCAAATTGTCGGTAAGAACAAAAATTACTGTAAACGTCGTTACGAAAGGTCGTATAAAATCCAAACATTAGCGAAGTTTGTATAAAATGTCACATGATTTAACGACATTGTATATAAATGTCGCTATATGAGTCGCAAAAAGTAACAAATTAAAACAGGATTGAATGTACACGTCGCTAACTAAAATCAAAATGTCAATTTTATCAACAATTATTATAACTGACGTTATGAAACGTCGTATAAAATTCAAATATAGCGATGTTTATAAGAAAATCACAAGGCCTCATAAGTCATAACGTAGAGGTAATGAGTTCGAATCCCTTCCCCGCTTCTTGAATCCCTCTATTTCTTGTAATAGATATAGGTCCTCTCCCCTAATAATTTTTTTTAAATATATATATATATATAAATGTCGCTATATGAGTCACAAAAAGTAACAATATATAACAACATTTAATATAAATTTCCCTAACCAACATCTAAACGTCGGTATGAATAACGATTACTATAACTGTTACTATGAAACGTCGTATAAAATCCAAACGTAGAGACGTTTGCAAAAAGTGTTGCTTTAATTTACTCTTTTTTTTATTTTAAGCGACGTTTGAAAAAAACGTTGGTATAAAAACGTCGCAAAATACTATTTTCTCCAAAAATCGGGGCCCCATATTTTGTTGAATAATAATAAAAAATTGTAATTACTTGGGCATTTTTGTTGACAACTACCAGTAAATGTTGTTAACTTTTTTTATGGGACAAAGTACCAGTCCACCCTATTTATACTTGATATGATTAAAAAATATATATATTATTAGGTAAAAGTCCAAAACGTAGAATTAGTAGATAGATTATCTTTATTCTTCTTTATATATATTGTTTAACAGGTTCTCTGGTATATATGGTGTCATTTTAAAATTTAGCACAGAGTCTCCAAAATAATTGAGACGAGCCTGATGAGTGATGAATGATGTTGGTCCTGCTTGAATTGAATCCCAAATTCAGATTCTAGTGTTAGCCTCGAACTAATCTAAATTTAAATAAGATTTTATATGATTTATGCCGAACCATTTGGTGTTTGGATTTTGAGTGATCACATGGAAATTTCACTTCATAAGCTGCCAAGAAATGGCTGCAAAGACCATTATCGTCAATTGTGGCGTTGGAAGCTACAACAAAATGCCAAGTTCCCAACTGCTCTTCTATTCTCCTTTTTTTTTTTTTAATGGAAAAAAAAAAACAAATTGGTAAGAGCTGCCAGGGTTTTATATAGTGTTATTTCCAGTATAAATATTTTACTGTCTTTATTTTCTTATTTATTAGGGGAGTTATTTAGTTAGTGTGGAATCTAGATTCACAAGATTGTGAGGAATATATGTGCCAACTTGCATATGCTTTAAGTCAAAAGAACAGAAGTGTGGAAAAACAATGTGCAAGATATTGACTTTGAATTAAGTAATCGCACGTGCAAACGTCATATTTTTGTGATTTAGTTGGTAAACATTTTTTTTAAAGAAATGTGAGATCATAAAAATTGGATAGTGAAGTTTAAATTCAATATCTCTACGTTTTGAGGCTTTAACAATACCATTAAATTAATTCATCAGCAGCAGTTGATAAACATCTATTATTACATAGATATAGAATTGCTATTTTAATCCCCAATAACTTGAATAATTAGTAAGTAAACTATTAATAAAACATTAAAGCAAAGCGAAGTATTCGTTTCCTATTTTTTCTGTCATGTTGAAAGAGTTATGCATCACATGCCTTTTCCTAAGTGAGAGTTCCCTACAAGCGCAACCAAAATCAAACCTTAATTAGTCTCTTTGATTAGGGACGAAGTCAGGAATTTGGTATTGAGGGGCAAAACTGCACAGTATGTAGAACTAGAGAGTTCGAGTGATAAAAACGGAAAAAAAAATCTTGGGGAGCGAAACTGATAAAATTTTCCAAAATACATATAAAATTTCGATAAATAGTAGTATTTTTAAAAATTCTCGAGGGTGCGCCGGCCCCCGCCCCTGTCTTTGATGATAAGATTACCAAATATTCTACGGAGAAAACAAACAAAAAATGACGTTTTATTTTATCTCCGCCCACGTTTATATTGATAGTTGTTTGTCAATAAATAAATAAATAGAGAGACTTAAATGAAATCCCTTTTACTTTATACCTAGAACTTAACCAAAAGCTGAATGAGAAACACAATCAAAGACTAATAGGACACAGCCTAACAACCAAAGCTATAGGTATTGCAAATAAATAAATAATTGTTTGAAATATAAACTTACATATTTTACCAACTTGAAATATGAACTTATATATTTTACCAACTGATGTTGTTTGATCAAGTGATGGGAGCTTATCCTCTCTATATTTAGAGAAAACAATTTTATTGTTTCGAATTCTTGTCATATCCTATTGTGACGTGTTCAATTTTTTTGTGTGGGTGTCACCACTTTTTTTAGGTGTATATTTTTTAATAAAAAATAATTCATGTGACAGCTTCGTATTAATGGGAATGAGAATAAAGAAATTGAATGAATAAAAGATCATTACAACTTAATCAAATGTCTCATACTCAAGTCTTAAGAATGAAGAATGCATTGTTGAGAGAGTCACCCCAAATGAATGAATCTTAGTATTTGATTTGGATTAGTCGGTCTGTAAAATACAGGGCGGACACTGATATCCAACACCAAAAATAAACTTAGATATTTTATAAATCCTAAAAATTGACATATAAGAGTCGTCTAGACTCCTCACTCTTGCAGTTCCAACTCCAGATGTTATCAGAGGACCAAAACTAGGGATGCTTCCATCCAAGTGTATTGACATTGATGTATTGTTCTCAAATATTTTTTTTTTTTTTTTGTCGTTCACAAAAAATGTATGGTATGTGGACATATAGATAGATAATGCAAGTCGACCCTTCAAATATATATTTTTATAAATTACGTTTACTTTTCTACTCAACATATTTTGATAGTTAATATCATTATCTTTTTTCTATGAGTTTGTCAAGATTTTTGTAAAGTGCTTTTCCGAATGAAACATCAATAAATGTCTCCAAGATTGTTGAAATATGAAGTCAAACATTGGGTGCGTAAGGAAGATTCAAATCACTTATAAGTTCATGGGTTAACACTTATAATTGCCAATTGATTTTGAGAGGATATGTAGACACATGAGTTAATTTTCACATGGTATCAGAGCGGACCCTTAGGTGGATTGTGTGAGCTCATAATATCCAAGTGGGCACGAATTGTCCTCCGACGGTCCTTGAACTGTCCTCGCGTGACTCAAAAAGGGCGTCGAGCCTTGGATTGACTCTCACATCGATGTGAGGGAAAGTGTTCAAATATTGCCACACAAATTAGTATTTTGTCATAGTTTGTTAGGTTTCAAACGAAATATTTGAAAAATATTGTATATATTTCCATTTGTATGTCATGACCAATCTATATATATAATCTTAATCTTTATATAAGGACTCAAAGTGGGACAAAAAATATATATACAAAAATAACCTAGTAAACAAACTAATTAAGAATTAGATTATGTACTACTTATATATTTATATCTAGCATAGTAGAATACTGTTTTTCAGAACAATATTCTATGGACATAATGCAACTTTAATTAATGAGAAGTTACTTTTATGAATACAAAGGTGCGATTGCGTAGCATAATGCAAAGTCTTGTCTTGGATTATAAGGAAAATTATTTGTAAAAGAAGACAGATGTAGGTCGACCAAAGTTATATTTTTATTTATTTTTTTACAAAGTTTTACATACAACCCTTTGTCACCAATTTTATCGTTCCTATGAAAATTACTACTTTTAAAAAATTAATTAAAATCTATCTAAAAAAAAGTTACATGTTTTGAATATTTGGCGAAACATAAAATGTTTACTAATTACTATCAAATTTCAAAATAATTAGTTAAGAAAATATATCTTTTGCATTGTAGCATTTTTTCTAATTTTAAAACTACACAATACAATTAATATGGAAAGAACGTTATGAATAAAACAAACCTAGGACTAGGAAGTCAAACTTAGGTATTATTTCCTGGAAACAACAATGATTTTGACAATAGATTCTAAAAGGTAGTTCAATTTCTAAAACATTAATTGTTGAAACAAAGACTAGAAAACATGGACTTCCATCAAATAGTCTCCAAAAGCTACTAATATATATTGTTAAAGCTACTAATATATATATATATATATATATATATATATATATATATATATATATATATATATATATATAAAATCAGCTTATGAAATATGTAATTTGGCTACAATTTGTTCTTGAATAGGACATGAGTAACTTAACGAAAAATTCAATCATATGATCGTTCTTGTGCGATTGGTCTCACAACCAATGTTTTGAAATCCGGACCGTTGACCGGACCTCCGAGCGGTCCGGTTAGGTGTCAAACCCCGTTTTCATCAAAAACCGCTCTAATTTCACTGACTCGGTGGACTCGGCCGTCAGACCGTCAGAACCGTAAACCGAAACGGTTTTGGGAAAACCGGCCGAGTCACAAAATCACTTGTTCCTAACCGCCTCACAACTTCTAAAACAAAAAAGAAAAAGCTGAAAATCCCTCCAAAATCTCCGGAAAAAAAAAATTGGATTATTATTGTGTCTGAATATGTGATGATGGCCAAAAGAATAGTATCATCTGTACCAAGTCACAAAGTAAAAGTAATGAAACGAGGAATTAGAAAGACAGAGAAAAAATCTCTACTTTTTTTTAATTTTTCTGTATAAAAAATGTAGAAAGAAGAAAAATAGAGAGAGAGGTGGTGGGGTGGTGGCGGTTCACGGCAGAAGGGAACAGAGAGGAGAAGAAAAAAAAAAAGAGGGAGGTGGCGGTTCGCGGTAGAGAGAAGGAGAGGAGGAGAAAAAAAAAGAGGGCGGTGGCGGTTCATGGCAGAGAGGAGGGGAGAAGAAAAAAAAAGAGAGGGAGGTGCGGCAGAGAGAAGGAGAGGAAGAGAAGAGAAGGAGTGCGGAGAAGAGGGGATGGGCGCTGCTGGAGAAAAGAGGAGAAGGAGATGATATGGTTTTCTTCCTCTAGGGTTGGATAAGAGACTTTATATATCTAGGACTAAAATGTCAATTAAAATATGATCACATAAGCCGTACAAAATAATTATAGTATAAACAAGTCCTAAAAAGTCTATTTTCAATATCTAGTTGGATATTAAAATTAAAGGAGATATTTAAGGGAATAATTAAGATAAAATATATCTGAACTAGCTTTATATCAACGAGATGTTTATTTTGAAAAGTTTACATTAGCTTTATTTTTTTATTAATAAGTATATATTATATATTTTTTAATATTTATGACGTCACCGGGTTGATGAACGGGTCGATGACGGTCTGACCACCGGTCCGACCAGTGACCCGTGATCCAGTAATTTTTTCGGATCAATGTCCGGTCCGGGTTTCAAAACATTGCTCACAACCCTCTCAATTAATTATACGGGGGTTTATCTGCATATGTGATTCACTTTCAATTCATATGAGGAGACTGTAAAACAGTCCACCAATACGATCCTATTATTAGTGACCCGTAACTTAAACATATGCCTCCCTAATAAAGTCCACTAAAGAAGTCAATGCACTTATTACACCAATAAAATGCAAAATTCCCTAAGTTGATAATAATAAAAATATTTGACGATCAATTTGCCAACATTTGTACACGTTACTATTAGCATATTTCAATGGGCGCTAACTGTTGGAGGCGGGTAGTCGCCCGCTTTGGAACTGGACCGAAGTGCAAAACTCTGTAGTTAAACCTTAAAACACCGAAATAGAGTGCGTAACGGTATAAATTACGCACGTGCTGAATTTTTTTTATCCGTTGAATTAAATATTTTACGGTTAAAATTGATTTAAAACGAACAACTGTTCTGAGCCTCAAAATACCTGTTATGTTTTTACCGCGCGAAACACTTGTTTTGAGCCTCAGAACACCTGTTCTAAGGCGTTCCGTATATATTGAAAAAAAATTTGTTCCGCATAAGATTTGGACTGGAAAAATGTAAACAAAGATGTGAATGTCTTAACTATATCTAAGTTACTGTCACGACTATACTGTTGAACACATATTACATTTTTTTTTTTACAGATGTTAAGTCTTTATTCAACAAGCATTATCGCTTTATAAGCACATATTTTAAGGTTCCAACATGTGTTTTATCCTGATAAACACATATTCTTAAGCATGTAACACCTGTATTACGTATCAGTGTCTGAAAATCACAACAAATGTCCCCGCAAAAAAAAAAAAAAAAAAAAAACTTTAATCGTTAAATGTTTTTATCCAACAATACAGAACGGCCCAAATTGTTCAGTGTGTGCTCATGAAAAAAAAGCAATGGATCTAGACTAATGAAGAAAGCCCCTGCTTTCTACTTGGAAGGTGGTCAGAAAGGTCTCACAGAAAATGACACCATTGAAGAAAAAAAAACTATATATATGCGTGACCAAAGAGAAGAAGAAAATTCCATGGATAATTCATATATGGTCCTCATGGATAATTCCACTTTCCTCCCACCATCCAATATTATTAATATTGCTGATGATCATCACTTGACTCAAAATAATTCTTTTCCTTGTATGCTACCGAATAATAATTACATGGTCGATTATCAAAGCTATTTTTCTAGTAATAATTATTTTCAAGGTCTTGAGGTTTCTGATTATCTTGGCTTCGATGATCATCCCTTCATTGCCGAAGAAGAATCCAATTCAAGTTTTGTAGCCTCTGCTTCGATTCTTCAAACTCCATTAGTATCCTATGATTTGGGTAGTAGAAGTGGAAGTTCAGCTTCAGAAAGCTCTTTTGATAGCATGCCGATAAATAATCACATGCAAATGTTAGTAATTTCCTTTTACTATCTCCATTCTATAATATATAACTCGCTTACTACATAACAGCGAAAATCAAAGAAGCAAAAAATGAGGTAATTTATTAGTCAAAATATCAATATTACTCTCTTAAATAGGACTTGTATTCCACTAATTCTATTTAAGAGAGTAACACTAATATTTTGATTATAAAAATACCATATTTTTTGTTTCGTTATTTTTCTCATACGTCGTAAACGACTTATATTATTATGAGAGGGAAGGAGTAATATTTTTCTAAATCACAAAAAGTCAAAGAGATTGTGTTGATATAGTGATTTCTTTTTTGTGTTTATTATTATTTTCGGTTGCTATTCAGTTATTGATCATATGCAGTTTATTTTCTTTGGTGGGGTGTGATATTTTAATTAGAAAATGCAAGGGGGAGATCATGAAGAGAACAAAGAGGGAAGAAGGAAATATTGTTGCATTTAGAACAAGGACAGGGCTTGAAACCTTGGATGATGGATATAAGTGGAGGAAGTATGGGAAGAAGATGGTGAAGAGTAATCCAAACCCCAGGTATAATTATTCATGCATGAAATATCATATGTAAATATTTAGGGTTAATTTGAGATCTTTTGTAGGACTTATTATCATTTTTTTCAAATCACGATCATGATACAATTATTTAAGCATTGAAGGAATGAAATACCCCAAAACAATATTACAAGAATGGTTAGAGAATTTTACACTATCAACACATAAACCCCCTCCTTCCCCATTAAAAACAAAAAAAACAAAAAAAAGGACATAGATCTCCAATCTCCATGCATGCATGGAGATTTAGACCCCAAAAATTCAGTTTGCTTAATAATATATATATGTGTGTGTTGGGTGGAGCGACTTTAATGAGTCTGGACCAGGGACGAAGCGAGGAATTTGGTGTTGGGGACGAAACTGCAACAGTACATAGAAATACACAGCTCAAATGATAAAAACGGCAAAAAAAAAATCTTGGGGGCAATAAAAACGGCAAAAAAAACATTCTTGGGGGACGAAACTGATAAAAAAATTTCAAAATACATATAAAATTTCGATAAATAGTAGTATTTTTAAAATTTTCAGGGACCAATCCTACTTAAGCGACCTGTAGCAACCACAACAATAGTGTAAGACACAAAATAGTTTAAATTCATACCTCGCGTGTTAAGTATATGATGTATATTACGTTACTGTCCCACCATATAAGAATTTATATATATATATATGTACTAAAATTAGCTTTCCAATAAGTGACATATATGGGGGTGGTGGTATTGCAGGAATTACTATAAATGCTCAAGCGTAGGATGCAAAGTGAAGAAGAGAATAGAAAGAGATAGAGAAGATTCAAGCTATTTAATTACAACATATGAAGGAGTTCACAGCCATGAAATCCCCACCGTTATCTACTACGATCATGACCTCATCATCCGACCTTTTCCTCTTTCAGCCCGGCCGGCCATCTTATAATGATGAATAGGAAGATTATACTCCCTCCATTCTCATTTAATTGTCGTTTACCTGTCTTTTATTAAGTGTCAATAATTTATTCCAATTATACCCTCAACACATCTATTATTGGAAAAGTGAAAGAAAATGGAGAAGAAAGGGGTATTATTGGAATTGTGGTGGAAAAATTATTGTTTGTTTAAGTTTCTTAATTTTTTCAAAATGTCCTAACCGACTTATATTGGGGAATGGAGGGAATAGTTTACTACTTGACCTTATAGTTTGCTTTAAATCAGTATAATGTAAAAGCACAATTTCCCTTCTTTTTTTGGCTAAAATGTCAATTTGTAATAGTACTGTGAAATTTGGAAGATGGTTGCCTGCTTGTTTATTAATGATAATAGAAAGTATTAAGTATATTTATAAAAATAAATAAATAAAATGATAATAGAAAGTACAATAATAAGGAGAACATAAACTTTGTTCAGGGGTCTCTTCTTAACTAGCACGGGTAGTGATTATTGGATAAAAAATTTTGATATAAAACAAAATAAGGATCAAGAAAGCATAATGTCATATTAAATTTTAACCATCATTTTTATCACTCTTTGATCTTTGTTTAATTCAATTTTTTTAATTCAATAATCATTATTAATTTGTTTATACTATGATTGATAAAGCACTTGTGTTCTTTTGAAAATGGTACATTTTCCTTGAAAATAGCTATTTTTACTTGAAAATTTTATTATCAAGAAAATAGCTACTTTCTCTTAAAAGTAGGAATGACACCGGACTCGGCTGAGTTGGAGGTCCGTTTAGGCTTGAAATTTTTCGGTTTAAGCTGAGGGAGGAATAATTTTTTTCCTTGTTACTGGAGGTGGGGCTAAGGGTGGGTGGAAATGATGTCTTCGGTCCCACTTAGGGATGGCAATGGGGGCGGGTGGGACGGAGATCATGGTCTCCAGTTTCGGCTCCGCCTTCTCCATTTGATTCCCATTCTTGACCCAGCTCCGCCATTGGGGATGGATGGGGATTCCATCCCCGAATCAGGTGGGACTCCATCTCCACCTGGGAATAGCGGGGATTTTTCCTTTCTAAATCTTGGCTTTCGGTCAGCTCCGGCTAGAGAAATTAAGTGAATTTTTAACAAAAATTTGTCAAATATATACAACCTTTAAAAAAGAACACATAATTTTAAACAAAAAATATTTAATACATGTTAAACGAAATAACGATATGTAAAAAGATACTAGTTTGCTCCTTAAAAAAATATGGGGTTCAAAAGGTTTACAAGATGGATGAGTCTCCAAAGAGTTTGAGAATTTCCGGTGTCTTTACAATTTTGACGTATTTGTTTTGTATTTTTAATTATTTTATGTGTTTCTCTATCTGTGTTTACTGTTTAGTATTATAGGAGGGAAAAACGCGACGGGGGCCGGGGACATCATCTCTCCCGCCCTCAGCCCGTCCACAATAGCAGGGGCAAAATTCATCGCCACATCCACCCCACATCCGCCTTAAACTGAGGAATCTCCGCTCCAACTGGGCTAGGGCCGAGTCGGAGTTCTACTTTAGATGGGCCAATTGCTATCCCTAGTCCCACCCGTCCCGGCTCGCCCGTCTGTCCCGTCTAAAATATTAAATTCAAATAAAAAAATACATAAAATACTTAAAAAATACAACCAAAAAAAAACTATTATCCTTTTTAGAGATCAACTAATATTTTTTAGATTGTGTTATTTCGTTTCACAGGTATTAAATATATATTTTATTGCAATTCTATGTTTTTTTTTCAAGGTTGCATTTGAGATTTTTTGTTAAAAATTTCTTGATTTTCTCTAGTTGGAGCTAGATTTATGTGGTATGTAAGCGAGAATTTGGGGAACAAATCCCCTTCTTTTCGCAAGTTTGGGTTGAGTCTCCATTTGGGCCGGGATGTGATTCTCATCCATATCCAGTGACAAGGTTGTGCCAAAAATGGGATTAGATGGAGAAGGCAAGGTCGGAGTTGGAGAGCATGATCTTCGCCCCACCGACCTCATTATCATTTTTACTTTAAATAGTTATGTTCTCTTGAAATATCTAAATTTAATTGTCATATTAGATTGATCTCACCAAGTTAATCTGCACATGCTAAAGAAAAAATCTTTTAACCCTTAACGCTCAAAAGTTGTAAATGAATCTTTTATTATTATTATTATTATTATTATTATTATTATTATTATTATTATTATTATTATTATTATTATTATTATTATTATTATTATTATATGGAGTGTTAGTCCAGTTGATAAGGTAGCCCTTACCAAAAATAGAGACCCGAATTCGAATCCCATGTCCCAAGTTTTTTTTATTGGGGGAGGGAGGTCTATCTTTTAAAAGAAATATGATGATTCAAGAAACGATGGAAGGGTTTGAACTCATGACCTCTACGTCATGAGACATCAACCTTAATCACTAGACCAATGCCTCTTTGACCCATGTCCCCAAATTGGAAATGAATTTATTATTATAATATAGATCACTAAATTATAAGATGGTAATAGACTATTTCTATGCCAAACAATAAATTGCTCAACTAGTCAAAACGTATAATCCTCAAATCCTACTTTTTTTTTAAGCCCGGCTGGGCGGTTGCCCCAAAGGGGAGAGAGAACTGCCTCACAGGAGGAGGAGATAATTCTAGAAAAAGAGATTTTTTAAACTTGCCCCATGTATGGGGAGGGTGTCGAACTCGGGACCTCAAATCCTACTTAATTGATCAATTAATCGGTATGATTAATGTAGAGATCACCTTTTATTTTTCTTTTTTTCTTTTTTTCTTTTTTTTAGAGAAAATATATAAATTACCTTGTCCAAAGTTATTTATGAGTTTTGGTCTTCATTTACAGCGCGTTTGGTATGCCAGAATGGAATGAAATGAATTCTTTTCCACCCAATAGTTTTGGAACCCTATTCTCACGGTCATGGTCAGGAAAAATTTTATGGTGGTAGGCTAGTGAGTTTTATAAGTTACATCCAAATCAATGAGTGCAGTACACATAGGAAAGAGAATTGATGTAAGTTTATTTCTCTTTCCTACGTGTACTGTATTGATTGGCTTGGATGTAAGTTATAAGTTAGTAGCCTACCAAGATAAAACTACTCCATGGGCAGTGCCAAGCCCCACTGGGCTATGAACACTTTCATATATATAATATGACTTAAATGCCCTTTAACATATGTTGACGATAAAGCTAATTAATTGCAAAATGTATAAACTTTCACTTGAAAAAAATCATATTTGTACAATGTAGCAGATTTCATAAATGACGGTTTTATTATAAGAAAAAATTACTTTTTGTAAGATTTCCTTATAAATATTTTTTTAAAAAAATCAGTAAAAAATTTGCCCCCGTAAAGATTTTTTTTTGCTCTGCCACTGTTCTAAATTGAAGCGCATCAAACATACATTTCAGTATTCAAATATAATTAATATATAAAGGTGAGCATAATATAAAAAATAACTATATTTCATGTTTAATTAAATGAAAAAGTAACAAAATAAATAAAAATATTTATGTAATTATCATATATAAAGTTTTATCAAAATAATAAAATATTTTTGGAGAAAATGAACATGTTGTCTAATTTGAACCCTATAATAATTAAATAAATGATATAATGGTTACTTTCCATTAATTGGGATTCCAACTTCTTCTGGAAAATCCATTCCTTAGGTTTTGGAGTGGAATGACCATTCTCACTTCTCCCTGGAATAAGCATTCCCGTGGAAAGACCATTCTCACTTTAAATTGGCCAACCAAACGCTGGAATGGAAAGAAAAGTTGGAAAGGCAATTACATTCATTTCCACTCAAGTGTAACATACACGCTAACAGAACGTTTGGTATGCTAGAATGAAATGAAATTGAATCCCTTTCCAAAAAGAATCGCTTTCCACCCACAATGATTTCAGAATGCTCTTTCCATTCCAGTGTTTGGAAGGCAAAGTCAGAATTCAATGTCGATTCCTTTTCTGTGTTTGGTAAAACTATATTTTAATGTCAGAATGTAATGGAATTAAACACAATATGACCTAAAAGCCCTTTTAGCATATACTAACGATAAAACCTAATTAAACATTCCTTACAAAATATGACTTGAATAATATTGACATTATATATCAAAAATATTTATGTATAACTATATATCTATCTATTGTTGAAACATAATTTTTATTAAAATGTCAACATAGTAATAAAAATATATTTTCTTTTAAATTTAAAAATAGATTAAAAACTACTACCAAGAAAAACAAATATTTATAAAATTACAACCTAAATTATACTAAGTGAAATAGAATATTTATGACTAAATATGAATACGTTGCTATGTAAAATAAACGTAATAACTCATTAAAAGAGTGATATAAATGTTAGTTACTATTTATTGATGATTCCAACTTCTCCTAGAAAGGCCATTCCATAGGTTTTGGTGTGGAATGACCTTTCCCACTTCTTTATGTAATCATCATTCTCGTGGAATGGTCTTTCCAGCTTAAATTGGCCAAACCAAACGCTGGAATGAAAAGAGAAGTTGCAATCGTCATTCCATTCTATTTCATTCTAGCGTACCAAACGTGCTCTTAGAGTAAAAAAGATGTTAAAACCTGTTGATACCTAAAAAACTGATTTAGTTGTCAGCTAGATATTGGATATTACAGTTTAGAATGAAGGCCGAGTTCAAGTTAACGTAAGGAGAGGTGTTGTTCGAGCTAAGTTAAAGTCGAGTTGAATCTTCATTTGAGCAAAGATGAAGTCGAACAAGTATAGGTTTACTAAGTTTGAGGCCTCAAATGTAAAGATCTTGAGTTAAAATTTTAAATTTTATTCTTCGTTTTTACGTTTTCACCCTTTCTTGAAAAAATAAAATAAAAACAAAGTCTATCTTCACTATTAGGGACGAAGATAGAGGGGGCGAGGATGGCAATCACCCTCGATAATTCTAAAAATACTACTAGATACAGTAAATTTTATATGTAGTTCGGAATATTTTATCAAATTCGTCCCCCAATATTTTTTACAGTTTCTATATATAGTTTGACATATTGTTGTAGTTGTCACTCTAACGCCAAATTTCTTACTTCGTCCATGTTCACTATGCCTCCATAACTTCTATGATCAAGGTAATAAATCAAAACGTGCAAACACATAAGAAAATCAGGGGGATTTAAAAATTGATAGAAATATACAGTAAAATCTCTATAGATTATAAATTTTTGGAATCGGATAAAAATATTATTATAGGGAGGTTATTTTTAAATAAAGACTTACATATAAAAATTATAATTTAATAAAAATAACCACACTTGAAAATGTGTCCCTTCATATTTTGGATTCAACAAAAAGCTAATTGTGTTGACGAGTTAATACGAACGTGCAAGTTAAAGGATGCGGTATTAATTCAAAAAATTAATTCATTGTCACAAACAACTTTATATAAGTATTTCATATCTTCTTAAGTTTAATGTAACATAATTAAATAATTTACTTAGCAAATAAAAAAACATAATTAAATAATTCTAGATATTTTATATAGATATATAAATATATTTAAAGTTCAATATTATTTCATTTCTATATGAAGGTAAAATTCTTAATGATAATCCTAAAAAAAAACACGAAATATTATAATATAGAGTTTATTCTTATTTATATATGGTGCCGAATTGACACCATAATTTTTTATTACTAGGTTATTTTTATATAGAGTATCACCGGATAAAAGTTTAGTTTTATTGTATTTGTATAGAATATCAGTGGGAGAATCATCTATTGACTATAAAATGCTCTTTCATTATGATCCACAAATATAAAATTAAGAAAAAGATAAACAATCTTTTGCAAAAAAATTGGACAAATTCATTCTGCTGCAAAATCATGAATGTTTCAAATCATTGCCTGCGTTTTTCCAGAAAATCCCTAGTTCTCTTCCTCATGCGAGTGAACACGATTACAGCAGCAGCAAGGATCCATGGAGGGAACCGGACACCAGAAAAGTTGAATTTCTTTGCCCAATCCGGGATCTCCTTGACAAACAATACTATCAAAATTGTCATAACAGCAACCCCTGAGATAATCCTGGTAATAGGTTTGATCAGAGAGTCCTGAAATTATAAACCAATATGTGTCAACATTTACTCGCTTCATTTCTAAGATACGCAAAAAAGCAACACAATATGCACGTACAATTAAAAAAATCCCATACGGAAACTAAGCCAGACATCTTTCTGTATTGAAATAATGAAACAATATATATATAATAGAAAATTACCCCGGGGAAAGATAGGGAAAACAAATGGGAGGAGGGGGAGAGAGAAGCGGGGGGGTTGTAAAATGAGATGTTAGATTGCAAAGCAAAGGATCGAGCTCAAATAATCAAATCTTTTTGTCAATTAAGAGTAGATACGATTTGAGTTTAAAGTTATAACGCACATTTCCCACGTACGAAAATTATAGTAGCTTTAGATAAGGATTACCTCGTCAGGTGGGAAAAAACAAAAATTCTAGATAAAGGCTCTTCTTATATATCACTAAACTAGTGAATTTACAGAAGAGAAAAATAAATAAATAAGGTTGCCTGAGGATTCTACTATCACAAGCAAAACAATAAGATAAGGAGAAAAGAAAATGGCAGAAGAATAAAGATGCTACTGCTCTTACTTTTCCCCCCTTATTCTCCATTGCAGGCTATTGATATATTTGATATATGCAAGGCACGTGAAACGGCCCAAGAAGGTTAAACTTCAAATAGGATTAATAGTTAAGTATCATATATGACACGTACAGTAATGCAGATCTGTACACTTCACACGCAAAATATTAATAACAAGGATTGTTAAAATGATGGGGGGCAAAGAAAAAAAGGAAGAAATGTTATGAAGATAAACTGGCTCTTGTGTTTAACAACGTGCGGCAAACAATATAACAGAGAGAAGACCTCAACTTTGACTATCAAACCACAGCAATCCAGACAATTATGGAGCAATAGATCCGGAGAAAGAAAGGCAATTAAACAGATATAGACTAAACCGAGCTGATCTCTGGTGCAAAATATTATAAGCCCCTATCGTACTTGAGAAATCCAGTCAACTCCAAAGTAAAGTGTATACGCATGCTAAGCCCACTTGGCAGTGTATTTCATGGAATTAAGCAAACACAAAATCCTACAATGCAGGTCTTTTAAACTATACTATGGTAGCAAAACAAGATCTATGATTCCTTAGACACAGTTCAACGTAATTAGTAGATGTCAGCCAGTGAAAAGACATTGAAGTAAAGGAAAATCCACAACATACCGGAGCTTACAATCTTAAACAACATCCCTACCAGCTACCACTGCCCCAAAAATTCCTAAAACCATCACCATTTCCTCAAGTTAGAAAGTATATTTCGAAAGGAAACTACTTGCGGGCGAAAGTTACTTTACTCTTTTCATGACAATTTTACCCCCAATTTGCTCTAATAATTTTGATCCACCAAGTATTTTCGTTTTCAAAATTCACATAATATAAAAATTACCACCAGAAAGTTGCCTGAATCACAATCTCATCAACTATTAAAACAGTTAAAACTCAAAATAACATTTCAAAATTACTGCAATTTCCCCTTTTAGGTATTCTAAACAAACCTTCTAACCATTCATTAATCAATTCAATCAATCCAACAAAATCCCTAGGGATTTCAGCTAAGATATCATTTCTCTCTCTCTCTCTCTCTCTCTCTCTCTCTCTCTCTCTCTCTCTCTCTCTTTAACAATATAAATCAATCAGCCAACATTTAATAAGCATAAAAATTTACCGTAGCTTGTCCGTCGATACAAACAACGGACCCATCCTTATAACAGAGCAAGGATCGGCCATTTCTTGGATTGAAACGGATCGGAGCTCCACGACCCTGATCGGGAGTGAAAGCGTATATGGATTTAAATCCATATTTATCAAGAATATCTCGGACCTCAAGCTGATCTTGGTCCCACCCACCAAGGCTAGACCTGAAGACATCGATGGGTCCCTTTCCTTGTTTATAAAGATGAACCTCAACCTCAGGCACCTTGGTCCGAACCGACCGAGACCTTTTGGGTGGGCTTCGGTGGTCGGATAATAGTGGGGTTGACTCATCAGCGGCGGCGGCGCTCGCTGGCGGCGACTCTTCTTCGATTTCTCCCATTTTATCTTCTATTGTTATTGTCTGATTATCTTTGCAGTCTGCCGGCGAACCAATTGGGAGAGGAAGTTGTGGCTTTTTGCGATTTATAAAGCTTATGGAGTATTTGTGATCGTGGGACCCATTACTAAAGGTAGCTTTTATTGACGTGGCAAATTCCCGTTATGATTTAATCTTTAGTTGACAATTATATGATAGTTCATGTTAGTTAGAGCATCTTCCATTAAAAAAAAAAGAGTAGTGCTAGAGAGCTAAAATTTAATCAATTAATTGGCTAAATCGGTAGTAAAATAGTAAATAAGTAGGTGAATCTCTTATACCAACAGGGTAAATAGTGTTTAATTTGAATTTTTAGGAAAATGATTTTCAGCTAAGATATCATTTCTCTCTCTCTCTCCTTAGCCGAAAATCATTTCCCTAAAAAAAATTGGATTTTGAAGTGAAGTATGTTCTATTGTTAATAATTTTCCTTTAAAATGTACTACCTTCATTCCTAAATATAATATTTCCAATATTTCCATTAAGAAAGCAAAAAAATAAGATGTTTTTATAATTAAAATATCAATATTACTCTCTTAAATATAATTAATGGTATATAAGTCATATTTAAGAAAGTAATATTGGTATTTTAATTACAATAATATCTTAATTTTTGCTTCATTAATTTTTACAACATTTAATGGAAGTCTTATATTTAGGAATGGAATGGAAGTCTTAGCAACTCTTACAGAACGTTTGGTACACTGGAATGGAATGGAATGAATCCCTTTACAGTGTTTGGAAGGCAAAACCAGAATGGAATGTCGATTCATTTTGTGTGTTTGATAAAACTATATTTTAATGTCAAAATGGAATGAAATTAAACCCAATATGACCTAAATGCCCTTTTAGCATATACTAACGATAAAACATAATTAAACATTCCTTACAAAATCTTACTTCAATAACATTGACATTATATATATATATATATATATATATATATATATATATATTGTTGAAACATAATTTTTATGAAAACGTCAATATGGTAATAATAATATCCTTACTTTTAAATTTAAAAATAGATTAAGAACTACTACCAAGAAAAAAAAATATTTATAAAATTACCATATATGAAATTATACTAAATGAAATAGAATATTTTTGACTAAATATGAATATGTTGCTACGTAAAATAACGTAATAATTAATTAAAAAAGGGGTATAAAGGTAAGTACTATTTATTGATAATTCTATCATCTCCTGGAAAGGTCATTCCATAGATTTTGGTGTGGAATGACCTTTCCCACTTCTTTTCTGGAATTGTCATTCCCGTGAAATGGCCTTTCCAACTTTAATTGATCAAACTAAATACTAGAATGGAAAAATAAGGTGGAATCGTCATTCTATTTCATTCTATTCTAACGTACCAAATTTGCTCTTACAACAATGGTCATGTTTCAATTAATATACATAGTACCGGTTTTTATGTTCGTGTCTTAATTAATACTACAATTATTTCCTTAACAAAATGTTCACTGAGAAATTATTCCGAATGACAAAGAATATATTTCAAGGATATGGATTTTTTTTCCTTCTGAAAATGGCAACCTTCTTGAGCAATGAACATATTTCAATAAATTATTATTCCTTAACAAAATTTTCAAAAATATTGCATTATTTTCTAAAGTAGAAAAGAAAGACAATTTACTTCTTTCATATTAGGAATTGGTGAGAGTAAGGAAAAAGTTAAAACATTGCATATTTATATTTATCAATATGGAAATGCTGAGTATTATTTTAGGCTAGTGATATTGCCAGAGATATTTTCCTCGTGCAAGAGCAAAAAATTTCTATGTGACAAATTTGCCCTTGTTATTAAAGGAGATCTCCTAGTACTAATTTGCTTTTTTCCTTCAATATGGAAAGTAGAACTTTCAAGATCCTTAATTATATCTTTCCTCTCAGTCGGAGTCCTTTTTTAGCGTAGAAACTTTCTCCGCTTTATCTCTCTTCTCCATGAAAAGATGCTCCTCCCAATTCTTTATCTCCAATGTCCATCTTCATTATACAACGACAAGTACTGAAGAAATGTTTACTAATAAGATTTGCACGATCCACACAAAAAGAAAACCAAACCCTAGACAATGAATATGTGCACTAAGATTTAAAAAGACTACATTCAAGACCATAAATTGGATATCAGTTCAATTGGACATTGTCAAGATCATCCCGACCTGTGCACCCTTAAATTCATGCAATTGATGAACATTTTCTTGCACTAAAGCCAAAGTTCACATTTAAATTAAAAAGCCAGATACAACCAGGATTAAGTTCATCGCATTGTAATTCTCAAGACCTCTTAAGATAAGTAGGAATTTTGCATCCCACGGACTTCTTGCAGGAGTACTCTCTGTCAATTATTTGAATCGTACTCATATTTATCCATCGGAGCGGAAAATCTGGTCATGAATCGATTCAGGCAATTAATACATGAATCAAAAATACATTTGTTCGCAATACAACAAGAGAGGGGAGAGTGATTCCGACGGAGAAGAGATAGAAATGGGCGAAAGTTTCTACAGGAAAAAGAGAAGATTTTGGGCTTATTGGGAAGATTAGCTTCCTTTTTAATCACAAGGGCAAATTTGTCAGATAAAAAAGTTTGCTCTTGCAGGAAGAAAACAGCTTTAGCCATATCACCACCCATTATTTTATATCAAAATGTTTTATTTCTAATGAAATCTAGAATTATATTTGTAAAAAACTTTTGGTTATTTTAATAAATAGAGATGATTTTCAAATGCACTACAAATCTTCGAGATATTTTAATAAATAGAGATGATATTCAATGCACTAAACATTTTATTCTTTTTTTTAAAAAGCACACTAGACATTTATCCAAAACATGCTTTCGTTGGTAAGGGAATTTTCAATTACATTAGACATAATCTAAAATGCTCTCTGTGGTATGAATCACTGACTGCACACATGCAAAATCCCAAAGGGCATTTTTGGTAAGTGAATTTCAATTACATTGAACATGTGTCAAAAATGCTTAAATTTTTGTAATATTACTTTCTCCATTCCATAAATAAATAAATAAAATTAGACTCTCATTCTCTTTTCAAAATAGAGATCGTTTTCCAACTTTTAAAAATATTTTTTTTCTAAAATTACCTTCACTCTTGTTATGGAATAAAGAAAAAGATATCATTTGAATGCTTACAACTTGATGATGTAATAGTAAAAAATCTTCTTGTTTCCCATTTCTTTAATCTATGTAAAGTACTTTCTCCATTCTCATTTAATTGTCGTTTAGGAGATATATATGTATCCAAATTAATTGTTATTTACATGTCTTTTATTAGGTGTCAACAATTAATTCCAATTATACCCTCAACATATCTTTATTGGAAAAGGGAAGGATGAAGGAAGGGGTATTATTGGAATTGTGGTGGAAAGATTATTATTTACTTGAGTTCCTTAATTTTTTTAAAGTGTCCTAAATGACCTATATTGAAGAATGGAGAGAGTACCTAAAAAGATTTTTTATTATAAAAAAATTGATTACCATATATTTGACATCTCAAATATATAATAGTAAAAAAAAAACGTGTCTCTCCTTTCTTAATCTATGTAAACTACTTTAAAAAGAACTTTTATTATACAACATGGAAGGAATATCTTATAAAAATTTAATTACCATATCTTTGACATCTCCAATCTATAAAAGCAGAGAAGGCAAACAGAAGTTTCACAAACAAAAATGGATTTTTCTAAAGTGCATAAGATTAGAGCAGCTATTCTCCTAGTTTTGTGCTTTATTTCAGGGCACGTTGGTGCTGTAACTCTTGATTCTAGATTGAACAGGCGTTTGAGAACGGAGGTGGTTGAGGTTAAGAGCCTTGTTCTTGAAGGGTCAGATCCCGATACAGTCTGCAATCATGCCTCATGTAAGAACTAGAGTTATGCGGCTTGTTCCTTCAGGACCGAACCCAGAAGGATCTCCGGATCCTTTAAATCCCCTTCCCAAAAGAGAAGTTAAGCGGCTTGTTCCTTCAGGACCAAACCCAGAAAGATCTCCAGATCCTCTAAATCCCCCTTCACGAAGCGAGGTTAAGCGGCTTGTTCCTTCCGGACCGAACCCAGAAGGATCTCCTGATCCTCTAAATCCCCCTCCACGAAGCGAGATTAAGCGGCTTGTTCCTTCCGGACCGAACCCAGAAGAGTCTCGTGATCCCCTAACTCCCCCTTCACGAAGTGAAATTAAGAGGCTTGTTCCTTCTGGACCGAATCCAGAAGAGTCTTCAGGTCCTCTAACTCCACCCATGAAGTGAAGTCAAGCTGAACAACTATACCCTTATTATTTCCTCCTCAATAAGAATTATCTGTGGTTAAGAGATATTCCTCCATAATTATAATAAATTTGAATATCTTCTCTCTCAAAATCCTCCATATTGTTGGTTATAGTCCTTATAATGTACTCATCATGAAGTTGTTTATATCTACATAGTAGAAATTTATGAATTTGGCAGACTAATTAATACTAGCATCAATGCAGATTTTATTGCTCCAAAATATCATTATATCTTTCTCATTAAAATTTCATCCAGTCAGAGATTCCACAAGTAATTCATAGCTAGAATGGAGCTGGCAATATATATAATGTATATCATAGATAGTATTCAAATGAATTTGATTAAAATGAGAGTATACATTGAAAGAAATTATTACCAAAAGCCGTTCCCTAGAGCTTGTTCTGATCTGTACAAACCAAATGATGAATCAAGCCATCCTTCATTCATTGCCTCTTCAACATACTGTTGAAATTGCTCCCGAGCATCGGGTACATCGAGAACCAAATCATCAAGCGATTCTGCTACTCGCACGAAACCTTTGATCATCTGATTCATAGTTATAAGTCCCATGCTAAAACACTCTTTCAATAGAATCCATAACCTTTTATTTTTCTTCTCCATAATACTCACCAATGATTTCTTAACAACCTCGTGGTGAAAGAACGGCATTCCCAAGTCCTTTATGCATCGACATGCTTCCCTCATTTCCCCTCCGGACTCAAATTCCTCTAAGAGCCTTCCGATTTTGTCCTTCACATCTTCAATTGCCCATCCATTTCTACAGCTTCCTCCACCGCCCCAGCATCTTAATATCCGTTCCCCAGAAAGTCGAGCCTTGAGCAATGATTTTGTCATTTGAATAACTTTGTTCCCTATTGAATCGGTACCTAAAAATTGGTTTCCGGTTTCTTCCAAGTGTTGTGGTGCCAGAACTTCATCTACCTGTGCCCTGGCTAAAAACATTGCAAGATCTTCAACAACTATTGGATGGTCGAGAGCAGTGTCCTCAGCAGATTCTATCAACATAACAAATCCGTTAATCACATCATCGGCTGGAAAACACAAGGATGATAACAAAACAGAAGCCATTTCTTTTTCTCTATTCTTCCGATCCATGGCTAGAGTAATCAACCTCTTGACAAATTGCGCATTTAATTCCGATGAAGATGAACAGTTTTCGGATTCTAGGCAATGACTGACTTCTGAAATATCTCCAGAAAGAAAATACTCTTTAATTATTGATTGAGCTTTCAACTTAAATGCTTTCACAGCTTGATCGCCGACAGCTTGCTTTCCAGGCTGCAATGGCAGCTGCCTTAAAGACGAGGGACACAACCAACCATCTGATGCTGCTTCAGAAATCAAAGACTGTAGCATCCTATTTGCATTTGGGATGTCAAGTGCCAAGTCATCAATAACATCAATAATTCGAGTAAATCCCTTTGAAATTTGACTCGAATTAATAAGGCCTTCTTCAGCAGCTTTCTTCAGCAAGTCCAAAAGCCGTCTTCTAGCTTGCTGCTTCTCCATTGCCATTATAATAGTCCGTTTGACTATCTCGTGATGAAAAAAAGGTACATTTAAATCCTTGATGCATCTGCAGGCCTCTTTCTTATCACCACTTGATACGTACTCGGTCAATAAATTATTAACCCTGCCTTTCACATCTTCAGCTGTTTTGTTCTTGTTACCTGCCCATCGTCGCTCTATGATTTCTGCATGCAAGGGGGCTGATAAGTACCCTTTTTCAGCTCTTTTGATTACATCTAAACCCTTTGAATCTGCAGGTAAGGCTGTCAATGCTTTTGTCAAGAATGCGGGAGGAAGTATGTCATCAACTACTGCCCTAGCTATGAACAATGCTAGAATATCAACCGCATCTGGTATATCTACAACCAAGTCATCGGCAGACATTAAGAGTTTAATGAAACCTTTGTGAACCTGTGGAGGATCAATAGTATCAGCATAAAGTGAGGATAACAGAACAGCAGCCATTTCTTTCTCTTTATCATGCCTATCCATAGCTATAGAGACGAGCTTTTTGATAAAGTAAAAGTCATAGCAGGGCATTCCAAGTTCTCTTAGTTCGTTGGCAGTTGATGCGATATCATCAGTCGAGAAGTACTCCTCAACTATGGCTGTGGCCTTCTTTTTGTACTCATCCAATGATGCATCTTGTTTTCTGGCAGTTACCGGCTCATTTTCCTGAAATCACGAGTGCCATCATGCTAAGCACTAAGCATTACGTAGAAAGTATTTTTAATAATACAAAAATTGCACTTTTTCTTGTGACAATTTCCAGAAACAATTGGCTCAACAGAGAGAGAGAGATTAAAAGATAAAACTAGAGCTATGAAATGATTACCTCAGTACTACTATAGTTTGGATCATTTGGGTCAAGGGCACTGTCATTGTCCATATCAAGGAGCCCTCCCCAACTTCCTTTTCCTCCATAACCAGCTGCACATAGTTACAATTATGATGAGTGATCTAAAGGAAGTGGTGGAGAAAGAAAATTTTCATTGATTAAAAGCTTATGAAACACAAACAAGAACACATTCAAAATGAAAGACAACCATTCCATTTTAAATGTAGATGGGCGTTAAGCTTAAATGTCCTTGAACCAATTCAGGATAATGTCATGGAACATATTGAGAATAGTGTCATGGAATCTATGGGAAACATTGTTATTGATCTCCCAAATTCTGTGGAGAATCCGGTGGAGCAGCCTGTTTGTGCCACCAAAAGTAAAAAACCATCGTTGATTGCCTCTGGGAAGGCGACGAGGATTGTGGAGAAATCTAAGGGCCCCACCTCCTTCTAACGGGTATCTCTTACTCTTTTTATATCTTTTTTAATGAATACGGTGAATTTTGTGATTTGGAATATTCATGGAATTGGTAATGATGACTCTGTAGCTAGGATTTGTCAGTTAAAATCAGATAATAATGTTTCTTTGATTGCTGTGATGGAGCCTATTTTAACCAATGATAACTTACCCTTTTACGTACGCCGACTTGGTTTTGATGATGGTAATCAGTCCAGGAAAATTTTGTTATTTTGGAATGGTGTTTTGGGTCTCCAAACAGATAGACATCTTAATTACATAACAATATGAAATCACTCTAGATGTTAAGGTTGTTGGCTCTTTGGTTCTTGAAAAATCAGGAAATCATACTTGTCCAGCGTAAGGCCTTGAGATAGATGTGTTATAAGGAGTAAGAAAAGATAACCCTTCTGAGGAGTTCAAATTAAAGAGAGTAAATATTTCACCTTTCTTTGGACGATCATCTCTTCCAGAAAGTGAACGTCTTAGATTTTTTAGTGGGCTCCTCTCTCTTGTCCCATACTTGCTACTATGGAAATGTGGAGACTTAGGGAGACTTTGGTGATTGAGCCGACCTTGGGGATCGGGGTGACTTCAGAGATGTAGAGACTTTCAAAGGGGAGACAGATAAAGGATCTACACTCTCTGAAGGCGAGCGGAGTTGTTCCTGATGCTCATTTGACATATAACCATCAGTAAACTCCATCTGGTTGAATTCTAGTTGCCACTAGTTCCAAGATGACTTTCTGCATATAAACAAGATGCTAATGCAGATGCAGATGCATTCAGTTTAAAAACTGATTCTTGAGAAAAGCCGAAAATTCAAGATCTTCTTGAGTAATAATATGCAGTATAGTGCAGAGGTCATAAATCACTGTGTCCGCAGTGGCGGAGCCAAGGCCCCCTCCCCCCAAAATTTTAGAAACGACGAATTTTTTATAGGAAAAAATTATTTTTGTGATATTTTCTTATAAATGTTGTATTTCGCCCCCTCCCCCATGATAAATTCCTGGCTCCGCCACTGTGTGTCCGGTCTTCAATACCTTAAAGATTAACAGCGACAAATAAGAAAGACAAGGGAAACAATTGAAGCACCACATGTGTACCTAAAGACAGGAAGCAAAAAGCAAGGTACGTTATTAGTCAAAATATCAATAGTATTCTCTTAAATACGACTTTTATACCACTAATTGTATTTAAGAGAGTAATATTGATATTTTAACTAACATACTATCTTATTCGTTGTTTCCTTCATTTTCACTACATGTCGACTTATGTCGTGGAATGGAGGTAGTAGCAAAAATATCAAGCAAAGATCCAGATTTTGTTCTTGGGGATGATCATTGGAATATACTTCCTAATAAATATCAATATAATCAGTTGTATTCAAAAGGAAAAAAGTAAAAGAATCACAAAGAACCCCATTTACATAACAAATCATGCAAATAAAATACAAAAATCCAAGAAAACAATTAAAAGGGTAAAATCAAAATATTGAAACCCTCTAAAAAAATTCAATAAAAATATGATATGCATCAAATTCTTCACTAATCAAAAAATTAGAGAAAAAAAATAAAAAAATTAATCATGCTCACCATTCAAATTATGGTTTGGCTTCTTGACTCAAGATTTGAATTTCGGACAGTGCAGATTAAGCATGTTACGAGGAATGATCTTTTTCTTGATTTCTGGAAATCAGGCAGTTTCTTAGTTTAGTTTAGGGTTGTTAGTAGAGAAGGGAGTTAAGAAATGGTCGTTGGTTTCAGTTGGAATAATGAACGGAGATCACGAAGGGCTCAATTTGATCGGACGAACAAGAGGACCTTGCTGGTACCTTTTGGAAAGCGTTATGCCCGGGAATTTCGTTTCTCTCCAATGTTATAGGGTATGCTATTCAACACCTGGCACGGTGTAGGGATGGCAATGGGGCAGAACGGGGCGGGTATCTCAAATATCAGCCCCGCCCCGCGAACATGGCCCGCCGCCCCGCCACGGATCAAAAACTTCTGCCCCGTGATCTGCCCCGTGCGGGGCGGATCTTACCTGCCCCGCCCCATGCAATTTTTTTTTAATTTTTTTTTCGTGGATCTATTACAGCAGATCAAGAACCCAGATAAGAGTCTACCAAAAATAAAAAAAGAACCCAGATGAAAAAGGTTAAAAAATAATCATACTTCATTCATGATTCATCACAGTACAATAAGAACATTAATATCTCAGAATTTTGACAAAAAGAATATGCTTAATTGTCAAGAACTAGTGATTTCAGCATCGAGATTCGAGCAGCCCCCCCCACCGATTGGTTGTCCGAGAAGAAGAGAGGAGAAGAAAGACATCCGTGGAGAGACTGAGTCAGAACTGAGAAGGAGGGAGTCAGCAGCGGACGGACGGAGTGAGAAGAAGGGAATCGGCGGCGGCGTGAGAAGGAGGGAACCGGAGGGAGTCACTGAGACAGAGAGAGTGAGGAGAGTGAAAGGTCGGTGGAAATTGGAATCGTGGAGAGTGGAGACAGTGAGAAAATGAAAAGGGTAGGTTTAGTAAAAATAATAATATTATAATAAACTCATACAAAAATCCCAGCTCGGGGCGGGGCGGACACAAATACCATGCCCCGATCACGGGGCGGGGCGATCTGCCACGTTCTCTCTACGGGGAGGGGCGGGTCTGCCCCAAAAGACATCGGGGCAGGGCGGGGCGACAGGTCACGGGTCAAATTGCCATCCCTAGCACGGTGGCACCCAACACTACCCCCATTGGCTACCACTACTTCTATTCTTGATATGTCAGGGCTATTATAGTAAGTTTACGATTAAGTACCACGTTTAAAATTAACATTTGGTAAAAGATAGAAATCCCAACTTTTTCAAGTTTTATCTTAATATGTAAAATAAACATTATAATTTAAAATTGTTTGTGGCTATCGAGACGCAAAAAATAAGTTTGTTGCTGAAAAAGAAAGAATAAAAAAAATTGTTGGTAGCCATATAAATATTTACTCTAAAGTTGAAGATTATGATTTAGATGGAAGCAAATACCCCTCTGATGGGCAGCACATCATGTCGGCGTGACAACAATATGTTCGTATACCTATTAGATGGGAATAGAGGGAGTATGTCAGTATACCTATTAAAAATGTATTGTTTATTAATTTCATCTAAGATGAGGTTAGATCCTACATAAGAAAGACAGTATTTTCGAGTTTTGCTTCCAAGGTGCATGTTCCATTGTTGTAATCTCCTCAAGTTGATCATCAGGTCTGATAGCCCAGTGGGCATTAGGCCGGTCCGGGACCGAGAGGTCCCGGGTTCGATACCCTCCTCAGGCATGAGGTACACTTTAATCTCCCTATTCTAGGGTTCTCTTCTCCCCACTCATGGGGTAGTGCTCTCTCCCCGTGTTAGTCGTTAGTTTGTTTATCAGTATTGTTGAATAATCCTAGTCTTTAGGAAGACCTATTCTTCAGGAGTTTGTTTACTGTTTTGATTCATATCACCACATTATAGGGTTGTTAGATGTGGTTAGTTATTTTCTCTTTGTTGTTGTGTACTGGCTATATATAGCCTTAGTTTCCCATTGATGAAGTAATCTCCTTTCAGTAGTTTATTAAATCATTAGTATTTGAGTTCTAACAATTGGTATCAGAGCTGTGTAAAGGGTCTGAGTGTGTGAAAGAGTGTGAGTGAAACACAGAAAGAGCAGAAAGAGTGAGTGAAACACAGAAAGAGCAAGATGTCAACATCTGAGAAGTTTCTGCAACCCTCCATCCCAAGGTTCGATGGCCATTACGATTACTGGGCGATGACAATG
This sequence comes from Vinca minor, assembly GCA_026122235.1. NCBI lineage: Eukaryota > Viridiplantae > Streptophyta > Magnoliopsida > Gentianales > Apocynaceae > Vinca > Vinca minor. The sequence goes on along the minus strand of JAOCZM010000011.1, from coordinate 10,144,264 downwards.
GAGAATTTTCTGCGAAGTAAGGAGATGTGGAGTCTGGTGGACGAAGGGATCCCAGCACCGGCGATTGGGACGTCACAGGCAAATGAAGCACAAAGGAAGCTGGTGGAGGAAGCCAAGCTCAAAGACTTGAAGGTCAAAAACTATCTGTTTCAAGCAATAGATAGACAAATTCTGGAGACAATTCTCGACAAAGGGACGTCGAAAGCAATTTGGAATTCTATGAAGCAGAAATATCAAGGATCCACGAAGGTGAAAAGGGCTCAACTTCAGGCACTGAGAAGAGAGTTTGAGCTTCTCACCATGAAAGAAGGAGAAAAGGTAGACAGCTATTTGGGCCGAGCTCTGTCTATAGTGAACAAAATGAAGACAAATGGCGAAACAATAGATCAGAGTACAGTGGTCAGTAAGTTGCTTAGATCTTTGACGCCCAAATTCAATTATGTTGTCTGCTCAATAGAAGAGTCAAATGATTTAAGCACATTAAGCATCGATGAATTGCATGGGAGTCTGCTGGTTCAAGAACAGAGGATGCAGGGCCACCAAGAGGAGGAACATGTGTTGAAAGTGGCTCAGGAAGATAGAGGAAGCAGAGGCAGAGGTCGAGGCTCATTCAGAGGAGGACGTGGACGTGGAAGAGAAAGAACACTTGTAGACAAAGCAACCATTGAATGCTTTAAATGCCATAAGTTGGGACATTTTCAATATGAATGCCCCGACTAGGAAAAGAAAGCATATTATACTGAATTTGAAGAAGAAGATGAGCTTTTGTTGATGACGTATGTAGAGCCTCATCAAACAATGAGGAATAATGTGTGGTTCCTCGACTCAGGATTCAGTAATCACATGACTGGGAACAAAGAGTGGTTCGTTGATTTGGAAGAAGAGTTCAGCCAAACAGTAAAGCTTGGGAATGGCACAACAATGGCGGTGGTCGCAAAAGGAAGCATCAGAGTAGAAGTGAATGGCACAATTCAGGTGATTTCTGATGTTTACTATATACCTAAGCTTAAAAATAATTTATTAAGCTTGGGACAGCTTCAAGAGAAGGGATTGGCTATTTTGATTCAAAAAGGGACTTGCAAAGTCTTTCATCCTAAGAGAGGCTTGATTATGCAAACTGATATGAGTGGGAACAGAATGTTCTTTGTGTTAGCCTCCATGGCAACAAAGAACTCCATGTGCTTAAAGGTTGAAGGAGTGGCTGACAAAGAAGCTCACATGTAGCATTGTCGGTTTGGGCACCTGAATCACAAGGGATTGAGAAGGTTATCAATCAACAAGATGGTAACGAGTCTGCCATCTTTTAAACCTCCAGAGAAGATATGCACCACATGTTTGATTGGCAAGCAGCACAGAGAGCCTATATCCAAGAAGAGCTTATGGAGGGCATCAAAACCGCTTCAGCTAATCCACTCAGACATATGTGGTCCTATCACGCCAACATCCAGCAGCAACAAGAGGTACATCTTAAGTTTTATCGATGACTTTACTCGTAAAACTTGGGTTTATTTCTTGCAAGAGAAATCAGAAGCTTTTGTCACCTTCGGAAACTTCAAGGCGTATGTTGAGAAAGAGACAGGAGCTTACATAACATGTTTGAGGACAGATAGGGGGTGAGTTCAACTCAAACGAGTTTGGAGAATTCTGTCAATCACATGGCATCAGCAGGCAACTGACAGCAGCCTACACCCCTCAACAGAACGGAGTTGCCGAGAGGAAGAACAGGACGATCATGAATGCAGTCCGATCCATGCTAAGTGAGAAACAAGTTCCCAAAACTTTCTGGCCTAATGCTGTGAGATGGTGTGTGCACATTCAGAATCGATGTCCGACAACAGCAGTCCAAAACACAACTCCAGAAGAGGCATGGAGTGGTAAGAAACCAGTGGTGGAGTATTTCAGAATTTTCGGTTGTATAGCACACGTCCATATACCAGATCAAAAAAGAAGCAAGTTGGATGATAAGAGCAAAAAGTGTGTATTTTTGGGAGTCAGCGAAGAATCGAAAGCATGGAGACTATGTGATCCAGTAACAAAGAAAATTATCATCAGCAGGGATGTAATTTTCGAAGAAGAAGAAAGCTGGGACTGGGGCAGAACAGAGGAGGAAACCAAGGGAGATATTTTAGAATGGGGTGATGAAGAAGAAAGTGCTGATCAATTTGAAGAAGAAAATGATGAGGCAAGGAATTCGAGCAGCAACTCGAGCAATAGTCCAACAGAAACACTCACAACTAAGCCAAATTGTGAGCAAGACATGAGTACACCAGAAGTGCTGCTGCCTAACGAAATTGGAGAATTAGTTGAAGGGAGGGGAGTGCGACAAAGACGAGCACCAAGCTGGATGGCAGATTATGAAACAGGGGCAGGTGTGATGATGGCAGAAACTGATCCAGTTACATTTGATGAAGCAAATGAAAGCAAGAAATGGAGGGAAGCAATGTCAGCAGAAATTGAGGCCATAGAAAAGAATCAAACCTGGGAGCTCACAGCTTTGCCTAAAGGAGTGAAGCCTATTGGAGTTAAGTGGGTGTTCAAGACTAAGCGTAATGAAGTGGGAGAAATAGAGAAATTAAAAGCAAGATTGGTGGCAAAAGGGTATGCACAACGTCATGGAATAGATTACACTGAAGTATTTGCTCCAGTAGCAAGGCTTGACACCATCCGTGTGATACTTTCAATGGCTGCTCAGTTCAGTTGGGAGGTTCTTCAACTCGATGTAAAGAGTGCCTTTCTTCACGGGGAACTCAAGGAGGAAGTATTTGTGCAGCAACCAGAGGGATTCATTAAGAAAGGAGAGGAAGAGAAAGTATACAAGCTTAGGAGAGCACTCTACGGACTCAAACAGGCACCACGAGCCTGGTATAGCAGAATTGAGACCTACTTTGTGCATGAAGGTTTTGAAAGATGTCCTAGTGAGCACACCTTGTTCACCAAGACAAAAGGAGGTAAGATTTTGATAATCAGTCTGTACGTTGATGATTTGATTTTCACTGGAAATGATAGAAGCATGTGTGATGAGTTCAAAGCTTCAATGATGTCAGAGTTTGATATGTCTAATCTGGGGAAAATGAAATATTTCCTGGGGATAGAAGTTAAGCAGTGCTCAGATGGAATCTTCATATGTCAGAGAAGGTATGCTCGAGAAGTGCTAGCAAGATTTGGGATGGAAAACTGCAATGCAGTCAAGAATCCAATAGTACCTGGTACTAAGCTGAGCAAAGACAATGATGGAGTTAGAGTTGATGAAACTATATTCAAGCAAGTGGTTGGTAGTCTCATGTATTTGACAGCAACTAGACCTGACTTAATGTATGGTGTTAGCTTAATAAGCAGGTTCATGGCAAGTCCTACTATGTCACGTTGGCTTGCAGCAAAGAGAATTTTAAGGTATTTAAAGGGCACAACAGATCATGGAATCCTCTACAAAAAGGGGAAGAGCAGCTTGCAACTTTTGGCATTCACGGACAGCGACTATGCTGGTGAACTTTTGGCATTCACGGACAGCGACTTTGCTGGTGACTTGGATGATCGAAGAAGCACATCAGGATCTGTATTTACGTTGGGAGCTGGAGCTGTTTCATGGTCATCAAAGAAACAACCTGTGGTTGCACTTTCTACTACGGAGGCAGAATATATAGCTGCGGCAGTGTGTGGATGTCAATGTGTTTGGCTCAGAAGGATATTGGAGACACTTGGAACTAAAGAGAAGACAAGTACAGTGATTATGTGTGATAACAACTCCACCATACAGCTCTCAAGAAATTCAGTGTTCCATGGTAAGAGCAAGCATATTGATGTAAGATTTCATTTTCTTAGAGACTTGGTGAATGATGGAGTCATTAAATTGAGCTATTGCAACACTCAAGAACAGATCGCAGACATTATGACGAAGCCACTGAAGTTAGAGCAGTTTGAGAAGCTTCGCAACATGCTTGGAGTGACTGAAGTTACAGAAGTAAGCTAAGATGCATTAGTTTAAGGGAGGGAATGTTAGTCGTTAGTTTGTTTATCAGTATTGTTGAATAATCCTAGTCTTTAGGAAGACCTATTCTTCAGGAGTTTGTTTACTGTTTTGATTCATATCACCACATTATAGGGTTGTTAGATGTGGTTAGTTATTTTCTCTTTGCTGTTGTGTACTGGCTATATATAGCCTTAGTTTCCCATTGATGAAGTAATCTCCTTTCAGCAGTTTATTAAATCATTAGTATTTGAGTTCTAACACCCCGCTCATGGGGCTCGCCCAATGGGCGTCAAAATCTCCTCAAGTTGTGATTTGGCTATGGAAAGAGATAAAAAAAAAATGCATATTTACTCATCATATCACATGTTGAAGATCTTAATGAATCATATCTTCGAACTTTCTCAAAAGAGATCAATAAACAACGCTTTCTAAATGTGCAATATCCATAAAAATCATTCTCTTCATCTTTGCTAAAAGGGAACAAATGTTATTTAATGTTCGAAATTTAAAAAAAAATTTAAATCAAAGGTGCTTACATGAGAACTGCTTAGTGTCTCGTAGAAGCTAAAAAAAAAAAGGATATTGTTGAAGCATGCGAAAATATATGCATTAAAATTTACAACTTTGGCACACTAAGTATCCCACAAGCGATTTTATTTTTATTTTATCAATTTTACATGAGATACATTCTTTTTAAATTGTTGTTTTAATTTGTTGCATAAATACAAATGCTAGATACTCGAAATAATGGGGAACGAAAATTAGAATAGATTATTTATGACAAGAATCCACCATTCCCCAACTCCATATTTTTTCAAGGAAAATGATTTTCGGCTAAGCTCAATTAGCTAAAAATCTGTTAAATTGGGTCAAAATTGGTCAACATGACAATAATGCCCTTAAAGTACTTTTTTTAAAAAAAATCAAACAAAAAAAAAGCCCTCCAAAAGTCAAAAAACAACCCCAAAAGTAAAAAAAAAAAAAAAAATGAAAAAAAGAGCCAAATAGTCTTTTGCTAGTTTTGTAGCTGTCAGGGGTAATTAAGTTGTAATACATATACGGTGTGGAACATTAAATGCTCTGCACCGTGCAGAATAAATGTTGGCCATCGGATTACAAATTTAACGGATGAGATTATTTGGGTGAGATAATTAAAAAATTAACTCCCACAATCCCAAATGATCTCAGTCGTCAGATTCTTGATTCGACGGTCACAATTTGTTTCGCACGGTGAAAAACATAGTGAGTTGCAAAATCTGAATAAAGAAACACATTCAAGAGTAGTGATTGTGGCCATTGATGAAGAACTCGTCAACGGTCCAGATTATTCTCTAGCATTAATCTGGATCGCTGACGTGGCAAAACAAATTTGTCACTTAACAACCCTAAGTCCACATATTATACAAATTTATATACCCTAAGTCCCTATAAAAATGTTATTTGCAACCATAAGTACATAAATTATATTACTTTCCCTAATGTTATAAAATTTTAAAAATTAAACTCGCATAGTATATTTCCATTTCACAAATTGACCCATAAATTTCTAATTAAATCTTTTAAATTCACAAATTAACCCAAAAATCATGAAATTAACTTTTTAGAAATTATAATTAGACCCCTAACTAATAAGATATGCATTGTAATAATAACAAATTCATTAAATTAATTTTACTTAAACAATTCATAGTACTAATAAGTGATCGCCTTATATAAAACTATAACGAACATTACATGTTTACTTTAACAATTCATAGTATTAATAAGTGATCGCCTTATATAAAACTATAACGAAAGTTACATGTTTACTTTAACAATTCATAGTACTAATTTTATATAACGAATCTTACATGTTTACTTTAACAATTCATAGTACTAATAAGTGATCGCCTTATATAAAACTATAACAAAAGTTACATGTTTACTTTAACAATTCATAGTACTAATTTTATATAACGAATCTTACATGTTTACTTTAACAATTCATAATACTAATTTTATACAACGAATCTTACATGTTTACTTTAAATTCGTTTTCATTTAAATTAGTTTTGATCTAGGAATAAAAAATTGGAAAACAAATTATCTCCTCCTTTAACCAATTACCCTTCTTCTTCAACCTAGATCCACCCCGTCGCCGCCACTGTCTGTCACCGCGCATCACCTTTGACGGGGCAACGATTTTTTTTTATTTTAATATTCTTATGATAATTTGCAAATTTGTAACATTCATAAATACTTTGACGGTCCTCAATGTGTGCTTTCATGTGCCAAAGAACACAAACCACTCCAAAACATGGTATCACTTGTTGCCTTGCAATGGATTGGGTTAAACTACAATTTCAAAACTTTGTTTTAATTAATTGTTTAATATACTGACCATTTTCTAGACTACAATATTGGATGAGCACTACTCTAAAATTTGATTATGTATCTTGGGTTCATCATACTAACATTTCATGGGAATGCTTGTAAAAACTTAAACCCAAATATACTAAGATCAGGGTGGGTTTCCCTTTGAATTTTTAAGTTTAACCAATTTTAATGTTAGATATAAGCTAAATAGGATAACCATTTTGATTGAAATCAAAAAAAAATAAAAAAAAAATAAAAAAATAAAAAAAACGCAGCTTCATCTTTGAAGAAATCACCATCTTCTCCGATCATCTTCTCCTGCGCCACCTCCAAATAGGTATCAATTTCAATCCAAATTTCATTAAAAAAAAAAAAAAAAAAAAAGCATACTAAATAATAATTTGAAATTATTGAAATCCACCACCACACCAAACAAGAATGGTCTCCTATGAATTCAAACAGAAAGCAACAAATTTGTGGTGGTGATTGTTGGTGGTGGAGGGGATTGTTGGTGGTGGTGGTGGGATGGGTGTAGGGTGTAAAGTGTGGGTGTTAGGTAGGCTAGAGGGATAGGGGTATATTAGATATTTAGACATTAAAATATATATATATATATATATATATATTCATATATAAGCATAAAGGGTATACAAGACATTTTGTCTTTCCAATTTGGGTTTTTAGCCAATCAATTGGCTAAGTCTTAGCTGCCTAGCACTACTCTTTTTCCAATAGGATCTAAGATATAACTAGGGGCTGCTAAGTGAGTGTTCTAGGAGCTCGACCGCAAAGGGTCTCAAAAAATTGGGGGGCCAATTTTATGTTATATATATAGTGGCAGATTTACAGTGGGGCCTGATGGGGCAAGTGCCCCACCAATTTTTTCCACAAAAAAGTTTTAGTTTTGTTTTTGTAACACGTCGTCCAGTGAACATTTTTTATTGTACCCATTTTGAATCACTTTATGACTTAAAATTATATTATTTAGTTCGTGAATTATAAGAATGACACCACTTATATCTTAACAATTTTGGTTAAAATGTTAACAAACTTAAGTGTAAGAGACTATAATATTTATTTAATAAAAAAAAATTAACTACTACGCCCTCCATTCCTTATTAATTGTCGTTTAGGAGATATCTAGGTATCCAAATTAATTGTCGTTTAAGGTTGTTTTATTTGTTGTCAACAATTTATTCCAATTATACCCTCAACATTTTCCTTTCTTTATGACAAAGAAGTGAGAGAGAGGGAGGGTGGGGGATAATATTGGAAGTTTGGGTGAAAATGACAACTTCCTTAATTTTCTCAAATTGTTTAAAGAGTCTTATATATAGGAATGGAGGGAGTAGAAAAGAGTGAACAAAAATGCATTACAAAGGAAAGATCAAGATATTGTCAATGCTATAAAATTAGTGAAGTACTGTAAATTGCAGCTCTAGATGTTGAGAGATGATGGATGAGATTCTTTTATTGAGATTATTTCGTCGTTTTGTGGATCTCACAGTATCAATGTTCCCGGCATGGAAGAAATGTTTAGGCCTATAGGTCGTTCAAGGTTTGAGAAAGTGACAAATTTACATCACTATCGTGTTGAAATGTTTTATGTTATCATTGATATGCAAATTCAAGAATTGAATAATCGTTGTTCGGAGGTGAATAGTGACCTACTAATTTGCGTTGTGTGCTTGTATCCAAATAGATCATTTGCTAATTTTGACAAGAACTAATTGATTCGACTATGTGGATACTATCCATTGGATGCAGGGCATATCTTAGCACTTGATGATCAACTTGATACATATATTATTGGCATGCGTATGAGTGAAGAGTTTCAAGGATTGCAGGGTCTTAGTGAGCTTTCACAGAGGTTATTTGCAGAAAACAAGCATCAAGTTTACCCATTAGTTTACAAGCTTTTGACATTGGCTTTAATTCTACCAGTGGCTACTTCTTCAGTCAAAAGAGTATTTTCTGCAATGACTTTTGTCAAGAGTCGTATACGCAATCGAATTGGAGATCAGTGGTTGAATGATAGTTTAATTGCATTTGTTGAGAAAGAAATGTTTGATACTATCGAGAATGATGTAATTGTAAAATATTATCAAAGTATGAAAACGCGTAAGAAAACAAAAATAGTTGAAGAGGTATAAATAGTGATTTACTCTTTTAGTAATTAAGAACACGGAAAAAATTGAAAACAAATAAAAAAGAAAACTAGAGGCACCAAAATAAGGCAAAAAATCCTCTGTCCCCGTCAGTGTATGTCCCCGTGTCCCCAACCAATCACAATTCACCATTTGTATATATAATTGAAATAAATATTTATATAGTAAATTCTGATGGGTTAGGGACACGAGAACATACACGGATGGGTGACAGAGGATTTTCACCCCCAAAATAATAACTCCTAAAAGTAAAAAGAAAAGGAAAGAGGACTCGGCCCCTTGCTGAATCTTACTAGAAAACTACTCTCCACAAGAAATATTGTAAGAGCAATTACAGTTTAAAAAGTGAAATCATAGAGAATAGGAGATTTACCTCAAAGTCTTCGTAAAAATGGAACTGAAAGATTTTCTTGTTCCCAAATAAGTCAAAGATATGAAAACGTATCTGCTAATAGATGAAAGAAATACATGAGCACATATATTTGCTAACATTGTACACACTTTAATAAAAATCAAATTTTAAAGAAAACACAACCAAAAAAGGAATAAAGTTGATGTAAAATCTAGAAAAAAGAATTGAACGTCTAACCCAATGATCAAGTTGCACAAATCTAGCCAATGATGCATTGGTCTAGTAGCAAGGATGAGACCTCATAACGTAGATGTTATGTGTTCGAATTCCCTCCCCGCTTATTGAATCTCTCTATTTCTTGTAATAGATAGACCATCTTCTTCAATAAATAAATAAAAATTAAAAAAAAAGTTGCACAAATCTAATGAAAATTTAATTGTCTTCTCCACAAGAGATTTTGCAAGTTATAGGTTGGCCATGAAGGAGGAGGATTTGTGATACCGAGGAAGTTTTGCTTACGTGTTTTGCATGTCTTGTATTTAATTTTTGTTTGATTATTTGTTATTGCATGATTTTATGTGTTATATGTTGGGTTTATTTATGTTAAGGGGCGTATTTGATGAGTTAGGAGGTTGAAGGACTTAAGTGTGGATGTGAAGAAGTTGAGGGGGTGTTATGTGAAGTATTTGAGAGGTTATCATAGTGTGGGTTAGTGCAAATGATCAGTTTCAAGAGAGAAAAATAAACGGTAAGAGGAAAGAGAGAGAAAAAAAGTTGGCAGAATAGATAGCTGAGTGGTTTTTCTGACATTTAACATAGTAATCGGTGTCGTCATTGGGTGGTTCTTGCGACATTAGAAAGAGGGTTCAAAAGCTACGTTTGGACGGTGACAGATTAGCATTTGGAATTTCCTGTAGAAAGTTATTGACAATTGAAGTGGACTATTTTTTCTGGGTTCGACATAATTGGGTGCTATGAGGCTTTTCCTAAAATTGAGATAGTAAATGGAGTTGGATCAGAACTATTTCAGTTGCGTTGGAAAGATGATTGAAATGGCTACATTTTATATGGTGGGAGAGTTATTGGCTTCGGAAGTGGAATGTAATTTTTTGGAATTTGGTGTTTCAGATCTTTTGGAGTAATTCGTTTAAGCACCTCAAGTAAGGATCTTTCACCTTGATATTCAATCCTAAAACAGCATGAAATGTTATTTTACTGAAGTTATACAATTGTCTTGAATTGAGTTTTATTCCATATTTTATTGCATTTGAAAATGGATGAAGTGTTTATGTAATTGCATGTTGTAATTGGAAAACCTGAACATTATATGTGTATATATTTGTTGTTGTTGTTGTTGTTGTTGTGTTGTGTTGTAATTGTTATTTGAGAGTCTCCCCAGTCTAGAGCTCTCGTCTATGAAAGAATTTGTAGCAAGATATGTCCAATTACTTTTCCATTAGAACTCGGGAGTTCGCGATGAATGTTTTATATGATAAATGAGGCCCGGACCCTAGCGGGAAAAACAAGTTAGAGCTACTAACAATTAGTTGTGGAGTTCTCCTAAGTGGGTTATGTCACAGTGAACGAATTCTTTATATTTGGCCTATGTCCGGGGGGGAGCTTAGTCGGACCATTTATTTGATAAGTAAGGCTTGTCCTTCGCAAGAATAACAAATGGGGACCCTTAGCAGTGATTATGGAGTTTAGGTTGGACGATTAAGCTCAATTGTGTGGATTGTATGTGTGTTAGCATGAACCATACTCGTAATATCTAATTTTTATATATTTGTCTGTTTTGTTATGTTATGAGTAAGTCATGATGTTTATAGCATATTTCGAAAGTATAAAGTGTTGGATATGATGAGTATGGTTCTATGCATTGTTGTGCTTAATTGAGTCTTATTTGGTATGTGGAAGTTGGTCAAATGTGTCATTTTGGGTTGGGAAGATGGTGATTTTAGAAAATGAGTTTTTCTTTGTTAAATGCACTGTCTTTGCCATGGTCTTAACTTCAGGCGACCCCTTCGATCAACCGGGCTTACTTTTACATCAACCGGACTGGTTCGGACGACCTCTATTATTGTGGTTTCTTTAGGGAAACTTTTATTGTGGTTATCCAACACTTAAATACTCTTTTTAAACTTATTTTAGTGTTCTACATGGATATTTTTTTAACTCAATTTCTTCAGCCCTTATTATTTATATTTACATGGTAAATTATAAATTGATTAAGACATATATACAAATACCAATTGATGACGGACCATTTTTTGCCAGCCTGGAAAAACTAGGGATAATTCTGATATGGACCAGGGCCAGGGGTAGGGCCCTGGTCCACTTGGCTGTGAGCTGTCCACGTCGCCCTCCCTTCCTCAGTCACAGTTAAAATACAAAAAAGATAGTCCTGATATGGATACAGTTAAAAGTTAAAAAATTATACAAACTTGTCACATCACTATAAAATGAGGAAAGAGATTTTTTTTTAACTTTTAACTGTATTCATATCAGGACTATTTTTTTGTATTTTAACTGTGACTTTTTTTTTTTTTTGCAAAGGGAGGGCGACGTGGACAGGTCACAGCCAAGTGGACCAGGGCCATATCAGAATTTTCCAAAAAGTAGCCGTTTTCATTCCAAAAATGTTTCGCTAAAACATATATCAAGGGTTCCCGCGAGAGAAACTCGGATCAAACAATGTTCTATTGCTGTTCTTCTTCTTTCTCACTCTAAAAAAATATTACCGTTCCTTTCATTCTCTCTCTCTATATATATCTATATCCATATATAGATACACTACTCTATATCTATCTATTTATACATTTATTGATATAATATATAGGGGGAAGCAGTTGTTGTTCTTAGTTAGAAAAATGGAGGCGGCATTGGGATTGATGAGAAGAATGCCGCCGAAGCACACTGAGACGGCGCTCTCCGCTCTTCTAAGCCTCTTGCCTCACAACTCCTCTGATCTTCTTTCTCAAGTCGATCAGCCTTTGCAGGTCATTTTTATCGCATTTTTTTGTTTCTAATGTATATTTTTTTAACATTTTTCTTCTTTAATGTAATGTTTTTCTTCATTTTTCATTTTTTTTGTTAAGAAAGTTTGGAAAAATTATTTGTATGTACATTTCTGCCTAATTCTAATGTATTTAAATTCCGATTTTCAGTAATTGTCCGTTTCCGAGGTTGCTTTAATTAGATTTAGGTCAATTAGCTTGAAATGATTAATTCAGATTTTCCCCTTTTGCTAGGGTTTTGGATTCGTTTGATTATTCTTTGTAACGTTTCTGGAAGTTATGCTTGACTTGTTCAGTATTAGCATTCTCTCTCATTGTTGCATTGCCTGATTTAGAATTATACTTTTCTGCTTTCTGAAGAAAAAAATAGTTTTTTTGGAATAAAAATTATTTTCCCCTCTATATGACATTTTGAGAGTTTCATTAGATTTGATTGATTTTTTTGTTGTTGTTGAGAAGTGGAGTACATCTTGTAGAGATGATATTGATTTTTATCTTCAAATAGATTTACCTTATATGAAGTATTATATTGGTTTGAATTGGATGATGAAAACAAGTTATAGTTTTCTGCAAAAACTACTTCCTCCATCCCAAATTATCTGTTACACATTTCCTTTTTAATCTGTCCCAAATTGATTGTACGCTTTCTAAATAAAGTGCTCATTAATGACGAATTTTCCAATCTTACCCCTTGTATTGAATTGAATGTTAGAGAAAGAAGAAGAAGAAGAAGAAGAGAGAGAGAGAAAGAGAGAGAGAGAGAGAGAGAGAGAGAGAGAGAGAATTAAATTGGAAGTAAAATTAAATAGGGTAATGTTTGACATTTTACCATATTCTACTATATAATTTGACGAAATATTAATTCCCGTGCAAAATACAAAGTGGACAGATAATTTGGGACGGGGAGTAACATTTTAGCTCCCTTGAAAGTATTTGGTGCACAACTGGTGCTTAACTTTCTATTATGGTTGAGAAAATGCTGATCAATTAAATTGTTACGACAGATTTTGTGTGATGTCGACAGCGGAAAAGGGTTCATTTTGTGTGAATACAACAGAGATGCCGACTCTTACAGGTAAAATGCAGCTTGGAATTTATGTGTACAGTGTACGGTGTACCCCATAAAACCCGTTGCAAAATTGTCTCGGCGAATCATTGTTTGGCCTATTTGTTGTTATATCCGAACCACCTGTTTTAAGAGATCTGGATACTTTAGGTAGGTAGTATGACAGTTTTGTGACATAATTATCTGTCCACTTTGACTTGATTTCCTGTGATTAACATGCTCTGTTTTCCTAATGTCTTTGAGAACTATGGAGACTTGCGAAACCTATCTGCTCTGTAGTTTGTGATAAGCTATCCTTTTCACAGAATGAGGCTTTACAGTAGAACACAATCATTTCTTGATCAATGCCTGCTATCGCTTCTCTGAGTGAGTTCTTTTTGTTGCATCACTGATACCTGTGCTACCTACTAGAGAGCGGAAAGGACCTGAAAATCATGGAGAGGACCTTCATAGCACCGTGCCACTTTCACTCTTTTTCTCTCCATGGATTCTGTCTTTTCCATTTGAACATATGGTTTAATATGTTTTTATATTTACTTCCAGGTCACCGTGGTCAAACAAATACCATCCACCCCTGGAAGATGGATCTCATCCATCTACCGAATTGAGAAAACTAGAGATTGAAGCAAATGAAGTCTTTGCCATTTATTGTGACCAGTAAGGTCCTTTACTTGCTTCATTTATCCATTTGATGATGCTTTAAAATATAAGTACTGTTCCTGTATGCGTAGATACCTTTGCTCCCTTGGACTTATATTTTTAAGAAAAATCCAGAGGAAATTCTATTTTTACTCCGGCTCTTGGAGATTTTCTTGTTAGGCTGAAAGACTTATGCGAAAAGGTTAGATTAGCAATTCTCAATCGTGTCATATACTGGTTTGAGAAAGCTTATATCATCTTTCATTGATCAAACTGCTGATAGGTATTATGAAGGAGGAATTTCATCAGTTTACATGTTTGAAGATGAAAATGAAGGATTTGTGGCTTGTTTCTTAATTAAAAAAGGTTTGTCTATCTCCTAGACCATAAAGAAAAGTGTGTTTTCCTTTCTCAGTACTAACTTTTCATACTTTTTTGTCAAGATGGCCCAAGCACTGGAAACGGTAGAAGAGGTAATCTGGAGGAGGGAGCTTGGGATGCCATTCATGTTATTGAGGTAGATTTCATTTCGTATTAATTCTTCAAAAATGCAGAAAGAACAAGACTTTGTCTTCTCCATTGTTCTTTGAGAACTACCTCTATGATGGCTCCTTGCTATGGCTCTCGCTAATCTCAATGTATATGTGAATCAGGTTGGTCCTGAGGAGGAAGGAAAAACACGTTACTGTTTGACAAGCACAGTTATGTTGTCATTGACCACAAATGACGAGTCATCAGGCACCTTTAGCTTGTCAGGATCAATTAGAAGACAGGTATTTATTTGGATAGTTGTACTTTAAATGGTGGCGTTTCTTTTCTAAATCTTTAGGTTGTGTTCCGTTTCATGAGATTATGTTTGGGTAAGAACCAGGGCTCATTTGGTGCATGTCTAATGGATTAGGAGTTTTCTCTCCTTTGGTTTACTTAATACCACAGGTGATTTTTATTTTTTGGTCATAGATTCCACTTTCTTCTTATCTTGAGAAGTTGTCTTTGTTGTACACATAACTAGTTCTTTGTTGGTCGAGACCTCTTTTTCTCCTCTGCTTTCTTACTATCTGTCCATTTCCTGGCCCCATCTCTTGTCTGTAGCTGGAAGGTGGCCATAATCTTCGGAATTTTCTTCTTTTCTGTTCTATCATCTTAAAAAATATTGTTGCAGGCTTAAAAAAGCTGGCAAATCTGTGACAAACTTATGTTCTACAACCACAGTGGTTTCTTTATTGTTTGTTTGTATTGCTGAGGTATATGTTGACTAAAATTAAAGTGTGTCCTATTTGATGCATCTGATAACAACAGTTCAGTACTTCCGTTGAATTATTCTTTTAGAAATTAATTTCACTTCTTTCCTGAAAGATTGTGGTTTTCCCTCGTAAGTTAGTATTTAATTATATAAATGTAGATACGAAAATAATTTTGTAGCACTATTCATTCATCAAAAATTCAATGTTTCTTGCATAGGATGTTGACAACGGTTACCAATTTCAGGGTAATTATTATTACGATTGAACTTTGGATTGGTTTTAATTGATACGTTCTCCACAACATTCAGTTTCTATTTTAGCACAGACATGAGACATGAAAACCAAATGAAGCAATTTGTAGGCTGGGTTTGGTTGACATGTGCAAGTATGCATTCCATAACTGCTGTGCTTCAATAAATTTTTATTGGGAAGTTGATTTAGAGTTTCTTTTCTTTAGCATACAGAATTACAAGCATTTATGTACTATTGCATTCATTTAGTATACACGTTATCCAAAGGAAAGTTGTGATAACTACTTTTGAGATATTTTCTCCTGATATGCATATCAGTGGGATAAGTATCTAGTCTCATATGACAGTTGCATATTTTCTTGATTTAACTAAATCCTTACTTCTTGCATTTCTTGCCCTATTTAAAAGCTCCTAGTACGGAAGTTCTTTTGCTAACACTCCTGTTAGAATTTAGTGCATATAATGCTTTTTCAGTCATAGTCCACAACGTTGCATCCCTTGATCTGCTCCTTTTCTTTCTGGGTTTTGTGTTGAGGGTCCCTGGTCACTTTTGCGGGGGTTTTTTAATTCTTGTCTCATTTTTATATTGTTTACTGATTGTTTTTTACGTGAAATCCTCATATGAGTTGTCTATTTATGATAGATGAGCATGGATCTCTCGGTTTCAGACGGTCATTTATGCAACATGGGAAAAATGATAGAAGAAATGGAGGGGAAGCTGAGAAACACTCTAGACCAGGTATGCATTTATATTCCTGTGTGCATCTGACTTCTTTTTTTCTTTCTTTTTCCCCAATCGTGGTAGAAAATCTTCTTTTAAAAAAAATTAAGAAAAAAAGAAGATTCCAGAAATTGTGAAAAAAAATACTGCAGTGCAACAGTGTTGCTAGTTAACCAAACTTGTTTGTGCTAATACTCCATTCTTCCGGAATTAAATGTTCATTTTCTTATTCGTTTTGTCTTGAGAAGTAAATACTCAATTATGAACGGAGGGAGTATATTTCCCAGGGATTTGAAGTTTTCTAAGGAATTTACGCAAAACTGCAGGTTTATTTTGGGAAGACGAAAGAGATGGTTTGTACTTTAAGGCCTCCTACTGATCTTCTGCAAATGAGATTTCCTGACAGCTGAGTCTATTATATTGACACTCGTTGCTTTTTTTTTCTTTTTTCTTTTTTCCTTTAATATGTATCCATATTTTGAGTTTGCTTTGTAGTCCATCTGTATTAAAATTTCTTTACTTATATCTTACAATGGCTGAGCAAGAGAAGTGTGTTTTTTTAAGCACCATAAATATTTTAGCGTTAAATCCTGCACTAAAAGAACATTTTTAGTTCATTACTCCCTCCATTCCTAAATATAAGACTCTTTAGACAATTTGAGAAAATTAAGGAAGTTGTCCATTCCACCTAAACTTCCAATACTACCCCATCCTCCCTCTCTTTCTCTCTCACTTTTATATTATAAAGAAAGGAAAATGTTGAGGGTATAATTGAAATGAATTGTTGACACCTAACAAAAGAACCTTAAACGACAATTAATTTGGACTCCTAGATTTCTCCTAAATGACAATTAATAAGGAATGGAGGGAGTATTTGCTTAGCAAAACAGTGTATCTAGTTACTCTGTAAACTTTCTTGATGCATCAACATTCAACAAATCTTAGGTAGCTCCTGTCCCAACAAATGACCAAAATTCTTTCTGGTGTATTTTTGTGATATTCCACTCTTACTCCAACCATGTTTGAAATTACGTTATAGTTTGGTAATTTCAATAACATATAGGCTATAACTCAAGGTTGTCAAAATCGCGAGTTGGATCGTAAAATTGTACGATTCTAAGGGTATAAATTGAGTTAAATCGTACTAAAAATCGCTGGAGGATTGAATCGTAGAGGATCGTCAATTTAGATCGTAAAATCGTAGAATCGCACGATCTGGTGTGATTCAATCTTTTTTTTTTTTTAAAGGAGGATTAATAGTGGTTCCCCACTTTCACTCCAGCATGCCTCGAACTCCCGACCTACCGGTTGGAAGTGAAGCATCTAACCACATGAGCTGCGCTTTGTTGTCGATTCAAACTTGTCTCTTTTCAACTGGTCGGTAACGGGTTATCTCAAATAAAAAAACATCCACTTGTATTCAAACCAACATCTCAACTCTCTCAAGTCTCAGACTCCCAGCTTCATCGCTCATCATCAATGTGAGTGGAGGTGGAGTTTACATGGAGGATAATAATAACGCCTTGAATGGTTTGCTAGATTAGAACATTAGAAAGTTAGACTTGTTGTTATGAAATTTATTGGAGTAAAAGACCTTATTAAATTTTTTTCCGTTGAAGTATTGTTATATTTTTTTTTTGCTCAATTGCATATAAAATGATGTTTTATTGACATAAATTTATTATGAAATATTATTTTAATAGTTTTGTCGGATCTTTCGATCCGTAATACGATCCTCGTATTTACGATTTTTTAGACTCCATTCGTTCCGAGTCAAATTTGCGATCTTGACAACCTTGTTGTAGCTAACCAATAAGCATGACCCTGAGGATGTCTGATTCAATGAGGGAGTAGGTCGTTCTCAAGATTTCTTTAAACGTCAATTTTTTTCAAAATGAAATTCATTTTCTCAAAAAAAAATCTTCAAACATATACATCTCCTCCCCAAATTTTTCTAAAGATGTCTACTTGAATATGCCTCTCATATTTCATCCCAAAATTCAAATTCTGAAAGATTATGCCTCTCAATTATATTTGTCGTAATGGCGCTGTCTCAATCATTTTAGAAGTCATGTGCTAAACTCTAAAGAATTTTCTACATGTGCCCCAGAGTATGCATTAATTGATATAAATTAGACTACATATGCTAATTTAAGTATACTAAAATCTAATATCGTATTAGAAATAGGAGAATATTAAGGGAATGAGAAACTTAAACTATTATATACAGTAACTAAATTCATATTACTCCCTCCATCCCCAAATAATGTTAACATTTGGGACTTCAAAATTTTCCCAAAATAATGTTAATATTTGGACTATCAATGAAAATTTAATGAACTTTTACCATTTTTACCCTCTTATTACTTTTATTTTAACTACAATTTTAATTACCAAGATGTAGTAATGAGGATATATTAGTCTTTTACCTTTGACTTTTATTGTTTTTAGAAAATTTCTTAATTCATGTGAAATACTCAAGTGTTAACCTTATTTAGTGATGGAGAGAGTAACATGTAT
This sequence comes from Vinca minor, assembly GCA_026122235.1. NCBI lineage: Eukaryota > Viridiplantae > Streptophyta > Magnoliopsida > Gentianales > Apocynaceae > Vinca > Vinca minor. The sequence goes on along the minus strand of JAOCZM010000011.1, from coordinate 10,125,964 downwards.
GTACCTGGGACATACTTTAGAAAAATACAACTTTAAAATAAGACTATATTTCCGAAAAAAATGAGACTTTAATGTAAAAATAATACAAAATAATTTTTGTATTAACTATTAAACTCAGAACCAAAATCTAAATAGATTACAAATATTTTTAATGGAAATATATAGCCAACAAATAATTTGGGACCATATTTTTTTGGAGATCCAGTACTATATGAGTATTGGTCAAACGCTTTGAATGGAAATTTTTTATGTTGGTAGGCTAATAAGTTTATAAGTTACATTCAAATCAATGAGTGCAGTACATGTATGAAAAAGAATTGATATGAGTTCAATTCTCTTTCCTACGTGTACTGTATTGATTGGCTTGGATGCAAATTTTAAATTTATTAGCCTATCAAGATAAAACTACTCAGAATGTGCTCTTAGCCGTCATTAGTCATAGCATTATTAATTTGGAGGGCGATAAAAAGAATTTCCAATTGCTTCACTTCTCCAGGCGCCACCTTCCGCCATCATCAACCACCGCAGAACGCTCCGGAAGCACCTCTCCCCTGGTTGTATGGCCGCCTACGTGGAGGAGCTACTCCGAGAATGCACCTCCTTTTCACACATAAAGCAACTTCAAGCCCACCTCATAACCAACGGTCTATTCAATTACCACCTCTCCCGTTCCAAGCTTCTTGACTTCTGCGCCGCCTCCTCCGCCGGCACCTTCTTCCCTTATGCCCGATACATATTCGACCACATTCCCTTTCCCGCCACCAATGATTGGAACGCCATTATCCGTGGCCTTGCTCAAAGCAACCGACCCATGGATGCTCTGAATTTCTATGTTTCCATGCATCGTGCCTCCTTCAAACCTGATGCTCTTACTTGTTCCTTTGTCCTCAAGGCCTGCTCTCGTGCTTTGGCCCGTTTCGAAACTTTTCAAATCCATTCTCACGTTATTAGATTTGGTGTTAAAGCTGACATTTTGTTGCAAACGACATTACTTGATGCGTATGCTAAATGTGGTGATTTGAATAATGCCTGTAAGTTGTTTGATGAAATGACTCTTAGAGATATAGCGAGTTGGAATTCTTTGATTTCGGGCTTGGCTCAAGGGAACCGACCCGAGGAAGCTTTAAAGCTTTTTACGCAAATGAAGGAGAATGGACCGCTTCCTAATGAGGTCACTTGCCTAGGTGCCCTTTCTGCGTGTTCGCAGCTAGGAGCGTTCAAGGAGGGGGCAAAGATTTATGATTATATTAGAGATAAAAAGTTTGATGGTAATAATGTGATTGTTTGCAATGCGGTGATTGATATGTTTGCGAAATGTGGATTAGTTGACGAGGCGTATGAAGTATTTAGTAATATGCAATGCAGAAAGAATCTTGTTACATGGAATACAATGATTATGGCATTGGGAATGCATGGAGAGGGAGTTAAGGCTCTACAACTTTTCGAGCTAATGAGGGAAGAAGGTTTGACTGCAGATAGTGTGAGCTATTTAGCAGCAATGTGTGCGTGTAACCATTCGGGGATGGTGGATGAAGGACTGATATTGTTTGAATCAATGGATGAATATGGAGTGGATAAAAATGTGAAACATTATGGTACTATAGTAGACTTGTTAGGAAGAGCAGGGCGGTTAGAGGACGCATACAAGATGATAGACTCGATGCCTACATTTCCGGACATTGTACTTTGGCAAACTTTACTAGGGGCTGCTAAGACTTATGGGAATGTAGAAATGGCAGAGAAAGCATCAAGGAAGCTTGTTGAGATGGGATCAGATAATTGTGGAGAATTCGTGTTGTTGTCAAATCTTTATGCTGCTCACGGAAGGTGGAGCGATGTGGGAAAGGTAAGGGAAGCGATGAGGAATAGGGCTGTGAAGAAGATACCAGGTTTCAGTTATACTGAAGTTAGTGGTCTGATGCACAAATTCATCAACGGCGATCAGGACCATCCAAAATCGAAAGAGATATATGAAAAACTTGAGGAAATTAACTTTAGGATGAGGGACTTTGGATATGTCCCAGAAACCAACTATGTGTTACATGACATAGGGATGGAGGAGAAGGAGAATGCATTGTCTTATCACAGTGAGAAGTTGGCTGTGGCTTTTGGATTGATTAATTCAAGTGATGAGAGTCCTATTTCTGTGAATAAAAATCTTCGAATATGTGGAGATTGCCATGTAACAATTAAGCTTATATCAAAGATCTATGAAAGGGAAATTATAGTTCGTGATAGAAGTAGGTTTCATAAATTCAAGGATGGAGTCTGTAGCTGTCGAGATTATTGGTGAATATTGTTACAAAGGTCATGTAATCAAATTCTGCTAGTGAAGAAGTGTTTATGAACTTTACCAAAGCAGTCAAACTCGAGTTTCTTCCACATAGGATCGGAAATGTGTTTAAGGATCGTAGAATCATTTAATTTAAAAAATATTAATTAATTCAGCACTCTCCTAATTCTTCTAGATGAAATATAATTTCTAGTATTAAACAAATATTCATCTAATGAAAGAACATAGGAAAATGATATTATGTTATATGTCTCATAATTATATCTACTATCAAAAAGTTTATCGAAAAAAAATAGGAAAAAATCTACTCAGGTCTCGACCCGTTGGAGCAATCTAAATTCAACAACATTGATGCTAACATTAATTGTTTGACGAAATAACTTGATTTATCAAATTAAAGGTTAGGTATTCGAATTACCTTTTCATTGTTCTAGGCAAAAGCATAGGAAGAGCTCGAAAACCAAAAAAAATAGAGACAAAAAAGAAAATTTGTATGATCGAGGAAGAGAAGAAATTGATCGGCAATGGAAGATTTGAGAAGATTGAATAAGCCACATAGTTGAACTTAGATTTTTTTTTTATTATCTAAAATGAATTTTTTTTAAAACATTCGACCCGACCCGAAAAAGAAAATAGCTAACTCATAGTTGACTCGTAAGATCGTATGATCCTACATTCTCAAGTTCCCAAATCCGATCACACGAGTTTACCCCAATCCTACTTGATTATCAATCCTATATATACTCTAACACGTAATGTCAACTATCCTACAAGTCAACTCATGAGTTTGACTTATCGAACTCTACAAGGAATAGATAAACTGCAGAGGAATTGTTTCCAACATAAAATACCTATACTAACAGGCCTCTTTTGCATTGTGATATGCTAGATGCATAATCAAAGCTCAAACAAATATTTTCCTATCAGATCAAATATCAAAACAAGGGATTCTCAAAATAGTCAATATGATAAGGAGGTCCCCATTCAGGTTCTAACATACCACAACTTGTCCTAAAAACAACAAAATCTAAATGGTTTCAAACTTTCGTTCCAGCTTCAGAGCTAACAGGTTCTGAACGTGGTTCGCTAGAAGCAGCCGCTTCTTCTTCCTTAATTCCATCATCATCCGTATCATCGCTGTCATCATCTCCTGCAAATTTCAAAAAAGACATCATCGGCAATCTTGTATTTCATGGAACAGATGTTAGGGAGTATAGATTCAGTACACATCAATCAAATTCAACAAAGAAACAACTTGCCTTCATCATCCTGGTCGGCACCATCATCACCATCGCCTCCCCCGAGCATACTTAGTTTCTGAATGATAAAGCAGAGAAGTTAACATGATAAAACGTATTCTACAAGCTCTTCAAGGGTAAAAAAAAACCCAACATAGATGAATTTGAGGTCAATAAAAACATCGATCAGCAACTTACAGAAAGATCAAAATCGCCAAAATCCATGTTAGGAGGAGCAGCTGCAAAAATTGAAATCCATGTTATAAACCAAAACTCAACCGATAAAATAGGGCATAGATAGATAATAATGTTAAAATACTTACGGTTCACGTCTTGTTCATCTTCATCAACCCATTTGTCCCAATCAGCTTTCAGGAACAAAGGAGGTTTTCCCTCCTGCTTCAAAAGTCTACTCCACCATTTACTCTCTGCCTTCTGCACAAGGTAGCAGATACTTCGGGAGGTGGTGCTAACTTTACTCTCCTGAGATTATTAGTTTCAAACAACGGTTAGTTTCCACTTTTACACTTAATTCTTGAAAAGGAATGAAACAGAGGTAGACGGTGCAACCTACATTTACATCAACCTTGTCGTAAAGGTCCAAGTCTACTTCATATGTTGCCTTATCTGCTCCAGCAGTTGCAGAAAAGAAAAAATTTCCCTCTGGCTCCAGCTTAACCTTCACATTCTGGGCATCAGGTAGCTCCACCGTGATAAACAGTACGTCAGACCTCTGAGCCCATTTCACAATAGGATGTCGGCTGGCCGAAACAGAATATATAGATTACGTAACTAATAGGGAATAAAATTAAAGAAATGATACAGACAGAACACAAAACAAGCCTACAGATAATCTAGAGTGGAATCGTACATGGGGAAGACAAACTATGCCATTTCTAGCCAAACATTTTCATTGCTGCATTCTCACCGACTCCATTTCTAGGCTAACATTTTCATTGCTTTAATTGGTTAAAGTACAGAGGGTAAATATAAGCATCAAAGGGCATTTTTCTTCTCATTTGAGTATCTCCGTCACCACTCGCTTCTCTCAATTTTTGTATTCTAAGCATGGAGATTAAATATCCAGATCTTACGATTTGAGGACAAAAGCATTAGGCTGCTAGTGGCTTAGATATTCAACTAGGTACATAAAAAATGCACATCGGCTATAATTTAAGCATCTGCCAAGATCAATAAACATGTAAATTTTACAACAACAAAAAAATGACTTCTCTTATGCCAGATGAATGGTCCCCATTAGTATAATCAATTCTGAGAACTAAGAGAACGGGGAATCGTTAATATACCAAAAATAAAATAAAATATTAGCCCTGCCTGCAATGAGAAGCATTTTCTGTATCCCCCAACTACTCTGACCGACTGCTCTTCTCTCAGTCATACTAAGGGGGTGTATTCAATCCGAATTTTAAAAGATTTTAACTGATTTTTAAAAGTCTATGGATTCTGCTGACTTTATGGATTGTTTTAACTCTATGCAGAGTCTGCGCAGAGTCTATTAGATTTTATTAGATTGATTTATCAGGATTTCTTTTGATTTATAAAGTCTATAGATTAATTGAATAGCACCAAAAAATAAAGAAAATACTGATTCAGTGGTGTATTATACAGATCCAAATGTGTTGATTTTCCAAAGTCAACATATGTTTATCAATCTATTTTTTTGGAATTAAATCATTTTGTTAAAAAGTTAAAAAGTTTGGCGATAGTCTTTGATTTTTTTTAGATCACGTAACTGCAGCTTTTTTGATTTATTTGTTCAAAGTTTGTATAATTTACTTACTGGTATTTTTTTCTTTGGTTTAATTAAGATATGTTTTGTGATAAGTTTTGTTTGAACTTTTTTTTCTCTTTGATTTTCTCTCTCAGAAAAATGAAATTAATGTTTGAAAAATAGAAATTTGTGGTTAAATAGAGAAGAACTTGTTTGCTTTCTTTAATTTCTATTTGAAGATGATCAAGAAGAAAATTGTTTGGATATTATGACTTCTTTTTTGGGAAATAAACATTTCATATTGAGTTTTCTAACGATGTTAAAAAAAATCTCATTTTTTTTTGTAGTTTGAAATATTTCTTTGTTTTTCTTATAATTTTATAGAAATGAGATTATTAAAAAAATTGTAATCTAAGATAAAATTTACAAAGACACTTTAATTTTAATATTAATGAGAGAAAATCAAAATCTTGAGAAAAAAGAAGAGATTTCACCATACACATTTAAACATATGAAATCCATCAAAATCCTACCTTTAATGAAATCTATGAGAATCTATAGAGTTTTGAATACCTCTAGATTTTAATGGACTTTTTAAAATCTAAATTGAATACATCTAGATTTCATTGGACTTTTTAAAATCCAAATTGAATACCTATGGACTTTAAAACTCCTTAAAAATCCTATAGATTCTACATTGAATACACCCCCTAAGATTATTAGTAGCCAATAGCCATTATCCAATTCATAGATTTCAATCACAATTTTTTAAAACAAGAGCCATTAGTTACAAATCCTCCAAATCATATGCCCCCCACCCTCTTCATTTTCGATTGTTACTCTACAAAAATGCACATCCCATTTCACCATAGATCTTCAAAAACCTAACTCCACTATCAATAGAAAGCAGCGCTGCAACGTATAATAACCAACCAAACAAAAGAAAAAGGAAAAAACCAAGTAAATCATAAAAAAAGAACGAAAAAAATGCCTATTGAGTCCAGTCCCAGTTGATAAACACTAACCAGGAGCCAGAAAATGAACCCAAACCTAGGGTTTTGGCCGACCAGGTTTCAAAGAACACTGGCTTAGCCACCAAGAACAAGATTTCCAAGAAACCCACAAAAGAACTCAACCCATGCGCTTAAAGGAACTACTAAGCAGAAGAAACTAAAAAAATCACATATACAGAAAAACAAACAAGAAGTATCATCACCCAAAACCCAATAAAAAAAAATAAAAAAAAGGAAGATTAAAGAAAACTACCTCATAGTTGGAGAGAGTGAAAGAGAAATTGAGGGGTCTTTGTCCGTTTATGTTTTCGGTCGGTCTGTCGATTTTCCTAGGGAGTTTGAAAGAGTTGGGGGCCTTGGGGGATTATAATATAAAGACAGGAGTGGGTATGTTGGTGTGTGCCGGCGACAATGTTGGAAGCTGGAAAAGTCTAGATGCTTCTTGCTCTTCCTAACAAACTATTGCTAATTATCCCAAAATGAAAGGAAAAAAATTGATCTCGGCCACAAAAGGGGGTTACTCACGTTCAGATGGCAGAATGTAAATCAAAATGACTCAGTGGTCCGACTAGGTTGGAAGACTTATTTTAGTTCACCACAAGAAGCCACACTCACATTGAAGGGTTGAAACTTTCACACTGCTACTGTCAAAATTTCAATCATGCGTATTTGTGGACAATTTATCATCCCAAAACTAACTGAGTTGTCCTTAAGGACACAAAAATTTACGATGTTTGTACTGGACTGCAATTATGAATTTCACATCTCTCTATCTCTAGAATTAATAGAGAACTAGTGTTAAAGCCCGCGCGATGCGCGTGATGTTTTCAACTGTTTTTCTATGTATTGATTTGGCTATATAGTTAAATAGGTGACTTTTTATAAAAGCCTTTTTATTCTTGTAGTTAAAAAATATTAATCAATTGAAGGGAAATACGTTTATTATATATGAATTCCAAGTACATAAATTATTTCGGAGTGCCAAGATTAATAAAATTGTAAACAATTCCTCTAACTTTTTGGAAGACGACGTAGTCATCTTTTTTTATATGCATTTCTTTGACAAATGTGGCCAAGCCATCATTCAGAATAGTAGTATCTTGTAATTTGGTGATGTAGACACTGCATAATGTCCCTTTGTGGTTTGGGAGGAAGATCATTTCTGGGATATTGTCTTCGGCTCCAATGATTAATCTGGTTGGTATTTCCTAAAGACAAATAATGGGAATTTGGGAAAAATAATTATATGTAATATATGAAAAAATTGTTCAAAATATAGATTAAAGAAAAAATATTACCATGGCGATCAGATCGTTTGCATTTGTTATGGACTTGATGAATCCTCTCCCAAAATCTGCCATTTTTTGTTTGTTGGATTTTAAATTTCCTAGAGGCTTTTTTTTTGTTGTAATTTTTCACCTTGCTTGGGTAGATGCTAAAGTATAAATAAGTTATTAGAGGTTTTTTTTATGTTAGGGGTTTATATAGAGTTAAGATTTAATGCATATGATTTATTTAATTTTTTTTTATTTATTAAATGGCTTGTTAGGTGAAGTGCACTACACGTGCGGTAAGAGGAGGAAACGTTTTTTTCTTTCCCATTTATGATGGTAACACGTGTAAATGTGTTCCCAAGATGAAAGGTTCATCTTCTCAGGAAACAGTTTTTTTTCATTGTTCAATGTCTCAAGAGGAAACTTCCAGAACGATGGAAAATTACTCCTTTGTGTGATTTTTTTTTGGGATTTTTTTTACCATATTTCCTCCATTTACATATTTATTTAAGTTAAAGTCCGTTTTTCATTTATTCGAATTGGGGGGTTTTCCCTGTGTATTGAAGATTAAAGGGATTTCATAAGACAATTTTAAAACTCTATTATTGAAGAGATGTATTGGCGATAATCAGATTGAAGGTATCAACATCAATGAAAACCAAAAAAATTCTCCTACCTTGTTTTTGACACATTTCCCGAGAAATAAAAAGCCCCCACTGTAATGGCTCCCGGCTCCCACGTTTTGGTTTTCTTATTTTCCGTTTTCTTTTAATTCTTTAAATGCCCATGATCCCACGTTGGTCATTATATTCTACTGGTGGCCTTTTCATTTTCTTTTGTTTTTTTTTCCTTCTAATCCCTATTCTTTATTCCTAATTCAATTAATCAATTATCTAATAAAATTAATTATCTATATGAATCACAATTAAATTTCCCAACTACGATACTTGTGCGAAACGCCTTTAATAAAATTTACACAAAAAATAACCGTAACATGTTATAAAAAAAATTAGACACATAGTCATATAATCATACGAAGTAAACTACACATATACAGTTACACGTGAAAAATTAAATTGCCCGTGAAAAATCACGTTAGCAAAAGTTACGGATTTTACATTCTTCCCCTCTTACAAAAGTTCCGTCCACGAAACTTGCACTTCCTACGAAATAATGATACCACTTATGTCAAACCCCGTTTCCAGAGTGTTTTAAACGGTGTTGTAAACGATGTTTCTGAAATTTATTTGGCATAATTGAACATTGATGTTTGTTGGATGATTTATTTGTAATATTTATGATTTGATTCATGAATGTCTATGGCAGTTTGTTTATTGGAAAAATCAAGAACCGATGAATTTGTAAGGTTTTTCCTTAGCCTTTATTTTTTGTATTTAAAGTCCGTTTTCCATTTATGCGAATTGGGGGGTTTTCCTTGTGTATTGAAGATTAAAGGGATTTCATAAGACAATTTTAAAACTCTATTATTAAAGAGATGTATTGGCGATAATCAGATTCAAGGTATCAACATCAATGAAAACCAAAAAAATTCTCCCACCTTGTTTTTGACACATTTCCCGAGAAATGAAAAGTCCCCACTGTAACACCTTGGCTCAGGTGCTGAACAAGAAAATTCAGTATATACGGGACATGCTTGTCAGCTATTGGATTTTGTACTTTTGTACTGTTTGATCCAACGGTTGTATAAAAAACAGGGGTATTTTAGAGATAAACTTTGAGCTCTCTTTTTCTCTTTTTTACTTGTAACTGGGTGTTCAATAATCAAGAACATGCGTTCAATAATAAAAAACGTGCGTTCTATAATAGAGAACATGTGTTTACTGACCGAGAACGCATGTTCAATAATCAAGAACATGCGTTCACTAATAAAAAATGTGCGTTCTCTAATAAAAAATGTGTTTATTGACAGAGAACGTGCGTTTATTGACAGAGAACGTGAGTTCTCTGAGAGAGAACGCGTCGCTCTCTAATAAAAAACATACAAGAACGTGTGTTCTCTAACGAGAACATGCGTTCTTTTTTCAAACTCGCAACTTTTCTCTCTCCTCTCGTAACCCACCTTTTTAACTTTTCACATGCAACTTTTCTCTCTCCCTCTAATAAAATTACATATGTACCCTTTTAGCTTTTCTCTCTCCTCTAATAAATCTCAACCATTGATCCTTTTAAAAAATGAAATCAACTAGCCCATATCATGTGTCCCCGCATCGTATCGAATTAAAGGCTGTTGAAGATGAGGCATGACTGCCACTGTAATGGCTCCCGGCTCCCACGTTTTGGTTTTCTTATTTTCCGTTTTCTTTTAATTCTTTAAATGCCCATGATCCCACGTTGGTCATTATATTCTACTGGTGGCCTTTTCATTTTCTTTTGTTTTTTTTTCCTTCTAATCCCTATTCTTTATTCCTAATTCAATTAATCAATTATCTAATAAAATTAATTATCTATATGAATCACAATTAAGTTTCCCAATTACGATACTTGTGCGAAACGCCTTTAATAAAACTTACACGAAAAATAACCGTAACATGTTATAAAAAAATTAGACACATAGTCATATAATCATACGAAGTAAACTACACATATACAGTTACACGTGAAAAATTAAATTGCCCGTGAAAAATCACGTTAGCAAAAGTTACGGGTTTTACATTCTTCCCCTCTTACAAAAGTTTCGTCCACGAAACTTGCACTTCCTACGAAATAATGATACCACTTATGTCAAACCCCGTTTCCAGAGTGTTTTAAACGGTGTTGTAAACGATGTTTCTGAAATTTATTTGGCATAATTGAACATTAATGTTTGTTGGATGATTTATTTGTAATATTTATGATTTTATTCATGAATGTCTATGGCAGTTTGTTTATCGGAAAAATCAAGAACCGATTAATTTGTAAGGTTTTTCCTTAGCCTTTATTTTTTGTATTTATTATTTGTTATGCATGTTTACATTTTATTTAGAGTGTGGCTAATAAATGTATATGCTTGATGATGAATGTTAAATGTTGTTAAATTAATTACAAATTCAATTTAAGAAGTCGGGTATACAGGCGTTTTTTATGATAGAATAGTTATTTTTTTTTGTGTAGAATTGTGACTGTTCATATGGAATGGTTAGAATTTATTTTTATTGGGTGTTACCTTTCTGAATTAAATTCAGAATAAAATTTTACCAATTCCCATCTCACTGTCATAAATTTTTGATATGTTTTAATCTTTTTGAATTGATTTATGTTCCCCTGAGATGGTCTATAGTATTTCATGTTGTCTTACTAATAAATCACTGGTTAATTATATTTTTTCCAAGAAGATTCTGCTGCAATTTATTCCTTGAGTCAGTTATGACATTTAGATGAGAATTGGTAATCTTGTTTAATGCTGACATAGCACTCAAATATTCTAAACAAGTGTAAGGGGGTAAACAATGTTTTATAGTGTATCTATTTGTTGTTGGTATTTGCATTTTGGGAGGAAATTAACTTGAATTGGTCACATAAGATGAATGAAAACTTAAAATGAAACTATCTATCAATAATGTAATGGAATTATGAGTTTAAACTTTGTATATTCAATGAATCTTGCTGAGACTGATTAATATTACACTTTCAATTTGTTTTGTTTTGGAATACAGTCAGATGTATTGCAGATTTGAAACATGTACTGTGCCCTTTATTGATTTTAAAATTTAATCAGATTGTGTTTGATGCATTGGAATTGGTAATTTTTTGAAATACAATTACATAGTGCATTATAAATTTAAATAAAGTATTAAACCACACAAACATGTTCAATGAATCTTTCTTAACCTGATTAATATTCCAATTTGCATTTGTTTTGTTTTGGAATACAGGCATAAATATTACATATTTGAAATCTGATTTCCGTTTTTTTTTAAATGTCAGTAGATATTGTTTATCCAGTGTAATAGGCATATTTGTTAACTACAATTACATAGTGCATTATAAATTCAAGTAAATGATAAAACCACATAGGGAACTAATTTAAGTTTTTGAGCTGAGATGGACTTTGTTTTTAGTCAACTTTAATTTAAATATATTGCATTTTTTTTATAGGGTAAATGTTTGGAGGGGAAAAATGGTCAAGAGACGACGGTGAATACATTCTGCAAAAATAAGGTATATTTGAACAATAATTGAATATTAATAAAGACCAACTTCTTTGAAACTCATCATGTTATTTGGGGTCAAGGGATTAAGTGATTGTCCACTACTTACAGGTTTGTTGGCCCCGTTTTCGAAGCCCAATAGTGACATTGGGCCAAAATATCCTCCAACTAAGAAATTCATACTGACATTTCCAAATTTATATTTATCTTGGAATAACATAAAAGGAAAAAAAAAAAAATATATATATATATATATATATATATTGGGATTTAAATTAAAATATTGAATTGATTTAATACAATGTGATTGCTTAACTCTTATGAAATGATAATTAAATGATAATGTCTTGTAAACTTAGAAACCTTGAATGAATACAATAGTAAGGAAATTATACATTTGGAAAGGTAAATCCTTTATTGACTGCATAAAATTATTATTGTAATCATACATGTTTGTAAGAGCAAATGTATGATTAGATAACAGGGAACAATTGGAATATTCAATTGGAACTATAAAAATTTGGAACAACTGCAAGGTCTAAAAAATTATAAATCTTTAATGAATATTATAGCAAGTAAAATATACCTTGGAATAGGAAGATGTTTGGTTGCCTGAAGAAAATAGTGCCTGCAAGAATGGTCAAGGCTAATTTATTTTGATTTTAGATAGTCTATATATTGTGTTTGAATAACACTCGAAGCTAATAATGCATCACATACCAGATTTGTTGGTGAGCCAATGAAGTTGCAGCGAGCACCTAGAGCTCCCTGTCCTCTGTGTTTCATTGGTTGAGCAGCAACCTGTGAGTAAACATAAATGTAAGATACCTTTCATTGGATTGATATTTCTAAGCAATAAGGTGATCGAGTCCTACTTAACTGGAACAATTTCATGAACAATTAACATGGTTTTGGTTAAAAAGTAAGAGAATGGAAGAGTTGGCATAGGGAAGTGAAAGGAGTTGCAAAAAGGGAGGCATGATTCTTTGTATATATAGATAATTTGTAAAGGGGAAAAATCTACTTATTTGATTAGATAACAGTGAACAATTGGAATATTCAATTGGAACTATAAAAATTTGTAACAACTGCAAGGTCTAAAAAAATATAAATCTTTAACGAATACAATAGCAAGTAAATTATACCTTGGAATAGGAAGATGTTTGGTTGCCTGAAGAAAATAGTTACTGCAAGAATGGTCAAGGCTAATTTCTTTTTATTTTAGATAGTCTATATATTGTGTTTGAATAACACTCGAAGCTAATAATACATCACATACCAGATTTGTTGGTGAGCCAATGAAGTCGCAGCGAGCGCCGAGGGCTCCCTGTCCTCTGCGTTTCATTGGTTGAGCAGCAACCTGTGAGGAAACATAAATTTAAGAAAATTTCTATATTTTGTTTTCAACAAAACAGTGATTTTGATTCTAATAACACAAAGGAATTCAATGTTAAAGGCTGTCAATGATAAGAGTATGATAGGTTAAATTTGTGTGGATATGTTGATCAAGGATGCTAAAATTGCAGCCTTAAGTGTCTGTTTTGTTTAGAGGACTCATAATTTGGCAACTCTGCTGAAGCTAAAATCAGAATCATATAACTGCTTCCGCTGGAGTCAAACAGTATAAAAGTGTTAAATTTCATGAAGTTTCAGGGGAAAAACCAGCAAAAGTGTTGTAAGCAGACCAAATTTACCTGATGCCTTTTGATCCCAAAGAAAATTCAAATAGCTGAATGTCAAAGGAAATAATTGTATATAGAGTTAATCTGTAAAGAGGGCAAGTTAAACATTAAATAATTCAAAAGAAAAACAGTTGAAGAATTGAAATGAGAAAATATACCTTGAAAAATTGCAAGATTTGCTTGCCTGAGTGGAAGAAATTTATGTAAAGTAAAAAGAATTAATCAAAACATAATAGAAAGTGAACATGTTAATCCCCTAATACCTTTAGAAGGTGGCTTTGAGGAATCCGGAGAGAGTTAACCAATGTAAGGGAGAACAGCAAAATCTAAAATATATAAAGTTAAGCCAAGTTAGGGTAGAAGGTCATTCTATAGATTCATGATCCAATGAAAAGCTTACATGTGGTAATGTAAGCACTGATTACTCTTTAAAATGCAATGCCCCATTAGCTAATAACATAAGTTGAAGCTTTCGATAGCTATGTAGCTCAATATTTAGTCATAATAGTTTAGCTATATAGCTAAGAAATATAGTTATTCTAAGAGATCAAGTAAATAAATTTAGTTAATGCAATTAATTTTAGAGAATTGGAATAGAGTATGTTATGTAGTATATATTTAATGGATCTTATTATGAAACTCTTAGACTTCATAAGTTTTTTAACTCATTAATTTTTATCACCTTTTAAGATCCTATGATGTTATAAATATCTTAAACTATTTAATATTATTCTAAACTCTTAGACTTCATACCATTTTTAACTCATTAATTTTTATCACCTTTTAAGATCCTATGATGTTATAAATATCTTTAACTATTTAATATTATTCTAAACTCTTAAGCTTCATCTTCTCTTATTCGTATTAACAGCTACTCTAGGAGTAATATTTTTATGCGGTGCTAACGATTCCATAACTATCTTTGTAGCTCCAGAATGTTTCAGTTTATGTTCCTACCTATTATCTGGATATACCAAGAAAGATGTACGGTCTAATGAGGCTATTATGAAATATTTAGAAAAGAATAAAATCTAGAATTTCAAATACATAAACTCCACTAACAATAGGTATCTCTTAATAATAACAACAACAACAACAACAACAACAACAACAACAATAGCATAACCCATTAAGTCCCCTAATAATTGGGGGTATGGGCGGGGATGGAAGGGAGACATACCTAACCTTTGCCAATAAATACACAAAGTGGTTGATCCCAACATCAATATATTATATTATATTATATATAGCTACAACAAAAAAAAACATTAGTGATGGAATTCAAGGCTATGTAAAAGATTAGCATAAATTAGGTGTTTAAAAAATGAAGCACTCACTCAAAAGTCAATAGAAACTTAAAGAGTCATTTGTTTTAATAAGAGATACCTAAGAGTTAAAGTTTCGCAACTAAATCTCATAATTTAAAAGTCATTATTTTTTTTTAATAAGAGGAAACCAAGAGTTAACAGTTTCACAACTAAATATTCTAACTTAAAAGTCATTAACTTTTTAATTATAGAAACCGAAAAGTTAACAGTATCACAATTAAATCTATATAAGCTCTATCTGACACATCGATGAGGCATGTGCAAATTGTTGGCACAATCAGAAGGTTAAGTTCAATTGACACAAAAAACGAATTATGTTGGTTTGCTCAATGAGAGGCTGAGAGCAACCAATCCAATTAAAATAAGGGTTATTGATACATATTCGTTGCAGTAATAGTTGCTAATTTTATTTTTTTGTTCAGGCACTTCTACGGTAGTAAAGAGAGAGAAAAAGGAGATGAGACAGGTTTGGAGCGTTTGTGTTTTCTTTTTTTCCTTAATGTAAGATTTTTTTATGTAAAATATTATCAATGAATGTTTAACAATCCGGAAAAAAGTACTCAATTAACTTAAAATATTGGATTTATTTCTATTATTGTTGCTCCATTATTTATGTACTGTTTTTCTTTTCTTTTCTTTTTGGTTAGAATTTTTTATTTGTATATTTATATCATTCAATAAAATTTATAATCTTACAAAAATAGAACTATTATGTATATATGAAAAATTTAGGAGAATCATAGAATGTATATTGATTCTCTCTAAGATATAACTTTAAATATTTTTTTTATATTAAAATAATTCGTGCAACGCACGAGTCTATAACCTAGCTTTATCTAAAATAAAATAACAACATCGAATTGTAAACTATATAAAATTGTCCAAATTCATCTAATGATCATTAATAGTATAAAAATTGATATTGAAAGGACTTTTAATAACAAACAAAGATATACAGAATATATAAGAAATATGAAGAAAATAAAATCTAGAAAAATACATAAAATATCCACGAGCTTATGTTAGCAAAAGATTCCTTCTCATCTTAATTGGTACATTAAAGAGCATCTAAGTTCAGTTCCAGTTCCAGTTCCAGTCAAAGAAATCCTCTGATTCTCTTTTTCCTTTCCTTTTTTTCACTTTCCAATTCCGTTAATATTTTCCCAAATCTCTGAATCATCAAAGAGATTCGCCCACTGGATTCTATTTTTAAAAAAATCGAAATCTAAGAAATAAAATTCACAGAAATCAAAAGCAAATTGAAGATCAGAAAATTCACAGAACTCAAAAAAAAATTGAGAATCTATTACAATTAAGAACTTAAAAAGTAAAAGCTTACAATAAAAATTTTGTTGCCATCGCTGCCGAATCGAAGCAGCTCCTTGGCAGAATCCATAGCAAGCTTTAAATTAGCTAAGGCCTTGAGCGATTCTTGAGGAAGTGGCTATTTGCTATCACGAATCTCTTCAAACAAAGGAGTCAACAACTTCAACCGCCGTGCCAAATTGGTATACTGCTTTTTCACCGCCGACTGGTAGTCCGATATCGCCGATATCTCATTAACTATATCTATAAGCTTCTTTGCAAAAGCTCCTTTTTATTTTTCCATTGCTCCTAAGATCTTGAGTTCACCAAATTCTAAAAGGAAAAAAAAATGAAGCAGGAATCTTCTGAATAGATCAAAGATATAAACAAAATAAATGGAATAGCACAATCATAGTAGTACTTGTTTAAAAAAAGCAGGAATTACTATATATATTTTTTTTGTCTAATACCTCTAAGAGTAAAACTTGAGAGATCCGACTGTAATGAACCTATCCAATAATGCAAAATCTCATCAGCCTATGAAGAAAGATGAGTAATCTTAAACTTTAATCTATGGGAAAACTGTCCATATTCATCTAATGATCATTAATAGGATAAAACTATTCAAATTCTGAATTTAATCCTCAAGAAATGAATGCATAATAATGTGTTATTACCAATACGCCCTCAATCACTCTATTAGCTATAGATATTAGCTCAGATTTCTTTTGGTTAAGAGCTTCTTAAACAATTAGATAAAAGAAAGCTAATGAGTTTAGCTAAAGGTGTTTTATAATGCTATAGAAGGTTTTCAGAAGCTATTCAACTTCTTGTTATTAAATAGTTATTATCATTGCATTAAGAATATACATTGAACCTATTCTTTGTAAATTAGGTTCAAAGCTTATGTTATCTACTAATAACCTTAGCTAATGCAGGTGCAACTTCATGAATGCAAAGCCACCACATGGCAACTTCTGATTCGCCGGTTACCATGGACAGGCCACATGTCAAAGCTATAGGCGTCTTCCCTGACTTATATATATATATATATATATATATATATATATATATATATATATATATATATATATATATATATATATATATATATAGATTTAAATTGCTCTTAAACAACATTACACACACCAAATTTAATTCCATACGTTAGGATTGAAATGAAGCCTCACTCTCTTACAACATACATAATATACTACGCATCACTCTCTTCGTTCGCACTCGATATTTGATCTCAGTAACTATTTTCCTCTCTCTAGTATTTAATGTGAATGATAAAATTGGAAAAAAAAGTATCATTAATAAATACTTTATATTTCATTTATTTAGCAAAAAAGAAAATAGAATCCCTTGTATTTAGAAAGTGAGGAAATAATTTAAAACATATCAAAAAGAAAATAATATGAGGCAGAGAGAGTATTTTTGTTTTCTTTATTTCTTGGAGCGCTATATTTCCACACACTTAATGAGACTAATCCAGTTTTAGCTAGTATTGCACCTACGCCTTTTTACTCTTTTAGTTACCTTTAATATAGATGATCTCAAGGATAATGTGTTGATTAATATATATTGAATATACTTATGAGAACAATAACTTTTATATGTCCTTTGATGTATCAAGAAGTTTGTTTATGAAGAGTTGTGTATCTTCTGATTATTTGAATAAGTGTGCCTTTATGCGTATATCGTTGCGGTTATAGTGCAGAACAAAAAAATATCAATATATACTGATATTTTTTTAATAGGTGTGCAGAACAACTTGAGGACTAAAGTGTCAATCTCTCTAATTTAATACTCTCTCCATTTTAAAATATAAGACTTTCATTATATGTTGCGAAAATTAAGGAAGCAAAATCAAAATATTTTTGTAAATAAAATATCAATATTATTCTCTGAAATATGACTTGTATATTATTAATTATATTTAATAGAGTAATATTAATATTTTTATTACAAAAATATTTTAATTTTTGCTTTCTCAATCTTTACAACATGCCATGAGAGTTTTATATTTAGAATGGAGGTATTAGTACTCTATTGCAAGTAATCCTACAAAAATGATTTTAATGTTGCACCATCATCAAAGCAAATAATTTTGCAATTGCATTTTGGGATTAAAAAAATTTATTTTTAGAATGAAAAAGTGAAATGTTTGTTAAAAAGGATGTGGGACTCAGAATGATTGTTTTGATTTTTGAAATAAAAGTGGTAAACAAATACACTTAACTTAATTGTAATTCAAGAAACAAATAAGAGAAAACCGCTATAGGTATACATCAATTTTTTTTTCTTTTCTATAAATAGCATTAACTTTTTAATAAACTTTAAATAGCCTAATAATTTTACAATTTCGCTCTGATTGTCAAATTAAGGATTCTGGCCATAAATCAGTCCAAATTGATCACGTGCAAGACACATGTGATCGATGTTGAGGGAAAAAATGTCCCAAAAAAAAAAAAAAAAAATATCCCTCCTATATGTGTACACCAACTTTTTTTTTACTTTCCTCTAAATAGCATTAACTTTTATAAAAAACCTAAATAGCCTAACAATTTTATGTTTTCGCTCTTATTGTTAAAAGCCCTAACTATCATTTTCTTCCCCGAATATCCTTTCCCTTCTTCAACCTTCTAAAATCCGACCTCCCAATTGGAAGACCCAAATCCGAGCTCTAATTCCAAAGTGTATCATTGAATAGAAGGATTCCCCAAACATTGAATAGTAGGTATGTCTTCTTCAAGCTCAAATTCACCAAGAACCATGAAATTTTGAAAGAATCAAACTATATTTTGCAAAAGCCCGTTACGCCTGTGAAGGCGGAGCCGTATGATGGAAGGGACGATGAGGACGAATCGGATGAAGATTATGTCCCAGGGAAACAATAGGATGATATCTATCAAGGATATTCACTCTCATGATATCTATCATGGATATTCAATATTATGAAAAGCGAGCGAAGAAATCTATTGGCGAATGCGAGACAATAGCCTATTTCTCGCCTGATTTTAGCAAAAAACTTGAGGGCGTACTCCATCAAGTTTTTGAAAGCCACATTTCAAATCTACAAGACAATGATGGGTTCGGGTATAATTTGCTCGAAGTTCAGACTGAGCAAAGAATAAACATGAGCTACTGTTCGGGTATAATTTTGGGGCTTCTGGAATTTTTCTTTAGTTTCAGGGAATAGTTTTGAAGCTCCTGTGAGTGATTTGGAGGTATGGGAGCTATTTAGAGTTTCTGGCCGATTTTTGGGGTGCATAAATTGGGTGGGAGCGACCCTTTGGAATATACGAAAAACATTAAATGATGTCCACTGATTATTTACTTACTGCCCATTCGGCGGTTGACATTGTTCTTGTGCGGTCGATCAAAAGAACCGCGAATCAGGGGATCATGGCGATCTCAGGGGGATGCGAATTGGGTGCGGGCGAAAGTTCTGGCTTGTGTCATCGTACGAAGGAAAATGCAAGGATTCGGTTCATCCTGTGGTTGATCGTTGTTCTGTTGCGCGGTGATATGTTAATTTGACAATCAGAGCGAAAACGTAAAATTGTTAGGCTATTTAAGCTTTTTATAAAAGTTAATGCTATTTAAAAAGTTGGTGTATATATATAAAGAGAGAAAAATTTGGACATTTTTGCCCTCAACATCGATTACATGTGCCTTGCACGTGACCAATTTGGCCTGATTTATGGCCGGAATCTTTAATTTGACAATTAGAGCGAAATCGTAAAATTATTAGGCTATTTAGAGTTTATTAAAAAATTAATGTTATTTAGAGAAAAGTTAAAAAAAGTCGGTGTATACATATAGCGGTTTTCTCAAACAAATAATTTGGTGACCTTGTAGTTTAGGGAATGGCCCAATTTGACCCCAGTAAGCCTTCTATATACATTGATATAGAGGTGCATGCATATCCATGTCAAAAGAATCAACTTTGGCAGGAAGGAAAAGGAAGAACAAAAACAATCTGGACAAATGCATTTGATACCAAAACAAGCTCATCAAACTTCTTTCTAGTTACATTCTTCCAATTTACAACTTGTCGGCAGGTTAGGGAATCGACACGAAAAACAGCACGGTAGAAAACTAGTTAAGCAATGAGAAAAAGGAATAAACAATGTGAAGATATGTGATCAGCAACTTGAGCTTTTACTGCAATGCAATGCCTCAAAATAATCTGGGCAGCCTCTGTAAGAACGGCCTAACCAATACCAAGAGAATCCTACCATGACCATTTGATTAAATACTAAGACGCTATCAGTCCTTAATCAACCTGGCCTCGAAACCTCCTTCTGCTCGCTTGATAAGCCTGTAAGGCTTGTAGGTTCCTAGAATTTTGTCCCAGATCGGGAAGAACGGCTGAGAGTAGTTGTACTTTAGGCCTTGGAGTTGATGATGAATATCATGATATGCTGTGTTGTTTTGGAAAAAAAGATGGAAAATATTACCGGGAAGCCAGAGTCCACAATGATCATCCACGGTTTTCACTACCGCAAAGCAGAAGAAAATCACGGCAGTCCTTGCAGTCATTCCTGAGATGAGGAAAGAGAGAGCACCGCCGAATGTGTCTAATAGAAGACCTTCCAACGGGTGATTGTAAAGGGCCCCGATCGCGTACGGGACAACCAGCCTGTGGTGTTGTGAATGGATGTGTCGATATAAGAACTGGTTCAGGTGCATGTAACGGTGTACAAAGTACTGCCATGTGTCCATTACCACCATTGCAATAACAATCTGCATAGTCTGGATCGCGATGGAGGGCTGGACTATGATTGCAGATGATTTTGTATCAGAGGTCAACTGCAATAAAAAGAGATTATTTGTTGATTATCCATCAAAGATTCTCGTATAATCAAACAACACAAAGATTCTTCTACCGGTCCACTATAAATATTCTTGCACGAGACTAGAAAACACAATAGAGCAATTAAGTTCTGATATGAGATTTTGTTTCCAAGATGAAAATTACGAATTTCATAGCGAAATGAACTGAAATAGATTAATAAAAAATGACTTGTGGATATCCGGGTG
Source organism: Vinca minor (assembly GCA_026122235.1). Classification (NCBI taxonomy): domain Eukaryota; kingdom Viridiplantae; phylum Streptophyta; class Magnoliopsida; order Gentianales; family Apocynaceae; genus Vinca; species Vinca minor. The sequence continues at coordinate 10,104,899 of JAOCZM010000011.1, read as the reverse complement.
GACGTACAACCTTTAACAATAATGTTCCAACAAATTACATTTAATTATTTGATTCTCATAATTACCAGAGTTTCTTATGCTTTACAAGATTTTCTCTATCCTTGTCGAGTAAGTTGAACATTTCAAAGAAAAGTATGGAGTATAGACGCATACATACTTCCAAGACCCTCCAAATCCAATACAATAATTCATTTCCCACATTTCTTATACTTGTTTTTTGGTTTCATTTCAACAAAATCACAAGAAAGTAGGACGCAACTATACGGTGATAATAAACAAAATGAAAGGAAAATTCCAATCATCAAAGTTAAATATTTAGTACTTTATAATTCTGTGCAATACAAGATACGAAGCAGAAAAAAAGAGTTTTAGGAAAAACCCATGAAATTTCAGTTATTAACCCACAGCCTGTAGTAGTTAGACCTTTTAAGAATTCCCATGTATAACTTTAAAAAAAACGGCACTAAGAGGAATAAAACTAGCCATAGTAATAATCTATATTGTTATGCCATAAAACATCCTTGGTATTCCGGAAAAACTCAAGTTTTGCACCATTTCGTTAGCAATATCAGCTTTTGACCTGATTTTGCACAAAAATATTTCTAAATTCCGAGCCAGTGGTCATCAGAAAAGACTGGGAATCATATTGGAGTGTAAAGATACACTTCCATTTTTATTCCGTTTATGAACAAGAGAAAGAAAAAGGGATGTATATCGGCCCAATTATTTCACACAAGGCATTGTCCAAACATATGCATTACGTTGACTAGGGAAAGAATTTTGCGAGAAATTTTTCCAAACACCTACATAATGATCTCTCACAGATATGAGCCCCATATCTAACGTGTGAAAACTTTCAAATGAAAATCAGGATATAAAAGAAGTGTTCTCTCACATATATGAGCCCCATATCTGAGGTGTCAAAACAGATAAATGTGATCTTGAGATGCAATCTCAGATTAGTTTTCTTCTAAGTGCGTGCCATGTTTTCCAGTTTCAAAAGATTCCATCTGATATTGTTACGTGTGCATCTATAACTAAGCAGGGTAAAGAAGAAAACGAGATGTTTTATCAAAACCAAAACAATTATGGCAAACAAATATGTTTATATGCAGAAAAGGCAATTAAAGATTATGATGTGTGTCTGATTGTGAGTTGTGAGGCTGATGTGATAACTGAGAAGCAATACAAGCACAATGATTACAGATTAATAAAAATACACTGATTATCTTGTAATCATAATTGTCAAGTTCAATGCAACAGGATCCATCGTCTGTTCAAAATCGAAAATGTTCTCCCTAAAGCCAGCAGAAAGACTGCAGGGCTGGCAGCACGATTAGCTGTTTTAGTTTCTAACAAGTCACCCCCCCCAAAAAAAAGATGAGTGAAAATTCAACGACGGCATAAGAATAGTGCACATTCTGACAGCACAAAACACTGAGAGAAAATTCAGGTTAACTCTAAGTGGATAAATGAATATAGATTGTAGGATGTTTTAAGAATTTTTCATTTCTTACTATATTATATACTTTCCACTTACCAAGTTCTAAAATTAATTTGCAATATATATCTGAAGATGGTAATTGCATAACTGACCTTATCCCATATCAATTCCTGAAGATATTCCTATATGCAACATCTTAACCATCAGCATCTGTTACTGAGGTAGTAAAACGAGAACAACTAAACTAAAATGGCTTTTCTTTGAGCATTGACATACACTTTCAATTAACTCCAACTTCCTGGTAGTTTGAGTATATATTTATTGCTAAATAAGAAAGTAATGTATATTAAAATCCGAATCTCCATACCCTCCCCAAAATGAAGTTCAATTTCACACTTACAACTGTAACCATATGCTTTCTTTCGTATGACCATTTATACGTTAGTTTGTATTTTTTTTTCTAGCTTAAATAAATTTACCCTAAAACATTTACGAATATATTCAGAATAGATGTTAACCATTCTAGTAATTTTCATTAAACTATAGAATACAATAAAACCTTTCGAACATTGTTCAATATTTTCTGATGCATCCTGACCTTGAGGCTTAACTAACTACAGCTCGGAGAAAATTCAGCTGGACATATAGAAAAAACAAATTTCAGACAGTATGCAAATGAGATCTTTTTCTAGCTATTTTGTTTCACAAGTCTGACTTTTCACGAAGGTGACTGCAGACATAAATGCAAAGCTATCTATGGCCATCAAGAAAAGTAGTGCAAATCAAGCATATTCAATTTAACATGAACATAACTCGTCCATGAAGAGACTTATCTTTAAGACTGTTATATCCAATTCAAAAATAATCTTGAAGGTGACCGATTTCTTATAGAATGCAGCACAACCTTAACATACATTTTAATGAAGGAAAGATTATTAAAATAGAAAATGGATTTATGCGTATTTTCTACAAGAAGAAATAGCCAACAAAGGTGACAACTCTCAGTGAGATTATTAAAATATAAGATATCAGACCAGAACTCAAAAGATAACAAATTATGTACCTTTTTGGAAGGAAAAAACATCAGTTAAGTTAAATGATGGGAAAATGTTAACCAAATTTTAAGCATATTTGAGGTTTGATTTCTTTTTTCATTTTTTGCCTCACAGGAAGCACATTGAATTGAAGAGAAAAATACTTGTTAAAAATAATAAAAAAATATCCAACTAAATATAGTAGGTAGAATCCATCTCAAGGTTTTTTTACTTTCTTTCAGGTAGCAGAATATGCTCAAAACATTTGTATATGAGTACAACATTCGAACATGCGAGTAAAAAGAAGAGTAGGATGCCTTCAGCATACAGAGTGATCCATAGTGCAATTTTCCTGATGCAGCACGTTAGGTGACTAATTAGTTTCGAAAACTTTGTGACACCTAATCCCCCAGCCCCTGGCGAACAAAGGAAAAGGAAAAAAAACAAAAAAACACACCACAGGCTACAAACTTTGGCACCTTGACCTTTCAAGGACGTTGACTCTGCCATTTGGGTCACTTGCACGAACACAGTTGATCAGTTAATTTATTTGATACTCTCAATTCATCAATTTAATTAGTGAAAAACCAGCCAAACTAGTTTTCGAAAATGGTGATTCTATGTTGAGAAATTTGCAAATAACGGGTGTTACCCACATGCTAAGTATGGATGAATTTGTATATCTGGGCAAGTTGATGCATCAAAGCTAGGAAGCTAAAGACGAGAAATCTAACCACGACATTGCACTAGATAGCGTAATAGAATACTTTCTTGACAAAGAAACTTTCCGATTAGAAGATTACAAAGAAATTTTTCATAACAAAGCCCAAAGTACCATAGATTTTGTAATTCACCTTCCAAACATATTTCTTTATTGCAAAGCATATAGTGAATTTTCCAACAACATAGCTATTTTAACCCAAGTACAACAACGTACGTTAATTGTAAACTTACATACATCATATCTGACAACGAATATTACGAATGAAACATCACTTAAATTCCTTTAAATATCCTATAATGTTAAAATGACACAAGCAAGTTCTCCAAAAATGAAGTCCACACAGGAAACAATCTTGGGTCATTGAAACCTCCTAAAAGTACTATTTCTGCTCAAAGAAGCTCACCTTTAAGCTTGTGCTATAATGCACTAGACGAATACAAACACGCATAAGAATGTCTATTGTTTTGTCAGACTTACGGATGTTAAAAATGCAACATTTCTCGAACTTCAGTAAGGATATATTCCCCATTGTTTTACTCTCTTTCCAAAGAAGGTTGAGTGTTTACACTTAGCCAAAACCCCATCCATTAAACATTAGCTTGAAACAATTAGGAATATCCTATAATGAAACATAACTTCAATTCCCCACTATGTCAGGTCGTCAAAGCCTCCTCATAAATCATAATACTCTTTCTGCTCACAGAAGCTCACCGTTTATTCCCGTGTGGCACGCATATGTGCTATAAGACATTAAACGAATACAATCATCCAAAGAAATATCTATATTTTGTGTCCAATACTCTGATTTACAGGTGTTAAAAATGCAACATTTCTCAAACTCCATAAAAGATATTCATCATTGTTTAACTATCTTTCATAAATAGGTCAAGAGTTTACGCTTAACCAAAACCCATCCATTAAACATTAGCCTTCTTTGTTAGACAATCAATCCCATTCTTCTTACCCATGAAGGAAAGTGGCAAACTTTACATAAATTCTAACCTTCTAAACGCTAGGCCATATTCAAACCGTATACTATACCTATATAGCTTTTGTCTTACTACCGCAGGAATCGGTTCCAAGATTAGCTAATTATCCTTAATAGAACATAAAAAAAAATATTATAAAATTAAGGAATCAAAAGATAAGCTATTATCCAATAAGTTGGAATGGTAACAATAATTCAATTAACTGAGAAAAATAAATAAATACCAGAAAGAGCAAATGTGCAACAGTAGCCTGAACAAGCTGTTGAAGAAGAACGCCTCTAACAACAGTAGATAAAGACACCACATTCTTCTGATTTTCCTCTTTTCTAGTGTGCAGCCTATAGTTATCTAGAGGCGGCAGCAGCTGATAAAATCCCGCATACAACCAATACACCAATATTGGAGCAAATGTCCCCATTGCTTCATCACTCACATATCCCTCCCAAAACACCATTTTTTCCCAAAAAAAATCCTTTTTTTGGGTAAAAAATTAGACTTTTTTCCTTGAGCCCTTTTTCTGGGTTCAATCAAAATGGGGAATACTTGAGCTCAAGATCTATATATTTACGAAAATGCATATGATTTTCGCATAAACCCTGAAAATTAGAACACATAATTAACAAAAAAAAATGGATAGGGAAATTAACATGAATAAATCAAACTATAATGCAAGAAAACTTACCAAAAATGATGATTGAACATGACAAATTATCAAAGTGTTTATTTAAACAGATCTAGGTCTGAAAGCTTATGAAAAGGGAATGTGAGTGACAGGTGTGAGATTCCAAGAAAAAAATTTGAAGTATTATTATTTTTAGGAGAATCGTTGATGAAGGTGAAGTGGTGGGACAATGGACAACTCAAATGATTTGTTTCTTTAGTGTAGTTCTTTTCAACCCTTATTCCCTTTTTTTGTTTTGCTTTTTATTTTTGAGCTAATAGTCATTTATGCCCCTCAAGTATGTTTCAAAAGTAATTGTTAACCCTCAGGAAGTTTAGGTGCTATAAATGTCTCCAACTATTTACGGTGTGCCATTAGTGTCTAAAAGTGACGGAATCCGGCGAGAGGGGCGGCGTTCCACATGTGTACCCCTCACAAGTACATTTTCAGGGGCAAAATAGTCTTGACAATCGGTGCTTACTGAGTTGTATCCAACACATTCAATTGCCCCAACCCATGACCCGAAAACATGTGATATTTCTTCAAAATCCGACCCATAAATCACAAATTCCTCTTCCAAAACGCAAAAAAATTCTGAGCCAAGCTATTTTCTCCTGACTTGACTATCATGAACAACCAACATGTGAATGGATTTCATGGCCTAATTCATTGGTGTTGAATGTCATAAAGACCATGGAGAGTTAGGTCTTCATCAGATACAGTAGTATAATCCAATCCAAGTTTTGAGCTTATTTGTCTTTCTTTTTTTGGTGAGGGAGAATTTTCTATCTTTTGGTGAGCATTAAACTGTCAATTTTTTAGTGGTTTTGTCTTTCTTTTTTTTTCCTTTTATTATTATTATTATTATTATTATTATTATTATTATTATTATTATTATTATTATTATTATTTCTCTTTTGTACTTGTACAGTTGCAGAAAAAAGAAAAGACTTGTGCAAAAAAAATTCGAGGTTGTGGTGGTTCCTTTGAAAAAGAGCACTTTTTTAGCAAGTTTTGATTTTTTTTTCCCACCAATTTAAGACGAATTGTTCTTCTGTGCTTGAACTTGGGGGAAATAAGATGAATTTAAGGTATATTTGTAGGGTTATGAATCACTTGTGTTGAGGAATAGGTATGTTTTTAAGCAATAGCACTTGAGCTTCCTTTTTATATTTTGTAATCGTTAGTTTCATAAATTCGAATGCTTTTAGAGTTTAATATATGTGCATTTATCAATTTTTGTGTCTGAATCACTTGCAGCTAGGGTCAGTTATCGAGCCGAACCGAGCTGGCTTTTGGGCCAAATCGGTTTCGGATCGTTAAGAAACCCGAATCGATCGTTAATCTGGTTCGTTAATCAACCGATTCGATTGTTCAATTCGTAATCGGTTCAAATAAAATCGCATAAAACCGGTTCGTTAATCGAACCGTATCAAATCGCGCAAAAACCGGTTCGCTAATCGGATCGAAAAATCGTAATTCGCATTAAATCGTAATCTGCTTCGTTAATCGGATCATACTATTACAAAACTAGAGTCGTTAGCTAACCGATTAACTCGCAAATCGCTCGTTAATCGGGCTTCGCTAACTCGCTAAAATCGGTTAACTCGTAAATCGCTCGTTAATCGGTTCGTTAAAATCGCTCGCTAACTCGCTAAAATCGGTAGAATATTATTAACCAGCTTTAACGAGCGATTAACGAGCGATTTAAAACGACTTTACGAGCCATTTTATCAATCGTAATCTGTTCGTTAACGAGCCGAGCGAAGTTAGCGAAAGTCGATTTTAACGAACCGATTAACGAGCGATTTGCGATTTAATCGGCTCGCTAACAGCCCTACTTGCAGCTTACTTGCATAATATGTTTGAATGTAGTTTTTGGGATTAAGGATAAAAAAACTATTAGAAAGAGATTATTGATTGGAAAATGATGAATATAAGGAATTAGTTGTATTGTTTTCGGATTTTGGGTAAAAATTTGGAAGAAATCAATTGGAGAAGAAGGTGAAATGCTAGAGGTTGAAGAAGACAATGAAAATGGTCCGTGTGACTATTTTCCCCTTGATATTTTGCATGTGCGGGATGCACATGTGCATCACCACCCCCTCTCGCCGGATTCCGCCACTTTTAGATACTAATGACATATCTTAAATAGTTAGAGATATTTATAGCATCTAATTTTTTTTAGAGTTAACAGTTGTTTTTGAAAAGGGCATAAATAGCTATTAACTCTTTATTTTTTTTATAAGAGTAAATCGTCCCAGTTGCCTTCAAAATTTAAACAAGTTCGATTTTTGCATCTCAACTTAAAAATATTAGTTTTTGTACTCTAATTATTTACAGCGTTTATATCTGCACTTTCATCTCGTATTTGCGTTAAAATGTGATGGAAGTCACTCACGTGACCAACTCGGAGGCATTTTGTTATATATATGTACCCTCTTTTATTTTCTTCTACATCTTTCTTATACACACGTCGTCATAAAAAATTTATTTTTCTTGATAATAAATTTTCAATTATTTTTTATTTAAAATAAGTTATTTTTATGACCGTTCAAAATAAAGTGATTTTTATGACTATGTTGACCCTTTAATATAAATTATATTTAAAAATTTAAAAATAGTTTTTTATGTATAGTTGATATATAATATCAATGTAATTTGAATATGATTTTGTAAATGGTATATTTACTTAGGTATTATCGGCAGTATATGCTAGGGTATTTATATCATATTATTTTTAATTTCATTTCATTATGACACTGAAATATAGTTTCACAAATACATAAAATTTTGGCTTTGTCTTCCGAACACTATGACATCGAAATTTTGGCTTTGTCTTCCGAGCACTGGAATAGCAAGAGGATTCTGAGTTCATTCCAGGTGAAAAAACAATTTTGTTTAGAAAAATATCAAATTTCATTTCATTCCACCGTAACAAACGTGATGTATGGGTTTTTAAAAATATATAATCAAAGCACAAACAATGCACTCCATCCACAAGAAAATTTATCCCTCCAAATACATATTCGATTTCCTAAAAAAAAAGTAAATCTACTGAATTGTCTTTTTTAGATAGGTTTTAGTGCTAAATATGATTTTGAGTTGTTAAATTTTCCTTTGACTTTTCTTACTTGTAAACTGTAGCAAAATTTAGACCGAGTCGGGTGATCTCTATTTTATACTTCCTCCATTCATAAATGTAAGAAATTATAAAAATTAAGAAGTAAAATTTAAGATATTTTATAATTAAAATATTAATATTACTCTTTTAAATATGATTTGTATATCACTAATTATATTTAAGAAAGTAATATTAATAATTTGATTACAAAAACATCTTAATTTTTGTTTCCTTAATTTTCGCAAAATATAATGAAAGTCTTATATTTATGAATGAAGGTAGTAAGTAATGTGCTAAGCTAGTTTTTAGTGAAGGAAAATGTCTTTGGTTAAAATTAATTGGTTTTAAAATGACAAAAACTCAAATCTTTATGAATTTCTAAAATTTTCGACGAATTAAATATAATAATGTCACAAATTATTTTATAATTTTGTGGACATGTATCCAATTAATTTTAACCAACCACTATCCGTTAGTGAAATATAGTTTTACTAGACTTTCTAGTTCAGTGCAATAATAAAAATATACTGAACCAATATTACACGATATCAACAAAATTTGTTGCCTCTGGTCAAATTCTTATAAATAATGAAATAGAGAAAGATGCTTAAACCTTAAGGTTCAATAACAAAAATTACTTTAAGGCTCTATCCTATTATGAAAATCTAAAAGTAAGAAATTTCATAAGTGCCTTTTTTTTATTATAAATAATAATAATAATAGTAGCCCAAGGAAAACATTAAAAAAGAAAAATAAGTGACCAACATACCAGTGAAATTCTGTCACTCAACAAATAATTTAGTGATCAAGTATTTAATTTTTAATTCTGAAAATAAGAGACAACTTTAAAAAGAAAAAGAAAAAAAAACCAAGTAAAATTGCATTGACTAACCAATTAAAAAAGGGTATGAAACTCACTTCTCTTCAGTCACACCAAACCTTTCCTCCTTTCCCACTTAGTCCAAGTTTCCTAGAAGCTTCTTGCAAAAGGAAATGGGTTGTTTCATCAAAATAAATAAAAGTAAATAGGTTAATTTCACTTTACTCCCTTAGATTAGGAAAGTATTGCACTTTAGTTCTAAATGTTAGAGAATTCACCCCTAAAATCCTGCTGTTAATATTAGTTCAAAATTTTGAATTAGATGACAAAATTACTCACGCCATGTCCCCCCCCACCTTCATCCCGGGATTATTTCTAACAAAGAAAAAGATAACAATTAAGAAGGAAAAAAAATTCTTAATTTTTTTGGAAAACTATCCAGACACCCTTAACATTTGTTCAAACTACGAAAAAGACATCCTCATTTGAGAAACTACATAATAAACATTCACATTACTGCTTCAATCCACAATGAGTCTTTTCCAATTTGTATACATGCTTGGGACAGTCTGGTTTTTCATATTCTTTCGATTGTTCCACATATACTTCTTGTAACACCGCGTTCAAGGAAACACTTTTCCATCCATCTTATAAAGTTTGATGTTCCCCTAAAATGCAACGTCGACATAAGTCTTATAAACTCAAGTCTTGGTACATGAGCAACCATTTCACCAAAATCCGTCACACGTACTTGAGTGTATCCTTTCACTACCATTTTGGATTTGTCTTTAGTAAAACTTTTCGCTCATTGAACTTGTTTCTAAACACCCATTTAATTAATGATGTTCACACCATCTGCTCTTAAAACTAGTTTCTTAACATTATTTCTTTAAAACGGTTGAAGTTATTTTTTGCATCGACATGATAAATTTTCAATTATCTACTCACCGGATGATTTTTTTACTTACCCGACTGATATTCGTTTTGTTTGTTGCACCCATAATTTGAGTGAGTATCACATTATCATCATGTTCACTCATTGTATTTGTAAGACCTTTTTGGCTCCTTGTTTATTGAGGCTCTGTTATCTCAACAAATTCATTCTCATAAAGTCTTGTGAGAAAATTTTCAATCTTGTATCATTATATTAATAGTTTCCGTCTCTTCAGAGGTTCTTTTGTTGTATACCTTCTGTTGGAAATCTTCCTTCATCAGCCCTTGCATCAAACTCACACAACTTCTCACAGCCATTGAGATGTAACATTATGTTCCGTCCCATTCTGAATGTTACATGCAGTTTTGTTAGGGAAGGCAACTCTTCGCTTGAATTGTATCTTCCACCTTTCCTCAAAGTCTTTAGCAGAGGAAGAAAGTTTTTTGGCAATTCGCAGACAATTATGTTCACCCTTTTATATGCAAACAATCCGGCTTAAACCTTTCTCAAAAGCGTTTCTTATTTTAGCTATTTGTGTTGATACATTCCACCTTTTATTGATGTCCTTCTTGATTTCCTCATGTTTGACCTTTCAGACTCCTGTTTATCTACTGTTTTGCGATCTGAGGAGACATTACCCGCATCTTTTGTTTCACTCGGACTTAGTACACTTATTTGATTTATTGTATGTCCTAAGTCAATTATGTGCCTTTTAGATGTATTCATCAATTTTTCTATTGGTACGTTGCTTGATCTAAATGGAAATGCCTAATCTGGATCTGTTTGTTTCCCGTCTGGGTTAGAGTATCACATAATCTTATCTCTCTTTACCCTTGTCGCTCCACCCACACATTTTTACATTTTGCTTGTGGATGTTGATGGTCGTCATGTGATCTCCTATGGATTGTTTTTGTTTTTTTGTTTTTTTTTTCTTTTTGGTGATGATCGTGTTCATCATAGTAAAATCGTCCTTTATAAACTTTTGGTTGTTTTTACTCCTTAACGAATTTTGTTAAGAATCAAGATGTTTCTTGTCGAACCTTGATTCCTGCCACCATTTCAAAATCCACGATGATATCCGCCTTGTTAACCTGTTAATGACAAATCGTCAAAATTGGCTTTTCCATTATTCCATCTCTTGATCCACCGTTTAGCTACTGCTGATTTCTCGGTTTGTTCGACCAATGTCTAATCAAAAATTACAATCTTCCTTTCAAGTGAGTCAACTTTCGTTACCCATTTCTTGATTCGTATTCTCTGGTTTACCATTTGGTTTAAAAACCTGGATCCATATCCTCTGCAATTGTTATAGCCTTTCTTCATCTTATCATGATCAGTCTCATCATCTTAGATAGAGGAGTGTGATTTATCATCTTTTTTCCCTATCATCCTCACTGAGTTTTATTGTGAATATTGATGCTTTAAATTTTAAGGCCAAACTCATTTCCTTAAGTCTCGTTTCCATGTTAGCCCAATCTTTGGTTTCTTCAATGTAGCAGACTTTCAATCAAATTTTTCTGGCAAAGAGCTCAGAATCTTATGCATCATCTTTTCATTAAAATATTCTTCATTCCGTGAAAAGATTGATTTTCAATGTCTCTCCGCTTGTTATGGAAGTTAGTTATCGTTTCATTCTCACCCATCCTAAATGTTTTCGGATTCAATGGTCCAACCGTGTTCAGAGCAGGAAGTCACTGGAGAATTGGAAGAAAAAGTCGGTTGAAGTATCTCCATCTGTTCAGCGACCAAGGATTGCAAGTTTCGAGGACGAAACTTCTATAAGGGGGGAAAAATGTAAAACCCGTGACTTTTGCTTACGCGATCTTTGGCGTACAATTAATTTTTCGCGATTAACGGTGTAGGCGTAATTTATTTCGTATGATTACGTGCTTACGTGCCTAATTAATTGTTACTGTATTTTACATGTTTTATACGTTTTAGTGGGGCATTTCGTACACATACCGTAGTCGAGTTATTTAATTGTAAATCACCATAATAAAATAGGAATTAAAAATGGAATAGGGAATTAAATAAAAATAAAAATTAAATGGAAGAGTTTGTTGGGGATTGGAATTAAATTTTAAAAATAAATAAATAAATAAATAAAAGGAAAAGCAGATCATGGCATCAGGAGCATCGTGGGATTGTGGTACTTGGTTCTCGCGAAACGTGAAGAAAAATAAAACAAATGAGAGGCGGCTCTCTTCCTCTCTCACAACCGTAGGGGAAAAGAGAAATAAAGAAATTGAAAGCCAATCTATAACGTCAATCACTAGCTAATCATGGCAGTGGACTGCCTTGAGAAATGTGCAGAAAAAAACAAGAGAAAATGGCTACTGTGAGCCGTGTACATCAGCAGTCAGAAAAAGAAATCGTGTTTTGATCAACTTCGACACAATAATTGATGGGGTTCGAGACATAAGTTTTCATCGGGGATATGCCGAATCGAAGGTAATCACGAAGGCTTCGATGGAACGCATAAGAAATTTTATTTGGAGTTCGGAGCGGAAAGATATCGAACCGGAAGAGGGGCTGAATTCCGAGTTTCGGTTTCTGCACACTTTCAGTAGAATCGTCGTACAGTAACATTCGATCTCCAAGCGGAGTATTTTTTTTTATTATTTAAAAACTATACTGATAGGGTTATAATCTGACCCGAGGGATCGATATTCTAACCGTTGGATTTTCCGTAATGCATGTCAGAAGTAGAGGGAAGAACCAGAATTTTACAACACTTATACGTTTATTGCTTGTTAACTGGATTCGAGGTAGGGACCCGCTTTCCTATGTTGATTTTTATTCCGTAATTCTGATTAATATTGATATACTGTTCTGACATGTTTTTACCGAATTTGGAGATATTCAATTGCATGAAATGTTAGAGAGTGATTCCTTGATGTTAATTGTTAATTGAATTGATGTATACTTGAATTGGCTAAATTGAGAATGCCTTGTAATCGATTTTCTATTACTTTCGCAAATTGCTATATTCATATAATCTGTCTCTGTACCGTTCTGTATCTGGTATGTAATTGCCTCTTGATTGATTGCATTTGAGTCTTACTTGGAGTCGTTGTTGTTGTCCTAAGTGGTTATGGTCGACTGAGTCGTCGCCCCTATTGAGCTGCGTCTAGGAACAGTAGTTAGCAGGATCTGTCCGCCTTCTTCCTGATATGTTCTGTGGTCCCAAGTGTCCTTTCTGATCTGTTCTGCTCTGGGTCCGCATCTGATGGGGCTAATCATCAGATACGGTAATGGTTTTGTGGAGTTCCTGGTTAGGGATGATGATACAATGTAATGGATGGATCCTTAAACTCCGGCTCTTTCGTTTGGGGGTAATCCGAACCCACGTGTTGATACTGAACCTTCCTAGTTTGGTTGATAACTAGGACCACTATCGTTATTGCTGAGTATGAATGACTAGACGAGTAAGCTCATGTGGTGGGATTGTGTGTCATAGCCTTAGCGATGTTCTAAGTATATAAGACGAGTATGTGATTGGGTGTACCGGATGGGCAACGCGTGATGCTTGTCGTACATTCGGTTATGGAATCGTTTAGGTGTGAAGAATGTTGTTAATTGCTTAATTGTTGCATTATATGTGATCGTCCTTGTTTGAGTCTTTAATTGTTGTTTGATGGAGTCATTTGGTCACATATGAGTTGGGAATGTTGGGTAATGTTTTGGTGCACTTTTGCACGAGTTTTAAATTCATTTTTCTAAAAATCGCAATGCATGCACTCCACCCGTCTCGCTCAATTCTCTCGCTCCGATCTGTTTTGTAATGTAGTGCACTGTCTTGCACTGAATTCTGAGTCTTGCTAGACTTGGGACGAGTCATTTTTGCATATACTTCCATATGGGTATTTTGGGAATCTGCATTATCTATATTTGTTTTTGCTGTCTCTGCTTATGTTCAGTCATTATTATCTTTATTACTGTTTTAGGTCCCTGTTGAGCACCGGAGCTCAGTCCGGTATTTGGTTTTGCTGTTTCAGATTTTGTAGATGTTGATTTATCTATGATGATGGAACTTGGGATGAGGATTACGAAGAGTGATTCTAATTGGATTAGTTCACACTTATTTTTCATTTATAGTTATTTATTTTGGAACTTGTAGGTTCCTTTCAGATGTAATAGCTTAGAAACATTTCATTTTTAGGACAATGCTTCCGCTAGTGCATATATTGCTATTTATGGATTTCATAATTGAACTCGCCTTTATTTAAGTAATCTCCGATCGTGGCTAGTGCTTCATTAACCAACTGCAGAGCTGCCATGTCATCTACCCCTACAGTTACGGTCGGGACAATTTAGCAAAAGGAAGAGAAAAAAGAGGGAAAACAAAACAAATAACAAAAAATACATATTTTGAAGACGGGTTTCTTTTTCTTTCTCTTAATTTTTTTGGTAAAACTATCCAGACACCCTTGACATTTGTTCAAACTACGAAAAAGACATCCTTAGTTGAGAAATTGCATAATAAACATTCACATTACTGTTTATATAACAAATTTGTCCTTCTAGTAAAATGGATAACGTCTAGATAACATATTGCAAAAAGAGTATTAACTATAATTCCTATAATGCCCCTTAAATTTTTATCGTTAGACTCGCAATTATTTTTCAATTTTTATCGAGATCACAACCTAATATACCGGAGGACGGGAAAAAGGAGTCAAGCGATTATAACCGTGATTATTGGAACAGGAGAAAGGAGAAGAGGGTTTCAACTATATTGAGAGTAAGAATTTAACTTCTTATACACTATTAATTTGAATCTTTGAGTTTCCTCTTATCTTCTCTTCATTTCTTCAAATAAAGAGTTTTACAAATTTTCTCAGATTACGACCTTCACCATTGCAATGAGATGCTTCCTTACCAATTTTTTTCTTTCTTTTTAATTTTTTTGATAATTCAGTGACATGCTTTAAGTCTATTATAATGAGGGGTTTTATAAGGATATTTTACTTATGGGGAAATCAGCTTATTTAGTCCCTCAAAATTTTTCACCATTGCCACAAGTAATCTTTTTTCCCTTCTTCTAAGGCACTACTTTGAGGGGTCAACTCAATGCCAGAACCGTTTTTATGGGACTAGCTCTACAATCATTTTACATGAATTGTGAGAAGTTAACAACATCTACAAATATGTCACGCTCAATTCATGTAAATGGGTTGTGGGGCCAATCGCATTAAGCATATTTAGTCCCTCAGAAATTTTCATTTCTCCCGTATAGTCCCCAATATTTAATTTTAGCCTGTAAAGTCCTTTATCTACTTACGGGATGCATATAGAGGTTCCACCACCTCTTATGCGGCAGACTTAGGGCAAATGGGTTCCTCCAAATTAGGGAAATAGAATTTGGGATTTCTTTTTTATAACCATTTTTTATACTGATTTTTTGTATTTTGTAAATTTTATAGATTGAAATTGACCATTATGCCCCCGCAAATTAAGCACGTGGATGACATGAATTTGAGGCTGCCCTGATTCCTCCGCAAAAGAGGTGGTGGAACCTCTATATGCAACCCGTAAATAGATAAGGGACTTTAAGTGCTAAAATTAAATATTGGGGACTATACGGGCTAAATAAAAATTTCCAAAGGACTTTTAAAATTAAATATTAGGGACTATACGGGCGAAAGAAAATTTCTAGGGGACGAAACATGTCAATTTCCCTTATTTATGCGAAGTTTTATTTAACAAATTAACTCAAGTCCATAATGATGGTTGTTTTGTAGTTTCTTCAAATAAGAAGATTTGTTTTGTAGTTTGGATCAATTTTGAGGACATTTGAGTAATTATCCCTAATTTTTAGCCAGTCCAGTTTTTTTTTCTTTCTCTCAGCTAAATGAATCAAGGTTCAAGGATATAAATGACTTTTTATAAAGTAAACGAACGGGAATTTTACGACTTTAAAACTGCTATGTTATCTTCTAGTATATAATTGA
This sequence comes from Vinca minor, assembly GCA_026122235.1. Classification (NCBI taxonomy): domain Eukaryota; kingdom Viridiplantae; phylum Streptophyta; class Magnoliopsida; order Gentianales; family Apocynaceae; genus Vinca; species Vinca minor. Next base: position 10,089,215 of record JAOCZM010000011.1, on the reverse strand, counting down.
AATCGACACATGTTGAGCGATGCGATTAATCCTAGTCTATGAATTATATTTAGTTCAATAATATTATTAGATGTGGAACAATTTAATGGGCACACTAGACAATCTACGGGTGTGCTTGGACAAGGTCTTGGTTTGAGTTTGGGTTTGAGTTTGGGCGGGAGAGGCCAAAAAACGGGTGGGAACAATTCAAATTCAAATTTTTTTTTCAAATAATCGTCCAATTTCAAATTTTGGCTTCACAAATTTGGAATTTGAACATCTCCAGTCAATTTAAGAGGTAAAATTTTTGAATTTAACGATTATTTGAAGAAAAAATTTTGAATTTGAATTGTTCCCGCCCAAACCCAAACCTAAACTCAAACCCAAATCCAAATCCAAACCAAGTCCTTGTCCAAGCACATAAATGAAACTATCATAAGTGGAACCGGTTTGTATAATTTGTGAAACTCGCTGTGACACTTTCTGCGATACTTTAACTATGAAAATTTTCATTCACATAACCTAAACTAAACTGGATAAACCTTATGTGTGAATTAATAAATGTCAGGTGTGAAAAAGACTATAATTATGAATGTCAAAGTGAGTATCACAAAGGGCCCGATGTGATATGGAACAGTGTTATTAGTCTAAATCCATGAATTATCATTAGTCCAATAACGTTTGTACATTTAGAGCAATTTCATTAGTATACTAAACAATATACAATATAACATCTATAAATCGATACTCAGTAAATTAACAACCTCTTTAAGATAGTATTTTTCTCTAGCCCCGACTCATACTACTGTGAAAAATTAGTAATTTTGATAAATTAATCAGATAATAATTTTTAGAAAGACTATTAAAGAAATTTTTAGCTCCCTCAATATTATAAATTAATAATTTTCTAAAATTACGAATATAACTAGGATCCATTTAGTAAAATATGACTATATTGATGTTTGTTTTTTTTCCTTAAAATTTAAATATAAGAAGATTTAATCTCTAATTTTTTCTGTTGCATTCAAAAATTTCAATATCATATTCTAAAATTGCAATTAGAAACTTGTGAAGAGTTGTTATTGATATGAATACTTTCTTTAGGTACCGAATCATCTTCGACTTCATCATCCTTTGCATGATTTTCAATTGAATTAGCCACATTTTTTTCCTAAGTTATGAATCTTTGAATCTTGGTAAATTTGCCCGAGTTCAACGGTTAATTGACAAATATTTTATTTCAAAAACCGAAATTATTAATCAAGTTTACAATCTCATGTTGTCCCTTTTTATGTTATTATAAATTCAAAATATGACTTTCTTTTTCGCGGTCCCTATCACTCAGAAGAAAGACGCGGGAAGAAGTATGCCCAACGCACATATGATCTTAAATAATTAATTCTGAAATATATATCCCAAGATAAAATAATAAAGACACTCATGAAAGCAACTTTTAAATTAATTAATTAATTAATATCCTTTGTCAAACATTATTAATTTTTAGGGGTTATACTGTACTAAAAGATTCGGGATCGAATTTTAGATGTTTCAAAATGGCCGTTTATATTGATTAACACTCATTAGACTCCAATGGGTAAACGTTTAACATTTAAGACTAAATATGCAATATTCTCCTAACTTAGGGGGTGATAAAATGCAATTAACCTAAAGAATAATTCTTCTATTTCTTCCAGTTCTCAAGTCTTCGCCCCCAAATCAAACCATCTTGGTGGGTAAAATCCTCTCTAGGGTTTCCCTTTTCAAACCTTCAATTTTCTCTCCTTTTCGTCAAAAATCCAATCCGATTCAATCTTAATTTGTTGATTCATATAGATTACGATACATAAAATACTTGTAGAGTATCAATTTTTCGAATATAGTTCAGTGATCATCAATGAAGGTTACGGAGAAAGATATGTCTTCGTGTTTAGATAACGATAAATTCTTCCCACCGGGATTTAGATTCCACCCTACTGATGAAGAGCTTGTTCTGTACTATTTAAAGAGGAAGATCTGTCGTCGGCGACACGAGCTCGACGTTATTGGCGATACTGACGTCTACCAGTGGGACCCTGAAGAGTTGCCTGGTACTATTCAATTTAAATTTGATTTTGTTTTTTATTTATCAAGGAAAAATGGTTTCTTTTTGTACGTAATTGGGCGTTGACCTGATTTTAACAGTTTGGGTTTGAATCTTTTTGGTTCTGTGTGTGTTTTCTTTTGATTGTTTGTTTTTGTTTTATGGTTTCTTGTTTGAGTAGTGTTTGCAGATGAATTTGTTTCGAATTGGTTTAGTTTTTTGTTATCTTTGTGAATGAATAGTTTCTTTTGCAACTTATTATTTGAGTTAGGCTTTAGGAGATACATTATATATATTCAGTTTCTGATCAATGAATGCTTGTTAGGTTTTGTAATTACCTTAGTAAAGTTACCCCCTTGGTCAGAGTTAGAGGTATGCTTTGTCGTCCTTTGCTATTTACCTTGTATGAATTTCGAAAACTAAGATGGACTAAATAATCAGTATTTAATGATACCAGACTAAATGGTTAGACGGATGCTGAAGTCTTGTGATTTAGTTTGTATGAATTGCAAAAACTAAGGAAGACCAAGTTAGCAGTATTTAATGAAACTTGACCAATTGGTATCACTTGCATATGATTTTGTTAATAAAGTTTTATGCCAAGATGTTGTTGGTAGTAATAAACTGGTCAGACACTTAAATATAGGTTTAAAGCTGCACAATGTGTGGAAATTTTGCGGGATACTTGAATATTTGTTGGCTTGTTAATCTTTGTATTTGTTTTATGTTTAAACTTAAGGATATAAATTCTGTATGATTGTGTATCATTGCTATTTACGCATTTGCATATATACGTTTCATTTATATTTTGAGCATATTATACTTACCAGCTTCTCCCACGTATGTATTGCAGAAATTTCTAAGCTGAAAACTGGAGACAGGCAGTGGTTCTTTTTTAGTCCCAGAGACAGGAAGTATCCAAATGGTGCAAGGTCGAATAGGGCGACCAGGCAGGGTTACTGGAAAGCAACTGGGAAAGATCGTATAATTACATGCAATTCTCGGGCTGTTGGTGTAAAGAAGACCTTGGTTTTCTATAAAGGCCGTGCACCTAGTGGAGAACGTACCGACTGGGTAATGCATGAGTACACCATGGATGAAGATGAGCTGAAAAGATGCCCAGCAAAGGATTATTATGCTCTCTACAAAGTCTTTAAAAAGAGTGGGCCTGGTCCAAAGAATGGTGAGCAATATGGTGCACCTTTTAGAGAGGAGGAATGGGCAGATGAAGAAGTTGAGGCTACTGCGATTGTCGACTGTAGCAATGCTGTAGTGCAGGTAGCAGAATGTGTGGCTGTTGATGATAATGGAGGTAATTGTCAGCAGCAGTTGCAATTAGAAGATGATCTTGAGGAGTTCATGAACAGGATCGTGGATGATGCAATGCTTGAACCGCCGCCGTTTGATGATTTTGCATTTGCTTTAGGGGAGGCTGTGGGCTTGGATGAGGCCCAAAGCAATATAGTGGATCTGTCTTCAAAGGAAAACAATTTACCTGAGCAAAGCATTTTGCTTCTGCCTCTCTGTCAACAATACAATGTGGAAGCTGATTATGACTTAACTCAGTCTGGTACTTCTCAGTTACAGTTCCAAGAGGCTTTTGAGGTCACATCTGTTCCGAAGAGTCAAATGCGAGAGCCTTATGCAGTTGAAGAGGATTTCCTTGAAGATTTTCTGGAGATGAATGATCTTATGGGTCCAGAACCTTCGGTTCAACACTCTTATAAAGCCAGTGGAGGCCCATAGTAACCAACTTTTGAATGATGAACTTGATGGTCTGTTCGAAATTGACTTGTACAAGGATGCAGACATATTTCTTTGTGAGGTAGGACCAAGGGGAGAGGGACAGATTTCTCAAACGTACATGAACAATATTGTCTGCAATGGGGAAGATCCCGTTTCCAATTTGGATTCCGACAATTTTGAGACAGGGACCATAAATTATCAGCAGACCAATTTTCCTAATGAGACGGGGGCCATAAATTATCAGCAGGCCAGTTTTCCTAATGAAAATGAGGTTAACCATCAGCGTTGGGAGAGGTGCAGTGTCTTTACTCCCAAAGAGGCACATCAGGGCACCATAACTCCTGAAGTTCCAGGTACTAAAACAACTGATGACTTTGTTGATGCCCTTTATGATTGGCTTTCAGAGTATCTGTAGTCTTATGTATTTGACATATTGTAAAAGACATACTCTTTTTTTTGTTAACTAATTTCATAGAGCTCTTGATCAGATGAATGGCGAAAACTCTACTGCCCAAGTAGAAATGGGGGAGTTTGAGCCAGCTTGAAGAGCTCGTCTGCTTTTGCAGCATATAAGATTGAATGCTAATTTTCGCAAGTTTTGGCAATGTTTAGGTGTTGTTTATGATGGTAATTCCGTAAATCATCACAATGGAGCCAATCAAAATGGTAGCGGGGAACTGGATGATGGTACAGACTCTTGGTTCTCCTCAGCTCTCTGGTCTTTTTTAGAGTCTATACCGACAGCTCCTGCTTCTGCTTCAGAAAGTGCTCTGTTTAATCGTGCTTTTGAAAGAATGTCTAGCTTTAGTAGGGTAAGAATAAATGCTAGGAACCCAAATGTTGCTGCAGGTAATACCTCTGCAACTTCTAGAAGTTCAGGCAAATTTAGAGCTGGATTTTTCTGTTTTTCATTATTAGGGGTAATGTGTGCAGTTTTGTGGATGTTGATAGGGACATCTGTTAGAGTTCTTGGAACATCCATACCTTAAATATAAATATGTATATCCTAGTTTTGATTGCATTGACGAAGTAGGCTTTCAGCAGATGCAGCTGGAGTTACTATGCCTTTCTCTGAGAGGCCTTGTTTTTAATCGGAGTATCTAGTTATCTGTTTACGACATGGATCAGATAACAATTATGATAAAACTTTTTATCATAATGTAAATATTTGCAAATTTAACTCTTTAAAGGCTTATAATCATTCTCCTGCGCGCTTTCTTCTTATCATACTGAATGTCATTTGCATGCATCTCGAAATTGAATTGGCACACGAGTTGGTGTGTCAAATCATGCAACAAAGCTTATGCATGATATATATATATATTTTTTTTGGCAAGTTGAGGTGTGTGGTATCATTATTATTGTTATTGCTGTATAATATTTGGTTCGGGGCGTAGTGTAGAAGATTTTGTACAGCTTAGAATTTAGTCATGTCCAATTTTCCTCTGGGATGAAGTCTCCTAAAAACATGTCGATATGTAATTTGCTTACCACGACATGAAAGAAGGTACCAACTGGCAACTGTTAAAGGACACAAACAACTGATCGGATTGTAACACTTTAGGACAATCTGATATGACTGTGCTAGTGACAAATTGGTTTTTGCTGGTGCTGTTTGGAGTTCCTGAAGATCTTCCAATGCTATCCAAAGGGTAGATTTCGAAATTGCATTAGAACATATACTGCACTGGCGAATTGCTAAATCCTTAGAGCTGCTTGTGATGTGGATGCAGTTGGTCTTACACTCTTACTGACTACTGCTATTTTGACAGTTGCGGAAGTTTGTAATCCGTTCAGGCATTAAGCCGGGGGGCTAGTGTATTTTCTTAAATTTGTACGTAGTACACAAATTATTGTACAAAAAGAACCGAGTACTATCTCCCCTCTTTGAGGGCTCACTTATGTACTGCATGTTTGGTGCATTTCATATATTTGTCAGCTCCGGCACTCATCTTTTGGTACATTCATTGCTATAAATCCCTTCTCTTGGATTGCAGGTTCCTCATCTGACGGCTTTGGAACATGAGTCCTGGGACCCATAATAACACCAGCATGCCTGAACAAGCTACAATGCAGCGCCAATGTTTTGCTTTTGGTTTGTAATTCACTATGTTCTTAAATATAAGGCAACGAAGTGAGCTCCACATTGCATTTGCCTGGGGAACTCCATAGTAAACCCCGTTTGTTTCGAAAGCTACAAAGTTAGTGCATTTATGTTGCAACTATAAGTTGAATTAAATTCAAACTTTATAAGTTTTCGGGTCTACTACTTATTTTTTGCAAGAGCTGTTAACAAGTGTTTAACGATTGAGATAAACATGTGTTTTTATATTTATTTTTAACAGTTGTTAAAAAAATTAATCTCAGGCGTCGAATGAATCGTTCAACGGTTTTTCAAAGTTTCGCATATGTTAAATTTCGTACGTTCCACACCTTAGCCGTGCTCTTTAGACAAGAGCTTTGGTTACGTATGCTTGACGGGCTATTTTTTTTTTTCTTTCTTTCTTTGCATTTGTACATAATTCTTTCACAATTTCCAACACTAAATTTGCAATTTGGGTTTATACATATCTGATATCTCTTATAGATAATTCACTTTTTTATTTTCCTGACATAAGATTTTCAAACAAAACATCAATCCAAATGCACGTGCACATGAAAATCTATACTCCCTCCATTCCTAAATATAAAGACTCTTTAGATAATTTGAGAAAATTAAGGAAGTTGTCATTTCCACCTAAACTTCCAATATTACCCCACCCTCCCTCTCTCTCACTTGTACGTCATAAAGAAAAGAAAGGAAAATATTAAGGGTATAATTGAAATAAATTGTTGACAACTAATAAAAGAACCTTAAACGACAATTAATTTGGATATTTAGATATCTCCTAAATGACAATTAATAGGGAATGGAGGGAGTATTAAGGAAGAAGGTTCACTGAGAAAGAACATCCCTGTGCACGAATTAGGGAATGATAATTATCATTTCAAAAGTTTTTCCATTAAGATTATCTGTTGTAAAGAAAATAAAAAATATTAATTAATGTTTTTGTCAGTGGCGGTACTAGGATTCTGCAAACTGTTCGAAAATGATTCTGTCATTTTTTCCTTTTTGTACTTTGGTTCCCATTTAAAAAATAAAAAATTATCCCCTTTGTTCCATTTTGGTTGTCTCAATTCAAAAAATACATGTATAAAAATATTATCAAATTATATGCATTTATGAATTCAACAATCAAATATCTTTACATTTTTAAGAGTGTGACATTGAGAATATACATATTTTCAAAATCTAAGTTAAAGCTTTAAAAACTAAATAAGAATAGACATAATGATAAGTAAAAGTATATTGAAATTTTAGATAAATAATTAAAATGGGATAAATAAGAGTACACTGATTAAAATAAAGAGTGAACGACTCTAGGGTAAAAAGCGTTGACCCCCTAAATTATTTCATTTTTTAGTTTTTGACCCTCAACTAAACTATTTCGGTCAAGTTTTACCCCCTAAACTATTTCGGACTTCCGTTATGATGTAACGGCAAATATGGATGGAAGGTCAAAAACCAAAAATCGAAATAGTTTAAGGGGTAAAACTTGACCCTTTTTAGTTGAGGGTCAAAAACCAAAAAAGGGAATAGTTTAGGGGGCGTGAGCGCTTTTTACACATGACTCTATTTATACTTTAACAAATTTTGCTTTTTTTAGATCTAAACTTTATTTTTGTACATGATTGAACTTAACCAATTTACGGGGACTGCCATTATAGATTTTTTGATATTTCCGGGCAAAAACAGGCACGTGACCAACATGTGACAAATCTTCCTAAGGATAAAAATATCCACTAACATATTAAAACATTTGACCCACTTTTAATACATTGTAACCGACCCACCCGACTGCCTACCCGAATACTAAAGGAAACCCCGCCCGCCCGCCCGCCCGCACCCCACATTCACTTCACTCATTCTTCCTCACAGAGAACTCTACTTCAGCCACCGCATTCTCATCCAGAACTAGGGCGGCGGCTCATTCTGCTCTATCATCAAAATTCAATGAAGTCGACCCGCACCCCACATTCACTTCACTGCTTCTTGTTGGAAACATTTCCAATTGAAAATGTGTGAAGTTGGAAAGGTAATGACCATATGTAAATACCTAATGGTGAAGGAACATGAATGTAAATACTAGGTATGACTTTTCATGCAAAGACACCGTGAAGGTTGGTCCCTGCAACAAGTAAGAACCTTCTTGATCATTTCTTTAGAAGTTTTACGTATGCATATCTATGGTCAATCTTACTTAAACTTGGCATATGATATATAAATAAATATTGCATTCTATGTCATGTTTAAGGAACAAGATATTTTACTGTTTAATAAATTGGTGTTCACACTCTATCTAATATATCTTTTGAATTGAAAAGAAGAAGAGTTAGAGAAAATTATCATGTTCAAGTTTAAGTATAATGTTAGTATTATACATGTTTAAGACATGGTTGAAGTGGAAAATATCATGGTGCTCTATTTCCTATTTTTAGGAGAATATATGAAACTTATGGTATGATTCTTAGTCACATTAAGTTTATATGTGATAAGAGTGAAAGATATTGTTACGTTCCACCATTTTTTAGGTCCGTTGGGGTAATTTTTAAAATAGCAGTTTCTTGCATACCAAATGCGATGGTATGGTAAAGTGTAAATTAGAGTTGACAAAAATGGTTTAAACCGTAGTGTCAAACTCAAGTCCTTGGCCAAGGTTGTAGAGAGAAACTGTAGTAGCATTCCAAGTGAATGGAATGGAACTACTCTCGTATGGGACATGATGAAGAAAGTCCAACCTAAGCTTTATAAAGTTGGAGTTTAAGGCTATAGTAAAGTTTCTAGAAAGAAACTGGATGTATTTAGTAGTGTTCCAAATAAAAGGAACACAATTGTCCCGATGTGAGACATGGAATAAAAGAAAGGTCCAACACAAAAGGATTATGGGTATGCAAGGTATTCAAAACCTTAACAAGAAAATTTGGGAAAGAGGAATTGAATGTGTCATTTAGGATATTCAGAATATTAAAGCATATCGGTTATGATTATAGAATTAAAGATTATATAATGAAAAATATTATTGAATAAGAGATATAATATTCAATATTCAATATTCGATTCAATTCAATTCCTAAGCCTAAATGTTGAAAATGTTGCTTTAGTTCAAAATATGGACATATAGCAAGTATGAATAAAGAAGTGATAAGTTAATAGTCTTAAAAGATTTAAGGACATATGTTCAAACTTCTTTATGTTTCTTATAAATACAAGAAAGTTTATAGCTATAGTTTCATAGCTATGGTTAAATTGATTTGACTAAAGTGCAAGTTAATATTGTATGATAGAGTCAAAACTTGACGGATCCGTTAACTAAATGATCTTACAAGAGCTCTTGTGTTTAATTGATGAATGGTATGGGGCTCAAGCCCATTTTCTAGTCATATATGGTGGGTACTCAACTCAACGCTAAGTACAACTCTTAGTCTTGAGTTCAATGAGTTCAAACTCATCAAATTATGATAGAAAGCTCCAAATAATAAAACCATCCAGGAGAGATAGGTGTTTGAAATCCCCACATATATAAAGTAAGGTTGAGATTGCGCTCTTAATAGATCTATAGACAATTTCGTCGGAGCACAAATTGCGGGGGTGTTCTTGTTAGGTCTGCCTATGTAAATGTGAAGCGGTGCCACTTCAAAGAGCTGAAGGGCTTGGCTCTGATACATTTACGAGAGATACAAGACACAAGGCCATTTATATGTCATTTAAAGAATGTTTGTACTAGGAACTCAATTGTGTGATTATTTGTACTGCTTATCAAATTGGATGATTGGTTCAAGGCTTTATCCACCATTTCACTTCAGATTTGTAGTTATGAATTTTCGCTAAGTGTTGGTTCAAATCGCGAGATACCAGCATCTATGCAATTGGTTTCGATTGATTGTGTTTGGAATAACTAAAAGTATCAATTGAAAATGACGGGGGATTGCTGGAAACATTTCCAATTGGAAATGTGTGAAGTTGGAAAGGTAATGACCATATGTAAGTACCTAATGGTGAAAGAACATGAATGTAAGGTAATGACCATATGTAAGTACCTAATGGTGAAGGAACATGAATGTAAATACTAGGTATGACTTTTTTTTATGCGAAACCGAGGTACAAAATACCAAGGTTCGGCTAAAGGCCCGATCTTTCTCTATCTCGAACAGTTTATGGGGGAATATAATCAACAATCCTCCCGTAAGGTTGATTATCAATGGGGGTTGAAACACCACAATAAGTATAAACCAAACTTATTGATATAGTAACTCAAAGGGATGAATGAATTCTACATAGAGAATCAAACACGAAGGAACTAAGGAATAACCTTAAAATATCATATCAAGTCTAACAATAACATGGCTGAAATCTCTCTTAAATAGAGTGGAATTTCGTAATATGAAGAGTTCCACTTTAGGTAAGACTCTTGAATCCTAAATTAATTAAACTACTTAAAACAAAACACTACCTAATATCAAGGACAACATGTCCTATTATTTAGCTAGCTTATTTCGGCAAACATGGCTAATTAAAATAAACAATAACGCTGAAAATATAATTAAAGTCTTTAATAGACTTTAACTTACAAGTTTCCTAAAATACCCCTTCAATCGTTTTCCTTCCAATTATGTATCTTTCCTTCAAATGATATTCGATGGTTTTGATCCTTGTGTCTAGCTTTCTTTGAAGGTTTCTTTACCTCTTGAACCTTTAGATTAGAGACTTTAAACACTTGGAACAAAGGCTTGACTTTGAAGCTCGTATTTGGAATGTATGAGTTAAGGATGAAGTCATTTATCCAAATAACCTCTCTAAGCTTCATGGCTGATACCATATCATCCTCTCATTCTTGAAAAACTTTCATATCCCTTCCCCCTATTAAAGGATTCGTCCTCGAATCTTCTAAATTGTGGGATGCAATTACAAGATTAATATCTTCTTCTAAATCTTCACTCTTTTCTTTCAACTCCTCTTTTGACAAACTTTGTAATTTTGGCTCGGCTTCATCCTTGTCTTCTTGACTTTCCAAATTTGTATCATCTTGTGTTATATCATTCCGTGGGCACAAATTGTAGATCAACTTTAGTATCCAGTTTTTTCTCCGACAACGATCCGGATTCTGATTGCCGCTATTTTTCTCAACTCCTCGCCGGTGTCATGGCTTCTCCGAAAACTGCATGGGAGAATGGGGAGGTATGGATGGGCGTTTGGGGTGGAGGGTATGGTTGGGCTGAAGCGATGGAAGTGGGGAATGGGGATGTTATTTTAAATATAGAATTCTTAAAATGTCCGTGAAGTGTTTGCATTGACTTGGTAAAAAAATTGACTTAATACATGATTTTTTGGACAGAAGAATTTTACACAGCAAACATAAATTGTTTGAGGATTTTAAAATAAAAAAACAATCTTTAGGAATATTTTTAGTAAGCATCTCTACATACAGCTCTGATGCAAGAAGTAATTTTCCGTCTTTTAAAAGTCTATCAATTAAAGTAGTATAGGTTGCCGCATCACAATGAAACCCCTCAATGATCATTCTTTTATGCAAGGCAAGTGCTGCATCGGTTTTATTATTGCTTCTGAAACCACTGATCATGCTATTATGGACCACAGCATTAGGATATATGCCCACTTCGAGAAATTCATCACAGACTTGATGTGTACTTTCCATATTTCTTCCTATGCAGAACCCATCAATTAGAGTATTATAAGTTCTAATTTCCCATTTGATACCTCTATTTTTCATTTCATTCCACATCTTCAAAGCAAGGTTGATATTATTGCTTTTGAAGAAGTCATCATTTAAACTTGTATAGGTGACAACACTTGGGGATATCCCATTCTCGCACATCTCTCCACAACCTGCCATTTGGTCAAACATTTCAAGGGCTCGATTCCTATTTATCCCTCAATATAAAAGATGGTTGGTTTTGCACCTAGCTTCTATAAAAGCTGTTTTGTAAAATATATCGGCGAATTAAACATAATCATAACATACAGTTTGATTATGTGGGGGGTTGGAAAAGAAATGTACCAATATCAGCAAGGAACCACATTGTACTAGTATGCCCATGACAAATTAGCTAGTACAGTAATACTATCAACCAATCCATGCACCCTCAAAGATAATCCACCAAAATTTAGCAAAAAACTCAGTACTCCTCCGAGAGTTGATTAAAGATTCTTTCTTGTAAATCTAATCTCCTTTTTTCAGTGCATCTTTTCCTGGCAGTGAGGAGGCTAAGACGTTCACTCGGGTTTCCAATGCTTTGCCAGCAGAGGCTAAATCGGCCAATCGGGTGTTCACTGCTTGACCAGCAAAGGCCAAGCCATCCACCCTCTTTTCAGGAGCTTGACCAGCATCCCCTGCTTTTAGTAGGGATTTCTCCAAAGCACCTAGTCTGTTTTTTACTGTCACACCACCCAAAAATCCTCTGGCCATTTCCTCCAATGCAACAGCACCCACCACGAACGAACTGACCTTGAATCTGTTTTTGATGGGCTGCGCCATCTGCTTTGACCAATCAACTAGCCTGCCACATTCGGCCTCCCCAAGTGAGGAATTGTTGATAACAAAGCATTTGAACCTGTTCCACTACAAAATGAATGAAGTATCAGTCATTAAACCCAATGAAACAAAATTTATTAAATAAGAGATGCAAAACTAACAATTTCACCAAGTGTGTTATTTTGACAATTAACTAGCATTTGTGTGATTTCAATCAAAGGGAAACAAGTATCATGTTCTGGTTTCCAATCAAAGGCAAAACAAGTATCATGTTGATCCAACAATAACCAATAATCCTGCAATAGATGAACCATGGACAAGATAATAATATCCGAGACATTTAATTCTAGTTCTATCTCTATGACTACCACACCAAACCCACCGATGGGGAGAATATCCCACGCTTTATTTCAGTTGCAGATAACAATTTCAGAAGCTAACAGTATGTGCAAAGAGCAGAAGTTTCAAAAAGGTCAAATATAGAAACTCTGATAATACTTTTATGCTAAAAAGCTTCAAAAGGCAGCAGTGGTTGAAGTCTATATCAACCCCAAGAAGGGGCACGTTTCCAAATACATTAACGTGTCATGGGTGCAAGGTGAAAGAGGAACTATTTGTATCTGAAAAGGGAGGGAAAATCAAATGACAATTGGGCTAAATAAATTAGGGAAAGTTTGGAACACCAAACGGCACCGTTCCATTTAATGAAAACATAAGCCTCAATACGGCACCGTTTTGGAGTTTACCTAAATAGCCAAGCTTCGAGCCAAAAAGGGAAGCTGATGTTGATGCTTTTTGCTGAGCTAATTTTTTTAAAGTATCCATCAAATAGAATACTATAAGTAACCACATTAGCTTTCAAAATTTCCTCTTGCATCCCAGAATGTAAGCTTAATGCAGCATCCATATTTGTATCAACAAACATGCCCCTATCTTTCAAATAATCAGAATCAGAATTATCGAATGAAATGCACCTCTTTTGATTCTTTCGAGACTGAGCAGAGGAGTTACACCCAAGTAAATTCGAAACAACACAAGGTCTCCCCAAAACAGCCTCACACACATTAGGAACAACTGTTATAAACGTTACTGCCCTTGCTGCCTTAGACTGAGTCCCCAATTTATTTCTCCCCACATTTGTAACTAATCTCTCCCCATATACCGTACTCACTACTTTGTCTCTTCTCCTATGGAACATAGCTACACCTTGTTCATTCTCCAACTTCACTTTTCCAAGATCGGAACAATGTTCTTCATCTTCCAATATACCCTCTGGAACTACAAACTCATTAGTAGCACTTGGTTTATCCTTACAATCATCTTCTCCATCTACAACTTCAATTAGTTTATCAACTAGAATTTCATCAAGCACTTGGTGGCCTACATTATCTTCTGATTCGCCAATTAAACCATCAAGTGTTTTCTTTTTTCTTAGGTAATAATCAAACTTCTCACAGAAGGCATCAATATACTCTTCCCAATTTAAACAATCATGCTCCCTAAGAAAGTATGCAAACCAAGCATAGGCTCGACTTCTAAACTCCGAATTCAATCCATCAACAAATTTATCCACGAAATTCTTCAATCCTAAACTTGACCCAGCTAAACCTGGGCAGCACAACATGATCCGAATAAGTAATAGAGAAAGAGAATCAGGTAGAAGAGAAATCAGGTAGAACAGATGGAATCAGAAGGGTAAAATGGATATAGAATAGAGGTGATAAGAGTGAAGGAACTTAAAGAAGGATAAGGTTATAGCAACCAAAGTTTGGGTAATTTTCTGAATGAATTTCAATGCTGAATCTTCTGCCTTTTATACCTAGGGTTGCCCTCCCTAGGTGGATCTCGTCCATACACATCACCCCCCTGCTGACACTGTCAGCAGATCGACAGTGTGCACAACACTCCCTTCATCTATATCTTTGACAATAAATTATTTAGGGATTATTTACCCCAATTTGCCTTAAATTGTTTAGGGTTGATTTGAATAGGGAGAAAGGGGAGACTGGAGCTGGGAGGGAATGGATAATGAAGTGGGTTCTGGGTGGGGAAAATATCATTATATACTACGATGATAGTATGCAATTGGACTATTATACCTTTACTTAAATGGCCACATTTTGAACGCGTGTCAATTTTTTATTGGAATTTTAAATTTTTTTTATAACTGAAACCTATAAGTTGTTTAAGTTCAGAAAAGTAGAAAAAAAATTATATTTAAAAATAAAAAAGTAAAAATTGTCAAAATTAAAAAAGAGTCGATCACTTTAAAATAAAACAGAACTTTATCGAATGTTTATGAATTTTAAACTGTTTGGAGTACTTAAAATAATTCGTAAGGCCACTACTTTTATTATTTTATCATGTGACCCCACTGAATATTAGTTTTAAGTGACTCATGCTCCAGTCCATACCTGATCCCTCAACGTTAGCATTTTCCGGCAACCTGAACTTCCTCAGAAAACGTCTGCTCCGCCCGTTCGACACGGCGCCACTTATCGTTAACCTATTATCTTCTACCGCCGGCACCTTCAGATCTTCTTTCTTGACCCATGCTGCGTCCAAAATTAAAGAAGCCATTTATCTTGGACAATAATAACCTCAATGAATTACACCCTTCTGAGTACCAAGCACATAATCCAATCACACACCCCATGGATATCTGCTCAATCTCTTTACGTCTCGCCATTCACAAGATATTTTATGTACTAATGCACCAGATATATTTCTCCTTCCGTCTTAAAATTAAATATTCATTTTTCCTATTTTAATAAGAATTAAAAACCAAAAATAGTTTAACTATATACTATAAGTTACATAAAACTATTAAATTACTCAGCTTGCCTCATTTAAATATAAAAGTTCCCTTAAAAACATGAATGTGGCGAGTTTATAGAAAAATACATTCATTTGCTTAAGACATGTAACATTTATCGTGACACAAACTAAAATGAGAAATAAAATGTTTAATTTAAAGATATCAATAGATAAAATTAGAATTATCTAAAATTGAATCACTAGATCCGTTTTTTATTTTTATTGTATTGTTTAACTATTCAACTCGTAATTTAAAAGATTAATAATTAAATATGCTTATCATTTAGAGATTAAGATTGTCACAATCTCAATATATATATATATATATATATATATATATTGTTAGTGAAACTTTACAATACTTTTACAAACAGTTTTTTGGTGATAGTTGCAAGCTCGTCAGCAGTCGCTTGTGGAGCTTTCAGTGCTTGCGAAGGCTCTACTTGCAGATCATCTTATCCTGGGAATTGAACACCTTCAAAAAAATCTTAAGCACCAGAGGGAAGAAGGCGAATTCGGTTTAAGGATATTGTGTATATCACAAAATTTGATTTAGATTGTAAAGTTATCTGTTTCTCTTATATTTTTAGTGTGTATATATATATATATATATATATATATATATATATATATATATATATATATATATATATATATATAACTTTTATCACATTTTTTTCTTTTATATCCGAAGAGTAAGGGGTGCTAAAAGGTTGGAAAATCCGAGCCGCCACCTCGACGCCTTCGGAAGGCGACCTTCCTCCTCCGTGCCATGGTCCCAATGAATGCCGCCATTCTCTTAATATATTTTATATTTTTAATTGCTTAACTCGCTATTTTTATACATGAGAGTAATATTAATATTTTTATTTTTATTTTAGTAATTTTTTTTATATATTTTAAATAATTTATATTATAAAATGGAGGTGGCATTGGTGAGTATCTGTATACGTGACTACACATTCATCAAAAAAATAGTATACGTGACTACGTATTTTGTCTGGTTTTTTAGGACAAGGGCCACGTTTCCGTTTTATGCCAGCTTGCATATTAAGAAAGTGACACGTAGTCGTTTCATGGTGAATGAGATTTTTGGACTGCTTGCCGGTCTAGCTGATGGGAAAATTGTACATGCAAGCTCTTTGTAGGGCCGTAGTTAGTAGATGTAGGATTGTGTTAATAACTTATACTATTAATACAAAGTATTTCATTCATAGTAAATTTAAATTTTCACATAAAGCAAAACATCAAAAGAACTTTAAATAACTTAATAATCTGTTGAAATAAATTATTACATTGATATATCTCGCAGCGGAAAATATATAACATAAAATGTTTTTCAGAACTAAACTGAAATATAAACGAATCACTCTCTTCACCAAAAGGGTATTTCTACTAACACAAGTTGGCTCAATTGGTAAGAATTTTACACGTTCTTACAAAGGTCAAATGTTCAATTCCCACTGTCGACGTGAGGGCTATGTTGGTGGATGAATACGAATCTTCGAAATATGTTCAGAAGAATGATAATTAATTCTTGGTTCACAATCTTCAAAAGAAGAACTTTTCTCTAAATTGTAACAATATAGAATTGAGTGAATGGCCAAATATAGACCTTAACAATTTTTGCTTTTCTCTTTTTAGACATTAACATTTTTTTTTGTACATATATAGACTCAAATAATTTACGAACATTCCGTTATAGAAAAATCCCAACATTACGGCTAAAAAATTGCACCCCAGAAAAACGTGACATTTTAAAGACGGGTAGAATAGTCCAATACAACAACAACAACAACCAAGCCTTAATCCCAACAGATTGGGGTCGGCTACATGAACCAAAGTAAGAATCACGTAAGGTCATCCACATGGGTAGAATAGTCCAATCAATAACTAATAATCCAACCCAGTATTTGTATCCATGGGAACCAAATTTTAATTCGATTTCAAAACGATTTCACCCGAATTTAAAAACTTTCTTCACCATGGAAAATGCATCTCATGCTACTTTATGTAGCTCAGAAAGTTCATCTTTATCTACGCTATCAAATGCATTCTCATAAAAAATTAGGCCATAAACATTCCTAAATTCACCAGTTTTCCTCCAGGGTAACAGGAAATTCATAGTTTCTTCAAAAAAAAAAAAAAAAATCACACAGCGAAGCAGACCCAGAAAAGAAATGAGAAGGCAACAATCTTTAACTCCAAGTTAATTCGAAAGCAATCAAATGCAAACTGAATCTGTACAAAGTCTCTTATTAGCCAAGATCTGGAACCAACATGTTGAAGATTGAAGAGATTGAAGATCAATCTGGAATGCAACATAGCAAGAACAAGTCTGATGCACAGCAGTAAAGGGGAAGAAGAAAGTCAAAGTCAATCTTGGTGTTCTAAGCTTTGTAAATATAATTAGTTTAGTTTATGTTATTTTGTTAGAAGCAGCTAAGTTGTTAACTTTATACAAACTGCTATATATATGGGATGTAAATAACATATTCATTCAATGAGAAAAAATGCAGTTACACCAATTATCCTTTCTCTATTTTCTCTCTTCATCTCTAGAAGCTTTCTGCAAGATTAGGGTTTATAATTTCCATTGCTTTTGCTCAATTCATTGTTCATATAACTCAATTCAGTTATCAACATGGTATCAGAGCTTACTGGTTGAGTAATTGTTCATAATTTTTTTGTTAAACTGTCATTTTTCCTGAGAAATTTTGATTTCTTATTTGGATATTTCTATTTCCGCTACACAATTTTTCTTTGGCAATTCAATAGAATGAATTCATTTACTCCAAATATGATGAATTCTACATCATCAATGGAGACAGTTAATCCATTATATCTTCATCCTGGAGAGAGTCCTTCAAATATTCTTGTTCAGCCCTTACTAAACTCCACTAATTATCATCCATGGAGTTTGTCAGTAATGCTGGCTTTATCCTGCAATAACAAGGAAAGTTTTATCATAGGCAATTTAGAATCTCCTGCAAACAATGATCCACAATTTGCCTTATGGAAGCAGTCTGACAACATGGTCAAGTCATGGTTGCTGAATTCCATGATATCTTCCATTGCACAGAGCTGTATTTGGTTACCCACATCTCATGCCATCTGGACTGATATTAAGTCCAGATTTGCAAATGGAGATGATTTTAGGTTATCAGATCTTTTGAAAGAAATTCATAACCTCAAATAAGGTAACCTTTCAGTTACAGATTTTCATACCAAATTGAAGATATTATGGGAAGAATTCCTTATGCTTAGACCAATACCTCAATGCACTTGTGTTCCTCAATCTAGTTGTGATGTACAAAAGATCTTGAAGAGGTATTCAAAGTCTGATTATATCGTTAGGTTTCTTAAAGGCCTTTCAGATGTTTTCTCAGGAGTTAAAAATCAAGTTCTAGTAACTAAGCCTACTCCAACTATAAATGATGCCTTTTCAATGGTTTTACAATGTGAAAGGAAAATGAATTATAGTGTGGTTCATCCACAAGCAGGAATGCAACTTTTATATACTCCATTAGGTATGACACCTGCTGCTGGTAGTCAAACTGGAGTCATGCCCTTTCGTGGCATAAATACATCATCCATGGGAGCTGTGAATGCTATTAACTCTAGAGGATATTCTCAGAATGGCAACAAAAAACATTTGCAATGTAGTTTTTGTAACCTCAAAGGTCACACTGTGGAAAGGTGTTACAAAAAGCATGGTTATCCTGCCAATTGGAAAGGAAAAGGAAAGAACACAGGTAATTTTGGGCAGGTGAACCAAATGCAAATGATGACTGAAGAATATCATGTCCAACCTCCTGCCATGTTGAAGATTGAAGAGATTGAAGATCAATCTGGAATGCAACATAGCAAGAACAAGTCTGATGCACAGCAGTAAAGGGGAAGAAGAAAGTCAAAGTCAATCTTGGTGTTCTAAGCTTTGTAAATAGAATTAGTTTAGTTTATGTTATTTTGTTAGAAGCAATTAAGTTGTTAACTTTATACAAACTGCTATATATATGGGATGTAAATAACATATTCATTCAATGAGAAAAAATGCAGTTACACCAATTATCCTTTCTCTATTTTCTCTCTTCATCTCTAGAAGCTTTCTGCAAGATTAGGGTTTATAATTTCCATTGCTTTTGCTCAATTCATTGTTCATATAACTCAATTCAGTTATCAACATGGTATCAGAGCTTACTGGTTGAGTAATTGTTCATAATTTTTTTGTTAAACTGTCATTTTTCCTGAGAAATTTTGATTTCTTATTTGGATATTTCTATTTCCGCTACACAATTTTTCTTTGGCAATTCAATAGAATGAATTCATTTACTCCAAATATGATGAATTCTACATCATCAATGGAGACAGTTAATCCATTATATCTTCATCCTGGAGAGAGTCCTTCAAATATTCTTGTTCAGCCCTTACTAAACTCCACTAATTATCATCCATGGAGTTTGTCAGTAATGCTCGGCTTTATCCCTGCAATAACAAGGAAAAGTTTTATCATAGGCAATTTAGAATCTCCTGCAAACAATGATCCACAATTTGCCTTATGGAAGCGAGTCGACAACATGGTCAAGTCATGGTTGCTTTGAATTCCATGATATCTTCCATTGCACAGAGCTGTATTTGGTTACCCTACATCTCATGCCATCTGGGTGATATTAAGTCCGATTTGCAAATGGAGATGATTTTAGGTTATCAGATCTTTTGAAAGAAATTCATAACCTCAAACAAGGTAACCTTTCAGTTACAAATTTTCATACCAAATTGAAGATATTATGGGAAGAATTCCTTATGCTTAGACCAATACCTCAATGCACTTGTGTTCCTCAATCTAGTTGTGATGTACAAAAGATCTTGAAGAGGTATTCAAAGTCTGATTATATCGTTAGGTTTCTTAAAGGCCTTTCAGATGTTTTCTCAGGAGTTAAAAATCAAGTTCTAGTAACTAAGCCTACTCCAACTATAAATGATGCCTTTTCAATGGTTTTACAATGTGAAAGGAAAATGAATTATAGTGTGGTTCATCCACAAGCAGGAATGCAACTTTTATATACTCCATTAGGTATGACACCTGCTGCTGGTAGTCAAACTGGAGTCATGCCCTTTCGTGGCATAAATACATCATCCATGGGAGCTGTGAATGCTATTAACTCTAGAGGATATTCTCAGAATGGCAACAAAAAACATTTGCAATGTAGTTTTTGTAACCTCAAAGGTCACACTGTGGAAAGGTGTTACAAAAAGCATGGTTATCCTGCCAATTGGAAAGGAAAAGGAAAGAACACAGGTAATTTTGGGCAGGTGAACCAAATGCAAATGATGACTGAAGAATATCATGTCCAACCTCCTGCCATGTTGAAGATTGAAGAGATTGAAGATCAATCTGGAATGCAACATAGCAAGAACAAGTCTGATGCACAACAGTAAAAGAGAAGAAGAAAGTCAAAGTCAATCTTGGTGTTCTAAGCTTTGTAAATAGAATTAGTTTAGTTTATGTTATTTTGTTAGAAGCAATTAAGTTGTTAACTTTATACAAACTGCTATATATATGGGATGTAAATAACAGATTCATTCAATGAGAAAAAAGGCAGTTACACCAATTATCATTTCTCTCTTTTCTCTCTTCATCTCTCGAAGCTTTCTGCAAGATTAGGGTTTAAAATTTCAATTGCTTTTACTCAATTCATTGTTCATATAACTCAATTCAGTTATCACCACAACAAATCACTCACCAAAGACACCAACTTTCCTCTTCTTCATGTCGCCTACTCTATACAAATTCGGATTGGGTATTTCTGATCTGGGTATTTTTTTTATTTTTATTTTTTGTGCAGATTTGGGGGGAGTTGCAGTTGATTTTCTTTGGCCTTGAATCTTTTTGCTTGTCCTGTAATAGCCCAGAATTCGGCCTTCAAGATGTTGTTGCCATTGTTGACCAAATTCTACTCTCTAAATTTCTTTGTTTTCTTTAGAAGAAGAAGGGGACAATTTTATTTTATTTTGTGATTTATTTCAAATTTTTAGTGATGATGAAGAATGGACTTGTAGCTCAAACACTTGTTTTCTTGAGAGATGAATTGAAAAAATTGACGGAGATTTGAGGGGAATTTTGAGTATTTTGAAGGATTTGGAGGAAAAAATATGGTGTAAGGTGATTGGAGTGTTTGGGATTGGGGGAAGAAGAAGAAGAGATGTCAGGTTGGGGTGCGGGTGCGGGTGCGGGTGGGTAGGCAGGCAGCCGGGCGGGCGGGGTACAATGTGGGTAAGATGTTTTTAAAAACAATTAACATGATTTGCCCAAAACACCCCTTGTCAAAACTACATCACTTTGCTCACAGTTGGATTTTAAGTCGGAATTTTCAAAATTATCTATAACGGAAGTTCCGTAAAATATTAAAGTTTATAAATGTACAAAAAAAATATTTATGTCTAAAAAGAGAAAAGTAAAAATTGTTAAGGTCTATATTTGGTCATTCACTCTATAGAATTTGCCCTAATTTTCTTTAACTGTATAAGAAAAACAAACGTGTGGACCTTTTTCACAAAGATTCTTAGGGGTATAACCGTATAAGTGTTAACTTAAAGAAAAATACCCTAGTGGAATATCATTAACAAAAAGTAGAATATCATTATTTTCTCCCTTATTATCGGTCTTTGCCGAACTAAATATTATAAAATAAAAGAAAAAGAAAAACCAAGTTAGATGCAGTTTTCTAGTAATGATCGCATTTGGTTTTTTTTTTTTTTTTTTTAAATTATCGGAGAAAGAATGTCGAATCCCAATTTATATTTCAAATTCTAACATAACAATTTATTATGGACTCTACAAAAAGATTATTATTATCGAGGAAATTATATTGAACCTTAATTGCAATTCAAATTCTACTTGCACAAATTATTTTAGTCTCTAAAAAAACATTTTGTTATCGAGAAGAGGATGTCAAACCCGACTCATAATTCAGCTTTCTACTATCACAATTTACTCCGGTCTCTAAGGGCCATTGACTGACTCAAGTAGACAGACTTCTGCTGGTATTATAGTAAGTCAATATCTAAAGACAGAAACCTATTTTACTGCAAAATTTTCCTTTTATTTATACAGGAAACAAATATGGAAGCAGTCAAATTTTAATTATAGTGGATCAATTGACAAGTTCAAAGGTTGTCTGCTAATTCTTTTTTTTTGCTAAATTGTCTGCTAATTCTCCCAATAAATACTTCCTCATTTCATAATATAATTTTATAATATAAATAGTTTAAAACATGTAGCAAAAATTAAGGAAGCAAAAAATAAGTACTTTGTTAGTCATAATATCAATATTACTCTTTTACTCCCTCAATTCCATAGTATAAGTCATTTACAGCATGTAGCGAAAATTAAAAAAGTAAAAAGCAGGATACTTTGTTAGTCAAAATACCAATATTACTCTTTTACCCCTTCTATTCTATAACATAAGCCGTTTATGACATGTAGCGAAAATTAATAAAGTAAAAAGCAGGGTACTTTGTTAGTCAAAATACCAATATTACTCTCCTAAATAGGACTTGTATACCATCAATTCTAGAGAGTAATGTTGATACTTAATTTTCGATATATGTATTAAAATAGAAAAAAATTGCAGTTGAAATTTGGATCATTCAAAGTAAGCAATCTTCATATATCAATTGCAAAGCTTGTGAAACTTCAAGATTCAAGATTTATTGGCATAATATAATTATGTAGTATATAAATGTAGAGTATATGAAACAAGTGATTATTTACAGATTACAACAGACTTTCATTTATCCATAAAACTCACAATTTTTCAATGGTTACGTTGAACCAATTTGAACTATTGTGTAGTTTGATCTGATGACTAAGATAGTTGTTCGAGAATAACTTTGTAATTGATTATTCCTGAACAGTTATCTCAATCGTTGGATAAGATGACCCAACGATCGAGAGTGGTTCAACACAATACTTACAGAATAGCCGTCAACACCGTAATAGGACTTTGGGAAAACTTTAAGCATACACAGACAGGAGACCATGGATAACAGATGGGGTTCAAGAACTATCTCATGATCATAGTTGCTAAAGTTTAAAAAAAATGTAATCCATATACAAGTCTCTCACAGAGAGATTTTGATTTCTTGACAAGTAAAAATATTAACAAAAAAGGGTTACGAGTTATATGTATCCCATCCAAAACTAGGTTGTGATAGAACCTCATAATCTATAGGCCCATCAACAACATTGTTAACAGTCTGTATGCCTTGCAATAAGGCTGGCTGTAAACTATCATTCTCAGAGGGCAAAAGTTTATACATTACCAGCAACCCGAGTGTGAATATGGCCTGAAGCTTCGTGGAATCTCCTTGCACAGAAAAGAACAGTAGCATCGAGGCAAGAAACAGATCAACACAGAACCTCATAATACCCAGAACAGTATCCATCAACCTCCCATCATTGCCAGCAGGGAAACCTCGAACTCTATACACGAATAGGAAATTGTACTTGTCAACTACATATCTGTAACCAAAATAAACAGCACCCACTGGAACCACAAGAGGAGCAAACGAGGAATATATGAGGGTCAGGGCAAAGATTGTGAGATTAAATGCATAGTACTGTGCAAAATCAAATGTTGGCTTGGGAACGGGCGAGGTTCTGCTGACTGGAGGATATTCAGATAAATTTTGACCCGGTAAATCGATATCACTTGTAGAGTCATGCAAATATCCATTGTTAACCATCATGGCATCAGTTTCATTTTCAGAAACCAGAGGCCTTTGTAGACCATTTATGTCATTATTTTCCAGCGGGTACTCCTCACTTCTCTCGGGAACCAGCTGGACCATATCATTCTTGCGGAACTTCTGAAGATGCTTTTTGATCCAAGGTATTGGAGCCAGTAAATCAAAAGAAATTCCCAAGAACGAGCTAGTAATTAGAAACGCGATCGAAGATAGGCATGATCTTGACAAGAACGACACACTCATGTACTGCTCAATTCTTTTGCAATCTTCGCCATCCAAATAACACCGTCCCATCTTTAAGATAGCACCTTCCAATGATGATTCAACTAAAGCTTTCAGGAGGATGAGATTTACCAAAAAGAAGCAAACCATCTTAAGCAATGCAGCCCTGCTGTTCCCCAGACACTGTCAGGTGCCTCTCGAACTTTGAGAGATAAGAAAGAACAGAGGGGATGATAACATACATGCTCACAAAAATAAGTACATTGGGCAGAAACTGGAAGATAATGGATGCTAACCAGCTTGAACTTTGCACCCAAGCAAGCCATGTCTCGGCGTGATCTACTGCTTCAGCATTAATAATCCGCGCGGCACTGCTTATACCACTAATTATTGCAAGAGGAGAGCTGCAGAATAAAAGCAACAACAGCAGGCACGTGTTGACTAGCGCTCTACGCAACGTTAGGGACATTTTTGATGATCCCAAATTGTTCCAATAAATGTCACTAGCCAAGGGAGCTCTCTCTACTTTCCACTGGTTCCTTTGAAGTTCCAACTCTGCAAGGGAAAAGAATCTTCCAATCCGCCTCCTCTTCTCATTACGAAGATCCTGAACAGCCTTATTAGCTGTATAGACATCCTTAAAAACCACAAACGCAGCACCAGCACCCCTAGCTCGCCCATCTTTATAAGCTGCCATTTCCATTTCTAAATCCGCCCTCAACTCTTGCAACTTTCTCAATCTCTCCTCATCAGAGAAACCTACTGCATCTAGAGCGCGGTACCAAAAATCCAGCGCTCTACTCCAGAGAAAACGAACCTTCTCCCACCATCCCCTTTCACTCCTTCCATACTCATTCTCCTCCCCCTCATCATCCAAAAAACCCCGAGACTCAATTCTCGCAACCAGTTTCGAAATACGCTCCCTAGCCTTCACCAATTCCGAAGCTAAATCATCTAATGCACACAAATCCATAGGCACAATCACTTTATACATCTTTCCAGGATATTTATGCTGAAAGTACTCTACCAATGGCGTCTTATCAAAGCCTAACGTTTTCGGTAACCCATGTATCATTACAGTAAAAATAGCACTCGAAATCGCACTGGGATCACTCGGATTCCCCAAACCATCTCTCAACCTAGTAATTTTCAGCCTCTTCTGTATCTCATTTATACCATAATGCACCCAGAAAACAACAATTACAACAAAAATAAAGTGAACCCAAAGCAAAGGCGAACCTTTTTCGATATGATTAATGGTAGTTTTGGAGAATTCATCGGCCAAAGCCGCCTTTCCAGCATAGATATTGAGAGGCAACATAACCCCAATTGCCACAACAGCAAGGGAAATAAGAATAGCTGAGCTGGCACCTTCAATAATCAAGAACTGAGCAGCATCGGCACCACAATGGAGGGCGATTTCGCGGCCGGTAGCGTGCCAAGCAGCAAGTAGCTTGGAGACAATGGCAGTGGGTCCCGGCATACGGCGATGATCGCTCCGGAGCTTAATTAATACAAATATAAGGAGACAAGTAAGTGCTCCAATTGCCGAGATATTAAGCAAATACTGTATACTTCCGTACCAAGCTGTATCGTAATAAAAATCTCCGCCGCCGCCTCCAGCTGATGATGGCGGTGGTGAAACGACGGCGTCTGGTGTATTCATAACGGCGGGGCTGATACCCGGGGAAATTTGAGGTGATGTTAAAGGTATAAACAAACGGAATCTAGGGTTTTCCATGTAATTATTCATGATTTAAGGCTTTCGAATTCAAAACTCGTAAATGGAGAAATCTATTGGCAATTCGGTAATCGTAAAACCGGATACGGATACCAATTAAACTTCTGGGATTCTTCTGTATAAGAATTGAACCAAATTGAAGCTCTGATTCATCTGGGGTTTAGCTTTTTTTCCAGATTTCAGGGAGAATTTGTAGAGAGAAGAAGCGTTTTATAGCTTTGGGAATTTTTGGTGATTGGGAGAAATGATGATGGTGACTGGTGAGAAAGCCCATTTGGAGTCCAGCTTGGACGAGGAAGCTGGTTTGGCGGGAAATGTCCAGTGGGACTAATAGTTTTTCATGATTTTTTTTAAAATTTTAGAAAGCCCATATAAAACAAGGCTGATAGATATGGGCTTGGATTATTCAGCGCAATATATTAATAAGGATAATACATGTATTAATCTGACTAATTCGATTAATATCTAAATAAAATAAACCTAACAACAACATTAAGGGTGACTAACTAAATTAGGCACACTTATCATAAAATCTCCATTCATAACCCCCTAAATCATAAAAGATAAAATTCTACATTCTTTATTCTATAACAGAAATGAAAGGAAAATTTCATTATCTACTTTTTTCTATTAATTTTTTTAAACAAGAAAAAATCATTATCTTTAGTTATGCTAATCTTTCTTCTTTGGGAGGAGGGAGGCCCACAATTACAACCTATGCCGTTCCTCATTATTTGTTACGATTGAGGGTGTCCTGTAAAAGAGTTATATGAGTTATACATTCTTGGAAAAAAAAATTTAAAACTCTACGGATTGCGGTGCTACTGTCAATTATCAATCAAGACGTGATTAATCTCTAAAATGATGGGCGCAGGCTGTTGAAATCCCACATTGACTAGCTAGTAAGCAAATTTGTTCTTTATAAGGATTGGGCATTCCTCCCTCTCTCGAGTACCTTTTGAGGGAATGAGTTAATCCCAAGTTCATTTTCTACACAGGCAACCCTCAAAAATGAAAAATAAAAAAGAATTGAAGAAATTTTGAGAGTATGTACGATGGGACGTAATTGACATCATTTGGTTGATAAATGAGGATAGATATAAATGAGAGATCTTTCCTTCACATCAGTAAAATGATCAATCTTAAATTGGACGAATTAGAAATTGAAAGTGCATTTTGGATTTAGTTTATTCTAAATTTAAACTCAATTTTTTCACTAATAGAATTTATATAAAAGGGGTCGGTGAAATAGAGAGATACCGATCACAAGAAAAAAAAAGAAAAGTGTGATAATGGATCTATCTATTTTACGGCTAGGAATCATTTGTTCTCATTCGGTGTCATTTTTTCTATCTCACTAATAAAAAATGACATGTATTAAAATTTTAATTAAAAAATTATAACCTAAAAGAAATAGTAGAACTCACAACACAGGAAACAATATACACGTGATAAATATTTATTCGTGGGGACACAGAACAGGGACAGACGATTTTTTACTCATATATCTCTTTGGGCAGTGATTATTGGATAAAAAGTTTGTGATCAAATTTAGATAAAGAAGGCATAATATCATATTAAATTTTAACAATCATTTTCATTTTGTACTCTTTAATACTTGTTTGATTCAATTTTTTTATCCAACAATCATTATTATATCTCTTTACATAGAAATTATCATCGTCTTCAACCATCAATCATCAATTAATGCTGGCCGTCGATGGTTAAGCCAGCGCTAACGACCTAACGTTAACATTCGCGATTTTCTTTCCGGCTTTCCCACTCCACCGGTCTTTTTTAGAACTGTACTTGTGAGATTGTTCCCTCAACCCTCAAATGAATTGGGTTGTACCTATCTGCATATGTGATTGATTCAAGACTACAGAACACTAGAGGTCACACAACACCGGTAAAGGTTTTGGAGAGTTTTTATTTTATTAGTGGGGTCACTAAAAAAAAATTGTGTATAAGTCATCCATACATTTATCATCTGAATAAAGTAAAATATATCATAAATACTATTTTTTTTTTTTACCGGGGTCAAAAAAGGCTACATCCGTCACTGAATTCACGTGAAGGGTTGTGTGACCAATCCCACAAAAACGGTCATAGGATTGATGGCGGTCTCTTTCTTTTCAGATATTTTTTTGATGGCATTACAAAGTCCACGAAGATTGTAATAAAATCAAACTAGATAATCACTCGTTTTACACCTTCTTCATAGTAGTTTCTTCCATCGCAAGGAATTCAAACCCCATTTCCCAGAAAGCCTTCACCGGGTAACTTCTTCATCAGATAAATAAGGGCTGTTTTAGGATGCTTCTGCTTGCGTGTTTGATAAGGAAAGAGAGGGAGAGACTTACATTCATTTTCGAATATCAGGCATATATAGGTAGGCAGACGCGGTTAAGGCAGTGTGAAAATTAGTTATACTATTTTAGGAATTCGGACCATAATTTATTATTACTATAAAAATGTTATTTTTATATAGATTATTACTGTATATAATACGTATTATTGTACTTAAAAATATAGTAAAATATCCAGAGTCATAAAAAAATAATGTAAATTCAATTGTATTTGACATCTTATCTAACCAAAGAAGTATAGAAATAAACCCCCTTCTTGTAATAGAAAATAAAAATAAAATGCCCCTCAATTATTATTTCTTTTTTAACTTTTAGTTTTTTTTTACAGTACCTACCCCTCAATTATATTGGTCATTTGACCTAGTCTCTCAAAAAACTTCAAGTCTTGCAGATTATAATGTAAGTTCTTTTAAAATTAAAAAACTGCAAATAAAGGGCCTCCTCATTTGATTGAATTTCAGTATGAGATTCTTGGTTCCATTTTTTAAACTAATTTCAAATACAAATTAATTTTTTATAATTTAATACTTGAAATTTTATTTATAAATTCAACTAAAAAATAATTTAGACCTTAGTTTAAGTCTCAAACTCATATTAGACTATACGCCTAAATGGTTTGATTAAAGTGTTGAACAACATATATTAATAAATTTTAATCGTTAATTCTTGCTTCAACAGTAGAAAAAATATTCGAATTTATATTAGCACCTATGCTGAAGAAATATATATATATATATATATATATATATATATATATATATATATATCAGTCAACAGTATACCAAAACCGGAAATAAAATTTCAAGAAACCAAAAATAGTAGAATGAAAACTTGGAGTTTTGTTATTCCAAAAAAAATAAAAAAACAAAAAAAACTTGGGAGTTTTATTAGCTTTTTTTTTTTTTTTACGCCACGATGGACGATTATTCCGCATTGGGAGAAATAACACCCTAGATAAGAGAATAAAGGCTTTACCGTATGCAAAGCGGAGTGTATCGAGCACGAAACGCTTTAGGTCACGAGCAAGCCAACGCCCCCACTGCGCTATTGGCTCTTAGATGAGTTTTATTGAAAAATTCGATATAGGCACGGCTTTCTATTTGAGGGGCGTAGATCACTTAGTCACAATCACCCACATCCCCTATTTTGATTAAAAAACAATAAAAAGCAGCGCTCAAACAATGCACTAAAGTGGGGAATATTTTTTATTATTTTAATCAAAAGCGTGATGTGATCGAATGCGACTAAGTGATCTATGTCCCCCTACTCAGAGCACGATCCGCATGGCGAAATTGATCAGTTTTATTAGCTTCGAGGCAAGAAATTTCCAGGAAGTCAACTTCAAGTAAAGAAAAGCGTCAGAAAAGTGAAGTCCCATTCCACATTAAGGTTGAGTTGGTAGCATGTCAACTTCGGGACCCGGCCCATGTGGAGCTGGAATCCGTTTGCTTTTATTTGGATGCATTATAACTTGGCCAAATTTTTTTCTTTTTTGATGCATTATTCTTCAAATAATATTTAGTTTTGTTATATAAATAAATGTGTATTGTTACTTATACTAATAGAGCCAATAAAAGTTTGTCGCTTTACTTGTGTTGTACATGAGCAATTATACATCCCGTATAAGGGTCCACTTTAATACCATGAAGAAATATTAAGAGTGAAAAGTTTATATGATAGAAAGAATGTCTTTCATTACTCGTGGAATGTTTATAATATATCACATATGTATACATCTTTACAAGATGACTAAAATGGAAGATAATAAATTTGTAATAATTACAATTAATTAACTCAGAGATTTACTCATTTGATTATGATCTTGCTGAGCTACTTGATTGATTTCTTAATTGACTCCATTAATATTTATAACAGTGCACTTTTTTAAAAGAAACAAGAAAATAAATGTATACTTATTTCTTCGAGATAAATATCGACTTTTGTATACAAAATATTTTTTTTATAAAAAATATTGTATACCAAACAAATAAGTAAAAATAAAATAAACATTCAATTTTTTTAAAAAAAAATAAGGTACCAAATTTTTTTACCTCCCAAAAGGTAACGAGGGCAAAGATTGATTATAATTTGCTGAAGCATTAATTGCCAATAAACCACTTGCACGAGCACGAATGGGATTTATACTGTTTGTTCTTTTAGATGCATTTAGATTATGCTTCAGTTTATAAATTTGCAAGTTGTTTGCAAAATAAAATGTTTGATTTTTTTCCTTTGTTGAGACCGATCAAGTGTGACTTTAATTTAGATAATATATACTCCACGACTTTCATTTTTAACTAATAAGATATTCTAAAATATTCTAATTGTGGTTCTGAGAAAACAGATAATCATATATTAATATCACAGATTACATGTGGTTAATTGTGGTTCATTCTATATTTGGATTTTCTTCTATTACTTATGAATAATTTCATGGGCAGAAACTCGTTCTAAAAACACACTTCCATTGTCCCCAGAAGGATCCGATCATATTATGAGAATCGAAAAGAACCGAAAATGACTTACAATTTTTCGGATTGAATTCTGATTTCAGGTGTTGTGCTGCAACCACCAAAAGATGTACCTTGCCGAATGGCTCTCTATTGGTATCCACGCGACGATACGAGCAGCGAATGTTATCTCTGTATTTTTCTGATTTAGAAATTCTAGAGAGAATGGATGGCCGTTTTTTATTTCAGGTTTTTAACTTTTGCGATTCTGAAAATCATGCCTAGGGTTTCGCCCCAAGAGAGGATTGTGTAGGGCGTGAGGGGTTTAGGGGCAGCGAGTGTTATCTCTGTATTTTTCTGATCTAGAAATTCTAGAGAGAATGGATGGTAGTTTTTTATTTCAGGTTTTTAACTTTTGCGACTCTGAAAATCATGCATAGGGTTTTGCCCCAAGAGAGGATTATGTAGGGCGTGAGAGTTTGTTCCGAAAATCAACTCCACGTAATCCCAACCTCTTCTGATAGTGGGAGTTTTTATCGCATAATAACTCCCACGTAATCCCAGCGAAAGTAAAATACCGAAACTGCCCATCCTTAATCTCTAATTGAATAATAACATTTTATTATTCTCAGAAAAATAAATGTCAGATACAATGAACCTAGACACATTCTAGATTCATTGAATCTGGACATAAAGCCCGTTAACTCGTCTATGTGTGTGACCCTATAGGTTTATATCAAATGGCAATGAAAACATACTTAGTAGTAGTATGTGTTCATAAATCACAAAGCGGTCTCTAGCATGACATTGTGACTACCCAGAATGAATTAATGATCGGTGGGACGATTACCTAATCTCAATCCACTATTTAATCCATTTATCTCGTGACATCCAAATTAAGCATAATGCATGGTAGTGGTCACCCTTATAAAGCTTAATTATATTTCTGCTCAATCTCCAGGTAGACCGTTCCAACAAATAATATTTAATAACCACTTTATTAAATACATTTGAGCACAAGCATGCATTTAAACCGTTTTTCCTATCGAGGGGCCCACGGATATCTCTATCCAATAAGAGAGGGATAAATCCCTCACAGTGTCTCTCACATTCGAGCCATGATAGGATACTACATCCAATCATCAGTCGTAATAATTACTTGATTAAAAGTAATGTTCGACTGAGTCAAAACGTAGTTTCATTCATGTTGGAAACAATGGAGACATAAGGTTTAAGATCCCAAATAGTATTGAGGAAGTAATACTTGTGACTTATAGAACCATGAAGTATTACTTATCTTTCAGATCACGCCCGATACAATATATCCCAATATGTATCTATTATATGATTTGTATCCATTACACATGATCAGTAAAACACGATCATCAATCAAACATCATACTAGTTTTATTTCTTGTATCGAACATTACATAAAACTGGGGACAATCAGAATAGTAATTATATAATCTAATGAGTTTTACTACCAAATCACATATTTGATTTTCGAAAGAAAAATTAACTATTCAAATAACATGCTCAAAATATAACAAACGTACCACATATACTCATAGTTTTAGGGCACTACTAACAACTTATTCTTATAAAACAAATAAGCTTTTAATTAAAGACGGAAATTCTTTGCTTCAATAGGATTTATTGGCAAAAATTAGTCTGCCTCATACATATCTTCATTCTTTTTTCCAACCACTCACAATTTGTCATTTGTATATGAAATTGGAATAAATGTTCACACAACGAATTCTAAATGATGAAGACATGTATGAAAACATGTATAGAGACATGCGATTTTTTCCTCGGAATCTCGGATTCATATAATGCTTTTTTTTTTTTTCCTTAAATGATTTGAGGATATGTATCCCCTTGGATATTTACTATTGTAAATCTCTTATTATAATGCATTTAGTTGGAAACTTACTAAATCAATTATTTTTTATTTTATGAATACTAAATCAATTATATAAAATAGTTATTGATTGATCCATTTTGACCAGATTTGGTTGATCATTGACTTCCATGGGTTGTCTAATATTACTATCGATCATCTTGATTAGACATTGATCCTATTTTAGTTAGCAGGCCAATCACTTTATTATGGACTTTGAATGATTGACCCTTTTGTAACTCTGTTCACCATTTACTTGTATTAAAAAAACAAATTTGTAGATGTGTTTTTGAGAAATACTTTTCTTAAGATTAATGTAAGAATTTTATTTTTGAACACAACAAAAGTATTTCAAACCACTTTCAAAAACTGCTCATTGAAAACAAATTTTCAATAATTTTAATAAGCTAAACTTGCAAGTGAAAGAGCATTAGGAACACGTTATAGACACTTTAAAAATAAATTTTTTTTGGTGAAAAAAAATCTGTATTAATCATTAATATGTAACAATTGACATATTGAAACTCTTAGCAGTTTGGGGCACTATTAATCTCATTTATTTGAGGGTGAATTTCATTTAGCACTCTTAGTATGATCTCTATCATATACCAAAGTAACGGAACCTAAAATCTTTCACAAAAAAATAAAGAAGAGAAAATCGCTATTTATAGCACATAACTATTTACTAACTTTCGATTTTTAACACAAATTATTTATTAAGCGATAAATAGTATGAACTATTTACGGGATGTCAAATGTGACCAATTAAACATTCAGTTCAAATTTCTGGCTAAATAATGTCACGTGACATCGAAGCAAGGGCATAAATGTCATCCAAATTCGAAAAAAGAGAAAATCACTATTTATTACACATAACTATTTACTAACTTCGATTTTTAGAACAAACTATTTATTAAACGATAAATAGCATGGACTATTTACGGATGTCAAATGTGACCAATTAAGGATTTCGTTCAATTTATTGGCTAAAAAATGTCACGTGACATCGGAAGGAAATGCATAAATGTCCACCCAAATTCAGAAAAAACCCCCGACCCATTGTATATGAATAACAATCGATTTACCCATCAACCTCTCATATAAATTAAAACACTTAAACAAAAAATCTGATTGTATAACATATTGTTGCGAAGATGCATACTCGACCACCCGAGAAGGCTGTGACGACCCATAATTTCGGATATCAATTTAAATGTTAGTATTATATTAATTTTTCACTTGATAGGGTTAAAAATGTATTTTAGATTAATTAGCAAGGGTAAAATAGTCCAAACAATGAAATAGTAATTTTATTAAAAGATAAGGGCATAATAGTAATTGAAAAAAAATTGAGAAATAAAATAAAAATGAAAAATAGTGATGATTATCTTGTACTTGCGCATCAAGAAAGAAAAAAATATTAGCGTTAATAGTCCCTGAATTATTTACATAAAAAGTCCTTACAAATACAAGAAATTACAAGAAAGGTCCCTAATTACTACTATAAATAGAAGGCCTTTGGCCTCCATTTCATTTGCACCTTTCCTTAAAGGGAAATTCTCCCTCAAAACTCTCTCTACTCTCCCGGTCCAAATAATAAACTTCTGGAATCTCTGGCGGTGAATTTAGCTGCGATAGACAGGTAATCTTTATTTGAATATGTTGTCATAATCCTGCAATAATAAAGCTAGGTTATTCGGGCTCATTAAAGAAAGTAGATTATATTCTCTGAGACTGTTGTGCCCGAGGATTGTGGAAACGCAATCCCGGGAGCATTCGTGACCCACCCCACTGGTGGAGACTTTACTAATCGGATTTTTGTCCGGTTAAGACGGATGAACCAGAAGAATATAAGTCTAAATTCTTACTTGATCCTAGACTAGAAAAGAGGAACTTATGTTTTAAATGTCATTAAGACACTAAATAAGATAAAATATATCTGAAATAATTTATATTCGGAGTTTGGAATAACTTTTAGAAATTACATTTTAGTCCCTAAACTTTAGGAATTTGCCAAAAAGACCCCAGAAGCCTAGAAACTTTGTCTAAAGAGTTTTAGGCATATTAAGACTTGAATTTTATTAATTTTATAAGTGTTTCCTAAAGAGTTGGTATTTATAAAATAGGTACAGATCTTGAAGAAGGTACAAACGATAAGAGGCTAAGGTGAGTGGTCTTAAACCTTTTGTAAAATTATATATACGTATTGTGTGTTCATGAATTGTTCATTGCACTCATGGTCTGGATCCACTCATGACATGCATTGGATTAATTGTTCATTATACCATGAAACGTTTTTCTGAAATTGGGGCCTTATTATTAATGTTATTGGAAATGAAATATTTTACTCGAACCCTCGAGCGAGATATGTCCCGAGATTATTGACGTGGCATTACGAGGCTCGCGAATATATTGAGTCGGGCCCTGATTTGACTGGAAGGAGCTAAGTGCTACACCAAAGGGTGTGAGTCACCTCTAGAATCCTAAATGTGAATGTGTTCTCTCGGGGCCCGTATGAAATGTGATTTAATGTTATTGAAATGCCATTGTCAACTCGATCTCGGCAGTCTTGAACAATTGTTCCGTAAATCAGGGCCCCCTTATTATAAGAGTATATATATATATGGTTTTTTTTAATTGTGCGAGATATTTTTGATATAAAAGTATTTTCCAAAGAAAATGATTTTTTAAAGACACTGGCACCACTTGCGACGGCCCTCGCCGAGCTTCGGCTCACGTTTTCAAAATGTTTTCCCTCCACAGTGTATCTCAAGTTGGTGCAAGATTTTGGTATCAGAGTGCGCAGCGAAAGCTTGGGATTAGAAATCTGTACATTGGGATTCAGTCAAAGACCGGAGTCAACTTAGAAATAATAGAATAGTTTAGAAGAAAATTTTATCCACGTGTAATTTATATTGTAAAAGATAGAACCCAGTGCCGAGAGGCACGCGGCGTACCCGACCCGAGAGGGACGGGGCGTCACAGTTGGTATCAGAGCATAAGATCCTGGAGTGGGTAGTGTGTCCACTAGGCTTGAAGCTGGCGCGAGCAAACTATAAGACTTAGTCGATACAATTATTCTTAAGTTTGAATTCTACCCCTAAGTTTGAATATATCAATAAGCTGGTATGAAAGTCTTTGGTATAATTAAGGTCACCATTAGTTTAGGAAATTTTCTTGAGATTCCAGTAGAAAACTCTTTAAAGTCTAGTAAATCGCTCGAGAATTTTTCCAAATAGACCACATGGGGAATCGAATACGCTCCCGATATAATAAGTGAATTTCGAGGACGAAATTCTTTTAAGGAGGTGAGATTGTGACGACCCATAATTTCGGATATCAATTTAAATGTTAGTATTATATTAATTTTTCACTTGATAGGGTTAAAAATGTATTTTAGATTAATTAGCAAGGGTAAAATAGTCCAAACAATGAAATAGTAATTTTATTAAAAGATAAGGGCATAATAGTAATTGAAAAAAAATTGAGAAATAAAATAAAAATGAAAAATAGTGATGATTATCTTGTACTTGCGCATCAAGAAAGAAAAAAATATTAGCGTTAATAGTCCCTGAATTATTTACATAAAAAGTCCTTACAAATACAAGAAATTACAAGAAAGGTCCCTAATTACTACTATAAATAGAAGGCCTTTGGCCTCCATTTCATTTGCACCTTTCCTTAAAGGGAAATTCTCCCTCAAAACTCTCTCTACTCTCCCGGTCCAAATAATAAACTTCTGGAATCTCTGGCGGTGAATTTAGCTGCGATAAACAGGTAATCTTTATTTGAATATGTTGTCATAATCCTGCAATAATAAAGCTAGGTTATTCGGGCTCATTAAAGAAAGTAGATTATATTCTCTGAGACTGTTGTGCCCGAGGATTGTGGAAACGCAATCCCGGGAGCATTCGTGACCCACCCCACTGGTGGAGACTTTACTAATCGGATTTTTGTCCGGTTAAGACGGATGAACCAGAAGAATATAAGTCTAAATTCTTACTTGATCCTAGACTAGAAAAGAGGAACTTATGTTTTAAATGTCATTAAGACACTAAATAAGATAAAATATATCTGAAATAATTTATATTCGGAGTTTGGAATAACTTTTAGAAATTACATTTTAGTCCCTAAACTTTAGGAATTTGCCAAAAAGACCCCAGAAGCCTAGAAACTTTGTCTAAAGAGTTTTAGGCATATTAAGACTTGAATTTTATTAATTTTATAAGTGTTTCCTAAAGAGTTGGTATTTATAAAATAGGTACAGATCTTGAAGAAATGTACAAACGATAAGAGGCTAAGGTGAGTGGTCTTAAACCTTTTGTAAAATTATATATACGTATTGTGTGTTCATGAATTGTTCATTGCACTCATGGTCTGGATCCACTCATGACATGCATTGGATTAATTGTTCATTATACCATGAAACGTTTTTCTGAAATTGGGGCCTTATTATTAATGTTATTGGAAATGAAATATTTTATCGAACCTCGAGCGAGATATGTCCCGAGATTATTGACGTGGCATTACGAGACTGCGAATATATTGAGTCGGGCCCTGGATTTGACTTTGGGAAGGAGCTAAGTGCTACACCAAAGGGTGTGAGTCACCTCTAGAATCCTAAATGTGAATGTGTTCTCTTGGGGCCCGTATGAAATGTGATTTAATGTTATTGAAATGCCATTGTCAATCTGATCTCGACAGTCTTGAACAATTGTTCCAGAAATCAGGCCCCTTATTATAAGAGTATATATATATATATGGTTTTTTTAATTGTGCGAGATATTTTTGATATAAAAGTATTTTCCAAAGAAAATGATTTTTAAAGACACTGGCACCACTTGCACGGCCCTCGCTGAGCTTCGGCTCACGTTTTCCAAAATGTTTTCCCCCTCCACAGGTATCTGAAGTTGGTGCAAGATTTTGGTATCAGAGTGCGCAGCGAAAGCTTGGGATTAGAAATCTGTACATTGGGATTCAGTCAAAGACCGGAGTCAACTTAGAAATAATAGAATAGTTTAGAAGAAAATTTTATCCACGTGTAATTTATATTGTAAAAGATAGAACCCAGTGCCGAGAGGCACGCGGCGTACCCGACCCGAGAGGGACGGGGCGTCACAAAGGCAAAGCCGCAATATGGTAAAAACATAATCTTTTATGAATAAATTTTCCATATAGTAGTGTATTTGCCTTGTAATCTGTAAATAAAGTATTTTTTTTTTTTTGGTGAGTCCTTCATTACTCTAGGGTTTTTTGTTCAGTTTTTTAATATAAAAATTATTTTGTTTAGTGGTTCAATATTCTAGGGTTTTTTGTTGAGTTTTTTATTCTATTTGCCTAGAAATCTGTAAAGAAAGTATTTTTTTTTGGTGAGTAGTTCATTAGTTTTTGTTCCGTTTTTTGAATATAAAAATTATTTTGTTCAGTGGTTCATTATTCTAGGGTTTTTTGTTGAGTTTTTTTTTATTCTATTTGAGTTTTTTATGGTTTTACTTGATGAAATGAAGTGACCTCTTCTTGAAAATTTGAGCGATGGTTCAGATATGGGAGTTCAAGAGTTAGGGAATTTTAGGGTCTTGTTATACAATCAGATTTTTTGTTAAGTTTTTTAATTTATATAAGGGTTTGATGGGTAAATCGATTGTTCTTCGGGTATAATGGGTCGTGTTTTTTTTCGAATTTGGGTGGACATTTATGCCCTTACTTCCGATTTCACGTGCTTGTCATGTGGCATTTTGTAGCCGAAAAATTGAACAGAATCCTTAATTGGTCACATTTGACAGCCCGTTCATGCTACTTATCGCTTAATAAATAGTGTGTGCTAAAAACTGAAGTTAGTAAATAGTTATGTTCTATAAATAACATTTTTCTCTTTTTTCGAATTTGGGTGGACATTTATGCCCTTGCTTCCGCGTGACATTTTTTAGCCAGAAAATTGAACATAATCCTTAATTGGTCACATTTGACAGCCCGTAAATAGTTCATGCTATTTATCGCTTAATAAATAGTTTGTGCTAAAAATCGAAATTAGTAAATAGTTATGTGCTATAAATAGCAATTTTCGCGTTTGAAGTTACTGCTTGTGCGCAGATTTTATGGTTTGTGTAAGACTCTTCACCCTTGTGTTTTCAGTCCTAAAAATCATGAAATGTATACTTTATACTCTTGGAAATGTGTATTGGAAGTATTTTAAACTCATGATTTCCGGCATAGAATGAAACATTGAATTGTCATATGTGTGTTGATCATTATACTTGTTTGTGTATGCTAAATTGTCATCATCTCCCATCACGATCATTTGAGTCTTATTGTTACTGCTTTGGAGTCTTAAATGCTATACATTCTATAGAGTCGTCTCTGTTCGATTTCTTGTTTATAAATGACTTCATTGCGGGATTCTTTCAAATGTGCATATATGATGTTTTGTCATTGAACCCGTGAGTTCTTGACATGAGTGAATTGAGTGATGGTGAGCGCCCGTTCCTAACCGGGAGAGATGTTAAGGACTACAAACAATCTTTGTGGAGTCACACAGTACGAAGGAATCCCTAAAATGTGAGCCCTTCTTTTGGGGAGAAACTGAACCCGTGCTTTTGCATTGAAAACTTCCCCTTCTAGTCTTAAAAGTTGGGGGCCGTTGTAGTAATTGCTTTAGAGTTATGACTTTACAATTAAGCTTTTCCATGTGAATGTTGTGTCATAGCATGAGTCGTATTCGAAGGATCTAATGTTATGTATATCCGTATGTTGGATGAGTGAATGTACATAATTGTCATTTATATGTTCATATGCATCAAAATTGATCATTTTGAGGTTGGAATTCGGATTGTTCAGAAATGCACTTTTCTTTCACAAATTTGCACTGAAAAATGGACTGAATGGATCTCGGACGATCGCGTTCGGTCGACTGGAGCTTTATCATGTCGTTCAATCAAACTACTAGGAGCAAACGGACGATGCAGAAGTATGAGTAGGTCGACCGGATTAGTGAACCCCTCAACTGAAGTCCAAGTCGGTCGACCGGCTGGTGGTACCGGTCTACCGAAATTTGGACAGTGTGTTTGTTCTGTTTTTATCAGACCATTAGGTCGATCGGTGGGAGAGCTATGTCGACCATAGTGATGGTAGTTTGGACTTTTATGTTTTGTTATGTCTTGGTTCCTTCTAGTGGTTTCTAAATGGTTATTGGTGAGGTTTGTGGTGTAAAATGAGTTTAGTGAATGGGCTTAAACTTGAATGGTTTCAAATGGGATTTGGGAAAAGGAAAAAGTGTTTTGAGTCTCATTTGATGTTTCATCCAAATGGTGTTGATTCTCACTGTGCTTTATAGCTCATGTCTTTACTTTTCGTATTTGCAGATGATGACGGCGCATATGTGCAAAACCTTGGATGGGGAAGACTATGAGTGATTCCTAATGTAACCTTTTAATAGAATATTTTCCTTTAGTACTTGAATTTGTTATGTAATAACTTAGTACAACACTTTACTTTCTGCTGGATTGTATAACTTTGATAATAAATGTAGTAACTAACGCTTCCGCTATTAATAGTATAACAGACTTTACTATTTCTACTTTGATTATGTGCCTCATTGGCATATGAGGTGTTGACAGGTCATCACCCAATTTTAGAGTGTGACATTTCGATTTATATAAGAATAATTCTTCATCTTTTTCAGCCATTAAATCAAATGACCCAATAACTGATATATGTTTCGTATGTGCATGCATCCAATCCCGAACCTGCAATAATAGTGTTTTTCTCGTTTGGTTCATGTGTGGAGCCCATTGCCAACCTGGCTTTCATCCATCGATTTCTTATTTTTGTTTTTTTGTTTTGTTTTCATTTCTTTTTATTATTTGGGGTTTTGTCTGCTGAGAGCAATTTTACATCAATATACTATTTTCTCTTCTCTCGAGAGAAAAATATAAAGTCTAGAGAGAGAGAGTACCAAAAATAGACTATTTTTCAGTTCGTTCTGATAATAATAGTATATATAATACATCACATTGATTCAATCTTGAGAGGAAAAAAGAAAGAAAAAAAAACTTCATTATCTTCTTCTTTATTTTGCTTCTGTTCTCTCTCTCTTTCTTTCAATCTTTAACTGAACCCACAAAGGAAAAAAAAGTTAAAGAGAAAGAGAGAGGAAAAGGAAGAGGAAAGGAAATAGAAAGTTTCTGTCTTTAAGGATTAGGATATAATCTTGATTTTGATTTTCATGGATCTATAGATCTAACGCTTTCAGAAACCACATGGATTGTTTTTAATTGGATCAGATCTCCGTCTTTTTCATTTGGTATGTTTCAGTAGCTGACCAGAAAATTAAAGGGACCTAATCATACTGTGAGTTTTCTCTTTCTATTGGGTTTGGAAATATGGATTTTTTGAGCTGTTTTATGATTGTTTTATCTTTAATGGGTTTGTTTTTTTTGGATTTGTTTGAGTTTTACCTGGTTTAGTTGCGTGATCGGAGATTTGTATGTTTCTATGTACCTTATTCGGTAGATTTGACATCTGCTGCTTTGATCTTAATTGATTGTTTTTATCCATATATTGTGTTCAAACTTTAAACTTTACAAGTTTTAGTACATGGGTCATGCTTCTTTCTCTTGATTGAACAGGTATAAAATGGGCTTTTTGGGTTGTAAAACTTCTTTTTGCCTAATTCTTTGATTTGTTTCTTGGAATTCACCTATAAAGTTGTAATCTTTGCTCAATTTTATGGTCCTAAAATCTGTATGGTCTTGCTTATAAAAGGGATATTTTGAATTGGATTTTGATTTCTTGTTATGGTGTTATTTTCGATTTGCAGGTGAAAAGAAAGTGGACAGAACTTTTTGATTTTATACGGGTCTTTTGCATCCATTTTTGGATGTTGAAGAATTAGAGGTAAGCCGGGTTGAAATGAGGGATGTTATCAACGTTGATACAATTTCTGAAGGCCTGTTGGCGGCCCTCTTCCGACCGGTTTTCGCACTCAGGTTCAGATACTGCAGGACGGCAGGATGGGCTTCTTTGGTACAAAGACATCGGACAGCACTTGATTGGTGATTTCTCAATGGCTGTTGTCCAGGCCAATAATTTGCTTGAGGATCAAAGCCAGATTGAGTCAGGTTCTTTGAGCTTACTTGATTCTGGTCCATATGGAACATTTGTCGGGGTATATGACGGTCATGGTGGGCCTGAGACATCACGCTTCATCAATGATCACTTGTTTCAGCATTTAAAGAGTAAGTGAGATATACCAGGGTTGTGATGAAGTCCTAAATGACGTTCCTTTATAGGCTCTGATTTTACTTTGAGCTCCATTTATCATGAAGTGTAAACTTACTCTTTCTTAGGGATTTGTTTCATGCTTTTGTCGTCAGCAGAATATTCGAAGTTGCTTTCTGTGAAAATTTCAATCATTTTGTCCTATTCAGGATTTACGTCAGAACAAAACTCCATGTCCGTGGATGTAATACGAAAAGCATTCCAAGCTACAGAGGAAGGATTCCTATCCGTCGTAACAAAACAGTGGCCAACGAAACCGCAAATTGCTGCTGTTGGATCATGCTGCTTAGTTGGTGTGATCTGTGATGGGACCCTTTATATCGCCAATTGCGGTGATTCACGTGCAGTTTTGGGTAGGGTCGTTAAAGCAACTGGAGAGGTTCTTGCCATCCAGCTGTCAACCGAGCACAATGCCAGCAGAGAGTCTATCAGACAGGAACTGCATTCAATGCATCCGGATGACTCACAAATTGTGGTTCTTAAGCATAATGTATGGCGAGTAAAAGGTATAATACAGGTGAGACTTTTACTGCCATTTACGGAGATCTAGTTGCATATAGTTGATATATTGGACTAGACGATACTAGCTTGATTGATTTCTTTTCTTGTTTGATTCTTTGATGTTTCCTTTTCTAGAATACAAACTTTTGTTGTGACAAGTCTTGGGGACAAGAATTTCACAATTTACCGGTAACAAAGTGCTGCAAATCTCTTTATGGTCCTGTATCATTGCAATTTTTTCAAAGAAAAACAGGATAAGAAATAATTTCCCCTTTCATCTATATAGATTGGAATGAGTTTCCTGTCATGATGCTTTGACTTTTGTTTTTCCCTTTCGCTCTTGTGTGCGGGATTAAAGGGCTGCGGTGTGCGTGTGGAAAATATGTCGGTTGTGGTACATAAATTTGGATACATAACTTTTAAGACTGAGAAGGAAACAAAGAAAGTAAATTATCTTTTAAGACAAAGAAGACACTGAGATAAATTTTAAGTGTTGCCTACAATATACTGCTGGTTTCCTGTCATCCAATCCTGTGAATATTACTGTTGGTTCGGTTCTGCCTTAAGTACTCTTGTTTGAGCCGTTTTCACCTTAAAGGAGAAGCTTGGCTCTCTTTTATCTCATGTACTTCCATGGATGTCTCGTTTTTGTCCGGTGGTTGTTTTCGCCTAATTGGGAAGTTGTTGCAAGTTACTTAATTCTTAGTTATTTGTGGAGTTTTGTCCCCGCATTCATTAATTTTTGATAAATAGAGTTATATAGA
This sequence comes from Vinca minor, assembly GCA_026122235.1. Taxonomy (NCBI): domain Eukaryota; kingdom Viridiplantae; phylum Streptophyta; class Magnoliopsida; order Gentianales; family Apocynaceae; genus Vinca; species Vinca minor. The sequence goes on along the minus strand of JAOCZM010000011.1, from coordinate 10,046,025 downwards.
TTTTATCTAATGTAGTGTGCAACTTAGTGGAACAGCACTGTGTTCTGTGGCTATGTTACTCGGACTCTCCACTTAGCCATGCCGTACCCGTGTCCACCGGGTATGACGTTGGTATTGGTATGGCAAACGTACCTGACATGGTCAATTCCATATGGGTACTTTGACCATGGCTGCCGGCTGTGAATTTGGGCTGAGTTTGGGCGGATTCTGGTGCTTGAACAAAATTGCAGCAATGATTAAAGAGAACATGTAATAGAGAAGACTCTAACATGGGATTTGAAATTAGCATGTTTTGAATCTTTATTGTGGCTGCAATTGTTAGAAAAAGGAAGGGAATTTATTAGGGTTGGTGGAGTCATGGAGAGGAGATGATGGGAACAGGGGAAGAGTGGTTGAAGACAGCTTTTTTTATATTATTAAAACTCATTTATTGTAGGATCCTATTTTTTTACTATGAATTAAAATTTATTTCCGTATCCCCGTACCCGTGTCCGAATTTGGAGAAGTGTCCCCGTATCCTTTATTTTAGATGTTTAAGTACCGGACACCTAAATACATACCCGTACCCTACACCCGTACCCGTGTCTGAGTAACATAGTTCTGTGGTATGGAAGTGATATAGCCTTGGTCTGCTGAGTTTAGGTAAAGATTTCCTGCCCAGCTTTTCACCTCGGTGGGATTTTTAATTCAAAAGATTCATTATCATCTTTCTCTTTAAATAATACTACCTCCATTCCTAAATATAAGACTTTCATTACATGTTAAAATTAAGGAAACAAAAATTAAGATGTTTTTGTAATCAAAATATCAATATTACTCTCTTAAATATAATTAGTGGTATACAAGTCATATTTAAGAAAGTAATATTGGTATTTTAGATACAAAAACATCTTAATTTTTGTTTCCTTAATATTCACAACATGTAATGACAGTCTCATATTTAGGAATGGAGGAAGTATCTCATTTATGATCAACATCATTAGGCTCCTCCTTGTGTATCAATTCTATTGCTGCAAAAAGAGTTGTCTGAATGTCGAGTGGTCCTCTTTCTTGATCATCTTTTAGGACAATCTTCCAGTGATGTTAAGTTGTTTTATGAAGTAATTATTTTGACTCAAAAATGCGTTTCTTTACAAAATAGTTCTCTTTTGTAACTCATAAATAAAAGATTAAAAAGTTGAAACAAAACTTTAACCTTTTCATGAGGTGATTTTGTTTTAGGACTGGATGACGGAGAATTTCTCATTTGATTTTTCAAACATGCCATGCTGGTGTAACTGCCCCCATATATGCTATTAACATCAAATTCCATCTGTAAATAAGTAACGAAATCAAAGTGAAGTTTTATTGTTAAACGTTTATGTCATTCCTATTGTAAAGTTGCAGCATTTTCTTTATTGACATTATTTTCATTCTGCATAGTCTATCAGTTTGGTTCAGAAGCTGGTTTCAACCCGAGAGAAATAAGAGTAAAATTTGATTCAGATCGTCAAGTTTTTTAATTCTCTCAGCTTTGTTGTTACATATTCTATTTGCTGATAGCTTCCATCCAATCATGGCTACCATCAGACACTGAAAATATATTTAGCCTAGTACAAGGGTTTACTGCATTCTCCTTTGACGATTAATTTTTACCTTTGTTAAAAATACAATGCATGAAGGTTTCTATCAGAATAAGGTTCTTCTGCTCTTCCTAATTCGAACTGTTTTTTGCAGATTTCTCGATCCATAGGTGATGTATATTTGAAAAAGGCGGAATTCAATAGAGAACCTTTATATGCTAAATTTCGCCTCAGAGAACCTTTCACTCGACCTATATTAAGCTCTGATCCATCAATAGCAGTACATGAGCTTCAGCCACATGATCAGTTTCTCATATTTGCTTCTGATGGTCTCTGGGAACACCTTAGCAATCAGGAGGCAGTTGATATAGTGCAGAATCATCCTCGCAATGTAAGTACTTGGACATGTGATTCTATTTTATTTTTTTACTTTTAGGCCATACCCCCAATTATTGGGGACTTGATGAGTTATGTTATTGTTGTTTAGGCCATATTTTTCATGTTTGGACAATGAGTTGGATTATTTTGTGGTCTAGTTTCCTGAAAATTGATTCTCTTGTGAGTAGAATTACACTGATGCTCCTGGTGCGTAACGATCGTTGTATAAATTGTGGGCTTTCTAGATCATCAAATAAAACTTGTAAACTGGGAATTAACTTCTCCTTTAATCTTTAACGGATGGATTTCCATTCAGGAGAAAAGAGAGTAATGATCGCGAAAGCCTTGTATATAACACAATGCTAGCCTTGACTTGTTTTTTAAAAGGAAAACAGGACATCGATATTACTTTAACGTGTCAGTCATGGATCAATTAACCGTGCCACTCTGTCCTTTTTTTGGTTTTCTTTAGTATGGCCTGTTTTTTAAAAGAAATCAGGACATATCGATAACTATTTTGTTTTCAGTTTTGAAAGAATGTGATATCAAATCTGATGTTCTTGGTTCCTCGTCATTAAGTATGCTTTGAATGATTTCATCCTATGGCGTAGTCTGAAATGCATTGCAAGTTCTTGAATCTGAATCATGATTCATATTATGCATACGACTGATTAAGATGTAGTTTGCATGTTTATGCGATTGTCAAATTTCCCTTCTGTGTACTTGTGCAGGGAAGTGCTCGTAGGCTCGTGAAAGCTGCATTGCATGAAGCAGCCAAGAAAAGAGAAATGAGGTACTCTGACCTGAAAAGGATAGATCGTGGCGTTCGCCGGCATTTTCATGACGACATCACAGTTATAGTGGTATTTCTAGATTCAAATCTTGTGAGTAAAGCCAGCAGTTTAAGAGGCCCCACTTTGTCCATGAGAGGTGGAGGTATCACCCTACCTTCAAAATCTCTGGCTCCATGCGCGACACCCACTGAACTTGGTAGTGGTTGAGTCTTCCTTCTGTTGTATACTCTGCTGTGTTCTCCGGTAACTTCTTGCAATACCATCTCTTGGTAGAAGATTAAGGGGGAGACTAGAGGTGCGGCACTAATTTAATTTTCCCCCGATGTAAAATGTAACGTTAACTTAAAAAAACAGCGAAAGGATTATCATCAGAAACAAAAAGGAGCTTCAAAGTTACTGTAGAGATAGATTCCTTCATAAGGATTATCATTTCGACTTATATTCATTTCCCTTTCTTACCCTTGTTCCTTTTGAAGTTGTATCATGTAGATGGTGTAAAACTGAGGAATCCCTGGGAATCGAAATTTGTTTTTCAATGTTCTTGTTGCAGCTTGAAAGCAACCTTTGTCAAATGGAAACGTTTATTCTCAGCATAAGACATGGCTCAGCTTCCACATGTTTGCTCAGGTAAAACTTCTTGTACCTTGTCTGGAGATCGATAAAAGATGCCATTTTGATGCAACTCCCAGCGCTATAGGCCCCGGAGAATTGTTCATGTTAGAGGGTTAATCTTTGTATTACAAAATCTGCCTCGAGTTTTATTATAAAATGAATTGTTTGTCAGAGATGATTTGTGCCCGAAATGTGATGTTTTGCACCTTGGTTATGCCTTCTTTTTAAGCATTTATTTTTCAAGAAATTATACATTGTCCAATGAGCATCGAAGCTGAGATATTTCAGTCTGGTTTTAATTGAGCTACTGTCTTGACTATCGTTTAGCAGTTTTATCACCCCGTAAAAATTGTCGAAATATTCTGGCTTATCTTATATCGAACATCATATCCTCCTCTTCTTTTATTGTACAAACGATATCAGTTCATCTCGGTTAATTTGTTGCAATATCAATGCTTACAGTATCGATCTCAAAACACCTCAAACTAGTACTCCTCAAGGAGAAGCTATCCATGTCTAAGTAGAACTTCTGAAGTCCAATCCCCTCCATACTGAAAGAGTTCTGAGAAGAGGGAAAATCGCGCTCCGGTAGATGTTTTCCGGTACTTCTCGAGTGTCGAAAAGCTCCTAATAGTGTTTGAGAATTCAGAGATGGTTGTTTAGCAAGAAAGAGAGGGTCAATTGAAAGAGCTGCCTCTAGTTCTTGCCATACTCGAGTCATTGTAGGTCTCTTTTTTGGGCTCCATAACCACACATCTTAGTCCAATTTCTCCCATCTTTAACATCATTTCCATGTTACATTCCTCCATTAGTAGATTAGTATCTATTATTTCCTCAATTCTTCCTCTCTCCAAGCTCGGCCTCGCCTGCAGCCACGTTATACCCATTAAGTAATCTCAGACACTTTTCGTATAATGTAAAAGCACGCGTTGAATGCTTACTTACCCAATCGATAATGTGGACATTAGCATGTCCTCTACTGCTATCAACTGCAGGTCTAGCGGAAATGAGTTGCAGAAGAATGACTCCGAAGCTAAAAACATCGGTAAATTGACTCAAATGGAAGCTTGAACAATATGCAGGATCAAGATACCCTGGAGTCCCTTTAATCTGGCTGCTTACATGGGAATGATCACCAACTGGTCCTGCTTTCACGAGTCCGAAATCTGAAACTTTGGCCTCAAAGTTGTCTCCTACTAAGATGTTACTTGGTTTTATGTCCCTGTGGATTATACTTGGCTTGATACCTTCATGTAGATGTGCAATCCCTACAAATACTCAATAGATAACATTGTTAAATAATCATATTTTATTAGGTAAAATGTGCTCATGCCCCCCGAACTTTTCTCGATTTTGATTTTTTACCCTAAACTTTTCTAGAGTGTTAATGTTGCCACTTCCATCCATTTTGCTGTTAAATTCGGATAGAATGAGACCACATAACTGTCACATGACCAACTCGGGTGAATTTTAGTAAGAAAAAAAAACAAATGTTTTGACCCTAAAAACTGCAGATTTGAACGATGTGAAAACGGAAGGATAGAGAATAATTGTTACGTATGTGGAAGACTGGGTTTTTATCTCATTATCTCCTTTTATTAAAGGTCAAAATGCTCACGAGTTTGGTCATATAGTCTTATTCAGTCCAGATTTAACAACGAAATTTGATGGAAGTGGCAATATTAATACTTAAGAAAAATGTAAGGTCAAGGACTTTACGTTTTTTTATTTAAGGTCAAAAATCAAAATCGTGAAAAAAGTCCGGAGGTGTGGACACCTTTTACTCTCTTTTTGGGGTGGGGGACAGTGAAGGGGATAGGCATGCACTCGAAGCATTACCCTTGGCTGCTCCAATGGCTATATTTACTCTTTGCCTCCATGTTAAGCTCATCCCTCTTCTTCCTATTGCAGGAAAAAAGTTATAATTTATTAGAATTTAGAAAGGAATTAAATTGAAATTAGTCACATGTAGCATCGACTTTATATACCGCCATCATACAATAGGTGAATTATGATCGCTATATATTTGGATAGTGTTTTGTTTTGGAACAGAACGCAAAATTTATTTTAAATAATGGTATATACAAGTTTCTTACAAGTTGAAACTCACCAATGATATAATCCAATAATGAACCATTGCTAACATATTCATAAACCAAAGCCTTTGTTCCTCTTGATCCTGAAATAAGCACATGATCAGTAAGGATATTTGGTCACAAGAACCATCTCTCTATCATAGTATTTCTGGTCACACTTAGCAGAGGCGGATCCAACAACTTTGCTCGTGGTGAGTTGATATATCAAGGACTATATAGAAAAATTTTGGGAGAGCGAAACATAATATGTACGTTAAAAAGGTTTTTTTAACTTTTTTCTCTAAGGGTGAAATATATAAATTTTGAAATCTCGGGGCCATAGATCCGCTATTGATATCTAGATTATCAAGGGAATATTGTTAATGATAATAGTACCAGCTTGTTCGCAGAATCCAACCAGGCCAACAAGGTTCTCATGCTTAACCCGTGATATCAACGTGACCTCTGTTTCAAATAATAAAATTTTAGTACGCGTTTTTGTATTAAAAAAAGCTAATATTTAATTCGAGACGAAGAAAGAAAGTATAGAGTTATTGAGACTTTCCATTTCGAAACTCTTCAATACTAGTGCAAGAACTAGGATGAAGCTTTTTTATAGCCAATGTTCCCTCCAAATCAAACTCTCCTCTATATACATTTCCAAATCCACCCTTACCAACCAGGCAATTGCTGCTGAAATTTTGGGTAGCCTTTTGTAGTTCTTCATACTGAAAGCTCCTTAACTGTAATTTCTTAGCATCCAGCTTCCCTATTTCCAGGAACTTGATCATTACTTTTAAGATAGAAATCAAATAATATAGCTTTTTTTTATTATTTATTTTTTAAGAAATCAAGAACATGGCATATGTGAAGTAGAAATTTCTTAGCATTAAGCTTTTTCCAAGTCCTAGAAGACATCCCATATACTTATTGAGCCTTGAAATGTCAATTATGTCTATTGTGGGATGTTCCAAATGTGGGTGTTATCTAATCTACCAGTTTGGATTAACATTCATATATCTTATATCATACTCTCTCCATTCCATAATATAAGTCTGTCAGGATATGTAGCGAAAATTAAGAAAGTAAAATACAAGTTACTTGTTAATCAAAATATCAATATTACTCTCTTAAATAAGACTTCTATATCACTAATTCTATTCAAGAGAGCAATATTGATATTTTGACTGACAAATTACCTTATTTTTTGCTTCTCTAATTTTCGCTAAATGTTCTAAACGACTTATATTATAAAATGTAGATAGTAAAAATTTAAAAACTACAGTATATAATAATAAGAATGTTACAGAAAATGTTACGTAGGATTAGATAGAAAGGTGAGTGACTAACCTTTTTGGTTGGGGAATAATTTGCAGTTAGCATAAAGCTTCCTCTTGAAACAAAAGTATAACCAGCCAACTATAAAGACTAATGAAATAAGGATGACTGTTCCTCCCCACACATGTATTTTGTTAAGACCAGAACCACCATGCTTGTGCGGCGGTGGAGTAGCCGGAGCCGTTGCCGGAGCGAAAGCTGCTAGTGCAAGTTTATTTGCCATATTTCCTAGCAGAAATTTGACATGTTCTTCTCCTTATTACTCTGTCAACATTTTAATGTTGTTTTTTTTTGTCATGCAAATGCTGTTCAAATAAAAAAATGGTACTCCCTCCCTTCTATAAAAAATTAGTCTGTCATGTAGCGTAAATTAAGAAAGTTAAAAAACAAGGTACTACATATTTCCTAGTTAATTAATACATTTCACCTTCACACATACCAAGAAAATGATTAGAAAGTCAATAATTACAAAGAAAAAAAAATTTAAATTACTCCTAATTAAAGTATAGTTTGATGTGTATGCGTAAGTGTGTAATTGTTAGAAGGGAAATCAGTCTATTTACTCCCCCAGAAATTTTCGTTTAGCCCGTATAGTCGGTCCCCAATGTTTAATTTCAGCCGGTAAAGTCCCCCAAAATTTTTCGCTTAGCCCGTATAGTCTCCAATGTTTAATTTCAGCCTATTTAGTCCCTCAAAAATTTTTGTTTTGCTCCGTATAGTCCCCAATGTTTAATTTCAGCATGTAAAGTCCCTTACCTATTAGGGCAATAGAATTTGGGATTTCCTTTTTATAACCATTTTTATACTGATTTTTTTTTATTTTGTAAATTTTATAGATTGAAATTGACCATTATTCCCCCGCTCATTAAGCACGTGGATGACATGAATTTGGGACTGGTCTGATTCCGCCGCAGAAGAGGTGGTGGAACCTCTATATGCAGCCCGTAAATAGATAAGGGACTTTACCGGCTGAAATTAAACATTGGGGACTATACGGGCTAAACGAAAATTTTTGGGGGACTTTACTGGCTGAAATTAAACATTGGGGACTATATGGGCTAAATGAAAATTAATGAGGGACTAAATAGGCTAATTTCCCTTGTTAGAAACACTAAAGTATTAAGTAAAGCTGACTAAGGATAAAATTGGAATAAACATGTCAAATATTTATCAAATTTTGAAATGTATCAATTAATTTGGAACATAAAAAAAAAGTGAAATGTATCGATTAATTAGGAACAGTGGTAGTATTTTGTTAGTTAAAATATGAATATTACTTTCTTAAATAGAATTAATGGTATGCAAGTCTTATTTAAAAGAGTAATATTGATATTTTGACTAATAATTACTTTATTTTTTACTTTCTTAATTTTTGTTATATATTATAAACGAGTTATTTTATGAAATAGAAGTGGTAAGAAAGAAGACTCTATTATGAAGTGAAGTAGTGATAACTGATGAGTATATTTTTGTTGTTTCATATGTGAGTTGATGGCCGGCAAATAAAAGAAGTTCAAAAAGTCATGATCCTCCAGGCCAGGGGGTCATTATTTAGCTGAACAAGTCCACTCTCCGGGCGGCACAAATGGCCAAAAAGGAAACTCCCATAATCAGGAGTGCCAAAAAATAAAATAAAAAATAAAGAACTTCACCTAACAAAAAGCAGAGAAATGTTACATATATTTTCAAGTAATTCTAACTTAACTGATTACATATGCGACCAGAGAAATATGCGAGTTCGATATATTTTGGAAGTGATTCATATGTAAATTTGTAGGATTTATTTCTAGCAAATCATAGTGTATATTAGATTATAAATAATTAGTCGAGTCAAATACTCGAATACCGATCACCAAATACAACAATAGTCCTAATAATTGGTCACCAAATATTATATAAAAAAACCAAAGGTTCCAGGCATTTGGAGACAACCCCCCAAGATTTGATAACAATAAAAGACATGAAATTACTTTCAATGCATTTTTGTCTTTGGATGTACTTGTCAAAGGATTATGTTTTTAGAGGATAATAGAAAAGGAAAAAAATTAACTGATCATTATCAACTTGTAGAGGGAAGAGTCAGTCTACTTAAGATGACTATTTATTTTTTTTGAAACTGCACAAGTTTATGGAATTATTATGTCATCATTTCAACTGGTTCAATTGTCTATACCAAGTTGTTAAAAACGCGATTCTACGTAAACTCGGAAGAGGGTGTATAATCGTAAACTCGTGAATTGTAAAATAAATCGTAAAATCATACAAAAAAGTTAAAATATATATTTTATATGTAAATAACAATAAACAACATATAAATCATATCATATGGTCCAACAATATGAGAAAAATCCATAAAATATAGTTTCACAAGCTTTTCAAAAGACAATAACGCAACAAAATTTACAATAAATAACTTGCAAGTCTTTTAAAATATAAAGAAGACCGAACCATTTATCCGTTTCACAAGACTGGAAAATGTACGAAATACCATAACATGTTGAAAACAATTAAACTTTTTAGAAATTATAAAAAAATTAGACACACGCGAGATACATCAGGAATAGAATAAAATGACATATATTCTGAAAATGCAAAACAAAACAAATCACATATATTCAGGAAATGCAAAACAAACAAAAAATGATGAAGAATAGAAAATTTTGTAGACTCGGTAAAAATGTACGTTTTTACGATCCGATTTTACTCTATTTTTACCAGATTGCGATTTTACTCTCAATTCAACACGTTTTGCTTCCGTAGACGATTTTACGAGTTAACTCGCAATTTTAACAACATATACCTATGCTGCCTTCAAGAATTAGATTGGTAGTAACTAGTAAGATAAAATTGAATAATTCTCAATTAAAGGAGGCAAACAGTACCAAGAAAGTGATGTGTTCATGATAAATTATTTATGATTAAATTAGCCTTATCAATTCTAATACCAGTAAACGGTGAAAATTCAAGTTTAAAAACAACGAATATTCAATTTTAAAATGAAAAAGTTTACCGTTAGAAAGGTTCAAGACTCGATCGTTTCTCTAGAGGGGAAAACATATGTAATATGAATTGTTTCTGAATCCTAGGAAGCAGAGGCAAACGCAGTAAAGTAAATATGCAACTCTTCAAATTTCAATAAATGTAAACCACCAATAAGAACACCAGAGCATTTCCAATGGCCCCCAATGGTTCATAATTTTAGTTATGTCAATACCGTGCAAAATCAATCTGCACCGTCGGATCGCTTGATCTGACAAATGAAATAACTGTTTAGAGGCCTCACATTGTTTTTCCACAAAAATTATCGCTTCACGAAACTTAAAGGTAAAAAATTTAAAGGAAACTCTCTATCTAATTTCACCCTCGGAGACTCTACCTGCTTTCCAGATAGAGTTCATAGCAGTTAACTAGAACCTTCTGCAATTTGTTCAAAAGTCACACTGCAGATATAACAATCACAAGAACTTCTGCAACAAGTTTTCTGGTTCCAAAAGGACGGGAGCGGTGACAAGCCAAGAAACCGAGTCATGTTAGGGTGTAAATGATGACCATATCAGAGGGAAAGACTATACGATTTTCAAAGTGCCTCATTAAAGTAATCACATATTTAAAAACCCGAGTTGGTCGTGCACTTTTGAGTCTACCCTACTCAATTACCATGCCTTCAGGGCCTCCGCTGGCATCATCCACCCCACCCTTAGGTTCTTCAATTGCCATTCTCATCTCCTCAACCAAACTTCGTTGCTCTTCCTCTATCGTGTTCTGCAGCTCATCCACCTGCGGAAAAGGTCATGTAACCACAACTGAGTAAAAACTAAGTGCTATTTATTGCAATCTAAGCAACATGTAGACACCAAATTAAAGAAGCAGCAGAATGCTCAAGGAAAAATATACAATGAGAAAATTACATCACTGCCATTGGAGGGTTTAAGGGATAGTAGAAAGCAAATAGTCAGGTAACATTCAAAACCAGAGCAGACAAGTATTGGGTCATTTAAATTGCTGAAAAGTTTCTCACTTCTAAACCATGCAGACAAGTATTGGGTCATTAATAACAATATTCTTGCAGGTTCCAAGAAAAACAACAACAACATCATAATAATAATAATAATAATAGGGGGAAGAAAAAAAGTTTCTAAACAAAGTTGAAAGTACGATTATAGAGATCCAAGTAAGTTAACATGTAGAAAATGATATTTTAGATGCCCTTACAGAAACAATAGTCATGGCTGAAGCAAAAGGATGTTAAGATAGAGATACAGAGGAAAAACAGGGAAGATAAAAAGGGAAAAGAACAAGAGAGCTAAAATTACTAGCTCTTATCATAAATAGCAGAGGAAAGCAAGTCCTAAAAGAAACATATAAAATATCATTTTCTACTTTCACCTATACAGCACAACTCGGCGAAATTGTCTCTAAAAGATAACTAATGATTAGGCAAGGATAACGACACATAAAAAAAAAGACAATGTAAAAATGTAGGGAAAAAGAAAGAAATTAGGAAGAAATGACATGTTATTAAGCCTTATGAGACTGATAGAAACACAAAATCCTAAGTTACAGACTTAAAACATGCAGATTACAGTTGCATAAGGGATAAATGTGAAGGCGAAATCATTGTGGCATTTAGAAATTTACAAAGAGCCATACACTCACTATATTATTCTTCTGGCGTTTAACTAACTTCATTTTCTATTTTTCATATTCAACTCTTGCATGTTCCAAATGGAAAAAAAAAGGGCATTGGGAACAAAGACTTAGATTAGTTCGTGGATTTAGGTCTAGTGAAGATATAATGGTATAAAGTGAAGTTCAAAATAACCAACTCAAAACTGAACCAAGAGAACCAAATACAGTAGGAATGTAGACTTTCCTTTTGTTAATCCACAGTGATACTCTTAAATAAAATAGCTGAAAGAAAACTATACAGGCTTTTGACTACTTTTGAGTGCTAAAGTTAATTGAACACAAACTGGCTAGCAATTGCTATGCTAATCCAAAAGAAACAGAAGTAAGGTTTCTTCATGAAAAATGGCAGATGGCAGTTTAATGATTGTGCGAGAAAGAGGCAGAAAAGTGTTTACAGAGAAAATGTACTTCATACTTGAGCATCTAAAAAATCTCAATACAATTTATTTACCTTAATTTTCAACAGATTTCTTTTTAGGAGCTAGATATTGTTAATAAGTCCGGAAATTCACGGGGAACAGCTGAAGTTCATTGGCAAAATGAACTGATAATTAAGTGCATTCATCACTCACTTCATCAGCCTTGTGAGAAACTGCTTTACCACCAAATGAACACACAGGCCAACTATGAAAGTTGCTCATCCAATAAGGCCTATTTACATATGCTGATCCAAATAGAAAAACTAATGAAAGTGTTGGCATTTGTGGTACTTGATCTCTTAAAGATGAAAAAACACCAGGAATAATGATACTAGAAAGCTTAAACACTTTTGTCTTTCTAGATTGTGCCGCACTTGTTAATCAAGCTAATCAACAGATCTCTTTTTTACTTCAAATAGCTTCTAGTTTCAAGAGTTTGGCCAATTTTCTGAATTTTCAACACCTACTTATCCTGTAATTGTCAGCCGCATTCTTCGGGCCTAAAAGATATAGATTAAAATATTTGACTTATAGGAGCATTGACTTATGAGGACTCTCGGTCAGTGCTATGAGCGGAAAAGTAACAATTCAAGATTTTTCTTCAGAAAGCTCCAAGAGTTGTTTTCTAGCAAATATACACATCTGACTCTTAGCCAGGTACAAACTTCCCTCAATATCCATTTTCCACTCTCATCTAAGTTTATGATTCTTAAATTGCTATAGAGAAATGGTCTATCCAAATTTCTACGGGCAAAATAGATTACAGAATTTCCCAAAATATTAAGGCACACTGCCACGTTGGCACAGAACTATTATTATTTTTATTTAAAAATGTTAGTAGCGGCGGGGTGTCGAACTTGGGACCTATTGTTCCGTGTCGGAAGCGCTAAGCCAATTACGCTAGCCTTCCTTGAGGCACAAAACCATAGCCATAAAAAATTGCTTGCAATGAAACAAAGAGAGAAGCCAAATAGACCACAAGAAAATTATACTCCCTTTGTCCGGCTTTGAATATCTCATTTGCCTTATTGGGATGTCCGGAATTGAAGGTTCCATTTCAAAATTTAGCTAAAATTTTAATGCAAATTTTCAATTGTATCCCAAGTCGAACACAATCCTTAAATTTTAGTCCAAGTCAAAATAGGACATTCAAATCCGGATCCGGATGGAGGGAGTATAAATAAGGATCAAGGCTTAAATTAAACAAAGCAATAAAGAATCCATCAATTAGCATGTCTCGGTAGTAGTTTCTTCAATCTTCATTTTCTGCAAATGAACAGTGATAGAATATACTTGTGTTGCAAACCCCATAAATGTAAATTGCAAAAAACGTAGGTATCACGCAACATACCACATGCAACAAAAGAGAAAATTGCTTTTTCCGAAGCTCCAGTGTCCTTGAACCAGCAGTATTCTCCGCCTCCAACATTGCAATCTCCCTTTCCAGTTCTGAAATGAGCTTCTGTGTTTCTGATCTGGGAGGCTGCATAGCAATTAACCTCCTTATCGCTTCACATTCCTCTTTATGCTGTCTCTCAATCTTACTTTCTTCAAGCTGCTTCTTAAGATCCTCTATGTCAGCCTGTGCTTGCAAAATCTGCCTATTTATCTCATCTTTTAACTCAATAAAGTTCTCCTTCTCCCTGACATTTGCATCTATAACAGCTTTGCTCTTGAGCAAAGGAATCTCAAAAGTATTTAGCTCTTGTAAAAGCGTTTTAGCAAGTCTCTCACAATCACTATAGTTATCAGCATCCTTCTCAACCTCTAAAGCAAAAGCAGTAAATTTCTTCTGTAATTTTTTCAACGGCGGTTCACCCCTCGTGGTTGTTGTACGTGTCAGAAGCCTGTGTTTTATGATTATATCATCTTCAAGCGGACCAAAAGCATAATGTGCTGCTATGGTCTCACTCTTTCCTGCGACCTTCCTACCTTTTACCAGCATCTGGCTACTCTATTTCTAATCCTGCAACAAAAGCACGTCTCTATCCATCAGCACATGAAACCAATCTGAGTACCAGTTTTACATTATAACTTTCCAATTTTCACATAAAGCTGTACTCCTTGCAGGAAGGATTATGGTGCCAATAATTACACGGGCCAATCAAATTATTTATTAGCTAAAACGGCAATAAGAATTGACATACAGAAAACTCAAAGTTGCCCTCCCAGTTAATTTCGTCCACGTCAACCACCAATCCAACAACTGCAGCAACACCACAACAAAATCAACATATTGAAAGAAAAATAAACATGAGAACTAAAACAACAAAAGATCATAATGTTCAATCATTAAAATAAGACTTCAATACAACCATCTCCCTAATTTCTTATCCTTTTCAATCTATAGAATACTACAACTAAAATATTATGAGTAAAAACTATTGTGAACACTAGAATTTTAATTCTTGTGTTCAGTAAATACTCATTTTTCTGAGCCATGAACTCTGCGTCTCAGCTAAACCCTTTGCCCCATGCCTCAAAGGCCCATTTTGGCTTGGTTTTAAACTCTTTTTTCTCAGAAAGTCAAATCTAGTCCCACTTCTTTATTCATAATAATCAACTTCTTCCAATCCCCGGAGTGTAGTTCCGCAGTCAAATCTCTACCCTTCACTGCAAATGAAGCTCATAGAAATAAATATATACACCATTATCACTACCCTCTCCCCACTACATATTCATTACTAAACCTTGCTGAAAATGAAAAATGTACTGCCCTCTGATAGTGATGCAAACTTACATAAGACTCCTTCCGTCCGGAGTTGAATGTCCCATTTTCTCTACAAAATGAATAGGAAATGGAACATTAAATTCCGGACGGAGGTGTTGGGAAATAAAAAGCAATAATGGAGAGAAAACTAGATCGAAAAACAATAAAGAAAGACACAAGAAATTGTTAACCCAGTTCGTCAAGGAATTGACTACATTTGCAGGCGTTACCAAGCCAAGATATTTCCTATGTTGAGATGCAATATTTAGGTTACATAGGTGGGTTGTTTGCTCAGTACCTCGGACTCCATAACATAAAAGGAGGAAGTATAAAATCATGACTTACATACAAAAACACAGAATATAAAATCATGACTCACATATAAGTAAGACTCAGAAGAATAATTTTCACTCTACTTTTGAGCTCCTCCTGCACACTGATAATAGACTCAAAGTTACAATGGAATGTTGATTTCATCAACTGAGATGGTAATTATAGTAAATTCTTCAAATGGCAGCTGATCATTTCAAATTTTGTTCCTATAAGACAACTCAAGTTACTCAAGCCTTATCTTATAAAAAATATTAGGTAAATTCACCTCTGAATAGCCGGAACTCGGGGTGAATCGGTCGTTTTTAGAAACTGAGTCAACAACTCGCCCGAACTCGACCGAATTAGGGCAGTTCACCGGCAGGCCATTCTCAATCAAATGATAAGCAAAAAAGTTCAGTTTTCTCCGATTAAAAAAAGAAGAGATAGTCATTTTAAGGTAGAAAAGAAGATAAAGATACTCAGTTTTTACCGGCGAGTCAGTACCTTCGATTTGAGGAAGCAGCGGCGGTGAAGAGGTAGCGGCGGTTTATGTATGGGTTAAGCAGAGAGATGTTGAAGGAATGGGGGAAGCAGAGCGGAGGAGGAGGAGGAGCGTAGATGAGTATACTCTATTTTATTGTCTTTTTCTCTTTTGGTAATAATTTTCATTCTTTTGTTTTTTTAAACATTTTTATTTAATGTGAGAGGAACCTATCTACGTCATCAAATAATTTTAAATTTTAATTCATTTTAAAATTCTATGGCCAAAAAAATAAAATTTATCCTTGAGCAAATGCAATAAATTTTCAATCGTCGGATTTAATAATTTAATGATTGAGTTTGAAACCGAAAAGTAACTCTTTTTGTAAAAATGAAAATAGTTACTTTTATAAAAATAAAAAATTATTTTTCAGTGAAAATATAATTTCAAAATAAAATAAAAAAATCATCGCTAAATTTAATATCAACCGTCGTGATTTATCCACACGGTGTTGAAAAGTAACTATCACCACTATAACTGACCCATCATTTAGCTTGCTTTAGCCAATCAAAAAATAAAACTACTATTATCTAGAATAAAATGGAATTTCCTTATTTATATATTTACATAATTAAATTCTGATACATTATGAGTGTGGATTACAAGAGATAAATACTTTTCTAATATATTTATTATCACAAACTTTATTTTCTAGCTTCGTCTATATGACAAAAGCATCTTGTTAGCTGCCTGAGTTACTCTTATTCCTGCGCTTGATATTTACGACTATGAGTTTCCTAAAAAATTTAAAACACAAAACAATGAGCTTAAAAAAGTTCAGTGAGTTCCCAGTGAAGTGGGTGCTTGTGATTTAAAACTTGTTTTGTTTTTCCAAAACATTTATTATAAAACTTAAAGAATTTGTCTTTTTCTTTATTTCATTCCTTCTGGATAATGTAGTTCCAAGATATGAACAGATGACCAGAAATCCATATATAGAAGTCCATAGTCAATAACCAACCTCACACCAGACATGGCCATGGTTTTTCCACCACATACCAAGACTTTAAATGTGATATCTTGGTAGCTGGGGTACCCGCCAGTCCAAGTTCATAGACTAAAGTTTCAGAGTCAAACCTCCTGACTCGGGAGACATTCAATCTTAACATTTGACACTGAAGGTACACAGGGGAGACCAGCCAGCCTGATGCTTTCCCTGCCCCTACTACTTCCCAACAGGCCCGAGATCCCATTTAAGAATAACCGAATGTCCTATCGATGGTTTAAGATGCCCTCGTACGGGTGACTAGCCTCGCACAGTGCAAGCCCCCACCGATAGAACCAGAAGTCCATAATTCCTTCCCTACATGACCTGTAAAATGTTCAACAATGTTTATAACCAAAGTATAAACGGCTTTTTCTACAATTTCATTATTTTCTGTTTTAACAGTTTTCAAAATACCTTCCCTACATTTAATAGATAAATAATTATTCCACCAACCTTTTAGTTGACCTGTAAAACTTGCTGCTATCATTTTTGCTATATTAACATCAGTGTTATTAACACTTTTACAAATAGTAGAATACATCAACATTCTATGAATTTGATTATAAAACTATTTATCAGTATAACAATCAATATTCCATTCATAGATGTTTTTACCACTGTAACTATTATTCAGTTGGTATTCCTGTTCCTCATGTAAAACATCAATAGGAGAGGGTCTATTATAATAAAATAACCTTTGAGTAGGTTTATATGCCCACTGTTCAAGTTTATTAATCTGATCCTCTATAACTTGTTTTTTATCTGAATTATCATAAAATTGACTAGTAAAGTCATCATCCAAAGTGTTTAGAGTTAAACTACTCATTTTTTCTGTCAATAAATTTTTAACTTTTTCAGTTATTTCTTTTTCCCATTCTGATTTTTCTTTTAATTTGAAATTTTTAATTTTAGGGGGACCTTGAATACTAGATACAATCGGAATTGGAGGCGTATTATCTACCTGGTTATTAATGGTATTATTCATCAAAGAAATAATATTATCAATCTTATTATGTGAAGAACCAATCTGTTCTCCTAGTACTCTCAGAAAAAGATTAGCATAGTTATTCTGTTGTATAAGAGTATTAATATGATTACTTGTAATAATTGCGGTATTATCTTCAAATAATTTAGATAAAGCAAGAAAATTACAATTTTCTAATTTAATAGACTGTAAAGGAGGATACACATCTTTTAAAATCTCTCCATTTAACAACTTATAATTTATTTCTAATATAGAATTATAATTGTCTACATATGTAGAACAAAACCAAGGAACAAAAGGTATAATTTCATTTTGCAAAGTATAAAAATCATAAAATTCTTTTTGAAATATAGCTTTTTTGATTTTTATCAAAATTGTCAAAAAATCAAGTTCTAAATGCTTTCCATCTGGGTAATTCAAATTCTTGTTTAATTTGTTGTCTGACTTCAGATCCAGGACTAAAATTAATTTTTATTGGTGTACTATCCATTACCAAAATTATAGCTCATTTGAGACATAGTCTCTATATCTTTTTTATTAGTATGTCCTCTAAGAATATTATCCTTGTATAATTTTAATTCTTCAATTCTAGATTCTTTTAAAAAATCATTACTACTATCATCTTTATCTTCTTCCCTAATCTGAGAAGTTGAATGTCTAGAAGTACTTGGGATATCTATATTATAATCACAAGGAGAAATAAAAGAACGAACATAACTAGATCTAGATAACCTAGATGAATTTCCAATTAACCTGTTATGCTGGTTATTACCAAAATTTAATGTTACAGATCCCTCAGGCGTCTGTCTAACATTTAATAAATTTGTGTGAATAACTGGTTGATGATGCATAACTCTCTCAATTGTCCAATTTTCAAGAAAAGTAATTTCTTCCCATTTAAAGATCTTCTAGTAGTAATGTCAGATCTACTAAAATTAGTTTAAATTATAATTGTTTTATTTATCGATTTATCAGCCAATTTACAATGAGGATTTAATGTATATAAAGGTTTAAAGTAAATCATGTAACATATACAGATAAGTTCTGATCCTTGAGCATAACTATAACCATGTGTTTTAACATTTAATGTTAATGCATCAAATATATTTACATCAGTCAATGAAAGTTGTAAATTAGTATAAACATCAAAATATATGTGCCAAACTGGATTTTATTACAACCATTATAGATTTTTTCCAATCTAGATTTCTACCATCTCTAAGAGCTGCTATAAAACTCTCTGGTAATCCTTCTAAGGTTAAAGGTTTAAAGGCAACCTGTACTAACCCAATATGAATAAATTTATGATGAGATTCCCTATAAGGTCTGATATCTTGTTCACTTAATAATTGAATAAACATTTCTTCATTATTTAATGAAATAGATTCTTCAGTAATTTTTTTTTTTTTTTTTTTGCTAAATAAATTCTGATTTCATTAATCACAAATAGCCGAAGCCATTACAATCAATAGAAAATCTGAAAGTACAGAAAGTAAAAGTTGTACAATGATTTAAAAAATCAAGATAACAGACAAAAGACACATCCAAGAAAACTTGGATGGTTAGGAAAAAAACTAGAAAAACTAGAAAAATAAACAAATACATAATCTTCTTCTTCAAAGCATTTTCATCGCCATTCTTGAACCACAGGGACAGGAGAATATCACTTTCAACATCTTCCTTAGGGGTCGACAATTTATAGGACCATGGGCGTATCAACCGTCCTACAAATTGCCTCGGGAAGATGTAGAAAGTTGATAAAGGGCCCAGATCAAGTCCGGGTTGAAAGGATCCTCCTAGAAACATAGAAAAAAAGTCTAGATCTGTGAAGATCTGAGACTCATCTAACCACTGTGTCTTGAATCTTGAAGAAAAAAACTCTGAAAAAGGTTTCATATGATTCGTGGTACAAAATAGGGTAATAATAATGGAACAAAAGGACCAAGATTTGGCCATTGGCCGGAGCCAATGGCCAAATCTGGCCAGCAGTAGAGGGAAAGAAAGCCGCAGGAAGGAAGGGGGGAAGAGAGAGAAAATGGGAAGGATTCTTCAGTAATTTTGACTACCTGTTTTAGACCTAATCTCTCAAAAGCACCTAATTGGTAAATTGTTTTTGTACTAACCTTTGGTATAGTCCATCTATTTAACAATTCTAAGTTTTGAGGTATATCAATCTCATTACTTATACTGTTTTTAACATTTGATTTATTAGCAATAACATGCTTGTTTCTATTCATAAGGAGAGAACAAAAGGGATTTATGTTGAATTACATTTGTTCTAGATGAATTATTCAAACAATCCATGGCTCTGAAATCACAACTAGGTAGGATCTTTAACAGCTAGCATATATATATATATATATATATATTTGAGAGATCTTTCTGGGTTTCAAATTTTATCCATTTCCATTTTTTTTTTCCGGCTTTGGTCCAATTTCTTTGAAAAGTGATGAATTTCTGTTCCTGGGGTACTTGTTAAAAATTCTTTATTTCTTGCTGTGTTCAGATTCAATTTTTCCTAAATCGAGTTTGTGTGGGAATAACATCTACTGTTCTTGGGAATTGAAATTCATTAAAAACATAAATATTAAAAATGTTCATTAATTTAAATATTCAAGAAATTTAAAACGTAAATTTTCATATATCAATTTTGTCTAGTCTAGGATCAAGGAAAAAATTTAGATTTATATTCCTCTGGTCACCCGTTTTAACCGGCAAAAGTCCGATTAGTACTTCTCTACCAGTGGGGTAGGTCAACAGATGTTCCTGGGATTTCGTTTCCAAAATCCTCAGGCAAATGACAGTCTCAGAGGAGTATAATCCAATTTTTTCATGAGCCCGATTAATCTAAGTTTGTTTTTTTACATGATTATGATAACATATTCAAAACAGGAATGCCTGTCTATAGCAGCCAAATCTACTGTCAAAAATTCCAGGCAGAGAGAGTTCTAGTATTTATTAGAGAGTTTCTCTTTTTATCTAGTTTTTAGATAGCTTTTGTGGTGGTTTCCCTTGAAAGAGGAAAAATTCGCTATGGAACGATCCTTGTGGGTACTGTAAGACATGAAGGATTGCGGGTCCTACTCTGCAGGTGGATCATGTCTAAAATTATGTGAGAGGAGTGTGGGGCCGGATCCAATGCCAGACTTTCCCTTGAAAGAGCCCCTCTATTTATAGAAGGGATTAGGGCCATTTTTGTAATTATTTATTTGCATAAAAGGTCCTTTAATTTCTTAATGTAGTTTTTCTTTCCCATTTGGGATAATTTTTGGACATTTAGAACTCTCTACTTAATAATGTGTTATTTCTTTATTTTATTACTTTAAAGTAGACACTTGACTAATTTGCACTTGCTTAAAATTCCAATTATTATCACTTGGACTTTATTTTGCGCTAATAACTAACTTATAAAATATTTTAGTCACCTAGTATAATTTAATTAAGACGGTCTTTCATAAGAAAAATTCACTAACCTTTACCCGAAATTACCGGTCGTCACACGTTCCGTATGTACCTGAAAAAAAGTTATTCCGCATAGGGATCCGGACTGCTGTTTCGGCCTCGAATCCCAAAATCATGAGGCCCAAGTGTGACTGAGAAGTCATGGATTATACCACTCAAAATTGGTACAATGATTCTAGGGATGGTTATCAGAAAATTGATCTAAATTTGTCCATTAATAAATTGTTTCACAGCCCCAAGAAGCAAACAGAGTAAACACATGCAACCCCTTCAAACTTTAATAAATGCAAACCATCAACATGAACTGCAGTTTGCATTTGCTATGGTCACCCCCAATGGTTCATAATTATAGTGATGGACTGCTGACTTCTGTCACTGAGAAGGCAAATATCAAGAACATTGATGAACAGTTATGGAGGGGTTTCTTTAATCAGTCAAAAAAAAACTGCATTGGCAGATTGAGACATTCCTCGCAACATTGCAGTTTGACTTTGGTGCGGAACACAATCTTGGCTGTTGATTTGTCGATTCAACGGTTGAAAAAAAAGAAAGTGTATAGATGTACTTCAAGTAGCTATGGACAGCAATCTGTAGCTATTGAAGAACAAAAATTCATCCTACATAATACTCGTGCAGATAATGCGAACTCAAAAGGTGCTTAGCACCGAATCCAAAATGGGGAGTTAAACCTAGGGGTTGAAAAGAACTCGTAGATAAAACTTGAAACTCTGGCTCCATCTGGGGTGGTCAGCTAGATAGGCGAAACAGGAAGCTCAAGCTTGCCATAGCAAAGTTTTCTCATAATCTGAACCTTATTGAAGAGGGTTTGGACAACGTACAATACGTCCTTCACGAAACTCAAGACAAGAATCTCAAACAGAAACGCTATCCAATCATTAGGGTTGTCAAAGACTCATGATAGACCAAGCATTAGTCCAAACTCGCTGCATTTTGATTCTTCCAGAACAATCACAAGAAGTTCTGGTTCGAAAAGGATGGCTATGGTCACGACACGAGCAGCCCCCATTAAAGTCTGTTTCTCTATAGAACATTCAATTCAATCCAGCTGAAGAATCTTCTTTCTAGATTTTAATAGGTAAACGAAAACCTAAATTACAAGCACCCCACACAAAGATCTACTAATAATCAAGATCCTTCAATTCAAATATAATAAATCAAGCTAAAAGTCACGTTGAAGACCAGAACTATCTCCATCTTAATATATGAATAGAAAATTTCACACAGACAAAAAAGATTTCAAGAAACGTAATATAACTATCATAACTCAAAATTTTTGTACATAACGGTGACAAACTAAAAACTAAGCTACACAAACTCGGTCTAATTAATTACATGTGGGAAAAAAAGATTAAAAAAATATGGTATACCGGGTTTAACCGATCAAATCAGAAACCCTCTCAAGTTAAAAAAAACAACAGAACTGTTCTTCATATCCTATAATTTACAGTAAACATATTACAGGTCCCTTCTGCATAATGGACAAGATCCATGTCTCAACAACCATGTATCAATGCAAGGTAAGTGAAACATGTGATGACAATGTGGCAAACTTCTAACAATTTCGCCAATCTGAAAGTCTTGAAGACATACCGAACAAGAGACTCGTTCTCCAGAAGCATCCACGTTGTTATCTTTCGTAATTAAAATCTTCGGTATCTTCTCCACTGAATCTCCAGGCAAACCCTTGGCCCCTCCTGTATCGAATATGTTCGGAACCTCCTCGAACGTAGCTTCAACGGCTCCCATCTGAAAAATCATAGACAGAAGTACGAGTTAACACTGAATTCAAAAATAAGTTTCTCTAGAATACCAATAGTAGGTAAGTGGTTGCACAAAGATATACCTGACTCTGTACTGCACTTAACATAGCTGGACCGATCCTCTCACGGACAAGTCTCCCACTTAGCAGGCTTGCTATTACATCAATCTGCAAGATTCGAAAACAAATACGTGCAAACTAAATAGATTCTCCAGACAATATGAGATTCACTATGTAATAATAATCACAAAATAAAGAGAGAATCTTATAAATATGTTGCTTACCAAATAAAGAAGGCAGCCAATGCCCGATTCATCTGATTGCCATATAATTAAGGACGATTCAAAGACTTCTATAGAGAATACAGCACCAGAAATTGCACCAACAGCAGCTCCTCTAACAAATCCGCTTTCGGTTTCTTGGCCAATCAAGGCCCCTGTCATTGCCCCTAATAAGGTACCCACTGCACAAGCAAAATGAAATGAATTCCCCTTAAGCCTCTTCCATTTCCACAACCAAAGAACATAATTTGAATTATAAACCACTATGCTATCCAAATCCCCACAATTGATCACAATCACCCCAATATTCAACTGTCCTAATTTTTCTGTATTCTAAATTACTCCCAACATTCCTTAATATAAGTCGTTTAAGACATAGCAAAAATTAAGAAAGAATAGTTTGTTAGTCAAAATATCAATATTAATCTCTTAAATAGAATTAGTGGTATACAACTCCTATTTAAGAGAGTAATATTGATATTTTGACTAACAAATACCTTATTTTTTTCTTCCTTAATTTTTTCTCTACATGTCCTAACGACTTATATTATGGTTACAAGAAAATGACTTTGTGCTTCAAATCCTAAAGATTATATGAAAATGGCTATCAAATCCCTCTGAAACAAAAAATAACCTAAAAATATTTTCGGGTTTATGGATTTCTAAATTAGGCAAAATCCCAAAAGCCCAGATCATAAAAACCACATATGAATCAAAATCAGAGGCCATTTGATATTAAAAAAAAAGATAGAAACTTTGAGCCCATTTAACCGACAAAAAGGGGGTTTCAAGAAATTGAAATAAAATCAATTAAAAGACTCACCTAATGCAAAGAAAAAGGTGAAGATTGCGGAAAAGACATTGCCAATAATCGCAGAAACGGCAAACCTGCAGTATTCTTTAATTCTGTCCACCAAATTCCCTAAAGAAAGTGATATTGAAGGTGAAGAAGAAGGAGAAGAGGGCAAAGAACGAGATGGATATGCATATAATTCCATGGAAAAAATAAGTTTTTCCCCTTCAATTTCAACAACTTCCAAAAGGGTTTCTTTTTTTTTCTTTTCTTTGATAGAAAAATTGATTTTTTTTTTTCTTGAGGATTTCTTTCTTGAAATTTAATGAATGAGATGAGATGAAAATTGGAAAGTTCTATAGAGAAAGAAGAAAATATCTATATATATTTATAAGGGTGGGTAGGGGGGGGGGGGGGGACGGGGGGAGATGGGGTTATTGCCATCCTTAGTCGCTAAGGGAATGAATGGTGAAAACAAACCAACAAAATTCAACTTTCATTTACTTGGCAAAAAATCAAACTTGGATAAATTAATTAGTATTAATGTTATTCTTATCCACATACTTGATTTTTTAATTTTATATTAAAAACAGACATTTAATTTTGAATAAAGGAAGTATGTTATGTTCATTATAATTATACAATCTTGGTTATTATGTACTAAATGATGTATTTGAATATTTGGAATTTATTAAAATAAAGACAATAATAATCATGCAAAATGATCCAAAAAATCATGTATGAACACAATCCGGTTATGATTTTGAGAAGATTATAGATGTTCTTGAAGAACAGTCATTACAAAATAACTATAATCTGAGTCAATTTAATTAATAAATCTGACAACTTAGATCTAATCTACATAATGCTTATAGAAATGGCTATCACCATCGTAATTTTTTTTTATCCAGACATTTAATAGCACCTTAATTCACCCAACAAAAACTACCACAATATACGCTATATTGTCATTTAATTAAAATGCTTTAACTCTTATCACTTGAAAAACGACTAATCAACTACTCCTTAACGTTTTTGGTTTCAGCATGTTCAAATTGAATGGACTTGAGAGTAAGGAGAAGAACTATTGGACAAAGTTTTGTATTGTCGATTTTTTTTACCTTTTACAAAACAAAACATGTATAAAATTGAAATTCTATTTATTGATTCATTATATTATTGACAATACGAGTTTGAAAATAAATTAATTTAGAAGATATTGTAGACTTGGCAAATTAGCATTGCCACAAATTTTAAAAAGTACATAGGGTTAAAGCAAAGGTCAATTTGACAAAGTGTAAAGCGAGTTGCTTAGAGGGAGTTGGTCCACATATGATCACATGTCAAGTCTCACTTTTGGGGTTTTCTTTAATAAGAAAGAAAAATTAAAAGAACCTTTTTTAAGAGAAAAAAAAATATTAATTGTTGACATTATTTTTTTTTCTATGAAAATCGTTTATCCTCATACATATTTCCATACATATACCAAGTATTTAAAATTTGCTATGTGAAAATTTCTACCAATTATATATAAATGTGGCAAATTATGAGTGATTTTATATACAGAATTGAAAATATACATGGGGATAGACAATTCTTTGCCAATTTTTAACTACTAATTTTCAATATTTTTTTTCTAATCCAATACCCAAAATTAGTTTGAGAATTGATCCCATTTTTTCAATTTTCTTCTCCAATTATGTGGAATAAAATTTAAATCAAATTCAACTTTTTATTTTTATTTGGTATTAGGATATCTTTTTGGAAAGGTTAAATGAATTTGACTTTATGATGCATGAAAGAAAAACCCGTGGACTTTTGAGTTTTTAAATGGAGAGTGCCAACTTAAAGGGTATCAATAGTATTTAAACGGTGAGATTAAGACTTAATTTATGACCTAACTAAATTCAACTTCCTATACCCACTTCTTTTTTTGAATAAATACTAATACCTACTTATTAATTTATATCTATAGTAGATAAATTTAAAAATCTTCTAGCGCCACGGCTCTAACGTAGAACACCTCTTGTTCTGCAATGTGCGAAACAAACTTATTGTTTTGCACTGTGAAAAACATGTTTTTTTCCATTAAATCTAAAAATTTGACGTTTGTGATCATTTAGGTTTCAAAGTCTTGTTATAAAAAATTCTATTGAGACAAATGGTCTCGGCCATCTAATTTTTTATCAAACGATCAATAAGTATTCCATACATGTAAGACTTCGACCATTCCGCACCGATCTTCTAGGCGTTTTTTTTCAAAGCGAGGAAATATCACATTATTGGTGAATCCACCTATCCTTTTTGTACAATAAGTCTTAGGGTACTAAGTACTTACAAATTTGTTTTAGCTAATTAAGCTTCCTTTTCTACTCTTTATTAATTATTACTGATCCATTACTTTTAAAATAGAAAAAAATGTTAGTATCAAAAAAGGAGCGTTAACCTGAAACCTATCGATTTAAGTTAGAAATGATAAGCTAACTATACACTAGCATTTTTTACCATTCATCCATTACTTAAACCGTTAGATTTTAGGTTAACACTCCATTTTTTGATAATTAATAAATTTTCAGAACTATACAATTTTCATTCAGAATTGAAACTTTTGAAGGTATTTATATCAGAACTATCCTTACTTTAAAGGGTAGAAAGGTATCCAATCTTCATTCAATATTTGTGATATACTATAAAACAGTTGAAGTGTCAATAGATAATAGTTATCGGAGTAGCGGGTAATGTGGTTTGACATTCAACATGCATATTGTTGGATCAAATCTTCTTCCACTATTTAAAAAAAAAAAACAATTGAAGAAAAAAAAAAAACTCTGGGACAAAAGTGAAAAATATTCTTGATCTACATCAAAACATTGAAGAAATTTGTTTCATTTTTTTTTTTCCAAATTTTTTTAGTTGTCTATGTCACACTCATATATTTTAATTAGTAGTAATTCAGAAACAAGTAAATTGCAGATTAGGTACGTATCTCAAGTCAAAAACGTATTAATCCAAAACGCGCTTACCATTAATTATCTTTCCACCTTCGTCCCTTCTTCGCGTTACAGATATTATGGAGTGATTGAACATGTACTCATGCAATCATTCCTCTCTTTTTTTGTTGGGCTTTTTAGTAATTTTGGAATATCCCCATGAACCATATATTCCAAAACTTCTCACTCTAAATAAACAGTGTTCTTATCAATTATCTTGCTACAATGATCATGTTTTCCTTTTATTTTCCATTTTTTAAAAGCAAATACATTAGAAATAAAATGAATATTTATTTTATGATCCACGACTAATTTTATTTGCTTATAACAAACCACTCGCAAGGATAGAGTTTTCAATAGAACTTTTCATACACAAAACTAAGAATGTTAGTTCCCCACCCCCAGCTGATTAGTGTGAGAAATCCCCCACTAAGGCAAGGATGAAGCGCAGGGGTCGGGGCGGGGATGGGAGTCATTATGTGCCGTCCCTCATTATAGTTTTAAGAACCCAGAATCAGTACATAAACATGTTCATAATGGAAATTTTCTGGACTCTTGCACTTGCAGTATCCAAACTCATTTACAACAAAACTGTTCTATGAATGTTCTTTAACTGTAGAACTATGCGTACATCAAGGGGGCAAAGGGAACAAACTAATACAGAAGTCTGAACTACAATAATATTATGGGGTTTGTGAATTATGTTTTATGTTGTCGGGTTTTGGAAGTATACCTCTTTGTTCAAAAACTTATGCCTTGTACTCGCTGACGCGCATCCATTTCGTAGATGACCATTTGTTCCCTCTGATAACAGGACAACCACCTAAACAAAAGGCGTTGCATTAGGTAAAATTAGGTAAAATTGTTTTGGATATCAAATGGCGACTCAAATCATATGGCTAAGTTTACATGGTGGAACTGAAGCGTGCAACTAACCGTGCAAACTTGAAGGATCAAGAGTGGCATCGGG
Source organism: Vinca minor (assembly GCA_026122235.1). Taxonomy (NCBI): domain Eukaryota; kingdom Viridiplantae; phylum Streptophyta; class Magnoliopsida; order Gentianales; family Apocynaceae; genus Vinca; species Vinca minor. The sequence continues at coordinate 10,018,346 of JAOCZM010000011.1, read as the reverse complement.
CTTCAAGCTCCAGAAAAGCAAAGCATCGCCCATCTTGGGTTTTACAGAAAGTCCTTCTTTTCCGCATTGGGAGAGCTCATTCCACCAAGGTACAGCACTGACATTTCCCTTGGCTGCAGGGAAAACTGTTTCTCCACCCTCTTCAACGTCTGACCTGCACATAACGTGAGACAAAAAGTTAACTAGAGCAACCAATTAAAAGTAACTGAAGTGCACAAACATCCAAGAAGAAAGATTTACTTACAAGTACATAAGAACAGTAGCTATACGCTGACCACCGTTCTGCGTATTAAACTCATCGGCAAAGTAATCATAGTGAGGCTCATACTTCTGACCAACCTCATAATGGAGAACTTGAAGTCCCTCCCCGTGATCTATAGATTGTAAAATTAGCTCATGCATTAGGTAAGATTATATGAGTTCCCGTATCCCTCACATTTAAAATCAGCTTCAAACATGTAAAGCATCAGTGTAAATGAACGCAACCAAAAGTGGTAATAGATATAAATTGGACAAAGCAAAAAGATTCCTGAACAGTAAGATTCATGGAATTGCACCAGAGACCATGAGGTGATGATGATATGTATAGAAATGGTGACCATGTGGCAAGATAAGATAGAGATAATAATGAGGATAACTCAGGTAAGAAAAAGAGCTGTAAAGAGCAAAACTTTGAGGAAGTCCAACTCTAGAAACTTAACTGCCAAGGAAAATTCATCAATAATGAGTTACTTTATACAATTCAAGAACCATTTAAGTAACATATATAATTAGTATATAAGTTCCTCATTTCTATGGTGAAACATTACTCAATTCACACATTCAATCCTGATATAAAAAGGTTATAGCCAAACGATCCTTAAGAACTTATGATGGCTACAAAGGTCGAGGACATCTCATAGCTGTCAGCTAATTATCACATTCACAATTATTCAACAAAATTATATAACCATATTGTCTACACATGGTACATAAAAGTCATCTAATGCACTTGCCTTCTACAAACAAACAGGTGTCAGAAAAGAAGAAAAGGGCCACCAAATCCTGCTAGAATATTACATTTGCCAATTGAGTTGTCATAAAATACTTTTTAAAGATATTAAAGTCACTTTAATCCCTTTCTTTCATCCTGAGACCGTCGCAAGGACAACACAAAGCATCAGTTTCTTGTATTTCTTGAACACCGTAAATTGCACGTTTCTCATCTTTTCCATGCAAACTTATGCTTGAAAAATTGCTTGCAGTATTATACATTAAAGTGGTACTAAAATAAACAGGAAACACATTGCTAAAGTACCTTGAACAGAAATACATCACTAGAACGACAAATCATAATAAGATCACTGAACATACCTGCAGGTATGAAGGTAAAATCTGCAATTCTCTTTTCAATTTCCCTGACGGTCTTATCACGTCCTCTAGGAAGAAATGTTCCAGAGCTAGTACGAACTCTGTGTGCAATCATAAAGATTAATTTTAAAAGATGGGAGGAAAAGGCTTCACGTTCTGACCCTAATTTGTACCCAGAAGAGAAAAGTTATAGGAAAAACAGACCTACTATCTTTACTCTTGCCTGTAGCACTATCAACAACAGTGGACTTGTGCATATTAGGCTTCGCAAGATTGATGAGGTATTCACATTCTTCTTTGGACTGCACGAAGAAGCATAATTTGTTTACCAATCAAAATATGGGATTGATCTCCTCCAAATTGAGTATACATAGCTAAAAACTAGACTGCCAGTGTGACTCATTGTCGAAATTTTGAAAATCTAACATGTAGAGAAGAAAATCTCGAAAAACGAAAAGTATAATGGAACAAGAAAGACCAAACATATCTTTCAACCAGATCACAAATCTGAGACAAATGATAAAGCTTCCAAGACAATTTACAAAAGCTGGATTCCGAACCCAACCTCCTGACCTCCATTTAATTCACATCCGAACTCTCCTCTTTTAAATATGATTACTCAAAAGTGCAAATAACATCCTATTCCAGGCAAGTGATTTCTTCTGAGGTTGAACTAATTAAGACTCAAAATACCAAAAAGATGCTTGCTTGCTGTTCCGTCTTACACATGTAAATAAGCCAGTTATCAGATATACAACCAATAACCAATGTAGATGTGCTTGTGCAAAGATCTAAATGAAATTAATAACCAACTAGTAAATTAATAACTTTTTTTTTTTTTTTTTAAAAAAAAACTAGACCATTTATAAGTATGGTCCAGTTTATTACAATTATATATTATTAGACCTCTCCACAGGAGGTCGACCTCACCAGTGTGGGGAGTAGTAGAAGCCCGTTGAGCGGGTGCCCCGTGAGGGGAGTAGTAGATGTCCCGTTGAGCTGGTGTCGTAGAAGTCCCGTTGAGCGGGTGCCCCGTGAGGGGAGTATAAGACCCACACAAGGGAACCCAAAGAAATAACAATTAAATCATTCCCCTTGTGTGAGGTGGGTATCGAACCTCGACCTCTCGGTCTCAGGCAGTGGATGTTACCCACTGGGCTACCATGCCTTCGATAGTAAATTAATAACTTAAATTTCCAGAACCAAGACGAATTCAACGTCAACCCAACTACATTCCCATACATTTATTTCTTTCATTTTTTAAACATTTCTTAGTTACTGTCTTATACATTGAAGTAACTAAATGGTTAACCAAATTACCATAGACGGAACCAGAAACTTCAAGTTGGGGGATAAGTTAAAAGTTTACACAATTATTGAGGGGCGAAAGCTATATTTTTCTAATGACATCTCTGAACATTCTAAAATCTTGGTGAAATTACATACCAGAAAATTATGGTAAACAACAGCTCTAGGCTCCCAAGAGATAACTTCAACCCATTGATCTCTACTAACCTCATCACCATCTCCACTGCACCAAAAAAACACATCAAATCAAATCACATATCGCAGAAGTAAGACCATTCCTAATCCATATTACTCCCTCAGTTCCAGATTGAATATCCACTTTCTATTTTAATTTGTCCCAAAATAAATTTCCACTTTCTTTTAATGGATCCATTTTCTCATATATCATGATCCTACCTCCACCAACCAATATATGATGCTCTTAAATTAAAGGATATTGTGGTAAAACTCTTCTTAATTCTCGGTCAAGTCAGATATGGACGGGGAATCGTCTGTCCCATGTCCCATACACGTTCCCACTGCTCAGAATTTGTCATGGGGCCATTTCTTTCAGTTTCATATACACGTGGTGAATTGGGAGTGATATGGACGTTCAATTTGGAATAGACGTTGTAATAAAAAAATAAAAATCTAAAAATCATATACATTGAATCCAAAAATGTATAATACCTTTCAACAGAATTATGAACCAAGGTACTTAGATCGCGTGCTTTAGGAGAATCTCTGGAAGTACTGCTAGGAATTGAAAGAATTCCTAAAGCCAATAAAATCAAAAGCAAAAATGAGAACATAATCAGCATAGCAAAGATCAATGTCGAACTCGACGCCGTCCTCCGTGACGGACCACGGACGTGCCTCCCCTTCCCCACCATTTCTCTTTATTAGCTGCTTTGCTTCAATTTCAATGTCAATTTCAGCTCAATTTGATTGATTAATTAAACAAATACAGATGCCTGAATTAAAAATCAAACCTAGCTGATTAAGATCTGAGGAAAAAGGATTTGAAAATTATGTTTGGAAATTGAAAAGTTGAAAATTGAAAAGAGAAATTGGTGAGATTTTGTGGTTTTTCTTCCCTATGATTTTGAAATTTGGAAGGGACTGAAAAATGGTATAAGAAATTAAGAATTAAGAAATCTGGCTTCTCTCTCTCTCTCTCTCTCTCCTGTTTACGGGACGACGACTGGAACTTTTTCAGAAGGTCTACGTTGTACACGTACTCACACGTTGTCCATTTTGGTTCGACTTTTTAATTTTAATTTGGTCCTTTATTTTTTTGGGGAGATTGCATTTGACTGACCATAGTTTGAGTATAAAGGGCCAAAGCATTACAGTCTTTTTTTTGGACCAACATTTATGTTCATAACGGAATTGCCACTTCGTCATGGGAAGAGAACGGAAGTTCCAATTCCGTTCTCAGCTAACGTGGCACATTCCAGACGCGCCTCGCCACGTCAGCCGAGAACGAAATTGGCACTTCTGTTCTCCCACACCAGTAACATTGTAAAAAAACACTTAGGGGTGTATTCAATCCGAATTTTAACTAATTTTCAAAAGTCTATGGATTTTGCTGACTTTATAGATTGTTTTAACTCTATGAAGAGTCTACGCAGATTCTATTATATTGATTTATCAAGATTTCTTTTGATTTATAAAGTCTATAGATTATTTGAATAATACCCAAAAATAAAGAAAATATTAATTCAGTGGTGTATTATACAGATCCAACGGTATTGAATTTTCCAAGTATATATATGTTTATCAATCTTTTTTATTTTGGAATCAAACCATTTTGTTAAATTTTTTAAAAGTTTGGTGATGGGTTTTTGATTTTTTTGGAGATCACGTAATTGCTGTATTTTTTGATTTATTTGTTCAAGGTTTGTATAATTATTTATTGATAATTTTTCTTAGGCTTAAGTAAGGTATATTTTGTGGAAAAATTCGCTATGGGACGGCCCTTGTGGGTACCTGTGAGACACGAAGGCCTGAGGGACCTACCCTGCAGGTGGGTCCTGTCTAAAATTATGTGAGAGGAGTGTGGGGCAGACCCATCCCATATTTTGTGATGAGTTTTGTTTGAATTCTTTTTTCCCTATGATTTTCTCTTTCAGGGAAATGAAATACATGTTTAGAAAATAGAAATTTGTGATATAGAGAAGAAATTGTTTGATTTCTTTAATTTTTGTTTGAAAATGATAAGGAAGAATTTTTTTTTATATATATTATGACAATATATATTGTTTTGGTGAAATAAACATTTCATATTGAGTTTTCTAATGATGTGAAATTTTTCCAATTTTTTTTTTGAGTTTTGATATTTATTTATTTTTCTTTTCATTTTAAAGAAATGGATCACTAAAAAAATTGTAATCTAAGATACAAATTATCAAAGACATTTAATTTTAATAATAATGAGAGAAAATCAAAATATTGAGGAAAAAGAAGAGATTTCTCAATATACATTTAAACCTATGAAATCCATCAAAATGAGAATCTATAGAGTTTTGAATACCTCTAGATTTTAATGGAATTTTTAAAATTTAAATTGAATACCTATAGATTTTAATGGACTTTTTAAAATTTAAATTGAATACATATAGACTTTGAAACTCCTTTAAAATCCTATAGAATCTATATTGAATACACCACTCTTAGCTTTTTTTTTCATCCAATTCCAGAACGGAAGTGGCAATTACGTTCTGGCCTGGCAGAAGTTTTGTGCCAGAAACACTTTGAGTTGCCTACAATTTTTTCAGTTGGTATTTTTCAACATAAAATATCACTATAACAGAATATTAACCAAAAAATGTTTACAAAAATTACCGGGGGACTAAAGTTGCTTTATTAATAAAAACGAACAACGTAAAAACAAATAGTATATAACATAAATTAAAGAAACTAAATGTAATGTCTTATCTATCACCCCGTCGGTGTGTATATAACAGTTCTTTTCGAGTTATTCCGTAGATAATACGTGTGACCGTCTCTCGTTCGTAGGGCACTACCTTGCTCCGTTTATATGACTTCAGAGCCTTCGGGGTCGATACGTATCGGCTTCTCAGGTGAATCTGGCTGGAGCAGTGGAGTATGCTACTGCATCTGTGTCTGGTCCAGGCCTAGGCTGTACGAGAGCGTCGCACCAAAATAGACTTACGGCTGTCCCGATGAAGAGGGCCCCGCACCAGCATGCCCTCCATTTGACTACCCGGAGAAAGATTGATGTTTCTCGAAAACTGGTATTCAAATCGGGAGAGTACATCAGGCTGAGTCTGTGTTTGATCTTCCGGTGGTGGAGACGCTCTCGTATCTCCGCGTGGCCTAGTGTGACGTATTGCCTCATGAAACTCCTGAGTAGCCTGCCGACTCCGATGACCACTCGGCCTCCCATGTGGACCCCTACCTTCAACAAGCCTAAATTGGGTCAAAACTGATCAACGGGACAAAAATGCCCTTGGAGTACTTTTTAAAAAAAATCAAAAAAAAAAAAAAAGAGCCCAAAAGTAATAAAAAACTGCCCAAAAGTCTCGCTACTTTTGAGGCATTGTCAGGAGTAAAAAAGTTGGATTGTGGCTACGGTGTGGAACATTAAATGTTCTGCACCGTACAGAACAAATGGTGGCATTCAGATCAAGAATCTAACAGATGAAATTATTTGGGTGAGATAATTAAAAATTAAGTCCCACAATCCCAAATGATCTCAGTCGTCGATTCTTGATCCGACAGTCACAATTAGTTTCGCACGGTGAAAAAGATACCGAATTGCAAAAAATTGAAGAAAGAAACACATTCAAGAGAAGTGATTATGGTCATTGATGAAGAACTCGTCAACGGTCCGGATTATTCTCTAGGGTAATCTGGATCGCTGACGTGGAAAAAAAATTACAACCCTAAAGTCCACATATTATACATATTTATATACCCCTAAGTCCCTATAAAATATTATTTGCAACCATAAGTACATAAATTATATTATTTTTAGGTCCCTAATGTTATTAAACTTTAAAAATTAAACTCGTATAATATATTTTCATTTCACATATTGACCCACAAGTTTCTAATTAAATCTTTAAATTCACAATTTGACCCAAAATCATGAAATTAACTTTTTAGAAATTATAATTAGACCCCTAATTAATAACATATTCATAATGGTCATCATTTAATGGAATATATATATATATATATATATATATATATATATATATATATATATATATATATATATATATATATATATATATATATATATATATAACCTTGAAAGTTTACTAATAAGTGATTGACGTATATAGTAGTATAACGAACTTTGCATGTGTACGGTTAGAGTTTTATAGTACTAATAAAAAATAAATTACTTACAACACTTTCATATTACTAATAGTTTTACAAACAATCTTATAACCTTGAAATTGATTTACATTGTTAGTTTATTAAGAGTAATGTTATAACATTAAGACATACTTAAGAGTAATGTTGTGCCATACGAGTGTATAAATTGTCTCAATCACTACAAAACATTCTTCCAAATAACGAACTATAACGAAACCTTACATGTTTACTTTAACGAATTCATATTAGTAATAAGTGATCGCCTTATGTGTTATTTATTTTTTATTTTTATAAAATAGTGGAATCCATAAAAGAAAAGTAAACACGTGACAATCGTATATTCGTTGGAATAGAGAATGAGACACAGAATGATGATGGAAGATTTTTGCCCCAGTCACTAAGAGAATTTTTTTAATAATATTTATTCCTCTCCACCACCATCGCCGCCTTCCGCCGCCAACCCCGGCCCTCCTACTCGGCCCGTTCTTACAAAATTAACCGGTGTTCATTTCAAGGGCCCTCCAAATATTTTACCACCTATAGTAAAAAGACTAACCCCCCCCACCCCCAAAACCCCCCAAAAAACTCAATTCATTTCCTACACCACCTCCGCCACTTCTGGTGCCATTACCGGCAGATTTTAAAGAAAATAGCGACGATGACCCACTTTTCCAACTTGCTTCCCAGGTTAACCCGAATCCGAAACCTCCAATCAAGAAGCTAGCTTTCATGTTCCTAACCACCACCCCACTTCCATTTGCGCCGCTATGGGAAGCCTATTTCAGCACAACTTGGAAAAAACTTTGGTGGATGTGTCATTGTAGTGTGTAGAGATATGTAAGAAAAATATTAAAATAAATAAATATATTCATATATAGACAGAAGGGTATATTAGACATTTTAACTCTCCAATTTGAATTTTTAATCAATTAATTGGCTAAGTCTTAGCCACCTAGCACTATCCTTATTTATAAACTAAATTCTCCACATTTAACAACTTCACAAAATTCCAATTAAACAAATATTCACAATAATTTATATTTAAATTTCTCAATAAATAAATAAAATAAATTAAAGATTTATACCTTTGAAATTGAGAGAGAGGACAAGGAGGTGGTGATTGATGGTGGCTGCGGCGGGAGGGGCAGGCGGAAGCTGCAACTCTTGGGGTGGAAGGGGTTTTTTTTTGCCTTGGAATTTGGATATCACATTGGGATTTTTCTGATATGGATTAGGTCCACATGAACATTATCGTTCAGAATTAGCCACGTTATCATAGAATTGTCTCTCTCCTCATTTTAAAATGATGTGATCAGTTCTAAATCACATAGTACAAGGGACCTGATCCATATCAAAACTATCAACATTAGCCTTTGTACTTTGAACATTTACTAGAACATGCATTGGAGTGGTTGCATTTTAAAGATAAGGTTTAGGTAAGGTTGTTTTTTTTTATTTATTTATGTAGAAGGGGTTGTTGACATATTATAGAAAATGACCATTAAACTACTAAACAGCTAATACGTGCCCAAAAAATCCAACTTGCTTTGAAGTTTTTCAATTTTTGCCAAGCTGCATCACAATTGATGTTGGAGATATTGGTTTCTCAAAGAATTAAGTTGTAATTAATGTGTCGTTAGTATATTAAGTTGATAATATAAGTTATATCGCTCGTTTTTTAATATTATTGAGATTATCACGAAATGGACTTCGTGATGATATATAACATGTGAGGAAACCAATTAATGGTGTGAATGATAAATTGGTATAAAGTATGGTTGTTGAAATGTGGTTCACATCCCACATGGGAAACCTTTGGAAGTGAAAATCACTTTATAAGGAAAAATGTTTCACATAGGTTTTAAATGTCTACTATGCATCATGTGAGAATCTCGTGCGCGCTGGCGCGTAGGGGGTGCAAATTGAAGGTCTGTCGATACCAAAATAGCTCGAACTTGTGTGCGCACACGAATGTTGAACCAAAACTCGCGAGCCTGATCATCCTACGTTTTGCTACTGGTTTGAATTTTGAGTGTTCGAATTCTTGCAGTAATAAAACCTGGAGTGTTACAAGTCTAATTTTTGTGTTTATAAAAGGCAGTCCTGCCTGCCAGAAGAAACCATCCGAAATTCCCCTCTCCCTCTACATAATTCTGCTATTTTTTCCTTTTGCACTTACATATCATGTTGTTACCTATACGGTTCGGAGGTTCTGCTTCAAAGAAACAGAAGGTTTGGCGTTGTACCTTGGGAGTTCAGTGTTCAGAGGCCTGAAGCGATAAAAGCCATAGCATATTAAACTTAAGAGTAAGCGGTGACATTGCTGTCTCGTCCAGAAATTAATCCAAATACCGATTGAGGTTCTGAATTAGCCATTTACTGTTTTCTTTATTTTTCTGTTAAAGCATATCAATATTTTTCTGTATTGGTACTGTTTGTTTAAGTTTCTGAAAAAATTAAAATATCAGTAGCAATGTACTTTTTTTTTGTTTTTATGCACTATTTTTATTTATGCTTATATACTCTAAGTATTAAAACAGTTGGCATGTCTTTTCAGTAAACCAGAAAAATTCTAACAATTGAGAATATGTGTATTTGGATTGATTTTTATTTTAGAGTTCGTGAAAATATTCACATACTGTTCTGAGCTTCTAGCACATATTGCATTTGAGATGAAATAGTGAAACATGCAGTATAAATCTTTAGTAAAAACGTGAGCTGATTTGAGATTGCTATAGTAGTACTGTGTAGTAGTAGTAGGTAAACTCACAATAGATAGATAACTTTGTCATCATTCATCAATGGCAATGCTAAAGAAGTCCTCCCACGACTTTTCACCCAAATCTTTGTATTTTTATAACTTAAGCAGCTTCGTTCCTTGTCTTCTTTGCTCAGTCAAACTTCCTTGTTCCTTAGTGTAGTCTCGGTCCATAGTTTAAGACTCCGTTCCTTATAGCCTAGTCTATATCTACAGCTGACGTGATTCCGTACTGACGCATTTCCCTTTGTATTTGTATACGGCTAAGTGTAAGAAATCCCTTCTTCTCCGACCTTCGATCGCTTTCACTAAGAGGCTAGCATCTAGCAGGACTCGCACCTCAAGCTAGGAGTGAGATAGAACTGACCTTTTCTATACACCAAAGTTTTAAAAGTTGTTCAGGTACCTGCTCTAACGATTCAGGATCTCTAAAAGATTACATTACTAAGTCCACCATCAAACTTCTCTACTCAGAGTTCAATTCATCAAGGTCTTATACAATTCTCTCTCATCTCATCACTCAACAAAAAACATATTAATTTCAATTTTTTTCCAACATTGAGACAATACAAGATGCATCTATGAATTACATATTTAGCAAACTGGTGCAGGGGAACACGGTAAATTCATAAGAGTAACGACATCATTCTTAGAGAGCTGTAACACAATAGCGAACTAATAAAGGCCGTACCATGAACATATTAACTAGTAGTTCAAACTCAATGAAGAACGGAAACTTGAATCGCTTAAAAAAAATGCCAAATGTGGTTGTCGAGGGAGGAGGAGCAGACTTGTAACAATGAAACTGCATAGCTTGTTGGTTGAGATTTGCATATTTGCTCTTTGTCCACCTGCACATGTATGTATCATATCAGGAAGCTACTAAGACAATAATTTCTTATTTATTATTATTAGGGCAGATGAATTGTCAAACCCGAGATCCTATTATTCCAGGTAGGAAGTACTGCACGAGCCACCCTTGATTTCCAGGGAATACGTTAAAATTAGCTGAAAGCCTATGATTAGCTTATAACATGCTCGATAATTTATTCATTCAGGATCTTCACCATTTCTTGTGATCAAAACTTTGCAGCCTCCAAAATTTTGCGATTTAGGATCAGGATAGGTTTACTAAATAGGAAAAGGAAAAAAATATATAACTGTTTGAAGCCGTTTTGACGTACTAATCCTTTATTCCTACTCGTATCTCGTTACAGTTCTCAATCTTATCCAACCTAATCTTCAAAGATGAGTAGAGGAAACAAATAATGCTTGTCCTAAAAATCTTTCGTGCGATTCCATTTTGTTAGACAATCTAGCAGGACAAGAAGTCGGAGAGGGGAAACGAACGGGCAGATTTAAGTATGACATTACAATGAAAGCTTAGAAAAGAGATTGCATCTGCTAGAAAACCAGAAGAAAACTCTAGACTGTTAGATGTGAACCCCTACCATTCCACAAACAAAAATGTACAAGTAAACAATCGCCATACTACTTACTATCTACTACAAATAAAATCAGAGATGCTCCTTGAAACATTTAATGAAAATAAATTGCAAAAATAATCTCAGTCGACGAAGAACGTTACACCAATATAATCCATCAAAAACATTATAAGCCATCAACAAAGTATCAATGCAAGTGTGCTGAAATCTGCTCCGTTTTCCGCTTAACTCTTCGATCGAACTCCATGACTACATTGCCTTAAATTTCCCAACTTTCCATGACTACAGAATTCCTACCTCCACCGGAACAACGATTTTCGACAAAAATGTCCAGATGCAATGTCATTATTGATTCAAATAAGATTCTTCCCAGAAAAAATCAAAAGGGAAAAAACAGAATAATTAAGCAGCTAAAAACAATCAAAATTAGTATCTAAAGTGAATGTTGCTTACTTAATCTTGTAATCAGTTGGATTTCGAAAAATTAGCCCTATAATTAATAAATATCATAATTGTCTTAGCCTATTAGGAGTTACAATTTGTGATTATTGGATATTGTAGTTGGGTTTTGATGTGAGATTTTGGGTGGGACATGACAAATTAGTACAAAGCAGTTCAATCTAAGGGACTGTGAGATTATGGCTAACACTAGGAATCAATCCAAGGTGTGGGGTTCAAAAGAAAATTGTCCCTATAATAAGGAAATTGGAAGAAGATAGAAAAAAAAATACATGACCACTTAGAATCACAAATGAGGGACACATACCAACTATCATTGGGGCAAAAAGAACAAAAACACTTGATAGATGCTATAAATAAAGGGCAGGAAAATTTACAGAAACAAGTAGAGGTGATCATAAGCCAAATGGCTTCTTTGACCACTAGTCTAACCTACCTAAATGCTTCTTTAAGTGAAATCAAAAGAGTTGAGGTGTGGGAGGGTAAGCAAGAAGTAGGACAGTCTAGTGGCACTGCTGAGAATTAGGGGCAACTTGACTCTCCTATAACCATAGAATCTGGAAATATCAAGAAAACCTTGGGGGTTAGAAGGGAGTGCAAGACAGACTACAAAACCCCTAAACTTGAGTTTCCTAGTTTTGAAGGTACTGGTGCTAGGGAACGGAGGGGTAGGTGTAGGGATTATTTTCAACTACACTATTTGAAAGAAGATGGGAAAATTACCCTAACCATATTCAACTTCAGAAATAAGGTATATACACTTGGAGTGGTGGATACATAATCACTCACCCTAATAAAAAACTGTAAGCAATTTGTAGTTGCATATTGTAAAAGGTTTGGGGAATCTGATGAGAGCCAGTTAATAGATGACTTTAGTAGGCTTAAACAAAATGAGATTACATTGATAGGTTTGAAGAGTTGAGATCTGTGGTAGAGACTAAAGTGCCTCATGCATATGACGAGTATTATATTTCTGTGTTCATAGGAGGAGTGAAAAATGAAGCTAGACATATCACATACACAAATCCTAAATCCTTGGAGTACTTTTAGAAAAATGTCGTAAAGGAAATTGTTGTTGTGAAGGAGCTAAGTTTAATTAAGTATCACAAAAGAAGAGATAAAGGATACCGTTCTATATATGGTAATAAATTCAAGCTGAGCCACATATGCCCTAAGAAACAATTGAAATTCATAACTGACATTCGATTGCTTAATCAAATCAGAACTGAGAACAACAATCTCGTACCAATCAATCAAGGACATAAGAATCACAACATTGTCATCATCACTATCTTTTTCCTTCTCCTGTCACAAACTATTCAATTCCCGTTATAGAAATTCTCAAACAAAAAAATCAATCTAAATGCACAGCTTCAGAAGAACATGCCACATTAAGGAACCTGAAATTTTCCCCTTACTACAACAATAGCCTAATCCATTCCTCCCTCTCTTTGTGGTTTAGTAAAAACAGATTCTCTTTGTGGTCTGTGCTTCTTCCACTTCAGTTTCTTCAAGGCCAAGATCCAAGCAGGAACATCGCAACCAGAAGCCGCCATCACATTTGCTATGTTCCGCAGATATGGGACATCAGCCTCAGTATACAAGGTAATCGCCTCCCCTATCCTGCCCGCTCTGCCAGAACGACCTATGCAAAGGTAAATAGTTTCAGACATTGTTGGACAAACTTGCCAAGAATGACCTACTCAACACGAGTATGCACAGCTTGAAAATGTAAAAACAAACATGTTGTCTTAATAGGAAGTGCAAGATCAAAGGTCATGTGCCTCACCTATTCGGTGAATATATGCTGCTGCTGAATCTGGAAAATCGTAATTGATAACACAATTGACACCTTTGAAATCCATACCACGAGCAACAACGTCAGTTGCAATCAAAACCCATGTTTTTCCAGCTCGGAAGTTATCAACAGCATTTTCTCTCTGAATTTAGTTCAAGGAAATCAGTTAAGAGGTTTATGTACTCCATGAAATAACAACTAATGACAAGTACCACAAACTAGAGTTCATACACTCACTGGCGGAGACCGACAAGAAGTATCACGAACTAGAGTTCATAAAACTCACTGGTAAACAACTTAGTCACATTGAGTTCTAAAATCTTAAAGTAAACAACTTTTAGTTTCAAATGTGCAACGAACTAAACAGTCAGACAATGAAACATAGTAAGAAAGAGAAACCAAGCATATTTAACAGCAAGTATATGTTGGAAATTAAGATTAAGAACAACTTATGAAACACTACCTCTATGTCAGAAAGATCAGCATGTACAACATCAGCTCTGATATCGTCAAATTTTACTTCATTGTAGAGTTCCTTAGCACGCTCCTTGTTTTGTACAAATACAAGTACCGGTGGATTTAGACTCTGCTCATAGAAAGAACACGAAGAAGGAGAGATATTTATAAACAACGTCAATGAGAAAAAAGAACAGGAAAATTTGCCTGAGCAACTATTTTGTAATTAGCGGAAGCACCCTAACTACTAGAAAATGGGAACACATCTGATCATCTAACTAAAGCATTTTCTACAGTAATTGGCACATCTAACAACCAGCAGAGAAGTTTTGTCAAGATTACACCGCTTCATCTTTTGGGGCAAGTGGAAGAATGATTGTTATCATCTAGTCACAAAAAATATTTAAATTGGTTTTTTGTTTGAGAAATTCTGTTACGGGAACTGTAAAAGTAATTTTTTTGTCAGAGGAGAGGTGGGGCCCAAAGTAAAATTTTCGTATTGAGGGCCGTGATAGAGTTGTGTCCAAAATACACCCTACAGAATGCATATGAAGGCTTACCTCTTCAAAGGTCTGACGAAGAGCAAGAAGTTTCCCTTCTTCGCTTCCAACAAATACCAGTTTTTGCTTTATTGATTCAGAAGCAGAATTTCTGTTCACAAAACAAAGGAGGCATCCATTAAGTTTTATCCACTTTAAGAGATGAATGTTATAAAACGCACCCACTTCTTCACATCATAAAAGCAGGTTTTGAAATATATTAAGATTTCTCAGAAAAAGTACGACTTTATTTGTGACAGGAGATAAGACTCACTTCCGACCAATAATAACTCGGATAGCATCGTGCATAATAGTGCGCGCAAGCTCTTCAACAGTATCAGGCAAAGTAGCACTGAACAATGACCGCACTATAGAAGGATTTGAGCATGCTCTGACCACAGAATCAACTTCTTTCACCAGACCGAGCTCAAATAGCCTATCAGATTCATCAAGTACAAGAAACTCAACCCTGCATTAGAACCAAAGTAGAATTCATTGTCTTCTCCTAACATGTAAAAATATTCAATACGTTTACATTATGGTCTGAGCAACAGAAGGACGATAAAAATGACCGGCACAGACAGCATTCATCTACTAGGGACAAGTCATCTCAACTTACTTGCTTAAATCAAGCTTCCTTTTGCGAACGGCAATATGCGCTCGGAATGGTGTTGATATGAGTATATCACAAGGTATCTTTGACAAGTCAGCATTTTTAAGAAGCTGTTTTGTCAGTAGTTTGATATAGAATTTCTTTCCTTTTGCCAGTTTCCTGCATTCTCTAGCTGTTTGAGCTGCTAATTCTCGTGTGGGACTAAGAATCACGGCCCGAACACCATCCTTTGAAGCACTCTAACCGAAATCAATTTGTTCATTAGAGCACTAGAAAAATCAATATTAGCAAAGGTAATTCAAACGAATCATAAATACCTTGAGCCTCATCAGAATTGGACAGATAAAGGCAAAGGTTTTCCCAGAACCAGTTGGAGCAGAGGCAAAGCATTCCCGTCCCTGAGATAAATAAGCCACAAAACATCAACTTTAAGTTAAGCATATAAGTAGCAATACGTGAGACATTGAGATAAAGAAGAAGTAGGTGGAAAAGGGTAGGTCAATGTAATATAGCTCAAATGAAAGATCATACTGATAAAAGAACTGGAATAGCCTGCCTTTGGATTGGGGTTGGCTCTTCAAATCCAAGTTCTGCTAGATTGCGTAAAATGTATTTTTTACATTTGTATCTGTTCAATACAATAGATTTATCTGAGTCAAGTTGAAGATAAACAAACTTTAGAACACACACAGGACATACTCAAATATATTTCTACCAAAATGCAAGTCAAGAGATTAGAACTTCAAAAGTGTCACACATTGGAACTCCATAGATCTATCAGAGTGTTAATGATTCAGTGCCAATGCGTCAGCAGACTAATTACATAATGGATTGCCTCGACTAATGATGCATAGACATCTCTAATAAACGAGAGCCAGTGAGAAACTTGTATCGTTTTCCCCTTTGGCTCCTACAAATACTGATGGATGAAATCCACAAAGATATATACTCCCTGCATTTCATAATATAAGTCGTTGGCCGTACCCAGTGCACAAGGCTCCCGCGTGGGTCTGGGGAGGTCCCGATGTAAATATGTAAAATCAATATTACCAACGAATTATATTATGGAATGGAAGGAGTAACATACTAAAGATAGATAGCATTAAGAAGCCCCTTTTTAAGGGAACTTTATAATGCACTCTCCTAAGTGCAACAAAATCAATATTACAAATTCAACAATAACATAGCACATTAAGTCCCTGGTAACAAAATCAATATTACAAATAAAGAATATAAAAACAACAAATCCACAATGATAATAAGTACCTTGATCTTAACTCCATAAAACTCTGCAAAGGTGAAGGGATATTACCCCCAGAGACGTGAATATTGTGCTTCTTTCTGAAAACCGCATCGCACTAAACAACACGTAAACAAAAATCAATAAAAGATTTCAGTTCAGTTTAGACACTTAAATGAAAGGTCAATAGTTAATAGAACCTCTAATTGGCGATAGTATTCCTTCTTTCCTTCTGTTAACTCATTTTCAGCTTCCTTACTATCAACACTAAGCATTTCGGACTTCGAACTCTTGAACACATTGAATCCTTCAGCTTTCTTATCTGTAGCTCAATTCAATCAAAGATTGAAACTTTTTCCCCATATAATCAAACCCCACAAACTATATAAGCAAAAAGATTGAAAATTTACCAGAGACAGCTCCCTTTCTCTTCCTCTTCTTCTTATTAACATTGTTCTTTTTCAGTCCCTCTTCCACAACTCCAGAATTTTCATTTTCAATTAGCTTGGGGAGCTCTTCTTTAGAACCATTGCTATCTTTTTTCTCCTATACAACAATAAATAAATGGTTTAATTTTTTTTTATGTGTAGTGAGAATTGAGTTGATTTTTCAAAAAATTAATTACCTTAAATCTGTCGAAAACGGTGGAGAACTTCTTGCGATTGAAATTGGTGCCTGAAAAGAGAAAAGAAGTGTCCCTTTCCGCCATATCCCAGAAATCTACGTGATTGAAGAAACAAATCAACAGTAAACAAAACCTCAGTTCAGACAGGATTTTTTGTAGGGTTTAAAGTTGACAGCGATGAGTAAAGAAGCGTCTAAAGACTTCAGTTAAAATCTCAATTCATCCCTTTTATAAACAATAGAATTGTGTCAATAAGGGGTTTTATGAAAAAATTATTTTCAATTTCACCCCCTAGTAGATTTTCAGTTTAGCCTTCTTTCTCCACAAACATATGTTTTGTCACAACCAGAATAAAGTGAAGAAGGTTTAGGAGGGAAAGGTAGTTAAATTAGTTAATTAAATGAAAGAGAGTCGAATTGGGGATTAGGGCTTTGATTTCAATTTAAAAGACTAACCCCTAAACGACGTCGTTCTATTTAGGTTATCTTTAAATTACCTAAACACCAAAACGGTGTAGTATTGGGACAAGCTCAATATGAAAACCTCGGCAGCTCAAATTGGAAAGAAAAAGAAGAGCAATTACTCGATTGCTCAAGAAGGAAAGAATGAGATCATCTCCAATGTTCATCCACTGACATTGTCAGCAAGAAGTGACATGGAGAGGTAAGATCTTCATGGGAACCTGAACCCTAGCTATAAAAGGGTGAGACTGAGCTGGGAGGAAGATATTCAGAAAAATATCCCCAAAGTGGCAGCAACCATTGATCATTTCTTGTGAGTTCTTCTTATCCCCCTTGTCTCATTCACTCTATTTCTCCCTCAGACTTTCTCTTTCTATTACTAAGTGAAGTGTTGTTGGTTGCAGGATTCATGGTGGACTTTGCAACTTTGGGTTCACAATAGAGTTTGTCCCTTTTCTTTATCAGTACTTAGCTTCAAGTTTTTTTTATCATTTCTTATGCTTTAAGGACTGTGATCCTCTGGTTAATGGTAATAGATAGATGTTGGTGATGAGCAGTTGATTTGAGAACTCATTTTATTCAGTAATCTATTGAATATATTATCTATTGCCTATTTCTGTTTGTTTGGTGACTTGAGGCTCAAAGTCTCTTAGCTGCTTATTTGTTTAGATTGAGTCTTGTCTTGTGAATCCTTTGGGATATCACAAATTGGTATCAGAGCATATATCCTCTGGCACGTGAGTGATGGCTAATACTAGAAGTCAAACCAGATAAGAGGGGACTCGGGTGTCTATGGATAGTGACAGGCTAAGGAAATTGGAGGATGACACTAGGGAACTACATGAACATATGGAGGATCAGTTGAAAATGTCAGACATAGTAGATCTAAACCTCAAAGAACATAGAACCCTGATAGATACCTTAGTCAAGGGGCAGGATAGTCTTATTAGGGGGCAAGAAAACCTGCAGAGTCATTTGGATGGAATGATGAGTCAGTTAACTTAATTAACAAATGGAATGAACAATATGAATGATATTAGGAGGTTTGAGGCTAGAGAAGGTAAAATGGAAGCAGGTCAGACCAGTGGAGTTACTGGCAATAGAGATGTAGCCAATACCCCTATTCATATAGGCATTGATCATGTTAGAAACTTTGGGGGAAACCAGGAGAGAGAGAAGGATTGAATATAAAGCTCATAAATTAGAATTTCCAATCTTTGATGGAAATAATGCTAGGGAATAGAGGGGAAGGTGTCAGGATTATTTCAGGTTGCACCATGTGAAGGAGGGAGAGAAAATTACCTTAACTAAGCTAAATTTCAGAAATAGAGCTTACACATGGGTTAGAGGTAAAACAGCTACACATCCCTATGAGAATTGGGATCATTTTGCCTCTGCAGTGTGCAAGAGGTTTGGTGAGGCTGATGAGAGGCAGCTCATGGAAGATTTTAGTATACTGAAGCAGAAAGGAAGTGTGGAAGATTACGTAGATAATTTTGAGGAACTTAGATCTATAGTACTTACCAACATGCCACAAGCCAATTAAGAGTATTATATTTCTGTGTTTGTAGGAGGACTCAAAGAGGAACTGAAACACATGATTAAGGTGTTTGAAATACAGACATTGGATGAGATTTGTGAGAAAGCTATACACCTTCAAAAGACCTTAGAAGCTTTATCCAAACCTACCAAAAAGCCACCAGCCTTGTTACCAACCCCTAAGCTGCAGCATTTCAACCCTAAACAATTGCCTAATACTGGTATTAACAAAGGTAATAGCCCCACTGTAGGATCTACAACTAAGAAACCAGTAGCTTTTTAAGAGGCTATCTGAGGGAGAGTATCAAATGAGGAAAGATAAATGACTGTGTTTCGGATGTGGGGACAAGTTCAGTCCATGCCATAACTGTTCTAAGAGGCAGTTGAATATTGTGGTGGTAGAAGATATAGAGGAAAATGAAGGGAATAATGAATTTATGCTCTAAAATAGAGCAACAAGAAGAAGAGGAAGAATAAGAGATAGCAGAAATTTCTCTCAATGCCATGACTGGCACCTTAGGGCAAAGTACATTTAGAATTACTGGATGGATAAAGAAGAGAAGGGTATCCTTGTTGATTGACACATGTAGTCCTAGTAGCTTTATTGACAGCAAGTTAGTGAGGGAGTTAAACCTCAAGGAATTTAACAGCATACCCATGAAAATCACAGCAGCAAATGGAGCTTCCATGAGAAGTACTAATGTGTGTAAAGATTTGTCATGGAAAATGGGAGGGGGAAGTTACAAACCCGAGAGTACTACATTTAGGAAGCAGTGGCCTTATCTTAGGTTTAGACTGGTTTGGGAAATAAAGTCCCAAACTATTTGACTTCACAAATGTTAGTCTAACCTTTAAGAAGGAATGGGTAGATGTGGTGCTACAAGGAGAAAATGAGGGAGTAGAAATCAAAGCAGCCACAAATGAGACTATATTAAAATCCTTAGAGCAAAGAGATGAAGTCTATTTTGGTCAGTTACTTGCCATAGGCACTGATGCTAAAGTGGTGTTACCTATGAAAGTAAGCAATGTCATTAAGGAGTATGAGAAGATATTTGAAAAACCACAAGGACTGCCTCCATCTAGAGGGCATGAACATAGAATTACACTAGCAGATGGAGGGCATGAACTGAGATTGAAAAATTGGTTAGAGAAATGATTGAAGAAGGAATAATTCAACCAAGTAATAGTCAGTTTGCTTCTCCTGTATTACTGGTTAAGAAAAAAGATGGCACATGGAGGTTTTATGTAGACTATAGGCAACTCAATTCTATCACAATCAAAGATAAATTCCCAATTCCTATAATAGATGAGTTGTTAGATGAGTTACATGGAGCTAAGTACTTTACTAAAATTGATCTTAGGTCAGGATATTTTCAAATAAGGGTTAATTATGAAGATGTACCTAAGACAGCCTTTAGAACACACTTAGGCTTGTATGAGTTCTTGGTTATTCCTTTTGGACTAACCAATGGTCCTACAACTTTCCAAGCACTCATGAATAAAAAATTTGCACCTTTTCTAAGGAAGTCTATCTTGGTGTTCTTTGATGACATTTTAGTCTATAGTCCAAGCTTAGACACTCACCTTGAGCATTTGAGAACCATGTTTGAACTTCTTAAGAAACACCAGCTCTATGCTAAGATGAGCAAATGCACCTTTGCTAAAAAACAAGTGGAATACCTTGGACACATCATCAGTGGAGAGGGGTTTCTGCTGATCCTTCCAAGGTGCAAGACATGATGACTTGGCCTCTACCTAAAAATATTACTCAACTCAGAGGGTTTTTGGGCTTAACATGATACTATAGGAGATTTGTGAAGAACTATGGAGTAATCAGTAAGCCACTGTGCAAGATGCTGCAAAATGGAGGGTTTAATTTGAGTGAGGAAGCAAGACAGGCTTTTGAGAAACTCAAGGAGGCCATGTGCTCAACTCCGATGCTGACAATGCCTAATTGGGATAAACCATTTGTCATTGAGACAGATGCATCAGATTTGGGTATTGGAGCAGTGATCATGCAAGATAAGAGACATATAGCCTACCTCAGCAAGGCTCTTGGACCTAAGCACAAAGAGCTTTCAGTCTATGAGAAAGAGCTCATTGCCTTAGCTACTGCAGTAGGCAAGGGGAGACATTACTTAGATGGAAGTCATTTCATCATAAAGACTGATCACCAAAGTCTCAAATTTTTGATGGAGCAGAGGATGACAACCTCAGCTCAGCAAAAATGGACTTCTAAACTGATGGGACTGGATTTTGAGATCTAGTACAAGAAATGAGTGGAAAACAAAGTTGTTGATGCACTATTCAGGAAGGAAGAAATAAATGCAATCACCACTGTGACACCTACTTGGATATCTAAAGTCATAAACAGCTATAATGGAGATGCAGAAGTTCAGAGTATCATTGCTGACTTGTTAGTCAATCCAGCTAACCAGACTGATTGGACTTACAGAAATGGAGTGCTTTACAGGAATAAAATAATTTATTTAGGTAGGTGCTGATGGGGAAATCAGAAACAAAGTCATGACAGAGTTGCATGCCACACGGCAATGAGGGAACTCTGGCATGCATGCTAGCTACCAAAGGGCAAGACAGTTCTTTTACTGGCCTTCCATGAAGAAACAGATAAAGAAGTGATAAGGCAATGTGATGTGTGCCAAAGAAATAAGGATGAAAATGTTGCATACCCTGGTCTTCTGCAGCTTTTACCTATACTTGAGAAATCATGGAGCCATATTTCCATGGATTTCATAGATGGTTTGCCTAAATCTAAAGGTAAAGACACTATACTAGTAATGGTGGGTAGGTTAACTGGGTATAGCCACTTCATAACCTTGTCTCATCCATATACTGCATCAACAATAGCAGTTATTTTCTTGGAACAAGTTTATAAGCTCCATGGCATGCCAGAGAGCATTGTCACTGACAGGGACAATGTATTTACAAGCAATTTCTGGCAAAGCTTGTTCAAGAGTCTGGGAACACAGTTGAACATGTCAACTGCTTACCACCCACAATCAGATGACCTGACAAAGAGAGTTAATCAAACTCTGGAGATGTTCTTAAGATGCTTCTGTGGAAACACCCCCAACAAGTGGAGAGATTAGTTGGCCTTGGCAGAGTGGTGGTATAACACCACCTACCACACTGCCATTCAAATGTCCCCCTTTGAAGCTGTGTATGGACAAAAACCACCTTTGTTGGCTTTGGGACCTTATGAAACTGGAAGCAATGCAGCTGCAAAGATTACTTAGAAGAAAGAAAGAAGGTAGAGGGATTGCTACAAGAAAACATACAAAAGGCACATGAAAGAATGAGATACTATGCTGATCAAAAAAGGATTGAGAGAGAGTTTGTTGTAGGTGATTGGGTATATTTAAAGTTACAACCATACAGGCAAACTTCTTTGGCTATTAGAAGGAATTGGAAGCTAGCAGCTAAGTACTTTGGGCCTTACCAGATTATACAGAAGATAGGCAAAGTAGCTTATAAGTTAGCATTGCCTGAACACTCACTCATACATCCAGTGTTTCATGTGAGTCTGTTGAAGAAAAAGATTGGTGATAATCAAGTGGCAAACTCAGAACAACCCTACATTGGCACAGATGGTCAGCCTAGATTGATGCCAGTTACAGTGCTGGATAGACACATTTTCAAAAAGAAAAATAGGGCAGCAGTCAGATAGCTAGTACAATGGGCCAATCTACCTCCTGAATAGGCTACCTGGGAAGATGCAGACTTCATGGGAAGACAATTCCCAGAGTTTCAGCCTTGAGGCAAGGCTGATTTCAAGGGGATGGAAATGTCACAACCAGAATAAAGTGAATAAGGTTTAGGAGAGAAATGTAGTTAAATTAGTTAATTAAATGAAAGAGAGTCGAATTGGGGATTAGGGCTTTGATTTCAATTTAAAAGACTAACCCCTTGTTGGAGTACATTTAATCCAAGGTGCGCCAATTCGATTGGTTTGGGCCGGGTCGAGATTGGATTGGGCCCTTAATCGGGTTGGGCCGACCAATATGATTGGGCAGACCAACCCATTTGGATTAATCAATTCGATTGGGCTTCGGGCCGGGATTGGATTGGGCCCTTAAACGGGTTGGGCTGACCAATATGATTGGGCCGACCAACCCATTTGGACCGACCTTATGGCTGGATTATTGGATATAATTTCAGCTCTCAAATGGTGGTTGAAGTGGTGGAGAAAGTGGATGAGTGGTTTCTCCATGATCTCCCCACTTTCCCCATAATCTCTCCCCACTCTCTCTTGATAGACTAGGAAAATACTGATTTTCCTAATCATTCTAATCAGATTTTTCTCCAGCTTTTGAAGCTTAGAGAGAAGAGAGAAAAGTGAGTTTTAGAGAGAAAAAGAAAAGATAGATTTCTAGACTTGTTTTCTAGCTTTTTTGCTAATAGGAAAGAAGTTAGAAATCTCGTATCTTGTTCTTCCGAAAAGGTCTAAAAACATACTCCATTGAAGAGTGTCTTCAAAGCTTCTACAAGGCGTTGGCTAGCACCAAGCGGTAGAAGACCATCCCCGGAAGATCGAGTGGATCTTTGGGAGAGACGGAGCCTGCATTGTGGTGTTCCGTTCGTGACAACATACCGCTGAAAGCGTTTCAGCCATTCTAGCATCAATATAAGGTAAAACACTATCCCATAGTCGTAGGTTCTTACTCGTGGAAGATCCTGGTAGAGGCGGGTCAAGTTTTATTCCGCTGCGCACTTGTTTGTGACCCGGTTATTCCTCTAACAGTGGTATCAGAGCCACTCACGAGTACCATATAGACTTAATGTGTTATAGTGTTTGTATATAGATTTTGAATCTATGTTATGCATGCCTTAGGATTGCTAGAAATGTTGTATGTGTTTTATGACATGTTTTTCATCATTTTGAATGTATGAAAATCGAGAGTTTCCAGTTTTGAAGTCATTCAAAAGCTGGAAAAACTCTCAGTTTCTAGCCCTTCGGTCGACCGGGACTCAGTTTCGGTCGACCGAGGCAAGACAGTAGCTACTGATATTTGGTTCGGATCAACCAAGTTGGTCTTCGGTCGATCCGAGTTGGTCTTCGGTCGACCGAAGTACCTATTCGGTCAACCGAGTACTCTCAGTACTTTTTCGGTCGACCGAGCTTGGTGGCCGGTCAACCGAACTAACCAGAATATGAAATGTTCTGTTTGCTGGTTGCTCATTATTTTTCATAAATTGTTATGTTAATTGAGCATGATGCATAGTAGTCGCCATTACCCTGTTGGTTTTATTTTATAATACGATCTGCGTATCGTGCCTATTTTCTATCAAAAGTTGTAATTTTTTCTTCTCATTAAATCCCCTCGAATGTAACTCGAGGTTTCCTTAGAATTATGTAATATTCTAGCTTAGGAGAAGGAACAGCTGTGATGAAGATTTGGAGGCAACCAACTGAAGGTCAAGACGGTGTAGAATAGAATGTTTTTCTTTTTACACCCTTAGATTGACTTCACGGTTTTTCCATTGGCTTGGAAAAACCGAATAGGATATGGCGATTACTATTGCATTTTACTTTTATGTATTGGATACATATGTATATGAGCATAAACTGTTTTATTTATGCATTTCTGGTGAGATTGTTAAAAACAAAACCCCTCAATTAAATATTAATTAGTGTCTTCCTTAGTTTGGCCCTCGTCAAGGCCTAGATCGACATTAGTATGGGACATGCCAAAGCTGTTCATACGTGTCTATCCGGGTGAGGCGCGAAGGATAAGTTGTGATATCCGCCGGCTAAAACTTAGGGTCCTAGTTAACTGGATTATCTCAATAGATGGATTGAGGATCTAGAGGCAAAAGAGTTGAGAAAAGTGTATAATGATACGCTTGAATAAATGTTATTCACTCAACTAACCAAGAATTACATAATTTGATGTAATTGGCAAAGCGTTGCCTACCTAAATAACCAAGTTTTGGGCGATCAGCCAAAGTCGACTCGAAACGAGGTGAAATATGGATCTTGGCCCGCTAGAAAGTTAACGAACTTTCCGAGGTTGATAATGAGGGTTATTCACTCGAAGAAAATAGTGGGAGAAATCATTAAAAAGATAAAGACCTAATAATGATTTTAATCGGTACTTACTTTGCATATGTATTTTGTTGTTGAAAAATGGCAAATTCAAACCAAACACTATCATCTGCGTTACGTCGCTTGAGAAGGACAAATTAGAAGGAGTTAACTTCCTCGATCTGGGTTCGGGAACTTGAGAATCGTTCTCAAGCATGAAAGAAAGTTGTATGTCCTAGAAACGACCTATTCCTCGCTACACTGGAGGCTCGCGCTCGGTCGATAGAAGTGCTTATCGAAGCATGTTAGTGATGCTTTAGATGTTTCTAGCCTTATGCTTGTCACCATGAACTACGAGATTCGAAGCTAACATGAGGACATGGGGGCTTATGATATCGTTTGGCTCACCGAAGCAACTATATCGGGGGACAAGCACGCCAGGGAGATTCGATGTATCGAAATCTCTTTTTTAGTGCAAAAATGTCCGAAGGAATACCAGTAGGAACTCACGTTCTTAAGATGATAGGTTATGTTCGAACCTTGAAAAAGCTGGGATTTCCTTTGGGGACAAGAATCGTCGACTAATTGGATCTTTGCAATCGTTGCTCGAATCATACAGATCGAGTTCATTCGAATTATCACATGAATGAAATTGACAAGCCATTGCTCGAGTTGTTGAACATGCTGAGGACTGCCGAGAAGGAAATAGGCAAGTCCAAGCCTAACACCATACTCGATGGTGCAAAAGGGGCAAAGACAGAGGTTTTGTGAAATCCAAAGGCAAACCGAAAGGTAAGCCCAGGGCAAGCAAACCACTTTCAACAATGCACTCGAAACCTAAGGGGTGGTGTAGCCAAGGACTCTATCTGTCATCACTGTGGTGAGAAGGGTCATCTGGAAAAAGGAATTGCAAGAGCTATCTTGCAACAAAAAGGCTGGAAAAGGAGAAAGCAATTGTTGTTTCGGGCTCAGGTATTTATGTTATTGATGTTAATATGATTGATATCAATTTAAATACAACTACTTCTTGGGTATTTGATACCGGATGTGGTTCTCACATTTGTACTAATGTGCATGGACTTCAAAGGAGTAGAGAGTTGGCAAAGGGTGAAGTGGAACTACGAGTTGGCAACGGAGCACGTGTTGCAGCCCTAGCTGTAGGGACTTGTACTTTTACTTTGCATTCAGGGCTTGTTTTGGGTTTAGAAAACTGTTTCTATGTACCTAGTTTAATTGAAAATATTATTTCAGTTTCTTGTTTGGACAAGAACGGTTTTGAGATTTCGATAAAAAACCAACGATTGTCGTTATTTCTGGATAATATGTTTTATGCAAGCGCCTCTTTGATTAATGGTCTATATGTTTTAGATCTTGATATGCCAATCTTAAATATAAATACCAAAAGGATTAAGACTAATGATTCTAATCTGACATACCTCTGGCATTGTCGCTTAGGCCACATAAACGAAGATCGCATTATCCAAACTCCATAAAGATGGGCTATTGGAATCATTTGACTTCGAGTCTTATGATCGATGTGAATCTTGTTTGTTGGGTAAGATGACAGCATCACCTTTCACCAAGCTAGGTGAGAGAGCCGATGCTTTATTAGGACTAATACATAGTGATGTATGTGGCCCTTTTAATATACATGCAAGGGGTGGTTACCTCTACTTCATTACCTTTACTGATGACTTCAGTAGGTATGGATATGTGTTCTTGATGAAACACAAATCCGAAGCATTTGCTAAGTTTAAAGAGTTTAAACTAGAAGTAGAAAACCAATTTGGCAAGAGTATTAAGATTCTTCGATCTGATCGAGGAGGAGAATACTTGAGTCAAGAATTCTGTGACTATCTAAAAGCTTGTGGAATCGTTTCACAACTTTCTCCTCCAGACTACTCCACAATGGAATGGTGTATTCGAAAGGAGGAACAGAACCTTATTAG
The DNA here is from genome assembly GCA_026122235.1 of Vinca minor. Taxonomy (NCBI): domain Eukaryota; kingdom Viridiplantae; phylum Streptophyta; class Magnoliopsida; order Gentianales; family Apocynaceae; genus Vinca; species Vinca minor. The sequence continues at coordinate 9,991,428 of JAOCZM010000011.1, read as the reverse complement.
ATATGGTTCGTTCTATGATGAGTCACACGAGCCCTCGCCCAATTCCTTTTGGGGACACGCACTAGAGACAAAGCAGCTTTAACACTTAACCGCGTTCCATATAAATCGCTTGCAAAAGACGCCATACGAGTTATGGGACTGGAAGCGTCCCCAGTTTGTCTTTCCTCAAGATTTGGGGCCGTGAAGCGTTTGTGAAACGCTCGACTTCCGATAAGTCGGCTCCAAAATCTGAAAAGTGCATATTTGTAGGTTATCCTAAGGAAACTAAAGGATACTACTTTTATATCCCTAACGAGAACAAAGTGTTTGTTGCTCGCACTGGGAGTCTTTCTAGAAAAAGAATTTGTTTCTAGAAACACAAGTGGGAGTAGTATAGAACTTTCGAAGTTCCAGACTCTCAAACTAGCACTAATGATGAGATGGAAAATGAACAGACTCCACAAGTTGTTGTGCAGCGAAAGTGCACAAACAGCTAGTGCAGCCAAAGCACTAGCTCAAGAAACACAAGAATTGCGTAGGTCCGGTAGAGTTCGTCGTCCACCTCGGAAAAATTTGGATTTTTCATAACGAACATGGTGATGTTATGTTTGTGGATCACGATGAACCTTCAACCTACAAACGAGAAATTAATAGCCTGGGATTCGAGAAATGGCTTGAAGCCATGAGATCCGAAATGGACTCCATGTATACAAACCAAGTCCGGATCTTGCTGATCCACTCGAAGGGGTAACTCCCATAGGGTGCAAATGGGTTTTTAAGATTAAAACCGACATGGAAGGGAATGTACAAACGTATGAGGGCGACCGGGTCGCGAAGGTTTCAAACAAATTCATGGTATTGACTATGACGAGACCTTTTCCCCTCGTAGTTATGTTCAAATCCATTCGGATTTTGCTTGCTATTGCAAACTTACTATGACTACGAAATCGGCAAATGGATGTCAAAACCGCTTTCCTTAATGGAAAACTTGATGAGGATGTGTATATGATACACTGAAGGTTTTGTCACTCCCGGAGAATGCTCGGAAAAAGTATGTAAGCTTCAGAGATCCATTTATGGACTCAAGCGAAAGCTTCTCGAAGTCGGAACATCCGCTTTTAATGATACCGTCCAGTGAGTTTGGCTTCATTAGAAATGAGGATGAGCCTTGTGTTTACAAAAAGGTTAGTGGGAGCTCAATTGTATTCCCTGGTTTTGAATGTAGATGACATATTACTCATTGGAAACGACATACCAACCTTAAATTCTCGTAAAGGCTTGGTTGAGTACGTGTTTCTCTATGAAAGACTTAGGCGAAGCCGACTATATTCGGGAGTCAAGATCTATAGAGATAGATTCGGGAGACTCATTGGCCTAAGTCGAGTACATATATAGACAAGGTGCTAAAGCGGTTTAGCATGCAAGAGTCTAAGAAAGGACTTTGTCCTATGGCACATGGTACTGCTTTCGTCGAAGGAACAAGTGTTCTAAAACGCCCTGCCGAATTAGAACGCATGAAAGAGATTCCTTATGCTTCACGCCATAGGATCCATCATGTATGCCATGTTATGTACTCGCCCTGAATGTCTCGTTTGCCTTAAGCATTACGAGCGAGATACCGACCTAATTACGGTGAACGTCACTGGATCTCGGTCAAGAATATCCTCAAGTACTTACGAAGGACTAAGGATACATTCTTGATTTATGGAGGGGCGGATGAGCTCGTTGTAAGTGGTTACACCGATGCTAGTTTCCAAACTGACAGAGAAGATTTCCGATTGCAATCGGGATATGTGTTTAACTTGAATGGAAGTGCTCGTGAGTGGCGCAGATTCAAAGCAATCAACCATCGCAGATTCTACGACAGTAGGCCGAGTACATAGTAGCTTGTGAAGCAGCTAAGGAGGCAGTTTGGATCATGAAATTTATTTCCGACCTCGATGTGGTTCCTAGTATTGCGAACCCGATAGACCTCTATTGTGACAACAATGGGGCTATTTCCCAATCTAAGGAACCTAGATCTCACCAGAGGTCCAAACATGTACTACGGCGATTTCACCTAATCCGCGAGATTATAGAGAGAGTGATGTGCATATATGTAGAGTAGACTCGGCGAAAAAATGTCGCCGATCCACCGACGAAGCCACTGTCGCAGCAGCAGCATGATCGTCACACTAGCTCCATGGGTATCCGATATCTGGAGGGCTGATCTTTAGAGACAGTCATTAGTATGCCCTAAAGACCATTTATTGTAATTTGGATCTTTAGTGTAAGTGGGAGATTATTGTAATTGTACCATATTTATGTAATTTTCATTTTGATGAATAAAAAGGCATTAATTCCATTATTATTCATTATGTTTATGCGTTCTTAACAACATAAATAAATAATATGTCCTTAGAATATTATTCATAATTGTTATGAGATACTATTCTGAAACGTCCCTAGTCGAACATTATTATGGAATCTTCGAGGACAATAATAATGCGTAAGACTAGTATGTGCAGTGATTGATATAAGATATCGGATCGTCACATGGGTATATATAATTAGAGAATCATTATACTGGATAGACTCGACATGAGAACACACCATGGGTTGTTATATAATAGTCAACGGTGTTTCTCAAATTCTGACTGGGTTGTATATGAGATCCTTCGACTTGAGGTCTCACAAGAGTTCTTGCATGGCTAGTGTTATGCTTTGATAATGTTAAACGCTATCCGTAACTGGGTAAGCAATAAAGGCATTTATTGGGTATATCACGAATCTTGTTCAGGATGAGTGGGATGCGAAAAGGATTTGTCCCTCCTATATAGCAGGGAGCGATATCTTGGGCCCTCGATGGAGTCCCGACTAATTCATGGCCATGAACAAGTGAATCGAGTATATGATATTGATGTCATTTGATTAGTCTACTCGCGAATCAAGAAACTAAAAGATTGGACAATACAAGCGTGACTTTTTCCATGACTTGTGTTCAATCTAGATATCAAGGACAAAAGGATTTAACTACAAATGTCAAATGTTGTGATTATGATAAATCACCAGATATTTATGAATTGGGGGTAATGATGCGTTGCTAGATACCTCTCATTACCTGTGATATATGATGTCACGGCCAACATCATAGATACCTCTTGGGTCGCACTCATAGATCAACTGGATTGGGCTTGTTGGAGTACATTTAATCCAAGGTGCGCCAATTCGATTGGGCCGGGCCGGGATTGGATTGAGCCCTTAAACGGGTTGGGCCGACCAATATGATTGGGCCGACCAACCCATTTGGACCGACCTTATGGCTGGATTATTGGATATAATTTCAGCTCTCAAATGGTGGTTGAAGTGGTGGAGAAAGTGGAGCAGTGGTTTCCTCCATGATCTCCCACTTTCCCCATAATCTCTCCCCACTCTCTCTTGATAGACTAGGAAAATACTGATTTTCCTAATCATTCTAATCAGATTTTTCTCCAGCTTTTGAAGCTTAGAGAGAAGAGAGAAAAGTGAGTTTTAGAGAGAAAAAGAAAAGATAGATTTCTAGACTTGTTTTCTAGCTTTTTGCTAATAGGAAAGAAGTTAGAAATCCTGTATCTTGTTCTTCTGAAAAGGTCTGAAAAACATACTCCATTGAAGAGTGTCTTCAAAGCTTCTACAAGGCGTTGGCTAGCACCAAGCAGTAGAAGACCATCCCCGGAAGATCGAGTGGATGCTGGGAGAGACGGAGCCTGCATTGTGGTGTTCCGTTCGTGACAACATACCGCTGAAAGCGTTTCAGCCATTCTAGCATCAATATAAGGTAAAACACTATCCCATAGTCGTAGGTTCTTACTCGTGGAAGATCCTGGTAGTGGCGGGTCAAGTTTTATTCCGCTGCGCACTTGTTTGTGACCCGGTTATTCCTCTAACCTATTTACCGAATTCGAATTGACCGAATTGGCGAATTCGGTAAATTTACCGAATTACCGATTCGGCTTTCTGTTCTAGATTCTAGAGAATACATAGAAAGAAGAAAAGAAAACAGAGGCTTACTGGATGGAGTTTTGGGGCGGTGTCAATGGAGGGAGCAACGGTGGTGATGGGGAAGCCACTACAAAGACAGAAAGAGAAAAAAAAAAGAAATTTTTTTTAGAAATAAAGATGAAATTGGGGATTTTGGGATTTTGGATTTTGGGGAAAATTAATATAGAGGGAGATAAGAAGAAGAGAGAAGGAGAAGAGGAGAAGAGGAAGAAGAGAAGAGAAGAAAAGAATGGAGAACGATGGAGGGTGGTGACGGGAGGAAAAAGAAGACGAAGAAGAAGAAAGGGGAAGGAGTTTGGGGCTGGAGTCGATGAAGAAGAGGAAGAAAAAGGGGAGTAATCTAGTGTGGGTGACATTTTTTGTTAGAAGTAGGGATTTAGGAGAGTATTTAGAGTGTATTTATTTTAGTATTATTTATTAAAATATTTTTTTGAATTCGAATTCGGTAATATCGAATTCACCAAAACCATATACCGAATTCGAATTGAATTCGAAAACTTCGAATTCGGTATGATCCGAATTACCGAATTGGTCCGAATTACCGAATTCGATTTACCGAATTCAAATCGAATTCAGTCGGTAAATCGGTTTTTACCAAATTTGCTGACCCCTAGTGTCAGACATAGTAGATCTAAACCTCAAAGAACATAGAACCCTGATAGATACCTTAGTCAAGGGGCAAGATAGTCTTGTTAGGGGGCAAGAAAACCTGCAGAGACAGTTGGATGGAATGATGAGTCAGTTACTACATAAATTTTTTTATATTGTCCTATTTGTAAGCCCTAAGGGCGAACAAACTCAGTTTTTGATATTGGACAAACTTTTAATGTTGTGTCTAATGATCTTAATCTTTGTGATAGAATATCGGAACTCATTATGGAAGCTCTAAGTACTTCAATCAAGCCATTGGTATCAAGATTCAAAGTTATACTTAAAGGCGCATCTCATCAAGATTGAAGATTGAAGACTTAGGTTTGGTTAGAATAGCTTTGTCATTATAAGTTGTTATCTTATAAGCTCTAACCAAAGCTCTCATGAACATAAGCTCTACACTTTAGTCTTGCATGTTTTCCTAAACACGTTTTCAAAAGGCTAAGTTTCAAAATGATCCTTACAAGTGTTCGTATTTCAAAAGCCTTTGTTTTCTAAGTCTAAGTCCTTTAAAATGGTTTTCCAAGTGTTCTTACTTGTAACCTTTTGGGAAAACCTTTTAGACTTCTAAAGATTTCAAAAGATTTCAAAACGTGTGAAAAATCAGCTCAGAGGTCGGATCATCCGAGTTTACCTCGGATCAACCGAGGCAAAACAGAGAATTTGCAAGACAGAGGTCGGTCGACCTATGGGGCATCTCGGTCGACCGAGATTGGCTAAAGTGGATCCGAACTCGTGTTCGGTCAACCGAACTCTGTGTTGAACTAGCCGTTTTTTTTACCGTTAAAGAGTCGTTTTTCAGCCAAATTTGAAATGTATATATACTCTAAAGCTGAGAATGATTCAATAGACTTGCACATAACATTTACATTGATTTCTTATCAAGTCTAAACACTCTCAAAGCAAATACACTTCATCCTTATGATCTAAATCATTGAAGAGTGTTATTTCAAAAGTAAGACAAAGTGTGTGCTACTTATGTTCAAAGAGCTTATCATTGTTGTACTTCAAAGGTAATATCTTTCACTTAGAAGAGTGAATATTCTTTGTATTAAACATTCTTATTTCCCTTTCTTAGTGATTGGGTAATTGTTGTAAAAGTCCTACTTAGTGTGGGCAAGCTCTTAGTGAGTTTTGTATTGTGGTTGTTGTGTAAAACTCTTAGTGAGTTGTCCACAAGTGTAAAGTTCTTCTTAGTGAAGTTGTTGAAATCCTTGGGTGCGGCTCAAGGTAGTGGATGTAGATTCTAAGTGAATCGAACCACTCTAAATCCTTTGTCTTGTTGTTGGGTTTTGCTTTTGCTTTTGTTCATCTTGCTTAAACTCTCACTTGCTTCGAAAAAGTTAGCAAGATTAGTTAAAACCCAATTCACCCCCCCCCCCCCTCTCTTGTGTTTTACAATATTATTACATTATTTAAAAAATTCAATTCGAATTCGGTTAAAATTAGGTGGACCGAACTCGTCCCAAATTCGCTCAATTCGAATTCGGTAGTGACCGAATTACCGAATTCATACCGAATTACCAAAACCAAATTTCCAAATTCAATGCGAATTCAGTCGGAATTGGGTAAAAATCGAATTTGCTCACCCCTAGTTGGATGTATAGTTTTAATAAGCTGCATATTGGATTGACGGTAGATGTACTCTAACTTTTAAGTATGATGTTGAGATAGGAGATATTTGCAGTAACCAATAATGTCAGTATAGGTAATAGGTTAGTTGTCATTCATCACTGGTCTTGAGTGCAAACAAACATGCTTCATCGTTTTTTTCCCAAACTCATAGTAGTAAAAAAAATATTCCTTTCATTCTATTTTAATTATTTCAATTCTCATTTTTATGATCATATTTTATTTTATTTTTTCATAATCTCGATGACATTTTTATTTTGTCTTCTTACATTTGTTCTTACTTAATTTTAGTAATTTCAAGTTAAATTAGTAGGCATATATAGTTCTAATGCAAGACTCCAACTACAAATAAAAAGTATTTGAGTTTTTAAACCTTTTATATGAATTTTCTGAATTTCTTAATCAATGTGATTTTTAATTAGAAAATATAAAATGAAGCGGAATAATTATTTACAAATGTCATCTATATATTCCTTCTGTCACATAACTTTTAATTTAGATAATAAAAGTCTCTACTTTTTCAATTAAAGAAATGTCCTTTTAGTGTCATCGTACTTTACTTAGCAAAAAAAAAAGTGTCATCGGACTTTATATACATTTGATGAAAAGGGTCGGATCCATTAGCACCAAAAAGGGCATAAAAAGAGACAATTTATCCCTCATTTTTTTTAATGATTTCACTTTTGTGGTTTCTCATGTCTTCATGCAATTGATTATTCTTTCTTATTAGCAATATGCGGTCGAATGTCACACCAAATTAATAGTTACTTTAACAAGTATTTTCGTAACAAGTGATATCGTCACACATCGTGCCCGCTGATAACTTGACAGTGTCTCACATGTCAATGAGACACCAACCAAAACAGAAAGGACTAAATCCGAAATAAACTTCATTACAATACTTAAAATATCTCATAAACTTACATAAAACTTAAAGGATTCCAATAATAAATGTATGTTCTTGGGATACAAACATAACTGCTGGAACATAAGGGAATAAGTCTAACTATTACTTTAGTTCATAAGTTACTCTTCAAACCATATGCCATCCTCATCAGCCTCTGCAAAAAGTAAAGGAATGAGCCACTAAACTATCTCAGTAAGGATCAACAACCCTTGGGGTGAAGTATCAAATAGAACTCAAAACTATTTTTTTTATTTCTCTCAAAATCATTTAAAATCACACTTGACTTGTCTTCACTAAAAGAAAATAGCTATTTAGCGACAGAATCTAGATTCGTCGCTAACTGGCATGCTCGTTAGCGAAAATTATCCGACCAAAGCATTTGGTCGCGAAACTTAGCGACCGATTAGTGACCAAATCGCCCATCGCTATTTTATTGTTTTCTTGTAGTGCTTGAAAAAAAACCTTTAAAACATTTGAAATACACATGCAAAATACTTTACAGAACTTATAAAAGACGACTTATAAATAGAACGGAACAGAAATCAAAATGGACCCAAATACCCATTCGGACGACCTGGACAGAGGTCCGGTCGACTGGAGGTCGTCTGAGATAGAGACAGAAGCTATGACAAACAGTCTGGATGATGCAAATGTGAGCCTGGTCGACCGGAGGTCGTCCGAACCATACTCTTTATATCTAACACTTATACATCGAAAATATGCTATAAGCACCATGAGTTAGTCATATAAAACAAACGGACATACAAAGTATCATATACTATGAGTATGGTTAATGTAAGACACACAATTCCACACAAGCGAGCTACTAATAGCCACTTAACGATTATTCCCATCAAAATTCATCCATTTTCAATGAATAGAACATGTATAAAACTATTTCATCAAAATTCAGCAACTTTAAAATACTCAGTTCATGCTTTTTAGAAGGAAAAAAAGAAAACAAATGTGCATATCCTTACCTTAATGACTTAAGTAAAACACTTCAAAGAGTCAAGAACACCAAAATCCTAGAAAATCAGTCCACTTCCCGAAGCAATAGCTTCCTACTGGAAACTTGAAATGCTAATCCGTCACTGCCCAAATGTAGCTTTTTCAGTCCTCTTCGCAATGCACTAAAATCATTTCAATCCTACATCGTTTACTATCTCAAATCTGCAAAATACCTCATAACACTCAGTTTTTCAAGCCTTCCCTTTTCTTTATTTCTTTTCTCTCTTCTTTTTCTTTATTTATTTTCCTCTCTTCTTTTGTAACCTCCTCCTCTAAAAATACTGCATTAACCCCCTAACTCCCCTACAAATTTGCCCATTAAGTTTCTAACTTCAACACTTAGATCCTTCAACTAACCAATCTCGCCAATACACCCCTTAAACTCTTAAACACTAACAAATAACACATAAAACATTTAATTGTACAAAATTAATCACAAAATCCAAAAGTTTCGAGTATCACAGATATCTTAATAATTAAACATACCACATTATTAAACGTTAACTTAGTTAATTGGGACTATCGTTATCGAATAATAAATTATGAATTGATTTCTCTTTTTCATCTCATGCATGTATTAAGAATGTAAAATAAACATCTCAAAATTAATTTCTTTCTCAGATTTTTGTGTACTTCTCAAATAAAACATAAAACTCATAATTTTGATCATTACTTTGCAGGCTATTGTACTATAATAAATCATTTTTTTTTTGCTTGACATACTAATTTTAGTTGTACTATTTTGAGAGGACACCTTTTTTTTTCACTCTTTTACTCAGCGTTGTAGGGATTTTGTGTTTAGTGTAAGTTAGATTCGTTTTTTTTAAGGAAGCTACTTTGGTTATGAATAAAGGATTATCCATTAATAATAAAATGGTCGGGACCATTACAACCTGAATAGCTTCCAAACTTTTTCTCTAATACAACAAAAGAGAGGAGTTGAGTAAGGAAAAAAATCAAACAAGACAAAAAATAAAAGTTACACAAGGTAACAGATAATAACCCACACCCCAAATAACTTAGGTGGAAAGCAACTAAAACTACTAATAATTTAATAAACAAACAAAAGATAGTCTTCTCCGCAGCATCTTCATCGTCATTCTCAAACCCCAGAGGCAAGCACTTGGTTTCAACCTCTTTCTTAGACGGCGATTCAGAAAAGAGGTGGAAACCCAAGAAAGGGCCCAGATCTAAAAAAATCGCCTAGAAAAGAGGTGGAAACCCAAGAAAGGGCCCAGATCTAAACTGGGTATCCATATCATTCCATCAACAAACCAATCTAAGAAGATTGACAAAAGATCTCGCCCAGAAATCTTGAATCTTGATGAAAAACGCATAAAAGAAAGTTCATCGATGTTTGTGGCTAAAAAAAGGGGTGAGGACACAAAAAGAGAGTGTAGAATGGCTGAATCCGAACGGTGGTCGGAGTTCTTGCCCGGATCTAGCCATTAGAGAATGGAAAAGGAAGAAGAGAACAATGAGAGTTTTTGTAGAGAGAGAGTTTTTGTAGAGTTTGGTGTGTAAGCGGCACTTCCCTGAACATTGGTTTTCTTTATGAAGAAGTTTCAACTTTCTTAACGCTATAGTTAGGGGGTGTATTCAATGTAGAATCTATAGGATTTTTAAGGAGTTTTAAAGTCCATAGGTATTCAATTTGGATTTTAAAAAGTCCAATGAAATCTAGAGGTATTCAATTCAGATTTTAAAAAGTTCATTAAAATCTAGAGGTATTCAAAACTTTATAGATTCTCATAGATTTCATTAAAGGTAGGATTTTGATGGATTTCATAGGTTTAAATGTGTATGGTGAAATCTCTTCTTTTTTCTCAAGATTTTGATTTTCTCTCATTAATATTAAAATTAAAGTGTCTTTGATAATTTTATCTTAGATTACAATTTTTTAAGTAATCTCATTTCTATAAAATTATAAGAAAAACAAAGAAATATTTCAAACTGCAAAAAAAATGAGATTTTTTTTAACATCGTTAGAAAACTCAATATGAAATGTTTATTTCCCAAAAAGAAGTCATAATATCCAAACAATTTTCTTCTTGATCATCTTCAAATAGAAATTAAAGAAAGCAAACAATTTCTTCTCTATTTAACCACAAATTTCTATTTTTCAAACATGAATTTCATTTTCCTGAAAGAGAAAATCAAAGAGAAAAAAAGTTCAAACAAAACTTATCACAAAACATATCTTAATTAAACCAAAGAAAAAAAATACCAGTAAGTAAATTATACAAACCTTGAACAAATAAATCAAAAAAGCCCCAGTTACGTAATCTAAAAAAAATCAAAGACTATCGCCAAACTTTTTAAATTTTTAACAAAATGATTTAATTCAAAAAAAAAGGATTGATAAACATATGTTGACTTTGAAAATTCAACACCTTTGGATATGTCAGTATAATACACCATTGAATCAGTATTTTCTTTATTTTTGGTGTTATTCAAATAATCTATAGACTTTATAAATCAAAAGAAATCCTGATAAATCAGTCTAATAAAATTTGATAGACTCTGTGCAGACTCTGCATAGAGTTAACACAATCCATAAAGTCAGCAGAATCCATAGACTTTTGAAAATCAGTTAAAATCTTTTAAAATCCGGATTGAATACACCCCCCTTAATTGCACAAAAAGTACGATGCCTTGTTAAATTTTTAAAAGTTATTACTCTCCGTCCCAAATTAATTATACACATTTTTTTGTCACAAATTAACCGTAAACTTTCTAATTCAAGTATATATTAAAGTTTTTTTTTCCCAATTTTACCCTTCTTTCAACTTCTTATTGAATACTCTTAATTAGATAAATTATCACTTTCCAACACATATTTAAAAGCTAGTTGGATATTATGTGAGAGGAAGAAAGAAAAATACATAAATTTTAAATGAGATTAATAAAATTAATAAGGGATATTTTAGACTTTTTCTTATATTTTATAATTAAAATTACCAAAATTTTAATATTCGTGCATTTGTCAAAATTGACAAATAATTTGGGGTGGAAAAAATATATAGATTTCTTTTTAAATAAAAGAAATTATGAAGCAGTAAACGATCATTCTAACAGAAAAAGGGAGTATGGTGGTAAAGTCAAAATACCGGTAACCTACTCGCCGGTACCGGTCTAACATCCACTCCTCGGGAACATCCTCGCCGCAATAAATTAAACGCATACTATTTCAATCTAAATTAATTATTTGAATTGACTAATGTGTGAATATTAAAATTTTAATAAATTATATGGTAAAATATGAGTAAATATCTAAAATGTTCTTAATTAAATATTTTCAGTTAGTCAATCACTTCTTGAATGTTTTTCAACTAATCAATTATCAATTTTATTTATATTAAAATTGTCAATTTAATTAACTAAGATCATTAAATTAAAAATTGAAGGTAATAGTAAAATTGAAAAACTTAACAGATAGTTACTTGATTTAGATATAAAAAATTAATTTGAGATAGAAGGAAAAGGAAATTAGGACAATTTGACACGTTTGGTACACTATAATAAAATGATATGTAATTTATTTTCATCCAGAATCAAGTTTCATCTGGAATGGTGTTCGAATCCTCTTTCCATTTCATTGTTTGGAAGGCAAAGTTAGAATGAAATGATTATTTATTTTCTGTGTTTAGAAAAATTATTATTTAATTTCAGAATGGGATGTGATTTAACATAAAAGGATTGAAATGTCCTAACATGTATTGACAATAAAATCAATTAATTGTACAATGTATAAACTTTTACTTGAAAAAAATTCATATTATTGCACCAAAGTGTATTACACATTTATTTTTAATATTAAAGTATATTTATAATGTTAAACATAGTTATAAAACAACTATATTTTGTATTAAAAATAAATAAATAAATAAACTAATAAAAGAAACAAAATAGTTATATAATTATCATCAAGAAATTTTTATCAAGAGAACAAAATATTTCAAGAGAAAATTGGATAGATAATTGTCTCATTTCCCATCTATTATTAATTAAATAGAGGATATAATAGTTACTTAACACTGATGATTCCAATTTCTAATGGTCATTAATGTGTACTTTCATTGTTGAAAAGTGAATTTTTAATAATGAAATAGGAGTATGAGTATCAATCCAGAAGAACTTGGCATAACTCAAGCCAACTCATATAAAAAAAATGGAAAGCTTAGCAGGAAAAACTCATAGCCATTGAGGTCACCCTCAAACTCACACATCTTAATGTGAGTTCGAGTTGAGTCTCATGAGTTAAATTTATATATTTTATTTTTTTCTAAAATTATAAATTTAATTTTTTTTATATATATGTACACACATATATTCATAATTACCGAGTTTAATAAATTAAAACTCATGCTCGAATCACATAAAATTTATATTTGAATATTGAATTCACGTTTAAGCTCACACCTATATTTTTTTTGTGCTGGATAAACTGAGTCCCGGCCAACACGAAACCGTTGAAACCCATGGAGGTGATCACAGGAACTTGATAAACTTAAGTCTTTTTATATATATTATTATTATTATAAATATATATTTTTTTTGATGAATAATTATTATTATAATTAATTTGTTTTTAAGGAGATAGGCTCAATTTTCGTAATAAAAAGAAGTGGGTCCCACAGTCCTCCGTCACTGTAAGTAAGACGTCGCTGACCAGCCTTCACTTTGGGGAGTTTCGTCTTCACACAAATGACACTTTTCTTTCTTCAATCTCTCCATTCACAAACTAGAAAGAAAAATCGACGACTCTCTCCCTCTCCATATACTTATGTAGAATTTTGTATAAATATATATAGAGTTATATATACATGTATATGTCTCTTCATTAATTCATTTCTAACCCAAGAAAGATTCAGAGATTTTTTTTTCGATTTAATTACTGATCTCTGGAACTTCTTGTAAAAAATTTCAAATATTCCGCCTTTTTTTAGGGATTATTACAAGTATGAGAATAATTAGTAGTAATTTAGCAGTTTTTTTGGTTTTATTGATGACCCTTTGGGGTATACAGAGTATTGAAGGATATTATGGGTCATTTGGATTTGATATACACCATAGATACTCTTCTGATGCTTTTAAGGGCTTTTTTGACTTTGATGATGGGTTTCTAGAAAAGGGTAGTCTTGAATATTACTCTGCTATGGCTAATCGCGATCGTATTATCAGAGGCCGTCATCTTGCTGATGTTAATCCGCCGGCGCCGGTCAGTTTTGTTGATGGGAATGAGACTTTACGGATAAGTGGACTTGGATAGTATGTTTATTGATCCTTTATCTAATTTAGCTGTTAATTTTTTTGTTTTTACATATTTGATATTTTGATTAAAAGAACATCTTATTTTTTCACTTATGTAATTTTCGCTACCTTTTTTGAACGACTTATATTAGGGAATGGGGGGAGTACCCTTTAAGGGCGGCGAAATGTTTAAAAGAGTGCTTACAACTGACCCAAAACCATCATTTGACAAAACAAGTGGTTCTAAAATAGTTTAGCTACAACATAAACTAAAATAAAAGTTTACTGATAAAAAGGAAACATCATAAATAGTTTATGTATATATAGAGGGTTTTCCTCTTTTACCATTTGAGGTTTTCAATTTTTGTTCCTTTTAGTTTAATGAGATCATATATGGTTTTGTTGGTAATAGAGAGTTGAAAAGATTAGATTGATTTTATCGAAATGGTTTTGATTATTTTCGCTCCTTTTGTCACATTTTTGGTTCTTCATAAAATCTTGTTATGGGGGCTGTACATTGACAGCCATGTTAGTTATCAGGAAAACGCGAATAGTTGAACGAGAAACTTGTGTATTAATGAAACTTTTTCCTTTTGTTTTGGTGAATTTTCAGCTTGTATTATGCAAATGTATCCGTTGGAAATCCAGGCAAGTGGTTTTTGGTGGCGCTTGATACTGGAAGTGACTTGTTTTGGTTGCCTTGCAATTGTCGTAGTTGCGTTGGTGCTTTGGTGACGAGATCCGGACAAGTATGTTATTGAGAATTTGTTTATTGGACTCTACACTGTAGTCTTATTCCTTGATATATTCTTTCAAATCGAAAAGAATGATTTTCTTCATGTTTCTCTCTTGCTAATGGAATCCTTGTAGGAAGCTCGTATAATTGACAGGCCTACTCTTTTGCTTTTGTTGGTGCTAATTAGTAATTAATAATACGTTCAATTTTTCTTTGGTAAATTTGTTAACTTGGCGTTGGCGTCCAGTTGAGTCCTTTGTTGGGGCATGAAGTTGTGGTGTTTTCTACCTGGCCTTATGTTTTACATTTTCCTTTTTGGTTGAAACAGCGAATAGACCTAAACGTCTACAGCCCGAACACATCTTCAACTAGCATGGCAGTTCCCTGCAATAGCACGATCTGCGGTTCAAGGAATGCATGCTCAGCCTCGCGTAATGCTTGTGCTTATCAAATTAATTACCTCTCAAATGGTACTTCATCTGCTGGAGTCTTGGTCGAGGATGTTTTGCACTTAGCCACAGAAGATAGTCAGCAGAAAGTTGTTGATGCACCAGTTACATTAGGGTTGGTTTCCTTACATGGTGGTTTTATGTAATCTTGTATCTGTTATTGATATTGTTGGATACCGTAGATCATGTTATATAATGAAATTCCTCGATCTCAAAACTTGCATATACTACCTCATGTTTCTGAAAATAAAAAAGCATTTATTCCATATGAAGACTATTGATTTCTTTTCTTTTCTTTTTTCCGTCTTTCTCCCAGAGGAGGGTGTTGCAACAGAGCTTTTTATTGTTGAAAGTATTGTTGTGGCACCAAAGACCTTAAATTTCACATTTCCCTACATTGTTGCTTTCTCTTTACTTGTGAGCTCGTATACGTCATTCTTCTACTTATCTTGTTTGCTGCTTCTTGCCATTATCTTTAATCTATTGTGCCTTTGATGCTTGATCGATGAGGGTGTATTTCCTCGAACCTTGAATAATACACTCGTGGTGTTCTTTTGGTACTTCCTGTTTTTTTATTTTCTACATTCTGTTTCAGCTGTGGAATAGTTCAAACTGGTGGGTTTTTGAATGGTGCTGCTCCCAATGGTTTGTTTGGGCTGGGCATGGATAATATCTCGGTTCCGAGCACCTTGGCAAGCAAAGGGCTCGCTGCAAATTCCTTTTCCATGTGTTTTGGTCCCGATGGAATTGGAAGAATTGTTTTTGGAGATAAAGGAAGTTCAGATCAAGGAGAAACACCATTCAATCTTGAGCAATCACAGTAAGTGGTTACTTTTAGTTTGTATATCAGACTTGGCTTCTTATAAACACAGTGAACTCATTCAAAAAAAAAAATTATCAGCCCAGCTTATAACATCAGCATAACACAAGTAGCTGTTGGAGAAAATGTCAGCAGTGTTGATTTTGATGCGATTTTTGATTCCGGTACCTCATTTACATATGTAGATGACCCCGCTTACTCGGTTATAACCAAAAATGTAAGTTGGTGTAAGTTGTTATTCATCTGATGTATTTTTTGTGTTCAACTATTTAAAAGTTCGTTCATTTTTTTTCAGTTCGATTCTCAAGTGCAAGAGCCACGACATCAATCTGATTCCAATATTCCTTTTGAATACTGCTACGACTTGAGGTTATTTAATTGCGGAAAACAGTTTTTTTTTTTTTTTTTGTGCTTTCATAGTGTACTGTTTTCCTTCTGAAACCTTTGAGGGACTGAATCTTTCTTTTGGTACAGTCCGACCCAGACAAGTTTTGAGGCTCCAACGTTGAATTTGACAATGAAAGGTGGAAACCAGTTCTTCGTTACTAGGCCAATTGAAATATTTGGTGTTAAGGTACAAGTTTCCCAAGGTTTAATAAACCGGACCTGACATTTTCTTGAATTTGTATGTAATAACGGTCGTAATCTACAGGAAAATGAGACTATAGTTTGCTTGGGTGTTCTCAAAAGCGGTGATGTCAACATCATTGGGCGTAAGTTTCTTAACATTCACACAGTTTTCATTCTCCTCTTTCATTTATTGAAGTTTTCAATATCCATTGTTGTATATCTCAACTGAAGACTTAATGCCAAAATGAACTTTGTTTTCCCTAAGGGGAATTTACAATGAAGAGGGCAGTCTTGATTTGCCGCTGTTTCTTTTTTTCGTCTACTTTTTTCCTAAACGAATCTTTCTTGATGAAGTAATTTGCTAATCAATCTCCAGAAAACCTTATGACTGGTTACCGTGTGATCTTCGATCGTGAGAAAATGGTTTTGGGTTGGAAAGCATCTAACTGTGAGCTCTTTCTCCTCTCATCTCTGTTTTTGTTTGCTTTATGTTTTATGCCGAAAAGACTAGTGTTTCGCGTCTGATATGAAATGAAATGAAATTACTCCTTTCAGGTTATGATGCTGGACAAACTGAAACTAGGTCAAACACGTTGCCAGTAAACCGAAACACTACTGGATCTCCTTCACCTTCCTCTGTTGATCCGGAAGCAACACCTGGGATAGGAAGCGATTCTCCCACATCATCACCATCTGGCAGCCATGCGCCAAATATGAACTTCCTAGCCTTTAATCTTCTGATTATTCTTTTTTGCTTTTTCGTCCATTCTTTAGTTATTCGTTCTTCTTGAGGTGGTAGTTTTTGTAGCATAGTTGAGCGTTATTGTTCCCACTAGAAGAATTTGAACACATAATGTGCTGGTTTTTGTGTTTCCTGTAATATTTCAATATTCTTCTGAGACCCCCCTTTGTATAGTAATAGGCGTTTTCCTTGATTCTGAGCCCATTTCTACTCTTTATATAAGGTGAACTCAATATTCTATCTCCCCCTTTCGTCTCTGTTATAATTTGTGTTTGAAGTGCTCCACTGCCCCCAATAGATGAGATGTCGGAGGACAGAAAAATCAGCCACAACTTGCTCAAGCTTGTCGATCACCTCTTCCATGCTCCCTCCGAATTAATCTTGAACCGTCCCTGAGGAGAAAGGAAACCAATGAAAGTTCGTGAGAGGGTAGAAGCTTTTTTTGGAGCAAGGGTATGTTCCACTGATGGTCTTGCAGAAACAATGAAATTACAAGCCCGAGCTCGGACAAAACCACGAGGAAGAGGAAGCCAAACTCGGGCATGGAACCATTGTCAATCCTCCATCTAAGGCCTAGCTCCAAAACCTCTCTCCCCGCCACAATACTCCTCCACATAAAAGAAGATCGAGCACCCAATGGAGCATGTAAAAGTCTCAAGGATCTTGGACACATTTGATTGAGGGTTCTGAAGAAGAGCAAGATTGAAACTACTCGTCCTGGAAATCTGAGACACTGCACGATATAATTAGGAATGGCTTGAATAACTCTGATTTTATCATAGCCTCCTCATTAGCCGGAGATAGATTGTCAATTTGTGAGACATTAGACGGCCGATGCATTCATAAAAGCGGGTTCCACCTCTAATTATCTCGGGCATTGCATTAGACTGACCATGATTTGATAGAAAGGGCCAACCATGATAGTCATTTTTTTGGGGGGAAACATTTTTGTCCCCAGGACGGAAGAAGTGGCACTTCCGTCCTCAAGCTAACCCTAATAAATTCCTGATACCCTACAAACCCTAGACGCCCATGACTTGAGGACGGAATTGCCACTTCCGTCCTCAAATTGCTGCACTTTTGCCGTGTCTAGTCTTTTCTCACCCAACTTTTACTTTTGAATAATTGAATACTGAAAATGAGAACGGATTTTGGCAATTCCGTTCTCATTTCTGACCAATTTTTGGAGACTTGTTAATTCCGTAATAATTTAATAAAAAAATTCAAATTTTGAATTTTTTTTACACACCAATTATATCTATAAATAACCTCACCACTCTACAACATTCACAACTCTCACACAAAAAGTCCCTACCCTATTCAAAATTCACTGTTTAAAATGGCAAACTTTCCAAAATTTATTCAGAAAGAAATGGTTAACAAATTCAGGGATATTGATTTTACTAAATAATGGCCTTTAGAATACGAAGAGGCGTTACTAGAAATTTGTTTTGAATTTAATTCACATGGTAACAATGATGAAAAAAATTCGTTCGATCTGTACAATGAAATTGTCTACGGCATGAACTCCGTCACGGGCAGATATTTCACAACGAAAATGATCGATTGTAATATTTTAGAATGTATCAATTATCACTTTTGTTAGTTTGTTTGCAATCATATCAACTAATGTTAATTTCATTTCATTCAATAAGAAAACATTGCAAATATTACAATGACGTATTATTAAAGTTGTTCGAATAAATTGGCAAAAAGCATCATTCCCGGCCCTATAATCAAGGATATCGTAAGTGGCTGAATGGATTTGTAGATGGTCACCGGGGTACAATCTCGAAAACACAACAAACTCAGGTCACCCCCAAAAAATAGTAATCGTCTCCGCCTCCGTCTCTAGTCACTTGGAGTGTCAATTTGTTCCCGCGACTATTACGCATGTGTAGTACTTCAGGAATTCCAAGCTACATTCTAACGCGCCATTGCATGTAGTTTCTACCTATCCACTGTACACAGAAAAACAAATTACAATAAATAACTATAAGAGGAACGAATATTTTTCCAAAATTTTAAATTAAAAAATGTACCGATTTTGAAAATCCCAAGCACGTATTGTAAATGTCTATTCGAAAACTCTGTCGAAAAAAAGCCCCGTCGGAAAGATATGATAATTCCCCATTAAGGTAACCAATCCCGAGCCTTATAAAAAATGCTCCCTTAAAATAAATATCTAGTAGGTTCATTAAAGAGGGGATAAAATAAACTGTATCTTTCAGCCGAAGATTGTTGTCACGCAAAAATTCTTGTAAACCACCGTCTAGGTAGTACCTGTCATCTATTTTGGTTACATAAACACAACCATTGATTCTCAATGACGTCCTTCAGATAGACACATCTTGCTATGCCGATACCAGTTCGCTCCAACCAATTTGTGTACATTGATGGAATGCGCTACTAAAATCATATTAGTTAGATAGCTCAACACATTACAAAAGAAGATATTTCCATTTTTCTATTGGTTTGATTTCCGACAACAATTTTAAATTGGTGTCTGAAATCCTCTTCAAGAGCGGGATCCATTTCGCTATTCATTTTCACAATGCTAAGTTTAGAAGAAAATTTGGAGAGATGAAAATTGATATGATTTTAGAAGAAGTATGTATGTATATATAGAGGTTTAAAGCTAGGTTTAGAGGTATTATCCACTGCAATTTGAGGACGGAATTCCGTACTTCCGTCCTCAAGTCACGGGTGTCTAGGGTTTGGGGTATCAAGAATTTATTTGGGTTAGCATTAGGACAGAAGTGCCACTTCCGTCATGGGGGAGGACAGAAGTCCCGCTGACGTTGCAAGACTTGTTGAGAGCTTTGCCACATCAGCCCAGGACCCACTTCCGTCCTGGATAGAAAAGTTTCCCCAAAAAAAATGACTGTCATGATTGGCCATTTCTGCCAAACCATGGTCAATCTAATGCAATGCCCCAATTATCTGCTTGTGCATTTGGATAGCAATTTTCAAATTTAGCTGAACTTCTCATCTTACAAATAAATAAGTTTCCACCAAAAAGGAATAGAAAGAAGAATTGCTTTTCGCAAAACCTAAAGTAAAAATTCAGACTCAATCTAATCCAAGAAGTTGTATAATTAATAAATTGAATAA
Source organism: Vinca minor (assembly GCA_026122235.1). NCBI lineage: Eukaryota > Viridiplantae > Streptophyta > Magnoliopsida > Gentianales > Apocynaceae > Vinca > Vinca minor. Next base: position 9,971,544 of record JAOCZM010000011.1, on the reverse strand, counting down.
TAGAGATCTCTTCCAATGTAGAATTGACAGAGAAAGAAAGCTGTATAATGAATAATCAATTGGATCATCCTCATCGTTCCATGTTACACATTACACAACATCCTCCAAAACTCACCCTAAATTAAAAACACCACCCCGAGAACTTCTGCTCACTAACAAAACTTTTTTTTTTTTTGGTTACGTTTAACAAGCACATATAAGAAAAGGATAGGAATACTCGAAAAAGGCAGGAAGACGATTTTACGGATCATCCTTTCTTTATCTTGTTTGTCATAAATATCCATTTCAGCAAATGCTTCTCATGGCTTACCAAAGAAACCTTGAGCAGATTTCTGCAGCATTCCTTTTATGACTAAAGCAAGGGCAAGGAATTCACTGGATCACAAAACTTGCTTGCTTTTACAAAATTTCCGCTTGCTATCTTTTCGAGTCTTATTATGCTGAAGTACCTGTTTCGACTTCATCTTTACCAACTTCACTAATGAAGATAATTCGTGCTTCGCTTTCTTTGAGGCAAGCACATCAGATTGAAAGTCACCCTCGTCGACTCTAGCTGCTCCATTTGATCTTGGTTCTGACTGTTTTTTCACTTCAGTAGTTTCCCTCTCACCCTTATTCTGTTTTTGTGCCATCTGTCGTGCATAAGCTGCACTTCTGGAGTCATAAACAAATTTCATGAGACGCAGCAAATATAATAGAGTAAATTACTGACAGTTCAATTGGACATTCGCTAATCTATCAGCAGAAGACGGATTGATAACTGATTAGTATAGAACCATAGCGAGAAAGGCCAATTAGTGCTTCATTTATCAGGTAAAGACTACAGAGCTCTATTTCTAAACAAATGGCAACATAATGAATAGCTAAATTACTGAATACAAGAAATACCTTTTGAACTGAGGGTCTGTGGGATCCAATGCATAAAGAGGAGAAGAGAATAGAGATGCAAACCGAGGATCATCATAGTCAACACTAGGTAATTTTCCCTCATCGGGAATTTCTTTTCCAAGTTTCCCCTTCATCTTTTTATGTAAGAAATTGTAGCCCTTAAAGTTTGCACCCGGTCCTTTGTCATCAGCAAGCAATAATTCAAGCTCTGCTCTACTGGCTTCAACTTCTTTTGCTGTTTCTTCATCTTGCTTTTCTTTTCCAGCATTTTTACCTCGAGCTTTCTTGCTTCCATTTTCAGAAGGTTCTTCAAGAAAAAAGTCATCAGCTTCTTCAACGGGTTCCTCATCTGCATCACTACTCTCATCTTCTGACGAATTTTTAGATCTATTTTTCCGAGCCTTCTTTTTCTCACGTCTCTTTCTGAGATATGCCTCCCAGACGGACTCTGATTTTTTGTCTTTCTTTTCTAAAATGCGTTTACTCAAATCTTCCAAATCAGTATTAAATGTGACCTCCATATCCAGCTTCTCCTCCTCATTATCATTTTCGTCTGGGCCATCCCCAGATTGGAGCAGAGCACGGTATAAATCCTGTTTCTTTTGTTTTTTAGCAGATCTATCTTGTTTAGCATCCTCATCCTCAGTATCATCACTTTCCCCCTCATCGGAAGCCAAAAACTCCTTCAACTCCAAGTCAGCAAACTGCAAAAAATGAACCACATTAATACTGGAGGATTTTGAAATAGTAGTCCCCCCCCGGGTACATCGTCCTCCTGGTTTGTGAAAACCTGAATGTTATTGTCTGTATCTACACTTCTCAAAGGAAACATTTTTTCCCCTCTGCATACGTGTGTGGGGATGGTGAGTTTTCAGTACGAAGAGGCTATGAAGCAAAGTGGTTTTGTCTATGATATCCATGTCTCATTATTTGCCTCGAGAGTGTGTCGGTTTTTTTTAACTTATGGACACTCTACACAACTAGTGAACACTATATAGCTAACCAGTGCCATGGAATCAAACACCCCATCAATTTTGGTTCTTCCTATTCTCAACTGATTACACGGTCATAAGTTACAACCGAAGAGTTCTAGTAACTTTTTCAAGCTCGGTTTGATCAAGTATTTCATAGGTAATATGTCTGCAGATAATGAATGTATATCATAATAATGCAAGTCGTGCATATATCTAACATGAAAGCACATTTGCACTGAAGTATATTTCAGGAAAAGCTAAACACCAAAAGGGGCCGCCAGATATAAGGTGACTTTAATTCAGTGTACAGTTAGAAAAGCCCAAAAAGAATACCTGGTCAGCATTGAGTTTCCTTTTCAAGGTTTTTGCACGCTGTGGCTCATCCTCATCCCATGTTAGCTGAATTTTACTGTGTTGCAGTGCTCTGGTATGGAAGTCCACACCTTCATAGTCTGCTGGTGCCTGAGGACACATGGACAATTAAAAAGGTCTTTAGTAATTGATCCCATACTGTGACACAGTGGGAACCAGTGTTGTAAAAATCGGCCTAGTCGGGGTAAAAAATCGGTTGACCAACTTAATCGGTCAAAGTCGGTCAAAGTCGGTCAAAATCGGTCAAATTAATTATTTTAGTATTTGAACTTGTTATTACTTATTATGGTAATGAATTTAATTATTATGGATGGACTTTGTGTACTTTGATTTGACTAGTATTTAATTGTTAATTTTTTATGGAATTTTGATTGACTAGTACAATACATAGGATAAAGGAATTTTCAAAAATCCCTTGTAATCTAGGTAAGCCGACTAATCGCCATTCTGACAACCGACTAGCGACTTCTACAACATTGGTGGGAACAAGGCATGTGTAATGCTTTTCCCTCTCCTAAAAAGTAGGAAAAACTGCAGCACAAAATCTATCCCTACAAGAAAATTGTTACTCATGGCAGACAATCTCCAAGCTCCCAAATTGAAATAATTGAAGAGTTAGCACTGCATTAAAAACATTCTGATTCTTTCTAAATACTTGAATATTCAAGAAACTAGGACAGCCATTACTATTTCCCTCAGGTCAAATATGAGTAGATCATACCAAAAAGAGAAACAGAAGGTAGTAAATTGGAATACTAGTTTACCATTAGGCAAAGGCAATTGATTTCTATGATGCATGAATGCGAGACATACTTTCTTTCAAGAAGATAAGACAGTACACAAAATTCAAAGGGAAAGTAAAAAATCACAAGGTTCGTGAGAAGATCAAAAGAGAGCAAATTTACTTCAGTTGCAACATCACGTGGCTGATGCTTGAATTCCATCGAGTCTGGGATGAACCTCAAATCCAGCTTGGTAGATGATCTTTCAAACTCAACCCCATCACAGGTTCTATAGAGGTAATCTGCAGTAGCCACTGAATCACATTCTACCACAGCGTAATAGTACCTGAAACAATAACTGAAGTTTAAAAGAAGCATAGACTTGAAAGCAGGCACTCCATTTGAGCACCAAGGAAGGACGAGATCAATAAAAATAGAGAATTAATGAAGAAAGCAAGCCCAAGACACAACAGAAGGGAAAAAGACCAAAGTCTAGGCATCCAGGATACATAATAAGTTTTGGAAAAATAAATTACAAAAAAAAAGACTAGACATGGAAAACAACACACACACACACATGCACAAAGAATGTATCAAATTTTCTTTTTGTCACCAAAGAGGAGGCAAAACAGGTATCGTCGCAACAGCTTAGTAACTTTGTTCTAGGTTCCTTTAAAAAAAAATTTGATTTTTGCTTTAAAAAGCCAAAAGCTCTTTTAAGGTGTCCTGCCAGCTTTTGCAAATCCAAATTAAATTAAATATCATTTGACTTCATCAGACATCTTGCCCAACAGTGTCTTAAAGATGTTAAAGTAAATGAAAAGAAGCCCAGATATTCTTAAATACAACAGTGGGATATTCAAAACATTAAAAATAAATAAAAATCTCCAGACATCAAAACCAGTTCAGATCATCACCTTAGCCTGCTTATTTCATAGGCACGCAATTTCTCATCATCAATCTCATCATCATCTTCATCGTCATCTTCATCATTCTTCTCTTTGTCCTTGTCAAATAGCGCAACTGGACCATGAATTGCCTCCTCTTCCATCCGTTTGAGACCAAACTCAGATGGATAGACAGACACAGACTTGATATGGCCCTCTTTAGGGAGAAATGAGTTCAGCAGTACATATAAATCAACCGCCTACAGAAAATAGTCTAGTTTTCAGCAGGAAAATTAACATGATAAAGAAATATGCTTAAACAAACTCTTACTTACAGGACCAATAAGATTATATTTGGCTTTGATACATAGACCGGGATAGCTAGTACATTTTGCTCTTGCGAATTGAAATTGCAACCCATACTGATTAAAACATGAAATAAGATAACGATAACTACAATTTTTTAACAGAAGGGGCCCAAATATGAAAAATAGCAAGTTAGGAGCGACAGTTAACACCAAAGCGTATTTCATAATTTACCACCCTGTTGGAAAAACTTGATTCAAGCAATCAGGCAATTCCAAAGCCAACCCTACCTCACTAGGTTGCCCTCCATATCACCAGTCACGATTCCATACCTAAGCCCAGGAGCATCAAGCATGTACAACTAACGATTGCATGTGCATTTCAATCATGTATTTATCATTCTTATTCCAAAAATCCCATCTTGCAGGCCCGCTAGGTTGTCCTTCATATCACCAGTTACGATTCCATACCTAAGTCCAGGAGCATCAAGCATGTACAACTAACGATTGCATTGCATGTGCACTCCAATAATGAATTTATCATTCTTATTCCAAAAATCCCATCTTGCAGGCCCGCTGAAAGATTTTATTATTATTATTATTATTATTATTATTATTTAAGTTGCCCTAAACACCTTCATAATTGCTTACCCTCGTCTTTCTAAGAGCAACCAGATATTGCCAAAAACTCTTATCACCACTCCCTACATTTCCACACACACACATACATACATACATATATATATATATATATATATTAACCCTTAGGAAGTTTAGTTCACTGCAGATATATTATCATCCCACTTTTCATAGAGCTTGTCTTCATATTTCTGTTTAAGCCAATGCCTGATTTGGCTTGACAATTTCCTATACTTGAGCACTAGAATTCCAAGATTCAGGACTAAGAATCTTAATCTACATTCGAAAGACTACGATTCATGAAGAAAGTAATTTTAAAGCACTAATAGAAAATGGCATATAGATAAAGACTCTATTGGATAGTAAAATGATCCTGCACAAAAAAAAACACTTCACTTCACAATATAACCGCCGAATTTATGATTTTTAGCTTCAAGGCTCACCTTAACTTGGCTCCAATCCATATCGACAACAGAAAGTCTATGAGTTTCCTTATCAATTTCGGGTATGTTCTCCTCCTGCTCGACACACCACAAAAAGCTTAACATTTTAGCATCAATTATAACAAAATCCAACTTTCTTAAATTATTAAACCTAAATGTATACATTTCTACCTGCACAAGAGCTTCTTCCTCCTCTTCATCAAACAGGTCCATATCATCTTCATCAGAATCCGTACTGCTACTAGAAGAATCATCATCACTCCCCTCCTCTTCCTCTGATTCAGATTCTTCAGACTCACTTTTCACCTTCAAATTCCGTTTCTTCCCTTTCTCCTTTTCCTCACTTTCCTCACTTTCACTCTCACTCCCTTCACTTCCGCTACTCTCATTCCCATCATTTTCACTCTTGTCTTCATTTTCGAACAATTTCTCAATCCCTTCAATCCTTTTAGCTCGTTCTTTATCCTCTTCATCTTCAAGTCGATAATAATGCTTCAAATCCTCAGCTGCCGATTCCTTCTTCTTTGGCTTACCTCTCTTATCAATACGCGCTTTCGAACTAGCGAAATTCGTGTCTGTAAACATTCGGTTAAATCGATAATCAATTGCAACCTTAGCTTTGTTCTTCGGAGCTTCCCTAAACCTAGGGTCCGAATGTAATGACGCGAAACGAGCATCGGTAATGATTTTGCCGCCATTTTTGCCATTGTTCTGGTGGCTGCTTCTATCATGCGCCTCCTCGGTGGTGGAGGGATTCTCAGCCGTATTTTTGCTCTTCTTCTTCTTGTTCTTAGACCCCATTGCAGCGAAAATCCAGAGAAATTGAAGAAGAACCTAAAACCCTAGTTAGTTATTGAAGAAGAAACTGGGGATTAATTGGGCTGGTTCGGGTATTTGAACGAATTATTATTGGGTCGCCTACTGTATTTGGGCCGGTTCGGATGATATTTTTGGGCCCTTGAAGGCGAAGGAAAAAGGAGCATATCTTATGAGGTTGTTGATTTTGTGCTCAAGCCTCAAGAGGAAGATATGATCTTTTTGCTGATCAAAATAATAGAAGCATAGTGTTGATTAATTTAGATTTAGCAAAAGAAAAGAAAAAGTGTTGACTAATTTGAAGGACGGCGGAAATCGGGTGAGAAAGTTGCAAATATTGCTTTAGTTTGTACTACAGAGTTCAATAATATTTTTGTTTTGTCTGTAGGGCAAGGCAATGCTCGTCAACCTTTACCAAGCTATGACCGGATAAAGTGCATGCTTAAGGGTAAAGCAAAACTTTTGGCTTTTAATCAGGCAAAGGACCGAGAATAGTCTCGAATGACACACAGTAAGCACCGCTAAGATGAAAGTCACTTATTAATGGGTTTTTTAAACGGAATGTTGATGACTCATTGAATAATGGTGTTCCCGAACTTTGTGCAATTATGTGCAATCACAAAGGAGATTTTATAGTCGGTTTTACTAAGTTCTCTTCTAGTTCATCCAACCCCAAACATGCCAAGAAAATGACACTCCTTGAAGGTGTTATGTTTGTACTGGCTAGAGAATATCATATATGCCACATGGAGAGTGATTGTCAGGTGCTAGTTAATTGGGTTCAACGGTTATATGAATATTTATTTCCATAGCGCTCATTGTTAGTTAAATTAAAAATATTTTGGGGAATAATATAAATTTTTTATCTTATGTCCACATGCATGTAATGTTCTTACTAATTTGTTGGCAAAATATGTTGTGAGAACTAACTCATGTTTAGTACTTGTCTAGGTTGAAAATGATATGTGTACCTATAGTAAGTCAAAGATACATAATTCATTTTTTTTCTTCTAAAAATATACCTTATTAACACGTATGAACCAATTACTTGAAAAAGGCAATGACTAAAATTTGAAGAAAGAACTAGAGTTGACGCATTTGGCTTATAAAAGATTATCATGTTTTTCCTTTAAAAAGAAAAAGAAGAATGAAGGACTATATTCAATATTTAACATTAAATATTCCATACTTACCCCCAAAAGAAAAATATGAATACTTTACAAATTTGTAAATTATTTAGTTACTCATAAAACAATAGTTAAAGCATTTAAAAGATTTTGAGATGAATCATTAATGCGGGTAAGAAGTAATATATATTAGGAAAATGATTTACTCCTAGAATTTTGGGGATAGAAACCCTAAACCCCCAAATTGAGAGTGTTAAATGACTATCTTACCCCTTGCTGGTATAAGGGATTCACCCAACTATAAGGGCAAAAAGGTCCGAAAAACTATTTTAATCAATCTTTTAGCCAATAATTCTAGTAGCCTAACAAGGTCCTATATATTATACTCGAGCAAGATATGATATGCTAAAAAGGGTGCTAGCTTAAACCACCATAAAAATTTCATAAGGCGACTTCCAAGTGCCTTGTTTGCTCATGGAAAACCAAATTAAAGACAATGTGCCGTAGAAAAACCAATAGTAGGAGTTGGTACTCCAACCGGTACTTGTGCAGTCCCACCTTCATAAGGAAAAACTACCAGTTTTCTTGATTCACTTTCTGAGTTATACAATGAACCAAATGATTTTAGCACTTCGACTCAAGTAAGAAATTAAAATTTGAACTTTCTGGAATAAAAAGAAAAGTGGATACCCGTCCCGTCCCGCCCCTTGGAGAGAATGGGGCAAATCGGGGTTAAATTTCATGTGAGACCCGCCCGACAGAGACAGTATATTCTTCAAAGAGAAGTTTAAGAATTAAAAAAAATGGCTGCCCCATCTATATTATATTATTATAATAATATTATCATTAAACCTAATCATATTTAATTTTCTCTTTAATATACTAATTGTACTTGTTTGAGGATTGATTTGTGATAAAATCTATTAATCGTACTTGTTGGTGCTCTATCTCTATGCTAATATTAATGATTTTTAAAAAAATAAAATGTAGGGCGGGGCGGATCCGTGAAGGACGGGGCGCGTGGCGAGATTTCTTGATCCGTGATGGGTCACAAGGCAGGACGGGGCTATGGGTCACATGCGCGGGGACAGGGTTTGGGTATTGAGATACCCGTCTCAATCTGCCTCATTCCCATCCCTACCATGATATAATAAAATTCAAGCATACCAACATGAGTTGACTCAAGTGTAAAGAGTTTGGTGTACCTTAATCAAAGTCTGAGTTTGAACCTTTTGAATAGAAAAAACTATGTCTGAAGCTCTACTCCGAAAGTGATTGATTGTATGAGTGTACCAAATTAGTTGTGAGGCTATTAAACAGATACAAATATCGATTGAGTTTCATATTTTACTAAAAATAAAATATGTGGGGCCATTAAACGGACACAAATATCAATTATGTCTCAGACTTTACTAAAAAATAAAAATAAAATTCTTAAAATCATTAAATGAACACGGCTACCGATTGAGTATCAGACTCTACTACAAAATAAAAATAAAATCCAAACGCAGCGTTAGCGTGCATCATCTTTCCATAATTATTTTTGTTTTTATTATAATAAAATATTCAATAAAAAAATTAATCATCATCCTGAGATCATCCATCACCCACCATCACTATTCGGCGCTACTTCTCGAACCCCATTTCAGAAAAACAGCTTCTCCAGAGTCCACAGAGAGAGATAAAGAAGGTCTCAAGAACTCTTCAATGGCCTTTGCTCACTACTTAACTGCAGCAGCACCAGCACTTGAAAAAACTTCCAAACCCCATTTGAAATCTTCAATTCTAAGCCCTCAATTGCCTTCTTTCTCACTTGGGTTTTCTTCATCCTCATCAACCAAATTTAAACTTCCTAAGATCTCTTTCTTTTCCAGATTTTCAAGAACTTCTCATAAAGGTAAAAATAACCATTCTTTTTTTTTTTTCAAAACCAATTTTATTATTTTTTTAATTGTACATGATAGAACTGAATTGATGAATTATTATTATTATTTTTTTATTTTAGATGAACATGCAATTATCTTTGTCTAATTGAAATTGGCGCTGAAACCATTGAATTGGAAGGCACTCTCACATATTGCTAATTGCAGTGGTTAATTTTGTTTATCTAAATTTATTCTGAATTAAGTTAATTAGGGTTCAGAATTAATTTGGATGACCCTAAGTAATTCTTTATTTGTTTCATGTAGTCGACCCCAATCTTTTGGGATTAGGCTTGGTTGTTGCTATTGTAGGGTTTTAAGCTACAAAAATATTACAACCTCTGCCCCAACCCCAAATTGAATGTCCACTTTTCTATTCATTTTGTATAGGAATTAGGAAAGTAGACATTCATTTTGGGACGGAGGGAGTACTAGTTTAGAAGAAAAGGTTTACATCTGTGCTGATCATGCATTACAAAAGAGGGAGGATATAACTCTATACTTTGGGGGTGGGGGGTCATATTGTTGGTTTTGCTTCTCTTATGCTGATTTTGACCTCAAACTTGAGTAAAATGTATAGGGAAAAATGGTCTCTTTTGATGCAAAGGTTCTAAGTTAGATACTAATTTGAACTAGAGGAGAGAATCACATTTGGATTTTTTTTATCATTGAATCTTGAATGCACCAATCCTTGTCTACTGTTTATGCGAATTCGTTTATCTTAATGTATCAATGTTTTTATGTCTCTAAACATTCCAGTCAATGTGAAGCCAGAAGAAGCTGAAGTCAATCCTGTTGTAGATTCCTTTGGACAATTCAAGCATCTGCTTTTGCCTATTACAGACCGGAACCCTTATCTCTCTGAGGGTACAAGACAGGTTTTCCTCTTTCCTTTATATATTTTTCCAAATTGAATATCATTTAGCCACTTTGAGCTAGAGACTAGAAGATTGCTAAACCAAACAGAAATTTTGATTTACTCGACCCCCAATGTGCTTTAAAACTCCTCCATGGAAATCGAATCTTACAAGGGTTTTTCACCCGAACCGTCTTGTTTCACGTGACAATAGTTTTGACTTTATCGGACAGTATGTTACGGTAGATAAGATAACACGTGTTTGCAATCAGATTCTATCAATGCAATGGTCTAGCAAAGTGTTACTATTGTTATATGGCATTAAGAAACCTCCATACCCTGATTTGGTCATGTTTGCCTTGGACATTTCGTTTTTTTCCTGGATTTAGAGGACGGGCTCAACTATGCTCAAGCTACCTTGCAATCGTTAGCTAGTTTTTTTAATTAGTACTCCCAATTAATGGATATATATTTTTCTGGAAAAATTGAATAAACTAAATGCACTTTAAATCCTAATTTATTTGCTGAGATGCAGTGTCTCAATCTATCCTTCTCTGCTTTCCCGTATTCTTATAATCTCTTATGTAACAGGCTGCAGCAACTACTGCATCTTTGGCAAAGACGTATGGGGCTGACATAACAGTTGTAGGTAAGGTTGCCAATTTTCATCTTCTCGTTACGAAATGGACCTTATAAAGGGACTAGTTCAAGATCACTTCCATTTAACTCTTTTAATTAAAACATGTTATTTGTAGTCATTGATGAAAAGGAGAAGGAATCATATCCAGAGCACGACACGCATCTTTCTAGCATCAGGTGGCATTTATCTGAAGGTCAGTTGTTGTCTCATGATCATGTTTTATTTTCAGGCAGTAACTTGTTTCAGTTTGCAGTGTGATTGAAAAAGGTAAGTGTGTAAGATGAAAAATGAATGTCGAATATAGCACGCCTTTTTTAAGAAAGAGGTCTGCTTGCAATACGCAAATAGGCAAATCCATAGAGGTTGTCAGGTCCTGATAGAATCTGTTAAATATGCATCTGCAATGTTTCATTCCTGTTGATATTATCTTCACTTCGTGATGCATTCTTGCCATAAACAATTAGTTGCTGATTCCCCCCCTCCCCCGGTGCAATTTTGTTACTTTGATGAATGATGACTGGTTGATAATTAGCATTCGAGAAAATCCAAGTCGTCCCCTTTTTGTCATGGTTTCAAATCTGTTCTCTACTGGAGAATTATGTATCTCACGTTCTGTTCATGTGTCATATTCTCTTGAAAATTCAGGTGGATTCCAGGAATTCAAGCTGTTGGAGCGTCTCGGAGAAGGCAAAAAGCCAACGGCCATTATCGGCGAGGTTGCTGATGATATGAATATGGATTTGGTTGTGATGAGTATGGAGGCCATCCATTCTAAACATGTCGACGCAAACCTTCTGGCTGAGTTCATTCCATGCCCTGTATTACTATTGCCATTATGAAAACATATCATTCTCATAGTTGGAATTTGATGACAGAATTTTTGCTTGTAATATGAGAGTACTGCCATTGTTAAGGATTCCAGAATTTATCTTTCCTAGACTTTTTTACCTTTTTACTTCTTGAACAACAAAAGATGATCCCATTTGACATAAATTGTTGTTTTATGGTGAATGGAGTAGATGTAAATTTTGCTTGAGAGTTGTGAATGCAATTAGTCAGAGTCGCATTCGGATTGGTTTTCATTGATTGGATTTGTTTTGGAACTAAATTATCCGTGTTGCGTAAATATTGAATCGTCTATGAGATGAGATGTGTATTCCGAAGTGTGAAATTTTTTTGGTTCAATTCCAGATGCTAGGGGAGTTCAAGAAAAATAAAAACCGACCAATCTAAAACGATTCAAACCAATCCAAACAGTTTTTTCAGTTTGTGCATTGGATTGATTTCAGTTTGAACTAAATTAAACTGAACTTTCGGTTTGGTTAAAAAATTATAATCCAAACCAACTCAAACTGAATATATATATATATATATATATATATATATATATATATATATATATATATTATGGAAAATGATTTTCGGCTAAGCTCAATTGGCTAAAAATCGGCTAAACTGGGTCAAAATTGATCAACAGGACAATAATGCCCTTAAAGTACTTTTTTAAAAAAACCAAAAAAAAAAAAAACCTCCAAAAGTCAAAAAACAACCCCAAAAGTAAAAAAAAATAAAAATAAAAAATAGCCAAATAGTCTTTTGCTAGTTTTGAGACTGTCAGGGGTAATTAAGTTGTACTACAGATACGGTGTGGAATATTAAATGTTATGCACCGTGCAGAACAAATGTTGGCCGTCGGATTACAAATTTAACGGATGAGATTATTTGGGTGAGATAATTAAAAAATTAACTCCCACAATCCCAAATGATCTCAGTCGTCAGATTCTTGATTCAACGATCACAATTTGTTTCCCACGGTGAAAAATATAGTGAGTTGCAAAATCTAAAAAAAGAAACACATTCAAGAGAAGTGATTGTGGCCATTGATGAAGAACTCGTCAACGGTCCAGATTATTCTCTAGGGTTAATCTGGATCGCTGACGTGGCAAAACAAATTTGTCACTTAACAACCCCTAAGTCCACATATTATACAAATTTATATACCCTAAGTCCCTATAAAAATATTATTTGCAACCATAAGTACATAAATTATATTACTTTTAGGTCCCTAATGTTATAAAATTTTAAAAATTAAACTCGCATAGTATATTTCCATTTCACAAATTGACCCACAAAATTCTAATTAAATCTTTTAAATTCACAAATTGACCCAAAAATCATGAAATTAACTTTTTAGAAATTATAATTAGACCCCTAACTAATAACATATTCATTGTAATAATAACATAATCATTAAATTAATTTTACTTTAACAATTCATAGTACTAATAAGTGATCGCCTTATATAAAACTATAACGAACATTACATGTTTACTTTAACAATTCATAGTACTAATTTTATATAACGAACCTTACATGTTTACTTTAACAATTCATAGTATTAATAAGTGATCGCCTTATATAAAACTATAACGAAAGTTAATGTTTACTTTAACAATTCATAGAATTAATTTTATATAACGAATCTTACATGTTTACTTTAACAATTCATAGTACTAATTTTATACAACGAACCTTACATGTTTACTTTAACAATTCATAGTAATAATAAGTGATCGCCTTATATAAAACTATAACGAACCTTACATGTTTACTTTAACAATTCATAGTACTAATAAGTGATCGACTTATATAAAATTATAATGTATCTTACATGTTTACTTTAAATTCGTTTTCATTTAAATTAATTTTGATTTAGGAATAAAAAATTATCTCTTCCTCTAACCAATTACCCTTCTTCTTCAACTTAGATCCACCCCGTCGCCGCCACTATCTGTCACCGCGCTTCACCTTTGATGGGGCAATGATTAATATTCTTATGATAATCTACAAATTTGTAACATTCATAAATACTTTGACGGTCCTCAACGTGTGCTTTCCTGTGCCAAAGAACACAAACCACTCCAAAATATACTAAGATCAAGGTGGGTTTCCCTTTAGATTTTTAAAGTTTAACCAATTTTAATGTTAGATAGAAGCTAAATAGGATAGCCATTTTTTTTTCAATCCCACAGGCCGCAAGGATATCGCGTTAAATTGCTTTGCTTATTTCAAAAGCCATATGCATGGTTAGTCGCTAGTAAAGGTTTTGTAATCTTTCATAATGCATAAAATCTTGAAAAAGGATATCAACCAAAGATAAAAGTGATGAAGTCCGCAAGACAGTAACTTTTTGATAAAAGTGATGTTTACCAGATGAGATTTTCTATAATGGTTTCAAAGAAGATGTATTCTTAAGACTTGTAGGTCTTGTATTTAAAAGTGATGAAGTCCGCAATTTAGCGTAGTTCTTGTATTTAAATTTGTGGTGGTGATTGTTGGTGGTGGAGGGGATTGTTGGTGGTGGTGGGATGGGTGTAGGGTGTAGGGGGTAGAGTATGGGGTGTGGGGTGTTAGGTAGGATAGAGGGATAGGGGTATATTAGATATTTAGACATTAAAAATATGTATTCATATATAAGCATAAAGGGTATAGAAGACATTTTATCTTTTCAATTTGGGTTTTTAGCCAATCAATTGGCTATGTCTTTTTGCAATAAAACATACTCCCAAGTCTTATTTGGTAATATTAATATTTTGACTAACAAAGTACCTTACTTTTTGTTTCCTTAATTTTCACTACATGTCCTACGCGACTTATATTATGGGTAGTATTTAACTTCTTATTTATACTCATGACAAACAAGTTTTTCAAGTGCTAAAGTAAGATATTGAAAAGCTATTAGTTGGTATGTGATTTTAGATTCATCTGAATCTTGTGCTTTATTTTGAACTAATAATGATATAATTTTTAGTATTTTTTTTGCTTTTTTCTTTTAGTATAATTTTGCAGTAAGTTGTTTGAAGTTCAAAAATTAAGATTAAGAATTTATGTTTCATTTCATTTGTTTTCTTTATTTTGTTTAAATTTGAATATAAACAATAGACATATTTATTCATAATTTTAGCAGCTAAATAATTATATAAAGAATTTTTTGTTTTATTTTTACTTTATAATCAATATATTTTATATCTAAAAAAAACCAAATAATCCAACCAAATTGAATGTTTCAGTTTTAGATTTTGAATGATTTAGATTGGTTTCAAAAATTTCAAATTAAATCTTTCGATTTGATTGAAATAATGTGTAAAATCGAATCAAAAGCAAACCATCATCACCATCAATGTATTTCAAGAGCAATTTGTGGCATAGTTTCCTTCAAAATTATGTAAAACGTGGGCCTTCAAGGGAAAAAAAAACACTAAACCTTATTCTAAAAAGAAGAAAAAAAAAAGTATTTCAAATAAACTCCAAACCCCACAAAATGTTTATCATAATAGCCTATGACCTATATCATAATTCCATGAATATACTTTCTAAGGTAACATTTCAAGCCCTCCAAAAGAAGGTAACATTTCAAAGGCAAAGTGTATTGCGAAAGCATATACAATACAATCACGCTAGATTTAGAGGGTGAAAATCCTCTGTCCCTAATTTTGTCCCCAACCAATCAGAATTTGCTATATAAACATTTTTTTTTTAATTATATATACACAAAGTGAATTATAATTGGTTGGGAACAGAAATGGGGACAAATAATTTTTTTTTGCCAGATTTAGATATGACCGAATGAGGGACATTCAAGTCATGTGTATTTATATTTTTTATGTTAGTAGTAATCAATTAGGCAATGAAAGGTGATAATGTCACTCCACTTTTTGCTAACTGCACTTCATTTAATTTTTCTTCTTTAAAATGACATTTTTGTCTATTTTCTTCATCTTATCGCGGTTTAAATATTTTCTCTATCAATTACACAATTTTAATTAAATAAGATATCAATAATTTACCATTTATATAAGATCCATTTCCCCTGGGGAAATACATCTGTCACCTCAATTCCATCTAAAAGCTTAACTTTTTATTTATTTATTATTATTATTATTTTGTCATCCTTCATTCTATTATAAATTAAACAAAACATTAATGTTTTTCAGTTGAAGAATTTTAAACTATAAAAAGTTCACCAATGTAATTCATTTTTTTTATTTAAGCACGCGCCAAAGGTTTTATTTTTTTTAACAGAAAAAATCGTTATGTTTAATTGATATCAAAGGTTACTATAGAAGGTTACATGTAGTAGGAGAAAACACATTAGGTCTTCAAACCATTGAGATAAAATGCTTTCGATGACTACTATAGGATGCAGGAAAAAAAAACCATATTAACAATGGAAACGATCTTTGGGAGCTCTCTAGTTCAAGAAGACAGGGTAATTCTCAGAGATTCGTTGAGGAAGAAGATCATCTGCACAGAAGTACTAAGAAATTAAAGGGAGATGGAGATCAACAAAGTTTAGACTGTGAACCACATATCATCTCCTACAAGGACAAATTGACGCAGACACACACTATGTGTGAAAGATGTACACAAAAATTTCTTGATAAAGCATTTGGAAGAAGGATCTGATTCGGAATCGGAATCAGATGAACTACCTGCCATTAGGCTATCAAATGAAGATAAGCTGCGGTGTAGAACACCTTGGATTCATTCGATAATCATCAAACTATACGGTAAGGCTCTTAATTACAATTATATAGACTTCAAGGCTAGACAATTATGGAAACCTAGTGGAGAATTAAGGCTTATTGATCTTGGAAATAATTTTTTCATTGCGAAATTTGGGATAAAGGAAGATTTTGTAAGAGTTATAGCAGGGGGCCTTGGTTCCTAAATAGTAAATATCTAACCACGAGATTATGAAAACCGGAGTTCAATACGTTCACGGATAGTACGATGACGACAACTATTTGGGCTAGGCTGCCATCACTCCCGGTTGAATTCTACGACAGGAAAATATTAACTAAGGTCGGTAAATAGATTGAAACTCTTCTGAAAGTGGATGCAAGAACTTTAAATACTGAAATAGGAAGATATGCTTGAGTTTGCATCCAAGTTGATCTAGATAAACCTTTGGTACCATATGTAAGAATAGGACGGAAACATATGCAACAAATTCAATATGAAGAGGTTCAGTTCTGTTACACATGTGGGATTATTGGGCACTTACATGCAGAACGTCTTAAATAAATAAAAGCTCCAAATCAACTGGTTGTTGCTCAGGAATCAGGGGAAAAAATTATTAATGTGGAAGACAAAATGGATGAAGATGATACTGTTAACAATCATAGTATTGGTCCGTCGAACCAGGTGTTCACGACAGTGTCTTACTGACCGAAAAAATGGTCAATGACGGTCATCAGAGTGAAGGCACGATTCCAGAGAATAAACTTGGGGCCAAAGACAACCAAATTGTACATAAAAATATGGACGGTAAAGGAAGCTTCGGGAGGGGGGGGGACTCACTCAAACCGTCAAAACAAAAAGAAAAAGTCGTATTGACTGCGACAAAGTCAAATCCATCTGCTGCATCTGGGGCCGCATTTAATGAAAAAAAGAAAAAACTCACCATCAACCATTTTAGGTGGTAAGAGGAATGAGGCAACTATGGGTAGCATACGACTGATGCGATGGTTTTTCCAGCAGGGGGAGCTCCGAGAAGAAGGAACATGCGGGGAGTCTAATCGACAGATTAAAATGATTACCCCAGCTAATCAAGTTTCTACGCTATATGATAAGGTGGAAAGTAAGAGTATTAGGGTAAATCAAATTGAAACATCAGATAAGGAGAAATAAAATCATGTATCCTTACTAAGGCAGGACAACAAGGAACAACAATGGCAGGGGCTCCTACCAAGGAACGATATGGGGCAAAGGTTAACCCCAACACCAAGGCAGAGGGGCTCGAATCTCAGCCCATAACAACCACCCTTTCTATCCGACCCAACGGGCCCACTGGGTTGGAATTTGAGGGATACCCAAAACATATTCTCAAGGCTAAACCCATTAAGAAACAGGAACCTAAACCAACTGGAGTTGCTAGGGGGATTGCCCGTTGGGGTCCATATCCAAATGGACCAACCCGACTAGCCCGTCAAGCTTATCAATCTCGATGGATCTAGACTCGACCCACTTAGCAAGATGGGTCAGAGCAAATCAAATGAGAACCCAAAGAATGATTTCGATCGTCCCCAGAGCAAGTAAATCAAAACCCATCTCATGCCTCATCGCCAACCAACTAACTGAGGGGGACATCTCACCAGAATCCCCAAATACTCGTTCCGAGTGTGACGAACAACATCAACAACGGTTTGGCTCAGACCAATTTACAGTGGAGAGAAGTGTCTTAGAGTGCTCAGACGACGAATTCGACATGGAGATTGAGGAGGAGATCACCGGAAGCGAGGGTCAACGAGGCGGTGGAACAAGAATGAAGGGAATAGGCACAACCAAAATCAAATCTAGAAATAGGAAACCACTCCAATTTGGTTCTAAGGACATTTTACAAGCTAAGTCTTCATGCTAAACTCATGTTCACTAGAAATATATTGCCTTTGGATACACGTCATCACTGCCCAGGGCATCAAGAAAATATTAAACATATCTTACGATTTTGCGTTCATGCACGTCTCTACTAGTCCAAGTTAGCTACTATTCTGAACTTTGATAATAGATCCCTCATCTTCAACAATTGTACATTAGAAACTTTGTTGAAAATGAACTGTACAACAACTCTTGTTCATCTTAACATGCTTCATTAGAATACAATATTCTCCTTTGCATGTTGGCTTCTTTGGCTAGACCGCAATAATCGTATTTTCAAAAAATCTAACCAGCATTCATCCTACAAGGAAGCTATCTTCCGTATTATGGAATTTTCTTACGCTTATAATACGTTCGCCAAACAAATGAATTTCCATAATGTTTTCCTTAAATAGTATCCTCCCCATAGTAACTTCCTAAAGCTCAATACAGATGGTTCTTGCCATACTAAATTTAACAAAGGTGGAGCTGGCGGTGTTATCCAAAATCACAATGGAGATTGGATAGTAGGGTTTAGCTTACACATTCTTTCTACTACAAACAATGAGGCAGAAATTGCTTGCCTTAAGAAAAGGATTAACACTGGCTATTAAACATAATTTTCTTCATCTAGAGATTAATACTGGTTCTCAACTAGTCATTAATATGATTAAGGAAAATTCAAATGATCTATATGCTAACATTGTTCATGACTGCAAATATCTTCTAGCACATCTCTAGAGCTACAGTCTAGCTCACACCTATAGGCAAGCGAATCAAGTGGTTGATGCTCTAACCAAATACGTAAGCTCTAAGTCTTGGAATGATTGCCAAACTTTCTACACGTTTCCTTTAGTAGCATATGAAGTTTGTGTTGAAATATGAAGTCCCACATCGAGTGCCTAAGGAAGATCCAAATAACATATAAGCTCATGGGTTAATACCTCTCCTTGCCAATTGGTTTTGAGAGGATACGGAGGCCCATGAGCTAATTTTCACATGGTATCAGAGCAAAAACGATCATGAGAGGAGTGAGTGAGGTTTTAAAAAAAAAAAAAAAACTAGCCCCCATATAACGCAGAAAACCATTGACATCGGATTATCTCCATTGCAGTGAACTCCTTCTGCCTTTTAATAAATTCCAAAAAAAAACCCCAATTTTTATCTCCTAGACCAATATGTCGGAGACAAGCAGTGTCATTGACACCACAACGCATTGCACTAGCTACTCAAAACCAGCTCAAGATGCGGCCTCTTCGGTGCAGCAAACATCTACCACCTCTTTGGATAGAGTGCAATTAAGGGAATTGGCTCGGGATATAGCTGGAATACTCTAAGAAAATAAAGTTGTGGCCTTCCACACCACTGGTAAAAACGTCGCCTTTTATTCTTTACCATGGATTATGGATAGTGGTGCCTCTCATCACATTACTTGCGAGAAAAATAAATTCGAGAACTTGCAAAATCTGGTAATTCCTATTAACATGAGTTTGCCTGATGGGTAACGTATTTGGGCACAACAGTATGGTACAGTGACTCTAAACTCAAATATTCATCTCACTAAAGTCTTGTATATGCCACAATTCTCATGTAATTTGATTTCTGTCTCTCAATTAACACGAGAATTACAATGTTGTGTCACCTACTTTGATCAGTATTGTGTTGTGCATGACCTAATCCGGAAGACGCTGATTGGGGAGGTGAGCTAAGTGGGGCATCTATTGTTTTAAAGGCGTGACTCACCAAAGCCAAGTAATAGCAGGCTGTCCGTTCAGAGGAAAATTGTAAGTTGTGGCACCAAAGACTCGGGCACCCATCTTTTAGTACTTTATCTCATATTCCTATTTTGTTAAAACGCTTAAACAATAAATTCCTACCTTGAGATGTTTGCCATCTTGCGAAAGATTCCAAATTACCTTTTCCTCTTAGTCAAAATGAGGCGGAGCGTCCTTTTGAATTAATACATTGCGATTTATGGGGGAAATACTAAACGCCCTCCTTAACTGGGCGCATTATTTTTTCTGTTTGGTGGATGATTTTTCTAGGTGTGTTTGGGTTTATCCTCTTAAGGAAAAAAGTGAAACAAAAAAGGTCCATATTAATTTTCACAATATGGTCTCCACACGATTTAAAAGGAATCATCAAAAGAGTTATGAGTGATAATGGGACCGAATGTTTAAGTCTTAGAGATTATTTTTCCCAAACTAGTATCCTTCACGAAACATCTTGTGTCTACACTCCTCAACAAAACGGGCGGGTAGAAAGGAAAAATAGGCACATTCTAAATGTCGCACGAGCCCTTCGTTTTGAGGCCCATCTACCAATTCGTTTTTGGGGGAGTGCATTTTAACCGCGGGATATCTTGTCAACCATACTCCTGGTAAAATTCTAAATAATAAAACTCCTTATGAAATTCTCTTTGGACGACCACTATACTTTGACCACCTTAGAGTTTTTGGTTCACTTTGGTGTGCATATAACACAAATTCCACGAGAGATAAATTCGCTGAACAATCCAAAAGATTTTTATGACCTTAACTCTAGGAAATTATTTATTTCCCGAAATGTCCATTTTTATGAAGATATTTTTTCATTCTCACCATTGTCAAAAAATATTTCTCCAGATACACAAAATATCTCGGGAGACATTTCAAAAAAAAATTCCAGCTGATTTTACCTAGCCGAGTTCAGACAAACATTTCTCTAGTCCTTCAGACCATGCTAAAAAGACTCAGGCCGGCCCATAAAATCAACCCAGTTCAGCCTAAATATTCCAACCCAGCCCAACTCCTACACTGCAGTCCAGCCCAGTCCGCCAACCCGTCCGTCCGCGCCATGCACGCCTGGGCCTAGCAGTTTTATCACTCCACTTGGCCCACAAATTGAGCCCATCTCGTAGCCTTCTCCCACCAACCAGCCTCATTCCATCTCACCTAGGCCCGCGCAGCCTTCCTTTTCCAGTAAGCTTGACCACGTTCAAGTTGACTTCTCCAGTGCATTATCTCCTTCTCCGTTTGGAACTTTGCCAATTTCAGGGGGAGCTTTCCCCACTAGCTCCCTACCTTTAAACCCAGTTTCTCCTTCGGATGTCCCGCTTCAACGGTCCACACGAGACACTCAACCCTCTATTCGGCTTCGAGATTATGTTTGCAACATTGGTGTTCCCTCGGCTCACCCTTCTCCAACAACTTCTTCAGGTATGGTCTATCCACTTCATAATTATTTATCTTATGCGAAATTTTCTACTTCCACAAATGTTACTTGACTTCTCTGTCCCGTTATACCGAGCCTCACAGCTATGCAGAAGCCGCTCGTTCTCCTATGTGGCGGGATTCTATGACAACCTAAATACGCGCCCTTGAGAGTAACAATAATTGGGTCTATGCCCCATTACCTACTGGAAAGAAGCTCGTTTCCAACTGTTGAGTCTATAAATTGAAATTTCGAGCTGATGGTTCTCTAGAACGCCCTAAATCTCGCGTGGTGACTAAAGGTTACTCTCAGGACGAGGGGGAATTTCACTGAGACTTTTGCTCCGGTTGCCAAAATGACCACAATTCGATGTCTTTTGGCTTTGGCAGTTTCCAAAAATTGGAGCATATTCCAGTTATATTTCAACAATGCATTCCTTCATGGTGATCTTGCAGAGGATATTTACATGGAAGCACTACCTGGATTTCCTTCACCTAGGCCAAATCTTTATTGCAAGCTCAAGAAGTCCATATATGGGTTGAAACAAGCGGAGAGGAACTGGTTTGGTAAGCTCACCACAGAGCTTTCCAAATTTGGCTTTAGGCAGACTGTAACAGAACCTACCTTATTCATCTATCGAAGATGTAATATTTTTATTGTGATCCTAGTTTATGTTGATGACATCATTCTCACGGGAAACGACCTTAAAACATGTCAAAAAGTAAAAGGGTACTTGGACTTTAAATTTACAATCAAATACTTTGGAGTTCTCAAGTACTTCTTGGGCATAGAAGTAGCACATTCACCCAAATGTTTGTTTCTGTGTCAAATGAAGTATGTCGTTGACATTCTAACAGAATGTGGTTTATCTAGTTCACGACCATGTTCTACACCAATTGAGACAACTCAAGTTGACAATCGAGGATGATAGTGGAAAGTTAATCAGAGATTCAGGGAAATATAAGTGATTAGTGGGGCGATTACTTTATCTCACCATAACGAGGCCCGACATCACTTATGCAGTCCATAATCTTAGCCAGTTCATGCAAAATCCACGGGAAAGACATTGGGATGCTGTAATTCGAGTTGTTCGTTATATCAAAGGCAACCCTGGAAGAGAAATTTTTCTGCCAAGAAACAATCCCAATGCATGACTAATAGCTTATTGTGATTCTGATTTGGCTGTTTGTCGAACAACTAGGAGGTCCGTTACGGGGTACTTTATTCAATTAGGAAACGCTCATATTTCTTGGCGATCCAAGAAGCAACAAGTTGTCTCTCGATCTTCAGTTGAAGCCGAATGCAGAGTATGACCAATGCAACAAGTGAGCTAGTTTGGTTAAGAGAACTGTTCAGATATTTGGAGTCACTTTAGGACCTGCCAAATTATATTGTGATAGTCAGTCAGCGCTCCACATCGCGTCCAATCCAGTATTCCATGAAAAAACTAAGCATATCGAGATCGATTGTCATTTTGTTCAAGAAAAAGTTCAAGACGGAACACTTGTTACTTGTCATTTGGGAACAAAGGAACAACTCGCCGATGTGTTAACCAAAACTTTGAGTCAAGGGCAATTTAATTATCTGGTTAGCAAGTTGGTGTTCTCGATATCCACACTCCAACTTGAGGGGGAGTATTAGAATATGGAAGTTACTATTTAGGAGTACCTAATTAATTAGAAAAATGCATAATCTAAGTTTAATTAATTAAGACATATTATATATTAGTTTCTTCCCAATGTATAGTAATTGCTTAAATAATGTGTAGTGTGAAGTAATTATTAGTTGACTAGTATAGTGTAGGCACAAGTGTATAAATACCCATGTACTAGTTTTTTATTTTGTAAGAGAGAAATATATAATTTCCCTTCAAATCTTTTATGGTATCAGAGCGAGCCCTTAGGCATGATGTGTGAGCTCATAATGTCCAAGTGGGCTATAATTGTCCCCGTACAGACCCAAGAAAGGCGGCAAGCCTTAAATTGACTCCCATCTCGATGTGAGGAGGAGTGTTGAAATATGAAGTCCCACATCGAGTACCTAAGGAAGATCCAAAGAACATATAAGCTCATGTGTTAACACCTCTCTTTACCAATTGATTTTGAGAGGATATGGAGGTGCATGAGTTAATTTTTACAGTTTGAACTTTTATTATATAATTCGGATATTATGTACTTTTCTTGCTTTCTGTATTTGTACTTTAACTCTATTGTACTTGTTTCTTTATCTAATTTAATCCTCTTTGTTACAAAAACACTACACAGTGTATCACTTCTTTTTGCCAATTCTTTATAAAAGGTAAAATAGGTTGTTGAAGGATGTTTTTACTACGCAAAAGTGGCGTCAAAGGAGAGAATGACAGAAAAAAAGAGATATGTATCGTGGGCTGATTTTGAGCAGGGTGTTCATGGTTTGATTTTACACATTTTTCGAATCAAATCGAAACATTCGGTTTGAAAATTTTAAAACCAATCCAAACCATTCAAGATTTCAAACCGATGCATTCGATTTGTATCGGTTTTGTTTGATTGTTCGGTTTTTGTGAGATACAAAATATATTGATTATAAAGTAAAAAAAAAATTTATATAATGCTAAAAATATAAAGAAATATGTCTATTGTTTTCACAAGTTAAATACAAAAAAGAAAACAGAGTTAATGAAACATAAATTTTTAATTTTGATTCTTGATCGAAATAAATTACTACAAAATTATCATACAAGAAAAAACAAAAATTAAAAAATTACACTATTATTAGTTTAAAATAAAATAAAAGTTTTAAGTGTATCTAAAATCACATGATGGATCTTCAATATTTTACTTAGCACTTGAAGAACTTATTTGTCATGAGTATAAATAAAAAGTTATATATCTTTTATTACAAAAGAGTTATATATATATATATATTCGGTTTGAGCCATTTTTGGATTATAAATTATTTCAAACCAAATCGAAATCAATCCAATGCACCACTCAAACCTAAAAATGGGTTTGGATTGGTTTGGTTCGGTCGGTTTCGATTTTTTTCTTGAACACCCAGAATTTTGAGGATAAGAGAGACAAAATTAGAGATTGAAAGTGAATAAATTAGAAAATAAAATATTAGAGAGATTGTTGGTTGATTTTGGTATAAGAAAGAAAACGAATTAAAAGTTGAGTGTTAATAGATTATGAAAAAAATATATTAGATAGCTAGAAATGTAGCTTAATCATTTGAAAACAATTACCACTACACAATATCATCACTGGCGATGAATTTGACCCTTTGTTTGCAATGCACTTTGGGACGGGACGATGACAATGCTCGTGATGGCATTATATGAAAAAAGAAAGCAAAGAAAGAAAATAGTAGTAGTAAAAGGTTGAATAGGAAAAGGAATCATCAGCAATCACCACGCAGTGTCAACAAGAGCCTCACCCATTAGCCTGTAATGTGTTCGAACCGACCCAAATTAAGGGAAACGTAAATTAAGCACGAGTTCAATATTCAAATTTATTTTTATGTAAATTTAGTATGAATTTGATCTTATTCAGCCGTTTAAAGTTCATATTGAATAACATAATTAAACATATTATATATAATCAATTGGGTAGTGATAACGCAACAACAAATATCCTCCTACAATAGTAATTTATTTGCATATGACAAAATTGCCCCTATAACATATCAATTAGTAATTTTTTTTAATTATCTTGACTATTTTTTTCTCACCCCTGATTTCTTTCTCAATGTGATTCCTATTTTATTTTTTCTTCTCTCTCCTCCTTCCATTATTCTCTTTGATATTAACTAATTTTTTTTTAATATTCTCTCTCTTTCTTTCCTTTCCTATTATTCTCCCACTCTTCTATGTGTGTGGTAATAACAAAAAATCAGTAATAAAATAGTACAATTTATTTGATTCTTTTTATGAATTTGTAACATATCTAGTTTTTCCCCCGTTGATAATCATCCTTTTAAGATGATCATAAATGGTGCAAATATATTCTTATAAAAGAAGATTAAATAAGTATAATACCTGTTTGTTTAACGAATCAGCTATAACTATCTTCTTACTTGTTTGTTAGTAATTTGATGAAGGGTATGAAGCTTCTTTAATGGAGTTTAATTAAGAACCCACTTTATAGTTATTATTATTATTATTATTATTATTATTGATAGAAGGTTGAGACAATAATGGTGAAAGAAATGAGAGAGAATATAAAAAAATCACGTCCGGATTTTATGCGGAATAACATTTTTTCAGTACGTGCAGAATGCTTCATGACAGATGTCTCTAAACACAAAAATCAGGATATGTATCCTAAAAATGTAATAGGTGTCTATTTTAAATTAATTTTAACTATTAAAATTTTCATCCGACGAACGAAATTAAGTTATATACGTACTGAAAAAAACGTTCCGCGATAGAGTTAGCGTAAATAGACGGTGCATAAAAAAATCCCCACCACTTACTTAAAAAAGAAGAAAAAAGGCAATTACCACGCAGTAAAAATCCACACGAACCAAAATCAATTTAGGGAAAAGAAAAGACGGTAAAAATGAGGAGTATAAATGTAGATGAAGCGGCAGAAAGAAAGAGCCCGGCAGACTAAGGAAAGAAGAAAAGAAAAGAATAGTATAGTAGAGAGAGAGAAAGAAAGGAGGGAGGAGGAGAGAGAAACTCCGTTGCATTCTTCTTTCTGTTAACAGCTCTAATCTTTTCCGCTGCATTTCTAGCCGATCGGATCTTCTTCAATCCATTGGAGAAATCCCAATTTTTTTGGAACCTAAATTAATTACTCTCCTCTCACCCTCTACCAATTTTTTTATCGATTAAATTTGATTTATTTTTTGTTTTATTTATTCCGTAGATGATCAACTTGTCGTAGGAATTTATAGTCCTAATTCTAATTAAATTTCTAGGCTTAATCCTAATTGATTTAGGGTTTGATTTAGGAGGATTTTATTGGAAAATTTAACTTTCCCATAGCAATTTAACAAAACCCTAATTTTGTTTTTATGGCAACAGCTCCTAACCCTAGTCCTACCCATCAACAACACTCACCTCGAGCGGCTGCCGTTGAAGCCTCTGCCGCCGCAATTTCCTCCCCTTCACGTCACCGAGACCGCGTTGGTGCGTCGTCTTGGAATCAAATTGTAAGGGGTGTGGTTGTTGATTTTGAATCAACAATGACTTCGGGTAGTGGTCCTGAGCAAATCATGACTGGACCTTCTGATCGCTCATCTCCCAGAGCAGCAGCTTCAATGCCTTCTCCACCACCAGAGGATGGTGGTGCCAGGGAGGCAGAAGGCGGTGAGAATGGAAGCGGCAGCGGCAACAATGCATCAAAGAAGCCTGTTTGGAACAAGCCCAATGGTGGTTCTGAGATTGCTCCTGTTATGGGAGCTGTGATTTGGCCTGCTCTCTCCGAGTCAACTAGAGTTTCTCCGAAATCTTCTTCCGACTCCCTGAAAACTCTATCCGACCTTTCAGTTTCCGCCCCACAGGTTCCCACTCGGACTAATTTTCGTTGCGCTTTTTTGTTTTAATGTTTTAATAATTTTATTTTGCCAAGTTCTTTTCTTTTTTCATATGAAGAGCAGTCTTTCATATAAATATTCTAACTTTTTTATTTGAAACTAGTGACTGTTTGCTGGTTAATTGTAATGTTTATGGGAGGGCAAAGTTCTTTTGTACCATGGATGAGCATTTTAGTTACAGGTTTCGTGCGGGGAATTTTATTATTCTAAATACTTTATTTGCTCTTATTAACAGCTTTAATGCCGACCTATAGGAAGCAGAAGTTGGCTACAATGGCCAGTTCCTTTTGTGTGGATGTTGGCTTCATTGTTAAATTTGTATGTGCTGACAATTTCTTC
This sequence comes from Vinca minor, assembly GCA_026122235.1. Taxonomy (NCBI): domain Eukaryota; kingdom Viridiplantae; phylum Streptophyta; class Magnoliopsida; order Gentianales; family Apocynaceae; genus Vinca; species Vinca minor. The sequence continues at coordinate 9,944,480 of JAOCZM010000011.1, read as the reverse complement.
TTTGTGTTTTCTTTGTATAGACAATTCAGGGGAGTGGAATAGCTTCCCCTTCTCAACATAAGCAGGGGACTAATAGTAATGCTACTACTATTTCAACACCCAATCATGCTCCATATAACCGCCAGAGGTCAGGCAAGCATAATAGTGGGAAAGCAAGCAATAGTGTGTCAGCTAACGGTGGCTTTTCTCAGCTACCTTCACCCCAGGGTTTTGGTGGGGATGTGGCTCCTAATTCAGGAAAAAATGGTGGTAACTCAGGCTCTGATTCTTCTTCAAGAGACGATACAAACAGGGATGGTGGACAAAGGGGAGGTTTTAGTTCTCAGTCACATAGTGGGAGTGACCATCAACACCAGAGGAACTCATTTAGAAGGGGCAATGGGGGGCCGCACCCCCGTGGGGATGGCCCTCATCATCATGGTTATGGGGGCAGGCGCAATGATCAGGACCGTGCAAACCAGGCTTGGAATCCTAATAGAGGTTTTGGCGGCAGAGATAACCATATGCAGCCACATAGAGTTCCTTCTAGGTCCTTCATGCAGGGGCCTCCACCTCCTACTGCACCGTTTGTTCCTCCACCTATGTCTGTGCGCCACTTTGGCCCTCCTGTTGTTTATCCCGGTGAGTTTGACTCTAGTAAAGTTTCAAGGTTATGCTTGAATATATACTAATGATCAAATCTACTTGCAGAGATGCCTTCTCCTGTATTTTATGTTCCAGGCCCGCACCCAGAGTCTGTCAGAGCTGTTCCTCTCATTCCTCCAATGCCACCAATGTTTTTTGCCTTTCCAGATCCCCAGTTGCACTCGAAAATAGTAAACCAGATAGAGTATTACTTTAGGTACTGTATTTAATTGCCGTATATGTTTGATCATCGTAGGCATTTCATTTTGTTAAGAGATGGTTCTAGATTATTTTGGCAACTAATTACATCCCCGTGGCAATGGAATAGTTTACCTCTTACTTGCTACTGTTTGCTTTTGCAGTAATGAGAATCTAATTAAAGATACGTTCCTGCGGCAAAATATGGATGACCAGGGCTGGGTTCCTATTAAATTGATAGCAAGCTTCAAGAAAGTGAGTTGGGCTGGGAATCATTTAAGCATTTATCTGCGTTTTTTATTTTATATATATTTTTTCAACTCTACCTGTTTTATCTCTGTTAGTCTTACTATGTGTTCCATAATCTCCTAATTGATCATAAGTAAGGTCTTGAACTTTCTACATTGAGTCCAAGAACTCAAGTATCTTATTTGTGTATGTTGATATCTCCATCTGAAGATATAGGTAAGTTACCTTTACCCTCTTACTCTAGTATGTCTATTGTTTTCGTCCCAAGGCTTGAAGCATACTTTACAGCTTCCCCTGGGCCCTGGTTTATCTACCTAATACTCTAGTATGATGCCCTCACACTGTTTAAAAGCTACATTCTTGCCAACTTTTTCTCAGTATTAAAGGGAAAATCTCGTTTCAATCATGAACTGTAATGGGGTTTTAGCACGTGTTTGTTGCGAAACATCTCCACTAAAACTTATTTTTCCGTAGTAAGATAATGTGTATGTTATTGGAATGGATCACCGAAGTTGATGTGAAACCATCGTTGAAGGGATAGGTTTTTGTTTTTTGTACCTGAAGACAATAATTTGTAGATATGCTACCGTGTAGGATAGTTAATACCCTATGATAGAAAAGGGGTTTTAAAAAGTAATTTACTGAAAGATGACAAACATCCGTTTCTCATCATAACTCATGTGAAAGGACTTGGGTATCTTATTAGTTATATTAAGATTTACGGAAAATTTATCATTGGACATTAAAGCTTTTTATTTGTGAAACTACAACTTGCAAGTAATTATACTCTTGACTCGGATTGCTTTCAAAATTAACTATGGTCCACTCTACTTTTATCCATTAATTTGTATCTATTGGTTTCACTAATGTTCTTAATCTTGTTGCCATCCCTCTTTGCTGTTGCTGCAACAAGTTCCGGTTTTCCTTTTCATATGTATTTATCAGACTAATGGTAGAATAGTTATAACTAAATATAGGTGTTGCTTTATGGTACAATTCCCCCCTCCTTTGCCTAAGCGTTTCTTGTAAGCATGAGCACATCATCCTCTTATGTTTATTACTAGATATCTCACGGATCCTAGTTGACTCTGAAGATCGGTTATTGTGGAATATTAGTGGTCCTTGTTTATTAGTGTTTATCCTTAATGGTGGTCATTTTTGCTTCATGAATCACTTGTTTCTTCTAATATCTGTTGCATATAAAATTATTTTGTCTATTCATTTGTTTTTGCTGCCAGCATAATGCCTGTGCTAACTCTCAATGAAATATTGATGTCTTCTTTGCAGCTCTCTACCTTATTTGGGTCATCTACTTGCTTTTATCGTTGATGTGTTAATCTACAGGCTAGCGCATTTAATTTCCAGGAAACAATGTCTTAACTTGTGGCGATCAATATTATGATAGCGTGTCAAACAAAGTTTTATGCAATGAAACTGGTATATATGATGGGAATTATGGTCTCTAAAATTAGAGAACTCCATTATTCTGTAAGATCGTGGACGCATGTGAATTCTGGTATATATGATGGGAATTCTGGTCTCTAAAATAGAGAATTCCATTATTCTGTAAGATTGTGGTAGGCCAAATATATGTAAACATGTAAACAGTTGGACTGTGTGCTCAATTCTTTCTTTTTTAGCCAATTTATTTAGACGTTTGTTAGAAGGTTTGTTAAAACATGTCCTGATGTGCACAGATCATGAGAATGAAGAGATGTGTTGCTCTTGTCAATTTTATTCCGATCCAATGTGTTTTGATGTTCGATTTCCAAGTATTGTGCATTTTTTGAGAAAAGAGAGGTATCACATTTTCACTGCTGCTCTACTTATTATTTGATGTGTTGACAGGTGTTGGAGTTAACAGACAATGTTCAGCTCATACTCGATGCTGTCAGGTCTTCAACCGCTGTTGAAGTAGAGGTCTGTTAATTTTTTATGTTCTTTTGAGTTGTCACCTTCCCTATTTGACCTTTTTTTTTAGCATTTTAAAGAGAGTTGCATTATGCGCTGTCCCCTCCAAAATCAGACAATTTTGGCAATCTAACTGGAGTTTCTAAACTTTCCCCTCTCTTTTTATGCAAGGAGATTCCTGCAGTTTGTCCGACTATTATTTATTATAGTTTCTTCCTATACCTTGTCTAGGGTGATAAAGTAAGAAGGCAGAATGACTGGAAAAGATGGATAATGGGTGCATCTGTTCAATATTCTGCTGCCTCAAGTCCTAGACCTACATCTGGTGAGGACAAGCTTTCTGCAAACCTCCAAGGTGTTACTTTGGATGACAAGATGCCCAAGACTTACCCAAGTCCATCTTCATCTGGGGAGTGGAGCAACGTCAAAAACTGATTGGACAGGGGGACTGGAGCAACGTTTGGACAGATGGAAGAGAGTCGTATTTTTTGGCATCTTGCAGGCATATAGATAGACAAAACTTGATGGGAAAGAAACAGAGAAAACAATTTATTGGAAATAAAAGGAAAGACAAAAGGGTAAAAAACTAAGATGACTTTTTAAGGTAGTACCATAAGTATTTTTGGTATGTATTTTTTTGTTTTGGGATCATCATTGTCGTCCATTTTTGTCTCTTCTTGTTTTGGTGTGGTGATTTTATATTTATGGGAAATTTTGATTCAACTTCCCCTGCCCCTTAGTTGGTTATGAGACCTCCCATCTTGGAGGTACAAGTGCATGATAATTCATTGATTGAGGTTTGCATAAATCTTGTTTCTCATCTTGAGAGAAGCTACAAGAATGATGCTGCTGATCCCATCGATTTTGCTTCGGCGTTCCCTTTTTTTTTAAACATATAATATGTATGCAATATTTAATATCCCCTATTGGATTTCTGGGGATCATATTGAACTATTGATTTTGGTACTATTACTGTACAGTGGGATAAGGGTCCCATCTGAGCCAATGCGGTCAGATTCGGCCACATCACTGCATTTCCTTCTCTCGCTCATTCTGCGAGGGGATGTGCGCAAATCTGACCACATATCTACACGTGACTCGATCCCATATCAGATATTTCCATTGATTTTTGCTGGAGGTTATGAGCATTACTTGGAATTCCAGTAATTCTTGTGAAGGTTGTCATTCTACCTTCGTTCCTGTATCTACGGTATAAAGTTTAGAGGCATAAATTAGCAGTGGGGCTTTATTATTGGCCATCACTATCAAGTTTCAACGTCCTTCTCTCTACTTTTGTTTTCTCTCTTTCAACATCAATGTCACTCTCACCCTCATAACCTTTCTTTGCCCTTATTATTGCAGCCATTGATGTTTTTTGCTGCTATTTTTGTTGTATTTTAGCGAAATATAATTTTATATTGGAACTGGTTCAATAAATCTTATAGTTTAAATTTTTTCACATCATTATAGAATGAGAATAGAGACAATTAACAATTAAAAAAAATATTTATCTCCTCATTTCGGAGAATTCTAGACACGAGATCCATATAAAAGAACATAAACTTGGTCCATAACATAAATTTTCTTTGATGAATGATATTTTCTGCTTCTTTTTTGTCGATTTGTTAAGAAGAAACCATTCTCTTTGTCATTGGAGAACACACTCAAACAAATTTGTCTCTGTTTTTTTTTTTTACAATTAGTTACTGTGCTCAATCTTACCCAAAAAACCATATCGTTTAAAAATAATAAACTATAAATTATTTTTGAATAATTATTTTATTTTTAAAATCAAACGACCTGATAATTAAAATTAATTTATGAAAATAGTTGACAACATAATACCTCTTAGTATGGAAATCAAGATGTACTTTTGAATGAGACTTGAGAGAGAAGTCACGGTCACAGAGGGTCTCTGAACCCTTGAATAGCTTCTCTTCGTGTGCGTCTCCTCAGGACATTTTTGTTTCTTCGATCATTCTAAGGATACTTTCAGAAAACCGGTTCTCTTGTCTGTATCCAAAGTGCTTTGTGACAGTCAGATTTAAGTGTGGAACGACTTAAGTGTTGTTCCCCTGTTAAAAAATAAAACATAAACTAATTCGGATTTAATCATGGACGAGGTAGTAGTTAACGGCTTGCCCTTCAACTCAATTTGCTCGCATAATTACTTCAGGCCTACAATAGTAACGAGTTTCCAAGGTACAACGTGGAATTACACTAATTACCGGAAGCAAATGAATAGCAGAACTTTGAACTTTGATTTGAAATGCATAAATGAAAAGGGCGATAAAAAATTTGTAGCAGAAATTTATGTGGGAGGAGGCTACTTTTTATAGCAATCTGAAAATGCAGTTTCACCTCACTCCCTCACCTCGTAGCGGAGGAACGTGGGTAACTCATTCACCTCGTAGTGGAGGAACATGCAGTTACTCAAACTGTAAGAGAATTTCGTGATGCTGCAGTTTCACATAAATTATGTGATTTTTCTGAAATTACACTCAGTAGTTACAAGATTATTCAGCAAATATTGTAAATTTGTCCAAAAAGATATATATGCCCTCCCGGTAGGGACATGTGCGGCAAGGAGCGTCAAGACGAGATGGACGGTGCGCGAGGGGTATCCCCTTTCCCACTTGTTTAAGTTTTCCAGTCTTGCTAATGTTTATATATTATTTTTAATCGGTTCTCACAACCGATGTGGACTAATTGCACACTTACATCAACATCATCTCCACTTTAATTAAATTTATCATTTACACCGAGAATTAGTTTTCTCAGAAGTTATATATCATCGCTGTCACACCCCGTAACCCGGGTGATGACATGGCAGTGTCTCATCAGCCAATAAAACACCAAAGCCCATAACAAGAGTTATTAAAAGGGAAAACATAATAATATAATAATCCAAAAGGGTTCAAAAGCATTACAATAAAAGCACTGAAATGTAAATAGGTTTTAACAAGATAAGGAAATAAACTAAGTGTTCAACTATTACAATTCATTATGATCACTCTTCATAAGGCCCCTCCCAGACATCCTCATCATAATAAGGCTCGACACCATCATCTTCTGCAAAATAAGAAAAAGAAATGACTGAGCTGCGAAGCCCAATAAGTATCGAACGACCCTTGGGATGAAGCATCAGATAAGACACAAAAGTTTTTCCCCGTTTTCCAAAACTATTGAAAACATAACATAACTTTACTTGATTTAGGTCAACCTTAAAGCACTTGAAAACAATTGCAAAACACTTTACGGAACTTATAAAAGACTTGGCTTGAAACGAAACATAACAGAAATCAAAACTGGCTGAAACATGACCCTAGGACGAAGCATTAGTCCGCGGTTGGGCAGTAGCTCCCAGAAGTTGTGCGGACGAAGTTGAGGACGAATGGCAGGACGATCCATTCGTCTGCAACCCCTGCACAAGTGATTTCCAGTATAAAAAAAACAAACACAAAAACATCACATTTATTAAATCAAGCATCCCCCAACCGAAAATGACACATTTTAGACTCAAACCAAATAGGCAATAAGGCCAAAACAAGAACAAACATATGAACAACAACAAATAAGTCAATAGTTATCCTCTTCATATCATAACTCTTATACTTAGAAATGTGCTACAAGCACCATGTTCTACTCATATGACACAACGAAAATACACGTAGTTAGACATTATGAAGATGGCTACTACTATGACACATATGCACACACTTCCCACAGTTCGAGCTCAATTATCTAGTCACACACTCTACGACAATAACTGTAACGACCCTAATAGTCGTTCAAGTTAGGATACCCCAAGAAGTACAACACATGAGTTCAGTATGACCCCATAAACGAACATGTCCAAAATTTTAAGGATCCATCATATATTGTATCATCATCCATCACCATGGACTCCACAAAACCGTTACAGTCCCAATGATATCCCACATCGGGTGAAGGTCCAAGAATTTCTTAACACAACACATGAACTCCCGGGTTCAACACATTCACATTATAATTTGAATGAATACTGTCATATAGAAGTTCCTAGACAAGAGCTCAAAATCGGGAGGACGACTCGGTCGACCAAACCAAATAAACGATGACAACAACAACCTCAATTAGACGATACCCAAACGACATCAAATACAAAACAAGGCCAGCAATTAACAACAAAGCGAATGAGGCAAGAAAGATACAAAAAGTACATACACAAGTCCACAACTCGATATAGACGCGATGATCAACCACATAATATGCAACAATTCAAATACTTCATCATTTTATGCAATGAAAAATATGTAAAATCAATTCTTACACAATTCTATATCTTTAACCACTAAATATATGCATTTTAGGACTGAAAATACAAGCGTGAATGATCATTACTTGTTACAGTAGCAAATTAAGCAAGGAATTACACAAAACTCGAAAACTCGAAATTAGCCCCATTCTCGGTGCTATAACTTCATGATCCAAACTCGGAATCATGATCCATCTGCGGTCAAGCGTAGGTAATTTGATTACCTTCGAAACGCACTAAAATATGCCAAAAAGGGACACCGTTAGCCCCTTCAATTGTTCTCTCAAAGTTCTACTCAGATTTTCTCTCTCGTTTTTTTCTCTCCTTTGTTTTTACTTTCATTTCTTCCCCTTCCGTTTTCTTTTATTTTCCCTAACTGATTTTCCTAATCTCCTCCACTAACCCAATAATTACTTTTCTAAATAATTTCCAACCAAATCCCCCAACTTCCAAACTCTTACACTTACGTTCCCCAACTCTCAGACACATAAAATGCACCCATCAAAAAAGGATGACCACGAGCGTATTGCCAATTTCCCACGTGTGGGTACGAGCACTTCTTTTGATGGCCCGTTAAATAAGCGGGCATGCCCACCCACCTGTTTAAGTCAAGCCTGTGACAAGGCGGGACGGGCATGCCCGTTTTGACAGTACTATACAAACATGTCTAGTTGTCACGTAAACATAAGTTATCAAAATTTCATATGACCGCGGTTCGAACCTTGGTCATTCTTAACCCTCGTCTGCTTCACCATAATTAATATTGTAGGGTTGCTCTTTTCTTAAATCTCTGCAACACCCAATTCAAATTAGTTAGATTTGTCTTATTTAAACACTGATAATCTAAACCAAAAATCTTTCGAATAAAGCATAAATTGTAAGTATTATCATATTATACCATATTTCTAGTCAACAGCTCTGTGGGGAAAATAATATCAAAGAAAAATATGTAAAATCGAACAGGCAAGAAAATCGTTAATGAAAAATAGGTTGCCTTTCTTGTTGGATCTTGGTATCTAAATCATTTATATTTCCTTGTTCAATGTATTTAAAAAATAATTTCACTAAGAAAGTAATGTGAGATTAAAGACCGTACAACACGGGAACAATGTTCTAAATAAATATCCTAAATCAAATTAAAATAAGAAGACAATTTGGTGAAATCCCTCCCCAAACAATTACGATTGGTGACTTGGACCCCTGGACATTTTTTTTTAAATTTTAGATACTCAAACAATTTGCGCGTTGGTGGAATGGGTTATTCCGTTAAAGAAAATGTGAGTAAATCATTAGTTAACATTTTTTAAAATATCTCACTCAAAACACCAGGGGCATTTATGGTATCTCATTTACTAACCCACCCATAAACCATACCCAAACCTCTTTATTTGGTTTCTTCTTTATATTAATGGCAGAAGATTAATGAAAAATTGAACATAATTTTTTCCTCTTGTTTAGATTAATGGGGTAGTTCAAGAACAAAAAATGGAGTTTCTTCTTCATATTTGCTAGAACTTTCCTCTTGTTTCAGAATCATGTTTCAAGAACTTGTTTCAGAACCCAATGGAATTTCTTCTTCAAATTTGACTTCCAGGTTGAGAATAAAGTTAAACAAAATTTTAGCACACTTTGAGAGAAGAAAGAGAGGTTGAAGAAGAGGGAATGGGTTCGTTTGGGTTGGGCAGATGGAGCAGATGGGTAAGGGTTAGTGCAGTTTGGGTCTATGGGTTGTGGGTTAGTGTAGAGAATACCGAGAATACCCATGTATTATTGAGGAGGAATTTTGAATTTTTTGTTGACTAACAGTTGACTAGCGAAATTTTGAACGGAATGACCCATCACACCAACGCGCAAATTGTTTGAGTATCTAAAATTTTTTAAAAAAAATGTTTAGCAACCTAAGTCAACAATCATAATATTTTTGGGGAAGGATTTCACCAATTTGCCAAATAAAAATCATTGATGTACGTTAGTCATTTCCTACTCTTATTTCAGTCTAAAGAAGAACATTTAAGGACGTAGACCCAAAAAAGCTCTCCCGCCTCTAGTGAGGCTCCGACCATGTCGGAACTTCTCCCTAGTTTTCTAGGGTTTTCTATTCCGCCATCGTGCGCGTCTTCTAGCCGGACGATGAATGCCATCGGCCGCGCTCCTCATCTCTTGATGTTGTCTTCAATCAATATGATTTCAGGTCCTGTAGGAACAAAAGATCGGTTCTTTTCGGTCTGTTTGTTGGGCCACCGAGATGGCTTTGCTCTGGTAGCGGAGTATGTAGCAGTTTGCGGGGTACAAGGAATATGTCTGTTAGATTTTGTTTCAGAAATTTTTGGGTCTGATATAATTTGGTTAAGGATACAGGATAAGGAGTCCGGTCGGCAAGCTCGTTGCTGTGTCGGAATAGTAGCAAGGGATTATATGATTTTTTCGAAGCTTTTCTGGGCCAAACACCCTACTAGGAGTCTATGTTTTGGGTTGGAGTTATGGAAGGGAGTGGATACAGGGGAGATGGAAGGCCCGCTGTGGAAGAACAAGCTAGCCGGCGCTTGCGGGGTTCCGGCGAAGTGGCGCGGGGCAGATTTGCTTATGCTGAAACGAAATAGGGTTTTGGACCCAAGACCAGATATGAGTTGCAGAAGGGCAAGATTCTTGGGCCAGATGTTTGGGCCAATGGAGTGGGTAAACATAAACATATGGTATTTCTGTGCTACTGGGCCGTATGGTGCTGGCCCAGTCTTGCCTGCCTCTATATTTGGGCCAGACATCACAGACCTTTTGTTTGCTTGTCCTACTTTTGGCCTACTATATTTAGCCAAAAATACTTTTGGCCTACTATGTGTTGGGTTCTTTCTCATTTTCATCCAATTTAGAAATATTGATATTGATATTGATTTTTCTAATCATTTCTTTACGATTCATAGCTTATTTTCGCTCACTAAAATATTTCTAACGGGGGTTCCTGACGTTAATCAGGGTAAGGTGGAGGCCGCAAGTCGGTCCCGCCAAAATCCATGAGTCGACTGTGCGTGAATTGTCCACGCCTTAGCAAATCCTGGACAATTCAATATGTAGTGCGCCTCAAAATGGTGCAGAACTCTACTAGTTTTTTTTCTTCATAATAAAGCCTTTTGTCGTCTTCATGATTACTATCATGACAGTGTTAAGTTTTTTTCCATGTTTTAAGTTATGTTTTGTTTCAAGTTTTTTTGTAAGCAATCGAATTGGGCGACCGTCCCAAACTTGGAGAAACATCCACCAAGATAGAGTTTTATTGCAACATGGCTTCGAATGAAGGATCGCGAGCGGACATTCTGTTCGTATCTGGCGTGGTCGCTGGCCAACTACTCTACGCGGTTTTCAACTGATCTCCCCTCCTAATTTTACGTGTTTTGAAAGTTTGCAGACAAGAACTCTGGAAGTAGTGGAAGGCCTCTGGTTTGTGCGTGACCTCGGTTTTGCTATTGCTTTTTTGCTAGTTGTGTTTGGTTATACGGTCATAGAATTTTGTACTATAGGGCACTTATTCTTTAGATTTTTCTATGACTGCGAGTCTTGTAATATTCTGGCTCATTGGTTTGCTGGAATTTTTTTAAGGCTTGATACCTCATTTCAAAGGGTAAGGATCCATTGAAATTTCACCTCATTCATGTAGTTCCTAATATCTATTAATGATATTATTTTCTTTTCAAAAAAAAAAAAAAAAATCAGTCTAAAGAAATTTATCAGCAAATCTCTATTGAGGTCCACGTAGTATTTGTATTTATAATAAGAAAGAGAAAGCAGATCATACCTTCCGTTATCGTCCAGCGGTTAGGATATCTGGCTTTCACCCAGGAGACCCGGGTTCGATTCCCGGTAACGGAACCTTTTCATTTTCTTACTTTCTCCCGTACCCACCAGGATACCCATTCTCCATGACCTGCCCTAATTGCTGGGAATTGGTTAGGAATTAAATTTGTAGTACTCTTTTACTTCATTTCTTTTTTTTTTTGCTGAATAAGAAATTTTTCATTAATCACAGAATAGCCGAAGCCATTACAATCAAAGGAAAATATAAAAATTCAAGAAAATAAAAGTTATACAATGATTTAGAAAATCATGATAACAGACAAAAAAACTAGCAAACTAAACAAATACATACTCTTTTTCTTCACAAAATCTTCATCGCAATCCTTGAACCACAGAGACAGAAGAATATCACTTTCAACATATTCCGTAGGGATCGACAATTTATAGGACCATGGGCAATGCGAGATTTAACTAATGAAACATTTAATGTTTCTTACTAGGTGTTAGAGGTTTTTCATTTTTAAAGGAAAAAAATATGAGATCAACTGGTATCCGTATCCATTTACGCTTCGATTTGCTCCATTTCGGACTTCTTGAAGAGGGAAGTTGCCAATAGGACCATCCCCATATACATAAGGCTCAGTGATATAATTTATGTTTCTTTACTAAGTTATTGATCATGGACCTTTTCATATTCTCTTATTCTATTTTATTTGTAGTATTTGTCGACAAAAAAAATTAATCTTCGTAGTACAAAATGTAAAATGTAGGTTAATGTAAAGGGTGAATTTCATTTTGTTCATTGTAAATGGTTTGCAGTATCAAGATCGTCCATGAACTTTTAGAAATGTTAACCTCGTCCCTAGAAATGGTTCATAGTGTCAAGTTTGTCTCTGAAATTTCAGAAATGTCAACCCGTCCCTAGAAATGGCCCTCTTGTTCCAAAAGAGTCCCTTCGTCGTCGACTAACTCTATACTAACAAAGATTAAGTGAAAATTTTAAATTCCATAAACGAAATTCAAAACCAATTATAATAAAATCATAATCAAACTGCAAAAAAATATATATAATTTTTTTTTTACAGATCGCAACATCACGTGTTATGGAGATTGACATTTCTAAAATTTCAGGGACGTACTTGATACCGTGAGCCATTTCTAAGGGACATGGTTGACATTTATGTAATTTCAGGGACGAACTTGACATTGCAAGCCATTTACAAGTACCAAATTGACACTGTGAGCCATTTTTAGGGATGATGTTGGCATTTATGAAATTTTAAGGACGAACATGACATTACGAGCCATTTACAAGAACAAAATGGAATTCACCCCTATGTCAACTAGGTATGTTTTCTTCACAAAAAAGGAAGGTTTGTAACTCACGACCTTGCTTAAGACTTGAGGAGAAGTGTTCGACCCACTCACTCCAACCTAAAATCAGTGAACTTTTCGTATTCTTTTGAAGACTTGCAAAGAAAACTTCTTTCTAAATTCAAAGTTAGTTGAGAATAGACTTGCATGACCTTGTTGACAGTGACGAAGTTAGGAATTTGGTGTTGAGGGATGAAACCGCAACAGTATGTAGAACTACAGAGCTCGAATGATGAAAAGGCAAAAAAATTCTTGTGGGAGGGGGCGCGAAACTGATAAAATTCTTGTTGTAGAACTTTAAATCATATACAAGTCTTTTTTTTTCTTTTTCCAAAGTTGCCAGGTTCTATTCGTAGTCTAAAAACCTACAAATCTGACACCCAACCGCTAAACTATTAGCTAAACCGATATAAACGGAGAACTGGAAAAGAAAAATTCTCAAACCTCAGGGTTGCACTCCAAGGAGTTTCAGAAGCAAGATAAGATATGCATATAGCACAAGAAATAAGATACTTTTGTACATACATTTGATTTGTAATAACTAAAAATTCCTCAAAAACCAGACACATGAAAGGAAGAAAACCACATAACCATCTCCTCAGTCAAAACATTTCCTTTTTTCTCAGTTTTCTCTTCATCCTCTAACAAAAACCGGCAAAGAGGACACGTTCTTCGGCATTTAATCAACCATCGGTCTATGCATTCGCGATGAAACTCATGCAGGCAAGGTAGAAATCGCGTATCCTCTCCCTCCTCCAATCTCGACAAGCAAACGCAACATCTCTTACCTTCATCCAAAGCCTGATCATCATGATGATTATCCAATTGCCGCGGTCCTTCTTTCGATTTGATCAGCTCAAACAATCTCCACTGCCCTGATTTTAGACCAAAGATTCTGCTGCACACACACAAAATCAACTTCTTGAAAAGAATCATTGGTGCATCATATGATAGCAATACACAAAATTGAATGCACCCTAAAACAATATTATATATAAGCTTTGGACCAACATTTAACTTTGTATTTAGCTGTTAATTCCAAAAACCAATATTGATGTCTAAACAAATCAAATAGTTGCTGAAAGATAAAGGTATGACTTGATAGAACAACTTCAACCATGAAACAAGTAAAATATTTCTACCAAACAACAAAAACCCTTTAAAGAGTTAGAGAAATATGACCAACCAAGATGGATACTTTTATAGGTAAATGATGTTTACAACATATAGGCAACAAATTCGTCGAAAAATCCTAAGCATTCATTTCATTGCTGCAAAGAGAAAAGAAGAGTATAAATATGAATCTTCTTACTTAACCACCTAATGAATATATTGACATATTGGATAGATATAGAGTCTCGCTTATTAAGGTAAGATCGCTGCTGAAAATATACGCATAATCTTAAGATTTTTTTTCGGACAACTCCTTTCACAACAACCATGTTAACAATTTTGTATTATGTACATAAGTTTTGTGTGTACAAAATTGCCTTTCCAATCAAAATGCATATAAGAACTTGAAATTTTATTACTAGAAAATCAGAAATTACTTATTTTCTTTAATTGTCTACACCAACTATTCCTCTCCAATAATCATTCCAGATACTTTATAGTCCTCAGTCAATATAGAAAAGCAAATAAGCTTTGCCATATGAAACTTTTTCATGATGAGCTTATCTATGTTACACAAGTGTTGGAAGATATCAAATTTCACATGAATAAAGCTTGAATTGTGAGGAACCTTACACTCAACAAAGCCCCACTAGTTCCTCTTTAATGATCATAAGGGCCATCCATTTCTAGATCCCCTTCAGCAGTATCCTAAGATTCATGTCACTATCAATGAGAATAACAAGTTAATTTTATTCTTTTCCTCCTAGCTACTCACCCCACTTAAGCAATCCGGATCCCATGCGGAACAGCAACAAAAATTCAGTACGTGTGGAACGCCTCAGGACAGGTGTCCTTAGACGCAAAACACATGACGTGTCCTTAAAAAACATGACAGGTGTCCATTTTAAATCAATCTTGACCGTCCAAAATTTAATCCGAAGGACGAGGATAAGTTCCGCACGTGCAGAACTTAACCCCATTTTGCAATGGGGAACGCTTTTTTGTTCCTCACGTGCTTAACAAAATTTGTTCTGCACCAGGGGCGGACTGCCACTTAAGACTCAAGATGAAGAATCTTCTTAAATTTATTGAAAAGTCAGATGTAATAATCACAGGGAACTATTAGGGGTATATTTGGACAAGGTTCTTGTTTGAAACCTAATAAAAGTTTCTCACCTTGAGGGAACATCTCAAGATAAAAATTCTGAACTATCCCATCCCACCCTGAATAACAAACAAGTATGGCATTAACTTCTTCCTTAAACAAGAAAACAAGCTCAAGGAGAAAAAGAATTTTCACCAGCAACAGATCTATTTATGACTGTTAAGACAGGAACTGATGACCAACCAGACTTACTTGAGAAGGCAATGGTCCTCTGTGTCACATTCTGAGCTACATAAACAAGCTAAAAATCCTTGACTGACTCAAAATTTATATGTAAATGGTTCGATCTGGATTTCTCGACAACGGCATATTTTTTCAATCCCGTGCAAGCTTAACCACAAAATCTAGTATAGATTGCACAAAATAGAACTGAATGATCCAAATCAAGATCGAACTTTTAATTATTTGATTACATGTACCTCAAGGCTGTATCACCAATAATTTCCAGTATTTGTTGGTTCCAGTACAAAGAGGAAACTTAGAATACCCTTCTTTCCAACCTACAAGTACCTGTGGTATAATGTCCAGCACAACTTTCTCATTTTCATCTTCTTTACCAATGCAAAAGTTACTAATCGATCGGCAGGTAAAAGTAAAATGGTATCCATTGGCATGCATTTCATATTTCCACCAATCTCATGTAGATAGAAAAGTCTCACATGGCAAAAACATTAGCTCTCCTGTTAAGCTGTTTACCAGAAGTAAATATGAATGCAATGAAGTGGCAGTCCAGGGTCCAAAGATATCAAGCCTAGAATTCACCTGAAAATCAGTTGATGTCTGTCCAACATATTAGCGAGCTCCTAGGTCGATGTTAGTATGGAAATTCACCTAAGAAAATGAGAAGATACAGATTCATAGATCATAGAGGACATTCATATCTCTCTAGGAAACACATATTTTTTCTGCACCAAAAGTTAAAAACAAGGGGGAAAATGGGAAAAAAAAACTTTCAATACCTTCTCTCCAACCTACAAGTGTCATCCAACCATTAAAAAGCTCGAAATCCAGCCCCAAAGACGAGATCATTGGGAGATGACTTCTTCGAACTCTTGCCCGAACATTTTTACAATTAATCTCTTAGTGCAGAAATGTAATGCCCATTACTCTAAGATAAAAAATCTGGTTAAATTATTTTCAGTAGAAAATTACAAATCTTGATAACTGCAGGCAGCCTTCTCTCTGTCCAGCATCAAAGGTAGAAGTACGGGAAGAATTAAAAACTCACTATCAGGTCAAAATACATGTTTAGCATATCCTATACAGAAGCACAGATGAGAGGCGTCGATAGATGCCTATATGTCCGGATAGTCCAAAGTCTCGATAATTAGCTCACGGCCGTCCGGTCACAAAACAACGTCCATGAAGGCGTGTAGCTACACTATTCCGCGGTGGGGATTGCAACTTTCTATAAATTTCCCATTTCTCACTCAATGCCGGAACTTTTTTTATTTTTTTTGAGGATTGGCGAATTAAATGAAAGTTCTGTTCCAATTTTTGCCTCTTCTTCTCCTGCTGAGTCAACCCTTTCTTTGCCATAATGGTTCAACATGACTAGAAGGACACCAGAAATGGCAAGGAATTGTGAGAATCCTAAGAGCTAAACCTTTTCTCCTGATCAGTTTTCACCTTACTTGAATCAACAGCACCATTGCTATTTGATACTTAATCAGTGTCAATAAATTTTCCATTCCATCGGCACAAGACTAGGAATTCTATTCACTATCTAAACACATTCATGAAAGAAAAAAAGAAAAAGAAAATTACAGACAATAACACATCTCTATTTCCTGGAATTTAACCTATCATTAATACTTCAATAAACCAGAATGCGGAAGTGGGTGTCCAATACGGGACCTATTGTTCCGAGTTAGAAGTGGGATTAAGCTTAGTTGTAAGAAAAGAACCTAAAAAACAGTAACTAAAGAACAAATAATAAGGAATAACTTACCGGATAAGAAACACCAATTGAATCACTGATCAGAGAGTTTGTTTTCTCACATAATCTGATAAAAGAAAATAAAACAAAAAAACAGGACCATAAAATAGAATTGAGGAATTAATTAAGCCAAAAGTAAACTTCTTAGCTCAATTATGAACAAACCTCAGTGGTTGTTTGGACAGGGGACAAACAAGAATGTCTGAAAGAATCTTGTTAATACTCCCAAATTCCACAATATAAGTAGACACGTTGCGAAAATCAAAGTGTTTTTAAATCAAAATACCTATATTGCTCTTTTCGATAAAATTAGTGGCATACAAGAGTAATATTTACCTTATTAGTTGCTTCATACTAAACGACTTATATATTATGGAATGTAGTTAATACCAATCTCTTTCAATAGCAGTCTCCTAATTCTCACCATTTTTTGCTTTTGCTTCTCTCTCAGAAATTTATAGGGTTCACTGAATCACTGATTTATCCCCAAAATATATACTTCTGGTTGGGCTCTTTCTTTTAAACGACGTCGGTTTTTGTTCAATGCATATAAAACACAGTCGTTTCACATGTCCTCTGACCCTCCAAAACCTTCTTAAACCTCCAAAAGACATGAAAGATTTGATTGTTGACAATTTTCTTCTTCTCCTACTTTCTACTCTCTCTCTCTCTCTCTCTCTCTGAGGAAGAAAGGGCAATGAACGTTAATGGCATTTAGCAAAAAAAAAAAATGAACGTTAATGGCGGAATCAAATTTCAAGAATCAAAGCCCTTCTTTACCAGATGAATGGCAAGAGTTTCTGTACGAGGTTTCCTTAAGCTCAGACCGTCTTTTCTGTATCATTCTAGTTCCACCTCTACTCTAATCCAATCTTTGAAGCCGGCGCCAAGAACGTATCCTCTCTATAGTCAAATTCTGGACTTTCTTGATTGGTACAAATTAAGCTTGACCCATCTATTTCAAATACAAGCCCACTTAATTACTTCAGGTCTCCTTCAAAACCCATCTTTTTCAGGCAGAATTTTGAAGGTTTCCTCAGATTTATGTGGATTGGATTACACTGTTTTGGTTTTTAGGTCTATTGAGTTTCCCACTATTTTTGGTCGGAATACTGTGATAAAGGCGTGTGCCTGCAGCTCTTTACCACATATGGCTATTGTTTTATATATTGAAATGCTAAAAAATGGAAAAAATGGGATATTCCCTAATTCTTTTAGCTTCCCACCTCTTTTAAGTGCTTGTTCTAAAATGGGTAGTTTTAATTTGGGGCGACAGTTTCATGGTCAAGCTGTGAAAAACGGGGTTGACATTGTCTTGCCGGTTCAGAACTCTCTGCTTCATTTTTATGCTTGTTTTGGTCTTATGGATGTTGCAAGTCAGCTGCTTGATGAAATGTCTGTGAAAGATTTGGTATCTTGGAATTCAGTGATTGGTGGGCTTGCGAAAGTGGGGGAACTAGGTGTGGCACATAAGTTGTTTGATGAAATGCCTGATAGGAATGTTATATCTTGGAATATAATGATCACGGGGTATTTGAATTTGAGGAAGCCAGGAAATGCTATTAAGCTGTTTAGGGAAATGGTGAAGCTGGGGATGAAAGGAAATGGCACAACTATGGTGAATGTGCTAACTGCTTGTGGTAGGTCTGCTAGGTTGAAAGAAGGAAAATCAGTTCATGGTTCTCTTATTAGGAATTTTTATACTTCGAGTTTGATTATTCATACTTCTTTGATAGATTTGTATAGTAGATGTGGAAGAGCGGATGTGGCTCGGTTCATTTTCGATAGGATGTTGTCGAAGAATTTAGTGTCATGGAATGTGATGTTATTAGGGTACTGTCTTCATGGCAATCCACTAAATGGATTTAACTTATATGAAGAGATGACAGCTAGAAATAGTAGATTAGAGATAACAGAAAATTCTGTTTGCAACAGTATTCCAGGTGATCGTGATGGAATTGCCCCTGATGAAGTCACTTTTATAGGGGTTTTGTGCGCTTGTGCCCGTGTAGGGCTGTTAACAGAAGGGAAAACCTACTTCAACCAAATGATTGTGTATCGAGTGAAGCCGAATTTTGCACATTACTGGTGCATGTCTAACATCTTTGCCAAAGTTGGTCTCAGGACAGAAGCAATTGAAGTCTTGAGAAACATACCAATTGATATTGATGCATCAGCAGAACCCTCAAGGTGGGCTGGTTTGTTTAGCTCGTGCCATTTCGAAGGAGATGTGAGCTTCGGAGAACAAATAGCAAAAGAATTAATTGAGCAAGATCCCAAGAACTTTTCCTATTATGCATTGTTGGTGAATATTTATGCAGTAGCAGGTCGATGGGAGGATGTTCAGCAAACAAAAGCAATGATGAAGGAGAGAGGAATTGAAAAAGTACCAGGCTGTGGTCTTGAGGATCTGAAAGAAATTGTTCATCACATGAAAGTGGGAAACAAATGGCAAGAGTTGGCAGAAAGTTTTCAAACATCAACAGGAGAAGTTAACAATTGAATAAGATTTCAAATACACATCAAACAAGATGGAGATTTGGCTTCTGTATCATAACGTTGGTGAAACGAGCTCTTGCAAATCTCCAGCTTTTCTCTGAGCTTCATTCTTCTCAAATTTAGATGAAGTATGGAGGTAAATAAATCTTTGCAGCCCCTCCAGAATGGCGGGATCAATTTTGGCTGGTCGGTGAGTCTTCTCGGGCTTCATACTATGAGGTAGTGAACTTTCCTCGTACACATAGCATTTAAGTAATTGCTATAAGTTGGATATGGAGATTATAGAAGTTGAAAATTTTAATACAAATCCATGATTTCCCGTATTCTTATTTATTTCACGGCTATGCTTGTTCATGGCACTGAGACATGATAATAACTCGTGGTCTGCTTCAAGACGCTAAATCATCAATGCAAAAGGAAAGAAGAAAGAAATTTTTCCACATTTCTTATCAAGAACTGCTTAATTTTTTATCAACATTTATTTTTTTCTTTATACTGTAAGCTTGTTGTGGTTGATGAAATTGAATACATTCCTGATTTGATCTGGGAAGAAAGGCTAGTTATTTGGCATCCCATGTTTTTGCATGGTCATTAAGGTGTAGGGATCATCAGAACACCAAACCTTACAATGTAACTAAAGACGGTTTAAAGTGCTAGTTACCCAGAGTTACAAAACACACCAAACCATCCGATGCTAAAATTGCAGTCATGGTAAAACCTTGGTTTAGAATATCACTCGTTTTATACACATACTGGAATCATCAGGGAATAAAACTACTTACAGAGGTAAGTTAACATGGTTAAAGAATTTCAAATTCCAGGTGGTAAAAATAATGGCCACTAGCCATGACCACTTACTAAAATTGCAATACATGTAAATCTCAAACCAACCGTCTTTATATATACTTCTTTCTTCTGTAGATATCACTCATGATTCCATGTATTGAGATGGGGGGTGGCTTATCTTGGTCTTCTCCATACCTGCTCCAAAGAAATATACACAAGTATGAACAGTTGTAGCACCTGAGAAATATAATTAATCTTAGGATTAAGTGCATACCATGAATGCCGCGGATCTCCACTTCTCGGTATTCTTGCACAAGAGCACAACAGCAACACATTACGTGCGAAAGAAAATCATCAAACCAACCTCCCTTCAATTGAAGAAATAGTAAGATATAGAGTACTACATTTGTCCCAAATTATTTGCAACATTTAAACTTTTACGCATACTGTGGAGAAATGGTTGAAAGAGAATTATAACGATTTGGGATGTCTCAAAAATTGAAATGTTGCAAAGATTTTAGGATGGAGGTAGTAGCATACAAACTAGCCCAGAAATCCTGTCTAATTCAAATGGAGTGCTAATAGAACATAATAGATCCTTTAACACCAGAACTTAACTAGTTTTGGCTTTTCTGCCCATGCCATGCATGTTGAATTATGTATTTGCAAAGATACAGAAGTTCATTTATCAATGGTTTTCTTTTTCACAGCTAGATAAATGATTAAAAAAAACCATATTTCCTAGAGGGCACATGTGGGACTTACCGTGATGCTTAGTCTCTTCCGAAGCTTTCTTCTGATGCAACAAGTATAACAACAGCAGGATAATATCAATGAATAAGCCATCATTTCATTGCAGGCTTCTGCTGAAGCTGCATGTCAGAATATCATATCATCAGTTAAAGCTTAAGCCAAAGACATTTCACACAGATAATAAGGGCTCCTACTTGCCAAACAGGTTAAAATAAAAGCAAACAGAGAGAAGCAAAGCCAAGACTTGTGTAAATCAAGATGACCCTGAAGACATTACCCCAGTGACGGGCCTCGAGAAATAACTACTTGGCCAAACTGAACCAAGGACCAAAATGGTTAATCGAACTTAGTCTTGATAGCCAATGGATTTTCTTGTATCCAAGCCAAACCATCTCCTAATGTAGGACTTACAACTCACCACACAGAACCTTATGAGAAAGTAAGAAGTTGAGGATGGAAAGACAGTTACTTACACATGTGCCTGTTTGTTGCGACAGAGGCAATTCTCGAAAATGTCCCACAAGGAAAGAAGAGAGTCTTTAGGCCTGCACAGAATGGAAAAGGTCGTAAACTTTACATTTCAGAATTATGTTTCAGTATATTGAGTTTAAGCTTATATGCAATTAAATGCCTAGTGTGGATCTGATAGCAGTTTGTCAAATAAAAGATGAGAATGAAGACAGCAACAAAGAGAATATAAACAGAGGCCGAAGTCAAAAGATGCTCAGAATCGTCTATATAGCCAGCAAATCATCTCGTAAACTAGTTTTTACATTTGTTGGTCTGAGGCATGTCCCTGGCTAAAACAGTCTTCAAATTCCTATACAGAAAGATATGGCTGTGCAGATAACTGATTTTGTTACTACGAACTAATCATTTTTCCTGAATGCCAGCCAGTCCTAAATTGCAGAATATACAAAATGCCGTTCCCAACCAATGCACGTCCATTTCCATTCTTGTTGAACAGTTAGCCCTTGAAGCCTGAATGGATGTGTAAGGCATTCTTTTTCTTTTTCCATTTTGGTCAGTATCAGCATTCTTTTATTACACAGTTGTGGTAGAGGTTTGAAATCGAAACCACCTCACTAACGACGGAGAAATGTGTGACATTCTTTATTTTGGGGAAATTAAATAGAAGCTCCAAGATCTCACTTTATTACTAGTTCCAAGTTCCTAGCAAATTTTATCGTTGCACTAGTTAACGAAGTTGTTCAAAATATCCAGTGTTGTAAAAATCGGCCTAGTCGGAGTAAAAAATTGGTTGACCAAGGTCAAAGTCTGTCAAAAATCGGTCAAAGTCGGTAAAAAATCGATCAAAGTCAGTCAAAACGATTATTTTAGTATTTGAACTTGTTATTACTTATTATGCTAATGAATTTAATTATTATGGATGGACTTTGTGTACTTTGATTTTACTGGTATTTGAATTTTAAATTTTTATGAAATTTTGTTTGACTAGTATAATGTATAGGATAAGGGAATTTTAATAAATCCCTTTTAATCTAAGTAAGCCGACTACTCGCTAGTCACCAGTCTGACGACCGACTAGCGACTTCTGCAACATTGAAAATATCTTAAGATCAAACATTCATATGAATATAATTTCATGATTCATTTATTGGTTATGGTTACTATAATAAACCCTACATAAGATTCGAGTATAAAATTTTTTGCCAAGCAGGTAAAATATTCTCTTCCAGCAAGGCATGCGCACCTAAAGCTTTTGCGAAAAAGGAGAAGCACAAACAATTTGCTAATGAAGAAAATTATTGTATTGAACCACAAAAAAATGCTATGAAATAAAATATTCAATGATACAGAAACATACATAGAACTGGCTCTGAACAACAGCCAAGCAAATCCGAATGCCATTCATCATGATGGTATGATCCTTCAGAAGGAAGCAGATCGCGTTTCGATGAAACTGAAGAAGTATTTCTGCAGAAAGCGTGACAAATAAAGATATATGAACCCAAAATAAGGTACTCCCTCGATTCCTAAATATAAGACTCTTTAGATAATTTGAGAAAATTAAGGAAGTTGTCTTTTTCACTCAAATTTACAATATTACCCCCATCCTCCCTCCTTCACTCCTACACCATAAAGAAAACAAAGGAAAAATCAACACTTATCACAAGCAAATCAGTCGCAAATTTCTTCAAATCAGCAGCAAAAATCATCATTGCAATTTGAAACGAGTACACCAAATCAACGGCTCTTATAAAAATTTGTTGAGGGTATAATTGGAATAAATTGTTGACAACTATTAAAAGAACCTTAAACGACAATTAATTTGGACACCTAGATATCTCCTAAACGACAATTAATAGGGAATGGAGGGAGTAGTTGATTAGCAACAATAATAGAGTAATACTAAGCCAATCCACAAGTAAAATTAACGAAATAACCATAAAGGAAATATCTGATATGGACCAGGGCCAGGGGTAGGGCCCTGGTCCACTTGGCCTACATTTGGCCACGTCTCCCTCCAACTAACCATAGTTAAACGTTCTTGTTCTTCTCGAAGAAGCTCAGGCCAGCAGAAGAGAGAAGAAGAAGCTCACCGACAAATAGCCAGAGCTCAGTTCTGAAATTCACCGGAACTCCGGCGACCCTCGCCGTAAAATCACCATTCCAGTAATAAAACCTCAGACCAGCAGAAAATCAAGAACTCCATTCCAGTAATCTTGTTCTTCTCGAAAAAGCTCAGGCCAGCAGAAAATCAAGAACTCCATTTCAACTCATCAGATCTACTCTACAACTTTGTAAAAAATGTTTTTAAAATCACCATTCCAGTAAAAAAAAAAACAGCTTTATAACCAAAATTACAAAACCCAGTTCGAATTTCGGTATATACGAGGAAACTAACAAGAAAATTACTCGAAAATGAAGCTTCTTCTTTGGAAAAACCGAGTCTTTTGAGTTTTTGTGGGTTTACACTTGGTTTCGCGGTTGATTTGCAGAAAGCAGGAAAAGATTGGAGTTTTTTTCTGGTTGATTTTCAGTTCTTCTGTGAATTTCTTGAAGAGAAAGAAGAGGGTATTGGTCCAATTCTAAAGAGAAGAATTGAAAATCAACCAAAAACTTCTGCAATCCCAGATCCAAAAATAATACTCAAAACTTGAAAAATCCAATCCCATATCCAAAAAAAAAAAAAAAAAAACATTACAACACCAGAGACGAATTTCCTAACTTTCTATTATACCTTTTTGTATTGAGATGTCTCTTTCTTGAGATGTCTCTTTTTGTATTGAAGAAAACCCACAAATTTCACAGTCCAAGAATCCCACTTAAATGCTGTTTAAAGAAATCCAAAAAGGCAGCGATGGATGAAGGCATAAAAAGAAGGAAAATTTTCTTCTTCTTGTTCTTCAGAGTATAGGTCTTAAAAAGCTGTTTTTTTTTCTTCTGATATGGTTATTTTACGGCGAGGGTCGCCGGAGTTCCGTCATATTTCAGAACTCTCGCGATGAAGAAGAAGCGAGAAGTACAAGATAACTATGGTTAATTGGAATTTCTAAATAAAATAATATATGGGCAACGTGGACAAATGTAGGCCAAGTGGACCAGGGCCCTACCCCTGGCCCTGGTCCATATCAGAATTAAAATCTGCTTTGCACAATAGCAATAGACATTGAACAAGCGAACTAATCTAATCATCAGAAGCTCTTCGGGAAGTTAAAAGAATGTTGTGCAGTTTGGTTAGCGCAAGTAGCAAAGCTATATATTGAAAGAAAAGACGGTAGGACTAACCTTAAAGGTGTATGTTTCTCATTATTGCCAACATATTTTCCATCATACTGCTCCACAGTACCATTGCCATCCGAATAACTACGGTCAACTTCCTTTGAAGTTTTTTTTGGAGCACTCTCGGGCAGAGGAGTTGCTGCTACAACTTCTGTAACGTCAAGAAGATGCTGAATTACTTCACACTGCCTAACATCCAAATTAGACTGTGATCGTTGCAGTTCTAGCTGAAGCTTTTCATTTTCCTTTTTTATTGCCTCTTTGAAAGGCATGTTAGGGTAGGAACATGAAAGGGTTTTCTTTAACATTACAGTGTCCTTCGCAGAAGGATCTCTACTAAGTATCACATTTTGCACCCTCCTATCCTCATCATCCAATGTGTATTCTCGTTGGTCTCTCTCAATTACTTCTATTCTTTCCTGCCAACATGGAAACCAAAAGATACAGTCTAAAAACATAAGTAATAATATCAGGTGAATAATATTGCAAACTAGACCTAATGACATTCATATGATCTTCGTTTGGCTTTTATATATACATGTCCACATGATGAAATTGCATAAATAATGACATTCATATTATCTAAAGACGAGTTTTTGTGGTCCAAGTATGTATTATATATCGTCAAGAAACTAGTGTTCCTAAAGAAAATCAATAGTGTACCCTAAAGTGGCGAGCAAAACTAGCAAAGTAGATCGTACCCTAACTCGAGCATTATCCACCAGGGTGATGAGAGGAATAATCTTCAAGTACCGATCGATCTCATTTTGAGCCTTCCTAAACTGGTACACAATGTTCCACCCCATTGCCAACAAATACAGATAGCTCCTATCTTGACAACTGTTGACCAAAATATATGATCTTCTCAATGCATCCTCAAGCTGCTCCAATGGCTCCCCAGTTTCAGGATACTTTTTAAGCTCCGAAATTTTGAGTTGCTCCAATAAATTCCCAATCAACTTCAGATGCTGCGCGAATTGCCTGCAGTTCTTCTTATGCATCCGGGCCGTGTTAGCAGCCTTCACTATAATACTAATCAGTCTAACCGCATCAATGCCCGTTAGCTGGGCTACATTTGCAATTTCCCCAAAATGTTCCCACGTCGACATCCTTTTCTGCTGTTTATAATTCCTCAATTTTGCTTTATTTTCAATCCCACAACACACATTTTCCAAATCAGTAAAAAGGCCACCAGAAAACCACCTTCTTCAAACTTCCCATCAATTGAGTTTTATCTGAAATTCCAACAAAATACACCAAAAAAAAGAAAAAAGAGAAAGATTCTCAATTACACTTTTTATGCATTAGAGTAAAACCTGAATTTCCGAAATTGAAAAAGAAAAAAGAAAAAGAAAAGTACACAGTTCACTGTAAAGCTAAGATCTTTCATTGTGAAATGAGATGGAGATCTTCAAGAATTGGGATTTGAGTAAAGCAATTGTTCCCTTCTTCTCTTTTTTCCCAGTGATTTGAGCTGCAGTGGAATATCCATGAAATGGGTCAACTAGATCTCCAAGATTATTCTTTACATTTCCATGTTGAAGTACCCACCATGTCAGTAAAAAGACGGATTTCTGAAATCCGTTCTTGCCAAAAAAATCCTTCGACCTAAAAATCATGGTTATGTTATACCCATTCTGCCAAAACATAGTCATTCTGATACAAAAATTCTTACAGTTCCCACTTCTTCTTTTTCTTTATGTCAAACATAGCAAAACAAATTAAAGAAACATTTCGTTTGACTCATAATTTCATTTCAAGAAAGAAACCCCAAATTCTTACCTGCAATAAATTGATTTCAAGAAAGAAACCCCATAATTTGTATTAATTCTCAGAAGCCCTCCTCCACACTGCATGTGAACCAAATACTACAACTAGAAAAGAAGGGAATTTTGGGGTTTAACCTTGTTGGTTTTTTTTTTTTGAAAAAGAAGATGCTTTACAGAATTTTGATTAGAATCCAGTGATTTACAGGAATTCGGAAACAGTTTCTGGATGAACAAAAAATGAGGGTGACGGCGTCGGTCCTTTAGTTGGTTTGAGTTTGCTTCAAAGACAAAAGCTAAGCTAAGATAAGCAAAGAAAGAGTTCTCTCTTTCTGTAGAGCAAAGTATTGTTTGGCAGTGATTAATGTTGGGAAACCAGAGAAGGACAAACAGGGAAATGGTGGTGAGGAATGACCTTGTCTTCTTCTGCTATTCTTCAATTCCCCCCGTCGGCCGCGGGCTATAGTGGACACAAAATTAGTATATATTTGAATATTTTTTGGGCAAATTGGCTCTACGGGTCCAAAAATAATTTTACTTTGGTGATTTTTGTCTAAAATTTATTTTTTTACCAAAATTAGGTATCAAAATAATTTATATTCGGCGGAAAGGGTCCTTCCGTCCAAAATTTCATCAGTCAACCGTTTACTTAAAATTTGAATTTAGTCAAACAAAAACTAATGAGCGTATTTTTTAGATTTTACATTAACCCCTGAAAACCACCGCTATCCTACCCCCTCCCTAACCCACCCCTTCTTAATCTACCTCCTTCTCCCCTTCCTGCCTAAGCCCTTCCCCTCCCCCGTAACCCACTCCCCCCGAAACAGACCACCACTGTCCACCGCCGCCACCATCACCTCTGATTCCACCATTATTCTCATTTATCCACAACAATAAAAAACAACCCATTAAATGATTGCTCTGAGATTTCTCAAATTCCCACTTAGGTAGCTATAATCTTAGCAAAATATGAACTGAGGTTCAGCTTCAGGACTTTCTTCTTGATGGGTTTGGTATATAAGTAAACAGTATTTTCACAAGCAATTTTTTATGTTAATACAATATTCTTTTATAAGCTAAAATTAGTACAAAAACAATAATTTAATGGAAAGAAAACATTATGCGGTGGTTGCAAAAACTTGACAGAAGAAAACTACCATTATTATCCAAAATCTTGCGTGGAAACAATTATAAAAAAAACTACCAAAATCAGAAAATGTGAAAATCAATGAAATGGAAAAGTGGAAGGTTAAATAGGATTTGCTTCAAGGAGGAAAAGAGATGGACGTCTGGGAGGGTGGTGGTGGTATCAGCGGTGATGGTGGACAGTGGTGGTCTGTTTCTGGAGGGGATGGGTGAGGAGGGGCTTAGGCGGGGAGTGGAGAAGGAGGAAGCTGAAGGGGTAGAGTAGAGATGGGGTGGAGTGAGGGGATCGGCTAGGGGTAAGTTTGGGGGGTTAATGTAAAATCTCAAAAATACCCTCATTAATTTTTGTTTGACCAAATTCAAATTTTAAGTAAACGGTTGACTGATGGGATTTTGGACGGAAGGACCCTCTCCGCCAAATATAAATTGTTTTGATACCTAGTTTTGTAAAAAAAAATAGATTTTATAAAAGAAAATGATTTACTCCTAGAATTTTGGGGATAGAAACTCTAAACCCCCAAATTGAGGGTGTTAAATGATTATCTTACCCCCTACTGGTATAAGGGATTCACCCAACTATATGGGCAAAAAGGTCCGAAAAACTATTTTAGTCAATCTTTTAGTCAATAATTCTAGTAGCCTAGCAAGGTCCTTCACAAAAATTACCAAAGTAAAATTATTTTTGGATCCGTGGAGCCAATTTGCCTACTGTAAAAATATATTTGCCACTCCCCCAAAGAATTAGTTATTTCCCCTCAAGTACAAATGATGGATTCGTCCCTGGTTTTTGTATGGTTTTATACAATAGAAATTTGTTACTAGTACATAGACATCAATATTTATATTCTAGTAGCAAAAAATGTCTATTTAGTCTTTTATTTATTTTCATATTGAGTTTATTTTTCTTCTTTTTTTTAAATGATTTTTATTGTCCTATATATTTTTTCGACTAGCCATTAATGGACTTCCGTCCAGGTATTTCAGACATTTCAACATATTTCCAACAAGAGAAAAAAATTTGGATACTAAATTGTTAAACAAAATAAATATGAATACCCAATTTAAATTAACCACAAAATTCTCTAAACTCATCTTCTTTCACTCCGTCTTCATCCTCTCCTCCTAGTCACACTTCTCCACCACCACCACCACCACCACCAACCACCATGACCTGCAACGCCAAACCGACAAATTCTTTTGGGTTCCCGTTGATCTTCCTTTTGGATTCCAAGGACTATTGTAATTTGGGCATCCTTCTGATTTTAGGTTCTAATTGATCTAACAATGCTACCACTTGCAAACACTTCTAAATACAGTATAAACATTGTTCCAGTTCTTGGAAAACCACCATGTAATAACGCTTCCAAGAAAATTGCCAAAAAAAATCAAAATTCAACAAGAATTCATTATTCAATTATCAAAACCCATTTCAAAATCAATCAATTTGCCAAGTAAACTGTCAAGAAATTGAAATTCAACAAGAATGCACCACTTTCACAATTCCTAAACAAACTAAACTCATCATGTTCCCGCTTTCACAATTTGATTGGAAAGATCACATATGTTCTTCCTGGCCTATACCACAAGGTAACGACACTACTTGTAAGATGTTAATTTTGATTTGTAAGATAAAAGGTTGCCAACCCAAAATCCCCAATCTCGAGGTTTACATTGGTCACACCCCGAAATCGGAATGATCAGATGGCAGTGTCTCACTGTTAAATGAGACACCAAAGTCGCAAAACAGAGTTACTATAAAAGAAAATTCATTTATGAAACCGTAATTATCAAAGTGCGCTAGCGGAATACAATACTGAAGGAAATTACTAGGTGATTACATAACCACAGTATGTTTATAATTCAAATGGAAATACAAAAACAATAAATTGTTCAAAGCTACATTCACTATCCTTCACTCGTCATAAGCCCCTTCCCAAGTCACTTCTTCATAGTAAGGCTCCTCTTCATAGTCACCTGCACAAATTAGCGAATGGATTGAGTTTCGGTGCTCAATATGATCCACATAATCCCTGTACAATAAATCATATAAAGCAAGCAAGGCACAAAATAGTTTTTCCATTCTCGACACGTCCTCAGGGAAATGACAAGTCTAGACAGTATGCACGATGCAAAAGTACTTAAAATATGCCTCAGAACAGTATAGAGTATGCACAAGTTACAGTACATGAAGTACAGAACAGAAAGAAGTTGAAAACAACTCAACACAGGTCGCGGATGAACTAAGCGTCTGCATTATCGTCCGCAGGAAAATGACCAAAAGCCCAGGTGATCGAATCGTCCGCAATCGGTCGATGGCAGCGAACTGCGGACAAAAGGAATCGTCCGCATGTCTGTCCGCTACATCTTTCGTAGTTCAGCAGCTCTCAGTACTTGTGCGGACGAAAGTAATGACGAATGCTTCGTTCGTCCGCAGGCTGCATAAAGTTGATTTTCATGTACAAATTTGTACACAAAAACTCCATTTCTACACCAACTCTCCCCAAACTCGAAAATCATGTTTTTGACACTAAAATCAAGTAACAAACAAAACCCCAAACAAGTTTAAACACTTAGGCAACAAATTAGTCGCTTAACCACCCTCTTCAAGTCACATTCAACACTTCAGAAGTTACGAGGACCACTCAACCCGCAAACATAACAGAAATATTTATATTGTGACACTTACGAGAAATGGTTAATATTAATATACACACGCACACATTTCCCGCCTTACGAGCTAAAATACCTATTCAAGATATAAACAACAATAATTGTAACGGCCCCCAACATTGACCAAGTTAGGAAGGTTCTGACACTATAAACACATGTTCAAGCTTTTAAGAATCCATCTTATACTGTATCATCGCCCATTATCATGTACTCCACAACACCGTTATAGTCCCAATGAAAACCTCATCAGGTAAAGGCCCGCAAAACGCTCAGGATCCTCCCATGCAGGACCCCTCGAAATCTTGCGTATTAGCATGACCTTAGGAAATCCGCCCACACAGGATTTCCTCAGCCACCGCCTCGACCCAGGTATCCGCCACATGACACGCAGGATCTCCTAGGCATCAATAGTGTTAGCACGAAGGGCAAAATATCCTATGTTGTTTTGATGATAACAAACCATTGATAGTTCTAATGTTTGTGTGAGCTTGTTCTTTATAATAGGATCCTTAGCACTCACATCAACATTGATGAAAATGGTAAGTTAGCTTCTTGTGTATACTAAGGTATGTATATTACACACAAGAAAGCTACATATTATGGAAGGAAGGAGGCAAGGAGGTTGGTTGGGAAATAGGGCTCTTCAAAGAGTCCCTAATGTATATGACATAAGAACTTAACATGCTAGTGCTTATGTTTCTCGTTCTATCTTGGTTTATCTTATAAGCACTTAGCTTTACATTTATTTGTTCTTATATCCTTTTGCCATGCTTCCTTGTACTTAAAATTGTCCATATCCTATCTAATTACATCAAAGATAAGTCTTTTAGAAAAGTTTTCCAAGTGTTCTTACTTGTTACCTTTTTAGGAAAACATTTTAGACTTCAAAAGACTTCAAAAGATTTCAAAACGTGTGAAAAATAAGCTTTGAAGTTCGGTCAACCGAGCTCAAGCTCGGATCAACCGAGCAGAAACTGAGAGGTAATCTGCCTAGCCTCGGTCGACCGAGGTCATTGGAAGGTCGACCGAGGTGGCCTGGACGGTCGACCGAGTTGTTCTTCGGCTCAACCGAAGTGAGCTTCGGTCAACCGAAGTTGCTCAGCGGTCAATCGAACTCTGCTTTTACTAGCCGTTATTTGACCGTTGGAGACTCGATTTTCAGCCATATTTTGAAATGTATATATTCTCTAAAGCTGAAAATGATTCTAAGACTTAGACATACATTTTACATTGATATCTTATCAAGTCTAAACACTTTCAAAGCAAAATACTCTTCATCTCTATGATCTAAATCATTCAAGAGTATTCTTTCAAAAGCAAGACAAAGAGTGTGCTTCATATATTCAAGAGCTATAATTGCTTGTGCTTCAAAGGTATAATTCTCACTTAGAAGAGTGATTTATCTTGTTCTTTAAACATTCAATTCCCTTTCTAAGTGATTGGGTAATTCTTGTAAAAGTCCTACTTTGTGTGGGCAATTTGTAAAGTCCTACTTAGTGTGGGCAAGTTCTTAGTGAGCTTTTGGATTGTGGTTGTGTTGTAAAACTCTTAGTGAGTTAGCCACATTTGTATAAAATCTTTTTAGTGAAGTTGTTGAAATCCTTGGGTGCGGCTCAAGGTAGTGGATGTAGATTCTAAGTGTATCGAACCACTCTAAATCCTTTGTCTTGTTGATTGGGTTTTGCATTGCTTTTGTTCATCTTGCTCAAACTTACAATAGCATTGCAAAGAATCGAAAAAGTTGCCAAGATTAGTTAAAACCCAATTCACCCCCCCTCTTGTGTTTTACAGGAACTAATATTGGAAGCTCTAAGTACTTCAATCAAGCCATGATCAAGATTCAAAGTCGTATTATTCAAGGCTCATCTTTCAAGATTGAAGATTGAAGACTTAGGTTTGGTTAGATTAGCTTTGTCATTATAAGTCATTATCTTATAAGCTCTAACCAAAGCTCTCATGAACATAAGCTCTACACTCTAGTCTTGCATGTTTTCATAAACACGTTTTCAAAAGGCTAAGTTTCAAATTGATCCTTACATGTGTTCGTATTTCGAAAGCCTTTGATTTCAAAGTAAGTCTTTTAAAATGGTTTTCCAAGTGTTCTTACTTGTTACCTTTTAGGAAAACCTTTTAGACTTCAAAAGATTTCAAAACGTGTGAAAAATCAGCTTGGAAGTTCGGTCAACCGAGCTCAAGCTCGGATCAACCGAGCAGATACTGAGAGGTTTGAGTGTCTGCTTCGGTCGACCATATAGGGAGGTCGGTCGACCGACCTTGCTGAGGATGATCCGAAGTTGGCCTCGGTCGTCTGAGGTGCTCTGTTCGGTCCACCGAACTCTGCATTTTCTAGCCGTTTTTTGACCGTTGGAGAGTCGTTTTTCAGCCAAATTTGAAATATATAAATACTCCAAAGCTAGAGAATCATTCCAAGACTTTGACATACAAATTACATTGATATCTTATCAAGTCTAAACACCTCCAAAGCAAAAACACTTGATCTCCATGATCTAATTGATTCAAATGTGTTATTTCAAAAAGCAAGACAAAGAGTGGAATTCATATGTTCAAAAGAGCTTAAACATTCTTGTACTTCAAAGGTATATTTCTCACTTATAAGAGTGATCAACCTTGTTCTTTAAACATTCAATTCCCTCTCTAAGTGATGGGTAATTCTTGTAAAAGTCCTACTTTGTGTGGGCAATTTGTAAAGTCCTACTTAGTGTGGGCAAGTTCTTAGTGAGCTTTTGTATTGTGGTTGTGTTGTAAAACTCTTAGTGAGTTAGCCACATTTGTAAAAAGTCTTCTTAGTGAAGTTGTTGAAATCCTTGGGTGCAGCTCAAGGTAGTGGATGTAGATTCTAAGTGAATCGAACCACTCTAAATCCTTTGTCTTGTTGTTGGGTTTAGTTTTGCATTTGCTCATCTTGCTTAAACTTCTACTAGCATTGCTAAGATTTTTAAAAAAAGTTCCCAAGTTCGACTAAAACCCAATTCACCCCCCCCCCCCTCTTGTGTTTTACAAATAGTATCCACCTTGCATGACCCGGGAATCCGCCCACGCGGGATCCTCGGAATCCGCTAAGTGGTTTATCAGAATATGAGATCTCACGGGATCTTTCATATCACACATTTCTCAATAAGACGAATGAATTATGCCATCTAATTCATTCTAAGTACGATCTCATAAAGGGGCGACGACTCGATCGACCAAACCAAGTAGGACAACGACTCAACCAAGTATGACGCCAATGGACTCACTTATGCAATGCGATAATGAGATGTCACGTAGGCAATTAAGTATGAAATTCCCAAAAGAAAATCAGTAGCAAGCAACCCATTTCACATATCCACAAGTTGACAATAACCAAGAATCCAAACATAGTTCCAATTGATAATTGCCAAAGCAGTAAATCAGTTTATGCTTCAATAAACTAAGATTAAGACATAGGAAACATTACCCAACATCTAGATACAGTAAGGGTAGGATCCATACCTTCAATTAAGCAACAAAGCCAAAATACCAAGAAAAGTAGTGAAGAATTTCCCCAAAAATAACCCCTGCTCTCAGTGAAATATCTCCTAACCCCGAACTCGAATTGCAAATTCGCTACCTCGAAGTTCGTTTTGATGCGATCAACTTTGATATAAGGTTCACTCAAATCTGACAAGGATAACTCGCTCAAATCTTCTCTCAACTTTCAGATTTTTCCTCTTTTCTTTCTTTTCTTCTTCTTTTCTCTCTCTAATTTTGTAACTCCCCAAGTGCAGAATTTTTCAAGCCATAACTCCCTCCATTATTCAATTTTAATTACATTTTATATCACTCACTTTCTCACAAGGTGCACTCAAGTTCTCACATAACCCCAAACATCAAATAAGTCCATATAACACATAAACATGTTAAGTGACACATTCAACTAAAAATCAAATCATGCTAACCATTTATATAAATTTATACATCATGTTATGATGCAATTAAAACACATAATCACATTATACATAAGTAAAAAATCTCGGGTATTACAACATTGTTATCAATCAACAATTTCATCATCATTTTTTTTTTTTGCGGACAAACATTTGGTCAATTAGGTCAGCTTGTATCAAAAGGGGAGTTTGTTAAAAAAATTGATTTTTTGAAGCTCAAGAAGAAGGAATGGGGAGGGAGGGGATGATTTGATGTAAAAATTTGTTCAAATAAATTGCAAATTGGAATTGATGTTAGGTAGGAGGGTTACTGTTGTATGGCTAGGAATTCTCTATCTTCAACACCATTTTTTGTCTCACCAATAAAAAAAAATGACATGTATTAAATTTTTAATTAAAAAATTATAACCTAAAAGAAATAGTGGAACCCACGGAAAAAAATATACACGTGTCAAATATATATTCCTGGGGACACAGAACGGGAACAGACGATTTTTGGCCGTGCTGTATTCTTATTTTTGTTTTTTAAGAAGTGAAATGGAATAGAGTCCCCAGATTATTCCTGAAAACTAAGACATGTTTAACTGACTGGACGGTAATTTGACATAAAATTAGACGAAAATGTATAATGGAATGTCAAAAAAATATATAAAATAATAAAAGTAAAAATATAAAAAAATAACAATAAACTTAATATGAAAATACATAAATAACTAAATAGACATTTTTGCCCATTCTAGTCCTATTTTCTCTTCGAATTCATTTTGGGGGCAAGTTGGGGCATTCTAT
This sequence comes from Vinca minor, assembly GCA_026122235.1. NCBI lineage: Eukaryota > Viridiplantae > Streptophyta > Magnoliopsida > Gentianales > Apocynaceae > Vinca > Vinca minor. The sequence goes on along the minus strand of JAOCZM010000011.1, from coordinate 9,909,742 downwards.
CATTCCATATTCTTTTCTCCATTGGAATTGGCGTGGAGGACTTTGGGACACCGACAAGCATAATGAAGTAGTGTGAATTGAGATCATTTCCCCCAATTATCATTACCCTCCTTTTTTTCTTTCTACTTTTTTTTTTTTTTTGAAGCCACTAATGGGCGAATTATAGCGGATAGTACCCTAGATCGGTCTATTGTAGCATGCCCCATGCCTGGGGAGAGTATTGCCTCACCAGAGGAGGAGGAGAACGCCTCTGGTAGGAGGAGGAGAACGCCTCACCAGAGGAGGAGAAATATTATTGCCCCATTTTGTGGGGAGAGGGTGTCGAACTTGGGACCTTTCGGTCCCAAGCCAAAGACTTACCCACTTGGGCAAGCCTTTTGTTGACTTCTACTTTAATGCCACATAGTACCAAAAAAACCACCACGGCTCCAGTGCAGAACGGGTATTTATTCTATATGTGCGAAACGGATTCTCAGCTGTTAAATTAAATTTTTTATGGCTAAAATTGATTTAAAAAACACATGTTTTAATTTTGAGAACACCTATTTTTTTTTTTACAAAAAAAAACCTGTTTTTTCACGTAAAAACGTTCCGCATGTGCGAAAAAAACCTATTCCGCATAAGAACACGACTGCAAAAAAACATCTTTGATGGCAACACTTGCTCATGTCTTTGTATTTTTCTTTTTCTGGTTCAATAATTCTTTGTTTTACTATTTTCTTCCCCACCCCTTTATTACATCGAAGGAAATATTACAAAATAAAAGAAATTATTATTGTATTAAAGTACGAAGGTTCTTCTGTATCATTATCTTTCTCATTTGTAACTGTTCATAAAAATGTTTATCGGAAAATCTCATTGCTTAAGACAGTTGAAATGAATGATTCAAAATATTAATATGATCATCCTATGCAGTGGAGGAGTCAGAAATTTGTTATAGGGATGCGAATTTCTTACCGAAATTTTTTAGGGGGGCCAAATACAACATTTATAAGAAAATATGACCAAAAAAAAAATTTCTATAAAAAATTCGTCGTTTCTGAAATTTTTTGGGAGCGCCCCTCTTATGCTCCGCCACTGATTCTATGAGATTCCAATTGCATGAAAATTAGTTAGTAGCACAAAAGAACACGGAGGTAATTTAGAAATTAATCACTTCTAATAAGCAATTTTAACTTTTTAGTTGGTCCGACATTACCATCTACTGCATAGGAAGCTAATATCGAAGGTTCTATTATTTTAAATAGGGATATTGATTTTCAAAAATGTTAGAGACATTCAAATCACATGAAATACCTGGAAATCAAACCCCACAACAAAAGGTCGGTAAATTATAAGAGTAAAATATCTTACCAAACTATGTTAACTGATATAATATTCATTTCTGAGAGATGTAAATTCTCTATTAATTAATTACATAACTTATATTGCATTATTCACATAAAAGATAAATTATTGACTTTGAGAAAGTAGAGCTTCCAATTTTTCTTAACATCTTAGGGATGCAAAACTATCTAGCATGCCTATGATGTTGGAAATTATTTATGATATTACTGAAAATATTACTGCAATAGTTTTACTGTTCTGAATAGAATAGTTAAAATAGTACAGAAAAATTAATCTGATGCTGAAAAAACAGTACAAAAAAATAATAATCTGAGATTGAAAAACAATACAGAAAAATAATAATCTGAGATTGAAAAACAGTACTGTTATTGATTATATATATACCAGAAAAATAAACAAAACACAGAAATGTTACTTATTTTGTTTGGAGTTAATCTCAGACGAGACAGCAGTATATCGCTTTCCCTTACGTTCAATATGTCCTGTCTTTTATCAGTTTCCGGAACTCTTAAACACTGAACTCCCAAAGTAAAACACCCACACACTGTTTACTGGAAGCAGCAGTTACAGTGACTTCGAATCTTTAGAACAGTAGAACTCTCAAAATGATATGTAAGTGCATAGAAAAATGCAGAGGGAGAGAAGAATTTTTCGGATTTGTCTTCAGCTAAACAACGCTGCCTTTTATAGGCACAAAAATAGAACTTGTAACAATTCAGGTTTATTACAACAATTAACCTGACTGTTACAGTCAATCCATTACTCTCTGTGAGGGTACAATCACCAATATATACTTGTTTACACATGTTTATTTGACCTATAATCATACCACGAGAGAGCAGGTGGCGAATATGAGAATAGACAAATAAGAGTGATTAATCAATGAAAATTTTATTAAAATATTTGATATTGATATTAAGGCAGCGTCTTTTAATTAAATTATTATAATGATAAACTAAAAAATGTTATACTTATATTATTGTAAAAAAAAAAAAAAAAAAATTGGTTATACCAGAAAATAAAACATAACCCATCAATATTTAAAAATTCGAGATATCAATAATTTATAAGCATCAAATCCATGAGGTTGGTTTACTGGTGATTTTCTTCATCACTTGGTGGATAAGATGTCTTATTACGAGTTTGGTAGTTCTATTTTGAATAAAATGACGTTTGGCTTGTTCAAGTTGCACTGTCTTTCATCACTTAATAATGATATTTCCCACTGATTTTAATTTTATCAACCAGTAATATTGGAGTTGGAGATTTTTTTTTTGTTGTTGATACAATTTAGGGAAATCAGCCTGTTTAGTCCCCCAGGAATTTTAGGTTAGCCTGTAAAGTCCCCAATGTTTAATTTCAGCCTGTAAAGTCCCCAGGGAATTTTCGGTTAGCTCAGTATAGTCCCCCAATGTTTAATTTCAGCCTGTAAAGTCCCCCAGAAATTTTTGGTCAGCCTATAAAGTCTCTTACCTATTTAATTTCAGCCTGTAAAGTCCCTTATCTATTTACATGTTGCATATAGAGGTTCCACCGCCTCTTCTGCGACGGATTAGGTAAGGGACTTTACAAGCTGAACGAAAATTCCTGGGGGACTTTACAGGCTGAAATTAAACATTAGGGACTTTACAGGCTGAACGAAAATTCCTGGGGGACTTTACAGGCTGACCGAAACTTCCTGGGGGACTTTGCAGGCTAAAATTAAACATTGGGGACTATACAGGCTAACCGAAAATTCCTGGGGGACTAAACAGGCCAATTTCCCTACAATTTAATATAAATGCATGTTTAAGTGAAAAAGTAATACTCCCTTCATTCCAAATTAAATGTCTACATTTGATTTCTATAACAACACATTCAATATGCTGGAATTGAATTGAATGAAATCTCTTTTTTAGGCATAATCGCTTTTCCATTAGAATGAGTTCGGAAGATAGAGGCAGAATGGAACATTGATTCCATTTTTATGTTTGATCATTGATGAATCTATTTTTCAATGTCGGAATAAAATGAAATTAAAGATAATATTACATAGATGCCTTAGCAGTATATAATGACGAAAAATCCTAATTAAATATATCATTTATAAAGATTCTATTGAGTAGTGTTGACATTATGTATCAAACATATGTTAAAAAAAAATCTTAATTATTGAAATATAATTTATATTAAAAATTCAACATATCATAAAAATATTTTTTGGATTAAAGAAATAAATAAAAAATTATATATTTGAGAAATTATATATATGAAATTTTTCCAAGAGAAATCAAGTTTTTGTGTCAAAATACGAATAAATTGCGGTATAATTTAAATATTATAATTAATCAAATAGAGAATATAATAATTTACTATTGATTAACGATTACAAATTCTCTAAGAAGGATCAACTTGAGTTTGTCTAAATATAAAAGAGTTTGATGTCTCTTAAATAAGGTTATAGGTTTGATTTTTGTGTATGGAGAAAATTCTATTTGGAACTTCCCGTTCCGCAAAGAATCCGGCACCAAGAAAACTAAATGAGACATAGATTATAAAATGGACACGGATGTATGTTGGTCTCATACTAAAAAAATTAAGAGGTAATAGAAGAATAAATTATTAATTTACATATTTATCTTTATTTATATATGAACATATAACATCTTAAAAGAAGGACAATTCAATATATACAAAAATATTAATTAAAGTTAATTTTTTCGTCGTTTTTATTCACTTTTAAACGGAACGGAAAGAGACTGATGTTTTAATCTCTATTTCTCTCGTGACCGAGACCGAGAGGTCCCGAATTCGACACCCTCCCCATACATGGGGCAAGCTTAATATGTCTCTCTTTCTAAGACTTTCTCCTCCTTCTGTGAGACAGTTCTTCCTCCTCTTCATGGGCAAAAAATCAGCCGAGCTTCAAAAAAAAAAAAAATCTCTATTTCTCTTCTCTTCACTCCTGTTCCGTAAGTTGAAACGGTACAACAACAACAACAACCAAGCCTTAATCCCAACAGATTGGGGTCGGCTACATGAACCAAAGTAAGAATCACGTAAGGTCATCCACATGGATGCATTCTCTCCATTTCTTTCGATCCCAAACACAACTCTCATCTAGTTCTAGCAGATTCATATCCCCTTTTATCACCTCCGTCCAAGTCTTCCTCGGTCTCCCTCTACCTCTTACGCCATCTATATTACACAATCCTTCAATTCTCCTAACCGGAGCATCACTTGGCCTTCGTCTAATGTGCCAAAAGTATTTAAATACTTAGTGTACTCTTGTTGAAAATACATTTTTGTTACTTGGAAACTCCAAGTTGGAGTAATTTATTTTTATTTTTTTTGTTTGAGTATAAATTACAGAGATGGGGTGACGACCGCCTCCAAAAAAATTTGAATTTTCATTTTATACCCTTATAAAATTTTAAATTTTTGAAAAGAATATTAACAAAATTATATTAAACTTACCTTTCGTCCCCTACAACAAGTTTCTAACTTCGTTGCTGGTTAGAATTAACAGATACCTAAAACAATAAAGTGTCTCTACTCTTCATATGAGACCCAATCTCAACAGGAAAACCAGTACTAGACCTTGGTGGAGTTACTTGGCAACTCCATAGTAATGACATCCATCTGTGGTTAAAACAATTGTTTGACAACCCAAAAGGCTCAACTTGGGAAGTTTCATACCCGAGATAAGGATAATTCTGATATAAATCATGTCTATTAAATTTATGGTATAGAACTGATAATATCACTATAAAATGGGAGAGAGAAAATTTTATAATAACGTGATCAATTATAGATTACAAAATTCGTGTAAACCTGGTTCATATCAGAAATTTTCCAAGTTAAAACTTATTTTATATTTGTTTATTAGGATTAGATTATGAAAGAGACCCGTGAGATTTGAAGCACCTTGATGGCCACATAACATCTTAATATGGGCAATTGGAACAAAACATTTTGGACAGATGGACCACCTCTTATTCTTATCCATTCTTGAGGGCATTGACTTCATTTGCTATGGTTTTATTATTGGGGTGAGGGGGTAGGGGTAGGGGGGGAGGAGGAGAGGAAGTCAGAATTGATCTCAAGACCTCGTATAGGGAAAGAGCAACCTCAACCATTGAGCTACTCCTTGATTCCTATGGTTGAACATAATACTATACGATTAAACAAACTTGGCCTATAATAGTTGATAGGAAAAGTACTAATCTAGGACATTGTTTTTCTCTGAAATACTTTGTGGAGTAATAAGTTAAGCTTACTTTTTGGTTACGACAATAAGCACACAAATTATATTCCTAATCATTGGATTTGGGGCATAATCATCATCTGTTCCCAATTAAGGTGGTGGGTAGTTGGCTAACCTTTTTTGTTCACATATCAACTTCTGTGAATTGGTGCAATGCTTCCAGGTTGATGCGATGTATTCCACCAGTTGACTGAAGACTTGATTATTGGTATATCGATCGGTTCGACACAGATTGATTATTGGTACAGAAATCTTTTGAAAACACAGGTGCAGTCCGGATATTGTGCGAAATAGCTTTTTTTCAAGTAAATGTGTAACGCGTTAGAACAGGTGTTCCACGCGTTAAAATCATAACAAGTATTCTTAGGCCCAGAACATGTGTTCGTTTTAAATTAATTTTAACTGTCAAAAAATTAATTCAAAGGACGAAAAAAATTCCACACGTGCAGAATTACCTTGTTCCGCACTGAAGTTTGCATCGAATTTGTGAGTCTATTCTTGTCATTTTTCCTTCGGATTGGATATGATCTGTTTGATATTTTTGTTTTAAAACTTTTTAGAAAGTAAATCGTTTTAACAAATGCGGAAGGCCAATATGTTCGACTCCTTCTAGTGTCTATGTTCACATGCATATTGAAGAGCTTATTAAACTTTATTTTGAATAAAAGGTAAATTTTGTGAACGCAACACATCAAGTCTGAAGACTTAATTTATATTAAAATACTAATTCTAAGTTCAAAAAAGTTTTGAAGTTAAATATTGTCCAATTTGATCAAAATATTTTCCACACAACTAATAGGATTCTGATTCTAAGAGTTTTTACATATTTTATTTTTTTCAGAAAAAAAAAAAACCAATTAGGATATGGATTTATGGTCATTCGTCTGACACATTTAATGTGCGGAGAGGTATTTCTTCCACACCGTACGAATTCAATCGAATGATCCGACGGTTATAATCAAAATAGCTATTTTCAAATTTAAAATAACTATTTTTAAATTCAAAATAACTATTTTGATTATAGTCGTCAGATTGGGTGATTGGATGATCCTGATTGAATTCGAACAATGAGGAGGAAATACCCCTCGCACCTTAACCATTTCGACATTCGTTATAATGTAGACATTATACCCGCACCGCAAAGTCTGATCCGGCTATGATCAAGAACATATGATTTTCCACATCTGCTGAACATCGAGGGTCGTCGAATATTTTATCTGATGACTGAGATTAAAAAAGAGAAATTATTATTATTATTAAATTAAAAAAATAAAAATAATCATTTTTCTCATCCAAAAACATTATCATCTAACTATTTAACCGTTATTTTGCACATGCAAAATAACTGATAGTTTTAATAGGCATTTGCCCATTTCACAGGGCAAGTCCTCCTCCTCAGGTGAGGCTAGGCAATTCCTCCTCTGGTGAGGCAATACCCTCTCCAGACATGGGGTGCGCTACAATCTCCTTTTTGGGGTACTCTCGCTACTCTACCCTTCGGGGTTCCGCCCTCGGGCGTTAAAAAAAAAAATGTAGTTGTCTTTTTTTTTTTTAGTCCAAAAATAAATGTAGTTATCAATATAAGTGTGGTTTTACATTTTTTAGGAGAAAGTGAAAAACTATTAAATCTTTTCACTTTTGTCTTTCTTGGTTTTTGGGAGAGAAAAAATAGTGCATTCGCCGTTGAATAAAAAGAAAAAAATATTAAATGAATAAGAATATTTTTGGAACTTACTTGAAAAAATAACATTATTTTTAACCCTCTTAATTTTGTATATCAAATTCAAAAACTACAGTGTCAGTTTCAGGTGGTTTACTCTAATGAAATTTAGTGTACTTTAATCGATATTCTATGGTGCTAGTCCTGATTAAAGATTAAATATTAATCGGAAGTTAGGTCTTTTTTACAATTACAATAAAAAATTACCTGATGGAATTTGTGCAATCAATAAAATAAAAATGAGGACAATGCTATTTTTTTTTTTAAATTGAGTTGAAATTTGCGGTTCTATACGGAGATAATTAGGGGTAATTTATCGTAAAACGTCTTCTATAAATAAAAGATAAATAATTAATTTTTCAAAATAATTTTACCCTTTATATCTATAAAAAAAAGAGATGAGTTATTAGGATAGGGAGGGCAAAGAGAGTGGCTCATCATATTTTGATAGTCAATAGGATGAAGAAGTGAATAAATAAATTTAAAAAGAAGACTAAAACAGTTGGTGAAGGATTTTCATATGAATAATATTTTCTGAATTCGCTCTCTCCTATTTTTTTTAATAATTTTATTTTTCTAAAATATGATAAATACCTTTGTGTATATTTACGTGTATTATTATTATTTGTCAAGTGAGTACGAGTATTTAAAGATAATAGTAATTTCATATTTTCTTCTTTACAATTTAAAGAGGAAATAACTATTTCTACCACAATAGTAGTTTCTAGAGGTGTCAACGGGTTCGGACCGACTCACATAACTTGAAAAAATCTGAGCGTGAGCTCAGTATTCAAGCTCGAATTTTATTTAAGATAAGAGTGAGGTTGATCCCACTCAGCCTGAAAAAAGCGCGAACCCGAATAAGAATAATATAATTAAAATATTAAATATATATAATAATACTAATTAAAAAGAAGAATACCTATAAATTGATATTTATTGAAGAATTCCTTAAATTTAGTGAAGGGGAAGAAGTGATGCATTGTAAGATTGAACTAGATGTTTATTTGGAGGAAAAAATTTACCCAACAAAAAGTGGTAGTGTTAATGAAAACTTTTTTATCTTGGATTATTGGAAAGCAAATGCTATTAAATTCCCTATTTTGTCTATGATTGCAAGAGATGTATTAGCAATTCATGTAAGTTCGGTAGCATCTGAGAGTGTTTTTAGCACCGGGTTGTGTCTTGAATCAATTTCGCAGCTCACTACTTCTCTATACAGTTGAATGATTAGTTTGTGGTCAAGATTAGATTATGCGTTCATCAAAATGAGTGATTATGAGGAAGAGTTTGATTCTACTTTTGTAGGTTATTCTTTACTTAGATTTTCTATTTACTTGTCTAAATTATTTTTTCTTCATCACTCCTTCTTACTTTATTTACTTATATTTTTTTTTCTTTTGTAGATTTGAATCACAATAAAAAAGTGAAATATTGTAGAAGAATTCAATGGGATTGCCGAAATTGGATTTGGCACCAACAATGGAATTAAATCACTTTTTTGCAATTTCATCATTTGTTAAAATTTTAAGTGCATAGGTTCTCTTTTTTTTTTTTTTTTTATTTTATATAAGACTCATTTTATTAGCATAACAAATAATTTTGGAACTTCCGATTCTCTTGTTTTTTCTATATAAAGCTTTTACAATTATGGGACTTTCGTTTCTTTTGTTTTAGTCCATATAAGGATTTTTGTCTACACTATATGTAGATTCTTTAACCTTTAACCTTGCTATGTATTTATCGTTTGTTATCTTTTTATTAGTTTATTTTGCTTCAAGAATTAAGTATCATTGTATGATGTATATTTGTATTTTTGTCAGAATTTAGTTTCAATGCTCATTGTATTATACTATTCTTGCTACATGATTTTTTTTTTTTTTTTTTTTGCTAATATAAATTTAGCTCGTGAGTTTAGCTCGAGCTCATATTAAAATGTGAGTTGAGCGTGAGCTCAATTTTTGTGAGCTTTTCCGGGCTGAGCGTGAGCTGAGCTTTCCAATTTTTATGTGAGATGAGCGTGAACTAAGAAAAGCTCGACTCATATAGTTCAATTTACACCCTTAGTAGTTTCGTGTGCTATTTCCACCGCAAATAATTTTTTGATGCCTTTCCTGCCTTAAAATTAATTTTGTGTGCTATTTTTGCCACAAATTATTTTTCTGTGCCTTTTCTACCACAAAAGGAATTTTGCGTGCTATAAGTGTCATAATAAGACATATCCATCTCCGACCGACCATTAAACCGAATTGGATGGTTTTTCAATTTTACCTATGAATTATAATGCGGTGAAGAAGAGACTGTCGAGTTAATGGTCGGGTCGGGTCGGGTCGGTCGGGTCTAAATTTGATATGTCACATTATGACACTTATAACATGCGAAATTTCTTTTGTGGCAAAAAAACACCGAAAAACTATTTGTGGCAGAAATAGCACACAAAATTACTTTTGCGGCAGAAAAGGCACAAAAAATTATTTGTGATGGAAATATCACACGAAACTACTTTTGTGGCAGAAATATTTATTTGCTCTAAATTAAAGAAGTATATGATTATCTTTTTTTTCTCAAAAAAGAGAGGGAAGCTTTGTGTTACCTGGAGGCTAGAACCACATTGGAAATGAGGTTGGCAGTGGCCCAAAATCGGCCCAATTGTATTTAATTGTTTATAACAGATTAAGAAGTTATCCTAAGGTAGACCGAATTGGGCCATAATTAGGCTTCCATCTTTGTTCTTGGGCTCTTGCTAAAGCTCTAGATATAAGATGTTGGGATTTGCATGGGCTTGGCCTAGTTTTTCCAGATCAGTCATAACATGACACCCGAAAAAGTGGGACAAATATTTTTGTCCATAACGGAAGTCCCACTTCCGTCCCAGGGCCATAACGGAAGTGGGACTTCAGTTCAGGCCGACGTGGCGACTTTTTCCCACGCGTTGCCACGTGGCCGTAACGAAAGTCCCACTTCAGCTATGGTCCCGGACTAAGTGTGACTTCCGTTATGGGACTGGCTGTGTGTTTGCCCAAAACACTTGGGTTTTTTTTTCCAAAGGTTATTTTTTACGAGGTGTTTGTATTATATATAAACAATATTTACAAAACACAATACTTACTAAAAAATTGAGCAAGAAAATAAATAAATTGTATATTAATATAAAACAAGCAATGTAATTATCGTAATAATATTTTACAACCGAAAAAAAATTAACATTCTTCGTAACTACAATGAACGAAACGTAAACAACGTAAATGAAAACCTATCTACGGCGACGGAGGTGTGTATGGAGCGGTGTGTTTGGGGTCGGTCGCGAGAAGTAAAGATCGCCATCTCTCACCCTGCACGGCGCTACCAAAATTGGTTGAGATGACCTCCGCGCCTTCGTGGTCGATAAATATCCGCTCCTCGGGGTTTATCAGCAGCGGAGTGTCTTTGCTTGCGTCTCGGTGATGATGCGAGTGTCATGCGAAGGCGTCCCCTCCCGAGTAGAAGCCCCTAGTGCATGCAGATGTAGAGGGCCCGGCACTGTAATCCCCACCCGTCTCGAAAACTCGCTGAAAAAAGTACCGGGTGATGCAAATTGGTACTCAAAAGGGGTGGGTACGTCGACTGACTGGGAAAGCGTGTGCAGTCTCGGAGCGCATCTGGGATCTGTCGCCGGGCAGCTGGCCGGCTCCGGTGGTCCGCCGCATTGTCGTTGTCGCCTCGCCGCCAAGTCCTCCGCGCGGCATCCTGTTGCCTCCGCGTACCTTGTCTTCCTCTTTGGGGCGGGCCGGAACAGGCTCTCTCGGTTGCGTCACCGGCTCTCGTAACCGCCGACTCTGCCACATCCGCAGCTCTCGATCTGCGAGTCGAGGGACTTCCCGGCCGCCACGAACACCTCTTTGATTGTCTTTGAAGCCTAGGAGACTAGGGGACTCGTAGTGGCCGATTGAGTTGGAAGCCAGCTTATCGAGCTCCATCAAGTATGAGTCTGCTGGCATCCGCCTGCAACATCAATTCTCGTGTCGAGTATATTATAAACAAGGAAAAAGCAATGTAGACAAACAAAAATATAAAACTTACAATAATGTCCTCGGGAAATGCGCGATGGGTTGAATGCCCATCGGGAGTGGGACCCAGCATCCCTCGTTGCGTGGGTTTGTAGGGAAGTGCACGTGATGCGATTGTACCAATCCATGTACTCACGGGTTGGTAAGATCACACTCACGGGGGACCCAGGGACGAGGTTCGCCCGATGCATCCTCTCGGGCATCCCACATGGCTATGTAGTCTTTGTGCTTCTTCGCCCGGTTCATATTCGGCCCCGCCATGTGGGTGTGGGACGTCTTCGCCTCTCGTCGTACCCTCCGCCACCGATGGGGCTGGTATCACTCGCTGGAACCCGAATTGCCTAGCAACCCGGTCCGGCATGTGAAACTCAACCAACTCGAAACACACGAGTGGCGTACGGGCCGGCGAGTGGGACAGAAGCCCTCATCGCGTGAGACCCGAACGACAATAACCCGATCGAGTACGACCTCCACATGAACTATAAAAAAAATTGTACATTAGCATAAATTAATTGCGCAAATAAAAACAAACACACGAAAAATACGATAAACCTTACCCCTCGAGCGTCAGTCGATCGGGTCAAGTTGGTCATGAAACACCGTTAGCTGAGATTTCGCGTGTTCTTGAAACTCCGGGCGGTGTTCCAACGCGCCCCCGTACGCTCGGTCGTCCCGCGGGAGGTTCATTCATAATCTCTCCCCGGTTCGCCGGCCGGAGAAATGAAATGCGCTCCCACGCCCACAACTGGTACAAACAAACACAGATTAATCATCAAATATTTTAAAATTTGCAGGTAAACAATAAAAAAAGTCATTAACAATTACACAAACCTGGATCAACAGTAATGACCCGACTATGTCCTTAGAGACGGCCTGTGCAGAGATGCACATCTGGCGGTATAGGTACTGACAGAGGCGTGCCGCCCGAGAATGCTCGGTCATCGGTGAAGTCCCCGTCACTGATGAGCAAGAGATAGCGCATGTTCCCTCGCGACCCGGACTTATCCGGGAAGAGGAAAGTGGCCATGCAGAGGAAAATCAGGGCCCGGGCCCGCTGGTCAACCGCGAGGTGCGTGGCATACTCGCCTAGGGGCTCGAAAATGTGGGAGTACACCTCTGCAAGCTCGAGGGCGTTACCCTTAATTGACCCGGTGGGGGGCGGAAACCTAGGATATGGTGCACACGCTCAATCCACTGACCCTTGGTCATGTTGTAGTCCTCGTCCCCACGTCACCACGTGGCCCCGGTGGGCGATCCCTAGGAGGCGGCCCTACGTCCCTCTAGGGTGATGGTGACCTCACCGCATCGCGAGATGGAATGAGTGCGTCTCGGGGCGCCACCGCTCTACTAATGCGGTGATCAGTGCGTGGTCTATCTTTATCTTACCTATCCGACAACAACCCCCGAAACCTATACTGTCAATGAGATCTAGCACTCTCCGGTTGCCCTCGCGTCGGTATGCCTCAAAAAAATGCCCGTCATAGCTAATGACCTTCAAACCCCTGTCTAGGACTACATCCCCGCCCCCAAATCCTAAGTGCTCTATGTGACGTGTGTTTGTTCAACACACCTGGGATCGTACTGGGACCGGGGCATAAGGTGGGCGAGAAAAGCCATCTGTAATAAAAGCGTGGGATTTTTATCAATAAAATGTGCGTAGTATAACAATTCGCATTTAAATCATAAGGACATCAAATTCTCAAAAATTGCAATTAAAATACATAAGGATATCAAATTCACATAATTGCAATTCAAGTTCATAAGAATATCAAATTCACATAATTGCAATTACAATGCATAAGGATATCAAATTCACAAAATTGCAATTTTAGTCCATAAGAATATCAAATTCACATAATTGCAATTACAGTACATAAGGATATCACATTCACACAATTGCAATTTTAGTCCATAAGAATATCAAATTCACAAAAAATACATACATATACAATTCGCAAAAATACATAAATATCAAAACTATATATACAAAATACATTATTAATCTGCAATTGAATTTTAAAACTATATATACAAAAATTACACTTAAATAAAATTAAAAAAAAAAAAGTATACCTCCAAATTAAAATTTGGGAGAGAAAGATATTGGTGGTGGGGAGAGTGAGAGTGAAGGTGGGAGGGAGGACCGGCAGCGGCGGACGGACTGGCGGCGGTGGCGGCAGCAGTGGGAGGGAGGGGCTGCAGCGGAGGGGGGGAGAGGGTGGTTTTTTTTTTGGAAAACTTTTCTTGCAAATCGCAGTGGGGGGAAGAAGAAGGGTTTTTTTTTTTTAAACTGGGAGCCCATAACGGAAGTCACACTTCCGTCCCGGGGCCATAACGGAAGTGGGACTTCCGTTCTGGCCACGTGGCAACGCGGGCGTGGGAAAAAGTCGCCACGTCGGCCCTGAGCGAAGTCCCACTTCCGTTATGGCCCCGGGACGGAAGTGGGACTTTCGTTATGGACAAAAATGTTTGTCCCACTTTTCCGGGTGCCATGTTATGACTGATCTGGAAAAACTGGGCCAAGCCCATGCATATCCCTAAGATGTTGGTACTGGCAATTAATATGCACCGTCTATTTTTAATGGGTACACCGACATATTTGATAATTTTATCCTCTTTAAAAAATTAATTTACTAATAAAAAATTTAACAAAAAGAAAAAACAAGTTGGAATTGGGTGGCACACCCAGATGGAAAGGGTTCACTATTGGTGGCACTTCAAGCTTCGGTGTATCTTGTTTAATTGGCCTAACTAGGCTTAATGTGTCACCAGTTAGTGACGCATTCAGTTCTTTAGTGTTGGCGATTTTGACGACCCAAACTTTTAAAAATTCGAATAAAAAATTATTTATCGCTACATTAACTCCTTTCGGTTTATTTGCAAATTCGAGACTTCCATGAACTCATACTATGAAGTTTGAAAATATTTGTATTGATTAAATGCATAATTGATTGAATAAGATGTACGGGTATTTAAAAAATACTTTGAGGACGAATTTGTTAAATTTCACTATACTTATTAAAAAAGGATTGCGATTTTCAATTATAATTCCAATAAGGAAAATTCTAATATGGACCGGGTCCATGTGGATCATGTGGTCCATATTTGGCCACATCCCTGCAGAATGAGGAGAGAGAAGGAAATGCAGTGATGTGATCAAATCTGAACCGCATGATCCAGTGGACCCGGTCCATATCAGAAGTGTTCTTCCAATAATGAACACAGAACAGTGAACCTAAGAAATTTGGATGAGAGCCACATTTTGATGCGGCGTTATGCAGTGATAGTTAGATTTAACTTTCATTTAGTAATTTAATTGGAAAATCACTTGAGATATCTCCATTTAAGATTTGGAAAAAGATTTTGATATTTTTTTAATTATAAAATTGTAATAAATAATGTATTAAGAGGGACATTATAGAATATCTTGACCATGAAATTTTTTATAAATATTCTACTAGTAAAAAAACTAGAAGAATAAAAAAATAAGATTTTCTAACATATGCATTCATAAAAGTTTTGCATTCGCCCCACATTTCTTTATACAATACCTGCTTGAAATCCTAAAAATTTGTAAACCAAAGAATTTATGCAATTCTAATACTTATAGCACTGTCAAATGAGCTGCTAGTTCGTAGACCAGCCCGCGGTCCACAATAAATGGACGGATTTAGGCCATTAATAATTTGGTCTGTTTGAATGCGGGCCAACACAGCTTACTCAGTTTGGACTGCGGACCGACGCAGACCGAGGTGGTTTGGATGCTGGCCAACCCACATTTTTATATTTTTTTAATATGTTATAGAACCAAACAACGTCATAGTATGTTAATACATTATAACATTAACGAAACCTCGAAACCTAAATGAATTAATAGTACTGGCCCTCTTTCCCATCTACTCACACTTCACAGTCAGCAAACCCTAACCTTCTCCAATGACTTCTTTTTAATTTTGTTAATTTGTTTTAATTCAACCTTTATAGTTTTCCATTGCGGATCTGTATTCATCCGGTGTTAAAGTGAACTGCCTTGATTTCATCTGGTATTCATGTATTTCATTCTTTTTTTTAAAAAAAATTAAAATATACAAACCTTGATTTTTGGGGTTTGAATTAGAACCGTAAAGCATGAAAGGTAGAATTTCTGGAATTTTCAGTTTTTTTAGCTTTCTAGGTTGCATTCTTATTAAAATATACAAACCTTTATTATGCATGTTCTCTAATTGAGGTTTGTAGCCGTTTTTTTCATGGTTGATAAAAGGTACTGAAAACCACCAATTAGGTGGAAATTGTTAACAAGGTTGTGGTTGAACATACATGAAACGGCAAGTATGAACGTTCCTTCATTTAATACAAAGAGTTAATTGATCCTAAATAAGAGATTTCTTTTTAATTTTTTGTCTATTTTTTTTATGTTGGGTTCATAAATCATGGAAAAGGGTACTGGTTCGCGGGCCAGCCCGTTAGCCTGCGGACTTCATTCGAACGGGTTTGGACATTAGTTATATAACAACTCATGGTGTGTTTCTCATGTCGGGTCTGTCCAGTATAATGATTCTCTAATCATATATACCTATGTGACGATCCGATATCTTATATCAATCACTGCACATACTAGTCTTACGCATTATTATTGTCCTCGAAGATTCCATAATAATGTTCGACTAGGGACGTTTCAGTATTCATAACATTTATGAATACTAAGGACATATTATTTATTTATGTTGTTAAGAACGCAGAAACATAATGAAATAATACTGGAATTTATGCCTTTTATTCATCAAAATGAAAATTACATAAATACGATACAATAATCTCCCACTTGCACAAAAAGACCCAAAATCATCTACTGATTGGTCTTTAAGGGCATACTAATGTCTGTCTCTAAAGATCAGTCATCCAGATATCGGATACCCATGGAGCTAGTGTGACGATCATGCTGCTGCTGCGACAGTGGATCGGCAACATTGTCTGCCGAATCTACTCTACATATATGCACATCACCTCTCTCTATAATCTCGCGGATTAGGTGAAAACGTCGTAGTACATGTTTGGACCTCTGGTGAGATCTAGGTTCCCTAGATTGTGAAATAGCCACATTGTTGTCGCAATAGAGGTCTATCGGGTTCGCAATACTAGGAACCACATCGAGGTCGGAAATAAATTTCCTGATCCAAACTGCCTCCTTAGCTGCTTCACAAACTGCTATGTACTCGGCCTCTGTCGTAGAATCTGCGATGGTTGATTGCTTTGAACTGCGCCAGCTCACAGCACCTCCATTCAAGTTAAACACATATCCCGATTGCGATTGGAAATCATCTCTGTCGGTTTGGAAACTAGCATCGGTGTAACCACTTACAACGAGCTCATCCGCCCTTCCATAAATCAAGAATGTATCATTAGTCCTTCGCAAGTACTTGAGGATATTCTTGATCGAGATCCGATGGCGTTCACCGTAATTAGATCGGTATCTCGCTCGTAACGCTTAAGGCAAACGAGACATCCAGGGCGAGTACATAACATGGCGTACATGATGGATCCTATGGCAAAAGCATAAGGGGATTTCTTTCATGCGTTCTAATTCGGCGAGCGTTTTAGAACACTCGTTTGTTCGACAGTAGCAGTACCATGTGCCATAGGACAAAGGCCCTTCTTAGACTCTTGCATGCTAAACCGCTTTAGCACCTTGTCTATATATGTACTCGACTTAGGCTAATGAGTCTCCCTGGATCTATCTCTATAGATCTTGACTCCCTGAATATAGTCGGCATCGCCTAAGTCTTTCATAGAGAAACACGTACTCAACCAAGCCCTTAATGACCTTTAAGGTTGGTATGTCGCTTTCCAATGAGTAGTATGTCATCTACATACAAAACCAGGGAATGCGATTGAGCTCCCACTAACCTTCTTGTAAACACAAGGCTCATCATCATTTCTAATGAAGCCAAACTCACTGGACGGCATCATTAAAACGGATGTTCCGGCTTTCGAGAAGCTTGCTTGAGTCCATAAATGGATCTCCGAAGCTTACATACTTTTCCAGAGCATTCTCCCGGAGTGACAAAACCTTCAGTCGTGTCATATACACATCCTCTTCAAGTTTTCCATTTAGGAAAGAGGTTTTGACATCCATTTGCCGATTTCATAGTCATAGTAAGTCGCAATAGCAAGCAAAATCCGAATGGACTTGAACATAACTACGAGGGGAAAAGTCTCGTCATAGTCAATACCATGAATTTGTTTGAAACCTTTCGCGACTGATCGTCCCTCATGACGTTTGTACATTCCCTTCCATGTCGGTTTTAATCTTAAAAACCCATTTGCACCCTATGGGAGTTACCCCTTCAGGTGGATCAACCAAGATCCGGACTTGGTTTGTGTACATGGAGTCCATTTCGGATCTCATGGCCTCAAGCCATTTCTCGAATCTGGGCTATTAATTGCTCGTTTGTAGGTTGAAGGTTCATCGTGATCCACAAACATAACATCACCATGTTCGTTATGAAAAAATCCAAATTTTTCCGGGGAGGTGGACTGACGAACTCTACCGGACCTACGCAATTCTTGTGTTTCTTGAATCAGTGCTGTTGCACATATCTGTTTGTGGCACTCTCTGCACAACAACTTGTGGAGTCTGTTCAATTTCCATCTCATCATTAGTGCTAGTTTGAGAGTCCCGGAACTTGAGAAAATTCTACACTACTCCCACTCGTGTTTCTAGAAACAAATTCTTTTTCTAGAAAGACTCCCATGCTGAGCAACAAACACTTTGTTCTCGTTAGGGATATAAAAAGTAGTATCATTTAGTTTCCTTAGGATAACCTACAAATATGCACTTTTCAGATTTTGGAGCCGACTTATCGAAGTCGAGTGTTTTACAAAAGCTTCACGACCCCCAAATCTTGAGGAAAGACAAACTGGGGACGCTTCCCGATCCCATAACTACGTATGGCGTCTTTGCAACTCGATTTAGATGGGAACGCGGTTAAGTGTTAAAGCTCGCTGTCTCTAGTGCGTGTCCCCAAAAGGAATCGGGCGAGCTCGTGTGACTCATCATAGAACGAACCATATCTAATAAGGTTTTGTTCCTCCTTTCGGATACACCATTCCATTGTGGAGTAGGTCGGAGGAGAAAGTTGTGAAATGATTCCACAAGCTTTTAGATAGTCACGCAAATTCTTGACTCAAGTATTCTCCTCCTCGATCGGATCGAAGAACCTTAATATTCTTGCCAAGTTGGTTTTCTACTTCTAGTTTAAACTCTTTAAACTTAGCAAATGCTTCGGATTTGTGTTTCATCATGAACACATATCCATACCTACTCGAAGTCATCGATAAAGGTAATGAAGTAGAGGTAACCACCCCTCGCATGTATATTAAAAGGGCCACATACATCACTATGTATTAGTCCTAATAAAGCATCGGCTCTCTCACCTAGCTTAGTGAAAGGTGATGTCTGTCATCTTACCCAACAAACAAGATTCGCATCGATCATAAGACTCGAAGTCAAATGATTCCAATAGCCCATCTTTATGGAGTTTGGATATGCGATCTTCGTTTATGTGGCCTAGCGACAATGCCGAAAGGTATGTCGGATTAGAATCATTAGTCTTAATCCTTTTGGTATTTATATTTAAAATTGGCATATCAAGATCTAAAACATATAGACCATTAATCAAAGAGAGCGCTTGCATAAAACATATTATCCGAAAATAATGACAATCGTTGGTTTTTGATCGAAATCTCAAAACCTTTCTTGTCCAAACAAGAAACCCGAAATAATATTCTTAATTAAACTAGGTACATAGAAACAGTTTTTCTAAACCCAAAACAAGCCCCGAAGGCAAAGTAAAAGTACAAGTCCCTACAGCTAGAGATCGCAACACGTGCTCCGTTGCCAACTCGTAGTTCCACTTCACCCTTTGCCAACTCTCTACTCATTTGCAGTCCCTGCACATTAGTACAAATGTGAGAACCACATCCGGTATCAAATACCCAAGAAGTAGTTGTATTTAAATTGATATCAATCATATTAATATCTACAACATAAATACCTGAGCCCGTAGCAACATTTGCTTTCTCCTTTTCCAGACTTTTCCCTGCAAGATAGCTTTTGCAGTTCCTTTTCCAGTGACCCTTCTCACCACAATGATGACAGATAGAGTCTTTGGCTACACCACCCTTAGGTTTCAGTGCATTGTTGAAAGTGGTTTGCTTGCCCTTGGGCTTACCTTTCGGGTTGCCTTTGGGTTTCACAAAACCTTTGCCTTTGCCCTTTTGCACCATCAGTATGGTGTTGGGTTTGGACTTGCCTATTTCCTTCTCGGCAGTCCTCATCATATTTAACAACTCAGGCAATGGCTTGTCAATTTCATTCATGTGATAATTCGTAATGAACCGATCTGTATGTTTCGAGCAACGATTGCAAGATCAAATCGGTCGACGACTCTTGTCCCCAAAGGAAATCCCAATTTTTCAAGGTTCCGAACATAACCTATCATCTTAAGAACGTGAGTTCCTACCGCATTCCTTCGGACATTTTTGCATCGAAAAGGAGATTTCGATACATCGAATCTCTCCCTGGCGTGCTTGCCCTCGATATAGTTGCTCCCGGGGTGAGCCGAAAGATCTCATAAGCCCCCCATGTCCTCATGTTGCTTCGAAGCTCGCAGTTCATGGTGACAAGCACGAGGCTAGACACATCTAAAGCATCACTACAATGCTTCGATAAGCACTTCTATCAGCGGTCGAGCGCGAGCCTCGCAGTGTAGCGAGAATAGGTCGTTCTAGAACATACGACTTTTCTTTCATGCTTGAGAACGATTCTCAAGTTCCTGAACCAGTCGAGGAAGTTAACTCCCTCTAATTTGTCCTTCTCAAGGACAGAACGCAGTGATAGTGTTTGGTTTGAATTTGCCATTTTTCTACAACAAAAAATACATATGCAAAGTAAGTACCGATTTAAAATCATTATTAGGTCTTTATCTTTTTAATGATTTCTCCTACTATTTTCTTCAAGTGAATAACCCTCATTATCAACTCGGAAAGTTCGTTAACTTTCTAGCGGGCCAAGATCCATATTTCACCTCGTTCTGAGTCAGCTTTGGTTGATCGCCCAAAACTTAGTTATTTAGGTAGGCAACGTTTGCCAATTACATCAAATTATGTAATTCTTGGTTAGTTGAGTGAATAACATTTATTCAAGCGTATCATTATACACTTTTCTCAACTCTTTTGCCTCTAGATCCTCAATCCATTTATTGAGATAATCTAGTTAACTAGGACCCTAAGTTTTAGCCGGCGGATATCACAAATTATCCTTCGCGCCTCACCCGGATAGACACGTATGTACAGCTTTGGCATGTCCCATACTAATGTCGATCTAGGCCTTGACGAGGGCCAGACTTAGGAAGGCACTAATTAATATTTAATTGAGGGGTTTTGTTTTTAACAATCTCACCAGAAAAGCATAAATAAAACAGTTTATGCTTATATACATATGCATCCAATACATAAAAGTAAAATGCAATAATAATCGCCATATCCTATTCGGTTTTTCCAAGCCAATGGAAAAACCGTGAAGTCAATCTAAGGTGTGAAAAGAAAAGCATTCTATTCTACACCGTCTTGACCTTCAGGTGGTTGCCTCCAAATCATCACAGCTGTACCTTCTCCTAATCTAGAATTACAAAATTCTAAGGAAACCTCGAGTTACATTCGAGGGGATTTGTTGAGAAGAAAATTACAACTTTTGAATAATAAAATAGGCACGATACGCAGATCGTATTATAAAATTAAACCAACAGGGTAAAGGCGATTACTATGCATCATGCATAATTAACATAACAATTTATGAACAATAATGAGCAACCAAAGAAACAGTAACATTTCATATTACAGTCGGGTTCGGTTGACCGCCACCAAGCTTCGGTCGACCGAACAAAGTACTCGAGAGTACTCGGTTGACCAAACGAGCACTTCGATCGATCGAAGACCAACTCGGTTGATCCGAACCAAATATCAGTAGCTTCTGTCTTACCTCGGTCGACCGGAACTGAGTCCCGGTCGACCGAAGGGCTAGAAACTGAGAGTTTTTCCAGCTTTTGAATGGCTTCAAAACTGGAAAATCTCGATTCTCATACATTCAAAATGATGAAAAACATGTCATACATCATATACAACATTTCTAGCAATCCTAAGGCATGCAAAACTTAGATTCATAATCCATATTCTAATACTATAGCACATTAAGTCTATAGGGTACTCGTGAGTGGCTCTGATACCATTGTTAGAGGAATAACCAGGTAAAAAACAGTTAGTGCAGCGGTGTCAACCACTATTCGCATAAACATCATTCTTAGTCTGTTAGACCGATCCCAATCAATATGGAGATTGTTTTCCTCGGTGGTACTTTTGTCAATAAGTGGAGTCAGCTTCTCTTTAAGGAGAGTCATGTCCAATTCAAGTACTCCCAAGGAAAACTCAACTTGCCCTTTCCATTTTGAGTAGTTGGTTCCATTGAGTTTAATAATAGACGTAGCATACGAATTAAGAATTGAGGGTATATTAACTGCAAATGGGGATACAAGAATTTTAAGCTTTAAAACAACACATGTAATTATATTGAATATAAATAATATAATTCTAGGCTCTCTTGTGGGTAGTCACCTAAAATTATATACATGAAACCATTTTAGGGTCATTATATTCCAATATCATAATTAACATATATTGAACAATTTCATTGATTATTACTCAAATATATGAATACTATTTGTCTGTGGACGAAAATTAATTCATACATTTGATCAATAGAAATTATTCGCTTGAGATGGTATTTATAAAATGACCAAAGTTAATATGTATTATGTTAAACCCACTATCTTAGATCTAACTATAAGCATGCAATAGCCCACATTATGTGATTTCTAAATAATGAAAAAAGCTATATTGCAAACTATCTATCAATTGTAAGAAACAAATTTAACAACTGTTAGTGGGAAAAAAATAACAGTTGATACAAAATGATATAACATATGTTAATGAAAAAATAACAGCTGTTACAAAATAATATAACAACTGTTAGAGAAAAATATCAGCGGTTAGTGTACAAAAAATAACAGCTATTAAAAAATGATATAACAATTGTTAGCAAAAAGATAACAGCTGTTAGTGTAAAAAAAATAACAGATGTTAAAAAAAATGATATAACAGATGTTACAATTTTTTTTTTTAACTTTACATAATGATCAAACACTACTTTACATAATTAAATAGAATAGAAGTGTCACAAAGTAATTGTGAAGAAAATTGGCATATTTAGTCCCCAAACAATTTATAGCTAGAGTTAGGTCCCTAAAGATTAATTTTGAATATTAAAATCCCTAACACAATTTACCATTGGTATACAATTTACAGGCTAATTGTGAAATTTAATAATGGTGTGAAATTTAATAATGGTCGTGCATTTCAAATATAATTGTTTAATAATATGCATCACATATGTATTGATATTAACTAACCGAAATTGGGAACATTGAAGCATGTGGGTCAAAAGCAGGGTAAGAGACCGGTGTCTTTCGCCGATATGGTTGAGACACCCAAGATAGCCCAACAACCGGTGAGTAAACTGACTCAAAGAGAGGGAAAACAACATTTTGTGGAGACATTGCCACATTACAAGTCAAATGGCCCTCTCAAAATACATGACAACTCTCAGCCTGTCTATAAGACATAGGAGCCTAAGCCACGTTACAAGTCAAATGGCCCTCTCAAGATACATGCTAACACTCAACCTGTTTATAAGAAAGAGACTACTTTGGTGCAACAATAACCGATGTGCAGCCTTAGCAATTTGTGCCGAAGCCCACGCTCAAGAGGATTGTTACATAAATAATTGAGCAGCCAAGTACGCCCTTAGCCGACCAAGCCAAAGCAAAATCGCCCATATCAGGAATGGAGAAAGAAACGGTCCAATCCGTTACACCTGTGGAGGCAGAGCCGTATGATGGAAGGGACGATGATGGTGAATCTGATTATTCTGTTGAGTTTACGCCGCAATCGCATCGGGGATATGAATCTGATGATCTGCTAGCGAGGACTTGGTATGACGCTGATTTTGACTAGCCGCCTTTTGAAGCTAATGACTTTAATTAAAAGGGCATTTATATTAGCTACTGTCTATAGATTGGTCGACGAATACTTTACCTAAGGTATCACAATTTTGTTGGATTTTGTTATAACTCTTTGATGTTAGCAGCGCATATGCTCTTATTATTAGCATAGTTTTATGCCTTTATCTTGTATTTTGGGAATGCTAGTGCAGTCGCCTTAGGTGAATTACGCATCATCCGCCTTACTTGTAACATTCGGTGGGTTACTTTATAGTCTCCCATTTGATAATAAAAAAAATTTATAAAAAAAAAAATTCGATATTAACTAATTAGATTAGAAACCACTCTTATCGCTGGATAGCAGATAGCAACCAGAATTATCCAAATCGCATGGACTTGACCTGATGAAGGCTGGCTAAAGGTTAATGTTGATGGTTCTTCCATTGGTAATCCGGGAAGGAGAGGCAGTGGAGGGCTCATAAGAAACAACAGAGGAGATTGGATAAGGGGTTTCTACAGAAATCTGGGCATATGCACGAACAATATTGCCAAATTATGGGTTCTTAATGATGGTCTTAGACTAACTATCAGTCTCAATATCCCTAAATTGATCGTGCAAATGGATGCTAAAGTGGTGATTGATCTTCTTATTCATGCCGATGTTTCTGCTCACCCTTTATCTGCTCTTATATATGATTGCAGGGATTTGATCCATCAGGTGCCGGATTTTAGTATTTCGCACATTTACCGAGAGGCCAACTCTTGTGCAGATGGCTTGGCCAAAGCTGGAGGACATGCTACTTCCTCTGCTCTTGTGATTTTCAACTCTCTCTCCCCTTTAATTAGCCAACTAGTGGGGATGCCCGTGGGGCTTCTTTTGATAGGTATATTTCTGATACTTTTATCCATATTCATCTTTTTGTTAGCCTTATAGTGGCAGGTTATTGACAAAAGATTTTACTAGATTGGTCTAATTGTAATAACTTTATTCCTTACCCTACGGGTTAAGTCTTTTTATTTATATATATGCTAATTTACCAAAAAAAGAGTCTAATTTACATACCGATGTCCTCTATGTATCACGATACTAAGAATTATTAAAAGGACAATTCTTAAATTTAATTTACGAGATTTGCAACCCGAGATAATTTACGAGATTTGAAAATAGCAACTGAAATAAATTTAGAGAGATCATGAGGTTTGCATGCATTACCAAAAATACCATTAATTGAAATAGCTTTTCACTTATTCCTTTGCATGAAAATTCATACTTCACATCATGCCAATTCAATGAGTAGCCAGAGCAAGGGTTTAAATGTCAAAAATTTCAAATGAACAAAATACAATTTCACTGGATTTGTTTTTGTTGGGTGGTGCAATTATAATCAGACCCGTCTCGAACAATACTGAGGCTCTTTGCTAATTATTAAAGTTAGGTCACTCAATTTTTTTTAAAAAGTATAAATTATAAAAAAATATCAAAACATAATTATAAACTCAAGTTTTAAGAGTGCAACAATCATATAATATTGATCTTTGTTTAAAAAGGGTCATCCTTCTTCTTTAAAATACGGTTTTATTTTCTTTCTCAATATTACATTTATGGAGATATAGTGATTTTTTTTTTTAATATGTTAAGTTTTTTTTTAAATTTGGGGCCCCATAAAATGAGAGGTCTGGTTTTGTATGCCTGTACAGAGTCGGGCGCAATTGCAATCATGCATTTAAATTTAGTTGATGTAATCTCAGATTGAAACTCAATTCAATAACATCCTTAGGTTGAACAATTAATTTGTGTTAAACACTTGCAATACATTTGATATTTTGAGTTAAGTAATGTAAATTGTCATCTAAAATTTTGAAAAGGAAAAGGAGCCTTGAATTTACTGGATGATGTTCATCTAATCTTTTCCATAAAATCTAAAATTCAAAAAATAGATAATGACCCTTAGTATAATTTGCTTTCCCATTAAAAAATAAAATAAAACAAAAAAGAGATAATGACATATAACAAATAATTAAAATTAAACAAATCAAAATGAACAGAGAGGCACAGAGCTAAGAATCTACCTGCGGACTGCCGCCATCTACCTACGCCGTATAATAATACGAAGCCACTTAGGATTCTCCAAACTAGGTCCCACAACTAAAGTCCCCACGTACGAACCTCATCCAATCATGAATCACCACATCAGCACCCACGTTGTCAATTTAACCTGCGGTTTCTTTTATAGTATTGTCTTTCAGTAACTGTTGCTGAAAAACAATTTGGCTGGAAAAATAATTTAGAATAAATTTCAAAACTGTTTTTTTTAAGGAAATAAATAAATAAAAACCCTAGCGGCGGGCCCCATCTCCCATCATCATTCTCATTTCCCTCTGCTTTTATTTTCCCAGTTTTTCCCTCCCTTCTTTACTTTCTCTCTCTAGATTCTTGCCTTTTTTTTTTTGGATTTGATGGGTTGGTAAAAGTTTTCATCTTTATGATGTTTTTTTTTGTTCTGTGAGGTTAGCTATGGATTCTTTTTATCTTAAATTAATTACTTTAATCATGGCCAGTTTTTTTTTCCTTCATTTTTTTGGGGGTTTTGAACTGGGTTTTTTGAGTTTGGTGCTGGGGGATGTTTAATAATTTGTGGGTTTTGATTTTTTTTTCTGCTCTTTTTGCAGGGAAGATGGTTTCATTAGTTGAATGGGCTCTCTGATTATTTCAAGTATTTATGGTATGTTCTATTCTCTAACGGTACTTTTTTTTCAGTTGTGAAATTGAATTTACTATCTGTTGCAATCTGTGTACTGAAAGTTTTTCTAACCATTTGATTGTTAAAAAAGTCGTATCCAGTACACAGACTCCCCAATCAGCGGGTCTGGGGAAGGTCCTGATGTATGCAACTAACCATTTGATTGTTATTCCTGTAAAAAATGTTGTTTTTCTAGTTATTGAAGTGAGTTTGTTCTTAAAACTGTACTTTTATTTGAAATGATGGACGTTTTTGGACTATTTTGAATGATGTGATTTCATCAAACGCTATTTTATTGGATTTTTCAAGTTTATTTTATTATTCTTATGGTTAATTGTTCTTAACTCATTGTTTTATAATTGTAAATCACTTTTATCCCATCACCAGTTTGAGTTTAGATTGTCTTTTTGTATTGATTTCTTGTCCATTGGGTTGAAATGAAAGGTTTTATGTTCGTTGTGTTTTGTCCAGATTTGATAAGTTATACGGCGAAGTAGTATTAGATTATTGGATTGAAAAGACATACTTAAGTTAGCAATAATTACATAATGGGGAAAGTTTCTCCAAAAGATAGAGAAACAAGGGCAGCCAGACAGAAAAGGCGCCTAAAGAGTTCGAACAAGTATCTGAGGCCAGGAGCTCTTACCCAGCTTCGATACAGCAAGTCATTGGCTGCTAAATCTTGTACGGATCTGGGAAAGAAAAGAGTAGCTTTGGTTGGTGCTGATGATGATGAGAAGGCGAACGATGATGCTGTTGTATTTGAAAATAATGGTATTGATGAAACCCCAACAGTTTTATCTCCTGTAGGATTTGGATTTGGTGCTTCTGTGGACGAAACCCCCACCATTTTATCTCCGGTAGGATCAGGGATTAGTCCCCTTGATATCTTTAGGCAGAATAATTTACAGAAGACACCGAAAACTCCCTGTGCTGAAGAGTCTGAGTCTGAATCAAGGCTAGAGTCTCTCCCAATGGATTTGCTGGTATTGAATTTTCTCCATTCTTGTTTTTTGTTTGATTTATTTTACATTCCTAGTGATACAATAAGCTAATCGTATTCATGTATTGTTTAATATAAATGTAGGTTAATTCCAGTTTATTAAAGACTCATGTCTTGTTTTGTTGATTGACATTATTACTTGCAATGATCATAGTTTGCTATAAGCTGCTGTAGTTTTTTATAGCTAAAATGATGCCGTGGAAAAATCGTTAACTTAAAAGATTTGATCTTGATTTTTGATTTTTGATTTAGTAATGTATCTTTATTTGATGTTGTCTTCTTGCCATTTCTGTTTTGTTGTTACCTTCATTCCTGTTTTTTTTTGTGTTGATTTTACATTCCTAATGTTTAAATAAGCGAGTAATAGCTATGGACTTATTGAAATAATTGTGTGAAAGATTCACGTCTTGTTTGTTAATTCAAATTATTCTTTGGGAATGTTTATAATTGGATATAAGCTTCTTGATTTTTTCATAGCTAAAACTGTGTGGGGGAATAGTTAGTTTAAAACTTTTAATCTTGATCTTTTATATCCAGTATCGTGTCTTTATTTGATGTTATCTTCTTGCCGTTTCTGTTAAGCTTCTTATCTGTTTAATAAATGGAAAAGGCATAAAAGTTCCATTTATTCTTGTTATATTGCTTCTGGATATTATATTTCATTTGACTAATGCATCATTGTCTCTTCGTTAAGGTCAAAATAATGTGTCACCTTCACCATGATCAGCTTAGAGCAGTTTTCCACGTCTCCCAGAAAGTTAGGAAGGCGGTGAGTCTTTGTTCTTGCTTCTCTATCTCCGTGTCTTCGTGTATTGTCTTATCTAATTCTTCGTTCTTTGTCTATGTTCATTGTACCAGGTTATTCAAGCTAGACAGTTTCACTTTAATTACACTACTCCTAATCGAAGTAGACAAGAGATGATAAGTACAATGACTCCTCGTCCAACTGATCGTTGGCCTTTCTTGAGGTATGGCATTTTGATCTTAAACTTTCAATTCTTTAGATTGTCTTGATTTCTGTCCTCTAATATACTGGAGTTACTTGCAGTAAGCGAGATGGAAAGAGTGCTAGCCCACACACTCCTAAAGCACCAAAGCATGGTCCTCGTCCCCCTTCTCGTGTCAAGATTACAGAGTTACGACAAATTGCAGCTGTTCTATTCCAGGAGTCCACGTTCCCTTCAAGGTGTTTGGTTCCATCTGTATTATCTAAACCTATATGCAAATCATTGGCTTCAAATAGAGTTTTATTCTATGAGGAGGAACTGTGTCAGGCCGTTGCTCAGAATAAACTCCGTTAATCTCTTTGTAACTTAATATACGTGTATAGTATGAAATCTATCTATCTATCTCTATCTTTAGCAGTTTCAGATGGAGTTGAACAAGGTGCAGTTTTGTAGTTGGTCTTGGAGCACTTGTTGTGAGTGATGGAGCTGGACAAATGGCAAAGGTTTGGAGTATTTGAGATGTAGTCAGAATTGAACTGGTCTCTTGTATATAGTTCTATATAGTGTTTGGTTTGGAACAATGTTTTTTTTATTTTACTTTTCTTGTTTCTCAAAGGTTTGAATATATTGGGAATATACATCTTGGAATTTGCTAGCTTACATCTACTACTATGTCACTGTTAGTTTTGTAGTGTATCATAGTACTACTTCTCTAACCTTACATTTGGGTATGGTATATTTGGACACCATTGTATGCAAAATTTCAGGGTACACTTTCTAAATAATTCAACTTTTACAAAATTTTCAAAACAAAGCGGTATGAAATCTTTTCTAATTAACTTACCGGGCTCCAATAGTTGACCCTAAAGTATACCATAGTTGGTATACCGCAGTTCTAAATTTCGTGCTCATTTTAGAGACTAGGTGAATTTTGTTCTCACTCTTTTATATCAATCGCTCATAAACCTTGTTGCAGAAATACACATAGGGGTGTCAATCGAGTATGTGAGTTTGAGACTGGCATAGCTCACGCTCACTCACATAAAAATTGAAAAGCTCACGCTCACGCTCGGTCGGAAAAAGCTCATAAACCTTGAGCTCACGCTCAGCTCACATTTTAACACGAGCTCGAAGCTTAGCTCACGAGCTTCCCAAGCTCATTTATATCAGTGAAAAAAGCGAAAAATCCCTGTCTCAAGAATAGTATAATACAATGAGTCTTAAAATTAAATTTGGACAAGAATACAAAAAAAGAAGCAAAAGAGACAAAATGGCATAAATATAGAATATGATTTGGATTAACTGTCCATTGATGCAGTAGCATAGTACAATTAGAAAGAAAGAGCCAAATTTTACCTTGTAAACGTATTGAAGACAGAATAAGGATGACTGATGATGGTGATGGAAGATGATGAGTCGGTCTCGGTGAATACTGAAAGGGTTTTGTGAAAGAGAGAATAATTAAACTGTGATATTGAGTATTGAGTTTATCAATATATTATAATAATATTATTATTATTATTATTTTATATATTATATATATATATTTAATATTTTAATTATATTAATCTTATTCGGGTTCGAGTTCGAGTTTTTTTCGTTCAGCTCACGCTCATATCACCTCAGCTCACGCTCACATTTTTTCGAGTTATGTGAGCCGGGTTCGGGCCGGCCCGAACCCGTTGACACCCCTAAATACACATTGAGAAATATATATTTTTTTTTCTATTATGTAATGAGATAGTAAGGCATATATACTCAGTTGGTCCTTTTATGTCATTTGTCACAAATGACTTTTGGATGGGAAAAAAAAATAATCTGATTGGATTGAGTTTCAATATAAGATTTCTAGTCTCTATTTTAAATTAGTCTCAAAATCAAACTAAATTTTAATGATTTAATGTTTGAGGTTTTATTCTCATACTTTAATCTAAAGAGAATTTGGATCTCAGTTTAAATTTCAAACCAGACCGAACCAATTCAAGTACACCCAAAATGAATTTTGCAGCCACTTGAAGTTCCAGTGATGTAACCAGTAGAACTGTTACTTCAACATTTTTCAAGTCTAACGACAACCAATTTTCTTCTCTATTCAAGCCAAGTTCTACGATTAGGATTTTGATTGAATAGTAAGAAATATTTAATATGAGAGATATTTTTATTAAAATTTGTTTAAAAGCACGTCCATCCTATTCAAGTACAGCTCAGATGGTATTACATAGTGTTATTTAATCTTAAAATTTCGCAAAGGTTAAATTACTCCCAATGGTCCTAAACTCCAAATTGTAAACCTCTCCAAATTGTGTCGTTTAGCATAAAAATACTAAAATTAGTTGATTTGACACAGCTGATTCGAACAGCATTAATATCCATAATAACTAGAATAAGCAAAGAAAATGATTATTCGGTATAGTTGATTCGAACAGTATAACATTTATAATAACTGGAACAAGCATAAGAAAATGGCTCTGAAAAGGATTTACATCATTAAAGTACAAAAATAGGCATATACTCGTACAGAAGCAATGTTGGGAGTTTGAAAGAAAAAGATTGACGACGCTTCGGGAGAGATTGTTTTATGGACAGATGTATAAGTTTGCAAGCAGACCAGAAGATTCTGCAGATCAAAGAGCATCAACTTTGAATGCGTGTTGGCACACACTGCATTCTATGGTTTCAGAACCTGATGCTGGAACCTCCACCTGCAAACAATACCCATAAACATCACATTAGATGCTGAATGAGCTACAATTTAGCTGATCAGATGCAACGTTTCCATCGTAAAAAATATAAATAAGAAATAACAGGAAGCCCTGTAAGAAATAACACTCATAAACTTGAGATGAAAGAATAACAGGAAGCCCTGTAAGAAATAACACTCATAAACTTAAGATGAAAGAATAACAGGACGCTTATCAGATGCAAGAAATACCTATAGATGGGGCGTTTTCCCCATATTAGTCTTCAATGGGAATTTGACAATAGAAACATGCTTACTTTCAATTGAAACAATACGCAGAAACTATAGAAAAGGGAAGTAAAATATGTACGCAAACCTGTAAGTGGACAGTGCAAGTAGGACAGGCAACCTCTCTCATCCTCTTCCCAGACCCATTGGATGTAAGACCTACACAAGTTTTCCAGTTTCAGCTATATTTCTGCTTCTTGATTGTTAATGGCACTCATAACAACAACAACAATAACACATTTAAGTCCCCAATAATTGGGGTATGAGCGGGGATGGATAAGAGACGGACCTAACATTTGACAGTAAATGCACAAAGTGGTTACTCCTAGAATACCACTGAAGTAGATGAATTGAAGACTGGACCTAACATTTGGCAATGAATGCACAAAGTGGTTGCTCACGGAATACCACTTAAACAGTAGTCCCCTATACCGTTACGTTTGCTATGGAATCATGCCCTCAAATCAAAGCCAAAACGGCATCAGAGAAGGCAGACACAAGAACCATTTTGATTTACGTTCACATTACAATGCTTCTTTCATTCAACATCCAGAACATTTATGTGCACATAATATTTTTCATTCATGTCTTTGTAACAAACAAAGATAGAAGGGACTCAACTTCAATTTCTAAACCAAACAAGTTATAGTATCAGTAACAGGGACAGTGAATACCTGTTGAAAAACCCAAGGGATCAATCAACTCGAGTTAGAGGCCATTTTAGCAGAATGTGAAAATAAAAGGCTTTTGGTCTTCCTTCTGAATTCCTTTTTCTAATTCAAAGTTTACAAGAATGTGAAAGTCAACCCATCTAGAAAACCTAAACCAGTGAGGACTGAGGGATTATTACGAACCTCTACAGTTTGTGCAATAATTAGTTTGTACCCTCAACTTTTACAGAGTCGTCCAAGAAAATAACAAAGCAGGAAAAATTTGGAAAATATAATGCATCCGTGAAAGATGAAGTCATAAGATTTTGATCAAAGCTCAATCGTGGCCATTGACTATCGCCTATTCTGGAAAAAGTAACCAAGGTCCTCTGGGCCGAACACACTTGTTCATCCTCGGACACCAAGAATGGTACAAGACCCATTTATTTATGTCTCTAATACCTTCCCTAAAATGAGTGGAAGTAAGTTTTTTAATTGATGTAAAGAAAGACGTTGAACTCTTAGTTTAATAAACATATTTAAGTCGTCTCTGATCAAAGGTAAAGTTCCATCAAAAGATCTTACAAAAACACCTAGTCTGTTTTAATAAAGTGATTAGCAAACAAATCATCCAAGAGAGGGAGGGAGGGAGAGAGACGAGTTTTTAAATATTAACTCAAGGAAGTCCTGATAATTGTGCAGGTGCAAATGCTGCTCCAAATTCTTATTATCTACTTCTGTTAGACAATCAACTTATGGCAAATTCTCATCAAAACGCTAATAAAGTCTGGAAAACTCGACGTGGTACTAGTTTAAAAATGACAACTATCAACTCAAATTGCTTCTTACCAACTTCAACGATAAGATATTACTAGACAATAACTTAGGTTACTGAATTCTTTATAGGCCAAGCGTAGAGAAAAAATCTACAAATTGACAGGATGGTAAATCAAATGAAATTATTACTGCAGAGCAGTTACCTTGAGTCTTCTCACAAGTTCTTCATGACTCTGAAATCCAGCAACTTTAGCCGCAGCTTCTTTAGTGTTGCTCAGTCTTTGAGTCACTTCAGCCTGGAAGAGGAAGCCAAAACAAGACATTAAGCTGAGATGAATGTCTAAATACTACACAAGCAAAGTTCAAATGAGAATGAAAGATTGAAGATTTCATCCTCAAAACCTTCGAAATAGCTCCGAACAAATAGATTCTGGGAATATGAGGAGGACAAAGAGAAAAGAAGAAAAAACAATTCCTATGTTGAGCCAAGTTCAATTATACATGAAAGATAAAAAAGGCAAGACAATCTTTCAAAATACTAGTACATGTATTACGATCGATCACATTATAGGTATGAATTCAGGTTAATCGATCTCGTCCGAGAATGAGTAGGATAGGCACATTTCATATGCATACATAATACAAGTCCCAAAGTCACCAAATCCATGAGAATGGTAGTTAATGATTAGAATGTTATCCCATACCATGCACCGGTCACAAACCCGAACTGGTTGAAAATCCTCATCCGCTGTGAGGGCAATTCTACCTTGGGTGCACTTGTCACAGAAAATGTCCCCGCAGTTTCTACAGTGATGCTGAAATGTGCCCAGAAAAGGGGGGAAAACAATATCATCAGATTCTCAACCAAATAGGAAGTTAACCACTTCCACAAATTAAAGGAAACAAACCTTTCTGTTAAAAGCGTTAAAAGCTCCTGCACAAGATGTACACTTCGTGACTGCTTCATCAGGGACCTAGAGGAGACAAAGCCAACTAATCAAATCAAAGATGAAAGGCAGGTCTTGTATAATTCAAGAAACAACAAAAATAAACAGGAATAAAAAAAATAAGGCAATTAGATCTAACCCAGTGATCCTTCTCCTCAGTTCCTGGCTTCATCAGGTTCATCCAATCAATAAGACCTTTCTTCTTTTCTCCAGGTTGCTCAACTCCCTTGTTCGCATCTGAGGGTCTGTTAGTTTCGCCAATTTCCTTAACCTATTCAGAGAATACAAGAGATCAGAAAATTTAAATAGTAATCAGGCAGTTTATCACATAACATGGATGTGCCAATATCCCAAAACACCTAAGTAGAAATTTAGCGCTAATGGAACAAATGAAGAAGATAGTTTATCTATTCACTCCCACAACAAACCAGAGGAATGATGTGCAGGCTACTAACTATTTCAGCAACGTTGATAATCACACTGATGGAGATGTAAACTAGCTATGTCACAAACAAGAGGAGTGATGTACAGGCTACTAACTATTCTAGCAACATTGATAATCACACTGATGGAGATGTAAACAAGCAATGTCACCAACCAGAGGAATGGTGTACAGGTGACTAATTATTCTAGCAAGTAGCAACAGCGATAATCACACTGACGGAGATGCACAAGCACTGTCAGCCGTATCCTCAATATCTAAGATGGGCATGCACAAGGACATCCTCAAAAAAAAAAAGCATAACCAGGAAAAATCTACAGAATGCCCTAGTATGTTTGCAAACCTGAATGCTTGCTGCTGTTACGGTGTCCAAGATATTGTTAGTTGTGTAGATATTTGATTTCAACCTGACGCGTCTTGGTTCAGCATCAATAGAAGTTTCTGTCCAAAAAGCGAATATACAGGAATCTAACACCTGAAAGAATTGATTAAACCACAAATCAGCTTTCCTCCAAATGTATTCAATTTCAAAGAGTAAAGGATGCGATAATATCATCACTAGAAAGAAGTGGCAAACTTACGTCCCATCTAGTCACTGCCTCAAGCGGGTAAATTTTAAGTGTTCTGCTGGTAGACATATCAAGGAAACGAATACCATCTAAACCAATCTGCAATAAGATTTGCAAAACCCAACTAAATTAAATGCTAAACCTTTAAATTAAGGAATTTACCATAAGGGGACTGCTATAAAACAGATATAAGAGATAACTATTCAAGGAAATTTGTAAATTTTGTGCCTTACAATAAGGAACAATCATAAGACAGACAATAGCAATTAATGATATTCCACAAACCTGGCAAAGCACATCCATGTCAGTCTGACCAGTTCCTTCAGAAAGGAGCTTAACACGGAACTTCTGAACCGTGCCCTTAGCATCCTGCTGTTCCTCAACCTTCGGTGCTGCCTTGACAATCTTAGGAGCAGCATATCCAGAGCCATTCTGCTCCTTGCCACTCGGAACATTGATCGGCCTCCCATAATCATCAAACAATACTCCATTCCCCGAATCAGACTTACCCCCTCTACCACCATACGATTCAACTTTACCGCCATTATATTTATAAACACCAGAATCATATAAACCTTGATCATCAGTATATCCACCAAACTTTGAATTCTCATAATTCGGTGCAGCCAAGCTGCCGCCGTACAAATCCACCGACGAGTAATTTAACGAAGAGTTATAATTAGGGTTTGAATTTGAATAATCATAATTTACACTAGCCGTTTGATTCTGATCATAGGGGTGATAAGATAAATCCAGATGAGGAAAAGAGTACTGCTGATGAGGCGGATGGGAGGAAGGGGTAGGATTAGGGTTTGAGCCATAAGACGTAGGAGCAGGTTCCGGATTTTGGAGATAAGGCGAAGAATAATTACCGTATTCCGATGATCCGTAATTGGAAGCCGCTACCGGAGGAGCAGAGGCGTATGATGCAGAGGAAACCTGGCCAATTTGTGGATCGATTCCTATGGGATTAGGGCTAGGGTTAGGGTTCTGAAAATGGGGTTGATAGTATTGGTAATAGGAAGAAGTCATATCACTGTGTTGCATTATCGGAGATTTTGATTCTGATTAATTGATTTTGGAGGAGAAGAAAATGATCAGATTTAGAATTTTAGGGTTTTTGGATTGGATTGGGGAAGAAGATGATAATTGGTTGATTTATAAATCAAAGTTTTTTGGGGGAGGAAGGTTGGAGAAGGTAAGAGAGAAATTGAGGGGAAAAGGTCAATGGGAATGGGGGAATTTTGATTTATGATATAATGTCGGTTTTGATCCCTTACCCGCCAAGAACCGTTATCCTAATTCTAGTTTTGTGAGGATATCGTTTTTCCGGATACGTACTTTCCCATTTCTTTTGTCTTTTGTCTTACGCCTGCGTTGACGCTCTACGTGAGCGGGGAGATAGAACTGCCTCACCAGAGGAGGAGAGAGTAGCCCTAGAAAGGGAGTCAAATTAAAGCATGCCCCATGCGCGGGGAGGGTATTGAACCCACGACCGTGAGGGAGGGTATCGAACCCACGACCCGGTCGTGGGCAGGCCCTTGTCCCACTGGACTAAGGAACCTTTGATCCCATTTCTTTTGTCTGGGATGACATTTCACCTATTTAAATAGTGTGCTTGTTTACTTTGTCACGGTTAAGACGGAAAATATCCGGTTAAAAAAATAATGCTGGACTAGGGCAAAAGTCGGGATGAATATTTTTCTCTATGCCCGGGGCTAAAGTGGGGGATGAAACATATTAAAAAGAGTGTATTCAATCCAAATTTTGAAAGACTGGTTTTCAAAACGTTTATAAATTCTACTAACTCGATTAATTATTTTAACTTTATAAAGACTCTACGCATTGATTTGTGAGTGAATCGTCTATTTTAGACTTTAACTATTTTTTCTTTTTGGGTTTAGACTTAAACTTTGTTTTCGACTTTTTTAGACTTAAACAATTTATGGGTAACCCAATATAGAAAAGATTCAAATTTCTGACCAAAAAATGATCGAAGTGTAAAACAGTGTCGTTATAACAGGGGGAAAAATGTCCGCTTCAAAAATATACCCGACCCATTAACATCCCACTGTGTAAATGAGTAAATTGGTAAAATTATCATTTTTTTTACCCCTCCTACATTCTCCCATTCCAAAACACAGCAAATTCCGACTCGATTCACATTTGCTCATATGACTTGCTTTACAAGCTCAAGCATGCATAGAATGATTAAGCTATTTTGTCTGTTAGTTTGATGAGTTTTGGAGATTTTTCATTTGTATGATTTAATAAGTTTGGAGAAAACGAAGAATTTAATAAGATTTAACAAGTTTTAGTTGTTCATTTCCATATGAAAAGAGAAAACGAATGATTTAATAAGATTTAATTGTTCATTTCTATCTCGAAAGGGAAAATAAAAGATTTAATAAGTTTTGGAAGGATTATATAAGATTTCGTTTTCAAGCTCAACTTCCTCATTTGGATGTTTTTTTGTTTGTCATGGAGTGAGTATTGCAGCAGTGTTATGAATTGGTAACAACATGTGGTAGCACTCAAGATTCAATGTTGGGAGCAATGCTGGTGCAGAAAAGGACTGCAACAAGGAATCAAAGTACTACTGATAGGAGGATCACAAATGAAGGGCTGAGATTAAATCTGGTTCTTCAATGGTTGAGATTAGAAGTAGTTTTTAGTATAAATAGAGTTGTTAGTTCATTTAGCTAGATTTTCAAATATTTTATATGCAAAGCAGTCTCAATATGAGCTGAGAACACATTTTTCTTCTTCTCCCAAGTTCAATCCTCTATATTGAATCTTTTCTTCCTTCATCAATATATCTCTTCTTAATCCTAATTTCTATTTTCCCATTTTACTTATCTTTCTTTATGATCATTGGAAAAGGGGAGCTGGACCATAACATTTGGTATCAGAGCTGAACTTTCCTTGGCAACAATAGTTAATACTCGAAACAAAGCAGACAACCCACCACCATCCTTACCATCACCTCCCATATCACCACCACCATTACCACCTCTAGCAGAAATACCAAACCTACAGACTACTGTGGATTTCCATGGAATGAAGCTGCTGAAAATGGAGAACTCCCTAAGGAAGCTCAACATCCAAGATGATGAAGTCAAGAACACCTTTAGCTAAGGTAAATGCTGATCAAAATACTCATAAGCTAGATCTAGATTAAAAAATAGATCTGTTAATGGGGAAATTGAATCAGATAATTAGG
Organism: Vinca minor; assembly: GCA_026122235.1. Classification (NCBI taxonomy): domain Eukaryota; kingdom Viridiplantae; phylum Streptophyta; class Magnoliopsida; order Gentianales; family Apocynaceae; genus Vinca; species Vinca minor. The sequence continues at coordinate 9,872,003 of JAOCZM010000011.1, read as the reverse complement.
GATAAGTCCATGGTGGGGGAATCCAGCTCTGGTTGTGACCCTTTCTCTCCTAATAGAAATGACCTAAATGAAAATAGGGAGAGAATGGAAGAAATGAGTCAGTATGGGAATGATAATGAAGGTAGTCCGTTCACAGTATGGAATTTTCATAATAGACAAGATGATAAATTTTCTGAGAATAAATTCGGTAATTATATGGTTGATAGTGGTGAAATCAATTTCCCCAAATTTAATGGAAATTACACTAGAGAATGGGTGATTCAAGCCGAAAGGTATTTTTATTTGCATCAAATACCTGATACCGTGAAGATAAATGTGGCTTTGGAATACTTGAGGACCGAAGCATGTCTGTGGGGGTATTATAATGTTTACAAACTTGGAACAGAAGATTGGCAAGGGTTTTTGACATCCATGTATAATGAATTTGATGAAATGGTAGTGGGAGAAGTTGTGACTCATATTGAAAGTGAAGAGTGGATAGCTAGTAGAGTTGGAAATGATAAATTTACATTCGAAGAAGACATTTCGATTGTAAATAAATTGGGAACAGAACTTGATTCAATCTCTAATATGTTTAAAGATGAATTGTATGTGAATCCTGAGGATGAGTACGATGATGGAATTAACTTGCAGAAAACTCGTGATGATGCTGATTCTTATGATGTTGTTAGTAAAACTGAATATAAGTCTGAAGAAGATGAATTTGAGGACGAGAAATTAGTGGGTTATATTGAAATTGGTGTTGTGAATAGAAAATGAACTTTTTGTTTCTAAACTGGTTTTGCCTAAAAAACTTGTGGAGTCTCTTGAGAATAGAGAAATCGCTGAGATTTTCCCTATTCAAAGAGCTGTTTTAACACCCAAATTCCAGTAGAATGTTAGCTTTGTTACTCATCATCTTCAGATCAAGCTATAAAATATAGAGCCAACTATCTGTGACAAGGGGATGGGCTCGGTTCACCCACATTTTGGTTTGCAATCAGTAAGTATATCAGGATACATTAGCAATAATAGCACTGGTAATGACGAGAAGCTCCTGCCACTGGTAGAAGATCCAATTAGACAAGGACTTGTGATGGAGAACCATTCCAATTGTTTAATTAAGAGGGATACTGATTGCAATGACGACAATAAAGAAGAATTTTTCAGTGATGCATTGATATCTTAAATGGGGGCTGATATGTATGGTTTGCAGATTATTAAGAATGTTGATCTTGAAGAATTACGAGAATTAGGATCTGGTACTTATGAGACTAGTTTTGGTGCTTTAAATTGGACAAAGTCATCTTTGGAAGTGTTTGAAGTATGTATACCATATGTCAAATAGGGTTGTGAATATCGAACGTATGCTAATGATTGCAGCTACTCTTCTCTTATTAAGGAGGAAAATCATGTGGCTTATGAGTTTGATGAATTAAGAGCTCCATTTGATAGGGGAAAGTTTCAAGGAATGTTTTCTTATTTTCTGAGATCAACTCTTGGGGAAATCCGATTTTCGAACATCATTCTTCAATGACCTTGACGTTCAGTGGGCATTTTGGAAATAAAGGAAGTACTACAACGATACAAAACTCATGGCTAATAGTTTCTAATCATACAAGAGGAAGCAGTAGAATTGATGACATTGCGACAATGCCTGCTTGGGAGATTACAACTTCAAAATTCTTGCAAGATTCCAATAGGCAAAAATTATTCTTGCCTAGATACTCACCAAGGTGGTCGAATCAATTGCTTTTGGGCAGTGCACGTCAGAAAAACATAAGGTTTGTTAAACTTTCTAATAAAGGCATCGGATCGACATGTTTACTGGTCATGGTTAAAGCTCTAGTATCATAAACTTTTGATGAAATAGTGAATGAGGTCCACGATGTTGCTTCAGAACAAGTTGTGCTTTTTTTATCGAGTTCCTCTGATGCAAGACAATGTTGTTTCTGAACTTCTTAAGTCAATCCACGCAAAAATTGCCAACCAGATTAATTTGACTTTATATCACAAACTCACATCTATTATAATTGTCATGATGTTTGATCCAGGTGGAGTTTCTGAGTGTTCTAAACTTAGAAGAAATTTTGCTATGTTTGGTATGAGAGGTGCGAGGTATCAGAAATATTATGTTGTTACATAGATCGATTTAGGAACAAAAGCTATGGTGTATGGAAGCGTTGGTGTTGAACAACAACATGTTGGTTATGTGGATTTTCCTTTGAATCAGTGTCATGGAGTGAGTACTACAACAGTGTTATGAATTGGTAACATCATGTGGTAGCACTCAGATTCAGTGCTGGGAGCAATGCTGGTGCAGAAAAAGACTGTAGCAGGGAATCAAAGTACTATTGATAGGAGGATCACAAATGAAGTGCTGGGATTAAATATGGTTCTTCAATGGCTGAGATTAGAAGTAGCTTTTAGTATAAATAGAGTTGTTAGTTCATTTAGCTAGATTTTTAGATATTTTATATGCAAAGCAGTCTCAATATGAGTTGAGAACTCCTTTTTATTCTTCTCCCAAGTTCAATCCTCTGTATTGAATATTTTCTTCCTTCATCAATATATCTCTTCTTAACCCTAATTTCTATTTTTCCATTTTACTTCTCTATTTCTTTCTGATCATTGGAACAGGGGAGCTAAACCATAACAGTTTGTTCTAGCACGATTTTATCGGTTAGTTGGATGAATTTTGGAGATTGTTCTTCTGGGAGATTAAGCTAGGGATTTTGGGAATAAGAAGGTCTTTGAAGACTTTGGGTGTCTAATGAGGATTTGGGAATTGTCAGATTTTAATTACAACAACCCTTCATATTCGGGTGGGTATTGATTTGTGGGTTGGGTAGGGTTATCTGTTTTTTTCGTGTGCGGACATATTTACCCTCAACTAAAATATCACGTTTCAGTCACGTAACTTTTTTTGGTCGAAAATTTTAATTTTTTTTATATCGGAGCACTCGTAAATTATTTAAGTCTAATAAAAGTCGAAAACAAAATTTTAGTCTAAAACTCGAAAAAAAAACAGTTAAAGTCTAAAATAGGCGATTCACTTTTTAATTATAAATTTAACTGTATCTTTTGTTTTTTTTAAAATGATTATTGGTTCTTTCAGAAAAAAGAAAAAAAGAATATTGGTCAGAAGCGATGACAAGAGAAAAACAACATCAATTGGATCAGTGATCAGATCCAACAAGGAGGAAGACCACTGACCGGCAGTTGGACACTCCTACATCCGAATTAAACTATTTACAACAACGAAGAAGAAAGCTAGAGAGAGAAAGCAAAGAAGAAGAAGACAATGATCCACAACGGAGGAGGAGTTGAAGACGAAGAAAAATGGCTGGCCGCCGCCATCACCGGTCTTCAACAGAACGCCTTTTACATGCATCGCGCTCTCGTACTACTTTCTCTATTCCTACTATTCTTAATTTTTGTAAGATTTTGATCACTTTCTTCCATTAGATCATCCACAAAACCCTAATTTTTCAATTTGTTTGTATCCAATTCTTCAAGGACTCCAACAATTTGAAGGATGCGCTTAAATATTCAGCTCAGATGCTTTCCGAGCTCCGGACGTCTCGCCTCTCACCTCAGAAGTACTACGAACTTTGTATGTTTTTTTTATTTTATGTTGATTTATGTTTTTTTTAATTATTTTATGTTGATTTATGTTCGGTTAGTGTGTTTCGGTTGATTTTTTAGGGAAAAAAGGAGGATGTGATTTGTATTTCTAGTAGATTGTGATTGATCAATTGTAGTGGATTATTAGTGATGTGATTGAGGAGTTTGATTTTTCCAGATATGCGAGCATTTGATGAATTGAGGAAGCTTGAGATGTTCTTTAAAGAGGAGACCAGGCGCGGTTGCTCCGTTGTTGAGTTGTATGAGCTTGTGCAGCATGCTGGCAACATATTGCCTAGACTGTGAGTCGGAAATTGTCTTAATTATTATTACGAGTGGTACTTCATGCGGTGGATGAATTTCAAATTTCAATACAAACTAGACTCTGAAACTAGAAAATCATGAAAAAGATTGTGTATGATTTTGACATATGTATGACTTACCGCAATGCCAAGCCTGGTTCTGAACTCGCGATGTGCGTTATTTTGACATTTGGGGAGGATTTATGGACGCGTGACTAGTCCTGTCTGATAATTTGCTTCATTTGAGACTAGAGGAGAGAATGATTTGCATTTACTCTACAATTTTATGAATACACTACATATATGCAAATAAAACTTCTCTTGTTTGTGATGCAATCTTTATTACTCCTCATTCCTGGTTTCTATAATTTAGGTACCTCCTTTGTACAGTTGGGTGTGTTTACATCAAATCCAAGGAAGCTCCAGCAAAAGATATTCTAAAAGATCTTGTAGAAATGTGCCGTGGTATACAGAATCCTCTGCGTGGACTGTTTCTTAGAAGTTACCTTTCTCAAGTGAGTAGGGATAAATTACCTGATATTGGGTCCGAGTATGAAGGGTAAGATAATCGATCTGCTATTCTTATCTCCATTGTAATCTAGCTGTACAGCTTCAACTAAATTTTGAAATAGGACGAATGGTAATTAATTGTTTATGAGATGGCAAGAGTTTGATTACTTAAATATGCTGAAGACATGTGTGACCATCCAAAAATATAAATTTTGCATGTGTTTGAGGGGAATGGTTAGAGAATGAGCAAAAACAAATCTTTGGTGATGAGACTTATTTGATGAGGTAAATTGGCGCAGGTTCTTCTTTCTGGTACTCTAAAATGGTTGATTATGTCGATATCAAGTCATTAAGCTTCAGGGTTCTATCAACGTGTCACTGTGACATCACTGATTTAAATTAGGGAAGCATACTGGAACTATTAGTTTGTGCCTATTCAACATTAGGGAAGGCAGAGAGAAAGTAATGACTATTTCTGTAAAAAAAAACAAAATTTGTTAATCTTTTTATTGACTCTTAGTTGAGATAGAACTTCTAGTTACTGGAGATTGATTCAGGGAAAGCATAAAATACACAGGAAACAGCTAAGGCTAAGACCCTAGACCAGTGGACTTTTACATCCCTATCTACTATTTTCTCTTTTTGTTCAAGTTCTTCCTACAGTTCATATATTTGACCGGGTCTCCTTTAATGGATTTTTCTCTTTTGTCAGAGATGCAGACACCGTCGTAGATGCTGTTGAATTTGTACTCCAAAATTTCACTGAAATGAATAAGCTGTGGGTTCGAATGCAACATCAGGTTGGTTGGCAGTTTTATGGACATGCTACTTGCTCTCATGATTAGACATGCGTGGTTCCTGCTTGCATGTCTTGAGGGTAAAAGTAAATCCTGAGGGCATGATTTGTCATCATGCAGGTGTTTTTATGCTTGTGAATGATTCATTCTCTTTGCTGATCATGAGTTGAAGCTTCCAATCGGGCTTTCTGATCTGCAGGGACCTGCTCGGGAAAAAGAGAAACGCGAAAAGGAAAGGAGCGAGCTTCGTGATCTTGTAATATCCAGTAAACTGAAATTGTCCAGCGATGCTAATCAGCTGCCCTTATATCCATATGATGATAAGTTATCCTGTCATTTTCCACTAGGTTGGTAAGAACCTTCACGTTCTCAGTCAGATTGAGGGTGTTGACCTTGATATGTACGGCGAAACTGTGCTTCCAAGGATCTTGGAGCAGGTCAATATTTATCTTCCGTTTTGGTTTTCTTATAGTTTTCTTGCTTGATGATATGGGTGTCAGATTTTTTTGTTCAATTGTTACTTACAGGTTGTCAACTGTAAGGATGAGATTGCCCAATACTATCTGATGGATTGCATAATCCAAGTATTCCCAGATGAATATCATTTGCAGACTCTTGAGACCCTATTGGGTGCCTTCCCACAGCTTCAGGTGGATTACACTTTTTTTTTTAAAAGAGATCTGTTTGGATTCTAAGAATGTCTGAATTAGTTTGGGAACATTAAACCAGTATACTGAACAGCGTGTAGATGGTAAATCGGCGCAAAAGAAAAAAAAAGTAATCTTCTTTCCTTTAAAGTAACCTGCTGAACTCTGATGACCATTGCTACTCTAATGTCCAAAATCATGCATGCGACAGCAATAATATTTTCTCTTTTGTTGGCGAAGACAGGTGATAGGCTAGGAATTCTTATGTTGAACGGTGCAGGTATTGAATAATGGAATAATAATTTCCTTATATGATGAAGATACTATAAATAATGATGTCATTGCATATGGTCGATTCTTTTAAAAAGTGAAATGATTTTATTGGGCTTGATGCTTTATGATTCTGTAATATGTTACTAACCTTATCTAAATTGTGTGAACATATTATAAGACGGTGGAATATATTAGAAACACCACTACTAGTCTACTAGTAATTACTAGGATTTTAGTTAACTGATTGAATTGCATCTCATTTTACTTTTACTTTTCAGCCTTCTGTAGATATCAAGACAGTGCTTTCAAGACTGATGGAGAGGCTGTCAAATTATACTGGTTCCAGTGTAGAAGTAAGTAAAATATAAGACCACTTTTGATAAATTACATGTTACAAATGCAGGAGTACCCGTTATTCTCAGTATAGTGCCTGAAATTTTGTGTTGCAGGTCTTACCTGAATTTTTACAAGTAGAAGCTTTTGCAAAACTCAGCAATGCCATAGGCAAGGTAAAGGCTTCTTCTTCAGATGCAAATTTTTTCTCGATTCTGTAGGCCATGATAAAGAACATTACCCATCTTTTACTTGTAATTGAATTTGCAGTGTCTTTTGACATGATCATGGAGATCCCTATAACCCTGTGTCTATATGTTATCAAGGACTTCCTTCTCTTCATAATTCAACCCTACTGTGCCTAACTGGAAACTTTACCATTTGCATGTATCATTTATGCAAAAATATATCTGATTCTCTTTACTTGCATCTCAGTTGAGTCTTTAGTTAAAGATAAATTCAAGCTAACAAAACGTAAAATTCCTCTTAAGCTATTTTCTACTTGTATTAGGATCTTGCCTTAACTGTTAACAAGTAATGTTTGCATTAGTGTTTTGTACTTCGCATTAAATCTGTCAAAATGTATGTCTTTCTGAGTACCTTATTTTACTTTAAGAAGTAATTTCTGGCTTTTAATAGATGAGAAAAGGTTAGTGACACAGGGTTCTTCAAGACTAATGGCTCGGGATGGATATTCTAAACCTCAATTAAGTTGAAATGATGCCCATGGCTAATGCAGGTGATTGAGGCACAAGAGGAAATGGCCGTTGATGGTATTGTAGCTTTATATTCTTCGCTCTTAACATTTACTCTTCAAGTTCACACAGAACGGCTTGATTACGTGGATCAGATATTGGTAAATTGACTCTTTCTTATGACGTTTATAATTTTACTTGCAAAGGATATTCTGTGCAATACACACTTAGATTGCTGATCTCTAAATGTATGCATGCTAAGTTATTGCTCTGTAACCGAAAATCATTATGATGCTAACAATAAATTTGAAATACAGAAGTGCTAGTCTTTGGGGATAGAGCTTTGAAATGCAGAAATTTTTAGGGGTTTTGTTTTCCTTTTATTAGTTTGGGTGGGGTGGGGTGGGGGAGAAGAGAGATTTATGAGAGCCCTAGACTACAGAAGAGTTCCAACTATAGAAAAATATCCATTTTCTGATATTAATGACACGCTTCTTATGAACTCAAGGATATAATATATGCTGGAAGAACTGTTACTGGAATAGAAGGAATCATTTCGGAGAAATGCATTTCATGAATGAGTCTATAAGTTCGCCGTAAAAGCAGATAATGGGGCTTTCGGTCATTTTTGTAGTTCATTTCTTTGAAGTTGTATTGGCTAAATATAGAAAATGGGACAGCAAAAGAGTAACACATTGTATGCGGAAATGTATGCTGACCCTTAGAAAATTCACTGGTATACTTAGGAATGAAATATCTGTTCTCAGATGTATGTTTAATGTTTTGGAAAAGATTGGTTTTTCTTATTTTTCTTTTGCTTAGAATGTAGCACTATTGTATTTAGGCTGATATTTTAAGATTTTATATGCAATATGAATGCGAAAAATATTCTTGCCATTACTTCTGCAGGGAGCATGTGTTAGTAAACTTTCAGGAAAAGGAAAGATTGAAGATGGAAAAGCAAGAAAACAAATAGTTGCACTTCTAAGTGCTCCACTTGAGAAATACAAGGATATAGATACTGTGCTGAAGCTTTCAAATTATCCCCTCTGTTATGGAGTACCTAGATGATGGAACTAAGAGAGAGATGGCCAATGTGATAATTCAAAATATAATGAAAAACAAGACTTGTATATCTACTTCTGATAAGGTATTTGGTATCTTGATCTTATGTTATGTTCATGTTCAGAAACATCTTGATAACTCTGGACCAATTTCTCTCTTCAGGTTGAGGCACTGTTTGAACTAATAAAGGGCCTCATTAGAGATTTAGAAGAAACTTTAGAGGTAACTCGAAATTTCTCTACTGATCTACTCTTTACATTGGATTTATTCTTCTTGTGAGTTTTCTTGTTATGTATTCTTTGCTGTCATCCTTTCTTATTTCTTTCATTATAAGCATGTTATTAGTTCTATGATAGTGGAGAAAGGGAAAAAAAAATTGCTCTTGATCTGTTATCATTCTTAAATTGTTGTTATAGATCTTAATTGCTACTGTTTCCAGCTTGATGAGGAAGATTTTCAAGAGGAGCAGAATTCTGTTGCTCGGCTCATCCAGATGCTTCATAATGACGATCCAGAAGAAATGCTGAAGGTTGTAACTTCTGCTACTTACAAAATGTGTTTATGTTGCCAGCTCGCAGAGTATTCATAGTTTTGTTCATTCATTATTCAGCCATGCAAAGATCCTTTTCCTTATGTCTGCTTTGTTTTCTCTGATGCTGATCCAATCAATTTGATCTCCTGTTTGAATCTCCTTTTTAGACACTGAAACTAAGTTGGAGAAGGCGGGAATGATATTATTTCTCTGCTTTTGTTTACAAATCAAGAGGTTGATTGCTATAATTTTTGCTTGGTGAATTTATCAAACCGAACCCTTCTATCTTTTGCATTTCAGATAATTTGCAGTGTAAAGGAACATATTTTGACTGGGGGCCCGAAGAGGCTTCCTTTTACTGTACCTCCCCTAATCTTCAATTCTCTCAAGGTATACCTTTTCCCCCCGTATTGTATATCCATATTCAACTCCTTTGATGTATTACTAATGCTATTACTCTTACATGCAGTTGGTTAGGCGTTTGAAGAATCAGGATGAGAACATACCTGAAGATGAGTCATCTGTTACACCTAAGAAAATCTTTCAAATATTGAATCAGGTACTCATGCTCAGCTGGGTGTGAAAGACGTATATAAAATTTCTAGGTAGTAGGTTTATGTATTGCAGTTTGATAGTTGCATTCTGAATGGTGGTAAGATAATAGTTACTCTAGTCAGCAAGACTGGTTTGTTCTAAATTGGCCATTATGATGCAGAAGAGTGTAAAATATGGGAGTGCTCATTATGCTAACAACAAGGTTACCTAGTGGAAAATCAAGAATGATGCTGAAAAAATTGTCCATCCATTTAGTTCTTTGCAGTTTGATTGTCTGTACATCTGCATATTTATATTGCCGCAAGTACTTCGATTACACTTCAAAAAAATTCCTTGCTCCCTTTTTTGTTTGCCTATTTTTTCTATTTATTGTTTAATTCCATCAGTTTCTTTTCTGGTCCTTTTTGTTAGTAACTTGACCAATGCTTTTATTCTTTCTTTCAGATAATTGAGACTCTGTCAAATATTCCCTGTACCTGAACTTGCAATGAGGCTGTATTTACAGTGTGCTGAGGTACAAAAATGACTATTCTTGGAATGTAGATGGAGGATACATTTGTATTTGACTTACACTTGTGCTGGATTGTTGATTCACACAGGCTGCTGATGACTGTGATCTAGAACCTATTGCCTATGAGTTCTTCACCCAAGCTTATTTATTATATGAAGAGGAGATCTCAGTAATATTCTATTACTATTTCCATTTGAATGTTTGTACTCTTGAACTTGGCCCGACTTGTGATCATCTCTTCTTACTTGGATTTGGAATTTGTAGGATTCTAAAGCTCAGATAACTGCAATTCACCTAATAATAGGAACTCTACAGAAGATGCACGTCTTTGGTGTTGAGAATAGAGATACTCTTACACACAAGGCCACTGGGGTAATAGTTTTCACATATTCTCTTTGGTGTTAGGGCTTTATTGCTAAAGATCTCTTGGAGTTTACTCCCGTTTACCTTTTTGTGTAGTACTCAGCAAAGCTTTTGAAGAAGCCCGATCAGTGTAGGGCTGTTTATGCATGTTCACACCTCTTTTGGGTTGACGAGCAAGATAACATCAAGGACGGGGAAAGGTAAATCTTGGTAGATTACTTCTGAGAAGGCATATTAGACATTCACATTAGTTTATGTCTTTGTGAAAAGTAGTGTAGGGTGTCGATGGTATCAGGATCTGCTTCTCACGTGTGGATATATCACTTGTCGGAAGCCAGATTACTCTTTAGCTCTTCCATGTGTTTTACAGTGTGTTACATTCAACAAACTTTATTTACATTTCAATCATATTATATTTGTTAAATTTTACTTGTTTAATTGATCTGTGTTCTTGGTTTAATCAGGGTCTTGCTATGTCTGAAACGTGCGCTGAGAATTGCAAATGCTGCTCAACAGATGTCCAATGCAACCCGTGGTAGCAGTGGATCTGTCATGCTCTTCATTGAAATATTGAATAAGTAAACTTCTCAATCTCACTTCTTCCAGTGTTTCAAAATCCCAATAATAGTTTGCATTACATTTTTAACATGTCGGTAGGTAACAGAAGGACTATTAAAATTCTTTTTTCTTTTTCTTGAAAAATTCTCAGGTATCTTTACTTCTTTGAGAAGGGGGTTTCGCAGATCACAATAGCATCAATCCAGGGCTTCATTGAGTTAATTACAACTGAAATGCAAAGTGAAAATTCAACACCAGACCCAATTGCGGATGCTTTCTTTGCAAGTACACTACGTTATATCCAGTTCCAGAAGGACAAAGGTGGTGCAGTGGGTGAAAAGTATGAGCCCATTAAGACGTAACTTACTGGAGAATGCCATATACAAAACCATAGAAATTTCAATTTGGCTCTACAAAAGACTTTTGCATTTTTAAGTTCTTATACACTGAAGGGTTCGACTGCAATGTTCATAGGGGACGCTTTGCTCAACTCCCCGGATGCTTCACATTTTGGTCAGACTCTCTAACATTGTTGATGGGGAAATCCTGTATATTAATTTTTGTTTACTATAGGTTAGGATGGGGTTAAGATCGTTTGTAAGGATCCTTATGTTACAATAATTAAGATACATTTTTCATCAAGCTCGGATGCTCAGTGCAGCCCTTCGACGCCTCAGATCATCTCCTTCGTATTATCTTGAGGCAAATACACACCTATATGCACGAGGTAAAACTTGAATGCTTTCGTGCTTATTCTTTCAGTCAATTGAGGTTGTCTTTTTATACTTCGGATTTACAGTGAGATTCATTGAAGTTGGGAGTCAGTTTATTTAGGTTGCTCCAAACATAGTGACTGGAAAGTTATGGAAGTAGGGGAATAAGATCAACAGAGTAAAAAAAAAAAAATAGTTCTTTATTGGCAATTATGATTTGAAATTGCACCATATGTGCTTATCAAGAACTGAAGAAAGAAAATACATAGTAATCTCAGAAAGTTGCCATATGAAATTGGAGGTTTGAGTAGCTCAGTTCATAGCATATTTCTGGGTCCAGCTACGAGCCATGGATTCATACTTGGGTCTATCAGTCTTGTACATATGAGCAATCTCCGGTACTAGTGGATCGTCTGGATTTGGATCAGTTAGCAGAGAACATATAGAAAGTAAAACCTGCATCCATCACAAATAGTAAATAAAAATCATATATGTTTGCGTATGTCAAAAAGATTATTTTGAAGAAAAGGGAATAGGGATGGATGCATGTGTTCTAGTAAGAAGAGCTTTATCAACTGAGTCGTAGATTTTGTCTTTCACTTAAAGATCAGTGCAGAAAACAAAATCTTTAGGAAGTTGAAGAAGAATATAAACCTTGGATATGGTGAGTGCAGGACTCCATTGATCCTTGAGGATATCCAAGCAAATATTTCCATTATTGTTTATATTTGGATGTAAAACTTTGGTTCTGAATGCAACCTGCAAGAGTAGATTACAAAGAATTACTATCATAGATAGATGAACATGAATGTAAGAACAATTTCTTTTACTTTTTTACATTTTTTTCGGATACGAAAGAACAGGAAATTTTTACCTTGGGAGGTTTAAAAGGGTAATCAGGGGGGAAATGGATGGTAACTTGAAAAACACCACCAGCATAAGGGCTATCATTAGGACCAATAATAGTTGCTTGCCAATGGAACATGTCTTGTGCTACTGGCCCTGTAATAAAATTTCACCTCAGAGATTAAGATATCAGTAAAATCAACAATTAAAAATCCTCTATTAAAGATTCATCTATGTTATTACCTGCACTGCATGAAGTTGGAGGATCTCTTTGCAAGTCTCTGAGCTCTTTCAGAATTCTTCTTGAAGCCATATTTGCAAGCACTCTCTCTATAGTATAGTAGAAATATATATTTTTCTTAATGGGAAGAATGGTGGGAAGAAAAGAAAATGATCTCTAAATATTACTATATGGAGAAGGGTCATATATATAGTGAGACAAAAGAAGAAGATTGAGGAGAATGATGGAGCCGCCTTGCAGGTTCATTTCTTGGGTCGCTCAATTCTAACACCGTTCTTGTGGGACTGTCCCCCTCATATTAATTGAATGGAGCTCACATTGCAAGTAGGTACCGTCCAATTAATGTGAGAGAGCTGTGAGACCAGTCCAACAAAAACGTTCATAGAATTAAATTTTCCCATTTCTTGAGTGGCCTTGGAATAAGATTCTATAATAGCAGAAAGAAAGCCTTCATTCCTAGACCCCAGCCATTCCTTTTTCTAGAAAAGGACAATATTCTGTCAACCATAACAAAGATATTAAAGCCATTTATTCGTCCATTGGACGGGTTATATCTTGAGAAACTCAGGCCGGGACAGTGGCGGAGCTTCATGGAGGCAGGAGGCCCTCAAAATTTTCAAAAACGACAAATTTTCTATAGTAAAAAATTATTTTTGTGATATTTTCTTATAAATGTTGTATTTCGCCCTCACTAAATTTATATTGATAGTTCCTAAACATTAATTTCAATCGTCAGATCAAATAATATGACAATTAAAATTGGTTCAATACAGTACTAATAAAATAACAATCAGCACCATAACCTGACCGGAATTCTAAACCTCGATGGTGATAGTGTCCATTTAGTTTTCTGCTACAATGTCGTTGTGATATTTATTTCACGGAAGGAGAGAAATGTTTTATTACTCCAATTTAGACTCTAGCATGGTCGTTGGGAGACGAAGTTGGGCAAACCAGTTGTTTTGGTTCTGCACATATTTTTAGGTCCAAGTAACAACATTCATTCCCCTGGAGGAAAGAGAAAATTCAATCTTATTCTCGTCTTTGTGGGATTGTCCCACCTCTTTACATGAATTGGGCGGGACCTACCTGCAAATATTGACTCCGCTCAATTCATGTGAAGATGTCAATTCCACAAGGACGGTAATAGGATTGAATGACTTAGAGGACAGGGCCGAGGAAACTAACCCCTTCTTCTTTAGGGAATTGCTACAATACATAATTAACAAATGTCTCGCAAACTATTGAGTGAGAATATTTTATGGATGAGAAAATAATTATTTTTTCTTTTTCCTTTTTAATCTAACAATTATTAAAAAAAATTAACTCTAAACCTGAATCGTCAATAAATTATTTGACGATTCCCCCACATTTCATACCTACAAAATTTCATACGTTATGCAATATAGCCGCTAGACCTTCCCTTCAATAGTTCTACAACATTGCCGCTAGCCTTCAATAATCCTTATCATATTCCACGTTGACACAATAGGAAGACAGATAATAATGGAGAAGCCTTCACGTCTTCTTTTTTTTTCATATCATAAGGTCAACAAGCTTTCACGTCGACAACAATATTTTTGTGCTTTTCAGATTTTGGATGAAGCAGGCATTCTTTTAATCCTACGTCCCATGCACACACAGAGTGAATAGTGAAAAAAATCAACTGGCCAAAGTTTTCATATCGGTTATTTTTTACTTTTTCTCCGTCGGTGAGTGTTGATGATTATAGTTTGTCATATTTACACAATGATATGAATTTTAGTTCGCAACACTTATATTGTCGGTCCAAACTCGAATGAAAGATGAGGGTTGCAGTAGGTCTTATAATAATCAGAGTAAAACTCAATCAAATCCTTTAATATAAACCTTTGTGCAATGCTCGAAGACGTGGATTAACTTTTAAAATTACAAGCTCCTACTGTGGCCCCTGGTATGGCTGAAAATTGTCTATGTATATCTTCATTCCTGTGCCAACAACTCAAAATTCATTATATTGACATTTATTCTAATTATATATACATATGTCTGAATTGTGAGTAATTGGGACGATGAATATATACATACACAGGTACATATAATTATTTGCCCATGGTATATAAATGGTTGCTTTCCCTTTTTTCTTTTTTCTTTTTTGCATTCCCACAAGGATAAAGACGAGACTTTAGTGGATCATCACCTCAAATTCTCAAAATTAAGGTACACAAATGTGATCTTATATTCGCACCCTTTATTTCAAAAATTAAAAAAATTATTCCTTCTTCACAAAAAAAGGTAAAAGTTAAAAAATAAAGAAAAGAAAAGCAAAGTTGCGTGATAATTAAGCCTAGTTCACCAAGTATCCTAGAAAAAAGAGGGGAAGAAGAGTGAATTCGAATCAAAATGGCACAACCCCAAAAAAGGATATTGGCAAACTTACCACTTTCTCATTTTGAATTTAAACTCCATTCCTTCCTTCCACACATATAAACTATGTTACCAGACCATTCGTTTATTTCTGTCGTACCCGTATCGACACGACATTAGTATAAAATACTTATTGAAACTGGTCAACAACGATCAGGCACTTTATTTTAAATGTTTAAACACCGGACACCTAAATACATACCCGTACCCGATTCCAGATACATGGTAAGAGAGATTCCTACAACTTCTCGATTAATCTTTTCCCACAGCTAGCAGCATATTTATGATCCAACAGGATAAGCTGTCATGCAAGCCCGTCCCATCATGCCCATAAATACTACGTGCAGATATGAAAGTTTATGAAGGTTCTACTTGCATTGAGTTTTAGTTTGGGTTTGAGTTTGAATTTTGACAGGAGAAACTAAAAAGTGGACGAAAAAAATTCAAATTCAAATTTTTTTCTTCAAATAATCGTTTTTCTTCAAATTTTGGCCTTTAAAATTGACGGGAGATGTTCAAATTTCAAATTTTTGAGAAAAAAAATTAGAATTGAACGATTATTTGAAAAAAAAATATGAATTTAAATTTTTTCCGCCCACTTTTTAACTCTCTCGCCAAAACCCAAACTCAAACCCAAACCTAAACCCAAACCCAATCCAAGTAGAGCCGAAGCATCAAAATATATAGCTTTAGAATTTCTACAATTCTATAACAAAAGCAAACAAATCTAAAGCTTTTCATATCATAATGGGAAAATTAACAAATATGATAGCAACATTGCAAGGAAATTTTGTTTTCCTAAATGGATCTCCGGTCTGTTAATACATAAAACAAATGAAAACAAAGCGGACACAAAAACAGTGACCGACAAAGTAACGTGACTCAGAGAGTAAACAACTATCACAGCGAATGCACAATAACCGAGCCACCTAGCAACTTCACAGAGATCGATAGTACTTTCAGTGGAAACATTCAACGACCTCCTACTTCCTCTGAGACGAAGGAAAGCAAAAGGAGATGCGAGGGTTACAATGAATGAGCATGGGTGGATAGCAACATCCTTCAATCTACTGCTCTTGATTACAATATGGAGCAGGCCTTTTGAGCCTTTCCCTTCTTTTTCTTTTGTTTAGGTGGCTCGAGGACAACTTTAATTGCAGCATCAAAAACTGCTTTCACATTCTGCAACAACAAGGAAATCAACCAATTCACCACATCAAATGAATCCGTTCTCCACATAAAATTATCATCAGATCTGAAGCATACATACCTGTTGTGATTTAGAACTGCATTCAATGTAGGCAGGTGAAGCAATCATTTTCCTTAGCTCCTCTCCCTGGAAACCCAAAGAAAATTTTAAGTTCAAAGGAAAATGGAAAAGAAGCAATCATCCTTGTCTTCATCCATAAAAGTAGATCAGAACAAAGAGATTCCATGGTGATTTTCACCTGAGCTGTAGTGATTGGTACTGCACCGGGATGGTCAATGAAGAATTGCTTATCATCCCGAAGATCTGGATACATAATTGAGAACATCACAAATCAGATCTAAATATTAGAAAATCACGCATAACATTATTCATAAGACATAAAATACAAAAAAATCAGGCTCAAGGAATTTCTGAGGATATTTATAGAATTTATTAAACCAAAATTTTGGACTCGAATGGAGTGACTACAAGCATTAATACCCTGAAAACTCTGCAAAATTACTCAGTTCAGTTACTAGATAAGTGAGACTCTAGAAGAGTTGTGCATACCCCTAACAACTGCTTCAATGTTGAACATTGAGAGAGAACCAATTGAGATTTAATAGCAAGTATTATTGCAAGAAACACTGAACAAAAAAACACAATGGAATAGAAAATCCTGGATCAATATAGGAGCAACAGTAAAAAGAAGCGCAACTCACCAAGCTTTGTGCCAACAAGAACAATTGGGACACCAGGGGCATAATGCTTCAACTCAGGAATCCACTGGAAAAGAAAAGGCAAGAGAAAAATAAATTCATTAAATTAAGAAATGCCCAATAAAATAATGATGGAAAAAGGAGAGAAAATAGAGAAATTAAAAGACTAGAAGCATCATCTCTCACCTTCTTGGAAACATTTTCATAGCTAGCCTTACTAATGAGAGAAAAAGCCAAAATGAAAACATCTGCTCCACGGTAACTCAGAGGTCTTAATCTGTTGTAATCCTCCTGTCCTGTTTCATATGAAAGTAAATTCAGTCTTATATTCATCTAATGTTATTATATGCATTACCATTTCAAATGCTTTCATGTTTACAAAGCTTGCCAGTTGTAGTATGATACCCACCGGTTGCCAATAGAACAATTACATACATACAAAAGCTTTTGAGACAACATTTATTGTATTACTCTCCAAATAATTACCAGCAGTATCCCATAATCCTAGGTTAACGGTACTCCCATTGACAACCACATTTGCACTGAAATTGTCAAACACGGTCGGCACATAGTCCTGTTTCATACACAAGGAACAAAAGAACAAAAACATGTTAGATTTGGTGTAGCTTGGCACCACTACTTCAGAGTCTCATCAAAGAATCAATTATGAATCAATTTCTGATTATACTCCAGGAGCCCTAAGAGAAATAGAAAGACCTGAACCTCGTAACCTTGTAAGCAATGCACAACGGATAATCATTTCTCAACCTCCAAAATTAGTCAACATGTACAAAATCCTAAATCCATAATTACTGAAATCCTCCATTAAGGGAGGGAAAAAAAAAGTGCATCTCACATTATTATTTCATTTAACCCAATTTGACTGAAAAAAAAAGGATAAATAAATGAAAGATTGCATTCTCAGCACCAACCAAAGAATAAAAGAAATTGGATAATAGCAATCAAGGACCTTTCAGTATCTCCATTTCTAATGTCAACTGGTTGCATCCAGGCAACCGACCGTCATTTCCCTCAAAAGGGTATTTCAATTAAACAAATACCACCTGATAGAAAGTTACCATTTATCCTTTCGTCTTCCTTCCCTTTTTAATTACATACAAGAAAACATGAAATCGCAACGCACCAATAAACAATTTCATAATGTATCTGTAATTTAAATGTCTAGAAGGTAATGCATCAATACAAAATTCATAGAATGTGAATAAATTCTATAATTAAAGCCTCCAGAGCTAAAAAAAATCAAATTATTAATTATGAAACAAAAAAAATTGGACTGTCCATTCCCAAATATGAACAATACCAAGAAACAGTAACTTGGTAATATATCTGTAATTCATATGTCTAGAAGACAATGTTATCAAACAAAATTAAGAAAATGTAAGATATTCTAATATTGCAGCCTCCTGAGCTAAAAAAAAATCAAAATATGAAATAAATACTACCTCCATTTCATACTATAAGTCGTTTAGGACAGATATCGAAAATTAATGAATAAGAAAATAGCTTAATTTGTTAATCAAAATATCAATATTACTCTCTTAAATAAGCCTTATATACCAGTAAATTCTATTTAATAGAGTGATATTGATATTTTATTTCCTTAATTTTCGCAACATTTCCTACTCGACTTATATTATAGGACGGAGAGAGTAAAAAAGAGAGAATTCATACCGTGGGGAAAGTATTACTGGTGTAAGAAATCAAGAGACAAGTCTTGCCAACCGCACCATCCCCAACCGTAACACACTTTATGAACCTCGACGCGCTCATTTTTACCTCCTTATCTCCTCTCTCAGATCTTCTCAGAAGACCTGATTACAGTCGTAGTATCAATACGTAAAAAAAAATTACAAGGCGCCGCTCGCTAAATAGTACAAATTTCAGCCGCGCCTTCCGATTAACATATCTGTAGTACAATGCGAAGATAGTAAATTAACGAAACCCTAACCCTAACCGGAAGAAAATGGAGAAGAATGCGAGGGGGGAAATGTGGAAGAGAAAATGCAAAAAATGGGAAATGGGGGAAGGAGTAGTGATAGATCTAAAGGGAAAGTAGAGAGAGAGAAAGAGGAGGAGGAATGGGTGTGGTAAGGGGGGAAATGTAGCCTTTTTAGCCGGGAAATAATGCCCGTGGAAGCGTTCCCTCAGGACCACCAACAAACTTACTACAACTTCTCCTTCTCTCTTTTCTATTTTTCTGTCTCTCTCGCTTAATTCAATATGCCAACGAATACGTACGGCGAATGGCTGTTATTTGATCAATCAGTATACCGCATAAAATATTGGCATGTTGGAGATGAATTTGATCAAATATTTTGAATTAGGGATAAAATTTACTATATTTAGTAGTATTTTTAAAAATTTTTAGGGCGACTGCACTCACCCGCCACCCTGTCTTCATCACTGCTTATTATGATTTCTTTTGATTTATACAATTTATAGATTATTTGAATGACACTCGTGAATAAAGAAGAGATTGATCAAATAATATATTATACGGATACAATGGTTTTATTCGTCTTTTTTTTTGGAATCAAATTAGTTTGTTAAAAATCCAAAAAGTATGGTGTTGTGTCTTTTGAATATTTAGGAGATCACGAAATTGATGCCATTTTTTAATTTATTTGTTCAAGATTTGTATACTGCGATTATTTTCTTTTGTTTAATTAATGTATGCTTTGTGATTAGTTTCGTTTGAATTTCAGTTCTTTGAACTTTTTCCTTTCTCCCATTTGATTTTCTTTTTCAAAAAAATGAAATTCAGCTTTGGAAATGGGAAATTTGTGGTTAGCTAGCTATGAAAACAATTGTTTGTTTTATTTATTATTTATGTTTGAAGTTTTACTTTTGGTTTTAAAGAAATTATATCACTGAAAATTTTGTAATCTCAGTTAAAATTATTAAAGTTTTTTTTTATAGTAATGAAAGAATCTCAGAATCTAGGGAAAAAATAAGAAATTTTTAATACAAATTATTATCTAAAGAATTCATCAAAATCCTACTTTTAATGACATTTACGAGAATCTATAAAGTTTTGAGTATCATCAAATTTCAAAAGATAATTTACAATCTTTTAAGAGTTACGGTTGTTGAGGGTTATTTTTATTCTTGAATGGAGTCTGGATGTGCTTTCATGTTTCCCTCAAGAGTTTCTACTGTTTTTGTTAGTATCTCTAACGCTCTACTGCCTGGCTGATGTGGGCTTAGCTCCACGGACAGCCTTGCATTGGAGGTTTATTCTCCGCCAAGCTAACAACCCGGTTGAGACAGTATGTTTCGGTTGAGATAGGCTAATAATATGTAGGAAATAGTCCGCAAGGGCAGCCCATTTGGTTTTTTGAGTTGTAGATTGTACAAAAGGGCGCAAGATCGAATCTTGGCAACAACAGTGTGAAAATTTACAAGTCCTCACACTGAGTCGGACCGCTGGGTCACCTTGATTTACATCCTCCGAATTCTCTATCGGATTAGAGAGTGGGGTCCTGTGGGCGAGGGTAACGCCTTTGTGCACAATAATGTGCAGGAAACAGTCCTAACTAAATGTGCTGGCAAGAGTTATCCCCATTTATGAGGTTTTAATAGATACTAGTAAAATAGTACAATCCTTTTCAATGATGTTTTACAAGTTATACCAAGCTGTATCTACAGACCCAGAGTTTGTAACAGAGAACACATCTCCAATAAAAAAAAGAAAGAATTTAGCAGATAGAATACACATAAATACCAAAATAAAACTAATTCTCCAGGGATGAAATGGTCATTAAGCAGCCTCAAGATTTGCAAAATGCATGTAGTGTTTCATCTAGAGCTTTCCTATCATAGTCGCCCGTGAAAACACAGTGGCCGAGTGGACCTTTCAAGAGGATGAGCCGGAGCAGACCATCGGCCACCTTTTTATCGACCTGTCATTCGAAATAAACAGAAATAATAAATAAAAGTGACGAATGTAAATGAAGTGGAACGAACAAATTTGAAGACCAGTTTGTAATCTCTTACCGCCATTACAGATTTGAACATCTCCACTGTCATGATTTCAGGTGGTGCAATGGGTAGCTTCGCCTGTTTTAAGATTTTGTCTACTCGCTTCACTAATGAGTCGTCAATCCAACCCAAACGATATGACATATCCACAGCCATAACCTGAAAATTCAGCACAGGGTATCCTTTAATATGAGGTTGATTCATCAAAAACCACAATCCAGTCAAATTCTCTCTCTCAATGCATGTCTTTCTTTACGGTTCAAATTATCTTTTTTACTATGAAAGAACATAGGAATGGGTATGACAAAGAGGAAATCTTTTAGAACACTAAAGATAAATTACCGTGCCAGCAGCGACGGCTTCTCCATGTAGCCACTTCCCATAGCCAACACCAGTTTCTATTGCCTGTAAAAGTACCCATATTAGCCCCCAAAAAAGAAGGGGCAAAAAACGCATTAAAGGTTTAATGGCCACAAGAAATATAGAACATGTTCCTGGCTAGAATAGGTAGAACTCATGAAATGGCGTAATGGACGAAAAGTTGAAATGTTTTAAGTTTTGATCCTTGATTATGAGAAAACCTCTAATAAGCAATATTTTCCCATATTTTGATTGAATTCTTTCAGGAAATAATCACACCACTTCCGACTGAGGCCTAATAACCATTAATGGGGAAACCATAGAAGAGTTGGTCAAACGATCATGTCATGAATGCTGAACTTACATGGCCAAAAGTGTGACCCAAATTCAATGTAGCCCTCACTCCACTTTCCTTCTCATCTAAAGACACTACCTTAGCCTTGTTCTCACATGAACGCTTGATGGCATAAGTAAATGCAGTGGGGTCTCTGAAAAGAACAAACCTTAATCAGTTAGTTAAAGACAACAAAAACACAGACGATGTTTCCTATAAAAAAAAAAGTCATAGTAGGTGGTGGTAGGAGATAGACAATACATGTTTATATTTTACCTTGCCATCAATGCCGCCATGTTCTTCTCTTGCCACTCAAAAAATTCAGCATCTTTTATAAGCCCATATTTTATAACCTCAGCAAGCCCGGAAGCTAGTTCTCTATCTGGTAGTGTGTTCAATGTGTCGGTGTCTATCAGCACACACTGTGGCTGGTAGAATGCACCGATCAAATTTTTACCCAGTCGGTGATTTATTCCAGTTTTACCCCCAACCGAAGAATCAACCTACAATAGCAAATCACACGTGAAAAAAAAGAGAAAAATTGAAGACTGATGGAAAAGAAGAAGGCAGAAAGACAAGGAAGATGTTAAAGTTTATGGCAAACCTGGGCCATGACAGTTGTAGGAATCTGAATGAAATTAACTCCACGAAGGTAAGAAGCAGCAGCATATCCACACATGTCACCAATAACTCCACCACCAAGGGCTACGAATGTACAGCGTCGGTCCAATCGGGACTCAATTGCTTTGTCAAAAACTTTCATTAGAGTATCCTACAAAAGTAGAAAGGCAATTAGCCACGTATTTTGGTCAAGATACCTATAACGCAAAGTTTATGCCATAAGAAAAGTTGAAACGCATACGTACCATGTTTTTGAACTGCTCACCATCTGGCAAGATAACACTCTCAACAGTAACGTTAGGATTTCCATCTGTCAAAGCACTAATAGTTTTATCTAGATACAGTGGCGCAACAGTAGTGTTAGTCACCACAAGGACTTTCTTGCCATGAATATGCCTAAACGAAAGTAGTGAGTTAGAGATCCACTAAAACTGTACAATAAAAGGTTAAAAAACAAGACAATTCAACAATTAATTTATTATAATTCCCATAAAAAACTTATTCTGGCTGGTCATACAGTGGACAGGCACTATCATGGAAAATTCATTCTAATAGTAAAAGCCCAAAGGGAAAGTACATAACTTGATGTACGCAAAACCTATAACTCTTGGTTTACCCAAAGAAACGTGAAGAAGGAAAAAAAAAAAGACAAATGATCTTGACTCCAGTATAATCAAGGACGTAAGGTGAGTACATTGTGCAGAAAAAATAGCATGAAAAACTGTTTCATCAGCCTCTCTATAGGAAACCAGACTCTTTTATGAATTCTAATCCAGTGACTCAAAAGCAAGACTTCAACTTCATCAAGGTCATTAAGTGCATCTCCAATACTAGCCTAAGGGTGGAGGTGGCTTGGAGCATTTTTTGTGGAACCCAAAATGCCACAATAAATTTTGAAAAGAAGTGAAGCCAAACATATGCTTGCTGAGTTGGCACTCGAAGCGTACTGTCTCAGCGGGCCTGTTAGCCTGGCGGAGCAGAAGCCTCAAATGCAAGGCTGCCCGTGGAGCTAAGCCCACATCAGCCAGGCAGTGCAGCGTTGGAGATGCTCT
Organism: Vinca minor; assembly: GCA_026122235.1. Classification (NCBI taxonomy): domain Eukaryota; kingdom Viridiplantae; phylum Streptophyta; class Magnoliopsida; order Gentianales; family Apocynaceae; genus Vinca; species Vinca minor. Next base: position 9,848,773 of record JAOCZM010000011.1, on the reverse strand, counting down.
AACAAAAGTAGTAGAAACTTTTAAGGGAAACATGAAAGCACATCCAGACTCAAATCAAGAATAAAAAGAACCCTAACACCAGAAACTCTTAAATTTTATGCACAGTAGAAATGATGAAAGCACAAGAACTTCATGTTGCAAAGTATTAAATAATTCAACGAGTTCTTTAAGCATATTCAATCCCACTGCATTCATATATTTATACATTAAACATGCCCCACCATAATTCTAAAAGCAAAAATGTTCACCAATCATAATTTCCGAAAAACAAAAAATATAATCCAAATTTGAATACATTTCTACAAAACTGATCAATTAATTGCCATAATTGCTCAATAAATTACCAATTATTTGTAGGGATTCATAGGGCGAAACTCGTTCTAAACACCCATGAGTCATGAGTCCTCCCCTGAAGGATCCGCTCATACCATAAGAATAAAACCGGCGAAAAATTACTTACGTTTTTCGACTAAAGACTCTGTTTTCGGATGTGTGCTGCTGCCACCAACAGCCTTCCCTTGCGGAATTGCCCCATACCGGCATCCACGCGATGAAACGAGCAGCGAGTGCTAGCTCTTTGTTTATGAGTTTCGGGAATCTAGAGAGAATAGAGGGCAGAAAATCTGATTTCGGGATTTTTGGTTTATTGCGGCTCAAGCCAAAAGTTACCTAGGGTTTCGGCCAAAAGATGATTATATAGGTGTGAGAGTTTGTTCCGAAAACAACTCCCACGTCCTATCAATCTCTTATGGCAGTGGGAGTCTTTAACTCACACGTCCTTTAAACCTCTGCTGGTAGTGAGAGTCTTTATCGCATAATAACTCACACGTAATCCCAGATATAACCAAATATCGAAAATGTCCCTCCTTAATCTCTAATTCAAATAATAATGTTTTATTATTCTCAAAAAAATAAATGTCAGATACAATGAACCTAGACACATTCTAGATTCATTGAATCTGGACATGAAGCTCATTAATTCGTCAATGCGTGTGACCCTGTAGATTCATATCACAATGGTAATGAAAACACACTTAGTAGTAGTATGTGTTCATAAATCACAAGCGGTCCCTAGCAGGACATTGTGACTACCCAGAGTGAATGAATGTTCAGTGGAACCTAATACCAATCCACTATTTAATCCATTTGTCTCGCGATATCCAAATTAACTATAAGGCACGGTAGTCGTCACCCTTATAAAGCTTAATTGTATTTATGCTCGATCTCCAGGTAGACTGTTCCAACAAATAGTATTTAATAACCACTTTATTAAATACATTTGAGAACGGCCATGCATTTAAACAGTTTTCCCTATCGAGGGACCATGGATATCCCTCTCTGATAAGAGAGGGACAAATTCATTACAATGTCTCTCACATTCAAGCCATCATCAGTCGTTTTAATTACTTGATTAAGAGTACTAACGGCTGACTGAGTCAAAACATAGCTTCATTCATGCTGGAAACAATGAAGACATAAGATCTAAGGATTCCAAATAGTATGGAGAAAGTCGTACTTATGACTAAATAACCATGAAGTATTTACTTCTCTAACGGATCACGTCCGATACAATATAGCCAAATATATTGCATCTATGCTATGATTTGTATCCATTACACATTATCAGTAAAACATAATCATCAATCAAACATCATACAAGTTTTATTTCATTATAAAGAACATTACATAAAAGTAGGGACAATTAGAATAGTAATTGCATAAACTAATGAGTTTTACTATCAAATAACGTATTTGATGTTCAAAAGCAAAATTAACTATTCAAATGACATGCTCAAAAAGATATAAAACGTACAACATATGCTAATGGTACTAGGGCACTACTAACATTATTAACTGCAGAATCCCTGAAATTGTATTTTAAAAAAAAAGTAGTACCCGGTGTACAAAGCTCAGCATTATCCTCTTTATTGAACAATAAGGTTAGTATGCGTACATCCGGACCTTCCCCATAAAAGAATCTGTTTTTGGGTTTCGAACCATAACCTAGCGTATAGTAAGTAAAAACTTCGACACGCCAAGTACGACCTTCTACTGAAATTGTATTCAAATTCCGGGAAAAAAGAAAGTGAAATAAAGCTGAAGAAGTACCTTTGGAGAAGGTCAGGCTGATCAAGAAGACCAGACCCAATATAAATTGGGTAGCTCCGATTACCCAAGTCAACCTCAACAATCGTGGGAGTTGTTCCAGAACTACTCGTATCACTCGGCGGCGTCTGATCCATCACCGGCGTATCCGTAGCCGAGGTAGCCGACATCTTCAATCGCGCGGTGGCATTCAGCTTCAAAGAAGAAGAAACAGACTTCCGGAACGGCACGAGAGAGTCACGTGAGTTACCTTTGACAAAACAATTATTAATGTTGTTATTACATGTCCGGTGGTTGGTGCAGAGAGAAGATGAGGAGGCGGCGGCGGCGGCCATGGGAGGTGGATGTGGATGTGGATGTGGGGGGTGGAGAGAAATCTGGTGTGGCGTTGAACAGAGGTGGTAGCGTGTGGCTGTTTTACGTTGAACATGACTGGGTAAAAGAAGCGACCCGAGATGGGGTTAGGTGAGGATGGTTTGTGGGTCCATTTTGGAAATATTGGTGGTTCCAAATATTTTTTTTTATTTTTTTTATTTTTTATGAATAAAACCAAATAGTACCAAATATTTTTTACTTTTTAGAGAAATAGGGATGCTTTATTATATAATGCCCCACCGAACAGCGAAAATGATGCGGTCGGATTCCATCAAAATTACACCACATTTTTACCAAAATATATGTTCTGGATAATTAGTTACTCTTTCTTTTTTAAAAAAAAAATTTATGTATTGGGGTAGGGATCTATCTATTACAAGAGATAGAGAGATTCAAGAAGCGGGTGAGGGAATTCGAATTAATAACTTCTACGTTATGAGACATCAGTCTTATCTACTGAACAAGAATAATTAGTTACTCGTTTAACATGTATAATATATCGACTCGACATAAAGAAGACTATTGAACCTATGCGAAATCGACTTCTACTTTGGCAAGTTAGGTGGAAGAGGTTGAAGACAAACGAGTTACTCTTCTCATGGAGAATTCGTGATTATGCTAAATGTGATGTTTGCGACACCCTATCATATTATTACCACACAAAAAAAGACACTCTTATCATAACCAATTTTGCATGTTCTTCGTGATTATCTGTCGGTTACAATTATTTAGCAAAAGATCGTGAGGCTTGATGTAGAATATGATTTATTTGTTGAAGCTTACGTGGTCTAATTCAGGGACAAAGTCAAAAAATTTAGGTTAAGAGGACGAAAAACTGCAATAGTATGCCAATCTATATATAAAAATTGAAAAAAAAAATGTTTGGGGGAAGGGTGAATTTGATCAAATATTCCGAACTACATATAAAATTTACTATATATAGTAGGATTTTTAAAAATCTTGGAGAGGGAGCGACTAACCCCACTCGCCCCCGACCCGGCTTGGGTGCTAAACAGCCAAATATTCAGCACCTGCTGGCCAGCTTAATATCCATAGGATTTAGTAGCTTGAAATCCAATGGCCAGGAAAAATACGCGTCCCATTAAATTAATAGTAAGGTTGTCACACTGGATCCACAATCCACCTGTTCATCTCCTTCTCCCCGCCGCGCCCAAACCCATTCAATTTCAATTTTCAAACCCTTCAATCACAATTACTTCAATACTTCATAATTGTACCCCAACGATTCCACCCACGATTTCACCATTAAATCCAAAAAACATTCCTCACATTGAACCCAATTTAATCGTCCTAAACCATTAAACATTCAATTTGAAAATCGAGCAAAATTTTTGGAGAGAAAATAATGTCAACCTCCAAGCTTGCAACATGCATCAGAGAAAAATCAATCAAGCGAAATGAACAGTTTTTGGATGAATAATGTGCCTGAAAGGTTACAGATGATGGTAGAAAACTAAAGTTTTTCTGTCGTTGCAAAGGAAATCACCATGATGAGCAACTCCCCCCCCCCCCACATGGTTGTTTCTATCCCTTTAAGAGGAGCAGAGGTTTGCACAATAAAAAGTTCGAAGAAAAAAGAAACAGATTTTGCATCATACAAATGCTACTTTTAAGTACACTAATGAATTCAAGAAAAGAACAATCAATAGATTTAATGGCTCTATTCCACAAGGGATTTGCAATACTGCTATATTGCAATATATTGCTCTAATGTATTTTGGATTTACTATGATTAAAGTCTGAATTTTCTCTGTATTTTTAACAAGTGTCATTTTCAATTTTAAGTTCACAATAGTCGTATGTCGTGTATATAATAACTATAAGGTATATGCACAATAGCTATTATTTACTATTAAAATCAAAGTAAGCATGTTACAACTGGAAACCAATTATGTGTTCACAATAGTTGTAAGCCATGTGTGTAATAACAATAAGTTATGTGAACAATAGCTATGCTACTCATTCATAATAGTTATGCTACTATATAATTGGACAAGAAAATTTATGTTAAATAATAGGGATATTAGCAAATTTAGTCCCTATTCTACATTGTTCTCGCGCAACGGGTCCCCAATCTATTTTTATTGGTTTTTCACTCCCCAATCATTTTGCGTTTGGCGAAACAGATCCTTCAGTCAATTCATCAATGAGTCTTTCATTAATGGGCGAAAAAATAAATCAAAAATCAATAATATAAAGGGTATTTTGGGAATTGGACGGAAGGACTGTTTCCGCCAAACGCAAAATGTTTGGGGAGTGTAACACAAAGAAAAATAGATTGGGGACCCGTTTGGCTAGAAAAATGTAGAATAGGGACTAAATTTGCCAATTTGCCTAAAACTTTTCCTGAAAAATGGGAAAAGGCGATTCTTACCGGCCAATAAAATCATCACATTAGCCTTCTCTCTATAATGTCTGCACACTACTTTCTCTCTCTTCTGGTACTCAGAAATGGAAGAAAAAACAGCAAGAAAAGGCAAATAAACTATTCTTTAGCAGAATTCTCTTACCCAATAATTTATATTTTTTTCTGTTTTTACTTCCAATTTTCAATTCACCAAAAAAAAATGGTTTCCATAACCACTGTACTGTTCAGCTTCCTCCTCCTCTTCCTTCCGGCAACCACCGTCTTCTCCGACCTTGCCTCCGACAGAGCAGCCCTAATAGCCCTCCGTGATTCCGTTGGTGGGCGTGTTCATTTATGGAATCTCACTGATGTTAACAAACCTTGTTCATGGGCTGGTGTCACTTGCTCCGCCGACAAATCCACCGTCGTCGAACTCCACCTCCCCGGCATGGGCCTCGCCGGAGTTCTTCGACCTAATACTATTTCCAATTTAACTAATCTCCAAACCTTTAGTTTAAGGTATAATTCTTTATCCGGCCCTTTTCCTTCTGATATTTCCCGCCTTATTAAACTCCGAAATCTTTATCTCCAGCATAATTTATTTACTGGGCCTTTACCTGATTTAATCTTCTCCCTTACTGTACTTGTTAGGTTGAATTTGGCTGAGAATAATTTTTCTGGCCAATTGTCACTGTCGTTTAACAATTTTACTCGGTTAGGTACGCTTTATTTGGAGAGTAATAGTTTTTCGGGCCGTTTCCGGATTTGAATTTGCCTGATTGTTATAGGAAATGAGGGTAAAAAGAAAAAGAAGAAGGACTGTTTCCGCCAAACGCAAAATGTTTTGGGGGTGGGACACAAAGAAAAATAGATTTGGGACCCTTTGCGCGAGAAAAATGTAAAATAGGGACTAAATTTGCCAATTTGCCAAGGAGGAAAGGGTAAAATGGTCATTTTGCAACAACTTAAAAAAATTAATTCAAAATTCATTTTTTTCAGTCACGAAATTGGACTGGAAGGATCTAGTTTCCGCCAAACGCAAAATGTTTGGGGAGTGTAACACAAAGAAAAATAGATTGGGGACCCGTTGCGCGAGAAAAATGTAGAATAGGGACTAAATTTGCCAACATGCCTAAATAATATGTTTCAATTATGATATGAATCTTTTTGATTTGGTGTCGAAATGCCAATACAATCTTAAGCTGGTATTTTTTTTTTGTTAATGAAAACTATCTTATTTATTGAATTGAAACTCATTACAACTATCTGGGATTTCCAAAACATTATATTGGGTTGTTCCCAGGTTAGAAAAAACATCATAAGGTAAAGAAAAAACATCATTATATTGGGATTTCCAGAACATTATACTGCATTAAACTTCCAAGATAGTCTCCCATTATATTTCAATTTGCATTCATATGTTACTGTTTTACCTCTCAATTCTTCAGCATTATGATTTCCTTTAATAGAGCAAATGGCATTAACACCATCTCCTTCAAATATAACACTTTCCATACTATGCTCAATTGCAAGATTAATCGCCAAAAGGGCTCATCTAGCTTCAACCGTAAACGCAACAGGTGCACAACCATCAACAGATCTTGCATCTATAATTACACCTTTATAATCTCTCACAATTGCAGCAGCAAACATAACATTACCATCAAATCCAGCATCAAAATTGATCTTGTACCAGTTTGGGAAAGGTCGTGACCACACTGTGACATGCATCAACAAAGGCTTCTTTGCTTGCCTACTGATGCTTGCCTCAGTGTAGTCCTTGGCCAGCCCATTGATCACCTTACTTATATATTCCCACTTTTTAGGTTCATCCCCATGTAAAATGTCATTTATGTATTTCCAAATGTGTTCCATAGTAACTATTGCAAAGTTAGTAAAGAGAAGTACCTCAGATTTAGTAATAGGGAAACACACTTTTCGGGTTCAGTATCAATCAACACCAATCCTTGAAGAATTCAATTTGTATAGCCCATTGTGATTGCCACCATAGAAACTTAGCCAAGTCACATTGAAGAAATAAATGCTGCAATGTTTCCATTTTTCCTTTGCATAAAGAATAATTCACATCAGATAAATGGATGAAAGAAGCCAATCTATCCGTCGTAGGAATAATACTTGACAGAATTCGCCAAACTGGTATATTCTGATTTGCAAGCAACTATATGAATGAATATGGTGATTTCAAGCTGTCTATAATGGAATTCTCCATTGTAGGAAACCTTCAAAATTGAAAGAAAACAAAACATTCAATTTCAGTTTTCAAGCCCTTCAACCACAATTACTTAAATATTCCATAAGTGTAATCAACGATTCCACCCACGATTTCACCATTAAAATCATTGAAGGAAACTAAAAATAATGAAAAAAATAAGAACAGGAAGAACGAAACTGAGATTAATTGAGTTTAGATTTTTTTTGGTATATTGGAGATTGGAGAGAAATTTTGGAGATTAGGGAAATATCTACAAAGATATTGGAGAAATTTTGGAGATTTGGTAAATATCTACAAGATATGAGTGAAATTGATGAGAGAAAATCGCGATTGATGGCGCGCGAATAAGGGGGTTTAAAAATCGATCCAGTGTGGCGCGCGTTCAAGGACAACAGACTGCTTGTTGGCCGCTAGATCTAAAAGGCGCAGATCTAGCGGCCAGCAAGACGTGCTGACTGTGCTGAAAATGTCCCACTTCAGCACTGTAACCAAATGCCCCGCCCCTGTCTTCGTCCCTTGACTTGATGGATTAATACAACCCTTTTATGGATGTTGGAGGAAGGAATTTGATGGTTTAGACTAGACACTCATCTTTAGAGCAGGCCCAGTAAATTCCATGATTAAAGTGTCATACGGAACAAGGCATCTTATTTTGAGGGTTCCAAAATTTTAAAATTCATAATATATATATATATATATATATATATATATATATATATATTAGTAAAAATATTGAAAAACTAGACTTTATACCCTTTTAGTGCAATTATTGTATATAAAAATTTGTTGATTAATCATGTGCCGGTTGTATTTATAAAAAAAAATTAAATTGAAATTATTGAAGTCCTGTATGCGTTCTATAATGTAAAAAAAACTCAATGGGTTAGATTTGATAGCAACTGAGAATGATATTTTATAGAAAGTCGATTATGAAAATTCGATTGACGATTTCACTTCAAAAGAGTGTTATAATGATAACAATTTTTAAATAAAAGATCAGTAATATGTTCGCACTCTTGAAACTTGAGTTTATAATTATGTTTTGTCATTTTTTTATAATTTATACTTTTTTAAAAAAAAAGGTATAACTTTAATAAATAGTAATAGGCTCAATATTATTACAAACAACACTCTCCTTTAGGAAGAGTTGTTATTGTTTTGGAGATGGAGAAATCAAGTTGTCCATGATATTTATTTTTATTTACCACATTTACATGGTAAGTTTAAGTTTATTTTGTCTACTTAAGATCTTTTTTAAATGCTCCTGTAATATCCAACATGGTACCGATTTTGACATTGTAACGGACCTTAGTCGCAATGTTACCCCTAAATGTTAAAACCCATGTTGATTTTAACCTTTTGTTTTATATTTTTTATGTTTATATTTATAATTTTCCAAAAATTCATTATTAACTTTATAATAGCTATCAATTTCATGTTTTGCTCTTTTTATATGAGAGTTAACATATTCTACTGTCAAATTTTGATTGTCTAAATATTTTTTTTCTATTTGTGAAGTAATTATAGAGTTCTATGTTATGATCATATTCTTGTCCTAATAATTTTATTTTTTGTAACATATTATCACATATATCACATTCATATGTACTTATCTTTATATCCTGACTCATCAATTACTATGAAATTGTTTATAATGTTTCATAAATTCTTTATTAGCTTTATGATAACTATTAATTTTATTTTTTGCCCGTTCTATATGTGAATTGACATATTCTATAGTAAGCATTTGGCAAACTAGTTCATTTCTTTTATCTTCAAAGAAATTACATAACTCCAAACTTTCATCATATTCTTGTCCTAATTTCCCAATATTTTTAACATATTATTGCAAATTAAACACTCGCTACTATTATTAGTCATAGGTATTAGATTCATACATTAAATCATATATATCTTCTGGACTAGAGTTATAATTATGAAAATTATCCAAATTTAAATAATGATTATTGACCTTATTCATTATTAGATTGGTAATATCTTCATTTAATTTTTTATTTAAATATTTAATTAATCTTATTTCAATTACACAAATTTGTATTAAATCATTATTATAGATTCCATCTAAATATGCTCTGTCTAGCAATATTTCTTTTAGAATAAATAAATGCATAAATTTAATTTGAATATATATATCTATATTTTCTAACCATTGACATACATAATCATCCATATCATATTTATTATTAAGAATTGTATTTTTATACGCAATCTCAAATATTTTCTTACATAGTTCTTTATTTAAACATTCACATAAATATTTAGTTAATCTATCTTCTGTTAAAAATATTTTTAACAAATCAGTTTTATGTATATTATCTAACTCATCTCTATTTAATAGTATAACTTTTGCTGTAATTAAATCCATAAAAAATTTCGGCATGGAAATGATTTTAACTAATAATTTCAATAGTATTCTCTATCTAAGGATTATCTTAACTTTTAAATAAGAATGTAATTCTTAAAATTAAGAGATTAAGAAGTGACCTTCGGCTTTCCTACTGCAAATCCTTCTTCCTGGCGGCTTTCCCTCAACGGCCTCCTGCCTAACGGTACTTTAATGCCTAAAGAAATGTATTTGCTGCAACCGGACTGCCTCACTGTATCCTTATTCTCAATATTTAAGAACTTAAATTCTTATTATAAGAAAAGAATATCCAAAGATTTAGAATAACGTTGAAATTTTATTTAGAATTTATTCCAATATGAGAGATTTATTTTCTCATATGGAAAGAACTATTACAAAGATTTCTTTGAGAGAGATTTTCTAACATTTTTTGATAACTCTTTCTCCGATGTCTATTACAAATACAATGAGCAAAAATCCTTTTATATAGAGATTTTTATGTATCTTATTCGTCATTGCTGACGATTGAGTACAATTATTGGCCCAAAAAAATGACCAGTAGTATTATACATGTCCTACATTATTTTAACATTTTATTTGTTCACATCTTTTTTTTATCTTGACCTAGATGTTTCACCCATTATTGTCCTCTTCCAGACATTATTGCTGCTTGGTGGCTAGTCTTTATCATCTATTTCTCTGACCTTATCTCCAAGAATCTTACTAGGACTATTCCCTTGTGTAATTATTATCCAACTATTACTTTTACCAATCACCCTATAATTTCTTTGATAAAAGTTTCTTATCAGGCTGCTGATTACTTTTATTCCATCCGCTTGCCTTTGTTCTATCCAATCTTCATTAATTATGGGAGATCTAAGATATCCATAATTTAAATCAATTTCTTGATTTTGAGTGTTATATCCAACGGTTATGCGGTGTTGAGCTTCATTATCCTCTTCTGCACTTATTGAGTCGAACTTAATGAATATGCTCTTTTCTTGAGCAAATTTACTTATTGTTGATTTGAAAATTATATCGAACTTCTCTAGTTCTTGTAAACTTTTATTTGGGTAAATAATACCCATAATCTGCTAAGATCTTAACCTGTTTAGGACTAGATCCTTGCAAACATATTATCCTAGGATAATTATTTTTCCCAGGGGCTCCAAAATATGTCTGATCTTCTATTGTCTTATAAACCCAATTACTTATTTTCTGAAATTCCTTAATCCAAGGACTCTTATATTTTGATATTTCTTCATCAACAATTATTCTTATCTTTCCCTTTTTCGTTTCAGAGGCTTTATCTTCATATTCATCTGAATCTTTATCTATGGTCCCACCCTGCTTATCTGGTGTTTCTACTTTGATATCTTATAATATCGGAACTGGTGATATTGCTTCTTTATATATGCTTGGCTTTTTAAAACCAGCAAGGCTTATTTTCAGATCTTCTACTACAACTTTCAAATATTTTCTATCTGCCTTGATTTCATTATGTAGATTCAACATTATTGTCATATCATATGCTATTTGGGCATTTCCTCGAAAACTATCCTCTATTTTTTCATCCAACCCATTAATATGTTTTTCCAAATTATCCATCTTTTTATTATGTCTTTCATGACCTGCAAAGAAAAAACAGCTATAATTATCGCTGTTGTTAAATGAACTATAATTATCGTTCATAACTTATAATAAAGTTATTACTTCCTATTTTTCGTAAATAGGCAGCACATACGGATTTGATTATGTCTTTACTGGAACCGTAATCCGGACTAGCCTTGATATTACCCGTTATCAAGAGGACGTTAATTTACCATTGACAAATTCAAGATTTCGTGAAAGAAAATCACTGAGATAATTATTGTAGCCTTTTATCCAATGAACTTTAAAATTGTATAATAACAAAAATGATTGCCATCGAAGTATTCTTTTATATTGGGTAGATGAAGGATAATTATTTTCAATGAGGACTTTTATCTGGGTATTGTCGGTTTCTATAGAAAAGGGTTTTTTGATGAGAAATACAGAAAACTTATGTATTCCTTTTATTATTGCTAAAAGTTCTCTTTCATGAGTTGCATAATTAACCTTAGCCGATTTAAAAGTACCACTTGTATACCTGCATATCTCATTTAGGTCATTCTTTACTAAGGTTGCCCAGTGATTATCAGAAGCATCAGTCTGTACAACCAAATTATCACTATCATCTGGTATTCTTAAATTAGGCAAAGATTTACGTTCTTCTTTTAAAGTTTTAACTATATTAGTATGCTCATTATTCCATCCTTCTAAATTATTTTTCCTTAATAATTTTTGTATATTCATTTTCTTTTCAGATAAATCTTGTATAAATCCTTCGGCATAATTAAGGCATCCCAAGAATTTTTGTATCTCATTTTTATTTCTCAGTTTATATGAGAATTCATTTATCTTTCTACTTGTAATTCTATCCCATGACTACTAAGTATGAATCCAAGGAATTCTATTTATCTTTTTCAATTATAGCTTTCTTTTCAGATAATACTATCTTATTTGTTTTCTAAATTCTTCTTTATCTTCTAAACTATATTCCATTGATTTATCCTGTATAATAGTATTTTCTTTTATTTTTAACACTGCATTTTCTTGGTATTTATCCCAAAAAGCTAATGGATTATCACTATAAGATTGCCTAAGTAATTCTTTTATTTTATCAATATTGATGACCTTAATCTCTTTATTTTTACTTCTTATTTTATTAATTTTTATCTTTTCCCAAATAACATTTCCACCACGGTTAGCTGGCTGAACGATGTATGGTTAGAATTGTCTAGGTATTTTTATAAGATGTCCACATGGGGTTTTAAGTATAATATTATATATTGTTTGTTGATTGCTTTGAAATTATTGTATAAAATCATTTCCAAGTAAAATATCATATTCTATATTTTCATACCAATATATATTCTTCGAATATTGATTATCTTATTACTGAGTATAAATTTTAAATTATTTACTCCTTTAGTTATTTCTTCTATTTTCACCGATACATCTTTTATTTTAATATTAGGTGGTTTAGTGTTATCTAGAAGTTTTTCTTTTACCAATGTGATTTCTGATCCTGTATCTACTAGTGCACATGTCGTAATATCATTATAGGCTATAGTTAAGCTTATAAATACATGTATTGGTATATCAAACTTCATATTCTATTTATAAAAAAGTTTTTTCCTCCATGTATTATTTGTATACCCTCTTTATTAATATTAATTTTTTTAAAGAATTCAGAAAACTATTTCCAAGTATGATATCATATTCCTTATTACTATACATATTGGGATCAACAAAGCAATTAATTAAAAAATTATAACTATTTATTGTTACCTTGAGTTTTGTTTCATATTGACAAAAGACTTTTTTTTCTTCAAAATTAGTATATGTGTATGGATTTTCACTTCTAAAAATCTGGAGTCCTTTATCTTTATTTTTGGCTAGGTGATTATTACTAGCTCATGTGTCTATTAATATGTTTCCCTCTATAAATTCTTCAACATTTAAATATTCTCCTCTAATTATTAAGGTCTGACTATTATTATGTTTATTACCAATAATAATTTCTCTGTTAGTTATTTTATTTCCTATTATTCTAAAACTCTTACGTCTAGAAGAACTCCCTATATTTTCAATATTAGGTTTTTCTTTTATATCTAAACTTAAAGGTATATCTTCAGTTGGGGTTATAAGTATTGAAGGTATTGCTTAAGCTAATTCTTTAAAGTCTTCTTCTATTTCTATTTGTGGTTTATCTGAATATATATCACAGTAATGACTATTAGTTAAGGCATATAAAGCTCTATAATGAAAAGTTAGTGCCTTATTATTATTTTTCATTGATATTCCTTTTTGTAACTTAAAATGTAAACTTAAAACATCATCTATATTTTTATCATTTGTATATATACAAAATCTTGGATAACATGTGAATATTAAAATTTTATAAAATAAATTTCCACTTATACTTAGGGGTGTTCATGGTTCGGTTTTACACATTTTTCAAACCAAACCGAAATATTCGGTTTGGAAATTTTGAAACCAATCCAAACCATTTAAAATCTCAAACCGATGCATTCAGTTTGGTTTGGTTTGGTTTGGTTGCTCGATTTTGCAAGACACAAAAATATTGATTATAAACTTAAAAAAATAAAAATAAAAACTTTATTTAATAGGTAATTGCTAAAAATATTAAAAAAATATGCCTATTATTTTCTCAAGGTAAACAGAATAAAGAAAACAAAATAATAAAATATAAATTCTTGGTCTTGATCCTTGCACTTCAAACAAATTACTGCAAAATCATCCTACAAGAAAAAAAAAACACAAAAATTACATAATTATTACTTCAAAATAGTGAAATACAATAAAAACAATTTGTAAATCTAAAATCGCATACCAACTGATGACTTTTTAATCTCTTGGTTTAACACTTGAAAAACTTGCACTTGAAAATTCTAGAATGAGATACAAAAGTTAGCAATTGTACTATAAATCATTGTAAGGAAAAAAAACAAGAGAATGGATTTAAATTATAAGAAATACCTTTCTCAATTGCTTCATATTTTTCCACATCATCCATAGCTCCGCGAAGATCAACTGGTGATGGATCCGATCTCAACCAATTGTGAGAACATAAAAGCGCCTCTACCATTTTTGGAGATAATGAGCTCCTAAATGGATCAAGAATTCGCCCACTAGTACTAAAAGCTGACTCAGAAGCTACCGTAGATACTTGGAGAGCCAACACATCTCTTGCCACTTGAGAAAGAACTGGGTACTTCTCAGAGTTTATTTTCCACCAATCTAATATTTCAAATGAAGTACTATGTGTCTCACAAGCATCCGTCAAATATCTAGTAATCTCAGATTTAGTCTCTACACTTTCTCATAGACCTAGATAGATTACTATACTATAAAAACAGTGAAATCTTAATCATACTGGAATTCTGATATTTTTTTTTTAAAACTCTAATGAAACTCCTAGCATCTGATATATACTACTGGAATTCTGATATATATTCCAACGGACTCAAACAATTGAAGAGAAGAGAAGGATATATATAATATATATATGCCAGTAAACATCAAATTTTATAAAACATGAGAATAAGGCAGACAAAAAGGTTTTATAAAGAAAGAAAAAAAATTGTAGTACAAGGAAGAACAATAAACAATGAATACCTCTAAATTAGACATTGAAGGCAATAATTTAAGCCACCCAGAGCCGTGAATTATAAGAATGGATGAATAGAATTTAGGGTTTGCTTGTTATTGAAGATATTGGGTATATATAATAAGTAAAAAATATTTTATTGCTAAAAGGTCCTTTAATATATATATATATATATATATATTCGGTTTGGTTTGGTTTGGTTTATAATTTTTTTTAAACCAAACCAAAAATTCAGTTTTAATTTTGCTCAAACCGAAACCAGTCCAATGCACCGCTCAAACCGAAAAATCGGTTTGGATTGGTCGGTTTCGGTTTTTCTTGAACACCCCTACTTATACTTCCTAAATGACTAATTTTGGCGGCAATAAATCTTTGGTCATGTAAACTTATAATTATAGGACTATCGGTTCCTTCTTTAAATAATGCTTTAACATTTATTTGTATATCATTTATCATTATATATTGAATTTTCATGGATTTTTGTTTATTTTTTTATCTTATTAATTGAATTTTCTATTTCTTTTTTACTTAATAAACTTAATTTTATATTACCATCTAGATGTTCCACATCAATAGCTTTTTCTATATTATGGTACTCATGTATAACTATCTTATCTCTTTTGAATATTCTAGAAACTCTATTAATTATATTGTCATTAGGTAGTTTAATATTTAATTGCTTTTCAATTATTTTATTATACTTTTGATGATCAAAAGTTGCTTTTAGGGCATAATCCTTTTCTCCTTCATATTGTTCTATAATTTCTATCTCTTCTTGATCTTTAATTTTTTCTATTTCACTCATTATCTCAATAAGAAAATAGATAGATTCATCTTCTGAAAAATCTGAAAGATTTTGAATTACTAAACTATCCTTTATTTCTATATAATCTTCTTCAAGTATTCTTACTTTATTTTTTGGGCATTCAGGACTTTTATTTCCTATTTCACCACAATTCCAACATTTACAGTCTTTTTTATTATCAAATTTTTTATTATTTAACCTCTTATTTCTTTTATAGAATTGTTTCTTTCTGTATTTTGGTTTTGTCCTATCTATATATTTTTTCTTATATTTTTTAAAACGTTTTTTATTCTTAAATCTTTTCTTTTTAGATTGACATCCCCAATTACCATGTGGGTTAAATTGTGCACAACATATATCTCACATTCTTTTTGATTTTTGACTTAGTCTTCTATTTAGACATATTTCACTAAAATATTCTAACATTATTCTTATTCTTAATCCTAAGGTATCTATGTTAGTTTTAAATTCTTCACTATTTTTTATATTCTTCCCATTTTCTTCTTACTTGAATATTCCATGGATATGGTAATTTAGTATAGAACATATCTAAATATGACTGTTGGGATTCATGATTATAATATTGCTTGTAATAATAATCTGTAAATTCATTAATGTAATGTCTAAGATAGCATATGTCACAAATTTGTAAATTTATTAATTTTATTGTGGCTTCTTGTATTTCTTTATTTGCTTCTACTGTCTGATTTCTTATCCATTCTATACCAACAAATTCGCTTCCTAAATAATATATCATTTTACTTAATCCTTTACTATCACTTTATATTAATTCTGTTTCTACATTTCTTTTTATTAGAGCTTGAGTTTCATTATTAACTCATTCCCACCAATTTCTTACTGAACCATCAAAAGTTGCTATTATGAATTCAAATTTTCTTTGATTATCCCAATTAGCATCATTTTCTACTGTTAATAAAAAGATTAACATATTTTTTTCCCAATTTAATATATCTTTATATCTATCTATACTACAATCTAGATTTAATTTAGTTCCTCCTCGAATTATTGGTTCTTTTTTATCTGGACAAGGATAATATTTTTCCTTGTATTCTCTTGGTTTATTTTTATTCACAAAATTATCATAATATCTATTTCGATTGTTTATTATAGGAGTATAACTTTCTCCTAATGGGTCTATTTATGGGTTTTACAGTTGACGGTCCTCCTGTCTCACAGGCATATATATCATGTATACTGAAATCTAAATTATCTAAAGATAGTTGGCTAAAATTATCTGCCAAGTTGTTTATATCTATATCAGGATTCATCAGATTTTTTGTCCTTGTTATCTTTTACAATAAATTTTTCCATTTTATCTAAATATTCTTTTTCTTCCTGTATTATTCTAGGTAAATGTACTTTTCTAAAAGCTTTTGCAGGTGATCCTTTTTCAATCTCTGCATTTAATTTAATATCTTTTATTGATTTAAATAATAATTTTTGTTCTTTTTCTTTTTTCTTCATAGGACTTTTATTTATCTGATCCGTCAAATTTCTAGTTTCTACTAATGATATATTAACTGTATTCTCACAATCCTCTATTCTTTTTTGTAATTTTATTATGTTATTATTCTATATTTTCAAGTTTTTCTTCAAAACTTATCTTATATTCTTTTATTTCTTTAAGTAGTGTTCTTAAATTTCTTATTTCTTCTAGAATTTTATTTTCCATTTTATATATCTTGATTATATCCTCGAACATAAGGCTCTGATACCAATTTCTCGGACCTTAGTTGCAATGTTACCCCTAATTGTTAAAACCCATGTTGATTTTAACCTTTTGTTTTATATTATTTATGTTTATATTTATAATGTTCCAAAAATTCCTTATTAACTTTATAATAGCTATCAATTTCATGTTTCGCTCTTTTTATATGAGAGTTAACATATTCTACTGTCAAATTTTGACTGTCTAAATACTTTTTTCTATTTGTGAAGTAATTATAGAGTTCTATGTTATGATCATATTCTTTTCCTAATAATTTTATTTTTTGTAACATATTATCACATTCATATGTACTTATCTTTATATCCTGACTCATCAATTACTATGAAATTGTTTATAATGTTTCATAAATTCTTTATTAGCTTTATGATAACTATTAAGTTTATTTTTCGCCCGTTCTATATGTGAATTGACATAATCTATAGTAAGCATTTGGCAAACTAGTTCATTTCTTTTATCTTCAAATAATGTTTTCTGTTGTATTAACTAATATCCAACATGGTACTGATTTTGACATTGTAACATATTATATATACCGATTTTTGACATTGTAACATATTATTATGTATATTAGTTAATACAAGATCTCTTTTCATAGGAAATAAGAAAAAGAAAAAGAGGAAGCCTTTATATCCCTCTCTAACCGAACTAAATGTCCATATCGGTTGAGAATCCCACATCGGCTAGATGTGAGCTATATTTGCAATATATAATAATTGAACATTCCTCCCTTATCGAGGTACCTTTTAAGCGTCGATGTAGTTGCATCTATGGGTGGTGCCAATGACCCTAGTGTTACACTGATATTTGTCGCAATAGTTCTATGTGGTGCACCAAAAATCAACGAGATATGTATTTAAGAGTAAAGAGCGTTTTTACAAATTATTCGAAGGGTAAATCCGTCCATATTATGACAAAAACGTCCTGCTTTTATCAATTATGTTTTCTGAAAGAGTGGAGAAAAAAAACTTCTTGCGCAGCTTCTCAGATAGCTAGACTCAATTCCCCCGCCAAAAAAAAATTGCTTTTCCCCAACTAGACTCGAAATCCTGCAAATGATACTACTGCCCTAACTCAACTCCCATTTATGTTCCTTTAAAAGGAAAAAACACCGATCGATCATTGCTCAGCATTATCAAACGTTTATTCAGATTCCTGGGAACTAGGGTTTGTCCAGTAGGCGTCGGCGGGCATGGGAAGGGGGAAGAGAAATGCGCCTTTAGTAATTTCATCGTCGGACGATGAAGACTTTCTATTGAAATCGTCTTCAAAACCTGCATCAGTTTCTAGAACGAACTATAAGAAGAGGCCTACTAAGAAGGCGGCTGCATTTTCAAATTCGTATCCTCGGTCTCTTAACGTTTCCAATGCCACCGATTTTGGTGAGGTGAGATTTATTTTAACTGATTTTATGTGTTTTACTCTCCTTTTGGGGGCTTATTTTTGGTTATGCCTATTGCTTTAGATTTGATTTATGTTGTTGCTGTGCTATAGAGAATTTATGAGTTTTTTTTAACAAAATATAACCGATTTTTTTTAATAAAATTACAAAATATTGCACTTTTTTATTGTTGTTCCATAAATAGAGAAATCGCCATTGGCAATGACTATTTTAAAGACGCCATTAGCAAGGGCGCTTTTAAAATAGTCATTTTCATTAGCTATTTCATCGTTAGACCTTATGAGGTACTTCAATTGTGTTTTTCCTATTAAAATAGCGTTTTTAAAGTAGTCACGGGTAATGATGTTTTCTTTAGACTTTTGTACTGAAATCGCCATTGCCAATTTTGGAGCAGCAATAAAAAGTACATTATTTTTTGTAATTTTATTAAAAATTTGTTATATTTTGGTAAAAACTCGAGAATCTGTTGTGATTTTTCGAGGTTTTGGAGTATAATTTGCGGTTTAGAGAATTGTTTGTGAAGGCATATTTATACTCTAAATGTATTTTATATAAACTACACTGTATGTCACACTTAGTTTAGTTTAGATTTGAAAGAATTTCTGTTTGATGGTAGAATTCAAGGATGTTTGTTTGCACTGCAGAAACGCGCATAATGAATGTCAAATCATGCTCTATCTTTTCAGTAGTTTTTGAAAGTTGATGGATTTCAATGCAGATTCAGCGGTTCTGTGAGGAACTTGATGGTAGGAGAACTAGGTTCAAGGTATCTACTGGTACGCCTTTCTTGAAGCTTTAGTTCGACTGCTTTGTTCTCTTTACTATTTTAGTTCTTTATTGTGGTTATAGATGTTGACTGTTGCTTGATCTTTGATTTCCCTTCCAAATACTATTTCAAACTCAAAACAATACCACCTCAGTTCCATTTTAGATGTCCCGATTCAAAAAGCACACATATTAAGAAAATAGTTAGTTGAGTTAGTTTTTGAAGTGAAATGACCAAAAAACCATCTTGAAACTTTGAATACAATTAATATTGTGATTGTTGAGTTAAAAAATGTTAGGGTAAAGTTGAAAAAATAAATAGATTCTATATTGAAGTTATGAAAGGACAACTAATTTGGGACGTGGAAAAAGTGATTTTGGGACAACTATTTTGGGTTGGAGGGAGTAATTCCTTGTTTGGTTCTGTGATCCATTGCAATATAGCATAATAATCAAGCTGGAGATTTATGCTGATTGTTACATGGCGCGTGCCATGTTGAAATTGATGTAAATTAGTCTTCTTCATTACTAGTTCCAATGCTGATTTGCCTAACATCATCATGATGAATAAGGAGTATTACTTAAGGCAGATTCTGGTTGTGGTTGTGTATCCATTCTTAGTCTTTTAGGTCATTTTACTAATTATGGTGTCAAACTGTTTCTTAGTTTCTCTAGTTATCTTTTGCTTCAAACTGACCTGTCAATGTGCACATTTCACTAATTAGACCGTAGAAGGAGCAAGGGCTTATGGGTTGATATATATAAACCTCAGACGTTGGATGAGCTTGCTGTTCACAAAAAGAAGGTATGATTATGCTAATATTTTCCTTAGGCCTTAGTCAATGGCTTTATGTGCATGTTATTAGCTTTAACTTTTCACATCCTTCCTGATCACTTTTCTCTGCTGAATTTGGCAGGTTGAGGAAGTTAAGACCTTGTTTGAGGAAAAAATGTTTGCATCAAAGGTAATGAATAATCTTATTTGTGGTTGATGAAATATGAATATTACTTGCTAATATTTACATAAACATTATGGTCCACGTCACTTTCAAAACGGTTTTATACTTTTATATTTCTTATTCACCAGGTGATTTATGAAATTCTATTATTGATGTTTGTTGCTCTAAATAAAATTTAGAAAAATGGTTTCTGATTCTTTCATTACTTTGCTTGACCTCTTTAAGAAAGAAGGAACTAAACATGATAATAAGACCTTATGGGATCTCCTTTATGGAAAGGCCATGCATTTGTTAAACAAAAAACTGAAATGTCTTTCTTGCTTGCTTCAAGATGGAAAGAGAAGGAAAAACTAGTTACTTACCATATCCTTACCTTCTTTTGAGTTTCTTTTTAGTTCTTATATCCACTTGTACAGCAATCAGCGTAGTGTCAGGTTTCTTTTGTAAGTGTAGAACATGTCTTACCCAAGTTGTTATTCTAGTGTACATAGGTAGTCTGATTAATGCCATATAATTCTATTTCTAATCTTTGGACTTGTTCTTTTTTGTATAGGGAAAATCCTGTAATAATGTTATTCTCATTGTTGGGCCAGCTGGAGCTGGGAAATCTGTATGTTCATTGATTCCATCTAAGTATATGAATTTTGGCAGTTTGTAAATGTGTTGTAAAAACTGGTGGAAATTTGAGCTCTTATCATGCTTCTTAATGCCTTAAATTCTTCCTTCACATGCATGAACAGTCATAAATATGCTTTCGTGTTTTAGGTGACTGTACATGCAATTGCTTCTCATTTTGGAGCCACAGTATACGACTGGAACACCCCAACTCCTACTATATGGCATGAGCATTTGCATAACTCCAGTTCAGGTACTTTCAACTACGCATAAATTTAGTCTTATTATATTGGAATGGATGAGTCTGTAGCCGACCCATTTACTTGGGATTAAGACTTTGTTGTTGTTCTAGTTCAATTATTCACCTAAGGGATCAAATATATTTTCCCTTCTTCAGTAATATAAATTTTTAGGTTTTTCTCATAGCAATTTATAGGTTGACAAGTCTGTAATGATTTTGGATTAGGATTGAAGTACATGTCCAAGTTGGATGAGTTTGAAGATTATGTTGAAAGGATAAGAAATTATGGATTGCTTTCCTCATCTTTGGTTGGAGGATCTCAGACGTCAGTCATACTCTTAATTGATGATCTCCCTGTAGTAAATGGAAAAGTTGCTTATGGAAGACTTCAGAGGTGCTTGCATCTTCTCGCGCAATCAGTCTGTATTCCAACAGCAATATTAATCACCGACTATGGGGCAGCTGACTCCACTGACTACACAATGCGCTACTGGGAGGAAATCCAGTTGTCACTTCAGAATGCTGGGGCTTGTAAGGTTGCATATGATTTATTTGATGCAGGAATTAATGGTTTATTATGTTTGTGTATTAATATCTGTTAATATCTCAGGTGACTTTCAATCCAATCACAGTTAATTCCATGAAGAAAGCTCTGTCAAGGATATGCAAAGAGGAGCAGTATGAAGTGGGTGCTGAACAAATTGAACTTATTGCAAAATCCAGTGGAGGTGACATCAGAAATTCAATTACATATTTACAGTATTTCTGCCTGGAACCACATCAAGGACCTTCTTTGAGTTTTCATGATTGCATCTCTCCTTGTTTAAAAGGAGGATCAGATGAAATGGTTCATTTACGCAATGAACCTTCATTGTCATTTGGTAGAGATGACACTGTCTCTTTATTTCATGCATTGGGAAAATTTTTGCACAATAAAAGAGATCCTGACAATCCCATTGCAGCAGGTATCTCTGTCAGAATTCCTCTTTCATTGTCATTTGCAGTGTTTTCGGTGATCATAGAAATACCATTTCTTTTTTTTTGGTCATGTATTTCCTTATTAATTTATTTTGTAGCAGAATGTATTTAGTAAGAATTTACATGGTGTGATTCTCACCCTAATGAACTTTTTGTTTAATTTTTTCTTTAGAGCTTATCCAATGATATCATAACTTGTTGGTATTAGGAGAAAAATAAGCAAAGCATATCTTTTAAGCAGTATACTACCTATATACATGACCCTGGAGTAAAATGCTGATGCAGGAACTCATTGAATATCCTTTTGTACCTCTGAGTTTTAGCACTATACTAAATTGACAGGTTATATGCATGGTTTCTGAGTGTAATGGTCCATTTCGAACATTGTTTATTCTTCCGTGATAAGTATCAAGTTGTTTCATTGCACCGGAGCTTTATAACTTTTCTTTCTTTTCACATGTTTAACTGTTTATCATTTATTGTATAATTGTGCACATATATAATTTCATTAGCATATTGTCTATTCTTTCTTTACAAAATATAGCCTTTGACTTGGCTCATTCTTACTTGTTGAAGATAGAGATTCAATTGTTCTAAAGGAGAAATTTTTAAGGTTGCCTCTGAAAATGGATTCTCCAGAGATGGTTCTTTGTCAAGCACACGGGCAAACAAGGCCTATTCTTGATTTCCTACATGAAAATGGTAATTCCATTTATAATATTTCTTGTTTTTCATGAAGTATTTGGTCTATCAGAACTTATTCTTATTATCTCGCTGGCATGCAACTTTTGGTAGGATGTTATGCAGCTTCATTCTACATCAATTAATATCCTAGGGAACATTTGTTTAAAGGCTAACATTATCTCAACAGCATGATCAACCGTTAAACTATCAAAACATTTGCTATGCTCCTATTTTATCAGCGTAATTATCGGGGTATCTATTTACTACATTAGATTGGCTTCTTTGAAGCAGATTTTGGGGAAATATCTACAATGCACAATAGTTTTATGGTGGTCAATATCAATAAATCTGTATATCTTGTGATTTCTTTTAAGATATGTTCCACTGTCACTCTAAATATGACAACTGTATAACTTATCAGAAGCTAAAAGGGTTTTTCTGCCTTAGATCCCGTTTGATAAAACTGAATTTGAAGTTTGAAGTCTGAAATATTTAAGTTGTGAATACTGAAGTCTGAATCTGGATCTGAATACAATAGTCTGAATGCTGAAGTTTGAAAACTGAATTATAAATAAATAAAAAAATTCAAGAAATTGATGAAGTATTTATTTTTTAAAATTTATTTAAATAATATTTTGAAACATAGTTCATGTCGTGTTCTATTGATATCCGTAAGATATATAAAATAATATAGTTGAAATCAGCATATTCAGACTTCATACTTGAGTGACTTTGGTTTTGCTTAAAAGTTACAACTACAATTAAGCAAGTCTTAAACCGTTAAGAAATTTATAAAATCTGTTATCAAACGCACTTACAAAGATAAACACTTAACAGAGTATGTTATCAAACACACTTACAAAGATAAACACTAAACAGAGTATGTTATCAAACACACTTGATGCAATAGATACTGAATCAATTAATTTTAAACATTAATTTAGTTATCAAAAGGGCCTGAAATGAACAGACTGGACTCTTACTTGGAGATTGTTAAGTTTGTGTAAAACTGTATTGACTGATGTGTACTATGTACTTCTATCCTTTTGCTTCTTACATATTTTCTGGCAGTTTTAGAATTTATCAGCGAGGAAGCAATAGATGACGCCTGGGTCGTGCAATCATATTTAAGTGATGCTGATTTGTTGCTGGCTTCACTTCATGGAAAGTTAAGCAGAAATTTTGAAGCTGAGAATTCTGTTCAGTCGGCTGCTGCTTCAGTTGCAGTACGAGGGACGCTATTTGGGAATGCACACCAAGTTCCTTCTAGGTGATACATTATGCCTGTATGTGCATTCTCTTTCAAACTTAATTTGTGTTTGACGTTGTATTATACTTGAGCAATGTCGTGCAGGTGGCATACAATTCGGCGTCCAAAGCTTTGGGAGGTTGAACAATCACTCTGGAAGAACAAGGTTTGGATAAATGAATTATCATTAATTCTAGTCTTCAATATCTGTATCTTCGTGTTTGAGATAAAATAATTTTTTTTTAGAGAATTCTAGAATCCCCTCTCGAAGCTGATAATATAGGCATACAGTGAACCATGGCACAAATGGAAATTTCCTGGAAAATATCATTAATTTTTTTTGGCAGTTATAAGCCTTACCATTGCCCTCTTTGACGCTATGCTCTGTAGGGATCCCTCTTGAACCGCACCGTGGTAAACATATGGTGATATCTTCTTTATTGGGTTCTCATATGATGTTATAATTACCGAAAATTGTATTCTTTGATACTAGTCCATTTTAGAAGTAACATAGTCCCTGACTGACGTTGTTGTCATGCCATTTTAAAGTAATTTCTATATTTGTCCTATACGAGAACTTATGCTTGATGTATTTACCCGCATGTGGCTTGTTTGGACAATCTCTACCTCATTAATTAAGTTCTCCTATTGATGCACCTGCAGCGCCAAATGGTGAATCAGAGATGTGATACTAGCCTAACCTTGCATGATCTTACTGTTGCTGTCACGGAGTTTAGACCTGTGCTCAAGTGGATTGGATATAGAACACAAGAAGATGCTGGAACTTATGAAATCTCTTCAGATGACATGGTTGAAGATGACGTTGGGAGATTGGTTTCGACCAAGGAAAACGCTAGCGAAGATGAAATTGAAGACTGGTAAAGGTCTTTAAAGCAACTGTGGATCTGACCTGCATTGAAATGACGGTCTCCTCTGTAAATTATGTAAATACTACAATATCGATCTATTGTCCTGCCATAATTTACTTGCATTTTGAGAACTCCTGCCAAATGCAAATTTTGTTCATTCTTCTTGATAATTAGTTTCGGTCAATTTTCACCGGAGAATTCTACCATGAACCCTATGGCAAAAGGGTGCTAATTGTAAAATCGTTCGGCATGTCATATTGGAGAAGTTTTATCTTGGTAGGTGAGCAAGTTTAAAATTTACATTAAAGCCAATGAATACAATACGCGTAGGAAAGAGAATTGACTTTTTGGCCTACGTGTATTGTATTTAATGGTTTGGATGTAACTTTTAAACTTACTCACCTATCAAAATAAAATTTCTGGTCATATTGATGCAAGGAATGCCTACTAGTTTCCTTTTTATTCTTGAGAGAGACTTTGTTGGTTGTCTTTTGCTATCTAAATAGCAACTTTTACTATTTGATAGGAGTAGTATATATAACATTTGTGATAATGCTTTCTTTGAACACATCTATATAGGAATGTGAATTGGGCTCTACAGCCCAGATTCAAATCCAAAAGATTTATACATATTTTTTTTGGTGTCTAGACCCACGAGTTGGATCCAAACAAATATGAGACCCAAAAGTGGTGGATCTAGATTATACGTCCTCCGTCCCAAATTATGTCTACTTATGCACATGTATTAGGGATTTTGTGATTTTGATGGTAAAATATAAACAAAAAGTCTAAAATGCCCTTCGTTAATTTTATTAATCTCATTTAAAATATGTCTATTTCTCTCTCCTTCCTCTCACACAACGTGAAGTCTTAAAGATCTTTGCAAATTTTCGGGACACAAATGAGTGAGTCGCTCCACAATCAAAGAGCACATATGCAGACACAAAATCAATAAGTATCGTACCTATCACTACATTTGAGGCATCACCCGCCTCCTGTTGTGTCCATCAAGGCAAAAACTCGAGCATTAGGCCTCAGTGCTGCCGCTGAAGTCTGTCCTGCGGTGAGTCGCTCCACAATCAAAGAGCACGTATGCAGGCACAAAATCAATAAGATCGTACCTGTCACTACATCTGAGACATCACCCGCCTCCTGCTGTGTCAAGGCAAAAACTCGAGCATTAGGCCTCGGTGCTGCCGCTGAAGTCTGTCATGCGGTCTGTATCGGGGTTGTACACTGGTTGACCCGATGACCCATCTTTCCACATCTGAAGCATGCCCCAGATAACTATCTACACTCCCCAGAATGGACTATGTCACAATTCTTGCATGTAACCCCGGTACCAGTAGCATTTGGTGCCCCTGTGGGTCCCCCAAGCTTCACCAAATTAGAGCCTGTTACCACACTTAGCCTAGCGGTGTTGGCTTGTCCAGAGGTGGGAGCAAACCTCTTTCGGGCAGCCATATTAGTTGTGCTAGGACGAGAACTATGTCCTTGTGAAATAGCAGAAAATGGCATCTTCTTCTCTGAATCGGCTCTCAAGAACTCTGCCTCAATGTCCAAACTCCTCTGGTATGCGTCCATATAAGTAGTGGGACAATTCCCAAAAAGTATCCCCCGAATGCGGGATAACAAACCTCGAACAAACCGCTGAGTTCTCATCTCAGGGTCCTGAATGATTGCGGTTGCATACTTGCCAAGAGAGTTGAACTTGTTGGCATACTCAGACACAATCATGCTTTCTGTCTGGCGGAGATCGAAAAATTGATTTTGGCTCTCCACCCTGAATATGCCAAGGAAGTACTTATCCAAAAAGGCCGTCCTGAATCGTCCACAGGTAATTGTCTGACCGTCTTGTACATAAATGGGTCTCACCCATTTCCACCATTCTGAAGCCTCAACTGTAAGGAACGCCACGACCACATCGGTCTTAGCATTCTCCGGTACTTGCATAATGGAGAAAATGTTGCGCAATCTCCTCTATCCAAGTCTCGGCCTAATCCGGTCCCAAACTCCCGTCAAATGAGGCCATCCTCATCTTCTTCATACGTTCAAAATAGACCCCCGTGATTCACCTCGTTCCTCTGTTAATATTGATTATGGTTCTGTTGTTGTTGTTATTGTTGTTGTTGTTGTTGTTGAATAACCTGAGCCAATAGAGTCAGTGCAGCTGCCATATCAGAATTAAGCCCTGCGTTACCCGACGGTGGTGGTGGTGGAGGAGGTGCTACATACTCAACCTCTACATTCGGTACATACGATAGCGGCGATGGTAGAAATTGTAGGCTGCCATCTAGATGAACCCACATAATGACGACGGTTGGTCCATGGTCCCCGTCGGGCAAAAGCAGCTATCGGTAGATCGAAGTCGTCGACTTGCTGTTTGTTTCGGTCCATTTTACCCTAAAACAAGTTATATAAGTAAGTGATAAATCAAATAGCATGCTAACATGGATATACATGGCATATGAAAACATGTAACACATAAGCAATAACTTAACAAGCAGTAAGTAAACACATAATCCTAATCCAGAGGCTCTACCCATCACTCACCTTACGTTATGTTTCGTGATCTTACTAAGTTCATTTTACCTTTAGTCAAGTAATTATGCCTAAGGTTCAAACCGCTCTGATACCACTTATGTCATGACCCAAATCCGATCAGTGACATGGTAGTAAGTCAAATCAATGACGAACGCACCCACAAACAGTTTATGAAAGGTAATGCATAACATAATCGTAAAAGTGTTTAAAAGTCTTACAAAATAAAACAAGAGTATTGAAAAGTAAATACTATATAAGTTTACCAAAGCTATTGACTTCCTATTACAGTTCATTAGGAATCACTCTTCATATGTCCCATCCCAGGTATCATCATAAGAAGGCTCAACCTTTGTATCATCTACAAAACAAAAAAAGAGAAATGATTGAGCTGCGAGGCCCAGTAAGAATTTTACACCCTTGGGGTGAAGTAACAGATAAGACCCAAAATACTTTTCCCATTTCCCAAAATACATGTTTTAGACTCAAACCAAACACATATAAGACTAAAGCGATAACAAATAAGACACCAATTAAGTCAACAACTACGTTCTTCACATCCAAGCGTTAACACAATCGTATGCACTACAAGCACCATGCATTACTCAAACGGAACACACGATTACACTCTACGTTTAGACATTAGGAACATAGTTATTGCTATGACTCAACTTCCCACAATACGAGCTCCATCGTCTATTCACTCTTGATTGAACAATGACAGTAACGGCCCTAGTCTTTATTCCAAACTAGGACGACCCAAGAAGTTCAACACGTGAGTTTGGTATACCCCAAACGATGGGTCCAGAGTTTAAGGATCCATCATACGTTGTGTCATTATCCATCACCATGGACTCCACAACCCCGTTACAGTCCCAATGATATCATCATTGGGTTAAGGCCCAAGAATTTCCACCCGTAAACACCCTCGTTCACCACAAACACATACATATATCAAACGGATCTTGTTAGTCAATCAATTCTAGACAAGAAAACTAAGGACAAATCACCAAGATTCATTTTAACGTATTATAATAGAGGTAGATCACATGAATAATAAAGAAAAAGACAAGATTTTTCCATATTGATCAATCAAAAACTAAGGCTTCCGTTATTTTATTTTATTTTTCCTTTTAACCGCAACTAAGGAGACAAGCGCATCATTCGAGACTGGATGATTTCATACCACTGACCTTGCAGGTCCAAAGCGGCCACGGTTCGAAAACATAACAAAAATTTGTTTAAACAGTAACTTTTATCTATACGATTATAGAAATAAAAATATAGTCTTTTACAAAAAATTAGAGGGATTCTATACTTACTCTAGATATATATACAAGGTGCGAGTTAAACTTGAAATGAATTATGTGATAATTTAATCACGATTATAAAATTTGGTTTGTTATAGTCTGTTATATAAAAACATGATCATAAAATAGCAATTTGGTATACATGAAACAATTTATAAAAAACATAATCCAAAGAACATATACAATGCAACACATCTATAACTTCATCCAATTTTGTATAAAAAACATGTAAAAACAGTTTATAATTGATAACCAAACTTAAAGGTATTGAAAATATGTAATTTAGAGTTTGAAGAGTAAAGGGGTAGGATCCTTACCTTGTTGAATTCACAAATTCAAGAAAAATAAAGTTGAAATTCGTAGCAGAAAAATTAGCGACGCTCAAATTTCGATACCTTCGTTTTGATATCTTACGGGTCGAAAACGGACGTCGTTAAGGCCTTCAAATGCTCAGAAAACTTTCTGCCTATTTTTTCCCCTCTTTTTTTTTTTTTTTTTGCCCTTTCCTTTTCTTTTACCTTCCCCTTTTATAACCTCAGATGGGATAGGAAGAATCAGCAGTTTTAGATTTAATCGCAAAAGAGGTCCCTCAACTTCTCATGATCAAACACTCAAGCCCTCAAACTTACTAAATATGCATGTAACACATGAAACAAGTTGTGAAAATAAAGTGCACATAACACGTAATCAAATTAAACATACATGATGACAAATAATAATTACATAAAACACGTAAAGCAGAAAATCGAGTTCTCACACTTCTATTTTTCACTCCTTTTCTTTTCTTTTTTTATTATTTACAAGTTTTAATAAGTTAATGCAAATTTTTTTTATAAAGGAAGTAAATGTATTAAAACATAAAATTGTAGTACGTATAAGACAATTGTTTGATTTATGAAAACACATCTTACGGGTTTTTAATAATTCAATATTACCATAAAAATACGTGTTATGCATTAAAAGTCTTTTTACTATAATATTATTATTTAGAAAAAAACAAATGTACATGGAGAGATAACAAAGCCAAAGGAGTTCGAACCAGATTGTGAAATTGCTTGGAAAGTTGAATGGTCTTCTCCAAGTGATCCTTCTGCCAATGCCCTCACGCCTTCTATTAAAGGGGCACAAAAGTTTTTGCAGATGATTCGCTACTCTTTGTCAGGGCAAATTTATAGTATATAAAGTTACAGTCCAGCTCAGGTGCGGAACAGGCAAAATTTCGCACTTGCGGAACACTCTCATCCGTCAGATGAGATTTTGAACGGCCCAGATCTGGAGAGAGAAAAGTTGCGCAACTTTTCTCTCTCCAACTTTTCTATCTCCAGATCTGGGCTGTTAAAAAATCTCATCCGACGGCTGGGAGTGTGTCCCGCATGTGCGGAACAAAAGGACGTTCTGCATAGGAGCTGGGAGCATAAAGTTAGGCCAAGTTGAGGTAGAAGTTTCATGATGTGACATATTATGAGATGTGTTCCAATCATAAGCTTTCATATGACAATTTTGTCATTAATATTTTTTAAAAATAGTTCTTCATTAGCTATAATCTTCAACTCATTCCAAAGTTACTATGAACATGAATAGTTTAGCTATAATCTTTATCTTCATTCTAAAGTTACATATTTATAGATTATAGAAAAGTATATAACATAAATGAATTGAATTTAAATAAAGAAGTTCAATGTTTTTTTTAATTAAGAAGTTGAATGGTTTTTTTTTTAAATGAAGAAGTTCAATAGTTTTCTTTTTTAATGAAGTAGATTTAATGTATATAGGAATTCTAAAAGTCTTACATCATAAAGTAGATTTAATATTCTAAGAAAATAACATGTATATAAGAATTTTAAAAGGTTATGTAAAATAAATTAATTGAATTTAGATGAATAAGTTCAATGGGTTTTTGCAAGGGACATTTGTCTGTTTGATCCTCAAAGTATTTTTGAAATTATCGAGTCGTCCCAAGGCACACCTTCTAGACTACAACACCATGAAAAAATTTAGAAGCACCTTAGTTAATCTGGAACCAACTACAACAGACAACTAAGCTTTAATCCCAAAATATTGGGGTCGGCTACATGAATCAAAGAGAGGATTACGTAAGGTCATCCACATGGATGCATTCTCTCCATTTCTTTCGATCCCAAACACAACTCGTATCTAGTTGTAGCAAATTTATATCTCCTTTTATCACTTCCATCCAAATCTTCCTCGGTTTCCCTCTACCTCTTACGCCACTGGAACATCACTTGGCTTTTTTTTAATCTGCCCAAACCAACGCAAACGATTCTCTTTCATCTTGTCTTCAATAGGCTCTACACCGAACTTCTGAATAGTCTCATTCCTTACTATATTCACTCTCGTATGGCCACACATCCATCTTTACATACGCATCTCCACTACATGCATTTTTTTAATATGACACCTCTTAGTTGGTTGAGTTAATGTAACAAGTGAGTTTTGTTTGAAAACAGTTGTTCTTAAAATAAAAAAAAACAATGACTCGTAGTTCAAGAACACCATGAATCTTGATTAAAGGCACACCTTCTAGACTTACAACACCATGAAAAAATTTAGAAGCACTTTAGTTAATCTGGACCAACTAACAAGAAAATAAAATTAAAAACACCTAGCACAAACGCTCCTGGCTCCTATGCGGAACAGCTTTGGTGCGGACTGTGCGGGACACCATCTCAGCCGTCGGATGAGATTTTTTAACGATTCATATCTGGAGAGAGAAAAGTTTTTTTTAAATTATTTTTTAAATCAGCCGCAACTTTTCTCTCTCCAGATCTGGACCGTTCAAAATCTCATCCGACGGCTGATATTGTTCTGCACGTGCGGAAAAAAAGCTGTTCCGCATAGGAACCGGACTGAGCACAAACAATGTCTCCTATGCAAAACTAGTCTGCTTCTATACTGGAATAAGCTATAGCTGCCTACAAAATTCGATTAACGGCTGCTGGGAATCGATATACCTTTTACACAAATCTCCCATGATGCAAATCGTCTTAGAGCTCTCGTTTAACAGGAGTGCAGGACCACGTCTTCAGTAGGCGCGTTTCAGAGGATCAGATGGAACGAACTGTACATGCAAGACCGACCGGGTGAGGAACTCTTGAGCTCAAGGCAAAATCCTTTTGACCTGATGCAGCTCATCGGTACTTTTAGCCTGATTATACACCGACTCAAATGCGTGTGTGCGCACGTTTGCAAAACCTGTAATTGCTTGAAAAACATGCGGTAATCCCATCTGCAGGTTGTTCAATGTCATTGCCCTCGTCACACTTACTGATTTATCGTACCTGGCTTTCTCTTCCTCGGCTCTTGCGCGTAAAGTATCCACTTTTGCGCGTTTTTCTCCCACGGGATCCTTAATTCTACCACTAGAAATTTCGGAAAGAGAATATGGTCCGTACTTTGTCTCCAGCGATCTTAGCTCAACTGACTTCTTATTGAGATCTTTAAAAGCAAATTCAGATTTCTTTTTCTGCTTTTGTTCTTCAGTTTGCTGCACTACGATAGCATGGATAACTGTTGAGAAGCTCTTGATTCCTTCGGATGCCACTTTATCCGGAGCATTGTTCACGGCAAGCTGCCACTCTTCACATAAGGAGTAAATTGCCGAATCTAGCCCTGTTCTGTCAACGGGCTTGTTGCCAATTTGGAACAAGCTAAGCCTTAGCCAACCAGTTAGTGACTGAATGTAATCGCGTTGAACCTTCACGAGGTTGCAGAAGGAGAGGTGCCATTGTTGAGATTCAAGCTCAAGTTGTAGAGTTGACTGTCGATGAATCTCAGATGTCGGATCAGTAGACGGAATGGCATTTACATACTTGAGTTGCTGAACTATGTGTGTTTGGACCTGGTGACATTCATACATGCTTCTCCACATCGTCATCAACCTGAAAGAATCAACAAAGAGATAGGAATTAAATCATGTTGATTGATTTGATGATTGTGTATTAATTATACCACCCAAAAATGGGAGGTAGGCTTGCTCCAAAAACTTATGTGAGTGGAAAGTATGATCAGGACCAATAGAGTAAGTACACATCCACTTTCCCACTTACTAGAGTTAAGTGGCCAGGAAAAGTACTAATAAACTTTTACCCCCTTTTAGATGAAAACAAAAGCAGTAACAATTGTCAAGAAATGGTAAAAAAAAAAAAAAAAAGAAGAAGTAAAGAGGACTAACCCTTTAACAAGCTCAACTAGCTGAGGATAGAGCTCGGACTCCCTCAATTTAATTATTTCAGCAGAAGTAGTCTCGATGGCCTGCGAGGCTACCATCATTCTTGATTCTAACTTCTCAACCTCTTTCTTCGCCTTCTCCGTCTTCACATAATCTGCCCTCTTCATCTCTACCTTCCTCAATTGCGACGCTTTCTTCTCGTGATCCAGTTTTAAAGTTTCCGCATTCTACAATCACAAAAGCTATAATAACAGCTCCTATCTCAACTTATATCACACATTCAATAGCATTTCTACAATGTGTCTTCACCTCATCATATTCCTAGCTTACTTGAAGGGACTCTTCTTAAGGACATTTTCAACTCTTGCATAAGATACTGTATAGTTTGTAATGTACATTTCTAGTCTAAGATTGCAGTAATTATCTTTTAAGGTTACCAGAATTTGACCATGATTTCATGAACTACGAGCCAGACACTTCATTTAAAGGGATATCTAAGATTGCAGTAATGTACATTTTCCCTGTCTAAGACTGCAGTAATTATCTTCTTAGGTTGCCAGAATTTGATCATTCGCTTCTGAACTACGAATCAAATACTTCAATGGGAAAAAGAGAGTTCTACCTTGGCCACAATGCCACACATACAATTTGTACTACCATCTTTATTACTCCCTCCATTCCTAAATATAAGACTCTTTAGACAATTTGAGAAAATTAAGGAAGTTGTCATTTTCATCTAAACTTCCAATATTACCCCACCTTCCCTCTCTCTCACTAATACATCATAAAGAAAAGAAAGGAAAATGTTGAGGGTATAATTGAAATAAATTGTTGACAACTAATAAAAGAACCTTAAACGACAATTAATTTAGATACCTAGATATCTCCTAAACGACAATTAATAGGGAATGAAGGGAGTATATGCTAAAAGAACAACTTTAAACAAAGGAAAAAGACATGATTTTGCAATAATGATGCTGACTCACTAACCTTGACTTCATCATAGAGCTTCTTCTCCCAAGCATACAATCTCTCAACCGTTGATCCATGAGTTGCACCTCCACCTCCACCACCAGCATTCACATCCCCGGCGGCGGAATCATCGCAAAATTTCCCGATCCAGTTCCATTTCGGACTTGAATTCCATGTCCACATCAATGGATTCAGATTCTTCCCATTCCCATAAACCCTACCTGCACTCCAAGATGATTCTTAATGAATTAATTGTTTAAACATTAAAAAAAGTCAGCATATTTTCTTTTAATTTTATAAAGCCCTATTTACTCGATTCAGGATTTGGCTCCCCCTATACTTAAAACAAACACTGGAGAGGTCTCCAGTGCAATTTAGAGTTGAAATTTTTTCCAAACCCAGAACCCAAGTTGCTAATTACTCCCTCCATTCCTAAATATAAGACTCTTTAGACAATTTGAGAAGATTAAGGAAGTTGTCATTTTCACCTAAACTTCCAATATTATCCCACCTTCCCTCTCTCTCACTAATACATCATAAAGAAAAGAAATGAAAATGTTGAGGGTATAATTGAAATAAATGTTTGACAACTAATAAAAGAACCTTAAACGACAATTAATTTGGATACTTAAATATCTCCTAAATGACAATTAATAGGGAATGGAGGGAGTACTATCTTAGTGGGACTCTATAATCAATTAACAATATATCCACCATCTATCTATTTTCCATTGAAACGGCATCGAAGAGAATCCAAATCCCTCTGGGAATCAAATTATCATAATGTTTGTTATGGGGGGTTTTTGTTTCTATCATTTGGGCGGTTCGAATCTTCTGTCATACTTATGAAACTCTCATTCGTATAACTTAAATTGTGAATACCCCTAAATTAAACGAGATAAATCTAACCGTGAACAACATTATAATTAGAAATGTGACAGGAATGTCAGATATGGTGTGCTAATCGGGCTTTCTTAACCACACCATTCAAAATTCAATAATAATTCATGCACGTGGTGATACAGTAAAAATTTGTATGTATATGAATAAATTGCTAAAGATTAAAGATTAATTACCCGGTGATTTGATGTCGGAAAAGGTAGAAGTAGGGACTTGTAAGATCAAAGAAAGTGGACCACCGGAATCAGCAGCTTTAAGAAAGTAATCATCAAGTTCCTTTATTATCCCAACCAAATCTTTACTCTTACTTGAAACCACCATAGCCAGCTCACTACTACTGGTACTAGTAGTAGACGTGGCGGCGGTATCCTTCGAAAACCCACTTATAACCGAAGGCGCCGCCGCCACGCTAGCCGCTCCGACGGTGGTGGTGGTGACCGCCACTTCCGACGTAACGGTACCCTCATCCCATTCCTCCTCCTCGGTTACTGATCTCGAAGAGGACGGCATGAAAGGGTCCCAAAAATCCCAGCTTGACGAAATGGGTGGCGGCGGCGGGCGGATGACGGCGGAGGAAGTGGTGGTGGAAGTTGTTGTCCATGTGTCAGAAATGGGACTCATTGGAATAGGTGGTGGTGGAGACGGAAGTTGTGGCGGCGGCGGCGGTAGAGGGTGGTGGTGGAGATTGGTGGCGAATTGAAGAAGAGCAGAGCCAGTATTTCTGAGAGACCTTAAATACATGGAATGAGCAGATGAAAAAGATTTTCTTGCTTTTACTAATTGTTTCATATATCTTCTTCTTGCTTTGCATCTTGATACCATTTCTTCTTGCCTTATTCTTGAAAAACAACACCCCATTTTTCTTTAATTTTCAGACAACACAAGATTTATCTCAAAAGATTCATGGGAAATTCAGACCAAAAAAGAAGAAAGTGCAAATCAAGAAAAAGCTCTCTGTTTTTTGTTCTTTCTTTCTAGTCAGAGAAATGGTACTATAAACTTTGCTTCCTTTGGTATATAATGTTTTTATTTCTCACAGTAAAAGAAGATGAGGAAATGAGATGGAGATAAACCTTCCTTGCAAAATCTCACTGTTCAAAGGAAAATTCAATTTAGGACCGTTTTGCGAGATTTGCCCATATAATTTTCTCAAATGAATTTGATTAGATCTATTTGTAAATGTAATTTATGTTCGGCTGATGTGAGAAAATTATATGATCAATACTACAAAGACGATTTTATAATTAAGTGACATATGTTCAAAGCTTTTCTCTCTCACATACACACATTCAGGAGATAGACATGAGTTCTTGTGGTAGGTTATTACAAGTCATCCCACCTGATCGTGCCACTAGATTATCTTAATTTACATCCTCCAAATTCTCTATCGGATTGAAGAGTGGGGTCATGTGGGCGTGAGTAACGCCTTTTTGGGCACAGGGAGATAGACATGAGCAGGGAGGGAGAATGGAATGGAGGAAATAGGATTTTGGGCAGAGAGCCAAAAACCTTTTTATACAAGTGAGGATTTGCGGACAAAAATGCCCAGGTTC
Source organism: Vinca minor (assembly GCA_026122235.1). Lineage (NCBI taxonomy): Eukaryota > Viridiplantae > Streptophyta > Magnoliopsida > Gentianales > Apocynaceae > Vinca > Vinca minor. The sequence continues at coordinate 9,812,332 of JAOCZM010000011.1, read as the reverse complement.
ACGACAATGTCATTCACATGCAAACTTTGGTAATGCAGGGATTTGGAAGGGTTAATTTAGTAACTCCAAGTTTCAACGGACCTCACCAGCCTATTATGGAATATGGGAAAAACAAAAGTGGTTTAAAATCAAAGGTGGAGTCATCAATGAAAATTTACTAACGCATGGAAGACTTGTAGAGTCCTATACAAATTACAGTTATGATAATAATTACATAAAGAGTTGCTATTGAGATGGTTTAAAATACTATATTTTGGATATTAAACCAGAAAAGTTATTGGGTCAGATATTAATGGTTGAATTATTTGATGAATAATTATTGAACTCTCATTAACACGTGATATTATTAAAAAAAAAGTCATACTCAGTACACAAGGTTCTTACATCAGCATAGTTTGAGAAAAGTCCTTATGTACTCAACATTATCCTTACAGACACCTGAGAAAAAAAATTACTATCTCCATTTCAAAATATAAGACTTCTAGGAAATATTGCGAAATCAAGAAAGCAAAAATTATTATATTTTACAAAATATTAATATTACCCTCTTAAATATAATTAGTAGTATACAAGTGCTATTTAAGAGAGTAATATTGATATTTTAATTACAAAAAATATTTTAACTTTTACAATATGTCCTAGAAATCTTATATCTAGTACTCACTTCATTCCCATTTAATTGTCGTTTAGGAGATATATGTATTCAAATTAATTGTCATTTACATATCTTTTATTAGGTGTCAACAATTTATTCCAATTATACCTTCGATATATCTTTTATTGGAAGAGTGACAGAGAGGAAGGAAGGAAGGGGTATTATTAGAATTGTGGTAGAAAGATTATTATTTGTTTGAATTCCTTAATTTTTTCAAAGTGTGCTAAACATTCTATATTATGGAATAGAGGGAGCACTATTAACAACCTAACATATTTTTTCATAAATAATTTCCCCAGAAACACAATTATCAAATTAGAAAATCTATACGATTCCACTTTTAATAACAATTATTAACTTTAAAGTGTGATTCATGGGCCAATTGTCATATATTGGGGAGAATTAACTCCTCCATTAGACCAGAAGCCTTTACCCTTTTTCTCTCTCTTCTCTCTCTTTCCCCTTTCTTCCTGCGGCTTTCCTCCTCCTTACTGCTGGCCAGATTTGGCCATTGACTCCTCCTGCCAATGGTCAAATCTTGGTCCTTTTGTTCCATTATTAATACTCTATTTTGTACCACGAATCATATGAAACCTTTTTCAGGGTTTTTTTCTTCAAGATTCAAGACACAGAGGTTAGATGAGTATCAGATCTTCATGCATCTAGACTTTTTTCTATGTTTCTAGGAGGATTCGTTCAACCCGACTTGATCTCGGGCCCTTTATCAACTTTCTACATCTTCCCCGAGGCAATTTGTAGGGGACGGTTGATACGCGCTATGGTCCCTATAAATTGTCGACTCCTAGGGGAAAATGTTGAAAGTGATATTCTCCCTGTCTCGTAGTTCAAGAATGGCGATGAAGACGCTTTGAAGAAGAAGATTATGTATTTGTTTATTTGTCTAGCTTTTTCTAGTTTTTTTCCTAACCATCCAAGTTTTCTTGGATGTGTCTTTTCTGTCTGCTATCGTGATTTTTTAAATCATTAGTATAACTTTACTTTCTGTACTTTCGATTTTTTATTAATTAGTAATGTACCTTTGCTATTTGTGATTAATGAAATCAGAATTTATTTAGCAAAAATAAATAAATAAATAAGTAAATATTGAGTTGGTGAAAAGGCCAAAAATTGTCACCTTTAAGTGGTTAAAATTGTCTTGCAAGTCTATTTTCTTCCCACGAAATCACTTAGCTCGGATTGGAATTGTAGTACAAAGGGAGGAACATTTGTCCATGACACATCATACTCTTAATATAAATTATCAAAATATGCAATTTGACAGTTCATATCCATAAATACCGTACTTAAAAAAAAGTATTTTTTTTGTTAAGTGCATATATGCTTGGTTGATACAAGATTATTGCAATACACAAGATTATTTTTTTTATTTTTTTTATTGGAATCAGACAATACACAAGATTCTGAAAATACAATAATACTTGTCATATGAACCACTCAAAGTGGGAAAATTCTAATATGGGTCCGTCTTTGTGAGACTAGTCCCACAATTATCTCACATGATTTGAGGCGCGAACTACTTTGCAAGTAGACTCCACCTCAACGCATGTGAGATGGTTGTGAGGCCAGTCCCACAAAAATCACCCATGCCAAAGTAACCCCTCAAAGTGGGTATGATTGAGGAATACGGTTAGAACCCAAATTCCAAAGCCAGATAACAAACAAAATGAAGGTTAGACAAATCCACTAAAAGAGCAAATGTACATTAGAAAACCAATGAGAATAGTACTCCTCATTCCATAATATAAATTTAAAATATTTAGCAAAAATTAAAAAAATAATAATGTATTTTTAATTAAAATATCAATATTATTCTATTAAATAAAATTAATGGACAAGTTATATTTAAAAAATAATATTAATATTTTGACTAATAAAGTATTCATTAATTTGTGATAAATTTCCTAAATAACTTATAAAGAGCAGCCCACGGACACCCAGTTCGGATCCTATGCGGAACATAAAAAAAATCGCATGAGAACAGGTGTCATGGGCTCGGGACATGTGTCGTAAATCAGGACAGATGTCCTATTTTTCAAAATTTTAATCTGATAGGCGAGGGTATGTTTCGAACTGAATCCATAGTGCACGACACCATACTAAAACCCAGTCCGGATCTTATGCGGAACCGTCAATCAGTACGTACGGAACGCATTAGGACAGGTGTCCTTAAAAAACATGACAGATGTCGTAAAATCATGATATGTGTCTGTTTTAAATCAATTTTTACTGTCGAAATTTTAATCTAACGGACACGTTACTCTTTTTTTTTTTGGCTAAATAATAAATTTTCCATTAATCACAAAATAGCCGAAGTCATTACAATCAAAGGAAAATCTGAAAATACAAGAAAATAAAAGTTATACAATGATTTAAAAAAATCATGATAACAGACAAAAAGCATACCAAAGAAAACTTGGTTGGTTAGGAAATACTAAGATAAAAACTAGTAAACTAAACAAATACATAATCTTCTTCTTCGATGCATCTTCTACGCAATTCTTGAACCACATAAACAGGAGAATATCATTTTCAACATCTTCCTTAGGGATCGACAACTTATAGGACCATGGGCGTATCAATCATCCTACAAATTGCCTCGGGAAGATGTAGAAAGATGATAAAGGACCCAGATCAAGTCCGGGTTGAAAGAATCCTCCTTCTTCCTTAGGGATCGACAATTTATAGGACCATGGACGTATCAACCGTCCTACAAATTGTCTCGGGAAGATGTAAAAATATGATAAAGGACCTAGACGCGTTACTCTTATGTCCTGCATTTTTTCGATGGATGGAGATAATTAAACTAAAATAGGTCCCTTTCGGAGAATTCAAGTTTGTATCTTACCACCATCAGACTGTAGGGGCTTCAGATTTAAAAACATGTGGTATAAAGTCTCTAAGTTTCGTTGCTTTCGTTATTGATGTTCCTAGATACTCACTATCTGATAGGCCTAGAGGCTTCCCCCTTTAAGATTAGCCCACGCTATATTGAGATACCCTTCCTTAGGACAGATCGAAGGAATACAACTTATCCATGGCCGTGTGAATTGAACATGAGGTGCGAGGTAAAATTTTATCGGAGGCTTATATCGAAAAATTATTTTGAAAAGTTTAACGAAAATTTTTATTTTTCTTAATTTTTTTATTGTAAAAATACTTATTAAAATTTTATATTCAAGACGTTCTAATAATTTTTTTTCAATAGATAATATACCTAATCCATTTTATATATCTTGTGACATAGTTGATCTTAGGGATGGAAGATAGAAGACCACTGAACCGGGCTTAGGCTAGGCTTATGTTTAGTGAGCAATTGGTGAGATGCAATTCTATTTTTTCTTTTTGAAGTTAACTTTTATTAAAATAAAATAAAATTGGGGCCTTTATTTTGTGGGGGCCTGATGCAATGACCTAAATTGCCTCATGACTGAAATGACTCTGAACTTTTCTTAGTGAGTTTTACGGACCTACTGGGCCAGAAGCTTCTCAAGCTTAGACTAGCCAGGGAAACCCAAGCGCGGAACATAAGAATACCGTTCGCCAATTCTAATTGCCCTTTTTCGATCGACCTCTGCTTTTTTATTGCTATGAGATTAGCCTATTTGGTGTGGTTTGTTACCTACCATCCTTTCCTCCGAATGAAATTCAATGGGATCTAGAGAAATCATCTCTTCGTCTATATACTCTATAGGATGGCAAGTACTAAATCTCGTATAAGCGGAACTTATCTCGTTCCGCACTAGAGTCTCAAAGACTAAAACCCAAGCTCTCATATCAATACATATTCTGCTAAACCACAGCAACGCGCTTTACTCTACCACGTCAACATCACAAAGCCCTCCTCGTCTACCTATTAGCACGTACTAAGCACGCGCCTCATCCTCACCCGACACCGAATTTTCCGTTGCTTCGTACCAAAACCACGTCAGCAGCTTTCCCTCCATTTTCGGGTTTACTTGGATTGGGTTTGGTTTGGGTTTTGGTCTCAAACCCAGTCTCAAACCAGCTTTGGATTGAGTCTGGGTTTGAGTTTGGGTTTGGGTTTGGGCGGGAAAGGCTAAAAAACGGACGGGAACTATTCAAATTCAAATTTTTTTCTTCAAATAATTGTTAAATTCAAATTTTTTAGCTCTTAAATTAGCGGGAAATGTTCAAATTCCAAATTTGTGAAGCCAAAATTTGAAATTGGATGATTATTTGAAAAAAAAAATTGAATTTGAATTGTTCCCGCCCGTTTTTTAGCCTTTCCCGCCCAAACCCAAACCCAAACTCAATCCCAGACTCAATCCAAAGCTGGTTTGGGACTGGGTTTGAGACCAAAACCCAAACTAATCCCAAACCAAACCCAATCCAAGTAAACCCGAACATTACCATACCCCCTAAGCAAAAAACCAATTATTTCTTGCATTTCTTCTCTTCAATATCCACACTATTATTCGTTTTTTGCTTCTTCAAATCATCATAGCAATATATATACATATAAATATAGAGATAGAAAGGGAAGAGGAAATTGGGATGGGGAGGAAGGCGATCTAAGACTGGAAAATTCTAATATAGTACCAGTTTTGTAGGACATGAGTTGTGACAGGACCTAGGTTCCACTCCAACTCAGCTAAGAGGGTTGTTGGGCCAATCCCATAAGACCGGATACATGTCAAAGTGACCCTCTAAGCCCCGAGAGCAGTAGAGTTACTCGCTGATTTACTTTATTTGTGTGAGTTCACTAGTGAATTTATCATTTAAATGAAGTGATAATAATACACTATATTTACTATTAAAAAAAATACTACCTCCGTCTCAAATTGTTTACAATATTTGCATTTTTACTCATACTAAGGATATGATTGAAAAAGAATTATTATGAAGAAAAAAGTCTAAAATGACCCTAATTAATGATTAAAAAGTTATTATTAGTTATTAGTTGAGCAATAAATTACGAGTACGACTACAAAAATAACAATAAAGATGCATTGATTGAATTGTGACGAACAATTTGGGTGTCCCAAACAATTTGAGGAGGTAGTATTTTTCAACGCCGCTAGAGGCAGGGATGGTGGTGGTAGATGCAGAGTACATGAAGGAGATAGAGAGGGCAAGTGGAGAGACTGATTTCTTCCGGAAGCAGATGAGCTTCTCATGTTCCTTGAATATCCGGGACATTGAGGAATAGCCAGAAAGGCATTTTGTTCATGAAATCCCTTCTTTAGTTCATGAAATTGACCCCAGTTACTAAGACTTGGTTCTTGTTGTTGCCAACTGCTACTACCTTCTGTTCTTCGTAGACAGAACTAGCAATAAGTGACTACCAAACATATTCGAGTCGCCCATGCAGAAAAAAAATTAGGTACCCAAATTTTAGCCTAAGCATATATATAAACAAAAAAAAATTGGGGCCTCGAATTTTTTGCTAAGTGTATATATATATATATATACAAAAAAATTTGGGGCCCCGCATTTTAGATTAAGTATGTATATATATAAAAAAAAATTGGGGCTCCGAATTTTTGGGAGCCCTGTGCAGTCGGTCACCTCGCACATGGTCTTAGCCGCCACTGACTAGCAACTCCAAGTCGGGGCGAGTTAAATTTTACATGATTTTTTAGGGGGCTAAAGTTAAAATTTCTAATGACATATAAGAAAATTTTAGTGTTTTAAAAAAAATTCAGGGGCCCCCAGTTCCGTCTATACTGTAGGTCCTGTTGCTACCACTTGAAAAGAGATTATGTAAGTTGCAGTAAAACAAAAGAATTTCTTGCCATGGCTAAGAATTCTGGCAATATGTACAACTTTATGCACAGGTAATTCTAGCTTTAACTTGAGGGTTATGCCATGCTTTCTTGATGCAATGCCAGGATGAGGATGCATTCTTCAGAGACTATGCGGTATCACACAAGAAACTTTCCAGAACAGCGCAGTTATTGGCACTGAGTGCATTTGAAATTGAAACGCTTTCAATTTTGCAGCAGCATCACACACAAGAAACAGTTAAAATAGGCTGCTAAAGGAAATCAATAAACTTTATTGAATAAAATGAATGAATTTCAAGTTATTTGTTAAAAGCCACAAAAGGCAAAGTTAAATAGAATGTTAAAAAATGCAGAGACACCAATAATAGCTATCATCATCTCTACTGCAAATAATAAACAGGACCGACGACGCCTTTTATCCATTCTTCAGGTTCTTCAGGTGCACAATGAGAATTGAGGAGAAAAAGTTCATCTCCAACCTAAGATTTCTAATTCAATTAAGACTAATAATGTAAAGTCAGGCTCTTGGACTCAAAGACAAGGTTATGTCTTGAAAAGCCTTCAACCTTTTATCAATCTTTCCTGGAACCAAGCCGCCGCGTTCCTTACTTGTTTCATCACCACTTGAACCTAGTATTGCAGCAATTATTGCCTCTTCAGGTTATGTCTTGAAAAGCCTTCAACCTTTTATCAATCTTTCCTGGAACCAAGCCGCCGCGTTCCTTACTTGTTTCATCACCACTTGAACCTAGTATTGCAGCAATTATTGCCTCTTCAAAGTCTTCGCTGTCTGGTAAGAACTCTGCCCACTTATCCCCATCTCTTTCTGGTGATATTGATTGCTTTCTTACCTTATTTTCTGGCTCCATCCCGGGAACTTTCTTACCTTATTTCCAGACCTTGTCCTCTTAAGGGTTTCTGGACCAACAATGACCTCCTTTGCAAATTTTGAAAAATAAAATGGCCGAGCATCGATGTTTAGATTATTCGCCTGATGATTAAAAAGTGATCTAACATATGGGGTTGTTTGTGTAACATTAGAATTGACATTCTCATCAGCAAATTCATCGCGAGGATTAGGCATAACATGTTCCCTGCAAGGCTGTGGCTGCCAAATTGCAGAAGATCCCAAGAATGCATCAAATAATTTACTTTGTTCAACTCTATCTTCTCCACCCTTATTCATCATCTCAGACTCAAGATCCCTTAACATTTGCTGTGCTCTCTCGTAAGCCTTGAGATGCGAATCAACGCCCCTAGGACCATCAGCTACTGCTGGTTTCACTCTCCTAAGATTCTCTTTAGCCTCACCTATTCTCCCTTGTTTCATTAAACATATCCCTAAATTACACATTTTGTTGTTGTCTGGTGCTATCACTAAGGCCCTTCGGTAAGCATCCTCGGCTTCCATATAGTTGTTTTGCTGCATCAATGCCCATCCCAAATTACCCTGCAACACACCCCCCAAAAAAAAATTCTCCTCAATAATTGACCAATTCACTAACTTTTCAAATATTTCACGTAATGTTGCAGAAGTTGACTAGTTGACTTACCTATATTACAAGTGATTTTTTAAAATTCTCTTATCATATCTGTTATACAAGTCAAATAAAATTCCATAAAAATTTAACAATCAAATACTAGTCAAATCAAAGTACACAAAGTCCATCCATAATGATTAAATTCAATACCATAATAAGTAATAACAAGTTAAAACACTAAAATAATCAAACGACGTAGTTTTGGGCATAAAATTGAGTTTAAAAAAAGTCAGCGAAGTCGTTTTGACCAATTAAGTTGGTCAAAAGACCTTTTACCCGACTAGGCCTATTTTTACAACACTGATTTCAAGCAAGAACTAGTGATTAGTGTGAAGGAAATTACCAGTAATCTAGTGGCTTCTTGTTCAACAGAAACCTGAAATTTCTTTCCTTGGGATCTTGCTGTCTTGGTTCTTTTTCCATTGAAAGCCATCCCTTGTTGAATCAAGAATAATTTACGCCTTAATAAGGATATTTGATCATCCAGTCTCCCACATCTCTGAACAATTCATGAACTAAAAAGTATTAATTCAATAAAACCGCAAGAATTAGAAAGGGAGATTAAAGCTTGCCGCACGCAGACGGAGGGTATCGAACCCACGACCTCAAGGTAGTGAACGCCTGCCCCACTGGACTACACCTTTGATAACCATTTATTTGACATAATGAAAGTATAATAATAATAGTACCTTGAAGAGGTCTAATAATATATTATCAAGAGCCTCTTGAGCTTGATCGGAACACCGGTTTCTCAAAGACTTAATTGCTTCAATAGCTTCTTCAGCCCTGTTTTGCTGTTTCATCACAATTGCCATATCTTTTAAAGCACTATCACTCTGTCTCCTGCATTAATCGCTGCCCAAAATAACGGTATCGCCTTATCCGGATCCTTTTCCACCAACTAATAATTCAAAAAATATACAAGAATTAACATCAAAATTCAGAAATCCTAAACAAATTAAAGAAAAAGCAAGTAACTTTAGACTTGAAATTAAATAAAAGGGAAATTGACATATTTGATCCTCAAACTATTTCTCAAATAATCGGGTGTTCATCAATTTTTTTTTACTTCCCATTTTGTACTGAATGTTATTTTGCGCTTCCTCTGTACCCGCACCACCATCCACGTTGGTTTCCGGTCAAATCACTCTCTATTCAGTATTTATACTTTCTGGATGATCCATAAGTATTTTTAAGCTTCCAAGATGGTCTTGTCATCATCTTCTTAGCACCATCTTAACCGGAAACCAACGTGGATGGTGGTGCGGGTACAGAGGAAGCGCAAAATAACATTCAGTACAAAATCACTCTCTATTCAGTATTTATACTTTCTGGATGATCCATAAGTATTTTTAAGCTTCCAAGATGGTCTTATCATCATCTTCTTAGCACCATCTTAAAAGCTCACAAATACTTTTGGGATCCTTCAGGAAATATAAATACTATAAAGTGTGATTTGGCCGGAAATCATTGTGCATAGTGGTGCTGAGATCGCTTAGGAAGCGCGAAATAACATTCATAACCAAATAACAAGTAAAAAAAAGAATAAGAACCACTTGATTATTTAATAAATAGATTGAGGACCAAACATGCCAATTTTCCTTATATAAATAAAGAAACTTGCTTGAACGCTTTTTGCTCTGACATAAGGCGAATCTCCAACTGGGACTTTGTGGGCGACATGAAAGGACTCTGATCGAGTTCTTGAGACACCTAAAGGCTTAGCAGGAGAAGAAGGTGCAGATTTTGTGGGTCTGAAACCAGGGGGTGCAGCATTCCACATTTCTTGCAACATCCTGAAATTTTTTCGAAAGATTTTTAATTTAATTTTTTTTCCCTTGAATTGAACAAAGATGATGTAAGATATGTGGAATTTGGAGAAGAAATCTTTGTTAGGAAGATCCCAGAAATGGAGAAGAATATGCAGATTCTAATTTAGAGAAATGGAGGTATAGCTTTTTGAAATTAAATGACCGTTAAGTTAAAGGTTACCGTTTTGTGAAAATAGCCGTTGTGTCTCTTCATAATTTTACCGGCAAAGGAAAAATTCTGATATAGACCTGACCTACAAGTGGGGACATAAACCACTTGGTCCACAATAAATCACATCCCCTCTTTTGATTAAAAAACAATAAAAACGCCTCAAACATGCACCAAAAGGGGGAATATTTTTATTATTTTAATCAAAACTGTGATGTGGCTGAATGTGGACCAAGTGATCCATGTCCACTTGGTAGGCCTGTTCCATGACAGAATTGATTCCGCAAAGGGGTATTATTAATTAGATTTATATTAACAGTTGTGTATTATCATTTATTTTGCATCCATACCCTTACTCTTTCTAGTATTTCTTTTCTGAGTTTTCTTTTTGAGGTAATTATTTTCTGAGTTAATTGCTGGTACCCCTTAAAAAATATTACGACTAGTTGTAATAAAATAATTATCGTGATTACCATTTAAGGGGTGAAAGATGTGTTTGTTATTTTATTATTCGAACTTTTTCAAGTGAATACCATGATATTATTTAGGTTTAGAATTTTCTAGTTCATTCTTATTTATAAAAAAAAAAAAAAAAATAAAAAAAGTGCATATAAATAATCTGAATGTTAAACGAAAGAAGAATGGTAATGAGCAGATAAATTAAAATGGTTCCTACACCTTCCTTCTCTAATAATTTCATAGCAAATGTGACGGTATCACTTTGTGCTTTCATTGTCAATGGTTAAGTCTGGGGGTGTTCATGGTTCGGGTTGGTTCGGTTTTACACATTTTTTAAACCAACCCGAAATATTCGGTTTGAAAATTTTGAAACCAATCCAAACCATTCAAAATCTCAAACCGATGCATTTGGTTTGTATCGGTTTGGTTTGGTTTGGTTTGGTTTTTTCGATTTTCGGGAGATACAAAATATATTGATTATAAAGTAAAAATAAAACAATTTTTTTTATTTAATTACTTAGCTTCTAAAAATATAAGAGAAATAAGACTATTATTTTCACAAGTTAAATACAATAAAAAATAAAATAATGAAACATAAATTCTGATTCTTGAATTTCAACATAAAGTAAAAATAAAATAATTTTTTATATAATTAACTAGCTACTAAAAATGTAAATAAATATGTCCATTGTTTTTTCATCAATTAAACACAACAAGAAACATAAATTCATAATCCTAATTCTTGAAATTCAAATAAATTATAGAAAAATTATTTTACGAGGAAAAAAGAAAAAAAAATACAAAAATTACACCATTATTAGTTTCAAAGTAAAACAAAAACATCAGATGAATCTAAACCACATACAACACATGACTCTTTCAATCTCTTACTTTAGCACTTGAAGAGCTGACTTATCATTATATAAATAAAAAATTCAAAATGTTTTATTACAAAAGAGTTCTTTAAACCAAACCGAAAGTTCGGTTTTAATTTAGTCCAAATCGAAACCAGACCAATGCACTGTTCAAACCGAAAAATCGGTTTGGATTAGTTTGGTTTGGTCGGTTTCGGTTTTTCATGAACACACCCTAGTTAAGTCTATCTCCTATACAACCCCCTCCTCCCGCTCATACCCTCAATTATTGGGAACTTAATGAGATATGTACTTATGTTATTGTTGTTGTATTCTTATTTATTAAAAAAGAAATGTAGTCAGTTGAAACTCTATCTGTCAGAGTCATTTCTTAAGGAGTCTCGCATTAAAATATGAGTAAAGTTAAGGATTACACGTAAGCGTGTATAACCTCTCTAGTTAATTACGTTGCCTCTAAATACCTCTTAGTAAATATAATTGATATGTATCTACCATTTTATTTTTGCATGATATGTTCTAATTTTTCATATGGTGGTTTTAAATTACTTGAGGAGAGTGTACAATTGGAATCCAAGAAGGGAAAAGAAAAGAAAAACAAAAGAATTTCCCATAGAAGAATCTAAAGTACATATGTATGATGTATCATGTTACTTGTACGGATAATCTCAAATGACCAGACCTATATGTAAAATGGAAAAAACAGGTCCAGCAAAATCTGATATAGTGCATAGACTTTACAAAGGACAAACTTATATGTTTACCAGAAAACATGGCAGGATTGTCCGCAAGGGCAGTCTAGTTGGTTTTGCGTGATAGATTGTGCACAAGGACGCAGGGGATCGAATATTAGCAGCCGCAGTGTGAAAGTTTCAACCCTCCAAATGTGAGGGTGACTTCTTGTGGTGGCCTAAGACAAGTCCTCCCACCTGGTCGGGCCGCTGGGTCACCTTGATTTACATCCTCCAAATTTTCTTTCGAATTGGAGAGTGAAGGGGGGCTTTGGGCGTGAGAAACGCCTTTTGTGCACAAGAAAACATGACAGGATGGATACACATTCACAAGACTACGGTGCTCGGAAACTGTGTTTTATCGATTCTGGAAGTGCCTGGAAGATTCGCCCCTTTACATCAGGTGGAGTGGTATAACATGAGATGGCTCCTCCTTCAGAAATGTTGGAATTCTATCCAGAGACCTCCTGAAGAATGTAATATACAGTTTCAATATATAACAGCTTTCTTCCAATGTTCAAACATGTAGCAAAGATAAGAAGAGGTGGTATTCTCGAAACAACATCACATGACTTCGGATATTGAATGCATTTCTCCAGAAGAAGTAAAAAAAAAGGGTAGAAGCTTTTTAATTTGTTGTACAACTATTCATTCCACTTGCTATGCAAGTTTTTTAGGATAAAGAAATTTTTCTGTCCCAAATTTATAATAATTTATAACATGGACCAAATTATATATGGCCTTTTTAAAAAGAGGAAAATATTCCACAACTAAAATAGGACTATATTTTGGTCATGTTGACTAATATTTTCCATTTAAGATAAGAGGGTGTAGATAATTAATAAGAAACGCAATCACTGACAAGCTCTTCAAATAAATAAAACTGAAAGAGAAAAAAAGCTCATCTCATGTTCCACAGAAATTAAAATGTCAATACAAACACATTTTCAAGAATGAGCATCAGAGCAGTATGCAGATTTAATAAAATAACTAAATCCAATATATGGTTTCATTTTCAGAAGCACATCTTCAAATGCACTTCCAGGTTGAAAAAGAGAAACGGGTCAAGATCGCAGTAGAAACTTGTGCATCATTCCTTCTTGTCACCTTCTTTTGGTGCCTTGTCCTCTTCCTTCTTCTGCTGCAACCGATAATATGTAATCAATACAGGGAAAACAACCAGAAAATGTTACAGCCTGTACTAATGCAAACCTTAGGTAAAAGGTCAATTTCCCATAATAATAACATATTCATCATAAAATCATGTCAGATCGTGTAATATAGTACTCCCTCCGTTTTTTTAATAGAAGTTCTTCAAGGTAGTTTAACATAGATTAAAGAAGGGGAGACGTGCATTTTTACTCCATACCCTTAACTAATTTAGTTTATTTCCAAACACTAGCCCCTCCCCTTTCTCTCCCTAGTAAGGGCAATATCAGAAAACCAACCTTAAAAGTTGGAAAATGACATATATTTGAGGAAGAGACTTCCGAGGCTAAAAAGACCTCTATCAGACGGAGGGAGTACTTGATAACAGAATGAGAAAGACAGAGGTAGGTCTGGAGGTCTACGGTTACACACATTCCTTCAGGTATTAGTTGTAGTCGGCTCACACTCAAGTGACCGAACAACAAAGAATATAAAAGATTATATTAACTAGAGAGTAAGTTCATGAGATGCCAAGATTCAGAGGAAGAGAACTGAAGGTTGATCCGTAGTTATTAAGAGTGGAATTGATTAGTGTTTGTGTTTGAAAACTGTCTCAAGTTAAGTTTAATTGTTTGTGAGAGGAGATGTGGATCCCAAAACTGAAATTTTATATACTGTTTCGGAGAACACTATCCAATCCCACCTGTGCTTAGAGGCTACAGGCTTTAAGTATCCAGAGCTAGACTACCCTTCATACTACAACGGTCTTCCGATTCAAACTATGTAATCCAAGGAAAGAGCAAAGACGACGACACTAAAACATGCAAGTTTTGAGATATTTTGTAAAACCAGACAGGTCCATCTTGAAGAATACTAGGAGGAGAATCCATCAAATCAGAGGCATCCGACAACGGCCTAGTCTAGAGATTATCAAGCATATCTGGTCGACTCGAGCCCAATATTTTTCTTTTGGAGAAACTCAATCGAACAGAAGAGAATAGAGACAAGCCAAGAATGTCAGAGGACACGATGAAGATATTGTAGACATGCTTCACCCCTTTTGCCCTAATAAATCTACTTTCTAACTTTTAAAGGAGCCATGGGAAAAAGTATAATAAATATCTGAAAATAATAATAATAAGGTGAAAAGGTATTAGTCTTAAATTATCAAATAAGATTCCTCAAAAAAGTACAGGATATGATAAAAGCAAAGAAATTATGTATCAGTGTAAACAAATTACTAGGGCGCTCTAGCATACCCCAAACAAATGCTCGTTAAGTTTCATGTTAATCATTCAAAATAGTCTACTATTGAAGATTAGAGGTATTGAAGATAAGAATCATATGGATATCAATGTAATTTTTGGATCTGCATATCAAACTCCTTAATTTCAAATATAATTCTTTAACTATCAGATCGTCCAGAATCAATGTGCTTTATTGGAGGGTATTACATCAAAAATTTGTAGGTTTAACAAATTAACAGGAAACATTGATCTATTCTAACATTGATCTCCCATTCATTTAATTATCTTTTTGTTAATAAAACAGTAACTTATGCACCAAACAAGACATATAAAAAGAAAAGAAAAAGGCATGCCCAGAGTTCACAAGCATTAGGACCAGATGCAGGTAAAGTTGCAAATTGCAGACATCATCATACTATGATATGGATGCTTCAAAATTCAAGGCATCATTCGAAATGGCTCTGCCTGTTTTAAGCAAAAATACTCACCTCAGATTGATTTTGCATGGATGCAAGCAAATCTTTAACTGATGGATCATTTGGATCAACTCCTGGAAGCTGCAAATAATAAAACAATTGTGCAAAACCACATACATTAGTTATTATATTCTCTGATTCAGTTAAGGACGATACCCGCACACACACGAGATACTAAAATGAGAGAACGAATATTCTTATTACCGAAGCAAGTATGGACGACACAAATGACTGGTCACCCAACAACTTGCTCACGTCTGCCTGGTCTGACTGTTTTGACGAGTCCTGGCTCTCTTGTACAGACAATTGAAGGGCTGCAAGTGCACAGAGGAGAAACGTGATTACTATCAAATGTAAGCATCAAGAGTCGAGGAATATTTCAATCTGATGTGGGAACTAATGAATCCAGAGACAGGCAAGACGATGTTAGCACCAAGAAGACCAATTTTTAGCATATAGGAGGTGAAGAAGAAAAAGATAACAAAGTTAATACAGTATAACGGCGCAAGTAAAAGCCATTACCAAGTTGTAATTCATGATCATCGGCAGCTGCCTCCGGCATGTCAGTGTCTCGTGCAGTAACATTCGATGTAGAATCATCCATGGACATAGCAAGTGCCTGATGTAACAAGGCATTGTCGTCATCCTGCAGTAACAATACACTTAAAAGTTGTTAAGTGTGAACCAAGAAGATACTAATAACTTCAAAAAGCGGATAGCCACCTGAAAAAGAGGATATACATGTAATCTTAAGCTCAAGCACGCAAAAACGCATGGAAGAATGAAACAAATCAAAGCAGATAGATGTTTTGATAGGATTGGCATGGCTCTTAGCCAAAAAGGCAATGAAAGCAAGTTCCCACTGTTTCAATTAAAGAGAAATGATCATCATATTGGTAAATGAAGCGTGTAGAACAACATCAACTAAGCCTTAATTCCAAAAAACTTGAATATAAAACGTGTACAATTGAAAATAAAACTTGACTATGCATACCATCCTGATGAACAAACTATTGTTAGCAATTTAGAAGAAAAATATATAAAGATACAATCAACACAGCAACACGATTATATAAAGAGCACCATCAGAGAATAGATTTTCACAATTAATTTTTCAGATTAAATGCACATATGCAATCAACAGTGAACAGTCCAAACACATCTGATATGAGTTCAAATTTAAAATTTTCTTATGCATATGATAAATGTGCATCATTCCATATCTAGGAATTTCAAAGTGATAACATGAACCCTTTCTCAATAGTAAAAACTAACTTTGAATTAAACCCCAAACGCAAGTTGAATTTCAAATAATGAGCAAACCACAAGAAAAGGCAAGTATTTGAGTGCACAATGAGAAAACTAACCATTAGGTCAGCTGTCCTATTTTCAGCTTCAGAACTTCCAGCTTTGACATTCTCAGCCATTGTTACATCTTGTGAAGTTGATTGCTGTTCTCCTTGTTCTTTTCTTGAAGCTTCTTCTGTAGCCCTTGCAGCTGCTTCTTGCCTTGCCCTCTCTTCTTCCATTGAAACACGAAGAGCCAGAGCAAGTTCGGGGTCCAGGTTAGGATCCACACCAAAATCAAAACCCGATACTCCACCAGCTGCAGCTGCAGCAGCGGATGCTGCAAATCCACTTCCACCTTCTCCATCACCAGTAAAGATAGGAGTACTGCCATAAAAAAAAAGAAATACAGTCTAAATCACCTCAACAAAAGAAAAACAAATTAATATAACGGTTGCATTAAATACCTGATCAACACATCGGAAAGAGCAGTTGGACCCGGGGGAACGTGAACAATATGACTGCTATCGTTGTTGTTAACTGCAGCGACTAGTGCCTCAAGCTTCTCAGTTTTTCCCTCATCTTCTTCACCAAAATTCACAACATCAAGAGCAACACTGTTCTTTTTCAATTTCTTTCCAATCATCTCTAATACCTTCTTGTCATACTTAACAGGACTGAAAGGCAAAAGTACAAATTGGTACATAGAAGAAGAAAGACAACCAAAAGATAGATTAGATTTCGAAAATTAAAGTGATATGCACCTTCCCGCAAATACTATAATCCTCTGTTGCTGCTTCTTGTTCTGGCGATGCTTGAGAGCTAACTGTGCTACTTGGATCCCAGCTGCCAAGTTCATCTCGCCGCCAATTTCTAGGCCTAAATTAATTATTTAAAAAAGTATTATCAAACTTAGAACAGCATCAGAGTCCAAAAATAGTAGATTTTGTCAAAGATATATCCTCCAAATATTACAAGAGGAATGCATCCTGGGCACGTAAAATTCCAAAAAAGTTTAAAATCTACAATCTCTTCAGGCAAATATCTTTGATATCACCTTATTCAAAAAACGAGAATATATATAAAGCTAGTTAATTGAAGGTAGGGCTTGGCGCGATGATCAAGTGTTTACTTGTTATACGCTAGGTCACGAGTTAAAATCCCCAAAACAGGCTCTTTATAAAATAAAAAAAAATAAGGGTAAGGCTGCGTACATCGAAACATTCCAAACCTTGATGCGGGAGCCTTGTGCACTGGGTAGACATTATATATATATATATATATATATATATATATATATATATATATATATATATATATATATATATATATATATATATATAGTTTAATCTGTTATCCAGCATTCCAACCACTACCATTTTCTCAGAGACACAATAGATCATGAAAATTAAAGGAATCAACGTGAAGAAACAAACCGTGCATGCAGGCTAAGATCTTGCCAAGATCACTGGTAGGAGTTACTAGAACGCGAACACCCTTGCCCGCCATTGTCAAAACTCCCACAGTATTCTCTGGATTAGACTGCAAAATAATTACATAACCAAAAACCCTTAATTCAATTTAGTTTTTAAAAAAAACTGAACTTTTTGAGGAAAAAAAGCATAATTAAAACAATAAAGTACCCATTTGTATACAATAAGTACGAAGAAAAAAAGTTTACCTGGGTTTTGGCACCACAGATGAGATTAACAGCATCGGCTTGAGCCTGAAATCTAGAAGGAGAATAATCTCCGTTCCGCATCCACTCCGAGTTATCGATGCAGATCATTGTTGCCTAAATTACGAAAAATCAAACAAATTGTAAAACCCTAACCAAGTATAAGCATAAAATAATTCAGAAAAATTGAGGAAATTGTAAAGAAGATAAGAAATTAACCTCAAGAACCATGATTATCAATTGAAGAAGAATACAGTAGGGCAAGGAATTGAGAGAGAGAAATCCGATAACTTGGTGTGATCTTCTTGGGAGGGTTAGTAATGAAACCCCGAAATCTGAATAGTTATTGGGGGTCACCTTGTGAATATTTATTTATAAAGCAAATTTTGACTTTTGAGGAATTCTTATTCACGACCTTCATTCTTCAATATTTATAGATTGCACCCTAAAACTTGTTCGAGTTTCCCCAAAATTAGTGCGACTAAAAAACTAATTTCTTTTGTTCAACCTGGTAAAACTCGGCGGTTGGACCGTCAAACCCAAAAACCGAAATGAATTTACTAGAATCGTCCAGGTCTCATGTGCTTCATTTAAAAAAAATGAAAAATTGCATCTTAAACAAAAAACGAGAAACACTCACTATTAGTAATTATATTGAGTATCACATGTTTAGGTTAAGAACAAAAAACTCTCTCAATCTCAACTCTCAAACCAAATTCATCAAATTCAAACTACCAAATCCAAATTTATCAATTATCTCACAAATCTCAAAGCTCAAGCATCGATTTGGTGAACCAATATCTTCTTTTGTTTGATTTTATGAACTAAAACTCCTTATTATAATTACTTTTCTTGCTTGTGATAATGTAATAATTTATAGATGCCGGGTGAACTTCATTGTCTTGGGACTCTAAAATCAATTGACATTTTCTTTGTAGTTTCATGTAACTTTCTTTTTTTTTTCTTGATCAATAAGTATATTTAAATTGTGTAGAATAGTTTATGTAAAATTTATATATCATTTTGTTAATTTTCAGGTTAATATTAAAGGTATGTTTTAGGCTTTGAATTTATACTTCATTTTAAATAATAATTATATATTATTTATAACATTTATTACGTCATCAAGTCAATGAACAGTCCGTCCACAAGTACGACTAGTGG
The DNA here is from genome assembly GCA_026122235.1 of Vinca minor. Taxonomy (NCBI): domain Eukaryota; kingdom Viridiplantae; phylum Streptophyta; class Magnoliopsida; order Gentianales; family Apocynaceae; genus Vinca; species Vinca minor. Next base: position 9,793,325 of record JAOCZM010000011.1, on the reverse strand, counting down.
CCCGTAACTCAGTAATTTTCTCTTTGTTTTAGGTGAAACATTATAACGTTGAAATGGTCTTTTGGATGATACGCATACATTCGTTGATGTGAATTGTTATATTTTTATCAAATGATAATATTTTTTTGTCACTACAAAATTTAGTTATACGATTATAATAAATGAAGTAATATATTGAGATAAGAGTAACGACGCTAATATTTCTTGTCAATAAAATGTATACATGCACCATATTCCCAAGAAATAATAACAACTCTTCTTCAATTGTTCCCAAAAGGGATATTACAACCAAGAAATAATAGGTTGGAGCCCTGAAAGATACCGATCATGGCTTTGTCTTGATATCCACTGGCTTCTTAATAGCAAAACCTTTATCCACCTAGTCCAAGTAGCCTCCTCCCATATTGAACACATTCTTCAAGTCCTGCAAATTTGAAACAACATTAAAATGCTTAATTAGGCTCCCTTGAAGTCCTCATCCCTTAATTTGGACAAAATTTCTATCTAAAACCCCAGGACGAAGCCAAGACTTTTATGTTTGAGGGCGAAAAACTATAATAGTATGTCAAACTATATATAAAAACTGCAAAAAAAATGTTGGGGGGCAAATTTGATCAAATATTCCGAACTACATATAAAATTTACTATATCTAATAGGATTTTTAAAATTTTCGGAGGCGACTGCCCCCACACGCCGCTATCTTTGTCCCTGTAAAATCCAATAAATAAATAAAAATTCCAGTTTAATGGCAAACTCGAGATAAAAAATCTCAAAATGAAACGAAGGTAGGGAATGGAAAGTTGAACTTACAGATCAGTGATTGAATACAAAAACCTCACACAACTTTGACAGCCCTCCAATCAAAAAATTACATGTTAGTACTATTTTCCACAAACTGAAACAGTAAAAAAAAATACCACATTCATTCCATAATATAAGTCGTTTAGAATATGTAGTGAAAATTAAGAAAGTAAATACTTTGTTAATCAAAATATCAATATTACTCTTTTAAATAGGACTTATGTAATACTAATTTTATTTAAAAAAGTAATATTGATATTTTAACTTACAAAGTACCTTATATTTTTATTTTATTTAATTTTTTCTATGTCTTAAACGAATTATATTATGGAATGGAGGTAGTATATTAGTCTTGAGAACTTTCTACGAATAAAAGCTTTAAGAATTAAGGTACTCTAGATTTGAACCAAATTAATCTCAAAATCTGAAACTTCAACTCTAGTAAAATCCAAGAAATTTGGATACTAGAGCGCCCAATACAGATTTCTAAATATTTTAGTTGACAGGAATCCGGTTATTTGATCCGACCGATTGATTGCATATAATCCGTATTGGCAGGAAATCTTACAAATGCACAACATTACTCACTCCAGTTATTTTCATCTAGTATCTTTGGGACGTGATTTATTATTATTTGTTACTCTCTCCGTCCCAAATTCACTGTTTACATTTCTTTTATTTTAATGACAATTTTACCCTTCATCCAACTCCTCATTGAATATTATTAGTTAATTAAAATTATCATTTTTCATTACATATTTAAGAGATGGTTGTATAGTACCGATAATTTGGGACGGAGGGAGTACTAACTTTTATTTTCTATGTTTATTGATGTTTTTCATTCCTCAACTCCTTTCTTTTGTTGTATTAGAGAAAGAATTTGTGGACTATTCCGATTATAATGACTCAACCATTTTATTATCAATGGATAATTTTTTATTAATAAAAAAAACATTACTCAGCTCCGAGGTGTCTCGAACTCGCGACCTTTCCTTTGAACAAATCTGAGGGATCGCAGGTATGACTAGTTAGTATTACTTGACCAATATAGATTTCTCTAAATATTCTAGCAATAAGCTCTTCGTAGTACCTTAATTGAGACTCCATGGAAATGAATTCAAATTCTTTATAAATGGGGAAGGGGAGAAGAGGAGAGGACTGGAGAAGGAAATCAGAGGGAGACAGACATCTACTGGCTGTTTCGTTGGTTTTTGTAAAGGAAAAAAACCAGCTCGTTGAAGGGGAAAGGGGAAAGCGTACGGCTCAACTGGGGAACGTTATCAAAATTTTGACCGTTAAAATTGATTTAAAATAATATTTTAATTTACGATATCCGTTGTGTATGATACTTGTTCTGAACACATAACATCTATCCTCATGTAATTCGTATATACGAAAAAATTATCGTTTCGCATAAGATCCGAACTGGGAGAAGGGTGCTGCCAGCCTGCCATATCGCTCGTGGAGGAGACATTGTTTTCTTATGAATAATTTATTCCCACTTCTTTATTTTTTTTCCCTGGACTAAAGGCAATTAGGAGTATCCTTTGAATTTCATAGGATCAATTATCTCTTTCGAAATAATGAAGGCAAACAATAAAAAATGATAAAGTTGCTTATAATAAAGTTATATATTTGAATCATTTAAACAACGTCCGATACCAAAATAAGGACCAACATATCATTAATAGTAATGGGTGGGAAACGGTGCCAAGCGGAACGTATATGGGATCTCCATTCATGATTCAAGAATTGAATAAGGAAAGAATAAATAAATTATTATATGGCGTAACTTATTTATATACATAAAGGTGATACTTACGCTCTCATAATTCCCACCTCCCGATCCGAGATGAATTGTAGAAGATGTTATATGGCGTAACTTTCAGGGGTTATGATTTGCCAGTTTAGGCAATTGAGAATAATGTGATTTAAAAAAATAAAAAAGAGAGAAAGATAATGGTGTGATGAGAATCTGCCCCAATCTTATTGGAGAGTGTGCTATGAAGATTCGGCCATTAGTTACTACTTACAAGTTAGTGGGAAACTACACATTTCACTCAATCATTGTCTCTTTTAAAATATTTTGCCATAGTTAGAGCTCTTTGAGTTAGAATAGGTGAATTTAGTCCCACAACATGTTGATATTGACAGTTTTAATTTCAAATATTTAATTTTTGGAATAAGTTTCTATTCTATTTACGATTTCTGGTTTAGGTCATTCTGTCCATTCTGTTAATAGTTAAACAGTTTAACTTAAAATTTTAAATTCTTACCAAGTCCTAATGGTATTGTGAGAAGTTTGCAGCAAAAATAAACTGACTTCTTTTTTTCTTTCTTACTTCTTTTCTTCTCACTATTGTTGTCGCTGCCTTCTCTCTCTTCCAGTAACCCTTAAATGGTTGAAAACACTGAGATCCTTTTACTAAAAAAAAACTGCTAATTAAAAAAATGTAAGATATTAACCACAGGCTCCAATGGAATTGATACATATCAGAACTATCTTATATAGATTATGTTTAGCAGGAGCCCTGATATGGGAGATATCCAGTATTTTTACTCCACTGGAGATGAGCTGTTCCCTAAAATATCAATCAAGGTACTCACTCTCAATTAGCTAACTACTAGAAAATTATTTTAATTCAAAGATAGATAAGTGAAAACAAGTTTATTTGGTGCAAGATATCCAAAAATACGATTGGATTATGAATTAATAATCATTTGGGTCCTCAACTAACTTTCGGTTAGCCAGTTTCATCATTTTTACTTTTATTTTAACTTTTTTCATCCCCAACTAACTTACGGCCTACCACTTTTATCCTTCCGTCTAAAAACTATGTAAATTCCGTCCATTATGATGACGTGGCTCAAAACCCTTCCATCTATCTCTCTCACCTGTGGGCAAAAATGGAAGAAAAAATATACCCACCCCTCCTCCTTCACCACCACTCCACCTTCTATGTTCATCTTCATCATCCACCCCACCACCTTGTTTCAGTCACACGCATACTTTTGTTCTCTTCTTCTTCTCCTCTTTCCATTTCAACCCCCATTTTTCCCCCAATTCATTTATTCTTCTCCTCTATCCGCCACCAACTGGAGGCGGAGTTTGGTGTTAGTTTAATTGATAGAAAACCTTTATTAGAGACCAAATTATTGTTTTCATCAATACCCATTTCTCAGAAGTTCCCAAAACGACGTCCCAAAAATGACCCGATCATACCCACGTCTGAACCTGGTCGAAATCGGGTTCCGAGTGTGTAAAAAAGGGTGAAAATCCTCTGTCCCCAACCATGTTCCCATTCCTGTCCCCAACAAATCAGAATTTAATATATACATATTTTTTCCAATTATATATACACATACTGAATTGTGATTGGTTGGGACATGGTTAGGGATAGAGGATTTTTTGCCGTAAAAATGCTCATAAAGTGTGATGTCAAATACTTGTTAATTCCTGCTAGTTTCAAGGCGGAGTGAATATATTTACAACCCATGATTGGGCCACGTCAGGGTTTCTGCAGACAGCCATTAAATCGCCATTGGCAACGGAGATTGTGATGGAGATGTCAGAATTAGCAAAAGCTCTACGAATATCTGGATTTTAACGGAGGCCTCAGACGGCCACCGTGGAGAAGAGATACGAAGAAGTAAAAAAGTAGATATGGATAGTGGATTTAGTCCCCAAATTTTAATTTAATCCTATTTTAGTCCCCGCAATTTTTCTTTACTTATTTAAACCCCTGGAGTATTGGTTTTGACAATTTAGTCCCAATTTATTAATTTCATCACTATTCAGTACCAATAATTTGGCTTCAGTTATTTCAACAACGTGAAAGTTTTATTTTTCTGATTTGTTCCACACATATTCAATTAATCACTATTCAGTTCCCTCAATTTTAAACCCCTAAACTTTTCCATCTGTCGATTTAGTCCACTCAATTAATTTTCATCCTATTTTAGTCCCCCAAAAGCTGGATCCACTTATTTAAACCCCCTGAAATTTCACTTTGACGATTTAGTCCACACATATTCCTTTAATCACTATTCAGTCCCCATAATTTGGCTTCAGGTATTTCAACCCCCTGGAATTTTCTTTCGTCAATTTTCTCCTCACATTTTAATTTCATTTTATTGTAGTCCCCACATTTTAATTTCATCGTATTTTAGTCCCCAAAAGTTGGCTTCAATTATTAAAACCACTGGAATATTCGTTTTGACAATTTAGTCTAAATATATTCATTTCATCAATATTCAGTCCCTGCAATTATGCTTCAGTTATTTCAACCCCTGTAACCCTTTGTCGATTTAGTCCCTATATTTTAATTTAATACTATATTAGTCACCCGGAAGTTGACTTAACTTATTTAAACCTCTGGAATTTTTGTTTTGACGATTTCGTCTTAATATATTAATTTTTTCAATATTCAATCCCTGTAATTTTGCTTCAGGTATTTCAACCCCTGAAATATTTTTATATTTACGATTTAGTCTACACATATTAATTTAATCATTATATAATCCCCACAATTTTGCTTAACTTATTTTAACCCTCTGAAATTTTTCCTCCATCGATTTAGTCCTCACATTTTAATTTAATCCTATTTTAGTCCCTGAAAGTTGGCTTCACTTATTTAAATCCCTTAGAATTTTAGTTTTGACGATTTAGTCCTCACATATTCATTTCATGACGATTCAGTCCCCTTAATTTTAATTAACGTCTTTAATCCCCTAAAATTTTCCCCTCGTCGATTTAATCCCCATATTTTAATTCCATCAAATTGTAGTCCCTGATAGTTGGTTTCACATTTTTAAACCATTGGATTTTTTCATTCACCAATTTAGTCCCAATATTTTAATTTCATCCTTTTTTAATCCCCAAAATTTGGCTTCACTTTTTTAACCCTCTGGAATTTTAATTTTAACGATTTAGTCCCAGCATATTCATTTCAGCACTATTCAGTAGTACTGTGAAACGGGCCGGCCCGTGCGTGCTCAAGTCAAAACGGGGCGGGGCGGGGCTGGCCTAATTTTTGCGGATCAATGAAACATATGCCCATACCCGCACCGCCCAAGGTCCACGGGCTAGCGGGCGGCCCGTGGGCCCACTCAATTTTTTTTTGTTAAATAAAAATTTACCCATTAATAATAAAATAGTTAAGGTCATGTATACTTTTATTTTATTATGTATACTTTTTTATTACCATCAAGCGAGTAGCAAATATGTTAATATATACCATATTATATATAATATATATACTATTCCAAACAATATTATATATAATATGTATACTTTTATTTTTACCATCAAGCGAGTAGGAAATATGTTAATATATACCATATTATATATATACTATATTATATATATACTATTCCAAAAAATAGTATATATGTGTTAATAGTATATAATATATATACTATTCCAAAAAATATTATATATAATATGTATACTTTTATTTTTACCATCAAGCAAGTAGGAAATATGCTAATATATACCATATTATATATAATATATATATACTTTTCTAAAAAATATTATATATAATATGTAATTTTTTTTTAAAATGAAAAAGCCCGCGGGCGGCCCGCGATCCGCGGACTAAAAAGCCCGCATTTTTGCGGATCAATATTTCCTAAGTCCATACCCGGTCCACGGCGGGGCGGGCCGGTCAGCGGGCTTCGGCCCACTTTGACGGGATTTGCATGGGCCTGGCCCAGTTTTTCTCAATCGGTCATGACATGGCACCCAAATTTGCGGGACAAACATTTTTGGCAAGGATGGAAGTGGGGACTTCCGTCTTGGCCTCGGGACCAGCCGCGTTTTTAACCCTTCTCCTTCCCTATCGCGATTTTTACCCCAATTTTTTTATTTTTAACAGTCCTCTCTCCTACCCACCCCCACCCACTGCCGAACTCCCCCACCACCATCGCCGCTCGCCGCTGCTGCCTTTGCTATCAATTTCATTGCATCCCCTCTCCAATTGAAGGTATAATTGTATTTGGATTTCAAATTTTTTTTTCCTAAAAATTAAACTTTACAATAGAACATTGTTTATGAATTTTGATACCAAATTGTTGATATTATGAATTATATATGACTGTTGTGATTTTTTGGTATTTGCGATTGTTGGGTAATTTTGAAATAAATTTGAAATTAGGGTAATTTTGGAATTAGGGGTATTTAGAAATTATGGTACTTTGGAATTTAGGGTAATTTTTTAAATTTAGGGTAATTTTTTTAAATTAGGGTAATTTAGAAAATAGGGTAATTTAGAAATTAGGGGTTTTGTGAATTGGGTCTATCTTGAATTTAGGGTTTTGTTTAATTAGCTAATTTGTTTATCTATGCATGTAGACTTTTGAAAATGTCAACATATATGTTGTGAATGTGCGAAACGAAATTTATAGCATTTGTGATTTTAGGGTATTACAGAACAATTGAAATTTATTTTTTGGTAATTTGTGATTTGTGAATCGATTTACTAATATATTTGTTGATATTTTATGATATTTGTGATTTATGTATATTATTTTTTGTATAGATGCCCGTACCCGCTCATCTTCAGCCCGGTCCTTTCGATCCGTCCGTCTTGAACAAACAACCATCCCATAGATCCTTAAGAATCTAGCTAGGAGATGCGACAATGAACGACCCTTTAAAGGTTATTAAAAGTTCGGGGAACTTTTACGCCGCCTACAGTAGAGAAACCAACCCTAGGGTAATAGACCTAATAGACCGGGTAGGTTTAGGAGGTTGCTGTAGGTTAGGTAAAATGAATGTAGATCACGCTCTCGTGACTGCATTAGTTGAGCGGTGGCGCCCGGAGACCCACACGTTCCACCTCCGTTGCGGTGAGGCGACCATCACACTAGAGGACGTAGGCTGTCTTCTAGGACTACCCACCAGGGGCCAGGTAGTGTCGTTGAGTCACAGCTACAATTACACCAAGGGTCAATGGGTTGATCACGCCTACAATCTTTTAGGATTTAGACCCAGTCAGGATGCAATCAGGGGGAACACTTTGCAACTGGTAGAGGTGTATGCCCATATTAGTAAGCCCTTACGAAATGATGCTATCGACCGCCAAGTACAGCAGAGAGCTAAGGCATTGATCTTCATCCTGTTGTGTACTTTTCTTTTCCCGGATAAGTCGGGGTCCCGGGCCAACATGCGTTATCTTCTAACCCTGGATGGTAACCTGGAGCATGACACGCATTCCTGGGCCAGCGGTGTTCTCGCGCATTTGTACCGCCAGATGTGCATCTCGTGCATGTCTGATTCCAAGGACATTAGCGGGTGTTGCTTGCTGATTCAAGTTTGTCCTCTGCCTTTAAATGTAAATGTGATTTTGTGATTTAAATATTTAATAATCGATTTTGTTTGTTTTGACCAGCTGTGGACGTGGGAGCGTATTTCATTTCTCCGCCCGGCAAACCGAGGCGACATTTCGGATGAGATCCCCGCCGACGGTAGACCGCACGAGGCTAGGTGGAATGCCCCCCGGAGTTTCCGCAACGCTCCGAAATCGCAACTGTTGGTGTTTCGCGAGCAGCTCGATTTGATGACCGAGACCAAGGGGGTGAGTCAATTTCATTGTTCATGTTTTTGTTTTTCCGTTAAATTATTTGTAAAGTAAAGTAACAATTAATTTTTTTTTTACAGTTCATGTGGAGGCCGTACCCAGATGCAGTATATGCAGATAGGGCGGCTTGACTTCTTTAAGACGTGTCGATCCCATACGCCACTTATCTGCTTCGAGATGGTTGAGTACCACCTGCCCGACAGGGTAATGCGTCAATTTAGCTTCCACCAGGTGGTACCAATCCCGGCAGGCACAGAGGGCACAGTTGAGGGTCGAGACCTCCACACGGTGACGGCGTCAGCCACAAACAAATGGGAGACCGTCCACTCCAGTTATATAACTTTGTGGGCCCAACGCGTTGATGCACTGGAGGCCGCTGCTCCCTCCATTGGTAATGTGATTGCACCAACCCCCGAGTACATGGATTGGTACAATCGCATTACGGTTCACCGCATAACAAACCCCCAAAATCAGGACCCGAGGCCACTCACGATGGGAATTCAACCCACCGCTACAGCTGAGGACATTTTGGTAAGTTTTTATTCGTGTACTTATTCCTTTGTTCATATTTAATTTTTGAATTTCCTAAATTTAATATTCTGTTGCAGGAGGAGTCGTCCAGTGTGATGCTGGAAGAGTTCGAGAAGCTTGCCACTCGAACAAATGAGGATTACAAGTCACTCATCACCTGGGCCGCCAAAACGATTAAGGATGCCTTCGCCGCTGCAGGAAAGTCGGTGTCATGCCGATCACGGGCCGCTGATGTTTTAGATGCTGCCGTTCTGCAACCTTCCACACAGCCGAGGGAGCGTGTTGCTGGTAGGGCTGAGGTTGGGAGGCAGGGTACTCGTCGGAATCGACAGGCAACACAAGAGCACCTTGCAGCGCGGCGGTGAGGCGGGTCCGTCCCAGCCGCCAGAGCAACCGACTCAGTCTACTGCTCAGTATGGGACTCAGCTAGATGTACCCCTTCAATTTCAATACCAATTCGCCAGCCAAGTCACTGATTCTCCCGGTTTTCAAACGGGGGGCCATCCTGGTGCGGGGACTTCGTCGTCGGGACAGCCGGACATGTATTTTGATGCGACGCCCTCGTACAGTCAGGACCTGGACCAGACACAAACGCTTCAGCAGACTCCGCAGATCCAACCAGACTCCCCTGAGGAGACGATACGAATCGACCACGACGGTGCCAAATTTGGGTGCCATGTCATGATCGATTGAGAAAAACTGGGCCAGGCCCATGCAAAGCCCCACTTTGACAGCACTTCTATTCAGTCCCCGTAATTTGGCTTCACGTATTTAAACCGCCTAAATTCTTTTTTCCAATTTAATCCCTATATTTTATCTCTATCCAGTCCCCTTAGTTTGACTTAAAGTATTTAACCCCTGGAATTGTTTCTTTGTCGATTTAGTCCCCATATTTTAATTGCATCCTATGATAGTCCACATAATTTGGCTTTATGTATTTAAACCCCCTTTAATTTTATTTTTGGACGATTTTGTCCCCACATATTCATTTCATCATTATTCATTCCCTGAAATTTTGGCTTCATGAATTGAAACCCCCATGAATTTTTCCTTCGTCGATTTAGTCCCTATATTTTAATTTCATCATATTATATAGTCCACATATTTTGGCTTCAAGTATTTAAACCCCTGGAAATTTCCATTCGCCAATTTAGTTCTCCCTATTTTAATTTCATCACATTTTAGTCCCCATAATTTGGCTTCACGTATTTAAACCTCTTAGAATTTTATTTTGTCGATTTAAACCCCTAGAATTTTCGTTTTGACTATAGTATATATTTTCTTCTAGCATGTGTTGGCTTTAAAACCAAAATTGTCTAAATCTGAACAAAAAATCCTACGAAAATCCAAGATCAAGAAAGTAGCAAACTCCAGAACCTCCAAATCCCAGCATTTACCCAAGCATAACAGCAAAGATTCCTCACATAGTTTTGTTTTTGTGAATTCTTTTTTGTTTTAATCAATTATATTATCCAAATACCCTTTAATAATTATAATTAGCCGACATCATTACCAATCTAACTTGTTTATAAATTTCTCGAAAAAAAATTGGGCAGTCAATCCTGAATTAAAAAAAAAATATGGGGTATTAATTTTTCGCCCACAAGTTAAGAAATCTGTACGGTCCCTTTTCTATCTCTTCCTTATTTTGTTTTTCTTTCTGTCTTATCTGAAAGAATCTTGGTGGGCAGCTCAATTGAGTTTGAGTTGATAGTTATTTTTTTCTCTTTTAAATAAATTCTTGATACATTTAGTTGTATAAATTAGCTTGCTCTTCTTCCATTGAAACACAAAGAGCGAGAGCAAGTTCGGGGTCCAGATACTCCACCGGCTGTAGCTGCAGCAACAGATGCTGCAAATCCACTTCATGGGTTCAAATCCCGGAAACAATCTCTTTATGAAAAAAATACGGATAAAACTGCGTACATCGAGGTCTTTCTCATACCATACTGATGCGGCCTTGTGTACTGGGTATGACCTTTAATTATGTTATCCAGCATTCCAACCCCCTACCATTTTCCCAGAAACATAATAGATCATAGAAATTAAAGGAAACAACGTGAAGAAACAAACCGAGCACACTGCCTAACTCCCTGACTCGAGAAATATTTCAATCTGATGTAGGAACCAATGAATCCAGAGACAGGAAATGTTAGCACCAAGAAGACCGATTTTTAGCATATAGCAGGTGAAGAAGCAAAAGATAACAAAGTTAATACAGTTTAACGGCACAAGTAAAAGACCTTACCAATATGTAATTCATGATCATCGACACCTGCCTCTGGCATGTCAGTGTCTCGTGCATTAACATTTGATATAGAATCATCCATGGACATAGCAAGTGCCTGATGTAACAAGGCATTGTCGTCATCCTGCATTAACATTACACTTAAAAGTTGCTAACCAAGAATATACTAATAACTTCAAAACATGCATTAAATACCTGATCAACACATCGGAAAGAGCAGCGGGACCCGAGGGAACATGAACAATATGACTGCTATCGTTGTTGTGTTAATGCAACGACTAGTGCCTCAAGCTTCTCATTTTTTCCCCTCATATTCTTCACCAAAATTCACCACCTCAAAAGCAACATTGTTCTTTTTCAATTTCTTTCCAATAATCTCTAATACCTTCTTGTCATACTTAACAGGACTGAAAGGCAAAAGTACAAAATTGGTACATAGAAGAAGAAAGGCAACCAAAAGATAGATTAGATTTCGAAAATTAAAGTGATATGCACCTTCCACAAATACTATAATCCTCTATTGCTGCTTCTTGTTCTGGCGATGCTTGAGAGGTAACTATGCTACTTGGATCCCTGCTGCCAAGTTTATCTCGCCGCTAGCTTCTAGGCCTAAATTAATTATTTAAAAAAGTATTATCAAACTTAGAATAGCGTCAGAGTCCAAAACAAGAGTAGATTTTGTCAAGGATATATCCGCTAAATATTACAAGAGGAATGCATCCTAGGCGCATACAATTCCAAAAAAGTTTAAAATCTACAATCTCTTCAGGAAAATATCTGTGATACCACATTATTCAAAAAAAGAGAATATATACAAAACTAGTTAATTAAATGTCGTGCTTGGCGCGATGGTCAAGTGTTACTTGCTATACGCTAGGTCACGGGTTCAAATACCGGAAATAGGCTCTTTATGAAAAAATAAGAATAAGACTGTGTAAATCAGGAACTTCCCCATACCCTACTGATGTAGGAGTATTGTGCACTGGGTACGACATTTTATATATATATATATATATATATATATATATATATAACTAGTTTATTATTTTATACAACATTCTATCCCTCTACCCTTTTCTCAGAAACACAAGAGATCTTAAAAATTAAAGGAAATAACGTGAAGAAACAAACCGTGCATGCAAGCTAAGATCTTGCCAAGATCACTGGCCGGAGTTACTAATACGCGAACACCCTTGCCCGCCATTGTCAAAACTTCCACAGTATTCTCTGGATTAGACTGTGTCAGGAACTAGAATAATTCATATGGAAAAGGGAGGGAAAATTAGTTATATAAATAGAAGCTATTAGAATTGGGGATTAGGTTAGCTTTTAATTAAGGAAATTTTGTTTGAAACGACACAGTTTCATTTAATACTGCCAGAAGTCTTCAACGACACAGTTTTGTTACCTAACCTAAATTAGAATCTCACAACTCGAAGTAGAAGATTGCTGAAAGGATTTTGCTGCTGAGAGGCTAAAGAAGGAAAGGGGAATCAAAGAGCACTGTTGATTTGCTGGCAATGTCAGAGAATGCTGACTTGGAGGGGCAAGATCAACTTTAGTAAAGCAACCCTAGGTATAAAAGGGAAACTCAACATTGGTGAAAGTCATTCAGATATATTATCCAAAATCAGTGGTAGCAGCCTTTGTTCCTCCCTGGTATTCCTCTCTTTGGAATTTCTTTCTTCCTGATCATTCCTTTCCGCCTAAGCTCTCTCTATTCTCCCATTTCTGGTGTTGATTCGAGTTCATTCACTTGCAGGATCAATGGCTAAGCTTTGCAGCTGAGACTTTGGCTTGAAGTTTGCTTACTTAAACTTATCTTAGAGTTTATTATTTACTTGTCTTGTCCTTAGTATTTAGTTAAACTAGGGATAGTGATCCTTTTTAGTATTAGTTATTAATGCTGAATTGGTGGAAACCAGACTCTTGTTAATATAATTATCTTTATTGGAGTTTGGTTGAATCTCTTGTTTGCCTTGAATCTGTTTATTGCCTGTGTTAGTGTTCTTGTGGGGTTTGAATTCCTTGGGACATGACAAACTACATAATAATTACATAACCAAAATCCCTTAACTCAATTTAGTTAAAAATAAATAAAATTTTTGCGAAAAGAAAAACAAAAGAATGAATAATTAAAACATTAAATTATCAATTTTTATATAATAAATACGAAAAAAAAAGTTTACATGGTTTTGGCACCACATATGAGATTAAAAGCATCGGCTTGAGCCTGAAACCTGGAAGGAGAATAATCTCCGTTCCGCATCCACTCCGAGTTATCGATGCAGATCATTGTTGTTTAAATTACGAAAATTCAAACAAAATGTAAAACCCTAACCAAGTATAAGCATTAAAAAATTCAGAAAATTTGGGGAAATTGTAAAGAATATGAGAAATTAACATCTAGAACCATGATTATCGATCGAAGAAGAACAGATTAGGGCAATGAATTGAGAGAAAAAATCGATAATTTGGTGTAATCTTACTGGGAGGGCCAGTGATGAAACCATGAAATCTGAATACCTATTAGGGGTCACCTTGTGAATATTTATTTATAAAACAAAGTTTTGACTTTTGAGGAATGTTCATTCACGACCTCTATTCTTCAATATTTATAGATTGCACCCTCAAAATTGTACTAGTTTTTATATTTATCTAAATCTTAAAGGGTTATATGACTACAAGTCTAAACCCCACGAAATCCTACTACCATGTCTTGTAGTGGTAGTTTTTTTGGGTGTAAAATTAAAATCTAAAAAGACACTACCTTCATACTTTAATATAATTCGTTTAGGATATATAGTGAAAATTAATAAATAATATTTGGGGATTTTAGAATTTGAAATTTGGGATAAAAATTAGGGATGAAACTTTGCGAGGTGATTTAGAGATGAAAAAAATTGTGAGGTGGTTTAGAGAGGAAGATAATGAGTTAGAAGAAGATATGATTTTGGACTATTTTGCCCTTCTAATTATAGCACGTGATCGGGTGTGACAATGTCTAGCCGAAAATCATGGTTGGTGGTGATGGGACCAGTTAGAAAGCACATAAATACATCAAAGGCCAAATGTAGGTTTAAAGGTGAACACCGAATTCGAATGTTAGCGTAAAGTTTTATTGATGAATCTTTTTACTCTTCTGCATGGTTAGCGTAAAGTTTGACTGTTTTCTAAATGTAGGTTTAGAGGTGAACACCGAATTTGAATTCGATTTATCTGATTTTTAGAATAAAAAATGACTTAATTCGAATTCAGAATTACCGAATTCGAATTGACGAATTCAGAATTCGATTTTTGACTAATTGACCGATTTCACAAGAAAACTAATTGAACACCAAGACATCCAAATTCAAAATCAAAACAAACAATAAATTGAGATAAAATAATAGAAATAATAAATTCGTCATCGTTTGATTCAATCATATTTACAAGGAAAAATTAATAGAAAATTGACAAAATGACAAATTTTATATTTACTTTTTATATTCACTATATAATAAAATTGATAAATTATTTAAAAAATGAATTCTAATTTGGTCACACCGAATTCAATTATAGCCGAGCAGATTTCGTCACATTTTCGACCAAATTGAATTCGGATGTATCTGAATTATCAAATTCACACTGAAACACCGAATTCAAATTATCGAATTGAATTCGAATTCAGTCAGTAATTCGATTTAAACTTGATTTGCTCACCCCTATGTAAGATCTTATTGATAAAAATTTTAAGGGTAAAAGGTGTACATACCCTATAAATTATTCGAATTTTTGGTTTTTGACCCTCAATTAAAAAAGATCAAGTTTTGCCTCCTACATTGTTCAGAAGTGTCAAATGTGACCCTTCTATCCATTTTTTCCGTTACATCGTGACGAAAGTTCAAACAAATGACGGCATTTTAGACAAACCATATTAAATTGTTACAATTTTTTTTAATAAAATATTATAATTTTATTAAATTGTCAAAATGAAAATTGAAACAAGTAGTCATCTAAGTCATGTACGGCAATCGAAGTTGTCGGAGCTTCAAAGGTGGTTAGTGAGTTAAAGATGATCGGAATGGTATATCAGGTTTGCCGTTGACGACAAAGAATTTTATTTTAGGGGTTGCTTTGATTTTTTTTTGATTATTTTAGGATTTAAAATGGTTTGTCCAAAATGCCCTCATTTGTTTTAACATCCGTCGCAATATAATGGAAAAAATGGATGGAAGGGTCACGTTTAACACGTCTGAACAGTCTAGTAGCAAAACTTGACTTTTTTTAAGTAAGGATAAAAAACAAAAAACCCAAATAATTTAAGGGGTGTGAACACCTTTTACCCAAATTTTAAACATAACAACAACTACACAGAGCTTAAGATGAAGAGATTGGGGAAGGGGGCTTTGCATGGGCCTGGCCCAACTTTTTCATAAAGGTCATGACATGGCACCCAAAAATTGGGGACAAACATTTTTTTCCAGGACGGAAGTGCCATTTCCGTCATGGGGCCATAACGGAAGTGTGACTTCCGTCCTGGGCTGACATGGCACTTCCCAGATGCGCCTCGGCACGTCAGTCGAGGACGAAAGTTCCACTTCCGTTCTGAGATGAGAACGGAAGTGTCCTCACCGTGAATTTTTTTTTTTTTTGGATCAATTTTTGATACATATGCCTCTCCCACTTTTTGTTAGGGTTAGTAGGGGTTGTTAGTGTTATTAGGATTTGTTAGGGTTATCAGGGTTAGAATTTATATTCCTAAGTAGTTAATTTGGAGTCAATGGGAACATGTTTTAATGACAGCGTACTCTCTTTTGTGAGTTTGACATCAAGACTAGTAGGCACCTCGAGTTTGACATCAAGACGAGTTTAAATTTTTTCACGACTTGTTACATTGACTTGAATTTATTTTGCTCGATATGAGATTTTGAACAATTTATTTTTTCATCACGTATTACGTGCTATATTTGATTAACGTTTTGTTGATGGGCGTTTCACTGGCGTATCGTAATCGGGGGTGTAGTTGTAAATCACGTAGGTGAATAAGTTAATTAGATGTGGGATTGGTATTAGAATTAATTAGGAATTTTATTTGGATTAGGAAAGTTAGTATAATATAAATAATATATATAGAAAATCACATCACTTTAATAAGGAATTAAATAGGGGTTGCTTAATAAAATAATATAAGAAATAAAGTAGAAAATTAAAAAGGAAAGGAATAGTGGATATGACTCAATTTTTTTCCCTTTAAAATGTCAATCTCAATTAAGTGTATACTATAATACATTATCTTATATATTATTAAAATTATTGTATATATAGTAGTGCTATTGGAGTAAAATCAATTAATGTGTTTAAAATAATCATATTACTACATTAAATAATGTCTAAATGATTTAGAGTTTTTTCGACTCGCAATTGTAGAAAACTAATATATATATTAAACCTTAAGAAAAAAGAAAACAAAAGAAAAAAGAAAAAAGAAAAAAGAGAAAGAGAAAGAGAAAGAGAAAGAGAAAGAGAAAGGAAAAGACAAAAAGTGGGAGAGGCATATGTATCAAAAATTGATCAAAAAAAAATATTTCACGGTGAGGACGGAAGTCCCACTTACGTTCTCATCTCAGAACGGAAGTGGAACTTCCGTCCTCGGCTGACGTGGCGAGGCGCGTTTGGGAAGTGCCACTTCCGTCCTGGACAAAAATGTTTGTCCCCAATTTTTAGGTGTCATGTCATGACCTTTATGAAAAAGTTGGGTTAGGCCCATGCAAAGCCCTTGGGGGAAGTCCGATTCATCTCTAGCCTACAGAGGACAGATTCTCCCTTGGACTAAGCATCCTAACTTGTTCAGATCTTTTGTTAACATAAAAAGCTTCTGAAGCCCATGATGACAACCTTTGTGGGAGTTTCGATCCTAAGACTTGGTGCAATCAGAGGGAGGTGTCATATGAAACTCAGAGTTACTAGCCTGACGAGGAAAGCCCGGTACACTGATGAGTGAAATTCCAGTGTGGGTCCAAATTGCTCCTCATCTGGAAGGCGAAGATTATTCGGATGTTGAATCCTTGTTTGAACTCACAATGAAACTCAGCCCTTTTATTGAGACATGGAATTTATAGAAAAGGGCGAAAAAAAAAAAATAGGCTACGCGACAACGTTTGGGCTTTTAGCTTTGGGTTGGACTATAAATGTTCCGTATAGTTTTGGGTTCAAGGCAAAGCCCAACATTCTCAACTCATCATGCCCACAAACGCAAACCAAGGGTGATTTTCTTTGCAAGTGTCTGATTAATGGTGATTCTTTCATGGTTTTTTTAGTTAACTTGCAAGAAAAAAAAATTGGGATTCTGTGAATGATTGGTTTGAGATGGATTTGGAAGGCTCCTCTTCGAGTGGTAAAAGTCTGCCATTGCCGGATGCTTTTGTTGATTTTCTGAATGAGAACGGGCTCGATCCTTCAATTTACATTGCCAGTGATTCCACTCCTCGATATGTTAGGTATACTGTAACTTCAATTCAAGAGATTTATGTTTGTTTCATTTCATGGACGCCACTTTTCAAGCTGAAGTAGCTCATGATTTTTTTAATTTTATTTAAAAATATTATAAAATACTGTCTCCGTCTCAAATTAAAGGTTCATATTTGACATATATAAGAAGGTAATTTGACCATGAGTAAGTTATAATATCCTTATATATGCGAGGATTCATATATTAGTGGAGTTGATAAAGGAGTTTAATCATGGGAGTTTTAGGGAAATTAAGTGTCTGATTTGGGTTTGAGATTTGGTCTCAGTCTCAAACTCAAACACAATTCTAGGTGATTTAAAGTTTCAAGTTTCATTTCCAGACTCAATCAAGAGATGATTTAGATATGAGTTTGAGTCTCAAGCCAGGTGAAACCCAAACCAAACCCTAAAATAGACAGTGGCATTTAATTTGGGACGGATGGAATAATATTCTTGTCATTTTTCTGCATAAGTATATGTATTTAGATGGGTGTCGTGTCACTATGGATTTAGTTATTGATTTTTCTTTGTTTTTAATACTAATAAAGTGAATAGTTGCAGACTTTGAATAAAGGAAATGTCTTTCGGCTTGAATTAGAGAAACATTAGGAGTTCCATTAAAATTTGAATTATTATGCAGGCATTAGAGGGTTTTGGTCAAATTTTGTTCTTATTCTGTTCTATGTCAATTTACAGATTAAAACCTGGTTTTGAAGCTCATATTGAAGAAATTGAGGCTGAGATCAAGTGCAAGCTTGTCCTGGCTGCCCAACTTCTATAGTCTTCCCCCTGATGTCCGCATTGCTAGCTCAAAGTCATACCAACAAGGAATGGTGATAGTTAGAACTTTCCATTACCAAGATTGCAGCTTTTTTCTTTATTTCTGATCAAAGATATTGTTTCATTATATTTCTGATATGTACAATTATCACAACATATACAAGCTTTCATGCATATCATAACTTTATCTTTCTCTAGTTTCTAAAATGTGTCTACGTTTTCTGATATTGATTTTTAACCAACTTATTTGCTTTGTTATTCAGGTGTATGGAATTGATGCAGCATCTGGGGCTGCTGTTTCTGCCTTGGACGTCTCATCAGGAGATCATGTCCTTGATCTTTGTGCTGCACCTGGTAATACTCACGAAATGTTGAAAATGAATTGGGTTAATCTAATCTCTTGCGTCTCTAGTCAACCATTTTGGTTGTAGTCAGTCTTTTTTCTGAGAATTGGATTCCATCACTCGAAGCAGTCTTATTTCGGGGGCCTCACCATCATGTGTTGTTCTTGAAGGCCTAACCAATATTGTGTATGGCATCTGAAAGAGGAACTTGGAGGTTAAGCAGACCTTTTATTGGCATATATCTTCATAAATCTCAATCTGAATAAGGAATTCGGAACAATTTGCTTTTCTATTTTCGAAAAATTTCTCACATAAACTTGATAATAATGTCACAGGTTCAGATCAATCTACTCTAATCTATGTCTAGTGGACATCTTTTATTTGGAAACTTGATGTGGAATTGTGGATTTAGTTATCTAATCTCATTTGATTAGTTAACTTTCATGAATCTTAATTTTCAACACAACCACTTTCAGGTGCTAAACTTTGCATGATATCGGACCTCCTTGGCAATTCGGGATCAGTAACTGGTGTTGACATAGCAAGACATAGGTTAGCTGCTTGTCGAACTATGCTTCAGAAATATGCACTCGGGGACCGTTGTCGTCTTTTTGTTGCCGATGGAACAAAGTTTTCCCTTATTCCTACCTGCGTTCGTTCAGATTCCACATCATGTAACTAAACTGGAAATGTTCTTGGCAGAATGACAATTTTCTGTTTCTTCTTTGTTCTTATGGCCTTCACTTTTTCGTCATTAACTTTTGTTCACATACATTAAGAAGGATCACCATTTTTTTGGGTATTAAACAGGTGAATCCACTTCTGGAGACGAGTACAAGGAGTGGAGATCTCGGAGACCATGGAAAGAAAGAAAGCGGGCAGCTAAAGTTAGAGAGAGTAGTTATAATATTTTCTCCGAAGTTCAAGAACCGGAACTGATTTATTATGGGCAGAATTCCGGAGTTGTTGGGTTTAGTAAAAAGGAAGTATATGAAAGTGTGACAAGCAGTGAGATTTCCCGTTATGGCTATGACAAGGTGAATTCATAGTGCTATCTTTTTGCTTTTATATATGAGATTGAATAGACTTTGTGCTGCTTTGATTCTAGTTTCTTCAAAAGCTACTGATGACTTCGGACTTTAAATCAGGTCCTTGTCGATGCAGAATGCACACATGATGGTTCAATTAGACACATCCAGAAATTTGAACAATGGGGCTGGGAAACTCTCAGGCGCCGTGTACTAGACGCAGAGAGAACTGATAACTTGAACGTCCTTCAGGTGAGCAAGCAAGGTTTCTTTTGAACATGTCTTACCATCTATATGTGTATAACAATGCTGTAGAACTGCCACAATTGCTTCCTGTGTATGCAATATCTAATGAGCAAGATGTTTCGGACTTTCGGGAGTCTTACCTATTAGTCTATATCTCTAATCCTTGTGGAATCGTTGAACTGGGCACAGTGAATAAACATATTTTCTCAGTTTCTCAATGTTTTTTTTCTTTCTTTTAGGGTATTCTCAAGATATATGATAGAAAGAGATGGAGAGAATGTAGTCGCAATTCTTTCTTTTTTTAGTTCATGTATCCGGCCCTTATTACTTGGGACTAGGCTTGGTTGTTGTTGTATTCGTTAAATCGTGACCCTGTAAGGCTTACTTCTTTTTTTCCTTTGTGTTGCAGCTTCAGCTACTGACTGGTGGTTTCAGATTGCTCAAAGTTGGGGGGTTCCTTGTCTATAGCACCTGCAGGTGTGGATTACTTGAATTTGGCAAAAGTTACTTGTCCACTATATCTGGATGAATTTCCCATAAATTATTGTTTGTTCTGCCTTATTATGCAACAGTTTGACATTTTCTCAGAACGAAGACATAGTGGATCAGTTCCTCTCACAAAATGCTTCTGCAGGTATGATTTCTAGTCCTTGTGAGTGCAAAAATCTGATATTTTCTATCTTCTACTACTATCGTCTTTCAACCAGTTTCGGATTTACTGAGATAAAATCTTGAAGCTCTGCAACCATTCATCTCATGGGAAAAAGTAAAATAAGAAAACTCCATTAAAAATTATAAACTTATATTTAGATGTCAGCATCAATTGATATGTTCCTTGGGACTAATAAGTAATAAATCATAAGTACTTAATCGTTCTTTCTCTATCTCCTTCCTCCTTGTTCATTTTGCATTTTCAGATGCTCTTGATATCTTATTTTCTGGCTTCCAGAATGCATTTTGTTAGTATGGTGTTCTTTTTATCATCTACATCTGTTGCCATATCCTGTTCTTTTGTGTTATGGGATAATGAATTTTTTCTCGGTTGCAGAATTGGTGGAGATAGATGCGGCAAAAACTTGGCCTTGTAGGAGTGGACGAATACAAAAAACTTTACGTTTTGATCCTCTGACATCTGGTACCAGTGGACTGTTTGTGGCAAAGTTCACAAAGTTGTCCCTTTAGCTCAAAGGTTCGTGCTTTAACCATTTCTGTGTGATTCAACAATAACGATGTGCGATTATAGTTGCCGTTGGTATCCAGGCCTTCATCTTTGCCAAGACCTTCTTTCGATTTTTAAGTGTTGGACGATCTACATCAGAAATCTGCTACATAATTATTAAGTTTACAAAATGCATACATAAGTAACTGTAATAAATTTGCTACACAATAACTCATGTGCTTTGCTAAAAATTAGCCTTTTGCCACTGTCTCTAATTTGAATACAAAAAATAAATGCAAATTAACTTGCGAAGCATTTGTGAGCTTACTCTATATGATCATAACTGACAACTGGAGGTTATGGTCCTCTTGAATTGGGGAAGGGAAGGTAGGAGCGAGTCTTTGCTAAAAATAACATTAATGTTTCTATCTTTTATTTTGTGATTACTATTTTTTTTCTTTATTTTTTACAAAATTAAAATCAATTATTCCAAAAAATTAAACACTCTCCCCTTCACTGAAATTCTCTCCCTCCATTTTTTGCAGCCCATTACCACGTGACCGCCATCAAATTTAGCTTTACAATTCTTTCCTCTGCCATTACTGCTAGGCCTGCAAACGGGCCGGGTTTAGACCTGCATCCGACTCAAATCCGAAAAAACGATTCAGATTCGGTAAGAACTCCAGACTCATATGCCCGCATCCGAATTCGAATGCGTATAAGAGTAATAAACGGTTACGGGTATGAAATATAAAAAATCGGATCCGTTATCCATCTCTGCATATATATTAATTATATATATGGTAATATGATTTTTTTAACCTTTGGACCTGTTCACATCTAATGTTAGATTTTTACCTTAATTTTATCATTATGTATAAAAGTATATGAATAAAAGTTATATTTTCCTTCTATTTTCATCAAAATTTGCAACCCTTTCCTTCCCTTTTAATTCATTATCTATATTTGCAGCAATCTGTATGAGATAATCTTTACAAGTTCAAGCAAAGAATAGTAGCATTAAGGAAAAATTTACAAGTTCATTTTGTCCAAGTGGTTTAGTTAGATCCATTTTGAGGTTTCTTAGTTATTCAAGCATTATGTTTTTTATTTTGAGAAGGATTCTGAATATCTATATTGAAATGCAATCGAAATTCTGGTTATATATATTTTTTTTTAAATTTTGAACTTTGAAAAATATTATGATTATGTATTGTATTCTAGTTCGTAAAATTATTTGTGGATTGTAATATAATTGGGGTGTAGCATCTGATATATAAGATTGTTAGATTAAACATTTATGTTTTTAATCAGTCAAAATAGAAAAGAAAAGATGAGGATTTGACTGTTTGAAATGGGTTTTGGTAACACATATTATGGATTCGGTAGGAAAATTTAAAAATGGATCTGGATTTGGAATAGACAGTTCCGTATCGGTTTGCATGCCTAATTACTGCCACCCACCATACCCTTGCATGCTACTCTATACGAGTATTGAGAACTAGCGTGATAGTAGTTCGAGTTTCTAAAGAAACAATAGGTGAAAGAGACTAAAGACTAAAGAAAACAAACTTGATGAATATTTTACTTTTATTTTTGCCCTTGAAATTTTTTAAATTTAAAACTAAAAACGCGAATGTGTTCATTTTTTATTGAATGGACTAAATTGAAAAATACCCCAAAATGATAGTAGTGAAATGCAAGAGTATGAACAAGGGCAACAAAGTCATTTTGTTGTCATTTTTAACCGAGATTTAACTGAATTTAAAGGACTGGACCTCTACAACAACAACAACAAAGCCTTAATCCCAAGTAATTGGGGGTTGACTATATGAATCAATATAAAATTTCAGTGTGTTCGTTCACATGAATACATTCCCTCCACTTCCTTCTGTCAAACACCATACCATCATCCAAGTCTAACAAATCAATATCATTCTTGATGACTTCGGTCCAAACTTTCTTCGGCCTCCCCTACCTCTTACAACCTCATGCCTCCATCCTTCAAGTTTATGAACCAGAGCGTCACTCGGTCTTCTTTTTATGTGTCCAAACCAAGGAAGCGATTTTCCCTCATATTTTCTTCAATAGTTGCAACTCCTAGTCTCCTATTTTCTCTCGAATAGTCTCATTTCTCACTCTATCCTTTTTAGTGTATTAATTATATTTTTATGGACTAAAGTGTTACACCTGTTAACTTAATGACACTAAACTGAAAATGAGGGGGATCAATAGGACTACAATATTGCAAAGAATGAAACAGTTCAAAACTTACAACAACGTTATCAGTAGTCGAGCCAATTTTTCACGAAACACTCTGAACTTCATCAATTATTAAATTCATAATTGGCTTTAATATGTGTTGCCAAGATTTTGAAAGCGGTTTCATAAACCACATTGCACAGACTTACCGGCCTAAATTGACTCATAATTTTTTTTCCTGAGGTAAAATACTTTAAATTAAAATCTGAAAATTTTAATGTGTAAAAATAAAAAGGAAGGAAAATCTAGAAAGGGAGGCGAAGCCCAGCTTAAACGTTGAAAGCCCAAACCAAAGCTTCAATGCCGTTTGTTGGAGTGAATATTTTGGCCCATTTGGGGTCCAATATAGTGTCCAATACAAATAAATTTGTTTGCTCTCACCTCTCCTGCCGGCAGCTGTGGTTGAGTGTTTTCAGCTGAAACCACTTTCCGGGTTGTTGGTGTCACCCCTCTTGCCTGCAGGTCCGATTGCGCGACTTATGAACGTGATAGCATACACGACCACTTATTTGGCCATTGTAACTGTACACGCTAAGCCAAGATCCTTACCATAATACTCTCTTCATACTTTAATATGCTACTTTCATGACAGGTAGCGAAAATTAAGGAAGAAAAAATTAGGTAATTTGTTAGTCAAAATACCACTATTCTGAAAGTCTTTTTTATTAAGGAATGGAGGTAGTACTTAATTCAATGCTTATATATGAGTCAAATCTTTTATAACTTCTTCTGTCCTTGTGAATAATATGATATTTTTGTGTTTATAATTATGTTCAATGATTTTAATGATTTTATTTACTTGAATGCAGGTATCAAAATGGTGGGAAAAAAGGAAAACAATGTGATAAAGGAATATGTATGATCTTCAAGTTTAATTTTTGTCTGCAAAATTCATAATGTGAGTTCTCAGGCCAAAGCAACAGACTGATAAAAAATGAAGGAATTGGATTTTAGATGGTAACATCTTTCAATTTGATTTTGATTTTGGGGTTCAAGTCTGTGCCGAACAAATTATATGGCGATCGCAAGAGAATAGAGTTTGTCACTGAAGAAATGTTAGGCTGAGTGAATGTATATATAGAATCACTGTACAAAAAATAATAAATAAATAAGCAAAGCAATTTTGATTTGTCGAATTGCTTTTCGATAAAGTTTTATTTAATTGGAATTTTGTAAAAAATTGTGATTTTTCCTTACTTTTGTATTGATCAAAGAAAAGTTCTTAATTTTGCCGATCTGTATGTTTTGTTACAGTTATAGGTTCTATGTTGAACATCATTGTGCTTCATCTAGCAGCATAGTTTTGAGGTAAGGAAGAGTAGCACCAATGAGAATATTCATGTATCAGTTTTATATTACTTTCATTGGCCTGCTCTCTCGTACTTTAAGGACTATGTTGCAAATTATGATGTAGACTGGAATTATTTAATCAACAAGCTGATGCAGCGTCTATTTTGAAGGTGCGGGACAAACTAGCAATTTTCGGCAACTTTGTAGTCCTGATTGTGTTCGTGGTAACCTGAAATCATATCGTGTTTTTTATGTTTAAATGTGTTCTAGATATTGATATCTAGGAAATCCACTACACATCTGCAAAAGGTGAAAATTCTTCAGTGCATTTGTATCTATTGGAGTATCATCAAATTATATGACATTGTTCTACTTGCTTTGTTTCGTAAATGATCATTCTCTTCTTAGCATTTACTTAAATGTGTTTTCTACACCCACACATTGCTTTGGCCGGCTATTTTTCCTTTAATGCATAGTATGTATATTTAAGTTTTTATTTCCTGAATTTTAGTATACAGTCATTGCCTATTCCGTTACGATGTTATTAGACATGTATATTTTGTATATGATTGTATCCATTCTAAGTATTTAAGAAGCTATTATTTTAAGGTTTATTCTGTTCCCCTCCTTTCCCTTTTTTTAATTCAATTTATGGATGTAAAAAAACAGAGAGAGAGAGAGAGAGAGAGAGAGAGAGAAGCATTAGCATATGCATTTTCATTTATTAAGAATTCAAATGGAAATTTCACATTGTCAGCCGTGAATGCCTACTCATACATTAGTTTCCTTTCCATAAAGGGGCATCCGAAAAGCAATTTGCCTTCTCAAACAGAGGGGCAAAACTGAATTTTTGGTCCCCCATCCCATCGATACCTTGTCATCATCTGACCAGCAAAACCGAAAAAAGCCGCTCACTGGAATGCCTGTTAAGTTCAAGTTTCAATTGACACGTTGCGAGCTCTTCCAGTGCATGTCTTACATTTATCAGACGGTTCTTTCACTGTGTCTTATATTTATCAGACGGACCTATTTGGATGCTTTACTCTTTATCCTTCACACAAGAATTCGCCTAATCCACAAACATTCGTTTCACGAGGGTTCTGAGATTTTTAGGGCTTCCGAAGTAATGTCGTCTGATTCTCCTTTTGATCCTTCAACCAATCTGGAACAGGCACAGTTTATCAAGCATCTTGCCGAGTTTGGGAATGCCGTTGCTCATCCCCCAGCCTCCGACACACAGCTATTGGCGATCCTCCTAGTGAGATTTTTTTCCTATTTCATGTGATGTAATTTTTCCTTGTTGGTGAAAAGTTCTTCCTTTATATGCTGTGTATCTTGGTGCATCTTTATATTTATGAATTTTTGTTTTATGTATTTGCATCTCTATATGTTATGAGCAATCCTGGTGTATTCGTATTAAGTTTTAACACAGATTACATAGCTGACACGTGAGTATTGGATATCTACTTTCCCTTATCTCATGAAGCAGAGGAAAAAAAATGTTCTATTTGGACTTTGATTATTTTATGTCAATTCAAGAAATTTAACAAGAATCAAGGTGAATTGAAACAAGAACGTTGTTTCTACTGACCATATTCATTTGAAAACTATTCGAGAAGTTTGAAGGTAGCTGACAGATTTGGTCTACAGAAGCTTTACATGCTTCTTCGTGATGTATTGATTCAGAAATTGGTTGTATAGTCTGAAAAATTATAGAGGAGATATACTACTTCAATTCATATACTCCTGATCACCATTCCTTACATCATGCAATTAGTATGCTTCGTCAATACTTTAATCATTTTATTTTTCAAAAGATCGCGACTTTTAAAATGTTATCTTTGTTACTTTTATGATTCATGAAGCAGCAAGGATCTACATGTATCCTTTCAGTTGCAGGTAATGATTTATAAAAATGTACACGCTTATTTTGAGAGTAACATATAATTTCAGAAGATGAAACTCAAACTTGTACTTGCTACATGCCCAGATTTTGTAACTTCCCAATTAACATCGTCTAATTTGTTGTTCATCTGCCTTTTAGGGATTTGAGGCATGTCTATCATGGATAAATCAACAGCCGGAGGAAAGAGTGAGATCATCTGTTGAATCTGCCTCCATGCCCTTAATCAGCGATCAATTTCTAAGGCATGCTGATCAATACCTCCAAATTCAAGTCCTCTGCTGCATTACTCGGATCGCTAAGATAACCGCTCCTCGCTGGCCTTATGAAGGAAAGATGATGAAGGTTTTTGGAATCTTACTAACTTTGTTCCATTTTGAATACATATAAACATTTTTTTTACTATTGTCTTGATAGAGAAACTTTTCCAGCCCCTAATTTTCTAATTAAGATGCAAATGGAAGGTTTACTCATCTCCTTTTCCATATTTACGGTGTGCAGGAATTTTTCCTGGTTCTTGTGCAGTCACTTGGGAAGTTGTCTTCAATGCACGTCATTACCTATGCTAAGACTATTCAACTGCTTTACACCATTGCAAGGATTAGGTTATGTTGTGTAATGGCAGAGCTTGAGATGGAAGGTTCAATTATAGAGATGTTTGGACACTTTGTGACTTCCATTCAGTAAGACCTCTGTCATAATTGCCTTCTATTTTAATTTGTTTGAGATTTTTCTTTAAATAATTTGTACTTGAATCAACCTGCTCTGTAATAGTTTAAAGAATAGTTGATGCTTTAGACAAACACTTTTTTAGCAACCTCAATCTTCAGCTGAGTGATTTTCCAAGAACTTCTATAGGAGTCTTATTTCTTTTGCTGCATGCTTAGAAGTTCCTGAATAATAGTCATCATAGATGGATTTACAACATTCTCGTTGCTCCTATGTTTATAGGCTCTCATTATTTGTTCAAATCAATCCTAGTGGACGGACATTAATGACAATAAGGTTCTGCAATGGATATTCAGAAATATGTACCTCTATATGTAATGTACTTCCACAATCACTAGGAGTAGCTGCAGTCGTCTCTGAAAGTTCCATTTCATCGACTTCTACTAAACAACTATATCATTGATAATCAGCACTTCTTTCCCATGTATTCGCAGTCTTCATGGATTCTAAGTAATTTAGTTATTCTATCGATGTTGTACATTAAGTAGAAATGCAGCTTTCTACATAGATAGGAAAAAAGGATTTGGTTACGCATATAATGCGTAATGGGCGTGACTCTATATCTAATTACCTGCAAAACTCTGCAACTGTATACATGACTCCTGGACTTAATGTCCATAGTCACGTGGACTGTTTGCTGGACCTTTTTGAAATCAATTCTTATCATCTTTAATAGATCTTCTTTCTTAATGAAGGACCAGGCCATCCGATGACGTGTTCCGAGACATGGTGACAATCATGACCAGGACAATAGAGGCGTATTTTGTAGATGGAAATGGTCCAAACCAAGTGGTTCTTCTACCTGTCCCAGTGGATCTGTTAAATGTCCTTCTAACTAGTGTAAAGAAGGACAAAAAGGTTGTCTCCCTTTTCAAGAAATTTGTAGTTCCTGTTTGTTTCACTTATTTAAGGCTATTAACAAGATGGAATTGTTTGCTTCAGGAAGTTTCACCTGCTTCATGGGCCTTGGGGAAGCAGATCTTACAAGAGTTGCAACAAGAGTGTTCAGAAAAAGTTCTTCTCCGTCTCGCAGAAGCAGTGCGATCCTTGGTTAACAATGTTAATGACTATGCTGAAATAGTTACATTAATATGCCAAAAAGGAGTTCAAGTGGAAAATATGGTTTGTGTTCCATCTTTATTCTGATGACATTGAACTAAAAGAATGCTATAAATTCACGTGGCAGCTCATGGTCATTTGCTTTGATCCTTACAATTTCTGTGTGACTAGTTTGATTTATAGCTTTTTTAATTTTTTTTTAAAAAAAAATTTCTCTCGAATCTTTAGAGAAGATGAATGGCTTTTCTCAAAATAAAGAAATTTTGGACTTGCTCGCTTTTACATATTTGTAGCCTTTATTGCTTGAGCTGTAAGAGATGAAAATCTCACATATGTTTCTTGAAGTTATTTATATCAATGATATTTGTTCATTATTATATTAGATAGGCAAATAAAATACTTTTCTAAATTGCTCAAGGGTACGGCTATAATGAGCTGAGCTGGGTGCTTGTACTTATGTTTGTCATTTTAAGTTTCGCTCAACTCAATCTCAACTTGTCTTTGTTTAGCGTCCCCCTGTAAAATAGTTGGCTTATCAGCCTAGGAGCGGATGAAGCTGAACTTCATAGATTCACTTAGATAAATAGATAAGCTTGGGTTCATCCTTCACAATGCTTCATTCTCTTGGATATAACTAGTGTTTACATTGATCTTATATTTCATTCAATTACACTTTTAGTCGCAGATATATATTGCTAGGCAAATAATTCCACAAAATTTTAGGTATAAAGTAATCTTTGGGTATTGTTGGAGCTGAAATCTGACATTATCATTTTAAAAGGATTAATGTCATCAATTTTCTTCTGGATCTCATGCTCAAAGTTCCTCAAGGGAATCGCAACTACAAATGATTATTTGACCTCATATTTTGTACATCAGACTATTTTTCAATTTATCTTTGAAGTCATTATGTTGTCTAATTGATTACTTGTCCATATGTTTATATTTTTCTGCATAGGTTTCTCGAATGACTTTTGGTGAAAAGTTGGTTGGCTGCAAGATCATGGTTTGGTGGCCACTGTTGCAGAAGTGAGTATTTTGATTAAACTACTGCTTTGTTTATAAATAGCTTTCTCACAGTGTTACTAGATGTATAAGGTGTGAAAATGAGTAGTTAATGATTTCCTATTAAGATTATTTAGTGCTTATTTAATGAACTTTTCATCCGGCAATTTGATGTTGACTTATAAGGATACTTGGCAATTTGTTCAAACGACTTTGGCCTAACAGTGTCTTTGTAAATATGGTTGCATATGGTACAAATGAGAGAACGTTTATCTTTAACCACAAGTGGAGAATTGGTTTACTTAGCAAAAAAAGTGGAAAATTGGATTAATAAGTAGATGCGAAGGAGAACTTCGAAAGAAATATGGCATTTTTCTATATGCAAATCTTCTAATTGGGAATCTGAGACTCTTTAACAAATGAATGCTAAAGTCTCAATATTGAATTTCTACTGGTAACTATGCAAAAGCGAATGCTGCAGTTTAAAGAAACAACTGTGAAGTCTTTATTAGTAAATAATCAGGGAGGGATCACGATCTAAGTTAAACTATAGATTACTCACTCGAAACTTGATGTTCCTATTTAAGTAGGTATTATTTTGTTGATAAAGTTGCATGTTAAAGCAAACACATGTTAGGAAAATGTGAAACTTAGATGGCAATAAATTTGGACCAATTTGTGGCTATAGGAACTGCATAATAGATCATCGAAAAAATAAAAGGAAAATTCACTTGTGATATATCAGATTATATATCAATAATAATTGAAGGAGTATCGTAAGCCGAATTTTTATTTTGAGAAAAGTATTAGACTCTCAAATTCAGTGTCACTTGGTGAAGAAGTCATAGGTTTGTCTATTGACTTGTTTCTTGAGTTGTTCTTTTTCATGTGTGGTCCGGTCCGTCTTTTGAAGGGTGATATTTTTCTTTTACATGTTCGGACAGTCACTTTCTCCATGAAGAGTTAGAGAAAATGTTCTGATATTGAACTTCTTTTCTATTGTTAGGTATTTTGAGGGATCTGTTAGTTCTTTTAACCGTAAAACCAAGAAACACAAGGTAAGATGCTGCTAAAGACATAAAATTATTATCCTATCCATCACCAAAGCCATGTAAAATGCTGCCATTCTTGAATTTTCACTGCGTAACTCTCTCTTCTTAGTCTCCACAAACTATTGTTGTCCTAAATTGGATGATAGTCGCTAATTTCTGCAATATTTTATTTGTTCTCGCTGTTTCATTAATTGTTTAGATTCTATATGATGATGGTAAAAGAGAGACACTAAACCTCATGGTTGTAGATTGGCGATTAGTCAATGATCCTATGCTACTAGACGTGAGTTCTCTTCTTATAATTCATTTATTTCTCTTTATCTTATTTCCTTTTTTCTTTTCTTTTCCCTCTCTTGGGAGGGCGGGTAGAGGAGAAGGGCTTCGGGGTACGTTGAGAGGGGTTTATTTACTTTCGAACAATTTTTTGTTTTGTTTTTTATGCTAATCACAAATACCTCAATTTGCAGGGGACAGATACAAGGGTTTCCTTTTGCTAATTTGTAAGTTTTTTTCTCTCTTAAGATAACAAAATCATATACGTATTATTATCTGATTATATGTTAGACCTTGATTCTTAAAGTCCATAAATACCCAATACTGAAAATGTTAGTTCTCGTCATTAAATTTGTCATTTAGAAAATATATACTCTTCAACAACTTCTTCGTCATATACTGAAATATTTTTTTGTGACACCATTGTAGTCCATAGTCTTATCTCAATAAGGATCAATTTTCGGTGCCTTGAAAAACTTTTTCGGGTGAAGTATTTCTTAAAGCGTTGTCTGTCTTAGTAGCGTTTCAAATATACTTCTATTTTAAAATCCAAATGCATGTTATTTTTGTCACTCTTTACTGTTTTTTAAGTAACGTACGTGCACATCGGACTCTTCAACACTTAATGGCACCCATGTGCTGAAACTGAAGCGTACTAATTTGTACAGGAATCGTGACGATGGTGGTGGTTCAAGCAACCAGACGAAGGTAAGATGATACCAATATCAGTTAATTCTTCAACTATAAGAAACATCAAAGTATATATTGTATTGATGTTCTTCAAATCTACTTTAACAGATCAACATCCAACCGAAGTCGCCCGCTGTTACATGGGAAGCTTTTCCTAGTTTGGTCAATTCTATGATGTTTACATATGGATAGATATTGATGGTTTATTTTCTAGTGCTACATTTTCCGGCTTTGCCAACTTTATTCTGGATAATTGTACCGAGTATTTTATAGATATGATATAAATGCATTTCTACCATTTCAAGATTAGACATTAAACATAGTATTAATTCATAGTTTCAGTGGTTTTGTTTTAGATGTAGGAACACACATTAATGCATGCACAAAGACACATTGAGTTTCAACAAGGTAGGAGGATGGAACTAGTTGGAATTAGAACAAAATTATGAAAATGTTCTTATATAAGATGACCAATTAAAATTGATGAAGACATTATTAGTTTAGAATGACATAAACGCGGAATTTCCTATTTCAAACACTTCAGATTCTATGGTAATAGAAGATCTTGATGCCAGATCGGGTGGTGAGGCCCTGGTGGCGTGGGTATCGCATTTATGTGTACAAGAAGATCTTGATGCTACTCCTGCAGGCACAATTCCATCACAGAATTAGGCTAGAAGAAGTCAATAGCGCGTCCCGACGGCCCTTCTTGTCCACCAATCTGTAGTTCTCTCCCGCTATACATTTTTCCATCGTTCTGAGTTCTGAATCCAAAGTGCTAAGCCAACTACTACACTGGCCTTCTTTGGCAAGATCTCTTTTTATCTACGACAACCGCATAATAAGAGTCTTTAGGAAATGTTACTTCGGAAAAGCTCATATCAATCTATTCAACACAAACATATTTTGAAGAAGCATAAATCTGAATCTCTGTTCTAGAACATCCCTGCAATGTTAGTAAGCATGGAAATCTTTCAGTATCTCTATCAGACTATTTAGCACTTTGCTTACTGCTAAATAACACTCAGAGAAATAAACTTTATCAAAATGAAGACTATAATATCAACAAAAATAAGATTACTTAACCAGACATTAATGATTCAACAAACAATTGAGCACAAAGTAACCCCAACATAATAAACAATCATCAAATTCATCACTCAAATTACAACATTTCCCCTTGCAAGAAAAAGAAAAGAATGAACTCCAAAAGGTTGTTGTATGAACAAAATTTCCACAAATATCCAAAAAACAAATATTAGAAACTGATCTGTTTAAGAAGGAGATTCTGCTTTTCGATTCCTGTACCCCCCCCAAACCTGGCCTAAAGCCTCCCACAACATTCATGAACAAAACATCAAGAGACCTACTATGAAGAACAGAACAAAGTAGAGTCTGGGTGACTATAGTGCAAACCCATGAATGTTCCTTCATTGAAACTCAAGTATATTCAAACTATGAAGGCCAACAAGGCTCGAAAAGATGAAAGACATCCACAACCCACAAATTTCCCTGCCCCCATAAACTCTTCTTGTTTGATGGAATTTTGATCGAATACAAGATTCATACAGATTAATAATATCCCTATCATATGATAATAAGCTAAACAGTACCACTCAATCATATAAATATAACAACCACATTCCATGAAATTTTTTACTCGATCTCAAGCATCTGCAGTTTAGAAACAAAATAAAATTTTAAAAGCTAAAAACATATGGCAGCTCCCCAAATTCAAGAACAAATGTGCTAGATATCAACACAGGAAGAACAGAAGAAGCAGCTCTCAACAGTTCACCAATGTTATATGTCTTCACTTTTCAGGCAGAAACTGAAACATCAAATGGCATTTTATTAGTTGCTAAACAAGTGAACTACAAATTGAAACTTACAAGAACGAAATAAATTAGTAGCGATAGAAAGCTGCAAAACTCACTTGCTTAGAACACCACTAGGTCTCGGAAATTTGCATTTCAGCAAAATTGATAAAGACCTTTAGATTTTCATCTCCATCCTTCTTGATTTGTCTCACGGACGTTTCAACACGGTCTCCACACCACTGCACATTAATCGTCTCCAGCGTAGGTAATTCTCCAATGCATGACGGAACTTCCTCCAGCTGGCTGCAGCATCGCAACACCAATTGCCGAAGTTTAGGAAGGTCATCACTCCAAGCATTCCATTTGGCAATGTTCAGACTATCCAACTTAAGGTATTTGAGTTCGGAGAACTCTCCTTCCACCATGTTCCAAGTGTCCCCATCAAAGGCCCCAGAAAGTAATTTAAGAACCTCAAGGTGGCGTAATTGCCCAATCACTGAGATCTTATCCCACGGAAGACGGAAATCTGACAAAGTCAACTTTTTCAAATTTGAAGGTAAGCTAAACTCACCAGGAAAAAAAGCCTTACCATGATAAGAAATCTTGAGCGATTCCAGGTGATTTAGGAGTTCCAATCTTGGAAAGTTAAAGCAATCTGGAGAATTATCCCGAGATTCTGAAAAAATGCATTTTAGCTTCCGGACATTGGAAAGTTTCCTCAATATATATATTGTCTCTTTCCCAAAGTGGAGAACAAGCGAGGAGATGGTAACCAAGTCGCTAAACCCATATGGATTTCGATCATCCAACAAGCTGATAATAGCAAAGGGACTTACATGAAGATGCCTTAACTTTTTCAAGCACCAAATTGCACCTGGAATGTTGATCGCCCGATGATATCTTAATCCCTTCACAATAAGTATTTCCAAATTCCAGAGATTGGAAATTGATGTTGGAATGTAGTCGATATACCCAGCAATAGCTAAGTATCTGAGGTGCAACAACCGTTCTATCCCTTCGGGGAAAGAATTGCCCATGTTGATGCATTCCAGATCCAATACGTTAAGGAGTGTGAAGTTGTCAGAAATGAATGAGATATCATAGGGACATTTGGGATCATTATCATTGGTGGCAAAGCAAAGCAGAGAACGGGTAAAAGGTCCTGAAGGCCTTGACTCAATCAAATGCTCTCGTTTTGAACAGAAACAAAGTCGATGATCCTCATATGTTACAGAACTTGAAGAATTACCAGTGTTGCCACTGAAAACATAATTCAAATTATTAAGAGGAGCCACAAAGTCATCGAACTCGGTTATTACCTTTAAGAACTTGTCTTCTTTAGCTTTTGATTGGCAAAATTTTTGTAATACATCATGAACGCGACATGCTTTAGCCCCACCTCTGGATCTTTTTCGAGAAATCATTACGAGGCTTCGATCAATTAGATCCATTAAGTACCCTTCTGCAACATCCTCCAAGCTCTTGGACTCATCTTTTCTCACAAGCCCTTCAGCACTCCATAATTGCACCAATTTCCGGGTTGGAATGTCTTGGTCCTCCAAAAATGCGCTGAAATAAAGAAGACATGCTTTCTGATAATCTGGCAAGTCGTTGTAACTCAGCTCTATGATTTTCCGACAATGCTCTTCCGGATCTTCAACTATAAGGAAGCTCAAATCTTTTGCAATTTCATTCCAAGAATTAGATTGCCTTTCCCTTTTCTGAAGGAGACCAGCCACTGCAACGATAGCGAGAGGTAATCCTTTACAACTTTTAGCAATTTTCTCTCCTATCTTCGTCAATCCCTCGGGACAGCATTCTTCATGAAAGATCTTCTTTTGCAATAAGTTCCAACTTTCAGAATCAGATAGTAGACGAAGACGATGAGTAACAGCATCAGGGTTAGCTTTCAAATCATGACGACTGGTTATTAGAATTCTGCTTTGATTTCCATCATTTGGCAATGTTCGTCTCAGGTCATTCAATGGCTTAGTGCTCCACAGATCGTCCATCACAATGAGAAACTTTCTCTTCAACAAATGTTTCCGCAACTTTTCCTCCAGACCTTCATCAGTCATTCTAGTGATATCATCACTAAGAGTTGTAATGTGGCTTAAAATCTCAAGTAACATTTCCCTTCTTCTGTAAATTTGAGAAATGCAACACCATGTGCGAACATGAAAATTAGACACAACTTTAGGACAGTTATACACTTGCATTGCCAGGGTTGTCTTACCGATTCCTGGAAGTCCAACAATCGGGACAATGTCTAGCTGCTCGGGGCCTGCAATAAGTCGATCAATTATCATTTCTTCCTGGTCATTGAGGACCACCGGATTTTCATCCATGCTTGAAGTTGTAGCCCTTGGGCCCTTTATCTGCACTGGAATCTCGGACATATCCGGCTCTTCGGCACAATGAATCTTATCGTGAGTTGTTGGGAGATGTGCCTTCACCAGTCTAATATCTTCTCGGAGATGATATAGGCGTAATAAGTTATGCCATTCATCAGAATGTTCCAGCATCACTGAGTCGATGTAATGTTCTGCTTTATAAGCCACATCTACAATACGTGCACGAAGATCTTTCAATCCTTGAAATTCAATATCCTGCTCTGGAACTCCCTCGAGGAAAGGTGCTAAGAGCTCCAGTTCCCTCAAAAACTCTTCAATTTGGTGCTTCAAAGATGTAGCCACGTCAGTCTTAAGTAACTCCCTCAGCTTTTCCAAGACTGGATTAACAAAGCCCAGTTTGGGAAAGTTTGGAGCAAGGGGAAAAACTTTGAGCTCTACCATGATGTGTACAATCTTCTCTAACAGTTCAGAAACCAAGGGGTCCATGTTATTGCATGCTTCTTCACCGGTTTTGCTAGTAGGTAGAGAGTTGAAGAGAGAACACACCTCAGAAGCAACTTGTTCAATATGTTCAAAATGTTTTGCTGGTTTATCCTTAAGAAACATTATAAGCAACTCTAAACCCTTGTGAAGGGTTTCTGTTTGATTTTTGTCTAAGACCATCAAAGTTTGATCATTATCATACAGAAAAGACTCGACTAATCTATCAGCCTTGAAAAGCAGTACCAATAGAAGCAGATCCCTTACCGTCTCATTTGTGATTGTCATCTCTTCAACATCAAAGGAGTGATGAAGATGTTCCATGGCCTGCTTCGCTTGTTCTGTGCTAGATGAATGTTTGTTTGTTGTCTTCAGGTACTTGAGCCACTCTTCATAATTCAAATATGTCAACCCCTTTTTAAGAGCATCAATTTGCTCCTTCTGGAGGATGGCACAAGTATTTAGTTGTTCCATGACGAAAATCTCCAGCTTGACAAACCAAATATCTGTAAGTATATTTTTATCTGCAACAATAGTGTCTGTAACAAGAGTTTCTGTGAAAGTGCGGTAATATGATGCCGCTTCTCTTGCCACCATGTTAAGCACTATTTCAACACTTGCAAAAAGCCTCTTGACATTCTCTGCATCCTCCCTTGGGAATTTAACCACAGAGATTACCATTGATTTCAGCTCCCCATGAAGTGTGTGTGGCTCTTCCAAATGGAGGTAGTGTGCAAAATCATTTTCTAACGGAAACAGACACTTGAGAAATTTATTCACTTGATCCCCAATTCCATCTCCGTTTTGATCTCTCAACAGTCTGAGATTCATATCTAGAAACTCCGGACTAGTAAAGTCAATCGTGTGCTGAAGCTTCAAAAGGTTAAATCTGGATATCTCCTCCCTCTCTACACTTTTTGACGACCGCTGACAGAGCTGAAGTGCTGCAGTGATTGCCACCCTTCCGACCTCAATCATGACTTGGATTTTCAGATCCTTAGAGGAACTTTCTGGAAGGCAGTCAATGAAACCTTTAGCCGAAACTAGATAACGATTCAGGACCTCGAATTGTTTCTTAAGGGAACCCTCACTCTCTGCTCTGTTGGAAGCTCCTAAATAGCGGCCGATAAATTGGCCAAATTCCTTCCAACGATCATAATCAAATCTGAATTCAAACGACTGGCTTGACCGAGAAGATCTGTAAGCGTGGCCAATATCCCAATGCAAAGACCAAAGATTCATACTTCCCACCATATCATATAATTCGCAAATCTTTCGGTCAAGGAGTTTCCTCTTCCAGAAATTGAGGATCCGAGGTGTTTTAAGCAGCTGTGGCAGATGGATGATCTTGTTGTAGGTGTCTGCAAGTGTAGCTTCAGTTTTGCTGACAAGAGAACCCAGCTGCAGCGCATCCTCAAGATCACTCCATCTCTTAACGCACTCCACGAACATTCTTATACATATCAACTGATTTTCAAAACTCACCAATCGCTCCTGCAACTTCTTAGCCCTGACGCCATAGTCCTCATCAGATACCAATTGTTCACACTGCCACCACAGCTCGATGATAACATCCTCAGCGCGGCGAGAAAGGTAAGACATTGCAGCAGCAAAATCCAAACCTCAGAAATTGTATACTTATGTTAGAATAAATCTCTGGTAACAATAAATTTTGATCCCCAATTTTTTTTGGTCAACTGATACTAATTTTAGTTTCTAGATTCCTCCCACCAATTTAAATATATATATATATATATATATATATATATATATATATATATATATATATATATATAATATAATCCAATAAATAACAATTAAAAGCAGCAATCAATCTTGACTCAAGAGTGAGTGGCATAGATTCGCAAGGTAATCCAGTTGTTTTGAGGGTGGCAGATTGTGTAGGAGGGCGCATGTTCGAATCTTGACAGGCGCAGTATGAAAATTTTAACCCTCTAATGTGGGGGTGACTTCTTACAGTGGGATAAGACAAGATCACCCACCAATCGAACTGTTGGGTCACCTTGATTAATATCCTCCACAATTTTTATTGGATCGGAAGGTGAGGCTGTAGAACGTAAGTATCGCTTTTTTGTGTTGTTAGAGTGAGTGGCACAATTGCATATGACATGATACATGCTCACGAGTTTGAGTCAATTTTCATACTCATCTTCAACAATCAAATTAGTTCGAGTCAAGTATAGGTGGCAACCCACCAAATAATAGTAAGACTGCAAACGAGCTAGTCAACTAAGTACCAACCTTGACAAGTTTTTTTATTTATACAAATCCAATCTACAATTGATATTAAGTATAAAATATCCTTTTTGCATTTTCTTAGCCCTTCAAAACCTCCCACGCCAAATTTTTACTTGTACTAAATAAACTAACAAATTGGTAATAATATGTTGAGTATTGCTATGGAACTAAAATGTAGTCAATTAATTGATTAAATTGGTGGCAACATGATAAATAACTGGGTGGGAGATCTTGCTAGGCTACTAGAATTATTGGCTAAAAGATTGACTAAAATAGTTTTTTGGACCTTTTTGCCCTTATAGTTGGGTGAATCCCTTATACCAGTAGGGGGTAAGATAATCATTTAACACCCTCAATTGGGTGGTTTAGGGTTTCTATCCCCAAAATTCTAGTATTAAATCATTTTCCTTGGGAGAATCCCTTATATCAACATGAGTGAATAGTGTTTAATTTGAATTTTTAGCCAATTATATCCAATTTTGCTTAGCTCTTTATCATTTCCCTAATATGTTATGACAATCAGTCTAATAACCTTTAAATTAAAAGAAAATATTTGAAGCTAACATGTTAACAACTGTCATTTAAATAATCTAACAAATTGCAACATTGATAGATAGGACATTTTAACAACAATCAATTAAAAATAAATTATCAAATGTGTCCTACACCAGTGGGACAGAAGCTTGCCCACGATCGTGAGGTCGTGGGTTTGATACCCTCCCTATACATGGGGCAAACTTGTCTCTCTTTCTAGGGCTATCTCCTCTTCTTGTGAGACAGTTCTCTCTCCCCATCATAGGGCAATCGTCCAGTCGAATTTCAAAAATAAAAATTAAAAAAAAATGAAATCGTAATAATAAACTGAGGGTGTCAGATGGAAATATAAAAGTCAAATCAATTAATCAAACAAAAACAACCAATTCAAATTGGACTCTTTCCAAGTTGTGCAGTTATGAGCATTGTCATCAACAATTTAAAAATGTTAATCTATCAGTTTTTTAAAAGAGGTCCCCAATTTAGCACATATTAAGGGAAGATAACAAACACTTTTACCATTACCCTCAGCCATCATTGTATTCTCGAGTTCATAATGGATCGGATTTCAAGTACCATTTGTCTTCTACATAAACAATTACCGATAAACATAGGTTACCTTCCGAGATTACAACAAGATGATCAGCATCAGATGGTTTACAGTAATATACATCTTCTCCGATGAATCTTCCAAAATTGAAGATTATTTTCTGTAATTGAACTCGGTTACTATCACTGCTTGAGTATTTGACAAAAATCAAATCAAATTCACAGTTTAATTTAGCCAGTTTAATTCAATTGGCTTTCGGAAAACAGTACTGATTCATTTGAAGATGTAAGTAAACAGTGGAGAGAGAAGAGAATTTGCGAGTGTGTAATTTTGGGAGTAAAATCTATTTTAAAATTAGAAATGTGACAACTTTGTGAATATTTTGCCAAATTTTGTACAGAAATGTTGAAAGACAATGTGTGAAACCCCATCCCACATGGGATAAGTTTGAAAGTTGTGACTGGTATATAAGGTGGGCCTAAGTACCCATTATCATCTCGGGATATCCCTTTTGGCATAGCGAGTTCGGTTGCCAAGTAGATGATTGTGGGTACTGCCAGGCCCATGCGTCGCGTTGCGGGCCCGCGGGCTCGGGGCGTGACAGAGTGGTATCAGAGCCGGTGACCAGGCGGACGTGTGGGAGCTAAGTGCCACACCATAAGGGGTGGGGGCCACCTCTAGAATTCTGCACACCTGGTTGGTCATGGGCTAAGTGTGTTTGGGGACGCCTATGCGAGAGGCCCTAGGGTCTTAGGGAGGGTGAATGTGAAACCCCCATCCCAGCATGGGATAAGTCTGAAAGTTGTGACTGGTATATAAGGTGGGCCTAAGTACCCATTATCATCTCGGGATATCCCTTTTGGCATAGCGAGTTCGGTTACCAAGTAGATGATTGTGGGTACTGCCAGGCCCATGCGTCGCGTTGCGGGCCCGCGGGCTCGGGGCGTGACAGAGATAATTTTAGTTCATTTATTGTTTTGTTTAAGATTTCCGCTGTTTTGGATTCAAAGTTATGTAATGAATTTTATAAAAGGATTATTAGTTTATTCATAATTAAGGTGAGATTTAACCTTGTGCCAATAGTACGGGCTATTGTCACGGTCGTGTCTCGCCTCTTGGAGACGGGGCGTGACATAATATGGTATCAGAGCCGGTGACCAGGCGGACGTGTGGGAGCTAAGTGCCACACCATAAGGGGTGGGGGCCACCTTTAGAATCCTGCACACCTGGTTGGTCATGGGCTAAGTGTGTTTCGGACGCCTAGCAGCGAGGACGCTAGGGTCTTAAGGAGGGTGAATGTGAAACCCCATCCCACGTGGGATAAGTCTGAAAGTTGTGACTGGTATATAAGGTGGGCCTAAGTACCCATTATCATCTCGGGATATCCCTTTTGGCATAGCGAGTTCGGTTGCCAAGTAGATGATTGTGGGTACTGCCAGGCCCATGCGTCGCGTTGCGGGCCCGCGGGCTCGGGGCGTGACACAATGTTTAGTATTCCCTCCATTATTAAGACTTTTACCTGTACAGGAGCTAATCACGTTATCACATTTTGTCCATCTTCATCCTCCAGGCAACCATTTTTAATTACTACTAACATTAACTGATATTTTGTGTTGGTTTTACTCGGGGCGGACCAAGAATTCTACTAGAATGGGAATTAGAGAGGTTTGAAGGTTATACTAACTTATAATACAATATTTCATCGAGATTGGGTTGGTGTTCCGCGGATAGTTCCTTGTCTCGGTTCCGTACTTGATTCGCCTGGACTCCTGAAAAGTTAAAAATGAAACTGGCTACATTCAACACTGAGGAGGGTCGGATCCCAACTCTCTATCCGAAAAAGGGAATAACGGCGGCTAATCTGGCATAACATAAAAAGGATGGTTGGATCGGGTAGATCATCACGGTTTGCTTCTCCATTAGCGAGGGAGGTTGGATCAGGTCACACTATCCTCGGAGGGAATAAAACTCATCTGGGTTCTGGACAGCAGTCTTCTAATTTTATAACAGAAGTTCAATCCGGGCCTGCTTATGCAGATCTCTCTGTGGTCGGGAATGATATCTTAATCGAGGTGCCAGTCAGGAATGAATGCTCTCTCGAAAATTCTGTAGAGGAGGAGTGTTCTGCAGAGGCTAGCATGGCCAAATCCCCCAATTCTGGGCAGAGTTTGGTTGCTGTTCACTCAGGGACTGCTCCTAAACATGCTGTTCTTTCCTTGGGTGGAAATGAGAACCTAGTTAAAGTGCCTGTTATGAGTGATGGCTCTACAGCCGGAGATAAACCGAAGCCTGGACCTGTTACAAGGAGATCTAGCAAACTAGATGGGGAACAACCACTTAATGATGCTGAAGGAATGAAAAGAAAGAAAAAAAGCAAGGGAGTACCTACCTTGGAGACCTCAGCCACCTCAAATCTTAACCATGAATGACGCAGCCTGGAATGTTAGGGGCTTGAATGCCCTAAGAAAACAAAGATAGGTTAGTTACTTTTTTTATTCCAATCAAATCTTTTTTTACATTACTTGTTCTCTCGGAGACTAGAGTTGATGCAAAGTTAGCTTCCAAATTGTGAAATAGGTGGAAATTGGGACTGCTGTGCTAACTAGGACTCTTGTCCTAAAAGCAGACTATGGATTTGTTGGAACTCTAACATTCTGCAGGTTGTTAAGGTGAGAGAAAGTGCCCAGTACATCCATTGTATATGTTCTACTCTTGATAGTTCGTTTACCGCTATGCCAACAATTGTGGTGAAAATAGGAGGCAATATAAGTGTGGTTTATAACTTGTAACAAAAATTAAGAAAAAAAAAAGTACTTTATTAGTCTAAATATCAATATTATTCTCTTAAATGAAACTTTTACACCAATAATTCTATTTAAAACAGTAATATTAATATTATAAATTAAAAAATATTATACTTTTTGGCTTCCGGTATTTAGTTTATTAGCCTTTTTTTACCCTCACACTATTTACGAAATTTCAATGTTGCCCAAAATTTATTTTTATATCGCAATTTACCCGGGAACTATTTACGAGCGCCGAATGTTCCCAAAATCAGTGGAATCCTGAAATTATACGGTGGTGCTGAAGGGTATTATAGTCAGAGTAAAAATAAATTATAGTTAATTCACAAATAACCCCCAAAACTATTTTATTGTATCAATCGAGTGTCTAAATTCTTTTCCTCTTTTCAAATGACCCATCCTCCTTCTTTTGTTATTATTATAGGGGGATTCAAGAAGCGCGGAGGAGATTCGAACTCATGACCTCTACAGGCCTTAGCCTAAATGACTCATCCTCTTTTCAAATAGTTTTGGGGGTTATTTGGGAACTAACTATAATTTTATTTTTCTCTAACTACAATACCCCTAAGCACCACCGTATAATTGTCGGATTTCGCCGATTTTGGGCACATTCAACACTCGTAAATAGTTCCCGATTAAAATGTGATCCAAAAATAGATTTTGGACAGCATCGAAATTTCGTAAATAGTGTAAGGGAGAAAATGTTAATTACTTTCCTTAATTTTTGCTACAAGTCCTAAATGACTTATTTTAAGGAATGGGGGAAGTAATTTTTTAAAATTTTGAGACTATAATGTGGCCTATTTTCTTTTCAGGTTCACAATATGTTTGTTAAGTTATGGGTTTTGGGGGGGAGAGTTGAATGCGTAACAGTTTGTTGATAATTATTAGATAAAAAAAAAGCTTCGAGTTGAGTTGTCTTTCTTCTTTCCTTTTTGTCTTCTGCCCATCCTGACCGTCGGAGAGGAGGTTTTTACTTCCTTCTCATATATCGCATGGCATATCTGGTACAATCGAAGCAAAGTTGTTTTTTATTAAGAGAAACAACAAATGCTTGAGGAAGTAGCAAATCTCGCTCTAATCCAGGCGGCTGAGTACAGTAGTATTTTTTTTTCATCTTTAGGCTCACCTGGAGGATGTCAGCCTTTTCCTAATGCTACCCAGATCAAATACATGCTGAAAGTAAAAGACAAAATATTTTCACCAGATGAAACAGAGAAGTTATCTAAAGGCCTTAAGGAGAAACCTAGCTTTAAATGGCAAGCTCCTGATGAAGGATTCTTTAAGCTAAATATTAACGGAGCATGCTTTGGAAACATTGGAGGAATGGGAATCATTGTTAGAAACCATGAAAGTAGATTTATAGCAGGAGCTGCGAAGTTTGCCCCCAACTCCCCCACGGAGTACACTAAAACTAAGGCTCTCTTGGAAGGACTTCAATTTGCTTTGAATCAAGGATACCAACCGCTATTTATCGAAAGTAACTGACAAACTTTGATCAACCAGATACATCAAGAAGAAGAAGATTTGTCCCCACTAGGGCACATTGTTTATCAAATAAAAAAATTATCGGGGATTAGTGTAGTTAATTTATCTTTTGCACACAAATCTTGTAACATTACTGTTGATAGGTTAGCCAATTATGCAATGAAGTTTAAAACCTCCACTCAGTGGTTTGAGGATCCACCGGGTTTTCTCCTACCAAATATACTCGACGATATCGTTAAAGGATATTTTAATGCATTTTATTCAAAAAAAAAAAAAGAGTTGAGCTATATTTTATGGAAGGTTTATCATTATTTGTTTCACTCTTTATCTTATTTTTAATAAACTGTGGCCCCAATTTACTTTTTTACTGACCTCTAAAAACTGTCATATGTTATCTTTATACCTATCTTGGAATATATTTCCATAGGTTATAGTTTCAGTACATGTAGCGAAAATAAAGGAAGTAAAAAACAAGTTACTTTGTTTGTCAAAATACCAATATTACTTAAATAGGACATGTATACCACTAATTTTATTTCCAACAATAGCAAGAATAGCATAACCCATTAAGTCCCCAATAATTGGGTGTGTAACCAACTTATGTTTTAATGTTATTATGTTGTAAGTTTCCTTTTAAGTTTATGAAGTTATTTCGGATTTTAGTATTTCTATTTATGGGTTCGCTAGCTCATTGTAGGGTGTGAGCTCGGAGGACTTAAGACAGAAGTTTCTTTGATGCCTACATTTTACCATTCTATTCAACTAAAACGTGTTAAATTAGTTTAGGTACTTATAAC
This sequence comes from Vinca minor, assembly GCA_026122235.1. Classification (NCBI taxonomy): domain Eukaryota; kingdom Viridiplantae; phylum Streptophyta; class Magnoliopsida; order Gentianales; family Apocynaceae; genus Vinca; species Vinca minor. Next base: position 9,748,766 of record JAOCZM010000011.1, on the reverse strand, counting down.
CAACATTACGTATGATGATATTATTGTCAAAACCTTATTTTAAAGTCAGTGACATTGGCTTCTAGCCGCATTCTATCAGTTCGGATAATATGTAAAACAATTTTTTTCAGTATATAGGAAACACTGTAGGATATGTATTATGAGTCTAAAAAACGCGACGTGTTATAACGTTTAGAATAGGTGTTTGTTTTAAATCAATTTTAACCGAGGAAGGAAGTAGGGTACTTGTTCCGTACGAGAGCCTCCGTCGCATCCAACTTCCTCAAGATACTCCTCTTTATCGGAGAGAGAGTAGTGAAAATATGGAGGCTAGTGATGGTACCAACACTGTTGAAGCACCGCCGAATGTGTCAGGTTTTGAAAAATAAAAGGGGAACTCAGTTTAAATGCCTCGAAGGAGGGAAAATTGAATTAGGTATTTAGGGCTAAATAGAATTGGGGATATAATTAACCCTCTATTAAGCCTAAACGGTGTCGTCCCATTAAATGAGACTTAGTCTCCAAACGACACAGTTTGAGCTATATCTATTTTGGGACTTGACTGAAGGATAAAAAGGGAAAGAAGACCAGCTATGCTTTTCTGGGCTTCAGCTTTTGATTGGCCGAGGAGGCATCTTCGAGGATCAACTGTTGATTCCAAGGGCATTGTCAGGAAAGAGCTGCTGAAGGGACATGATCCTTTTGGGGAAATGTACCCTAGGTATAAATAGAAAGATCCCACAATGCAAAGGGCATTCAGAAATATATCACCAAAGTGGCCATTGCCATTTCTCCTTCCTTGTAAGTTCCTTCGACCTTATCACTTCTTACCTTAAATCCGCCATGCTTCTCCTCTTCTCTGATCTTCTTCCCTTTCTGGTTCTTGCTTCAGGGTGTTGATGTGCAACTGCAGCTTTGGGGGAGATAATCTGAGTTTGTCTATTCTCTGTTATTTTCCTTTTTAGTTCAGCTTGTTAGTTAAGACTGGAGCTGTGCTCTTAGCTATTGAATATCAGTATTTGAATCTTATTAGCTTATGTATTCGAGACTATTTTGGAGAAGTGAATATATATATATATATATATATATATATATATATATATATATATATATATATATATTGCTATTGTTTAATATTATTCCATTTTAACTGCTTGTGTTGATTGAGACTTGGAAGTCTCTTAGCTGTTAACCGGTATTAGATTGAGTCTTGTGTCTGATATCCTTAGGGACATCACAATTGGTATCAGAGCACTTTTCTTATACCTGTGAGGATGGTTAACACCAGGAATCAAAATAAGGAAGATAACCCACCTGAAAACAAGGAAACTGATAGGTTTAAAAAACTTGAGGATGAGACTCAGGATATACATAGAGCCTTGGAGAACCAAGTGAAAGCCACTGATCAATTGAGTCTAGGACAGAAAGAAAACAAATACATAATAGAAGATCTGTCTAGAGGTCAACTGAACCTTCAAAAACAAGTTGAAAGCATGATAGGACAAATGATGCAGTTAACAGTCAGTATTAACAGCATCAACACTACCCTCCAAGACACTACTAGGGTGGAGAGAAGGGATGGCAAACAAGAGGCTGGCCAGAGTAGTGTGGTGATAGGGAATAGGCCTGTGTATGGCTCTTCTACTATCACCATTGACTCAGGACCACAAAGAAACAATTTGGGTCCTAGAAGGGAGGGAAGGATAGACTATAAGGCTCCTAAATTAGAATTTCCCATTTTTGAGGGAGAAGGGGCTAGAGAGTGGAGGGGCAGGTGTAGAGACTATTTCCTCTTACACAATGTAGAGGAAACAGACAAAGTCACACTCTCTAAGTTGAATTTTAGGAGCAGGGCCTATACTTGGAGTAGAGGAAGAATAGCTACACACCCAAATGAAACTTGGGAACAATTTGCATCAGCAGTTTGCAAAAGATTTGGGGAAGCTGATGATAAGCAGTTGATGGAAGAATTCAGTAGGATTAAACAAAAGGGAGGAGTAGAGGAGTATATTGACAAGTTTGAAGAGTTAAGGTCTATAGTAATCACCCAAATGCCTCATGCTACTGAGGATTACTATACATCTGTGTTCATAGGAGGGTTAAAAGATGAATTCAGACACATGATCAAAGTGTTTGATCTCAACACTTTGGATGGTGTCTGTGAGAAGGCCATCCACTTACAGAAGACTCTAGAGGCCTTGTCTAAACCAACAAAAAAATCCACTGGCATACTGCCTACCCCTAAATTGCATTACAACCACCCTAGAGCCTTACCAGCACTTCTTATGTCAAGAATGCAGGTGTGCCCAATAGATCCAACACCAGAGAACCTGTGATGTTCAAAAGGTTGTCTGAAGATGAATACAAAAGGAGAAAAGAAAAGGGGCTGTGTTTTAGGTGTGGGGAGAGGTTTGCACCAGGGCATACCTGTTCCAAAAATGAGCTTAACATTGTAGTTGTGGAGGAACTGGATGGGGAGAGTGAGGAGCAAGAATATTTGATGTACAATCAGGAGAAGGTTGAAACTGATGTAGAGGAGGAAGATGAGGGTGAAATATCCTTGAATGCCATGACAGGGAAGCTATCCCAGAGCACTTTTAGGCTACCAGGTTGGGTGAAGAAAAAGAAGGTGTCAATTTTAATTGACACAGGGAGCACCAGCAGTTTTATTGATTGCAGCCTAGTGAAAGAAATTGGCCTCCAAGAGACTGCAAGTAAGCCAATGAGGATCACTGTTGCTAATGGGGCAACCATGAGGAGCACAAGGATGTGCAGGAAATTATCTTGGAAAATGGGGAAAAAGGTGTTTAGGCAGGATGTGAGGGTGTTGAGTCTGGGAAGTAGTGATATGATTTTGGGATTAGATTGGTTAGGCAGTTACAGTCCTATCTTGTTTGACTTCCAGGATGTCAGCCTAACTTTCAAAAAAGATGGGGAGGAAATTGTATTGAAGAGAGAGAAGGACCAGCTTAAGGTAGAGCCTGCTAAGTTAACATCCATACTTAAGGCTCTGGAGGGAGAAGAAGAAGTCTTCTATGGACAACTACTTACCATAGGCACTGAGGCAGAAGAGGTGTTTCCTATGGAAGTGGGTCAGGTGATAACAGATTATGAGGATATTTTTGAAAAACCACAAGGGCTATCCCCATCCAGAGGTCATGAGCACAGGATAGTACTAGAGGAGGGTAAGGCTCCTTTTAAATTGAGGCCTTATAGATATCCACATGTGTAGAAAAATGAGATTGAAAGGCTGGTGAAGGAGATGCTGGAGGAAGGCATCATCCAGCCAAGCAATAGTCAGTTTGCTTCCCCAGTCCTCCTTGTAAAAAAGAAGGATGGTACCTGGAGGTTTTGCATTGACTATAGACAGTTAAATTCAATCACAGTAAATGACAAATTCCCTATTCCTATAATAGATGAGCTCCTAGATGAGTTACAAGGGGCTATGTACTTTACTAAAATAGACTTAAGATCTGGATATTTCCAGATAAGGGTTAATCAGGAGGACATAGCAAAAACAGCTTTCAGAACTCATTTGGGACTGTATGAGTTCAAGGTAATGCCCTTTGGATTAACAAATGGGCCAGCCACTTTCCAGGCATTGATGAATAGAATATTTGCACCTTACCTTAGGAAATTTATATTGGTGTTCTTTGATGACATTTTAGTCTATAGCCCTAACTTGAAATCCCACCTAGAGCACTTGGAAATCATGTTTTCCATACTCAGAGAGCACCAGTTATTTGCAAATAAAAGTAAATGCACTTTTGCAAAAATGAGGGTGGAGTATTTGGGACACATAATCAGTAATGAGGGAGTGTCTGCTGACCCTGCTAAGGTGCAAGACATGATCAACTGGCCCTTACCAAATAACATCACTCAACTCAGAGGGTTCCTAGGGCTTACTGGTTACTACAGGAAGTTTGTGAAGGGGTATGGAACTATAAGTAAGCCCCTTTGCAAGATGCTGCAAAAAGGAGGATTTCAGTGGTGTGAGGATTCCAAGGCAGCCTTCAAGGCTTTGAAGGTGGCAATGAGCACCACCACAATTCTGATTATGCCAAACTGGGAGAGACTCTTTGTCATTGAGACTGATGCCTCTGACATGGGTATATGAGCAGTTTTGATGCAAGAAAAAAGGCCTATTGCATTCATGAGCAAGGCCTTAGGACCAAGACACCAGAAGCTGTCTGTGTATGAGAAGGAACTGTTGGCATTAGCAACAGCTGTTGGGAAATGGAGACACTACCTGGAAGGGTCTCATTTCATCATCAAAACTGACCACCAAAGTTTAAAGTTCCTGATGGAACAAAGGGTCACTACTTCAGCTCAACAAAAGTGGACAGCTAAACTGATGGGAATGGATTTTGAAATTCACTATAAAAAAGGGTGTGAAAACAAAGTAGCTGATGCATTGTCAAGGAAGGAGGAATGCAATGCCATCAGTACGGTCACTCTAGCTTGGGTTATGGAGGTAATCAATAGCTATGAAAGAGACTCAGAAGCACAACAAATCATAGCTGAAACCTTAATCAACCCTCAGGAGGTGGGGGACTGGGAGTACAGAAATGAGGTTTTGTACAAAAAGAAAAAGATCTATTTGGGAGCTGAGAGTGGCATCAGAACTAAAGTCATAGAAGAACTACATGCCACTCAACAGGGTGGTCATTCTGGCATGAATGCCAGTTACCAAAGGGCCAAACAATTCTTCTATTGGCCTTTTATGAAGAATCAAATCCAAGAGTGGATCAGACACTGTGATGTGTGCCAGAGGAACAAAGAGGAGAAGGTTCCTTATCCAGGGCTATTACAGCCCCTTCCAATTCCAAAACAGTCCTGGAGCCACATATCCATGGATTTTATAGAAGGGCTTCCAAGGTCTAATGGGAAGGACACTATATTGGTGGTAGTTGACAGACTAACCAGGTATAGTCACTTCATCTCACTCTCTCACCCTTACACAGCAATCACTATTGCTGAAGTGTTCTTAAACCAGGTCTACAAGTTACATGGGTTACCTGAAAGTATTGTCTCAGATAGGGACAAGGTTTTCACAAGCCAATTCTGGAAAGCTTTGTTCAAAAACCTAGGCACTCAGCTCAACATGTCTACAGCCTATTACCCTCAGTTAGATGGCCTCACTGAAAGGGTAAATCAGACCTTAGAAATGTTCTTGAGGTGCTTCTATGGAGACAGACCAAATCAATGGGGTAATTGGCTTTCACTAGCAGAATGGTGGTACAACACCACTTTCCATACTGCTATACAAATGAGTCCTTTTGAGGCACTCTATGGGTACAAACCACCAATCCTGGCTTTGGGACCTTACCATTTGGATAGTAATGAAGCTGTGAAAGAATATCTGAGTGAAAGGAGGAGAATAGAAGGACTTTTGCAAGAAAATCTACAAAAAGCTCAAGAAATGATGAAGAATTTTGCTGACACTGAGAGGGAGTTTGAAGTGGGAGACTGGGTGTACCTCAAATTACAACCATACAGACAGACTTCCTTAGCTATGAGAAGAAATATGAAGTTAGCAGCTAAGTACTATGGTCCTTACCAAATCACACAGAAGTTTGGGAGAGTGGCTTACAAACTTGACCTTCCTGCACACTCCCAAATTCACCCAGTTTTTCACACAAGTCTATTGAAGAAGAGGATTGGTGATGGGGAGGTTGCTAGGACAGAACTAACACTTACTGGAGCAAAGGGTCAGCTCAAGGTTAGCCCAGCAAAAGTCTTGGAAAGAAGACTTATGAAGAAAGGGAACAGGGCTGCAGTACAATGGCTGATACAATGGGAGAATCTGCCTATTGAGGAAGCTACATGGGAAGATGCAGAGAGGATAGAAGAACAATTTCCAGAATATCAGCCTTGAGGACAAGGCTGATCTGAAGCAGTAGGGAATGTCAGGTTTTGAAAAATAAAAGGGGAACTCAGTTTAAATGCCTTGAATGAGGGAAAATTGAATTAGGTATTTAGGGCTAAATAGAATTGGGGATCTAATTAACCCTCTATTAAGCCTAAACGGTGTCGTCCCATTAAATGAGACTTAGTCTCCAAACGACACAGTTTGAGCTATATCTATTTTGGGACTTGGCTGAAGGATAAAAAGGGAAAGAAGACCAGCTATGCTTTTCTGGGCTTCAGCTTTTGATTGGCCGAGGAGGCATCTTCGAGGATCAACTGTTGATTCCAAGGGCATTGTCAGGAAAGAGCTGCTGAAGGGACATGATCCTTTTGGGGAAATGTACCCTAGGTATAAATAGAAAGATCCCACAATGGAAAGGGCATTCAGAAATATATCACCAAAGTGGCCATTGCCATTTCTCCTTCCTTGTAAGTTCCTTCGACCTTATCACTTCTTACCTTAAATCCGCCATGCTTCTCCTCTTCTCTGATCTTCTTCCCTTTCTGGTTCTTGCTTCAGGGTGTTGATGTCACACCCCGTAACCAGGGTCGATGACATGGCAGTGTCTCATTGGTTGATAAAACACCAAAGCCGACAAACAGAGTTACTAAAAGAAATTCATTTATGATATAATCCAAAAATGAGAGTTAAGCAGAGGAATCAAATTACTATGCGTGAAATACTAAGTATTACAAAGGAAAAAGTCCAACAATACTATAAATGAAATAGTTCTACGAATAAACAAATAAAAGAACTAATCTATAACTAAAGCCGGTTATGGATCACTCTTCATGTTCCCCATCCCAGACGACATCATCCTCATAGTGTTGCTCGTCACCTAAATCATCTGCACAGTAAAAGTGGATGGACTGAGCTTCGGTGCTCAGTAGGGACCAATGATAAAACAAACAAGTGTGAAACAACAAATAAGCTAAGTAGCCATATTCGTCACATCTAAACGCTTTCACAATCGAATGTATGCAAAGCACCACGCTTTACCAACACAATACACTCCATCACTACATCGTTTAGACACTAGGAACTCACTACCGCTATGACACTAAATCCTGCCATTCGAGCTCAATCGTCTAGTCACTTATTAATCAACAATGACTGTAACGGCCCCAGTTATAGTCCAAACTAGGACGGCCCAAGATGTTTCAACACGTGGGTTCAGTATGACCCCCTGAACTAAGGGTCCAAGGTTTAAGGATCCATTCTATGTATTGCCTCATCATCCCTCACCAAGGACTCCACAAAACCATTACAGTCCCAATGATCTCCTCATCGGGTTAAGGCCCTGGATGTTTCACTGTTCACTTAGACAACAAAGGATCTTCTTATACGACTCGATATTCGAATGAATCCTGCTAATCAATCGATCCTAGACAAGAGCTCAAATAGAAGGCGACGACTCGGTCGACCAAAACCAAAAAGGACCGAACGATGACAACCAATTAGGATGACCCAGGCGATAAACATTTAGACGAGTTCATCAAACAGGCATTTAACATTTCACGATACACGTATAACACTTACAATACCGAATCACGTCATTTTCAATATAATAAATCAGTAAATAAATTAACGAATCATATTATAAATAATTTAATTCAAGTTCAAAGCAGTTTATGCAATAACGAAAACAATTAAACTCAATTCATGCGATTACTATTTCGTAAATTAAATAATTTATTCGCTTTTACTGTGCAGTATATGCGATAATTAAATGACGTAGGGGGTCCCTACCTCTTACGAAGACAATTTAATAACAGAAAATCCGAAACAGCACTGCCCAGTCTTACTCTCGGAGCTATAATTTTCTTCTCGGGACTCGGAATGATGTGTCCTCTGCGCTCACTCGAAGCTTATTCGATTATCTTCGAATCGGTATATAGTGGACTGAAAACGGACAGGTAAAGCTCCCTCGGTGATCTCTCAAAGTTCTGCCCAGAAATTAAGAACTCACAAAAAATCTCACTGTTGCGGCTCAAAACCGCTGCTGTTTATCTCTCAATTTGTTTGGCACGGAACCCAAATCCACCAATCACTGATGCTGATTTCTTGTTATATATTCCTTGTTATATGTATATGCTCCTTAATCCCTCAAACCCACGCGGCGCCTTGTAACTTTATTTTATTTGTTTGGTGATTATGACGATCCCGAACCCCTGCTACCGTAACCCTACATAATATATATAGTTCTATTTTATTATTTAATCCCCAACCTTGAATTCTCTCATAAATATAATCCTTTTATTTTATTTTAATTAAAGTATTCTCCCAAACATATTAGGATTCCTAATTCAATTATAATCAAACATATAAGTGAAACACGATTACGTCCCCTAATTACGATATGCGAGCGAAACGCCCTCAACAAAACGTAACAAAAATAACACGTAACACTATAGAAAAATTAAATAGACATGTAATAACATAAATTCACAACTAATTTCAAGTCAACGTAATTAATCAGACAATAATTATTTATACGCAATTAACACGTAAGCGAAAAGTTTCGGGTTTTACAGTTGATGTGCAACTGCAGCTTTGGGGGAGATAATCTGAGTTTGTCTATTCTCTGTTATTTTCCTTTTTAGTTCAGCTTGTTAGTTAAGACTGGAGCTGTGCTCTTAGCTATTGAATATCAGTATTTGAATCTTATTAGCTTATGTATTCAGACTATTTTGGAGAAGTGAATATATATATATTGCTATTGCTTAATATTATTCCATTTTAACTGCTTGTGTTGATTGAGACTTGGAAGTCTCTTAGCTGTTAACTGGTATTAGATTGAGTCTTGTGTCTGATATCCTTAGGGACATCACAATGCTTGGGCCCTCCGCTGGAAAATTCTCCGTCGTGCCCTGTTTCGTAGACCTTCATCTACCTCTGGTTCTTCCTCCACCTTTTTCCCACTACCCACAAAAAGAAAAAGAATTCACAATCTCATTTTCACAAGAAACAATAGTTGCAATTTTTATTTGTATAGATGTTTATATTTATCTATCTTTGATCTTACTAATGCTGGGAATTTTTCCGCAGATAAGATATCTGAAGTGGGTCTTAATCGGGTATCCAGGAAAGCAACTAATGGGTTCAATTTGATACCATTCTAAGTGATGGATGAAAATTCCGATGCTTCGAATCGGGAAAAAATGGTGGAATAAACAAAGGGATTTGTGTTTATGCTACACATTACCTATTCAGAATGCTCCAACCATTCTTCAATTGTAAGCTAAATTCCCAAATTTCCATCTTGTTATAGTCTTTATAGCGGCCTGCTTTTAGATTCTTGAAGTTTTTTTTTTTTTTGTTTAAAGTTTTGTCCTTTTTATGTTGCAAGTTTTGAACTTGTTAAAGTTTTTTTTTTTTAAGTGAAACAACAACAACCCATTAAGTCCCCAATAATTGGGGTATAGCCGGGATGGATAGAAGACAGACCTAAACTTTGCCAATAAATGCATAAAGTGTCTGCTATCAGAATACCACTGAAACAGATGAATTCGAGACTAGACAAAGAATGCACAAAGTGACTGTTCACAGAATACCCTAAAACATTAGTGCTTATACCGTCACGTTTGCTATGGAATCATGCCCTCAAATAAAGGCCTAAAGACATCAGAGAAGACAAACTCAAGAACCATTTTGATTTATGTGCACAATTTCCATCCGTTATATTGTGTGGAACCTCGTTTCATGTAAAATAGTAGATGAATGCATTATCAGAAGTTGTCATTTGTGGCATTGTGGGCATTCTTCTTCACCTATGCTTTCAGCTTTACATTCACAACACTATCTCGGAAATGTCCGGTTTTTATATTATTCGGAACTTTTGTTTAATCATAATGAGCTTTCTTTAGTACTAGTAATATGTACATTGTAAAAGAAAACTTGAATGCCAACTTGCTTCTTTGGAAAAAAAGTTGTTGTAATATTTTATTTCATGATATTCTAGGCGTCGGCATAAGCATCACATAGTTTATGCAATTAGTTTTCGGTAAGAGGTTAAGATATTAGTTGTAATTGTTTTGTAAGAGAGTGGAGGGTCGTGCAGATCTAGATGATTTTCAAGCGTGTAACAGATATAATATTGACAATACTGGAATTGTTTGTAAGTTCTATGTTAATCTGTAAAGATTCATTTATCAAGAAGTTAATGCTTTGAATTGTGTTACCACCCCGTCTTAAAAGCAAACATATTTTCCTTTGGCTAGGTTTTCCTTCTTTGGATTCTCTTATAAGTAATAGGGTTAGGTTATATTTTGGTACATCGAGAAGGGAAAAGTTCATACCTAGTTACCTACCCTCCTTCGTTGCGCTACTCCTTTCGACCTGCCTAGATAAGTCCTCAGTGTCAATTAAACTTGTAGCATGGGCCTATATATTTGATTCATGTGCTTAAACTTTCAGAAAGTTTTATTTAACTTACTTTAGTGTTAGCTTAGTATTCTTGTTGGTGCTTATATGTTACAAGTTTTACAGGTATTCGAGATAGTTTATCTCATCTTTGTCTTGTTCATTTGCTAAATCTTTTGGTACATTATATTTCCTTGCTCCTTATGTCTTCTTAACTAAATTCCTGTTTCATTTAGGCATAAAAGAGTTATTGAACTTTGATCAGGTTATGGATTAGCTGGATTAGTTATTGCTGTGGCCACAGCAGCACTAGAAGTTGTTATATCAGATGGGAATCCCCAAGTAATTGATTGTATCCTTTTGGTTTTTTCTTCATAGTCGCTTGGATAAATTTCACTTTGTGCACTAGACGGGCTGCACGATAGTCCCAAAACATAGTCACTTGCCACTTTTCATTAACGGGTGGTGATGGGTTTCGAAATGCAAGTCGCCAAGTCCTGCTCTAGTACAATATTAAACTACCTCCTTGTTGAAAAGCTTAATTATTTAAGTGAAATGTGATTTATACATAAACACCTTGATCAACAAAGAAAGCCTTTGTTGGATCACCGAGTTAACATTTTGGAGTTGCCCATGATACATCCTTTTGTTCCTTGATTTGGCTACTTCTTGTACCCACTATGATCTTCTGGATTTGGTTTGTTCGACTATTTTTCATCAGCTCATGCTTGTTGCATTTGTGGAGTTATTGCATGAATCTTACGACATAACTGTTGAACTTCTAGCTACTTGCACAAGCTAATAACACATGATTTCTCAGCTTCAATGTTGCCTAAATACCTCACAAATCCCGCCATTCTGGGCTTCTTAACATTCAGACATTCAACATAGCATAGATGCCAACTCTGGAGCATTTGGAGCTTCAAAAGTGAAATCAACGGTATTGCACTGGAATCATGAGGAAGCCATAGCTTTGACATCATTGTTGCTAGTGACTGGTAATTATTCTTCCATTTAACTTTGTTCTGTTTTCCCCTCTGCACTCTGTAATGAATGCATTTTCCATGACTATCCTCCTACGAGTGATACATAGGATAATATTAACTCTTGGTATTTTTTTTTGGGTGGGGTGGGGGATGGGTTGAAGGATGAATTATCGACTCTTTTGTCCTACGCCTTAATTTGGTGTTTAAGATGCACTTCTAAGGCCAGGAGATACATGCCCATGTATACAAGACTACAGTTTGTTTATCTGGCTTCGTACACTAACTTCATCAGCCTGCGTCTGACGTTGATTTTCTGTCCCTTGAACTTGTGGGTTAGATCATCTTTAGTAGTATTGATGCTTATATAAGCACATTTCCTGTTAACACGGTGACTGGTCTTTTGATAGCTTTGTTGTAGAAATCTGTACTCATTCACTGCATGGGCTCATCCACACACACACAGAAGGGAGAGGGATTCCTTTGTTGGGTTATGTTCTTGGTCCGTCCACGTAAAATTGTAATTAGGATTGCGGCTCTCATTATAAATAGCCAATTTATGTAACCCTAACTGATTGTATCTCGATATAGTGAAACCACTGTCTACTTGTGCTACTCTTTCATTTTTTTTAATTTTGATTTGTTACTTTGCAGTACTTTTTTCAAAGAATTCCACAAAGACCTTGCTCAGACTATCAGCTTCTTATTAAGTAAAGAAGGCCCTTCTGAAGCTATACTTTTGAGCCCCAAAAGAGGCGATTCATTGGAGAAGTTTCTAATGGAAATAAAAGATGGTGGCTTGCGGTTTGACATTTCCGAGATCTACAACTCGGAAGTTTGGAGCCGTCATAAGAAATTCGCCAATGACGATGATTCCTGGGCCAACTATGAGAAGGACCACTGCTATCCTCTTTTAGTCAGAATAACATGGTGAAGAAGCTTTTGCTTTGATCAACTTAATCATTATCATCTCCCTGAAGCCCGATTGAGCGGTTGTCCAATATAGGGGAGAGAGAACTGCCTCAGACGAGGAAAAGATAGCCCTAGAAAGGGAGATTAAAGCTTGTCGCACGCAGACGGAGGATATCGAACTCACGACCTTGAGGTCGTGGACAGGCGCCTGCCCTACTGGGCTAGGACACCTTTGATCATTATCATCTCACTTATATGCCTCGTCCGGCCTATGATTTTGGATCTACTCTCTCTTTTGCTTTAATTGTTTCTTATCTTTAGTCCTCACAGCTATTGAAAGTAATGCCCTCGGATTTTCGATTCCAATTATTGCATTTTGGATTACAATGGTTTTGGAATTTTCAGCTAATTTCGCTTTCTGATAAGATATATATATATATATATATATATATATATATATATATATATATATATATATATATATTTGTGTGTGTGTGTGTGTGTGGCTGGTTTCTGTAGAAATTAGAATAATTTGTAGCTCATATCTACATTTCATTAGAATCCTCAGGCCCCACAAAATAAAGGCCTCCATTTTTTTTTTTTTAACTTCACTTCAAACCAAAAAAAAATAAATAAATAAATTAGCGGCTCCATATAATTAGGGGATTGCATTTGACTGGCCCAATTTTTGTATAATAGTAATGACATGGCATCCAAATTTTGTGGACAAACATTTTTGTGACTTCCGTCCTGACTGACGTGGTCAACTCCCAGACGCGCCCTGCCACGTCAGACAGGACGAAAGTGGGGCCTGACAGTCTTTAAAAAAAAATCCCCTTCTTCTCCCACCTCACGCGACCAAACAACAAAAAAAAAAAAACCTTCAAGGGGTAAGTATGGGTCGCGGTGGAATACGGGCCGGAGTTTTCGCGACGCACCCAAATTGCAGCTGACGGTGTTTCGAGATCAGCTGGATCTGCTGACGGGCGCCCAAGGGGTAAGTATATTTCGGTAATTCCGCATTTTATGTTGAAATTATATAATTTTGTTTTACACTAAGTTCATTTTTTTTATATAGTTTATGTGGAGGCCGTACCCTGATTGGGTAATTGCCGAGAGGGCGGCCCGGGATGAAGGCTTCCAGGCGACCTGTCGGGCACGCACGCCTCTCGTTTGCTTCGAGATGGTTGAGTACCACATGCACAGCGAGGGTTGCCGAGCAGTCGGGTTCCAGTAGGGGACACCGATCCGGCGGCGAGAGAAACTAAAGCGGGTGTTGACGTTCACTCGTTCAAAGCGGGACCGGCAATGAATTGGGAAACCGAACACGCCACCTACATAGCTATGTGGGAAGAGCGCGTGGATGCATTGGCGGACGCCGCTCCCGTTCCAAGTAATGTTATTGTACCTACCCGTGACTACATGGAGTGGTACAATCGCATGCAGATCCACCTCTCGACTAACCCCCGAATAGGGATCCCGAGTCCACTCCCGACGGACATTCGACCCATCGCTACGTCGAGGCGATTTTTTGTAACTTTCATTCTTTCAGTTGTTAACATTTTTATTTTTATTTAAAGTATACTAATATGAATATCTATATTGCAGGAGGAATCGAACCGACTGATGCTCGAAGAATTCGAGAAGCCTGCCTCCCGAACTAACAGTCAGTACAAGTCTCTCATTTCCTGGGCGGCCAAGACAATAAAGGATGCATTCGTGGCAGCTGGGAAGAGTGTTTCGTGCCGATCCGTGCGATCGATGTAGCAGAAGCTGTCGTTATGCAGCCGGTTACACAGTGAGGGAGCATGTCCCGGGGAAGATCTCGAGTTGGGAGGCGAGGTACTCGGAGGAACCGCGAGGCCACCCGGGAAGGACTTTGCGGCGAGGCGGGGCCCGAGGCGGCTCGGCTCGAGGAAGATCCGACTCGGTCTCGGCCCAGACTCGGGTTCCCCTAGCCGGCCGACGTACCCGCCCCGTTTCGAATACGATATCCAAGCATGGGTGCGATGCGAACCTTCGCCAACGATGTGAGCGAGACCCTCTTCGATTCGGCAACAACTCCGAAATTCGCCCAAGTATAGGTTTGGATGGGGACCTTCGACCTCTAATCAACGATAAGAAGGATCTACTTCGTGACTAGCAACCTAGGTATAATCGACTTATGATGGGTGGAAACCTCGACCTCTAATCAACTCTGTGATTAGCAACCTCGGTATAAGGAAGGCGCCACAAAGCGAAGGTGAATAATTCGTTTGATAAGTCAAGTAGAACGCCACAAGGAAATCCTTGATAAGTTCGAATAAGTCCTTTCAAGAACTCAAGATGAAAGCAAAAGCTCACGTTTTATATAAATGAATTGGTGAATAACAAAGGATGCCGAATGCTCTTTTTATAGGGAGATTTCGGCCTAAGTTTCCTAGTCCTAGTTGAATTGAAATACGACATAGTTTAAAGTTCAAGATAAGGTATAATCCTGCTTGAACTGAAATACGACATAGTTTTCGAGTCCAAGTCAAAGTCTAATCCTACTTGGTCGAAATACAAAAATAATAAAACTACTAAATAACTACTTTATTAAACTGCCTAAAATAAAGCAACTAAACATAATGCGGGAAATAATGGCCTAGATCGTGGTTGGACGTTTAGACCACGTTTTAACCCACGTTCTCCATTCCGCCAAGTCGGTCCATGTTTGTGTCCACTTTGATGAGTGTAACCAGCTTCGACTCATTCTCTTTAAGGAACACGTGCTTTTCTTGTTCTTGGACTCTTTGGACAAAACTATTAAGTTCTTCTCGGAATCGTTTTGTTTGGGCCCTCGTCGCTGGTCCAACTGGTACTTGGGCGGAATCTTGAATAGCCTTGATGTTTACATCATTCCCCCATCTTGAGAAGGATTTGCCCTCAAATCGTCACCTACATCAAAAGGACTCAAGTCAGTAATATTAAAAGTAGTAGCACTAACATTATACTCACCTGGAAACTCAAGTCGGTAAGCATTGTTATTGATTCGTTCTAGCACTTGAAAAGGTCCATCTCCTCGAGGTAGTAACTTGGAACGTCTTTGTGCTGGAAATCTTTCTTTGCGCATGTGTAACCATACCCAATCACCGAGTTCAAAAAATGCGCTCTGCGCAGTCCACTTGTTAGCGTGTTTGAGATATTGCTCAGTCTTTTTCTCGATGTTGATTCGTGCCTTCTTATGAAGTTGTTGAACTAATTCAGCCTTCCTTTTGCCATCTAAGTTAACATGCTCAGAAACAGGTAAAGGTGACAAATCCAAAGGAGTTAAAGGATTAAAACCATAAACAATTTCAAATGGCGAAAACTTAGTAGCAGAATGAATAGAACGATTATAAGCAAACTCAACATGTGGTAAACACTCCTCCCAAATCTTAATATTCTTACTAATGACAGCCCTCAACAAGGTAGATAGGGTTCGATTAACCACTTCGGTTTGTCCATCAGTTTGAGGATGACAAGTAGTAGAAAACAACAATTTTGTGCCTAGTTTACCCCATAGTGTCTTCCAAAAATAGCTCAAGAACAAACATCTTTGAGCATGTTTGTGTCCACTTTGATGAGTGTAACCAGCTTCGACTCACTCTCTTTAAGGAACACGTGCTTTTCTTGTTCTTGGACTCTTTGGACAAAACTATTAAGTTCTTCTCGGAATCGTTTTGTTTGGGCCCTCGTCGCTGGTCCAACTGGTACTTGGGCGGAATCTTGAATAGCCTTGATGTTTACATCAGGTACTTATTCCCAAGGTATTCAGACCCGGGAGGAGGGGGCATCTAGGAGCAGGGCCCTCTACATCGGCACAGCCGGGCTTCTTTTCGGGTGGGCGCCTTCGTATAGCCTCCGCATCCCTCAAACGCAGAATCAGACTCCGTTGGCCGAGGAGCCAATATTTATCGACTCGGAAGGGGTGGAAGTCTTCGCAACTGATCTTGGTAGCGCCGTGCAAGCGAGAGATGGCCGCATTTACTATCTGTGACAAGACCCGAGAAGCCCCGATCGATACACACCTTCGGGGGCCGTATATAGCATTTCATTTAATTTGTTTACGTTTCATTCATTGTTGTTACGAACTATTTTACATTTTTACGTTATAAAATATTTTTTCGATTATTCCGTTGTTCGTTTTATATTAATACACAATTTATTCATTTTCTTACTCAAATTTTGGTAAATAATATTTTTTGGGGATTTTTAATGTTGTTAGAATACCAACACAGGGAAAAAAACATCAAAACTGCAGCCTACTGAAAAAAAACTAAATTTTTTTGGCACAACACATTTCCAGGGGACTTCCGTCCTGGCTGACGTGGCAGGGCGCGTCTGGGAGTTGGCCACGTCAGCTGGGACTTTCGTCCTGGACAAAAATGTTTGTCCCCAAAATTTGGGTGCCATATCATGATCATTAGTAAAAAATTGGGCCAGTCAAATGCAATCCCCCTATATAATTATATCCCCCCATTGCCTATGTTTTGAGAGTCATTGTGAGAGTATAAAGACTCAAGAGATTGGATTTCTTTTTTCGATCATTTTCATCTCTAAAAATTTGGAGTCTTTTGTTCTCTTTACTCTACGCTCAGTCTAACAAAATTTCTGAAGTCATTCTGGTAAACAAATAAAATAAGAAACAATACATCTCACTAGATTCGGATACGCGCAACCTATCTGTCATACTGAGGGAGAGCCACTACAACTTCATCACCTTTCAAATCCCTCTTAATTCCCAATCCCATCCCATTCTCTAATATTTTGACTATTAAATAGTAGGTTCCATATTTCTATTTTCTATCTCTTTAATCTTTTTATTTGAATTTATATTTTTAATTTCATTATCGGTTACTATATCTGTGTTATTTGTATTTGTTATTGATTTATTATTTTTTGCATTGTATTTTTTATTTGATTGATTTTTAGTGGAAATTATAATTATGCCTAATAGAAAATATGAAAAAACTAATAAAAAAGAAGAGTTGAAAGGTTAATCCAATCTTAATCTGGATCACTCGATAAGTTTTTCATTAGCAATAAACAAGATAGAACATCATGTTCATTTGATGAACAAACTTCATTTGAAAATGAATTAGAAAATGATGTGTAAGCAATTGGACAAATTAATTATACATATATTATTAATAACGAGATTGAAGGGGAAAAAAAGATGGATAGCATCACTCCAAATGAAGAACAGAAAAAAAAAATGAATGTAAGACGTCTAATTCAATATCAATAAATATATATGATCCCAAAAATTGGAAAGATATTGATATAAATTTTAGGGATTTAGTAGTAAAAAAAGGTCCGATTAGATATAATGAAATAGATTTTCCTAATAATGAGAACAATAGACACTTCTCTATATTATGTTACACACAAAAATTATCAAATGGAGAAACATGATAGAAGATGGCTAGTTTACTTAAAAGGATTTAGATTAAGTGTTTTGTTTTTATTGCAAATTGTTAAACACACAATCTAGTAATATTATAAGTAAATTAGTGAACGAAGGAAGTAGAGATCAAAAAAATTGAAGTCGCCAAATTAAAAATCATGAAGTAAGACAAGAACACATAATTAGTATGAGCAATTGGATTAATTTAGAAACAAGACTACAAAAGAATAAGACTATTGATAAGCATGTACAAGAACAAATTAACAAAGAAAATGAACACTGGAGTAAAGTTTTATTAAGAATTATTACAGTGGTTAAATATCTTGCTAAAAATAAAATAGCTTTTCGAGGCACAAAACAAAATATATATGAGAAAAATAATGGTAACTTTATTAGAACATATTGAATATAAAACTTTGATAAGTAATTTTGCTAGGGATGGCAACGAGGACGGGTGAATTGGAGATCAGGACCAGCCCAACCGAGATTTCCCGGTTTAAGTTAGGGGTGGGTGGGGATGAATTTGGCCCCGCTAGCGGGGGCGGGTGAAATAATATCCCCGCCTTGGCTCGCCTCGTATGACCCGTCTAAAATACTAAATAGAAAGAGCATAAAATCTCTATAAAATGAAATAAACGTCTAATTTGGAAAAGATCGCGTGAATCAAATTCTTTCTGGGACTCCTCCTCCTACAATATATGGTGATGTTGAATCTCCTAATAGGATTGAGAAAGTTAAGAAGTCTTGCATTAATTTGTTTAATGAGTACAAGTCAAAAAATGAGAATCAACCAAATAGACCAACAAGTTTTTTGACTTCTCAATCTTTGGTTCTTGGGAAGAGGTCATATGTCTTGCAAAGTGATCTATATTATGTTGTTAGACAACAAATGAGCGGTGTCTACAAACTAGTATCATTTAGTAAGCAAACTAGTATCAATTTAGATTATATTGTTTCATTTTACAGGCATTAAATATTTTATTTCACAATTCTATATCATTTTTTCAAGGTTCTATTTGGCGATTTTTGTTAAAAAATATCAATTTTTTTCTAGTCGAGGTTGAGCCTCCATTGGGACGAATGTGGGAATTTGGGGAAAATTTTTCCCGCTTTTCCCCAGTTGGGGGTGGGCCTCCACCTGAGTTGGGGATGGGATGCCTATTTATCCCTAGTGATAGGGCTGGGCCGGGGAAGGGGATACGATGGAAGATGCGGGGCTGGGGCTGGAGATCATGGTATCCGCCCCCACCCGGCCCCATTGCCATCCCTAAATTTTGCAGCCGCAAAATAAAAAATAACATCTTTAAACTTTTCAAAATATTTTTTCAATATAAGCCTCCGATAAAATTTTGCCTTAGGCAGGCAAAGCCTTTAATATATTTATTTTAGGGAAAAAATTGAATTGTGTAGAGAATGGGATTTGAACCCACGCCCTTTCGGACCAGAACCTTAATCTGGCGCCTTAGACCAACTCGGCCATCTCGACATTTTATTTCAACACATAATTTTCAATTTGAATTTCTATCTATTGGATCACACAATTTATTTTTACAAAATTTAAAATCATAATTCTAGTAAAAGACTTATCTCTCATTTTCAGATTAAAAAAAACTAATAATTTTTATGAATTTTTAACTTTCTGAGTCCCCCAATGTATTTACAAGCTGCCGATTTCATCCATCTGTTAAAAACTTGAGTAAATTCAGTCAAATTTGATGACGTGACCTAGCATGTTAGAACACTCTCCTTTTTGCAAGGGCAAAATGGAAAAAAAATTCTTCTCCTCAAATGGTTAGATTTCTAGGTTGATAATCGCCAGGGAAGAAAAAGATTGGGGAAGATTTTCAAATGACGGGGCAATTTTTCTCTCTCCAATTCTGATATCTAAAAATTGCCCTCATTGGTCTGAAATTTTTTTTTATTGCACTCATTGTTCCGTAAACAAACATTTATTGCACTCATTGGCCCGGAAACAAATTTTAGGATGATAATAAGTTGCTCCCGAACCGAGATACAATTTATTTTTTCATCATCTATTTTCTTCAGGTGAATGGTTAAAAATAATATATGTTCTCAATTTTTTTACTGTTAATCCAGTAACACTCCATCATAACATTTAAAGATTGTGAATTCGTTATATATGAAGAGTACCAAGGGAGTGAATCAAAGTTAAACATGATGAGAATGCAATTATTTTACTTCTTTTCTGTTTTGTTCAACTTTCGCTAACTTAAAATAATATAAATAATAATGAAAACCTCATGATTTATTAGTTCATCCAATAGCGGTGAGCAACAATTGAGAGTGACAATTAATATTCAATTCGAAGCCAAGAAAGACAATGACAACATCTTCTTTTTTCTTTATTTGGTGTGAGGGTGGGGGGTTAATATAAAAAAAAAAAAAAAAACTACATGTAATCTTACCCCAAAGACAAAATCACAAAATTGTACCTTAACGTTTTTGTTTTGACAAAAAGATATCTATCGTTCATGTACTAACAGATGACATTAACAGAGCCAGAAAAATGTCAGATATGCCCCTAGTTTTTGTATTACAATAAAGGCTAATAATTCCCAAAATAATATCCCCGCCCTGGCTCGCCTAGTATGACCCATCTAAAATACTAAGTAGAAAGAGTATAAAATCCCTATAAAATGAAATAAACGTCTAATTTGGAGAAGATCGCGTGAATCAAATTCTTTCTGGGACTCCTCCTCCTAAAATATATGGTGATGTTGAATCTCCTAATAGGATTGAGAAAGTCGAGAAGTCTTGCATTAATTTGTTTAATGAGTACAAGTCACAAAATGAGAAGCAACCAAATAGACCAACAAGTTTTTCGACTTCTCAATCTTGGGTTCTTGGGAAGAGGTCATATGTCTTGCAAAGTGATCTATATTATGTTGTTAGACAACAAATGAGCGGTGTCTACAAACTAGTATCATTTAGTAAGCAAATTAGTATCAATTTAGATTATGTTGTTTCATTTTACAAGAATTAAATATTTTATTTTACAATTCTATATCATTTTTTTCAAGGTTCTATTTGGCGATTTTTGTTTAAAAAATCACTTTTTTTCTAGTCGAGGTTGAGCCTCCACTGGGACGAATGTGGGAATTTGGGGAAAAATTCACCGCTTTTCTCCAGTTGGGGGTGGGCCTCCACCTGAGTTGGGGATGGGATGCCCATCTATCCCAATGATGAGGCTGGGCCGGGAAGGGGGATACGATGGAAGATGCGGGGTTGGGGCTGGAGATCATGGTATCCGGCCCCATTGCCATCCCTAAATTTTGCAGCCGAAAAATAAAAAATAACATCTTTAAACTTTTCAAAATATTTTTTCAATATAAGCCTCCGATAAAATTTTGCCTCAGGCAGGCAAAGCCTTTAATGTATTTTTTTTAGGGAAAAAATTGAATTGTGTCGAGAGTGGGATTTGAACCCACGCCCTTTCGGACCAGAACCTTAATCTGGCGCCTTAGACCAACTCGGCCATCTCGACATTTTATTTCAACACATAATTTTCACTTTGAATTTCTATCTATTGGATCACACAATTTATTTTTACAAAATTTAAAATCATAATTCTAGTAAAAGACTTATCCCTCATTTTCAGATTAAAAAAAAACTAATAATTTTCTCATTAACTTATTTGCGCTTAGCCACTTTTATCATTTTTATGAATTTTTAACTTTCTGAGTCCCCAATGTATTTACAGGCTGCCAATTTCATCCACCTGTTAAAAACTTGAGTAAATTCCGTCAAATTTGATGACGTGACCTAACATGTTAGAACACTCTCCCTTTTGCAAGGGCAAAATAGGAAAAAATTCTTCTCCTCAAATGGTTAGATTTTTGGGTTGATAATCGCCAGGGAAGAAAAAGATTGGGGAGGATTTTTCGATGATGGGGCAATTTTTCTCTCTCCAATTCTGATATCTAAAAATTGTACTCATTGGTCTGGAAACAAATTTTATTGCACTCATTGGTCTGAAAACAGATTTTATTGCACTCATTGGTTCGGAAACAAATTTTAGGATGATAATAAGTTGCTCCCGAACCGAGATACTGTTTATTTTTTCATCATCTATTTTCTTCAGGTGAGTGGTTAAAAATGATATATATTCTGATTTTTTTACTGTCAATTCAGAAACACTCATTCATAACATTTAAAGATTGTGAATTCGTTATATATCTATAACATTTAAAGATTGTGAATTCGTTATATATTAAGAGTACCAAGGGAGTGAATCAAAGTTAAACATGATGAGAATGCAATTATTTTACTTCTTTTCTGTTTTGTTCAACTTTCGCTAACTTAAAATAATATAAAAAATAATGAAAACCTCATGATTTATTAGTTCATCCAATAGTGGGGAGTAACAATTGAGAGTGACAATTAATATTCACTTCGAGGCCAAGAAAGACAATGACGACTTCTTCTTTTTTCTTTATTTGGTGTGAGGGTGGGGGGTTAATATATAAAAAAAAAAACTACATGTAATCTTACCCCAAAGACAAATTTGTACCTTAACGTTTTTGTTTTGACAAAAAGATATCTACCGTTCATGTGCTAACAGATGACATTAACATAGCCAGAAAAAATGTCAGATATGCCCTAGTTTTTGTATTAAAATAAAGGCTAATAATTCCCAAAAACTACATGTAGTCTTGCGCGCGCACACACACACCTCCCCCCACACACACACACAAAGACAAAAATGTACCTTAACTTAAAATAGTACATTTTCATCTTGAGTAATTTGTTGGAGAATTAATGTTTACAGTGGACTTATTTGATCAAATTTAATTGTGTGTTCCACCGTTTAGTTTTAAAGTGTTTTGGATTCATCGCGGCGTGGGTTGCGCAAGTTTTCCGATGATATATAACATGTGAGGAAACTAATTCTCGGTGTGAATGATAAATTTGGTTAAAGTGGAGAGGTTATTAATGGAGGTGTGTGATGGTATCCCATATCGGTTGTGATAATCGATTAAAAATAGTTTATAAGCACTAGCTAGACTAGTGATATTAAACAAGTAGGTAAGGGGGTATCCCTCGCACGCCTCCGTCAGTCCGTCTCGACTCTACTCGCCTCGCCTCGCCACGTCGCATCACGCGTGTCCCTGCCGGGAAGGCAGAAATATCTTTTTGGATAAAATTACCGTAATAGTCTTTAACTATTGAGTAACTGCAAATGAGTCACATAACTTTTGTGTAATTGCAGAATGGTCCTTCCACGATTCTCCGGCAGTTTTGAGAACTGCACATTACCCCAATACGAGAAGTGGGAGTTACCCACGTTCTCCACTACGAGGTGAGGGAGTGAGGGCTAACCTGCCGTTTCCGGACCCACATAATTATTTGCTACGAAAATTATTTTGATCCCTTCTTCATTTATGCACTTCATACTAGTAATAGAGAGTTCTGCACAGAAAAGGTTCGAAGTACTGCTTCTAAGCTTCTGGTAAGCAGTGTGATTGGACGTTGTACCTTGGGAACTCATTGCTCTTGTAGGCCTGAAGCAATTAGGCAAACAAATTGAGTTTAAGGGCAAATGGTTTACTACTACCTCGTCTAGAATATAATCCGAATTTGTTTATAAATTTACATTATGCTTCTATTTAATTTCATATTCGTAACAGAAGAACTAACATATTTCAAGGACTTCAATCCTATGCCTCCTGCCGCCCCTATACCGACCACCATCATCTTCTTCTCCCACCGTCTCACTACCACTTCTGCGACTCTCTTTCCCAAACTAAAATAAAGGCTAGTTTTTTTTAACTAAGCCGATGGTGGACAATGAGATGACATATGCTCCAAACTTTCAACAGTTAATCTATTGAGGCTCGTTTTGCATACTCTGAGTTTTCTCATACACAAAAATAGTATTCCTTTGCTTACTTTGGGTTTTCTCATACACAAAAGTAGGATATATGTGATATGATCATGGCAATCAAACTTGTGAGTTGACTCGTAAGATCGTCCAATCCTACGAGTTTTAAGGGGTCTTCTGAGTTAGATCTTACGTAGAATCGGTAATCTAGTAGGATCGGTGTAATCTCGTAGGATCTGACTCAGGAACGTAAGATCGGTACGATCCCACGAGTCACTCAAAACTAAAGTCTTTAATTTTTTTTTCTGAAACACTTTATATTTTCTATTTTTTTTTATCATTTCTTATACTCATAACTAATACTTGAAGATGTATACAAATTTATATATCTCAGGAGATATTTGAATCTTAATTAAAAATAGAAATTACGCACATTTTGCCAATTAAATTAACTCCGGTTGACTTTTTTGCTGAATACTTAGTCATTAAAAATGAAGTTTCGTCATTTGAATCATGTTTCAGCAACATGTAAATTCTTTGCTTTCAAATTATATCTCTCTTCTTGTTATTGCTAGATTATTTTTTTAATTAATTAATTAAGTTTTATTATTATTATTTTGGCTGGACTGGGAACACTAGTTTCAATTGATATATTGCTATCCCTACTTCCAATAAATATCTCCTCACTCCTTCTCCTCTTTCATTTTGTGAATTGATATGGAAAGTATTTGGTGATTTACTGTTTCAATTCTCACATTTTCTTTGAAAAATTTAGTTGTTTCACAATAATCTCAGCTAATTTTATAGAATCTTTTTACATTCCCTTTATTTAATTTTGTTAACTTCAAATTAAATTTAATAAACATGTGTAATTTTAGTACATGATATTTGTACTTTTATCTTTATAATTAATAAACATGCTAATAATTTGAATGGTTTGCTTTGAGTATTTGATTATCTTTTTTTTTAAGACACTTTAAATTTGTGATTGAAATATTTATCTAAGAGTACATATATATATTTTCAAATAATTTTTTAAATTAAGTAGGATCTAAAATAAAATGAGTAATATCACATAGATACAACAACAACAACAACAATAGCATAACCCATTAAGTCCCCAATAATTGGGGGTATGGGCGGGGATGGATGGGATACAGACCTAACCTTTGTCAAACAAAGTGGCTGATCCCAGAATACCATTAAACAGAGATGTATTGAGACTAACCTAACCTTTGGCAACAAGTGCACAAAGTGGTTACTCATATAATACACATGTAACAATGGTCCCCTATGCCGTCGCGTTTGCTACAGAATCATGCCCTCAAATCAAAGCCAAAAGGCATCAGAGAAGGCAGTAATATCACATAGATAAAACATTTAATTTAAGTTAAGAAAAAATATCTCAAATTGGATTCTCCAAAAGAAGGAAAAAAAAATATTCGGCATAGTATATTTTGATATATTTTTTTATGAAAAATACCGTAACCTATTTAAAATGGATTCATGAATTTTAAAAACATCAAAAGTGATGCAAGTTATTCACCAAAAGAAGTTTATTTCGAATTATCTAAAGATTATTTTTGCATATTACTCAAAAGTTAAATTTTATCGAATTTCTCATTTCCAACCAAATACATTATGGGAATCGGGTAGCCCAAGTGGTAAGGCTACCCGAACACGGGGCGGAGGTCCCGTGTTCGATTCCTATATCTCCCCATAATGGGGCAAATAATTTCTCCACCTTATGAAGCTTATCTTCCCTCCCCAGACATGGAGCATGCTTCAATCTTCCCTATCTAAGGTACTCTCCGCTCTTCCCTTTCAGGGGCAATCGCCTTCGGGCGCTCAAAAAAAAAAAAAACCAAATACATTTTGAATTGAGGGAAACATAATAAGAGGAAAGGAAAGGAGACAGAAGGATAAAGGTTTTTTCATAAAGGACAGGAAAGAAACGAGGGACGAGAAAAATTAGCTGTAGCTTCAAAATATCAGTTCCCTTTCCGTTCAAAAGTGAACGAAAACTGAAGAAAAAAATCGACTTTAATAAATATTTGGGTAAAAAGCGTTCACGCCCCCTAAACTATTCTCTTTTTTGGTTTTTGACCCTCAACTAAAAAGGGTCAAGTTTTACCCCCTAAACTATTTCGGTTTTTGGTTTTTGATATTCCATCCATATTCTCCGTTACATCATAACGGAAGTCCAAAAAATGGGGGCATTTTTGGGCAATATGTATAAGATCCTAAATTTTTTGTTTTTATAAAAAAAAACCTGTTATTTTGACGAGAAATAAGAAGTCGCCGGTGAGAACAGTGACAGAAAAAGCCGGGTACCACTCCCCTTCTCCAACCACCAACTGTAAATTCCAACCTCTAAAAAAAAAAATTTAAAAGGTCATTTTTCCCCATTAAATTTAATTCTATTTATTATGAATGATATGATTTTTCCAAAATGCCCCCATTTTTTAGACTTCTGTTATGATGTAACGGAGAATATGGATAGAAGGTCAAAAACAAAAAACCGAAATAGTTTAGGGGTAAAACTTGACCCTTTTTAGTTGAGGGTTAAAAACCAAAAAAGGGAATAGTTTTGGGGGCGTCAGCGCTTTTTACCCTAAATATTTTTATACTAACTAAATTATCTTTATTTAAAATGTTTATATATTTTTTTAGGAGAAAAAGATATTTGTATCTACACAAAAAAATCAATTGGCTAATATGTGATTTTGGTCCCATATTAATTTCGAGTTGTAAGACTAGTCTTATATTTGCATTTAACGTCATATATATTTTTTCGATTTGCAAACTCAGATCGTGGTGTTTTTTAAAGAGCAGATATTTCAGGTAAGAAGTAACCAAAAAATTAAAATTAAAACCTCCCTTCACATGACCTTCTTCTCCTCTGCCAACAACTTTTCTTCGAGATGGTTGCAAATTCTCAATAAACCACGGTTCACTTGGGTTTATCAACACATTGGTAGGTCATACCACTCAAAGAACCTACAAGCACCCTTCTCCTTCAACATGTGAATGAGAAATTTTCAACTACAAGAACCTACAACCCAAAGTGCCATACTTCTCATTTTATAGGGTCCCAAAATTTTTAAAAAAATCAATTAACATATTTAAAAAAATTACTATATCTCCACTCAAAGTTTTGGCCCTCTAATTTTATGGGGCCCCAAATTTAAAAAAAAATAAAATTACTTAACATATTAAAAAAAACAAATTCATTATATCTCCACTCAAAATTCTGGGCCTCTCATTTTGTGGGGCCCAAAATTTTAAAAAAAAGAACTTAACATATTAAAAAAATAAATCACTATATCTCCACTTGATATTATGATTGTTCGTACTCTTGAAATTTGACTCTTTGATATTTTTTATAATTTATACTTTTAAAAAAAAAAATTGAGGGGCCTAACTTTGGTAATTAGCACATGGCCTCAGTATTGTTCAAGACGGGGCCGACTTACCTCAAATTTCTTGCATCCTACAAATTTTCTTCCCATATTTGCTCGCTTCCAAGTTGTCTTCAAGTCACTAAGTTTATTGTGTTGACATCTAGTAGTAATTATAGGCTCCATTCTTTGAGATGCATCTTTTGGCCAAGTCTTCTCCCTCAATGCACCTATGATTTGAGAAATTTTGCATTAATAGCCTTATGTGATATTGGGGGATAGAGCGTTGAGTTTCAACGATAAATGCAATTTTACAATCGAAATGAGAGATTTTCTCACGTGTGAATAGGGCTTTAAATTTAATTTTTTGGGATTCATACTTACCTGAAATACATTTTTTATCATTCAAAAAATACTAATGACATGTGCACATGAACATCCTGGTCAGAAATCGCTTCATAAGTAGTGATTTGACCTAAGTTTGCAAGTCAACAAAACATATGGAATGTTTTATGCAAAAAAAAAAATAAAAAGAAAATCACATCAGACCAATCTTACAACTCAAAAATACATATGTGATCAAAATCACATATCAACCTTCTTTTCTTAGCATATGATTTATGATCCCATTGATTGAGGATATGCTATGTGTAGTTCTTTATTATACTTTTATAATATATATTCATGATTTAAGGAATAAAAGATGCAACGAAATTCCTTTCAAAGCAGCCTTTGTATTCTCTGATTTTTTTACTTTACAGATGATTGTCGCAATGCTTTTCCTTCATTAGATCACTCTTTATCCACATCATATCTTTAAGGTTTGCAACAAACATAAAAAAATAAAAGAGAAAACAGCTATTAGTAGCCATAATCTATTTACGGTTTTCAATTAATATACATATCTATTTATTAGACTATTTATAGCCGCGTTTATTTACGAGCCACTATAAATGTCCAATTAGTGAATTCGGCTAATTTTCAAGCCAAAAAATATCATGTGTCTTGCACATGCTCTCGGAGTGAAGGACAAAAATGTCCATTAACCCTCCTCCACCGCCATTTCTGACCCATTCCCACTCCCAAACTCGAAATTTCTTCTTCTCCTCCTCCACCACCGCCGCCCTCCACCCTCCACCCTCCTCCACCACCGCCCTCCACCGCCACCGCCAAACCGTAAACCCTCCATCTACCTCCACTTTTCATAAAGCTAATTTGACAAAGAAAGACATTTTTTTGGAGTAAATGAAATCTAATTCATAAATTCCTTCAAATTTAATCTCAATTTCTACTATTGTGATTGGTACATTTCAAGACTCAATTTTTATTTTATCTCATTTCATGTATTTGCTTCAACAAATTAACCCCAAAAGTGCAAACTAAATCTAACTCCTAAGTTTCCTCAAATTTATGCTAATGGGATTTTAAAATCTTGGAAGGTGGAGGGCGGTGGTGAAGGAGGAGGAGGGTGCTGCAAATTTTGAATTTGGGGGTGGGTTTGAGGAGGACAGTGGTGGAGGAAGAGAAGAAGAAATTTTGAGTTTGGGAGTGGGAGCGGGTCAGAAATGGCGGTGGTGGAGGAGGAGGAGAAGAAATTTTGAGTTTGGGAGTGGGAGTGGGTCAGAAATGGCGGTGGAGGGAGGTGGTGGAGGAAGAGACGAATAAATTTTGAGTTTGGGAGTGGGAGTGGGTCAGAAATGGCGGTGGAGGGAGGTGGTGGAGGAAGAGACGAATAAATTTTGAGTTTGGGAGTGGGAGTGGGTCAGAAATGGTGGTGGAGGGAGGTGGTGGAGGAGGAGAAGAGAGTTAATGGACATTTTTGTCCTTCACTCCGAAAGCATGTGCAAGTCACATGGCATTTTTTGGCCTAAAAATTGGCCGGATTTACTAATTGGACATTTATAGTGGCCCGTAAATATATGCGGCTATAAATAATCTAATAAAAAGATATGTATATTAATTGAAAAGCGTAAATAGATTATGCCTACTAATAGCAGTTTTCTCAAAAATAAAATAAGCAACAAAATTTAACAATAAATAATCACCCAAGAACATAAATTTATAGTTAGTAAGAATAATAAAAAAAACAAAAAAACAAACCAGGAAGAATATTATCTGTGCTATGCAACTAGCACGAGACTTGTAAGAGATTCACCTGTGAGCTCACAAACTCAGCCCGAGCTTACAATTTTTAAGTAAGCTAAGCGTAAATCTAAAGTTTGTGAGCTTATTTAGGATGAGCGTAAATCTAGCTTTCAAATTTTTTAATGAACTGTGCGAGAGTTATCCTAAATTCGGTTCATATAACTCGATTAACACCCTAACTAAATAAGAGTTTCTACAGAGAAATTCTCTTATGTCTCTTATAAATGAATAAAAAAAAATAGTGTCTAGTAATATATGACACTGCAAGTCAACGCCCCCAAAAAATTTCATTATCAAATTTATAAAATCTTTATCCAAACCCACTCGGGATACTAGAAGATTTACACCATTTAGAGATGTCAGAGAAAATTATGTGACAAAATTTAGAACAAGGACTACTGGTAATCTGTATATTTCCAAAATTTACTGGATATTAACAGTCTTTACACCCAACATTTGTAGCACTCTTAATTATTTATACTATGATTAATCACTACTATGATCAATGATTAGAGTTTATCTTCTTTAATTTACAATATATAAACAAAAGATCCTATAGTTACAATAGTACAGAAAGTGTCCATAGATAGTGTCACAAAATATTGGAATAGCTTACATATAACAAAGAGGGAGATAACAAATATATCGTATTCGAGGATATGTATGATTCAAGATTGACAGTGATGACTAGTGATAATTACTAACATCTTACATTGAGTGTGCAATGTGCAATCGAATCCTATTCGATTTAAACCCGAACTGTTTGGATCTGGGTAAAAAAGCTTAATTGTTTATACAATGAGACGTAAGTCGCCACCCCCAACGAAATACCCAGTCCGAATGCACCTTGAGTTTCAAACCCAGAGTAAACTCGATTCCACACCTATCCCACAAGTGTAGACCTGTCCGAGCCATGGTAAACTCGACTTCACAAATCACACCTATCCCAAATAACCCAAATGCCTTTCAGGCTTTTCAGCAGCTAAAAGAACTTCAGGTAACCATTACAAAACTGCAGAAAGCAGCAGAGCATTCAGAGAGCTTCACACATTCTCAGAGCGGAAGTAAAGTTTAATATCTGAAAAGACCAGGTCCCAACTTATTTCGCTACAAGAGTTTAAGAGTTTATACAAGGACATCTAGACTTTAGTTCATGGCAGCTTAACGTTTGAGATGTAAATAAAAGCGAATCAAGAAGATTTATCATACAAAGACATGAAATGATATTAGATCCAAATACGAGCACAAGTATAACTACTACTCATGCATGACAAATTAGCAGACAGCAGTAGAAGGCCATGAAAGTGTGATTTGGGACTCCTTAATCTATCAATTTATACTATGACTTCAATGAAGTCTGCCCTTCAAACAATAATTTATGTCCGATCATATCACCAATTTACAACATAAACCATCCCAAGTTTGTAATAAATGGTATCATCAAAACGAGAAACCAGTTCTGACTTCTAAATCCATTACGAAATTTCAATAATCATCAAGTCTAGCCAGCTAACTAAAAGTCACTCAAACTACATGAAGAAGCTAGTTCCAAACCCACAAGAAACCGCCTGCAACTCACAATATTGGATGTAAAACATTCCAAGACCACAAGAAGGAAGCACAAATCATCAAATCGTCGAAATAGATCTCAAATTAAGAAACTACGATCATTAATAGCTAAAACCAATTCTTTTTAGTTAAAGTTGCAATGTTCAAAGATTCTCCAAACGAATACACACTGTGGAAAGAAATTCATCCAAGAATAAACACTTCTTTAAAAGAGAAACACGAATGTAACATATACGACATAACCAATCAACCAAATACTTCTTTAAAGAGAGAACAGCAAATGTAACACAAAACGACATAACCAATAAACCAGAATAACAATCATTTATATACTTGGAATTCCAACCAATCCGGAAAAGTTTCCTTAGCAAATTAGTGGATCACCAAGCCAAAACAACCAAGCATAAAAGACTATTCCTCAAAATCAACCAACCTTCTATGTATATAATCCAGCAAAATACTACCCATACTACTGAAATTTAAAAGATGCCCAAAAACTATTAGCCCAAAATTAACAATGAAAAAGGAGAAAATAATATACTATATTTACTCCTTTATGCTTTGTTAGTGCACTCCCTTGCAAAGTGGCCTGATTCCCCACAGTTGTAGCACTTGTTCCCGCCGCCGCCGCCACTACCGCTAAACCTCGAGAATCCAGAACCGCCATCACCACCACCGCCGCTAAACCTCGAGAATCCAGAGCCGCCACCTCTGCCACCACCGCCAGGGTTACTTACGCAGTCCCTTGCCATGTGTCCCTGACCTCCACAGTTAAAACAGGTCCCGCTGCCGGCTCCAGTACCTCCACTTCGGTTGCCACCAGCACGGCCACAATCTCGAGCCATATGACCAAATTCCCCACAAGTATAGCAAGCGCCACCTCCGCCTCCACCACCGCCCACATTAGTCTGATCACAGTCTCTAGCCATATGGCCAGGTCTTCCACAAGTATAACATGCGCCGCCTCCACCTCCACCGCCGCCCACATTAGTCTGATCACAGTCTCTAGCCATATGCCCAGGCCTTCCACAAGTATAACACGCGCCGCCGCCTCCACCACCACCGCCGCCAACAGGCCTATCGCAGTCCCTAGCTATATGGCCAGGCCGCCCACAGTTATAGCACTCCGAACCACCACCGCCACTGCGATACCCATTCCCATTCCTCCGACTATATCCACCGCCATCAGAAAACCCATACCCACCAACACCGCGGCTACCTCCGCCGCCGCCTCTACCGCCATAGCCACCACCATCTCTATCACGGCTGTTATCAATGGGAGCTCCATTGGGGCCAGTGACATCAGTAGCCTTGGTCTTATCGCCTTCCAAAACAATCGTGAACTCAACTGCTTGACCCTCTTTCAGAGTCCGATAACCATCAGATCTAATTTCAGATTGATGGACGAACAGATCTTCGCCGCCGCCATCATCAACATCAGGCTTGATGAAGCCATATCCTTTTTGATCATTGAACCTTGTTACAACTCCGGTTGACCTCTCCTCCGCCATTGATATCCAATACCCAAAACCCAGAACCAGAAATCAACTAAAAACCCTAGGAAAGGAAGATGGAGATTATAGATAGGGTATATATAAAGTTTTGTGGAGAAGGCTAGAGGAGGAGAAGATATAAAAGAGTGAGAGAATAGAACCCTAAGTAGGTTGGCGTTTGTATTTAAGAAGAGAAAATAGAGTTAAAAATGGATTAGGAAAGGGATTTTGTTTGGGCTTTTGCCACTAAAGCCCTTGCGGCTGTTGGGTTTCCCCTTTACCTAATCTTGTGGGGGACTCGTCCTCTAAATAAAAATTAATTCCGGAAGTATATTAGATTCATTGAATTAATAGTTATTTTGGTCACTAAATTATTTACGCTTTGTGATTTTTTACTCAATTATTTTTTTTTTTGGCTAAATATATAACTCTAATATTTGTCTTAGGCTAAAAATAAGCCGACGCCACTTTTCACGGTGGTTTCCGACTAAGTTAAACATGTGTCAAGCATATTACTGAAGCAGAAAAGTAAAATCACTCTAAACTTACTTAATCATGTTTTAACTAAGAACTTAATTGTGTGTCAAAATTCGATATGTAACCCGGGTTAATTGAGTTTAGACAGATTTTAGAGTAATTTTACTTTTCTACCTCTTTATTTTTTGTTTTTTAGTCACATACTCCACACATGTCTGACTGAACCAAAAACCACTGCAAATATGACAGTTTATTTTTAGACAAATACAAATAGTAGGCTGATATATATTTAGCCAAAAAAATATCTAAATGACAAAAACTATAATACTTAAATAGTTTAGTGCCCAAAATAATTATTAACTCTTAGAAGATTTATTAGAAGACCTAGTATTATTTAGAATTACGAGTATACGTTTTTAAAGAGTATTCATTATTTGTTTTGGCAAAACATAGTCCCCTAAATTGGAAAAAGAAAATTCTATAACATACCCTTTATAGTATGGCAAAATAGCCCTTTTGATCCTGTATGTATTTCAAGATTGAGGATAAGGTCCCGTATGTTTTATTTTTACTTTTAAGGTCCAACATGTATTTATGTTCTGCCAATTAAGGACTTCCGTCCAATTTTCTCTCTCTTTTCTGTCAACACAGGCATGTGCCTCACACGTGAGACACTATTTAAGGGTATTTTAGACATTTCATTCTATTTCACGCAAGAAAAATATGTTGACTAAATTGTTAAACAAAATATCTATGAACACTCAATTTTAAATAATAAAAAATTTCAAACCCATATTCTCCATCTTCATCCTGCACACTCTTCTCCACCACCACCACCACCACCACCTACAATCCCCACCTCCACCCACCTCCACCAATAAATCATCTCCAAAGAAAACAAATATACACTAAATTCATCAAGAACAAAAATCTATTCAAAGTTTCTTTCATTTTATTATTGAAATGGGTTTTGATTCTTGTACAATCTTTTTCTTTTAATTAAATTCTTAAGGAGATGAAGTGGGATTCTGCAAATTTTTAGATGCAACTCTAGGGCTCAATTCAACAAAGCTGACAAAGACAATAATCAACAACGATTATGGTAAATCTATTAATACGTTAATGGTAAATCTATAAATCTGCAGAATACCACTTCAAAAGTTTGGGGATAGATTTGGGGATTAGAATCCGACCAGGGATATTGGATTCAACAGTTTAAGTAAACAAAATGGGTTCAAGAACATCATCATTTGGGTGGCCACAATAGATGCAAAGGCAGCGTAGGCGGTGGTTGACCGGGTTAGAGTTACAAATTGTGAATTTCATGACTCTGAGAATTTTTTTTCGTATTCTGCAATTTGTGATTTTTTTCTTTATTTCTTGATTTTGTTATTGATTATTTTTTTTTTTTTTTTTTTGTGATTTTTTGAGTTCTTGAATTTCTAGGTTTTGTGGCAGAAGTTCAAATAATGTTCTTGAATTTCTGGTTTTTTTTTTTATTTTATTTTTACTTCAAAACGAATTGCACTATCTATCTTGAATGATTTTCTTGTTGTGAAACAGAAGAAAATAATGAAGATCAATAGAAAGATAGCATATTTCTTGGACATGCCTTGTTGAGTGCCTTGTTGAGTGTATATTTATTTTCTTTGGAGATGATATATTGGTGGAGGTGGGTGGCGGTGTGGTGGAGGTACATGATGTAGGTGGTGGAGGTGGAGGAGAAGAGTGTGGAGGAAGATGGGTTTAAATTTTTTTGTTAGTTAAATTAAGTATTAATAGATATTTTGTTTAACAATTGAGTCCACATATTTTTCTTGTGTGAAATAGAATGAAATGTCTAAAATACCCTTAAATAGTGTCTCACGTGTGAGGCACATGCCTGTGTTCACGGAAAAGAGACAGAAAATTGGACGGAAGTCCTTAATTGGCAGGTCGTAAAAACATGTTGGACCTTAAAAGTAAAAATAAAACATACAGAATCTTATCCTCAATCTTAAAATACATACGGACCAAATAGGCTATTTTTCCTTTATAGTACTCCATAACTTATTTTAATATTTAAAGTGGGAAGACATTTAATAAAGAAATAATGCATCATGCACCTTAGGACATGATATTATAATCCTTGCTCCTGTAGTGGTACTAATTCTGTTCTTTCCCTCTGATCAGTGGATGTATTTTGAGTGCTTTTTCATTTTTCCTTGCCTCCTATTGATAAAGTTCATGAATGTAGGAAGTAGGAGAAGAAGGAAATAGAATAGATGGATGGAAGGATGGATGCAAATAAAAATTATATTATAATAAAAACGTTATATATTAATAATTAATATGAGTGCATGTATCTATTTAGTTCCAGTTCATAATTTATTTTTATTAGTACCGTGTAAATAAATCTCGGTCGTCAGCTCGCTTGATTGATCAGACGATCGAATTTATTGCGGTTCTTTATTTATTAGTTCTGAACAATCGAGATTACTATTATTCTTTATCGGCTGAATTATTCCTGGTCAACTTGATCAGCTTGAGCAGGAACAATTGTAATCTTGGTCACCTAGCCTGAAAGCTGTTTTTGTTATGCTACTAATACTTATATTTTCTCTGTTATTCTTCCCAAGCCTGATTGAAAAAAAATTACGGAAGGTAAAACAAAAAAATAAACCTCGAACAATCAAAAGTATAAACTATTGAAGAAATTAGTAAAATATGATGGATTTTCAAAAGGGTCAAGGTTCTTTTACTATATGTCATTATCCATGCCCTCAAAAATTTATCGGACAGGCGAAAAAAGTACAAGAAGTTGTCGAAGAACAGAAAATGAAAAGGAAAAAAAAACCAAATTTAAAGAAAATAATACCTATCTACATTACATTATCAAAGCAGAGATAATTATGTAGTAATAATGATTTATATTTGTACAAGGAAGTATAATTAATAGACTTCCACATTCCATTGTTCAGCCGATTTTTTTTATTTTGGTAGGCTACTAATTTTATAAGTTACATCCAAACCAATGAGTGCAGTACACGTAGGAAAGAGAATTGATATAAGTTCAATTCTCTTTCCTACATGTACGGTATTAATTGGCTTGAATGTAAATTTTAAACTTAGTAGTCTACCAAGATAAAATTACTCTGCTCAGCCTTCTTCAACTGTCTTTTGTATTCCAACCAATCAATACCTGAAAAAACAAAGTGAAAATGTTATATTATAATTGAAGGTGAAGTGGAACATAGAATAAAACAACAATACTCATTAGTTCTCATTTATCTGTCGCTTTGACACAATTCTCTTGAATTAAGAAAATATTTGGAATACATTAATTAATTTAAAGATAGATAGACACTTTTACCCTTCAATTAATACATTTATGTTGAGACAATTCAAATTAGTTATTGACTAAATTAATTAAAGATAAGGGTAAGGTTGGAAAAGATACATTTAATACTCTCTTGGTTTCTTATGGTGACAGATAATTAAAAATTGATAAAGTATGTCTAGGCGACAAATAATTGAGAACGGAGGGAGTAACGTAACTCAATAAATCCCCAATAATTAGGAATATGAGCCTAAATGAATGGTTGACAAAATTAGCATTTAGTAATGAATACGCAAAGTAGAACTTTGGCAATGAATGCACAAGGTGGTTTGCTCAAAAAATACCAATGAAACAGGCAAGGCAACTCATATACCGTCCAGGAGCGGATCCAGGATTAAAATTTAGAGTGGTCCCTCAATAATTTAGGGAGAACCTACAAATTTCGTTACATATTAGACAATTTAGTATTAAAATTTAAGGTGGTCCCTCAACAATTTAGGGTGGAAATTAAACTTGTTTCTTTGATCTTGGGTGGTCCTAGGCATACAAGGACCACCATGTAGATTCACCTCTGATACTGTCACGTTTGCTACGAAATCATACCCTCAAATTAAAGTTAAAAAACATCAGCGAAGGCAGACCCAAAAACCATTTTGATTTATATGCACATTATTATTCTTTTTTCATTCAATATCCAGAGCATTTATGTTAACAGTAAGTAAGCAGAAGATAGAATGAAATATCACAAATATGGTGAGATTCATCTGACCATATCTAGCAGCCAATGATACCATAATGTCATCAATATTCAATACCCTTCTCCATATCCTTAAGTCCACACATGTACAGATAAGTGTTGTCTTTCTTGCCATAGCTCTTCTGCATATTGAGTGTTTGGATGTACATCTTCTCGCCTTGCTCGTTCGTTTGCTCTCTGCTGACTGCAAAGTCGAGCCTGAAATTCTCCGGATATTTCTCCTTCATTTTCTCGAATTCCTGTCATTTTTAGTCCAAATATCAGACAGCATGATTCCCTGCTTGTCGGAACACCCAAGAAAAGCCATGCCAAACCATTGAACTGCATTTTAGGCAGAGTTATTGGATCAGTATTGTCGCGAAATAAACGTCTTGTGTGGAGAACTTCTCATAAAGATTAGACCTATTTGGTGCATCCAATACTCTCAAATGGAATGTTCAACAAAATCAATAAACTAAAATTCACCCACGGTGTAAGACGATATATTTGTGGTATACGACATAAACTAGGGAAGAAAATTGTCAAAAAAAATTAAAAAATGAAGAAAATCCGACTAGTTTGCATAGGTTTGTGTCACGAATCATACTTCAAAATAGCATGACAAATTTATAAAAAAATATATTATTGAATTAAATGTATGTATATTTTTAGAGAAATTTTTATGTATTTGGAGCGCTATTGTAAACTTTGAGTTTACTATATACAATTCATTATAAATATTTTTTTAGAAAATGAGACGTTTAATTTTGGACATCAAAAAATGAAAATTTTACATTCAAATTCAAATAGAGTGAGTAATAAATAGCATTATTATTATTAAAGTTAGTGGTGGAACTATGTGTTAGAGAGTACTATTATTAAATTTTAAATTTTTTAAGGGACCAAGATATTTTATTTTTACAAGGATTTATTTATACAAAAAAATATATCTCTAATACTAATATGCAATTTTCAAAAAATTTGGGGGGGAGGCGTGGCCCCCTCCTGCCCTCATGAAGCTTCGCCACTGTATATCAGAACAATTTACAAGAAATTCTTAGTTTCTTCTGCATCCTACGCTTTGCTGTTTTGGGTACTCAACACTATTTTTGGCTACTTATATCTCATAATCCTTACGTGTGGCAGAAAATAAACTGCCACCAACTTTTGTGGTGGTTTTCGGCGAAATTATACACGTGCTGAACATGTGATCAATAATTCATTTGCATAAATGTAAGTTGGTGTGTCAAAATATAGGTGGATCAAAATAAAGTTGTCTCTTTATTTTTTCAGGGCTGAGACAGTAATCAAAGAAGACTTTGCACATGGTAAGGTTAGTGTATACTTTCATTTTTGCACTTGGATTATTCGTCACATGCCCGGCACGCAAATAATTAGCCAAAAAAATAATTTAGTGCCCAAAACAACAAAGCGTAAATAATTTAGTAACCTAAATAACTACTCCCTCCATTCCTAAATATAAGACTCTTTAGACAATTTGAGAAAATTAAGGAAGTTGTCATTTTCACCTAAACTTCCAATATTATCCCCCATCCTCCCTCCCTCTCACTTCTTTGTCATAAAAAAAAGAAAATGTTGAGGGTATAATTGGAATAAATTGTTGACAACTAATAAAACAACCTTAAACGACAATTAATTTGGATACCTAGATATTTCCTAAATGACAATTAATAGGGAATGGAGGGAGTATTTATTAGTAATCAAAATCTAGATTATGAATTTTGAACAGTTGAGAGATTCTTGGGATTCTTAATAGTTATTTATTAATAACTTATGAATTTTGATTACTATTTATTAGTAATCAAAATCTAGATTATGAATTTTGAACAGTTGAGAGATTCTTGGGATTCTTACACAAAAGTTTGAACAAACTCCTTTAACGAGTTCTCCCTTATCATTGGTATAGATACGCCTTTTAACACACAGTGAAACCTGCATCCATAATTAGACTGGAAAAAGCTTAAAATAACTGGGAATTGGGTAACATATAGGGTGTGCTTGGACAAAGGTTTTGGCTTGGTTTGGTCTCACTTTTTGGGGGGAAATGCCCAAAATTTGACCACTTAAAATAGGCGGGAAACATTCAAATTCAAATTTTTTTCTTCAAATAATCGTTCAATTCCAAATTTTGGCCTCTATAATTGTCGGGAGATGTTCAAATTCCAATTTTTTGAGGCCAAAATTTGGATTTGGACGATTATTTGAAAAAAAAATTTGAATTTGAATGTTTCCCGCCTATTTTAAGTGGTCAAATTTTGGGCATTTCCCCCCAAAAAGTGAGACCAAACCAAACCAAACCAAACCAAGCCAAACCTTGTCCAAGCACACCCATAATACACCCATATTTGCCTGAGTTCATAAACTAAACAAGAAATCAGATAATCAGTACCTTCATTTTCATAATATAAGTCGTTTTAGACCAATGCACATAAACCGATAATCTTGAAACCAATACTCTCTCCGTTCCCATTTATCTGTCGTTTTAAGCAAGGTTTTTTTCCACACAATAGAACTTTAATTTCATAAAAAAAATTAGGAGTTTTTGTAATTGCATTTGCAATTTTACCCTTGTTACCGACAGCCTGTACTGCTCACGTACCTTTTTTTTTTGTCTGAAAAATCGTCGAATTCGTTAATTGGCCATTTAAAATAACCCGTTAATAGTTGAGGTTAAAAATAGCTTAATATTTTTTTTTTTTTTTTACTATTTATGCTAGTTGGGTAAATTGTTGTTGTTAAATATAGGAGATTTCTCGTCAATAATAACGAGAAGGACGATTTTGCCCTTATCACTAGCAACATGTGCTGCTCACATGCTCTTTTTTGCTTGAAACTCGTAGAATTCGTTAATTGGTCATCTAGAGCATTCCGTAAATAGTTAATACCAAAAATAACATAATAAAAAGTTTTTGCTATTTATACTAATTTGAAAAATTATTGGTATTAAATATAGAGGATTTCTAATTGTGAAAATACAATGACATAACTTATTCATAACTTATTCTGAACTACAAGATCACGTAAACTAAGTCTTTTTTGTGAAAATAAGAGGGGCAACTTTGCAATTTCAGTATCCTGAAGAAGCTCTTCTGAATTCCAATAGAGTTATCTTTCTTCTGTCTGTCTGGAGTTCCAGCTGGAGATAGTGGCGAACGTTTTGGTTGAAGCTTCAACATAAACTTCTCACTTTTTTTTATGATTAAACGCTCCTTTAAAGTTGCTGATTCTCCAATCATATTCCGTGTGAGTATAATTTAATTTTTCTTTCTTCTTTCTGGGTTCTGCTTATTCTGATCTCAAATCTTATTTCATTACCACTTCTTTGAACTAGTTCTTTCTTCATTCCAAACGCACATCTTATAATATATATATATATATATATATATATATATATATATATATATATATATATATATATATATATTTCTCTTTCTTTCAATAAATTTTTTATTTTAGATATTTCTGTACTTAAATTATTTTGTGGTTGCTGTTTTTGTAAAATTAGCGTAAAACTGGTATTTCTGTCAACTTTTGGTCACATCTTCTGAATATTTCTTTGGTCTTAAGACTTAAATTGATAGAAATGCCCTTAAAATTGAAGACATGTGCAGAATAAGTGACAAAAAGTTGACGGAAATCACCATTTTTAAGCTAATTTGACAAAAGCAGCAACTCGAAAATAGTTTAGACACAAAAAAAACTAAAATAAAAATTTACTGACATAAAGAAAAAACAAAAATTGAGTATGTACACATTTGGAGATTTCCGCTTTTCAAGAAAGATAATTTTTTTAGATAGTAACAGCTTGGAAGGTTTATGCCTTTGTATAGTTAATAGGATTAGAGGTATTTATGCTGCAAAGCGGCTTTTCTGTGTTTACATTCCTGGAAATGGATCAGTATAAACAGTTCTGAAAATGTTGCACTTGAAAGAGAAAACTAATCTGCAGTGACGTCTTGAAAAGATTTGCATGACTATATAACAGTTATGGCTACAACTTTAATTATCTTACAGATAACTACTACTTCTTAGGCCTAAAGTAGTCATGATTTTTTGGTAAAATTATACCAATCCCATAAGAACTATTGGATGAGTTACAAAAGGGGTAGAGGAAAGAGAAGGTGACTTGGAAGGAAGCCAAGCTACCATCTACCCCTCCCTCACTTAAGGTATCTTCCGATAAGGTAATAGCACTGCTTGACCGACAACGCACATAAATGTCTCCATATGTTTGTGTAACACCTTCATTGTGCAAAATTTGGAACTAAATGTATGTGGTGTAGGTTAATATGTTGATTTTCTATGGATTTGATTGCACGGGATTCAGACTAGCAAACTCTCTGGTGTGCATACATCTTTTGCCTTTCAGGAGCCTGTTGATTGATGCCCTTTGCGACTAAGTGAAGCAACCTCATCTTTAGGCCAACGGTTTGACACAATACTTAAACCTATGCTCACGATATGTCACTTTTTTCTAATTGTCGAATCCTTAAGGTATATGTTCCGTGGGTGCTGCTCCTGAATTTGAAATTTTATTTCTCAGAGTGTCTACCTGGTTTCTCCGATTTGAGTTATATTTCTTTGACATGAAGCTCTACTGGCTATACGGCAACCAACTAATTAACTCAAACTTTGTAGTCAATATTGAGCATAGGTGACTAGCTAATTTGCTCGACTTTTTAGATTATGTGCTGGTGTAACTCAAGGTGAAATTGCTGCATAGGATCCCTTTGATTAAGTAGGTTTGGGCACAGGGAAATTAAATAATGCATTTATGCTTTTAGTGAGCAAGTGAAGTTTCTATGTCTCTACTTATAGCCGGAAGAACTCTAGCTACTTGGTCAGATTTTAGTAGGTACAGTAAGCTGACTGAATTACTGTAAAGAAATGTTATGTGTTTCAACATTAAACTTTGCTGATATGTTGTATAGTTAACTTAGCTTCCTTTTAGCAAATAGCGAACATGATCTGGATTATTTTTCTCAATGAATTGACTGTAAAATGATTTCTTGACAGCAACATTAGTATGACAGATGGAAATTCTTGTGCATTTGGAATGCGGCATTCCCAGTATCAGAACCCAAGCTTTACTAGTTAGATGCTTATCACTTTGATAAATATATAACTGATAATCAATAGATATATAGTCTCAGTTACCTCCTCCAATGGGAAAACTAGAGTCGCTTTCCTATAACACACTGATATTGATAGTCTGCCAACCGATCAGGATGCCGGTTTTGGAGGTTTGGAAGCTTCTTACTTCCAGAATCGTTGATTTTTCATCAATCTCAATGGATTGCAGGTTAGAATGAGCTATAGTTTAAAACAGGTGACTATGTCTGAGATTCGGGGTACTTGGATATAGAATGTTATTGTAAAGTTGAGTGATACAGACAGGCATCAACATAAGATTATATAGGTGGTAATTCTTAAATTATGCGTGTGCATGTTCTGAGAAACTTTGAGGTCTTGCAACATTTGGAGGCATTGTTGGTGAAGAAACTTACAACTTGGAGCTAAAGAGTAGGTTATCTGGTAGAAACATCCTACCAAGACACTATGTTAACAACCCCACCCGTATACGATTACGTTGCTGATGGGTGTTTTCCTCAGTACTTGTTGATGAGTGTCAGCCATTAATTTTGGACCTAACAGTGAAAAAAATACCTATTTTTCATTGAAAGCAGCTATTTTTCATTAAAAATAGCTACTTTTGTGAAAATAGCTATCATGCTATTTTGAAACTCAGCCGCCAGATGAACCTTATATCCGACAGATTGATAATCAATCAGCATGTACTGAGAAAAAACAATCCTCAACACCTTAACTTGAACCACCCCCACTCCTTTTGTTGTACCAAAAATAAGGATAAGGAAAAGGAACAAAGAAAGATAACTTGACTACAAAAATGAGGTTTCGGTTCCAGTGCGGAACAAGTATTCTTTCCGCACACGCGGAATCGTAACGAATAGCTATTCTCGCACGTGATGAATAGTGATTCTTCAAGTATTTCTTCGAGTATTCTCGTACATGATGAATAATGATTCTTCAATAAGTGAATAATAATTATTCTTCAAGTAGTTAAGAATATCTACATGAAGAATAGTTATTCATTCATAATAACTATT
This sequence comes from Vinca minor, assembly GCA_026122235.1. Classification (NCBI taxonomy): domain Eukaryota; kingdom Viridiplantae; phylum Streptophyta; class Magnoliopsida; order Gentianales; family Apocynaceae; genus Vinca; species Vinca minor. The sequence goes on along the minus strand of JAOCZM010000011.1, from coordinate 9,706,078 downwards.
CACTTTTTGAAGAATCGCTATTCTACATATGCGGACAGAACACTTGTTCCGCACTGGATCCGAACTGCATAAATGATACCCTATATTCAAATAACTCTACCTAAAGCTAAAAAGGGCTACAGACTCTCACTATGGTATTGAATAATTAGCTAAAATAACCAAACTTCTTCCAGTTTGAAACACCTAAAAAAAGCCACAAAACCAGAGACTAGTATGCAGGCTAGTTTGGCTATATACATTAGGAAAGCACAATTAACTAGTTGTAATCTTAGAGTTGTTGCTTCTATTTCTATAGCCTAGTAGCAATTGCATCACTACATTATTGAACGTAGACAGCATAATCATCCTACATTATAATAGAAGAGGAAAACCTTGCATCAAGTTTTGTTACCATTTGCCATGCCACCGACTATGTTACCCAGACTATTCGTTTATGTCTGTCGTACCCGTATCGACATGACACAGGTATGGAATACTTACCGGATCTGGTCAACACCGATCAGACACTTTGTTTAGATGTTTAAGTACCCGATATCTCAATACATACTCATACCTGAGTCCGGATAACATAGGCTACCGATACGTTGAATTAAGTAGTAGTTCCCAGCATTTGATGGTAAGGGTACATGAATCTTCTTAATAATAGATTTGTTGAACTTAATTGATGTTAGGTGGAATAGCTATTTCTGCTAACAAACTTGCTTAATATCAGTTCAAGTTCAATTATCCTTTTTTTTTTTTATATTTCATGAATTATGCGTATTTTGCTCTTCTGGAGACAGGTAGTCAGATTTTCATGTCATTACTCCAGCCACCTAATATAGCATCTTCTGAAGAGAATCACCGTTCTTCAAGCAAGTTCGAAGGCTGACTGAATCGTGCTATCTGATTGGTCTATGTGAGAAGTTTTATCTTGGTAGGCTACTAAGTTTAAAACTTATATTCAAGCCAATCAATACAGTACACGTAGGAAAGAGAATTGAACTTACATCAATTTTCTTTTCTACGTGTACTGCACTCATTGGTTTGAATGTAACTTATAAACTTAGTAACTTACCAAGATAAAAAATTTCAGGTCTATGTGATGTCAAGAGATAGCGGCAAAGCGCTGACCACTAAAGTGAATTTATAGACTTTGACTAATCACATTGCTCCACATTTGATAATTTCATTACTGTACTAAAAGATCCGGAGCCATTTTAACGCATTCCATTTATTATTATTATTTTTTGGCAAACCTTTCTTCCTCCCCTGCTTGAAATTTACTCTATACTTTCAAGCCTTCAGTTTTCATAGTATAATATTGTGTGGAATCAGGAATGGCTGGGATTTTGTTTTCGAATATAAAGCTCGAATTTAATATCTTACATAAGAGAGATCAAGCACTAATGTTAACTCTCTACAATGACGAATTGTGAAATATTTAACCTATATATCAATGGAAACCTCTTGATCCTCTGGATTGATAAAGCTCCAATCTTCCTTTGGCATCTGATAACAAAGTCTCCACCTTTTCTTCTTGGTTAAAAGCTGCCTGCTTTGATGCCCATTCCAGCACAGCAAGAACCTCAGCTTGAGCAAGTTCTTCGCTATCCGGAACATTTAATGCAATGTAGCATAAGAGAACAATTGCACAACTCTGAACAATCTGTTCACCAAAGTATACAAGCTGAACCAGGTGCTTTGCACCCCCTTCACTTATTATAGCCTTACAGTGATCAAGGTGCAAGTAGTTCTCGTTGCAGGCGAATTTCGCCAGTGCAACACAAGCTTCTTTAGTTATATCGGCTTCGTTATCATCAAGAAGCTTTACTAAAGGGCAAATCATTCTTGTCTCAGTGGCTTTGAAGGTCCTAGCCACATTCCCAATAGATTTTATACATGGGATGAGAAGGTCTGAATCAGCCTTCTCAATAATCCTAAGTAGTTGATCAACAACAGCTTTACAAGCGGGTGAATTCGGCTTGAATGCTGATCTTCTCAATTCTGAATCTTGCTCAGCTACTGCTGTGATTTCCATCAATGCCATTGCAGAATTGTATTGAACATCTTCTTGTCCTTTCTCTAAAAGAACTGCAAAGCACAAAAGGGCTCTTGATTCGGTAATGCTTCGACAAATGGGGGAGTTTCCCTTGGCTAGTTGCCAAAGTGCTCTTGCAGCCATTGCCTTCATATAAGCCTTAGTAGCAGAGTCCTCCAACTCCCTGCCTTTGCTATTAACCCCGGACAAAGACGGACTGTGATGATGATGATTCGAATGAGTTTGCTTCAAACTCGCATTCCCATTGCTCTTTGGTGGCAGCTGCTGCTGCATTTGATCCTTCATAGCCATAGTTGTAGCAACCACATTATGCATCTGAAAAGATTGTTTAGTCCCTAACGGATGAGAAACGCGACTCTTATCCTCATCATCAACCACCACTTTAGGAGGAGCAGAATTAGTATTCGGATTCGAATTAGCTAAAACAACTTGATGAATTGAATTAGTTTTACTAACAATAACATATTTACTATGTTCTTGAACTGTCTCAAATGCAAGATGACTAACAAGTAAACGAATAATGTTATGCTGAGCAAAAAGATCTTGACAAGTACGATAATGAGCTGCTAATTCAGACACAGCCCAAGCCACCACTGCCTGAACTTTCATTGCTCCTTCTTTAAGGATTTTTGCGAAAACCGAACAAACCCCGGCATGAATCATATGTTCTACACTCTCTGCATCCCTTCCTAGTAGCCCAATAGCTCTAGCAGCATTCTCTTGACCCACTGGCTTCCCTTCCTTAACCAATTTCAACAAGGGTCCAATCCCACCTTCTTCAATGATCAATTTCCCGTACCGATCATTATCTTTAGCTAATGAAACAAGAGAAGCTGCTGCATCAGATCGATCATCCAATGACCCAGTATACAAAATTGCAATCTGTTCCCAAATAAGGCACAAAATTGGCTCGTTGGCCGCGATCGGAGGGAGTCCCAGGTACTCATTGCCCCGGTCCTCGGCCGGAGCAGAGACACGGAGGAGCCAAGAAACATCCCCAATTGAATTTTCCAATTGTGAGGCCATTTTCCGGAAAGAAGCCGCAGGAATAATGGTGAAAACGCGCTTGACTAGCCCATTTCGACGGCATTTATGGACGAGAGCCAGGGCTTTATCAAGAACTTGTTCGGTATCTTCTATGATGCGGCGCGTGGGACGCTCATAAAGCTCGCTGCTAGCGCGTGCAGCCTGGCGGAGGAGGGTGGCGAGCTTTTCAGCCTTGTTCTTGAGTTCAGCGCAGTCTTGTTTGAATGAATTAGCCTCATCAGCCGCCTTTCCAACTTGGTCCGCTAATTGGATTGGTTTTGCAAGGATCTCTTTCACAATATCCGCCATATCAAAATACCAGATCAAAAGTCAATGATGATTTTCTTTCAAACCCTCCCAAAAAAATCACCGGAAAAAACAAGAACACAGAAAATCTTAGCCCCCGCTGAAACTTCTACACAAACCCAGATCAAAAGTACATGGTTTTTCTTTGGAACTCCAAAAACCCACCAAAAAATCAACGGGAAATCAAGAAAACTACAGAATTTCTGAATCAGAACTAGCGATCCTTCAATATCTGAGGTTAAAGGGTTTAGGGAAAGAGAAAAAGATTGTGAAAATTGTTGAAAGGGGGAGTGGAATTGGGGATTTTAAGGGTTGTTTTGTGAATTGGAGAAGGTAATAAAAATGAACACTTCTGATATGGACCAGGTCCACTAGACCATGCGGTCCAGATTTGGCCACATCACTGCATTTCCTTCTCTCTCTCATTCTCGTAAAGGATGTGCGCAAATCTGACTATATACCCATATAGTCGTGGGCCCGATCATATCGAAATTTTCCAATAAAAATGGGGGTGGGGGGGGGGCGTGCTTGGAATAGGAAATGGTGAATGAAGGGAAACGGATAGAAAGGGGGAAGTGACTAATAGGAAGAGAAGAGACTGACTTTGGGTTTGGGATGGGAGAGTGGGGTCAGTCTCCTGTGCGGAACAGAAAAAGTTATGTATCGTGCGGAATAATTTGGGCCGTCGGATGATAGTTTTAACGGTCCAAATTTGGAGCCGCAACTTTTCTCTCTCCAAATCTGGATCGTTCAAAACTATCATCCAACGACCCAGATTGTTTCGCACGGTGCAGAATTTTTCCTATTCCGCATAGGAGCCGGAGTGAGAGTGGGCGGGGTTAACAAGCACCGTCCGGATCTTATGCGGAACAATTGTTTTTCCATTATACACGGAAACGCTTCAGAACAGGGATTATGAGCTTCAAAACATGTATTTTGAGGCTTAGAATAAGTGTCTGAGACTCATAACAGGTGTTTCGGACGATAAAAAATAAAATAGGAGTTCGTTATAAATCAACCATAACCGTCAAAATATTAATCTAAACAGACGAAAAAAATTCTGCAAGTGCGTAACTATCCCATTACACAATGGAACCAGCATGGTTAACAAGATCAAACACTGTTGTTGTCAAGAGTGACATAAACCAATGGGGCTGGCTTCTGCCCACGACCGTAATATCACGGGTTCGACACCCTCCCTTACGTGGGGCTAAATAATTTCCACCTCTTGTGAGGTCCACCTCCTAAAAAAAAGGTCAAACACTCTCTGGTTTGGGGCTTAATTTTAATTTTTTAACTTAATATTTATAGCGTTAATTTCACTTTACTAGTATTAAATTAGAGAAAGTATTACATTATCCTTTAAAGTTTCAATTAAAGCACTAAAAGTCTATTCCGTTAAACTTCAATAAAAAATAGAAGTAATATGATTGTCGTTATACATGTTTTTCATTTCACTACCATTAAATTAGGACATTTTTCAATTTATCTCTTTTAATAAAATGAATTAATTCCTACGGTTATGAGTGAGAACCGAATTTGAAATCGACAATTCAATTACTTGAATTCAATTTTTTAGAAATAAAAGTGCATACCTCATCCGATTTCGAATTGAATTGAAAACTAATTCAGAATTCTATTTTGGATCGAATCAACCGAATCGAGTTGACGTAGCGGGAGGTGTTGATTACCATCACTTGCACCTTCTTTTTATTTAGCACCCAAAAAAAAAAGCTAGAAGAAAGTGGTGAAATTTTTGTCACCAGACCAATTTATTGCCTCCTTTTCCTTTTGGGTTAATTCGATTTTAGTCCCTTTAATTAGGGATAGATACACTTACTATTAAGCAATTTTACTTCTATAGTGTTCTACCATCAAAATTTGTTAGAAATCCTCTTATCTTCTTGAAAAATTCTGATATGGAACAGGTCCATGTGGACCTTTTGGTTCAAAACTGACCACATCATCACAGAATGAGGAGAGAGACAACTTTGTAATCATGTGGCCAGTTCTGAACCGCAAAGTCCAATGAACATGTTTCATATCAAAATTATCTTATCTTCTTTATTGTACACATAGTTTCTCAAAAGAAAAAAATAAAATACAAAGGGACAAAAAGAATAACATCATCATCTTTTTTTTTTCCTACACATGTTTCTTTTGTATTTTTTTTAAATGTTTTTCTTTAAGAAAAGAATTTGTGTGCAAAGAAAGATCGAGATATTTTTGTCAATCAACTTCAATAATAATTATTTTTTTTGACGAATTTAAAAAAAGAAGAAACTAAAAATACTCAACCCCTATCTTACAAGGACTAAACTGCAATGAACATCTTGTTTTACTTTTCAACTCTAACAAAAATATCTTTTCATTTTAATATTAAAAAGGAAAATTAAAGTAAAATTTTATCAAACTACTTTGGACTTCATTCTCTTGAGAAACTCTTGCGTCATAGTACTTTCATTCCAGACTTTTAGAATATATAGCGAAAATTAAATAGGCAAAACATAATCCGATTTTTTAAATTAAAATATTAATATTACTCTCTTAAATGAAATTAGTGATATACAAATTATAATTAATAAAGTAATATTTGTATTTTAACTAAAATAATATTTTATTTTAATTTTATTTTAATTTTAGTTACATGTAATAAAAATATTATATTAAAAAATTGAGCGAGTAGTATTTTCTATCATGACCGGGTCCTAATAGAACATAACACATGACTCGACTCGACAGGAATCATGATAATTAAAAGGTTGTTCAACTATGAAGTGGTTGGTCTAATTACGTAAGCATTAGAGAAAAATTAAAGTCCAATATTCCCTGTATTTCCTTTTTTTTATTATGACTATTAATAATATCTAGAGCAAATCACGAGACTAGCATGATGCATAGAAGAAAATATTCAATTAGAGATATATATTTTTCTTATAATACATTGGGGATAAAAATGTAATACGAATTGAAGATTTCAACTTTGTGAAAGATGCTTCTAATTTAAAAGCTCTTATTACAAATAGTACTCTCAAAATGGGTATGTCTGCCCCGCCTTTGTCATTGGCAAGTCTTAAGCACAGGGATTAACGGGCATACCCAATTTTTTTAATGGGTCATCAAAAGTGATGCACATACCCGTTTGGCAAATGCCCGCAATAATCCGACTCTTAGTATTAATTTTTATTGTTGAAAAAAATAGACTAAATCTGAAAAAATTAATAAAATACAATTCTTTCTTATTCACTAGTAATTTACAGTCCTATAGAGAAGAAATAAAAAATAAAAATTCGTGCAAAAAAGACAGTATTAAAACTAAAATTTAATATGAATTGAATCAATACTCTCTTCCTTCCTTAATATAAACTTCCATTACATGTTCTGAAAATTAAAGAAGAAAAAAATATGTAGTTTGTTAGTTAAAATACAAATATTATTATCTTAAATTTAACTTGTATACCACTATTTTTATTTAAGAGAGTAATATTGATATTTTGATTAAAAAAACATCTTAATTGTTGTTTCCTTTATTTTTTCAACATATATATATATATATATATATATATATACCCCTTCAACAAAAAGTAGACGCACATCTTCACAAGGAAAAAAAAATAAGAAACCCCCTATAAAACATTTCAAGCTAATATTGACTTCGAGGAACTAATGTCATTAAGAAAAAATCCATGAGATATTACTACTTGTCTTTGCAATATATTAGTCTACATTCCACATATTTTTTTTTATACAATACTATAGTTTCATCTTTTCAGGTGAAAAAACATTCCACATAATTAAATTGTTTATATAAGAAGGGTTCGGAGATTTTTATTTTTAATTAATAAAGATTACAGTTTTTGGTAGCATTTGTTGGTTTACATTGGTATAGTTTTATATTTTTTTAAGATTTTTTGTTTTCTTTTTTCATAGTCTTTACATATTATAATTAGTAGAGAGATATTAAATTTCTATTATATGTCATTGTACTAAAAAAATCTCTTAATTTATTTTGTATCAGTTGGATATTAAAACTAATATTATAATCATTATGTTTTTTCTAAAATATTTCTAGTCAAATGAGCTGCTCGTGAGCTACTGATGAGCGAAACTTGAGATGAGAAAATCAGCTCACATAAATATAAGTTGAGCCATGAACTGAGCAAAATTAGTGTAAGATGAGTCTGATCAGATCAGCTCAACTCATTTCCACCCTAGGGATATTGAAAGTAGCGGACTTGAATGAAAATTTTGAAACGTGACAATAATTTTTATGAAAATGAAATTAGTGAACCTCAAATGGAAGTTACTAAGATGAGGACTATTTTTTATTAAATTCAGTTAGTCTACAATTCGCTCATCCAATTAAATTGTTCTGAAATAATTCAGAAAGTAATAAATTCAGAAATTAAGAATAATGAATATGTAGTAAATCAGGGAAGAATTTTATTTTGGTCTCTGTAAATGAATTACAGTGTCAAGTATATCCCTGAAAATTCAGAAATGTCAACCTCATCCATAGAAATGGCTTGTAGTGTCAACCTCGTCCCTGAAATTTCAGAAGTGTCAACATGGTAAAGTTTCAAGACATTCGGATGCCGAAGCCGATCACGTGGTGGGTACAAACAATGGTGATGCTTTCGGTGTTGGGTATAGACGGTGGTGGCGGCGGCGGTGAATGTGGATGAGGGGGAAGGGGGTGATTCATGTGTTTAGAAGATGAATAAAAAATTTAAATTAGGTACTAAGAGTTATGTTATTTATAATTGAGTATTCATTTTTTTATTTTTTTTATTTTAGGTAGAGAATAGAATGGAATTACCCCTGAAAAATAAGTCAAGTGTTGACCTCGTGGCTAGATTAACGATACTTTGACAGAAATTTGGACGGAAGTCCTTTATTAGTAGGTTGTAAAAATGACCTGGATGTAAAAACTAGGAATTAAAAGAAAGGGGCACTAATTGCAAATTCAAAAAATAAAAAGGACCAAATAGGCAATTTTACCGCTATTTCTAGGGACAATGTTGACATTTCTAAAATTTAATGGACGAACTTAACACTGCGATTCATTTATAAGATGAAGTTGACATTTCTGAAATTTAATGGACGAACTTGATACTGCAAACCATTTATAAGAACGAGGTTGATATTTTTGTAAACTTTAGAGACGAATTTAGGGGGGTGTATTCAACATAGATTCTATAGGATTTTTAAGGAGTTTTAAAGTCCATAGGTATTCAATTTGGATTTTAAAAAGTCCAATGAAATTTAGAGGTATTCAATTTAGATTTTAAAAAGTCCATTAAAATCTAGAGGTATTCAATTTAGATTTTAAAAAATCCATTAAAATCTAGAGGTATTCAAAACTCTATAGATTCTCATAGATTTCATTAAAGGTAGGATTTTGATGGATTTCATAGGTTTAAATGTGTATGGTGAAATCTCTTCTTTTTTCTCAAGATTTTGATTTTCTCTCATTAATATTAAAATTAAAATGTCTTTGATAATTTTATCTTAAATTACAAATTTTTTAGTAATCTCATTTCTATAAAATTATAAGAAAAACAAAGAAATATTTCAAACTACAAAAAAAATGATATTTTTTTAAAGATAGTTATAAAACTCAATATGAAATGTTTATTTCCCAAAAGAAGTCATAATATCCAAACAATTTTCTTCTTGATCATCTTCAAATAGAAATTAAAGAAAGCAAACAATTTATTTTCTATTTAACCACAAATTTCTATTTTTCAAACATGAATTTCATTTTCCTGAAAGAGAAAATCAAAGAGAAAAAAAAGTTCAATCAAAACTTATCGCAAAACATATCAGGAAGTAAATATACAAACCTTGAACAAATAAATCAAAAAAGCCGCAGTTACGTGATCTAAAAAAAAAATCAAAGACTATCGTCAAACTTTTTAAATTTTTAAATTTTTATCAAAATGATTTAATTCCAAGGATTGATAAACATATGTTGACTTTGGAAATTCAACACATTTGGATCCCGTATAATACACCAATGAATCAGTCTTTTTCTTTATTTTTTTTGGTGCTATTCAAATAATCTATAGACTTTATAAATCAAAAGAAATCCCGATAAATCAATTTAATAAAATCGATAGAATCATGCAGACTCTGCATAGAGTTAAAACAATCCATAAAGTCAGCAGAATCCATAGACTTTTGAAAATCAGTTAAAATCTTTTAAAATCCTGATTGAATACACCCCCCTTAATACTATAAGTCATTTACATAGACCAAAATGAAATTCATATTGTAAATCAGTAAAGAGTAAAATCAACAAAGATTTGAGCAGGATATGCAATTTGAAGTTATTACCAATAAAATTTTCTCAACCAATCAATGTTTTAATAAAATAATTAAAAACTTAAGAATTATAGAAAATTAAATTGGATGCTTAAAGGCTTAATGACGTTTCTCTCTCCTCGCATATACGGTAATATATATTATATAGATACATCGTATAGTGTATTAAAAGATTCATTATCCATAGACAATACTGAAAGAGTGTAAACTAAGCATATATAGGGATGGCAATTTAACCCAACCCGACGGGTACCCAACCCAATCCTACCCTAACGGGTTGGGTTTTTTTGGTTGATTTCGGGTATTGGGTCGGGTTATGGGTTTGGAAATTTAAAACCCGTACGGGTACGGGTAGGGTTGCGGGTATGTGGTAAACCCAACCCTGCACTCCCACCCGTATATATATATATATATATATATATATATATATATATATATATATATATATAATATATTAAATATTTTATTGTTTACTTAATTGTTTCCATTTGAATGTTTATTGTTCTATGGCCAAACTTATCTCTGCCACATTCATTTCTGGTGCATTTGTGCACTTGTTTCTGTTGCTTTTGGTGCATTTGGTCAGATTGAAGATTTTAATCCCATTATTGTTTTTGGTATATTTTCTTTATGACTAGTGACTACGAACAAATAAAAATTATCTATCGATAGAAAACCCACGGGTACTACCCGTACCCATCGGGTTTTTTGGAAAAAGGGTAGGGTCGGGCAATGGGTTGACACATCAAAGGGTCGGGTTGGGTTTTGGGTTATACTTTTAAGATTAGGGTCGGGTAGTGGGTATAGCCAAAACCCTCCCCAACCCTACCCATTGCCATCCCTAAGCATATATCTGTCATTGTTGATCTACCAGAGAAACGGGAAATAATCGTTCACAATTGACAGCGACGGATCCACAGCCTTCTGAGTGGGGTCAAATGACCCCACTTTTTTTTTAATTATATATGATGTATTTTACTCAATTTAGATAATAAATGTATAAATGACCCCAGTGAATTATTGTATATATCAAATGACCCCAGTGATTTTTTTAATTATATATGATATATTTTACTCTATTTAGATAATAAATGTATAAATAACCGCAGTCAATTATTGTGTATATTAAATGACCCCAGTAAAAAAATTTCCTGGATCCGTCACTGACAATTTACCATATGTATATATAACTAAAATAAATATTCACATGACGAATTATGAGTGATTAGGCATATAAATGAAAACACGTTACAGACTATTTTCACCCTAGAGAAACAAACAACTAAAGGGGGATCACCTGTTTTTTTCCCCTTTTCTCTCTTCTCTCTCTTCCTCCTGCTCTCTTTCTCTCCTCTGCTGCTGGCCAGCTTTGGCCATTGGCGGCCAATGGCCAAATCTGGGTCATTTTGTTCCGTTAATCTTACTCTATTTTGTACTACGAATCATATGAAATTTTTTTCAGAGTTTTTTTCTTCAAGATTCAAGACGCAGTGGTTAGATGAATCTCAGATCTTCGCAGATCTAGATTTTTTTTCTATTTTTCTAGGAGGATGTGTTCAACCCGGACTTGATCTGGGCCCTTTATCATCTTTTTACATCTTTCCCGAGACAATTTATAGGACGGTTGATACGCCCATGGTCCTATAAATTGTCGACCCTAAGGAAGATGTTGAAAGTGATATTCTCCTGTCCCTGTGTTTCGAGGATTGCAATGAAGATGCTTTGAAAAAGAAGATTATGTATTTGTTTAGTTTGCTAGTTTTATTAGTTGTTTTTCCTAACCATCCAAGTTTTCTTGGGTGTGTCTTTTGTCTGTTATCGTGATTTTTTAAATCTTTGTATAACTGTTACTTTCTGTATTTTCAGATTTTCCTTTGATTGTAATGGCCTCGGCTATTTGTGATTAATGGAAATATAATTTATTTAGCAAAAACAACTAAAGAAACAATGCAAGATTGTCTTATTTAATTGGTTCCTCCTGTTCCTTAAAGCATGCGTAACAAAGGAAGGTTTTATCATTTTAAGACTAGACAACAAAGAAGGAAGGAGATGGAGAGAGCGAAAAATCATTTGTGCCAGGGACGAAGCCAAGAATTTAATGTTGGGGTGAAAACTGTAATAGTATGTCGAACTATATATAAAAACGGCAAAAAAATAAAAAATCTTGGGGGCAAAACTGATAAAATATTCCGAACTACATATAAAATTTATTATACATAGTAGTATTTTTAAAAATCTAGGGGGGCTGTCTTCGTCCCTGGTGACAGTCACCCCCCGAGTTTTTTAAAAATATTACTAGATATAGTAAATTTTATATGTAGTTCGAAATATTTTATCAAATTCGCTCCCCCAACATTTTTTTGCATTTTGTATATGTAGTTCGGCATACTGTTGAAGTTTTCTCCCACAACGTCAAATTTCTGGCTTCGTCCCTGCTTTGTGCCCCTTCTGGTTCTCTATCACCACGAATAAATGATTGACATGTGTTCACGTTTCCCCTACGGATTCCACTTTCTTTTAGGTTATAATTTTTTTTATTAAAAAAATTAATACATATTAATATTTTATTAGTGACATAGGAAATAGGATATCAAACGGGGATAGAAGATTCCTGCCGGAGAAAGGGAGAGGGATAGTCGAAAGACAGACTAAAAAACTTTAGTTAATTGTCTGTTGATTCAGGTTTTAATTTTTGTAACAGTATTTTGTGAGTGTGTAATAAATTAAGACCATTATTATTAATTTTTTTATGAAAAATAGTTCCAATTGTTCTTGAAATTTCGATAATTATCAGATAATATTTTGTTTGAAATTCAAGTGTGTAATGCTCTGTATCATTTTTCATAAAACGCTCCAAAAGTAAGACTGTTCAATATAGATTTGTACACTTAAACATGTGTACAAAATTTTGGCCTCGGGACGAAATCAGAAATTTGGCGTTAAGGGGCGAAAGCAGCAACAGTATGCTGAAATACATATAAAAACTGAATTTACTATATCTAATAGTATTTCGAAATACATATAAAATTTACTATATCTAATAGTATTTTTAGAAATATCTCGGGGCGACTGCACCCCCGCCCCCCTCTGTCTTCGTCCCTGCTTCAACTTCAGTATTGTTTTTTTATGATAATTAAATTACGAGCGCCCCACAACTTTCGTCATGAATCCCTATGAAGTAGATAAATTGCCGATCTACAGTCCAGAGTCAAAATTGTGATCTCAAAAGGCACCTCTATCTACAGGTTTATCCTTTGTCATTGCGCCATATATGCGCAAGGCAACTTTTTTTTTTTTTTTTTTGAGCGCCAGAAGACGATTGCCCCCGAAGGGGAAGAGTGGAGAGTACCCTAGATAGGGAAGATTGAAGCATGCCCCATGCCTGGGGAGGGAAGATAAGCCTCATAAGGAGGAGAAACTATTTGCCCCATTATGGGGAGATATAGGAATCGAACACGGGACCTCCGCCCCGTGTTCGGGTAGCCTTACCGCAAGGCAACTTTAATATTGTTCTTGTTAATGTTGTCTTGGATTAGGATTTCCTTATTAGAATAGGTTTCCTAGATGATATAATTTCTAATTAGTTTAGGTTCCGTGAAACTAGTGGAAAAAGATTTCTTGAAGCAAGTCGAAACAAGTTTCCTGGAACTAGTGAAATTAGATACCTATATAGGCTAAGAGATTAGCAATTGTAGCTCAATCTCAAACAGAAATAAGAAAGTTCACTTTACCATAGCACCATCGTTCTTCTCTAACAACTTCGAAATAACGAGGTATCCCTTTATGTAAACTGTCTGTGGATCAAATGGCCAGCTTTTTGACATGTGATGTTATTAAAGTTGGAAGGAGTCAAAACTACTTCCCACTTTTTCACCATTCTCATATTTCTCTCCATATTGGTTGCTCCCATGATCAGCAGATTTTCCTCAAATCCTGCTCCACTCATGATCACTCCAATGTCTTCTTACATCTATAAATACCAGTGAAGTCAATTTAAAGGAACAACAAGAATTCATTCTCTTCCTCTCTTTACAAATTATTTTATTATTTTATTATTTCTGGAAAATTGAAGTCTGTAAGTTCTAAATCCTCTATCACGAGTGCACGTGTTTGAGGATTGACTGTGTTACTTGATAGTGCCGAATTTTGCTTTCAAGTCCGCGACACAACTTATGTTATTGATAAATTTTCCTATTTCTCTACTATTATATTCCTACATTATCCTCAACGGAAAGTGCTGTGGTGCCGAATGGAAAAATATTCGGCACCTAAAGAGTGGAGGTAAACGAATGAAAAAATGACATGTGGAACAAAGTAACCTGTTAGACTCTTGACAGATGAAGAGTCCCGACGGAGGTATTTCCATTAATAGGGAATTATAGAGTGGTTAGATATTCCATTTTTGTTCTTTTGTTGCTTAGCCTGCAACAACACATCTCATTTTGCAGATGATGAAATCAGTCAGCGGCTTGGATCATCTTCTGTTTGTGAAATCAAATCATGGTTCAGGACAGGACCACATGCAAACGTTTACGAACCATCACGCAATTCACGGAGCATTGTTTGTTTTTTGCCCATACCATAAAATTTCATCCTTTGTACACGAAAGACGAACTTGCCATTGGTCGAATTTTTATTTTTATTTTGGTCTTGCCAGGAGGGCTCTGATCTTTGGAAGATCATAACACACTAATTCTCACTCGCACCGGATCGGCTCATAAAGGGTAAAGTACTGAACAAAATACCTCTCTTAACAAATGGAACTGCCGGAGCAGATACACCAACCAACTTTAATTTCATTGCTCGAATTCACTTGAAGTAATTATTTTTGCTTTGAGTAGACATGTAACTTGCTGCGCGAGAAAAGAAAGCTAGCAAAAGAACACTTCTACCTTGAATTTAGTTAATCCCTACTTAATTACTCCCTCCGTCCCAAATTATCTGTCCACTTTGTATTTTGTACGGGAAATAAGGTTTAATCAAATTCTATAGTGGAATATGGTATAATGTCAAACATGACCATATTTAATATTACTCCAATTTAATTCTACCTCCTCTTCTCTCTATAGTCTTCTCTCTCCAACATTTAATGTAAGGGTTAGAATTGGAAAAACTGTAATTAATGAGCCCTTTATTTAGAAAGTGGACAAATAATTTGGGACAGATTAAAAAGAAAATGTGGACAGTTATTTTGGGACGGAGGGAGTAGCTGGTTAGGAATTTAGACCAGGTTAAGAATGTGCAATAGATGATCAAGTTCGGTTCAGTTAGCTCAGGTTCGATTTGAGTCATTTAGAACAGCTACTAAAATTATCGGGGATACTCGTGTTGGATTGAGGACTGCATCTGTTGCAAACCAGCGGTCTGGCCAAGATCCATTTTGAGTTAAAAAAGAAAATGTCACATGACAATGATCTATCGGTTAGAGATTAGTAAATCTCCACTTTCAATCCCTACCTATTAGCTGACTAGGTTAGGGTTTTAGACCACGTCAAGAATGGGCAATAGATGATCAAGCTAGGTTTAATTAGGCCAGGGTCCAACTTAACTCACATAGGCTGCAACCCAAGCTTATTAGCGAGTTACTAGTTAGAGGACTTTCGTATGAAAATGGACATTTTGAATCATATTTCTATTTTTGATGGATATCTTATCAACTATAGTTTCTTCATAGTTTGCTCATGAGTGTGGCTCTAACCTATGTAACCCTGTTGATGAATTTTGGGTCTGATTAGATTGGGTCTCGGTTTGAAATTCTTGGTGTTAGTGTCTACATCCAAACCCAACAATACATGTTAATTAAAAAGGCCCCCAAAATTTTCCAAATTATATTTTTTACCCTTATATATACTTTTAAAAAAGGAAAGAGATTTGGAGAAAAAATTCACTCACTAGGCTTAGCTTTTTGTGCGAGAATTCTTATCCAATAACGCGTACTATAGTTTAGGGTTACTCTGATTGGCTTTGGCTCAGCTTTCTTCGTGGAGAATTATCGATCAATGATAACACACATGAATTCCGTTAGACCCAGAACTGATACATTGGAAGAATCCGTAGGGGTCTTCCAATGTCAAGTCACCATTTTCTAAGTTTTAAACTATCTTGAGGAAAGGAATTCCAAATGTGTAAGCAAGGCTTACCGGCTCAGTTTCTTAGCTTGACGTTCGACTCGAATTTGTTTAGACAACAATTGCATATATTGTAAAACGGAGTTAGTACTAGGGAGATTTCTAATGCGATTTAGGGGTGTTATTAAAATTTGCAAAATTATTATTACCTTATCACACTATAACTAATTGATAATTTTCCCATTGAAAAACTTTATCTTGAGCCAAGATCAACCTGTCATTATTTTAAAAATTAGTCTTCGACCAATAAATGTAATACATATTAATTAAAAAGTTAATTCGTACAAATTTTTTTTTCTGTGAATTAATTTTTTATCCACTAGTTTGAGTGTAACTTTTAAAATGATAATGAATGGATCTGAAACTAAAATAAAACTACTCTTTTTTGTCATAAAAAATGCATTGAATGATAACTACACCGGAAACGATCTAGATCCTCAAAAATATATATATATATATATATATATATATATATATATATATATATATATATATATATATAAGAATAAGTTGTCAGTTCCTGTGATATTAGGACAACCATTTATTAATAAGATTTATCCTTTTAGATGGATAGATAGAGAAAAAATTATTGCTACTTATAAAGAAGAACCAATTACTTTCAAGTTTATAACTAGACCTTTTACTAAGGTATTGAATAATTTATATAATGAATTAATGTGTAAAGAAAATCAATTAGGATTTTTAAAATTTGAAGTTAATATGCTTACTATTGAAGAAAAATTGGATAATCCTAAATTAAAGGAAAAAATAGTTAATATAACTAATCAATTTGCCTTAGAAATTTGTAATGATCATCCTAATGCTTTTTGGGATAGGAAAAAACATATTGTTAGTTTACCTTATGAGGAAAACTTTAATGAGGAAAATATTCCTACAAAAGCTAGACCTTGTCAAATGAATTCAGAATATTTGAATTTATGCAAAAAAGAAATTGATAATTTGCTAGAAAGAAAAATTATAGGAGTTTCTAATTCACCTTGGTCATGTACGGCTTTTTATGTTAATAAACATTCTGAAATAGAAAGAGGAGTACCAAGATTGGTAATAAATTATAAACCTTTAAATAAGGTACTGAAATGGGTAAGATATCCCATTCCTAATAAAAAAGATTTATTAGATAGATTATATGATGCTTTGATATTTTCCAAATTTGATTTAAAATCAGGATATTGGCAAATACAAATAGATCCTAAGGATAGGTATAAACTCGCCTTTAATGTACCTTTTGGACAATATGAATGGTATGTTATGCCTTTTGGATTAAAGAATGCTCCCTCTGATTTTCAGAGAATTATGAATGATATTTTCATGAATTACAGTGATTTTATTATTGTTTATATTGATGATATATTAGTCTTCTCTAAAACAATAGAAGATCATTTTAAACATTTAGAAATATTTAAAAAATTAGTGATAGCTAATGGATTAGTAATATCTAAACCAAAAATGGTTTTATTTCAAACTAAGATTAGATTCTTAGGTCATAACATCGAAAAGGGTGAAATTATTCCTATCAATAGGAGTATAGAATTTGGATCGAAATTCCCAGATGTAATAACTGATAAAACACAATTACAGAGATTTTTAGGAAGTTTAAATTACATCCTACCTTATTACAAAAATCTAGCACAAGATACAGCTATCTTATATGATAGATTAAAAAAGAATCCTAAACCATGGACTGATAGTCATACAAAAGTTATACAAAAAACTCATTGGTATACATTTACCATCATTACAAACTAAAGATTTGGATAACTTATATTTTATATCCATTCTTTCACCACCTGCATGTCTTATATTATGAGTGGTTTTTTCAAAGTATTTTGTAGGTATTACCCCTTCTTGAATAACATTCAAATCTGCACCACTATCAACTAATGCAGTAAATTCTTGAGAATAATAATTACCTATTAATAAAGTAATTTTAATATGCCATTTTTGTAAAGTAACAAATTCAAGAACTTGTAAAAATTCTTCTTTTTTCTTCAATTTCTTCAATTTTTGAGAGAAGTTTTTTCTGAAACTTTGTCCTTCCCTTTTTTAATTTCCTTATCATTCTTATCAAGTATGTATAAGGTTTCTAAATTAGAAATTCTAGTATCATTTTCTAAATTTTTCTTTTTCAAAGATTTAATCTCAATTTTCAAATTATCAATTTCTTTGATAATATCCTTAACCGAAGTTGGTTTTTCTTTAATGCTTTTTTTCGGATATCATTTTATGAATCTCGGACATAGTATAATCTTCTTTATACTTATCAACATTAAATTGATCTTCTTTTTTAGGTATAACCTTAGAAGTACTAGGTGTATTACCTATTTGATCTATAATTTTTTAATCTTAATTCGGATCCTTAATTGTTTTTAACAAATCAATCCAAGTGATCGACTTCTAGAACTTGTAAATATTGTTCTTTCTCTTGAAACTGTGATAACATCTTATATAAATACTCATCATGTTTGGGTTTTACACAAGATTGCCCTATCTGACAAGGTTCACATTCAGAATCACTAGTGCTACTATAATAGTCACTTTCTATGATATCTAGACTATCATCACTTTGTTCCGAACTATCGATCGATTCTAAGAATAACTTAGATATTCTATCCTTAATTTCATTAGGATCCAAATTATCTAACTCTAGATTTTTAATCTCTTTCTTGGTCCAACAATTCTTTGCAATATGACCAACTTTTTTACATTTATTGCAGACAATTATTTTGTCTTTTTTCTTATTATAATCTTTTTGCTTTCTAAAGGATTTCCTTTTTTCCTTTCTATCAGCCTTGTCCTCTAATTTTTTCTTAGAGTACTTCCTTTTTTTCTTTTTATAAAAAGATTGTTTATCAACAATTTTCTTTTTACCTTTAGCCCTATTATAAGCGTGTAAATCCATTCCAAATTGACCACAAAATTCTCCTAATTTTTTTCTTTCAACAATCTTTTGGTTTTTCAATTGTTGATTCAATTTTATTTCATTACACAGATTTAATCCTTCTTGTGTACAAACTCCTATAAGTTTGCCATAAGTAAATTCATTATAAGGAATTGTAGGTTTATTACCTTTCAAAACTTTACGAATCCTTTCCGCAAATAAATGAGGCGGGACCATCAATAAATTTGGCCTTCCAATGAGTACTATCACTCTCTGGGAGTTCTAAAACTCTATTTAGAAAAGTATCTTTATACCATCTAAAATCGAGTTAGTGTTTTACACCTAAGGTTTTGTAATAAAGTCCTTACAAGATCATAATTATCGAAAAATGTTCCCTGTAAAGTGTTCAATAATCCGAATCACAAGTGTATAAACAAGCATTTTCTTTGGTTTCACCATTTTCTATTTTAACAGATTCTTAAAATACCTTCTTTAGCTTCGAGTTTCAAATAATTATCCCACCAACCTTTAAGTTGGCCAAGTAAATCCTGCAACTATCATCTTTGCAATATTAAGATCGAGTATTACCATCATTCTTACAAATAGTAGAATACATAAGCATTCTATGCATATGACTATAAACTTGTTTTTTGAGTGAAATTATCTATGTTCCATTCATAGATATGTTTACCACTATAGCTATTATTAAGCTGAAAATTATCCTCTTCATTAAGAGTGTCCATAGGTGATGGCTTACTATAATAAAATAACCTTTGCACAGGTTTTCTAGCCCATTTTTCATCTATAATAGCATTAATATTATTATCAGAATCATCTGATTCCTGACCAAAAGGATTAATTTCCTCATCACTTAGAGTATTTAAACTCAATTTTTCTTTTAGAATTTCAGCTAACTTTTCAGTTACATCTTTTTCCCATTTCGAAGACTTTTTTGTCTTGAAATTACTAATTTCAGGAGGACCCTGTAAATTAGTTTCTATTTTAATAGGTTCAACAGTTTCTGGTTTTACCATGATTGTAGAACTATTCATAAGTGTGATAATAGTATCAACTTTCTTATGTAAAGAGAGCATATGTTCTCCTAATATGTTTAAATTTAAATTAGCAAAATTATGCTGTCCTATAAGTGAATTAATTTGTTTAGCAGTAATACTTAAAGTATCATCTTCTATCAATTTAGATAAAGCTAGAAAATCACAATTTTCTACCTTAAATGATTTCAAAGGAGGATAAACATCCTCCTCGCCTTAACACCCTAACGCCTTTATCCTCTCAACGGCTTAACGGGTTAACAGGCTTAACAGTAAGTTCGGCCATCCTTTCCTGAACACAACTTCCATACTTATTCATATTCTAACCATAACGCCAGATTTCTTGAAAACCCCTAGTCCTAAGACATCTTCATCATGAATTTTCAAGTCATTTATTAATCAGCCATAATTCAACACAAGATAATTTAGCCTATAAGGCTAAACATAATTCAAATAAAATAAAATAAAAACAAAACAAAAATTAAAAAGACTTACAAAATTAAAATGCGAAAGCCTTCTTGTACAGCAAACTTCAAAGATATTATTTATAAGAGTTTTACAAAGAGAGAGAGAGAATAGGTAGGGAAAAGCTTCGATCTAAACTAAAACATAACCTCCTTTTTATAGGAGTCTACGGACTTGAAATAAAATACAATCTAAATAAACAACAGTAAACTATATTATTACATTGCTTTATAAAAGCTACTTTATAAAAGTTAAAGTAGACAGCATCTAATCCTGTCGGTAAAGTATTTTAACTTCTTCTGAAAAGTAAATATTCTTACTTATCCCGAGAAATCTTCTCCTTTCCTTTGCTTTTAGCTGATTCCAATCTTGTTAATAATAATTCTTGTGCACTTGCCAGCACATCTTTAATATTGAAATCCACATCATTTGGATCTTGCGAATCTTGGAAATCTTCCAATTCTTTGAATCTGTTTGAAGATATCATTGAGCTATCACTTCTATTGGAATTTTCTTCCTGTTCAATATATTCTTTTTCTTTTAGAGCTTGCTCTAATTTTTCCATATGTTGGGCAATTATTTCTGCCTTTGTCATAATTGCTTCTTGTCCAAATTTCATCTGGAGATTTTCTTGAATTTTTTTCTCGTTATAAACATCTAACCTTTGTCTTATCAATTCCAAAGTATCATGACAATTTAATTGTTTAGTATGGGAGTCTTCTTTCATCATAGTATCCCAAAACCTTGTATAAGAACATCGTTTAAGACATAATAAGTTGTTTTTGTTATAACCAACAACTGGATCATTCCTCCAAATATAAGGAATTGAGAATTCCATAAAGAAACCCATCTGATAATATCCTGGTATTATAAATTCAGATTTTCTTGGTGTAACTTCACACCATTCTTGGTAATATTCTTTAAATAATAATGGAAGAATATCTTCTGAGGCACCATAAAATTGCCACCAATCTGTTAACCATCCTGGAATAGGTTTGTTATAAACTTCTGAACAAATCTTAATAAACCAAGTATGACTTTTCTTTCCATTTTCATATAAGAAAACTCTATCAAAAGCTTGGATATAATCCCAATAATTGCATTTTATTTGGATGTCTTTAACAAAGACTGTCTTTTCTCTAAACGGAGATATACCCCATTCTTCAATGGTTATTACCTTTTTGATTATAATTTTCGAGAAATTATAAACTTCTTTATTAGTCCCCCGTAAAGTGACTAAATTCACAACCATGATTTGAGAGTATCATCTCATAAACTTGTTGAGATTTATAAACCTCTCACTGGATATCCCGGATTATTAAGATATCTCTCATAGAGAGTCCAGTGCTGATCTTCCCATCTTTTATCTTCATTATTCAAGAGTAAAATAACTCTTTCCTCATAGTTTTTAACCATTAGTTCATCTTTAGATTTTCCTTCCTCTAGAATTCTAGCGAAAGACTGAGCAGTGAGAACCGCTAACTCCTTCTTTTTCTTCTTGAGCTTTTTTCCCAAGCCCCCGAATTGTTGAATTTCATCATCATCTTTGGATAAACCGAGAGATATTAGAAGCTATTAACTTCTTATTTCCATGTTGTGCTAAGATTCTATCGTAACCTCTTCCACGACCTCCTCTTCCCTCTATAAGAGGAATTTCCTCAGTAACTCGACATGATCGCATCGTAGAATATGCATAAAACCAGTCATCAGGGTGTTTATCATATATCCAATTATAAGGATCATCAAATATGTAACTATAAGAATCATATATTGGTATTACATGATTATTAACATGTTTATCAACTCTATAGGGATCAACATGACTGTTAATATTATAAGGGTCATCAAATAGATTCATATCTATTTCCATTTTTTCAGAAAATATTTCTCTATCTAATCCTTGTATTTGATACATAGTTTCTATATTTTCTTGCATAACCTCATCAGGTTTTTCATAACACTTTAAATCAATATCATTTTTCTTAATAGTGTTATCTATATAATCTTCATATGAAACACATTCATTTAACCATTTTTCAAAATACATATCTTGAACAATATCATTTAAATAAATCATAAATATTCTCTTGTTAAAAAATCAGGCAGACTATTATCCTGTCCTTTTTTGTATACCACTTCAAAATCAAATGGTGCTAAATTAGCTTGCCATCTAGCAAACATCTGTTTAGAAACATCATGTTTAAAATCTTTATTAAACATATATTTAGCTGATTGACAGTCAGTCTTTATAATAAATTTTTGATTATATAAATCATCTTGAAATTTTAATAGATGGACAATCCCTAAGATTGAAACCAGAACAATTTATCAATTGGGTACTTTTGAAAAATTAGGTTTAAAACAGATTGTTAAAACAACTGAAGAATCTATTTCTTTGACTAATGAAGAAATGATAATTCATTTATTAAATGAAAATGATATTACACCTTATAGGTACTCTGGACATAAATATGTTCATATTGGATTAGTACAAGTTGCTTTTAAACCTTTAACTTTAGAAGGTTTACCAGAAAGTTTTATAGTTTGCCTTTAAGAGATGGTAGAAACTTAGATTGGAAAAAAATCTATAATGGGTGTGATAAAATCGATCGGCACATGGACCAAGTATATTTTAATGTTCATCCTAATTTACTGCTTATCTTTAACTGATGATAATTTACTTGATGCTTTAACATTAAATGTTAAGACTCATGGGTATAATTATGCTCCTGGATCAGAAATTATATGTGTTTGTTATAGGATTTATTATAAACCTTTATATACCTTAAATCCTATGTGTAAATTGGCTGATAAACCAAAAAAATGAAACGATTATAATTGAAACTAATTTTAGTAGATCCGATATAACTACTAGAAGAGCAATTAAATGGGAAGAAATAACTTTTCCCGAAAATTGGATAATAGAAAGAGCAATGAAACCTCAACTCAGTAATACTGCACTCAATTTATTGAATGTAGTTCGGACTCCCGAAGGATCTCGTGACATTAAATTTTGGTGATCATAATCGGTTAAGAAATACTTCTACAACCTCTACACTCAAGATCCGCAAGATCTTATAGATCTTTTATTTCTCCAGTAGATCCGAGATTACTCGGACCTCAAGAATTTTTGAAGAAATTCCCGTACCTTCTAGGTTATCCACTTCTTATATCGTAGAAGATGTAAAAGATAATGATAGTAATGATTCTATCAAAGATAATAAAATTGATGGATTAAAATTACATGCTCGATGATATTCTAAGAGGTTATACTGAAAAGAAAAGAGATATAGAGACTATGTCTCAAATGAGTTACAATTTTGGTAATGGATAGTACAACTAAAATTGATTTTAGTTTTGGCTCAGAAGTCAGGAAAACCATTATGAATGAATTTAAAGATTCCAAATGGAATAGTTTTAGAACATGGTTCTTTGATAATTTTGATAAAATTAGACAAAAGGAATTTCAAAAAGAATTTTATGAATTCTGTGAAATCCACAATGAAATAATATATTTTGTTCCATGGTTTTATTCAACCTATGTCTTAGATTATATCAATGTTATTGAAAGAAATTATAAATTATTAAATGGTAATATAATAAAGGATGTTTATCCTCCTTTGAAATCATTTAAGGTAGAAAATTGTGATTTTCTAGCTTTATCTAAATTGATAGAAGATGATACTTTAAGTATTACTGCTAAACAAATTAATTCACTTATAGGACAGCATAATTTTGCTAATTTAAATTTAAACATATTAGGAGAACATATGCTCTCTTTACATAAGAAAGTTGATACTATTATCACACTTATGAATAGTTCTACAATCATGGTAAAACCAGAAACTGTTGAACCTATTAAAATAGAAACTAATTTACAGGGTCCTCCTGAAATTAGTAATTTCAAGACAAAAAAGTCTTCGAAATGGGAAAAAGATGTAACTGAAAAGTTAGCTGAAATTCTAAAAGAAAAATTGAGTTTAAATACTCTAAGTGATGAGGAAATTAATCCTTTTGGTCAGGAATCAGATGATTCTGATAATAATATTAATGCTATTATAGATGAAAAATGGGCTAGAAAACCTGTGCAAAGGTTATTTTATTATAGTAAGCCATCACCTATGGACACTCTTAATGAAGAGGATAATTTTCAGCTTAATAATAGCTATAGTGGTAAACATATCTATGAATGGAACATAGATAATTTCACTCAAAAACAAGTTTATAGTCATATGCATAGAATGCTTATGTATTCTACTATTTGTAAGAATGATGGTAATACTGATCTTAATATTGCAAAGATGATAGTTGCAGGATTTACTGGCCAACTTAAAGGTTGGTGGGATAATTATTTGAAACCTGAAGCTAAAGAAGGTATTTTAAGAACTGTTAAAATAGAAAATGGTGAAACCAAAGAAAATGCTGTTTATACACTTGTGATTCAGATTATTGAACACTTTACAGGAACATTTTCTGATAATTATGATACTGTAAGGACTTTATTACAAAACCTTAGGTGTAAAACACTAACTGATTTTAGATGGTATAAAGATACTTTTCTAAATAGAGTTTTAGAACTCCCAGAGAGTGATAGTACTCATTGGAAGGCCAAATTTATTGATGGTCTGCCTCATTTATTTGCGGAAAGGATTCGTAAAGTTTTGAAAGGTAATAAACCTACAATTCCTTATAATGAATTTACTTATGGCAAACTTATAGGAGTTTGTACACAAGAAGGATTAAATCTGTGTAATGAAATAAAATTGAATCAACAATTGAAAAACCAAAAGATTGTTGAAAGAAAACAATTAGGAGAATTTTGTGGTCAATTTGGAATGGATTTACCTGCTTATAATAGGGCTAAAGGTAAAAAGAAAATTGTTGATAAACAATCTTTTTATAAAAAGAAAAAAAGGAAGTACTCTAAGAAAAAATTAGAGGACAAGGCTGATAGAAAGGAAAAAAGGAAATCCTTTAGAAAGCAAAAAGATTATAATAAGAAAAAAGACAAAATAATTGTCTGCAATAAATGTAAAAAAGTTGGTCATATTGCAAAGAATTGTTGGACCAAGAAAGAGATTAAAAATCTAGAGTTAGATAATTTGGATCCTAATGAAATTAAGGATAGAATATCTAAGTTATTCTTAGAATCGACTGATAGTTCGGAACAAAGTGATGATAGTCTAGATATCATAGAAAGTGACTATTATAGTAGCACTAGTGATTCTGAATGTGAACCTTGTCAGATAGGGCAATCTTGTGTGAAACCCAAACAAGATGAGTATTTATATAAGATGTTATCACAGTTTCAAGAGAAAGAACAATATTTACAAGTTCTAGAAGCTGATCACTGGATTGATTTGTTAAAAACAATTAAGGATCCAGAATTAAGATTAAAAATTATAGATCAAATAGGTAATACACCTAGTACTTCTAAGGTTATACCTAAAAAAGAAGATCAATTTAATGTTGATAAGTATAAAGAAGATTATACTATGTCTGAGATTCATAAAATGATATCTGAAAAAACTGTTAAAGAAAAACCAACTTCGGTTAAGGATATTATCAAAGAAATTGATAATTTGAAAATTGAGATTAAATCTTTGAAAAAGAAAAATTTAGAAAATGATACTAGAATTTCTAATTTAGAAACCTTATACATACTTGATAAGAATGATAAGGAAATTAAAAAAGGGAAGGACAAAGTTTCTGAAAAAACTTCTCTCAAAATTGAAGAAATTGAAGAAAAAGAAGAATTTTTACAAGTTCTTGAATTTGTTACTTTACAAAAATGGCATATTAAAATTACTTTATTAATAGGTAATTATTATTCTCAAGAATTTACTGCATTAGTTGATAGTGGTGCAGATTTGAATGTTATTCAAGAAGGGGTAATACCTACAAAATACTTTGAAAAAACCACTCATAATATAAGACATGCAGGTGGTGAAAGAATGGATATAAAATATAAGTTATCCAAATCTTTAGTTTGTAATGATGGTAAATGTATACCAATGAGTTTTTTGTTAACTAAGAATAAGTTGTCAGTTCCTGTGATATTAGGACAACCATTTATTAATAAGATTTATCCTTTTAGATGGATAGATAGAGAAAAAATTATTGCTACTTATAAAGAAGAACCAATTACTTTCAAGTTTATAACTAGACCTTTTACTAAGGTATTGAATAATTTATATAATGAATTAATGTGTAAAGAAAAATCAATTAGGATTTTTAAAATTTGAAGTTAATATGCTTACTATTGAAGAAAAAATTGGATAATCCTAAATTAAAGGAAAAAAATAGTTAATATAACTAATCAATTTGCCTTAGAAATTTGTAATGATCATCCTAATGCTTTTTGGGGATAGGAAAAAAACATATTGTTAGTTTACCTTATGAGGAAAACTTTAATGAGGAAAATATTCCTACAAAAGCTAGACCTTGTCAAATGAATTCGTAATATTTGAATTTATGCAAAAAAAGAAATTGATAATTTGCTAGAAAGAAAAAATTATAGGAGTTTCTAATTCACCTTGGTCATGTACTGGCTTTTTTATGTTAATAAACATTCTGAAATAGAAAGAGGAGTACCAAGATTGGTAATAAATTATAAACCTTTAAATAAGGTACTGAAATGGGTAAGATATCCCATTCCTAATAAAAAAGATTTATTAGATAGATTATATGATGCTTTGATATTTTCCAAATTTGATTTAAAATCAGGATATTGGCAAATACAAATAGATCCTAAGGATAGGTATAAAACTGCCTTTAATGTACCTTTTGGACAATATGAATGGTATGTTATGCCTTTTGGATTAAAGAATGCTCCCTCTGATTTTCAGAGAATTATGAATGATATTTTCATGAATTACAGTGATTTTATTATTGTTTATATTGATGATATATTAGTCTTCTCTAAAACAATAGAAGATCATTTTAAACATTTAGAAATATTTAAAAAATTAGTGATAGCTAATGGATTAGTAATATCTAAACCAAAAATGGTTTTATTTCAAACTAAGATTAGATTCTTAGGTCATAACATCGAAAAGGGTGAAATTATTCCTATCAATAGGAGTATAGAATTTGGATCGAAATTCCCAGATGTAATAACTGATAAAACACAATTACAGAGATTTTTAGGAAGTTTAAATTACATCCTACCTTATTACAAAAATCTAGCACAAGATACAGCTATCTTATATGATAGATTAAAAAAGAATCCTAAACCATGGACTGATAGTCATACAAAAGTTATACAAAAAATTAAGAGTAAAGTTAAGACTTTGCCATGCTTAATGATAAGTAATCCCAATTGGGATAAGATTATAGAAACAGATGCCTCAGATGTAGGATATGGAGGAATCTTGAAACAGGTTGACCCTGAAAGCAGAAATGAAAATCTTATTAGATTTCATTCAGGTAAATGGAATAATTCTCAAAAGAATTATGCTACTATTGCAAAAGAAATACTTGCAATTGTTAAATGTGTATTAAAATTTCAAGATGATTTATATAATCAAAAATTTATTATAAAGACTCGATCATCAATCACCTAAATATATGTTTAATAAAGATTTTAAACATGATGTTTCTAAAC
Organism: Vinca minor; assembly: GCA_026122235.1. NCBI lineage: Eukaryota > Viridiplantae > Streptophyta > Magnoliopsida > Gentianales > Apocynaceae > Vinca > Vinca minor. The sequence continues at coordinate 9,678,228 of JAOCZM010000011.1, read as the reverse complement.
AGATGTTTGCTAGATGGCAAGCTAATTTAGCACCATTTGATTTTGAAGTGGTATACAAAAAAGGACAGGATAATAGTCTGCCTGATTTTTTAACAAGAGAATATTTATGATTTATTTAAATGATATTGTTCAAGATATGTATTTTGAAAAATGGTTAAATGAATGTGTTTCATATGAAGATTATATAGATAACACTATTAAGAAAAATGATATTGATTTAAAGTGTTATGAAAAACCTGATGAGGTTATGCAAGAAAATATAGAAACTATGTATCAAATACAAGGATTAGATAGAGAAATATTTTCTGAAAAAATGGAAATAGATATGAATCTATTTGATGACCCTTATAATATTAACAGTCATGTTGATCCCTATAGAGTTGATAAACATGTTAATAATCATGTAATACCAATATATGATTCTTATAGTTACATATTTGATGATCCTTATAATTGGATATATGATAAACACCCTGATGACTGGTTTTATGCATATTCTACTGATGCAGTCATGTCAGGTTACCGAGGAAATTCCTCTTATAGAGGAAGAGGAGGTCGTGGAAGAGGTTCTGATAGAATCTTAGCACAACATGGAAATAAGAAGTTAATAGCTTCTAATATCTCTGGTTTATCCAAAGATGATGATGAAATTCAACAATTCAGGGCTTGGAAAAAAGCTCAAGAAGAAAAAGAAGGAGTTAGCAGTTCTACTGCTCCGTCTTTCGCTAGAATTCTAGAGGAAGGAAAATCTAAAGATGAACTAATGGTTAAAAACTATGAGGAAAGAGTTATTTTACTCTTGAATAATGAAGATAAAAGATGGGAAGATCAGCCCTGGACTCTCTATGAGAGATATCTTAATAATCTGGGATATCCAGCAGAGGTTTATAAATCTCAACAAGTTTATGAGATGATACTCTCTAATCATGGTTGTGAATTTAGTCACTTTACAGGGGACTAATAAAGAAGTTTATAATTTCTCAAAAATTATAATCAAAAAGGTAATAACCATTGAAGAATGGGGTATATCTCCGTTTAGAGAAAAGACAGTCTTTGTTAAAGACATCCAAATAAAATGCAATTATTGGGATTATATCCAAGCTTTTGATAGAGTTTTCTTATATGAAAATGGAAAGAAAAGTCATACTTGGTTTATTAAGATCTGTTCAGAAGTTTATAACAAACCTATTCCGGGATGGTTAATGATTGGTGGCAATTTTATGGTGCCTCAGAAGATATTCTTCCATTATTATTTAAAGAATATTACCAAGAATGGTGTGAAGTTACACCAAGAAAATCTGAATTTATAATACCAGGATATTATCAGATGGGTTTCTTTATGGAATTCTCAATTCCTTATATTTGGAGGAATGATCCAGTTGTTGGTTATAACAAAAACAACTTATTATGTCTTAAACGATGTTCTTATACAAGGTTTTGGGATACTATGATGAAAGAAGACTCCCATACTAAACAATTAAATTGTCATGATACTTTGGAATTGATAAAACAAAGGTTAGATGTTTATAACGAGAAAAAAGATTCAAGAAAATCTCCGGGATGAAATTTGGACAAGAAGCAATTATGACAAAGGCAGAAATAATTGCCCAACATATGGAAAAATTAGAGCAAGCTCTAAAAGAAAAAGAATATATTGAACAGGAAGAAAATTCCAATAGAAGTGATAGCTCAATGATATCTTCAAACAGATTCAAAGAATTGGAAGATTTCCAAGATTCGCAAGATCCAAATGATGTGGATTTCAATATTAAAGATGTGCTGGCAAGTGCACAAGAATTATTATTAACAAGATTGGAATCAGCTAAAAGCAAAGGAAAGGAGAAGATTTCTCGGGATAAGTAAGAATATTTACTTTTCAGAACAAGTTAAAATACTTTACCGACAGGATTAGATGCTGTCTACTTTAACTTTTATAAAGTAGCTTTTATAAAGCAATGTAATAATATAGTTTACTGTTGTTTATTTAGATTGTATTTTATTTCAAGTCCGCAGACTCCTATAAAAAGGCGGATATGTTTTAGTTTAGATCTAAGCTTTTTCCTACCTATTCTCTCTCTCTTTGTAAAACTCTTATAAATAATATCTTTGAAGTTTGCTGTACAAGAAGGCTTTCGCATTTTAATTTTGTAAGTCTTTTTAATTTTTGTTTTGTTTTTATTTTATTTTATTTAAATTATGTTTAGCCTTATAGGCTAAATTATCTTGTGTTGAATTATGGCTGATTAATAAATGACTTGAAAATTCATGACTGAAGATGTCTTAGGACTAGGGGTTTTCAAGAAATCAGCGTTATGGTTAGAATATGAATAAGTATGGAAGTTGTGTTCGAGAAAGGATGGCCGAACTTACTCGTTAAGCTCGCTAACCCGTTAAGCCGTTGAGAGGATAAAGGCGTTAGGGGTGTTAAGGCGAGGTTTAGTGGTACGTTAAGTTCGAAATGGCTTCTATGCTAAAGCATAATCTGTAATTTATTCCATGTATGTCTGGTGGCTTAGAGATCCCCGACCCCTCTATATATATATATATATATATATATATATATATATATATATATATCGACCTAAAAACCCTATTTTCCAAGAAAGTGTTATATTGGGGGTTATAGAATTTGTAGAGTGAAGGAAAGGCCGACAGGCTCAAATTACTTGATTTGATCTTTTCTTAGAACGGCCCATTATATATCAAGGCAAGGCTCGTTGTTCAACAAGATAACTACATTGAGGGCCCTTTAACAAATAAATAAAATATTTTTTTTTATTTTTCTCATAATTGGGTCATTTCTTCCTATAAAGATGAGGAAGTTAGATAAAGGGGCCCTTTTGTTAAATCATTCAAATATATATATATATATATTTTTATAAAAAATTTATTATCACGAGTTAGAAATGATGCACCAACTACACTAGTATGCTAGACTTTATTTAACTAAACCATTCAAATTTTATAATTAGGGGAATAGATTTAAGTTGCGTAAGTGTAGATTTAGCCTTTCCTAGTTACTTACTTTATATAAAAGAAATTCACGCTTGTGTCCATTATCCAAATACTAAAGTACATATGTTCTTGCCTATGCTAACTACGTATAGAAAGTACTCTCTTGTCCGATATTAAATGTCTATATTTATTTTGATACAAAAACTTAGAATAACACTTAATTATACATATATAAAAAAATTCGTTACAAAACATAAATCGTTTCAAACTTTTTGTACATGAGTTAAGAATGTTAAAAATTAAACTAGATAGTTTTTCTATTGAAGTATTTAATTACCTTTCTCTCTCATATTTTTTCCCCTCTAATTATCTAATACACTCACATTACTAATAGAACTCATATGGGTTTAAGATATGTTCTAGAAACTTTTCAAAGTTTCCCAAATGCTCCCAAAAGATCATGCATGGTTGGACCATATATTATGTCCCACACACTAATATTGATCAATCTAATCCAACCAATCTAATAAATTAAGAGTGGATATTTTCAATTCTTCACAATTAAAATAATATAAAAAAAAAGACAAATCAAATCTAGTGTCTCTCTTTCTCCACCCAAGAAAATCCAGCTCTTCAACCACTCATCTAAAATGGATTCTAATGTCATCATTAAATTACATAAAGAAAACCAATCAAATAATAATGGCGGTAAAATATAGTTTTTTTTTGCCAAGCAAAATTAAGATAAAATAAAATAACGGTAAAATATAGTTGCATGAAAGTAACTCATTAGGTCTCTTACCAAAAAAAAAGTTCATTATGTCTCTATCAAGTTCTTAAAAAAAAATTAAAAAATTAAACAAAAAGAAGAGAAATTTTTTGTTTATGTCTATTCTAAAATGTGATTGAAAGCAGGGACGAAATCAAAAATTATATGTTGGGAGCGAAAAACTGCAATAGTATGCCGAACAATATATAAAAATTGCAACCAAAAAAAATAAAAAAAATTGGGGGGCGAACTTGATCAATTATTCCAAACTACATATAAAATTTAGTATATTTAATAGTATTTTTAAACATTTCGGGGTGCCAATTCCCACCCTTAGAATCGTCCCTGAGTGAAAGCAAAAGTTATGAATATTTCAAAATTTTACCGACAATTCAATGATATTAAACCATCTGTAGTTTACGATGTTACCATGTATAATGTCAGCAAGTTTGTAAATGTTAAAAATGATTATTTATATCAACAACATAAGTTGTTTTTTTTATTAGGGACAAACAATAATAGTTTGTTACTTGTCTACTTGAATATGAGAATTATATTACATTTTTTTAACCTACAATTTTCTATCCAAATGTGTAGATGAACTTTATATAGTCTTAAAAGATGTTTGAACACTATTTGAAAGTAAAAATTACACATCTAAACAAAGGAAAAATTCAAGGTGGACCGGTCCTATGGGACATTTGCCATCTTCCTCTCACATAAATTCCCCGCAGGGATCCACACGTAAGATATTTTCGCATGGCCCTGCTACGAATTTATGTGAGAGAGAGGCACACGTCCCCATAAGCCGCCCCACCCCTGACACGCCCCCTAAACAAATTAAGCAACTCCGGTTGATAATCACAACTCATATTTTTTTATTTTTTTTAACAAAAAAACCTAAACGTATGCCCAAAAGGTCTTATACTTTTTATGAGCTATCATACTCATATATACATTTAATTTAAGATTAAATGAGTTAATAGGGAAAACTACTAATTTCAACGGTTATTAATAATGTTAAATAGCAGTTGAGCTTAGGTCCCATTCCCCTCAAAACGACAAAGCTAGGACTTTTTGGTTAGGGGTGAAAAACTGCAACAGTATACCGATCTACATATAAAAATTGGAAGAAAAAAATGTTGGGGACAAATTTGATCAAATATTCCAAACTACATATAAAATTTACTATATCTAATAGAATTTTTAAAAATCTCGAGGACGACTACCCTCACCCCCCACTTGTCTTCGTCCTGCCTCAAAATATACAAATCAATATGAGACAAAATTTTGTGGAAAAAATACATGCACAAAATCCGAGCTCTAGAGCAACTGGTTAGAGTTGTCATATGCCTCACCGTTGATGAGGGTTCGATTCCCACGGTGGACATCGACTCTCGTGGAATTTTCCCGCGGTGGTAGGGCTCCATGTATAAGAGCAGTATGGGTCAGGACCTCCTCGCTAGCGGTCACAGTACGCGTCAGTGGACACCGGGTGCTCCTCGGAGTTAACCAAAGTTGACTAGTGTTTTTAAGAACTCTAATTTCCTTCACATACCATGTTCTCTCTATACTCTATAGTCTATTCTAACATAAAAAATAAAACTTAGCCTCTTCTTTCCTTCCATATCTTGTCAATTCCATGGTTTTATTCCACTAAGAAACCAAAATTATAGTTTAATGTTTCCATTGTCCTCTTTCAAAGTTTAGAATATTGTATTGCAATTGGTGAAAATTTTGGCATTTCAATTATTATATTTCAATCAACAAGAAAAGTATCCACTTTTTACTATGGAAATATATTTTCATCCATTTCTCTTATTACACCTTCTTCTTATAAGTAGCACCCAAACTACTAATCAAGGATTAATTTAAGAGTACTCTTAATAGAATAGTTCTAAAAAGTCAAGTTTTCACCACTTTCCATATTAAAGGTTTTTTACTAAAGTCTCATTCGCTCACAATAACAAAGCTAAAAAAGTTCACTCTTTTAATTCAGTTTCAACATTAAGGATCCTCACTTCTCCGTCATTAGGGCTATAGTGAAAGCTTACTATTAAAATCTCTATTGGAAATGTTCTAAGATTCGAGCTTGATACGATGAAATAAATTAATAAATAAAATACACGATAAATACAGTGTATTTTTAATACGGAGTGGAATTTTGACAGTTTTATCTTCTTCTTTTTTTATTTTATAAATACTCGTACGTCTTATTCAATCAATTCCTCATTTAATTGGCAAAAATTATCTCTAAACTACATAGTAGGAATTGAGGGAGACTCGAATTTCCTATCATTTCAAAAGTTTGAGCCGTCAAAATCGGCAGCAGTACTAAAAAACTGAATGAGCCACCATCTAACGGTCCGTTAAAATTAGAAAGTGTTAGCCAATAAGAACACTTTAACGGAATAATAAAAATCCTAGACTTGAAGTGCGAACAATAATAAAAACTTTCCAATTGGACTGGCCACCCTAATCCAAACTTGGTTTCTTCTTTTTGTAAATTTTTTAAATTTAAAATCATTTTCTTGAGCTAGCATAATTCCTAGAAGCAGGCAAGATCAGCCAAGATTCGAACTCATGACCTCGGCTTTATCAAACCACTTGGAAGTAAGTTTGGAACCACTTGGCCATCACCCTTGTTGGTGCTACTATGACGGGGTCAGTGTTTGCTCTGGTTGTTCAGTTAAGTCTGATATGTTCGCTGATGAACACGAAAGCCCGAACATGAGGTAGCGGGAGGTGTTGGTCACCATCACTTGCACCTTCTTTTTTACGTAGCAAAAAAAAAAAAAAAATTATCAAATAGATCAATGTACTCGACATCAACATTGCGCTTATTAAGGAGACTAGTGGATTGCAGATTGTGATGGTAGATCAAAACATAGACACAGAGAAGAGTGGTTGTCCAATTGGCCCCAAATTCTGGATCTATACACCTTTTGCTGTCTGCTGAATATTCTTGGCAAATTGGTGGATTTTGTCCCTAAACAATTTTGAATTTTATATAAGGTCCCTAAACAACGTTTTTTAATTATTTTATCCTGAAACAATTTATATTTGGTACCTAAGATACTTCCGTTCAAAATTTTGTTTGTCAATAGTGAATTCTAAATTTTGATCGGGTCAAACCAACAATTTAAAGGGCATTTTTGGTAAATTACTAATAAAATAATTTATCCCCCACCCAATCCCACGCCACCCGATCCTACCCTCTTATTCTACCTCTCTCCCGACGCAATCACCCCCTCCCCACCTAACTTCTTCTTCCTCTCTCCCCGTCCTCCACCACCCCGTACCCCAACGGATTCCTCTTCATCTCAGTCCTTCTTACTCTCTTTCATCTTTCTTTCTAACTATTAATTTTTTTTATAAATTTTTTACTTGTTTAGGTTTTTGCATAGTGAAATTTGAGTTCTTGTTTTTGTTTTCTATTAATTTGTTGTTTTCCGAAATGGATATGATTGGAGTTGTTGTTTCGAAAATTGATCTAAATCAACCACCCTTCCTCTGATGACCCACTTGACCCAAATCAACCACCACTATCAGCTACAGAAACTGACATGGAACCCTCTGGCTCAGACCATAAAGACTCGGACCCGTATCGGCACCCGATCAGCTTTCAACTCCGGAACCTAATTATGTGGTGATGGAGGGATGAATTTTGGTGATGATGGATGAATGGATTTTGGTGATTTGGATTGGCTAGAAATGGAGATGAAGAGGAGAGGTTAAGGGTGGTGCGCCGGTGGAGAAGATGAAGCTGTGGTGAATGATGGCGGAGGGGGTGCGTGGAAGAAGAAGATGGATAGGCGGGGTGGGAGTGGGGGTATTTTATGAAATTACCATAAATACCCCTTAAAACTATCCCATTTGACACATTTTTTCTTTCAATTTCAGTTGACCGTCACAAAATGGACGGAAGGACCTTAGGTACCAAATACAAATTATTTCAGGATAAAATAATTGAAAAACGTTGTTTAGGGACCTTATATACAACTCAAAATTGTTTAGGGACAAAATCCAGCAATTTGCCAATATTCTTTGAGTAAACAAAAAGACAGAAGTTGATACTCCGTAGAGTATACTTTTTTTTTACCATCCAGTATTCAAGCCCAACAGATCTGACTAATATGAATCGGGTATTGCAATGCCTAAGAAGGTAGCGACATTCCAACATCAATAATTCTATACAAATGTCATAGTTGCGGTTCGAACCCTAGTCATTCTTAAGGGAGGATGAGTCCTCGTCCATTCCACCATAAATACTTGGGTCGGACCCAAATGAATTTGTAAGTGAAACTTCAAGCAATGAATTATAAAAAAAAAAAATAGTTTGAATTTAAAAATAATTTGAGATTTAGACTAAAAATTCAGATCGAAATTCAACCCAATTAAACTCATAGTTAAAGTTATAGGCCGAACTCAGATTAATCACCACGTTATCGGTGGACATTTAGTGTCTCGGGTGAAGCAAGGTTGCAGGCAGCAAAATCTTTGTTGGACAAAAATAATTCCGACATCGGTTTCAAAATCAATGACCTTAGCAGCCTTACATTTTCTCGACCATCATTTCATTCGGTTACACTTAAGTTCTCCATCTTTTATTTAGTCAAAACACGACAAGTGTAAAAATAGGCCATAATCAAGAAGATAAGCAGTCAAAACACGAGACAATTGTAAAAATAGGCTATAATCAAGAAGATAAGCATTAAACAAGTATCGAAAAAGTGGTCCTTGTTTAATACTCATTCGATACAAAATATAAATCTTGTTAGGAGTTTTTACACAAATTAAGATTCTAATAAGAATGACTAAAAAGTACCAGAACAAAAAAAATTAATAGAGAGTTGCATTAAAACTACACATTTTGACAAAGATGAATATGAGGAGAAAATGATGTAGGGGTAAATCAGTCAATAAATGCATATTTTTTGTAAAAAGACTTATATTTTACAACAAATAACAACTTTTAAAAAGATTTATATTTTGAATGAGAGAGTGTTTTTTTTTTTTTTTTTGAGCTTCTTGTTTATTGTTCTTCTGAACCATAGAACTTGCCTGTCTTACAATGAACAAATAGAGAAGGTGGAAAAAAGGGGACACGGTCCAAATTGAAAAACTTTAGAGTTAATTATTATTTATTTTCTTCAGTTAATTTTTAAAGGCAAGTTATGATCTTTATTTATTTTGCATGCCATAAATACTCAAGACAATTTGCGTGGCGCCTAAAATAATCAAAATGTGCGGAATCCGGTAACCCATTGTGTATCACACGTGCGGCACACATGCACGAAATTTCAAGGGAAAACTCGTCAAATGTTCATCTCCGTCTCATCTACTCTACACCCCCAAACATCACCCTTCACCAAATTTCCATCTACTCTATACACCCAAATCTCACCCTCCAAAATGTGATACCCGGAACTTTTAGAAATATTATTTTTGCATGTCTTGCGTTAATTTTGCATATGTGTGTATATTAATTGCTATAGCATGTTATTATGTGATTTAAATGTTACTTGCAACATGTTCTATGTGCTATGTGTGGTACGATTAGTGTGAGGGGCTTTTTGGTCGTATTGGTAAGTTGAGGGACTTAAGTGTACACTTTAGGGTTGAATGGTTTTGGAAAGTGGAGTTATTGCTGGGAATTTTGAAAGGAAAGGGGGTGAACTAACTGTTGGTAAGAAAAGAGAGAAGAAGAGAGACTTTGCAGATTTTCTGAGTGCTGTGAGGATTTCTGACTAATTGACATAGCTAACGGAGTTGGAATTGAGTGACCAATTGGGTTTCGAAGCTATCTGACGAAGCTACGCATAGGATTCGACGGATTAGAGTTTCAAGTTCTGGAGTGGGAGAAATTGCAGAAACAGTGGACGAATTTCTGCCATCTTTTGGGATTTCTAGGCTTTGGTGATTTTTAGAGTATTTACTTAAGTTGAACATGTAAGGATCATTCACCCTTGCCTTTTCAGTCTATAAACTTCATGAATTGTATATTATAGTAAAGTTACTGCTTGCCAAATGGTTGTTTTCGCATTCAACGATTTACTACATAAAATCCGGATGAAGTGTTGATGAATTTGTCTAATTGTAGTATGATTGATTGTTGGATTTGTGTGCTTGGTTATTGTTCTTGATTGATTGTTTTGTTGGAGTCTCTTTGTGTTTATATTCCCCAATTAGAGCTCGTATATGTTGATGATCCTAGTCTAATACATCGTCGATATCGTTCAGTTAAAGTGCTCGGGAGCACTATCAGTTAGTTCAGTCTCAGACTCGGATCCTAACGAGAATAAAAAAGTAGGACCGTTAACAGTCGTTATGGAGTTCACAAGGGTGAGCGATGACATAACAGACGCGTCCCTAAACATCATGTCCTGTCGTTCGGAAGGTAGTAATATCTTGAATCCATGTTAAGTTCAGTTCAGGCCTTTCTTAACGGGTAACTTAATAGTTAAGGGTTGTTAACGGGGATGTAGAGTCATTGCCAGATGTTGAGGTCAATTGTGTGAATTCTATATTTTTTATCGCTTTGAATTGTATCCGTTAATCAGACACGAAAGATCCATTTGAATTGTATGAGTAGTCATGATGCTCGTAGCATGATTTCCGATTCGATGTGTTTGATTTGTTGGATATGATTGAAGCATGTTAATTGTGTAGATGTTATTGGTTTAGTATGTGTTGGAAGTCTAAAATCTGCATTTTCTGGGTTGGGGAAAACTGGTATTTTATTTACAAATTTGTACATGATTTTTTACTTTCTGCAGCATGGTTGGGAAAACATTTTCGAGTCTATTTGATACTTTATCCCGAGGGTGATCGATGCTTAATGGGCTTATAGCTTACCCTTATTTGTTGAATGCTTTGCAGATGAGTTTATTGATGGTGCCATATATCAGAAAAGGAGAAGAGAACCCTAGAAGGGAGACAATTAAAATTTACCCCATGTTTGGGGAGGGTATCGAACCCGGGACCTCTCGGTCAAGGGCCGGCCAACGCCCCACTTGGCTATTGGACCTTTGATGTAATTTGGTATTTCATATGATGTAATCACTTATGGATGATGTAGTACTTTTAAGACCTCACAGGAAAGAGGTGGAAATTATTTAGCCCCACGTAGGGGGAGGGTGTCGAACCCGCGACCTCACGGTCGTGGGCAGAGACCAGCCCCACTGGTAGATTGAGTCTTGATTCCTTCCATCGGCACATATGACTCATTATTCACTGAATTTCCATCGGGGCATGGCGAACAGGTTCAAAAGGTCAGTATGGTCAAAATCAAGACTCAATCTACCATCATGTGAAGCCCGTCTCTCATCAATGATAGATTGTTATAATTGAAATATGAAATGTGTTTTTGCTGAATTTTTTGTTTTTTGTTCTTGTTCATTTTATTAATTTTTTAGAGATGGGTTTTGTTTTGATTAATTTTTTTATTCAAATTATTATTTGAAATTTTGTTAAACCTCATAAGAGCTGGGAGGCTTCAAATGATAGGTTAATTAAGTTTTCAATGTTGTTCTTTGATTTGAAGTGGATTTAGATATGATTTTGTTTTGGAAAAAAAAAAACTCCATTGATGGTTGTTGCTATGTATGGAAATGTTGTTCATGGCTTCATTCTCAAATGCTTCTTATCATTTGGGTTTCTGGTTTCGGATAATGAGTTTCGGGTCATGGACAGGGGCGGATCCAGGGGGGTTTCAGGGTATTAATGAATACCCTGACAAGAGCGAAAATAGCAGAGATTTGGTATAGTACTTCAACTTTCATACTGTAAGTGCAGGTTCGATTCTACCGATGAATACCCCGAACAAAGAGCGAATTTTTTTTAGGATTAAAATGAATACCCCGTGTTTGAATCCTGGATCCGCCCCTGGTCATGGATGAGAGAATAAAAACAAAGAAATGACAAAGAGAGAGGAAATGATGTTCACGTCGGTTCTTGGATCGGACAACACGTTCTCATTCATTGGATATGTTAGGATGAAGGAGATGAACAAATTTGGGATGAAATTGCCCCTGAAATTTCGGACGTGTTTGTTTATCAAATGTGTGTTGTTTCAACCCCCTCACCAGATTTCGCTTAATTTGGGTGTTTTTAGCACCACACAAATTGTCCCGAATATTTATGGGACGCAAAATATATAAATGCCATAACTTACTTTGAAAGTTAGTAGTGGAATATAAAATAGTGATTATGTTAAAACTTTATCTTGGTATTACATCCACAATCTTTTACAATGATAAAAGAAACGGCAAGAAAATAATCGTTTATATCCGTGTATCAGACATGATCATAAAGGGGCTTAAAGTGTGTTAAGGAATTAAATTTCTGAAAAATTTAAAGAAAAATCATAACTACTGCGGTTTTTTTTTTGTTTTGGAATTTCGAAAATCATATTATATTTTGACACTTTTTATAATTTATACTTTATAAAAAAAATAGGGGGCTAACTTTGATAGCTAGTACAGGAACGACATATTGTTCGAGACGACCCTGTCCTGTATGTACCTATTACTGTGAACTCAACCACTCACAATTCACTATGTATATATATAATTAGAAGAAATATTAACCTTACGAATTCTGAATAGTTGAATACACGAATGAGAACATAAACATATATAAACATTTAGGATACAGAGGATATTCACCCAAAAATAACCTAACCAACAAATGGGTGAAAATCGTCTGTACCCGTTTGCATTGGCGGAGCCAGGGGTAGTGTTTTCCAAAATTTATAATTTTATTTTTGTTTTTGTAACACCTTGTACCGTGAACATTTTGAATCACTTTACGATTTAAAATTATATTTTTTAATTCGTGAATTATAAGAATGACACCACTTCTATTTTAACAATTTTGGTTAAAATTGTAACAAATTTAAGTGTGTAAGAGACTATAATATTTATAAGATTTCATCAAAAAGTTCATTATTACTAATAGATTATAATATAAGATTTTATCAAAAAAAAAAATAGTCTACAAGTGGCTTTTGACATTGGCTTTTTTAAAATGAGGCAAATTTATGGGATTCAAGATTTAAGTTGGAAAATTTTGATATTAATTACGGTTCATTAGACTATGTGGTGTGAACCGTGTGGTCAAATATTCGTTCACATTAATAATAATCCTTCCATGTTTCCTCCAACTTCATCTCTAATACCCCTAATATTTCTAAATGACCTTTTATTTTGGTCTAATCATACAAAAAAGGTTTTGGGGCCTTTTTATTCAAACTTGTTCTTTTTGGATTCAACAATCAAACATGATATATATTTTAATTTCCATACTAAATATTTATTTTTTTTCTTTTTGAGAGTCTTTCTCTTTGATGTGCAATGCACGTTAATGACAATGAAAACTTTGTAGCTTTGCCATTTTTTTTAAACCAGAGGACTTGGAGGTTTATGAATCACTAATCAGTAGAGTGAAAAGGGTGAACAAAATGTGAATTAACTCTAGTCTATAAGATTTCATAAAAAAAAATTTTTTTTGCTCCTTCAATGTTTATATGCTTTTATGAATTTATTTTGTCAATATTAATTGTGCCCCCAAAAGAAAAATTCCTGGCTCCACCATTGCCCGTTTTTGTATACATTCTTGTGTCCAACCAATAAGAATTTGTTATGTGATTATTATTTTTAATTATATATACACATGGTGAATTATAATTGATTGAATATCGAAATTAATACATATACGGTTACACGGGATTATTTCCCCCACAAACTGTCCAGAATCTTCTAGGGGCGACGAGGGAATTATTTTACTAAATATCTGCCAGAAATTATGGATCAATCAATTGTGTATCCCCGCAACTAGTAGAGGGGTGGGGCCAGCTAAGCTAAGTGAGGCTCGATTTTGGCCAATGTTTCACATAATGGAACGAGTACGACAATCCTTTTCTTTTTTGGTCCACACTGAAATTCTGCAAATATGCAACCCAGAAATGGAACAAATATGAGACCCTAATAACTGTTCGACTCTATCTAATGTAATACTCCCTCCATTCCTAAATATAAGACTCTTTAGACAATTTGAAAAAATTAAGGAAGTTATCTATTCCACCTAAACTTCCAATACTACCCCATCCTCCCTCTCTTTCTCTCTCACTTCTATATTATAAAGAAAGGAAAATGTTGAGGGTATAATTGAAATGAATTGTTGACACCTAACAAAAGAACCTTAAACGACAATTAATTTGGACTCCTAGATTTCTCCTAAACGACAATTAATAAGGAATAGAAGGAGTACTTGATAAGTCCGAAATATTCATTATATTTTTATATGAGAGAGCCAATCAATTTTGAAGAGAACCAAAAGTATCTCTGGATCATGCTCGGACACTCCAATGAAATTTAAAAAAAAAAAAAGAGAATAACAAGTTGCTCGCTAATGTACAGTGGAAGCAAATCCTTCAATCCATCGAAAAAAATTGAATTTACATATTACGATATGCTGCTTCATTATTAACATTTAGCATACATAATAAGATAAATACCCTCCGCTCAATTATCTAAGGCTATTGATGTTTCCTTTTCCCTAATTTTGCTCTTAAAAAAAATTAGTAGTAATCTCTCTGTCCCCATAAATCTAAGGGAAATTGTATGCCACCATTTATATATACATGTGACGAATTTTGAATGGTTGAGACAGATATGAGAACATATAGACGATATTTTTGACCTACCAGCACTGATCAGTCTCCCAGCTCCGGCCAGTATAACCGGTAAACCTCGGGTTAGAATACAAACCGACATACCGGTACCGCTGCCGGAGGAATTTCTGATCGTACTCTGCACGTTTATCAGGATCAGATAGAGTGGAGTATGCAGCGTGAATCCTCATGAACTCATCCGCCGACGAGCTTTTCCGATCGATCATCGCCACATCGGGATGGCAAACTCTAGCTAATCTCCGATACGCCGATTTAATCTCCTCACTCGTCGCTCCGATCGGTATTCCTAAAACCTCGTAAAACGAAGCCGCTAACTTCGGCGGAAAGTACGGATATGTATTTTTTGTACTTGTACTTGTACTTGTAGTTTCTGATCTCTCCGTCGCGGCGGAAGCGAAAGCCGCAGAGATAACTGATGGCTGCTTCTCTTGTCGGAATCTGACGTTAGACGACGGCGGCAGAAATGATTCGCCGGAGAATTGTTGTGGTGTATATTGGAAAACTACACTGGAAGAGGCAGAAGCAGAAGAAATCATCATTGTCTATACAGTTGAGAGTGCTGAGTCAATTGGATTGGAAAGGGAGTATATATAGGAAAATGTTGGGGTGTAGAATGATAAAAAAAAAAAAGGTAAAATATTGGGGTTAGACGGTAAAATAAATACGTGGATGCTGACTATGAGTTTTTAACGGATGTATATCCATTTTCTTCTTCGTGATGAGTCAGCTCAATTGGCTTATCCTAAAAAAACGACACTGTTTCAATGAAAATGATTAAAGGAGGGATGCCTTCCATTCGTTCGCGAGTCCGATTATGGTGTATTCAATCAAACTCCCCTCCTTCTGGGGACTAACTCTATTTTCCTCAAATGAAATGAACGAAACTCACATTTAGATGTTGATCTCACACAATTCATGTAGGAGAGATGTAAATTTAATTCCATAAATTCGGTATTAGGATTGAATTTTCTCAATTATGGTGCAAATATGATTATCTGTTAGTATTGTGTTGTGGAGATAGATTTCTCTATTTGAATCACTTGATTAAACGGTTGGGAATTATTATTATTCCATTACAATTATTGGGAACAATTCTAATCGGGATCATTTGAATATATGTGTTATTATTACTCTATTTGTTTCAAAATATCTATCATAATTTTTTCGTATTTTTTCAAATTTGCGTGTCCTACTCTATATAAGGAATTCATCAATGAATTTTATTTTTCAAATTGATCTTTACTCCCCATCCAAATAGATGTTACTGAAAGGAAGAAAAAAAAAAAAAGTCGTCAAATAAAATGAATTAGTATTTGGTGCCACAAAAAAAAACCCTAGCCAAACGCGTGTTACAACTGAATTATTCAATTTTGTATTCAGATTTGAAATTACTCTCCTCAAGATCGTTTACACTTGAAAAATAATGATTTGTCTTAGTGTGCGTTATTGGAAAATAATTCCTCACGCATGAAGCTTGGTCAAAGCCAAACGGACAACCTTAACACCCAAGTATATGTTATTGGATAAGAATTCTCACGCATGAAGCTAAGTCTAAGGGGGGTTGGATTCTACCTAAATATGCGTTATTGACGCAGGAAGCTTGACTGATTCCAAAAGGCTAAGTAGAAAGTGTTTACATGAATTTGAGTGTGAAAAGCTGTAAGGAAAGTTTAACAAGACGACACTATAAATAAAGATAAAAAGCATGTTGAATGTTGATTGTGATATCCTTGATGTCGTTCTTTGTCTTTTATGTATAGTCGTGTATTGAAATATCTTCTCGCCTTGAATCTGCCCATTTCGGCCATGATTCTTGTGAAGTAGACATGTTTTCTTATCATGATCATTATGAAAAACGTGGACAAACTTCCTAAATATTGGTCGGGTGGTGATTACACATTTTCCCGCTTTTTATGAGGGATCGGTTGTTGTCCGCTCCTAAAAATTCTCCTGGTTGTATCTCACTTCCTTCTATGTAGATCATGGCAGTTAGGGAAACGAAAATAAAATCTGGGGTAGGGTATGGTTTGTTAGTGTAAAGTTAGGGTAAGACGTGCCCGGGATTTTATGTGTCGCAAAAGAGGATTGAATATAATTTCACTTTTCACAACTTAATTAAAAATATTTAAGATTTTTGTTTGGAAAAATTTTCGTAGGTTATTTTTTTCTTTTCAAAAAGTTATTTTATTTTTTATTATTTCCGTTGCAAAATCTTACAAACCAAACAAGAGAGAGAAAATCATTTTCTTTTCCTTAACATTTTTTCATGGTTAACCAAACAACATTAAGATTTTTAGTTTCTTATGGATTTCATTTATTTTTCCCTCATTTTTCTTTTACTCATTCAAGTCCTAGAACCAAAAAGAGTTTAAATTATATAAATAAAAATTTATATTATTAGATTACTAAAGAGAATGTACAGAGAGTTATACAGAAAATCCGAACCAGAGAAATATGAAAGAGAAAATTATTATTTTTACCCATTTCCAAATTATCCAAACGTTAAATCATGTTAATACAATGCTAATAAAAACCTCTCAACACCGTAAGCAAGTTATATGTATAACTTGAAGGTGGTAAATGCATTCATCTCTCTAGAAGATTTACTGCTAAAACACAAGTCACTTAAATTAGAAAAGTTTCTCAGAAGAGAATATGGTCTATTGTAAGTCATAAAATTTAAAAAGTTCTGAATTAAAATATAAAAGTTTCATATTTCAAACCAGAAAAATTCAGTTGTTATAAGACTCAAGACGTTTGATTCTGAAACAAAACACTAACTAGACCCTAAATAGCCAATCTGTATTCTTCCAAAATGACCAACTTCGCATAATTTGCATCAAATGCTCTAAGGTAATTTGCAGAGATTCATTAAGCAAAGCCAATTTTCTTTTACCTCCATAATTGTCATTCTCCAAGTCAATTATCTTCTCCTTTTTGCCGAAACTATGGAGGTACAACATGTATACATCCTCAACCAGATAAGAATATGGAAGCTGATCCTGCAGCAAGTTAATACTCCCTCCGCTTCTTAACAGAGGTCTTTCTAGGTAGTTTAGCATAGATTAAGGAAGAAGGAGACAACAAACATTTTTACTATTATACCCTTAACTCTCAACTACCAACCTATCTCTCGTTCTCTCTACTCCATAAGATAAGTAGGGGTAATTTTAGAAAAATATCCTTAAAGGTTGAAAAAATGACTTCTATTTTGGAAATGAGGAGGAGAGTATAAAAAGAACTCTATTAACAAACGGAGGGAGTATATAGAACTTGAAGTGATTGTTCTGTCAGAGAATTGTTGTATGCTGACAGTAAATGACCATAGATATACCTTCACTAGCCCCTTTGGACTGGCTGGAATGAGCGGAGCTAAAGGCCATGAGCATGTTTTCAATTGCTTTGCTTTGTTATCACACGTGAATGCCCTATAGCCAATCGTCATCATCCTTTGCGCTTGGAGTTTGAAGCAGCCCATTTAAAGAAGCCACAATTTGCTTCAGGATTTGATGCAGGTCCCTGGTTGGATAAATCATTGTAAAATATGAAAGATGAATATCTTTTTTCGGTATTGACAACAGAAAAAGGAGTATCTGATATCATTTCCTATTGTTGGAGAAAGTAACAGCACAAGAAAGTACATCAAATAAATCAGACAAAAAATTACGTACTCAATAGATTAGAAAGACTTGCAGAAGATTTAAAGAACATCTAATCAAGAGAAACAAAAAATATGGAGTATTTTATAATAAGAGTAAGAAATTTAGCCACTGTGAATACCTCAGCACGAGCGCAGACATAAAATCTGCGGCCAGAATTAGGGCCTGCTTTTTTCACAATGCGAGCAACGCAAGGTTCCTTGTGGCCCTTACAAAGAGGTATGCTATTCTGCATCAACTGTTGAATCCTTTGCCATTCCAGCAATGCAATATTTGACTTCTCTTTTTGTGAAGACTCACAGACAGCATATCCATCTTCTGATGGTGATGCATTGACTTCAGATTCAGACTCCTTCAAGTTACAACTTCCATAATCATGTGTTGAAAATCCATTTGGTTCATTACAAGTATTATGTACATCTTCCTGATTAAGCTCAATTTCATTGCTGGTTTTGCCTGAAGTCTCACAACCACTTGAACTTTTCTGGAAAAAGGATGTCAGAGAAAGCTGAGTTTGTCTTGCTTTCTTTCTTGTCTCTACAGGTGACACTAATGTTTCAACATTGCTTTGATTGGAGCAGTCTTCTACTCAAAAGATATGAAAGTATAAGTTTCAAGAAAACCTAATACAAGAAAAGGATGATCTTTCTAACAAATTGATTATGAACAGCAATACTTTACCTGAAATGGTACTAGAACCTCCACGAATCTTAACTTGTTCAGTTGATTGCCTCCGCACGATCATTGAGACTGAAGTTATGGCATTAAAACAACAAGTTAAAGGCCCCTACAATTAAGCAAAACTGACTCCAGTATCGAGAGAGAAGCTTGCGGGCATGCAACAGGAATATTGCACTGATCAATTCCCTACCTAACAATTGGTAATGGCATGTAATTCATGTTATGAGATCCTTTCTTTTCTTATGAAATGGCAATTGCATCTAATATAAGACATGTTATTACTACACTAATCCACAGTTGAATCATAAGATTACTGGTTACTACAATTATAGGAGAAAAAATATGTGTTAGTCTTAGTCATCATCCATATAGGAGAAAGAGATTCCTACCTACTGTTTGCTGGCATCCAGAAACCTGAGGACAATATCTTGTAGATAATGGAGGAGTGCTATGTTGCTCAACAGTGGGAATTTCCCCTAAACTCATGCAGACTGGAACATGATCAGAACCTTCCAATTTGATGCTTCTTCCTTCTTTCCACCTGTGGCTAATAAACAGAGAAGTCCCTACTGGGGTAAGAATAGAATTCAGTGGATGAGCAATTTGTTGAGCATGAGATCACAACTGGAAATTACTGGTTCTACAGATACGACATTACAACTTACAAGAACATGTAAAGAACAGGAGCTATAATCAATTCTTTAAAGGAAGTCAATTGTCGGACTGTAGAATCAACATTTACGAAAGCAACCAAAATCCTTGTCGTATAAATTCATTTGCATTATTTTGCTTTTAGATGCAAGAAGCAAATGATTTCTTCTCCAGCCACGGTACCCTACCTTTTCTCCAACTTAGTCTACATATGACTAGTATATGATGTGTTAAGTAGAGCAGTTAAAATGTTCAAGCAAGACAAATAGGAAAGAACTTACATATGTTAAAGCATGTATATCTGGTATCTTAGCACACATGCAGGCAGGTAAGGCTGCTGGGAAAACAACTAACTATCGATACAAACAAACATGAAATAATTACAGGATCTTCTAAGTAAAAAACTTAAATACCGGGGAGTACTTCCAGCTTTCCACCGCTTGAACTGCATCAAAATGCCGCACTCTTTAACATGGCAAGTTACAAGGTTGTGCCCTTCCTGCGTTGGCTCACTGTGTAAGCATGATCCAGCACAAAGAATGTGATCAATCCTTGACCCAAAATTAAATTCTTCAGCCCCAGAATTCGTGGCCCAGCATGTATATGCTTCTCTTCTGCAAAGCGAAAATGAAGTTATTTACCTTCAAAAGAATAAAAAGTAGATTATACCACAGAATATACTCCCCCATCAAAAATTGAATGTGCAGCTTCCTATTCATTTGAATAGGCAAAGTGGACATGACAGAGGGAGTAGCACATAACAGATAAACGTATGAAATACAGATATTCATTTTGCAGTAGCTTAATGAAGATCATAGCGTACAAACACTAAATTATAAACAATAGGATCACCCGTGAATTTTAAAATGATTTCATGATAAATAACAAAAGGGGCCAGACAAATCAAACCTCTCAGGGTGTTTTGCTCTGAATACATCAAAAAATTGTCCACCATTCTCCACCAGTAAGGATCTAAACCATCTTCTAAACCTATAAGAAGATTTACGTCAAGGAAAGTGTAACTTGCATCAGACAACTGTACTACCTACAAAAACAAAGCAATCACATCTGATTTACTTTCAAACAGAACAGGAACTCACTCGTTTTTCTCAAAATCTGGCCCTGCGTCACAACGATCTATAGCAGCAGGAGCAATGTTAAGATCGCCAACAACAAATATTTTCCTTCCTTCTCGCAGAAGACGCTCCAATCTTCTCTACACAAGATCATGAACATGAATCTAAGGATCTGAAACTTACACATCTTAACAACAATTCTTAACATTCTTCAAGAAAGCTACATTCTTGTCTTTGAAAACTACCATTGCCCTCACGAAAAAAGAATTAAAACTAGCAATTGCAAATCTTCTGTGATAAAGAATATTACAACATGTAAAACAGGCAAAACGCAAAACATGCAGTCAGAAAACTCCCAGATGAACAGAAAAATAAAATCATCACTTGTCAGAGACTGAATATGATACCAGTAGAAACATAAAGAATACCTCAATGAGGTTGTTCTTTGAAGTCCCAGACTGAAATGGATAAATCACTAAATTACCTGTAATATCTTCAAAAATGTCAGCTTAAATTGAATTCTCTCTGTATCATCAGCACCAGCTCGAGGACCATATATATTGAAAAGCACTGCACATGCACAACATTCATCCAAGCTCAAAAAATACAAACAAGTAAAACTAAGGTAATGCAAAAAAACAAATCCTATAAACATTATGCGCAAAAATCAGTAGCATCCTGCTTACCAAAATGTCCGTGATCAGTGATGACACATCGTCCCTCGCTATCAACTTGCAGAAGTTCATCTCTAGAAAAATCCTCAAGGCCACGAGCTATTGCACGCCATTCATCCTTCTGAGATTCAAACCCTCGAGAATTCTCAAGAAGACCAGTGAATCCCTCCTCCGCGGAAATAGGTAAAGCCACTTCATCACTCAAAAATGCAGACCTGACACGGCAAAATGTCGCAACACCTGCATTATAAGATAAGCAATTCTTAAATCACACAGTCATTTTATTAATTCTTGTTCATCTTTAAATCAGAATACAACCATAGGAACAAAATAAGCAATTCAAGTAAAGTCCCAAATCAATTTGTTAACTAGCATAAGATCAAAACTTTACTACATGGTAACTAGCAATAGTTCCCCTCCCTGTCATAGCAGCTCTACATTTCAGCATGTTACCGCAAATGATTCATTACAGTAAAAAATACGATTACGCATGCTACATTACCTAGACTCTTTACTTTTGTATACCGCACCCCGTGTCGACACGAAGCTATGTGGGTATGGGTGTGGGATCCTTATTGGATATGGTCAAAAAATTATTGGGTACTTCGACCCATACTGTGTGCATCTCGCATGTTGATCGTCTCCATCCTGTCTATATTGAGGAGAATATCATAATCCTATTTCCCAAATTAAAATCCAATTTCCTTTATAAAATGTAGATAATTTGTTATTTTTCTTATATGCCCATGATTATTTAGCATCCACTAGATATTTACCCGTAATCGACACGCGTATTCATAGTCTCTTACCGGAATAGCCAGAGCGGCTCTTTTCGAAATTGCGATTGCAAGAGAAGAAAGATTCGTATCCATCGGCTCTCACGAAATCTGATCTGAGCTCTTGTTTCGAGATTTTCGTTTCCTTCATGAACAAAACAAAATTGAAAACCTAGAAAGAGGGAGGATTGTGCAGGGGTAGGAGAGAGGAGGAGGAGGTACCTGGAAGCAGATGATATCGGAATCGAGAGAATCGAGGAGCTTGCGAAGAGAACCAAACTGAGCAATGCGCGGCCTTATGCCGTTGATGTTGTACGTTACTATCTTCATTTGTTTTGTTCATGTGTGTGTGTTTTCCAACGGGCCGGAGGGCTGACTGAGGAAGAAGAAAGCAAGCGGTGCAGAAGAAACCTCATACGACACCGTTGCTCTCGTCAAGGTTCAAGATCTCAGCCCGAACTCACAACAAAATATGAGATTCGTTTGAACCTAAAGACTGTCAGCTTATTTCAGACTGACGGTGAGTTAAGATTTTCAATTTTTAAGTGAGTTGTGCTGAAATTGTGTTAGGCGCAACTCACATAACTCGATTGATACTTATACTTAAGAATCAACCATGGAGGAGATTAAAAGTCTCTTTATTGAAGAATTTATTTCTTATTTACATTTTTATATCTTTGAAATTGTAAATATGTGATTTTCTAATGTATTATATTTGTAGATTGAGTGTATCAATGTGTTTTATTATTCCCAACGATTAATCTAATAAAACAATAATTATTTTGATAATATTGAGAAAAATAGAGAAAAGGGGGCACACGAGCCGGCTCGATTACGCGCAAGCATTTGCCGGGAGAATATGAACACCCTCTTTGCTGACCCATAAAAAACATTGGGCAGACCCGCCCCACCTTATTTAAGATTGGCTCGTGTTGGGAAGCATGGAATAAGGCGGGGCGATCCGTTTTGACCAGTACTTGTTCTCTATCCTTGACAGATAGGAAAATATTTATTCTCATTCACGCCTTAACTAGGGATTTTTCCACCTTGACTGGAGTGTGGGCGCACGAGTCCTCAATTTGGATGGGTGAATTGTCATCATTACTCATTTTATAGTAAAAATAAAATAACGAAATTAAACGTTCTGTTTCTTTTCTTTTTAAAAAACAAAAAAAGTTACTTATTTTGAATAAAATTAGTGTACACATTCTATTTTAATTTATTCTAAAATGTAATGAATATCCCTTTCCCTATACAAATGCATATTGTATAATTTCTCGAGTACATGATCTTATTTTAAATAAATCCTGATATTGTATGTATGACTAAGGTAGATGGCTTGACATTCGTTTAAAGTTTATGATCAATTCACTGTGTTCCATGATGTAATCACAATAGATAGAAAAGTTTTGAATAGATTTTCTTCATACTGACCTGACCTATGACATTGATGGATGTTTTTTTTTAAAACCTAATGATATAGTATTGATTTTCAATTTAACGGTTCATATTTTTTTTTCCTTTTAGAATAGCTATTTTTAGACATAACATAATAACTATTATGCTATTTTTAATCTCAACCATTGAGTTAAACAATTATTTTAAATTGTCATAAGAAAAACACCTCCACCAATCCACCAAAAAATACACACCAAATTCTCTCTGTCACTTTCTATAATAATCTTTAATTATATATTATTGGGTAAAAAGCGCTCACGCCCCCTAAACGATTCCGTTTTTTAGTTTTTGACCCTCAACTAAAAACTGTCAAGTTTTACCCCCTAAACTATTTCGGTTTTTGGTTTTTGACCTTCCATTCATATTCTCCGTTACATCATAACGTAAGTCCAAAAAATGGGGGTATTTTTGGGCAATCTGTATAAGATCTTAAAATTTTTGTTTTTATAAAAAAAAAAAAAAAAAAAAAACCTATTATTCTGACGAGAAAGAAGAAGTCGCTGGTGAGAACAGTGACAGAAGAAGTCAGAAGCCGGGTACCACTCCTCTTCTCCAACCACCAACTGTAAATTCCAACCTCCAAAAAAAATCTTAAAAGGCCATTTTTCCTTTAAATTTAATTCTATTTATTATGAATGATATGATTTTCCCAAAATGCCTCCATTTTTTGGACTTCTATTATGATGTAACGGAGAATATGGATGGAAGGTTAAAAACTAAAAACCGAAATAGTTTAGGGGGTAAACTTGACCCTTTTTAGTTGAGGGTCAAAAAACAAAAAAGGAAATAGTTTAGGAGGGCGTCAGCGCTTTTTACCATATATTATTCACATCTGAATTAAATATTTTTCGTATATTTATCTTTTTTTTTAGTTTATAATATATAAATAAGAATTTGTACAGTTAAAATATTCCATAGAGTATTTCCGTCAATGACATAGATGATCCGAACCGGCACTAACTTTATCGTGTTCATACGAAACTCCGGTTAGCTATATATATATACACGCACGCACGTGCAATGCACACATCTCTGTTCGCAGCTGCTGGCTATTGTTTGTTGATGACGGAAATTGGGACGCCATTGCTGATGGATCCGCTTCGAAAAAATCCTCGAAAATATCCACGGAATTTGTGTTCCCACAAAACCCTTTTCAAACTCCTTAAACCTCTCAAAATCACTGTTTTGATTTTGTTCATTTCCATAAAAATTAAAAGGAAAATTCAGTCCAATGTAAAATCAAGCTATTGCTAAACCAATATTGAGGATTCTCCCAGGTATGTTTTAATTTTCTTAGCACATTTCTTCCTGAGTTACTTATGATTTACTACTCTCTCCGTCCGGAATTGAATGTGCCATTTCTTATTAATTTTGTATATGGGAAAGGGAGTATCTTTTTTTCTTGCTTTCTTTTTTTATTGTTTTATATATATTTTGGGGCTTATTTTTTTATTTTAATATGTTTATATTGTGTTATACTCCTGAAAATATATTACTTTTTGAGTTTGTGCAGTGCAGTAAATATTCATGGGCTTAGTTTTTTTATTTTCTCTGGTAAAACATAGTTTTATGATTTTCTCCTTCTGTCTGTAAATTTTTATTTAAGCATTTTCTATACATAAACTTTTTTCGAGCTGCTCAAATTAGTGGTCAGGCAATGGTCCCCAGGTCTCACATTTTGCACGTGTTGACGGATTTTTAAGGGTCCATTCAAGCCTTTCCAGCCGTATACATGTGCAAAACGCGTGATCAAATATCATTGGAAACCAACGTCTCGTCACTAATTTGACAAAGAGAGCAGCTCGAAATAGTTTTGTTAACATAGAAAATAGTTCATTTATGTATAAAATACGTTTACTAACAGAAAAAAGCGTGAATTGTTTATATATATATATATATGATAGGAGTTGTAATTCTGTTTATGGTGAGACAAGACTATAATGAGAGGACCCAAAAGGAAGAAGGAAATTTTTCCACATTGTAGATTGGAACTATCCATTTAGCTAAATGAGATTTAAATCAGTTTGATCAGCTCAAAAGAGATGCTGATCACTCTTTCTTTTACCCGTTTTTAGTAAATAGATCCGAGATGGAAAGAGTGGGTTAGTAAGCGTGGAGCATCGTGTCTTGTTTTATGCAATTTATTTGTTATGTGTGATGTGGAATGTGGAATTTTTGTTTCTTGAACTGAGTAACGGAAGTGAGTCGGGATTACAATATAGAGGATATGTGGATGACAAGCCTAGGGGGAGATATTAGAATAGTGAACCTAGGATGGCTAGGCCACAAGCCTTTTAAATACTATATGATATTGTATTTTTTTGCACATAACTGCTAGCAACAAAACAACTATTAATCCCTAAACCTAAAGTGATAAGTTGGCTCAACTAAATGCCATTGGGATTTAAAGTGTATTTGGATTGATTTTTTGTTTGAGAATTTTTATATGGGAAATTTAAGGTGTATTTGGAATGATTTTTTGTTTGAGAATGTTTATATGGGAAATTTAAGGTGTATTTGGAATGATTTTTTGTTTGCGAATTTTTGTATTGGAAATCGTAGAAGTAAATTGTCTGTGAGAAGGAGATGTGAGACCCGAAGTGAGATTTATGTATCGAAGATTGTGAGAGTAAGTGAAAACAAATATAGACCACCCCCTTAGTTACATCAGCCTTTGGCCAACATCCTCTTGCACTTTATATTATCATGTGGAGTTGCTATATTTTAGCGCCAGTGAGAAAATGAAAACCACAGGATCACAAGAATTATTGGGACCATTGTTTGTAGTTTTATGTATTACATTATCATTCTTCGAGTTATTGACTTTGAATCAAGGTGAAGGACATTAGGGCTTTCTTTTTACATTTCCAGTAGTTTTGCACCAAATATTTAAGCCTTTCTTAACTTTTTGGATAGGCAAGCCTACTCTTATTCATTAGTTTGGATCAGTTAGTAATGTTGACTCAATAATATACTTTTATCTTTCAAGATAAACTCAATGGAGGACACTTTAGTAAATGTGAAAATCATTTCAGGAATATATTGTAGATAATACTCTACTAGTTATATGACAGTTTGGTTATTCTAAGAATTTTTTTTTCTTAAAAGAAGTAGGATATTGAACCGATAGTAACAGATCTTAAAGTTTGATTATAATTTTATTTTCTTCCAAAAAGGTGGCATAGTTACTTAGTGTTGGTAAACTAAGAGTCTATGATGAGTCTCAATAGTTCATTATACATTGTAATTTCTTTTCTTTAGATTTTTCTTGAAAACAGTTTGGCGTAGTTACTTAGTTTTAATAAGCTGGTAAACTATGACGAGTCTCAATAGTTCATTATACATTGTAATTTTTTTTCTTTAGAATTTTCTTGAAAACAGATTCTCTGGAATTACCTAAATTATTGTAAACAAAACCTTAATCCCAAGTAATCGTGGTAGGCTACATGAACCGAAAGAAAGAATTACATGTGGTCTTTAACGTGAATACATTCTCTCAATTTCTCTCTATCCAATATCATACTCTCATCCAAATCTAACAAATTCATATCCCTCTTTATTACTTCGGTCCAAACCTTCCTCGCCCTCCCCTCCCCATGCCTCTTACAACCTTATTCCTCAACCATTCAATTCTTCTAACAGGAGCTTCACTTGATCTTCTTTTTATATGTCCAAACTCCAATCCATCGCAAACTATGTTACTCGGACTCTCCGTTTTAGCCGTGTCGTACTGGTGTCGACACGACATTGGTATGGGTATGGAATACGTATCTGACATGGTCAATTACGAATGAGTACTTTGACCAATTATTGAAAGCTCATCGTCGGGATATCCATTGTTGTCGTCGCTGTGAAATCGAAGGTACGACGATCGGAGATTGGATTTTGGGCGGATGAAGAGCTTAAACAAAATTCAAGCAATAAGTGCAGGGATGATGGAATAGAGAAGGGTATAGGAGTTGAACAAGGCATGAAATTGGCTGGTGATTTGAATCTGTACTGGTTGCAAAATTTGTCAGGAGGAGGAAGAGAAGAAATTAATGTTAGGGAGAGGAAAGAGACGATGGGGGAGAGAATAATGAGAGATAGTTAGAATTTATTGCCGTATCCCCGTACCGTGTCCGAATTTAGGGAAGTATCCTCGTATCTTTTATTTTTAGATTTTAAATACCGAGTCCGAGTAACATAGAGCGCAAATGGTTTTTGCTCATCTTGTCTTCAATAAATATTACTCATATATTCTCTCGGATGATCTCATTTCTCACTCTATTCTTTCTTGTATGCCCACATATCCATTGCAAACTTATGCATCTTTGCTACATTCATGAAAAGAAAAAATATTATGAAAAAGGATGTTCATAATTTACCTCCAATTACTGTAATATATTATATGCCTTTCCTTCATAATAACTTTTCCGTTCTGAGTGCTTTAAGTGACCGAAAGCATTGAATTTTATTCCTTCTCTTGTATTTGTGTAAGTTAGTTTCTCGCTGACGACAAACAAATTAATGTCATTACTACTTAGCAAAAAGAAACATTGACTAAGGTGGTTCAGCGCTGGCGGTAATTAAGGCAACATTCACCCTCACATACATTTGTCCTCGGATTAATGCGTTGACAACTCTCTTGATTGTTTGATCCTCTATAAATTCCCCGTCTGTCATCAGAACTTTTCTGCCTTCCGTAGAGTTACTAACATCAGTACATGGATCAAAGGAAAGAATCCAGTTCGAATTTCTATCTCAATTCAGAACCTGAAAATTCTTACTACCATTCTGAAATTGGTATGAGTTCGCTTGTCGATCTCAATTCAGTACCAGAAAATTCTTACTACTATTCTGAAATTGGTATGAGTTCGCTTGTTGATCCCAATTCAGTACCTGAAAGCTTAAACCCCTCTTCTCAAAATCAACAGACAAACTCTTTTTCCGTTGATCTCAATAAGGTGCCTGACTCATTTTTGTTTTTTGATCCCAACTTCTTTCCAGAAATCCGTTATCACTCCTCTCAAAACCAACAGAGAGACTTATGTTTCAGACCAGAGCGTGATAATCAACAAGATAACCTTCTTTCAAAAAAGAAAAGGTTTGTGGCTTACAGGATTTTCTCATTGATGGGGTGTGCATGCGGAATGTTGTTAATGTTTATTATAAAGACACCCTTAACTTCTTCATTTTTCAGAGAACAAAAATAAATTGAAATGGATCCTGTTTTGCGTTTCACCCTATTACGTTATTTTTCCTTATTATCATTATTTTTTCCATGTTTTTTTTGCTAAGGTTTTTTCCCCTTATTAGACAAGGATAAAACCCTTCTGATATTTAATTTTTTTTTAGTAGTCAACAACAACAACAATAGTAGTGAATTCAAATTTAACCAAGAAATTCATTACCTTTTCTACAATTTTGCTAATATTCTGTATTGGAAAACGATTCGGGCAGAAACATGTTTGGAGTGTAGCAGACTTCATTCTTTCTTCATATCTCTTTCTTTTGGGTTCAATTTTTGCAGAACACTGGGTACTGTGGAGAAAAAAGACAAAATCATCACAAAAAAGTTGAAAGCAGAGTGCGAAAAGTCAAGACCAGATAGACTTGATGATTCTTTCGAGGAGCTAGAAGATGTGATGGGTAAAGTATTGCACCCTTTCCATCCTCTCTCTAAGAACACTTTGCATTTCCCTTTTCCCTTTTATGATTTATCTTCTTCCTTATAAATAGTCAGTATTTTTCTCTCTCTTGTGATTAAGTGTGCAAAACTAGTAGTGCAGGACTGATAACATTTTGTTCATCTTTTTTTTTCTTTTCCTTTTACTCTTTTGATTTTGGCGGATGGATTGGTGGAGGGGGAATCCCTTTGATTAAATCTATTTATTTTGCTCCTATATCCCATTTTGGGCAGTTTTAGTCATTCCCTTCTTAGTTTAAAGTTCAGTGAAGATTTGATGTGTGCTTAACTTGCAGTATGTCTCTTCTTCCTATATCATTTTTTTTTAATCGCCCCAGAATACGGGTTTTAAATACTTGGTTATAAATAAATGATATTAGATCATGGGGACACCTGCGGAATTTGTGGAAAGATTCTAGTTGTTGGGGTAAGCTTCTTGGATAGCTTCTGCTTAGTTGAGCCACGATCATGATAAACTCTGTCTGAATGGATACTGGAAGCTTTTTACATTTCTAGGTCTAATGTGAACTATCCTAAGGAAGCAGGCATCGTTGTGCCAGCCCCAAATGCATGCATACAATGTGAATAGAGTAGATTGTCTTCGTGTTCCATTACATACCATCTGTGCTCCTCTTCAAATGATGTTAACTAGCAACTTCTACACCCGAATAAACTCGTTTATTTCCAATTGCAAAACAGTTTGTATCCTTTCTTTGGAATCTTGATAATCTATTCTTCTATTTCGTTTGGCTAAATTGAGATGCAGAAGTTGATAGTGATAGGAATACTGAGGGCAGCATACTCGATGATGCAATCCATGTTTCAAAAGGTTTATCATCTGAAGTCACCGGACTAAAAGTTGAGAATGAAGCCCTTCCTGAAGAATCACGTGAGGTAATGATTCCTGAAGATCTCATTCATGTATTTGAAGATCCCTTTGGGTAGCTCTGCTTTTCAATTAATTGCTCTTCTTGAATAGTTGGGATCAGAGAAAGCATCTCTGAAGTCTGACATTGAAGATCTCGAACTTCAGTTTCAACTTGGTCTTAGCCTTATGCCTCCGTGGGCTCGAAATGATCCTCTAAAGTATATGCATGACATATGAGAAGGTAAATGTAAACACTGGATTGCGTTTTCCCGTGTTATTTTTCCAAAATAATCTTTTGATTGCCACGTCCATTTTCTCCTTATGACCTGATCTTTAAACTCAACTCTATATACAGTTGAACTCTACTGCTGGAGCCTGGAATGGCAAAGAACGGTTCCGATGAATGATGATGGATATAGCCCCTGCTCGTCCCTGAATTCTGCGAGATAATAACGTGCAAGTTGATCAAGCTTTAAATATTTCTTCGAGTTTTTAAATTCTGAGCTTCCTTGTTGAACTTATGCTAGACATGTAATGTTAATTTTGTGCTCCAATTTTAGCTGCTTTTCACCTTAGCTTGCCATGTACCGGGAGATCGTTTTTTGTCTGTAAAATGGTAATTGTGTTCCTTTTCTGGGATAATAAGGTTAGCAGAGGCTCTGTTTCAGTGAAAACAAAACTCCCATTAACTAATATACCAATATAGCAAGTTATATTAAAACCAGACAAGATCTTGTTGATTTATTACCATTTATATAATACATCTTGCAAAAGGCAAACAAAAACTCAAGAACACTAACAGAGAGAATGTACAATGTAGCAACCACTATAGTTTCAGCCAATTTTTTATTATTTATTTTTTTAGGGCCAAATAAACTTTACATCAAATGCCCTGAGAGAACAACAAACTTGCTTATCTCTAACAACTACAACCCTAAGGAAAAATGGCAGTAGAGATAAGCAAAGATCAAAGTCCACAGTTTCTTATGAAAGGAAAAGGCCCCCTCCCCAGCTCTCTTGATTCTTCCAACTTCCACAATAAAACTAGAAAAGAACTTCGGATACCTACAACTTCCGCGATCCTTGTTTTGGAAATGGGCTAGTCACAACTCGTGAACTCATGCTTGCAGTTTTCAAGAGTCTACGGAACTCTGATAAGCTTATTTTCCCGTCTTTGTCAATGTCTGCTTCCTCTAATAGTGGGTCTATAGAGCCTTTCAAACCCGTGTGCTGCAAGACAGAAAGACGTAATCTTTAGCATTTTTTTAAGAATGTTTGACATCAAAATTTGCTGCTTGATTTAAGTAGACAACCGAAACCACAAGACATAAGAGAAAATTTCTATTCAAATTACTACCTGAAGAAATTGAACTAGTTTTTCAGGACAAGGCACCATGAATGGCATGCCAAGGTTTCAGTGTTGATTATACATGTGTTATCTGATTCATTTCAAAGAGATTTTGGTGTCTCCAATTTTAGTATAAACATGTTATGGGGTACGATTCTTTTCTCGGGCACCACTTTTGCTACATTTTACAATATAAATTTTCATTTTGGGTCTCACATATTCTCTCACAAACAATTTTACTTTTCTCATTCCCGAGACAAAAAATTCTCAAATCAAAAAACCAATCCAAATACTAACAGAAGCGAGTAAACTCCATATACTAACCATTTTAAGTTCTTCTGCTGTTATATATCCGTCTTTATCAACATCAAATTTCTCAAAAGCAGCCTGCGATCTTTGCTGCCACTTTTCAGAATTATGCTCTTCCAACTGATGGACATGAAGCGTTGCTGCGACAAATTCTGTGAAGTCCACTAGCCCATCGGTGTTGCAATCAATCTGCTCAATAGAACAGATATATACAGATTATGATTTCATGTCACGGAATAGATAAAACAAAGAAGAAACATTAGGATTTAGTAACATGGCCACAGCCTCTATAGATTAAATAAACGGTCAATATCAACGCTTTGGAATTTCAATTCACAATTTTTTTTTGCATTTCAAGAAAATTATATTTCTACACTTTTCTCGCTTTCTTGCAATCAGTTCTTTTTTCTCTGTTCAGTTGTGGGAAGAGACCGAGAAATAATTGCTATAGAGAAATGGAAAGGAAATGCATCGAAAACTGTTAATTGACAAACTTGTCACCAGTTTCTGGGTTTCCATAAGCATGTTTCGAAGTCAAATAGCTTTACCGCTTGAAGAATCTCAAGAACTCGTGAATCTTTCATTTTCCAAGGGAGATCTTTGGCAAGGGCCTGCAATGAAACTGGATAAGTTACGAGCTGGAAAAAGAGGAGTAAATATTTCGACAGGACCAAAGTTCATTAAGGAAGTTTCAAATGGAATAATGCTTTCAACAGCACCCAAGATAGCACAAGGACCAAAGCCTTACTATTCTCTTTTTTTTGGTTTTGGGGGTGGGGGGGGGGGGGGGGGGAGACAAACCTGTCTCATTTCTTCAAGACTAATGGAACCATTTTTATCGACATCTATAGCATCAAACTGATCGCGTATATCAGCTAATTCCTCATCACCGAGTGTGCTAGCCAAAGCCTGTAAAACAGTAGAGGACGTCAAGGAAATTATGAATGGAAAAAATATCATTTGAGTTTAGGGGGTCACTCTGGCATGGAGCCGCTCTTGTGGGACTGGCCCCATGTCCCTCTCACATGAGTTGGGGCATGGTCTTACTTACAAGGTAGGCCCCGCCCCAACTCATGTGAGAGGGCTATGGATCAGTCCCACAAGGGCGGCTCTACCATAGAATTTTCCGAGTTTGGGCCTTATAAATGCAACCAAAAGTAATTGGCTGACTTAAGAATTACCCGTAGTGCAAACTGTTTTAAACGACTATATCTCACAAACTGCCTCATATTGTTAAGCACAGAAATGTCTAGTGGAATCTCCGAGGCTTCACCTCCTTCTCGAACCCAGGCATGTGCTGCAAGAGTTGGTTTCTGTCAGTATAATCCTACTACGACCGTAGCACACCATTAAAATAAAGCATGATTACCTCCTAAATGATTAAAAAAAAAAAAATATACGTACATAGGGCTTGCGCAGCAGTAAGTCTGGCTCGGGGATCCTTCACTAATAATTTCTTTACAAAATCTTTAGCGCTGTTGCTTATGCTGGGCCAAGGTTTACGCCGGAAATCAGGCTTGTTTTTTAGAACCTAAAATCAGTAGAACAAACAGTCACGCACCAGATAGAGCAAACAGTATGCAATTGGTATTCGAAGATTTTCTCCATGATAGAAATAAGAATATTTTTTTACTCAAGAAGATTAACATCAACAGAAAAAAAATACAGATACAGCATAGACCTCCACGAAGAAATATAAAGCAAGATCCTATGTTCCATGCAATGGAATGGAAATCATAATCAGGAAAAAATCAACTAAATAAAAAAAGAAAACGTTTATGATAATTGAATTACAGAAACTGGGATTATAGCAAAAGTTTAATAGCACTGCAGGAAAAAAAAACAAGAATCATTAGACAAGATTTCATTTTTTTACTCGTTAGAAATAAGAATTTTCCAGCATTTTACCTCTTTGAATATACCATCCTCAGTTTTGTCCCAAAAGGGGCGCCGTCCACAGAGCAGAATGTAGGTTATTACACCAATGCTCCATACATCCGATTCAGGCCCTGATTTGCGCTTTAATACCTCTGGAGCAACATAGTATGCACTACCAACAATGTCTTGAAATCTCTTTCCCTGCATTTGTTACTTCATTAAGTACTTTGGGTCGTGACAAGAAAACTAATAAAAAGTCTTAAAAGAGGAAAAACGAAAAAAAAAAACCAAGACGTATCATTGTTTGCATCAACTTTTTGTATTACTCCCTCCATCTGAAATTATCTACCGCTTTTAAGACAGTATGCTCGGATTAAGGAAATGACCGGCTTGTCTAGATTCAATGTGTAATAGACAATATTGTCCTTCTCTTGATAAACTTGTTTACTTTTACATAGGAAATTACAGTGTTACATAGGGAGTATATGAAAGTAGGTTTGAGACTTGCATTGTAAATAGGAGAACAATAAATTAATTGTTTGATAGACTCTTTGTAAATAAGGGAAAAGGACATTCAATGCTCTCTTGATTTTATAAAGTGACATGTAATTAGAAACCGGAAAAGCATGTGCAAGTGACAGATATTGTCAAACAGAGGCCACAATTAAGGGATCCAGTCAAGTGTATTTCCCTGAGGCCATAATTAAAAGCATACGCAAATGGGAAAGATGAAAATAGAATGCGTAATTTGATAAACAGAAAGATGGAAATAAAATTAATGAATAATTGCTTCTAGACTCAAAAGGTTGGAAAATGTACTACAGCATCCAATCACCTGGTCTTATAAAGTCTGAAAGACCAAAATCGGTAGCCTTCAAGTGTGAATCCTCCTTTGGTGACTTGAAAAGAAAATTCTGCAAGAAATAAATTTATGGTCAGAACTGAAGCAAGACTAAAAGTGGCTTGATGCTTAACAAACTTCGCATACCTCTGGCTTCATATCGCGATGCACCAGGCCATGCAAGTGGCATTCAGCTGCAACTTTTAGCATCTGCCGCACTACTATGGCTGCATCTTTTTCAGTATATCGGCTGTCTTTTCTGATTACAGGAAATAAAGGGTCAATAACCATACTGTTAAATCAAATGCACAATGTAAAGTAAGCTAGAGAAGTAAATGTATACAATGCTTACTTGGATAATAAACGGTCCAGCAATTCTCCACCTTCACACAACCTAAAAGGAAAAACAATTAAGGAGAAGAACTCTGTTCAATAAACATATATAACAGATACTACAAATACAAAAAATAAAAAAGATAGAAATTGGCCCAAAATAGGGAGCTCCAAACAACAAAACTTACTCCATCACAATAAACACGTAAGATTCGTCCTCAAATGCATTATAAAACTGTACAACATTTTCATGGCCAGCTAAGGCTTTTAATATCTTGACCTCCCGCTTAACATCCTCAACAGCAATTGGAAGAATCATCTACAAGACGGAAAATTTCAACTAGATATATTATTCTAAATGTAGAAGGAACACTTATCATAATCCAGCAATCAAACAGTCCTTTTACAGATTCGGACAGTTAGACCCAGGACCTTTCCATCATGGAAAACAGGAAATGGCACATAAAGGAAGATACATTGCAAAGTAGCAGATATACATGCATTTGAAATATATTGTTCAAAGACAGAAAAATATACAATGTAATGAATGGCGAGGGTAATCGGAGAGCTCTATCGGAATACATAAAAGAAATTGCCAAAACATGGCAGCACTCAGCGACACATTGCTTGATCAATGTACATTTATCTGTCTACGAGACTAGCAAGTCATTGTAAGATAGAAAGAGTCATCATTGAGGTTCTTAACGCAATCCTTAATTAATGGCTCATTTACAAGCATATGTAACAAATGATGATCATATAATTTTCCGATAATGCCCCCCACCCCTTTCTCTACTGCACAGCAAGATCAAGGACTTTACACCGCCACTTTGTTTAACACTTTTTTATTTTATTTTAATTCCTCCCTTTCGGATACTCTCTCAACTTCAACCATGTGATACCATCATTAGAAACAGAGCAGGCTTATTCAACCCTTATGCCCATCTCCAAGAGAAATGAAAATTTGACTAAAATTCCTGAAAAAGCATCATGATCATAAATTTGAATGCTTAGGTTCCATCTTTTTCATTTCCAGTATTTCCAACAAACTGGGAAACCTTCGAGAATCCCAAATTTCAAAAGCTCAACTAGAAACTCATTCTAGCCTGAGACTAAGAAGCCCTTAAAACTTTCAAAAGCAGAAAATTGAAATCTGAGCATGAAATTCATAAAACGAGGTCCCAAATCATACCATTAAAATATAATAAACAAAATCCAACACAGAATTAGAAGCCAAAAAAACCAACAATAATCCAAAAAGAATAATCTATTCAAATGAAAGAAAAATTGGGTTTACCTTATTCTTTTCAATTCTCTTAACAGCAACACGATCTCCATTAGACTTATCTGTGGCAACATAAGTATACCCAAATTGACCATGACCCAACAATTTCCCAATTGTATATCTCTTATCAAAATCCTTTTCATACCCAAAATCTGTTCTTTTCCCACATGGAATCACCCCACCTTTGTCTCCTTGAGCTGGGATTCTTATTATTCTTATTGCTGCTTTCTTTTCCTTTATTATTATTATTGGCAGCACAGGGAGGAGGAGCCTTGGCTGCCGCTGCCGCCGGGTTTGCTTTCCGGTTGGTTCCGGCGGCGGCGGCGGTGTTGGCAGCAGGTTGGGTATTGCTGTTAGAACCACTGACTTTTGAGCTTGAAAAACAGCTACCCATAATTAAATAAAAAAAGAATCCAATTCCCTTTAATTTTTTCTCTTTCTATATATTCAGACAAGATTTTAAGGTATCAAGAAAAGATATATAAAGAAGACCATCAAAAAAGAAGATCAAGATACTAATGACTCAGAAGACAAGAAATGAGAAAAGGAAGTAAATGATCATATATGTATATATTTATAATATATTTGGGGGAAAAAAAAAAAGAGAAATGAATAGAGAGGAAGCTGTAGAGAATTGTGAATGATAATATATAATATAAATAATAAATGGGGAGGAAAGTTTGAAACAGATTGAAGGAAGAAGATGGGAAGGAGAAGGGTGGTGGTGGTGGGGGAGATGGTCAAAAAAAGACTTTTGGAAGAAGAAAAGGAGAGAGAAAAAAAAGAGGGAGGAGAAGAGTGGGGTCCAATTTTTATTTTTTTCCCTCTATAATCAACAAAAACTCCTCCTCCATGTTTTTACAGTTTGTTTTTTGGTATTTTAAGAGTTCACTCTTCTCTCTCTCTCTCTCTCTCTCTCTATTTTTTTTTTCTTGAAATTTCTTCATTTTTATCCACTTTTGGTGTCTTTTTATCGTAAACCGTGATAAATTTTGTTTAAGATATTCTAATTTAAGATTCAAAAACTTAGATACAAGATCTACTCCATATCCTTACAGATCTGGAGTTTCCCTCTAAACCCAGAGTTGTTTTGGGCCCTTCCTCAGTTTTCTTCATCTTTCCGAGACAATCTATGAGACGGTTGATATGCTCATAATCTCGTAGATTGTGAATTTCTAAGAAATGTGTTGGAACTGAACTTGCTACTGCTGTTCAAGGATTTTGAAGAAGATGCTGCGAAGAATTTTATTATGTATTTATTTTTTTCTACTGTTTATAGTGTTTATCTAGTCCGGGGTGTGTACTTTTATCTGTTATCATGGTGGTCTCTACCATTGTATAACTTTTATTTTCTTTTTATCTTTTGATTGTAATAACTTCGGCTTTTTTATAATTAATGGATAATTTCTTATTTAGCAAAAAAAAGTTGGGTAAAAAAGCGTTCACACTCGAATAAATAGCTTTTTGAGTCCTTAAGTTATTTACGTTTAATCACTTTTATTTTTTTAGACAATTTTTTTTTATCCCTAATGAATTTACAGACTGCCATAATCATCATTTTGTCAAAAGGAAAATGATTTACTACTAAAATTTTGGGGATAAAACCCCTAAACTCCCAAATTGAGGGTGATAAATGACTATCTTACCCCTGCTGGTATAAGGGATTCACACAACTATAAGGGTAAAAAGGTCCAAAAAACTATTTTAATCAATCTTTTAGCCAATAATTCTAGTAACCTAGGAAGGTCCTTGTCAAAAAATGGAAAAAATTGGTGATTTCTGTCGAGATGCATACATGGTATAACGTTTGAAAATCCTTCCTCTCTTTTTAAAAAGTAAAATTGGAAATAAACATATTTACTCTTTCTCCGGTTTCCATCGCACCGCCACCAGTGACAAAACAGCGCCGGCGCCAGCGCAAACATATTCTTCTCCCAAAGAGAGATAAATACACAACAGAAGCATTCAAACGATGATGATGCCCTATCTGATTTCCTTGGCTCTTTAATAGATTACTCTCCCACTGTAATATCTTAATTCTTCAATTTTTTTTATTTTTTTTTATTTTTTTTTATATTTATCTAACTTCATAAGCAGTGGTAGTACTAATTGTAGTGATCTTTCCATTCTTCTCTCGAAAAAATATCTGATATTGATCTGCAAGTGATTTTTCATTTTAATGAGGATGAAAAAAAAAGAGGTGATCTTAATGATGTAATCTAGAGGATATTTGTTTGTTTCCAATTTGACCCTTCGAAGAGATAGTGGATTTTCAAACGTTATGCCACGTCATGCATCTCGACGGAAATTACTGAAACTTTTTTACAGAATGATGATTATGGCAGTCCGTAAATTCATTAGGGGTAAAAAAAAAGATAAATTTGTCTAAAAATGATAAAAGTGACCAAACATAAATAACTTGAGGATCCAAATAGCGATTTATTCGCCCACACTCTCTAAATTATTTTTATTTTTTATTTTTGAGCTTCAATTAAAAAATGTCTAAGTTTTGTCTATAAAATGTTCAGACGTATTAATCGTGCATCTTCCAATCATTTTTCTTCGTTATATCATGACGGAAGGCAAAACAATGAGGGTATTTTGAGAAACCCATACATACCAAAAAAACGAGGGATCTTTAAACACTGCCTCCCAAATTTACCTTTAAATAAGTGGGCACGATTAATGCATCTAAATAGTTTAGGGGCAAAATTTAACTTTTTTTTAATTAATGACCAAAAACTAAAAAACCGAATAATTTAATAGTGGGGGCGTTTTTTTACCCATTTTAATTAAGTTGAAAGAAAGAGAAGGCAAGTGATCTTTTTTCCTACACTTTCTCCATTTAGCAGGCCAATTATATATATATATATATATATCTCGTTAAATAGATATTAAAATGACTATTGTGTCCCTTATTTAAAAGTGGCAATGACATTATTATACACGTCGATGTAAATTTATAATCAATTTTAACTTATTTTCGATACATAGACGTATTTATTATATACTTGGTGATCATCGCTAGAGGGAGGCTGATTAATTGTAGAATTATATTGACGTAGATAATCATTATTAATTATAAGTGAGTGACATATTGATCATTTTCATATCTATTTAATAGCAGATTTACTACGTAAACAGTTGAATAACAATTTTTTGAACTCCTGAAGTCTATTTCAAGACATAAGGAACTAAAATATAAGTACCCTAGCTTAGAGGTCATAAACTGTGATAAACCCTACTTTATATGAAGGTGCTGACTTTATTGAATTACGCCCCATCACGAACGTCTCCTGTAAATCGTGAAATATGTCTCAATTAATGAAGATTTTCAAAAGTGTATATACAATAATATCCACAAAAAATGGTCAAATTTTAACTCTTTGCCAATAATATTTATCTTTGATTAATTCACTATTGAATTGTGCATCGAAACCAAAGTGAGTATTTACCAATCAATAAGACATACTTATTTTATTCATTCATGAAAAAGAAAAAGCATATTTGAAGCATATATACAAACTAAATGATTATGTTTCAAATTTAATATACTTACGACAAATTTGCTACACTGAAATGAAATGGAATAAAATCTATTTTCACTCATAATAGGTTTTCAATCGAAATAGTTTTGGAATTATCTTTTCATTTCATTGATTGGAAAACAAAGACAGAATGGAATGACGATTCATTTTCCATGTTTAGAAAAACTACTATTTAATGTTGGAATGAAATTTTATTCAATATAATATGACATAAATGTCCTTTTAAATATGTTGTACGATAAAATAAATTAATTGCACAATGTATAAAATTTCACTTGAAAAAAATCATATTTGTACACAGTGGCGGATTCAGGGAGAGGGGGCGACCACCCCCAATATTTTCATAAATGACGATTTTTTTTTATAGGAAATTCTTATAAATATTGTATCCAAAAAAACATTTAGTAAAAAATTTGCCCCGTAATAATAAATTTTTGGATCCACCCCTGTTTGTCACCGAAGGGAATCAAACATACATTTCAATATTGAAATATAATTTATATATAATGTCAGACATAATATAAGTAACTATATTTTGTATTAAATGTAAATGAAAAAAGTAACAAAATCAATAATAAAAATATTTTAGTAATTATCGTATATAAAGTTTATCAAAAAATAAAATATTTCTGGAGAAAGTGAACATGTTGTTGTTTAATTTGGATACTATAATAATTAAATAAAAAGGTATAATGGTTACTTTCCATTAATTGATAATTACATCTTCTCTTCTCTTTGGAGAGGTCATTACATAGGTTTTGCAGTGAAATGATCATTCTCACTTCCTAGAATGAGGATTACTATGGAAAATCATTTTCGCTTTAAATTAGTCACCAAACACCAAAATGAAAAAGAAAAATTCGAAAAATTATTTCATTTATTTCCATTTTAGAGTATCAAACGTGTTCTTAGTTACTTGTGGGTGAACTAGGAAAACAGATGGAAATGACCACCTAAATTATATTATTAATTATCATCTTAATTTGTATACTGGACAAAGAGTCCCACAATCAGCTGTTGCCACCTAGCAAATTAATGACATTTACTAATGAACAGGGGGGCTCAAACGTTTTGGGGCCCTGTGCCAAATTTTAAATTAAGGCCTTATATAACCTTAAAAAAAAATTTGAGGGCCCCGATTTTTGACTATATATAT
Organism: Vinca minor; assembly: GCA_026122235.1. Taxonomy (NCBI): domain Eukaryota; kingdom Viridiplantae; phylum Streptophyta; class Magnoliopsida; order Gentianales; family Apocynaceae; genus Vinca; species Vinca minor. The sequence goes on along the minus strand of JAOCZM010000011.1, from coordinate 9,637,599 downwards.
ATAAATAAAAAAAAATTGGGACCCCGAATTTTTAGCTATATATATATATATATATATATATATATATATATATATATATAATTAGCAAAAAATTAGGGGCTCCAAGTTTTTTTTTGTATATATATATACAAAAAAAATTTGAGGCCCCGAATTTTTGGAGACCCTGTACGGTCGATCACTTTGAACTCCCTGTTAGCCGCCACTGCTAATGAAGCTTTTTTCACGTTCAATTTAGTATAATTTATTAACCATATATAATTATTTTATGCGTTCTCAAGAGAAACAACTATATTATAACCAACATCAGTTGTGGTGGAGTGGATGATGACTCCTCCCTTAAAAATAATTAGGGTTTAAATCGCAATCATGGCATTTGTATGGAGTTATTGATGTTGGGGAGGGTCGCCCCCTTCTTGGACATCTGCAGTACCCGATCCAAATTAGTCAGGCGTGTCCAGTTTGAACACTGGATGATCAATACAAAAAAAAAAATTATAGTATATTTTCATATATTAAAAGGGATCGAGGTGAGAGACTTCCATTTTATATTCATGTTTATATTTTCAGCACAAAACATAATATTTTTAAAATAAACATTAAAGGAGAAAACACGTTATTGTAAGGTGAATTCCTTAAAGAACAGGATGTAATGATCTTTTATAAGAAAATAAATTATCTTTTATATATATATTGTTAAACAAAATAAATTACATCCTTTGGTTTTCTTATTTTAAAAGAAAATATTTATCTTTTTTTTTCTTATGGAGGACCGGAGCTTTAAAAATTGCAGCATGTGTTGTTTTTGCTATCTCCAAATTCCGGAATACATATTTTATGCTTTTATGTAAGTTATTGAATTATCCAAAATCATAAGTGCTTAAGAATTTTCAATATTCTTAATGAAGACAATATCAATATGTAAAACTCCAATAAGATTTTATGAGAAAAAAGAGTAAATTAGTATTATTTTGTTCATAGGAGATTGAACATCATTTTTTTTTAATCTGATATTGATATAAAAAATGACCACGAAGTTAACAAAATAACATTACCAATTAGACCAACTCATATCGATAAAATATCTCTTTCTTATAGTAAAGTGAGCTTTGTGTAACAGAAAATCAATTTAAGTCTGAACAAGTTCTATGTTTTTTGTTGGTTTTTTGGCAAAATAAAGTCTAAAGAAGATCTTCATTCTTCTAATTTCTTGTTATTTTCCAAAATTAAGGAAAAGGGCAAATTTGTTTCTAGAGGTTTTGGAATAGTAAACGAATTTTCAATTTGTGTTACAAGTTTTTTGATCGGACATGTTTTAATTGAAGGATTGTACAAGTGACAAAGAAGTGTTAAAAGTACATAAACTTCAAAACACAATTTTACAATATTTTAGTGAGAATCTGATACACATGGGATTAAAATTTGATTTGATGAGGATCACTTCCTACATTACCTATTATCAGCTCGTCTATGCTTTAAGAACTCGTATACCATTTTATCAAATTCATTAAAAGTTATGTCACATAATTAACTCCATACAATTAACAAATTGTGCAACTTTGATGGGAATTTTTATTGGATATTGTGATAGTTCTTGTTTGAGAAAATAGCTTCCGCCGTCCCCATCTATTTTACTTTCGCCTCGATACTCCTAGTTTGTTTTTAACTGTATAAAGAATCCTCCAATAATTTACGAGCAGCATTAAGAATCCCTACCACCACATTTACGGCGAAATCCGACTAAAGTGAAGCACGCGTCTTGCACATGTCTTTCTCCCTAAGGTAAAAGTGTTCTTCCATATCTGACCCGCTATTTGACTCGTTACTGAGAGATTAAATCCCTAATTTCACCAAATCATCTTCATTTTTTTCAATCTCAGAATCAACTAGTTCCCTCACCCTCAGATGAAGACTCCACACTTTAATATGTATATGTTTCTTCTTAATATGTAATACCTACTAATCCGTCGTAATTTTTATTTTATTTTTTATTAATATCGAGGTAGGAAATGTCAAATTCGTAATTTATTTTTATGATTTAGAAATGGTTGTGCCTAACAATTCAAAATGAATGGTAAATTAAATATTCAATTTGTAGAAATAACAGTATAGGAAATGTTAATATTCTACAAGTCAATATATAAATTGTAAGTGAATGTGGATGAAAATTACCATTGGCACTAGGAATATATTTCGTTATTTTTGTGGGAGGAGGGTTTTCTTTTCGACTTTTGGTGAATCACATGTATAAAAACTCGTCAAATTTTCAAATATAAAACACTTATTAAATGTGATATAAGTTTTTAATATGTTGGTGTATGTTAAAAATTGATTCGGGACAGGCTCAATTCCTCAAAAGGTACCTAAAGAGGAAGGGTGGTTTTTTCAATCCTTATAAGTCACAAATATGCTCACAAGCTAATCGATATGAAATTTTTAACACACACCTCACGATTAGGGATGGACATTTGGATCGTGAATACCAATAGAGCCCAACATCGGAGGGTTGTCCAATCTTTATAAGTCACAAATATGCTCAAAAAACTAGCTGATATGAGATCTTAACACACTCCTCATGCATAGGGCGAGACATCTAAAACATGAATATTAATAAGAGTCCAATATCAGATTATAACTGGATATCTGAAACGTGAATATAAATGGAGCCGTTATCGAATTAGTTGACTTTCATACATGTTAAAAAAGTTATATGAACATAACCATTAAACATGTCAGGTATAGAAACCTAATATGAATAAGAGTCATTTATGTGAAAATAAAAAGGAAAAGAAGATATATTAGTATGTATTTAAAGGTGCACTTGGGAGGGTGTAAATCGAGTTATGTGACTCGAACTTGATATAGTTTACGCTTAACTTATATAAAAGATTAGAAATCCTTATTCACACTAAGTCAGGAAAATATATCAATTTTTGAGCTCACGCTCATCTCATATTTTAATGCGCTCTCGAGCTGCATGAGTCTCACGAGCTAAATTTATATTAGCAAAAAAAAACATGTAGCAAGAATAGTATAATACAATGAGCTTGAAACTAAATTCTGAGAAGAATACAAATATACTTAATACAATAATACTTTTTTTTTTGGTGACAGAGGATTAAACTAGATAAAGAAACAAGTACAACAAAGTTAAAGTACAAATACAAAAAATAAAGAAAGCAAGAAAAAGAAAAGTACATGATAACCGAATTAGCTAATAAAAGTTCTAGGAAAACATTTGCTAGTCTTGTCTTATTGCCAAGCTTCATATGTGACTAAAGGAGCTGTGTAGAAAGTTTGGTAATCATTCCAAGACTTAGAGCTTGCATATTTAGTTAGAGCATCATACACTTGATTTGTTTGTCTGTAGGTGTGAGCTAATCTGTAACTTTGGAGCCTTGCTAGAAGATATTATTTTTTCAAGGCAATCAATTATGTCTCATAATACAATGACACTTAATTTTTTTAGAAATATAAATAATAATAAAAATAACAAAATATAGAGTTTGAGAAAGAGAGAAAAGAAACGATGATTTTTGCAATCAGTTTTTATAAGACTTTTTTTAATTAGAAATTTAGTATTATCTATATAATATTTATAATTATATTATTCTTATTCGGGATGCGAGATTTAACCGTGTTGAGCGGAGTCAAACTCACACTCGTCTCACATAATATTCGAGTTTGAATATTGAGTTCACACTAACATTTTTTTTTGAGTTGTGTGAGTTGAGTTCGGACCGTTATAAACCCGTTGACATCCCTAGCAACTTTGATTTGACTTCATTTTATTAAAATAGTAAACTTTAAACTCCGCATTTTTTAATTTTTTTAATAAAGAGTTTTTTATAACATGGATTTCTAATAGAGGATAAAATAGAAGCAAGCATTCACACGGTGATAATATAGTAGTGGAAAATGTACTTAGTTGAGTGCAATAATATTGTTACTTCTTCTCCAAGTCTACCCCTGAAAATCCAAGTTTACCAAGGGTCTGTTGAATTTAAATACAACTAGCAGACTTTGACTAAAATAATATATTTCCAATTGTCTTTTAGGAAAAGATTTATCGGATCCGAATATGAAAATATTTCATCGAAGAGGCCAATAGCCCAGTGGAGCATTGACCGGCCAACGACTGAGAGGTCCCAGGTTCGATACTCTTTACCTGCGTGCGGTAAGCTTTATTCTACCTTATTTAGGGTGTTCTCTATCCCCATATGGGGCAATCGTCGATCGTGGCGACAAAAAAAAAGAATATGAAAATATTTCCACATGGTGTGCTCATTTGTCATAATGACAGAAATATATAGATGGAAATGTCCCTATACTTATACATATACCCACTACTTAAAATTGATAACGTGAACATTTTTTTAATTATAAATACACGTTGTGAATTGTGCATGGTTGAATATAAAAATTGGACATGCATAAAGACTGGCGATTTTTTTTTTGCCAAATATACTCATCCAAAACCTCAAAGAAAATAAACGGAAGAAGAAAAAATTTGAATATTCTTTTTTTTTTAAAGTAAAAAATGAATATTCTTGAGTGCATCTTCAACATTCATATGTATTATAGTCGTTAAAAATGCCGTAGTTCAATGGGGCTCCTTTTCCCTCACAACTTAAACATCATGAGTTCGACACCGGGTCACAGCGCTACTACTTACCAAAAAAAAAATATTGTATTATACTCGCTTTGAGCAACTTCTAGCCAGCCACCCACCCCAGTTAAGGAACCGACAGAAACAAACAAGATGTATAAAATAAATAAATTGTTAGCTTTCTTCAATCATTGTTTTTTCCCCTTGTGGGGTTAATAAAGAGGACTTTATTACAAATGGAAAATCTTTAATAATATTACAAATCATCAATATGAACACAATCTTCTTGAATATCCGACTTTGATAATAAATAAAAAAAATTGTTCATGCCCTTCCCGCCAAATCGGACATCTAAAAGACTTCCTGGCAATCATACAATCGTTTTTATAAGATTAACCTTAAAGTTTTCAAAAAAAATTCTATAAATGCGAACTCCGCTTAATTCATGTGAATAACTGTAGGAACAATCTTAAAAAACAGTTATTAAATTGGATGACCTTTGTGTCAGTGTTTAAGGCCAAAAATTATTCCAATTCCAAAAGTCCATGAAAAGTGTAAAAACAATTACTCTTCGTTCTAAGTGGAAGTCTACATCTAACTTGCAAAAGAATTAATAAAAGTAATTTTATTATAAATAAATTATCATGATATTTTTAGTTGTAAGATAATTGATGTGTTAATAGAATTTTAATCTCTTTAATATAAAAAATTAATCATGAAAATTTTAAAGATATAACACAATTATTTTAAGAAATTAAACATTTATTTCATAAAACGAACTAAAATAGAAAATGAAATATCTAATTGAAACATAAAGATTTTACCGTCATGTTTAGAGAAAATTAATAATTAAATTTTGTTTTGTTTGACTACAAGAAAAGACAGGCGACAGCAAAAAGACCATTGTGTTTCTTGCAAAGAGCCACGCGTCTACCTTTTAAAAATTTATTGTTTATCAAAACATGAATATTTAATCTAAAATCTATTATTTAACATTAAAAAAATACTAAGTTAATTAACTACACTAGTGTTCTTTAACAAACATGTTTCATCTTTACTTTTAGAGAAAAGCACTACTTATACCCATTAAGTATCTTTGAAAAGCAAGTTATGACCCTTAATTTTTATAGGTGCCAAAAATGCACCTGATAATTTACGATGTGCTATTTTTAGACAAATTTGGCGGAATCCGGCAGTTAGGAGCGGCGGAGGACACGTTTGGCTTATACGTGTGAGTTGCAAGGGGCAAAAGAGGAAAATCAAGGTCGTCTTCTTCCTTGCAACATATGCCCTAAATAAAACCCATTCCAAAATCAACATATTTCTCCCATGTCAACAATGGCTTCTTCATCCTCCTACATTTCTAGAAACCTAAGGTATGTGTTAATTTGAACAGTGATATTGGTTAACTTTTTATGGTTTCGAATTAGATTGATGTTTAGACAAACAATGGCTGCTGAATCTTTGGGTGGATTTTTTCAGATTGAATTTGGGAGCTACATATCTGCAACAACTGAGATGAAGAAAATTGTACAGGATGGCAAGGAGAGTATGGCAATAATGTTGATAATCATTGTGTATTTGCTCAAAGAGCAGATTCTAGAAAAAAAATTTAGTCTATTTCGTGTTGTACTTATAATGCATATTATTAAGGTTTTGGTTCAACTTGTTCAAAAAATTATTGTGCATAATTGGTCTTCAACAGTTTATCTAATAATTGCAAGAAAACATTGAAAAAGAGATCATCAATATATATCATAGTTTTGAAAGTTTTCATTTCTAGAAGGCTAACAAAATACCACATATCTAACAGACAAGCAAAAAATGACATAGCCTTTAGGTTTGACACATCCTTCAATTTTTGCAAAATATTACAATGAAGCAAAATATTACAGTGAAGCAAAATATTACAGTGCAAAATATTACACATCCTTGTTTGCTCTTGAAGCAGATCCTCTTCTTACAATGAACTTTCCTGCCCTTCTAGCTGAAGTTTGTTGCTCAATTGGGTGTTCTAGAGGTCTTCTATTGTTGTTGACAATCTGAAATAAATAAGTAAAAACTGTTAGTCATAGAGGCTGTAAATCTGGAGATATTGATTGAAGTATCTGTATAGACCTTGGCAATAAAGTCTTTCACAGCCATACCATTTACAGTCCTAAACACATCAACATATTTCCTAGCTAGGTATTGAGGGTTAACTATTCTAACATAACCACTTTTTCCACAATTATGTTCATTGACCAGACTTGTAATTTGAAAGTCTGGTTGTTCATCAACTCTATATGCATTCAGCTTCCATTCACAACCAGGACCTATACACTTTGCTTCAACCCTCCTCTTATCACTTTTCTTGAAAACAACCCTTGCTTGCTCATTGACCCTATGCTGAACAATTGCTTCTTTGAGAAGAGTCTTTGTAGGGAATTCTTGGCCAATTGAAAATTTTGGATTTTTCCCATCTATTTCAGGTCTGAAAACAGATCTCCTGTCAAATTGAACAAAAAATTAATACACATGAACTGGAAAAATAAGGGAAACAATGCAATTTACCCTGTAGTTTTGTCTTCATGAAGTTCTTCATAATCTTCTTCTGATTCAGAACTTGAACTTCCACTGCTTAAATAGTCTGAATTGTAATCTTCTAGCCCTTCAAGATCAGCAGCCTTATTTTTTGTTGCAGTCAACTTGACACTTTGAGTTTGACTTGGCTCATTTGTGGGCTTTTCTGGCACATCAACTGGAAGACTTCCATTCCCACCATTTTCAGGAGCTGCAGTGTCCTCAATTTGATCCTTTCCAAGGTTTTTCCAATCTGATTCTGGGTTGATGTCTCTGCTAGATCTCCATATATGTAGTTCCTCCGCATCAACCTCATTTTCAGACAAAAGGTGGTCTGAAAAAGCTTCATCTTCTTCTACAGCAGCAGCCACAACTTCAACATCAACATCACCCCCAACATCTCCTAATGGTACATCAAAATCTTCTACTGGAACATCAAGATCTTCTACTTGAACATCAAAATCTTCTACTGGAACATCAAAATCTTCTACTTTATCATTGTTTCCCACACCAGCACATTGAATATCACATGTCCCCCCACTTGTAGTAGCTTTCCCTTTATTTTTACCTTTAGACCCCTCACCTTTACTTTTTAATGTGCTGGTCCCCTCACCTATACTTTTTACTGCACTGGACCCGTTACCTTTAATTTTTAATGTACTGGTCCCCTCCCCTTTACTTTTAGTTTTCTTAAATTTAGGCAAAATGGTCTTCTGATTATAAGGTTGGACAAAAACATCCATCTGCCCACACAAACCCCCATTAAGAGATACTATAGACATGTCCAACTCAGATAATATAGGCAGAATCATTTTATCCCCACCACTAGTTTCCAACCAAAACCATGACTCTTTAACTCTCATCACACCTATTTCTCTATAACAATAAAGTAGTTTGTCATATTTGAAATTGTCTTTATGGCAGTAGTCAAATATGTCTACAGTACCACCTACATATGCTGATTCGGTTTTCCAACCATCCAAAACACCACCATGATGTATTTTAAGAGTAAAATAACCAGAATTTCCTACATGAAAAAATAATATAATGAAGACCAACTCAGCAAACAAGAATATTAAAAAACCAACAAACAGACAAAAAAACCCTACAAACAGACAATATACATACACCTTACACTACTAAAAAAACCCAAGAAACTGACAAAAAACCTTACAAACAGACAAAATAACCCTACAAACAAAGAAAATTCAAAAAACCCAGTTTTATAAAACCCTAAACAGTCCTAATTTACAAACTCGTAACTCACCGTAGTGTGGATTGGGATTATCCTTCTCTTGTTCAAGACGAAGCTTGATTCTCACCATCGAAGAGACGATTCAAATCTCCAGTTGCTTTGCTAGGGTTTGTGATTTGGGAGGAAGAAATCGCCTTTTTGAGATTAGAGATTAGTTTGTAAAATTTCGCTAAATATTCGGAAGATGTGGCTCATGGGTCGGTGTTTGTGGTTCGGGTCAGTAATGGGTTGGATGCTACCCATTTTGTTGATCTTGATTTTTCTCTTTTGCCCTAGCAACTCACACGTATAAGCCAATCGTGTGCTACGCCGCTCCTAACAGCCGGATTCCGCCCACTTTGTCTAAAAATAGCACATCGTAAATTATCAGGTGCATTTTTGGCACCTATAAAAATTAAGGGTCATAACTTGCTTTTCAAAGATACTTAATGGGTATAAGTAGTGCTTTTCTCTTACTTTTATAATTATTAGCTTCAAATTTAAAGAAAGAAGAGTGTTTGAGTAATTAATATAAAATATTTTTGTCTTGAACAATTAACTTAATACTGCTAACTCGAAATAACTAATTTCAAATTAACACATCATGCCCTAGTATTAATATTAAAAAAAAATACAAGACAAAAAAAATGAAATTGGCAAAAAGAAAACGTGCAACTAATCACATCAAATTTCACCACTTTACTCAAAGCTTTGATCTCTTCTTCATTTTTATGGTATTTGTTTACAGTAGGGGTGTTTATGGTTAGATTTGATTTAATTTTACACAATTTTTAAACCAATTCGAAATATTCAATTTGAGAATTTTATTACCAATTCAAACCATTCAAATTTGGTTCAATTTTCTAGCTTAATGAGGTTCGGAATGATCAAAGGTTCTTTGGCCCAGTGGGGCAAGACCCTGTCCCGTAGTTCGATACCCTCTCCATGCAATGAGGCAAGCTTTAATTGTCTCTCTTTCTAGTGCTATCTTCTCCTCTTGTGAGGCGCTTCTCTCTCCCCTTATAGGGTAACCGTCCATCCGAACTTTAAAAAAAAATGAGGTTCGGAGTGGATTGACACCACTGGGCCACCGCTCCTTGACAAAACTAGTGTAATTTCTACTCAAGATAACAACAAAAAATGTGGTTTTTTTCCCCAATAGAAACAAGGGTTTAGATAAAGGGAAATGATTATCGACTAAAAATTTAAATTAAACATTATTCTCCCTCATGTTGATATAAGAGATTCACCTAATTATTTATTATTTTACCACCAATTTAATTTATTAATTGACTAAATTTTAACTCCTAACATTATCCTTAGATAAAAAGGCTTCTACGATAATTTCTATTTAGAGGGGAAAGTTTGGCCTTGTGGACAGTCGAATTAGGCAAACCCAAAGACTTGGGAACTGGAAAAGTATTGTTGTGGTGGTGGTGGTAGGTGGGGTCCTCCAATTCCACTATTGAAGTAGTAGTACATCTTTGATTTTCATGTACAAAGATTGATAACAAATGAGAGATTACGAAGCGGTGAGAGATTCGAACTTATAACTTCTACGTCATGAGGTCTCATCTTTGGCTACTAGACAAATTTTTTATTTGCGACACGATATGAATGTGTATTGAATATTTATCATATCTGATCAACACCAATTAAACGCTTTATTTTAAATGTTTAAATACTTGACACCTAAATAAATACTCTTATCAGAGTCCGGATAAGATATCATATTTTCTCTAAAGGAAAATAGTTGAGCATGTGCAACAAGTATAGAACTTGAAACACTTTTCAAATTGATCAACTCATATAACCAATTGAACAATTATCTTGATTTTATTTTTTTCTTCTATTATAATTTTTTTTTCTTCGATTTATAATTATCGCAATCTCATTTTTAAAAATTTCTCTCCCCTCATTCAAGAAAAGAAAAAGAATAATAAAGATTAGTAAATTGGAGTGCCGACGAAGAAGTTCTAATGTTCAACACATGGAGACCAGAGACGTTGGTTTCATTGGTCAGTTCTGGCTCGTGTCATTTCACTGGAAAACAATAAGTTCTGGCTCATGTCACTCTCGATCATGTGATTTTTTTTTATTTATAATTATATACTTATATAATGATTATATCTATATTATTAAATTAGTGATATCGGTATAAAATTTGATAACCCCATACTCAAACAATATCAAAACGCAAAAGTCAATGACGTGATATTGTAATTCTCTTGTTGTCGTGTGAGTCCAATCGCTTTCTTTATAATTTTTCTCTTTATTTGAAATCTTTTTAATTTTTTTCTTCTAAAATTTTACTTGTCTCACACATATTGTGACATTTTTTTGAAAAATCCGTTCAAAATTATTTGTATTTACTAACTAATTTACAACAGAGTTATATGTATTTTTGTTCATTCACTTCATTTCATCCCCTTTTAGTTTTATTCTAAAATCATCGTATTTGTTAATTTTTCAAAACCGTCATAGAAAAGTAATTCATTGGTAGAAATATTATAATTTAAGGTTTCTACTAAAAATAGAAATAGTTTATTGAAACAAAATCTTATAGAAAATGTGATTTTTTTAAAATATCGCATAGGCTTTCTCCTTCCAAAACTGTGGATGCCGCCGCCTCATCCAATTTTTTTAGAAACGTCGAATTTTCTGCCTCCGTTCCTAAACAAGTGACCCCACTGTTCCTAAATTTTGGATCCATCACTGCATATGAGTGCTTGTTTTTCATGACCCCAATATGAGATTTGAGTCGCATTAAAACTTTTTTTGTTTTATTGTTTTGCTTTTTAGGTGTCAGACTTATTGATGTGTTTTTAATTAGGGGTAATCAAGTTCTCAAAAAAGCAGTAAGTGAAAAGAGTTCGAGTTAAAACCAAAGTGTTAGGTGAGCTACCCGCTAACGAAAGAGCTAGTCAAGATAGGGAGAGAGTGGAAGACTCAGATAAGGGGCGGACTTCTTGATCCGAGTTGAGTTCTTAATCATCTGCTAAGATAAGTAAAGTTAGGTAGAGTGAGGGAAGACCTCTATCTCGCTCCGATGCTAATGTTAGTTCTGATGCAAAGAGTATAAAAGAACTTAGCGAGTATTCCGACAAGTATAAAAAACTTGGAGTACATGAAGTGGAAAAATCTCTATTTATAGAGGTCATTGCCTTAAGATTTTAAATCATACCTTTTACGGTCATAGGTGAGGTAGTTCAAACTTTTATTATGGAATTGTCGCTATATTTTTCGAGTTGTCCGTAGAACTCGCAAGGCCGAGTAGTTTGCAGCTGCTTCATCCGTCCGTTCCAGTGAAGTACTAAAGTGGGTAATTAATTGGGGCTTTGCATGGGCCTGGCCCAGCTTTTCCATTTCGGTCATGACATGACACCCAAAAGTTGGGGACAAACATTTTTGTCCAGAACGGAAGTTGGAGTTCCGTCCTGGGGCCAAGACGGAAGTCCCACTTCGGTCCTGGCTGATGTGGAAGTGGGACTTCCGTCTTGGCCCGAGGACTCCTCAACTGGCAGTGTGTTGTCTAAAAAACACTTAGTTTTTTATAGGGTCCTGCAGTTTTTAGCGGTTATTTTTATCAGGTGTTTGTATTGCAACAACAAAAAAAACATGCCCAAAACACATTGCTAAAAAAAATGAATAAATTGTATATTAATATATAAACAAACAACGGAATAATCTTTTATAACGAAAAAAAAGTTACATTGTTCGTAACTACAATGAATGAAACGTAAACAATGTAAATGAAAATCTATCTACGGCAGCGAAGGTGTGTATCGCTCGGGTCCGATCGCAGGAAATAAATGCGGCCATCTCTCAAACGCACGGCGCTACCAATATCGGTTGCGATGACTTCCGCGCCTTCGGGGTCGATTAAATCTGCTCATCGGGGTAAAGCGGCAACGACAACGGAGTCTGAAGCTGCGTTTGAGGGATGTGCAGGCTGTACGAAAGCGACCCTCCCCGAGTAGAAGCCCGGCTGTGCAGATGTAGAGGGCCCTGTACCAGGATCCCCTCCCATCTGAATACCCGGTGAATAAGTACCGGGTGATGGAAAATGGTATTCAAAACGGGTGGGTATGTCGGCCTGACTGGGAACCTGGGTCTGTGTCGGAGACTGTGCCGGATTTGTCGTCGGTGGAGCCGGCTCTGGTGGCCCGCCGCGCTGTCGTAGTCGCCTCGCCGCCAAGTCCTCCCGCGCGGCCTCCCGATTCCTCCGCGTACCTTGCCTCCCCACCTGGGACCGGGCCTGAACATGCTCCCTCGGCTCCGTCACCGGTTCCAGAACAGCAGATTCTGCCACATCCGCAGCTCGCGATCTGCAGGACAGGGACTTCCCGGCCGCCACGAACGCGTCTTTGATTGTCTTTGAAGCCCAGGTGACGAGGGACCTGTAGTGACCGATTGAGTTGGAGGCCGGCTTATCGAATTCCGTGATTATCAGTCTGTTGGCATCCGCCTGCAACATCAATTCTCGTGTCAGTATATTATAAACAAGGAAAAACAATGTAGACAAACAAAATGAAAAAACTTACAATTGTAGGGCGAACAAACTCAGTTTTTGATATTGGACAAACTTTTAATGTTGTGTCTAATGATCTTAATATTTGTGATAGAATATCGGAACTCTTTATGGAAGCTCTAAGTACTTCAATCAAGCCATTGAAAGCCATTGGTATCAAGAATCAAAGATATGCAAGGCTCAATTATCAAGATTGAAGATTGAAGACTTAGGTTTGGTTAGTTTAGCTTTGTTATCATAAGTAGTTATCTTATAAAGCTCTAACCAAAGCTCTCATGAACATAAGCTCTACACTCAAATCTTGCATGTTTTCATAAACACGTTTTCAAAAGGCTTAAGTTTCAAAATGATCTTTACATGTGTTCTTATCCAAAAAGCCTTTGATTTCATAGATAAGTCTTTTAGAAAAGTTTTTCCAAGTGTTCTTACTTGTTACCTTTTAGGAAAACCTTTTAGACTTTAAAAGATTTCAAAACGTGTGAAAAATCAGCTTGGAGGTTCGGTCAACCGAGCAGAAACTGAGAGGTCTGAAAAAGAGGTTTGGTCGACCTATGAGGAGTTCGGTCGACCTATGTGTCTAGTCGGTCGACCGACCTAGTCCATGGTGGATCCGAAAGTTGGCCTTCGGTCATCCCTGTTCGGTCAACCGAACTCTGCGATTTCTAGCCGTTATTTGACCGTTGGAGACTCGATTTTCAGCATTTTGAAATGTATAAATACTCCAAAGCTAGAGAATCATTCGAAGAGTTGCATATACATTATAGATTGATTTCTTATCAAGTCTAAACACCTTCAAAGCAAAAACACTTCATGATCTAAATCATTCAAAGGTGTTCTTTCAAAAAGCAAGACAAATAGTGAACTTCATATGTTCAAAGAGCTTCAAATTGATATACTTCAAAGGTATCCATCTTTCACTTAGAAGAGTGAATTATCTTGTTCTTTATTCATCTTAATTCCCTTTCTTAGTGATAGGGTAATTGTTGTAAAAGTCCTACTTAGTGTGGGCAAGTTCTTAGTGAGCTTTTGTATTGTGGTTGTGTTGTAAAACTCTTAGTGAGTTAACCACATTTGTAAAAAGATCTTCTTAGTGAAGTTGTTGAAATCCTCGAGTGCGGCTCAAGGTAGTGGACGTAGATTCTAAGTGAATCGAACCACTCTAAATCCTTTGTCTTGTTATTGGGTTTTACTTTGCATTGCTTTTATTCTTCTAGCTCAAACTTACAATAGCTTTGTAAAGAATTGAAAAAGTTCCCAAGTTAGTTAAAACCCAATTCACCCCCCCTCTTGTGTTTTACAATTGGTATCAGAGAGCCTCGTCTTCATCTTTAGCTTAATCGCTTGAAGAAAAGATTAATGGCCGGTTGCTCCGCTTTAGCTTACCAAGAGGGATCTTCCACAAATAGACCTCCTCTCTTTGATGGAAATAATTTCAATGCTTGGAAAGACTGCTTTCAAAATCTATGTGTGCTCTATAGACTACTCCTTATGGAAGTTTTTTTGAAGAAGGTCCTTATGTTCCTATGAAAGAGGTAGATGGTGTTCAAGTTGCAAAATTGGACAATGAGCTTAATCAAGATGAGTCCAAGAAAATGACTCTCAATTATCGAGCTATGAACATCATTAGTTGTGCTCTTAATCCGGAAGAGTACAATCGGGTACGTGGAAGCAATTCCGCTCACAAGATGTGGAGAATCTTAGAAGTCACCCATGAGGGGACAAATCAAGTCAAAGAATCAAAGCTCAACATGCTTGTGAGGGAATATGAGCTTTTCTCTATGAAGACAAATGAAACTATCAATGAGTTGAACACTAGGTTCACAAATATTGTCAATGGGTTGAGATCCTATGGAAAGGAATATTCTATGGGTGAAATGAATAGGAAGATTCTCAACTCACTTTCTAAAAGTTGGGAAGGAAAAGCTTTTGTGATTGAAGAAGCAAAGAACTTGAAGACTTATACAACGGAGGAGCTCATTGGTTCTCTTCTCACTTATGAGCTCACACACAAAAAGAATGAGCATCTTGAAAGGGCAAAAGTGAGTGGTGCTTTAAAGGCTATTCTTAATATTGATGATTCCAATGATTCAAGTGATGAAGAAGACATCAAATTTGATGATGAGACCATGGAGTTTGTGGTAAAACGCATGAAGAAAATGTTTTCCGGGAAAGGAAGAAAACATTTCCAAAATAGAAGAAAACAAAATCCTCATGGGATGAAATGCTATGAATGTGGAAGTGATCAACATCTCATAGGAGAATGCCCCGCCACCAAAGAAAAAGAGCCCAATGAATACAAAAAGAAAAAATTCTTTAAACCAAAGAATTTCAAGGGCATGCTAAGCCATTGGGATCAAGAAGGGAGTGGTGATGAAGAAGAAGATGAAAATGCAAATGTTTGCTTCATGGCTTTTGGTAATGAGGTACATCTTTCTCCCTCTCCTTCAAATTCTTATAATGATGATGATGATGAGGATGATCCTAATGAGCTTTTAATGGATATGTATGATCAATTGACTAAATGTGCAAAGCAAAACAAAGATATGAAGCTTAAAATTGAATCTTTGCTTGATGAAAGAGCTAAGTTGATTGATGAAAATAAGAAGTTGTGTGATGATATAAATTGCTTGAAATGTGAAAATGAAAGTCTCATTACTACTAGCAATACATCTTCATTACAATACATAGAAACTTGTAATAAATTGTCATCTCTTGAAAACAAGCTTGTTGAATTTGATCTTTTGGAGAACAAAGTTAAAGATCTTACCCTTCTTGTTGAAAGCTTTACAAAGGGTAAGAAAAATCTTGATCAAATTCATTGTGTGCAACGTGCTTCAAATGATAAACATGGTCTTGGTTATCATGCTAATCACATTGATCATGCTAGCTCTTCTAAGTTGCCTAAGAATCACTTTGTGCATGCTAGTACCTCACATAGGCAAATTAGATATCATGAGCATGTTCACAATTCTTCTAAGCCACACATTTGTTGCACATATTGTGGAAAACATGGTCATACTAATGCTAGATGCCATGTTAAGAAGAAGATTGAAAAAGGGGTTAAAACTATTTGGAAAGTTAAACGTATTTCAACTAACCCCCTTGGACCCAAACAAAAGTGGGTACCAAAAGCTACTCTTCCCTTGAACTTATAGGTTCTTATAAGTTAGATGTATGCCACAAAGCTTCAATGGACTTGATTCAAAGAGAAGTTGCATTGGGAAGAATTTAAAGGAGATGTGCCAAAGGAAGAAATTCAAAAGCACTCCTTAACACTTGGATTCTCAAAGCTTAAATGTTAATCAATTGGAGAAACAAGTTGCTTAAATGACAAGAGCAAAGCATCAAGTGATGACAAGAGCCAAAAGTGTCAAGCTAATATCTTCATCACTTGGTAAGAAAGCAAAGGTATCAAATCACTTTCTCTTAACACTTTACCGTGTTTAAGTGTTGTTGGTATATATATTTTTATATGCTTGCTCTTGTACATGTTGCATCTCACTTTCTTGTATTTTATTTTATATAGATAACCTTTAGCATGTTCTTTATTGTCCATGTCTATTTTAAGCTAAGGTATCTATGAGATGTAGCATATGCAACTTGATTGATTCTTGTTTTATCTTGTCATATTCATTTAAGAATCCATCTAGTTGTTTTGGTTTTTTTTTTTTGATTTGCATGATCCTTATGCATATTTGTGTTACTTGAGATTTTGAGCTAATCATGAAGGACCTTTAAAAAGGTACCATATTTGTTCTCAAGAATTCCTTGTAGGTAACAAAGAGTTCTAAGCTTCAAGATGAAGATATGAACTACAAGAATGGCACAAGTGAATTAAGACTCCAAGAAAAGAGTCAAATGCTACGGATTACAAGATTGTAGAGGGTTCATCATGAAAAGAAAAGTCACCCATTATTGATGACTCTACACTTGTCATGCAAAGAAGATTGAGAAGCTCAAGGAACTCATTGAAGGAACTCAAAGTGCAAAAGCATTCATCGAATTCAATGAGATATTGCTAAACTCAATCTCTTTCCTTTTATAACATGTTTGCTCTTCATATGTTTTGATTATTTTGAGCATGTTATAAGAGAGCTTTATGATTTGATCCTTGTGATGAAATCTCTTTTCAATAGATCCCCTCCCCTCTATTATGTAGTGTGTTATGCTTTGGGGGAGTTTGTATATGCTATGTTTTGTTTTCACTTGATCTTTATTGCATATAGGGGTTTGTGTTTATATTCTAGTCTATAGCATTAATCTTATGTGGTTGATCGTCTAGATGCTTGACTTAGGATATAAACTGTGTTTGTGGCATTGATTATGCCATGGGTTGTGTCTATTTGTGTGTTTGGCAGTGTCATAACCTAAGAGGGAGTTTTTTTTTCAAATATTTTCAACTCATACCTCCCTCATAATATGTGATGTATGCTCAATTGTTCTTATTTTACATCATCACATCACTTGATGGCTTGCTTTTCATCTTTTAAATCTTATAGCCAACTTGTGTAAAGTTATTTTGGTAGTTATATGTGTTATAAATGTTTATGTCTTCAATTGGTATCACATATACTCTCCCTTAATAACTTTGAGATCATATTCTTCGTTTTCTTATCTTTTGTGATCTCATTATGGTTTTTGGTTTGTCTTGCCTTAAGAATTGGTATACTCATTTAGCCTAACCATTAACTTGTTAGAGGAATGTACTCAATATGTTATTTTACACTTCCTCTACTTCTTTTGGGTGTGATACATGTGCTTAACTTATGTATTCATGGTATCACTTCCACAAGTACTTTGTTAGCTATATTTTCAAACGTGTGTTACAATTGGCTTTATTTTCAATTGGTATCATGTTTTACAATTGGTCAATTGGTATCATAATTGGTTTTATCTCAAATAGCTAACATCGTATGTTTGATAAACGGGGAGATTGTTCTTTAAGGTTATATTCCTTATCTCCTTTGTTTTTAGCTTAGGTTGATATTCTTTTTGAGCCATATATAACCTTCTTTATATTTGTGTGTCATTATGGACTCTTTGTTTTTAGAAATCAACCAAGCTTATTCAAAAAGATCTTTCTTCAGAAAATTGGTGTATTAACTTTGCTTGTGCTATGAACTAATTATGTTGTTGCAAGTACACCCTTATATCTTGGAGATTGAAGTCTTTTTTATTATGCCAAAGGGGGAGAAAAATAGTGTATTAATCTTGCTAAAATGGTGTATTAATCTTGTTGTTTTAATACATGTTTTTTTTTATCCTTTCCTGCATGTTTTGAGGGGGAGCTATTTATATATCTTATGTCTCAAAACATATTAAATGGAAGGAAGGAGGAAAGGAGGTTGGTTGGGAAATAGGGCTCTTTTAAGAGTCCCTAGATGCGTTTGGCAAAAAGAAGTTATCATGCTAGTGCTTTAGTCTTCTTTGGTTTTATCTTGAATGCACTAGTCTTTGCTCTTATTTGTTCTAAGATCTTTTTGCCATGCTTCCTCATGCTTCCTTGTTCTTAATTTTGTACATATTCTATCTTATTACATAAAAGTTTGTCATAATCAAAAAGGGGGAGATTGTAAGCCCTAAGGGCGAACAAACTCAGTTTTTGATATTGGACAAACTTTTAATGTTGTGTCTAATGATCTTAATATTTGTGATAGAATATCGGAACTCTTTATGGAAGCTCTAAGTACTTCAATCAAGCCATTGAAAGCCATTGGTATCAAGAATCAAAGATATGCAAGGCTCATTTATCAAGATTGAAGATTGAAGACTTAGGTTTGGTTAGTTTAGCTTTGTTGTCATAAGTAGTTATCTTATAAAGCTCTAACCAAAGCTCTCATGAACATAAGCTCTATACTCAAGTCTTGCATGTTTTCATAAACACATTTTCAAAAGGCTTAAGTTTCAAAGTGATCTTTACATGTGTTCTTATCCAAAAAGCCTTTGATTTCATAGATAAGTCTTTTAGAAAAGTTTTTCCAAGTGTTCTTACTTGTTACCTTTTGGGAAAACCTTTTAGACTTTAAAAGATTTCAAAACGTGTGAAAAATCAGCTTGGAGGTTCGGTCAACCGAGCTCAAGCTCGGATCAACCGAGCAGAAACTGAGAGGTCTGAAAAAGAGGTTCGGTCGACCTATGAGGAGTTCGGTCGACCTATGTGTCTAGTCGGTCGACCGACCTTGATGAGAACTTATATACGGATCCTTTAAAGAATGATGAAATTAATATTTATCCAAGTTGATGAGAGTTCTCATTACGTAGAGTCTTTGGGCCTCCAAAATGAGTGATGTGATGTTAAATCTTGCCTACTATATCTACTTTTAGACATTACCCAAACCTCATCATTCTTTAAAGGATCCGTATATAAGTTCTCATCAGACCTAGTCCATGGTGGATCCGAAGTTGGCCTTCGGTCATCCCTGTTCGGTCAACCGAACTCTGCGATTTCTAGCCGTTATTTGACCGTTGGAGACTCGATTTTCAGCCTATTTTGAAATGTATAAATACTCCAAAGCTAGAGAATCATTCGAAGACTTGCATATACATTATAGATTGATTTCTTATCAAGTCTAAACACCTTCAAAGCAAAAACACTTCATGATCTAAATCATTCAAAGGTGTTCTTTCAAAAAGCAAGACAAAGAGTGAACTTCATATGTTCAAAGAGCTTCAAATTGATATACTTCAAAGGTATCCATCCATCTTTCACTTAGAAGAGTGAATTATCTTGTTCTTTATTCATCTTAATTCCCTTTCTTAGTGATAGGGTAATTGTTGTAAAAGTCCTACTTAGTGTGGGCAAGTTCTTAGTGAGCTTTTGTATTGTGGTTGGTTTGTAAAACTCTTAGTGAGTTAACCACATTTGTAAAAAGATCTTCTTAGTGAAGTTGTTGAAATCCTTGGGTGCGGCTCAAGGTAGTGGACGTAGATTCTAAGTGAATCGAACCACTCTAAATCCTTTGTCTTGTTATTGGGTTTTACTTTGCATTGCTTTTATTCTTCTAGCTCAAACTTACAATAGCTTTGTAAAGAATTGAAAAAGTTCCCAAGTTAGTTAAAACCCAATTCACCCCCCCTCTTGTGTTTTACAACAATAATGTCCTTGGAAAGCGCGATGGGTTGAATGCCCATCGGGAGTGGACCGACATCCCTATTGCGTGGGTTTGTAAGGAGGTGCACGGTAATGCGATTGTACCAATCCATGTACTCACGGGTTGGTAAGATCACATTACCGGGGACCGGGACAGCGTCCGCCAGTGCATCCACTCGCTCATCCCACATGGCTATGTAGGCTTTGTGCTCGTTCTCCTAGTTTATATTCGCTCCCGCCGTACGGGTGTGGACGTCCTGGCCCTCTGTCGTACCCTCCGCCACCGATGGGGTTGGTATCACCTGCTGGAACCCGAATTGCCTAGCAACCCGGTCCGGCATGTGAAACTCAATCAACTCGAAACACACGAGTAGCGTACGGGCCCGACAGGTGGACAGGAAGCCGACATCGCGAGCGGCCCGGTCTGCAATAACCCAGTCAGGGTACGCCTCCACATGAACTGTTAAAAAAAAATTGTACATTGGCATAAATTAATTGCGCTAATTAAAAAAATGAAAATACGAAATTTACGATAATCCTTACCCCCCTGAACGTCCGTCCGTCCGTCAGTCCAGCTGGTCGCGAAACACCGTAAGCTGAGACTTCGGCGCGTTCTTGAAACTCCGGGCGAGTATTCCACCGCGCCATGTACACTCGGCCGTCCGCGGGAATATCATGCATAATCACTCCCCGGTTCGTCGGCCGGAGAAAAGATATGCGCTCCCACACCCACAACTGGTACAAACAAACACGGATTAATCATCAAATATTAAAAAAAATGCAGGGAACCAATAAAAATGCATTAAAAATTACAAAAAAATAGTTGGATCAAAAGGCAACAGCCAGCTATGTCCTTAGAGACGGCCTGTGCAGAGATGCACATCTGGCGGTACAGGTAGGATAGGACGCCGCTGGCCCAGGAATGATGGTGGAGGGCGAGGTCTCCGTCGCTGATGAGCAGGAGATAGCGCATGTTCCCGCGCGACCCGGATTTATTCGGGAAAAGAAAAGTGGTGATGCAGAGGAAAATCAGGGCCCGGGCCCTGCTGCTCAACCGCGTCGTCCGTGGCATCCTCGCCTAGGGGCTTAAAAATGTGGGCATACACCTCTGCAAGCTCGATGGTGTTACCCCTAATTGACCCGGTGGGGGGCGGAATCCTAGGCTCACGTGGACGCGCTCAATCCACTGATTCTTGGTCATGTTGTAGTCCTCATGCCACGTAACCACGTTACCCTCGGTGGCCATCCTACGTCCTCTAGGCTGATGGTGACCTCACCGCATCGCAAATGGAAGGAGTGCGTCTCGGGGCGCCACCGCTCTACTAATGCGGTGACCAGTGCGTGGTCTATCTTTATCTTTCGTATCTTACAACAACCCCCGAAACCTATACGGTCAATGAGCTCTAGCACTCTGTGGTGGCCCTCGCGTTGGTAGGCCTAAAAAAAACTCCCGTCATAGCTAATGACCTTCAAAACCCCTATCTAGGGCTACATCCCCGCCCCAAATCCTAAGTGCTCTATGTGATGTGTGTTTGTTTAACACACTAAGATCGTAGGGACTGGCATAAGGTGGGCCGGAATAGACATCTATAAAAAACATGGGATTTTATCAAAGACTACACATAATCATATCGCAATTTACAAATATACATAAGCACAATTCAAAATGCATAAAATAACAAATCACAAAATAAAAAACAACAATTTGCAATAAAAAACAACAAAATACATACATTTTTAAATGACAATTGAAGTGCAAAATTTGGGAAAAAAAATTATACCTCCAAATTTCAAAAAGTTGGGAGAGAGAAATTTGTGGTGGGGCAAATGGCGGCTCGGCAGCGGTGGGAGAGGGGTGGTTGCGGGAGGGGGCGGTTTTTTTTTTTTTGCGCAAGGGAGGGTTTTGGTTGCGGTGGGGAGGAAGAAGAAGGGTTTTTTAAAAAAAAAACTGCTAAGCCAAGACAGACTGGGGCCAAGACGGAAGTCCCACTTCCGTCCTGGATGACGTGACAATGCGCGTGTGGGAGGCAGCCACGTCATCCAGGACCGTTCTGGACAAAAATAATTGTCCCCAACTTTTGGGTTCCATGTCATGACCGAAATGGAAAAGTTGGGTCAGACCCACGCAAAAGCCCTAATTGATGGATGGAAAATAAATGAATGCTATGGACATTTCACAAAAAAAAAACCTGAAGGCCCAAATCCCCCTAACCCACATACTTTGTTTGGATGGAATTTGTGGTCATTCTTATGCCACGTATCACCTTCTAAACGTGGCAGGCGATTAAGCCTAATGAGAAATTTTTTATTGACAGATTAGTAAGTTTAAAAGTTACATCAAAACTAATGAATACGAAACACGTAGGCTAAAAAGTCAATTCTCTTTTTTACGTGCATTGTATTGATTGGGTTGAATATAAGTTTTAAACTTACTCACCTATCAAGATAAAACTTCTCCTTCCCAATCCCATAAACAAGGTTTTTTTTTTTCAAAAAACGAACGAAAGTTTTTTTTTTTTCTTCTTCTTATAACTAGTGATTAACATAAAATCTCATATCTCTAGAAAAACAGAAATTTTATCTTGGTAAATGACTAAATTTAAAATTAACATCTAAATCAATAAATACAATACACGTAGGCCAAAAAATTAATTTTCTTTCATATGAATTTATATTAATTTTTCTTTCATATGAATTTATATTTTTATCTTATGTAAATTGTATTCATTGACTTGAATAAAACTTCTTTTAGAAAGAGGTTGTTGTTCTAGTTGACATTAGGTTTGTTTTGTTTCTTTTGTAAAATTTAATGTTTGTTTTTATTTATAATTTATTTATCATAAGAAAGTGAAAGTTAAATTAATAAAGTATGGTCGGAAATTCTCCCTAAAATTCTAAGATTTTTCTACGAGGCTAATGCGTGCGTCTTCTAGTCAGAGATGAACTACTATGTCATCACCATTTGTTAACATTGGTGTTTGGTTCCTGCACCAATCCATTGTGAATAGTATTTATAGAGAACAGAGTTGACAAACTTAGGCTTGAATTTGCTAATGGGCTACTAACTGGAGGGCCTATTGTTAAAAATGGGACACTTTTAGAAGTTCAAGTTGACATTAGGTTTGTTTTGTTTCTTTGTAAAATTTAATGTTTGTTTTTATTTATAATTTATTTATCATGAGAAAGTGAAAGTGAAAGTTAAATTAATAAAGTATGGTCGGAAATTCTCCCTAGAATTCTAAGGTTTTTCTACGAGGCTGATGCGTGCGTCTTCTAGTCAAAGATGAACTACTATGTCATCACCATTTGTTAACATTGGTGTTTGGTTCCTGCACCAATCCATTGCGAATAGTATTTATAGAGAACAGAGTTGACAAACTTAGGCTTGAATTTGCTAATGGGCTACTAACTGGAGGGCCTATTGTTAAAAATGGGACACTTTTAGAAGGTCAGCCCAAACGTTTTATAGTAGCCCCTTCAATCTACTTTGGCCCAACCGAGAAAAAAAAATAATTTTGGGTTGGTCTACTCTGAGGCTACTGGCACAGTTATGCATACTCAACCCAAAGAGTTTTTATCGACACCAAATTGGAAGCACATACTCCAACGATTAAAGATGTTTTTATTGATTTTGTAGTTGATGTTTCGTTAAATCTTGATGATTTGTATTCTACGGGGTGCTCCTGACCTTAACCAGGGTAAGGCGGAGGCCGCAAGTCAGCTCCGCCAAATTCCATGAGCCGCTTAATTGGTAATTGTCCAAGACTTGGCAACTCTTGGACAATTCAAGGCCTAGTGTGCTTTTATATGTCGTACAAATCTAGTAGTTTTTTATTTTTCAAAATAAAGCCGCCTACCGGCCTTTTGATTAATATCATGTTAGTGTTGAATCTTTTTCCTGTTTTAAATTAGAATTTATTTCGAGTTTTTTTGTAAGTAATAAATGGAGGCGCCCGTCTCAAACTTGGAGAAACGTCCCTCAAGGTAGAGTTTTGTTGCAACATGGTTTTGAATGGAGGATTGGAAGCGGACGTTTTGTTCGTATCTGGCATGGTCGCTGGCTAGCTATCCTACATGGATTTCAGCTGATCTCCCTCCTATTTTTATGGGTTATAAAAGTTTGTAGTCAAGAACTCTAGCAAGTGTGGAAGGCTTCCGGTTTGCACGTGACATCGGGTTTGCTTTTTTTTTTTTTGAGTCTGTTTGCATGGTCATAGAACTTTGTAAGTTTTGGAATCTATTCTCTACTTTTTTCTATGTCAGCAAGTCATGTAATGTTCTATCTCTTTGGATAGCTAGACATTTTCTAAGGATTGTTGTCTCACTTCAAAGGGTAGGGGATCCATCGGAATTCCACATCCCTTGTGTAACTCTTTATATCAATTAATGATATTATTTCTTTTTTTTTAAAAAAAACATAAAATCTCATAAATAAAAAATTTGTTGGGAATAGAATAGCTAATTTAACTTTTGTCCATAGACCTTGTAATAGTTTTGTTGATAGATTGACAAAATATGCTATGAGGTATAGAGCCTCCAATCAATGGTTTGAAGACCCACCAAGATTTCTCCTACCACATGTACTAAATGATATCATTTAATGATATAAAATATTTTTTCTGTTAAAAAAACACAAAATCTCATAAATTGTGTCAAGGACATTAATTATACTAGTCTTAGTAATCTAAAAGTAAGTGTATTGAGTCTAATTTAAGAGTAATTAGGGGAAAATGGTTCACTAAGTCTGATTTTACTTTCCTTCACGAAAATTCAGTTAGTACCACTGTTATTTTTACTTTTGCAAGTAAGGGTTGAACCGAACTTTGCAAAGAGATATGAGATCAGATTTATTTTTACTCCGTGAGTTGTACTTTTATTTTTGCATTTTGATTATTGGCCACATGCAAGACACGTGTCTAATTTGACCAGAAACTATCACAAAAAGTTATGGCGGTTTATTTGCATGCACACGTAAATATTAGGATGATATAATTAGTCAAAAAATATAGTTGAGTGCTTAAAACAGCAAAGCGTAAATAATTTAGTAACCTAAATAACTATTTACTCATTTCTATTTCATTGTTTTTCACTTTTTTCTCACATTTCTATTCATTGATTTATTAAAAAATGAATACAAACACTAAAAACTTGATCAAAATTTATCTACTCACTCTCTTTTCCTTTTTTCTTTTTTTTTCTTATTTCATCAATTCAAACATTGAGTGAAAAAGTAAATAGTGATAGACTGATAATATTAAAAGAAGAACATTAAATGCTTACAGACAATTGAATTTTTTTTCATATTTTGAGAATTATTTTTAAATGACTTATATTTTGAAGCGTGAAGGCAATAAAAAAGTTTGAACTATTTATAGACGGCTGAAGTCATTATAGATAAAATTGTGACTTTAATTGCAACTTTCATACAATTAAGCGTCATAGTAGGAAAATGCCAATAGCTGTGACTTTTAAATATCATTGTTTGTGATACAAAAATATCATACTTTTAAATTGAATGTCTTTATTTGCATTTCAATGTCGTGTTGGAAAAAATAGTATATAAATGGGAAAACTTAGCAATAATACAAGTTATGTCGTGGACAAAATTACTGCCTTAAAAATAAATTTTATTACGATCTCGGTGCAATTTGCAACGCTGTTTCACTTCCCAATGTTAATGCAACTATCCCCCAAACACATGCACTCGTGGTAGAGGTAGTGACATATACAACATCCCGTCACCAGGGTCACATGTCTCCGTTGAAAAATAAATTTTTTTAATTAAATATAATATATTTTTGCTTTATTTAGATAATATGTTCATAAGTGACCCTACACAAATAAGGTAAATCGGCGAGTGACTCTATTGATCTCAAGTTATGGATCCGCCACTGGGTAGAGGACTTGGAACTTGCCGTCTTCAATTGCTCGAAAAAATATAAATAATAGTTTGTTCGGATATAGATAAAGATAATGAAATTTATAGTCTCTTTCTTACCTGAAGCATAGTGTATTTATATGGAGGAAAAGAACGTTAGTGAGAGAAAAAGAAAGTGAGAAAAATCTGAAGTGTGGAGATAATGACTTGGGATTTGTGTGAAAGTAGTTTGATTTCTTCCAACGATTATGTCATTCAACACATGCCTAAAAACGAATTGACATTTTTCAACAATCTCCCCAAATGACATTCTTGTTTTATGAAATTTTGGAGCGAACGAAGAAAAATTAAATTAAACATCAATGTCTTCCGATTGAATTGCAGCATAGTAAAGTGACGCGACGACCTAGTCTATGAAGTGAAGTACTCTTGAACTTCATTATCTTTGATTGAGACTTTCACAATGCATAATAAAATTTAATGACCGCAAGTTCCGCGATAGAAATCTCCAGGAAAAAGACGGGGTTAAGTATTGAGATACCCTCCCCGAATCTCAATACTTTACCCCTTACATATTGTCACTTTTTAAAAAATATTAAAATCCCATAAATTGAGCACCAAAGTTGATCCATACTGGGCCCAAAACAAATAGAGCAAAACCCATTAATTAAGACAGGCCCATATTAGTGATTAGGATAAAACCCATGCCTAACTACGTTTAAAATCCCAACGGCTAGTTCTTGAACGCCGCCCCGTAAGACGCTGCGATTAACGGTCATATTTCCCGTCCTGCAAACCCTAATTTTCTTCCCTAATGAATCTATAAAACCTTTACTTCTCTCCCCAAACACAACATCTCCAATTTACTTCTTTATCAATCTCAATCTCTTTCTGAATCAAGAATCATCAATTTTCCGGCAGATCCCCCTTTTTAATTCCAGCCGTTTTTAGGGTTTTTTGAATTTTGAAATGGAGACCCCATCATCAACAAGAAGAGTCACAAGATCACAAACTTTGGCTTCTTCAGCAACCAAAAGCAACACCATTTCCACATTCAGTAAGTTTATTTATTAATTCAATTAATTTTGTTTCTTGGATTAAAAAAAAAAATCTGTTCTTGAATTTTATATTTCTTGGTTAATTTTTCAGAGAAATTGGAGGATTCTGAAAAAGGGATTAACAAAATCAAGAAAAAACGCTGCTGCACTTATTGATATAACAAATGATTCACCTGTTGTTGGGCTTGCAATGGGAAACTTTGAGACCCCATCCTCAGCTATGTCCAAGAAAAGGGGTATTATTATTAGTAGTAGAGCAACGAAACCCGAAAATACACCTGGTTCTGGGGAGGCTTTGTTAAGAGGTCAAGTGAAAACTTTATTACAGAAGGTTGAAGGAGAGTCTGAGCTCTCTAAATTGTCTGTAGAACATGGTCATGGCGGCACGCCTTTTCTTGCCCCTACCCCTGCTAATACCCCCCATATCCTGAACCTGTTGGCTTCTACTGCTCCCTCATCCCCAGTTGAAGACAAGTTTGAGATTTCTCAGGTTTCCTTTTTTTTCATTCAAATCTTTAGGTTTGATTCAATTCTGTTGTGGGCT
This sequence comes from Vinca minor, assembly GCA_026122235.1. Taxonomy (NCBI): domain Eukaryota; kingdom Viridiplantae; phylum Streptophyta; class Magnoliopsida; order Gentianales; family Apocynaceae; genus Vinca; species Vinca minor. The sequence continues at coordinate 9,610,096 of JAOCZM010000011.1, read as the reverse complement.
TCTCAGTTTTTTAATCCTTTGTTTCTTATTAAAGTTTGTGATTTCTCATTGAAATCTTTAATTTGGAATCTTTGATTCAATTTATTGTTAAAGAATTGGAATTTCTTGGGTGTGTTTATCTGTTTCTGATTCATTTCTTGGATTTCTTTGATGTTGATAGATGGTCAGTGGGATAATTGAGGGAAAGAAGGAGGAGGAAGTTAATGAATTGGACAAGAGTATGATAGTAACAAGGTCTCTACTACTGGATTTCTCTGAGAAATCAGAAGTTTCGTATTCATCCGAATGTTCATCTGAAGTCACATTCCAAGGAACAGAAAGTGAATCCGGGAAAGAGAAATCAGTTACTGAAGATGATGATGCATCCATATGGTCTATTCAGGTGAATGCAAGCACAAAAGATGATGGTGAAGAAGAAGAAGTCGAAGAGGAATACGATGGTTCTGAAGACTATTACTATGAAGAAGGTGAATCTGAATTGGTTGTTGATGAACTATGTGAAGCAGTGAGCAAGATCAGTGTGAACGGAGGAGATAAAACGATGACTAAATTCATTGGAAAACACACTCGATTTTGCTATAACAGTGATGATGAAATTGAAGGAGAGGAGGAAGAAGTAGTAGGAGGCTCTGGAAATGAATCTGCTTCAGGTGGGGGCGCATTGCGTTTGAAGGGGTTGCCAACACCAAGAGGGAAACATGTTCGATTCCCTGAGGAAATGGATGCCAATTGAGATTGAATATGCGCATTTCAGATCTTAGGACAAATTTCAGATTTCTTGTGACAACAACTACTTTGGTTGTTGGATTGATCTTTGTTTTGTTGTTTAGTTGAGAGTTCTTTTGTTATAAGTATTTCTTTTTTGGGGTATACATTTCTGGCTTATGAGATTGAATCATCTCAACAGTCCAATACTTTGGAACTTTGTAGGAGATCTCTGCATTTACCAATTAATCAAATTTTCCTTATTTTCATATCTTCAAATATTTTTTGTTTTCACTTTTTAGGCTAATTAGTGAATTATGTCCCTAAACTATTTATTTTTGGTGACCAATGTCCCAATTCATTGTTTCGGTATAGAGATAATCACTATTTATACCCCTGAGAGAAGTTTCAATAGTAATTGTTACCCCCGAGGATTATATCGTGCCATAAATGTCCCCAACAATTTATGGGGTGCCATTTATGCCCAAAAGTGGCGGAGACCGGTGAGAAGTTCGTCCGCACATACGATATTACTGGGGTTAATTCGTCCATACGATTTTTTTTAATTTAAAAAAAGAAAAGAAAAACCTCTCAACTTCATCTTCCTCAAACATTCATCCCCTCCACCACTCCCTCTTGATCTCCTAGGAATTTGGGGATTTTTATATGTTTGGTAAATTCTTGAATTTTTTGTTTGGTGATTTATTGAGATGAACCCATTGTTCTTGTCCATTTTTTCTGAGAAATGGGTATTCAAAAAGACTGAGTACCTTACCATACGCGGCGGAGGACAGCAGTGAGCGGTGATGGTGATGACGGATTTAGGGTAGAAAAAGGAAAAATTTGGGGGAAGTAGAAGAAAGGGGCTGCTGGTTAATTGCATCTTTTTCCATTGTTATAGGATCTTAATTTTGGAATAATCATCCATTTTCTGTTAATTTTGGAATAACAGTTCTTGAAGATTTCTGGGCAGTTCTTGAAGATTTGGAAGCTCACCAATTTCGGACTCTCCGTCGTGACAGGTCAGCTCCGTCGTATGATGATGGAATTTTTTTTTTTTGCTGAATATATGATGATGGTGACATAATTCACTATTTATCAATCACATTTTGAGGTTACTGACCAGACCAAATTTCAATGAGATTGACGTAACTTTCTAGCATTGGCATTTGACCTGAAGAAATTGAGTACCCACGGTTAAAGGTTCAAAAAATTAAGTAAGCTCTTCGGCATGGCAAGAGTTCGATCCGCCTCAAGGATGCGGGATATCCCAAAGTGGCACAGTGCCCTAGTGATGGCGATTGCTCAATTAGATTAGTCCGGTCAACAACAAAAAAAACATAAACAAGCATTTTTTTTTCTATTTGGGGGGGTTCTGTTTACAGATTAACCATACTAATCCGGTGAAAAATTTAAACATAAAACTTAAAAATGCGACATAATAAATCGCTCTTAAATTCTCTCTAATCTGTGACCTTCCTTTGGAGAAACCTTAAATAAAGGGTCGAAATGTGGCTCTACAAAAAGTTAGTATCACTTAACAACGAGATACAACTCTCTAAGGTCAAAGATTCAACATACAAAGAAGTGGGAAAGAGTGGTTAAAAGGACATTGGATTATGGTGGGGGGTGGGAAGAAAATGACATTTGAATTGATTAAAAGGACTTTCAATTTTAATATAGTGTGGTTCCCTGCCCCTGAGTCGGAAGCTCCTAGCAAAAAGAGTTAATCCATCACAGGTAAGCTAATTTACTCGACACACACAAATCATCATCTATAAGTTAAATCATTTAATTCATAACGTACTGCAAGATTGGTGTTGGCGTATTTACGCCATCTACACTTTTCGTAGCAATTATTTACATCATAATTCCAAGAAGCTACATAGTCAAGTCTAGGCTACAAAGTTCATCAGAACCATGGGTGCCATGTTGGGTCCATCATACACAAGTTCCGGGGACTCAATGCAGCGTCTACTAATTCGGCCACTCCTCTCTGCACAGATTGTGGAGGATCTACACCATTTTCCTCCTAATCAACCAGCAAAATCAAACCAATACCAAGTTAGGGAAATGCCTCTTACTTTTTGAAATGTTCAATAAGAATATAATAAATTTCATCAAAAAAAAAAAAAAAAAGAATATAATAATGAAAAAAATATGGATTTGATCAAACAAAATAGCAGCAATAGCCATATTTACAACATGTAGTTATCAGAGTAAAGCAGGCAATTCCATACCTCTTCAGAGACGTGCTGAGGAGCTATTCCACTAATGCGGCCAATAACATGGTCGACATTCATGCTGATTTTCTGTTTCAAGTCAGTAGGGTTCAGACCGCCCCCTCCTGCTACCGGGCCCAAAGGCATCATTCCAAGGGGTTTCCTCCAAGACCAAGATAATAACTCATCTCTGAAGAACATTGCCAAATGATGCCACAAATGCTGACTTTGCTGCAAAAGAAACAGAGAAACATATTTCAGAATAATAAGAATGAATAATGTTTTTTTTAATTGATATAGGGAATTGTTCTCTATAATACGCACTTTAGGTGACATAACAGCCTGTGCAGCTGCACACATGTCAGAGACAATAAGACCTTCAACTCCAAAATGAGAAAAGAATTGTTGCAAATTCCTAGTCAAACGGAAGGGCACTGGCTCATTAAACTCGATCATTCCATTTGCGTCATATGCTGGATGAAAATCTGTTTGGAATATTTTCCCAGTGTTCTTAGCAAACAATATCTTGTTTGGGGACCTTCCTCCAATTTGTAACATGAAGGACATGAAGCTTGAAAGAGCCAACTGCACAGCAAATTGCTTTTTGAAGGTCCACAAATGGTTTCCATTCAGCAACGTCTTATACATGTACTGTGAGAATATGCTATCTGTGACGTGATTTTTTGTTATATCATTATAAGCTTGGAGGCGGAGATCAACTATTGCTTCCGGTGATATCTGGCCAGATATCGCTTGATTCAGTTGCTCCTTGAAGTAGGTGATAGGATGGTCAGCTTCTCGATCATTCCTTGCACAATGGTTCTCATAGACCTCAAGGAAGGTGTTGTACATCAGATCATCTTCTACCATGCGGACCTAGTTCCCAATGTCATATATACATTAGCATCATCAGATGAGTAAAATCAGGTCAACCAATTCTCCTAGCAAAGGAAAAACAGACACTATACCTCGAGTAAGAGAACAGTAAAAAAAATCTAGAAAAGTTGAAGCGTAGGCCCATAAATAATATACAGTAAGAACCGATATCTTATCTTTCTGATTGAAAACCTCAAGCATTAGACATGACTTCTGTTCCCTTTAACCGTAGCATAACCTAGTTTAATAAAAGGAAGTACAATATAATTCAGGTCAAAAGAAAACTTAGTCACCTGTGACCACACAGGTATAATAATGGGTGTGTGGATGCATATGTGGCGACGTCTTGATTCCTTGTGCTTATCAAACATGCGGTTCATAACACGGAAAAGTTGCAAGATTCGTTCATCACTTCTGGCATTCGGAGTCAATGACGTCTGCACTATAAAATGGCGCTGAGAGCCATCAGATCCCTATTAGAGTCAACCGCCGGAAACTGCTGCCATGCCTTCTCACAATTGGGACATCTGCTCCAACTCTATCTAGCTTAACTGTATGATCCGGTGCCACTTCCTAAAGAGGACAAGATATAATTTTTTTTAAAAAAAATTGTTTAAGGTTGCCTAGCCAAACAGAAAGACACGAACATAGCAAACACAACACCAAAGACAATTTGTATGAAGCAAGAATGCAACATTCGGAAATGAAAAATACCATTAAGAGTGGAGAATAAAAACTTCCTAAAATATAGTGAATGCCTATGGTTCCATTCAATGTAACATATAAAAAAAAGACCCACTAACCTGATCAGTAAAATACTGTCCTGGAACTTCCACATCCACAACATGGAAATCTCGCAACACCCTGCTTTCTTCTTCCAACTTCAGCACAGCTGGGAACCGATCCTCAACATTGCTCTGTAAGACATTTTTCCAGTGCTTCAGACGCTCAGTCAATTCAGAGAGGGTCGCAGGAAATGTGGCTGTACTTTCAGGATCAAGATCGCGCTCAAAACCCTGCTTGTACTCTCTCACAAATTCAACATGCTTATTCACAGCATAAGCTGAGAAGCAAGCTCGGCAAACACCAGAAAGCTCCTTTTTCAGAGATTGCGGAACTTCTGCAGTAGTTGCTGTAGGATACTTGTAACAACGGTGAAGCAAAGCATTGACCACTGCCAAGAGTCTCTCCTCTGGCAAAGTAACAAACCTTGAGCCTATTTCTGTCAGCAATAACTGGCACGCCACCAAAGAGAAAGAAATCAACAAATTCGCAACTAAAACTTCTCAGGTTCATGCAAACAACAATTCCCCAACAAAAATAATACTTTTTGAAAAAAATTTAAAAAATTAAAAAAAAAAGGAGAGGGGGGGGGGTGTTTCCCTGACCATTAAAGTCTTTACAACAGAAGTAGACACAAACTGCATGATGGGCTCCTGAATCATTCCCCCATGCCAACAAACCACCAACTATCCCCATTCTCGCCTACCCCAAAAAGAAAGGGGGAAAAGAATAACTCCATTATAGAAATAGAGATGCAAGAAAAAAGTTCAACAAGTTACCTCAAGTTCACTGGCAAGATTACCATGTTTGCTTCTTAAGGTCTCCATTATGTCTTTTGCAGCATCGAAGGCACTGGCTACCAAGGTCAAAGCACCATTACGCCTTAACGTGCTCTGACCACCATCGGATGCAGAAGTCTGATGAAGTGTTTGGTCACCCCCAGCCATGATGTTGCCTTCAGCAGATGGCCTTTCAGATACTTGTACCTGAGAGCTACTTCCATCATTAGATCCAACACTTCCACCAGGTTGTGTTCCTGGAAGGTGCTGGTTATCAGAAGTCATCTGACCTCCGCTCTGTCCTGTCATTCTTGTATTACCATCAGTAAAACCAACGGAAGCAGTGGCACTTGCCCCAGTTACGTTTTGCTGCATTCTTTGCTGAGCCATAGCCATTCTACCATATTCTGATTTGTTTGCAACATCACGGCGCTCAAGCAGATAGGTACGAAGCCAGTAATATAAAGCCTAAACATTAAAACATAACAATGTTCATATTAGAGAGTCATGAGAAATACCTGAGTCCCTGGAAACAACACAACATTTACCTGGGGATACGCAGTAGCAACTTTCAGCAAAACAAGTTTGCAATGCGGAGCTTCAGTCTTCTGCAGAGAAAGCAACAGCTGAGGAATCCAAGAAAGCCAAACCCAGTGGGGTATTTGATCCAGATACTTGTCAAACGCCCTTCCGACGGGTTCATTTGGTGTGTCAAAGCTAAGAAGATATAGAACATGAGCTAAATGGCTTCGAGAATTAGGAATCCCAAATTTGATGCCTTGAAGAAAGCAGCTCACAGCATATTCCAACCAAACCTCTTCATGAGTTTCTTTGAAAGCCTGAAAAGAAACGTATATTTAATATAGTTCAAGCTATTATTAGTCGATCATAATTCCGAAATAGAAAGGCAAACAGCTCACCATATCACAATAATTTCCCCAGCTAATCCAACCCTTTGGGAAAATTCTTGAAGAGGCTGATGGCATTCGAATATGCAATGTTGGCTCCTTCACAATCATTAAGTTTCAACAGAAAATCTCCCTTGAGACGAAAAATCTCAGCTTTATGTTTGACAGGAAAATATTCCAAATTAGTACTGTTGATCAAATTAAGACCACTGGTAAGCTCTCCCTTCATTTCTAAATAAGCCTTGGCCTGTTCCCTTATTTTGACAAACGCCTCCTGCAGGAATATAGTAAACGAACCTATGAGACAAATGATTCTAGTCTCCTTTTTCCTGCGTCAAACTTTATCTCCAGGGAGACGGCACAAAGAATAAAACCAATAAATCAAAGCAACATTTAAGTGGTCACAATAAATACAAACCTGGACTTCCATGGTCGAGTGTCCATACATTTTCTCTAGTACAGATACACATACGTCATAAAGTCCCTGCTTACGGGCTATGCGGGCAAGTTTATTGACATTCCACGCCTTGTCACGGTACCCTAGGTGATGCAGTTGTGAATTTGTAGTACTAAAATCCTTAAACGCATCAATGACTGAATTATAAATTTCATTCCTCCATTGAAGAAGATCACACCAAACAGACATATTGTCCCATTCATTTGGTGTCCTAAGTCTCCAGGTCTCAAGGATGTCCTTCAAATCTGCATATAGACCAGGGAGAGAATTTCCAGAAGGCTTGTTTCCATTGGCAATATCCACTATAATTCTATTAGATTCTTGAACTTCAATTAATTGCTGAAATTGCTGAAGCAGTGGAATTCTTGCATGGATAGACATCTCCGGCAATTGCCACCATTGCTCTAGACCAAGTTCAACACCTTTGCCAACAATGTTGTCAGCCTCTGTCACACCATTTACATTCTTCTCATGAAGAGCGAAGTATGCTTGGATTATACGAAGTTTAGGAGTTTCTTCTACTTGTGCCTTTGGCATAGCATGATCTTTCAAATATGCCCAATCAGGCTGCTTCCAAAGATTATCCAGTATTATCTCATAATTCTCAACAAGTTTGCCAAAGTCTACTAGCACATCCCATTGACTGAGTTGACTAGCACAACAGAGCCACTGCTCCTCCCAAAGACACATCTCAGCTTTTGGCACAGTGTTGTTATATGTACCTTGGGTTGCCTTAACCATGGCCTGGTAGAAAAGATTTTGGGCCTGTTGCCAGTACCCATGCTGGACGAGTGAAAGTCCTGATCTAGTTTCTGCAGTGACAGACCGTTTTTTCCACAGCCCACACCTCATATCTTCTTCATTGAGTAAACGGTAAAGCTCAGCAAGTGACTCAGAGCACTTCGTGTCATTCAAGAACAACATAACATGACTTTCCAACAGCGGTAAAGCAATGTGCCATGCGTTATATGTCTTTCCAATATATTTAATGAGTTCGCTAGGCATTCGGGGCTGAGGATGGCTTAACTGAAGTCCTTCAAGCAGAGCTTGCACCACATTTGGCCGGTGTGCTTGCTGTTTTTTATGATAGTCTTTTGACAACAAATTGATCATTGGCTTAGCAAGTGCTACCTGTTCTTCCTTCTGCAAGGTCACCCAGACAATAGGAAATACCAAAACCCACAGATGATACGCTACATTTGAATCAGTGTGTGCCAGCTCTCTCAGTGGAATGACAAGATCAGCCACCTTCAATAAGAACAAACAGAAACGAGATACATAAGATCTATACGAAGAGGGTAGAGCTGCTAAAAAAACTAAAATAATGACTGTGCTGATTCACCGAATTAAAATATCACGGACCAGTAGAACTTAGATGGCAGAAGGGAATTTCAGCAAGAGGGCGATGACGATAACATCAGTAAACACACATGTATATAACACATAGAAATGTTCATTTGACACACATATGGAGACTTGTCTAGTAAGTAGTAAAGCTACTGAAGTAAACGAACTTACAAAACGAATGTCTTGGGTTGGGTACGACAAATTTTTGCAAAGCAGAATCCCATTACCCATTGGTTGGGCTGGCATTACCAATTTTATGACTAATAATTTCTTAGAACCATGATCCATTAGCACGAGTCATTGATGAATTATGAAGGGAAAAAATGGAAACAAATCATTGTAGGGAAACCATATTCCAAAGGTAAGGAAATGTCAGAGACAATTAAACTCACTTGAAGCTTGCTCATTTCATTTAGGAAACGTGATTGCTTCAGTAGAAGGCTATCAAAGCGTTAAAGGGGGCTCCTCTACACCTTCTGGGATATCAGTAACCATAGGCTGAACTCCTGTACAGTCCACAGTAGTTCCTGAGACCATAAGTGGAGGAATTTTGGCCGAATTTGGAGCAAGTGTAATAGGCTTATCCTCAACCAGAACGGCCAAAAGAAGATCAAGGCCTTGTTTCAGCCAAAAAACATCACTTAGTGCTTCCCAATCCTGAATTTGGATTATGTACTGAAGCCTAGTGAACAGTGTCTTTCCCAGAGATTCATGATAGAGAGAGAAAAACTTTTTTCTCATTTCAGGATCTTTTGCACGTAAACCAAGCAAATTTTGCCTCTCCACTTTCTGAAATACTTCTTGTCGTAAAGGAAGAGAATATCTGCAATCAATGAAATTAGCATTAATATCTTCACCAAAGTCTTTACAAAATCAGAAATAAAAGAGTACTTACTTATTCGAATCAGCACAAAGTCCATAGAGGAGCTCAAGGTATTTCTTGTCCCACTCTTCAACAACAGTGGGTGAAAAGTTCTGCTTATCCACTTGTGAAAGCTTCTGAAGGAAAGAAACTACTTCCTTCAAGGTGAGGAAACTATTAGATGCAACAGGGATTCCAGGTCTACCAAAATCATCTTCAATCCATCCTTTTATCACATCCAAAATGCAGAGAAGTACAGAAGGATCAGTGCCCTTCTCAGAGAGCAAGGAGTTCAGAATTTGAGTGACAGAACGTTTGCAATCGGGAACAAGCATGACCCTTTCACTTAAGAGTCTTAAGATAGATTTCAAATTAGCAATAACAACTCCAACATCAGCACCTTGACGAGAAGAAGTGACTGCGGAATCTATATCTAATTTCTGACCCTGAAATGTAAAATACCAGTGAAAGGATATTATGGAGAAGGATAAAGAAACTAATATATATAGAAGCTAGGAAAACTAAAATCATGCAAAAAGCCAGAGAAGCATATGGAAAACAGTCAATAAAAACTCAAACAGAATAACTAGAAAAAAAAATAGAACATGCTACATGTAGAAGCGCAATACAGTACCAGAGGGATTAGATCTCAGCTTAAATTTTCTCTTTTTTAGCTCCAACTCGATTCCACGAATTAAGGAAAAGTTAAACATGGTCATCTAAGAGCATTTTCTGTAAAAAAAACCTAAGTATAAGACAAAATATCAGTTGTTTCTAACAAGAGACCAATTGAACCTTCTTTTTTTTCTCCAATTTATCTATTTCCCTAAAAGGAGGCAAAAAACAAAAAGAGAAAGATGCCGTCAGATAGCCCTCAAAGGTATGCAAAAGGGATCCAGTTCAGTGAGAATTAAACAACACCATACTTGTTTCACATAGGAGCTGGTTGATGCTGTCATATCTCGTGCCAAGCGCTGAAGTACACGAACCAAATTTGAAGGGTCAATGAAGTTTTTCTGCACCTCTACCAAGGTTTTAATGACATAGAGAACAAAGCTAATCATGCTAGCAGAAATATCTTCTCCTGAAGTTTGAGGAGCAGCGACAGAAGCAAGGTGCCTCTGTACAAGCTCCTCCACCTTTTGGTACAACATCTTGACATCATGTGGTGTAACGGGTGCTTCTGGAGGGAAAGCAACAGAGATCATCTTCAAAAGAGAGCATAAGGACTTTCCAGCATCTAGCATCTTATATTTGAAACATGGTTCAAGTATCTGCACAAGGACGAAAAATGTAAAAAGTACATTAGAGGAATGAGCAAGAAAGAGGAATCACATAAAAGCCATATGCAGACCCATATACCTGGGAAATTTGGTTAATATTATTTCGAATGAACAAATGTGGTTGCTTCTCCAAAACCTTGTTCATCACATCTAGACCTTGAGCAAGAGCTGTGGAAGGGTCCTTTGACTGAGGAGGAATACTACTCAGAAGCTTTTCCAGATAGTTGAATTTCACATTTGCATTTGGCCACACCTCCAATGCTAGTGACAAGAGCTCTAAAGCTTGCTTGTACATAAGAGTGGATTCTTTTTCCTTTGGCTCTATAACTAGTGCTACCTAATCACAGGAAACCATTTTTCAAATCTATGAAGCCAAATAATTGTACTCAGAAATAGAAGACCACATAACTAATCCTAGAAGAAAGTATTAAGTACTTAGCAAGTATGAAATTGCCAAGATGACATATAATTACATCAGAAGGTAAGCAGAAAATAAACAAAGCTTCAACCTCTACAAGCAGTGTTGGAATTTAGCTAGAATTTCAGATAAATTAGCATAAAACAGCACACGTGATGGACATTTCAATTTTAGCCATAAAGAATCAAGAAATTTGGAAATACCAGATGAAGCAACGAATTTGAGTACAACAAAGTGAAAGGAAGAAATTAACTGTTTTGACTTTACAATCCCAGAGGAGATCTGCAAAGTTTTCAGCAAGTAAACCTCGCATGAAACCAGCACACAAAACTAGAACAGAACAAAGGCTGATCAACCAATTAAAAATTTAGACCATAAGGCGAAATACCTGCCCCCAACCACACGGGTCATGGTTAGGTCTCCCAGCATAAGGGAAGTCGAATCAGGAGGAAGGGGAAGAGGAGGAAACTGCTCATCTAAACCAGGAGATAACTAGGTCCGCTAGGCCCTCAATAGGCTCTAGAAAGATATAGGCTATAAAGGCTTGCACAACCATCACATAGCAAGTTCAGTAAGAGCAGTGCATTGCTCTCCCTAATATATATAATTATTCAGTGGGGACAAAGAAAAGTTGAAAGTGTTTGTTTAGAATCAAGGGATAAAAGGCTTGCACAACCATCACATAGCAAGTCCAGTAAGAGCAGTGCATTGCTCTCCCTAATATATAGAATTATTCAGCGGGGGCAAAGAAAAGTTGAAAGTGTTTGTTTAGAATCAAGGGATTAGCAATAATGATAGGCCATATCACACAACTTGATGTAAAAGTAAAAACTCAGAATACAACTGGATACTAAAATTGTTTAATCCAACGCAGATAAGAATGGAAAAACTTAAATAACCACGTGATAAGCATCAAGTTAGTAGAGAAGAAACTTACTCTGATAAAAAAATTGATGATCATCTCTTCCATTGCAGCATTAGGCTTGAATTCCTCATCAGGTTGAGCAGAAGATCCTGGAGTCTCAATATTAGGGATAGAGGAGACACCGCCAGGTGACATGACACCCAAGGACTGAAGACCAGGTTCAACCTTTATTAGCTTACCAGGATCTTCTGCAAAATTGGAGGTATCTAATGGGTGTGAAGTATCACCAGTAGCAGAGAAGTGATTTAGAGCATCAGTGTTTTGACTACTGGCACTAGGACATACAGCAGCTTTCATTTCATTTTGCCTTTGTTTTTCCCAGTTGACAACCAATCCAGCAAGATCAATTGCAAGACGCCTATTCTCAGCTGAAGTGTTATACGGCAAACCAAGGCGACTGAGAGAATTGACCATCTGAGGAACAAATTGTGCTCTGCAGCTATAGAAGAGATCTGAGTGGCGGACAATGAGCTGGAATATGTGGATGAGATTAGGAATTGAGTGACCTTCCTCAACGAGAATCTTCTTTGTATAACGTATCCAAATTGTGATACGGGAATCACCCATAGGTAATCTTCGAGGAAGTGCTGGCATTAGTATATCAAGAGCCTGTTTGACCAACATTTTATTCTCTGGCTGACAAGTCCTCAGAAGTGCAACAAACACCTGCAGTTACAAACTGATGGTCAGAAGATAAAATAAATTAATGGGACACAATGATTAAATACAACAGTAATAAGAAAATATAAAAGAATAAGCTTAATAGCTTGCATCTTAACAATTTAGTACCACAAAGAAGAATAAGATGATCACACATGGTATTTAATGATCTTCGTTTTCTAACAAAAATTAGAAAAAGTCAGATAAGGTTGCATGATTATCAATTAGAAATGCCCCTTCACAACATTAACTTAAAAGACAAGCATCAACCACAAGTAACTATTCCTCCCACTGTGATCTAGGAATTCCAATTTAGAAAGGAAACGGGGACCAAACATGTTCCGGTTTGACAAACAACATATGATGGATATCTTCTGCACATAACCAACAGAAAATCCTTAAATTAACAGAGTCACCGTATGATTATGATATTGAAGTATATGAGCTATGATGGCATTTATGAGAAGAAATGCATAAGACAGGAAAATAATGTGTCAGCATAAAGGAATGACGACTCTAGGAAAAGGGCATCATGTCGTGACATGCAAATTACTGTTGCGGTGCGAAATAAAAGCAATTAGTGGCCACAAAGCTTTCAGCTCTTAAGCAACCTGCAGTATGATTTTCTCCGGAGCTTGATAGGCCTCCAAGAAGTGGCAGACATTTACAAATGCCCACTGCTTACTAGCACTGTCTTCTCGTTTGAGATGATTCCATCCAAATTTGATAAGCTCTTTCCTATGGTGAACCAGGTCAGTTTGAAGGTACTTGAGAAGTAGTGTGGCTAATTGCAGGAGCTCTATCCTCAGTGGCTCATCATATTCAGCAGATACCTACAAAAGACATCCACGAGTCACATCACAAGGAATGATAATCTGGAACAAGAACCTAACAACAATAGGGTGGAGGAAGGGGGAAATAAAAGAAAAAATCAGTACACAGATGTTACCTCTTCAGGCGGATCAAGAAGCTTGTCAACAATTGTCTTGATGATACCACTGTCGACAACGTCCCAGGTTTGTCCATGTTGAAAGGCATGAGCTAACATAGGAAGAATAAGCATTTGCATAATAACCACCAAATGATCATGAGCTAGGTCTTTCGATTGGAAAAGACATAGGAAATGGAGAAGCAGAGTTTTCTTCATATTTGGTGCATAGCCCTCAGCAACCTAAAAAGAAATCTGTTACTTGGATGTCCTCAGATGTAGCAATTATCAAACGAAGAGCAGGAAAAATTAGTGATGGAAAAAATTATGATGATAAAGGAGATACACAAGAATTACAAAGAAATTTATCTAATCAATTTGACATACCTCGAGAATATAAAACTCCTTTAGGAAAGTAAAGTCTATGCGAGTACGATACAGGAAAATGGAGAGCATATCAAATAGGACATTGACTTCGTTTTTATCATGTCTTGAGTAATTTAGGAAGCACTTCACCAGCCATTTGCTTTCTTTCACCTGCATATGAGAATCATATGTAATCAGTAAGCCATTTCATTTACTTGAATGAATTGAAGAATTGAGCCTGGCATTCAAACCATGTTTGGCCACAACCAGCCAAGCAGCAGTCATGGGCATGACTATTCACATGACCTTAAGAAACAGAAAGAATGGAGCTTATGAAGAAATTGGCAAAATCTTTTATGTTTTTATCACTCCCGTAATATGGAATAAAGGCTACTACTGCTATATAATTGAACAAGTGGGACTAAAAAGGAAGAAATGCTCAACTACTAGTTCAATGATATGAAAGAAAAACATGGAACCCAAGGTCCATGCAGGAAGAATTACTTAAACAAGAATAAAGGTGATCCAAGGATAATCTCAAAAGCAGCCAAAGATATTGTGTACATTGACAGGAGAAAAACTGAACATAAAAAAAAAGAGCATAAATGAAGAAGAATTTCAGCAAAACATTGGCAGGAAAAGCCTCAATTGCCAATGCGCAATTTCGCTTTTCATTTAAGATATTTCACATTGGCCCCACAGTTCCCCTCCTGTCACTGTGAAAATGGGGGTTTTCCAAAGGACAATACAAAGAGATTTAATATAACATCCAGAAATTATCAAGCAATGAAGTGATATAAGCAAGGAGAAAATGTAGAGAAATATAGGAGAGGAAATTAAACACCACCGCAAATTTTAAAGGGAAAAATAAACTGATTATTCTCAAGAGTGCTTGTAAACTTACTTGAACCAAATTAAGTTCCTGCTCGTTCTGCAACCGGGAAATTCTTGCCGGTGATTTCCAGAGAAGCACCAGAGTGTCAAACACAACCCGATTACTCTGCAACCAGCCAGGCATCAATTTAACTAAAGTTTTTGATCATAGCAAGACCCTGGAAATAAGCATCTTGTGCTCCAGCAGAGTTAGCTGATGATGGAACTGAACTCTCAGATTGATTGACGAGGCCTTCCTCAGCCATTGAGGAGGTTGGATGATTAAAAGATCCTTGTGCCACTGACTCATCAGAATTTGGCAAAAATTCAGGAAATGCACTTGCAATTATCTTATCTGGTGATTTAGCAAGTTCTTCTCTCAAGGGTTGGCCAGCATCAGATCGTATGATGTACATAAACCTGTAATTGAGAATAATAAATTAAAAGCAAATAGACTGCCTAAATGTGATCTGTAAGTCGACCTCAATAATCCTATGTGGAGCAAATCTTACCGCCTGAAGTATTTGGGCTGGCACAATCGCACAAGAAAATAATCAACAGCTGCAGCAGGATATCGGTTTAAAAATTTGGTAAGTGGAAGGCGATAAGGGCTGTTAATCTCGCTGTAAAACTGTCCTGGCGGAAGGGCAGCCTCCAAATCAATAGTCAAAGTCACAAGTTCATCAAGGAATTTTCCGGCAGCAGATGGAAGCAGGTGAAAAAGCTCAATAATTGCTGCCAGCATTCATAATAAAATCACCAGCTTTAAAATCCATGAAAACAAGCATAAAGATAGATGATTACGGTACATAAAAATACCCGTCCCCAGACAAGTACAAACTACTAACGACATACCAGCTGCAATTTTTGGTTCTTCACCAGCCTTCCAAGACTTCTGGCACTGTGCAAGTTTTTCAGGCTCTAACCATTTCTTCAGATGCTCTAACAATTTACCTCCCAATGTAACGTTAAACCAGTTAGAAAGAAGTTCAAGTAGACGAGCAAGACCTTGTAAAAGCGGCATGCTGAGATTTTTGGTATGTGCCAAGTTAACCAAGATAGGCCTCAGACTACTTTGGAGTAGTTCTTTAGGCATCCTTTGCTGTAAAATAACCTAAAAGACAGTGGTACAGACTATAAGAATCATAAACCATGTTCGTGAATGGTAACCATGATAGCTTACAAGCCTAGAATAAAAGACAACGAAAATGAATGCCAGACACCAACAAACCTGACGTAAGCCTTCCTTAGCGACAGCAACAATTTCAGGTGTCCGGCTCGTTAATGATTTGAAAAACATAGAAATTATTTTGGCACGCAATTCAGAGTGATTTTGAGTCTTGAAATCTGCCCATGCCATTGCAGTGCATAGCAGTTCAATGCAAGCTATTCGAAGTTTATTCAATGATGAGGCCACCTTAGGGTTCATGAATTTCACAACCCAAACTGCGTCATCAGCCTCAGCTATTTGCAAAGCCTCTTGCAGGAAATTGACCAACTCCTGGGTCAACTTAAGAAGGGGGGGCCTCAAAGCCAGGCAGAAGTTTAAAGCAGTAACTGTGCCAACCTTCACATCACACAAAATAATTAGCATATTATAGCAGTCCTTTATCTTTAATAATGAACAGGAAAAAAAATACTGCAATAAGTCAATGAGAGAACAATTTACCTGTTGATCAACAGTTTTCAACCGAAGAGGGCGCATGATAAGAGGCTGAAGCAAAGGTTGATATAAAGGTTCGAGCAACTCAGAAACCTCACTTCCAGTCCTACTTGCTAAGAGTGCCAAACAAGACTGCACAATCTTTCTTACGCTAGCAGATGCATTGGCATTAAACAACTCAGATGCAAGATACTCAACAACTCCTTGAAAACTTTGCCTCCGTGCCTCACTGTTAGCCTCATCAACATTATTCACTACACGAAGAACCTGAGTCAGAACCTGACTAGTCTTTTCCTGCTCTTTAGAGGCATAAAGTGGTAACCTTTTAAGAACATATACCAGCCCTCGAATGATCTTTACTTGAAAATGGCATAAAGTTTCAACAGTAACTTTTCCAACCATTGCACCGAGCCCCATAACTCCCCCAATTTGTGCTTGCCAAGTGCTTCCATAGCAACAATGCAGAAGTCGAGGTAAAAGTTGCTCAAAAACAGGAACACGGACACTCGGAGGGGGTGAATAAGCAGGACTCATTGACGGACTAGAAACACCCATGGGAGTACTGGGACCACCTCTAGACATTAGCATATCAGAATGTTTTGAGCAGGCAAGGAATAGAAGTGTCTCAGTAAATACATTAAGAGCATCTAGAGCAGCTTTAGCATGTAATCTATTTTCTTCAGCCAGCACATCAATAAGAGCATCCAAAAAAATTAGGGGATCCAACTCTTTCAAGTTGGAAGACGTATTATGTCTTGACATCAATGGAACGCTAGAGCCAGATGCAAGAAGAGGGCCACCAATTGAAGAGGAATTGAACGAAGCATGTGTTGAGGAACTTTCTACATGAAATATCATGGCAAAATGACGACACACGTTGGTTACAAATTCATCCTTGGGATCAAGTAATTCAGGTTGTGCACCAGATGCAATTATGGTCATTAATAGAATCTTAAACACATATTTCTCTGCCATTAGTTGGGTCTTTGTCTTGACACCAAGGTCAGCCTGCATGTGTAAATCGATATAGAGGGGATCAGACATGACAACAAAGCAAGATTAAAGAAGTCCAAACATGAAATGAAATAAATGATGAAAGCAGCCATAGAGGCATTCACAGATCACAACCACTGCTTGATTGAACTAACTTTTAGCTTAAGATGATCCATCACAAACGAATTGCAAAGACGAGAATATAGCAAATAAAAGGGAAAATAACAATAAGGAAACAAAAATAACAGAAATAATCACTACAATTGAAGAATTTCTATAAACATTATAGACAGTGCAAAACTAAATATGGTCATTTTAAAAATACAATCTCCCCTTTGAAAGAGTTTTTTGTTCTTTCCAGAAATAACTTCAAAGGAAAATAAAATGAAAAAGGACTACCAAAAAAGGGCAAAAAAAGATTAAGCTACAGTTGTCAAAATTTTGGGAAATTTGAGATGTTTGGTTTAATATTTGTCCGGAAAAAATCACAAGGAAATTCACTGAAATTTTTTTTAAGATATGCCCCCAATAGAAGGGGGGAAAGTGTAGATCATTCCATCATAATATTCATAGCAACTTGCACCATAAGAATCTCTAACTGCATATAAGACACTAAAGCATGTTAGATTTATGTTAACGGTAGTGTTTTTCAACTTGTTTGGGTGATTTCATGCAGAAACTAATCACTCTGACAAATATGGAAAACATAAAAACTTCATTCTTACAACTAAGAAAATTCTTTGACAGAAAACAATTATTCCCTCCATTCCAAAATATAAATCATTTTAGCCTTTTGCACAAGAATTAAGGATTGTGAAAATCATGTGCATTTGTAACAAAATACCACCAATGCCCTTAATAAATAGAGATAGAGACAGAGAGAAAGAGAAATAAATAAAGGGAGAGGAGGATAGAATTGGAGAACGTACAATTAATACTCCTTGAAAGCTGCAAACGACTTATATTATGGAACAACTCCCTCCCACTAAAACGATTTATATTTTGGAATGGAGCAAGTAAGGTGCAACGAAACTAACCTTTATATCGGATGTCTCAGATCTTCTCAAATATGATTCTACTGAGGAAACCAACAGAGTTGACAACTGTCTAGATGTTGATGCTTCATCACCAACAATTCCTGGTAAACTAAGCTGAGATGATAAGCATACACGAAGAAACTTTAAAGCCTGCTTTCTGTAGAAGGGATCGACCTCGCCATTCTTCTGCATGACAGCTGCCACAGCCAGATTTATGCAACGATCAAGTGGTACCAAAAATGGTGTGGAAGGCTCAAAGGTAAGAATCAATCGAAGTCCATGCTCAGGATTTTCCTTGCACTCCAAAGTCAGAGGCTCTTTGAGGAAACGTCTATTGCGACCCCCCAATTTTCCAAGTAGTTGCAATGATTTTGCACCCCACGGATAGGGTGCAGGCCGTAAATGAGACCACAACGCCAAAATCACCTCAGACATAACATTTGCCATGCTCGGCTCCAAGAAATCAGGATTTAAGCTATCAACCCAAAACTCAAGTGTTCTTAAACCGAGACTTATTATGACATCGCTTCCTTTGAGACACATAACTAGAGGTTTCATGAGGCGAGGAAGATGAGGTAACAGCGAACTTAACCGTGCAGGTAGTGTTAGGCAAAGCTCTAGTAAAAGATCCCTCATATCTTCACCAGTAGGTCCATCAAGCATAGCTAACAGCATATTCAAGCAGGGCTGCAGAGTGGGAATCAAATCTCGCAGAAGTAGTTCAAACTTCCCTCCAGCAAGTGCATGAAACATTGTACGGAGAAGTTGCAAGTAACCAATTGGTTTATCAACCTCAGTTGCATTTTTCATGCAAGCTTCCATGATTACAGGTACATGAGGCTGCAGAATCCTTTCGCAGTCTGAAGGAGCCTTCGCAACTGCACCAAATAAGAAGCGAAACAGATGCAGAACGAGTTTTGCTGCAGGTGAATCGGGCTGCTTCAGAACATCAAGCTTACTGCTCACAAGGAAATTCACCAGGACATCTGCAAATGGTCGGAACACCTTAGGGGCTTGCAGAAGGGTGGAAAATATATGTACTAGCTGACTATTCGAAATCATGCAATCAAACAGCTCAGGCATGCACAGCGAGAACATATCCATTAGATCTCGAGGTTCCATAATAGCCAAAATCTGTGAAAATAGATGGATCATCTCCCTCTCTTCATCCTTCTCTTTGAACAGAGCCAAGCAATGCACACCACTCTTCAGAACACCAGAAGCTTTCCACACCTATTGAGAATTAAGAAGTAAGTAGTTGCCTCAAAAAGAGGAGAACAACAAACTTCACACCAGAACTCATACCTCATCTTCTCTCATTCCTTTAAAAGATTGCGGTGCAGAAGAACCTGAAGTTGATGTGGCAAGGACTTGTGGAGATGTCCCATGTGTGGAAGGTAAAACCTAGAAAGAAATTAAAAAATGATATAATATTCTGCATGTAGAAGCGGAGCTTGGGAAGTAAGATTAATAATAACCTGTGAACGCGGTAAATGTGCATGAGTGATGCTCCAAATAATGGTCTTCATTCCTGAAAATGCAATAAAGATTCCAATGGTGCACAATAAATAAGTTGTCAATATAAAAATAGCACAAGCTCCATTCAACCAAATGCATGCATCAGGTCGTAGATCTAAGGCAAATTCATAGATTTAGTCATACAACATTTCACGACTTGTGACTTGTGTCCTTTTTTATTTTTTTTCATTCCTGAAAATGCAGTAAAGATTCCATGGTGCACAATAAATAAGTGAGCAATATAAAAATAGCACAAGCTCCATTCAACCAAATGCATGCATCAGGTCGTAGATCTAAGGAAAATTCATAGATTTAGTCACACAAAATTTCACTTCTTGTGACTTGAGTCCTTTTTTATTTTTTGCATCCTACTTCATTTTACGATTTGCATGTTAGGTATTTATGGCTAATTTTATGTTGGCCAATGGTTAATCAAGGGGTAATTTAGGAAGATCAAATAATCTAATTCCCCCCCCTCTTATTATTCAAAGGCAAATTCATAGAATTAGTCCCACGACATTTTACCATTAGTGGACTGGGTCATTTTCCCCACCTCCATTCACCTCTTCCATCTCCAGCAACCCACCACCACCTCTCTGATTCTAAAATCAGAGAAAACCTACATAACAATTGATTTTGGAAATGATTTTTCTGTGATAGAAAGTGACTGAGCAGAAAATTGCTCAAGAAAGGAAGAATTTGACATATGAAATTCCATTGACAAATGTTATTCGAAAGAAAAACTTCTTCCAAAATATGATAAACAAATAAAAAGAAACGTCTTTAAAAAAAAGTCTCATCCTTGATTATTCACGGATCAAAACCCCATGAATTCTTGAAAGCTGTGAAATAACATTGATGCAGAGCCACCTTCTTGACCATGTACATCTTTAATGGCCAAGAACTCATCAATCAACTAAACCCTTGACAGATTTTGCAGACAGTGGATGAAAATTGGAATCCTAATTTGAAACAAAATCTTTAATCTAAAACCCACTTTTCATATTCACTCATTGTCCTTCATTCTTCTTCAATTCCTCAGTTTTCAAATCCTGAGGGTGAAGGGTGGTAGTGGTAGGTTGCCGGAGATGGAAGGTGGAAAAATGACCCAATCCACCTGTCGTAAAATGTTTTGGGACTAATTCTATGAATTTGCCTAGATCTAACAATTCACCGGCAGCCAACTAAATATTTTTTAAGAGAAAAGAAAGGAAGAGAAATAATTACCCAAAACCAGTGTTTTAATCATATGCTTGCAATCACCGACTTCCTTAGCATGCTCTATAGGAACCTGCAAATTTAGAACTGCCTGCAACATGTACCTCATAATGAGAAACAAGGATTTTGTTATAGTACATGAGATAAGGACAAAAATATATAGCATTAACTAGCTAATGACAGGCGTGAATAAATTGGAAATGTTCACATAGACATTTACCCATCAACCAACCTTGATCAAAACTTCAATTACCACTTAATACCGGGGGACAAATAATAATTAGACGAGCATATCAAGCAAAACCATTGTCATGCACAGATTCCTGAACAATCTCCAACAAATATATCCAACTGCAAATGAAAGTTGCACTGCTACAAGGGCAGGCCAAAAGCAAATACTAGCTTCTGATTTAAAAAAATTCAGAAAAGCTCCCTCCGGCATTTGAAACAAATCTCCATTATGCACAAAAATGTAAAGCAACAGACGACTCATAAACTAATTCTAACTATTGTATTACTATGCATTCAAGTAATTAATTCAAAGGCAAAGAACCAGACACCTAACAGATTTATGTTATTTTTAAAAAAAAACAGATTTTGTGAATTGTAGGAATGACTAGTTAAGGACAGTCTTGAGGTAAAGTTTAATCAACACTAACCAGATCAAGATCACTCAACTTCTACCAGCACAACGCATAACTCCAAACTATTTAACAAAATCATCAGACTCGTGCATTCACCAACACGAGAAATTGTTGCTTTGAGTTAAAAAAAATTCCAACATCGACATTTTCCATAAAAAAAAATAAATAAATAAATATTGAAGAAGATGGTAGACCTGACAAAAAAAAAGCAGCTTTAGCCGAGAAATTCAGGCTTCTAGATTGCATGATCTAGATTTATGTTTCTCAATCTCTACTTCCAATAGCATCAAAGAATTTATGATGCAAAAGGAAATCCATTCTATAGACAATGCTGCGATTTAAAAAGCTCAAGTATGCCGAGAATTTGCACAACGGAATACAGTTATAAAACTACCTGAACTGGGAGTTCCAGCTTTGATTTCGTACTGGATCTATTCTTCCCCTCCTCTCCCTCTTCCAGCAGCTATAATCAGTGACAAAAAAAAATGCCCATAAGCCTTCAGGTAGCTGATCTTGCAATAGGACATATATCCACTTTTAAGAGGCTAACTCAGTAGATATCTTTGAAGGCATCACGGAGCAAAAATTCAACTTTTGAACTAACAAACACAGTTTTTACTTTTATCGAGCCACACATGACTTAAAAGTAAAAAATCAAAAAGAACAGGAAATGAGATCAAGAAACTGAAAGTCATTCATCCATTAAACCACTATGTCGTCATTTAAGCTTGGGTAAAATGTAAAGCTGTTGGCGGATAACATATTGGTAGATGAATTTCCTGAAAATATTTAACACTTTTAATTATGTTCATTCTTCTGGTATACTGAAAAGATCGTAGTGATTGGGGCATTAGATGCATAAATTGACACAATGCCCTTGAAGGCTAATGTTTAAGAGTACTCATACTGAAACCTAGAAATCAATGTTCAACTCATTGAATGACCAGAGATTGTCTATCTTCATGATGAACTAGCATCACTCTTTATATCTGCCATGGATCAGAGTTAATTCTTACATCTCCACTTTGGAGGTATTATTTTACAAACAAAGAAACATAGAAATATCTTCTGGTACTATCATCTCCCCCTCCCCCCAAAACAAAAAACAAATCTTCATCTATAAAGACAATATATATCGCGTTCATTGACAAAAACGCCATAGGAAGTCCGACTTTTCAAACAACTGTGAAATGATAGGGTATATATATATATATATATATATATAGAAGTAACTAATAATAATAATAATAATAAATATTTGAATAACTAATTAAAAATTGAAGTAACCATTACAAGAAAGCAGATAGAAGAAGTTTACATTACAAGTAACTTGAGTTTATTTTTTATTTCTTTGTAATAGTAGATACTTGCCCAATTTGTGGTTGTGGAGATCTTTCTCACTTAAACACCCTGTTTATGCATCATTTTCTAGACAATAGATATCCTATCTTCAAGATTACACAATACCTCCTCCATGTGTATTATTCAGCAGTACTTGATAGAATCTTAAAAGTCAAAGCATATCATTGATTGAGGAAACTATGAATTCGCTTTATTATCAAAGCCATACTTCTCAAGCAGTGTTGTCAATCGCGGATGGTGGATCATGGCGGTAAGCCAAAAAAACGCAATAACATTATAGCGGACACATGGAGGACACAATAAAATAATGCAAAAATATATAAAACACTGCATGATCTAATAAAAAGCAAAAAACAACAACATGAATCAAACAAACAACTCCAAAGTCATTAACCAACCATTAACTAGCATATCTTGCAAGTCATAACTCATAACATAACAAGAATGCAAAACTCAAAAGTCTCACAACATGATAACAAAAACGATAACCAAAACAAGGCATGAAAAACCAAGCCAAGAAATCTAATCATCCTCTCCATCTTCCTCCCCCTCATGTACTCATCTTCCTTGTTAGGAAAATGCAAATGCAGTGACTATCAAGTATTGCTGGAAAAAAGGACATGGCAGAAAAATAGGGGAGAAAATGAAGGAAAAAGAGAAAGAAGTTCGAAACAAAATTGAAAGAGATGAATTCTGGAGTAGGGGAAATCTGGAAATAGGAAGAAGAAAATGAAAGATGGGGAAATAAAAAAACTGCAGGGGGAGAAGGCAGAAAAACTGCGAGAAAATGGATGAGGGAGTGAAGCAAAGAGAAAGGGAAACAAACCCTATGCAGTGTGGTTGCCGCACTGTCGCGGAGGTCGCCGGAGAAATGGTAGCCGGAAGGTGCTGTGTCGGCGTCGAACTTCAACACTCGTGTTAGAGGGGTGGCTTGGTCAACTTGCACAAAGGGGAAGGAGAGAGGAAATGCGGCTGCTGAGTGAGAAATGGGTATAAAACCCCTAGTTGAGCCCAAAAGAAAGTGACCCAAAACCCAAAAAAAAAGAGGACTGCTATTCCGTCATGCCCGCCATGAAACGCCATAACGCCCACAAAACGCTGAATGGCGAACGGCGCTATATCAGAGCGTTATGCTCATTGCATATAGCGGTGGCTGCAAAACCGCCACGCCATAGTGACATGGCGGCGCCATTTGACAACATCGTTCTCAGGTTTATATATATATAGAAGAACAGCTATGACAGCTTGCTTTAGTACTTAATGATGGGGTATTGAACATTATCCTAGTCCAACCGGTTTACGAGTTTCCATATACTATCCACATGCAACATATATTCTAATTTCTCTAAAGTAAATTTACTAGGCAACAAAAATTGTAACCAATAATAAGCCTTTAGAAAGCTATTGGTCTAGAGTGTATTTGATGTCTATAAACTGAAGAAAATATTCAAAAGAAAGGACTCTCATCATTCTCTAATCTTCTCTAATGGGAAGAACTGCAAGAAGCTCTTTCGACAAATTACTGTCTGAAAAAATTTTGTTGTCACATTCCTTGCTCAGTTGCCCATGAGCCTCCTGCAAATTCCTCTCCCCTCCCTAAACGCACCCTCAAATTAAAACAAAAATTAGAAAATTAGAAAAACGGAAAATGAGATGCTGCGAAAGAATCTCAATATTAACTGAACACAAATTGGGAATATTCCGCTGAGCATTTAACTATTGAAATCAAAAACGTCTATTCTCACAACCTAGTTTCATGGTTTTCCAAAATATCTGATCTGGAGTTATTATGGAATTACCCTACCCATAATAGATGCTATTAAGAAATCAAAAAAGCAAGTCAGACAAACCTCAGTTCACAACTCAACTTTCGAGGAACAAGTTTGACAAAAAATAAAGATCCTCTTAATACATAATTGTTCATTTTTATAAGTAACGCAGATATCCGAACAGATGGTTAAATACCCCATCAGTGCAAATTAGTATCCCAATTTCATGTACAGGTTATTTATAATATTTCAAAAATTATCTGAATGTATGTATGAGTGAGTACCTGCGGAATAGTGCGCTTGAAAATGTTAAATTTACCAACAAAAGCATCCAAAATACGACCCTACAGAGGAAAGAAAAGGCCAAAATTATTCCTGGTAAAATGGCACAGCTAAACAAAATTCACCTCATCAGGAAGAGAGGTTCTCGAGATTCTGATTAATAGATTCCAAAAGGTAGATCAAGATTCTGACCAATAAAATCCGCGCTTCATCCATAGATGGCTGGTCAACACCCTTCTCAAAAATTGGTTCAACCTACAATAACCAAGGCCAAAAAATAATGTGTGAAATACAGAACTACAAATCAGTTCCACGAGTACCTTGAATAACAGTTCTCAAGGCAAAAATATCTACGCCATCGAGTCTGAGGAAAACACTTTATTGTGAATGAAAATAACAATTCTATCAACAAGAGGAGTTGTTCATGGTAAACACTCGTACCAGATTCAACATCAAACGAGCACATGTTGTATGGATGCTCAGTGACAAGGAAGCATCATGCATGTTACTTGAGAATAGGTAAATGATTCGTGATAACTGCAGAGCAATAAGACATAAAACAAGAGTCAAAAGTGTTGCTCAAGTCTTCGAGGGCTATTGAAACCAGTCTGACTTAATTGGAACATTATGAGTGGTGATGAAGTTGCTAATCTGAATAATAGCATCAACATGTTGAGAATATATGAATGCTTACTAAGGAACACTTTATACATGAGACATTAATGAAAAATAGTAAGACAAATATGCAGCCACTAATACAAGCAACCAAGAGACAGATGCGACATAAACAATGTTGTGATCATCTCAAGTTCAGAAAGTCATGCAAGAGATAAGACAATGTTATTTAGAAAGTTTCTCTAGAACGTCTCATCAGTGCATACCTGAGATAAAGAAAGATCTCCCCTCACGTGATGAACAATCTCTGCCAGTAAACTATAAGCCAAAGGCCTTAAAGTCTCAAAGCATGCTTTTCCAGTCCCCACAAGGACCCTGAGACAAATCATAGCAATTTAAAATCTATTCATAATGAAAAAGGAAAAGAATCAACTATATACTGTAACTAAATAGGTCAAAGCCAGCTTGAATACCAATAATTAAGAGCATTAATCTTTGTTTCTCTTCCAGAAAGGCAATGCTAAATCATCGTAACTTTGAGTACATAAACATTTATCTTATGGAAGAATATCAGAAAGGATAAATATTTTTCCAAAGTCATTTACACTAGCTTACATCAAATAGATTAGAACTATCAAAGAACAAGCCAAGAAGGGGAAAATATGCATATTGAAGCAACATAAATAGACAACAGGCATGCGTATAGTTTAAAGGATTCAATAGTAAACCAGAAAATAACAAAAATAAGCAGACAAAAAGCAAGTACGATGTAATATAAGCAGCAGACATATAACACAATAAAAAAGATGCAGCGGGAAGAAGAAGCAAATATAGCAAGATCAATAAGTTATTATTGCAAAGATATCCATATCCACAAGTATACTAAAACTCAAAAAGGGCAGAAACCTACTTTAGTGAAATTAAGTTTGTAGCTCTGAGGGGAAAAGAAACATGCCATTAGTTAATCATGAAATAACATATATTTGGTTTTTAACTTGGGCAGAATACACATGTATCTTCGTACATGATATCTCTTTTTGCTGTCAAAAGCAAAAGAGACAGGTGCAAAAGGGAGGGGGCCTATATAACCCCAGTTTATTGCAAGCTTCACCTTAGGGGTACTGAATCTCTTAAGGAATCTATTCTCTTCCAAGACACGTAATTAGAGATAATATGCATGCCCATGTAATATAACCCGGCAAAAGAAGAATGTGCACAATCATGAAAATTGGACCTGATAGAAGAACAGCACTTCAGAACTCAGAAGTGCTTTCCAAATCGATTGCAGTATGTGACAAGAGTTTCAACAGGAGTTATTATGTGAACTGCAAATAACTAAATCATGGCATGACTCAAAAAAAAGAGATTTTATCAAAAAGAAACAATTTAATTATCGTGCCAAAAGTTGTGCGGTAAACCAAAATGTATATGATAAAACAGAAGCATAGAATAACGAATACGAAATCAACAACAGCTAGTTTATATTTCATATATAATCCACCTCACACACAAACATAACTGACTTGGATAATATATTTTGAAAAGTATATGTAAAAGATGTATTTACTTCTCATCCAACAGTGTATCGATCAAAGGAAATAAACCCCTCTTGAAATCAGTCCCAAGAACATGCTTTCAGGGCCACCAACAATTCCTGCAGTCAACAAGCTTTACAGGTTATTACGAAGGGGACCAGAAGAAAGGATGTGGTTATTACCAAATTTAATGAATAAATAAACAATGGACCTTCCGTATAGAAACAGAGTCAGAACAGGTGACAAGCAGGTTAACAATGCTTTTGCATATGCTTTCTTCATGTGGCCTGATGTAGTCGGCAAAACTCTTCAGCAAGTAAGTCAAGAAAGAAACTGTCTGCAAACGTATACAAAGACGTAAGTTGGCCATTTATAAAGATTAATGAAAGAAAACTAGTGTATATATAAAGGCGGGAAAAACAAGAAAAGGACTGGGCAACTTAGGCTCCCTCCAAGCACCTTTCTGTCTGTTGAGACACAGAGACTCAAACATACATATGACTTAATCTACAGTAATTGTTTGGTCCATGTTTTGGAGCCTTATGCAAGGACTCGCAAATGCATGTTGTTCAATCTCTGATAAACAATTAGTTCTTTAAAGCTCTATACAAGAACCATTACGGCTGTAAATCAACAAGGCACTTAACTAACACCTCACTGGCTTGTCGTGTAACTCATTCATGTTCATTCATTTATTAAATGATATGAGCTTGAAAAGAAACAGAACTTTATCATACAGTTAAATATTTAGTATACTTGTAATACTAGGTTTGGTTGTACTTAAACTGAGCACTACATGGCTCATAGATCATGATCACAATACAAAATGAAAGAAACAGTGCAAACCATTACCATTAGAATAAGCAGAAACATGAAGTTTAAATCAATTACAGGTATTTGAACTTTTCTTTATCCTTTTAGTTTTACAGTTAAACTAGCTAAAAGACAACAACCACGTAGAGCTCAGTTCATGTTCAGCTCGTAATAAAAATAAATGAAAGAGAATCAACAACAGATAATTAATAACAATCTATGTAGTCATTTCAGCTCGTGATTTCTGTTTATTTGGCTCAATTACAACTCTAATAACCATCTATATCCTTCAGATCACTAGAATGCGCCATAAAATTTCATAATAATTTCATCAATTAACAGCCTATCCATCCTAAAGAGGCAAAAGAAAGCACAAGTTCATAAAGCGTTTGTTCACTTCACTTTGACATACCACTGCTATGGATACAGAAAACTTGTGAATCCTCTAAAATAATCAATAGGAAAAAAAAAAGAATAAATAAATGAAAACAAGATGCAAAGACTCCATGCATGAACCGCAATTGTAATATACTATGGAGATGCAAGTGAATTGAGAAGATGAGACCTGATGAAGTCCCTAATTCCTCCACTACAACAACAACAACAAAGCCTTAATCCCAAGTAATTGGGTCGGCTACATGAATCAATATAAAATTTCAGTGTAGTCGATCGAATGAATACGACTAACACAACCTCCACTGATTGATTATTTTCCTTCAACGACTAACACAACCTACTCCCAAAGAGACAAGTTTAAAAAAAAAAAAAGGAGTTCACTCAAATATCAAAAGATGAGGACAAATACCAGCAAAATATAAGTTTCAGCGATAAAATGATATTAGAAGTATCATATGAATACCTTAACCTGTGCCCCCTTTAGCTCAGTGAAGTGATTTCTTAGACTGGGTGGAACCTGCTCAGGCCCGGGAACTGATATAGCTGCCACCATTAATGGTAAAAAATGGGGAATATTAGTCTGAACAAGCCTGCCATAAAGCTGGAAGAGGAACATCACCACCAGGGGACTCTCAGTGACAACCTTAAATGACCTAGTACTTGGATTAAGTTGGCCTTGTACAACATGTCCACTTGTCGGACCCATTTCAGAGATATCCAAAGGCTTTAGATCATCCCCGCCCAAACTCATGGCTGATGCAGCAGGTGGGGGAGCAGCAACAACATCCCCACTCTCAAAGAAATAACTAGCAGTAACTTTAAAATTCTGATAAATTTTGCATACAAAATCCAAAAACGGCTGAACCTCATGCTCTAATGTGGGCCGAAAGTTCCTAAGCAAATCAAATATTATACGTATGCATATTAATCCATTTTCTTCATTATCAGTGGTGAGAACGTGCATTGCAACTTTTAGAAGCTCCTGAACGAATGGTCTCAGAACCTCGCTGTGCGGTAATCGGTTAAGAATTTCAACCACTATGTTCCTAAGCTTGTGCTCAGGATTATCAACGAATTGAGGCTTCGTAATGTTGTACAAAACCACGGAGAAAGCACGAAAATAACATTTCAGGAAATTTAGATACTCCCCTGTATGAGTTATCTCCAAACTGTCCATTACCTCCATAACCATCTGCAATCTCGTCTGAATTGCTGTTTCCAGAACAAAAAAAAATAAACATAAACAAAACACAAATGTAATGTGTTAGGATCATCTAGTACACTTCTCTGTTACATCCTCTACACTTCAAAGAAAATTTATGTGTGCACATAAAATTATTCAATTTCACAACTTCTATTCTCATTCTTAGGTAATTTACAACCAAAATCAACAAAGAAACAACGCCAAAAAATCAAAATTTTGATTTTCTTATGATTAAAATTTAATACTAAATCAAAATTCTGAGTTTTAGTATTTTTATTCAAGTTTTCTGTTGATTTTAGTTGTAAATTAGCTAAAGATTATAATAGAAATTATGTGCCAACCTACCAAAAATTTGAAACTGTAGGAGAGTAGTGTACGTCCGGACACAACAAAAACTAAAAACGCCAAAAATCTAGAAAAAGATATTTAAAAAAAGCAGATTTTTTAATGGAAGAGAGAGCATACGGAGGTCAGGTTCGATCAGTTGCCGAGAATGCTGCTCGAAATTCTGAACCGGACTCATGGCGGACGATAACCGTGAGTTATTTTCCGAAATTTTCACAAAATTAGGGTTTCAAAATGCTGGAAATTGGGGGAGAATTTTAAAGGAAGAACCAGAAACAGAAATTTAGTGCTGTACATAAGAGCCAGGGGTTTAACGACAGGTACTGAAATGGAACGGAAATCAATTTGGGAAGTGAAAGTGTTCGAGAGAAATTCTAGGGTTTATAGGAATTTCTACTGCAATTTTGATCGGTGAAGACGACGGTTACGGTGACGGTGACGGTGACGGAGGAGGACGGCGGCAACGGGCGATCAGTTTAGTTGTTGTTTTTCCGTCAGAACGGGGAAGTAATGAACACGTTCCGGTCCATCTGGTACTACTTTCACTGGGAAGAGGTACTACGGGCATTTATAGGCAAAACCATTTGCGTGATTTTTCTATCTAACTTGCGCGGAGTCTATTGACGGTTTGTCTCGAATTTATTACGGTCTACGGGTGGGAGAGGTACTAGGGGCATTTATAGGCAAAACCATTCGCGTGATTTTTCTAACCAACTAGTGTGAAGTCTAGTGTTTTGCACAGTTTATTTTTCATATCGTAATCATCTTGATTTTTGTGAAGTAATTCGAAAATAATTTGGTAGTTTAAGGGTGTTCATGATTCAGGTTGGTTCGATTTTGCACATTTTTTAAATTAAATTGAAATATTCGATTTGAAAATTTTGAAATCAAACCAAATCATTCAAAATTTCAAATCGATGCATTCGGTTTGTATCGATTTGGTTTGGTTGTTTGGTTTTCAGGAGATACAAAATATATTGATTATAAATTAAAAATAAAATATATTTTAATATAATTATTTAGCTGCTAAAAATATAAAAAAAAATAAGACTATTATTTTCACAAGTTAAACACAATCAAAAAAAATAATGAAATATAAATTATTGAACTTCAATATAAAGTAAAAATAAAATATTTTTTATATAATTATCTAGCTACTAAAAATATAAATAAATATGTCTATTGTTTTTCACAAGTTAAACGCACCAAAGAAAATAAATTGTTGATATTGATTCTTAAATTTCAAATAAATTACCGAAAAATTATCTACGAGAAAAAAGCAAAAAATACAAAAAATACATCATTATTAGTTTTAAAGTAAAACAAAAACTTTAGGTGAATCTAAAACCATATACAACAATGACTCTTCAATCTCTTACTTTAACACTTGAAGAACTTGTTTGTCATTTTATATAAATAAGAAGTTCAATATATATTTTATTACAAAAGAATTATTTAATATATATATATATATATATATATATTCTATTTGGTTCGGTTTGGATTATAAAAAAAATTAAACTAAACCGAAAGTTTGGTTTTAATTTAGTTCAAACCGAAATGCACCGCTTAAATTGAAAAATTGGTTTGGATCGGTTTGGTTTGGTCGGTTTCGGTTTTTCATTAAACACTTACAACTAAAGAGATATTTATGGAAATATTACATAACTAGATTGGTGAAATTTTTAAAAAATAGAGTTAATTCTACCATTTTGTTAGCCCTCTAACATCAACTTAATAGAAATATTATATTAATATTCATATCATTATTTTTACAAATATGCATTAATGTTTTTTTTAAAAAAGAAAAGGAAAATCTTCAATTCTACCAAATATTGTGAAGTGAAAAATCAAATACCCATCACCAATCCATTTCTTTGTATCCTAAATTATTATCTTATTTTGAGAGCTTTTGAACTCTTAACTAAAATTGAAAACTAAAAATCAAATTCCCTGCCCAATAAAATAATAAAGACTCAAACAAACAACTTTTTAAATCATTTCTACCGCATGTTTCTAATTTTGAAACCCAAATTAAGTGAAATGAAATTAAACTAATTGGATTCTCCGATCGATTTCCTAATTCACTTTCAATTTGGCTTTTTATAGAATGCATTAAATGTGTTTATTCGCTGAAACATCATATGCCCCATTGATCTCCACTTCACCGCATCAAAAGTTCCTTAGTCTAGTAGGGAAAGAGTCTGTCCACGATCATGAGGTCGTGGGTTCGATACCCTCCTCATACATGGGGTAAGCTTTAATTGTCTCTCTTTATATGACTCTTTTCTCCTCTTGTGAGGTGTTCTCTCTCCCCTTATGGGGCAACTGTCCAGCCAGGCTTTAAAAAAAAAAGAAGAAAAAAAATCTCCACTTCACCGCTTTTCGGAGTCGTTTAGTGTGTAAAGACTAAATTAACTAAAAGAATCATTCAAAAGTACTAATTGAAGGGAAAATGACATGTTTGATCCTCAAACCATTTAATAAAACACGATAAGATCCTACAAGTGTTTTTTATTTTTTGGTAGGTCCCGAAACAAATTTCGCTGCTGTTAAATAGTCCCACCACCATTGCCCGCGGTGGTTTCCGATCAAAATTAGTCTGAGTGTGGATACTTTTGGCTGGAAACCGTCGCAGATAATAGTGGTGAGACGACTTAACAACAGCGAAACTTCTTTTGGGACCTATCTAAAAGTAAAAAAAAAAATTGTAAGATCTTACCGTTTCTCGGTAAATACTTTAAAGATGATGGGAGCCATTTTCCCCTAATTGAACAACAAAAAAGATTAAATCATCAACTAAATAAGACAAAATGAAACCGTTGATAGAAAAAAGGAATAATCACATCTTCAAACTCTCTCCAATGGAATAAACGAACAAAAAAAGGGAGATACTCATTTGAAATCCTCAGCCCCGTCAAAAAAACATAAAAGTAGTTCAACTCATTTCCGGCAAAAAATCCTTTGTCCCAGTTTCTCCCCATCCCTGTCCCTAGTCAATTATAATTCACCCTGTATATATATAATTAGAAAAAATATTTATATACTAAATTCTGATTGGTTGGGGACAGGGATGGAGATATGAATAAGGACACAGGATTTTCACCCCTCATTTCAAGAATTGCATATTAGAAAAAAAAAATGTAAAAGCAGAGGAATGAGAAAATGAGAGTTGATGGATGAGGGAAAAAAAAACATTTCATATCCCACCCAAGAAAATGTAAATGTGATTTCTGAGATCATATGTATATTATGGCTATATATAATGACAATATATAATGGCTATTTAGTTGTCCTTTGGACTCTAAAGATTAGTTTGAGCTCCAAGCTACAACTTTTACATAGTGTAAGTTATGATGACTTTCCAAGTTCTTGTATTTATTGTCATTCTCATAACATTTTTTTTTACTCTTCATCTCCAAAATCTCATATGTAGTTGGAAGTCAGCACACTCTTGTAAGCTATTGACATTAGCTCATATCTACATCTATTGCAATTGTTTCAGGTTCATAAGTATGAACCTTAGGAGTGTGCAAATTCGGTAAAACCCGATTTACCGACTGAATTCGAGTTGAATTTGGTAATTCGGATCATATCGAATTCGAAAACTTTGAAATCGATTCGAATACGGTATTTTGTTTTATAGAATTCGGTATTATTACCGATTTTGAATTGAAATCGGTCAATTAGATTTGTATTACCAAATTCGGATTCAAATTCTTATTAAAATATTATTTATAATATATATTTATAATTTTTTAAAGCATACATTTTATGATGTTGGTTGAGTTGAATGTATCTATTGTTTTGATTTTGGTTTAAAAAAAAATTTTGTTTTCCATGAACAACTATATATGCCTTGCCAATTCGGTAATTCGGTAACCCGACCGAATTCTGAATTCCGAATTCACTCCAAATTCAATTCGAATTCGGTAAATCGGAATTCGGTTCGAAATAGGTCGTATTTTCAAAAATCAAATTAACAAAAAGAGCGATTTCTAACTACCGATTTATCGAATTCGAATTCGGTAAATCGGAATTCGGTTCGAAATAGGTTAGTATTTTCAAAAATCAAATTAACAAAAAGTGCGATTTCTAACTACCGATTCCTTAATGAAATATGCCCATTTGGGTTTAAAAAAAAAAAAAACTTCAACTCACTCTAAGATTTTAATATGCATTAGGAATATTAATAGTTTTTTTTTTTAACTTCAACTCATTTATTCTACATGTTTATTTTATTAAGAGATAATCACTATTTATACCCATTATCTAACTTTGAAAAGCAAGTTATACCCTTTATCTTTTTTGTGTGCCATATATAGCCAATACAATTTTCTAGGTGCCATTTATACCCAAACAGGCGGAATCGGATGATAAGAGGACGAATCGGACAGCAGGATTCAGAGGCGTGAGTAAGCACCTCGGTGAAAGCCGATCTGCGTCTTCCTCAGTTGGAATGATTTCATCTCCGGCAAACCAGAGAGACGATTAATTGCTTCTACGGCACGACGGAATCCTCATTTTGGGTATAAATGGCACCTCAAAAATTATACTGGCTATTTATGGCACGCAAAAAAGATAATGGGTATAACTTGCTTTTCAAAGTTAGATAATGGGTATAAATAGTGATTATCTCTTTTATTAATTGCACATAACCATGAGTGTTTTATCTATCTGTTTAAGATTCATTGCTATAAAAATAATACAACTCTGATTTCATGTTATTTATTGTGTGTTCACGAATTAATCTGTAATTCTATAGTTTTATTGTTTTGTTTCGTAATTCTTAATGTTGTAGATGAATTTTTGTAACTTCTGTCATAATTGTAGCTATTTATTGTTGCAGTAAGTTATGA
Source organism: Vinca minor (assembly GCA_026122235.1). Taxonomy (NCBI): domain Eukaryota; kingdom Viridiplantae; phylum Streptophyta; class Magnoliopsida; order Gentianales; family Apocynaceae; genus Vinca; species Vinca minor. The sequence continues at coordinate 9,575,451 of JAOCZM010000011.1, read as the reverse complement.
GCTAAAGTATTTATCTTCAAAGCAACTTATGAATATCGCTTAAAATTATACAGGATGACCAGTGGCGGAGTCAAGAATTTGTCATAGGGGGACGAATTTCTTATTGAAAATTTTGAGGAGGCGAAATACAACATTTATAAAAAAATATCACCCAAAAAAAAATTCTTATAGAAAATTCGTCGTTTCTGAAAAAAAAATTGGTGGGGGGCGTAGTCCCCTCCTGCCCTCATGAAGCTCCGCCACTGATGATGACACACTGGTTTGGAAAATAAAATTAATGACAAAGTTGCTACATGTATGCTTTTTATTGGGTCACGTCTCTCAATATGCCACGTGTCGCCACCTCAAAATTCTTCCCAACTTTATTATATTTATATAGATTTCTGATTTTTGTGGTCAATTGCAAAGTACCTCCATAAAGTAAGGGGTTTTGCACTTTAATCTAGCATGTCAAAAAAATATGAATTTTATGCCCAATACCGTTAGTCAACTTATTTTGGATTACTGTTTGATTTACTTGTGAAATTAACTTTTTACCCTCAAAACACTAATACATTGACCAAAACTCCTATATCATTAACTGCAAAACAGGTGTTTGGATCTTCAAGTACATTTTTATGCAACATCCTCTGCTACACTTTCAAAAAAATTATAAACTCGTACAAAATTATTCAATTATGTAACTTTTGTTGTAATCATTAGTTACTTTATAACCAATATTAACTAAATTTTTTAAGAAAAACACATAATTATAACAAAAAATCAAAAACTAACAATAAATTATAAAAAATCAAAAAATCAAAAAATTTGATTTTTATGTTTTTTTTGCAAAATTTCATTTGATTTTTTTTTTTGGTAAATTTACAGGGATTACAATACAAGTTGAAAAACTTGAATAATTTTATGTGTACGTATCATAAAAATTGAAAGTGAAACGGAGAATGTATCTGAGAAGTGTAATAGAAATATAGAAGATATACATACGCAAAAGGAGTTGAAAACAAAATAAAAACAACAAAAACCTTCCCAACTCCCAACCTCTTTAATGTAATGTACCACTAATTCCCTTAAACTATGAGAGTTGGCTCATTTTTTCCCAATTTTATTTGACCCGTTACTTTTTGGACGGAAGGACTTTATTTATATACTAATCAAAAATTATTTTGGGATAGTAAAATCAAAAAACAATAATTGGGGACCTTATCCCTAGTTGGAAATTGTTTAGGGACAAAATTCCCCAATTAAATAATTGTCTCTGCAGTTTAAGCATATCGATCAAGATGTTTTGGAGAATACTGTTTAGAATTTTCTTTTAAAGGGACTAGTTTTAGTATTGAACTTAACATATTTCTACCACTAGGGTATTTGGGTTGTACACTATTTTTCATTACTTCCAGCTGTTTTATGCAATTCATTTCATCTATTTTTTGTTTTATTAAAAAATAGAGAAATCTGCTATATATGCAGTAACTTTTTTCACTTTTCTTCAAATAGCAATAACATAAATTTAGCCTATTTATAGCATAACAATTTTACGGGTATACTATATTTGTGAAATTAGTGATTCCGGCCAAAATAAACACGTACAATGCACGTGACATCGACATTAAAGGCAAAATTGTCTTTTATCTTAAAAGCCCATCTATATGTAGCACCAAATATTTTTTTCTTTCTATAAAAAGCACAAACGTTTTTAAACTATTTATGACATTACAATTTTACGGGGCTGCTGTTTGTATCCCACAAAATGTCAGATTTTCTCCTTCTCACTCATAATACTTCAAGAATAATCAACATAATTCACAAAAATCAGGTTTTTTTAAGAAATTAAACAGAAAATCGCACTAAGTGACAACTAAATTAACATGATAAATTTCATCTTAGTCAGAATCAAAGTAGAGGAAAATATGTCATAGCCATTCCAAACATTAGAGGGAAAAAAAGAACCAAAAAAATCAAAACTTTCAATATCCCATTTTGCAAAAACTATCCTAAACCCATAGTTTGTTTGAATACCAGAATTATGTCAGTATGGTTCGATTCGGTTTGTACAAGAATTTCATTTTTTTCTTGTGGAGCTCAACTTAATAAAAAATTGACAAAAGATAAAATTATAATGTACGATTAAAATAAAAAACAATAAACTAAAAATTAAGAATTAAGAATAAAAATACAAGTCTACAAGTCTACAAGTCCTTAATAATTTGGGGTATGAGCGAGGATGAATATGAGACAAACATAACATTTGGTCATAAATGCACAAAGTGGCTGCTCCCAGAATGTCACTGAAACAGATGGATTGAAGACAACTCTAACTAATATTAATAATACTTATAGATATAATACAATTGTTTTTGAATAAAAAAATTGATATATTCGGTATTTCGGTTTATAAAAATAAAAAAATGAATACCGAACCGAATTATTTTGACTTTTTCGAAACCGAACCGAATAAACCGAACCATATAGTAAAATTTGGTTCAATTTTTCGGTTTAACCGAATAGTGAACACCCCTAACAATAGTCCCGTAAAATTGTAATGTCATAAATAGTTTAAAAAAAGATTGTGCTATTTAGAGAAAAGAGAAAATAGTTGGTGCTATATAGTTGGGTTTTTAAGAGAAGAGACGAGTTTGCCCTTAATTCCGATGTCACGTGCATTGCATGTGTTCATTTTGGTCGAAATCATAATTTGACAAATAGAGCATACCTGTAAAATTGTTATGTTATAAATAGCTCAAATTTATGTTATTGTTATTTAGAGAAAAGTGAAAAAATTATTGCCTATTGCGAATTTCTCTTAAAAAATAAGTTTGATAAATATTTTAGTTATGACGGTTTTATTAACAATGGATAATCTTTATTTGAAAAAAACAACAACAAATGTTAAGAGATTAGGAACCAAATTACTTAAGTATGGGAAAATATTTATGTATTTTTCTTGAGGTCGAAAAGTATTTTTCAAAATTAAAAAGTATTTTTATTGCGCCATAATATTTTCAAAATCGAAGAAACTCTCAAAAGTAAACAATGGCAGGTACTGTAAAAATTCATCCTCAATCGCTCGATACTTCAAAAATCATTGATCTTTTCTTTGTAGATTTGATATCATGAATTAAAGCTCTGCGCTTTTGCAGGAGGACAATTAGAAAGAGAGGAGAAGGTCTCGCTGGACCTTACTGAAGAAATTTTACAAAGCATGGAAGTTGGCATGGCTTTTCGCGATTATGTGCGTTTATTCATCGTTTTATTTTGTTAAGTTGGTTATTTTTTCTCATTAATTCAACATGAGTAAGCAAATTTTACTAATAACTCTTCGCCTTTTTGTTTTTCCATTTTTTTAAATTTCTTTTTAGGTTAAATTTGATTATTTTACATCCTAAGTTGCTGAAATAATTTTTGAGCTTAATTTACACTATATTTTCTAGGTTTATATTCTGTACTGGATTTAGTAGTCTGGTGATTTGATTGCTATTATTAATGGATGAGGAGAAAGTCAGGTTACAATTAATAGCGATTAGACAAAAAAATACGCAATCAAATTGAGGAATATTAGAAGAAATTTGTTTTCAACAGTTTCTGAAATGGTAAAATTTTCATATAATGGAATTCGGATCATGATTAGGTTCCGTTTCAGCACTGGCAGTTTCTTATGACTAGGCACACGGGTGAATTTTGTGGTACCAGTATACTGAATGAAGAAGATACACTAAGTGAAAGTTTCTTGAACTGTGTAATGGATTCGGATCATGATTAGGTTCGGTTTCAGCATTGGCAGTTTCTTATAACTAAGTGCACGGGTGAAATTTTGTTGTACCAGTATACTGAATGAAGATAAACTATTACATTTGGAGAAAGGAAAAATATATGGTTCAGATAATGTCTATGTATGTGTACTTGGTTGTATTATGTAAGTTACAGCCACAGACGCTTTGTAGGATTTCATATTTTCAGGGCTACTTTTGAGTGTTTAGGGCATAACTCATCTAATATTTGCCTCTTGCAGAATGGAAGAATCAGTTCAATGGATTTTCATAGGACATCAAGTTATCTGGTGACTGCTAGCGATGAAGAATCCATTAGGCTGTATGATGTTGCAAGTGCAACGTAACCACCTCCTTTTGGCTTTCATGTGAATTTTTATTGTCTAGATGATTCACCTTGTCCTTTCTGTGTCTCTTGCTTTGCTTGTTTGTACTGCATCAGTTCTTGTTTGTACGTGATTTTAAGTTTAGTTGATTTGTAATGGTCCGGAAAAAATGATCTATCCATGGTTTAGAACTGCATAATGAAGTTTATCAAATATTCCAAGAGCATCTGTATGCTCTCGTGGAACTCTGGATTAAACTGTCCCTAAAAAAATCATTAGTAGGTGGAAAGCCCCTTTCAAAGAGAAGAAGATAGTTAGGCATGCCTCTCTACAAGTAGCATGTAGCTTATTTCTTGGGCAGATTTCTTTTCATTGAAGTATGAGTAACTTAGGAAAACACGCTCAAATCATTTGCTTTCTTCGGTCTTTTCTCTGGTCACTGATTTCTCAGTATGATTTAAGCAGTAAACTTAACTGATTGTTTGTACATAACTTTTAATGTAATGAATTGTGCAGTTGATTGATTTATTCACACAGCATGGTCATTCATGCTCATTAAGACAGCCTTGAATGTTGAATACAGATGTTTGAAGACAATAAATAGCAAGAAGTATGGGGTTGATCTGGTTAGCTTCACTTCTCATCCCACAACTGTTATATACTCCTCAAGGAATGGTTGGGACGGTATGTCTTCTTTACCAATATTTGGGCATGTTTGTCCCTTTGCAAATTTAAGATAATTAAGTTAATATATTTAATGGATTCAGAATCTCTGCGGCTTCTTTCTTTGCATGATAACAAGTACTTGCGTTATTTCAAGGGTCATCATGACAGGTATGTCTATGATGAGTTGTGAAGTTTTACCCTCACGTTGGTTGGCTCTTGTTGTATAAGCTGTACACCTGACCTATGATATGGGAGCTGAAATTTTCTTCTATTGATTTTCAGAGTTGTGTCCCTTAGCTTGTGCTCTAGAAATGATTGCTTTATATCTGGCTCTCTTGATCGGACTGTTTTGCTGTGGGACCAAAGAGCTGAGAAATGCCAGGTGTGGGCCGTAGCAATCTGATTATCATGCCCAGATGGTTGTATTTCCCTGAACTAGTTTAACTATTCCTTGAATTTAATTTTATTTAGGGCCTTCTGCGTGTCCAAGGAAGACCAGCTGCAACTTATGATGAACAAGGACTTGTTTTTGCCATTGCTTTTGGAGGATATGTAAGAATGTTTGATTCTCGCAAATATGAAAAGGTTAGAAGTTGATACATAGAATGAATTACATCTTTTCTGGCATTTTTAGTAGATAGTAAAACTTCAGAAATTTATTCCTTGAAGGGTCCTTTCGACATATTTGCTGTGGGGGGAGATATGTCTGATGCTAATGTTGTGAAGTTCAGTAATGATGGAAGCCTGATGCTTCTGACCACTGCTGATGGGCATATTCATGTGCTTGATTCATTCCGTGGCACACTTGTGAGTCACCCTTTAGTAAGCTTCTGCATAATTTTTGTGGCTCTATGGAAGTGTTCATCTGATATTTTAAATACATATATTGCAGTTATCAACATTCAGTGTGAAACCTGTTTCAGGTGATGCAACTCTGGAGGCATCTTTCAGCCCAGAGGGGATGTTTGTTGTTTCAGGTATGTTACTTTTTGAGAGATGGTCAGTTGGTTTGATCGTTCCCTTGATACTACATGTAACCATATACTATGTAGTAAGTATACTTATGCAATTATTCACAGCTCCCTGTGCTCCTCTCCTCCTCATTTGACATGACAACTCTCTCTTTTTGTGATTCTACATACCAATCATCTACAAACACGTAAGGATTCTTGTGGTTGGCTGCTGTGAATTCAATCCTAACATTGCATTGACTAGTTTCTGACTGATGATTGTGACTTTCTAAATAATGCATTCTCTTGTTTACACTTGTTAAGTAACATACTGAAGGAGTATGGTTTGATCTGTCTGATTGGTTCCTTAAAGCTTGTCATTTTCAATTATTTGATGTGATGCATACTTTTCTATCAATCCTGCCGGTTATGTCTGGATGAAGAGCAGATTGCTAAAGCAATGTACATAAATTCCCCTCTTTATTGATTTGTTTATATTTTGACTAGCTTTGCATCTTATTTGGCAGGTTCTGGGGATGGTAATGTCTATGCTTGGAGTGTTCGTAATGGCAAAGAAGTATGATTTCAGGCCACCCATCCTTTCATGTTAACTGGTCAATGGCCATCTTTGTAAATCTTATTAATCATATGCATATTTAGATGCAAATTTAACACATAAGAAGAAAATGAAGCTAGTAGGAATATACCGTAAATCTGTTATCCTGCTTCTTCTGGTCACTAACCTTTTCGTCGCTTTTCTCTGGATTTTAATTTACTGCATATACTTTTCACAGGGAGATACAGAAGTTTAGTTTTTTTTTAACTTCTGTATCTCCCTCCGCATCTCTTTGAATTCCTTTACGCGCTTCTGAAAATGCTGCTGATTTGAACATTTAAAACCAAACTTCATTTATTGCACATCATTCTATACTCTCTGATGATCTGAATAACTACTAATTATCAACCTAGAATATGGTTGAAATACTTGGTGAAAATTCTGCACTCTATGTTTTATTGGTAACCAGGACCAAGAAATTCTTTTCTCAATCAGCATCTCATCTAAAATGTACATTTTAGCTCCTTCCCGAGGTTGACAGTTTAAATCGAATCCTTTTGTGTGTGCTTACAACTGCCTTCCTATTGTTTTCTTTCCTAACGTTTAATTGTAATTCTTCAGCTTCCTATTTACCAGGTTGCCAGTTGGTTGAGTACTCAAGCAGAACCACCTGTTATAAAATGGGCTCCTGGAAGCCTCATGTTTGTCACGGGTTCTTCAGAGTTATCATTTTGGATTCCAGATTTGTCTAAATTGGCTGCTTATGTTGGAAGAAAGTAGCGAGCTTTCTGAGGTAGTCAGGTAGTTGAGACATGGTTTTTTTTTCTCTTTCTGTAGCAATAATTTGCAAGGTATAGGACCAGGTCAAATTTCTTGTCATTGCTAAGTGGTTATCACTGTTTATTATTCATGCATGGTATTTAATCTGTTAAGCATTTTATTATGCTTCTTGGATTATTTACCAACAATCTTGATTCATTTATCTTACAAGCCAAGATTAAGATAAACCCGAAAGTTAAAACATTTCTGAAAAATTAAACCAGATTAGCAATCAAGAAGTTATATTTTAATCAGGCTATAATTGGATAGATGGGTTAAAATGTAGGCAAAAAAACAGAGGATTGCGGTTCACTAGAAGCTGCTTTAGTTTCAATCATGCACAGGCTAAGGAACCTCAAGGCCCATTATAGGGTCACCTAAAGAATAATCTATCATTCTTTATCAGTTGATTAAATCACTGTGTCACAGGCCTCCTAGGGATCTATCTTGGCTAAATCTTGGAACATTATTTAATATATACCTGTTTTGTTTTTCTCTTTGAACAATCACTTTCTTGATATAGTTGATTCTGTACATCTTAAGTTGGTTACCCGCCTTTCCTTTTGAGGTTATTTTTCCTTTGCATCAATAAAAAAAAATTTGATCAGCTGAGTTCAGAGATTGAAGAAATGGAGTTTTGCCAGATGTTATTGTTTATAATGGTTAACAACTAGAGTACATATTCTGTCTAATTGCGGGTGATTCTGATGGTGGAAAATGAACACATTTTTCCTTTATTTTTTTGGGGTGATGAAACGCATATATGATTAGTTGGGAACTGTGAAACAGACAAGTGTGTTCCTCGTGGATGATAAAATATGTATTTGGAGGTAGCTGTTTTCCATGTTCATATTTTGATTGCTTGTCATTTGGTCATTATGCAGGAGTTAATTGATGGAGTTAAGGAGGGTGCAGGATGTATGGATCTTCAAGTATTGACTTCGTTTCCGTTCTATATACTTTTTCGTCCTTGTCATACTCTTCAGGTTGGTCCAGAATCCAGATAATTTAGAGTTCTATTGTGTAGCACTGTGATAATACTATTAAATTGAATCCAATATGTATATGGTGATTTGATGTTTATCTCTCTTTACGTTTATTTCTATCTTTACAAAAGAACTTATGCTCTTCACCTCCTCCTGCATTCCCTTCGTTTCCTCTTTCCTTGTTTTTCCTTTCTTTCATCATTCGCCGGACCCCCAGCCCCCGCTGGCTCCCTTATTCCAGTGCTCCTTGGAGAAGAGGAGGTGGGTTGGGATCATGAACCATATTTGGTCGTAGGAAATGACTTGCTCGATTCCCTAACATGCTAAATCTTTCCCATAGCCGAAAAGCCTTTTTGGAGTCCAAATCTGTTTCTATTCAGACCTTGTTATTGCCTTAATTGCTCCTGCTTAAGCGCATATATGTAATTTTTTTTTGATAAAAAAAAAGAAAAAAAAGAGAGAAAAAGAAACAGAGTCCAATTGTGTGGAGTGGAGACTTGTGTTACCCTGGGGTAAAATTTGCTGGATAGTTAGGTGACAATTGGGACCAATAGAGTGGTACGACAATAGAGGGTGATACCAATGAGGAATGTTCTGATCAAAATAAAAATAAGTGAGACCAATTAGTGAGTTCTGTTGAAGAGCCTTCCAAACTTGAACGTGATGCTCCCTTCTTGCCTCACTTTACCATAAGGGACATTACGTACTTGAAGATTGAAAAAGTTCTGAAGATTGTCTTAGATCTATACAACTAAATCTTCAATGAATCCATTGGCCAAACACAGAAGCCTTACTCATCTTTTTCCCCATTGGTTCTCTCTCTCTCTTACACCAATGAACATATGTCCACAAGAGACCTCTATGGCCTCAGCAACCCCCCCCACCCCCCAAAATGACATTAGGGTCATTAAATGCTAGAAAGTATGAAAAACTGTCATACCAAATAAAGGAAAGCATCCGCCCAAAATCTTGCTGATGGTGACCTTTTTTTTAAATTGCCAAACTGTTGAATACAGTGGAGGGGAAAAGAATCAGACTGAAGTGAAATAAGTACGATATGAATAAAATTGTTACACGAGTGAATGCCTCTCTCCTATAACGGATCTGAACCGTTTAGGAATCTCGTCTCTTAGGAAAACAAGCAGCGAGATGAGTGGAATGGTGTGTATAATGTCACGGCAAAAAAATCTCTGTCCCCATTTATGTTTCCAACTAATCACAATTCACCATGTGTATATATATAATTGGAAGAAATTTTTATTTAGTAAATTCTGATTGGTTAGAGACAGGAACGGGGGCATACACAAGGACAAAGGATTTTCATCCGTCACACGTCTTGTGTCCCATTGAGATTTACAAGTTCTTAATATGGTGTTCTATTTCGGTAAATACAATTTAGTAATTAAGTATTTCACTTTTTTTTTTTCCTTTTTTGAATGGAAATCAAGTATTTGACTTATATTCTTTTCGTCTCAAATTAAATATTTTTATTTTGTATATAAAAGTGAACGTTCAATTTAGAACGAAGTGAGTATTATTTAGAGATCGAATGTCTCGACTTATATAATGTAGGAAATTAGGGATAGATCTCTATCGATTTATAAAAGTAACATTCACTAATATTTTCTCTATGGGGTATTATTTCTTTTTTTTTTTTTGGGTAGCTGAGTTGTTTATACATATGGACTTGTTTGTGGGGGAGTCGATGCAAACAAATCCCTCGTTCTTCCTTGCTTATAGGTAGGGTGCCAAACGGAGCAAGCTTTTATTGAACTGTTGTGTTCAGGCTCAATTCAACAAGGGTTCAATACAAATTTGAGTCTAATATGAGATTGATATGTAAAAGTTCAATTTGAAAGCTCGTGGTTAGGTTCAATTATACATTTAAATAAATAAAATATTTTATTTTATTTAAAATAATATTTTATAATATTAAAATAATATATATTAAAAATTAAATTTTGTATATTTTTATACTTACGAGCGTAAAAACTCGGTTTTAAATATGGATTTTGGAGTCTCAAATCAAGCTCGAATATTTAAAGTATATATCGAACTCGAACCTTATTTTAAAACTCAAATCGAGTTTGAATTCGAGCCCTGGCTAAATATCTTGAACTCGGCTTGACTTGTTTGCACCCCTACTTATAGGTCATGTTCTTCATTACTTAAAAGCATTTGTTTATAAATTTTTACTTCAAATAAAATAATATTAATTTCCCTAAAAAATTATTATTAATACATTCTCAATTGTTTATTGAAAAAACTTATAATCAGTAAAAAAAAAAACTTATTTGAAAAAGTACCCCTATAAGTGGGGGGTACTTTTGTAAAATACCTAATGCTGAAGTTAATTTTTGGAGTAAAAAATCCAGACACACCAAAGAAAGCTGCTTTTACATGTTAATACAAAATAACTATTTTTCGTTTTTCTCTCTATTACGTTTTGAAAGAAAACTTATTCATCTTTTCCGCAGTTTTTTTAGTAGATGAAAACAATTCTATGCACACAAAGAAAGTTGCTTTTACAAAATTATTTTTAGAATTTGTTTTTTTAAAAGAAGCTTTAACAATCGGGAATAAGTCTACAGATATTTATTTATAACTTTTAACTTAAATTTTTAATGGTATGTTATTGACTCTATTGATCCAAGTTAAATTTAAAAAAGTTGATTTCGAGAAGCATATTGGAGGTACTTTTCTAAAATAGCTTTTTTTGAAACTAATTTCTAAATTAAAAAAGCATCAATAAAAATCATGTTAAACACAAAACAACCACACATATTATTTTGTTTCTTTCTTTAATCCAGGGACGAAGCCAGGAATTTGGTGTTGGGGGCGAAACTGATAAAATTCTAGGGGGCAATAAAAAAGGCAAAAAAAAATTCTTGGGGGGGAGGGGGGCGAAATTAATAAAATTTTACAAAATACACATAAAATTTCGATAAATAGTAGTATTTTTAAAAATGCTGTCTTCGCCCCTGCTTTAATCCTCAATCGGATTTTGGAAGGCCAACTATTCATCTCCTCAGTAGTTATTTTATTTTCAGCAAATAAAAACAACACAAAAGAAAATGCTTTTACATTATTATTTTGTTGGGGATATTTTGATTCAAAGAGTGTCTGATTAAAAGTTGTGTGTTCGATCTAAACTCACCTCGATTTTCCACATTATAACCTTCTTTAGGCTTTAAGAGAAGAGAATTCCAGAAGCAAACAATTATTATGATACGATTGTAATGATTTGAAAAACTCAAATAGAGAATAACTATTGTGATACGATTGTAATGATTTTTTTTTTAATATTTACATGAAAATTCCTTCCCGATTATATTAAAGTTTTGTTTTAAAATTTAACACAAAACACTCAAGATGATTGTGGCAGCCCTAATAAGAGGAAAAACGATCCAAGTGTCTTTTTGGGTAAATTTGTCTTTTTTGTCTTGAACCAAAACTTGTTTTTCCTAACTAGCTAAAGTTCCCCGTGAATAAGTTAGGATCCAACTACCTTTTCCCAATTGGAAAGAGGTGAAACTGAAACACGCAAAAAGGAAAGATCCGAAACATTCTTTTCATTTTGATTGTGGAGATTGATTCTTCCTTCTGTTTTCAATCCCTTTCTGTAATATTTTCTTATTTCATAATAAAAGTTTTCATAGGTATATATTATATATTACTTAGTGATATTGTCAAGCTAGTGACCAAACTATTTTTTTTGCCATTATTAACATCTCCTAACTAATTTCTCTATAGAATATTTTCTTCCCTAATATATACACAGTTAATGCCTAATTTTTTCTCTCCTGAAAATCATTCCACGATCTCTCCAATAATTTCTTCCTTAATCTATTCACACCAAATCTTTATTTCTCTCTCTTATAATAATAGGAGTTTACAAAAACAAAAACAAAAACAAAAACTATAAATTCTTCTTTTACTTTAACAGCACGTTTGGTACGCTGGAATGGAATGGAATGGAATCCCTTTCCACCCAGAATGGCTTTCCACCCAGAATGAGAAAGGAATCGTCTTTCCATTCCATTGTTTGGAAGGTGAAGTCGGAATGGAATGGTGATTCTTTTCCTGTGTTTGGCAAAAGTATTACTCAATGTCAGAATGGAATAATATTTTACATTATATGACATAAATGTCCCTGCTATTATATGCTGGCAATAAGTTTAAATTAAATACTACACCTATAAACCCTTGAGTAAAATTCATATTAAACCCCATAAATACAAAAAAAAAAAAATTATTTCTCTCAAATATGTTTATAGTTTATAAAGAAAATTAAATAAAGTTATTAAAACGCCATTTTTTCTTCCAAAAAAGTAAATAAATAAAGCTACTAAGAAAATAAATTACCCAAGAAATGATCATTTTCACCCATTCAGCTTTCTCAGCATCATCAATTGTAAAGAAAATTTGAGTTAAGTCACGATCCCGACCAATGGTTGCAGTTGCTTTGTGCCTTTCTTGCATACTCAAAACTGATAATTTTGTCAACTCCCCGTTTAGCATCCTTTTTAAGTCATTTACATTAGCATCTTTAATAGCCAAACTAAGCCGCTCAATACTTGCCTCCATTTTTGAGCTAATTAATGCAGCAGACTCTTTTATAACTTCATAAATAGTATCCTCAGGAGTCTCATTTACTGCTTTTCTTTTCTTCTTCGAAGTTTCACTTGAATTCCCGCCTCTAGGTGATTGCATGAATGACAATAAGGCATCAAGACCTTCCAAGGCAGGTTCTTGCTGTTGTTCTTCCTTATCAAGCTCTTCAATTACATCAGCTGGAGTTTCTGCATCTTTTCCAGTTGCACGATCTTTTCCAAATACAATACACAATTCTTTATAGTAAGGGAATGACTTGCCCTTGAACATCTTTGCATCTTTATGACTCTAAAAAAATAGAATTATGATAATAAGAATCATTATATTCACTTGAAATTTAAATATTTACACACATACCTTTAGGTAGTCATCCCACACAGCTTGCTCAGCTACAACATATTTTCTTTCATCATCATAACCAAACCCGCTTGTATGTGAACCTTGTAACATATCAAAAACAAAACTAAAATGTTTTTTCAAAGTTTTCATTCGCGAAGCAATATGTGGTTCAGCTTTTAGTCCCGAGTTAGGCAAGCTAACAACAAGTATTTCTTCAACTGCATGGTAGTGTCCAGGCTTAAATCCGCGATCAACATTGTATTTTCCAGTGTTTGCTAAATCAAGAAGTGCTTCAATCAACTTTGAATCTTCATGTTCTGTCCAAAATCTTTTATCCGCACCAGGTCCAGATTTATCAATACTTTGAATCATTTCTAGGAACATATAAAACAACACAAATAAAATATTAATATGTCCTTGTATCATAATAATCAAACACGCGATGTAATGCCTCAAACAAATAAACATTAGGTAAATAACAATTTAATGTAATGTGTAACAAAACTTCATAATATATCGAAATAATGTCTAGTTTATCAATAAATCAATCAACATATAAAAAAAATAATACTCAACGTTGTTATCTAATAAATGAAAGCTATTGGTCTTGACTATTGCCCATATATGCATTGAACATGCTAATAGCTAAATTTTCCCTCCAAGTACTCCATGCATCTGAAGTTTCAATAGTGTCAATCACATCTTCATCTGAATCATCATCTTCTTCTAGTTCCAAATCCTTCTCCATGGGGTCTATGCTCATTTCATTTCTGATGTGATTATGTATTAAGCAACACGCCAGTACAATTCGAGTCTGTATTTTGATAGGATAAAATGCAGGACTCCTGAGGATAGCCCATCTCATCTTAAGTAATCCAAAACATCGTTCTATGACATTTCGAGCAGAAGAATGCTTCATATTATAGAACTCTTTGTATGTTGTTGGTTGATAACCATTTCTCCAATCATTCAGAGGATATCGCTGCCCGCTATAAGGTGATAGAAATCCTTCACAATTAGTGAATCCCGCATCCACAAGATAATAATAACCTATCAGAAATCATATATGTCATTAACTTTGTTAAGATCACTATTAGTTCATCATTTAATAGTTTATGAATAAATTACCACGAGGTACTTTTAGACCATTTCTCTACTAATTGTATCTCGAAGTATTCTCCCATCTACAGCCGAGCCTTCCCAACCAGGTAAAACATAAATAAACTGCATATCTTGAGTGCAAGCCGCTAAAACATTTGTAGCAATCTCACCCTTACGATTTCTATATCTAGGTTTGTCTTCCATGGGAACTTTAACTTTAATATGGGTTCCATCTAGAGCACCCAAAGAAATTCTAATATAAAAGAGAATAGGAGAAAATTAAATTTTTAAAAATTGTAAGTTACATAATTAGAATAATAGTTTGATCAATACAGTAACTTACCTTGAACCATTTCCATTTTTCATCCGTTGAGTTTTCTAGAACTGGGTCTGGTTTTTTAAGCAATACTCCTTGTAGACGAATGACGGCACTTAATACACTATTAAAATATCTGCTAATTGTTTCTCCAGAACGATGGAAAGTATTTTTTATAACCCGAATTTTGGTATGATGAGCTAAAATATGTAAAAATATTGCAACTTGCTCATCTACCAACATATTTTTTGTGTTCTTTAAACCACCAATAGTTTCAAGCATTGAACATAACTTGACAAATGCTCTTCTATCCATCCTGAAGTCTTCCTTGCAAACTAAATCACTAGAATATATTCGCTCGTAAATGTACTTCATTTTCTTGTAATAATTTAATATATACCCACTACTAAGAGATTGTTTCTTCATATATATATATAACAAACAATGTATCATTTGAACCCACCAACTCAAAATGTACTCTATATCTGACCACATTATCATTAAAGTTGCCACTTTCTTTTGTCTTATCAACTTTCTTATTTGTAAACTCAAGCGAGCCATGACTGCAATCAAAATTTAGTATGAAATCAAATGATGAATTGAACTATATGCATTTGAGAATAATATGTTGCCAAATCCACAGAAAGTTGGAACTGTTGGGTGAAAGAGGGAACCAGACCACCATATTTTTTTTCCGTTTCACACCAATTCTTCTGACATATTATATTATATTCTTTATTTTTAGTCCTATAGTTGCTGGGCATGTCTTAGTCGGTGATCATGCACAAATATGGAATCAATTTTCGTAGTCATAACTTCTGGATCAATCGAGGAAAAATTAATAATGAAAGAAAGAAAAAAAAAACTAAATAGTTTTGCTAAATTAACTTGAATCAAAAACACTATTTTATTTAAAAAATATAGAGAATATAGAAGAACATACCTGATGAAAAGCCAATGAAATTTAAAGAGTTTGTTTCTTCTGATGAATACCAATAGCAACGAGATTGCAAATTATAGGATAGCAGACTCTTTTACGTTAATTACAAAAGGGTATAATTGTCACGAAAATTTAGCTAGGTTTCCAGCTTCTCCTGGAAAGGTCTTTCCTTAAGTTTTTTAGAGGAAAGGCCTTTCCTACTTCTTCCTGGAATGGGCTTTCCCAGGGAATGGTCATTCCCACTGCAAATTGTCCAACCAAACGCTGGAATGGAAAGAGAAGTAGGAAAGGCCTTTCCATTCCTTTCCATTCCCGCGTACCAAACATGCACTAAGGGTGCGTTTGTTTCTTGGAATTGGTTTTGGAATTGAAATTGAAATTCTATTGAATTCCATGGAATTATATGAAATTAAAATTCTATGGTTTTCCAAATCTTTGGAATTCAAAGAATTGGAATCCTAAGAAATTCCAATTCTAAATAATTGAATTCCTTTGTTTGGTAAAATTATGGAATTGATGTGAAATTCAATTCAAATTCTACTTTATTTATTTGAAACATAAAAAAATTCACATAATTAAAAATAAAATGAATAAAAGGCCTCTAGTGTGAAAATGCTAATATTTCCCAAATACAAATAGCTGAAGTACCTTTGAAGTAAAATGACAAAAATACCCTTGCTTTAATACTATGGAAATATTTTTGGTACAAAATGATAAAAAAATATTCACAATGATGAAAAAAACATTTCTAGTATGAATTGGAGAAAATACCGTTGAAAAGCGAAAACATATTTGACAAAAAACGACGTTAATAACCTAAGTAGAAATTGACGAAAATTTTCTGGATATTTAAAATGATGAAAATTCCATACTAAAGTTAAAAATATACCATTTGCGTAATATGACGAATTCTTTTTAAAATGAGTGGTATTTTTTCATTTTCATTATGGTTATTTTTTTTCATTTGATATGAATGACATTTTTATATTTCTCAACAAGTGTATTTTCGTTATTTTAAACCGATAATATTTTAAGCATTTCAAGTAAACGATTTTTTGTTATTTTGTAAGAAGGGTAATTCTGTCATTTTGTGTTAAGAGAAAAAATTTCATTTTATTCAAAGTTAATTCTTTTCATTTTGCACAAGATGTCCCATTTTTTACGGGAGCGTTTTTGTCTTTTGCATTAAGGACATATTCGTCATTTTTCATCAAGGGTATTTTCAGCTATTTTAGCCAAAGGTAATTTTTTTTTTTTCATTTTGCGCGAATGTATTTTTCATCATTTTGAGCTGAGGGTATTTTCGTCATTTTATGTCGAAGGTATTTTTCGTATTTTTCGCCATGGGTATTTTGGTGATTTTTTTTTTTAAATTATTTATTTGTACCAAGAGTATTATTATAATTTTACACTAACGGTATTTTTCGACATCGTACTGTCATTTAAGCGAAGAGCATTAGCTACTCTAAATTAAGGGTCACTTTGTATTAGGGGTATTTTGTCATTTTATACTTAGGGTACTTTAGTCATTTTATATATATTTATTTATGAGAGAGAAAATAACTTGTAAGCATGATATATTTATAACATACATGTGGAATTGGAATTCAAATTCTTTGATTCTAAAATGGAATTGATTTTGTGGAATTTTGTTGAGAGCCAAACAAGAGAATTTGAATTCCAATTCAATAGAAATAAACACACCCTAACGTTTGTGTCATACTTATACATTGATCCCTTTTTGACAGATGAAGTAAGTAAAGAAGATAATCAAAATCGTATTACTCAAGCACTATAAATTTACAATTTTTTTCTTGCTTATTAGTAGTAATGACGAAAACCTTACACCATGAATTTATTTTGGTTTATATCATTATTTTTTTTCCATGTGAAATTCTATCACTATAAATGAGAGAAAATTAAAGATTGAATGTGAATAGATTAAGGAAGAAAATATTAGAGAGATTATGGGCTGTTTTTTGGGATATGATGAGAGAAAATTAGAGATTGATTGTGTATAAAATATTAGATTGATTAGGGAATAAAATATTAGGTAAAGAAATTAATTGTGAGAGGTTAATATTGGCCAAAAGGGCAACTTGGTCATTTGAAAGCAAATTTCCTTGGTAGGAGGAAATCTGCCTTTGGCAATATCACTAGCTTAAACTAATTAAGAGAGTTTAATGTTGATCAAAAGAGTATTTAGTCGTTTGAAAACAAATTGCCTTGGCAATATCACTAGCCTATTTATTTTTTTCTTTTGAAGATCTTTTAACTCATGAGAATAAGTCTAAAACGATTTATATTTGGAAAGAAATATTCAGTCGCTATTCGGTCGTTAAATTTCGTCGATATTCGGTCGGTACGTAAATAAATAGCGACGGAATAGCGACCGTTCAAGTATTGATTTGAGTTGGTCAACGGGACCGATATGACCGACGACCTAGCGACGGAATAGCTACTGCTCTTTTTTTTCGATTTCAGGTCGGTCGCTATTTTAGTGACTGAATATTTGGGTCGCTATTTTCGGTAGCTAAATAACTGCTTTCTTGTAGTGTTAGCCCCGTTCTAGTGTAATGTTTGGGAACAATACTCGTTATATGACTTCGGGTTTTAAGGAACATCTTTCCGAAGGACATTCACCTGAAAACTATTTTCTCAGTGGAACACTTTTCCTGAAAAGAACCTTTTCATGAGGACTCTTAAAGTGTCACGCCCCGCTCCCGGGAGCCGAGACACGACCGTGTCAACAACCCATACTATTGACACAAGGTCTCATATTCATCATAAAATTAAATTCCAAATAACATAAAACCTCAAATGAAACTTTATTCTTCTTAACATTCTCTTAAGATAAATCATTACATCAGTATCTCTTGCAGCGGAAACAAAACATAACATATAATCTCAAAACTAAACTGAAACCTTAAACGAATCACTTCTTTCATCAGAGGGAACTTCTTCCTGCTTTCCTACATCATTATTATCATTGCTAACTTCACCTTAAAAACAACATGGAAAGGAGTGAGCTTCCAACTCAGTAAGAAATTAGACTTCTTCCGGAATCAAGTAGTTTGAAAATACTTCTCGTACTTTTACAAAAACATAACCTTTGACAGAAAATCGTCTTTGAACTTTGAACATCTCAAAACATCGTTTACCTTGAAAACCATACCTTTACTTTCCTGGATACATAATTGTAAGCCCTAAGGGCGAACAAACTCAGTTTTTTATATTGGACAAACTTTTGATGTTGTGTCTAATGATCTTAATCTTTGTGATA
This sequence comes from Vinca minor, assembly GCA_026122235.1. Taxonomy (NCBI): domain Eukaryota; kingdom Viridiplantae; phylum Streptophyta; class Magnoliopsida; order Gentianales; family Apocynaceae; genus Vinca; species Vinca minor. The sequence continues at coordinate 9,556,791 of JAOCZM010000011.1, read as the reverse complement.
GAATATCGGAACTCATTATGGAAGCTCTAAGTACTTCAATCAAGCCAATGGTATCAAGATTCAAAGTTATGCAAGGGCAATGGAATAATTTGCCCTTCGGGCTAACAATCTCCCCCTTTTTGATGATGACAAAACATTGATGCAAATGGGAATAATATGCAAAAAAAAATATACCAAATGTATGCACGAGATAAGGATATTAAGGATCCAGACAAGTAGAAGTTTTCTCAAAACAATTCTACTCCCCCTATATTAAAGAATCCCTTATCTCTCCCATTTTGCAAGTTCTAAGCTTTCTCCTTTTGTAAATAACTTCTCTTGGCACATTTGCAACACTAAAAACTCTCCCTCTTTTTGTCAAAATCAAAAAGGGATATCAGAGCGCCAATAAGAAAAGTATTTTAACGAAAAGTAAAGATTAATTTTGGAGAAGCTTGATGAAATACAGTAATCCTCCCCATAAAAAAAACTTAAAAAACCATGGAGACAACTTGATGATCTTGTAGATTGATAAAATAAGAACCAAAAGATCAATCCTTAAGACCAAAAATAATTATGAAGAAGGATTACTTAAGAATAAGCTTGGTTGATTTCTAAAAAACAAGGAGTCCATAATAACACATAATTCCAAAAGATGGTCATGTATGGCTCAAAAAGAATAACAACCTAAGCTAAAAACAAAGGAGATAGGAATAAACCTAAAAGAACAATCTCCCTGTTTATCAAACATACGATGTTAGCTATTTGAGATAAAAACAAGTATGATACAAATTGACCAATTGTAAAAAAAATGATACCAAATGTAAATATAGCCAATTGTAAAACACGTTTGAAAATATAGCTAACAAAGTACAAGTGGAAGTGATACCATGATTACATGAGTTAAGCACATGTATCACAACCAATAGAAGTAGAGGAAGTGTAAGATAGCACTTGGAGTACATTCCTCTAACAAGTTAATGGTTAGCTAAATGAGTGTAGCAACTCTTAAAGTGATACTAACCAAAAAAACTATAATGAGAACACAATGGATAAGAAAATGAAGAATAAGATCTCAAAGTTATTGAGGTAGAGTATATGTGATACCAATTGAAGACAAAAACATTTAAAACACATATAACTTCCAAAATAACTTACACAAGTTGGCTATAAGAGTTAAAAGATGAAAAGCAAGCCAACAAGTGATGTGATGATGTAAAATAAGAACAATTGAGCATACATCACATATTATGAGGGAGGTATGAGTTGAAAACATTTGAAAAACTCCCTCTTAGGTTATGCCACTTCCAAACACACAAATAGACACAACCCATGGCATAATCAATGCCACAATCACAGTTTACATCCTAAGTCAAGCATCTAGACGATCAACCACATAAGATAAATGCTAAAGACTTAAATATAAACACAAACCCCTATATGCAATAAAGATCAAGTGAAAACAAAACATAGCATATACAAACTCCCCCATAGCATAAGACACTAAATAATAGAGGGGAGGGGTTTTTAAAAAGAGATTTCATCACAAGGATCAAATCATAAAGCTCTCTTATAACATGCTCATAATAATCAATGACATATGAAGAGCAAGCATGTTAAAAAATCTCCAAAGTGCCCATTTAAAAAACAATTGATACATGATATGGAAAGTAAGATCAATCATTGTTTAAGGAAATGAAAGAGATAGAGTTTAGCAATATCTCATTGAATTTGATGAATGCTTTTGCACTTTGAGTTCCTTCAATGAGTTCCTTGAGCTTCTCAATCTTCTTTGCATGATAAGTGTAGAGTCATCAATGATGGGTGACTATTCTTTTCTTGATGAACCCTCTACAATCTTGTAATCCTAAGCATTTGACTCTTTTCTTGGAGTCTTAGCTCACTTGTGCCATTCCTTGTAGTTCATATCTTCTTCTTGAAGCTTAGAACTCTTTGTTACCTACAAGGAATTCTTGAGAACAAATATGGTACCTTTTTAAAGGTCCTTCAAGATTAGCTCAATATCTCAAATAACACATATATGCATAAGGATCATTGCAAATAAAAAACCAAGACAACTAGATGGATTCTTAATTGAATAAGACATGACAAAACAAGAATCAATCAAGTTGCATATGCTACATCTCATAGATACCTTAGCTAAATAAACATGAACAATAAAGAACATGCTAAAGGTTATCTATATGAATATAACATTCAAGAATGTGAGATGCAACATATATAAGAGCAAGCATGTACATATATCAAAAACACTTAAACATATTAAAGTGTTAAGAGAAAGTGATTTGATACCTTTGCTTTCTTACCAAGTGATGAAGGTATTAGCTTGACAATTTTGGCTCTTGTCATCACTTGATGCTTTGCTCTTTGTATCTAAGCAACTTGGTTCTCCATTTGATTAAACATTTGAGCTTTGAGAATCCAAGTGTTAAGGAGTGCTTTTGAATTTCTTCCTTTAGCACATCTCCCTTAACTTCTCCCCCAATGCCACTTCTCTTGAATCAAGTCCATTTAAGCTTTGTGGCATACATCTAACTTATAAGAACCTATAAGATCAAGGGAAGAGTAACTTTTGGTACCCACTTTTGTTTGGGTCCATGGGGGGTTAGTTGAAATACGTTTAACTTTCCAAATAGTTTTTACCCCTTTTTCAATCTTCTTCTTAACATGGCATCTAGCATTAGTATGACCATGTTTTCCACAATATGTGCAACAAATGTGTGGCTTAGAAGAATTGTGAACATGCTCATGATATCTAATTTGCCTATGTGAGGTACTAGCATGCACAAAGTGATTCTTAGGCAACTTAGAAGAGCTAGCATGATCAATGTGATTAGCATTATAACCAAGACCATGTTTAACATGTGAAGCACGTTGCAAACCAAGAATTTGATTAAGATTTTTCTTACCCTTAGTAAAGTTTTCAACAAGAAGGGTAAGATCTTTAACTTTGTTCTCCAAAAGATCAAATTCAACAAGTTTGAGTTCAAGAGATGTCAATTTATCATAGGTTTCTAGGTACTTTAATGATGAAGTGTTGCAAGTAGAAATAAGCTTTTCTTTTTCAATTTTCAGGCAATCAACATCATCACATAGCTTTTTATTCTCACTAGACAACCTAGATTTATCTTCAAGCAAAGATTCAATTTTAAGCTTCATGTATTTGTTTTGCTTTGCACATTTTTTCAATTGATCATACATGTCACATAAAAGCACATTAGGATCATCCTCCTCATCATCATAAGAATTTGAAGTAGAAGGAGAAGGATATACCTCATTACCAAATGCCATAAGACATGTGTGATCATATTCTTCTTGATCATCATCACTTTCTTCTTCATCCCAATGGCTTAACAAGCATTTTGCATTTTTGAGATTGAAGAACAAGTTCTCTCCTTCTTCTTTATTGATGATGGATTCAAGATCACTCTCTTTAGGAACATTTTTCCTTTTCTTCATCTCAAAAGTGAGTAGAGAGCCAATAAGTTCCTCCGTTGAATATGTCTTTAAGTCCTTGGATTCTTCAATGGCAAGGGCTTTATTTTCCCAACTTTTAGGAAGAGAATTGAGAATCTTCCTATTCATTTCACCCATGGTGTACTCTTTGCCATAAGACTTCAAGCCATTTATCACATTTGTGAATCTTGTGCTCATCTCATTTATTGACTCATTTGGCTTCATGGAGAAGAGCTCATAATTTCTAACAAGCAAATTCAACTTTGACTCCTTGATTTGATTTGTGCCTTCATGAGTAACTTCAAGCATTTTCCACATGGAGTGTGCGGATTTTCTTCCAAGGACACGGTTGTACTCATCTTGACTTAAGGCACAACTAAGGATGTTCATTGCCTTGTAATTTTGAGTCATCTTCTTGGACTCAAGCTCATTTAACTCCTTGTCCGGCTTTGGCACTTGAATACCATCCACCATTTTCAAAGGCACATATGGACCATCTTCAAATATATGCCATAAAGAATAATCTATTGAGCACACATATATCTTGAAACGTTCCTTCCAAGCCTCATAATTATTTCCATCAAAAAGTAGTGGCCTCCCCTCTAGATACGCCAATGCGGAATTACCGGCCATAATCTTTTCTTCAAGCTATTAAGCTAAATGTGAAGACTAGGCTCTGATACCAATTGTAAAACACAAGAGGGGGGGTGAATTGGGTTTTAACTAATCTAGTAAACTTTTTCGATTATTTGCAAAGCTATTGGAAGTTTGAGCAAGAAGAATAAAAGCAATGCAAAACCCAATCAACAAGACAAAGGATTTAGAGTGGTTCGATTCACTTAGAATCTACATCCACTACCTTGAGCCGCACCCAAGGATTTCAAACAACTTCACTAAGAAGAATGTTTACAATTGTGGCTAACTCACTAAGAGTTTTACAACACAACCACACAATGAAAAACTCACTAAGAGCTTGCCCACACTAAGTAGGACTTTACAAATTGCCCACACAAAGTAGGACTTTTTACAAGAATTACCCAATCACTTAGAAAGGGAATTGAATGTTTAAAGAGAAAGATAAATCACTCTTCTAAGTGAGAATATATACCTTTGAAGTACAAGAATGTTTAAGCTCTTTTGAACATATGAATTCTACTATTTGTCTTGCTTTTTGGAAGAACACCTTTGAATGATTTAGATCATGGAGATCAAGTGTTTTTGCTTTGAAGGTGTTTAGACTTGATAAGAAATCAATGTAAATTGTATGTGCAAGTCTTGGAATAATTCTCTAGCTTTGGAGTACTTATACATATGAAAATATGCTGAAAAATCGACTCAGCAACGGTCAAATAACGGCTAGTAACAGTGCACCTCGGTGGACCGAAGCTGAACTTCGGATGAACCGAACCAAGGTCGGTCGACCGACCTCCCTCTTAGGTCGACCGAACCAGAACAGCCAACCTCTCTTTTTCTCTTCGGTTGATCCGATCTTGAGCTCGGTTGACCGAACTTCCAAGCTGATTTTTCACACGTTTTGAAATCTTTTGAAGTCTTTTGAAGTCTAAAAGGTTTTCCTAAAAGGTAACAAGTAAGAACACTTGGAAAACCATTTTAAAGGGCTTAGACTTAGAAAACAAAGGCTTTTGAAATACGAACACATGTAAGGAACGTTTTGAAACTTAGCCTTTTGAAAACGTGTTTGTGTGCATGCAAGACTAAAGTGTAGAGCTTATGTTCATGAGAGCTTTGGTTAGAGCTTTATAAGATAAACGACTAATGACGACAAAGCTAATCTAACCAAACCTAAGTCTTCAATCTTCAATCTTGAAAGATGAGCCTTGAATAATACGACTTTGAATCTTGATCATGGCTTGATTGAAGTACTTAGAGCTTCCAATATATGTTCCGATATTCTATCACAAAGATATAAACATTAGACACAACATCAAGTGTTTGTCCATTATCAAAAACCGAGTTCGATCGCCCTTAGGGCTAACAGTTTTGTTCATCTTGCTCAAACTCTCACTTGCATTGAATAGATTCGAAAAAGTTAGCAAGATTAGTTAAAACCCAATTCCCCCCCCCTCTCGTGTTTTACAATAATATTTGGTATAAAACTACCTTTGACCCTTGAAGACTTTACAAATAATAATTCTTTTTAAAAGAACCGAAAACTCTTTTGAGAAACAAACTTCTACATCATCTGAAAAGAATTCACCCGGCTTAAATAACTTTACAATAAACTTGAATTGTAAGAGACCCAAAACTTTTATCATCTGACACGGTGACTATAAAAATATTAGAAATGCTTGACTTGAAAGAATCCTTTACCACACGGGTACTTTACCGCAAAACGATACTTGTTCGATTAGGAGAAAAAAAACATTGACTCACAAGAGTCCTTAAACCGAGCACAAATTTATATAAAACACTTCAACGAATATACAAATACGAGCCTTGAAACACACTTTCAGTCTTCATACCAAAATGTAGAAATATTTCATAATTAACATATACTTTGGCTGTGGTAATGTTGGGTGACTCAATGAGTCCTGAACGTATGGTCGATCGACTTCAGTGACTGAAACATATACCATACTGAAGCCACAAAAAATTCTAAAGTCCGATCGTGGTAATTGTTGGGGTCCTTAGCAAGGGTCCGGTTCTTTGAAACAATTACCATCATCGAGCTGCAGAAAAGAATTAATCTTTATCTTCATTAAACTTCAGATGTGATAATTGTTGGGTCCTTAACCTTTCGATTGCTGAAACAATTATCATACCGAAGCCTTGAAAATACTTTTAAAAATTAATTTTCTTGAACACCTTCATAAATATAACTCTTTCTTTTTAAAACCAAATTCTAAAAATCCGACACTGATAAACCACCTGCTTAACATTGGACATCACTGCCTAGTTGCATAAAATAGAAAACAATTTATCCTATTTACTTTTTCATATGAAATTTCACAGGAACAACAACTTTGTCTTTTCCCAAGTAAATATGCCAATACTTATTAAGATAAAAAATAATACATTTCTCCCCCATATAAAACCTACATATCATAAATACCTTCTTTTAGACATGCTTCCAAGAATTTGATCAAATGACCAAAAATCAAATTTTATTTTAAAGAATCAGTACATGCCAAATACGGAATACCACATTTTGATTGGAAAATTTCACAAGAAAATAATTTAAGTCATCTTTAATAATTTGTAAAGATCTCATATGCAATTTAAACTTAAGATATAACATCATACTAAAATAGCATGCTTGATTCCTATTTATTTTTCATATAAAAATAAACGTTTCAAAACTCCATTCGGATCAATATTTTCATTGACACATATTCATTAATATTAGTTTATCTAAAAACAAGAAGAGGTTCAATTTCTTACCTCAAATCAATTATCATCCATCCTAGACTGCGAAACACTCTAACGACAGTCTCCAAAATCCGTCTCCTTCTCGTTTGTAGAAAACACCGTAAGTTTTCCGAATACAAGTCTCCATTAGACTCTTTATTCTTAACACACAAACTTGTCTTTATTCTCCCACAATTCAAGACTAAGGTAGGCTTTATATACTACTTTCCACTTCCAAAATATAACACATGTTTTCCTTTTTGAAAAAGATATTATCTCCTAACCTTCCTTATTATACAAATTCCCATATCTTAACAAATAAAACACATGCTTTCCTTTTCTGAAAAAAGATACGATGTCTTAACCTTCCTTATTGTATAAATTCCCATATCTTAACACATGCTTTCCTTCTTAGAAAAATATGATATCCTAACCTTCCTTATTGTATAAATTCCCATACCTTAACACAATTTTTACTTCTTAGAAAAATGTGATATATTAACCTTCCTTATTGTATAAATTCTCATACCTTAACACATGCTTTCCTTTTTAGAAAATATGATATCTTAACCTTCCTTATTGTATAAATTCTCATATCTTAACACATGCTTTCCTTTTCTTAGAAAAATATGATATCTTAACTGATTTGATTCTCCAGATAATCATCTATCAATTAACAACTAAATCCTCACCAATTGATCTTCTAAGTCAATCAAGGCATAACTTACTTATTTTATTTTCTTTCCTTTCAAAGAATTGGGTTTCACATAAAGAATGATTATGAATCTTGTGCTTAGATCTCTATTAAAGACTTCACGTTCACGTACATTCAACTGAGGTCTTGGGGGGCTTATAATGGGTTCCGACACAAGATTTATATGTGGGCCCCGAGGAATTAACATCCCGGCTAGGCCCACGTCCGAGCAAGTATGATATTTGGAAATAAGCCCATCTAGTGTCTCCCCCCACACACACACACACACTTTGATCGTGTTTATTTCTTGCATGTCAATTTTCTCTTGCTCTAGAATTCAAAAAGCTAACTTAAGTATCGGATAGTGATTGTGATCTTTCCCACCACATTTGATCGTGTTTGTTTCTCGCAAGTCGATTTCCTTTTGCAGTAGAATTCATTCGTCCGGGTTAATTTACTACACAAAGAGAAAGATCTCTATTTTCAGGGTACATCATATATAAAATATATATCTACAAATACGACCAAATGTATCAATATATACATTTTTCGAGCCAAATTTGTTGGATTTTTGTTTTTAGCTCTATTTATTTTATACCTTAAATAAGCAGTCGTCTCTAAAACAAAATTCTAGTTGTTTGAAGGATGATTCTCCTTTGGTGTAGTAGTATGAAGCACATTTTTCATGAAGCTATTCATAACATTTGAAGAGTTCACTGTGGAATTCAATTTGATGATTTGTTTTCTCCTTGAGCTACCGTCTCAAATACTATCCAATTTCTGAATTAATTTTACATATTTAATCACAAACAATTCAATTTTAGTTAACTCAATCACCCAAAAGTACCTTAAAATAAGAGAATTGCCTAAACTTTATAAATTCTAAATATGTTTACACATTAGTCAATCTGGGATCTTTAACACACCCCACGATCATGACTGGGACAAATGAACAGTGAACAATGATAACATCAAATGGGGACCTAACATTGAACACACCATGTTAAAAATGAATTTGGACACAATTCAATAATCAATCCCTCAAAATGTATTTCAAGAGAGATTCGATTGCTCAAATCATATAAATTTCAAATATGTTCACAAAATAGTCAACATAAATTTCGTTTATAAATAATTTAAATTTTCAATTCTCAAGTGAGGTTACAAAAAATAACAATCCAAGAAGAAGTAATTAGAGTTTTTAATCACCATTAAGGAGCTCTATTTTTCTCAAAATTTTCTCTCTTAAGAACATAGAGTAAGGCAGTCCGAATCTAATTCGAAACACCTTACATTTTATACATATAAATAATTTGAACTGTAAAAAAAAAATTAATGATAAAAATAAAAATCTGTTATAATTTTCAAACACCGATTATATAATTGAAATAGTGGGGAGTTCCAAGCAAATAATTTGTGAGATTTACGAGAAAGAGGTCCAAACTTCGAAGTTCATGCTCTTTTTCCTCACTGCCTGTCCCAAAAATAACGGCCGCATATAACTCTCTCCATTTTTTTCGTTTTCTAACTTTCAATCATTCTTTTGTCCTTTTACACTCTAAAGTGTAACTTTTTCCCCAATAATTCTTTTCAAGACTATCCAATCAAATCAAATTATTCATTGCCCCCTTTTATTATTATTTTTCTTACTAATTGGTGTATTTGGATTAATTTTTAGTATAAAAATTTCCATTTGGAGAATTTAAATAAATAAATTATTTGCAAGTAAGATGTGAGATCTAATATAAAATTTTTATGTTGAAGAATGTAAAAAAAAAAAAAAATGTATTGCCCCTTCAAAAACAAATAATAGGAGCTTTTCTTTCATACGTCCATAAAATCAGGGATGTCAATTTTAATATGACTTGCCCCGTACTATTTGGGACAGATCGGTATTGGATATCATGTAATACCTGATATGTCCCGCCCCCGTACATATTATAGTATTATTAATTGAGTTTATATGAATATTGTTCATGCAAAATTCTTATCTTTAAATTATGATTTCCTTATTTTTTTGCATAAGAAGAATGGTTATTGCTATATTAAGTTTAAAAAAATGTTGTGGGTTATATCTCAATTTTTGTATGCTATTTATGTGATTATTTTTTAAAAATCAAAAGTGAGACAGGCGCAAAGCGAAAATTCTTGATCCGCGACGGATCACGAGGTAGGGCGAAGCAATGGGCCAGTTTCACCAGGTAAGACTGAGTATTGAGATACCCTTCCCGATCAGCCCATTGCCATCCCACCTTTTCTATTATTAGATGGTTATACTTATTTTTTTTTGGACGAAATTTGAGATGGTTCTATTGATTCAATCAATTCAACGGAATGCAGATGCGCGTTTGGCCATCTATATAACGATGTGTCTAAAATGATTTTCTATAAGCTTTTCGTCTTCTCTTTTATGTTAATGTCTAAAATGTAATTAGTATTCATATTTGATTTACTTAAGGGAATAAAACCCGGATTTACTTAAGAGAATAAAACCGAGTTAAATTCTACGAGTTTTATAGGGTAATACGTGCTAGATCTTGAGTAGGATCGATGATTAGATAGAATCGGTGTAAACTTGTTGGACCGAACTTGAAAAAGTAGGATCGTACGATCCTTCCGAGTTAGCTATTTTCCCTTTCCCCGACCCGAAAAGTAAAATTAAAAAAAAATTGATTTTTCATTTTAGATAAAATTAAAAAATTCTCTACCAACTCAAACTTGCGCTTCCATATTCTCTGTTCAACTCTACGGTTTCTTCAATCTTCAATCTTCAACTGCCGACCTATTTCTTCTCTTCTTTGATCGATTCTAATTTTAATTTTTTCCTGTATTTTTTTTCTCCGAGCTCTTTCTCCTCCATCGTCTGGAACAACGAAAAGGTAATTCGAAATCCTAAACTCTGATTTGATCGATTAAGTTACTAAATCAAATAATTAATGTTATTGAATTTATATTGCTCTAGTTCGTCGAGATCCAAGTAGATTTTTTTTCTATTTTTAATATAAGAATTTTGATAACAGAAATTGAGTTTTATAATTCTTTGACACATAACAAAATACCATGTGATGAATATTACTATGACTTTTTTAATGTGATGAATATTTGTTTAATAATAGCAAATATCATAATATTTTAAAAAAATTCAGATTTTATCTAGAAAAATTACGAAAGTATGAAAATAAATTAATATTTTTAAATTAAGTTACGATCATATAATTCTTTCACGCTTTTTCAATACTACGTAAAATCTCGAGTTTAACTGTCTTGATTGTACCGTCTACATTTTATTCGTTTTAACGTTGATGTATCAACTCTTGTGAATGAAATTTTTTCCTCTTTTACTAGCCTTAAATGATCATTGTAACAGGAAAAAAAATGGAATTCAAAATCAAATTTATATAAAAAAAAAAGTAAAATACCGACTCCTAGCATCAATCTGGGATAGGCATGCCGGACGGCCCGGAACTGAGAGATTAGAAAATTACGGTGTGTTACGGGGCAAAAAATCCTCTGTCCTCATCCCTCTCCCCAATTAATCACAATTCACCCTGTGTATATATAATTGGAAAAAATATTTATATAGTAAATTATGATTGGTTGGGGACAGGTATGGGGACAGAGGATTTTCACCCGTGTTACTGTTTTTGAATTATTTTTTTATTTTTTCCTTTTTGAGGAGAAAGGGGTAAAAAAAAGTTATTAAAAAAAATAATAATAATTAAAAGAACTGGAATTTGAAATGTTAATAACATAGATCATGTATTGCAGAAAAGAAAAGAGTTTTGGCCCATAAAATTGCATAGTTGACTAAATTTGACCTGAAATTCAAGAATTTTCAACACTCGGGACATATATTTAGAAAGTAAATTGACAGAAATGGGCATTTCTATAATTCTTGGAGCTTAATAAATATATTGATCATCAATAACATTATTATTAGGGCAGATATTTAATAGTAGTACTAGTTATAATAAAGTATTAGGCAGAATATTTATACTAAAGTACTGTAATTGCATTACTAACACCCGCCATAAGTAGCTGACAATGTAATATGTCATTCGACCCGCGTATTGCGGGATCAAATCCCATTCCTCTAATTTAAAAATATAATAATTCTAAGAATTCAAGGGGCATTGGAGGAGCTGCATCCACCATAGGAGTTAAGAGTGAGCTCAAGAGAAGCTCTAGAACAACAACCCATATTAGTAGTATCATAATAATAGTTTTCAGTTTCTGATTGCTTCTTCATGTTGTTGCAGAATCCCCTTGAAACATTCTCTTGATCATCATCATCATCATCATGCATAGGGAAAAGAGGGAGGGTTTCTAGCTCTGGCACCTCATCATCTAATTCTAATTGATCTTCTTGTTCATCTTCCAGGACTTCGAAATCATAACCTCTTTTCTTGTCCAGAAACGGATAAGGATGATCTTGATGAACCCCACCACCCCACATAAAGTTATGAACCATAGATCCTCCATTTGCACCAGGTGATATGGAACAGTCCTATCAACAACAACAAAAAAGTTTTAATCCCAAGTAATTCCGGACCGTTAACTATTGATCTAAAAAAAAAACATAAAATGTAGAGCTCCAACAATGTTGGTAAAAATATGTCAGTTAGACCAAACATTAAATGCTTTTGCTTACTCCCAAAAAAAAAAGGTGCATAATTAGATGAAAAAGGTCTTCAACTTTTTTGTTCTTTTACATGAAAAGCTGCATAATTTTCAGTTTTAACATTTATGAACTCACCCTAAAGCTCTTCTCCATGGCCAAAGATCCATAGCCATAGTTTCCAAACTGATTAAGACCATTCAAACCATGTACTGAAGAAGCAGCTGATGGAGATGGTACTGCACCTGTCTCCCCCCAAACCGAAAAAAAATCAAATTTAAAAAATAATAAAATAATGTAAGAAAAAAGAATAAAGGGTTCACTTAAAAATTCATAATTAGAAATGACCTGAAGAATTAAAGGAAGGGGACTTGTTGAAGATGGGTTGATCTTCAGGTCTCCAAAGGGGTCTTTGCATGGGAATAATATTCTCAGTAGTAGTGGTAAGGCGTTTCTTCTGCCTTTCTCTAGCTTTATGATTTTGGAACCAATAAAACACATTTTTGCCTTCAATCTTACCATACTGTCTTAACTTAGCTGAGATTTTCTGAATTTGTTCAGCAGAAGGAGACCTAACTCCATTGTTATAATAAAGATCTTTCAAGATCCTTATTTGTTCTGTTGTGGGTGTCCACCTTGTAGTACTTTGCCTGCATTGGAAGCTGCTGCTGCTTTTGTTACTTCCATCTTCATTTTGTTGTTGTTGTTGAGGTTCCATGTTTGGACAAAATAATTGTTTTGATCAAACAAGAAGCAAACAAAGAGAAGAAAACAAAAGAACCACAGAGAGAGACAAAGAAAAAGATTAGGTGAGGAGAAGGTTTAAAAGAGAGAGTGAGGTATAAAAAGGTACACACATTTTTTTTTTTCCATCCAGTATATAAGGAACACTTTTGGTCGACTTAGTTCGTTGTTGGATAAAAAAATTTAACGTTCAATTTTTTTTACGGAGACACCTGTTACGTAAAACAAGTATTACATGATTATGTATATGTATTTATATCGATAGAGAACATGTTGCTTATGTTGCTCGGACTCTTCGTTTATTCATGTCGTACCCGTGTGACACGACACGACATTGATATGGGTATGATATACTTACCAGATCTGGTCAACACCGATAAAATACTTTATTTTAGATGTTTAAGCACCCAACACCTAAATAAATACCCGCGCTCGACATCCGTACGCAAATCCGAGTAACATAGTATATTGCATGTGATTTAAAACTCTGTCCAAAATATGATTCTTATATACTGAAAAAAACGTGTTCATCACTGACAAAAAGGCGGAGAGAGAGGGGGGGGGGGGGGTGTGAGAAGGGAAGTTATAGGCACATGGAGGTGATAAAGATAGGAAATCAGAATGATATCTGGAGGAGAAGGACTGAAATTGACAGAGCATGGAATAACAAAAAGGAAGGAACAAATGAGGGACTAGAAAGAGAGAATGGATATTAGATGTCTGAGTTGCTTGAATGAAAAGGCAAAAAAAAAAAAAACAAGTTATGAATTAGTAATTATTATTGTTAAGACTAAAGGGAAAAAAAAAGTATGGTAAAAAGAATTCATGAGGAATGATATGATATATTACTTGATTGGAAGTAAAAGAAATTTAGTTCTGAGAATGAATGAAATGATCAGAATGATTTGTTTGATTTTTACTAGTTGAGAAAATAATTATTGTACTTGTGCATGGGGCAAAATTGTAAATTACTAAGCAAAACTCCAACCCTTCTCAAGCAATTCAATTATTATTTTTTACTATGTAGCTGCTACGATTTAGTTTAAACTCTGATCGGAAGTATGAGATTTGACTCGGTATGTTAATGAAGGTAGTTGTTTATAGTGGGTATATGCATGAGAACGAAGAAATATGATTTTCCCTCCCATATATATGGCTTAAAATCGTTTGTCCTAAATTCGTGTCTCATTTTCTGTCTCCATCACTAAAAATGTGACACGTGTCTAATCATTCATAACACAATCGCCTCCTGTATTGCAGCATATTTATAATGTTTCTCTCCTGCTACCTCTTATTCTCTAACTGGGACATGTGGTACATTTTTAGTGGTGGAAGGGAGCAGGGGAAGGGGGACAGGGTTACGGGACAGACGATTTTCTCCCATATATATATATATATATATATATATATATATATATATATATATATATATATATATATATATATATATATATAGTCATTAAATTGCATTGGTTAAAATCAGGAGATAACCCAGTGTTGAGTTGAGACTGTCTTCTTCCTCGACGAGATCAAGGGATCGATTCCTGCCTCCCGACCTTTTCAAAAATAAAATAAAAAGGGTAGTGATAATCCCAAAATAAGAATCTTCCTGCAAAAGCGATTTACGTGCATGTGACAAAATTACTCCTCTAACATATTAACTAAATCTTTTAAATATTTTTTCTATTCTCCCAATATTTTCTCTTTGTCCTGTCCTGATCTTTCTCTCTCCCCTAGATTATTTCCTTATTTTTCTTTCAATCTCTCGTGATTTTTGTTTCTATATCTGTTTTTTTTTTTCCGTTTTTTCCTCTCTCTCTTTTTTTTTCTTCTCTCCATCTCCAAGTGATTTTGTTTTGTTCTCTGTTTTATTATTTTTTCTTCTCTCAATTTCTTCACTGAATAGACAATTTTCTTGGATTGAATCATTCAACAACAATATAAAATCGAAAGCTCAATAAAAATAATAAAATTTACCTCTTTTACCGAAAGTAGTTGAAAATTATTTTGACACACACACACACACACACACACACACACACATATATATATATATATATATATATATATATATATATATATAAATTCAAAGTTAGACAAAAGAGCAAGAAGAGATAATGAAAGAGAAGAAAAGAGAAAAAAACAAAACCACTTGGAGATGGAGAGAAGGAAAAAAAATGAAAAAACGAAAAAAAAACAGATATGGAAACAAAAATCATATGAAAATAGAGAGATTGAGAGAAAAATAAGGAAATAATCAGGCCATGATATTGAAAAAATATTGGGAGAGAAAATAAAAAAAAATAATTAAAAGATTTAGTTAATATGTTAGAGGGGTAATTTTGTCACATGCACGTAAATCGCTCTTGCAGGAGGATTCTTCCTCTGGCATTATCACTACCCAAATAAAAAATGCAGTGCAACAAATGTCATGAGATCACATTGATGATAATATAATACCCAAAAGGGGGCTTTGTATTGAGATGTTTCAGGTCATAGTAGGTCTTTCCCAAAAGGAAGGTAATGTTAATTTGGACATATAATCACTAATTTGAATTAAAAAAGATAAAAAAAAAAAATAATAATGGACATGGAATTGGAGAGTTTAGGAAGTGTATGTTTCATCAACATTGCCCTAATTTGAAAAGATAATCACGAATTAAGGGAGGAACTAAAAGTTTACCCTTTTAACAAAAAAGACATCCCATTAATTAGCCAGGGAGGTACATAGGTGGGTGAAACTTTATTTTTCTTTACTTTTCTACTTTTATTAATTTATTTAAAGCACTAGATATTTTCATTTTTAGTTCTAAGAGTTCGAC
This sequence comes from Vinca minor, assembly GCA_026122235.1. Taxonomy (NCBI): domain Eukaryota; kingdom Viridiplantae; phylum Streptophyta; class Magnoliopsida; order Gentianales; family Apocynaceae; genus Vinca; species Vinca minor. Next base: position 9,541,088 of record JAOCZM010000011.1, on the reverse strand, counting down.
TCCTATTTAAAGATAAATTTGATTTATAATTCTTTCAACATAACGTCATAAATAAGAGTAAAACATAAGACTTAAGTCAACAAATTAAAAGTGCCTTGTACATTAGCTAAATAAATTTATAAACCTTAAGAAGCTCTTAAGAGTGTGATTATCCAGTTATAGAAGATTCCTTTTGTTCATTTCCTTATTATTATAGGAAATTTATTTGGTCTAAATGCCACTAAGTTTCCTTCAAGGCATCAGTAATCTTCCTCCGTTAAATTAAATATTCACTTTGTTATTTATTTTGTATAAAAAAAAGTGAATATTTAATTTGGGACGAAAAATGTACATCGTATATCCATCTAATTTGACGGAGTAATTCTTATACTTTAATTCAAACTAACGAGATTTAGAAAAATATTCTAAAAATTTAGAATTCAATAGAGTTTGAGATTTAAGTTTTTTTTTTCAATTTTACAAAAGTTAAATTTTTTTTGAGAAAGGGTGTAAATTCAAAATCTAAAATTTGAGACTCAATAATAATATACAATAACACATTTTCACAATCGAATTGTACTTAAAAATTTATCGAATTGCATATAATACTACATTTTTCCCCTCACAATCAAATCACTTTCAATTAAACTTAATATCACAATAAAAAAAAAAATCTATCGAGGCCTACTATGAAATTATAGAATTACAAATTCTTTCTTATAATGATACATAAAGAACATGGATTTTCATGTGTCAGTGATGGGGTGGTATCAATGTGATTGTGTGACAGTGGATAATAATAATTCATGCATTGCAATTGCAAAGCTAGAACTAACTTTATCCTTTTTCATTTTTCCGTGCTCCTCTTTCTTTCCTATTTTCTTTTTTTTTTACGCATAAAGGCGATACCCACACCCTCAGGGCCCCCAACTCCCGATTCGACATGAATTGTAGAGGATGTTAATCAAGGTGACCCAGCGGTTCAACTGGTGGGAGACCTTGTCTTAACCCAACGCAAGAAGCCACTACCACATTGGAGGGTTGAAACTTCCACAATGCGGCTGCCAAAATTTGAACATGTGCCCTTATACACAATCTGCCACTCCTGAACCAACTGAGTTACCCTTGCAGATTCATATTTTCTCTTTTTTCTTTGTATTATGTTAGAGAGAGAAAATCAGCCGTGGCTATAATGTAGAATAATATTCTAACAACTTTGTTAGTAGATGCTTCAGATTTTTAGACATGTGTTAAATTTTATTTAATATGTATTCTCTTCTAATTAATACATTTCTAATGCATGTAACACCTATTTTACACAGAAGATGTTACAAAATCAATATATCGGTTCGCTAAAAAAAATTGAACTGTCAAAATTTTTATATAACCATAAAAAATATTTAGTATATATTAAATTTTTAGTGATCAGCATGGATAATTGGAGAAAATCACGTATGGAGTCCTTTCTGATACGGACGGGGAAGAGCACGCCTCCCAAAATAAATGCAAAAGCATTTAGTAGCAGAAGAGCCAGTAGGGGAAGGTCCTCCTGCCACGGAAGATTTGATTGCAACTTAAAAGCTACAAGAATTTGGAAAATTCTGATATAGACCTGGGCTATATGTGGGGTTGTGGACCACTTGATCCACAATCAACCACATCACCTCTTTTGATTAAAAAAAATAAAAAATTTTCATAAGCGCCCACCTGTTTTTATTATTTTAATCAAAACCGTGATAATAGTGAATGTGACCCAAGTGGTCCATTGCGCTAAAGTGGTAAGCTAGAGTCCCATATCAATTGTTCCAAGAATTTTAGCTTCTTGCTTTTCCTTGATCAATCCGGTCATGGTATGATAGACATTTTTATTAACAATGTACAAATAAATTTAAGTTATCAGATTATTTAGTTAACGATTCACTGGTTGTTTAAAAACTATAGGTAAAAGAAAATAATTACTTCATCCGTCCTAAATTATTTGTTTATATTTCCTTTTTAATATGTGCCAAATTATTTATCCATTTTCTAAATAAAGGATTCATTAATGGTGATTTTTACAATCCTACCCCTCACATTAAATGTAGGAGAGAAAAAAATATAGAGAGAATCGAAGGTAGAATTAAATTGAGAATAAAATTAAATAATGTCATGTTTGATATTTTATCATATCTCACTATAAAATTTGATAAAATCTTAATTCCCACAAAAATACAAAATAAACAGATAATTTAAAATGGGATAGTACAATATAAGTCGTCTGATCAAGCGATTCTACTGAATTAAAAATATGTGTAGGATAGAAAATGATGATTTTGGTGTGAGACAAGTGTATCGTTATGAAGCCGCATTCTGAGTATCTCTGATGATCATCTTCCAAAGTTTCCAATTTCCAATTCGAACACAGACTTTATAGCACATAATAGTACAGTCCGGCTCCTGTGCGGAACCCTCAAAGTTCCTGCGTCGCAGGGGTCGCAGAATCCCGATCGTTGATTCAATTTTTTTTGAATCGACGGGCTGGATTTTAAAAAATGATTAAAAAAGGGCACAAACGTAAATTCACAAATGAAAAAGAAAAAAGAAAAAGGGGGACACCGAACCGTCACATCGGTTCAGGCGTCCCCCAAAAAATTCGAAAAAACGTCTCATCTTCTTCTTCCTCTTCTTGCTCAAGAGTGAAAAAGCTTTGATATTTTCTTTGCTTTGTTCATTCTCCAAAATTTCTTCTTAATCAAGAGTTCTCATTAATTTTTTTGGGTCTCTTTTATCTATTCAAAATTTAAGCAGAATGGGAAGAAAAAAAAGAGTGAAAAACTTGGATTTTTTTGTTGTTGTTCGATTTATGCTGTTTCAGATGATTTATATTGTTCGATTTATGATTTGTTTCAGATTTATTTGGTTTTTGTATGGAACAAGCCAGATTTTAAAGAGTTTTTTTATAGGTTTATGCTTGGTCTATTGAATCTTTTTGGGATATTAGGAGGAGAAATTAAATAATAAAATGAAGATAGAACTTGCTGGGTTTTATTTCAAAGAAGTCATTTTGGTGCTTCTGGAATGGATTTATTGTGAACACTCAAAAACACGTGTTCTTGTTAACAGAACGTGTGTTCTTCATAACTTTTGGATTGAAATGCTACTTAAACGAGTTTTCAATAAAAAATATGTGTTCAGTAGACAAAAACACGTGTTCTTCGTAACTTTTGGATTGAAATGCTACTTAAATGAGTTTTCAATAAAAAAAATATGTGTTCAGTAGAAAAAAACATGTGTTCTTGTTAACAGAACATGTGTTCTTCGCAACTTGTGGATTGAAATGCTACTTAAACGAGTTTTCAATAAAAAAATGTGTTCAGTAGACAAAAACACGTGTTCTTGGTAAGAGAACACGTGTTCTTCGTAACTTGTGGATTGAAATGCTACTTAAATGAGTTTTCAATAAAAAAAATATGTGTTCAGTAGACAAAAACATGTGTTCTTGTTAACAGAACATGTGTTCTTCGTAACTTGTGGATTGAAATGCTACTTAAATGAGTTTTCAATAAAAAAATGTGTTCAGTAGACAAAAACATGTGTTCTTGTTAACAGAACATGTGTTCTTGGTAGGAGAACATGTGTTCTTCGCAACTTGTGGATTGAAATGCTACTTAAACGAGTTTTCAATAAAAAAATATGTGTTCGATGAGACAAAAACACGTGTTCTTGGTAAGAGAACATGTGTTCTTCGTAACTTTTAGATTGAAATGCTACTTAAACGAGTTTTCAATAAAAAATATGTGTTCATTAGACAAAAACACGTGTTCTTGGTAAGAAAATATGTGTTCTTCGCAACTTGTGGATTGAAATGCTACTTAAATGAGTTTTCAATAAAAAAATGTGTACAATAGACAAAAACACGTGTTCTTGGTAAGAGAACGTGTGTTCAGTAAACAAAAACACGTGTTCTTGTTAACAGAACATGTGTTCTTTGTAAGACAAATGTCTTCTTGGAAGACGTTAAAGAGATTTGTAAAGTTAAAAAGGCAGCAGTCAATGATCAAGCATATTGAACAGCGACAAAAAGATGCATAAACCAGTTCATATCTAGATGAAGAAAACATTCACCAGACACTTTGTGCAAAAGATTACCAGAATCTACTAATTCATTAAATTACAAAAAACAAAAGGTCAATTATCACAATATACATAAATTCATTCAGAATTTACTACATTTTGTTTACTAGTATATAAAAGGCCAAAATACAATTAATTAAACGACCACAAAAAAAGAGTCAATTAACTACAAAAAAGAGCCAAGAATACAATTCATTAATGCCAAGAATACATATGTTCTCCGCAGATATCTCCTCCACCATCAACTTCCTATCTGCAATCTCTTTGTTAATGTCTGTTGCCATTATCGAAATCACCATTAGTGAATAACCTTTGAATGAGATGCTTCATATTTTCTATGTCCCAGATATTGCAAGTGTACTTGAATCATGTTGCGGATGGTTGCCGATGAAGTAATCCAGACAATGTACCTATACACAAAAAGAACATGTGTTCTGTGACAAAGAACATGTGTTCTGTGAGAAAACGCCTACAAAGTTTGAGCATCAAACTCTTACCGAATCATCCAAAAATCGCAAAAATGTGAGTGAAGCACAGTTATGCCAGAAAACCAAGAAAAACTTACCTTCAGTCCAAAATTTTAATTCAGGCAAAGAACCAACAATTATCACCAAAATCGGACTTTGTAACCCTTAAAACAGCTTCCTAAGGAAGTATAATCCAAGAAATGGGCTTCCAAATCTTCAAGAAAAACCCAGAAATCAAAGTATTTGTAGCATGAACCTTCCGTAGAGCAAGAACAACACCAAAAAAACCTCAACTTTTCTCCTGATTTCTGAATAGCACCAAGAGAGAAAGTGTCGTCCAGAAGAAAGAGGTTGAACACGATTAAAAGTGAGAGAAGATGATGAAGCCTCAAGAGGAGGAAAAAGATGAAATGGTAGAGATTTTATGGATCTGAAAGTCTCTTTTACCAATTAAAAGGAAAAGAGAGAGAGAGAAAAATAGGATTCAAAATTCATTTCCCGCATAAATGGACAGCCAAACAATTCAGTTCCATAAATACCACTGCTTTTGCCACAGCCATTGGATCAAAAGTATAAGATCCAACGGCTCACAGGACCGGCCCGCACATACTGAACCTTTTTGGTTCAGCATAGGAGCCGCGACGATAATAGTATTAGCTAACTAGACCTTTTTCATGATTTGGTCTAAATGCTACTCTATTGCTCCCCAGCCACCCTCTTTCTCCTCTTCTGTCTCTCATCAATTTCACTAGGGTTTTCTACTCTGCTTTTTGTCCTTCAAATATCCTAATAATAAGTGATGTTTGTTTTAATTGGGAAACTCATTCATTCGAGAGATCAGAGACGAAGTCAGGAATTTATTTTGAGGAGCGAAAAACTACAACAGTATGCCAACTTACCTAATTATAATAACTGCAAAAAAAAAAAAGTTGGGGGCGAACTTGATAAAAAATTATGAACTACATATAAAAATTAATATATATTACTATATTTAGTAGTATTTTTAAAAATCTCGGAGGACGCTGTTCGAGACCATGCTTCACAAGTTAGAATTCCGGGAGAAATAATTGTCGCATGTAGAAATTCTTATCAAGTCGTATCAAAGTGCCTTCCAATTTCTGTTTGGATTTTCTTGTCTATCTTGTATTTCATCATTTTGTCTATTATTAATAAGTTGCTAAATGTTAATTTTTTTTTAAACCATAACTTAAAAAAAAACAGTAAAATTTTAAGAGGAAAGTAAAACATATGTCAGCTATTTACGAATGGAATAAGTGATAAGTAAGAAAACTGGAACATAAGATCCTAATTCCTAAACCTTCTAATTCCCAACCAGATCAAGGACCAATAATATCTAGATAGACGCTGATATTAAATTAAAAAAATATATATTAGCCCCTAGGGTGAGAAATTGCCTCTTGTGGGGTAATAGATGATAGAGCCCCCCACCCCAATATGCCTGTTGATATTTTATTTTGTTGTAACAAAAAGAATTTTGGAGTTAATTTCAGGGTTGCTTGATCCAGGGACGAAGTCAGGAATTTAGTATTGAGGGGGTGAAATTGCAACAGTATGTAAAACTACAGAGCTCAAGTGATAAAAACGGTAAAAAAAATTCTTGGGGGCAATAAAAAGGAAAAAAAAATTCTTGGGGGGCGAAACTGATAAATTTTTTCAAAATATACATAAAATTTTGATAAATAGTAGTATTTTTAAAAATTTTGGGGGGACCGGCCATGGCTTGATCAATATATGAACATTGTGAACTTTTTTTTTAAAATAATAAATTCAATAAGAACTTTAAACTTTAGAAGGAGAATCATATATAGTCATGCTTATAGATTGCATAAATAGGGGAGGGAGTTATGCTTAATGAAATAATGAGGTATGCAATTCTTGTTGAAGCAAGAAAAGTGCCTAAAAATATGATCGCCTCATAAGAGAATGTTTGTACATTCCTTGCAAAAGATAAGATGTTTGTTAACATATAAAAAAAAATATATATGTAATCATGTCATTATAATCTATTTATTTTATTCTTTAGAAATCAATTGAGTACTCTTGAGTCAGAGTTGGAGTTATGTTTGAAATTTAAACTGTCACCCAAACTCTTTTTGGATTGAGAAGGAGAATGAATTCTCACGCATTAAATCACTGGAGAATTTGGTTTGATTTGGATTTGAAACTAGTCTGAGACTAAGACAAAAAATCTCAGACCGAAACTCAACCCAATTAGACCCTAAACCTCATTTATCTTTTGCTAAAATTACATCATTATATGGCGTAACATTATGTATAGAAATTTGGCAATAAAGATAAGGCATGTTTTGCTTCTTAGTCAAATTTTGCTGCATAGAGAAATTTGACTCCTCCTATTCAATAAGGCTTATTTACATACACCATATAATTCACCTCTCCTAATCCTTTCACTCTAATTTTCTCTTCAAGATCATATACCATATATGGTTCTAACATTCTGCAAAGTCAAATATAACAATTATCAGATTTCCAAACCCACTTCAACACAAGAATTCAAGAACATCCACTTCTAAGCTTGATTTTCCATATCCAAGCATTTAATGGCTTTGAACAAAGAATATCCATAAAAAAAGGGTTTTCTAGTTATAATTTGCACAAACAAAATACAAGTATTTGGTCCCTCCTTGAATTCATGCTGTATAACAGTCTCATCCCTATTTTTCTGACCATTGCAGACTCTCTTGGAGGGTTCACCTTTTAAGATTGCTGCATTATTATTTCTTTGATTTTGACACTCTCATCATTATGCTTTCCCCCCTTCTTTCTCATTCCTTTTCATACACACAAACAACATTTATCGATGTGTTAAATCAATTTTGATCGTTTGAATTATTTCATCACAGGTTAAAGATAACATTACTTTTAAACAATTATCTCAGATATCAAATTAAACTACTAACCTTGCAATTAGTTCAACACAATGCTAAAAGAAATACGAACTGTACCCCAAAATCGGACTAAGATCTTCTAATACATCTAATACTACATTGTCTAACACATATGTATCATTTCATATAATGACAACTTCATCACTGTACTTTAAGATGTATTAGAATATCCGAAATTCCAACTGCACAAACACACACTAGTCTTTCATTTCTCATTCTCTCTCATAAACTAGCAGCACACGCTAAAATGCGGGGTGCTTATTCTTCTTGTTGATCAGTCTTTGATCAACTGGTGATTTGGGCAGTAAAAAAAGATCAAAAACTTGTCCTTTTTTTTACATATCCAAAATTCTTTACTGCTTACCTCATTAGTAGAGACCTCACTCTAGAGTGTGCAACCCTTTTCTTTCGGGTAATCATCTTCTTCCATATCTCTCAAGATTTACCCTGCATCATCATCATCATCCTTCTTCCCACCGTTTCTGATTTCTCTCTCTCTATAACCCACCCCCATCATCCCATTACTATGGCTACTAGTCTCATTTTCTTTTTAGCTTTCTCACTCATTTATTTCTAGAAAGAGACCCATAAACCATATAGAGCAAAAACCCAACTACAAATAGTTACTTCACTGTTTGTATTTTCTAGTAGTAGTATTCAATAATTTTTTTGGGTTTTTTTTTTCTCACAGTTTTTTTATCAAACACTTGGTGTGCGTGTAGGGAAACTAACTTACCAATAATAGGTTTTGCCCACGTACAATATGCCAATGGAAGATCACAAAGTATTTCTCTCTCTTAATCAAGATCAAGAGATCTTGAATTGGTTGCTTTCATGTACTTTTTACGTTAGTACTTTCTTCAGGCCTCAACTAGGTGGACCCATTTTTTTCACTCATTGCTCCCTTTCTTTCCTTCCTTCCTTCAACTTTAATAATCTCTGTTAGGGTTTCCAATTCAACCACCCCTCAACCAAGCCGGGAAAATTGTTTGTCTCATATATATGTTCTTATACATGTTTACACTATTTAGAATTCCTCAGTTGAATATTTTTCTAATTTAATATAGACGTAACAAATTGTGAGTGATTAAAAATAAACATATACGGGGATCAGACAATTTTTGCCTAACCAAGCAAAACAAACCCTATCTTCTATGATTAGTTTTTTTTAATTAAAAAAAAGTTTTTTTTTATCATTATGAGGTGTCAATCTCCAGACTTTTTTTTAAAAAAAAATTAATTTAATTTATTTATTGGGGAAGCGGACCTATCTATTATAAGAAATGGAGAATTCAAGAAACGGATAAGGGATTCGAGTTCATGAGGCCTCAACCTTGGCTACTAGACTAATGCCTCATTGGCGTCAATCTCTAGACTTGTTGATCCATGAAGTGTTGCATTAAGTCATTGACTGTGCCAATATTTCTTGACAAATATCAATTTCTTTTTTTAATTAAAAGGTTTATTATAATATTGAGATTTTCTCCTCGAATGCGATTGGTTTCTAAAATTATTTCCGACTCTAGACCTTTTATTATTTAGTCCCGATAAGCCTCAAGCCGGCATAACGATGTCCTCCGCGCCACGACGTAAAGACTCCTTATTCTTTTGTAGACATTTTTTTTCTTCTTAGAACGACTTTTTCTTATTATTTTATTTATTTATAAAATTTTGATTTTTTTAAACCTAAATTGACGTAAATGAAGAGAAGTTGGCTGAAATAGCATAGTCATATACTTATTGATGCAAATTTGAAGTGTTACATTAATTGCGCTAATATACCTTTATAAAAAAGCATGAGTTCCTATATATTTATCTGGTCAAATGTTCTAGTTGAATCCTTAAAAAAATTATTCAAAGGACCACAAAAGTAATTGATCTCTCTGTGATAACTATATTTTCTCAGAAAATATATTTTGTGAGTAGTTATGAGATGAAGAAACATCATGCAAATTGATTTGTGGTCCTATTTTTCTTATTTTCTTAAAGTTTTTTTTGAGTCAAAACAAAAGTGAGTGAGGATGTTGAATGGCTTTGAATGAAAGAGTTCAGACATACATTTATAGGACAAATCAGTGCCTCAGTGATCTGCACTCTGTGATTGAGCAGGATTTCCCCTGAAACATCACTCTGAATCCTCTGTAACACTCCTATAACATTTTTAATTAATTATCAATTATAACTATTTCTCTTTACAGTTTACAAGTTAGAGTTTAGGTTATAGATAAAATTTCATTATTATATAATTACAGGGAGTGATATAGAGAGTGTTACAAAAAAATTCAAACCGCTAAAACATACTCCTCTTCATTCCTTAATATAAGACTTTTCAAGACATATTGCGAAAATTAAGGAAGAAAAAAATAAGGTACTTTATTAATTTTTTTTTTTTAATTTAATTTTATTTATTGGGGGAGGGGGCCTATCTATTACAAAAAATGGGAAATTTTGTACGTCATGAGGCTTCAGCCTTGGCCACTAGACCATTGTCTCATTGGCATACTTTATTAGTTTGAATATCTATATTACTCTCTTAAATAAAACTTGTATATCACTAATTGTATTTAAAAGAATAATATTGATATTTTGATTAAAAAAATATCTTAATTTTTTTGCTTCATTAATTTTCGCTAAATATCCCGAAAGTGTTATATTTAAGAATGGAGGTAGTACTATATTTGGATGGGCTACATTATAGTCTATCCATCTTTTTCTTTTAGGTTGGCAATAAAAGAATATGTAAAGTACATTTTATATATATATATATATATATATATATATATATATATATATATATATATATATATATATATATACGATCTTGTCAAAATGGGTATGCCCGCCCGCCCCGCCCCGCCCCGTCATGGGCATGTCTTAAATGGGGATGGGCGGGCATGCCCCGCTTTTACGGGCTATCAAAGGGATGCCCGTACCCGCCCGTCGAATGCCCGTGGGCAAATGGGCATGCCCGTAACCCCTTATTATTAATTTTTTTTTTAAAAAAAAAATTAGATTAAATCCGAAAAATTCATCAAAAAATATTTATTTCTCATTCACTTGTAGTTTATAATCCTGTAAATGGTAAATAAATATCCAAAATAGTTCAAGAACAATCAAATACAAGTCCACAATATCCAAAATAGTTATAAAAAAACAATCAAAGTCCATAATTTCAAAAAATAATTCAAGATCAACTATCCAAAATTAACAAACATATTCTTTGAAGTCAAAGCAACAAAAAATAGATACGTTTTTTTTAATATCCTCTATCTATTGATTTAGATCTTGAACACTAGAAGTATTATTTGAATCTACCTTAGATAATTTTGATTCCTTCTCATCATCTCCACCTATAAAACACACACAACTTGAGAAGTTAGAACTTAAAACATTATAAATGGTAAATGATAAATGATAAATAATAAGTTAGAACATAATTTAGTTACCTTCGAGAGATGAAACAGTTAATATTTAGGTAATAGAAGTATAGAAACGGCTTCAAGGGGCTTTGCCCAAGATATATAACACGGTTCAACTTTTATATTGGACTTTTAGTTTTTTTTCTTCTTTTGGCTCTCAAGTTCAATTGTGAAAATTAATCCATATCCAAAATTTAAAAAAAAACAAAAACAAAGCGGGCATGCCCGGTTGCAACCCGCCCGTACCCGCATTACCCGTTACCCGAGCGGGTATGCCCATTAATACCCGCATTTAAATGGGCATGGAATTTATAGGCCCATACCCGCCCATTAAACTCACGGGGCGGGCATGCCCGTGGGCATATGCCCATTTTGATGACTCTATATATATATATATATATATATATATATATATATATATATATATATATATATATATATATATAAAGTAAAGAAAATCAATAGAAATCTTTTTGTTTCTGAAAAATCAATATGAAGCTTTTCAACTATGCAAATGCAAAAAAATAAAAAAATAAAAAAAATAAAGTATTCATATAATTTAGTGGTTAGAACTAAGAATGCTAACATATTCCTATTATTATCTTTCGAAATTTGCACAAACTATGTAGTCAATTGTTGTTAATAATTCATTTTTCAGATACCCAACGTATAATGTAAAGCATTTATTTTTTTGTAATATTCTCAAAAAAGAATCTCTTAAATTTTGAATCTATATTTCTTTTTTTTGGTGAATAAATTTTAAATCTATCTAACTAGTTATTACTTTATTTTAGAATTTATACTTTAAATTGAACGGGGGAGGTACTTGATAAAAAAGAAAAGGGAATTTAAAGCTTTTTGATTCATATTTTCATTTCATTAAAAAAAAAGGTTTTTTGTTCATATATATATTTTAAGCACATGGATATGAGATGGATTCTGATTGAATGGGTATTATATGGGTCCATTGATGAAACCCAAATTATAAGCTTCCTTCTATTGGAATACAAACCCACTGGCCCAGATCGTTAACCCCATTCCCCCTTACTGTTCAGAACTTCATATTTGTTGTTACTAAGATAATGTACTAAGCTAAGTCTGCAACAGAGGACAAAAATGTCCAAAAAAAATTCACAATAAGTGAACCTAAAAGGATAGGAAAACTGATCAAATAATCTATAAATATCCAAGAAAGGTATCATTTTGAATGCCAGAATCCAGAAACTTGCATTACAACCAAAACTTAAAAGAATCAAAGTTATCAGAAGGGAACTCTTATAGTTGCCAGCATGATGATACATAATGTAAAAATACAGCAAACTAAACGAGAAGAATAACGTTGTACAAGTTACACTCATTCTAAGAAATTGAAGAAAAATTAAGTAATCAATGGCCTAAATTGGCCTTTCATTTATCACAAAACCAGAGAAATACCCCCAACACGAAGCTGAATTTGCAGCAGCAGATCATATTCGTCTGTCTCTGACATTATTGCCAGCTATAATCAGACGCCAATCAAGCGCAAATCTCCAATGTTATAAATCTTTACAACCAACTTAACCAGGATCCTTATTCACACGGTACTCGAGAAATCCATCTTGTAATAATTCTGGTATGTGATTGATTATACTTGCGAAAACAGTGGAAAATTTCTATACTCACACATATGCAATGCAGTGGTAAATCCAGAATCATCTCAGAAGTGCACATGAGAAGAGATTCTGTAGAAATATCAATTCACAGCAGCTTCCAGTTTAGTCTTGGAAGTGATTGATCGAGTCTATACCGTTTCTCAAAATCAATTCTTACGTACCCTTCAATTGTCCCAATTCAACCTGTCCCTTGGCCTATATGGAGGTCCTTGTCGATTTCTATTTGACAGGCGTGGTTCTGAGTTTCTCGCTATTGGTCCTTTCACCTTGGCGTTGTTGTTTTCCTCACTTTCATCCCTTCTAGCAGTATGATTTCTCATGTATTGCCTATATTTTGGAGAATTCAACTTCTTGGACCTTTCAGATTCGTAAGAAAGTGGCTGAAGCCCTTGTAAATCAGGTTCTGGAACAAATCCAAATGGCCGTTTTGAGTCGTCCATTCTCCTAAAGGTGATCGATATCCTGTTGAATGAAAGGTACATAAGGTGTAAGAATTTGATTCCAGAATCACACGACTAACAAAATGAGAAACCCATAGTTTTCAGTTTGTACCTTTTGGTGGGAACAGCTGGCACACAGTGCTTGGCTACATCCGCTCCGTTTCCATTAAGTACGAGAACAGACCTAGAAGAAAATTAGAGCTCCAAATAAGATCAAGTCAATTCTGAGAAAGATTAGTAAAAAAAAAGTAGCACTTCATGCATGCATAATCAGCCACAAGTAAGAATTTCGAGGCTCAAACTTCACTGGTAAATGGAAGAACTAGTATTAATATTAGCAACAATACATACCCAACTGGCAGGGGAATCGCAGTAGCGCCAGAAAATTCTCCAGGACCAACAACTTTCAAGTCTGAACCGAAAAGAATATTGCATTCGCTGAGGAAAGATACCGTACAAAACGGACGAACGAAATCGTGATTGTCTATGTGAGGAGGTATGCAATCTGCCTCATCATAGACGTTGACAATGCAACTGTCCGGAACACATGATGGAGGAAGAACATGCCACCTAACCAGCCTCTTAATCATGACCTTGAAAAGTTGAGGTAGAGGATCAACTTCTTCATTCTTGAGGATCCCTGGGGGATTACCATGTTTATCCTGCCACCAAGAAAAAGATTTCAAATGTCAATTACCTGAGCAGAAATTACAACCAAGACTGTTCGGCTCTAGCATCAAACAAGAAATAGGGTTTTAAAGTCATGGAGTACAAGCTCACCGTTGCATAGTTGTAGCAGCATCCGAATTGAATAGTGACACGTCCTTTGCCTCTCATCCACTTCTGTGGTGCAGTAAAAGTGCGCACTACAACAAATCAATCGGACAAGTGAGTGAGGATACCAGAAGAACATTTATAGTCTTTCCTAAAACTTTTGGCATCACTGAGAGATATCCAAGAAACAAGGCAAAGAGTAAATCATACAAGCTAGAATTCTAAATGATGATAATCCTTTTCTGTGAGGACTCCATGTTACTGTCAGCCAGAATGTGCAAAATGATAATTGAAAATATTAATGGAAGAATGAAAAAAAAAATTGCCACCTAGAACTCTTAAGAGAATTAGTAAACAAATTAGACGCATTAATATCTATTAAACCAGAAATCTCCTTAATGCGATACACTTGTGCCAAAAGAGCCGACATGAACTTCAGAAGAACACAATATCATTACCACCTCCCCCTCCCCTGACCCCAAAATAAGGAATAACAGAAGTCGCAAAATTCAGATGAAAAAATTTGCAGATTAACATAGAACAGCAAGTATGATATTACAATCATGGAGTAAAGGTATATTTCTCCATTTTTTCACCCCTATCATCGACCATTCCCTTCCCAAGTCTCCTGCCGTTATCAGCCAATCTTAACATTTACAAGGCATTAACAACAAAAATACCTAGCTGGAGCACATGATCATTATTAATTAGGAAAAAAATGGAACTTTACGAAAAGGTTAAGCAAAAGCAAAATAGTCTCAATATGGACAATCACGTGGTTGGATCATTAAAAACTTACCTTTAAGCTGTCCGTTCTTCCCCATCTCCTGAAGCTCTCCTACATACTGAACAATTCTCTTTTGTTCAGCAGCACTAAAGACACCTAAATGGAGCTCCAAGCCTTCAAGTATATTAACAATCTTTCCGTTAATCCTCTCCAGACAAATAAAATTTTTCTTCCTCTTCACACTACTAAATCGTATGTGTTCCCTTTGATCCCTTGGAAGTTGTTTCTTGGGCTTATCTTCCTTCACCAGTGTTCCATCTTCAGCAACAACATTCCCATTACCAACCTGCTGCATACTGACTTCACTCTCTTCCTCGTCCTCAAGCTCATCCTCCTGAGCCATATCAGCCCATGATAACTTTAGCTTAGGAGGTGCAGAAAATGAGCTTACTGATCCACTAGTGGAAGCCTCAGCCTCAGCCTCCACATCAGCAACAGGATCTGATAACTCTTCTGCCCCATCTTTCCATGATCCTAACGAATTTGTATCTTCATTATCATTCACATTCCCACAACCTTTCCAACAGCCAAGAGAATTAGTGTCACAGTTATCTGGCCTATGATCATCTCCATTGACATCCACATCCTTTGGAGTCCAAACCGCAAAACCTTTTTCTTGATGCAAAACTTCTGAATCATCACCTTTCCCTAAAATCATCCCAATAAATTAGCAATCAGAAAACTCATCCAAGAACATATAAAACCAGTAAGAAGAAGAAGAGAACAACTAAAACATTTTAATGTGTTAAACTGCAACAGAAAATGGAGTGCACCTGCGCATACTAGTAATCAAGAAACGCTTAAAAAGCAGGAAAAAATTGCCGGAAAGTGTCAAACTTTGCTTATTCAACAACTTGCTTTATCTTTTCTTATTACAGAAACATATAATTTTAGCAAAAAGAACAGAAACATATAATTCAAATCTAACCGGTTGAAACACGAACTCTTAGTAACAAATACTCCCTCCATTCCATAATATAAGTCGTTTAGGACATGTAGCTAAAATTAAGTAAGCAAAAAGTAAGGTATTTTGTAACATATTTATTATTCTCTTAAATAGGGCTTGTATACCACTAATTATAACTAAATATATTTAACTATTTAGAGAGTAATATTAATATTTTGACTAACAAACTACCTTGATTTTTGTTTCCATGTTCTGAACAACTTATATTAAGGAATGGAAGTAGTAGAATCTAATTAACTAGAAAAAACCCCAATTCATCCATACCTAAAACCTAAAAATTACTAAACCGTTATTCTCAGAATCCAATTTAACCACAACAAATTAAATTAAAAAAATACACAATTAGGAATCTGAGAACTTGATAATAATAATAATAATAATAATAATAATAATAATAATGAAGTAGTTTCATTTGATAAAAAAAATACCAAGAGATCGAACACGATCGGAGAGGATACGAGTGCAGCGGCGGCAGAGACCACGGGAGAGAAAAGGAAGCCAATTAGATAGAAACTCGGAGGCAATTCGAAGATCGGTGGTGTTGTAATTCACCAAGAAAGGATCATCCTCTTTCCGACTCGGTTGTTGCTGACGCTGATATTGATTATGGTTTGCCATCGAAGAAGAAGAAGAAGAAGAACTGAGTCAACTCAGTGAGTTTAAAAGGGCATAAAAGGATTAAAAACTTGTCAAAATGAATAAAGAATTTTAGTATGGAATTACTGTGTTGTGTGGGATAGGAGGAGACGAAGAAAGGAAAAGTTGTGGAAACTTGAGCAGTAATTGGAAAGGGTTGAGATTTAATTGTAGGGGTATATTTGGAATTTAAATAGTGCTAGGATTGAAGACAGTTGAGCAAACCAATTGCATTGCAGAGTGTGCAACCAGCCAACCAACCAATATGGGGTCCTAATCCTTCATGGTTAAGGAAATACTTTAGCAAATTGGTGATTTTGATCTCATAATATAACACGATTGGTGATTTTGGTCTTTATTTTTTTATATTTTTTAATCCTTAAAACATTTTGCGTTTGGTGGGTTTAGTCAAGAAATATGTTTGTAATTTATCCAAATATATAAGGGTACTTTTGAAATTTCTTAATTTTGTTTTTGGCAAATTGGCAATAGGTGTTCCAAAACATAGTACGATTGATGATTTTGATTTCTATCTTCATCCTTTATCTCTCTCTTTTTTTGGAATCTTGCTGAAAAATTCAGATCAATTAAGGTTTGATTCTAGTTGGAAACATAGAATTTAAGTTCATTTTGAAGTTAATATTTTATTTGTATCCGATCTTTTAAAAAATTTGTTGTAGTAGAAGAACTCATTTTGTTTTCTAATAAATTTAGAGTTAAAATGTATATCAAATCGAGAAGGGGTTGAAGTTGATTACCTCCTCACTTATTGAAAACTAGAAAATTAGATAAGTTTTTAGATTAATTTCAAAAAAGATACAATTTTGAAGTGGCGATAATACGCAAAAACTTTATTTTGGTCCTAAATATATTTTTACCGTGAGGTTTGAGTTTTGTATGTTTTATTTTATTTTTTTTACATTCTGTAAGTATTTTTCGACCTGCCATTATTATTCTCCCGTCCAATTTTCTGTGAAAGTCTCGTCAAGTCAGTCATGTGCCTCATATGTGAGACACTTTTTAAGGGCATTTCAGATATTTCAACCCAATTCTCACAAAAAAAACTTGGGTACTCAATTGTTAAATAAATTAACTATGAATACCCAATTCATAAACTCATCTTCTACTCGTTCTTCTCCATCCACCACCCCCACCATTCTCCATCACCACCACCACCACCATTACCTCCTACAAAAAAAAAATCATGGATAGCCAATTTTAATTAACCACTATGGAAACCCAATTTAAATCAACCAAACAAATTCCCTAAACCCATTAATTTCTGTCCATCTTTATAAATTCAAATCCATATAATAAATTCTTTTTTGTTCAGGGATGATGAATTTTTTTTAATAATAATAATAATAATTGGTTGGATGAGATATTTCAGACCCAATTTTTTGTTCCAAATTTGAGGCAGTGGAGTAATTTGAATTTTTTGCTTTTTTTTTGGTGGTTTTTACTTTCTTTGAATATAAAGTTGTAGACATGTCATTTGATTGATTCAAGTCTTGAATCTGTGCAGGTATTTCATTTAAATTTATTGGCTGCAAATAGCATTCACGTTTTGAAGTTTGAGATTGACTTTGGTTTATGTTCAAAGATGGTGTTGAAGGTGGTGATTAGCGGTGGTGGGAGGATGGAGATGAAGGTGAAAGTGGTGAGTTTGATGAAGGGGGTGAAGATGAATGTAGATGAAAGGGTTTTGGGGATTTATTTTTTTGGATAATTTAAATTGGGTATCTATATTTATATTTATAGTTATGTTATTCTTTTATGTTATAATCTTCCTGAGAGTTTGATGGGTTTTTAGTTATAATTTTGAATTGTGTTCTTATTTCTCAATGTTCAAGTTTGATGGGGAATTCATGAACTTCAATTTTTTAAGGTGAAAGTAGCCTTAGAAAATGGTGGTTGTTGCAGGTGGTAGTGGTTGACGGTGGTGAGAGGGCGGAGGAAGATAAAGGGTTTAGGGATTTATTTTTTTGGATAAATTAAATTGGGTATCCATTGTTTTTTTTTTTGTTTAACAATTGAGTACGTAAATTTTTTCTTGTAGAAAGTATGTTGAAATGACTAAAATGCCCATGAGTAAAAAGGCATGCTTTGACCAGATGACAATTTTGATGGACTGTTCACAGAAAATTGGACGAAAGAATAATAATGGTAGGTCATAAATACTTATAGGATGTAAAAAAAAAAAAAATTATACATGACTCAAACCTCACAGTGAAAAATATATTTATGACCAAATTGGCGTTTTTGCTAATGATAATATATTGGTGAAGTGGGGTTTTGACGGATAATGTTAAGTGAGGCCTTTTGTTTAAACGTTTGATTTTAAGAGCTGAATAATAAAAAAATCAAAGGTAGTGATAATGCCAGAGCAAGAATCCTCCTGCAAGAGCGATTTACGTGCATGTGACAAAATTACCCCTCTAACATATTAACTAAATCTTTTAATTATTTTTTCTATTTTCTCTACCAATATTTTCTCTCTATCCTGATTCGATCTTTCTCTCTCCCCTAGATTCTTTCCTTATTTTTATCTCAATCTCTCGTGATTTTTGTTTCTATATATGTTTTTTTTTTCGTTTTTTCCTCTCTGTTTTTTTTTAATTTTTTTTCTTCTATCCATCTCCAAGTGATTTTGTTTTCTTCTCTGTTTTTTATTATTTTTTCTTCTCTCAATTTCCTCACTGAATAGACCATTTTCTTGGATTGAATCATTCAAGAACAATATAAAATCGAAAGCTCAATAAAAATAATAAAATTTACCTCTTTTACCGAAAGTAGTTGAAAATTATCTGATATATATATATATATATATATATATATATATATATATATATATATATATATATATATATATATAATTCAAAGTTAGACAAAAGAGTAAGAAGAGATAGTGAAAGAGAAGAATAGAGAAGAAAACAAAATTACTTGGAGATGGACAGAAGAAAAAAGCGAGAAAAAAACATAGAGAGGAAAAAACAGAAAAACAACAGATATGGAAACAAAAATCATATGAAAACATAGAGATTGAGAGAAAAATAAGGAAAGAATTTAGAGGAGAGAGAAAGATCAGGCCATGATAGAGAAAAATATTGGGAGAGAAAAAATAGAAAAAATAATTAAAAGATTTAGTTAATATGTTAGAGGGGTAATTTTGTCACATGCACGTAAATCGCTCTTGCAGGAGGATTCTTGCTCTGGTATTATCACTACCCAAAAATCAAGTTGCCTTTTTATCCAATTATTGAGTTTTTTTTATCAAGGAAGTTGTACAGATCAAACCTTAATTCTTGTACAAAAATTTAAAATGCCTTATATTTTTAAATGAAATGAGTGTTTATTTTATATAGGAAAACAATCATTCAATTTATAATAAGGAGTCAAGAGGTCCATAGTCCAGTGAAATTATGACTTGTCCACAACCGTAAAATCGAGGGTTCGACACCTCTTTCCCTACATCGGGCAAATAAATACTCCCTTTATAATGCGGTCCTCCTCTTCTGGTGAGGTTGGAAAAAAAAATTGTAATAGGGAAAGTGTAATTTATTCACCTGAAAAAAGGCTTTCGAAAAAATATTATATTTTGAATAATAAAAGAAAAGGAAAATGATTCTATTCCCTTTTGCTTTTCTTAAGTTTGGATGACTATCAATTGTCTAGGTTTTCCGATTCTAAATCTGTACTCTTTAAATCTCCAAGGGAATCGGAATTTTTTTTTTCTTCTATTAAAAGATACAATGACAATGGAAAAAGGTACTCCCTCCATTCCCTATTAATTGTCGTTTAGGAGATATCTAGGTATTTAAATTAATTGTCGTTTAAGGTTCTTTTATTAGTTGTCAACAATTTATTTCAATTATACCCTCAACATTTTACTTTCTTTTATTTATGATGTATTAGTGAGAGAGAGGGAAGGTGGGGTAATATTGGAAGTTTAGGTGAAAATGACAACTTCCTTAATTTTCTCAAATTGTCTAAAGAGTCTTATACTTTAGGAATGGAGGGAGTAAAAGATTGCGACGTCCTGCATATCAATATTTCCGGGGGAAAAAAATATTGTGATGTCATCATAAAATACAAATATTTTACACGGCCTTGTGAAATTAATTACAGAGAAAGCTTTACACTAAATAAAGAAAATTTCCATTAATCAAAGGAAAATTAGAAATTATAAGAAAATAAAAGTTATACAATGATTTAAAAAACCATGATAACGGACAAAAAGTCACACTTAAGAAAATTTGGGTGATTACGAGATACTAATGTAAAAACTAGTAAGATAAACAAATACATAATCTTCATCTTCGCAGCATCTCCATCGCAATCCTTGAACCACAGAGGCAGGAGAAAATCAATTTCAACGTCTTCCTTAGGGATCGACAATTTATAGGACCATGAGCGTATCAACCGTCCTACAAATTGTCTCAGGAAGATGTAGAAAGTTGATAAAGGGCCCAGATCAAGTCCGGGTTTGAAGATTTCTACTAGGAACAGAGCCAGAAAGTCTAGATCTGTGAATATCTGAGACAACTCTAACCCTCATGTCTTGAATCTTGAAAAAAAAACACTTTGAAAGAAGTCTCATATGATTTGTGGTATAAAATAGAGACATAAAAATCAAATAAAAATAGTTAGGTGGGAAAGATTCAACTATTGGCCGTAGCTAATGGTCAAATCTGATTAGAGGCAGAAAAAAGAAGAAGAAAAGGAATAGGAAGAAAAGAGAGAGAGAAAGAGAAGAGAAAAAAGACAGTATTACAAAGAAAGCTTTTTTTTTGCTAAATATTAGTACAAAGAAAGCTTTACAAACCAAAGAAATGTAAGGTTTGATATTGCAACACTCCAGAAATGTTCGTCGTTTAAAATATATAGTAAAAATTAAAGATACAAAAAAGTAAAATATTTTTATTATTATTTTAAATAGAATTATTGATATACAAGTCGAGTGAAGAGAGTAATTTTAATATTTTAACTAATAAAATATTTTTTTTTTTTTTTAATTTTCATTATATGTTGTAAACCACGTAATATGGGTAGTATGATATTTGAAGAAAAAGAAATGTAAAACTAGAAAATAAAAAGTAAGAAAGAAAACAATGGTAAATCCAACTGCCTGCCATTGCCAAATACACAGCTTTCTCTTCCCTTTTTCTACCTTCAGACAACGCATTTAGACTTCCCGTCAACATCTTCTTCCCGACGTTCTCAAAAGGATTTTCTTCTCCATTCAAATCTAAAGGTCCTCTTTCTCTTCATTTCATTTATTGTCTTAAAACTTTCTATAATTCTTTTTTCTTTTCTTTTTTCTTCTCTTTTTGGGAGAAAAGGGTTTATCTGTTCACGATCAAGATTTTTGTATATTGTTAATGAAAGGTTAATCACTTATATCCATCCATCTGTGGTTTACTTCTAAAATGGTCATTTCATTTAGTTTTGAATTTTTCTTGATTCTGGTTTTCATTTTATGGTAATGCTGTTGGGTTTTCTTGGTGGGTTTGTGTTTAATTCCCCCTTTTTCTTTGAATTATTTGTTAATTGATCTACTTAAGTATTCCTGTTAATTGAGTATCTGCTGATGACTTATAATTTGACTACAATTGAAATAGAAAAGTGACTTTAATTGGTGGGTTTATTAGTTGTAAATGCTTATTGCATTTTCATCTTGTTCTTTGAATTTTCAAGTGGTTAAATTTCTTTGATCTTTAATAAAGAATCAGTCTTTTTAAACTTATGAATCCGCCTGTCTGTTTCATCGTATGGCAATTGAGACTAAAATCCTCCAAAATTCACAGCAATTTTTGAAATTCTCTTATATTCGTAGCGTGGAATTTAAGACTTTCGATATCAAATTTGAATGCGTAGAATACAAACGAAGAGTGGATGTTTAATGTTTGACAAGCTTTCTGGCCTAGAACCCCATGGTCACCCAGCTATGTCTTAGGTGTTACTGGAAAATACAGCAAGACCAACATTATTTCGTAATCGGGAGGCTGAATATATTGTGAATTTGATTTTGATTATCGCATCAAAATTTTAAGAATTTGCCTCCTATGATGCTATTGGTAAGGACTACTCAGAGATAATTGACTTCTATTGACTAAAGTGATTTGATCTGGATTTCTCATTCTGGATTTGTTTTCTTGTTTCTAGTACCATTGCGTTTGCGGGTACTGAGTTCCCGATTTCTTTTACAGTCAACCTGTTAGAGTGGCAGATATATCAATAATGGTGTATGGGTAATATCTTGTAAAACACTCTTAGTCTTCTTAAATTTATTTGTAATTCTATTGATGTTGTATTAATAGAAAAAGACAATGAAACTCAAGATGAGGCAACTGAAACATTTCACTTAAAAGTGTGGTGTGTGTAACTGTAAATGCTATTTATCTGACTACATTTCACTTCACCGATCAAATATAGCGTTGATGTTTACTGATAAAGGGTTTTCAAGATTATTCTCAGTTATAGATTCGTTGTAGCATACTGAAAATGATCACATCCCTTGTATTTGCGTGCTTTCGTTAATTTTATCTTTTAAAGGTCCTGAATTTGGCATGTCTTGTTTGCAGAGGCGATGGCAGCCAATGAAGATATGGACCTCTCTTCTTTGGTGTCTCAGCTGAGCCAAACAGACCTTAAATGGAAACAGGAGATGGATAAAAATCAGGCAAAAGTTGATGCTTTGCAATCAAAACTTTTGGAGGTAAAGGCATGTGTTCAAGGGTCTGAAGAACATTCAAAAGAGTTAGATGTTCTATGGCAGAGAGTGAAAGCTGCAGCAACGGTATTAACTTTCCTGAAATCCAAAGCAAGGGTCATGGGCGTTCCTCATCTGGCTCATACAGCTTGTGGCATAAAACTATTCGATGGAGTGGGCCTTGTTGATAAACATGATATCCCGTTATCTAGTTGGTCAAGGAATATGGATCTTTCTTCCTTTGAGGATTTAGACGAGGAAACATGGACAAACCTCGCCAGTCACAATGGTTCTGTCGATGAACAAGATGGAGCTTATACAAGTGAATTACTAAAAAGCGTACAAATTATCACGGATGTTATGGAAGGTCTAGTGAAAAGAGCAATAATGGCAGAATGTGAAACTGCTGTAGAGAAACAGAAGGTAACAATAGGGCTAGAAGAAATTAAAAAGAAGGGACTCCAAATCGAGAACATGTCAACAAAGTTGGAAGACATGGAAAAGTTTGCTTCTGGTACAAATTGTATTTTGAATGAGATGCGGCAAAGAGTTGAAGATTTGGTTGGAGAAACTTCTATACAGAGGCAACGAGCTGTAGAAAATGAGCAAGAGCTTCATCGTGTTAAGCGAGATTTTGAGTCCTTGAAAGCCTATGTCAGTGGTCTTATTAGCGTTAGAGAAACACTTCTTTCATCAGAAAAGCAATTTCAGACAATTGAGAGGCTTTTTGAACGGTCAGTATGTTATATTTTCTCCCGTTAATTTTATTAGAGGTTTTGTTCTTCATGTTCATATTTGCTCCTTACTCCGATTGGATATGGATACCAAACATGGCTGCTGTTTATGATACTTATTTGTGCCTTCATCTCTAGTTTGGGATTCTGCAGTTGTGGATATATGATGGCGTTTGTCCCATAACTGAACAGATATCTTTGTACTAGCTAACCAAAAATCAGTTTGCTGCGTAACCTCTGCACTTCTTTTGTTGAGTAGAGCATAGTGTGTCCCTTTGGTGAAGTAATTTAGGACTGGTGAAGCCCCCCCCTGGTTTTGCTTCTTGTTAGCATTACATGATTTTTCTGCCGGCTTGTATATTTTCCAGTTCTGTTAATTTATTCAGAAAATTTTAACTGCAAAAAATATTTAAACGAACCCCAGTTAGATTCTTCCACTCTGGTCCATGACCTTCCAATTAGGGGAGCTTCGGTTAGCACTTAATTTCAAATTTTGATTCCTGGCAAACTCCTGAAGGGTGTTTTTTTTTTTTGGTGGGGGTTGAGGTGGGAGGTTGGGGGGGGTGGAGTTATTTATTTTCTACATGTTTATACTTGTAAGTTAGGATTGGGGACAAACCTCCTAATTGAGAGCATCTGCACGCATCTGCACCTATATATCTATTTGTTTATATAAAACTTCTATCAACAGTGGTTCCCCACTTCCCCTCCGGCATGACTTGAACTCCCGACCTATCGGTTGGAAATGAAGCGTCTTACCGCTTGAGTTGCGCTTCGTTGTCTTGGGTTGGCCATTTGATGCTTCCTTCACTTTAATTCTGTGTTTGCTTTTCATTTCGGTTGAAACAGGTTAGTGGCAAAAACCACCCAGTTAGAGAATGAGAAGACTCAGAAAGAGAGTGAAGTTCGGAGACTTATGGAAGAGAACGAACGTTTGAGTGCTTTACTTGACGTTAAGGAGGCCCAACTCGTGGCCATGAACGAGCAATGCAAAGTTATGGCACTGAGTGGGGGCTTATGAGTTCGGCTAAAGCTTATTTTTCTTTCAAATTCATCTGCTGGGAGACAATCCTCAATGTTGTTGTAATTGATAAACTCTCCAAGAAAGTCTAAAGAAGCCCGTCTAACGGAACAAATTATTGTAACTTATGTTGTTGATAATTTGGCTTTCGTTTGGTGCATTCTACTTTTTCGACTCCTAACGTTTGTTGTCTAATATTGTTCTACATTTCCTAATGTTTTTTTTTTTTTATGTTAGAATCTCTTTATTGATCAATGTTGTACATGTTTCCGAACTGTTCATCAGATTAGAGTTGATTTGTGTATAGGCTGTGGGTGGGAGTGTGTGTGTGTGTGTGGGGGGGGTGTATAACATGGGAGCTGCAGTGGTGAGAATATGCAGCTCTATCCACTCTCATTAATATCATTATGCATCTTTAAACAATGCCGTTCCGACATAAATCACTATTCGTTAGGGGGAAAAAATGAAAATATGAATACTAGTAATTTTGGATGCATTTCAACAAATGATTTCAAGGTTTTGCAACTCCTAAAATGATTTTAACGTCTCTCTATTAAATTGTGTACCTCCAAAGATATTTAAAAACATCTCCAAATAAATTTTGTAACCACAATACTTTTAAATATTACAATTCCTATTTTATTAATGAAAAAGGTGTTATGGAAGAATTTCTTTCACTATAAAAGGATATTAAACTACCGGTATAGACTCTGACACAGAATTATCAGAGCAGTCAGAACAACATGAGGAGGACATTATCTCAAATGAGTCGAAGGGGGGAATATGGAATGGAGGTTGAGGAATACGGAACATCCGGAGAGCTCAACCCGAAACGTGCCGACAACTCGGAGAACTCCAGAAGAACCAATTCCGGTAAGGACAAACGCTGCAACGGAAGTAAGGAACTCTTACACACTAGGAGGTCGACCTTTAAAATTGGAAATGGAAAGCCAAAGAAACTCTCCAATAATCATCAAGTTGGAAGAAGGTGTGAGGAAACTAAGGATTTACATAGACCGAGTGGAGAGTTGGACAACATCAAACTATTTGATACACCTAATTCCGGGTTTCAATCAACACAATTGGGGACCCTACCGTTGGGATGGGTCCGGAGAGATATTATGCATCAACCCAACAACATCCTGTTTGCCAGGATTAATATCTTAGTCTGGAACGTAAGAGGAGCGACTCACCCGAATTTTCATTCTCATTTGATGGAATTAATTCATAGTCATAGACCACATATTATAGCCTTATTAGAAACAAAAGTAAGTGAAGTTAGGGTAGAGGAGATTTGTGCACGACTCTCGTTTACACATTGTGAGAGGGCAGACTCGGAAGGCTTCAGGGAAGGTGTTTGGTTGCTGTGGAATAGTGCTGAACTTGAAGTCAACATTGTGACAAAAAAATCTGCAGAATATTCGTGCGGTTGTTAAGGTAAATAATTTCAATCTACTTTGGCTTTTTACCGCGATTTATGCCAGTCCTGATAATAGTGTTAGATTACAAGTGTTGGGAGAATCTTAAACTGTTAGCTAGTAGTCATGATTTGCCTTGGGTTATGATGAGGGATTTTAATGATGTATTATTTCAA
Organism: Vinca minor; assembly: GCA_026122235.1. Lineage (NCBI taxonomy): Eukaryota > Viridiplantae > Streptophyta > Magnoliopsida > Gentianales > Apocynaceae > Vinca > Vinca minor. The sequence continues at coordinate 9,514,866 of JAOCZM010000011.1, read as the reverse complement.
TCGGAAAAATTTAGGGATCTTCCTATTAGCCAATCTCGGGTTTCTGATTTTAAGTCGATGTTAGAGGACTGTTACCTTATGAATTTGGATCCAAGTTTACTTGGACCAATAAGAGAGAGGATGAGACTATCATTTACCAAATAACAGACCAGGCGGTTGCCAACTCGGCATGGCGAGATTTTTTCCCGGAAGCTACTTTGTATAATTTTGTTAGGACGCGTTCGGATCATTCTTCCATTTTGTTACAATTGGAACCTCGAAACCACATGAATAGGAAGAAACCTTTCCTATTTGAACCTTTGTGGTTTTCTCATTCCGATATCAAGTCCGTTGTCACACAATCTTGGGAGGGAAACCAGGGGAATTTTAATTTGGGAGCAAGCATATTTAAGGATTTAATCTCTATTAGGAACGTAAATGTGTTTGACAATATGTTTGCTAGGAAGAAGAAGTTACTTAATAGAATTAAGCATACTCAAATTGTGCTAGAACTTAATCACTCGACTTTCCTTTCTAAATTGGAAAAAGATATTTTGTGCGGATTAGACAACATTTATAGAGAAGAAAAACAAATTTGGGTAATCAAGTCTAGAATTGATTGGTTGGTTTTGGGCGATCTTAATATTAAATTTCTTAAAATAATTACAACTCACAATAGGAAGTGTAATCGTATTTTGTCCCTGAAAAAATATAATGGGGAATGGAAATTTTGGTTACCACGGGTTAAATGCATGGTTACCAAACACTTTGTCGATTTATACTCTTCTGGGAAACAATATGTTAAAAGCAGAACTGAACCCTTTCCTTTTGTTTGGAATCATGATAATATGGGTCTTCTTGATGGTATAAATGGGTAGCCTACTGTGGCTGAAATTAAAAATGTCGTGTGGGCCTTCGGTCCTTTCAAGAGCCCGGGTCAGGCTAGCTTGCACCCGGTGTTCTTTCAGAAATTTTGGGATATCTTGAAACCGTCTGTCTCGTCTTTTGTTGAGAGTATTTTCAATCTTGATTTTGTGTCGGAGGATACTAATGCGACCTATTTGTGCCTCATACCTAAAGTAGCCGATCAGTATGTGTAATACGGTTTATAAAATTATTTCTAAGACCATGGTTAATAATGGGATCCGACCATCCTGTCTTCGATCATCTCCCCCCACCAAGGGAGCTTCATTCCAGGGCGTAGGTGTGCAGATAGTACGGTCATTGTTCGGGAAGCAATGTACACTATTGCAAAAAAGACGGGTAATAAATGTGCCCTGCTGTAAAAATGTATCTTGAAAAAGCCTATGACAAACTGGAATGGGACTTCATTAGGGATGCGCTAATTTTTTTTTTGATTTCCTCCAGACCTCATCAAGATAATCATGAATTGTGTCTTCTGCAAAAATGGCGGTTATCTTTAATGGGGAACCTATGGATTTGTTTCAACCGTCCAGAAGTATTAGACAATGTGATCCTCTATCACCTTCCTTGTTTGTGATTTGCATAGAATATCTTTCTATCAGCATAGATGACTCGGTTAGAAGAAATAAATGGAAACCACTAAGAGTGGGGAAACAAGGTCCATTTATATCTCATTCCCTCTTCGCGGATGATGTAATTCTCTTTAGTATGCCTGATAACCAATCGATTTCGGAAATTAAGAAAGTCCTAGATGACTTCTGCACCTAGTCAGACAAAAAAATCAATTTCTCTAAATACAAGTTCAGTGGCTTGGGTAACCTCTCTCCTCAAAGAATTATGGAAATTTAGAATAAGCTTCAAATCAGATATTCTTCTAACCTTGGGAAATATCTAAGGTTTCCTATCAAAAAAGACCCAAGACATTAGACTTCCAATTCATTATAGATAAGGTGCGCTCTAAATTAACGGAATGGAAAGCAAATATGCTTTCGATAGCAGAGAGACGATCCATTATTCAAAGCTCTTCCTCGCAAATGCTTGCTTACTATTCTTACTGCCTCCATATCCCTATTTTCAGTTTGTGATAAGATCGATAGGGAATATAGAATCTTTCTTTTTTTGGGGGGGGAGGGTATGAAGAAAATAAGAAGCTGCACCTTATTAAATGGGATAGGATTATGAGATCCAAGAACAAAGGCGGCTTGGGTATCAGGAAAGCTATCCACGCTAATAGAGTGAGACTTGCTAAACTGGTTTGGAGACTACTTATAACCAAAACGGCCAAATAGGACACCATTGTTAGGAAAATATATATTAAATCTGAGGATCAATATGAGGTTATCCTTAAAGGTGGATTAGATCTTTTCCATAGAGCTTCTGCTTAGATCTCGGGTTCGGGGAAAGTGATTAGAATATGGTTGGATGATTGGTTGGGAACTAGTCCTCTTAGGAACCACATTGTGGGACCATTTAATAAAGGTGAGGAGGCTATGAATTTATTTCATATCTATGGCCTTAATGGTTCTTGGAGGTTAGATAGTTTATCTATCTAGTTCCCTAGAAATGTACTGAACTAGTATCAAAGCCACTTTGAGGTTGAAAAATACTAACCTTCCGGATAAGAGGAGATTGAAAGGATTGAATGGGGAATTCAACTCCAAAGAAACTTACAATGTTATCAACGATGAATTGTTGGATGGAAAAAAATATGAGTGGATTGGGGACGTGGAATGTAGCCAAAGAATTAAAATTTTCTTGTGGACTTGCAACCATGAAAGATTGCCTACTAGACAGCTTTTGTTCAGAAGAAAGATCACTAATTCCCCGACTTGTCCGAATTGTGGCCTTGAGGATGAATCTGTTCAACATCTTTTAAGGGACGGCTATAAAGCTAAGCTTCTTTGGAATAACCTAGATATCTATAATCACATTCCGGGGATGAAGGAATGGGACTTTGGAGATTAGATTAGGAAAAGGGTAAGCTCGAGATTGGAGTCTAAATTCCATAACTTACCTTGGGGTTGTGTAGTTGCTTATAGCTTCTGGGCTTTGTGGAGTGCTATAAACAAGTCTATATTCAATCTTTCTCAACAACAACTTGATCCATATAAGCATATGGCACAGAAAGCTGCATAATTCTTTGCCCTTGGAACTTGATGTGTCCAAAACAGGAAGGAGAAACAGATTTTGGTCTTTTGGGCTTTTGGGCCAAACCAAGAGCAATGCTATTATAAGCTAAATGTCGATGGATCTTCAATAGGCAACCCAGGTTGTACTTGTAGGGGGATGCGGGGGAATTATAAGGGATCACCAGGGGTGGACTGCGGGTTTTAGTAGGAATTTGGGTCACTTCTCCAACAATGTGGCAGAGCTTTGGGGGCTTCAGGATGGTCTCAACATGTCGATTGAACTAGTTATTGATAAAATAGTAGTTGAAATGGATGCTAAAATTATTGTGAATATTGTTCTTAATGAAGATATCTCTATTCACCCTTTATTTCCTCTTGCACATGATTGCAGGGTGCTGCTAGGAAAGATATCAGACCAAAGGTTGACCCATATCTACAGGGAAGCAAATGTGTGCGCTGACAAACTGGCGAAACATGGAGCTAGTTTAGTATCTTCTGACCTCATTACCTTTCAATCTAGTCTCATTTTTGTAAGCCAAGTAGTGGCGGGGATGCCCATGGAACCTATCTTGCGAGCGAGATTGGTTTGTAATGATACTATGGGAGTCACTTGATTCTACTTTGTTATATATATATATATATATATATATATATATATATATATATATATATATATATATATATATATTATGTGTTTTAACAAAAAACAAAATAAAAGGATATTGAAATTGTAAGAAATGATGACTCTTAAGGTTGCAAAAACAATTTTCAATTTTAAAAACACTATTTTCTAGTCTTGTTATTTTTTTTTTATATTTGAACAACTAGATTGGATTAGTTCTTGAGAACTCTTCCAATAAATGTGTGCTCATTGCAGAGACAAAGAGAATATAAGTTTTATCTTGGAGCAGTGACTCACGATGTCACCCGCACGTAGGGAGGTTATCACGTCTTTAGAATAATGGAAAAAATGGTATAGAATTGTAAAATAAAATATTTAATACATGTAAAATGAAACAGTATAATCTAAATTGATGCTAGTTTATAGACACCGCTCATTTGCTGCCCAACAAAATAATATAGATAATTTTGCAAGACATATGATCTTTTCCCAAGAACCAAATATTGAGAAGTCGAAAAACTTGTTGGTATATTTGGTTGCTTCTCATTTGTTGACTTGTACTCATTAAACAAATTAATGCAAGGCTTTTTAACTTTTTCAATCATATTAGGAGATTCAACATCATCATATATATATTTTAGGAGAAGGAGTCCTGGAAAGAATTTGATTCACGCGATCTTCTCAAAATTAGACGTCTATTTCATTTTTTAGGTATTTTATGTTTTTTCTATTTAGTATTTTAGACGGGTTCATATGAGCCGGCCTGACCCGGGATGGGGATGGGGACGGGGATATTATTTCACCCACCTCCGGGAGGGGCCAAATTCATCCCTAACCCTATCCCCCAACTTAAATCGGGAATTCCCGACCCAACCGAGTTGGGCAGGTCCGAATCTCCAATTCACCGCCCCAATTGCCATCCCTAGTAGCCACTTGGTGTTGGATATATAATATATTATAGGACTACATAAAAAAATAAATAAAATAAAAATTACTAGTAGTATTGTGGGCCCTGTTAAAAAAAAAGTAGTACAATACAACCTTTATATAAGAATAACCTCTTATAGTAATAAAAAAATCTTGGTCCCAACTCGGGCCCAGTTATAAATAAGAATAAACTCTACATTGTAATATTCCATTTTTTTGAAGGATCATCCTTAAGAAATTTACCTCCATATAGTAATAAAATAACATTAAATTTTAAATATATTTATGTATCTATATAAAATAACAACTTAAGCTTATGGGGTATCTTTTAACCATTTTACAAGATATTTTTTGCTTTCAATCTGGTTTGGTTTCTTTCATTTTGCGCAACTCGACACGAGTACTTTCAGTGATTTGAGTTCGTTTGTTTTTAGGTGACATTACTTGCTTGAAGTGGAAAATGTATGATTTGAAATGATAATGAAATTTATGATTATACTAGCATTTATATATGTATAATAAAAAGAAAACAAACGAAAATATATTTCAAAGATACAACATACATGAGTGAATATTTTAAATGCATACATGATGTACATACATTTCCTAGCTACTGTATGTATATGAATGAATCTTCTAAATCTAATATACACAATGTATATGCATGATGTACGTACATTTATTTTTTTAAAACTTATTAATCTTATATATCTTTTAAATCCATATTTTTAAAATATGAATGAATACATTTTCAAGTGTGTCGTATAATGTATATTAGTTATTTTTTTAAATTATAATTTTTATATGTAAGCCTCTATTTAATAATAATCTCCATATAGTAAAAATTTTCTCTAGTCCCGAAAGTAATGTGAGAAAATTCCCGCCAATTTACCTTGAAAAGTAAAAAAGAAAAAAGAAAAAATGTAAAGAGGAAGGATATATTGGTGGGTTGTTGACTGCGACAAGACGCACGTGCAGGATCAAATAACTGATTGAACGGCTAATAACTAAAACTCCCTTTTTCCATTTTGAACGATTGAAAAACCCTAACCCTAGGATTTCAACTTCCAATTTAATTTCTGTTGATTAATGTGGAATTTCACCCATTACAAGCACTCTTCTTGAAGAATTAAGATATGCCTCAACCGTTACAGGGAGATGTTCAGCCTGATGAATCTACATCTATCCCAAAGCTGCAACGCATCAGAATTAATAGACCTACTTCTGAAGATCCAGACAAGCAGGTATCCTTTTAATCCTATGCCAGAATTTGAATTTTTTTAATGTTCCTTTTGTCTTATTTAAAGATTAAGTTAGTGACCTTATTTATTGTGTACGCCCTTCATTCCTTAATATAAGTATAATATAAGTAGTTTAGGACATGTAGCAAAAATTAAGGAAACAAAAAACAAGGTATGTATTAAATAGAATTAGTGGTATACAAGTCATATTTAAGAAAGTAATATTGATATTTTCACTAACAAAGTACCTTGCTTTTTGCTTCCTTAATTTTCGTTAAATGTCCTAAACAACTTATATTGTAGATATTGTAGAATGGAGGTAGTATAAGTTTTGCAATTTTAGCCAGGCTGGACGTTATTGTCAGGGATTTGCTTGGATAAATTTCTTAGTTTGCTAGCAGTATCAGCTTTAAATTTAACTTATTTAAGTTCAGGCTTATGTGTGTTCTTTGAATTAGTGAAATTAGAAATTTGAAACTAAAAAACCATAAGGTTGCATGCTTGACAATTTCTTAGCTAGTAGCAGTATCAGCTGTAAAACTAATCTCTCATGTTTGAGGCACGCACGATCTTTGAATTATAGAAAAAAAAAATAGATTGAAACTAGTTAAGTGTAAGTAAAGATGCGTGCTTGTGGAATTCGGTTTTTAGGTAGGACGTTTAAATAGTTTAAGGTTATTGACTTTCTGGGTTTTGTACAGAGTGCAAACAAGAGACTCAAAGATGTAGAAATATGTGCTCCTATCGTATATGGAACAGTAGCATTTTGGCTAGGCAAGAAAGCCACTGAGTAAGTTAGAAACTGACGTTTCTTATTACTTTCTCTTTGTGTGTTCTTGGTTTTTAGTTTTATCTTCTTTTTCTGCTAATATCAATAATTAGTTTCTACTTGAAATTGCTGTAAAATCAGTACTCAAACGCATAAGTGGACAGTATATGTTCGTGGGGCCACAAATGAGGATCTTGGTGTAGTAATTAAGCGTGCCGTGTTTCAGTTGCATCCCAGCTTTAACAATCCAGTGAGAGTTGTTGAGTCCCCACCTTTTGAGTTATCAGAATGTGGATGGGGTGAATTTGAAATCGGTATCTCCCTTTTCTTCCACAATGATGTCTGTGAAAAGCAAGTAGATCTGTGAGTTACTCGTTTCTTTCTCCTTTTTGTCGTGGTAATGTGTTGAGAAGGTTTATATTCTAAAATGGTACAGTTTGTGACTTATTTCTTCCAATGCTTTTTTTCAGGGTCCACCAGCTGAAGTTCTATTCCTCTGATGAGACTGGACCTCAATCGGTGAAAAAACCTGTTGTAGTTGAAACTTATGATGAAATTGTATTTCCAGAACCATCTGCTGATTTTTTTGCTCGTGCACAGAATCATCCAGCACTAGTTGTGCCTAAGCTTCCCGCTACATTGAATTTTCCTGCAGGTATGGCCTCTTATATCAGAATCTGTGTGGTCGTAATTCTTTAGAGCTTCTTGTACCAGAATCCGCGTGCTACAGTGTTTTTGAGATTTTATTCCCTGTTTGATTTTTCTCAGTTTCAATTGAAGATGCACACGAAATGAAGAGAGGCGATACAAAAGATCATCCACATAGTCAGTGGTTCATAAACTTTTCAGAGGCAGACGAGCTTCTGAAACTTGCTGCAGCACGTCAGCAGGTACCATTAGTAGCTTTCTTTTTATTTTCCCCCCTCCCTCAATTCATTGTGGTTTGTTCGGTGAACAGTCAACACCAAATTCTTGAGCGTGATATTGTCATGTTTAAGTGCTTATGGGGACTAGTAATCAAGCTGTTCTTTTAACAACTAATAGTGGTTCAGCCTTTTATGACATATATTTCAAGTATCTTTATGGTTTCTAAGTAAAACATTCTATGATTTGGGAACCATGATTAAATTTTTTTCGAAGACCACCCCGAACATATTCATCAGGCACATCTCTATCCGAAGTGCTAGATTTTGTTGGGAAGTTGCATTGCATATCAATATCAGAGTAGGTTGAGTTTCTCCACCTCTAGAAGTCTCTTATTTTTGGTTCATAATGTCTCATCTTCCTCTCTATGCTCTTTGCATGTTCCACTTTGTTTTTCTGTTTTTATGAACATAAAAATTAATTATTTCCCAAGTTCTTTGGTAATATAAGCAATACACATGCACACTTGCACAAATACTCCCTTTTTCCCAAAATAACTATCATAATTTTCTTTTTGGTTTGTCTCAAATTATTTGTCCTCTTTCTAAATAAAGGGTTAATTAATTATGTTTTTTTTTCCAATGCTACACCCTTTTCAACCTTCCATTTAATATATTGATCACAAAAAAAAAAGGTGTTACCTATGTTAAGAATCCTAAGTCCAATGTATTTACAAATGGATGTTGGAGATAGAAAAGTAGAGGGATAGAAGAGAGAGGGTGGAATAAATGTTGGCAGTAAAATTATGCGGGGTACATTTGACATTTTATCATGTTTTCCATGAAATTTGTTGAAACCTTAATTCCCTTGAAAACTGCAACTAGGACTAATATTTTGGGACAAAGGGTGTCTAGAGAAGATGGAAGCTTTTAGTTCCCTTCCGTTAGAGGTACTGAAATGTGGAAAGATGAGTAACATTGATGAGAATGATTATGGATATGCTACCATTATGGATAAGTCTCTTAGGTTTTGAAACAAAATGATGGCTTTATAATAAGTATCCAACTTGGACCTGATTCTCTTTAGGATTTACTTTGGTACTGATTAAGAACTACTGGTCCAAAAGTATGAATCAACATTGAACTTTTGATTTATGATTAGGTGGGGGGATGAAAATGTATAGAGATGAAAGACCAGCCTAAATCCAATTAGTTTTTATATAATGTGCAATATGGTTGTGTTCATTTGTTAGACAAACTAAATTTCAGTATGTCGATTAGGGTATTTTGCTTCTTTAGCATATGATTACTGCAAAATGTGCAAACTACTGGCTTTGATGTAATCTATGATTCCTGCATTACCGCTTGTCTGCATCTTATAGGCTAAAATTCTTTATGCTACTCCCTGCATCTAATTTTATATGACATAATTACTCCCTCCATTCCCATTTAATTGTCGTTTAGGAGATCTATAGGTATCCAAATTAATTGTCGTTTAAGGATCTTTTATTAGTTGTCAACAATTTATTTCAATTATACCCTCGACATTTCTTTTATTTGCGGCCTCTGCCATCCCTATTTTTTCCTTTCTTTTCTTATGCTATAGAAGTGAGAGAGAGGGGTAATATTGGAACTTTCGGTGAAAATGACAAATTCCTTAATTTTCTAAAATTGTCTAAAGAGTCTTATATTTAGGAATGGAGGGAGTACTATTTTGGGACGCCCCAAAATGTTCTGCGCATTAGACCAGTATACTACTTCTCTATCTCTAGATTTGACGCAACTATCCACTTTTCCATACATGCCCTTCTTTACATTCTGAGCTATTATTTTTTGCATGCAAGTGCGGTAATAACTGAAGCCATTCAAATGGATTTGTTTTTTTTTCCTTGGGGAGGTGGGGTGATGAGAACTTGAGTCAACACTAACGACAACTTTGAGAAAGTTTGATGCAATGGGTATAAATTCCAATCTAGAAATCCAATGGAGCAGATTCAGGAGAAAGATCGACCCTGTGTGTCTACTCTAGTTGTTGGGTCTTAGTAAGGTCTCCCTGCTAGGGTTCTTCATCATGGGGGTGGGGGGGAGGGTTGTGGTTAGGGAAGGGGAGTATGCTTTTTCGTAAATGAGAATTATTAGCTATTCTTTCTTCCATATATTGCTCTGGAGATTTAAGGATCATACATGTTGAATATTAGAAAAGTATGCCTGGTTTGCTAGAAGATAGGTCTCGAGCAAGTATCTCCTATAAGTTATTAAATTGTTCTATGGTGCCTTCTAGCTACCTAATATTTTGATCCTTCTGTTCCTTTTTCTCTTTTTGATTGTCAAGAAAAGCTCCGCCGTCGTTTAACATTAACCATTTTGGAATTGAACTAACGAGTGTTAACTCTCTTCACTTCAATTAAGATCGATAAGAGTTAACGGCTTCCTGTGATCTTATATCAGCTACTAACAGGGGTTTTGACCTTTTAGGTGCAAGCTCACATTAGCAAGCTCAGAAGACAGATGAGCATGGTAGACGGGCCTCACATTTAAGCTAGCCTCTGGTCAGTAAATGTATTTCACTATGTAAGTCATGTTTAAATATCCCACAATAAATGTTCTTTGTAGATTGGGGGAAACTATTAGCTCAAAATCGTAAAGTTTGTCTATTTTCCACACCGATTACATCTGTGGGAAGCTCATTTCAAGTCTTCTTTTTAACAACACACTTTTGGTCAGTAGCTTCCCTTCAGTATTTTCTCAGCTCCTTTTTCTCTATGCCGTTGGTTAAGTTGGTAGGTTAGGAGCAATCCTGCAGTCTTTGTACGGAATCGTATCATGTCTTGTGTAGCAGCACTGGATTATTGTGTAGTAAAATTTTCTATAAAGAATATATCATTAGGTTGGTGTTTCTTCTGCTGCCATCTCTTTACAGAATTGAGTTGTCCATCGGAATGGCTTTACCATTTATTTGATTTTCCTAGAAACATAAGTTACTTGTAAATTAATGTGGAGGGTCTTTTATGTAGACACCTTTTGTCAGTTTAAGGTTGGCAGGTATTCTTTATTCATTCGTTGTATTTAGTCCCTTAGTGATCTTTTTATTGTACTTGATGTTATGACCAAGTGTCATGTTTGAGACATGATTTTGGACTTTTGGTTGGTTTCAGCTCCATCTGGATTAATGGATGATAGAATAAAATTCCGTACGGAGGATGTAATTTTTGAATTATGTATCCATGTTAACAATTTTGTTAAAAAATCGCGTCTTAATTCGTAGAATCGCAATCTGTTAGAGATGGAGTAGAAACGTTGAATTGGAATGCGTAAAATTGGATGTTTTTACCGATTCTGCAAAATGATATGGCGGCCGTAGTTGTACCTCCGCCATTGGAGGAATAAATCGCTGAATAAACATTATGATTTGTTGAGTTTTTTTTTGTTTTTTTTTTTTTTTTTATCTTTTGAAAGAGTTGTATGTTTTTTTTATCGTGTTATTGTTTTATGTATTTTTCTCATATTGTTGGACTATATGACATGATTTATAGATTACTTATTATTATTTATATATTAACTTTTTGGTACGATCTTATGATTTATTGTATGATTTACGAATTTACGATTTCGCACATTTATTCCATTTCTACGTAGAATCACGTTTTTAACATGTTAAGACGGTCCTAGCCTGCAGTGCACAAGTTATATGTTAAAAAAGATTCCATCCTTGTATTTATTCCCCTTTACAATTCAACAAAAGAACATGAAAAATACCCCATTGTTGTAAACATTGCATGTTGATATCTCATTCAATTTGACTTTCTTTTGAACATTAATATGCTTTATCCTGTGGCTTAGAAATCCCAATTCTTTGTCTTGATTCTCAATGATACATTTGCGTACATTTCAAAATCTAGGTTTTCCTAAATATAAGAATTGCAGGATATGTAGGAAAAATTAAGGTGTATTTGTAATTAAAAATATTAATATTACTCTCTTAAATATAATTAGTATACAAAGTAATATTGATATTTTGACTAACAAATTATTTTGTTTTTTGTTTCTTTAATTTTTACTAAATATCTTAAAAGTCTTATATTAAGGAATGGACGAGATGGTAGTTTTTTTTTTTTTTTTGCTGAATAAATTGTGTTTCCATAAATCACAAATAGCCGAGGCTATTACAATCAAAGGAAAATCTGAAAATAGAGAAAGTAAAAGTTATACAATGATTTAAAAAATCACGATAACAGACAAAAGACACACAAGAAAACTTGGATGGTTAGGAAAAACTAGCCAACTAAACAAATACATAATCTTCTCCTTCAAAGCATCTTCATCGCAATCCTTGAACCATAGGGACAGGAGAATATAACTTTCAACATCTTCCTTAGGGGGTCGACAATTTATAGGACCATGGGCGTATCAACCGTCCTACAAATTGCCTCGGGAAGATGTAAAAAGTTGATAAAGGGCCCAGATCAAGTCCGGGTTGAACAAATCCTCCTAGAAATATAGAAAAAAAGTTTAGATCTGTGAAGATCTGAGACTTATCTAACCACTGCGTCTTGAATCTTGAAGAAAAAAACTTTGAAAAAGGTTTCATATGATTCATTATACAAAATAGAGTTATAAAAACTGAATAAAAGGACCAAGATTTGAAACATATTTTATTCATGCTCACCTCTCCCTTTTGCTGAAGAAACTTGCGACAGAGAAAACAGAAAAGGAAAAGAATTTGGAAAAAAAAGGTGCTAAAGCTTATGTAGATGAGACGAAACCTTAATATCTATTTTCGTTTAAATTTGAATGTGCTATTTTATATTTTGAGACTTTTATAATTGAATGTCCTACTTTCTAAAATAATTTTTATATACACTTTCATTAGTATTCTCACTTAATCAAATGGAATTAAATTTAACTAATATTTTGGACCTACCATTTCTTAATTTAAGGCTTAATTTATAGTAGAAATTACTCTCTACTAATATATGGATCAACCACTAACCTTTTAACACCCTTAATTATGCTCTATTAACAACTCAAAGCTTAGTTGTAAGATAACGTCACTAGGATTTTTTTTTCTTTTCAAGAATGTCATTAGGATAATGTCCGAACAAAGGATCATCTTAGCATGTATCTGGGTCTCATTATGAAGTATATAATATAATAAAATTTTCTTCGGGTGCATTTGGTTTTCACCTTTAAACCAAGAATTTTTAAAATGAGTCACATTTTCATTCAACTTTTACGTTTTCCAAATTCAGGAAGAATAAATATTGTTCTCTGTATATGCGGGATACGATCTTAACTTTAAGTCTTGATTTAGTGGTTAAGAACAATTCTTTCACATAATTATGAATCATATATGTTGTTAGTAAAGAACAGATGTTTATCTGATAAAAAAAATTTAATTTTTTAATTAACTAATTCGATGATCAATATGTGTTTGGCACATGGAGAACAAACATCAATTTTGCATTAATCCAAAATTGTTGGGTGTCATATGGAGGCATAGTTTATGGCTAAAAATAGCCTTACCCAATTTGTATATCCATGCATATACCACCATTCAGAAATTGACAAGTGGATAGAGAAAATATATTTTCTTTACGGATTTCACTATTTCTCTTATGTTATAGATTTCTTAATTTAAAAATCGACACATGTCAATTTATGAGTGGTGGGTACATGCATGAGTACACATGTTGGGTACATACGATTCTTAGCCATAGTTTATGATTAATTGTGATATAGATAATGTGGTTTATATTCAGCTACATCAGGAGTAGGGATGGCAATGGGGCGGGTATCTCAACACCCAGATCTGTCCCGTGTAAATGAAATGTTGCCCCGCCTTGCCCCGTGACCCGCCTCGGGTCAAGACTTATTGACCCACGCTCAGTGCGGAGCGGGTTTGCCCTGCCCCGATCTGCTCTTTTTTTTTCTAAAAAAAAAACGCAAAACAAAGGAGAAGGGAGTAAGTTCGTTTGCTCTCGCCGGCCGATAACGGCAAGCGCCGATCTTGAAGATTCAAACGCCTCTTCCAATAAACAGGAGAAAAATCATTATTTCATGATTCAGAAACTATTTCTCGAGGCGGCTGGTAACGGCATGTGCCGATCTTGAAGATTCAAATGCCTCTTCCAATAAACAAGAGAAAAATCATTATAATTGTGATATGAAATAAAGCAGAATAAGCAAACGGAGCCAAACAAAAAATGAAAATAGTGGAAGACAATCTTCCAGAAAATTGAATTTTCCTTTTTATAATGCACCCGACATTATTTTTGCTTTGGAAGAGGCGGAAACCACATGTTAGGAGGGTAGGCATTGGAGTGTAAAATATTATTACATTATCATCGGGGCAGGACGGGGCGGGGCAGGTTTCACAAGGATCCAAACTTGATCTACCCCGTTCACGGGGCGGGGCAGATTTGTCCCATTCTTAATATGGAGCGGGACAGATTTGCCCCAAATAACATTGGGGCAGAGCGGGACGACGGGTCACAGATCAAATTGTCATTCCTAACAAGGAGAGAGTTTTTTTAATAATGTGTATGAATCTGAATCAAATGATGGGCTCCACAATTGTGAATGAGACAAAAATACAAATAAATTTATGGAGGACATAAGTAACTATCTGCTCTTAAATGCTGTTTCTGATGATTCCAAATTGGCATTTAAAATACCTTTGCTCAATAGACAGTGTGTGAAGTGATTTTAGTTCAATTTGTCTTTACAGTAGTTATGGGATTTTTTTAGCAAGTATTGTGGTTATAGATCTAGGAAGTTAAATTGTATAATTTGATAAGTGTATATTACAATTGTTTCAGAACAAATGTTCTTGAACTGTTATTTTGAAAATTATTATAATTTGAACCATTAAAGTAAACTATACTACGATAAATTTATGACGGTACATATTTAAAAATGATCATATACATATATATTTACCGGATCACTTCTAGTTCCCATATTTTGATTTGACTTTGGGGTAGTGGGGTTTGTTGGAGGATAGTAGGGGTGGAAATGAGTTGAGAGTTGGGTTAAAACTAGTTTATGCTCAATTCACTTAAATTTTACTCAGTTAATAGCTCAACTCATAATTGATGTGAGCCAAATTTCTCATCTCAAGTTCATCTCACACATAACTCACGAACAGCTCACTCAGCTCATTTGTAAACTAATATCTAAATTTTAAATTGAAAAATCTGCTGACATAAAATATGATTAAATATACACGCAAAGAAACAATATTAAGAATTCCAATGACATATTTTAGGCGTTTAATATTATAGTACTAAGAAATCTTATAGAAAATTATAGCAAAATTGTTAACCTTAGTCTTTACAAGACAAATTGGCATCCCGGGTCCAAAATCTAGTTACAATTTAGAAAACTCATCTAAAAAGTATATTTTTCAAAAGTTGCATCCGAAAACAATTTATGTTTGGTGACATTCATCCTTCCGTAAAAAATTCTTCAGTCAACTGTTAATTTGAAAATTTGGAATGGTCAACCTTTAAAGTATAAAGGGTATTTTTGGTAATTTCTTTTAAGCCTCCCACTATGGTAAAATTTGGGCTTTGGTGGCACTTAGTTTGTGGCACTTATCATATATGTCATTTATTTACTGCACTTATGTGAAAATACCATTTTTTTGTAGCACTTAAATTTATGACATTTTTTTAATTGCCTCGTGAAGTGCCACAAAATTATGACAATTTTGAGAAAATGTCGCATTTTCGTGGCACTTTTTAACAAGTATCACAAAACATTGTGGCATTTATTCAATTGCCACATAAAGTGCCACAAAATTTAGGGCATTTTTTTTAAATTGCCTCATGAGTTACCACAAAATTATGACAATTTTGAGAAAATGTCATGTTTTCGTGGCACTCTTTAACAAGTGCTACAAAAAATTTTGACACTTGTTCAATTGCCACATCTTTACAAAATTTATGACAATATATCAAAATGTTAAATTTTAGTGGTATTTTTCAAATAGTACCTTAAAATTTGTGGCATTTACAGTAAAATTGTCACATAATATTCCATTAGATATTTAACGAGTTAATTTTATAAATGTAAATTAAACATTATAAATGAAATTTATATTAAAAGTAAATTTAAAGAAAAACATTGATATTACTATTTGAGTATTTCAATATTAAAAGTTAATAAGATATATGTTTATTAATAATAATAAATAATTATAATTAATTGAAAATGAAATTAATTATTTTTTTCCATTTAAAAATTATTAAAAATTCTTTTAGATGAAATAAAAAAAAACTCACATTCCACGAAATTCATATATTCTATATTCTACATTTCTTATATAAATTTTATAACATTTTCAAGCTTTACAAAAGAAATGGCTATTTATTGAATTTCATTTATCAAATTTTAAAAAAACATTATATTACCAATAATATGTATAACTAGAAAATATAGTAAATAAGCTTATTATTTATAACTTATCTATAATTCGTGTGATGTTAAGATTAAAATTTATATCTGGTTTTCATTTAAATTATGTCTACTCAATTTTTGTTTTAAAGGAGTTTTATTTCCAATTGGTTGTTGTTAATAAACAATTATAAATATAAATATCAAACTTAAAAGTACTTAAATAAAATTTATTATTGTGTTATATAAATAAATTTGGTTAAAATTAAAACAAAAGTCTTTGTGGTGCATTGGTTATAGTGTTAGTGTTTGCAACGAGAGGTCAATGGTTCAAATCTCACCAAACACAAATATTAAATAGTAGGTAACGGGTGACTATAGATAATGTTTAAGGATGCTCCTCTGATTATTATTTTTCTTTTTAAATAAAATAATTTTTATTTCAATGATTTTTTTCAATGTGTTTGTGGTATTTAAAAAGTGCCACTAATTGTGCCACCAATTTATTTATGGCATTTCATTCGTGCCGCCAAAAAAAACGACACCACTTGTGAGGGCACTTTCAAAAAGTGTCACACAAGTGCCACAAAACCACTTTTGTAGCACTTAAACAACTTTTCATGGTATTTATCCGGGTGAAAATTGTCTGTCCCTATTCTTGTCCCCAACCAATCAGAATTTACTATATAATAATTTTTTTTCAATTATATATACACAGAGGGTGAATTGTGATTGGTTGAGAGACACACACGGAGACAGAGAATTTTTTGCCCATTTATTCAATGCCACCAAAAGCTAAATATGCCAAAGGATCCTTCCCCTCCCAGCCCATTACCCTTCCCGATATTTCATTATGTTTGGAGAATCAAAATATAATGAAATTTTGCAAGGATTACCCAAAAATTGCTCTTCACCCTTTAAAACTATAGAAAAATTTACTTTTTCAACTCCTATAATAAAGTTTTGGTTTCGTCACCTCATCATTGGAACTTAATTGAGTATTACGAATACGTGTTGATGTTTTATTCAATTATAAGCTCAATGATAATTGAAGAGGCCAATAGTCCAGTGAGGCATTTGTCGGCCCGTGACCAAGAGCTCCCGGGTTCGATACCCTTCGCTTGCATGCGGTAAGTTTTATTCTCTCTTATGTAGGGTGTCCTCTCTTCCCAATGTGGGGTAATCGCCATCGTAGGCGTCAAAAAGCTCAATGATATCATATAATTATTATTTTAAGTAGTAAAAAAGTACTCCCTCCGTCCCAAATTATCTGTCCACTTTGTATTTTGCACGGGGATTAAGATTTCATCAAATTCTAGGGTGAAATATGATAAAATGTCAAACATAACCCTATTTAATGTTACTTCCAATTTAATTCACCTCCTTTTCTCTCTTTATTTTTCTCTCTCTAATATTTAATGTAAAGGGTAGGATTGGAAAAATCATCATTAATGAACCCTTTATTTAGAAAGTGGACAAATAATTTGGGACACACTAAAATAGAAATGTGGACAGATAATTTGGGACGGAGGGAGTACTATTTTGGGTTTCATTCTCAAACTTAATCCAAAGCTGATTTCTGACTAAATTTGAATTTCAAACCAGATCAAACTCAAACTCAAATATGAACCATCAAATGAATCATCTGACAACTCCCCAAGTTCCGCATATACGAAATACTATACGTTCCGCACCAAAATCGACTCGGAGTATTGCAGGGGATCCGCATGGTGGGAAAACCTTAGTGAAGAATTAAAATGATACATTTAACCTTGATTAATATGAGGACTTGGAAAGTCTACTTTTACTATTGCCTTTGATTTTAAAGCTTAACTTGGCAAAGAAGATTAGGTAATCCTGGCTCTTGTATAAAATTCATTTTCTTGCTTCCATTAGGATTAAGCAGTTGCAAAGAATGAGAACTCATTGTGGCCCCACATCCGATTTTCTTTTTACTAAATCAATATCACTTCAAAAAAGGTACTCCCTACATTCCTAAATATAATACTTTGCATTACATATTACGAAAAATTAAGGAAGAAAAAATTAAAATATTTTTGTAATATCAATATTACTCTTTTGAATATGACTTGTATACCATTAATTTTATTTAATAGAATAATATTGATATTTTGATTACCTAAACATCTTAATTTTTTCCCTTAATTTTTTAATTTTTTGCAATATGTAATGAAAATTTTATGTTTAGGAAGAGAGGTAGTATTTCTTTATTTTCGTCTAAGATTTGTAAGAGTGATGATAATTAGCCATAGAAATTTTTTATTTTTTATTTTTTATTCTCTTGCTTTCTTGATTAATCAATTGTTGTATCATCTGATCAATTTCAATACGTGACCTCACAAGAGGAGTAGAGAGCCCTATAAAGGGAGACAATTAAATCTTGAATACACGATCATGAGGTCGTGGGCAGGCCCTTGCCCCACTGGTCTAAGTAACCTTTTGATAAAAAATAAAAAAATGTATGTTTTTAGCATGCTGTGTATTTAAGACTTCTGTGGTCTAGAAAATGTTGTACCATTAGGAAGGCAAATTGGTGAATTTAGTCCTCAAACATAGCACTTTTTGGTGATTTTGATCCCGTTCTAATTTTTTTATTTTATTTTTGAGTCCCTAAACATATTGTGTTTGGTGGATATGGTCCTTTCGTCCCCTTTAGTTAGAGTCAAGAGTTAGTCAGCAAAAAATTAAATGAAAACACCAAAAAAAGAAGAGTAATTTAGGAATAAGAATTTCAGACTATATATATAAAGTGATTTTAAAATTTTTGGGCCCCTCGAAATGAGAGACCATGTTATACATTCACTTTAAGTATGCATAAAGCCGACCCCGGTAGAATCGATAAAAACGTACGTTTTTACGTTTTTACTATCCGATTCTACGATTTTACTCCGTTTCTACTAGATTGCGATTATACTTCCGATTCAACACATTTTGCTTCTGTAGAAATCATACGAAATTTACGAGTTAACTCGCGATTTTAACAACATTCCTATATACATAAAATAAATCTAATAATACAGTATCTGACTTGTCATTCACGATTATAATGAAAGGGAGAGGGGTGGTCCATTTTGTACTTAGGAGAGGCAACATGGATGGGGCAACTACCCTATTGGGTCTATGACTTCATGGCCTCCTACAAGACATCCCAAAAGAACAATATACCCTAATTAGTTTCTTGCCCCCACACTTGAACATGTTTTTGTTTCTCATTCTCTTTCTTCCTCTTCCTCCATAAATACTTCCCCACTCCTTTCATTTTTTCCCCACAATTAAACTTTCTAATTCTAATATCTTTCATCACTTTTTTTCTTTCTCTTTCTTGCCCTTCCTCTCCCAGCAATTCTCAAGCAAAAAAAAATGGGTCTAAGGAGAACTAGCAAACAACCTCAAACAGCTGCCCTTAAACAAATCCTCAAGAAATGTTCAAGTTTTGGAAAGAAAAATGGAGGGTATGATGATGGTGATAATGGCCTTCCTAATGATGTCCCAAAAGGTCATTTTGTTGTTTATGTTGGAGAAAATAGGAGCAGATACATTATTCCCATTTCATGGCTTGCTCTTCCTGAGTTTCAAAACTTACTTCAACAAGCTGAAGAAGAGTTTGGATTTAATCATTATAATGGACTCACTATTCCTTGTGATGAACAAGCTTTCTGCTCTCTCTTTACCATGCTCAGATAATGATGATCCTCAGAATAATATATATCTGATGACATCGTTTAGGTAATAGTTCAGTAGTCGAGTGACTGACTCGTAGGTTAAGAAGATTGCTGATAATATGGAGTTTTTGCTTTTCTAGATTACAAGATGGATTTAAACAAATATAACACTATAGTTGGATTGGTTTGGGATCATCATCTGACCGAAACTAATTCTTTTTTTTTCTTTTTTTTGAGATGATGGATCGAATTTGTATATAGAAGAAATAATTGTATGTGTTATATGAGTACTATTACTATTGAGTGGTGTGATTTTCCACCCTTGGAAAAAAAATTCAGAAATATCATTATAAAAAATAGTTACTTTCATGAGTACTATTACTATTGAGTGGTGTGATTTTTAAAGACCATTTTACTAAAATTACGGTAAGAATCTTCTGTCCCTATTCGGTGTTTCATTCTCTATTCCACTAATAATGAATTGATATGTGTTAGTTTTGTAATTAAAAAATTTATAACCTAAAAAAATAGTGGAACCCGTAACTGTTAGGGAAAAGTAAACACGTGTATTCATAAGGACAAAAAAGGGAACACAAAATGAGAATAGAATATTTTTTTACCCCAAAATTACTCTCGCTCATAAACAAGAACGGAAGGTTAGTAGTTGAGACTCGATGACTAGTGAAAATAATTTAAATTACTTAAGAGTAAGAAGGCATCAAGAAGTTAGGCGAGTTGGTTGTCAGCTCTTTTTTCTGTGTCTATTGATTACAATTTTTTTTTTTTTCTAAATAAATTTAGTTTCCATTAATCACAAATAGCCGAAGCCATTACAATCAAAGGAAAATCTGAAAATACAGAAAGTAAAAGTTATACAATGATTTAAAAAATCACGATAACAGACAAAAGACACACCCAAGAAAACTTGGATAGTTAGGAAAAACAACTAAAATAATTAGCCAACTAAACAAATACATAATCTTCTCCTTCAAAGCAACTTCATCGCAATCCTTGATCCACAGGGACAGGAGAATATCACTTTCAACATCTTCCTTAGGGGTCGACAATTTATAGGACCATGGGCGTATCAACCGTCCTACAAATTGTCTCGGAATCTCGTCCTTCTAGTGTTGTAATGTAATGTAATACCCCTCCTCCGCTTTCGTAAAAAAAAATAGTATAGTAATAATACTTTTATTTTTCTGTTTTTAAACTATGCTAAAATATAATGTAAAGTACTTAAGACGCAACGAACAAGAATTCTACTATATATCTTTTTTTTTACATTTTCTTTTTGGAATATTTTTCTCTTTTTGGACCCGTGTGATTGAAAACATGACGAAACCATTTCTATTCGCAAAAATTCTCCTTCACAAAATGAATTACATGCAAACTCAAATTACGCTACTATTGAGGATAAAAGTAGTGCGCCTTTTATGCGGAGGCTCCTCTTATTGGATTAAAATTTATACGGTTAAAATTAATTTAAACCGGACACATGTTATGAATTTCAAAACACATGTCATATTTTTTGGTTTCAAAACACCTGTTCAAAGTCTAATAATATAAGTCATGAGATATTTCGTATATATTGAAAAAAATACTGTTTCGCATAGAATCCGGACTGCATGTTAAAATGGTTGAAAACAATTTATGGTAGTGAGAAAAAGTCGTCGTAGCATCTGTCTTTCCTTGGCTGGCTTTTGAGTGAAGAGGTTGTGTTCAAATGTATCTAGTTTCCTTTGTTACATGGACGAAGCCAGGATTTTTGGTATTGGAGGACGAAACTGATAAAATTCTGGAGGGGCAATAAAAAAGGCAAAAAAAATTTGGAAGGCAAAACTGATAAATTTTTTTAAAATACACATAAAATTTTGATAAATAGTATTACTTTTAAAAATTTAGAGGGGGCGTCGGTTCCCCTGTCTTCGCCCATGCTTTGTTACCTCCTTAATAACTCTCTCACTTTCCTACGTTGTATGCCACAAAATGTGAATGAATGAAAAAGACTACTCAATAGCTTTACCTATATTTTTCAATGGTTTTGATCACGCATCCCCTCACAAATTTCAAACCGCCCTACATGAAGAAGATGTAGAGTATATTTGTGAACCCTTATTCCACACGTGAGATAATTCTAAAATTCTTACTGATATATAATTATGGGCTTAAAACATTCGCTATTATTTTGAGATATTCATTTTAAGTATAGCGAGTTTGATTATCAAGTAGATGGTCGTATATATATACTTTTAGGTTCATGTGTTGCGCTTCGAATTCGCGAGCACACGGTTTGACACTCTTAGTAAAAATGAAGTGTTTGAGTAACAGTTATAGTTTAAGTTGTTCACGTATCTATTTCAAAAAACACAAATCACTGTTTGTTATTACAAAATAAGAGTTAATAGCTATTTATAAAATAAGAGTTAATAGCTATTTATAGCACTAAACTATTTACGAATTTCTCTTTATAGTACTAAACTATTTTTTTATCTAAATATGTCACTCAACTATTTACGTTTATCTAAATATGTCACTCAACTATTTACGTTTATCAAAAAATATACAACCACCCATTTTTTGGGTGTTTTCCGGCCAGCGATGTCACGTGAGTTGCTTCAGAACATTAACAAAAGCGAAAAGGAAAAGAAATATTGGAAACGTCGGGCCATAACTACTTAATTTGACAGACCCGTTTGCCCTTGCAACAACAAATTAAGCAGTTATCGCCCGACATTTCCAAGATTTCTTTTCCTTTTCGTCGTTGTTCATATTCAAGCAACTCACGTGACATCGTCGGCTGAAAACACCCAAAAAATGGTGGTTGTATATTTTTTGA
This sequence comes from Vinca minor, assembly GCA_026122235.1. Classification (NCBI taxonomy): domain Eukaryota; kingdom Viridiplantae; phylum Streptophyta; class Magnoliopsida; order Gentianales; family Apocynaceae; genus Vinca; species Vinca minor. Next base: position 9,492,493 of record JAOCZM010000011.1, on the reverse strand, counting down.
TAAACGTAAATAATGAGTGACATATTTAGATAAAAAAATAGTTTAGTACTATAAAGAGAAATTCGTAAATAGTTTAGTGCTATAAATAGTTATTAACTCTACAAAATAATTTTATGTTACAAAATTTCATATTAATTTATAAAAGCAAACGAGAATATATATCCTTACAAACATGAACAAATTTTACATATAATTTCTTTTAATTAGTTTTTCTTTTAAAAAAAAATAAGTCAAATTTTTCATTACATTTGGCGAGCTAGTAGTACTGGTTTTTTTTTTCTTGTAAATTTGGTCATCTCAAAAGGGTCCTTATGTTATGATACCAACAATCAAGTAGCTAAAACAGAGCTTTATAATAATCAAAATCATAGTTCAATATGATTTTAATCTACATGAAGAACTCTCAATTATCCCAATTTGGATTGGTTTTGAGGGATTACCAATTCATCTCTATAACAAATCAAAATTATTCTCTTTAGCCAAAGTTGTTAGACAACCTTTAGCTCTTGATGCACCTACTGCTAATGCTACCCGACCAAGTATCGCTAAAGTTTGTGTGGAAGTTGATCTATTAGCAGATCTGCCTCAACGTGTTCGGATCACTCATGAAAAATCAGGGAAGGATTTCTGGCAACCCATAGTCTATGATAATCTCCCTGAATATTGCTTGAATTGTATGAAAATTAGGCATAGTATGGAACAATGCTCTAAATAAATGAAGAATCCACCAGCCCCAAAAAAGAATCCATATTTGAAGGATACGGGTAAGAATCCGGTTACCAAGACAATTCTTCAAAAACATATATCCTCACAGACGCCTCTTCATCAGACAATGGATTGTTGCGATAAAAGTCACCCATAAAGATTCTGGGCCGTCTCATAGTATTTTGAATGAGAATATGTCGGTGATCGAGCCACAGATTGTGCCGATTGTTACACGATCGGACACGGGTAAAGGGTTAATAACGACTGATTTTGTTCAGGCTTAATTGATTGCGGATAATCCACAAATCACAGCGCATTTGGATGATCATGTGAACTGGGATGTATCGCCGAATATTGTCGATTTAACATCAGACAATATCTTGTTAACAACACCCAAAACTCACTATAGCATTGATGATATTTTTATTGGGTGCTCTAGCCGACATATGGATCAATTTCACAAAATTCAATCTACTGGTAATAATAAAATTGGTGATGTTTCGGTAGATACAGAGAGTTTAAAGAATTTTTCCAAATTATTGAATCATTCTACCAGAGAAGAAAATCCAGCGAAGCTGTTGATGGTGGAACCCGACCCGGCTATATTAAACTCGGAGGTTATGATTGAATGCTCGCGGTTTGACCATCTAACACTGGTGTGAATGGCCCACTTTCTCGGGTGGGACTGTCGCAAGCAGAGGATTTGGGACTGCCTGAAGCAGGGGTTAGGACTATCCGAAACAGGGGACACACTGCATATGGAGAGTTTATCTAGTACTCAAGCTCCGGTTCAACCGTGAATCATCTCGGTTACTGGTATTTCAATTATTTTGGCATGAGAACTTCACTCATATTGGCCGGCTACGAGATTTGTCTCCAAATTCTCCTCGGCTGGATGAGTCTCTTTGCATTGAGATGTTTTGGATGAGGGCGGTTGAGGCTCCATTTCTGGTACTTTGATTCCTTATCATCACCGGAGCCTCCTCACTTCCGTACAGCTTGAACCAGTTAGGGATCAAATTATTTGAAAATTAGAACTGACATGCTGCTTTCCTATTTCCTCTGTTCTTGGCTTGTTGCAATCTTCTGAGGCATCACAATTTCCTCTATTTCCTCTGCTCTGGGATTCTTTGTTGCCTCTATCTCTGAAAACCTTTGTGTGGCGCTTGTTGAACCGGTTTTTTTCCTTGGATGAAGTCAGGCAGACTTGGGGAACGTCTCTCACATCCCACTGCCATTGCCGAATGGGGGTGAAATCTTTTTCGCACACCTTCATTCACTGCCCCATTGCCAAACAGGTATGGACTCATGTCTTTTCTTCTGTAGGCCTCCTTTGGGAGGGTAAAAGGTACACTTCTATATCCTCTCTCTTTACTTTTATGCTTTGGAAGGGTTCGGGTAAGTGGAGGGATATTTACATTGTTTTATTTGCAAGTGTATGTTGGATTTTATGGCGTGCGCGTTGTAGATTTGTTTATTAAGGTGCTCTTTGTACTGGGCGTAGTTTGATTAAAGAATTTGAATTCTATGCACGCCCTATCCTTATTGTGAGAGATCTTTGGGATTTTCTCATCAATCCATATTGGTCCCCTCGGTTACCGAGGAATGTTCTAATGGTGAAATGGATTGGTGAGACAAATGCTTTTATTTTGAATGTTGATGGTGCTTCTCGTGGAAATCCGGGTTTAAATGGAGCTGGGGGTATAATTAGACATGCTAATAGAGCTTTTGTTGCGGCCTTTGCAAGTTTTCTAGGCACGAATATGACCAATACAAGGGCTGAAACGGACGCTTTGCTTATTGGAGTTCAAATGGTGATGCGGCTGGGTTACAACCATTTTCAACTACAAACGGACTCCAAATTCTTATCTGATTAATTCTCTAAACGTCATATTCGATCTTGGCAACTAGACACTTCATTTCGGCAGATTCTGAGACTTCTTGGAACTAATAATGTAACTCATGTTTATAGGGAAGCCAATAAAGTTGATGATAGTTTAGCTAACGAATGTTGTAATACTCGTTCATCCTCAATCTTCTCAAGCTACGACAGCCTTCCTCCTCTCACTCGAGGTTTGTGCGTTTTGGACCAAGTAGATATTCCTTCTCTTAGATATATTGTGTAGTCTTGCTTATTTTATTTGTCTACTAGTCTATGGTTTGATTTTTTACTTCATGTTTTTTTCTTTTGCATCCAAGATCAGTAGATTTTATTGTATCACCTGATTCATCGATTATAAATGAATCAGTCTTTCTTGCATTGTTTCATCTTATGTATGGAGTGGATTTGTTTCCACCTATTTAGAGGTTTTGGCATTTGTCCCTCTCTATGTACTTTTATTGCCTATTTGGGTCGTTTTAATACGCGGGTAGGTAGGAGTCCACGCCAAACCCCCCACCATAACAGGTGGCTTTCTCTATAAAAAAAATAAAATAAAAAAATCATAGTTGAATAATAATGCATTTTACTATGGATTATCGTTTTTGAAATTAAAAAGTTTTGTACAATAATAAATTCATTAGGTCCATATATTATTGCACCCACTATCTAATAGGATAAAGTCGACCTGCATTAGAGTCAACCAGTACTAGTGCTAGTAGTAGTCATAATAATTAATTATACTTTTTGGTCAACAACTAAAAAATTCACAACTTCATAACATGCAATTGCAAGGAAGAACACATAATTTTCCAAGGTTGACACTTTATACATTGGTTAATTTTTTATTTTTTTTTAAATTTGGGGAAGTGGATTTGATCCTGTAACACGCGAGTCGAATGTTATTTCATATTACTAGCTACTTTGACTAGTGTTGGCTGGTTGATTTCGGCAAAAAAAATCCTCCGTGTCCCTAGATGATTGTCACGTGTTCATTTTTTACTATATGTTTCACTATTTATTTTAAGTTATAAACTTTTTAATTAAAAAATTAATATATGTCAATTTATTATTAGTGGGAAAGGGAATGAGACCACCAATAATGAAAAATTCCTACCCCAGTTGATTCCTAATGAATTCAGTTTGGATATCTTGGCTTCTGACTTTCTACAGCTATAAATATATTCTCGTTTACTTGTACTTTTGTTAAACCAATGAAATCAAAACAATAGTTTAGAAATTTTCATTCTTAAACAGGTGAAAACAAAGGTTTGGCCCAGTGGGTAAGTCTTTGACTTGGGACCTTCCGGTCCCAAGTTCGACACCTGCTCCCCGCATAATGGGACAATAATATATCTCCTCCTCTGGTGAGGCGTTCTCTTCCTCCTCTGGTGAGGCAATTCCCTCCCCAGGCATGGGGCATGCTTCAATCTTCTCTATCTAGGGTATTCTCCGCTCTTCCCCTTCGGGGGCAATCGCCTTCGGGCGCTCAAAAAAAAAAAAAAATACAGGTGAAAACAATGTTGATTGAGGAGTATTTCTAAGGTCAACTTTTCTAAAATCACATTTCCATCTTTTTAAATAAATACAAATCAAAAGTAAAAAAAAGAAGAAAAAAAAAGTAACCAAAACAACTTAACTTAGAAAAGAAAAGTTTGAAAATAATCAATTCAATTGTGAGAGAAAAGTTTAACTATTTTCAAACTCAATTGTGATCAATTGACTCAACAACTAATAATCAATTCGCATATATTAAAAAAGGGAAATGATAAACTGCTAAGTAAAATTGGCTATAATTGACTAAAAATCCAAATTAAACTCTATTCACCCCTGTTGGTATAAGGGATTCATCCAATTATTTACCATTTTGCCACCAATTTAACTAATTAATTGGCTAAATTTTAGCTTCCTACCAATACTCATTAAAAAAAAAAATCACTCAGCACCTTAACGTTAACTTGTTATCTTTGGATGAAATTATAAATGTCCAGTTGGAAATTTGACTTTATTGGAAAGAGAGATTGGCAGCCATTGTTAGACTAGGGCACAATACAAGGACAGAACTCCAAAGAATTTCAATGGAATTATGGGTTAATTTGTCAAATATTTATCCCCAACTCCCCATCAACCTTTTAAGTGGTCCATTTTTTTCTCAGACATGGCTTCGTAGCATAGCTAGACACCAAGAATTTCCATACCTGAGTCGACATCTAAGAAAGAAGATTCGTAATTAAGGTTTGTTAATGATCTATTTCGTGCTGGGACAATGTTTTTAGTATTTTCGGCTGCCAATAATTGATCGTTTTTTATTTGGAACACAATTTTTTTTTACTGTATTTATGGTATTGATGAAGATACCGACCAAGTGTTTGATAAATATCCCAAGTGAATGTTTTTGGGACAATCGCTGTTAGGGGTGTTCTTGGTTCGGTTTGGTTCGATTTTATACATTTTTTCAAACTAAACCGAAAATCCGGTTTGAAAATTTTGAAACCAATCAAAACCATTTAAAATCTCAAACCGAAGCATTCGGTTTGGTTTGGATTGGTTTGGTTGTTCGGTTTTGTGAGTGACAAAATATTGATTATAAAGTTTAAAAAAACTTTATTTAATTAGTTAGTTGCTAAAAATATTTTTAAAAAAAATGTGCCTATTATTTTCTCAAGGTAAACACAATAAAGAAAACAAAATAATAAAACATAAATTCTTGGTCTTAATCCTTGCACTTTAAACAAATTACTTCAAAATCATCCTACAAGAAAAAAGAAAAACACAAAAATTCCATAATTATTAGTTCAAAATAGTGAAATACAATAAAATCTTTTGGTAAATCTAAAATCGCATACCAAATGATGACTTTTTAATCTCTTGGTTTAACACTTGAAGAACTTGCACTTGAAAATTCTAGAATGAGGTACAAAAGTTAGCAATTATACTAGAAATCATTTTAATGAAAAATATATTTTATTGTAAAAAAATCCTTTAATATATATTATATATTATATATATTCGGTTTGGTTCGGTTTGGTTTATAATTTTTTTTAAACCAAACTAAAAATTCGATTTTAATTTAAATTTTCAAACCGAAACTAAATCAATCGCGACCGCTCAAACCGAAAATTCGATTTGGATTGGTTTGGATCGGTTTGGATTGGTCGGTTTCAGTTTTTCTTGAACACCCCTAATCGTTGTTACCAGAATGGCATAATAATTGCTAAGAGGGGCAAAACCTATTTGTTCAGCACCCCGCATTGAATCTAATTGTTAATGGTCTCTTTCTGTGTTTTGTGGAACATTTAGGTGAAGGAGCAGAAGGAGACATTGATATTCCAAGGGAAGGGACCCTTAGGTGGATTTAGCTGTTGGGAAGACATGTTTGTTCTAGTTGGCAATGATACTAAGGGCCATTTCAGCGTTCAAAGCTTTCTCCTCTTTTGGGCAGAGCTTTCAACACCACACACGTAGAAACTGTGCATTTGGGCTGTTTCTGTTTCAGAACAAAAAAAAAACGCCAAATTTCAAATTTAAGATTTACGTCTTTTTCTCATAAACTATCCAATTTTTTACAAAAGTCCGAGATAATATTTTCATATGCAAAAGCTCACCCAAGAAACTGAAACCTTTTACAGTTGCCAATAATCAATAGAGAACTTGTTACGGTCACTACAAAACTTTTGTACATACAAGGAGTGGTAAAAGTGGGAAAATTACATGGTAGAATCGTCCTTATGGGACTGGTTCCCAAATCCCTCTCACATGAGTTGTGACGGAACAAATACACAAATTTTGCACATACAAGGGGAGAGGTAAAACTGGGAAAATTCCAAGATAGAACCATTCTTGTAGGATTGGCCCCACAATCCTCTCACATGAGTTGGGACGAGGTTTACCTTGCAGCAAGGTGGCTCGTCCCAACTCATGTGAGAGGGTTGTGGTCAATTCAATAAGCATGACTCCATACCCGAGTGACGTGTAAACTGGGGCATGGAACTGGTACTCGATAATTCCCTTTAGTTCTCTCACATTTTTAGAACTTTTAGCTCTCAACTTTATTATTTATTATTTTTTGGGTGGTTTTTAGGAGGCATTTTTATACTCCCCTCATCATCTCTAAATAAAGGTTATTTCCCAACTTTTAAGATGTTTCCTAAAATTACCCATACTCATATTCTTGAATAGAGGACGAGATAATTTGAGTTCTTAAGACTTAAGGTTATAATAGTAAACAAATTTCATGTCTCTCCATTCTTTAATTTATGTTAAATTACCAAAAATGACTGCTATTATGAAATGGAAAGAGCAACAGATTAGCTTTTATCTGAAATTAAAATAAAATAAAGGGGTGTCGTTTTATCCCGTCCTTTCCATAGGTAAAACCAAATGAACTCCAATATTTTAAAGGAATATTAGGCAAATATTCATCAGTAAAATTTTAAGGTTAGTGATAAACTCATATTTTCTATATAAATTATACTACTTTCCACTTAGTTTTTACCTAAAGAATATTATATTTCCATATTTTAGAGTCAATTTAATGTCAACTTCTTAATATATTTATTTTGATTTGATTGATATATTTTAGGTATTTTCATATGCTAAATAGAAGTATATTATTAAGAATCTTTATTTTAGGATTATATTATATTTTCTTAAATTTATTTGGCAGAAATCATATTAATTGAGATACTTAGTTGATATAGAAAAGGAAACAAAGACTCATATCTCTATCTCTATAAAAAGAAGGCATGAAGCCCTAAGAGAGGGAGACCGAAATACACCCCGAATCAGACCCCAAAAGCAGCCGCGAAAGACTGACCAAGGAGCCGCAACCAAAACAAGGCCAACATTCTGGTCATCATCACGTGATCACCAACCATCAATCGCCATTGACCAATCATCACTGCATCATTGCCTCATCACCTTTTCATATAATTTTGACATCAAGTTGTAATCTAAAACTTATCTCTTGTTATTATTTCCTTGATTCGTAATTTTTCTCATGTCTAAATTAATTATCATGGTTGATTTATTTGTGATGATTGGCTAAATTTTCTAGTTGATTAGGTTTGTGAAGACTTTGTTGGAACAATGATTTAGTTAACTATCTTTCCCTTAATTTTGTGTTCAATAATCCCTTAATCCCTATTTTATTAATTATTATTATGGTGTGTTTAATGCTTGTATGGATTTGATCACTCTATACATGATCTCATAATTTAATTGCGAAGGACCGGGAGGTGAAGTAATTAATTAGGAACTAAGTAATAATAACTCGTAGTAAAACCCGACTAGGAATAGATTCGGTTTCATTGAGCGGTTTCCAAAAAGTAGATAACTACGGGGATTGAAATTGGGGAATTCCATAAATCGTTAATCTTTGTCTCATTAATCAATTTCACATAGACATATGGTTTTTGTTAATTGAGATTAGGGGGTTTATTGCAAGGAATTGAATAAAACCTAGATTAGGGAATTTTACCGTTAATGAATTAGGATAAATTTAAGGGAATTTGACACATTAAAAAGGGAATCTTTTAAACTAATCATTGGGAAAACAAGTTGGATCAATGTCCTAATCAACCTTTCTCTAATTATTTGATATCTCCTTGCTTATTTGTTTAATTTAGTCGTTATTTAATTTTAAGAATTAGTTAGTAAAACTCTCAAAAATATTTGTAGGTCTAAATTAGGATAATAAACAATTTTGATACTTAGTTATAATCTCCGTGGGATCGACACTTGTCTTACTTAAATACTCAACTGGACACTAGTTCACTTGCTAGGATTTTGTGCATCAAGTTTTTGGCGCCGTTGCCGGGGATTATTTAATTAATATCATATAATTGTTAAAAATTCTGAGATTAGACCATTCTTTGCTTATTAATTTGTTTATTGTCTTACTAATATTTTCTATTTTTATTTTTCAGAAAATTAAAAAAAAAAAAATTATATTCTTAAACAAGAGGAAATTTTTTCTTAAGCATAGAAAAGGTAAGGAGAAGAATTTGTGTCTTCTTACAACAAAGGAGGGGTAAGAAGAATTTTTGAACTCTTTGTTTTATTTAATATTATTCTTTTTCAATTTCTTGTTGTTTTTTATTTTTTTATTTATTTTATTTCTTTGGTTGAACTTATTTTTGCATGCAAACTAGGATTAAAATGGCAAATGATGGTATTAATGATATTGCTCTTAATAATCAAGAACCACCTAAAACTCTTAGAGATTATGCTACTATTAAGGTAGATGACTTTCATCATGCTATTTTAAGACCTGCCATAGCTGCTAATAATTTTGAAATTAAACCTGCTGTAATTCAAATGGTGCAACAAAGTGTCCAATTTTATGGTTTGCCTAATGAAGATCCTAATGTTCATATATCTAATTTCTTAGAAATTTGCGACACTTTTAAGCAAAATGGGGTAAGTGATGATGCTATAAGATTAAGACTTTTTCCCTTTTCCCTAAAAGATAAGTCTAAGGCTTGGTTAAATTCTCTTCCCTCCGGCTCAATAACTACTTGGAATCAATTAGCCTCTAAATTTCTTAATAAGAATTTTCCACCAGCTAAAACTATGAAGTTAAGGAATAAGATAACTAATTTTAGTCAAGAAGTTGGGGAAACTTTATATGAGGCTTGGGAAAGATATAAGGAAAATTTAAGAAAGTGTCCACATCATGAGGTCCCATTCTGGATGCAAATCCAAATATTTTATAATGGCATGAATGAACCCACTAAAAATATGATTGATGCAGCAAGTGGGGGTAGTATAATGGGTAAACCACCAGATGAAGCTTGGGAATTATTAGAGGATATGACATCTAGTGGAAACGAAAGTAATAATGAACGTAGTAATCCTCTAATAAAGGGAAGTGCTAATGGAATTGATGCTACTCAAACTATTTTAGCCCAATTAGCTTTAATCTCTAATAATTTAGGAATTGCAAATCAAGTAAATTGTGGAAATTGTGGTGGTAATCATTATAACGTGAATTGTCCGCATAATAATTTTTCCAACCTTAATTTTCATGAAGGGGTTAATTATGTAGGTCCTAACCCTAGGATAAACAATCCTTATTCTAATACCTATAATCCTGGGTGGAGGAATCATCATAATTTTTCTTGGAGTCAAAATCCGAATCCTCATATGAATCAAAATGTGAGACCTTCACCACCCCCTGGTTTTCCCCCCACACCCGAGAGAAAACCTGATTTAGAAGATTTGGTTTCAAAGTTCATAACTAGTGCTGAAACGAGATTTCAAAACCAAGAAGCTTCTATTAAAAACTTAGAGTCTCAATTAGGACAAATGGCTAATTTGTTAAGTAATAGGGTTCAAGGATCATTGCCTAGTAATACGGAAGTCAACCCTAAAGATTGCAAAGCCATAACTATAATAAGTCGGGAGGAAATAAAAGAAGAAAAAGAAATTAAAGAAGTTGAGGATAACAAAGATTTAAATATTAATGCTTCTATAAAGTCTAAACCATCAATCTCAAAGAAAAGAGAAAAGCAAGATAAATACCTTAATGTAGAAGTCGATTATAAAGCTTTACCTTTTCCTCAAGTGGTTGAACCCCCCAATTCTCAATTTAAGAAATTATTAGAAATATTTAAAAAATTGGAGATTAATCTTCCTTTTGTTGAAGCAATTTCTCAAATGCCTAAATATGCTAAATTCTTGAAAGACATATTATCTAGTAAAAAGAGACTGCAAGATCGTGAGAAAATTTACTTAAATGAAGAATGTTCAGCTGTGTTTCAAAATAAATTACCACAAAAACTCAAAGATCCTGGTAGTTTTATAATTCCTTGTAATATTGGTGATTTATTTTTTAAAGATGTTTTATGTGATTTAGGAGCAAGTATTAATTTAATGCCATATTCTATTTTTAAGCGTTTAGGGATAGGAGAATTAAAACATACCATGATTACCCTTCAATTGGCAGATAGGTCTATTAAGTATCCTAGAGGGGTAGTGGAGGATGTTTTAGTCAAAGTTGATAAATTTATTTTTCCCGTAGACTTCGTAGTTTTGGATATGGAAGATGACGTGAATATGCCTTTGATATTAGGGAGACCATTTTTAGCAACTGCAAAAACCTTAATTGATGTATACAAAGGTGAGCTAATATTAAGGGTTGGGGATGAAAGTGTCACGTTTAATATAAATCAATCAATTAAACATCCCCAAGAAAATAAATCTTGTTTTTCTGTGAGCACCAAAGATGTAATAGTAGCTAATTGTGTTCCGAATAAGAATACTAGTGAATCAATAGAACACAATATAATTAATCATATTGTAGTAGACAATGAAAAACAAAAATTAAATGAGGATGATAAACTTTTGGAAGCTAAACAAAAACCTAGGAATGAGAATAAAATTGATGAGCCTCCTTGGAAATTAGAATTCAAAGCTCTATCTTCCAATCTTAAGTCTATACTCTTATGTGCCGATAAAATTTTATCTCCAATAATATCATACTTGTTAGATGAATTAGGAGAAGATCAATTGGTGAGAATACTTAGAGAAAAGAAAGAGAAGACTAAGTTACTATCTAATAAGGATAAGGAGCCTAATAAATTTCATATGGGTCAAAATGTTTTTCTTTTTAATTCTCGTTTAAGATTGTTTTCAGGAAAGGAAAAATCAAAGTGGTCGGGCCCTTTCGAAGTCACACAGGTCTATCCCTCCGGAACCATTGAGATTCAAGACAACACTAAGAAGAGGTTTACTGTCAATGGGCAACGCCTTAAGGAATATTTGGAGGGCATTCCATCAAACAATTTGAAGGATGAGGAATGGGTTCTCGACCCCTCTCTAAAAAATAACCATTAAAGGAAGTCAAGCTCGAGAATATAAACGAGAACTACATTTTTTTTTAATTATTATTATTTATTTCGTTTTCCCTTTAAAAAAAAAGAAAAAGAAAAAAGAAATATTTTTTTTTAATTTTTTTTATTTCGTTTTTCCCTTAAAAAAAAAAGAAAAAAAAAATTTAAAAAAAAAATTCTGTTTTATTTATTTATTTCGTCAATTTTTCTGTTTTTTTTTTTTTTTATTATTATTATTTCGTTTTGAATTTGTAGGAAGATTTCGCCATACATCCGTTTTTCTTTCCAAGAGAGCTTTCTTCCTTGGAATTCATCTTCAATTGACTTCTTGGCACTCTTCCAGCTAAGTATCTTTATTCCCTTTTGTTTTTCTTTTATCACATTGAGGACAATGTTTATGTTAAAGTTGGGGGTAGAGATTAATTTTATGTTTATCTCAGAGCATGATTTTTTTTCTTTCAAAATTTCAAATTTATATGCTATATAAAATTCACATATTAGAGAATCACACGTCTCACAATAGCACTAAGCAACTTAAAAAGGGAGCATAATTCAAATCCAGTCCACAATGAAGCTATACCAAATTGTTCTGAGCGGGTTCTAATACAGGGCACTTTTTTTTTTTTTTGTTATAGTGATCACACAATGACTCTGCATGATATAACAACCGCAAGGCACAAAAGATGAAGACCACATCAGAATATGATCACCTTCTCACAGGTGGTACAGCACCCCTACCAGGCGGAGCTCCACGGCCAGCAGCCTGAGCCTGCAAACGGGGATAGTATAGTCAGACAAAGGTAAATATACCATAGCTCACACTTTGCTTCTACATTAGACACCAAAGAAATGTTGTTAGGTCAAATGCGGCGGAAAAGAGATCTTACTCTAGCTCTCATGCCAACAGCGCGTCCTCTTCCTACTCCAAGAGCTGAACCCTTGCCCTGCAAAATGTGATATCATTTGTGTAAGTAAAGCCATACAGTTGGAGATAATTGAAACTACAGGTGGACGAAAAAGGTACCTTGATTCTAGATTCCAGACGTTTGAACATTGGGGCATTCTTAAGCATATCAGGGATTACCATAAACCTGGAGAAATTTGAGTCCATTACATTCAAATTTGAAAAAAAAAAATTAGAGTGTCACAGAATTAGCAAAATCCTGATGCATACCTGACTTTGCTTCCACGAATAAAAACGTGCTCGAGTTGTGAGACCTTCCCATCCTACAAAAGAAGAGATAAAAGTTAGTCATCCAAGAGCTACAAACAGAGAGACAGAAGCATCATAGAGAAGAGGGATTGACATTCATCATGGACCAGAAGGTAGAAAAAAGAGAGTTGTCGGAACACCTATAACAGATAAGATATCCTTTTACACTTTTCTGGTGCGGCTGCCTCCTCTACTGGAAAAACTTGAATGATTTACTAACTAAGCCTCATAGAACTTCTCTTCCTGCCCACCCTACATCTGTTAACAGAACCCAAAATTGCTACACTATAATCAGGTGATTGAATTACCGACAACTTTCCTTCCAAATCCTAAGCATATGAACTTATACATTGAAGCAGACCACACCTCGGAAAGAAAAAAAGGAAGGCAGGAACTCTAACATATGACCCTCTCTATGGGCCAATGCCATAATTATTCATCTTATGTGACAGACCTCTATTTTTAGGCATAGGTAAAACTAATAAAATTATCAAAACACCGTACAAGGCTTCTGTCAAATTTCGGTTAGTAAGAATATACTGTTTCATGGACATTCTCAAAAAACAAGGACAGCACATCATCAATTAAAAAAATGTGTACTAAGTGCACAAGGCTCCCGCATCAGGAGAGTAGCAGGGTATGGGGAAGGTCCAGATGTACGTAATCTTATCCTTATTTTTCATAAAGAGGCTGTTTCCGGGGGTCAAACACGTGATCTAGAGCATAACAAGTAAACAGTTGACCATCGCATCAAACACCGCCTTCTAAGACACCACATCATCAATTAAAGGGAAAAAAAAGAAAGAAAAAAAACACTCCTTTTAAATCAATTTCCGAGAAAAGGATATAAAAAATCTAGTATATAGAAATATTTACCTTAGCAGTATAAGTGATACTTTCAAGTTGACAATTCCAATTGTCTTCGCATTCCACCATGCTTCCTCTATATAGCTCCCCACTTTTCAGCTCCACGCTGACTATGTGGCCCGTCGCCTCGTGGAGAAGCTTAACCGGTATTCCTAAGCTACGACTCATTGCTACTACTATTAACTTCTTTTACTCCCGCCGCAAAACCCTAAATCCTAAAAATAAAATAAAAAATCAAAAACCGAATGTGAGCTACAATTAACAACAACAATCTATGAAGTACTTAAATTGGAAGATAGATACAATTCATAGAGCCAAAAGAGAGCCGAAAATTAAAGCACATTGCACAAAATATTCAAATTCTGGAAAGAATAATGAAACAAAATATTTTAAGATCTAAAGAGAAAAAAGGCAATAGCTGGAGAAACCTGATTAGCGGAGGAATGAGCAAATATTTGTGGTCGCCGGTGATTGAGGCTACGGCGGCGCTGTTTGTTAGGTGGTGGGAGACGAAGAGAGCGGCAAGAAGAGGGTTTTAAGACGAGTTAAAACGAAAGGAACTAAAAGGAAAATGAGAGTAAGAGGTCTAGTCGTCTAGATATGTAGATCCAATTCTGACTAAGAAACCCGAATAGTCGGGTACCGGTTCAGGATACGGGTACTCTCGTTTTCTTTTCCTTTTTCTTAATGTCTTTTTTTTAGGGTTAATTACGTATTTACGTTTCAGGTTTTGTTAAAATATGATTTTATTAGTCTAAACTAGTCAATCAACAAAAAAGGAAAAACTAGTCTACCTCGGACACAATGTATATGGGTGAAAATCCTCTGTCCCCAATTCCTGTCCCCATCCCTGTCCCAGCCAATCAAAATTTACTATATAAATAGTTTTTTCAATTATATATACACAGGGTGGATTGTGATTGGCTGGGACAGGGATGGGGACAGGAATTGGGGACAGAGGATTATTTGCCAATGTATATGGCTCGCCCCGTTTTGGCTACGGTGCTGATGTGAGGGTTTTTCAGCACGACAAGCACTAATTTGTAGCTACTGGATCAGTGCAGATCAGATCGTATGGTTGTTGGTTGTCCGCTGTCTTCCACAACGCATGACACTCGATCCAAAACGCTCAATTTCAAATCCCTAAACTCTTTTAATTTGAAAAAAAAAATCTTCCTATTCTTATTTTTCAATTTTTTCCAATTTTTCTCGAATCTTAATAGCTATTTTCATAGTGATTAATAGCAATTTTCATAGTGCTTAATAGCTATTTCTATAGTGAGATGGAGAAAATTAAAGAATTTGAAAAAAAATCCCATCTGAGATGGACAAAATTAAGGAATTTGAAGAAAAAAAATTCAATTTAGATGAACTGAAGGAAATATAACGATAATTCTGGACAAAAATCACGATTGTGATGAAGAAAATCAAAGGAAATCTCAATCTGAGATGAAATTAAGGAAATATAACGATAATTTCGGACAAAAATCACGATTGAGAAGGAGAAAATATTTGGAAATCTTAATTTGAGATGAAATTAAGGAAATATATGGTTGATTTCGTGGTGAACGTGTTAATCGCCATTAAAGGGGCTTGAGATCGTGGGAGTAAGACAATGCAGGAGGAGTTTGAGGTTCTGATATTCTGATTGGGTACGGCACGAATTTTTTTTTGTTTGCAATCCGCACCTTTCTTGGTTGTTGGATTTGAAGAGAAAATATCTTGTGGTTGCAGTGTTGTTCTGCTCTGGGTTCAGCACCATAGCCGTGCCGGCTCGCCCCTCCTTCATTACATTTTAAATTAAATGTTGATGACTCTTGGTTAGCAGGTTTTGGTAGTGCTGGTTTCATTATGCGAGATGAGTTTGGAGTTGTCATGGTTTGTAGGTCCAAGTTTTTAGGTCCATCTGCGGACCAGAACAAGCAGAGGCACAAGCAATTTTGGAGGGACTTCACTCAGTGCGTGCCTTAGGATTTCCTAATTTGGTAGTCGAGTTTGATTGCAAATCCATAGTTGATTTTTGTTTATCAGTTAGATGCCGATCTCTTATCATCTGGTCATATTTTAGATGTTATTTGTAACACTTAGGGAATTTATTCCACTACAAGAAAACTGTGTAACAGGGACGGACATTTCCGTCACTAAACTCAATTTAGCAGACCGATTAACGACCGAATTACACGGTCGTGTATTTTTCGTCGCTAAGCAAAATACCGACGGAAAAGTTATTCGGTCGCTATTTACCGACCGAATGGGCAACATTGTTGACTTTTGACTTTGACTGGGTAACGACCGAATACCGACGGAAATTCTAGCGACCGAATTGTCAATATTGTTGACTTTTAACTTTGACTGGGTAACGACCGAATACCGACGGAAATTCAAGCGACCGAATATTCGGTCGCTATTTACCAACCGAATACCGACCGAATGGTCAATATTGTTGACTTTTGACTTTGACTGGGTAACGACCGAATACCGACGGAAATTCTAGCGACCGAATATTCGATCGCTATTTACCGACCGAATACCGACCGAATGGTCAACAGTGTTGACTTTTGACTTTGACTGATTCGGTCGTTATTCCGTCGCTAAATTGTTTTTAATTTTTTAAAAAAATTGAAATTTAATTAAATCCCTATTATAAAAACAGCAATACGCAAAGAAATACAAACCAGAAACAGTATTATTAATAAGATCACAAATACAAAAAATAATCAATAAACCAAAAAATAACATTACATAACCCATTATCTTACTAAAAAACACAAGTTTACACTTCTCATTTACATTAAAACACTCACAATCAAAGTGTGCACTTCTCATTACATTACAACACTCACGATCAAGTCCACACTTTGAATTACAACACTCACAATCAAAGTGTGCACTTCTCATTTACATTACAACACTCACACACTTTGAATTATCAAAACTCACAATCAAAGTGTGCACTTCTTATTTACATTACAACACTCACAATAAAAGTTTACACTTCTCATTACATTACAAACAATCAAGTTCACATTTTGAATTACAACACTCACAATCAAATTGTGCACTTCTCATTTACATTACAACACACACACTTTGAATTATCAAAACTCACAATCAAAGTGTGCACTTCCTATTTACATTACAACACTCGCATTCAAAGTTTACACTTCTCATAAACTCCTTGATTTCATTTATATGTATACTTTGAATTATGTTAAAAAGTTATACAATATGACAATTAATTCATGGTAATAAAGTACTAAAAAAAATCAACAAATATTACTCACCTTCAATATATGGAAAGTCTAAACAAATATTCCTTGATGTCATTTATATCTATACCTTGGAAATGCATGAGTTGCAATTTCATTTGCCATTCGTGAATAATGTGTCCTAATTCCATCCATAATGCTTAAACATTAAAAATTAGTTACCTTAGGATGAGGTATAGACATATATCGATAGAGAATACAATTACATTTCAATCTATTATGTATGAGAATTAAAATAAATGAACTTTTTTCGATATTACCTTATTATGTATTTTTGTGGCTTAGACTTTAGGGAAAGATGTATGTTAAAGGTATCCATGCCCACATTATCAACAAGACCACGATAATAGAATTCTCATATGTTTAAATATGTTTGCATTGGGGCCTTGCAAACGTGTATGGTGATTTTCTATAGACATTGTCAACGTGTATAAAGATTTAATACACTTGATATATGTAATTAATTTGCTTTCCTATTAAATCCATCCCAATTCCACTTGCCATTCGTGAATAATGTGTCCTAATTCCATCCATAATGCTTAAACATTAAAAATTAGTTACCTTAGGATGAATTAAAATAAATGAACTTTAGGGAAACATGTATTTATGAATTTTTGTAAATTGCAAGAAATTATGAGAATTGGCAAAAAAATTATGAGAATTGACAAAGAAACACGCCCCAAAATAAATTGCAAGAAATTATGAGAATTGGCAAAAAAATTGCAAGAAATTATGAGAATTGCAAAAAATTATAGAAAAACCATATATTAAAATCCAAGAAGAAATCAGTACCACCTCCCCTCCATTTTTGTTTTAATCTTCTCAAAATAGATGTACTTATTCCAATTGTTAAGAAAAAAGCTAGAAAAGGCAAGTTTCTCACCTAAACCCTAAACACCCAATTGAAATCGGAGGTGGTGGCGAAGCCTTGGAGGTGCCGGAGGTGGTGGGGATGGAAGGAGGGAGAGGATTTGGGGGGAAATCGCCGGAAGATGTGGTGGTGGAGGTGGAGGTCGCGGCTGGGCAGAATGAAGAAAGAGCGAGAGGCTTCTTGCCTCAGATATTTGTAGAGAAATAAACGCACAAAACGACGTCGTTTAGGCATTTAATAATGGCAACGGAATTCGCAAATTCCGTCGCTATTCGGTCGCCACTTAGAATGCTTAACACTTGTCAAATTTTCAAAAAAATGAGCCCGCGAAATGGCAAAACGACGTCGTTTAGTCATTCAATAATAGCGACCGAATAGCGACGGAATTTGCGGATTCCGTCGCCACTTAGAATGCTTAACACTTGTCAAATTTTCAAAAAAAAATGAGCCCGCGAAATGGCAAAACGGCGTCGTTTAGTCATTCAATAATAGCGACCGAATAGCGACGGAATTAGGGTTAGGGTAGGGCGACCGACCCGGCAAATTCCGTCGCTATTCGGTCGCTATTATTTTCCCGGATTCCGTTTTTTTTAAATAGCGGGGTTTTTAAGGATATATAGAAACATTTTACCTTATAATAACTACAATAGGCAAAATGTTTCTATAAAACCTTAAAAACCCCGCTATTTTATAAAAAAACGGAATCCGGGAAAATAATAGCGACGGAATTTGCCAAGTCGGTTGCTATTATTTTTCCGGATTCCGTTTTTTATAAAATAGCGGGGTTTTTAAAGATATATAAAAACATTTTGCCTATTTTAGTTACTATTACTTATATATATATATATATATATATATATATATATATATATATATATATATATATATATATATATATATATAGACACACACACACATATTAACTTGAATATTCAAACAATTAAAACTTATACTTATTTACAAAATACCAATATATACTCAAGCGTAACAATACAAGTAATACATTTGTGTGTGCATTTACGTGAATCATTAAGTGATAGAGTTAAAAGTTTATTAATTGATTATTAATAAACAAATAATTACTAAAATATTCACATTCTGAAATCCGTCGCATTCTGAACGATGTCGATTTTCGGATTTATAATATTTTAACTAAAATCCGTCGCTATTAATCCATGGGGCGACCGAATAGCGACCGAATTTACCAAGGCCGTCGCTATTATTTTCCCGGATTCCCTTTTTTATAAATTAGCGGAGTTTTTAAGGTTTTATAGAAACATTTTGCCTATTTTAGTTACTATTAGGTAAAATGTTTCTATATATCCTTAAAAACCCCGCGATTTAAAAAAAACGGAATCGAGAAATAATAGCGACCCGAATAGCGACCGAATTTGCCAAGCTGGTCGCTATTCGATCGCCTCTACCCTAACCCTAATTCGGTCGCTATGATCGGTCGTTATTCCGTCGGTAGTCGGTCGTTAACGAAAATAAAACGCCGTCGTTTGTGTCCTTCATTTATTTCGTGACAAATAAACACCGTTATGTATTCGGTCGGTATTCGGTCGTTATATTCCGTCGGTATTCGGTCGTAATATATTCCGTCGGTAAACGGTCGTTAATATTCGTCGGTATTCGGTTGTTAATGGTGAACAAAACGACGGCGTTTCAATTTGGTCAACGGGACCGAAGTGGCCAACGGATGGGCGACGGAATAACGACTGATTGGTTTTTGGTTTCTATTCGGTCGGTATTCCGTCGTTAAATTTGTGACCGAAAAATTCGGTCGCTATTTAACTGTTTTCTTGTAGTGTTCTCTAAAGGTTGTTATATACACAGATCATTTGATTTTTCGACCCATCATTTGACTAGACACTCATTGAGGCTTAGAGCCTCTTTTTAATGGGTCTGAAAAATAGTCGGAATCACTAATTTGACAACTTGAGTATGTCCGTAAAATATTGATGCTAAAAATAGTGTAAATTTTCTTTTTTCTATTTAGAGAATAGTAGAAATAGTTGGTGTACATATATAGCGTTTTTCTCTTTTCTGATATTAATTAATAATATAATGCTTTTCCGTTCAAAAGAAAAAAAAAACAAACATTACCCAAACATTTTCTTTCTTAATATATACTAGTACTCTTCCATTAGTATATGTAGCGAAATTTAAAAAAGAAAAAAAAATAAGTACTTTAATTGTAAAAATATCAATATTACTCTCTCTTCCCACTTTAACAAATGCACGGGTATTAAAGATTTGATGATTTTGATGGTAAAATATAAGTAAAAGTCTAAAATACCCCTCATTAATTTTATTAATCTCATTTTAAATTTATGCCTTCCTCTTTCCTTCCTCTCACATAACATCCAACTAACTCTTAAATATGTGTTAAAAAGTGATAATTTAAATTAACTAAGAACATTCAATGAGGGGCTGATAGAAGAGTAAACTTGGAAATATTGTTATTAATACATACTTCATTTAGAAAGTGGACAATTAATTTGAGACAAACAAAAAAGGAAATGTGAAAAATTAATTTGAGATGGAGGGAGGGAGTATTTAACAAAAAAAAAAAAGTACTTTTTTGGCCAAATGGTGTATTTAGTCCTGAAACATTTATCGTTTGGAAATGTTGGTCCCTAAAGATCGTTTGCAGCTTTTTAGGTCCCTAATTATTTTACGGGATAAAAGAAAGGTCCTTTTGTCAGTTTTAAAAAAAATCAAACGTTAGTCAACATTTAGTGGTTAAGTGAAGTGGGCAAAATTGGAACTTTAATTTTTTTTTAGATAATTGATACCACATGGAGTCAATTGTAAAGATACCTAAATGTAAATACCTAAACAATTACATGACTCAATTATAATTATATAAAAAAAACCATCCCCTTCCCCCCCCCTTCTTCCATGGCGTCGATATGGAATTAATAATGGTGAGATGAACGGGTACTGCCCCGTTTCCGACGAGCTTGAACCATGTCGTTGGGAGATTCTTCCACCTAGGGGCTCTGATTATGAAGGAGGGGGAAGCTCTCAATTTCGTGTGGTATTTTAATGGAATTTTCAGATTATGAAAATTTATGGAGCTTTGTTTAATTATCGTAAGATTTCTTTGAGTGTCAGAAAACAGTATATACTACATTCAGACTCTGCTCACGATGCTCAGATCTAAGGATTAATAATCCGTGGTACCAAAGAATGGGTTTTGAGTGTCAAATGATGCATGAATAACTACATATTGCAATTTGTAGTCTACCAGAACACTATAATACTATATTCAGGCTCTATGCTCACTATATCCACTATTTTTCAGCTAATAACTGTATCTGATTTAGAATTTTAGATGATGAAATTCAGTACATTGCTAAATTGAAATTCAGTACATTGTTAGAGTGAAAAAATGTATTCCATCCAAAATTGGGCACCTCAATCAGTGGGTGGGTTATTGAATCCATCGTCGGGGAAGAAGGCCATGAATCCGTCGCGGGGAAGAATGAGGGGGAAGGGTATGGGTTTTGTTATTTTTATAAGGTAGTGATTATTGGATAAAAAATTTGGAATCAAATTTAGATCAAGAAGCATAATGTCACATTAAATGGTAATAATTATTTGGCAAATTGGTGAATTTTGTCCCTAAACAATTTATTACTCAGGTATAAGGTCCTTACTGAATTTTTCTGTACATTAAAATCCTCAAACAATTTACAATTGGTGTGTAAGGTCCCTTCTATCTAAAAAAGTGACTGGCCAACTCGATTTTCAAAAATAAAAATGGAGTCAAAATGAAAACTTGAGGGGTAATATGGTACTTTGCACCCTTACCTCTTCTTCAACCTCCAACCCACCCTCCGTTCCCCCCGCCTACGCCCCCCACACAAAATGCAGAACTTCTTCTTCAACCTCCATTGAAAGCCATTGAAATCCATTGAAATCCCTCCTCCTCCATTAAAGCCATTGAAATCCACCCAACACCTTCTTCCCCATTGAAATCCACCCAACACCTTCTTCCCCATTAAAGCCATTGAAATCCCTCTTCCTCCACCTCCCGCCTCCTCATCATTTATTCTTCCAAAAAAAAACCCAAAGGGATGGCTGTTTAGCATAGGGAAATGTCTTCTTCAACCTTAATCCCCACCCCAGCTCCACACCGCCACCCCACCCCACCTTCACACTGTCACCCCACCTCCACTTCAAGCAGCGCCACTACCCCATCCACCCGACCCCTACATTCTCCTTCTCTCCCGACACAACCACACCCCTCCCCCACCTAACTTGTTCTTCCTCTCTTCCCATTCTCCACCGTTTCACCGTCAGCCACCACCAACATCCACCGCACACCTCCACCAATCCCATATATATCTCTCTCTCTTCAAGGACTTTTTTGCCAAAGAATTTCTTGAAGAATATGGGAAACTAATCGAATTAATTTCCCTAAAACCAAATTGGGTTCCTTGAATTAGCTTTAACTGAGCTGGATGACCGTTAACCTAGGTCGGAGAGATGGCGGGACCCGGTGAGCGGCGCAACAAGGAGAAGATGAGGTCGCGAGGCAGTGGTGATGGAGGGAAGAGGGAGGCAGATCGGTGGTGACTGGGTCTAAGAGAGAGAGAGGAAGAGGGCTAAAAATTGTGATATACCATTTATACCCCCTAATATATTTCAGTTGACCCAGAGAAAAAATTAAATTAACAGATTTGACTAACAATTTTTTTAGACATGAAGGGACCTTACACACCAATCGTAAATTGTTTGAGGATTTTAATGTACAGAAAAATTCGTTAAGGACCTTATACCTGAGTAATAAATTGTTTAGGGACAAAATTCACCAATTTGCCTAATTATTTTCATTTTATACTCTTTGATCCTTATTTAATCCAATTTTTTTGATCTAACAATCACTATTGTTTTTATAATTATAATTGAGACATATATTTTTTAGTTTTATAATTAGATATTTATATTTAGTTATTTTTACAATTGAACCCATGTGGTATTATATCATTTGACCTACTTGTTTTTGGTTGAAATTATACCTCAGTCCCAATCGAGCCTGAGAAAAACTAGGGTTTTGTGATCGATGCAGATCGAAGATGGAAGAAGAAGATCACGAAAAGAGGAACAAGTATAGCATCATCATTCCCACCTACAACGAACGTCTGAACGTCGCTCTAATCGTTTTTCTCGTCTTCAAGCATCTCTCGTACTCTCTCTCTCTCTCTCTCTCTCTCTCTCTCTCTCTCTCTAATTGGATGTTTATGATCATCTGGTGATTGTTATATTCCATTTTCCATTTTTAATTTTGATTTGTTTCAATGTTACATATTGATAGAAACTCAAAAAATTAACTCATTCCAAGGTTTTGAGATCGTTGATTATGGTTGTGGATCATAAAAAGTACCTTGGAAACGAAGTTTTTATTATGAAATTGGACTGGTGGTGCTGATCATCGTAGTGACTTTGAGTAGCTGGAATTTGTTTCCTGCGGTTTGAACCAGAGACATAAATATTTGCAATGCGGAAATATGTTAACTTTAACATTGTGAATACTTCTAGTTGGATGCTTATGATCATTGTAAAGTTCAAATTTAGATATTGAACTAAAAATTAAACTTATTCCAATGTTTTGAGATCGTTGATTATTGTTGTGGATCATCAATATTAGCTTAGGAAACGATGTTTTCATTATGAAATTGGATTGGGTGTGGTGATCATCATATTAATTTCGATTTCGAATTACTGAAAATTGTTTCCTGCGGGTTGAACCAGAGAAATGAGTATTTGCTATGTGGAAAAGTGTTAACTTTAACAATGTGAATAGTGAAAGAAAGAGTTGAATTCGTGGAATTGGAGTCTTTTCTCTTTTATTTTTCTCAAAGTACTTGTTTTCTAAAAGGGAAGAAAATGTTTTCCCCCTGTATTTGACACATAGAGGCTAGATAATGTAACTTTGTAAGGTGTCTTGACCTTAATTATGATAAATATTAGTAGAATGATTAGAAAACTTTTCATCTTAGCATGACAAGTTACTTTGTTGTATTTGGACATATAGATGCTAAATAATATGTATCTGTAAGGTGTCTTAACCTTAATTTATGAAAAATATTAGTAGAGCGATTAGAAACCTATCTTCGTAGCATGATAAGTTACTTTTGCTTTGCATTTTTATCACTTTGTAGTCCTTAAGGGCTGTGAACTGGGAATTTGTTCAGGCCATACACTTTGGTTCATTCTTTCTATATTTATTTCTCCAACAGTAGGGTGTTAGTAGTTGTATTTTCAACTTTGTCGCTGTTGTTTTCTTATCGTTAGCTCTGATTACCAAGAACGTGGAGCAACTTTTTCTGCAAAAATAAAGAATGTGCAGCAACTTACTAGTTGAACCATCTTGACAAACTTTGACAGATGATGCATCTAACTTGAAGTTTTGGATTGCCAGCGTTTGAAAATTTATTCCACCAAATTAATAAAATTGCTAATGTTGTTCTTTTGTATGTGATTTTGTTATTCTTACGACCTTTTGTGCCACCTTATTAGGGATTTTGATTTTGAAATCATTATTGTCGATGATGGAAGTCCAGATGGAACTCAAGATATTGTAAAACAATTGCAACAGGTCTATGGAGAGGATTGCGTAGTAAGATACTTTTATAGTTAACTCCATGCTATTTGTAGTCTATTTATTATTTTTTTTTCCGCTTTAAGTTTTTGGTAACCTGCTGTATTTATGGTTCTATGTTCTTACAGCTGTTGAGGGCTAGACCGAAGAAACTTGGCTTAGGTATGCATATTTGATGGCTTTATGTAAACTTTAAGCAACTATGTTTTCATTTAACATTGTTATTTTTCAGGGACGGCTTACATTCATGGTCTCAAGCATGCCTCCGGCAATTTTGTCATTATCATGGATGCTGATTTATCTCACCATGTAAGCATGCATCATGAATTGGAAAAGATGTACGTGTACCCCCAGTCCCGAAGCAAGCCTCCTGCTGTTTTTGCAATGCGTTTCTTAGTCTATATAAGTTCATAATCCTGAGATATGGTGAGGGAGATTGTTAGAAATACTGTGGCTTAACAGAAAATTATTAGTACTTATTAGATAGGAAATGTCGTCAGATGAATTAGGCCTACCTTTTCTAGTTCACCATGTATTCGTTTGGTATATTTTTTTGTACTTCTTGTATTTTTTTGCTTTTAATTTTTTATAGGGTGGGTTTCTTTCTTAGGGAGTCTGAGCAGGGGATTCACTTTTTCCAGATCTTTTTGTAATGTTAACTTTAACTATTGATATGACTCATTTCAACTATTTTCTTTTTTCTTCACAGCCAAAATACCTGCCAAGCTTCATCAGGTATAAAGTTTTTGAGTGAAAAGTTGGATCTTTATACATGTGATGCGTAGTGGCTGAAAGTTATTTTGATTTTAGGAAACAGATGGAGACAGGAGCAGATATAGTTACTGGAACTCGATACGTAAAAGGTGGAGGTGTTCATGGTTGGAACCTAATGCGTAAGTTGACAAGTAGGGGAGCAAACGTCCTTGCTCACACACTTCTTTGGCCTGGTGTATCAGACCTAACTGGGTCTTTCCGGTAACCAGATATATTTGGGGTTAAATTGTTTTCTTTCTTGTGTCTTTCTATTCTAAAACTAATCAAATTTCTTCTGCATGAAGCCTTTATAAGAAATCTGTCCTTGAAGACGTCATCAGTTCAGTTGTCAGTAAAGGATATGTTTTTCAGATGGAGATGATTGTCCGTGCTACAAGAAAAAGTTACCACATTCAAGAGGTAGTAATTATCATATATGTTGGTTGGTTATATATTAGTAGCTTCAATCTTGTCTACCAGAGTATTGGACTTGTGCTCAGTGTATTTTTACTTTCACTTCCAACACATCACACATGAGTTTAGAACGGAGAGTTGGAGGAAAGTGGCACTCAGGAACCCTGTCAAATGTGTTGTTAGAAAGAATTTCTGCAAGCAAAAATTCCAATGAATTTCCATCTATAGACTTTTTCCTTTAAACATTGTTTTTATTATGCCTGCTTCAATCTAGTTTTCACTGGGCTTCATACTCGTGCTACATTTATTGAAGAAACTTCAGATTTTTACTGGAAAGTTGAATGTCTGACATACTTTATTTTTTTGGGGCCAATATTCTACATGTTTATAGACCAGCAATTGAGTTCTGATTTTAGGAGATTTTTATCTGTGCATCAATAGTATCTGAAAATGTATTGCTCGTAACCAGAACGCGGTTCTTATTTACCTTGGTTAGTAGACTGGTCCTTGCAATCTTACTGTTTTGTATTGATCTAATCATTAATCTGAAGTACCATTTTGTTTTCCAAACTATTACCGTTGCAAAGGTAATGATTGCTGATCTTCTGTAATACATTGATGGATGGACAGTCTTATCATAATCTCTCGGGTTTACTAAATATTGATCTTAGTAGCCTGCTCATGTGGAATCTTTGCAAATATTTATGATTTCAATCACATACAAAATCTAGCCCTTTGATTACGGATCCTTATGAACTACTCCGTCCGTCTCAAATTGCATGTCCAATTTCCTATGCCTATCTTCATCAAGAAACCTTAAATTAGGTATTTTTGTTTGCAGGTTCCTATTACGTTTGTTGATCGAGTATATGGAACTTCGAAATTGGGAGGATCTGAAATAGTCGAATATCTGAAGGGTCTTGTTTACCTTCTTGTCACCACTTAGATGGTGAGTGTACACGCTTCGCAACCATCTCGAGAGATGCCAATTTTTGTTGGTTTAGTTTAGTTTATGCAAATTATACACGCTTCTTTTTTCCTTTTTTTTTTATTTTTTTATTGGGAAGCTATAACTCAGTTTGAACTTTGAAGGACTTTTGTTCCTTGTTATGATTCCAATCAGAGAATCAGAGTAGTTTGTTTCTTTTTAACTTTTAAAAGAATGTGCACAATTCTCTGGAGCGGTTAATTGTATTGGTTCGAAGTTGAATATTTTCACGTTTGGAATGGATAGTGTGTGTGTGTGTATATATATATTGATAAATAGATAGAGTATCTGTTTATATCTTTTTAAAAGGGTATATTTGTAATGTGATTCAAATTACAAAAAAACGAATTGAAGAGGAAAAAAAAGAAATGGAATTGCGTTTACATTTTTATTTTGTAACATATAGTTCATAAATTTACTGCTATTTTACCTTTCAATTAGTGTTGTTTTCCCTCGACATTAACCTGATAATTGGTTTAAAAGATATAAATTCGTTAACACAGTGTACAAGCTGCGTTCAACTTCACGATGTCTTTGGACAAGATTTCTTCCCACTAGTAGTATGCTTTTCTCATCAAAATATTTTTTTATGATGATAAAAAAATTCTTAAATAGAAATTATATTCAATTTTAAACATTTTTGTTGTATATTATATAGGAGTAAAAGTGTATATATATATAATGTACATTTTTAAAACTTTCATATATATATTTTTTTTATAAACATTCGCCTAAAAAATTAAAAACAAAAACTTATTTATTATGAAACTACTCTCTTATTAATGCATAATTTTTGTAGAAGTCAAATTTGAAGATGCAAAGGGGGACGGAGTAATTTCATATAATAATAATAATAAATAAATAAATAAATAAAACAAGGGAGACTATATAATATGCTCCCGGCTCCTATGCGGGACAAGCTAACAGCTGTCGGATGAGATTTTTTAACGGTCCAGATCTGGAGAGAGAAATTTTATTTTTTTTAATATTTTAAGGCCAGCCGCAACTTTTCTCTCTCCAGATCTGGACCGTTTAAAATCCCATCCGACGGCTTCGATTGTTCCGCACGTGCAGAAAAATCCCTGTTCCGCATAGGGGCCGGACTGAATATAATATCTGGTCTTTTTGTCTCAAACGTTAAAACAGTTGAAAAAGAACAAGCGAAGCGGAGATGTTGAATGATCCGACAGACAGAGCCTCCGAGCGAAGCTAAAGAAAAGTGAGTTTGGCCTCCGACACTTTCCCGCAATTTCCTGGCGCTCCTTCACGCTTTTCAGACAAAATGCAGAAAGCCACGCGTTGCGCGTGCATTTTCCTTCTTACAATTGTATTGCTAGCACCTTCATCTCTCTGCATTCGATTATCGGGTCGGATCTCCGAGGACGACGAATCTTCTAATCCGGAATTGAAAACTGCCGTTTTCGCTCTCGGAAGCTTCTGGAGATCGGAGGCCGTCTTCGGTTGCTTGGATGGCGTTGTACGGACTAAGGCAGTCTATGCCGGTGGATCCAAGATCAATCCTGAGTATCGGAGCCTCGGTGACCACGCTGAATGTGTTCAGGTTAATTTTCTGCTCCTCAATCTAATTTATCATTTCATTGGTATAATGCTCATCTTCTAAGTTTTAGTTCTCCTTTTTTGTTATGATTTTCTATTTGATGTAGCCTCGAATTTTGTATTGTGAAGCTGCGACTGGGAAATGTGGATCTGTGGGGAATTATTGGAAACTGAATCAATTATATGTTTAGATTGTAGTGCGAAGTATTTTCTGTTTTTAAGTAATTTTTTGTCGAATTGTTCGTCTGAAGCAGTCCAATAGCCCAGTGGGGCATTGGCCGACCCGTGACCGAGAGGTGTCACGGGTTCGATACCCTCCCCAAGTATGGGGTAAGCTTTAATTGTCTCCCTTCTAGGGTACTCTTCTCCTCTTATTAGGTGTTCTTCTCCGCTTTGTGGTTGGTTCTCTCCCCTTTCGGGTTCCGCCCTCGGGAGTTCAAAAAAAAAAAAAAAAGCAGTCAAATTTCACACAGATTAAAGATAAATATTACTCCCTTCATTCCACGATAAAAGTCGTTCAGGACATATAATAACAATGTACTTTGTTAGTTAAAATATTAATATTACTCTTCTAGATAGTACTTGTATAACATTAATTCTATTTATTAAAGTAATATTGATATTTGGACTAACAAACTACTTTTTTTTATTTTCTTGATTTTCGCTACATGTCTTAAACGACTTCTATTATGGAATGAAGGTAGTAGTTATGTTAGTCTTGTTAGTCAAATGACCAACAAAATCTAGAAACTTTGAATTGAATACTATGTCTGTTGAATTATAAAATACTCACTCATGTTGTTATACACACAAATTAAGACGGCTAAAAGTAAGATTGTTTTTCAAGTAAGTTCCAAAATTACCCTTACTCATTTAATATTTTCTTACTTCATTCAATGCAGTATTTTCTCTATCCCAAAAATCAAAAAGGGAAAAAGTGGAAAGATTCAATAGTTTCTCCTAGAAAAGTGTAAAACTACACTAGTACACATATTGGCAAATGAAGTTATTTCTAAAACTACAATTATTTTGACATGGAGGGAATATAAGGGTAATGTTGGGAAAAAAAGAATAAATGTTTTATTGAAATTATAAGAGAACAAATTTTGGACGGAGGGACTAGGGAGTACTATATAGCAACTGCATTTTGTTCAATCAATTAACCAGCTGGAAACTGAGGCATGTGGAAATTGATGAATAATTGTGGGAAGTGTTCTTGGACTTGGTTTTGGTTTGCTTCGGAATACATTTCAATTGAGTATGTACTATACAGTTTCTTAATTAGGTTTATTGGCATCAAAGATTTTTATGTTTATAGCTATAAGATATAATTTGGGAAACCGAACTATGAACCTGTATGATCAGTGTGGAGATCCATTTGGCTAATTAGTTTGTAGTTCCTCCAGTAATAGACCATCTAATGAGGCATTGCAGTGGTGCTCCTTTCTGTCAAAATTTTAGTTAAGGGATATTGTAGCCTGTCTTAAGACTTTCATTTGTGACAGGCTTCAATCCGAGCATGGTCTGAGAATATCGCTTGAGGAGAAAATCAACAAGATAGAAACTTCTAAAGGGCAAGCTCAATAGTTTGAGAGTCAAAGACTCATTCTATCCTCAAGTTAGAGTCTGGACGACTTTTTTTTCTCTTTTCTTTTGTCTAGCTATTTGAAATAAAATGATTCTGAAGGATATGAGGGTTGATGCTTTGGGTCTTAGGTGGATTGCCATGTCAGAACATGATTCCTAGGAGCATTCTGTCCTGAAGTTGATTCTTGGTTACATTCTTTCCTTTTTTTTTGGTCTAGCAATATAAAGTAAAAGATTCCGAAAGATATAGTGGTTGATGTTTTGGGTCCTAGGTGGATTGCTATATCAGAACATATTTGTAGAAGCAGTTGTGATGCATTAGATGCTTCTTCGGTTACATTCTTGTTTTTGGCAAATTAATATGTGATTTGATGGTGGTGACATCATAAATTATTGTTAAAGTTCGAGTATTTAAACAAATGGTTATGATCCTTGCTATATGTGGCGCACACATATAGGCCATTTCCGTGAAGCTTGAATGCAGCAGTGGGATGTTTTTATCCATCTCTTCTCTTTGCATTTTTACTTAGCAGCATGATACTTTCATGGCTCACCTCCGATGTTGTTTTAAAAGTAAATGAAGGTAAATGACATTCCAAACTTGTTGGATTGGGGTAACAAATTACATGACCTTTGACATGCATTCAGTGGCCAAATAATTTTCTTTTTTCACATCTGTTATTCTGAAATTCAATCTTTGCATAGATCCATTTTATAATTTCATTAAATTTCACAGATTGAATATGATCCTAGAAGGCTAAGTTTCAGACAACTTTTGGAGGTCTTTTGGTCCAGTCACGACTCTAGGCAAGTATTTGGACAAGGCCCTGACGTGGGTACCCAATACAGGTATTGTTCATGATTTTTTGGTATGTACCCAATACAGGTACTGTTCATGATTCTTTCTATGTTTACACGCATTTCAACTGATTAGAGAATTTCCATACGATCAGGTCTATAATCTTCACAAATGGAACTGAAGAATCTAGATTGGCCACTGTCAGCAAGGAAAGAGAGCAGACAAGGTCAAAGAGTGGCATTGTAACCACTGAAATTCAGCAATTGGGAACATTTTATATGGCAGAGCCTGATCATCAGGTTAGTATTCTCGTTCAGAGCTTCATAAAACAGAATTAAGGGTAAAAAATGATAGTTAACTACTTGAGGCGGACTCTGAATTAATTTCTCGAAGTTGAATGCCTTCCCTGGCCCCTGGCCCCAGGGGCCAGCTCCATTTTCTTGACTCTGTTTTTCGGACATGTAATCTTGATTAGCATCTATAACAAGTGACGGAAAATGAGCACCTGTAAGTGCACTTTTTACCAAATACCATAAACTGCAAGTGCAATAAGTTTAGATGGGGAAAGATGAAACTAAGTCAATAAATTTTCTTGACATGAAGAAAACTGGGAGTTTCCTTTCTAATTTCCTGAATTCAAACTTCTTTATTCTTGCTACTCTTCATAGGAAAGGTGCTTACCAGTAATATTTATGACTAAAGATTGACGAAATCTCCCATTTTTAATCCACAGAAATTTGAGCTCAAAAGGAATCCATTCCTTCTTCAGCTGATTGGAAACTTGCCTGAAGAAGAGCTCGAAACATCAAACCTGGCCGCGAAACTGAATAGCTATGCAGCAGAGCTTTGTCCAGCCAGAAAGCAGAGGCAAATTGATGCGAAGATCAAAGTTATTATGAAAAAGGGTTGGCCTATTCTAAGAGAAATCTAGCGAGGGGTTCGACTTTTTGAAGATGATTCAAGATCTGAAGAAAAATTCTTACACACTTCATCAGGCAGGTTTTTTTTCACATTAATTTTATTAACTAATCCCAGTTATTCAGGGGGGAATAGATGGAATATAAATCTTGATAGAGACTAGTTCAACATTGTTGCTGTTGTAATTGAGCTATTAATTCTTTGTATAATACTACCTCCATTTCTAAATATAAGAATTTTAGGAAGTTTTGCGAAAATTAAGAAAACAAAAATTAAGATGTTTTTGTAATCAAAATATCAATATTTTTCTCTTAAATAGAATTAGTAGTATTTAACAGAGTAATATTGGTATTTTAATTACAAAAATATTGTAATTTTTTCTTTTTTAATTTTCGTAACATATAATGAAAACCTTATATTTAGAAATGGATCTGCTTTCTTGATTGATGTTAGTGAACCTGGTTTTCAATGTCCAAGTAAGGGTGGTCATCTCCTGGGTGGAAAATTAGAAGTCAAATTGTTTATTTCTTTCTTACATAATATTCTATGGGTCATTATATATATATATATATATATATATATATATATATATATATATATATATATATATATATATATATATATATATATATATGGATACGCTCAAAGATATTATGTAAAAGGAGATGAGAATGTTATAAATAATGTTAGGGAGAACCCGAATGAATGGATCTATTATACTTCTTGTTGAAATATGAAATCACACATCGAGTATCTAAGGAAAATCCAAATAACATATAAACTCATGGGTTAACATCTCTTCTTACCAATTTGTTTTGAGAGAACATGGATGAGCTAATTTTCACATGGTTGGGCAATCCGCTGACCGATTTCTTATTCTTGTACAATTTATTGATTTAATTTTTTAGCAGAAACTCTCGACATTGATCAAGATATTCCTCTGACCGCTTTATTGTTCTTGGATAATTCATTGATTCAATATTTTTTCGACAAAAACTCTTGACATTGGTCAAGATATTCCTCTGGACGATTTATTGTTCTTATATATTCATCAGATTAATCAATCCAAAGAAGTCATAGCTCATTTCAAAACAGCAAAAAACCATGTCTTACTTGTATTGATGTGTACTCATTCTGCAAATTGTCATCACGTGATTCTTATCAATGCACAAAATATTGATTCTTTCATCAATTCAATATGTTAAGGCAGAAGCAATTCGATTATTTGGTTAGCAAGTTGGGTGTTCTCGATCTGGAGTTAGATTATTATTCAATTTCCTTATTTATTTAGAGTTACATTGTTAAGTAACTTCCTTACTGGTTTAGGATTAGGACTCTATTTGTATTTATATGAGGAATTTTCCTTAGTTCATTGAATCAATTCAATATATTTTGATTCCATATATTCTTACATGATATCAGAACAGGCTCTTAGGCGGGATGATGGGCTCATAATACCCAAGCGGGGCCTTAATTGACTCCCATCTCGATGTGAGGGGAGTGTTGAAATATGAAGTCCCACATCGAGTGCATAAGGAAGATCCAAATAACATATAAGCTCGTGTGTTAACACCTCTCCTTGCCAAATTAATTTTGAGAGGATATGCAGGCTCATGAGCTAATTTTCACACTTCTAATCTACTAGTATTAGGCCAACTCCTTACCATCACACATGTAGGGTTTTTTTTTTTTTTGATAGGTATCACACATGTAGGGTTGTAGCATTTATTTTTAGCATTCATAGCTAATCTTGTCTGTTTCTACGATCGAAACTATTTCTTGTGAGAAAAGGGCAATTCTCAATAGTATTTTCTCTACTCACAGCACTTGAACTCAAAATTTTAGAAGACACCAAACTCATTTAACTTAAATCAACTTAGGTTGTTTTTCTAAAAAAAAATTAAGTTTAATAATTCCTACATCTTATATCTTAATTCGTTACTTATGCAATAAGATTTCTATACTATGAGTACACTTGAAGTTAATCAAAAAGAGAAAAAAAAAAAAAAGAAACAGTGAAAAATTTAGAGAAGTGGTAATAATGCAAATTAAAAATTAGATTTTCAAGCTTTTCTTTTTTATCCCTTACATACATTTATATATATATATATATATTTTTTTTTATCATACCAAAAAAAAAAAAAAAAAAAAAATTGGCCACTTTGTTTCTTTATTGGTTCTTTCAAGGGGATATTCAATACTAGGAGGAATATCGGGTCTCGGGCATGGAGCCGCCTTGTGAAATGACTACACATCACCCGTTTAACTTATGTGAGTGAGGTATGTTCTGTCCCAACTCATATGAGATTGTGGAGTCAGTTTTAGAAGTGTGGTTCCTTGGAACTTTCCGGAATGTCCTTGGGGGCGTCAATGCAATAGCTTTATAAAAACAGAGTAGTGGTGGACACTCCAAATTGAGCTCTAATTAGTCAATCATATCTCCTCCTCAGACCGCCGCCGCCGCCGCTATTTCTCTCATTTCCATTCAAAATAGAGTCGGATCGGAAGAGGAAGAAAGCCGGAACTTTGATTCCATCGACAACAAATCAATCATCGGAGAAGCATCATAAGAAAAAGACCAAAATGTCCTCATCATCTTCCCGTGATAAAGTTAGGGCTTCACACATATTGATAAAGCACGAGGGTTCCAGGCGTAAATCTTCCTGGAAGGATCCAGAAGGTCACGTCATCAGCAACACCTCCCGTGACTCTGCTGTTTCTCAGCTTAAAGCCCTTCGCGACGACATCGTTTCAGGCAAGGCTAAGTTCGATGATGTCGCTGCTCGTTATTCCGATTGTAGCTCCGCTAAACGCGGCGGAGATCTCGGTATGAGGATTTCTATATATATTGTTTTAATTTTATTTATTTATTTATGGCTTTAATTTCATATGGTTGACACTTTGCTGTTCAGATGTGTGATTTCCTTTAATTGTTTTTAATTTTAGTTATTTATTTTTAGGATATTGATTGATTTTATTTCTTCACCAAGACTAGAGCTGTAATTAGAATAGAAGTTTGTATTCGTGTTCGAAATCCGTTTGTTTGATTAGTAATTGAACCCAAACACTGAATATTCGAATACTGAACGGACACGAACTTTTTTGTTGAACGAATCCGACCGCAATTTAAAGTTCGTTTTGTTGGATGAATACAAGCATCAAAGTTGAGCATCCGTTCATTCATATTCGAATACAGTTCTAAGGTCCAGAGTCATCTACTTTTTTTTAGAGATTCGAAGAAGGCTCGTGGGTCAGATTGAGATCAATGATCCTTCTGGAGTACGAAGTGGAACCTTAAATTATTGTTAATTTTGGATAGTGGTAGTATGGTGCCTTGTATATTCAGAAACTAAAGAACTTAAAGGAAGGGACTAAAATGTAAAACTCAGCAAAAACTGGATGTAAATTTTATGCTTTTGTCTTAGCATTCAAATATTAGATAACAATTATAACAAGCATAAGGGAACTAATCTCGGTTTTGCTCTTTGGTAAATAAATTGAATCCTTTTTGCCAGTTTTATTGATTATCGATGAACAATGACTGAACTCTAGAATGCCGTCTGGAATGTCCTATGCTCTGATTTCGTGGTTAAGTAGAAGCAACTGAAGCCTTGCTTGCTTTTATATAACTGAATAACATTTCTGTGCAGTTCTGTAAATTATGTTCCTTAAAAGGTTAATATGACCTTCATCTGTCCAAACTTACTATTATTATTATTACTATATAATAATAATAATAATAATAATTAGCTTTCGGTTCAGATTTTCTGTGCTAAGAACTAATAATTTCTATTATGGAACTATCTTGCAGTTTAAAAATTCTCTTTTCCTCTACAATACATGCTAAAACCATTAGTTGAGGTCTGTGTTAATCGCCATACCCCGCGAAACTAGAAATCCTAATTTCTTTTCCGAGTTTGCTAAGTTCAGTCCAATGCATATTCTCGCTTGTTTGGTTTATTGTTCTGCTCAAGCTCAATATTTTGTTTAGCTGCATCTTTTTGGTTAACGTGTGAGAAAATTCAATTCTTTTGTTTCCATGATAAAATTCTTGGGCTAGCCTTTGCTTTTGGGTGTATGTGCAAATCTTCTCCTTGAACAAAATATGGTTTGGTAGTTTCTGAATGAAATCCCTGTGACTTAGAATATCATATTATTATCGGCTAGACATTTTGTAAGGTGTTTTTGTTCTGGAATCATCTGGTGCATTGTCAATTAATCCTACATCTCTCAATTGAGTACAGGGGCATTTGGTCGGGGTCAGATGCAGAAGCCTTTTGAAGAAGCAACATTCGCGCTAAAGGTTGGTGAGATAAGTGACATCGTCGATACTGATAGTGGGGCTCACATCATTTTGAGGACAGGTTGATTATTGATGAAGGATTTTCATGGAATTTGTTATACAACGGATTCAAAGATTAAAGGTATCTCTCGTGAGATTTGAACTTCCACTTGCTATTAATAAGATTACAATTGTTCTAAAAAGAAGAAAAGAAAACTGCATTTTCTGAACATGGGCTGATTCAACAATGGATTTGAACTTATGTTTTCATTATTATACATATTGACATGGAATGATGGAATTTGAATTGTGCGTGGAATTTTGTAGCTGCGCCTTATTAACGTTAGTCTAAGGGCACCTGCAAGGCTGGGTTTTCACTTCATAACCTTTAAACACGGGACAAAAATTCTCACTAAGTAGAACAAATAATCACATAATTAAAAGAAGAAATTCTCACTTTAAATTGACTATACGACATTTTTTCTGTACTTTCTCTCTAAAAAAATGATAATTGTTTAGAAAAATGCTTTCATTTCAAGTATTTTTGTAGCAAAAAGAAGCAATGGACGATTAATCTCCTTTCAATGAATTAAACTAAAATATCCTTCCAAACACTAGGGATGTCAACGGCCTGTAAACGGGTACAGAAATGTGTGAAATGAGGGGTGTTTTGTCCCATCTTGAAGGCTGCAAATAAGTCTGCAACCCTCCAAAAGGCCATGACTAAACATTTTTTAATTTTTTAATTTTTTAATTTTTTTTGAAGCCCGGATGGGCGGTTGCCCTCATAAGGGGAGAGAAACGCCTCACAAAAGGATAAGATAATCCTAGAAAGTGAGATAATTAAAGTTTGTCCCATTGCATGGAGAGGGTATACCATGAAGTCGTGGGCAGACTCTTCTCCCACTGGGTTAAGGAACCTTTGATAAATATTTTTTAATTGACATGGCATTTTCCAGCGGCCCCACACACACATTTACTTCTCAATTTTAGTTTTTTGTCTTTAATTTCACAACCATCATCACACTTTCAATAAATCTTCCAACAACTAGATGCTTAGAGAGTATTTTTTTTTTTTTTTTACCTATTTTAATTTTTTCCAATTACTATAAATATTACAATTTCTTCAAACAGTTTGTAAATTATGTGTAATGGAGAAGGAGGTGGAAATAGGCAAAATGAAGTGAAATTAATGGTGGAATTTGATGTGGCAAATGAAGTAAAATTAATGATGGAAGGATAAGTTTTTTTGTTTTTTTTTGGAGAGTCGGTTAGGATGAGATATTTGATGAATTGAATGGAAATGTCATAATACTTTTTTATAGGATGAATATTTTTAGGCAGATTGGTGAATTTCATCATTTAACAATATGTGATTGGTGATTTTGGTCCCTCTTCTATTTTTTTTTAGAACCTTAAACAATTTTCGTTTGGTGACAACGGTCCTTTCGTCCACAACTGTGATGGAAATAATTAATTTTATTTTTTTTTAAAAAAAACTCTTCAAGACACTGGGGTTAATTTGGGTATTTCACCTAAAAAATATATACCAGGAATCAAAACCACCAATCACAAATTGACAAATTGTTAAGGGACGAAATTCACCAATTTGCCTAACCAACTATCTCCCTCTTCTTTTCACCCCTTACCGGCTACGACCGCTCTCTCTCTCTCTCTTTAGCTGCCAGAATCTTCAAACTCTCGATCCTAAACTCCGCAAAATTTTCTCGTATATAATTGAAGAATTGATGTTTAGCAGAGACTAGGGATTGGCTTTGGTTGGTTTGGCAATGGTTGAATATGGTATCTACCTCTTTGTTGAGTACAAGAAAACTTTCGGTGATGGAGCAAAAAAAAAAACATGGTGCAAGTGGAACTAAAGACAATGAAGGTATTGATATGGGAAATTGAGGCCCAATCCAGTGTTTTGCGCCAACGGGTGCAGTTAGCTGCTAAACAGGTTGTACCGAAGAAACAACAACACATGATCACAGCCAGAAAGGTGACACAGGGAGTGATTCACCTCAAGCGGCTGTACCAAGTGCGCTGCCACACCAGAACGCAATCCCCAACCTGTTCATCCATCGCATGTAGTGTCATCTAATGCGGGTGTATAAAAGGGTGAGCTGCACCATATTGGACTTTCTTCATAATAAAAAAAAGCGCTGAAGAAGATAACATCAACACATTACTTGCAGTGCAACCCCACCTGATTGGGGGATAATTTTTTTTTAATGATATTTGAGTTTGTCAAAATTAGGTGACTATAACAGTTGTGGACGGAAGGAACGTTATCACCAAACGCTAATTGTTTAAGGTTCTAAAAATAAAAAAATATAGACCAGGGACCAAAATAACCAATCGCAAATTGTTAACGGACGAAATTCACCAATTTGCCAAGATTTTTTCCCCAAAATACCCTTCAATTTTGGTGTTTTTCATTTAAATTTTTGTTGACTAATGGTTGACTATAACAGTTGCGGACGGAAGGTCTGTTATCACCAAACACAAATTGTTTAAGGTTCTAAAAACAAAACAAATAGAACAGAGACCAAAATCACCAATCACATATTGTTAAAGGACGAAATTCACCAATTTGCCATATTTTTAGGATATAATTTTTTGTGATTTTGGTAAAGCATATTTGGATCGGACTTTTATTTGAAAACCGTCGCGGCTCCTATGCGGACCCTGAAAATTTCGTACGGTGCGGGCCACGATCCCAGCCGTTGGATTTTATACTTTTTGATCCAACGACTGTATCAAAATAGGGGTATTTTAGGGATAAACTTTGCGTGTTACTTTTTGTTCCCGAGGAGAGAGAAAAGTTGCGGCTGAACAAAAACACATGTTCCATGTTCTCTAACCATGTTCTTGGTTAGAGAACATGGAACATGTGTTTTTGTTCAGCCCGCAACTTTTTCTCTCCTACTCGGTAACCCAATCGATGTGATGGTTGCGTGTTACTATTGGGTTACCGAGGAGGAGAGAGAAAAGTTGCGGCTGAACAAAAACACATGTTCTTCTTTAGAGAACACATGTTTTTGGTTAGAGTCTAACCAAAAACATGTGTTCTCTAAAGAAGAACATGTGTTTTTGTTCAGCCGCAACTTTTCTCTCTCCTCCTCGGTAACCCAATCATTTATTTGTAAAATTACATATGTACCCTTTCATTATATAACATTTTATTATTATTATTTGTTATTGTCAGCCGCAACTTTTCTCTCTCCAGATCTGGACCGTTCAAAATTCCATCCGACGGCTAGGATGGTTTCGCAGGTGCGGAACTTTGAGCGTTCCGCACAGGAGCCGGACTGATTTGAAAACGTTTAAACTTTTTATACAACTTCTATTTTGGGACAACTTCTATTTTGGAATAGGGAAAAAAATCCAATTCAAATATAGATATATCCTAAGAAAATTGCCCGTGTGTCTTTGTTCATATTTCAAAGCTAGACGAGCAAATTATGACACACTCCAAGGTGTGTGATCAAGAGCAGCTCCCCTTTGTCATAGCTCAGAAGATTTGATTGTCCCAAGAAGCATATATGAAATCTGGCCTACTTATTACAGTATAACCTCTACAAATTATTAATACGTGATAAATTAATAATCTCTCTACAATAATAATTTTT
This sequence comes from Vinca minor, assembly GCA_026122235.1. Lineage (NCBI taxonomy): Eukaryota > Viridiplantae > Streptophyta > Magnoliopsida > Gentianales > Apocynaceae > Vinca > Vinca minor. The sequence continues at coordinate 9,453,309 of JAOCZM010000011.1, read as the reverse complement.
TCCAGTCATAATTTGAATTAGTGTAAAAAAGTAATAATTTTGATCAATTAATAAGATAATATTTTTTTTGAAAGACTCGCATATAAATTTATAATCCATCAATATCATATATTAATAATTCTTCAAAATTACAAACATAGATATACATTTGATCGATCATGATGAAGAGATATGATATCTTATATACTAACATAAGGCTTTAAGTACTTGATTTAGTCATGGTTAATGTCTAGACACCTTTTATATAAATTTAGTCCCTTCAATATCAAGAATAAGAATCATCCTCAATTAAAAATATAACTAAAGATTTGGTATGATCATGAGGGGAAGGTCTGGCATGGGGCGAACCCAATAGGTCTGGTCTCACACTCCTCTCATATAAATTTAGACAGGATCCACCTGTAGGATAGGTCCCGCAGACCTTCATGTCTCACAAGTACCCACAAATTCCGCCCCCACAACGAATTTTTCCGATCATGAGATATCTCTTATATACTCGCATAATTCTTACGCACTTGATCCATCAAGGCCATTTTTTAGACATCTTTTTTTAGATGAGCAGGCATTATTTAATGTAAATCTATCAAGCTATTAATGAGGCATTGGTCTAGCGGTTAAGGCTGAAGCCTCGTGACGTAAAGGTAATGAGTTCGAATCCCCTCTCCGCTTCTTAAATCTCACATTTCTTGTAATAGATAAGTCCTCTTCCCTCAATAAATAATTAAAAAAAAAAATGTAAACCTATCAAGCTCAAAAAATTGAAACCCACAAACAATTTAGAATACGTAAACTATGATAAGTGTTTTTAGATTTTCTTTGGCAACTTAATGTTCATTTTTCGGATTATAAAATGAGAATTTGATCATCTATTTTCCGTGAAAGAATTAGAACATTCCAAGAGCTACACATCTCAAATCACCTAAATTATACATTTAGATCTCAAAATACGGTAAAATAATACTTTGAATTAGCACCATATTAGATTAATTAATACCTCTCTAAATTAATAAAATCTTATGGTTCCAGCATTATTAATTTATAGAGGTTATATTGTATTGTTATTAGTAATGGGTTCGAAGCAATATTCAAGTTTTCAACTCTTGCGTTCCCAAGAAGTATAGGCGAACTCATTATGTCTTACCTACATATAATCAAGATTAAAATTTTATATACTTCCAATTTTAGAGGTTTCTTAGTCGAGTTCAAACTTAAAAGTTCAAGTTCATATACGAGTTTTGGGCTCAAGCTTTAAGAATTATTTATCGAATAACATTCAAACAAATGAATCGAATAAATAGTTCAATTTGATATTTCGATTTAGGCTGAATAGTAGACTCATAGTTGCCCGCTCAATTTACATTATGCAATAAAAATTTCTATTACAATGATAAAACTACCCTCTTCACTTACATGATCGAATATAGGATATGAATTATAATATTAAGCAAAATCTCTATTTATGTGAATAATTTTAATCTTAATTATATTACTTTATTTCGATTTGAGTTTGATCATTACTGACCAAAGCTTAGCCAAAGTTTTGTTTAAGTTCAAAGAATTTTAGCTTTTCAATTCAATTTCAGGAACTAAAAATTGAAAACTGAATAAAAAATCTAAAAAAAAAATCATTCAACTATATTTGACTTTCAATTTAAACCAGGTGATGCTTTATTTTTTGGACTTCAAATTGCATATAAAAAATTAATACCAATATTATTTTATTTTTATTTAATAAAATCTTAGTAGATTTATTTTAAAAAAAAAATTCGTTTCCATTTCCATTGTAAAATCTTACAAACTAAACAAGAGAAAAGAAAATTATTTTTTTTCTTAACATTTTCCTTAAATAACCAAACAACGTGATTTTTTTTTTTTATTTTCTTGTAAAATTCATGTACTTTCCTTTCATTTTCCTTTTCCTTTTCCTCATCAAAATCTTAGAACCAAACATACCCTTAGGAATTATGGTAAACTGGGATTTCAATTACTGACGAGTCTTCAATAAAATATTACTCCATAGTTTTAACATGCAAGAGTCAAGACTATGAATTGTGCAAAAATTGTGCAAGTTATGGAAACCTTTCTATAAACTCGCAACCCCCTAAAATTCTTTCCAAGGGGCGAACTAGCCAAATATCTTTGTTTTATGTAAATTAGTTACCATATTAATTATATTACTTTATTTCAATTTGAGTTTGATCATTACTGATCAAAACCTAGCAAAAGTTTTATTTAAATTCAAAGAATTTCACCTTTTTAATTTAATTTCAAGAACTCAAATTTGAAAACTGAATAAATAATTAAAAAAATTCATTCAACTCTATTTGATTTTCATTTAAACTAGTGTTGCCTTATTTGTTTGGACTTCAAATTTTATTTTAAAAATTAAGACTAATATTATATTATTTTTATTTAATAAAATCTTAGTAGATTTGTTTTCTTTAAAAAAAAATTATTATCATTTCCTTTTCCGTTGTAAAATCTTATAAACCAACATTTTCCTTGGTTAACCAAACAACATGAAAAAAATTAATTTCTTGTAGATTTTATTTACTTTTCTTTCATTTTCCTTTTCCTCGCCAAAATCTTAGAACCAAACATACCCTTAGGAATTATGATAAACTGGAATTTCATTTTCTGGACTGTGCAGAAAATGTGCGAACTATGGAGATCTTTCTATAAACTCTCAACCCGTAAAATCTTTTCCAAGGGGCAAACTAGGAGTTGTATACATAATCTAATGTAGAAACTAAAATCGAAGCAACTATCCCTTAATTAATAAGGTTCATGTTACCCAATAAGCTCCCCCACCTGGTTTCATTCTTTTGGCGTTAGGAGCCTCCAAGACACCACCAGACCTCCATGGCTTCAATAGTTCATGTTGAAAACGGCAACTGGAACCGTTACGACATCCCGTAGAACTACTGTAGTATATACAGGGCTTATGAATCTTTTGTTGAGATCCCATTATGTGCACGCTTTGTGCGACTTCGGATCCTTGCAAGTAGTTCTGGGGATTGTTTTGCTGTAACAGTCCATTGTCCTTGTTTTGATGCTTGATCACAGATTGTTGGCACTGCATGTCCTTCAGTTGAGGAGTAGCTGGTGTCGCGTATGAAGATGCACGAAAAGAAGCTGGGGTGTTTTGTGGTTGCCAATTCACACCTATGGGTACTTGTTGTTGTTGTCGATGAAATGTCTTAACAGATGAAGGAGCAATCTGAGGCCCCGATCCATGCAAGGGACTCTCCAAATTATTAGGAGATCCATGCTCATTAATCAATTTTCTAAGCATGTCCCGATCTGGTTTTGATGGGTTGGGCAATGGTAGACTCATACCAGAAACAGATGCATTTCCACCCTCAATAATGAGCTCCATGTTCGTCAATCAACTTCTTGAGGCGAGATATGTCTGGGTTTGGCCCCATTGAGTGACCTGGATTTGCAACTAGCGATGACCCAAAGTTCGGTGGAGTACCTGCAAGTGATGTATATGCATTAACTCCTCTCTTACCCAAATATATAGATCATGGACGAAACTAAGGAGTGTGCAGTTCAAGAATTGTGCAAAAAATGTGCAAACTATGAAAGCCTTTCTATAAACTCTCAAACCCCTAAAATCCTTTCCAAGGGCTGAATTAGCCAAAGACCTTTGTTTTATGTAATTTGTTACCATCTTAACTATATTACTTTATTTCAATTTGAGTTTGATCATTAGTGACCAAAATCTAGCCAAAGTTTTATTTAAGTTAAAAAAAATTAGCTTTTTAGTTCAGTTTCAAGAGCTCAAAATTGAAAACTGAATAAAAAATTTAAACAAATTTCATTCAACTCTATTTAGTTTTCTATTTGAACTAGTCGTTGACTTATTTTTTGGACTTCAGTTTTGCTTTTAAAAAATTAAGAGTAATATTATATTGTTTTTAATTTGATAAAATCTTAGTCGATTATTTCCATTTAAATATTTTCTTTTATATTTCTATTGTAAAATCTTACAAACCAAACAAGAGAAAATAAAATTATTTTCTTTTCCTTAACATTTTCCTTAATTAAACTAAACAACATGAATTTTTTTAATTTTTGTGGGACCAAAATCTTAGAATCAAACATACCTTTAGGAATTATGGTAAACTTAGATTTCAATTACTGAAGAGCCTTTGATAAAATATTACTCCATAGTTTGAATTAGGGGTGTTCATGATTCGGGTTGGTTCGGTTTTACACATTTTTTAAACCAAATCGAAATATTCGGTTTGGAAATTTTGAAACCAATCCAAATCATTCAAAATCTCAAACCAATGCATTCGGTTTGTATCGGTTTGGTTTGATTTGGTTTGATTTTTCGGTTTTAGGAATATACAAAATATATTGATTATAAATTAAAAATTAAACAATTTTTTATAATTACTTAGTTGCTAAAAATATAAAGAAATAAAACTATTATTTTGACAAGTTAAACACAATCAAAAACAAAATAATGAAATATAAATTATTGATTCTTGAACTTCTATATAAAGTAAAAATAAAATATATTTTTTATATAATTACCTACCTACTAAAAATATAAAGAATTATGTCTATTATTTTTCACAAGTTAAACACAACAAAAAAATAAATTAATGAAAAATAAATTGATGATCTTGATTCTTGAACTTCAAACAAATTACTAAAAAATTATCCTACGGAGAAAAAAACAAAAAATACACCATTATTAGATTCAAAGTAAAACAACTTCAGGTGAATCTAAAACCATATACAACAGATGTCTCTTCAATCTCTTACTTGCTTGTCTTGGTATATAAATAAGAAGTTCAATATATTTTATTACAAAAGAGTTCTTGAATATATATATTCGGTTTGGTTCGGTTTGAATTATAAAAAAATTTAAATCAAACTGAAAGTTCGGTTTTAATTTAATCCAAACCGAAACTGGTCCAACGCACCGCTCAAACCGAAAAATCGGTTTGTATCGATTTAGTTTGGTCGGTTTCGCTTTTTCATGAACACCCCTAGTTTGAATATGTATGACTATGAACTGTGCAGAAAATATGCAAACTATGAAAATTATTTTTTTTCCTTAACATTTTCCTTAGTTAACGAAGCAACATGAAAAAAATTAATTTCTTGTGGATTTCATTTCATTTACTTTTCTTTCATTTTCCTTTTTCCCTCACCAAAATCTTAGAACCAAACATACAACTGGGATTTCAATTCTTGAAGAGTCTTATGGAAGTCTTTGTATAAACTCTTAACCCGTAAAAACATTTTCAAGGGACGAACTAGGAGTTGTATACATAATTTAATGCATAAATTAAAATCGAAGCAATTATCCCTTTATTAATAAAGTTCATGTTCCCTAGTAAGTTCCTCATCAGGTTTCATTCTTTTCGCGTTAGAGCCTCCAAGACACCACCAAGCCTCCATGGCTTCAATAGTTCATGCTTGGAACGACATTTGGAACCATTATGATATCCCACAGAACTACTGTGGTAGATGCAAGGCTTATGAATCTTCTATTGAGATTCCATTATGTGCAGCTTAGGATCCTTGCAAGTAGTTATGGGGCTTGTTCTGTTGTAACAGTCCATTGTCCCTGTTGGAATGCTTGATTAAAGATTGTTGGTACTGCATGTCCTTCAGCTGATGAGTAGCTGGAGTCGGATATGGAGATGTACGAAAAGAAGTTGGGTGTGTAGTTGTGGTTGCCAGTTCTCTCCTGGGAGTACATGTTGTTGTGGTCGATGAAATGTCTTAGCAGATGAAGGAGCATGCTGAGGCATTGATCCAGGCAAGGGACTCTCCAAATTATTCGAAGATCCGTACTCATTAATCAAGTTTCTAAGCATTTCCCGATCCGATTTTAATGGGTTAGGCAATGTAGGACTAATACAAAAAACGTATGCATTTCCACCCTGAACATGAGCTCCATGTTCATCAATCAACTTCTTAAGGCGAGAGATGCTTGGGGTTCCCCCCTCCCATTGGGTGAAATGGCATTGCAACTGGCGATGACCCAAAGTTCGGAAAAGAATTGAATGGCAGAAACTATCTATAAAATAATACATTAATTTTTTGATGAAAAAGAACTAAATGTTGAATCATTAATATTTAACTTCCAATTTTTTAGTTTTCTTAATCGAGTTCAAACTTACAAGCTCAAGTTCAAATACGAGTCTTTGGGCTCAAGTTTTAAAAGATATTTATCGAATGAAGTTCAAGCAAATGAATCTAGCCAAAAGTTCAATTCGAATACTTCCAATTTTTTAGTTTTCTTAATCGAGTTCAAACTTACAAACTCAAGTTCGAATACGAGTCTTTGGATTCAAATTTTAAGAGATATTTATCGAATGAAGTTCAAGTAAATGAATCTAAATAAAAGTTCAATTCGAATATAGGATACGAATCATAATATTGAGCAAGATCTTTGTTTTATGTGAATCAATTTCCATCTTAATTATATAAATTTATTTCAATTTGAGTTTGATCATTAATGACCAAAACCTAGCTAAAGTTTTATTTAAGTTCAAACTATTTTAGCTTTTCAGTTTTATTTAAGTTGAAACTATTTTAGCTTTTCAGTTCAGTTTCAAGAACTCAAAATTAAAAACTGAAGAAAAAATCTAATTTTTTTCATTAAAAATCTAATTTTTTTTATTAAACTCTATTTGATTTTCAATTTTAACGAGTCGTTGCTTTATTTTTTGTACTTCAAATTTGCTTCTAAAAAATTAAGACCAATATTATATTATTTTTATTTTATAGAATCTTAGTAGTCGTCTCGGCTCCTATGCTGAACCCAATATGATCCGCACGTGCGGGCCACGCCGTGGGCCATTGGATCTTGTAATTTTGATCCAACGGCTGTAGCAAAAGCAGGGGTATTTAAGGATAAAAAAATGTGCTATTTTTTTGGCGGGAACACGAAATTTTAAATTCCCCCATTTTCTCTTTTTTACTTTTAATTAGAAGAAGATAATTGAGGATCCATAAAATATCTCCCTTTTCAACTCTCCATTTTCATCGCTTTCCTTCTCTCAGGGCTTCACTCACCATCTTCATTCACTTTTCATCCGATTTTCTTCATCTCTCATCCTATCAAATGGAAACTTATGAACAAAATGTAGAAGAAAATGCAAGTAACGTTGAATGGAAAAGATTCAAAGATTTTCTTGAGAAGAACGGTGTCCCTTACGATGGCCACACAAGTTCTCATCAAGATAATGGTTATTTGGAGACCTAGGAAAAAGGAAATTCCCAAACGATGTGATTTTAGTAACTAGCGATAATGATAATGATGATAATAGGACAACTAAAATATCGAAGCAAACAATTATTTATTTGTGATGAAGAGGAAAATGGTGAGTTGTTTTATAAATGACACTGCTGAATCATGTTGTTTATTGTGTTTTTTTTTCACCTCTTATCTGAAGTTTACCATGAAATAGACGCAGGGTTAGAGAGATTGGAAGATGAACAATATGATCAGAATAGACAGACATTTGACAATACAAAGCAGAATGGTAAGACATATAACTTGTTTTTGTTGAGTGAACACATGTTTTTGTGATGTGAACACATATTTTTGTTCAGTGAACACATGTTTTTGTTCAGTGAACACATGTTTTTGTGATGTGAACACATATTTTTGTTCAGTGAACACATGTTTTTGTTCAGTGAACACTAGTTTTTGTGCAGTGAACACATGTTTTTGTGCACTAAACACATGTTTTTTGTTAAGTGAACACATGTTTATGTATATTGAACACCTGTTTTGTGCAGGAAATACTGACTATTACAGCACAATTGATCTGAAGACAAAGGAGTTCACTACAGAAAATGAGTTCAGAGATTTTTACCTGGATTATGCTCATAATTTAGGGTTTGGTGTTAGGAAAAATTATGGTAAGACCTTACGCGGAGATAAGGATCATGTGGGTTACTTGAAATATGTTTGTAATAAAGAGGGATACAGGAAATGAAGTATACATGACCCCAAGAACAAGGACAAAGGCCCAGAAACACACGTCGAGGCAAGGAAATTTCTGACGCGTAAATGGGCTGAGGAGCGGACTGTTTGTAGAGCCAAACTAGTTGTGACATTTAATCAACTGAGGCGTGTATTTGTAGTTAGTGATTGGGTTAAGAAGCATAATTATCCCCTTCACCCCAAAAACTTTGCCCACTTGATAAGATCGAATCGCCATGTGACCAATCTTCATGGAATTGTTACTGAGATGAATGATAGTGCTGGGGTTCCACTTAAGTCTTCATACACTATAATGTCACAGCAAGCCGGTGTTAATGACAATCTCGGCTTTATAAAGGTTGTTTTAAAGAATTACCTGTGTAGGAGACGACAAAAGTCCATGGAACTCGGGGAAGGAACAACCATACTTGAGCATTTTCTTCGTGAGACATATATAAATCCTTCGTTTTACTATGATATTGAAATGGACTGTGAGTAGCACTGTCAAACGGGCTAGTCCAGTCCGGTCAAGTCCAGTCCATCGCGGATTACCTTAAAACGGACCGGTCCGGATTTGGACCAATTTTCGTGGACCAACGAAATGATGGTCCAAGCCCGTCCGTTTGAAATCCGCGGGCTAACGGGCTGGCCCACGGACAAGAACAGTTTTCACAGATTTTTTTTTTTTTTTTAATGGAAAATTTCCACTGATTATTAATAACCCATGCTTTAAACAAAAAAATAGACATCCAAAATTGAAAAATAAAAAAGTCCAAATTCCAAATAAATAAAGTTCCAAAATACCTTAAATAAAAGAGTAAAAATCACTAACATCCAAAAACAAACGTAATGTCCAAATTAAAGCGTCCATAATGTGAAATTAAATGTGTAAACTTAAACAAAAAACAAAAAACAAAAAAACAAATTCAAGGTTCAAAATCAAGTAAGACAGATCGGAAAAGACAGATAGGGTTGAAATTAACGAGAAACTTGACGAGAGGGGTCTGCGGGTGGTGGTGGATTCTTCTTCAATGGATACATATAGAGTAACGATTCTTCTTCAATCGAGGCCAAAATCGAACAAGGTGGTGATGGATTCAATTTCAATCAAGGGTTTCGGCTCCGACCAAGGCACCGGTGGAAAAGACAGATCGGGTTGAAATTAACGAGAGGGGTCTGCGGGTGGTGGTGGTGGTGGTGGTGGCGGGTGGTCGTGGCTGCGGGCTGCGGGTGGTGGCGAGCAGAGAACCGAGAGGCAAGGCTGCAGTATAGTTTAGAGTATTTATGTAGGTTAAAACTTAAAATGTAATGTGTGTATATATATATATATATATATATATATATATATATATATATATATATATAGTATAGTGAATAGGGTAGGGTTATTTGTTGGGTCTGGGTTAGTGGAGTGGAGTGGGTGGTTAGTCCGGGTTGGCCCGCGTCCAAACCGGTCCGGTCCGCAGTCCATACGGAGCGGGCTATTTTGGCCCTCATTTATAAGGACCAGATTATACATGGTCCAAATCCGTCCATATTTTGCGGACCACGGGCCGGCCCACGGACCAGCGGCCCATTTGACAGTGCTAACTGTGAGGAGAAAATTGCTAATATATTTTTGGCAGATGGTTTAATGAAGATGTACTATGGTTACTTTGGCGATGCAATGACATTTGATACAACATACATGACCAACAACAATTTCAGACTTATAGGTATTATGATAAGTTGTTCAGACAACATGTTCCTGAAAACACCGGTTCGCTGATAGAGAACACATGTTCTTACGCACTGTTCTTTTAAAATAACTTAAAACACTTTCGTTTAAGCGCTATTTGTTGGTTTCAACCATCACCACGAGTCGTGCATATTTGGGGCTGCACTACTGTATGGTGAGACAATTCCTTCGTTCAAATGGCTTTTCAAGTCATTTCTAAAATGCATGTCCGGGAAAGCCCCTCAATCTTTTTTTTTACCGACCAGGACGTTGCAATGGAGACAACAATAAAGTCTGAGTTCCCTAATTCATTCTATGGCTTGTGCACATGGCACATTAAGGAAAATGCTGTAAAGAACTTGAGCTCCATGTGGACGACAGAATTCAGAGAGCATTTTTTTAATGCAATGTTTAATGTTGATGACGAAAATGAGTTTGACTACGTGTGGTCAAAGCTCGAAAAAGAGTGTGTTGTTAAGGATAAATCTAACAAAAAAGATGTAGTGCATTCTTGGGTCAAAAGGATTCATGGGTTTCGAGAACAATGGTCATCGGCTTGGGTTAAGAAACATTTCACCGCTGGCATCCGATCAATACAGTTGAGCGAGTCCATCAACAGTGTCCTTAGAGGATATCTCAAGGCTGACCACAATCTTGTCCAGTTCTTCACTCACTTCAACAGGATGTTGAACGATAGACGAACTGCAGAATTTCAACGCAACTTTGAAGCTATGAACAAGTTGCCGAACAACACTACTCCCCATAGACCTTTGGCTAATAGTGTTGCCACACATTATACTCCTAATGTTTTCGCAATGTGGCAGGAACATGTGTATAATACTCCTAACTGGTATTCTGTCATTGAAAACAAGTGTTCTATTTCTGAGAACACATGTTCTATTTCTGAGAGCACATATTCTGTTACGAAGAACACATGTTTTGTTAACAAGAATACATGTTCTCTTATCAAGAACACATTTCTGTTAACAATAATACATGTTCTATTACGAAGAACACATGTTCTGTTACGAAGAACACATGTTCTGTTAATAAGAACAAATGTTTCTTACGAAGAACACATGTTTTCTTATCAAGAACACATTTCTCTTACCATTGACACATGTTTTCTTGTGTGCAGTATCATCAGTCTATGGAGTACTTGTTAGATCCATGTCCTTCAAAAAACAGTGATAGTAAATATGCATACCTTGTGTTCAAGAATGTTGATCTTTTTGGTACGATATCAAAGCTTGACGAGAGGATTGTTATGGTTGATCCAGAAAAAGCAATTCTAGAATGCACATGTCGATTGTTTGAAGTACTAGGTTTGCATTGCCGACATGCCCTTAGAGTTATGGAACTTCTAGGATTTTGCGGAGGAGTACACACAAAACTGAGAGAGTTGCCATCACACTATGTCTACTGAACACATGTTTTTGTCTACTGAACACATAATTAAAATATTCTTTACAAAATTTTCAAACTTGCAATACCATAATTACCTAATAATATTCAAGGCAACAATACCAAAAGAACAATAAAATTACAACCATCTTCATTCAATTGCCTTTGTTAAATTGGTACCGTTGTGCTTTCTTCATAATATCTACTGCAATTTTGTTGAGTGGGTGTCCCAAAATGCGAGCCACCAGCTTCTTCCTCAAAGCAATTAAATGTGACGCAGTGGTCCACGTTGAAAAATATCTTTGAGGAATATGCCCAACCTAATGCTCTATCGCATTACAGGCACACACCCCACATCAGTTCTTTTCATCAAAAGGTTGGATGGGAACCTAGCCGTGTTTGATTTTAATTTTTTTTGAAGTTGTACTTCGGCTTTAATTTATTCCTCAGTCATGCCCCCACATAAGCTAACACAACGGTACCCAGATGGATGTACTTTGACTTGTTTACCGCGTCATCGACAGCCAAGCTATTAAGAATATAAAATTCTTTAGCTTTAATATCCACCACATATACCCAGAAGTGGCTGCCGTAAATGATGGGGAGAAAGAACTTATTCAAAAAAAAAGTGTCAGTATTGTAACAGAACAAGTGTTCACTGAACAAGAACATGTGTTCACTGTACAAAAACATGCATTGTTTGCCAAGAAAAATGTATCCTTACCAATTCAACACTTGTCGCCGTTGTCGGATCCCAGCTTTCCCTGCCCTCTGTCTTTGGCAAATAATCAATACCTGCAATGACCTGTTCTTCGACTAACTTGGCCATTTCGGATACTTTTGGCAAAGGCTTACAGGCTAATTTTCCTTCCCATAGATCTGCCGCGAAACTCTGCAAAAGACAAATAGAATTCAAAATTAATTATCATTTATTTAGTTCACGGACATAAATCTATAGCAAGCCACTAGACATACCATTATAAAAGTCGTAAAACAAAATTTCTTCATTTGCCCATTTGTAGCCACAATTTCTTCAACATTTAGAATGTAGGCAAATGCATTAACTACATTATCGACAAGTTCTTTCCCAGGCATACAAGTCCTCATATCATTCCTCCTCAACAGTCTGCAACTAAAATCAAACATAACAAGTTTTCTGAAATACAAAACGACTTTTCAAAAAACAATAACAGGTGTTCAATGCACAAGAACATGTGTTCAAAATACAATACCATGTGTTCACATACCAAAATCATTTAAGATAAATAGTTAAAGGAACTTACGGATCTTCACCGCTCCAAGCAAATTCAACCAACGCAATCTCATTCTCCGTCAGACTAACATCATCTTTAGTATGTGTAATGAATGGAGAATTGAGGATTGATCTGTTGGCCTTCACTTGCCTTTTCCTCTGGACCTGCTGCGCAGTTTTGAGGCCAACAGAACTACTGTCCAAGTCTGAGCGGACTTCAATAGGAATCATAACAACACCAACTGCTGGTGTCACTTTTCCAGCCTCCACATCACTCGCTATATTTTCTTCAATCCTCGATTGAGGATCTGCACTCACTTGAATTAAATCCTCTATTAGTGCTGGAGTCTCTTCAATATTTTTAGCTTGATTTTGGGAATGGGTTTCCAAATTTTGCATCACTAAGTCCCCTTTCCCCGCATCTTCGTTCTCCTCACTCCTCACAGACTGTGTAGGAGTCTCTTCTATCTCAATCCTCACAGCATGTGCAAGCCCCTCCACTATCTCACTCCTCACAGCATGTGCAAGAGTCTCTTCTATCACATAATCTCTTTCAATAATGTTTTCTTAATTTTGGGGCTGGGTATCCAAATTTTACATCACGATATCCCCTTGACCCAAATAATCCTCCTGGGCTGGGTATCCAAATTTTGCATCACGATGTCCCCTTGACCCAAATAATCCTCCTCTTTTTCACTCTAATTCAGTAGATAAAAGTTTTAATTAGTGAACATGTGTTAAGAATACAAGAACATATGTTCACTGCACAAAAACATGTGTTCTTAATTTCAGAATATGTATTTTCAATTTGAGAACATCTATTCTGAGAGTAAGAACACATGTTCTTAATGGAAGAACTGTTCTAAAATTGAAAACACATTTTCTTAACTTGAAAACACGTTTAAAGCAATTAATGTATTAACTTACATCCTTGTAATAGTTGAGTACCTCACAAATATCTTCGCCGGCCCTGCGACTAACCAAAAATTGGGCTAGGTCAGTTTCTTTATTTGTGAATTCTCTTTCAGACTTCTTCTTCACTTTCAACAGGCATATCATCCCCCGCATCATCAGCATCCATAAAATTTCCACTTTCATCATCATCCACCTGAAACCTCCTCCTCTTCTGGGCTCGTCTAACGATCTTGACATTCTCAGGTCACTGCCCAATCGGCGTGCCATGGTCTGATTCCTCCAACTGATCGTCCTTTATAAAACCCCTCAACTCACTAATTTCCTTGTTTATTTCAACTAGCAAACTTCTCCTTTTGGAAATTTTCTTGGTCATCCTTATTCTTTGAGTAAAAAATTCTCTTAACTTTTGTCTTTTTCGGCTCTGTTCGTTGGTGACCAGAAGGATTACTTCCCCAGTATTATCAAATTTCCCTTTGGGGAATAGCACACTGAACATACTCTTCATCTTTTCAACATCCCACAGCGCACAACTTAGGGCATCAATATCTAGATGGTTTCCTGTTAGGAAATCCAAAGAATGCACTTGAAAAAGAAATTGAAGTGTTCATAATAACATAACAGATGTTCACTAATCAAAAACATGTGTTCGTTAATAAAAAACATGTGTTCGCTGGACAAAACCATGTGCTCACTGCAAAAAAAATATTTGTTCACTTAAAAAAATAGGTGTTCACATAATACAAAAACATGTTTTCAGTGGACAAAACCATGTGTTCACTGCACAAAAATATGTGTTCACTGCACAAAACCGTGTGTTCACTTCACAAAAATATGTGTTCACAGAATACAAAAAGATGTGTTCAGTAGACAAAACCATGTGTTCACTGCAAAAAAAAAACATTTGTTCACTTCACACGAACATGTGTTCACGTAATACAAAAACATGTTTTCAGTGGACAAAACCATGTGTTCACTGCACAAAAACGTGTGTTCACTTCACAAAAACATGTGTTCACAAAATACAAAAAAATGTGTTCATTGGACAAAATCATGTGTTCACTGCAAAAAAACATGTGTTCACTGCACAAAAACGTGTGTTCACTTCACAAAAACATGTGTTCATTGAAAAAAACATGTGTTCACTATTAAATAACAAACCATACCATTAGAAAGTGCATGTCTACCGGAATCCTGTAAGTTTGAAGTGTTCCGGAAACCGCTTTCGGATGGTAAACAACAAGTGCCCCATGCAAACAATTAGTAATAAAGACTGCCCAGTTGTATTCTTTGCAATCTTCAAACAATAACGAATATCTCAGACTAACCATTCCACTGTTGATCGCAATGAAAAGACGACTCAAGATATACAAGTCGTATAAAGTGGCACATCTCCTAGGGTTCATATATTCTTCAAATGTAAGAAGATCATATACTATATCCACATCTACATAGCCCTTATTGGTACATTCCATGGACAAAAATCTATTAGAGAACATCTTCACCTTTTCTATGGGGAATCTTTTTTCAAGTTCTTTATGGGAAGGTACATGTTTAATCCCCATAGGCACACCATATACCCTATGTACGTCTTTTCCGGTTATAGTTAACTTATGCCCGTCTCCAAGTCTGATGCATCTTTCAGATGCATGATAGTGCTTAATGGCATATTTCAGCCATTCTTCCTTTAAACCGGCGAGTTTCATATGTGTAAACCCCAAAAAGCCAGCATTCTTCAAAATATCAAGCTTTTGAAGATTCATTGCTCGATTTCCCAACAATGTTTGATTTAAATATATTATTTTCTGTGTAGAACAGAGAAATTCCCATTTTTGCCTCTTGGACGGATCTTCAGATGTAGATGTTGTCATTTTAAAAAAAAAAAAAAAAAAAAAAATTGGTACAGTTCGTAAAGCTTTTTGGAGAAGAAGATGAACAGTCACTTTTTTACAGAAGAAGAAGAAGAAACAAGATGAAGAATATATGTTTTTGCAGAGAGAATAGGTGTTTTGGTAAAGAAATGAGTAGAAGAAGGAAGAAGATGGTGGTGGGAGAAAGGCGCTGTTTCTCTCACCTCGGTAACCCAACCGATGTGACGGTTGCGTATTGCACTTTTTTTTATTATTATTTGTGAAATTACATATGTACCCTTTTAACCCTATTTTAAATCGCAGCCGTCGATCCATTTGGAAAATGAATCAAATGCCGGATCAGTGTTCCGCACGTGCAGAATTTTGGTTGTTCCGCACAGGAGCCGGATTGCTTAGTAGTGCACTGCCCATTGGACTTGATTTTGAGAGTGCCATTCTCAGTCGTTTGCCTCCATTACGTCCTACTAGAGGATCGCTTGGCATGGCTGGTCTTGATTTGTCAATAGATAAGTCCATGTTTCTAGAGCTTGCATTGGCTGCAATGGATGAGCTGGTAAGGTTGTCCCAAATTAATAATCCTCTTTGGTTTAGAAACTTGGATAGGTGTGGAGAAGCATTGAATCTTGAGGAATACACCAGGACATTTCCTCATATTCTGCAAATTTTAAAATGGAATTATAAGTGTAGAGTATTTGGTCTCAAAGAAAATGGGTCTGTTTTTAAGAAAAATGGTATTAGAACTAGGAAAAAAGAAGATTGGAATTCTTATTCCCAAACTACCCTTCTTTTTTTGGTGTTTTCATTTAATTTTTTGCTGACTAACAAGATTCTTTTTGGTATAAGATTTGAACCCGATTCCGCACTCTTCCTTTAGCACCGAAAGTTGATCGTTGTCAATTGACTTACCTGTCCGGCTTTACTGACTTGAGATTACTCAATTAGTACCCCTTTTCCTTATTAGGAAAGCTTCCACTCTGACTCTGATCCTTAAAACTTGTTCTCCTCTCGCCTCCCTTGGATCATTTTCGAAAAGGTTTGCCCGACTGACTTCATAGTTACACTTTTGTTGACCAGATCCCAAAGATGCTATGTTTGGTGACTAAATTCACCTATCTGCCTAAAAAAAATAGTTAATTTCTTTTTCATCACCGTTGTAAAATTTTACAAACCAAACAAGAAAAAAGAAAATTATTTTATGTTCCTCAACATTTTCCTTGGTTAACCAAACCACATGAAAATTTTGCTCACCAAAATCTTAGAACCAAACATACCCTTGGGAATTATGGCAAACTGAGATTTCATTTACTGAAGAGTATTCAGTAAAATAGTACTCCCTCCATTCCTAAATATAAGACTCTTTAAACAATTTGAGAAAATTAAGGAAGTTGTCCATTCCACCTAAACTTCCAATACTACCCCATCCTTCCTCTCTTTCTCTCTCACTTCTATATTATAAAGAAAGGAAAATGTTGAGGGTATAATTGAAATGAATTGTTGACACCTAACAAAAGAACCTTAAACGATAATTAATTTGGACTCCTAGATTTCTCCTAAACGATAATTAATAAGGAATGGAGGGAGTACTCCATAGTTTCAACAACATATGACTATGAACTGTGCATAAAATGTGCAAACTATGGAAGCCTTTCTATAAACTCTCTATCCCTTAATTAATAAAGTTCATGCTACCCAGTAAACTCCCCACCTGGTTTCATTCGTTTGGCGTTAGGAGCCTCCAAGACACCACCAGACCTCCATGGCTTCAATAGTTCATGTTGGAAACGGCATCTGGAACCATTACGGCACCCCGTAGAACTACTGTAGTATATACAGGGCTTATGAATATTTTGTTGAGATCCCATTATGTGCACGCTTTGTGCGACTTCGGATCCTTGCAAGTAGTTCTGGGGATTGTTCTGCTGTAACAGTCCATTGTCCCTGTTTTGATGCTTGATCACAGATTGTTGGTACTGCATGTCCTTCAGTTGAGGAGTAGCTGGTGCCGCGTATGGAGATGCACGAAAAGAAGATGGGGTGTGTAGCTGTGGTTGCCAGTTCTCACCTGGGGGTACTTCTTGTTGTGGTTGATGAAATGTCACAACAGATGAAGGAGCCAGCTGAGGCCCCGAGCCAGGCAAGGGACTCTCCAAATTATTAGAAGATCCATGCTCATTAATCAACTTTCTAAGCATGTCCCAATCCGGTTTTGATGGGTTGGGCAACGGTGGACTAATACCAGAAACAGATGCATTTCCACCCTGAACATGAGCTCCATGTTCATCAATCAACTTCTTGAGGCGAGATATGTCTGGGTTTGGCCCCATCGAGTGAACTGGCGATGACCCAAAGTTCGGTGGAGTACCTGCAAGTGATCCACATACATTAACTCCTCTCTTACCCAGGAATGTAGATCATGGACGGAACTAAGGGCGTACCATCCAAGAATTATGCAAAATTTATTACGTTACTCACTCTATTCCCATATAATTAACGTGTGTGGTGTAGATAGCAACCAATGTTCACAGAAGGAACCAGGGGTTAGGGCAGTGGCAGCCCCACCCCACCTCACCAAAACATCATTTTTTTAAATTGTTCTATAGCTATTGATTTTCTAGCCTTCTAGTCACTTTTTTTTTTTTGGTTTAAATTCTCCCAACATTATTCTCAAAACTAAGATCCTCTCCCCCCAGTCAAAGTTCTAGTTCTGTATATCCCACTGTTTGATCCACTTTAAGATGAAAAAAGATAGAAGAACCGGGCTGGGGGGGGGGGTAGGAGATACATACCCAGTAACTCAGAATTTATCCTCGAAAGGGAAGGTGGCTGATTCTCTGCTACAGGCCGACTAGGTCTACTAGGAAGTGTGCTAAATCGAAAATCAGGAACTGAGCTTTGAAAGGGAATTGAAGGAGTAACAGCAATAGATCTAAATCCTATTCCATTCGCAGAATTGGCAGCTAGAGATGGCATCGGTGGCCTTGGAACAGCCACCCCTTCAGTTCTAGCTGGTTGATATTGTTCATTGCTGGATATGTTACCCAATGTATATGGACGTGGAGTTAGAAAGAACCATGGTGGTGTCACTGTCTCGGTTCCAGATCCCATTCCGTTTCCAGCATTCCCAGCTACAGACTGTGTTACCACTGGCTTGGGCAGCACCACATTTCCAGCATCAACCTGCTGATTTTGTTCATTAATGGATCTCTTACTGGGAAAATCATGAACTAAGCTCGGTAAGGATACTGGTGGCGTCGTAGTCTTTATTCTAAATTCCGTCCCAGTTCCAGTATTTGCTGCTACAAATTGTGTCACCACTGGTTGAGGTACGACCACATTTCCAGTATTGACCTGCTGATTCTGTCCGTTAATTGATATTTTACCGGGCACATGATGAACTAAGCTTGGTAAGGAAACTGGAGGTATCCCTGTCTTTGTTGTAAAACCAGTTTGACTTCCGGTATTTTTAGCTACAGACTGTGTCACTGCCTTGGATACCATTACTTTTTCTGTATTGACCTGCTGATTATGTTCACTACTTGAAACTGATAGCATACAGGTGGTTGGTGGATATCCTGTTACTGCAACTGGCTTCAGCATCGCCACGGTCCAGTTATTTGCCAGCTCACCATGCACATTGGCTGGTTGCTTACTCAGCAAACTAGGAGCTGAGCTCGATAACGCAACTGGTAGAGCCACTTGCCTTGGTTGAGAGAATGTTCCAGTTTGCGGGATGGTGGCAAGGGATTGTTGCACTGGCTTTGTCACAATGTGGCTTATAGAACTGACTGGTTGATTCCTTGTGCTTTTGTTGCTCAGTACATCACAAGAACTTGTTCTGGGAACTAATGGCATTACATGCTTTAATCTAGAGCCTGTTCCAATTCTAGTATTGGCAGCCAGCAAGTGCTCTAACGTCTGTGTTGCAGCAACGTTTCCCCTACTAGCTGGTTGATTATAATCATGACTAGAACTTTTAATCAGAAAATCATTAGTTGATCTCAGCAGGGAGAGGGATGGTTCATATGGTGTTCCAGTTTTTACATCGGCAGATGATGACAACTTTATCACCTGTGGCCTGCGACTGACCTCAGCTCCAGAATCAGCAGGTTTACTATTTTTAGTATCTGATTGATCTATCAGCAGCTGAGAACTGGGCAGCGGAACTGCAGCTGTAGACACCTGAGAAGATAGCTGATGTTCATCAATGAGTTTCTGGGTCATTTCTGGGTTCTTGAGAAGTTTGAACAGCAAATCAGCGTCTATCAGACTTCCTGACTCTTTACTTTTCAAAATTGCTTTTGCAGCAGCAGCAGCAGCAGTTGCAAACGCTGGTTTACTTTGAGAACCATACGATATTGCAGATTTTCCATTGTTGGATGGCTTTGGAGACAAAACAGACATGCTTGTGGCAAAGCTTAGAATTGCAGGGGTTGGTGGGCCTTGGAGTTGGTTTTCTGGTAATGAACTAATAGAAATGTTTGATGGTGCTGTTTCTAAGGACGACAAGTCCATTGCTTCTCTTTCCTCAACTGGAATGATGGGAACAATTGGAGTACGTCTATCATCATAAAATTTCCCTTCCACATCTGAGGAGACTAAGGGACTGCAGGGAAACGGAGCAGCCTGATCAAGAAAAGAAAGACGAGCAACACCCTAGAATCAAAATACGAAACTAGCTTACCTGCGAGGAACTGCAGAAAGACGAGGATAAACTTCCTCAAGCACTCTCGTTTCCCTGCGTTTTTGAACCTCCATCTCTTTACTTTCTTCACCAGCAGCTACATGCCAGTCAGACCTCAAAACAAACTGCACAGTAAAGTTAAAAAGAATACATTAGCATATGATTGAAGAAGCATGCAAAGTCATGCAATTTAAACATCTAGGATAATCTTACTTTAGGAGGGGTTCTCCACTGAACTTGGGGAATTCGTAAGTTTGCATTTGCCGAACCACAATCAGAAACCACATGATATGAACGTGATGCCTCCAATTGACAAGTGTGCTGACCAACTTTAGAGGGGGATTCTGCTACATGGAAATATTTTACCTGCACGATGACAAGAATTAGAGTTTCAAATGTGTCTTCAATCAGTTTTAACATGTGACAGAACGTAAAAGGATCCAGTTCAACATGCCACATTGCAATAGAGGACATAGCAATTTCAAAATACTACTGCGAGAATGATAAGGTGATCCAAAAGCTGCAACCTTGAATTATTATCTTAAAAGTAACTAACAACCCAACCTCTCCTGACACACCCTAGGGAAGGGGAAAAAAAAGAAGAGCTGAATACAAAACTTTAAAAGGGACGAAAACAGATCCTAGGAGCCAATAGAACAGTTTCCTTGGTTGACAACGCTATACAACATCCATTTCCATCACACAAGCACCTAAATGCAATTTACAGGAAAAGGAACATCAGATGAGAGACAATTAGAGCAGTTGCTTCTGCAACAAGGGTGTAGAATTTCCATTCCCATTCCTATACAAGCACTCGGTTCTCATTCCAACTAAAAAATAGCATGTAGATGCTTGTTCCAAGAATATCATAATGCAAAAATAAGCCACTGCTTCAATTCTTGTTTATCAGAAACATCTCCTTGATGAAAGAATAAAAGTGAAACAAGAGTAAGAAATTCCTTAACTACTAGTTGCTTGACTACAAAACATTTCCAACTATCTTTCTTGAAGGATACTAAACAGATTTTGCATGGAGGAATGGCTAGGGTTGTAGAGGACGATGGGTCTTGGAGAAGAAAGGATGCTGCTCATCAAGTGAAAGAACTCATTCATACATTGGGAAATGAGTGGTACAATGCCAGAAAAAATTACCTCAGAAAAGTAATAAACTAAGAATTTACCAGCTAGATTATCGCATGCTGATCTAAATAATAACTGAAAAAGGAGGCACACCATCAAGGGGGAAGTGTGCAATAATCCTTGTGACCAATAGAATTTCATAAATTTGACACATTGTATTAAGAAATTAATTGAGTAAACATCTTCGAAGACTTTTACGCTCAGCCAGAAAAGGATTTATGTCGATAAGAAACATCTAGGGTCTTGATAAGCAAAAGGTATCGAAAATAGAGCATTTAAGCAGTCATGATACTGCACCATTTAATTTAATATACCCACTGAACTTGCTAATTTGACATAATCAGTTTACCCTACTCCACAACGACAGGTTCTGAGCTTCGTTCTTCTTTTGTTTCTTTTACTCGTAAACCTTTTCTTAAGCATCAAACCACATACCAGTATTCTGTTTGAAAGGGTAGAGGGGTTTCCAGGATTCCCATATCTCATTAGTTGAACCCGTCTGTCGTGTTAAAAATGTATATATTCATAAAATTCACAGCGTTCTTCACTTAAAGAAACAAATAATTCAATTACAAGCAAGTTTCTAAGAAATAAAGATTTTATTGCACCCAAAGTGTATTTGTGAAAAATCCTAGTCAAACATGGACACTTTACAAGTTTTGAAATGGTTTCAGGAGCTTCTTAATTTACTACTGGATGGAAACAAGTTAACTAAATGAAGAACTAAATACCCTTATAGCAAGTTGATTAATTGCCGAATCTGAATACTATCCAGCAGCAAACTGGACGGAAATGAGCATTTAGATTGCTCATCGCTGCCAAATAATCACTTAAGAGATTTTTGGGAAGGATTTATTCCATCCTATAAATGGAATGGTACCGTCGATTTTTCAGCCATTGGAGTTGATCCAATGGTTGAAAACCTGACGGAAAAGGAATTGAAGAAATAACAATTTTGGAAGATTCCTTAACTCGAATGGAAAGAATCCAAACTTGTCTTAAAGATGCTATTGCACTAGAGGAAGTGCATTTGACTTAAATGCTTGCCCAAAAAAAGAAAAAGGAAAAAAGTACTTACTAGCTTTGAAATGGTTTCAGAATCTTTGCAATCGACTTCAGCACGTCAAACAAATGTGCTTAAAGAGAAACTTAATACTCTATCAGCATGTGGATGAATTATGCTTAAAACCTAAATTGAAAAATTAAGACTAGTCTCATAATTATTCATCTATATGCCCATTATCAAGGACTTTCCAATGCAAGCTTAAGGTTAAAAGCACATACGGTCAGGTAAAAAGCACATGGAGGTTATGAGTGACTGGGTCTATACCTTTTAACCTTAAGCTCACGCTCAGCTCACATAAGAAGCGAGCTTGAATATTAAGCTCACGCTCGGCTCACGCTCACATTACCTCAGCTCACGCTCACATTTTTTCGAGCTATGTGAGCCGGGTTCGGGCCGGCCCGAACCCGTTGACAGCCCTAGATATTGGTGTTTTACACAGATATCCATGAAGCACTCTAGAACTTGCCCATTCTGCCACTCTTAGAAGAAGCCATTACAGGCTAAGCATAACCCATATATTATTGACCTCTTAGACACAGAGGTAGTGTGTTCTTAATCACTTTTCATTCACATCCATTGCTACACAGGAATCCATGAGGAACTCTTAGGAGTTGCTCATTTGACCTTCCACACCTACTACTCTTAGAAGAATTTGGTTGGAATATACGCATATAGCCTCCTAACTTACAGTTAGACAAATAAAAGTTTGTTCTCAACATTCACTTTTACTACGTCAGCTGAAGAATGTCTCCGTTTGCAGAGACAAAATTACAACCAAAGTTCCTCCATAGCCCTAATTTTAAGAACTACCTCACATGCACAGAAACAGTACTACGGCAAAAGGTCAAAACTTTATGGCAGCAGTACCAATCTTTCTACTAAGTACTTGTTTTAAACTTTTCAATTTCTTTCCAAAAAAAACATTAGCATGTAGACAAGCTCCTAGTTTAGTTGTATAATTTTCAAAAAATAATAATAATAACTCAGAAATCCTCCTTGGATTTGAAGAGCATTAAATAAGAAATTATGATACGTAAAACTTGTCTTATCTGAGATGGAGCTAAAACATCTTAAGTATGACAAACTTCATCCTGAAAACCTTGGTGCCAGAAAGGGTAATAAAATGTGATTTCAGTACCAAATACTTTTTGAATTTAAAATATTTGGAAGAATTAGTTAGAGATATCCTTAAGAAAATTCAGACCATTAAAACTTAAAGTGTTGACATATGGTTGATAACTCCAAAATTTACTAGTTTCATAATTGATTTCTGTAAGTCAAAAGATTTTATAATGTCCGAGACATGTCATATATTAAAGAAGAAATAATGACTTGGCTAAGTTTTCTAAAGACGGAAATCTGTCTATTTGTTAAAACTGGATAACAAGCACAGACGACTCCATGAGAGCTACATACCAATTACAGGTAAACTCCCAGAACACAATGAATGTAGCAGTCGCTCTGCACTTCAAACATTGTGAATAGGAAATATGCTCCAACACTTATTATAAAGATCAACTAAGCATCTAACAAACATTTATTGGTTCTCAGTAGATCCTTTCTGGCTTGTCCTTTTTTCTGCATTCTAGTTTCCACATACGTATCCATGCAAAGATCGGGAAGAAAAAAAAACAGATTCTTGCCTTACATATAAATGAGTTTAGTTAAAACATTTTGGCAAATAATCGTTTGTGTACCCATTCCTGTGCCCAACCAATCACAATTCACCACGTGTATACAGACGGGTACAGACGATTTTCACCCAAACATTTTTTGAAACTCTGTGGAACAATCTTGTATTTAATGTCCAAATTTCAGAACTTGAGTATAAGAAGATTGAGGTCCCTTTCTTAGTTTCCAAATTTAAGCCGATTTACGCTTGGAATTGATTCAAGCATTGTTTTCTTTTTCTTCTTTTTCATTGAAACCTTTCTGATAAGTGATGCATTATCTGATAGTGCAGTTGTACTTTTTTATATCATTACAAAATCTATGAATATCCTTCACTTTTATGTCATTACAAATTTTATGTATGACCTTAACTTTCCATTTATATTCTCAGATAATGCAATTAAACCCTTATATCATTACAAATTTTATGAATTTCCTTTACTTTCCATTTGCATTCTCAGATAATGCAATTAAACCTTTATATCATCACAAAATTTATGAATGTATTTTTCCTCTCCATTTTAATTCTTTTTTAACAATAAGTAAAAGTCTTTTACAAATTTATAAAATTAGATTGTGTTGCACTCAGGACATTAATGGTCTGATTGGATTGAGTCTCAATTTGAGATTCTTGGTCTCAGTCTCCAACCACCCCCCAACACTCAATGATTGGATTAAGTCTAAATTTGAGATTCTTGGTCTCAGTCTCAAACTACCCTAACACTAAATGATTGGATTGAATCTCAATTTGAGATTCTTTGTCTCAGTCTCATACTAAGAATCTCAAATTGAGACTCAAACCAAATTTTCCATGACTTAGTGCTTCAGGTTTCATTCACTGTCTGGGTTTCCGTTCGAGTCTCAAAACCAGGTCTCACCCAATCCACGTGCACCCTAAATATATATACATTCTCACATACAAATTTCAAAAAGGTTTCAATGAACATTAAACTTGTTTCAGCAACTAAAACCTCATTCTCAAACCGATTAAAATTCCCAAAAAAAAAATCCAAAAACCACAAAAAACAGTAATTTATGAAGTCAATGTGCATATATACCTGCGTCAGATTAGCTCCAGAAGCCCACGTTACCCTGTTTCCTTTCTTCTGTTCCCCCATTAATTTTTTTCTTTAATTAATTAATACAAAAAAACTTCTCAAAACAAAAAAAAAAAACAGCGAAATTGTTTTTGATTCAAAAACTCGAACAAAACAACCACATTCCTCTTGGAGACAATTTTTTTTATTATCAAGAGTAGATTAAGAAGAAGAAGAACCCTAGAGAATGAAAGGGCTTTCGGGAATGAGGTGTCTATATATATATATATATATAGGCGTACGAAGCGGTGTTGCCTTCCGTTAAAGTGTTCTTGCACACGTCTCTATTTTTGGCTTTGGTGGAATGGAGTGGGGTGGGGGTGAGGGGGTATAACTCTTCACTCTGGCTGCAGCTTCCCGAATACAGCGGGGAAATAGAAGTTCATGATTCTTTGGTCTTACTTTACCTTAAAAACGGACACATAATTCCTCAGGTGACGTGTCCTTTTTTTTTGGAATCTATTGTCTATCTTTGTACACAAAAAGGTGATACTCACGCTCCCAGGGTCTCTACCACCCGATTCGACAGACATTGACACATAATTCCTCAGGTGACGTGTCCTTTTTTTTTGGAATCTATTGTCTATCTTTGTACACAAAAAGGCGATACTCACGCTCCCAGGGTCTCCACCACCCGATTCAACAGACATTGTGAATGATGTAAATTAAAGTGATCCAACGCTTCAATTGGTGGGAGATCTTGTCGTAGCACACCGCAAGAATCTATTGTCTATCCTACTCTCTTCTTTTAGCTCCTGTTATATTCACTTCCTTTTTCTTGGTTTTCTTTTTATTTATTTTTTGCATAGTGAGATCTTCTTGGGTCCCACATAATGAAAATTGTGTCAATATTCTTCAAATTAACTCTTCAAGTTTCCTTTTTTTTTTTTAGATTAATTGTTTGTTTTTTAAATAAAGTATAATTAATAATTATTTTTTTAAAATTTTACTTTTCTACCAATTCTTCATTTAATATTCTTAATTAATTAAAATTAACACTGTTCAATACATACTTAAGAGATAGTTGAATGTTGTGTGAGAAGAAGATGGTGAGAGAGGAGAGATGATTCTGTTATGACGTGTCTAATTCTGAACCACAAGATCTATATGGACTTGATCCATATCAAAAAAATTCAATCTTAAATGAGATTAATAAAATTAATGAGAAGTATTTTAGACTTTTATTATATTTTATTATGACAAATTAACTTTACATATCCAAAAACTATTTTGTTTTAGTGATTATTGTCCAAAATCTTTTTTTTTATAAAACTCAGTATCAAAATAATTTACATTTGCTGACAAAAGTCCTTCCGTCCAACATTCCTTCAGTCAACCGTTATTTTGAATTTCAAATTTGGTCAAAGCAAAATCCAATAAGATAGCCCTTCCACCTCCCACCCGGTGGGCCCCAGTTGGGATATTAGATCCGTCTTCCGTCTACTACTACTCATCCACCAGCTTCACAACCGCCGCCGCCTTCTGGTCCTCCTTCAGCCACCACACCGTCGACTCCGTCACCGTCCACCTCTCCTCCATCACCACCCTCTACTACACCACCGCCTCCTTCGTCGACTACTCCTCCCCCTCCTTCGAGGACTCCATCGCCGCCATTGGCTAGAAGATCTCCACCTCCGCCGAGAGGGGCTTTATCTCCCACGTCGTCCAATGGTAGCACTAGCAGCGGCGGAGGAATATCGAGTGGAGTGGTTGTGGGAATTGCGGTTGCTGGAGTGACAATTCTAGCTATATTAAGTATACTCTTTATTTTCTGTAGAAAAAAGAAGAGAAGACACCACGTACATGTGGATGATTACTATGCTCCTCCTCCACCCGTTCCCCAAAGGTTAGACATTGTTTAATTCTCAAAATCCTTCGAATTTTGAACAATTATTTCATGGACTAATTGATATTATTTCTCCTTCATTTGGATTAATGATGCTATCTTGATGTTGCTAACTGGAATTTTATCGACAATTGCCAGCTAACCTTCATGGTGGTCCAGTATACCAATGGCAACAAAATGCTCCGGAATATGTTTCTGTCCACCGGGTGGGAGGTGGAAGGGGTGGTAATTCTTGGGGAATCGTAAATTTACGTTTTTGTCCTTATTGATTTTTTCTTTGACCAAATTCAAAATTTAAAATAATGGTTGACTGAAGAAATGTTGGACAGAATGACCTTTTCCACCAAATATAAATTGTTTTGGTACTGAGTTTTGTAAAAAAAAAAAATGATTTTGAACAATAATCACAAAAGCAAAATAATTTCTGGACCTTTAGAGTCATTTTGCCATTTTATTATCTAATTCATCAAAATCTTAATATTCATGCATTTGACAAAGTGGACAGTTAATTTGAAGGGGAGTGAATAATAAATTATGGTGAATTTCAATTTGGTCTCTGAAGGAATTTTCAATTTCGTCTTAAAAGTGTCACACGATCCATTTAGTCTTTAAAATTGACTATACGTGTCAATTTGGTCCTTGGTCTCACCAACATCCAACAAACTAACTGAGAGGGTTAACTTTAATTTAGTCTCTAAATATTGAGCATTTTCAATTAGGTCGTTGTAATTGACGAAAATGTGTCAATTTAATCACTAGAATAATGACCGTCAAACACAAAACTCGAGACCGTAAATTTTAGACACAAAATCTTAGGCACTAAAAAAATACGAGTACGAGATTGGCTTGAGAAGAAACAACAGATAAAAAAAATTGGACACATTTTCACCACTATAGGGACCTAATTGAAAAAAAAATCAAAATCTAAAGACCAAATATAAACTAATTCTCCTTTAGCATGTTGGATGTCCTATCGTTTAGGGATCAAGACTAGGGCTTTGCATGGGCCTGGCCCAGTTATTCCATTTCAGTCATGGCATGCCACCCGAATTTGGGGGACAACATTTTTGTCGAGACGGAAGTCCCGACTTCGTCCCCTGAGGGCCATAACTGAGTAGGAGTTCCGTCTCGGGCGACGTGGCGGAGTTTTCCCATGCGCTGCGCCAGCGTGTCGAGGACGGAACTCCCACTTCAGTTATGGACCCGAGACGAGACTACTTGGTTATTTTTCCTGAGTTCGGCCGTTTTCAAAGGTTATTTTTTTGTTAGTATTACAAGAATCAAAAACAATATTTCGAAAATACAATGCTTAATAAAAATTGAGCAAGAAAATGAATAAATTGTATATTAATATAAAAAAAAAGCAACCGAATTATCGGAATATTATTTTACAATGGAAAAATAATTAACATATCTTCGTAACTACAATAAACGAAACGTAAACAACGTAAATGAAAACATATCTACTGGCCTAGAAGGTGTGTATGGAGCGGTGTGTCTCGGGGCTGGTCGCAGGAAGTAAATGCTGCCATCTCTTACACGCACGGCGCTACCAAAATTGGTTGTGATGACCTCCGCGCCTTCGTGGTCGATAAATACCTGCTCCTCGGGGTTTAGCGGCAACGGAGTCTGCTGCTGCGTCTCAGTGATGTGCAGGCTGTACGAAGGCGTCCCTCCCGAGTAGAAGCCCGGTTTGTGCGGATGTAGAGGGCCCGACACGGGGATCCCCACGCGTCCCGAAAAGCTTCATTTCGAAAAAGTACTCGGGTGATGCAAATTGGTACTCAAAATGGGTGGAGTACGTCGGCTTTGGCTGGGAAACTATGTTTGGGTCGGAGGCTGTGCTAGGGATCTGTCGCCGATGCGGCCCGCCTCCCGGTGGCCCGCCTCGCTCGCCGCCAAGTCCTCCCGCGCGGCATCCCTTTGCCTCCGCGTACCTTGCCTTCCCCTTTGGGACCGGGCCGGAACAGGCTCTCTCGGTTGCGTCACCGATTCCAGAACCGCCGACTCTGCCACATCCGCAGCTCTCGATCTGCAGGTCAGGGACTTCCCGGCCTCCACGAACGCCTCTTTGATTGTCTTTGAAGCCCAAGATACTAGGGACCTGTAGTGGCCGATTGAGTTGGAAGCCGGCTTATCGAGCTCCGTCAGTATGAGTCTGTTGGCATCCGCCTGCAACATCAATTATCGTGTCAGTATATTATAAACAAGGAAAATCAATGTAGACAAACAAAAATACAAAACTTACAATAATGTCCTCGGAAGGCGCGATGGGTTGAATGCCCATCGGGAGTGGACTGGCATCCCTGTTGCGTGGGTTTGTAAGGAGGTGCACGGTGATGCGATTGTACCAATCCATGTACTCACGGGTTGGTAAGATCACATTACCGGCGACCGGGACAGCGTTCTCCAGTGCATACTCTCGGTCATCCCACATGGCTACGTAGGCATTGTGCAGTTTCGCCCAGTTCATATTATGTCCCGCCGTGTTGGTGTGGGCGTCACTGCCCTACTGTCGTACCCTCATGCCTCGAGTGCTGTTGGTATCACTGCTTTGGAACCCGAGTGCCTAGCAACCCGGTCCGGCATGTGAAACTCAACCAACTCGAAACACACGAGTGGCGTACGGGCCGGTAGGGTGGACGAGAAGCCCTCATCGCGAGAGACCCGCAGCGATAACCCGGTCGAGTACGACCTCCACATGAGCTGTCAAAAAAAATTGTACATTAGCATAAATTAATTGTGCAAATAAAAAAAAAGTTACGAAAAATACGATAAACCTTACCCCCGAGCGTCCAGTCGGTCGGTCTAGCTGAGTCGTGAAAACACCGTCAGTTTGAGATTTCGGCGTGTTCTTGAAACTCCCAGGGCGGTATTCAACGCGCCCCGTCACGCTCGGCCGTCTGCGGGAGGTTCATTCATAATCTTTCCCGGTTCGTCGGCCGGGAGAAATGATATGCGCTCCCACGCCCACAGCCCTGGTACAAACAAACACGGATTAATCATCGGATATTTAAAAAAAATGCGGGGAAACAATAAAAACGCATTAAAAATTACAACAAACCTGGATCAGAAGGCAACAACCAGCAATGTCCTTAGAGACGGCATGTGCAGAGATGCACATCTGACGGTAGAGGTAGGATAGGGCGCTGGCCCGGCCCGAGAATGCTTGGGTCGTGGGCGAGATCTACGTCGCTGATGAGCAAGAGATAACGCATGTTCTCTCGCGACCCGGATTTATCCGGGAAAAGGAAAGTGGCCATGCAAAGGAAAATCAAGGCCCGGGCCCGCTGCTCAACCGCGAGCTCCGTGGCATCCTCGCCTAGGGGATCGTAAATGTGGGCGTACACCTCTGCAAGCTGGATGGCGTTACCCTTAATTGACTCGGTGGGGGGCGGGAGTCGTGGGACATCGTAGGGCGCGCTCAATCCACTGACGCTTGGTCATGTTGTAGTCCTCATTCCACGACACCACGTGGCCCCCGGTGGGCAGTCCTAGGAGGCATCCTACGTCCTCTAGGGTGATGGTGACCTCACCGCAACGCATATGGAAGGTGTGCGTCTCGGGGCGCCACCGCTCTACTAATGCGGTGATCAGGGCGTGGTCTATCTTAATCTTACCTATCCGACAACAACCCCCGAAACCTATACTATCAATGAGATCTAGCACTCTCCGGTTGCCCTCGCGTCGGTATGCCTCAAAAAAACTCCCGTCATAGCTAATGACCTTCAAACCTCTGTCTAGGACTACATCCCCGCCCCAAATCCTAAGTGATCTATGTGAGGTGTGTTTGTTCAACACACTGGGATCGTACGGACCGGGCATAAGGTGGGCGGAAAAAGCCATCTATAATAAAACAGTGGGATTTTATCAGGAAAATTTCAATTAAAATACATAAGGATATCAAATTCACAAAATTTCAATTAAAGTACATCAAATTCACAAAATTTCAATTAAAGTACATAAGAATATAAAATCCTCATAATTGCATTTTAAAGTACATAAGAATATCAAACTCTCATAATTGCATTTTAAATACAAATATATTTCAAACTCTCATAATTGCATTTTAAATACAAATATACTTCAAATTGACAACAATGCAATTAAAATACATAATTATCAAATTCAAAACAATACAAAAATATCAAAGTCACATAAATATATAACTATCAAATTTACAAAAAATATATACATTCTTAATAGGAAATTAAAAAAAATCAAATCAATTAAAAAAAAAATTGTACCTCCAAATTTTAAAAATTTGGGAGAGAGAGAGAGAGAGTGGTGGTGGGGTAGATTGAAGGTGGCGGTGGCTAGAGCGGCGGCAGCGGCGTCTGGAGGCGTGGCGGTGACGGCGGCGGCGGTGGGAGGGAGTTGCAGCGGAGGGAGAGGGAGGGGAATTTTTTTTTTTTTTGGAGAGAAAACAGCTTCAACTCGCGGTGGGGGAAGAAGAAGGGTTTTCTTTTTTAAAACTGAGAGTTCAGAACGGAAGTCCCACTTCCGTCCTGGGTCCATAACGGAAGTGGGAGTTCCGTCCTGGACACGTGGCGAGCAGCGTGGGAAAACTCGCCACGTCGGCCCGAGACGGAACTCCCACTTCCGTTATGGCCCCAGGGCATTACGGAAGTGGGACTTCCGTTCTGGACAAAAATGTTTGTCCCCCAATTTCGGGTGGTATGCCATGACTGAAATGGAATAACTGGGCCAGGCCCATGCAAAGCCCCCAAGACTACATGTAGTGTTAATTTGAAGACATCTCGCAATTTGAAAAATTTAATGCTAAGACCGTTCTTTGTGTTTCGTATTGGCAATGCTTACAAGTTCTTCTACAACTTCAGTCATAACTTCCTAAAGCTAGAGGATTTGTGTAATACCCGTAACTTTTGCTTACGCGTTATTTGACGTGTAATAATTTTTTTTTCACGACTAACTGTGTAGGCGTAATTTATTTCGTGTGATTATGTGACTACGTGTAAAATTATTTTTATAACATATTACATGTTTTATTATGTGTACATTTTATTAAGGGCCGTTTCGCACACGTATCGTAATTAGGGGATTTAATTGTGATTCACTTAGATAATTAATTTAATTAGATTATTGATTGGAATTGGAAATAAAATAAATTAAAAGAATAAAGAAAAGTGAAACAATGGACGTATTCTTTATTTTTGGCCTCCAGTCGGGGGAAAGATTCAGCCGGTTTTCGTGTGGATTCTGTGTGGCCCTTCCTCATTGGGGTTATTACATGGGGGTCATTAGCAGTGATTATGGAGTCCGATTAGACAATTGAGCTTGACTGTGGGATTGTAGTGTCATAGTGATAACTATGTTCGTAACGTCTAAGTAAATTGTGTAATCGATAATACTGTAGGGCAGACGTGCTTGATGTGGATTCGGTTGTGTGAAATACTTAGACGTGAAGAGTATAGTTATTTAGCTTATTTGTTGTTCTTTACTTGTTTAGTCCTTGTTTGTTTTATACTCGATTGTCTGACATAACTATTGGTTTGTAGTGCATGAGTAGTATGGGATGCTCATGTCATGAATTCCGATATGGGATGACATATTTGATAAGTATAGTCGAACATTTATTTTGGGTCTTTAATTGCTGTTTGCTTGGAATCTATTTGGTTGCATATGAGTTGGGATGATTGGGTATTGTTTAGTGCACTTTTGCACAAGTTTGCATCTCATTTTTTTTTCGAAAACCGCAGTCATGCGAGTCCACTATTGCATTTCGAACTCTGCGTTGCATTGCATTACGATATATCTTGTCATCGCACTATCCCTGCACTGAGTTCTGAGTCTTGCTAGACTTGGGACGAGTCATTTGCATATACTTCCATAGGGGTATTTTGGGAAACGGGCATCTGCATTATTCAGTATCTCGATTCTCATTTGTCTCGTATGCTGTTTCTGTCATTATTATCTATATTCTTGTTTTAGGTCCTCGCTGAGCACCGGAGCTCGATCCCGATATCCGATTTTTGTTTTTTCGGGTTTTGTAGATGTTGATTATACATGTGATGATGGAGCTTGGGATGGGGATTAAGAAGGGTGATCCTAACTGGATAGTTCACACCCGTTATCGCTTTTATAGTTATTAATTATTTTGAAACTTGTATTTTCCTTGAGATGTAATAACTTAAACATATTTCGTTTTTAGAATAACGCTTCTGCTACTGTTTTATTACTATTTATGGATTTATCTAATGAATTTCCTTTTAGTAACTCTTGTTTGTCGACTTTGGTGTCTCATTAACCAATGAGACACTGCCATGTCATCGACCCTGGTTACGGGGTGTGACAGAAGTGGTATCAGAGCAGGTCGAACCTTAGGGATAAAATCTGTAATGAACATAGGATAACAAGAACACTTAATGTGAGGTGTGCTATGGGTAAAGACCATGGACTAGGATGTTTCTGTTTGCCTAACGTTATATCCTATTACTATATGATTTTACATGCATGTGATGATTTCTTTAACTAATATACATGTATATGTTGATCTGCTTATGTATGATATATGCTCGGTGATTTCTTGTTTATATCATGCTCTACTTGTCTATAACTTACATGTTCAACATGTTAATTGATGTATCACATATCTTATCTGCTTGTTATATTTTATGTTACGGTATTATATATGTTATACTATGTCATACTTTACTTGCCTTTGCTTCACATGTTTAGCTGGTTAAGCGCTTTATCGTTTATCTTAACTTATCCGTTATACGCTTGTGGGGGCCAAAATGGATCCAAGTCAAGAAAGCGGCGACGATTACGACTTACCTATCGCTTATCATCTATCGTTATATGTTACGTGTATTGAACTACGGTATTCTTCTGTGATATACCTGATCATGCCTAACTCGTCTTTCTTTTCAAATCCATGATAAATTCTTTCTTCTCCCATTTATCCACAGCAACCTTATCCTTATCATTTCATTGCTCGGTGTTCACACCTATATGAGTTTGACTGGTTTACAGTTTTTCATGTTAAACTTCTTCACAAGATATGTTGCCTACTCGGTTTGAGGAATAAGATCTCTTCTTTCCTCTATTCAATTTGTAATCTCAAGAATAATGTCAAATTCACTTACCATACTCATCTCCAATTCTGTTTGCATTAAGTTGAAAAATGCCAACCTTTGTCATAGCCTCTGACTGTTGATCCAAACAAATATCATCAACTTGAATTAGCGTGATTTGAATCTTTCAATTTCTAATGGACATTTTCTCACCAACTTCACCTCATGCGTGTGCATGCTTCAACAAAAGCTTTGTTAGCCTATCATACCAAGCTCCCGAATTTTGCCTTAATCTACAATGAGTTTTTTTCAATTTGTATACCTGATTTGGATAATCTGATTTTTCATATTCTTTAGGTTGTTTTACATATACTTCTTCGTATGACAACACATTTGAAAAAAAACACCATTGTCATCCATCTTATAAAGCTTGAAATTCCCAAAAAAGGTAATGTCAACATAAATCGTATAGACTCAAGTCTTGCTAGATAAGCAAACTTCTCATCAAAATTCGTCCCCTGTACTTGAGTGTATTCTTTGACTACCATTTTGGATTTGTCTCTAATAAAATCTGTTAACTCTTTGGATTTGTCTTTAATCACCCACTTAATTCCAATAATGTTCACACCATCTGTTCTTAAAACTAGTTTCTGAACATTATTTTTTTTATATTGCCGAAGTTCTTCTTACGTCGACATGGTCATTTCCTTGCCAATGACTTTAGAATTCCAGCGAGTTTTCTTAAGGGTATCAAATTTTTAATTATCTACTCAATTGAATGATTTTTTTTTATTTACTCGGTTGATACCCGTTCTTCTATTGCACCCCTCAATCTGAGTGAGTATCACAATTCATCATGTCTACTCGTTGTATTGGTGAGATCTTCTTGGCTCTTGTTATTGAGACTCTGCCCGCTCAATAAGGGCAATCTCATCAAGTTTGGTGAGAAAATTTTCAAATCTTGTATCATTATATTGTTAGTTTCCATCCCCACAGAGGTTCTTTTGTTGTATACCTCGTGTTGGAGTATCCCAAAAAGGTTCATTCGTCGGTCATTTTTTCAAAAGTGCTTATTCTGCCGATATTTGCGTTAGTTATATTCCACATTCTATTTGTTGCCTTCTTGGTTTCCTCACGGTTGTTCTTTCGGATTCCTATTTAGCAGTTGCTTTGTGACCTGAGGAGACATCACCCGCATCTTTTGCTTCACTTGAACTTAGTACACTTATTTTGTTTATTGTATGTCTTAAGTCAATTCTGTGCCTTTCCGATGTATTCCTCCAATTTTCCATAGGTACGTCACTTGATCTAAATGGAGATGCCAAATCAGGATTTGTTTGTTTCCCGGCTGGGTTAGAGTATCACATAATCTTATCTATATTTACCCTTGTAGCTCCACCCACACATTTTTACATTTTGCTTGTGGATGTGGATGGTCGTCGTGTGATCTCCGATGAATTGTTTCTTTCTTCTTTTTGGTGATGATCGTGTTCATCATAATAAAATCATCCTTTATAAACTTTTGGTTGTTTTTACTTCCTTAACGATTTTTGTTGATAATCAAGATGTTTTCGTTTTTAAAACAACGCTTCCGCTACTGTTTTATTACTATTTATGGATTTATCTAATGAATTTCCTTTTAGTAACTCTGTTTGTCGGCTTTGGTATCTCATTAACCAATGAGACACTGCCATGTCATCGACCCTGGTTACGGGGTGTGACAATTTGACAATCGAAGGTTGCCCAGAGTTGGGAAAAATTCCCTATGGGACGGATCTTGTGGGTACTTGTGAGACATGAAGGCCTGCGGAACCTACTCTGCAGGTCTCGCAGGTGGCTCCTGTCTAAATTTATGTGAGAGGAGTGTGGGCTGTACCCACAAGGGCCGCCCCATGCCAGACTTTCCCCCAGACTTGGAATTTCTGAAGATATCAAATCAGCCACTTAAAAAGATATTTAAAGATAACACGGACTTAAGGGAGTACTGTTTATAGTGCATAACACGTTTTTTTTTCATTATATAAAGAACAATTTTGATTGTTTTGGGTCGTTGGATAAAATAATTAACGGTTCAAGATTTTTTTCAGATGACACCTATTGTGATTTTCAAACACCTGTCACGTAAGACCTATGTTACATGATTAATGATAATTAGTAGTTTATAATGAGAGAACATATGTTGTAGCATTATGACAAATATCCAACGGCGGAGCTTCATGGAGGCATGAGGGGGCCACAACCCCTCAAGATTTTTTGAAATTACCTATTAATACTGTAGACATATTTTTTTGTATAAATAAGTCTTTATAATATAAAATATCTTGGTCTCTTAAAAAATTTTGAAATTTCATAATAATATTCTTTGTCTCAAATTGGATATCTATTTTCTATTTTATTTTATTCTGAAATGAATGTTCATTTGTTAGAGTTGATGTATTTTATACACAATACCTTTTCTTTTCTTTTTTATTGGGGGTAGGAGAAGGGGAAGTAGGAATCGATCTCAGGACCTCGTCCAGGTAAGGAGCAACCTCAACCACTGGGCTACTCCTTAATTCCCTATCGACAATACCTTAATTCTTCCATCCTCTCTCCATTCAATTGCTTATTTGATTCGTAGAATGCTCATTATTCTGTAATATTTTAATTTGTGATTGTTCTTTAGTGTTGTAATACTCAATTTGGGACCCATTTTTTAGTGCTTTAATAGTATAATTTAAACTGTATAAATGGATAGAATTTTGTAATTTTAAAGCAATGTTCTGTCATTTGATTACTAAATCTATTCGGTAATCATCAATTCAGTTTTGATTTCGATCTATTTTTTTTAATGAGAAAACCCGAATTCAAATTACTGAATTAGAGAAATCGTATTCGATGCTCATCATAGTCCAAATTTATACATAAAATTTCTTTTAAAATATAATTTAAGATAAGTATTTAAACAAATAATAATTGTTTTATAACATCCTTATGTTATTTTGAAGTATGAAATGTGACGCTAGCCTCTGCATATTAGTCGGTTTTTCCTTCTTCTTTTTTTACTTGTTGGGTTAATTTTCTTCCTTAGTTTTTGCATTTTTTTCAAGATAAGTATCATTTTAACTTCAAATATTTTAGTAAAAATATATCCTTCTACCTCAAATATATTGTCCTACACTGTAAACAAATTTTAATTCGGCCTCATCTAAGCTCAAATCATGACTCCGCCACTATAAGTATCTGAAACGAGAAAACACATGTTGCATATAATTTAACACCTATCAAAAAATATGTAACACATGTACAAAACGTATTTCATATGTTCTAAAAAAAAGTGTTCTGTAATATAGTCATCACCGACTAAAGGAGCTGTGGATGTACTGTCCAAAATCCAAATAATTTTTTATTTTTTTTCTCTTTTGCTGAATAAATCCAAATATTATTCGATTTGCTTATTCTCGTGCAAGAATGATACCAGCTTATCTTTTAATAAGAGTCTTATAACACTCCATGCCCTAAAGCCATCGGACTGGAAACGTTCAGGATCAGCTATTTGGAAGTCGTCCTTGCTATACCATATCACATACTCCCTCCATTTCTAATTATAAGACTTTCACTAAATATTCTGAAAATTAAAAAAATAAAAATTAAGATATTTTTGTAATTAAAATAATAATATTACTCTTTAAAATAAAATTTGTGGTATATAAGTCATATTTAATAGAATAATATTTGTATTTTAACTAATAAAATATCTTATTTTTTGTTTTCTTAATTTTCGCAACATGTAATGTAAATCTTATACTATTAAGGAAGGGAGGGAGTACTTTTTTGTCTAAAAATTTTCAGTGCAGTTCGCTAACAAGCATTCCCTTAGATAATCTATTAACTGTATCTTTAGTATTAACTCAAATGCAAACACTGCAGTTCAGAGGAAGACTTCAACATTACATGGATTTACACTGAATTTACAACGAAATCGTGAAAAATTCAACTCAAATAGTATTGCCTATATTTGAATTATAAAGCTGTTTCGATAACAACCACAACTAATTTTACACACAGTATATAGAATTTCAATATACTGCTGAAGTAGTACACATATTAAAACATTCAAAACACCCCAAATAGTAGCAAATGGGAGAAAGAATATCATATGAACACAGTAGAAAAAGTCATTACATGCCCAAACAGCCAGAAATATCATCAATATTTGGGGTAAACTAACACTTTAGGGGCAACAATTATGGGCTGAAACTTGAAAGTGCAGGTAATGAGAAAATCTGCTTAGAAATGGACTAGTGAAAAATCTTGTAATCCTTATGTAAGTGCATAAAGACGCATAGAATGATAGAAAATGGCATATTTCAGTTAATCCGGTACAGAAACTTGCTAACGAACTAGAATAAAACATTTATCCATTGTAATATAACGTTGTTCTAAAAAAAAGCATATTTAAAAATTCATAAATCAAACTCGAGAAACAAAGGGATACAAGGTATGTTATCTTAGATGCACCATGAAAAGGATACATTGAGAAGTCGTGCATCAATCATCATCCTCATCACTGTCATATTGACACAATGACTGCAAAACACTGTTTTCAGTTTCCATTACAGGTCCACTTTCAGTCTCTGGTACAGATTCACTTTTTACTAGTTTACTGGTTGCTCTCTTGCGAACAGAAATTATAACGGAACCAGACTTGAAAGTGTGATTACCATCTTTAGAAGCTCCAGGAACCACACTTTTATCTTGACTAAGAACATTGGCTTTTATTGAAGTATCAGCTGGTTTACTCAGATTCTTCGTCTAGCTTTTGCCGCTTAGAACTTGACGTTTGTCTGGTAACAAAATTTTCTAAATCCTCATCATCATCATCATCTTCATCATCAATCCTACGGATATACCTTTCCCTTGTTCCTTTAAACACTGATTTTATAAGTGCCTCGTCTTCTTCATTCAGTTTCCTCTCCTTCTCCTCATTTGCTCGTTGCAAGACTTCAAGCATTGCATCAACACTAACACTAGCTTGTCTTGACCTCATAGATTTCATTTCATCCAAAGCAGCAAGAATATCCATATCTTGTTTAGAATCCAAAGTTCTATTCTCCAGTGACTTCATTGCATCCCCCATTTCTTCAGCATCTTTTTTCCGCTTCTCATTCTCGCTTTCCTCATCTCCTGCACGCCAAGGCTCAAAATTTCGCTTTGCACCCGACTCAACCGTGTAATCGGAATTTTTCGGATCTGTCTTATAAGTAATCTCAGCAGAACACCTCGTACACTTAAAATAGAATCTTATTATTTGAATTCCCAAATAAGTCTCTCCTACAACATCTTCTTTCCTCGAATTGAATTTTGTCCCTTTATAAATATAATTTCCGCACGTATTGCAGCGGACACTCATAGGAAGCATCATACGCACCACCATCTGCTGATTCTTAGGCTGCTTCCGCCTCGGAATTTTGGATGGGTCAAAATCCGGCGGGTAATACTTATTCAAAACCTTTCGTTCTGCCATTTTTGCGCTTTTTCTTCTTCTCCTCTTTCTCAAAAGAAAATAAAACCCTGAACAGAGGTACCAAACAAATTTTAAGCTAAAAATCAGAACTTCGTAAGAAATCCATTCAGAATAACAATGTTTCTATCTCCTTAGCAATTAATCCACGATCACGAAAATCAAACGGACAATGCTTAAATCAAAGCCAGCAATGAAAACCTAATTTCTAATTCTGATACAGACTAACCTTAACATTTCATAAATACAATAAACGGATTGGAATTAAAAATATACCTTTAGCGAATTACTGAAATTTGAGCTCGGAGCGGAAGAAGGGAAATTCACTGGAATTTGAGTTCTGCGCGGAAGAAATCGCCGGAAAACTCCTGACAACGTCGACTTTTGATGCGGAGTACTCCCACCTTTTATATAGAGATATTTTTAATTATCTTTTCCTTTTCTTTTTTTTATGAAGTCCGGTTGGGTGGTTGCCCAATAAAGGGGAGAGAGGTGTATCTCACAAGAGGGGGAGATAACCCTATAAAAGAATATTAAAGAATACCCCATGTATGGGGAGGGTATCGAACCCACGACCTCACAGTCGTGGTAAGGTGGGCTATGGCCCTTGTGATGATAATTATCTTAGACCGAAAAGTAAGTGGATATAGGATTTTACAATGGCATCCAAAGTTGTCAAAATCGCGAGTTAGATCATAAAATCGTACGATTCTACGATCCTAAGGGTATAAATCGAGTTAAATCGTACTAAAAATCGCTGGAGGATTGAATCGTAGATGATCGTCTATCTAGATCATAAAATCGTAGAATCGTACGATCCGGTGCGATTCAATCTTACCTCTTTTTTTTCTTTTCTTTTTTTAAACCTTGCATCTTTTCAACTGGGTCAGTAACGGGTTATCTGAAATAAATAAAAATCAGCTTGTATTTAAGTCAACATCTCAACTCTCTCAAGTTTTAGACTCACGGCTTCATCGCTCATCATTGATGTGAGTGGAGATAGAGATTAAATGGAGGATAATAATAACGTCTTGAATGGTTTGCTAGATTAGAACATTAGAAAGATAGACTTGTTGTTATGAAATTTGTTGGAGTAAAAGACCTTATTAATTGTTGGTTTGCTTCCGAAGTTTATCATTATGTGATTTAATTTCAGTTTGTTAGTTCTATTGGTATTCTTAATTTCCCCGTTGAAGCATTGTTATATATATTTTTTTCCTCAATTGTATATAAAATGATGTTTTATTGACATAAATTTATCATGAAATATTATTTTAATAGTTTTGTGGGATCTTCCTATCCGTGCTACGATCCTCGTGTCTATGATTTTTTAGACCCCTTCCGTTTTGAGTCAAATTTGCGATCTTGACAACATTGTCTGCATCCGTTAAACCAAAAAAAAATGATTTGATTCAGTAATTGATGGTATGGTCTAAATTTGTTTAAAAATTAAAAGGATTAATTTAATTATTTGTGAGTATACTGATATTCTTAAATATAGCAGGACTTATATGTAGGTGTGTATATTCGGTATTCGGTTCAATTTTTGGAAAAAAATTCGGAATTCGGTTTGATTTTTCAACGTTTTATGAAAATCGAACCGAACCAAAATTTTATGAAAACCGTATACCGAATACCGAAATTATTTCAATATGGTTCGGTTCGTATTGAAATTTTATTTTTTCTTGTGGACCTCAACTTAATAAAAAATAGACAACCTTAAAATTATAATGCACAATTAAAATAAAAACAATAAATTAAAAATTAAGAATAAAAATACAACTTTACAACAATAACATAACTGATTAAGTCCCCAATCATTCAGGTATTGGCGGTAACATTTTACAATAAGTGCACAAAGTGTCTGCTTCCCGAATGTTACTGAAACAGATGGATTGAAGAAGACCTAAATAATAATAATTGGTCTATTCAGTATTTCAGTTTTTAAAAATTGAAAACCAAATTATTTTTATTTTTCAAAACCGAACCGAATAAACCGAACCATATAGTAAAATTCGGTTTGGTTCACTTCAGTATTTCGGTTTAACCGAATAGTGAACCCTACCTATATGTAGTGGAGTCAGTCCGGATCCTATGCATAATAGTTTTTTTCCAATACATACAGAACGCCTCAGAATAGGTGTTCTGAGTGTACGGACAAGTGTTCTAAGGCTCAAAATAAGTGTCATGAGGCTTAGAACTAGGGGTATTCATAAAAAACCGAAACCGACTAAACCAAACCTATCCAAACCAATTTTTCGGTTTGAGTGGTGCATTGGATTGATTTCGGTTTGGACTAAATTAAAACTGAACTTTCGGTTTGGTTTAATTTTTTTATAATCCAAACCGAATATATATATTAAAGAACTCTTTTGTAATAAAACATATTGAACTTCTTATTTACAACATGACAAACAAGCTCTTCAATTACAAAAGTAATAGATTGAAGAGTAATATGTTGTATGTGGTTTTAGATTCATCTGAATTTTTTTGTTTTACTTTTAAATTATTAATGGTGTATTTTTTGCTTTTTTCCTCATAGAATAATTTTCCAGTAATTTGTTTGAAATCAAAAATTTATGTTTCATTAATTTATTTTTTTGGTGGGTTTTAACTTGTGAAAAACAATAGTCATATTTTTTTATATTTTTAGTAACTAGGTAATTATATAAAAAAAATTATTTTATTTTTATTTTATATTGAAGTTTAAGAATCAAGAGTTTATGTTTGATTATTTTGTTTTTGATTGTGTTTAACTTGTGAAAACAATCAAAAATCGAAGGTGCTCTAGCCTAGTTGGGCGGACGCCTGCCCAAAGACCGAGAGGTCAAGGGTTCGATACCCGCCTCCTACGTGGGGTTTAATAAATTTGCCTTCTTGGGCCCCCCTGTGAGGTAACTTGTGAAAACAATAATCTTATTTATTTTATATTTTTAGCAGCTAAATAATTATATAAAAAATTTGTTTTATTTTTACTTTATAATCAATATATTTTGTATCTCTCGAAAATCGAACAACCAAACCAAACCGATACAAACCGAATGCATCGGTTTGGTTCAAAAAATGTATAACCAACCCGAAACATGAACATTCCTCCCTACTCAGAACAAGTATTTCGCACGGTAAAAACAGAACATAACATAGGTTAATTTTAAATCAATTTTAACCGTCAAAATCATAATCTAACGAACGAGGGGATTTTCGTACGTTCGAAATTAACCCGTTCCGCACTGGAGCCAGCGTTGTAGTGGAACATGAATCTTTATTGTTAAAGGGTGAACGTTTAATTTGGTACCAAGAAAGTATTATTTATTCATATTTATTTCAAATTTCTCGATAGACATTCTCATGTAAGAGCATTATGAAGTAAACTTTTTTTATCAATTATGCGAGTCAATAATAAAATCAAATTTGAATTAGTTACACGTGGATTCCGGATACGTAACAAAAAGCGGGCCATTCTTGGGGGAAAGCCCACAAGGACTCGAGAGTAGTAAGTAGTAACCTGGACCACCATACTCTCTGCAGATTCTGGTAAACTCCACATACAGACTCCATGGGTGCCTCAGAATCAACTCTCTCCAGCTCCCAGGTAACTTCATTCATTACTCTTATCTACAAAGATTATCACCTTAATTCACCTTTATATTGATTTTTACTTGTGTAATTTTGTTTCCTTTATCATGTGCGAATAATCAGAAGCCGGACGACGAGATTACTACAGTATCGCAAAAGCCTTTTGAGAACGAAGATCCTCCAATTGAGAGGCTGAAATCCCTTAAAATTGTGAGATTCAATTTTAATTTTCTCAACTCTGTTTTTTTTTGTTTCCGGGTTATTTTGAATTCGATTACCTGAATGGGTCTGATTGGATAAATGGGCTATGGGATTATTATTAGGCAACTCCAATATTGACGTCTGCACCAGCTGAAAGTAGCTTAACGGACATTCTTGTCAGGAAATCTTTATCTTCTTCCAATTCAGGTGATTAATCTGAACTCTGATTATTAGTCCCTCCAACAACAACAACAATAGCATAACCCATTAAGTCCCCAATAATTGGGGGTATGGGCGGGGATGGACGGGATACAGACCTAACCTTTGTCAAACAAAGTGGTTGATCCCAGTATACCACTGAAACAGATGTATTGGAGACTAACCTAACCTTTGGCAACAAGTGCACAAAGTGGTTGCTCATATAATACACATGTAACAATGGTCTCCTATGCCGTCGCGTTTGCTACAGAATCATGCCCTCAAATCAAAGCCAAACGGCATCAGAGAAGGCAGACCCAAGAACCATTTTGATTTATGTGCACATCACCATACTTCTTTCATTCAGCATCCAGAGCATTAGTGGTGCACACATTATTAGTCCCTCCATTCCATAATATAAGTAGTTTATTATGTCGTTTAGGACATGTAGTGAAAGTTAAAGAAATGTTTTTTTAATCAAAATATCAATATTACTATATTAAATTTAAATTGAATTAGTGGTATAAGTTAATCCACAGAAGATAAGTTGCTTTTTTAATCAAACTATCAATATTACTTTGAATTAGTTGAATACAAGTTCTATTACAAGTTCGGTTAGTGGTATATCAATATTCAGCAGGGAGCCGTGTGCACCACACATACGACCTTTAAGTTCTATTTAAGAGAGTAATATTGATATTTTGACTAACAAAAAGTATCTTGCTTTTTGCTTTCTTAATTTTGCTATATGTCCTAAACGACTTATATTATGGAATGGACGTATTATTAGTATTATTATCTTTTACTTGCTTTGATACAAAAGAAGGCGAACTGTGTAAAATTTTCCCTTTTAAGGTTAGAATTCAGAAGTGTTGTTAGTTTACACTTTGGCATTGTGTGGTTTAGGGGCTAGACACTGTGTGTCATGCAAAAGGTGCTGGAGCTTTATATGAATTTTGATTTTTTATTACATGTCTGCATTTTCTGCATCAATGATATTCACTCGGTTGAAGATATGATATTATGCTATTTGTTTGTTAAATTTGCAAACTTGATTTTACCTTGAGATACTGGTCATTGAAAGTTTTTAAGTATGCCGGGTTTGCAGAAATTTAATTCTTTTGAAGATTTCTTGTTAATATTTTATAGATCCATGCATGTCTAGTTGCCAAGGCATCATTAATTTATATTTCTATACCTGAAAAAGGCAGTTAAGAGGAGTCGTTTGCTCTGTAGCTCAATCTATACCCAAATCCTATACGTT
Source organism: Vinca minor (assembly GCA_026122235.1). Taxonomy (NCBI): domain Eukaryota; kingdom Viridiplantae; phylum Streptophyta; class Magnoliopsida; order Gentianales; family Apocynaceae; genus Vinca; species Vinca minor. Next base: position 9,408,907 of record JAOCZM010000011.1, on the reverse strand, counting down.
AAGTAACTGCCGTGGAATTCCAATCTTGCGGCAAGGAGCGCTGTTCTACTATATCAACTAGGCTGTCTAAAGGACTGTTTCATTTGCTAATTCGTGGAACAGTTCTTGGTAGCTTTATATATTGCAAAACAAACATATTGAAAATGATTATGTATTGAGATAATTATCCATGGAATTCTAGGGAATTTGGTCTATTGAATCATCTTACTACTTGTCTTGCTAATAAAGATTCATTCTCGAATCAAGGAGATGATTGATTCCTGCGGCAGTATCCATTGCTTATAACCATATTATGTTTATTATTTGTTTTTCAAAAGAGATTTACTTGCCAGGATTAACTTGGGCTGCTTTAGAGATCATGTTTGGTATATGCAATGATTGTATGGGAATCTGCATAACTACTCCAGCATGTGCTTCAATGCTGGAAAGCTGCAAATTTTTGCCTATTGTGGAAGTCTTAATAAGAATGGCACAAAAAACGAATGGAAAATTAGTCTGATGGCTTACATTGTCTTACGAAACTTGTGCTGCATATTCTTCGTTACATGGCTATCTGACCTGAATATGTTGGATGTGATGCATTTGTTTTAAATGATACCAGGATTTCGGTTCTTACTGTGAGGTGATAAAACTATAGGAATAGCATTTAATTGCATCCTCTATGGTTGAAACAGGTACTATAAACCCAAATGTATTGCTTGAGCTCTTCTCAATATACCGTGACTGGCAAGAGAAAAAGACCCAGAAGATTTCTGAAAGACAGGTAGTAGAAGAAACGAAGTTCCTTTTAAACGAAGTTCTTTTTACTTCCGTGTGGGAAAAGGAGGGAGGGAATTAAATTCGGAATTACTAAGTTTCTTTCGATGTGCAACTTGTTACACAAACCAAGCTACAAGTTCCTGTGTAGCTTAGATTTGAATTTTCGTGTTTAGCATGACGGCTGTTGCGTATGAGTTTCTTGCTTGGATTTAAGGTCCTATTAAGAGTCTAAATATTAAGCTTCTTTGTTCCGTCTGTAATTTGCTGGAACTGTTCTGGAATTTGCTGGAAAACGCATACATGCAATGATAGATTGGTGGCTGATGATTACTAATTGCTTGATTGATAATTCTTTCAGGAGGAGATTGAAAATAAGATAGAAGTTGTTGATGCATTAGCAGTCAAACTTCTTCAACGTTTCAATTACTCTGTCTCGGCAATGAAGACAACATCACGTCATCTCTCAGAAGGTAAAACTGATACCCAGATCTATAATTATAGTGAAAATGGAGCAACTACTACATAAGGACTGGATTCACCTCTCCCGTGGCAAGCTTTCAGCTTTAGCCGAATTTGTTTGAGCTTAGGAATTTGAGGATAGTTTTAATACTATGAGCTCCTAAATCCCGAGGCTCAATCGTAGTCTGGGCGTCTGCTGAACATGTTTAGCTGGCATCTGATGGATTGCCTATTATCTCCTGTCTTCATAATAGTAATTATCTTGAAATTTTCTGATTACGGAAAAATCTTGTTTGAAACTGGATGCAGTTCATGCATTACAAGTGGAAGTCGGTGAGTTGAAGGGAAGGCTGACAGAGGTTATTAGTAACTGTGATGCACTGTGCAAGAGAATCAATTCAGAGGGACCAGAATCGCTTCGATCATCTATCAAGCCATTTTCAGCATCCTCTGCAGCTATAGAGACAAGTCATAAATTGGATTCTGCTGAAGCAAGGAAGGAAGAACCATCTTAACTGGCAGATGTATGTTATTCTTTTACTTTGCTCTTACAAAAAACAACGATTCCCTCAAGAGCAGGGATTAGCACGTGCAGATGCATTATTAGTCGCCATATGCATTGATGCCATGATTTCACTGTTGACACATTGCTAATTAGTAATCTGCTTAGGGTATAATAGCTGGGAATTCATTTTAGTAATGTGCATTTCCTACTGAGTCATTTGAGAATCATGTTGTTTCCACATGAAACATAATTCATATACAAAATGCTAAACAGCTGTGAGTGGAGTGTTCTGAATAGTACTAGTTACAAGTGTAATTGGGTGATGATTTGGGTTTTCTTTTGCTTAGTTTCTGAAAAGAAATGAAAGGAAAAATACCAGAATGAATGTTTTATCATATGCAGTTTCCTCTTTCTTTCTTTCTTTTCCTTTTTTCTTAGATGAATACATTTGCAGCTTCTCCACCAGAAGCTATGAAGAACTTTGGCCTCCTTGACAAATAGTGATTTTTTTTTATATCAGTCTTGATGTATGGTCTCCTAAACTACAAGTCAGTCGATCGATCAATAACATGTAGGGGTGTCGATCGAGCTATGTAAGTCGAGCTTGACTTAGCTCACATAAAATTTTTGGGGTTGGCTCACCCTCGCGGGATCGCGACCCTTTGTCCGGCCCAGGATTTCCACAAGACGCTCCATCAATGTTCAAAACCACAGGTGCTCGGCCCACTTGATAGTTCAATGTGCTCATCGGCAACTGACCTTGAGATGTGGATCATCCAAGGCTAGATCGTTCTGAAACGAGTTTTGAACTATTTCAAATGAAAATCAAAAGATCTTCATTTCGAATTCCATAATTTTGAAAGCTTAGAACCCTAATGGAAAACGGGTACACTCCATCAAGGTGCGAAGGGAAAAAGGACTTGTTTGTTTGGGTTTTTACCTAGCATTTTTTCGAGTTATGTGAGCCAGTCCGAACCCGTTGACACCCCTAATAACATGTTGATTTATTATCCGAGTGGCTAGTTTACCTAAGTGGCTTTTTCAAAAATACTTGAGACGTGGGATACATGATAATTATTGGCAACCGCAGTGTGGAACTTTCAATCCTCCAATGAGGGGTGGTTTATTGCGGTGGGTTAAGACAAGGCCTCCACTAGTCGAACCGCTGGGTCACCTTAATTAACATTCCCACAATTTCTGTCGGATCAAAAGGTGGGGCCTTGGGGGCGTGGGTCACTTTGCCGGAGATCCAAGTGCCGACACAGGTCGTGAAGGTAAAAAGTTCAGATGCAGATCTGCATGTTAACTGGTTTAGAGTATCTTAATTTCTTTTGCCGACACAAGTCACATCGACTCTCATTAATTCGCCTCAGAAACAGAAAAGCATTGTGTTCCCTTAACCCTTTATATCATATGAAACTTTCTTGATTAAAATTCCGGAAATACTACAAAGAACAATAGTATAACAAACTCTATATATTAGTAGTTTCACTTTAACCATTGCTGATAAATAACTATATAAAATCTTGCAACAACAACAACAACAACAACACTAGAATTGAATCGAAAATTTTGAAACCTCAAACATTTAAATGAAACAATGGATTCTTCTCAAGGCTGCTGTTGAGCATCCATGTAACCAGCATCAACAAGTACCTTTTCCCTCTTAGCCAACTCAATATCTTCATCAACCATCATCTTCACTAGCTTTTCAAACCCAACTTTAGGCTTCCACCCCAAAACTTCCTTAGCCTTACTAGAATCCCCTTTCAAATTATCAACTTCAGATGGCCTAAAATACCTTTTATCAATCACTACATGATCTTTCCAATTCAACCCAACATACCCAAATGCCACCCCCAAGAACTCCTCAACCGTGTGTGATTCTTCAGTAGCCACTACATAATCGTCCGGCTTCTCTTCCTGTAGCATCATCCACATTGCTTCAACATAATCCCCCGCGAATCCCCAATCTCTAGAAGCCTGCAAATTCCCCAAGAACAACTTACTTTGTAACCCAGTCTTGATTCTCCCAACCGCCCTTGTAATCTTCCGGGTCACGAAATTCTCCCCTCTTCGTGGGGATTCGTGGTTGAACAATATCCCATTGCAAGCAAATAACCCGTAGGCTTCCCGGTAATTGACCGTATACCAATGTGCAGCGCATTTAGAAGCTGCGTAAGGTGACCTAGGGTGAAACGGCGTCGTTTCCGACTGCGGAGGCGGCGTGGATCCGAACATTTCGGATGACCCAGCTTGGTAATACCGAATGTGAGATCGGCCAGTAGCCGAAATATGTGATCTAACGGCTTCGAGGAGGCGAAGGGCGCCGGTAGCGACGACATCAGCGGTATAATCAGGGATCTCGAACGAAACGGCGACGTGTGATTGAGCGGCGAGATTGTAAACCTCATCGGGTTGGATTATATCGAGCCAGCGGCGGAGAGAGGAGGCATCGGTGAGATCAGCGTAATGGAGCTTCATTTTGGCTTTAGAGGCATTGTGAGGATCGATATAGATGTGATTGATTCGTTGGGTGTTGAAATTGGAGGATCTACGAATTAAGCCATGGACTTGGTAGCCTTTACTGACGAGGAATTCGGTTAGGTATGAGCCATCTTGGCCTGTGATGCCGGTGATCAGAGCAACTTTCTGAGCTGGGGTTTCTCCGCCGCCATTGATGGTGGCGGATCCGGATCTGGAGGTGGCTTCGTTGTCGATGGCGGCCATTTTAATTGACGGAAGTGGGGAACCGTGTGGAGGGTTTTTTTTTAGGGAGGAGTAGTAGTCTAGTGGGTTGTGGGAAAATGGAGACTGGAAATTTATAATTGGGATTTAGGAGCTGCACTGACTTTACTGTGATAACTCGTACGCGTTTACCATTTTTGGTGACGTTGTATTATGAGTTTTTTTTATCTTATAAATTGCAAAACTTTTAATGTATGCATTTGAATTGATTTTTTGAGTTAAGAATTTTTATTTGAGTGAATGGTTTATTTTGAATCTTAAACAATTTTTGCTTTTCGAATTTTAGAGTTAAACTTTGTTTTTAACTCTATTTGGACTTGAACAATTTTCGTGTGCTCCAATATAGAAAAAATTCAAATTCGACTAAAATTGGTCACGTGACTGGCATATGCCGATCAGATTAAGGGCAATTTCTTCCCCACAAGAAAATAACCCAATTTTACCCAACCCAACCCATCTCCCCATCTTTTCCACCATTACCAACATCTCCATCTTCCCCTCCCCATCATTTCTTTCATAACCAACCCTCTCTCCACCCAGACTCCCCGCACCCTGACCACCCCTTCCCCCTTCGTCGACCATCACCACTCCCACATCCCAAACCACCCCCTTTTGCAAAAATTTAATATTTTGAAAACCCTTTTAGATCCGAAACCCTTTTAATATTAAGCTTGTAAGCAATTTTTCAAGGGTTTCCATATTTTCCTATTGTCAATGCTAATTATTTAATTATTAATTTATTTCAAATTAATTGCTTATTGTTAAAATTAATTGCAAGGTGAAGTTGAAAGTTTGATGCTTTTGGTAATCTGAGGGGATACACAAATTTCTCTAGCCTTTACAACTTATGGACTTATGGAATCATTTAATATCGATAAGCTAAGAATGCAAGGAGTCGTCTTTTTATAATGCGATTTTTGGATGTGTTCTCATTTCTTTGGAATCATTAATCAAATTCTTCACTTTCAAATTACTTTTTTTTTTTTGTCAGAAACCTTAAATTCTCCCTCATCAGAGGAGGAGAATTTTTATTGCCCCACGTAGGGGGAGGGTGTCGAACTCGGGACCTCTTGGTCAAGGGTAGAGGCTTGCCCCACTGGACTACGGCCTCCTTGACATACTTTCAAATTACTTGTTCACCATTGAATTCCACTTTGTTGTAGTAAGTATTTCATTAGATACTCTGACCCAATTAGTTCCTTATTTCTTTTGATATATTATGGTGGAGAAGATGAATGGTTATGGTGGAGAAGATAAAGATGGTGATAGTAGGAAGAGAAGATGGATACGGGTCGGATAGTAAATGATGTTTTTCTGCGCGGACATATTTGCCCTTGCAAAAATGGCACCGTTTTACACATCAATTAGATCTTTGTCAGAATTTTGAATTTTTTCTATATCGAAGCACACGTAAATTGTTTAAGTACAAGTATAGTCGAAAATAAAGTTTAAGTCTAAAATCGAAAAAAACAAAAATAGTTTAAGTCTAAAATAGGTCATTCACTCTTTTTATTTTCTGAATTGATGAGTAAGTGAATTGTTTGTAAGAAAGTTGATACGTCCAGGGCTCATTTTTTTTAGTATTTGTGGATAAATTCGTGATCGGTGAAGATTTGACGATTGAGATTAAAGATAAAAAGAATGACTATGTTTTTATAAACAAACTAGTAAAAAATTCGTGCTATGCAGGGTAAAGAAAGAAACGAAAAAATTCGAATTGGTTTCTGAAAAAAAATGGATTGAGTTTATATTTAGGGTGAAGGACCTATTTTGGACTGGTAGATTGGTGAATTTCGTACTTTAAAAATATGCGATTGGTGGTTTTGGTCCCTAGCCTATATTTTTTTATTTTTAGAACCTTAAACAATTTGCGTTTGGTGATAACGGTCATTTCGTCCACAACTGTGACGGAAAGAATTAATTTTTCTTTTTGTTTAAAAACTCTTCAAGACACCGGGGTTAATTTGGGTAATTCACCCAAAAAATAGTCCAGGGACCAAAACCACCAATCGCAAACGGTTAATGGACGAAATTCACCAATTTGCCTAAAAATACTCCAAATCTCTATTTTCCCTACTCAATTGCCTAACTCTCTTTTTCTTTTCAGCTGCTGGAATCTTGAAACTTCCGATCCAACACTCCGCAAAATTTTCTCTTATATAATTGAAGAATTGATGTTTGGATATGGTAGCCAACTCTTTGTTGAGTACAAGAAAACTTCTGGTGATGGAGCAAAAAAAAAAAAAAAAAAAACTGGTACAAGTGGAACTAAAGACAATGAATGTATTGATCTAGGGAAAATTGAAACCCAATCTAGTGTTTTGCGCCAACATGTGCAATTAGCTGCTAAACAGGTTGTACCGAATAAACAGCAACACAGGATCACAGACAGCAAAGTGACGCAGGCAGTGATTTCATCTCAAGCAACTGTACCAAGTGCGCTACCACACCAGAACGTAGCCCCCAACATATTCATACATCACATGCAGTGCCATCTAATGCGAGTATACAAAAGGGTGAGTTGCACCAGATTGGACGTTCTTCATAAAAAAAAAGGCGAAGAAGATAACAACAACACGTGATCGTACTAGCAGCGCAACCACACCTGATTAAGGGATAATTTTTTTTTTATGATATTTGAGTTAGTCAAAATTAGGTGACTATAACAGTTGTGAACGGAAGGACCGTTATCACCAAATGCAAATTATTTAAGGTTCTATATATATATTAGGGACCAAAACCACCAATCGCAACTTGTTAAATGACGAAATTCACCAATTTGCCAAGATTTTTCCCCCAAAATACCCTTCAATTTTTGTGTGTTTCATTTAAATTTTTGTTGACTATAACAGTTGTTGACGGAAGGACCGTTATCACCAAATACAAATTGTTTAAGGTTCTAAAAATAATAATAAAAAAAATATATTAGGGACCAAAACCACCAATTGCATATTGTTGAAGGACGAAATTCACCAATTTGCCTTCTGGACTTAAACTATTTTTGTTTTTCGGGTTTTAGACTTAAAACTTTGTTTTCAACTCTACTTGGACTTAAACAATTTATGGGTTCTCCGATATAGAAAAAATTAAAAATTCCGACCAAAATGGATGACGTGGCTAAAACTTTGTCGTTTTACTGGGGGTATTTATGTCTGAACTGAAGAAAAATATTGAATGACCTATTTTGAACTTAAACTACTTTTGCTTTTCGGGTTTTAGATTTAAACTCTGTTTTCGACTCTTCCCGAACTTAAACAATTTACGTACTCATACCTTACTTGACTTGATCTGACCCGTCTCCATCTTCATCCCCTCCACCATAACCACCATCAACATCACCATGAGAATCAATATATTACGTAATGAATATTGTGGAGAATCTATTAATTGAAGACAAAACCAGTTCCCAGGCAATATTGTGGAGAATATTTAATGTAAATTTATCATAAACCCCGAATATACTAATCAATTTCTTGTTTAAACATGGGTAAAGAAACCCCAAAAATACCCCTATCAATGTCTTCTTCCTCAACACAACCAAATCCAACCCCAAACCTTTACCACCCTACCACCGCTGCTGGCCCTTCAGCCACTGACGGTCTTTCCAACATCGTTTGTTACTGCACTAAAATGAAGCAGAGACAACACAACTTTGACAGAGTAGAAAAATTTGATGGATTAAAGTAATACTACCAACCCCCAAATCAAAACTCTAAACAAAACCTATTTAAAAATCATTAAAACAAAGAAGATGGTCTTCGAAAATGAAATTATACCAGTAAATCGACATTGATAAGGAAATAAATTCTCAAGAACCCTACAAACCCAAATTCTAAAATAACAAAAATCAAACCTCAAATCAAACTTTCCAAAAAATCCCACTTCGACAATTATTAAAATTGTTATTGTAGCTCTAAATTTTTTATAGTGGAGAAGATAGAGATGGTGATGGTGGTTATAGTGGAGAAGACAAAAATATGTCTAAAACTCATCGAAATTTTTAATTTTTTCTATATCAGAGCACCCATAAATTGTTTAAATCCAAGTATAGTCGAAAACAAAGTTTAAGTCTAAAACTCAAAAAGAAAAAATAGTATAAGTTCAAAATAGGTCATTCACTCTTATATTTAATATATTGTCTTGAATTTCATAAAGGTACATTATATGTGAAAAGAGATCTAGGATTTATGAAAAAAATAAAATGTTCCAAAAGAAACAAAGTATATCACATTTTAAATTTTTTATCCCAATTTTGTTCTCATTTTCTTAGTATTGAGCATAGCAGTAATCGATTAAATCATTTGAAGTTGTTCCTTTAATTTTTTTTGTAAATCAGGACTAAGAGGTAAGCTTCACGGACGCCCCGTGACTCCCGCGGGAGTAAATTGCATGCGTATAAACTCTCTGAGACACTCCAAGCTGAAATATCTCAGCGGGGCAGGTCCAAACGCAATAAGTGTACGAAGTCTGAGAAGATGAACATGTATCATCAAGCACAGAGGATCAAGATACAAAATTAGGCTTAGAAGATGAATGTAATTCTAACAACATGTTAAAGTATAACAAAGTCTCACCCAAGCATCGAGCCAAAATATTATAGTAGATGCTCATCGAAAGAAATGAATGAGTTGGCATCTGTGTTGACCTCTGAACAAAAGTTGCTTCTTAATGATATTGGTTTCGCCCCTTTGTTGAAGGTGAAGAGGTTTAACCTGCCTTACGAATTGCAATCGTGGCTTATAGACATATTTGATCGAAAGATGAATTGTTTCCAAATTCACGACAGTCATCTTAGATTGCATGAGGATGACATGCATAGGATTCTCGGACTCCCGTGTGGGGGAAAGGATGTTGAAGAACTTCTCTCTGGGGCAAAAAAGTATCGAACTCCAGCAAAAGTCTCAAAATACGACTGAGCCAGATGGTATGATCTCGTTGGCCCCTCTAGGTGAACAACTGCTGAAGTTAATGGATGTTAACCAATAATGAAAAGTGATGTATATTTTATATGTAATTGCAAAATTCATTAATCCGCACATGAAGTTCACGCTAAGGAGAAATTAGATGCCCATTGTTAATGAGATTGATAGAGTGAAAGGAAAGAATTGGAGCAAGTACGTTGCTAACCACGTGCTTTACGGAATAAAATCCCGCAACTCCTTGGGTAAATCGAGCATTAGTGGATGCATTGTTGTAGCAGTGATACGTTTGCTAAAATACTTTTATCATTTTTTTTATTTAGAATCAGTGTGTCTCTATTATTCAATACACAAATATAAAGTTTAATTTAGTGATATATATTTTTTTCGTGGTAGTCGTAGATTTTTAAAAATACTACTAATTGTAAAAAAATTATATGTAGTTTGGAAAATTTTATCAGTTTCGCCCCCCAATTTTTTGTTGTTGTCGTTTTTATATGTAGTTCGACATACTGTTGCAGTTTCGCCCCCCAACACCAAATTCTCTGGCTTCGTCCCTAGTCGTAGGTGTTCTACATGGAGAGATTTCATCCGGTTGGGGAACAGTCCTGCTCTTTTGAGGAACAACCAAAGTTCCGTACGTGCGGGCCACGACGAGGGTTGTTGATTTCATTTTTCAGATGGATCGACGACTGCGATTTAAAAGATGGTTAAAAGGATACATATGTAATTTCACAAATAAAAAAAAGGGAACACGCAACCGTCACATCAGTTGGGTTACCGAGGTGAGAGAAAACGGCAGAAAAGACAAAAAGGCAAAGAGACACCTTTCTACAATAACACATGTTTTTGTGCAATGAACACATGTTCTTGTATATTGTGAACCCATGTTTTTGGCCAGTAAATATATGTTCTTGTATATTTGTGATTAATGAACACGTATTTTTGTGCAGTGAACACATGTTCTTGTATATTTGTGATTAATGAACATGTGTTTTTGTGCAGTGAACACATGTTCTTGATTATTGAACGTATGTTTTTGTTCAGTGAAGACATGTTCTTGTTCTATGAACACATGTTTTTGTTCGTGAACACATGTTCTGTTATTTTGAACACTTCAATTTGAAATGGGAGATATTTTAGGGATCCTCATTTATCTTCTTCCAATTAAAACTTTCGAGTCTTCATAAAGATGGGTTAAAATTTTAAATCAAGAACTATGATACATATCTTTCATATGGAAGAAAAATAACAATTTAGGAGTTCACTCCCGAAGAATGAACATTTTGGAGAACATGTGTTAAGAGTACAAGAACATGTGCTAAGAATACCATAACATGTGTTCACTGCACAAGAACATGTGTTCAGAGTACCAGAACATGTGTTCACTACACAAGAACATGTGTTCACACTATTAAAACATGTTTACATTACAAAAACAAGAGATAAAAAAAATTAAAGTAAGTGTTCGTAGACTTAAAAAAGTACGTTGATTAACATAACCAAAACAATAGGTGTTCATAACCAATACAGAATGTAGGTGTGCACACTAAAAAAACAAATGTTCACACTCAAAGAACAAATGTTCATACTCAAAAAATAGGTGCTCACACCCCAAAAATAGGCATTCACACCACAAAAACAGGTGTTCACACTAAAAAAACAAGTGTTAAATATCATAGAACAACTTAATTGAACAATGCATTTGCCCAAAAAAATAACTAGTCTAATGCTTATGGTGTTCAACACCAACAAGCTACATATTTAAGATATCTAATACTCAAAGTCTAAGATGAATATTTTCTTCATCTAGGTAGGAAATGTCTTTTGCCTCTTCTACTCGCTGTCTAATATTCTTGGCCCCTGCATGCTGTCTTTTTAACCTTCTTGCATAAATTGTTTACCCTTCTTGCTTGATATATCGAACACCTGTTTTTTTTTTTTAACATAACACATGTTCTGGATGACAGAACAGGTGTTCTGTCCAAAAAAACACATGACTTACAAAATAGGTTTTCGGTCATAAAACACGAGCATTCTGAACATTCTACTCATTGTGCTTATCTTCGAATTCTGTTTCATGATAAACTCCATATATTAGGAATAAATAACACGATAAACAACATAAATAACAATGTCATTTATAAAACAAAATAAAAAACTCACAATTTCCTGATTCATCACAAAGAACAACCATTTTGCCAAAAAAAGTTTAGCTTTACAAGAGAAAATCTCTGAATCTTTTCTATTCAGCGAAATTATGTGGCCATCGTGAGGGACATCGTTCTTGTCAAGAAAATCTCTGAATTTTTTTCATTCAGTGTTATTTACATATTCTTCCACCGTTACTTTATAATTTTCTATTGAATAGATCTGTTCTTTAACAAAAAAAAAAAAAGATGACTAAAGAGAGATGAAGAAAGATGATGAACCAGTGAGAGAAAGGAAGAGAGGAAAATGGACAGATTTTAGGGATATGAAATTATCTTCTACCAAATAAAATTAAAAGAGAGAAAAGTGAGATTTGAAATTTCATTTTTCCCGCCTAAAGTGACAGCTAAACAATTTTATCCTTTAATATCCCTGCATCACACCCAGACAGCTTGACCCGCACATACTGAACAAAATCTGTTCAACATAGGAGCCGGGTGGTTGGGGAAAGTGTTATCCTGTTTAAAAATCGTTCAATTCCAAGAATTGCCAAATGAGATCAGTCGGCCGCACAACATACTCTTGCATACTACTTAAGATGAAACATATCCACATGAGAATCAAAACGATCTTCAGTGTCAAATTAGATTCCACAATCCCTGCATTTGTATTCCGTGCCGTTTTTGTGATGTTTTCTTCTGATGAGACATCAATTTGCCAAATGATACATATACTTTTTGCTTACATACAAGATAATATCTGATATTTGAGACTTACAACCCAGTTATATTTATTGCTAATATTTCATTCCTGTGTATTTATTGAAACCATCCTGAAAAAGTAAAACCTAGAGAGCAAATTGGGAAATTTTCTGTTTTCTATTGAATTAATTAATGAGTACAGAAATATTTACATCCTTATATACTAGTACTTTTGCCGCCTCTATTAGTGCCAACTATTGCAGATGCATTACTGGCCTGTGTCCAGCTCTTCATTCTCCTTCTTTTTATTTCTTTTTTCCTTCAGCAGTCCAGCTTGATGTGTTACATTCTGATCACCTTGCAACAGCCTCCCACAAGCTGGATTGCCATATAGATTAAACAAACCTAAGAGCTTTATCAGAAAATGAAATCTAGGTCCAGATAGTGCCTTTATAAACACATCTGCAATCTGATTAGTTGTATTAACAAGTAATGGCTTTATGATCCCAGATAAGTACCTTTCTCTTACCACGTGACAGTCTATTTCAAGATGCTTCGTTCTCTCATGGAACACTGGATTTTCTGCTATGTATATAGCACTTATACTGTCACAATACATAGGTATTGCTTTCTTCTGTTTAACTCCCAAATCACCAAATAAGTTAATCAACCATTGAACTTCATAAGTAGTCATAGCCATTGCCCTATACTCAGCTTCAGCTGAGCTTCTGGAAACTGTATGTTGTTTCTTTGATTTCTATGAAATCAAAGCTTCTCCAAGAAATACACAATATCCTGTCACTGATCTTCTAGTTTCTGTGCAGCCTGCCCAATCACTATCAGTGAAGGCCTTTAACTCCAAAGAACTTTCTGATGGGAAATACAAACCCTGTCCAGGTCCAGCCTTAAGATATCTTAACACTCTATGTGCAGCTTTCAAATGTAGACAAGTAGGACTGTCTAGGAATTGACTTAGTTGTTGTATAGATGGTCTTTTCTGCCGGTGCTTTCTGCACCCAAAACGAGGGATAATACTCTCTCCGATTCAAAATATAAGTAGATATTTTTACAAGAATGATGTGTTTATTGACTAATTTATCCCTACATTATTTTCTCCCTATATTCATTTTGGTCAAAATGAATAGTTTCCATGCAACTCTTTACTAATTTCTTTGTTCTTTAGATTATTAATGAGGGGTGCTTTAATCATCTTCATTAGTATCTTAATATGTGAAAAATTCGAAAAAAAACTCATATTTTGAATCGGAGGGAGTAAGCTCTATCTGTTTCTTCTTCAACCAGAATTCTACTAGTGATCCTTAATCCAAAAAATTTCTATTTCCTTTATTAACGAATATTGGCAGAATAAAAAAAAATTAAACAGAATTCTACTAGTGATCCTTAATCCAAAAAATTTCTATTTTCTTTATTAACAAATATTGGCAGAATAAAAAAAATTAAACCCCTCGCCCAGTTTCCACCATCTCTATTCATTTTAGGCAATCTCCACTCATTCAAAGTCCAATTCACGAAGCCCTTTTAAAAAACCTTCCTGACAAGTACGGATTGTCGTTGATATATCTATTTTTCCATTTTATTTTCTTGACAAAAAAGACTATCAGTCAAAATCTTCTACTTTTTTTTTTGGCTAAATAAAAATTTACCCATTAATCATAAAATAACTAAGGTTATTACAATCAAAAGATAAAACGAAAATACAAGACAAATAAAAGTTATACAATAATGTAAACACCATGATAACATATAAAAATCCACACCCCGGACTAGGTAAACAACACAAAAAACAGTAGAAAAATAAAACTCAGACTCACACCCCGGGTGTGCTTGGACAATGTTTGGTTTGGGTTTGGTTTGGTCTGGTCTCAAACTCAAACTCATATCACCTTTGGATTGAGTCTCAAGAAATCTGGATATAATCCATATTTTTTTACCCAAGAATACTATCTGATCCGGGTGGATATAACCCAAGAACACTATTCTTATCCGCCAATTTTAGAGGCCAAAATTTGAGTTTGAACAAATATTTAAAAAAAACTTTGAATTTAAATTTCTCTCGCCAATTTTAGAGGCCAAAATTTGAATTTGAATTTGGTGGATTATTTGCTTATGGGCTATTGAGTTGATTTATTTGAATTGATATTTCAAATACCCATATGTTCATGGGTTGTAAGTTTTGACCCAGTTTGAGTTTGAGATTAGTTTGAGACTCAAACTCAAACCCAAACTAAAACCTTGTCCAAGCACACTCGATAAAAAATTTCGCAGCAGCTTCTCCGAGATTATAGAACAACAATAGCAAGCTCAGTTTCAACACCTTTCTTAGAAATCAACAATTTACGAGACCATGGGCATATCAACCGTCTCATAAATTGTCTCGGAAAGATGAAAAAAACTGAAAAAGAGCCCAGTCAAAATCTTCTACTACTAAAAATTCACCATAATTAACGATGTATTTGGACATACACGAATTCAGGATAGAAATTATTTGTCCGTATTTGAATTAGATATTTGTTTGAAATTTTTTGTCTAACCAAAAGTAAAAGCTGAAAAAAATATATATATAGAACCCATTATTAAATTCTTGTTTCAAAAGTTAAAAAAAACCAAAACAATTTACTTCTTACCAACACTAAGACAAAACTTTTAAAAATAAATGAATACATTTTCTTCTTCCATATTTGTCTAAATCATAATTTTATCGTTTTATTTTATAAAACATTACTATCATTTATAATTCATTAATAATTAATCTCTACTATTAACTGCATATTGTTTTTTGATAGAGTAACGATTTCTTGTGAGAGAGTTTATAATTCTCATAAAATACTTTTTTGTTTACATAATTATATTTAATACCATGTATTTAGGAAACAATACTGTTCATTACAAGAGCTAAGCTAAAAAAGAATATTTTAGGATGTGTATTATCATCTTAATATATAGTAATAAATAAGAATTAAGCTTAAAAAACATGTTTTTAGTAAGATTACAAATTTCTTTGCGCGTAATTATTATTCTATGAGAAAACTTTATTACATTAATAGTAAGAAATCATTAACATAAATTTATAAACAATAAGAACATATTTATTACATATTCAAAATAGGCTTATCAAAAAGAAAAAAACATATTCAAATTAGATAAATTTGCCAACACATGTCAAGGTAGTTGACAATGTGTTGTGGCATCCGACCCGTAGGTTGCAGGATTAAATCACTTTCCCTATTTTTTAGAAAAAAAAAAGATAAATCTTTTTTAGAAAAGATAAATTAAATTGTAATTTGAACTAACTTGGAAGGAAAAAATGTAATTAATCCATTAAAGTAAAAAACTACGGGGTGTGTATTCAATCCGGATTTTAAAAGATTTTAACTGATTTTCAAAAGTTTATGGATTATGTTGACTTTATGGATTGTTTTAACTCTATGCATAGTCTACGTAGATTCCATTAGATTGATTTATCAAGATTTCTTTTGATTTATAAAGTCTATAGATTATTTGAATAACACCAAGAAATAAAGAAAATACTTATCCAGTGGTGTATTATACAAATCCAACGGTGTAGAACATCCAAAGTCAACATATGTTTATCAATCCTTTTTTTTTTAATTAAATCATTTTGCTAAAAATTTAAAAAGTTTGGTGATTGTCTTTGATTTTTTTTTAGATCACGTAACTGCGGCTTTTTTTGATTTATTTGTTTAAGGTTTGTATAATTTACTTACTGGTATTGTTTTCTTTAGTTTAATTAAGATATGTTTTGTGATGAGTTTTGTTTCAACTCTTTTTTCCCTTTGATTTTCTATTTAAGAGGAAATGAAATCAATGTTTGAAAATAGAAAATTGTTGTTAAATAGAGAAGAAATTGTTTGCTTTCTTTAATTTCTATTTGAAGATGATTAAGAACAAAATTGTTTGGATATTATGACAATAAATCTTGTTTTTGGGAAATAAACATTTCATATTGAGTTTTCTAACGATGTTAGTTTGGATATTTCTTTATTTTTCTTATAATTTTAAAGAAATGAAATCGCTAAAAAAAATTGTAATCAAATACATTTAATTTTAATATTAATGAGAGAAAATCAAAATCTTAAGGAATTAGAAGAGATTTCACAATACACATTTAAGTTTAGGAAATCCATCAAAATCCTACCTTTAATGAAATTTATGAAAGCCTATAGAGTTTTGAATACCTCTAAATTTTAATGGACTTTTTAAAATCCAAATTGAATACCTATAAACTTTAAAAATTCTTAAAAATCCTATAAATTCTACATTGAATACACCCCCCCTACATTGCCATTCATGAGCCTTTTGTATTCGGGAGTCCATACATTGATCTAACGATGTCACATTGAAAATAGAAATCATGCACACAATCTGCATATTTCACTCGTTTTAAGATTCTTAACGAATGTTCGATTAATTTTTGTGCATTTTGACTCTCGCGTGGAAATTTTTGTTGCAGAGAGCGCTACATAAAGAGAAGTATTAACCAAGATCTTCTCGCTCGTTAAACAATAATTCTGTTGACCAACTGTGAAATCGAGTAAAATGTATTTACCCACGTTGTCGGATGGATATCGGATAATCAAAACGGTAACCCAAAAAAATAAAGGGAGAGTTAGAGAAGGATGCAAGTTATGCAAACGGGGTGGAGTCAATAGAACCCGGTTCAGGATCGGGTAATCCGGGGCGATGTATGTATGTAAACAATCAGTCTCCAAAATGCAAAAGGTTTCTTCTGGCGGTGTAAAGAGTAGATTATCTCTGTATAATTGATATTCCTCCTCCCTTCTCCCTCAACTGCTAGGGTTAATCAATCGCTCCCTGAATTGTGTTAATTTATCTGCAAATTTTCATCAATTAACGCAATAAATTATGAGAACTAGAAATTCGGACACTACGAAGTCGGCTGCGCCACCGAAGAAGACGCCGCCGCCGAAGAAATCTGCTGCCAAAACACAGAAGACTCCGACTTATAGCGAGCAAGTCTCCATTGAGTCTTCGCCGGCTACAGCGACGGCGGGGACACCGAAATCATCTGATATAAAGAGCGGCCCTACCGCTAGAGGTAAACAAGCCAAGTCTACGGAGACCGCCACCGTTTCCGTCGCCGGCACCGAGACTAAGACTGAACAATCACCAGCAGCAGGTAATTTTATCTGTTGGAAAACAATCGCATTTAAAGATCATTATTCGCTGCATGTGTACAATAGAAACGATCAGTTTTAAGCTAATTTTTTGCTGCATGTGTACAATCGAATGTTAACTTGGCGGTTATGGTTTTAGTAAAGTTTGATCTTTAATTATTTCAAGTAGTTCAATAGAATATAAGGAATATCTCGGTTCACGACTAATTTCAGGGTGAAATTGAGTAATCAACGTTCATTAATAGAGTCTCAGCGGGCCAAAAACGATTACAGAAATCTGATGGATGTATTAGGGAAAAGATATAAAGGATTGTAGGAAATTTACAGAAGGGGAAAATGCTTTAGTTGAAGCTAGATGACATAAAAAAACTCAACAGAAACCCTAATCTTAACATCTAGTGCGTGCGTGTATATTGTAGCTGGAGAAGCAGAATGGTGGGATTCTCCCTTCCATCTGTCCCTCTTCTGGGTGAACTGCGCAGGAGGCAGCCTCCTGCAAGCCCGACAATCAGACTGTTACCTTGTCCTCACTAACTTTAAAAGCTGGCCTAGCACGCGCTTGACCAACTCTTCCCTTTATTGATGTGGGCCACGTTGTTTTACAAATTGACGTCGTCCTTCTTACCTAATTACCCATAATTAAAATACATGAGCTGCTTCCACTTATCGGGTATAACATTCAATGGTGATGATTCTGCTAATGCAAGTAGACGTGTTTTATGCATATTGGTTTATTTTCCTTCTTCCGCTATTATCTTGAGTTTAGGATTTTGGAAATGCAATCTGTGCTTTTAGGTATTAAGTGAACTGCTATTAGTTATTACTAGTTGCTAGAGGATATGATATATATTTTCTACAACTCGGTCATAAGCAAGACTTAATTCGGAGAAATTCTATTGAGAAGCATGTATTGCGTAGGGGTGTAATTTTATGTGGTTTTTTTTTCCTACTGGATTTTTAATTATTTTTAGTTACGCACAGTTGAAGAAGTAAAAGCACCAGATGATGCTGTTGACATGACAGTGAGACCGAAAACCACTACGCGTAAAAAAATAATTAAAAGGGTTGTAAGGAGGGTGGTAAGAAGAGCTCCAGCAAAATCTGCTGGAGTTGCTACTGGACAGAGTCAAAATCCGGAAGAATCTGAAGAGACTCAGGTTCAAGTAGTTGCAAAGGAAAATCCTTTACTGGGGGCATTGGAGCCGGATGTGAGAAGTGAGAATGTAGAAGTGCCAGAAATGAAGGAAGGATCATCTGTAAAGAATATTGAGGACCCTGTGACCGAGGATTTAATGACTTCGAATGCTGAAGAGGTTGCAAAGAAGGAAGAAGAGTTGGGTAAGAACACAATAACTTCGATCCAAAGTATAGTGCAATCTTCGGAGGAAAAAGAATCTACTGTTGCTGATGTGGAACCTCTGGAAGGTTTCAAACCTACTATAGAGGAGGAAGAGGAGTTGGCGATAAAACAAGAGAAGGAGCTAGCTACTAATCATGCTTCAGAACCTAAGATTGAGACAGGTGAAATGGAAGAAGACCCAGAAGAAGATCCAGAAGAAGAACCTGAAGAAGACCCTGAAGAAGACCCTGAAGAAGAGAAGACAGATTTTGATAGTCTCTTAGAGGAACATGACGAAGAAGGGGTTGCTGATCAAGAGGTTCATGATGAAGATGAACAGAGCCAGGAAGACCCCCCTGAAGGTGATTTTCAGAAGCAGGGTGAGGAAGCTGCATCTTTGGAAGAGGAACATGCAGAACTAAATGCTGCTGCAAAGGAGCGTAAGCTCAGGAAGGAGTTGGAAATTTTTGTTGGTGGTTTGGATCGTGATGTTGTTGAAGAAGATGTAAAAAGGGTCTTCCGGTATGCTGGAGAGGTAGTTGATGTACGCTTACATAAGGATCCAACCACTAACAAAAATAAGGGATATGCATTTGTCAGATTTGCAACTAAGGAGCAAGCAAGCCGAGCTTTGTCAGAAATGAGGAATCCTGTTGTATGATCATTACTTCACCCTTCTGATACTTTTGAGTTACACATGCATATACACACAAATAGACATGATTGTCACACCCTGAAAAATTACTAGTCTCACTCTGTACTGCAGATACGTGGTAAACGTTGTGGGGTTGCAGCAAGCGATGACAATGATACATTGTTTTTGGGCAATATTTGTAATACATGGACAAAGGAAGCTGTAAGCTTATTCTCATTTTTTACCCTTTTCTTGTATAGAAGAAAAAACTCATTACTTTATACTTTATGGCAGATAAAACAAAAACTGAAGGAATATGGAATAGAAGCTGTTGAAAGAATCACTCTTGTTGCTGATCCTAAACATGAAGGGCTGAGCCGTGGGTTTGCTTTCCTTGAGTTCTATTCTCATGCTGAAGCTATGCTGGCATACAAAAGACTCCAAAAGCCTGACGTCATTTTTGGCCATTCTGAGAGAACTGTCAAAGTGGGTTTTGCGGAACCTTTACGTGAGCCTGATCCCGAAGTTATGTCTCAGGTTAAATCGGTATTTGTTGATGGACTCCCTCCTCACTGGGATGAAGATCACGTTAGGCAGAAATTTATTGGATTCGGAGAGATTGCACGTGTTGTCCTAGCTCGCAACATGTCAACTGCCAAGAGGAAGGATTTTGGATTCGTTGATTTCAATACACATGAAGCTGCCGTTGCATGTGTTGAGGGCATAAACAAAACAGAGTTGGTTGATGGGAACTCAAAGGTATGCTTCAATTTTTGTGTGCTCTTATGAGAATAGGATGCCTTTGGAAGTTTGTGGAAATCTCTGAGAGTTACGACGCTTACAAATTTGTGTGCTCTCGTTGTCGGACTAGCCAAAATTTTGTCTAAAACTTAGTTGAGCAAATTGGTTGTGTTGATAAGGTTAAAACATTATTGATAACAAAAGAAGAGTTACATCTAATGAATAAATTTATAATTCAGTTGGTTCAGTTTCACTGTCCTAGAAAGTTTACAGTGACAGAAGACAGCACAAGTAGGTGATCGTAACCAAGACATCCTTGATCCCCCGATTGCAGCTGAAACTTCTAAACCAATTATAGACGCGCTGTGGTTCCTGCATCTGGATGCGAACTTTATTTCTTTTTCATAAGTTGAATGCTGACTGTTTGGCCTGTTACCTTCCTCGATCTGTAGTAGATGCAGTGTTGCTAGAGCATATGACACACTCTTCTTTTATTTCCAGGCTAAAGTGAGGGCAAGACTTTCAAATCCGTTGCCTAAAACTCAGGCGGTAAAAGGTGGGATGGCTGGTGGTTTTCTAATTGCTCGAAGTGGAGGAACTTCTTCGAGATTTGGTAAGTATCTGTACCTGGAAAGGTCACAGACAGACTATAAGCATATTCAATATTACTAAATGGGTGATCGGGGGACTTATATTTAACACAATTGGTTCGTATATAACATTTTATGTCTTTCCAGGAGGAAGAGGGTTTGAACGCAGTGGACATACTTACAATCGAACTAACATTCAGCACGGTACGGATTTCTATCCCCGTGGACCAGGTAGTAGAGAGGGCTTTGCCTCTGACCTTGACGGCCCATATTCCCATTTTCATGGAAGGCAAAACTTTGGACCTGGTGAGATAGGCTATCTTGGGTTTTTTGCTGTTTCCCATTTTCCTCTATTCTTTATTTGGTGGCTTAACACCTTCCTTGGGAGTTTTAGCAAAAATATTACCTAAGAGCGAATTTAACTATGAACTGTTTTTTGTGGTTTCTTTTATGGTCAAACACGCAATTCACCTTCTGGTTATGTTGCTCAAGCAGGGGAAAGATGGGGTTTTAGGGGTGCTCATCAAGGGCTCGGTAGAGCTCCGATGCCTCCTAGACCTGACCTAGATGGAGCTAGGTATGGTGGACGTAGTGGTTATGGTCCATTGAGGAGACCATCTTTTCCACCAGATGATGCGTTTAACCAGCCATTTCCTGAAAGACGGTTCAGTGACTGTTACTTTTATGAGGATACTGCCCGTGGAACAAAACGACCATATTTCATGGAAGTAAGCACATTTTGGCCATATGGTCCATATATGGGAAGTCAGTGATTAGATCAAGTCCATATTTCTAACATTGTTTGCCTTTTCGTCTATGATCAGAATCCTGATTATGCAGAGCCAAGCGCTCGTCGTCCTCGGTTTGACCATTCAGAACCTTCAGTATCTTATCGTGGAACTCGTAATCGAGGTTAGAATTGCTTGTTGCAATCTTTTGCTGTTGGCTTGCCGCTTGCGCATCTTTACAACTATTTGTTGGAATGCTATGCTTATTTCCTTAAAATGGCAGATGCTTTTGGAGCTGATGGTGGTTTCTATCGACAAGACTATTATGGTTCTGATGTACGTATCATGGCTCTTATTCATTTTTGAAGAAGTGTTAGTCTCTTATGTTTTTCCTGTTACTGGTTGCAGTATGATAGAGGCATGCATCCATCTTTTTATGAGGGTGATCGCCCATATGGACGTAGTTTTTACTATTAGATGTGATGATCTTCGGTAAGATATTGCTTGTGTCATGATATTCTTTTTTCTGAGTCACAGAATGTCTATGCATTTTGATTGTTTACATTATTATGTTCAGGCTGGATTTGGAAAGCTTGCTTCCAACAAAGACTGCTATATCGTCGACCTTGACCTGAAAAGATTGTGTGCTAAAGCAAGGAGATTTGGCTGCTCCTGCTGGAGCGAAGATAACATGTTTCAATAGATTTCTCTCCCTCTCTAGCTCTCATGATTTTGATCTTTTTCCCATGCGTTTTTTCTTCCCCCCCGCAGGTTTGTATTTTTCTCGTGTAGTCCTAGCTTCGTTATATGGGCTTTATAATGTTACAAGTCCTATATCATAGGCTTGCCTCAAGGGTTGTGCGTTATTCATGTGTAAGATGGAAGCATAATAGGTAAAAGCTCCTTTTGATCTATGTGGGATACATTTTGAGGAAGTAGACATTGCACTTAAGATAGGGAGTAAGGTAATGTTTTGCCTTGTTAATTACTCTTGTATAAGGCTATATAAGCTGTGTTCAGAGATTCTGTACCTTGACAAGTAAAGGAAAAAATAAGCGGGATGTTCGATTATCCTTTGAGGTGAAAAGTCTCAACTGAAGGTTTTTTTTTTTTAAATAACAATAGTATGTTGCAAAGAGCTGCAATTTTAATGTTGAATTGATGGGTTTTAGAAGTCACTTTCTGGGCACTTTGAGTGAACTATGTAGGTTTTGATTTTGTTTATCTTATTCCAAGGATTGATCCTTAGTGATTAAACATCTAAGTCTTATACCTTTGTTATACATTTGTTATGAAGGGCCAAAACTTTTGTGACATTTTTTGGCTTCTTTGGGTTTTCCATGATCAATCTGTCTGGTGGTAGTCTGATGAATATGGACATAGAACAGTTTACTATTACTATTTTGAAATAGGTCTCTGACTTGTGTACAAATATTTCTTCAATTAATAATGTATATTGGAGTTTTCTTCTATGATATCACCAGTAAAGGTTTCCATGAAATACGTAGGCTATAAATGGACCTAGCTAATGTCAGACAGAATCAATTATCCAATACCACCTTTCTGGAGACTTATGGTATATGATGGTGGTTTCAACTAACTCTTTTCTAATGCTTTAAAAGCATCGTGCTTGTGAAATTGACATTGAGGATAAGAGCACAAGGGTTAAGTGAGTTACTTAGTTGTATGCTATTGCTTGTGGTTTCTATTACTATTGGAGATTGTGATGGATGACATTGTAGTCTTAGAAGGGCTGAGTGCCTGAGGATCTTCAAGTAATACAGTATTGCCAAGTATTCTGTTTAAATATGACTAGAAAATTTGCTAGGAATAGGCGGATCTTTTCTGCCTTCCCTACTATTTAGTTGTCATGGGATCATTGTCTAGCTAAAAGGCTCTGGTTAGCTAGTTTCTCTGAAGTGGGACTCCTGTCTTTGTTATGATAGGATGGTTAAGGTGGGGGATTTTGTGTATAATGGGCATTCTTAGGACTTGATTTTTGCATAGGCTTCTTACTTTGTTTTGTCTCTCTTTTAGAGAGAAAAGTAGCAGAAGTTGTTCACATAATCAATTTTAAGGATTCGATAGAGATAGCTGATTTTGCAGGACGTCTAAATGCATGTGACTGGAAAACCAAGGTATTTTATGAGGGGAAATGTGGGTTTTAGACTAATGTAACTGACCTCTTTCAGTTCCTCTTAAGGCTTTATAGAACTGATTTTCGAATGAAGTCATTGAATCTTTTGCATTTATCACATTGTTTTAATCGTGTGAATAGACATGGTAGATTACATTATCTGATCAGCAAGTTGCTAGAGATGCAGATTTGTAGCTATTCTTATTGCATTACTTGGTAATATTTTTTCCCCTACCCTTCCTCTACCCAAGAGGATTAATAGTGGTTCTCCACTTCCCCTCATCGGTGACTCGAACCCCCGATTTACCGGTTGGAGAGCAAGTTTCTTACCGCTTGAGGCTTGAGTTGCGCTTCGTTGTTGTTACTACCTTGTTATTTGTAGTTGGTAATCCACGATTTGGATTGGATAGGATTGGTGATTCTCTTGAATTAGTTGCAAAATATTAATCATCTGAGCCTTTTCTTTTGCTGTTTCTTATATATGACATTAGTTCAGATTCTATAGGTTTTGCCAGTTCACCTTTTACAACACTTTTCCCTCTTGCCCATATTTAGTTTCCAGTGAGTCATACTATGAAATTGTGGGAGAGGTAGTTGAGCACATGTTGAGAAGAGTTGTGAGCATTTCAGATACCAATTCGGTTTTATGCCCGGATGATCAACCATGAAGCAATGCATCTACTAAGACAAGATTGAACATTATAAGGAGAGAAACAAGTATTTGTATATGATATTCATAGATTTGGAAAAGCTTACGATAAGGTGTCCCGAGAGGTAATTTGGTGGGCAATGACTAAGAAAGGTATATCTCGGAAGTATATTAATCTTATTAAGGATATGTACGAGGGAGTCAGCACCATTGTTAGAGTTTGCGGCGGGATGGGTGAAGAGTTTCCTATTACCATTGTGGTGCATCACGGTTCATCACTTAGTCATTTTCTGTTTACGATAGTTATGTATGAATTCACCCGATGTATACAAGATCCAGTAACGTGGTGCATGCTGTTTGCCGATGATATAATTTTGATTGATGAGACAAAAATGGGTGTTAATGCCAAGTTGGATTCATGGAGACAAACCTTATAATCTAAAGGTTTTAGTATAAATAGAAGTAAAAAATAGTATATGGAGTGTAAGTTTAATACTAGCAGAACTACAAAGCAGAATGTAGTAACTTTGGGTGACAAAAATATTCCAGAGATTATTTTCGATATCTTTGTTCTATTATTCAAAAGGACGGATAGTTTGATGGAGATGTGGTGCATCGTGTTAAAAACTGGTTGGTTGAATTGGAAGAGTGAAATTGATGTTTTGTGTGTTCGTAATGTACCACTGAAACTGAAGAGAGTTACAGACCGCTATTATACCTACATTGTTATATTGTTAATAATGTTGGACAACTAAGATGTCTCATATTCAGAAAATGCATGTAGTCGAGATGCATATGTTAAGATGGATTTGTGAACATAAGAGAATTGATAGATCGATGTATGATACTATTTTGCAGGAGGTAGGTGTAACATCTATTGAATACAAGATGAGAGGGAAACATTTGCGTTGGTTTGAGCATATTAAAAGAAAGTGAAGTGATGTTTCTGTTATGATAATTGAAGAATAGGCAATATTGAGGTCATAAGAGGCAGAGGGAGATCGAGGAAGATCGAGGAAGATCTAGACGAAAGTGATAAATGGGGATATAAATTTGCTAGATTTAGATTAGAGTTTTGTTTTGGATCGAAAGAAATGGAGAGAATGCATCCATGTGGATGACCATATGTAATTCTTTATTTGGTTCATTTAGTCGACCTCAATCTTTTGGGATTATGGCTTGGTTGTTGTTGTAATACATTTCGTTGCCTCTTTCAACTTTGTTGTAAAATTGAGTTCTAGTTTACTCAACCCTATTCATATTTCTGTGTTAATGGCTGGTCTATTTCCAAGTTGAGATTGTATTTAACTGATATGGTCTGTCGTGTATCTGAATGCGTTGATAGTAGTATATGCATGGTTTTAGCTCATCCTGCTAGATTCTTTTTTCTTGTTCAATATCATGGATCTGTTTGTCAAGCTGCAGATCTACCAATTCCTACTGAAATCAGGAAAACGAAAAGGGGAAAAGAATGTTGTTTTGATATCATCCAATCCAAATTTGAAAATTCAGGTTGGTGCGGTTGTTAATTTTATCCTTGACCATAGGCGGTCCACACCCCTTCCCCCGCCCTTCATTGAAATGTCCATACCTCATGTAGGAAAAAATAAGAGCTAGGGAATATTTTATATGCATGATTTACGAAAATAACCGAGAAGCATTTCTCCTGGGCCTAAGGGCTCCTTTTTTCTTGATAGGGAGAAACTTATCAGAAAATAATTTTGGTGAAATATTCGGATAGTAATTTAAGAACCTTGATAGCTTTTCATTGTGTTTCCCATTAGGATCATGGGAAAGAGTTGCTACTCAATTCTGCTTCTAAATCAAATATCCTTGTCTGTTGAGGGAGAACACCGCAAATTCACAATGGGAATGTAATGACGAGGAAAATCTTTACAGGCCGTCTGGTTTCAGCACAATTTTCTCTCTATTTTCTTTTCTTGCTATTTCATATCCTGTTTCACAAATAGTATTATAAAATCTTTGTACCGCGTTATCATACATTTCAACAACAATTTTTCCTAAATCAGTTCCTGATTCGGGTGGACTCAATGCACCCAAAGATAAATATAACAACAACGATCAATTTCTGACATTTTTGGATATCAATTCCCCCCACATTTTTCTAAGGGGAGGGTAGGCTTTCGGCAATGGGGAGGGAAGGCTTTCGGCAATGGGGAGGGAACTAACCATTGAAGTCGGAATTCTCAGCCATAAGAAGCAAGAAAGGTGATTATCCTACTTCAATAAATTGTATTCTGGTATGCACCGTACTCTCGCGCCATCAAATATACTTCTACAACTTGTACCAGACCATTTAGTAGGTGATGCTGGACCTATTTTAAGGTGCTATATCGGTTTGTGCCATGCTTTGCCCAGTGGTCCTTGAGATCGAGCGGAGCAGAGTACAAGTCATGACCCTCAGCTGCAAGTCTATTTAGCAATTTACTGAAAGCACTTCCACTCATTTTTCTACCACCAACTCTGGTATAGCGCTTATTTGATACCTGAGGTAACGGGTACATAGATATGGTTGTTGTACAACAGGCAGATTGCCACCCACCACTCCCCCATTTGTAGCAAGGTTGTGGTGTTCCAGTGCAGGAGCATACTGGTACTGGCATGGCAGATTCGTCAAAATTAATTTGATTCAGGCCCAAATTGTCCTTCCATGTACCAAGCTGTCGGTCTATTTCATCATCACTTTCTTCAATAAAACCATTTGATGAGGTAGAATTCACCTGCTTTTCTGCTTTTCTTTTACCCAACTTTGGGGCCTTGGCATCTTTTTTTAGCTTACTCTCCTTTGGTTTCCTTACTTTTGCTGGCTTGACATCTTCTTCTGGTGGAGGTTCTCTAAAATAGAGGCCATCACTAGTAGAAATGTCTCCCGGACTAAATGAAATATCAGCAATTGGATCATGCATTTCCTGATGGTAATGGATGTCTTTTGCTTCATCTGCAACCCCATCACCAGGTGAATCATGGAACAGGGTATTCATTGAGCTCTCCCGTACATGCAAAGCAGAAATGGCATTGTCTCGTTCTTGTATGACAGCATTGCACTCTGAAATTGCTGCATCCCTCTGAAGCATTGCCATATCTCGCTCGGCTAATGCTCTCTTTCTCTCCTCTAGTGCCATATTCCTTTCTCGGATGGCCGCATCCCTCTCAGCCGTGATGGCCATATAAGTCTTTATGGTTAGGTGATTGTGATCCTTGTATTATAGAATAACTTGTTAAATAAAGCTACAGGCTGATTTCACAGCATGGTAAGTGGAATAATATGAATAAGTGAACAATCTCTAAGACATTTCCCACTGTATAGTAAAAGTAAAGCATCCATCTTAAACTCATTATGGGTAATTTTCAGATACATAGCTATGTATTCCCCCCCATCAACATTCAAATGGAAGAAGTTTAGAACTGAAGAGCATTAGTCTGCTCCAAACAATCAGTGGTAAGTAGTCAATCATATGCCTAGTACCGTACATGCCATAACCACAATGCATGCCTAGTACCGTATGGATTTAGTAAAAAATTGAAACAAAATGAAATTTGTAAAAGAAGCAGCACAACATACCATCACGATTGAAATAGGTGAATCTAGAAATCCATCCCGATAAAGAAAATATCTGCATAAATAAAAAGTCAATAGTAACCTGAAAGTCATGGATAGAATATTATGATGAGAGGTATCATGATTTAAAAATTTCAAGCACAGGCACATTTATGTGCTCAGTTGATATTGTATCCTTGAGATCAATAAAGCACATATAGAAACAATTTATCATGATATCCTAATCCTGCTATCCACCTTGATATCTACACAATAGGGTTTTAGTTTCATACAATACAAAACCAACTAGAAACAGACAGCAACCATTACAAAGCAGTTCACTTTTCATATTTTCCGATTGTAGAGCTTTGGTATGTTAAAACAGCAACATCAACATGAAAGTTTCAACTTTGAACAGCTTTATTTACCAGTATTTAGGAACAAATAAAGAATGTCACATTTGAAACTTTTAAGATATAAAAGAACTGAAACATAATGTTTCAACAGCACTAATGCTTACAATTTTCAGTTTCATTTGACAGGTTAAGGTAAAATTGCTCGCATAGTTATTTTAGATTCAAATCTGTGGTTTGCCTTTCCATATTCTCCAAGTCTCCGTCTTTGTAAATTTTGTCATGTAGGTAGGAACACAATAAAACATGGTAAAGCTTAAGTACTCCCGCCATTCCATAATACAAGTCATATAAAACATGTAGTGAAAATTAAGGAAGCAAAAAATAAGGTATTGTTTAATCAAAATATTAATATTACTCTCTTACATAGAATTAGTGGTATATAAGTCTTATTTTAAAGAGTAATATTGATATTTTGATTAACAAAATACCTTATTTTTTGTTTTCTTAATTTTCGCTATATTTCTTAAACGACTTATGGAATGGAGGTAGTAACAAATATAGGCCTTTTCTATTTCTTAATAGTATGGATATGATGTGTACGAACTATGACCAAGGCAGAAGCTTTTGATGGTGTGCAAATATCCATTTGTAGCATGTAATAATTCATTAGATTATTCTATTTCTTGCTGCATGAACAAGAACTAGTCCTGCTTTAAAGTCAGGAGATGGGAAAGCTAAAGACAACCAGCGCAACAGCATAAGGCACGTGAAAATTTAAATATGAGTGGTGTGTGTTTTAGCAAATAGAAGCCGAGTATGCACGACGCAAAAAAAATGAGAAGGGTACACAGAGGGGAACATCCTAAAAGGAGCAGTATAGGTGCTCCACAGAAGAATAAGCAAGTTAATGCTGGATCCAGGAATAGGCTAATATAGAACAAATGAGAGGAAACTGTTAAATCTTGATTTCCAACCTGCATCTATAATATTTAACAAACATACAAGTTATGCAGTAGAGGTGAAAAATGACATCTTGGAATGCGCAGATTTCATAGTAAAGATTCAATATTTCAGTATGTAAGATGCTTAAACTTTCCTTTAATGTACAAAATTAAGTGATAATGCACAAGTAGCATAATTCATTAGCTCCATTGATACTTTTTAAACACAGTAAGATATTAGAATTCATTATCCTGTTGGTCCAGCTTCCGGGAGAGAAATAACGAGACCTAATTCCAACATGGACCAGACACATCAGTGAGGTGCATTAGTCCTAATCATGCATGTTAATGCGAAAAAACTTGATCTCGACAAAATTCTCCAGTATACATTAAAATGTCGAACAAGATTAACAGCCAATTCAACTCGTACTAAGCCTCTCAACTGCAATGCAGTACATTTTGAGCTTCTCCAACTTCAATTAACTCCAGATTATTAGAAAATTATCCATAAATCATGACGGAGGTAATTAATTAACCTAAGCTCTAATCAAAATTCTCCAATAAATGACGTCATTACATTTCTAAATACATCAGAATATACATCTAAAAAAAAATCCAGCTTCAACAACAAAAATCACACAAATTTCCGGCACATAAATATGAAATAAAAGCATAAGGATTATTATAAAATATAAATAAAGTGATCTCCATCATTTCTGGCAAAATGCAGAAAACGTAGAAGATCGGGAGCTTAGAGTTGACGAACTGTATAAAAAACTTGTAGAATGACGAATAATTCGAAGAAATGAACATGGAAAAACAACAGATCGGACATGGAAATGCGATTAACAAATCATCATTTTTGAAATTCAACCAACAGACTTACCAGAGGAGAGAGAAAGCTTTGAGGCGGAGCTCAGAAAACCTAGAGAGAGAAAGAAAGAAAGAGAGATGCGGATTGATTCAATGCCTCTCTCTCTTTCTCTCCAATGTCAGAAATGGAGTTTTGTTTTTGTTGTTTACTGGGTTTTTTTTCTTCTAATCTATCTGTCAAACTGTAATCAAGATGATGCTCTTTTTGGGGGTGGGTATGGGTGGGTGAAACGGTGGCGTTTGGTTTGATACTACGTCGTTTTGGGAGGGGACTCGGTTTGGTCGGCTTGCAAGTTTTATTACAAGGGATCGATCGCGTAGGAAGCGGAGGAAACGGGTCAGCTTATGGGTCACGTTTGAGTTTGAACCGATGAGGAGTTTTACTTTCTCTTTTTGGGTTGACTGTACAATCCCAAATTCATATTCCTTTTCTGCTACCGCTCCAGTGATTAATACATTTTGTTTAATATGTACGAGACAAATTTTTGACAACACTTATTAAACTTTTAATGTGCAAAAGAATACAGAGATAGGAAGAAAATTTTAGACAGTTGTGATTAAAATATTTTTTGATCTCTTTCCAACACACATGCCCGGCTTCAAGAGTGTCCAAGGTGACATTCGGAACCGGGCCTCACATTTACAGGGGCCCAAATTTTTTAAAAAAATTACTTAATTTGTATATATAATTATTAGTTAAAAAAATTGAAGATCTTGATGTTTTTTAATTTGTTGCTCAAAATTTTTTTTACCATACACCAGTCTTAGGCTTTAATAGGGGAGTGCAGGTGACGGCCATGAGGCCCTCAATTTTTTTTGTTTTTGTTTATATATATATATATATATATATATATATATATATCTTAGCCTAAAATCAAAGCTACAATTATATATTTTTTTGTTTATATATATAAACTTAGCTTTAAAATTGAGTACTCAATTTTTTTTTAGCACGAAGTGCTCGAATATGTTTGAGTGACCCATGCCAACACATATTAGACAAAATATATCTCCAATGTATGAAAACACCTATTAAGCTTTCAATGTACACAAAACACACGAAGGAGAAAAAATTTGACGGTAGAGATTAAAACACCCATTTATCTCTTCCTAGCACTTGTTAGAAGAAAAAAAAACACGTCTCTAACAC
Organism: Vinca minor; assembly: GCA_026122235.1. Classification (NCBI taxonomy): domain Eukaryota; kingdom Viridiplantae; phylum Streptophyta; class Magnoliopsida; order Gentianales; family Apocynaceae; genus Vinca; species Vinca minor. Next base: position 9,377,791 of record JAOCZM010000011.1, on the reverse strand, counting down.
ATGACAACACATGTTAGACTATTTGGCCACCAGATGAAAATTTTTGACAATTATTTGCCTAACAGGTGTTGTGATGTGCTGGAGACATATTTTGTCTAAGATGTGTTGGAAAGAGATTAATAGGTGCTTTAATATCAATCGTCAAAATTTTCATCCGGTAATAAAAAAATTATCCTACATATCTAGAACTTAAAGCGTTCCACACCTAAATCTGGATGTCCATTTTCTCTCGCCTTTTTCCATTTCCTTTCAGACAGTTCTTTTTCTTTGTTTTAGTCGGTTTCTGGACTCATGTACATTTTACTGAAGAAAAAGGAAAATTGATTTTCTATAACACATTTTCTTTCACAATTATTAATTTTAGATCATGGAAAAAAAAAGTAAAGGCTTTTTATTCTTTCCTTTTGACAGAAAATCAATCCAAATGCTCCCATCAATAATAGAATATATGTGAAGATTCAAGATTTAAAAATTACTTGAGCATACAATTGGTTATTAGGTCACGAGTCTTTAATTCAATTTATATCACATTATTGTTACGTATATAAAAAAAAGAAAAAATTAAAAGTTTAATTTTAGTCTTAAAAGGTTTTACTATTCACGTGCCCAGTCCATCCAAAATATCCAGAATCTAGCATGTATAGTTAATCCTAGTTTCATATACTCTTCTTACAACATTAAGGGAAAAAAAAGAAAAAAGAAAAAAGAGAGATTCATTTTGTTAACAGATGCATTTAAAACAGAATTTAGAATGATACTCCTTTTAATACAATGTCAAACATGACCCTATTTAATATTACTCCAATTTAATTCTACCTCATCTTCTCTCTATAGCCTTCTCTCTCCAACATTTAATGTAAGGGTTAGAATTGGAAAAACTGTAATTAATGAGCCCTTTATTTAGAAAGTGGGCAAATAATTTGGGACAAATTAAAAAGGAAATGTGGACAGTTATTTTGGGACGGAGGGAGTAACACAGTCTTGAAGCATAGTTTTTTTAAAGGAAAAATCTTTAGTTTCAAAATTTAAAATTTTAATAATTGTTTCTTATATTAAAATTTCTTAAAACTAGTTGGTTGAAATGGAAGAGTGCAATGGGTGTAACAGGTGTCTTGTACGACCATAATATACCGTTAAGATTGAAGGAAAAGTTTTATAAAATAGTTGTTAGACTAGTTTTGTTATATGGTACAGAGTGTTGGACTGTGAAAAGAAGCCATATTCAGAAAATAAGTGTAAGAGAGATGTGTGTGTTTGGATGGATGTGCGCAGGGACGAAGCCAAGAATTTGGCGTTGGGGGGGGTGAGGCGCAAAAGCTGCAGCAAAGTATGTCGAACTACATATAAAAAAGGCAAATCTTGGGGGGCGAAATTGATAAAATATTCCGAACCACATATAAAATTTACTATACCTAGTAGTATTTTTAAAAATCTTGGGGCTGTCTTCGTCCCTGGATGTGCGACATACTAGAAAGAATAGAGTGCGAAATGAGATCATCCGAGAGAAGATAAGAGTGTCACATATTGAAGACAAGATGAGGTAAACTCACTTTTGGTGGTTTGGACACATAAAAGAAGGTCGAGTGACGCTCCGATTCGAAAAATTGAAGGATAGAGACATGATGTTGTAAGAGGTAGAGGGATGCCGATGAAGGTTTGGACTGAAGTCATCAAGAATGATATGAATTTGTTGGTGTTTGGTAGAAGGAAATTAAGGGAATATGTTCATGCGAACGACCACACAAATCTTATATTGATTAATATAGCCGACCCCAATTACTTGGGATTAAAACTTTGTTATTGTTATTATATTACTTCCTTAGTCATATCAATATTATTTTCAAAAAGAAGATTATAGGAAAATTGTCTTCAAGGCTGATCTTATTCTTCGCATGCTTCTTAATTATATAAACTTAAAAAAGTATACAAACTACTTGTTTGTAAAAAGTTGCAAAAAAGAAGGAAATTTTTTTGGTACCATATGCCAAAATGGACAGCTAAGAAATGTATTAGATACAATATTGTCGAAAACATGACGTTTCATTTGCAAAATGTATTTGAAACCCCACAAAAAATAAAATAAAATAAAATTACTAACAATGCAATATGCAATAATTCTTTGGTATTCATGTTCTCCAAAATTGCATTATTTATTTTGATTTAGAGCGAAAATTTAGACCATATATAGTAATAAGTTAAGTTACTACTTTGCTCTTATTGCTTAAATAAATTAGTGCCTGCATTAGTGCAAGTCATATTCTAAAATTAGTTTGGAAGTTTAAATGTAAAATACATTTACTTTAAGAAAATAAATATTTATTTTAAATAAATTACGATATGAAGGAACATGAACAAATAATTTTAAGCACGAACATAAAAATATGATGCACATTACTTAGGCCCGGCTATTCCCACGTCCAAAGTGACACACGGAATCGGACCTCTCATTTTGAGGGGCTCTAAATTTTTTAAAATCACTTAATTTTTTTTTTTTTTGTTATATGGATTCAGGTACGGGTTTCGAATGCAAATACATATATAAGTGTCGTGTGTTTATACTTTTAAACGTAAGCACACAATGACACTTCTTGGAATTCGGACACAAGTACGTGGATATAGAAATAATTAGGGTAATACAAGAAAAATTAATGAATTAACCGCCTTTTGTAAAGGGAAATAGACATATAATATCCTCCTCACTATAGCCGGATGTAGAAGATCACCATTGTTAGCCACATTTGTTAGCCACTTAGTGGCGGGGGATGCCCGTGGGGCCTCTTTTGCTAGGACTATTCCTGATACCTCTATCCATACCCAACCTTTTGTTAGCCTTATAGTGGCAGGGTATGGACAAGAGGTATTGTTAGATAGACCTAATTGTAACAACTTTGTCCCTATCCCTACGGGCTAGGGAGCTTATTCTGCTATATATTTCTCTATTTTACCAAAAAAAATCTAGTATCCTTTAAAATATCCAATGTTTTTTTACCACATTCGTTGAAGATCTCATACTCACACTCATGTTGTATCATTTCGAAAACGGGTGCAGCAACCAAAACAAATATTGTGATTGTTCACACTCTTGAAACTTAAGTTTATAATTTTGTTTCGACACTTTTTATAATTAATATTATTTTAAAAAAGAATTAGGGGACTAACTTTGATAACTAGTACATGGTCTCAATATTGTTTGAGACGACACTGGCACTAGTGAAAAATAATGTTTTATTAAATAACATACACTATCCAATTAGCAAAAACTATAAACTAAATATGAAAAATAAAAGTATCATTAGTAATTCTCTTTTTTTTTTTCTAAAAAAAAATCCTTTTCGCATTTCCACCTTGAAAAAATAAAATATTTAATCAAAATGTTAATTTGAGCTTGTTAAGTACTAGAATTCCTGGAGGTGTGATTGATTTGGGTATTACTCTGAGATTTCTGATCTCAATCTTATGTTGGTCTCAAAACCTAAATAAAATTTTCATTATTTAATGCTTGATTTTTTAATTTTCATATACAATTCAAAGAAAGTTTGAGACTAAATTTGAGTTTCAAACCTAATCTAGACTAAATCCAAGAAGACAAACAAGAATATACTCTTCCGTCCTACATTATAGGTCCACATTTCATTTTAATATGTCATAAATTAATTGTTTACTTTTAAATAAAGACTTCATTAATGATGATTTTTTCAATTTTACATCTTTCATTGGATGTTGGAGAGAGAAGAATAAAGAAAAAAGTTAAAAGAAGGTAGAATTAAACTAGCAATAAAATTAAATAAGCTCATTTTTTATATTTTATTATATATTAGCATAAAATTTGATGAAATTTTAATTCCCATGTTAAATACAAAGTGGACAGATATTTTTTGGACGGAGGGATCACAAAACAACATTAATGGGCAATTAAGCAGAAGCAAAAAGAGAGTAGAAAGAAGAATAAACTTAGAAGTGTTTAGCTTTTTTTTTTTTTTGAAGCCACTAATGGGCGAATTACAGCGGATAGTACCCTAGATCAGTCTATTGTAGCATGCCCCATGCCTGGGGAGAGTATTGCCTCACCAGAGGAGGAGGAGAACGCCTCACAAGTGTTTAGCTTTGATCCCACCAAAGTACCCTCAATTCCAATAAAGTTTCCCTCATTATACTCACATTACAACCACAACTTTCTTAATTTCAATATACAAAAAAAATTCCAAACCAAAATAAAAAACATGAAAAAGCTAGCACCTATTTGGCTCCTTGTATTATTCTTCCAGGATCACATATCGAATCAACGTACAGAAACCTACCACGTGAACGTCTGAGATTAGTACTTATCACAGATCCCAATCCGCGTTATTTCAAATCAACCAATCAGATTTCAGGGTTCACTCCGCCTCCTATGCTGAACAAGAAGTGTTCAGTATATGCGGACCAAACTGTCAGCCATTGATTTTTGTATTTTTTATCCAACGGATGTATCAAAGCAGGAGTATTTGAAGATAAACTCTGGACTCTTTTTTTTTGCGGAAAAATGAAATTTTAAATTCCCCATTTTCTCTTTCTTACTTTTAATTGGAAGAAGATAAATGAGGATCCTAAAATATCTCTCATTTCAAATTAAAGTGTTCAGAATAACAGAACATGTGTTCACTAATCAAGAACATATATTTACAGAACAAAAATATGTGTTCAATAATCAAGAACATGTGTTCACAGAACAAAAACATGAGTTCAATAATAAAAAACATGTGTTCACTGCACAAAAACACATGTTCATTAATCACAGAACCTTCTGGGGTCTGTACAACATTCAATAAATTTGTCTGTATAACAGGTTGAGGTCTCATAGCTCTTTCTATGGTCCAATTTTCAGGAAAAGTTATTTCTTCCCACCAAATTGCTCTTCTAGTAGTTATATCAGATCTACTAAAATTAGTTTCAATAATAATTGTCTCATTTATTGGTTTATCAGCCAATTTACAATGAGGATTCAAAGTATATAAAGGCTTAAAATAAATCCTATAACATATACAAATTACTTCAGATCCTGAAGCATAATTATAACCATGTGTCTTAACATTTAATGTTAAAGCATCAAGTATATTACTATCAGTTAATGAAAGTTGTAAATTTGGATAAACATCAAAATATATTGGTCCATGTGCCATACTAGATTTTATTACACCTATGATTGATTTTTTCCAATCTAAACTCCTTCCATCTCTTAAAGCTGCTATAAAGCTTTCTGGTAAACCTTCTAAAGTTAAAGGTTTAAATGCTACTTGTACCAATCCAATATGAATAAACTTATGTTCTGAATACCTATAAGGTCTAATATCGTTTTCACTTAACAAATGAATAATCATCTCTTCATTATTTAATGAAATCGATTCTTCAGTTGTTTTAACAATCTACTTTAAACCTAATTTTTCAAAAGTACCTAATTGATAAATTGTCCTAGGTTCAACCTTAGGAATTGTCCATCTATTTAATAGATCTAAATTCTGAGGTAACTCAGATTCTTTACTAACACTGTTTTTAACATTAGTCTTATTGGTTAAAATGCTTTTAAACTTAAAAGACATTAGCATTTTAACATAAGTTTAACTTAAAACAGTATCAGTAAAGAATCTGATATACCTCAGAATCTAGATCTATTAAATAGATGGATTATTCCTAAGGTTGAACCTAGGACAATTTATCAATTAGGTACTTTTGAAAAATTGGGTTTAAAACAGATTGTGAAAACAACTGAAGAATCTATTTCACTAAATAATGAAGAAATGATTATTCATTTGTTAAGTGAGCAATATATTAGACCTTATAGGTATTCTGAACATAAGTTTATACATATTGGATTAGTACAAGTTGCCTTCAAACCTTTATCTTTAGAAGGTTTACCAGAAAGTTTTATAGCTGCTTTAAGAGATGGAAGAAATTTGGATTGGAAAAAATCAATCATAGGTGTAATAAAATCTAGTCTGGCACAGGGTCCAATATATTTTGATGTTTATCCAAATTTACAACTATCATTAACTGATAGTAATATACTTGATGCTTTAACATTAAATGTTGTCAACAAAAGGTTTGGCCCAGTGGGTAAGCCTTTGGCTTAGGACCGGAAGGTCCCAAGTTCGACACCTGCTCCCCGCACAATGGGGCAATAATATATCTCCTCCTCTGGTGAGGCGTTCTCTTCCTCCTCTGGTGAGGCAATTCCCTCCCCAGGCATGGGGCATGCTTCAATCTTCCCTATCTATGGTATTCTCCGCTCTTCCCCTTCGGGGGCAATCGCCTTCGGGCGCTAAAAAAAAAAAACATTAAATGTTAAAACACTTGGTTATAATTATGCTTCAGGATCTGAAGTTATTTGTGTATGTTATAGGATTTATTTTAAGTCTTTATATACTTTAAAGCCTCATTGTAAATTGGCTGATAAACCAATTAATGAAACAATTGTAATTGAAACTAATTTTAATAAATCTGATATACCTACTAGAAGAGCAATTAAATGGGAAGAAATAACTTTTCCTGAAAATTGGATAATAGAAAGAGCTATGAGACCTCAACCTGTTATACAGACAAATTTATTAAATGTAGTTCAGACTCCAGAAGGATCTGTAACTTTAAATTTTGGTGATAATAGGTTAAGAAATGATATTCCTAGGATAAGATCATCAAGATCAGTGAGATCTTTTATTTCTCCTTTAGATCCAGATATCCCTGGACCATCTAGGTTATCTACTTCTTATATAAGAGAAGATATAAGAGATGATAGTAGTAATGACTCTATCAGAGATAATAAAATTGATGGGTTAAAATTACATGATGATAATATACTAAGAGGTTATACTAATAATAAAAAAGATCCAGAGACTTTGTCTCAAATGAGTTATAATTTAGGTAATGGATAATACAACTAAAATTGATTTTAGTTATGGCTCAGAAGCCAGAAAAACAATTTTGAATGAATTTAAATTACCAAATGGGAAGCTTTTAGAACATGGTTCTTTGGAAATTTTGATAAAATTCAACAAAAAGAATTTCAAAAAGAATTTTATGATTTTTGTGAATTACATAATGAAATAATATATTTTGTTCCTTGGTTTTATTCTACATATATAACATATCATATTAATGTAATAGAAAGAAATTATAAGTTGTTAAATGGTAATATTGTAAAGGATGTTTATCCTCCTTTAAAATCATTTAAAGTAGAAAATTGTAATTTTCTAGCTTTGTCTCAAAATTATTTGAAGATGATACTTTAAGTATTACTGTTAAACATATTAATTCTTTAATAGAACAACACAATTTTGCTAATCTTAATTTAAATATATTAGGAGAACAAATGATTTCTCTACATAAGAAAATTGATAATGTTATATTATTAATGAATAATATGGTAACAGTAAAACCTGAAATTAATAAACCTATTAAGGTAGAGACTAATTTACAAAGTCCTCCGTAAATTACTAATTTCAAGTTAACAAAATCTTCTCCATGGGAGAAAGATGTTACCGAAAAATTAGCAGAAATTTTGAGAGAAAGAATAGAAAAATTAAGTTTAAATACTTTAAATGAAGATGATATTAATCCTTTTTGCAAGGATTTTTCTGAATAAGATAATGATGAAATTAATGCTGCTGTAAATGAAAAATGGGCAACTAAACCTATTCAAAAGATGTATTATTATACTAGACCTTCACCAATTGATACTTTGAATGAAGAAGATTATTTTCAACTAAATAATAGTTATGTTGGAAAATATATCTATGAATGGAACATAGACAATTTTACTCAAAAACAGATTTATAGTCATATGCATAGGATACTTATGTATTCTACAATTTGTAAAAGTGAAGGAAATAGTGATTTAAATATTGCTAAAATGATAGTGGCAGGATTTACAGGCCAACTTAAAGGTTGGTGGGATAATTATTTAAAACCTGAAACTAGGGAAGGAATTTTAAGAACAGTTAAGGTTGAAAATGGTGAAACCAAAGAAAATGCAGTTTATACTTTAGTTGTTCAGATTATTGAATATTTTACAGGAACATTTTCTGAAAATTATGATAATATTAGAACTTTATTGCAAAATCTTAGGTGTAAAACACTTACTGATTTTAGATGGTATAAAGATACTTTTCTTAATAGAGTTTTAGAATTACCTGAGAGTGATTGTACTCATTGGAAAGCCAAGTTTATTGATGGTTTACCTCATTTATTTGCTGAAAAAATTAGGAAATCCCTTAAAGGTAATAGACCTACAATTCCTTATATGAATTTACTTATGGAAAGTTAATAGGTACTTGTACCCAAGAAGGGTTGAACTTGTGTAATGAAATTAAATTAAATCAACAATTAAAAAATCAAAAAATTGTTGAAAGAAAACAATTAGGTGAATTTTGTAGTCAATTTGGAATGGATCTACCTGCTTATAATAAGCCTAGATCTAAGAAAAAGATTGTTGATAAACAACCTTATTATAGGAAGAAAAGAAGAAAATATTCTAAAAAGAAAATAGAAGAAAAGGCTGATAGAAAAGAAAAGAGGAAATCCTCTAAGAAACAGAAAAATTATAATAAAAAGAAAGACAAAATCATAGTTTGTAATAAATGTCATAAAGTAGGACATATTGCTAAGAATTGTTGGACTAAAAAGGAAATTAAAAATTTGGATTTAGATGATAATATAAAAGATAAATTATCAAAGTTATTTTTAGATTCTACTGATAGTTCAGAACAAAGTGATAATAGTTTAGATATTATAGAAAGTGACTATTATACTAGTTCTAGTGAATCAGAATGTGAACCTTGTCAGATAGGACAAGCTTGTATATAACCTAAAGAAGATGAACAATTTTATAAATTGATATCACAATTTCAAGATAATGATCATGAGATTAATGTTTTAGAATCTCACCAATGGTTAGAATTGTTAAAAACAATTAAGGATCCAGAACTAAGAGTAAAATTGATAGATCAGATGGGTAATACACCTAGTACATCTAGTATATCTGAAAAATTTAAGAATAAAAAAGAATTTGATCTTAAAAAATATAAAGAAGAATATAGTATGTCAGAAGTTCAAAAAATGATATCTGACAATAACAATAAGGAAAAACCTACTTTAACAAAAGATATTTTGAAAGAGATTGATAATCTTAAATCAGAAATTAAGAATTTAAAAAATAAGAATTTAGAATATAATACTAGAATTTCTAATTTAGAAACTTTATCTATATTAGATAAAATTGATAAAGATTTTAAAATTGATAAAAATTTTAAAAATAAAGAAAAAGAAATACTAAAAGAAGATGATAAAGAAGAGAAAGAAGAATTTTTACAAACACTTGAATTTATAACTATGCAAAAATGGCATATAAAAATTACTCTTTTAATAGGAAATTATTATACACAAGAATTTACTGCTTTAGTAGACAGTGGTGCTGATTTAAATATTATACAAGAAGGAGTAATACCTACCAAATATTTTGAAAAAACTACTCATAGTTTAAGACATGCGGGAGGAGAAAAAATGGATATTAAATATAAGCTCCCTAAAGCATTAATCTGTACAGATGGAAAATGTATTCCATTAAGTTTTTTATTAACTAAAAATAAAATATCAACCCCAGTGATATTGGGTCAACCTTTTGTAAATAAAATATATCCTTTTACATGGATAGATAAAGAAAAAATAGTAGCAACTTATAACGGTGAATCAATAAGTTTTAAGTTTATAACTAAACCATTTACTAGGTTCTACATGGATTATATGATGATATCATATATAAAGAAACCCATTTGATAATAACATGGTATTATAAATTCAGATTTTCTTGGCGTTACTTCACACCATTCTGTATAATATTCTTTGAATAATAATGGAAGAATTTCCTCCGAAGCACCATAGAACTGCCACCAGTCTTAAACCATCCTGGAATATATTTGTTATAAACTTCTGAACAAATCTTGATGAACCAAGTATGACTTTTCTTTCCATTTTCATATAAGAAAACTTTATCAAACGCTTGGATATAATCCCAATAATTACAACGAACTTGGATGTCTTTAACAAAGACAACTTTTTCTCTGAACGGTGATATTCCCCATTCTTCAATCGATATTATCTTCTTAATAATAATTTTGGAGAAATTATAAATCTCTTTATTGGTTCCTGTGAAATGATTAAATTCACACCCATGGTTTAAGAGTATCATCTCATAAAATTGCTAAGATTTATAAACCTCTGCTGGATAACCCAAATTATTCAAATATCTCTCATAGAGAGTCCAAGGCTGATCTTCCCATTTTTTTATTATCATGATTTAAGAGTAAAATAACTCTTTCCTCTTGGTTTTTAACCATCATTTCCTCTTTAAGTTTACCTTCCTCCAGTATTCTGGCGAAAGATGGAGCAGTAGAACTGCTAGCATTGTTATCACCTCCTTGAGCCTTTTTTCATGCTCTGAACTGGTTTAATTCATCTTCATCTGTATTAGATAAACCAGAAATATTGGAAGCTATTAACTTCTTATTACCATGCTGAGCAAGAATCCTATCAGATCCTCGTCCACGACCACCTCTTCCTCTATAAGAGGAATTTCCCCGATATCTTGATTGCATTACTGCATCAGTAGCATATGCATAAAACCAATCATCAGGGGATTTATCATATAAAAAACTGTATGGTTCATCATATAATAAATTAACCTGACTAAAATCATTTTCTAGATTCATATCATCAGAAAATATTTCTGTATCCAATTTTTTAATTTCTTCAAAAGTCTCTATATCTGGAAGCATACTATCTTCAATAATTTCATGACATCTTAAATCAATATTATCATAAGTAATACAATATTTAACCATTCTTCAAAATACATATCTTGAACTATATCATTTAAATGAATCATAGATATTCTCTGGTTAAGAAATCAGGAAGACTATTATCCTGTCTTTTCTTATATATGATCTCAAAATCAAAAGGAGCTATAAGCTTGCCATCTTGCAAACATTTGTTTAGAAACATCATGTTTGAATCTTTATTAAACATATATTTAGCTGATTGACAATCAATTTTAATAATAAACTTTTGATTATATAAATCATCCTGAAATTTTAATACACATTTTACTATAGCAAGTATTTCTTTTGCTACAGTAGCATAATTCTTTTGGCTATTATTCCATTTTCCCGAATGAAATCTAATCAAATATTCTTGTTTATTTTCAGGATTAACCTGTTTCAGAATTCCTCCATAACCAATATCTGAGGCATCAGTTTCTATTATCTTTTCCCAATTAGGGTTGGCTAACATTAAACAAGGCAAAGATTTTACTTTTCCCTTAATTTTTTGTACTATTTTAGTATGACTATCAGTCCATGATTTAGGATTTTTCTTTAATCTATCATAAAGAATTGCAGTATCTTCTGCTAAATTTTTGTAATAGGGTAGAATATAATTTAAGCTACCTAAAAATCTTTGTAACTGAGTTCTATCAGTTATTTCATCTGGAAATTTAGATCCAAATTCTATACTTCTATTTATAGGTATTATTTCACCTTTTTCAATGTTATGACCTAAAAATCTAATTTTGGTTTGAAATAAAGCCATTTTAGGTTTAGAAATTACTAGTCCATTAGCTATCACTAATTTCTTAAATATTTCTAAATGTTTAAAATGCATTTCTATAGTTTTAGAAAAAACTAGAATATCATCAATATAAACAATTATAAAATTACTATAATTCATAAAAATATCATTCATTATCCTCTGAAAATCTTAGGGTGCATTTTTTAATCCAAATGGCATAACATACCATTCATATTGTCCAAAAGGAACGTTAAAAGCAGTCTTATATCTATCTGCTGGATTTATTTGAATTTGCCAATATCCTGATTTTAAATCAAACTTGGAAAATATCAAAGCATCATATAATCTATCCAATAAATCTTTTTTATTTGGTATAGTATACCTAACCCATTTTAATACCTTAAGGTTTATAATTAATTACCAATCTTGGTACCCCTCTTTCTTGTTCTGAATGTTTATTAACATAAAAAGCAGTACATGGCCAAGGTGAGTTAGAAGGTCCTATTATTTTCCTTTCTAATAAAGATTCAATTTATTTTTTATATATATACCAGGTCCGGCTCCAAGCATGTCTAAAGTGAAATGCGAAACCGGGACCCTCACAAATTTTTTAAAAATCACTTAATTTGTATATAACTATTAGTTAAAAAATTTGTTGGTTATCCCTTTAACCGTTGTATTTACAGAGATAAGTTTTTATAAATTAAAGTTGTTGAAGTCATATATGCGTTCTACAATATGACAAGAAAGACGCATATAGGGGCCTATAACTTGAAATTTGTGTTCATAATTATGTTTGACATTTTTATATTTTATAATTTTTTTTTAAAATTTAGGAGCCTAACTTTGATAAGTAGCACATGATCTTATTATTATTTGAAGCGGTATATATAGAGAGAGAGAGAGAGAGAGAAGAAGGCATCATGTATGTATAGAGATGGTTGGAAGAATAGGAATAGAAATAGGAATAAGAATGAGAATGGTTGTTTTTGTTTTTGTTTATGTTCAAGTTTTATGTGAATATTTGGAAATGGAATGGTGAAGTTTTATTTTTAGGCTTCATTTTGTCTCATTTATTCTGTATATTACTTATCCTAATTGTATTTAATGATTTTATAACATGTTATCAATACGAGTCTTGATTTAGAATTTCTTAGGAATTAAATCCCACATTCTTGATTTGCTTAAGCAATCAAAAGTGCATGAGAGAGAAATCGAGAACGGACATGTTTATCTTTTTACACCTTGCATGTGATAGGTGTTTTTAGAGGTGTTCTTAAATTGAGTCTAATTTAATTTTGAGATTTAAACTATATATATATATATATATATATATATATATATATATATATATATTTTTAAACCTCACGAGTGAGATGATCTCACAGGAGGAAGAGTCCAAAAATGGTGAAATTTATTAAGCCCCACATAGGAGGCGGGTATCGAATCCTCGACCTCACGATCGTGGGCAGTGTCAAACCCCACTAGACTATGAACACTTTGATGATCTAAAATCTATTTGAATTGAATTTTATGAATGAAATCTCAAGAAGCAATTCATAAAGAATTTAATTTATGTTTGAAACTAATTTGAGAATAAAACTAAAATTTTAAATTAAGATATGGTTTTATTAATTCCAAAAAAACTCCATGGTGGATCAGGAGAGGGTGTTAAGCAAGCTTAATGAAATCATAGTCGGAGGAAGATCTCTCATAGTAATTCGACTCGAACAAGAAATCCTATAATTTACAACTCTTTTTTCATCCCCTCTCGAAAAATATTGAGATCCTGTGCTTGTTATAAAAATTAGACCCCAATTTTTTTTTAAGTATAAATTATAAAAAAAAGTATCAAAATATATTACACTTTTCGAATTTTCAAAATCGAAGCAAACAATATTAATCATAATTTTTCATCAACTAGGTTTTAATAGATTAATATTATATTAGATAATAATAACATTTAAATTAAAAAAAAATCAATTTTTTTCAAAAAAATACACACATAAATATATATATAAGTAATAAAAAATTAGACCCTATTTCCATAGAGCACTTTAGCCCTCCTTATAGCCGGGCCTGTCTTTTTTATATAGTAATTCAACCAATTGCTCAGTCTCCGGATTTCATTTCATCATATAGCTTTCTCATATTTTGGTTTTCGGTCTTTTGAGGTTTCATCATATGTAATTTTTTTTTTTATTTTTATTTTTATTTTTATTATTTTTATTTTTTTTTTGTAGTCTTGAACCCCAAAGAAACTTGATCATAGGTCGGTCTATTGCAGTATGATGATATGTAATTATTTTTTTATTCCTTGTTTTTTTGGGGTGAAAATCCTCGGTCACATCCGTGTCACAGCCAATCGAAATTTCTTATATAAAGCATTTTTTTTCGATTATATATCTGCGGGATAAATTGTGATTGGTTGGGATAGGGATGAGGACAGCAAAAGGGACAAAGGATTTTTTGCCGTTTTCTTGACTCCTACAGTCCGAAAGTAGAGGTGAGAAAATAATAATTATTTCTGTCCTTTATGTAACTCTTCGAACGGTGAAGCAAAAGGGAAAAATAAAGAGCGAATTGCCTATTTTAGACCTAAACAATTTTAACTTTTCGGTTTTTAGACTAAACTTTGTTTTCGACCTTTTGTAGACCTAAACAATTTACGAAAACCCCGATATAATTTTTTTCAAATTTCGACAAAAAACTCACCGACATGCTAAAGCTGTATCGTTTTGATGAGAGTAAAAAAGTCTTTTGAACTTTACAAAAGCGAATTGCTTATTTTAGACTCAAACAATTTATACTCTTCTCTTTTAGACTTAAACTTTGTTTTCGACCTTTTGTAGACTTAAACAATTTACTGGGTACTCCCGATATAGATTTCTTTTTTTCAAATTTTCGACAAAAAACTCATCGAGCATGCAAAAGCGTGTCGTTTTGACGAGGGGTGAAAATGGAGAAGATAGGTTTATAATTTTTTGTTAGTTTAAATTTGGTATTCATATTTATTTTATTTTAACTCACCGAGTACCCAAGTTTTTTAGTGAGAATTGGGTTGAAATGTCTAAAATACTCTTAAAAAGTGCCTCAAGTGTGAGGCACATGAGTGACTTGACGATTTTTGACCATCCTACCTACATAACTATACCATTACCATTACGAAAAAAAAATAACCATAGCATGAAAATAAATAAATAATCACTCTAGAAATAAAATCGAGTCACCCGACTAAATGTTAGGAATTAAACAGCAACAATGAGAGAGAAAACGAGATCGAAAAAGATAAAGAAATACCCAAGAAATTGTTAACCCAGTTATGCCAAATCGACTAGTCTAGGGCGCTACCAAACCAGGATATTTACTATGTAGCGATTATATATTTATGTTACATAAGTATTCTATTTATAAGTAGAAACGAAATCCTAATTACAATCTTAAGTGGAAACTATGAACAGAAAAGCCCAAAAAATTGGCTATCCCCAAATAACAAGGTAATATGGGGATTGAAGATTTGAAAACCTTGTTGTTCTTAAAAAAGAAATGTGATGGTGGAGAAGATGGTGATGTTGGAGATGTTGATGGTGTTGATTGTGATTATGGTGGTTAGGGTGGAGAAGATGAAGATGGTGGTAGGATGAGAATGGGGAGAATATATGGAAAATGGGTCGGGTTGGATTTGATTGGGTCGGCTCAATTATTTATTTATTTATTTGTTTTGTTTTGTAAATCTTAAAAGACTTTTTTACCCCCTATCAAAATGACACGGTTTTGCATGTCGGTGAGTTTTTTGTCGAAAATTTGAAAAAAAATCTATGTCGGGGTGCCCAGTAAATTGTTTAAGTCTACAAAAGGTCGAAAACAAAGTTTAAGTCTAAAAAGCGAAAAGTATAAATTGTTTGAGTCTAAAATAAGCAATTCGTTTTGTAAAGTTTGAAAAGACTTTTTTACCCCTCGTCAAAAGCGACACGGTTTTGCATGTCGGTGAGTTTTTTGTCGGAAATTTGAAAAAAAATCTATATCGGGGTTTTAAGTAAATTGTTTAGGTCTACAAAAGGTCGAAAACAAAGTTTAGTCTAAAAATCGAAAAGTTAAAATTGTTTAGGTCTAAAATAGGCAATTCGCTCAAATTAAAAATTCTCCTATGTCAATTAAAAGGTCGAAAAAAGAAGAATTTCAAGGCTGTGCGGTTTAAATTTTGAAGGCATGTCTCACTACTTTTCAATTTCAAAAGCTAATTTACTAAACTCGAAGTTTTAGCTCTTAATATTTTTTAGAAGAAACTACGTATTTTGAACCATAGATCTTCAATTCATCAAGATACAATTATCGATCAAGAACAATTATTTGAAATAGTTATATGTATTCTTTAAAGAATAAACTCCAATAAATGGAAATCGGGTAGCCCAAGTGGTAAGGCTACCTGAACACGGGGCGGAGGTCCCATGTTCGATTCCTATATCTCCCCATAATGGGGCAAATAATTTCTCCTCCTTATGAGGCTTATCTTCCCTCCCCAAGCATGGGGCATGCTTCAATCTTCCCTATCTAGGGTACTCTCCGCTCTTCCCCTTCGGGGGCAATCGCCTTCGGACGCTCAAAAAAAAAAACTCCAATAAAATATATTTTATCAATGTCTTCTTTACGAAAATGAAATTTACGTGCAATAATTTTTTTCAAATAGGGTATTTATGAAAATTTACTCACTAGGACAATACCGATTAAAGTATGATAAATGAAAAATGTGTCGGTTATATGATGTTCAAATAAGGGGAGAAAATAAAAAGAATTGTGTACTATTTTTCATTAACTAGATTGTTTTTCCTATTGGATATACAAGGGGAGTGTTATGAAATTAATAGTGTAGACATTCATTAGAACCAAAAAAAATAATCATACAGTTAATTCTACCCCTTTATATTTCTCGATTTTTGTGTCCTAATCTTTATATAGGATTCATTGTAAAAATGATGAAAAATGAATAAAATTTCAGAATTCTCTCAATCGATCTTATCCATTTCATTTATAATTGTACTTAGAAATTTCACAACAGAGAGCATATATTCATAAAAACATCGTAAATAAACTATGTTATCCAAATTTAATCTAGTACTTGCCAATTTTAATATTATCTAGGTTTTCATTTTAAAATTACAATTGTTAAAATTTGAATGCATATTTGTACATTATTTTTTAAACCCAAAATTGATCCTAAATAGGAAAAATGCCATTTTTAAAGCACTTGTATATTGATTCAATTTCTAAATCAGCAGCACAAACTTCACACTTAATTTCGTCGTCTTCACTTTCAAAGATAAACCAACTGCCTCTTTCCTTCTCATGTTGCAATGTGCAACAAGATGGCCTCTCTTCTGCAATCAACGGATTCCTCCATATCGTCCTGATAATATCTTGTAAACTTTCGCGATAATCTTTCACATTTTTCTTCAAAATCTTTGATTTCTTCATTCCTCCCAATAAGGATATGCCTTTTTGCTTCAAGTCGCCGCCATAAAATATAAAAATAATTCCCATTGCATAACGAGCTCCCAAATGTTCTGCATTTGTAGCTTCCTCCAAATATTTTATCGCAGAATCCAATTTTGCATCCCTAAAATAGTGTACCTGATAATCATGCAAAATATGATTTT
Source organism: Vinca minor (assembly GCA_026122235.1). Lineage (NCBI taxonomy): Eukaryota > Viridiplantae > Streptophyta > Magnoliopsida > Gentianales > Apocynaceae > Vinca > Vinca minor. Next base: position 9,360,545 of record JAOCZM010000011.1, on the reverse strand, counting down.
GGGTCATAACTACCCTTAAAAACATTATAATAGATATGTGTAAGTTAGTAGGGGATGACTAAATCAAATAAGCAGAGAGTGGCAAACAGTTCAACAATCACAAAATATAAAGTAAATAATATTCGAGATTGATAAGCAGTTTGGCCAAGCAAGTTTACGTCTGCGAAATCCCTTATATATATATAGAAGAGCCTCACAAAGGAGGTAAATTAGAATACCGGCAGGCCGATTGTCCCATGAGGGAGAATATAAGTACCTCACAGAGAAGATAGATTAGAAGACCGGCAGGCCGGTTGCCCCATGAAGAGGTAGATTAGAAGACTCATGTAGGGAAATATAAGTGCCTCACACAACAGAGAATCCAAGAAAAGAAAATTAAAGCATGCCCATTATGTGAGGAGGTTATCGAACCCACGACCTCACGGTCGTGGCAGATCATAGCCCCACTGGGCTATGGACCTTGTAATGCGAAATCCTTATTCATATACAATTTCACTAAACCTTTAATAAAAGTTACAGAAATACACTTATCATAAGACTACGGTGAATTTCCTAATAGATGAATAATAGACCCATGCTGTTGAGGGTGGACAAACTCCTTATGACGTAGATTGTTGAACTCCTTTAACTGAATGGAAAGATTCCCTTTTTCGATTTGATTATTGAACTCCCTTCAACAGGCACAAACCAAATCCTTCTGATCCACCAGACTACAATCCCTTGCAGCGGTAGGAATCTTTTGTCCCCGTTCGCTGTTCCATTCACTATCTCACTAATAAAAAATTTGGCATGGATTTACTTTTTAATTAAAAAAATTTATAACCTAAAAGAGATAGTGGAACTGCAAGGGAAAAGTGAACACGTGACAATCATCTATTTGTGAGGAAAGTAAACGAAACACTGAATGGGGGCAGATGATTTTTTGCCCCTTGCAGAATGTGTTGAACTCTCTTCAACATATACAAACCAAATACCACTGATCAGCCGATTGGTGCAATGCTTACACAGCTGCTACAATTGGATCTCTCCAACCCCAACTCCCGTTGAAGCAGTGTAAAAGTGAAATTAATCAATGTAGTATTCAACATTTTGCCTAATCAACCAAAGGGACTTCGTGGATCAACAAAGATTGATAAAAAAACTCATGAAAATTTTCTCCAAAGATCTTAATCTCTCAGAGCTATGGAACTTTTACAATATAACACTCAGGAACCTTTCAGAATAGTTCTGCAAATAATCTCACGAAAAACACACGGAATTTTCAATAAAGTTTTATATAAAAACTCTCATGAAGAAGGCACAAAGCTGCTGAAAGCAGGGACGATTTTAGAGTCGACGCCTGCCATACCAACCCCGGAAAGCTCTTATAAATTGATAGGGCAGTAGCCCCTCGAAATTTTTAAAAATTCTACTAAATATAATAAATTTTATATTTGATCAAATCCGTCCCCTATTTTTGTTTAGTTCGGTATGTTAATACAATTTTTCGCCCACAAATTAAAAGTTCTGTCTTCGTCCCTGGCTGAAAGACTTCATTAACCATGTTGATGAAGATAGCTAGATCCTTAAGATTTTTGACGAATCCAATAAGAATTCTATTTCCGTGTTGGCATAAAATAAATCTCCTAAAGATCTTACTTTCTATTTTGATTAAACCAGCAAACCGTATAGAATCCTAATCGACTTTTATATCCCTTTAACAATATAAGAATATGTCCAAAGTATTCTTCTTTCCTAAACAGAATAAATAATTAAAAATATTTACTAAAAACATCTTCATTAAATATAGGGAGAACCTGCAATGTTGGACCTTAACAATTTTTGCTTTTCTTTTTTTAGACATGAACTTTATTTTTGTACATTCTTAGACCTAAACTATTTACGGGCACTCAGAAATAAAAAAAAAAATTCAAAATCCAGCCAAAACTACCCGTTGCTTAAAACGAAGTCGTTTTATTAAGGGTATTTATGTCTTTTGAGCATTGTAATAATTCGACGAGAAAATATGCAATGTTGGACCTTAACAATTTTTGCTTTTCTTTTTTTAGACAAACTTTATTTTTGTACATTCTTAGACCTAAACTATTTATGGGCAATCGAAAATAAAAAAAAAAATTCAAAATCCGGTCAAAACTACCCTTTGCTTAAAACGAAGTCGTTTTATTAAGGGTATTTATGTCTTTTGAGCATTGTAATAATTCAAACCATTGTTTGCAAAATTTCCACTGCAAATTCATCCATCTCTAAGCATTCTCATCTCTTTCACAAGCTCAAACACATCAAAATCATGTGTGGAGGATGAGCCATTTAGAAACCCTTTACGAGACTGTGTAAACTGTGATGGGGATTCGAAAGGGAAGAAGAAGCTTCATTTTGAGCCTTTATCTCATCAATTGAAGAAAAAGGTAGAAAAAGACTAGATTGGGATTGGCTTTTTAGTTATCCGGTCTTTTAATAATCCCTTTAGAAAAAATGGAGAACGAGGGTGGTTCTTGGATTAGGAGGACTAAATTTTCTCATAATGTTTGTCATAGATTAGATGCATCAAGATTGACCTTAATTCCTTTAGCTATTCATCAGAGAGACCGAATTGCATGTGCCAAATCTAGGCTCGTTATTGCAAATCCTATGAATCGAAATAAGATCCAGTTGTTACTACATTACAGAGGAATCCTACTCCCAGAAGCGAGAGGCGTAGCGGTGGCGGTGGCGGTGGAGCTGCGGAGGAACCGACTGGTGGAATGATGGTGTTCTGCTGGAGGAGGAGGATGGTGGTGTTTAGCCGAAGGGAGAAGAAAGGAAAATGGGTCGGGTCGGGTCGGGTTTGCAAATCGGGTTGGTTTTATTTATTTATTTATATTTGTAATTTGACTATTGTGCCCTCAGTCAAACGATGTCGTTTTACTCAACGGCCACATTTTGGTCGGATTATGATTTTTTTTTACATTTCTGAGTGCCCGTAAATAGTTTAGGTCTAATATTGTACCAAAAAAAAGTTAATGTCTAAAATAAGCAAAACAAAATTGTTAAGGTCCAACATTGCATATTCACCCACATATTTGTAATTTGACTATTGTGCCCTCAGTCAAACGACGTCGTTTTACTCAACGACCACATTTTGACCGGATTTTGAATTTTTTTTCATTTCTGAGTGCTCGTAAATAGTTTAGGTCTAAGAATGTACAAAAATAAAGTTTATGTCTAAAAAAAGAAAAGCAAAAATTGTTAAGGTCCAACATTGCAGGTTCTCCCTTAAATATAATCAACTTAATTATGAAGTAATGCTATATTGCATCTTAAGCCCCCACAACATCAATATTCACCATATTCACCATAAGTATTAATGTTTGTAACAAATGTCACAAAAATACATAATTACACTGGTAAATACTGTTTTTATTCATTCGACGTTTGTATATAATTTAATAATTATAAAAACATTTTTACCTTGTCGCAATTTTTTTGTAATATACCTTTCTTTCTAATTATAGCCTGAAAAGAAATAAAAATTCAAGATTTACGTACCACTCCTTGTCGATAAAGTGCCTCGGGATTTTTGTTGTCTTGGCATCTTCTGAAGAATTGAGAATGTGTATCTTTCCACGGCAAGATTGGGAAGTTTTTTAGAGAAACTTGTCGGTATATATAATCTTCTTCTTGTGGAGGTAATTGATGTAAATCCTTGCAACTATAATTATTATTAACAATAACAAAGATTAAAGATTAAAACGGTAAAAAATCCAAAGTAGAGAAGAAAAAAGGAAAACCTAAAGAAACAAATTATTTAATGCAAAACGTACATTAATTTGGTTTTTAAGAAATTAGTAAACGAGGAGGTAGCAACACGAGCAATGATCTCAGTAATGAGTTCTTGAGGAAGACGGAAAAAAGAGGACGACTGATAGCTTCTTGTGTTTATAACTTTTTTGACGAAGGCTTAACCTTCCCATAATTCTGTCTTTGGCTTATATTTTCTTGTAACAACCGGCGATATAACAATAACAAAGTGTTAATCCCAAGTAATTGGAATCAGCTACATAAATTAGTATAAGATTTCTTTGTGGTCGTTAGCATAAATAAGTACCCTCAATTTCTTTCCATCAATTTTCTTGTAACAAAGAGATATAAAAAAGAAAAGAAAAAGGAAAGCCTCTGAGGGCTGTTTATATAGGAAACAGGTGGATTTACTTATTCTTTTATGAATAGGATTGAAGAGAAGATTTGGATTAATGTGTCTTAGAAAGGGATTTTGATGAACATGCTAATCCTTGAATTCATTTTTGATTCGGATTGTATAAACTAAAGGAATGCTGCGTAATGTATTCTATGACGTTATGGATTTTGTATGATTTCTGTTGGCGGTGAATAATAATTGAAGTAAAAATTCTAGAGAAAAAAATAAGAAATTTACCCCTATATAATAATAAAATAATATTAAATTTTAAATATATTTATATATTTATATAAAATATTTAAAATTATTTAACTATATTACATTAAACTTAAGATAATATGAAGTATTTATCAAAAGATGCAAGTACTTTTTATATGTATAAGACATTTCGAAAATACAAATAGATGAGTGAATATTTTAAATGCATAAATGATGTAAGCCTGTAGTTTTTACATTTCCTAGATATTGTATATACATGAATTAATCTTCTAAATCGAATATATACACAATCTACATGAATGATGTACGTACATTTTTTTTTTTTTAAACTAATGAATCTTATATATCTTTTAAATTCATGTTTTTAAATATGAAGGTACACATTTTCAAGCTGTCGTATAATTTATATTAGTTATATTTTTAAAATTATAATTTTTATATGTAAGACTCTATTTAAGAATAACCTACCTATAGTAATATTTTTCTCCGATCCCGAGAGTATTACTGTATAGATGTTTTATTACAAAAATCGTCCGAGTCAGTCAAAGTCAGTCAAAACGACTTTTTTGACCTTTTTTTAAAACTCAATTTTCTACCCAAAACTACGTCGCTTGATTATTTTAGTATTTGAAGGTTTTATTACTTATTATGATATTAAATTTAATTATTATGGATGAACTTTTTGAATTTTGATTTGACTAGTATTTAATTGTTAATTTTTTATGAAATTTTATTTGACAATTATAATATATAGGATAAGAGAATTTTAATCCCTTTCAAGATTAGTTACCGACTACTCGCCAATCTGGCGACTGTCTAGCTACTTCTGCAACATTGATCGAAACCAATATGTGTATGTAGAAAAAATCTCATCGGAGATAGCAACATCGGATTATCTTTTTTACCACTAGTAATACATAATCAAAGAACCACGTCCCTGTGTTTGTGTTGAGAACAAGCGCGATTGACATTCTCTTCTTCAATTGGAAGGATAAATCGATAGGTATTAAAGCCAATCTTCTTATAGGATACATTGACAGAACCCCAGACGCGTCGGTAGGGGTTCTGGTTCAGTTTTACACATTTTATAAACCAAAACATAGTATTTACTTTGAAAATTTTGAAACCAATCTAAACCATTTAAAATCTTAAACCGATTATTCGGTTTGGTAATTCAATTTGTATGAGATACAAACTATATTTATTATAAATTAAAAATAAAACAAAAATTATTTAGCTGCTAAAAATATAAAAAAAATATGTCTATTGCTTTAATAAGTTAAACATAATAAAGAGAAAAAAAATTTGATGAAATATAAATTGTTGAAGTTTTTTATTATTTTCTTAAATAAAAACATAAATATGAAGATTTCATGACAATAGAAAAATGTAAGAGAAACAATACCAATATGAGTTGGTTGGAATGAAAGCAGTTTGATACTTTTAAGTCACATGATTCGAACATTGTGAATGAAGAATTTTTTTTAGGAACTATGTGCTTAAAGTACTTAATTATAAAAGCATAATGAATTAGTTATAAATCGTGAAACATTAAATACTGATTAGGTCTCAAATCTTAAAAAGAAAAAGAAAAAAAAATAGACGATTTAAGAAAGAATTATATGCAAATTGATTAATTAATAGCCAAATAGATCATGAATGTATTTGCGCTTGGCCACTTTTATCCTTTTAGAAAAGTTTAACTTTTTTGGTTCTCAATATTTTTACGGTCAGTCAGTTTCATCTTTTCGTCCAAAACTTTGAAAAAAAAAACGTTAAAAGTGATGACGGGCTTAACGTTGCAGATGTGCTCTCTCTCATCTAAGGGCATTTATGGAAATTCAAAAAACCCTCATCTTTTAATCTCTTTACCCGTTAAACACAACCCCATTTATTACCCAATATTGAAACCAAATTCTTCCTTTCACCAAATTATTCTCGCAAATGTTGTAAATTTCTATATTATCACTCTTGCTTGGAGTAATTTCTTCATTAATATGAAGATTAAGGAGAGAATAAGTAACAAATTGAGTTCAAAAGGGTAATTCTTTCAATTGCTTAAATCAGTTTACCGCCACAACCCAAACTTTATTAGCAGAATTCTAAACGAATCTCTGGAAGGAGAAAGAAACAGAAACTCAAAAGAACAAGCAAGAAAAGCACTACTCCAACAAAGCAACAAAAAACAAGAAACACAAACCACAATCCACAGCCACAAACAAAGTACAATTCCGACCTCTGAGGTCGTGGGTTCGATATCCCTCCGCCGACGTGCGGTATGATTTAATCTCCCTTATCTAGGGTGATCTCTCTCCCCGCTCATGGGGCTTCGCCCATCGTGGCGTCAAAACCATCTTCATCATCTTCATAAAAAAAATTGTTTCTTTATTAGTTTAACATAACCAAAAGCAGTCAACAAAAGGTTTGGCCCAGTGGGTAAGCCTTTGGCTTGGGACCGGAAGGTCCCAAGTTCGACACCTTCTCCCCGCAAATGGGGCAATAATATTCTCCTCTTTATGAGGCTAAGCTCCCTCCCCATGCATGGGGCATGCTACAATCTCCTTGATCTAGGGTACTCTCCGCTCATCCCCTCGGGGCAATCGCCTTCAGGGCCAAAACCAAAAGCAACAAAAAATAAGGCAACTTCCCCTCAAAAATCTACTACTATAGAAGTTGTGCAATTCAGACCACAAGATTCTCGAATTTGCTTCAAGTTACTCATTTCCTTCGATTTTTCAATTGCGTTTTGAAGATACCCAACATTACTAATGCTCGAATTTGGGTCCATTATAGATGAAAATTCACCATCAATAACTCAAAATTCAAATTGAAAATTATTAAATTCATTACCTTTTGAACTCGGTTTGTTGCTTCTTCTCTCCTTAATCTTCATGTTAATGAAGAAATTACTCCAAGCAAGAGTGATAATATAGGAATTTACAGCATTTGCAAGAATAATTTGGTGAAAGGAAGAATTTGGTTTCAATATTGGGTAATAAATGAGTCTGTGTTTAACGGGTAAAGGGATTTTTGAGCTTTCAGAAATGCCCTTGGATGAGAGAGAGCACAGCTGCAACGGTAAGCCACGTCATCACTTTTAAAGTTTTGAACGGAAGGATGAAAATGACTGTCCGTAAAAACATTGAAGACCAAAAAAGTTAATTTTTTTTTATAAAGGATGAAAGTGGTTAAGCGCAAATACAATGATAATCTATTTGCCTATTAATTCGTAAATTGATGAAATATAATGAAAAAATAGGAGGTGAAATCGGTCTTTGGATCCCCTTAATAAATATGCACCTTAAACCTACTAGCACAAGTGGAGTCTACTTCTGTAAATGAGATCAGATAGTTTATTTTTATGTATGAGAATCATGATTAATTTTAAAGTACCAGTTTCACCCCTAATTAATTACCTAGACATTAAGATTGGGCCCAAACGAACTTGGGCTGCAGTTTCAAAATTCAAAATTCAAAATAGGCGAATATATAAAATCCTCGGGTGGCTTCGAGGAAGGAAAAAGGTGGAGGTCGAAGAATCAAAATCAATAGCTAATCAGCGAGAGGGAGAGGTAAAACAATCATCCAAACCCTAGACGGCTTCTGATATGTTCTTCTTCTAAATCATTCTTGTTTCTCGTTGTGCAACGGTTTAATTTCATTCTAATTTGGTTTTTGTATTAATTTTCAGAACGTTTTCGAGCTTCTTCTGATTCGAAAATGGCTCGTACGAAGCAAACCGCTCGCAAATCTACCGGAGGAAAGGCTCCTAGAAAGCAGCTCGCCACTAAGGTTTCCCTTTACCTTTGAATTAATACCGAACTGATCGATATCAAGTTTTTTTTTAATTATTATTATTTTTTTAACTATTATTATCTATGTATACTTTGTATATACGTGCTCTCTTCCTGTTATATAGTTTTTGCTTTAATTTATTCTGGTCAACATGAACATGTGACGTCTGTACATCCATTAGCTTCTAGGATAGGAATAAGAAGGAAGATAGATGAAAACATTCAATCTATAAGTGGTTTAATTTTTAGTGTCCCGTGGCTTAATAGATGATGGATGGATATTCTTATTTTCCATGTGATGGTCAGGCTACTATTTCACCTTTTGAACTTTGGCATTTCAATACAATATTAGCATAACTCATTAAGTCCCCCAATAATTGGGGTATGGGTAGGGATAGATAGGAGACAAACATAATATTTGGCAATAAATACTCAAAGTGGCTGCTCCTAGAATACCACGGAAACAGATGGATTGGAGACTGACCTAAATTTGGTAATAAATACACAATGTGGCTGTCACTAAATACAACTGAAACAATAGTCTCCATATACTGTCACTATTACGTTTGTTATGGAATCATACCCTCAAATCAAAGCCAAACGGTATAAGAGAAGGTAGACCCAAGAACCATTTTGATTTATATGCTCATTACCATGCTTCTTTCAATATCCAGATCATTTATGTGCACTGAACTTTGGCATTTCAATTACTATATTATATTTTAGAATATTTTTAAACATGCAAGTTCAATTGTCTAGTAATACTCATATGCTGGCTAAACTTCTGTGAAGGCTGCTAGAAAGTCTGCGCCAACCACTGGTGGAGTGAAGAAACCACATCGTTATAGACCTGGAACTGTTGCTCTTCGGTACCTATTCTTCATCGTTCACGAACTCTCTTCTGGGACATATGATCTTTTCCTAATAGACTTTTGATATTCATTTATGGTAACTAATATTCTCAGACTTTGTCCTTAATGTGAATTCTTTATACCATGTGTGCAGTGAGATCCGTAAGTATCAGAAGAGCACTGAGCTTTTGATCCGTAAATTGCCCTTTCAGCGACTTGTCCGTGAAATTGCTCAAGATTTCAAGGTAAGATGTTCCAAGTATCACTGTTTTCTTACCAATGTTGTGAATACGTTTTATAGGTCATACATATTATCTTGTACCTGACTGTCTTAAAATTCTTCTCTCTCTTGTTCAGACGGATTTGAGGTTTCAGAGTCATGCTGTGCTTGCACTTCAGGAGGCTGCAGAGGCTTACCTTGTTGGTCTGTTTGAGGATACAAATCTTTGTGCAATTCACGCTAAGAGAGTGACCATCATGCCAAAGGATATCCAGCTTGCTAGGCGTATTCGTGGTGAAAGGGCATGAATGTTCATTCTGATTTGTTTAGTTAGGTTCCTGTTTGTGATCTCCATATGTCAAGTCTGATATTGTGGTTGAAACATGGTTCCTTGTAATATTTGACTTCTATTAGTTAGTGTACTTGTTACTAATTGGATTAAACATCTAAACAATTTATGTCCTCTTTTAGGTAGTGTTCCTTTTGTTACTTTAAAGTCCCTGCCTTTCTGTTGGTACATGAATGGGTTTTTACATTGGTTGGTTTTGGGATTTTTTAGTAATCCAAATTTTCATGCCCTGATGTTTTAATGCATACGAGAGCAATGTCCAAATATATCATGATACATAAAACATGTTTATGTTTGAGCTAATAGCTCAGAGTTTGTCTGAACTTGTTGTTTAGGAGCCGAGGGTTCAATTCCTAATTCACTCTTCCTCTTTAAATATGAAAATGTAGAATACTTGTTCTGTTCTCATTAATCTGCTCAAATTCACTGCAAAATATCATGGATACCTTGAGATGGTTTACTCATTCTTTGATAGGCATAACGTTGATGTTGAATTAGTTGGAAATCAAACTTCTGTTTTCTTTTGATGAATGTTAATAGTTCTATGACTCCCAGAAGTCAATTGTTGTTTTTAGTAATGACGTAAATTGTCATTGTTTAGATTCTACTTTTGTATGAAGCTGTCTCAAGTGTTCCTATGTCAACATGTGACATCCTTGATGGAATTCTTAGGAAAGAGATTTGGTACACTAGGTAATACATCTATAATTTTTCTTACGGAAATTGATTATTTAGGGGGCTGATTGATGAGTGTTGATGTCTCCGGGAGAGTTTCTTATCTTATCTTCTTAAAATTTGGTTAAGAATATATGGTTTTAGCTTATGGCATGTCTAGAAAAGCTATGGATTCTTTCGTCTATTTTGATTAGAGTGATCAGACCACACTATAGAACTTCATTGGAAAACTTGACCCCCTAGAATTGTATTCAGTTAAGTTAATTTGTATTCAGTTCAGAATCTTTTCTGAAAGACAATTTGATTATTAATGTTAGGTGGCAAAACTGAATCTAATATCTTATCAATATTAAGTTCTGAATTTGCCAGGCAGATCATCTGGTTTGTTGTGTTTAGCTGTTATATGATGGTTGTCCTTGTTAAATTTTGACAATTTATTGGAGAACCCCAAACTAGTCCTGTTTGGTTTAACCTATTTATTTATCGGTTGTATGAGGCTCAACTATTGTTCTTTTGTTTGTGTTGGTACTGTTTATTTGGTTCTAATGAACAGAATTAAATTAATCAGTTGTATTGTAGCCTTTTATGTATTCCGGTTTCTGCTTTGCTGCTTTCCTTTTTCCGCTTAAGTGTTTTCCTTCACCTGTAAGTGATGGTAGGGGGTTCCAATTTTATTCATTGCTCGCAACTCAGTTGTATCTATAGATGTGAGTTTGAACATAGACTCCTGTTGGATCTCATCATTTCTTTTCCACTTTCTCCCTAAATTCTTAACCAGGATAAAGGTTGCGAATTTTTTTGGTGTGGGATTGGATATGGAATTCTTTCAACACACAAGTAAATAATGATTTCTGGATATGTGCATTATCTGGGATTTTCAAAATCAGATGTGTCTATTGGTTGGACATGCTTGAAGCTACTGGATGTAGTATGTTGCTTCTTACCTTTATCTTCTATCGAACGAATTATTGTCGGATTGATGGCTCCTTGTATTAATCTTTAAATTAAAAATGTGATTTTTGAAACAATTGAGGTGTTGAATTTTGAAGTTTTCACACACAATTCTAATTATGCATCATTTACAGTCATCTTGTCATGTTAGATTTGTTTGCTCGGCTGACTTTTTGTGTAAATCTTTAGCAAATGTGTAAAAACCTGGATGATGATGATTTACCAAGGGGGGGTTGGGATATACTCAGTTTCAATACTGACGATTATTCTATTGCACCATACTAAACTATTTTTGATAGTTGGGTAATTGATCTGATATTTGAAATGGCTGATATTACAGTTTTTTTTAACAACTATCTTAATTGTCGGGTCGATAAAGTGCTATGAAATAGCCGTCAGCACTCGAACCAAAATGGTTGGCATAGTTTAGTATTTGATGTTGCATCTCAATGTACTTGAGCTAAGTAAATATGTTATGACATTTCACATTGCATTCGGCACTTGCCCATACTCTGTCTTTGCTTATTTTTGAGAGCTCGGCATATGATATTGAGATTGCTCTTATGTGGTGCATTGATATCATTGGCTTTTAGTGTTCCTTAATCTTTTCTTGCATGAAAAGCTAATCAAAGTCATATTGTTGCGTGCCATCATCGAAATCATTGTTCTTTAAAAGGAAGCTTGTTTTAGTCAACTTTCACACTCATTACTAGAACCCATATTCTCTTTCCTCAATTTTATTTTATTTTTAATTTTATTTTTTGCTTTTATCCTTTTATTTTTTGACGCCCGAAGGCGATTGTCCCCGAGGGGAAGAGCGGAGAGTACCCTAGATCAGGAAGATTGTAGCATGCCCCATGCCTGGGGAGGGAGCTTAGCCTCATAAAGAGGAGAATATTATTTGCCCCATTGTGCGGGGAGAAGGTGTCGAACTTGGGACCTTCCGGTCCCAAGCTATCCTTTGTTGTTACTACACATTACATTTATATTTCAAACTTCAAGTTTAAAATGTTTTTTCACATTTGTATTCTGACTTTCTTAATCAATAATCACAAATTTGAATGATGTTTACTTGAGACTGTTGGTATTAGTTTTGTGAACATAAAACTTACCAAATTGTTAATAGAGAATCATTTAAGTTAGTAGGCACAAAGTTTGTGCAATTTACAATTTTACAATTTAGTTGTTTCTGTTTTCTTTTGTTTACTCAGCTTAGTTACACAATAATTATTTTTGGATCTGAATCTTCAATCCTACTTTTTGGTACAACTTTTAGGTTTCAATATGAGATGTTACTTTACTTTTGCCATTGAATGAGTTAAAATGATGTTATATTAGTCTCTTTTTTTTATTTTTTTTTAGGCAGTCCTCTTATTTGATAGGAAGTGATCGGTTGGAATGTTAAGGAGATTGAATAGAATTAACGAAGGTGGTAGTTTGGTATTGGACAACGTGGCTTTACAACGGTGAATGAAAGGTAACGGTGCAGTGCGATCACGTTGGTAATTATGCCCCTGCTCTATAAAATATATAGAGAATTATATTCACGATGGTCTACAGTGCACAACAAACAAGTATCAGTGTATGATAAATATTGCGCGACAGGTGTTATATCCATATGCAACATGTGTTCTCTCGTGATAAATATATATGTCTTAATGTATGTAAGATATGTTTTAAGAAACAAGTATTTTATAGACCTCAACACGTTCCTTTAAAAAAAATATGGCCCCGTTTATCAATTTTTTGATTCAGCGACCCAAAAATGACAGAAAATATTCATTATATATTGAATTTTTTGAGTTCTCCACCATAACCGTACCGCAAAGGATGATACTCTCCTACTCCAAAATATAAGTAATTTTAGAATGTAAGAGTTGTTCTATAATATACTATGTTTTTTTGCAACTTTCAAAGAGTATTAATTACATTTTTTTTCAATTCCATCCTTCTTTCTCTCTCTCTCTATTTACTTCTGTTTATCTCTCTCTTCCCTATTTATTAAGGGCATGGATAGTATTTTGTTACATATGTACAATACTTTTACAACTACTATTAATTGTACAAAAGGCTAAGATGACTTATAGTTTAAAGCACGGGGAGTATTAGTTACTCCCTCCGTTCTCATTTATTTGTCGCTTTAAGACAATACACTTGAATTAAAAAAATGATTGAAATATATTAATTTAAAGATAAATAGACACTTTTACCCTTCAATTAATACATTTATGTTTGGACGATTCAAATTAGTGCTGACTAAATTAATTAAAGATAAGGGTAAGGTTGGAAAAAACACATTTAATACTCTTTTAGTTTTATAAAGTGACAGATAATTAAAAGTTGATAAAGTATGTGTAGGCGACAGATAATTGGGAAAGGAGGGAGTAATACAGAAGAGTACATATCAATTAATGTTGTGGCATACTCAGTGGCGGAGCCAGTATTGAAATTTAGGGGTGGTCGTAGTAGAAAAAATTGAAAATTCTTGGGGACTGTAGTATAAATTTTTTTTTTTTTTTTTTGAACTGTTGGATATATATACCTAGTATATTAAAAAAAATTGAAAATTCTTGGGGGTCTTATGCTCCGCCCCTGGGCATACTAGAAGGAGCTGCATCATGAATCATAATTAAGCACTTTGTCGTCCAACAAACACTTAATTATAGCAGTAAAATAACACAAAAGTTAAAAAGGGATTTTAATTTTATGAGCTACAAATTACCTTAGCTTTTTAGTTTTTTTTTTATGGTAGACCTCCCAAAACAGTGAGAACAAACAAAAGTTTCAGAGTTTAGGGTGTTTTTGGAGTATAGGGTGTTTGACTCGTACTTTAAGAGATTAGAATGAAACATTTATAACAAAAGCAACCATCTCGAAATCTATTGGGCTCATTTATAATAGATCCAGAATAATACTAAAATTTAACAGATAATTTATTGAGTAATTGAATGTACGATCATATCGGTCGAAATCTAATGGGCTCGTTTATAATAGATCTCGAACAATATTAAAATTTAACAGATAATTTATCGAGTAACCGAATGTACGATCATATCGGTAACTTATCGAAATCAGTCAAAAAAATCGTGCTGCCATCCCTAGCTATCTGTTGTTTGTACTCCTCCGTTTCAAAATATAAATTATTCTAAGTAGCTTAACATAAATTAAGGGAAAGAGAGACGAGATTTTTTTTTACTAGCATACTCTAAAGTTTTAAACACCCAAATTATCTCTCTTTCTTAGTATAAGTAAATGTAATTTAAAAAAAATATATATTTTTAAAAATTGAAAAATAACTTCTATTTTAAAATGAGAAAGAGAGTCTAAAAACACTTCTAGTACGAAACATAGGGAGTGTTTGTGGAGAAATTTTATCTTGATAGGTGAGTAAGTTTAAAACTTACATTCAAGCCAATTAATATAATATACATGATAGGCCAAAAGTGTAAATTCATAGGAAAGAAAAAATGACTTTTTGGTCTAAGTGTATTGTATTTATTGGTTTGTATATAAATTTTAAACTTACTCACCTACCAAAATAAAATTTCTCGTGTTTGTGGAGGTTATGTCCTCAGTTTGGATTGATGGCTACAAATGGCCTTGCGGGAGTACCTCGTCCCCAGATTTCCCAAACTCTTGTAAGGTCGTCATACCAAAATGGAGAGAAGGAACAAAGTTTCTTACTCTCTTTGCAACTCAAATTATCTGTACACTTTATATTTTATATAAGAATTAAACTTTCATCAAATTGTATAGTACTACTATCTCCGTCCCAAATTATTTGTAACATTTCACTATTTCACCAAGATAAAGGAAATGATTGGAAATCAGTTAATATGATAAAAAAAAGTTCAAAATGCCCCTCAATTGATGATTGGAAAGTTATTATTAGTGGTTAGTTGAGTAATAAATTAATGGTAAGACTGGAAAAGTAATAATAAAGATGCATTAGTTTTTTAAACCTGGAAAATAATTTGGGATGTCTCTAAAGGTGAAACGTTGCAAATAATTTGGGACGGAGGTAGTAGGATATAGTAAAATGTTAAAAATGACCCTATTTAATTTTACTCCCAATTTAATTATATATTATTTTCTCTCTCTAACATTCAATGTAAATGTTGAGATTGGAAAAATCATCATTAACTAGTCATCTATTTAGAAAATAGAAAATTAATTTAGGACGGATTAAAAAAGAAATATGAACAAATAATTTAGGACGGAGGGAGTTCTAAATATGAGTAACCACTGGGAAAGTTGTACTGTAGTAGAAATTAATGTGGTCCCATAACTTCTTAAGAGAATCCCACAAGGGGGCTCTATGGCTGCAGAAACCACCCTTTTCATTCACACACAATGACACAAACACAATCATCTTTGCTTGAAATGCTGCTGGTGCCTATACTAACCTCATTTCCTTTATTCTTAGGCCCCTACTTGTTATGCCCTCCTCATTGTCCTTCAAAGATAAACGAGTAGGGACGTTATATAAAAATCAAGTTTGCCTAAAAGTATTACGTGGAATCGAAATTAGGAAATATTGGATGCAATTTCATTCCGACCACTGTGCTGAGATCTTAATTAGTTTGATTATAAATGGCTCTCGTTTGATAACAACCGATCACGTCACTCAATTATAAACAATGACTGGCTCCACTTGAATTGAGAAAATCCACATATGCAGATAGATTTCACCTAAGAATGGTTTTAGATTTTAGGATGAGGGTAATGTAATAAGGTGATTAAAAGGATAGAGTAATGTGTGGGAGCAGGAGAACAAAGTCAAGGAAACAGTTCCAGAGTGTCCGCAAGGAGAAGTAGAGACAAGCATGTCAAGTTGGACAGCGCATGCTAGACAATTCTTGGGCCCACTAAACCACACCCCCTCTAGTGAACTAGTGGGATTAGTTTATTAATATTTGGTATAATTGCCAAGTATTAGTTCTGCTAGTTATTTGTTATGTCCCGTCATTAAGGGAGATTACCTTAATTTTCCATACTAGAACAGAAATTTGGATTCTTTATAGAGCAAGTTAGATCATAGTCTTACTATCTACTAACTTTCAACTCGAACGTAAAATTTTCACACCTAAATTGTACTGAAGATTAATAATTATTTAAAATATATTCTCTCCAATGTTTTAATTACTGGAAATAAGTGAAACTCCATAATAGAACTTGATTTTGGTAGACAAAAGAGGATAGTTAACTGGAATTCCTTTTTTGTTTTTTTTATTTTTATTTTTATGAACATAATATTACTCATTAATAAAATCCGAAATTACAGTCATTCGGAGTTTCATCAGCCACACCGGCTATATCCGGATAACAGTCCAGCCACCCACTATAATCAAATTAAGCTTCCTTTTACATTGATCAATAATGACCCCGTCCTTGTCATTCTTCAGCTTCACTATGACCCCCTATCGTCCTTTCTACGGAGGTCAATCTTTGCCTTCTAGGCAAGAGGATAGCAAGTTACAAATTCTGTCTCGGTAGGACATGTATTTCTATTACTATGAAATTCATAAATGAAGTAGTTTGGGGTTACCATTATCCTTTTTGTAGTGACGAATAGATGACATTTGTTGCATCTCCTTCGAAGATAACTCTGTCCCACTTACATGACAGGACAAGGTTTATAGCCAGTAATGCTCCATTTGCCTCTGCTACAAATGCAACAAGCCATTTTAATCATACCATCTTCTGCCCTTACCAAAGCAACAGCTGTGAATTCTCCATCAAGAAAAAATGCATCAGGTTAACTGGAATTCATTAATTGTATTACTTGTATGTATTTAATTCACTAGATTGTTACTCCCTCCCTTCCCAATTAATTGTCGTTTAGGAGATTTATAGATATCCAAATTAATTGTAATTTAAGGTTCTTTTATGAGTTGTCAACAATTTATTCCAATTATACCCTCAGATATTTTATTTTTATTTGCCGCCTCTGCCATCCCTATTTTTTCCTTTATTTTCTTATGTTATAGAAGTGAAAGAGAGGGGTAATATTGAAACTTTCGGTGAAAATGACAAGTTTCTTAATTTTTTAAAATTGTCTAAAGAGTCTTATATTTAAGAATGGAGGGAGTATTAATCCTAGACAAGAGAGATAATGCAAATTTTCACTCATTCAAATAAATCGTAAATTAATATATGTTTACAAGATAATTTTTTCCAATATCTGTTAACAAAAGAAAAAAAAAGTTTATGATATTATTTAATAACACAGTCACACCTACATTATTTTATTTATCAAATACGCAAATTCCAATATCACAATCTGAACTCGAACTCAAAAATTCACTCATAAACTTACTCCCTTCTTCACTCCCACTCTCCATTAAAAGAAATCCCATATCTGTAGTAGTAGTATAATCAAACCCCGAAACGGCGTCGCCTTCAAATCCATGATCTCCATGGCTAAGCTGAGAAGCAACAAACTTATCAAGGGCTCTCCAATCAGTGACTTTTTTACTACCACTGCAACTTCCAACTGATCTGAGCCGTTCATCTTCTTGATCTGTTGATTCTGATAATAGGGGTATTATGGAACTCTGTCTTTTGACTAGGGTCATTGATGGGCTTTCTAGCTCAGGAAGCTGTCCAAATGGATCATCTGAGTTTATCAAGTTTTTAATGTTTTCTGATTCTAACTCTTGTTTGCATATGTTTTGGGGTTGTTGTCTTGTGATGTAGTGATCAATGGGGTCCACAACTGAGCTACTACTTGGTTCATCATAGAAGTAACTTGTTTCCCAAGTTTCTACAGCTTTTGATTGTCCAGTGGTTCTCTTCTTGAATGCTCTACAAACAACCCATCCTTCTTCCTGCAAACACTTTTCTATTTTTATCATATTGCAAACAAACATGGTATTTAAGGGACAGACGCAAAATTAAAAGTTTGTGGTCAAAGTCAAATATATATAAAAAAAAGTGGGAGTGACGAAAAGTAAAATTGTATTAAAAAATGGGCAGGGGTAACTAAGAAATGCTTGTTTTAAAAATAAAAAAAATAAAAAAAATAAAAAATTGGGGAAGGGGAGGTGGTGGAGACCTTCCCTCCCTAACTATGTCAGTCACTCGGAAAGGGTAGGAAGTTGCATTTGCACAGTCCGACTCTTATAACTCTTATACAATACTTGAAAGTCAGAACTTTTAAGTTGAGGGCGGAAAACTGCAACAGTATGCCGAATTATATATAAAAACTGGAAAAAAAAATGTTTGAGAGCAAACTTTATATCTTGTTAGCATAAGTGATCATTAGGTAAGAGATTTTCAAGAACTCGATGTAGTTAGAACATCAATGGAAGTCGAAATAATTTCCACTTTACGCTACATCTCTTCATCCATAATTGAATGTCCAGCTCCACCAAAGGAGCACTATATTTTCTCAGTTATTGTCAAATGATAAATGTTTATTTCTCTAAGTTATAGCATGAGAGAGAAAGAAGGGTTTCAAACTAGGAAATGACATTTAGGAAAATTTAATCATATGACCGTCTTATAGGAAAAGACGCAAAATTCACTCACATTAATTGAGCGGTGCTTATCTGCAAATGTGGGCTCCACTCAATTAATGTGAGTTATTTTTATTAATTGGCAGTCGAGGAAATTAAGGTTGAGACAAAATGGACCAAATTAGAGAAACCCTATATCCAAGCAGGAGTAGTACTTACCTGTGGAGGACCATTTTCATCAGATTGAAGACGATATTCATGCATGATCCAATCACTTTTCTGACCATTTGGTGCCCTTCCTTTGTAAAATACAAGAGTTTTTCTCATCCCTATTAGCTTCGATTTATCATACACAGCCTTATCTCTACCTGTTGCTTTCCAGAATCCTGCTATTGTTGCTCTATTAGTCCTTGTCCCCGTTGGATACTTCTTATCTTTATGACTGAAAAAGTACCAATCGTTCTGATCTTCATATCCAATCTTGCATTTATCTGTTCATCACAGTAGGAAAAAAAAAAAAAAACATGTTCAGAGATCACTTCTATATGGAATATGTACTTCCATTCGCTTAGGATATATAACGAAAATTAATGAATTAAATGTCCGTCAAAATAACTATATTAGTCTTTTAAATAGAATTAGAGTGGTATACAAGTCATATTTAAGAGAGTAACATTCATATTTTGACTAAAAGAGTACCTTGTTGTTTGCTTCCTTAATTTTCGCTACATTTCATAAACGGCTAATATTTTAGAATGGATGGAGTATTAGGGATGGATAATATGATGGGGTGAAATATAAAAAAAAATCATAAAAAATCGCACGTTTAAAAAATATTAGGGGCGGCTGCCACACTCACCACCACTTACATCTGGCATTTTTTCCCTTGTTTGAGAAAATCCTATACTACAAAGGTCTGACTAGCAAGGGATATGAACATGTACAAGATGAACATCAGACAATATTGTGTTACTATCGTGACTATTTCCGTTGGGAAATGAAAAGGTTTAGACAAAATATTTCCTGGATTCATGAGATTACTAGAAGAGGTTTCGAAATACCCATATATCTAGGGTTTAATGTTGTTCATCATAGAAACCATGATGAGATGGTCTGTGAAAATTAGTTCATGGGCTTTCATATTCTCTCAAAATCAATAGACAATGATGAGAGTGTTAACTCATGAGCTTATAAGTGATTTAGATCTTTCTTAAGCACTCGACGTGGGACCTCGAGGGTTCTTTCAGATCAAGACATGGAAATAAGAAAAAAGAAAAGAAAAGAAAAACCAAAAAAAAAAAAAAATTGTAGTGGGAAGGGAAGAAATGTATTACCTTGAAGATCCCAAGGTTCAATTCTATAGAGATCAATATCTCTTATAACATCAAGATCAATCTTCTGAGATGCGACTTTCTTTCTAAGGTAGTATCCCACTAGTTCTTCATCCCTTGGATGGAACCGAAATCCTGGTGGAACACATGATTCCATTGACTCCATTCTCTACATCAATTTCACCACCAAGACATCATACATTTATATTTTCTGTTAGTTCGATATGATATTTAAATCATAACATGTTGTCTGTATATTAAAGAAGAAAATATATAGGAGAAAAATTGTCATAATTAAAGGTGAATGTATAAAGATAGGGCATTTTTTTTTCCTTTCTAGAAGCTTATATATATCGGAACATTCACTTTGTGCAGTTATTACTAAAGATTAAATATGTCAATTATCCATCTCCGATTATACCTCAATTATTAGAGACTTAATTATGTTATTGATATTATAGAAGCTTATATATGTATATCAGCATGTCATTAAAAAAGGAAAAGAGAAAGAAGAGCAATGATGGCTTTGAGGCTTCACTTTCACTGAAAGCTAGCTAGGAGAGTTTTCAACTTACCTTATGGTCTTAATCCTCTATAATATTCTCTATATAAAAAAAAAATTGATACTAAAAGATACTTCATAAATGTTAAATACTATTCCTTCTATTCCTAAATATTAGACTTTCATTGCATGTTGCAAAATTAAAATGTTTTTATAATTAAAATAGTAATATTACTCTTTTAAATATAAGTTGTATACCACTAATTCTATTTAAGAGTGTAATATTAATATTTTAATTGTAAAAAAATCTTAATTTTTGTTTTTTTAATTTTCGCAATATGACATGAAAAGTCTTATATTTTGGAATGGAGATAGTATAATAGTATATGAATATTACAAAAATATGTTATGGAGAATTTGGAGGGCAGGGTTGTGAGGCTCAACGGAAACGGACAAGTAAAGTTTTGTGCTAATGATTCTGTTTTGTGCTGGGGAATGCGGAAATGATGGGATCAAGAACGGTCGTTTTCACTACATTTTTATAAATAATTGATTTATAAAATTGCAGACACAACAGTTTTCACAAATTAAACAACATAAACAAAGCTTTGTTTTTTACTTTTTAACAGAGATGTTCTCAACACAGACCTACTTCTACGGTCCTAAAGATAATTTTTAGACGGAAACAAAATTAAAAAAAATAAAAAATCCTTCGACAAGGTAATTTTTAAACAGAAAAAAATTACAAATTATCTCAACAAATCAAATTCAGTAAACTCAACATTTGAACTGGTAACACTTCTTATCACAGATAATTAAGATAGGAAACCTTTATTTATAAGGTTTTCATCCTTTCAAATTTTTAAAATAATCGAGGTGAGATATTGAGAGAATTTCATCCTGTTATAATAAAGAAGCTACTCCTATTGAATAAGAAATCAAACATAAATAACTTTTCTTGTTTATAGTGAGTGAGCACGCGCCTCTTGAAGAGAAAAAGTTCTAAAAAAAGTGCACGTTTTTTTTTTTGCAAGGATCAAGCCTGCCAAGAAACGAAAAGAAAATGAAAAGTAGCAGTCCGACTCCTGTGCGAAACAGAAAAAATTCTGCACTGTGCGGAATAATATAAGTTATTGGATGATTTGAAGAGAAAAAAAATTGCGGCTGAACTTAAAAAATAAAAAAATAAAAAAATTTCTCTCTCTAAATCTGAACAGTTTAAAAATATTATCCGGCGATTCATATTGTTCCGTATGGTACGAAACTTTTCCTGTTCCGCATAGGAGCCGGAGTGGAAAAGTATCCTTTAAGAATTGTGTTTTCTTGGATCATTTTTGAGTGATACTGAGACTCTTGTCTTCCTGTCGAGTATAAAGACGGCACATTTTCTGACTCCTTTTGTTTTGATAGGCAAACAACAAGAGAGTTGCTGACTGAACTGGTCCTCTAACCTCGTAAACAACTTTTTACGGGGCGGGGATAGGAAATCGAACCTGGGCCTAATGTCTGAATGCGACAAATAATGGGTCTGTTTCAATTAAGTTTGGTTTGAATTTGGTCAGTTTTGAAACTCAAATTCACACTCAAATTAATTTTGGATGGAGTTTGAGAATAAAACTTGAAGTTTAAATCATCCAAAATCTGATTTAAGTTGCTACTGAAATCAAAATCTCAAATACAAATTCAATAGACTCAATACTTCTAGTCATTTATTCATCAAGAAAAAAAAAATACTTCTAGTCATTTCTAATCTCAATGAGTTCACTCACTCCATTTTTTTTATTTGCGCATTTTATGATCTACAACTAATTTTGATCAGACTCCTTACATATAAGAGCTATGAGACAAATATAAGATGATGATTAGGGAGATTAGATGTAAACCCTATACTACGAGACCACACATGAATCTTTATCCTTCTGATAAATTTGTAAAAAATGGAATTCGACCTAACTCAATCCCTCAAAAGTACCTTTAGATGGGAGGATTATCCAAACTTTATATATTGCATATATACTCATAAGCTAGCCGATGTGTGATTCTCAACACACAGGGCTGGAAATTTGGGACGTGAACATTAATGAGACCCAACATCAGACTAGGAGACTCTGATACAATGTTAAAAATGGACTTGAGTCTAACTCAATCTCCCAAAAGGTATCTCAAGGAGCAGTGATGGATCCAACTTACTGCCACCGGAGTCGCATGCCCCACTGAAAAATATTTTTTTAAAGTAAATATGGTGTATTTTTTTCCGTTTAAATGATATTTTCATGAATGACCCCACACAAATAAAATAAATTAATGAATGACACCACTACTCTCAGATTCTGAATCCGTCAATGTAAAGGAGGGAAGGATTACCCAAGCCTTATATTACAAATATTCTCACAAGCTAGGCGATGTGAGATTTTCAACAAAATTTCTTTAATTTGTGGATGATGGGATTGTAATGAAATATTGTAATTGAAACAAATGCCGATCATGGAAGACAACAAAGGCAAATTACTGTATCTGTGGATTAAAACTAAAGATTTGGGATATCTAAACCTAATAGCAGTAAAGTTTGTTAGATAAAAAAGGAGCATATATCAAATAAATATAGCAGAATTCAACACGCGAACAACAACAACAACAACAACAACAACAACCAAGCCTTAATCCCAACAGATTGGGGTCGGCTACATGAACCAAAGTAAGAATCACGTAAGGTCATCCACATGGATGCAATCTCTCCATTTCTTTCGATCCCAAACCCAACTCTCATCTAGTTCTAGTAGATTCATATCCCCTTTTATCACCTTCATCCAAGTCTTCCTCGGTCTCCCTCTACCTCTTACGCCATCTACATTACATAATAATTCAACACGCGAACCTATTTATAATTAAGAATAAGTCTAAAGAACAAGAAAATAAAATTCGATCTGATATGATCAGAGAAATATTGTTGATGGAACGAATACGAGTTGTGTGTAGTAATTTGGTTGCAGAGTTCAAAAAGCTTACCGAGGTCAGTGTAGAGTTGAGCTCCGTTTGTTTGGGTTTTTTTTAGTTACAGGAGTATCCTATTTATTAAGAAGACGACAAAGGTAGAAGACGAAAGAAGAAGATGAAGATGAAGATGAAGATGAAGATGAAGAGAGGGAGAAGTAAATATAAAAAGGAGGAGAGGGGAAGGGGTTGGTTGGAGGCCGGTCAATTCTCAATTGTTGCGCATGGCTTCAGGATTGTCCCCCCATTGCTTACGTCATTTTTTGGGGAAAATTCAATCTTAATACGACAATAGTCTGTAATCGTATGTGTATCTATTCCTCTGGCCAGCCAATCACAATTGATAATGTATACATATAAATAAAAAAATTGATCACATGATAATTTTTTATTGGTTAAACACAAAAATAGGTACACGTGTACAGACGATTTTCACCCTCTCAATACCTTCTTTATATGTCAAAAAATTATATGTTCCTATATATGTTCTCATTCCTGTCTCCAACCAATCACAATTCGTAATGTGTATATATAATTGGAAGAAATGTTAACATAGTGAATTATGATTGGTTGAGAAAAGAAATGGGGACATACGATTTTCACCCTCTTTATAGGGTGAAAATCCTCTGTCCCCGTTCGTGTATGTCCCCGTGTCCCTAACCAATCAGAATTTACTATATAAATATTTGTTTCAATTATATATACACATGGTGAATTGTGATTGGTTGTGACACTGTGACATACACCAACGCGGGACGGGAGGATTTTTTGCCCTCTTTATATGACTGACCCTCTCTCTCTCTCTCTCTCTCTCTCTCTCTCTCTCTCTCTCTCATATTAATTAGACGGGACCTACCTGCAGATGTGGCTCCGCTCAATTCATTTGAGAAATTGTGGAGTTAGTCCTACAAAAACGGTGAGTGACACATTCTAGGCCTTCCTACAGAAACCCTCCTAGAGCCAATGAGGCATTTGTGTAGTGGTCAAGGCTGAGACCTTATTACGTAGAGGTCATAAGTTCGAATCTCCTCTCCGCTTTTTGAATCCCCAATTTTTGTAATAGATAGGTTCCCTCCCCTAATAAATAAAAAAAGTTAAAAAAAATAGAAACCCTCTAGATACCTTTCATTTTCCTCTATATTTCTTTACTTTTTCCATTTTTTGATCTCTTCACAACAAAAGGTTAACCATAAATATGGAGCATGGACACAAAGAAGGTACAAATACACAAAAAAATAAAATAAAAAAATAAAAAAAAATAGATAGTGAGGTAAATTACATTTAAATCGATAGGGTAACTTATTTAACTTGTTAAAGTCAATCATTGTAACTATACAATATAAATCTTGATTTTTTTCACCATGTCATAGTTAACATAAAATGTTACAGAATTACTTTATCTTTATGTTCATGCATGAAATAATTGACTCTTTTTTGTTTGGTACTGGTGCTGAAAAACTTTATCACCTCTTAAAAAAAATGTTTTCAGCATTAAAAGATCTTTGGTGATGAATCATATAAAAAGTTGATAAGAAACTTTGACTATTTTTCAATTTAAATTGGAATTCTTTTTTTATCCTCATATAAAGATTTTTTCATAAATAAAAACTAATTCACACCCATCTTTTCCATGTAACGTTAAATGGTATAAATAAGGAGTAATTAAAAGTGTAGTGTAATATTGCCATCAAGTCACAACATTTCACCCTCCCCCGAAAATGTCCTAATTACAAAGACGAGGGATGAGGTTTCAGTGCGGAACATCTTTTTTCAGTACGTGCAAATTAAAATGAAAACATATTTTAATTTGTACGACATATATCATATTTTTAAGGACATATATCTTATTTTTTATATCTAAAAACACATATCCCGAAATATTTTTTACTTACTGAAAAAATGTGTTCCGCATATGATCTGACTGATAGAGGAGACGAATTTCGATACAATTCTGACATTCTCTTTGGCAAATGAAGACAGCTCCACGTGTCAGACGCCAACGGCCAAACTGCAATCCCCCGTTTCTTCCGCATGCGCCACACCATTGGCGGCTCGTTGGTGTGCTTGGCGGAGCCAGTAGTAAACTCACAAATGCACGGTCGACCGTAAATCAAAATAGTTTTTGAGGGATTGAGTTAGATCCAAATTCATTTTTAAAATGGTATCAGAGCCACCTATTTTGATGTTGGATTCCCATTATGTTCACGTTCCACATGTTCGTCTCTGGGCGTGAGGGTGTTGAGAATATCACATTGAGTAACTAGTGAGCAAGTTTATTTTTTATAAAGATTGGTCAATCCTCCCCCTCTTTAGGGATCTTTCGAGGGACTGAATTAGCCTCAAGTTTGTACCTCTCGAGTTGGAGGATTGTCCAAACTTTATATATTGCAAATATGCACACAAACTAATATATGTGGATAGTTAACACACACCCTCGCGTACAAGGCTGGACATCTAGACCGTGAACAATAATAGGGACCCAATATTGAACTAGGTGGCTTTGATACCAGGTTAAAAATGAACTTGGGGTTAACTCAATCCCTTAAAAGGTAACTCAAGAGAGGGAGAATTGCCCAATTATTATAAAGAATAAACTTACTAATTAGCTAGTCGATGTATGATTTTCAACAAAAGAAAAACTTCTAAACTTTTTTTTTTTTTTGCTAAATAACTTCTGGGCTATTGTGTGTTTTGAAAGATGGACTTTTTTTTTTTTATAGAGGGAATGATTTCACTCGACAAGTATTGTGGAGAAGGAACTTACAGAAAAAGGGTAAAAGAGAATAGAGTTGGGGAACGTGGCAGTCGGTGGTTGCGAATGTATACTCCTTTACGTAGAATACAAAATTGGGTGCAAATGAACCAAGATAGGAAATTATGAAATAGACATCCATATATATTCTTTTATGGTTTAGAATTGTAAATATTATTACAAGATTTTCTCTACTTATTCTGCGATGATATAGACTTTTTTATAAATAAAATTTTCCAATGTTAAAATTGATTGCAGCAACATGAACTAATTTGGTGAATTGTGTCATGGGAAGAGTTATAGTTTTTTTTTTGGGTAAATAAAAGTTTAGGTGGGTTCGGCTCCGGTAACAATCACGGTCAGGACAGGTCCTAAGGACCATATGCCGCTTACAAGGTATTTACAGATCACCTACTAACACAGTCATCACGTCGGGAGTGGGAATTGAACACTTGAGATTTGTAAGAACGTGTTAAATTCTTACCAACTGAGTAAACTTGTATTGGTAGGAGTTATAGTTTTATCCTTCAAAAAATTATACAATGGAAGAATTTGTAGTCAATGAGGCATTGATATAGTGGTCAAGGCTGAAGCCTCATGACATAGGGGTCATTAGTTTGAAACCCCTCACCGCTTCTTAAATACTCTTATTTCTTATAATAGATATGTTACTTTTCTCATAAATAAAAAATGGAAGAATTTGTAGGTTTATTGTGAAAAAATAACACAGCTTGATGTAGCTGAAGGCTGAAGCTGGTTCAATGGGCGGCTAGGTTTTGATGTAGATGCAGCTGTCCACGTAGGATGGAATCATGCGGCGGACCGAATCATTGAGACTCTTGATCCCCACTCTATTTGGGGCGGTCTTGTTTTATCTGTCGGCAGTCTAATCACGTGCCTAATCCTTTATTCCCAGCACCAAGTCATACAACTCAGCAGCCTATCTAACTCTTCTTCCATATCATTTTCACAACCAATACAAGTTGCCTCAATTGATAAGATTTGACACGCTTTTTTCAAATATTAAGTGTTCAATTCTCATTGTCGATGTGAGAGTTATTTTGGTGGACGATTTGTAAATACCTTTCTAAGTGACCTATGAGCCCTAGGATCTACCCTGACCCGTAGTGGTAATCGGAGCCGAACTCACCTACACTTTTTTTTTCACCAAATTTTTTTTTTATCATTTTCACAGTGTCCTTATAAAGATCTTAATTTTCGCTACTGACGTGAGTGTTATGTTTCTAAACGATTTGTCCTACCCCCGTAGTGGTGGTGATTGAAGTCGAATCCACCCAAATTTTTCTACCAAAATATATTACTTTCCCAGTGGTATATCATTGTCTGTCTCATGGTACACCAAATTAATTTATACTCTGAATGTCTTATTCACATTATTGGTATATTCAGAATTGAATATTTTATTATTAAATTTTAACAAAAAGTCAATATAAAATTTTAATTAAATCACATATCAAAGATAATATTTAAATTTGATCTCAAATGAAAATAAAATATTGGAATAGAAGCTGCGAATTTGCCGGTTAACGTAACCAGCAAAAGAATATCGAATGGGGGTCCGTTTTAAGATCTTGACTCTGTGACATTGACTTTCCTCCAAACAGAAAAGCCCATTTCTTGCTTGCTTTCTTTTTTCCTTGTTCTTCAATCCCCCTTCCCTCTAAGCACATTTCATTACCTTAAAATGATTTTTTATTTTATTTTTATGTTAGTTAAGGAAATTGGTTTTTTATGTGGTTGGTATTGAATGAATCAATTGTTTTACCCACTTCACTTCTTCATAGGATTGGTAATTCGTCACTACTCTACATGAAAAGTCTCGAGTTACAATTTGCCTCTTACGGTAGAAATTAGTAAATTGGTCTAGTTTTTTTAATCTAGTAACACTTCCGATTCACCTTGACTAGTTAGTAAGTAAATTTGTATAAGTATTGGACAATTCTCATCTTCTTTAGGTACATTTGGAGAGATTGAGTTAGACCCAAATCCATTTTTAACATGGTACCAGATCCATCTAGTTTATCAAAGGTCCAATAGCCCAGTGAGTATTGGTCACCCAGTGACAGAGAGTCCCTGTTCGATACCCTCCCCAAGCATGGGGTAAGCTTTAATTGTCTCCCTTCTAGAGTACTCTTCTCCTCTTATTAGGTGTTCTTTTCCGCTTTGCGGTTGGTTCTCTCCCCTTTGGGGTTCCACCCTCGGGCGTTCAAAAAAAAAAAAAAAGATTCATCTAGTTTGATGTTGGGTTTTTCATTGATGTTCACGTTCCAGATGTCTAGCCATAGGCGTGAGGGTTAAGAATCAGACATTAACTAATTAATGAACAAGTTTATAAGACTAACTAGTGAGCAAGTTTGTTTCTTTTATAGATTGGACAATTATCTACTTCCCTCTTGGGATATATTTGAGGAATTGAGTTAGATCCAAATTTATTTTTAACGTTTCCAAGAGAATTATATATAATTATAATATTTGCTTATCAAGAACGAGGTGTGAGACTCAAACCGAAAGCGTAATAGGCAAAGGAAACATACATTATTATTATATTATTACATTGCAAAGAAACTTCTATGCTTGTTGCCCATTTTGTACCTTTTATTCAACCCAAAAAAAAAAAAAAAAAGAAGAAAGAAAGATTGAGGTGTGAAACACAAGCCTCATTTGTGAAGGTCCAGCACTATGATTGCATCTCTATTAGGTATATGCAGTAATGTTTACACAATTTCTTTCTAAAAGAATTTACTACCATATGTATCACCTGTTTTACCTTTTAGGGTTGCATTTAGATTAAGTCTGATTTGAGTTTGCGATTTAAATTGAGACTCATATTTTCTTTGAATTGAGTCTGGAAATAGAATTTCAAGCACAAATTCATAAAAAAGAATTGATTTAGGTTAGAGATTAGTCTAAAATTGAGACCAATAATCTTAGACTGAGACTTAATCAATTATAACTAATCTCTAACCTCTCACCACAAACCATAAAAATAGAACCCCAATGATTGAATTTCACACACACACACATACATATATGTATATACATAATGAGGAATTAGTCTCTTTTATATGCCCATTTTCTTGATTTCAAGTGGGAAAAAAATTAATTCATTTCAAAGTAGCTTGTCAATTTTCATATTGTATAGGCTAGGCCTCATGACATAGATGTCATGAGTTTAATTCCCCTCCCCATTTCTTGAATCCCCCATTTCTTATAATAGATAGGTCCCTTCCCCCAATAAATAAATAATAAAGAAAAAAAAATTGTCATATTGTATGAGGTGATGATTGACCATCATTTTGTATTAGAGTAGGTATCCAGTAGCTAATTAATGAATCATCAAATATTAATAGAAAAACCTTGAGATGGTGGCAGATTATATGTATAATATATGGAGAAGTGACAAATTAAGAAGGTTGTGAAACATCAAACACTAATCTGTGAAAATTTTAATTTGGGTTTGAGATAAACCTGAAACTGAGGTTAATAATCTCAAATTGACCTCTCACCACAAACCATAAAAATAGAATCCCCATGATTGAATTTTGCACCTTTAAATTTGTATATATAATGAGCAATATATCTCCTTAATATGCCCATTTTCTTGATTTCAAGTAAAAAAAAAAAAACTAGTTCATTTCAAAGTAGTTTGTCATATTGTGTGAGGTGATGATTGAGCATCATTTTGTATTAGAGTGGATATCCTGTGGCTAATTAATGAATCATCAATTATAAAAAATAAAAAATAAAAAATAAAAAAAAAAAACCTGTGACTGATTGAGAAGGACGGGTTTTAACCATTTTTTTTTTTTTTGAAATGGTGGGCAGATCATATATATGAAGAGGTAACAATTAATTAAGAGGGTTGTGATATTAAAATCATTATGAGCAAAAGCAAATTCTTATAAAGAAGGTGAAGAGTAGGAACTTTTGGTACAAGTTAAACAGCAACTGCAATACAAGGTAATGTGGAAAGGATCCAAAAAGAAACAAAGAAACATTTATATATTGATGGGCGAAATTTATATTAAAGGGCCGTATAAAGGATTTTCAATAAATTTTAGAGATAAAAGCTAATTATTTGAAGAAAAAAAAACTGAGTTTTTATTTTATGAAGGTAAAATATACATGTTTTTAAATATTGATTTTGGTGGATCAAAACTCGGGTATAAGTATACAGGGTTTCTGTTTGAGTTTTTCTCTCTTAAATTTTGTAAATATATTTTGTTTTTAAAAAAGAAAAAAAAAATGTGACAAAATTAAAAAAAAATTCATTGGATTTCAAAGAGAAACATTGTCCGCGTGACATCAAGATTTTGCAGGGAATAAAGGAAACTTGATAGAGAAGTAGAAGAAGAAGACAATCCCTTTCTAAGGAACTTAAGTCCGACTGGGCGGTTGCCCTATGTAGGGAATCCTAGAAAGGGATATTTTAAAGTTTGCCTCACGAAGGAGGAGAGTATCGAACTCGCGATCTCACGGTCGTGGGCAGGTGTCCGCCCCACTGGGCTAGGACACATTTGATCCCTTTATAAGGAACTTGAATGAATAATGCAGACCACCATTCCAACAAAAAAAAAGTATTTTAAAGACTGATACATTTTCTTTTTCATTTCTGCATCAAAACTATTTTATCAATAAGTAATATTGCTATTTGGAACAAAACTTAAAGCACATTGAATCCTTTATAACACTCTTGTAACATTCCTAATTATAGTCTCGTTTATATTTAAAATTAGTTAAGTTCAATATATAAATAAAAAATTTTAATAATTAAAGTGTCAGATAAAATTTTACTAAAAGTTTATGAGATCCGAACTTTATTCAGAGAAGAAAATTAGTATTGGAACTCTCTAGCTTGGTGCAGATGGTCCATTGATAGATGGAGAAAGAGTAGGAAACTTGAAGTCCCATGATGGTCACAGGTGCGCTGAGGGGTCCTTACAACAATGGCGAATTGTTTGGTACCGACACTTTTTTTTTACTGAATAAAAAATTATTTATTAATCATAAATAGCCGATTTCATTACAATCAAAAGATAATTTGAAAATAAAAATTATACAATGGTTTAGATAACCATGATAACAGATAAAAACTCACACATCGGGACTAGGTAAAAAACACTAATAATAGTAGAAAATGTAAATACATAAAAAAAATTATTCACAACATCTTCTTCGCAATCCTTGAACAACAGTAGCAAGAGAAGCTCAGTTTCAACATCTTTCTTAGAAATCAACAATCTACAAGATCATGGGCGTATCAACCGTTTAGTAGATTGTCTAAAAAATATGTAGAAAACTAAGAAAAAATTCATAATAAGTCCGAATTTCAAATGAAACTCCAAATTTGAAATAATTTGAAGTAGATATTTCATCCGATTCTTGAATCACTGGCACGTGTAAACGAACCCTAAGAGAAAGGGACGAACCTTAAACTTTCACATAGGAAATATCTGATATGGACCGGGTCCATGTGGTTCAGATTTGGCCACATCCCTGCAGAATGAGGAGAGAGAAGGAATACAGTGACGCTGCGCAAATCTCTACCGCATTTGCGCTCAACTGGGACCCTGCTTACGCATGTGATATAGCACTTCACATATGTTTGATCACTACCAGTGGACAGTGTGAGGGTCCACAATTTTACCTCAATGGATGGGAAATTTTTAGGTGAATTTGGTCTGTGGCCCCACCTGTGGACCGAGTTCACTAAAAGCAGCCACGTACACAAAAGGACCTGTTACCTCATTGTCCCTTCATCTTCCTCATGTCATTTTTTTTCCCACAGGCATCTCTCCGACTTTCAAAACGTGCCGCTAATGTAGTGGTGGATATAGTGTCCTGCAACTAGAATCACATTCTCCTAAAGAAAAATATATATTTTTAATAAATATGATGTATTTTTATTCCACTTATATAATAAATTAATAAGTGATCTCATACAAACAAGGCGATTCAATCGGTGAATGACTCCACTTCTGTCAAGTTCTAGATCCGTCACTACGTTAATGTATTAAATTTTTTGGGTTAGCTCCCTCAAGGAGTTCAACCCATATTCTCTTCGCAAGCTCCGGACAATCGAGAAAAATCGAAGACGGAGAAGGCTAAAATTTTTGAGAAATCTGGGGAAGAGTAAGAAAAATTGAGCCTCTGCACGGAGAATTAAAATTCAAAGTTACAAACCGGAATTCGATTTACCTGGAACCTCGGTTTAAAACCTATCTTTGCCTACCCTGTTTGAAAGATGAGAAATACTTTTTGGGAAAAAAAAAAAGAAATAGAAAATGAGAGAAGAATGTAGAAGAAGTGAACATGGAAAGAGTTCACCTGGAGAGAGAGAGAGAGAGAGAGAGAGAGAGAGAGGTGATTGTGGGTGAAGGGTTAAGGAAGTTACCAGGTAAAATGGACAAGTTTCGGCTTAGGAATGCATCCAGTCTACAGGTGGGGTTGGGGACCAGGTCACCTAAGAATTCCCCCCCCGAATGATAACGCTTTTGAACTGCACTGACATGCTCTCTCGGGGCGTTTACTGTTAAATTAATATATTATCCGCTACTGTTGCATGCAGTACTACCAAGAGGAGAAATACATAATTTCTTTTTTTAAAGTGTAAAATACATGAATTTTAAAATTTGCAATCGGTACCTTTAGCCCCTTAATTTTATTTGAGACTAATTTTGAAATATGCATCAGCCAACTCTGTACTAAGAAATAAATATTGATTTGATCCAAAACTAAACGCACAGACGCCTAAATCCAGGCATTGCATTAGGGTAGTTATGGTTTGGCAGAATAGTCATACCATGACAGTCAAAATATTTGGGAAATTTTTTTGTCCAAAATGAAAGTCCCACTTCCGTTCTGAACTGACGTGACAGTTTCCAGACCCGCATTTCCACGTCAGTGCAGGACGGAAGTCTCACTTCCATTTTCAAGTTGAGAACAGAAGTGGCCGTGCCAACTCACAGTTTCACATAAGTCATTGTTTGATATATATATATATATATATATATATATATATATATATATATATATATATATATATATATATATATATTAAGGCACTTGTTTGCATAGACTGTTGATATATTTGATGCTCATATCATATGTCATATCCAAGTAATGGATCCTCTCCCTCATCACTGACTTTTCTTTTCTTTCTTTTTTTTAGAAGAATATGAGATTTTCCTCCTTCATAGAAAGATCGAATCCTATGAGCAATATAACTGTTGGTCGGCTAATAAATTATTATTTTTTATCGGATTGAAAATGTTTATTTCCATCTATTTTACTATGTACTTTACTTTGAACGAGAGAGGATGTCGGATTGAATTTGGAAAGTTATATTAACACTTTACTCTCTCTTCTCTTTTATTTTATATTTTTTTATTACGTGTTCTGAGACGCATGTTGATATGAATTAATTTATTATATATAGTAATATAAATTTTATGTTCACATAGAATTCCCTAATTTTGATAGTATTTTAGATTTTGAGTTACTTAAAATACCATAGAAATATCCTTTTAATTTAAAAGATTCATAATTGATAACCAGTTTTTTTTTTAAGTTCAAAACTTGAGTCGAGTTTATTAAGTTTGGGATATTAGAGTCTTTTAATTGGGACAAAAATATACACAAATTATGATGCTACACAAGTAGTCCAATTCCATATCTTTTCTTTTCTTTGTTTCTTTGTCTTAAAACTTTTTTTTGAGGGACAATAACAATTTTTTTTTATTGAATAAATCTTGACATGTTTAGGGATTTTCATGGTTGATATTCATCCAGATATAAATCTACATAATATTATTTGATACTACTACTATGAACACCAAATATAAACATATCTTTTTAATCAATGGATCTTTATCTTCCATATCTTCTTAAGAATCATTATTGTCATCAATTAGGCAATCTAGATCATACTGTGAGTGTGTAACCATCATACAATATCTTTTTTCTCCCAAATATCCTTATTATATTTTCATTTTTTCTAATGAGTGGGAATTTTGGATAACAAATCTTGCAATTCATGTTTGTATTTTTTTTCATGTACACGTACGGGCTGATAAGACTTCTTCACTATTATTAGCCATGATTTTGTAGAGCCATTTGCTAACTTCTCACACAATTCTCTTACTGTTAGGTGGGATTTTTTTACACTTTTGAAGATGAATTTTTGGGGTGCTTAATGGTTCTTCTAGATCTTTATTTTACTTTCACTAAGTAATCTTATTTGTGCTGCCAAAGTCGAGTATTTGAGTGTTAGGTATGTTGCTGATAATCATATGTTGTTTCCATCAAAAGTTCATAACCTTACTGCAATATTAGTCATGACTTTTAAAAGATGTTTTTGTCATAATTCATATGAGGATTGTATTGTTGGGTGATCTGTAAGTATCTTTATAAGCGACTTATGGTCTTTTGAGTCTGCCTTGACGTTCCGATCACACCCAAACTTTTCTTTACCAATATATATATACACTGGCGGAGCTAGGGCTTGCTCCCCCAACTTTTTCCCAAAAATTTATAATTTTAGTTTTGTTTTTATAACACCTCATCCCGTGAACATTTTGAATCACTTTACGATTTAAAATTAGATTTTTTAGTTCGTGAATTATAGGAATTACACCACTTATATCTTAATAATTTTGGTTAAAATTGTAACAAACTTAATTGTGTAAGAGATTATAATATTTATAAAATGTCATCAAAAAATTCATAATTACTAATAGATTATAATATAAGATTTTATCAAAAATAAAAAAATATTCGTTCACATTAATAATAAGCCCTTCATGTTTCCTCCAACTTCATCTTTAATATTTAATACCCATAATATTTCTAAATGGCCTTTTATTTTGGTCTAATCATACAAAAAAGGTCTTTGGGGCCTTTTTATTCAAGCTTGTTCTTTATGGATTCAACAATCAAACATGATATATATTTTAATTTCCATTGTAAATATTTATTTTTTCTTCTCGAGAGTCCTTCTCATCAAAAAAAAATTTTTGCTCCGCCAATGTTTATATGCTTTTATGAATTTATTTTGTCAATGTTAATTGTGCCCCCCCAAAGAAAATTTTTCAGCTCGCCATCTGTATATATATATATATATATATATATATATATATATATATATATATATATGTGTGTGTGTGTGTGTGTGTGTGTGTGTGCGCTGCAGCTATAGCCAGACGCAAGAGTCGAAATCTAGTGGTGCAAATCGAAATCTGTTGGTGCAAATCTAATGGCGAAACTGATAAAATTCTTGGAGGGGCAATAAAAAGGGTCCAAAAAAAAAATTTGGTGGTGCAATTGCCCCAGTCTGGCATACATAGATCCGCCTATGGTGCACGCTTTATCTCTTCTTTTTCACTATGTTTGAATTGGAGGAGTTGGAACCGATGGAATGAGAAGAGACATATTAGTTGTTTATATTTATTGTTATCCCTCCGCCCGTTTATGAATATCTCATGTTAAAATTTAGAATAATTATTTTTAACTTAGGATACAATTTAAAATTGAGTTAATAACTATTTTATTCACTAAACTATTTATTTTTGCAGTTTTTTTCACTTAACTATTTTTTGGGCTAAATATACCATCTTATTACTTATATTTGGTTAAAACGAACTTTCAACACTTTTCGCAATGGTTTCCAACTTAGTTTAATATGTGTCGCATGTTAAGGAAAATATGAGAGTATAGAAAAATAAATTTATTTAACTCACTCCTAACTCACAACTTAATCGTAAATCAAAATTCAACTTGTAGTAAAAAATTAAGTGAATTTAGAATGATTTTATTTTTTTACCATTGTTACTTTCAGTCAATTGATCACACTGCAAACTAAGCAGTCCGGTTCCTGTGCGGAACAGTACGGATTCCGCACCTGCGGAACAACTGGAGCCGTCAGATGATATTTTGAACGGTTCAGATCTGGAAAGAGAAAATTTGCGGCTGACTTAAAAATTAATAAAAAAAAATTCTCTCTCGAGATCTGGACCGTTAAAAAATCTCATCCGATGGCTAGGATAGTGTCCTGCACATGCGGGACATTTTCTGTCCCGCATAGGAACCGGAGTCCAAACTAAGAAGTGACATAGACGATTCTAAATGTCTAAATGAGGTAAGAGAATGTTTGCGTTGAGTTGTACTTTTGAGGAATATCAACTATGGACTCAATTCAGCCTAATCTATTTCTGTCTCCTACAAAGGAAATTAATAGCCCATACAACCAATTCTAACCTAAGCCAAATATTCAGGAATTGATTAATATAACAATTTATACAATTTATTATTTCCGAAACACAATAGATATGTTAGAATCATATCTTAATATTAAACAGTAATTAATAACTTAATTTAATATTGGGAAAGGGGTCCCCACTTGGTACGATAGCGAAAAGTATAAAAATTCCAAAATCAGTTCTGACAATTTATTTCCGGACGATAACTTTCTACTCGGATACTCGAATTGCGGTTCCCTTATCTCAAAACACCTTTGAATATCTTCAATTCGACATCACGTGATGAAAACTTAATTGCAGAACCCCTTGGCGAAATTGATCAGAATTTTGGTTCGCAGTTTCTTGTTCTGGCTGCTGCTGCTGCACACGGCTCAAAGTAACTTTTTCTCTTGTTTCTTTCTGCACGTTTCCCGAGCAGTCCACTGCATGATTGGCCTTCAATTTCCTTCTTTCTCTTTCTTCTTTGTTACACGCGGCTGTGCAGTCCGGCTCCCTTGCGGAACGGCTTAAATTCGTGCACGCGGGACACGATCTGGGCCATTTTTTTAACTTTTTCAAGTGGATCGACAGCTGTCATTTAAAAAAGGGTTAAAAGAGTACATATGTAATTTTACAAATAAATAATAATAATAACAACAAAAAGTAACACGCAACCGTCACATCGATTGGGTTACCGAGGAGAGAGAAAAGTTGCTGCTGAAAAATCAAAGGTACATTTTTACAATAACACATATTTTTCGTTAAAGAACACATATTCTTGTATATTGAGGAGAGAGAAAAGTTATTTTTCAGCCGCAACTTTTCTCTTTCCTCAATATACAACAACATGTGTTATCTAACGAAGAACATGTGTTCTTATAGAAATGTAAAAATACCTAAATACTCCCCTGTTTTGATACAGTCCATTGGATCAAAAAGTACAAAAAATATAAAATCTAACGACTGACAGTTTGACCCGTATATACTGAATTTGGCTATTCCGCATAGGATCCGTGATCGCGGCTGTGAAAGCCGCCGCTGCCTCTTTTTGTTTGCAGCTTGCACGTTTCCCCAAAATTTTACCGCGATCCCATGTTTCTCTCTTCCTCACGTTTTTGTTCTTTTTCTTTTCTCTCACCCAGCGAAACTCCTTCTATTTTGTTTTTTAATTTTTATTTCTTTTATATTAATTCCCTCCTCATTTAATTCATTTCCCCTGATTTCATATATTATTATTTAATTCCTTTTTTTATTATGGCGATTTTTCTAATCCAATAAAATTCCAAAATCAATTATCTAATTAATCATTTTGGTGAATCACAATTAAATCTCAACTATGTTACGCATGCGGAAAGTCTTTCAATAAACGTACACATAATAAAACACTAACATTTTATAAAATTAAATAGACTTGTGATCACATAATCACACGAAATAAACTACGTCAACGCAATTAGTCATGCAAAAGTTAATTATACGCCAAATATCCTATAAGCAAAAGTTACGAGTATTATACTCGGAGCTTCCAATCGTGATTTCTCCTACTAAATGTTTGGAGACCCACCGTAATTTCTCCTACTAAATGGACTACATGATATTGATTTATGATATAAACTGTTTTTCTGTTTAAAAAAAAATAGAAACATTGTCCGCGTGACATCAAGATTTTGCAGGGAATAAAGGAAACTTGATAGAGAAGTAGAAGAAGAAGAAGACAATATGGGGTTTCTTTCTTTCTTTCTAGTCCCCGAACTTGAATGAATAATGCAGACCACCATTCCAACCAAAGTAGTAAGAAAAAAAATTTCAAAGACTGATACATTTTCTTTTTCATTTCTGCATAAAAACTATTTTATCAATAAGTAATATTGCTATTTGATGTCAAATTCAAAACACATCGGATCATCTATTACATTTTATGTAACACTCTTGTAACATTTTTAATTATAACATCATTTACATTTAATTTTATCGAGTTTAATATATAAATAAAAAATTTAATTATTAAAGTGTCACATAAAATGTTATTAAAAGTGTCACTACTCACTGCAGATCTGAACTTTATTCAGAGAAGAAAATTAGTATTGGAACTCTCTAGCTAGGTGAAGATGGTCCATTGATTGATTGATGGAGAAAGAGTAGGAAACTTGAAGTCCATGATGGTCACAACTCACAGGTGAGCTGAGGGGTCCTTACAACAATGGCGAATGGTTTGGTACCGAAACTGCCACGTGTAAACATACACTTGGAGGAATGGACGAACCTTTGATGTGTATTCAATTCGGGTTTTAAAATATTTTAGTTGATTTTAAAAAATTTATGAATTTTTCTGACTTTATTGATTATTTTAACTATATGCACTCTACGCAGATTCTATCATATTCTATTAGATTTATTTATCATGATTTCTTTTGATTTATAAAGTCTATAGATTATTTGAATAACACCCAAAAATAAAGAAAAGACTGATTCAGAGGTGTATTATACAGATCCAACAATGTTGAATTTTCAAAGTCAAATATGTTTATCAATCTTTTTTATTTTGGAATCAAATCATTTTGTGAAAAATTTAAAAAGTTTGGATCGTCTTTGATTTTTTTTTGGAGATCACGTAATTGCGGCCTTTTTTTATTTATTTATTCAAAGTTTGTATTTTTTTTTCTTTGCCTTAATTAAGGTATGTTTTGCGATTAGTTTTGTTTGAACTCCTTTTTTTCCCTTTGCCTTTCTCTTTCAGGGAAATGACATTTATGTTTGAAAAATAGAAATTTGTGGTTAAATAGAGAAGAAATTGTTTGTTTTCTTTAATTTCTGTTTGAAGATGATCAGAAAGAAAATTGTTTGGATATTATAACAATATATATTGTTTTAGGAAAATAAAATTTCATATTGAGTTTTCTAACAATGTGAAAATTTTCCTCATTTCTTTTGAGTTTGAATATTTCTTTATTTTTCTTATAATTTTAAAGAAATGGGATCACTAAAAAAATT
This sequence comes from Vinca minor, assembly GCA_026122235.1. Classification (NCBI taxonomy): domain Eukaryota; kingdom Viridiplantae; phylum Streptophyta; class Magnoliopsida; order Gentianales; family Apocynaceae; genus Vinca; species Vinca minor. The sequence continues at coordinate 9,321,029 of JAOCZM010000011.1, read as the reverse complement.
TGTAATTTAAGATTAGGGATGGCAATTTGACCCGTGACCCGTCGATCCGCCCTGCCCCGACGTCTTTTGGGGCAGCCCCGCCCCGTAGAGAGAATGGGGCAGATCGCCCCGCCCCGCGAACGGGGCAGATCGGGCATGGTATTTTTTTTCGCCCACCGCCTCGCCCAGTGCCCAGCCCTAGATCCCATCAGAGTTATATTATTACCCTAAACCTAATAATGCTCTTTAAAGTTTTGATTTTTTGTTTATTTTTGGTGCTACTTGCTGTTTTTTGAACCAAATGGAAGAAAAATGTTTGATTTTTGTTTAGTTTTAGTATTATTTGGTATTTTCTTGACAAATGGAAGACAGATTCAATTTTTTTTTTTAGTTTTAGTACTACTTTGCTGTTTTTTGGCAAAATGGAAGACAAAGTTTTGATTTTTTGTTTATTTTTGGTGCTACTTGCATTTTTGAGTACTAATTTGCTGTTTTCTTTAACAAATGGAAGAAAAAGATTTGATTTTTGTTTAGTTTTAGTACCACTTTGTTGTTTTCTTGACCAAATGGAAGACAAAGATCCGAATTTTATTCATTTTGAGTACTAATTTGCTGTTTTCTTTAACAAATGGAAGAAAAAGATAAGAAAAAGAAAAAGAAAAAGAAAAATGGATTGATAATGAAAATGACTATTGAATACAAACTGGACAATTGGATGCAATAATATGGAAATGACAATTGAATACAAACTGGACAAATGGATTGATAATGAAAACTAAACAAAAAAAATTAATGATTTAAAAAAAAAAAGTTGGGCGGGGCGGGGCATGGGGCACATTTTTTTTGATCTGCAGGCGGGGCAGGGGCAGACGGGATCAAGTGGGCGGGGCTGGTATTTGAGATACCCGCCCCGATCTGCCCCATTGCCATTCCAATTTAAGATAAAATTATCAAAGACATTTAATTTTAAAATTAATGAGAGAAAATCAAAATCTTGAGGAAAAAATAAGAGATTTCTCAATACACAAATAAGTCTAGGAAATCTATCAAAATTCTACATTTAATAAAATCTAGGAAAAGTTAAAGAGTTTTGAATACCTCCATATTTTAATGGACTTTTTAAAATCTAAATTGAATACTTATAGACTTTTAAAAATCTTATAGAATTAGATTGAATACACGCTTTTTAATCTTTCACATATGTTTGATCACTACCAGTGGTCAGTGTGAGGGTCCACAATTTTTAGGTGAATTTGGTCCGTGTCCCTACCTGTGGACCGAGTTCACTAAAAGCAGCCACGTACACAAAAGGACCTGTTACCTTATTGTTCCCTTCATCTTCCTCGTTTCATTTTCTTCCCTCAGGCATCTCTCCGACTTTCAAAACGTGCCGCTAATGCTGTAGAGGATGCAATGTGTCGCTATTGGGGTCATATTCTCCCGTTGATTTTTTTTTAAAAAGTAAATATGGTGTATTCTTATTCCACTTATATAATAGGTTAATAAGCGATCTCATACAAACAATGTATATCAGGAATGATCTCATTGCTGTTAAGTCCTGGATCTACCACTGCGCTAAGGTATTTAATTTTTGGGTTAGCTCCCTCAAGGAGTTCAACAACCCATATTCCCTTCGCAAGCTCCGGGCGATCGAGGAAAATCAAAGGCAGGAAGGCTAACATTCTTGAGAAGTCGGGAAAGAGTAAAAAAAATTGAGGCTCTGCACGGAGGATTAAAATTTTATCTATGCGCAAGGCATTATCTTTTCTATTTTGTCAATAAAAACTATAATCCTTCTTTACTTAACACTTTTTCCCTTTTCTTCTTTGGTTGTTTTGTAGATACTGAGCTTTCTTTGTAAAATCCTCATTACACATTTACACTTGTCACGTACACGTACGGGCTGATAAGACTTCTTCACTATTATTAGCCATGATTTTGTAGAGCCATTTGCTAACTTCTCACACAATTCTCTTACTGTTAGGGGGGACTTTTTGACACTTTTGAAGATGAATTTTTGGGGTGCTTAATGGTTCTTCTAGATCTTTATTTTACTTTCACTAAGTAATCTTATTTGTGCTGCCAAAGTCGAGTATTTGAGTGTTAGGTATGTTGGTGATAATCATATGTTATTTCCATTAAAAGTTCATAACCTTACTCAAATATTAGTGATGACTTTTAAAAGATGTTTTTGTCATAACTCATATGAGAACTGTTTTTATGGGTGATCTGTAATTATCTCTATAAGCGACGTATAATTCTTTGGGTCTACCTTGATCCGTGGTGGTGACCACCCAAACTTTTTTTTTTACCAATATATATATATGCACGCTTTGGCTCTTCTTTTACACTATGTTTGAATCGGAGGAGTTGGAATTAGGGGTGTTCACTATTTGGTATAATCGAAATACCAAATCGATCCGAACTGAAATTTGTTAATTGGTTCCGTATTTCGGTATATTCGGATTATTCGGTTCGGTTTATCGAAATTTTCAAAATTTAGGTTTGGTATTCGGTTTTCATTTTTGAAAACCGAATTACCAAAATTATTTCAAAATATATTTTATTTGTAAAGAAATTACTATACAGTCTCTTTCATTACTTGATGGGAGTTGTTGTTTTTAATTTATTTTTGGTAGTGTTTAGTGAACAACTATGTTAAGATATGTATCTGCGTTGAGCCACTAATCATTTTAAATGGACATCAGTTATGTTTTTATAATGTGTATTCCCTCTATATTAACTGTGTTTTACCTTTTGGTATAAAATTTTCACAATATATTTATTGGGATATCTAAAAGTGATAAGTTGGTTTGAATTATTATATTGCACTAAAATTTGAATTTGTTATTTCGGAACCGTACCGAAAATATTTTGGTTTGATAATTTTGGTTTTCAAGCTATTATGGTTCGGTTCGGTTTAATAAAAAAAATTAAAAAATCGAATTTCGTCCCGAAATTTTATATCGATACCGAATTGAATTACCGAATGCACACCCTAATTGGAACCGATGGAAATGAGAAGAGACATATTAGGTGTTTATATTTATTGTTATCCCTCCGCCCTTTTATGAATATCTCATGTTAAAATTTAGAATAATTATTTTTAATTTAAAATTGAGTTAATAGCTATTTTGGTCACTAAATTATTTATTTTTACAGTTTTTTCACTTAACTATTTTTTTGGCTAAATATATCATCTTATTATTTATATTTGGTTAAAACGAACTTTCAACACTTTTCGCAATGGTTTCCAACTCAGTTCAACACGTGTCGCATGTTAAGAAAAATATGAGAGTATAGTAAAATAAATTTACTTAACTCACTCCTAACTCAGAACTTAATCGTAGGTCAAAATTTAACCCATAACCAAAATTAAGCGAGTTTACTTTTTTACCATTGTTATTTTCAGTCAATTGCTCGACACCTGTCTAACTGAAGTAACACAGACGATTCTAAATGTCTAAATGAGGTAAGAAAATGTTCGCGTTGAGTTGTGCTTTTGAGGAATATCCACTATGGACTCAATTCAGCCCAATCTATTTATGTCTCCTACAAAGGAAATTAATGGCCCATACAACCAATTCTAACCTAAGCCCATCTTTCAAAGATTACTACCAACAAACTACCTAAGCCCATTCTAATCCTACCAACGTGTGATCAGGAACGAAACAGAAGAGTCAGAGTTAACACCATCATCATCATCGTTTCGCAGAGTTCTTCGATAAATTTTCCCGTTCGATCTCTCAAAATCCTCAATCCAAAAGAGAGATCTTAAAGATGTCTTCGGTTTTCAGTGGAGATGAAACTGCTCCGTTCTTTGGCTTCCTTGGCGCTGCTGCTGCTCTCGTTTTCTCCTGTATGAAAACCCTAATTCTATAGCTGTTTTTTTTTCTGATTTTTTTTTTTCAAATTTCTGAAGCTAAAAATTTGTTATAGTTGTGCTAGAGGTTCAACTTGAGTCAATTAATCAGATCAATTTTGAGATAAAAGTGTAAAATATCGCAATTGATCCGAATTTGATGCAAATTTGTTTGTGGTTTTGAATAATTTAGGTATGGGAGCTGCATATGGAACAGCGAAGAGTGGGGTAGGAGTTGCGTCGATGGGAGTAATGAGGCCGGAGCTGGTGATGAAATCTATTGTTCCAGTTGTTATGGCTGGTGTTTTGGGTATTTATGGTTTGATTATTGCTGTGATTATTAGTACTGGAATCAACCCTAAGACCAAAGCCTATTATCTCTTTGATGGATATGCACATCTTTCTTCTGGCTTGGCTTGTGGTCTTGCTGGCCTTTCAGCTGGAATGGCTATTGGCATTGTCGGCGATGCCGGTGTCAGGTAGATTGTTTAGTAACTACTTTTTTAGATTTAGTTCAAATTATTTGAATCTTGCTATTTTATTGATGACGCTGATTGGAAACCGTGTTTATTGTGGGTTACTTGTTCTCGCTTATTTGTGTTGAGGGTGTAGAAACAATAGAGTTTCTTTAGGGGTAATTTTGCAAGTGTTATGGTACTCGTGGAGAACGAGAAAGGTCCTGATCCTACATACGAATAAGTTATGATTGATTGGTAGGTTTGTTATTGCAGGAAATTACTTTCAAGTGTTATTATAAGTTATAACTATTAGGCTAGCCCAGATTCTAAAATTTAAGAAAATTATAGACAGACTTAGATATGATTATTTGTTCAGAATGGAAGTAGTATTATCAGTCTTAGTAAAATATGACTACTGTTTATTTTTCTTGAAATTGAAATATAGGTGGATTTCATCTCTAACTTTCCTCATTGCATTGAAAAGCTCCGGTGTTGTATTCTTAATCTGTAATAAAAAATTGTCAAGAGTGTTGTTGTTATGACTTATTCATCCTCAGCTTCATCATATGTACGGTTTTCAATGTCATTAGTCACAATTTCTTCTAAGCTTTGGATCTCTGAACATTCGTCATTTCCACTCGGATAACAATTGATTGATATTATTCTTATTGCGATAATCGAGATTATTAATTATATTCACAAGCTCATGAATTCCTTCTTTAGGAGTTGCTGCATTTAAGTTACTAGAGGTTGCATCATCCCTTAATTGAATTCTATAGTGTCGGAAATAATTTACAATTGTCTTTTATTGATTTTGGACTCTATAAGAAAGTTGTAGAACATTCCATGAGCTTTGCTTAATATTTTTAATTACCTAAATAGAACATCTAGATATCCAAATATGATTAAAAAATAGTATTGAAAAATCACTCTTTAAATCAATTAATTATTAATTTATGGATTAATTAATACCTCTCTAAATTAATAAAATCTTCTGGTCCCAACATTATTAATTTTTAGAGGTTTTACTGTATTTTTCATTAAATGCCTGAGATTTTCAAAGGTTTCTGATTTCAAAACCACAACACTTCTAATATGTTATATATTCCTTTTTTAACCTTGTATATGGTATGATTGATGATACTTTTATAACATTCATTGTTTATCTGTTTATAATTAAATTTCCAAAACGTTCTTCTTACTTCTGTAGAGCAAATGCACAACAACCAAAGCTTTTTGTTGGCATGATTCTCATCCTCATCTTTGCTGAGGCTTTGGCTCTTTATGGACTAATTGTTGGCATCATCCTTTCTTCCCGTGCTGGTCAATCCAGAGCTGATTAATCAAGTAAGATCTTTCATCTTCTTACTTGTTTAGAGGTGAGTCATGCTAGTCGTGAGGCGCACTCTCTTGTGGTTATATTTTCTATTTCTTCACTCTATTATTTAGTGGTTTTATGCTGCTTTTAAATCTGGAGAAACCTTCTCCTATGAATAAAGATTGGTTTCGCTGGTTTTGCTCTTTATTCTCATTGCTGTACTTTTCCCGGTGAGAAAATGTAAACTATTTATGGTACTTAGTGCCATTGTAATAGGATTTTTTGTTTTTGTTCATGTTTTTATTGTAAAACTGGGAAGGATTGTAACTAAATTTATTTATGTGCTGTTGAATAATGAGTTGGTAAGTTCGTTGAAAACTTCTTGTTCCAAGGGAATGGCTACTTTTTTATACTCCCTCCGTTCCCATTTATCTGTCGCTTTAAGACAATGCACTCGAATTAAGAAAATGATTGTGATACATTAATTTAAAGATAGATTGACACTTTTAACCTTCAATTAATACATTTATGTTGGGACAATTCAAATTAGTTGTTGACTGAATTAAATAAAGACAAGGGTAATTTTGGGAAAAATACATTTAATGCTCTCTTGGTTTCATAAAGTGACAGATAATTAAAAAACTGATAAAGTATGTCTAGGTGACAGATAATTGGGAACGGAGGGAGTATATCTTAGCAGGTTGGTGATATTGCCCGACAGTTTGAGAACTAATTTTCTACTATGTCAATTTCATCTCATATTTTCGAGATTCCCTATGTGAGAATGCCATTGACGACCAGACTTAATTTTAAATATGTTGCCTTCTCCTTTTTACTTCTGGGATTTAGTCGTACGTACGTCTGTAATTGTGTGGCACCAGTAGTTTTTTTATGAGTTTGATCGGTCTCTCACTGTAAAAGGTGTTGATGGTGAAGATGAGATTTCAGATGCAAGTCCTTAGACCACATCCATCCACCTTCTAAAGTACCTTAATTTCTGGTGGGTTTCGGACCAGTGTTGTTAAGGCTCACGCCTCAGGCGCGCCTTTGCGCCTCAGGCTCCAGGCTCGAGAGATATCGCCTCAAAATCTCAGGCGCGCTTCAAATTAGTGAGGCGCGCGCCTTAAAGAAAAGGCTCCAGGCACGCCTCGGGCGCGCCTTGTAATTAATCTGATTCTAATGAATGGGCGCGCCTTGTAATTAAATCCAATTCTAATGAATGGTTGCTTATAGAGTTAAAAAATGATGAGCGAGTATTTGAAGATTCTAATTTAACAATCCTTTACACCTTTCATCAACACCTCCTCGCTACATCAATCTTTCTTGATCAAAAAATACTAAACGACTTGATCTTTTTTAAGTACAATAGAGATTTACTTCGTTGGCACGCATTGAACGATTAGATAAACCCTATGATGATTCAGATTTTCCTTGATTTGAGGTTTCTAGATCAGTTGGGGTAAATGAACCACGCTACCCATCTAGGTCAAAAGGAGCTAGTATTTCTCATTCTCAACATTCACATCCTAATTTAAGACCATCATCTTCTTCATATGTCTCTATCTTTGATGAGAATAATGAAGATGAGTAAGAAGATTCTCCCATGGATAAAGAGAATCAAGATGAAAACAATGATATTGATTCTGATGATTAGGGGTATTAACTTTTTATTTGTTTTGCTTTATCTAATAATGTTTTTTTTTTTTTTTTTGGGAGCGAACTACATTATGGAGTATTATGTATTGTCTATATTTGCATGCTATTAATATATCTATAATAATATTTATTCAAGATGCGCCTTTTTTCGAAAGGCATTCGCCTTTTTTGCGCCTTGCGCCTCAAGGCTCCAAGCCCCCTTTGCGCCTTGGCGCGCCTTAACGCCTTAACAACACTGTTTCGGACTGAGATTCATATTCGGGCCCTAGCTACTCCTAGCCCGGCTAGATCCGCTATATTGACGTGTGAATAATCATTTCGAGTCTACTTCTTTTTTTGTGGTTGTTTCTTTAGAGCTTGGAGATGTATCTATCTGAGGGGTGAATGAGGTCATTGGTAGGTATATCAAGATGGGGTTATGGTATCTTAACTTGGAGCAATTTTTCTTGCCAACAAATCTGATATGTGATTAACTTCCTAACAAAATTGAAGATCTTTGGAGTTAGTTTTTGGTCATTTAATTTCAGGTAAAAAGTGTCCACGCTCCCTAAATTTTTTTCGATTTTGATTTTTGATTTTTGATTTTGAGCTAAAAAACGCAAAGTGCCAAGTAAAACAAAAAAAAACGCAAAGTTCTTGACCCTGAACTTTTATGGAGTGTTAATGTTTCCCTTTTCATCCAATTTCATCGTTAAATCTAATGAAATAGCAGCATGTGACTCTCATATGACTTAACTCATATTCATTTTGAGAAAAATAGATCTGACCTAAAAATTTTCAAAATGAAATCAAAAAAATTGCGCCAAATTTTGCCTTATATTTTTTTGGTAGACCTATTCTATTATAAATTTCTCAAATTTTTTTCAAATAACATGAGAATGGACCAAATACGTATTACTAGTAGTATACTATATTTTTTTTTATAGAAGAGGACAATATATTTTTCTTTAAGCCAAAAAGGTCAAGATAAATGTTTGGGTCAAGTGCTATCTATTTTAGATTGTTCGCTGACTTTTTACAGTAAAGTAAGTCGATTACCTTTTAGTCGTTTTCTTATCCCATTTTGATATTTTTTTTAGATCATAATCTGTTTTTTTTTAAATGCCTCTAAGTTAAGTCATGTGAGAGTCACATGTTGCTATTCCGTTAGATTTAACGGTGGAATTGGATGGAAAAGAAAACATCAACAATCCATAAAAGGTCAGGGTCAATGACTTTGTGTTTTTTAGTTTAGGGTCAAAATCCAAAATCGAGAAAAGTTTAGGGGGTGTGAGCACCTTTTACTAGGGGGTATCAATTGAGCTATGTGAGCTGAGTTTGACGTAAGCTGACATAAAATTTGGAAAGCTCAGCCCAGAAAAGCTCACAAACCTTGAGCTCACATTTTTAATGTGAGAATAAATGTATATGTTAGCCAAAAAAAAAAAAAAAATCATGTAGAAAGAATAGTAAAATACAATGAGATATGAGACTAAATTATAATGAGAATACAAATCTACACAATACAATGATACTTAATTCATGTAGCAAAATAAACTAATAAAAAATATAACTAAAGATAAACACATAGTAAGACGAAATGTTAAAAAATATCATACAACATAGTGTTTTGTCACTAGTTTTTATGTCTTCTTTTTTTAATTATATATATATATATTCGGGTGCGAATTTTAATCGGGTTGAGCGGAGTCGAGCTCACGCTCACATAAAATTCGAGCTTGAATATTAAACTCACGCTAAACTCACTTAATCTCACCCTTTAATTTAAATGGATGACTACTTAAACTCCAAAACTTGGTCAATTGCCTTGATTACATTTTTTTATATCCAGCTTAGTGATTCATCTTCTTATTCCGATTCTTCATTTCGGGGATTTATAACCTACCTTAACTCCAGTGCCCCCTTGCACTTAATTTTTTATGTGTGTTAAATATATGTGAGAATTAAGAAATTTCTGAGCTTATTTCAATTCTACATGATCTCATTATTAATTGTCTTAATAAGAGTATGATAGTAACCTTGATTAAAGTCAAACGTTCTCCTAAATCTTTTCTGCCAAGTCAAAATAGGATATACAACTGATAAAGAGAGTCTCATCCTACTGTCCAACTGAGATCATATTCTAGTAATTCACAAAAGTCAAGGATCCAAAAGTGTCGAGTAAGAGTGTTCAAGAAAAATAGAAACCGACCAATTCAAATTGATCTAAATCAATCCAAACTGAATTTTTAATTTGAGTAGTGCATTGGACTGATTTCGATTTGTAGTAAATTAAAACCGAATTTTCGATTTTGTTTAAAATTTTCTATAATTCAAACCGAACCAAACCGTATATATATATATATATATATATATATATATATATATATATATATATATATATATATATATATATAATGACTATTTTGCAATAAAACGTATTTAACTTTTTATTGCAAGCAAGTTCTTCAAGTGTTGAAACAAGAGATTGAAGAGACATCAATTGATATATGAATTTAAATTCGCTTGAAGCTTTTGTTTTATTTTGAACTAATAATTGTGTAATTTTTGTATTTTTGTATTTTTTTTTGCTTTTTTTGTGTAGGATAATTTTGCAGTAATTTGTTTAAAATTAAAAAATTGAGATCAAGAATTTATGTTTCATTAATTTATTTATTTTATTGTGTTTAACTTGTGAAAAACAATAGACATATTTTTTTATATTTTTAGTAGCTAAGTAATTATATAAATAAATTTTTTATTTTATTTTTACTTTATAATCAATATATTTTGTATCTCATAAAAACAGAATAACCAAACCGATACAAACCGAATGCATCGGTTTGAGATTTTGAATGGTTTGGTTTGGTTTCAAAATTTTCAAACCGAATATTTCGGTTTGATTTATATTCGGTTTGATTTAAAAAATGTGTAAAACCGAACCAAATCAACTATGAACACCCCTAGTGTAGAGAATAGTTCATTAGTTCTTCTCAATTTAAGATTTGATACGAGTCATTGGTTTATATGGTATTAACTCAATTTTTGTTAAGGGGGGTGTTCGATGAGTAGCTTGCTATTCAGGCTCTCATGTGTCGCTTGATGTTGCTCTGCAGCCTCGGCAAATGAAAAAATAAAATAAAATAAAAGAATACATAGTACAAACATCTATGCAATTTGCCCACAAAAAATTTACTCTTAACAGCAAAGGTTTGATACAATGCTATTAAGGAATGTGTAGTGAAACAACAGTATTCATGGGGGCTACAAGAGCCATGCTGCTGCCCATCCATGGGTACATCATAAACTTCATTTCACATCTATAACTTCTTTTAGCATATCTTAGTAGACGTATCCTTTAACAAACATTCCCTTCTTCGACTCCTCGGATTCTCCTTCACCTGTGTATTTGCCAAGCTGAGCAAGAGAGTTGGCGCTAGCGCGAAGCAGAAGAACGTCTTGAGCTGCCTTGACGTTCTCAGGTCTTCCTCCCCAGGTCTTAAGGCATGTGTTCTGAAGGGCTCTTGCGTATGAGAAGGAAACGTGCCATGGGTTAGGACTTTGGTTCATCGCGTTCAAGTTCAATGTTGCCTCCACTTCAGATTGTCCACCAGACAAAAACTGTTAATCATAAAACACGGGAAAACAATTCAGGAATCGGCTTCTTTGATTTTCGAAGTTCTCATATGGTACAGAAAAGTGGACATTCGATTCTGGACAGAGAGACACAGGGAGTAGTATTTGTGATACTTGCCATGATTCCGGGGACAGCTGGGGGGATTCTTCGGTGGAGAAGCTTGAGGGTGTAGTCAGCAACTTGCTGTGGGGTGGCCCTGTCTTTGCACTCAGCTGCAGGAGTAACCATGCTAGGCTTCAAGAGGATACCTTCGAACAAGACATTGTTCTCAGCAAGGTAGAAGAAGACCTCAGCCCACACTTTTTGAGCAACTTCAAAGGTTCTGTCAATTCCATGTTCACCATCAAGCAAGATCTCTGGCTCAACAATAGGAACCAATCCATTGTCCTGCAAAGTTCATCATTTCTTAAGTAATTTGCTCCCAAGCATAGGGAACTACATAAGATCTGGCCGGCGTCCAATGTTTATATATACCTGGGAAATAGCAGCATAGCGAGCAAGACCCCAGGCTGCTTCCTTCACTGCAAGTGCAGATGGACCATTGGGAATGCTCACCACGGTACGCCTGTCATAACACAGTGAGCAAATATAATTTTGAACAATGGCCAGATCTTTGCATTCCGGATTCTCTTCTGTAACGTCGTTAAACACTAAAGTCTATAATATGAGAATCAGACTGAATATTTTGACAGTGATGAATTGATTTACCATTTAGCAAAACGGGCACCCTGTTGGTAGTAAGCAGCAGAACGGGAGGCGAGGCCATCAAGACCTTGGCACCAAGATTCATTGTTTGAACCAGCAAGAGGAACAAGACCCTGTTTCACACACCATCCAGAGTATAACGTTAAACCTCGAAACTATGAAGCTAACTTAAATAGATTGGTGAAGAGAGAAAAAGGGGTTGAACTTACCTTGTCAACCTTGATTCCAGGAACAATGTTCTGTTCAACAAGGACATCTACCATCTTCTTGCCATCAACTGTGGATTGGTAAAGTGTTTCCTCGAAGAGAATGGCTCCAGATACGTACTGGCCAAGCCCGGGAGCTGAAACAAGCAGTGTCCGGTAGGCTTGGCGGTTGGCTTCTGTGTTCTCTAGACCAATCGAGGCTAGACGCTTCCCGCAGGTAGCATTTGACTCATCCATGGCCAATATTCCACGCCCAGGGGATGCAACAGTTTTCTAAAAATACAAATGGTTCAATTTTTACGAGATTTAAGACAAAATTTGTACATCTCTTTAGTAAATTGAACTAAAGTTCTTTACAAGAGGGGAAAAAGAACTTACAGCAGTTTTGACAAGCTCATCAGCATAGCTAGCACGGACAGTGAGGGCAGATGATGGTTGGCAGCGGACGACGGAAACGGAAGAAGGCTGCCTAAGACTGAGAGACTGTCCCTTAACAAACTCAGACTTATCAAGAACTGGTGAAGTCTTGAGAAGAGAAGCTGATGCCATTGACCCTCACTAGATTTTATCACTTCTCTTCTCCACAAATACTACTAACTTAACTAAAAATCTCACATTGCTCTTACTTATAGTTATATAGAGATATATTTTTTGAGGTCATAATACGTTAACCAATCAAATTCTTCCAAGTGGAGTGATGCTTTTGCTGACTTGGCTTTCTTACAAACGCTCTATGTTACTCGGACTCGGGTATAGGTGTCGGGATACGGGTATGTATTTAGGTGTCGGTACTTAAAAATTTAAAACAAAGTGTTTGATCGGTGTTGACCAAATTCGGTAAGTATGTCATACCAATACTCATGTCGTGTCGTGTCGTGTCGGCACGGATACGAGCAGACATAAACGACGGGTCTGAGTAACATAGCAAACGGTTGCTGATAGCCAAAACATGTAAGAAGATGTCATAAAATCTTTGCAAAAATTGATGGCTCTGATTTTGGTCTCTTTTTTTCCCATAGGCTTTAGTTTTATTATACAGTTTCAGGACTTATGAGAAATGCTAAAGACCAGGAAAATTTGATGAGGCTGCTACATGAAAATTTGCATCTAATTTGTGAAGGGAATTGTTTTAAAATGTGCTTTTAATTATATGCCATTGAATTGAATTTGAAGGTCCCATTAATTAGGACTTGAGGTTCTTGAGAGTTTAAACCTGAGGAAAACTACAAAATGGTCTTAGTGTTTGGAGACTATTCACTGGACAAGTTGAGCATCTTTTCATTCTTTTCTGGGAGAGAAAACCTATCATTTGGCAGTCCGGCTATGGCGCATAACGATCACAATTCACTACATATTGAACAATTTTAGTTGTTCTGAGCCGTTGGATAAAATATTGAATAGTCCAATTTTTTTGTGGGACACCTGTTGTGATTTTCAGACATTTGTTACGTAAGATATATGTTACATGTCTAAGGATAGGTGTTCATCAAGGTAAAACACTTGCTGCAACTTTATGACAAATGTTCATACGGAGAGAACACATATTGCATTGAATTTAACACTTGGTTAAGAGCATGAAACGTCTACCTAAAAAGTGTTTCATATGCACTGAATTTAAGGCGTTCAAAATTATAACCATGGCGACATTCGACATGGTGAAGAAAGGCTGACGCAATTAGTGGTAGGACATCTTACTCGGAACGATAGGTTTCAAGTTCGACACTCCTTATCAAATAATATTTTTTTTGTTTTCTCTTTTTATAAAGGGCATATCATTTGGCATGCAAAATTTGTACTTAAAAGGTACTCACAATCTCAAATCTGCCTAATTCGGATCCTCTTTTAGATTTCTATTATAGAATATTTATATCTAAACCCTAAATATTATGAATGATAATGAGAGATGTCGCAGAAGATGTTATAGAAGTTATAGAATGTCCGGAAAGAGCTGGGACATAATAAAAATCTTTTGTTTTGAGGCCTTTACTAAGATTTGATTTACCCTCTTGTCAAGGTTCATCTCTGGACAGGCTTTTAACATGACCATGCCACAATAATCAGACCATGATTCTTGGTCCATTAATTAGCAAAAGAATCTCCCACTTTAATGTGAGTTCCAGAAAAAAGATTTTTTATTTTTATTTTTTTATCGAGACCGGGGTGTATATTGCCAGCAGACAGTAACTAATCCCCTCGCTACGGGAGCTCTCCGGAGAGACAAATGACTAGTCATGAAATGTGCTTCATTCTCATGGGTAGAAATCGAACTCCTGACCGCATGATTAAGGGACGAAATGAGCTACCACAACGCCACAACTCAACCATGAGTTCCAGATAAGGTGAATATGTGTATTTGAGATGAGGGCAATTACTCCAAGAGTACATCATAGAAACATCAGCAGAAATGTTCAAGCTCACCATAGCCCCTAAAGGGCAAAAATGCCCTGCAGAATACAAGAAATTTTGTTCGGATCGCGGCGATTGTCAGTTCTCATACAACTGCAATCTCTAGCCTGGAAACCAACTTTGCAGCAGGGCCCGCTTTCGTCAACTTTATAGGCTCTTAATCACTTCATTCTAATACTTGCAATCTTGAGTAAGAAAAAGATGATAAATGTACAACACCAGAATGAGAAATGAAGCTTCATTAATCATGTAAGCCAGAAAATAAGATCCCAAGTACCTCAATAGACCAAAAAAGTACCCCCATAAAGCAATTCCGTTCAGCCCAGTTCCGGTGCAAGTCAGTGCTATCTGTCAGCACCGTACAAACATATCTCAATTGTCGGTCGCTTGATCAGACAACCGAGATTACACAACCGAGATTACAGCACTATTCGTTCAGGAATAGTCGATCAGGAACAGCTGTAATCTTGGCCGACTGCTCGAGCATCTACACTGTGCCGAGAGAATAGGTTTAGTACTGAAACTAAATTGAATTCCATTAAGTATTTAAGAAATGAACCAATGACAACCCAAAAACAACCCTTCTTCAATCAATAGACATTCTGGCATTAGAAACTCATTTAGTAAAAGGTATTGGGTGTATACTGCAACCTACAATGAAACAGTTGACTCATTCATAAGTTAAACCAAGATATCCAATAATCGCATCAAAACTCAGATATTTTACGACAAAATTGTGTCTAAAATAAGGGCTTTATTTAAGGTAAGTAGAAGAAACCCAGAGGAACACATAGGTTATCAAAGAAGTTGAGACTTCCAAACTTCTTGGCCCTTTTAGTATAGGTGGGATCACCGACACCATTAGGAACGTTCCCAAAAGCCACGAGAGGATAAATGTTCCAGCCCTGCAGAAATAATAGTATCCAGTAACCATTAGCAAGATAATATGCAACGTTCAAGAATTAAACAATTACAAATTGAACCTGATGTTATTGAACTAACTAATAATAGCTAAATTTTATAATCTGGAAGATTCAGTTTTTCTAACTTACCCATAAAGGAAAGCCCAGAGTTTGTTCTTCAGCCTGTCGTATATAAAGTACAACGTAATGATCAGAGAAATTGCAACCTGAAGGGTTGGCCCTTCTTCGGTGGGAAAGAGTACAGTAAGAGCTCCGAGAACCACGAATGCAATGGATGTTTTAATGATGATGTTTGTGGATGGAGTTCGAAACCTGCTTGTAACAGCCTGCACATACTTCGACTGAGTTACTTCCCTAACTTTTTTCTTAATGTTGATTTTTGGGTTCTTTCTCTCATAGAACTTTTGCATGATTATTTTATCATGCGCTGATTCAATTGCATCGACGCTGGGTTTATGACCTGCATATCTCTGTATTAAGAAATTCCTAGCACCCTGAATTTCATCTTCAGAAGCTTCTGGACTGATTCCAAGTCGTTTGTACGGGTCTCTCACATTGATTCGGGGAAAGATGCCTGTAAATTAAAGACAAAATAAGCACAAGTTTAAACACCGATAGTTGCACATAAACAATGGTATGCCATGAGACAGATCCAAAGTGGATGCAGCGATTAAAAGCAACAAAAACAGTAACGCCAATTTGAACATATGTATGGGTAAAAGTTGACAGGAAAATTTAGCCCTAAAGCGACAAATAGTTACAAACTGCAAAATGTTTGAATTGAGACAATTGAACATCCATTGCCTGGAATACAGTGCTCGAAAATAAATGGGCAAATCAATAAAAACTAGGCCCAGAGAGTTGATAGGAATTACCGGTGGAATCATTTGTAGCATCACCGAAGGAAGCATCCATTGCACACTTGATGGGAGATATACTTCGTAGATCAAATCTCCGTGTAGAAGTAGCCCAGTTACTTCTACAAGAGGACAAAACATAAACAAAAATTATGTTACACAATACAGAAAACCCCTCCAAAAAGTATCCAATAAAACATTGACATACCTTCGTAGAGAGGGTAAATACGTACACCTCCCAAAATAGACAAGGGAAACTCTTTGGTCATGTGACCCTGGACCTGGGGTGGATTGGTGAAGGTTACATCTCATTGGGCCGCCAAACAATCCTGACAGTGTCATCATCTAGATAGCCACGTAGCGGTTACAAACCCATATTCCACACTTAATTCGGGTGAGAGAAAATCAACAGTTGTAATATAAATAAATTAAAAGTAAGTACTTTTAGTGGCTGGCAAACAAAAATAAGATCAAAAGATTGAAGATTAAAAGCCCATAACAGTTTATCCAAAATGAAGTTAGAGAACATTGCCCTAATTAATCTAGATGAAGAACTATTAATCTTGTTTCTTTAAAATAAAATTGAAATCGTAAAACCTACTAAAAGCAATTAGAATGAAGAGAAGAAGAATATAAACGACCACAAGCACAAGGGTTGTGAAAATTTACAATCAGACTACCAAGGGTTATAACATCTTCCTTGACCTCTTGCTCTAGATGCCGTAATCAAAACTGCAACTTATAGAGAAATCACTTCTAAATAATTCTCATTTCCAGACAATCCTCGAAAAACAAAATTGAATAAGTACGAAGAACACATCTATTGTATTAGCCAATTGCAATAAACAGAAAATTGCAACCACACTCCCAAGGGTTATTATGTTAGAAATTGATCCTCACAACCCTACCATCATCATATTTGGTCGGAAATTACTAAATTTTGTATTGAAGTTCTCCTCCTTCTCAAATGGATGCTTTCACATACATTATCCTTTTTTATTAAGAAAGATCTCGTCATACTCATACCAAAGGAAACACCAACCAATCGGCAAATCGACCAAGAGAAGCCTTTATTATATCACCTATAAGCTTATGCACTATACAGGAAAACTTCTAGAAAGCATTAAATAAAAACATGACACCTTGCAGATTAAGATGTAAATTGCTCCTGGCGCTCACACTATTTTTCCTGCTTTTCCTTTTAAACCATCTATCTCTCTTCCCCTTCGACATGAAAATGCCAAATGGTTTAGCCATTAAAAGTTTCGTAGCTTCCTGTCGCCCACAATTATTTGTATGTGCTACACAAGAAGTTCAAAATGTCGAGTTTCATCGACTTATGTGGAAGATGTTGCAACAGATTTGCATTTACTTGCTATCAAGCACGAAAAGGTGGAGACAGATATGACTGTTGCCAAACATTTGATGAGCTTCTGATCCTACATACCCCTGGCTTCAACCATCATAGCACACACTATATTACTCAAGAATTTTAGTGTTTCGTGCATATAAAGCATGCCTTAAGTAATAGATACCATACCCGGTCACATGACTGCCGCTCTAGTCCAACCCAACCAGTGTCCTTTTCGCACTGGTCACGCATTGTGAATCCATATTTCAGGCCAACAGTTCAAGTCTCATAGAAGAACAGTTTGAAATTAATACATTTTGCAGATTACTATGAAGACTACTTACCGTTAAAAAAAAAAGACTACGAAGACTACTTTCACATTGTCTATGTGGTGGGCTTATTAGCATTAGAATGTAATCAGGGCTAGATATTTCACAGCAATAACCGAAGAAGTTTTTGTGATGACCTTCTAGGTGATATACTAGTTCTCCAAATTTTCCTATTTATTAGGGAAAAGAAAATTACAGAGAGAGAGAGAGAGACGAAACAAGAGTTGATGATGAACTACAATCAGGGTCCCAAATTTTACATCTATAAACAGAATCAATTCAAAACAAGCTCCTCAATAACAAATAAACCACCAAAAAAAAGAAAAGGATGAACTAGGCCGAGGATTCTATACAAAGGCAGAGCAATTCCTTTGCAATCAGAATGGACGATGGTTGTTGGCTTCCTTTTCTATTCGCCATCGAAGATGAAGAAAATTGTGTACTGAAAAAGGAACCTTAATAGGACCTGAAGCATGATACCCATAAACTTCATAAGCTTTCTCCAGAAGCTTGATGAACACTGGATGGCGAAGGTATGATATTGGAATCACAAATCTTTCAAAGTTGTCATTTTTTTCGTCTAAACCTACCCTAACCACAAGACACCCTTTCTTCATCTTCATCTTCATTTTACTCTTTTAGAGAGTAAAATTTTGTAGGTTAAAGAAGAAGAAAAAGTAGTCTTGTGGAGTGTAATGTTTGATTCTGGGAGTTTTGCTTTTCGGTGAAGAGACAAGTTCATGGCAACTGATATATGTATATTGTCATAAAAAAAAAAAATTAATAGCTTTGTTTAATGATAATAACTAAAACAGAGTACCATGGAGACTTGGATGGTGAAAATTACTATGTCTAGAGTGTCTAGGAATCGGCTCAAGCATTGTACTAAACGTCGGCATTTACGCCTAAAGAGACTAAAAACTCAAACTTGGAAGTACACTTAAGTCAAATTCACAAAGCATCATCCAAAAATCCAATTTCTAACTCCAAGCATCAAATAGTATTACAAGATTAGAAATGCAAACTCATAGTGCATTTTATTCAAAATTATAAACAATTTCAATTAACTTCTGCATTCCATTCTTTTTACAGTGAACAACATAATATGAGTAATTCCCTCTTCCCACATCATTCCAAGTGCATTAAGAAAAGTGGGTTTCCAACATTCTGTGCTATAATTCAGTAAGTTGGTCGTTTCTATTGGTTTAAATTCAACCAATGGTTATAACACCTTCCTTGACCTCTTGCTCTAGATGCCATAACGATACTGCAACTTATAGAGAAACACTTCTAAATGATTCTCATTTCCAAACAGTCCTTGGACAACAAAATTGAATAAGCAGGAAGAACACATCTAGTGTATTAGCCAATTGCATTAGACAGATAACCTCATTCAGGCTCCCAAGGGTTAGTATGTCAGAAATTGATCCTCACTACCCTACCATCTTCATATTTGGTCCAAAATTACTAAAAGTATGTACTGAAGTTCTCTCCCTTCTCAAATGTATGAGTTCACATACATTATCATTAGTTCATTACTTATTACGAAAGGTTTCACCAGTCACACCAAAGGAACATACCAATTAATAGGCAAATCAACCGAGGCCAACCTTTATCCAACCACCTATAAGCCTCTGTAGAAAGCATAAAATAAAAGTATCATTCCAAGCAGATTAAGATGTAAATTGTGCCCTGTGGGTGGCTCAAACTATTTTTCCTACTTTTTCTTTTATACCTTCAAACTCTCTTCCTCTTCAACACGAAAAGCCAAATGGTTTAGCCAGTAAAAGCATCACAGTTTCCTATCCGACCACAATTATTATTTGTATGTGCTACACAAGAAGGCAGAGGGAGACCGAAGAAGACTTGGACGGAAGTGATAAAAGGGGATATGAATTTTCTAGATTTAGATGAGAGTTCTTCTCTGGATCGAAAGAAACAGAGAGAATACATTAATGTGGATGACCCTACGTAATTTTTTCTTTAATTCATGTAGTTGACCCCAATCTTTTGGGACTAAGGGTTGGTTTTTGTTTTTTTGTTGTTGTATGTTCTACACAAGAAGTTCAAAGTAGAAGATGTCGCAACAATTACTTATCAAACACAAAAAGGTGGAGACTTGCATGAATGTTCCAAACATTTGATGAGTTTTGGGTCCTGGCTTCAACCATTATAGCATGCACTATATTACTCAAGACTTTCAGCGTTTCGTGCATATAAAGCATGCCTTAAGTAATACACACCAAGACCACGCTCTAGTCCAAACTAACCAGTGACCCTTTTAGCACTGGTCACGTGTTGTGAATCCTTATAGATATAGGCCAGCAGTGTTTTTTTTTCCTTTTCTTTTTTTGCTATTTTTTTAGCCTCATAGAATAGCAGTTTGCAATTCATACATTTTGATGACGCCTATGAAGACTACTTTGACATTGTCTAAGTGGTGGGCTTATTAGCATTACAATGTAATAAGGGCTAGATATGCCACCGCAACAACAGAATAAGTTTCTCTGATGACCTTCTAGGTTTGCTATATTAGTTGTCCCAATTTCCCTACTGATTAAGGAAGAGAAAAGTACACACACAGAGAGAATGAGTGAGAAACAAAAAATTATTGCATTGACTTCATGGCTCCAAATTTTACATCTATAAGCCAGTTTACAACAGGCTCCTCAATAACAAATAAGCCACTAAAAAAAGAAAAGGAGAAACTAGGCCAAGGATTCTATACAAAGGCAGAGCAATTGCTTTGCTGTTAACACGGGGCTTCCTTTTCTAATCGCCGTCGAAGGCGAAGAAAATCGTGTACTGAACAAGGAACCTTAATAGGACCTGAAGCTTGATACCCATAAACTTCGTGAGCTTTCTCCAGAAGCTTGATGAACACTTGATGGTGAAGGTACGATATTGGAATCACAAATCTTTCAAAGTTTTCATCCTTTTCGTCCAAACCTACCCTAACCACAAGACACCCTTTCTTCATCTTCATCTTCATTTTACTCTTTTAGAGAGTAAAACTTTGTAAGTTAAGAAGAAAAAGTAGTCTTGTGGAGAGTAATGTTTGATTCTGGAAGTTTTACTTTTCGGTGAAGAGACGAGTCCATGCCAACTGATTTATATAAACAGTTCAGAATCTTATTTTAATTTATTTTTTTAAGTAGCTTTGTTTAATGATAATAACTAAAATAGAGTATCTTGAAAACTTTGTTGTTGAAAATTACTATGTGTAATGTGTCTTGGAATCTGCTCAAACATTGCACTACGCATCTACATTTACGCCTAAAGGGACTAATAACTGAAACCTAGTTCCATTATCTCATTTAAGAAACCATCATCAAAAAATCCAATTTATAACCCAAGCATCAGACAGATAGTATTACAAGATTAAAGATTAAAACTCAAACAGCATTTTTCCCAAGCTCTTAATACTGCCTCTGTCCAAAATGAATGTCTACTTTCTTAAAATATATACATTTTCTCCCTAACCCACAACCAACATTTGGAGGGATGCAAGTTCCGCTAACGTATGAGTTCTCCTATATTCATAGGGTCAAACTGTTCCTCTTAATTCTTATGCAAGTTAAATACGGACATTCAATTTGGGATGGAGGGAGTGACAATTTTAACTAACTTTGTAAAATTGCATTCATATTAACACAGAACAGCATAATATGAGTAATTTCATCTTCCCACATCAAGAAAAGAGGGTTTTCAACATAATGTGCTATAATTTAGTAATTTCATCAATTCTACTGTTTTAACTTCAAGAATGAGCAAAAATATAAATTTATTTTGCATATCAAGCAAACCAAAAAAACAATCCCTGGGGAAGAGTGAAAGACGTACCTGAGTTGAAATTGAATCAGCTATATAAATTCCCACATAGAATTGTAAAACAAATAAAGAAATTCGTGAAAATCAAAGAGAGGGTATCAGAGTTCAGTTCTTCAGCAACGCGGATAGGGGAGAAGTGAAGTAAAACAACATGAGGAGCCAAAACTAGAGGGTTTCTTGCTTTTTATATCATTTAAATAAGATTATAAATTACTAAAAAGAGGAACTATAAGTCTAGCGGGGTTTTATTCTTGATGGTTGGGACAATAAATTCTACGAACTTGCTAGGCTACTAGAATTATTGACTAAAAGATTGGCTAAAATAATTTTTTTGACATTTTTGTCCTTATAGTTGGGTGTATTCCTTATACCAGCAGGGGGTAAGATAGTAATTTAACACCCTCAATTTGGGGGTTTAGGGTTTCTATCCCCAAAATGTTAGGAGTAAATCATTTTCCTAAATTCTAACCTGCAGACCTGGGAAAAATTCGTTATGGAACGGTCATTGTGAGTACATGTGAGACATGAAGGTCTGCAGGTTCTAATTTGCAAATGGGTCATGTCTAAAATTATGTGAGAGGAGTGTGGGATTGGATTCAATGCCATACTTTACCGCAGGACTTGTGTTCTATTCGTCCCGGCGTCGTTATTTATTATTCCATCACTCCTAGAGTTTTTCTTTTTTTTTCTCTTTTTACTTATGATTTTGAATCGTTTTAACTTTTGAAATGATATACGTAATAATACGATCTGAAACAAAACACAAACAAACAAAAATGTAAAATAATTATATCACTAGTTAATGAACATTTTTTTTTCCTTTGAGAAGTTATTATTACATCTTTATTATAAAATATTCTCTCTATTTCAAACTATTCTAATTTATTTTAATATGAATATACATTAAGGTAAAGAGTGCTCACACTCCCTAAATATTGGACATGTATTATATCCTATATTGTTTTTTTTTATGTAACCTACTCTTGTATTACTCATTATAAAAAAGAGTTTGGTTAGAGTTTTATGGAGAGGAAGAAATATTTTGGGCTCTCTTGATGCTTCTATTATTTATGTCAATCGTAGTGTGGTGAGCACGAGTTTGAGGAAATAAAAAATTCACTGGGTCGAAGACAAAAGAGTCTCAGAAAAGAAAACAGTCAGATCTAATAGTCAATAGCCCGAGCTAGATCAGGCGCCTCAAAACCCACTCACGGGGGTAGAACTGACTTATCAAGACTATGAGTAGGGGTGTGCAAATCCGATAAAAATCGATTTACCGACCGAATTCGATTTGAATTTGGTAAATCGAATTCGATAATTCGGTCTAATTCGGTAATTCGGACAATATCGAATTCGAAAATTTCGAATTCGGTTCGAATTCGTTATTTGATTTTATTGAAATCGGTATTACTGAATTCGAATTCAAAAAAATATTTTAATAAATAATACTAAAAAAATACACTATAAATAGTCTTTTACTTGACCTAACCCTAATATCTAACCTAATTTTCATCTACCTAAGCGCCGCTTCAGCCTCTTGGCCCTTTTTTCCATTTCTCCCTCAAAAAAATCTCCACCGACCGACAGTCTCCCTCTCCCTCTCGGCCTCTCATCTCCGGCTCTCCCTCTCGGTCTCTCCCTGCCTCTCGGTCTCCGTATCTCTGTCTCTCTTGGCCTCTCCCTCTCCGGATCTCTCCCTCTCAAAACTCACACTTATCCAAATCTGAAGAAAAACACCACCGCCACCTAGGACCGCCGCCTCCATTGAAGGTTTATGTAAAGTTGGTTGATTTATTCTTGGTTCCCTGCTGTTAATTAAGTTGGTTGAATTTGGTGGGATTTTTGATATTTTAATCTTTTTTTCATCTTTCATTTTTTTGTTTCAGTTTTCATTTGCTGTAATTAGATGCTAATTGTTAAAGATTGAAACTTTACATATTCAGTTTGAAAGATGGTAATGATTATAAAATTGTTTTTATTTTTTTGTTTCAGTTTTCATTGACTGCATGCCATTGTTTTTATGAAATTTTCATATACAGCTTTTTAATTACTGGCTCAACCCAAATCGGTAATTCGGTAAATTTACCGAATTCCGAATTCATACCGAATTCAATTCAAATTCGGTAAATCGGAATTCGGTTCGAAATAGGTCGGTATTTTTAAAAAATGAAATTACCAAAAAAACCGATTTCAAACTACCGATTTCGAAATCGATGCTCACCCCTAACTATGAGTGATGTCCTAGGCGCTGCAAAGTTCACAAATTCTCTTAGAGGTGTGTTTGTTTCTTGGAATTCTAAGGTTTTCCAATTCTATGGAATTCCAAGAATTGGAATACAAAGAAATTCCAATTCCAAATAATTGAATTCCTTTATTTGGTAAAACTACAGAATTGATGTGGAATTCAATTATAATTATAATTTATTTGTTTGAAACACCAAAAAGTCACATAATTAAAAATAAAATGAAAAAATGCATCCAGTGTGAAAAGACTAATATTTTCATAATACAAATAGTCAAAGTATATTTGACGTAAAATGACAAAAATACCCTTGTTAAAAGTATTATCGGTGTAAAATAAAGGAAATGATTTTCTCTGATGACCTTCTAGGTTTGCTATATTAGTTGTCCCAATTTCCCTACTGATTAAGGAAGAGAAAAGTACACACACACACAGAATGAGTGAGAAACAAAAAATTATTGCATTGACTTCATGGCTCCAAATTTTACATCTATAAGCCAGTTTACAACAGGCTCCTCAATAACAAATAAGCCACTAAAAAAAGAAAAGGAGAAACTAGGCCAAGGATTCTATACAAAGGCAGGGCAATTGCTTTGCTGTTAACACGGGGCTTCCTTTTCTAATCGCCGTCGAAGGCGAAGAAAATCGTGTACTGAACAAGGAACCTTAATAGGACCTGAAGCTTGATACCCATAAACTTCGTGAGCTTTCTCCAGAAG
The DNA here is from genome assembly GCA_026122235.1 of Vinca minor. Taxonomy (NCBI): domain Eukaryota; kingdom Viridiplantae; phylum Streptophyta; class Magnoliopsida; order Gentianales; family Apocynaceae; genus Vinca; species Vinca minor. The sequence goes on along the minus strand of JAOCZM010000011.1, from coordinate 9,296,571 downwards.
CTTGATGAACACTTGATGGTGAAGGTACGATATTGGAATCACAAATCTTTCAAAGTTTTCATCCTTTTCGTCCAAACCTATCCCTAACCACAAGACACCCTTTCTTCATCTTCATCTTCATTTTACTCTTTTTAGAGAGTAAAATTTTGTAAGTTAAGAAGAAAAAAGTAGTCTTGTGGAGAGTAATGTTTGATTCTGGAAGTTTTACTTTTCGGTGAAGAGACGAGTCCATGCCAACTGATTTATATAAACAGTTCAGAATCTTATTTTAATTTATTTTTTTAAGTAGCTTTGTTTAATGATAATAACTAAAATAGAGTATCTTGAAAACTTTGTTGTTGAAAATTACTATGTGTAATGTGTCTTGGAATCTGCTCAAACATTGCACTACGCATCTACATTTACGCCTAAAGGGACTAATAACTGAAACCTAGTTCCATTATCTCATTTAAGAAACCATCATCAAAAAATTCAATTTATAACCCCAAGCATCAGACAGATAGTATTACAAGATTAAAGATTAAAACTCAAACAGCATTTTTCCCAAGTTCTTAATACTGCCTCCGTCCAAAATGAATGTCTACTTTCTTAAAATATATACATTTTCTCCCTAACCCACAACCAACATTTGGAGGGATGCAAGTTCCGCTAACGTATGAGTTCTCCTATATTCATACGGTCAAACTGTTCCTCTTAATTCTTATGCAAGTTAAATACGGACATTCAATTTGGGATGGAGGGAGTGACAATTTTAACTAACTTTGTAAAATTGCATTCATATTAACACAGAACAGCATAATATGAGTAATTTCATCTTCCCACATCAAGAAAAGTGGGTTTTCAACATATTGTGCTATAATTTAGTAATTTCATCAATTCTACTGGTTTTAATGTTACAAATATACCCCCTACACCGGATCCTAATCCACCTAGTCATACACGTTAGTTACTTTGTACTATATTGTACTACATTAGTTTGTACTACATTAGTTTGTATAGTACTAATGCTAGTACATATTGTTTTGTATAAATAAGATATCAATGTACATTTTAATACAATCAATAAAAAAGAAGAAATATTTTCCTCATTAGCATTATCTTTTTCTTCATGGTATCAGAGCATATCCCACATAATATTATTTTCCATTTTTTTTAATCTATTCACACGTTTCATTTCGTCATTCATAGTATCCTTAATCACACGTTTTTTGTGTTGATTATTATCAAATATATCTTCACAAAATCTTCTGATTTCCTTATTCAATTCAAATCTTTTAAAATCTTTCCTTTTATCACTTTTCCCACACGTTTTTTTTTAATTTTGTTTTAGCAAATTCCCATCCGCAATTCCTATTTCAATTCCTCACAACGTCCACGTACTAATTTCTTTCCAAATAAAATACACTCTCACTAGCACTTTCCTCAAATTCTACACATGTCGTCTTTTATTACTAGGAAACATCTTGTTTGCATTTTTTGTGGAAAACATGGCCATACCCATAATACGTGCTATCGTAAGCACGGTTTCCTAAGCAAGATATCGCACTAAAGCGGTGTTCTTCTCGACCATCGGCGCATCAAGTTTCTGTCTTCTGAAATGTCATTGCTCGAGTTACCATCCAAGCAAATGATGCAAATGCTTCCACTCCCATGGCGTTGCATGCTACTTTTTCAACCGGGCTTCTTCAAATCTCGGCTCGACTCCGTGTAATAAGTTACATACCATGCAATGGATTATTGACTCGGGGGCAACTCATCATATTTCTTCATCTCTCGCATGTTTTCTCCGATTATCATGCACTTCCTTATACTCCTATTCGCTTTGCCCAATGGTGATTTCACATTAGCTACTCATCGTGGGACAATTTATTTAAATTCTCATCTAAAATTGACTAATGTACTCTACGCTCCCACGTTTTCTTTTAATTTACTATCTTTAGGCCAACTGCTTCGTAATCCAAATCTTTTTGTCTTTTTCAATGCTAACTCTTGTTTCATTCAGATCTTATGAAGCGTAAGACAATTGGATCAGCTAAACTTGATAATGGCCTTTATATTTTGCATCCCTCTTCTTGTTTTCCCCTTCTTTTGTTTCAAACATTATTTCTCATATGAATAAGGGTGCAATTTTCTCTGATGATTTGTTATGGCATTTTCGTTTAGGACATCTCTCTTTTCCTAGATTAAAATTAGCACAACAAATTGATTCTCATATTATTGCTGAACATGCTGAATATTGCTCTATATGTCCATTGGCTAAACAAACAAAAATTCCTTTTCCCTCAAGTAATTCTACTTCTAAGGCTTGTTTTGATTTAATTCATGTTGATATATGGGGGCCTTATAAAACTCACACTATCCATGGTCACCTATATTTTCTTACCATTGTGGATGATTTTAGCCGCTTTACTTGGATTTTTCTCATGAAAACAAAATCTGAAGCCCGACCCCTTATTAAACAATTTTGTCAACTCATCCTTACACAATTCAACACAAACATTAAAACTATCCGCTCGGATAATGGCCTAGAATTTATCATGCCCGATTTTTACAAAGTGACAAAGGCATTATACACCAAAAACTCGTGTTGAAACCCCCCCAACAAAATGGGGTCGCCGAAAGAAAACATCGCCACATTCTAAACATAGCCCGTGCACTTAAGTTTCAATCTAACCTCCCATCTGCTTACTGGGGTTATTTTGTCACTCATGCTGTTCATCTCATAAACATCACTCCTACCCCTTTACTATCTAATAAAACACCACATGATATACTTTTTCAAAAACCACCCACATATACTCACCTTCGTGTTTTTGGGTGTCTTGCATATGCTTCAACTTTATCCGCACACCGCTCAAAATTTGACTCTAGGAGTCGTCCCTTCCATTTTTTTTAGGTTATCCTAGTCACACCAAAGGTTACATCTTGCTAGATTTTCATACACACTCTATTTTCACCTCCCGTCATGTCACATTCATAGAACATATTTTTCCTCACCCGCCTCCTTCCTCGGAACCGCAAGATAAAATATCTTTACCCATCCCTTCTTTCCAAGATATATCTTTTCCATCATCCCCAGATCCACCACAATCCCCTCACTTGCCTCCTCCCTCTCCCCCACTATCTTCTCCTCTCTCCCCCTACCCCACTTCCCCCCTTCCTCCTCCCTCCTCCACTTCGCCGCTCTACAAGAGACTCTCATCGTCCATCTTACTTGAACGATTTTCATTGTTCCCTCGGCTCAAACCTCTCTTCCCCCAAATAGACATCTTACAACTCCACATTCTTTAGCTAATGTTCATAATCATCATTCGTTATCCCCCGGGTCATAAATCGCTTTGCATTGTCTCAGAAACTTCTCACTTTGAGCCTCGCTTTACAGATGAAGTCATAGCATGCGAGAATGGAGAAACGCCATGCAATTGGAAATTGATGCATTGGAAGCAAACCAGACTTGGAAACTTGTTCCTCTTCCTACCAATGTCAAACCTATTGGTTGCAAATGGGTATATCGAATCAAGTATTTTGCTAGTGGTATCATTGAGCGACTTAAAGCCCGCTTTGGTTGCAAAAGGTTTCAATCAGCAAGTTTCGGTATTGATTATCTTGAGACATTTTCCCGGTAGCTAAAATGACAACCTGTTCGCATCCTTCTTGCCATTGCTCGCCGCACGTGGATGGTTTTTAGAGCAACTTGACATTAATAATGCATATCTACATGGGGACCTTCTTGAGGATGTCTATATGCAACCACCTCCCGGGTTTTTTCCGCCTCTCCGTGTTATGTCCCGCAAGCTCCAAAAATCTCTATATGGTCTTAAGCAGGTCGGCCGTCGGTGGAATAAGAAACTCACAAATGCTCTTTTTTTCACAAGGTTTCTCTCAAGTCGTTAGTGATCCCAGCCTTTTTTATTCGCCGACTGTGGCACCTCCTTCACTGCCCCTACTCGGGTCTATGTTGATGATGTCATTCTTTCTGGAAATGATTATGCTGCCATCTCTTCCATCAAACATTTCCTTAATGAGACATTCAAAATCAAAGATCTTGGACCAGTTAAATATTTTCTTGGCTTGGAAATTGCTCGCTCTTCCAAGGGGATAAATGTCTGTCAGCGGAAATATTCTCTAGAACTACTTGAACAAAATGGATTTCTTGGTTGCAAACCGGCTATCACTCCAATGGATCCTTCATACCAATGCTCAAAGGATGATTCTCCACCTCTTTCTGACAATACCTCCTACCGCAGTCTCATTGGAAAACTTCTCTATCTCACTCATACACGACCGGACATTTCTCACGCTGTCCAGCAGTTATCTCAGTTTCTTGATCATCCAACTGAGCTTCATCTTAAAGCAGCTCACAGAATTTTACGTTATCTCAAAGGCTCTCCTGCCAAAGGCCTATTTTTCCCCTCTACATCAAATCTTCGACTTAGTGCCTATTCTGACTCTGACTGGGCAGGTTGCTCCGACACTCGTCGTTCTACTACTGGGTTTTGTGTTTTTCTTGGGTCATCTTTAATATCTTGGAAGTCTAAAAAGCAGCACACTGTCTCCCGTAGTTCTTCAGAGGCCGAATATCGTGCTCTTGCCACTACTACTTGTGAACTTCAATGGCTAAAATATCTTCTCCATGACCTTCTCATACCACATCATCAAGCCATCCCTCTTTTTTGTGACAACAAGAGCGCCTTATACCTTACCACCAACCCTGCCTTCCATGAGCGCACAAAACACATTGAGATCGATTGCCACATTGTTCGAGAAAAAACGCAAACTGGACTTGTCAAACCTTTACCAATCCCTTCACATTCTCAACTAGCAGACCTTTTCACTAAAAGTCTTGCTTCTCCCCGTTTTACATTTCTTATTCACTCTCTTGGCCTTCTTGATATTTTCTCTCCCAAGTCCAGTTTGAGGGAGCCTGTTACAAATATACCCCCTACACCGGATCCTAATCCACCTAGTCATACACGTTAGTTACTTTGTACTATATTGTACTACATTAGTTTGTACTACATTAGTTTGTATAGTACTAATGCTAGTACATATTGTTTTGTATAAATAAGATATCAATGTACATTTTAATACAATCAATAAAAAGAAGAAATATTTTCCTCATTAGCATTATCTTTTTCTTCATTTAACTTCAAGAATGAGCAAAAATATAAATTTATTTTGCATATCAAGCAAACCAAAAAACAATCCTGGGGAAGAGTGAAAGACGTACCTGAGTTGAAATTGAATCAGCTATATAAATTCCCACATAGAATTCTAAAACAAATAAAGAAATTCGTGAAAATCAAAGAGAGGGTATCTGAGTTTAGTTCTTCAGCAACGCGGATAGGGGAGAAGTGAAGTAAAACAACACAAGGAGCCAAAACTAGAGGGTTTTTTGCTTTTTATCTCATTTAAATAAGATTATAAATTACTAAAAAGAGGAACTGTAAGTCTACTGGGGTTTTATTCTTGATGGTTGGGATAATAAATTCTAACCCGCAGGACCTTGGAAAAATTCTCTATGGACTGTTCTCGTGGGTACCTGTGAAACATGAGGGATTGCGAGACCTACTCTACAGATGAGTCCTGTTTAAAATTATGTGAGAGAAGTGTGGGACGGACCAGACTTCCCCGCAGGACCCGTTATTTATTATTCAATCACTCCTAGAGTTTTTCTTCTTTTTTTTTCTCTCTTTTACTTATGATTTTTTTTTTTAATTGTTTTAACTTTTGATATGATATACATAATAATACGATCTGAAACAAAACACAAACAAACAAAAATGTAAAATAATTATATCACCAGTTAATGAACATTTTTTTTTCCTTTGAGAAGTTATTATTACATCTTTATTATAAAATATTCTCTCTATTTCAAAATATTCTAATTTATTTTAGTATAAATATACATTAAGGTAAAGAGTGCTCACACTCCCTAAATATTGGAACATGTATTATATCTTATATTGTTTTTTTTTTGGGTAGTGATTATTGGATCAAAAAGTTGGGATCAAATTTGGATCAAGAAGGCATAAAGTCATATTAAATTCTAACAATCATTTACATTTTATACTCTTTGATCCAAATTTGATCCAAGTTTTTTGATCCAACAATCATTATTGTTTTTTTTTATGTAACCTACTCTTGTATTACTCATTATAAAAAGAGTTTGGTTAGAGTTTTATGGAGCGGTAGAAAGACTTTAGGCTTTGTTATAAATTACGTCCTCAGTTTTAGTTAAGAGTTGTGGACTCTCAAATTTTAGAGCTCTCCAAAATCAAACATCATCCCATTCCAAATATGACAAAGGTTTTCTCCAAATTTAAAATGTCACCAACAAAGGTCTTCTTCCAAATATGAGAACCTCCAACAATAATCTTTTTAAAATTCGAAAGTCTCTGACAAAGTTCTTCTCCAAATTCAAAATTATGAGAATCTTCAATAATAATCTTCTTCAAATTCGAAAGTCTCCGACAAAGGTCCTCTCTAAATTAGAAATATTTTGGACTCTCTTGATGCTTCTATTATTTATGTCAATTGTAGTGTGGTGAGCACGAGCTTGAGGAAATAAAAAATTCACTGGATCGAAGACAAAAGAGTCTCAGAAAAGAAAACAGTCAGATCTAATAGTCAATAGGCCGAGGTAGACCAGACGCCTCAAAACCCACTCGCGGGGGTAGAATTGACTTATCAAGACTATGAGCGATGTCCTAGGCGCTGCAAAGTTCACAAATTCTCTTAGGGTGTGTTTGTTTCTTAGAATTCCAATTCTATAAAATTTCATGAAATTACAAGAAATTGGAATTCTAAGGTTTTCCAATTCTATGGAATTCCAAGAATTGGATTACTAAGAAATTCCAATTCCAAATAATTGAATTCCTTTGTTTGGAAAAATTACGGAATTGATGTGGAATTCAATTATAATTATAATTTATTTGTTTGAAACACCAAAAAGTCACATAATTAAAAATAAAATGAAAAAATGACGTAAAAGACTAATATTTTCATAATACAAATAGCCAAAGTATATTTGACGTAAAATGACAAAAATGCCCTTGTTAAAAGAATTATCGGTGTAAAATAAAGGAAATATCTTCAGTTGCAAAATTAAAAGAACAATCATATTTCTAAATAAAATCTTTATAGTATCAATTTGATAAAATACCGTTGAAAAACGAAAATATTCTTTATGGAAAATGACAAAAATACCCCTAGTAGAAAATGACGATATTTTTCGGGTATAAAAAATGATGAAAATTCCCTACTAAAGTTAAAAATATACCATTTTGCGTAATATGAAGAAAACTTTTATGGTCCAATTTTATAAGAAAATACATTCGTTGCAAAATGACAAAAATACCCTTATTAAAGTGGAATTAGCTCATTTTGCATAATAACGAATATGTACTTGATAAAAGATAAATAAATCACAAAATGATGAAAATACTCTGATGAAAATGAAGAAAATAACCTTTGCCCATTGGTTTAGAATGGAAGAAAACGCCCATTTTCAAAAATGACAAAAATACCCTTATTGTAAAATTTTCATTTTTTTTAAATCGAGTGGTAATTTACTCATTTTCATCATGGTTATTATTTTTCATTTGGTATAAATGACATTTTTATTATTTTTCAACAAGTGTATTTTCGTCATTTTACAAAGATAATATTTTAGGCATTTCAAGTAAACTTTTTTATTATTTTTTATAATTTTGTCAATTTTTTGTTGATAGAAAACTTTTCATTCTATTCAAAGTTAATTTTGTCATTTTGCACAAGAGGCATTTTTTTCCATTTTTTTTTTTATGGGAGCTTTGCATTAAGGGCATTTTCGTCATTTTACGCCAAAGTATTTTCGTCATTTTTCTCAAAAAATTTGAGTAATTTTTAATCATATGAATTTTAAGCTATTTGAGCAAAAGGAATTTTTTTTATTTTGCGCGAAAGTATTTTTCATCATTTTGAGCATAGGGTATTTTCGTAATTTTTTATTATGGATGTTTTGGTAATTTTATGTTATGTATGTTTGTGATTTTTTATAAAAAAAATTGTTGTTTTTTGTCAAGGGTGTTATTGTAATTTTGCACTAAAGGTATCTTTCGACATCGTACAAAGGGTATTTTTGTCATTTAAACGAATAACATTAGCTATTTTAAATTAAGGGTACTTTAGTCATTTTGTACAATGGGTGTTTTGTCATTTTACAATAAGGGTACTTTGGTCATTTTATATCTATTAATTTATGAGAGAGAAGATAACTTGTATGTATGATATATTTATAGGAAAATGATTTTCGGCTAAGACTTAGTCAATTAATTGGCTAAAAACCCAAATTGAAAAGATAAATTGTCAGTTTTACCCCTCTATATAAATATTAATATATTTATTTTATTTATATTTTGAATATCTAAATGTCTAATATACCCTATCCCACTATCCTACCCTACACTCTACACCCTCATCTTAACCAAAGCTATTTTACTTTAAATTTATAGTTGAACAACTTCATCAAAAAAAAAAATTTTGCTAAGTACAACTTCATCAAAATTATTCAACAAAAAAAACACTTTATCGATCTCAATCTTGGTCTTGAAACGAAACTATGAACACATCAAGAAACTCTTAAAATTGTGAATGAAAAAAATGGCTAAGACCTTTATAAAATTAGAATGAAATCATGGCTAAAAAAACAACACATCTTTAAGATGAGCAAGTTTTAAAAATGAATGAACATCTAATGGATAAGTGAAAATTTAAGAAACATGAAGTCAGTAATTTGTTCCGAAATTTTTAGACACATCGGCTCATTAGAATGAAATCATAATTTATCTTTCGAATAAGATTGCGTAATAAGATCATTAAGACTCAAGGAAAAAATGTTTTTCTGAAAAAAATTTCGCATTTCTGAACATAAGTTCTCGTATTCTTTCCGAATATTTTTTGCGAGGATAAGATCATTAAGACTCAAGGAAAAAAATTGCATAATAAATTCATTGTTATTTCTGCTCAAATTTTGCAGAATAAGATTAGTCTGAACATTACAACATTTCAGGAATAATTTTGCCCTATAAGCTCAGTCTAAAAAAATTAGGAACCAACCAAAATTAAAAAGCCTTGACAATTAATTGATCTCACAAAGATATAAACAACATAGAATACTTGATTAATAATTTCATTGATTGATGTTACATCTTAAAGAAGCAGTACTAACTGCCAGAATTACAATACCAAAAGCAAGTTGAAAAAAGAGAAAAAAAATATAAAAAGCTACCAAAAGCAAGGAAATAAAACTGCATACTTTCAGAAAAACAAAAAAGTCTTGGCCCCACAATTGCACAGCTTGAACGGGCTAAAAGCCCCAAAACTTCGAACATTGAACCTTCAAACTTTGACCTTCAAACTTGGCTTTGCAACACTACCTGTAAGAAACCGCAACCTAGAGTCCACCACCAGCCCCACCTGCCGGTCCCCATCCCTAAAAAGTAGCCTCGTCACCGGTATCGTAGCCTGAGGAAGCCGACGAGAGGCTAAGTGTTAAAGTAGGTGTGGCAACCCCCCCTGAATCCGACCCAGAATCAATATTGATAGGGTTTTCAGGCGTCCCGTGAACTGTTCCAGCAAAATGTGGAGTGGGAGATGGAGGTGGGGGCGGAGGACATGGTTGGGGGACACCGAGGATCGCATGTGGTGGTGTGACAAGACCTGCTGGTGTACCCAATACGACCCGAGGATGATTGGTTGATGTGGTGGGAAACAACTTGGCCAAATTCTGCTGCGTGCTGGGATTGCAGGTGGGGCACTCCATGAAAATTTGAGCTGCTTATTCCTCTCAAGGCCTTCGAGGATTCGGTTAGCATTCACTAGGCTTGGGTTTCTCCTCACACAGGCTCTCAATCTCCTAGCACCAAAAGTTTCTGCTAACATTTCTAGAGTTGCCCTAAGTTCAACTCTATCCTGGCTAACGGGAGATTCATCTGCACCGAAAATTGGGGAAGGTGAAATCCTTGATCTTTTGGTAGAAGCCATTAAAGAAATTTGTTTGAGTTTGATTATGCTTCCTAAGTATCAACATCTTAGCCAATTATGTATTTATAGTACCTTCTAACCAACCTCACACCAGCTAAATTTAATGGAATTAATAGTTGAAAGACTGATTTGATGTTGCCGGAGTAGTGGAAGTAGGTGGTGGAGCGGTGGTCTTTGGATTGTGTTGGGGAGAGTAAGAACAATGAGGAAGAAATGTTTAGAGTGGTTTAGATTTGTAGGGGATGCGGCTCAGAAAATGCGAAGTGGCTCAGAATAGGAATCATTATTTTTTACCATGGGAAATGATAGTAATGATTATCTCTACCTCTAAAATTTGTTTTTTCTTCATCTACCCGTCAAAGACTATTAACCTTGGAAATGACAATTTACAGTGAATTGTTTTTTTTTTTTTTTGGACATTGAGTTTGGTTTGTGTTTGATTTGGTCTCACTTTTGATGGGAAAAATAAATATTTTGACCTTTAAAATTGGGGGAAAAAATTCAAATTCAAAATTTTCTCGTTCAAAATATTTGTTGAAATTTAAGAAAAATTCAATTTCTAAACTTGTCCAAGCAGACCCTGTATCTTAATTGACTAAATGGGTGGCAAAATAGTAAATACTTTGGTGAAAGTAAGCACTATTATTTACCTACTTATTTACCATTTTACCACCAATTTCGGAATTGGACGTGTGTTAATGTTTTGGTACTCCCAATACACGCTTTTTTGCACTCCCAATACACGCAAACCACTAGACTGATTAGTCCTCCCAATGCACGCTAATACCGAGATGCACCTAGTCAACCATATTAAATTCTTCTCAGGTTGTATTACTACATGTCTCCCGCTCCCGGCTCCAATGCGGGACAGCTTTTTGTTCAGCATGTGCGGGACAATCTACCAGCCGTCGGATGAGATTTTTTAACGGTCCAAATCTAGAGAGAGAAATTTTATTTTTTTTAATATTTTAAGTCCAACCGCAACTTTTCTCACTCCAGATCTGGGCCGTTTAAAATATCATCCGACAGCTGATATGGTTCCGCACATGCGGAACAATCCCTATTCCGCATAGGAGCCGGACTGATGTCTCCCAATACACGCCAAGTCACTCCATTCAACCCGTTTTAAATGCTTCTTGGAAGCTAGTATTTGTATACTATTTCAAACATTAATATCGTATGTTTGTGTTACCCAACATTAGCAGGAGGTTGGTTAAATTGGCATGGGCATTCCCCTTAGGTTATTGCTTGTTCATATAAACCATGGATCAAATCCTTTCAACAAACAATTTTATTTTTTTGTTTAATTTAATTAAATTTATATTAAATTATTTTTTACTCGTTTTAACTACTATCATTAACAAAGTACTAGTTACGTTAATGTTTAACATAACACTTACATCGCTGACCTTAGTGTAATAATCAAATAATAATAGTACACCATAACCATAATGAATTATATAACTATTATCGTCATCCATCAACAACAAAAAATTAAATAAAAAAGGATAACTATTATCGTCATAGTATTAGTTATATGAATGTTTAACATAATGCTTCATCGCCGACTTAGTTTAATACTCAAACATCTTTCATAAACCAATATGAAAGGTACAACTACTATCGTTAACAAAGTACTAGTTACGTTAATGTTTAACATAACACTTCCATCGCCAACCTTGGTGTAAAAGTATAACAATAATAGTACACCATAACCATAATGAATCGTATAACTATTATCGTCATAGTATTAGTTATATGAATGTTTAACGTAATGCTTCCATCGCCGACTTCGTTTAATAGTCAAACATCTTTCATAAACCAATATGAAAGTTATAACTACTATCGTTAACAAAGTACTAGTTACGTTAATGTTTAACATAACACTTCCATCGCCGACCTTGGTGTAACACTATAACAATAATAGTACATCATAACCATAATGAATCGTATAACTATTATCGCCAAATAATAATAGTACACCATTATGTATCTTATAAATCCTATATGTAACAATTAGTATTTAATACACTATTAATACACTATAATTAATTGAACTATAAAGAAAAATTAGTATTTATTTATGAATTATCCGCAATTCTAACACAATCAATACTACAAAATAATATATAGGGGCCTGAATGCAATAAACAACTTAAAACAAGGGTCATAAAAATTGAACAAATTGTACCATTTTGACAAACTTGTAATTACTTTTTGGACTAAAGGGTTTCAATTTATATAGTTTATTGGACTTAGGGTTGCAATTTTTACTATTTATCACTGAGCCATGTCATCGATCCGGATTTACCCTAGAGGTTTATCCGGACCGTTGATAGCAACAAGATCCAACGGTAATTACTAGTAACTGTATTTCTCTCTCAAATCTTTATTCAAATTCGGATTAAGTGCTTAACAATTTTTAGCCTTACGATGAATAAGTTAACGGTTGAGATAATGTGCTATAAAACAAAAATTTTAACGTGCATTTAAATAGAATGGATCGTAGGCGTTAGATGGCTGATCTAACGAACAATATTTGTAGTGCACGTTGTGGATGAAAAAGTATTAAACTCCGTATCTAACTATTTTCCATTAACTTAAAAAAAACAAAAAAAAAACATTCTTGTCCTTCTTTTATTACTTACTGTATGCCATTCCATTGCTTCTTCTTCAACTGGTATAACACTTTGTCTGGTTTTATATCTTATTTCCTTCCATTTCCATTCCATTCAAATGTCAACTTCATCTTTGAACAATAATCAATATAGGAATCGCGGTCAATCAAACGTTATGGTTTGTCACTGTGATTATCCGGCACTTCTCATAACAGCCCAAACACAAAGGAATAGAGGTAGAAAATTTTTTGGGTGTTATTTTTTCAAGGTATCATCAACAGACAATTCTTTGACCAATTTTATTTGGGAAATTTCTTTGGGTGTCACTTGTATGACATCCATACTCTCTAGTACCTCTAATTTTGACCAATTTCTTTTATTGTATTCTTGGTAGGACATGAATGCCAGATGTAATTTCTTTAGGTGGCTTGAGGATGAATATGAAAGTTCCATTATAGTTTCTGGAGGAGGAATGAAATTGTTACAAAAAGAACTACCAGCCTTGAAGGAAGAAGTGAAGAAACTACAACAACTTCTTCAAAAAAAGAATGAGAGTTCACACATTATTCTCTTATTTTTCATAAGTTTAATGTTCATGGGTATTTTAGTTTTGCTTAAATGCTTTTAAACCTTTTTTTGTTTTCAAGGTTTCTGTTAAGTTAATACTAATGGAAGAGAAAACTTATGATATGAATTTATGTTACTTTCGAAGTAATTTTCTTGTGCATTGTGCGTATTTATTTGCATACGAATCCCATAACTATCTGTGGGAATTCGGAGTATATTTTAGCCAAAACTGCACGCCACAACCCTACTTCATTAATGGATAAGTAATGTCAATCGTCATGTTTAAAACCCTATCAAATGACACCACTCGTATTTCTCTCACCCCCATCTATCCTCTATATAAGTGAATCTGAATTGAGAGACCACTTATTCTCTTCATATTATCAACCATTGTTTAACTAAAACATGGCCCTCCAATCTGCAAATCCCGTTTTCAAGAAGGGTGACAAAGTCGAAATTATAGGATTCCAGTCTGATTTTTTAGGGTCGTACTATGTCGCCCAAATATTGGCTCCGATGGAAGATAAGTTTCTAGTCCAGTATGAAAGCCTATTTAATGAAGCCAAGAACACCCCGCTGCTGGAAATTGTTGAGCAACGCTTCATTAGGCCTGCCGCCGTCGACGGACAAGAACGCGTATTTTGCTATGGGTGAGGAGGTAGATGTTTATTGGAACCACGGGTGGTGGTTTGGGTGTATTGTTGGGTATAATCATAAATATAATCTCTACTCCGTTCGGGTTTCCCCATTATCCATGCCAAATTGGGGATTATTCCAAGAAAGTTCTGCGCAAACATGTGTGAGAACTGCCATGGAATTTGGGTCTGGATCAGTGGAGATATTTTGTCTTTTTTTATGTTTTTGTAATGCTTTTTTTTTTTCCTTTTGTAAGTTAATGAATTGTTTTGGTTCTTGGATCAACACAATTCCGTTAACTAATGTTTATCAAATGTTTTGTTAATGAATTGATCAAATATCTATCTATTTATTCTTGTCCTTTTCTTTTAGGTTTCTTGAACTGGATATTAGTAGTAAACTTTTATGTTTTTTTTGTCTCTGTGTGTGGTATGATGTTTCACATCCATTTGTATTGTTCTATTTTTTGTCCCTTTGTGGTATGACTTTTCATATCCTTGTGTCCTTGGAACTGGGAAATGTACTAATGAAATGAAAATAAAGAACTTGACATTTATACTGAGAATTTTCTTCTCATACATAACCTATAAATAGCCGCACAACCCCACCTGGCCACCACCTACACGTATCCCTAAAAGATGAACAGCCCCAACCATCCAGTGAGTAAATATGTTGAGAAACCCAAAGAATATACATCCCCCAAATTCAAAAACACTCATTAAGTTTTGTAATTAATGTTTTTGACTTATCAAATCCCACCAACGCAGGCATTAATATCATGAGTCACAATCACAAAGAAGAATTAGTCGGTTCTGATTTTTACTAGAAGAATGAAAAAAAATATTCAGAAAAACATATTAAAATTAATTATTAATTAAAAAAGGAACTGAAATTAATTTTTCATACATCATAACCAAGATCAAACAGCCAATTTTCGTTAACCCAACAAAAAGTATGGTGAACTCTTAATTTTGAAATGTAGTAGTTGCCATCTTCGTTCGGGTACCCGGGGAAGGAGATATTGTAATAATCTTCGGATTTGCACTTTTTAACATACCCGTGCCACCAACCGCCCCGAGTGTGGACATCTACTTCTTGATTTTTCCAGAAGTTTTCTAGTAGAACGGATGGTGGACGGGGACGAATCCAATTGAACGCCAGGACCTCCTCCAAATGACCTGATTTTTCTTCATTTTTGAGGGTGGAGTAACGGACAATATATTTGTTGTTTGAAAGCTTCGCAGTGATGGAACCACGGTAAAATGAACTGTAAAGTCCCTCTTCATGGCCGATGATTTCAATCTTATCACCAACATTGTAATCTGGATAAGGGAAGTCAAAATTGCTGTTGGCCCTTGCCATTTCAATTGAACTGCTATAAAGATGAAAAATAATAATTAGATATTTATATAAATTTAACATAAGAATTGAAGGTTACTTTATTAAAAAAAAAAGTTACCGGAGTACACAAGTAACTTAAAGAATACCGGAAAAAAAGAAACAAACCGACCACTTTACCGGAGGAAGATGAAGAGAAGAGTACTCGGACAATTGATGCACTGCAACTTTAGACTAGAAACACAATGAAATGGTAGACAACCTAACCCTATTTTAACACTAATATCCTTTACCTACCCCTATCAAAGGTCCAATCCGAAAAAGTACAAACCATGACGTGGTTTCCAACATCTCGAAACCAGCTAAAATTTAATGTATGAATTAAAATAAAGTTAGATGAGAAAAATTGTCCAGCAATCAAGTACAGTTGAAAAAAATAAAAATTTCATGAAATAAAACTGCAGTCCAATAGAAAATTCAAACGGTTCACCACCATCATCAAGTTTATGCCTGGGATTCCTACAAATAAAAAAACACAAAATTATGGTTATTTAAAAAAAATAAAATATTAAGAAAAAATTAGTGCAAGTGTAATACATGTGTTGTTGGTAATGCCACCACACCGCCAGTACGTCCGCCTCCGCGGTTCCCACGAACGCCTCGCCCACGACCCCTAGCCCCGGTTAAAATTTTCTATTCGTCCCCTTAATCTGTTTGTCCGAGGATGCCCGCGTGTCCGCGTTACTCTAGGATTTTGTATTGTAACTTCTAAAGATTGCTCACCTAAGGGAGAATTTGAAATGTCGTCGGGAAATGGATTTTCAAGTTCACTGGATTTCCTCAGCTCTTCATAAGTGTACTCTAAGAACACTTTCATCAATTCAAATCTTGATGCACAAGATATAGATAATTCAACATTTCTATTAAAAAGCGACTCCAATTCCTTGAACCTCGTGTACTCCGGTGTTACTTGAGGGTATCCATCATCGTTATACATTAAAATGTCTTCGAAACACATCTTTCCTCCACCTCTTCAACAAATATTTATCAGGAACAATATCAATTTTTTTCAGACACAAAACTCTGAGTATGTGTGCACACAACAAACCTTTTGACTCAAACTTTCTGCAATTGCACTTCAATATACATCCTTCTGGCCTATACATCACCGTGAAGATAAATTCTTTGATAAAATGAGAATTTGTCAATGACGTTTCAATTACCAAGCATTTTTCATATCCTCCCTCCCTTAAATCGAAATCTTGATCGCCCTCCTCCTGCGGTTCATTTGTCTCCGTGACCAATTGACAATTCAACATTCTTTTAATCTCCAACTGAAACTCTTCAAACAAATCATTGGTATATACTTTCTGAAATTGACTCTCCCAACTATAACCTGAAATGCAATTTACCACAACATTCTTGGACTTGAACTTTGCAGCAGCTTCCTTCTCAATCTTATTTTTTATCGCAATTTCAAATTGCTCCACAAATTGCTTAAGAGTGCTCGATGCGTGCACGTAACCATAAAAAAAGCGTGCATACTTTGCTCCTTTGAGTTGAATACATTCCAGCCCAAAAAATATGATTGAGATAGACAGGAACCCACATTTCTTTTTCGGCAAACAATTTCAACAACCACGAATTTCCGTGCAAATTATATTTTTCAAGAAACAATTCCCAATTCCTAACAAAAATGGCTTTACTAACACTCTCGTATACAACGGTTTTAAACTCTTTTTTGACAAGTGCATGGTATTCAACCCCCTTGAATTTTTCAGGTAATTTGGATAGTATATGCCAGATGCAATACCTACGAATGGTTGTAGGCAACTCAGCAGACAAGTGCATTCCCAATACTATCACACTCGATCACTCATAATAATGAACGGGTGGTCTCCCCCCCATAGCATCTAACCATGTACTAAAAAACCACCTATATGTACCAATATCTTCTTCAGATATAAGTGCTGAACCCAACAAAATGGATTGTCCATGATGATTAATTCCAATAATGCAAACAAACGGCATCCTAAATCGGTTAACTAAATAAGTGGAATCTACACTCACAACATCAGAAAATTGCTCGTACGCTGCTCTACTGTGTTGGTGAACCCAAAAATTATATTTATGTTGACTTTGATGTACAAAAATTATTGGCCTTATTAATGTTTTTTTTCCTTCCTCGATTTCACCACATATACCAGGGCTATTATTGTCCTTTTGATACCAATTTTTTTTTTTTTTTAATATTGAAATGGTACTTCAGGAGCATTATTGTCTCGTTGACCAACTTTGACCCAATTTAGCCGATTTTTAGCCAATTGAGCTTAGCCGCCTAGCATCACTCATATTTATAACCTACAATAAATCTTGTGGAATTGGAATTCAAATTCTTTGATTATAAAATGGAATTGAGGAGGTTGGAATTGGAATTACAATTCTAAAATTTTGTTGAGAGCCAAAGGGTGTGGTTGATAGCCAAACAAAAAAAATTGGAATTGGAAAGCTCCAATTCCATGGAAACAAATACAACCCTTAGGATTCCCCCTATAAATATTCTCATTTACTCTCGTTTTTTAGATATCTTTATGTTTGCTCCTTAAGTTCTGTGCATCCCCACCTCTCATCCTTTATTGACTTTAGCATTGGAGACAATAAGGAAATCAACCTCCCTAATATATCTAACAATTTCTTTGATAAGATTTTGAGGTGAACAGAAACACCTGA
Organism: Vinca minor; assembly: GCA_026122235.1. Classification (NCBI taxonomy): domain Eukaryota; kingdom Viridiplantae; phylum Streptophyta; class Magnoliopsida; order Gentianales; family Apocynaceae; genus Vinca; species Vinca minor. The sequence continues at coordinate 9,278,656 of JAOCZM010000011.1, read as the reverse complement.
ACAAGGATGTATCATAGCGGTAATATTGTTAAACATAATTTAGCTAAACTCTCTCTTGAGATGTGCGTATCCAACATTTGAATGGATGATTACCCCTATTCATCGCTTCTGCTATTCAGTCATATCATCCACAAATTAATTTTCTCTTTAAAAAAAAAAAGTTGTTGACCTACACAGGTCGCATGATTGGTCCTTTCATGTCACGTGCAAAAGTTGACCAAAAGCCTTTACAGACAAAAAATTCTGTCAAAAGAAATTCCGTTGCCGGGACTTGAACCCGGGTCTCTCGGGTGAGAGCCGAGTATCCTAACCAACTAGACTACAACGGATCTTTATACTAACATCTAATATTTTTGTACAATCGTTAAGTTATATTATTTGTTGACATTTTAAATGACATATTTTCTTCTTGATTTTGAATTATTTTCATGTGTTCCTATTCCTTTTTCTGATATGTTGTAAATAAATCTGCAGTCGCTACTAAAAGATGTATAATACATAAAATTTGTCTAGTACAATAAAGCACAAATAAGTATTTACTAGGAGTTCATATCTTAAAAGTGTTTAAACCAAATGTCACCCACTTATTATCATTTAATTTGACTTGCAGTGCCAATTATATTCATGAATCATTTTTCAGTTCAAATAATATTGAGTTGTGATTACTGAATCATTTATCAATTTAAATGCAAATAATCATTATATTGGCGGAGCTTATATTTTAAAAGATGTTTAAACCCACAAAAAAATAAAAAAAGGAGGGGGGAACTAAGCCGAGCATTCTATACAAAGGTCTGATATTGGAATATAATAATTATTTAAAAGTTTTCATCTTTTCCGTCTAAACCTACCCTAACCACACAAGACACCCTTTTTTTCATCTTAATTTTACTCTTCTAGAGAGTAAATTTTTGTAGGTTAAAAAGAAGAAGAAGAAAAAAAAGCAGTCTTGTGCAAAGTAATGTTAGATTCTGAGCATACTTGGCTCGAACATTATGGAGGTCATGTATGTATTAGTTATCAAAGTTAGACTCCTATATTTTTTAAAATATAGAAATTATAAAAAGTGTCAAAATATAATACGATTTTTTTATTTCCGATTTTCAAAAAAAAAAAAAATCAGTAGTCATAATTTTTCTTTATCTATTTGATCTAGTTTTACATTACAATGCAAATGATTGTGCCCAAAACATCTCCCCCTCTTTCCTCTATCGTTTTTGCTCTGCAACTTCGGCCGGTGAATTATTTACACTAAATAAGTGATGAACAATTCTTATCATTCTTTAAAAAAATATATACATGTATATATATAATTAACAAAAAATTGAATCCCCCAATTTTCGGAAATCCTGTTCCATTGAGCACTTTATACACCCTTATCACCCGCCTGATTCTGAGATTCCTGATTTTCTCTGTGAAGAGACATGTCCATGCCAACTGATTTATATAAATACATATTTTTATTTTTTAATAACTACAACAGAGCATCACAGAGACTTTCTTGTTGAAAATTACTATGCATAGATTTTCTTGGAATCTGCTCAAGCATGGAAATAAACATCGATATTTAGGGTCAAACTGACTAAAAACTGAAACACTGCTCCATTCAGAAGCACCCTCAACAAGTCAAATTCACCAAATCATCATCTAAAAATCCAATTTCCAATCCAATCATCAGATATTACTCTCACCCTACCAAATTGAATAATACATCCGTTCTAAATTGTTCGCAGCGTTTTAATTTTAAAACATCAAAAATTATTTGCCACATTTCAAAAATTAATGTATTTTTATTGTTATTTTTCTAATTATACTGATAATTTATTATTCAATTAACCTCTAATAATAACTTTTTAGTCATTAATTAAGGGTATCTTAGACATTTTTTTTATCATATTAATTTTTTTTCAATCATTTTCTTAATGTTGGTGAAACCTCAAATGTAGCAAACATTTTGGGACATAGTTAGTATATGATTTCTTATTCAGTTGTACACTTAAACCTAAATAAAGCAATACCCTTCATTTAGTGAGGTTATTTATTTATCGATAAATAAACTAATACCCTTAGAACTTTTCGTGTTCGAGCTGGACTAAATTTAATATCAACATAAAATACATTATACCTAGGGGTGTCAACGAGGTTGGATTGGTCCGTACTTGACTCACACAGCTCGAAAAGCGTAAGTTTAAGTGTGTTGAGCGTGAGCCGAGTGTCAATTCAATATTAAAGTTCGAATTTTATGTGAGTTGACCATGAGCTTTACCCCGCTCAATCCGGTTAAAGTTCGCACTTGAATAAAAATAATATAATTATAAATATTATATATAATACTAAATTTCTAATTAAAAGAAAGACATGTAGAAATTTGCTGGAAAACTCGGCGTTTCTTTCTATCGACGTTGTATATGCATTCTTTAACGTTTGACCTTATTATGTGTTTATATTTGATTATGTTTTTATTAGTTTAGTTTGCTACATGAATTAAGTGTCATTGTATTATATATATTTGTATTCTTGTTACAATTTTATCTTGTATCTCATTGTATTCTATTGTTCTTTCTACATGATTTTTTTATTTTTTTCTAATATATATTTTGCTCATGGGGCTTATGAATTCAGCCTGTAAGCTCACCGTGAGTTGAAATTTTCAATTTATAAGCTTTTTCGAATTAAATATGAGTTGAACTTTCCAATTTTTATGTGAGTTGAATGTAAATTACACCAGTCTCGGTTGACATATCTCGATTGCTACCCTACTTATACCTACCTATTTGCTCCGGGGGAAGGAGGGAAAAAAAAGGCAAACTGCACATAGCAATTGAGGTGGGCTATCTGAGTGGTGGCCATTCCTCCGAAAAATGTTCAGATTCATCCGTATGGGCCAGCCCATAAGAATATTCGAAAATGGCCCTACAGTTGTTGACCTGCAGGTCGTATGATTGGTCCTTTCATGTCACATGTACACGTTTGACCTGCAGCATTTGCAGACAAAAAGTTCTGCCAAAATATTTTGAGGAAAGCACTATTTATGCCCCTTCAACTATTTTGAAAGGCAAGTTATACCCCTTTTTGAATTTGTGTGCCTTTTATACCCGTAACTATTTACGGGGTGCCCAAAATACCCAATTGTGGCGGAATCCGGCGAACCACGGTGGCTTTGCACACGTGCCGCCCATATGCCCGATTTGGCAGGGGCAAAATGGTCCATAAATTCTACTTCTTCATCTTCTTCCCCAACCCCTTCTTCAATTCATCTTCTTCCCCAATCTCCTTCTTCAATTCATCTTCTTCCCCAATCCCTTCATAAATTCCATTGCAATGTTAGGAGATGTAATTCTTTCTTTCAAAATCATCAAGACACGAAACCCTAATCTTCAAAACCCTATATCAACAGTAAATCCCTTTAGATCAAAACCCCAATTTATGAAAGGATTGTGGAAGAAGATTAATTGAAGAAGGGGATTGGGAAATTCTTCTAGTTTTTTTTTTAACTTGATTCTCTTAATGAGGAAAAAAAAACTAGAAGAATCATAAATTGAATACCAACAAACATGAAATTGAAAAGAAACCCATATCTTTGCAATGGAATTTATGAAGGGATTGGGGAAGTAGATGAATTGAAGAAGGGGTGGGGGGAAGAAGATGAAGAAGTAGAATTTATGGACCATTTTGCCCCTGCCAAATCGGGCAAATGGGCGGCACGTGTGCAGAGCCACCGTGGTTCGCCGGATTCCGCCACAATTGGGTATTTTGGGCACCCCGTAAATAGTTACGGGTATAAAAGGCACACAAATTCAAAAAGGGGTATAACTTGCCTTTCAAAATAGTTGAAGGGGCATAAATAGTGCTTTCCTCAAATATTTTTTAAAAAAAAGGAAAAATAAAATTCCGTTGCCGGGACTTGAACCCGGGTCTCTCGGGTGAGAGCAGAGTATCCTAACCAACTAGACTACAACGGATTTCTCATTGATACTTTAAATATTTATATTTACTTATTACGCATATTTTTAAATTTCAGGATTTCTTAACACTTTAATGGCATATTTTCTTCTTGATTTTCAATTATTATCCACCAAAAAAAAAAAGTTTTACGGAATAAGATGTAAACCAAGCCATGTTTCATGTGATCCAGTTCCTTTTTATGTTATGATGCAAAGAAATCTATAGTCAGTACTAAAATATGCATATTAGATAAATTTTATATCGTATAATAGAGAGCAACTATTGGGGGGTAGAATAGCCAATTTAATTTTACGCACAGATCTTGTAATCATACTGCTGATAAATTGGCAAAATATGCTATGAAGCTTCCAATCAATGGTTTGGAGACCCACCGGGTTTTCTCCTACCAAATGTACTACATGATATCGGATAATTAATATATTTGTTTTTATTGCTCAGAGAGAGCAAATTAGATAAGCTACACAAAACAAGTTATTTTGCCTAACTCATATTTTAAAAAAAAAAAATGCTTAAAACTTGATTGCATAGAAGAAATTTCATCTACCTATCGACTAGGTTATCTCCTTTCATTTGACTTCAAGTGATTACATTCTTGAATCATTTATCAATATTTAAATAATATTGAATCTGCCCCACCCCCAAATATTGGCCCAACCATAAATATTAATTAGAATATTGAGGAGAAACAGACATACTGAAGTTAAGTGGCTTGTGAAGTCCAAGTATAATGAAAACTATAGAACAAAGGCTCTATATCACGGGATGCACCCCATGGCATCCAATATTGTCTTTCACAAAAAAACACAAAATGTTCTGGTGCCAATCTATCTTAATAGGGAAATAAGGCCCCACCCCCAAAAAAAAAACAACAACTTATCTATCTTTCACAATTCTCAGTAAAAATAAATCAAATTCTCAAGGAAAAATGACTCCCATCATCCTCAAACTATTTAGCAAGATACAATAAGGTCTTACGTGTCTGTTAAATCGTCCTGCCGTCAGTTTGACTGGTTGTTTCCAGTAAAAAATACCCACGCACCGGTCATGTGACAAATTCTTGAGGGCATAATTGTCCAAAAAATTTCCTGATTGTCTCCATTGTTACACTATTCATCATCTTCCCCAACTACCCTTACAACATTTACATACCACTCTTACAAACTATTACAAAACTATTCATCATCTTCCCCGACCACTAAACTTTTTATACAAGAAATAGGATACATAACACCATCTTCCTCAATTCTCAACTAGAGATTTTAGTCAATTAAGAGTAAAAGAATTCCCATAAATGTATTATTTTTCCCCCGAAATTCACAACGTAAAGGAGAGAACACCGATTGAAGCTTAATTGGTGGTGGATTTTATGTCACCAACACAGCTGCTTGGGCTCTGACGTCGACAGAATGAATTCCAGTGGGATGGTGCACCAAGGAACAATGGAGAGAAACAACACATTCTGTGGACAATTTTGCCCTTGATGAAACATAACTTGAAAGAGGCGTGACAAATTTTGGCCGGAAACCACCGCGGACACTGATAGCGAGACGATTTAACCGACACGGAAATTGTTTTGGGACCTATCAGGAAGTAAAAAAACATTTTGGATCACATCGTGTGTTGCTAAATAGTTTGAGGATGATTGGAATCATTTTCCCAATTCTCATAAGGTGAAGGATGTATTTTGAATAGTCACTTCTTTTTATCTTAGAATGTCACTCTCTAGTAAATGGATTAACAATCCGGCTTCTTAAATATTATTGATCGTGTAAATCATAAAATATGCACCAGTTAATTTGAAAAAAATAAACATATTTTTTCTCAACTTTTGTCAACTGGTCTATATCTCAGGCAGTTACGTCTTTGTATCTTATCAATAAAATATACATCTTAATAATTTTAAATACTTTTACAATTACTCATTATGTATTACAATTTTGACGGTTCGATTAATATGTTTATAAAGTTATTTATAAGCACGTGCATTTATAATAATGGATTTTAACGATCAAAATTAAAAGTGAGTCCTCTAAAATCCATTTTTTATTCAAAATGTCAGATCAAATAATTCAACTATTCAAATCTACGAGTATGGGAATCGGGTAGCCCAAGTGGTAAGGCTATCCCGAACACGGGGCGGAGGTCCCGTGTTCGATTCCTATATCTCCCCATAATGTGGCAAATAATTCTCCTCCTTATGAGCTTATCTTCTCTCCCCAGGCATGGGGCATGCTTCAATCTTCCCTATCTAGGGTACTCTCCGCTCTTCCCCTTCGGGCGCTCAAAAAAAAAAAAAAAAAATCTACGAGTATATTTATTTAAAAAGGACTTATAAGCAGTGCAGCCAAATTGCAATATTTGATGTCTCCTATTCCTTGATGTGTACTATATAAAAAAGCTTGGGTCATTCTTATAAGTCAAATGCTCACGTAGAATCTCCATCACCATTTTTATGTGACTTAACACCATCTAACCTATCACGCCTCTTCCTAAAACATACGTCTCTTTTGTTCTTTCTCTTTGCATTTTCAAAACCTTAGCTTTATTTGCTTCAATTCTTAAAAAAAACTACAGTTATGGAAAGACAAGCAGTAGAGTCTTGTCCTAGAATAAATGATCAATCTAACAGTGTATTACTAGTACAATTTTGGCATAGTAATGACTATTTTGATACCAAACTTATGAGTCAGGCATTCATTGGACTCGCGGACCCAGGACGTGACTAAGGCAGTCAAACTTGAGATCCTACGTAGGATTGAAAGGCATGTAAGGATCGTAGAATCGTAATTCGGATCGTAGATCCTACTTAATTTAAAAAAATCATTCGAAAATATATACGTACTCATAGAACAACATGTTAATCACAAATTCAAAACACAAAAGTACAATTTATTCACATCAAATATCTTAATTGAAATTAAATTGAAAAGAGAGTGAGAAAATCAATTTATGTATAATAAGTATTATATATTTATATAAGCTTTAAAATGACATGCAAATAAATTGGTTAAAATGAAACTTTACCATCTCAAAAGCACTCCAATTGCGCTCATAATTGGATGAACTAAATGTCAAGCTTCTAACAATAATTATTTGATTGAACTTGAATAACGTAATCGATCAAATTTGAGTTTATAGTTTCAATTCAAATAATCTTTTCAACGTCGTTGTTACAGAATCCAGTAGATAGATGAAAAGAAATTCAGAGACAAAAAATCTGATGCAAATATGTAAATTGGAGTCAAGGCTTGAGTTGAGAAAATTGAAATTTGAAGAAGCCCAAAGAAGCTGCGAAGTGTAGAGTTTGAGACTTTAAGTTGAGAAAAACAAGATAAAGATTTTTTACGGCCTTGGTTAAAATAAAACATCAGTTTTTTTTTTTTTATTAAAAAAAAAAATCGACCTGAAAGGGAAAATAGTTGACTCGTAGGATCGTACAATCCTACGATCCTAAGTCCGATACCACGAGTTTACACCGATCCTATTGATTATTGATCTTACGTAAAATCTAACTCGTAAGACCCCTTAAATAGGATCGTACGATCCTATGAGTTGACTGCCATGGACGTGACAATATCCATATGTATTTATACACTTTTTATTTTTGAGTAAATGCTATAGAATTAAGAAAGTGGCAGCACGCTGGATAAACATCAAACTCAAAAGACATTTCAATTTAGTAAAAAGTATTTTATCAACTCGTCTATTAGATATCCTGCATTACAATTATACGCTTATTGTGCTGCTTAAACTGAGTCAATTAATTCAAGGACAAAAATTTGTAAAATATCATAGAAATTCTTCCTAAAAATTGAAGTATCAATATACTTTATTTATATAGACAATTTTACCCTCATCATTCAATTTCTTATCCAATTGAGTCATTTAGCATGTTTCTTTGTTTTTTTTTGTACTTTATACTATAATAGGTGCAACTAACTTGCACATTCTATCTTTGTGTGTGTATATATGTGGTCTCTAGCTGAGTGGCCACCCATGTGAATTCTTTTGTTACTGTTTATTTATATAATTAATGAAAATCCTCAAGCCTTCCTAGCTATCAAATTCTACTGAATTAAGAATCAGTCATTCTTGGGGCAGTAGCGGCAAGAGATAAACAGAGTACAGACACTACATGCCAGATTCCTCTGCCTTCCTCCCCTTTTCTGCTCATTTTGGACCAATCATTTTAACTTGTTTTGCAATTAATTTCATGCCCTGGCAAAAAAAAAAATCGCCTGTCCCCAATTAGTGCCTTCGTGAATGTTCCAACCACTCACAATTCACCATATAAATATGAATAATGACGGCTGAAAAGGGTAGAATTTAAGGGATATACATGCGGAGATTTCTGCATCATTGAAAATGTAGAGTTTAAGGAATATACATATGGTTAATTGTGAATGGTTGTAACATGTCCGAAGACACCAATTGGACAGACGTTTTTTTCCCCCAACTTTTCCAATGATCTTCCAAATCTGGCCATAGTATAACTGCCCCTCATAACCTTCTGCAAAACCGATAATATAACTTAGTTTTTTCTCTCTCTTTTTTCCACCAAATTCTCAAAACTAGAGCTTATTTTTAGAGAATGGGATTGAAATTTTTTGTGCTTCTTCAATTGTTCCTATTTGGGTTTGCGAATTGTTCTTCACATTCCCATTCTCATTCTTATTCCGGGAGTATGAATAAGTTGAAGACTAGTGAAGAAGAAGCCTACTTCGATTGGATACAGAAAGTGGGTTCTCGGAATCATTCAGTTTTCGAAGAAGCAAAGAACAAGTTTAGTGTTTGTAAAAGGATTAAGGTTCATAAAAACCCAAATTCAGGAGATTATACAACGATTCAGAAGGCAATTGATTCAATCCCAATTATCAATACTTGTAGAGTTGTCATTTCTGTTAGTTCAGGGACTTACAGGTACTTCTTTTTCTGCATTCTGAATTCTTTTTTGCGGAAATTCATATTTTCTTCGTCTGAAATTGAATATTTACTTTTTTTATTTATTTATATTGTATAAAAAGTGTGACGGGGTAAATCTTGGATGCAGAGAAAAGATAGAAATTCCAGCGACAATGGCTTATGTTAGCCTAGAAGGAGCCGGGGCAAAAAAGACAATCATCCAGTGGGATGATACCGCAGATCGGAAAGGAAAAAATGGGCTACCATTGGGTACTTATGCTTCTGCAACATTTGCCGTAAATGCCCCTTATTTCATCGCCAAAAACATCACCTTCAAGGTCAGTTCATGTCCATAATTGCATGCCCACAGCAATTTGCATGAACCAATTAGAATTTACAAATGAACCAGAGAAAGAAGACCACTTGAAATTTTTCTTGCCTATTCCAGATAAATTTCTAACCCCTCCCAAATTTCAATTTTCTATTCAGAATAAAAAAAAAATGTATAACGGGGAAGTATCAAGAAACATGGACTAAATTTTCTTGGATAAATGATCTTGATATTGAATGAAATAAACATGGTAATGTACAAATAAAATGATTCTTGGGCTTGTTTTCTATGAAGCATTTTATCTTTGATTTGAGGGAATGGTTCCTTAGCAAACGTAACGGCACAGATAAAGGCAGAATTTTTATGTTATGGCGAAAAATTACAACAGTATTCAGAACTACATAGCAAAAAATAATGTTGGGGGCGAAGTTGATCAAATATTTCGAACTACATATAAAATTTACTATATCTAGTAGAATTTTTAAAAATCTTGGGGCGACTGGATGTTTCAGTGGTATTCTGAGAGCAATCATTTTGTGTATTTATTGCATAATGTTAGGTCTCTGTCCTATCCATCCCCGCTCATACCTTCAATTATTGAGGATTTAATGAATTATGTTATTATTGCAATGGTTATTATTCTAATGCTCTGTTTTTTACAGAATAAGGCGCCGCCGCCACCGTCAGGGGCACTAGGGAAGCAAGCGGTGGCGCTAAGAATATCAGCAGATACAGCAGCATTTATAGGGTGCAAATTTATTGGAGCACAAGATACACTTTATGACCATAAGGGAAGACATTATTTCAAGAACTGTCATATTCAAGGTTCTGTGGATTTCATATTTGGAAATGGACTTTCACTCTATGAGAACTGTCATTTACATGCTAAAACCAAGAGTTATGGGGCATTAACAGCCCAGAAAAGAGAAAGTATGCTTGAAGAAACTGGCTTTTCTTTTGTGAATTGTAAGGTTACTGGTTCAGGTGCACTATACCTTGGAAGAGCATGGGGCAGCTTTTCTAGAGTGGTTTTTGCTTTTACTTTCATGGATAAGATTATTACTCCAAGAGGATGGTATAATTGGGGAGACAAAAACAGGGAAATGTATGTTTTCTCACCCTGGATTTCTGGTTTTTTTTTCCTCCTTTTTTTGTGTGGGTAAAAGCATGTCTCCTAAAATTTTCTCGATTTTGTTTTGAAGCCTGAATTAAAAAAAATTTAAAGTCCTTCGCCCTGTGTTTTTTCTGAATTAGTAATGTTGTCTTTCTATCCAATTTCGCTTTAAATCTGAGCGGAATAGAACCATATGACCAAACTCGAGGGCATTTGAAAAAACTGGTTTTGACCCTTAAAAAAATACGTCAATGGGATAAAAACCAGTCTTTCACATGCATAGCTGTTTTTTCCTCTTCTTTCTGTTTTTTTCATATCTTTCTCATATGCAGTTTTTGTAGTGTCAGGACTTATTTTTTCCCAAAATTCTCCCGAGTTTAGTCATTGAGAGTCATGCGGTCTCATTCTAACAAAATTTAACACTGAAAATAGATGGAAGGGACATCATTAATACTCTATAATAGTTCATGATTCCAAACAATCATATATTTTCCAAACCTAAACCTTTATTTTGCAATCCGTTACTTATTCGCCAGTAATCATTAAAACGGAAAAAATATATATTTCCGCTACTCATAATTGAACCTCTATTTTTCTGTACAAGATATGTAAGAAACGGAGGGACAGTATTTTGTTTCCCGCTCCTTATTCTTCGTCATCTTGTAGAATTTAAGCAAATAACTATATGATATATATATTGCAGGACTGTATTCTACGGGCAATTCAAATGCTCAGGACCAGGGGCTGAATTTGGAGGCAGGGTTGAATGGTCAAGAGAGCTAACTCAACAAGAGGCTCAACCATTTATTTCCTTGAGTTTCATTGATGGCAATGAATGGCTTATCAATTTGTAGCTTTGTGTAAAGACTAATCCAATGCCTTTCTTCATAAATATGCCTTCTTTTGTAAAAAAAAATTCCACAGAAATTCAAATTCTCCCCAAACTAATAAAGATTTCCACCAATATTTCATTCTCGTTCCCATTTTTTCAAATAATACTCTCTCCGTCCCAAATTATCTGACCACTTTTTAATAAAAAGGCTAGCTAATGATGATTTTTTCAATCTTACACTTTATATTAAATGTTAGAGAGAAGAGGATGTATGATTAAATTGGGAGTAAAATTAGTTTTACCATAATCTCATTATAGATTTTGATGAAACATTAATTCCTGTGCAAAAGACAGAGTGGACAAAAGATTTGGAACGGAGGGAGTACTTCATTAAAAAACTCGAAAACAATCGATAAATTCTAGCGTGATTCTCAGCATTTCTGCAATATCAGAAAGATGGGCAAATCTGCAATTTATAAGTAAATCTTTCTCAACTTGGTTTAAATTGGCAATTTTCTTTTACAGAAAAATTCATCCTCATAATATTAGTGTTATATTCAAGAAAAAATGATTTTGCTGTAGGGATGAAAATTAGGTGCCAAGGCTGCAACCACTTCACAATTGTCGCATGAACTAATCTGATAAACCAGTAGGATTCCATAAAAGCAATTTGCATAAGCCATACTCGAATTATCCAAGAATGGAAATGGTGTAATAGATTATTTACATTTTGAATATATCTGATGAACAGGAGTACATATTTTTCAGACACAGAGATTAAAGACATTGTGAATCCACTTCACAATTGTCGCATGAACTGTACATTGATTACTACGTATCGTGATAGTCATAGAAAGTAGACTCGCTCTTCTGCGGCACCAGACTGTACATGACCGAATTGCTCCTGCATAACTGAATCAATACACAGTAATGATATTTATATGACATCCTCTATACAAGAACATCAAAAACTAGAAGACCTGAAAATAGCAACTCAGAAATTTTACTAAGATTTCCTATCGATAGAGACGAGATTCTAAACTGAAAAAGAGAACAGGCTCAAATTTCATCATTCCGGACCACTAATAGGGATCCCTACCCTGGGAAAAAGGAAAAAAGGGGGCCTGCACGATTGGGTGGATAGGAGGGTTAAGGAGGAAAACACTCTCATGTGCAGAGTTCTTCTCTGTTAATATGCAAAGGATCGTGACACTAAGGAGGCAAAACTTACAGGGCACATCTTACCGATATTGCAATTTAAGGGAGCGATATCTATATAAATTACAAAGTGAATGGAAAAGAATATAAAATGATTCACCAGAGGACACACCATAACGCCTTCATGATTGAAATAGAGTCACAGTTGCAATATACCCATTCTTCATGACCTATAAAAGCATTGAGTGAGATACAGGAAGCTCAATGTTTGATAAAGTCGGGATCTTAAGAAGCAAGTGCATTGTAAGAGGGGGTGTGTGTGTGTGTGTGTGTGTGTGTGTGTGTGTGTGTGTGTGTGTGAGAGAGAGAGAGAGAGAAGTTTCAAAATAAATAGAACATCACCTCAAAGGCGACATTTTGGTAACCATATACAAGGGTAGATCCAAAAGGGTTACTGGTAGAACCCTGAGTTTGGATGGCTGCTCGGCCACAGTCCCCAAGAATCTCCTGCAAAATAACCAAACCACTTAGCTGCAAAAACATAAACAGCACCAATAAAATGAGAAGGCAATACAGCCGGGGATGCAAAATTCTCTTTACACCGTATACCATGTACATTAGTTCCAGAACTAGGGAATACACATTATGATATTAAAAAACAAAAAAAACAGCACATCATAGGGGAGAAGGCATGGTAGTTTTACCCATAGTCCATCCTTGGAACTTTAGGAAACAGAACTCACAGCCAAATAATATTATGAAGGACCAGATGCATATATGTATCAAGAATGACTCACCTTAACTTGCTCCCACTTTGTGCTCGGTGTAATGGTGTGTTTACCAGTATTCTCATCCTGGTGAAAAGATCCGCCAACTGCCAGAGAAATTATTAGAGTATTAGAACATTGATAATCACAAATATTGCAGAAACACAAGGGTAATTGGGAGCATATCACACTAACCATAGATAGTAAAGTTGCATTTCATGTAGGAATTGAAATCTGCATGCCCAGGATAGTTGGTATGCAACACAAACTTCTTGATCTTATGGTTCTGCAAAATTCAGGAGAACAATAAAAATTGTTAGCCACAACAATTTTTTTGCTGTCTGAAAAGTACATCAGCCAGATAAAAATAAGAAATAAGTAATACACCTGCCCATCAAATAGTATGTCCAAGCCACGATTAAAGTAACGATAGAAATAATCACCACAGAGAGTAGATCTCGGGCGAGGATCTGAAGCAGAATGAATCACCATCTGGTCCACCTGCATAACTAAAATCAGTCACCAAAACAAAGAATTCAAACTCATGAATCTTCATCTCCAATAAGTAGCAATAACAGTAAGCTCTACCTGCTTTTGGTGGATCCCACATGGTCGACCTAATTCAGTCCAGACGTCCTGCATATAAGTTTCAGAAAAAGCTGTACTTTCTTAGGAAATAAACATTTGAGAGGATTACAAAATGTTTAGCTAAATCATCAGTGTATGTGATATCGAACCATTAGACAATCGCATTCTAATATCCCACAACTGAATATAAGTTTGCAATACGCATGTCTAATATTGGTCGGAAGTAGCAATATGCAACATCCATGAATTTTCGTATTAATAGTTTAAAGAGGGATGCTACAGAAGCAGTAACAATCGAATGAATAAAAATTTGAACAAGGAAGCAGCAGCCACTGTAATGCCACAAACAACAGGAAAATGTTTGCAATTAGAGAGACCAAGCTCCAGAAATATTCTCCAGCGGTAACAAACAAAACATGCAAGAATAATATTAACAAGATAGGATCAAGTAGATCTTACCTGTGGCGAAGCACCAAAAGGTATATGCTGCCCTCCAGCTGTGAACAATAATTCTTCTCCTAGCTGGGAAAACCAACAAGATAAAAGCTGAGGTTCTTGGGCAAAAAATGCAAAGAACAGAAGACTAGGAAAATATAAGCAAGACTGACTGGAGGATTGATACAACTGATAAACAAGAAAACACATGCATGAAATCAATTGTACAAGTAGAAAACAGAAGTTACTGAAAAGCTACAAACCTTAACATGCACTTCCTCCATGTAAAGGCTGCCAGAAGGCAAAGGAGGAGTAACTGCCTTGTCCATCAAGGATCCTAAACCAACCTTACTGTCAGTTGAACTATCATATATTGAAACACGGCAAGTAACCGGAGTAGTTCCGTCTGGAAACTCCAAGGGAAGTTCGGCTGTCAAGGAAAAGGAAGCAAAAACATTAGAAACAAACATTATTTGGTGCATTTAAAAACATGCACAAAAACTTCTCATAAAATACCTTCTCGTTGATGACAACACTCTGTATATTGAGAAGGAATTGGAAAAGCAAAAGATAATCCCTGCAAAATTTCAGCCACTAAACATAACCAGCAGACGAGAAAATAGAAGCAAAAAAAAAGAACAAACACCAGTTATGTGCAATAATAATCCAACGTACAGGGTAAAATAGTGTATATGTCCCTCTTTCTTTATCGTAAATCCCAGGAAATGTTGGCCCAAAGAGAGCATAGACAGCTACAAATGTAGCTAAAGTAGATGGTCCACTGAACAAAAGATGAAAGACTCGGAATAAATTCATAGACCAAATCAAGAGGCAGGGTAAAGATTCATTTTTTAAAATTAAAAAAATCGATAACCCACCCAATCAATGAAGTAGCATATCGCATCTGCAGTCGCTTGATATCAAAAATCTCAATGAGACGCAGCCTCTGATACATATTGTTATACAGAGTCAACAACACTATAACGAATTTCAAAAGTTGAATAATATTTCACAGAAAAAACTAAAATCACACATCGCATCTTCCAATTCTCATGGAATGACAATTATACTTTCTTTTTTGTTCTTTGGGGTTCTTTTCATTACTTTTATTTTTTATTTTGGAGAGCTGAGAGACTTCTAGCTATTTTCTGAAACATTTAATTGGCACCTATCAAGCTAAACAATAATGACACTTCCTAAAATACTGGTTTATTTATCAAAGTAGATGATTGCCTGGCATCTATAAATCTGGCAATAATTATGATTAGCATAAGAATCACTTTACAACATTTCAAATGTGATTCACCTTGAAGGGGGAAAATGAAACATGAGTTTTCTGCATACGTAGTGCTGGAAATTTGCAATTCCATTTCAACCCAAAATTAAAAGCATCTGTCCCTGTTTCATTGCATAAACTTCACAAATATTCCTTAAGAGGCTTCATTTGGACTCGTGCTCCCATTAAAAAATTATCATTTTGAGAAAGGAAAAAATGGTCTTTGTTATACGTACACAGATGGCGTCAATTTTTGCCAAAATTCCTTTTTGGAGAAAACTCATTTCGACAGAGGATTTTTTTGGGTGAACGAATTTACAAATTCCTTGTGCTTTGTTCGATTCAACCTCCAAGTGTACATTATGGACACAAGAAACAAAGCCCAAACCTTTATAGTTTTTTTACCTTTGAGAAATAGCCCGGTCCAAATGATTTCTATTCCCAAGGTGAAAATTTCTAAAGGAGAAAACTAGTTCAAATGAAGCCCAAGTCTGTAAGGCAGAGAATCAATGTACAATAACATAAGCTCTGACAAATCATGGTAGCATTTTGCGTGTTCACATAATTAAACTAACGGTGCAAAACTCAGCAAAAGTTTATCAGCATGGCAAATAAACTAATGCTAATTTCAAGTTACAGTCCACGAGAATCAGAGAACATACCTGCGACCAAGGATCAAAACGTAGGTGGAAGCCATGGTCTGGAAAGGTTATAACAACATCAAGTCTTAAAGGCTCCTGTGGAGGGAAAAAACAAAAGTGTAATAATAGTTATGGCACATCTACATTAATTAGAACCTGCATTGGTTCACAACTACAGACTAAGAGATCCCCATGCAAATCTACAATCAAGCAAGACGCATATAGATGAATTCGTAAAAACAAGAGTTGTTAGTATTCTCTTGTGAGTAAACCATATAAAATTTCTTATTTTACCTTAAACAAACATCTAAACCATATAATATAATACACCAATACCGACACGAAATCACTTGCAGTGTCAGAATCCTCATTTCAATAGTCTACGCAAGTCAACAAGCACAACTTGATCAAACTCAAAAATCAAGTCAAAACAAGAAAGTTTTAGTGATTTCCATAAGGATAGCCTTCCAACAGAAGTAGCAGCCCACCCTAAAATTATTGCTAGTAACAACCATAAAATTAGTTCTGAATCCTTAAACCAAAATCCTAGACTCACAGAACTACTTCCTCGATTCAAGAAGTCGGTAACAAGCGAGCCTACATTATTAGGAGACAATGCAAGCC
This sequence comes from Vinca minor, assembly GCA_026122235.1. Taxonomy (NCBI): domain Eukaryota; kingdom Viridiplantae; phylum Streptophyta; class Magnoliopsida; order Gentianales; family Apocynaceae; genus Vinca; species Vinca minor. Next base: position 9,262,022 of record JAOCZM010000011.1, on the reverse strand, counting down.
AAAATCCCTCAACCAAATAGCTTTTAGATAGCATAAAACATTCCAACTACCATCCTAACTGTAACACTAACACATTTTACTTTAAAAAAAAATCATCAATGTGATTAATCCAAACCTCATCATAGTACTTCACGTGAACAACATCATAAATATTAGGTTGTTGTTCAATTTGAGCAAAGGCTTCGCAAATCGGCATTCCTGAAACATCACAGAGAATCAACAAATTTAATTAACCAAGAGAGTTTATTTCTCAAACAAACTAACCATCACCAACTAAAAACAGCATCGAACTACCAGATTATCCGACAGAAACAAACAAAATCAATAATCAACGGAAAGTTACAGAAAATTTTGTTATTTATTAACACGGAAAGTTTCTCTCTCAAATAAACTAAAAATTACTCCCTCTATTCTATCATAATATAAGTCGTTTAGGACATGTAACGCAAATTAAAAAAAAAGTAAAAAGTAACATACTTAGTTAGTCAGACTATCAATATTATTCTATTTTAGAGAGTAATATTGATATTTGAATTAAAAAAAAAGTAAAAAGTAACATACTTGGTTAGTCAGACTATCAATATTATTCTATTTTAGAGAGTAATATTGATATTTGAATTAAAAAACATCATATTTTTTTATTCCTTAATTTTCATTACATGTCTTAATTAACTTATATTATGAAATGGAAGTATAACCAACTAAAACACCATCGAACAAAATCAACAAACAAAAAACACAGAATAATCAACCGAAAATGACAGAAAAAAAATTGCTATTTTTTGCAATTGTATTACCGAGCGAGAAAGAACCGATTCCGAGGCCAGGACGGAGATCGAGAACGATAGCGCCCATAGCTGTGCCCTCGCACCTGCGTCTGGGCCTCTGCATCATTTTTAGGTACAATAAAACCGAATTGATTGCGATGATTTCTGGATGGTGTTTGATTAGATTGGGCAACGGTCCGTTGCTTTCGCGATGAAAACTCGTTCGGATGTTATATGTATTGCTTTTCAAATACGAGAGGAAACAAAGAGTTATTGGGAGTATTTTATGTGATTGCTCCAATTTTTGTAAAATATTTTACCATATCTCTGAATTTATTATTTTTTTGGAATCAGTGAATCCGTATTCGTGACGCAGGCCGCGAAGCGGCTTCAGTGTAGAATGCCCGCGGAACTTATCTCGTTCGTCGAATTGAAATTTTGATGAATTTTTTTTTCTAAATAAAATATTAACCATGAATCCACAACATAATTAGTATTACAAAAAGTTTCCTCCCCTATCACAAAGAACTGCAGAAGGTATAAGAGTTGATCAATACACCCATTACATAAATTGAATTTTGCCCAAAAACCTATATATTATGAGCTTGATAATTAACTACCCTACTCACAAAAGCAACCTTCTAGGACTTGAACTCTGCCAACAAAGATTTACCCAGCTTAATAAGGTCTTGACCAGTTCAATGAATGTCATTTGAGTAGCCTTTAAGACCCCTCAGAACATTCAAACAGTCTCCCTCAATGATAGCACAATCAAGGTTTAGAGACTTAAGCATTTTCCATAGCCAAGGTAGCAGCCCGAACTTCAGGTTTGAACGATGATCTTGCCTTAAATCTGTTGATCCAAACTCCCAAAATCTCTCCTAACTCGTTTTTTATAAGAAAAACACTAATTGTCTTGTCCTTTTTTATAAAACTCGCATCAAAATTGACCTTGATAGTTCCTTTTGGAGGCAGCTTCCATGTCAGAATTCTACTATTTGCTCCCTTCTTTAGCTTCCTTTCTACAGAAGACTCCCAGTAGCACTTGGCTTTTAGTTCAATCTGCATCAGTACATCATCCATCTTCTTAACTTGTTTACCATGAAGAATGTCATTCATATATATCCATATCTGCTCCAGTAAGACTGTAAAAAATTAAATTTTGATGATTAACATTGATTTAAAACGGGACACTTGTTCTGATTCAGAACACCTGTCTCATAACAGGTTTCCTCATGCAATCCGTATGTACGAAAAGTATACTGTTCTGCATAGGATCTGTGCTCTATTCGTGCACGCTGTTTCAGCTAAAGATGTACTACCTTTGCTACTAACTCCTCCCTCCGATTCAAAATATAAGTCTTTTTAGAAGTTTTCACCCAAATTAAGGTATTAATCAAGATGACTAAAGTACCCCTAATTAATATTCCAACTAACAAATAAATTATTAAAGAGTTGCATGGGAGTACACATTTTGACCAAAATAAATATATTGAGAAAATGATGTAGTTAGCCAATAAACGCACAATTCTGGAAAAAATACTTATATTTTGCAATAAAAGATAAGGCAAATTCGCAAATTTGGTCACATAACATTTTACGACTTTTACTTAGGTCCTTTTTCTTTTCATTTTTTTATAATTTTTACATCATTAATCATTTTACGATTTGTAAGTTAGGTCATTCTGTCAATTTTTCTATTAGTCAACTTTTGAGTAAGGTTATTTTGGTAGTTCACTTAAACCAACCCCATCCCCTACATCTAAACCACCATCACTGACCACCACCTCCACCATAACCGACAACCACCACCGCCACCCACTCCAAATAGAAAAATAAGGATTGAGATCGACTCCTTCATCAACAACAACTCAAGATACAGAACTCAGCATTACCAAATCTATAATATATAAAGTTAGGGAAAGTTGAGGTAGAAGTTTGAGGGAGTGACATGTGGCATTTTGTGGGATGTGGACCAATTAGAAACTTACATGTGGCAACTTCATCATTAATTTACTCTTCAAAATTCCTTCTCCATGAGCTATAATCTTCAACTATAATTTTAAGTTGTTATGGAGATAAAACCTTGAGAAGATTTCTATAGCTAATTACTACAACTACATATTTATAAAGTTCATTAGTTATATTAATGAATGAAGTAGAAGAGTTTTGTAACTTTTATTATAGTAATTATATTTGTTTAATTCATTAGTTATATTGATGAATGAAGTAGAAGAATTTTGTAACTTTTATTATAGTAATTATATTTATTTAGTTCATTAGTTATATTAATGAATGAAGTAGAAGAGTTTTGTAACTTTTTATCATAGTAATTATATTTATTTAGTTCATTAGTTATATTAATGAATGAAGTAGAAGAGTTTTGTAACTTTTATCGTAGTAATTATATTTATTTAGTTCATTAGTTATATTAATGAATGAAGTATAAGAGTTTTGTAACTTTTATTATAGTAATTATATTTATTTAATTCATTAGTTATATAGAGTTTTTTTCTTAGTCTTTAAGATTAGAACAATAAATTCTTTGATTATTTTAACTTCAATGTATTAATGTGGAGAAATGAAAAGTCTCTTCTTTTATGGTTATCCTTCTACTAATGTTTATTATATTAAAATATACATGTATCTATACTAATTATATTCAATAATGTATCTCTTTATTAGTGTGCTAAATAGATTCTTCAATTACATATTATTAATTACATCTATGAAGATTAAAAACTGAAGAGAAGTTTTGAGTCCATTAAAATTTTCACCAATAAATAAAGAACATAATTATACTACATGGTATATGTATTGATGATAATTAAATTGAAATGTACAAAATTTATAACCAACACTTCATATTCTTTAACACTTCACCTTCTTTAATACTCTTAATACTCTTAATTTATTATTACTAATATCATTACATAAAAAATAGGATTATATAATCTAACAAAAAAACTTATGTCTTTTTCATAATAGAGGTTAGAGAAAATCGAGAGATAAAAAAAGAAAAAAACATATGAAAAGACATTGGAATTCAAAGAGTTAATTGACCAAAAAATAAGACAAATGAAAAATCAGTGGAAATCAAAGAGACAACTAACATAAATAAAGAAGAAGTTGAAAAGTCAATAGAAACCTAAGAGTCAACTCAAAAAGCATAAATAGCACAACACATAAGATGTGGCACACTACCTCATTTCTTTGCTATTTGGACCTCCAATCATCAGATAATACAAATTCCATCATGAAGCGTGCAATTTGCATTATAGCACTTTGATGGGCTCTAGCTAATTAAAGTAGATGTTTTTAAATTTGTAGATCGTATTTACTCATTGATGTTTTAAATGCAGGAGCTTTGAATTTTTTCACTTCTTATTATTATTCAATCTATTATCACAATAGTATTTCAAGATTTCAGCACCAAGTATCAATAGATTTACTTTTTGATTTTTGCTCAATAACTTTATGCGTATACAAAATTAATAATTTTTAATTTTTGAACATATTTGAGGATTTCGTCACAGTATCGTGGATTCACGGAAGTGTTGGAACAAATAAACTGTATAACGAAACATATTAACACATGAGAAAGCTTCTCAAATGCTCTAAATATTTGGTCCAATAATCTAGGATGAGAAGAAGGTAGAATTTATATACTGAATTTTTATTTGTTTATAAGAATGGAAATAATTTCTCGGAATCCTTTGACATGAGTCATGTGTTGTAATTGTATGTATTATTCTGGCAAATGAACATGTTTTTATATTTTTTCTAACTCAACAATACGACTTTTGTTTTGTTTTGTTTTGTTTTAGTTCACTGAAAATCCTTCTCAAATAAATGTCTACAATTGCAAAATAGAAAAAGTAGAAAAAATGAAGAGATGTAGATAAATTTCTTAGACTAAGAATATGCATTTCATGGGAAAACAGAAGAATAAATGAGTCCAAAATTTGTATAATGTGAAAGATTTTATCAATTCATTAAAATAAAAAAGGTCATGTATATTGTCTCGAAATGAAAATTTCATTAATCTTCTATATTGATCTTCTGTCATATATACCATTTGTTGTATGATAAAAATTCATATTTCTTATTCAACAAAAAACTCTTATTTTATTGTGACTAGAAATAATATTATTTCGAATAACAATTAGAAAATGTTCCCGTGCAACGAATGGGGTCTATAACCTAGTATAACAAACACTTAAGCCCACCCAAAAACAGATTTTTCCATTCATTTGCTCAATCAAACAGTTAAAAAAAAAAAACCCCAAAAAATTATCTCAATGCTTATCTGAAAATACAAAGGAATCTCATCTGGTTTGCTTTATGATCATCTCAAATGTGGTGACTTATCTTGAAATGGAAATTATATTATTTTTGTTGATAGGCTTAGAGAACAATTATGGAAGAAAAAAGATAGACTGGAATTGGTTTTGGAGAAATCTCCTATTACTAACGTTTATCTATTTACGTATTTCTATTATTAGCCTTATCTTTTTTTTTAATCTATTTATAGCCGCATCTTTTTACGGGCCGCTATAAATGTCCAATTAGAAAATCCGGCCACTTTTCAGTCCAAAAATGACATGTGACTTGCACATGTTCCCCGGAGTGAAGGGCAAAACTGTCATTTACCCATCTTGCCTTCTTCCTCCACCCTCTTCCTCCACCACCACCGCCCTCCACCCTCTTCCTCCACCACCACCACCACCACCCTCCACAAACCCACTCCCAAACTCAAAATTTGCACCACCCTCATCCTCCTCTACCACCCTCCACCATTAAAGTCAAAAAAAATCATAAAACAAATCAACTCCCTTCTCCTCCACCACCCTCCACAAACCCACTCCCAAACTCAAAATTTGCACCACATCATCCTCATTCTCCACCACCACCCGCCACCCTCAACAACATTGGCATTTTTTTTAGGGAAATATTGGAGAATTCATCAATTGTTTCTTAGAGTTGCAATAGAAGAAGAAATTACAAGAAAGTTTCCTATTTTTTGTGTATGATTATTTTTTCCCTTTGTGAAAGTTTTCATTGTGTTTTGGGATTTTTTTTACTTTTAATGGTGGAGGTTGGTGGAGGGTGGTGCAAATTTTGAGTTTGGGAGTGGGTTTGTGGAGGGTGGTGGAGGAGAAGAGGGTTGATTTGTTTTGGGATTTTTTTGACTTTTAATGGTGGAAGGTGGTGGAGGAGGAGAAGGAGGATTTTGAGTTTGGGAGTGGTTTTGTGGAGGGTGGTGGAGGAGAAGGGGGTTGATTTGTTTTAGGATTTGTTTTACTTTAATGGTGGAGGGTGGTAGAGGAGGATGAGGGTGGTGCAAATTTTGAGTTTGAGAGTGGGTTTGTGGAGGGTGGTGGAGGAAGAGGGTGGATGAAGAAGGCAAGATGGGTAAATGACATTTTTGCCCTTCACTCCGGGGAACATGTGCAAGTCACATGTCATTTTTGGCCTGGAAAGTGGCCGGATTTTCTAATTGGACATTTATAGCGGCCCGTAAAAAGATGCAGCTATAAATAGCCTAAAAAAAAGATAAGGCTAATAATAGAAATACGTAAATAGATAAACGCTAGTAATAGGGGATTTCTCTTTTTGACAGGCAATGAATTTATAAGATAATTGCAGTTTGCAACAATATTATCCATTAAACTCAAACAAGAGCCTATATAAACCCCCTCCCCCACTCCAAATGAACAGAGAGGATTCATCAAGAAATTAATCAATCAGGTATATTTCAAAAACATTTTTATATTCTCAATTACTAAGAAAAAACAGATTTTCCATTGATTTGCTCAATCAAACAGCAAGAATTTGAAGAAATGGCACGAATCTCCATGAAATTTACTAATCCTATTTTGTGAAATCCGATTTTTTTTTAGCAAATTAAATAAACATATGTTTTTCAGTGGTGCCGGAGTTGGTGGTGGTGGAGGTGGTGGTCGGTGACGGTAGTGGTGTTGGTTTATATGTAGGGGAGGGGGTTGGTTTTAGTGAACTACCAAAAATGCTCTTACTCAAAAGTTGACTAACCATTGACTAGCAGAAAAAATTACAGAATGACCTAACTTACAAATCGTAAAATGATTAATGATGTAAAAATTATAAAAGAAAAAGGACCTAAGTTACAAGTCATAAAATGTTATGTGACCAAATTTGTGAATTTGCCAAAAAATAACTCCTAAAAAGACTTATATTTTTTAATCGGAGGGAGTATTTGATACATTTCAAAATTTGATAAATATTTTTCACGATTCTTCCAACTTTACATTTAGTCAACTTTATTTAATTTACTTTATTTTTCCTATAATTTCACACTTACCCATGCATATCAGAGCATACTTTAATGACTACAATTAGGGAAATTTTGGACATTTTTTTCTTCATAATTATTGTCTTCTAATCATTTTCTTAGTCTATACAAAAAGGTGAAATATATCAATTATTTAGGAATGAAGGTATTATTAGCTTAATCCATATTTGACTTAAAAGACGAAGTTGAGGGCAGATTTCAGCTTACTCTAAGATCATGTTTGGTACGCTGGAATGGAATGAAGATTCCAACTTCTTTTTACATTTCAATGTTTGGTTGATCAATTTAAGTTGGAAAGGTCATTCCACACCAAAACCTATGGAATGGCCTTTCCAGGAGAAGCTGGAATCATAAATAAACAGTAACCGACTTTTATAGCCTCTTTTAATTAATTATTACGTTTTTACATAACAACGTATCCATATTTAGTCATAAATATTATATTTCACTTAGTATAATTTCATAGATGATAATTTTATAAAAATTTTTTTCTTGGTAGTAGTTTTTAATATATTTTAAATTTAAAAGTAAAGATATTTTTATTACTATCCTGACATTTTAATAAAAATTATGTTTCAACAATATATATAGTTATATATGAATATATTTTTATATATAATGTCAATGCTATTCAAGTGAGGTTTTGTAAGGAATGTCTAATTAGGTTTTATCGTTAGTATATGCTAAAAGGGCATTTATGTCATATTGTGTTTAATTCAATTCCATTATGACATTAAAATATAATTTTACCAAACACATAAAAAGGAGTCGACATTCCGTTATGACTTTGCCTTCTAAACACCGGAATGGAGAGAGGATTCTGAAGTCAATTATGGTGGAAAGCGATTCTGCCTAGAAAGAGATTCCATTCCAATGTATCAAACGTGCAGTAAATCTCTTTCTTCAACCTTTCACACAAAAAACACAGTCCTCTCTGCAGAATCCCTCCTTAAGAAAGGTGGTTTGAATATTCTTAAATATAGGAGGACTCATTTGTTAGTGAAACTTGTATCCCTTAAATATAGAAGATTAGTTATGAGAATTTATGGGGAAAACATATCCATTTCAAGAAAATAAACATTCATATCGAGATAAATTAAAATAAAATGTGTATATTCATTTTTTCGGATAGAGGAATATTATATTAGGATTGTAAAACCCTCATACAAAATACTTTCATGACCTTATTTCTTGTAACAAAGGATAAAATTATCTTAATACAATGATAAAATATGCCTAAAAAGATATTATAAACTCTTTGGCGAGAGGCCGTTGTTTTATTAGAGATGTTTTTCAATGCAATTAAAGGTAGAGATTCATTAGCTATAAATTTATAAATATCAGGGGTGTATTTGTAAATTATTCAAAATGCAATGATGAAATTGTAAGTTGAACAAACCTATAGGAGAAAATTATAATTAACCCTACATATGTCAATGATTTTAAATAATTTACGTTACTAGTTCTTGTTATTCTTTTAGGTACCAAACTTTGGTGGTCTGACATTTGCGTATCTCATTTTATGTCTATGACAATTGGGTAACCACCAGAGTGACTGTATTGATGTAATTGAATCTTGTTTATATTAATATCTGAATCTAAATGTTCACTTCATTATTTGGGAAAAGAATATAACGGTGAGATTAGATTGATATCCAAAGTCAAATGAAAGTTTCACTTTTTTTTTTAAGTTTTGGTGGGTATATGATCTATTTTTGTAAGAGAAATAGTGAGGTTCACAATAATAATAAAAATAAATAAAAGTAGAATGGAGTTTTGTTTTTCAAAAAAAAGTATATATTCAGATGTTGAAACTTGAAAGTTAGAGCACTTGCAATAGAGAAGTCCAAAAAGTTGGGTTTCTCACTACACTGCATGTAATAAGTATCACTTTTGGACTTCTCCAATAGCAAGAGCCCCAAATCCATTTGCCATATATTCCACATCATTATCAACTACAAAATTAATAATATATGTCACAATAATTTGAATTAAAATAACACAAATTATATTAATAAAAAATAAAATTAAACAACATTAAAAAGTTAAAAATGGTAGAGAATTAAAAAGGGTAATTAGAGATAAAATAAAACTACATAAGAAACTTTTTTTTTAAAAAAAAAGTACAATTGAGGATGTAACTTTTTTTTTATATTTTAAAAAAAATAAGAAAGCTAATACAATAGATAGAACATTAAGGTAGTGTAAGTGCAAAAAATAAAAAAAAATGTCAATGTTGCCCCCTACGAGGTCAAGTTCACGGTCAACAACAAGCCAATTATCAACGACCATTGTCTACAATATTAAAAAGAGGTTAACGCTATTTTTCAACCAATATTTTTTCAAGTAGGCTCAAAAGAAAATTGATAACCCAACAATAAATTGCCAATTCGGCAGCCTCTTTTGGGGGAGTAGTTAGTGTTCTTAGAGAATGTATTAGAATTATTTTAATGGTACTACTCTCACTTTTGAGATACAAATAATCTACCCGATTATTCTTATATACGTAAATCCCACATCTAAATGTGCAACAAAATATAGGTAGGATCAGTCTTATTGGGTTGGTTCTATCAGCTAGTCTTCCCACTTAGAAAGCTTTGTTGAAGAAAAAAATAGATTTTTTGGTCAAATAAACCCCTTGAAAGAGCCCCTAAAGTTCTCTTAAGGGAATGATCGACCAAGTGCGATGTATGCCTAATTTATTTATTTTTCAATAAGAAAAGAAAATGTGTTATTTCTCAATTCAATCCACATCATTGCCACTGGAGGAGGCACAGTGGGCCTGCCCCACCAATTTTTTTCCAAAAAAAAAAAATTTATTATAGTTTTAGTTTTGTTTTTGTAACACCTCGTCCCGTGAACATTGTTTATTAAACCCATTTTGAATCACTTTACGATTTAAAATTATATTATTTAGTTCGTGAATTATAAAAATTACACCACTTATATCTTAACAAATTGAGCAAATAGCTATTTCTGCCACAAAACTAGTTACGAGTGCTATATCTGCCACAAATTATGTTTTCGTGTTTTTTCTGCCACAAAACTAGTACGAGTGCTATATCTGCCACAAATTATTTTTTCGTGCCTTTTCTGCCATGAAACGTTTTATGAGTGCTAAAAATGCCACAAAAACGAGGAGGGTGAAGGGAAAAATAAGTAAGAGATCAAATTAATTTCAAATAAACACTAAAATCAAATTTTTATATTACATTGGGTACCTAATTTTATTTTATTTTTAATATTTGACCCTTCTTTCCAAATTTACCAAAACCTTCACCGCTACCTTCTTCTTTCTTCTCTTTCCACATCGAGCCGCCACCACCTCCTATCCCATCACCCAATCCCTGCCACCACCCATACCAAAGAGTACCAAATCTGCCAAAAAATGACTACTTGATGATTTGGAGAGACATGGTGAAGGTGATAGTGTGATACCCAGGACCTTTCGATAGCATGTTTTATGTGTTTATATATTCTATGTGCTATATGTACTTTTTATTCAAATTATTCTTAGGGGCGTACTAGTTAGGATAAGATGTTAGAGGACCTAATTGACAAGATGATCTTTTTGGTTAGTTTTAAATTGGCTAATTTTGGAGGGAGGTTAATGTTCATGAAGGGGTACCTTTAGAGATAATCTTAAGGGGGCTGAACTTTGAGGATTGGTTGCCTACTTTAGTGTTACAACTTTCCAAAAATCTGAAGTTTAGATAGCCTATAAATAGAGGAGGAAAGCAGAGAAGGAAAGGAAAGAATAAGAAAGAAAAAGAGAGAAAATAAGAGTGCTGGAAAATCTGGACAACAAGTAAGAATACTTTGGCAGACATAGCAAATCATCTCGTATTCCTCCTATATTTTAACCATATATACTAGACTCCCTAAACTAAATTCTGACCAAAGGAATTATCATTCTAAGTTCTGAATTAAGAGATATCATCATCGGAGTTGGAAGTCCTGGCAGATTGGATAGGCTGTGGAAGAATGCACTTTTGAGATAGCAAAAGGTGTTGGTTTTCAGCGATTCTTAGTGCATTTCGAAGAGAACTGATAGAGCTATGTTTGTCATTCAACGGGGTAGCATTTGGAGTTCTGTATTTCGAGTTATAGGATTGGGAAGTTAGTACTTTGAATCTGGATTTTCTGCTTTTGGTGTATTTTGAGGTTTTGCTTTAAGATTGTTAAGGTAAGAACCCTTCGTCCTTTTTTTTTCAGTCCTAAAAATGCATGAAGTATTCTTTTATTAAAGATATGAAATGTATGAAGTTTTCACATGTTTTATTGCATAAAAATCTGGATGAAGAACCGAATGATGTTTGCATCGTTGCATGCTTATACTTGTTGATTCTTGTGCATGTTGTTGATTAAATTGCTGGATGCATTACATGAGAGTCAGCATATGCATATTCTCAATTTAGAGCTCTTGTCTAATGATGACCCTAGACCAGGATATATTCCGAATTCATGACATAAGTGCTCGGGAGCGCTTTCTGTCCCCAATGATGCCTGGTCCCTTGCAGGTTTAAAAGTTAGGGCTGTTAACAGAGTCATTCAGTCCACGAGGATGGATAATGACAGGAATATATCCTTAAATAGCAATTTCTGAGCCTTACCAGTTACGATATGATATGTTATAAGTTAAAAAATGTAAGGGCCTCCCTAAACGGCATTAAAGTTTGGGCTGTTAACAGTTGGATAGAGTTATTGTTGGATAATTGAGCTCGATTGTAGAATTACTTGTTGCATGTCATTTTGGTACTAATCATGTCAAGTTTATATGTATTGGAAGGCTACGAGTATGTCATGTTATGTCAAGTATGTTAAGTACTCGGAGTACGATTTCTGATATGTATTTGATCGATTTGGTTAAGTATTGTTATGACATGTTATTTGTATGAATTGGTATTGTCTCTAAGTAATATAAAGAGTGTAAAAATAATATTTTGGGTTGGAATTTCAGATTGTAAGTTATGAAAGCTCTCAAGTATTATGTTATGTTTACAAGTATTTTACAAAGGTTTTCAAGATGTTTCAGGTTAAGACAAGACAAGATATATTTTCAAATGTTTTGGGAAACAGGGAATGTGTTGAAGTCTCTTTGGTCCTTCATCCCAAGGCCGATCGGCTCTTACTAAGCTAGTGTGGCTTACCCAATTATATTCTTATGTTTTGTAGATGATGCTGATGAGGAGACATGGGACGGGGATCACGACAAGTAGAAATTAAAGAAGTAATGATCATGCAATAGTATAGTTGATGAACCTTATTAAGTTGAATAACTTTAGTTATAAGTTTATGTAATCTACCTTTAAGTATTGATGACTTATGATAAAGTTAAAGATTAAGATTATTCTATTAAGTTTGGTTTGTAAGGGTATATTTTTGTTAAGGGTTCTTTGTCTCATTGATAGATGAGGCATTGCCAGGTCACCTTCTGGTTACGGAGTGTGACAGATAGCCTAGCAAAAATGCCTAAGAACAATTAGATATTCCTATGGAAATTTGTCTGCATTTTGCTTTGAGAGAGTCTTTTTTTGTTCAGGAATTCTGATGGTTTCAGATGCAAAGCATCTATGTTAGGTTAATTATGTAGTGAAAACTAATCTATATTTTGTTTAGTACTTTGACTGGTATGTATTTTGTTTAATTTTTTTTTTTGATGGTTTTAGCAGCAAAGCGCTTTGTTAATCATGTAGTGCAAATTGATTAGCATTTTGCTTATTGCTTTGACTTATATATAAATAAATAAATATATATATATATATATATATATATATATATATTTTGTAAAGCAGTTTTTAAAAGTTAGAGCAGCAACGCATTTGTGAAATTTGTTATATGTGTCTGAAATATAGATCTAGAAGTACTTTCATCATATGGATTGCTATTCTTGGTTAATTTTCAGGGGGTATGGGTGGGTGTGGGGGGTTGGGGATTGGATGGCGGGATGGGAGGTGGTGATGGCGGTTCGAGGTGGGAGGAGAAGGAAGAAGAAGGTGGTGGGGGTTTTGATAAACCTGGGAAGAAGGGGTCAATTATTTAGAAAATAAATTGTGTACCCAATTAAATATAAAAATGTGATTTTAGGGTCTATTTGAAATTAATTTTATCTCTTACCTATTTTTCCCTTCACCCTCCCTCGTTTTGTGGCATTTTTAGCACTAATAAAATGTTTAATGGCAGAAAAGGCACGAAAAAACGATTTGTGGCAGTTATAACACTCGTAACTAGTTTTGTGGCAGAAAAAACACAAAAATATTATTTGTAGCAGAAAAAGCTATTTGCTCTAACAAATTTGGTTAAAATTGTAACAAGTTTAAGTGTGTAAGAGACTATAATATTTATTTAATAAAAAAAAATTTTACTACTAGAAAAGGGTGAACAAAAGTGTGTATAATTCTAGTCTATAACTTGTTTAGCACTCTAGTCTATAAGATTTCATTAAAAAAAAAGAAGGTTATATTCTATAAGTTGTAGACTATAAGTCTACAAGTCTATTAGGTGCAAAAGTCTTCAAGATAGTCTTCAAGATAGCAAAAGTCACGGCTCATTTCTCTCTGTTACTCAAGTCTCAACAACAACAAATACAATGACGATTTTTTCCCCTCAAGCTCTTATTAGGGTTTGTTTTGCCCTCAATCATCAATCCTTCATTATTTGAATTAAATAGGTAACCCCCTTTATTGCTTATTTAATCTTCACTATTTATGTACATTTTTTTTGTAAAATACATATATAATATGATCACTATTTCCTGATATTTATGTACATTTTTTTCACACAGTTATGGATATATTCCTTATTAAACGTAAATTTTTGTTTTGTTCGGAACAATTTAGTGAAAGGGGTGTTAAGAATAAAAGGGGCGGAGTTGAGTATTGAGATACCCGCCCCGATCTGTCCCATTGTCATCCCTAATTAAGCTTAGTTAAATTCAAGTTCTTTTTGAATTTCCTTCTTGATCAATAATAAATTTAGCAAAAAACAAATAATGAATGTAGCATTGTCATCATATCGGATTATCATGATTTTATCACGTCTGAGATCTTTACCATTTACAGATACGCACAATTACAACTGTGGCCTATTTTTCCCACGATACTGCCCATTGAATTTGTACCACTTCAAGCTTATTAGTGTAAATGGGAATCGGGTAGCCCAAGTGGTAAGGCTATCCGAACACGGGGCTGGAAGTCCCGTGTTCGATTCCTATGTCTCCCCTAATGGGGCAAATAATTCTCCTCCTTATGAGGCTTATCTTCCCTCCACAGGCATGGGGCATGCTTCAATCTTCCCTATCTAGGGTACTCTCCGCTCTTCCCCTTCGGGGGCAATCGCCTTTGGGCGCTCAAAAAAAAAAAAAAAAAAAGCTTATTAGTGTGTACATATGTATATTGTTTCCAATACGAAACATTGAAATAAAACAAATTTTAAAACCCGAAAGCGTAAGCACAAAAATATCAAATAAAAATTAAGAAAGATACGGATACAAAGGATAATATCACAATAAAAAAAAAAAAGATATATATTTTTTTTATTATTATTCTTTAGTTCATCAACTCATCAATTATAAAAAAAAATATCAATTACAAAAATATCAAATAAAAATTAAGAAAGATACGGATACAAAGGATAATATCACAATAAAAAAAAGATTTTTTTTTTTTTGGTGTAGGATAGGACATATCAAAGTAGATCACGCTCTAGTGACTTCCTTAGTAGAGAGATGTCGCCCAGAGACCCATACATTTCACTTACGTACCGGGGAGGCGACCATTAATCTAGAGGACGTAGGATGTCCTTTTGGACTACCTACTAGGGGACACGTGTTGTCGTGGGGTGCGGAATACAATATGTCCAAAACTCAGTGGTCTGGTATTGTATTAAATCTGTTAGGTTTTGAACCCGCCAGTGCGTCAATTAGGGGAAACACTCTTCAACTGTTTGAAGTTTATGCCCACATTAGTGAGCCTCTAGGACATGATGCTACTCCATTGGCGATAGAGCAGAGGGCTAGGGCATTGATATTCATTTTAATAGGTAGTTTTCTTTTTCCCAATAAGTCGGGTTTCCGAGCGAACATGTGTTATCTCCTAACCATCACTGATCTCGAGCATGATACGACTTCGTGGGCTTGCCTATTTGTACCGCAAGTTATGCATCTCCTTTATGGATGTTTCGAAGAACATGACCGGCTGTTGTTTGCTCATTCAGGTTTGTCTAAATTATATAAACTTTTATGTTTAATATGTAATTTGAATATGTAATAATCAATACTATTTGTTTTGACCAGTTGTGGGTGTGGGAGCACATTTCTAGTCTCCGTCCGGAGAACCGATGCGAGGTTACAGATGATATCCCCTTCGGTGCTCCTTTCGAGGCTAGATGGAATATAGCACGGACTTACCTCAACACTCTGAAAAATCAATTGTTGGTGTTTCGTGATCAGCTAAATTTGATGACCGAGACACAATGGTTAAGTTAATTTCGATTTTCTCGTAATTTTTGTAAATTAAATAACTTGTTTTACAATAACTTGAATTTATTTTACAGTTTATGTGGAGACCGTACCCGGTAATTGCAAAGAGAGTGACTCGAGATGCCGACTTCCTGTTAACCGTGCGTTCTCGAGTGCCACTCATTTGTTTCGAGGTAGTGGAGTACCACCTGCCTGACAAGGTTATGAGGCAATTTGGATTCAAGCGGGTGGTACCAATAGCGGCAGGGACGCTCGGTATTGTCTAGGGCGATGACGTCCACACAGTGAAAACGGACCCGACAAAGAATTGGGAGAACGAGCACAATAGATACATAACGTTGTGGGATGAGCGCTTACCGACACTCGTGGAAGGTGTTTCCGCTGTAGGTAATGTTATTTTACCAAGCCCTGAGTACATGGCTTGGTAAAATAGAATTGCCATTCACCTTCTTACGAACCCAAGAAATAAGGACACTAGACCACTCCCGATGGGTTATCAACCCAACGCAACAACATAAGATATTTTGGTAAGTTTTTTTTCCTTTTGTTATTAACATAAATCTTATTAATTTGAATTTACTAATTTTAATATTAATGTTACAGATGGAGTCAAATAGAATGATACTGGCGGAATTCGAGAAGTCTGAGACTACAACCTAAAATGTAGGCCAGTACAAAAGTCTGATCACCTGGGCGACCAAAACCATCAAAGATACCTTCGCGGCGGCTGGGAAGACAGTTACTTGTAGACCGCGCTCTACCAACGTTGTAGAAGCTGCTATTGAGCTCCCGTTGACACAACCGAGGCAACCTGTTGAAGATAGGGGTCAGCGTGGGAGGCCGGGTGGTCGTCGGACTCGGCAGGCTACTCAGGAAATTCATGAGAAGATACGGCGTATTGGTGAGGCTCCACCACCAGAGGATCAGACTCAGACTGGTGAGGTACCCTCCGCATATGCTTATCATTTCCTGAGCAATATTAGTCTTTAATCGGGTAGTCAATTGGGGGGATCCTGGTGCGGGGCCCTCTTCATCGGGACAGCCGGATGTCTTTTTTGGTTCGACGCCCTCGTACAGCCTAGGCCTCGACCAGACACAGACGCAGCAACAGACTCCGCTGCTCGAGCCAGATTCTCTTGAGGAGCCGATACGTATCAACCACGAGAGCACTGAAGTCATTGAAACGGAGCACGGTAGTGCCCTCCGAACGAGAGACGGGCACACATACTATATACGGAAGAACCCGAAAATGATAGTTATGTACACACCGTTGGGGCGGTAGATAAGATATTATATTTTGTTTGTTTAGTTCAATTTATTTTGTTTAATTTATGTTAAATACGATTTGTTTGTTACGTTTTTTATTTTTATTAATAAATCAAATTTTGTCCAAGTAATTTTTGTTCACATTTTTTTGTTAATATTCTGTTTTAGTGATTTTGGTTGCTGTAAAATAACAACTGTAAAAATTTTAGGCAAAAAATAAAACTCAAAGTGTTTTTGGCACAAAGCTTCTGCCAGGCCATCCATTCTGGAATTGATTGAAAAAAAACTAAGTGTTTTGGACAATGCTATTGGGATGGGAGAACGGATTTGACAATTTCATCCTGGGGCGAGAACGGATTTGGGGCTGAAGTGGCACATTCCAGACGCGCCTCGCCACGTCAGTCGAGAACGGATTTGGGTTCTCGACTGACGTGGCGAGGCGCCTCTGGAATGTGCCACTTCAGCCCCAAATCCGTTCTCGCCCCAGGACGGAATTAGCAAATCCGTTATGGAAATAAATATTGCTAAAAAAAGGATTGCCATGGTTGGCCCTTTATGCCAAAACATGGCCAGTACAATGCAATACCCAAGATTTTATAACCTTCAGTCTTATACCCTTTATATTAACTAATACTATGATGATGTGCATCGATATATTTTTGTTTACTCCCTTGAAAAAAACGATTAATGTGTTTCTTATTTATTTTGCTTTTCTCACTAGAATATTACTACTAATTATTGGTACTACTATTTTTTGTCTGGACTCTAGTGGCCTCTTTATTCCGAATTTTTTTTATATGAACCTGATTTATATTTTATGATACAAAAATTTTTCATTAAAAATAAATAATTTAAAAAAAAACTATATTTCTCATAATATGAAGAAATTTAAACCACAAGATACAAAGATCCATTGAACTTGTTTCTTATCAGAAGTATTCTTTTGTCCCTTTTTGTTAACAAAGATCACGAAATGTAGAAATTGCCCCTAGGAGCATATATGTTGATAAGTGTCGCACCCCGTAACCGAAATGGTGACATGCTAGTGCCTCATTGGATAATGAAGTACCAAAGCCCACAATCAGAGTTACTAAAAGGGGAATTCATTTATGATATAATCCAAAAATAAGAGTTAAGCAGCGGAATTAAATTACTATGCGTGAAATACTAAGTACTACAAAGGGAAATTGTTCAACAATGCTATAAAAGAAATACTCTAACTGTAAATAAATAAATAAATGAGCTAAATCTCTCTAAGTCAAGCCGGTTATGAATCACTCTTCGTCGTCCCCTTCCCAAGCATCGCCATCAAAGCTAGAATCAACATCTATATAACATGCACTGTAAAGCAGATGGATTGAACTCCGGTGCTCAGTAAGGACCCAATAAAACAAGTATAAACAACCGATGACACTATAGCACATTTCCGTTTCCCAAAATACCCCTTTGAAATAAATACTCTGAACAAGACACTACATAAGTCCCACAAGACTCAGAACCCGAAACAGAACAGAACAGAATCAGATCGGATCAGAACAGAAATAGCCTCACCGTGACCCGACGGTCGACATAACCCGTAGTCTGGTCGACCGGTGGTAATCCAGAAACAACCCTATAGGAGCAAAGGCTTTGGTCGACCACTCACCCGAACCGGTCGACCGAAGGTAGCCGCGGACGAAGGGCTTCGTCCGGAGGTGCGTCTGCTGCTTCGTCCGCACGAAGATAATAGGTTATGTTTCTCTGCAAACGATACCTAGGACGATTGCTTCGTCCGCAACCTGTGAAAGACATAGAAACAAGTGCAGAACTTGTACACAAGTGTACTATCTTGCACCAAATCAAATCAAATCCAACCCAAAATACAAGTTAAAAGACTCATAATCAGATATCAAATAGACCGAAACAAGAACAACAAGTAAAGAAAACAATTAAGCTAGATACTCATATTCTTCATGTCCAAGCACTTACACAACCGGATGTACGAAGGGCACTGTGCTCTGTCAAAACGGTACTCACGATTATACACTTGCTTAGACACTACGAGTATAGCTACCGCTGTAACACGACTTCCCACAATTCGAGCTCAAGTATCTAATCACGACTCTACGACAATAAATGTAACGGCCATAGTTATAATCCAAACTAGGAAGGCTCAAATAGTTCAAACACATTGGGTTCAGTTTCACCCCCTGAACTAACGAGCTCATATTTTAAGGAACCATCCTACATTGTATCATCATCAAACATCTTGTACTCCACAAAACCGTTACAGTACCCAATGATACATCCTCATCAGGTGAAGGTCGCAAAACCCCTCGGGAATCCGCAGAACCCCTTGGAATCCGCACTTCCACTTCACAGGACCCTCAAAATCCGCATAAGAACACCTGCAGGACTCTTTGGTATCCGCACACATCCACATCGCAAGACCCTCGGAATTCGCATAAGAACACCCGCAGGATCCCTTGGTATCCACACATCCACATCGAACGAGTCATGTCATTTAGTAGATCATAGACACTCGGTCGACCAAAACCACATAGAACTAAAGACGACGGGACCAATTAGGACGACTCCAGGTATTAGTCAATTAAGACGACCAAAACAATAAAACAATTAGGCAAGTTCATCAATTAACCAATTAACAATTCACTATAATTAGATATATAACGAAATAGATAATGGTAAAAAAATAATTTAGATTATATCATCACGTAAAATTAATCAAGTTCAAGGTAGATAACCATTTTATAAGACGATAAACACAATACGTGCAATTAATTCGTAAACTCAACAGTTTATGCAATAAATCACGTATAATCGGATAGAAAATAATACAAAGATGGGGTCCTTACCTTGAACAAAAGTAATTAAATAAGAAATCCCGTAACAGAACTAACCAGTTCCTCTCTCGTTGCTATAACTTTTTACCCTAAATTTCGAATCATGATTAGCCTGCGCTCACTCGAAAGTCTTTCAATTCTCTTCAAAATTAATGAACAGCGCGTCGAAAATGAACGAGTAATGCTCTTTCGGTGATCTCTCAAAATTCTGCCGAGAAATATTCCAAACTCACAAAGTATCAATCTTCTCTGTTGGCTTGCGGGAAAAGGCAACCGCCTAACTTTTCTTGCTTTCTTTTTGTTTGGTGATTTTTGGTGATCCAGATCCCCTGCCCCTGTATCCCTATTTATAGATTATTATATTATATTTTCCTATTTCTTTTATTTTAATTAAGGTACTTTCCCAAATCTATTAGGATTCCTAATTAATTCCAATTCTATTTAACTATTCCTCCAAGTGAATTACAATTAGATCCCTCAAATATGATACACATACGAAACGCCCCTTAATAAAACGAACACAAAATATAACACGTAACATGTTATAAAAATAAATACACACGTAATCACGTAATAACACGAAATAAAATACGCCTACGCAATAAATCACACAAAAATTAATTACACGTAAAATAACACGTAAGCAAAAGTTAAGAGTATTACAATAAGGCTTAAGGTGATGTTGGAGAGATCATGACAATCCAAATTTGAATTTTGGGTTAGTAGATTCTTATTAAAATATTGTGAGGGTTTATTCTGAAGTTCTTTTACTGCTAACTCACTTTTTATCACTTCTTCGCCAATCGTATGCATTCCTCAATTTAAAAACTTGTCTGATCGAAGAGTCTCTAGCATAGATGGAAGTTTCCGCCATCAGACCTTTTTCCTTTCAACAAATGATAATTATGTTACGAACATGATCCAACGGTCATTGTTGTCCAAAATTAGTCACACAATTACATAACAAAGAGAGATAATTCAGTGATGATGTAACTAATTGTGAACCATAAAATCTAGTATAAAAGCAACATCTTATAACTTTTTTTGTGTGTGCTTAAAATAAGCTATTATTGACATGTTCTCAATTGCTTATTCACTCAATTTATATTTAAAATAAGCCCCAAAAAACTGTTTTGAAAAAACAGCACGGGAGGTGCTTTTTAAAAATAATTTATGTTGAAATAGCTTTTTTTAACTAAAATTTCACAATATAAGATATATTAAATACAAAATAATCGTATAAATATTTTTGTTGCTTATTTCTCCCTTAATTGAATTGTGAAAGAAGATTTAAATAATTTTCCAGTGTGTTTTTCAGCATATGAGCACAACTCTATATATACAGTTTTAAAAAAAATATATATATATTTTTTTCCCAATATTTTAAAAAAGTTTCAGCAATATAAAATAAATATATAAATTAGTTTCATATCAAAATTTTCCTTTAAAAAATGGAAATGTAAGTAATAATCAGAACGAAATGGGACTAGGCCTTTCGTGGTTTACAGGTTCTGGTTAAAGAAGAAGAAAAAGTCACTTTTCTTTTTTACTAATTTCAACCTAACACAAAAGGCAATGGCAATGATGTGGATTGAATTGAGAAATAACACATTTTCTTTTCTTATTGAAAAATAAATAAATTAGGCATACATCGCACTTGGTCGATCACTCCCTTGAGAGAACTTATAATAGGGGCTCTTTCAAGGGGTTTATTTGTCCAAAAAATCTATTTTTTTCTTCAACAAAGCTCTCTAAGTGGGAAGACGAGCTGATAGAACCAACTCAATAAGACTGATCCTACCTATATTTTGTTGCCACGTTTAGATGTGGAATTTACGTATATAAAAATAACCGGGTAGATTATTTGTATCTCATAAGTGAGAATTGTCCTATTAAAATAATTCTAATACCTAATTGTTCCAGTGCGTGCAGGTAATTCATTGCCCCGTTCTGCTTCGTGACCCGTCGCAAATAAAGAAATCTCGCCTCGCGCGGGGCGGATCTGACTCGCCCCGCCCTACTTTTCATTTTAGAAAATCATTAATATTAGCATAGAGATAGAGCCTCCAACAAATACAATTAGTACATTTTATCTCAAATCAATGCTCAAACAAGTACAATTAGTATATTAAAGAGAAAATTAAACATGATTAGGTATAATAATATAATATTATAATAATATAATATGGATGGGGCGGGTCAGGGCGGATCTCACTCGAAATCCATCTCTGATTTGCCCCATTCTCTCCACTGGGTTAGACGGGTTGGGACGGGTCGGTTCGGGTCTGTCCCAAAATGCATTGGGTCAGGGCGGGTAAAAAAATTAGGGGTCAAAACGTGCTGTTGATATTGATTGAGTTTTGAGGTACTTTCGCATGCACGACAATGGGACCTTAATATTGGAATAGGTTATGTATTAATAGAATCTCATAATCCTTAACTAAAGAATTGGTGAGACGTATTTTGATCATAATATATAATCAATAAAAAAAAATTAGCATTCTTATTGAGACTAAAATTCATAAGGAAAAAAATAGATTTATGAAGAGCACCTTAACTAGTACTTATAAGACTTTCATTACATATAATAAAATTAAAATATTTTTATAATCAAAATATCAATATTACTCTCTTAAATAGAATAAGTGGCATACAAATTATATTTAAGAGAAAAATATTAGTATTTTGATTACAAAAATATCTTATTTTTTACTTTTTTAATTTTTGTTACATGTCCTGAAAATCTTATATTAAGGAATGGAGGGAGTAATAATCTTCAAGTGCCAAGCATATAAAGCAAATGTTCCACCATAATGTAGTTAAACCTTTTTTTTGGTTGGGTTTACATAGTTATCCTTCAGAAGCTAAATTTAAATTTGAAATTAATTATGCGATACCAAAATACTATACGATTATGAAGTAGTTTTGCATTTTCGTTCCCAAAATATATACACTAGAAAACTACTACTTATAATACTCAAGACTCGAAGTGACATGGTCCAGTGAGGTAACAAGTCAGCTACCAACAATAGTATCGGAGTTTTTTTTTTTTTTTTTTAAGCTTGGCTGAGCGATTGCCCCATGAAGGAGAGATAGAATTGTCTCACAGGAAGAGGAGATAACCCTAGAAAGAGAGACATTTTAAATTTGCCCCATGTATGAGGAGGGTGTCGAATTCGGAACCTCTCGGTTAAAAATCGAAGCTTGTCTCACTGGGCTGCAGCCTCTTTGACCAATAGTATCTGAGTTCAACACCATCAATGCCCAAATTCCCTACACCGATCAAAAAGAAAAAAGAAAACGGCTACTACAATTATCTCTCGCTTTTTTTTTTTGGATAGCAACTACTACAATTATCTCATTGTACATTTTAAATAACTAAAAAAAAGAAACATTGTTTCAAGAAAACATTAAAAGTTTCAAAAGAAAAAGAAAAAGAAAACATTAAAAGGTTATTTACTCAGATGTCCAGTCATTTTATTTTACTTTTAAAAAGAAAAAACCAAATAACACCTTCGTTTTTTGTTTAAATTTAATTATTTTACTGCAGAAGTAGTGTTTATTCTTCAAATGCAAAATAAATCTCAACTGCTCAATGCAAAATTTAACAATTACAATTCTATAAAAGAAAAACACATGTTATTGCAAATACATATTATCAAAAACAAATATTCATTTTTTACTAATTGCATTAAATAAAAATTTTAATAATTAAAATGTATGTCTGCAGGAGAGTCGAATTGCATTTCTCCCATTTGAAAAATTTCAAGGTAGAGCACTCATTTAGGATTGGCTCCACAACCCTCTCACATTAATTGAGACGAACAAAGTAAATTTCGTTCCAACTCATATGAGAGAGTTGTGTAATTAATTTCATAAGAACGGCTCCATGTAAGAGTGATCCCTCCCATCTGAAGATAAAAGGTTGTGGTCTCTCATCGAATCTCCAAGAAGTCACTGACATTGTCATATTGTGCTTTTGAACTGGCAGACAAATAGTGTGGACTTTGAAAGGAGCACTCCAGTGTGGAATGAGAAATGTTTTGTATGTGCAAAATAGATTCTCATTCGTTGAATTAAAATTTTAATGGCTAAAATAATATGAATTTAAAAAAAATACCTTTTTTTTAAAAAATATTTTTTCATTGAACACTTATTTTTTAAACAAAAAATAAAAACAAAGGAAAAAAAATATTTTGCACATAATAAAAAATATCCTATTTCGTATAGGAGCCGGAGAGGTTGGAACCGAAGACCCATTTGCCGTCCTTTTTTCTCGTGGTGTCACTATTTTGCTGACTATTTTAAGTTAAATAATCGTTTGTGCTATGTATGTTTTTATTTCTTTATTTAATCACTCATAATTCATTATGTATATATATAATTAAAATAAATGTGTACATGGCGAATTCTAAATGATTAGACATATGAATGATGACATATGTGAGTACAAATGATTTTCACATATATTTTACGGGTGAAAATTGTGTATCTTTGTACATGTTTCATACTGTACTTACCAATTAAAATTCGTAATGTAAATATAGTTTTAATTATATAAATACGTGATGAATTATAAATGGTTAGATAAAGAAATAAATATCTATTTTACCCCTCTCTCCCTCATTTATTCCACACCAATCCAACTCTTAACACTTTATTTTTCTTCTTTTTTATTAAATAAAAAAAGTAAACACCAAACCGACTCCCCAACTCATTAAAATGCCACCACGAACCAAATATAGGTGATATGCAAAATCAGGACCATTCACGTGTTCCCTATTTGCCTTGAGAATCATGATGAATGAGGCGCGTTTGACGCTCCATTTGTCATCTAACTCTCATTTCCATTCACCATTCCAATTACTATAGCTTTATAGTTTAACGACTATACGGCGGCTCAAACATATCCGAGACTCTGTACGAAAAAAAATTAAAGCCCTAAATTTTAGACTAAGTATATATATATAAACAAAAAAAAATTGGGGTCTCAGATTTTTTGCTAAATATATATATAAATAAATAAAAAATTGGGGCTCAGATTTTTTGCTAAGTATATATATAAATAAATAAATAATTGAGGCCACGGATTTTTAGAGGTCCTGTGCGGTTGCTCACCTCGCACACCCTCATAGCCGCCACTGAAAGACTATAGTAAATGATTCAATGAACTGGCGTGGAAGCAAAAAATAGTGTTTAATTTCTATTTGTGACATCATATTAAAATAATTATTATTTATTTGCTTCATTCTAAGTAAAAGTAAATACTCAGCAAATGCAACTCAGACCAAATTTAAATTATTCTCAAGTATCGGGATATTAGAGTACTGCAAGAGAAACTTTTAAGCTGGACTAAATGATAGTGGCTCGTTAATGCCATACTAATTTCGAGAGTTTGAATTTTTTTTGTGAGTGTCATGTAAGAACTCCAAATCAAACATAATTAAGAGTCTGACTTTAACCACTATAAAATCGAATATGTATTAGTCTAAAAATTAATATCTCAAAATATTTGTAATGTTTCACTTTTTTACATATTTTAAATTATTTGCAACGTTTTAGAAATAAATGAATTATTATTATTATAGTCTTAACCTTAATTTACTATTCAACTAACCACTATAATAACATTCTAGTCATTAATTATGGTCATTTTAGATTTTTTTCTTCATAATATTAATAATTCTCAATCCAATAATTTCCGTAATATATGTAAATGTGTAAATGTTGCAAATAATTTGGATATGTAATAAAAAATACGAGTGTAAAAAGCAGGGTGAAAATAGCCTGTACTCATGTATGTTATGTACCCAATTCTGTGTTATATATGGATATATACGATTATTTGCCAAAAAAACAGAGTGATGTAATAGAAGGAAAAAAAAGAAAAGAAAAAAGAAAGCTTAATTTCCAAGTCCAACTAGTCGTCTTCACCAAAAGCTAAACATTCAACTCATCCCCCCACACCACCCACTCTTTCTCTCTCTTACATTGCGTTTCACACGCAGAAAAGGAAGAGTAAGAAAGAGAGAAATGCAAACACGACAAGCCAAGCCAATCTTATCAGACCACACCGTCCTCCTCTTCCCCACTTTCTCTCTCTCTACACTAGTACTTCACCTCAATTTCCCTCTCTTCTTCCACGGTTAAAACACGACGTCGTTATTAGGTGTCAATCATCACTCCCTCTACCTCCCTCTCCCCTACCTCCCACCCAAATTCTCTATCCACAGCTATAACATAATTAAGAAATCTAATCTAGATTTTTTTTTTTAAATCTTGAATTTTCTTCCATGGAAGTTGTTCCCAATTCCAGCTCTGAAACAGCTGTTCAAAGTCAAACATCTGCTGCTGCTGGACTAGGATTAGAGAATCAGAGTAGTTCGATGCGAGAAATGGATGATAAACAGCTCGTTATCGGACTAGCTGCCGCCACGGCTAAAATTGGAGTACAGACATCTACGACGACGGAGATCAAGCCTGTAGCAGTGGGGACGGTGGTTGTGCAACAGCCGGTGATCCAGAAAAGGAAGCGTGGGCGCCCGTCTAGAGGTCAGGGTCAGGGTCAGGGTCAGGGTCCGAAACCCTGGCCGGCGAAGTTGAGTAGAGAAGAGGAGGAGGATGTTTGCTTTATATGCTTTGATGGTGGTTCACTTGTCTTGTGTGATCGCAAGTAAGTTACTAAGTTACTCCATTCATATTTTATTACAGGTACCGAAAATTAAGTATGAAAAAATAAGTTATTTTGCTAGTCAAAATATCAATATTACTTTCTTACATATGCAGTGGCGGAGCCAGGAATTTTTCTTTGGGGGTGGGGGGGCCAAAATAAATTCATAAAAGCATATAAATATTGGCGGAGCCAAAATTTTTTTTTGATGAAATCTTATAAATTAGAGTTATACACATTTTGTTCACCTTTTTACTCTACTGGGGGCACAATTAACATTGACAAAATAAATTCATTAAAGTATATAAACATTGGCGGAGCCAAAACTTTTTTTTTTGATAAATCTTATAGACTAGAGTTATACACATTTTATTCACCATTTCACTCTACTGATCAGTGAAAAATGTCTGAGAGAGAAAAATGTCACGTATATAATTGTTTGGGTAATAATGGGTCTTGGTGGGTCTATTAGGTTTAAGTGGGTCTTTTGAATCCATTATTGGTTACTTTAATAATTTATGAGTCCAAATCTAATTAGATTTGAGTATCAAAAAATATATTTTCATGTACTTTGTAAAATGTATGATCTTTTTTTAAAAAAAATCTATCTTATTCTGAACCGTTGGATATATATACCTAGTATATAAAAAAATTAAAAATTCTTGGGGGCTCCGCCATTGTACATATGACTCGTATACCTAGCTAGAATTAAGGAAGCAAAAAACAACATATTTTGTTAGTTAAAATATCAATATTACTCTCTTAAATAGGATTTATATAACATCTATTTCATTTAGCAAAAGTTAAGAAAGCGAAAAGAAAGGTATTTTGTCAGTCAAAATATAATATTACTCCCTTAAATAGCGCAATGGCTCCGGTGGGTAATTCTGCACGTGCGGAACTTTCCTCGTCCGTTGGATTAACATTTTGACTGTTAAGATTGATTTAAAACGAACACCTGTTCTGGGCCTGTCCTGAGGCATTCCGTATGTACCGAAAAAAAGTTGTTCCGATCCGGACTGCTTAAAGAAGACTTGTATACCACTCATTTAAGAGAGTAATATTAATATTTTGACTAATAAAGTATCTTGTGTTTTTTACTTCCTTAATTTTTGCTACATGTCTCAGACAATTTATATTATAGAATAGAACAGAGATATTTCTCTCTTTTTTTGTTTTTTCTTTATCTTTATGATGAGGTAAAAGTTTAGTTTCTTTCCATTTTAATTGCCTTTGAGAACAAAAGAGGAAAAATAATAAGCCGTTTCTATTTTAAAAGCAATTTATATTTATGCTTAGCATTTAAAAGGAAAATAAGCAATTTCTGTGTTATCGCCAACTAATTAACTTTTTTCTACTGTTTAATTTGTTAGGGGATGTCCAAAAGCATACCATCCAGCTTGTATTAAGCGGGACGAAGCATTTTTCCAATCTAAGGCGAAATGGAACTGTGGTATGTTTTGTTGTTGCTGCTTTAATTTTATTTCTGTTCGTTTTCATTTTCTTTGTTACAGTTGCATGCTGTTGTTAAAATCCGAGTCTTTAAACAATTAAGAATATCTCTCCTTCCTTTTAAGAAGGAAAAAGAAGAAAGGAGTGGGGTTGCTGGGGCTGGGGCTGGGGTGGTTTCCTGTACTAAAACATATTAATTTTATTGTTTATCAATTTGGGTCTGAATCATATTGGTATTTTGTGAACCCAATGGATGATTTGACGCGTAAACACACTATCGGTTATGTTCCTAGTAGAAGGCAACACAAGAAAACTAAAGCCATTTAATGCAAAGAGTTGGTCCTGGGGTACAAATGGAATCCTTCAATCATCAATGATAGCAAGAGATCAGTTCTAGCGTATATTTTAAAGCGAGTCACGTTCTTTTCAGAACTCTTATGCAGTAAAAGATGGTCTTACATTTAGTGGTTGGATAACATTTTCTGAATTTCCAGTTGGTTTGGTTTCTGCCACGACTGTCATTTTCCATATTCTGAAGCGCCCTGGTGACATACCTCATTAACTAACTTTTCTTTTCTTTTACATTTCTACCTATTGTGGAGAGAAATTTGTGCATTAAGGCGTTAAAATCTCTCTCTCTCTCTCTCATGAAACTATAAGCAAGGGAGAATTCTGAACTTCCTCTCCATTCTCCAAATCTAATATCGCTAGTTAGGCCTAGTTGGTTTCTTACGATGCTTAGATATGAATTTGCCTTTTCTTTTTGCAGAAGATCTTTGCTATGTAAATTATGATCTTTTGCTCTTATATTTTGAAAGATGCTATAATTATCTCCAGAAATGGTTTGCCTTTTTGGTTCACCAGATGGACTGGAAAGTCGTTCTTAGTAAATTCGCCTTATTCATCAGATTTATCCGCATATATATAAGGCATTAGTCAACATCTGTCACAATATAACAAATTCAAATGCTTTATCAAGGTTGCATTTGTTTTTATATTTTCAGGTTGGCATATATGCAGTGTTTGTCAGAAGTCATCCCATCATCTATGCTACACATGTACTTACTCATTGTGCAAGGGATGTGCTAGAGGTGCTGAATATGTTAGTGTTAGAGGAAATAAAGGCTTTTGCACGACATGCATGAAAACTATCATGCTGATTGAAAATAAAGATACAGGAAGCAAGGAATCGGTATGGAGGATCATTTCTCTTATGAATTCTGTACTTTAGATTAATGGATAACTTTATTGGCTTGTTGTTCTAGTTTTAATGAAGTACAGAATCATTCTTAGGATTTACGGGGCGGTGATTAAGTGCATTAAATACAAAAAAGGAGCTTATTTTCATAAAAAAAAAATACAAAGCCTTATGTTCGATTCAAAATTTTATAAGGGAGAGAATAACGGATAAAAATGTAGAGTATTCACAACTTTTGCTTTACTCTCCTCTTCCTCCTCTCCCCACCGTATCAAATAAAAGGTAGTTGCATAAAATGTTTTTTCTGGGCCAAGTAATTTTCTCCCTTCGCTTCCTTTTCCCCCTCCATCTCCTCTTTCTCTTATACATTGAAACTTTACATTTGTTATGTATGTTTGATTACTTTTTTGCAAGAAAATGTAGAAGACGACAAATTTAAGTATCTAGTGTCTAGTCTTGCAGAGTTACTCTTGGCTGTCTCTTTTTTTTTTTTGGGTGGGGGTGGAGGGTTGTCATTTGCACTTTCTGTTTGAAAAGAGGACACATTAGTGTTCGAACTTTTTGGCCCAGATGTGGCTGTATCTGGTATCTAAAGTAGGACCCTTGGGCAGGTTCAAGTTGATTTCGATGACAAAAGCAGCTGGGAGTATCTCTTCAAGGTATACTGGGTTTGCTTGAAGAGCAGGCTATCATTGACGTTAGATGAGCTCATAAAAGCCAAAAATCCCTTGCAAGGACTGGTTCCATTGGGTAACAAACAGCAACCACCTGATAAAATCAATTCTATACAAGACAGCGTTGTTTCTGTTTCAGGGGACTCCTTGAAACACCTGGAGCTGCAAGTACCCAAAGAGCAGCCTGAATTACCAACCCAGGATTCTATAAGCCCAGAAAAGCCGAGCAGTGACAGAAGCGCAATGTTAAATGGATGTGTAGAGTGGGCTTCAAGAGAACTTTTGGAATTTGTAGCACACATGAGGAATGGTGATACCTCTCTTATATCTCAGTTTGATGTGCAGGCACTTCTGCTAGACTACATAAAGATGAATAATCTTCGAGATCCTCGTCGAAAAAGCCAAATCATTTGTGATTTTAGGCTTAAGAATTTGTTTAGGAAACTGCGTGTTGGTCACATTGAAATGCTAAAGCTTCTCGAGTATCACTTTCTTATAAAAGAGGACACTCAGAAGAATTCTTTTATTCCAGCTGGAATTGTTGGCAATGTTACAACACAGGTGGGAGCTGATTGTCGTGATGACCCCACTTCAAATCAAAATAAGAAACGCAGAACTCGGAAAAAGGTTGAAGAGAGAGCACCTCAGACCAATCTAGATGAATTTGCTGCAATTGATGTTCATAACATTAATTTGATATATTTACGGCGTAACTTAATGGAGAACCTTCTTGGAGACATGGAGAAGTTCCATGATAAGGTTGTTGGTTCCATTGTTAGGATAAGAGTATCCTGTAATGACGCGAAGCAAGATATCTATAGGCTTGTTCAAGTCGTAGGTATACTTTCTGATTTTCTTCACTTTTAATTGGAGTATTTGTTTCCCTACAGTTTGGTGGTGTTCAAGATGATCTAAATTTGGATTGTTTTGTATTCAGGTACTGGTAAAACTGCTGAACCTTATAAGATTGGTGATAGGACTGCAGATATCATGCTTGAAGTACTTAATTTAGACAGAAAAGAGACCATCTCTATAGATGGCATTTCAAATCAAGAGTTCTCTGAGGTAATTAATTTTGATTTTTTTTTAACTTCAGCAACTAGAACAAATGCGTAGAAGTTTTATCTCAATCATCCTAGGACTCTGCTTGCTAGTGCCTTTTGGTGGAAGACCTGAATGCGTCGTAATCAAGTAGACATGAATAGTGGGCTTACAGACGTCCTTCCTCCCCTTGGATTCGTGTTGTCTGAGGTTTGAAGTAGCAAATGAGTTTTGTCTTCTCCAGTTTTCTCTCTGCTCCATTTGTCCATCTGTCAGATATAGAGTCATCAGATTTCGTGATTTTGTCATTTGCAGTATGATGCTTCTCTGTTTATGTTGTTCCATTACCTATACAGGTCGTGAGAACCCTTATTATCGTCCCATACAGCTGTCTGAACCTTCACAGTTTTTCTGTCTGGAATATTAACACAAAAATTTATTTGAAGCCCTAAATGTCTGATATCAACGAGAAAGAAAGAGAACTTTAGCCTACCTTTTAAACGGTTCCATCATCCTACATTGGGCAAGAGATGGTTCTAAGAGAGACCAAGTATTGAAGACAGTTCAGTTTTTAAGTCCAATTTTAGAAGCTCTCAAATGACTAGTTTGGGAACACCTTTCATCTCCCATTTCCTCTCCCAACTCCCAATCCTCCTCAACACTGAGGAGGGGAAAAGGAAAAATAAGAAAAGAGTAGCAAGCCAAACTTTGTAAGAAAGGAAAGATTATAAGGTTCTTTCGAATCTGGTCTGCTGCTGCAAAACTTTACTAAAAGTGCTCTTTGGGCTAGGTTCTGCAGGAGATGCTAGTAATATAGTCAGTCTAGTTTTGTACCTTGTCGATTCCATATGATGATCTTCTAGAGGTATTTGTTAATTTCAGGATGAGTGCAGACGTCTTCGTCGGAGTATAAAATGCAGGCTCGTGAAACGGTTTACTGTGGTAAGAAAACCTACTTGTGTAACCTATAAATTTCAGTGAAAGATATCTATCTGTCTTGCTAATATTTGTGCGTTGATGTAGGGTGAGATACAAATAAAAGCAATTACACTTCAGGAAGTGAGGCTTAATGACGTGAGTTTGTTATTTTGAACTCTCTCCCTCTCTCTTTTCCCCTTTTTCATTGATGATATGTGCCTCATTCTTGATCAACTAGTTATTAACTTTGATTGTGTGTGTGTGTGTCTGTGCGTGTGCGTATGTGTTTATTTGTGTCTTTGATTTTGTTGAAGTTCCGTTACAGACTGATGCTTTAGTTATTTTGTTGGAAGTTTTTCTGCTGCAATTAATGCACTTTTTTTGTTCTCAACTTCATCAAATGCAGTGGTTGGAGTCAGAGATATTGCGGCTTAATCATCTACGAGATAGAGCAAATGAGAAAGGACGTATAAAGGAATATCCTTTTTGTTTTCGTCATATTATAATATGCTCAATTTTTTAAATCTTGCATAAGACCGCTTGGCTCCATATTTGGTTAGTGAATCCTTTTGGCTATATGTTAATAAGCCCGAAGTAAAAGCTTCACCTTTTGAAATTTGTATACATAGTGTGTGATTCTTTGACAATTTTCACGCTTAGAGAATGTGTAGAGAAACTGCAGCTTCTAAAAACTCCGGAGGAACGCCAGCGGAGACTAACCGAAATTCCAGAAGTACACGCTGATGAATCTGAAGAAGATGTGGCAGTAGATAATAAGAAGACACAAGGTTGGTTTGCTTTAGTTAGTGAATTTCTGTCTTTTGTGAAATATTTCTGTTTTGTCAAATAGCTGATCTGAATGCCTTGTATGTTGTCGGCAGGTGAGTTTTCCAGGTTAAGGCATTTTAAATTCGACATAAATGGAAGCCAGGCAATCCATCCTAATAGGAGAGGTTAGATTTTGAATAATTCTGTAGTCAATGTAAGAAAATATATTTGGAACTGATCTCTAGATAATATGTTTGCCCAGTTAATGAAGATGGACCCGTGAGGACTCAGCAAATCGATGAGAAAAGAGACGCGCAAGGACCTAATAGTTGTCTGATGCATGAAAATCAGGTTATTGCCGGTGGCTCGTCAAGTGGTTGGAACAATCAAGCAGTGGTGAGTTCGGGTTTGGAATCTTCAGCTGCCTTGTCAGTAGACTCACCCCCTATTGATGGCAGTGAAATGGAAAAGATGTGGCATTATCGTGATCCAAATGGTAAAGTTCAAGGACCATTTTCCATGATGCAGCTGCGAAAGTGGAGCATGACTGGCTACTTCCCTGATGATATGAGAATATGGATTAATAATGAGCAAAATGGCTCCATACTTGTAACTGATGCTTTGAATGGACAACTCTATAAAGCTTCACTTTTGTTGCACAACTTTTCCATGCAATCTCAGGGATCTGAAGTTGGCTTGGCTAGTAGATTAAGTGCAGCGGATGGACGAAGTAGGTTTACCAGCGGGAATGAAGGCGACAGTAAACAGGAAGGGTTTTTTCAACGCAATGACTCAAGAGTTCATTTTAGCAATAGCCTTGAAATTGCAAGGTCTGAGGAGTCGGGTCCCGTATCATCTGATTGGAGCACGCCAGCAGTTGACAAGGACTTGCTGCCTCAAAGTTTGGAACCTTGTGATTTGTCAAAAAGTAAAAGTTCTTGTTCTGATCATTCCCCAATGGTTAGCCCTGTACAGTCATTCAATCTTGTGCCCACGTCTGTATCCCCTCTGAATCAAGCAAAGGAGCATAAAGTTGAGGAATTTAACTCTGTCGTGGATCATGGAAAAGAAAGTTCCCTTGGGAAGACAGTGCATCATGTGTCTGGCGGAGAAGATCATAATAAGCCATCCAGCAGCCAGAGCTATGGGTGGGGTCAATCTTCTGGACAAAGTTGTAGATCGATACCTCTTAATGTAGATTTAAATCAAAAGGATTCTGGTATAGCAGCTTCAGCCAAGCCAAGTGATTCATCGGAATGGAATGGCACAGATCTCCTGGGTCTTCCAAGCCCTATGCCAAAGAGGTGCACTGGTCAGTCTGCTGAAAAGCCAGTGTTGATTTCTGTAGAACTTCCTGTTCAGATGGCTGGGATATCAGAGTTTCCAAGTCCTACACCAAAGCCCATGGATGAAGACCTGTCAACTCAGACACCAAATCCGGCCGATGCTGTTCTCCAGAGTCCTACACCAAAGCCCATGGATGAAGACCTGTCAACTCAGACACCAAATCCGGCCGATGCTGTTCTCCAGAGTCCTACACCAAAGCTAAAAGACGAAGGCCAGAGAAGAAAAATAGCTGAAGAAAAGCAAACAGCCCCATCTAAAGTTTCTTTTCAAGATTCAGGCCCTACAGCTGGTGTAGAGGTTGGTGGGTCAAGACTTCGAGAAATAACTAATGAATGGGGTGGGTATTCCTCTAGTCATGCTAAACCATCCGTTGAGGAATGGGACTCGAGCATTGCCTCTATGTTGTCATTGAAACAGCCCGAGGCAGTTGGCGATCAGGTTGCTATTCCAAATTCAAATAGTGACCCAGTCACTCACTCTTCTCAATCCCAACCTGCACCTAATGTGCCTATTTGGCAGGCACTCTTCGATGAGCCAATTGAGTTCAGCACTTTGGCTGAGGAATCAGTATCAGACCTGTTAGCTGAAGTGGATGCAATGGAGTCTAGAAGTGGATTGGCTTCACCGACTTCTGGCATGAAATATAGCGATGAAAGAAACGACTGTTTTAGTTCAATCGAGGAGCTGAGCCCAACTCCCGATGCCGGGAAAAGTGATGCCTGCTCTGCTGATATACAATTTCCTTCACAGCCAACTGTAGATGATCCAGTTGGAGCTTCTCAAGTTGATGCTTTTGATCCTTTAAAAAGATCTGGTGGACATTCAACTTCAAGTAGTGAAAGCGAAACCAAGTCTGTCGATGCCCCGATTAATCAGAGGGAGGCTGGTTCAGATATCCATCCAAGTCAAAGCATAGTTGGTGGAAATATGGCTCGCGGCAGGGGGTTGGAGATAGATCCCGGTTGGGCAACCGCTCAGGGAAACATGAATATGGGTTGGGGAGGACCTCCTCACAGTTTCTCAAACATGGGTTGGGGACCTGGCATGGGAACACCGTGGGGAAATACAAACTATAACGTTGGAGCATACAATGGAAATGTGGCATGGGATAGCCCGCGGAGATATGGTGGGGAGAGGTTTGTTGGATCAAGAGACTGGGGTTACCAAGGCCCCGATGTAGGATATGGTAGGGCTAGGCCATGGAGCAGGCAGCAGCACGGTGGTGGAGGAGGCTATTCTAGACCATCTCCCAAAGGGCAGCGTGTTTGTAAGTTTTATGAGAGTGGGCATTGCAAGAAGGGAGCATCGTGCGGCTATCTCCATCCCTAAGACTTCAGGTTCCTTTCACGCAATTCATTGTATTCGATTTTTCTGTACAATCAATTTTTTTTAGAAGTAGCTATTCACGTAGCTAATTGCCTAATTAAACTGAAAAATTATCAGCAATCGATTAAGTACGGATTTTCCTCAAGATAATCTTCTTGTAGTGCCGTAGTAAAATAGAGTAAAGAATATCCTTCTTTGCTTCCTTCTTATCCATGTTGACAAAGAAATTTGTCACAATGATAGGATTGTCAAATGGAGTTAGTTAGCTTTGGGGTTATTAAACCTTTATGTATGTATTGACCTATGCCACGGCGCATGCTTCAATGTCTGTAATAATATGTTAGATTCTGAGGCGTCCAGCTGAACGTTGTTATGGAAATTGCTTTGCCAGCAAAGGAAGGATATATTATTTATAATCTA
This sequence comes from Vinca minor, assembly GCA_026122235.1. NCBI lineage: Eukaryota > Viridiplantae > Streptophyta > Magnoliopsida > Gentianales > Apocynaceae > Vinca > Vinca minor. Next base: position 9,226,519 of record JAOCZM010000011.1, on the reverse strand, counting down.
TAATGTTGCAGACAGTCATTGATGAGTCTCTTATTTGAATGGGAAAATCTTCTGGTAGAATAGCTCTGTTTGTGATGGATCCTAATTTTATTACCAGATGTGTTCTTGCAATATTCTGTTAATGATTGATGATGATACATTCCTTTTTATGCTATTGGGTCGGGCAGTATCGCCGGACATTTTTTTTTGTTGGTCTGACCCTCTTTTGTGAGATTGAGATTGTATGGTTTAGCTGCTTGTGTTGTGGGCACAAGTTAAAAGTCCTCCCACCTGGTCGGGCTGCTGGGTCACCTTGATTTACATTCTTCAACTACCCTGTTGGATCGGAGTGTGGGGGCCCTGGGGCGTGCGTGGGTATCGCCTTTTTGTGAGATTGAGATTGTATGGTTTAATCTTATTTATTACACAAAAAGGGAAGGTCTGTCTGATACTGAAAATATCAAAGCTTGAAATGGAAGTTGAGTATATTGAATTGGGCTTTCTTTCAATTGCTAATAGGTGAAAATTCCTAGTATTGTAGTCATGCGTATGAATATCGAGCCTAAATGTTCAATGAGCGTTACCATAGTTCGTGAAAGAAGTAAATTGATCCTCTGAGCGTCACCGCGGGTCCGTGAGAGTTTGTTCAGGAAAGATTACTGGTTCGAGTCATACAAAGCAATTTAATGTTTTCTTTTTGCCAAGTAAAATTTTAATCATTAGAAACATTTAAAACAGGATAAATGTTACAGAAAGTGCCTCCCTTATCACAAAGAATAGAAGGTGGAATAGCTTCAGGATCAATACACCCAGTTGTTGTTCCTTTGTTATTAAAATAAAATTAAAACAGAAGAAGAATATAAAATCAGGAAACCAATTCGGATTTAATCTCTGGACGTGACAGTAGTAAACCACTTGCTTTTAAACTCAATTTGCTTGCCTAATTGCTTCAGGCCTACAAGAGCAACGAGTTCACAAGGTACAACGTTCAATCCCACTGCTTACCAGAAGCTTAGAGAAGCAGAACTTCGAACCTTTTCTGTGCAGAACTCTCTATTACTAGTATGAAGTGCAGAAATGAAGAAGGGAGAATAATTTTCGTAGCAAATAATTCTGTGGGGAAGACTTTATTTTATAGCAGTTAGAAACTGCAAGTTAGCCCTTACTCTCTCACCTCGTAGTGGAGAACGTGGGTAACTCCCACTTCTCGTAGTGGGGTAATGTGCAGTTCTCAAAACTGCTGGAAAATCGTGGAAAGACCATTCTGCAATTACACAAAAGTTATGTGATTCATTTGCAGTTACTCAATAGTTAAGGACTATTACGATAATTTTGTCCAAAAAGATATTACTGTCTTCCCGACAGGGAACACGTGACACGACGAGGCGAGTCGAGACAGACGGGACGCGAGGGGCAGCCCCTTACCCACTTGTTTAAGATCACTAGTCTACCTAGTGCTTATAAACTAGTTTTAATCGATTCTCACAACCGATGTGGTATAACATCACACCTCCGTTAATAATCTCTCCACTTTAACCAAATTTATCATTTACACTGAGAATTTGATTTCTCACATGTTATATATTATCGCGAAGCTTGCGCAACCCACCACGCGATGAATCCAAAACAGTTAAAACTAAGCGGTGGAACACACAATTAAATTTGATCAAATAAGTCCACTTTATAAATTAATTCTCCAACAATCCCCCACATGAATAAAATTTGGCAGGAATGATGCACGTGTAGCCTAAAATGCAATTTCGAGAGTTCAACGAGAAATCGCTGCTTCGGGATAGGTGGTTGTGAACCTTGAACCTTCCTTAGTAAATACCATCGGGTACACTTGCTAACCAGTGGACGCGATGCCTTGAACTGTTCAGCTTTCTGTGTGTACCAAGACAACGATACTCACACAACGTTTTCTCTACACAATTAGTCGGTTCTTTCGATGTTGTCCATTTGGCTCCTGGACTGCCTTGGAAATATTCATTGAATGCTCTAGAGATTTAGCCCTCAAGTAATCTCATAGAAGTGGCCGTCCCTTCACATTCAATATAGGTGATCTCTTATTAGAAGTATCCTGTCATACTCCACGTATTACGTATAAGGATCATTAAAAATTTAACATTTATCTTTCGATGGACAGGTCTATCACTCTTTCATCACAGTAATGGGTTGTGAATTCTTTTCCCGAGTGCTTCGTTCGACTTCCCCCACAATTCAATTTTCCTGTTGAACCTGCAAATTGGGTTTTCCAATTCAGGTTGGGTTGCCATCATGAGTGGTAATCAATTTCACGGGCTTCAACCCCATTCCCCTCGATGAAATCTCTACTAAGCCTCTTGTTAGACCTTTCATTAATGGGTCCGCTGTGTTTTCTTTGAATCTTTCAAAGTCCAAAGCAATAACGCCGGTTTTTAATAGAGTTCTAACGGATTTGTATCTTCGACGTATATGTTTAGACTTCCCATCATACACGTTATTTGTTGCTCTTCTAATAGCTGACAAACTATCACAATGTAAGCTAATTGGTTGCATTGGTTTTGAATACATTGGAACGTCCTCCAAAAAACTACGTAGCCAATCAGCCTCTGCTGATGCTATATCCAAAGCTAAAAACTCTGATTCCATAGTTGATCTTGCAATGCAGGTTTGTTTGCATGATTTCCAAGAAACTGCTGCACCTCCCATCACAAAAATATATCCACTAGTGGACTTTATATTTTTGGAGTATGAATCCAATTTGCATCAAGTATATCTAGATATCTCGTATAATGTAACTCATAGTCAGCAATGTATCGTAGATATCTAAGCACTATAACTAATGCTTTCCAGTGCTCGTGACTGTGATTACTTGTATACCTCGCCAGTCTGTTGACTGAATTTGCGATGTCTAGTCTAGTACAATCCTTGAGGTACATTATACTCTCAATGATTCTAGAATACTCCAGTTGTCGCACACATTCTCTGTGATTTTTGCAGAGATTTGAAACCACTTCCATAGGTGTTCTAGCAATTACACCACTTCCTTTTATCAAATTTGTCTATAATCTTCTCAACATAGTGTCTTTGAGAAAGTGAATATCCATCCGCTGTCTTGGATACCTTCATCCCAAGAATTAAATCAGCAGGTCTCATTTCTTTCATATCGAAGTTTTGCGACAACATTTTCTTGATAGTCTTGATGTTATCTTTGTTACCAATGATTAACATGTCATCCACGTAGAGACAGACTATTACGTAGTCATCTTTGTTTCCTTTCACGTAGACACATTTGTCACACTGATTTATTTAAAATCCATTCAAAAGTATTATGCTATCGAATTTCTCATGTCATTGTTTATGTGTTTGCTTTAATCCATATAAAGATTTAACAAGTCTACACAATAAGTGCTCTTTACCTAGAACCACATACCATTTAGGTTGTTTCATGTAAATCTCTTCTTTCAGTTTTCCGTTGAAGAAAGCTATTTTTATATCCATTTGATGGATTTCCAAGTCAAACCCCAGACACAGCCCTACTAATTTACCAAATTTCGCTGCACAATCACAACATAACCGGTTGTTAGAACAGAAATCATAGAAGAAAAAATAATTGTAATAATTGAAGTTATAAATTAAGCATTAAATTGCTACCGATAAGATAGACAACAAGAAATTGGGATTTGCATGGGTCTTACCCAACTTTTTCATAAAGGTCATGACATGGCACTCAAAAATTGGGGACAAACATTTTTGTGTAGAACGAAAGTGCCACTTCCGTCCCGGGGCCATAACGGAAGTGGGACTTCCGTTCTGAGATGAGAACAGAAGTTTTTTTGATGATTTTTGATACATATGCCTCTCCCACGTTTTGTCTTTTCCTTTCTCTTTTTCTTTTTTCTTTTTCTTTTTCTTTTGTTTTCTTTTTTCTTAAGTTTAATATATATATATATATATATATATATATATATATATATATATATATATTAGTTTTCCACAATTATGAGTCGAAAAAAACTCTAAATCCTTTAGACATTATTTAATGTAGTAATATGATTATTTTAAATACATTAATTGATTTTACTCCAATAGCACTACTATATATACAATAATTTTAATAATATATTAGATAATGTATTCTAGTATACACTTAAATGAGATTGACATTTTAAAGGGAAAAAAATTGAGTCATATCCACTGTTCCTTTCCTTTTTAATTTTCTACTTTATTTCTTATATTATTTTATTAAGTAAGCCCTATTTAATTCCTTATTAAATTGATTTGATTTTCTATATATATATATATATATATATATTATTTATATTATACTAACTTTCCTAATCCAAATAAAATTCCTAATTAATTCTAATACCAATCCCACATCTAATTAACTTATTCATCTACGTGATTTACAACTACACCCCCGATTATGATACGCCAGTGAAACGCCCATCAACAAAACGTTAATCAAATATAGCACGTAATACATGATGAAAAAATAAATTGTTCAAAATCTCATATCGAGCAAAAATAAATTCAAGTTAATGTAACAAGTCGTGAAAAAATTTAATTACACATAATTAACACGTAAAAAATAAATTCAAGTGCTTTTCATACAGGCACAGGGGAAGGGATGGCATGCACCTAGTGCATGGGACATGGCTCACGCATTCTCTCACATATTTTGATGCATGACCCACCTGTAGGGTAGGCCCTTCCTCAATTCAGGTTATACAATCCTATTGGGACCTGTCCACCCCAGATTTTTCTGAGTCACAGAGTCTAGTTTGTCACGGAACATTCTCCAAATTGTTTTTTTTTATTTTTTTAGTTGAGTGTGGAGAAATTACAGGAGGTGCCTACTAGTTTTGATGCCAAACTCGCAAGAGAGAGTACGCTGTCATTAAAACATGTTCCCATTGACTCCAAATTAACTACTTAGGAGTATAAATTCTAACCCTGATAACCCTAACAAACCCTAATAACCCTAACAAGCCCTAATAACACTAACAACCCCTACTAACCCTAACAAACCCTAATAACCCTAACAAACCCTAATAACCCTAACAACCCCTACTAACCCTAACAAACCCTAATAACACTAACAACCCCTAGTAACCCTTGTTAATTATGTGTAATTAAATTTTCGCTTACGTGTTAATTATGTGTAATTAATTTTTTTCACGACTTGTTACATTGACTTGAATTTATTTTGCTCGATATGAGATTTTGAACAATTTATTTTTTCATCACGTATTACGTGCTATATTTGATTAACGTTTTGTTGATGGGCGTTTCACTGGCGTATCGTAATCGGGGGTGTAGTTGTAAATCACGTAAATGAATAAGTTAATTAGATGTGGGATTGGTATTAGAATTAATTAGGAATTTTATTTGGATTAGGAAAGTTAGTATAATATAAATAATATATATATATATAGAAAATCACATCAATTTAATAATTAATTAAATAGGGGTTACTTAATAAAATAATATAAGAAATAAAGTAGAAAATTAAAAAGGAAAGGAACAGTGGATATGACTCAATTTTTTTCCCTTTAAAATGTCAATCTCATTTAAGTGTATACTAGAATACATTATTTAATATATTATTAAAATTATTGTATATATAGTAGTGCTATTGGAGTAAAATCAATTAATGTGTTTAAAATAATCATATTACTACATTAAATAATGTCTAAAGAATTTAGAATTTTTTTCACTCATGATTGTGAAAAACTAATATATATATATATATATATATATATATATATATATATATATATATATATATATATAAACCTTAAGAAAAAAAGAAAAAAGAGAAAGGAAAAAGACAAAACGTGGGAGAGGCATATGTATCAAAAAATCATCAAAAAAAAAAAAAATTCAAGGTGAGGACGGAAGTCCCACTTCAGATTATGGCTGGACTGGGAAGTGGCACTTCAGTTTCGAATAAAAAATGTTTGTCCCGATATTTGAGTCGTATGTCAGCGACCTTTATGAAAAAGTTGGGTCAGGCCCATGCAAATCCCCCAAGAAATTATCCAAAGAGAAAGGAAACAAAAAGGCAGAAAGGGACAGGTCCAGATCCTATGCAGAGCGCCTTTTTATTCTCATTACGTGTGGAATGTTTTAAAATATGTGTTTTAACACATAAAAAATATAATAAGTGTCTTTGAAAATAGATATATCTCGTACAAATTATATTAGGTGTTCATTTTAAATTAATTTTAACTGTCAAAATTTTAATTTGACAGACGGGAGTAAATTTCGTAGATATTGAAAAAGGCATTTCACACTGGAGCTTCAGACAGAAAGGCACACCAGGCACGAGAAACACTTGATGGTATATGATGACGTACTAACTCCGTCCCAAATTATTTGTAACATTTTACATTTTGAAACATATCAAATTATTTATAACGTTTAAAAAATTAATGCATCTTTATTATTACTTTTTCAGTCTCACTCTTAATTTATTACTCAACTAATCACTGATAATAACTTTTCAGTCATTAATTGAGGGGTATTTTGAACATTTTCTTATATTAATTATTTTCTAAATTTTTTTTAATCTGGGCGAAAATGTGAAATGTTATAAATAATTTGAGATGGAGGTAGTAATTACAAAGGAGAGAGAGAGAGAATCCACCTTGTCCGTCGTCAGCAAACATCGGCTTTTGATAATTTCCTCCCTTCTTAATACTCTGAAAAAATACAATTCAAAATTCTCAAAATCATCTTCCAAAACTGTCAGCAAATCTCCATAAAAAAATGCTGAATTTTGAAGATCATCTTTCAATTTAACACAAACAAACCTTACTTTTATTCAGATAATTTTTTAAGCTTGGAACTTACGAAGATGTCATCATCGTCTTCGCTAACTTCCAGGCAGAGATATGCGGTCGGAGCTCTATTTGGACTAGCTCTTCACCAGGCTCAGATTCAAAAAACGCGCCAATTAAGCTTTCCGTCCGATGATGGCGGCGCCTCCGTCCCCGACCGCGCCAGCAGTGGCAGTGGCAGTAGCAGTAGTAATTCCGTCTCCGATGATCCCCAGCTTTGGGTCAATGAGTCCTCCGACCTGCTCCGCCCTATTTTTCGGTACCGAATATCTTTATTTCAATTTTGTTTTTCCTTGTGAATTACTGAATTTCCGGGTACAATATGGAGTGATAACCATGGCGTTCGTTTCCGGAAATGCGTTCTGGGTCTTTGTTCTGATTCTGGCTTGTCTATGTATGAAATTTCTGTATCGTTTTGTTACGTTTTATTTTTTTTAGTTTCTTAAATTATTTTTCGCTACTTAATTGATAGTTGTGAGTTTGTGATGTACTCCCTACTTCCACAATATAAATTCTTTAGGACACGTAGTAGCAAAAAATTAAGAAAGCAAGCAATAAGTAAAAATTAATTAAGCAAAAAATAATTTTTTTTTAAATTAAAATATGAATATTACTCTCTTGATTTTTGCTTCCTTAATTGTCGTTATATGAAAAGTTGATCAATATAATTACCCTTCAACTATTATAACTTTTCTCTTTCCTACAAAAAAAAAGAATAATTTCTCTACTATTTTTACACACTAACTATTTTCGATCTACTATTAATGATTCATATGGTGGACATTCCTTTTGCTCCGACAATGTCGGTAACCCTCCCTAGAATTCTAGGGTTTACTACGCCGCCGTTGAGCGCGTCTTCTAGCCGGAATATGGGATCTCTTGTTTACCGGCTCTCTTGTCTACTAGCGTTGCCATTACTTGCTGAAACAGAGCTCTGGTTTCTGTGCCAATTCTCAGTGTATAACACTGGAGCGGGGGCACAGGGGATAGAGTTTTTTGCAACTCCAATCGATTGGGATTTGGAGAAATTGGGCCTTTGTTGTCGCCGGCAATGATCGCTGACCGACATATTGGTTTTGATTTCAGACTCTGGCCGGAATTTGGTTTTGTTCGCTGGCCGGAAATGAGGAACTTGACGGGGAGCGGGAGCTGTCACAGGTCGCACGAATATAGCATCTCTCAGCAACCGTGACGATACTCGGAACACCATGTCATCGCATGAAGTTACCATGTGGCGCACGACGTCGGCTAGCCTCGGTGGGCCCCAACGGCGTGCACGCCGCATGGCGACCCTATACTCCCGTCCGAAGACTCGTCCGGCAGCAGTGTCCAAAGCAAATCTGGCCCGAAAGAAGATGCAGCGATCACCCATGCAGCAGCGCCGAGCCAGCCAGCAGTAAGCGGCAGCGCCTAGAGCGGCCGCCCATGCAAGCATCGCCTGTGCCAGCTGCCCATGTCCGTCGCCCATGCCAGCACTCATGTCACTGCCCAGTAGAGACACTCGTAGCTGACGCCCTAACCAGCTAGCCCTGAGCAGTGCGAGAATGTCTGCGGCAGCTTTGGCACGTGCTTGCTTTTGCATCCGAATAAAGTCCGAATGGGCCCAAATTTTGCAAACCAGCTCAACCGCAGGAAGATCTGACTCAGGCTCCTCAGACTTAGTTCCCGTCTCAGCCTTAGACTCAGTTCCCATCTCAGCCTCAGACTCAGTTCCCCACTCAGGCCGATGTACCCACCATATTTCAATACCAATTTCCGAGCATCAATACTTATTCTCCGGGTATTGAGACGGGGGCCATCCTAGAGCGGGGTCCTCTACATCGGGACAGCAGACGCAACAACACACTCCACTGCTATAGCCAAATTTCCCCCAAGAGCCGATATTTATCAACCCCGAAGGGGTATAATTCATTGCAACGGACCAGGGTAGCGCTCTGTGAACGAGAGATGGCCACACTTACTTTCTCCGAAAAGAGCGGAGAAGGCCCGATATAGATACACACCATCGGGGCCTTAGATAGTGTTTACTTTGTTTTGCTTACATTAGTCGTTTTTACATACAATTTGACGTATTTATGTTATAAACGATATGTTCGTTTTTTACTGTGTTCGTTTTTTATTAATAAAGTCGGTTTTTCCATAGTAATTTTCGTACTCAATTTTTGGTTAATATTCTGTTTTAGTGATTTTTTATGTTGTAATAATACCAATTCAAAAAATTACAGAAAAAAAAGAAGTGTTTTTGCCAAAACTCTCTGCCAGGTGAGAACGGAAGTGGGATTTCCGTTTTGACTGACTTGGCAAGGTGCGTCTGGGTGAACGCCATGTCAGCCAAAACGAAGTGGGACTTCCGTCTTGGCCCCAGAACGGAAGTCCGGTTCTGGACAAAAAAGTTTCTCCCAAAATTTTAAATACCATGTTATGACCATTCTGCTAAACCATGATTAGTCTAATAAAAAATCCTAGATCAGGTAATCCACCAACATGCCATAATAACTCATTATTTAAAAAGAAATAAGAAAAAATACATAAATAATGATGTTGTATTTTATTAACAGAATAAATCGCCACCTTTGTCCCTAAGTTATTTTCGCTTAGCCAATTTTATCATTTTATGAAAAAATTACTTTTTTTGTCCTCAACCTTTTTACGGGTAGCCAGTATTGTCCTTCATGTCAAAAAGTAGGCATAAATTCGTTAACTTGGATGACGTGTCTAACCGTTCAAAATAAACTCTCTCTCCCAGGGGTAAAATGGGAAACAAAATATGAAACCCAAACATTCTTCTTCTCAAATATTGAAAGATGAATACCATAGATCTTTTTTGAATGAGACCTCAAAGAAGAAACCCAACAAACCAACCCCCTCCCCCCATAAATCCATAGATCTTTCTAACACTTCATTTATTAGAAAGCTTACAAATTAGCCGTCTCTTCTGTTCATTTCTGCAGCGAATACGGATGAGCAGTCGCCGGATAAGACAACTGCAACATTAAAACACCCAAGGTCGCTAGAGAAGACAACTGCAACTATGGTCTCGGACATTCTGCATGAGACCACCACCCATCAATTCGACTGAATCAAAACCAACATCAATGAACTCCAAATCAAAACTCAGGCAAAACTCAAAAAACTGAATCTTCATCACACAAACTATCAATTAAACAACAAAACGAATCAATTCAGGATTATACTATGCATAAATACAGGGGGAAATTGGAGATCGAAAACGAAGCAGCAGAAACAAGTAGAATCGAAAAAAATTTGGCCACCAGTGGATAATTTGTTTCATTTGGGTTTATCTTAAAAATTCATATCTTCAAATTGACACCTCAAAGAAGAAACCCATTTCCACCAAAATGACACCTCAAACAAAAAACCCATTTCATCTTCTCCTTCATCATCCCTCTGCAACAATTGGAAGGATGGATTTGAACTTTTCAACAATGGATTTGAACTTATCAAAAATTGGAAGGATGCTTGGAAGTTTCTATATTTCTGATTCAACAATGAATTTGAACTTATCAACAATGAAGACGACGATGGATTAATGGGGGGTTTGGTTTGTTGGGTTTCTTCATTGGGGTCTCATTCAACAAAGATTTATGGTGTTCATCTTTCAATATTGGTGAAAAAAATGTTTGGGTTTCATATTTTGTTTCCCATATTACCCCTGGGAGAGAGTTTATTTTGAACGATTAGACACGTCATCCAAGTTAATGGATTTATGCCTACTTGTTAACATAAGGAAAATACTGGCTGCCTGTAAAAAAATTGAGGACAAAAAAAGTAATTTTTTCTAAAAAGAATAAAACTGGCTAAGCAAAAATAACTTAGGGATAAAGGTGGCGATTTATTCTTTATTAACATATGATTTTTTTACTTAGTTTGACATAAAAACAATTCAATATTATGTTTAATAGTCAAATTAAGTTTAATTGGTATACTAATTAATGTTACTAGTTGGTTTTATCGAACTTTAGTGAGATTAATTTAATTAAAATGTAATTTTTAATAATAAAATGTTTCAGCTATGATTGATCTTATTTTAATATTTTTCATATTATTATTGAAATATTTAAATTTTTACAAATTTTTAATAGTTGAGCAAAACAATTTTTTTTTGTGTGTGTAGTGCCTAAATGGTTGGATCAAATCTTTATCTTATTATTGAGGACCTTATTGAACTGTGTCACACCTAATAAGTCAAATTAAGTTTAATTGGTATACTAATTAATGTTACTAGTTGGTTTTATCGAACTTTAGTGAGTTTAATTTAATTAAAATGTAATTTTTAATAATAAAATGTTTCAGCTATGATTGATCTTATTTTAATATTTTACATACTATTATTGAAATATTTAAATTTTTACAAATTTTTAATAGTTGAGCAAAATAATTTTTTTTGTGTGTTGTGCCTAAATGGTTGGATCAAATCTTTATCTTATTATTGAGGACCTTATCGAACTGTGTCACATCTAATAACAAAAACATCCTGAATCGACACAATAAGACTAGAATTCAGCAAAAAAAAAAAGACACAATAAGACTAGATTAGCACAATTTGCCACATCTAATCTGAGACACAGGAAAACGACACCGTGAGTACCACTAGGACAATAGCATTTCCTATTCTAGACCGTGCAAATCCCAGCAGACGCCTGGTGTCTATATAATAGCAATTGATAAGAGTCGAGACTTTCAGAGAAAAAGCAGCCAACTTGAAGGAAACCCAAAAAAAAAGAAAAAGGAAAACGCCGACGGCGGAGGAGGAGGAGGAGCAAATGAAGACCGGAGGAGGCCATGGAAATTGCCCTCATCACAAGGAGAAAAATCTTCAGCAAAATGAAATTAATGAAGCCGCCGGAGTTTCGGAAACCTCAGCATCTCCGTCGCCGTTGTCGGGCGATAAAAACAGTACTAATAAGGGCAAATCTTGCAAAGGATGCTTATATTATTCATCGACGTTCAAATCCAATTCTCGTAATCCTCTATGCGTCGGTCTCACCCGTTCGCTTCCGAGTGGTAATAAACATCGTTTCTTGTGTTTCTTGGTTTCCTTTTTAATTAATTCATGGTTCTGATTTGAGTTAATTTAGTGATTTTTATGCTAGGCTGCTGCTTGATTTGTTGTTTATGGTTGTATATGTGTTTTTTAGATGTGCTTTGATAATGGAAAATTTTAGTGGTATTATTTATCCTGTTTGGACGTATTATTGGAATAATTCAGACTTTTGGTTTTGTTTGGATAAAGTTTTAGATTAGGATCTTTGTTTGACGGGTTGTCTATGCTTCAAGTTGCAGAATTCTTGAATATCTTCTTTCTGTTTTAACTTGTCCCAAAATGGATGAATTTTCTCCCTGAACTCCAATAACTAACCTCCAGTAATTAAAGGATGCAAGCTCTACTAACATATGTATTCTTCTACCATAATAAGGATTCTAAGTTACTTATGGTGAGACTACACTTCTTAATTTTTATAAAAGTTAGACGTGAACATTCAATTTGGGCTGCGAATGTGCTGCTGTTTGAGTTTAGCATCCACAAGGTATGGTGAAATTCTCGGTCATTCGACATGGCTAACTCCTTATTGTTGTATAGGTCATTAATTACAAGCATATAGTTAGAAATGGGAAATTTAATCATACTCATTAGGCATATGAATCTTTCTTTCGATTTTTTTCATAATATTTGTTATATCTTAATTCTTATACATTGGAATTTGGGAATCTTGTTCATCAGAAGTTAACTCTTTGTTCCTTTGAAGGACTAGACATAACTGATGCGTTACTATAATCAGAACTTTATTGACGTTGTTTGGTCTCTCGTGAAATATGATTGAAATTTTACTACAGTCTGTATCTTTTTGCATCTCGAATTTCTTTGGTTTGGTTGAATTGAGTTGAGCGACACTGTGAAAATACAATGTTGCTGGCTTAGGCTGTGTTGGATTTGAGTGGCCCTAATTAGTGACTGCTTGGATGTTAAAGTTCTCTAGTTAAGTAGACAAACTGATGGGCTTTTCCATTATTTGGTTACCAGTACCTCGGAATATTGTTGGAGAAACTGAAATGGAAGCATCCAAAGAAGGCAGGACCCTTACCGATTTTACATATGGCTGTGTTGGGTACTCTGTGTACTCAGACCGGAAAGATCGTCCAGATAATGCGCAAGAGATGCCAACTGAATTGCCAGTCTGTGTCGGACTAGAGGTCAGATCTTTTGTTTCATTCTGTTTGTCTTGCTTATTTTCTGTTCATGTACTATTCCATGAGTTGGTCTGTAGGAATTCTTTTATTGGAATAAGTATAGAAGATAGATATTTTCTATTCTTTTTGTTTCTGTTTTTGTTCTTTTAATTTTCATTTAATTTTATAATTTTCCTGCAATTACTCTTTCTCTCAAAACTTAACTTGAATTTGAGGATATTTGTTTTTGAAAATAATGATATTAGCTTCAGGTTTAAATGAGCTTTAGACGCATGCAAATTAATTCCAATCGCTAACATAAGTACCATCTGACTACACAGCTTCCACAAAACTATTTTTATCACCGATATTTTCCAATTCATATCCTGCAGCACCACCACATCATCATTGATAAAAGTAATTTTCACTTCAACTGCTTGGACAAGCTCTAGCAACATCTAAATGATTGATCTTCGAGTCCCAAACTTGAAATAAGTTCAAGAAAATATCATAAAGCTATTCATAGTCTACAAAAATATGCTGCATAAAGGAAAAGGGCAAGACAAGAAGGAAAAAAAGAAATGAAAAAAAAAAAAAAAAAAGCTAAATCAAAATATACAAGGAGCTAAAACATAGAGTTTTCTGTCTCTAAATGCTTGCCATGGTTTTGTTGATTTTCGAGGAAAAAGTAGCTCCAAAGGAGATGTATAAGATTGGGTGGTTTCTCTTGTCATATAAATTTGATGTGGTTAATTCCTTTGGTAGATGTTGGTTCCGCTAAATAGAGCTATGGAAGTAAAAAGATGTAAATGCAGATGGTGTTTTTTTCATTTTTGTTTGGCGGGGGGAAGGGAGGGGGTTCTTGGTTTCAGAAGTTTTTTTCCCTGACAGGAGTAGAAACCACAGAGAAGAAGCACTTCTAAGTAAGAAAATGACTTGGACTTGTCCAAAATTAGCTCTTTGATTGCATCATCAATTTGGCCTTTGTGGTGGTATATGGATTGATCCTAGTGAATGGCTCTTTTCAAGGGCTCAACACCTTTATTTAGCTGCAAATAAAAGAGAAAATTGGTGGAAGGTTGGTGGTTGGTGTTTCTGGTCTTAGCTACGGTTTTTTGGAGGGGATTATGTGTTCCTGACATCTATTTCAGTATCTAATGTTGGTTCTCTAAGAAAAGTTTGTGAAGAAATATGAGCAAAAAGATTATCAACTGTCTTTGTTATTAACTCAACTCTGTGCCATTAATACTAGCACCAATAATTTGCAGTAGATGAAAGTTTACTTGAAGTTTAACTAAAATCTCATGTTGACAAGCATAATATCTGGAAACTATAATAACAAGATTTAATGATAGATTTCGTTTTTTCCCCAGCAACTAGTGAAGAAATTGCTTTTGTCAGTGCTGTGTTATATAGTCATTATCAATACTTTCTTGATGTTTACTCATTGTTGAATGTGGAAGAGATGGAATCTTTTATATCTTAGGATTGAACTACCTTATCTCTGCTTTGATGTGAATCATTTGAGAATATAATATGCCTGACTTGTTTAAGCTTTCATACAGGTTTTAGTGGATAGGAGACTCGCAACTGCGGGGTCTGCATCTGCCTCGGCTCCAGTTCATAATAGAGAAGGTCATTGCTTGACCCAATATCTTTGTTTTCCGACTCTTAAGGTTATTTACCCAGTATAGTGCAGAGTTTGGGCATTACGTTGCTATTCCTTCTTGAAATCAATATATTCATTGATTCTGTTGACCCCGTTCCTAAATTATGCTTATTGGTAGGCATTCGCAAGGTTAAACCCACTATGTTGTCAACTTAATATTGAATGGAGTAACTGGTATCATGGATAATAGGCAAATTTGGGGGGAAATATCAGAAAAGTGAAAGTTGAACTATTTAAGAAGTCCATATGCTTCTTGATTACGAAAGACTCTTAGATCCATATTTGGTAATTGGAACTTGATGTCTATTAATGTGCAGACAAACGATATAACCCTATTGTCTCTGCTAGTTTTCGTTTTTTGAAGTGGTGGCTATGACAAAGACAGGAAAAAGTACCTTTCGATATTTGATTTATTTATTCATTTATTTGTTTCTGCATTTGTTTGGTGGGAGATTGAATTACTTTCATCTCTATTGATCCATCAAATAACTAAAATTTGGTATTGTTTTCTATAGATGGTAGCGGAGTCCCACCACCTCGACCACGTAAACCTACTCACGCAGTGGGGGATGAGTTCTTAAGCAGGCAAGTATTCTGTAGATTCCAGCGTCATATTCCTTTTTTATCTATAGACATGACATCAACGTTGATATCACAAAACTAAACTCTTCATTCTTTTTGTACCATAGGTTCAGTAGAAATGCAGGCCTGGTTGCAACGGGAGTGGCCAAGAACTTTGCGTAAAGTAGGACACCGAATTAAGGAGAGTGTTGATGACATTCTCTACCCTTACAGAAGAAGACCCAAATAAAAGGTGCTGATTCTGCAAGAGATAAATAAATGAAACTCGGAGCACGAAGTGACCTCAATCCCGACTATCTCACATTTTATCCCTGAGTCTCTTTCACCATGCGCTTCCTGCCCATTATTGTCTTTGAGGGCAGTGGGAAATTCTTTTACAGTTAATTTTACTTATGAAAGATCAAACACAATGCTGATCTTGTCTTGGTCAAATTATGGCGACCAGAAGGTAGAGGTTATTATTTCTGTTTGTATAACTAGACTCATTTTTATAGGGGACTACTGTTTCAGTAGTATTTTGTGAGTAGACACTTTGTGCATTCATTGCTAAAGGTTAGATCAGACTCCGATCTATCTGTTTCAATGGTATTCTATTCTAGGAGTAATCACTTTGTGCATTTATTGTCAAATGTTAGGCCTATCTCCTATCCATCCCCATATTTCCAATTATTGGGGATTTAATGAGTTGTATTATCGTTGTTGTATAATGAGACTTACTTTCGCAACTAGGATTATGTACATAAAATGTTCCCTGCAGCACTTAATAATGGATTACTTTCTGAGATTTGTTTTTGGAGTTCTGAAAATTGTAGCTGAGAACCTTTCTTCCATCTCCCTTAACCAGCTAAATTCCTCCCCATTACCCATAATCAAGTAGCCATAGTTCTTCCATGTTTGTTATTTCCCAGTTTACATGCTTTCCAATTGCTCAAGTTTCCAAACCCGTGGTTACGGCCTAACAGGGATATGTATCGAAAATTAAGTAAGAAAAAAATAATGTATTTTTTAAAATTAAAATGTTAATGTTATTCTCTTAAATAAAATTAGTGGTATACAATTTTTATATAAGAGAGTAATTTTAATATTTTAACTAACAAATTACCTTATTTTTTAATTATTTATTTTTCGTTACATATCGTAATCGATTTATATTATGAAATGTAAACAGTGTCTTTCTTGCGTGGTCTTCTATCGAGATTTAGGCTGGTTGGTTGGTGTGGGTAGATGAAGTAAGCAAGGATGAGAAAGTAAATAAACTATTTACCTTGTTTGGTTGGAGGGAAAGGAAAGTAAATGTGGAGCACATTTAACCATTCCAAGAAGGGTTGACAGTGTAAATGAGGTTAAAAGATCATTTTTCAAACAATAAAATACTTCATTTTCACTTAAGATGGAACTAAATGGTACTGCACACTCTCCCCCAAATTAAAGTAAATAGTGTTATTCCTCCTCTCCAATCGCGAACCAAACAAAGCTGTATATTCTTTCTTTGGGAGTATTTGACTCATCCATTTTCGGTTTAAAGCTGCACCTTGAATACCGTAACCATGACCTGTTAATGACAGAATGGTAAGTCGTAAGGTTGAACTTGTCTCGGATAATAGTATTAGATTTTCTAATCCAATAAATGAATTGATCAAGGTTGTCAAAAAAAAGTTGAATTAGTTAGTGGATGAATTGAATTCTTGACTCTGATCATGTCAAAAAAGAGTTGAATTAGTTGATAGATGAATTTATTATTTTATTCCAATCAGCAATCAAACTTTTTTCTCAAGATATGCGTTTGTCGAGGATGCCTAATGCGACTTCTTTTTTCTTTTTCTTTTTTTTCGAATTGTAAATTATTTTGTGTGTCAAAATTCATTCACTATGCATCTTTAAATCATAACTGCGTGTATCCTTATAAAAGAAAAAAGGAAATAAAGATAAAAAACATGTTTATGAGAAATGACTAGCGAACTCACCCACACGTTGAATTAGTCGTGGGAGCTTAATCCCCTTAACCATAGATCTCAAATTAGTCAGTGCTCATGACACTTGGTCAAAGACAAAAAAAAATAACAAAAAATAAAAGTAATAATATATCAAGAATTCTAATAGAGTTTTGAGCGACAAAATTATATTACTTTAATTCCATTCAAAATGGAATGTTTACTTTCTAATATACTAAATATGATAATCTACATCTAGCATGGGACAAATTAATTTAAAATTTAGAAGTTTATTTACTATGCACAAAAATAACTTGGGTATTACTGGTTAGTCTAGGCATTGTCTTTGAAGGAAATCTAATACATTAAATAATTCTTAATGTATGGAATTTAAAAAACAGCAAGCCCGTCTAGCTCAGTTGGTAGAGCGCAAGGCTCTTAACCTTGTGGTCGTGGGTTCGAGCCCCACGGTGGGCGATGGATTTTGATTTTTTGTTTTCTTCCTTTCTATTTTGCCCTTTTCTATTTTATATCTTGTTTTCTCCACTTAGCAATTTTATCTTTACAGCATTTTGCAGTTTTTTCCCTCCAATTTTACATCCTGTTCGTTTTTACGACCTGCCATTATAGTCCTTCCGTCTATTTTTTTGTCATTTTTCCATCTAGCCAGTCATGTGTCTCACACGTGAGGAACTTTTGAAGGGTATTTCAGACATTTCAACACAATTCTCACAAAAATAAACTTGGGGTACTCAATTGTTAAAAAAATTAACTATGAATACTCAATTCATAAACTCATCTTCTACACCTTCATCTTCATTTTCATCCACCACCCCCACCATTCTCCACCACCACAACCTCTCACAACCACCACTTGCAACACTCACAAGAAAAATTATGGATAGCCAATTTTAATTAACCACTATAGAAATCCAATTTAAATCAAACAATCAAATTCCCTAAACCCATCCATTTCTCTCCATCTTTATAAATTCAAATCCATATCAGAAATTATTTTTTGTTCAGAGATGATGAAATTTGATAAATTTCTTTCCTTATAACATTACTTTGTTAAAGATACAAGCTAAAAAATTTCACTAAATACAACTCATAATGTTCCCTTCGAATCTCATATCTTATTTCACATTACAGAAACTAAGTAAAACATGGCTAATTCAAAAGCGATGAAAACCCAATGATTTTTTAAATAATAATAATAATGATTTGACCCACCTAAAAAAAAGAAAAAAGCTCACCCAAGGGTACAATTCAATTGTGCAAAAAATATGAAACCTCAAGTTTCTTCTACAATGTATATTCTATATAATCAATTTTACAAGTATTCAGGTAGACGAATCCTCAAGAAAAGAGGTCACTTTGCGACAATTTTTTTTTGCTAAGTGATTTTTGAAAGAAGTCTTTGTTGGATGAGATATTTCAGGCCCATTTTTTTGTTTTAAATTTGGGGCAGTGGAGTAGTTTGAAATTTTTGCTTGGGTTTTTACTTTCTTTGAATATAAAATTGTAGACATGTCATTTGATTGATTCAAGTCTTGAATCTGTGCAGGTATTTCATTTAAATTTCTTGGTTGCAAATAGCATTCACGTTTTGGATTATTTGAATCTCTTAATTTCTTGAATCTCTAATTGAAAGTTTGAGATTGAATTTAGTTTATGTTCAAAAATGGTGTTGAAGGTGGTGATTAGCGGTGGTGAGGAGATGAAGATGAAGATGAAGGTGAAGGGGGTAAGTTTGATGAAGGGGATGAAGATGAAGATGAAGATGAAGGTGAAGGGGGTAAGTTTGATGAAGGGGATGAAGATGAAGATGAAGATGAAGGTAGATGAAAGGGTTTTGGGGAATTATTTTTTTGAATAATTTAAATTGGGTATCTATAGTTATTTTATTTAACTATTAGTATACAAGTTTTTCTTGTGCCAAAAAAGTTAAAAAGTCTGAAATACCCTTCAAAAGTACCTCACATTTGATATACATGAGTAACTTGACGGAAAAATGATAGACAAATGGACGGAAGGATTACAATGACAGATCGTAAAAACGAACAGAATGAAAAAGGGGAAAAAAATTCGAACAGGACTCAAAACTCCTTTAGAAAATACATTTGGGAGGAAAATGGCGTTTTTACCAATGTAAATATTGTTAGTTTTATTTTCCTCTTCGTTTTCCTTTTATGTTTTTATATTTTGTTAATGATACATTATCCAAATGGTAAAAACAAGCCCTGTCTACCTTAGCTGGTAGAGCGCAAGGCTCTTAACCGTGTGGTCGTGGGTTCTAGCCCCACGGTGGGTGATCAGTTCTGTTTTTGTTTTCTTCCTATTTTGCCATTTTCTATTTTTTAATTTTTTTTTCCTATTTTTCCTATTTTGTTTTCTCCTCCTATCTTATCTTTTCGGTTTTCTTGATACTAGTTAATGATTTGTCAATATTGCATTATCCAAGTACAGTAAAACCTCTACACACTAATACTCTCAAAATCGGAGAAAAATATTACTATATGGATGTTATTTTTAAATAGAGGCTTACATATAAAAATTTATAATTTTTTATAAAAGAACTAATATACATTATAAGACACTTCGAATGTGTCACTTTATATTTTAAAAATATAAATTTAATATATATATATATATATATATATATAATATTCATAGGTTAAAAAAACAAATGTACGTATATTACAAATTTATATAAGTATTTCATATCATTTTAAGTTTATTGTAACATAGTTAAATAATTCTGAATATTTTATAAAGATATATAAATATATTTAAAATTTAATATTATTTTATTACTATATAGAGGTAACATTCTTAAGGATGGTCCTAAAAAAGAATGAAATATTACAATGTAGAGTTTATTCTTATTTATAGCTGGTCCCGAGTTGGGACTATGATTTTGATTATTCTTATACAGAGTATTACTGTATAAATGTTTTATTTTAGTAAGAGACTTCTAATTACATGTTGAGGACTAAATCCATTTAGAGGGGTGAATTCAATCTAGATTTTACATTATTTGTAAAGCGTTTTAAAGTCTATAGATATTCAATTTAGATTTTAAAAAGTCCATTAAAATCTTTGATGGATTTCCTAGCCTAAATTTGTATTGAGAAATCTCTCCATTTTCCTCAAGATTCTGAGTTTCTCTCAAAAATATTAAAGTTAAAAGTCTTTAATAATTTAATTTGAGATTACAATTTTTTAGTGATCCAATTTCTTTAAAATTAAAAAAAAAAATAAAGAATTGTCAAAACTAAAAATATGTGGAAAAATTTAACATCGTTAGAAAACTCAATATGAAATGTTTATTTTCCTAAAACAAAATATATTGTCATAATATCCAAACAATTTTCTTCCTGGTCATATTTAAACGGAAATCAAAGAAATCAAAGAATTTCTTCTCTATGTAACCACAAATTTCTATTTTCCAAACATGGATTTCCTTTTCCTGAAAGAAAAAATCAAAGGGGGAAAATAATTCAAAGAATTTCATCACAAAACATACCTTAATCAAGCCAAAGAAAAAAATCCCAGTAAGTAAATTATACAAATTTTGAACGAATAAATAAAAAAGGGTAGCAGTTTCGTGATCTAAAAAAAAAAATCAAAGATACACCACCAAACTTTTAAATTTTTAACAAAATTAATTGATTCCAAAATAAAAAAGTTTGATAAACATATGTTGACTTTGGAATTTCAATACCGTTGGATCCGTATAATACAACATTGAACATTATTTTCTTTATTTTTTAATATTATTTAAATAATCTATAGACTTAATAAATTAAAGGAAATCATGATAAATCAATCTAATAGGATGCGATAGAATCTGCGTAGAGTCTACGTAAAGTTAAAATAATCCATAGAGCTAGTAAAATAATTGATTTTTGAAAAAGTAATTTAATTTTTTTTGAAATTTGAATGGAATAATCCCTCTTAAATATAGAAAAATTACCATATGTCACATGCTTTCAAGAATTCTTACTTGATTCCCAAAGTAAATAAAATTAGGGTACTAGTTAATTAAAGAAAGGCAAATAATCGTCTGTACCCGTCTGTATACCCATTCTTATACCCAATCAATCACACTTCACTATGTGTATATATAATTAAAAAAAATAATCACATTACGAATTTTCATCAGTTGGATACAAGAATAAATGCATAGACGGTGGAGAAGATTTTCACCCCGAAAGAAATTGGTCAGAGACTTTAGACTTTTGTAATATGAGAAAAGCACGAAAAATGCAGGACTCCGCAGCAGCACACGCCTTATTAATCGTTTTATTCTCCATTCCCGAGTTCATAGCTCAAAAAAAAAAAAAATTCGTAGCTCAACCAATTCAAATCTCCTATTAACCAAAAAACAATCTTTCCGTTAATTTACAAAACATTTAGGAAAAAGCAGACACAGCAGCAATTCATCAATCAAGACTCCTTGCAATAAAATATAATCAAATCTGTAATCGAGCTCCGGCGAAAAAATTCCGTTCTCCATTGGCCGCCAGATAACCGGACTCCATGGCCGCCGCCGCATACGCGGCGTGTAGGCGCGTCGGTTATGCAGGAATCAATTCGTCCTTCCTGCAGAACCGAGTCGATTATAGATACATCTCTCAGCTCGGAAGTTCCAATGGCAAGCGCGTCTTCCTCGTCGATACCTTAGCACTCGTAAGTCCGATGAGAAAAAAAAATGCGAAATCATACGATTTTATTAATTTCCTGTTTATTAAGAAATTTATCTGAGCCTTGATTATTGAATCGATTCAGTATTTCATGAATTTATCGTTTTTAATATTTTTTTTGGGTTGATACGAGTTAGGTTAGGAGATTAGAAGCTCAAGGCGTGCCATCGAAACACGCTGAGGCGATTACTGGTGCTATTACCGAAGTTTTAAATGATAGCTTGGAAAATGTTGCTCAGTCCTTTGTTTCCAAAGCCGAAATGCAGAAGGTAACATTTTCCGCTGTTGTTTTTTCCATTTCTGAATATAGATACTCGTATAAATGAACAAGACCAAAGTTAAAGCTTGCAGCTACCTTTTTTTTAAAAAAAAATTTATGATCGATTTGTTTGTATTTGAATGTAGATTGAGATGACTCAAGAATCAAATCTGTCTAGATTCAAAACTGAAATTCAGAGTTCTCAGGTACTTTGCTTTGTGGTTATCACCTATGGCCTGAATCATTGGTATATTTTATTACATGATCAACAGTTTTGTTTTCTGCTCTATGTATATTTGGATTAATGATCTTAGTTTCTATCTATCTTATATAGTCGTAAAGGATATTTCACTTGCTTACTATGTAATTTTTACTTTTTGAGAGCATCTACTACGTAGCAAAATGTGTACTGTGACCAAATGTGCAGTTGCATATGCACAAAGATGGAAACAAGTATCTACTATACCTAAGTTAGCTACTAATTCATCTTGAAGCTTGAGCTGGTTTTAGTAAACTTACTGTGATTTAGGTCGTAAAATTGTTTATCTTTATATGGTTGTATTTCCCATAACATTTTAGTCTCGGTTATATGATGGCATAGCAATGTTACTACACACACATTACGTCCACTCAAAAGGAGGGAGGATGATCACATTCTGATCCCCTAGATATATCAACCTGAAGGTTATAGGTCAGGCATGCTCAGGATATATAACATGCCATGCCTTCAAGAGTTCTATGAATATTAAGGAAATTCCTTTCTAATTGCCACACCTCATTTAAGTTTCCTTTGATCCTTCAAATTTTGCTTGATTTAATCATTAGTTATAGTATTTTCTGTTATCCAAAACAACGTTCTGGATGATAATGACATGGTTGTAAGCTTTATCATGCTTTTGGGTTATAGCCTTTTTTTCTCTTTGTATTTTAAATTCCTCTGGGGTTATTAAAAGCGGTGGATACAAGGTAAAAGTCAAATCTACAGTGTGTAGTGGTTTACTTTTTCAATAAACTGAAATGAATTGTTACTGAAAACCTCCGTGATTAGAGAACAACAAATCTACCTATTTGTCCCCAACTAAAAAGGTATGTGTGCGTGTGTGTCTATATACGTATCCTATATCTTTATTCTTTATCCTCGACGTTTGCCATCTACAAATTTATAGATGTATTTCATTTATTAGTTAAGATCAGATACATATTTCTTTTAACTCTATACATACATCCCACTTAATAAATGATAAATGAATCAATATTTAGGCAAATCCTTGGTAAGTTTTTTAAAGTTGATTATTTCAGGTGGAAAGATCACTTTGCAATCTATATCATCTCCTTTTTAATTAGAATAGGCTATTGTATACTTATGAAGATAGATCACCTAATTCAGCTAAGTTGTGGTAATGTGCGTTAAGTGTTGGATGAAAATTCTTACTGCAGTTGGAGTACTGTGGCTGGACTATGAGGTATTTTAAATGTTGTATGTGAATTGTTTGTCACTGTGACATAGTGATGTAATTATTTTATTTCTAGTTGACCAAAACTTATATCTTATGGTGGCTGTCTGAGCATGATTTGCCAGTTTCACAAAAAAAGTAAATTTACTATTTTTGTTTACTGCTGAAGGTTGCCAACTTGCCTGACAATTTTAAGGACCTGTATATTTTCATTTATGGACTGCAGATATATGTTCTGTTAATGGCCAGAAAACTCCAGACTAGCATGTTAGCTTTTATCAGTTTATTGCGACAAGCATAGCTGTGAACATCGTCTCGTCCTTTCTTGATTGTTGTTTTAGAATGGTCATGAATTACATGAGCTCTATGTTGCAATGTCCTCAAGTAACTTGAGGAGGCTCAAGCACTGGCATAAACAGTTGCATATTTTTTTTCTCAGTAGTTTTCACCTGGAATTTTACACCAAAAAATAAAAGAAAAAACCCTTTGAATCCATCTTGTGTGGGATGCTGTAAACAATTATGAATTTTCCATTTCGTTCCCTTCATTTGAAGTTCCTTGTGCATTGTAAAACTGTTTTTCTCAGTTTTTTGTTGTAGTAGCTTCAGTGATACGTTCTGGCTGCTAAAAGTGTTAAATACTTATATTTTTTTGGATTTGAACCTGAAAATTTTCTAATAATCTTGGAGAAACACTTCTGTAGAAGCTATTTCCAATTATTTGAGCTTTGAAGGACATAATAATTACGAAAGCTAGATGGGAAAATCCAGTGAAGGCTAATAAAAAGAGATTTTGCTAGTTGATCTATCTTCCTGCCTACTAAAAAATGCTTGATGACCTAGGGGTTTGAATCTGTTCCGGTGTTCATGATGGATTACAGGAAACTCCTGTGCAACTTACTGAAGTTTGTTTTACTCTTGCTATTTTGAATCATTGAATGTATTTTCCAGAGGTTCATGGATACACATGACCTGCTGATGTCAATGGGGCATATAAATTTACCCTCAAGTATTTTCTCTTTGTGGGAATAGACTGCAAGTATTCGGCTTTGGGTGTTTCCAAATAAAGATCCATTTATATCTTTTTTCCCCCCTGTTGTGTGTGAATGGATAGGAAGTATTAATTGCAGACCACTCAGAATAAATTAAAACCAATATAGTTGGAACAAAATAATCAAAATAGATTAGAGAAGTACACTCGATAGAAAAATGTAAGCATGATTCCATCTTCCATATATTTAGTGTTCTTGCAGAGCTGGAGATCTCATTTTCCTTGAGAGATGTGAAAAGACCAAGAGGATGAGCTTGTTATTTCTTTTGTCCTTGATGATCTGAATTTGTTTAATCTATAAATGATTAATTTGTTGGTTTTGTTTTTAAAGGTTATTTGGTTTCTTTTTCTGGGAATTGTAATGCAGGGATCCCACTTTTCTTTGCTGCAACACGAGACAGAAAAGTTGAGGAGCGATATAGAGAAAATGCAGAGTGAACTGAGGTCTGTGTTCATTCAGTGACAAATTATATATCTATGACACCATTCCTATTTATTTGAACTTCAAAACATGTCATTTGACGCAGACACGAAATCGACAAAGTTACTGCTGGGCAGCGTTTGGATTTGAACCTTGAAAGAGGGTAAGTCAGTACACACAGTGCACTCGCTCTTCTTCTGATTCAAACACCGAAGGTCATCTACATGTTCCTAGTTTTTGGACAGAATTCCTTGCCCCGTCCAATTTCAACCCCAAATGTTCCTGGACATGCTTGTTCATAAATTTAAATATCATAAACTGTGGATGTTTGCAATTCCTTTCTGTTAATGTGATATGCTGCTTTGGCGTACATGGAATTACATAGTTATCGTTTACTTCGAACGTGCAGGAGAACTCGGGATGAGCTGGCAAATCAGAATCAAGAAACCGCTAACCTTACTAACAAACTTGATCGAGTGAGTATAATATACCGCTTTTAGCTTACTTTTTGCTTTAAGTGGTTAAGGATTTGCATATCCTTATCTGCTCTATTTATATGTTTAAATGTGCATCTCAGGAAATTCATGCACTGAGGGCTCAGTTGGAAGCAGCAAAATATGAAGTGATAAAGTATTGCATTGGAACCCTGGTTTCTATCTCTGCTGTCGGTCTGGCTGTAATCCGCATCTTGATGTAAGCCTGTTTTACGACAATTTAATAGTACATATTGTTTAGCCAAGCGTGCCTCTTGTTCCAAATCAGTTGTTTGTGAATGAAAATAGAATATAAAATTTAAACAACAATTAATAGCACAACAATACTGCTACAATTTTCTTTTCTTTATTCTTAATTGAACATGACAGCTGCGCCTCCATTAATCTCATGGTTGAACACCTGTTTTACTGCATATATATTTTTTAATTGATATTCAATGCTCTGGAAATAAAAAAAAAAAAGGACTAGTGAGAGATTTATAATTGCAATATTGCATGCATATAGGTTCAGTGAGTTACAGACAGGATTGGGTATACTTGGTTGGAGCCATAATCATCAAATGTCACTGTCTTATCTTTTGGGATTCTACTTTCTGCAAAAAAAAAAAAGATGGATATAAACCAGTTGAGCAACTTTTTTTTAATTTTATTTTGAGATTATCCATTGGCTTGCACTTGAGACACTTTTCACTTCCATACATACTGCAACAAATAGACGCCATCTAATCCTCTGGACTCAGTTATGCAGATTCAGATTTTGTTAAAACAATGACTATATAAACTATATTTCTTCGACTGTTGTAGCGTTTTACCTTAGATGCGATTGTTACAGGAGTTGGCCCGAGTTCTGGTATGCTCCATTAGGAGAGCCAGTAACCAAATAATTGAAATAAAAATCTGTTCCGTGCTGCTACTTCAAATCTGATAAGACGGGACGAAGACTATTTTTGTGGTCCGAGTCTGGACCATTCTATCTCCCAATTTCAAAATGCTACAATTTTGATGATTTGATGTGTATCTTTTGTAATTTAAGTTCGTTTGGAATTATCCTCATCTAAGGAGAGAGGAGCATATATTAGAGGAAGGAAAAGTATTTTTGTATCAAGTTGATACGGAGGATTAAGAGGGGTGAAATACGACACACATCATTCCAATTACGTTCTTCATTAAATGCATTATGAACACGAAAATCTAAATGCATTTAGGGATGACTGTTGTCCTTGAGAAATTTTATCTTGGTTAGTGATTAAATTTAAAACTTATATCAAAATCAATAAATGCAATCAATACAAAAAGGATAAAAAGTCAATTTTTTTCCATGTAAATTGGCACTTTTAGCCTACGTGTATTGCACTTAATGGTCTGGATATAAGTTTAAACTTAATCACTAATCAAGATAAAACTACTCGTTGTCCTCACAATTTTTATTTTATTTTTTTTAATGTTCAATTTCTATAGAATACTCCCTCTGATTCAAAATATATGTCTTTTTAGAAGTTTTCACACAAATTAAGATACTAATCTAAATGACTAAAATAACCCTAATTACTACACCAAATAACATTAAATCTCTCCTCACAATCAACATCTCCAAAAAAATGTTCCATCTCCCTCTTGTAACTATCATTTGCTATATTTAATATTCATCTTAATCTTGGCTGATTATGTATGATTCCAAGTAGCCGCTTAGCTAAGAACATACTCATGGAGTAGTATGAAAACATCCATATCCATGGAGTAATAAATCACGGCCAATTCTTTTTTAGATTTGGTGGCAAAATTAAAATTTGAATTTGGCCAAATAATCAAAAAACAATTCATGGAGCCTAAACTATTTTTTTTTCTTCAACACGTGTATTTAAAAGGAGTACTAAATAAAATTAGATGCATTCTACTTTGTTTTATCAATGGATTCCATGGAGTCGATTGAGGAGACTCTTTGTTATCCATGATTTTGGAATAGTGGTTTATGTCTCTTTTGCCACATATATAAATTAATAATCTTGAGACTTGATAATGGAGGTATAAGTCCCAATAACAAAGACTTGATAATGGAGTAATAAATAGTACTTTGGAATTACACATTAAATGATGTACGATTAAATGGTGTAGGGGTATATTAGTCCACAAATGCATAACTTTTGTAAAAAGACATATTATGCAACAAAAAATAACCCCTAAAAAGACCTATATTGTGAATTGGAGGGAGTATCAACATTTTACTTCTCAAAAGCTTCTAAATTTTATTACAGTATATACTCCCTCCGTCCCAAATTATCTTTCCACTTTGTGTTTTGCACGGAGATTAAGGTTTCATCAAATTTTATAGTGAAATATGGTAAAATGTCAAACATGACCCTATTTAATGTTAGTCATAATTTAATTCTACCTTCTATTCTCTTTATATTCTTCTCTCTCCAACATTTAATCCAAGGGGTAGTATTGGAAAAATCACCATTAATGAACCCTTTATTTAGAAAGTGGACAAATAATTTGGGACAGATTAAAAAGGAAATGTGGACAGATAATTTGGGACGGAGGGAGTATCTATTAGGGTAAAAGTTGGCCATACCCTTGATTTTTTCTCGATTTTAATTTTTGACCATTGAACTA
The DNA here is from genome assembly GCA_026122235.1 of Vinca minor. Taxonomy (NCBI): domain Eukaryota; kingdom Viridiplantae; phylum Streptophyta; class Magnoliopsida; order Gentianales; family Apocynaceae; genus Vinca; species Vinca minor. The sequence continues at coordinate 9,198,339 of JAOCZM010000011.1, read as the reverse complement.
AAAAATGTAAAGTTTCTGAACATTAACTTTTTTGAAGTTGTCCCTTATATCTAATTTTGCTGTTAAATCTCGATGGAATATGGTATTACCAAACTCGAAGCATTTTAAAAAAAAAACATGTTGACCCTTAAAAAAATGCGCAATGAGATAAAATACTAGTCTCTCACATGCATAATAATTTCCCCATTTTCCTCATGTTTTTTTCACATATTTCTTATTTGCCCTTTTTTACAGTCGGAATTTGTTTTCCTCAAAATTCTCCAGAGTTTGGTAATGTGAGAGTAATGCGGTCTCATTTTGTCCAATTTAACAACAGAAATAGATAAAAGGAACAATATCAATACTAAAAAAATTTAGGGTAAAACACTTAATATTTTTTAATTTAGGATAAAAATTCAAAATCGAGAAAAATTAATGAGAGGTGGACACTTTTCGCCCTATATTTTATCATTTGTTTGTTTCAAATTCTGCATTGATTACAAGTTTGAGAGACCCATATGTCTCCATCTCTCTAACATACACGTGGGGATTGGAAGAGCCTTTAAAGAACCAGCAATTGATTGTGAACCATAACCTGCCACGAATCTCCCTTCCAATTAAGCTTTTATGACTCATAAACAAAAATGTCCTTGCGTACATCTTGTCTAGCACCCCGGCTCCTATGTTGAACAGATTTTATTCAGTCTGTGTGCATTGCATTGTGAACTATTAGATCGAGCAATTTTAATTCAACGGTTGAATCAAAAGAAATGGTATTAAAAAATATAATTGGTTGGTTGTTCATTTAGGCAGGAAAAATGAAATTTGAATCCCTTTTTCTCTCTCATTTCATTTTAATTGGTAAAAAAGATTTTCAGATCTCTAAAATTCCTCCAATTGCATCTATTTTCTCCTCTTGAGACTTCATCTTCTTCTCACCATGTTAATCGTGTTCAACTTCTTTCTTCTCGACTATACATATGAAAGATTAGCCACAGCATTATCATGTATTATTTGAACAATTTTTTCTTCAACTAATTTTTTTTTGTATTTTCTCTCTCAAATCTTACCCAAATTTTCTCTTTATTTGAACACAGCTGGGAAGAAATTGAAAAAGAAACCCAGTTAATTTCTTCTGTAGAAAAGATGTCTAGAAGAGAAATATAAAGGATTTATGCAACAAGAAATTTGACTTTCCTGAACAGCGAGAAAAAGATGCAGAAGACAAGGGCTAAGCATATTAGGCAGCGAGTAAAAGAGGCACAAGACACTTCCTACATATATGAAGAAAATATTCATCTCAAACTTTGAGAATTAGATATCTTAAATATGTAGCTTGTTGGTATTGAACACCTTAAGCATTAGATTAGTTATTTTTTTGGGCAAATTCAGTTGTTCTATAATATTGAACACTTATTTTTTTAGTGTGAACACCTATTTTTGGGGTGTGAACACCTCTTTTTTTAGTATGAACATCTATTCTTTGAGTGTGAACACTTTTATTTTAGTGTGCACACCTGTTATATTATTAAGAATACATTCTGTATTGGTTATGAACACCTATTGTTTTGGTTATGATAATCAACGTGCTTTTTTAAGTTTACGAACACTTGCTTTAATTTTTTGAACTTTTATTTTTTTTGTAACGTAAACATGTTTTTATTTATGTGAACACATGTTCTTGTGCAGTGAACACATATTTTTGTACTCTGAACACATGTTCTTGTACTCTTAACACATGTTCTCCAAAATATTCATTTTCTTCTGGAGTGAACTCCTAAAATTGTTATTTTTCTTCCATATGAAAGATATGTATCATAGTTCTTGATTTAAAATTTTAACCCATCTTTATGAAGACTCGAAAGTTTTATTTGAGGAAAACACCAAAATTCTGATTCAAAAATTTTCAAGATGATTTTGGCTTTGGTACAAAGTTGCAGACACTGAAGAAGAACCATAGAAAAATAATTGATATGGAAATTGAAAAATGATGAGGAAGAAGAATAGTGTTTTGAGGAAGAAGAAGATGAAAAGGCGTCACTTTTAATTTTTTGGATACATTGGGAACATAATTATTGACGAGATTATTTGGGTATTCTTTTATTTAAAAAAAAATCTTTATTAAATTATTTATCTTCCCTTTTAACTATCATTTAAATCTCAGCCGTCAATTCAAAAAATTTGAATTAACGATCAGATTCATGTTTCGCACGTACGAATTAAAGGCTGTTCCGCTCAAAAGCCGGACTGCTTGTCTAAGATATCTTCTTTACTGAACGAGAGAGAAAGGGACTTGTAATTTGTGCTAGTCAAAGTTTTAAAAAGATTTAGCTAGTCAAATTTTTCATTAGATGATCAAACTTTTATTTCACACGTGTGAAAACAAAAAGGCGTGCGCCTTAGAGCCGTAGTCAATTTTTGTAGTGGACAAGTGAGATTAGACAAGGGTGTATGAGAAGGACAATCATTAACAAATAGCGATCATTAGAGAATTATCAAAATGTAAATATATAGATCAAAACTGGAGAACTATAAATAGTCAATCGAAGGTTACAAGATGTTCACAAACGATCCATTACGATCCATTCGCTTTAGTAGAAACTTGTGTCAATGTATCAAGTGCGTTCGATCGTCCACACTTTCTTCCTAAAAGTTCACTTCTACCTAATTCCGTCCACACTTTCTTCCTATGCTTCTAAGATATAAAATAGGAGATCTAACTAAACTATCGCTACAAAGTAATCTATAATGTCTATCGTGTGATCGTTACCAAGGTCGGAAAAATCAACATGGAGAGAACATTTAACTCTCTAACTATCACACTCTAAGACTATTACAAAGTAGTACAAAAAAAGCTTGAAATCCTATTACAATCTAAGAAGCGTATAAAAGGAAGAGAAAAAAACCTAAAATACAAATAAATAACACCACAACGTCCAAGTGCTGCCAAAGCTCCCAGATTGTATAGCTGCAGGCGCCAAAAAAATTCCAAGGCTGAAAACAAGGAAGTAGCCAAAGCTGCCTGTAATTAGCTCAATCTGCCTGGAAATAGCCAAAACCTGGCTGGAAATAGCCAAAACCTGCCTGGCAATAGCAAAACGTCACCATCTCCTTGCTGGAATATCAGAATGCGCAGCAATTGAGGGGGAAACACCTTGAAAGCTTACTGTACGTTGTGGCTGATTAAAATTTTGTGTGGAAATTTGGTTTTTTTTTATTAGACTAATCATGGTTTAACATAATGGTAATAAATATGACAGTTAAAATTTTGGGAGAAACTTTTTGGTCCAAAACGGGACCAAGACGGAAGTCTCACTTCCGTTTTAACTGACGTGGCGTTCACCCAGACGTACCTTGCCACGTCAGCCAAAACGGAAGTGAGACTTCCGTCTTGGCTCCAGAACGAAAGTCCCACTTCCTTTCTCACCTGGCATAGAGTTTTGGCAAAAACACTTAGTTTTTTCTTTGCTACAATATTTTGAGTTGGTATTATTACAACATAAAAAATCACTAAAACAGAACATTAACCAAAATTTGAGTACGAAAATTACTATGGCAAAATCAACTTTATTAATGAAAAACAAACACGGTAAAAAATGAACATATCGTTTATAACATAAATATGTCAAATTGTATGTAAAAAAAATAAAACGACTAATGTAAGCAAAACAAAGTAAATGCTATCTAAGGCCCTGATGGTGTGTATCTATCGGGCCTTCTCCGCTCTTTTCGGAGAAAGTAAGTGTGGTCATCTCTCGTTCGCAGAGCACTACCTTGGTCCGTTGCGATGAATTCTACCCCTTCGGGGTTGATAAAAATCTGCTCTTCAGGGGAATCTGGCTGGAGTAGTAGAGTGTACTGCTGCGTCTGAGTTAGGTCGAGACTAAATGATGGCGACGCACCAGAATAGAAACCCGGCTGTCCCGTTGTAGAGAACCCAGCTCCAGGATGCCCACCCGTCTCAATACCCGGAGAATAAGTACAGATGCTCGAAAATTGGTATTGAAATAGGGTGGGTACATCGGCCTGAGTGGGGAATTGAGTATGAGGAGCCTGAGTCGGATCTTCCAGCGGTTGAGCTGGTTCCGGCGCACAGCTGTGTTGCCGAAGTCGCCGGGCGGCGAGGTCCTCCTGGCTGACTTGTCGATCTCGGCGAGTACACTATCTCCCAATCGCAGCCTTACCTGGAACATGCTCCTCGCCTGTGTGACCGGTTGCAGAACTGCAACATCTACTACATCGGCAGCGCGCGATCTGCATGAAACCGTCTTCCCAGCCGATACGAATACATACTTTATTATTTTGCCAGCCCAGGCGATGAGAGTCTTGTACTGATTATTCGTTCGAGATCCAGACTTCTCGAATTCTTCAAGTATCACTCTGTTAGACTCCTCATGTAACATAAATATTCGAATTAGTATATTTAAAATAAAAAGAATAATGTTGACAACAAAACGAATAAAACTTACAAAAATAGCCTCAGATGTAGCGATGGGTTGAATGCCCATCGACAGTGGCCTGGGATCCCTATTTTGTGGGTTTGTCATAAGGTGCACGGTAATGAGATTGTAACAATCCATGTACTCACGGGTTGGTGCAATTACCGGGAACGGGAGCAGCGCCTGCCAGTGCATTGACGCGGGCAGCCCACAAATCTATGCATATGTGGTGGTGGGCTTCCCAATTCCGTTTCAGACCCGTCTGCATGTGTGGAGGTCAAAACCATCGGTAGTTCTCTCCGTCCCCGCCTCGATTGGTACCACCTGCTGGAAGCCAAATTGCCTCGCAACCCTGTCAGGCAAGTGGTACTCAACAATCTGGAAGCAAACAAGTGGCGTACGGGCTCGACAAGTCACCATGAAGCCTTCATCCTTAGCCGCTCTCTCGGCAATTACCCAATCAGGGTACGGTCTCCACATAAACTGCAAAAATAAATTCAAGTTAATGTAAAAAAATATTATTTAATTTAAATTTAAAAAATACGAGATTACCGAAATTAACTTACCCCTTGTGCATCTGTCAACATATCTAGTTGATCACGAAACACTGTCAGCTGCGATTTCGGCGCGTTGACGAAAATCCGGCCTGTATTCCACAGTGACCTGTAAGCTCTACCGTCAGCGAGAATATCATGGAGAACCGGACCCCGGTTCGCAGGACGGAGACATGAAATTCGCTCCCACGCCCATAACTAGTAAAAAAAAAAACATCGATTATTAAATATTCAAATTACATATTTAAAAAAAAATGTATAAAATTTAGACAAACCTGAATTAGCAAGCAACAGCCTGCCATGTCCTTGGAATCAGCAAGTGAAGAAGTGCACATTTGGCAGTACAAATGTGCAAGGACACCGCTAGCCCAAGAAATCTGGTCTTGCTCGAGGATACCATCACTGACGGTGAAAAGATAACGCATGTTACCTCGGGCCCCCGACTTGTTGGGGAAAAGAAAAGTGGACATCAAGAGGAAAATCAAAGCCCTAAACCTCTGCTCTATCGCCAACTCAGTAGCATCATCGCCTAGGGGCACATTAATGTGGGCATAAACCTCTAACAGTTCGATGGTGTTAAACAAAATTGAAGTCGGTAGGGGTCGGAATCCAAAGAGGTCGAACATGCGGTCAATCCACTGATTTTTAGTCATATTTTAGTCCTTATGTCACGACACTACGTGACCCCTAATAGGTAGTCCTAGAAGGCATCATACGTCCTCTAGTGTAATAGTCGCCTCACCGCAACGTAGGTGAAAAGTATGGGTCTCAGGGCGCCATCTCTCTACTAATGCAGTAACTAAAGCGTGATCTACCTTCATTTTTTCTATTTTACAACAACCGCCAAATCCTATTTGGTCTATCAGGTCAATCACTCGCTAGTTGGTTTTATTTTGGTACGGCTAAAAAAACTTACCGTCGTTTCTAATAATCTTTAGTGAAGTGTTTAGTTGAACATCCCCGCCCCATATTCTTAAAGATCTATGAGAAGTCTGTTTGTTTAAAACACTAGCATCATATGGACCAGCAGAAGATGAGCAGGAACAGACATCTATACAAAAAAATAATAAACATACAATTTATCAGGGAAAAAAACATGTTATATTACCAAAATCACAAATGCCCTAAGTATGTCTACACAAATTAACAATTCACAAACCCTAAAAATTCCTAAATGCCTAATTTCATAAATTTTCAAAATTCACAAACACAAAAAAGTTACCAAATTCAACAAATTACTCTAAATTACTAAATTCACAACAATTTATAAACATAATTAGTAGATTTAAAGTTCAATTCAAAACATAAAGTTTAGTTGCCCCAAAATCACAAATGCCCTAAGTATGTCTTCACAAATTAACAATTCACAAACCCTAAATACCCTAATTTCATAAATTCCCAAAATTCACAAACACAAAAAGTTACCAAATTCAAAAAATTACTCTAAATTACCAAATTCACAACAATTTATAAACATAACTAGTAGATTTAAAGTTCAATTCAAAACATAAAGTTAAATTGCTCAAAAAAAATTAAATTTTTTTTTAAAGCTTTATACCTTTGAGATTGAGAGATTGAGAGCAAGGTGGTGGGGATTGGTGGTGGCGGCAGGCGGGGTGGGTGGTTGTGGGAGGGGGGGAGGGTTTTTTGCCTTATAGAATTTTTTTTTGTTGAATGGGGTCGTGTGAAAGGGAGAGAAGAGATTGAAGAGATTTTAATCTGCCAGATGACAACGGAAGTGAGACTTCCGTTCTGGGGCCAAGACGGAAGTCCCACTTCCGTTTTGGCTAACGTGGCAAGACGCGTCTAGGTGAACGCCACGTCAGCCAAAACGGAAGTGGGACTTCTGTCTTGGCCCCACTTCCGTTATGGACAAAAAAGTTTCTCCCAAAATTTTAACTGCCATGTTATGACCATTCTGCTAAACCATGGTTAGTCTAATGAAAAACCGAAAATTTGCAGCCATCTGCAAACCAATTTGCTGATTTAATTTAATCTTACTTGACAATAAAATTTTGTTTGCAGGCAGTGACGAATGTAGCTTTTATTTGATCCCGGTGAAAAAAAATAGTATTTATGGTATATTTTACTCAATTTAGATGATAAATGTATAGATAACTCATACATTAATTTTTTTTAGTGACCCCACTAATAAAATAAAAACTGTCCAAAACTTTTACCAATGTTTTGTGGCCCTGAATCCGTCACTGCTTGCAGGGACTAATGTCCAAGACCAACACCCCCTGCCCCCGAAAAAATACCACCCAAGCCAAAATATAAAACCTATTGCATGTAAAATGAAATGAAGAGAATTTGAAGAGTAATATTGAGATCTGATTAATATTGTATATTTAAATTTCTGCCAACAAGTTATAGTGCATATTAGATCACAATTGAATTTGTCGATATCTGTCTCCAAAAAACTAAAACTAATGTGGGTGCAAATGTATAAGTACATTGAATTGTAAAAAATCCCCATTACTAAGAGATTCTAGATGCAATATATATATTTTTTCTTTCAATCTAGTATAAAAAAAGACAAATCACTGCAGAAGGTCGTCTATCTATCGCACAATTATATCAAGGATGCAAAATCAGAATTTATTCAAAACCAATGTTAGGTGAAAGAAAAAGGAGAATTTTTTTTAGGTTTCTTTATATATATATATATATGTGTGTGTGTATTTTTTTCTTTCAATCTAGTATCAAAAAAAGACAAATCACTGCAGAAGGTCGTCTATCTATCGCACAATTATATCAAGGATGCAAAATCAGAATTTATTCAAAACCAATGTTAGGTGAAAGAAAAAGGAGAATTTTTTTTAGGTTTCTTTATATATATATATATATATATATATATATATATATATATATATATATATGCAGGTAAAGCAAGGGCCAACACCTAATAGAGTAATTGATAATGCTGTTGTGTTATTCAACCCGCATATTGTGGGATCGAATCTCCTTCCTCCATTTTTTTTTAAAAAAAATGGATAAGGAAAGACCAAAACTGCGATAAACCTTTGAATTTGGATGAAGGATATTTAACAAATTATCATAGATATTAATTCTTTACATGTCCAGCTATTGATGATAATTTCTTAACTAATATAACGATTTGGGAAATCAAAACAGGGTGTTCATGGTTCGGTTTTACACATTTTTCATACCAAACTGAAACATTCAGTTTGATATTTTTAAAACCAATCCAAATCATTCAAAATTTCAAACCGATGCATTCGGCTTATATCAGTTTGGTTTGGTTTGGTTGCTCGCTTTTTGTGAGATACAAAATATATTAATTATAAAGTAAAAAAACAAAAAATTATTTATATAATTACTTAGTTGCTAAAATATAATGAAATATGTCTATTGTTTTCATAACTTAAACATAATAAAAAAAACAAAATAATGAAACAACATTCTTAATCTTAATTTTTAAACTTCAAAAGCATCCTACAAGAAAGAAAAAAAAGCAAAAACAATACAAAAAAAAAAAACATCATTCTTATTGCAAAATAAAACAAAAGTTGAAAGCGAATCTAAAATCACATATCAATAACCCTTCAATCTCTTACTTTAGCACTTGAAGAATTTGCTTGTCATGGATATAAAAAAAATTTAAATACTCACTTCATCTCAAAAGTTTATTAAATATTCATTAATATTGCAAATGTTAACATTATTTTGGGGAAAAACATTTAGAGTAAAAATGTTTAACACTATCTTAAGATGGAGTGAGTATGTTTTATTGCAAAAGAGTCATTTAATTTATATATATAGTTTTGTTCGGTTTGGATTATAACATTTTTTAAATCAAACCGAAAGTTTGGTTTCAATTTAATTCAAATTGAAATCAATCAAATTCACCATTCAAATCGAAAAATCGGTTTAAATTAATTTGGATTGGTCGGTTTCTTTTTTTCTTGAACACCCTAGTCAACAACTCACTTAATTAGAAGAGTTCTACTAGTTAAAAACAAAGTCTTTGTATAGTAAGATTATAAAATCTTAAGTATACAATTTATACTATTATAAAAATACATTTGTCATCTTTCATCAGTTACATAGTTGGATATTTGTCTTTTGGCAACTGATAAGGATTAATTCTGCGGGTTTAAAAGACTATTATGTACTTTATTTTTATTAAACAAGAGCTAATAGTTTAATAAGAAAGTAATTTTCGGACTAAAAATTCATAGTACATCACGGCATATTAAGCATAAAATAACCTCGTAAATAAAATTTTGTCGCTTTGTTGCTTTTGTCTTGATTGAATTTTCAAAGAACACTTATTCAACAAGTTCTTTTAGCAAATGAGAATAGTTCTATTTAATAATAATAATAAAAAGATTCAATAGACTAGATTTGTAATAGAATTATCCTATAAAAAGAGTTTCAAAAACGAGAACAACCGCTTACTTAAAGAATAAATAATGTTATCATCTAAGACCGTCTTTGTGGAATCACTATTTTATCAGCAATTCCTAGTAATTTTTAGGTTTCTACTTTAATTGTGTCTCTAATGACACCAACATTAAACAAAAAAAAACATGCTGTTAGAAAATATACTGTAATAATGGGGAGAAATAAAATTGAAAGCGATAATAAAAATATACACAAAATTGTTAACTCAATTAGTTAAGGATTTGACTATGTCCAAAATACTTTCAAGTCAGGTTAACATAAGTAAACTATTTATAATAACAGATGTAACCCTAATTACAATTTTACATGAAAACTGTCAACATGTACTTGTATTCAGTGCTTTAAGCTTCATAACCCAATAAAATGCAAGTCAACATTTCCCATTCTTATCATTTACTTGAACAAGAAACTGAGACCATAAAATTTATTTGATCTGGTTGAACTTAAAAAGGGTTGCTTCTAAAGAAAACAAAGAAGTAAAATATTAGGTACAGACCATATCTCCAAATAGAGACAAATGACAGGAAGCATTTCAAAATATTCACGTTACAATTCACCTACTTTTTTTTCTTCCAATAACCATCAATTTCTTGCAGTAAATTATTATTATTTTTTTCTCACACACACACGTGTGTATATATATATATAAAAGATTCAATAGACTAAATTGTTGTCTTAATTCGTTAAAGAATTAACTATGTCCAAAGTGCTTTCAAGTCAGGATAACATAAGTAAAATATTTATAATAACAGACGCAACAATAATTACAATTTTATGTGAATACCATCAACGTGTATTTATAATCCGTGCTTCAGGTTTAATAACCCAATAAAATGCAAGTCAACATTTCCCATTCTTACTATCATTTACTTGAAAAAGAAACTGAGACCATAAAATTTATTTGATCTATGTGAGCATAAAAAAGGGTTGCTTGAAATGAAAACAAAGAAGTAAAATATTAGACCACATCTCCAAATAGAGACAAATGACAGGAAGAATTTCAAAACTTCCACATTACATCCCCAATAACCATCAATTTCTTGCAGTAAAGTATTTCTTTTTTTCTTCCCTCTCAAACATATATATATATAACAAATTACAAACGTTGTACATAACCCTGCTTCATGCATTGAGTTTTTCATTGGTCGTATTTACTGAACAGATCTCAACCGTCAGATTAATAGTGGACACAACAAACGTGGATTCGGCACAGCAACGAGTCGAGTCGCTCTGGGAGCAGTGAGTCCAAAAACGTCATTAGTATCGAGTTCACTCGGTTTCATCCCATCAGGCAATTCCCAAGTAAAACAATGAAGAAGATGAGCCACAGCAAGCTCCAAAGCATAAAGTCCAAGTTGCATTCCGGGGCAAGATCTCCGACCCGACCCAAAAGGAATAAACTCAAAGTTACTCCCCTTAAAATCCGGAACCCCTTCCTGAAGAAACCTAGACGGCCTGAAGGTCTCCGGATCCTCCCACGACCCCTTATCCCGCCCGATAGCCCATGCATTAATCACGACACGTGTCTTCGCCGGAATTTGATATCCGGCGACCACGGTGGCTTGGGAGGTCTCGTGGAGGAGGAGCGGGATCGGCGGGTGGAGGCGGAGGGTTTCTTTAAGGCAGCATTTTAAGTAAGTGAGCTTTTCGTAATCGGATTCTTCGACTCGGCGATGGAGGCCGACCACATCGGCGAGTTCTTGTTGAACTCTTTTGAGATCGGAAGGACTTCGCATTAGCTCCGCCATTGCCCATTCTATGGCTGAAGCAACCGTCTCTGTCCCACCAAACATTACATCCTGAAAATTATATATTATGAAGAATGAAGAAATATATTATTTTTTTTAGAATCAGTAATTGGAAACTTAATTGGTCGGAGATTTATTTTAAATTATAATAATAATACTAAAAGTTGGTGGCGGACTTTTCACCCACCTCTGATGTAATTTATGTGTTATATATTGGGTTAGGTAAATTATATCTTTGGATTAGGTAAACTAGAAATGTTATGTTAAGTCGGTTACAAATTATCTGTCCAACTTGATAAGCGTATAAGTAGTAAGATTTAAATTATTTTAATATTAAAATATAAGTAAAAGTCTAAAATATCTTTCATAAATTTGATTAATCTCATTTAAGATTTATATTTTTTCTCTTCGTCCTCTCTCACACATTCAACTGTCTCTTAAATATATCCTGAAAAGTGATAATTTTAATTAATTAAAAATATTTAATGGGGAGTTGAAAAAAAGGTAAAATTAGAAAAATTGTAATTAATACATATTTTATTTAAAAAATACACAGTTAATTTAAATCAACAAAAAAAAAATGTGGACAATTAATTTTAGGAAGAGAGAGAACTATACAACCTGTCCATTTTCTAATACGTAAGATTTTTTAAAGGAAGATAATAAACTAAAAGAAAATTCATTCTGTCTCTAAATAATAACGTGTTGAAGACAGAATGCATGACATAAAATTGATAAATTATTATAGCTAGCTTAGCTGTTACTATAATGAATTTCTTTAATGTTATTGATAACCTTCTTACTACAATTTGACTTTAAAAAGATAAAAACAAATATATATGAATGCACTTACTTTCTTGTCACTTTAACACAATACATATAGAATTATAAATAGATAATATAATTATTCTTTTAGTAATTCCACTTTAAAGTATTTACTTGACTATTATGATAGGGGTAAATTTTAAAAAAAATATACGTTATTAATCTTTTAAAATAATAGATAATTAGAAACAAAAAATATGTTTAAGAGAAAATTAATTTTAAATGGAGGAAGGACTGAAAGTGAATTTTCAAAACTATTTTTGCTTACTAGTAATTAGTACTACTAATAATAAATAAGCATGTTAAAGGGGAAATAACAATGTACCGAAAAAAGAAGTTTTGGAAGGGAAAAAAGAAAAAGAAAACGGAAAAGGTCAATAAAATTGCCAATAGGTAATCAAATAATAGTCTGATAGTCGAATGCTTAATTCGTAGTTAAGAAGATAAAAAATCAAACACTGACAATAGTTTTAAAGAAAAGAACAAAACTCAATTAATGAGTATATTAACATCCTTTAGTTTTCAGTCCTTTAACTTATTCTTTTTGTAATTTATCATGTGAGAAGCAGCGATATTGATTTTTTGAGTGCTGAAATGACTTTTATTATAGTGGGGATTGATTTTTTTTTGTTGCCAAGTGTGGGGATTGATTGAGTATGTGTGGGCACATCACTTAATATGATTCATGTCTTTCCATTACTTACTAAAAAAAGACAATCCATTTCTAGAAGATAAAATTAACCAGTTTTAGATTTATTTTTTTGAAGCCCAATTGAGCGGTTACCCAATATAGGGGAGAGAACAACCTCAGACGAGGAGAAAATAGCCTTTAGAAAGGGAGATTAAAACTTGTCGTACGCAGACAGAGAGTATCGAGGTCCACTGAGTTATGACACATTTAATTGCCAGTTTTAGATCTTGGAATATATGAAGTCCTGTGAGGCCACTTGGTTGATGAATTTGCCTTATATTTTCTTTATGAACAATCTTTGCTAAAACAAGAAATTTAAGTTAAATAAAAAAAGATATATGTCCTTTTATGAATCTCTTAATAGACTTATTCAACCCCTTTCTACATAACACCTAAATTATTGATGGGATTATCTTACGATATACACTTTTTGAACTTGAATATCTATTTTTTTTCATTATTTAAATCGAAAAGAGGACATTAATTTTTTATCGACGGAGACAGCAAACTAAATACACTATCTTTGGTAACTTGAACAAACCTCAGGTTGCTCACTTGCATTTTCATCTATTCTTAGGCAAACAAGCACACTTGTTCCACTATGACAATTCATGCACAAATTTTAATTTTAGTCTTATTCACATTTAAAGTTTATCTTATTTTAAAATATTATATGAAATGTCACATAGAATTCGAACTGAACCAAAAAGAGAAAACAAGAGGAGTAGAACATAAATAAATAAATAAGGTGGTGGTGAATTTTTTTTACTTACCATGATGATGGCTTTGATGTTATCCCTAGTTAATTTGATAGAATTCTCCAAATCTTCAGATTCAGTAACTTTTGCTCCTTCATCACTGTAAAAAACAAGCAACTCATCCACCATATCATTATCCACAGCAGCCTTAATATTAACCTTCCTATTATTCATATGATCATCAATAATGGAATCAATAAATCCATCAAGAGCAGACCTTGCTTTAGCAAGTCTATTATTTAGTCCTTGTGGATCAACCCACCCTAACCATGGTATAAAATCAGCTATATTAAAAGCCCCAAACAATTTAGAAAACTCTTGCAAAATCTTTATAAAATCATCTTGACCTTCAGTAGAGCACGTCCCAAACGCGGCCCTATAAATAATATCCCGAGTCAACCCAAACACCAACTCACCGATATTAATAGACGTGCCCGAGTTAGTCGCCACGGTTTTAACCATTTTATCGACCTCATCACGGACCGAGTCCCACGACTCGGCCCGTTTCCGACTAAACAGCTTCATAACACAGAGTTTTCTCATTTGGCGCCAAAACGGGCCGTAATGAGCAAAGGCCATGTCAGCTCTGTCGTAGGTTAGATAGCTGATTGCAATACTGGCGGGGCGGTTAGAGAAAATGTTGTCCTGAACTTGGAGAACTTCTCGGGCCATATCCGGGCTTGAAATCGCAACCATGTGTTGGTAGCCTATTTTGAGATGAAATATGCCGCCGTATTTGTTGGATAAATTAGCAAGGCCACGGTGAGTTAATTGATCCATCATGTTCATGTTTCCGATCAAAGGCCAACCTCTTGGGCCCGGTGGATAAGGTTTATGTCGGAATCTTGAGAGAAGGAATAAGAAAACTAGTGGAAGGATGATGAATAGAAGGAGGAGGAATGGGTCAGCTTGGAAAGCTTGAAGAAGAAGATTCAAATTCTTCTCCATCATGAAAGATTAATATTTGCTTTTGCCTAAGTTCTGTTTGTTTGTGTGTAAAAGATAGATTATGTGATAATCTTGATCTGCAACCAAGTGTTGCTGAGTTCTTGCAAGATATTATGATGACCTTTATATACAAGTTTTTTTGTGGAGTCAAAGGTGATACAAGTTGCTATTTTTTTTTCTTTTATTAATAAAATAAAAACTTTTTTCCACTCTTTTTTCTCTAGTATTTTTTTTTTGTTACCCCGTCCGAGGGAAAAAAATTCCCTATGAGACAGTTCTTGTGGGTACCTGTGAGACATGAAGGCCTGCGGGACCTACACTGCAGGTGGGTCAGTCTCAAATTATGTGAGAGGAGTGTGAGGCCGTACTCACAAAGGCCGCCACGCCCGCTAGACTTTCCCCCGTCTGAGGCATCTGGATTTGCGTGTTCTCCTTTTGAAACTAATATGAACACAACCGAAAAGCTTACACAATTTAAATTTTATTAGGGGTTAGGTATGATTTTTAAACTTTTATATGAGAACAATTAGGATAAGTGAGAGACTAATTTTATAAGTCGATTCACGCTTTTATTATTGGTGTGACATTAATAAGTCACTACCATTTCTATTATCGGAGTTTACACATGTTAGTTAGCTCTTATCCCAACATTATTAATAATAATTTATTTTAACTAAAAGCTATAAAAAAAAATTTATAACCAATTCTAGAAAATTTAATTTAATTTCTGAATTTTTTACTAAATTACAAAATTCCAAAGTGCTAACCAAGCGAATTACTCCGTATAATAGTGTCTTTAAAAAAATGAAAAGAAAAGGTGACAGTTTAACAAGGTAATTTTATTTTTTTTTAATGAAATTGTATAAAATTCAAACAAAATTTCACGGAGATCTGCAACGAGACATAATCCAAATCAATACCGACAATTAAAAAAAAAAAAAAAAAGTTAGACTTTTCGTCTTTTTTCTTTTGAGTAAAAAAAAAAGAGTGGACGAGTCAAGAAATGTGTAATAAAAATGTTTCAGATTCACACATACAAGAATATTTTTCTTCTGCCCATCTTTGACAACATTAGCGCGCCATTTTCCCCCCAACTCATCAGAAAATATGTTTATGCCATGTGGACGTTAACCGAACGGAAAGTTAACACCATCCAAGGCCGTTGAATGCCGGCAGTCTTTAGACGGAACTAAAAATTTATTTTTGAAAGTTGAAATTTATAAGAGATTTTGGAAAGAATATTGAGGAGTCCGCTTTTTCAAAAAAAAAAAAAAAAAATTAATACTTACTTATTCCTTTTCATTATATAAATTGATAAAAAAAAATTCTTATTTTATTAAATATTTATATTTTAATTAATTTTTTTATAAATGTTAAAGGCCGGTTCATCGCGGAAGACATTTCTTACATAGTAAGGACCATCTTTGTATTACTTAGAAAGAAAAAAAAAACATCTCTGTATCATACTAATTTGTTATCCACACACGTACAAATATTGGAGTTCTGACCACAATTGATATAGTATTGCCTCTGTGATTTTTTTATTTTTATGCATAAAGTATTATTCATTAATAATAAAATGGTCGGTGCCATTATAACCTGAATAACTTCCGAATTCTTTTTCTAATACAACAAAAGAGAGGAGTTGAGGAAGGAAGAAAATCAAACAACACAGAAAATAAAAGTTACACAAGCTAATAGATAATAACCCACACCTCAAATAACCTAGGTGGGAAGCAACTAAAACTACTACTAATAATTTAACAAACAAACAAAATATACCCTTCTCCGCAACATCTTCATCGCCATTCTCGAACCCCAGACGTACGTACTTGGTTTCAACTTTTTCGTAGACGACGATTCAGAAGAATATGAGCGTATCAACGATCTAAAGAATCGCCTAGAAAAGATGTAGAAAATGGATTTGGGCTCTAACTCATTCCCTCAAATGGTACCTCAAGAGGGGGAGGATTGCCCAATCCTTATAAAGAACAAATTTGCTCACTAGCTAGTCGATGTGGGATTTCAACACACCCCCTCACGGCTAGGGCTGGACATCTGGACCGTGAACAATAATGGGGCCCAACATCGAACTAGGTGGCTCTGATACCATGTAGAAAATGGATTTGGGCCTAACTCATTCCCTCAAAAGGTACCTCAAGAGGGGGAGGATTGCCCAATCCTTATAAAGAACAAATTTGCTCACTAGCTAGTCGATGTAGGATTTCAACAAAAGATGTGAAAACTCAAGAAATGGCCAAGATCTAAACTGCGTATCCATATCATTCCACCAACAAACCGATCTAAGAAGATTGACAAAAGATCTCGCCCCGAAGTCTGAATCTTGATGAAAAACGCATAAGAGAAAGTCCATCGATATTTGTGGACAAAAGGAGGGGTGAAGACACAAAAAAAGAGTGGAGAATGGCTAGATCCGATCAAGATTCGACCGGTGGTCGAAGTTCTTGGCCAGATCTAGCTAATAGAGAATAGAAGAGGAAGAAGAGAACAATGAGAGAATATTTTTATAGAGAAAATTTTTGTTGGGTTTGGAGAGTAGTAGTGCCTCTGTGATTGTGCCTAGGGATGGCAATGGGGCAGATCGGATCGGATATTTGTCTGATCCGATCCGCTCCGCATTATCCAAATTCCGATCCGATCCGATCCGTGATCCGCTCCGGATCAAAATTTTATGATCCGCGATCCGCTCCGCACGGGGCTGATCTGATCCGATCCGTTCAGTCCTATTTTTTTTTAAAAAAAATCATTAATTTTACCATAAAAATCATTATTTTTTTTTAAAATTCATAAAAAAAAGCCTCCAACAAGTATAATTAATAAATTTTATGCTAAATCAATTTTTAAACAAGTACAAATATTATATTAAAATGAAAATTAAACATAATTAAGCCTAATAATAACAATATTATAATAATTTAATATATATGGGGCGGATCGGGGCGGATCGGATCGGAGCAGACACAAATACCAAATTTGATTTGCCCCGTCCTCGGATCGGAGCAGATCTGCTCCAAAAGACGTTGGATCAGAACGGGTCAACAGATCACGGATCAAATTGCCATCCCTAATTGTGCCCAACACTTAAGGTTATTTCTGTAATTACCTTGCAAACCCTATTGCATTTGCATATATTTCTCATTGCAAAACACCCGTCCAGTTATGTTGTTAATAGACATTTTTATTAGCACGTATATACATATTTGATTTATCCGATCAACTTGATGAGATGCTACTAATTATATTTTTTTTAATTTTTTATTTGTTGGGGGAGGATCACCTATCTATTAAAAGAAATATATGAATTTAAGAAACAGGAAGGGTATTCGAACTCATGAAATTTACATTATGAGGCCTCGATCTTTGACCACTAGACCGATGCCTCATTGACTGCTAATTATAGTTCTTTTAAAGTTGTTAGGTTATGGAGCCTAAGTCTGCAAGGATTAGGAAATAAGAAAGGAATAGGACTCTTCCATATATGAGTTATCCTAATGCTAAGGGAATTGGATATTTAATCCAATTAGGAGTCGGGGTTTTTCTTTTTCCTATAAATAGCTCATCTATATAACCTTAATATTGTATCTCATCACATAGTAATATCCTGGCTTGGTAGTGCCCCCAGACGTAGTCAATTCTTTGACGAACTGGGTAAACAATTTCTTGTGTCTTTTTTTATTGTTTTTCGATCTAGTTTTCTCTCCCAAATATTGTTGTTTATTTCCCAACAAAAGTGACCATTCTTAAACATCTGTCAAAAAACTGTCTGATCAAGCGATTCGACCACCCAAATCTATTTACTATTAAAAATACCAATCAACCCTTTAACCAAAACTGCAAAATAGTACTAACTTCATATGCTAACAAAAAAACAATAAGAATTATAGCTAGGCAGTCAATTGATGAGTACCATTAATAGCGAAAACGTAAAAGATATATGAATACAATACCTGAATCATAATTTACAGTCGTTTTCTAAACCTTAAATAGCTGCAGGGTCACCACTGCAATTTTACTTCATATCTAAGACAACATTAGTCACCCTAATATTTTTGTTTCGATTGGTTTATTGTCATTTTTTAAATAATGACCTTCCAGAACTAATATATACTAAAAAAAAAATCTCAGGAATTGATATTTTCCTTTACTGACCTCTAAAAATCAGAATAACAGGAACAAGAACTCAAAAAGAAAAAAAAAGAAAAAGTTATTGGACTTCAAGATTGAGTTTTAAAATAACACAATAGTTTTATTTTTATTTTATTTTTTTGTAAAAAATAACCATTTCATAAGAAAAAGTAACTATTCTAAGAAAAAATAAAAACTTTTTACTATTAAATAAAAAATTAACAAAAAAAAATCATTAGCACGTACTAGGCCCGGATAAGAGGGTTCTCAAAGTGCCCTACCGAATAGGGTCTTCGAAAAATTGGAATCCCAATTTTTGTTACCTATATACATATGTGTGTATTTTGTTGAAAAATTTTGAGATTTTTTTTTGTATTTTCTCCTGAATTTGAGATCATCAAGTTAAAGGTATGCATTTTTTTTTGTTCAAAGATTACATGAAAAAAAATAGTATTAAAATTTAATTTTCCCTATAAAAAATTACACTGAGTTCATTTCCCTTTACTTTTAAATGTTATTATTATCTAATATAATTTTAATCTATTAATTGTTAATATATTAAAAACTAATGATGGCTACTGCGGTTTATAACTCTGGTTTAAAAATCCGAAAATCGTATTATATTTTAACACTTTCTATAATTTATACTTTTAAAAAAATATTAGGGACCTATCTAACTTTAATAATTAGTACAGTGGCTTGATATTCTTCGAGACGACCCTGCCACTTAGGGGTGTCAATCGAGCTATGTGAGGCGAGATTGACTTAGCTCACACTCATCTCACATAAAAATTAGAAAGCTCAGCTCACGCTCAACCCGGAAAAGCTCATAAACATTAAGCTCACGCTCAAGCTCACATTTTAATGTTAGCTCGAGCTTAACTTACGAGCCTCATGAGCTAAATTTATATTAGCAAAAAAACAAAAATTTTTGTAGCAAGAATATTATAATACAATGAGCATTGAAACTAAATTCTAACAAAAATACAAATATATATAATAATACAATGATACTTAACTCTTGAAGCAAAATAAACTAATAAAAATATAACAAAAGATAAATACATTATAGGTCTTCTTCTTTTTAATTAGTATATATATATATAACATTTTAATTATATTATTCTTATTCGGGTTCGAATTTTTTTCGGGCTAAGCGAGGTCAAATTCTCGCTCAGCTCACATAAAATTCGAGCTTGAATATTGAGCTCAAGCTCAGCTCACGCTCATATTTTTTCGAGTTATATGAGCCTGAACCATTGACACCACTACTGCCACTGAATTTGTTTTTTTAAAAACAACCGAATCCCACTTTAGCTATACAAGGGTCACTCCTTTTCTTTTTGCTCTTTTTTTTTAGATAGCTTTGCCTATCAAAGTATCAATGGGGGATTCCATACCAAACTGCATGCCTGCCATCTTTACTCTGTTAATTCTCATTTTTTATTTGACCTAATTTTGATTCAGAATCAGGAGTTGATTCTTCAAAGAATTAGTTGTCAATTGATTGTTTTAGTTGTTGATTGATTCAAGGAAAAAATTCAAGAGTTGAATTTTTCTTTTTGATTGGTGAATTGTTCATCTTGATTGATTTTTCTGTTTTGAAACCCTAATTTTCAGAATTTGCTTTTGCTCTTCAAAATTTTATGAAAAATGAATAGTAACAACATTGATATTCCTTCGATTCACACTTCTCACCCATTTTACTTACATCCGAGTGAGATTTCTTCCTTAGTTTAGGTTCAGCCAGTCTTAACTGGACCAAATTACCATAATTGGAAAAGAAAAATGAGGAGAGCACTTGTGATTAAGAACAATCTGTGTTTCATTGAGAGAGTAGCAGGAGTTGCTATACCTAGAGTTTCTGATCCTATGTTTCAGCTTTGGGAACAAGCTGACCAAATGGTACTAACTTGGATCAATAACACTTTGTCAAAAATTATTGCTCAGAGTGTGGAGGATTTTACACAACTTATGATGTTTGGAAGAATCTGGAGAAAAGATACACAAAGAGTAATGCATATAGGCTGTCTGATGCATTGGAAGAGTTCTATTCACTTAAACAAGGAAGTTTGAGTATAGATGAATTCTATACTCAACTCAAGATTTTTTGGGATGAATTGCTAATTCTGAGGCCAATTCTTGTTTGTACATATGGAGGATTAGAGAATGTGCAAGAAAACTGCAACAATCAATATGTGGTGAGGTTCCTAAAAGACCTCAATGAGAATTTCAGCAATGTAAGGTCAAATGTAATGATGATGAAGCATATTCCTGATATTGATGAAGTGTTCAACATGGCAGAAGAACATGAGAATCATCATAAGTATGCTACACAACATGGAGATGCTCAAGTGTTGTTTGCTAAGGCCTCTAATTATGTTTCTGGTACTAAACATGACAACATGTCAAGCAATATCAATGCAGTGGGAGGCAGCTATAGGAAACCTTCTTTTAATAGTCAGAAGAAAGTGTTTACATGTACTTACTGTGGGAAATTAGGTCACTCAATTGAAAATGTATAAAAAGCATGAATATCCCAATGGTGGATCAAGTTTAAAGGTAACTTTGAAGGAGAAAACTGGAATAAAGGTTACAATGCTGATAGTAACAAAAATAATGGTAAAAGAGGCAGTCATGGCAGTGTTGGTAGTTCCAATGGTTTTGGAACTGGTTTTAATGCTGTTAATTGTATGACTGGGGTTTTGGATCATGGCGTTGTCTATAATGATGTGAAAGATGGTGTTGATTCTCCAAGAAAAGAAGTAGTTAACATTGGATTTACTCTTGCACAACAACAAAAAATCATGCAAATGATAAAGAGTGCATGTACCAATGATGTTGTTTCTGGATCACTACAACATGTTGCACTTGTACAAACTGATCATGGAGACTTCAATGCTCCTTTAGGTAATTTGGCTAAATCCTCTATGAATATTTGGATTGTGGATTCTGGTGCCACTGATCATGTTGTTTACAATGAAGATCTTTTTAGTACTTGCATATCTGTTTTTAACTTGTATGTTAGTTTGCCAAATAAAACCATCATTCCTGTCACAAAGAAAGACATTGTACACATATCATCCACTCTTACTCTTCATGATGTACTTTTAGTGCCCTCATTCAAACTTAACATCATGTCTGTTTCTAAGGTGACTGCTCAAAGTCATTGTTCTGTTACTTGCACTGCTGATAAGTGTGTGATACATGACCTTTCCACCCCGAGGAACATTGGGACAGCTGAATGACATAAAAGGTCTGTATCAGTTCCAATGTTTCTACATAAGAAATAAATGGCCTTTTATGGCATTATATGTCAGGTCATCCTTCATTTCTTAGGTTGCAATAGATTAGTAAGACTAATAATAAAGTCTATTGTTCTTCCAATTTTACTTCTTGTGATTGCAGTATTTGTTTTTTAGCAAAGCAACACAAGTTGTCTTTTCCTCTTAGAATTACTATTGTTCATTCTGCTTTTGATCTTGTACATGTATTTACAATGTTGTTACTGTTCAAGGTCATACGTATTTCCTTACCATTATATATGACTATGCTAGGTTTACTTGGATTTTTTTGCTTAAATTGAAGTCTGATGCTTCTTCTACTTTGAAAGATTTTCATACTTTCATTTTTACTCAGTTTAAAACCAGAATCAAAATAATAAGAACTGATATTGGTTCTGAATTTCTTATGCCATCTTTTTATTCTACAAATGGCAAAATACATCAAACTTCTTGTGTTCAAACACCTGAACAAAATGGATTAGTTGAAAGAAAACACCAACATATCTTAAATGTTGCTAGAGCATTAAGTTTCAATCTCAAATTCATCTTGAGTATTGGAGTTTTTTCATCAAACATGCTATTTACTTGATAAATCTTACACATTCTCCACTTATAAATCATCAAAATCCTTATGAAAGATTATACTAAAGTGCACCTAGTTATGCTAACCTAAAGGTTTTTGGATGTTTAAGCTATGCTTGTACTTTAGCTCTTGGCAGAGGCAAATTTGACTATAGGGGTAAAAAATCAGTATGCCTTGGTCAGTCATCCACTTCCAAAGGGTTATGTTCTTTTGGACATTGATACACATCAACTTTTTGTGTCAAGAAATGTGTTGTTCATTGAACATATTTTCCATTTTTCAATTCTTAATTCTGCTCCTTCAGAAGATGAATTTACTTATACTAATCATCAGTGTTGTAGAAGTCGCTAGTCGGTCGGCAGACATGGGACTAGCGACTAGTCGGCGACCCTAAATTACAATGTATTTTTTAAAATTCTGTTATCATATATAATATACTAGTCAAACAAAATTTCAGAATAAATTAACAATCAAATGCTAGTAAAATAAAAAAAACATAATCCATCCATAATAACTAAATTCAACATCAAATACTAAACATCAGTTGCATTTGTTGGTTGTTCATTATCTTGTCCATATTGTTCTAGTATACGTTCTTCATCTGATTCATATTCAATTTCATCCACTTCCACCTCACTATCGGATTCAAATTCTTCCTCACTAAGTTCCCTCAATCTAGAACTTCTTCGAGGCCTTAACACTTCGTCTGTTCCTAATGCATCGCTAACCGCTTGCCAAGGTAAGCCCGGCTCAACTTCATCTCCATCAACACAATCAACAATCCATTCTTGAGCCTCACTTGCATCACTAGCTAGTAGCACTTCAATTTTTCTTTCTTTCTCCATTTTGTGTTTGTCCATCAAATTGGCATTGAATTGCACATAAACAAGATTGTTCAATTTTTCTGTTTGTAGCATATTCATTTTCTTTGTATGTATCTGCAAAAGTAAATTCACAACATTAGGTTAATTTGCCCAGATCAGATATGTAGTTTCATTTATATTCTTTATTGTTTCATTACAGTTTCGGTTATATTCTTTATATTTTACAGGTGGAGGAAACAGCTATCATTTTAGGCAGCAGCTGGCAATTGCAAAGACCATAAATCGAGCATGAAGAAGATAGTATTACTAACCCCTTCAAATGTGCTCCAATTCCTTTCACAACCCGAAGAACTAGTGGTTAAAGAAAGGATTATCATAGCAATCTTTTTCAAGTGAGGAATTGTGACACCAAAAGTTCCCCACCAATTTGCTACAATTGTAAAACACATTAATAGATTTCCATTTGTAAAAAGTAAGAATTTTTCAAGAAAGGTCAAAAGAGAAAGATCATCATGGTTTCTACTGTTATATATTATTTATTTACCTGGAGCAAACTTGTCATCATTCACTTCACATGCTTTCATTGCAATTAGCCTTCCAAACATGTCTTCTTTGTTCTTATACTTCGGCAACTCAACACTTAAGATTTCATGTTGCATGTTCATATCTCCAACAAACAATATTTCAATGAAATCAAGAACCGCAGCCATGACATTAGGATCATCTTGAATCCCCGAATCCTTGTAATGATAATAAGGATTCAACAAATAAGCCATCAAATGCAGGGAAGAATCTAGCCTACCTTTCATCTTTGAAGAGATAATGTCCATCATAGGCCCATAGGTTTTTTTGTAATTCCCCAAAGCAATCATAATATCTTTCCCAGCTTGAATTAGTTCACCATATACAAAACCCATTGATGGCTTCAAATCACCATCAACCATCCGAAGGACTTTCACCAAAGGTGCAAAAACCTTTAAGCATAACGTCACTCCCGCCCAAAAAGTAGTACTTAACACCGTTGCATAAGCCAATTTCCCTTTAAAAGTCTTGAAAAATTTGCATTCCTCCCATTCAGTGCAGAAGCAAATCTAGTTACTCCCGGTCTCACTATATCCCTCTTCAATTCGTAAAATGTCTCATCAATGTCAGGGTCTTATGATGTGCATAAAATAAACACAGTCAATGTCTTTGCTTGGTCAAGGACTTTCTTAAACCTCACTAGACCTCCAATCCCTTCAAGCATTAGATTTATGGTATGAGTGGCACATGATGTCCAAAATATTGTTGGCCTCTTTTCATTCAATAACTTTGCAGCTCCCATATTATTTGAAGCATTATCCGTCACAATTTGGATAACATATTCGGGACCAACTTCTTGGATGCATCATTCGACATACTCATAAATGTGCTCGCTTGTGTGTGCTTCATTTGATGAATCTTTAGAAGATAAAAAAACAGTACACAATCTTGAATTAACACACAAGTTCATGATGCTCATTCTCTTTCTATCAGATCATGCATCCGTCATAATTGAGCAACCATTCTTTTTCCATTCATCTTCGTGTGTCTTCATTAATGACTTGATTCTATCCATCTCTTTCTTCAAAAATGTTTCACTCATCTCATATCTAGTAGGAGGTTGAGCCCCAGGTCCAAATTGACCACATGCCTCCATTGCCAATTTGAAACTATCCTTTTCAAAAGCATGAAAAGGAATCGCACATTCATATGCCCATCTACAAATATATTCTTTCACGTGATTGAGTCTTTCTTTCCAAAGTACATTGGAAATGTGTTGCTCCCGCTTACTCTTTCCTAAATCCAAGGAAGCTTCAAGATTGATTGAGTTTTGCAAACTTATCCATAGGACCAAGAGTATGTGGTGCTCTCATACTCCCAAAAGACTCTTCCAATTCATGTACCTCAATAATTTCATCATTGTTTCCTCCAATTTTCACTTCCGATCTCAACGATTTATCAACATTTTGCTTACTTCGCTTCTTCACCTTGCCCTCAATAATAGCATTTTTGCATTTTAATTGATCATCTTTTATGGACTTCTTACATGGAGCAACATTTCCAGGCATATGTGCAATGTGTTGTTTCAATCTGTAAATCCCTCCACACATTACCTTCCCACACAAAATGCATTTGACCCTATCCAATCTATTTGGATCGACCAAAATTGCATAGTCCCAACCAACATCTTTTGATTTCCGTTTAAGTTCAGAAATGGCAGAAGATTCAATAGATTTAGAAACACTAGCGGATGCAACACTTGAAGATCCCATTTACAACACTATCAAACAAGAAAATATCAAACAATGGAGAAAGTGAGAATAGCTACTGCCTAGACCATAAAAAAGTGTTACAAATGGAAGTACCAAACAGTTGGAGACAAAATAAATAGCTACTACTAAATCGCTACTACTAAAATAAAAAAGTGTTACAAATGGAAGTGCTAAATAGCTACTGCCTAGAACATAAAAAAGTAAGAATATAAAAGTGACAATAGAGCAAAAACCATATAAAATAAAAATGATGCAAAGACCATAAAAAAATAAATAGCTACTAATATCCAGTAAACAAATTCAAAACTCAAAATCATCAAAAACTTCTTGGCGAATTCCAACAAAGCATCAGTAAATAAAAATAGATAATTTTTAAAACATGTATTCCAGAATTGTTACCGGCGACGGCTAGCTTTGGAGTCGGAGTCGGAGGCTTTGCAAGTCGGAGAAGATGAGCCTTTGCTGACTGGCTAGCTTTGGAGAAGACGATTTGCAGAAGAACCTTTGGAGAAGACAATTGCAGAAGAAGCTTTGGAGAAGACGATATGCCCTAAGACGATTTACAAGTAAGTTTTAATTTATTTATTTTTAATCTCTGTTCAAAACGACGTCGTTTTGGGCAGAGGATTTTTTTGAATTCCTCGGACCAAAACGACGTCGTTTTGGACCAAAAATCGATTTTTTAAAAAAGGTCAACCAATTTTGACCGATTAATCCGATTTTTGACCGACTAGGCCGATTTTTTTTCGATTTTTTCCAAAACCGATTGTTTTTACCCGATTTTTTATTTTTCTAGGCGTTTGGAGCCTGACTACCGACTAGGCCTAGTTTTACAACACTGCTAATCATGTTACCTGTACTTTCATTGATGTTGATGATTCTTCTCTACATTCATCTTCTGTTGCTCATTCTATACCTAATCTTGTTAATAGTCCTATTCTGCCTGCTTCTGCTCCTGGAAAATCTTGTAATCCTTATGATCCTAAACTTAGTACTTCATCCACTTCTGTTTCCACAGTCAATCCTAGAAGATCTGGTAGGCAGAGACCTTTACCTTCGCATCTAAAAGAATATGTGCATCCTCTTCCTAATCCCCCTGCATCTGCTAACATTGTATACATTACTGATCATTTGTCACACTAGAACCATGAATATTTTATATTTACATTGGATTTGACTAAAGAACCTGAGTCTTTTAAAGAAGCACAACAGTATGAGGTTTGGAGAAGTTCTATGGCTGCTGAGTTAAAGCCTTTAGAGAAGACAATAACACTTGGATTTTGACTGACTTTCCAGAAGGAAATATACCTATTGGTTGTAAGTGGGTTTACAAAGTTAAATTCAAAGATGATGGGAGTATTGATAGACACAAGTCTAGATTGGTAGCAAAAGGTTATAATCGGTTGCCTGGTATTGATTTCTTGAATACATTTTCCCCAGTTGCAAAAATGACATCAGTTAGAGATTTACTTACCATCTCTGCTGCAAAAGGTTGGCATGTTCATCAATTAGATGTGAACAATGCCTTCTTGCATTGAAACCTTCGTGAGGAAATTTATATGACCCTTCCCCCTGATTATGTTTCTGCCAAACCCAATCAAGTTTGTAAACTTAGAAAGTCTTTATATGGGTTAAAACAGGCTAGTAGGGAATGGAACTTCACCCTTACGCAATCGTTGATATGTATAGGTTTCAAATAGTCATATCATGACTATAGTTTGTTTGTTAGACAAACTGGTGATAATTTCATTGTGTTATTGGTGTACGTTGATGATGTTATTTTGGCAAGTAATAGTATGACAGATATTCACCAAGTTAAATCTGTTCTACATGCTAAGTTTCAGATTAAAGATTTGGGTGTTTTGAAATACTTCATGGGATAGAAGTTAAGAGAGATAGTAGTGGTATTTTGTTGTCTCAGTATGAAGTATATTCTTGATCTTCTTAAAGAAGAAGCTTTTAATGGATTGTAAACCAATGCCTACACGAATTGACCCAACTGCAAAATATTTTCATGATGATGCATGCTGACTATCTTGAAGACAATACAAGCTATAGAAGAATAATTGGAAAGCTTCTCTATATTACTGTTACTAGGCTAGACTTATCATTCCGTGTTCAGCAGCTTAGACAATTCCTTGACAAGCCTACATTATTGCACAAGAAGGTTGTTGCCAGAATTCTGAGATATTTAAAGGGGACAACTGACCAAAGCTTGTTTTTCTCTTCTCAATCAGACTTGCAGTTGAAAGCCTATTATGAAGGTGACTGGGCAGGATGTTTGGATACCAGAAGATCTGTCACATGCTTTTTTGTGTTTCTTGGTTCTTCTCTCATATCTTGGAAGTCCAAGAAACATCACACATTGTCTAGAAGCTTTGCTTAGGCAGAGTATAGAGCCATGGCAATGGCTACTTGTGACGTACAGTGACTCATCTATTTACTTGAAGATTTAGGTGTTAAACAATGTAAAGCTGTCCCACTGTTTTGTGATAGTTCTAGTGCTATTCACATAGCTGAAAACTCAGTTTTTCATGAAAGAACTAAACACCTAGATATTGATTGTCATGTTGTAAGAGAAAGGTTGCAAGCTAATGTTCTTAAACCTCTTCCTATCACCTCTCATAAGCAGCTTGCAGATTTGTTTACCAAACCACTTCCTATTTCCAGATTTCAGAGTTTGGTACAAAATCTTGGTTTGGTTTATTGTCACAGTGGTCCAGCTTGTGGGGGGATCTTGAAGTACATCAATCCTTTGGTTGAAACTAGTGAGCAGCACACTTTGACATCAAAGCAGCAGCATAGTCATTGGGAGAAATAAGGGGTCTTACTGCTCAACTTTATATTCTGAAGGACTGGTTTGTAAATATTTCAAAGTATCTTGCTTAGGTGGCAGTTTAGTTAGAAATTGGTTAGTTTTAGTTATAGTTAGTTGTAACTAATACCCTCTGCATTGTAATTATCTTCTCTAATTAATGAAAATATCAGAAATTACCACAAATCTTTTTCTTTCTTCTTTTCTGCAAAATCTCAACATATCGTGGGATCGAATTCCCCTTCTTCCAATTTATTTTAAAAAAAATTAAAGGAAAAACAATGGATACTACCAAAAAAAAATTGATTATTTGTCGCGCTATTATTTGCCGCGATCACAAAACTGCGACAAATACTCATTTTTTTTGCTGTGATCCGTTGCAAATGCTCATTTTTTCCGCGGTCGACAGTCCCAGCAAAATCGCAGCTTATAGTTCAGTAATTGTCCCATTTTGTTTTCTGAAACTGTCGCAAATAATTTATTTTGGCGACGGTCCTTAATCAATATTGAATTATTTCTTAGAAAATAAATAATACCTCAATTTTTTAATATAAATCGTTTTGAACAAGTAGTTAAAAAAAATAAAGTACTTAATTTGTTAGTCAAAATATCAATATTACTCTCTTAAATATAACTTATATACCACTATTTTATTTAAAGAAAAGTAATATTGATATTTTGATTGAAAAAGATATCTGTCGGCCCAATCAATGAATTTGTAGTATGAAAGTGTTTGATGAACTGGATATACTTTTACTTCCTCGTGGGGGATAAAATTAAGCTTGTGATATCAAGCTTTTTGGTCTATCGACCGACCACTTAACATTCCATGTGTTACATAGAAATATGAAAATGGGTGTTATTTGATGTCGGTGTGGAGGGAAAAGAGCTTATATCAATCGGGATAGAGAAGGTCACACACGTTTGTTCAATGATTTTTTTTTTTTTTTTGAAAAATCAGTTTATTTTGGCATTCAATTTAAACGGAGGTTTATAATGCGAAGACACGAATTCCTTTGCATTGTGGATGCTCTAAAAAAATTACCAGATGCATGGAAATGACAGTTTATAGTAGGGGATCATGTTCAATATTCTGTAAATGGAATATAGTATAAGTTGGGTATTATATAGGAGATGATATTTATCCAGAATGTGCCACTTACGTCAAGACTATCTCAATGCCGCAAAGAGCAAAGAAAAAAAATTGTTTGCACAACATCAAGAATCAGTAAGAAAGGATGTCGAGCGAGCCTTCGGAGTGCTCCGGTCTCGTTTGGCTCCGGACGCGTATGGACAATTAACGTACTGAAATATATAATTTATGCGTGTATTATTATACACAATATGATCGTAAAGGATGGATGAGATACATATTGGGGAAACATTATATATAATTTATCATATGACCATTGAATACGACGAAATATTTCTTAATTTTCTGGTCGATTTCCAAACATATCTCCACAAAAATGCGGTTATTCACAAAATTTGTAATACATCGTCAACTCCAAGCCGACTTGGTGGAGGACATTTGGCAACGTTTCGGATCATAGACTACCCAAAATTAAGTTGTACATTTTTTAATTATTATTTTGTTTTGTTGTATTTTTTAAGAACCGATTCACTACTTTTATTTATTTAATGAAAATTTCATTTGTTTTCTCTCTCTCTCTCTCTCTCTCTCTCTCTCTCTATATATACTCTCTATATATATATATATATATATATATAGAAACAAAAAAAAATTGTAAAATTTCCATAAAAATATAAAAAATGATGACTGGACGTAATTACTATTAAAATTATTTAATACTTGAGAGGTGGTTTAGTTGAACAATCTGTGACATCTAAGCTGATAAGTATAACAAAACATTACTACCATTGGAGATGCTTTTAAAGAAATTGTAAACCCTTGTGAACCTAGTGATGCAAAGTCGTTGGTCAGACTCTGACTTTACAATAACTACGACAGATATATATTAGGAATTAATTAGGACACAGACTGTTTAGCTAATTGAATTAAATTAGTTTAAGCATCTTATTATTTTGCGTTACACTTGGCGGGCAAAGGGTCAATGACCTCATCTACACCAACAAAGAAAAAAAAATGAAAGGGGCAGCAATACATCACATATGAACCCAAGCCAAATCCCCAGGCTGTCAAGGATTCATGATATTTGTTTTAATACTAATACAGGTTTTTATTAGCAGACAGAAAATTAAGTTAGTTTTTTAATTATTTTAATCAGACAGTTAAGTTTTCATAGTTGTTTTTGATTGACAGCTAAATAAGTTGATAGTTATTTCTGAATAATTATCGACTTATTCAATAACTATTAAATCGAAAATCATCAAGCCTACTTGGGATTCATACATAGAACAGAAAAATTATTTAATTTCTTCTAACCAAATCATTTTCATTCTTTTTAAATAGCTAATGACCTATTCCTTAAAAAAAAAAACGAACCTAACAAACAACCTTCTTAATAAAATCGATTTCTACCAATCATGTCCCTCCTCAAACGCATACTATATTAATACTCCTCAGAATAGTGAGGGTGGTTAGGGTTTTCACCCCTTTGCGTGAAATATTAATCCAGCTAGGTGTATTTTAACGAGTTGTACTCCGATTAATCAACTGCATGCTACACTCAATTATATGACCGTCATTGTGGAACTAGTTTCACAACCCCCACATGAATTGAGTGGAGCCCATATTTGCAGGTAGACCCGTCTAATTAATGTGAGAGGCTGTAAGACCGGTGCCAGAAGGACGTTCCTATAATTGAATTTCCCCACTGCATGTGTGCACGAGCACGACAAATAACTATAATGATTGCTAAATTTACTACTTTTTTTAGGGTTTAAATGCTAGAACTTTTTCCTTCACAAAAGTTACTGATTAATTTATACGGAACAACTTAGGTTAAAGCATAGTAGTAACCCTTTTACATCCTAAAGCGTCAAAGAAAAATAGTCTAAAGGGTTGAAGTTCATTGTAAATTATCAAGTCTTTAGAATTGCTTGGTTTGGTAAGGTCAGACCAATTCAAAGCTGTTTCACCATATGACGCATCCAAACTATAAAGTCTGAAGGTAAAATGAAACTGTAAATTGAATACGAATACTGACATACCTTAATCACTTGTCGTTATTAAATGAAAATTAAGACATAATTAGTCAGAGGTTATTTAAATGAATGGAGTTCTACAATATTATAAGGGTGGAATTGTCATCGTTGGGGGAGGTGGGTCTGGTAATAGTTTTTATTCTTCTTCAAAATTTATTTACATTAATTTTTATCATGTTTGACTAGATAAATGCTAATTTTTAAAATATTTTGTTGAAAATTTTGAGGTCGAACAGCAATGCACCAGCAGTAATATTATTCGAGATCTTCTAGAATTCTTTTTACTCACTCATAGTCGTTTGAGTTTCATTAGATTCAACATATCTTCGTGTTATAGAGTCAGAGGTAAAGTAATAATGGTAGGAAAATGATTTGCTACTAGAATTTTTGGATAGGAGTTGGATAAAATCCAAATTAACACTATTTACCCCCTATTGGTATAAGGGATTCACCCCTCAGTTTGGATTTTAGTCAATTTCTATCCAATAATTCTAGTAGTATATTGTAACCCTAGTAACGTATAATTGCTGATAAAAACTTTCATCCTTTCAAAAAGATATCCTGTGGGATTTATTATAGCCAGTATTCTCTAAGTCGAATAGATAAATATTGCGTTTGGTAAAAATCAGGAGTGATTTGAATGGTACAGTAAAACCTCTATAAATTAATATTGTTGGAACCATGATATTTTATTATTTTATAGAGATATTAATTAACATATAAATTAATATTTATTAATTTAAAGAGAGTTTTGTAATTTATTGAAGTTAAATTTTAATTACATAAAAAAAATATTGTATCTTAGAAAAAATCATGTATCATATTAATTGAATTACATAGATTCATTGTACATAATATTAATGAAAACTAATAAATATTGTTCATTGTTTCTTAATAATTAAGTATTATTCATTGTATTTTTACTAAAAACAATCTATGATGGTGATAGAAAATTTCTTGAAACCAGACCCAACAATGGCTCCTCATCTAAAAGGTGTCACGAAATCAACAATGACGGATCAAATACGTAAAGAATTATGTGAGTACAAGAGAGATCATTCGACATGCAGTCAAAAAGAGTTGTAGTTGTTGTTTGAAGAAAAGTTTCATTTGAAAATTCAAGGTACCAACTAGACTTAGAGAATGAGCTCCAACTAGACTTCAATTTTAAGAAAAAACAAACAACTCTAGAATCATATTTCATTAAATTGTCTTAGTTATGTTTGTGTAAGTGTATATAATTATTAATTTATTATATTAATGGTACCCTATATTTACATAGGGGTTTTTTGAAAATATATTATCTTATTATCTTATCGAAATTTGTTAATTTTTTAACTGGCCCAAGTTGGGATCGGAAAAAATATTATCTTAGAGAGTTTATTAATTTATCGAGTATCAATTTAAAGAGGTTTTTCTGTATTTTATTTTGGACTTATAAATATTAATTATTTGTGAAATATAAGGCATAAAAAAATCTATATCATCTACTTAATACTTTGAAAAATCACCTTCAAGAAGGAAACTTCCTGCATTTTATTTAATAGTTAGAGGCCTTTCACTTTCCATGTGGATATATTTTATTTTTCTTTATAGACTACGCAACACAAGGATTGACTTTTGATTAAGATTTCAAAAGCTATTTGGATTTTGGATTTTGTTTCCGAAAAGGAATGGTCAACGCAAAGAAAATAATGCACCAAACTTATCATTTAGTTGTCATTCTTGGAATCTTGGATTTATTAAAAACTTTTGAGTTATTTTTTTCCTAATTATTGTAGCACCAAAAATTTCGAAAGTTACAATAATTATTCTTTTTTTATTTTTTGAAAAAAAAAATTGTATAATCTCAACCATGATACAACTTGATCAAAGTTGACAAGAAATATTCTAAGAGCTCCACCAGCTATTGAGATTGTAACAAGCAAACTGTTTTATTACGTAAAACATTACTCTTGAAGCAAAAGATATTAAAAAAGCAGGCATTTGAAGTGAGATTCTTGCGTAGATCATCTACTATATCTAATGATTTGTCTTTTGTGCGAGTGTGTCATTTTTTAATTCTTGTTTTATTATTTAATTCTCAATCTAGCCCAACTTCAAAAGATGCTCGTATTTTCTAGGATCATGGTGCCCTAGCCGCGGCATGGCCGTCGCTGCTCCACCTCCTCCTCCTCTTGGGGGAGACGGCGCCTGGGACCGCAAATCGTTTGCGGATATTCTTCAACCACAAGGCAACGACACCCCACCTTTGCTGATAAAGCCGCTAGATAATTTTAAGGGAGAACCATGTCTCATTGTTGAGGCAGATGAACACCCGATGCTTGAAGCTCCATGGAGATTGGCATGTGTTGGCAAATTCCAACGGCGATGCCCCCGTTGGATTTATTTAAGAAAGATTTGGAGAGGGTTGGATTTAAGGGAGGATTTTGGGTAGGTTGGTTGAACAATAATCATGTTGTTGTTCGATTCAATCAAGAAGAAGACTATTGTAGATTTTGGAGACGTGGACAATGGAGATTCTGCAATTTATGGATGAGGGTATTTAAATGGACTTTTGACTTTAATGTTTATGAAGAACCATCAATTGTTCCGACTTGGATCAGTTTTTGGGGATAGCCTCTTCATTTGTTTCATAAATCAAAGCTATTTACATTGGTGAGTACGGTGGGCACTCCATTGGCTCTTGATGATCCTACCGCCAATCTCACACGTCCGAGTGTTGCAAGGGTGTCTATGAAATTGGATTTGTTGAAGGAATTACCTAACCGAATTTGGATACATCATGCAAAAATTGGTAAAGGATTTTGGCAATCAATCACTTACGATGATTTGCCGGAATATTGTACCGGGGGTTTATGTCTTTGGGACATCCCGTGTCAGATTGTAGAAAAGGGACAAATCCGACTGAACCTAAATTGGTGAGAAAACCGGCAAAACAATCTGACAAGGCTACAGTGGATAAGGGGAAGAGAGTTTCTGTTTTTGAAAGGATCAAACCAAAGATCAATGTCGCCTCGGGGTCTAGTGCGAATATGGCGGCACCGGTTTGCAATGTGGCATTGACGGTGGTCTCTTTGCAATCCGAGGTGGCTCTACTGTTGGATGCTCAGGCGACGTCTTCCGTTATGGAGGACATCCCAACTGAGCTCGTAGCTCAGGCGCTCATCGCCGTTGAAGACACCCTCAATGCGGCACAAGAACCAGAGCCGACGGTGGTGGAGACTGCCTTGCTTGTAACCGAAAAAGAAACGGAGAAGACAACGCCACAAATGGAGGCGTTTCAAATGGGAGATGAATCCCAGAGGCAACTCTCCGTGAAACTAGCCCTTGTTTGATGGATGATCAAATTTTTTATCTAAAAATCCCAACTTCGGCGCCCAGTTTGCAGGATAATGTGGATGACAGCTGTGAGAATGTGTTTTTTATTTTGGGCATGGTTGGTAGCACCGGCCCATCAAAGGCTTCCCCACATACGGACCATTCAATATTCAACTAAACAGGCAATACCCAACCAAATGAGCCAGATTCAGGCGGCCCATGTGCCAATGGTTTGATAAATTCGGCACTGATATGCTCGGCTGGGCAAAATAATCACCTTTAGTTATTAGGGAACCATGCCCATTAGCTTTAGATATTAGGGAACCCAGCCCACAGCAACCCCAAACAGCTATATCTCGTGGAGATGAGATTTTTCCACCACCACAAAATGTTTATGATCGTACCCTCTACAACAGTTTTTATTACGCGGTCGGATTAGAAGTCTATCGCCTGGTCGAAAAATTGGCTCGTTTGATTCGGTCCTTGCAGATATTGCACCATCAACTGTGAAAGATTGTAGTAAACCTCATGTACCAGAAATTGATAATGCTCAGGTCACGGGGTCTTACGAGGATTTAGCAACTTCTCAACTTGACTATGGTTATGAAGACTTTACTCCGGTTCGCTCACGCAAGAATATAAAGAAAGCGAAAACAACTCCTCCAGAACATCATATGGAGACTCGATATAAGCCATTTAAGAGACGTTGATTTAATATCCCCATTTAGGGGTCTTTTATGTTTTAATGTCCGATGTAGCAGAGGATTTGTTTCCACCTTATATTGGAGATATGCATTAATCAGTCCCCTCTTATCAGGGACGACATATTTTTAGGCAAGCTTGTAAGCCCATTTCCTTTGAGTCTTAGTCATACTCTCTTGAGGTGGCTACTTATGTAATATTGCCTTATGGGCCTTTCATCATCAATAAAATCTCGCATTTTCATTAAAAGAAAATTCTTGTTTTGTTTTTGTTTTTTTGATATTTGGAGAGAGTCGATTACTTTGAATTTAATGTGGGAAGCTATAAGAAAAACATGTAAATAAAATGCGAAGACTATAAAAAAGTCATATTTAACGTTGTGTTGAAGGAGCCTTTCAATCTTCAAGTTTTCACATATTAATAGTTGCTCAATTCGCTAGAAAACATGTAATTTTCCTTGTAAAACGCTCATAACTGTCATGATCTTGCATGTTCGGCCTTGTTCCACGAGTTATATAAGTAATAGAGATAGTAGGGTGTTCATCTATGCCCTGACCGGTTGTTAGTTGTGATCACCTCTTTGCTTTAGAAACATGTCCCCATCTTATTTTAGCCTTATGGTTGGCTTATCCCCAAATATCTTCCACATTTTCCATCATTTGCTACATTAGTTGATAGTGGAAATTAAAAGGACATTGTGGCATAAGATGACGTCAAGAATAACTGTTAAAGATCATCTCACATGCTTCTAGAAGAGTTCAGCGCCATAGAAGAGTTGGTTGGGCGAGTTGACAGGCTCCCGACTCTTGACTGATTAGGTCGTTTCCACTTCCTGGCCAATTCTTAACCCGGCTGACTCGACTAATCTGACTCTAAGTTTTCTAAGCTTATTGAAGTCCATTTGATCGACTTGGATAGCTTACCCTTCCTTGTTATGCACTACAAGAAAACAGTTAAATAGCGACCGAAATTTTAGGTCACAAATTTAACGACGAAATACCGACCGACTAGAAACCGAAAATGAAATGGTCATTATTCTGTCGCCCCTCCGTCGGCCACATCTGTCCCATTGACCAAATTGAAACGCCGTCGTTTTGTTCACCTTTAACGACCGACTACCCGACGAATATTAACGACTGTTTTAACGACGGAATATATAATGATCGAATATCGAGGGAAGTTAACGACATTATACCGACGGAATACATAACGGTGTATATTTGTATAGTAATAAATAAAGGACACAAAATGACATCATTTTATGTACGTTAACGACCGACTACCGACGAAAGTAACGACGGTTTACCGACGGACTAACGACCGAACTTAACAACCGAATAGTGACCGAATTAGGGTTAGGGTTGGGCGACCGAAAAGCGACCGAATTTGCCAAGGCCGTCGCTATTCGGTCGCTATTAATTTTCCGGGATTCCCTTTTTTTATAAAATAGCAGGGATTTTTAAGGATATATAGAAATATTTTGCCTATTTTAGTTACTATTACTAATATATATATATATATATATATATATATATATACACACACACACACATTAACTTGAATATTCAAAAAATTAAAACTTATACTTATTCACAAAATACCTATATATACTCGAAGCAGAACAATTCAAGTAATACCTTTATGTGTGCATTTACGTGAATCATTAAGTGATGGAGTTAAAATTTTAATAATAGATTATTAATAAACAAATAATTACTAAAATATTCATATTAGTTCGTACTCGCATTCTGAACGAAGTCGGTTTTCGGATTTATAATTTTTTTTAGTGTGATCCGTCGCTATTAAGCTAAGGGGTGACCGAATAGCGACCGAATTTGCCAAGACCGTCGCTATTATTTTCCCGGATTCCATTTTTTATAAAATAGCAGGGTTTTTAAGGATATATAGAAACATTTTGCCTATTTTAGTTACTATTTTAAGGATAAACGCCGCTATTTTATAATAAAAAAACAGAATCGGAAAAATAATAGCGACGGAATTTGCAAAGGTGGTCGCTATTCGGTTGCCCAACCCTAACCCTAATTCCGTCGATATTCGGTCGTTAAATGTGGTCGGTATGCGGTCGTTACCGTACACAAGACGACGTCATTTTGCTTGTCTCTGTCAAACAAATCCTTAATTATTTAAACACTTGTCAACAAATTCCCTCCTCACAGCCTCCTCCCCCGCTAAACCCCAACCTCCACCTCCATTTTCCTCCCCGCGAAACCCCACCCCACCACCTCCGATCAACTCCTCCCTCGACGTCGCGAAACTCCGACTCCGATTCTCCTTCTTTGATTCTCTCTCCTCCTCACAGCCTCCTCCCCACGAAACCCCACCCACCACTTCCACCTCCGATCAACTCCTCCCTAGACTCTGCGAAGCTCTATCTCCGATTCTCCTTCTTATCTAGTACTCTCTCCTCCTCTATCTCCGATTCTCCTTCTTATCTGATACTCTCTCCTCCTCACAACCTCCTTCCCCAAGAAAACCCCACGCTCCACCTCCATGTTCTTCCCCGCGAAACCCTACCCTACCACCTCTACCTCTACCTCCACCTTCCATCAACTCCTCCCTCGACGCCGCGAAGCACCACATCCCAATTTTACAACAACATTGATACCCAAAAACTGTCTTCTTAATTGGTATGACTGGTTCAATTTCTTTGATTAATTAGACTTTTTTCCATCTAATGCAAATTGAGAAGTTAACTGAAGTTATATTGTATGATTTCTATTTATATTTTACTTTGATGAATTTTGAATAAAGTTCATTAACAGAACCATGGTCCTATGTTAATGATTTGGGCACTTGATGTTAATATCTCTAAAATGAGTAGTATCAAACAATAATATTGTCTTTATCAAAAGAAGCCCCAACTGTTTTATTTTAGTACTTGAAAATGTAACAATGTCTTGTGTTTTGTACATTTGTCTTTTGTTAATGATGTTGTAATGTAGCAATGTAGCACTTGAAATGTTGATCATTTAAAATGTATCAATCTTTAAACTTGAAGGCAGCTCAAGTAACTTTAGGTAACTTGCACACATTTATGTTTATGAAATCAAGTCTTTGTTATATATTTTTTGATTTGACCAATATTTATATTTTTTTAGCAAATTCCATTAATTTTTGGATAACACGGGTGAAGGAAGAAGACGTCAATCACCCAATTGTCAGTTTGCATGTGAAATGTGTGTTTCAGTTGCGTGGTATAGTTGAGGCCTGGCATGAAGCCCTATGCAAATGTTTTACATTTTTCTTGAAATATTTTACATTTTTATTATCTTCTCAGTTTTTGCATCTTTGTATTATCTCCCCTTTTTTCCATCTTTGTATTAGATAGTTGTCTATTATGTCTAAAAAAATGTTGGTAGTGAATGTGACATTACTTTAGTAAGATAAAATTTTCTATTTTTTAATTTTTTAATTTGTATGCTAATTATATAATTTTAGTTCCAATAAGTAAACAATTGATAATCGAACATAATAAAAATATAAATACATCATTCTATTGCACAATAAAATTCAGAACAAATAATATATATAGACAAGATGCCATTATTACGCCGAACAATAGTATTTACCACACGTTAATTATTTGAAAAATAAGGTTGAAAATATCAAACAAAAGATTCAAAGTTAATATGCATTTGATACAACTGTTACTGAAGTTGGTCAATTTGCACACCGATCAGGGGAAATTGAAGTTGTACTTGTGGCCGGTACGAGCCGTGTTGATGAAGATGATGATGATGATGATGATGATGATGATGATGATGATGATGAAATTATGTCGGGTGATGACAATTCTGAAGAAGAGGATGAATTTATGTCGGAGGATGATTTAGAATGATTAATCTCTTTCTCGCTTCTTGGAATTCCACATATTGAAGGTGAGTAATATTTGTTGGTTTATTTTTTTAGCACTTTATTACCATAAATTAATTGTCGTTTTGTATAACTTTTTAACATAATTCAAAGTGGTAATTTCATTGCCATAAAATAATTTGATTTTTAATTTTCAGATTGCAACTCATGCATTTCCAAGGATATACATATAAATGACATCAAGGAGTTTATGAGAAGTGTAAACTTTGATTCTGAGTGTTGTAATGTAAATAAGAAGTGCACACTTTGATTGTGAGTTTTGATAATTCAAAGTGTGTGAGTGTTGTAATGTAAATGAGAAGTGCACACTTTGATTGTGAGTGTTGTAATTCAAAGTGTGGACTTTGTTTGTGAGAGTTGTAATGTAATGAGAAGTGCACACTTTGATTGTGAGAGAAGTGCACACTTTGATTGTGAGTGTTGTAATGTAAATGAGAAGTGTAAACTTGTGTTTTTTAGCAAGATAATTGGTTACGTAATGTTATTTTTGGGTTTATTGATTATTTTTGTTATTTGGGATCTTATTAATACTGTTTCTGATTTGTATTTCTGTGCATATTGCTTTTTTTTTATTTTTATAATAGGGATTTAATTAAATTTCAGATTTATTTTTTTAAATAAAAAACAATTTAGCGACGGAATCGCGACCGAAATATCGGGCGCTATATTAGCCATCGGTATTCGGTCGTTAACTAGTCAAAATCAAAAGTCAACAATTTTACCTTTCGGTTGGTATGCGGTCGGTAAATAGAGACCGAATATGCGGTCGCTAACCTTTCCGTCGGTATTCAGTCGTTAAATAGTCAAAGTCAAAAGTCAACAATGTTAATTTGCTTAGCGACGAAAAAATATACGACCACGTCATTCGGTCGCTAAATTGAGTTTAGTGACGGATTAGCGACGGAAATATCCGTCCCTGTTACACAGTTTTCTTGTAATGATGACTCGGTCATATCATACGCTGTTTTCTTGACTCGACCATACCTAGCAAGACAACAATCATTTTCTTGTTGGGACAGTAGTCTGGCGAGCTGGTCTGCTTCCTGAATTTCGGCCTTTCAGGGACGAAATTAGGAATTTGGCGTTGGGGACGAAAACTACAACAGTATGCAGAATTATATATAAAAATTGCAAAAAAAATATTGAGGGTGCGAATTTGATAAAATATTCCGAACTATATATAAAATTTACTATATGTAGTAGTATTTTGAAAAGACTTGGGGCCGACTACCACACCCTCCCCTTATCTTCGTCCCTGCGGCCTTTGTTCTAGCAAGTTGGGCAGCTTGTAATCCATGTTAATTTTCCTGATCCATTCTCACCTGATTGGCCAGTCGAGATATTTTTTAGCGTCGACATGATAGGAATTATTAGAACATCGCTTAGCATGGTCATCCAACTCGCATGATAAATTTTTTTTATCATATTTGCATATTTAATCTAACTAATTCGATTAGTATCATGTAAGCTTTGTTTCTTGTTGACAAAGAATCCTATAATTATTGTTCAACATCGCTTACTAAATGTCTTGAACTTGCGATTTTTTTTCTTTTGAGCAAATCGGATAGCGTATAAAATCATTTGCGCCACTTCCCGCAACATTTCTAATTATTTCTTGTTCACATTTTAATTATATATTTTTATTTTTAGAATCTATCTTTTTTTAAGTTTAAGATAAATGAACGGAAATTTGTGTAATTAAAATGTTGCAATATGTTGCACCGTGTATATATATATATATATATATATATATATATATATATATATATATATATATATATATATATATATTGAAATTTCATTTTTCGGTCGAAAATATTTGATCAATTTCTAGTCCCGACTTTACGGACTTGAAGTAAAGTGGTCGGAGAGGCACCAGATTACTGTGACCGGCAGACAGCTGTTCGGCACCCTTTCAGACCACCTGCACTTTTGAAAGTAGAAGAAAATAAAATTAGAATATGGTGTAACATTAACATCAACCAAAGTTATTATCACACGCCGGAAGATTGATCTTATCATTATCTTTAAATGAAATAAATTAATCTATAAGTAAACTTAGTCGAGCCTTTTTTTATTAAAATTGGGATTGGATTGGTCATGGATTCTATCTATTATTTTTTTAAATGGAAAATTGGAGTTTTTTAATTTGTGGGAGGGCCATTGTCTGTCTGTCAACTAGGTCAAAATGGCTTCTTACTTCAATCTATGGTCACTGTGACCTCAGCTATATATTAAGTATTTTGGATGCGTGCGAACACGCAGAACCGTAAAGAATAAATATAAATAATTATTCAAACCTATTTTAAGAAGAAATTTTTTTCTATGTTAAAAATATTTATTTTTTACAAATTTTTACTTGCAAATAAAATACTTGTTAGACGTTGAATCTAATTGTATATGAAGAAAGATGGGGTAACGCAATAAAATTAGTGTATTCTTACTGTTAATTATTTAAAGTGATAACATAATGCTGTCGTCATCATGGAGAGCTCCAATTGCTTGTGCGATGTGGCTTTAGTGCGGAATGGGTAAGTTCCGCACGTGCAGACTTACTCTCGCCTGTATTAAATTTTTTACTGTAAATATTAATTTAAAATGGATACATGTCATGATTTAACGATATATCTCGTATTTTTTAATGACACATGTCATATTTTGTGTTTAAAAATACCATCTTAAAGTGTTTTGTGTGTGTAAAATTTTTTTATTTTCCACATAGAATCCGATGATTGCTTGTGAGGGTAAGAGGTGACTTAAAAACACTTCAGTGAGTTGCTTTTTCATATCATCAAGTGCTTTGGCCCAGTGGG
Source organism: Vinca minor (assembly GCA_026122235.1). Classification (NCBI taxonomy): domain Eukaryota; kingdom Viridiplantae; phylum Streptophyta; class Magnoliopsida; order Gentianales; family Apocynaceae; genus Vinca; species Vinca minor. The sequence continues at coordinate 9,156,161 of JAOCZM010000011.1, read as the reverse complement.
CAAGTCTTGGCCAGAGCAAGAGGTCCCGGGGTTCGATACTCCTCGCACGGCGTTGCGGTGAGACTTTATTCTCCCCGATCCCAGGGAAATGTTTTCTCCCCGCTCTTGGGGAGTCGTTCCATCTCCCCGTTCATGGGGCTCCGCTCAGGGCGTTCAAAAAGAGTTGCTTTTTCATTATAAACACGTGATGATTGGGCATGAACTATACTCTCATATGCAATTGGGGTCACTTTGGTATTAGACTGTCCTTGTGGGAGTGACCCACATGCATCTCACATGAATTAGGCATGACTAATCCCACAATAACCGTCCTATATTAGAATTTTCCTATGCAATTGTGGTGGTATTCATATTCTCCATTTTCTTCTCATATCAAAATAAAGGTATTTCTCCATTTTTTTTAATAATAGTTTTTCAAATTATCTGTATCCATATTAAGAAATAGAAGGAGGAAAATAATTTGGTTACTTAAAAAGTAAAGGTATAATAATAATAAAAAAACTATTTTTCTAAAATTTATACTAAAATATTTTTTTAAAAAAAATAATTCTATTATGAACGAAGTGAGTAGTTATTTTCGGTTGATAATATGATCACAATTCACAAGCAAGAACTTACAACTAATGTCTTAGTGTAATAATTTGTCAAACCCTAAATCATTGTCTTAGCATAAGCACTAATATGCCTCCATTATGCTATTATTGGAGGGACATATAAGTAACCTCTTTTTGGAGTTTCACCTAGGATGTAAGTCTGAAATTGGAAACGTATGTATGGGTAAAAACATAGTGTGATTAAAATATATTGAGAAAACAGCATTATTCGTTCTCCAACTTATTTTAATTGACCTCGAAAATTTTTGTATAATTTTTTCAGCATAAAGAATCCCTTATAATTTTACGTTTAGCCCACAAAAATCATAACCACTTTTGCAGTGGAATTCGGTCAATTTCAACATGTGCAGTGCACATGCTTTAAATGCAAGGGTATAATTGTCATTTCATAATTAAAATTAAAAAAAAAACCTTCTCAAGGACGCCTCTGGCCACCTACTGTATTGGCGAAGAAATCGGCAGTCGTGTCAGCAAGCCGCCGCCGATCCTTCCGTCGAAACTCGCTCGATCGATTAACAACTGTAACGTCCTATGTTGTGTGTACTGATCGTACCTCCACCCCTCTCTCTCATACCCAGCACCCCACCCGCTCTCTCTCTCATACCCAGCATCCCGCCCCCTCTCTCTGCAATTCCATCTGGGATGACAATCCCGATTGCATAATCTTGATGGGGGAACTCGAAGCGGCCAATAACTCCAAAAAGCTTTCAGAACCTCCAAAAAAATTTGTCGTTGCCGCTGCCACGAGAAGTTAGGGTTCTACTGCTGCCGCGAGAATTTAGAAAACAGAAGCAAAAAACATGGTCGGCCAAGTAGCAACTCCTCTTAAGCTGACGGCGGAAGCTGCAGTGCAACTCCAAGAATGCATAGATTCACTCCTCTTTCGTTGGTCAGCCCTTCAAATGGCCATCCAGAATCAATGGTGTGTCCCCCACTCCCACCGTCGTCCCCGTGAAATCATCTCCGACGTCTTCTCTATCAACAACATTTTTAAAATTAGATAATCAATTTTGTTTAAAGTAAAGTTTTGATCTTTTTGAATATCTCGAGATGGGTTTATGCTTTTTCTTCGTTTTTCAATCTCTAATTGTTGTGTGTTAATTATTGGGGGTATTGGTGATTTTCAGTGTTAGTGAGCACAAATTCTGCAGTTTACTTGTTGATTTTAGGCTAATTGGTGAAATTCGTCCCCTAACAATTTACGATTGGTGACTTGGGTCCCAAACAATTTCGTTTTCTTTTAGATCCCCAAACAATTTACATATTTGTATCATGGGTCCTTCTGTTCAAAAAATCGCTAGTCAACGGTTAGTCAACATTAATTTCAAAATTCCACTCAAAACACAAGGGTATTTTTGGTATTTCATATACTAACTCAACCCAAACCTACCCACCTCTACTCACTCATTCCCTCTTCTTTTTCCTCCCTTTCTTCTTCAACCTCTATTTTTACCAAGCTCCCATTTCATAACTCATTTCCATAAGTAACACACTATACAAATTCAATTACTCAATTGCATACTTGTCTTCTTCCTCGCTAGGCCTGCAAACAGTTACAAACGGATACGGAATTGTCTATTCCGGATTCATATCCATTTTTTATTTTTTCTACCATATCCGTATCCATATCCTAGCGGATCCAAAATATGTATTACCAGATCCGCTGATTTGGATCTGAATACGGATATGGTAAAACACGTTTCAAAAAGTCCAATTATACTATAATCCACAAATAATTCTACGAAATATAATATAATACAATACATAATCATAATGTTGTTTAAAGTTCAAAATATACAACGCTTGAATAACTATGAATCCTCAAAACAAATCCAACTAAACCACTTGGACAAATACAAAAACATATCTTTGTAAACGAGAACCAACGGAAGAAAAATACTTTACACGCAACTGAATATACATGCGGCGGTGAAGGTGACGGGAAGGAGCAACGGCGAGGAGTAGGCGCCGGAGAAGGTAGAAGAGGAAACGGGGAGAGAGAGAGAGAGAGAGAGAGAGAGAGAGAGAGAGAGAGAAGAAGAAGAGGGAAGAAAGGAAAGAAATGGAACGGTGCCGGAGAAAGTAGAAGAGGTAACGAGGAGGAGAGAGAAGAAGAAGCTGTGATGTTAGGGTTTGTTATATTTTAACCCTTAAGAATGTATATATATACAGGACTAAAATTGAAATATAAATAATTATCACATAAATCCTATAAAATAATGTAAAATATATTGTTTTAGGGAATATATATATTGTTTTACCTGAAACGGATTCGGGTTTAACGGATACGATTTTTTATATTTTATATTTTATATTCGTAACCGTTTTATTACTCTTATACGGACTCGGATTCGGATGCAGGTATATGGGTTTAGAGTTCTTACCATATCCTAAAAATAAAATCGGATTCGAGTCGGATACGGATAAAAATCCTACCCGTTTGCAGGCCTATTCCTCCCCCCCCCCTTCTTCTTCAACCTCTATTTTTACCAATCTCTCATTTCCATAATTTGTTTAGGGACCCAAGTCACCAATCGTAAATTGTTTGGGGACGAATTTCACTTTGACTATATTAGTCTTTTAACTTTGACTATTATTTTAACATTTTTTTAGGAACTTCATTTGAACTAATTAACATAATGTTTTATTCTCTATTTCATTAATAAAAATTAACATGTATTAATTTTGTAATTATGGAAATAGCTCGGATTCACCTACTATAAAGAAAGACCAAGACCACAATTTCTTAGTAAAGCAAGCCTATGATAACTTATACTTGTTTAAAGTCCCACTAACTCATAGAAAATTGTAGTCCAAAATCCCATTATAAACAACCCACCTTTCAGAAAATCCAAACCATCCCACAACCAATAGAACACACAAAAAAAAGTTGGAAAAAATATGAGTTTTAATTTTAAGGCAAAAAAGTGAAATTCGTCCCCAAACAATTTACGATTGGTGACTTGGGTCCCTAAACAAATTATGGAAATGGGTTATGAAATGAGAGCTTGGTAAAAATAGAGGTTGAAGAAGAAAGGGGGGAGGAAGAAGACAAGTATGGAATTGAGTAATTGAATTTGTATAGTGTGTTAATTACGGAAATGGGAGCTTGGTAAAAATAGAGGTTGAAGAAGAAAGGGAGGAGGAAGAAGAGAGAATGGGTGGGTAGAGGCGGGTGGGTTTGGGTTGAGTTAGTATATGAAATCCCAAAAATACCTTTGTGTTTTGAGTGGAATTTTGAAATTCGTGTTGACTAACCATTGACTAGCGATTTTTTGAACAGAAGGACCCATGGTACAAATACGTAAATTGTATGGGGATCTTAAAGAAAAAAAAATTGTTTGGGGACCTAAGCCACCAATCGTAAATTGTTTGGGGGCGAATTTCACCTATTAGCCTTGGTTTTATGGTGATTTTTGTCATGTCTAGACATTTTATTCAAGAACACAAACAGTAGATGTAGTTATATTACTGAATATTCACCGCCACAAAGGAAATTTACAGAGAAGAATGAGAAGAAGAAGATGAGGCAAATGAGTTTGAGCTCGAAGCTCTGTAACAGAAATGGGATTTAGGGAAGACTAAAGGTAACTACCAAGGTATTATCCAGAATGAGAGAAAATATCTCCTAATTTCCCTATTTATAGTATTCTAATTCGCTGACCCAGCAACCCGCGAATTAGCTTTGACTCGACACGTAACTTTATTTAATGAGATCACGGGATCAAATTCTCCTATCATCATAATACTCTCTTATCATAACATTCTCTCCTCCTTAAGAATTTGTCCTAAAAATTACTCTTCCGCAACCTACAGGTTCCACCGGGATCAAAAACGTAGTTGGACTTTGCCTGTATACAATCCAAATCAAAAGTGAGAACTTTTGACCCCATATTTGATATCACAGAAAAATCATGGTCAAGGAAACTGACATTCAGTCTCCTAAAGCTTGGAACATGACTTGGAGCAGTGATTAATTGTAAATAATTTTCAATGGCCAACTTTTCGAGGAAAGGAAACACTTCCACAGAATCGGCCTCTGGTGTAAGGATGGCAACGGGGCACGTCGGGGCGGGTTTCTTAATACCCAAACCCGATCTGTGCTAGTGATCTGCTGCCCCGCCCGGCCCCGCCCCGTGACCCGCAACGGGGCAATACTCCTCGCCCCATGCCCCGCCCCGCCCCGTTATGTTTTTTCAACAAAAAAAAAGTCAAATCATTCACAAAAAATTAATCTTTCCAAAGCCTAAACAATTCCCAAATCTGATAAAAAAAAATTCATATTTCCAAGAATCTGCACAAATAATTCACAAAAGCACCCAAAATTCGCCGGAGAGCGGCCGAGAGCTCAGAGCTCCAGTAGAAGAGCAGAGAGGCAGAGACGGAGAAGAAAGAAGGAGAAGGAAAGGGAGGCGGCGGCGATTCGCGGAGAGAAGTAGAGAAGAGGAAGAATGAAGGAGAGCCGAAGAGGAGAAGATGTGGCGGAGAGAAGTAGAGAAGACGAAGAAAGAATGAGAGTCGGAGAGGAGAGGAGATTGGAAAGGAGAGGAGACGTCTGGGAGGGGGCTAGGAGAGAAAATGAGGGAAATGTTTTTACTTTTTAGGGTTAGGTAGGATGAGAGATTAATATATACCTTGGACTGAAATGGTAATTAAAATATTAGCACATAAAACCCTATAAAAATAATTATATTACAGATCAGAACTGGGCTGGGCGGGGCGGGGGCAACCACCATATCCAAATCCGATCCGTGACCCGCCTTGCCCCGCCCCGCCCCGCCCCGTTCTCAGTACGGGGCGGGGCGGCGACGTGTCACGGGCTAAATTGCCATCCCTAGGTGTAACGTCTACCTCCTTCCATTCCTTCATATTTGGTATGTTTTCTAAAGGAATGCACTTGAGCTTCGGAAACATAACCTTTGTTGCTTGACCACCACTTATATGGCTCCTGGATCCACCATAATCATCAATGTCATAGAAAAGAGCTTCGGTTCTATCTATATTACCTAATCCTTTCAGCTTAAGATGTTGTTAAGATGATAAAAGCCTAAGAGTTGAGATTTCTTCCAGTTCATCAACTCGTTGTTTCCATCGGTTAAGCTCCTTGGTTTAGGACTCATTTTGCTCGTTTCAGTGTAATTGACTCTGCCTTTGATTCCTTCACGAATGCTTTTAACTCAATAATCTCAATCTGAGACTGTTTAATAATGTTTTCCAAAGCACCAACCAAGGCATATACTTCATCTTATTGCAGCACTATCGAGTGGACGCCTGATAGAAGGGGTTTTTTTTTTTTTTTTAATTTTAATTACAAAATGACAATTATACCATTGTGTTTAAAACATGTGCGATCATCTTATTGCAGCACTATCGAGTGGACGCCTGATAGAAGGGGTTTTTGTTTCTTTTAATTTTAATTACAAAATGACAATTATACCATTGTGTTTAAAACATGTGCATCGCACATGTTGAAATTTACCGGATTCAGCCGCAAAAGTGGTGGTTATGATTTTGTGGGTTAAACATAAAATTATAAGAGATTCTTTATGTTGAAAAAACTATACATAAATTTTCGAGACTAATTGAAATAAGTTGGAGGATGAATAAGGCTGTTTTCTCAAATATATTTCACCTACTAAAAGTATTAAACATTTTTTATAGTATAAAAATAACGTTTCAGTCAACGAACAATGCTCACTGGACAAAATATTTGGAGTTTAATTAATCGCCACCATATACTTAAATAAACAATTCAACAAATTTATTCTCAATTTCGACAATTCTCCAATCCCGAGGGAACATCACATTGCTACTGAAGGAAGTATCAGATTCTATCCATTCTTAGATATAAAACTTTTATTATATATTCTGAAAATTAATGAAGCGAGAATTATAATATTTTTATTAATTAAAATAATAATATTTGTATACGATAATTTTATTTAAAAAAATAATATTTATATTTTAAATTTAAAAACATCTTATTTTTTTTCTTTCTTAATTTTTGTAGCATGTCCTGAAAGTCTTTTTTTTTGGGCTAAGTATGTCCTGAAAGTCTTATATTTAGGACTGGAGATAATAATCAACAAATTGTAAAATTACTTATGTTCACGAAACTACGAAGACAGGGGGCGGGGGCACTCGCCCCTGAGATTTTTAAAAATACTATTAGGTATAATAAATTTTATGTGTGATTCGGAATATTTTATCAGTTTCGACCTTCAATATTTTATTATTATTTTTTCCCGTTTTTATATATAGTTCGACATACTGTTGCAGTTTCACCCCAACGCCAAATTTCTATATTTGTCCCGACGAAAGTCAACATAAATATACCACCTCCTGCCCAGGTTTTTATGCAAAACCTCCTGCCCAGGTTGTATAACCATTTTGTGAACAAATATCCCTGTTTAGTGTAGCAGTCCTTATCCAGTATTTGATACACTCTATCTCGCTTCGATACACTTTTAGAATACCTCGAGTTCGGGCTTAATTCAAAATTGAGTTATTTCGATTCGAATTTGAAATTTAAAACTTAATTTTGAAATCAAAATAATATTAACATTTGAATTTGAAAAAAAAATTAAAATAGCGATTGTTATCACAATGCACATAAATGGCAGTATAGAATTTAACTTAATCCGAGAGAAAATAATCCTTAGATATAAGAATGGTCCCTCAAAACTCAAAAGACAACAAGACCGATAATGGAGAAGACCGGATCAGTAGTGAACCGTAAAACGAACACAAATATCGATTGGTCTTATCCAAAAAAAGATATGATATATGCTTGAATTTAGACAAGATAACTAGTTATGAATTTAATGTAACAAAAATATAAATTTTTTTACTAAAGTTCAAAACTAGTCTATATTATTTGGAAAATTAAAAAAATATATAAAAGATATAACATGAGTGTTGAAGTAGTTTAATCAGTTAAAATTTTCGCTATCAAATGAAAGTTTAGGTTCGATCCACAATTCCATAATTTACATCCCCTCTACAATTGTAAACGAGATTTAGATCTTTATATACTTTACTAACTTTACTTTACTTTAGACTAGTAATGACAATATATGGTTAATCCTCTAATTATGGCTTTTTTCCAAAGCTTTAAATCCAAATAATTGTGGTGGGCTACGTGATTTTTATGGGATGCAACACGAATACTTCCCGAAAGGGCATTGATAGAGCTAGGTCTCGGGATAGAGTACCCAGCCCGGTTGGCAGACAATGGCTAAAGGCTGTTCAAGGATTTCCTAGTGATTACAAAATATACGCCTATTAGGAAGCTACTAGATCCTGAGAGATTAAGAGGATCAATTAGACAAAGAAAGGGACCAAGATCTTGGAGATATCTAGGATTTCTGGATATGTCTAGGGTTTACTTCGAGGTAATGTTTGAAACCTATAAATACCTAGTTATTTATGTTTTGTTGTCATTAAGCTTTTGTTATCCAATTACTCAATTTAGCATCAAAGCAGGTTCGGAGAGTTAGCTGCACCTTCTTTCTAAACTTCATTGGCGCACATCACAAAAAATCAATCATTGTTGAGATGTTGACAACACATGTTAACGATTATGAGCATCTGGTCAACGTAAAATCGGATGTCGAAGAAGTAGAGGTCGGGTTTGGAGGTTTTATTACTCCAAAACTAGGCCTTAAATCCTGAATCGAAGATGTCTGGTGTCCAGGCGTCGATGAACGCCCTCTAAAGACAATGAAGGACGCATATGATCGATGTGTTGGTATGTGACTCTCTCATACCGACATCATAGACCTCATGAGAGATTGGAAGAATGGCAGCGGGGCGACAAGGAAATGTGAGCCACCCGTCCAGTGATGGATCCAGAAAAAAATTTCACTGGGGTCATTTGATATACACAACAATTGACTGCGGTCATTTATACATTTATTATCTAAATGGAGTAAAATATATCATATATAATTAAAAAAATCACTGGGGGTCATTTGATATACACAATAATTCACTGGGGTCATTTGTACATTTATTATCTAAATGGAGTAAAATAGATCATATATAATTAAAAAAATTTATTTTTTTGAGTGGGGTCCCATCTTTGGATCTGTCACTGCACCCGTCCATGTGGCAATCTAATTTTAATGCAAAATTTTCAATTATATTTTAAATTAAAGTAATTTTGAAATTTTATTTTAAGTGAAATGAGACATATAAATCTGAACAAAGGGATATTTAAGAAACAAACCGAAACCAATCAAGATCTTTATCCAATAAATAAAAGAAGAAAAAAATTCCCAAATCTTTATTTTCCTTTTAAGCCTTTTTGGACTGCAGACTCCGTTTAGTCATTTTCATTGCTCATTGGCCTGTTTTCTCTTGTTTTACTTCTAAGAGAATTTGCAGAATAGAGATTCCATTTTCATTGAAAGAAGAATATAACAGTATGATATTTATAAGGAGAGTATATTTGTACTTCACATAAAATCTCTTGAGATCTTTTTCTTTCTTTCTTTTTGTCTTTAATTCTGATACAACTGAAAATTTGTATTTAATTTTAGTTAAATTTAAAAATGAGACGTTCAATTCGAAATATCACAATAAGGCAAATGAGAAATTAAAATCCGAATAAAGGGAGTATATTTCGAAAAATATCTCTCTAGACATTTAATCTAAACTAATTGAATGATAGTGTAGAACGTGCAACCCATTTTCTAAGGAGAGTATATTTGTACTTCACATAAAATCTCTTGAGATCTTTTTTTTTTCTTTTTTTTTTTTGTCTTTAATTCTGATACAACTGAAATTTTGTATTTAATTTTAGTTAAATTTAGAAATGAGACATTCAATTCAAACATCACAATAAGGCAAATGAGACATTGAAACCGAACGAAGGGAGTATATTTCGAAAAATATCTCTCTAGATATTTAATCGGCAAATTGGCTCTACAGGTCCAAAAATAATTTAACTTTGGTGATTTTTGTCCAAAATCTATTTTTTTACAAAACTAGGTATCAAAATAATTTATATTTGGTGAGGTAGGTCCTTCCGTCCAAAATTCCTTCAGTTGACTGTTAATTAAATTTTGAATTTGGTCAACCCTAAAACTATCAAGGGTATTTTTGAGATTTTACATTCAACCCCAAACCCCTACCCGACCCTTCCCTTCACCCCCACCCTACCTTCTCCCTGCTTCATCTCCCTCACCCCGTGCTTCATCTTCCTCCTTCATCTCCCTCACAGTCTAAACCCCTGCCCTCCCCGTAACTTACCCCCGAAACAGACCACCACTCACCACCCTCTTAGTGGTGGATCTGATCCCAGAGAGAAAATCAAGAACATGGTAAAAAAAGCTTCCAAAATTCGCTTATGAAACATGAGATTTATGATTTAGAGTAGTCTTTTTATTTATCTTCTTGTTGTTCTTCTTCTTCTTTGGTGGGATAATTTATAGGATTGGGAATGGATGAAAAGCTGCATATTAATTGATTTTTTGATTTTGATTTTTTATTTACAGTCGGCTTTATTTAACTTCCATTCATTTCTGACGGTGGTTTTGCTGGTAATATGCACTTGTACCTTCTTGACAATGCAGTTCCCAGCTCCGGCGACCCTCGCCGGAAAATCACCATTCTTGTAATAATAAAAAAACTCAACCTTACATCCAAAATTCAAAAATCTCACTTCGAATTTCGGTTCAAACGATTAAATTAACAACAAAAGAAGCAAAATTTGAAGCTTTATTCAATATGTTGACTCAGAGCATTAATGGAGAGAGTGAAAAAAATAAAAAATGGAGTCAATTTCTTTCAGAGGTTAGTCAATTTCCCATAGCCATTAATGAACCTTCACAAAGATGATGATGAAGCTTCTTGAACATAAAACGGAGAGAATGAGTAGAGAGAGAGAGAGAGAGAGAGAGACAAAGAGAGGGTATGGAATGGTGGGTCGGGGCAAAGGAAGAAGGGGTAGGGTAGGGTGGTGAGTGGTGGTCTGTTTCGGGGGTAGGTTACTAGCAGGGACGGTTCGTGAATCTGATGTTAAGAAAAGCAAACCCGGTAAAAAAATTCCAAAATTCTTTGGAGAAAGCAATAAAAAAGGCAAAAAAAATTCTTGAAAAGCGAAATTGATAAAATTTTCCAAAATTTTTCAAAATACACATAAAATTTTGATGAATAGTAGTATTTTTAAAAATCTCGAGGGCGTCGGCCTTCTCCCGCCTCGTAATCGTCCCCTGGGTTACGGGGAGGGAGGGGTTCAGTGAGGGAGATGAAGGAGGAAGATGAAGCACGGGCTGGGGTAGGGATGGGGTTTAATGTAAAATCTCAAAAATACCCTTGATAGTTTTAGGGTTGACCAGATTCAAAATTTAATTAACAATTGACTGAAGGAATTTTGGACGGAAGGACCTACCTCACCAAATATAAATTGTTTTGATACCTAATTTTGTAAAAAAATAGATTTTGGACAAAAATTACCAAAGTTAAATTATTTTTGGACCCGTAGAGCCAATTTGCCATATTTAATCTAAACTAATTGAATGATAGTGTAGAACGTGCAACCCATTTTATAGAAATAATAGGAAAATATCTTCTTCTTCTTTTTTTTGCTGAATAAATGAGAAAATATCTAAACTAAGAAACTTTGAAATAAATTGTAAATTCTTGAATCCCCATATTTTTTTGTAATAGACAGGTCCCTTCCCCAATAAATAAATAAAATTTAAAAAAAAAGTCCAGTAAATATCAGGAAGATACCCAATTGAGAAACATTTTTATCTTTAATGAAGATTACTTCAACCATTTTTTATTAAAGTTTTTGACAAGTATTTAATTTTCTTGAGTAGCTAGCTTAGTTAATTTGGACAAGCTTAAAGCATCTAAGGCTTTATTTATAGGCCGTGCAAGGCCCCAATTCATATAGCCCAAAGATCAGCCCCACAGGTACCTGAAAATTGCATATACACGTAGTTTTATATCTTTTTGGGACTACAGCTAGAACCCAGCTATTTTTTTTTTTTTTTTGTCTGTCTAGTACTTCGCCTCTTACAAGGGTTCGAATTTTTTTAATCAAAATTCGGCTCTCATTAACTAACGCGTCAAGTCTGAATTAGTCTCTAAAATGAAAGACACCGGGTACCCTCAGGATAACCAAAAATTTGTTGCAAAGCAACCACTCTAGTCTGCAAAATTGCTCTTCATAAAGTTATTGCTTTTTTTTTTATGCAACATAAAGTTGTGGCTTTGATGAACATCTTTGGTGCCTAAAAATCTACATACTACTTTTTGTTTTAGAAGCTCTTTATCTAGAGAACCATACTATTACGTAAAATTCATACTAAATAAATACACTTTTTTGGGGAAACAAATATAACTTTTGTAAAAATAAATTTGTGCAACTAGCTAGTAATATTCGATCGATTGGTCTGAGATAATCGACAAAAAAGATTTGTTTAAGCCACTTCTATTTTCCTAAATAATTAATATATTTCACTTGTTCGTATGTTTCAAATTATTTGTTCGTAAATAATTGATAAATTTCACTTGTTCGTATATTTCTAATTATTTGATACATTTTAAAATTTTATAAACATTTTACATGTTTCTTCCAACTTTACCCTTAGTCAACTGTATTTAATGCTTTAGTTTTTTCAACATTTTCACATTTTCACATTTATGCATATCAAATCATACTTTAATGAATATAATTAGGGGTAATATCGATTTTTTCTTAATAATTATTGTCTTTCAATCATTTATTTTTTGTCTGTATAAAAAGTGAAATGTATTAATTACTTAGGAATGGAGTAGTATTAACCCTTTCTATTTTTTTTACGAAGACAACCGAAAATGTAATGCGTATGATTGAGTGCGCATCTCAAAGTACAAGTAAATAGCACTCAAAATTGAAAAGCGTCGGCATTACTTTTCATCCTCATGTTACAATCAAGCCAGGCACGCATCACACTACGTGTTCAATAGGAAATGGATAGACGATTTGAAGTTTCCAACTCTTTAATTTAATTTGAAATTTAGATAAAATAGCAATAAACCAAACTATATTGGAAAAAGTTATTAATTTTGTTTTTTGAAGCTCAACTTGGCGTACACCTAGTGGTTAGTGGTGGAATTAGGATTGAAGTTTAAGGGGAGTTGTAGTAGAAAAAATTGAAAATTCTTGGGGGGCCTGCCTCTCTTATGCTCCGCCCCTGCGTACACCCCAAGAGGTGAGAGAGTAGCACCTCATAATTTGTATTGAAGTCCAATTTAATATCACAACCGATTAGTCTTTCTTGCATGGATGTTATTCTTTTTTATGGATATTTATGACACAATTCATGAATTTATAATTGACAATTTTATCTTCAAAACTTGGTTAGGGATTTTAATTACGGATTATTGTCATAGAGAATGTTAAGATTATTTTTTTGTGCGTTCTTTATGCCAAGTGATAAGATGAAAGTAATTTAGCTCTAAAATATTTTTACTTTTAGTATACTTCTTTGCAATTTTACTAAAATTTTATGAATTTACAGAATCTGATGGCGAGTTTGTGATGACGGGTGAAGAAGATTTGGGGTGGTGATGGTGGTGGTCGATTATGCGGGGTGGTGATAGGATGAAAATGGACGAATGTGGTTCTGTAGGTGCGTGGCGGGGTGGGGGCTCCAAGTATAAGGGATTAGTGGGCAAGTTAACTGTGATTACCGATTATACTCCTAAAATATTTTCGTTGACCTGATAAAAAATTAAATTCATAGTCAACTAACTATTTTTTTTTTTTTTACGGAAGGACATTGTATACGAATGATAACTATTTTTTTTGACGGAAGGACATTGTATACGAATGATAATGACCAATTTGCCTTAAATCAATTAAAAGTTAATAATTATCTTAATAACTTCCAATTCTAATCCACTACTCAGTTATCCCCTACAAATTCTCATACATGTGTAACCACTTCTGCAATACACGCCCTCTCAGAAACACCTAACATATCATCATAATATCACTCTGCTAAATATCCTATCAAATAAACAAACCAGTAAGCATCGTTTTCTTCTTTCTTCATGTTATGCTTCTTCCGTTTATCACTTTACTCTCGATTTACCAAGGCTTCTATTGTTTATAACCGAAAATGCATAAATTGTTATAGATTCAATTTGTAAATTTGTAAAGAATATGAAGATTTTTGGGTATTTTTTTTTTTTTTAATCATGTTATATAGTTTTTGAATGACCTCCATCTATTTTCTTCTTTTATTTGAAATGAATTTGTCCGTAAGAGTGACTTATCTCAAATGGTCAGATTATCCATAGTTCCAATGTGAAGGGTTTTGTTTCTCACGATATTCCTTCTCAGGTAAATATTTATTTAATTTTTTTTCCATTTTAGAGCAATCTATGGGATGACAAAGCAAGTTTGACTACACAACCTCCTGAAACATAGGTTTGTGTGAAACTATTATGGGCTGTCGAATCTAAAATCTGATAGATGGATCATTTGGTTTAATACTTTATTTATAATAATTATTGAGACTCAAATAATCTTAGCTGTCAAATGTTTGATCCGACGGCCTATAATTGTTCTGCACGGTATGCAACAATTGATGTTTCGCACTGAAGTCGACTCGAATGTCTTACTTATATTATGCTAGATTGTGTATCCAATGATATCTTTATTATTCTTAATTGGATCTGATGATATCATTTCTAGCCACTTTTAATTTTGAATTTTGAATTTTTCTTTTAAATGGTTTGACTTATTTGATTGCAGGGTACAAAGAATCCTAACTCTTGGTAATTTTTTTATGTTATATGTATTGATTTACTTATGTCCTAGAAGTCTTTGGCAAAATCTTAATTTAGACTTGATGTGTTTGTGTGGGGTTATGATTTACTTTTCTTATTCGTCCACCTATATACAATTTGGATCAAAGTCTTTGCCCAGCAGATTATTTTGTTGTGAAGAAGCTCGCATCTTTGCAGACATACAAATTGAAATAATGTTAAGTAAATATAGGTAATGCTATAATACATTGATTTGTTAATCAAGTTATTTTATTTTCTTTTAATTAAATATTTATCATTATTGATAAAATATTTTTATTATTCATTTGCAGGTTGTGATGATTCATCAGTATATCTACATTTGAGAGTTACTCAATAAAAGTCACATTATCCCATCATGTTGAATTTTCTTATTTGCTTTTTGAAAAATTAAAGTTAACAAGTTTTTGTTATTAGTACAATTGAACAATCATGGGATTCGATCCCAAGCCAGCAATTCAAATGCTACACCACATTGCCAGCTACTCTAGCAGGTATTTGAAGACCATTTTATTTAATTCTTTCAATGGAATGGTAATTTAAGTAAACTTTTCACGATCTCTAACAAATCTAAACTAATAGTATTTTTTTTGTATGATATAATAATCTACATTAATTATATTATGTTCCTTAATTTCAAAACTCATCACATTCTTCCAAATTTTACGTGTAATTTTCACGAATTTTGGTTCAATTAATTATTTTATAAAATTTCGATTGGTTGGTTAAATTTTATTTTTATTGTAAACTCTTGATTGACTCATAAGAGCATCCCACATTGAAAAGTTAAATTTTTGTTTGAGTTTGAGAATACTATAAAAGAGAGTACTTTCACATGTTTTGAGTGAGAAATTAGGCTGACATTTCACCCCATCAAATTAGGGAAGCACACTTATTTGCTTCTTATATTTTTTATTTATATAAATATAAATAGTTAAAGTTTTAACAAATAACGGGTAATTTAAATGGCCGAATTCTCTGAATTCCGAACGAGCTTACAATCAAGTTCCATTTAGCTTAGATTTATGCAAAGTTCATTTTTTGTTTTTTATTCTTATGCAGCATTTTTATTTTAATAATATCTTTTGAAGAATAAATAAATATGGACATTTTAAAATGAATAAAAATCATTTCGCTTTGTTTATACTGGAAACAAGTGAAAATCTTTCTAAACTCTCTAAAACTAAAGTATTAATTTGTAGAAATTTAAATTATTAATAAAATAAAAATAAGTAAAAATATTAATCTAAAGTTATGGTTTTTAATATATTTATGTCTTTTCCTCTATTCTAATTTTTCTAGATTTTTCTTTTTCTTTTTCAAAAGTGTACGAATTTTTTGGAGTTTTTTTTTATCACTTTTTTTTTGAAGCCCGGCTGGGCGATTGCCCCATGAAGAGGAGAGAGAACTGCCTCACAGGAGGAGGAGAAAGCCCTAAGAAAGGGAGACATATTAAGCTTGCCCCATGTATGGGGAGGGTGTCGAACTCGGGATCTCTCGGTCACGAGTCGAGGGTTGCCCCACTCGTGGGTTGATATTTAGCCCATTAAATTCAGTGGCAAACACATTTTGATTTTCAACTTTTTCATTCCAATAGTCAAATTTACTTATTTAAAAAAAAATAGCTAACAAAGCCATTTGATTTTTGGTATAACCTGCGAGAAAACTTGCTTATTATTGTTTTTCATTTAAAGAGTCAAAACTTAAAAAAAAATTCTTGTAGAGCCAATTTTTTTTTCTATTACAATTATTTATTTTATTGGACCTCATTAGAGGAGGTCGACCTCACTAGAGGAGGAGTAGTAGAAGCCCGGCTGAGTGGGTGCCCCTGTGAGGGGAAGTATAAGACCCACACAAGGGAATCCAAAGGAAATGACAATTAAATCATTCCCCTTGTGTGAGGTGGGTATCGAACCCACAACCTCAAGGTTATGGGCAGGCCCTTGCCCCACTGGGCTAAGGGATCTCAGATCTTGTAGAGCCATTGTTTTCATATACTCTTAATTATATGATAAAATGGAATCCCGAGAATAGCATATGTTATTAGACTATCTAATCTAACTATATTTATATTGCATAAGGTGTTTTTGTTTTAACCAATCGCATTCTCTAAAAATCTACGTGTAATTTTCTAGAGTTCTGTATTTTTTTTAATAAAATAAAGGAGAAGACTAAGAACTCTTATAAAATGAGTAAATGCATGTCCACATTGAAAAGTTAGATTGTTTTGTTGGGTTTGACAACACAAAAAGAGAGTACTTTCACATGTTTTTTATGGGAATTTTAGCTGGCATTTCAGCCCATCAAATTAGGGAAACACACTTTTTTTTTCTTATATTTTTTATTTATACAAATATAAATGCTTAAAGTTTTAAAAAATAACGGGTAATTCGGATGACCGAATCCTCTGAATTCCGATTGAACTTAGAATGAAGTTCGATTTAGCTTAGACTTATGCAATGTTTGTTATTTGCTTTTTTATTCTTATGCATCATTTTTATTTGCATAATATATTTTGAAAAATAAATAAATATGGATATTTAAAAATGAAAAAAAAAAAAATCAACTCGCTTCGTTTATACTGCAAAAATCAAGTGAATCTTCTTCTAAACTCTCTAAAACTAAAAAGTATTTAATTTGTAGAAATTTTATTTTTAAATAAAATAAAAAATAAAAATACTAATCTAAAGTCACATAAGAAAATTAACAACAATAAAGACTCTCATCTAAAAAAATAGTTATTATTTTTATAACTTTACAAATGACAAGAGTATAAAAGAAAATAAATATGTATAAAACTTATATATGATATCAGCAAAGACATTTGCTGTTTTTTAGCACTATAGAGTTCTCGGATCGGGTCCTCAATCTATCTAATTTCCAATTTTTTTTTGATTTTTTTATAATTATTTTAAAAGTATTGATTGAAATCTTTAACTTATTCAATTAAATTGTATAATTTAATATATTTATGGTTTTTCATTTCTTCTATTCTAATTTTCTATATATTTCTTTTTCCTTTTCAATATTATTCAAGATCCCACATTGAAAATGTACGAAATTGGTGGAGTTTGACAACATTATAAATAGAGGGGTTGAACATACTTTTCAATTGAATGAATTGGTGGGTTGGTATTTAGCCCATTAAATTCAGTGGTAAACTCAATTTGCTTTTCAACTTTTTTTAATTCCAACAGTCAATTTTTTTTCAAAAAACAAAATTAGCTCTCATAGTCATTTGATTTTCATATACTCTTAATTATATAGTAAAATGGAATTCCCGTGCATAGCACGAGTTATTAGGCTAGTATATATATATAACGTGGGATCTGAATCATCTGCAATATTATAATCTTTCAGCGTTCACACACAAGTTTTACACATATCCAGTAAGCTAATTAGAATAGTTCATCAGATCGTTTAGGATCCATCCATCATGTTTTATGGGTTTTAGGAAATTTTCTTTTAAATAAAAATTTGTAATATAATTTTCACCATTAATTGGCTACTGTGAGGTCTTCCGTACTCTTTAAATCTTGGATAGGAGCCTAATTACCCTTTAAAATGTATTTTATTATTTTTTTTAAATATAAAACCCCTTAAAAGTGTATTACTTGCATGGAAGTCAATTTTTCTTAATTCAGAGACAAGTTAAATAGATAATGTTAAAAAGGGAAATTAGACAAGTTTAATGAGAGGAAGCCAAAGATAAGATAAGATGATATTATGATATTGTAGTGTGTAAGTCACCTCATCTTGCCAACACCCAGAAGAGTAGTTGGCGTTGCAGTGTAACATTCGACCTGTATGTTACGAGATCAAAGTTTTTCTTTTTTAATTTTTCTTTTTAATAAAAGGTCGCCTTATCTTCAAACTACATTTGTATCTTGTTCAGATAAGCACTATTTCTAAAAGTGTGGAACATAAGTCTGGGCCAAATCAAGTAGCAGAATATATAATACGATGAAAATTAGATAAAACAATATAATACCTTTGTTAGTAGCTATTAATTAACTAACTAATCTTGGACGGTTTCAACTCTTCTAAATAGAGTAACACAATAATAGACAAATTTATAATATGTAATCTTCACCTAACAGCACCTACTTATATAGACTGACCGGCTAGTCGACTATGAACAGTAAGTAATATTTCCTAATCACTTGCTTAATGAGTGAGAAAAATGTGTATGCAGTAGCAGATTTAAGAGGCGAGAGGGAGAAGCAGTCCAAGAAAGCATTCTCGCTATATTATGAGAATGGCTCTATATTGTTTGACAAATAAAAAATTATAACATTATAAAAGACCTAACGTAAAATTAAAAAAATAAATAAATCTTTATTACTCTTATAATTTCATAATCCTGTCCTAAAATCTTTCACCTTTTTATACACGCTTTAAGATTAAACTCCAAATTTTCTAAACTATGAGTTTTATACTCCCTCAGTTTAGAATTTTGATTTTGATTTTTATATTATCTTTTATAGAAAATTGGGCATTCCAAACTTTAAAGTGATAAGATTATAATGACTTCGCTTCAAATTGAATAATTATTTTCTATTTAGTTTGTTTTAAAATTAATATTTATTTTTTAAAATGGATATATTTTTTTCCTTAAATTCTCATAATTAATAATTTCTTATATTTAAGAGACGCGACATCCACTTTATAGTCAAACAACTCTTTCTAATACTTATGCACGTTAAATTTGAATATTCAATTTAGTAAGGAAGAAGTGTTGTATAGATCAAAGTGTTCATAGTCCAGTGGGACTTGGCATTGCCCACGACCGTGAGGTCGAGAGTTCGATACCCGCCTTTTACGTGGGGCTTAATAAATTTCACTCTTGTTGAACTCCTCTTCCTGTGAGATCACCTCCCAGGGTTAAAAAAAAAAGTGTTGTATAGAAGTACTAGAAGAGAGGACACATCACACATGTTAATGTCTCTTTATTACCCATACCTAAGATTGTTGCAATTTCAAATTATGTACCCATCTTCATTACTAGTTCTTGTCCACAAGAATTTGTTCTTAGCACGGAATTATTATCAGCAAAGCTGATGCATGAGAGAGAAATAAGAAGAGAAAGACAGATTTGAAGATGCTTTATTGATACGGGTGACATTAATTTTTTCCAAAAGTAAAAAATGAGAAAATTATTAAATAATTCATTTTATAATAGAGTTAATAGCTATTTATATCACTAAACTATTTACGAATTTCTCTTTATAGTACTAAACTATTTTTGTTTATCTAAATATGTCACTCAACTATTTACGTTTATCTAAATATGTCACTCAACTATTTACGTTTATCAAAAAATATACAACCACCCATTTTTTGGGTGTTTTTCGGCCAGCGATGTCATGTGAGTTGCTTCAGAACATGAACAAAGGCGAAAAGGGAAAAAAATCTTGGAAACGTCGGGCCATAACTGCTTAATTTGACAGACCCGTTTGCCCTTGCAACAACAAATTAAGCAGTTATCGCCCGACGTTTCCAAGATTTCTTTTTCTTTTCGTCGTTGTTCATGTTCCGAAGCAACTCACGTGACATCACTGGCCGGAAAACACCCAAAAAATGGGTGGTTGTATATTCTTTGATAAACGTAAATAGTTGAGTGACATATTTAGATAAAAAAAAAAAATAGTTTAGTACTAAAAAGAGAAATTCGTAAATAGTTTAGTGCTATAAATAGTTATTAACTCTTTCTATAATATTAGTCGTTTAAGACATGTTGCAAAAATTTAAAAAATAAAATAAAAAATTAACACTTTGTTATATTAATATTATTCTTTAAGCTGGTATACAAGTTTTGTTTAAAAAATAATATTGATATTTTGATTAACAAAAATATGTTAGGGGGAATAAGAAGAAGGAAAAAAAAGTGATACATGGGAAACATCGAAATTTCGATGCTTTCAGAAAGTGAACATCCTATTGTCCAATAAAAAAGGAGTGGTCCTCTCTTCCATCTCACCTTCCAACAAACATCATCATTCATACTAATGCCTGATATATGTGATATTCTCATCTCTGGATAGATTTGGATGTTCAAAGATCATAGCTGAAAAGGACTCCTAAAAGCAGAGAATCTTTCACAAACTTTGACTAAAGCGTAATTGGATTGTGTTTGATTTGAATTTAAAACTTAAATTGAGACCTATTCTTTCTTTGAATAAAGTATGGTAATGAAATTTCAAACACTAAATTATGAAGAATTTGGTTAGAATTGAAGATTAGTGTAAAACTGAGACAAAAAAATCTCAGACTGAAACCTAATTTAATCTCTTTTGGTTTGATCAAATGTCTCATTTTTTTTGTCTTATTTTATTTTATTAAAATTAAGTTATTGTGTCTTATTTGATTACTCCCTCCATTCCCATTTGTCGTTTAGAAGATTTATAGGTATCCAAATTAATTGTCGTTTAATGCTCTTTTATTAGTTGTCAACAATTTATTCCAATTATACTCTCGACATTTCTTTTATTTGCCGCCTCTGCCATCTCTATTTTTTCCTTTCTTTTCTTATACTATAAAAGTGAGAGGGAGGGGCAATATTGAAACTTTCAGTGAAAATAACAAGTTCCTTACTTTTTTAAAATTGTCTAAAGAGTCTTATATTTAGGAAATGGAGGGAGTATTAAGATTCCTCTTTTTTATATTGTTTTTCTCGAAAAGGACAAAAAAAATGTTGTCATATGATAAATTGATAATAATGGATCAGAATTCCACAAATTATGAAGGGAAAAAAAAAGTTTATTTCTCTAATTTATGTTTCAAAAACTACAAACTTTTCTTTCATTCAAAATGGTTTTCCCTCTCTTTCTTCTGTGTTTAATTTCAATTTCAAATTGATCACTCCCACAAGCAAAACCAAAGTAAACAAGGCCTAATTATGGCGACACCACTAGTTTTTTTTTTTTTTAGCATTTATATCCTATCCTCAATGACATTCTTTGTAACTTTTGTTCTTATATTACAAATTAGTAAATCATGGGTGTGCTTGGATAAGGTTTGATTTGCTCTCACTTTTGGCGGGAAATGCTCAAAATTTGGCCTCTAAAATAGCGGGAGCAATTCAAATTCAAATTCAAATTTTTTTTTTCAAATAATCGTTCAATTCCAAATTTTGGCCTCTAAAATTGTCGGGAAATGTTCAAATTCCAAAATTTTGAGACATCAACCAATTTATAATTACCGACATCAGCTGTGTTGGATTGGATAAAGGCTCTTTCTCCCTTAAAAATGATCAGGGTTCGAACCGCGACTATGGCATTTGTATAGAGTTATTGATGTGGGGAGTGTCGCCCCTTCTTGGGTCTCTACAGTACCCGGTACAGATTAGTCAATCCATGTTGGACTTGGACACTGGATGGAAACCCAACAAAAAAAAAAAACCAATTTATAATTAAGGATGTTATAATGAATAATAAGGAAAGAGTAATGTTGAGAGAATTGATTTTTATCCTACGTGTATTGGACTTATTAATCTATATATAAATTTAAATTTACTCACTAAAAAGATAAAACTATTCTGTCAGGGAGTGCTTCGAGATTCAGAGTGATGCGCAAGTGTCAAGTTTAAACTTCTTAAACTGTGTGTTTACCGATTGAGTACATATTCTTTTAAAATAGACAATTGTGGTTAATCAAAAATGAAAGGAAAAGTTTGAGAATAATGTTACAATTTCCGTACAGGAATTTCCAACTAATGGTAGTGCCCCATTTATGAATTTTTTTTTTTAAAAAAAAGAGTACTGAATTGATAAAAACAATTAGGAAATCCTTATACATCAGATACGACTATGGTACTAAACACTATATATTAAATATTTATTTTTTGTCAAATAAAAAACTTTAAATTCCAATTTCTTTTAGAATGAATATGTATCTTGATTTTGTAAACACTTGTAAAAAAATATGTCAGTATATATTAATATTTTTTTGTTATGCACTGATAGCAGCAGCCTTATGCAACACACCATGAATATATCATTCAAAACGCTCTTTCCCTAACTCCATTCTTGTGACCTCTCTTTTCCCCCTTTCCCTCATCATCTACTCCTCGCTTTTAAACGTCCTTTACGCATCAAATACTCAAAATACCGTTTCAAACCCAATCACAAACCGCAAACACCCTCTACTAAGGATAACTCTGATATGTATAAAGTCCATCAAACCATGCTGTACAGAACTGATCACATCACTACATAATGAGGAGAAAATAATTTTGTAATAATTTTGTCAATTTTAGACCACAATATCCACATGGAACTGGTCCATATCAAAATTTTCCCTCTACTAATAACTTTCCCATTTCTTCAAACCACAAAATTTTAAATAATACCTCAAAAAGAAAATAAAAATAATTAGCATAATAAAACTGATAGGGCAAAGAATTTAAAGAAAATTTTCCAAATACATTAAGGCTTCCCTAAAACAGGTACTACACTAAAGCCTAGTAATAACTTACCGGTCCAAACCACGGTCCATGAAAAAGAATTTACACCAAACCGGCCTCCAACTAAACCGCTTTTCCGGTTCTACTACTACATCTAATTTAATTTAATTGCATGTCAAAAACTCTGAACCGGAGGAGCAAAACCGGCTAACCCGGTATCCTCCATCTCTTTCTGACGTCGCATTTCCAAAACTTTCCGGTGGTTATTGGAGTGTAACTCACTTGAGAAAGTGGGGCTACAAGCGGGTCGGTATTCGGGCAAGAGTCGACCCGACTTGAAACGGACACCACAAGCGTTGCAAAGCGTTTTTGCACCGAGTGGCCCAGCTCTCCACTGTGGAGTCTTCTGAACGCCGCAATGGCTACACCTCCGTGCCTGCTGATGCCCTCCTCCGCCACCGCCACCGGATGACTCCGTCGTTATGGGCCTTTTCTTATGCTTCTTCTTCACCGGCTGTTTCCCGTACAAGGCCACAGCGGTGTGAGCCTGACCCGGGAGGCTCGAGTAATAGAGAGAAGTAGGAGAAGAAGACGACGTCGTTGTCGAGATGGAAGAAGTTGAAGACGAAGATGACTCACTCAGTGAGTATGAACCGAGTGACCAACCGGGAAGTCCGGCTCTGGATCGCTTGCTTCTGGCCTTAGTTTGAACCGGAGTTGTGAAACAAGGCTTCGTTTGAACAAGTACTTCCGGTTCAGTCTTGACCTTGGCCGGCTCCGGTACCAATTTAATGACGGGACAACAAGTAAGCGAGTAACTGGCACATGAGTCGTCCACAAAATTAGAAAGCCATTCTAAGCTCTCCAAATCATCCGCCTGTAAAAAAACGCAATCAAAGAAAAGTTACTTTTTTCATTTTTCCAAAAAAAAAAAAATGCAAAAAATCGCAAATTTAAAAGTATCTAATCTTATATCTCACTAATAAAAAAAATTATCACGTATTAATTTTCACTTGAAAATTCTACTATCTTTTTTAAATTATAAAATTTTAATTAAAAAATTAAAATAGGACAATTTTTTATTAGTGTGATACTGTTGAAATATGTAGTCCCACATCAAATTCTTAAAGAATATCCAAATAATATATAAGTTCAAGATTTAACACATTTCCTTGTCAATAAGTTCTAAGAGGATACAGAAGCGCATGAGTAATTTTCACATGGTATTATAACTAGCCCTTGGACAGTATGTGTGGGTTCATAATGTCCCAAGTGAACTATAATTGTTCACGTACGACCAAAAAGTGCGGCGGACCTTTAAATTAACTCTCATCTCGATGTGGATATCAAGAGCACATTGTTAATTTTCACAGATACATAATGAAATACAAAATGTGATGGAAGATTCCTACTGCTAAAAAATATAAAAAATGCATAAATACGGAAGCTTTTTTACCGGTACGCTGAGTTCGCTAGCCGGGAGGGTCCCAAAGTCATCATCTTTGACGGAGAAAGTAGTAACGGAAGTAACATTAGACGTCGCCGCCTTGGTAACGGTGGTGACGTCATTCCCTAACGATTCTTGTGGCATATGGTCATCTGGGTCCTCCACAACCGCATTAGAGAAGTCAAGGAGGTCGTCAACGAAGAAGTCGTCTCCCAGGACGGCGGCGTTTTGAGGATTATTAACCGCCGACGAGTCATGAAAAAGAGCATGAGGTTGGTTTTGGTGGGGGTAGGAAGATGGGGTAGTTTTTAGCGACATATCAGGACTAAAACTGTTGCTTTTCAAAGCCCCTTCGACTCTCTCCATTTTCTGTTCAAATTGAAGGAAAAATTAGAGTGAAAATGGCGGAAATTAATATTCAAATAAGTAAGGAAATTGAGAAATGAAAAAAATAGAGAAATAAAAAGTACCTTATGAGAGTGGTGGGAGGTAGAAGAAAGAGAGGTGAAGAAGAAGGATGAGGAGAAGAGGATAGGGCGGTGAGTTCGGTAAAGCATTTAATGAAAGCCAAAAGGCAAGGGATGTATGTAAGAGAACATATAGTGCACAACACCAGAACTCTAGTATATACTGAATATTTTTTTTATCGTTGTTATATCCATAATAATAATAGTCTTTTTTTTTCCTTTTTGTTTTTTATTTCATAAATAAAGAAATTATTATATATTAATATTTTAACTAAAAAATATAACATAAAAGAAATATAGTGGAATATTTTGAAAAATATTAAAATGTGTCAATTTTTTATTGATGGATAAGAACGGACACAGACTGACGATTGACGTTTTTTGTCTTGTTATATGTGTTACATTCTATTTAATAATTTTTTTCTTTTAATTAATATTTTTTTAAAAAGGAAAATGATTTGCTATTAAAATTTTGGATAAGAATTGGATAAAACCCAAATTAACATTATTCACCCCCTATTGATATAAGGGATTCACCCCCCAATTTGGATTTTAGCCAATTTCAATCCAATAATTCTAGTAGCTTAGCAAACTCCTTTTCAAAAATACCTATTTTTTACAATAAGTGTTAAAATATCACAATATATGATCAATTTTTTAAAAAATAATAATAATTATTAAAAAAATTATTCAAAGATTAAAAAATATGTAATAGTTACTAATTTTTTAAATTTATTATCATAGCTGAACCGAATAGTAAAAGCCAAGGATTTAAAGCGTCCCGTGTCCAAATTAGTAGTACAGTATTTTGTATCAAAGCATGTGCCCACTTCCGTTTATTTTTCTTCTTATTTATGAAATTAAAATATGTTACTCAAAGAAAAAGAAAAAAGAGAGATTGAATTAAGATTTTTTTTTAGGTTCAAGAAGTTTGTATTTTTTTTTTTTTTGAGAAACTCTCCGTTTCCTTTTTGTTTGTTATTTTTATCACTATGTTCTATCCATGTCCCTATTACAATTTGATTTTTATTTATTTATAATAGTTTTTACATATCGGTAATGGTTTAATTATTATATTAGTAATTCTAATTATGATACTTTGAATATTGAAAAACAGATTTTGATTACGTGTTGAATTATAGTGATTTTGTCGAATGTAGTTTACTAATTAGCATATTTTTCTTAATTGTATTTAGCTATTTATTTATTGCATTCTTTATTATCCACTAGAGATCAAATTCTAGTAACCAAAAAAAAATTACTTGCCAAAATGTTGTGCATTTTTGGAATTTGAATTTAGTACCACAATCTTTTTGATTTGGCATTGACAATGTCCATTTGGATTTTGTCCAAGATACCCTTATTTATGGGAAAGTCTGGCATGGGGCGGACCCAATGGGTCCGGCCCCACACCCCTCAGATATAATTTTAGACATGACCCACTTGCAGGGTGGGTACCCATAAGGACCGTCTCATGGCGAATTTTTCCCTTATTTACATACAACTTTTAGATTTTAGTTGAAAGCCTTGAATATACGTTTATAATTTTTACTTTTTCTTTTTTTTTTTTCGGAATGCCAATGGCTAATAGTTATATTTTTAACGTTTAAGAATAAATACTCTTTCCCTTTTTTATGAATAATACTTTTCCCTCATATAAAAGGAATAAAGACTTTTAGGAAGATAATTATTTCTGTCCATTGACTACTTCAAATGGGCTTTCGAAAAAGGGGAAAAAAATCTACTGCAAATGGGGATAGTTCTGATATGTATTAGCTTCATTGAATCATGTGGCTTATAACTGACCACATTACTACAGAATGAGGAGAGGGATAATTATGTGATGAAGTGGCTAATTCTGAATCAAAAGGTCCATGTAGACCTTATCCATATCAGAAAAAATCTCTACAAATGGAATCCAATTTGAATTTGGAAAAGAAAAATGGTGATACAAAAAAAAAGATGTAAAACTTCGGTCCCACTAAATTCTTGCACATAAAAAATTTAGTATATATCGAACATTTTTTACTGTCGAATAAAAGTTTTGATAGACTACTTTTTTTGGAACGAACAAATATTGTAATTTTATAACACATATTCTATAAAACGTGTATTAAATTATTTATGACAAATGTTCATAAAAAAGAAAAAACATATTGTATATATTATAACGAATGTCTAAATATTTATAGCACGTATCAAAATTGTATGATTATTACTGATATTTTTTTTATGGAAAATGATTTATTCCTAGAATTTTGGGGATAGAAACCCTAAACTCCCAAATTGAGGGTGTTAAATGATTATCTTACCCCCTGCTGGTATAAGGGATTCACCCAACTATAAGGGCAAAAAGGTCCGAAAAATTATTTTAGTCAATCTTTTAGCCAATAATTCTAGTAGCCTAGCAAGGTCCTTTTTTTATTCTACAATACCTGTATAGCCGTAAAACTTTGGAAGAAATATCTTGGAGTGCTCAATCGGAAATTCTCTCAATATCTTTAATTTTCAGAAAAAAACAGTGGTTATTTTTCTTTTGGAATAAATGGCCCATTACTTTTGACTAATTTACTACTTACCAATACCGCATTGATCGGCGCTGTCAAAGGTGGTTGGGCCATCTTTTTTCTTTCGTTCCTTTCCCGCTCTTACTTTTCCAATTTTGTTAGGAATTGTCAAGGTTTTGCTTCTCATATAAAGAAAAAATAATTGAGGCAATAATTAGTGGGAAGATAGGATTTAAATTTAGGATGTGCGAATTAAAATTCGTTTACGGTGTAAGACGATATATTTGATGTAGAAGAATATATTTGTATTAGAAAATTTGAATTTAAACAATACTTATTTTTTAAAATAGACAAACTATTTTAAAAAATTGACAGAAAATTTTAAAAATGAAAAAAAAATGACTAATTTGCAAATGCTATTATCACGACCATACTTCAAAAAATTTATTATTTGATTAAATGTATGTATATTTTTAGAGAAGAGTTAATAGCTATTTTGGTCACTAAACTATTTACGTTTTCCGATTTTGTCACTCAACTATTTTATGGCTAAAATATCACCATAATATTTACATTTGACAAAATATAAACCTTCATCATTATTGTTAATAAAGTTTAATCAATGAAATTAAGAAAGTTTGTTGTTAACTATGTGTTAGTAAAGTTTAATCTACTTAAATTCGAAAATTGGTGGGACCAATATACTAGTGAATTTTAATTTTATTATATTATAGGACACTACTAGTGGAAGTTTAAATCAAAATTGTTTCTACTTTAGAAAATGAGACATTCAATTTTGTACATCAAAAAATAAAAATTTGTACATTCAAATCCGAATAAAATGAGAAATAAACAATATTATATTATGAAATTTCTTGGTGGAACTATGTGTTACAAAGTACTATTATTAAATTTCAAAAATTTTAGGAGAGCAAGACATTTATATTATAAGAACCTATTAATTTATAGGGACGAAAACAAGGGGCGAGGGTGGCAGTCGCCCCCGAGATTTCAAAAAATACTATTAGATATAGTAAATTTTATATGTAGTTCGTAATATTTGATCAAATTTGCCGCTCAATATTTTTTTTGCAGTTTTTATATGTTGTTCGGCATACTGTTGCAGTTTTCGCCCCAAACGCCAAATTCCTGACTTCGTGCCTGCCTATTTATACGAAAAAAAAAAAAATGAACTCATATTACTAATATGCAAATGCCAAAAATCTTGGGAGGCACATGGCCCCCTCCGGACTCCGGCCCTCTCTAAACTGGCAATAATTGTTTTCTTTCTCCCTTTTCCTCTTGTTGGCATAGAAAATCTTAACCATACATTTTTGGCAATGCCATTTGCTTCCACTTCTAAGTTGGATTATTTTTTCATTTCTCTAGTTTTTTTTCTCACTCTAGTATTTATTTTCCTTGCATTTCTTTTATTGAAATTCACAAAAAAAAAAAAAAAAAAGTAAGGCCATTGATTTATCTCTGTTTCCCGCAAAATATCAGAGAAAACGATTTTTAGTAGATGTTTGTTAAAGTAATAGTTTAATCATTCAATACTCAATTCATAACTTAAATATGTTGCAGGAGTGATAATAGTTAAGGTTTGAAATAGTAGGAGCTCGTGAAAAATTTCAAGAAATACGAGGATGTTATATTAATTATCGTCACGATCAGTTAGAAATAAATCAATAAATGAATGAAATGTATACTTTAAAATGTGGAGATTTATAGGTGGGAGTTGCATGAGCAGGGGCGGCTCAAACATTTTCGGGGCATTGTGCCAAATTTTAAATTAAGACCCTATATAACCTAAAAAAAAAAATATTGGAACCCCGGATTTTTCGCTATATATAAACGAAAAAAATAATTGGGGCCCCGAATTTTTGGGAATCATGTGCGGTCACTCAGCTCGCACCCCTATTAGCCGCCACTGTGCATGAGCCATGAGCAACTTACAAGGAAACATATATTAGACAACTGGTTATATATAATTTTTTTTTAAAGAACAATTTACTAAAATCATACTTCTTCTATTATTTTGAATATAAAATTGAACAATAAATTTTAGGAAAATGATTTACTCCTAAAATTTTGGGGATAGAAACCCTAAACCCCCAAATTGAGGGTGTTAAATGACTATCTTACCCCATGCTGGTATAAGGGATTCACCCAACTATAAGGGCAAAAAGGTCCGAAAAACTATTTTAGTCAATCTTTTAGCTAATAATTCTAGTAGCTTAGCAAGATCCTAAATTTTATATGAAAGATGTAGATAAAAAAGTTTCCCGTGTTTTGATGCAATTATCAATCACAATGGTCAAACGTTTTCAAACTTACTTTAAAGTGGTTTGGTAAAGTTGATGTCATAACTAATCATGTCAACTTTTAAGAACTATATTCGCCTCTTTGAGGTACTACTATGGCGGATCAATACTTACATTGACTGTTGAACACAAAATCTCGAACATGGAGTAGCAAAGGTGTTGGTCACCACATCACCTGCAATATTTTATCTAGCAAAAAAAAAGAATAATGAATTTATAAGAAGAGAAAACTTCTCTATATATACATAAACATATTTATAAGATATGTGCATAAAAAATGATTAAAAGTAGCAAAAAATCACCAGTTTCACACTAATTTGACAAAAGTAATAGTTCGAAAATAGTTTATCACAAAATAGCTAAAATAAAAGTTTACTGACAAAAATATATAAAAAAAATTATATATAATGGGAGTTTTTCTCTTTATAAAAATGACCTCCTCTTCTTCAATTAAATTTCTAAATTGTGCTTCTCAGACCACCATAAAAGAAGAAGAAATAACAATATCGAATACTCCTCGAGTCAATGACTACGACGAAAGGAAAATATGGCATAAATCTGATCTCAACAGACCATAAATGCGTTAAGATTAATATTTTTAATTAAAACGTAAAACAAATAATTCATACGATGATTTATAAAGACATAATTGATGATACAATAATGAGTTCATTAGTTCAATATAAATTTATGTCTAGATGTCATTAATTCGAATTTCGCACATCGTTTCTTAAATTAACATATTTTTTATAATAAATAAATAAATTACTATTCCGATAAATAAGTTAAAAATAAAAAAAAATAAAAACAAAAAGTTTAGCTATTTAAGTGTGTACTACTTTTGTTTCCAAAATTTAGAAGCATTAATGTAAATGTCGAAAGAAATTTACCATTGAATCGAGCAGGGCTAACGGCCTACGATCAAAGGGTTTTTAATGGAAGACTTGGAATGGAAAAAGGTGAAAAGTGGTATTGTTTGTACATTGCAAATAACGGAAGAGAATCGACTTTAAAGAATTACAATTCACTGCGGCAGCATAACTTTTCCTTTCCGTTCCTTTTAACTTGCAGAACGTTCGAATTGAATGTGTATAAACTGTGATCACATATAAATATAAATTTACATAATTGACAAATTAAGAAAAATAGTTACATTTTAAAATTAGTCAAACGAAACTCAGACACTGAAGTTATGAGAGAAAGTAGAGTTAATCACTATTTATTTCTCTTTAACTATTTTCAAAAGTAAGTTATGACCATTTTGATTTTTACATGCCATTAATACCCTCAACTATTTACGGGGTGCTAAAAATGTCCAAAATGGGCGGAATCCGGCGAGGCAATGCGGCTTTGCACATGTGCGGCCCACATGGTCGAATTTTCAGGGGCAAATTTGTCACAAAAAAAATCCCCTACTTCATCTTCTTCAATCCCCTTCTTCAATTCATCTTCTTCCCTAATCCCCTTCTTCAATTCATCTTATATGAAGCTTTATTGGGAACTCATTTGCTTCAAAATGAAATTAGAAAGAAACCCATCTCCTAAAATTAAAAAGGATTCAAACTTTTCCACCAAAAAAACACCAATTAAACAAAAATATCTCAAGAAACCTCATTTCTTCGAATTCGTCAAACAAATCAAGAACCACATATAGGATTCATCTTGAGTGATTTTTGTGATTTTATCAAGCTTAAATATATGTTCCTTTAATAAAATTGTGTAGAAAACATTTGAACTTGAAGAGGGTTGGTTTGGATTTGAAGAAGATGAAGGTGAAGGTGAAGATGAAGTTGGGGAATTTTGACGATTTTGCCCCGGCGATTTTGACCATGTGGACCGCACATGTGCAAAGCCACCGTGTGTCGCCGGATTTCGCCCATTTTGGGTATTTTTTACACCCCGCAAATAGTTAAGGGCATTAATAGCACGCAAAAATAAAAAAGTACATAACTTACTTTTAAAAATAGTTGAAGGGGTATAAATAGTAATTATCTCGAGAAAGTATTCTATCATTAAGTAAGTTATTTACATAAATAACGTCACCATATTTAGTGATTGGTTATTATGTCCCCGTCCTATTTGGTAAAATTGAATAGTTAACAAAAAGGAAGAATTATTAAAAAAAAGTACATTCAATTCTTATATGCGAACAAAAAACGGGAGAAAACTCTCTAGGCTCTAGGGTTTCCTAGCCGCCGCCATGAGACTCTCTCTCTTCATGAGAGTAATTTTTCTGGTGCAATATCCGGCATACTACTATGGTGAACAAGAACACAAAGAATTTCATAATAGTTCTATTAATAAGGACTCCCAAGAGCCCTCCATCAATGGCAGTCAATACACTTATCCCATGTCGATCGGTATGAGATTCGAGTATCAAAATTTCCATGAAGCCTCTACATATTTCAATTGGATCCGAGGATTGAATCCGAAAATTGTAATGATAATTAAGAAAGATACTTCAATTGTACCAAAGGCTCCATTTGAGGTTAATGTTTGGGAAAGACGGACTAATTCTGTAAATTATGAACTTTTGAGGACTTTGTTTGTTATTTTTGTAATTTCTGGTCCTTCTCGTACCAATGATGCAAATTCGGAATTCTTTGGGACTGTTTCTCTTATTTATGCAACTCCTGGTCCACAAAGGACCAATGACGTAAATTCTCAGCTCTTAATGACTTTTTCTGTAATTTCTGTAGCTCCTGATCCATAAATGATCAATACTGCAATTTTAAGGTCAGTGGATGCCAGCCTAGCTGGGAAGCAAATGCTTGACAATGATGACAAGGCGGAGGTCGCATATCGCCCCCGCCAAGCCCCATGAGTTGCTTGATTTAGAATTGTCTAGGACTTAATAGATCCTGGACAATTCAAAACTTAGTGCGCCTCAAAATGGCTCACAAGTCTAGTATCATTTTCGTTTCCATAATAAAGTAATTTGCAGACTTAATGATTAATATCATGGTAGTACTAGGTTTTATTTCATGTTTTAATTTAAGATTTAATTCAAGTTTTAGTGTAAGCAATCAATGGGGGCGACCGTCTCAAACTTGGAGAAGCATCTCTCAAGGTAGAGTTTTATTGCAACATGGTTTCGTATGGAGGATCGGGAGCGGACGTTCTGTTCGTATCTGGCGTAGTCGCTGGCCAACTACTCTATGCGGTTTTCAGCTGATCTCCCCTCCTAAGTTTATGTGTTTTGAAAGTTTGCAGACAAGAACTCTAGCACTTGTGGAAGGCCTTTGGTTTGTGCGTGACCTCAGTTTTCCTCTTGTTTCTTTGGTATTAGAGTTTGATTATACGGTCATAGAACTTTGTACTATAGGGAAAATACTCTCTAGATTTTTCTATGTCCACAGGTCATGTAAAGGTCTAGCTAAATGGTTAGCTAGACCTTTCCTAAAACTTAATGCCCAATTTCAAAGGGTAGGGGGATCCATCGGAATTCCACCTCCCTCATGTAGCTTATGATATTGATTAATGATATCGGTTTCTTTTTCCAAAAAAAATAAAAAATTATGCGAACAAAAAGCAAAACTGATTTTAAATTGAAATCTCACAAAATTAACCACCCCCTTAATTCATGGTCAATACTCTCTTCATCTCAAATTAATTGTCTTAATTTTCTTTTCTTTTTTTATCTCAAATTAATTTACCTACTTCTAAATAAAGTAACTATTTATGTTTAGCTATATATCACTTCAAATGGTAGGAGATCCATTGGAATTCCACATTCCTCTTGTTACTTCTAATATGTATTAATGACATTGTTTCTTTTCAAAAAAAAACTATTTATGTTTAATTTTTCAATTTTACCCTTACCACAAATCGGCAAAAAATTCTCTGTCCCCGTTCCTATTCCCATCCCTATCCACAGCCAATCACAATTCACCATGTGTATATATAATTGGAAAAAATGTTTATATAGTAAATTCTGATTGATTGGGGAAAGAGGATTTTCACCCCCACAAATCACCCAATTTTTTTTTTTTTTTTTTGACGCCACGATGGGCGAAGCCCCATGAGTGGGGAGAGAGAGCACCCTAGATAAGGGAGATTAAATCATACCGCACGCCGGCGGAGGTATCGAACCCACGACCAGAGATCGTGGGCAGGCGCTTGCCCCACTGGGCCACAACACCTTTGATCATAAATCACCCATTTAATACTCATAGTTAACTAAATTTGTAACTTCTAGTACAAGTTAAAAGTTGATTGACTATTTGACAAAATTTAATTAGGGACATTATACACTTTTAAACTTTTTTTTTGTCATATACTATATATAAACTTTATCATCCGTGATTTATCATTTATTACGATTAATTTGAATTATTTTATGAACGTAAGATCAAATATAAAATGTTGCAAAAATGAAATAACGTCCAAATACATCGCAGTGAAATTCTTTTGATATTCTCTTCTAGCTGTATACTTATTACAAATCCATTATTTTCATGCAGAATGACTATTTTCTTCTTTAGATAGAGAGAGTAAAGGCATTTAGCCACACAAAAAGTAGAGTAAAGGGTAATTTTATCTTGATTAGTGAGTAAGTTTAAAATTTATACTGAGATTAATAAGTGATAATTAATTTTTTATTCTACGTGTATTTTTACTTATTGGTTTGAATATAAATTTTAAACTTACTCACTAACTAAGATAAAAAATACTCGAGAGTAAAGGCTAACCAGAACCAACATCAGTTGTGATGGAGTGGATGATGGCTCCTTCCTTAAAAATGATCGGCTCGAGAATTTTTCTGGTATGCTGAAAAAAATAACAACTGTAAATATAAAGAATAACTACTGTTAGCTACACCTTTAACAGTTGTTAATAAAAATTAACAAACAATAGAAGTCCCAAAAAAAATAGTTGTTAGAGATAGAAAAATAACAAACGTTGGATGCAGAAATAACAGGTGTTAGAAAAGTACAGAACAATTGTTCATTAACTTAAATCCAAGGAATGATATAAAATAACAACTATAACATGAATACATAACAGGGGTTAGATATGCAAATACCAAATGTTAATTATCAAAATAACAACTGTAAGATATAGAATTCCAAACCAGTTTCGGACGAGACAGTAGTGTCACCACTTCCCCTTAAGTTCAATATGTCATGCCTTTATCAGCTTCAGGCCTCTTGAACATTGAACTCCCAAGGTACAACGCCCAATCTCAATGTTTCTTTGAAGTAGAAGAAACAATACCTTCGAATCTATGTTTAGCAGTTTCGAAAACCAAAAGACATACCAGTAGCAAAACGTAGGCTGATCAGGCCCCGCAAATTTTGTTCTGTCATTCGTGTACGCAGGTTGCGTCTGCACACAAGTTCGAGCTATTTTGGTATCGACAGGCCTTCGATTTACACCCCCTACGTAGGTGCGCACGAGATTCTCAGATGGGGCATAATATTGGTAAGACATTTTAAACTCATGTGAACCACTTTTCCTTATAAAGTGTTTTTCACTTATATAAGAATCTCATGTGGGATGTGGGTTTAAAACTCATTTACCATATTTCAACCACCCCACTTTATACTAATTTATCATTCACACCAAGAATTGGTTTTCTCACATGTTACATATCATCACGAAACTTGTGCAACCCACTTCGTGATAATCTCAATAACATTCAAAACCGAGCGGTGTAACATATAAATATTTTGGCTCAAAAATGTTCTCACGACACTTTAATTACAATTCAATAAAACCAAATTCTCCAACATGATCAGGGTTCGAACCGCGATCATATCATTTGTACTGAGTTATTAATGTTGTGAGAGTTGGCCCTTCTTGGGCCTCTGCAATACC
Organism: Vinca minor; assembly: GCA_026122235.1. Classification (NCBI taxonomy): domain Eukaryota; kingdom Viridiplantae; phylum Streptophyta; class Magnoliopsida; order Gentianales; family Apocynaceae; genus Vinca; species Vinca minor. The sequence goes on along the minus strand of JAOCZM010000011.1, from coordinate 9,120,766 downwards.
CAATACAGATTAGTCAAGTCTGTCGGAATTGGACACTGGATAGAAAAAAAAAGGGCTAAGCAGAAGGAAACAAAGGAGACCATGGACAAGTGAGGAAGCATCATATATATGGTGGATCTCATGATGGTTATTGTTTTTGTTAAGTAGTACATATAGGCATGCCTTCCAAGCAAAGAGTGCAAAAGCAAATACGGACTATTCACATCTAGGCCAGCTTTTGTCTCCAAGCCAGGCCTTCTACCTCCTCAAATCATTCTTCTTCCCACCAAAATCCTCCTGATTGCGGGCTTTCAATGCTGTATTAATTATAAACGAGGATTCAAATTAATTTTATTGTTGAGATTTCAGTCTCAATATTATTTCGGTGGTGAGCAATGTGTCAGGGATTTTAGAGGTCAGAATTTGTCGTTAAGTGTGAGTCGAACTATATGAACGTATCATATCGAGTCTAAATTAATTATCGCAGCGCGTAGAGACACTACCCAAAAAAAAAAAAAAATCCTCCCTCACCTGTTTTTAGGAAAATTTGCGTCCTGCGTTCAAAAACAATTTACTTTTTTGAAGAATGGTCCAAAAACTATATTTTTACCAGATACCATACAAAAACAAGTTATAGTTGGTGTACTTCATCCTTCCGTCAAAAAAAGACTCAGTCAACTGTCAAATTCAAATTTAAGGTCAGTCAACTTTTAAAGCAAGAGGGGCATTTTAGGTACTTTTGTTTATACCCATTTCTAAGAACCCGACCTATCATTTTTTACCCGACCCGACCCAGAGTAATAACTCTACCCGAACCAGGGTAATACCCATTTCTTCACTGCCTTCAACATCATCTTCCTCCGTTCACCACCACACCATTTCCCTGCTAATCACCAACGTCATCCCAAGTTTATGATTCCAAATTTGATAATTAGTTCTCACCCTCATTCAATTTGAAAATTTTGATATAATGTGGGGGTGGGGTGCGGTGGTGCGTGGAGGAAGAAAAAATGTGCATGTGGGGTTCGGTGGTGTGTGGAGGAAGAAGAAAGGTGGGGGTGGGGTGCGGTGGTTCTGTGGTGCGTGGAGGAAGAAGAAACGTGGATGTGGGGTGCCATGGCCATGTCCGCCGCCGAAACCTTACTTAGGCGGAGATGAAGAGAAGCTGGAATCTGATAGAATGTGAGGCAATTTAATCGGCTTAATAGGCTTTTTCCGGCGTTGATTGGAAGGAGCCGATAGTACATGAGGCATTTTCGAAGAGGAAATTGAAGGCGAATATGGCGGTGGTGGCGATGGAGAAGGAACTTCTCGAGGCGGCGGATGATGAGCTTTGGTAGTGAAGGAAGGAGTGATGAGAAAGACTGCCGGAGTATGATCGGAGATGGAGAGAGGTTCGCCGGCGGATGTGGCGAGGGTAAAGCCGGTCAAACGAAGAGAGCGGCAGTAGTCGGAGTGAGCTGCGGCTAAGTGGTGGCGGACAAAGACGACATCTTTGATTAAACGGCGTCGCTCCTTACACCTCCTGACAGTGTCCTCATTGTCTAATTTCGACGCCGTGCATCCCATTCTCTACTTCTTCAAAGTATATAATAAAAAAGGAAGGAAAATAAATTATTTGGGGATTCCGCCGGGGACGGTGGCTATGGAATGAAGAGTATGGAGATTAGTCAAGAATACCCTGGTTCGGGTCGGGGTCGGGTCGGGTCATTAAATGATGGGTCGGGTCCTTAGAAATAGGTATAAACAAAAGTACCTAAAATGCCCCTGTTATTTTAAAAGTTGACTGACCTTAAACTTGAATTTGACAGTTGACTGAGTCTTTTTTTTTACGGAAGGATGAAGTACACCAACTATAAATTGTTTTTGTATGGTATCTAGTAAAAACATAGTTTTTGGACCATTCTTCAAAAAAGTAAATTATTTTTGGACCCAGGACGCAAATTTTCCCCTGTTTTTATAATCTTATACAATAAGAATATGCTAAGTTAGTAAAAATTGCGTTAAATTGGAAGATGTAATCATTTTAATGGATTCGTTTTCACATTCTTCGTACAAAATTTAAACGCGGTCCTGTTTGTAAAAATATTATTTGCATTGCCATCTCAATTAGAATAAAAATTTATAAAGAAATGTAAGAACGGACCAATGGATGGTTCCACTTCCTAATTACCCTCTATAGTTCAAACAGTTTATATTTAATAAAATTAAAAATATATTTTTTTTAAACAAAAACTTTATCCAATCCTCACCTCATTGACAGATTGAGTTAGTGCCTCCAGGAGAAAACAGGTATATAATACTACATTCAAATTAACTGTTCGCTTTGACAAAAAACGGATATTCAAATTTTGATAAATTAAATGATACTCCCTCCATTCCTAAATATAAGACTCTTTAGACAATTTGAGAAAATTAAGGAAGTTGCCATTTTCACCTAAACTTCCAATATTATCCCCCACCCTCCCTCTCTCTCACTTTTTTGTCATAAAGAAAGGAAAATGTTGAGGGTATAATTGAAATAAATTGTTGACAACTAATAAAACAACCTTAAACGACAATTAATTTGGATACCTAGATATCTCCTAAACGACAATTAATAGGGAATGGAGAGAGTAATATATAAGTAAAAATAAAAAATAAATATCTTTTTTTTTTTGTGTGTGAAGAAAATGGCAATATCATTAATCGATAGTAGAAATTACACGAGTGAGGTGGAATTCAGAGGGATCCCATCCCTTTGAAATGAGGCGTTTAGCCTTAGAGGATGTTCAGTCAGCAAGTGAGCAAATAAATTTTTAAAGAACATATTCCCTAAGATATGCATTACTATGCCCTTACAAACAGACTGTATGACCAAAAAAGCAAAAACAGAGTCACGTTCAAACTAGAAACCTTATACAATTGTCAGAGTTCTTGTCTGCAAACTTTCAAAACACATAAAATTAGGAAGGGAGATCACTTGAAAACCGCATTGGGTAGTTAGCCAGCGATCACGCCAAATTAGGGATGGCAATTTGGCCCCTGCACCGCTGATCCGCCCCACCCCAATGATGTTTGGGGTAAATCTGACCCGCCCGACAGAATGAATCGGGTTTGGATATGATGTTTGACCCGCCCCGCCCCGCCCCGTTCTGACCCTTTGAAAATAATATATATATATATATATATATGAGAAGAAAATAGATGTAGGGTTATTATATGACTTTTGAAAAATGGGACTGGGCGGGGCGAGGCATAGGGAGATAAGTGTTGCCCCGTTGCGGGTCACGGGGCAGGGCGGGGCAGCAGATCATTTGCGAGGGCGGGGTCGGGTCTTTAGAAATCCGCCCCGACCTGCCCCATTGTCATCCCTACGCCAGATACAAACATAATGTCTGCTCCCGATCCTCCATTCGAAACCATGATGCGGCAAATCTCTATCTTGAGGGATGCTTCTCCAAGTTCGAGACGGTCGCCCCCATTGTTTGCTTACAATAAAATTTGAAATAAAACCTAATACTAGCATGATATTGATCATGAACTCTGCAAATGACTTTATTATGGAAAAGAAAAAAACTATTAGAAAAGCGAGCCCTTATGAGGTGCGCTAAGTCTTGAATTGCCTGGACTTGTTAAGTCCCGGACAATTCCAGATCAAGGAACTCATGGGAATTGGTGGGGCCTACTTGTGACCTCTACCTTTCACTGTTTAAATGCGGGAACCCCGTTGAGAAATCAACATCACTAGCAAAAGAGATTGGAGAAATGCACGCAGTGCTGAAAGGGAATATATGCTTCCAATTTAGAGTGTCAGTGTTATCGTGGCCTACAAAGTCAAATTCTTTAGAGGTTGGGCCAACATAGGCAGACCCAGCTAAAATAATAGCCACATGCACCAGGTCTGTCCCAGCCAACCCAACAATATTGAGCCCTGCCGTAGAGTAGCCAATCTGCCCAATAGTATGGATCCCAGCTGCAGAGTAGCCAATTTTCTCAACAATATAGAGCCAAGCCCCATGCGCCAGGTCAGTACCAATATTTTTTGGTAGGCCCAGCATAAACCAGACCCATAGTAGAGCATTTCAGTCCGTTAACCTCCTGGCACATAGCAGAAACCTTAGACCCACCAAACTCCGGAAGATCTCGCGGGTCTTCAACCTTATCCGGTCCAACAATCTTCCATGCACCCCGACACCCTCATACAACCCGCCGCCCCCAAGCTGGAAATCGTCCATCACTGGCGTCCTTCTTCATCTCCGGTGACCCGCTCGTTTGCTCCTCAGCCAGACGCCTCCTCATCGCAGCCTTTACTCCACTCGAATCCGCACCCGGATAGTCATTTTTTCCCTTGGACCGAGTCAATTCAATATCCATCATCTCATCTATTTCTTTTAAACAAACCCCATATCTTATTCGAAACCCTGACTCCATTGCCGACGTCGGCACCGAAGCCTCACCTTTTCTAAGGTTCTCGTCAACTAGAAACCCCTCCTTATCCAGCTATCCAAAAATCAACAATTCCATATCTCCATTTTTTCCTACAACATAAGCAATTTGTTCCATCCCCCAAGTCCATTATCCCGGTGTAGCCTCCATTACTGGAGTATCTCCAAGCCGAGAACTCAATAAGAATTCAGGCATCGCCGAATTTTCCCGTCCGATAATATCAGATTGATGGTCCGTAGATATATCAGCGGCATAGCGCAAATTCAACCCTATAGGAATTCGACAAACGATGGTGCTCATCGCCTAACAGGCACATGCGCCCAAAGGCGGTGTAGAAAGACCTAGAATTCTAGGTAGGTCGCCCGACATAGTCGAAGCGGTGCTTTCCAAACATAAATTTTCAATTCAAATACACCATAACATTTGGAAAACCCAAAAATAAATATCTTATGGTTCCACTTCCTAATTACCCTCTATACTTCTTGCAAACAATTTATATTTAATAAAATTAAAAACATTTTTTAAAAAAACTTTATCCAATCCTCACCTCGTTGACTGATTGAGTTAGGGTCTCGAGGAGAAAACATGCATTCAAATTAACTGTTCGCTTTGACAAAAATACGGATATTAAAATTTTAATAAATTAAATTATAAAATATAAATAAAATTCAAAAATAAATATCTTATTTAGAAAGTAAAATTTTATTTTGAATAAACAAAAATAAAAAAATTAGACCATTAGTTTAGGTCGAGATGAATAAAATTGAAGATTTAAAAAAAATAACGTGACGGTCTAGTAATTTGTAGTGGATTTGAACCGCCGGGTCAGGTCTTTATCATAGGCCCGCCCGTAACTATAGTATTACGTGTTGTTTGGCTATTGGACTAAGCTTCTGATAATTGACGGCCATCCACGGTTCACATTGTGGATAATTATTGATTAGTAATTTTTACTACTACCAGTCTACTGGAAAAATTGGGCATGCAACGGACCCAATGGGTACGGTCTCACACTCTTCTCACATAAATTAGAGAGGACCCACCTGATTGACTTACGGGACCTACCCTGCAGGTGGGTCATGTCTAAATTTATGTGAGAGAAGTGTGGAGGTTCGGACTTACCCTAGTCTACTACTCCCTTCCATCTCTAAATAAGATTAACACACTTGATTATTTCACATGTATTAAGAAATTTTTAGAAACAATAAAATTAAAATTAAAAGACTAATATATTCTCATTAAATAAATCTTGAAATTGAAACTGTGGGTAAAATAAAAGTAAGAAGAAGGTTAAAATGGTAAAAGTTGATTAAATTTTTATTAATTAAATTTTCATTGATAGTTTAAATGTTAATATCATTTTGGAACAAATTTAAAGTCCCAAATGTTAACATTATTTATGGTGGAGAGAGTAATCCTTATTCCAGACAATAAGAAGTCAATTTTGCGAACAACAATGCTCAAACTTCAAAATTTTGAAATTTCGAATTCAATAAATTGGAAAATTAATGGCGCCTAACTAAGGTTAATAAAGTCAATTTGTCGGCTGTCCACATGCAAAAGTTAAACCTCGCAATGTGCAGCCTACCCACTACTGAAAAAACCCGGTAATTTATGGTGGGAAAAGTTTGAACTAGTTGGATAACCTTTGTTTGGTTTCCCAATAAAGCGAAAAAGGCCAAAAAGAGGGTACTATTATATGATATAAAACCGCCTGTCCTGAAATTCTATATTATTCTCTATTTTACTATTAAAAATGTATCACATATTTAGTCATTTATAATACAATTATCTCCTACACTGCATTGTGTTCCTAATTTCTCTCTCCTCTTACTTTTTATTCTGTAAGTGAGAAATATAACACATTTCTAATGGTGAAACATGGAAGGGGATAGAGTTTCGGGACTGACGATTTTTTCCCTTATTATATGTCTAATAGTCAGTTCGTTTTTTCGTTGAACATTACATTTTCATGTGTTTTTTCAGTTGTGAATTTTATGTAAAGAAAAATATGAGTCAGATTCTCCATGTTTAGCAGTTACGCTGAAAATCAATCGTAAAGTTGAATTCGTATTAATCACCACGTTAATGATATACATTAAATAATCTAAACGAATAACTAAAAAAAAAAAAAAGTATAATCATAATTAGAAAGGTGAACGAGACTGAAAGTAAATTATTTATGAAAAAAAATAATTTTTTTCCCTCCTTTGGAATTTATTTGTCTACTTAAACAGTTTTGGATTAGAAAATGTAGAAGCAAAAGCGGTGCCCAAATATATGCCTTATATATCAAAGGTTACTTAGCTCAGTAGGGCAAGGGTCTGTCCACGACCATGAGGTCGTGGGTTCAATACCTTCCTCAAACATGGGGTAAGTTTTAATTGTTTTCCCTTTCTATGGCTCTCTTCTCCTCTTGTGAGGTGTTCTTTCTCTCCTTATGGGGCAACCGCCAAGCCAGACTTGAAAAAAAAAAAAAGTATATGCCTTATATTGACTCACTCTTGGTGTATATTTAGATTGCATTTTAACTTGAAATAGAAATTTTATTTTTTCCATTTTCTCTGTTATGGAACTTGTGCAGGTTCTTTCTTAAAAGTTACCTATAAACCCTACTTAAAAATGTTGTAAAGAGAGAAAGTAAAATATAAAAAATAGGGAATGGAACGTCAATGAATAAAATAAGAGTGTCAAAATAGTCTCCCTCCATTTATATTGTGGTTTTTCTTTCCAGCATTCATGTTGGGTTACTTGGTTGAATAGTTAATTCGTTATTATGTGTATTTAAATTAGTTTTATTGTAGATTGAAAAAAATAATTTATACGTGAATGGAGATCCAAATAATAAAATTTATGTTATAAATTATAAGAGAATTATGCACAAATGCACCTTCGGCACTCCACTAGCAAGTTCATGTTCAACTTTTTGCGAAATTTTTTACAAAGTTAAAAATTTAGATAATGTTCAAATGAGAAATTGAATCTACACCCCAAGACAAGTAAAAAAAAATTAAATGTATTCAGTTGAGACTAATTTAAAATAAATGCTAGTCTTCATTAATTACATTTAATTGATGGAAGAAATTTATATTGAGTCGTTAAATTTAGGCACCTAAGAAGGCATTTTAAATAAGGTTCGGTAACCAATACAAGTTGGCTCAATTGGTAAAGATTTTAGCACGTCCTTACAAATGCCAAATGTTCAAATCCTGCTGCCAACGTGAGGGATGATTTGATGGGTGATATGTAAATACCTGCTCTGACCCGTGGTGGTAACCAGAGCCGAACACACCAAACTTTTTTCTACCAAAACAAAAGTTCGGTACACTTGGAGTAGAATTCAAATATGGTGGATTAAGTGAAGTTGGGCTACAATAATTCAAGTCCAAAATAGAATTATATAAAGTCCACTAAAAATGGATTAAGTTCATCGGGATTCCCTAATAAACATTGGGCCAACCCGATACAAACAGTAGGTTGCTTAGTCCCGAGCAACCTAATGCTCATTCTTCGCCTATAAATTGAGATTTCCCCTAAGATTTAAACCACACCAAAAGACAACTCAAGATTCGCAGCTTTACAATTGTCTCCTTCAAAATCAAATGCATTCTTCGCAATCATCATCCGAAAAATCTCAAGAAACTCTAGAGCCTCTACAATTAAGTGTTATTCATAAAAATTCGTTCGATCCGAAATCAAACTCCATTACAACCTCTATTCCAGATTTTTCAATGCAAGCTAGAATTTTTCCGAATATTATAATTTGTAACTTTTTCAATGCTCTTCACAATTTAATATAAAATTTCCATTTTGAGTCTTATATTTCTATAATTTGACAAACAATACACTTCTTCAATTAGATAAAGATTTTGAAACAATCCAAAATACACCCTAACCAGTTGTCTATGCAATTTAGGATCATTCTATTTCTGAATATTTGTTACCCTCACATATCCGTTTATCTTTTAATACTATGGTTTTTGCTTCATAACAAGATGTGCAACAAGTGCTAATTGCTTTTTAGAAAAATAATTTCAAATATTTAACCTATAATTCAACCAACCAACATTCTTCCTGAAGACCTCAAAAATCGGAGAGCAAATTGTGGAAGACATGTATTATGAGATAAATTTTCAGAATTTTAGAAAAAAAATTAGTAGGACAAAATTTAAAAGATTAGGTACAATATTTATAATCTTAATGATGAGAGATTTTAGGGTTAGCAAATTGCAGTTAGACACCTCGAATTTCTGAAATTGATTTTAATGAAAAATTTTAAATATCACTTTTGGTCCTACAAAATTTTTACTTAATAAAAAATATTGCTCACAAATGTTCCTTTGATTCTTGCAATTGACGAACAGGGCCGTCTCAATAATTTTGGAGGCCCATGTTAAATTTTAAAATGAGTCTCTTTATAATCGGAGAATCTGTTAATATATATAACATAAACTTAGGGGTCCCAATTTTTGAGGCCCTGTGTGGTCGAGCATCTCGAACACCCTCTTAGTCATCCCTATTGGACATATTGCCAAAGTGACTCGATGACAAACAAAGAAGAGTTACATGTTGAAAAGATTTACACAATAGTTAAAGATGGTATGTTTTATATTCCCAAATGATTTTAATTTCTATGACGAGTATTAATTATATGCAGAAAAATTATTAATTATAAATAAACTGTAAAGATATGTAATCACTTATAATGTGGCGCAACACGCAAATTCTAGTTAATTGCGCATTAAGGGGCATCTACACATTTTAAGTGGACCACAGAGGCATAGACAAATTCAGAATTTCAAATTCGTAGAAGTGCTAGTTTTTTTTTCCTTCTTAAATTAGTTTCTATTTGGATGTAATTCCATGTCTAGAGTCCTTTGCATTTGTTTACCATTTTCATTTCAAACTCCATTACAAAATTTTCATTTAACATCTTATATTTTTTTTTACAAATAATTTTTTTTTTTATGTTTTTTAAAGAAATTCTCAAATAAAAAACTAATATAAAATAAAGTCTCCGTGCTTACTACAATTGAGTGGTTACTACAATAGGGAAGGGATTCAATTTTGAGGCCCATCTCAATTATTTTGGGGTCCTATACTAAATTTTAAAACAAGTCTCTATATAATTGGAAAAAATGGACTTTCATATAAAAATAATAATAAACAAATCATTACAATCGTATCATAATAATTGTTCCCCAAAAGGTACTCAAAAGCTTTAAATATAATATTAAAATATAAATACTGTAAAAAAAAACAAAAATAATGAGGCCCAAGTAGTTGTAAAAAAATGATTTTGATTAGAATTTTTTTTCTTTAATGGAAATATGTGTAGGTTTATTATAACAAAAGTGGGCTAACACTAATTACTGAAAAGCCCTAGTAGTTATAAAAAAAAGTTCAACTAAATTACAACACAACTCAAATGATTGTGCCCAAAACATCTCATTATTCTTCTTTCATCGTTTTTTCTCTGCAACTTCAATCGATGGATTCTTATACTGAAGTAAGTGGTTAATAATTGTAATTATCATTCTTCAAAAAATATACACATATGTATATATAGCTAAAAAATAATTGGGGACCCCCAATTTTTAGAGGTCTTGTTCGGTCGAACGCTTTGAGCATCCTAGTAGCCTGCCCTTTCGATTTTTACAATATTCTTGTCAAATATCACAACAAATTACCATCTACTATTGTGAGTATTGGTGTAGTAATAAAATAGGATTATGAGCTTGCATTTTTTATTTATTTTTTTACTTTTGACTTGTTCTTATTAAGTTGAGTTCGGCACAAGCAATAACTTGCCCAAAGTGTAATAACTTGTTTACTTAGAAAAAAAAGAAAAAAACTTATAACTTGTTCTTATCAAATTTTCGATGTGGTATATTTTGGCGGATTCGGTCTCCAGGCGGGGCTGTAGATTGGGTTTACTTAAAAAAAATTCCCAAGGAATAACCTAATCATCTGTCTAAAACTTAAATGCACAAAAATTGTCTTTCTCAAACAATCAGAGTGGCAATTCTGGATTTGTGAAGAATAGTTTTAATTTTTTAATGAAATTTAAATTCAATGTATTATGTCTTATAAGTCACAGAATAAAATTATATGGATGACTTTTTCTTTCTTTCTCCCATTCACATCCTTATAGTTATGTTGCCATATATACGATTTCTTCTGCATCTTTGAAAAATAAAAGACGTTGGATCTCTTTATCTTAATTGGACTAGATTTTTTTTTATTCATAAAAATAATAAAATAAAGACTAGGTTTTTGATTGATTTTTTTTTTTTTTTTCTTTCACTGTTTTTCCTTTTCCTTTTTTTTTTTTTTTGGAAAATTTGTCTTGATATATTAAGAAAAGGGTTACACCTTATTCTTACATAATACTCTTCGACACTGAGTGTTCTATTACAAACTTTACATCTACACGCAAGAACCTAGAAAATATATATATATATATATATATATATATATATATATATATATATATATATATATATAAAGAGGAAAGTGAAACATGACCAATAATATTAAATATCCACCTTCCAATTTTTCAAAGAGAGGGAAAAGAAGAAACAAAAGTAGACATGGGTTTATATGTGCTTAATTAGGCCCTCTGTCTGCTAGAATAGTAACAAAGGGGAATGGGCTAGGGTTGAATAGTTGGGTACACTCACATGCAGTGCGATGAATTTCTCGAACACTGACTTCCATGGTTCAACTATTTTCCTTATCGCTCGGCTAGCCTATAAAGTTGAATAGAAAATTTTTAGTACATATTAAATATTATTTGAACGTACAACAATAAATTTGTGGGAGCGAATACTTATGATAATTTTTTAACACATATTACATAAAATTGATATTACATACGTTAGACATGTGTTTATCAAAGAAAAAATATTTATTATATAAGATGTAACACTCATAAAAAAAATATCAATATATACTAATATTTTTTTTATTCTGCACGTAGCCCCAGCCTTTGCTTATACACAATAGTACTGCTAACATTGTTACTTGGTCCCAGGAAAATCAGAAATTGTCAAACTTATCATGTGCATCCATTGATGAACGCAATATTATCAGAAACTACTCAAAACAGAACAAATGGGAATGTGATTCAAATACTTTAGACAAAACTAATTTTGACAATTCATTTGTATGCTCATTTGCTCTAATTGTTCCCTGCACCATACTCTCTCCATTCTTCAATATAGGTCGTTTAGGACACTTTAAAAAAATTAAAAAATTTAAACAAACAATAATTTTTCAACCACAATTCCAATAATACCCCTTCCTTCCTCATTCTCTTTCACTTTTCCAATAAAAGATGTGTTGAAGGTATAATTGAAATAAATTATTAACACCTAATAAAAGACATGTAAATGATATATATATATCTCCTAAACGACAATTAAATGAGAATGGAGAAAGTATCTGGCTGTTTATCTTGTTTTTCTTACCTATTCTTAAATATAAACTAGGTCTTATGTGCGTTGCGTAGATTGTTTAAAAAAATTGTTATATTATTATTTATGTTTTTAACTTATTATTCTAAGTTAGAAGTACTTAGGTAACTACACTGACATTCATTGACATGAAACTTTTAATTATTAAAAGAAACTATCCTGACAAAATTACACCGATGAAGGATTAAATATTTCATATAAGTTAATGTCTCTGAAACAAATATGATAATTATAATTATATATTAAACAACATATTTTCATTTTGATAATTTTTTTTAATGCTACTATTTTGACAAAGATTAGCATCAATAATTTTTAAAAACAAAATGAAAAAATAGTGCACAAATATTTAACGATAATAATAATAATTTTCAAGTGAGTTTATACATTGTGCAATTAATTAGTTTTCTCGTCAACATATGTTAAAGGGATTTAAGTCATATTATATTGAATCACATTTCATTCCAACATTAAATAATAGTTTTTCCAAACACATGAAAGCAATAGTCATTCCATTATGGCTTTGTCTTCTAATCAATGATGTGGAAAGAGAATTCCAAAATTATTCTGAGTGAAAAGCCATTTTGGGTGAAAAGGATTTCATTCCATTTTGGCGTACCAAATGTGCTGTTAGAGTATTTTTAATTGTTGTCACGGATTGTGATGGAGTTAAGTTTTGTATGTATGAAAAAGAAAAAAAAACAAGGTTTAAGTATTAGGCCACTTCAGTCAAATTATGCTTCTCACTGCGAAAAGTAATGGCGTGGCCTCAAAATGTAGAGATTTTGAATTTAAACTCCACTCCAATTTCTTATGTTACCACAATTTCTAATATTAAAAAAAAAAAATCAAATAAAAAAGTAGTCCAAATACGTACCAAGACACTGGAAATAGCGTATATATAATTCATCACTATTTGGTACAGGTTTGCCAAGGAATGACTGTGGTTCATTTTGTCAGCTGAGCTTTACCTTTTCAGTGTTTTCTTATTAGTTATTAGTTTTGGTATTAAAGAATATTGGATTTACATAATAAAACAAGGAGTAGCTTTCTCAAGTACTAAATGATAAAGGAATTGAAACTATTCACATTCTACGAGGATAATGGCGTATTTGGTTAACTGGAAATAGTAGAATATAGTAAAGGCCAAAAGAATCTTGTAGTAATTTTTATCTGACAATCAATAATACTTTTCCTAGAGATTGCAATTGGAGCAATCAACAATGTTCCCTTGGTTGTCCCTTTAATCAAACATGAGCAGATTTGTCGTTGTCCAATATGCAACATTTGCATGAGCATGGGGTTATGCCATTATTTGGAAGCGCAATTTATAGACCTTGAACACAAAAAAGCAATACCCACCTCTCGATCCGACAGGAATTGTGGAGGATGTTAATCAAGGTGATTCAGCGGCTCGACTGGTGGGAGGCCTTGTCTTAGCCAAACGCAAGAAGCCACCCCCATATTGGAAGGTTGAAACTTCCACACTGCGGCTGCCAAGATTCGAACACGCGCCCTTGTACACAATCTGCCACCCTCAAACCAACTGGGCTACCCTTGCGGATGCAATTTATATACCTAACAATACACAAGTATAAGTACAAGCAGAGACGAAGCCCGCAACTTGGCGTTGGGGGACGAAACTGCAACAGTATGTCGAACTACATATAAAAATGGCAAAGAAAAAATCTTGGGGGCGAAACTGACAAAATATTCCGAACTACATATAAAATTTACTATACCTAATAGTATTTTTAAAAATCTCGGAGGTGCGACTACCCCTCCCCGCCCTCTGTCTTCGTCCCTGAGTACAAGTGATGAATTTGACAACACAAATGCTACGGAAATTAGAGCGTGTGTTGGCTCCAATACAAGCGCAATTAATGAATTTGACAATATAAGGGTTAGAGAAGTTTGAAAGTGAATTGGATCTAATGGTTTAGATCTCACACCTTACTGTATGTCGCCACGGGAATGACAAGGGTATGTGAGATCGGGACTATTAATTTACATTTTAAATTTACAATACAGCCCTCTTCGCTTACATTTTAAACTGATATATTTGGATTAAGTTTTTCTGTAAGATGTTTTTTTTTTTTTTTTTTTTTAATTTCGTAAAAATTAATGATTCATAAAAATTAGGGATGTCAATCGAGCTATGTGAGCTGAGATTGGCATAGCTCACGCTCAGCTCACATAAAAATTGAAAAGCTCACGCTCACGCTCAGCCCGGAAAAGCTCATAAACCTTGAGCTCACGCTCAGCTCACATTTTACACGAGTTCGAGCTTAGCTCACCAGCTTCCCAAGCTCATTTATATTAGCGAAGAAAACAAAAATCCTTTCTCAAGAATATCATAATACAATGAGCCTTAAAACTAAATTTGGACAAGAATAAATAAAAAGAAGACTATTGAGTTAATCCACACATTATAATTATAATGTATATAAGTTTTTTTTTTTAAAATTAGTATTATATATATCCTAATGCTTTTTGGGATAGGAAAAAACATATGGTAAGTTTACCTTATGAGGAAAACTTTAATGAGGAAGATATTCCTACAAAGGCTAGGCCTTGTCAAATGAATTCTGAATATTTAGAATTTTGTAAAAAAGAAATTCAATCTTTGTTAGAAAGGAAAATTATAGGACCATCTAATTCTCCTTGGTCTTGTACTGCTTTCTATGTTAATAAACACTCAGAAATTGAAAGAGGTGTACCAAGATTGGTAATTAATTATAAACCCTTAAATAAGGTATTAAAATGGGGTAGATATCCTATTCCCAATAAAAAAGATTTATTGGATAGATTATATGATGCCTTAATATTTTCTAAGTTTGATTTAAAATCAGGATATTGGCAAATTCAAATTAATCCAGTGGATAGGTATAAAACTGCTTTTAATGTGCCTTTTGGTCAATATGAATGGTATGTTATGCCTTTTGGTTTGAAAAATGCTCCCTCTGATTTTCAGAGAATTATGAATGATATTTTCATGAATTATACTGATTTTATTATTGTCTATATTGATGATATCTTAGTATTTTCTAAGACAATAGAGGATCATTTTAGACACTTGGAAATATTCAAGAAATTAGTAATAACTAATGGGTTAGTAATTTCTAAACCTAAAATGGTTTTATTTCAAACTAAGATAAGATTCTTAGGACATAATATTGAAAAAGGTGAAATAATACCTATCAATAGAAGTATAGAATTTGGAAGTAAATTTCCAGATATAATAACTGATAAAACTCAGTTACAAAGATTTTTAGGAAGTTTAAATTACATCCTACCTTATTACAAGAATTTAGTAGAGGATACAGCAATCTTATATGATAGATTGAAAAAGAATCCTAAACCTTGGACTGAAAGTCATACTAAGGTTATACAAAAGATTAAGCAGAAAATAAAAACTTTGCCTTGCTTGATGATATCTAATCCCAATTGGGATAAAATCATAGAAACCGATGCCTCTGATATAGGGTATGGTGGAATCCTGAAACAGGTTAATCCTGAAAATAAAAATGAGAATTTGATTAGATTTCATTCAGGAAAATGGAATGTTAGTCAAAAGAATTATGCAACTATAGCTAAGGAAATCCTAGCCATAGTTAAATGTGTTTTAAAATTTCAAGATGATTTATATAATCAGAAATTTATAATAAAAACAGACTGTCAATCAGCTAAGTATATGTTTAATAAAGATTTTAAACATGATGTCTCTAAACAAATGTTTGCTAGATGGCAAGCTAATTTAGCTCCCTTTGATTTTGAAATCATTTACAAAAAAGGAGAAGATAATAGTCTTCCAGATTTTTTAACTCGTGAATATTTATGATTCATTTAAATCCAATAATTAAAGAAATGTATTTTGATCAATGGTTGTAAAATTGCATTTATTATGATAACATTAATTTAAAATGTTATGAGAATGATGAAGAAATTATAATTTCAGATGATGAAGACATAAGTCTCCCAGATAATAATTCATTGGAGCAATTAATAAAATTGGATTTAAAGATATTCGCTGATATGGAAATAGACGATGATATTGGAAAAATTGATTTATTATGGGATGATCCATATATTCAATCTTATAAATCTCCAGGAATTAAGTCATACACTGAAGATGAATGGCTTGATTATATTTATGAGGATGATATAAATATATTTAATGATCCTAATAGTCCTTTATATATAAACCTTGATAACCAGTATTCTGTTGATTCAGTAATGTCAGGTTACAGAGGTAATTCCTCTTATAGAGGAAGAGGTGGACGTGGCAGAGGATCTGATAGAGTCCTTGCTCAACATGGTAATAAGAAGTTGATAGCTTCTGATATTTCTGGTTTATCCAGAAAAGATGATGATGAATATGCAAGGTTTAAAGCCTGGCAGAAAACTCAAGAAGGTGATACCTCTAGTGCTTCAAGTGCTCCCTCTTTTGCTAGAATAGTAGAAGAAGGAAAGCAGAAGGATGAACTCATGGTTAAAAACCAAGAGGAAAGAGTTATTTTACTCTTAAATGATGATGATATCAAATGGGAAGATTAGCCCTGTATCATATATGAGAAATATCTCAATAATATGGGTATTACCTTTGAGACTTATAAATCTCAAAAATATTATGAATTGATACTATCTGATAATGAATGTGATTTTAATCACTTCACAGGTACTAATAAAGAGATTTATAATTTCTCAAAAATAATAATCAAAAAGATTATATCTATTGAGGATTGGGGTATATCTCCATTTACAGAAAAATCATTCTTTATAAAGAATACTCAGTTGAAATACAACTATTGGGATTATATCCAGGCCTTTGATAAAGTGTTCTTATATGAGAATGGGAAAAGAACCCATACATGGTTTATTAAACTATGTTCTCAGATTTATAATCGGAAAATCCCTAACTGGTTTATTAACTGGTGGCAGTTCTATGGAGCTTCAGAGGAAATTTTACCTCTATTATTCAAGGAGTATTATAATGAATATATTCAAGTAACTCCTAATACGTCTAAAAGACTTTATCCAGGTTATAACCAGATGAATTTTTTTTATAGAATTCTCAATTCCATATATATGGAGGAATGACCCAATTATGGGTTCTGATCATAATAATTTATTATGTCTGAAGAGATGTTCATATACAAGATTTTGGGAATACAATGATGAAAGAAGATCCTAAAACAAAGCAATTAAATTGTTTAGATACTCTTGATAATATCAAAGAGAAACTTGATAAGTATAATGAGATGAAAATCCAAGAAAATCTGACATTCAGATTTGGAGGTGATACTCAGAAGATGGAAGATATAAATCTTTCAAGTCAAGAAATTGTTGCCAAATATCTTAAAGACTTAGGAAAAGTCTTGGCAGAAAAAAAGCAGATGGAAAGAGAGAAAAAATCTGCAGGAAGTGATACTTTGTTAATAAATTTCAAGAATTGGATGATTTTGAGGATGCTCAGGATCCTAATGAAATTGAAATCAATATTGAAGATGTATTGAAGACATCAGCACAGTTCATAACAGAAAGCTTGGATAAATCCAAGGGAAAAGATAAGGTAGAAGAATAGTAAAGGAATATTTACTTTTCTATTTTTATTATTGCCGACAGCATTATATGCACTACTTTTATAAAGTAGATAAGATTCGATATGTTCGACTAAAAGACAAGCTTTAATAAAGCAGCTTTTGCTTTAATAATGCAAGTTACTATTTATTATAGCAGTTGTAATTTATTTTGAAGTCCGCAGCTGTCTATAAGAAGCGGATGAGTTTTTAGGATTAGACACACTTTTCTTTACTCTCTCTCTCCTTTGTACTCAAAAACTCTTATCAATAATATTTCCCAGAGCTTGCTGTATATAAGGCTTCTCCCTTAATTTCTGTAAGTCTTTTTATTTTTGTTTTTATTTTTGTTAATTTTAATTATATTTTGTTTATGAGCCTTATAGGCTAAACTCTCTTGTGTTGGATTATGGCTGATTAATGAATCTATAGAAACTCCATGATAAAGATGTCTAAGGACTAGGGGTTTCTAAGAAATCTGGCGTTATGGTTAGAATATGATTAAGTATGAATGTTACTTCAGGAAGGAAAAGCCGAACTTACTGTTAAGCCTGTTGAGCCCGTCAAGCCGTTGAGAGGATGAAGGCGTTAGGGCGTTAAGGCGAGGTTTAGTGGCTTTTGAGTTCTGAAATGGCTTCTCATGCTCAAGCATGGTCTGTAAAACCATATGTTTTTTCCTATCCCAAAAAGCATTAGGATGGT
Source organism: Vinca minor (assembly GCA_026122235.1). NCBI lineage: Eukaryota > Viridiplantae > Streptophyta > Magnoliopsida > Gentianales > Apocynaceae > Vinca > Vinca minor. The sequence goes on along the minus strand of JAOCZM010000011.1, from coordinate 9,102,600 downwards.
CATTACATATTTCTAGGGCAAACTGATTAGTTATATTAACTATCTTTTCCTTTAATTTAGGATTGTCCACTTTTTCTTCGATTGTAAGCATATTAACTTCATATTTAAGAAAACCTAATTGTTTTTCTTTATATAAAATATCTTCATATAAATTATTTAACACCTTTGTAAAAGGTTTAGCTATGAACTTAAATGTAATTGGTTCATTTTTATAAGTTGCTATCATTTTTTCTCTATCTATCCATCTAAAAGGATAAATTTTTTGTATAAATGGTTGTCCTAATATCACAGGAACAGATAATTTATTTTTAGTTAATAAAAAACTTAATGGTATACATTTACCATCAGCACAAACCATAGTTTTAGATAATTTATATTTAATATCCATTCTATCACCACCTGCATGTTTAATATTATGAGTGGTTTTTTCAAAATATTTAGTAGGTATTACCCCTTCTTGAATTATATTCAAATCTGCACCACTATCAAATAAAGCAAGTAAATTCCTGAGAATAATAATTCCCTATTAAGAGAGTAATCTTAATATGCCATTTTTGTATAGTAACATACTCAAGAATTTGTAAAAATTCTTCCTTTTCAGTTTCAGAAGATTCTTTAAGAATTTCTTCTTTTACTTTATTCTTAAATTTTTTATCAATTTTTTCTACAATGGTTAGGGTTTCTAGATTAGAAATCCTAGTATCATTTTCTGTATTTTTCTTTTTTAAATCTTTTATTTCAGATTTAAGATTGTCAATCTCTTTAAGAATATCAGTTACTGAAGTTGGTTTCTCCTTAGAAGTTTTATTTTCTAAAATCATTTTATGAACTTCAGACATGCTATATTCTTCTTTATATTTATTAATATCAAATTCTTCTTTTATATCATTTTTACCTTTAGAGGTACTAGGAGTATTACCCATCTGATCTATCATTTTTAATCTTAATTCTGGATCCTTAATTGTTTTTAACAATTCTATCCAATGATCAGATTCTAATACATTAATTTCATGATCTTCATCTTGAAATTGTGATATCATCTTATAAAGCTGTTCATCCTTATTAGGAGGCTTTATACATGATTGTCCTATCTGACAAGGTTCACATTCAGATTCACTAGATGAACTAGTATAATAGTCACTTTCTATCAGATCTAAACTATCAGATTGTTCTGAACTATCAGTTGAATCTAATAATAGTTTACATAATTTATCTTTGATTTCATCATCAAATTCAAGATTTTTAATCTCTTTTTTGGTCCAACAATTTTTTGCAATATGACCAACTTTATGACATTTGTTACAGACAATTATTTTGTCTTTCTTCTTATTATAATTCTTATTCTTCTTAAAGGATTTCCTTTTTTCCTTTCTATCAGCTTTTTCCTCTAATTTCTTTTTAGAGCATTTTCTTTTCTTTTTCCTATAATAAGGAGGTTTATCAATAATTTTCTTTTTACCTTTATGCTTATAAGCAGGCATATCCATACCAAATTGGCCACAAAATTCACCTAATTGTTTTCTTTCAACAATTCTTTGGTTTTTTAATTGTTGATTTAATTTGATTTCATTGCAAAGATTTAATCCTTCCTGGGTACAAGTTCCTATTAACTTTCCCATAAGTATAATCCTGATAAGGAATTGTAGGTTTATTACCTTTAAGGATTTCCTAATTCTTTCCGCAAATAAATGAGGTAAGCCATCTATAAACTTAGCTTTCCAGTGAGTACTATCACTCTCTGGTAATTGTAAAACTCTATTTAGAAAAGTATCTTTATACCATCTAAAATCAGTAAGTGTTTTACACCTAAGATTTTGCAATAAAGTTCTTATTGTATCATAATTTTCAGAAAATGTTCCTGTAAAATGTTCAATAATCTGAACTACAAGGGTATAAACAACATTTTCTTTGGTTTCACCATTTTCCAATTTAACTGTTCTTAAAATACCTTCTCTAGTTTCAAGTTTTAAGTAATTATCCCACCAACCTTTTAGTTGGCCTGTGAATCCTGCAATTATCATTTTTGCAATATTAAGGTCACTATTACCTTCATTTTTTACAAATAGTAGAATACATAAGCATTCTATGCATATGACTAAAAATTTGGTTTTGGGTAAAATTATCTATGTTCCATTCATAGATATATTTTCCACCATAGCTATTATTAAGCTCAAAATTATCTTCCTCATGAAGAGTATCCATTGGGGATGGTTTAGTATAATAATATCTCTTTTGGATAGGCTTAGAAGCCCATTTTTCATTTACTACAGCATGAATATGATCATCTGAGTCATTTATCACCACATTTATATTATCTTCTTCTGATGATCCATCAGAATTCTTACCAAAAGGATTTATATCCTCTTTACTTAAAGTATTTAAACTTAATTTTGACACTTGACTTCCTAGAAGTTCTACTAACTTTTCAGTTACATCTTTCTCCCATAAAGAAGATTTTTTTGACTTAAAGTCTTTGATTTCCGGAGGACTTTGTAAATTAGTCTCTACCTTTAAAGGTTCAACAGTCTCTGGTTTAACCACTGTAATTTGACTATTCATTAGTGTTATTACACTATCAATTTTCTTATGTAAAGAAATCATTTGCTCTCCTAATATATTTAAATTAAGATTAGCAAAATTATTTTGTTTTATTAACAAATTTATCTGTTTAACAGTAATATTTAAAATATCATCTTCAAATAATTTTGATAGAGCTAGAAAATCACAATTTTCTACTTTAAACTCTGTTAATGGAGGATTAATATCCCTTATTATATTACCATTTGCTAAATTATAATTTCTTTCCAAAATATTGATATAATTTTGAATATAGGTTGAATAAAACCAAGGAACAAAATATATAATTTCGTTATGTTTTTCACAAAATTCATAGAATTCCTTTTGAAATTCTTTTTGTCTAATTTTATCAAAATTATCAAAGAACCATGTTCTAAATAATTCCCATTTGGGTAATTTAAACTCATTACTTATAATTTTTCTGGCTTCAGAACCAGAACCAAAGTCAACTTTTGGTTTACTATCCATTACCTAAATTATAACTCATTTGAGACAGAGTCTTAACATCCTTCTTATTATTAAAGGCTCTTAATATATTATCATCATGTAATCTTAATCCATCAACTTTATGATCCTTGACAGATTCATTGCTACTATCATCTTTTCTATCTTCTTTTATATAAGAAGTAGATAACCTAGATGGTCCAAGATTTTCTTCAAAAAGTCTTGAGGGTCCAGGGATATCTGGATCTAATGGAGATATGAAAGATCTACAAGATCTTGGTGTTGATGATTTAGAAACATCTTTTAACCTATTGTTATTTCCAAAATTTAAAGATACAGATCCTTCTGGAGTCTGCACAACATTCAATAAATTTGTCTGTATAACAGGTTGAGGTCTCATGGCCCTTTCTATTTGCCAATTATCAGGGAAAGTTATCTCATCCCACTTAATAGATCTTCTAGTAGTTATATTAGATCTACCAAAATTGGTTTCAATTATAATTGTTTTATTCAATTTTTTATCTGCCAATTTGCAGTGAGGATTCAAAGTATATAAGGGTTTGAAATAAATCCTATAACATATACAAATAACTTCAGATCCTGGAGAATAGTTATAACCATGAGTTTTAACATTTAATGTTAAAGCATCAAGAATATTGCTATCAGTTAATGAAAGCTGTAAATTTGGATAAACATTAAAATATACTGGCCCTCTAGCCAGGCTGGATTGTAGAACACCCATGATTGATTTTTCCAATCAAGATTTCTTCCATCTCTTAAAGCTGCTATAAAACTTTCAGGTAACCCTTCTAAGGTTAAAGGTTTAAATGCAACTTGCACTAATCCTATGTGTATAAACTTATGTTCCGAATACCTATAAGGATTGATATCACTTTCATTTAATAAGTGAATTATCATTTCTTCATTATCTAAGGAAATAGATTCCTCTGTTGTTTTAACAATTTGTTTTAAACCCAGTTTTTCAAAAGTTCCTAACTGGTAAATTGTCCTAGGTTCAACTCTAGGAATTGTCCATCTATTTAATAGATCTAAATTCTGAGATATCTCAGATTCTTTACTAATACTGTTTTTAACATTAGACTTATTAGTCAAAATTCCTTTGAACTTCAAAGACATACTCATAAAACTTATGTTGAATTATGAACTTCATAATGAACTAACAAAATTCCATGGCTCTGATACCAACAGGGGGCAGGACCTTTTAAGCTACCGGCATACATGGGAAGGTTTTACAGACCATGCTTGAGCATGAGAAGCCATTTCAGAACTCAAAAGCCACTAAACCTCGCCTTAACGCCCTGACGCCTTCATCCTCTCAACGGCTTGACGGGCTCAACATGCTTAACAGTAAGTTCGGCTTTTCCTTCCTGAAGCAACCTTCATACTTAATCATATTCTAACCATAACGCTAGATTTCTTAGAAACCCCTAGTCCTTAGACATCTTTTATCATGGAGTTTCTATAGATTCATTAATCAGCCATAATCCAACACAAGAGATTTTTTTTTTAAATTAGTATTATATATATATATATATATATATAATATTTTAATTATATTAATCTTATTCGGGTTCGAGCTTTTTTCGGACTGAGCGGGGTCAAGCTCACGCTCAGCTCACATAAGAAGCGAGCTTGAATATTAAGCTCACGCTCAGCTCACACTGTGACGACCCGTAATTACGACCCGTTAATTTTGAACCAAATTAAAGGTTAGTATTATATTATTTTATTTGATAAGGTTAAAAATGTCATTTACATTAATTAACAAGGGTAAAATAGTCTAAACAATGAAATAGTAATTTTATTAAAAGATAAGGGCATAATAGTAATTTTAAAATTAAGAAATAAAAAAAAATGAAAAATATTGATGATTATCTTGTACTTGCGCACCAAGAAAGGAAAAAAATATTAGCGTTAATAATCCCTGAATTATTTACATAAAAAGTCCTTACAAATACAAGAAATTACAAAAAAGGTCCCTAATTACTACTATAAATAGAAGGCATTTCGGGCCTTTTCATTTGCACCTTCTAAAAAGGGAAAACTTTCCCTAAAAACTCTCTCTCTCTAATAAAACTCTTCCAAAATAAATCCCTATCCAAATAATAAACTTATGTCTGCCTGGAATCTCTGGCGGTGAATTTAGCTGCGATAGACAGGTATCTTTATTTATTTATGTTGTCATAATCCTGCAATAATAAAGTTAAGTTAATCGGGGTCATGAAAGAATTAGATTTTATTCTCTGAGACTGTCCTACACTCCGTGACCCACCCCACTGGTGGAGACTTTTTCTAATCGGACTTTTGCTGCTAAGACAGGGTGAACTGTGAAGAATATAAGTCTAATTCTTAATTGATCCTAGACTAGAAAAGAGTAACATATATTTTGCATTATATTTAAAATTAAATAGACACTAAGCAAATAGAAATATCCAGTTATAATATTGGAAAGCGAACAAGAGCATTTCAATATTAGAACTTGGAACCACTTATTATTCTTAACGTTGAAAATACTATTCTTCATTTCCCTAATCATGTTATTAGACCTATGTTATTAGTTTAAAGTTCATAATCAACAATTAGAATTTCATGCTCTTAGTTTAACAGGGGATAAAGGGAATGGAAAAGGGATGATATTTTATATCTGTATAGTTCTCGGGAACAAGAATACAAATGATTATATTATAGTAATAATAACATAATACATAAAAGAAGAAAAAAGGTAAATCAGAAAGAGGGGAGTACCTCGGCGGTGGTCAGAGGCAGCGGCAACGTCTCAGCGGCGGAGCTACGGTGGAGAAGAAATCCGCCAGAAAAAAAAGAAGAAGAGGAAATCAGAAAATTAAAATAAAATAGAGATATAAAATATGAAACAGTAAAGTATAATAGATCAGAATAAAGAAAGTAAAATAGGAAGAAAAGCAACCTTCTGTGATAATCAGCGGCGGCGGAACAGCAGCGGTAGCAGCGGCGGACCGGCAGCGGCAAGTCAGATCTGAGTAATAATTAAAAATATGAAAACTACTGTAATAATAATAGGAAATAATAATAATGATAAAGATAATAAGAATGTAAAAAGAAAACAAAAACAGAAAGAGAGGAGAATTTTACCTTCGCCGGAAATGGAGAAGCCGCAGGCGACGGCGGCCTAGAAGGGGTCCAGCGGCGGAGGGAGAGAGGAAGGAAGGAAATTAAAGAAAGGAGAAGAAGAAGAATGATGAAAGAAAGAGAATAAATAGAAGAAAATGGCGGTGTGGTAGTGGTGAGGCGGCTAGTAAGAGAGAAGAAAGGAAACAGCGGCGGCTGGGATGGGTCGCGGCAGAAGAAGAGGGAGAAAAAGAAAGGAAACAGAGAAAAAAAGGGAAGAGAAGAGGTGGAGGGCGGCTGAGCCGCGGCGGAAAGAAGAGAACCGAAGAGGGAGAGGAGCCGCGGCGGAGGAGAAGGAGGGAGGCGCCGGTTGCGGCTGGGAGAGAAGAGAGGAAATGAAATTTCAGGTTTAGGGTTCTCTTAAGAGGGATTATATACCCAGGACCAAACGTGCAATTAAAGTATTAGCACATAAAGTCCTATATAATTAATAAATTACAAACAAGTCCCGAATGAACTACTTTATACTTATCTGGACTATATAATTAAAGAAAATACTTAAGGGAATAATTAGAATAAAATATATCTGAAACAATTTATATTCGGAGTTCGGAATAACTTTTAGAAAATACGTTTTAATTCCTATAGTTTTATATTTTACATATAAAGCTCATTAAAGCTTATAAACTATTTTCGGAGAAATAATAAGACTAATAATATATATATATATATATATATATATATATATATATATATATATATATATATATATATATATAAGTTATTTATGTCTTCAAAAGCGTAGAAATGTCGTGGGATAAATATTTGCATTTTAGTCCCTGAACTTTAGGAATTTACCCAAAAGACCCCAGAAGCCTAAAAACTTAGTCTAGGCATATTAAGGCTTGCATGTCTTTAGTTTCATAAGTATTTTTCTAAAGAGTTGGTATTTGCGAAATATGTTCAAATCTCGAGGAAAGGTACAAACGATAAGAGGCTAAGGTGAGTTCCCTTTCAAAACCGGAGAACTTGTTTTAAAAAGGTGTTTTATGAAAATTGTTTATAAATGAAAAGATTACGGTATTTCTAAAATAGAATGCTGGAAAATATTTCTTAAAAGTATTTGTGAAAAATATATGAACGGTAACTCTGGAATGTTACTGGAATTCTGATATGATTGAAGAGGGCGCTTACACTGCACAAATATGGTAGCCCCTCAACCAACCATTGGGGGTCTGCATTGGTACGAGGCTGGTCACCCGTACAAGGGCATCTCGAACCTTTGGTTGGGGAAACTCTGTTTATCTCTTGGGATCCCAATACCGTGTGGAAACGTTAGGGGCAGGGAAAGCTACGGGCTGACTGTATACCCTACGTTACCACATGTGGAAATCGTAACTGCTGACATGTTTCCGGGGTTAGGAGATTTAACTCTGGGGCTGTTAGTATTACCAAATTGGCGGTACCCCCAGTTTGTGGAATAATTATGAAGTGGGGATAAGGTTGAAAATCATAATTATGTCTGGTGTGAGGCTGGTACTGACTAAAGAGCTATTGACTTGGCCGGTCATGCACTCTTTTATTTCTGAATCTGGTACCCGGAATGGTCTTCTTATTCCGGTGGATATTACTCTTTACCCGGAATGGTCTTTTTATTCCGGTGGATATTTCTGAAATTGAAAAGAAAGAATATTCCAGATAAAGCGGCTATTTTCTAAAATAAAATAGTTTTTCTCAAATGTTTTTGAAAAAGATAAAGAAAATGTTTTCTGAAAGAGAATGATTTTGGAAAAGTAAAAGTGTTTCTAAATAAAGAAAGTTTCTTCGTGTCTTCAAAATAAAAATGTTTGCGAAATAAAATGAGTTCAAAATCACTATCACACACTTCACTGGGGACTCACTGAGCTTTTTATAGCTCACCCTTTCTCTGTTTTCTGTTTTAGTTCTTGCAGGATTGAGGGGATAGAACAAGAACATTCTGAGGTGTAGAGTTGAACCAAGACAAAGAATTGAGTCAACGCTAGATAGAGACCCAGATTAGAAGATTTTGGTATCAGAGTGCGCATCAAAAGCTTGGGAGTAGAAACCTGTACATTGGGATTCAGTCAAAGACCGAAGTCAACTTAGAAGCCATAGAATAGTTTAGAAATTTTTTTATCCACGTGTAATTTATATTGTAAAAGATAGAACCCAGTGCCGAGAGGCACGCGGCGTACCCGACCCGAGAGGGACGGGGCGTCACACACACTCACATCACCTCAGCTCACGCTCACATTTTTTCGAGCTATGTGAGCCGGATTCGGTCAGGCCCGAACCCGTTGACACCCCTAATAAAAATAAAAGGATGTGAGACTGAAAATGAAAGTACGTTATTTTGAAAGTGAAACCAAATTAATACAACTAAGTTTTCCATGATGAGTATCTTTGGCTTCATTGTGTTCAAATTCAACAGTTAATTTCAAGAATTATTACGAGTTCTGATATTGAATAGACACAATAATTTTAGGATAATTCTGATATATAACAGGTTTAGAGTGAAAATCGTCTGTATCCTAGTGTGTATGTTTTTTCTTTCTGTACTCCACAACTTAAAATTGGACATGTGTACATTTTGTCTAATTATATATTAATATGTTGAATTATAAGTGATTGAACACAACAATGAGAACATAAACGACCACAACTAATTATTTGCCCCAAGTTTATTAGACCTCATGTTGAGAATTGAGCACATCACTATAAAATAAAGAGAAAAATAATTATGTGATCTAATTAATTATGAACCACGAGATCATATGAATTTGATTCATATCAAACTTTTTCATAATTTTACGAATGTTTGCAAGGGGAAAGAGGAGCACCACACAAGCCCGGATTCCCTGAAAATGCAGATTTAGGGAAATCACCACTATGAGAAGGAATTCTTCCGGTTAGCCGATTCTCAGAAACATCAAAATCTTCAAGTTCTTTCAGATTCAACACTTGCCCCGGAATTCCCCCACTCAAATTGTTCCTCGAAAGCAATAATTTCTTCAATCCAACTAATTTCCCCAATGATTTCGGAATCGATCCACCCAATGGATTATGTGAAAGAATCATCGAACTCACAGAAGCTAATACCAATTCATCTCCAATGTTTTCATCTATAGGCCCATTAAAGAAATTGAAGGAAAGATCGATTGAATTATAATGCCCCAATGGATCTTCAAATCTTTTCGAAAATATGTTCTTCAAATCACCATAGAATTTGTTAGAATGAAGATCAAGATCCATTAACAGAGAAAGATTCCTGAACTGGGCCGGAATTCGGCCGTTGAATTCATTCTTCGATAAATTCAGAAACGAGAGACTCATATTTCCAATCCACCAAGGCAATTTTCCCGCCAAATCATTATCTGATAAATCAAGAGTTGATAGAGACGATGAACTCAACCATTTCGGTAATTGTCCTTTGATCCCTGTTTTTGCTAACAATAAACGGAATATTCTTAATTCCTGGATCCAATTTGGTATATTTGTTAATCCCAGAGGATTAAAAGATAGATCTAATGATTGTAAACTCTTTAATTTGGCTAGTTGAGTGGGAATTGGGCCTTTGAGCTGATTTCTTGATAGATCTAAAGATTGTAGTCTCTGTAAATTGCCAATGCTTGATGGGATTTTTCCGGTGAGCTGATTATTGGCGAAGAATATGTCGGTTAGAGTCGTTAGATGTCCGATGGTAGCCGGTAGTTTTCCGGTGAGCTTGTTGTTCTCGAATATCAGTCTTTGGATTGATCGGAGTTCACCTGAATGTGAAAATGTCAGAATACTGAAGTAAAAAATAAGTTTTTTTTATCCGTTTGGGATATTCGATATCCACTCAGTAACGTGTTCACAGTTGGCCCGCAACGTTACCATTCAACGGTAAGAGGCTGACTCATACCGCTCTTTACATGGCGCTCTCAGTCTTAAAAAATCTCGCAAAAGTCAAAACCCATCAAGGGAATCGAACCCTCGTCAACAGCGTCAGTTTTAGCGGCCCAACCAAATGCTCAGAGCTCGGATTAATAATGTGTTTTTAATCAAAATATCAGTATTCCTCTGTTAAATATGATTTGTATACTATTAATTAAAATCAAAATATCAATATTATTCTGTTAAATATGATTTGTAAACTACTAATTTTATTTAAGATAGTAACATTGATATTTTGGCTAAAAAGTTACTTATTTTTTGTTTTATTAATTTATTTACATGTTTTAAACGACTTATATTATAGAATAAAAATAGTATAAGGTAACTGAAATATACGGAATATAATAAATAAATATTCTAAGATTACCAATGGATGCCGGGATGGTACCGGAAAGCTTGTTTTCAGATAAACGGATAAATTGTAAGGAAGAGAGATTGCCAATGGATATGGGAATATTTCCAGTGAGCTGATTATGATTCATATAGAGTAATACCAAATTGGAAAGCCCACCAAGTGTTTGTGGTATTTTCCCACTGAGATTGTTTTGAGAGAAATCAATGTATTTCAGGGATTTGAGGTCTCCAATGCTTTCTGGAATGGTGCTGGAAAACTTGTTATCATAAATATCCAGCTTGGTTAGCGAAACTAGACTGCCGATAGAATCAGGAATCGGCCCAGAAAACCGGTTTCCAGAAAGGCCAAGTTCTGAAAGTGAAGTTAAAGATTCAAAAATCGGTGAAGGGACAGTACCAGATAAGCTATTATCACTGAGATAGAGCCTTTTAAGTTGCTTTAAGTATCGAAATGTGATCGGTACTGATCCTGAGAGCTTGTTTGTATCAAGAAAGAGATAAATTAGGCTTGATAATTTGCCAAATTCAGGAGGAATTTGACCCTTCATATCTTTGAGGTTACTAAGATCTAGTAGTTGAAGGTGGGAAAGATTGCCTAGAAAAGGCGATAGAGTTCCGGACATGGAAGTGTCGAGGATGGAATCACTGCCTGATTGAAGCCCTGATCGGGAGACATTGATAACTCTACCAGAGGAGTCGCAGGCAATGCCGTCCCAGGCGGTGCAGCAATCGGTGGAAGGACTCCATGACTGCAAGAGTTTTGAAGGGTCAGCTGTGATCTTGTTCTTCAAGTCTAATAATGCAGCTTTGTCAACTCTATGGCATCCATTAGATGATGATAATATCAAGCAGCCTGAGAAAAAGGACAATGATGAAGGTAAGAAATGCTGCTCTGTGGGACTCCAATATACTTATCATTGCTAAAGTGTGAACTGAGCTTTGTGGTTTTGATAGCATTCAATCCGATCTAAAAACACCCTTAAAAAGTAGTATGGGAATCTTCTGTCACCGTTCGGTGTTTCAATCACTGTCCACTAATAAGAAATTGACATGTGTTAATTTTTTAATTAAAAAATTATAACCTAAAAGAAATAGTAGAACCCATAGGGTAAATATGAAAACGAGTCAATCATCTATTCGTAGAGATAGAGAACAGGACATAAAATAGGGATAGAGAATTTTTTGCCTAAAAAGTATTTGGCACGGTCTAAAATACTCACTCCATGCAACATCTGTCCAAAAGCATGAGATTTAATACATATTCAAAAGCATGCAATACATGTCCAAAACGCGTTTCATATAAACTGAAAAGCGTTCAACACTATAGGCATGAGCGGTCTAAAATAATTAGAAGCTTGCTGATTCAGTAAACACATCTAACAAATTCGTCTCTAGTGGTTCTTTATTATATATATTTTTGGTAAACAAAAGTTTGGATGAGTTCGGCTCTGGTTACCACCACGGGTCAGGACAGGTCCCAGAGATCATAACTCGCTTACAAGGGTACTTACAGATCACCCACCAATACAGTCCTCACGTCGGCAGCGGAAATTAAACACTTGACCTTTGTAAGAACCTGCCAAATTCTTATCAATTGATCAAACTTGTGTTGGTGGTTCTTTATTATATTCATTCTCAGCAGAAAGAGATAGCTTGATAACTGTCCCTGAACCATATCTTCTTGTGATGGCGCAGTAGTGTCCCAAGCACTGCTATTAATGCCCCAATGAAATTCGTTTCTCACTCCTTCCCTCCCAGAGTATACTTAACAATTAGTACTTTTCATACGGATTAAAAATTTACTGAAATTTATATAATTGAAGATAAAAAGATGCATATTTTCATTCTTTATCTATAAACATATTAAAGACATACCCTTGAAAGTTGATATAATAATAGTTAATGAAGGGTAAAATTGGAAAATATGCATTAAATACACATTGATAGTACAAGTGTAAACTATATTTTGGGATAAAAATGACCCCAAATGTTAAATATATTATGGGATTGACTACTCTCCGTCCCAAATTATCGGTTCACTTTGTATTTTGCACGAGAATTAAGATTTCATCAAATTCTATAGTAGGATATGATAAAATGTCTAACATTAACCTATTTAATTTTACTCCCAATTTAATTATGCATTCTTTTCTCTCTCTATTCTAGTCTCTACAACATCCAATGTAGGAGTTGAATTGAAAAAATCACTATTAATGAGCCATTTATTTATAAAGTGGATAGTTAATTTGTGACAGATTAAAAATAAAATGTGGACAGATAATTTGAGACGAAATGAGTAGTTGGTAAGCGGATTATTAATGTTAGAGCTAGATTGCGTGTTTATTTTGTTGAGTTAGTCTTATTAGTATTAGTAATATCGGATGCTCATAAAATAATACAACAATACAACAATAACTTAGTAAAAAAAAACAATACAACAATAACATAACTCACTAAATCTCCAATAATTGAGGGGATGAGCGGGGATGAATATGAGATATACCTAATATTTGATAATAAATGCACAAAGTGACTGCTCCCAGAGCTGAAACATATCGATTTGAGACATAACATTTCGCAATTAATTCACAAAGTGGTTTCTCACAAAATACCTATTGAAACAATAGTTCCTTATATCATCACATTTGCTACGTAATCTTGCTATCGAATTAGAGTCAAAATGCATCAAATAAGACAGACTCAAAATTATTTTGATTTATGTGTATATTATCATAAAAAGAATTGGTATGATCAACGCCGTTTAACCATACTGTCAATATGCAACTATGCTTATTTCATTCCGAGGTGCATTTTACTCTTAAAATAATAAAAAGTAATTTTTTTTTTTTTAAAAAAAGAGGTCAAAATCCGTGATGATTATTTAAGGGGGAACTCTTGGATCACATGGTTGTTGCTGCTCGAGCAAGTGAAAGATTCGGGATTTCATTGCATTAGAACAAGAACAAGCAGCCACGAATTAAAGGCATTTTCTGCTCTTTTTTAGAGATAAGAAATTAAAAGAAGTCTTTATTCTCTCGTGGGTTTCAAGCGTTTACCATTTTGGAGAAGGCAGTGGAACATGACTTGGATATTCATATTCATCATAAAACACGGACCACATTAAGTTTTATGTGCCAAACACCACAAGATGATGATGATGATGATGATGTCTCAAAATTCTCAAAGATTAATGATGAGCAATGGAGTGGTACACTTGAACCTGGTTATGGTGTAGAACAGACAAAATTCAGTATATATTGAACAATTTTAACCGTTTTGCGTTATTGAATAAAAAAATTTAAACGGTTCAAGATTTTGGAAACACCTGCTGTGATTTTTAGACATTTATTACTTATAATATGTGTTTAATACCTAAGGACATATGTTTATCAAGATAAAACACATGTTGCAGTTTTATGATAGATGTTCATAATAAAAGAACACTTGTTAAAAGAGATTTAACACATGTTCAAAAATATAAAATTTATATTAAAAAATTGTTACATTGTTCAACACTATAGTCGTGACGTACTTGGACAACTCTTATATTATGATTTCTCGTGCACGTTTCCAGAGGGAAAAGAATGGCCAATGGCCGTATTATTTAATGTGACCTTATGACCAGGAAGAATTGAGGAAACTTAGGCATGACAATTGGTAGGATTTGGATCCTCTATTATACCATGTATCTTATTATTCATTTTATTATCAAAATGTCACATACAAGTCAAGAAGGCTTTGGCCCGGTGGGCAAGGCCTTGACTTGTGTCCATGAGGACACAAGTTCGACACCCGCCTCCAACGTTGAGGCAAATAAAATTCGCTAGAATTAGGGTGCTGACTAAAAAAAAAAAAAAATGTCACATACAAGTTTATTTTAATATATCGAACTTAAAAGAAAAAAAAGTATGACATGTAACAATTATATTCGAATGTAATATAAGATTAAATATAAAATGAGATGCGTAATCTGAAACTCTATTTTGTACTGGTGATGGAGTTGGTCAAGCAAGTTGGATGCTTGGAGGAGGCTCAATGAGGGGGGAAATGAACCAGATTTTGCTGCTTGATTCCTGGAAAATGGATAAACTATCACATGCTATATACTTCACATACTGCACTTCGATATAAAGTCTCTAACATTTTTTTTTATTTTTAAAAATACTACTATTTATCGAAATTTTATGTGTATTTTGGAAAATTTTAGAAAATTTTATCAATTTCACCCCTCAAGAATTATTTTTTTTACCGTTTTTATTTTCCCCAAGAATTTTTTTGCCGTTTTTATCACTTGAGCTCTATAGTTCTACATACTGTTGCAGTTTCGCTCCCCCCCCCCCCCACCCCCAACACCAAATTTCTGCCTTCATCCCTGGCCAAAAGGGTATAACCAGATTACAAAGGAAAAAACCAAAGTTCATGGTCAGAAAGGGAAAAATATCTCCTAGACATGATGCCATATAAGCATACTATCAGCTCACACATATTTAGACTTCTACCAACTAGTCTCTAATCTCATATGTACAGAGATCCGCCGATTGTAACTTCGTATCTCTCCAAGACTTCATGCATTCCAGACTCTTAGCCTTAATAACACAAGCAAGGTGCCTTGGCCCATGATCCTCAATACTATCATCATGAAGCATTTTATTTCGCCAATACCATATGGTATTAATTGTTTCTCTAAAAAAAATGGCCCCATTCCACATCCTTATATTCAAACTGTCGTGCCTCTGTACTGCCTACAAGATTATTATCTAACTATTCCTTCATCAACATTGAATTCCAAAACCTCCCTTGCCCCTGATCCGTAAGGACCGATTTCCATACGTCCCTAATCATTGAACAATCCCTAATCTCATGCAGCGTAGAATCAATATCATTACCACATAAACTACATAAAGGAGAAGGTGCACAATATCTATTAAACAGCAGTCCTTTAGTAGGAAGGATTTCATGTCGCACTTGCCAAAGTAAAAATTTATACCTTTGAGGTCCTCGATGCTTCCAGATGCGACACCAACTCTTTTTAGAATGTTAACAAATGAATTATTTCATTATTACTTAAATTATTTTTTAGAGTTCTGAAATAAGAGAGCAGGGCAAAAAATCTTCTGCCCCTATTATGCGTCCCCTTCCCTGTTTCACGAATATATTTTTGCCACATGTTCACTTTTTTTCTACGGGTTCTACTATTTATTTTAGGATATAATTTTTTAATTAAAAAATTAACACATGTCAATTTTTTATTAATGGAAAAATGAACGAAACACCGAACGGGAACATAAGATTCTTAGCCCGAGAGCAGCGAGGGACAAATATCTAAATCAACATTGTATTTTAAAATGCTTTATTAATTAGTGGCATTTTTTTTTTCCAAACTTTAAAAGTATGGAGTCAACCTCTGTTGGGCAGCGGAACACTCTAAACAACAAATGATAACAAAAAACAAAAAAAAAGCAGAAAAATCAATACAAGAATTTTAACGTGGTTCGGTCTCAACGTAGACCTACATCCACGACCCCGCAGGGTACAAACTTTCACGATGTAATTTTTTAACAGAAGAAAAATTACAAACCCTCTTCAGAGAACTCCAAGTCTAAACACTTACAAGACTCAAGGAGTTAGTACAAATAAACTCAACACTAGGTAGGTCTATTTATAAGGCCTATTGCCTTGACACTTTTCTTTTCTAACCAATGTGCCAACATATCCTCACTTTTCTCAAATTCCCAAGTTACAACAGAATCAGAAAACCTAACTTTCTTCTCAGTCTTCACGGTCTCCTTCTCTGTTTTTCCTCCAGATTTACTTCATTGCTTCTTCAAGGAATGACCATCAAGGTGGTATAAATTATTCCCTTTTTTCATGCCTCGCATAACCAGACGGTTGCCTTTATACACTTTGCAGAAATTCCCAATTCCAACATACTAGTAACTTTTTTATGCTAATTCACCCAATGAAATTATGTTGACACTCGAATCAGGTACAAATCTAACATCAGGAAGTACTTTTACCTCATCATTGTGGAATTTCAGGCGGACTCGTCCAACGCCCTCAACCTTCACCTTCGAGTTGTTGCCCCACTTTGATGTAGCAAAAGTCTCCCATCTTCAAAGTATCAAACAGTCCTTGTAGATATGCACGTCAGCAACATTATCCATAATCCAGTTTGAATGATTCTCAACAGTGTCATCCAAGCATCTCGTCAAATATAAATCATCATAATCACTGACCACATTTGTAGATGAATCACATACATTTGTCTTTCCTTTCATCTGTTCATGGAGATTTTTCAAATCCTCCCTCATCTTTGGACAACGGCTTTGGAAATGACCAAGTTCCCCACAATAGAAACACTCGACCTCGCTGCAATCGCCTTTCTGTTGAGATTTTCCTCTTCCTTGGTCACCTCTACTCTTGCTTCGATTTCTCCCTCTTCAAGAACTCTCTATAGCTGGTATTTGGTCATCTCCGGGGTAATCCTCATTCATCATCTGTTGGTTCTCCTTCAAGGCTTTTGAAACTTCATTCAATTGTAGTGTGTTATTTCCTGCCAACAGTGACTGCACCAACGATTTATAGGATTTCGGTAATGAAGCCAATAACATCAACGCTTGTTCTTCATCCTTAATCTCTTCCCCTGCATACTAAAGTCGAGATACTAACTCATTAAATTTATCAGTGTGATGATCAATAAGATTACCTTTTTCCTCCATTTTGAGTGAGTACAAATCCATCTTCATTTTCAACCGGTTAGTCAAAGTCTTCGAAGAATAATTATTCCCCAAAGTCTCCCACAACTTCTTTGGTGACGTCTCTCTCAACACCGTCATCTTGATTTGTGGAGCCAAAGCCAATCAAATTGTACTAATAGCCCTCTTCTTAATTGTAGTCCACTCAGAATCTTTCATACCTTCTAGCTTTTCATCATCCAGAGCAGAATCAAGACCTTACTGCACTAAATAGTCTTGAATCGTGCATTGCCATAAGTTAAAATCAATCTTTCCATCAAAGAGGGGAGATGGAACATCACTCTTCATCAGCACAACGACGTTTAAAGACTCCATAATTTAAACACTTTAACTTTAATTAAAATATCACCGCAATCTTAATTAAAGCAACACTGAAAACTTATCCGCAAACTAAATCTGCAACTTCTTTCGTCTTCTCCCAAGCTTGAACCTCGCGCTTTGATACCAGTTGTTGGGCAGCGGAGCACTCCAAACAACAAATTATAACAGAAACGAAAAGAAAGCAGAAAAAACAACACAAGAATTTTAACGTGGTTCAGTCTCAACGCAAACCTACATCCACGACCTCGGAGGGTACAAACTTTCACTATGTAATTTTGAACGGAAGAAAAATTACAAACCCTTTTTAGAGAACTCCAAGTCTAAACACTCACAAGACTCAAGGAGTTGGTACAAATAAACTCAACACTAGGTGGGTCTATTTATAAGGCCTATTGTCTTGACAATTTTCTTTTCTAACCAATGTGGGATTGTGAGAAATATTACCCAACAACCTCTTCATTTGTTAGAGACGAAGAATAAAAAGAAAATGCATATGCTTGGAAATTATCTTAACACAAAGTCCACTATAACTATGTACTAAACAAGAGAACTTCATCTCGCCTCTGCGAGACTCCGGCGATGTCGGAAAACCTATATTTCTAGGTTTTTCTCCGCCATCGTTACTGGTGCGTGAGCCTTCTAACTTGACGTTGAGTCCTATCATTTGTCGGGTCTCTTACTGCTCAATATCACCAATTCTTAGCGGAGATTTGGATCACTATACAAGTTCTAAGACGCTAATTTTTATGCAATCTTACCATTACTGCGGCAACGGGCTACCAATTTGGTGTCGCCGGAAGAAAATCCAAACGTCATCTTGTTAGTAGTGCCCTAGGACCATTAGCACATGTTGTGCGTTTTATTATCTTTTGAGCATGTAATTGAATAGTTAATTTTGCTTTTGATTATCAAATGTGTGATTTGATAGTAAAACTCATTAGCTTATTTAATTACTATTCTAGAAGTCCCTAGTTTTATGTAATGCTTAATTACTATGAAATAAAACTAGTATGATTGTTGATTGATGATCTTGTTTTACTGATCATGTGTAATGGATACAAATCACATCATAGATGCAATATATAGGGATATATTGTATTGGACGTGATCCGTCAGAGAAGTAATACTTCATGGTCTTAAGTCATAAGTATTACTTCCTCAATACTATTTTAGCATCCTTAGACCTTATGTCTTCATTGATTCTAGTATGAATGGAGCCACGTTTTGACTCGACCGTACGTTACATGTAACAGAGTAATCAATACGACCGATGATCGGATGTAGTGTCCCTATCATAGCTTGAATGTGAGAGACATTGTAAGGGAATTTGTCCCCTCTCTATTATTGAGAGAGATATCCATGGGCCCCTCGATAGGGAAAAGATCGTTTAAATGCATGGTCAGTGCTCAAATGTATTTGATAAAGTGGTTATCAAATGCTATTTGTCGAAACAGTCTACTTGGAGATCGAGCGTAAATACAATTAAGCTTAATAAGGGTGACGACCACCATGCCTTATGCTTAATTATGATATCGCGAGACAAAGGGATTAAATAGTAGATTGATATTAGGTTTCGTTGTATATTCATTCACTTTAGGTAGTCACAATGTCCAGCTAGGGACGCTTGTGATTTATGAACTCACACTACTACTAAGTGTGTTTTCATTTCCATTGTGATATGAACCTACAGGGTCACACGCATAGACGAGCTAACGAGCTTCATGTCCAGATTCAATGAATCTAGAATGTGTCTAGGTTCATTGTATCTAACATTCACTTTTCTTAGAATAATAAAGGGTTATTATTCGAATTAGAGATAAGGGGCATTTTCGGTATAGCTGGAATTACGTGGGAGTTATTATCCGATAAAGACTCCCACTACCAGTAGAAGACTAGTGCACGTGGGAGTTATAGACTCCCACTGCCAAAAGAGGTTGAAAGGACGGAGTTTAGACTCCCACTGCTGAGAGAAGTGGAGGACGTGAGAGTTGGTTATGGGAACAAACTCTCACACCCTATATAATTAACTCTCAGCCGAAACCCTAGTCCATCTTTGCTTCAGCCGCAATTAAACAATACACCCGAAATCAGATTTCAAATTTTTCTGCCTCTCCCTTTTCTCTCTAATTCCCGAATCTCAGAAAAACGAAGAGCTAGCAATCGCTGCCCGTTTCGTCGCGTGGATACCGGTAGAGGGACTTTCCGCAAAGGGAATTCCGTTGGTGGCAGATTAGCATCCAAGAAACGTCATCCTCCATTCAAGAAGTAGCTTCTTGAATCCAAGAAACGTAAGTTTTTCATTGCTTTTACCGAATCGAATTTGTATGAGAGGATCCTTCAGGTGAGGACTCATGGGTGTTTGGAACGAGTTTCCGCCCATGAATCCCTTCACATCTAACTCATTGTGTCGCCGGACTAGAAGCAACGACGATCCCGTAATGGGGACTGAGCCGAGAATAGAGGCTCATGGGATGAATCAATATGAGATTGCTACCTAAAAAAATAGAGCAAGGAATTCGTTGGGCTTGAGATGGATGGATAATAAGGAAAGTCAAATTTATGAGAGCCTTGGAGATGATGAATTTTTTACGTCGCCGACATCGCAACGCAACCTTTGTTGGGATCTTGACAATTTTTTTTGATTTGGGTTCAATGGCGGTGATGGTGAAGCTAGAGCCATTTCGGGGAGTTCTATCTACAGTTAATCGAGGTGCAGAGCTAGAGTCAATGGAATAAATGGTTGCGGAGAAGACGAGAGCTCTGCCGGAGAAGAAGAAGGTGACCGGAACTCACCGATTTCTGCGGAGGGGGCGACGGAACGTGGAGACTTTGGTTGAGATGAATAACACACTGGACAAGGGTATATGGCACTAGGCCAGATTTTTGGATCAAAATATTTTCTCCCTGGGCCTAGCTTTCTTTGGGCCACACAAGACTAAGGCTAAAACTGGGTTGTCTGGATCTCCTTTCGATGACACATGTCCAATGCAGAATTTTGAAAATGATAAGGCGGAGGTCGCATGTCGGCCTCGCCAAGGCACATGAGTTGCTTGATTTGGAATTGTTCGGGACTTCACAATTCCTGGATAATTCCATTTTTACTGAGCCTCATTTTGGCTCATAATTTTAGTAGTCGTTTCTTTTTCATAATAAGATCGTTTGCAGACTTCGTGTTTTATATTATTGTAGGTTTTATTTCATGTTTTATATTACGATTTATTTCAAGTTTTTTTATAAGCAATCAATATGGGCGACCGTCTCAAACTTGGAGAATCACCCATCAAGATAGAGTTTTATTGCAACATGGTTTCGAATGGAGGATCGTGAGTAGACTTTCTGTTCGTATTTGGCGTGGTCGCTGGACAACTACTCTACGCAGTTTTCAGCTGATCTCCCCTCCTAATTTTACGTGTTTTGAAAGATTGCAGACAAGAACTCTGAAAGTTGTGGAAGACTTCTGGTTTGTGCGTGACCTCAGTTTTGCTTTTGTTTGTTTGGTAGTAGTGTTTGGTTATACGGTCATACAATTTTTTACTATAGGGTATTTATTCTCTAGATTTTTCTATGACCGCGAGTCTTGTAATGTTCTACCTTGTTGGTTAGCTGGAATTTTTCTAAGGCTTGATGCCTCATTTCAATGGGGGGATCCATTGGAATTCCACCCTCTCATGTACTTTCTAATATCTATTAATGATATTATTTTCTTTTAAAAAAAAAAAACTATGTATTAAACATTTTCAAGATAAAGGGATTGTTTTTAAGAACCAGTTTTGATTTGCTAGTAAAGAGGTTAATAGGGAAGTGTGTCCATGCATATCTGTTTATTTTTGCTCATAAAACTGATTTTGTACTTCTTTTATATAGCTAGGAATCCTCTGTCTGCATTCGATATCCCTTTTCCTGTCCCACCAATAAGAAAATGACAAGTATTAAATTTTTAATTAAAAAATTTTAACTTAAAAAAAATAGTGAAACCCACAGGAAAAAAATATACACGTGGCAAATATCTATTTGTGGGAACAAAGAACAGGGACAGACGATTTTTTGCCCTTTTATAGATGTATGTGTAATGCTTGTATATGTGTGTTGAAGAAATGAAATCTTGCTTCCTTGTGTGAATCCACTATCACCTCGAATATTCATTTTGGTATAATAAATTCGATTGTCAAATAAGTGATTGTCGA
Organism: Vinca minor; assembly: GCA_026122235.1. Classification (NCBI taxonomy): domain Eukaryota; kingdom Viridiplantae; phylum Streptophyta; class Magnoliopsida; order Gentianales; family Apocynaceae; genus Vinca; species Vinca minor. The sequence goes on along the minus strand of JAOCZM010000011.1, from coordinate 9,080,900 downwards.
TACTACCAACTCATGTGTCGCACTCTTGGACCGCTGACTCAGAGCTTATCACCTTCGTTCTCGATTCTCTTTGATTTTTCATTTCTTTTTTGTTTCTCCATTCCCACAATAAAACCTTGTCAATTTATTTATGGGGTGATACTACATGGCTAAAACTTAGCCAATTAATTAACTGATGATAAAATTATAAATAATTCATTAAATCTCTTATGCAAACATGGGTGAATAGTATTTAATGTGAATTTTTATCTAATTTTAGCCAATTTCACTCTGCTACTAATCATTTACCTTTATTTAATTTGTATTTTGGGCCTACAATGTAGAATTAGGGCATTGTAGGGATACGATCCCCTAACTGATGTGAGACGAGCATTTTTTTTGAAAAAATAATAATATTATTAATTGATATCAAGAGTTATATGAGGAGATAAATTCTGATGGATCCACTATCCTTTGGAGTGAGACAACAATGTAAGACAAGGATGTTTATTTATTGAATTTTTCTGATATGGACCAAGTCCACATGGACCTTGTGATTTAAAATTAGCCACGTCATCATATAATTGTCTCTACCCTCATTCTCTAATAATGTTGTCAGTTATGAACTATATGATCCAATGGACCTGCTCCATATTAGAACTATCCTTATTTATTAGTTAATTTTAGTTTGTATAAAGAAGCCAACAACAAACCCCTTCTTTCATTCCCATCCAATCAGATAAGCAAATATGAAACTGCAGAAACGTAATATACTTGGTCTTTGTCATCATTTGTTATCATTTATCTGTTCTCCGATTTATGGATCTCTGGATCAACAAAATATCAGCAGTTAAAAATATCAGAAAAATGATTTCTGATGCAAAAAAATTGAAACAATAATTATGTAGACAAAACTCTGAATTTTTATATATAAAACACTTTATCCCACTACTACACAAAAAAGGCGATACCCACGCCCACAGAACCCCCACCTCCCGATCCGACATAAATTGTGGAGGATGTAAATCAAAGTGACCCAGCAACTCAATTGGTGGGAGGTCTTGTCTTAGCCCACCGCAAGAAGCCACCCCCACATTGGAGGGTTGAAACTTCCACACTTCAGCTGACAAGATTCGAATCTGTGCCCTCCTACACAATCTGCCATCCCCGAACCAACTGGGCTACCCTTGCGGATCACTTTATCCCACTCCAGTCTGCTGGATGAGGGAGAAGAGGGTGTCTTTTATACGCGAATACACACTTCACGGATCCCAAATACGGAATTGAAATACACACTAAAACTAGCAAAGCTGATAAAATGCAATAATGTGGCCTGGTTGGGTCAACATTATTGCCTATACACTTTTTTTACAATCACATGGCTGCTAATACAAAAGATATAAAGACAAACTAGTCTTCAATTTTCATTTGTCTTCAAACTGTTTGGTCGGAAATTGTTTTTAAGGACTTGCATGATCCTCTGCATCATAGGCATAATCAGAATTATAACAGCGAATGCTATATTCTCAAGCTTCTCTAGCATTTACCCTTCAAGGACATACGGAATGTTCTCGAGTACTTATATTCTCAAGTATACAAGGAAATCTAATGTTCTAACTATTATCTACGTAGAAATCAATAATTTCCAGTCCTTTAAGAATTACAATAATGGATAAAAAGAAAGCAGAACGTAAAGAGTCCCAGGTGAGGTAGAAGGGATATAGGGCATTAAGCAAATAAAACAATCTGCAGGAGAGAACACTACAAAGTTTCCCCAAGAGGGAGAGGGAGGAATTGTTAGTACTGAAAAGCATAAAAGTCAATATCATAAAAACAGGCATCATTTACTTCCCATGTATGGTTTTGACGTGCAAGCAGAATTAAAGACAATATATCAAATAGACTTAACTTCATGTTATCTTTCTTACGAAATTGTAGAAGGATGCTGTTTCTATCATTCATTTGCTTTATTGAAATTTAGGTAGAGCAGGAAGTATACAAGTGGAGAGATATGTCATGCACCCTTCTCCGTCATCTTCTTATTCAGAAAACAGATGGATGATAGAAGACTAGTGGCAGAGGTACTGGTTTAGACATTTTTGCATAACTGGGCGAATGCTAAGGGAAAAAAATGGGTTGGGGCTGGTTGAGATGAAAACATTGCAGTGCTATTCCACACTGCACTCATTTCCTACTAAATACTAGCACCCTGTAAAGGCGAAAAAGAATGAAGAAGAAAATCTAAAACCTGGGGGTAGGTAGGTCAGTAGAAGAAAGAAAAAAGAAAAATGCAGATTGTGATTGATATGTGAATAGAGGAGCAGAAATATATTCCTATTGCTGATAGACGGCCTATTTTATTTCCCGTTCGAGGATTCTAAATCTAAAAGAGAAAGATAAACTTCACATGTCAAGAGCGGGAAAAAAACAGCTTTTGATAGAATTATAATCCACTCAAATGTCCACCAAAGGTGATGATTCAAGCTTACTATTCTTTCCTTCACTTTGCAATGGAATAGGACTGGTGTACTCTCCTACCATATCTTTTCTATCTGAAACACAAAACTCATTCCCCTTATCTACAAATAGAATCATGGCACTAGGGTCTTCTTGAAATGAAAGTCTTGGCTGTGATACCAACCACACCCTTCCTCCTATACCTACCCCGTGAGGTGAAAAGAACAAACAGAAAAATCTAAAACCTTCAGTAGGTTAACTGGGTAAGTAGAAGCAACAACAAAAGAAAGATGAATGCTCGACTGATATACACATATGCATAGAGGAGGGATATATATTGACATTGCTGAAGGGCAGAGCATGTTTATTCTTCCCTCAAGGATATTATTCTAACAAAGCAAAATAAATTACATGTCAGAAGGGGCGGAAAAAGCACCTTTCGACAGAATTTATCCACTCAAATGTCCACCTCAGGTGACCAATCAAACTTGTTCTTCACTGTACTTTGCTGTGAAATAGAACAGATGTACCGTCTGACATACTTCTGGTTGATCTCAAAAACAAAACTCATTTCTCTTATCTACAAAGAGAACAATTCCACAAATTAGTAGCCAAAAAGAAAATTAGTAGCCAATAGAAGTAATAATGCAACAAAAACAGATTGCACATATAAAGAGAGAAATAACTCGTTACAATCTCTTAAATCTAACTTCAATCCATGACAGTCAAAGAAATATGATTGGTAGGTTATCCATGACAAAATTGCTTCGATAACAGTAATGCCATTTAAATTCGGCTTAAAGGATGCTAAAGACGACAGATGCAAACAACTCTATTTTCAAGTGGAAGTAACTTTTGAATGATTCTGAAATTGAAAATATGGAGCATTTATTTTCAACGAGTTGATTGTTTTGCGATCGTGGGATGTAGGTGAAGGAATTTGAATATAAAGAGAGACAGTGCTCCAAACAGCCGGGGATTTGAGCCAGGAAGTAGGTACCACAGAAAGGAGGTAATGATGAAGATTGAATATGTTCGCCAGACCATAAACGAACACGAAGGCTTTGTTTGGTACACAAAGGGGAGGGAGAGGGGGAGCGACATCTTTTACTTCTTCTAGGGGAAAAATGCATGTGCATCAATATTGTTTGGTATGAGCGGAAGGAAGTGAATCACAAATAATTTTTATTAATTAATTTAAATATTTTTTTATTATTAAATTGACTTGTAAACTAGCAGGAACAATGTCTTTTACACGACAAATAATTATCAATCCTTCCAAATTTTGAGGGGGTGATTTGCTGATGTGGATGGGGAGAGGCCCCTCTCTATATTTACTTCACATCACCCCCACCCCCCCACCCCCCACACACACAACAAGAGTTTTTACTCAAAAAACATCCTCATTTACTTCCCCTCCCTCACCATATTCACTCCTATCAAACAAATACTAAGAGAATGTAGGTGTAAATGCAATTCCGCATTCTTCTCAAGCTTTGGATACTATAAAAATGCATATCAGAAGATGAAATTCTTTTCCTACAAAGATGTGAATGCTTAAGAGCTAAGATAACCGACTCTTCGGAAAAGAAGTCCCATTTTCTCCGTCAGAGAAGTTGGACAGAGAAATCTGTTGAAACGTTCAGAGCATCAAGAGTATCAAGAGTATCAAGAGTAAGAGCTACTTACCTCAATCAAACAACTAGAACTAAGATTGAGCAGCTGTCCTGTAGCAACAGACTTGCCATTCACTGAGATAAAACTCTTCCCAAGATTTTTCAAGTGAAAAGATCCATCTTCTTCCATTTTAATAGTTGCCTAAAAGATTAAGAAAAAAATTAACAGTTAAGTTATAAAAAGGAAGAATCTGGCCCAAAAAGATAAAAACGAACATGATTTAAAAATCAAATTACACAAAGTTCATGCTTTCTTTAAACAGTCACTACTTATAGGTTCAGTACCAATAAACAATCAAAACTGGAAGTAATTTGATGTCAAATTGTTTTTATTACACTGAGGCTATGCCTTTAACTCCCTCCGTTTCATAATAGATGTTTTTTTAGACTCTCCTTCTCATTCCAAAATAGATGTCCTTTTCCAACTCTTAAGAATGTTCAGTACCAAAAACAATCAAAACTGGAAGTAATTTGATGTCAAATTGTTTTTATTACACTGAGGCTATGCCTTTAACTCCCTCCGTTTCATAATAGATGTTTTTTTAGACTCTCCTCATTCCAAAATAGACGTCCTTTTCCAACTCTTAAGAATGTTTTTCTAAAATTACCCTTATCCATATTATGGAACACAAGGAGAGATAATTTTGGTGCTCAAGACTTAAGGGTATAATAGTAAAAATTCCTTTTGTCCCCCACTTCCTTAATCTATACTCCCTCCATTCCTAAATATAAGACTTCCATTACATGTTGCGAAAATTAAAGAAGTAAAAATTAAGATATTTTTTTAATCAAAATATTAATATTATTATCTTAAATAGAACTAGTGACATACAAGTTCTATTTAAGATAATAATATTAATATTTTGATTAAAAAACATTCTAATTTTTTGTTTCCTTGATTTTCGCAACATGTAATGGAAGTCTTATATTTAGGAATGGAGGTAGTACTAAACTAGAAGGACCTATATTATGAAACAGAGGAAGTATCATATATGATGTTAACTGAATTCCATTTTCCCTTTATTTTCAGCAATAATTTCTGCAGCAGCAAAACGAGAGCCATTTCCTTTATTTAATGTTTATATTTATGATACTTGTATATCAGATGGCCAGTATTGAAATTTCTTAAGTTATTATGTGGTTAAAGACAGAATTATCAGGCTATCCACGGTTTATCTCTATGGAAATTGATCATATCGATTCAAATTCAAATCAAGGACTAATTACCTCCAAAAACTTTTGGACTGTAAGGAAATAGACAATCTTACCTGCCGTCTGGATATTTTATTAGCACGTCCTTCTTTTCTCAGATCAATATCAACATCAACATCATCAGTTGATCTTCCAAGTATAACCTGAAAATCTGGATTCAATTAGTTCTGGGAAGAAAAAGAAGGGAATTAATAAAGCTAAAGGATCCTAATGTCCTAATTTACATAATTCAACACTAAAAATTTACATAATAGTTCCACTAATAGATACTTCCATGAAAGAATTTCTCTCTTATAACGTAAAAGTCATGATGCATCTTAAAAGGGATACAGAAAGAACTATCAAAATGCAGGATATCAGAATAATCTGGCTCAAAAAACCCATCTAAGGAAGCAGGACAATCCCCAAAAATGATAGAACCTTAACATAAATGAAGTCAGATTGTGAGGCTGCTTAAGTACTCCTTGAAGCAGATATTCCTCTATTATACAGTTTTAGGTGAAAGAAACAGAAAACTATAAAAACAAAAGAAGCAAACATGACCAGAAAGGCAAGACACAATTTAGAGGAGCTCATTTGCAGAAAATAAGACAGATAACATTTGCAGTATAGACCGAATACCTTTTACTTTTCTTAGTAGAATGTAGCATCTAATTTATTCACAAGAAATGGGCAATGATGAGAAAGTCCCAGAAGTGTTTAATCAGTGTACGTGAAATATAAAATAGAAATGAGACACCTGTGACCGCTTCTACTTTATTAAACATAGAATCAATATACAAAAAATTCAAATCAGAAAATACAATCACCTTTCTATCAATATCCTTTAACCAGATGCAAAGACCGGACAAAGTCAATGTACCTCATTCTTCCTCATATAATGCCTCAAATGGTGGCCATAAAAAATGGCGAAGGCCCCTAGAGTTGTCATAGCTCTCTGCATGAAAGATTGGGCGCACTGTTCCAACCTTATGATTGACCTTCTAGAGTCCTCATACTGATATTTCGAGACTGCAAATATCAAATCTAAAGTTACTCAAAGAACGACAAAAAAACACATGCAGGAATAATTTATGGCAGCATGGGCTTATGCAGATGAAGAAAGATTTTTCCTTAACTTTCTTCCGCACATATTCTACAGTTAAAAGTAGTCGGGTAAAACAAAATGGAGTATTTCCAGTTACAAAACTACAGCATGGAGATCATCATTTAAGAGATCTGCACAGCCAATTTCCTTCGCTTTCTTTTTTTCTGCTTTCAGTCTCAGTGAGGGAGGAGTGAGGGTGATATTACAAGGAATCCAAACAAAGAAAAACATGGGGAATAAAATCACAGGAAAAAGAATCAATCAGGAGAACGTTACCTATCAGGTTGAAGTAATCATTATGAAAACTTAATCAGAGAAATTACCTTGCTGTGTACTCCATGAGTCTTGATCATGTGGATCTAGGTCCATTTCAAGGATCTGAAGGGAAAAAACACAGGAACACAATAACACAAACTATATACGGAAACTACATTTACTAGAAAGTAACATTAGTAAAGAGATTCCAAAGTCTACCATAGCTTCAACATCAGAAAAATAAGGAATGTCATCTTCACTCTGAGATTCTTCCTCTTCTGATATCGAGGGGTTCACAATTGACTTGGGAACTGGTATCTTAGAGGAAGAACCTGCTTCTGTAGTTCGCGGTTCCATAAATGCTGCCGGAGCTTCTACAGCCTATATAAAACAAAGAAACATTCTTGAGATTGTTTCGTTTCTCATAATGTATTTGGGGAAAACTTATAATACAAGACACCTTCAACTCAACTATTGCAACATCTTCCTTGAATATTCTACCAGGCAATGTACTTGCATTTGCATGCAAAGGACAACTTTGGCTTGATTGTGGAAGAGCCTTGTTAGCATCTCCTAGAAGTAAAATTGGGGAGTCCGGATCAGGTACCTCAGATTTTACACCAAAAGCTAAGAGAGAGTGAGCTGGACGACGTCCTTCTAGCAACATATTTTCTCCAACTTTCTGCGACCAGCTTGATGATCTCGCAAGATCTTTGCCTTTTGTCCTCAAGTTTGTTCCTTCTCCAATTTGGTGTTGATTAGCTGCTGAAAATAGGTTCATGGAATCCCTCGTGAGTGGTTGAGCTGCAGGAGATGCAAATGATGTGGAAGGATGGATAAGCAAGAATATATCATCATTGCAAGGAATCTCAGGGTCTTCAGTGTTCAATATGCATAACATAGTGCCATTACTCAGCGCATGAGCATCAGCATTTAACACTGATTTAGATGGCAACTCAACTTCAGGATGAGGAACATTCTGATGATCACCGTGAACGGGTTGAGCAACAGCTTCAGAAGTTTCAATATCTGCAGTTTTAGGCTCTGCGAGACAAGTTTCTGAAACCATCAATATTTGAGGCTCAAGTTTGCAGACACAATCTTCCTGAACATCATTAGGAGAACTTAGAAGGATTGAGTTAAAATGATCACAATTAGACTTGTCTGAAGTCTCTTTTCCATCTACATCTATCAGGAGAACGTCATCCTCATTTGAAAAGTTCAAAAGTGAATCCGATATATCTTCACACTCTGAGACAGCTGATGCATCAATTGTTCCAGGACCATTGTTCCTGACTCCCAATAATGTCCCTGCAGGAACAATATTGTAGACTAATGAATCTTCTCCTCGAACATCTCCATCATCCCTAAGCATCTTATCACCATCCTGGATTCTATCGCCTTGCTTGAGAATCACAGGAAGGGGGGTTGCTGAAAAATCTGCCACAGTCTCCCACAGAGGCAGGTTAGGCTGGGGCGACGGAAATCCAATAGCGTGGAATGAAGAATTACCATTCGGGGAGTTCAAATGCTCACCCTGCCGCAATCCATGAAAAACACTTTGGGAATTATCCTTAGTTGAATCAAAGACAGACAAATGTTGCACTTCCATACCCCGCTGCAGGCCAGATTCATCAACACCCGAGTGTTCATCAAAGTTGACTGACGTGTCTTTGATGAAACTAGATACTGTCCTTGGTTGCATAATCGAAGCGAAAGAAGCTCTTCCATCTTGCCTTACTGGACCAGAAAGACACTCGGCAAATCCATCTTTCTTCAAGATTCCATTTGGATGATTCTCCTCAACTGTATTTGCACATCCAGTGATAAAGGCACTACGTAGAATCTCTATATCTCCTTCCTGAAACTCAAAATTGTCCTGGAAACCAGCTCCATGGCCACCACGGTCGTGAACTCCAGGCTCATCCAGGAAACCAAGATCTGTAGAATTGAAGAACTCACTACGGAATTTCTTCCTCATGGAGTAATATTGTTTGCGGATACTTCCAAGTTTCCTCTTCTGAGGTACCTCTTTATTCCCTTTAGTTTGCTCAGATCTATTAGATTTGGTTAAAGGATTCAAACCAGAAAGTTCAAGCTCGGACATGCGAGCTGACGCTTGGGCTGATATATCAGGATCATAGAGAAGGGAGTACCATCTATCTCGCAGCTCCCGAAAGGTAAATCTGCGAGAAAACTGCACTGCTCCTTTAGCAAGTGCTTCCAACGAAGCGCCAGCCTATAATAAGAGCCAAAGACGGAATTATAAGATATGAGCTAGAGGCATAGAGATCGCAAAACACGCCCCATTTACTGAAGAGGTGAAGCGGGAAAAAACCAAAGACAGGGAAAATGTTGATCCAAAATGGAGCTGGGCAAGAAAGTGAAAGATAATTTGCTTTAACCAATCTCGCATTCAACCATGCACTAGAGAAAGATCAGTAAACATCAAAAGATACAGTGTGTATAATAGTCTGAATTTCGGGATAGTTAAAGCAATTTCATCTATCTTGATCCTTTTGACAGGGCAATCTTTTGTAAGATACATTGTTTACCTTTCAAGAAAAGAAGTTACTATTAGTTTTCCCCGTGAACAAAGATATTGCAATATATGATCCAGATATCATAAACAACAATCTCAAATAACATTCTTAAAGTATCAAACTAGCTACACAAACTTAGTGAAGCCTGTTGCATCTTAACCTAGTTAGTAGTTTGAATCTAACTCTGTAGTATAATTATTGTAGTTCACTGTATCAATTAAACAATATATAGTTAATAAACCATAAGATCACTGACAGAAATTTGAATATTACACTATATTATTATTATGTCAGCAAAACTAAATCCATCATTTATTAACATTTATGTAAAAAAACTTAAGTAACCAATATAAAATGCATAATCTCTATTGTTGAAGAATTCGCGCTTCTATCTCACCATAAACAAAAACCTCAGAACAACTCATTTCTAAACAGAAATAATCTCAGGCTATCTAAGCCAGTAAAACATTTCAAATGCTTTAATCACAAAAAAAAGTACCACAATTTCCTCATTTCAAATTCCATTAATTATAGTAAATTAGCTAAGTCATTGATTCCAAAAGCTCCAATTAAAGCAACAGTAAGTAAACACCGAAATTCCAAAAGCTCTTAACAATTATTTACTCACAAACAGATACAACAACAACAAAGCCTTAATCTGAAGTAATTGGGATCGGTTACGTGAATCAATATAAGATTTCTATGTGATCGTTAGCATGAATGCGTTCACTCAATTTCCTTCTATCAAATATCATACTCTCATCCAAGTTTAGCAAATCCATATCATTCTTGATGACTTCGGTCCAAACCTTCCTCGGTCTCCCCCGACCTATTACAACCTCATTTCTCCATCCTTCAAATTTTCGAGTCAGATCGTCACTCGGCCTTCTTTTTATGTGTCCAAATCACCGCAAGCAATTTTCCCTCCTCTTGTCTTCAATAGGTATCACTCATATATTCTCTCGCATCATCTCATTTCTCACTATATCCTATCCAGTATGCCCACACATCCCTCGCAACATACACATGTCTGCGACACTCATTTTCTGATATGACATCTTTTCACGGCATAACACTATGTACCATACAAAAAAGCGGATCTAATAGCGGTTCTATAAAACTATTTACTCACAAACAGTTATCAAACAAAATTTCAAATCAAAATTTACATAAATAAAGCACCAGCAACTGTAATTACCCTGAGCGCGTTTTTCAACAGCAACACAATTTTCTCATTTCAAATTCCATCAATTACTGTAAATTAGCTAATCCATTAATTTGACAATCTCCAATTAAAGCAACATTAAGTAAACACCAAAATTCCAAAAGCTCTTAGCAATTATTCCCTCAAAAAAAAATTTGACAAAAATCCAACAAAAAATTCATATCAAAATCTACATAATTAAAGCACCAGCAACTGTAATTACCTCGACCGCATTTTTTCAATAGCACCACAATTTTCTCATTTCAAATTCCATCAATTGCTACTCCCTCCGTCCAAAATTATCTGTCAACTTTGTGTTTTGCACGGTTAATTAATATTTCGTCAAATTCTATAGTTGGGAATCCGAATTTAATTCTACCTTAATTTCTCTATATATTCTTCTCTCTCCAATATAAGAATGAGAAGTGGATAGATAATTTGGCACTGAGTATAAATTAGCCTCATCATTAATTTGAAAAAAAAATAAAAACTCCAATTAAAGCAACTTTAAAGTAAACACCAAAATTCCAAAAGCTTTTAAAATTATTTGCTCAAAAACACAAAAATTTCGAACAAAATTCGTATTAAAATCAACATAAATAAAAGCACCAGTAAATTTATTTACCTCGACCGCGTTTTTTAAAACCAAATCATCTTCGGGGATCCATATAGTGGAGACAGAAGCAGCAATTGCCATTTCCACTTCTGGCTTCGAATAAACACTAAATATATCTCCAATATCACATATAGAACTTAGTTGAACGATCAGAGAAAATAAATTCTCAGAGGTTTTTGGCTTCTCAGCTAAGAAATTTTTAAATTTTGAAATTGGAAGAAAGCTTGATTTTACTTTTGACTGAAATGAGAAGAGTGAAATTCTCAGCGAAGAGCTTTTGTGCCACGAGGAGTCGAGGGAAAATTCTAATATAAGGATCCGCTTTGTGGACTGATCAACATGAGTAGTTTTATCTTGGTAGACTATTAAATTTAAAATTTACATTCAAATTAATCAATACAGTGGGCTTACTTGGATTGGGTTTGGTTTGGGTTTGGTTTGGGATTTGGTCTCAAAGCCTAATCCCAAAGCAGAACTAGATTGAGTTTGGGTTTGAGTTTGAGTTTGGGTTTGGGCGGGAAAAGCTAAAAAGCGGGGCGAGAACAATTCAAATTCAAATTTTTTTTGAAATAATCGTCCAAATTCAAATTATGACTTCACAAATTTAGAATTTGAACATTTCACGCTAATTTAAGAGCTAAAAATTTTGAATTTAACAATTATTTGAAGAAAAAAAATTTGAATTTGAATAGTTCACTAGTTTTTTAGCTCTTTTCCCGCTCAAACCCAAACTCAAACTCAAACTCTAATCACTCTAGTTTGGGGACTAGGTTTGAGACCAAATCCCAAACCAAACCCAAACAAAACCCAATCCAAGCAAACCCAGTATATCAATTCTCTCTCATACATGAACTGTACTCATTATTGGTTTGAATGAAACTTATAAACTTAGTAGCCTACCAAAATAAAAAAATTCGACCAACAACCCCTTCACCTGAATTGTGATGGGACCTACCTTGCAAGTAGACTTCACTCCAATTTATGTGAGAAGACGTGTGGTAAGTCTCACAAAATCAAATTTATGCCAAAGTGACCTGGAGTCGAGGAGTGTTAACGAGTAATAACGACCCACTTTCCCTTTATTTTTTTATATTTCTTTTTTAAGTTGCCCTTTATTTTTATATTATATATTATTATTTGTTCTATTTTTTGTTATGGAGACCAAGGTCCACTCATTTGACTTTATATCTTTACAGGTATTATTATACTCCTTCAGCATATTCCATTTTGGAAAATCTTTTTTTTTTTCAAAAAGAAAAGATTATTACCGACTTTTTTTTATATTCTCTCTTTTTTAAATTTATTTGATAAATAATATATGCACTCCCAATTTAGTTTTTTGTACTTATTCCACCTTATTTTATAAATGAAAAGATTTTATTACCCTTGATTATAGTTTTCTATAGTGTTGGCTTTGGATTGAATTTATTGAGTTGGAGTATTAATGTCTTTTCACAAATAAAATAAAGAGGTAAAGAGTGCAAGAAGTTAAAAGAACAGTACAAATCTCACCTACATTTTTTTAATATTTTTTAGGAAAATGATTTTTGGAGCAAAGCTTTTACTTCACTAATCACGGTCCGATTTTATACTATGGTTAATTGGGACATTATCATTAAAAAAAAATATTAATTTGGGCGTGAAGATTTAGAGGTTATTTAATATTTGGGTTTTCTACATATTATTTCAGATAAAATAGTCTATATATAATGATTTACGTGTATCAAAATTTTAAATCCTATAAAAACTTATACTACCGCATTGAGTAACTTAATTCATATTAAAATATGTGTCGGCACATGTTTGAAAAAAACGTTAATATGTTAACATATTGTGGTTGATAAATTGAATTTATCCCTTTGTATGATGCACATTTGATTTTGCACATTAAAAATCAGTTTGTTAGAAGCAACATTGGCCTCCTTTTTGGAGATAATAAGAAGCACATGAGTCAAGAGGTCCATAGCCTAGTGGGGCTATAGCCTGCCAACGATCGTGAGGTCGAGGGTTCGACATCTCTTTCCTATATAGGGTAAATAAATACTCCCTTCCTAGGGCGGTCCTCCTCCTCTAGTGAAGTTAAAAATAAAATAAAATAAATAAAATAAGAAGCACATGATCATAATGAAATATTAATTATGAACTAAAAATGATTGAATTTGTTTTTTTAAATTTTTCTTGAGTTATTATTTTAAATAAATAAAGACAGTATTTGAAGAACAAATTTCATGCACAGGAAACATGTACATACCTAGTAACAAATTACTCGTATCTTGAATAGTCTCACGCAAGAGAGACTTCATTGAAGTTGTATACACTTGGGTTAATGAGGGTCTTTTAATAGATTAAAAAAATGTTTAGGTTCATCTTTTATTAAATTCTTCACTCTCTTTAAAAAGGATATTGCGTATGGTTCATGACTGGTTTTCACAAAATTGTATGACAAACTTATTATACTTTTAGGTGCACTTTAACCAATTCGCTAGGCAAAAAAGAATAAAAAGTATTATTATTATTATTTCCTAAATTATCTGTTCACTTAATATTTTGCGCGAGAATTAATGTTTAATCAAATTTTCATAGTAGAAATTTGTAAAATGTCTAATATAATCATATTTAACTTTACTTTTCTTTTTTCCTTTTTTTGGTAGAAAAAAGGTTGAGTGAGTTCGGCTCCGGTCACCACCACGGATCAGGGCAGGCCCCAGAGACCATAGGTCGCTTACAAGGGTACTTACAGATCACCCACCAACACAGCTCTCACGTCAGCAGCGAGAATTGAACACTTGACATTTATAAGGGCGTGTCAAATCCTTACCAACTGAGTCAACTTGTGTTGGTTTTAACTTTACTTACAACTTAACTTACCTCTTTTCTCTTTCTATTCTTCTCTCACAACATACAACATTCAATGCAAGAGGTATGATTAAAAAAAAAAACACTAATGACTCTTTATTAAGAAAGTATACAATTAATTTGAGACAAATAAAAATAAAAATGTGTACAGATAATTTGGGATCGAAGAGTAGTAATAAGGTTGCACTTTAGGTGCCAACGAGTCATTGGTCTAGTCGCCAAGGCTGATGTCTAATGAGGTAGATGTCATGAGTTCAAATCCCCTCCACGCTTCTTGAATCATCTATTTTTTTGTAATAGATAGGTCTCCCTCGCCCAATAAATAAAAATTTTGAAAAAAAATGTGCACTTTAAGTAGATTAATAACTTACTATACTATAATGCAAAGGATCATTTGTTTGCTTAGATTTTCACCCTAAACCAAAATATGCCAAAACCAGATCTATTTTTTTCTTTCTTATTTAAAAACATAAAAAAGGTAGATAGCATACATCAAAATCTGGCCATTTAAACACATCTCTACAGCAAGATGTTTAACCGGAAATTTAGTTTATCTTAATTCATAACTATATAATTAAGTGAGGCGGAGGCCGTGGTGGAGGTTAGGGTGGCGCGGCTGCAAGCTGAAAGCATAGAGATTCGAAGCCACTCCATCCACCACAGCAACGGTGGAGTTGTACCCTCCTCCTCCTACATTCTCTACAATCCCATACTTTGGATCTTCACATTTTGCTTCCTTCATTTGAAAAAAATAATAATAATTTCATTAGTATAATCTTAAAAGATAACAAACTATTATCACCTATGCAATAAAGTACTACATTTATTTAATAATATAAATCGTTTAAGATATTTATCAAAAATTAAGAAAGTAAAAAACAATGTACTTATTTAATCAAAATATCAATATTACTCTCTTAAATAAATTAGTGTTATACAAATCGTATTTAACAGAGTAATATTGATATTTTGACTTAAAAAGTAGCTTATTTTTTACATTTTTAATTTTTTATAGATGTCATAAACAATTTATATTATGAAATGAAGGTAGTATGTATCTTCTACAAGTCAAAATTGAATTAGTTTCATTGAATCCGAATTAGTCTTACATAATACAGGGATACCGAGCAGAACCGAGGCGTGGGTGGTGTCGCCCCTCCCGAGATTTTTAAATTTTACATATTTTATTCTTAATAGAATAAAATTCAAAAAAAATCCTTTAAAATATTAAGTATCAAATATACAATATATATTTGAGCTAAACATAGATTAGTATGACCGAATGTAAGAAGATTAGTGACAACAAAATAAAATTATGTATCTTCTTACCAAGTCAAATAGGAGATTTCCATGTCTTTCCTCCAAGTTTCTCACCTACAATCATGCAAATTTTTTAGTCCTCTCGTAATGGTTTTCAAGTGAAAACAGAAAATAAAAATCATAAAGAAAATCGGGAAAAAAAATTCACAAACCTTCTTTTTGAATGTATCAGTTTGAGTTTTGATCACATGATACTGCAACAAAATTGATCATGAAACTTATCATTGAACTGTAACAAGGAATTTCTTATTTATTCAATTTTTTTCCTCTACAGTTACATACCACATTCATTCATAATATAAGTCGTTTAGAACATGTAACGACAATTTAGAAAGTAAAAAATAATCTATTTTGTTAGTATGTATCAAATAACTTATATTATGGAATTGAGCGACTATAATGGTTCAATTGATTCTGATATCAAAGTCAGGAAACTAAAGTTAAAAAAAGGTGAAATTTTAACCTTTCGTTCACGTATAATGGTAAGAGCATCCACCATTTTCTCCTGTAGACCACAAAGCTGTTTTATGTCAAGATCATTCAACTCCTGACCCATTCTTTGCCTGTTGTCACACCATTAAAATTCATTTCTCATTTGTTTTTAATTAATAGTACAGATTTATCTATTATGAACAGTATTGTGATATTTATCAACCAGAAAAAGAAAAAGAAAAAAGAACTGTGTTACAAGTAGACCTTATATCTCTCCTCAGTTTATTGTTGATCTCCTCCAATCTCCTCAAGTTCTCTTGCATTTTCTGCGCGCGCACACATATATTAACTTTTCCGAAGAAATTAGTATCATCACTAGCAAAAACACCGGACACACGAGAATTTTTTTATTTTGATAGGCTACTAAATTTATAAGTTACATCCAAACAAATTAGTGCAGTACACGTAGGAAAGAGAATTGATATAAGTTCAATTCTCTTTCCTACGTATACTGTATTGATTGGCTTGGATGTAAGTTTTAAATTTAGTAGTCTATCAAGATAAAACTACTCGACACATGAGTGTAAAAAAAATATAAGATCACTTGAAATTAATAAAAAAAACACCTCGTAATGTGTGTTCCACAGATCAACTCCCACAGTAGCTTGATATTGATCAACAATAGTTTTGGTTCTGACAAAAAAAAAAAGAAAAAATCAAAATACGTCAAAGAGTAATATTCCTACCTAGGGTTTGTTTCAAGTTAATAATTTACATAATTCTTCGGCAAAATTGCAAAAATGGTCATACAACAATTTACGACTGGCAGCTTAGGTACTTTATCTTTTTTTTCTTTTTTTTAGGTCACACAACAATTTACGACTTGCAAGTTAGGTCTTTCCATCAGTTTTTCCGTCAGTCAACGGTTAGTCAACAATTTTTCAAAATTTTCATCGCAAAATTGATTCAAAACGAACACATGTCTTGATTTGTAAGACGTCTGTCATGTTTTGAAGGACACCGTCCTGTTTTTTTGCCTCAAAACACCTGTCTTAAGGCGTTTTGCACGTACTGAAAAATTGAAAAATTGAAAAATTGTTGACTAACCGTTGACTGACGGAAAAAGTGACGGAAGTACCTATGTTGCAAGTCGTAAATTGTTGTGTGATCTAAAAAAAAAAAAAAAAAGATAAAGTACCTAAGCTGCCAGTCGTAAATTGTTGTATGACTATTTTTGCGAATTTGCCTAATTCTTCAAACACGAACAAATTAATACTATCTCTATTTTTAAATATAATACTTTCATTACATGTTACGAAAATTAAATAAGTAAAAATTAAGATTTTTTATAATCATACTTTATTAAATAGAATTAGTAGTATACAAGCCATATTTAAGAGAGTAATATTAATATTTTAATTACAAAAACTACCACTAATTGTATTTAAGAGAGTATAATTACAAAAACATCTTAATTTTTGTAACATATAATGAAAGTCTTATATTTATGAATGGAGGGAGTACTAGAAAGAAAAATGAAAAAATACAAAAATTGGATGATATGACTTACGTGGTGGAGGGAGTGGTGTATTCATGGAACTTTTTGGTACCGGAAAGCATGATCAAAGAGACTTTAGCATCGCAAAGAACACTGAGTTCATGTGCCTTCTTGAAAATGCCATTTCTTCTCTTGGAATAAGTAACTTGGCGATTTGTTGAGTTCTCAATCTTCTTGATCTCAATTCTTCCACGCCCCATGATTTCTGATCCGATTTAGAACAAGGATTCTTTGTTGGGAGTTCTTAGATTAGGAATTTCTGACAAGAAAAAGGTACTGAGAGTAATCTCTTTTAATAATAAGGAAGAGTACTGTTACGATGTGAACACGTTTTTCTCAGTACATAAGAAATAATTTTGACTATTTTGGGTAGTTGAACAAAAAAAATTAACGGTCAAAGATTTTTTTAGGACACCACTTGTGATTTTAAGACGCATGTTACGTAAAAAGAAGTATTGCATGCCTAAGGACAGACTATGTTAGTTGGACAATTCGTTTATATCTGACGTACCCGTGTCGACACGACACGACATGACATGGGTATGGATATGAGATACTTACAGGATCTGGTCAATACCGATCAGACTCTTTATTTTAGATGTTTAAGCACGCGACACCTAAATACATACCCTACCCGACACTCGTACTCGTTTCTAGGTTAATATAGAAGACATGTGTTTATAATGAGAGAAGTGTTCTCTCCTAGGGTTTAGGGTAGGAGAGAAAACTTGTTTCAACCTTAAGACAAGTGTATGTAACAAGATAACACTTGTTGCATGATGTTTTTATAACGAGAGAACACGTGTTTTAACCTTAAAATAAGTGTTTGTAACGAGATAATTTTTGTTACATTTAATTTAACATATATCCAAAAGTATTTAATATCTATTTAAAATATGTGTTAATATATATATTGAAAAAATAACGTTTTGCACTATAACCGTGAGCAAAATGAAGAGTAGTAGTAAAGGGGGTTGATGTGAGTTCAGAGGATGTTACTAAATAGGGAAAGTGAGGTTGAAAGTGGGATCGTCGTGCAGCTACAAGGGTTTACTACAGTTGTGAAAGTTCAATTGTGGCTCCATAACGTGTGATGTTCGGTCCTTTTGATTGTGACAACACTTGTATAGATGGAAATTACTTCAAACCCCCTCACTGCCCCTCTTCTCCAACCTACCCTAATATATTCATTTACCAATGTCCTCCTGCATTGATGAAAAAGATAAAAGGAGGAGAATATGGTTGTTGATGTTGATTTTTTTTTAATTATTTTTTCTGAATCATTTGTTAGCTTAACGAAAGTCGTGTTTGACGCTATATTCAAGTGTTTACTTGTTATTAAGGATTCGAACCCTGAAAATATAAAGTTAAGACTGTGTACATTGATATCTTCTCCAGACATTGCTGGCGTGAGAGTCTTGTGCACTAGGTACTAGGAATAGAAAATATTTTATTTGGAAAAAAATTCACAGAAAATGTGACGTTTATTAAAATGTTGTGGGGTGATCGCCTTTCAAATTTTTCACTGTTAAAGCCTCTCCGCTCTCCCAACATTTTAAAAAACGTCGAATTTTTTATAGTAAAATTTTAATTTATTTTATGTCTCCGTCCCTAAAAGAGTAATCTCACTATCCATAGATTCTAAAACGCCACTACACACTACAACAAAAACAGTCTTTTGCGACGTTTTTGTACCAACATTTTTTTCAAACGTCGCTTAAAACCAAAAAGTGTAAGTTAATGCAACACTTTTTGCAAACGTCGCTATATTTGGATTTTATACGACGTTTCTTAGAGACGGTTATAGCAATTGTTGTTCATACCGACGTTGATGTTGATTAGCGACATTTACATTAAATGGTGTTATAAATTGTTACTTTTTGTGACTCATATAGCGACATTTATATACTATGTCGTTAGATCTTCTGATTTTTCAGACAAACGGCGCTATATCTGAATTTTATACGACGTTTAATAGCGTCGGTTGATAAAATTGAAATTAATTTTTGATATTAGTTAGTGACATGTACATTAATTGTTGTTATAAATTGTTACTTTTTGCGACACATATACCGACATTTTTATACAACGTAAATCTTGTGACATTTCAAACAAACGTCACTATATTTGGATTTTATACAACGAATATAGTAATTCTTATTCTTACCGACAATTTCATATTAGTTAGTGACATTTACATTGCATATAGTTATAAATTGTTACTTTTTGCGACTAATATATCGACATTTATGTACTATGCCGTTAATCTTGTGGCATTTCTAGACAAACACAAATACAAAGATTATGTTTATGAAATACATTTTTTAAAGAAACATTAAAGACATAAATTATAAATTTTTTAATGAGAGAGTATTAATTTTAATATGATTCATAAAAATAAATTAAAAAACAAAAAGAAATTAAAATAAGTAAGTGTACAGTTCTAAAATTCCATTATAATAAATATAATAGGAGGAGAAATAAATAACAAATGATCAATTAGCTCAGCTGCCCATTGCATGACATACATACAGGAGGTCGCGGGTTCGATTCCCATCCCTTTGAGTAAGGGGAAATTTTATTCTACGTTTTTCAGAGGTAGCTAGACTCGATGGCTCGGTGTGGGTTGTCTAGGCTCCGGATCCGCCTCCGATTATTCAAAGGTGGCTAGACTCGACGTCTCGGCTTGTCTAGGCACCGACTCCGGCTCGAGTCTGCCAGCCTAGTTTCAAATTTACAAATGTCGGAATAACTATTTATTCACGATATTTACAAACGTCGGCAAAAATACCTTTTGAAACACTTTAAAATGACGCAACAAACGTTGTAATAGATAGGTACCGGCGCTTGTAACAAATGTCGAAAAAAACCATAACGACACAGGCAAATGCGACGTTTAAGCGACATTTGCAATAAATGTTGGTATAGATCTATAACGACGTTTATTTGCCTTATTGCGACATATGATAAACGTCGCAATAGACATTTTTTACTGTAGTGACACTAGATACAACCTTTTTTATTTGTTAGCCTAGTATACCATCATCACTGAAAATAGGGTTTACATTCGCAGGGGACTTGGGGATTAGGTATAGCGAGAGATAACTTCGCTTTTCAAGGATATCATACCTCTTTCTCCCTCTACAATTTGCTCTTTGGCTAGTCGCTTGCTACACGAGGTCTAATTTGACTATAATAAGATAAATATTTAGCGTCCCTTTACTAATAAATGTCTATTTTTAATTTTTTTTAAAAGAAATTACAACCTAAACAAAAAAAATTGATAAAACCATAAAACAATTATTAAAAAAAAGGTAAAACATACATATTAGTCAATAGTCATCTACAAATGAAACATAATTCTACCCAAAAAAATAAAAATGAAGATGAGACTGAAAATGAAATAGAAAACCTTAAATCCTCTTGAAGTTTCGATCTTAGTCAGATCTTACTTGTTATATATCTTTTTCTTTCTTGAGTTGGTATCCCTTATCAATTAAAGAAGGATAGGTAATAGAAGACAAAATAAAATATGAAAACTTTTGTCAATGAAGTATTGTTCAAGTGATAAAAGTTGAGATCTCTCAATTAAAAGTTGAGATTTCGATTTTTTTACTTGCAAAAATACGTTAATATGTCACAAATTTATAAAAATTTCTTTTTGGTGTGTTCCAAATCATATATTCACTTTCTTATTTTTATTCTTTACTTTCAATAATTATGTGGTCGGGAGATTAAAGAAAAGCAATTATGTGGTTGGGTTGTATTTTTAATTAGGAGGTAACAAACTAATCAAAGAGGAAAGCGTGGGAGTTGCAAAATGTGAATTCCTTTAGTACCAGCTTCTACTTACTAGTTTCTTTTTTGTGCGAGTAAAGGCAGTCCGGCTCCTATGCGGAACAGTTTTTTTCCGCACATGCAGAACATTTTTCTTGTCTTGAGAACAAGTGTTTTGAAATCAGAATATGTGTTCATTTTAAATCAATCTCAACTGTTAACATTTTAATACAACGGATGAGATTCATTTTAAAAAGGTTTTATTCCGCATAGGAGCCGTGGCAGAGTAAAGGAATTTGATTTGGTGTAGGGTTATTTTTCAATGCGTGTACTGATAAATTTTAATCTCTAAATTAAATAAAATGGTTAAAAAATATCATTTTTAGTAACTAATTGTTTTTAAAACACTTGTACTTACAAAATAGTTATTATGCTGATAATAGATATGTATATATGTATTGGAAAAAACACCCATAAACACTTTAACTTTAACCCAAGTAAGGAAGTTCTTCCTATGTTTCTTGTTGACAAAATGTCCACAACGTCATTTATCTAACAGTACGTTTGGTACACTGCAATGGAATGAAATAACGATTCCAACTTTTTTTCTTTCCATTCTAGTATTTGGTTTAACCAATTTAAGTTAGAAATGTCATTCCACGAGAATGACGATTTCGGAAAAAGTCCGGAAAAGTTCCACACCAAACTTATGGAATGACATTTCCGGAAAAAGTTGGAATCAGCAATAAATAGTAACTGACATTTATAAATCTCTTTTAATTAATTATTACGTTCATTTTACATATCAATGTATTCATATTTAGTCATAAATATTCTATTTCACTTGATATAATTTCATATATGGTAATTTAATCAATATTTATTTTTCTTCGTAGTAGTTTTTAATCTATTTTAAAATTTAAAAGTAAAGATATTTTTAATACTATATTGAAATTTTTATTGAAGTAAAATTATGTTTCAACAATATATATATATATATATATATATAATGTCAATGTTATTCAAGTAAATTTTTGTAAGAAATGTTTAATTAGGTTGATCGTTAGTATATGCTAAAAGGGTATTTATGTCATATTGTGTTTAATTCAATTCCATCATAACATTAAAATATAGTTTTACCTAACACAAAAAAGAATCGACATTCCATTATGGTTTTGTGTTACAAACAATGGAATGGAAAGATGATTCTAAAGTCATTTTGCGTAGAAAGCGATACTGTCTGGGAAGAGATTTTATTTCATTTCATTCCATTCCAGCGTACCAAAAGGATGTATTTGAATCAATTTTTTACTTAAAAATTTTTGTTTGAAAAACTATAAAAATAAATTGTTAGTAACAAATGACATGAGATCAAAATAAGAATTTTATATTTGAAATTGCGAAAAAATTGGGTCCAAATGCAACCTAATATATACTTTCTACCATTACAGTCACGGTACTTGTTGACTGATCGTTAATTGTGTGTTTCCCAGCATTCATTTCATTTTCCTCTGTACAAAAAAGGGATTTCATTTCAATTTATTCTATCTAAGTACGGTGGTGCAGCAGACTGCCGAGGAGATTCGTAGAGATTAACGTTGTGTAGCTGTCGAATTGCGGTTGTCATTACGTCAAGCTTAGGTAGGTTAATGTTTGTTCTATTAGTCGTCACGTCTCTAATGTAGAACATTTATTATTTTGTACTTTGCGAAATAAGTATTGAATGTCAGGTAAAATTTTGACAATTAAGATTATTTAAATTTCAACATTTATTATGAAAAAATTTAAGAAATAATAAGACAAATTATCTCAATCATTAAATTTTTATCCAACGGACAATAGATCTTTTGCGATTTTCTGCATGTGAGCCTGACCTCATCAGCCGGCAATTGCGATAATCCATCAAACCTGAAAATCTCACGTCACATGAATTTTTGCTAAATAAGAATTTATTTATTAATTATAAAATAGCTAAGGTCATTACAATCAAAAGATAAAACGAAAATATAAGAAAAATAAAAGTTATACAAGGGTGTAGACACAATTATAAAAGATAAAAGTTCACACCCCGAACTAGGTAAACAACACAAAAAATAGTAGAAAAATAAATACATGATAAAAAAATTTCGCAACAGCTTCTCTGAGATCCTGGAACAACAGTAGCAAGCTCAGTTTCAACACCTTTCTTAGAAATCAACAATCTACGAGACCATGGGCGTATCAACCGTCTCATAGATTGTCTCGGAAAGATGAAGAAAACTGAGAAAGGACCCAGAACATCTCCGGATTTATAGTGAAACTCCAGATCTGCAAGGATCTGAAGAAGTAGGTATTGCATATGAGTTTTGAATCTTGAATAATAATGCGTTAAAAAAATCTATTACGATTTACGACAAAAGAAGGGGATGAAGACACAAACACATGAAGCTACAGGCAGATCCTAGTTTTTAAGGACCCTCTTACTTTCACGCCGGACTTGTTCTGTACCAAAGTTACTACTACATCCAACCCTCTTTTTTTTTTTTTTTGAAAATAAAATAACATCATTAATAGATATTAGGAACGTTGGTGGAATTCTAATTGATCCCCTACACTTTGAAATAATGCATTAGGCCTTATAAAAATTCCAGCAAACCAATGAGCCAGAATATTACAAGACTTCCAGACATAGAAAAATCTAGAGAATAAGAGCGCTAGAGTACAAAATTCTATGACTGTATAACCAAACAATACTACCAAAACAACAATAGCAAAACTGAGGTTACGCACAAACCGGAGTCCTTCCACAACTTCCTGAGTTCTTGTCTGCAAACTTTCAAAACACATAAAGTTAGGAGGGGAGATCAGCTGAAAACCGCGTAGAGTAGTTGGCCAGTAACCACGCTAGATACGAACAGAATGTCCGCTCACGATTCTCCATTCGAAGCCATGTTGCAATAAAACTCTATCTTGAGGGATGCTTCTCCAAGTTTGAGACGGTCGCCCCCATTGATTGCTTTTAAAAAAACTTGAATTAAAACCTAAATTAAAACATGAAATAAAACCTAGTACTACCATGATATTAATCATGAAGTCTGCAACCGACTTTATTATGGAAACGAAAAAACAGATAGGAAAGCGAGCCATTATGAGGCGTGCCAAAGATTAAATTGCCCATAATTTGTGAAGTTCAGGACAATTCCAATTCAGAGAACTCATGGGTCTTGGCAGGGTCGACATGCGACCTCCACCATACCTTGATTAACGGCAGGAGCCCCGTGGGAAAAAAAAACCTTATAGCAACTGTTGGGACCAAAGAAACTCCATCGGTTTTTTAAATAATAACTAAAATATTCCCAAAAAGCCCTTGCAAAAAAAACAAACCGCCCAGCATATGACCCAAACATGACCAGGCAAGGAATGAGCAAAAAACAGTAGGTGAGCCACTAATGACCAGGCCAACAGATGACCCAAAAACCTGGCCCAAATACACACATCCTGGTCCATAGAAAAGACCTTTGACCCACCATACATCTGGCAATCACGTGGGTTATCAACCCACCCCGGCTAAGTCAGCAATGTTGCCTCTAGCCCAAAACGTTCAAAGCCCATCGCGCAATCCCCTAGCTCCAGCCCAGAAACCCTTGGCCCACCTACCTTTCCCTAGGTCTGCCCACACCATAGCAGCCCCTCTCAACCCAACATGCCTAGTCACTGACGACGTTCCGTCTAAGCACCACCATATCCCTGGTCGACGGCGTTCCATCTGGCCAGCGTTGCATCACCCATCATATTGCCGCCTCTTGTGAGCCAACCGGTCTAGCATCATGGTTCGATTTTCGGACCAAATAACCGACCCGTCTCCGCCAGAATATAAACTCGTCGGCTCCTCTTTATCAAAACCCAGCAAAGGCTGGTCACCATCTCCAACTCCGGCGTCCTTTTCGGTGCCCCTCCAGACTCTATCAGTTCTATTCTTTGTGCTCCCAAGTCTGATACATCCTCCATTATCAGAGCACAACCAGTTTGTTGTCTCAACAAACAAACAGGAAGAAACGAAACTCCAGTTCCGACAAAACAAAAATTGCTTCCTGTTACTTTAGCAGCGCCTTGGTCGCGCAAAAACAAAACTGTAACGTAGACATTGGAATCAGAATACTACTGATTAATGTCAACGTCAGTAGATAAAGAATGCGGTGGATGACACTTGACATAACTCGTCTCCGGCTAGAAAATGCGCACAAAAGCAGCGTAGAAAACCTTAGAATACCAGGGAGATGCTCCGACTCCTCACCAGACATGGAAAGCATTTTTTGGGTTTACATTAGACTGACACTGATTTTGTATAAAGCACAAAACATGGCATTGAAAATTTTGGGGGCAACATTTTTGTTCGGACCGGAAGTCCCACTTCTATCCCCACTAACGTTGCATGAGGTGGGTTAGCTGACGTGGAAATTTTTTTGGGACGGAAGTGGACCCAAGCCTTGTTTTTTTTTCATTTTCAATTTTTAGTCTTTCAAAAAAAAAATTAGCCACACATTCCCTACTTGTGCGGTCGATATTAATGGGGACTTTTAACTAAATTCAAGTTTGATTCAAAAGGAACTTCTGTTGAATTTTTGGTGGATATTAAACATATATTTTCTTAAACATGATCTCAGACCTAATAACTGCTGGCATGTTCATTCTCTAGTTTGTAATCGAAAAGGTTATATATGTTTAGCATGCAAATCACAAAATCGTGTCCGTCCACTATGTGGATATATCTATTCCTTGTAGAGTAGAGTTTGATTGCTTTCTTGGTTTCTTTCCCATGAAATTGTACATGATATGATCCATTCAGAGGATAATGTACCTGTTAATTTTTATACAAAAGAAACTATGACATATTAATGCAAATTTTAATTTGAAGCACTTTGGTGACTGGTTTGGTAGCATATCTATTGAACCTGAACTTTAGTTAAGGGGATTTTTTCGCTTTGTAGAAAATGGACTTGGGCCTAACTCATTCCCTCAAAAGGTACTTTGAGAGGGGGAGGATTGCCCAATCCTTATAAAGAACAAATTTGCTCACTAACTAGTCGATGTGGGATTTCAACACGCTTTGTTTGACATGTTCTGATTTTCACTGGTTTACAGGATCTAATGCAATTAACAAAACACAATTGTCGCTCAGAACTGCCTAAACTAGCAGTACACCATATTTGCCTCTTGACTGAGACAAGGTAGATTGAATATTTTTTTAACTGGGACACATTATTAATTTTTATTCTCTAGCATCAAATAAGGTTATATTATTCCAGATATGGATGCCTTGATGTGAAAGTTGTCAAAATCAAGACATTTTAAATGGTAGAAGTTTTTGTCAGTCTACAACACACTTCTGGCTTCGTACTTAAATTTATATTGTTGGGAAGAAATTGTCTTTAGTATGTTTCCTGATGCATGATGATTGCCTTGGAAATCATATACCTGAGGATATTTGACTCTTTGAAGACTGGGTTATGGGAATATAGTTTAGCTCATGATCCATGATGATCTTTTCTCCAATCTAACCCCCTAACTGATTGTCAATCCCAGAGGAAAACTACGAAAAGAGAGAAAGAAAATTCCTTTTGAAGATCCTTTTTCAATACTATCTAGCTTAGCTTTTGATATGAATGGGCCATTGGAGGCTGCAATATATAGAATACAGTTAGCACACTCTTACTTGCTGAAGGAGCACTGAATATCTGAAATCAATCATGAAGCCTTTTACCTTGGAGGGCACTGATTTGCTTCTGTACTCAAATGTTCCATTGCAGGCACCAGGTTAATCATTTTGTGTCAGCATTACAGCAATATGTTCAATCCCAGTTATTCCATGTATCTTGGTGCAAGTTTTTGAATTCTCTTAAGCATAAGGTATGCAACAGTCTATGCTCCACTTGGCTTCACCCACCCCTTCGTTCTACCACATAATTCATTGCATTCTTGTATTTCCAGGCCAATATAAATAGTAAAGGTTTATATGGGAAAAAAAAAAAAACAAAGCTTCCCCAAAATTTTCCATGTCAGCAGGGACGGAATTGGGACTTCCGTTCCGGACAAAAATGTTGCCCCCCAAATTTTCAATGCTATGTTTTGTGCTTTATGCAAAATCAGTGCCAGTCTAATGCAAACCCCGCATTTTTTGTAGTAGTAATTACTACCTCTATCCCTAATATAAATATTTTTATTAAATGTTACGAAAATTAAAAAATTAAAAATAAAAATAATTTTTTAATTAAAATATCAATATTACTATCTTCAATATGACTTGTATACCACTAATTTTATTTAAGAAAGTAATATAATATTTTAATTACAAAAATATCTTAATTTTTTCTTCCTTAATTTTCTCAACATTTAATGAACGTCTTATTTTTAGGAATGGAGGTAGTACTATGTTTCTCCTCTACAATACAAAATAATAAATGTTTCACACGTGTGAAATACTTGTTTGTCGTCTAATCAACAAATTTAATGTTTGAAATTGCTTATTTCACAATATCTATTAAAAAATAAAAGTAATTTCAGTTGTCAGATCTTGAATCCAACAATTAATAAGTATTCTGGACATATAAAAATTTTGACGTCCTGTGCTGTAGCTCAAGTAACTACTATGGCTTTTTGACTTGTTTTACAAAAAAAAAAAAAAAAAAAAAAGTTATCAGCAACATTAAATTTTTGTTAAGTACTTTATAATGTATTTAGATTCATTTTGTCTTTAAAACTTTTAAATTTGGCAATTTTAAAGTTGATTATTGTAAAAATAATATAATCAACATATATAGATATATCTCGAACCATTCATGCAGCATTGTACACGTAAGTAATTATATATGAGTAGGAATGACATTTGTTTGCTTAACGATTGTCTCTTCTGACTATGAACATTCATAGTGTAAAAAGAAAATTATATAAGGGATCAAAATTAGTTTAAAATGCTATGCACATCTCATTAAAGCGCGAAATCTATAATGAATGAAGTCGTGTCGCGATAGAAAATTAAGAGCGAACGAGTTTTATACATATTCTACCAGTAATTAGTTCAGCTAAATTTGACCGTTTTAGTTATGCCTGATGTACCTTATGTTTTACACCTTTTAAATTAATGTAATGATCTCATTTCTTTTAAAAAAATTGAATTTGTTTTCCAATCAAATTAAGTTAAATTTTTATGAAGTCTTCAGTTGACTTTTGTAAGAAAAAAAAATGTGGAGTCTGCTGAAAAATAATGACTTTCAAATTAAATGAAAAGCTAATCCAACTGCTAAAAATTGGTAAGATCTACACTTTTCTATTCTATTCTTTTTGGTCTTAGGAAATATTTATGTAATCTCTCTCCACAAAAAGCGATACTCATGTCTCCAGTGCTCCACACTTTGATCCGACAGAGTAGTTGGAGGATGTAAATCAAGGCAATCCAGCAGCCCGATCAGGTGGGAGAACTTTTAACTTGATGCCCATAAGAAGCCACCCATATTGGAGGGCTGAAACTTCTACACTGCGGCTGTCAAGAATCGATCATGAATCCATCTACACAATTTGTCACCCCGGAACCAACTGGGCTATCCTTGCGGATAATATTTATGTAATCTCAATTCCTTGGTGGATGTTTCTAGTGGTTAACTTTTACTTGCCAAAAAAACAAAAAATTTCATGTGCAAAATATTATACGCTTTGATCGAAAAATAAATACACGGTAGGTAACCTTATTTACTTCTTTGCATGAGAATGGAAATGTTTCTGAGAATTGAGTACACTTCTCCATTTTTTTAATTTCCCCCCACAAATTAAGGGAGGGACGAATTCAGTTCATGAATTTTCCTAGTCTCTAACTAGTGAAACAATGCAATTACATCTCTTTAAATAAAAATATCATAAGGGAAAATTACTGAAGGCATAGAGGCGATATATTACTAAGAATTTTACTACTTTCTGTTTCATAAAATAGATTTTTTAAACTTTTTTTTTTATTTCTTTTCAAAAGATGTGTCAGATTTTAAGTTTAAATGATATATTTTTAAATAAGGCAGCTACGGTCAAGTGCAAGGTGGGTGACCGCACACAACCTCCAGTTCTTGGGGGCCCAAATTTTT
The DNA here is from genome assembly GCA_026122235.1 of Vinca minor. NCBI lineage: Eukaryota > Viridiplantae > Streptophyta > Magnoliopsida > Gentianales > Apocynaceae > Vinca > Vinca minor. The sequence continues at coordinate 9,051,823 of JAOCZM010000011.1, read as the reverse complement.
TCTTGGTCGAGATCATTGTGTATACGGCCGTGAGTAGTGACCAATCCCTCTCACCATGACTAGTCATGAAATACTTATGACCTCATGATTAATGAATGAGGTGAGCTACCACCACATCACACCTCATGGTTAGATCCAAATTATTATTATTATATACAATCATTTTGTATTTGGTATTCTGTGTCCAATAGTTACTATTTATGTTCAGATTGTGAGCTGCTAAGATACACAATCTGGGAACTAAATAAAAGTCCCACATATTAAGGTCCATTTTCACAAAAGGTTAGAGATTCATCAGTATCTGGATCGCCACTCATCTCTATTTTCATCTCCTTTCATAAGTAATACTCCCTCCATTCCTAAATATAAGACTCTTTAGACAATTTGAGAAAATTAAGGAAGTTGTCATTTTCACTTAAATTTCCAATATTACCCCCCCACCTCCCCTCTGTCTCACTAATACATCATAAAGAAAAGAAAGGAAAATGTTGAGGGTATAATTGAAATAAATTGTTGACAACTAATAAAAGAACCTTAAACGACAATTAATTTGGATACCTAGATATCTCCTAAACGACAATTAATAGGGAATGGAGGGAGTATAAGATTATGGGCGAACGATTAAGAATCTCCACCTGCTGAAGATTCCAAATCGAGCGCATAAATTATCAGTTTAAACGAGTTATTACATACCTTTACATGATTCTGAAATAGTTTAAAAAATATTCAAATGAATTCATACACTACTAAAAGCCTTTGGTTATTTGGGGTGGGGTGGGGAAGAAAAGGAAAAAAGAAAAAAGTCTTTGGGGATCCAAATTATAAGGACCAGTTAAGCTATTTTTAGAAATTCACTTAATAAAAGAAGGAAAAGTTAAAAACTATTTTAGGAAAACAGCAATAAAGACCGGTCCTGACACAACCCTCCCGCCGAGGGGTAAGTCTGGCATGGGGCGGACCCAATGGGTCCGGCCCCACACTCCTCTCACATAAAATTAGACAGGATCCACTTACAGGGTAGGTCCCGCAGGTCATTCAGCAAGTCATTCAGGTGGGTCCTCCATCTTTTATGTGAGAGGAGAGTGGGGCCGGTCCCATTGGGACCGTTCCACCCCAGATTTTTCCCCCGCCGAGGGCTTGGCGGGTATCTTTCTTTTCATTTTCTATTTTCTTAAGCCACACTATTTTTTGTTCACAAATTAACTATATTATTATCTCAAATTGAAATTAAATGTCTCGTTTTGATTGAATATAAAATTAAGGAGAGAATTTGATTTTAAATACATTTTCCATCCTGTATTGTTTAATTAAGAAAGTTAATGACGTTAAAAATGCCACATTGGGCAGCTTTTGATCATACTAGGGGTTAAGCCCGCGCGATGCGCGGGATGTTTTCAACATATTTTGATATGGATTAGCAGGAGTGTTTCTATTAGTGTAATTAAGAATAAAGAGATTATATATGTAATTGCAAAAAAAATAAGTTTTGTGTGATGTTAGGTTCTTATAGAGAGATAAAATTTAATGTGTATTATTAATTTAATATATTTGATAATAAATTTTTCCACTGTCTTAATATTTAACTATTTTTTTTTGTTTTCGTTGTAGTGGACAGTCCGGTTCCTATGCGGATCATCCATTTTTCCGCACGTGCGGAACAATCTGAGCTGTCGAATGAGATTTTGAACGGACCAGATCTGGAGATAGAAAAGTTGTGGCTGGACTTAAAATATTTAAACAAAATCTCTCCAAATATGGACCGTTTAAAAATCTCATCCGACGACTAGAATCTTGTTCCGCATATGCGGAACAAATGGCTGTTCCGCATAGCAGCCGGGTGCGTGGACAACAGTTGTAAACACATGGGTTTGTCCAAAGTGGTTTTCTTCCAGGCTCTTCTTCTTCTTTGTTTAGATTTTTTTTTTTAAAAAAAATTCATTATACAAAAATCGTCTTGGATGTTTCATTATTTTGAAATTTTAACAACATATATTCTTGACTCTCCCTATAATTTGTTGGAAAAATTCCCAGGTTCTTTGTTCGTGAGTTTGTTGGAATTGCAAGGGTCATTGGAATTAATTTGAAAGACCTTATTTCTGGGGAGGTCCGTTTGATATCCAAAAACTTCCAATGACCCTTGGACAGGTGGGGAATGTTGGAGTGAACCAGAAAAGTTTGGGTAGAGCCGGATCTAAGCGTTGGCTAGGTAAGCGTCATGTAGTAAGAGGAGTAGTTATGAACCCTGTAGACCATCCCAATGGGGGTGGGCTTATAGATTTCTCGAAATAGTTTAGAAGTCTTTACCGGGCCTTAAATGTGAAATATAAAACAATAGAGACTAAAATGTAATTTCTAAAAGTTATTCCGAACTCCGAATATAAATTGTTTCAGATATATTTTATTCTAATTATTCCTTTAAGTATTTTCTTTAATTATATAGTCCAAATAAATATAAAGTAGATCATTTAGAGTTTTTTTGTAATTTAATAATTTTATAGGACTTAATGTGCTAATATTGTAATTGAACTTTTGATCCTCGGTATATAATGTCTTCTAAGAGTAAACCCTATCCCTAAATTTCATTTTCCTTCTTTCTTTTCCCAACCGCAAGTCGGCGCCCCTCCCCCTTCTCCCTTCCTTCATCCGCGATTGCTCCCCTCTCCGGCGTTCCTCCGACCAGCAGCCACCGTCCCTCTTCTTCTCATCTCTTCTATCCCTTTCCTTCTCTCTTCTCTCCATTTCCTCTTCTCTTTCTCCGCCTCGGTTCTTTTCTTCTTCTCTTTTCTTTTCCTTTTTTCTCTCCGCCATCCGTCGTCACCGCTACAACACCTTCCTTTTTCCCCCATTTTCTCCTCCTCCTTTCTTTTTTTTCTCTTCTCCCTCCCTTTCCGTCTCGGTCTCTCTTCCCTTCTTCTCGGCCACCGCCTCCTTTCTTCTCCGGTACTAGGCTCCGCACCTCAGCCACCATCCACCACTGCACCTCCACTATTCTCCTCTGGAGGTTTCTTTCTCTTTATATTTTCTCTTCCTTAATTTTTCCTTCTATTTCTTTTTTTTTTTTCTGTTTTATATTCTTGTTCTTCTTATTATTTTTTTTTGTAATTGTTTTTCTCAGATCCACGACCGCTGACTCGTTGCCGCCGAGTTACCTCTGTCACTTCGCCGCCAATTCTCCGGCGAAGGTAAGGTTTCCTTCTTTTCTTTTCTTTTCTGTTTTCCTTTTTCCTCTATTTATTTAATATGTTGTTATTATTATTATTATTATTATCCTTGCTATTGTTCAATAATTTTGGTGATAAAATAGGTTATTAGTATTTTTTTTTTCATGCTTAGTAATAAAGTAGGCTATTATTATTATTATTATTTTTTCCCACTTAATAATGAAGTAGACTTTATTTTTCCATGTTGAATGAACATTAATTCAACTGGTCACTCTTAAATTTACATAGTTTTGCTATTGGAATTTAGCTTTGAGTTTGAAATTTGAATGTTCAATGAATCTTAATTGAAACTGATCACTTTTCCATTTTGAATTTGTTTTGTTTGACTGAAACTTAATTGAATTGGTCACATATAAATTTACATAGTTTTGTTATGGAAATTCATTCACTATTTTTTACAGAATTGCTTAAAAGGGAAGCCTATATTTGTTGACAACCAAAGTATGTGATGTCCTGAAATTCCTAATGTGTGTGTGGTGCAATTAGTTGTGGTATGCCTAGATGTTCATGTTTGGTTTTGCTGGATGTTTTAAATCTTTCACAATGATCAAATTAGCAGTCAATAAATAGTGATTCTTTTACTTTAACAGAGGCAACTTCTTTCTATCATCATATATTAAAAAACTTGTAGACAACATAGCATACTGGAAATAATCTGATAAGGAAACAACTGAAACATTGAATACAATGGTAGGGAAAGTGTACCTTGTGTTTTCTACGGTCAAAGACTTCAAACTATCCTGCAAATAACCAAAAGAATGGAAAGATTGTCAAATTATTCAGCAAAGTTTCCTTGCATATATAATGATGTAAACTACATAGATAAAACATAGAGAACATCAATGGAATAGCAAACTCATAATAGTACTTGTCCAGAAAAGCAAAAATTAAAACTGGTATATCTAAGGAAATTCAATTCAAGCTTGAATCCCTCTTTGTATATATATTTTTTTGGTGAAATACCTATAACTGCTAAAGCTCAAGGATTCCAATGGATATTGAATTTTGGCAGTGAGAAAAAACAGCAACTGAAACACAGGAAGAAGTAAAAACACTTCACCAGCTTAGAAAGAAAAATCAGGGATTTCCAGCCTTTATCTATGGAAAACTGTCCATATTCATCTAATGATCATTAATAGGCTAAAACTATTCACCCTTTATATATGTAAAACTGTCTAGATTAATCTAATGATCATTAGTATGGTACAACTATTCACATTCTGAATTTAATCCTCAATCAATGTATCAATTGTAATGTGTTATCCCCGATATGCCCTCAAGAAATCTATTAGCTATAGATATTATCTAAGGCTCTTTTCTAAAGTTATTTGTTTAAGAGCTTCTTAAACAATTAGAAGAAGTATATCTAAATGTTGAAGTTACAGTCATTTATAGTTATAAGAGATTCAGGATCTATTCTGCTTCTTGTTGTTAAATAAGTATAAAGGGGAAAAGACACTTATTTGATTAGATAACAGGGAACAATTGGTATATTCAATTGGAACTATAAAAATTTGCAACAATTGCAAGGTCTAAAAAATTATAAATCTTTAATGAATACAATAGCAAGTAAACTATACCTTGGAATAGGAAGATGTTTGGTTGCCTGAAGAAAATAGTTATTGCAAGAATGATCAAGGCTAATTTATTTTGATTTTAGATAGTCTATATATTGTGTTTAAATAACACTTGAAGCTAATAATACATCACATACCAGATTTGTTGGTGAGCCAATGAAGTCGCAGCGAGCACCGAGAGCTCCCTGTCCTCTGCGTTTCATTGGTTGAGCAGCAACCTGTGAGTAAATATAAATGTAAGAAAAGAATGCATAGAGAACTAATAAAACATTGATAGTTAATAGCTAGGTTAGGCACAAACAGTAAAGAATAACACAGTGACACACCAAAGATGATTTATGGTAAGACCGTTTATACGCCGCTCAGGCCTGGAGAATCGTTGAATATCAGCAGCCAGCTGCATAAGAAGGATTACATTCAAGCTTCGGCAAACTCCATATACGTACCTCAAACAACCAACATACCTTGGATGATCGTTTGAAGCTTGCCACCGTTGAATTTCACGCAGACGGCTCATTTCCAAGTCTAGAACTTGATAAGTTTTTAGATATAGGTCAGCTTGACTCTGCTTCATAGAATCTGGAAGCTGCAATATGCAAGTCCGAAGCTAATGAAGTTTAAGGGATAAATAATTAGACAAAGACTGAACTTTGAACTAATATCAAACACGTGTGTTGTATTGTATATCATATTTTCTTTATTATTAACTTAATAACAAAAAATGAACTGCACTTTTGCTAAAACGGTCATGAATCCAAACATAATCTATTTATGCACGAACATAATCGAAACCGAAAACATAATCATTAAAATTAACTCGAGGCGGGGGCTTTTTACACAACTCCGATATGTGTAGAGAACTGATCACATTTCTTTCCTTTCTTGTATTAACACATTCTGTTCACGGTAGCAAACATTTATCACTAAATAAATAAATCAAAAAAAATAAGAAGACGAAGAAGAAAAATTCCACTACCATACCAGATTTGATTAATAGCTTTAGTATCTTCGGATAAAGAGAGCCTATAGGCGTAAAACATCGCTATACTCTACAAAGTTCCAAAATTAAGTGAGCTCAAAAAAATTAAAATGCTTAATTATAATAAGAATTAAGATATTTCCAAAAAAAATTAACATCTACATCAAGGAAGGTAAGTAAAAACTCAAATAAAATCATTCATTGAAAAGCCCCATCAAGGAAATTAGAACGCCAAGAAAATCAGAATATGTCACAGAAAAAAAAAAATTAGTACGTAATAGATTAAAACAACAGGAATTAAATCATACCCATGAACAATAGGATACATGGTCATGCCCCATTCGTTCTTGATCATATGAAGATCCGAATGACAGATCCCACAATACATTACTTTGAACTGCACATCTTTCTCTCCCGTAGCCCTATATCGCCAAAACAACCGCAAGAAAATTAACAAAAACAAAAAAAAAAACAAAAAAACCGATTGCAAATATGCAAAACCTGTCGATAAGAAGAAAAAAAAAATCATTTTCGAGCTACAGACCTTCGGGAGAAATTGAAAGGTGAGAGAGATCCAGAAGTGTCTCTGGTAGCCCATCCAAAGGCCTTAATTGGATGCTCAACTTCTGAAGATGATTAATCTTCGACCTTAATCTATGGAAAAACTGTCCATATTCATCTAATGACAATTAATAGGATAAAACTATTCACATTCTGAATTTAATCCTCAAGCAATGAATAAATCGTAATGTGTTATTCCCAATATGCCCTCAATCACTCTATTAGCTATAGATATTAGCTCAGGCTTTCTTCTACATTGATTTGCTTAAGAGCTTCTTAAACAATTAGAATAAAGAAAGCTAATTAGTTTAGCTTAAGTCATTTTATAATGATATTGAAAGTTTTCAGAAGCTATTCAACTTTTTGTTATTAAATAGTCTTTATCATTGCATTAAAAAGATACATTGAACTTATTCCTTGTAGGTCTTTTATAATGCTATAAAAGGTTTTCAGAATCTATACATCTTCTTCTTATTAAATAGTCATTATCATTGAATTAAACATATACATTGAACTTATTCTTTATAAATTAGGTTCAAAGATTATGTTATGTACTAATAACCTTAGCTAATGCAGGTGGAACTTCATCAATGCAAAGCCACCACATGGCACCCTCTAATTCGCCCGTTGCAATATCAAGTCCACGTGTCGAAACTATAGGGGTCGCTACTTATATATATATATATATATATATATATATATATATATATATATATATATATATATATATATATATATATATATATATAACTAATAAAAATTTGGAATTCCAACTCTTGAAGTGCATTTTGAAAGTTAAAATTACGTCAAAGTTCATTCTTAATGTGGTATAGCCGTATGGGAGTTATCTAGTTTAAAGTTGAATTACCCACAAATGTCTAATCCTAATCTATGGAACACTTAAGATGGGTGTGCTTACCAACGGGTGTGTTTGGTTGAAGTTTCATCAAAGGAGTCAAAGGAGGTTAATGAATGACAGTTCGGATCCTATGCGGAACAGTTTTTTTACTATATATAGAACGTTTTAGAATATGTGTTCTGAGATTTAAAATAGGTGATTTGAAGTTCAGAACAGGTGTTCTGAGGTTCAAAACATGTGTTTTTTTAAAATTAATTTTAATTGTTAAAATTTTAATCAAACGGACGAAAAAAATCATGTACATACAGAATTACCCATGTTCCGGAGCCAGCGTCAGTGAATGAACAAAGGAAATATCTGATATGGACCGGGTCCATGTGGACCATGTGGTCCAGATTTGGCCACATCCCTGCAGAATGAGGAGAGAGAATGAAATTCAGTGATGTGACCAAATCTAGACCGTATGGTCCAATGGACCTGGTGCATGACAGAATAGACCATGAACAAAACAGTATTCTTTGGCCTTAAAATCGTTGTGATTAATACTAAAACCGAAAACCCACGTTTTTTGTCTTCATGTTTCTTGCTTGCTTCCACTTTTTTTTTTTATATATAAATGTTTCTTGCATATTAGAATTTTTTTTTTCTTTCCTCTAAAAAAAATTAAATGTTCATTTTCCACAAAAAAGTAAATATCTATTTCATTACTTGTCGTTGAGATATTACGTAATAAAATTGTTTATTGCATTATATGAGCTACATTTTAGTTTTAGTGTTGATATATTTATAATGTATTATTACTATTTCAGTTGTTAGATCGTTAATTAGATGATTGAAAAATAAATAACTAGCTATTCAATAATAATTGTCTTGATTATAAGATCAATGAATCTAAATCCTAAAAGTGTTGACGGATCAGTATTAAGTTGATATTTGCAGAGACCAACGATCTAAACACACATCATATTGAACACAATTTCATACCCATAAAAAATCTCATCCAAAATCTAATAATAATTGTTTATTACACCATTCCCATAATAATCTAATAATATTGAACTAATCAATTTCCATATTACAAAATTAAAATATTGAACTCGAATCTTCAAACTGATCCGTCCAGAACCCCATACTACATTATCAAGAATTAAAATTGCTCACCACATCATTCCTATTTCCAACAAATCAAATCCTTTATTTTATTACCAATAATGCCTGATTCCACCATCAGAGACTAATGCACAGTGTGTCGTTCTTAACTGCTCAGGAATATGAACAAAACAGTGGGGTCAGATGATTTCACTGAATTTTTTTGTTTAATTTTAATTATATATTATGCATAATGATTATGTCTATGTTATTAAGTTGGTAAGTTAGTGACTCCGCTAGAAAGTTTGGTGACTTCGAACTCAAACAATATCAAACGTATAAGACAATGACATGATGATTCAATTCCCTTGACTGTCATGTGGGTTCCAATCAATTTCTTTACTATTTTTTCTATTTATTTGAATATTTTTTCTTCAAAAAATTTACTTGTCTCACACTTAATATGATTTTTTTTTTTTTTTGTTGAGAAACTCCTCAAAAAATATTTACATTTACTAACTAATATTCAATGGAGTTAGAGGTATTTTTGTTCCTCCACTTCATTCCCTCTTCTAAAAATAATAGGAAAGTTGATTGTCAGATGTAGTTTTAGTCTATATCATCTATTTTGTTAATTTGGTAAAACCGTCATAAAAAAGTAGTTTTTTATACCAATATTATAAATAATAGTTTTTACTAGAAATATAAAATAGTTTATTGTGAAAAAAATCTCATATAAAATGTGATGTTTTTAAAATATTGTGGGGCGGTCGCCCTCCAAATCCGCCAATGTGCACACCCCCTCCCCTCCCAACATTTCTGAAACGTCGAATTTTCTACGGGAAATTTTAATTTTTTTCTTGATTTTGTCTATAGATGTGTGACCCCATTATCACTACATCCTAGATCCGTCACTATCCACCATGAATTCGTTAATGTCAAAGATTATCATCGCATAAATAGTTACTGAGTATAAATATTTTCAGTCAATCGGAGTCGACCTACCTAGTAATATTAAGTTAATTTCATATTGTCCATCAAAATTCAATCCACTCTATAACAAATAAACCATATGTGCATCCTTGTGTACCAGCTGCACGTTAAAAAAGCAAAGAAAAAAAAATCTTAATGTTTTAAATAAATGTTTGGACTAGAAATATACTATGGGTTTTTCAATCTTACACATTATATTAAATGTTGAATAAAGAAGAATATGTAAAATTAGATTGAGAGTAAAATTAAATTGAGTAATATTTGACATTTTATCATATCCTACCATATGGTGAAAAAGTAATTCATTTACAAAACACAAAATAAACAAATACTCCCTTCATTCCCTTTTAATTGTCGTTTAAGAGATATATGTATCCAAATTAACTGTCATTTACATGTCTTGTATTAGGTATCAATAATTTATTCCAATTATACCCTCAACATATCTTTTATTGGAAAATTGGAAGAGAAGAAGGAAGGAAGGATATTATTGAAATTGTGGTGAAAAAATTATTATTTGCTTGAGTTCCTTAATTTTTTTTAAAGTGTCATAAATTACCTATATTGAGGAATGGAGGGAGTAATTTGATACGGAGAGACTAACTTTTCAGTAATCATAGAGAATATCTTTAAAGTTTGATAATAATAATAAATTTTTATTTTATTTTTTATTATCAGTGTCAGGCGGGAGTTTCTACCATTGGAGCAGAGCTCCCTCCAATCTCCAGCCGTTTTAAAAATATTACTTTCTCCATTCCATATTAATTGTCGTTTAGAAGATATCTAGGTATCCAAATTAATTATCGTTTAAGGTTGTTTTATTGATTATCAACAATTTATTCCAATTATACACTCAACATTTTCCTTTCTTTATGACAAAGAAGTGAGAGAGAGGGAGCGTGGGGGATAATATTGGAAGTTTAGGTGAAAATGATAACTTCCTTAATTTTCTCAAATTGTCTAAAGAGTTTTATATTTAGGAATGGAGGGAGTATGGAAATTCCCTTTCTAAAAGAGAACTTTCCGTTTAAGTAATTTCCAGGCCTTTACGTATTCATACGTTAAAAAAGAAATAATACGAGCAAAATACAGTTGTTGGCTGTCGGATTCATCTGTTACTTCATCGGACACATCAATTTTATAATTATCTAAACGCTCCTTTTGATAGGTACAGCTTTAGCAGTTTTCAGACAATTAAATTAAAGTAAAAAATTTGATGAAAAAATAATAATATATGGGTTGAGTTTTTCAGATTACCAATGGCGGAAATGATGGGATTGGGTAAAAACATAGCAGAATTGAGGCAAACTTTTAGAAGTGGAAGAACAAAAGCTCAACTCACAGCTCTTCTTAAACTTGTTGCTGAGAATGAAAATGGAATTATTGATGTCCTTCAGACATTCTGTTGAAGCTTGTCGCGATGAAGTTAGTATTTCAGAATGAGAAAAGCACCATTTATGCCCATTAAGTATCTTTGAAAGGCAAGTTATGACCCTTAATTTTTTTAGGTGCCAAAATTGCACTTGATAATTTACGATGTGCTATTTGTAGACAAAATGGGCAGAATCCGACTGTGAGGGGTGGCGTTCCACATGTGCGGCCCGCACATGCACATTTTGAGGGGTATAATAGTCATGACAATTTTCTCATCATTCTTCTACGAAAAAGAAAAAAAGAAAAAAGAAAAACAGAAAAGAGATGCCACCCTCCACCACTCACGTCACCTCACCCCACCCTCCCTCTTATCTCCACCACTCACCGATCTACACCACCTCCATCTCTGATTCAGCAACAAATTAACCACAACAAAAAAGTATCTACAAACACTAATATTTCCACAACTAGAGTAAAAATTAAGCAAAGAAGCTTGAACAAACTGATCATACGGGGGTTCAAGAAATTTCATGGCATGGGCATGCAATGCTCTGCCCCACTTAAACCAGAGGAATCCCCCGCAGGCCTTAAAAAGAAATGGATAAGTAAAGCAATTTGGCTTCAGATTCCGAGTAAAAATACAATGTTTATAAAGAGAAAATGCAATTTGACCATTTTGCTTTGTGATTTGATGATCCCATTTGAAGTGATTGATGGAGGAGGCATTAGATTTGCATGCCGACATCGGAAATTCCTTCCCCGCCGGAACTCCGAACTTGCCGGCGATTGCAGTGCCTCCGATTAATGCGTTCCAAATCGACCGATTCAGCTACTCCTTCTGACATTGATCAGTTGAGACCATTGCGATAAGGCGAGGATTGTTCAAGTCCCTTTTGGAAATTTCCCAATTTCCTCTGAAAATAGCAGCAAGAAATACGTTTTAGGTGCATCAAGAACACCCAGCACTGCAGCAGTCCCCACCACCGGATAATTGTGAAAAATTGGAATTGGGTATTGCCGATTCAGATCTGGTGCTAAAGAATTCGTATATGGATTAAGATTTGGGAGCCTGCTATGGTAAAGAGGAAGATGGGGTAGGGTTTGAGAGTGGCGGCATTGATCGCCGGGGGAGGTGGGTGATTGATTTTTTTTGGTAAATGTGATAAAAAAATTATTTTTATTTTAATTAAAATTTTGGTTAGACGAAATTACCCCTGATATTTCGTATGTGCGTGCCGCACATGTGGAACGCCGCCCTCTCTTGTCGGATTCCGCTCATTTTGTCTAAAAATAGCACTTCGTAAATTCTCAGGTGCAATTTTGGCACCTAAAAAAATTAAGGGTCATAACTTGCCTTTCAAAGATACTTAATGGGCATAAATGGTGCTTTTCTCTTTCAGAATCTTTAAAATCTTTACTTATTTGGCCATGTTTGAATAACAGTTTTTTTTCCTGATTCCTGGGAAGAGAATATATTCATGTTAACAAACACTAGGAATTCTTGATTTAGGTAGTCAACCTTTATTTTCATGCCTGTCTCAATTATTTTGAGACATGTGCTAAATTTTAAAATAATAAAATGTATATCCGGGATAAAGGAATTTTTATGTAAATATAATCATTACAATTATATTATATTGGTTAGTTCTAAAAAATAATGTACTTAAATTTTTTAAATATAATATTAAAACTATAAATATGGTCAAATTTTCTTCACTTGCAAATATAGATCATTCTAACGTTTTTTTAAAGCAAAATCATCAATAAAATGTTCATATTTGATTTGCTCTAAAAAATCATTATCATTTGCTCTCATCGCAAATCTTCATATTTGATTTGCCACAAAAAGTTTTTTTAATAGAAATACACATACAAACAATTTGGGGCCCCTAATTTTTGGAGCCCTGTTCAGTCGAGAAGCCTGCTCTTCCTAATAGCCGCCCCTGCCAATTTCATAGGATTAAGCCATTGTTGTTCCTTTTCTACTCCAGTAGGATTAAAGTGGTTCCTCACTTCCCCTCCTAGGTGATTCGAACCTCTGACCGATCGGTTGGGGGGAAGCGTCTTACCGCTTAAGCTGCGATTCGTTGTCAAGTACAAGTACTTAGTTAATTGTATTTGAAAGCGTTTGATTCTTCTTTAAGAAGGGATTTCTGGGACTCTCATAATGTGTTCAAGTATTTGTCTGTTTGAGGGGTTTTCATAAGAGGGGCAATTATTGTTTTGCTATGAACTTATACTATGAACAGATAGTGGTGATTTGTTATTCAAATTTTCAATGATAAAATGTGGATACTTTTAGTATATTTGCTTATTTGAGTTGGGGCAGCCTTCAACTTTTTGTATCTGAGACTTTTTAATGTTGTTACAGATTGGTGTTGTGAAGATATTGGATCCAATGTGGTTGAGTCTAAAATATTGGATCCAAACTCGGATCCACTAAATTGAAACTAAAGTTAGATTTCTATTGGATTGAGTCTAGATATTTTCAACTAGAGTTTGGACTCAACCACATTGGGTCTTGGATCTAATTTGGGTCCACTCACTAATTTTACTTATAATTTTATTGATAATCAATTTTATCGATCGAAACGTGAATATTTTTTTTTAAAAAAATAAATAACAATTATTAGCGAAATATTTTGTGAAAAATAATATGCATTGTTCATTAATATTAACATCATATCATTGAGTTTATATCAAACAAAATAAAAGAATAATCTTAATTGGATCTTTGAGTCCTTAGATCTTTTGGCTCTATACCATTATAATTTAGATTCACAACTCTTGGATCCCGCACTAAGTTTGGATCCTACCCATATAAATCCAGACTCAATTTAAATATGAGCATAAAAAAATATATCTAAATCCAAATAAGATCTTTTCATTCTGGATCTAGATCTGAACTCTTATTTCCAATTGACACATCTAATCATGCTTGCTACCATTTTATCGGCTTTTTGCTCAATTATTTTGGAGGATTTCAAGTGAATAAGTGGAGTACCTACTAGGGATTACAGTTAATGGGAGGGTCTAACTCGACCTAACTCAGTTGAAGGCGGAGTGAATTTTGCCACAGCTATCGAGACCGGGTTAGGGCGCGAGAGATGATATCGTCTCACCCTGACTCGTCCCGACTTATCACGCATGTCTCGCCTAAAATACTAAATACAAATATAAAAATACATAAAATATTTAAAAATACAAAAAAAAAGTCAAAGTTGGAAATACAGCAGTAATTATCAAACTCTTTGAGAACTCCTATCGCTTGTAAACCTTTAAGAACCATCTTTTTTAAGGAGCAAATTAATATTTTTAGATGGTGTTATTTTTTTTAAACATTTATTAAATATTTTTGTTATAATTTTGTGTTACGTTTTAAAGATTGTATATAATTGTCAGTTTTTTTTGTCAAAAGTTCAATGACTTTTTTCTAGACAGAGTTGGAAGAAAGACAGAATCTGAAAGAAAAAAAATTCTGTTTTTTTCCTAGTTGGGGAAGGGCTTGCCTGGCCCGGGGATGGTATCTCCATCCATTCTCAATGACAGAGCTCGATCATGATGAGAATCAGATAGAAAAGGCAAAATCGGAATTGAAGACCGTGGTATTCGCCCTCACCCGTTCCCATTGTCATCCCTAATACTTACCCTTTACACCAAAAAAAAGAAAGAAAAAAAAAGCTAGACCAAAAACAAGGGAAAATTTCGATATGGGATAGAGCGCATGGGTAGAGGCGCAGTCAGCTAGCAAGACCTAGCAGCGTCGCCTCTCAATTTCTACGATCACGGTTAAAATACAAAAAAAAATTGTTTCGATATGGGACAGCGTTAAAAGTAAAAAAATTGTCTCTCTCCTCATTTTATAGTGATGTGACAAATTTGTACAATTTTTTTTTACTTTTAACGTGTCCCATATGTCAAGCAATCTTTTTTTGTATTTTAACCATGATCGAAATTTGGGAGAGGGCGGCATACGTGGTCTTTGGCCAAAGTGGACTGGCCCTCTACCTATGGCTCAGTCCCATCTCGAAATTATCCATAAACAAGAGTCAACACGTCATTGGGTAAAAAAGTAAAGAACCAGCCATACATTTCTATTTCTAGATGGACCGTCGGGTTTATCGTATGGAAACGGCCTTCTCCCAACTTCAACGCTTCATTCCTCGCGAATCCTCCTCGTTCGTCGCTTTTTTCTCAACGACACAAATAGTCGCCGTCGCCGATGATCACCGTCTTCCGCTGCCAGAAAATGCTGGATCTCCGATGAGAGATCTGATCCGCATCCGCATCACGACTTCAACCACCAAGTCTTTTAGATTCAACCAAACAACAAAACTACTTTGTCATAGGAACAACGACATGGCCGATGAAGCTAACAACAAGAAGAATTGTTCATCGATTAAATCAGAAATTAAACAAGGGGAAGAAGTGAAGAAGAAGGAGACCAAAAATATTCCTCCACCGCCGCCGCCGGAGAAGCCGTTGCCTGGTGACTGTTGCGGCAGCGGATGCGTTCGATGCGTGTGGGATGTGTATTACGAAGAGCTAGAGGAGTATAACAAGGTTTATAAATCTAATCCTGATTCCAATAGGACTTCTTAGATTAGATTAGAAGAGAGCTTGGAGTAGTCTTTCATTTCTTCATATTATTTTTGCCATTTGGATTTTGGATTCATGATTGTTTTTCCCTGTTAATTCTACAGGATTTCCTCGTAGAATTGTTCAATTGTCTAATCTCAACAGTTCACAAGTTTTCATATTAGATATCTTAAGATAATCTGTTATTGGAGGAATCAATTTTTATGCAAGGACAACGCTTAATTGGATCAATTTTTGTTTTGTTTTTTGGTAATTGGATTAAAGTTCTGGGATGAAAACTACAAATATTTCTTATTGATTCCTGTCAAAAGGGAATCAAATAATTGGAATTTGAAAAAGGGGTCCCTATCTTGGTTTTTCAATTAATTTTCTTATGTTATTTCGTATTGTACAATTCTTTTCTCTGTGGGATTCTTTTCTCACTAGAGATAGTGAGAAGAATTATAGAATGGATTGCTACCTATGCCTAGATCACAAATAAATGGAAATTTTATTGATAAGACGTTTTCAATTGTAGAGTAAAAAGTTATTTAATTTGTTTAGTTTTAGAGGGTTTATCACTTTTTATCGGGAAAATGACCTTGTTGATCCTCTAAGTATTTCTCAGTACACACTAAGATCCTCAAAGTATTTTTGCTTCCCGAAAGGTCCTACAACATAAATCGTGCCATCAGGGTCGTCTCACCACAAGTGTACACGGTGATTTTTCCGACCCAAAAAAAAAATCACGTGACCTATTCACCAAGACAAAATTGTCCCAAAAAATATCATTTTTCTCTATGTTTGCACATGTAAAAGAAAAGACAAAAAGGTAAAATATCATTCATCTCTAAAACCTAACCATTTCATATCGGGTTATTCCCAAATACAAAACCCTAATTACTCCTATTTCCCATTAATCCTCCTCAATCAAGCATAATTTTCCGGAAAACTTTGCAACAAATCAAATGATTCCAATCTAATTTAAGGTTACTCTAGCATCGAGGTGTTGTAGACGGTGAAAAAGACAAATTTGTAATGGGAAATACTCCAAACGGTATGTCCCAAAAAGCTACTAATTTGTGCATTTTGATTCTTGAAATATATGGGTTTGTGGTCCATTGTGAAAAAATAATATATTGTGTGAACTGCTGGCCCAACTTTTCTCTGATTTTAATATGATTGTCCCATTTTATGTTGTATAATTTTGACTTATATATAATGGGGGTTTGTCTATTCATCATTACACTACAAGAAAACAGTTAAATAACGATCGAATTTAGCGACCAAAATTTTTGGTCACAAATTTAACGACAGAATACCAACCGCATAGAAACCGAAAACGAATCGGTCATTATTCCGTCGGCCACATCGGCTCCGTTGACCAAATTGACCCGCCGTCGTTTTGTTCACCCTTAACGACCGAATAGCGACGGATATTAACGACCGTTTACCGACGGAATATATAACTACCGAATATCGACGGAGTTTTACGACCGAATACCAACGGAATACATAACGGTGTTTATTTGTATAGTAATAAATGAAGGACACAAAACGACGTCGTTTTATGAACGTTAACAACCGAATACCGACGGAAATTAACGACGGATTACCGACGGAATAACGACCGATAATAGCGACGGAATTAGGGTTAGGATTGGGCAACCGAATAGCGACGGAATTCGGTCGCTATTTGGTCGCTATTATTTTCCCGATTTCCGTTATTTTTTAAAATAGCGGTGTTTTTAAGGATATATAGAAACATTCTGCCTAATAGTAACTAAAATAGGCAAAATGTTTCTATATATCCTTAAAAACCCCGCTATTTTATAAAAAATGGAATCTGGGAAAATCATAACGACCGAATAGCGACGGCCTTGGCAAATTCGGTTGCTGTTCGGTCGCCCCTTAGCTTGATAGCAACCGAATAGCGACGGAACATGCTAAAAAATTATAAATCCAAAAACCTACATCGTTCAGAATGCTAGTACGAACTAATATGAATATTTTAGTAATTATTTGTTTATTAATAATCAATTATTAAAATTTTAACTCCATCACTTAATGATTCACGTAAATGCACACACAAATGTATTACTTGAATTGTTCTGCTTCGATTATATATAGGTATTTTGTTAATAAGTATAAGTTTTAATTGTTTGAATATTCAAGTTAATGTGTATATATACATATATTAGTAATAGTAACTAAAATAGGCAAAATGTTTTTATACATCCTTAAAAACCCCGCTATTTTATAAAAAACGGAATTCGGGAAAATAATAGCGACGGAATTTGCCAAGGCCGTTGCTATTCAGTCACTATTATTTTCCCGGATTCCGTTTTTAATAAAATATCGGGGGTTTTAAGGATATATAAAAACATTTTGCCTATTTTAGTTACTATTATTAATATTACTAATATGTGTGTGTGTGTGTGTGTGTGTGTGTGTGTATATATTAACTTGAATATTCAAACAATTAAAACTTATACTTATTCACAAAATACTGATATATACTCGAAGCAGAACAATTCAAGTAATACATTTGTGTGTGCATTTACGTGAATCATTAAGTGATGGTGTTAAAATTTTATTAATTGATTATTAATAAACAAATAATTACTAAAATATTCATATTAGTTCGTACTCTCGCATTCTAAACGATGTAGGTTTTTGGATTTATAATTTTTTAGCATGTTCCGTCGCTATTCAGTCGCTATCAAGCTAAGGGGCGACCGAATAGCGACCGAATTTGCCAAGGCTGTCGCTATTCGATCGCTATTATTTTCCCGGATTCCATTTTTTTATAAAATAGCGGGGTTTTTTAAGGATATATAGAAACATTTTGCCTATTTTAGTTACTATTAGACAGAATGTTTCTATATATCCTTAAAAACCCCGATATTTTAAAAAATAACGGAAATCGGGAAAACAATAGCGACCGAATTCCATCACTATTCGGTCGCCCAACCCAACCCTAATTCCGTCGCTATTATTAAATGACTAAACGACGCCGTTTTGCCAGTTCATGGGCTCATTTTATTTTAAAATTGGACAAGTGTTAAACATTCTAAGTGGCGACCGAATAGCGACCGAATTTTCTAATGTCGTCGCTATTCGGTCGCTATTATTAAATGCCTAAACGTCGTCGTTTTGCCATTTCGTGGGCTCATTTATTTGAAAATTGTACAAGTGTTAAGCATTCTATGTGGCGACCGAATAGCGACCGAATTTACGGATTCCGTCGCTATTCGGTCGCTATTATTAAATGCCTAAACTGTTAGAGGAATAACCGGGTCACACATAAATGCGCAGCGGAATAAAACTTGACCCGCCTCTACCAGGATCTTCCACGAGTAAGAACCTACGACTATGGGATAGTGTTTTACCTTATATTGATGCTAGAATGGCTGAAACGCTTTCAGCGGTATGTTGTCACGAACGGAACACCACAATGCAGGCTCCGTCTCTCCCAGTATCCACTCGATCTTCCGGGGATGGTCTTCTACTGCTTGGTGCTAGCCAACGCCTTGTAGAAGCTTTGAAGACACTCTTCAATGGAGTATGTTTTTCAGACCTTATCAGAAGAATAAGATACAGGATTTCTAACTTCTTTCCTATTAGCAAAAAGCTAGAAAACAAGTCTAGAAATCTATCTTTTCTTTTCTCTCTAAAAACTCACTTTTCTCTCTTCTCTCTAAGCTTCAAAATCTGGAGAAAAACTGATTAAAAACAAATGGGAAAAATCAGTATTTTTTCCCTTAGTCTATCTAGAGAGAGTGGGGAGAGATAAAGGGGAAAGTGGGAGATCATGGAGGAAACCACTCCTCCACTTTCTCCACTCCTTTAACCTCTAGATAAGAGACATATGAGCTGAAAATATGTGTCCAATTTTCCAGCCATAAGGTCGGTCCAAAACGGGTCGGTCGGCCCAATCATATTGGTCGGCCCAACCCGATTAAGGGCCCAATCCAATCCCGGCCCAATCGAATTGGCGCACCTTAGATTAAATGTACTCCAACATAAACGACGTCGTTTTGTGCGTTTTATTTGTCTAAAAATATCTAAGGCAAGAAGCCTCTCCCTCTTTCTTCATTCTGCCCAGCCGCGACCTCCACCTCCACCACCACCTCTTCCGGCGATTACCATAAATTAATTGTCGTATTGTATAACTTTTTAACATAATTCAAAGTGGTAATTTCATTTCCATAAAATAATTTGATTCTTCAATTTTCAGATTGCAACTCATGCATTTCTAAGGTATACATATAAATGACATCAAGGAATATTTGTTTAGACTTTCCACATATTGAAGGTGAGTAATATTTGTTGGTTTATTTTTTAGTACTTTATTACCATAAATTAATTATCGTATTGTATAACTTTTTAACATAATTCAAAGTGGTAATTTCATTGCCATAAAATAATTTGATTCTTCAATTTTTAGATTGCAACACATGCATTTCCAAGGTATACATATAAATGACATCAAGGAGTTTATGAGAAGTGTAAATTAACTTTGATTGTGAGTGTTGTAATGTAAATAAGAAGTGCACACTTTGATTGTGAGTTTTGATAATTCAAAGTGTGTGTGTTGTAATTTAAATGAGAAGTGCACACTTTGATTGTGAGTGTTGTAATGTAAATGAGAAGTGTAAACTTGTATTTTTTAGTAAGATAATTGGTTATGTAATGTTATTTTTGGGTTTATTGATTATTTTTGCTAATTGGATCTTATTAATAATACTGTTTCTGGTTTGTGTTTTTGGGCGTATTGCTGTTTTTTATAATAGGGATTTAATTAAATTTTAGATTTATTTTTTTAAATTAAAAAAAATTAGCGACGGAATAACGACCGACACAGTCAAAGTCAAAAGTCAACAATGTTGACCATTCAGTCGATATTCGGTCGGCAATTAGCGACCGAATATTCCATCTCTAGACTGTCCGTCGGTATTCGGTCGTTAACCAGTCAAAGTCAAAGGTCAACAATATTGACCATTCGGTCGGAAAATAGCAACCGAATATTCGGTCCCTAGACTTTTCGTCGGTATTCGGTCGGTAAATAGTCAAAGTCGAAAGTCAACAATGTTGACCATTCGGTCGGTATTCGGTGTGCAAATAGCGACGGAATATTCGGTCGCTAGCCTTCCCGTCGGTATTCGGTCGGTAATTTGCTTAGCGACAAAAAATACACGACCACGTCATTCGGTCGTTAATCGGTCGCTAAACTGAGTTTAGTGACGGATTAGCGACGGAAATGTCCGTCCCTGTTACACAGTTTTCTTGTAGTGTTAGTTTATTGTTCTTGTGGTCCTTTGTGTATTGAATTGCTAATTCTTAAAGTGTTTGTGGTCCATGGAGTATTGCTCATTAGTTTACTTTTAATGTGGGGTCATAATCCTTTAATATGTTTATTTAGAGGTTTTAAAACTACAATAACAATACTTAATTGATATAGCTACTTGTTATTATGAACTAGGGGTGAGCACCGAATTCGATTTGGCCAATTCGGCAAATTGAATTCGGTTTTTTTCATTTTTTTTCTACCTCAAAAAACCGACCAAATTCGAAACCAAATTCGAATTGACCGAATTCGAATTGGCCGAATTGGAAGGAATATTTTTTATTATATAATATATTTAATTATATAATATTAATATTTAATTATTAAAAATTCAATAATAATATTTAATTATATATATATATATTTAATTATATAATAATAATAATATTTAATTATTAAAAAAATTGAATTCGAATTCGGCACACCAAATTCAAAAATAGTCAAACCGAATTCGTCCCAAATTCGACCAATTCGAATTCGGTCTTGACCGAATTGCCGAATTCAAGCCGAATTACCGAATTCGAATTGCCAAATTGAATTCGAATTCGGTCGGAATTCGGCAAAAACCGAATTTGCTCACCCCTATTATGAACTAATGATGTCGAGTTTATTGTGAAGGCATATTATGGGGGTAAGATTGTGGGGACCACTTATCATGGTGGTGGTGTTCAATTATTTGAGAAATGCAACAAGGCAGAAATGTCCTTATTTTACTTGGATGAGATTGCCTTCAAACTAAGATATAAACTACATGTAGTCTACAATTGTAAAGGGGGAAGAATAGTGGTCTAGGCTATTATGTTGTGAAGATGTTGAGAAATTGGTAAAATATGGTGAAGATAGTGAGTGGTATAGTAGAAATAGTTTTTCAGTCTTTGGATAACACAACAATGGCGTTTTTTGTGATTTATACAATAAACAAGTTAAGGACAATTCATAATCAATCATAAAACCTGCAGGTCACTTGTTCTATGATGAAGATGATGGGAATCCTAAGAACCATACACAGAGTCCTAATACAAGGCAGAAACATGTTGCAATGAAAAAAAAGTCTAGTCCTTTCAATGGTACTGAGATAGGAAAAGGAGAGGTTGTTGGAGGTAGTAAGGGTGAAGTTAAAAAAAGGAAGGAGTATGTTGTGTCTGAAAAAAGTAAAAAGAATCTTTTTATGGCTGAAAAACAGAGGTGAAGAAGGGTCTTGTAGAAAAAGAGAAAAATGCATTCAACAAGCAACCAACAGGAAAAAACAGAGATCCAAGTAAAGGGAGCTGGTAAAAGAAGTGAAAATGTTTTTGAAGAAGATAATGCTAACACTGAAAAACTTTTGGAGCCACCACCTTTTGATGAAACATTTGTGGAGCCACCTCATTTTGATGAAACATTTGAGAGAGACCGTGCTGGAAATAGGGGTTCATTTGAAATTAGATGTAACTATTAGATGGAATTCTATACACATGATGTTCAATAGTGATTTGAAATCCCGGCATGCATTTTCTTCTCTCTCTTTGGGTGATAAAAATTATAAGCATTGTCCATCAGATGAATAATGAGCAAGGGGGAAAGATGTAATAATTTCTCCCTTTTGCATCCTTGCTAAGTTCATCAATAGTCAATATTGTCAGGAAAAAAACCTGGAATACTTAATGTATTGTGAAAAAAAATGAAGGTGATATCCTAAACTAGCTAGAAGTTGAGGCAACATGGTTAATGCTCAATTAGACATTTAAAGTTGCTTATGTTACTTGTGCACCACTTTTACAATCTCACATAAACATCTGCTACATCTGTCATTCCACTTTTCTCGTGTAAGCATTGTAAGGATTTGAGGCTAGTAATTAACTCATCACATGCTCCTATTCCTCAATCGTGTTGGAGTTATCTCGGACGATCAATTTACCTCCCGGTCTAACTATTATGTCAACCTCTGCAAGCACCGGAACAAGTTTGCACCTGTAAACACCAAATTTAGTCAATTACTCTTGTCTCTGAAAAGAGTAGGTAAATAATCCAACCACGATTACCTCTTCTTCCAGTGTTCGTAGTCTGCTGTGAAGTCCTCTGGAGCTGGCTTCCCGTAAATTCCTGTCTGAGATTTGTTCAACTAATATGGAGGTGTTTGAAGTCGACGAGGCCACTCTTCAGGCCACTCAGATCCTCTTACATTTTCCTCCGTTGGGATTCTGTGCATGCATGCTTGCAGAGGTACCTACCTGAACATGCAACAGAAATAGCAAGTTTCGTTGTTAATTGCTGCCAACGGTGTTGTAAAAATCGGCATAGTCAGTCGACTAGTCGGCGATTAGTTGCTAGTCGGCACTTAACTGACTAGTCAGGGTAAAAATTTGGTTGACCAAATTAATCGGTTAAAATCGGTCAAAAGTTGATCAAAGTGGGTCAAAAAGAGGTCAAAAAGTTTTTTGCCCGATTTTCGGATTTCTAGGCGGCCACCGGCCGACTACCGACTAGTCCCCGACTAATCGGCCGACTAGGCCGAGTTTTACAACACTGCCAGGAGTGCACCACCTTCATAAATAAAAAAACCAAAATGGAATTTTTACATGAGCAATGTTGCAGAAGTCGCTAGTCTTTCGCTAGACTGACCGACTATTCGGTCGGAGACTATTCGGCGCTAGTCGGTTTAGCTAGATTACAAGGGATTTTTTAAAAATTCCCTTATCTTATATATTATACTAGTCAAACAAAATTCCATAAAAAATTACAAATCAAATACTAGTCAAATCAAAGTACAAAAAGTTCATCCATAATAATTAAATTCATTACAATAATAAGTAATAACAAGTTCAAATACTAAAGTAATCGATTTGACCGATTTTTGCTGACTTTGACCGATTAAGTTGGTCAACCGTTTTTTTTACCTCGACAAGTATGTTAGGTGCCGACTAGACTGATTATTACCACTGTACATGAGTGAGCAACAAAGTGAATTCTTCAACAGATCTTTAACTTCAACTAAAGATAAGAGTAGAAGTTTAGAAGTATGGGAATAACCTTCTACATGCCGATGCACTCTGCAACGAGCACAGTGCAGCAGATCAAAAA
The DNA here is from genome assembly GCA_026122235.1 of Vinca minor. Taxonomy (NCBI): domain Eukaryota; kingdom Viridiplantae; phylum Streptophyta; class Magnoliopsida; order Gentianales; family Apocynaceae; genus Vinca; species Vinca minor. Next base: position 9,028,182 of record JAOCZM010000011.1, on the reverse strand, counting down.
CTTTGCCAGGAAATGGCAGCCTCTGACTACCCATAACTGTAGATATTGCAGGTATTCCCCTTTCAAGGGCGAACTGAACCTGAGCTTCATGTTCATCTTTAGGTGCAAAGGACATTGCAAGAACATCTCTCTCGAATAAGTAGCCTCCAAAACTAGCAACTCCACACCCTACATCCAAAATTACTCTCGTATGCTTTCCCCATGCAATATCTGGAAGTGCCTACAACATTCACATTAAGCAAATGACAAGCATCAATCCACAGACTTCCTTCCATAGTTCCATCTTTGCAATCTCTCCATTGGGGATGGATCATGTATATTCTACCTTTTCTTTTAGGTGGTGGGGGTGTGGGTGAGGCCAGGGACGAAGACAGAGGTGGCGGGGTGGCAGTCGTCCCTGGGTGAGGTGTTGAGGGGGGTCTATGTTTGATCAGAATAATCCCATTTTTCTTTGTAATTCCTAATAACTAGAAGTTAGTATCAGCATATTCTACATTTTAATTACGTATTCATTTTAGGCATCTTGCATGCATGGTATTTTCACTTTCTAGTAATATTTAGGAGATCATGAGTTTGTATAATCTTACCTCCTGTACAAAATCAATATAATGTAATGCTCCATGAATGAACTGAGTCCCACCACCAGGGAAAGTAAGGAATTCCCCAGTTAATCCACAAGGTAGTCCAGTTGGTTCGGGTGGCAGATTGCGTATAAGAGTGCATGTTCAAATCTTGGCATCCGCAGTGTGGAAGTTTCAACCCTCCAATGTGGGGGTGGCTTCTTGCGGTGGGCGAAGACAAGGCCTCCCATCAGTCGAGCCATCAGTCAAGCCACTGAGTCATCTTGATTAACATCCTCCACAATTCCTGTCGGATCGGGAGGTGGAGGGCGTGGGTATCGCCTTATGTGTACAAGGAATTCTCCAGTTACCTTTACCCAGTTCTGGTGGCCCTTGACCTCTGCAAACAACGTGTGAGGTACGTTGTGATGCATTTGGCTACAATGCTGAACTGCACCAATTTCAGTAGCTGTTGAACAGCTTTATAGCCGCTAGATGCGATACAATTAGATTCAATGGCTATTAGTCATTTGTTTGTTCATGAAGCCGTCCACACTGAATCACTGAACTTCGAAATTATAGGCTTCCCGCCCAGATCCTTTTGTTACGCTAATTCCACAAAAATCACCCCATCAACCGCGAATCTCTTCATCTCAAATTTGGATTATTTTTCAAATCACTTAATTTTCTCCATTTCAGATTGGAATTTTTTCAAATTCCTTAATTTTCTACATCTCAGATAGCGATTTTTTTCAAATTTCTTAATTTCTCCATCTCAAATTGGGATTTTTTTTTTCAAATTCCTTATTTTCTCCATGTCAATCGTGATCTTGGTCCGAAAATCTCGGATTTTTTACTTCAATTAGGCATCATGCCTATCATTCCCGTCCATAATTTGGAGTTTCAATATACCAAAAAAAAATCTTAAACTCTCTTATTTTCAGGATTGTTCTCCATTTTCTTCTTTTTTGCATTTTTTTCGATTCATTCAATGGTAGACTGATTACAGTTATTATGAATTGTCTAATAGCTATTATATGCAAATCTAATAGCTATTATTAATTTGTCTTATAACTATTATATGGCATGTTAATAACTATTATAAATTTTTTAGCTATTATGAATTTGTTTTATAGCTATTACTATTTTTAGATTTCTGAACTTGAATTTAAAGGGAGCTTAGGATGATAATATCAATTATATTAGCGGATTTTTGTGAGATTCTGAATCTGTGATCTCATTGTTACACGCTAAAGCTATCCCTTTATAACTTTTAGTTTTTTGATAAAATAAATTTAAATAATCAAAATAAAAAACCACAACACAAATAAATAAAAAACTAAACTATTCATGGATCAAAACCAGAATAACTATTATGGCATTGGAAAATCGTTTTAAGTTTTTATATGTTTTGCAGTTTTTGTCTTAGATTGGTGTTCATACTTAGTTTTATATAAGTACAGAATTATGAGATGGTTTATTGGGGGTGATCGTGTGCTGCGTTTCGTGGGTAATAGTTATTGAGCAAGATGAAGGTAGAATTGGTGAGGATCGTGGGTTAATTTTCCATTAAAGGAGATGAGATTGTGGAGGAAGAAGATGAACAGTATTGGTTGTGGTTTTTTTTTTTGGGTTCTTTGATCCTGTGTTATGCGCGGTTTTCCTGGATCTAATTTCAGCGCCTTTTCTGGCCATTGGATCTCAAGCCACTCAATCATATGGCTATTATGTTGTTCTGCAGGTGCTTAACACATAGCCGAGTCGCTTTGTGATATCATATCTACATTATACAAATGGAAAATGTTAATTAGTACTCTCTCCATTCTCATTTAATTGTCGTTTAAGAGATATATATGTATCCAAATTAATTGTCATTTACATCCCTTTTATTGTGTGTCAACAATTTATTCCAATTATACTCTTAGTATATTTTTTATTGGAGGAACACCATGGTACCTTATCTCTGCTATGCGGCCATTCTATTAGTTTCGTGTATCCCTTCGGGCTTCGGCAGTTGAACAAGACAAGTCGGAGCTTCCTTAGGACAGTGTCGTTCACGATGTTCGAAGTGCATCCGACTCCTTAACTTTGCTATTGCTTTCTCATTATATAAACATGGTATATAGTCAGCACCAGCTGTGACATTGCATATATGCCATTCATAACCATAAATAGTACTTTTCTGATTTTCAGATCCAATTTTGTTTCTATCATTTTCATTATCTGATTCGTCTTCTTGCTTTTGATGTTGCTCTACTCTCTTCTGCTGGTCTTCATCCGATATCACTTCCTCGACCTTCTCATTGGGACCTTCTTCTTCCTCTACAGGATTATTGTCTTTGCTCCTCTGGCTTTCTTTTCCTCCAGAATCTTCTCGAACCTTATTCTCCTCAATAGGTTGATTTTGAGCCAATGTATCATGCTTGTCATTGTTCTCACTTATCTTTACGACTGGTTCCGCCTCACGCCTCTCGTCTTCAACAGTGGAGGAGGAATGAAACTCAGTTGTGTCAGACATTCGAGTAGTGGATTTCGGAGGGGCAACAACAGTGTCGGATGATAGCATCCATACTCCAAAAACACATAAAGCAACAAAGATTATGGTTGTTACAGTTGATGATGAATTGTTGCCTGAAGACGATTGTCGCTTGTAATGTTGGTCCGTGCATGACTTTCCAATACGCATTGTTTTTTGGGGAATGCAGAAACAGAGATTTGAAAGAGATGAGAAAATTCTCGCAGACTACGTTAAGAAATGAGATGTTATTTGGAGGATGAGTGGAAGAAGAAAGAGGTAAAGAGGAGTAAGTTTGAGTCGTTGTACTTATCAAAGATCCACAAGAGTAGGAAGAGGAGATGTGTAGGAACACTTTCTTATGGTCCTTTTAGTCTTGTGTACAAAGGCTTTATTCACCCCCACATAAACTCCCACTCTCCAATTTAATAGAGAATTTGAAGGATGTAAATCAAGGTGACCCAGCAAACCGACCAGGTGAGATGACTTGTCTTAGCCCACCACAAGAAGTCATCCCCATATTGAATGATTGAAACTTTCACATTACGTCTGCCAAAATTTGACCCGGAATTAATTGGTCTGCCTTGCCGACATGGTCATTTTAGTCTTGAAAGTACTACAAATCGGCCTTGGGAAAATTGCCCTCTATCAAAAAATTTAATAAATAGTTGGCAAGTATGAACTCATAGTAAAATAAAATAAATAAAATACTCTGTTGTACCATTTCTTTTTTAGGGGATGCATTTACCATATATTTTTTTCCATTTTTAGGGAATGCATTTGTACAATTTCTTTAAAAAAACGATGCATTGTACGGCAAAATGGCCTAATTAGTCTTTTATGTATTTACCATTTAATTTTAACATCACTTATGTTTAATTTTAACTTTTATCGTCCTGAATATTTTTACGATCTGCCTTTAAAGGACATCCGTCCAATTTTCTGTGATTTCCCCGTTTGTCTAGTCATTTGGTCAATTATTTTGTCTTATTACCAGGGTTATTTCTGTCATTCCATCTTAGCCACTTCAATAAAAAAAAATATGTTGACTCAATTGTTAAACAAAATATCTATGAACACTCAATTTAAAATAATAAAAAAATTCAAACCCATCTTCTCCATCTTCATCCTCCACACTCTTCTCCACCACCACCACCTACAACACCCACCTCTACCACACCACTGCCACCTGCAACACCCACCTCTACCCACTATCATATTTCAATTTAAACAAAGTCCATATGTGACCTTAATCTTGACTTGGAAAATAAATGTTTTAAAACTTGAAAACTCCACATTCTTCTCCACCACCTACAACAGCACCATCTCTTCCCTCATATTTCCTGGGTTCTTCATTGTCTATTGTCAAATTTTGAGATATAAATTCACCAAATTATTGACTCAATTCAATAATTATTGACCGGTAGAGATCAGAAAAAAGAAAACACAATTCACCAAATTAACTCATTTCAAATTCTCATTTCCTTCCAATCCCATATTCAAAGGGAAAAAAAAACCCAACTTTCTTTCGATCCATGATTGAAACTTTTCCCGCAAAATTTTTTTTGCAGCAGAGGGCCATTAATGATGGGGTCTTGAAGAAAATCATTTTATCCTACATTACTTCATATGAAAGAAATGGATCTATAACCCACCTGATTCACAAAGGAAACCCCACTTCTAACTTACAGAAATATGCTCATCTATAATCCAAAAAACTTGTTTTGCAGTTAAATTGAATAGAATCTTGAATTCTTGATGGTTTTTTAGGTAAAAAACTGCTCATTTTTCTGCCACTCTCTCTCTCTCTCTCTCTCTCTCTCTCTCTATATATATATATATATATATATATATATATATATATATATATATATATATATATATTCCTATGAATTTTTCAAACGTATTTTTTATTAATTTTTTTAATGGGTTTTCTTCAAAATGTATGATGACTTTTGTATGGGCGGAAATTTCTAGGTTAAGGATAAGAAACAAAATCACACTTCCAGCCCTATGGTGGCGGTGGCGGTGGCTGTGGTGGTAGGTGGAGAAGAGTATGGAGGATGAAGATGGTGGGAAGGGATGAGTTTTAGATTTTATTTTGTTATTTTAAATTGAGTATTTATAGTTATTTTTTTAAACAATTGAGTACCCAAATGTTTTCATGTGAGAAATAGGTTGAAATGTCTGAAATACCCCTGGAATAAGACAAATATGTTGACTGGATGACTAGGCAAAAGAGCAGATCGTTAAAACATTTAGGACGATAAAAGTCAAAATTAAATATAAGAAATGTTAAAATTAAATGGTAAATATATAAAGGACTAAATAGACCATTTTGCCTGCATTGTACCTACAAAAAGAAAACAACTATGCTTTGTGATTCAACTACGATGATACAATTTGGCTCAAACTTGTCTTATGTCATACTCAGTCAAAGTTCTTTCTTTAATTTGTTGATTTTTTTTCTGAAAAAGTTGATTTTGAACTTGCGGTATAATTATTGAAGCCAGCGGTATAATTATTGGATTTTAGACTTCATGAAAGTGATTTTTTTTTGTCAAATACTAATTTTTTGTGCAGAGGACAAGGTCAACGGGACAAATATTTTTTGAGGTAATCGATGTGTCAGGTGCTTGAAAGTCGCTGTGATTTCAGTGCGAAATCGGAGTAAGTTCTGCATAGGTAACTTATTCTCGTTTGTCGAATTAAAATTTTAAGGGTCAAGATTAATTTAAAATGAAGAGGTGCCATGATTTTACGATACCTATCAAGTTTTTGTATCTTAAGACATATGTCATAAGACGTTCCGTATTTATGGATTTTTTTTGTTCGGCATAGGATCCGCACTGGTTTGAAGTGGGGTGAAAATCTCGCTGTCCCTATTCCTATCCCCATCCTTATCCCCAGCCAATCAGAATTTACTATATAAACAGTTTTTCTAATTATATATACACAGGGCGAATTGTGATTGGTTGGGGACAGAAACGGGGACAAGAACAGGGACAAAGGATTATTTTCCCTTGAAGTGTGCTCAACAACTACTCTCACTTGGGAAGGCATTCTTTTAATTTATTACCTTATCATCCTTGTTAAATAATACTTCCTCCGATTCAAAATGTAAGTTTTTTATGAGTTTTTACAATAATATAAATACTAATCAAGATAACTAAAGCACCCCTAAATTTTTTTTTGAGCGCCCGAAGGCGATTGCCCCCGAAGGGGAAGAGCGGAGAGTACCCTAGATAGGGAAGATTGAAGCATGCCCCATGCCTGGGGAGGGAAGATAAGCCTCATAAAGAGGAGAATTATTTGCCCCATAATAGGGGAGATATAGGAATCGAACACGGGACCTCCGTCCCGTGTTCGGGTAGCCTTACCACTTGGGCTACCCGATTCCCATAAAGCACCCCTAATTAATACTCAAAAGAACAAATGTAATTAATAGAGAGTTGATTAGGAACTATACATTTTAACCAAAATGAATATAGAAAGAAAAATAATATATGAGTAAATTAGCAAATAAATGCATAATTCTTATAAAATGACCTATAATTTGTAAAAAAAAAAATAAACTAATAAAAATATTAATATTTTGAATTAGAGAGAGCAGGAGTATTCTTTAGACAATGGTTCAAAAAAAAGAAAACAAAAATCTTTAGACTAGGTACTTTTTTTTTCTTTTTTTTTACGCTGGGGGAGGGGATGCAGGGATCGAACGCAGGACCTGCGTCCCACAGCCTTTTCCACTGGGCCAGTGGATCCCTACTAGACTAGGTACTTGATTATCAAGTGGCAAAAGTAGCATGATACTGACGATATCACAATTCATAAACGACTCAATAAAACCATCACATACGGAACAGTTGTTTTGCACATGCGTAACGAATTCTCATCCGTTGATTAAAATTTTAACAGTTGAAATTAATTTAAAATGAACATTTGTTTTGATTTCAGAACATCTGTTCGTGTGAACAAGTATTTTTAAGACGATATCACAATTCATAAACGACTCAATAAAACCATCACATGCGGAACGAATTCTCATCCGTTAGATTAAAATTTTAACAGCTGAAATTAATTTAAAGTGAACATTTGTTTTGATTTCAGAACATCTGTTCGTGTGAACAAGTATTTTTAAGCTAAGAATATCTGTTCTCAAGGCAAAAAAATGTTTCGTATGTAGGGGTGAGCACCGAATTCGAATTGGCCAATTCGGCAATTTGAATTCGGTTTTTTCATTTTTTCTTACCTCAAAAAACCGATCGAATTCGAAACCGAATTCAAATTGGCCGAATTGGAGGGTATATTTTTTATTATATAATATTTAAATATATAATAATAATATTTAATTATATATATATATATATATATTTAATTATATAATAATAATATTTAATTATTAAAAAATTCGAATTCGAATTCGGCACACCAAATTCAAAAATAGACAAACCGAATTCGTTCCAAATTCGACCAATTCGAATTCGGTCAAGCCGAATTACCGAATTTGAATTGCCAAATTGAATTCGAATTCGGTCGGAATTCGACAAAAATCGAATTTGCTCACCCCTATCCGTATGTGTGAAAAAAATCCCTATTTCGCATAGAAGCCGGACTGCAATAAAACAACGATTGAGTTGGTGTTGTTTGGGGAATAGCTTAATGATATTCTGTTTGACAAAATTTTATCGTGCAAGGTTAGGTCGGGTACTTTTTATCTAACACGGTTAAATAACTTATTCACTAAAAATATGGGAAAATGACTTCTTCTTCTTCTTTTTTTTTTCTTTTTTGAACGCCCGAGGGTGGAATTCCATGAGCGGAGAGAGAACAACCCTAAAAAGGAGAGCCAAATTAAAGCATACCGCATGCTAGCCAAGTTGTGGTAAATGGCCAAAATTATTCACATTTATTTTTTTCATTTTTTCTTACCTCAAAAAACCAACCGAATTCGAAACCGAATTCAAATTGGCCGAATTAGAGGGTATATTTTTTATTATATAATATATATATATAATTATATAATAATAATATTTAATTATTAAAAATTCAATAATAATATTTAATTATATAATAATAATATTTAATTATTAAAAAATTCGAATTCGGCACACCAAATTCAAAAATAGTCAAATCGAATTCGTCCCAAATTCGACCAATTCGAATTCGGTCTTGACCGAATTACCGAATTCAAGCCGAATTACCGAATTCGAATTGTCAAATTGAATTTGAATTCGGTCGAAATTCGGCAAAAATCGAATTTGCTCACCCCTATCCGTAAATGTGAAAAAAAAACCCCTATTTCGCATAGAAGCCAGCCTGCAATAAAACAACGATTGAGTTGGTGTTGTTTGGGGAGTGGCTTAATGATATTCTGTTTGACAAAATTTTATCGTGCAAGGTTAGGTCGGGTACTTTTTATCTAACACGGTTAAATAACTTATTCACTAAAAATATGGGAAAATGACTTCTTCTTTTTTTTTCTTTTTTTGAACGCCGAGGGTGGAATCCCATGAACGGGGAGAGATCAACCCTAAAAAGGGAGCCAAATTAAAGCATATCGCATGCTGGCGGAGGGTATCGAACCCACGACTTTAAAGTCGTAGGCAGGCGCTTGCCCTACTGGGCCACAACACCTTTGATTATGGGAAAATGACTGATACTATATCTTAGTAATTACACTATTCTTCACTTAGCGTTGGAGCAAAAGTGATTCAAATTTTACGTTTAACAATGGAAAAATTCTATAGTGGACCTGGTGCTATATGTAGGGTAATGGATTATTTAGTTCACATTGAGTCACATCACCTCTTTACTTGCACTAAAAGGGGGAGTGTTTTTATTTTTTTAATCAAAAGAGTGATGTGGCTCAATGTGGACCAAGTGGTCTATGACCCCACATATAGCTCATGTCCACAACAAAATTATTCTTAACAATGACGTTTAATTGCTTAAATTACTTATTTGGATTTTAATGATTTGATTTCAATGTGTTTTTGGCATTTAAAAAGTATCACAAGTTGTGTCGTCAATATATTTATGACACTTCATTAGAACCACGAAAAAAGTGACATCATTTGTGGGGCACTTCTAAAAGTTGTCGCACAAGTGCCATAAAACCACATTTGTGGCAATAATTTTTCGTGGCATCACCAAAAGTCAAATATGTCATAGTGACATATTAGTCAGACAGATAAACATTTGTTCTTCGATAAATTGGTCAATTATTTAAAGAACATCTATTTATTTTTATTTAAACTGGTGATCAACATTCAAGCTTTCAGATTTTTACATGCATAATTCAAGCAGTTGAACTGCTAAACCCTGCAATTCGAGAGATCATTTTCAATATAAAAGAATAGGAATATGAATTATTTTACATTTTACCTTCTGAATTGAATGTTTTAGTCGTGTTTATAATTTTTTTTTTTAAATGGGGGAAACGGGAATTGATACCGCAACACGCAAGTCAAATACTACATTACATTAACGGCTACTATTTCACGTGTTGGCAGTTCGTGTTTATAAATTTAATAATCGTCTAGGCTATGGATTAATAAGTAGATCTTCATGATTAAAAAATTATTAACACGTCTTTGGTTTTTTTCTGCTAAATTTTGTTAAAGAAAATACTTAAGACAACCCTACTGATACTTTCTCTTTTTTTGAGGGATGTTAACAATAGTGCATCCCTAATAGAATTATTTTATTCTCCTTAGAGGGAAAAAACAAAATTAAACTGAAATTTTTTAAATCAAAAATGAATATTTGTGAACAATGTGGATATCATTTGAAAATGAGTAGTTTAGATAGAATAGAACTTTGATCAATTCGGGTACTTGACATCCTATGGACGAAGAAATGGTTACTCTAGATACCATTGAATTTCATTCGGAGGAGGAATCTTATAAAGATCTTATTGATTATTATCAAAGAAAGACAAAAATTAACTGAGGCTGTTCAAACAGGCATAGGACAACTAAACGGCATTCCCATAGCAATTGGAGTTATGAATTTTCAATTTATGGGGGGTAGTATGGGATTCGTAGTCGGGGAAAAAATAACCCGTTTGATTGAGTACGCTACCAATAAATTTCTACCTCTTATTATAGTGTGTGCTTCCGGGGGGCGCGCATGCAAGAAGGAAGTTTGAGCTTGATGCAAATGGCTAAAATATCGTCTGCTACGAAAAAGGGTTGTGATAAGAAACGTTCAATTTTTCGCGCTCGCGCTACGGTTAAACGATGCTCTTCGGATACTTCGTCCAACCCAAGGATAGCTATAATATCCTGAAGTTCTTTGTAACGTTGTAAAGTTTGCTCAACTCTTTGTGCAGTTTCATAATGTTCATCACCAACGATGAGTATGGTCTTATTCGGGAGAAAAAGAAAAGAAATATCGAAACTTGAAAATTCTCAATTTATTAAGGGTATATTTAGATATAGTCTGATTTGAGTTTGATTTTGTTTGAAATTTAAATTGAGGTCCAAATTATTTTTGAATTAAGTGTGAAACTGAAACCTTGAGTATTAAATAATTTAAATTTAAATTTAATACTGAGATTAAAAATATCAGTGTAAGACTCAATTCAATCAAAACTTAAAAATATTTTAACAACTAAACTAAAAAATTTACTCCCGTACAACACACTGCTACACTTTTCCTCATATCTAATTTCACTCCAAATTTGTTTTTGTTCCAAAAAGAAAAAGGAGAAATGAATTGTGCAAACAAAAAAATTAATGTTTGGTGGAAAGGGTAACAAAAATGTCTCATTGATTGACAGGTTAAGATAATTGTGGTGAAAATTTGTTATTTTGACATTTATTTCAATTATATATACATGATGAATTGTGATTAGTTAGTTACATGAATAAGGACATACATGGGGACAGATGATTTTTTGTCTAGATAATTGCATGGTACATTGATATTAGTAATAATAATAAAGAATTGATTAATATTAAAATAATACTCATTCCGTTATTATTTATCTGTCACTTTAAAATAGTACATCAAAATAAGAAAATAATTGGATACATTAATTTAAAAGTAGATAGACGCTTTACTCTTCAATTAATAAATTTATATTGAAACAATTAAAATTACTTGTTAATTGAATTAATTAAAGATATGGTAAGTTTGGAAAAAATAAATTTAATATTTTATTAATTTTCTAAAGTAATAGATAATTAGAAGGGTAGTGATTATGGAATCAAAAATTTGGGATTAAATTTGGATCAATAAGTCATAATTAGATAATAAATGCTAACTATCATTTTTATTTTATAATCTTTGATTCTTGTTTGATCCAAATTTTTTGATTTAATAATCATTATTATAATTAAAAATTGATAAAGTAGATTTAAACGACAGTTAATTGAAACAGATTGAGTACAACGAAGAAAAGATAGAGACATAAAGTAGCGTGTTTTTCGGTACAAAACACGAGGGGCAAAAGCTGGTTGTCTGACACGTGGCACTCCTAATCACCGGTGTATTCCAAGAAAATCAACCTCCTCCATTGATTAATCAATCACCAACTGATTACGGGAAAAAACGTATGTAATGTTTTTATATCTGTTTCAATTATTCAAAATTCGTTACGTAAATATTTTTGCAATTTTGTTTCTTTAAATAGTAAGGATGAAGATACGTATCGAATTCTGAGTGATAGTAACACAAACACATTAATGGGGCATATGATCTTTTGCCCTGATTAAGAAAGAAGAAGAAGAAATAGATTACTCTTTCAGCATTCTATTTCTTCAAGAAACACTAAAAAAATGGTGATTAGTGATAAATTAATTTAATTACTTGTCATTAATGGAAGAAGGGAAATGAAAGAAGGAATTTGGGTAAGAGTTATTATCATCATAAATTGGTAAGAAGTTTTTGCAGAAAGTACTTTTGCAGAGATCAGAGAAGAAGACGGCGTTGGAAGAGAGCTGTAAATTCTTTAAGCTTTTATTTAATGCTCCCACTCCTACACAATAAAAGGCGATACCTACGTCACAGAGCCCCCACCTACCGATTTAACAGATATTGTGAAGGATGTAAATTAAAGTAATTCAGCGAGTCGATTGGTGGAAGACTTTATCTTAGTCCACCGCAAAAAGCCACCCCCATATTGGAGGGTTAAAACTTCCACACTGCGTCTGTCAAGATTCAAATTTGCGCCCTCTTACAAAATCTATCACCCTCGAACCAACTGAACTAACCTTGCGAATTTAATGCTCCCACTCCACAACACTTCTACAGAAGAATTGAACGAGGCTCTCGATTTGTTTCTTACATCAATTCTTTCTCTTCAATAGTATTATCTGTGTACCAAATTATTTATAACGTTTCACTTTTTGAGATATTTTAGATTATTTATCACGTTTTAAAATCAATGTATATTTATTTTATTTTTCTAATCATATCTTTAATTTATTACTACTCAACAGACTACTAATAACTTTTTTAGTTATTAATTGTGGTGATTTTAAACTTTCTTGATAATAACCTCTTTCACTAATTTTTTAGTATGCGTAAAAAGTACAAATCCTATAAACAATTTAAAATCGAGATATTAGTAGAAGCTACACAGTATAGACCAAAAAATAGGGCAAAAAATTTTCTATCCCTTTTCATGTTCTCATCCATTTCCCTACCTAATTACAATTTACCCTGTGTATATATAATTGAAAAAAATATTTATATAGTAAATTCTTATTGATTGAAGACAGGAATGAGGAAAGGAATGAGACAGAAAATTTTCACCAAAAAATAGAGGGCGGGGTACGCACCCATTTCATTATTGGGTCGTAATCACGGATGTGGATTGTCAGTTACAATTGAGGTTTGATAGTGTAATAAAATGGCTGGTTTATTTTCTCTAGGTAGAACCAGCAGCCCCAATAACAATAACCAACCACCACCCCCACCACAACCACAAGAAGAAATCAACCATCCAAACCCACTTCAAATCAGCCCTGAAAATTGCTTCTTCTATAGAAATCATGAAGAACACAACACCACCAACAACAACAACAACAACAACATTCCCTACAAGAAGGGCTTCGAATTCTGGCAGCAACAGCGTCTACAAGATCATCTTTATCCATCCGAAATCGATGGGACCAGTGGCAGTGGTGGTTGCGAAGATTGTGGGAATAAAGCTAAGAAAGATTGTAGGAATATGAGATGTAGGAGTTGTTGTAAGAGCAGAGGGTATTCTTGTCCTACTCATCTTAAGAGTACTTGGGTTCCTGCTTCTAAGAGAAGGCAAAGACAACAACTAATTCATGATCATACTTCTTCTTCTGGTATAATTTTGCATTTTTATTCTTTCTTTACTCTAAAGAATTCTGTAGAAATTCAAGTAAAATCATTGCAACACTATTTTTCTCTCCCTCTTTTCTGTTGCATACTACTCCCTTTAATCCTAAATATAGACTCTCATTACATGTTGTGAAAATTAATGAAGAAAAATTAAGATGTTATTTTAATTAAAATGACAATATTACTCTCTCAAATATAACTTGTATACAACTAATCTTATTTAAGAGATAATATTGATATTTTGATTGTAAAAATATTTCAATTTTTTATTTCTTAATTTTCGCAACATGTAATAAATATCTTATATTTAAGAATGGAGGTATCTGATATGGATCAGGTCTATTGGACCATGTGGTTTAGAACTGACCACATCACTATAGAATCAGCAATAGTGATAATTATGTAATTACGTGGTTAATTTTGGATCACAAGGTTAATATGAACCTAATTTATACCAGAAAAATCCTAAAAAAAATTAGAGTGTGATGAGATTGAGTCTAACTTGTATTTGATCTGATTTTATGTTCAAACTCAGACTCAAACCTACTTTAGATTAAATTTAGAAATGTAAAATAAATTATAAAATTATCTAAAATTTAATTTGAATTTTAAAAATGATCTGAGATTGAAATTAAAATTTCAAACCCAAACTCAGGAATTAAGGAGTACTATTCTCTCACTCTTGTTTGTTGATTACTGTGGAAGACTGTCTTTCTCTGCAAATGCCTGTCTTTTATGGGGGGATTTTCAGCGTTTATCAATTCATGTAATATTTTATACTTAACTTTTCTGACCAATATTATTTCGTGTTTTTAGGGTTAGAAGTGGGAGAACATTTTCCGGCTGAAGTGAGTTCCCCGGCCGTGTTTCGCTGCGTGAGAGTAAGTTCCATTGATGATGATGCTGAAGATCAATATGCTTATCAAACGGTCGTCAACATCGGAGGACACGTGTACAAGGGAATTCTATATGATCAAGGCCCCGATGGTCAGTACATTAATAAATCAGGTGGTGGAAGTAGAAGCACTACTGCCGCGGCCGCCGCCTCTACCACCGCTACCGGCCCTTTTCTTGAACCGAATTCTATGTATCCAGCTCCGATCAACACTTTCATGGCTGGTACGCAATTCTTCCCACCCCCACCGCGATCTTGATCAGGCAATACATTTCTCTAATCAACCTTGACTTTATGGACATGTTAGAAGTCGCGGTTTAGTAATTACTAGTTTTATTATAATAGTCCAGGAACTTATAATTATACCGCAAAAAATACGCATTCTTAGTAGTGAATGAGTAATTTGTGCGTTGAGGAGTTCATCTGTCTCAAATTATCTTTTTATATTTTTTTATTAAATTGTTCAAATTGTCCTCTTTCTAAATAAATGGTTCATTAATAATGATTTATTCAATCTTATCCCTAACATTGAATGTTGGAGATGGAATAATAGAACAAGAAAAATAGCAGAATTAAATTAAAAGTAAAATTAAATAGGGTCATATTTGAAATTTTACCGTATTGTACTATAAGATTCGATTAAATTTTAATTCATTTGCAAAAAGAGGAAGGACATATAATTTAAGATGGAAAGAGTATAAGTTACTAGACTACCAAAATAAAAATGCTAATTGCATTACTATTTGAAGACCATTTGACAAATGTTGGATTAAAACTAATTAATTAGTAAGAAAAATAGGACGTCAAGAAGGTCGTGGTCCAGTGGGGCAAATCTTGACCTGCGACCATAAGGTTCCAGGTTCGACACCCGCCTCCTACGTGAAGCAAATAAAATTCTCTAGGAGAGATTTAAAGTGCTGACAAACAAAAAATAGGAGGACAAAGAGGAGGAAATGAAGGCATGATGTTTTGTTTCTTATTAGTTCACATATCGATGCAAATGTTGAATAATTGCCATCTTCTTTCAAATATCAATAATAATTGTTGGATCAAAAAATTTAGATCAAACAAAGATTTTAGTATAAAATGAAAATAATTGTTAGAATTTAATGTGACTTTATGCCTTCTTGATCTAAATTTGATCCCAAATTTTTGATCCAATAATCACCACCCTTCAAATATATACATATAAAAGTTTGTTTTTTAAATACATTATGAGTTTGTGATTTCTTCTACTTTCTTTGTTTTTATGGGAAACTTTTTCTCTTCTTGGTTGAATTTTGATTGCACTTTCGGCTGAGTTTTGAAGTTGGAAGTTGTTTTTTTCTCCCCGTTTACGCGTAAGTTTGCTTCTTTGAAATTGTTGCTTCTTGGATTGGACAATTTATACACTTATACAAGAAAAGTCTTTAATTTCTTCCCCATTGAATGAATGAATGAATATGGGATTCCAGCCATGCAGGAATATTCATTTTTTAAAAAAAGTTGACATCTTACTCTTTCACTTGGGAGTAGGAAAATATAGTACAAATTTACTCTAAATATTTATATTACATATTATAATACACTGTCTACTATACTAATGAAATTATTACGTGTGTAGCGATGTAATTAGTCTAAACTCACTCTATAGTCTAATGATGTTATATGAATGTGGAATCCATGTACTAAACAGTTTCTACAAGATCCTCGTACAAATTTGTCATTGTTCTCTTGCAAATTTTATGTCCATCCATCTCTAGTTTTTGTGCAACAAATTATGAAAGTTGTGATGTGACTTGATTGAAATAAATATGAAATGCTACTTTCCATCCGGTAATACTTCTTTTTTCCCTTCTTATTCGGGAAAAATTGCTTGGAGTGGTGGGTCCCAGTCTTGAACTCAGTCTTAGACCAATCTCAAAACTCAAACCCCTGTCAGACCTAATACAAACAAACTCATAGTTGGTAATGGTTAATGCATCTGGAGACGCACTTGAGAACATTAATGTGCAAAAATACAGTGAGTAGCATTGAATTAGGTTGTGATTAATACATGCAATTTTGGCACCTCCAAATTCAACAGAAAGATTGTGAGGTTTTTTTTTTTTTTTTTTGGGTAAATTAACTGAACAAATGCATGTTACTCATTCATCTTTGATATATACTACTACCTGACTTATCTATGTTACATCCTAATCAAAGTTCATCTATTATGGTGAAAGAAGATTCAACATTTTTTTGTTTAATTATTCTTTCTAATTTTGTTGTTTGTCTTGATTTTATGTTATTTTTATGCAATTATTCTCTCATTTCATGTGCTTTAACCATTGTTGATGCAAGTTTTAGATCAAAATACTAGAAAAATGTACTTACGTTGTTGAATACACTGGTCTGAAAGTAGCACTTTTATAATAGGTGAAAGTAATGTTAAATGCACACTTGGAGTGTTTGTGGATTGTTTCTCACTTTAGGGTGGATTGGGTATAATTTTTGTTCTGAGATTTTTGGATTTCGTAAAAGTTTAATTGCTTATGGGAGAAAAAAGACGGAGGCTCCAGTGCGGAACAGGGGTAATTCGCACGTGCGGAACTTCTCTCGTCCGTTAAATTAAAATTTTGATGGTTAAGATTGATTTAAAACGGACACTTGTTCTGAGCCTCAGAACACCTATCGTGCTTTTTAGCCTCAGAATATCTGTCATGAAACGTTCTGTATGTACTGAAAAAAACTATTTCACAGTATCTGGACCGGAAAAAAGTGAGACCAAATCGGAAATTTTGCATTTTAGTTTCGGCATAAAACCCAATGCCTACCTAAATGTAGGGCTACGAATCCTCTATCCCCATTCGGTGTTCTATTCCATGTCCCCAACAATAAAAAATTGACGTGTGTTAATTTTTTAATTAAAAAATTATAATCTAAAAAAATAGTGAAATTTATAAGAAAAACATATACGCGTGTTAAAAATCTATTCGTAGGAGACAAAGAAGAGGAGACAGAACGGGGAATGGTGGATTTTTTGCCAAATGTAGTAACATTTGAAAAGAGCTGGGAAGTTATGTTTAATTAACAAGGGGTTAAGAGAAATTATAATTTCCGGGAAAAAACCTTTTTAATACACTTTAATATCTTCGATAAATTGGTATGTTATATGAATAGAAATGAGGAATTATTAACAGTATATCACAATGATTAAGATATGTATACACAGTCCATGATTATGCTTTTTCAAGAAACATTCATAATGCTAAAGAGTGTGTTACCATTAGGGGTGTTGATAAAAAATCGAAACCGACCAAACCAATTCAATTTTTCGGTTTGAGTGATGCATTGGATCGATTTCGATTTGGACTAAATTAAAATCAAACTTTCGGTTTGGTTTAATTTTTTTTATAATCCAAATCGATATATATATATATATATATATATATATATATATATATATATATATATATATATATATATTAAAGAACTCTTTTGTAATAAAATATATTGAACTTCTTATTTATATACCACGACAAATAAGCTTTTCAAGTGTTAAAGTAAGAGATTAAAGAGCTGTATATGATTTTAGTTTCCCCTGGAGTTTTTGTTTTACTTTGAACTTGTATTTTTTGCTTTTTTCTTCCTAGGATAATTTTTCACTAGTTTGTTTGAAGTTTAAGAATCAAGATCAACAATTTATTTTTCATTAATTTATTTTTGTTGTTGTGTTTAACTTGTGAAAAATAATAGACATATTTGTTTATATTTTTAGTAGCTAGATACTTATATAAAAAAAATTGTTTTATTTTTACTTTATATTGAAGTTCAAAAATCAATAATTTATATTTCATTATTTTGTTTTTGATTGTGTTTAACTTGTGAAAATAATAGTTTTATTTCTCTATATTTTTAGCAGCTAAATAATTTTATAAAAAAAATTATTTTATTTTTAATTTATAATCAATATATTTTGTATCTTCCTAAAACCGAACAACCAAACCAAATCGATACAAACTGAATGCATCGATTTGAGATTTTAAATGGTTTAGATTGGTTTCATATTTTTCAAATCGAATATTTCAATTTGCTTTAAAAAATGTGCAAAACCAAGCCAATCTGAATCATGAACACCCCTAGTTACCATAATGATTTTGTTTATGTATTAAGAAACACTTGTCCTCTCTCCCTTATATGCTAGATCAAATTCCAATTAGAGTATGATATATTTTCAAGTTAGAAAAAGTAAATGTGCATATCACTGTTGTTCAATTAATGCTATCTTCATTTCTTTTTTCGTTCCTAATTATCTGTCGCTTACATATACTTTATTAATTTTTAATTATTGTCACTTTAACAAAACAAGAGAGTATTAAATTTATTTATTTTAAAACTTACTATTATCTTTCATTAATTCTGTTAACAACTAATTTTAATTATCTCAACATAAATGTATTAATTGAAGGGTAAAAGAGTCTATCTATCTTTAAGCTAATACTCATTCCGTCCCAAATTAATTGTCCACATTTCCTTTTTTATTTGTTCTAAATTAATTGTTTACTTTCTAAAATAAAGTATGTATTATTAATGATAATTTTTTCAATTTTACCCTTTTTCCAAGTCCTCGTTGATTAATTTTAGTTAATTAAAATTATCACTTTCGAACGCATATTTAAAAGGTGGTTGCAGGGACGAAGACAGAGGGCGGGTGGGGCAGCAGCCCTCGAGATTTTTAAAAATTCTACTAGATATAGTAAATTTTATATGTAGTTTGGAATATTTGATCAAATTTGTCCCAACATTTTTTGCAGTTTTTATATGTAGTTCGGTATACTGTTGCAGTTTTTCGTCTCCAACCTAAAAGTCATGTCTTCGTTCCTGGTTGGTTTGATGTTGTGTGAGAGGAAAGAGAGAGAAATACATAAATTGTAAATGAGATTAATAAAATTAATGAGATGTATCTTAGTCTGCTTATATATTATTATTATCAAACTCACCAAAACCTTAATATTCATGCATTGGTCACAAATAATTTGGGACAGAGTGAGTATATCTCAATCATTTTCTTAATACTAGTGGACTGTTTTAAAACGTTATTAAGTGTGAAATATAATATGGAATATATTGAATGAATAGAACAAGGGAAATTACCCAATATAAATACAAAGAAAGTTCCAAGTAAAGAAGTAAGTTACCTAACAACGTGACTCTAAATAAAGAAGGAAATCAAATAACAATCTAACTTTAGAATGTGGTAAATATTGGAATGAGTAATTACTAAATCTCTACCAATATAATAATAAGTCTATTCTAATAAAATTAAAATGGAAACGGAGGGAGTATGTTATTGGGAAAAAATGGCTATGTCTGTTCAATTTTTTTCTCTGTAATCCGTTTTGGCCTCTCATTGAAACAGTATAGAAAGACCTAAACTTTCTTGCTTAGGTTG
The DNA here is from genome assembly GCA_026122235.1 of Vinca minor. Taxonomy (NCBI): domain Eukaryota; kingdom Viridiplantae; phylum Streptophyta; class Magnoliopsida; order Gentianales; family Apocynaceae; genus Vinca; species Vinca minor. The sequence goes on along the minus strand of JAOCZM010000011.1, from coordinate 9,008,473 downwards.
AACAGAAGAGATGTGAAACAGGGACGATCTAGGATTATTACTTTACTTACTAGGCTTATTTATCAGAGAGTCTTGGAAAAATAATTGATAAAATAAAAGTAGTTTAGGACATGTAGCGAAAATTAAGAAAATAAAAAGTAAGGTACTTCGTTTGTCAAAATATCAATATCTTGTATACCACTAATTCTATTTTAAAAAGTAATACAGTAAAACCTTTATACAGTAATACTTTCAGGACCGGAGAAAAATATTACTATAGAGATGTTATTCTTAAATAGAGACTTACATATAAAAATTATAATTTTTAAAAAATAACTAATATACATTATACAATACTTGAAATGTGTGCCTTCATATTTTAAAAACATGAATTTAAAAGAGATATAAGATTAATGAGCATTAAAAAAATAAATGTACGTACAACATGTACGTACATTTTTTATATATTAGATTTAGAAAGATTCATTTATTTACATACAATGTTTAGGAAATGTAAAAAAAAAATAAAATAAAAATGTATGTACATGATGTATGCATTTAAAATATTCACTCATGTATGTTGTATCTTCGAAATATCTTTTCGTTTATTTCTTTTTATTATTCATATATAAGTGTTAGCATAATCATAAATTTTATTATCATTTCAAATCATACATTTTCTACTTCAAGTAAGTCATGACACATAAAAACAAACGAACTAAAATCACTGAAAGTATTTGTGTCGAGTTGCACAAAATGAAAGAAACCAGCCCTGATCGAAAGCAAAAGAGATTTTGCAAAGTTATTGTCACAGACAACTTTAGATAATATTTCATATAATCTTAAGTTTAATGTAACATAGTTAAATAATTTTGGATATTTTATATAGATATATTAATATCTTTTAAAGAGCAAATCACACTTTTTAGACCTCAATAATTTATGCTTTTCGATTTTCAGACTTAAAGTTTTATTTTATTCAGGCATGGATTTCAACAATTTACGATTAGCTGTTTATGGATTTTTTTTAAAAATCTGACTAAAAAGTCACCTGAAACCAAAACGGCGACGTTTTGCCCAAGGGCAAAATTGTCCTTGCACATTGGACCACCACTTCCTCCTCCTCTCCCTCCTCCGCCATCACTACCACCTCCCTCCCCACCATAAACACCACCTCCTCCTCCTCATTCTTCCCCCCTCCGCCATCACCACCATCATCTCCTCCACCTCCTGCAAACAATTCCTTTATCAATTATCAAAACTCATTTCAAACTTTATAGAATTTCCAGCTTCAAAATGCCCTTTAATGCCTCACAAATTGTCGATGGTGATGGTTGAGAGGGGAAGGAGGAAGAGGTGATGGAGGAGGAGGTGAAGGAGGAAGAGCTTCAAATGCCCTCACGGATTCAACTGATTTTTGGGAAGAAGAAGGAGATGGTGATGGAGAAGGAGGAAGAGGTGGAGCAGATGGTGATGGTTGAGAGAGAGGTGGTGGTGGTGGTGGTGATGGCGGAGGAGAGAATGAGGATGAGTAGGTGGTGGTAGTGGAGAGGGAGGTGGTGACTGATGGAGGAGGTGGAGAGGGAGATGTAAGGACAATTACGCCCTTGTGCAAAACGACCAAGTTTTGCTTTCAGGTGACTTTTTTGTCGAAATTTAAAAAAAAAAAAATTCCATAATGAGCTAATCGTAAATTGTTGAAATTCATGTCTGAATAAAATAAAACTTTAAATCTAAAAACCGAAATGCATAAATTGTCGAGGTCTAAAAAGAGTAATTTGCTCTATTTTAAATTTAATATTATTTTATTACTATTTGTAGACCTGCAAACGGATACAAATAGATACAAAATTGTCTATTACAGATCCATATCTGTTTTTAACTTTTTCTACCGAATCTGGATCCTAACGGATCCATAATATGTATTACCAGATCCCCGATTTGGATCCGGATACGAATATGGTAAACCCCGTTTCAAAAAGCCAAATCCTCATATTTTTTACTTTTTTTATTTTGGCTGATTAAAAACATACATGTTTAATCTAACAATCTTACATATCATATTCTACTTCACCCCAATTATATTACAATCCACAAATAATTCTACGACTATGATGAAAAGAGAATGAAACGACGGAAGAATTATGTTTATAACTTTTATTCATATACTTTTAAATGTGAGGATAAAATTATGGTAAAAATTCAGCCTTAAATGTGAAATTATTTAAAGGTTAAAAAAATCATTTATATATAATTATATTTATTTATTTATTTACCATATATATAATTAATATATATTTGCAGAAACGAATTAGTGTCTAACGGATTGGGTGTTTTATATTTCAAATCCTTAACCGTTTTATTACTCTTATACGGATTTGAATTCGGATGCGGGTATATGCGTCTGAAGTTCTTACAATATCCTAAAAAAAATTTCAAATTCGAGTCGGATACGGGTCTAAATCCGGCCTGTTTGCAGTCCTAACTATATGAAGGTTAATTTCTTAAGCATGGTCCTAAAAAAAATATGAAATATTACAATGTAGAGTTTATTATTATTTATAACTGGTCCTAAGTTGGGACCATGATTTTTTATTACTATAAGGAGGCTATTCTTATATAGAGTATTACTGTATAGATGTTGCACTGTATTGATATTTTAATTAAAAAATATCTTATTTTTTATTTTATTAATTTTTGTTACATGTATTAAATGATTTATATTATTGAATAGAGTTACTTATTGGCAAGAAGGAATTGTTTATAAAGAACACGTCGCAGATCTTTTTTTGGTTTTAAAAACATTATTAAATTTCCTAGGTTTGGGATTTTTGCCTAGGAATTTTAATCTTGACTAGATTCAAGTTGATGTCATAGTAAATTTTAGTAGTAATAGATTTGCATTATTTGGATCATAGTTGGAGAAGGTGCAAATGTTGCCCACTTAGAGAGAGAGCATTTAAGAGATAGATATATAGGTTGTCAGGGTTTGGTGGGAAAAAAATTTAGAAAAATTACTTTAGAAAATACTATTGTTGTACATAAAAAGCGATACTCAAGGTCCAAGGGCCCCCACCTCCCGATCCGATAGAAATTGTGAAAGATATTAATCAAGGTGACCCAGCGGCTCAACTGGTGGGAGGCCTTGTCTTACCCCCACCGCAAGAAGCCACCTCCACATTGGAGGGTTGAAACTTCCACACTGCGGCTGCCAAGATTCGAATCTGCGCCCTTGTACACAATCTGCCACCCTCAAACCAACTGGGCTACCCTTACGAATTTTAGAAAATACTATCGCTCTCTCATATACCTAAAAATGAACAGTGAATAATGTTGCCATTGATTTAACTTTTTCTTAAATATATTACAGTACTAAGAGTAGCCACAGGTTTGGACATTTCGTCCTCAAAGTATATTCTTAGGGTCTCACACTGCAATTCTTATTTCAATTTCAAACTAGTCTAAAAATCAAATCTAGATGATTTAATATTTCAAATTTTATTTTCATACGTTTAGACCTCAGTTAGAGTTTCAAATCAAACCGAACTAAATTTAAAGAAGACACAAATCAAGTACACCCCTAATATACATTCTTAAAGTTAAATTGTTGGAAGAATGGGAAATCGGGAAAAAGGAAAGGAAAAGGAGAATATTTTCAACCTTGATTCTCTTAGCAGTTTCATTCGGCAAAAATACATGTGTCTCAATTATGTGTTCCGTTCCCTTCTACATGAATAGGGCAAACCAATATTTTGTCTCTATTTTGCATCTTATTTCTTGTCCCACGAATAGATAATTGCCACGTGTTAAGTTTTCTCTTACGGGTTCCATTATTTTTTTTAAGTTATAAATTTTTTTAATTAAAAAATGTCAATTTTTTATTAGTGGTGACAGAAAATAGGACACCGAATGGAGACGGATCGGATTCATTCAATCCATATCGATTATGTAGCAAGGCATGCTTTGTTTTGTTCATTTTTAAGAAATAATATCCCATTGGAGCGGACAAGTACCGGTGAATTCTCCCCTAAAAACTACTATCGGTAAATTTAAAATCTAAAATATCTATATTTGGTAAAAAAAAAAAAAAAAAAGAAGAAAAAAAAGTTTTTGCAACTTTAATTAGTATATCAAAAAAATTCCCCTTTCACCCCTTGGGTTTCTAAAGAAGAAAAAAAAAAACAATGTCTTCAATTTGAGAAACTAGTTCTGTTAAAATCATGGAAGCCCTAGCTGGTGTCAGTGTTATAGACAATTTTTTTAGAGCCTTAGAAGGTGCCCATGAATCCAAATAATTATGCTTGTATTTTGCTCCAATGTTGATGCCAAAAGAAAGAAAAAAGTTTAAAGTAGCAAGAACAATGACAGAAGTGGCTAACCAAATCGAAAGAGACCTAATGGTTGCTTTATTTTAATTTCTCTTTACTGATTTCTTTCTTTTTCATTTTTTTTCTCATAATGATTAAGTGATCAAACAAATTAGGTTTAGTTTGTAATTTTTTTTTTTTTAATTAAGAAAAAAAATCATATGAACAGTACGAATATTCCTTCAATGTAAATTGGTTCTGACAACTTGTAACATCAATCTTAAAATCTGGCTCACAGTATAAATGGCAACTCTAGAGTGTACGTTTTCCCGAAGACTATTACAGGGAACAACTTCACAATGAAGGAAGCACTAACTTAATGATATCCGCAAAGTTACCCAGAAAACTAACACTAGCATTTCCATATCTCGCTGATTTCAGACTTTCAGCGGTGCCATTCGTACGTGTATCTTACAAAGAACAAAATTGTAGATGTCATAGCTTGCCGGGGGGGCCAGGTGAGGATCGAGGCTTTCCTTTGGCAGAATTCAGATGTTGGGAGATGAAGAGCACTCCCATCACAACTATAAGGCAACCCACTAGTGTGCTGAAGAAGAGGGCACCAGGTTGTCTAGTTTGGACAAATCCATACACCCCAGTAGAAGTTACTAGAATAAGGTCCGTTAGCCCATCATTTGAAAAGTCCTCACACACCAATGCATATGTAGGAGCTGCCGGAAGCTCAAACGTCGTTAATGTACTTCCACCAGGAGACAAAACTACTGCTTCTTGATCGCCAGTAGCGAGGATCAATTCTTGACTATCGTGAACACGTAACCTAAATGACTTCAAGGTGGGGACAACTGAACCAGCTTCCATCATCCCTGATGGAGATGGAAGGTTTGACCAAGTAGCAGCTGTTAGAAGCTGCCAATTCCAGACAGCATCATGTCCATGCAACCCAGGAGAATATGATGTTACCTAAAAAAGAAGATAATCATTCTTCAGTGCCCCTACCTCTTTAAGTTTTCATCGTAGAAACATACAAAGTAAAAAGTCCTCAAATTTTAGTCGGACTTAGATATACCAGAGCTTTTTTAAGCGTTTAACTGCTCTTTTTTCCAAGGGGATAGAGATAATCTAGTTTCTTTTACATGGAAAAGATGCAAACACAATACTTAGCCTGGAAGAAGGAGGAAGCCAATATAATCATGGTTACCCCACAATTGTGAAGGTTGTGTCATATAACAACTTAACAATAAGTGAATCTATATCGACAGCATACCTCGCCACGATTTGTCAAGAAGATGACGTCGCCGTGACTTCCCTTACGATGCCTATGACCATCACTTCTAGGGATAAGAATAGGTGTTGCAACCTCTAGTGAACTCATATCTACTGATCGACCAAAGTTTCTCGTGAACTCTCCATGCTGAAACAAGTTAAAAGGAGAATGATGACAGATGGAAGCATTAAAAAGTTGTTCTCGAACAGGAACACCAGATGTTGCAATGGCCCAACAGGGACGCAGCACTTCCATAGATCCACTAACAACAGTCTGTTCCGCGCCATTAGCCCCCACAACCTACACAGAAAAGAAATATACCACAGCATAAATTCTTTCAATATTTCCCATTCAAAGAAATAGAACATTGCTGAAATGAGGATATTACTGTGCATCTGAATCTTTAATTCTATCATACTGGAAGTGTAAGGACAAAATATTCACCTGCACATGGTCTAGGACTCCATCTCCATTAATGTCAGCATGGAGACCACCTTCTTGGAGATGAAGCTGAACCAATGAAGTCTTCAGAATTAGAAGATTCGGTTTACAAGTCCAGTTCCAAGTCAACAATCACACTTTGTTGGGCCAAAAACCTTTTAACCCCCTGACTACAGTGTACATGGCCCTTGCCTCTCAAGTTAAGAACGTGCCTTATAACACCAGAATGCCCAACTATATATGCCTACCTAATACCTATTACTCTCGGAGGTTCAAAATTCTAGTTTACTCCCCTCTAGTTAAGACTGAAGGGTTGGCGAAGAACCTGAATTTTAAGGAATTATGAAACCCAAGAACAACCGTCGCAAATAGTATTAGTTTCAGGGGGAAAAGGATGAGTTTTAGTTGCATAAAATGGAATAACATTGACTTGCTTGGGTTTATCTAATTATAAAGTAAATCAATTTTGAAGGAAAAAGTTGAGATCTTTTGCAAAAACCATATATGTGCTTCAAAAGCCATTCAAATTCACATTCTCTATTTTAGCTTTTTCATTTAGCACAAAGAAGAGGTGGATAAAAGGCAGGTTTATAAACATTTATATGGAAAATAGATGCATGTGCAACACCAGAGAGGGGTAAAGGATAATCAAGTCTATCATACTATAGAAAGAAGAACGTCACTTATAATATTACATGAACTAAGATGTGTAGGTCAGAACAGTGTTGTCAAGGCGTTGAGGCGCACCAAGGCGCAATGGGGCCTTAGTGCCTTGAGGCGTAAGGCGCAAAAAAGGCGCACGCCTTAGTAAAAAAGGCGCACCTTGAATAAATATTATTATTATATATTAGGAGCATGCAATTTTAGGCAAAACATAATAATAATAAATAATCATAATAATGAAGTTCTTTATAAAAAACATAGTCAAATAGAGTAAAAAAAAAAAGCTAATGTATATATTAATCTACAATATATGAAAAAATAATTTAAACTATTTGTTTCATTAAAAGGAGAAAATAGAAGAAGGTATATATTAATGTAATAGAAGAGCAAAATAGCAAATACAGAAACAACACTTTTCTTTTCTTCTCTTAAAAAATATGTCAATATGATATCAGTATCACAACACTTTTATTTTCTTCTCTTATAAAAAAAAAAAAAACCCTCATTTAAAAAAAAAACAGTGAATCAGGTGTAGGTTTCTCAAAATTTCTCTTCAACAAAAAATCAGAAAACATTCTCAAAGTTTCTTTAAAAAAAAAAAATCAAAAAAATAAGGGAAGAAGAAGAAGAGAAGATGTTAAAAAAAAAAAACAGAACTTACCTTGAAGAGCAGTGGCAGACTTTGAGTGTTTTGAAAGAGACGTTTAGCTCTTTTAAAACTCCACCTTCTTTTTTTTTAACCCTTGTAATTAGACCCTTTTAACTCTTCAGCAAAAAAAAAAAAAAAAACTCTTCAGCTTCCTCTTTTTTTAAAAAAAATAACCTCAGCAGCGCCTTGCGCCTTGATGGGCGCCTTGCGCCTCTCGCTTTTCCCGAAAGGCGCGCGCCTCACGAAATCCAAGCGCGCCTCAAATTTTAAGGCGCTTTGAGCCTCGCCTTTGCGCCTCTCGCCTCAGGCGCGCCTTACAACACTGGGTCAGAATCATGAACTTAAGACTGAAAATCAGCTAGTGTCACAATTTTCTGACAAACTTTGAAGTGTCGAACTAGCCACCACCCAGCCACACCATTCAGAATCATACAATGATAGGCATTCCTCTCTTAAGCATTAAGACATAATATCAAACATGGAGGGCATTTACATTGAGTTGTGCAGCAGGGTTTGGTTCCCCCCTGACATGTTTTACATAAACAAATTATTTATCTTACCTTACATATGGTGCGCCCTGAAGCAAAATGAACAGCTTCGATACCTTCCTTCTCATGAGCAACGATCACATTGGGAACCCACCAGAGTTGCGTGTGATTTGTAATGGTAGGTATATAAGGTGAAGGCTGCATGACCAAATTATGGAGGATATTATACACAAACATCTTCAAATACCCAATGGAATTACTTTAATGGTAAAATAGTTCAATTACTTTGGTTTTTATTACATAGAGAAAAGTTGAATTTGATGCAAGAAAATAAAATCCTGCATTTAGGGTCATGTTTGAAACAATTCACCTTTTTAATTTAATTAAAATTGTTTTCCTATTTTATGCCAGTAAAATTGATAGTAGGGCCAGATATAAAACTTGATATTTGTAGATGATGGAAAGGCATTACAATGACATTCAATATGATATGATTACTTCGAATAAGTCCTTTCACCCTCAATTACAATCTGAATTTTATCAAAATTATAGCATAAACAGAAGGAAATTACATGAAAATGAGAGAAAACGCCTAAAATAAATGTCAATGTTTCAGCCTTTTTTTTTTTTTTTTGAGTCCTCCTTCCCTGACATTACTCTACAACCCTAAGCCTTCACCAGTACCAAAATCACATTAAAGTTCTTAGATTATAGTTGCTAGATATTCGTTATTCACAGATATCAGGTAAGGCACACATCCTACTCGAAGCTGAAGAATGATAAATGAGAAATAAATTGATATGGTAACACCCAGTGTCATGTTCCAGAAAATGAAAATAAGAACTTTAGCAGCCAGACGGAACAGATATGCAACCTTCTTGGTTTTGGCAGATTTAGCATAATTTACAGCCTTCCCAATCACATTTGGAATTTTTTTGCCTGCATCCTTCCCCGGTGGATGATTTTCATCTGGCTTGTGAAAAGGATAATTCGAGCTCTTTCCAGGTGTTTTCTTTAGGGCTTTCCTTTTGTGGGGTCTAAAATGTGCAAGTTCAAATGAAGTGTCTTCCCGTCGATCCTAATAAGAAAGCAAAATGTCTAGGAAATATACTAAAAGATTATGTAAAGATACAGAATGGAAAAATGAGAGGAATAATACACGACATACTTACCCAATGATGAGGCATAACGCCAAGAATGGATTCCCTGAATTGCCTACATTCAAACTTTGGTTCGACGAATTTGAGTAAGTTCATTACAAATGATCTCTCGATATAACATGTGGTTTTCTCCAAACATGATAGGCTGTTATGTTAAATATAAAAAGACGTGCATATTCTCTAGACACTGAGAAATGTGCTAAAAATATCGCAGTCATGCAGATGTGATGAGATCAAACAATTCATATCTCCAATCAGTTTACAACACAAAAGACAATAGACTGTAATTCTGATGGAGAAACGAACAGGACAAAACAATGGATTGTAACTGCTAATTAATTTACCATGTCATAGAAGGAATTCATCCGGTAAAAGTTAGATGGCCCAGTAATATCTCAATATTCAGCTACTTAAATCAAGAAGTCATAATTACCATTATGCATATTCTACGACACTTGAGCAGGTAATATTTTCTCCTACATCAACTACTTTCCTCCAGTACTTTTTGTGCGTGCATTCCTACAACTAAAAGAGTAACCATCCTTTCCAAGTTCAACCCTTTACCACCCCCGTTTTCAGTAAAGTTGCACATAGTGACAAAATCCCCACAGATCAAAATGAGCTAATAAAGGCAATCATCCAAGACATGATAAATAGTCTTTGCCTCCAGCTCTCTCACCATATTCAAGTCCTAGATCCACCACTTCAGCCCAATTCTAGCCCCGTATGTAACAATTTCGGAACCCAGAACATAAGTAGATTATTTCCAAGGATTAGTGAAGAGATTGGAACAATAAATTTTACATATTACCTTATTGTTATTTTGACCTATCTTGCCTAAAAAAGTGCATAAATGTGTATAGGTCAAATTGTTCAAAAAGTCAAGTATTCTCCTAAATACATACCTGTCCTGGATGACGGCTGTTTAAGGAATTAGCATCGAGCTTGTAGTTATGCTGTGGAATTAACTGTGATGCATCTGATGACTGGCCTTCAATATCCTAAAATTTAAAAGTAAAATCAGAACTTTTTCCCTTTAGGTTTTGGGGTAGAGAGTGAACGGGAGGGAAGGAGGGGTGCGAAGTAAAATGCAAGTATTGTCCGTTATGAGTTTTAAGCTATTTAAACGGAAATGCTCGTCTCTGACAGAATATTTATTCAAATTGAAATGCATGTGCAAGCACACTGGTCCCTTCACAAATGTATCAATGGAGGAACTCGAGTCTTCTCTAAAAAATCTCCTAAATGAGTTAATTGGAAAGAAAAAAAGATTGTAGCAATAGACTAACCACCACATTTTTTAGAAGAACATAAAAGAAAATGGAAAAAAAAAAAAAAAAAATGCCACTCAGCGTCAGAGCAGATTAGCACATAAAATATGAGAAAATAACACAAATTTTTGGTTTCTACTTTTAGCATATCAAAATAAGAAAAGAATGACACTCCCAGCAAATTCTTCAAACAGAAGGTAAACAAAATAATGCCAACACACACACACACACACACACACAGAGAGAGAGAGAGAGAGAGAGAGAGAGAGAGAGAGTAAATCAAGATTTTGAAATGGACCAACCTCCTTTTTCCGGCTCCAACGAAGTTCGCCAGTTTTACCAGTGAATGCATATAATGCAAAATGGCGTAAATCCACCATCCCCGAATTCTCGGAAGCCTACATAGGCAGAGAATGCAATCATGAGTACAAAACCAATATGATGTAATCTATTGCCACTTCTCACTTTTCCTTCACAAATTTTTAACTAGTGAGTTGTGACGTGTAAAAGCACTCACATATTGGGGATTTTGCATATGAAAAGTAACCAACTAGTTATAGGTGTCAGAAGATGATTACCAATTTATGCAAGATCTATCAAAACTCTGTCATGGTTCATAACACCAAATTTGTTGTATTTAAGAAAGAAAATGTCAGTTTGATATTTGAATAGGTTAGGATAACAATTAACAAGGATACCAAATTAAACAAAGTAGCCTCTTTAAAACTCAGGAGCCATTAAATTCATTGAAATGCACCGATATTTAGCATTTGAAGGTCAAATATTGATATGAAACAATAAGCATTTATGCTGTATAAATACAGTAAGGCTTAGTTTGGTCAGGTGAAAATTGGAAATAACTAAGGAGGAAGTAACACAAATTAGGGATGTTACCAACCCCCTACCACATCAAAGTTGCTTTCTTTCGTCCCTCCTCCCCCTTCCCCTCTCACCTCATACCAAATGAAAGGAAGGTAAAAGGAATACTTCCTATGGATGATATATGTGGCACCCTCTCCTTCCATTCACCTGTCCCTCCCTTCCACAAACCAAGCTATGCTTAAAAAACAAATACCTCTTGTACCCTTTAAATAGTAGGGGTTGACATGTCATTAAGAATGCAAGAAATTATGAGATGCATATTAGATGAGAGTGAATGGCCAAATATAGACCTAAACAATTTTTACTTTTCTCTTTTTAGACATAAACTTTTTTTTTGTACTTTTCTAGACTTAAATAATTTTCGAGACTGCCGTTATAGAAAAATTCGATATTTCCGGCAAAAAAGTCACCTATGAGCAAAAAACGATGCCTTTTTTAAAAAGGGGTATAATAGTCCAATCAATAACTAATAATCTGACCCAGTATTTCTATCCATGGGCACCAGAATTCTAACCCGATTAACCCATCCGAAAATCACATTACCATCGTCTCCATCTCCACCATCGCCAGCATCCACACCACCATCTCCATCCAAATGACACAATCTGACTACTGAAGTTTCAAATTAAATCACAACAACAGAAACTATTCCCAAGTGGGGGTGGAGTGTTTGGGATTGGGGGAAGAAGAAGAGATGTCAGGTTGGGGTGCGGGTGGGTGGGTAGGCAGTCGGGCGGGTCGGGCACAATGTGGGTCAGATGTTTTTAAAAATAATTAACAGGATTTGCCCAAAACACGCCTAAGTCAAAACTGTGTCATTTTGCTCACAGGTAGGTTTTAAGCCAGAATTTCCAAAATTATCTATAACGGAAGTCCCAAAAATTGTTTGAGTCTATAAATGTACAAAAAAAAAAAAATTAAGTCTAAAAATAGAAAAGCAAAAACTGTTTAGGTTCATATTTGGCCATTCACTCTATTAGATAAACCCTCCATCCCAGAATAAAAGCTACATTTGCACCTTTCACACATATTAAGGAGTCACTAAAAACAATAAGTTTCCAAGGAAAAAGATTAATATCTCCTAATTTATTCCTCCTTGAAAATTGGGATAGTAGTTAAATGAAGGGCAACAATGGTAAAAGTCCGTTAAATGTCCATTGATATTGCAAATGTAGGCACTTATTCTGAGAAAACTGAAAAATTCAAAATGTTGCTTTTATTTTGGGATGGAGGAAGTAACCAATTACTATCTATGACACAAAAAATAAAAATCTTTGCACACAAGCGACCATTAACATTGAGAACATCGAGACCATTGTCACACGGTACGGAATACGATTCGCAATACGGAGTACGGTTCGGTACGGAATTCGCTTAGTCTAGAAAAATCCGGTACGGTAGGGGTATATTCATTACTTTTTTATTTTTTATTTTCATAATTTCCAACTTTTAATACTTAATATTAATACTAGAATTTTGAAGGTTGGATTGAAGGCATTTAATTGGAGTCTTGAAGTTGATGTGCATGTACTTTGGAAGATGGGATGTTGAAATATTAAAAATATAATGAAGGCATTTCTTTTATATTTTTGGTCTAATTAAATATTAAAAATATAAAGTAGGCTATTTAGGACTTGTTTGTAATATAAAATATAAAGTTTGAGTTCTAAAATATAATTTTTAAAAGTTATTTCGGACTTTGAATGCAATTTATTTCTAAATTTAGGCCATTTAAAACTTGTTTATAACATAATTATTTTATGGGACTTATGTGAGAATTTTATAATTGCCATATTAGTCCTAGTTATATATATACACTCTTATTAACCCTAGGGGCAAAAAACCCTAAAAACATTCTAGCTTTCCTCCAGCGGCGCCCACCGCTGCTCCTCTTCTTCTTCTCCGATCTTTTCCTTTCTTATCTCTCTCTCCGTTCTTCTCTTCTCCGGCGATGCCTCTCCATTTCTTCTCTCTCCGTTCTCCCCTTCCTCAGCCGCGAAGCACCTCTCCACCTCCTCTCCGCCGCCCCACCGCTGCTCCTTCTCTTCTTCTTCTCTCTAATTCGCTTGGAACGCCGTTAATGGGCGAACTTAGAGCGAATCGAACTCCGATTCGGTACGAACGAACTGGATCGGAGTTCGATTGCTTTTCCGGCGAACTCTGTGACTATGATCGAGACTAACATTAAAGCATAAACAAAATATGGACCATAATAGTCACAAGCTAAATGTTTGAATTGGACATTTAACCATTTTAAAATATCTAGAGATATTCATGAAACCAAAACATAAAGATAATAATAAAAGAAGATTCTAGAAATAAAGAATAATATCCTTACTTCTTTCTCACTAGCACTTCTTCTGTGCTCCTCAGCATTTTTCACTGCCAATTCAATTTCTTCAAAAGGATCCATATGCAACTGAAATAGGACAAGGTAATATAAGAACTTGGGCAGCTAAAGAAAGCAAAAATATCTTCAATGAAATTGGTATATTTTCTGAAAAACTGCAGATAGCATACAACTATAAGTCAAACTAAAGCCCCAAACATGGATCACAAAACATAATGTGCAAGGCAGACCAAGTTCAAGAAAGAAACATGAGTCACATACATGAGGCTGCATCTCCATTCTCCCACCAATAATCACCAAACCTGAATCACCGTGTTTTATTGTATAGTTGGTTATCAAGATAGATATCTCCCTATGATGAGCATTGTGTGGAAAATCATCCTAGAAAGTGCAACATGAGAAACAAAAGAAGTCAATAAAACATGAAACCACACAAACCCGTTACATCCCGCATGATGGATACAGGCACGAAAAAACTGTTTTCTCCCTACCTGCAAATTAGCCTCCCACAGTTTCTTGAGATTGTGATCGAAGCACATTACAGACCAACCTGATGTGACAGCCACAAGCACCTGCTTTCGAGGTTCCTTTTGACTGTATTTTTTATCAATGATGCCGGTTGCCATTGCCACAGCTCTTCTTCCAGACAATACACGAACTTTGTCAGGCAAGAGGGAAACCTCTGCTAGCACCCGTGCTTCAGTGAATCCTTCATCGACACGCCTAGTATGAGGCTCCAAAACCTAAGAACACAAGCAGAAACGGTCAGTGCCAACTAAAGCGAATATATCCTCCATTTTGAAACCTGTTAAAACCAACTTATGAATCTACATTTATAGTCGAAATGACTAACCAACATAAATGGGAAAATCGAGTTGTCTTGTCCAAAAACCAGAATTTTTTAGACTGCTAAACTTCAGTTAAAACCAAAAAAATCGACAGCTCAGCCAGTCAAAAATAGTCTGGACACATCAATTTTACATACAGGTGAGACCAGCAGATATAACTTTATTATTTCAGTGATTACCTAATGCTTGTCTAACATGGAAAAAAGAAAGAAAAAAAATTGCCTGACCATAGACCTTTGAATCTTACTCCATAGTCCATATCCTACAAGTAGTAGCTTCATAAAGAATTTAACTATTCATAACTCTTATGCAATTCCAATGTCAGCGGCAGAGTTCAAAAAAGTCAGATTTACTAGGAGGCTTCTCGTTCTCGTGCATATTCCGCAAACATCTTCTCTTTGTATTTCTACATCAGTGACTTCAAAGAATATTTCTTTAATTTAGCACAAAAAAAGGAATATCTCTCTATGCTTGCAATTTATTCTCACATTACTCACGTTATAAATGAACATGGAAAGAAATGCATGTCAAGGAAAGCATTTAGCATAGCACTTCCGACTCGACACCCCCTCCCCAAGGAGATAATAATAAAGAGATTATACAAAGATAAAATTAAATTAAATAAAGGAAAGCAAGGCATAACAGATAAATTAAAAAAAAAACGGAGTTGGTAAAAGCTTGACCTGAATTTTGGCATCATGAGTAGCTACAAGAACCTCTCTTTTGCCATCGCCATTAAGATCCGCCACAATTGGAGGCGGAAGGCGATCGGCCTCGTATTTAATCGGATAATCATCGTAAACATGAAACCATGCCTCCTTAAATCCAAAATCACCTTCGTGCTAAACAATCACACCCACAACAATTATACACGATGAAATTAACACATACTCCAAATCATTAAAAAAAATTGCAGAAATTTTAAAACTGAGCAATTGAATCAAATTAAATTAGACTGAGTTATCAATCCAAACATGAATTCAGAAAATTGAATTGAATTGAATTTTGATGAAATTTGGGGTTTACGAAAGGTTTACAGAGAAGGAGAAGTGTGAGAGAAGAGAACCTGAAGAGAGAAGAAAATGGCGAAAGCGGAGAGCATGAGAATAGCCAAATCACGCTTCCTCATTGCGAGCTCAGGCAAGATCAGTACTGATCGTCTGATAGCGGAGCTGTAGTATATGGAACTCTACTCTCAAGTCGTCTTCAACTTCCGCAGAAGAGAAGAGACGGAGGTGGAGGTGGAGGTGGAGGTGGTGTTGGGGCCGGGTCCGAACCGTAACGATTTTGTCAAAACTCATTTTGTTAACGGATCTTATGGTATACTACTACTTTCTAGTACTATCTTGGTACACTGTTGATATTAAATTAGTTTTGCATGAATATGTTACATTGAATTCATAATTCTCCACATCATTACAAGTTGAGGAAAGTGGCAATCGTGTAATGATGTGGATATTTTTATACTACAAAGTTTTATGTCACTCGGATTCGGATATAAGTGTGGATACGGGTATTTATTTAGATGTTGGGTAATTAAATGTCTAAATAAAGTGTCTGATTGGTGTTGATCAGATCCGTTAAGTATTTCATACACATACACAAGTCGTGTCGACATGGATACAACAGACATAAATGAAAGGTTCGGGTAACATAGACAAAGTTTATATGAATTAGGTTAGTATCATAACATTTCCTAATATTATTACATATGTTAGTATGTGATTGGTTTAAATCTCTAACTTCATCCTGATATGTAATGATTTTATTGGTATATCAAAAAGAGTTATAGTATACTCCTCCCGATTCAAAATATAAGTATTTTTAGGAGTTTCACACAAAGTCCGATACTAATCAGAACACTGGCGGAGCAGAATTTTCAATTTTTTTTATATACTAGGTATATATATCCAACGGTTCAAAAAAAAAAAAAATTTATTACGGCCCCCCCTAAACTTCAATCCTGGCTCTGCCACTGAATAAGAATGACTAAAGTACCCATAATTAATACTCGAAAGAAGAAAGAAATGAATAGAGAGTTGCATGCAAACTACACATTTTGATCAAAATGAGTATGGGAGAAAATGATGTAAGGGCAAATCAATTAATAAATGCACATTTTTTGTAAAAAGACTTAAAGGGGTGTATTCAATACGAATTTTAAAAGATTTTAACTGATTTTAAAAAGTCTATGGATTCTGCTGACTATATGAATTGTTTTAACTCTATGCAGACTCTACGCAGATTCTATTAGATTTATTTATCATAATTTCTTTTGATTTATAAAGTCTTATAGATTATTTGAATAACACCCCAAAAAAAGTAAAGACTAATTTAGTGGTGTATTATACATATCCAACGGTGTTGAATTTCCAAAGTCAACATATGTTTATCAATCCTTTTTATTTTGGAATCAAATTATTTTGTTAAAAATTTAAAAAGTTTGGTGGTATGTCTTTGATTTTTTGGAGATAACGAAACTACTGCCATTTTTTTATTTATTTGTTCAAGATTTGTATAATTTACTTACTGATATTTTTTTTATTTGACTGATTTAAGGTAGGTTTTGTGATGGGTTTTGTTTGAATTCTTTTTCTCCTTTGATTTTCTCTTTTAGGGAAATGGAATTCATGTTTGGAAAAATAAAATTTTATGGTTACATAGTGAAGAAATTGTTTGCTTTCTTTAATTTATGTTTGAAGATTACTAGGAAAAAGTTGTTTGGATATTATGACATTATATATTGCTCTGAGGAAATAAACATTTAATATTGAGTTTTCTAACTATGCGAAATTTTTCCTCATATTTTTTTTTTGAGTTTGAACATTTCTTTATTTTTCTTTTTATTTTAAAGAAATTGGATCACTACAAAATTTGTAATCTCAGATAAATTAAAGAAATTTAATTTTAATATTAGTGAGATAAATTTAGAATCTTTAAGAAAAAAAAGAGATTTCTGAATACAAATTTATACCTATGTAATCCATCAAAATCTTACATTTAATGAAATAGATGAGAATTAATAAAATTTTGAATAACTTTAGATTTTAATGATTTTTTTTTATGATTTTTTTTAAAATATGAATTAAATATCTATAAATTTTAATAAATTTTTTAAAATCTAAATTGAATATTGTCATAGAAGAAAAGGCCACTACATACATGGGGGCCAGCTCGGTAACTTAAAGTCTTGAAACACCTGATTTTCTTTTTTAAAAAAGGGGCTAAAAACGCTTAACCCGGGCTGGGCTGGGCTGGGCTGGGCTAGGAAGAAAAGAAACTGTATCAAGATCTCAGCCAAAGTTCCACCCCCAACTCGTTTTCATCCACCACATTCCGGCGATTTTGACCACCAAAGGTGACTTCTCTGCCTCCTATAATTTCCTTAATTAATTTACTATTTTCATCATTTGATGATTTAGGGAAGAAAAGAGGCACTGGGTTTTCTTCTAAATTTTCTTGTCATTTGCATATATATGCTGATTAATATGATTTTTTTTTCATATTGATTATAGCTTCAGTAATTTGGATAGAGGGTTAGGGTTGTTTTCTGGAACTTGATTTTGCTTTGGATTGGGTAAATATCTAGTGATTGGCAAAATATATTCTCTCCCCAATTCCTTTCATAATCATAGATGACGGACACATGTTCACTTTTCCCTTAGTTTTCACTAGTTCTTTTGAGTTATAGGGTGTATTTGGATAGAGTATGGTCTGTTTTTTAGACTCAAACTCTCTTTGAATTGAAACTGGAAATGAAACTTCAAGCACTAAATAATTGAGAATTTGGTTTGTATTTGAGATTAGTTTGAGACTGAGACAAAGAATCTCACATTGAGACACAATCCAATCACAAACCATAGTTTTTTAATAATAAAAAATAGATACGTGGAAGCTTTGGTAATGGGACATAGATGAGACACATAATGGGACAGAATATCCTTCCGGTAATGGTAGATGAATGAGTGTGTGTGGAATCAGGCATTGGTTACCTTGAGAGCGGTTTTGGCAGTAATATGTAAGTTAGTTTTAAAAAATGATTTGTATGATTTGCTAGCCCAAGAGACAATTATTTATCAATCCTAGCCATTTGAACCCTATGTTAAGGAAAATGGGCATTTTTGGATTGCAACTCCAATTTTAGGTCTGAAATACCATTACTTGGCTTTGTTTAATTGCTCATCACACATATTAGATTTCATTTGTTCGAGAGATAGAAAATTTAACTGAAATTTCTAGATTTTTTTCATTTTAGAATTTTCAGCTGGAGTGAATGACATATAATGAAAACTTATCGATAAGAACAGTGGTGGCACTAAATGGATCACTTGACAGCTATGTACTCTGTTTATCTGTAAATTAAGCTATAAGATTCAGTAGTCAGTTTGTCTGAGTCAAGAAATGTTAGGATTTTTTTCCTCCTCTTTTTTGACATTCTGGTTAGGCCTGTCATTGAGACTCAAATGCCCACATCTAGACGCAGACTCACTGGACTCAATCTAAGTCTAGACATACATTTTATATCCAGATCAAGATTGAGTAGAGACTCAAATGAGTCTGAATCCAGATAAATATAGGATCCAATAGTAGTGAGTCTAAACTATAATTCTGTAGACTCAAGTGTCAAGAGGCCCAAGGACTCAAAGACCCAATTAAGATTTATAGTTTCATATAAGATTTGAGACTTAACATAGTTGAGTCCGGACTCAAATTAAAAGGACTCAAATCCAATTCAATAAGGACTCAACTTGAGTCTCCATTTAGTGAGTCCAGACCCAACATTTTGGACCCAAGTGGATCCAATTGACAGGCCTAATTCTGGTATCGCAAAGAGTTGCTGGTTCTAAACATTTATCTGTTCCTTATTTTTCTTAATATTTGGTCCTCCAGTATGATCATATCATTTCAATCTCTCGAGTCTCGTCAGAACATTTTATTATGTAATTAGTTATTAGATACTCCCTCCGCTTCGTAATATAAGGTCTTTAAGGTATTTTAGCATAGATTAAGGAAGGAAAACAATCTGTCCTTTATTTATGAGTGAGGGTAACTTTAGAAAAATAATCCTTAAAAATTGAAAAAGAACATTATTTGGGGAGGAGATGAAAAGTCTAAAAGGTTTGATATTATGAAACAGAGGGAGTAGTCCTATGAACTATGAAGAACATCAGACAACTGCCATGGTAATGATTTGTTTATGAGCATTGTTGGTGGTGGCGGTCTGTGTATATAATTATTCCTGCCGGTGACTACACAGTTGGATAATTTGATCTAAGGAGGTTATACATGAAAGGTCGATTATGTGATCAAATATTTATTCTTTTAACTTATTGAGCATGCTTTATCTTGGTGGCTCTGGCAGTTTGCAGCGTTGGTGATGGAAACGGATACAGTACCTGAGCAGCGTTTGATGATTGAAGAGGATATGCCTCATAGGATGCCAATTGATGCAGAAAGAGCTAGGTTTCCATACTGCATTGTGTGGACACCACTTCCTGTGTTATCATGGTTTATTCCTTTTATTGGCCACATTGGCATATGTAGAGAGGACGGAGTTATTCTAGATTTTGCGGGGCCAAATTTTGTGTGTGTTGACAATTTTGCATTTGGGGCACCTACTCGCTATTTTCAGATGAAGAAAGAGCAGGTGTAGTATTCTAATTTAGACATGCAAACAAACATTATTAGTGAATGAACATGTCCACTGCTACATAATGATGGGCATCACTGGGCAATATTTGATGGAAGCACAGTAATTATACTAGATGATTGGATTAGCTTTCTCCATTGCTTTTTTAGCAGTCATTTAAACTCTTTTTGAATATTGCTTTGGCATGCAGTGCAATTCTGTTCAACATTCTGTTCAACATTCTGCTGAGTATGGAAGTGAAGATGGTTACGAGGGCAATGAACTTGGAAGAGACTTATCTAGATGGGATGATTCTTTGCGTAAAAGTACACAAGAATTTCAACACCAATCTTACAACATTTTGACTTGCAATTGCCACTCATTTGTCGCCAATTGCTTAAACAGATTGGGGTTTCAGGCTGGAAGATGGAATGTGGTAAACCTGGCTATTTTCATTTTTCTTAATGGATGTTGGGTGAGCAGATCGGCCTTTGTGAAATCCTATCTACCATTCCTAATAGTACTTGGCCTGGGACTGACATTTGGAGGATGGAGCTTCCTAACCTATTTGGCGGTTTTCATTTTTCTTCTCGTTGGTTGGTTTGTTCTTGGTAGCTATTGTTTCAAGAAGTTGATCTATGTGTAGTATATGTGTTACTGAATAATTTTTGAACCACATTTATCCTAATACAAACTATTTTCTGAAAAAAAGATTTTGTAGTTTTATGTTCTTATGAGAATGAGACGACACCCTACGTATTAGTGAATTTACTAGATATGCCATGTGTCTGGATATGTAGATGATAGGTCGGAGGTAACAAAATAGTTTCCATTGCTTCCCTTGGTTACCTATCTTGAACTAGCTAATTCTTAGTTACAGAGTCTAGGAATTGGGACCATGTTTGCATTTTATGATCTAATATTTTTCAGTTGAATCTGTTCTCGTTTTTCCTCCTGTTTTCTGGGAATTTTATCTTTCCAGCTCATGTCAAGTAAGAGCGCGTGCAAGAAAGTTGGCGTAAAGTAAGACGAACCACAATCAAAAGGTAATGTGACTAGAGAATTTATTCCTACTTAAATAATTACTTCTTGCATACTCTATTCCACTTTCCCTTTAGTGAGATTATATTCTTTGGAAAATACTGGAAGAGAAACAGGACAACTCTCCAAGAGAGCACAAAGTTAATAATTCCACTGGGGATTGACAATGGAGGAACAATAAAAAGGAAATTCCTTGCAAATTTTCTTGCTCTGCATTTATGTTTTCATGATAAGAATGGATAAAAACATACATCATTCAGAGTATTTGCATTTCTTACAGTGATTCTGCACTTTTTGCTTGCTTCTTATATGTAATATTACAGTTTCAGTCTCTGATTATCTAATATATATTAAGAGTTGGTATTTATTATCCTTCTTATTCCATCTCTTTTATTGACCTTCACTCATTCTAGACCTGTATTACTTGGTGTTTGGTTGGCTTTGAAAAAAGCATGTATGTGATTACAAAATATGCTACTCCCTCCTTCCATAATAAAAGTCGTTTATGACATATAGCAAAAATTAGGGAAGCAAAAAATAGGATGTTTATTTAATCAAAATATTACTTACTTAAATATAATTAGTGGTATACAAGTCTTATTTAAGAGAGTAATTTTTATATTTTGACTAACAAAGTACATTGTTTTTAAATTTTTTAATTTTTTCTACATGTCGTAAACGAGTTATATTAAGTGTTTCTAAAGTTTGATCGAACAGTCGGAGGGTGAAATGGTTATTTTGGTTGCCTCTGCTTTGTGTTTTATTCCTTTGTCTAAATAAGATAGCGTATGCGTGAGTGACAGGCCACTATTATTCCTTGGTCCTTGTCTAAGATGCTTCTTGGAATTTGATGCCATTTTTTTTCTGTCTAAAGGAGGGTAGAGTCGATCTAGCTTTGGTGCGGAACAAGTGTTTTAAGGATAGGCGTTCTTAGATTTTTAGCGGCCGAAATTTGTTCCGTACTTGCAGAACTAAACTCGTTCTGTACTGTAGCTGTGTAGAGAACACTTGTAAACCGGGCAACAAGGTGATCAAGGACTTGGGAAAAGGAAATCTGCCCTTTTGAACGCATTGAGAGGGTTCTAAAAAAGTAAAGTTGCGATTCAAAATACATCCACATTATCTATTAATGTTTTCGTGAGGGAAAAAGTGAATTTATAACGGAGAAAAAGTGAGTGGAAGAAAAAAGAAAAGTTGCGATTCAGATACATCCATAACTTCAGGTTTCTAATCAATGATATGTGAACATAGTCCGAACCCTCTAAACAAAGAATGCAATAAACCGAAGGGAAATCCTTCATCAGATGCTCCTTCAAATTGATTTTCGATATAATAATTGATATGAAATCAAGTTTACTAACCTTCAAAATGATGATAATTTTTTTAATTTTGTTTTTCATATATGACATGAGCATCATATCATTTTATGGAAATGATTTGTGACTCAAATGAAGGCAAAATTGTTAAATTAGAAACCTAAATATTATTGACCCTCAGATGAAAATCTCTGAACCAATTATTTTAATCTAATTTTAGTACTGCAAATTTTCAAAATTAAAAGATAGTTTAGATGCTTAAAGTCTTAACGGCACAATTAAAGGAGTTTCACTCTCCTCATATGTACATTATAATATATGGCTCGTGATATTGTCAATACAATATCCCTCTTGTCAAGACAAATTTTACTTTAATTTACAATTATATCCTTCTTGGTCAACTGCCATTAAATGGCAATTGGTGCAATACCATATCTACAGTATCTTTTATTCAAAAGGAAAACCAATTTACTGTTTACCATCTTTTGCTATTCACTGTATTTTCCCTTAATCACTTTTCTTCCCCTTCTTGCACAAATGATTGGTTCTTATATATGTTTCTGTATTTCTATTTATTTATTTTTCATTTGTTGATGTTTTTGTTTCTGCTTTTTCCTTTTCTAACACTCTTATCTATTTCCTTGGAAAAGATTATGGAAAGAACGGAGATTGGGGGAGAGAGAATGTAGGATTTAAATCAAGTTTTACTTAATTAATTGTTGTATTAGTTTAATTACCATGCATTTATTAGTTATTGGTTGTTGGTTAGTAGTAGTTGAAGTGTTTGTTTACTGGTGGTTTTTAGTTTATTTGCTTGTTTCTGATTGACCAAATATAATTGACAAGTAGATTATTTACTTCTTGTATACCTATAAATAGATATAGAAGACTTGGAAGAAAGTAAGCAAAACAAGCTTCGACCGCCTATTGTCCCCTTTGTCTCTCTCTCTCTCTTAAGCCGATTGGCTAATACAAATTTCAAGAAGCATTTGTTTGGCTTCCATAGAGTTGTGCCGCCTCCTTTCTTCATTTTGTTCTCTGTTTCTTCATTTTATCAAATGATATAAATCAGTTGCCTTCTAATTTTTTGTTATTTGTTTATTTCCTTAATTATATTATTTGTGCGATCACTTTAAAAGTCTTCATAGAATAAGAAGAAAAAGAGAACAAAATAGGGAACTTACAAGTTACAACGATTTTTAGGGACCAAAAAATGGTAAATGCAGTTTTTTTATTGGAAAATTATATGATTGTAAGTTAAGCAAAAAATTCCTTGGCAAGAGGGATATTGCCACCGCCATAATATATATATATATATATATATATATATATATATATATATATATATATATATATATATATTTCCAAATTTCTCTCATAACTCCATAATTTTCGTAAAGATCCACTTCTTACCGCTATTAGAAAACATATAACAATGAAGATAGATGAATCTGAAATTTTTTGAGATATGGGAGAAATTTTGAGAAAATATCTTCAAAAATATAAGAGAAAGAATAATGAATTGGCTGAAAGGGGTTTTAAAAAAATACTAGAGGGGAGATAATAATGGAGGCGAAATTCGGGTGTTTCGGTGGCTTAAATGTCTCTCTCAAAATCTCACTATCAGTTTCATCAGATGGTGAAGAACATGTTTAGCAGGTGATGAATTTAATCATGTTAAACACTCTAGCCTGTCTCGAAAAAAGTAAAGATTGATTGTGAAAAGATTAAGGAAGAAATTCTTGGAGTGAGAAATTAAATGAGAGAGTTTAATGTTGACCATAAGGGTAGTTTGGTCATGTAAAAAAAATTATTTTAGTAGGAGGAATTTTGTCTTGTCAATATCATTAGACTACATTAATACTTTAATTTTAACCGTACATTTTATTTTGCCTCAATTATTTTCTACCCAAAGATTTACTTTATAAAAAAAAATGAAAGAGAAATACGATTGAGATCCTCCTTGGAAAGGAAATGGATTATAGGATGATGCTAATTGCAAAACAAAAACACAAGCAATGGCGTAAAAAAAAAAGAAAAAAAAGAAAAAGAAAAACCAATGGCGTCATCACTTAGGCACAAATGCTGTGTACAGAAAGTAAAAAAAGTCAAAATGATGCTAAAAAAAGAAGAAGTTAAAAAGTTAAAATGATTCCGACTGTTGCCCCCACAGCCCGGTCCGGCTCCTATGCAGAATAGGGATTATTCTGCACGTGCGGAATAATTTTAGCCGTCGGATAAGATTTTGAACGGTTTAGATTTGGAGAGAGAAAAGTTGCAGTTGGACTTAAAATATTAAAAAATTCTCTCTCCAAATCTGTACCGTTAAAAAATATCATCTGACGGTTGATATCTTATCCCGCACATATGGAACAAAAAGCTGTCCCGCATAGGATCCGGGGACGCCCACCGCCCTGCGATAAAATTATCACCCGAAACATCTCAAAGATCTTATGGTCAGAATTTAACATTATACAAATCAAGCTATTAGCAGCACGTCCCCACCATAGCAACTTTTTGACACGTCATCCATGATATATAGAACGGACAGCTGGCGCCACATAGGAATTTCTTTTTAAAAGGTAAAATAGTCCGTACTCAACTATATCTCATATCTGTTTTCTAATCATTCAAAATTTGCTACATCGAGATATCTTTGATTTCACTTTGTCAACAGTTATTATTTATATTCACACGGCGAATTGTTAGTGGTTGAAATATGCATAAAGATATTAATTGAGGATAGACGATTTTTCACTAAAACTACACCGTTTTGTGGAAAATAGTGGTAGAATAGTAATTATAATCAATACGAAGCCTCTTTTCATACCTACCAGCTACCTCCTCTCCTATATAAAGCGCCAAGGGGTAGCGGAAGTTACTCGAAAAAGCATTAGCGTTTCTTGTGTGATAAGCTTAAAACAAAATCCTCCAAATATTTTGATTGATTTTGTGTGTAAAGAAAAAATGGCGGAAGAAGGACAAGTGATTAGCTGCCATACTGTTGAGGCTTGGAACGAACAGCTTCAGAAAGGAAATGAAAACCAAAAGCTGGTACTTTTTTTTTTTCTTTTCAAGTTCGGAATTGGTTTACGGGATCTGTTCAGATTTGATTCGGTTTTTTCTAGGGTTTATATGGTTTTGATTTGTGGTTTTTCTCTTGGGGTTCTTTTGTTTTTTTTTAAAAACTTTATCACATGGTTTTTTTTTAATCTGGTACGATTTCCGTGCATGGCATTTCTTCAGCATATGATATTTTATTGTAATTTGACTAGATTTTTGAATGGTTCTTTCTATTTGATTCGATTTCTTCGGGTTTTGTATTATTGATGTTGTGTGCACATTTGCTCCTTTGACAATTCTCTCACTCTTGAAGTACCGAGAGAGAGTTAGTTCCAATCCATCATTAACATGGTATCAAAGATACTTAGTTCGATGCTTAACCTCTATTATTTTAATTGTCCAGTGTTTTCAGCCATGGCCGTGAGGGAGGGCGTATGTTAAATATCTCATACCGATAAGTTTGTGTGCATATTTGTTTCTTGTATGACTTGGGCATTTTGTGTTAAAAGATCACATCGACTAGTTTGTGTGCATATTTTAAGTAATCCTCATGACTAGTTTAGAGTTTGTGTGCATATTTTCCTTTTTATATGGCTTGAGAGATTGGGTTAGAAACGAATCAATTTTTTTAACAAAAGTTGGCAGGGTTGGTTTGATTCTCATGCTGTACATTCTCATGTTGTACAGAGGTCTGTCGTCTTTTTCTATGATGTTGGTGACTTTATGTAGGTGGATTTTTGTAATAGTTTAACTCCCAAAGTTCTGTTTCTTTTTGTATTTCCAAAAAATAATTAAAAGAGATTTTGAACTTTACCCACACATGATCAGAGAAAAATACAGAGAAAGAAGAAGAAGAAGATAAATGTCAGTCCAAAACTAACTACCCACATGATCCAACTTTTATTTACACTCTCAATGACCCGACCCCTAGCACACATTCTCGGGGGTCGTAAGTAGTTCTGATATGGATATGGATCATGTGTCTTCAGAATTGATCACATCACTACAGAATGAAACTACATAATTAGGAGAGAGACAATTTCTATAATGACATAAATAATTTTGGTTCACAAGGTTCACGTGGACCTGATCCATATCAGAATCTTTACCGAGTATAACTAACCTACTTCGTATCCTCTGACAACAAGAATGCCTAATAAAAGCAATATACAAAATTAATGCAAAATGGGCAAGTATGACACATTTTTTTTATTATTATTATTATTATTGTTATTATTATTATTATTTAAAAGATGTAGATTATTGCTAATATTTATTTGTTGATATCAAGTGCTTATGGTTTTTCTTTGATGAACATAAATGATCTGGATGCTGAAATACTTCTAATGAAAGAAGCGTGTTACATGTGTACATAAATTAAAAGAGTTTTTGGATACGTCTTCTTTGATGCCTTTTGGCTTTGATTTGAGTGAATAATTTCGTAGCGAAACGTGACGTTATATGGATACTATTGTTTCAGTGATATTTTGTGAGCAACCACTTTGTGTATTCATTGTCAAATTGACAAATGTTAGGTTAATGTCCAATCCATCTGTTTCAGTGGTATTCTATGAGCAATCACTTTGCGCATTTATTACTGAATGTTAGGTCATATCTCCTATACATCGCGCAATTCTAATTATTTGAGATTTAATGAGTTATCTTGTTGTTGTAACAATGCTTATGGTTTTCTATAGAAGCTAAAGTTATAACATAAATTAGAATTACTTGGGATCCCGGAAACAACATTTTTATGGAAAATAAAGGTACGATTGCAGTACATCGGGACCTTCTCCAAACCCTTAGTACTAGTTAAGACCTTTATTTTTTGTTTTGTTTTTATCTCCAAGTTGTTATAAGCAGTAATGGGTTTTTTTTTTTTTTTGAAACGAAAGATAATTGATTTGCTTGTTATATAATGATGCATATTTTGTTTTCTGAGGCAAGCATACGTGCCGTGTCCCTTGCATAAATTAAGATTGCTCTTGGCTCCATTAAGTCATGTTTCTGTTTTCAATGTTTTGTTGAGGAAGAGTGGTTAATAATTTAGATAAACTTCAATCTTTCAGATTGGTTCCTCATTCTCAGGTTCCCTTTCCTAATATGAATTATGAACACGTGTTCTTAAACCTATATTGATATGAATTTTCTTCTGCATTAGTCAGGTTTTCTATCTGTGGAAAGATTTCTCAAGTCTGATTACTATTGTAACTTCTTGTTCCTATATTGAATCTATGTTCAATACTGGCAAAAACGACTCTAGCACCATGCCGAATATTCCCTGTCCTAGAAGCAAACTAAGTTGTATGAAAATTGTTGTCGGCATTGCAGCCATCATTTTTCAAGGACTGCACTCATAAATTGCAATAAAATGCAGATAGTTGTTGATTTTACTGCGTCATGGTGTGGACCTTGCCGATTTATTGCTCCATTTCTGGCAGAATTGGCAAAGAAGTTGCCCACTGTCACCTTTATAAAGGTGGATGTGGATGAATTGAAGGTAATAAGAAGAAAACCTTAATTACAATTTGTACAGTCCTTGTTGTTGTATTTTTCTTAAGCGGGTTATAACTCTTTTTGTTCCTCTTACAGGAAGTTGCTTCTGATTGGGCTGTGGAGGCAATGCCTACCTTCATGTTCCTGAAAGAAGGAAAGATCGTAGATAAGGTTGTTGGGGCGAAGAAAGAGGAGCTTCAGCGGGACCATTGCTAAGCATGTGGCTACTTCCTCTGCCTAACTCATGCTTCTCTCTGGTAGAGACAATGCTTAAAAATATAAGCTTAGTTTATGTGCTATACTGATCTATACATATTGCAAGTTTTAACTATGAAAAGTCGAACTTCTTATTAAATTTGTCTTGTGGTTTGTCATGAAATACCCTGAGTTCCTTATTGTATTCAAATTTTATACCAATATCTTATATTGAAAAATTCACAAATGATAAACGGATGTTCTATAGTTGGTTCTCTAGTTACTGCACAGAAGGTCAGCACTTAACATAAAGGGGGGAATAAACCGAAAAAGGTCATACTTGGATCCATATTCCCAACACGAGCCTATCTATCTATGTTATGGGGTTAAAATTTCCCCCATTTAGAACTATCTAAACTTTTCACAACAAATGCATAGGAGGATTTCATCCTCAATGACAATGGATTCATCAAATCTATCTATTAACTTACTGTGATGTTTCAATTTTTTTTTTAATTTATTTTGGCTTTTCTTTTTTCTTCCTTCTGGCGTGATTGTTCAGTGATGGCGCGTAGATGATCTTCTTCATGCTAGACAATGTACTAATGAGGTCCTGTGGTTGTAGAACCCGTAGTTGAGCAAACTGCTTCTACTGTTAATCGCTTCAACACATTTGGGCATGGATCTTGATCAAAGTTATCGTTTGATATGGCCACCGAGCATCTTTGTTTCCCCATGCATTTCTGCAAAATACCGAATGAGAAGAAAGAATGCATGAAGTTTAAGGTACTTTTAGATGTTTCTTTAGGGTAGTTGAAGCGTTGGGGCGATTATAAGTACCTTCTCTAGTATGGTGTGTGAAGTAGGAGCATGGCAAATACCCTGCTGGAAAGTCCCACAAGTTCCTAAGGGAGTTCCAAAGCTTGCAAACTTGATAGAGGAAATAGATTGGCCAGGAGCACAACGAAGATGAACCTTGGGTTTGTGGAACTCTTCTGTTCTTCCGTAGTTTTCAATTTGCCAATTCTTAATATTGGGGTGATATTCAGTTACATCTGCACAAACAGAGGTCACCGATCTTTTCACAAGAGAAATCTTTGTCGGATCTCCTCCAAGTTCTTCAAAAAGCACCAGCAGATTCTGTGTTGGTTTTAGCCAAGACCTTGGCACATGGTACCTGAAACCGAGTTTTTCAATTGTAAGAACGGAAAGTTTTCAGAAGCAATGCTTTTATCGTTGTAATTTTCAAGCAATAAGATGCTATGCTTCTCCTAATATGAAGCTTAAAGTGTTAAGGTTACCATCTCTGAGTTGGCTGCCCACAGCCGAGTTGACACTTTGGAGGACGGTAAGTTCCGCTGTAGCTGCATCCCTTGCAATCTCCAGTGGCATAGGAAGTCCAGTATCTTCCAATGCTTTGGCCATTAATCCACACTTGACCTTTCCCCATGCTGCTCATGTCTAAAGCCAACGGTTCATCTCCATCAGGCGCATTGAAGTAAGCCTGCACATATACGTGAATTAGTTTGGTAATACTTCTTAATATCGGAACCCCAATTTGCCTCGTTAATCTGCATTTTTTTTTAATACCTTATGCCATGTTAAAGGTTGCTGTCTTTGTGCAATCAACGAGCCCTGCATCCAGTCAACTGATGAAATGCCGTTTGGAGAAACAACGTTCAGGGTTTCTCCTTTCAGCCCTACCTGTAGAGCAAGAAGCATTGGTGACTTGAAGTTTCCTTGGAAGTGAGATATAATACATTGAAAGCTTTGTATTTAGGAAATAGAAGGTAAGAACCTGATATGACCATTTTGCCCAGGACAAGTCCCATTTTCCCTGGTTAAGTCCATGCAATACAACAGGGCCTAATACCCCGGTGTTCCATGTCTCGAAATGTCCTCCAACATTCTTCAATAACCAATAGAAGAGGAATGTTAGACAAGAAATTACTGTTACTTGGAAGCATAACGGGATTGCCAAAGTAAAAAGACACGAAGATTAAGGATATGAACTAACCGGAAGTCCAACAGCAACGCTGAGTAGTGCAATTTTATTTGCACCAGCGCGAAAATTGACATTTCCTTTATAAGTGAATCTCCTATTCTCCCTAGTTCCAAAAGCAGAACCTACAAAAATATAACCACTTTGTCGTAAGATGAAATGAGGGTTCCAATAACATCATCACCACATTCTTGTAAGTGACTGTTATTCTGTACCTGAAAGTTGCCCGTTGACGAAGACATGTAGAGCATGGCCTGTTGACTGCACAATGAGAGTTGGGAGCTCCCCTCCATGCAAGAAGGATTCAGATGAACCGATATCAACACTGCAAAAGTAGATAGAAAATAAATTGAAGATGATAGTACAATCATTAATATGTGATGCACACAGCACGGTTGGGGTGTCAATCTCGACTTACCTGGTGATGTACCAAAGGTAATCACTAGCATCTCTAGTCACGTTTATCTGCTCCAGAAGTCCTGGAGCGGTAAATGTTGAGCTGTCCTCCAAAGACGTCAAATCCTCGTTAAAAGTTTCCCAGGAGAACAGTTGAGTACTACTAGGTACCATTTCCATCTGGGATGTTTGAACTCCAACCTGCAATAGATAAGTACAAAGTTCCATATCAACTTCGTGGAAAGCTCTAACGCGAGGGATACAGTGAAACTCTAGATTCCGCTAGGTTCAGAACTACATGACATACTTTTGCTGTGTTAAAGACTGCATTTCTGCAATCTGGAAGGATGCTAATGGACCAAGGCGGTAAATTGTAGTGCATGTTATTAAACATGACTTTTGCAGCCGATTTTGTGTTGTAGTTTGCAAGAAAAGCTGCACACTCTCCTGTTTCTGAAGAGAACACATGAGCCTGGGAAAATCAAACATTCATCAAAATCTTCGACAAGTTCCTCGAGCCAAGTGTAGACAAAAGCAGAGATGAATACCTGTTGAAAGTTTCCTAAAGAAGTAACCGTAGGATCTGCTGAAACTAGAGCTTTCTCACATAGCTTGATAGCCCTATGAAGTTCCTTCAAATGACCATATTTCGGTTGCCTGATCAAACCTATTAAGTTGTAGACCACCAATACATTTTGTTAGACTCCGAATTAACGGTTTATTTTAGTTTCTTGGTTCCTGAACACTACCAACATTGTTGATTGTTCTCACCGTATTCATCAAGTGGAGCATCATAGTCATAGCTCGTTGCGATGAAGGGGCCTCCAGCTGTCCTTCCAAAATTGGTACCTCCATGGTACTGTCAACAGCAGAAAGGAACTCGGGGTTAAGCATATAAGACTACGACATGCTCACCCGAAGATGCAACATACGATAAAGACCGACCATATAATAGTTGAGAAGTGATCCTCCCTTCTGTATGAATCGAGCAACAGCAAATGCCAAATCCTGAACTGGCCTCTGGTGAATCGGTCCACCAAACTCCGTAAACCTTAGATTAGAAAAGAAGGGTCAAAATCGGAAAGACTTTAACTTGAGAAAAATCAGTGGATTACGACATGATACCGCGTACCAGCCACTCCAAGCCTCAGTCCACATTGTTGGTTTATAGGGTCTGTTGGGAGTAAAAGAATCACAATAGAAACCATTGCATGTGTTTATCTGCCAAAACAACGTTAAAAGAGTTACAAATGCATAAAATCTTGACCGGTAAATACGTCATTTCCTTTCGAGTTACGATTGAGGATCAAGAAACACTAGAACAAATATGGTAAAACGAAATAAATTATCACGACATTATTAAGAACATAATAGCTTACTACGGGATCAGGAGCATCGTCTTCCTTGCACATCACCCAGGGAACCCCTGTATCCAATCCCACTGCCATTTTTGCAGCCCAATTCACATAGTTCTGAGCAGGAGGTCCAAGCATCTTAACTTGGGGTCCATATTCATTTTCAATCTGCAAAAAAAAGTTACATAATAGCACAATTCAATGGCAAACCTAAACATTAGGAATTTGGTAGTATTTAAGGGCAAAAAAATCGTCAATCCCTACTGGTATTCCATGCCTAACTCAATCACTCATAATTCGTCACGTATCATCGCTAGTTAAAGAAAGAGAACTGAAAGGGATATCCACATAGCGAATTCTGAAAGGTTGAGACAGACATGAATTTTTTCCTATATTTAAATTAGCAAATACAACCAAACTGATAATAAAGAAACAATAACAAAGAAAGTTTCTAATACTATATAGACCTGATTATTATTATTACCTGGGAGAGAATGATGGGCCCACCTTGAGACTCGTAAAGATTTTCACTCTTCATTAGACTGACAATTTTCTCAGTAAACCTTTGCATGTGCATCTGCCACAAGAAGAAGACATTGACCAAAGTCTTCAGTAAAATAACATTAAAGATAAATTTAATCATACACAAAGAAGATTGATTTATCTTGAAAAACACAGAATATTGAAGGGTTTTTAGAAATAAGACCTTGAAAGGTTCATTGTCTGTTCTGAAGCTAATCCCTGGTACATACTTCAACCATACTGGAAATCCTCTGTGTAACCAATTGACAAGATTAATGAAATTTTTTCACAAAAGAAAGAAAAGATCCCCCCACAAAAAAAAATACTAACTCCATTTCATAATATAAGTCAACATGTAGCGAAAATTAAAGAAGCAGTTTGTTACTCAAAATATCAATATTACTCTCTTAAATATGATTTGTATACCACTAATTCTATTCTATTTAAGAGAGTAATGTTGATATTTTGAATAAAAACACCTTATTTTTTCACTTTTTTAATTTTCGCTACATGTTCCAAACGACTTACATTATGGGATTGAGGGAGTAATAAAAATAAAGATTCAAGAACGGTTTATTATTATTATTATGGAGTATTCTGATATGGACCAAGGCCAGTGGGTAGGGTCATGGTCCACTTGGCTGAGATTCGGCCACGTCGCCCCTCCCTTTAAAAAAAAAATTATCTCAATTTTCTGATATGGACACAGTTAAAAGTAAAAAAATAAAAATTTGTACAATTTTTAGTACTTTTAATTGTGTCCATATCAAAACTATTTTTTTATATTTTAACTGTGACAGAGGAAGAAAAAATATATATATTTTTTTTTAAAAGGGAGGGGGCGACGTGGCCGAATCTCAGCCAAGTGGATCAAGGCCAGGGGTACCAGGGCCCTACCCCTGTTCCTGGTCCATATCAGAAATTTCCTATTATTATTGGGGCAGGATGTCGAACACAAAACATATCATCATGTCCCGTCAAATGTGTTATGTCAACTACGCTAGTCTAATGCGAAAAATAATGAGAAAAATTCAAGATCTAATCTAAGAAGAAGAGAAAAATAATGAGTACCCGAAATTCCACTCAGCACAAACATAAGGGCCAATGCGGAGTGTAGCATAAAGGCCTGCTTTCTGAATTGTCTTTATGAACCTAACTAGGTCATTTCTTCCTTCAAAATTGTACTGTAAAAAAAAAAAAGATCAAAGAAATAGGTAAAAAAAAATAGCCCCATTAAGTTAAAAAAGTTGTAACAAGGAAAGATCACAAATGAAAAAAAACAGAGGAAGCAAAGTACATTGGCAGGAGAAGGTTCATGAACATTCCAAAACACATAAGTTTCAACCATATCAAGACCTCCTTCTTTAGCTTTATTTATCAGATCTTCCCACATCTACAACAGAAAATTTTCAAACACAAAAAAAAAAAATATCAGAAAACTTTTTTTACCAAGAAAAATGCAAAGAAATGAGCAGAAATTAAAAGTATACCTGAGGAGTACTTCTGGGATAATGTATGGAACCAGAAATAAGAATTCTTCTTTGTCCATTTATAACAATGGCTTTTCTATCATAAGTTACACTACAATGAATCAGCTGAGTTCCAAGAACAGAGACCAAGAAAAAGACTAAAACCCATTTGGAAACTACTGAATTCATCTCCATTCCTTCTCTCTAGTTGAAATGCTTCTGGGCTGGAGTGAAATTTGAAGAACAGTAAGAGGAGAAGGGCGTGAGTGGGTTGGGGTCGGGGGAAGGGGTGTTGGGTCTTAGAAGTGGGGAATACAGGTGAGGAGCTGCAAAAGTGTGGAAACTGGAAAGCTTCTCACTATTAATTAATCAATAATAATGATTTTTTTTTTTTTTTGATGAATCAATAATAATGATTGTTGGATAAAAAATTGGGATAAAATAAGGATGAAATGGTATTAAATGAAAGGAAAGTGATAGTTGAAATTTAATACAAATGAGAAGTATAGGTGAGGAGGTGACTTTGTATCTCTTAGTGTACTCTTTGTTACACTAATAATATATTATACATAGAGCTCAGTGGAGCAAGGGTCTGCCCACGACCTCACGATCGTGGGTTCGATACCCTCCTTATACATGGGGTAAGCTTTAATTGTCTCCTTTTTTAGGGCTCTCTTCTCCTCTTGTGAGGTGTCCTCTCTCACTTTATGTGGCAACCGCTCAGCTGGGCTTCAAAAAAAAATACATAGATTGATTCAAATCTCTAAATTTATTCTGGACGGATATTATTAATGCAACGTAAAATAATATTATTAATGTATTAAATAGTGTAATAGATGTTATAGAATTTAAGAAGCAATAATTATCATTACCCAAAATGTTCCGTTGTAACAGATTATTGGAGCAAATTGAAATAAATTAGTCATAAAAGGCAAATAATCGTCTGTAGCTGTATGTGTACTTAATTATTGTGCCCAACTAATCATAATTTACTATGTGTATATATAATTAAAAAAAATGATCTCATGGATAAATTTTATTGATCGGGCATAAGAATAAGTACACAGACGGGTACATACTATTTTCACTCATAAAATTGTCATGGATAAAAATAACTCCTCCTTATGTGTAGGAAGATCAATCAATCACGTTATTTTACATTTGTATCCGCTATTTATTAGAATAAGTTACTCCACAGAGTATGAGACTGACCTAAAAAAAACACTCGAAAAAAAAAGGAAAAAAAAATAATGGTAAAAAGAAGCTGACAAACAGAAAAATAACACCTTACGTAAATCTAAGAATCTTTTTTGCACTGTTTCGTAGTAGCAAATTATCTTTAGATTAATGCTAATCTTTAGGGGAGTGATTCTCACGCGTCTTTGAGATCTTTGTTTTTTTTATAACACGATCTTTGTTAACATTCCGTACTACCATGTTCATTGTAATAAGAGAAATTCTTTATTTGTAACTTATATTTATTTACGCATTTAGATAAATAGAAAGTATCTTTTTATTAGGTTATTTATAGCAATATATTTTTACGGGTCACTATAAATGTTCAATTAGTGAATCCGAACACTATTCAAGCCAAAGAGGAGACACGTGTCGTGCACACGTTATATCAGTCAAAGAGTATTTTTGTCCAAAATTATTAATGGATCCGGGGCAACCCAGTTCGAATATCCGAAAAACACTACCCACATTAACATTTCGAATATCCGGGTAATGACCGGATTAACTAATTAGACATTTATAATAGTCCGTAAAAATATGCTGCTATAAATAGCCTAATAAAGAGATACTGTTATTTATCAAAATACGTAAATAGATATAGACTACAAATAGGGAATTTCTCTTGTAATAAATGAAGATCACGTACTGCCACGTTACTGCTCCATATATTAATCTTTTTTATCTCGTATTAAAAAGACGGTTCTATAATTGAATCTTAATGTTATATGGATGTTCAAATTGTATCACAGGAGTTGGTCTAAATAGTGCTATGATAAAAAATAAAAAAAATTACTCCCTCCATTTCTAAATATAAGACTTTTAGGGAAAATAGTAAAAATTAAGAAATCAAATATTAAGATTTTGTTTTTTAAACAAAGTATCAATATTATTATCTTAAATAGAATTAGTGGCATACAAGTTCTAGTTAAGATAATAATATTATTATTTTGATTAAAAAATATCTTGAATTTTGTTTTTTAAATTTTTGTTACTTGTCTCGAAAGTAAAACCTCTATACAGTAATACTCTCGGGACCGGAGAGAAATATTACTATAAGGAGGTAATTCTTAAACAGAGACTTACATATAAAAATTATAATTTAAAAAAAATAACTAATATACATTATACGACACTTGGAAACGTTTCCCTTCGTATTTTAAAAACATGAATTTAAAAGATATATAAAATTCATGAGCTTAAACAAAATAAATGTACATATATCGTGCATGTACATTGTGTATATATTATATTTAGAAGATTCATTCATATACATCAGTATATAGGAAATGAAAAAAAAACAATGTATGCATTTAAAATATTCACTCATTTATGTTGTATCTTCGAAATTTCTTTTCGTTTGTTTTCTTTTTATTATACATATATAAATGATAGAATAATCATAAATTTCATTATCATTTCAAATCATACATTTTCTACTTCAAACAAGTCATGACTCATAAAAACAAACGAACTCAAATCACTGAAAATATTTGTGTCGAGTTGCGCAAAATAAAAGAAACCAACCCCAATTGTAAGCAAAAAGATTTTGCAAAATGGTTAGAAGATACACATAAGCTTAAGTTGTCGCAGCCAACAATATCCAAGATATATGGTCAATAATTCATAACATTTTAAGTTTAATGTAATATTGTTAAAATAATTATGAATATTTTATATAGATATATAAATATATTTAAAATTTAATGTTATTTTATAACTATATGGAGGTAAATTTCTTAAGGATGGTCTTTAAAAAAGCATAGAATATTACAATGTAGAGTTTATTCTTATTTATAACTGGTCCCGAGTTGAGACCATAATTTTTTATTATTATAATGAGGTTATTCTTATATAGAGGTTTTACTGTAGTATGATTCAGATTTAAAAACATATCAGTTCATTGTATAGGCTTGCTTAATTTGATTACCATCTCATATTGGTTATAAACTGCTACAATAAATAATTTATCTTGTACGCATTTTTAAATAACAACAACAATTTTTCTTCTCTAACAAAAAAATTGACCATACTTTGAACTAGGAACGAAGTCAGGAATTGTCTGTTGGGGGTGAAAAACTGCAACAGTATATCGACCTATCTATAAAAACTGCAAAAATTTGAGGGGTGAACTTGATAAAAAATTTCTAACTATATATAAAAATTACTATATCTATTAGTATCTTTAAAAATTTCGGGGCGGGAAGAATCGTCCATGCTTTGAACCAAACTCGAACACACATTCTTTTAGATTTGAAAACATATTTATTCATTCACATTAAATAAAATACTCCCTGGAAAAAATTAAGAAAGTAAAAAATTAAGTGTTTTTTTAATTAAAAATATCAATATTACTCTCTTAAACAGAATTAGTGATATACAAATCCTATTTAAGAGAGTAATATTGATATTTTGACTAACAAAATATTTTGTTTTTTACTTCTTTAATTTTTATTATATGTATTAAACGATTTATATTATATATTTAAGGGTAAAACTTCTGTAAATATAAATACATAATCTTCAAAATAAGAAACTACCCAATCTCATTCTATTTTTCCAAACAGAAGCTCAATAGCTAAGAAAGTAACTTAAGTGGGGAAAGTGAAAAGGCAAAAAAGGAGCAAAAGCAATAGAAACCACGTGGAGACATGAAAATGAAATTAAACAAACTTTATACTACTCCCTCCATTCTCATTTAATTGTCGTTTAGGAGATATATATGTATCCAAATTAATTATTATTTACATGTCTTTTATTAGGTGTCAATAATTTATTCTAATTATACCATAAATATATTTTTTATTGAAAAAGTGAAAAAAAAGAAGAAACAAATGAGTATTATTATTGAAATTGTGGTAGAAAGATTATTGTTTGTTTGAATTTCTTAATTTTTTCAAAATATTTTAAACGACTTATATAGAGGAATGAAGGAAGCTTCCATTTCTCCTTCTCATAGTAACGCCATAATTTGGCATCCACCGACACAAAACCATATCGTGGACGTGGTCGAATAATCATGATGATTATGATGGTGGTTATTTTTACTTAATCACACGTTATAATTTCTCTTGTCCGAAAGCACAACCCGGTGACTCTTGCCCGGAACAGACTCATTTTATTATCTAACAATGCCGGCCCTACGTTTGCATTTCCATGTGAACTTGCCTTATCTTCGTTGATCGTCCCCTTCCTTAACTTATTTCAGTACTGGCAGTGTTTTTGTCTAGATTGTATTGATAAAATTTCAATTTTTAAATTGTCTATTTGAAGGTCAAAATAATTGTGTATTCTTGAATAATTTTAATAGCTATTTGACTTATTTTTAGCTATAAAGTTAATAATTAATGGTGAAATATAAAATTACGCATCGACTGTCTAAGAAATATATGTATTACTTATGAGTTCATCAGTTAACCCCTCTCATTGTCAATTAATTTTAAAAAAAATATATAGAGGCTACGAACTATTTTCACACAGTATCATAGTACACCGTAGGCAGTAGCGGGCCTTGAAATGTTCCTGTGTGATCCAAGTATGGCGCATGACCTTAAACTGACTTTCACCTCAAGGTGATGATCCAAGTAGGTGGATGACATTAAACTGACTCCAACCTCGAAATAAGTAGAATGTTGAATTGAAGATGTGAGGGAGTGATGGAATATAAAGTTACACATTAATTACTTAAAGAAGATTTATCTCATTTATAAGTTCATGAGTTAACACTTATCAGAAACTCCAAACATTTTTTAAAGCGTGATATTTTCTTTTTTTTTATGTTTTAGCAAGAAATACATCTAGTCCCTTCAAAAAATTTAAAAATTTATACATTACCCATCAAAGTAAGATATCCTTTTCGGCTCTGGATAAAAACCCTTGTAAGTATAGGAATCAAAATGCGGTTTCACACAGTTTCTTTGTTCGGTGATTCGGTCTGTCTTTTTCTTGCATTAATAATAATATTATAACATGATATCATCAAATGGTTATCGTCTTCGTTCCAACTACTAACAAACTATGGCTGGTTCGAGTTCAAAGAAGAGGTGGAGTATGTGATGGTGTCAGGGACCAGGGATGAAGATAGAGGTGGGGTGGCAGTCGTCCCCGAAATTTTTAAAAATATTATTAGACATAGTAAATTTTACATGTAATTCAGAATTTTTATCAAATTAGCCTCCAATATTTTTATTTTGCAGTTTTTATATGTAATTCGGCATACTGTTGCAGTTTTTGTCCCCTCAACGCCAAATTCCTGGTTTATTCGAAGATGTTGTCCTTTTCAGGGTTAGCTGTTAACAAATATTAAAAGCTACCACTGCTTCTGTTCACGGATCCTACATAACTCAATTCATGATCATAAATCAATTCATTTACTGCATTTTCATGGGCGGTATTGCATGCAACTTTCTGCTATTATTATTATTATTATTATTATTATTATTATTATTATATGTAAGTAAAAGAGAATGTTTAAGTGATGGTGGCCAACACCAGAATATCCCATTTTGAGCTTTTGTGTTTAATATTGAACATACCAAAATAACTGAGCAACTAGTTTTTAGAAGCTGACAGCATAAGTCAAATTTAATTTTATAGCCTCGATTTTACTAAATCACTTAGAAGTAAACTTGCAACCATTTAGTTATTATCCTAAGTGGTCTTTTCTACTGTGATTTTTCATCTTTTGTGCTGTGTTGCATCCGACTCCTATCATGAGATCTTATGATACTTATCTATAAAAAAAAATAATAATAATAACTGATTGAAACCCTCCAACTTTGATCCTCTCACGAAAAAAAAAGATGCATACCGAAATATAAAAAGAATTGAGAACTATAGATGAGAGTATTCATTTTTTATCAGCAATTAATGCCGAAATATATATGTTGCTTTTGTTGTAGTTTTTACTCTCCTTGTGTGTTCGGCTACGTTATGGACCTTATGGTGATATATTGGCCAATGTTGTTAACAAACCTAAGGCGGTTACCACATATTGTAGTAAAGGTATAGTTGGATATTGATCATTTTAAAATCAAATATTATTTAAAACTTTAGTTATTAGAGGAATGTAAGCGTAGCACTTCTGACTCCTGTCAATAGATTACGAATTTAACACCTTTTTCTCATATTAATAAATAAATTTGTTAAAAAAAAAAAAAATAAAAAGTTATCTGAGTATGCAAAAATTTCATTTGAGAATTTTGTCTTTATTTTTCTTCTAATGTAAGTTGTTTGTGAGGGAATATGGTGAGTAAAAAAATGTGACTTGTGAAATAAAACCTTTGCCTAAAATTTGGAGCAGTGATAACTGATAATGCCAGAGCAATTATCTTTCTGCAAGAGCAATTTATTTGTATGTGATAAAACCACCCCTCTAACATATGAATTAGTAAATCTTTTAATTATCTTTACTATTTTCTCTCGCCCTGATTTCTCTCCCCAATGTGATTCTTTTTTTTTCTCTCTCTTCCTTCCATTATTTTATGTGATCTTTACATGATTTTTTTTTGTCTTCTCTCTCCTTATTTCCTTCACTATTATTCTCTCAATCTTGTATGTCTACGGTAATAACGAAAAAAATCAGTAATAAAATAATACAATTTATTTGATTCTTTTATGAATTTGTAACATATCTAATTTTTCTGCTGGTAATCATCCTTTTAAGATGATCATAAATGGTGCAAATATCTTTTTATAAAAATAAGATTAAATACGTGTTATACCTATTTGTTTTACCAGATCAGCTATAAATATCTTCTTACTTATTTGTTAGTAATTTAATTAAGGATCTGAAGCTTCTTCAATGGAGTTTAATTAGCAACCCACTTTATAGTTATTATTATTATTATTATTATCATCGTTATTCCTTTGATAGAAGGCTGAGAGAAGAATAGTGAAGGAAAAGAGAGAGAAGATAAAAAAAATCAGGTAAGACCAGAGAGAATAATGGAAGGGGGAGAGAAGAAAAAAAAATCACATTGGGGAGAGAAATTTGGGGTGCGAATAAAAAAATAGTAAAAAATTACTAATTGATATGTCAGAGGAGCAATTTTGTCACATTCAAATAAATTGCTCTTGCGTGAGAATATTTACTTTGGCATTATCATTGCCCTAAAATTTGTCCTACCTCACTAGGTACTTTTGTTTCAGTTGAATGCGCCAAGTACAGTCATTTAAAACTTCATTAAAATGCAGCTAACTGTTTCACCAGGAAAAAAGGTTAAAATAAAACTGCAGCCTGCTCGTGAATTCATTTGCGAATATACTTTGTATTTGTAGCATTGAAAGAGTAGCCACAAGAGGATTTTTTTTTTTTTTTTTTAATTGGGGGAAGGAGGATTCGAACCTCCAATACGCGAATCGAATATCACACCACATTATCAGCCGAGTGTTTGCACAAAATGATTGTTTAATCATTAACAAAAGAAATTTTTAAAGAAAAGCCACTTCATCATATAGTAATGATCAGTGAGAATAGAACTTTCAAGTTTCAACCAACACGTTAGTAGGAAAAAATAGTAATGTTATGGACCTGGTTTCTGGGACGAAGCCAGAAATTTGGTGTTTGGGGCGAAACTGCAACAATATATCTAGTAGTATTTTTAAAAAATTCTTGGGGAGCGAAACTGATAAAATTTATTATACCTATTAGTATTTTTAAAAATTTACATATAAAATTTACTATTCCTATTAGTATTTTTAAAAAATTTTAGGGGGCGACCCGTCCCCTGTCTTCGTCCCTGTAGTTCAATAAGTATTCACTATTAAAGAGAGAATGAATGTTTCTCGATTAATTATCTTCAATAATGAGTTTTAGACTCTTTTTGTTAAACAAGAATGAGTCTTTGAATTCGTCAAAGGGGAATTGGAGGTGCTCTTCTTTGGCTGCTGCTTTCCTTGATAGAAATAATTTTTCGTTAGAGCAGAAAATTATTTTTAATTAGTTAGCATGTAAAGTTATAAGTCCATGATTAAAAAGTCTTCCACTTCCTGTTTTCTAAGGGTGAGAGTTTTTTCTACCGTGAAATACTCCGGCTCATGGCTCCGGTGGCATTCCGGTTTACATCAATAAATAATTGGTCTACATCTCTCTCCTTTTGAGAGTTTCACTCTCTCATGTGAGAGTTTTCTCCGGT
The DNA here is from genome assembly GCA_026122235.1 of Vinca minor. Lineage (NCBI taxonomy): Eukaryota > Viridiplantae > Streptophyta > Magnoliopsida > Gentianales > Apocynaceae > Vinca > Vinca minor. The sequence continues at coordinate 8,966,297 of JAOCZM010000011.1, read as the reverse complement.
GAAATATTCCGGTATACAGCTCTGGTGACATTTCAATTTATTTTCTGTCTCAAACGTTGACATTTGAGTCCTGTTTTTGCACTTTTTGGTTGATTATAATTGGACAAATCAGTGTGTTTAAACCATTTACCCAACACCAAATAACTATCTTATTTGGAAAATCTTGATGATCTGAGGCCTTTGAGATCCTCAATTATTCTCCTTATTTTTTTCAAGAAATCATGAAACATTTGACAGCCTTTAAGCTTTTCTCCAACAAGGTTCTTGTTGATTATTTTCAATTGGCTGGGAGATTGGAAATTAGCCCGCAGATGACCAGGAATTCGAGATTGAATGCAATGACTGGCCGGCGTTATTACTTCGGATATAATTATGGATTCACAGCGAGGGAGGAAATTGTGAAGGTGGCGCCAATACGGGACAAACCTCCTAAACGAAAGCAAACTGCAACTTTGGAGTCTAGAAGAAGAATGGTTACATCGAGAGTTTTTTCGGAAACGGAGGAGGCGATCGGTGGTATTTCGATTTAGGGGCAACGTATAGAAGGTAGGGTTATGGCTGATTCAGATCAAAAGCTGGATCCGAGTTTGGATACAATAAGGGTTACCCGAATTGACACTGGGATCCGAGATTGGGCCAGGACCTCGGGCCAAAATCTTCTCACGATATGCTTGATGGTCGATTTACGTTACTATAACAATCGCTAGGCAAGTGCACCTATCGTTTAGAATAATATAGCAGTCTAGTCAAGTGTCGATCCCACAAGGACTACAAGCACTAATAATTACCCTTTTTCTACTGTTTAATCGAACGAGTTGTATGAATAAAAATTAATTATAAATAATGAATAACTAGAAAGTAAATAAATGATTTATAAGAATAAATATGAGAAGAGATACTTGAACAAGAATCCCCCTAGACGTATCTATATATGAACTGGATGGATTAATTCAAAAGAACTTATTCTGAAGCAGTGAAAATTCCAATAATGAAGCTTTAATGTTTTTCAACAGTTTAAAGTTCCTACCTTTGAGTTGATTAATTGAAATTTCTTTCGTAATTAAAACCCCCAAAGATGCATTAAGATTTATGAATTCCCTTATTAGGTTTGACCCTAATCCCGAAGATTTATGTAAATTCTATTTCTAGAAAACCATGCAACTCTTTTTATTATGCGATGATCTATTCAAATTCTTCCTTTTTCAATTCCAAATAAGAAATCAAAGATGAATTAATACTCTAGAAAATTAATCCAACACAATGAAAACGCATAATAAACATCAAAATATGGTTCAATATGAATTAATCTCAATCCCAAAAATCAATACATAGATATAAGTCTAGGGTTCATCCCATTCAAGTAATAGAAATTTAGCTACTCATAACGCTAGAATTAATAAAAGAATTTATTGAAAGCAATAAAGAAAGAAAACTCATTCTCATGAAAGATTCAATCTTCAAGCTTGTCTCCGTCTTCAAACCGTTGATGATGGTGAGTTTCCTCTTGTAGATCTTGGTTGAAGAAAGCCCCCAATAATTCTCTAACCATTACTCTAGGTCTAGAATAATAATGGTAATATATGAATGTCTGATCTCTTCTCCCCCGGATGAATCTTCCAGCCAATCTTTTTATAATGTTCAGACTCCTATAGCTTTAGGAAAAATACCATAGAAGTTGAAGGGAATTAGGAGTCTAATAGGAAAGTCCCAAAATATCTTCATGGTTGACCAGATTTTCAGTGTTGACCCGAGTTGACTTTCTTTGACCAGCTTTGACCAGAAGACAGCTTTTCAGATTTTGCAGTTAAGTCCCACAGCTTTCCAGTCAAGTTCCAGATTTAGCAATCAAGTCCTCGAAACATCATAAAAGCTCAATAAGCACCCTACAACCATTAAAACACAAAGTAGTGAGGAATATATCATTCTAAGCTCAAAACTCGACACATAAATACATTTATAAGCACAATGTCACTACAAAACTAAAGGAATATATTGATGAATTTACGAGTTATCAATGCTTAATATTTCTTGGGCCATTAAATGCTCAATCCTCTGTTAGACCATCTTTCTCACCATTGGCTGGGCTACCTGAACCAGGCCCAGTACTGAATTTTGTTGTTGTGACTGGGCCTGGCCAATTTGGCATGTTTTTTGAGGAATTAGACAATGCAACACAACATGGACCTTTTTGGAAGAAAATTTCTACAACTCTTGGTCCACATAGGACCAATGATGTAATTTTGGATTTGTTGGGGACTTTTCTTGTAATTTTTACTTTTGATGAACTTTTTCATACGGGCTCATGTCGTTAATCAAAGTAAGGTGGATGTCGCATGTCGACCCCGCCAAGGCTTATGTGTTGCCTAATCTGAAATTGTCTGGTACTTAACAACTCCTGGACAATTCAAAATCTAGTGTGCCTCATAATGGCCCACTTTTCTGGTAGTTTTTTTCCCCCGTAATAAATGCATTTGCAAACTTGATGATTAATATCATGGTAGTACTAGTCGTTACTTCATGTTTTAGATTAGGATTTTATTCAAGTTTTTATGTTAGCAATCAATGGGTTCTGCCTTATCAAATTTCGAGAAGCATCCCTCAAGATAGAGTTTTTTTGCAACATGGTTTCGAATGGAGAATCGTGAGCGGTCATTTTGTTCGTATCTGGCGTGGTCGATGGCCAACTACTCTATGGGGATTGCTTTAGTATGGCATAATTTTTGTATAATGGTCATGACATGGCATGCAAAAAAGTGAGAGTAACATTTTTGTCCAGGACTGAAGTGGGCGTGGCACTTCCCAGACGCACCCCACCCCGTCAGCCGAACTTCCGTCCTGAGATGAGGACGGAAGTCCCAAATCTCAGAAACTTTTGCTTTTGCAACTATTATTGAAGAAGAAGTCTTTTGGCTTTTTCATTTGTAAGTTTTTTTTTCACTTTCCAATGATTTTTCATTTTTTTTTCTCACTTTTCAATGCCTTTTGTATGGTATTAGTTGGGAAGTCTATGTATAATTTGTTGTGATAATTTATTTGGTCAAACGCTTAATTTTAAATAATTAATTTATGATAAATAAATATGAACTTCTTTTTCATGGCTTGGAAAATTGGAACTCTATACGTACATAATTTGTTGAGTGATAACATGGTTGCTCATTTAATTAAAAATGTTCTTTATAGATGAGTTCGATTAATATTCTTATCAATTCATGACAACTTAAAAGAGTAAAGTATATATGTAAAATATAATTGTTACGATAAATCTAGAAATGTATATGTGAAATGTGTTTCAAAGTGATTATTCGTTAAGTTGTTAACTTAATTGTATCTAATCCTAAACCCTAATTCACCCCCGCAATAGTATTTGCAGAGACGTCTGGAACAATATTGAGGCCATGTACTAGTTTTGCTCTGCAAATGTTTTATCCCGGGAGCATTCATGACCTACCCCACTAGTAGAGACTTTATTAATCGGATTTTTGTCCAGTAGAGACTTTACTAATCAGATTGAGTGATAATGCTTAAGTTAGGATTTTTATAATTCTTAGGAATTTGAATGTAAGGGTATGAAAGGGTTTTAGGGTACAATAGGGTTATTAGGGTTTGTTAGGGTACAATTGGTTTGAAAGGGGTATATTAGAGCATTCGTGACCTACCCCACTGGTAGAGACTTTATTAATCGGATTTTTGTCCGGTAGAGACTTTACTAATCAGATTGAGTGATAATGCTTAAGTTAGGATTTTTATAATTCTTAGAAATTTGAATGTAAGGGTATGAAAGGGTTTTAGGGTACAATAGGGTTATTAGGGTTTGTTAGGGTACAATTGATTTGAAAGGGGTATATTAGATGAAACATTTGTAGAGCAAAATTAGTAAATGACCTCAATATTGTTCCAAACGGCTCTGCAAATACTATTGCGGGGGTGAATTAGGGTTTAGGGTTAGATACAATTAAGTTAACAACTTAACGAATAATCACTTTGAAACACATTTCACAAATACATTTCTAGATTTATCGTAACAATTATATTTTACATATATACTTTACTCTTTTAAGTTGCCATGAATTGATAAGAATATTAATCGAACTCATCTATAAAGAACATTTTTAATTAAATGAGCAACCACGTTATCACTCAACAAATTATGTACGTATAGAGTTCCAATTTTTCAAGTCATGAAAAAGAAGTTCATATTTATTTATCATACATTAATTATTTAAAATTAAGCGTTTGACCAAATAAATTATCACAACAAATTATACATAGACTTCCCAATTAATACCATACAAAAGGCATTGAAAAGTGAGAGAAAAAAAAACCATACAAATGAAAAATCATTGGAAAGTGAACTTACAAATGAAAAAGGCAAAAGACTTCTTCTTCAATAATAGTTGCAAAAGCAAAAAAAAAAAGTTTCTGTGATTTGGGACTTCCGTCCTCGGCTGACGGGGTGAGGCGTGTCTAGGGAAGTGCCACGTCAGCCCAGGATGGAAGTGGTGGACAAAAATGTTACTCCCACTTTTCTGCATGCCATGTCATGACCATTATACAAAAATTATGCCATACCAATGCAATCCCCCTACTCTATGGGGTTTTCAGCTGATCTCCCCTCCTAATTTTACGTGCTTTGAAAGTTTGCAGGTAAGAACTCTGGAAATTGTGGAAGTCCTCTAGTTTGTGCGTGGCCTTACTATAGGGCACTTATTCTTTAGTTTTTTCTATAACCGTGAGTCTTGTAATGTTTTGGCTTATTGGTTAGCTGAAATTTTTCTAATGCTTGATGCCTCATTTCAAAGGATATGGATCCATTGGAATTCCAACTCTCTCATGTAGTTCCTAATATCTATTAATGATATTATTTTCTTTAAAAAGCATGGGATACCAACTAATTAGTGCCGTTGCCAGGAATAGTGGTTGAGTTGATTACGCTTTTCTGATCTTTGATTACGATTTTTAGGCTTTCAACGGCGCGAAGGGTGGATATAAGTTGGTGGTAAAGTCGCAACGGGCAGATGATTTTGGCGGATTGATGGGCTGTGTTTCTCCGCCACTTTGTTTCTCCTCACTAAAATAAGCAACGATGTTTCGGATATGATTCCACTTCCAAGATCTAATGCGACTTGCCAACGTAAAAATAAATAATATATATCTAATGCGAGAATAGCACCCGTTTCATAATAAATCTCTATTTAAATTTGTAAGATGTTTTAAAATTATTTTTACTTATATTATAGAATAGAGGGAGAGAGATAATTTAGATATTTTAAGACTAAAAAATATAATAGGTATATATGATATATTCTCCTTCTCTCCTCTTTCTTTAAAATATGTTAAATCTAGTATTTTTTTTGTAGAAAAAAGTTCGAGTGGGTTCGGCTCCGGTCACCACCACGGATCAAGGGAGGCCTTAAGGACCATAGGTCGCTTACAAGGGTACTTACAAATCACCTACCAGCACATCCTTCACGTCGGCAGCAGGAATTGAACACTTGACCTTTGTAAGGACGTGCCAACTCCTTACCAATTGAGCCAACTTGTGTTGAAATTTTTTAATCTAGTATTCCTAATAGGGGATTCCCTCACTCTTTTCTTTTTCTTTTTCTCTTTTTTGGAAAATTTTAGCATATATTTATATTGGGAGAGAGGCATAAACTAAAAGAAATTATGAATCATCCTCCCTTCCTTCCCCACTAAAAAAATCTAGTTGAAAAATACACAAACACTAAAAATATAGTAGGATAAAGAGCATTTAGACCCCCCAAATGTTGAGTTATGTGTCAGTCCCAGAGAACATCGATCAATATCTTAAATAGTTGGGGAGTGATAATGTCAGAGCAAATATTCTCCTGCTAAAGTAATTTATTTGAATGTGATAAAATTGCCCCTCTAACATATCTAACATATCAATTTGTAAATTTTTTAATTATTTTTACTATTTTTCTCACCCCTAATTTCTCTCCCCAATGTGATTCCTTTTTTAATTTTTCTTCTCCCTGCTCCTTTTATATATGTCCCCGTGTATGTCCATATTTCTATACCTAACCAATCACAATTTACAATGTGTATATATAATTAAAAAAAATGTCTACATAGCAAATTTTAATTGGTGAATACATAAATAGAGACATATACGAGAACAAACGATTTTCAGCCATTTAGAAGTGGTTATCTCTTAACAATGCAATGTTTGAATTAGAAACCTATAGTTAAGATATGTTCTGATTGGATCGGGTCCCACTCAGATTGAAATTCTAATCTCGATCTTAAATCATTTTCAAATCGAAATTCGATTCTAGATGATTTAATATTTCATGTTTCGTTTCTCGATTCAATCCAAAGACAATTTAAATCTCAATTTGAGTTTCAAACCAAATCAAACTCAATCCATTTACACATAATCAAGTTCCCGACACTTCATCCATAAATCCTAAGTTGCATGCATTTTAGGACTGATTGCCAAAAAAGAATACCGTCTAGATACTATGCGAAACAATCAAAATTCATTACGTGTGAAATGTCTTACGCAATGTGTCTTTAGACACAAAAATAAGACATGTGTCCTTAAAAACACGACATGTGTCATAAAATCTCTACAGATGTTTCGTTTTAAATCAATTTTGATCGTTAAAATTTAATTCAACGGTCAAAATTAAGCCCCGCACGTGTAAAACTTAACTTTGTTTCGCAATGGAGCTGCAGCGAAAAGAAAAGAATATATACTATTTCATTTTCGTGTGTCCCACTTATCTGGAGACAGCCCAATTATTACTGCAATTTTTTGACATAGAAAAGCTCAACAATCAAACGTAGGATATCCAAGAATTAATTTTCCCTAGACTCGAGGTAATACTCGAGGCTGAAAGCAAATTATCACTCACTCGAAGCTTGGGATATGAAGCAATTTTAGCCCAACATTTTTTTCTCTTTTATTTTCCCCATTTTGTGGTTGAATATCTCATGATTTATATTTTCTTTTAGGACCTTACTAGACTACTAGAATTATCGGCTAAAAGATTGACTAAAATAGTGTCTTTGGACCTTTTTGCCCTTATAGTTGGGTGAATCCCTTAACCAGCAGAGGGTAAGATAGTCATTTAACACCCTCAATTTGGGGTTTAGGATTTCTATCCCCAAAATTCTAGTAGTAAAGCATTTTCCTTTCTTTTATACATCAACAAGTGGATGTGATTCTAACAAATTGAGTAATTATATTGTAAAAGATTTGAAGGGAAATTAAATATTTTTCTCTTACAAAATAAAGAAGTAATATATGAATATTTATACATGTGAGTTTACACTATATTAGTCAACTACTAATTACTCAACACTACACAATATTTAGGCAACTACTATACATTAGGAAGAAATCAATATAGAATATGTCCTAATTAATTAAACTTAGATTAGGCATTTACCTAATTAATTAGGTAACTCATAAATAGTAACTTCTATATTCTAATACTCCCCCTCAAGTTGGAGTGTGGATATCGAGAACACCCAACTTGCTAACCAGATAATTAAATTGCCTTTAACTCAAAGCTTTGGTTAACACATCGGCGAGTTGTTTCTTTGTTCCCACATGACAAGTAACAAGTGTTCCGTCTTGAACTTTTTCTCAAACAAAATGACAATCGATCTCGATATGCTTAGTTTCTTTAATGGAAGACTGGATTGGCTGCGATGTGTAGCGCTAACTGACTGTCACAATACAATTTAGCGGGTCCCAAAGTGACCCCAAGAGATTTGAACAATTCCCTTAACCAAACTAGCTCACTTGTTACATTTGTCATAGCTCGGTATTCTGCTTCAGCTGAAAATCGAGAAACAACTTGTTGGTTCTTGGATCGCCAAGAAATAGGAGTGTTTCCTAATTGAATAAAGTACCCCGTAACGGACCTCCTAGTTGTTGGACAAAAAGCCTAATCAAAATCACAATAAGCCACTAGCCCTGCATTGGGATTGTTTCTAGATAGAAAAATTCCTCTTCCATGATTGCCTTTGATATATCGAACAACTTGAATTGCAGCATCCCAATGCCTTTCCATTGGATTTTGCATGAACTGTCTAAGATTATGGACTGCATAAGTGATGTCGGGCCTCGTTATGGTGAGATAAAGTAATCGCCTATATTGTCTTGAATCTCTGATCAACTTTCCACTATCATCCTCTGTTGTCAATTTGAGTTGTGTCTCCATTGGTGTAGAACATGGTCGTGAACCGGACAAACCACATTCTGTCGGAATGTCAACAACATACTTTCTTTGACACAAAAACAAACCTTTGGGTGAATGTGCTACTTCTATGCCCAAGAAGTACTTGAGAACTCCAAGGTCTTTGATTGAAAATTTTAAGTCCAAGTACCCTTTTACTTATTGGCATGTTTTGAGGTCGTTTCCTGTGAGAATGATGTCATCAACATAAACAAGGATCACAATAAAAATATTATCTCTGCGATAGATGAATAAGGTAGGTTCTGTTACATTCTGCCTAAAACCAAATTTGGAAAGCTCTGTGGTGAGCTTACCAAACCAGTTCCTTCCCGCTTGTTTCAACTCATATATGGACTTCTTGAGCTTGGTATAAAGATTTGACCTAGGTGGCGGAAATCCAATTGGTGGTTCCATATAAATATCCTCTGCAAGATCACCATGAAGGAATGCAATGTTGACATCTAATTGGAAGATGCTCAAATTTTTGGAAACTGCCAAATTCAAAAGACATCGAACATGTAGTCATTTTGGCACCTGGTGCAAAAGTCTCAGTGAAATCCTCCCACTCGACCTGAGATTAACATTTAGCCACCACACGAGATTTAGGGCATTCTAGAGAACCATTTGTCTGAAACTTTAATTTATAGACCCAACGATTGGAAACATGCTTCTTTCCAGGAGGCAATGATGCATAAACCCAAGTGTGGTTACTCTCAAGTGCGCGCACTTCGGCTGCCATAGATGCCAGCCACATAGGGGAACTAGCGGCTTCTGCATAGCTGTGAGGCTCGGTATAGCGGGACAGAGAAGCCAAGTAACATTTATGGTAAGAAGAAAAATTCTCATAAGATAAATAATTATGTAGTGGATATTCCATACCTAAAGAAGGGTGAGCCGAGGGAGGAACGGTGTTGCAAACATAATCACGGAACCAAATAAAATGTTGAGTATCTCGTGTGGACCGGCGAAACGGGACCTCCGGAGGTATAGGGGGAGCGAATTGATCAGAAGCTCCCCTTGAAGGTGAAATAGGCCCAGACGGGTGTAATACAAGTGGACCAGGAGGATTGAAATGAATTGGGCTGGAGAGGATTTCTGGGCTTTGATAAAGTGGGTCAAGAGGATTTGTGGGCTCACAGGTTGAGGGCCCAAGGACGCAGTCCGCTGGTCTGCGGGTCGGTTAAGGTCCCGGGTTTTCTAACCCGCGAGAAACGACAACGGACTGGACCGACGTGTGGGCTGGATATTCTTGTTGGTCTGGGTTGTCAAGGGAACTGGGCTCTACTTCTTTGGACCGCTTATTTGGAGACTTGGACCTATTTGGTGAGGTTGGACTAGGCCCCTCTGAACTGGTCTCGTCCTGGTTGGGCTTAAACAGCTGAGCTGATTTAACTTCCATGAAGTCAGGGCCAGCAAGGGCTGAGTGGGCTCCAAAGTGGAGATTTTCCAGTGGTATTTTTTCGGTAGTGTGTGAAAGATTATTTGACAAAGGTGCGAAAGGAAAAATATCCTCATAAAAGTGAACATCTCGGGAAATAAAAAATTTCCTAGATTGAAAGTCATAGGCTGTCCAACCCTTTTGTCCCATTGGGTATCCGATAAAAATACACTTGGTGGACCGTTCGGTAAATTTATCTCTCGAGGGATTGACGTTATGTGCACAACAAAGAGACCCAAAAATCCGAAGTTGGTCAAATTTGGTGGTTTTCCAAATAGAATCTCATAAGGAGTTTTATTATTTAGGACTTTACTAGGAGTGTGATTGAAAAGATATCCTACGGTCCCCAAAAACGAATTGGTAGATGGGCCTCAAAACGAAGGGCTCGTGCGACATTTAGAATGTGCATATTTTCCTTTCTACCCGCCCGTTTTGTTGAGGAGTGTAGACACAAGATGTTTCGTGAAGGATTCCGGTTTGGGAAAAAGAATCTCTAAGACTTAAAAATTCGGTTCCATTATCACTCATAACTCTTTTGATGACTCCTTTAAATTGTGTGGAAACCATGTTGTGAAAATTAATAAAAATATTTTTTGTTTCGCTTTTTTCCTTAAGAAGATAAACCCAAACACACCTAGAGAAATCATCCACTAAACAGAAAAAATAATGCGCCCCAGTTAAGGAGGGCGTTTGGTATTTCCCCTATAAATCACAATGTATTAATTCAAAAGGACGCTCTGCCTTACTTTGGCTAAGAGGAAAAGGTAATCTGGAATCTTTCGCAAGATGACAAACATATCAAGGTGCCACAATTGACAGCTTTCTGAACGGACATCCGCCATTATTTTGCCTTGGTGAGTCACGCCTTTGAGACGATAGATGCCCCCACTTAGCTCATATTCCCCAATCAGTGTCTTCCGAATTAGGTCATGCACAAACACAATACTCATCAAAGTAGGTGATACAACATTGTAATTCCCGTGTTAATTGAGAGATAGAAATTAAATTGCACGAGAATTGTGGCATATACAATACTTTAGTGAGACGAATATTGGAGTTTAGAGTCACTGTACCATACTGTTGTGCCCGAAATACGTTTTTCCATCAGGCAAACTCATGCTGATAGAAATTACCAGATTTTGCAAGTTCTCCAATTTAATTTTCTCGCAAGTAATGTGATGAGAGGCACCGCTATCAAGAATCAATGGGAAATAATAAAAGGCGACGTTTTTACAAGTTGTGTGAAAGGCCGCAACTTTATTTTTTTTTTAGTATTCCAGCTATTTCCTGAGCCAATTCTCTCAATTGCACTTTATCTAAAGAGGTGGTAGTTGTTTGCTGCATCCAATAAGCCGCATCGTGTGCTGGTCCTTGTTGCATTGAATTGGCCGCGTCTTGCGCTGGTCCTGAATAGCTCACGCAATGCGCTGTGGTGTCAATGACACTGCTTGTCTCCGACATATTGGTCTAGGAAATAAAAAAGGGTTTTTTTTTTTTTTTTTTAACCTTGCTCTTTTTCTCCTAGGATCGTTTTTGCTCTGATACCATAAAAGATTTGAAGGGAAATTATATATTTATGTCTTACAAAATAAAGTAGTACATGGGTATTTATACATGTGAGTCTACACTATATTTATCAATTACTAATTACTCAATACTACACAATATTTAGGCAACTATTATACATTAGGAAGAAACCAATATAGAATATATCCTAATTAATTAAACTCGAATTAGGCATTTACCTAATTAATTAGGTAACTCATAAATAGTAACTTTCATATTCTAATATATTCTTATACAAAATATAGTTTTTATTTTATTTTTTGGTGATAGGAAACCATATAGGATGTTACCATAAGTTAAATCGGACAAGTGTCATATGATAAAATATTTTTTAAAACAACTGAGTTTTCAGTTTGTCAAATACAATCTAGTTTTATTTATTTATTTATACATAAATTATATCACAGTGCGTTTATATAAATATTTATACGACATATTAGGTCAATTAAATCTTCACGTAATCAATAACAATTATATTCAAAATGCATAGTTGGAGTGCTTGGATTTGCCGATCGATTTGAACGGTGTTAACATATCAGTAATACTTTTCAATTCGTTTTTAAAAATTCGTGTCTCCAAAATTGTCGGCACTAACAAACCGAATGAGCCAACACCAAACGACACACTCGAATTGAAGTGCTAGATTTTAGTAGCACACTATACTTAGTTGTGCCTTGAATAGCCAGTCCACTCTGTCTTGATGTACCACCATGTCAAATCCTTGAATAAAGTTCAAATATAATTAAGGGGGCAAAGGTAGTTAAGTTAGTTAGGTTAAATATTAAAGAAGGGGGCTGATTTGGGGATTAGGGCTGGTATTAATAATTACACAGACTCTGCCCCAAAACGAAGTCGTTCCATTTAACCGCTATTAAGTCTAAAGTCTCCAAAACGGTGCCGTTTTGGGTAAGCCTATTTATGAAGAAATAAACTGCTCGAAATGGAAGGGGAAAGAAGTTCAGCGCTCAAAATGGAAAGGAACGGGAATGGAGCTACTGAAATGCTCAATTCGAGAGGAAGGAGCTCATCTCCACTGTTCATCCTCTGACAAGCAGCAGCTGGATGGCTTGGATGGCAGGATCTTCATGGGGACTAGAACCCTAACTATAAATAGCTGGAAGAGGAGCACGAAAAAGGCATTCAGAAATATACCCAACAGTGGCAGCAGCCAACTCTTTTCTCTTGTGAGTTTATCTCTTCTTCTTCCTTGAATCAATCAATCTATTCCCCCTCAGAATTCTTCCCTTTCTGTTACTGATTTCGAAGTGCTATTGCAGGAGTGGAGCTTGCCTTGCAGCTTTGGAGGATATTAGAGTTTGCCTTTGTCTCCTTTTTCTAAGTCATTTAATTGCTTAGTACTTAGTGAGCTTTGATTTGAGGACTGTGTTCCTATTGCCATATGTTAGTTAGATGAAGTGTGAATTGGTGGATATTTTTTACTGACTTGTTCATATTATTGCCAATTAATATACCAGTTTTGCTTTTGGATATTCTGTTGATTGCTTGTTGGTTGAGACTAAGGTCTCTTAGCTGATACAGAATAGTCTAGAGTAAGTCTTGCTCTTGTGAATCCTTTGGGATATCACACACCAACACACGTTCCTCTCAATTTGGGCGGGTAGTTCATTGGCACAGCACTCATGGTTTTTGGCCTTTTCATATATTTTTTCAATTTCTTAACTATTTTGATTTAGCATTGATAGTTAGTAGACTTTAATTGCAGTATAATGAATCGTTAATCTTTTTTTTCGCGAAATAGTCCCATTCTAAATAAAATTAGATCTCTTTTAAATGCTCTAATTATTAAAAAAAAGATGGTACAATTTTAACTCTGTAATTTCTGTGTTAAAGTAAATAAGATCCGAGTTACAGCAAAAAAGATAATTCACTTAACAAATGCTAAGCTACTGGGTATGTATCATTATCAAATTTCAACTTTGTTGCAAACTAGAAGAGTTCGAGATTTTTAATTGTTTTTTGGTTTTTAAACAAAAAATAGTATATTTTACTAAATTTAGAAATACATTTACATAAATAATCTCATATATCAACATAGACACACTTCCACTTCTCAAAAAAAAAAAAAAAAAAACATACCCTACATACTCTCTTTTTTTTCCTTTATGCAAAATAGACACATTTACTCAAATAATCACTCAGTATCTAGCCTGGAATAACATTTTGTATCACACTCGACTACTAAACTATTAACTGAGTGGCAAAAAAACATTTTTTACTTTAGACCATATTTAACACGTTTATCCTTCCTCATTAAAACTATACTCCCTCCATTCCTGAATATAAGACTTTCAGGACAAATAGTAAAAATTAAAGAAGCAAATACTAAGATTTTTTTTAAAAACAAAATATCAATAATATTATCTTAAATAGTACTATTAGTGGCATACACGTTCTATTTAATATATTAATATTTTTGATTAACGAAACTTCTTAGATTTTTATTCATTAATTTTTACTACTTGTAGTGAAAGTCTTATATTAAGGAATGGAGGTAGTATCTTTTTTAACTTTAAGGAAAAACAAATATGCCGAAAACACAAATGGACGAATGCGTGCGCTTTCTTTCGTATTGGGCTGTAGTGTGGGCATTGTCAGCCTCTTCAGGTCTTCACTTTCCTTTAAGTTCCTTCTTTTGGTTTTCGTTACTAACTTTACAAAAACTCTCGACTTGTCATAGTCATCTTCTTCAATTCACCACTTTCCAGAATCTTGCACATGCTCATTTTCACCCATTGGAGAGGGGGGGCACTCCAACCCTCTATTTTGGATTCAATATTTGAAACATACGTTAATTCTGCACGCACATAACGGTTACTTAATTCAACGCTTAAAATTTTAAATAAAAACGAACTACTACTCTTTGACTAATTGCACAGCTGTTCAATCTATCAAAAAAAGTGTGCAACTTTTATTCAATCATTAGATCGTAAAATAAACGCGCGAGAAATGTTCACACGTATGAAAAAAACATGTTCCACTTTAGATCTAGACTATCATAGTTAGCTAATTATCTATACTTGGACATGTAATTAAAATCCAGCAACATTATTAGTTACAAATCAACTTGATTTAACGTTCAAATTTTTAAATAGATAAGTATTTCCCAAGTTTTATTCGTTTTGTGAATAGCTATTAGTTTAGTCAAATATCTAATTGACAATAGTTATTTATTTTTTTCAACAATTCAATCGAGAATTAATGATTAAGATGCATCAAAACGTATTGGCCAAAAAAAGTGTTCTGTACAAGAATTTTATCCTGAGTTTCATCAAGAATGGTAAAAGAAAAGATGTGAGAAGTGAAAAATCTTCTTTGAGGTCCAAAATGAAACTTTATCCAAATACTACATTCATGAAACTACAAATGGACAACTAAACGCTATTTTGAGACCTGTAAAATTAGACAGAGGGAGTAATTCAAAGGACTAGAATTTGACAAATTTGTGGATAAAAATTGTGTAGGACTTCTGTACAAGAATTTTATCCTGAGTTTCATCAAGAATGGTAAAAGAAAAGATGTGAGAAGTGAAAAATCTTCTTTGAGGTCCAAAATGAAACTTTATCCAAATACTATACCCTAAGATTCATTCAAGAGATGAGAGATAAACATAGAAACTTCAACTATGAATGAAACAACACCTATCAAGTTTTCACCGTTCGAATTGTTTTACTAGTACTCCTTGCTACGGAATTCCTCCAAGGTAAGATCGTTACTTTACATCCATCCCTATTAACCCGTAAAATTCTGGCCAAATCACTGATCCTTGACATTCAAACACTGGAAATCGAATAAACCAAACTATAGACTCCTACTATTTTGTGCGGCAGACAAGCACGTACATCTATCAAAGGCAGTATCTAGACCAAAAACGTTTTCCTAAACCAGAAAACAAACACAGACAAAGCAATTTTGAAAAAACTGTACTAGAAATGAATTTAATCAGTGTTGAAGGAACCTGTTATCTTCACAGCTTTCGCTGTTCCGCCGCCCGACCAACCCCACAGCAATTACAGTTGGAGAGCATACACCATATCAACCTTTGCAGAAGCTACAAGTGGCAGTTTAGTACAAGTAACATTTTTGTGTGTTCTTCTTATTAGCTCTAAAAATGTTGTATTCATAACTGTTCTCTTCCATCTGCATGCTCTAAGAACAGGCGACGAGGAAGCTGAGGCATGAACGGTAGGATACAGAAGACTATAAATTCTCTTCATCCTTCACTGCCAAATCAAGCCAAGCAAAGATAAAATATCTCTTCTTATTAGCTCAGAGCAACATCAAACAAGAATATTAAAATCCAATGCCAGAGGCAATTGAGGCAAAACTTACGTTTTAACAGAATAATTTCCAAGGGATTGGGAGAAAGAGGGGGAAGGAAGGTTGAGCCCCGCACTCAAGTTCTGCTAGACAGTGTTTTCAGTCGGAATGTTGTAGAATGTGCTTAGCTTAGTAATAGATAGAGCATCTCCAAAGAGGGATGCTCTAGTGGATTTTGTGATGTGAACTTCCACATAATCACCGATTCTTGGATTCCGTTTACCATCATTTTCAATCCCTATCTGGGATTGGCAAATTCTTAAAGTATACCCGGTGAGCTCTATCGGTCTTACCAATAAGCTCTGTATCAGGGGCTCTCTTGTTGGGCCCTTCAATAAGCACGAGTTGTATACTTCCAATCTGGGAATCATAGCACTGACCAGTACTCTCCCGGAATGTTTCAATGAGTTCTGTCAGTCGTCTCTGCTTTACACTCTCTGGAACGTCATCCACGTAGTTCCGGTGGGCATGGGTTTTCTCTCTCATGCTGTAGGCAAACATGTACGCCATATCATAACCAACGGCCTTTAAGAGGCTTAGTGTATCTTTATGCTCCTCCTCCGTTTCACCACAGAAACCTGTTGAAAGGAATTAAAAATATTCAAATGTGCAATGAGTGATCAACAGATCTACAATATATCTACTAATTATCAAACAGGTATATTAAGAATGAACTCATACAGCTGCTTGATTTATATATTTAAGAACATATTTGCAGGACTTTCCATCATTATTCCTCTTCATTAAATTTATTTATCTTGTTGGGGTTTAAAAAATTCGTCTCAAGCCAACAACAATAACGAGCTTTGCTGATGAAACTAAAAACAAGCACTATGCTTTCCTGAAGACATGAATTTTGTGTCACATACATAAGAATATGAGTCATTTCCACAAACTTTCAGTTTACATCCCAAGCAATAAAGTAAAGTAACGTGATTGAAAACTTACCACAAATGAAATCACTACTCATCCCCATATCAGGAACTATAGTTCTTATC
The DNA here is from genome assembly GCA_026122235.1 of Vinca minor. Lineage (NCBI taxonomy): Eukaryota > Viridiplantae > Streptophyta > Magnoliopsida > Gentianales > Apocynaceae > Vinca > Vinca minor. Next base: position 8,949,744 of record JAOCZM010000011.1, on the reverse strand, counting down.
TTGTTCACAAGTTCTAAATATGCTTCTCGAGTATATCCCCGCCTCATCCTTTGCAGTATTGTACTGTTCCCGCTTTGTGCAGGCAGATTAATGCTTTTGCAGATATTGTGTCTGTCCCTCATCACATTCAACAACTCATCAGGAAAATCTTTAGGATGTGGGGAAGTGAATCTGAACCGCATCTCTGGAAATTCTATAGCTAGTCTATCCAAGAGATGTGCAAAACGTAAACCCATGTTTTTTACTTTGGACATGCTGGAAAAGCCATCACTAAGTTTCCAGTTAACTCCTGGCTCAACCTCTTTTTCAACATCAGTTGTATCATTGTAACTGTTTACGTTTTGACCCAGAAGTGTCACCTCTTTCACACCTTCTTTCCATAGCTCTCCAACCTCTCTCACAATTGATTCCACTGGTCGAGATCTCTCTCTGCCTCGGGTGAAAGGGACAATGCAGAAGGAGCACATATTGTTGCAACCTCTCATTACTGAGACAAAAGCACTAATTGAATTTTTAGAGATACGAACAGGACTGATATCAGCATAAGTTTCTTCAAGTGAAAGTAGAGTATTAATTCCTTTTTGTCCATAGTCGACGTCTTCTAAAAGGCGTGGAAGGTCTCGATAAGCATCAGGCCAGCAAACCACATCAACCATCTTATCTGCGTCTAATATCTTATCCTTTAACCTCTCAGCCATGCATCCCAGCACAACAACTTTTGGAGGATGTAGGGAGTCTGAACGTCCAATAGCAACATTACTCTTCCAATGCCTCTTCAGAAACCAAAAGTAATTGAGCCTCTGCCATACTTTCTGCTCTGCGTTGTCCCTAATCGCACAGGTATTAATAAAAATAATCTCTGCGCTCTCAGGCGCTTCAACAATTTCACTATAGCCAGCTTTCTTCATGATAGATAAGACAATCTCCATATCATTGACGTTCATCTGGCAACCATAGGTTTCATGATATACGCGACCTTTTGGAAGAACATCAGAAGCTGTTGCTGAGCTAGACAAAGAAGGAAGTGACAAAGGATGAGCTGAATTATTTTGCAATAAGCGGTTTAGTTTTATTTTTCTCCCCCCACCACCCTCTTTCTCTTTCGTGTGTATACCTCAAATAGCACCAATGATGATGAAATTTCATATTTAACGGGATTTTGAAAAATGCAAACCAGACCAACCAACTAAGATTTAGGTGTTCATTTTATAATTCTTTCCAAGAAAGCCTCACTAATTGGCATATCAAGTACCTCATGTCCAAGGTACTCTACCTTCCAACTCTTCTTTTTGAACATGATATATATGTCAGCATTATATGTTCTGTTCTTGGCTTTCTAAACACAGATCAATATAACATGTTTTTGCATATCAAACTTAAACCAGTGTTGTTAAGGAGATAAGGCGCAAAAAGGCCCAAAGGGGGTCTGGAGCCTTGAGGCGCAAGGCGCACTTTAAATATAATTATTATATATTAATAACATATAATTCTAGACAAATATAGTAGTAATAGATACTCACATGGGTTGTCTGCTATTTGCAAGAAAAAATGAATTTTTTATCTTGTATATAAATGAAGCTCAAGTTCTGATTCATACATAATTAAATAAAAATAATAACAATAGAAAAAGCTAGCCAAAAGCTCAACCAAAAAATTGGTGAGAGCAAAGCCTAGAGCCAGAAGTAGACTATGAAGGTTGAGAGCCAGAAGCACTAGCTTCTTTATACTAGATGAGTATCGTGGTTCATCTACTTCAACAGCCCTAGAAACCTCAGCTCAAGTCAAATCAGAATCTTCATATACTCGCTCATCATTTTATAACTCTCCAAGCAACCATTCATTGGAATCGGATTAATTATACAAAGGCGTTCCTGGAGCCTTTTCTTCAAGGCGCGCCTGCTTAATTTGAAGCGCGCTTGAGATTTTGAGGCGATATCTTGAGCCTGAGGCGTGAGCCTTAACAACACTGACCTAAACCAACATGAAAATTCTAATGTGGACCTTGTGATCCAAAACTATCCACATAAGCATATAATAAGAATTATATGCTTATGTAGACAGTTTTGGACCACAAGATCCATTAGCAGAATTATCCCAACCAACAAGGAGAACAGGGCTATGTCTTTAACAACTTCAATATAAAAAATCTCCAACAAAGTTTTGAGAAAAACAAGATACATAAACAACTCTTAGCATTGCGAGAGTTAATTTTATAAAAACTTCACCCCTTGGATAATTTTACAAGCTTACACAACTAATGCCTCCTCATAGTATTCTAGCCTCCTCTTCATTTGAATCTTCAATCATTAATATCTAAAATTTAAATAGAACTTATTTTTTGCTTCCAACTATTACTTTACTAATTCTCAATTAATTATATAAGTTCTAGACCCCGAGATTTTTACAAATCCTACTAGATATAGTAAATTTTATATGTAGTTCGGAATATTTGATCAAATTCACCCCTCCAACATTTTTTTTTGCATTTTTTATATGTAGTTCGGCATACGGTTGCAGTTTTTCGCCCCAAAAACTAAAAGTTCTGGCTTCGTCCCTGATTCTACCAAGACAAATACAAACAAAGTAATAGCCGCAATAATAGCTGAACTACGCTAATCTAAATTCAAACAGTTCGAAATCTTGTGACACTACCAGGAACACTCGGTGTAACACTCTAATTATGTAAGCTTTCATTCATATATCTTACATAATTACATTAAACAAGATAAACTCTAGCTATGAACAAGACTATAATTAGTAAATTTACAGAGTCTATTACAGCTGTAACACACTCGCTGTAAGACTCTAGTTATAGAAACTTTCATTCATATATCCTACTTTAAACGAGGTAAGCTCTAGGCATGAATAAGACTATAATTAGTAATGTTATAGAGTCTGTTACAGCCAGCGAAATTTAAAGAGCGAAAACTCTGGATGACTTACTCAAATTGAGCTTCGGTAGCAGTAGGAATAGGAGCGGGAGTGGCCTTGGGAATGAAATGCCGGAGGCTAGGGATTTCACCCTTTCCGGAGAGAGTAGAAGTATGAGACGACAAATTTCGAGTGAACTTTGCAGAAAATGTTAAGCTCTTATTCCTTTTCAACGGCGCCACCAGGAAGTAGGCGGCTCGTAAGGGAGGTGGTGGAGAAAGTGATAAATTTGGGGAAAGTAGTCGGAGAGGAAAGGCGGAGTAGCACCGGCTCGGAAGTTTAACGAGCAGAGCGCCGCCGTGAGGTTGGTTCAATACCGATGATAGTGAAGATAACGAAGAAGCCATTGCTGATCTCCTGGATGGATTGTGTGGGATATTCAATGTGGAGGGAGGAACGGAGGTTGTAGTCTGTGATGTGAAAAGTTGGATAAGGCCTCTGGGCTCTGACCCAATAAGGCTCTATGTCTATTTTTTTTCTTTACGGCCCAATTAAACGAGTTGGCCCGGACAGCAGTCGCCCTCCATTGCACAAATACTCTACTCTACTAATCCGGATAGTTTTGATATGGATCAGGTCCATTGGACCATTTGGTTCAAAATTGGCCACATCACTATAGAATGAGGAGAAAGACAATTATGTAGTGATGTGGTTAGTTCTGAACTACATGATCCATGTGGACCTGATCCATATCAGAAAAATCCCTACTAATCCACTCATTTTTATTTTTATTTTTACGCTCTTCATCTCAAACAGTATTAACCTTTAAAATTTTTCAGATAAATTAAGAAAATTTTAAAAATAAAAAAGAGTTAAAGCAAAAAAATTAATATATGATCATTAATTATTCATTGAAAATTGAAATAGTGGTTAGAATAATAGTTAAAAGAAGGGCAAAAATGGTAAATGTTCATTGATATTACAAATGTTAACACTATTTTGGAGAGAAAAAAAGTTAAAGTTCAATTGTTAACATTATTTTAAGATGTAGGGAGTATATTTTGGAGAAAATATATTATAGGAAAAAGAAGTTATACGAAATGGAAATAATAATTAATAGGGTTGTCAATGTTCGAAGATTTCTTTAGACAAAGACACTAAAAAACTCTCTCAATTGCGCCTAGGATTTTCTGCCTCGTATAAGGATTCAACAGCGTCGTAGTAGCTTGTTTCTAAGGCTGCCCAGGCCATTGTTGTACTCCGGCAATACTTTATATTACCTTCATTCCTAAATATAATTACTTCATTCCTAAATATAAAACTTTCATTATATATTGCGAAAATTAAGTAAGAAAAAATTAAAATATTTTTGTAATCAAAATATCAATATTAATATCTTAAATAGAATTACTGATATACAAGTCATATTTAAGAGAGTAATTTTGGTATTTTAATTACAAAAATATATTAATTTTTGCTTCATTAGTCTTCGTAACATGTAATAAAAGTTTTATATTTGAGAATGGAGTGAGTATTTAATAGTTGGATAATTCTGATATGGACCAGGTCCAGTGGACCATGTGGTTCAGAACTGGCCACCTCACAACAGAATGAGAAGAGAGACAATTTTATAATGACGTGGCTAATTCTGGAGCACAAAGACCATATAGACCTGGTACATATCAGAAAAATCCTTAATAGTAAGCCTCTCAACTTGGAACGCTAAGAAAGATGATGGAATAAAGTTGATGTCGAGTGCAATGGCTTTTGGCAAGATCATGATTCAAAGTCTAGCTCGAGTCATAACCAGTGGTGGAGCATGCGTGCCAACATTTTCAAAAACGACGAATTTTCTATAAAAAACAATTATTTTGTGATATTTTCTTATAAATATTGTATTTCGTCCCCTCTAAATAATTTCAATAAGAAATTCGGTCCCATGACAAATTTCTGGCTTCGCCACTGGTCATAACTATATCAGTGGTATACGAGACACCGTTATAACTATTTAAAAAAATGCCAAATCAATTTCAACTCGATCCGGCTCGATAAGCAATACATAATTTCGATAAGCAACCATTTTGACCTTTTTTCTTTCTTTCTTTCCTTTCCCCTCATTTTCCTTTTACAGTGTTCTTTTCTTGGTTGGAAATGGTTGTTGTTAATTGTGATCTCCACAAGGTATTATGCTGGATAGATCATTAGGAAACGTGAGAATGATGATCAGAATATGCTAAACCTTGTTTGTTGAAGTTTTGGTTCTGCTTTAAAGACTACTTATGTTAATTTCTTGAGAATATGCCAAGATGACATTTTGATCTTAATGTTAGTGGGAACCAATTAGGGGTTTATATAAAGTAGTGTAAAAAATGCAAACGCCCTGAACTTTGTTTGATTTTGGTTTTTTACTCTAAATTAAAAAAATGTAAAGTTCAGTGCGTTGGCACTTTTTCTGGAGTTTTAATGTTGTCTATTACATCCATTTTTGTTGTTTAATTTGGATAAATGAGACCACATGACTCTTGCATGATTCAACTTGGAAAAATCTTTGGACAAAACGGGTTCTGGTGTTAAAAACAATGGTAGATGTGAAAGGTATGAAAAGACAAAAGGAAGAAGGAAAAATTGTTATGCATATGAAAGATTGTTTTTTTTATTCTATTGGCGCCTTTACTTAATGGTCAAAATCTGTTTTTTTTCTTCCAAACGCCCCTTGAGTTTGATCATATGATCATATTCTGTCCACATTTAACATAGAAATTAGATGAAATGGATATTATTAATACTTTAGAACAGTTAAAAATTAATGACTTTACATTTTTTAATTAAAAATTAAAAATTAAAAAGGAAATAAATATTTAATGCGCGTGAGCACCTTTTTACCCTGATAGAGTATTACTTGAACATGTCAAAAAGGAAACGGCCAGTAGTTACCATATTTCTGCCCACAATAATTACGTGGTTTCGACACTCTGCATAGTCGAAAAAACACCTCTTCGTTGACCACAGCTCCAATGCGGAATGGAAAATATTCTGCACATGCGAAACAGATTCTCATCCGTTAAATTAAAATTTTGACGGTTAAAATTGATTTAAAAAGAAAATTTGTTTTGATTTAAGAACACCTGAAAAATATATGTTTCGCATAAGAACCGGACTGCTCTTTGTCTGTTAAAAAGAAAAAAGAGTACATGTCATTCCACCTAAGTAGGACACTATAATTTATAGGATAATTCTGATATGGACCCGATATATTGGACCTTTTGGTTCATAATTGAACACATCACTACAAAATGAGGAGAGATATAACTTTGTGATGATGTGGTATGGATTACAAGGTCCACATGAACCTTTTCCATATCTCTTAATTTATACTAGTGTATCTAATCAATATGGAATGATTGAGAAATTATTACTCTATTTTGAGGAAAATTTTAATATATAACCGACTTTATGAGACTGGACTTACAATTTTTTTCACATGAGTTGTGATGAGACTTACTTTATAGATAGATTTCACTTCAACTCATGTAAAAGAGCCGTGGAGTCAGTCCTACAAAGACTTAACAATGTCAAATGACCCCTATTTTGACATTTGATTAGCTAGTGTTTTTTCTTTATTTTTTTTAATGAAAGTTTAACTTGTCTTGTCTTGAGAGACGGTCAGAAGTGGAAATCTTTTTTTGTTTAAAGAGAAACATTATTTTTAATCCCACGATAATGCACGTTAACCAAATTTGACTTTACTTGACCCGACATCAAACTGGAATTCGCGGGCAAGATATCACCTCCGTTTTATTAACGAACACTTCTGATATGGATCGGATTCACTGGATCGTGCGGTCCAGATTTAGCCAAATTACTGCATTTCTTTCTCTCTCTCTCTCTCTCCTCATTCTGCAGGGATGTGGCTAAATCTAAACCACATGGTCCAGATAGATCCGGTCCATATCAGAATTTTCCTTTATTAACCAAAAAAAAATATCACCTCCGTTTTTTAATAATGGAATCATTTATTTTTATATATTTTAAATTATTTGATAAATTTTAAAATTTTATGAACATTTGTCATAATTTTTACACTTAGTCAACTTAACTTAATACTTTAATATTTTCAACAATTTCATATTTACTTATTTAACAAAAAAAAACAATTTCACATTTACCATGCATATCAAACAATACTTTAATTAGAGTTAATTTAAATTTGTTCTTCGTAATTATTTTCTTCTAATAATTTTTTTGGTATGTATAAAAATATAAAATGTATCAATTATTTAAAAATTGAGGTAGTACTTTACAATATTTCATATTGCAAGCACAAAAATTTCCCACTTGCCAAAATTTGTCTAAAAGGGTAAAATCCATAAAATCACAATGTCCTATCTGTCAATAGGATATTGAAACTACGGCGCATGCCCTCTTTTTTTGCCCATCAGCTAGGGAAGTATGGAATTGCACTAGTTTCGATATACAAACTTTGCTAAAAAATGATGTTTTTCCTTATTGCTTGCTGCCAATCCTGGAAGCTGGAGAAGAGATTTCCACCCCTTCTCATATATTGCATGACATATCTGGTGCAATCGGAATATGACCGTTTTTTTATGAGAAACGAAGGATCCTTGAAGAAATAGCCAATATCGCCTTAACCCATGCTGCCGAGTATAGTAGTATTTCCACCTCATCTCTAGGCTCACCTGGAGGTTGCCAACCCATTCCCAGTACGGATCAGATAAAATACATACTTAAAGGGAAGGCAAAAATGTTCTCACCAAGTGATATGGATAAACTACCGAAATGCCCTAAGGTGAAAGCTAAACTAGCTATGGCAGACCCCCTGAGAAAGGTTTTTTTAAACTAAATGTTGATGGAGCCTGGTATGAAAACAATGGCGGAATGAGATTTATCATCAGAAACCACGAAGGGAAATTCGAAGTCGGAGCTGCAAAATTTACCTCAAACTCCCCTAGCCCTGAGCATGCTGAAGCAAAGGCCCTACTGGAAGGACTTCGATTTGCTATGAATCAAGGATATCGGCCGCTCCTTAATGAAAGTGACAGTCAAACGCTAGTCAATCAGGTCCATCAATTAGAAGAAGATTTGTCCCCATTAGGTTACATTGTTAGCCAAATAATTTTTTTACTAGGGACTAGTATAGGTAATTTATCTTTTGCGCACAAATCTTGTAACATGACTGCTAATAGATTAGCCAACTACGCACTGAGGCTTAAAACCTCTTCTCAATGGTTTGGAGAACAACCGAGTTTTCTCCTACCAAATGTACTCCATGATATCATTAAATGATATATCTAATACAATTTTTATTCAAAAAAGAGTTAATTTAAATTTGTTCTTCGTAATTATTGTCTTCTAATATTTTTTTTAGTATGTATAAAAATATGAAATGTATCAATTATTTAAAAATTGAGGTAGTACTTTACAATATTTCAGATTGTAAGCACAAAATTTTCCCACTTGCCAAAATTTGTCTAAAAGGGTAAAAAATCCGTAAAATCACAATGTCATATCTGTCAAGAGGATATTGAAACTACGGCGCATGCCCTCTTTTTCTGCCCATCAGCTAGGGAAGTATGGAATTGCACTAGTTTTGATATACAAACTTTGCTAAAAAATGATGTTTTTCCTTATTGCTTGCTACCAATCCTGGAAGCTGGAGAAGAGATTTCCACCCCTTCTCATATATTGCATGACATATCTGGTGCAATCGGAATATGACCGTTTTTTATGAGAAACGAAGGATCCTTGAAGAAATAGCCAATATCGCCTTAACCCATGCTGCCGAGTATAGTAGCATTTCCACCTCATCTCTAGGCTCACCTGGAGGTTGCCAACCCATTCCCAGTACGGATCAGATAAAATATATACTTAAATGGAAAGAAAAAATGTTCTCACCAAGTGATATGGATAAACTACCGAAAGGCCCTAAGGTGAAAGCTAAACTATCTATGGCAGACCCCTGAGGAGGACTAATGTAAACTATATATTCCAAAAAAAGTTTAAGAGGCGTGAACACATTTTACCCTAGTAAATATGTTGAAACCATTTTTGCTAAGGAAGACTAATGTAAACTATATATTCCAAATTCTACATCCTCTACCCTGATAAGTTTATTATTGTTATTTTTTTTCAAAAAAAAAGAACGTCAAGACTATTTTGGTACAAATGTCATTGCAGTTTGTCGTTTTAAAAAATTGAATTGGAGGGATAAAAGAATATAAACCTCTGATAAAAAAAAATTTGTACAAAATAATACAAGGGAAAAATGGCAGTCTTTCTCTGTACCACCTCTCCGGCCAACACCAGTGTCACCACCAGTTATCTGCCAAGACCCAGTTTACCAGACCACCATTTCTCTCTCTGAAGAGGAATTTGACTCGTTAATCTGCAGTACCAAGAAACTTAAGGACACCAGCCATCATGTCTCATTTTCCACTCTTCCATCAGCACCACCCCAGCCTATGAATTTATCCACTTTTGATAACCATGCAGTAAACCATCTTGTTCGTATCTCGAGAAGCTCACCACTCACAGCCATTCGGATCCTAACCCTAACAGACTTTTTATTAACTTTAATCACAATCACCACGACTTATCTGATGAAACTACCAACTCAGACAATTTACCAAATTTTATTCCTCTAACAGCAGGGGACAAGGAACGCCTCTATTCGGATCCTAACCCACAAAATTTTATGATGTAGATATCTTATTTAAAATTGGGAAAATTGCATAGAATTGATGCAACTACTCTAACGGCTTCACGAGGACAATATGCAAGAGTGTGCATTCAAATTAACTTAGATACACCACTTTTAACTAGTATCTACATAGGCACTCACTGTCAATCTATTATCTATGAAGGTCTAAACCAGATAGGTTTCAACTGTGGCCGCTTGGGACATAAAGAAGCTTTCCGTCCTCAGGCAAATTCAAAAGCTGCAATTCCAAATAATACTACTAGCCATATACAGTCGTCAAACCAAAGTCATGGACCATGGATAGTGGTCTCAAGAAACAGGAAACAAACTTCATCAAAAAATAATAATGACATATCAGCAGGTTGAAGATAGACATCCAGAAGAAAGACAAAAAAATACAAGTCAAAAGAAAAAATGGGTGCCACATGCCGGTGCCAACAGTCACAATAATGGGAATACATTTGGCCCACTTCTACATCTAGAAAACAAAGACAAATTGTTATTCTCTACTATACTAGACCAAACACATAATGACAAAGCTAAACCCCTATAACTTCCTCAGCATTCATTACATATGACATCATCCTCCTTCTCCGAGCCCACATTACACCGTGTAACCACTTTTTCTCTCCCCCCAGAAAATCCAAAACCTTCTACCACCGCCTCTTCCAGTGCAACTCCCACTCGTGTAACAATCAATCATGATTCACAAGCCAATTATTATAATCTAAACCTAGCTCCAAATCCTAGTACTGTGGATATAGCCTCTGACACCTCCACTTCCGATATGGAGATCGAGAAAAACCCATCGACTTCTCCGTCTTCCTTTATACAAAATTCACTCCAACCTATCTTTTCTCCTTCAACTTCTCTAAATGCTTCCTCTCTTGTAAGAACTCTAGATTTAGCCTGCAACCATGCCAATATCCCATTACTAGCCTACTCACCGTCGCCGTAGCCAAAATGATCACAACAACCAAGCCCAGAACGACTTCCCACTAACTCACCAGGAAAGAAGACGACAGTTAGCACATGTTTTTCAAACTCAGAGGTTCCAACACCACCAGACCATGCTAACCCGCCGTCTAGAGTCAAGGAACCAAATAGACTTTCACCCCATCCCTAGAACCCGTTTACTAGTACCCATAATGAGCTCTTCCCATCTGACCCAAACCCTACCCTACCATTTAACCTCGAACAGTCAAGTACGAGTCACACCAAAGCCTTTTTTACTAGTCAGACAGAACCCATCTCTGGACCAATTGGGCCTATCCCAAACTCTGAATTTGGTCCAGAACTCATCAAGCCAAACCCAGGAGGAGAACCCGAATATAGAGACCAGTCCATCATCGTGGTTGAAGTGGGGTTTGAGAGGACATTACCTCCTTCTCAATGTGGAAACAAACAATCAAACAGTCACTTACAGAATAGAAGACACGAGTTTCTTAGCGAATCTTATCTCCTCAGGAATCCAAGCGAGCGTTCAAGTCTTACAACAACACACTTGGTTCATGCAGCCAACACCCTTCTCAAACCATTGGGAACAAATTCAACATACCATTCTTCAGGGGGTACCTCTGACTCGCCTTTTTTACCATCAAACTCCAATCTCTCCTCTTCCTTTGCCCTTTTTCCCCAAGCCAGTAAACCATTTCCACAATAACAACTTATCAAGACCCAAATCAAGAAACCCCTAATCCAGTGACCCCAATATCCCCTCATCAAGAAGAAGAAAACCTAGAACATCTCCTACCAGTGAACATATTGGAGGAAGAGAAAAATCCGAGAGAGCAATTCTTGGAGTTGTTAAGTATAAAGGAAAACCTTGTTCTCAAAACTATGAAAAATTCACTAAAAAAATGCTCAGTGACCTCATTCATCCAAGTGTATCCAAATTCTCCCTAGGAACAAAGATTCTCGACCTTTAAACCCTAGAGATGACTTATGCAACAATAGTTATCCTAACAGTCTTGAGCAGCCAGTCTAACTCAGTCAATAGAGGATTTAGGACTCAATCTGACAAACAGTCTCTTCCAGAATCTGGGACTGGAGGATCCATACACACATAATCTGACCATGATAGTTTTTCTCTGGAACTGTAGAGGTGCTAACAACACGGATTTTCAGAACATTCTTAGGGAAATGATTGCTTATCACCATCCAAGGCTTATAATTTTAACTGAATCAAAACTTAATAGGGCTTCTATTGAACAACTTATGAATGCAATTAATTTTACTGACTTTGAATATGTATAGTCTGTTGGACAGAGTGGAGGCATTGCAACCTTCTGGAACCCTAATATGGAAGTCAACATCACTACCAAAACCCCACAAGAATTGCACTTAATGGTTACAGTAAGATCTCTTAATGCAATTTTTTTTTACTTTTGGCTATTTATTCTAGTTGCTTATTAGAACATAAAAAAAATCTATGGAATAATTTGCGTTCTTTAGCTAATTCTATCAATCTTCCATGGCTGTTACTTGGTGATTTTACCGAAATTACTTCTAAATCGAAAAATTTGGTGGTAAGCCAGTCAACCTTAACAGAATTAATGAATTTGTGTATGTTCTAAATGACTGTAAAATGACCGACCTAGGTTTTAAAGGTCAGTCTTTCACATGGAGTAATAAAAGCAAAATAAGGAAAAAAAACTTATCTTAGAAAGATTGGATAGGTTTGTTGCTAATCCTGAATGGCTAGAACTAGTTTCCTAGTTGTATTGTTCAACATTTGCCTTCCATTCAGTCTGACCACTATCCTCTCCTTTTAACTACTAACCGGGTACAATATTTTAAACCGCCATTTCGCTTTGAAACTATGTGGCTATCGCATCCTATCTTTGCCCTTTTAGTTAATGAATGCTTGGTCAACCACCTGTGATTATTATTATACCTTAAATATTTTTTAATCACGTGCTAAAATTTGGAATAGGAATGTTTTCGGCAATATCTTTATTAGGAAAATATACTTCTCCGTCGCATTAATGGTATTCAAAAATATCTCAACTATACGCATAGTTCATTTCTTATCCAGTTAGAGTATGAGTTACAAAATAAATACATTCAAGTCTTTAAGGAAGAACAAGAATTTTGGAAAATTAAACCTCGTATTGGCTTCAAGATGATGATTCGAACACAATTTTTTTTTCTTCATGTTTCCACTATTAATTGTCGTAGGAAAATAAAATTATTATGCTTAGAGATAATAGTGGCAACTTATTTCTAATCACTTCCCTAATATTTTCACAACTGAGCATATATCATCTCATTTTAATTGCTCTATCAATTTGCCTCCGTTTAGTAATTCTATTGCTTGTGATAATAATCTCTCTAATATTCCTTCAGAGTGTGAGATTCTTGACACTATTAAATCCTTTCAGCCATACAAGGCTCCTGGGCCAAATGGTCTCCACCCCGTATTTTTCCAAAATTTTTCTGGAGTAGTACTAAGTGTGTTGTTGTACCTTTAATCACTAATTTCTTTGAAACATGTTTTCTTCCTCTGTAACTTAATTATACTTATATTTGCTTAATTTCGAAAATTAATAAACCTGAGACTATAGCCCAATATTGGCTTATTAGCCTTTGCAATACCATTTATAAAACTATATCACAAATTATTGTTAATCGCATTAGGCCTATTCTCTCGTCAATTATTAGTCCAAACCAAAGTAGTTTCTAGCCTAACCGTAGAGCATCAGATAATGCTTGCATTGTTCAATAGATTCTCCATACATTAAAAGAAGAAGAAGAGGTAAACATGCTAATATGACACTCAAAATTGATTTGGAAAAAGCCTTTGTCCGGCTTGAATGGTTGTTTATCCATTCTATGTTGCTTTATTACAAGTTTTCTATTAATCTTATTATGCATTGTATTTCTACCACCTCTCTGGCTATTCTTATCAACGGCAAACCAACACCATATTTTCAGCCTTCTAGAGGACTTAGGCAAGGTGACCCGCTTTCCCCCTATCTTTTTATACTCATTATGGAATATTTATCCCTTAGCATCAATAAAGTTGTCTCTAACACTATGTGGACACCTATTAAACTTTCTCGGAATGGTCCAGCTCTTTCACACCTGATGTTTGCGGATAATGTTGTACTACTAGCGAGAGCTGATCAACAAAACACTTCCACCATTATCTCTATTCTAGACACTTTATGCACTTTTTTTTTGAGCGCCCGAAGGCGAATGTCCCCCGAAGGGGAAGAACTGAGAATACCCTAGATAGGGAAGATTGAAGCATGCCCCATGCCTGGGGAGGGAAGATAAGCCTCATAAGGAGGAGAATATTTATTTGCCCCAATGCGGGGAGTAGGTATCGAACTTGGGACCTTGAGATCCCAAGCCAAAGGCTGCCCCATTGGGCCAACCTCTTATTGATCACTTTATGCACTCTAGTTGGGCATAAAATCAATTTTGCAAAATCTAGAGTCATATTCTCTAATAATATTAATCCGACTCTTGCATATTCTATAAGTGACCAATTACAAATTGTACGTTCTCATAATTTTGGTAAATATTTAGATTTTCCTCAAACCTACTTAAACATAATGACTTTCAACATATTTTGGATAACATGCACTCTAAACTGACAATCTGGAAAACAATTTTTTTAAGTTATCCGGCTAGATGCACTCTGATCAAGACAACTTTAGCTGCAATGCCTTCTTATGTCATGTAAATCTATAATGTTCCTTGTAAAACTACCAATACCATTGACTCAATTTTCAGTTCATTCTGCTTAATATTCTCTAGTAAACACAGTAAGCTCTAAAAATTTTACAGGGAAATAGGTTTGGAAGATCAAGAGTCTCCCAAAAATTACAATTTTCCTTTGGCAATGCCTTCACAATCGCATTCCTCATGCCAAATTCCTCTGTCACCGCAAAATCCTACCTTCTCATATTTGCAAACTTTGTAACATGAATACTGAGGATTCATAGCACGTTCTTAGACACTGCAAATTTGCTCAATCCTTATGGAAAAGTTTTGTAAAAATCGTTGACACCCGCATTACTTCTCTGATGATCTCTGTGTGTCTTGTAACATGGGTTAAGGCTAGTTGCACCACCACTCTGGACTTATATCATGGGTTACCTTGGGTTATTATTTTTCCATTTTGCACGTTGGAGTTTGTGGTTAAACAGGAATTCTCGTGTTTTTGGCAAAAAAAAATATCTTTCCAGCATCAAGGACTTATTAGGTAAAAAGTATTGAATTTATTTATGCCAATGATTTATTCTCCAATCATAAATCTATTATGCCCCTTTACATTGAATGGATGCCACCCCCACATTCACACTGATGGTTCTTACCGGTCTAATCCAGGCCAAGGGGGGCGGGGGGAAGGGTGGTGTTATAAGAAATATGGAAGGTCACTGGATTCTTGGTTTTAGCCTTCAAGTTCCCCTTGCTACAAACAATGAAGCAGAGCTAATGGCATTGCGTTATGGACTCAAATTAGCATATGATTATAAGATTATGGCTCTCATTGTAGAACTAGACTAACAATTTGTTCTGAATCTCATTAAAGATAAAAACTTTACGAAATACACTAATATTGTTGATGATTGCAGATGGCTAATATCTCAATTCCAAATATGCAGTTTGAGCCACGTATATCGACAAACCAATCAAGTGGCTGACTGTTTAGCTAAGTATGGTGGTCTCCTAAGTTGGAATGGAAGCCAAATTTTCAGTACTACACCAAACTTTGCATTTAAACAATGGCTTCATGACAAATTAGGACACCATTCTATTAGATATTCGAAGCAGTAGCTAGTTTAAGTTGTATTTGTTTGTTTTAGCCTTTCTTATGTTTATAGTCCTTTTCTCGTCTGTTTCTGTTTTCGTTTCCCATGTACTGTAATTTTATCTATGTAATCCTTTATTCCACCAAAAAGAAAAAAGAAAAATAATAATATAAAACCAAAAAAGAAAGAAAAAGGAGAAGTATAAACGGTGAAGAAAAACAGCGCAACAGCGAGTCACCGACCCTCTGCTCCCTTGGCTTCCCCGTCCCCTAAAACCACCCCCCTCTTCCGGTATTCTTATAAATAACAAAGCCGCCATGACCAGCTCCTCCGCCGCCTCCCGCAAGGTTCCTTCTTCTCTCTTTCTAAAACCTACATGCATAGATTATAATATATACGCTTATTCAACTCTATCTAATTTTAATTTCATGTGATTGATTTATTGTACTTATTTTATTTTTTCATAATGATTGTAATTTTTGGTATAATTAGGGTTTAAGCAAAATAGCGTGCAATCGGCTACATAAGGAGCTGGTGGAATGGCAGGTAAATCCTCCTTCTGGTTTCAAACACAATGCCACCGATAATCTCCAGAGGTATCTTCTTCACTCTCATGCCCTAGCCTGTTTTTTTAACGAATTTTATCCTTTAATCATAATTAAGTAGTGTTAATTTTGTTTGTTTATTCAAATTTTTTCTGTAATGTGTAATTTGTTAGTTTTGTGAATTAATTTGATAAACAGGTGGGTAATTGAAGTCCATGGAGCTCCTGGAACTTTGTATTCTAACGAAACATTTCAACTTCAAGTAGACTTTCCTGAACATTACCCTATGGAAGCTCCACAGGTGGATTTTTGTTTTTGTTAATTCCCCGGTTTGCCGCTTTATTTATTTATTTTAGACAGTTTTTGGACTACATGTCATGATTATATGAGAAATAGTTTGCAACAACTCAGGGTCTATGATTTGGTGCAGGTGATATTTTTGCATCCGGCTCCTTTGCACCCTCATATTTATAGCAATGGTCATATTTGTTTGGGTGAGTTTAGAATTCTTGTGCTTATTGTTTGTGTTTTTACATTTTTTTTGCCAATCCGTGCATCTGAATATGTGGCTCACGTCATGTCTAGAATAATTATATCTTTCAGAGCTATTAATGAATTTTGTCGTGCATAACACATGACTGTTGTTGTTCTTTAAAATTTTGTAAGAATAAACTTGATTACGTGTTCCAACTGCTCTGGGAAGCAGGATAAGTAATTGCTTATTTTGTACCGATTTGTCTGCGGTTTGCTGCTACTTTTCCCAATCATTCCCCCTTTTTGTCCGTCTATGTTGCGTAGTGTTGGCCGTTATGGGGAATTAAATATATGCTATCTGCTGATAGGACACTTTTACAGTTTTATGCCTGCTGGGTTCGCTTGATCTGTAAACTCCATTCGATAGATAGTGCTTTACTTGAGGATATTCATATAACTAATCTTATTCTGGTTTGGAATATATTCATTTTTCCATCACGGAGATGTTCCGTTTCCTATGAAAATACGAATCTTAGTCACCATTTCTTTGTCGCTATTATCTAATGCCATTCGTCACCATGCTGTTTCCTGAACACCGAAACTTATGCAGTGTATGCGTCTCCATTTTCCATGACTTATCATTATGATATAGTAGGCTATGTATCTTAGATAAAATTAACTCAATTCAGACGAATCTTAGAAGTAAACGTACCCATGCCCACTGTAGTTTTGTAATACAGGGTTTGAAGGAATGCAACATACATAGACTGAAACAGAGGATGAGATATTTAAGAAAAAATTCTAGTTGCATATATAAGACCTTCTTAGTTCTTATTCGTTAAGTCTCTTTAAAAATTTCTCTTTCTTCTTGAGGTAAAGCAATCCTCGAACAGTAGTCAAATTATGAATGTCTTGAATTGCATTTAGAAAGTTTTTAACTTAACTAGGCTCTTGACATGTGATGTTATATGATTTAATTTTGTGTTGCTTATGTTCTTTATGAGCTTAAGAAAAAATAGTAGTCATTCACTTGCATTAATTTTCCCTTTTCCAAAAATTTGGCTCGTGTCTAATTGATGTTCAGAGAGCTTCATATCGATGCGCTCCTTTGACATATATTATGTCATGTGCTGGGTCTGCTGCTTATTTTTGTTTCCTTGGATAGAAAAGTATGCCGCTGTTTGCTGTTATAAAAACTCTTTATCAGGCTGCCTTTGAATATGTTTAGTAGAGGCATTCGAGGCCTAAATATCATAAATATCTTCAGTAGGATAGTTCGAAGTGCCACTTTGGGAACTTCGTTAATGTAGATCACTTCTTGTTCTATTGCAGTAGGAACATGATGTAGCTGGGGTACTAAGATACGGATGCAATTATTGCATTAGTAGTGTCCCTTCTTGAGGGAGGATGGCAAACTGCGGTTATTCTGTCTGCATACTCGATGGATTATGATATATGAACTTGTGTAGAGTTTGCTCAAGGAGAAATAGAGCAAGGTGTGAGAATGGATTATATTAGCACAATGGTTTTTAGAAACCACGGTGTAAGAATGGATTATTTGGTGTCTGTGACAGTTCAGAATTGGTAATCAATCAGATGTAGCGGCAGCAAGTAAAGTTTAGATCAAGACTATAGCAAAGGGGCTGATTTAGAACCACGTTTTTCTTGAAATGGATTGGCAGCAGTCATGGATCTGACTAAAGCAAGAGATAGTGCTCTCTTGCTACGAGATATACTTTGAGATATATTTGGCAATACTCATAGGATTCAGATGCTGTTATGCTGCAATATTCTTGAGATTTTGGCAATTAATCTTCACATGGAGCTATATTGTGTTGAATTATGTAACAAGGTAAAGTTTCACAAATTAGGTAAAGTTTGAAGTTTTTAAGGGTAATAATTTTGATAGCACATTAGTTTACAACAAGATTTAGGAGTGGTGTGTCAACAAAATTATCGGAATTTCTCATCCAACTTCAAGCATATTGTGTAGGAGGATAAACTGCTCCCTCATTGTTGGTTTTACGGAGGGAATGAATTCATCATTGAAACATTTGCCCCGGATTTGGTTGCAACTTTCATGCGAGGAAGGCGCCATTTTTGTTCGTGTTGGTCATTATTCCTTGTAGATACTTGATGATTTGGCTTTTTTGGTATGCATATTTTGTATCAGTTACTTGAGGTCGACTCACTTACTTCCTTTTCCAGATATTTTGTACGACTCGTGGTCCCCTGCCATGACTGTTCATTCTGTCTGTATCAGCATTCTGTCCATGCTATCAAGTTCAACTGTAAAGGTATGACTTTGTTAGTCTGAGTTTTATTGCTCCATCTATTTATAGTTATATGAGACAGCCGAGTACCGATATATTCAATAAATGGCATACATTTTTTATTTTAAACTTGCCAGTAATTCTAGAATTTGTTATTTCCGAGTAATTTATCTAAATATCTGTATATTCTTTCCCATGCAGCAACCTCCAGAAGATAATGATCGTTATGTAAGGAACTGTAGAAATGGAAAATCTCCAAAGGAAACTAGGTGGTGGTTTCATGATGACAAAGTATAGTAAGAGAAACTTCTTCACCATTATTAACCGTGGAACGAGATAACTTAGCAGCCAATTCCTTGTTGGGTGAATTGAGCAAGACAATGAAAAGAAATATTAGAAATCAGGTGCAGTGCCAATGAATAATTCCTGTATTCTGAATCGGCTATTCTTGCCTGTCGTTGTAAATGAAGTGCATATTTACTTTGTGCGTATTCTGGGTAATATTTCAACCACCGAACACTTATCGGGTTTTCCAAGTTTGTCTCACATTGCCTGCTTAAGTATGTTGTTGGAAAATGTTCAGAAATCTGTTTTATCTTTTCAGATATTATGTTCTTGATGACACATTATTTCCAATGATTTATGCTAGTCATCAGCTTCCACATTTCTCGTATATATGGCTCTACTATTTGACTAATGAATTGCTGCTTAGAAGATGTTGAAGATAATTTATTCCATTCGATTTGATTAATGTATCGGGTTGGAAAGAGTATGAAGGCATTATCAACTCTGATTTCAATTCAGATTTGTTAAATCGAGTTGAAATATTGGGGAAATGCTTGTTCGTTGACTTCAACTCCCAGGGAAGAGATTCATCACCAATTTGAACTTCTTTTGCACCATCAATTGCAATTGGGATAACTTAACACGGGTGGAAAAGATCGTATAAAGATAAGTGTTTGGGCTTTGTGTGTTGAGGATACTCGAGCACCTTCTGGGGTGCTTTAAACTAAGAATGCTTCGACGACCAAGTGAGAATCTAGAGACAGATAGCAGTAAGAGAAGCTTGGGAGAAATGAATAAGATTGCAGCAATAGTCGACGCGAAAATAAAATGAAATCTAATGAAATTTTTTCACTTTTGTCACTCCTCTCGTTGACAATTTTCTTGTTGTGAAGTACAAGACAAAAAATCTCCAAGTAGAAACTCTATTTGATCCATATAAATATAAATATATATAGGGAAATTGAGAAGTAAGACAGTTTCAATGGTCCTGACCCCATAATCACTCAAAAATCCTCCTCGACCCTACATGCAGAAGTAGGAACCCTTTTTTGTGAATGGAGATAGAGGCGGGACCATTGAGAATAAGGCACCTTCTAATTGCAGTTTCCTCATATATTAGATGCTTCTTAATATTAATGAAATTACAGGAACCAGGAAGAGCAGAGAGAGCTTTTGCAAGGTGTGAATTATCTTTCAGTCATGAAGAAATTCATTTTTATCACCAAGCCTGAGCTCCAATAGCTCTTCCTGGCATGGAGATAATTGACTCCTTGGAAACACCTTCATTCTTACCCAAGTGGATTACAGAAGATGATCTCCAAGTCTTTGCCGACAAGTTCCAGGAGACTGGCTACACCGGAGGTTTCAACTACTACCGCACAATGGACCTGTAAGTTCAACTACAACTTCCAAACAACAAAAATTTGCAATGGAACTGGCTTTTGCATTTGCATGTTATACAGGAACTGGGAGCTTCTTGCACCATGGCAAGGGTCGAGAATAACAGTTCCTGTGAAACTAATGCTGGGAGACAAGGACATTGGGTTTCAATCTGGAGGTACAAGAGAATACACACAGGGAAATGTGTTCAAGAACCTCGTCTCAAACAATGAAATTGTCATGCTAGATGACCATATAAAAGCCAAACAAATGAAACAAGGTAGGAGTTTCACTAAATTATGAACTTTTGATAAATTAGTTACATTGTAGAATGCATCTGTTCTTCCTGTACTTGATTTTCTTTTGGATCTCTAAAGACTTAACTAGCTACAAAATTTGAGAGCAACAAAAGAAGCAATCAATCCTTTCTCTTTGCCAATTTTAGCATGTTATAAACATTCTCATACACTATGAATGTAATTGAAGCTGCAGGAGCATTTTTCAACACATTTGCAGTTATACCCTTGTAAAAACCACGAAGGCCCTCATATCTGAGAGAGAGAAAGGAGATAAATAACATTCATCTAAAAAACTGCTGCTGGAAGAAGTTCTTCCACAAGATCAGCAGACAAAACAGAAAATAAGAATAGTATTAACAAGTGAAAAGCGTGATTTTGCAGATCATAAAACAGAGTGTTTTTACAGGGGAAAGTTACCTTGCTGTTTCCTTCACCACATGCCAGCTATCCAAGTATTTTGCAGCTCCGTTTATAGTTGGACGTTGCTGCAGAGAGAAGGACAGTACATTTAACTCTTTATATTAGAAGTATATCCCAACGTTAGCTTTTGTTGGAGTCGCACAGTCATTAGGAGCTTAGCCTAATTTCTAAAAGACATTTTCTGACATGACAATGACATAAGTGAAAGAACTGAACTTTTAGAGACAAGTATCTTACCTGTAAGCGAGATCGAATAACCTGCATATGATGAGATGAGCTCTTTTAGAGAAAAGAAGTTCCAAACTTCTAATCAACATGATACAGAAAACAAACAATAAAGCCGTAAAAAATACTTAAATGAGAACGTTACCTGAAATGGATATGTTGAAAGAATCGCAGCCAGTTTAGAAGCAGCCCCTAATGTTGCATAATCAATTGAATCCTGCCACAGACATAAAATAGAAACCAAGCAAGGTCAAGTGAGCCTTGTCAGAGAAAAAAAAAACAAAATTTCCAAAAATCATCAAGACTCACCAGCGTATTATCGGCGTAGTTCTTACTTCCTTCAGACTTTAAGTCAATACAAACTTTTTTAAGTTCCTCATATGCGGTGAACTGAATGGCAGCATGAGTTACCTGATGAAGCAAAACAAAACTACTCATTTAGGTTGGCATTGGATAGCATTCGAGTTTTGAAGTTTTGCCTTGAATTTCGTAAAAGTTGAACTGTTTGTGAAAAGGAGGTGTGAGGTCAAAATCTGAAATTTGAGATGTGAAATGATATCCAAATGCATGTAAAAGCCACGTGTTTGTTGTTAGAACACATAATTATATGATATAAAATATATTTTTATCGACGTATTTAAAATATTTCGTATGAAACCACTATGGGATTCAGACAATAGAAGTTACTATAAGATGATGCAGAACAGAACATATACTTTATCAAATTGGCATCCTCAGATGAAGCACGCCATGAAATTGGAACACATAAATCACAATTAAACATAGAAGAAGAGAAAACGAAAATGGGAGGGGTTGAGAGTGAGAGAGAGAGAGAGAATGATCACGGTCTGACCAAGAAAAGCCCAGGCACAAGTCCTTTGTAAAGTGCTTTCCAACCTTCTTCTCTCAGGATGGTCATTAAAGCATCTAGAATCAGAAATAAAAATGTCATGCATATGTATTTAGATAAACTTAATATCAAGCTAAACAAAAGTATATATGTTGACACTTAAGTTCACGTCTTAACATAGAGAATTAGACATATCTCCTTTCAGAAAGTCCAGCTGTGAGATAAATTTGATCTAAGAACAGCGACAAAGCAAGGAACCTGATATAATCAGGGAGGATATTGAAGAAGATAGATGTTTAAGATTAATAAAAAGATAGATTGCTTGAAAACATAAAGTCAAATGAAAGTATATGATATGAAGTGAAACATGCTAAATCATATTAGTAAACTTTATGGATCAAAGACCAAAATCTAAGAATCAGATATATGTGATAAAGACTTCATACCTAGTTTGCACTTTACACTTGGTAAACAATGCCTAAAATCTAGACTGTACAAGATATTGACATCAGATATAACAAAAAACGACAGCAGATCAAGATAAAACACAGAAAATTTACAGCAAATCATTCAAGAGTTCACATGAGAAGGAAGCGGACCATGAAATCCAGAATATGGCCGAGCTTGATGAAGAGGAGTCTGAAGTTGTAATCTTGTTTTCACAAGCCAAAGAGGATTGGTGCAGAGAGCGACCTGAAATAAGACAGACTTCTTTAAGTTAAGGATTCGAACTTTAGTTGGAAGTTGGCTCTACCATTTTTAGAGAAATTTTTCCTTAAATTGAATTATAATCCATCATGGATGGAAGATGCACATTGTGCACCACTAATGCTCTGGATGCTGAATGAAAGAAGCATGGTGATGTGCATATAAATCAAAATGGTTCTTGGGTCTGCCTTCTCTGATGCCTTTTGGCTTTGATTTGAGGGCATGATTCTGTAGCAAACGCGACGGCATAGGGGACCATTGTTACATGTGTATTATATGAGCAACCACTTTGTGCACTTGTTGCCAAAGGTTAGGTTAGTCTCCAATACATCTGTTTCAGTGGTATCCCGGGATCAGCCACTTTGTTTGACAAAGGTTAGGTCTGTATCCCGTCCATCCCCGCCCATACCCCCAATTATTGGGGACTTAATGGGTTATGCTATTGTTGTTGTTGTGTGTATGGATGGAAGATGCACGTCTTCTTGAAATAAGTTCAAATCCAAAATAAATATTGCATACTGATCAAGCAGTTACAATGGGAATACACAAGAAGTGTTTATAAACCAAATAGCTTTCACGATGTAAGGGCTAAGAGGGAAAAAAACAGGTAATCAAGACACATATTCACATAATAATGCTCCTGCACCATTTCACGTGAAAACAACGTGCCAGTATGTCCGTTGGGGATCAAAACTGAAGAAATCCTGCCATGCCTCCTGGAAAAAAATTCAAAAGAAACAACAGTTCTCCCTCACTCCTTCCCTCTACATGCAAGTAGACGTAGATAATAAATTCATGATATTGTCCACATTCTCTTTTCCATGTATATGAACAGATTGAATAAGGTGAAGATCCTATAGAAAGAATTTGAAAATTGAATACTGACCAAGGCTCCTGCTTCAGCAGCTGAAGCAAGATGTAATCCAGGGGTCAGTTCTTCCCTCTTCTGTAGGTATCTCTGCTTGGCTTTGCTGTAGCTGGAGAAAGACATCACATTTGAGTCGGGAAAACATGCCTTCAAATCGGTAATCTGAAGTATCTAGGAGACTACTTTAAAGTGAACAAATCTCAATTTATCAGGAGCAAATTACAGCTTCATAAACTTCAAATTTGCTCCAAATATTCTGGGACTAACACCTTCACCGAAGTTTAATTTCAACATTTCCGGTCCACACATTTCAAATGTGCCAACCAAGGGATCAAATGAGTTAGGTATGTCAACTTTAATTGCAAAACATTGAAACACATTGTCATCTATAATGTGGATTCATTTTCTTTAGGGGAAAATAATGTTGAATCACAAGTGATAAAATTGAACCGTGCAAGTATGCACATTAAGTGTATGTTGAAATGCATGATCTCTAAACAAGAAAAAGCAACTGTGCACGTTTGGCAGCAAATAAATCATAACAAAAATATAATGCAAAATTTACTGTCAACAAATTCAAAGATGATTCCCTCAAGAAAAGAAGGCTAGAATTGAACTTACAAGAAGAAATATAAGCCCCATGAAACAGTGGACCCAAGAACAGCAGGGTAAAAGCCTGCATAAAGTCCCCTAACACCCTGAAGCAGAAATTAAGCAATTACCACAATCAAATTATAGCTCACAAAAAAGAGAAATTTATTAGACAGAATAAGAAGAATAAAATAACACATGGATTGTCAAACATCAAGGAAAGCAAGTAACTTTTCACCCCTCAACATCAGCAGGAGATCAAATATCAGAGCTTCCCATTATTAATGATAGAAGATACTCCGGAGTAACTATTGTTTTCATGTACAAATTATTAAAGAAAAAATAAATGATCCTGGACATAAAGGAAAATTTCAACAAGAAATAATTATATACTGCCTCCATTCCATAATATAAGTCGTTTAATACATGTAGCGAGAATTAAGGAAGCAAAAAGTAAGGTACTTTGTTAGTTAAAATATCAATACTACTCTCTTAAACAAGACTTATATACCACTAATTCTATTTAAGAGACTAATATTGATATTTTGATTAAAAAAAACGTTATTTTTTGCGTCCTTAATTCTCGCTACATGTATTAAACGACTTATATTATGGAATGGAGAGAATATTACAGAGGTGTTAATACTAACATATTGCAAAATATATGCTATAGTACAATGTCTCAAAGAAGGCTAGCACTGATACAACATTTCTGACTCGAAATAATGCAGGTCAGATACAGGCCTGAAAATAATATTTTTTTAAGAAATAAATTCTATGCCAAAGTAAGAATATTAAAAGTTCCTAAAAATAATAATATGGGAAATAAAATAAAATTAAAAATAAAACAATTTTAGATTACATACCTCAGTGCGAGTAATAGTGAAAAGAGCCTGAGGAGTGTTCCTATAGCTGGGGACAATAGAGGATCTTCCGTCGCTCACTTTTTTTTTCAGAAAAAAAAACAAAAATTCAAAAATTCAAAATCGAAATTCATTAACCAAACAATATATAAAAGAAGTAAAAAGTCAAAGATAAGTGACCTTGGAATCTGGTACGGACGACGTCAAGAGGATGAGAGAAAGAAGTAGTAGCTAATCCGGCAAGAGCCCCGGCGGCGGCGTTTTCCCATTGACAGTCCACCACCGACCGAAGCCCCGGCATCTCTCTCTCTCTCTCTCTCTCTCTCTGTGTAAGGCTGCCTTGTCCTTAGACGTCGTCCGACAACGTTTTCATTGTCGTTTTACTAATACTAAGGAATGGGGAAGAATGAAAGAAAGAAAGAAACCCGAATATTTAGGATAAGAAAACGATGACCCGTAAAATGTGGGGGTCATAGTCCTATTCTCCCGCCAACAAATTAAAGGAAAATTAATGATAGGTGAATTTTCAGAGAGGAGATTCTGAGGCCAACTGATCGCAGGAATTCATAGGTTTCTTTGTGTTTTTCTTTCGTTTTTGTAAGAAGAGGAAGAAAGGAAGGATATTTACCGTCGCGTTTTTCATGATGTCTCTCTCTTCAGAAAAAGAAAGAGGATAATTTCGATATGGGATCAGTAGCACAGGTAGAGCGCTTGATCCCACTGACTCAAAGAACCCGCCACGCCGCCTCCTCAATTTTTTTTTATTCGCTAGGGCTTAAAATACAAAAAAGATTGCTTCGATATGGATACGATTAAAAGTAAAAAATTGTACAAATTTGTCACATCACTTTACTTTTAATCGTAGTCCCATATCGAAACAATCTTTTTTTGTATTTTAATCGTAATCGGTAAATTTTTGAGGGGCGACGTGACTGGGATTGCTTGGGCCAAGTTTGATTATGCGCTTCTACCCATGCACTCTCGTCCCATATCGAATTTTCCAAAGAAAAATGAGTTGGTGCTTTTGCTATTTTGACACACAAAGCCAATAACAATGGCATGCATAACCTCCAAAATTTCGTACGTAGGAAAAGCTTTGTGAACATATGATATATCTAACGTTGCTTCAGTGCGTAACATGATAATTTCGGGTTTACTTGGATTGGGTTTGGTTTGGGATTGGTTTGGGTTTTGGTCTCAAACCCAGTCCCAAACCAGCTTTGGATTGAGTCTGGGTTTGAGTTTAGGTTTGGGCGGGAGAGGCTAAAAAACGGGCGGAAACTATTCAAATTCAAATTTTTTTCTTCAAATAATTGTTAAATTCAAAATTTTTAAGCTCTTAAATTAGCGGGAAATGTTCAAATTCCAAATTTGTGAAGCCAAAATTTGAAATTGGACGATTATTTGAAAAAAAAATTTGAATTTGAATTGTTCCCGCCCGTTTTTTAGCCTTTCCCGCCCAAACCCAAACTCAAACCCAAACTCAATCCCAGACTCAATCCAAAGTTGGTTTGGGACTGGGTTTGAGACCAAAACCCAAACCAAACTCAATCCAAGTAAACCCTTCGTATGCGTGAAACATCTATCGTGATGAGCTTCATCATACATATTTTGTGCCTCAAAACATTTGTCTTGAGACATTTCGTATGTATTAAAAAAAACTATTCTGCATAAGATTCATACCGGATATATCTCTATAAATAAATGTTATTTTCCTTTAAAAATGTTACATTTCTATCTAACAAGTATATTTTATTAATGAACTCATGTCTTAAATAATATAACAATTATCACAATATTTATTTTAAAAATTACAACAAGTATTTAACATCTCTTTTCTTGCTCGTTAGCGAAATGTAGCCAAACCAAATAGTAATATTGTACCTTTACATTATTTTGGCTTGCGAACTGATTTTCCAACTTCAGTTTTTTAGGTGATCTGACTTCAATTATCATTAATTTTAAAAATATATTGACGTGTAGATATTTATTGAATTAACTTGCATAAATATGCGGCAATTATCTTTCTTGTATATTCTCAAGATATTTATGTTGCAACAAGAAAAATATTTTTTTTTTTCTCAAGAATACCATTGAAGAGGGAGGAAGTGAGACGTTAAGCCACGTCACTCACTTTGACAGAACTTATCAAAGCTTTAAATGGGAGTGATTTTAGCCCGTAAATATATTGATGACCAAGAAAGTTAAAAATAGCTTAAAAAGATAAAAGTGACTAAACGTAAATAAGATGATAATCTGAACGGCTATTTATTCCATCCGCTGGCAATGGTTCCAAAATTGCTTCATTAAGTTTTGTTGCTGTCCAAAGCTTTCCGTTCGGTCACTAGTTTAGGACCATATAGGCAGGAACGAAGCCATAAATTGTATTTTGGGGTGAAAAACTGAAACAATATGTCGACATACCTATAAAAACTGCAAAAAAAATTTGGGGGGCGAATTTGATAAAAAAATTCGAATTACATATAAAAATTACTATATCTGGTAGTATTTTTAAAAATCTCGGGGGCGACTGCACCTCCCGCCTCTAGAATCGTCCCTGCATATAGGGGTAGTTGCGGCCATGTATACCAGCTGACTTGTATAAGCAAAAACTGACACTTCCGAGCTTGCGGGTCCGAGATAGCAACACGTGTCTAACATCACCTGCGAGGCTGCGACCACCTATTTGATAACTGAGCTCGCTATACCAAATTGGATATCCTGAGCTAATAGTGAATGCTTTGACCAATACTTATACATTAATATGAATCACCACCCATTTGATTATGATTCCGATCGGAAGGGGGCAGTCAGAGATGAATGCCAAATTCAGGATTTCTTGCTAAAAGGGAGAAAGGGGCAAATTGTACATGAATAGATAATTTTGAATCAGCCTTCAAACAAAAAGATCATGGACTAATAATGTATTGAGAAGCCAAAAACCTTTTCCAGTCACAATTTTTATCTAGCAATAGTATTTCGTACGGTAAAAGAACTCACCAATCTTCACACTGTGGCATAAAAGCATCCTCTTGTCAGCAAGGGAAGGGAAATAGGATCAACTGCAGAGCGGCAGCTATAAGATGATTATGCTTCAAAGTTATTGGTACATCAGAAAGCAGTTTCTGTTGCTGGACCTGTTTAATGACTTCGGCTCGACATATCTCCTATCATTGAGTCTGAGTACAAAGGAAAGTTGTACTCAGTTTTTGCTAACTATGCAAAGTACTGCAAAAACACAGAATATAGCCATCAGCGCTTCAAAGACGTTGCTTTTGGGGCTGGAGACGATGTATACTGCATACAGAAACCTTTCAACAGGTAAATATGATGCGGGGTGAGTTCAAGAAGTCATATTAGGGGTAAAGTTTTAGGAATTATTAAGAAGCTAGTCCAGACTAATTTCCATCCAACAATATACTAAACGTCACATATTTGTCTACATTTACAGATCATCCACTCGAAACATAACAAGAACGCAAAATGAGAACGTTTACCCCATACTTACTACTTAGCAGTGTGATAGTTAGTATATAGCACGTTCGTAAGTAAATGCATTGAAAGAACATGCATATATGCACTAGTTGACTAATGAAAATATACAAATATATCTCTACCTTGCTGTGTAATTAAACCATTTCGGTTAACCAAATTGTCCCGTGACATAATCATGGCCTGGCCCTGATCTGAGTTGCTAATTGTTCCACTGCACTAGCCATTGCAATTTGCATTTATGTAACACTTAGAGATGTCTCCAAGACAAAGTAACAATAAGGCCTTAATGCTCAGAGAAACGACAATAGAAAACCTGCACCAAACTAAGGGTTCATTTCGATTACTTTTTCATTCCAAGTACCAATGCATTTCTTCCTACTCTTTTCAGTTTCGACCCATCCATTATCTCACGAACAATTAACTTTGTTTATGTACATAAACTTCCACAAAAACAACATTATTGACACATGACTGCTTCTCTTCAATTTTTGTCACAAAAATATATTAAAGCAACTGGCTTTTCTAGTAAAGTTTGCCGGTAAGGTGTTGAAAAATCCATAATAGACCTAGATAACACATAGATTATATTCGAACATCATGAACAAATTTGGCATTCTACAGATTTTCAAGCTCATTATTAACTAAAGCCAAAAAAAGGATCCAAAACAACAATTATGGAAATTCTACCTCATTCCATTGTGACTTTAGCTCCAACCTCCTTCATTTTCTCAATAATCTTCTCCGCTTCCTCCTTAGCTACCCCTTTCTTCAACAATGTAGGAGCCTTCTCCACCAATTCCTTAGCTTCTTTCAATCCCAAAGCTGTAAACGTCCTCACTTCCTTAATAATCTTGATCTTAGCCGCCGTATCAAATCCACCTTCCAGCTTCAAGTCAAACGCCGTCTTCTCTACCTTCTCCTCCACCTTAGCCGCTGCCGCCCCACCTCCTCCTTTCCCCACCATTCCACTAAATCCCATCCCCGGCATCATTATCGCCATTACAGGCATCTCTTCAATCTTCAATCTCTTCCTTAACTCCTCCGTCAAGTCTGAAACTTCCAGCAATGTTAATTCAGAAAGTTCATTTACAATTGCCGACACATTCTCCGGTGGAACTGCCGCCGCTGCTAATGTAGTGAAATTTAAAGATTTGGGATTGGAAATTGAGGGGTTTTGAAAGTGTGATTTACTGGGTTTTGGCTGATTCAATTGGAGGGAATCGAAATGTAGATTCTTCCTTTGGGTTCTGAAGATGGATTTGGAGCTCCGAGAAACGAGGAGGGAGAAGGAGCGGTACCTCATGATGATGAAGAACAGTTTGTTCTAGGAGAATGAAATTCAGACAACAAGATTACAAAATCATGGTGTGGAAATTTCGTGAAATTGGAGAGGTGTTTAGGGAGAGTGAGAGAGCTCTGAGTTCTTGGCTATAGAGTTTGAAGAACTATACCCTGAGAATTTGTTTGTTTGTTGGGTTTAAGGTAGGGTGAAGTTGGGCCTACATGGACTGAGGATGTGTAAATTATGGACTGTGAAGTTGGGGCTTTGCATGGGCCTGGCCCACTTTTTCTCAATCGGTCATGACATGGCACCCAATTTTGGGGGACAAGTCCTTGTTCACGTGGCAGCCACCGCAGATTTTTTTGCCACGTCGACCAGGACGGAAGTCCCACTTCCGTCTTGGCCTCGGGACGGAAGTCCCACTTCCGTCCTCCACCAGCCGAGTTTTTACCCATTTTCCTCTTCCCCTTGTCGAGTTATTACCCTAAGTAAAAAAGAAAAAAATTCCCCCCAAACCACCCACCCACTCACGCCGCTACCCCCCTCCCCCACCCCTCCTCCACCGCCTCCGACACAGGCCGCCGCCAACCACCGCCCCCTCATTGATTCAACCTTCATCTCCCTCAAGCTCTCTCAATTGGGAGGTAATTTCAAATTCAAATTGATTTTTTTTTTTTTGGGTAAACATTATACTTTAGCATTGAATCTTGTTTTGTGTACGAATGTGAATTTAAATAGTTGATATTGTGAAATGTTGACATTGTGAATTTGGATAATTTTGAAATTATGGCAAATTTTGAAATTAGGGGTTTTGTGAATTGGATATATCTTTGAATTTAGGGTTTTGTGAATTTGGATTATTTTGAAATTATGGCAAATTTTGAAATTAGGGGTTTTGTGAATTGGATATATCTTTGAATTTAGGGTTTTGTGAATTAGGTAATTTGTGTATCTATTCATGTAGACTTGTGAAAATGCGGAGATGTTGTGAATGTGCAAAATTAAATTTAAAGAAATTGTGATTTTAGGGAATTAGACAACATTTGAAATTGTTTTTTTGGTAATTTGTGATTTGTGAATCGATGTCGCTAGTATTTTTGTTGAAATCACCTGTGTTTTTCCTGATAATTTGTATGCATATTATTTTTTGTATAAATGGTCGTACCCGCTCATCTTCAGCCCGGTCCTTTCGATCCGTCCGTCTTGAACAAACAACCATCCCATAGATGCTTAAGAATCTGGCTAGGAGATGCGACAATGAACGAACCTTTAAAGGTTATTAAAAGTTCGGGGAACTTTTACGCCGCCTACAGTAGAGAAACCAATCCCAGGGTAATAGACCTAATAGACCGGGTATGTTTAGGAGTTTGCTGTAGGTTAGGTAAAATGAATGTAGATCACGCTCTCATGACTGCATTAGTTGAGCGGTGGCGCCCGGAGACCCACACGTTCCACCTCCGTTGCGGTGAGGCGACCATCACACTAGAGGACGTAGGCTGTCTTCTAGGACTACCCACCAGGGGCCAGGTAGTGTCGTTGAGTCACAGCTACAATTACACCAAGGGTCAATGGGTTGATCACGCCTACAATCTTTTAGGATTTAGACCCAGTCAGGATGCAATCAGGGGGAACACTTTGCAGCTGGTAGAGGTGTATGCCCATATTAGTGAGCCCTTACGAAATGATGCTACTGACTGACAGGTACAACAGAGAGCTAGGGCATTGATCTTCATTCTGTTGGGTACTTTTCTTTTCCCGGATAAGTCGGGGTCCCGGGCCAACATGCGTTATCTTCTAACCCTGGATGGTAACCTGGAGCATGACACGCATTCCTGGGCCAGCAGTGTTCTCGCGCATTTGTACCGCCTGGGATGTGCATCTCGTGCATGTCTGATTCCAAGGACATTAGCGGGTGTTGCTTGCTGATTCAGGTTTGTCCTCTGCCTTTAAATGTAAATGTGATTTTGTGATTTAAATATTTAATAATCGATTTTGTTTGTTTTGACCAGCTGTGGGCGTGGGAGCGTATTTCATTTCTCCGCCCGGCAAATCTAGGCGACATTCCGGATGAGATCCCCGCCGACGGCAGACCGCACGGGGCTAGGTGGAATGCCCCCCGGAGTTTCCGCAACGCTCCGAAATCGCAACTGTTGGTGTTTCGCGAGCAGCTCGATTTGATGACCGAGACCAAGGGGGTGAGTCAATTTCATTGTTCATGTTTTTGTTTTTCAGTTAAATTATTTGTAAAGTAAAGTAACAATTAATTTTTTTTTTACAGTTCATGTGGAGGCCGTACCCAAATGCAGTATATGCAGATAGGATGGCTCGAGATTTTGACTTCTTTAAGACGTGTCGATCCCGTACGCCACTCATCTGCTTCTAGATGGTTGAGTACCACCTGCCCGACAGGGTAATGCGTCAATTTGGCTTCCACCAGGTGGTACCAATCCCGGCATGCACAGAGGGCACAGATGAGGGTCGAGACCTCCACACGGTGACGGCGTCGGCCGCAAACAAATGGGAGACCGTCCACTCCAGTTATATAACTTTGTGGGCCCAACGCGTCGATGCACTGGAGGGCGCTGCTCCCTCCATTGGTAATGTGATTGCACCAACCCCCGAGTACATGGATTGGTACAATCGCATTACGGTTCACCGTATAACAAACCCCCAAAATCAGGACCCGAGGTCACTCGCGATGGGAATTCAACCCACCGCTACAGCTGAGGACATTTTGGTACGTTTTTATTCGTGTACTTATTCCTTTTTTCATATTTAATTTTTGAATTTACTAAATTTAATATTCTGCTGCAGGATGAGTCGTCCAGGGTGATGCTGGAAGAGTTCGAGAAGTCTGCCACTCGAACAAATGAGGATTACAAGTCACTCATCACTTGGGACGCCAAAACGATTAAGGATGCCTTCGCCGCTGCAGGAAAGTAGGTGTCATGCCGATCACGGGCCGCTGATGTTTTAGATGCTGCCGTTCTATAACCTTCCACACAGTCGAGGGAGCGTGTTGCTGGTAGGGCTGAGGTTGGGAGGCAGGGTACTCGTCGGAATCGACAGGCAACACAAGAGCACCTTGCAGCGCGGCGCCAGAGGCAGCGTGGCGGTGAAGCGGGTCCGTCCCTCGCGCACGGAGCAACCGACTCGACTCATCGCTCAAGACGGGACTCAGCTAGATGTACCCCTTCAATTTCAATACCAATTCGCCAGCCAAGTCACTGATTCTCCCTGTTTTCAAACGGGGGGCCATCCTGGTGCGGGGACTTTGTCGTCGGGACAGCCGGACATGTATTTTGCTGCGACGCCCTCGTACAGTCAGGACCTGGACCAGCCACAGACGCTTCAGCAGACTCCGCAGATCCAACCAGACTCCCCTGAGGAGACGATACGAATCGACCACGACGGTGCCGAATTCGTCGAGAATGAGCATGGTAGTGCGGTGCGAACCAGGGCCGGCGACACCTACTATCTCCGGACTAACCCGCGGAGGACCCACAGATACACCCCTTCGCAGCTGTAGATTGTTTTTGCTTTGTATTTAATACATTTGTTATATTCGTCCAATTTTTTATACAAACAGTTTTATTTATTTAATACACGATTCCATTCTTTTTTCTGCCATATTTTTATTATTGAAGTCCGGTTCCTCAAAAGTCTTATTTTACACTAATTTTGGTTATTATTATGCTTAAAAAATGCAACTATTCCAACGAATACGGGTTTTTCTGCCCTTAATGGAAAAGGAGGGGATTGCAATTTTGTGGCTTGAGAGTCTCGGGTGGTGGAGGAGGGAAGTCCCACTTCCGTCCCGAGGCCAAGACGGAAAGTGGGACTTCCGTCCTGGTCGACGTGGCAAAAAAACCTGCGGTGGCTGCCACGTGAACAAGGACGGAAGTCCCACTTCCGTGCCAAAAATGTTTGTCCCCCAAAATTGGGTGTCATGTCATGACCGATTGAGAAAAAGTGGGCTAGGCCCATGCAAAGCCCGTGAAGTTGAGCCTACTCGGGCTTTCGTTATTGGTCCTTGTAGTTTGGTTGATGTGTATATTACGGGCCTCGTTTCTTTTTGGTTTTTTACTAATATACTTCCTCCATTCCTCAATATAGGTCGTTTAGGACACTTTGAAAAAATTAAGGAACTCAAACAAACAATATTTTTTCCACCACAATTCCAATAGTACTCCTTCCTTCATCCTTCTCTTTCACTTGTCCAATAAAAGATCCTTGAGGGTATAATTGAAATAAATTATTGACACATAATAAAAGACATGTAAATGACAATTAATTTGGATACATATATATCTCCTAAACGACAATTAAATGGGAATGGAGGGAGTAGGTTTTACTATTCCGTTAAATTGAAATACCGAGCCGATTCAAATTGAATTTCACTATATGATTCAGTTTAATCGGTTCAATTTTAAAAAAAAAAAGTCAAAATAATTCGATTTCTTATTCATTTTTCAATTTTTTGAAATCGAATTCTTGAAATACTGAATAGACTAAATTCTTACAATAATTTGTATTATACTTATTCGTATTATTAATATTACTTAGATTTATATTTATATTCTTAATTTTTAATTTATTATTTTTATTTTAATTGTACATTATAATTTTATATTTTTCCTAATTTTATTAAGTTGAGCTCATGAAAAAAAATGAAATTTCGAAAAAAACTTAACTGAACCTAATAATACTGAAATAATTTCAATAATCGGTACTCAATTTTCATAAAATTTTAGTTCGATTCAATTTTCATTAAAAAATACATAACTAAATCAAATACCAAAAATTTGTTTTGAAAATCGAACCAAATATGTAATCACACCCTACGTACAAAGACAAGTTATCTGATAATGCGCTTATGCTTAGCAAATTGAAACATTCCTCTTCGTTACTGTCCGTGGTTATAGAGTGAAAGCTAATTAGTATATTATTTGGGTAGTGATAATGCCAGAGGAAGAATCCTCCTGCAAGAGCGATTTATGTGCATGTGACAAAATTACTCCTCTAACATATTAACTAAATCTTTTAATTATTATTTTTTTTCTCTCCCAATATTTTCTCTCTATCCTGCCTGATCTTTCTCTCTCCCCTAGATTATTTTCTTATTTTTTCTCTCAATCTCTCGTGATCTTTGTTTCTATATCTTTTTTTTTTTTCGTTTTTTCCTCTCTCTGTTTTTTCTTTCGTTTTTTTCTTCTCTCCATCTCCAAGTGATTTTGTTTTCTTCTCTATTCTTCTCTTTCATTATCTCTTCTTGCTCTTTTGTCTAACTTTGAATTTATATATATGTCCAGATATTTTTCAACTACTTTCGGTAAAAGAGGTAAATTTTATTATTTTTATTGAGCTTTCGATTTTATATTGTTGTTGAATGATTCAATCCAAGAAAATAGTCTATTCAGTGAGGAAATTGAGAGAAGAAAAAATAATAAAAATAGAGAAGAAAACAAAATCACTTGGAGATGGAAAAAAGAAAAAAAATGAAAAAAAAAAACAGAGAGAGAGAGAGAGAGAAAAAACGAAAAAAAAACAGATATAGAAACAAAAATCACGAGAGATTGAAAGAAAAATAAGGAAAGAATTTAGGGGAGAGAGAAAGATCAGCCCAGTATAGAGAGAAAATATTGGGAGAGAAAATAGAAAAAATAATTAAAAGATTTAGTTAATATGTTAGAGGGGTAATTTTGTCACATGCACGTAAATCGCTCTTGCAGGAGGATTGTTGCTCTGGCATTATCACTACCCATATTATTTCCCTAAATTATTTATTTTTGTGACCAACTTCCCAAATAATTGTTTCTGTACATTACCATTCTCAAATAATTTATATTTTGTATGTAAGATTTTTCCATTCAAAAAATAATTAGTCAACTGTGAATTCAAAATTCTAATTGAGTCAAAGGAAATAATTGTAAGGTATATTTGGTACATCACAAAAAATTCTCTCTTAACCAATTACCCCCACCCCCACCCCCTACGCCTACCCCTACCCCTACCCCTACCCCTACCCCTTATTCATTCTTCCTATTTCCAATTTCATACTTCTCCATTCTTCCCCACTACCCTCACCCCCCCTTCGCCGACCACCACCACCCCAACCTACTCTACCCTCCCCCCTTCATCTCCATCTCCGCAACCCACTCCACCCTCAATAGATTTACAGACAATGATGATGACAAAATTGTAGCACAACCCAATTTTGATGCAAGAAATCCATAAAATTTACATGCAACTGTTCAAGTTAAAGTTCCCAAACTTGCCGTTGTTGCTCCTCCTCGGCCGCAACAGACGATATTACTAGTTCTGCCAGCGACGGGGCGGCGGCAATTGGGGATGGTGATGTGGATGCGGCTGCTTTGGTTGTGTCAGCACAGACTAAGCGTGTGGTACTCCAGAAGAAGGCTGCTGCTGCTTCTTTGGCCGCTGAGGACTATGCCCGCGATTTGAATCTAGAGAAGTTGCTGGGAGTGTTTTTTCCCCCTGTTCTAGAAGAAATTCAACTTTCTTTGATCCGTTTAGGGTTTTTTGCAACGTGAATGTGGCATTTGGTACTTTGGATTTGTGTTTTATTTTTCTTTTATAGTTAATTGTGATTTTTTCATATCTGTGTATATCTAGAATCATAGTTAGTTTAGATTACGTTTTGTTGTATATAATCTTTTCGGAGTCTTTTTGTTCTTTGTGATTTTTTTTCCTTTTTGCTTTGAATATGGTTGTGTAATTATGTCTGCATTTCTACATTAATTTGGGGGTGGGGTCGAGGTCAGAGACGGATGTAGCCTTCTGGCACCGGTGTTACCGGTGAAAAAATAAATAAATTTAGTATTTATAGTATATTTTATTCTATTTAGATGATAAATGTATACGTGACTTATACACAAATTTATTAGTGATCCCACTAATAAAACAAAATTTTTCCAAAACCTTTATCAGTGTCGTATGCCCCCAGTATTTTATAGTCTTAGATCCGTCACTGGTCAAGGTGGGTTGAACAAGAAGGGAGACGGGATGGGGGTTGTGGGTTGTGACGTGGTGGGGTGGTAGAGGGTGGATTGAAGAAGAAGAAGAGAGTGTTGTGGGGGTATGTTTAATGTAATTTACCACAAATGCCCCTTAAATTATGTGAATTGACTTAATTTCCCCCCTCTCAATTTCAGTTGACCGTCAATATTAGACGGAAGAACCTTAAATACAAAATAACAAACTATAACAATTGTTTGGGATGATAATATACAGAAACAATGAATTGAGACGTTAGTTGCCAAAAAGAAATAGTATAGGGACATAATACACTAATTAGCCTAGAGTGAAGGAAGAATTTGCAAACTATAACTCTTCAGCTAAAGCTGAGCTTCTTGTGAGGAAGACTGAGGTTGACGATGCAAAATCAAAGCCAAAGCTTACCGTAAACTTCCTATGTTTGATCATGATGTTTATGCTAGTCATCTTCTTACTCTTAACTTGTATAATTTAGATTAATGTATTTTGGAACTGATAATTGGTGCAAATTGTTCTCTCTTATTTCAGCTTCCTTCTTCGTATTTGGTCTTAACTACGCGTTTAGATTTATTGATTCTTTTTGTCATCATTAAACAGCAGTAGAGATGTGAATTTTAGTTTGAAACTTTAAACAAGAAACAAAATATTGAAACCTTGGGGATCCTAATCAGTTGCTAAGGGAAAAAAAAACCAGACATCCTTAAGAAAACAACAAACAAAGGTCTATTAATCATAGAATTACGAGCTGAGATAATTAATATTTCCTTAAAAAAAACAGTACAGAGAAAACGAATCAAGGTAAGGATGTATAAATAGTGGCTGATTTGATTTAAGTGTTGATCTTCCTGCAATATTTCCTAATTTCACCCCTGGAACCTGTCAAAGGTGAAATGTTTCCCATCTTAATCATGGACTTTGCAAACTGTTCAAAGAAGAGTTCATTGTTTTCGGCATATTTTTTCACCAGATCCAAAGACGCGGCACTCTCTGTCACAAGAATCCCATCCGAGCTTAATAGGCCCTTGGAAGCAAGCAAATTCTTGAAGTAGCTGTTATCAAATTTTGTTGGGGAGACAAAGTCTAAAACAAAAAGGTTCTGGTCTCCACCCGATCTCGGGCATCTTGTCCTTAATTGTCCTGCATATGTAGTATCCAAGGTGAAGTCTGCTAGTCCATTTCCAGTTTGGTTGTAAAGCCTTTGCCTGAAGCTAGTGCATCTTGCATTTCCTATCGTGTGACTTCCTGCGCGTAAATCATATCATTAACCACAATTCTTTATTTGAATAATGTTCCGTTTCTGAACCAAACACAAGATTTAAGGCTCGAGAAAACATTTACCAGATAATGCGACAAGATCAACAATGTTGAGCCCTTTAAGCTTGAATTTTGTGAGAATAGTTTGGAATGTGTTAATAGGAGCAGGAATGTTGTTATTGGAGCCACTCAAACTAGCACCTTTGGAATCCCTTCTTCCCAATGGAACCTCCCAGCTAGGTCCACCAGTCTGCATAAAGAAATTATTGTTAGTAAAGGTCGTTGTTCCCCGGTGCACAAGGCCCCACGTATCAGCAGGGCCTGGGAAGGTCCCGATGTACGCAGACTTACCCTTATTTTATTGTTAGTACTTATTAGTACCGGAAAAGATACAGATTTTTACCAAAAAAATAAGCAGAATTTTTTTTGCTACTTACTAAAACAGAGGAATCTCTTGCTGCAATAGCCAAGATATCAGCACAAGAGACAGTTTGAGGACATGCTTTCTCCAATACAGATTTAATTTCATCGATAACTTCGAACCCTCGAACTGAATTCCTGTTCGGATTTGATCTTTTCTCACTGACTATGCTCCCAGTGCTGTCTAGAAGTATGGACGCGTCGCACCCCTAGAAAATCATCATGATCACAAAAGTCAGATGTTAATACATTGTACAATCCAAATTGAAGTGTTTTTTGAACCTTAGTTACTGCTACAAATGAATGAATTTACTATGGGACTAACCTTGACAAAGCAGTCGTGGAAATGAAGCCTAACTAATGAAGCAGCCATTCGGGCTTCTTTAGCAACAACTTTCGCAATAATCGACTTAACAATTTCGCCTGCTTTTGGACATGATCGATCGTAGAACTGAGGGTATAGGTAGCCACCATTGGTCTTAGAACACAAGCAAAATGGTGCAAAAGCAAGGAGAGTTGCAAGGAAGAAAAAGCAGCTCATAGACTTGGTCATTTTTTGACAATTTTTGTTGTTGTCACACTTGGGAGAACAGTAGGAAATGCTTTTGAATTTGTTATGACTAAAGTTGAGAAGAATTGTGGTATTTATAGAGAAGAATTTTAGAGTTGGAATTGTCCAAAAAAAAAAAAAAAAAAAATAGAGTTGAAAGAATGTGGAGTTGGTAGAATTTTAGAGAGTTATCAACATCATCTTGGTATTTGTTATCATGGAACTAGTGAAGCAAACTTTTGGTTTATTATGATGATTTTTTATATTAGAAAAAGGTTTTGGTATGATTAGTTTTCCCTAATCAGAATTTTAATTATGTATAAAACTTAGTACAGCTTCAACTTTTTAGTACAGCTTTGTAGTACTGATTCTGATCAATCAACTATAGCTTCCCAATTGACTAGTAGAATCAAAGCCTCATAGCTCAGTGGGGCAGGCTCCAGTCCACGATCTCAAGGTCGTGGGTTCGATATCCTCAGCCTGCATGCGGCAATATTTAATCTCCCTTTTTAGGGCTATCTCCTCCTCGTCTGAGGCAGATCTCTCTCCTCTATATGGGGCAACTGCCCAATCGGGCTTAAAAAAAAAGACTAGTATAAAGTAACCTCAAATTGGAAGTGAAGGGTTGCAATAATAATAACATAACTCCTTAACTCATAATCTTTGGCAAAAAATAAACAAAGGGGTTGTGAGCAGAATACCACTAAAATAAATAATAATATACCATCATGTTTGATACGAAATTATATATCAAAGTCAAAATGCATCAGAGAAGACATACACAAGGAAAGGGGAATGGGGCAGCAGGGGACGGCCTGGGCTGGCAGCAACGGGCAGGCCCAAGTGGGCAAGGAGCTGGACGGACGGGGGGAAAAAATGTAGGTCCTTCTGGGTGGAGTGGGGTCGGCCCAATCGGGAAGGAAAAGTCTGCTGGACGCATATCAGAGGTCCAGGGTGGGGACTTTCATCTGGTCACTGGGATACTGCAACCGACTGGAGAAGTGAATATGGCTGGGATGGGAGTTATGGGAAGGCAGTGTCAGCTTCTGGCAGGAGGGCGGGAGGAACATGCAACTGTGAAGGTTCCGGCTAAGGAACAAAGACCACCAAATATGGGGGTTGGGTTGGGGGCGTCCCCCATGGAAGTAGACGCTTCACAATAATAATAAAAAAAATTATGTCGATAATCACATGGAACTGTAGGGGGGCGGGTTCGGAACGTTTTGCTCGTACGCTAGCGGAAATGCACCGTCGGCACAAGCCTAGTGTGGTGATATTGGTGGAAACGAAAGTTCAGAGTAACCGAGCAAGTAGTGTTATGCGGCGTTGTAACTTGGATAAGTGCCTGGCGGCGGAGGCTAGGGGTTTCTCGGGAGGAATTTGGATCCTATGGAACGGTTCTCTGATTGAGTTAGACATGTTAGCCATAAATGACCAAGTAGTTACGGTGGCTATCAAACAAGGAAATCAGGTAGATTGGGTTTTATCTGCAGTGTATGCTTCGCCGAGAGTATACTACCGGAACCAGCTATGGCTATACTTGCAGAGACTTAGCAGAGTAATACGTGGTGCGTGGTTGGTACTGGGAGATTTTAATCAAGTGTTGCACAATGCAGATAAAAAGGGAGGTAATCATGTTAATTGGGTAAACGCGGGAGCATTACAAAATATGGTAGATAGGTGTGAACTAATTGATTTGGGATTCACGGGTAGTCGCTTCACTTGGCAGGGGAAGAGACTTGGCGCTACTATTTTTTAGAGGCATGGAGACATCGTTTTCCTAACGGCATTGTACGGCATCTCCCTCGAACACATTCAGATCATAGTCCGGTACTGCTAGAATTATTGGGGGAACGGACGAAGGGGCAGGGACAGCGACCGTTTCGGATGGACGCCGCTTGGTTCCGACATCCGGGATTTGAACAATTTGTAAGGGAGAATTGGGGACAGGAGACAACTTCGTTAACAACGACTATTGAGAAGTTTTCCATGAAAGTGCAGGAATGGAACACAGACGTCTTTGGGAATATTTTTTGGAGGAAAAAACGATGTGTAGCTCGGTTGGCAGGGATACAGAGGTCTTTGGAGTGTAGATGGTCGATCCGGCTAGAGGAACTTAGTCGAGAGCTTCTGGAGGAATATCATGAAATACTTAAACAAGAAGAGGTTTTTTGGTTTAAAAAATCTAGAGCACAGTGGCTGTTGGATGGCGAGAGTAATTCACGGTATTTCCATACCAAGACAGTGACACGCCGAGCCAAATTAAGGGTGACTGGGCTTCGTGATACGACTGGAGAATGGTGTTCGGGTCAGGAGAAGCTGGAGAAATTGGTTCGGGACTTTTACGTTGACCTGTACACAGCGGAACCGTGTAGTGCCTGCCCGGCGGAGATGCTGCAATTTCCTCGGTTGATGGAGACGGAAACTGGGGACTTGAATCAGCCAGCATCGGTCCGAGAGGTTAAGGATGCCATTTTTGATATGGGGGCCTACAAAGCTCCTGGTCCGGATGGTCTGCTCCCGCTCTTCTATCAAAAGTATTGGTCCATTGTGGGTGCTTCAGTGACAACCTATATTCAACGAATCTTTGAAACAGGTCAAATACCACCTTTGTTAAATTCTACGCTGATAACATTAATTCCAAAGAAAGAACAAATAGAGCTGTTGACACAATTATGCCCGATCTCGTTATGCAATGTGCTTATGAAGGTAGTTACTAAAATAGTGGCTAATCGACTAAGGCCGGTTATGACTACACTCATTGGGTCTCACCAAAGTAGCTTCATTCAGGGGAGACAGGCAGCAGACAATATAGTTGTGGCACAGGAAATCATGCATACTATGCGAACGAAAAGAGGAAACCGGGGGTACTTGGCTGTTAAAGTGGATTTGGAAAAGGCCTACGACCGGATTGATTGGGCCTTTCTGCGGCAGGTGGTGAAACAGGTGGGATTTAATGAGAAAATGAGTGACCTTATAATGCAATGTGTTACCTCGGCTTCTCTATCAGTACTATGGAATGATGAAAAAACTGCCAGTTTCCAGCCATCGCAGGAGGTTAGGCAAGGTGATCCATTATCCCCTTATCTATTTGTCCTATGCATGGAAACGCTCGCACATAAAATTGAAAGTTTGGTGGAACAGAGACGATGGAAGTCTATAAAAGTAACACGTAGTGGACCATCGATATCTCACTTATTTTTTGCGGATGATTTGCTCTTGTTTGGAGAGGCGAGCAAGGCTCAGACAGAGGTGATGGAGGAAGCATTGCAGGATTTTTGTGGCTGGTCAGGGGAGAAAGTTAGTCGGGAGAAATCATCTTTGTATTGTTCTCATAATGTTGCCGAGGACAAGGCTCGTGCCCTTGCTGAGGCTTTTGGGACGCCACTAACTAAGGATCTGGGACATTATTTGGGCGTTCCGCTTCTACATAAAAGGGTAAACAAAGCAACTTATGGTTTTGTGGTAGGGAAAATACGTCAAAAAGTAGGAGGGTGGAAGCGACGGTATTTCTCGATGGCGGCTCGGACCATTTTGATAAAATCTGTTCTGTCAGCTACTCCGCGATATGTCATGCAAACTACTAAGCTACCAGTTTCGGTAATGGATCAGTTGGAGAGAGTGAATAGACAATTTTTCTGGGGTGAATCAGAGGAGAAGGTGAGAATTCATTGTGTTGCTTGGGCCTCTATATGTAAGGAGAAGGAAGTTGGGGGCCTGGGATTTCGATCAATTAAGGAGGTAAACTTGATCAGCCTTTGCAATCTTGCCTGGCGGTATATCACTGAGCCCTCGTTGCTTTGGTGTAAAATCTTTCAAGCCAAATATGGCAGCCTATGGAGTGATAGGGAACTGCGGAAAACGTCGCATGTTTGGAGGAGTATGGTATGGGGGTCTACTTTATTGCGGGATGCACTCTCATGGAGGATTGGAAATGGTAAGACAACCTCATTTTGGAATGATACGTGGTTACCTATGGGTAAGCTTATAACAAGGAGTGTGGATGTGGCTCGGGTATGTGATTTGTGGAGGCATGATGTGGGTTGGGATAGGTCCATTTTGGCGGGGTTACTACTTGAAGCAGACCTCCAACTTTTGGACTTGATTTCTTTAGATGGAAACGAGGAGGTGATGGATGAACCGGTGTGGGGTATCACCCCGTCCGGTAGATTTATTGCGGCATCTGCATATGAGCTGATGAGGGGGCCGAGGGAGCCTACCCAAGCAGCGAATTGGAATCGAGTATGGAAGGGGAGAGGCAAGTTGCGTTATACCCTATTACTATGGATGATTCGGCTTAATCGGTTGAAGACCAAAGAGCTACTGTATGGAAGACAGGTTGTGAACGATCCGGTATGTGAGATCTGCACACAGCACCCGGAGAGTACACTGCACGCTATTCGAGATTGTCCGTGGGCAGCTGAGACTTGGAGATTGTTAGGGGCACGAGATGGACCCCGGGGCTTCTTTGATAATATAATTGTGGCGGACTGGGTTGATATGAATATTAGCTTGAGGACTTGGTCTGCGCAAGAGGCTCATCATGAGTGGGAGATGTTGTTCCGACCTGCTGCATACCGGATATGGTGGTGGAGGAATTCAATGTTATTTGAGGAGGATTTTCAAATCCCGCCGGTTTATGAGAGAGTTAGAATTATTCGTGAAATGATTAGAGAATTGAGATTAGCTCCTGAAACAGTGAGCGGGGTTCTTACCCTTACTATGTAAATCTTTTTGATCAGTAATATACATCCAGTTTCAACAAAAAAAAAAGAGAAGACATACACAAGAACCATTTTGATTTATATACACATTATCATGCTTATTTCATTAAGCATTCATAGAATTTATGTACACCGATTTAACAGTTTTAAATAAGCATTCAAAGATTAACAGATTTAAATAAAAATTCTCAAATTTTAACATTTTTTTTTCTTTCAATACTACTGGAATTCATAATAACCATGGACGAAGACACTGCCAACGAGATTTTTAAAAATACTATTAGGTATAGTAAATTTTATATGTAGTTCGAAAATTTTTATCAATTTCGCCCCCAAAAATATTTTTGATCTTTTTTATATGTAGTTCGACATACTATTGCAGTTTCTCCCCCAACACCAAATTTCTGATTAATCGCCTACTAGGTACTAACAGTTGATGTCGAATTATAAATAGTATAACGATCAATTACACATTTTTTTATTCAGCAAAAGAAAACAATACACATTTTTTTATCTCTCTTACCAAGTACGAGATGTGAGTTCTAGGAAGTAATATAAAGATCAATTACATGATAAATTTTGACTACACATTTTTGTCGCACAACCCCGACCTTAGTAATTAATTAATACTTCTATCTACGTTCTATAATATAAGTCGTTTAAAATATGTATCGAAAACGAAGGAAGCAAAAAAATAAAAATAAGATATTTTGTTAGTTAAAATAAGAATATTACTATTTTAAATAGAATTAGTGGTATAAAGTCTTGTTAGGA
Organism: Vinca minor; assembly: GCA_026122235.1. Lineage (NCBI taxonomy): Eukaryota > Viridiplantae > Streptophyta > Magnoliopsida > Gentianales > Apocynaceae > Vinca > Vinca minor. The sequence continues at coordinate 8,905,093 of JAOCZM010000011.1, read as the reverse complement.
GAGTAATATTAATATTTTAACTAGCAAAGTTCCTTACCTTTTGCTTCATTAATTTTCATTACATGTTCCTGAACTACTTATATTATGAACAGGGACGAAAACAGGGGGGCGGGGAGGCAGTCGCTCCCCAAGATTTTTAAAAATACTATTAGGTATAGTAAATTTGATATGTAATTTGGAATATTTTTTCAGTTTCGACCCCAAAATTTTATTTTGCTATTTTTATATGTAATTCGCCATACTGTTGCAGTTATTCTTCAATGCCAAATTCCTAGTTTCTTCCCTGATTATGAAATGGAGCGAGTAATAGCTAAATACTCCAAATTTGAGAAACAAGTTATTGATAAATCTGGTATTAATTGGGTCAACTACAACACTCTTTTGCTTTAGTTTGAAGACAGCCTTGAGTAGATGACAATTATGCTATGCATGCATGGGGGAGAAAAAATGAGTTGGAGGAGAGTCACCTGCTTTAATTAGATGACTAACATGGAATTTAATTATATTTTGTATACCATATTCATTAATATATATATTATCATTATGTAAGAGATACTCAGAGAAAGTTCATATTTGTTTTTTTTGTTTGAGTTAATAACTATTTATAGCACTAAACTATTTACGAATTTTTCTTTATAGTACTAAACTATTTTTTTATCTAAATATATCACTCAATTATTTACGTTTATCAAAAAATATACAACCACCCATTTTTTGGGTGTTTTCCGGCCAGCGATGTCACGTGAGTTGCTTCGGAACATGAACAACGACGAAAAGGAAAAGAAATCTTGGAAACGTCGGGCGATAACTGCTTAATTTATTGTTGCAAGGGCAAACGAGTCTGTCAAATTAAGCAGTTATGTCCCAACGTTGCCAATATTTCTTTTCCTTTTCACCTTGGTTCATGTTCTGAAAAATTATGTAAGATAGAGATACTCATAGAAAGTTCATATTTGTTTTTTTGTTTTACTGAAACTACATGTTAGTTACTCCATATTAATGACACGCTTTTAAACAAAAATATATGAATTCTTTTTGAGTTTCAGGAAAAAAAATAATTTTTTTTGAAGATCATATTAAGTCGAGATTTGAGAATTTAAATTAATTAACTAAATTTGTTATCTCTGAAATAAAAATGTTGAAAGATGTATAGGGACAGGGGAAAAAGTGGCCAAGAAACAATATCCTTGGACACGTTGCAATTAAATAAAATGAGACGTTATTAAATACAATATACTGATAATATTAATTATGGTGGATGCTCAAGTCAAGTGTTAATCTATCTGCTTCATTCCTACATTCCACCAAATGGTGCTTATGCTTAACTACTCTAATTCTTTAGTCTGGTAGGAGTTTTTAATGTTTCCTACTATATCCTCTTATTGATGACAATATATATAACTTCAAACATGAGCAACTCTCTGGTTTTTAAGCACCACCCTAATTCTAGCGAATTTTATTTGCCTCAACGTTGGAGGCGGGTGTCGAACTTGTGCCCTCATGGACACAAGTCAAGGCCTTGCCCACCGGGCCAAAGCCTTCTTGACCAACTCTATGGCTTGTTTGCATGTTCAAACTAGTACTATAGGTTGATGATTGTCCTTTAAAATAAAAGAATTATTACTATATGATGTCGAATTCATAACCTATTGTTTTGAGTTAAAAGTATTGCGCGAATTACGATTTTTTTTTAACAATGTTGAATTGATCTCACCTCGATGTGAGGGGGTGTTGAAATATAAAGTCCCTCATTGAGGAAGATCCATCTCACTTGTAAGGTTTTGAGTGATTTTTTTTAAGCAGTCGTTGTGAAACTTTATATTTCAACATTTACACTCACATAGACAGGAGTAAATTCAAGTTACTCTGCCATTCTTGGTCAAACGGGGACAAATCAAGGCCCATCACCATATTTTTGGATTGCACTGGGACAATTCAAGGCCCGCCGCCTTACTTGGGGTCGTGCGAGGACATTAAAAGCTCACATCCGCCTTAGGGCCAACTCTCTGATATCGTGTAAAAATAGCCGATGAACCTCCATATTCTCCCAAAATCAATTGATAGTGAGAGATGTTAACCTATAAACTTATAAGTGAGTCGTATCTTTAATACACATTCGATGTGAGACTTTTATATTTTAACAAACAATATTATTGTTTGAAGCTCCTATGCGAATTAGAAAAACTTCACCTAAAAAGTGCATGAGAATATTAGGTTAATATGATTGCTCGAATAACAAACAAACATAGTCCTGGGGGTAGGAGAACTGCCTCTCTAAACTTGTCAGGTTTGAACTAAAACAAACAGTACAGTACAGTCCATTCCAAATTTACTATTTTATGTGAAGTAGCCATTTCAGACATATTACTTGGTAACAACGTTAAAAATAATTTGTCCATTTCTTGGTACAATGCAGTGGCGGTGCCAAGGGGGGCAGGCCCGCCCGACATTTTCAGAAACGAAGAATTTTTTATAGGAATTTTTTTTTTGTGATATTTTATTTATAAATTCCATAAGAAATTGCCCCAATGACAATTTCCTGGCTCCGCCACTAATACAATGTTACTTATAATTGAAGATTCACATGGAGCAATGTATGTTTCTTCTTTGACTAGTTTCATTTCGATCCATAATAGGAAAGCCATATGGAAGTTGGGAATGATGAACGCTTCTAAAGTCATCTTTGCTTCTAACTAATACGCGGATTTCCAGATTCTTGCAAATCTAAGAGGTTGAATTGGTCTTCTTTTGTCAATAATACATTTTCCAGAATTTCGCCATAAAGTTTTTTATTTTTTTGGGATATCTTATCTCCTAAGAAATAATTATACTATACTGAAAATAATTTAGCTGCAGAGAACCAGTTGCATTGGTTTGAACTTATTGAAAGAAGATCAAGTTATACTCCAGTTAGAAGAATTGAAGGATTGAATAATATTGAGGTCGTAAGAGGCAGAAGGAGATCGAAGAAGACTTTGACGAAAGCCATAAAAGGAAATACGAGGATAGTAAGAAATGAAAAGAATGCATTCATATATATAACTCTACGTAATTAGCCGACCCTAGTTAAATCACAAAGGTTGAGATTAGATAGTTTAATATTTGAATATTTTTTCTAAAATTTTGCAAAATTAAAATTGTTTGTGAGAAGCAGTGCAATCATAAATTTGCTATGAAAAGACGGTATTCGAATGCACCCTAACACTTTGAACATGAATTGAACCTCTATAAGGTATAAGGATATATAACTTATAACTTACATAAGGGAAATAAAAAAAGAAAATAAAAAGATTCTGGCAACAGATTTGAATGCTAAGAATTTCCCTTAAAGCCAACAAGAAAATTGACAAGAGAACCACCAGCGAAATCGGTTAGACCAACAATATATGTCTGAAACTAGAAATCCAATATAACATTGTCCCGAAAAGAACATTTCATTTTAAGGATGGTTGTCCTATAGGTTGTGATAGATTTGTTTCTTAGATTCTGGACTAAGCTACTTTGGCATGCCAAATAAACTCAAACTACCATCTAGTAACCCTATGTTCTTCAATCACATCCATATCAGCCAATCTCAGAGTGATATTAGTAATAATATTAATAAGTTTGGTATTCTGTACTTACAGTTTCCAAACAGGCAGAAAAGAATCGTCATTCCAGGCAATGCATCAAGCTTACGCTACATATTCAACATGAGTAGTAACACAATCACGGAGAAAATGTTATATTCAATAGTAAAAAACAAAAGCTAACTGGTTCTTAAATCGTGTCTTGTAAATAAACCATCCACTACAGAATAAAGTGAAGTCAATAATAAATCTGTTCATGCCAAAAGTACATAAATCAATAGGAGGTTAAAAATGAAATTCAAAAGAAGGATATATAGTCCCCATTCTATGCTAGAACATATATCGACCGTGAACTTGCAAATGTATCCTTTTGCAATAGATTTCATAGTAGGAAATACTCTCTCCTTTTTATAACATGGGGCCTTTTAGCATTGTACTAAAATCGGTGTCTCCCTCCTGATTCCTGTCTCATGTGTTCACTCCACAAGTGCACTGGAAATGCACAACGAGAAGCTAGAGGAAAAAGGGAAATGAGCAAGTAGGAAATTGGACGGCTCTGCCTATAAAATGAGCTTATCCTGGTTCTCCAATCTTCCGAATGAAGCAAAACATTGAATAGTTCCGTAAGATCTATGCGAAAGTAAGAGACACAAAGATCATAGTTTATTGAGATTGATCAGAAACATCCAACAATGATGCTGCTCAATAGGGAGATCAAAATGAGTGTGAAAACTCTATTAACAAAACAAAATCACAATGTTTCCCAAGGATGGCATTTTGCTAGCAATTATACACAAATCTTTGATGGAAACATTCTTGTTCAAGACCAGGAACAGCCAATTTCTGTTTCCAGCTTCGTCAACTTAAATAGTGCAGGATATTTCCGTTACTATAGAAAGTAGTTCGTCAAGAACTTCAATGTAGCAACTGAAACACAGTGTATTAAGTGACCTTCAAGGATCAAATACAGAGAGTTCTTGGCCAGGTATTCAACAAATTTAAGGCAGCTTTGGGCTTGAAGATGCATTCCCAGGCTTGACCTGGTTTATATTTGGTTTGGTGAACCATGTAGTATACAGAAACTGTTTCTGGGGCCCTACATGGTTGCATATGAGCTTCAGCTTCTGCCTCTCTCTCATCCATCTTAATACTATTTTCATATGTCGCTTGCTAGTCAGTCCTCTCAATCCAACTTCCTGTTGGTTGCATCATAAGTAGGAAAAAGGTCAGTAAACATGCAATCATCTATGGGTAATAGTAAGGCGAAACCATAGTGGCATAGAAAATGAGGCTTAAAACATAACTGTCGTATGCTCGGTTTAAATTCCTTCTCAACTAGTGGTACTAGGAACTTGTGCAAGCAAAGACTGATCCTAGAAAAGCATCCCTTTATTACTCGCTGTCCCAAATCTGGAACATTTAATTTAAATAGGAAAGTGGACATTCAATTGGGACGGAAAGAGTATAATTTTTCTCTGCTGATCTCCAGAAGGAGGAATCTAGAGGTTGAATCTTGTACTTCCTGAACTATAAGTCAAATAATTAGCTCAAATTCCATAGGCTTACCAAAGCTAATGTACCATTGTTCATACATCAAGAAGCACCACTAGTTAGCAGTATATATAGCCTAATGCAGTAACTATATGCTAAGTATCCTGATATAACTACGTATATCGCAGACTTGCATTTTTCATAAATTATCCTAATCCCTAACCTCCCTTTCCTTCTTGAATTAGCATCGTTTCGCTTTTAATAGCTACTAGTTCTGGAAATAGAAGCAGTTATTCAACAATTGTCAGAAATCCACATTTCAGATGTGGGCATACTGTCAGAAGTTAAAAACCTGAAACATTACAAACAAGCTAACGAAGAATGATGGATACCTGAACACGTTCCCAGGTTTCTGCAATAGTGAGGGGACCATGTTCTTTAAGGATGTCAAAGATAGCCCTTGTGATAGTTTGCGTCTGTTCTGGTGGCGTCTTCAGTTCTATTGGCTTCATTTTTGGCTTGGGTTTCCTAGCTATATACCTGATTGCGGTAGAAAACATCTTTAGGGGAAACCGCAATCCAATGCTGTTTGTACAGAGCACAAGTGCTGAAGGTTTCAAAAGTTATAAAACCACTCTGAAAAGAGCTTGTTCTTAGCTGCAACGAAAACATTCATCAGTGTAAGAACAGTGAATAACAAAATGACAAACTCATAAGAGTCCTCAACTAATCTACATGATTCTCAACTTCATATTCCCCATTTCTGTTCAATTCAGAAGGAATTCAATCAAATGATCAAGCTATGTAGCATAATTTAACTTCAAGAAAACGTCTAAAGCTCAAATCTTTATAGCATGTTAAACAAACCCATCAAAGAAAAACCACCTTAACCAACACAAGTTGGCTTAGTTATTAAGGATTTGACACATCCATACAAAGGTCAAGTGTTCAATTCCCGCTGCCGGCGTGAGGGCTGTGTTGGTGGGTGATCTGTAAATACCCTTGTAAGCGACCTATAGTCCCTAGGGCCTGCCCTGACCCGTGGTGGTGACCGGAGCCGAATCCACCCAAACTTCTATTTACCAAAAAAAAAAGAAGAAAAACCATCTTACAAACACTATTGTCCTGATTGTTAACAAAGATCACCATAGACAAACAATTCATTGGAGTATGGTCCCATAGAATTCCACTACACATACAAAGAAAATGCAGCATTTCAGCGAACACCTTCAATGCATACAAAATAATGTTTCCCCGACAAAATAAACGCATAAAAGATCACCATAGAGATTCAAACATGGAAAGATAAAACTCAAAGAGATAAATTAACCTCAAACGGACGATGAAAGAGAGCTGAAAGTTTTCAAAAATTGAAAGAGAAACATCAGAACACCGTTAGAAGAAATGTAATCGGAGCCAACATCGGAGCTCTACCTTGAAAGCGTATGCGAATTTGATATAATCGAAAGTGGACGCTTTTTACCCTTAAATTAAATTAAGGTATTTATTGCAGTTTACAACCCTAGGTTAGAGGATTGTTACACTTTAGCCTCTATACAAAAAGTCCCCGAACTGTTAGTTTGGTCTATGAAGTTATTCATTCCTCATTATGGCGAACAATTATATGATTATTCATATCGGTGTAAGTATCTATTGAAAGAACTCAATTCTCTTTTTAAGTACAAAACTTTATCCAGTAGGAAATTAGTTTTAAAATAATAAAAAATTTAAAATTATAGTAAAAATAAAATTATACCATCACATACAATCATATAATCGCAAGTGATAAATGAAGGACAACTAGTTATTTTCATGGTAATTTTACCTAATTTCTAAATTATTAATAAAAAGTTGTGAGACTTGATGAGAGGTTGTAGCAAATTGGTTTTGCAGGCCTCATTTTTCATCATCTAGAACATTGTTGCCAGGTAAAGTCAAGAGTTAAAGTCACTATGGATACAATTTCATATTTTTTTTATTTGAGAGAGGTCTCTGCATTAATTTTATCGGATTAATCGGTCAACTAGCCAGATAAAAAAAAGTAAAAAAAATGATGTGAGACTCTTTTTTAAACATAGGAGAGACTAAAATGCAACTAACCCCTTAATTTAGGGTAGTAAACTGCACTAATTTCAATTGACAATAATACCCTCAATTTGCATCACCGATGCCAAAAAGACTAATACTATACTCCATTGTCCTTATATTGCCGCCATTGCCTCCTCCGAATTCCAGAAAAGAATTGCAGGACGGAATCGAAGAAGTGGATTTTAATGTACCTTTACTTGGGCCCACGGACTGGCCCGGTCATTTAGCAATGGACCGACTATGGACTAAAGAATTCCAAGCCCGTTAAAACGCGCGCTAAACTGGCCCGTCCCGTCTAACCCACGGGTCATTATGGACCGGAGCGGATAATCGGTCACCACCAGCCATCAACATCGGTCACCGTTGACCACAACACGCTTTGCCTGCCTTCGTTCTTCTATCATCGGATTCCTCTTTTGCTAAAGCAAATATTTTGACTACATGGATAAGATTTCAAGGCAGAGAAGTTGGGGTTTGTAGATTTGGTAATACACATGTAAGTACTTTGATAGAGTCTAATGGGATGTATTCAATCTGAATTTTTAAAAAAAATTTAATTAATTTTTAAAAATCTATAAATTCTACTGACGGCATGAATTGTTTAACTCTATATAGACTATGCATATTGTATCAGATTCTATTAGATTGATTTATCATAATTTCTTTTGATCTATAAAGTCTATAGATTATTTTAATAACAACCAAAATCAACATATATTTATCAATTTTTTTTTATTTTGGAATCAAATTATTTTGTTAAAAATTTAAAATGTTTAGAGTGGTGAATCTTTTATTTGTTTTTTTTTGTAGATCACAAAACTATTACCCTTTTTTGATTTATTTGTTCAAAATTTATATAATTTACTTACTGATATTTTTTGTTTGTTTGTTTAATTAAGACATGTTTTGTTTGAATTATTAATTTTTTTTTCTCTTTCAAAGAAATGAAATCAATGTTTGAAAAATAAAAATTTATAATTATATAGAGAAGAAATTGTTTACTTTCTTTAATTTATATTTGTAGATGACCAGGAAGAATATTGATTGGATATTATGATAATATATATTATTTTGAAAAAATAAACATTTCGTATTGAACTTTTTAACGAATTTAAAATTTTCTTTATATTTATTTTTGAGTTAGGGCATTTCTTTATTTTTCGTTTAATTTTAAAGAAATAAAATTACTAAAAAAATTGTAATGTTAGATAAAATTATTAAAGACATTAATTTAATATTTAACGAGAGAATCTCAAAATCTTGAGTAAAAAGAAAAGATTTCTCAATACACATTTGAGTTTAAAAAATTCATCATTTGATGAAATTTATGATAATATGTAGAGTTTTGAATACTAACAAATTTATATTGTATTAAATTTAAAACAAAATTTGTAAACATTAAATTATTAAAAATATATTTTAGGGTAAAAAGCGCTCACGCCCCTAAACTATTCCGTTTTTTTTATTTTTGACCCTCAACTAAAAACGGTCAAGTTTTACCCCCTAAACTATTTCGATTTTTGACATTCCATCCATATTCTCCGTTACATCATATCGAAAGTTCAAAAAAATAGGGGTATTTTTGGGCAATCTATATAAGATCCTAAAATTGTTGTTTTTATAAAAAAAAAATCTATTATTCTTACGAGAAAGAAGAAGTCGCCGGTGAGAACAGTGACAACAGAAGCCGAAAATCGGGTACCACTCATCGTCTCCAATCACCAACTGCAAATTCCAACCTCTAAAAAAAATCTTAAAAGACCATTTTTTCCCTTAAATTTAATTCTATTTATTATGAATGATATAATTTTCCCAAAATGCCCCTATTTTTTGAACTTCCGTTATGATATAACGGAAATATGGATAGAAGGTCAAAAACAAAAAATCGAAATAGTTTAGGGGATAAAACTTGACCGTTTTTAGTTGATAAAAAAAAAAAATAAATAATTTAGGAAACGCCAGCGTTTTTTACCCTATATTTTAATTTAAAATTGATTTTAAAATGATATCAGAAATTTTGGACGTAAACCAATCCAATCCTACAAAATAGTGATAGGAATCTTCTGTCACCATTCGATATCTCAATTTCAGTCCCCACTAATAAATAAAAAAAATTTAATTAAAAAAATTATAACCTAATAGAAATAGCAAAAATTTGTAGAGAAAATATAAACACATCTTAATAATTTATTGGCGAGATATGTAACGGAACACAAAAATGAACGATGATTTTATTTGCCACAAATAGTAAATATCGATTTATGGTAAGAGGTATACAAACAGAAGCGTGGTGATCCACAAAAACACACTACACCCACGCTAAGCTAGTAAGATAACGCCCCTAAGATAAAAAGAAGCTTCTCCGATTATTAAAAAAAAAAAAAAAAAAGACAAACCCATAAATTTAAATTGCCTGGACCGGCTTATTCAAATACTGCAGTTTTCTATAACCACGAGGGATTTCTAGTGACCACCACCAGGCAACTTCTCCTTGATTTTTTCGAGCATTCCCTTCTTCTCATGCTGCTGTCCCTCGCCTGTCCCATACCCATGGCCACCGCCTGGAGCGCCCGTGGTTGCAGACCCCTGATATTGCTGCTGCTGCTGCTGCTGCTGCTCATCCTTGTGGCCTCCCCCAGGAAGCTTCTCCTTAATCTTCTCCTTTATACCACCCTTCTTCTTCCTCTTGCCTCCTTCTCCATCACTCTCTGACTGCAAATGTTAAAAAAAAAAAAAAAGAGATGAAAAACGATAAAGAAAAATACAAAAAATTGTTAACTTAATTTAAGAATTAAGTACGTTTGAAGACGCTGACAAACTATAGTATTTTGTTAAAGATTTTACATCGATTAGTTTATGTGCATATTTGCAAAATATAATGCTTGAACAATCATTCCCCTCTCGAGAGATACTTTTTAGGAGATTGAATTAGACAAAATTCATTTTTAACATATTTTAACCATATCGAGATACAATATGCTACATAGATAGACTAATTATAAGAAAATATAATTACAATTTTAGGCCCAAATGGACCAAGTATTAATTGAAGTACGTTCCATGGGAAACTCGAGATGAATAATAAAAGAAATGAACTAACTACTTACGGAGCTAGAGCTGCCGCTGCCGGAGCGGTGAAGCGTGCCACCGAGACCATGGTGCTCCTTGCGTTGCTGCTGCTGCCCACCACCCATTCCTACTAAGCCTGTACCCACTCCGCCTTGAGCCCCATATCCTCCGGAAGCACCACCGGTGGTGCCATAGTCTGATCCCATGGTCCCTCCAGTTTGGGGAATAGGGTTTCCATACTCGTCGGTCTGGCGCATTTGGTTTCCACCTCCGTATTGTGCCATTTTTCTCCAAAGTATTGCAAATATAACAGAAAAGATGTATATATGATCAAGGAAACAAAACAAGTTTATATAGCTGATCAAACGAGAGAAACTAAGCTGAGATGAAGAACTTGGAGTGAATGATTCCATTGCTTATATAGAGAAGGCTATTAGGTAAGAAAATTAGAAAATCTGGTAGTAGATGAGGATTGGGAGCCGCACATGTTTGGGAGTATTCGAAGGGTGACACGTAGGGGTTTCTAGAAGTTTGCGTGGCGGTAAATAAGAGGAGACAGGTGTAGTTTTTTTTGTCGGCAATGGATAAGAGCAGTGATGTCCAGCGACAAATAATTGTCTGTACTAATAATTTAATATGTGTATATATAATTAGAATAAATATTTAAATAACAAATTATGAATTATTGACACAAAAATAAAAATATATACGTGTACATACAATTTTTACCCTGTCACAGTCAAGTTTAGAGTGCTCGACGGGAGTAAAACATTGAGAGTTCAATTTTTTGTTATATATATATAACAAAAAATTGAACTTATGTAATCATTTTAAATTTAAAATTTGGATAGTTCACAATTAATAATTAATATGATAATTATTTTGTGTTATATTTATCTGAAAGTCTCTTTTTTCAAATATATAGAAAAGTTTGATTTTTTTAACGGGTGAATCGAAATACATGTTAATATAGATTAAATTATTATATAATATTTTAATTTTTTTCCTTTTAGAGTTCTTTTCGATATAATTTTAAATTTTAATATATTTAAATTACTATATATAATTTAATTTATTTATATTAATGTGTACCTGAAATATATGTAATTTTTTTTTAAAATTTAATACTACCTCCGTCCTAAATTATTTGTAACATTTCATCTTTTCACCAAAATTAAAGAAATAATTGGAAATCAATTAATATGAAAACAAGTGGGATATTTTTTTAACTAAAACGTGGCAAAGATATTCATTCCAGACCCCTAATGGTAGGCCAAAAAATCTTCTATGCCAATTTTGCATTCTGTCTCCTATGTGAAACACCTTTTTTTTCGCACATACGAAATAATTTTTTTACCTTGAAAATATGTATTCTTAAATTAAGAATACATATTTCGAATATGTGTTCATTTTTCAAATCAATTTCATCCGTCAAAATTTTAATTCAATGACTGAGATTGCGCCCCGCATATGAGAAATAAAAACTAGATATTCATTTCAGTACTGTTCCTCATAGGAGCCGTGGTGGCCATTTTGTGTCCGGTTTTTTATTTCACGAATACATGTTTGCCACATATTCTCTCTTTCTTTACATGTTTCACTATTTTTTTAGATGGGTAGTGATTGTTGGATCAAAATTTTGGGATCAAATTTGGTTTAAGAAAGCATAATATCACATTAAATTATAACAATTATTTTCATTTTATACTCTTTGATCCTTGTTTGATCCAACAATCATTATTGTTTTTAGATTATATTTTTTTAATTAAAAAATTAATACATGTTAATTTTTTATTATTAAGAATTGGGAATAAAACACCAAACATAAGATTTCTAACCCTAATGGATAACTACTATGACTACAATTTGCAAACTTTTGGGGTAAAAAGGCTAAAGGTTATGGACTCAAACATGTGACCGTTGCATACACGAGAAGAAGCAAATGGTTAAAGATCTCTTGTAATTCAACCCTTGATAAGATAACGTCTCTTTAGTTTAGTTATCCTCTCCTCTATATCCATTTATGGTCACTTAGGGAAGGTCTCAACATTGCTTGCAATTGTGGTGTCTAGAAGCTGGCAGTGGAATTAGATGTTAGAGTTATTATTGATCTCATTTAGAATGCTGATATTTATATTTACCCTCTATCTTCTCTTTTTGTTGATTGCAGGGAGTTTCTCAGGAAGATATCGGTGAGTAGTTTGACTCATGTCTACAGGGAGACCAATTCCTGCGAGGATGGATTAGCTAAAGTTGGAGGAACCTTTTTGTCTACTGATGTAGTTTTATTTCATGCTACTCCCCCTTTTATTAGCCAACTAGTGATAGGGGATGCCTATGGTGCTTGTATTCCGAAGCTTATTTGTAATTCTATGGAACCTCTATGTGCTGAAACTAACTAATCTATAATATATTTTTATTACCAAAACAATATCTAGTTCTTTCTGACCTCGTGAGTCATAAATCGTAAAATATTCACGAGAATCTATCAAAGTAGGTTTCAATTTTAAATCTTATCTATGAAAAATATCCCGAGAGGTCCGATACAAGACGAATTATATTAGTTATGAATAATAAAACGAAGAAAAACGAAATTTGTATTATTAAATAGACTAATATGATAGAAAATAAATTTTTTCATAAATGAAGTTTTATTTCCCACGCAAATTGCAGGAATATGGGTTCACGTAAGATGTAGGGGTATTGTTAAATATTGGGTCTCATATACGAGTACAGACGATTTTTAAAAAAAAAAATTTAATAATAAATTAGAGGTAAAATTGAAATAATAATAATAATAATAATTTAAAATATCACAAAATGTAAAACGTTGCAAAATAATTTAGGACTGAAGGAATACAAAACGCTGAAATGATTTGACGCCCGAAAGCGATTGCCCCCGAGGGGGAAGAGCGCAGTACCCTAGATCAGGGAGATTGTAGCGTGCCCCATGCCTGGGGAGGGAGTTTAGCCTCACCAGAGGAGGAAGATAACGCTTCACCAGAGGAGAAGATTTAATAATGCCCCATAGTGCGGGGAGAAGGTGTCGAACTTGGGACCTTTCGGTCCCAAGCCAAAGACTTACCCACTTGGGCAAGCCTTTTGTTGACAACGCTGAAATGATTAAGACGGGCTTCCTAATCTGATAGTATGTGGAAAGGAGTGACAATGCACCGCGTCCGATTACTTTAAGACAAAAATGGCTGTCGATCGAAAGAAAAAAAGTGGGATATTTTTTTATAACTAAAACGTGGCAAAGATATTCATTCCAGACCCCCAATGGATGGCAAAAAAATCTTCTATGCCATTTTGCATTCTGGCTCTAATGCGGAACACCTTTTTTTCTGCACATACAAAATAATTTTTTTATCTTGAAAACAAATGTTTTCAAATTAAGAACACCTGTTCCGAACATATGTTCCTTTTTCAAATCAATTTCATCTGTAAAATTTTTAATCCAATGGTTAAGATTCCGCCATGCATGTGATGAATAAAAGTTGTTCCGCATAAGAGCCATGGTGGCCATTTTGTGTCTCGTTTTTTATTTAACGAATAAATATTTGCCACGTATTCTCTTTTCTTTTTATAGGTTTCACTATTTTTTTAGATAGGTAGTGATTATTGAATCAAAATTTTGGGATCAAATTTGGATCAAGAAGGCATAATGTCATATTAAATTCTAACAATCATTTTCATTTTATACTCTTTGATCATTGTTTGATTCAACAATCATTATTGTTTTTAGATTATAATTTTTTAATTAAAAAATTAACACATGTTAATTTTTCATTATTGAGAATTGGAAATAAAACACCAAACATAAGATTTCTAACCCTAAAGGATAACTACTATGACTACAATTTGCTAACTTTTGGGGTAAAAAGGCTAAAGGAGGATCAAACATGTGACCGTTGCATACACGAGAAGAAGCAAATGGTTAAAGATCTCTTGTAATTCAACCCTTGATAAGATAACGTCTCTTTAGTTTAGTTATCCTCTCCTCCACATCCATTTATGGTCACTTAGGGAAGGTCTCAACATAGCTTGCAATCGTGGTGTCTGGAAGCTGGCAGTGAAATTAGATGCTAGAGTTGTTATTGATCTCATTTAGAAAGCTGATATTTATATTCACCCTTTATCTCCTCTTTTTGTTGATTGCAGGGAGTTTTTTAGGAGGATATCGGTGAGTAGTTTGACTCATGTCTACAGGAAGACCAATTTATGCGAGGATGGATTAGCTTAAGTTGGAGGAACCTTTTTATCTACTGATGTAGTTTTGTTTCATGCTACTTCCCCTTTTGTTAGTCAACTAGTGATAGAGAATGCCTATGGTGCTTGTATTTCGAGGCTTATTTGTAATTTTATGGAACCTCTATGTGCTGAAACTAGCTAATCTACAATATATTTTTATTACCAAAAAAATATCCTGTTCTTCTTGACCTGGTGAGTCATAAATCATAAAATATTCACGAGAATCTATCAAAGTAGGTTTTAATTTTAAATTTTTATCTATGAAAAATATCCCGAGAGGTCCAATTACAAGACAGATTATATTAGTTATGAATAATAAAACGAAGAAAAACGAAATTTGTATTATTAAATAGACTACTATGATAGAAAATAATTTTTTTTGAGAAATGAAGTTTTATTTCCCACGCAAATTGCAGGAATATGGGTTCACGTAAGATGTAGGGGTATTGTTAAATATTGGTGAGAGGCTTTTAATATTTCACTAATTTTCAATATGAATTTTTGATAAGTTGCACAGAGGACGATTTAAGGTTTCACGTATTTAAGAAGAAACAAATTCGTTTTCTAAAGAGTATTGGAATTATTATGGGCTTGGATTCAATGTCAAATGCGTCTTCCGCCTATACATAATTATAAATATTGTGATAATTAATTATTCATACGAATAGTAAATAATTTATATTACCGCTCTATATGTGAGAACGTAACACTCATTCTGTAGGTGATACTAAACCAGCCATTGCCAATCCAGGTGTACAATGAGTATACTTACCATGGCGGCATCACCGTCCAAGTGTGTGTTCTGTGCTGCTCTTGAAAAATTAACCAAACAATTGTAACCTGGGAAAATTTCAGGTAGAGCCGTATTTTTGGGAATCACCTCACATCCCTCTCACATGAGTTGGGTTGGAGTATACCTACAAAGTAGGTCCTACCTCAACTCATGTAAAAGGGTTGTGGGGTCAATCCAGAAGGACAGCTCCATACCCGACTGACCCTGTAACCTGCTCTTTAAGAAGAGAGGGCCTAGCATGAAAGAGAAAAGTGTGTTGGGTTAGCTCAAGGAGACTGCCTGTTGACAATTCAAGAATTCTCTATTATTAAAGGAAGTTCATGAATAATAACGGAGATCAGGCAAGTCATCCTTGGCTACCGAACCACACTTTTACCTTCATGTAAGGTCTCTCTTCATATAATTTTTCTTGTGTCTTCTGCCTCTGATTTATATTACAATCACTAGATCGACTATTTATAGCCAAAATTGAAGAATAATTAATATAGAATGTGAAGATTCTGATTTATCGTTAGAGAATTTGGCTCTTCTTTTCATTGATATGTTCCATGCATGGGCTAGCTGGCCATGAAGGGAATGTATTCTGATGCACAAGTCAACTAAGCTCTTGAAATTCTTCTCAGCCATTTGGTCAACGAGAGAGGGAGAGAAGCTATTGAAATTCTTCAATCCACTACTGCTTATATTGTCAAAATGGAATCGGTCCATTTAGCCAACTTGTACCACCATCTCTTGCTTCATCTACTTCCACTTAAATTGTGGTCCTCGACATAACTCACTGGTGTTTTTATTTTTATTTTATTTATTGAATTAGTTAAATGTAAGTTTAATTGGCAATATAAATATTCAAATCCTGCTAAAACAAATACTAAAATTTGACTTTTTATGCACACTTGTGTATAAATAAGTACGAACTTTCATTCTATTGAAGTCTGACAGACATTGATGTTGATATCTAATGTCTTATACTCATTGTGATAATGCTACAGAGAAGGAAGTTCTAAACTCTTTATACATGCTCTATGGAAGATGCAAGTTTGGATTATTCCCCACAATTGTTCGGAGCAAAAGAACATGTGTTCAACACAAGAATTTGGTCATGTAACTACTACTCAACAAAAAAGGTGTCCAGACAAAATAATACTTATACAAAAATCAACAAGAATGTGGTCTTTCAAATAGAACAAGTGTTATTCCCCACAATTGTTCGGACCAAAAGAATAGGTGTTCATACCAAAAGCACAAGTGTCTAACACAAGAATTTGGTCTTGTAACTACTATTCAACAAAGGAAAATGATCTTTGACTAAGCCCAATTTGCTAAAAATCGGCTAAATTGGGTCAAAATTGGTCAACATGACAATAATGCCCCTGGAGTGCCTTTTCAATTAGAAAAAAGAAAAAAAATTGTCCCATCAGTCAGTGTTGTTTTTGACTAAATGTAGCTCACCTCCCCATGTTAAGAAAATGCAGTCCACCTAAGCAAATGAAGACAAAAGCATTCAAAGGTAACAAAATATATATTTGAAACTAATGTCTATCTAACTTTAAAATTAAAATTACATGTAGGCATTTAGTGCATTTTTTTCATAATTCTAAACCGAAGCATTAAATTTTTTTTGTTTGTAAAATTATCATCACAACAAGGATGCTGAAAAATATGATTATAGATATGCAATTTCGTTTTTTTATTAATATATTAATGCATTTATTTGGATTAATTATTGCAAATAACTTTTAATAATAGAGATGTATTTGGGACGAATTTTAATGACTCGGTCAAAAATTCGTCCCAAATGAATTTATTAATAAGTATTTCTCATTCATCTTATTAGTTTGTAATTGATTTAAAATAGATTTCAAAGGATAAAAGGTAACTATTTTATTTTATGCATATTTGTTTATTAATCTTATTGAGTTAGAACATATTTGAAATGAATTTGTGAGTATAGTGTACAAGCTTTTTTACATTTATTTTCTCAAATGATAATGAGAGATGGAGTAATTATTTCAAATCACTTTTCAATATTAGCAATGGATTTGAGACTGAAATTAGTGACTTTGTTACAAATTTGTCCCAAACTACAAACTACTTTTAAAAAACTTCTATTTTATTATAGTGATTTCAATCCACTCACGATATAAAGAATTACACAATAAAATATGCAGCAAATTATTTATAATCCATTAAAGGATAATTAATTATTTAAAATTATTTTTCAATATTAGAGATGGATTTGGAACAGAAGTTAATGACTTTGTCACACATCCGTCTGAAATTTAATTTTAAACTATCATTTCTTTAGAATGTAGCTTAGATATATTTCAATAGGATGACTAGACAATAATTTTTTAGATATATTTTCTTTGTATCTTTTTTATTTAGAAATAATTTGGATAGATTTGTGGGGAAACTGTAAGTTTGTATAATTTTATTTTATTTTTATTTCTCTAAAATGATAATATGAAAAAACATGTATCATACAAAAAAAACATAATAACTATCTTTCCCATTGTGAACAAAAAAATTAAAAAAATACTAATACAAATTTTATAAGAGAGATTTTTGCAGATTATCAATGTAACGAAAAAAATAATAAAAATAAATTAATTATAAACTACCTATCCCAAATCCGTCTCAATACTTCATATAGATTTGTTATAGATACGACGTTCGTCCTAAATATGTATTAGATTAAGGACCAATCACATACTAGATTATTTCCGTTGTTGTTTTATCCTAATTTGAGATGCAATAGGGACAAAAAAAACTTATACTTTTTCTTAAGCACTTGCATTATAAATCCGTCCCTATTTTATCTTTAAATAGAAGAAGAAATGTTTCGTCCCAAAACTTTAGGTTTTTTTAACATTGTTGTCATTCTAGAAAACAATGAGAAGAGTTGAAAAATAGAAATAAATTAAATTAACTAAGAGTGTAACGATAAAAAATATTTGTTGTCTCTATTCTCTTTAATCTATGTTAAAGTACTTAAAAGGACCACTAATAAAACTGCTCTAATTCTTCTAGTACATACAAATATTTGTTTAGCAGTAATGAAAATTCTTTACAGGTGGTAGCACCATAATATGATGTGAATATATTGACTTAAACTATCACATTAAACTTTTAATGAAACCCTTGGTCCTATAGAAGAGATAAATATTAACCTTACCCAAATAGGGGCGCAAAGAAAAACTTTATTCTTTGCTCCATATATTATCATATGATATATTAGATAATGTAAATATATATATATATATATATATATATATATATATATATATATATATATATATATATATATTAGAAGATCGAAAATTCATTTAACAATTAAGAAAAAAAATAGTCTCATTTTTTATGTTCCACCAATTAAAAGTTGTGGAATGTTTTTTTTTATTTTTAAAAATAGTATTTAACGCCTTCACTAGGCTTATTAAAATAAATACTCCATCATGTCCAGTGTACACAAAGATTTAATGATGATGGACCGGCAACTTCTTAATCTTCTCCAATAGTCCCTTATTATGATGGTGCTCTCCTTCCCCAGTCGGGTAAGCCCCGGTTGCTCAACCAGCTACTCCTCCAGTTCCATACGCCCCGGTTGTTCCAGTAACTCCTCCATGACCATGAGTTTCATATGTTCCGGGCGCACCAGTTCCACCTTGAGTTCCATATCCTTCTACAATTATACGTCTAGTTCCACTGTAAGTTCCTAATGTCTATCCGGTTGTCCGCCCAGTTCCTCCATGAGTACCTAATGCCTCGCCAGTTGTACGTCCACCTCCGCCATTAGTACCGTATGATTCTTCAGTTGCTCCATGAGCATTAGGTAACTAATAGTACGTCCAGCTCCTCCAGCATGAGTACCTAATGCTTCTCCAGTGGTACGTCCAGTCCCAGTATCGTGAGTTTCGTATCTTTCTTCAGTTGTACGTTCAATTCTACCATGAGTACCTGATGCTTCTCTAGTGTTATTTTGTACCAACGTTTTTATTAAACGCGCTTAACACAAAAAAGAGTAAGTTAAAGCAACACTTTTTGCAAACGTCGCAATGTTTGGATTTTATACAGACGTTTCATAGCATTAATTATAGTAATTGTTGTTGAAAACGACGTTTTGATATTAGTTAGCGACATTTACATTAAATGTTGTTATAAATTGTTACTTTTTGTGACTCATATAACGACATTTATATACTATGTCATTAGATTTTGTGACATTCCAGACAAACATCACTAAATTTGAATTTTATATGACGTTTCATAGCATCGGTTATAATAATTTTTGATAAAATCGACATTTTGATGTTAGTTAGCGACGTGTACATTAAATGTTGTTATAAATTGTTACCTTTTGCGACTCACATAGCGACATTTATACACAACATCATTAAATCATGTGACATTTTATACAAACGTTGCTATATATGGATTTTATACGAAGTTTCATAACGACAGTTATAGTGATTTTATACGACGTTGCTATATATGGATTTTATACAATTTGACGTTAGTTAGTGACATTTACATTACATGTTTTTATAAATTGTTACTTTTTGCGACTCATATAACGACATGTATATATTTTGTCGTTAGATCTCGTGACATTTTCAGACAAACATAAATACAAAGATTATGTTTTTGAAATATTTTTTTTAAAGAAAAATTAAAGACATTTAATTATTAAAATTTTAATGAGAGTGTATTAATTTTAATTTTATTCATAACAAAATCAAAACACAAAGAGAAATTAAAATTAGTAAAGGTACAAAATCCAAAATTCTATTATAATAAATATAATAGGAGGAGAAACAAATAACAAATGATCATTTAGCTCAGCGGCCCATTGCACGACATACATGCAGGAGGTCGTGTGTTCAATTCCCATCTCTTTGAGTAGGGAGAAAATTTATTATATATTATTCAAACGTGGCTAGACTCAACGGCTCGGCTTGTCTAGGCTCCGACTCGGCTTGGCTCAGCTCGGCCAGCCTGGTTTCAAAACTTGTGAATGGCGGAATATGTATTTTGTTGCAACTATTTAAAATTGTCGTAATAACTACTTGTTCACGATATTTACAAATGTCGGAATAGACGACTTGTTGAGATTATTTATAAATGTTGGCAAAAGTACCTTTTGATACACTTTAAAATGATGCGGCAAACGTCGTAATAGATAGGTACCGGCGCTTGTAACAAATGTCGTAAAAACCCATAACGACACAGGCAAATGCGACGTTTACGCGACATTTATAATAAATGTTGGTATAGATCTATATCGACGTTTTTTTGCCTTGTTGCGACATATGACAAACGTCGCAATAGACATTTTTTGTTGTAGTGTTAGTTAATGAATGCAAACTTTTTTTAACGGATTTCTCAAAAAAAATTATTTCCAAATGTCTTTTGACGAAAAAAAAACATTTAGATAGAGTATATCCTTTTTGAAAGTAGGCTCTTAATATGTCATTTATGTCATTAGAATGAGAACCTAACATTTTAAAGCGAGCTCTAAGTTTTGCGAGGAGATTTACAAAATTATATCGCATCTTCATTGAAATTTTTTCTACATTAGAATGTTTTTAAAAACAGTTATACTTAGTGAAAAATACATTTTAACTCATAAATCCATAAAAAAATGATTAATCATCAATTTAAACGAAATAAGACGAGTATTACGAAGTAAAAAAGTGTCAAATAAATTAATTACATGTATATTTTACATGAATAAGTTTATAGAGACAAAATATCTTTAAAAATACTTCAGTAAAAAGAATTGAATACTGTTAAAAACTCTTTCTTTCTTTTTATAAATCTTGACAGCAAAATCTATAAAAGTTGGAAGGAATCTAAGATTTTATTTGGGTGGGGCACAAAAAATTTCAAATAGAATTACTAGCATACTTGAATTAATTGAAATATGAATGCACATACAATTAATATTTTTTTTAAAAAATTTCAGTGGGGTCAAAGCTCCGTCCCTGCATATTGGTCACCTCCATACCGTGGCATCTTTTTATAACTTGTGGGAACGCAAAATGAGCCAAAAGATAATGATCAAGTAAGACGAGCGAAAGAAAAAAAAACAAGATTATGAATCAAATTGATTTGAGGTTTTGATATTTAAGATGAAGAACTAAGGAGTGATGGTTCTTGTTTATATGGACAAACTGAATAGGAGACCATGAATGCAGTGGCGGCGGAGTCATAATTTAAATTTACGGAGAGATGAACTAAGATTTATTTACAGTGTATGACAATATATTTGAAGTACAAAAATATATTTTTACTAAAACATTTGAAGTTAAAATGATACTTATCTTGAAAAAAAATGCTGGAACTAAGGAAGAAAAATGACAAAAATAAAAATAGAAAAAAACGACTAATATGCAGAGGTTAGTGTTACAGTTCAAAATAGAATGAGAAAGTTATAAAAAAATTATTATTTGTTTAATTAAAAGTATATTTTAGAGAAAATTTTATTTATTTAAAGTCTTATTGTATTTGAATATATTAAGTTTATTTATTTGAAGTCCTATTGTATTTGAATATATTGTACCGCTGAGAAAATACATTAATTCTAAAAAAATAAACATTAATTTCGGAATAAACTAAAATAGAAAATTAAAATTCAATTTAAGATAGAGAGAGTATTATTATGAAATTTAAAATTTTTGAGAAAAAATTTAAATATTTTATTTTATAAAGACTTATTTATACAAAAAATATATTTCTAATATTAATATGTAATTTTCAAAAAAATTGGGAGCCCTACTGCCTTCATGAAGCTCCGACGTTGCATGAATGCGGTGCATGGACACGTTGGGGCTGAGAAGTAACGTGTTGAGACTAAGGAGGAGACAGGTGTTGGATAAGATTAGTGAGATTGATTGTTTAATATAAGATACTCATAGGAAGGTGACACTCCACCGCGCATGAGAACAATCAGTGTCAAAGAATTATATCATCTGTCGGCAGAAAAAAGAAAGAGAAAGAACTCTATCATCATCCCTACTCCAATACTCCAATGGATAAATACAAATTACAATTGCAATGTATTACTTTAGGAATATTAAAGTAAAATTATAATCAAATGTTCGCATTTGCGATGGAGACAGGGTGTTCGATATCCCTCACTATCTGATAGAAGTAGACTTTAATTTCTCCCTTTCTAATATTATCTTCTCCTCTTATGAGTCATTTCTCTCTCCCCTCATAGGACAACCATCCATCGGGGCTTCAAAAAAGAAAAGAAAAAAAGAAGTAAAACTATAAGACGGTAGTCTCCACCGGTTATTGGATCAAAAGTGGCGAGTGGGGACCAGGGACGCCTCAAACATATTCGAGGTCACATGCGAAAAAAAAATTTAGGCTCAAATTTTAGGCTAAGTGTATATATATATATATATATATATATATATATATATATATATATATATATATATATATATATATATATATAAACAAAAAAAAATTGGGCTCTAGATTTTTCTTAAGTATATATATAAACAAAAAAAAATTTGGGGCCCAGTTTTTTTTCTAAGTATATATATACAAAAAAAAAAAATTTGAGGCCCCGAATTTTTTACTAGGTATATATATAAACAAAAAAAAAAAAAAATTAGGGCCCCGAATTTTTTCCTAAGTATATACATAAAAAAAAAAATTTGGGGCCCCGGATTTTTGGAGGCCCTGTGCGGTCGCTCACCTCGCACACCCTCATAGCCGACACTGGTGGGGACACCCAACTCATCACTAAAACAAAACAAAACTATCCGATTTTTTTTAATATAGGACCGTATTTATGGGATTGACTCCACCACAGCCTTCTCAAATGAGTTGTGACAAAACTTATTTTGCAGGTAGGCTCCACTCCAACTTATGGGAGAGGGTCAGTCCCATAAGAACGAATTCATGCCAAATTGACCTCGTTATTAGTGATAAATTTCTAAGAAAAGAATTATTATAAAAAACATAGCATTTTAATTAGAGCTCCTATGAATCTGCTATTGCATTGCATGACCATCTTGTAAAATGAAATTTATATAGTGCGCACCCTTTATTTTTTACCGTAACTATTTCTCAGTCTTAAAAAGCCAAGAAAGATTATGGCAATGATCAATGACACTATTGATCGAAGGTTGTTTGATTGAGTATGAAGAAGAGAGAGAGGGCCTATCAAAGAAAGGTGTTCTATTTTAGTGGGGCAGGCGCCTACCCATAATCTTAAGGTTATGGGGTTCGATACCCTCCGCCTACGTGCGGTAAGGTTTAATCTCATTTTCTAGTGCTATCTCCTCCTCATTTGAGGCAGTTATCTTTTCCCTATATGAGACAACCGTCTAATCGAGCTTCAAAAAAAGAAAAAAAAAAAAAGAAAGGAGAGCCTAGCATGAAAGAGAAAAGCGTGTTGGGCTAGCACAAGGAGACTGCCTGTTGACCATTCAAGAACTCTCCATTATTAAAGGAAGTTGATGAATAATAATGGAAATCAGGCAAGTCATCCTTGGCTACCGAACCACGCTTTTACCTTCATGTAAGGCCTCTCTTCTTCCTATGCATTTTTATTTTTCTGCCTCTCTTGGCAATCTCTAAATCGGCTATTTATAGCTAAAATTGAAGAATAATTAATATAGACAGTGAAGATTCTGATTTATCATCAACGATCGTGCATGGATCAAATTGGCACTTCTCTTGTATCCCTCCCATGCATGGCCTATAGCCAAAAAGCTACTTGGCCATGAAAAGAATATGTTCCTGCAACTAATGCGCATTACTATCTCTTTGATCCATTTGGTCAACGGGGGAACATAATTTTGAAATTCTTCAATTGACTACTCTCTTTATTTCATAATATAAATCGTTTTCACATTTAGCAAAAATTAAAAAAGTCAAAAAATAAGTTACTTTGTTAGTTAAAATATTAATATTAGTACTCTCTTAATTAGATAAAACTTGTAGTACTTTATTTTTTGCTTTTTTAATTTTCGCTACATATCCTAAACGACTTATATTATGAAATTGAGAGATTACTTGGTGAAATTGGAATCAGCTGAATTAAGCAACTTGTACTACTCTTGCAGGATCAAATCTACTTGAAATGCTTATGAAATGAATTCAAGAGAAGAAAAAATGGTTAAACCGGAGAATAAAATCATCTCTAACCATTCAAGTGCATCCAAGTAGGAAATCTGGCATATTCTAATACAGTCGAGTATCTGATTTGTAATATAAAATAGAGAAATTTAAAAATCTACAATATTAACTTCTTTTTTCTTTATGAAAAGGAAAAAATGGACGTGATACATAGACTAGTGGTGGATACAATCAATTAGTGACGGATCCACCCTTATGTGAGTGGGGTCAAATGATTCCAGTGAAAAAAAAAATTCTTTAATTATATATGATATATTTTACTCCATTTAAATAATAAATGTATAAATGACCCCAATGAATTATTGTGTATATCAAATGACCCCAGTGAATTATATTTCTGGATCCGTCACTAACCATCATCATAGTGTTTCTTCAACTATTGAAAATTTGTTCTGTTTTGGATTCAATATCTATTTTTGGCAAGTCACAAGGTTCGGTACCCTAAATATACATAACAAATACTGTATGATCGATAATGCTGCCGCTATCTCCATCCCACCTGTGATATTCTCCATTCTTATGCTCTTGGCTTTTGACCTAATAAAGGGGCAAACAAAATCCATTTTGCAGATATATTTGACTTATTAAAAAGTTCAAAGTTGTTCTAGTGAGCTTTTGATTGGAAAGAATCCATTAACAAAGAAGATAAGATCTCTGACGACCTAAAATTCAGTACCTCAAGTTCATCAACCAGTTTTACGAGTAATTCCGCACATGCGTAACGCCGTCGTCCGTTCGATTAAAATTTTGACGTTTAAGATTAATTTAAAACGAACATCCGTTTTGAGTCTCAGGATACCTGTTATATTTTTTAGTCTCAAATACCCCTTTTTAGCCTTAGGACACCTGTTCTAGCCTCACAACTAGGGGTGTTAAAGAAAAACCGAAACCGACCGATCCAAACCAATCCAAACCGGATTTTCGGTTTGAGCGGTGAATTGGATTGATTTCGGTTTGAGCTAAATTAAAACCGAATTTTTTGGTTTGGTTTAAAAAAAGTATAAACCAAACCGAATATATATAATATATATTAAAAGACTTTTTTGCAATAAAATATATTTTTCCTTAAAATGATTTCTAGTATAATTGCTAACTTTTGTATCTCATTCTAGAATTTACAAGTGCAAGTTTTTCAAGTGTTAAACCAAGAGATTAAAAAGTCATCATTTGGTATACGATTTTAGATTTACCAAAAGATTTTATTGAATTTCACTATTTTGAACTAATAATTATGTAATTTTTGTGTTTTTCTTTTTTCTTGTAGGATGATTTTGAAGTAATTTGTTTGAAGTGTAAGGATCAAGACCAAGAATTTATGTTTTATTATTTTGTTTACCTTGAGAAAATAATAGGCATATTTTTTTTAAAATATTTTTAGCAACTAGCTAATTAAATAATTTTTTTTAAAACTTTATAATCAATATTTTGTGTCTCGCAAAACCGAGCAACCAAACCAAACCAAATGCATCGGTTTGAGATTTTAAATGGTTTGGATTGGTTTCAAAATTTTCAAACCGAAAATTTCGGTTTGGTTTGAAAAATGTATAAAATCAAACCAAACCGAACCATGAACACCCCTACTCACAACATCTGTCCTCAGCCTCAGAACACATGTTTTGAGACCGTATGTATTGGAAAAAAAACTGTTACTGACCACGAAACAAAGAACAAACATTCCACGCGAAAGCTCAAATATTAAATCAGGTTAAGTTATGCTCCCTTCATTTAGTACATGTAACGAAAAACAAGGAAATAAAAAACAATGTAATACACAAAAGAATGAACATGTTCGAGCATCCATCTTTCGTGAAAATCTATAGGAAATGTCTTATGGGGTCAGACCCAAAATATTGAGTGAGTCTAAGTAATTTGGGCCCAACAAGAAAGCCTTAGCCTAAGTCCTCACACAATCCGTGGGCTCGGATAATGATCAGAACTGGGCCGAAATCTTTGCACGGCTAAGCCATTACAAACATACTCGGATGGTAAATGGAGATCGTGCGTTTTACTCGGCCGTACCAGTTCCACCAACTGTTCACAAAATGTGGTGGTATTTTCGTACCGAACAGTATGACTAAATTTTTTCTCTATAAATAGAGCCTTTCTCACTTCGTTTTACTCCAAATAATTTATACCTCTCAAATTACGTGCTAAGTTTTTTAAATACTTTGTATCTGGACTAGTTAAAGTATCAAACCGGAGTTGAGGACTTCCTTCACCCTCTCTAACTTTGCTCAACTTTACATGGTCAGATACACATGCTTGGATCAAGGGTCTGACCTCCCATCCGAGTTTTCCACCATTCCCTTTCAGCCTGGACTAGTTTCTCAGTAAGACAGATAGTTCGGCTAATCCTTTGATTTCGACCCGAACTCCTCCTCTTTCCCTCGGATATTCTCCAACGACTTAACCATCCAAGTTAGGAATTCTCTCACAAACATCCACTCGAGACTCCACATAAATGAATTCTGAAAAAATTTGAATTAAGTAAACTGTGATACTTACCTGAAAAAATCTAATGAGTCGAGAGCAGGCAAACACGTAGAAATGTAGGTATTTAAACAAAGCGTACTCCACCATCCTACATAGAATTATAAAAAGGGGATGGATATGCTCCTAGAAGACAGGAACACTGAGGACACAAATAGGCAACCCACAAAACATCTTTTGAAAGATTGGATGATCTTGCGATGAAACCATTGTTGGAAATGGAGTCTAAATTTGAATGAGAAATAATTTTTCAAATGGTTGAAAAATAGAAGTTAAGCTAGTGGGTTTTAAATCTCACATGAGTTGCATATGGAAGTGGGTTTCACTTTAGATGTAAAAGTGGTTTACTTGGATTTAAAATATCTTACTAAGATTATGCCCCATTTTAGAAACTCGTGCGCGCCTGCGCAGGGGGTGTCAATCCAAGGTTCGTCGAAACCAAAATAATTTGAACTTGTGACGTGGCGCAACTCGCTTACACTAAATTTTTTTTATTGTTTACTAACGATTGTTGAGTTTGTATTTTTCGATTGTTATATAGTTATAATCAATTTGTGCCAACAACCATTCCAAAGAAATCCATCAAGTAATAATTTCTGATGTGCTAGGAGTTCAATATAGGGACGAAGACAAGGGGCGGGTGGGTCAATTTCCCCGAGATTTTTAAAAATTCTACTGGATATAGTAAATTTTATATGTAGTTCGGAAAATTTGATCAAATTCGCTCCCCCAACATTTTTTTTTTTTTTTTGCAGTTTTTATATGTAATTCGGCATACTATTGTAGTTTTTCGCCCTATCTAAAAGTCCCGACTTCGTCCCTGATTCAATATCTATTCTGAGAAGAGCAAAGGATGAAATGCAAGTAGTAAAATGCAATAGTCCATAGAAGAGCAAAGGATTTGGCTGTTTCTAAGGGCGGAAGAGTCTACCTGAGAGGTCTCGTAAACTTAGTTGAGCAACCTCCGAAGCAAATAATTTCTTTACAATCTAAAGCCAATAATCATAATTACTAGACATGCCTCTGCAGAAAATGTAAAACGAAAAGCAAATTCTGAAAGGAAGAGTAGCATTGAGTGAGCCGGGGGCAGTTTATATCAACAAGATATTCATATGATAATTATATAAGTACTGAATAAAAGCATATAAAATATTTCATTACAATTGTTCCCTACGCGTTTTCATACTTTGATAATATTCTATAATTAATTCCTTCTCGATAGTATCAAACACATCTTTTTCAACAAATGCAACTAAATTATTATTCAACCACTGATCTCTAATTCTATTGCGTAGACGACTCTTGACAAAAGTCATTGCAGAAAATACTCTTTCAATTGAAGCAGTAGCCACTGGTAGAATTAAAGCCAACGTCAAAAGTTTGTAAACTAATGGGTAAACTTAATGCTTGTTTTCTGAAAATAACCTCTGTGAAAGCTCACTAAAACCCTACAATCCTTGAAAGTCTTCACTCATACACATGTCAATAATATATGTATCAAGTTGATCATCTAGTGCTAAGATATGTCCTGCATCAAAATCCAATGGATAGTATCACATAATGAATCAATTTGTTCTTGTCAAAATCAGCAAATGATCTATTAGGATACAAGCACGCAACGCAAATTAGTAGGTGACTATTCATCTCTGAAAAATGATTATTCAATTCTTGAAGTTGCATATCAATGATAACATAAAACATTTCATCTCTAATCTCAACCCTTTTATCCCTAACACCCATTTTACTAGTTTGTTCCGAACAAAGCGCAAATTTACGTTTAATAACGAATTTATCTATAACTGTGCAAAAAAAATTGTACATATATATATATCAGGAAATAGCAATCATATGTATTTAACAAAAAATGTACATAAATAATGAAGATTAAAGAAGCATTAAAAGGGTTACTTATTTAATTCAAATAATGAAGGATGATGAAGGATTGAGGATAATAAAAATCCTAATGAGAGCCAGAGGAAAAAATTGACATTGTTGAATAACAGAGAGAATTGAGGCTTTAGCAAATTAAAAAAAAAAACTTCATTGTTGACTTTTGCTAATATTAGACAGTAGCAGTAGCATATGAGTCATAGACTTATAGTCTATAAATTGTAGACTAGTGTTTTTCTTGTTGATGAAATCTTATATTATAGTCTATTAGTAATTATGAATTTTTTTATGAAATCTCATAGTTTTTTTGATGAAATCTTATAAATATTATAGTCTCTTGCACACTTAAGTTTGTTACAATTTTAACTAAAATTATTAAGATATAAGTAGTGTCATTCCTTTAATTCACGAACTAAATAATATAACTTTAAATCGTAAAGTGATTCAAAATTGGTACAATAAACAATGTCAACAGAACGAGGTGTTACAAAAATAAAACTAAAACTATAATAAAAAAAAAAAAATTGGAAAAAACCGTGCCTCACCAAATCCCACTGTATCTCCGTGCTTGTAGGAACGCAAAATGAACCAAAAGATAATGATCAAGTAAGACGAGCCAAAGAAAAAAAAAACAAGATTATGAATCAAATATGGACAAACTGAATAGGCGACCATGAATGCGGTGCATGGACACGTTGGGGCTGGGAAGTAACGTGGTGAGACTTGGGAGGAGACAGGTGTGGGATAAGATTAGTGAGATTAATTGTTTAATATAAGATACTCATAGGAAGGTGACACTCCACCGCGCATGAGAACAATCAGTGTCAAAGAGTTGTATCATCTGTAGGCAGAAAAAAGGAAAAAAGGAAAAAAAGAACTCTATCCTTGTACACAAAAAAAGCGATATTCACGTTTCCAGAGCTTTCACCACCAGATCCGACAGATATTGTGGAGGATATAAATTAATGTGACACAGCGGTTCGATTGGTGGGAGGCCTTATTTTAGCCCACCGCGAGAAGTCATCCCCATATTGGAGGCTTGAAACTTCCACACAGCGGTTACTAAGATTCGAACCTGCTCCCTTATACACAATCTACCACTTTCGAACCAATTGGGGCTACCTTTGCGGATAAAAGAACTCTATCCTCATCCCTACTCCAATGGATAAATACAAATTACAATTGCAATGTATTACTTTAGGAATATTAAAGTAAAACTATAAGACGGTAGTCTCCGCCGGTTATTGGATCAAAAGTGGCGAGTGGGAACACCCAACTCATTACTAAAGCAAAACAAAACTATCCGATTTTTTTTAATATAGGACCGTTTTTATGGGATTGACCCCACCACAACCTTCTCAAAG
The DNA here is from genome assembly GCA_026122235.1 of Vinca minor. NCBI lineage: Eukaryota > Viridiplantae > Streptophyta > Magnoliopsida > Gentianales > Apocynaceae > Vinca > Vinca minor. The sequence continues at coordinate 8,874,929 of JAOCZM010000011.1, read as the reverse complement.
GAGTTGTGACGGAACTTATTTTACAGGTAAACTTCACTCCAATTTATGTGAGAGGGTCAGTCCCACAAGAACGAATTCATGCCATAGTGACCTCGTTATTAGTGACAAATTTCTAAGAAAAGAATTATTATAAAAACTTAGCATTTTAATTAGAGCTCCTATGAATCTGCTATTGCATTGCATGACCATCTTGTAAAATGAAATTTATTTAGTGCGCACCCTTTATTTTTTACCGTAACTATTTCTCCGTCTTAAAAAGCCAAGAAAGATTATGACAATGATCAATGACACTATTGATCGAAGGTTGTCTGATTGACTATGAAGAAGAGAGAGGGCCTATCAAAGGTGTTCTATTCCACTAGGGCAGACGTCTATTCATAACCTTAAGGTCGTGGGGTTCGATACCCTCCGCTTGCGTGCAGTAAGATTTAATTTTCTTTTCTAGTGCTATCTCTTTCTCATCTGAAGCAATTATCTCTTCCCTATATGAGGCAACCGCCCAATCGAGCTTCAACAAAAGAAAAAAGAAAAAGAAAAGAGAGCCTAGCATGAAAGAGAAAAGCGTGTTGGGCTAGCACAAGGAGACTGCCTGTTGACCATTCAAGAACTCTCCATTATTAAAGGAAGTTGATGAATAATAATGGAAATCAGGCAAGTCATCCTTGGCTACCGAACCACGCTTTTACCTCCATGTAAGGCCTCTCTTCTTCCTACGTATTTTTATTTTTCTGCCTCTCTTGGCAATCTCTAAATCGACTATTTATAGCTAAAATTGAAGAATAATTAATATAGACAGTGAAGATTCTGATTTATCATCAACGATCGTGCATGGATCAAATTGGCACTTCTCTTGTATCCCTCCCATGCATGGCATATAGCCAAAAAGCTACTTGGCCATGAAAAGAATATGTTCCTGCAACTAATGCGCATTACTATCTCTTTGATCCATTTGGTCAACGGGGGAACATAATTTTGAAATTCTTCAATCAGCTACCCAATCATTTCATAATATAAGTCATTTTTATAATATAAATCGTTTAACACATTTAGCAAAAATTAAAAAAGTCAAAAACAAGTTTTTCTTTTTAAATTTTTTATCAGCAACCTTATATTCTCCCTCACCAGAGGAGGAGAATTTTTATTGCCCCACGTAAGGGGAGAGTGTTAAATCCGGGACATCTTGGTTACGGGTAGAGGCTTGCCCAATGGGCTACGGCCTCCTTGACTAAATAAAACAAGTTACTTTGTTAGTTAAAATATTAATATTATTCTCTTAATTAAATAAAACTCATAGTACTTTATTTTTTTGCTTTTTTAATTTTCGTTACATATCCTAAACGACTTATATTATGAAATTGAGAGATTACTTGGTGAAATTGGAATCAGCTGAATTAAGCAACTTGTACTACTCTTGCAGGATCAAATCTACTTGAAATGCTTATGAAATGAATTCAAGAGAAGAAAAAATGGTTAAACCGGAGAATAAAATCATCTCTATCCATTCAAGTGCATCCAAGTACGAAATCTGGCATACTCTAACACAGTCGAGTATCTAATTTGTAATATAAAATAGAGAAATTTAAAAATCTACAATATTAACTTCTTTTTCCTTTATGAAAAGGAAAAAATGGACGTGATACATAGACTAGTGGTGGATACAATCAATCAGTGACGGATCCACCCTTATGTGAGTGGGGTCAAATGATTCCAGTGAAAAAAAAATTCTTTAATTATTTATGATATATTTTACTCCATTTAAATAATAAATGTATAAATGACCCCCAAACTGAAATTTCTTTTCCCTTTTTCTCTCTCTTCCCCCCTTTCTTCCTGCGGCTTTCCTCCCCCCTACTGCTGGCCAGATTTGGCCATTGGCTCCGGCCAATGGTCAAATCTTGGTCATTTTGTTCCGTTATTAGTACTTTATTTTGTACCACAAATCATATGAAACCTTTTACAGGGTTTTTTTCTTCAAGATTCAAGACACAGAGATTAGATGAGTCTCAGATCTTCACAGATCTAGACTTTTTTCTATGTTTCTAGGAGGATTCGTTCAACCCGGATTTGATCTGGGCCCTTTATCAACTTTCTACATCTTCCCCGAGGCAATTTGTAGGGACGGTTGATACGCCCATGGTCCCCTATAAATTGTCGACTCCTAAGGAAGATGTTGAAAGTGATATTCTCCCCATCCCCGTGGTTCAAGAATGGCGATGAAGATGCTTTGAAGAAGAAGATTATGTATTTGTTTATTTGTCTAGTTTTTTCTAGTTTTTTTTCCTAACCATCCAAGTTTTTCTTGGATGTGCTTTTTTGTTTGTTATCGTGATTTTTTAAATCATTGTATAACTTTTACTTTCTGTACTTTTAGATTTTTTATTGATTGTAATGGCCTCGGCTATTTGTGATTAATGAAATCAGAATTTATTTAGCAAAAAAAAAAATGTATAAATGACCCAATGAATTATTGTGTTTATCAAATGACCCCCAGTGAATTATATTTCTGAATTCGTCACTGACCATCATCATAGTGTTTCTTCAACTATTGAAAATTTGTTCTGTTTTGGATTCATTATCTATTTTTGGCAAGTCACAAGGTTCGGTACCCTAAATATACATAACAAATACTGTATGATCGATAATGCTGCCGCTATCTTCATCCCACCTGTGATATTCTCCATTCTTATGCTCTTGGCTTTTGACCTAATAAAGGGGCAAACAAAATCCATTTTGCAGATATAATTGACTTATTAAAAAATTCAAAGTTGTTCTAGTGAGCTTTTGATTGGATAGAATCCATTAAAAAGAAGATAAGATCTCTGACGACCTAAAATTCAGTACCTCAAGTTGATCATCAACCAGTTTTACGGGTAATTCTGCACATGCGTAGCCCCCTCGTCCGTTGGATTAAAATTTTGACGTTTAAAATTAATTTAAAACGAACATCTGTTTTGAGCCTCAGGACACCTGTTCTAACCCTCACAACACCTGTCTTCAATCTCAGAACACATGTTTTGAGACCGTATGTATTAAAAAAAAAATGTTTACCGACCACGAAACAAAGAACAAACATTCCACGCGAAAGCTCAAATATTAAATCAGGTTAAATTATGCTCCCTTCATTTAGTACATGTAACGAAAATCAAGGAAATAAAAAACAATGTATTTTATTAGTCAAATTATCAATATTACTCTTTTAAATAGAATTAGTGATAACAAGTTATATTTGAGAGAGAAATATTAATATTTTACTAATAGATTACCTTGATTTTTTATTCTTTAATTTTTTATACATGTTATAAATTACTTATATTATGAAATAAATGAAGTATAATTTAGTTTTGCTTTTCATGGAAATTTATAGTTTTCTTAGTAATACACAAAAGAATGAACATGTTCGAGCATCCATCTTTCGTGAAAATCTATAGGAAATGTCTTATGGGGTCAGACCCCAAATATTGAGTGGGTCTAAATAATTTGGGCCCAACAAGAAAGCCTTAGCCTAAGTCCTCACACAATCCGTGGGCTCGGATAATGATCAGAACTGGGCCGAAATCTTTGCACGGCTAAGCCATTACAAACATACTCGGATGGTAAATGGAGATCGTGCGTTTTACTCGGCCGTACCAGTTCCACCAACTGCTCACAAAATGTGGTGGTATTTTCGTACCGAGCAGTATGACTAAATTTTTTCTCTATAAATAGAGCCTTTCTCACTTCGTTTTACTCCAAATAATTTATACCTCTCAAATTACGTGCTAAGTTTTTTAAATACTTTGTATCTGGACTAGTTAAAGTATCAAACCGGAGTTGAGGACTTCCTTCACCCTCTCTAACTTTGCTCAACTTTACATGGTCAGATACACATGCTTGGATCAAGGGTCTGACCTCCCATCCGAGTTTTCCACCATTCCCTTTCAGCCTGGACTAGTGTCTCAGTAAGACAGATAGCTCGGCTAATCCTTTGATTTCGACCCGAACTCCTCCTCTTTCCCTCGGATACTCTCCAACGACTTAACCATCCAAGTTAGGAATTCTCTCACAAACATCCACTCGAGACTCCACGGAAATGAATTCTGAAAAAATTCCAATTAAGTAAACTGTGATACTTACCTGAAAAAATCTAATGAGTCGAGAGCAGGCAAACACGTAGAAATGTAGGTATTTAAACAAAGCGTACTCCACCATCCTACATAGAATTATAAAAAGGGGATGGATATGCTCCTAGAAGACAGGAACACTGAGGACACAAATAGGCAACCCACAAAACATCTTTTGAAAGATTGGATGATCTTGCGATGAAACCATTGTTGGAAATGGAGTCTAAATTTGAATGAGAAATAATTTTTCAAATGGTTGAAAAATAGAAGTTAAGCTAGTGGGTTTTAAATCTCACATGAGTTGCATATGGAAGTGGGTTTCACTTTAGATGTAAAAGTGGTTTACTTGGATTTAAAATATCTTACTAAGATTATGCCCCATTTTAGAAACTCGTGCGCGCCTGCGCAGGGGGTGTCAATCCAAGGTTCGTCGAAACCAAAATAATTTGAACTTGTGTGCGGGCGCAACCTGGTTACACTAATTTTTTTTATTGTTTACTAACAGTTGTTGAGTTTGTATTTTTCAGTTGTTATATAGTTATAATCAATTTGTGCCAACAACCATTCCAAAGAAATCCATCAAGTAATAATTTCTGATGTGCTAGGAGTTCAATATAGGGACGAAGACAAGGGGCGGGTGGGTCAATTTCCCCGAGATTTTTAAAAATTCTACTGGATATAGTAAATTTTATATGTAGTTCGGAAAATTTGATCAAATTCGCTCCCCCAACATTTTTTTTTTTTGCAGTTTTTATATGTAATTCGGCATACTATTGTAGTTTTTCGCCCAATCTAAAAGTCCCGACTTCGTCTCTGATTCAATATCTATTCCGAGAAGAGCAAAGGATGAAATGCAAGTAGTAAAATGCAATAGTCCATAGAAGAGCAAAGGATTTGGCTGTTTCTAAGGGCGGAAGAGTCTACCTGAGAGGTCTCGTATACTTAGTTGAGCAACCTCCGAAGCAAATAATTTCTTTACAATCTAAAGCCAATAATCATAATTACTGCCTCTGCAGAAAATGTAAAACGAAAAGCAAATTCTGAAAGGAAGAGTAGCATTGAGTGAGCCGGGGGCAGTTTATATCAACAAGATATTCATATGATAATTATATAAGTACTGAATAAAAGAATAAGCAGATATCAAAGAATTTCACTTTCTAGAAAAGAATATAGAAAAATGTACACAACAATGCAAAACAAAAGCAAAAATCAGAAGAACGAAACAAGTAGCAGTTATACACAACATTAATAACAAAAAACAAAAAACTGTTGATATAAATTCATTCCGTAATCCAGGTTGGGGGCGAAAAACAGCAACAGAATCCCGAACAACATTTAAAAACTGCAAAAAAAATGTTGGAGAGAATTTGATCAAATATTTCGAACTACATATAAAATTTATTATATCTAGTAGTGTTTTTTAAAATCTCGAGGTAACTGCAGCGCCCCTGTCTTCTTCCCTGGCCCCTGCCTTAATCAGCCGCCGAAAATCATCTGAAGCTGCGGAATCAAATTCCGGAACGATTAACTTCAATATGATAATCATGAGCTCTAAAATAAACCGGCGAATCATGATCGATCAAAAGTCTAGGGATTGGTACACGAAGTGAAGTTTCCGCTTCGCCGCCATTAGTGAAGCTGACAAGAACCAAAGACCTTCAAATCCGAGCATTGAGTTGCAGGTTTGATTATTGGATAGAAGAGATATAATTTAACGGTTGGGATGTGACATTGAGCTTCCCATATGAAACGCCAATTCTAGGGTTTAGTCCGCCAGCTGGGGAGAGCTCCGACGACGGTGGAGACGATGACATTTATTAATATTTTTGGGTACTAATTTAATTTCTTTTGGTTTTGGCGGCATTTTTAAGCGGTGTTATTGGACTGGTAGATATAACTAATTGGGCCTTTTACACTTGTAAGGTGGATCAGTCCAGTAATACTCTTACAGCCCAATAATTTTGAGCACCTCTTACAAGTTACAGCTAGGATGTGAATTAATCATTAATCGATTTTAATCAAAAATCACACCTACCAAATTTAATTTTGGTATACAGTGCGGTGTTTAGTTAATCAGTGTGCGACTAAATACAATTTTAGTAGTCGTAAATTATTATTTTTTGCAGTTACGGTGTAGAAAATTTTAAGTTAAATCACACCGTAAACTGTACTATATACCTACATATTTTCTATTATTTTTAAAGAATATACCTATCTTAGATAATATATTCACGTTTAATATTTAGAGTCAACAGTGGACATATTTTAACTACAATTAAATATATTCAGTTTCGTTAATTGTTTTGTTAAGACTAAAGTTATGGTTAGCTTATGTTTGATTCTCACTCTCATAGAAGTCACGACTCACCTTCAAAGAAAAAATATGTATTTTTCTAAATTTTTCAATTTAGACATGTGTTTATTTATTTGAAATCACATTAAAAATGGAGAGATTTTGTTACATGATCAATTTCTTAAAAATATTACATTGAAACTCATGAGTCATGATATCTAAATAATATGATTAGTATTTAGCAGTTTTTTACATCGGTTATCACTGCACCAAATTTCACCAAACCGAAAATAATTACAATTTAGTTAAATTCAATTTAAAAGTTAAAATGTATGTGATTTTAAAAATATATATTAAAAATACTAATACAAATAACATTAATAAACCAATTTTCATCAAACGAACCAAATGCACACCCCCTACTTACAATCCAAACCCATCAACATTACTCATCGCCTCTTTTGACCAAGTTTTGACTGGATCTTTTACTTGTTCGGTGTTAATTTTCACGTTCACTCTATAAATTAATATGTTTTCAAAAGTTGAATAAAAACAAATAAAAATGCATTACCGGGAAACTAAAATGCATTTGGTTAACGCGTTTTCATTGTAAGAACGGTATTTATGTAAAACGTTCTGTTTGGTTTTGTTCATTCTTCAAAAACACATCTATATATTTGTGGAGTGAGAGTATAAAAAGAAGAGTTTTATATTAATTAGTGAGTAAGTTTTAAAAGTTACATTCATACCAATAAATGTAATATACGTAGGTCAAAAGTGTCAATTCACAGGAAAGATAATTGACCTTTTATCATACTTGTATTGCATTAATTGATTTGGATATAAAAATAAACTTACTTACAAACCAAAATAAAATTTCTCGAGGTTAATATTTAGTTTTGTATTAATTTTTATTAAAGTCTTAGAGTAAAAAAAGAAGTTATATATATATATATATATATATATATATATATATATATATATTGTAGGAAAAATATATTCACTAAAAAATATGAGAAACAGATAACTTTACAAACTAGATCAAATCTTGTGAAATACACAATATCCTTAAACCAAATTCGCCTTCTTCCCTCTGGTGCTTAGGATTTTTGAAGGTGTTCGATTCCCAGGATAAGATGATCTGCAAGTAGAGCCTTCACAAGCACTGGAAGCTCCACAAGCGAACTGCCGACGAGCTTGCGACTATCACCAAAAACTGCTAGTAAAAGTATTGTAGAGTTTTTGTGCGTTGTGTGTGCAATGGAGAATGAAGGGAATATATAGTGAAGCTGGTTCACTCCAAGAGTTTGCTGAATTTACTAGCATTCATGTATCCAAACATTCATGAATCCAATTTATTGCTGGAATTACAAACATTCATGAATCCAAATTGATTGCTGAATTTACAAACATTCATGAATCCAATTGATTCATGAATCCAATTAAAATCAGTAATTGTGTGTTTGAGATGCAAAAAATTATCTCGAATTCAAGCCAAGACCCCCAAGGCCCCGCTCCCGGACTAATGTATTATATAATCTACCCGAACTAATGTTTTATATTAGTCTCGGTTGAACTCCGGTTGAACCTTGCGTGCACCCGCGGGGGCTCTGCCATACTCACACATTTACTCTAGCTTTTTGGTTCCCTTCTTATTAAGTGAACAAGAAACACCAAGCAAAACAATGTGGGATACGAATTTTGTATTCACTAACCATATATCCAACATCCCCCACATGAATCAAAATTTGTATTCATATCCAATATCCCCCACTGGATACAAACTTTGAAAACCTTTTGACTCGATAGTGGTGATAGCAACAACGAACAATTCCTGCATAGGATAGGTAGGTGTGGTAGCCCTTGAACCTTCCCTTGTGTTCTATGTTTTACGTTCACCAACAGACATAGTAGACGCGATGCTTTGAACTAATCATTATAGCCAAACGAAACCATTGACGTATTCCACATGTGTCTCGATCCCGACTCATTTCGGTTCTCACGATTGTGTCCGGTTTGGCCATGGACACACGCCCTGGTTCCCGTGAGTTGTCCTCAAGAAATGCGCCTTCAACATTTCTCTTTTAAGGCGGCCTCTACCTTAGCTCACATAGGTGACTGCTCATATTTATTTAAGTAAACCCGCCGGTTACTTCTTCAACACACCCGAGAGTCATTAAAAGCATAACTTAACCTCATCCACGCGGGTATCACTGTTTCTCATCTAGGAATGGTTGGAGGTGAACCCCCCACAGTGATCTCTATGTGCGACCTAAGCCAGTTTCCCTTGAAATCTAGATATTGGGATCTCTAGTCAAGTAGATTGGGTTGTCACTCACCGCACATTTTCCTGGGCTTTTAATCCCATTCCTTTCGATGATTTCTCAACTAGTTCTCTATTCAAACATTTGGTTAGCGGATCCGCAATGTTATCCTTTGATCGTATGTAATCAATAGTGATAACGCCAGTTGAGAGTAATTGTCGAATGGTATTATGTCATCTACGTATATGTCTCGACTTACCATTGTACTTGTGGCTCTGGGCCTTCCCAATTGCTGATTGACTATCGCAATGAATGCAGATTGGAGGCACATGCCTTTCCCATTCTGGAATATCCTCTAAGAATAAGCGTAACCACTCAGCTTCTTCTCCACATTTGTCTAACACAATGAACTCAGACTCCATAGTTGATCTTGCAATCACTGTTTGCTTAGAGGATTTCCATGACACACCTGCACCACCTAAAGTAAACATGTATCCACTGGTTGACTTTGATTCTCTCATATCTGATATCCAGTTGGCATCAGAATATCCTTCAAGAACAGCTGGATACCGTGTGTAGTGCAACCCGTAACTCCGAGTATATCTTAGGTACCGAAGTACTCGAAAAAGAGCCTTCCAGTGATCACTACTCGGGTTACTCGTAAATCTATTCAGTTTGCTTACTGAATAAGCAATATCTGGTCTAGTACAACTCATTAAGTACATCAGACTTCCAATTACTTGAGAATATTCGAGTTGTTGCACACTTTCACCTTTATTCTTAGCAAGGTGTTGACTAATATTCATTGGTGTTTTAGAAACTCCTAGATCATGTTGACAGAATTTCTCAAGGATCGTGTCAACAGAGTGTGATTGGCTCAACACTAGTCCATCTTGAGTTCTTGAGATACGAACCCCTAAGATGACATCAGCTTGTCCAAGGTCCTTCATGTCAAACTTTGAGTTTAACATTTCTTTAGTGGCCTGAATCATTTTCTTGTTACTTCCAATAATAAGCATGTCATCCACATATAAGCAAAGAATGACATATCCGTCTTTAGTGGATTTCACATACACACACTTATCACACCCATTAATTTTGAATCCACTTGAAAGCACGGCCTTGTCAAACTTTTCATGCCATTGTTTAGGTGCTTGTTTCAATCCATATAAGGATTTAACAAGTCGACAAACTTTCATCTCTTTGCCTGGAACTACAAAACCTTCGGGTTGTTCCATGTATATTTCTTCTTCTAAATCTCCATTTAGAAAGACTGTTTTGACATCCATCTGATGTACATCCAGATTTCGCAATGCAGCAATCGCCAAAACGAGCCTTATGGATGTGATCCTTGTCACGGGTGAATAAGTATCAAAGTAATCTAGTCATTCCGTTTGTCTATTCCCACAAATGACTAGTCTACCCTTGTACTTATCAATCGTCCCGTTAGCCTTCATCTTTCTCTTAAAAACCCATTTTGATTTTAAAGGTTTACATCCTGGTGGTAGATCCACTAACTCCCAGGTATGATTTTGTAAAATGGAATCAACTTCACTTCGAATTGCTTCTTTCCAAAATGGAGCCTCGGTTGAACTCATAGCTTCACTATAAGTTCGAGGTTCACTCTCAAGCATAAAAGTCACAAAATCAGGACCATGCGTTTTCTCGAAACGTGTCCTTTTGCTCCGTCAAGGTTCTTCATCCTCAATTCCTTTTGTTTGACTACTTTCACCCATAGTCTCATGTTCAACACTACCCTCAGGTTCACGTGTTCTTTTTTATGTCGAAGCCTCTTCACTGGATTTCGATGGAAACACATGTTCAAAGAACGTTACATTCCTCGATTCTAATATCGAATTCTTGTGCACCCGTGAGTTGTCACTCTTATGTACAAGAAATCGATACGCAATACTATTGTGAGCATATCCGATGAAGATTGCGTCCACAGTCTTAGGACCTATACTCACTTTCTTAGGAGGTGGTACTAATACCTTTGCCAAACACCCCCACACGCGAAGGTGATCATAGGTAGGAGCTTTACCTTTAAATAGTTCAAATGGTGTCTCATCCTCGGACTTACGAGGAATTCTATTCAAAAGGTAATTCGCTGAAAGAATCGCTTCCCCACATTCCTTGGGGTAATCCTGAGCTTATCAACAAAGCATTCATCATCTCTTTCAGAGATCGATTCTTTCTTTCAGCAATTCCATTTGATTGAGGTGAGTAAGGTGGTGTAACCTCATGTACTATGCCATGCTCGGCACAAAAATGACCAAAAGGTGCTACATACTCCCCACCTCTGTCACTTCTTACTACCTTTATTTTCTTTTCAAGTTGATTTTCAACTTCTTCTTTGAAAAGAATAAATTTAGATAAAGCCTCATATTTGCAATCATCTACAAAAGTGATGAAATAGTTATTTCCACCTCTAGATGGCACAGCGCTCAAGTCACAAACATCACTATGAATCAAGTCAAGTGGTTTGCTATTCCTAATTACATTAGGAAACGGAGTCCTTGTTAATTTCGCTTCAACACATGTTTCACATTTGTAATCTTTAACAATCTGTTCATAAGGTATGTGATTTAAATTTAAAACTCTCTTTAACTAATTAAAATTCACATGTCCTAATCTACCATGCCAAACGTTAGCAGACTCAATCAAATAAGTAGAACTGGTAGTAGTTTTATTCATATTCATCACCATTACATTCATTTTGAAAAGGCCATCAACCACATAGCCTTTTCCCACATACATACCAGACTTGGACAGTATAACCTTATCAGACTCAATTACAATTATAAAACCATGTTTGCTTAACACTGAACCAGACACCAAGTTCTTCCGGAGCTTTGGAACATACATGACTTTGTTCAGAGTGACTTGCTTGCCTGAAGTCATCTTGAGCACAACACTCCCTTCACCCTCTATGGTTGAAGTGGCAGAATTCGCCATGTACATCTTCTCGCCATTAGTAATTTTCTTGTATGTAGTAAAGTGTTCCTTAACCGAGCACACATGCCTAGTTGCACCTGTGTCAATCCACCATTCTTGTGGATTTGTCCCCACCATATTCACCTATGAAATTACAGCACTTAAGTTGACACCACTCAAGTCTTCAGTTACAATATTGACCATATTACCCTGACCACTTTTGTTAGTAGAATTTTTAGGTTGTCTACATTCATAAGACTTATGACCTCTCCTATTACAATTGTAGCACACTCCTTCAAATTTCTTAAAGGTGTTACCCCTAGAATCATGTCCATTTTTCTTGAAAGAAGGTCCCCTAGGTGCAAAGTTGCTTCTCTTCCCCTTTCTTGATTTAGAGGCAGACCCTTGTTCCATAACATTAGCTTTCACCTCTCCCACGGAAGGGTTTGGTAAAGCACTAACAACTCCAGTATTTTTGTTGTCTTCCTCAATGCGAAGACGCATGGCCAATTCTTTCACGGTCATCTCATTTCGCTTATGTTTCAAGTAGTTCTTGAAATCTTTCCATGAAGGAGGAAGTTTTTTCAATTATCGCCGCAGCTTGAAAACCTTCACTTAGCATCATACCCTCGGCATGAATTTCATGGAACATCACCTCAAGTTCTTGCACTTGATCACACAGGGATTTTCCATCAACCATCTTGAAATCAAGAAACCGACCAACAATGAAATTTTTTGGCTCCAGCATCTTGGGTTTTGTACTTGTATTCCAAAGCATCCCATACAGCTTTGGCAGTGTTCAAAGTACGATACACACCAAACAAATCATCCGAGAGATAACTCAAAATATAGTTACGACTCAGATAATCTGAATGCTTCCAGGCCTCCACAGCGGCCACATTCCAAACACTGTTTTCACCTTCTTGAACCGTAGGAGGATCCTCTATCAAAAACCGATTAAGGTTTAAAGTCGTAAGATAAAACATAACCTTCTCTCTCTACCGTTTGAAGTTCTGTCCAGAAAATATTGATGGCTTCGCTTGAGCATTAGTAGGCATGATCCCCATTTGATGTGGTGGCACTGGCAGTTGATTGTGAACTGGTGGTTGAGGGGGCAGAGTTGTAGTAGTAGCAAAAACAGGAGGGACAACTAAACCTCCGGTATTCTGGGGTACATCATTTTGGTTTCCAAACATTGGTGTAGAGATTGAACCCAAGTTCATAACATCAGAGGAAATAGGAATAGTCGTACTCCCAATAGTTATGGATACAGTTGCAGAAGGAGCTGATGAGAAGGCACCATGTTGTCCAGCAGAAGTTGGTGGAGTGTTCATGTTTGAAGTCATTGCAAAGTTTTCTGTCTCCAGGGAAGTAAATTTCGGTTTAAGCTGTAGGAAAAATATATTCACTAAAAAATATGAGAAACAGATAACTTTACAAACTAGATCAAATCTTGTGAAATACACAATATTCTTAAACCAAATTCGCCTTCTTCCCTCTGGTGCTTAGGATTTTTGAAGGTGTTCGATTCCCAGGATAAGATGATGCTGCAAGTAGAGCCTTCACAAGCACTGGAAGCTCCACAAGCGACTGCACGACGAGCTTGCGACTATCACCAAAAAGCGCTAGTAAAAGTATTGTAGAGTTTTTTGTGCGTTGTGTGTGCAATGGAGAATGAAGGGAATATATAGTGAAGTCTGGTTTACTCAAGAGTTTGCTTGAATTTACTAGCATTCATGTATCCAAACATTCATGAATCCAATTTATTGCTGGAATTACAAACATTCATGAATCCAAATTGATTGCTGAATTTACAAACATTCATGAATCCAATTAAAATCAGTAATTGTGTGTTTGAGATGCAAAAAATTATCTCGAATTCAAGCCAAGACCCCCAAGGCTCCGCTCCCGGACTAATGTATTATATAATGTACCCGAACTAATGTTTTATATTAGTCTCGGTTGAACTCCGGTTGAACCTTGCGTGCACCCGCGGGGCTCTGCCATACTCACACATTTACTCTAGCTTTTTGGTTCCCTTCTTATTAAGTGAACAAGAAACACCAAGCAAAACAACGTGGGATACAAATTTTGCATTCACTAACCATATATCCAACATATTTATATATATGTGTGTGTGTGTGTGTGTGTGTGTACAATATCCCATTCTATAATTATTTGTGAAAATTAGTTGGTCTCCATATCCTCATATTTTAACACTCCCCAGGGGTCACGCGACCATATGAAAGTTGGTTCATGAGTCTCCAATATCCTCTCAAAACTAATTTCCTATGAGAAGTGTAAATCATAAACTTATAAATAATTTTGATCTTACATAGAAACTCAATGTGGGACTTGATATTTCAACATTATTTCTACCATTCAAACAGATAACGAATGACATCTCTTTTTCCCTAAAAAAAACCCTTTATAAGTGATACTTTTGAATTACCATCGATATTGAGTAAAGACAATAGCATTCGTAAATTTAGTAGTAATTTGTTGGTTTCATATTGATGCATGGTAATAAAATACACATTCTTTTTTTTTTTTTTGGGATGTGGGAATCGAACACAGGGTACAGCCAAGCGTTGTGGGATAGCCTTCCAACTGGGCTACCTGATTCTCACTGTAATAAAATACACATTAAATTATAAAACTATTAAAGAAAAAAAGAAGAAGAAGAAGCTCTAAGAAGGAATCCATTATCAAAGGTCCAATAGCCCAGTGGGGCATTGGGCGGCCCGTGACCGAAAGGTCCCGCGTTCGATATCCTCCCTAAGCATGGGATAAGTTTTAATTGTCTCCCTTCTAGGGTACTCTTCTCCTCTTATGAGGTGTTTTTTTTCGCTTTGCGGTTGGTTCTCTCCCCTTTGGGTTCTGCCTTCGGGCGTTCAAAAAAAGAAGAAGAAGGAATCCATTAACAACACACCAAACCAAACTAATTACTAATATTAAAAGCTAGAACTTTTTCTCAGATCAAATCATGTGGGCTTCCTCTCAAATACGGTTGGCCACATGCTCTATTAGTCCCTTTAATTTATACTTTGATTACTTTTTGCCTAAGTACTATTTTTTAAATCATCATGCAATTAAAGCACGTAACTCTCTAAAGCCAAAAACATTTAATCAACTTGGATTAAATTAATATAAATGGACTTGTATAAACTTGGAGGTTGGGCGACCGAAATTTTTAAAAATATACTTAGTATAGAAATTTTATATGTAATTTAGAAAATTTTATCAGTTTCGCTCCCCAAAATTTTTTTTTTTTTGCCCTTTTTTTATATAGTTCGACATACTGTTGCAGTTTCGCCCCCCAACACTAAATTCCTGACTTCGTCCCTGGTTGGATCTATATATGAAGTGTAACGTGTTATTCTCTTATTCAAGAAATATACTTATGTTGTGTAATTTCTTTTGTAATTGAAAAAGAATGGATTAAAGTTTTAATTCTCGAATATCGTGGCACCGGATGAAAAGTCTTGTGCGTGAATTAAATGTATTTGTAGTTTTTTTTTCAGGAGAGGGGAAATGCCCTGCTAATGTATTTGGATGTGGTAGCACTTAATCCTACTATTTGGATTAATGATGTGCACTTTGATTTTTTTTTTTTTTTACTCCTTTAACAAATATTTCTTAATAATGCAATGCTCCCTTTTCGATTCAAAATATAATTTCTTTTAGTAATTTTAACACAAATTAAGATACTAATAAAATGATTAAAGTACCACTAATTAATACTCAAAATAACAAAGAAATTGATAGACAGAATAATGGGAATTACACATTTTAACCAAAATAAATGTATGGAGAAAATGATGTAGGAGAAAAATTAGCCAATAAACGTACTATTCTTGTAAAAAGACCTTCATTTTGCAACAAAAAAATAACTTCTAAAATACTTATATTTTGAATTGGAGGAAGTATTATTTACTCCTCAAGAAAAAAAAAGTTTAAATCTTGACTAATCATACTTTGAGTAGATCTTAAATGCTAATATCATTGGAGTCAATTACTTAAAAAAAAAAAAAAATTACATTCAAATGCACAGACTATAATACTTAATTAATCAAAAGAGTTAATAGCTATTTATAACACTAAACTATTTACGAATTTCTCTTTATAGTACTAAACTATTTTTTTTTATCTAAATATGTCACTCAACTATTTACGTTTATCAAAAAATATACAACCACCCATTTTTTGGGTGTTTTCAGCCGACAATGTCACGTGAGTTGTTTGGAACATGAACAAGGCGAAAAGGGAAAAGAAATATTGGAAACGTCGGGCCATAACTCGCTTAATTTGTGAGACCGTTTGCCGCTGCAGCAACAAATTAGCGAGTTATCGCCCGACGTTTCCAATATTTCTTTTCCTTTTCGTCATTGTTCATGTTCCGAAGCAACTCACGTGACATCGCTGGCCGGAAAACACCCAAAAAATAGGTGGTTGTATATTTTTTAATAAACGTAAATAGTTGAGTGACATATTTAGATAAAAAAATAGTTTAGTACTATAAAGAGAAATTCGTAAATAGTTTAGTGGTATAAATAGTTATTAACTCTTAATCAAAATAAGATGGCAACAAGTTTCAGTTAGGACAGGTGTTGTACTTTGATTCGTATTCGTTCTTAAAGTGATTAAGAAACTAAAAGTAATATAGAGACGTCAGGATTGTGCCTATAATGCAGAATAAAACAGTCAGTATACAATAGGCGTTGCGGCTGTACTGAGACTTTTTTGACAGATATTGTAGGCTTTTTAGATATGTATTACATTATATGTAATATGTGTTCTTTTTCAGTGAATATTTGTCTTAATGCATGTAACACATGTTTTACGCAACAATCATTACAAAATCATAATAGGAATTCTCTTTAAAAAATTTGAACCGTTAAATTTTTATCTGACAATAAAAAAACTATTCAGTATGTATTCAATATTTGGTGTTTAGCATTATAATCGGATCGGTGATGTCAGAATGTCATCGTCCATTAGCAAGTGTTCCAGCTTTTTCTCCTTGTAATATAGTTTTTTATTACACGACATATAATACTAATAGTTTAATAATAAAACAAAAATCTGGCGTCAATCGACTATGTGCTCTTACTAATTTGTGTAAAGAATCTTTTGGTTAATATAATTAGTGGAGCCTTAATTGCGCCAAGAAACTCCTAAACACACCCCACCATTAAATTCCCACCATTAAATACAATTAGTGGAACTTTAAATAGCTTAAGAGGAAGGTTGAAAAGTTTATTTCTACCTACTTGCAGGTGCTTCTCTAAACATAGAAATGAAAAATTATAGAGTTATCTAATCCAAGATTGATTTTTCGCTTTTTTTTAATTCAAAATGTTTCTAATAAATGTGAATTATTTAAAACAAATATATTTCGGATCAAGACTTCCAAAATTAGCATCCTTACTTGGAATATATGTTCTAACATACACAAAGTAGTATCTAGAGATTTGGGGGGGCCCTAGACAACTTTTCGAGAGGCCTAATATACTCCCTTCGTCCCAAATTACATTCTCAAATTAACTGTTAACTTTCTAAATAAATGTTCATTAATTATGATTTTTTTCAATCATATCTCTTACATTAAATGTTAGAGAGAGAATAATAGAGAGTAAATGTTAATTGGGAGTAATACAGTACTAAATAGGGTCATATTTGACATTATACCATATCATATTATAGAATTTGATAAAATATTAATTTCCATATAAAATACAAAGTGGACGGATAATTTGGGATATAATGAGTAATAATTAACTAATTATCTTGAATCTTCTTATTTTATCTATTTTTTAAAAAAAGTCTTATTTTGTCTCTTTTTTTTAAAAAGTTCTTATTTATCTTTTAAGGAAATGAATTTAGATTTGTTTTTTTAGTGTATATGTGACTGGTATCTCGATATCTAGTGACTAATTTGTTTGGGTTTTGAATAGCAATTTAACCGATCCCACAAATATTCATTTCACATATTGTCGCTCTCATGTACTTGATAAAGATCCAAACTCTTAATCTTAGATAAGACCAGATCGTATTTTTTATTACTAAATATAATTTTTCTTGATGAAAACTAATTGTAAATAAAAATTACAAATCTACAATATCAAATTATTATTTTCTTTAGTTATTCCTTTTAGAAAATAAATATAAACATACAAATTTTTTGTTAGGCCTTCTTATTTTACTTATTCTTCTTATTTTTTTAAAATATTTACGTATAAACGTATACAAAAATAGGCATTATTGCACCGTGGGAGCCGTAGGCTATTGCATTTTTGTCCAGCTACGGCCCTAATCATACACCACTAATCTCGTTAATTGATAAGTGTAACAACTAACAAGTAACTTATATATCTTCACATACTCTCCAAATGTGTTTTTCTTTTTCTTTTCTTTTTTAGTTTCACTTTCAGAATGAAAAGGATATATTTATTTATAAAACGACATTTTCAAGACGTACTTTCTTTCAGTACAGCTCAAAGAAGTCCAAACAAAGGAGAGTAATAAAATTTAGGTTATAACTATGAAATATTTTTTAAAATTATTATTATTATTATTTATTATTTTTTTTTGAACGCCCGAGGGCGGAATCCCAAAGGGGAGAGAACCAACCGCAAAGCGGAGAATAACACCTCACAAGAGGAGAAGAGTACCATAGAAGGGAGACAATTAAAGCTTACCCCATGCTTGGGGAGGGTATCGAACCCGGAACTTTTCGGTCACGGGCCGGCCAATGTCCACTGGGCTATTGGACCTTTGATTTTTTAAAATTATTTAGTAAGTGCATTATGTTTGTAGGCATGAAAACTAATAATGGAAAGGACGGACGTATAAATTAGTAAAGTTCTTGAGATATTTTAATTTTTTCAGTGTCATTATATGATTGATTAAGATCATTATATATTTTTGTTTCATTATAATTTGATGTTAGGTCAAGTTTGTATTTGTCCCTTTGTGTCAGGTATAGCCAAATCATACAACCTTGATGTCATGCAAATTAATTAAATTAATAACCACACCCTAAAGAACCTCCACCAGCCAAACCCACCATTAAAAACTATAACTCTGCTCTATTTTGACCATTTATTTTTCAGAGATAATATATTAATAAAAAATTTTTGTGATTAGTATGTGTGTACTTCACCTAACAAATTAGGTTAGAATTTAATAAACATTGTGATCTATTTGAAAGAAAAAAAAACTTATAAATTTAAAATATTAATGACTTCTAAAATGTTTGAACATGCCGACCTTACTTTAAACAAATAATGAGCGATCGCAAATGAAAAATTGATCAAGAACTTGGTAGAATGAGACTATTTTTTGCATGGAATAATAATAAACTTTCACTTTTCATCTCAATAAAAACAAAATACAAACTTGCAATTTCACACACATTAAATTTCCAGCTGAAAGATTACATTGTCAGCTTACAAAACTCTTATACACTGTATAGTACATAGACTACGCGATACATTTCTAATTTTCCAATAATACCCTTTGTTCTTGCCCACTTAATTAATGAAACCCTTTAGCCAACAAACGCTCATTAATTCTCTCAATACATGAATACATTTGGAGAATCAGCCATGATGGGCTGATTCAAATAGTGAAAATTCCATGGATTCAAGAAATCATCATCAGTAATACACAAATCACCCTCAGTTTCCAAAAGGGTAGTATTGGTATTAGTAGTGTTTAAAAAGTTGACAATATCATTGAGAGACTGCAACCTTTGACTAAGCTCATTAATTTGAGCCCTAAGAATGGAATTTTCAGCTTCAACATTTAAAAAATGTTGGATAGTTACATTCATGTTTGTGAGGATCTGATTATTATCATTTCTGAGTTGATTCACTTGAACAACTAGATCATCTACATGTTTCTGTTTCCTCATCCTTGATCGCCTGGCGGATTCCCGATTCGATATCATTCTTTTACGTTTCCTTATGTTCATAATTTGCTGGAAATCCTCTTCGGAACCTGAGTTATGGAGCTGGCTTGACCCTGATGAAATTCCACTAGAAGATGCCATATGGTTAAATTTTTATATATGAGTAACGTATAAATAACAATATAATATATTTATTAATAATAATAATAATAATAATAATAATACTAGTTAGATAAAAATAGTTCAGATTTTAATTAATTATGATGATGATAATGGATATGGAGGTTTTCCTTGATCATGAGAAAACGTAGAACCAATAAAGGAATACAACGGAGAAGGATTGCAACAAGGGAATACGGCGGCGGAGGGTGGAGCTTATGGTAAAGCCACAAAGGAGGACTTCACTGAGTACCGGAGGCATGAATGATAGATAAATTTAGCTATGCATCAAAAAAATGTGGTGAATTATGGTGTAAAGTTTAGGGGGAAAATTGTATACTGAACAGTTCAGAACCTCGTCTCGTTTGTTAAAACAGTAGTAATGAAAATTGCGAAAAATATTGGACTTTTGAAACAAAAGTTCAGAACCTCTAGATAGGATCTAAGAAAAGAAAGGAAAATTAAGGTGAAAAATTATAAGGGAAGAAGATATGGAAGAAGGAAGGAGATTTTGGTAAGTGATGGAGATAGAATTTATAGGAATTTAATGACTATTGGGAAGACTCAAAGTGTTGTCCTCATAGGTCATCCATGACCATGAGCCACCTTCTATGATTGTTTAATTTAATTAATATAATTGAAGTAATATCCTAGCAAGAAAAAAAAAGTAAAGTAAAGTAAAGAGAGCAAAGAGAAAAATAATATAATGCTACTTTTTTTAATCAAAGTAAAGCAAAGAGAGCTACTATGGGGATTAAAGTAAAATAAAGAGAGCTAATTTTTCAATTGGGTTTCTAGAAGGTCTAGTATAATGCTTAACTACAAGGTTCCTTAATTTTTCCTTTTTTATTTATAAATTAATATTCACTCCCCTATGCAACACAAGGCATTTGGTAATTTTTTCATAAATTAAAAAAGAAAAAATATCTTTTGCTAATTCTATTAACAAAATAGAAAACGAAATAATTATATTTATAAGTGAGAGTAGTATTAGAAAAAAAAATCCTAAAAATTGTAGAAGAAAATATATTTTGATAAGAAATAGAATTTTTTAAAAACCTTATAATGTGATAATACAGAGGGAGTATTCATTAGTTCTAACTGGTATTCTATTTGTGAATATTCTTTTTTTAGGTTGCAACTTTTTTAACCAGGTATTTTAATCTATGAACCTGCTACTCGACCACTTAACTATTTCTTGAATGGCTTGTCTGAAAATATTTTGTTCCTTTAGGTTTGTGGTTAACTACTTATTTTGAGAAAATATGACATTCAAAATTAACTTTTCGAAAGAAAAAAAAAACACTTCATAGAAAAATTTTCATCTTCAAAATCAAATCCGAATGCTAGATATCAATCTAGCCAACAATATATCTTTGGTGGATTCAGCCTTGAGCATCTTTAATTTTGGTTGGACATCATGGTATTATTATTATTATTATTATTATTATTATTATTATGTGAGTGAGAGATGGAATTCTCAATTGCATGATTGATTGATTGATTATTATTATTTATTATTTTACTTCTGGTCATGCATATAATGCAGAATTTCTTAACCTTTCTGTCACCATCGAAATTAAGTATTACATCATGTGGTTCCAAATAATGAAATTAATTTTGTAGATTGGTTAAAGAAAATACCAAATTTCTTGAGATAATACAATAATAATAATATGATAAAACATTTTACTCCACTATCTCAAATTAAATATTTAATTTTTTTATTCGAAATGAATAAAAATAAATATCTAATTTATCATCAAATGAGTATATTACAATATTGGCGGACACAAATTCATCATATTTCACTATATTCCAACAGTAAAATACCTTAATTCTATTTCTTTTCGGTGCAATAGTTATGTAAACGTCACTTACTAATTTTGTTGAACTAATATTTTAACACTTTTGAGTAGTTATTAACACTTAACCCGTGGTATAAAGAAAGAATTGACAATCACTGCTACATCATTAGCAAATTCTTATGAACACTTCTGATATGGATCGGGTCCACTGGATCTTCCGGTTCAGATTTAGCCACATCACTGCATTTCTTTCTCTCTCCTCATTCTTCAAGAATGTGGCCAAATCTGTACTACATGATCCACATGTACCCGGTCCATATCAGAATTTTCCTATTCTTATAGGCTTTTGATAATGTGCTATATGCTATTATATTAAGATAATCTCTAGAGGCCTCACTACTTTTCATATGACCATTTTGTGCTCCATTATCATTATCATAACACTAGTGAAGCCAAAAGGCCGCAGCTCAGTGGGGCAAGTCTCGACTCGTAACCGAGAGGTCCCGAGTTCGACACCATCCCCATACACGGGGCAAGCTTAAAAAGTCTCCCTTTCTAGGGCTATCTCCTCCTCCTGTGAGGCAGTTCTCTCCCCCTTCATGAGGCAACCGCCCAGCCGGGCTTCAAAAAAAAAAAACACAGGTGAAGCCGTGTAACGAGTTCACCTAACTAATCAAAGTTCGTACTTTTTATCTGAATTAGAAAGTGTAAAAATTTATATAACTACTCGCAAATATATAGAATATTATCATATGATCTATTAACTGATAAAAGAAATTATCACGCACTCCAACTTTTTTTAATATATCATACACAACTTTGAGTTCCATTACAACAAGAAGAAAAGTTCTACTGATATATATTTGACTTCCAATTGTTGGGCAACAGAAGCAAACACGCAAATAATATGGAGAGAAAAAGAATAATAAATAAATCAATAAACGCGTTAAAAATGTTCCAGTTGTCTGCCTTTTATGCAAACTGGCGCCTGAATCTATATGTCATGCGCTCATCAGTTGTCCTTCTGCATTGGACGTTTGGCATCTCACGATTTTTATCCGGATAAATTGCTCACTGAGGGGAATTTTCCAAACAACCTCCTTAGGATATTAGATGGAAATACAGAGGTAGCTACCTAGTTTGGAACATATGTGTAATAGAAACAAGTTTATCTTTGGTGGAATAAGGCGTACTGCTACAGAAATTGTATGTCTAGCTCTCACGGATACAGCCGAGTACAGACAGGTGGTTGATCTAGCAAAGACTCCAACACACACATCGAGCGGAATTGTGCCTACCAATATCCTTATCTAGAACATAATTAAAGGAAAGGTCAAAGTTTATTCCGAGTACACAGCTCTGACGAAAAGACAAGGGCCTCACCGGCTTGCGCCTACAACTTCTAAATGGCGCCCACCGATGCAGGGAAGGCTTAAGCTTAATGTAGATGGATCATGGGTAGCGGGTCAGCAGGGAATGGGGTTATCATCTAGAATCACCGTGGGGATTTTATTGCAGGATTCTCGAAGTTCTTAACAAACTCGCCAGGTTCAGAGCATGCCGAAACCTTAGGGGTGCTTGAAGGTATCAGACTCATTATGGACAGGATGTATGAGAATGTAGATGCATTCACAATGCCTAATTGTACCGGGAAAATGGCAGAAACCTTGAGGAAATATACAGAATCTCAAAAGATAAGAAAGGAAACTGAGGCTGAATTTTAGATCGCATTTCAGATATTAAATTTCAGAAAACAATTCAATTTTTACAAAATTCAAGACGAAAATTCAAAATTCAAACTCAATCCAATCGCAGCATCAGTATTCCCTCCAAAAGGAACAGAAAGGAATTAGAATATTGTTCCATATATTCCTTGTATAATTTAATTTACAGTTTATCAATCTTTAGTTGACTGGCTGTAACAAGCTTGTGCCATATATCAATACTAGCAGAAAACATTGTGCCATATATCAATACTAGCAGAAAACATCACAGAATTAACTTCCCCATTATCTCCGTCGGACCGGGGTGGGGGCCATGAGGGCGAGGGATTTCGCCTTCTGTGGACAAGAAAACACCATAGAAACAGAACCATAGGAAGAACAAGACCTTAAGCATTTCAAGCTCAGTTCTCCATCATCAACGTAAATATAACAATGTTTTTTTTTCTTTAGACAAAACGAACACGAGTTCCTTACATGTCCCGAAAGCCATATGTCTTGGAATAATACCTCTTATATCCTGAAATTATTAAACAAAGTATCTTGTTGAAATATGAAGTCCCACATCGAGTGCCTAAGGAACATTCAAATAATTTATAAGTTCATGAGTTAACACCTCTCATTGCCAATTGGTTTTGAGAGGATATGAAGGTTCATGAGCTAATTTTCACATGGTATCAGAGCGGGCCCTTAGGCAGGGATGATAATGGTCACCGTACGACCCAAGAAGGGCGACGGGCCTTAAATTTACTCCCACCTCAATGTGAGGGGGAGTGTTGAAATATAAAGTCCCACATCGAGTGCCTAAGGAAGATCCAAATAACTCATGAGTTAACACCTCTCATTCCCAATTGATTTATCCAATACACGCATTCAACTAAATGTGCGAATTCTCCCATTCTTTTTCCTTCCCTTTTCTACTTTTCATTTGCTAATGCAAGAGAAAAAAGCTTCGAAAACAAACTTACAAGTTATGACCATGTGTTGGTGTAAGAAGGTTCAGGATGGTAGTGTTGAATTTCTTGCAAAATCATCTGCCTTATCATTGGTTCTGCAATATTTTCGTCAATATCAAGAGCAAATTGAGCCGGAGGGTTGCATCTGGCATCGTAAAGGTCTGACAAATAAGGATGAGAAAGAGCTTCTGATACTGAAAACAGAAGAGAAAACGGGATCTTGTCTATTAATCAGAAGCCAAAAAAAAACGGAAAGATCAAATCATGTCATACACCAGGACATGGTTGGCAATGTATAGTCGAGGGTATTTTGAAAGTAATTTTCTTGTGGTAAACCAACCCAACTCGAAAGGGTTTTACTTAGGGGGGTGTATTCAATCCGGATTTTAAAAGATTTTAACTGATTTTCAAAAGTCTATGGATTCTGCTGACTTTATGGATTGTTTTAACTCTATGCAGAGTCTGCAGTAGATCTATCGATTTTATTAGATTGATTTATCAAGATTTCTTTTTGATTTATAAAGTCTATAGATTATTTGAATAGCACCAAAAAAATAAAGAAAATACTCGATTCAAAGTGGTGTATTATACTGTATCCAAAGGTGTTGAATTTCCAAAGTCAACATATGTTTATCAATCCTTTTTTTTGGAATTAAATCATTTTGTTAAAAATTTAAAAAGTTTGGCGATAGTCTTTGATTTTTTTAGATTACGTAACTGCGGCTTTTTTGATTTATTTGTTCAAGGTTTGTATAATTTATTTACTGGTATTTTTTTCTTTGGTTTAATTAAGATATATTTTGTGATAAGTTTTGTTTGAACTTTCTTTTCTCTTTGATTTTCTCTTTCAGGAAAATGAAATTCATGTTTGAAAAATAGAAATTTGTGGTTAAATACAAAAGAAATTGTTTGCTTTCTTTAATTTCTATTTGAAGATGATCAAGAAGAAAATTGTTTGCATATTATGACTTCTTTTTGGGAAATAAACATTTCATATTGAGTTTTTTAACGATGTTAAAAAAAATCTCATTTTTTTTGTAGTTTGAAATATTTCTTTGTTTTTCTTATAATTTTATAGAAATGAGATTACTAAAAAAATTGTAATCTAAGACACTTTAATTTTAATAGTAATGAGAGAAAATCAAAATCTTGAGAAAAAAGAAGAGATTTCACCATACACATTTAAACCTATGAAATCCATCAAAATCCTACCTTTAATGAAATCTATGAGAATCTATAGAGTTTTGAATACCTCTAAATTTTAATGGACTTTTTAAAATCTAAATTGAATACCTCTAGATTTTTAATGGACTTTTTAAAATCTAAATTGAATACCTCTAGATTTCATTGGACTTTTTAAAATCCAAATTGAATACCTATGGACTTTAAAACTCCTTAAAAATCCTATAGATTCTACATTGAATACACCCCCCTTAGTTTCACTACAATTATAAACGAACTTCTTATACCTAATGCAGGATAATGACGTCTCAAACATTTTGGAGGCCCTGTGCGAAATTTTAAATTAAAGTTCTATATAATTTTTAAAAAAAAATTTGGCCCCCGAATTTTTTGGATATATATATATATATATATATAAACAAAAAAAATTGGAGCCCTGAATTTTTGGGGCCCTGTGCGGTACCTCACCTCGCACTCCCTCATAGCTGGCCCTGTGCAGGATTAAGAGACCGTAATTGATATCAGATTTCACATTTATCGTCCTCCACGAAGCAAGAATTGATCAATTAAAGCAATCCAAAAAGTTTTACTCCTTTTTCTAGTAATCAATATTTAAAAATCCATACTATTCCCCCTCTGATTCATAAAATGAAATGCCGGTGTTACTGCTAACCAAAGCCAAATTGCATATGTGAAACCCGGGATTTTTCAAAGATGGATTAGGTGAGTTGTGTATAATTGCATAATTATTTGATTTATCATTAATGTCATAAATTAAATTTTTTTTGCTCGATAACTTTTATGTGTGATATGTATACGTTTCGTTAGGGGTGTTTGGCACTTGTATCGTAATTAAGGGACTTAAATTGTGATTCACCTAAATTAGTAATTTATTTAGATGATTGGTTAATTGAATTAGGAATAGAGAAAATAAAATTTAATTAAAAAGAGGGAG
Source organism: Vinca minor (assembly GCA_026122235.1). Classification (NCBI taxonomy): domain Eukaryota; kingdom Viridiplantae; phylum Streptophyta; class Magnoliopsida; order Gentianales; family Apocynaceae; genus Vinca; species Vinca minor. The sequence goes on along the minus strand of JAOCZM010000011.1, from coordinate 8,848,642 downwards.
AGGAATTCGTGCACAGGGGAACCAAAAGGAAGGGAAAAAAAAAAGGAAAATCATATCATGGTACTCCCTACATTCCCTATTAATTGTCGTTTAGGAGATATCTAGGTATCCAAATTAATTGTCGTTTAAAGTTCTTTTATTAGTTGTCAACAATTTATTTCAATTATACCCTCAACATTTTACTTTCTTTTCTTTATGATGTATTAGTGAGAGAGAGGGAAGGTGGGGTAATATTGGAAGTTTAGGTGAAAATGACAACTTCCTTAATTTTCTCAAATTGTCTAAAGAGTCTTATATTTAGGAATGGAGGGAGTATCATTTAGCAAGTCGTGGGATGAGGGGGAGAGAGAAAGGGCGTCAGGAACATATCGTGTGAAATTTTTTTTATCTTGGTCGAGTATTAAATTTATAAGTTACATTCAAATCAATGAGTGCAGTACACGTAGGAAAAAGAATTGATATAAGTTCAATTCTTTTTTCTACGTGTACTGTATTGATTGAGTTGGATGTAAATTTTAAACTTAGTAGTCTAACAAGATAAAACTACTCATCGTGGGGTTTCTTTGGAAGTCGTGCGCAACATTTAGGAATAGGGTAAGGTTTATATATATACGTATATAGGATTCACAGGGGCGTGGGTATATATATTATAGAGGAGCGGGGATCATTGTTCACAATTCATCAATCACGAAACATAACAAAAGAATAAAAATAAAGGGTCTGGGGATTGGTGTATGAATCAGACGTGGGCAACACATAGGAAAGGTGAGGCGGACAGTAGGTATCCGCAAGCAACAGTAGAGTTTTCGGGTAAGTTTTAGAATCTGTCCAAAATTTTGAGAGATTACCGAGGGAATGTTACTTGTTCGTTTTCTGGTTATAATATACCAAATCGAAGATAATCGAATAGGCTTTGAGTAAGTGCAGACGACACGTCATTGCGAGTTCCGGGCAGGAAGTGATAGCTCCAAGAGTAAATCTGGGCAGTGCTGTTTCACATTTTCTGTTATTAATTGTCTTCATAAGAGGTAGGGACCCCTACGTCATTTAATTATCTCCAATAATTGTGTATAATCAGTGGGTAATGTTGGGTTTATATTTTGGACTGTTTCGGTGATTAATTATCGCATAAACTGTTCAATTACGAAGTAATCACATGAATTGAGTTTAATTGCGTTCATTCTGGCATAAACTGCTTTGGGCTTGAATTAAATTCTCTATAATCTGATTCGTTAATTGATTTACTACGTTATTATACTTGAAATTACGTAATTCGTTATTGTTAAGTGTTATACGTGTAACGTGGATCGTAATTGGCTATATATTACGAACTTGCATAGTTGTTTATCATTTTGGTCGTCATATTTGGTTGTCGTCGTTTAGTCCTTCTTGGTTTTGGTCGACCGAGACGTCTCCCTATTTTGAGCTCGTGTCTAGGATCTACTCAATGGCAGGACTTGTTTGATTTGAAGGATACGATTTAATACGATATGAAATTGGAAAGATTCTGAGGGGTCCTCTGATGTGCCATTGATCTCGAGGGTCTTTCTATGCGAGCCTTAACCTGATGTGGACTATCATTGGGACTGCAACGGTTTTGTGGAGTCCAATGTGTTGGATGATGATACAATGTAGAATGAGTCCTTAAAGTGTGCATCCGTCGTTAAGGGTGTGAAACTGAACCCATGTGATGAACTATTTGAGTCCTCCTAGTTTGGACTATAACTAGGACCATTGCAGTTATTGTCATAGAGTCGTGATTAGATACCTGAGCTCAAATGGTGGGAAGTCGTGTCATAGCAGTAGTTGTGCTCGTAGTTAGTGACGGATCCAGAAAAAAAATTCACTTGGGTCATTTGATATACACAACAATTGACTGCGGTCATTTATATATTTATTATCTAAATAAAGTACAATATATCATATATAATTAAAACAATCACTGGGGTCATTTGATATACACAATAATTCACTGGGGTCATTTATACATTTATTATTTAAATGGAGTAAAATACATCATATATAATTAAAGAATTTTTTTTTTGGACCCCACTCACCCTTCTTTGGATCCGTCACTGCTCGTAGTGTCTAAGCAAGTGTGTAATCGTATGTACCGTATGGGCAGAGCATGGTGCTTGTCGTACATTTGGTTGTGTAAGTGCTTGGACATGAAGAGTATGGTTATCTCGCTTACTTGTTGTTTCAATTTGTTTATTCATTGTTTTGGTCATATTATAGTATGCAATGATTTCACATGGTTTGGGAAATGAGAATGTGCTTTAGTGTCAATTGTGTTTTATATAACTGTTTTAAGTCTCTGCTGAGCACCGGAGCTCAGTCCCATATCCGTTTTACTGTGCAGATGATGATTTTGATGGAGTTTGGGAAGGGAGACCATGAAGAGTGACTCATAACCGGCTTCAATAAAAGAACTTAGTCTATTTCATTTACTCATTTTTACTTGGAACAATTTCATTATTAGTATCGTTGAACAATTTCATTTGTAATAATTAGTTTTCGTTGTTGAACTCTTATTTCAGATTACTTCATAATTGAATTGCCTTTTAGTAACTGTGTTTGTCGGTTTTGGTGTTTCATTAACCAATGAGACACTATCATGTCATCGACCCTGGTTACGGGGTGTGACAACATATCTAAACCGCCTATAGATGCCGGCACTAACAAAATAATCATATATCATAGAGTACCACCGAGCTCTCACATAGTGATTCCCAAGCCAAAGCAATAACAAAAAGCATAAGAGTAAAATTAAAGAGACAAACTTAAAAATCTACTGAAAACGAAGAATTTGCAGTGATCAGCAGATAGGGGCTGAGACGACTTGATAATATGATGAAGATCGGTATCCATCAACTCATACACTAAGTACAAATCCTTGAAACTATTCCATTGCATAGGCATCATAACATCCTTCAAAACAATCACATTAGTATGATTTATATTTCGGAGAAGCTTCAGCTCCCGAAGAGTCCTCAACGCGTCAATTCGAGTCCCAAACACATTATTTATCTTCTTGATTGCCACTTTCTCATTAGTTTCCAGCGCAAAATTCTCAATATATATATATATATATATATATATATATATATATATATATATATATATATATATCCAATGCAAAATTTTCATTTGAGCCAACATCTCATCTCACAAATAATCTGCTTCTTCACTCCCTAAAAAAAATTCTCAAACAAAAAAGATAGACACTCAATTTCGATCAAATCAGAAAATAACATTTTATTGATATACGTAAATTATTTTTGTTGTAAACAACTTTTGTTCTTACTTATTTATAAAAACGACTAGTCAATAATAATAAGTTCTCCTTTACCACCACCAACTCCTAGACAGGTGGTAATTATATAAGATTTTGAAATTCAAATTACCTGAGGTATGTGGGCCATTGTTATGATTACACTTCTCTAAGTGGGGGCATCAGATAAGGAAATAGAGGGACATTTCTCGTGAGCATCCTGTATTCTCACCCTCAACGACAACTTGCTATTGTCTTTATTTGACCAACTCTCTCCATTACTCATCTCTAAACCACTGTTAGTGATAAGCATAACAATTCTCCTTCTAACCAATTTACAAAATCATCAAACCAAATTGGATAAAATTTCTAATGGTCATACTCTTCTTATCAAGCTACATAGTAAAGGGCAGTCTTGGTACTTCATCTAATATAGCAAGTCAATTTTTACCTTAAAAGAAAAAAATTCTTAATTAGGTAAAAATCTTATCAATTATGGTAATTTTTAAATTTGTTTCACTATCCTTATGTGTATTTATATGGCTAGATATGCTATGCAAGTATTACTCAATTTGCAATGTTGAAATCTCTATAGTGAGTTCCATGCAGCCATCTTTTAGTCTTTGTAAATTCTTTTTCTGTTTTATATATTTGATTTCTCTTTTAAAGATTTTTTTTTGGTTTGATCATTTTTCTCAGGTGATCAACATTAAATCGGTATAAATGGAGGATAGGAGAGCAAGGCTTGAAAAATCACCTGCCATTCCCATTCCCATTCCCATTCCTCCACCCCCTAACTTTCACTGCGTTGTCCCCCACAACTCTATCTCGGGCATTCCAAATGCATTTAGCTTCCAGCTACATGAGTCGCGCTAGATCTACTAGCAACCTTGTCATCGAACGTAACATTCCTCCTGTTCTGATTTCCGAGGTTGAGGGTTTCTCTTCACCTCGTAACAAATCTCCAGTCATTCATCTTGTTTCTAAATCAGCTCCTACCACTACTATTACTACTACTACTAGGCAGCCATTACAAACACTTGAACAAGTCCTAGAAAAAGAAATGACTGAAGGTTGTAATGTTAGGAAGCTTCGAAGGTGATTTACATTTTCCCCCCATGAAATTAAAGTATTACACATGCAATAAAAAGTTCTTATAAGAAATATTTAATTAATAAACCATTAATGTGTTTTAATTTGTTTATAGAAAAATATCGAATCGGCTTTCTGCACAACGATCCAGGTTGAAGAATGCTCAACACATTACTGAGATGGAGGGAAAGATCAAAGATCTACAGGTAGATTTAATGTCTAATAATTTCTTGTCTTAGATAACTTTTTTTCTTCTACAAAACGTTATTTTTTATATTTATTTTTTGGAAAAATGTTTTGTAAGGAGAGGATTTTTTTCCTGAATTGGTTTGAATTGTAGGAGACGATATCAATTATCACTCCAGAAATAGAGAATCACATCATCAAGCAAAAAGCTTTGCAGATTCAGAAGGCCAACTTAGAACAACAATTGCACAGTGCCATAACAAGATCTAATCTTTACAACAGTAATCACCTATATAATTATTTATTTTCTCCCTTCATTTTCTATTTGTTAAATTTTTTTTTGTGATTATTCACAAATATATAAATATTTGTTTTCAGAAAAACAATAAAAAAGATTATTGGGGGAAGAGGGTTAAGTGTGAACTTGTAACTTATTATTTTGGGTCGAAATGTTACACTATGAATGCACAAATATTAAAAGTGTAGGAACAAAATATAATAATATATCTTATCATTCATAACTAATTGGATTTAAATGTCAATCGATCTTTTAATTGTCACCATTATAGTTATTTTACATTAAATTTTTATGTGTTATGTCTGTTTGATATACTACTACTTGAATGTTGGTCATACCATACTAGTTTGAAAGGTTTTTTTTATTTCAATCTCAAATTCCCAGAAATACATATAGAAAAAGAAAAATAAAAAAACAAAACCAACCTATTATCATTATTCTAACAAAAAGATAGTGACTACCTTTAACTTATTTTGGAGGCTTGTATTAGAAAACCTGTGTACATTACAATCATTTTGATAAAAACAAAGGGGGTATTTCAGATTTTTTTTTCCAAAAAAAAAAAATCGAGGGTCAAGCCAAAAAAAAAATGGGAAAAAATAGAAGGGGATACTTCAATTATTTTAGGGGAACAAAATGGTCTATGAATGCACATATTAAAAGTTCGGGAACTTATTAAGATAATACTATATATTACCATTCATAACTAATTGGATTTAAATGTCAATCGATCGTTTAATTGTCACAATTATAGTTATTTTGTACTAAAATTTTGTGTGTTGTGTTGTTTGATATACTACTACTTGAATGTTAATCATACAATACTAGTTTGAAAGGTTTTAATTTTATTTCAGCCTCAAATTCCCCAAAAATACATATATAATAAGGAAAAAAAACAAAACCCACCTATTTTCCGCTTGAAATTTCAAGTTATCATTATTCTAACATACAATTTTGTACTCTTTCAAAAAAGATAGTGACTACTTTTAACATATTTTGGAGACTTGTTTATAAAACCTATATACATTACAATCTTTTTGATAAAAACGAAGGGGGTATTTCAGATTGTTTTTCCGAAAGAAAAAAAAAACCGAGGGTCATGGCAAAAATAGTTTTGGGAAAAAAGAGAGAAGGGGGATACATCAATTGTTTTAAGGGGAGGGGGTGGGGTGGGGAATGGTCCACTTACGTAAACTACACTAGCTTCCTTATATAAATATTCACAATATAATTAACAAGCTCTACATTCACTTATTTACATGCAGTTGAAATCGAAGAGAACAAGCGTGAAGTGTTAAGGCTCAAAGAACTCCAAAGGCAGCAAATGTTGTTTGCTTCAAACTTTGGTAAGAAGTCGCCGCCGCCTTTCTTCAACATGCAGAATGGATCTAACCACCATTCTCAGCTTTTTCTCAACTGTGGTTCCAGCTTTTTCCAGCACCATGAAGAGCCGGAAACCACCAATACCGATCCTACTTTGGTCGACCAGTATATCAACTTTGATGCACTGAACTGCCATCCAAACAAGAATTAATTAATATGAAAAAAATCTATCGATACCTTTATATAGTATCTGGGCAGCAATTACCAAGTCAGCCATTGTTTATTTCCATATTTTTCTTTTTCTTTTTTTTGTTGAAAAAAATTTGTTGGTCGATCATTTTTTTTGTAATGTGTCTTTGTTCTCCGAATATTTCCATGTATAATTTGTGTTTTAAAATAAAAGAGTCTTTTCAATCCATATATATATATATATATATATATATATATATATATATATATATATATATATATGAATCGTTTTATACATATGATAATATTTGTTATCCTACTGTCTGAAATTAATTATTCACTTTTTATGCACTTTGTATGCACAACGGATATCTAATTTTGAAGGGAATGAATAATAAAATTTTAAAAATAATACTATCATATTTAGTTTCCTGTAATATGTTATCATGTTGAATAATGAGAGAAGAATTAGAGTGTGGTAATGTTGGTTTAAAACAACTTATATTTAAAAGAAAAATAATATACATTTTTCTACTGAACTTTTTGATTTTTGTGTGGATTTTTTGAACTTTTTAAATTGATGCATTTAGAACTTAGAACTTATACCAACTTTGTTTGTTCTTCAGTAAGGTTCTCTGACATGAATTTTTCTTGAGAAATGTTTTTTTTCTTTTGAAATGGAAAATGACAGAAAGATGGAGCATGACTCTTGCTACTAAGACAATGTAGTTGTAACTGTAACGTAGAATTGATGAAAAAAATTGAAAAATTATAACTTGTATAATATTGTTTTATTTAGAAACAATCATATCATTATTTGTAAGAATAAGACTATTTCAACTTCTTGTGGGGACAATAGGATAAAAATTTCTTACATTGTCTTTTTTTTTACCATGGTTTAAACAAATGTAAGTTAATAAGAATTGCTTAGCATATCTTCCATCTCAATTTGAATATTACTTTATAAATTAGAAAGTGAGTATTCAATTTAGTACGAAGAAAGTATGTAATAAATTTAATTTCGAAATAGATTTCAACTCTTTATTCGAAGTTAAAGATATTTTCAACTATGAATTTTTATTTACCTCTCCAATCCAAAGCAATTAAATTACTCATATAATTATACAAACGTCTTTTGGTGAATAATTAGTCGCAAAAAATAATTAAATCATATAATTGGTGACATGGAGTAAATTCAATGTCTCTCTCTTAGGCAAATTACAATTCAGATTCTTGAACCAATGTTTTGCACCTCATTGGCCCGACAAATTATACAAAGAGCTAGCTACTAATATTAATTCAGTTACAAGTCTCGTAATGTTCAATGATTTATTTTCTTGATGTTGTGATAACTATAGTAATAATTACTAAAGTTATCTTGCAATTTACATCAGTACGTCTCTATATATATTTCAGAATAAAGGTAATCATATATTGTGGCGTTGTAATACATAACTTATCATTAGAATGTTTATGTCGCGAGTCACTCAAAAAGTAAACCAATAATTATATATTTTATCGTGACTTTGTATCATTATGCACAAAAATCTTGTTATGATGTTGTAATAACTTAGTCAAAATAATTAATAGATCATACAAACAATTTGATAATAATAAGTATATATCAACTATAAGTATTATTTTTGTTATTTTACACATATATCATGTTCTTATATATATATATTTGTTTTATAATAAGAATATGAATATAATTTATTGTTGCAGCACCTATTTTATAGTTAAATTATTACATAATCTTGTCATAATAGATTGTTATGTTCTTGTTAGTAAATTTGTTGTGATACGATTTATTTTAATCTAACGAGAAAAATAAGGATGGAAGAAAAAAAGAGAATGAATACTTGATTTAAGACGACCTATATTTTAAAGGGCTAAAGGCACTAAATGGCCACGTGCTATTTCACTATTTCGGGTTAGGGTCTCAAACAATTATTTCCGCTACATTTGGCCATAGAACTTTTACGGGCTGCACATTTTAGCTTCCGGCGAAAATTCCAGCCAAAATTTAAAAAAAGATCCCACGTGCCGGTCACGTGAGGGGCATTTTGGTCATTTCCTTGCCTTCTTTCTTCTTCCCAGCAAAACCACCATCTCCACCCCATCCACCCCCATCAGCTGCACCATCTCCACCCACCAAACATCATCCACTCCTCCTCCTCCACTCCCCCGCTGCCTCCACCACCAAACATTATACACCCCCTACTTCTCCCCCCTGAATATTCAAAATCCAATTTTAAAAATCATTTTTTTGACATAATCATAGAAATTATAACTTCAAGACCCCACATTTGATGAAAAATTAATGAAACCCCATTTCAATTTCCATTTTTAATGAACCTTTAATATACATGGAATGGATTAATCCATATGCAGATTGAAGAAAGAAATCCATAAACTTTTGAAGCACTAATTGAAGAAAGAAGATGGAGGTTTGGTGGGGGTGGAGATAGTGGTTTTGTGGCTGGTGGGAGGAGTGGGGTGGAGATGGTGATTTTTCTTGGAAGAAGAAAGAAGATAATGAAACCCATTTCAATTTCCATTTTTAATGAACCTTTAATATATATGGAATGGATTAATCCATATACAGAAAAACAAAACAAACCCATAAACTTTTGAAGCTCTAATTGAAGAAAGAAGATGGAGGTTTGGTGGGGGTGGAGATGGTGATTTTCGGCTGGTGGAAAGGGTGGGTGGAGATGGTGGTTTTTCTTGGAAGAAGAAAGAAGAAGGTTTGGTGGGTGGAAATGGTGGAGATGGAGGTTTGATAGGGGTGGAGATGGTGGTTATACTTGGAAGAAGAAAGAAGACAATGAAATGACGAAAATAACCCCTCACTTACCGGCACATGGGTTTTTTGTGAAATTTTGGCCGAAATTTTGGCCTGAGTTTAAATCATGCAGCCTGTAAAAGTTCAATGGCCAAATGTAGCGAAAATAATTGTTTTGGGCCCTAACCCGAAATAGTGAAATAGCAGGTGGCCATTTAGTACCTTTAACCCTATTTTAAAACATATAAAGAATATTCATTTTTCTTATGAACATTTTGAGGTTTTATTTTGCAGGTTTATGAATTTTTGAATTAATGCATGAGAACTTAAAATTTACTATTACCTATGTTCCATAAAAATTTGCGTATTTTCCAAATATATATTCCTTTCTATTGGTAAAAAATGGTTAAAACACCATTTTAATGCATGTCTTTCCAAGAATATTTAGTTAAAAGTAATTCAAAATAATCAATATTTAAATTTTATTTACATTTTCAATTATAAACTAGTAATTTGAGAGTATAATAAATAAAGGGTTATAAAAGTAAAACACAGTACATAGATAATTGATTTAATTTTATTAACTATTTTTCTTAATCTATGTGAATAAATAAGTAAGCACGTTTTTATAGGACGGAAGTAGTACTTATTTGTTCTTCAACCATGGTCTCTAGAATGAATCTTCCTTGGGAAATGTTGTCTATCTTTGGATATGAAAAAAGACATTAAGACATAGCATGATCTATGCCTACGATAGTGTTAGTTGTAATTGTAACATAGAATGATGAAAATTTGGAAGATGGTAGAATTGTGTATTATTGTCTTTTTCCAGAAGCAATTATATTATTTACTTGTATTTTTTTTTTTGACGCCCGTTGACGATGCCCCATGAGCGGGGAGATAGAACTACCTCACCAGAAGAGTAGAGAGTAACCCTAGAAAGGGAGTCAAATTAAAACATGCCCCATGCACGGGGAAGGGTGTCGAACCCACGACCTCACGGTCGTGGAGAAGAAGACTATTTCAACGTCTTATGAAAACAACCAGATATCATTTCTTACATAATTTTTCATCACTGACTCCCACAAATGTAAGTGAAGAGAATCACATAACAATCTGTTTACTTTATACTCTTTTCGTCCTAAATTGATTGTTTATTTTCACATTCATTATGTATAGAAAAATGGATATTCAATTTGAGAGAAAAGGAGTATTTCTTTCATTTCAAATCAATCTTTCACTTTTTAAATCAATTGAAAGTATATGTCAAAAGTGATTTTTTTGTAAAAAATAATTCTTTACAAATTGAATATTTAGACGTCAAATTGTCATGACATATTGAGAAACTACGAGTAATTGAATATTGATATTTAGACATCAAGTTATCGTGACATATTGAGAAATTATGAATTAATGATAACTTTGTCGGAATGTTATAGTAACTTATCAATTAAATAAGATATGTTATGTCACAAGTGCGTTGAAAGATAAATCAATGATTGTATTCTTATGTTGATTATGTATAATCGGCGACAATATTATTGTCATCAATCAAGTTGTCGTGGCATATTGACAAATTATAAATAAATGATAACTTTGTAGTGACGTTGTAATAACTTATCAATCAAACAAGATTTCTTATGTCGCAACTACATAAAAGTAAATCAATGATTACATGTTTTACCGAGATTATGTATCGTCAGATTCAACAATCTTGTCGTGATGTTGTAATGACCCGGTCAAAATTGGATAGCCTCTCAAAACCCCACAAAAAGGATTTTTTTATAAAAAATTAAAATGGAGGGAAACTTAATTTGAAAAACTTTTTCAAATTAAGATTTTATGTCTAAAAACATACTTGGATGGAAAAGACAAGGAGTTAGAAAAAGTATGCCACATATATCCGAAAAATTCACAAGTGAATATGGTCTTCGGACTCATATGTGGATTGGATTGGGTGAAAATCCTCTATCCCCGTTCGTGTATGTCCCTGTGTCCCTAACCAATCAGAATTTAATATATAAATATTTATTTCAATTATATATACACATGGTGAATTGTGATTGGTTGGGGACACGGGGACATACACTAACGGGACAGAGGATTTTTTGCCGATTGGATTCACCCTCGAACTGCCACGTGTCCATTTTACTAGCAAATCCATCCGCCTACGGAAGAGAAGGTAAAGGTTATGAGAAAGTGCAGATGAGAGAAGAGAATGTGAAGGTGAAGATAAGGTTCGATAGCCATGGATTCTGCTTGACCCCATTAATTTTTTTTTCTCTTTTCTTCTTCTTGGTCAATGAGTGATGTGGCCTTTCCTGGTGAACTCGGTCTACACTTGCACTGTGGACCAAACACACCTAAGAATAGTCCTGGGTGAAAGAGCCCGTCTTGTTTTTAAAACAAAAAAGAAGTCTATCCAAATGGTCCGACTCAACCGTGTGCCTTGGGCTGAGTTTGGTTTTCAAATAGGTAAACATAGCCCAAGTTACTTTTTAAATAAGTGGAAATAAATCAACTATTACATTGGACAATCGATTTCTATTAATCTATTAGAAAAACATTTAATAATCTTTTTGACTTTCTTTTTACTCTTATGTGAGTGGATATGAGTAAAACCATCATAATCATATTCCCTGATGCTCACTCAAAATTTTGACTAAAGTTATAGTGTTGGATTGTGTGTATTTGAAAAATAAATTGATCTACTTTACAGAAAATACGATTTTCTCTATTTAAAAACAAATGTTTATTTTCTAACATGTCGTCAAGGTTTTATCGCAAGCATTTAAATAAGAATATTATGGTACTTTCTGTACATAATGTCTTTCTTATAAGTTCCATGACTAGAATTACTCAATCCATTTCATAATATAAATCGTTTAAGTAAGTAAAAATCAAGTGTATTGTGTTAGTTAAAATATCAATATTACTTTCTTGAATATAACTTGTGCACCACTAATTCTATTTATGTGAGTAATATTGATATTTTGATTAAAAAAAGTACCTTGTTTTTTATTTTATTAATTTTTTCATATATGTTATAAACGACTTATATTATGAAATGAAGGTACTAGCTTAATGGCTTCTGAGGGTGGACTACTAGTATTAGTAATAAAAGTACATTTTTTTAAAGAGTGAATGACTCTAATTGTACTTTGACAATTTATATTTTTTTTCCTTTTTTATACATAAACTTTATTTGTGTATATTCATTAACCTAAACAATTTACATGACGCCCAATATAGAAAAATTAGTAGATTTCGGCCAAAATTGGCCACGTGCCCGACGACATACTGGTGGGTGTAGGGGTAAAATTGTCTAGCTGAAAATTTGTTCTAGTGAATAACCTTATTTGGACACCAACAATTTTACCTTTTCTCATTTTAGACCCAAAAAAAAATTATACATTTATAACCATAAACAATTTTCAGGCTTCTATAATTAGAAATTGCTGAATACACGGAGTTGGGACAAGATCAAGCTGAAGTCGGTATAAAGTAAGAAATAATGAAGAATGCAAATGTAAATCGATAAATGTTTGTAGCTAAAGAGATAACCAATTGTTATTAAGTGGTTTCCCTTTATTCACAAAACGGAGTGGCACACTTGAACAATTTTTACTTTCTCTTGAAGAGTGATAGTACTTTCAGTATTGAGATGTTGTCGATGAACAATGGAAGTAGTGAACAACATATGTTGGAGGAAGAAGACGATTATATTTCGATGAGTTTGGTTAATTTGAAATACTGATGAGTTTGAAGTGACCCGCTCCACTGGTTATTTTAATGTTTTTTGTAAGATATTTTTTAGCTAAACTTTGTCAGGTATAATTACTTTTAGATGATAGTTGTAAAAAAAGAATAGATACATGTCACTTTCTTGTATTCAATCAGTAAGAATGTCGAATCATTCTTTCTCTCTCTTTTCTATTAGATATTTTCCAACTCAACTTTGTCAGTTACAATTACTCTTAGATGGTAGTTGTATAAAATCATAGATACATGTATTATTCCTGTATTGAATCAATGAGAATGTAGAATTATTCCTTCTCTCTCTTTGTTATTATTATTTTTCACATTTTGATACTTTCAATTAGAATCAACGGATAAAATCCACGGCAATTTTAATTGTAGTTCAAAAATTATTTCTGGTTATAAGTGTAAAAAAAAGGTTTTTTCTAAAAAGAGAAAAAATAAAATTGTTGGTGTGCAAATAAGGCTATTCAATAAAATATATATTCAGATAGAAAATTTTACCCCTACCCCACCGGCATGTCGCCGGCACGTGATCAATTTTGACCGGAATCTACTAATTTTTCTATATCGGACGTCCTTAAATTGTTTATGTTCATGAATGTAAAAGAATAAAGTTTATGTCCAAAAATAGAAGAGTATGAATTCTAAACGTCCAATTAGAGCCAATGACTTTTTTTTTTTAAAAAGTTGTAATAAAAATACAATGAATTGTTATGAGTTGGAGTAATTAGAAATCAATTACTATACAACAACAACAACAATAGCATAACCCATTAAGTCCCCAATAATTGGGAGTAATTAGAAATCAATTACTATCTCCGTTCCAAAATGTTTGCCACATTTGGAATTTTTACTAAGATTAAAAAAATGGTTGAAAAACAATTAATATGAGAAAAAAAGTTTAAAATATCGCTCAATTATTGATTGGTAAGTTATTATCAATGTTTGGTTGAGTAATAAATTAGGAATAAGACTAGAAAAATAATAATAATAATAATGTATTACTTTCTAAAACGCGATAAATAATTTAGAATATCACAAAAAATGAAACATTGTAAACAATTTGGAACGGAGACAGTATAAAATAATGGAAATTTAAAACTCAATTACTCTTCCATACGAGTTTGAAAGTTCACTTTCTATTAGTTTTGTTCGAATAATGAACATTTGATTTCTTAAAGAAAAAATTTCCAATCACAGAAGCACAATTGAATTCTTTAACAAAATTTCAAGTATCTTTTTTTTTTTTTTTTGAGCGCCCGAAGGCGATTGTCCCCGAAGGGGAAGAGCGGAGAGTACCCTAGATAGGGAAGATTGAAGCATGCCCCATGCTTGGGGAGGGAAGATAAGCCTCATAAGGAGGAGAAATTATTTGCCCCATTATGGGGAGATATAGGAATCGAACACGGGACCTCCGCCCCGTGTTCGGGTAGCCTTACCACTTGGGCTACCCGATTCCCATAATTTCAAGTATCTAAAACTAATCTTTATTAGTCATTAAGCGATGTTGCCAATAAATAAAGAGAGTTTTCTACTTAAATTGGAATAATTTAGTTAGTATAATTTTAGATCTATATCTATATCTTATTCTTATATAAATATAAAAAAATTCTTATTTTCAACTAGAATTCTCTTTAAAGAAAGGAAATTCAAAACAAATATAAAATTCTCCTTAAAATTTGGAACTTTTTTAATTTTGTATTATTATTATCTTATTATATTTATATATTTTTTGAAATTGAATAAAATAAATAGATAAATAGAAAAATATAGAATTCAAATTCGAATTCAGATAGTGAAACTAATCTTTGTTGTTCATTCTTATTCAATTTCTTGAAGAAAAGCTTTACAATAACAGAAGCCAATCCAATTCTTTAACAAAATTTGAAGAATAAAAAACTAATCTTTATTTATTATTCAAGTGTTGGTGTCAAAATTTCAGATAGTGAAACTAATCTTCATCGTTCATTCACATTCTTGGTGTCAAATATGCATTAACAGTTTTCAATTCTTTTACAGAAGTGTACATAATCTAAAACTACTACCTCCGTTTTAAAATGTTTGCTACATTTAGGGTTTTCACCAAAATTCAAAAAATGATTGAAAAACAATTAATATGACAAAAAAAAGTATAAATACCCCTTAATTAATAACTTCAGAGTTATTATTCATGGTTAATCGAGTAAATAAATTAGGGTAAATCTGAAAAATTAATAATAAAGATAACTTGTTTTCTGAACTATGCCAATAATTTAGGATATGTAAAAACATGGAACGTTGTAAATATTTTGGGAGGGGTAGTAAATTTCATTGCTCGACCAATAAGGTGCTGGTGTAAAAAATCAGAATTAAGAAACTAATCTTCATTGTTCATGCATTTGACAGATTATCTCAATTTTGAAACAAACAAATAAGATACATTATACTTCATAAGTGTATTTCTTAATGGGAAGGGTAAATGCCCTAGCAAGCCCAATATCTGCTATTTTCAGCATCATTGTTTTTGCGACCCATCAGTACTGAAATACATTCGATCCGTCCAAATTATTTGTCCATTTTATATTTTACACGATAATTAAAGTATTATAGAATTTTTAGTAAGATATGGTAAAATGTTAAACATTACCCATTATTTAATTGTACTTCCAATTTATACGGGGAGGGACCTTTTTTAACGTTGGGAGAGAAAGATAATAAAATCTGACTATTTTACTCCCATTTTAGAAGCATGTGCTATGCACACATGAATTTTGGCCTGAAAAATACCCGGAAACACTAATTTAACAAATGGAGTAGCTGTGTAAAATTGTTGTGCCATAAATGACTTAAATTAAAATTTCTACTATTTAGATGGAAAAAAAATAGTTTATGTATAGCGAATTTCTCAAATGTATATTGTTTCAGATAAACACTTGAAAATAGCTTTGTGTAATGTATTATTTTTCCTTTGGGTAGTGATATTGCCAGAGCAATTTCCTCTTACAAGAGTAATTTATATTCAAATTGTCAACATTGCTCCTTGGTTAGATTAAGAAGCACTATATCATTAATTTTCTTTCCTTTTTACAATAAATACAAAACTTCCATTGTCTCCTTATTGGGCTGATTTGCTCCAATTTATACCAATGGAGTGTTCTTCCTCTCTTCTCTTTGCTTTAAACTGAATTTAGAATTCAACTTACTTCAATTTTTTCATTGAAAATAACCGTTTCTTCTTTCAATTCTGTTATACTCATGTAAAAATATTCTAATTTTTTGGAACAAGATTAAGAAGAACGAAGAAGTAGCATTAACATAAATGAGAGGAGTAACTTAATCGGTATCATAATCTATATTCCTCTTCCAATTCCATTGTTTCTCATATCCGATGTCTCAAACGATGACTTTTTTTTTTCTTTTATTGATTTCATAAGAACGACAATAAACATATAGTAACATATATCAGGAAAAGAGATGTAGAGATAAATTGAAAAGAAAATTGGGGGATTTAATTATTTTTCAAAAAGAAAATAAATTAATGTGTATTGTTTATGAATCTAACCAAGGTGCGATATTGCCATTTAAGCAAAAATTGATCTTGTAAGAGGAGAATCGCTATGACAATATCACCACCCTTTTCATTTTTCTCTTCTTTGAGTAATGTCTTTTAGTTAAAAACATGTGTTCCAAGTTTTTTTTTCTTTTGTTTTGGAATAGGATGTTCCAAGTAATTATTAGTTATATTATAATAATAAACCATATTACACAACGAAATCTATATTTATGTTAAATACTTGAGTGCCTTGTTGGGAGAGTAACTCTTAAAAAGTTACTGCACTACTCGAACAGTTAATACTTTTTTTAAAAATTACAATCTTGAATCCTTACTAAAGTAATTACAAGTGACAAAAAGTATATGTAAATGATTTCAAAAATTAATTACATTCTTGATGCGGTAATTCCTCCCTATATGTGTTAATAATATATCGATAGAAAAACAAAAAATTTAGGAGCTGATCATATCGTCTCAAACACCTTAAATATGCTTTCAATAATAGCATATACTTAATTCTCTCTAATAACAACCTTATATATGAAATAATAATATAAGGAAGTAAAAAACAAAGGAGATAGTAAAAATATAAATAAAAGATACCAATCATGCAACATAGCTCCCTATGAATTGAGATGAATCAAAAGTTAGTTTGTTGCCTTATGATTATAAACCATTCCATGGTTGACAATCTCAATAACAAAAGTCATCATAAAATATGATTGTGGTGCACCAATAGGGTTAAGAAGAGAGCTAGTATATGATATTCATCAAAATACAAACTTTTTTCTAGACTATCAATATCTAATTCAATAAGTCTGATTAATCTGGATCGAGTGCTGTAAAGGTTCAAAAAAAAGAACGACTCTTCTAACATCAATAACTCTATACAAATGAAATAGTCGCGGTTCAAATACTGAGGATTAAAATACAAACATTATTTTTATGGGAAATTGAACATAATGCATCCAACTAGGATTCCATTGAGAGCCTTACGTTGCTGCAAGTGGATGAGACTGCAAAAGCATTCTTTACTTTATACTGTCATCCCAAATGGAGTAGTATTAACAAAATGACTAACATTACCCATTATAAAAAGGGTTCTTGGAGTTGCAAAAACCAATTATTGTATGGTTATTTTTTTTTAAAGCAGGATCGATAGTGGTTCTACTTCCGCTCCAGCATGACTCGAACTCCCGACTTACCGGTTGGAAGTGAAGCGTTTTACTACTTGAGATGTGTGCTTCGTTGTCTATTGGATGGTTATTAGTATCTAGCTAGGCACTCAAATGCGGCAACAAATCCTCTGTCCCCGTTCATGCCCTCGTTTCTATCCCCAGCCAATCACAATTCACCATGTGTATATATAATTGGAAAAAATGTTTATATAGTAAATTCTAATTGGTTGGAGAGAGGGATGAGGATAGAAGATTTTCACCCCTCAAATGCATGCATACATCTGTACCAATTCTTTTACGGTAGAAATCTTATTTCAAAAAAATACATGTGAAGATATGTGAAATAATTTTTTTTAATGATATGTGAAGATTTCTTTCAAATTGCAGCCGCTACTGAAGGTGTATAGAGTATATGTCTTAGAGTTTTAAATCTTGACCGGAAGTATGAGACATTCATATGTTATCAACTAAGTCAATTCTTATATATCAACAATATGTGAAAATCGTATTTAATTAAACCCCAACTTTAATTGGAATTAGTTTATATGAATCAAATATGTAATTTTTTTTATAAATGTAACAACATAAATATGGCTTGTAATGCATGCGTTCATCCAGATTAAATCAAGTTGAGATTTTTGTTTTTTTATCTTATTTTGTGTAGGAACAAGATCATTAGATATAAAATTGCGGATCTTTACAATTTTACTTATGCAAAAAGTACATATCTTAATCAAATTCTAAGCTATTATTTGAAATAGTTGTGAAAATTAATTCATGGGCCTCCATATCCTCTCAAAACCAAGAGAGGATATGGAGGCCCATGAGCTAATTTTCACATGGTATTAGAGCAGGCTCTTAGGCGGGATGTGTGGACTCTTTGTCCCCGTTTGGCCCAAGTAGGGCGCCGGGCTTTGAATTTGACTCCCACCTCGATGTGAGGGGGAGTGTTGAAATATAAAGTCCCAAATCGAGTGCCTAAGGAAGATCCGAATAATTTATAAGCTCATGGGCTAACACCTCTCCTTGCCAATTGGTTTTGAGAGGATATGGAGGCCCATGAGCAAATTTTCACATGGTATTAGAGCAGGCTCTTAGGCGGGATGTGTGGACTCTTTGTCCCCGTTTGGCCCAAGTAGGGCGTCGGGCCTTGAATTTGACTCCCACCTCGATGTGAGGGGGAGTGTTGAAATATAAAGTCCCAAATCGAGTGCCTAAGGAAGATCCGAATAATTTATAAGCTCATGGGCTAACACCTCTCCTTGCCAATTGGTTTTGAGAGGATATGGAGGCCCATGAGCTAATTTTCACATGGTATCAGAGCCACCTAGTTCGATGTTGGGCCCCATTATTGTTCACGGTCCCGGATGTCCCGACTCTGGCCGTGAGGGGGTGTGTTGAAAATCCCACATCGACTAGCTGAGTGAGCAAATTTGTTCTTTATAAGGATTAGGCAATCCTCCCCTCTTAAGGTACCTTTTGAGGGAATGAGTTAGGCTCAGTCCCATTTTCTACATGGTATCGAGAGCGAGCCCCTTAGGCGGGATGTGTGGACTCTTTGTCCCCGTTTGGCCCCAAGTAGAGCGCTAGGGCCTCAATTTGACTCCCACCTCGATGTGAGGGGAGTGTTGAAATATAAAGTCCCACATCAAGTGCCTAAGGAAGATCCGAATAACTTATAAGCTCATGGGCTAACACCTATCCTTGCCAATTGGTTTTGAGAGGATATGGAGGCCCATGAGCTAATTTTCACACCATTATTGTTCACGGTCCAGATGTCCAGCCCTGTCCGTGAGGGGGTGTGTTGAAATCCCACATCGACTAGCTAGTGAGCAAATTTGTTCTTTATAAGAATTGGGCAATCCTCCCCCTCTTGAGGTACCTTTTGAGGGAATGAGGTAGGCCCAAGTCCATTTTCTACAATAGTAAGTATAAATAAATAGAATTTTGACAAGATCGTTAATAATATAATTAATTGCAAAAGATTATCACAAAGTCCATAACCCAGTGGGGTTATGGTCTGTCCACGACCGTGATTCGATACCCTCATCACACAAGGGGTATGCTTTAATTTATTTTTCTTGAGTTCTCTCTTGTGTGAGACACTTATATTTTCTTACATGGGTCTTCTAATCTACCTCCTCTGTGAGGCACTTATATTCCTCTCATGGGGCTATCGGTATGCCGGTCTTCTAATTTACCTCCTTTGTGAGGCTCTTCTATATATATAATTTTCGTCCTACATGAGCTCCCTCCTCTGATGAGGTAAAAAAAAATTGCAAAAAGATGAAATTGAAGTTAACATAATGTATAAATAAAGAAATAAAGGAAGAAGATTGAAACATAGACGGTGGTGGTGGAAGAAGCTGTTCCAAATAAGGCCAAGAGATAAAAGACAAGTTGTGCCCATAATCTGGATGTCCACTGTTCCCCTCACCTTTTCTCACTGACGTTTGGCTCTTTTGTGGGGCTGCGGTTATAGCATAAAATAAAAATTATCAGTATATATTGAATTTTTTTCAATATATATTACATACTTTTAAATGAGTGTTATATTTTATATAATAAATGTTCTATATTGATGAACACGTTTTTTAAAGAATGTAACACAAATTTTACTCAAATGGTAATACAAATTCACGTTAAATATTTGCTTAAACAAAAATTTGAACCGTCAAATGTATTAATTTTTTTGTATTCAACATCATAATCGGACCGTTTTGTGGGGACTAATAATCACTAATCCCCATCGCAGCAACGCCTGCCTCCGCCATGTCTTTTTGTCCTCAAGATTAACAGTTAAATTTCATAATCAAGATCCACAAGTTCCTTTCTTTTCTTCTCATACCCCTCCATAACTTTAAAACCATTTGGTGCGTACTCGTTTTTATCAACACCGTGTAGAGACAAAAAGTACTGTCACTGTCAGTAGTGAAATCGGACTGACTTAAATATTCTAGTGAATGAAATATTTGTGCAGATAGAATTCAAATTTATTAAGGTAAAAATATTATTAATATCAACTAAATAAGATTCAAGTTCAAATTTTGGACATGGGCACGGCTTCAATGATTAACACTTTTTGTTCATTACATGCGGGGCAATTTTTTTACTGTCGAATTTAAATTGAACGGTCGAGATTTTTTTTTTTTTTGAAAAAACACTCAATAATCTTTTCACAATACATGTTAGACAAAACATGTCTCCAACACATGACAACACTTGTTAGGCTCTTAATTACAGGTGTTGTCATGCGTAGGAGACATGTTTATCTAACATGTGTTTGGTAGAAATCAATTCATGTTTTAATCTCAACCGTTAAATTTTTCATCCGACTATAAAAGAAATCTACACATGCGTAACTTAAGGTGTTCCACACAATGACGGATGCAATGACCCCACTGACATTTTTTATTTTTTATTTTTAATTATATGTTCGTATATAATATATAATCATTAAGTGTATGTTAGTACGTTAGTGTCCCGCTAGAAAGTTTGGTAACCCCAAACTCAAATAATAACAAGTATAGAAGATAAGAATGTGGTGATTCAAATGTCGCGTGAGTTGTAATCGCTTTTTTCATTTATTTTTATTTTTATTTGAATTTTTTTAATCTTTTTCATTTATTGCCAAGAAATCTGCCAAAAAAAATTATATTTACTTACTAATTGTCACCGGAGATATGAGTATTTTTGTCCTTTCACTTCACTTCGGCCCCTTTTAGAATAGGAAAATTGATTGTTGGATATAGTTTTAGCCTAAAACCATCATTTTTTTTAATTTGTAAAAACGTCATAAAAAGTAATTTATTGATAGAAATATTATAAATAAATATTTTACAAGAAATAAAAAACAGTTTATTAGGAAAACAATTCTCATATTGTTTAAAAAAAAAAAGGAAAACAATTCTCATAGAAAATGTGACGTTTTTTAAAATCCGCCATTGTAGACGCATCCCCCTACATTTTAAAAAGGTCTTATTTTCTATTAGAAAAAAAAACTTTATCTTCTAGCTTCGTTCCTAAACAAGTGCCCCACTGTCCCTAGATATTAGATCCGCCACTGGTTCCACACCTGAGCTGGACCGATGCTGTGCAGTCCGGTTCCTATGCGGAACATGGTTTTTTCAGTATATGCGGAATATTTTTTCCCCTTGAAAACAAGTGTTTTTTTTGCTTAAAAACAAGTGTTCGGCGAACATACTTCTTAAAAAAAACAGGTGTTTTTTTAAAATCAATCTCAGCCGTCAAAATTTTAATCAATCGATGACAATCCATTCTGAACATACGAAACATTTTTCGTTTCGCACTGGAGTCGTGGTGGATGGTGTACGTGGTACCCTTTGGGATCAGTATGTGTGGTCACTAAAATTTATGCAGAAATACAAAGGAAACTGGGTTGTGAAAGAATTTGCAGAAGCAGAGAAGGGTACGACAAAAGACAATAGAAGCACGCGTGCTTGGAGTGAGATAATTAAACTGTCAGCCTTTGCCACATTCAGTTCCAGAGTACATTTGAAATCCCAAAGCAAAGGCCATCTGAGTCTGGTTTCCAAACTTGGGGCACTCCCTCATTTTCAGTGGTGGATCCATCTGAGTGTAATGAGGTCATTGACTAATTTATCTTATTTTAATGGGTCACTTATGAACATATTCGTCTAAATTAAATAAGAACATAATATTTATTGAAAAAAATATTTTTCAGTGGGGCATGTGACATTGATGGTGGTGCATTGCATTTCCCACTGCTCATTTTTATAGCGTAGGTATTTTAGCATTTATTAAAAAAGATATAAAAGAATAAAAGAATATTTATTCTTTTATATTCTAAAGTAATTTAACTAATTAAGTTTTTTTTCTTTATTTATGAGTGATAGTAATTTTAGAAAAATAATTCGTAAATTTTTTAGAAAAATGACATCATATTTGCATCATTCAAACCTAAGATAATTTTTGTCACCCCTCATTTTCGTTCCATCCCTACAAACACAAGCAAGAATTTAAAAAAAAAAAAAAAATCTCTATAGCCATGATTCAATCCTCTTAAGTTGATGGACCATCATCTAATAGGGACATGGAACACAACACTTCTAAAGTCCTAATTCACATGAATCCCAATACCTTTTCTTTTCTGTTCTCAAGTATTGAGTGCCAGCCAATGCATTTCCCCTTTCCTCAATATTATTGGTACAAACCGACCATATAATATGCTTTCTTTCTATTTTTCCATTTTTGTTATGAATTCCGCCCTCTTCTCAGTAGGATTAATAGTGATTTCCCACTTTTCCTTCGTCATTATTCGAACTCTCAATCTACTGGTTGAAAGTGAAATGTTTTACATTTTTATTATTTGAAATGTGATTCGTTGTTTTATACTATCTGGCATTGAAGGGGAAAAAAAAGTATATACTCACATTTTGTAACCTGAGCTGCTGAGTTTTTCAAAAGGAAATAATTGTCACTTGAGTAATTCTCCGTCCATTCAATTATATTCTGATACTAAAGAACACTATGGAAACGACAAAAATATGGTTTCTAGGTTAAGTTCGAGCTTGTACCTAGAGAAGTAAAAGCATTTGGATTACCATTTCAATCCAAAGTTCCTCAATTTTGGACCCTATAGTCTCATTTCATAGGATTTGGATCCTTTCTTGTACACAAAAAAGCGATACCTACGCTCCCAGGGCCTTCACCACCCGATCCGACAGGCATTGTGGAGGATGTAAATCAAGGTGACCCAGCAGTTCGATTGGTGGGAGGCCTTGTCTTAGCCCACCGCAAGAAGTCACCCCACATTGGAGGGTTGAAACATTTGATAGGATTTGGATCCTTTCTAGATAATGAAGATATTGTTGTTGGTGACAGTTTCACTGTTCAATTAATTTGTGCAATCTGAATTCTTAAATTGGTAAAATCTCACTTCTTAAATTGCACCGGAAATTTTTCAAATGTTTTTAAGTTTTCACAAGTAATCTACTTTCACAAATTCAGAAAAAGCTCCTCTCAAATTCTTTAAAAAAACCTGAGAGACGATTAGAGAATCTATTATTACAATTTTTTCTTTTTAAAAAAATCTAAAATTTATAGGAACGGGTAGAACTCTAAGAATATGTTCCACCAATTAATTTACTTGTCATATGTCAAATTTACATAAAAGAACTACTAAGTCTTCAAGTACTGCAGATGAGCCGAATCCCACAAATTCTAAGATAAAAATTCTTAAAAAAATCACACTCATATACAGTGGCGGCTAATAGGGAGTTCAAAGTGATCGACCGCACAGGGCCTCCAAAAATTCGGGGCCTAAATTTATATATATATTCAAAAAAAAAAAAAACTTGGGGCCCCTAATTTTTTGCTAAGTATATATATAGTCAAAAATCTGGGGCCGCAAATTTTTTTTTAAGTTATATAGGGCCTTAATTTAAAATTTGGCACAGAGCCCTCCAAAACGTTTGAGCCGCCCCTACTCATATATATATATATATATATATCACACAGGAGAAAGAGAAAAGAGAGGGGTACCCAAGTAGATGATGATTATAAAGTAAAGGGAATAGAAAGAGGTTTGTATTTTTTCATGTGAAAGATTCCTATAGATTGTCAGGTAAAATCATAATTATCCATCTAGGGATTCTCTCTCAAGATTCCATGGACTCTCCAAATCTTTACCAGCTTCAACTTCAATCCCAACCTCAGCACCTTCTTTATTCTTCTTCTTCTTCTTCTTCTTCTTCTTCTACTTCTTCTTCTCATGGAGTTTCAAGTACCCTACATGACTGGAACCCCACCTCCCTCTTGTAAGTACAAAACCCTACTTTAAAAACCCACATATCATTTTGATCTTATATGTGCTCATAATTTCTCAAACGTTCTTGAAAAATATTTCAAGAAATTTTTAAAACGAAAAAAGATTAATAAGTATTGTTAAGTCTTGTTTAAGAAAGAAATATTGATATTTTGACGAACAAAGTAACTTGTTTTTTCGTTTCTTTAATTTTTTATACATGTCTTAAACGATTTATATTATATAATGGAGAGAGTAATGAATATTTCTAGCATTTTCCATACTTTAATTCAAGTTACTAATATAGATTTTTGCTTTGGAAATTATGCAGAGATGGATATGAGTTCACTAGGTACATGAATGAAATACTCCCAAACTCACCTTCTCTAAAAAGTCTTAATTGCCCTCAAGAAATTCGATTTGGAGATGCAAGAGGAAGCATATTATCAGATAATAATAATTTCTTGAAATTGAGTGATATGAATGGAAGCTATAATATTAATAATAGCTATGGCTACATAAAGAATGAGCAACAAGATCTTAACCAAAATCTTAGTTGGCTCATGAGTTCCAATGGAGTTTCAAGTTGTATGGGTTATAATAGTAATTTGTATGGTTCACTACTATCATCATCTTCTTCACCAAGTCTGCAGTTGGCTGAGGATCATATTCTGATGGATCAAAGAAATTCTTTGAGTTATAGTCCATCTAACAGCACCAACAAAAAAGTTAGTATAATTTCTTCCTTTTTAAACTTTCCTGAAAAGGAAAGTTTTGCTGCTTTTACAATTTAACTTTTCCATTTCAAGTTCCTTAATTTCTACTACTTATTGTGGTAATAACATTTTTTTCAGAGAAATATCTTTAGGTAATTTTCCACCAAAAACATATATATTATGTAACCTTATAATTAGCAACGTATATATACTCCCTCTACTCCATAGTATAAGTCATTTAAGATATGTAAAGAAAATGAAAGAAGCAAAAAGTAAGGATTTTTTTTAATCAAAATATTATTATTACTCTTTTAAATAGAATTAGTTGTATAAACGTGCTATTTAAGAGAGTAATATTAATAATTTGGACTAACAAAGTACTTTTTTTTTTTGCTTCCTTAATTTTTGTTAAATATTTTAAATAACTTATATTATAGAATGAAAATAGTATCTATTTGTTTCATATCAATCATATTATCATGCATATCTCCAGGTCATGTTCTAGGGTTTGGCTTCTTGAAAACGGTGTTTTTTTTCAAGCATAGACAGAGTTCGCCAGTGCATCCCCACCCCAACTCCCCTCTGTGTAAAAATACTAGAGAATCCTCCGATAAAATTTAAAATAGAAAGATTTTGTCAATTAACATTTCATGTTATTTTTATAGTGGAAGAACTTTATCATCAATTAACAGAATCTCTATCATCAAATTTGTACCGGATAATTTACTACAAAGGAGATGAGCCAAACCTCATGTTTTACAATTACTAATTTTCACCAATTATACATATTAATAGCCAACAAACTTGCTTAGATTCTAATGCATTATAATTAGTAAGTATACCTCCATTCCTAAATATAAGATTTTCAGAAGTATACCTCCATTCCTAAATATAAGATTTTCAGGACAAGTAGCGAAAATTAAAGAAGCAAAATCCAAAATATTTTGTTAATCAAAATACTAATATTATTATCTTAAATAGAACTTGTACGCCACTAATTTTATTTAAGATAATAATAATAATATTTTGTTTAAAAAGTCATCTAAATATTTGCTTCCTTAATTTTTTATACTTGTCCTAAAAGTCTTATATTTAGAAATGGAGGGAGTATTATTTTGTTAATTAAACACTATCAGAAGTTACTTTCCAGTACTATTCCACGGCATATATTCTGATAATTATTTTTGGCAATAGTAGGCTAAAATTTAATTACCCTTTTGGTGTTATAAAGACATCAACATTCAGGAATGAAGCTTCTTCAAGAACCCGAAAACTTGCTACTTTCAGTACGAATGAAGGAGTAGCCAAGAAGCCTCGACTTTCATCATCTTCGTCATGTCCAACCCTTAAGGTGATGATCGTTAACAAACCTTAATTTCTCCAAAAAAACAAAAAAAAATACTAAACATATTTCCTAAGTTAATTAATTGACTAAGGTTGATATTTTAAAAGATTATTGATGTTCATATGGGTTTTTTTTTTCCTTTCTAATTTCATTTAACAATTTAACCTTAATTAAAGGTCCGAAAACAAAAATTGGGAGAAAGGATTGCAGGTCTTCACAGATTGATCTCACCTTTCGGCAAGGTACACTACTGCTAATACCAGTGCTGCATGCATGTTCATTGTTCTGCTTTCTACCTCGATTAGTTAAAAGCATCATTTACTAGGTTATAGATTCTCGGTTTGAATAAAATATTAATTTTCTAATATAGTGCTTTCTCCGTTACATAGTATAAGTACTTTTAACTCATTCATCACCTCCTCTAAATATATATTATTTTCTATATATTTGTAAAATTACTCATACTACAGAGAAAGTGACAGAAATGGTGATTGAGACTTAAGAGGGACAAATTGAAATGTTTAAGGTTATAATAGAAAAAAATTCCGCTCTCCTTCTTTAATTTTACTTAAAGTACCTAGAAGACCTTCTATTATGAAGCGGGGCAGTATTTAGAGCCAAGAAAGAAAAAAGAACATCAACATGAGAATCCCACTTGAGAGATGGTGATCACAGACCTAGAGGTTTTAATTCAGTGTCTTATTTTATTTGTTAGTCCATGCTTGGGTAGCTTTGATGGAATCTTTTTTTCTGAGTTTATGGTGATTAACATGCAGACAGATACAGCCTCCGTTTTAACAGAATCCATTGGGTATATTCAGTTCCTTCAAAATCAAATCCAGGTCAATAATTCATTGATTACCCCTCTAAACTCAGTACTCCCTCCATTTCATAATATAAGTCGTTTAAACATGTAGCGAAAATTAAGAAAGCAAAAAATGAAGTGTTTTTTAATCAAAATATCAATATTACTCTCTTAAATAGAAATTGTAGTATACAAGTCATATTTAAGAGAGTAATATTAATATTTTGACTAACAAAGTACTTGTTTTTTACTTTTTTTAATTTTCGATACATGTTCTAAACGATTTATATTATGAAATTGAGGTATTAATAGTATTACCTTTTGCTTTGATTCATCTGTGGATTTCTGTCTTAAATCATATAATTTCTAAACTTTGCAGACGTTGAGCATGTCGTACATGAAATCATCTCGCAAAAAGTCAGGCCGAACCACCCCAAGGGTAAGCACGATTTTCGTATTCACGTTATAGCTAGGTTTGATCGCTTGAGTATCATGGTCTAGGGAAATTGGGGGAAAGTCTGGCATGGGGCGGTCCTTGTGGGTACGACCCCACACTTCTCTCACATAAAATTAGACAGGACCCACTTGCAAGGTAGGCAGTGGCGGAGTCAGGAATTTTTCTTTGGGGGGCCAAAATAAATTCATAAAAGCATATAAATATTGGCGGAGCCAAAAAAAATTTTTGGATGAAATCTTATAGATTAGAGTTATACACATTTTGTTCACCCTTTTCACTCTACTGGGGGCACAATTAACATTGACAAAATAAATTCATAAAAGCATATAATCATTGGCGGAGCCAAAACTTTTTTTTTGATAAATCTTATAGACTAGAGTTATACACATTTTGTTCACCATTTTCACTCTACTGATCAGTGAAAAAGGTCTGAGAGAGAAAAATGTCACGTATATAATTGTTTGGGTAATAATGGGTCTTGGTGGGTCTATTAGGTTTTAATGGGTCTTTTAAAATCCATTATTGGTTACTTTAATAATCTATGAGTAGATTTGGGTATCAAAAAATATATTTTCATGTACTTTGTAAAATGTCCGATCTTTTTTTTAAAAAAATCTATCTTATTCTGAATCGTTGGATATATATATATATATATATATATATATATATATATATATAGTATATAAAAAAATTAAAAATTCTTGGGGGGGCCATTTAAAAAAAATAGCTCTATTATTCTAAACCGTTAAATATATATACCTAGTATATAAAAAAATTGAAAATTCTTGGGGGGGCCCTACCCCTTGTAAGCTCCGCCTCTGAAGGTAGGTCCCGCAGACCTATATGTCTCAAAGGTATCCACAAGGTTCGTCCCATAGGGAATTTTTCCGAAAATTGGGTTGGACCGAATCTAACTGTCTCGTTTCCACAGTCCTTTCAAAATTTCCAGCGACGCTACTTACAGATGTAGGGTCGTTGAAATTTCACATTCAATGTTGTTGTGACGTGAGGTCAGGAATTAGGTCCAATCCGTGCCCCAACTTCCCCATGGTCTATAGCTACATAGTGGCGAATGCCTGCTCACCATGGGTCACATGTTTCTACTAAAAAATATTTTTTTTAATTAAATATGATGTATTTTTGTTCCATTTAGATGATAGATTTATAAGTGATCCCACACAAATAAGTTGAATCACCCAAAGATCTCACTGCCCTCGGATTCTTAATCCGCTACACCCTCCCCCTCAAAATATACAATTTGGATCCTTTTTAGAAAAATGACTATTTCATACACATATTATATGGTAAAAATATTATCAATTAGTTATCGAATATCAATATGATTGTATCTACCATTGACCTCCAACCTAAACTTTAGGTTATCCATCGAAGACCTCTCAAGTGTTTTTAAGTAACCTGGGAATGTATAGCACATGTGAGACCAAATAAAGTTTTTATTTGAGATTTTTGTTTAAATTTTGTAAGAGGTTGTTGTCATTGTTTCCCTTTTACGTTAGCATTTGGATTATAAAATAAACCTAAAGAGAAAAAATTATCATGAAGAAAATTATCACAATTTTCTCTGACAACTTGTCTTTCTCACAATGGTGCTTTGACAATATATAGGATGTAATAATCAGAGATATTCAAAATCAGAAAGAAGATGAGGGAAATATTCAAGATCTCAGAAGTAGAGGGCTGTGTCTTGTACCCCTTACTTTTACCTCCTACATTTGTTCTTTCAATGGAAGCATTTGACCTGAAAATCTTTGCCAAAACTTATGGAGGTCAGATTCGTCAGAATATTATAAAGACTTTTGATCCTTGAGCAAGAGGGTGAAAATGTTGTTTTTCTTGATTGTTTCCATGGGTATATTTGGATTGGGACTGCTTGTGTTTGGTTTGGTTTGAAACTCAAAGTGATGTTCAAACTGTTTTTTTAATTGAGTATGAAAATAAAATATTAAATTATCTAGAATCTGATTTCGTTTTGAAACTGTTTTGAGACTAAGGTCAGAATTTCAATTTGAGACACAGTTGGAGCTAACCCTATATATTATTGAAGGGACAAGAGAAAGCTCTTCTGGTATTCATATGTGAAGATAGTTTGGCTATGCATATATGTGAAGATAGTTTGGCTATGCATGATTGGGATAATTTGGCTTAGTGTTGTAATATGACTAGCTAGCCCCTAAGGGATGGAGTATTTGACATGTTTGTTTCTTGATTTTTGTGGAAGGAACTTGTTCATTTGGCAAAAACGAACATATTTTCAGAATGATAAACTGTTTTTTTTTTTTTTTTTTACTAATGATAAATATTTTCAGAATATAAGTTGATTTCGTGAACGTGTGTTTATGTCAAAAAATTACATTGTGAAAATATTTGTGATTTTATCTATTCAAAAAATTACATATAGTGTAATACCTTATGAAACTATAAACGTAAATTTATAGATAAAATCACGTTAAAAATTCTTTTGCGCTTTGTGTAATTTTTTTTCTTTCTTTTTTTCTCAACATATATTATTTGTTTGTGCTTCCCACTTCCCCAACATTATGAGCCCTTACAAAAAAATTCCTGAATTAATCACAAATTAGTAAACTGCTAAACTTAATGTGTGATTTGTTAAGTTTCGTTGAATCAAACACAATTTCCATTTTAATCCCAACTACTCTTTTATAAATAATTTATTTTTGAAAAAAAACCCCAGAAATACTTATGCAAACAGAATTTTTTTTTTTAATTTTTTTTCTAGGGGAATGCAAAGAAAAAATCAATGACAAAAGCTTGTGCAGTTTAAAAAACCACCACTTAGAACTAATTATTGTTCGATTTGTACCTCTATTCTCAACAAGTTTTTTTTGGGGGAGAGAGATTATAATTAATAAAGCGTGTCATAATATCTTATGCAGTAAAAAAAAAATTCAAGATCATAATGCATTGGAAGTGGGTTCCACTATTTCTTTTAAGTTATAATTTTTTTAATTAAAAAATTAACACATGTTAATTTCTTATTAGTTAGATGGAGAATGAGAAGACAAAACGGAGATTATAAATTCCTACCACAATAAGTCCTAATTCCCCCTCCTACACTAAAAAATTCAGACCATAACGCGTTAGAATGGTTGAGAAAGTTACCCGTAATAGAATAAAATAAAAATAGCAGAGGATAGCAAAGGCATCCGAATGAAAAAGGTAAAACAAAAGCAAAAGGAGAAATTCAAGGGAAAAAAAAGGTAAGGGAAAGGAGGCAAAAAAATCTCTGTCCCCGTGTGTATCCCCAACCAATCACAATTTACCCTGTGTATATATAATTGAAAAAATTAATTATATAGTAAATTCTGATTGGTTGGGGACAGGATTAGGGACATACGATTTTCACCCGGGAAAGGAGAATAGTAAAAAATTGCTACACTCCACACAAGATTCCACATTTTCTTTTCAACCAAAACAAAATTTCTCTTGGAGTCTATATATATTCTTATTTTCAAAAGAAGGATTAATAGTGGTTCTCCACTTCCCCTCCAGTCTGACTCGAACTCCCTATATTCTCCATGGCCTTGCCGTTTCTCAGCTTCTTTCTTTGATCGGCGAGGAGAGAAAGAAGAAAGCCACACACACAAAAAAAGAGCATTTTGGCTATTACCAGCTCCAAAAGTAAGCATATGTGTAGATGTATATATTCGAAGACAAAATAGCAGACCTTGAGAGCTGCAATCCTATCCGCATGCAATCTTTCAAGCTCTGGGTGCGTGTAAATAGACGAAGACAAGGTAAAACAAGTACATCTAAAGTCTGGAACAGAGATACTCACCTCCATCAGCTCATCAAGATCAACCTCCTCATGTGCAAAAGCTGATGCCTGACCCTTTTCTTGACCAAGCAACTCCTGCATGATACATCAATAAGTGTTTGTAAGACTGAAACTCCAAAGATTTTGGAGAACAAAAATTACATTATACTGACAATTCTTGGATAAATACCATAAGTAGTGACTGTAGAATGGTGAGTACAGTGCAAACATATAATAACATCAATAAACTTCCCAGAGGACCCTTTTAAGCAGAAGGTATCATAATCTACTTTAGCCTTATTAGCATTCAGGCAAATGGGAATTGCCAAAATTAAATAAATGGAACTTATAGGAGATTCTTGTTTTTCTTTTTCTTTTTCTTTTCTTTTCTTTTTTCTAATCCACAATCGCTACCCAAAAGTGTGCTCAGGGTTCATATATTACAGGAAAGGATTGAACCATCATTGGCATAATGAACTTAGAGGAGATGGAAGCTACAAACTCCATCCAACTTCAGCATCATTCCAAGTCAAATACTCCCTCCATTCCTTAATATAAGTTGTACAGGACATTTAGCAAAAATTAAGGAAGCAAAAAAATAAGATTTTTTTTAATTAAAATATTAATATTACTCTCTTAAATAGAATTAGTGGTATTGATACAAGTCATATTTAAAGAGAGTAATATTGATATTTTGATTTAAAAAACACCTTACTTTTTGCTTATTTAATTTTCTCTACATGTTTTAAACGACTTATATTAAGAAAGGGAAGTGAGTAGTAAACATAAGGGAACTTCACATCATACATCTTGCGGATCTATTGTCATCATGCTCATCATAATTTAACAGAAGAAAATAGCAAACAAAGAATAAATAAACAGAGCATAATTCTGATATCGACTAGGTTTATTGTACCTTGTGGTCCTGGTTACCTCGCTATAGAATGAGTAGAGAGACAACTTTTGTGATGATGTACTCAATTCTAGACCACAAGATCTTCTATAAAACGGGTTCATATCAGATTTTTCCCTTAAACAGCAGCAAAGATAAAATTCAGGGGCCCTTCTGATAATCACTTCTGAAGGCATTGTTCAACTCAACTGCACAGGGAGAGTACAGAAGAAGATGCACAAAAGACATTGTGCAATGAATTAATTTTATCGTCAACATATGTTAAAAGGGCATTTATGTCATATTATATTGAATCATATTTTATTCTAAAATTAAATAAGAGTTTCTCAAACACAAAAAAAAATCGTCATTCCATACTGACTTTGTCTTACAGTAAATGGAATGGAAAGAGTATTTCTGCTGTCCAGATTTGGACTTTTCTCATCTGGGTGCCATATACGAATGGGCGAAGTTCTCTATTCAATCCTTTGCCTCAGTCCAATTATCATTTGTTAGGCGATCTGATAATCAGGTAGTTCATTGTTTAGCTAGTTGGGGTCATGACTATTCCTTCATGTTATGGAATAGGTTCTTTCCATCATGTGTAATGATTGCGATCTTTAACGATCGTATTTCGATTCCTTAATAAAAGCGCTCATCTGAGTTTTAAAAAAAAAGCTTTATAGATATTTGAATTCCTATCTTCTAGTCAATTATTGAGTTAAATACAACTATCTTCTTTTTGGAATGCACGCTTCTTTTCATTTGAATTAATTTATAGACAAGATTTCGATTTTCTTTTCTCATCTGCTAATATCTTGAATAGTAATTTATTTGTTATCAACCTACATTTTATTTATTTCACAAATGATATGTGTTGTGAAACCACATCCCACATGAAATATGAATAAAATATTTGACTGATATATAAAATGTGTCTAAATACTCTCGATCATCTTGATATATCTTTTTGACATAGTTATTTTGATTGGCAAGTATGTTGTGCTCTTCCTCGATACTTGAATTTTGAAAATTATAGGTAAAAATCTTATTCTTTTAACTGGATTTCCATTTTCCCCCATTTTCTTACTACTCATTGTTTTTTGATTGATTCATTTTCTTCTTTCTTAAGCAATATTTAAACCTTGCATATATTACTTATGGTTCTACAATACTTTCCAATGATTATACCAATCTGCAAGTTTTTTTCTTTAATCAATAAATTTTTCTAACTCTCTAATGCTCTTTTCCACTTCTCTTTGATGGTGAACATGAATGAGTTTTAGTTCAACTAATTTGCATGTTTTTTTTAATGTGGAATAAAGAAAAAGCCACATCTAAATGGCTTTTTCTATGAGTTATTATTAGCCTTGACAGTCATTAATATGAGGATAGCCCTGAGGTCCTGACTTCAGCACTGGCTGTGAATTTGTCTTTTATAGAATAATATTGATATTCTATTTTGAACTTTTGTTTTGCCTGTTTAGTCTCCCACGTTTTAATTTCAGCCTATGAAGTCCTTGCGTAATTTTTGTTTAGCCTGTTTATTCATTACATTTTAATTTCAACATAGATAGTCTCTAATCAACTTATGGGCATAAAAAAGAGTCCCTTCCATCAATTACGTGTTCGATTTCGGTTGATCTTAGCATGTGCGACGTGCATGCTCAACTAAACAAAGCTAAAATAGTCTATTTAATTATTTTTCCTAAAAAGGATAATAAAATATTAAAAAAATCTTTTTTTCCCATTTTCCTCCTCCTTGAGCCTCACCTGACACTCTTCATACAATCTCAAGATGTGTGTGAAGCGGTGGCGGTGGTGGTGTGCAGCGGTTATGCTGAAGAAGAAGACAAGATGCTGCTGAGTTTAGGGAATAAGTTATTTTTTTCTCTCCTTTTATTTATTTTTTTGAAATAATGATTTCAAGTTTTTATTAGTAATTTATCCTATTTAATTGAGCATGTGTGTCACACATGTCAAAATCAGCCTGATTCCACCTTGTAAGTGTTGGCGGGAACTCTTACCGTTGTGCGTAAATTGATTAAGGCTATCTAGGCTAAAATTAAAATATGAGAACTGATAAATTAAAATTATGAAGGAACTAAATATGCTGAAATTAAAATATGAAAACTAAACAGGTAAAACGAAAATTGCGAGAGGACTAAATAGGCGAATTTTCCATTCATGTCTTATCTTTTTTTTTTTTTTTTGGTATAACCGGGATCAGATTCATCAGAAAAAAATCAAATCAAATACATGTAAAACCAAAAACTACCAATGTCAGCAACCAACCAATAACATTTGTATACATAACCTAATCTAAATATGTGCATACATCTTGGAGTGTGAGTTTCCCATCTCTCCAAGATTTCATCCACTCAAGACTACGTACGGGCTCTAATAATCTGCGCCAGAACATGCTGATCGGGGATAACCTCATCCACATTGTGTAACCTCCTATTCCTGTAATATCAAATGGTAATTATCCCAAATTGAAATATCACATTACAATCAATGCTTTGAAATAGTGTAGCACATTCAGGCTCCCCGGCCCTCTGTAAGCACTTATCCACCCACCTTCTAGGCCCCAGGTCCTCCAAGAATGCATGGCCAACATCAGCCCTTACGATATTCCGCCATACTTGTTGCCATGAAACAATCCCGGACTGCATGCAGCGTTGTATCAATCTTCGTATCACAAAACGAACATATCGGGTCATCCCTGCAATATCTGTTAAATAACAATCCATTTGTTGGTAGTCGGTCATGTCGGATTTTCCATAATAGAAAATTATGTCGTTGAGGTCCTCGAGTTTTCCATATCATCTTCCATTGTTTCTTCTCATCACACGGCGGTGCTACTCTCTGTAAAAACTACTGGTATCAGAATGTTGACTACCGCTGCCTTTTAAAGTTAGTAATGGACCCTCATCCGTCAGAAGTTGCTCCGGTTCAATCCCTCCCCAATCAATTTCATTCTTGAGCAACTCTTGGACCATCCACAAACTTTCGCCAAATAATCGAAGCATTTTGTTTTCGAGTTTGCTGAAATAAACTTTCATATTTTAGCCAAAGAGTTTTTGCCCACATTGTGTGTGGTTCCTGAAGCATCCTCCACCCCAATTTACACAGTAACACATGATTTACACTTGCTCCAGGAAAAAATCATCAACAAAAAAGACATGCGATACACTTGGTCCAGCTCTTGTTAGCTTCACAGGTTTCCACATTTTCCTCTCCACCTGTTTCAAAATTTCAGCTCCCAAGACCTCCATGCACATTACGAACAAGTATGGAGAAAGAGGGTCCCCTTGTTGCAACCCTCGTTGCGGAACAAAACCCTCAAGCTTCTCCCCATTCCATAATACCGAAAGTGTTGTAAAAGAATACAGAACATGATTATTGCCTGCAATTTGTCACTGAACCCGACCTTACGTAGAACCTCCCGTAAAAAGTCTCAACTGATTCGATCATATACTTTTTCCAGGTCTATCTTAGCTACTATCCATCCCTTCCGCCCTAATTTACTATTCATGTTATGGATGGCCTCCTGGACAATAACCACATTGTCTACACCCTGACGACCCAGTACAAATCCATATTGATTTTCACCAACTAATTTTCTTACCAAAGGTTTCAACCTATTCGCAATTACCTTAGTTATGCATTTGGTAACCACATTGCATAAGGCTATTGGACGAAATTGGGCAATATTTTGAGGTACTTCTTGCTTCGGTATTAAGGTAATAATAGACTCATTCATCGTAGGAGGGAAACAACCATCCCGAAATACTCCAATACTTTTGGAAGAAAATTCGTGGTAATCCGTCCGGCCCGAGGGCCTTCAAAGCTCCCATATGTTTAATAACATGATATATTTCTGCACCCAACACATCTCTGTTCAAAACCCTCATCTCTGCATGGCTCAGCGCCGGAAAAGAAAATCAATCAAGCCCAGGGAAGTTGATGGCTCCGCCGTGTACAGCTCTTGATAGAATTTTGTAGCCATTTCCTTCAAAGCAACCAAGTCCTCCACCCAGACCCCGTCATTCCTAAGTAGTCTCACCACTCTCCCTTGTTTCCGCCTGATGTTTGCCATTCAATGAAAATACTTTGTGTTATTTTCTCCTTCAACCCACCATTTCACCCGTGATCTTTGCAACCAACTCAAATCTTCTTGTAGCAAGGTATCCATGTATTCCTCCATTAGTTGTTGTTCTAGCTGTAATAGATACCGGTTATGCCCCTGCCCTAGCTTCTTTTGTATTCCCTCTAATCGGGCCAAACATCGATTCTTCCTTCCAATAATGCTTCCAAAAACTTTATTCCCCCACTTTTGCAAGGCATTATTACATGTCTCAATAGTCTCTCCAAGACCCCTCCCCCCCCCCTCCCAAGCTCCGGCTGCCAAGCCATTTTCAAAAAAATCCTCGAATCCCTCGTGTTGCACCCACTACAACTGGAATTTGAATGCTCGTTGTAGCCTTTTTGCCCGCAGTGGTTGCTCACAAATAACTAGCACCGGATTGTGATCAGGATGTGTGTTAGGGAGGTGATGAACTTCAGTTTTCCCCATTTTTTCATGCCACAACAGGTTTCCCCATACTCTATCTATTCTTTCCATAACAAATACGCTAGATATGGGGTCATTGTTACAGGTGAAGGCGGGACCATTAAAACCCATGTCAACCAATTTACTTCGATCCAGAACCTCCCAACACCTTGTCGCCATTCGCCTCCATCCACTACTACCTCCATGCTTATCCGCTTCTTCTTGCACTTGATTAAAATACCCCACCATTAGCCAAGGAGACCCGTATAATTTTACCAAACTCATCAAGATAGCTCCAAAACCGTTCTCTAATGCTCGTTGTGGGAGAGGCATATACCAAGGACAACACGCACTGCACCTGTCCCTGACTTGTCACCATCAAATTAAGCATTTGACTTGTGAAGGACAAAAAATTCTAAATTCACCTTCGACTCATCCCAAAAACACCAAATTCCCCCAGAAAAACCCATTGCTTCTACGACAATCACTTCAGTAAACCAAAATCTGTGTAAAACCCGTCTCGCCCTATGACTCAAGTAACACCAAAACATCAGGCTTATAACGGCCCAAGATATCCTTCAAACTTCGAAAAAATGTTGCCGACGCAGCACCGCGACAGTTCCAACTGAGTAATTTTAAATTCATTGGAACTATTGTCTGTCCACCGCTGGACTCTGTTCTTCAAGGGCCTGGTCTCCGCCGTTGGTCTCGAAATCCATGTCACTAGCTCCCTCGCCACCATTATCCGGTGGATGGATTTTGGGATTCATATCCACTGTCTTCAGAATATCCACTGATTGACTAAGAACAAAGATGGAGTTAGCGGGTTGACCCATCATGGGTTCTATTTGGGAGGCGTCAACCTATTGGGTCAACAATGTGGGCACACCCGCATGGGCTTGATCTCCTTGTTCCTTCCTAATCTGGGCCGGTCCACCCTTAAAAATCACAGGCTCCATTGACTAAAACAAAGTTGGGCCTTGTCCCCGCCCCGTCACCGTGTCGAATGTTTTTTCTCCAGCCTTTTTATTCATAGGCCTTTTTCGACCCCCAATTGGCCCAGCTGTCTTTCGGCCCGCCCGTTCCTCATGTTGGACAATCCCTCGCACTTGCTCCTTGAGGGCCTGGACTGGGACATCCTCCAAATTCTCCTCATTGATCTGATTGAATATATCCAATCTCGACCCCACGTTGACAGCCCGCCTATTTCCAATATCTTTTGCTCTTCCGGATCCTCCTCCCCTTCACCAGTATACAGTACGCGGCCCACCGGCAATTGGGACACCACTTTAGCGAAGGACGGCTTACTCCATGGATTAGCCACTCCTGTGATGTTTCCCCTCTCCGTCTCACACTGTACACTACCAGGCGTCGTACCTTCTAGCGATGGCATCTCAGGGTCATCAGTTAGACGGCATTTGTATTTTCTCGTGCTTCGTTGAAGCTGGTCAGACTCTTCTTGAGAGAGA
The DNA here is from genome assembly GCA_026122235.1 of Vinca minor. NCBI lineage: Eukaryota > Viridiplantae > Streptophyta > Magnoliopsida > Gentianales > Apocynaceae > Vinca > Vinca minor. Next base: position 8,810,198 of record JAOCZM010000011.1, on the reverse strand, counting down.
GAGTCCATAGTGAAATACTCTCACAAAGATTTTGAAAAGAGTATGAAAAAAAATGTATTCATGTCTTATCTTTTGATATTGTTATTAATTCGAATAAATTGATTGCACAACTGAACAAGAATTGGTGTCATTAATCCTTAGATTAAAAATAAATAAAAAAAAGGAAAAAAAAAGGCATACAACTATACAAGTATTCGTCCGTGCGGATAACTTCTGTTTGGCACAGGATCTAGATTACATTTCGCAGGTAAATACGAAATTTTGAAAGTGATTAAGGGTGTGCTTGGATAAGGTTTGGTTTGGGTTTGGGTTGGGTTTAGTCTCACTTTTGACGGGAAATGCTTAAAATTTGGCCTCTAAAATAGACGGGAGAAATTCAAATTCAATTTTTTTTTTTTCAAATAATCATCCAATTCCAAATTTTGGCCTCAAAAAATTGGAATTTGAACATTTCCCGACAATTTTAGAGGCCAAAATTTGGAATTGAACGATTATTTGAAAAAAAAAATTGAATTTGGATTACTCCCGCCTATTTTATATACCAAATTTTGAGCATTTCCAAAAGTGAGACCAAACCGAACTCAAACCCAAACCAAACATTGTCCAAGCACATCCTAAACCACGTGCCTTTAATTAGTTTGGTAAAGTTTCCAAAACTTAACAAATAAAAAATTCAGTGATTTTCTTCCCATAAATATAAAATACTAGTAGTACTATCTCCGTTTCAAATTGTTTGCAATGTTTTCAATTTTTTTAGACATTTCAAATTGTTTGGCAGTTTTAAATCAAGTCATCTTTATTATTGTTTTCCAGTCATACCCCTAATTTATTATTCGACTAACCACTAAAAATAATTTTTAATCGTTAATTGAGGGACATTTAAAACTTTTTCATCGTATTCAATAATTTTTTCAATCTTGGTGAAAACTCCAAACGTGACAAACAATTTGAGACAAACATAGTACTGGGAAGAAAAGGATCTTGGAATCCAAGCTTTGATTAACAATGGCAGATTGCATAGTTATACATGATGAGGGTTCAAAGCCATCTCCCTCCTGGGCCTCCTCTAATTCTGTAGCCTCCTCTTCCGCCTCGTCTATACCTAGGTCTCCCCATGGTTCTTGTAGCATTTCTCAGAGCTCTCCTCAACATTTCCTGTCTTCAAACTCTTTTCCTCTTCCTTATCCTCCTCTGTTTTTTCATAAATTTCATCATTTTCTTCTTTTTCTTCAATAGACTCTCCAGGAGTTGAGGATTTCTCATTCTTAGCTTCTTCAGTCTGGGTTCGTTTTCGCTTTAGGAAGTTAACAACTCCTTCAAGGGCAACTTCAGCGTCTTCGCTTCTCATCAATTCCTCTGCAACTTCAGCTGGGGTCACCTCATTATTCTCAATTAGGCTTTCTACTTCATCAAACCGGTCGTGTTTGTCGATTCCCAGGTAGTTTAAGGCAAGAATCTCGAACCCTTGAGGGGTACAATAAGACATGTTAATATGCATGTCCATTCTACCTGGTCGGAGCAATGCCGGGTCGAGCTTGTCCTTGTAATTCGTGGTGAAAACAATGATTCTTTCGTCTCCACAACTCGACCATAGCCCATCTATGAAATTCAACAGTCCAGACAGCGTCAACTGCAGAGACACAACAAATCATCAAATCGTCAATTGCTAGCAATATTTTTGAATTTCACAGGAAGAAGGATAAGAAATTGTGGGGTGGGCACATAGGGGCGGGGTGGCAGTCGTCCATAATTTCTAAAAATACTATTACATATAGTATATTTTATATGTAATTCGGAATATTTTATCAAATTTACTTTCTAAACATTTTTTTTTTGCAGTTTTTATATGTAATTTGACATACAGTTGCAGTTTTTGATCCAATGCTAAATTTATGATTTCGTCCGGGGTGGATACATAAAAAAGACACATTTTAGTACTCCCCGATTTTAATGACATGTAGCGAAAATATAAATATTAATCTATTAAATTAGTATTTGTATACTACTAATTGTATTCAGGAGAGTAATATTGATATTTTTATTAATAAAAATAAGTACTAAATGAATGACCGTGATATATATATATATATCAGAAAAAATCTTAAATTAGCTATTGTAAGAAATTAACGAACCTTATTGTTACGGTTATCTAAGGGATCACCGGCGAGTTGCCGATCATGCATCTCCACGTTACAATCAATATCTTCAATTAGAATGATTGAACGATTGGTGGTGGAGACCAGAATTCTCCTCAAATCCGAGTTGGAGTACAAACTTGTAAGCTCCAAATCATATATGTCAAACTTCAAATAATTGGCCATGGCTGCTACCAGAGTTGATTTTCCAGTCCCAGGCGGTCCATACAATAAATATCCCCTTTTCCAAGCTTTACCAACCTTCTTATAAAATTCCCTTCTCTTCACAAACCTATCCAAATCTTCAATTATGGCGTTTTTAGCATCTGGGTCCATAGCCAATGTGTCAAAGGTTGCCGGATGGTCCAAATTTATGGACCCCCATTCGCCGTTGCCGCCGTAATCGTCGTCACTGTAATTAGGACAATCCCTCGTGTAAAGCTTCACAACCCTCTCATTATCTTTAATTTCTTTAGCCCTTTCGATTACAAAAGGCAAATAATCACTCAAGATTACATCCTTATACTTCTTGTTGAAACTCAGCTCAAAGTAACGCTTTTCCGGGGTATACCCGCCGCCGCCGCCCCGATCGTTCTGGGAATCAACAAACACAAATCGCCACTTGAGCTCGATTTCCCCAAATTTATCGGAAATTTCTTGATTCTTTTCCATACACACATTGATATTCTTCTGTTTGGGGGTTTTGTTTACTTTGAACCTTTCCGTGGACGGAGAAAGCTTCTTGCTGAGATAAATCTCGGCCGAGTCATAGACCTGGTTTCGACTCATACCACTCTGATCGTCGACTACAATGGTGATTTGATTTGATAAAGGGGTGAAAAGATAATCGATGATCGATTGTATATAGGCCCGAGCCGAATTCGGGATCAAATCGTTGGCCATTGATCGAAACAGCATCATTGTAGCAGCCCATGATGCGTAGGCCTGGAAAAGGGTTGTCGCAGTTGACTGAACGTCATTGAAAGGATACATTTTTTTTTTTATATAAGGAGGAGGATCAACTGAACTGACTCGGTTGCCGAAACTCGGAACTCAATGAGTGGAGAAGTGGAGCTCGGAAGGGGGGCGGTTATGGCTATGAGTTATCTGAGTGGGGGTTATTTATAAAATATTTGGAAAGGGATGTATGTGTGTGTGTAAAGAGAACTTGCTGAGCAAGGAGGAGAAATATATATATTACCATAAATTACAGGGTAAGGGGGTTTGTTGGACTTTGGAAGAGTCTAGGAGAAGTCGGTCGATTGACGTGGCGAGCACGGAGTGGTTGTTGTGTAACAGGAAAAACTATGCTTGGGGACCACGTTCTGCTTAAGAAACGACGTGGTAATTTGCCACCGGAGTTTCCAAAGATTCCGATTTGCGGGCCGGTGGTCATTGGACAGTCAGATGGGTTAATTCCAATTAATCATGTGATTCAGATTTATTCACATAAAGATAGATAAAAGTTTTTTATGCTGATATAGATATATCTCAATCACATGATCTATTAAATCATGATCTATGAGGGGGAAAACCGACGTTATTGAGATTGGTTGTTTCTATGTAGCTTGTTCACACATATATGTTAAATGATTTTGATTAACAATTGAGATTGGTAGTCGAATTATTTGATTAATAGTTGAGATTGATGGTTCAAGATCAATTATATGATTAACAAATAACTAATTTTGTTGGGATGCCAACGAAGCATTGGTGTAGTGGTCAAGTATGATGTCTCGTGACATAGATATGTAAAAATTAATTTTGTCGAAACTTGAGATCGATATTCATCAAGTAATTGGTAATATAATGTGGTACTTGAGCCACGTGCGACAGACAGTGAAATGGGTCTAATTCTCTAATTTCAATGAGATTAACCATCTAAATATTTGATCATAGAATTAAAATTAATTGTCCAAGATAAGTTATGTGATTAAATAACAACTAATTTCGACTAAAGTCAGTCAACATGGTACTGACTAAAATGAATCTTGGGCTGAAACTAAGGGGGGTGTATTCAACATAGATTCTATAGGATTTTTTAGGAGTTTTAAAGTCCATAGGTATTCAATTTGAATTTTAAAAAGTCTAATGAAATTTAGAGGTATTCAATTTAGATTTTAAAAAGTCCATTAAAATCTAGAGGTATTCAATTTAGATTTTAAAAAGTCCAATAAAATCTAGAGGTATTCAAAACTCTATAGATTCTTATAGATTTCATTAAAGGTAGGATTTTGATGGATTTCATAGGTTTAAATGTGTATGGTGAAATCTCTTCTTTTTTCTCAAGATTTTGATTTTCTCTCATTAATATTAAAATTAAAATGTCTTTGATAATTTTATCTTAAATTACAATTTTTTTAGTAATCTCATTTCTATAAAATTATAAGAAAAACAAAGAAATATTTCAAACTACAAAAAAAATGAGATTTTTGTTTAAGATCGTTAGAAACTCAATATGAAATGTTTATTTCCCAAAAAGAAGTCATAATATCCAAACAATTTTCTTCTTGATCATCTTCAAATAGAAATTAAAGAAAGCAAACAATTTATTCTCTATTTAACCACAAATTTTTATTTTTCAAACATGAATTTTATTTTCCTGAAAGAGAAAATCAAAGAGAAAAAAAAAAGTTCAAACAAAACTTATCACAAAACATATCTTAATTAAGCCAAAGGAAAAAATACCAGTAAGTAAATTATACAAACCTTGAACAAATAAATCAAAAAAATCGCAGTTACGTTATCTAAAAAAAATCAAATACTATCGTCAAACTTTTTAAATTTTTAACAAAATTATTTAATTCAAAAAAAAAAAAAGGATTGATAAACATATGTTGACTTTAGAAATTCAACACATTTGGATCTGTATAATACACAAATGAATCAGTATTTTCTTTATTTGTTGGTGCTATTCAAATCATCTATATACTTTATAAATCAAAAGAAATCCTGATAAATCAATCTAATAAAATCTGATAGAATCTGCGCAGACTCTGCATAGAGTTAAAACAATCCATAAAGTCAGCAGAATCCATAGACTTTTGAAAATCAGTTAAAATCTTTTAAAATCCGAATTGAATACACCCTCCTAAATATTCATGGGGGAAGAAATAGTAAAGAAGTGTATGCTCAATTAACCAAAAAATAAGTGTATGCTCATTTTTTTTAAAGTAAGATTAAATTAGAGAATTTTATATCATGAAATGAGTATATGTACATTTGAATAGCATTTTAACTTTCAAATTTTGAATTATGCTCACATTTTATCTTACACATGCTTATATTGGGTAACTTTTTTTTATTTGAATTTTAACCTCGAATTTTATAAAAATTAAATTATTTATAACTAAAGATGTATGACTAATTCTAAAATTTAAGATTTAAAATGATGCCTAAATAATTCAATCACAGCCATAAAATAGAAGTGGAATAAAGACATTAGTACCTATCTACCTCCACTCTAATTATTTTTTTATTAAACTCTTCCAGAAAGGAGCTCGTAAATAAATAAGGCTGGGTTTCATCAAATTAGTAATATAACATATTTTATTTTCCACTCTAATTTTTTTTTACTAAACTCTTCCAAAAAGAAGCTCGTAAATAAATAAGGTTGGGTTTCATCAAATTAAGGCAAATAACTGCTTGTACATATGTATAGTCTCATTAATGTGTATACATAATCAAAAGAACTGTCCACATTGGTTGGGTACAGGAATGTAAACATACACATATACAAAAGATTTTCACCCTCGAATTAATAAGAAAACATATTTCTTTAGGAAAAATTCCAATTTTCAACAATATCTATTTTAAATAAAAAATGTTAAATCAAGTATTTCTATTATGATGAGATTTCTCGATATAAGTATATACATTTTCAAAATGCATTCCAATTTAAATTCAATAAAATTGAGCAAAGTAGTGGCCCTTTGGGCACAGAAAAAATAAAAATTAAATTGAAGCTTTTGAAAGTAAAAGAAAATTACCAAAAAAAGAAAAAAAAATAAATGAAAAGACACTGAATGGACAATTGATATATTTTATATTTATAAAAAATAAAAATAAAAAAATACCAACCAACCTTGAAATATTAAAGGTCCTTTTCGAGATGTGAAAAATGTGAAAAGTCACTTGAGTGTTTTTCCAACTCCCAATTAATTGTTATGGGAACTTCAACAGTCAACATTTCTAGTGTATGTAGTGTTTACCCAGTTTAGGGTATGGATTTTTATCTGTTATCATGGTGATCTACACAATTGTATAACTTTTATTTTTATTTTTATCTTTTGATTGTAATGACTTCGGTTATTTTATAATTAATGGATAATTTTTATTTAGAAAAAAAAATTCAATAGTCAACCTTTGAAATATCAAATGTACTTCAAAAAAGTATGAGCTGCATTAGGGCTCACACAAGATTGATGATAATAGTTTTCATTTTTAGTTATAGTTCTTTAATTCTTTTGCAAATAATTACTCCATCTCTATCAAATTAATTATTCTTTTTTACAAACACGTGAGTATTAATTATAAGTGACAGTCTAAAACACCTCTCAATAGATCTATTAATTTTATTTAAGATTTATATATTTCTATCTCTTTCATCTATGTCATTCTCAAACAAAATCTAACAACAACTTAAACATGGATTAAAAAGTTGGTAATTTTAATTAATTAAGAGTATTAAATGAGGAGTTGGAAGAAAAGTACATTTAAAAAAATTATTAATACATACTTCATTTAGAAAGCGAACACTTCATTTAGAACGGAAGGAATAATATTTTACAAAAATCTTATGTTGAAACTCTATTCAATTCCACATATAGCCTTAAATTAAGGGAAAATGACTCCAATCATCCTCAAACTATTTAGCAACACACGATAAGATCCTAAATGTTTTTTTTACTTTCTGATAGGTCCCAAAATAATTTTCGTGTCTGTTAAATCATCCCTCTACCAGTGTCCGCGGTGGTTTCCAGCCAAAATTTGTCACGCCTCTTTCTAGTGATGTTTCATCAAGGGCAAAATTGTCCACAAAATGTGTTGTTTCTCTCCATTGTTCCCTAGTGCACCATCCCACTGGAATTCATTATGTCGACGACAAAGCCCAAGCAGCGGTGTTGGTGACATAAAATCCACCACCAATTAAGCTTCAATCGGTGTTCTCTCCTTTACACTATGAATTTCGGGGGGAGGGGATAATACATTTATGGTAATTCTTTTACTCTTAATTGACTGAAATCTCTAGTTGAGAATTGGGGAAGATGGTGTTATGTATCCTATTTCTTGTATAAAAAGTTTGGTAGTTGGGGGAAGATGATGAATAGTTTTGTAAGAGTGGTATATAAATGTTGTAAGGGTAGTTGAGGAAGATGATGAATAGTGTAACAATGGAGACAATCAGGAAATATCTTGGACAATTATGCCCTCAAGAATTTGTCACATGACCGGTGCATGGGTATTTTTGGCCTGAAACAACCAGTCAAATTGGCGACAGGATGATTTAACAGACACAAAAATTGTTCTAGGCCCTATCATGAAGTAAAAATACATGTAGGACCTTATCATGTTTTGCTAAATAGTTTGAGGATGATGAGAGTCATTTTCCCTTAAATTAATGATCAATTATTAGAATAAAGACACAATACACTTATGATCTTGGAAGGTTATGTTTGTTCTTAATATTCCTAAATGGACTTCCGCATTAGTGACTAAAGAAAGTAAAGATCCATTGTGGATCCTCGGGAGTCGGGTCATTATAGTAATGGTTTCATTCTTGGTGAATCACTAGTAATGATTTTTACAAGGATAGTGATAATGCCAGAGAAAGAATCATCATGCAAGAGTAATTTACGTGTATGTGACAAAATTACCCGTCTAACATATTAACTAAATCTTTTTAATCATTTTACTATTTTCTCTAAGCATGTGTGGTTTTTTTTCTCTCCTAATATTCTCTCTATCTTTGACATGATCTCTCTCTCTCTCTCTAGATTATTTCTATATTTTTCTCTCCATCTCTCCATCTTCCCATGATTTTTATTTCTTCTCTCACCTCCACCCCTTCTATATTCTTCTTTTTCATTGTCTATTCTTACTCTTTTGTCTAACTTTGAAATTCTTTTTTTTTATATATATGTCAAGATAATTTTCAATTACTTTCTGTAAAATAGGTAAATTTTATTATTTTCATTGAGCTTTCGATTTTATATTATTAAATTTGTTATTATACTTATTGTTCCAATTTTCTACATTGTAAAAGGTTTATTTTTTTCCATACATGTTTGATTTTGTTTTTTATCTTTGCTTTAGAAGTTCGAAATTTGGACTATGTTTAACTTAAAAAAATTTGCTATCATAATATTTTATACACTGTAGAACGAATTATTTACCTGCAATTGTTGTGCATTAAGCCTATACAATTTGGTTAAATAACACAAAAAGTTCCAATATTATAATTACTCTCTTGGATATAAGAATCAGATTTAGCAGTATTGTTGCTCTTGTAGCATTTATTTACGTCTGTTGATGTTCTTATTACATCATTTTTCTACTCTATTAAGCTCACTTGCTTACCATGTGTCTGATTGTTTTCTTCTAACATTGTCAAAATAGTTTTAGTAGAAATAATTATTATTTTTTGACAGATAAACAGATAGAGACGATGGAGAATGTCATGTTGCTTAAAGGCTTATGAAAGCTCCAAAGATTTACAATTTGTTTTCTTTCTTTAGTGATTTTGTATGAATTTTGAGTTTTGCATAAATAAGGATATTAACATTGAAACTAGGAACTAGGATATTTTCTTGATTTATATTACTGTCATTACTAAGTTTTTGTTTAGTTTAGCAAAGTTCTTGGCTCATTTTTTTGGAATATGAACATGAGCAAAATGACTTGAAATGGAGGAGACTTCATAAAAAATAAGTAAATCCCACTAAAATGGTTATTATCATTACTTTTATCCCTTTACTAGTAGTGTTAGTCTAAAAAGTTTGAATTTCCAATGATTCTGATTTTTTTTGGTAAGTACTAAAGAAGTACTATTGTTGTTGAATGATTCATCCAAGAAAAGGGTCTATTTAGTGAGAAAATTGAGAGAAGAAAAAATAATAAAAAACATAGAAGAAAACAAAATCACGTGAAAATAGATGGAGATGGAGAGAAGGAAAAAAAAAGAAAAAAAACAGAGGATAAAACGAAAAAAAAAAAACAGAGAGAAGAAACAAAAATCACGTGAAAATAGAGAGATTAAGAGAAGAATAGGAAAAGAATCAGGGAGAGGGAGAGGGAGAGAGAGAGAGAGCTCAGGTCAGGATAGAGAGAAAATAGAAAAAAAAATTAAAAAAATTTAATTAATATGTTAGAGGAGTAATTTTATCACATGTACGTAAATCGCTCTTGTAAGAGGATTTTTACTCTGGTATTATCATTACCCTTTTTATAAACTCTTGTGCAAGTGAAGTATAAATTGTCAATTACTAGATAATAATAATAATAATAATAATAATAATAATAATAATAATAATAATAAAAGCTCGGTGACCAAACTCAATTGATCTGCACATTGGCACAATTTTGTACATCAATTTTGAAATTTTCCGTCTTGAATTTCGAATTTAACTAAGAAGACGAAAAAATTCAAAATTGATGTTAAAATTTGTCCAACTAAATTCTACAAATCATAATATAAAAAAGCAAGCAAAATTTTGCTAAGAAATACTAAAACATCATAAAAGAAATTAAATGGTTAATGAGTGATACAAACAACAACAACAATAACATAGAATACTAAGTCCCAATAATTGAAAGTATAGTCGGGATGGATATGAGACATACCTAACATTTGACAATAAATGCATGAAGTGGGTACTCTCACAATACAACTAAAACATATGGATTGTAAATTGACTTAAAATTTAACAATGAATGCACAAAGTAATTGCTCACAGAATACCACTGAAACAGCATTAACCCAGTAACGTCATGTTTACTACGGAATCATACCTCACATCAAAGACAAAATGCACAAGAGAAGACAGACTCAATAACTATTTTTATTTATGTGCACATTAACATATTTTTTTCATTTAGCATTCAGAATATTTATGTGCACCGTAGAGATAATTAAAAGTAATTAAAATTAAAAGCTAGCTCAATCTTGCTACCTCTCTGAATTCATATTGCTGCTATGATATCATTCTCTAGGCAATCACCATTGCTGATATCAACTTTAAGCTTTTTCTCCTTATGGACTTCAATTCCATCATCAGCCTCTTTGTCTTTCTCCTTAGTCTCATCATCAATCTTCTTTCTCTTTAGAAAATTAACTAATCCTCCAAGTGAAACTTCAGCATCATCACTCTTCATAAGTTCTTCAGCAACTTCAGCAGGAGTTACCTTCATCCCTTCAATCAGTTCTTCTATCTCCTGAAATCGCCAATGTCGCCCATTTACATCAAGATAATTGCTAGCTAAGAGCTTAAATCCATCAATTGTTAGATAGGACATCAAGATATGCATATCCATTCGCCCCGCTCGCAACAGTGCTGGATCAAGCTTTTCTTTGTGATTAGTTGTGAAGATGATAATTCTCTCATCTCCACAACTAGACCATAGCCCATCAATGAAGTTCAACAATCCTGATAGCGTAAACTACAAAAAAAAACGTTCCACCCAAAATTAAATTAAATAAATACGCGACAGAGTACTGTAAGAGTAAAAATGATCTTGAAGCCATGATCCTAAACAACAAGAGTACCTGCTGTTCACGGAGTTGGGGGCGTCCATCTGGATTTACAGGACGCCCCTTTCGATCAGGAAGATCAACGCCGCAATCAATATCTTCAATAACAAGAATTGATCGATTCGAAGTCTTCAGCAACAATCTTCTCAAATCAGAATCACGCCTTATGCCAGCCAACTCAAGATCATAAACATCAAACTTGAGATAATTAGCCATGGCAGCAATCAAACTGGATTTCCCAGTTCCAGGAGGTCCATACAACAAATACCCTCTTTTCCAAGCCTTTCCCACCTTCCTATAAAAACTTTTCCTCCTTACAAACCTATCCAAATCATCAATTATAGCATTCTTGAGGCTCACATCCATGGCAAGAGTGTCAAAAGTACAGGGATGTTCAAGATTAATGGAATCCCAAATTAATGATGGTGAATAAGAGTTAGAAGCTAAAGTATGCAACCTCACAACCTTACTTTCAGATCTAATATCCTTAGCTTTCTGTAATATGAAAGGAATGTAAGAATTAAGGATCTTTTCCTTGTGAACCCTTTTGAAACTTAGATCAAAATACCGCTTTTCGGGTTCCCAGAAAGTTCTCCCAGACTCTTCATCAGCCAATTTTGAAGTACCCTTTTTACTCTCTTCACAATTAAACCTCCAAGTAACCTCAATCCCATCATAGTAATCAACAATATTGTCACACTTAGAGAACTTGATATTAATCTTGGCCTCTTTAGGCCTTTTAGTAATTTTCAAACGCTCAATATTTGTATTAATCTTGGTATACAAATAAATCTCAGCAGCATTATAGATTTCATTGGTTGAAATACCCTCACTTTCCTCTATAATCACATTCATAAGAGATGATTTAGGTTTAAAATAGTACCGGATGGCCGAGACAATATAGGCCTGAAATTGACGAGGCAAGACTTGATTCAACATGGTCTGAAACAGCATTAGAGAAGCAGAAGCTGAAGCATAAGCTGAGAAAACTGATGATGGTGAAGGCATAGCTGTGAAAGACACCATTTTTTTGGCAAAATCTTTCAATATTTTTCTTTTCTAATCAAAACCTGCAAAAAAAAAAACCCTTTAGCCCAAATCTCAATTTGATTATCACTCAGAAAAGAGAGAAAAAAGAATGGATAATATAGTAAAATTAATGAATTTGGGACCAAGTTGGATTCGGGGATTTTGGCACTGGTTAAGTTTCAACCTCTTATGTGAGAATGACTTTTTTGAGCACTAAGTTAAAGTACTCTAATCTTAAAGTCTCTTAATTTAACTTCTCCATTATGTTCCGGGAATAGAGATTCTTGGGTTAAAACAAGTCTTCTCACTTGTTTGAGCCACTGTATCACTTTAATTTACTTTATCTAAATTTTCTATTAAATTGTAGAGTGGACTCGATGAGTGTAAGTAACACCTTTTTTGCATAAGGGAATACAGGTTGGACTGAGAGATTTGGTTTTTTGTGGATAACAAAGTAAAAGGAAACTGCTTGTGGACAACAAAGTTGGGACAAATCACATCAGACCACCTAAACTAATTTTGATTGGAAGAAACTAATGAAAAAGCAGACCTATACTTATGTATTCCAAAACAAATTTACTATATTTATATTTGTAAAGCACAGAAATGGGTCAGAAAAAGGGTGGAAAGTTGTCTAGGTGAATTCAGCAAAGCAAAGGTGATATAAAAAGAAAGAAGAGGAAGAGGGATTCTGCAAAATTGATGTGGACCGACGCCTGGCTCTGTCTTTCTGAAACCTTTTTTTGGGAGATAATGCCAAAAGATTTGTCACTCATACATTGGAATATCATGTATGTGTGGAAAAACGAACTTCAAACGAAGCATTCTGTCGTGGGACCTGAGCTACGAAAATGATCAGTGGATCGACATCGATCGCATTCAGCATTGTCATAGTTTTGATTAAAATAATAAAAACAGGTGGGGCCTTATAAAATTTTTTATTTTTTTAATCAAAAGAGGTGATGTGGTTAATTCTGGACCAAGTGGTCCACAACCCCACATATAGCCCAGGTTTATATCAGAATTTTCCACTTCAAACACCGACCCGAGTCTTTTTCGCTGATAATTCAGCACATTTAATTTTTTATTTAATGGTATAAAAATATTTATTTTCAAGAGAAAATAATTATTATTTTTATCAAAATAACTAAATAATACTCCCTCCATTCCTAAATATAAGACTCTTTAGACAATTTGAGAAAATTAAGGAAGTTGTTATTTTCACCTAAACTTCCAATATTATCCCCCACCCTCCCTCTATCTCACTTCTTTGTCATAAAGAAAGGAAAATGTTGAGGGTATAATTGGAATAAATTGTTGACAACTAACAAAACAACCTTAAACGACAATTAATTTGAATACCTAGATATCTCTTAAACGACAATTAATAGGGAATGGAGGGAGTAGTTATTTCTTATTTTTAATTTCAACCGTTGAATTGTTTAATATGACCAAAATTGATGTGGACCGACGCCTGGCTCTGTCTTTCTGAAACTTTTTTTTTGGAGATAATGCCAAAAGATTTGTCACTCATACATTGGATTATCATGTATGTGTGGAAAATCGAACTTCAAACACCGACCCGAGTATTCTTCGCTGATAATTCAGCACATTTAATTTTTTATTTAATGGTATAAAAATATTTATTTTCAAGAGAAAATAATTATTATTTTTATCAAAATAACTAAATAATAGTTATTTCTTATTTTTAATTTCAACCGTTGAATTGTTTAATATGACCAAAAAAATTATTTACACCGTACTAAACACCTGAACTAGGGATACTTGTCTTTCAAATAATTAAATGATCCCTATGATATGATTCAATGCTGTTTTATTGTGATATGGACTTAATTTGTATTATTGCATATGAGTGTTGTTGTCGTAATTTATTATTAACATATAAATAATCAAAATAAATTGTTTCCATCCTTAAATATGTAATGTGATGGTGTGAATATTTCAAACCACCTGGTTTGAATAAGGTCCATGAATTTGGATTGTCATGGATTATTGTTTAAGAAATTAGAAAATTTGAAATATTTATGTGAAAAATGTAAAGTTTAAAGTGAAAATTTTGTGTTAAATTTTTTTGCTAAAATAATGCACTAATGGCACAAATGCCCCTTCAGAAGGGAGTTTATGGTTCTCCAAATTTTTTTTAGGGTCCTTTTTGGTAAAGCTTTCTAAATTCTTATATTAGTAAGTACCAAGTACTAGTGCCAAAATAAATTAGGAGATGATGTAACACTTCCTTGTTACACTTAGTTGAATCCAAGTAGACAAAACCCTTTTTCCTTTATACATAGACAAAAAAAAATTCCCTTCTTTTTCAAATATCACTTTCATGTGCTTTTTTAATTTATTTTTTATTTTTTATGAATAGTTTTCATTTAATGTGTTTTCCTTTTCTATAAGCTCGACTTTCTTGCTACGGCTACTTTTTATTTGCTTTTCTCTACCGTTCATATCGATAATCATGTGTATTTATTCTTGCGGTGGGCTAAGACAAGGCCTCTCACCAATCGAACTGTTGGGTCACCTTGATTTACATCCTCTACAATGCCTGTCGGATCGGATGGTGAGGGCCCTGGGGCATGGGTATCGCCTTTTTGTGTACAATCATGTGTATTTAGATTGAACTAAGCTTTAATTTAGTTTAGTTTGAAATTCAAAGTGATGTTTAAACTGTTTGATTTCTATTTAAAAATAGTTTGAGACTGAGATTAAAATCTGATTTGAGACTCAAACTAAGCAGAACCTAAATTCAAATAGAAACTCTAATTGGCAAAATTAATTAAAAGGATACTTCCTCTAATGTCTCTAAGAAATCTAATCTTTTTATGAATCTCGAAGAAATCTACTCAGTGAAGGACAGTTTTCGACGGAGGGGGTGTGGAACTATACTTTAGCGTCGAAAATTGACCGAGTCTGGTTTGAGTTTTATATGGAACTTGGATCTCTCAAGCTGCACAAACGTGCCAATTTTTATGAGCGAATTTTGTAAATTCCACAAATGAAATGTTTATATTTTAAATGCACCAATAATTCTCGTTTGGATTCTCGTTTAAATTAATAAAAAAACTTGAACTGTTTGAAAGGGAATGTTGTTCAAAAATACATGAAAAAATTATTCTAATTATATATATATATATATATATATATATATATATATATATATATATATATATATATATATATAACTTTTAGGCAAAAATGCCTATTTGGTCCTAAATGATGTTTCTAAAAATATTTTGCGTCCCAGGAGATTTTTTTTTAACTTTTTCATATTCTGTATGTATTTACGTGTTGCCTTTTTAGTCATTCCGTCCATTTTTTTGTTGATTTTCTGTAAAGTCTAAAAACCAGTCAAATGAACCCTTTTAACTCAAGGGCAATAATGTTATTTCATTTTCGCCTCAGTAAAAAAATGAACTAACCCCTTTTAGTTGTAATCAAATTCATCATCTATTGTTCCATCTTCTTCTCCCAACTGAAATTAGGGTTCTTCTTCATATTTGAGTTCCTAAATGTCGTCATCTTCCCAATCGAATGGGTCAATTCGGTGCAATTGTGGTGATAATCATGTTATCAAAATCTCCAAGACTTCCACAAACCCAGGAAGACTCTTTTGGGGGTGCAAGAACTATGAGGTGAGCATCAATGGAGATGGGTTAATTATTACTAGTGAGTGAATTGTTCAAACTATTATACAAACTGAAATTGAACTTTGCGAAAAAGAAATCATTGTGATTATTTTAGATGGTTCGACATGCCTCCCTGTGGAAAATGCAGTAAACTGAAGAAAAAAAAATGTGCATTTTCAAGTCCACTATTGCTCAATATGAAATTAGGGAACGATTTTTGTGGGCTGCATTGTTAATTTCTTGGTTGGTTACAATAATTGTAATTTTTCTGAAATAAAGATAGTTAATTTATTGTGTTTTCACTTGTAAGGTTAGTTGTTGTACCTGTTGTAGTAAGTCATGTAATATTAATGGATTTGAATAACATTAAGTACCTAATGCAAATAAATTCATGCCCAAATCTGAGACTAAATCAGCTTATATTGGCTATCTTTATAAAAATATATCCAGATTAGAGTACAAAAGCAAATAAAGCCAGGAAGTTGGCTATAATTCTGGAACTACATGATATTTACCCAAAAAGCCTATTATGGCTACCCAAAAGAGATGTTCAAACATTCATCTAGTTCCTAAAACATATTAAAGGGAGGCATTGAAGCATCAAAGGTGTCTTCAAAATAATTAACCCATCTCCATTGATGCTCACCTCATAGTTCTTGCACCCCCAAAAGAGTCTTCCTGGGTTTGTGGAAGTCTTTGGAGATTTTGATAACAGGACTATCACCACAATTGCACCGAATTGGCCCATTCAACTGGGAAGATGACGACATTTAGGAACCCAAATAGGAAGAAGAACCCTAATTTCAGTTGGGAGAAGAATATGGAACAATAGATGATGAATTTGATTACAACTAAAAGGGATTAGTTCATTTTTTTACCGAGGGGAAAATGAAACGACATTATAGCCAGTGAGTAAAAAGGGTTCATTTGACTGGTTTTCAGACTTAACAGAAAATTAACAAAAAAATGGACGGAAGGACTAAAAAGGCAGCACGCAAATACATACAGGATATAAAAAGTTAAAAAAAAAATCTTCTGGGACTCAAAAGATTCTTAGAAACATCATTTAGGACCAAATAGACATTTTTGCCTAACTTTTAAAAGAAAATATGAGATCAAAATAATATAGAAAAAAAGTGAGATCAACATAAAAATATTTCATTGAATTTGCTAAAAACACCTAGTCCACATTAATTCTTAACGAGGCAATATAAAAGAAAATTAAAAATGCTATTCACTAAAGCTTTCATCACTACTCTGGTCAGTTTCAAGCAGCCCATTATCATTAGCTACATAATTTTCATCATCATCATCATCGTTATTTCCAATTTCACCCTTGCTCTGTTCAATTTCTTCATCATTATTGACATCTTTACCCTTGTGATCATTCTCAGTATTCTTCTTGTTCTTGAGAAAATGGACTAATCCTTCAAGAGAAATATCTGCATCATCACTCTTCATAAGTTCCTCTGCAACTTCAGCAGGGGTCACATTCATTTTCTTTATCAATTCTTCAATCTCCTCAAATCTCCAATGTTGTTGGATGTTAAGGTAGTTTTTCGCGAAAAGACGGAAACCATCAGCAGTAAGATAAGACATGTGAATGTGCATATCCATCCTTCCAGGCCTCAACAATGCTGGATCAAGCTTTTCTTTGTTGTTAGTAGTGAATATTATAATTCTTTCAACTCCACAGCTTGACCATAACCCATCTATGAAATTCAGTAGCCCCGAAAGTGTAAACTGCAAAAAAAAACGACTTATATTATATAATTGAGGTTAGTAATACGAAAGATAATAAAAGAATACTACAAACCGTTTGATCAATTGGACGGCGTTTTTGTCTTACACTATCTGGATCAGCTCTATTTGGGATCTTGATACTGCAATCAATGTCTTCAATCACAAGAATAGATCTATTATCTGTTCTAAGCAACAATTTTCTCAAATCAGAATTATTTCTAACATTGGTTAATTCCATATCATAAATATCAAACTTTAGATAATTAGCCATAGCAGCAACCAAACTGGATTTCCCAGTTCCAGGAGGTCCATATAACAAATACCCTCGTTTCCAAGCCTTTCCAACTTTCTTATAAAACTCTTTTCTCTTCACAAACCTATCAAGATCATCAATAATAGCCTTTTTCATTGCGTAATCAATTGCGAGCGTATCAAAGGTGGAGGGATGTTGAAGGGAAACAGAGCCCCAAATAATCCCGGAATGATAAGCAAGAGTGTGTAAGTTTAAAATCTTCTTCTGGTACTTAATTTCTTGTACTTTCTTGTGAATAAAAGGCACATAGGAACTCAATATCATCTTCTTGTGTTTCTTATCAAAGCTTAGTACAAAAGAACGTTTCTCATTCGAAAAACTTCCTTCATCATCATCAGATTCGGACCCCGATTTTGAAGATTTCTTGGACACAAAATTCCATTTAAGCTCAATCCCATTGTAAGAATCGACAACATTTTCCGACTTTGAAAATTTGAGACTAAAATTTGTTTCAGTGGGACGTTTGGTAATTTTAAGGCTGTCGGTTTCTGGGTTGATTATGGTGTTTAAATAGAGCTCAGCATCTGTATAAACCTCGTTTATTGACATTCCATCTTTTTCTTGAACAATTAGAGAGAAATCAGAGCTGGGATTTCTTGGTTTGAAATATTTCTGGAAAATTGAACAAAGATAGCCTTGGATTGAACGGGGTATGAGTTGATTTATCATGCTTTTGAGTAGCATAATAGAAGCTGATAGAGAGGCATAGGCTGAGAAAACTGATGAAGGTGAAGGAAAAGCTAGGAAAGATGCCATTACTGATGGCTTGGGGGAGGGGAAGCTTCGCAAGATTTAGGGATTTTTTCCTTTGGTTTAAGTTAAGTTCGAACGAAAATATATATTTCACTCTTATAACATGACCATATATACATGTAAATGTACAATATATTAGTTAACTACCAATAATATATTAGTTAACTACCAATTATATAATTATGGTAAATGGTAAAAGAAATATTTGTGAAACCAATTTCAACAATTATTTCCAAAGAGAAAATAAGTTGCTCAGATTATTTCAGTTGCTTTCTTGGAGGCCACTCAACTATATTTTCTTTATATTTTCATTTTCTTCAAGCCCAAGTATACGTGATCCTTAGAATTGCTTGTTTTATTTATCCTTTATTTTTAAATTATGATATATAAAATGGCAATTATACGCCTCTTATAAATTTTTATGCGAATAAATAGCCGTCTATAAGTTATTTCTGCTTAGCCTAGAATTTATCAATAAGAAATCTTAATCATCCATAACAAATGAAGATTACACGATTTGAAACATAAAAGATAAATGATAACGTGAATTTGGAATAATATTCCACATTTACTAATATATTAAATAGAATAAACATGAAAATATCTCCAATTTTAAAACTCCTGGACATACTCTAGGCTACACCATAAAAAATTTCAGAACGAATCACTTTATAATAAGTGTTCTGAGGTTCAGAATAGATGTTCATTTTAAATCAATAACTATCACAATTTTGATTCAACGAATGAGAAAAAATTTACACGTTCCAAATTTACTCCGTTCCGCAATAGAATCGTAGAGAAAATTTTCTATCTAACGTAAGCACAAATTAGTAGCAACAACTTTAAAGCATAATATTTTTTTGATGCAGTTATTCAAGTATTTGGCTCTGACTTTTGATTAAAGCATAATTTATTGACTGTAGTAAAATTAAGAGTCCGTGACCGCAAATATACTTAGGAAAATGATTAATGGTTAAGCAATTGATAAAAATTGTCTAAAACAAAATTTGTACCAATTATGCCATTTTCATTTTTCAAAATGCCATAAAAGTACAAATGAAAAAAAAAATTGGTAAAGCTTACCTAGTTGATGCAAATGTGTCAGCCAACTACGGGTAGGTTGTAGGGAATATGACGCTATTCATCTTGTACTTGTCTTATTATTATTATTTTTTTTTGCTCAATAACCATCTTGTCAATGTCATCTAGTCATTATTATTAATGTCTGAATTGACTCGTTTTATTGATTGATTGGGAGATATCCCTTATTTAATTATTTTTTGGTACAAATATATTGTCAAATTGTACACTTAAATCTCAATATATTACATAATTTGTTACCCTAAGTTCCTAAAGGGTTACATATTGATTACCCGATAGGTCCTCCGATTTATTTTTTTCACCCAAATGAATTTTTTATTTACAAAATGCTCCATAGATTATTTTTTTAAAGTATAAAGGAAACTAACTAACATTGATATTAATTATGAAATAATTTTCCATGATTATTGAGGTAGAATTTCGTAATCATTCTAAGTAAATGACTAATATATTGATAGAATATCCATTAAATGATTAATGAGTAATTGACTATAACACTAACTAACATTGATATTATTTTGATATAATACCAATTTTAAATAAGTAATTGACGTTATATAACTTGTACCAAACAAGGAGCAATGTAAGATGTTTATAATCGTAACAAGTGATCGATTAATAAGACCTTTGAAGAATATTGTTAGTGTAATGTTAGAATTATAAAGATTGAATAATATTCGTTATATAAAACACTAATTTACATTGATATTATCTTGAAAGAATATTCTTTAAATGTAAGTTTAATATCATTGCTATAATTAACATGATTCAAAAAACAGGTGTTCTGAGATTCAAAAACATGTGTTTTGATCATAAAACAAGCGTTCTCATATTAAAAACAGGTGTTCTGAGATTAAAAAAACATGTGTTTTTTAACCTTAGATTCAGAAAAAAAATTAAATGAATCGAACGATGATGTAAATTATAATCTACATACATTGTATTAATTGCTTAGT
This sequence comes from Vinca minor, assembly GCA_026122235.1. Lineage (NCBI taxonomy): Eukaryota > Viridiplantae > Streptophyta > Magnoliopsida > Gentianales > Apocynaceae > Vinca > Vinca minor. The sequence continues at coordinate 8,789,772 of JAOCZM010000011.1, read as the reverse complement.
TTATCGAGATGCTTGCTTCTTAATTGCTTAGTTTAATCCATGTACAATTAATGAAGAAAAATTTGAAAGGTTACTTGAGAGCAATCTATTTTTTTTCTCCTAGGAATGAATGATCATACCTAGACTTGGCGTTTCGAATATCAAATAAAATCTAACTCTAGAGATTCTTCTACACATGTGATGACTTTTCGTCAGTAGCATAACCTTTCATCACCTTTCATATTAACAACCTTTCATCACCTATAAATTTCGTTCTTCTCTCTAGAAACTTAATAAAGTTTCTTATTCCTCTTCTATTTTTCTTGGACAATTAGCCTGTTTAGTCCCCCAGGAATTTTCGTTTAGCCTGTAAAGTCCCCAGTGTTTAATTTCAGCCTGTAAAGTCCCCTAGGAATTTTCGCTCAGCTTGTAAAGTCTCTTACCTAGTCCCAGATTTTTTGTATTTTGTAAATTTTATAGATTGAAACTGACCATTATTCCCCCGCTCATTAAGCACGGGGATGACATGAATTTGGGGTTACCCTGATTCCGCCGTAGAAGAGGCGGTGGAACCTCTATATGCAACCTGTAAATAGATAAGGGACTTTACATGCTGAAATTAAATAGGTAAGGGACTTTACAAGCTGAAATTAAACATTGGGGACTTTATAGGCTGAACGAAAATTCCTGGGGGACTTTACAGGCTCACCGAAAATTCCTGGGGGACTAAATAGGCTGATTTCCCATTTTTCTTTCTAGCATTTTGTTTCCCTTGAATATCAACAATGGCTTCCATATTAGATTTTCCTCAAGAAATCATCACCAAAATAATTGCTAATGTTGCTGTCTCCTCGCATAGTGATTTTTTAATGACCAAATCCGTGTATGGGTTTTTTGAATTAATTTACTTTTATTTCTTTGCATTATTGAATTTATAAGATTCTTTTGATGTTCATCATTTGTAGTTGTAAAAAATTTCACAAATTACCAAAGAAAGATGAAAGTTATATTTATCATCGAGTGTCTCTGGAAAAAAAAATCAATCGGTGCATGGCGTAATAGAGAGAAACATCTACAATTCTATCATAAGTGTATTGAAAACAATAATTCGGAAGCAATTTACAGAGAATGATTGGTACATAATGATTTTTAAAATTATAAAACTGCCTAAAAAATGGGAAATCAACTTCTTTAGTCCCCCAGGAATTTTCGGTTAGCCTGTAAAGTCCCCAATGTTTAATTTCAGCCTGTAAAGTCCCTCAGGAATTTTTCGGTCACTGTAAAGTCCCTTATCTATTTACGGAGTTACATATAGATGTTCCACCGCCTCTTCACGCGGCGGAATCGAGGGCAACCCTCAAATTCATGTCATCCCCGTGCTTAATGAGCGGAGGAATAATGGTCGATTTCAATCTATAAAATTTACAAAATACAAAAAACCGGGACTAGGTAAGGGACTTTACAAGTCGAGCGAAAAATTCTCACGGGACTTTACAGGCTGAAATTAAACATTGGGGACTTTACAGGCTGAACGAAAATTCCTAGGGGACTAACTAGGCTGAAATTAAACATTGGGGACTATACAGGCTAACTGAAAATTCCTAGGGGACTAAACAGGCTAATTTCCCCTAAAAAATTAAACGTGTTTCTGCCAAAATGTTTCATTTATCTAATCAAATTCTAATGATCAATTACATCCGGATTGCATGATCAGGTATCGTATTTTAAAGGTGGAAGATTTGATGAATCAATTAAGTACATTGAAGAAGCTAAAATTTGGGATATTTAGGAGCTCCTTATGCAATGGAAATATTGTTTATTTTTAATGATGGCAATTTGAAATAAGAAGGGATACGTTTATTGGGCGGGATGAAGAAATCAAAAGATGAAAGGAAATTTGTAGAAGAATGATGTGGAAATTTGAAGTCTTTCATTAAACAACACTGGTCAAGTAAATCGGTTGTCCACGAGTATCCAACTTGTAGCAGAGTGCCGCACCCAAAAATTAAACTGGGTTGGTCGAAATTTGAGGGTGAAGATGATGAAATTGAGTGTGAAGCTTGTACTTCTGAATTAGAAGCTGAATATATCAATTCATATATTTAGAAATTTTAATGAAACCTTATGCCTCTAAAAATCCTACATTATTCCAATTGTAATTCTTAATTTAATATCATTAGCAATTTCGTTTAGTTTTTAATTTCAATCTAATTATGGTTTATAAAAACAACATTTTAATTATGGATATTAATAGATTAGGGGTTCAATAGAAAAACAAATGTTCACTAGGAAAAACGAGTGTTTACGAGGAAAACACGTGTTTACCAGGGAAAAACAGGTGTGCATCATAAAAAAATAAAAAAAATAGGTGTTCACTAAAAAAAATAGGTGTTCACAAGAAGCTGAATATATCTACTGGTCTATGTTTTAGAAATTGTAATAAAACCTTATGTCTCTCAAAATCTTTCATTCTTCCAATTTTAAATCTTAATTTAATTTCATTAGCAATTTCGTTTTTGTTTTAATTTACTTGTCATGTGTCCTTGTTTTTTGCCTTTTAGTTTCTTTCTGTCTTCTTACACTCTCCAAAACAGAAGTAAAAATGAGACAAATGCAAATCAGATAATAGTCATTAACAAATTGAGATTAAAAAACATGTGTTCTGAGATTAAAAAACATGTGTTCTTAGATTCAGAACATGTGTTTTTTAAATAAATCAAATGATGATCTAAATTATAATCTGTCTACATTGTATTAATTGCTTAGTTTATCGAGATGTGTGCTTCTTAATTGCTTAGTTGTTGTTCATGTACAATAAATGAAGAAAAAGTTGAAAGGTTGCTAGATTGCAGTCAATATTCTTTTCCAAGGAATGAATTATCATGTCATATCTAGAGTTGTCGTTTCGAATATCAAAGAAAATCTAACTATAGAGATTTGTCTACAAATGCTATCATTAGCCTAACCTTTCAATTTAATAACCTTTTATCTCATTTCATATTAACAACCTTTCATCACCTATAAATTCCTTTCTTACCGGTTTAACTTCATAAAGTTTCATATTCCTCTTCTATTTTTCTCTCTAGTTTTTGTTTCCCTTGAATATCAACAATGGCTTCCCTATTAGATTTTCCTCAAAAATCATCACCGAAATAATTGCTAATGTTACTGCCTCCTTGCATAAGGATTTTGTAATGACCAAATCCGTATATGTTTTTTTGAATTAATTTACTTTTATTTCTTTGCATTATTGTATTTATAAGATTCTTTTGATGTTCATCATTTGTAGTTGTAATAACTTTCACAAATTACTAGAGAAAGAGGAAAGTTACGTTTATTGTCGAGTGTCTGGAAAAAATTTCAGTCGGTGCATGAAGTAATCAAGATGAACATCAACAATTCTTACGTAAGTGATTTGAAACAAAAATTCGGAAGCAATGTACAAAGAAGGATTGATACGTAATTGTTTTAAAAATATAAATCTGCCTAAAAAATCAAATCAGTTTTTGCCAAAATGTGTTAATTTTCTACTCAAATTCACATCATCAATTAAATTCGGATTGCATGATCAGGTAGTGTATGGTGATGGTAGAAGATTTGACGATGCAATTAATTACCTTGAAAAAGCTATAAAGTTTGTATATTTAGGAGCTCGTTATGCCATGACAATTTTTTCTTTGAGGGTGGCAATTTGAAACAAAAAGGGATACGTTTATTGGACGGGATGAAGGAAACAAAAGTTGAAAAGAAACGTGTAGAAGAATGGTGTGAAAAGTTGAAGCTTGTCATTAGACGAAATTGGATGACAAATTCGAGTGTCAAGGAGTATCCAATTTGTTGTACATTACCGCACACAAAAATTAAATTAGTTGGGTCATAATTTGAGGGTGTAGATTATGAAATTGTGTGTGATGGTTGTACTGCTGAATTAGAAGCTGGATATATCTACGATTATATTGTATTGTTTACAAATATATTAGATTATGTGTTCTCTAGGAAAACATGTATTTACAAGTGAAAAACAAGTGTTCACTACAAAACAAATGTTCACTAGAAAAAAACAGGTGCTCACTAGAAAAACAAGTGTTCATTAGAAAAAAACAGGAAAAAACAGTTGTTGACCAGGGAAAATAGGTATTCACTAGAAAATATTGTTTGTACCTTCATCCACTTCCACAATTTGCCGCTGAACCCCCATTCAACTATTGTTTCAGGTAAATTTGTTGTGGTTGTACATTCCTCCACTTTCGCAATTTGCTGCTGAAACCCCCCTTCAAAAATTGTTTCAAGCAAATTTGTTGGTGCTGAACCTTCATACTCATCGACACTCTAATTGAATATATACAAAAGATTTATTAGTCAGTTTCTAAAATAATAAAAAATAGGTGTTCTCTGGTTCAGAACGTGTTCTCAACTTCAGAAAACAGTTTTTAATGGCTGAACAAGTGTTCTCTATTTGAAAGCACGTGTTCTCAAGTAGAGAACACTTGTTTAATTGATAGAGAACATATGTTCTCAAGTAGAGAACATATGTTCTACAAGAAATAACACATGTTTACATCATTAGGTTTGTAATTATAGCTTTATAAAATTCGCACACTGTACGAATTACATCGGTTGCTTCTGAGTCCTGACCTGCAGTCCTCCGCGTTACCATAAATTGTGCAATGGAGTTTTCATCTTCAGAAAAATATTGTAATTCAACAGAGTTTTCCACTTCTTCTTCAATTGCCTCATTCTCAACCATCCTCACAAGAACATCCTCGTCCTCTCAATAAAAGCTTCGTCCTCAACCGTCCTTTCAATAAAAGTCTCGTCATCAAGCATCAAATGATGAAAAGCCTCATCCCCAACATTACCTTTATCCACATGCACATCTACAACATTCAATTGATTAACATGCACATCACCTTCAGATGTTCTTTTTCTCTTGGCAGTGCGCCGTCCCCTGGGTACAGTTTCTGGCCACTGCGCAAGAGTCGCTTGATCATCTTATTCATCGGAGCCCTCAATAGATACATTTTGTTGCAGCTCCTGATTTTTTTTATTAATCTCTTCAACCATCAACCTCCTCTCAGCAATCTCATTATTCAAGATTGATCTCCTGTTCATAAGTTCTCGCAATTTATACATGTTTGCACGCACTTCATCTGTGGCGTAAAAGATGTCTTCCCTAGCATTAGAGAAACCCTTTTCACTGAATAATTTGTTCAAAATATCTTGTATGCTTTCTCTCTTCCAACCATCGCAGCTGTACTCCGTTGCTGCCAAGTGAAGGCCCATTAGGTAATCCAGACAATGAACCTGTTAGACAAGAACATAAGTTCGGTTATTTGAAACAGGTGTTCAATGGAAGAAACAGGTGTTCACTGGAAAACACAGGTGTTCGCTGGAAAAAAAACGAGCGTTTCTAGGAAAAACATGCGTTCGCTATAAAAAAAAACATGTGTTCTCTAGCAAAACACAAGTGTTCTACATGAGAAACAGTTGAACAAAAGAAAAGACAAGTGTTTTCTAGGGAAAAAATAGGTTTTCTACCATACCATTACAAAGTGCATCTCAGTCGAAATTATGTAATTGGTTTGTGTTCCAGCGTCAACCTTTGAATGTGAGTGTTCGAGTGCACGGTGCACCAAATCGTCAAAAAATCATGTCCTGTTGTATAATTTACAAGTCTTTACGTCCACGGAACCACCCGTATTTGCAAAGAAAAGACAACTTAAAACATACAATATGTATAACCTCAACAACCATCTTTCAGGGTCCATTTCCCTTGCATCTACAAGTTGTCCTTCAAGAACTGCTCGTTCAACATAACCTTTGTTGGATGTATTCAACAACTGAAAAATTTATGCGTATTCCTTAACAACTTCAATCTCAAAAGGCAGGTCAAAGTCTTTTTTGCTTGGGGATAGGTTTAGGCCCCATTGGCACGCTATAAACCCAATTCATGTCTTGGGGACTGAAAGTTATTTTTCTTCCCTCTGCAAGTTTGATACATCTTGCAGATGCATCATAGTTATTGATGGAAAATTTTTAATCACTCTTCATAAAGACCAGAAAGTTTGATTTGGGTAAAACTCCAAAATTCCAATTTGATTAAAAGGCTCTGTCTTAGAAGATTAATGGCTCTATCTATTGGGCAGCGAAACACTCCAAACAACAAATTATAAAATAAACGAAAAGAAAGCAGAAAACAACACAAGAATTTAACGTGGTTCGGTCTCAACGCAGACCTACATCCACGACCCCGGAGGGAACAAACTTTAACTATGTAATTTTTGAACGGAATAAAAATTACAAACTATCTTCTAAAACTCCAAGTCTATACACTCACAAGACTGAATGAGTTGGTACAAATAAACTCAACACTAGGTAGGTCTATTTATAAGGCCTCTTGCCTGGACACTTTTCTTTTCTAACCAATGTGTGGGATTTGAGAAACATTACCCAACATATCCTCTCTTTTCTCAAATTTCCAAATTATAACAGTATCAGAAAACCTAACTTTCTTCTCAGTCTTCGCGGTCTCCTTCTCTATTATTCCTCCAGCTTTACTTCCTTACTTCTTCAAGGAAATGACCATCAAGGTGGTATAAATTCTTCCATTTCTTCTTGCCTCGCATAACCAGACGGTTGCCTTTATACACTTTGCAGAAATTCCCAATTCCAACATACTTGTAACCATTTGATGCCAATTCATCCAATGAAATTAGCACTCGAATTAGGTACAAATCTAACTTTACGAATTACTTTTACCTAATCATTGTGGAGTTTCAGGCGTACTCGTCCAACGCCTTCAACCTTCACCTTCACCTTCGAGTTGTTGCCCACTTTGATGTAGCCAAAGTCTCCCATCTGCAAAGTATCAAACGCGTCTCGGTCCTTGGAGATATGCACGTCAGCAACATTATCCATAATCTAGTTTGAATGATTCTCAAAAGTGTCATCCAAACATCTCGTCAAATATAAATCATCATAATCGCTGACCACATTTATAGAGGAATCTGTCTTGCCTTTTATCTGTTCATGAAGTTTTTTCAAATCCTCCCTCATCTTTGGACAACGGCTTTGGAAATGACCAAGTTCCCCATAATAGAAGCACTCGACCTCACTACAATCACCTCTCTGTCGAGATTTCCCTCTTCCTTGGTCACCTCTACTCCTGCTTCAATTCCTCCCTCTTCGAGAACTTTCTATAGCTAGTATTCGATCCTCCTCAGGGTAATCCTCATTCATCGTCTGTTGGTTCTCTTTCAAGGCTTTTGAAACCTCATTCAATTGCAGTGTGTTCTTTCCTGCCAACAGTGACTACACCAACGATTTATAGGATTTCGGTAATGAAACCAATAAACAGCAACGCCTATTCTTCATCCTTAATCTATTCTCTTGCATTCTCAAGTCGAGATACTAACTCATTAAATTTATTAGTGTGATCAATAAGATTACCTATTTCCTCCATTTTGAGTGAGTACATATCCATCTTCATCTTCAATCGGTTAGTCAATGTCTTTGAGCAATAATTATTTTCCAAAGTCTCCCAATATTTCTTTGGTGAGGTCTCTTTCAACACCGTCATCTTGATTTGTGGAGCCAAAGCCAATCGAATTGTACTAATCGCACTCTTCTTAATTGTAGCCTACTCAGAAGCTTTCATATCTTCTGGCTTTTTATCATCCAGAGCAGAATCAAGACATTGCATCACTAAATAGTCTTGAATCGTGCATTGCCATAAGGTAAAATCAATCTTTCCATCAAACAGTGGAGATGAAACATCACTCTTCATTAGCAGAATAATGTTTAAAGACTCCATAATTTAAACACTCTAACTTTAATTAAAATAATACCAAAATCTTAATTAAAGTAGCACCGAAAACTTACCCGCATCCTAGAACTGTAACTTCTTCCGTTTACTCCCAAGCCTGAACCTCGCGTTCTTATACCAGTTGTTGGGCAGCGGAACACTCCAAACAACAAATTATAAAAGAAACGAAAAGAAAGCAAAAAAAAACAACACAAGAATTTAACGTGGTTCGGTCTCAACGCAGACCTACATCCACGACCCCGGAGAGTACAAACTTTTACTATGTAATTTTTAAACGGAATAAAAATTACAAACCTCTTTGCTTTAGGACGAGTCTTGATTTTTGTTGGAAGATGAAGAAGGCCAGAGAATATATGATTTTTTTAGAAGATGAAAATGAACGTCTCCTGCCTTTTTGAGATCTCGGGCACAAGACTGAAGGAGTTGGTACAAATAAACTCAACACTAGGTAGGTCTATTTATAAGGCCTCTTGCCTTGACACTTTTCTTTTCTAACCAATGTGGGATCTGAGAAACATTACCCAACACTATCAGCCTTTACATCTTCATTTATAGGTATAAGTTTCTTTGGTGTACAGATAAAATCCCATTTCACACGTTCCTTTGAAAAACCCTTTGATATAGATATCTTTAAATTGAACAAGATGAACTTATCGGGATGATTTCGGATTAGGCTATTTGCTTTAGGACGAGTCTTGATTTTTGTTGGAAGATGAAGATAGGATTTTTATAGAAGATGAAAATGAACATCTCCTGCCTTTTTGAGATCTCGGGGATGCCAAACAGCATATGGGACTGTTCGGTGACCTTTTTTTTGTGAAATTACCTCACTGCCTTTTTTTACCATTTTTAAATCGCAGTCGTCGATTCAAATTGAATTAGAAGCAACGGCCAAATTCAATGATCTGGTCCGCACGGATTATTGCGTGTTCCGCATTGTAAAATAGGTGTTTTGATGTTTGGATTGAACACGTGTTTTGGGTATGAACACGTGTTCTATGCTTGGGAACACCCGTTTTGTGCTTGTGAACAAAATTCTAGACAATTTGAATCTACGAAATTGCTCCAAAATGAAAATCAACAGCAATGTCGCGTAAGACAAATCTTATTTCATAGTAGACAATACAACATAATTAAAGATTGCATCATAAATTAAAAGTTAATTATTTAACAATAATTAAAATTACAATTACCAACAATAAAAAGAGGGATTTGTTTATAGCATTTTCCACCTTAGTAGATAAATTATTGTCTTGATCTACAATCTTACGGATGATTTGAATATCGTCTTTCATACAACTAATTTCTCCTTTCAAACGCTTAATCTCATTTTGTAACCATTTTTCACCACCGCCAGAGTAAATAACACAGCCCGTTAATATTCGTCCTCAATCCATCGAAAAAAATCGTATTTCAAATTTGCTTCTTTAATTATTATCAAAAGAAAGTTAGAAACAAAAAAATTTAATAAACAGACTTGCAAACAATAAAGAATACTGAAGTATACCTTGTAAAAGTGGCATCCAAGGTACTTTCTTCCTCCAATTTTTTTTTCCTGGGTTTGCAGTTATCAGAGGAAAAGGTCAATTGGAGTCACAAAGCAAAATGTTTAACCGGAATCTGCGACCGCCACTGAATGATGTTGAACTTGCCATTACAAAAGTTTTAGAGAGAGAAATGTGTATGTGAAAGATTATGATGAAGGTAATAATAATTAAGTAGTATATTAAATGTGGTGATGCTGATTGGGGAGCATGCTCGTGCATATTGATTACATATTGATTACTGTAACTCCCTAATTGGTTACCCTAACTCCCTAAAGGGTTACATATTGATTACCCTATATGTCCTCTGATATATTTTTTTCACCCAAACCAATTTTTTATTTACAAAAAGCTCCAAATATTAACTGATAGTTATTGTAAATTTAAAATTATAAAGAGTTAAGAACATCCGTCATATAGAACACTAATTTCAGTGTTGATATTATTTTGATAGAATATTCGTTAGTTAAAAAATACTTTATATAGTTTGTAACAAACAAGCGTTATGTAAGATGTTCATAAGTGATCGATTATTAATGTTTTTTTAAGAAAATTGTTAGTGTAAAGTTAGAATTATAAATAGTGGAGAACATCCGTTGTATAGAACATAACTTACATTGATTATTTTGATATAATATTCGTTAAATTAATAGGTAATTGATACTTTGTAACATATGAGCGTTATGTAAGATTTTCATAAGTGATCGATTAATAGAGCATTTGAAGAACATTATTAGTGTAAAGTTACAATTATAAATAATGAAGAACATATCTTATATATAAACACTATTTTACATTAATATTAATTTGATAGAATTATTTGTTAAATATTAATAAGTAGTTGACATATAATTTGTAACAAATCGAATAATAAAACATTTGTAATAAGTAATTGACGAGCGTTAGTTAAGATGTTGACATAACAAACCGAATAATAAAACATGTGAACAACGTTGTTGGTTAAGATGGTTTTTTTAGAGTGAATAATATCCTTGAAAATATATTTCGAAATAAAAAAAATAAATTTAATTTCTTTTGCCTAAAAAATGTTGTAAACAATTTATTTTATAAATAGGTGTTCTGGGATTCAAAACATATGTTTCTAACTTAAAACATGTGTTTTAGAGCCTAAAAAATGTGTTTTAGAGCCTAAAAATTGCCATAACAATTTTCTTTAGGGTTAATGGGATTTGAACGCGTCACCTAAACAAAATAAAATCAAAGAGGCATAGACTTCCACCACTACACCAAATGGAATCATTTGACTGATTACATTATTGCGGAGATAACGATACATTGTTTACGGAGTAAATACATCCCTTCAACCGATTTGTCACTTTGACTGGTACCAAAGTGAAGGCTGATTAGTTTGCGCGTATGAACAAATCTTGACATCAGATTTTGTCATTAATGATGATATAGCTACCTACTATTCGCATTGATTTCTCTTCGATTACGTGTTGTTAAAATCGTTAGTTAACTCATAGAATCGCATCGATTCTACGATTCTATAGAAGCAAAACGTGTTGAATCGGTAGTAAAATCGTAATCTGGTAGAAACAGAGTATAATCGTAGAATCAGATCGTAAAAACTTATGTTTCAGCCTTTATTTGGTGCTATTGATGCATTCTTTGACAATTTAGAGCTTCTTCATGATGATGATGATGAGTTTGATGAAGACGGAAATGAAATGGAGGATGATTATAGTGATGGTGATTCAAAATTCAAATCTTTAAATGACTTGCTCGAGAATACATCATAGACTTATAATGTGTCTTATTTTATTTTGATATTTTGAAAGAGTTATATAAGCTAAGAAGTATGTTTTGTTGCGTTTTTATATTTTGAAAGACTGGTAAGTTCTTTATTGTGAACTTTGTTGCGTTATTATCTTTTGAAAAAATTTGTGAAATTATATTTTATGGATTTTTTTCTCATATTTTTGGACCATATGATATGATTTGTATATACTTAATATTATTTTTTATATAAAATGTGTACTTGAATTTTTTTGTACGAATTTACGATTTATTTTACGATTTACGAGTTTACGATTCTACACCCCTGTTCCGAGTCTACATAGAATCGCGATTTTAACAACCTTGCTTCAAATTAGGTATTTTTGAGCTTAAAACAGATGTTTAGAGATTTAAATAGGAGTTCTGAGATTCAAAATATGTATTTTTGTGCTAAAAACAAGTGTTCTGAGATATAGCTACCTACTATCCATTTCTTTTCAATTCATAGCTTCCACCTCCTTCCACCAACTACACTGTTTGATTTCAGTTTAAGAATAGTTTAAAATTGAAACCAAAATCTGATTTGAAACCAAACTATGCAGACCCCAAATTCAAATAGAAACTCTAATTGGAAAAATTAATTAAAAGGATTACTTCCTCTTCTAATGTCTCTAAGAAATCTAATCAGTAAAGGACAGTTTTCAACGGTGGGATGTGGAACTATACTTTAGTGTCGAAAATTAATTGAGTCTAATTTGAGTTTTATATGGAACTCGGACCTCTTAAGCTGCTCAAACGTGCCAATTTTTATGAGTGAATTTTGTAAATTCCACGAAATGTTTATATTTTAAATGCACATATATTTTGAGTTTGGGATTCTCATTTGAGCTTAATCAATAACTTGAACTGTTTGAAGGAGAATGTAGTTCAAATATACCCGGTAGGATTGGAGATGGTTTTTATTTGAAAATTTTATTCTAGTTTAATATTTATATAGTTTTTAAAATAAAATACGAGATCAAAATAATATAGAAAAAAAGTGAGATAAACATAAAAATATTTCATGGAATTTACTAAAAACATCTAGTCCGCATTAATTCTTAACAAGGCAAGATAAAAGAAAATTAAAAATGCTATTCACTAAAGCTTTTCATCACTACTCTGGTCAGTTTCAAGTATTGGCAAACGGGCCAATCCTGTCTGTCACAGACTACCTTAAAACGAATCGGAGCGGATTTGGACAAATTTTTGCGCATCAAGAAAATCTAGGCCCTTTTTCATTTTTTATCATCTTTCCGAGACAATTTATGGGACGGTTGATACGCCCATGGTCTCGTAGATTGTTGATTTCTAAAAAAGGTGATGAAACTGAACTTGCTACTGCTGTTCCAGGATATCGAAGAAGTTGTTGCGAAGATTTTATCATGTATTTATTTTTTTACCCTTTTTTGTGTTGTTTACCCAGTCAGGGTTGTAAACTTTTATTTGTTATCATGGTGTTTACACCATTGTATAACTTTTATTTTTCTTGTAATTGCATTTTATCTTTTGATTGTAATGGCTTTGGGTAAATCTTTATTTAGTAAAAAAAAATAAAGCCTAAAAATGACTTTTTTTTAATTTATTTTTAAAAATTGAAAAAAATAATATAAAGCTTAAAAAAACAGTGTTTTTGTTATTTATATGTAAAAAAAAAGAAAAAAAATTGAAAAAAAAGAGAAGTAAAACTTTAAAAATATATATTTTTTATATTATTTTTTTGAGCGGGCTGGCCCGAGTCTGGTCCGGTCCGCCTTGGTCTGTGGTCCAAACGGAGTGGGCTAAAATAGCTCACATTTAAACGGACCATGAATAGCTTGCTCCAAACCCGTCCAAAAAACACGAACCACGGACCGGTCCGCGGGCCAATGGCCTATTTGACAATGCTAGTCTCAAGCAACCCATTACCATTACCTACATAACTTTCATCATCATCATCATCATCATCATTTCCAACTTCACCCTTGCTCTCTGTTCAATTTCTTCATCATTCTTGACATCTTTACTGTGATACCCAGGACATTTCGATAGCATGTTTTATGTGAATATATTCTCTGTGTTATATGTATTTTTTATTCTAATTATTCTTAGGGGAGAACTAGCTAGGATAAGAAGTTAGAGGACCTAAGTGTATAAGACAAAATTGTTGGTTAGTTTTGTTGGTTATATTAGAAGGGAAGTTAATGTATGCCATTTAAGATAAGGTAAAGAGGAGGGATGTACCTATTCATTGGTTGCCTACTTTGGAGTTATAACCTTTCAGAAATCTGGAGTTTTGAAAGCCTATAAATAGAGGAGAAAGATAGAGGAGGGAAATAAAAGAAAAAGAGAGAAAATGAGAGAAAATAAGAGTGCTGAAAAATCTAGACAACAAGTCAGGACACTTTGGCAGATATAGCTAATCATCTCGGATTACTCTCATATTTTAACCATAGATACTCCCTAGAATAGATTCTAACCGAAGGAATTTGCATTCTAAATTCTGGATTAAGAGATTCATTGGAGTAGAAGGTTGTTGCAATTCGAGTAGAATCAGAGTGTTGAGAATAGATCATCAAGATAAAGTAGCAATTGAAGTCTGATCGACCCCATTCTTTTTCCTAAAGTTAGAAGACTTATAGAAGCATTTTCTGAACGGTGGAGATTAAATTTTAACGGTTCCATTTAGAGTTATTGCATCTCTATACAAACCATAAATTTTACTTTCCTATCTTCTTTTGATTTTCCGATTAAGTGTTCAAGGTAAGAACCCATCATCCTTGTTTTTTCAGTCCTAAAAATGCATGAAGAATTCTTTTATTAAATATATGAAATGTATGAAGTTTTCACATGTTTTATTGCATAAAAATCTGGATGAAGAACCGAATGATGTTTGCATCGTTGCATTCTTATACTTGTTGATTCTTGCGTATGTTGTTGAATAAATTGCTGAATGAATTGCATGAGAATCATCATATGCATATTCTCAATTTAGAGCTCCTGTCTAATGGTGACCCTAGACCAAGATATATTTCGAATTTATGATATAAGTGTCTGGGAGCGCTTTCATTCCCCAATGATGTCTGGTCCCTTGTAGGTTTTAAAAGTTAGCGTTGTTAACAGTGGCATTCAGTCCACGAGGGTGGATAATGACTAGAATATATCCTTAAATAGAAATTTCTGAGACTACCAGTTATGATATGATATGTTATAAGTAAAAAAAATGTAAAGGCTAAACGGCATTAAAGTTTGTCTATTAAAAGTTGGATATAATGTCCTTCCAAAGAGATGAACTGAATTTTACGAATATCAAGTTAAAAATGAATTAGGACAAGGCCAATGAAGAAACGCAAAGAGGGTTTAGTAATTTCAATGCAAGAATAGGGTGAAGTAAATATCCAAATTTAGAGATTAGAAAGAGAAACAAATCTAGAAAAAAACACAATATATGAAGGTAGAATCAGTTAATTGGAGAGAAAATATGTAAGGAATAGAGTATCAATAATTTTTTATGAAGAGCAAAGAAATGAGCAGAATTTAGAACAAAGGAAAAGAACAACAATTTTTTATGAAGAGGAAAGAAATGAGCAGAATTTAGAACAAAGGAAAAGAACGCGAGTAGAAATTCAATCGAAGAATAAAAGAGAGGAAAAGAAGAGAGAGAGTAATAAAGAAACAATAAGAGTAAAGAATAAGGCCAGAAGTTAAGAGTTTTTCAAAAAACAGGAAAATGATACAAGAATGTGAAGTAAAGAGGTGTAAAAGATTACAACCTTTGAAATTGAGTAAGACTACAAAAGTTGTAATGGTGAAGCAAATTGAATGTAAGAAAAGATTATGGAATATGAAGACGAAAGGGAAATAGGTTCAAGATCAGCTGAAGAACTTGACGAATTTGTATGATTAAAGGATGGAGAAAGAACAAAGGATACAAAGAAACATGCTCCAAGTAGAGATGATTAATTTCACAGATCGAGAAAGCAAAAGGAAGCAAAAATAATTGTGCTTCCAAAGAGATTAACTGAATTTTACGGATATCATCAAGTTGAAGATGAATTAGGATAAGGCCAATGAAGGAACGAAAAGAGGGTTGGTTTAGTAATTTCAATGCAAGAATGGGGTAAAGGAAATATCCAAATTTAGAGATTAAAAAGGGAAAAAAAATCTAGAAAAAAAAATGAAGGTAGAATAAGTTAATTGGAGAGAAACTATGTAAAGAGTGTCAATATTTTTTTATGACTTGGTGGTTTTTCCATAGATAAAGTAAGAGAAAAGAAATTGAGCAGAATCTAGAGCAAAGGAAAGAAACACGTGTAGGAATTCAAGCGGAGAAATAAAAGAGAAGGAAAGAAGAGAGAGTAATAAAGAAAAAAAAAGGAGTACAAAATAAGACTAGAAGTTGAGAGAGTTTAAAAAAAAAAAGGAAAATGATATTAGAATATGAAACAAAGAAGTCAAGTGTAAAAGATTACAACCTTTGAAATTGTGTAAGACTACAAAACTGTAATGATGAAAGAAAATTGAATGTAAAAAAAGATTATCGAATATGAAGATGAAAAGGAATTTGTTCAAGATTAGCTGAAAAACATGACGAATTTGTATGAATGATTAAAGAATGGAGAAAGAACAAAGAATAAAAAGAAACATTCTCCAAGCATAGGTGATTAATTTCACAGATCGAGAAAGCAAAAGGAAGAAAAAAAATGTCCTTTCAAAGAGATGAACTGAATTTTACGGATATCATCAAGTTAAAAATGAATTAGGATAAGGCCAATGAAGGAACGCAAAGAGGGTTTATTAATTTTAATATCCAAATTTAGATATTAGAAAGAGAAACAAATCTAGAAAAACACAACTTATGAAGGTAGAATCAGTTAATTGGAGAGAAAATATGTAAAGAATAGAGTGTCAACAATTTTTTATGAAGAGCAAAGAAATTGAGCAGAATCTAGAACAAAGGAAAAGAACGTGAGTAGGGGTGTCAACGGGTTCGGACCAGCTCACATAACTCGAAAAAATGTGAGTGTGAGCTTTGGTGAGCCGAGTGTGAGTTCAATATTCAAGCTCAAATTTTATGTGACCCCGCTCAGCCCGAAAAAAGCTCGAACTGGAACTCGAATAATATAATTAAAATATTATATATATATATATATATATATATATATATATATATATATATATATAATACTAATTAAAAAGAAGAAGGTCTATAAATTGTCATTAATTGAAGAATTCCCTAAATTTAGTGAAGATAAAGAATTGATACATTCAAAGAGTGAACCAGATGTTTATTCGGAGGAAAAACTTTACCCAACAAAGAGTGATAGTTTTGATGAAGACTTTATTATCTTGTATTATTGGAAATGAAATTCTTTTAAATTTCCTATTTTGTCTATGATGGCAATATATATGTATTAGCAATTATCGTAACTTTGGTAGCATCTGAGAGTGATTTTAGCATCAGGGTCGTGTCTTGAATCAATTTCGCCGCTCACTACATCCCAATACAGTAGAATGATTAGTTTGTGGTCAAGATTGGATTACGAGTTCACCAAAAGGGAGTGATTATGAGGAAGAGTTTGATAATATTCTATACTTAGTTTTTTTATTTTACTTGTCTAAATTATTTTTTCTTCATCACTGCTTCTTACTTTATTTACTTATATCTCTCCTTTTCGTTTTTAAATTTGAAACACAATAAAAAGTGAAACATTGTAAAAGAATTCAATGGGATTACGGAAATTGGATTTGACACCAACAATGGAATTAAATCACTTTTTTGCAATTTGCAATTTCATCATTTGTTAGAATTTTAAGTGAATGGGTTCTCTTGTTTTTTTTTGTTTTTTTTATTTTTTATTATATATAAAACTCATTTATTTATCAGCATAACATACAATTTTGGAACTTCCACTTCTCTTGTTTTCTCTATATAAGGCTTTTACAATTATGGACTTTCGTTTATTTTGTTTTTAGTCTATATTAGGATTTTTGTCTATGTTGTATGTAGATTCTTTAACCTTTGACATTTATATGTATTTATATTTTTATTAGAACTTTGACATTGCTATGTATTTATATTTTTATTAGTTTATTTTGCTTCAATAATTAAGTATCATTGTATTCTTGCCAGAATTTAGTTTCAATGCTCATTATATTATACTATTCTTGCTACAAGATTTTTGTTTTTTTTTTTACTGAATATAAATTTAGCTCATGAGGCTCGTGAGTTTAGCTCGAAAATGTGGGTTGAGCGTGAACTCAATGTTTATGAGCTCAACAATTTTTTATGACGGTGGTTTTTCCACAGAGAAAGTAAGAGCAAATAAATTGAGCAGAATCTAGAACAAAAGAAAGGAACGCTAGTAGGAATTAAAGCGAAGAAATAAAAGATAAGGAAAGAAGAGATAGTAGTAATAGAGAAAAAACAAGAGTATAAAGTCAGAAGTTAAGAGAGTTTTAAAAAATATGAAAATGATATTAGAATGTGAAAAAAAGAGGTCAAGTGTAAAAGATTAAAACCTTTGAAATTGAGTAAGACTACGAAGTTGTAATGGTGAAGTAAATTGAATGTAAGAAAAGCTTATGGGATACGAAGATGAAAGGGAATAGGTTCAAGATCAGTTGAAGAACTTGACGAATTTGTATGATTAAAAGATGGAGAAAGAACAAAGGATACATTCTCCAAGTAGAGGTGATTAATTTCACAGTTCGAGAAAGCAAAGGGAAGCAAAAAAATGACCTTCAAAAGAGATGAATTGAATTTTACGGAGGATATCATCAAGTTAAAGATGAATTAGGATAAGGCCAATGAAGGAACGCAAAGAGGGTTTAGTAATTTCAATGCAAGAATGGGGTGAAGGAAATATCCAAATTTAGAGATTAGAAAGAGAAAAAAAATCTAGGAAAAACACAATATATAAAGGTAGAATCAGTTAAATGGAGAGAAAAATATGTAAAGGATAGAGAGTCAACAATTTTTTATGTCTTGGTGGTTTTTCCACAGAGAAAGTAAAAACAAAGAAATTGAGCAAAAATTAGAACAAAGGAAAGACCATACCCTGGTTCTCATAGAAGGAGCCAATATCCCAATCCTCAGTTGAGGAGGAAAGTGTCATTAGGGCAACAACAATGGACCTCATGCTTGGCCTTAGCTGAGGATTTTGGCCTTGGCAAGCTGAGCCATCTGGAGACGAAAGAAAAGAAACAAAGATTATTAAATTCAAGGTTACCATTTAGCAAATCTCACTAGAAAGAGATCTTGATTACCTTACGAACTGATTCAACAGTATAATCGTCACCAAGCCTGGGGATCAACTAGTTTGCAAAGGGCTTCTAGAGGATCAGGCTGATTAAATGCGTCCTCAAACTGTTGATATCAAACATTTGATGATTAATTTGTATTTACTACCTATATTATACATAAATTTTTCATGTTAATTGACGACTTTTAAAAGACGGAATTACCAAAGCAACGAGACCCCTTGATTCAGTAACAACTTCATTGGTCTTGATAATTGCATCTCTTGCAGAAATAAGCTCATAAAGAATTACTCCAAAATCATATACATCAATTTTGGGGTAAACATCACCATACTGAGCATACCTGCTTCCATGCAATGTATGAGAGAATTAGAAGCTATTCTTGATATCCATTTTGGTAGGAAATATCAATTTTGAAGTATGAATAAATTAGCATTTTTGTTTTTTTAGGCATCGATATTATGTTTCTGTGATGTATTCTTTCGGGTGTTGATTAGAGAAGAGAAATTGCATACTCTGGAGGCGTGTAACCGAAAGTACCCACTAAACGCGTATGACTTGCCGTTCCAACTTCAGTCAGTTTTGTAAGACCAAAATCAGCAACCTGCAGAATAAGAAATATTTTTTCATGACAGGAGCGTACAAGGGGTAATCTACGACTCAATTATCGTGAATCTTGACAACCTTTGCTCGAAAATTTTGGTCAATCAAGATATTGGATATAAATGGGAACTGTGTGCTCGTGAATATATTCGAATCCTCTGGCAGAATCAATGGCAATCTGCACTCTGGTAGGCCACGGCAATGGTTCCCTGTCTGAAAAATACGTAAATGGAAGTGCAGGTTATATATAGCCAGAATAAATTATGTTGTTTCGAGATATTGTAGACAATACGTGCGGGCTTACCATCAGAACCACGCAAATGTTGAGTCAGATTGCCATTTTCAATGTACTCGTAAACTAAATTTAAAGATCCCTCAACACAATATCCAATCAAACGGACCTGCAATGAGTTCAAACATAGAAAATATGACTTTTAAATCGAATCAAATCAGCTTAAACAAATAAACATGGGTTAAAACCATCAGTTCTGCAAGGAATTCTTTTGAAGCTTGCATATCCATCTGTTTAATAGCAGCTCTCTATATTTTTTGGCATACACAGAAGGTAAGTTGTGGCAAATTGACAATAGCAGTTTGAAGATAACAAAAAAGCCTCATTTTTTTTCAACTTCTTTTATTATCGGGGAGGGCGGTGTTGAACCCGGGACCTAAGAATCCGAGTCAGAAATAAAAGAGAAGGAAAGAAGAGATAGTAATAAAGAAAAAAATAAGAGTAAAGAATAATGCCAGAAGTTAAGAAAGCTCCAAAAAACAAGAAAGTGATATTAGAATGTTAGAGGTCATGTGTAAAAAGATTACAACCTTTGAAATTAACACTACAAAGCTGTAATGATGAAACCAAATTGAATGTAAGAAAAGATGATGGAATATGACGATGAAAGGGAATGGGTTTAATATCAGCTGAAGAACATGACGAATTTGTATGATTAAATGATGGAGAAAGAACAAAGGATACAAAGAAACATTCTCCAAGTAGAGGTGATTAATTTCACAGATCGAGAAAGCTAAAGGAAGCAAAAAAATGTCCTTCCAAAGAAGATGAACTGAATTTTACGGATATCATCAAGTTAAAGATGAATTAGGATAAGGCCAATGAAGCAAAGAGGGTTTAGTAATTTCATGCAAGAATGGGTGAAGTAAATATCTAAATTTAGAGATTAGAAAGAGAAACAAATATAGAAAAAACACAATATATGAAGGTAGAATCAGTTAATTGGAGAGAAAATATGTAAAGAATAGAGTGTCAACAATGTTTTATGAAGAGCAAAGAAAAAGTGAGCAGAATCTAGAACAAAGGAAAAGAACGCGAGTAGAAATTCAATCGAAGAATAAAAGAGAAGGAAAGAAGAGAGAGTAATAAAGAAAAAAATAAGAGTAAAGAATAAGGCCATAAGTTAAGAGAGTTTCAAAAAACAGGAAATTTATATAAGAATGATAAGCAAAGAGGTCAAGTGTAAAAGATTACAACCTTTGAAATTGAGTAAGACTACAAAAGCTGTAATGGTGAAGCAAATTGAATGTAAGAAAAGATTATAGAATATGAAGATGAAAGGGAAATAGGTTCAAGATCAGCCGAAGAACTTGACGAATTTGTATGATTAAAGGATGGAGAAAAAACAAAGGATACAAATAAACATTCTCCAAGTAGAGATGATTAATTTCACAGATCGAGAAAGAAAAAGGAAGCAAAAAAAATTGTGCTTCCAAAGAGATGAACTGAATTTTACGGATATCATCAAGTTAAAAAGATGAATTAGGATAAGGCCAATGAAGGAACGCAAAGAGGGTTGGTTTAGTAATTTCAATGCAAGAATGGGGTGAAGGAAATATCCAAGTTCAGAGATTAGAAAGAGAAAAAAAATCTTGAAAAAAAATGAAGGTAGAATAAGTTAATTGGAGAGAAACTATGTAAAGAGTGTCAACAATTTTTTATGACTTGGAGATTTTTCCACAGAGAAAGTAAAAGAGAAAAGAAATTGAGCAGAATCTCAGAGCAAAGGAAAGGAACGCGAGTAGGAATTCAAGCGAAGAAATAAAAAAGAAGGAAAGAACAGAGAGTAAGTAATAAAGAAAAAACAAGAGTAAAGTATAAGACCAGAAGTTAAGAGAGTTTCAAAAAACATGAAAATGATATTAGAATGTGAAAAAAAAGGTCAAGTGTAAAAGATTACAACCTTTGAAATTGAGTAAGACTACTAAGCTGTAATGATGAAAGTAAATTGAATGTAAGAAAATCTTATGGGATATGAAGATGAAAGGGAATAGGTTCAAGATCAGCTGAAAAACTTGACGAATTTGTTTGATTAAAAGATGGAGAACAAAGGATACAAAGAAAAATTCTCCAAGTAAAGGTGATTAATTTAACAGATTGAGAAAGCAAATAGAAGCAAAAAAAATGTCCCTCCAAAGAGATGAACTGAGTTTTACAGATATCATCGAGTTAAAGATGAATTAGGATAAGGCCAATGAAGGAACGCAAAGAGGGTTTAGTAATTCAATGCAAGAATGGGGTGAAGGAAATATCCAAATTTAGAGATTAGAAAGAGAAACAAATATAGAAAAAACACAATATATGAAGGTAGAATCAGTTAATTGGAGAGAAAATCTAGAAAAAACACAATATATGAAAGCAAAATCAGTTAATTGGAGAGAAAATATGTAAAGAATAGAGTGTCAACAATTTTTTATGACTCGGTGATTTTTCCACAGAGAAAGTAAGAGCAAAAAAATTGAGCAGAATCTAGAACAAAGGAACGCGAGTAGAAATTCAAGCGAAGAAATAAAAGAAGTGGAAAGAAGAGACAGTAATAAAGAAAGAATAAGAGTAAAGAATATGGCCAGAAGTTAAGAGAGTTTCAAAAAACAGGGAAAATGATATTAGAATGTGAAACAAAGAGGTCAAGTGTAAAAGATTACAACCTTTGAAATTGAGTAAGACTATAAAAGTTATAATGGTGAAGCAAATTGAATGTAAGAAAAGATTATGGAATGAAGATGAAAGGGAATGGGTTCAAGATCAGGTGAAAAAATGACCAATCTGTATGATTAAAGGATGGAGAAGAAACAAATGATACAAACCAAGTAGAGGTGATTAATTTCATAGATCGAGAAAGAAAAAAGAAGTAAAAAAAATGTCATTCCAAAGAGATGAACTGAATTTTACGAATATCATCAAGTTAAAAATGAATTAGGATAAGGCCAATGAAAGAAAGAACGCAAAGAGGGTTTAGTAATTTTAATGTAAGAATGGGGTGAAGTAAATATCCAAATTTAGAGATAAGAAAGAGAAACAAATCTAGAAAAAACACAATATATGAAGGTAGAATCAGTTAATTGGAGAGCAATATATGTAAAGAATAGAGTGTCAACAATTTTTTATGAAGAGCAAAGAAATTGAGAAGAATCTAGAACAAATGAAAATAACGCGAGTAGAATTCAGTCGAAAAGTAAAAGAGAAGGAAAAAAGAGAGTGTGTAATAAAGAAAAATCAAGAGTAAAGAATAAGGCTTGAAGTTAAGAGAGTTTCTAAAAAAATGAAAATGATATAAGAATGTGAAGCAAAGAAGTGTAAAAGACTACACTTGAAATTGAGTAAGACTACAAAAGTTGTAATGGTGAAGCAAATTGAATGCAAGAAAAGATTATGGAATGTGAAGATGAAAGGGAAATAGGTTCAAGATCAGCTGAAGAACTTGACGAATTTGTATGATTAAAAGATGGAGAAAGAGCCAAGGGTACAAAGAAACATTCTCCAAGTAGAGATGATTAATTTCACAGATCGAGAAAGCAAAAGGAAAAAAATAATTGTGCTTTCAAAGAGATGAACTGAATTTATGGATATCATCAAGTTAAAGATGAATTAGGATAAGGCCAATTAAGGAACGCAAAGAGGGTTAGCTTAGTAATTTCAATGCAAGAATGGGTGAAGGAAATATCCAAATTTAGAGATTAGAAAGAGAAAACAATCTAGAAAAAAAAATAAAGGTAGAATAACTTAATTGGAGAGAAACTATGTAAAGTGTATCAACAATTTCTAATGACTTGGTGGTTTTTCCACAGAGAAAGTAGGAGTAAAGAAATTGAGCATAATCTAGAGTAAAGGAAAGAAACGCGAGTAGGAATTCAAGCGAAGAAATAAAAGAGGAGGAAAGAAGAGAGAGTAATAAAGAAAAAACAAGAGTAAAGAATAAGGTCAAAAGTTAAGAGAGTTTCAAAAAGCATGAAAATGATATTAGAATGCGAAACAAAGAAGTCAAGTGTAAAAGATTACAACCTTTGAAATTGAGTAAGACTACAAAAGTTATAATGGTGAAGCAAATTGAATGTAAGAAAAGATTATGGAATATGAAGATGAAAGGGAATGGGTTCAAGATCAGGTGAAAAACATGACCAATCTATCTGTATATGATTAAAGGATGGAGAAAGAACAAAGGATACAAAGAAATAACAGTATCCAAGTGGAGGTGATTAATTTCACAGATCGAGAAAGCAAAAAAATGTCCTTTCAAAGAGATGAACTGAATTTTACGAATATCATCAAGTTAAAAATGAATTAGGATAAGAGGTCAATGAAGGAACACAAAGAGGGTTTAGTAATTTTAATGCAAGAATGGGGTGAAGGAAATATCCAAATTTAGAGATTAAAAAGAGAAACAAATTTAGAAAAAACACAAGGTAGAATCTGTTAATTGGAGAGAAATATATGTAAAGAATAACGCCAGAAGTTAAGAGAGTTTCAAAAAACAGGAAAATGATATAGAATGTGAAACAAGTGTAAAAGATTACAGCCTTTAAGAAATTGAGTAAGACTACAAAGTTGTAATGGTGGAACAGATTAAATATAATAAAAGATTATGGAATATGTATATGAAGATGAAAGGGAATAGGTTCAAGATCAGCTGAAGAACTTGACGAATTTGTTTGATTAAAGGATGGAGAAAGAACAAAGGATACAAAGAAACGAATCCAAGTAGATGTGATTAATTTCACAGATCGAGAAAGCAAAAAAATTGTCCTTCCAAAGACATGAACTGTATTTTACGGATATCATCAAGTTAAAAATGAATTAGGATAAGGCCAATGAAGGAACGCAAAAAGGTTTTAGTAATTTCAATGCAAGAATGGGGTGAAGGAAAATATCCAAATTTAGAGATTAGAAAGATAAACAAATCTAGGAAAAACACAATATATGAAGGTAGAATCAGTTAATTGAAGAGAAAATATGTAAAGAAACAGAGTGTCAACCTTTTTTATGACTTGGTGGTTTTTCTACGGAGAAAGTAAGAGCAAAGAAATTGAGCAGAATCTAGAACAATGGAAAGGAACGCGAGTAGGAATTCAAGCGAAGAAATAAAAAAGAAGAAACAAGAGAGAGTAATAAAGAAAATATAAGAATAAAGAATAAGTTAAGAGCGTTTAAAAAACATGAAAATGATATTAGAATGCGAAACATAAGAGGTCAAGTGTAAAAGATTACAACCTTTGAAATTGAATAAGACTACAAAGCTGTAATGGTGATGCCAAATTGAATGTAAGAAAAGATTATGGAATATGAAAATGAAAAGGGAATAGGTTCAAGATCAGTTGAAGAACTTGACGAATTTGTATAATTAAAGGATGGAGAAAGAACAAAGAATACAAAGAAACATTCTCCAAGTAGATGCGATTAATTTCACAAATCGAGAAAGCAAAAGGAAGCAAAAAAAATTGTCCTTCCAAAGAGATGAACTGAATTTTACGGATATCATCAAGTTAAATATGAGAATTAGGATAAGGCCAATGAAGGAACGCAGAGAGGGTTTAGTAAATTTCATGCAAGAATGGGGTGAAGGAAATATCCAAATTTAGAGATTAGAAAGAGAAACAAATCTAGGCAAAGCACAATATATGAAGGTAATATCAGTTAATTGGAGAGAAAATATGTAAAGAATTGAGTGTCAAATTTTTTTTATGACTTGGTGGTTTTTTTCTTAGAAAAAGTAAGAGCAGAGAAATTTAGCTTAATCTAGAACAAAGGAAAGGAACACGAGTAGGAATTCAATTGAAGAAATAAAAGAAAAGGAAAAAGAGGGAGAGTAATAAAGAAAAAATAAGAGTAAAGAATAAGGCCAGAAGCTGAGAGAGTTTCAAAAAACAAGAAAATTAGAATGTGAAACAAAGAGGTCAAGTTTTCAACCTTTGAATTGAGTAAGACTACAAAGTTGTAATGGTGAAGTCAATTGAATGTAAGAAAAGATTATGAAATATGAAGATGAAGATGAAAGGGAATAGGTTAACTTGACGAATTTGTATGATTAAAGGATGGACAAAGAACAAAGGATACAAAGAAACATTCTTCAAGTAGGGGTGATTAATTTCACAAATCGAGAAAGTAAGAGAAAGCAAAAAAAATGTCCTTCCAAAAAGGTGAACTCAATTTTACGGATATCATTAAGTTAAAGATGAATTAGGATTAGGCCAATGAAGGAACGCAAAGAGGGTTTAGTAATTTCAATGCAAGAATATCAGGAAATATCCAAATTTAGAGATTAAAAAGAGAAAAAAATCTAAAAAAACACAATATATGAAGGTAGAAGAATTAGTTGATTGGAGAGAAAATATGTAAAGAATAGGGTGTCAACAATTTTTTTATGACTTGGTGGTTTTTCCACAGAGAAAATAAGAGCAAAGAAATTGAGAAGAATCAAGAACAAAGAAAAGGAACGCGAGTAGGAATTCAATTGAAGAAATAAAAAGAAGGAAAGAAGGGAAAGTAATAAAGAAAAAATAAGAGTAAAGAATAAGGTCAGAAGTTAAGAGAGTTTCAAAAAACAAGAAAATGATATTAGAATGTGAAACAAAGAGGTCATGTGTAAAAGATTACAACCTTTGGAATTGAGTAACACTACAAATCTGTATTGGTGAAGCAAATTGAATGTAAGAAAAGATTATGGAATATGAAGATGAAGGGGAATAGGTTCAAGATCCGCTGAAGAACTTGACGAATTTGTATGATTAAATGATGGAGAAAGTAACAAAGGATACAAAGAAACATTCTCCGAGTAGAGGTGATTATTTTCACAGATCATGTTAAAAAATAGATTCATAAAGGAAGAATAACTAATTGAATGAAATAATTGACAAGAGTATTTTGTTAACATTCTATTATGACTTGTTTATTGGAGGAGAGTAAGGAAGACAATGGAAGTAGAAATAATAGTAGTAGGAAAAGAGAAAATCAACAGGAAAAGAAAAAAGAATAAAGAATAGGGCCTTAAAATTGAGAGATGGAAAGAACAGAAAAATAAAGAAGTTCGTCTTAAATAATTAGTCGGTGCATTAGAGCACATATTTCACAATGAGAAGAATTCAAGATGTGAAGATGATATGGCAAGAATAAAAATGAATAAAACTCAAGTAAGAGATGGGTAAGATTACAAAATTACGCTAGTGAAGGGGATAGAATGTAAGTGAATATCATGGAATATGAAGATAAATAGATGACAGTTTCAAGATCAGCTGATTAAATTCAAGATTTGGTATGATCACATGATGGAGAGAACGAAACGATACAAAAATAAACATTCACTCCATTTTGAGAGTAAATAAATTTTACAGCTATCACCATCAGAATTAGAACAAGATCGAAGAATTCTAATTTCAATGCAAAACAAGGTGGAAAGGAAAACAATCAAAATGCCAGGAAGAGATTAACTCTAAGAAGGACATATATATATAATGTCAGAATAAGTAATTTCACGGGAATTCATGAGGAGAACGGAGTCTCAATATTTTTTTTTGCCTTGTTTGACAACGCCGAAGGAGAAAGTAGCAAAGAAGAGAGAAGAATCAAGAATAAGGAAATGAAAGAGAAAATAACGGGCAGGAAGAAAAAAAAAATTGATCAAACAATAGGGTCTTGAGATTGAGAGAGCATCAAAAAACAACAAAAGGAATTTAGAAAGCGAATAAAGTTATTTGCTGTAAAAGATTACTAAGTATTAGAGCACAATGTTTTTTGTGACAAAAAAATCAAAATATGACAACAATAGAAAGAAGTAAAAAAAATGAAGTATAAGATGAATACGATTACAAACTTGTAATGGTGGAGGGGTCGGCCATAATATAAGGGAGCCTTATGGAATATGATGATGAAAAGAGAACAGTGTCAATCGAAGAACTATAAAGGCTGATTAAAGAATGGACTATAAAAGGAAGCGGAGAAACATTGTAATTGAATTTGGAGGATGTTTAATAAGACGACGTAATTTAGATCAGAGTCAACTAATTCAGAGATAAAAACGAGGATAATTTCAATCTAAGAACGAACAAGACAAGCAAAAGTCGTGTTCAACTGTGAGAATAAAATGAATTTCGAAGAAGTCGAAATAGGAACATTTTGTTATCATACATGAATATATCAAGAAACGTTCATTCATTTAATATATCATAATGTGCTGAGAATATACCTGTTCTGAGAGAAAATTGCTTGAAGATTATTAAAACCAACTAGAATACGAAAAAAAAATACGAAAAAAAAGCAATTAGAAGGAGAATTGAGATCAATAAATGAAGAACAATCTGAATAATCTTGAATTAAACCGAAACATTACGGAATTTAAACAGAAAAGCAAGAAGATGAAATAAAATTAAAAAAGAATAAACGAACCTTCAAATGCAATAATATCCAATCAACCGGCTCAAGTATAGCAAAATGTAGAGCGCTCTAAATAATCTTGAATTAAACCGAAAACATTAGGAATTTAAACAGAAAAGCAAGAAGATGAAATAAAATTAAAAAAGAATAAATGAACCTTCAAATACAATATCCAATCCGCCGGCTCAAGTATTGCAAAATGTAGAGCGCTTGTTTGCGCGTTTTATTGTGGGGGTATAGCAGCGGCGCACAACGAAGACATTGGATGGCTTGGAAGGCTTGTGTCGCGGCGTGGAGGCTAATGGTCTCAGTATGGTTTCTCTTTCACATTACTCAACGGCCTTCGCGCATAAACTTTAGTGGAGATTTCGGACTACAAAGTCTCTTTGGTCGGCATTTCTGGAAGCGCGCTATTGTTCCGACTTGGATCATGTAACAAAGGCAAAGGTACTCCTGGCTAGCTCAATCGTTTGGAAGCGGATGCTGCAGGTAAAGGACTCGGCCAAAAGCATATTGGTGTCTTGGTTCGCGACGGTAATTCGAGTTTCTTATATGACAATTACTCTCTTTCCGGCTGCCTAGACAAAGTATTACTGCAGCCATCCCATCAGCTCAAGAATTCTGTTGTTCGAGACTTTTGCAATGAGGCCGGATGGCTTAAAATGTGTTAATTACTCTTCTGCCGAGCTCGGCGTCAAGGGTATTGTCGAGTATTGAAGTCACATATGTGGAATATAGGTTCATATGGATGAAGGAGACAACGGGAGAATTCACATTGAGATCCTTAAATGCGCGAACAAGCTGCAAGTATATCGCGCTTTACACGGAAATGCATATGGTTAAAGCAACTTCCTCTATCTGACCCGACATGACTCAACGGGACAAGCTCAATTGTTGGAGGCCGGGAAGCATGCAATCATGCGGCGAACGGGTTTGTCCGGTCGTGATCTCCGTATGCTTGACCCGATACTTTCTTACCCGTCTACTTTTTTGGGGCGTGAACGGGCTATTGTGATCAATTTGGAGCATATCAAAGCTATAATTACGGCCAGAGAAGTGTTTTTGCTTAATTCCAGAGACCCCTCTGTTTCTGTTTCCCCGTTTGTTGGAGAACTTCAGGGACGATTTCTCCGTCGCAATCAAGGCACCAAGTCACAGGAAGCTGGAGTTAATGGAGATGATGTGGACTGCTCAAATTTATATGATCTGGAGGAGCAACGATATAATGCAGGTAGTCCTCGAAATTATTGTGGGAGATTTCCGGCTAAAGATGACAATGCTAAGCAACCTGAAAACAGAGATGGACCCAAAGCTTCTTCCTTTAGAGTTTGTTGCATTGGAGGATTGCCTTGAGGCGGCTTGCAGTTGCGGACAATGAAGCAAGGACATTGGAGGAAGAAGCTCATCCAGCATTAGATAAGTTGACAACCAAGATTAGTACTCTCAATTTGGAAAGAGTTCGTCAAATTAAAAGTCGTCTGGTTGCAATAACTGGACGTGTTCAAAAGGTTAGGGATGAGTTAGAGCATCTCCTAGATGATGATGGCGATATGGCTGAGATGTACTCGACTGAAAAGCTGAAACAACAACTTGAGACCTCTTCTGTTTCTTCCATTAATGAACAAGATGACTTGGATGATTAAGTTACCGGGCCACACATTGATGATCCGCAGATCTCTGCTGCTGATATCTCAGTGGTTGGAAATGAGGATTCCAGTGGTTTTAATACTGGCATTCGCAACATCGACTCTTCTCAGGAGCAGTTAATGGGTGGTGCACAAACCTTGAGCAGAGATAGTCCTGCGGCACATACTAGTACGACAAACAGTTCTATGAGCAAGCAACTTGATGTTGAAGAGCTGGAGATGCTTTTGGAAGCATACTTTGTTCAAATTGACGGCACACTGAACAAACTTTCAACTCTGAGGGAGTATGTTGATGACACTGAAGATTATATAAACATGATGTTGGGTGACAAACAGAACCATCTACTGCAAATGGGAGTCATGTTAAAGACTGCAACTCTTGTGGTGAGCTTTTTTATAGTTGTGGCTGGCATCTTTGGAATGAATATCCATATTGAGCTCTTTGATGCAGAAGCAAGTGCAGACTTCCTGTGGACCGTTGGCGGGAGTACCACAGCTACCGTCTTCCTCTATCTTATTGCGGTTTTCTGGTACAAAGCATAAAAGATTGCTGCTGTGACTCTTACTTTTCATACAAAGATGATAGCGTTTGCTCGTGGTTTGGCTGGCAATATTGCAAGACATTATAGGGTGTAGTAGGGGAAACTTTCAATGTTTTTCTGTTTGTTACGTTTGTCTTTTGCGAGTGAAAAAAAGCCAAAAAAATAACAAGAAATGATATTATGTGGAAAAAAAAAAGCAACTTCCTCTATCTATTTCTGTTTTTATGTGGAAGCTGCTCAATAAATTTTTGGGTTTGGAAGAAGATAGGATGAGACTAGTAATGACAATGGTATCATGGTGTTCTTGTCGGAGTGGTTGGGAGTGTTACAACCATGAATTGTTGGAGTGTTCGTTTGCTCGGCAATTATGGTCTTTCGCAGCCGCGTATGTAGGGGTTGGATTGAGTTCAAGGCACACTTTAACATTGCCACAGGTGCTTCAGATTTGGTGTACTAATTGCTCTGCTAAGCAATATCCATTGCGAGTAGTTGTTTCCACTTGTGTTGTGTGGTTCCTTTGGAAAATTCGTTGTCACTTTGTGTTCGATGCGAAGAGAACGTCTGGGACAGCTTTGTGCATAGAATATCAAGATTACACCACAGCCTTGCTAAAAGTGAAGGGGTTGCATTTGTTGAGTGATCGAGCACGAGCTGCTCCTTGTAGGCCGATGATCATGAAATGGCGAGGAGATACCATGACTGCCTTTGTGCTCAACGTGGATGGAGCTTAGCGAGAAAACCCGGGACAGCTGGTATTGGAGGTATTTTGCGGTTTGGGGATGGTCAACGTGGATGGAGCTCCATCCACGTGCCACGTGCTCAGCGAGGAAACCCCGGGACAGCTGGTATTGGAGGTATTTTGCGGTTTGGGGATGGTCAGTTCTTAGCGGCATTTGCGGCCAATATCGGTGAAGATATCACCAATACAGATATATAACTACAAGCATTGGTGCAGGGGCTGCAGCAATGCTTACAGCATGGAGTGCACTGCTTCGGCTATACAGTCGGTTTCCTCTGTGCTAGTACAGTCGGTCGACCGGAAGCGAATGTCAGCATGGAAGCTTGACGGTTTGTTCCAAAAATCTCTTCGGCTGCTAGGCGCAAAGAAAGTATCTCATGTATACCGTGAAGTCAACAAGGTTGCGAACTCGCTTGCTAACTTTGCTTGCGATATTTGTACGTCACATTCTTTTCAAGTATTCGCTCATCTACCACGAGAGACCCAAGGTTTATGTAATTTAGGTAGAATGGGTACCCCCTTTGTTCGGAAATAAGTAATAGAAGAATCTTGGGGATGTCAATTTGAGTTGAAGTTCGATGTCTTGATTGAAGCTTGAGAGGCAATTGTATGTGTAAGGCTTGATTTTAGTTGAGGGGATTTACTTGTACTGATTATGTTATACTTCGGTTCTGAGGTAGAATCAGTTAATTGGAGAGAAAATATGTAAAGAATAGAGTGTCAACAATTTTTTATGACCTGGTGGTTTTTCCATAAGAGAAAGTAAGAGCAAAGAAAAGGAGCAGAATCTAGAACAAAGGAAAGGAACGCGAGTAGGAATTCTGAAGATCCAGCTGCAATGCAACACAAGCATATGGTTGAAAACATGACAAAACGACACGCTAATTTACTGTGATAAAATAAAAGAAAGACATTAAATACCTGGTGGTGGCTGACAAGAGGATAAAGGCGCTCCCCGGGGATTTGCTTCTGCTGGTACGGCGATGCAGCAGCAAGCATGCTGCCTAACATATCTGGCCCCTCTGTCCCAGGTATAGCAGGTGATGCAGTAGGAGATACTCCTGATCCTATGTTCACCTCCCGCGCACGCCCATTTGGGATGTATCTACCACGCTGTAAAACATTCATGAATAATTTAAGAAAAAATTTAATAAACTTAGTGAGAAGAAAAATAATTTGGCAGAGAAGCAAAAGTAGACCTGCTGGTTGCCCGACTCTTTTGATACATTAGCAGGTTGAGCAGATTGTTGCATATTTGGTACATAAGAAACACTCTGACCACCCCCTTGAGGAAGCACATGGCCATTCATCCTTCCCTGTTTTGTCTATGTGGTCTTGGATTATTGTGAACCTAGAAGATTAAAAATTAAAAATTACACTTCAAAGACTTCAAAGACCGTAACAATGAACTTTACTTCAATAAGCAGGAAAAAAAAAGAGAGTAAAGAACGAACAAGACAAGCAAAAGTCGTGTTCAACTGTGGGAATAAAATGAATTTTTGAAAAAGTCGAAATAGGAACATTTCCTTATCATACATGAATATACCTTAGATCAAGAAAATTCAGAAAAAGGGGTCAACAGACTCACCCTTCCTTATTACTCTCAAAGAAATCAATTTTTCAGTAATTCTCAACTGTAAAGCAGAGAATAATAATACAAATGTTGTGCATATTATATCAAGAAAGCAAATATACGGCCATTTGGTAATTTGATCGATACTTGAACAAAAAACAAACAATAAATATTCATTTAATAGATCCGAATGTGCTAAGAATATACATGTTCTGAGAGAAAGTTGCTCGAATTAAATTCTTGAATTAACATAAATGTATTAAAAAAAATCAACACAGAAAAGCATTTTAAAAAAAACACGAGAATTCATATTAGTAAATTTAAATGGAAAAGTGTACGAGAAAAAAAAGAAGAAAAACCTTAACATTCAAATGAACTCCGGTGATGAACTTCTGCATTTTCTCAGTCGCCATGTGAAGACCAAGAAATTGGACAGCGAAGATTATTAAACCAATCACAAAAGAAACTCACTGAAAACCAATACGAAAAAAAAAGCAATTAGAAGGAGAATTGACATCAATAAACGAAGAACAATCTGAATAATCTTGAATTAAACCCAAAACATTAAGGAATTTATACAGAAAAACAAGAAGATGAAATAAAATTAAGAAAGAATAAAACGAACCTTCAAATGCCAGCAGACGAAGAATTTTCTTAAAAGGTAAAAGAAAACAATGCTTTCAAAATTGAATTGCAGGCAGTATTTATAGGCATCGGTTGGGTTTCTGAAAGTTTCTTAACGGTTAATTTTTTTTTGTTGAAACGGTAATATTTGTTGCACCGCCTCGAAACGCAATTCCGATATTAGGCTCCTACGATTTACGTTGATAATCTTGAAATTATTTTTTTAATAGACTTTGGAATGCTTGCTTCTTTCAATTAGAATTATGAAATTCCTTTTTTGTCACAAAACAAAAATTACGAAATGCTTTTAAAAGTGCTATGCTTCTGGTCAAAGCCTTAACTCCAAAAACTGGTCGAAACTTGATGTTCATTTGACATACTCCCTCAATCCTAAATTAATTGACCACTTTTTTTTAATTTTATTTATTCCAAATTAACTGTTCAGCTTTTAAATAAAGTATTTGTTACTGTTAGTTTTTCAACTTTACCCTTCTTCCAATTCCTCATTGAATACTCTTAATTAATTAAATTATCACTTACCAACACGTATTGAAAAGATTATTGGATGTTGCGTGAGAGGAAATAGAGACAAATACACAAATTTTGAATGAGATTAATAAAATTAATGAGGAGTATTTTAGACTTTACTTATATTTTATCATCAAAGTTATCAAAATTTTAAGACTCGTGCATTTGTCAAAATGGAAAGATAATTTAAGACGGATAAAGTATTATATGAGTCAAATGAATTTTCACGGAATGGTTAGTTAAGTTAGTTTTATGAGTCAAATGATCCGAAAAGTATCTTAAACTTCTTAGGTTACCAATTATATGTTGTCTATACATATTTTATCAGTTTCTAATTATTTTTCATTTTAAAAAATTGATAGAGATGTATTTTTCTTAACTTACCCTTATCTTTAATTAATTCAATCAACAATTAATTTTAATTATCTCAATATAAATTAATTAATTAAAGAGTAAAAGTGTCTATCTATCTTTAAATTAATGTATTCCAATCATTTTCTCGATTCGAATTCACTGTTTTAAAGCGACAGATAAATAGAAATCAAAGAAGTAATAAATAAGAGAGTAATATTGAAAAATAATTATTTAATCTTATCTTGAATTCATGTAATGATAACTAATTTGGGACACGAAAAATATATTTTGGGATATCTAATTTTAGGACATAATGAGTATAAAGGTTCCTAAAAGAAAGAGAAGAGTATTATAAAGTAGGATGCTTATGGTTCGGTTATTCACTAAAAAATGCTTATGGTTTGGTTTGGTGTTGTTTGTATATTTTTCAAATCGAACTAATATTTTTCATTTTGAGAATTTTGAAATTAATACAAATCATTCAAAGTTTGGTTTCATTAAGTAAAAAAATATTTTTATTGCAGTAATATTCACACACACAATATAGTAAATAAATAAATCCTATAATTGTCTTTGGCTACGGGAATATGCACGAGGGGACACCTGAGGAAAAAAAAATCATGGATGAAAGAAGAAAATAATTTATCTGGGTAGTTATATAATATGATCAATTAAGGAGATATTACTGTAAAAGGTTGAGTTTATTTTATTTATAAAATTCATTTACTTTTTTTTTATTTTTGAAAAGAAAATAATATCATTAACAGATATTAGGAACTACATGAGAGAGTGAAATTTCAATGGATCCCCTACCCTTTGAATAAAATTCATTTACTTGTTCTTTCTAAAAGATATACTTAAAAAGTAACATAATCCATCTCCACCATTGAGGACTTTGACAAAAATATACATAACAAGGTTTTGAAACTTGAATTGGACCGGCCGGTTCGACCGTCGATCGGACCTCCTGACGGTCCGATTAAGTGCCAAAATCCGTTTTCGTCAAAAACCACTCTAATTTCACTGACCCGGTTGACCCGGCTGGTTGGATCGTCCGAACCGTAAACCGGAACAATTTTGGGAAAACTGGCCGGGTCACAAAATACATTTTTTTTTAATTTTTCTGTATAAAAAAAAGGGGAGAAGAAGAAGAAAAATAGAGAGAGAGGTGGCGGTTCACGGCAGAGAGAAGGAGAGGAGAAGAAAAAAAAAGAGGGTGGTGGCGGTTCACGGCAGAGAGGAGAGGAAAAGAAAAAAAAAGAGGGAGGTACGACAGAGAGAAGGAGAGGAAGAGAAAGAAGGAGCGGCGGCAAAGCCGCGCCGGAGAAGGAGAAGAGGGAAAGGGCCGCCTGGAGAAAAAAGGAGAAGGAAATGATAGGGTTTTCTTCCTCTAGGGTTGTGTAAGAGACTTTATATATCTAGGACTAAAATGGCAATTAAAATATTATCACACAAACCCTAAAAAATAATTATAGTACAAACAAGTCCTAAATTTTTTATTTTCAACATCTAGTTGGACATTAAAATTAAAGGAGATATTTAAGGAAATAATTAAGATAAAATATATATAAACTAGTTTTATATCAACGAGATGTTTATTTGAGAAATTTTACATTAACAACATTTTTTATTAATAAGTATATATTATATATTTTTTAATATTTATGACGTCACCGGGTTGATGTAACTGAGTCGATGACTGGTCCCGACCACTCAGTCCGACTCAGCTGATCCAGTGACCCAAGAACTTTTTCTGGGTCGATGTCCGGTCCGGGTTTCAAAACATTGATACATAATACAAAGAGAAAATGGCCCCATGCATCCCCTAAATATTTTAGTTTAGCCTCGAAAATTCCTTTTACTATTTTTTAGCATTAAGAATCTCTTTTTTTTACGGGCAGCCCATTAAGGATATACCACCATAAGCACGGCGAAATCCGACTAAATTGACTCACATACACTGCATATGCATTCGACCTAAGGGAAAAATTGTCCTTTCAAACCTGACCCATTTGGGGACTAAATCACCAACACCCGACCCATACTGCCTCCCAAACTTCTCTTCGCCGTCTTCTTCTTCCCCCTTCTTCGTCCTTGAAATGAGCAGCCACCAAATCCCGCTTCTTTTTCCTTTTCTTTCGACCAATTCTTCACCCTCAGATTTTTCAATTTTCCTACTCAAATCGCCATCCTTTTTCTCATAGAATTCTTTGTCCGGAGGAGGAAGATTCAAGTCGATAAAATTGTGACCCATTGGAGTGGAATCTTCTGAGATGGAGTTGAGATCAGGGAGGATCTTGTGGAGAGCCATTTGAAGATCTAAGTAAAGGGGTCTGAAATTTTTGTGAAGATAATTTGATTAAATTGAAGAGATTGTTCATTGATTTTGCTGCGGTGCGGCTTTTCTTTCTGCGTTGACGAATTCGGAGAATCAAACCCACTTTGTTTAAGTTATTTTTGCAGAGAATTTGAGTTCCCTTTTGTATTAATTACTTGGCAAAAAAGAGGGTTGAAGCTTTTTGTTCTGATTAAATGATGAATTTTGGATGAATTTGTTTTTTTGTTCTGATTAAAGGATTCAAGTTAGCTTTATTCTTTGTAATCATGTGGCATGAATTTATTCCCCTTTATCTACTTTTTACTGCAATTTGAATTGGATTTTGGTGAATTTACAGATGCTCTTAACTTGGGGGCAATGGGTTTTGGAGAGAATGATTGGAGGGTTTGTGGCTTATTAGGGATACTAGAAATTGATAGTGCTAGAGTTTAGACCGCCATTGATAAACAATCTGGTAAGGGGTGGTGATTGGAATAGAATGAGCGACGCGGTGGTGGTGGTTGGTTCTTTAAGCTGCAGGGAAACTCCCCAAAAAAATGTTTTTTTAAAAAAAAAAAATTAGAGAAAAATACCATTTTACCCCTGATTCGTATGCATGTGCACTGCACGTGTGTCAATTTGTCCGAATTCCGCTGCGTATGTGGTAGCAAGTATTTTACAGGCTGCCTGTAAATTGTTGGAGAATTCTTAATGCTGAAAAATAGTAAAGGGAATTTTCGGGACTAAACTGAAATAATTGGGGGACATCTAGGGCCATTTTCCCTAATATAAATATAAATTAAATATATACAGAAAATAGCCATTTGTGTCGATGAGCTATTTACAAAGGTGAAATGTAAACCAAATTTGTTTTGTAAGCTATTTATGTCCACCAACTATTTTCGAGGTTCTTAATTTATTCAGAAGTAGCGACAAGCGGTGGTTCTGAGAAAATAAATAAAAGTTAAAATTAATTTCAAATAACCCCCAAATCACTTTATATATCCGATTGGGTATTTAATTTTGTTTTATATCACAATTGACCATTTTCCCTTGAAATCACCTACATCTAGGGGTGTCAATTGAACTATTTGAGTCGTGCTTAATATAACTTATGCTCAACTCATTTTTTTTTGTGAGCTCGGACCGAGCGAGAGAGTCTCATGAGCCAAATATATATTAGAAAAATATCATAACTGGACCAAAAAAAGTTTAAAAAAAAATAATACTTGGATGCATTTATGCTAGAAAAGCACAAAAACTCAAATTACCATGAGCCATGAGAGTGTTGGATACAAAATAAAAGAATTGCTTTTGCTAATATTTTTATTTTATTCTATTAGAAATGTAGTAATAGTGCTATATAAATATAATTTTGTAATATATATAAATACAATTATGTTATTCAGTATGATTTCACGCTCAATAAATAAACAAAGATTTTGTGAAATATGCTGATAATAAAATGGATAGTGGTGGTGATGAAATTGAAATGTTAATGGAAATTAAGTATGAACAAGAAGAACATGATGAATTAAAAGAAATAACTGAAGAAGATGCATGTGCAGTGATCAATGCATATTTTGAAGAAAGGGTTTTGTGAGACAGCAATTGAATTCTTTTGAGCAAAAATCACTAATTCATATCAAACGAATTAGTAAAATTCACTAATTCCATACTCTACACAATTACATTATTTTGTTTTAAAGAATTTGTATTTTGGAGATCTAAGAAATGAATTATTTGTGAAAAAATATAGTGGTCAAAATAAAAATTTGAGTTGAAAAATGTGCCAAAATGGTGCCTAAATTAGTCAATTTAGTTACAAAATCGAATGTTTATCGATTGAGTATTCTTAAATAGTTTAAAAACTAGGTGATGGATTGATGGGTCTCTTAGGATTGGAGCTCAATTCTTTTAATAATTAGTTTAAAATACTTAAAATTATATGAAGAAAAGAACATCATTGTATTACTATTTCTCTATATTCATAGTCTCTTCGTCCCAAATTATTGGTCAACTTTATATTTTACACGGAAAATAATGTTTAATCAAATTTTATAGTGGGATATAATAGCCTCAATTTAATTCTATTTTCTAATCTCTTTATATTCTTTTCTCTCCAATATTTAATTTAAGGGGTATAATTAAAAACTCATCATTAATAATACTTTATTTACAAAATGGACAAATAATTTGTAACATGTTAAAAATGAAATGTGGAAAGTTATAATTTGGGACGGAGAGAGTACAAAGTTAGGTCAAGAAAGATTATTATATTTGCATTAGCACTTCTAACTCGGAACGTCAAACTCGACTCCATCAATAAAAAAAAATTGAAAAGAAGAATATTATTACACAAATATTTCTCACATTCCGGACACATACCAAATTAGGTCAAAGAATAATAATATAATTATCTTAGCACTTCCAACTCTAAATAATAGGTTTTGAGTAACATTGTCTCAATGATAATTGGGTGTGCTTGGATAATGTTTGGTTTGGGTTTGAGTTTGGTTTGGTCTCACTTTTGGCGGGAAATGCTCAAAATTTGGCCTCTAAAATAGGCGGGAGAAATTCAAATTCAAATTTTTTTTTTCAAATAATCGTCCAATTCCAAATTTTGACCTCAAAAAATATACTTATTCCCTTGTGTAAATTATCTTTATGCAAGTGTTCTTATCATATGAGGATTAATTGCCATTTGGGTCCCCAACATATTTGCGCGCAGCCAATTTCATCCTTTTTCTTTTTTTTTTAACTTTTCACATCCCCAATATATTTTCAAACTGCCATCTTCATCCCCAATATATTTTCTAGCAGCCACTTTCATCCCCAAAAAATTTTCAAACAGCCACTTTAAAAAGGATGAAAGTGGCTGTTTGAAAATATATTGGGGATGTGAAAAGTTAAAAAAAAAAGGATTAAATTGGCTGCGCGCAAATATGTTGGGGACCCAAATGGCAATTAATCCTATCATATGAGGATTGTAGTTAATCTCCTTTTTCAATTCCGAGACAAAAAATTCTCAAAAAAAAAAAAAATAATCAATTCAAATACATTAATGCAGCCACAGTATGTTTGTCTGAAATGTAATTCTTTTCATTATGTGCTCGTTGAGTCTGAATACTACTTCTTCCATCCCCAATTAAGGTTAACATTTGAAACTTCAATTTTTTTTCAAGAATATTAATGAAAATTTAATGAACTTTTACTATTTTTATCCTCTTCTTACTTTTCTTTTAACCATAATTTCAATTTTCAAGAATTAATTAATAAAAATATATTAGTGTTTTAACTTTGACTTTTATTGTTTTTAAGAAATTCTTAATTCATGTGAAATACTCAAATATTAACTTTATTTAAGAATTTAATAAAAAAAATCATATAATTCCCAACTCATCTCATTGTATTCGAGTAGACACGTCAAGGACCGGTTTCACCCAATCTGGCTCCATTGCGAACAATTACGAGCCATCGAATATAAAATCTAACGAATGAGATCATTTAATTTAACACATATTTTATAATATTTATTAAGACTCAAATGATTTCAATCGTCAAATGTTTGATCCGACGGCCCATAATCGTTCCGCACTGAAGCCGGCTCGGTTCACCCAGTTATTTGGAATTAGACGTACCTTTTTTGTTATAGAGAGTATAGATCTGATGGAGGTTTTGTTGAAATTATAACGAGTTATCCCCAAATAGAACCTCATTCATTGTAGCACACAATTAGCAACATTTTTAGAAGAGTAGGAACACTAAACAACCAAACTAATTAGGAGTACGTAATACAATCACAAACAGGAGTAGAGAGCTGTAGAGCATAAGATATCATCCAAATTGAACAATTAACTTTGACCATCTAAGCATTTAATCAAGCTCTTTTCAGTGATGACCTATAAAATATCCATACATGATAGAGAGACACTCAATCTTCCTTAGATCCATGTACTCTCGTTGCCTTTTGCATTTAAAACCACGAGTTCCAACTTAGTCTCCCTACAAAAACCAATAGCATAATAATATTTACCGAAAAGTGAGTAAACTGTATGTAATTTCAACACACTCTTTTGCCTTCCCAACTCAAACCTACAATTAGCTGCACTCTTAGCTACAGAGAAGGTCGCTCCATTATTCTATTCCCTTTCAGGAAATAGCGGGACGATTAGCTTCATCTTTTAGCTATTTATTTACCCCTTCCCCCCTCTGATTCATAACTCAGATAAGCTTCCTGTAATCGCAACTAACTCCTCCTCACTCATTAGGTATCTTCCTCGCAGCAATATACTAGATAAGTATTTCCAAAAGCTGATTTTGTCACATAACTTCAAAATCTGGATCTAAAACAACATAAAATAAAGGGAAAAACGTGAATAAACATACAGTGTATATATCCCTCTCTGTTGCAGAAGCAAAACAAGTCTTCACCAGATCAATGGCTTCTGCTTCAGAAAGTTGGAGTAACAGCATCCTGCAAGCACATCATAATACTTGTTAGAGCTGCAATAAAAAATGTTTAAGCATATTCCTATCATCAACTAGAGGACAAACCTTTGCAGGTAATAGCAGAGGAGTTGAAGACTTTAGTTGGTTGTCCAAAAAAGGCATGATCAACGTAGAACCAGAACCTTGAGAACTGTACCCAACCCTCTCATAGGATCCAACAGCATCATATGTAAAGACACACCCCTTTCCTGGAAACATCGAGAAAGAAATGATGTTAGTAAATGTTTACCAGAAATGAAAACTTGAGTTCATTTTTAGCTAATGATATACCTTCACTGTCAAGGCCTCCCAAAACATTGAAAGAGTAGTACGGGAAGGGTGTTTGAAAGCGGCAGGGCCATTGCAGGACAGCTCATTTGTTTGTTGTGATGATGCTGATATATCTAGGATTAAAAAATAATAAACAGAAACGTCACTGTTCTGAAAATTTTCATTATTCACTCTCACGAGCAAAAGCTAGGTTAAAGATAAAAAATTATGCAGATTTTGAATTGAATATCCATAAATTTCATTCAGAAACTAAAGTAATAGCTGGATAAAAAGTATCTATTGTAACTAAACTCATTCGGTCCTTGAGAGCTTTAGTGTCTGAATAGTCTAGCAACTCTAATATTCTCTTGTTATTAGATTCAGTTCAGTTCAAAGGCATGTCAAAACTAGTGTGTTAGGATTTTGAAACTTTACCAAATGTCTGGAAGCCAAGACCTTTTGCAAAGCTCTTACATCAGCTTGAAAAACAAAAGAGGCCATTACACTCTTTTCCGCTCTGCAAAATCAGAAATAACAATAAGCAGGACAGCATGTAAAAATCAATATACAAGCATCTCAGTGACAGTTGTCACACCCCGTCTCCGGAGTGATGACAAGGCAGCGCCCCATTGGTTAATGAAGTGCTAAAGCCGCAATCAGAGAATTACTAAATAAATGAGTTCATTAAATAAATCCATCAATAGTAATAACACAGTAGCGGAAACGTTATTCTAAAAAGGAAATATGTCTAAGCTATTACATCTCAAAGGAAACTACAAGTTTCAAAATAAATAACTATAAAAGCAATAACAGGTGTGAACTATCCAGTTAGTATCACTCTTCGTAATTCCCATTCCAAGCTCCATCATCATAGGTAGAATCAACATCTACAAAACCTGAAACAAAAAAACCGGATATCGGACTGAGCTCCGGTGCTCAGCAGGGACCTAAACCAGTAATATAGATAATAAAAAAAGAACAGAAACAGATACAGTTAATGCAGATGCTCGTTTCCCAAAGTATATGCAAAAGACTCATCCCAAGTCTAGCAAGACTCAGTGCAGGACAGTGCAGTACATAATATATCAGAACAGAATAGAGGGTTCAAAACAGAACAGTGGACTGCACAGCTGCGGTTCTCAGAAAAATAAATTTTAAACTTGTGCAAAAGTGCACCAAAACATTACTCAATCATCCCAACTCATATGCGACCAAATAGACTCCAAGCAAACAGCAATTAAAAACCCAAAACAAGGATGGACACATATAATGCAACAATTAAGCAATTAACAACATTCTTCGCACCTAAACGATTCTATAACCGAGTGTATGACAAGCACCACGCGTTGCCCATCCGGTACACCCAATCACATACTCGTTTTAGATACTTAAAACATCGCTAAGGCTATGACACACAATCCCACCACATGAGCTTACTAGTCTAGTCACTCATACTCAGCAATAATGATAGTGGTCTCAGTTATCAACCAAACTAGGAAGGCTCAGTATCAACACGTGGGTTCGGATTTCCCCGAACGAAAGGACCTGGGTTTAAGGATTCATCCATTACATTGTATCATTGTCCCCAATTAGGGACTCCACAAAATCACTATCGTATATGATGATTTGCCCCATCAGATGCGAACCCCGAACAGAACAGAGCAGAAGACCTCTTGGGTCACACAGCAGATCAAAACCAGTGTTGCAAAAGTCGCTAGCCGCTAGTCGGTCAGCAGACAGGGGACTAGCGACTAGTCGGCCTAGTCGGGGAGTAGTCGGCGACCCTAAATATTAAATATATTTTATTTTAATCAATTTCGAAAATGTTTTCTTTTATATTTTTGGTCTAATTAAATATTAAAAATATAAAGTAGGTCATTTAGGACTTGTTTGTAATATAAAATATAAAGTTTGAGGTCTAAAATATAATTTTTAAAAGTAATTTCGGACTTTAAATACAATTTATTTCTAAATTTAGGTCATTTAGGACTTGTTTGTAACGTAATTATTTTTATGGGATCTTATGTGCTAATACTTTAATTGCACCTTTAGTGCTGGGTATATAATGTCTCCTAAGAGACAACCCTAACCCTAAATTTCATCCAACTTCTCTCACTCTCTTCTTCCTGACCCGAATCCGGCGCCCTCCGCCTCCCTTCTTCTCCTTCTCCTTCTCCTGGCTAAGCCACCACTGCTGCTCTCTCTTTTTCTTCTCTTCTCTCTCTCGTTTCCGCTCTCTCCTTCCTCTTCTCCCTCCGTTGAAGCTCTGAGATGTGTTCTGCACCCCTTCCCCTCCCTTCTTCTCCTTCTCCTAAGAGCCACCACCGCCGCTCCCTTTTTTTTCTTCTTCTCTTCTCTCTGTTTCCGCTCTCTCCTTCCTCTTCTCCCTCCGTTGAAGCTCGGAGATGTGTTCGGCGCCCCTCCCCCCTCCCCTCCCCCCCTTCTTCTCCTTCTCCTTCTCCGGCGAGTCTTCACTGACCCAACCGTCACCGCCACCGCCACCGATTCTTCTCTGAGACTCCGAGAACGGTACATTTTTCTCTTTCTTTGTCTTCTCGTCGGACTTTTGACCGACTAGTCGGAATTTTGACCGACTAGTCGGACTTTTGACCATTTTTTTCAAAGAACCAATTTTTTGGATTTCTAGGCGGCCACCGGCCGACTACCGACTAGTCGCCGGCTAATCGGCCGACTAGGCCGAGTTTTGCAACACTGATTAGAACGGAAGGCGAACAAATCCTGCTAACTACTCGTTCCTAGACACAGCTCAATAGAGGGCAACGACTCGGTCGACCAAACTAATTAGGACAACAGAAAAGACTCCAATTAGACGATTCCAAATAAGACCCAAAACAATTAATCAAAAAGGCAAATACATAACAGTTACAAAACAGTACCAAAACAGTTTATGTGAGTATAACAATTTATGAAAGCGATTGAAACAGGTTATATGGCATGCTCAATTTACCCAATAATTTCATACTCAATAACAATTAAATCCATAATCCAAATATTCAAGAATCACTACTCAAGCAGTTCATGCAATTTATCATACCCTAAATACAATAAACATGCCATAAAAGTTACCTAACAATATCAGAATTACAGGATAGAAATTAACGGAGTAAAGAGGGGTCCCTACCTTAAATCCTTAGAAAAGGAGATAATGTACAAGTGCTAAAAAAATTTGGTTCCGCCCACTACTTCTGACATACATTACGGAAA
Organism: Vinca minor; assembly: GCA_026122235.1. Taxonomy (NCBI): domain Eukaryota; kingdom Viridiplantae; phylum Streptophyta; class Magnoliopsida; order Gentianales; family Apocynaceae; genus Vinca; species Vinca minor. The sequence continues at coordinate 8,745,835 of JAOCZM010000011.1, read as the reverse complement.
AAATCTAAAGGTTAAAATTTCGATCCCTCTGGTCAGATTGCAGCTCTATCAGTCTAGTTTCTAAATAAAAAAGAATTACACCGATTGGAGTTCGTATGTTACCTGTACGACGATTCTGCCGGAACTGCGCAGAAAACGAAATTATGGAAACCAACCCCCGTTCCTGGTGCGATAACTTCCAACTCCAAATTCGAAATGTGAATCCTCTTCCACGCCCTCGTAGATTGTTTCGGCGTGATCAATTTACATATATGGTTCGTCGAAATCCGATCAGGATTGCCCACTCAAAAGTCCTCTCAAAACTCTTAGAAATCTCAGAAAAACTCTCCAAAACTCCCCCCTGTTCCCCACGGCTCAAATCAGTTTCTAACTTTCTGTTTGTTTTACAATAGCACGTCTCCCTAAGCTTATACCCCACGATGATTTCTTTTCTTTTATATATATATATATATATATATATATATATATATATATATATATATATATATATATTAGGGGGATACAGAATCGACCCCTGTGGATGGAAAGCCTTTTCTGGGCTCCCATGATTCCCATGAAATCCCCCCCACACACACACACACACACACACACACATATATATATATATATATATATATATATATATATATATATATATATATATATATATAAACGGCTGTCTTTTAAATTCTTTTTTTTTAATACCAAAACCCCCCAACTGATGCCGATTTGATTTCCATTTTATTATTATTTTTTTTTTTTATATTTTACTTATTAAATTATTTCATTTCTTTATAATATATTTTATTTAATCCCTACTAAAACGTACTCAGAAAGTAACACGTAACATGTTATAAAAATAAAAGGACACATAGTCACATAACATTTAACATGGTATTTAATATAAGCACAAAATCATGCAATTAAATCACTTAAATCACATAATTCGCATAAATCAAATTGGAGAAAAATCCCAGGTATCACACTAGTAATAAACTAAGAACTTTTAGATTAACCAACCACAATATAGGAAAGGAATTTTTTTTAAAGAGAATGGTTAATCAAATCAAATAAAGAGATTTTTCTCTTACATGAGGTTATATTTCCAATAAGAAGCTGTCACTTAGTGCATAATCCATAAGCCTTCTTTAATGTAGTTTCCTGTTTCCCACAAACTAACTCTATACTGCGACAATACAAATCACCAACTTCAACTTCTACTACTGCTAGGCTCAATTCAAAGTAAATTCAAATAACTGAAGTATACTCCCTCCGTCACAAATTGAATGTCTAATTTCTATTTTAATCCGTCCCAAAATGAGTGTCGACTTCCTTAAAATGGATTCTCACTAAACTCTCATAACTTGTGTCGTATATTTAAAGGATGCAAGCTCCACTAACATATGAGTCCTCTTATATTTAAGGGCAATATGGTACGTTACTCATGATCAAACTGCTCTTCTTAATTCTTGTGCAACACAAATATAAACATTCAATCTAGGACGGAGGGAGTATATTTTATAACCAGGTAAAAGTTCTTCTTCCTACTCTTGCCCATTCTCGAGTACGAAGCCATTTAACTTATACTCTTTCCTTTGCTTCCCTCAGCTATTCCCTCTCTTTCTTCCAGCAGATTCAGTCAAGAGCTAAATTTAACATCTAAAAAGTGCACATAACAATCATATCCAAAAGGACACATGGTTCAGGCAAAATTAAAAATATTTTCTTGACAAAAATTCACATAAACAAATTAAATTAAATTAATTATATACATAATTACCATATGAATTCAGCTTTAAAAAGGAAACACACACATACAGTTGAGTGATTTTGGAGTAATCGCGAGTGAGAATGTTGTAGCCAGTAGACATTCAAGTATCGGCTGCAATCACACAGTAATCTGCTCCGGCAATCGCTACACAAGTTCTGCATAAAATATCAAAGTATATCAATCATTATAAAAGTCATCGGAGAACATAGCCGGAAATAAAAAAAATTGATATCAAATTCAAGAATTACCCTCCATTGTTGTCATATGGAGACCAGTTAGCTTGCTGCTTCGTCATTGATTCAAATCGCAGAGAGCTAGGGTTAGGGTTCGGGTAGATTGCTACAATTTGGGAATTGTTGGGATTGAAGCAAAAGAGGACTCGATTTGTGATTTTTTGAAGATTGATGATTTATACTGAATAAATAGAAGATTAATCTTCCAACCGAACTGACCGCTTTACCCTCTTTTTTAACCTTAGTCTCTCACGGCAAAAAATCAGGTCTTATCGTAATGTACCAAACCAATTACAATTTGCTATTTATATATATAATTTGAAAAAATATCTTCATAATGAATTTTGATTGATTTGTGTCATGTCCCGAAGGATTCACAATGACTTAGACTCAATTTAGGAACACAAAGCAGCTAAGAGACTCAAGTCTCAACCAGTCCAATCAACAAAAACAGATTTAAGGAAATAGATTTGATACATATAACTGAAATTAACTGAAAGATCTCAATACATATTCATAATCATCATCTATTCCTCAACTAAATGCAGAATATAGAAAGGACACAGCCTTCAAAGCTTAATTAACAGAAAGTTAACTAAAGAGAGAAAAGAGAGCAAACTTCTGAGAGATTCCAAAGCTGCAAGGCTAACCACTTCTCCTGCAACGGCAAACTTCGATTCGGTAACAGAAAGGGAAAGGTCTGAGGGAGAATAGAGTGAATGAATTTCAAGGGGGGAAAGGAGAGTATGATGAACTCACAGGGGAAAAAGTATGGCTGCTGCCAGTTTCTGTATAATTTTCTGAATGCCTTTCTACATTGGGAAAGCTTCCTTTTATACTTAGGGTTCCCTTCCCAATGTAAATCACAACCCTCCACCACAGCATTGTCAGAACCTCGCAGAGGATCAACAGCTGCCAGTGGAGTGAGCTCTTCATCCTTCATCATCTCAGCAAAATCAGAGAATTCTTCCTTTGCTGCTTGGCTGCTCGAAATAGCTTTTAGGTCACTTATCCAAACGATGTCGTTACAAGGCTTAGGGAAAATATAACTAATTAATTGATACTCTGTTGTTTTGGGAATTAAAAACAATTGAATTACTTTTGCCCTAACCCCCCAAACCAATCCTTTGATTTCAAACTGATTTTCCCTCCATTTAAACTTGAGACTTCTCCTTCCATCTTGCAGAATATGACAATTTGGTACAATAATAAGAATATACATGGGAACCAGGCGATTTTCACATGTCTCTCACGATCTAAACTTTTTGTCCACATAAATGTCAATTTTAAACTCATTCTATCGAGGAATTGGAGATCTCCATCCCTATCTCGCCTCCGTCCAAATTTGATAGAATTCCCTTTTTTCAAGGATAGCATAAAATATTTTTTAAAAGTTTTATGTAAAAAAAACATGTTTTTTATGACTAATCAAAAATGGGAAATTTGTTGATTTAGTTGCTCCTTAATTTATGTTTCGTTTATTTTTTCAGTCCAATCTAATAATTTATTGGCTGTGAGAAAAGTTTCCGTCACCACTTTCATGACACCAGCAAATAATCAGGGCGGCATGGTCAAAGTTTATTTTCATCTGTAGTTACATAAGATGATTTACAGCATGTACGTTCATTTTAACTTCAAAATATAATTTTTATCAATATAATATAAAAGATGATAATGTACAGAGAGGCAATGATGAACAAACAAAAAGGAAAAGGAAAAGGAAATTTAGCTCCCTAGAAGATCAGATCCCATTGAATTTTCTTTATTTGATGGAAATAGATTTGTATTGCTGGACTGTGGCTGTTATAGCTTGCTCCACAGGTAGCCTCTCCAGACTTGATGCACCATAGAACCCATGAACTCCTTCGGTTCTCTTTAGTACATATTCTGCATCCATGGGGCCAGAAATAGGACCTGAAATTTGTGCAAATGACTTCTAATCTCAAAACCAGGTTATATGAACAAAATGCTCTGTCGTCTTTCAGACCAGCAATTTCTGGAAAACCAGTCATCAATGGAAAGAAAATGCATTTATCAATGTGAAATGAGGAAAGAGTTATACATATGATGCACTTGTATTAGGATCTTATTTATCGTATTTGAAAATGGGGGAGGGCATTATTAGGTTTTCATAAAGATTAGAGATTTCAGATGGTTACCTCCATGGCAGAGTACAATAGCGTCACAACTGACGCTATGAACAGCATCTGCGATAGCTTGCACACGCAAGACGCTTTCATCCAACGAGAGAGCAGTTTTGGCTCCTATTGAACCGGATGTGGTTAGTCCCATATGAGCCACTACAATGTCAGCACCCGCTTTAGCCATTGCGACAGCTTCATTTTCGTTGAAAGCATAAGGGGTTGTCAAGAGACCCATTTGATGAGCTTTTGCAATCATCTCAACTTCCAAGCTGTACATGATAGGCAGTGTTTGTTTATTCTCTGCTCATTAGAAGATGATATACAGAAAGGGAACGTAGACACAAGAAGAAAATATGCTGATATTGATGAGACATACCCGTATCCCATGCCTGTCTCTTCAAGATTCTCTCTGAAGTTACCATCAAAAAGCCCGACAGTAGGAAAGTTTTGCACTCCACAGAACCCTATTGACTCCAACTGCTTTAGGAAATAATCCATCCGGCGAAATGGATCAGTTGCACAAACACCAGCCAGAACTGGAACTTTTTTCACCACCTAAAGGTTTCAGCATTATAACAAATTCAATATGCTGTGATCATCGAAGCTTTTCTCACCAGGCTGGTATTTTAGTTATACTGGCAACTGATCGTGCACGCAGTTGTTTTTTGTCCAACAAGGACATAACTATATTTCAAATTATTTTATTTCTGATACTTAAAGAGGCTCTTTTCTAGAGAAACACTAGATAGATAAAAGAGCAAGAGGATCCTATTCAGAATAAATAATTTCTTTGCTCGACTTAGCACAAACTTTAGAAATACATTGAATTGCTTAATATCTTACTATCTTAGCTTCATGAATCATTATGGGATCCATTTATTATAATGGTTTCAAATTCTTTTATTTCTTAAGAGAGAAACAAATGGTGGAAATTTGAACTTACAAAGTATGTTCAAATTGAAGCACCTTTGCAAGAGGAGAAGGTAATAGATGGATTCCATGTAGAATTCGGAAGTAAAACTTACAGGTAAAACTTCATTTGCCATGTCAAGTACAATAGCATTTGCATCAGCAAAAGGTAATAATCCTGCTAAGGAACCCCTCCCTGCCATTCTGAACCGCCCCGAGTTATACACAACGATTAGATCTACACCACCAGCTTCTTCAAACTTTGCCGAGATTCCAGTTCCTGCACCAGCCCCAATCAGTGGTTTACCCATTTTTATTTGATCTTTTAAACGCTGCAGCAATCCTTGTGTTCTCTGTAAAGTCTCTGTTCAAGAAGAAGCTAAATTACTACCCAAGAACTTGATACATCCCCGAATTGGAATTTTTAAAACCATTCTATAATAATAAGATACATGAGTCAAGACTAATGAGAAGAAAATGCATGACCCGAATTTGCACTTGGGAAATTGCTCAGTCTGTAAGGAATGGTCTCATTTGTTGGTTTGATCTCAGAAACAGAAGCATCTTCTTGTATGTCTTTCATGGATTCATAAACGGCTTGAGGCTCACCAATGTTCTTAGAATTTGCACAGATCTCTAAAAACGAGCCAACTAAAGCATTTGCAAACTCCTTATCGTTAATATGATAAGGCAAAACCTTCACCTATTAGCAGACACAGATGTGAATAGTATTAGGTAAGTCAAGTTTGTAAGGAAATAAAAATAGTAACATCAAGACGGATCAAGTATGTAAACGCATATTAAGAAATTGGAACCTATATATGCTTGGTACCTGGCGATCTTCATTTGTCTCGATAAGCTTTTGCAGTTCCTTTATGAGAGTTCCAGTAGCCTCAGGATCATAAAAGGCCTTATCCGGTGTATCCAAAGCAGAGACACCCTGCTCCGGCAAGCAAACACGTACCCCTGATGATGACTTATTCAACTTCTCTGCTATAAATGCAGCAAACTTCTTATTTTCATCAGCTGTAGTTCGCATCAAAGAAACCTATAACAATAAGTCATATTATTAATCCCTGTGAGAGATGCACATAAACTATGAACTATCAAAAGACTACATTAGAATTCCAGCTTTATGCCGACCATACACCAAGGGTTATCACTAGACAGTCATCAAAAGATTGAGCTAACCAAATTATCTCAATAGCAACACAAAAAATGAACTGCACAGCATCAAAGTATTGATAGAACATAAAGTTACTATTCTTGGTCAAATGCATGCCTGTTTCATTTAAAAAAAACACATAAATTCATACGGCAAGGCAAAACAGTAACTCAGATTAGCGTATTTCAGCACACAAGTTATTCCGTTCGGACTGGCATTAAACAGAACAAGAAAGATCTATTTACCTGTTTATTGTGTTCATGAAACTTCCTCTGCTGAAACTTAGAAGGTATGGTATCTTTGGCTCCAAAGTTAACCATATCCAATGCTCCCACACTCAGAACTAAAGGGATCTTCTTTTCTAATATGGCATCAAAACGTGAACTATCACATGCCATTACACCTCCAACCACATAGTCCGCAACTTCAGTTGTTGTGATGTCCAAGACACCCTACATTAAAAAAGCTAACCAAGGGTGAATGCCATTCTGGTAACAAACACTATATCTTGTTGATACTAATTGAAGATTAACTTCTTGAATGTTCTTCGATTTCAATTTTTTTTTCTTTTCATTCTTATACCAATAACTAGTTTTCCTCAAATTGAGGAAAACAGAATGACAAAAGGAAGAAAAAACAAAAGAAGTCTACATAAATTAGCTCCACGGGACAGAAAACTAAATCCGCAAGAAAGTACAGAAGGGGGTACCTGTATAAATCCTCCTCTAACAAGATCTTCCATTGCCCGGCCTCCTACACCCGTGGCATGAAAAATCAAGGTATCATAACCTTCTTTAATGAGTCTTTCTTTCACAGCAGTAACACATGGAGTAGTTACTCCAAACATTGTTAATCCCACCGTAAAATTTTCACTCTCCGAAGATTCTCTAGACCTATGAATCCGTCCAATCACCATTCCGGCAAAAGCAGCACTAGCATTTGATAACACAACCTTGCTCACACTATTAATTCCACATATATCCACAACTGAAGGAAACAAAACCAAATCTGATGTTCCAATATAGGGTTCCGTTTGACCACTAGCCACTGTTGATACAATGGCCTTTGGAATCCCAATTGGAAGCAAACGAAAAGCCGAAGATAGCAAAGATGTTCCTCCACTACCTCCCAGTCCCACAACTCCAGCTAGAACTCCATCCCCATGAACTTTCTGTAAAAAGCACTCCAGTGCTTTATTCATCACCCCCATAGCTTCTCCTCTATCCTCTGGAAGTTGGGTCAAGAATTGTTCCCCAGAAGCAAAATAGCTCAAAAGAACATCCCTTCTCGATACAAACTTAAATTCACCACAACTCTTTACTTCCTTCTTACCAGCAGAGACATCAACAACAATAACTTGGACCTGTACATTTTATTCAACCACATTAGTTCCTACTTCCCAAGTAGTGTCACAAGACTATTAACTGCCACAACACTATAACTGTCACACCAGTGCCCGCAAGCCTAAAGCGCGACTCATGGGCTAGGTAGCATCTGCAATCACCTAGTTGGTCATCGTCTTACTATGCCAAAATGAATACCTAACCTGACTATGGGTACTTGATCGTTTAGGACATGTAACGAAAATTAAGAAAGCAATAAGCAATGTATTTATTTAGTCAAAATATCAACATTCCTCTTTTAAATAGGACTTGTATATCACTTATTCTATTTAAGAGGGTAATATTGGTATTTTGAATAACAAATTATCTTGTTTTTTTGCTTTTTAATTTTTTCTACATAGTCTAAACGACTTATATCATGGCATTGAGGTAGTATTATTCAGTAATTCCGAACAATTCAAATATGACGATAACTAAAAGAAACAAAACCCATGGGAAAATCAAACTTCAATTCAATATTACTACTTTCATTACATGTTTCGAAAATTAAGGAATAATAATTTGGATGTTTTGTAATAAAAATAACAATATTACTCTCTTAAATAAAATTAGTAATATACAAGTATTATTTAGGAAAGTAATATTGATATTTTGATTACAAAACATCTTAATTTTGTCTCCCTTAATTTTCGCTAACATGAAAGTCTTATATCTAGGGATGGAGTGAGTATTTACTAGTGAAATGGGATGAGGGAGATTTGAAATTGATAATGATAAAATCCAAAAAAATCAAAACAAAAAAAGTGTACCTTTTGAGAATAATGGGCGGAAAAGGTAGTGAGATTGGATCGAATGGAATTGGCTAGGAATTGGAGCTCTTCAAGCTTGGAATCAGCAGTTCCGATACACAAAACTTGCATCATCTCTGTAGTTTTTTTTCTTGCTTTAAATTCAAGAATGAATGAATGAATTTGTCAAGAAAGAATGAATGAATTTGTGGGTTCTAATTGCTTTGACTTCATCTTTACTGCATACGTAGTTGTTCTCCATAACGGGTTACCCGGCGGCTTTGGAGTGAGTCTAGGTTTGGGTTAAACAGTTGGCGGTCCTGAGTCAGGTGGGTCAAGAGCAGGCGGGCTTGGGCCGGAATGGATTAAAATTTTCAAGATCCTTAACCCACCCGTTCCTCATGTCCTAAAAATCATCCAACTCTACTTGGAGCCAAGTCTTATCTTACAAAACTGAACTTACGCTGAAATGAAATGAAATGATATTATATTTTTAATTTCTCTCTTCATTCTAGTGTTTGGTTAATTAAATTGAACCATTACATGGGGAGAAGCAAAAGTTGTTGAACAAAAAACTCATTTTAAAGTCCTTTCTCTATCCCAATTTTAAAAGAATCTTTTTAATTTGACTTAAGAATTAAGAATAATGATGTTGGCTGTAATAAATAAATCATTTATATATTAAAAAGTTTAAATCAACTTCATTAAAGTTGTACATTGTATTAAATATAATTTTTAGCGAATTAATGAGAAAAGTGTAAGTTAAGACCTTAAGAAAATATGTAGTTATAATTAAGAAAATGATTTACTCCTAGAATTTTGGGGATAGAAACCCTAAACCCCCAAATTGAGGGTGTTAAATGACTATCTTACCCCTGCTGGTATAAGGGATTCACCCAATTATAAGGGCAAAAAGGTCCAAAGAACTATTTTAGTCAATCTTTTAGCAAATAATTCTAGTAGCCTAGCAAGGTCCTTAAGAAAAATGTCGAATATTTTGAGACATTTTAAAATATAAAGAAGGTCAATATAAATGAAACTGTTGTAAATAAATGACCAGGCCCAACCCATAGAGTGGGAGGCACATAGACCCATGAACCAAAGGATTTTATCTCTATAAATAGAGACATTTGGTTCATCGTTATACACACCTACTTATCTTCTCCTCTCTCAATTCTCTTCTCCATTTACTATTCTTATAACACGTTATCAGCACGAGACTCTGCCAATTTGGATTGGATCAAATTTCGAGGTTTGCTTGTATAACTCGTTTTTATATTGCGGCTTCAAATCAATTGAAGTACACAATAGATCTAGCATCTCTACTAAAATAAAATAAAAACTTATTTTTTTTCTTGATGCCATTGATCTGAATATATTCTTGATTATCTTGCAATTGGATTTCTGATAACAATCTTGTTTAAAAAAAAAAAAAAAAAAGATTAACGAATCAGCATGTCTTTGTTTAATTTCATATTAATTGAAAAAAAAAAAAAAAAAAAAAAAAAAACATAACCATGGCCTGTCTGTACCATTCTATTGCTTGATTCATATGATTCCCAAAGAATCAGCATGTTTTTTTTATTACATATTAATTGTCTTTAATATACTGTCTTTGATGCATGATTTACGTTGTTGACGTTATTAATACTATGGCAAAAAAATCCTCTGTCCCCATTTGTGTGTGTTCCCATGTCCCCAACCAATCACAATTCACCATGTGTATATATAATTGAAACAATTATTTATATAGTAAATTCTGATTGATTGGGGACACGAGGACACACACAAATGGGGACAGAGGATTTTCACCCTAATACTATAGCAGTATATCAACTTTCCATGATTCACAATTTTATTCAAATTCAGTATATTTTTATTTTTCTTATTATTTTTCATTTATTATTATTATCAAGAATTTAAAATATCAATATTCCTGAAGAATATTGAACAATTAATCCTGAAGTAGTAATTGTATAAATTAATAATATTAAATGTTCTTGAAGAACATCATCTAATATTCCTGAAGAATATTATTTATTCCTAAAAGAATATTATTTATTTATTCCTGAAAAATATTATTAGTATAAATTAATTATTTACTCCGGAAGAGTATATTATAATCTAAATATTCTTGAAGAATATCGAATTATTGTTCCAGAAGTAACAATCAAAATTAATTATTTACTCCTAGGGAGTATATTATAATCTAAATATTTTTGAAATATATTGAAATATTGTTCCCGAAGTAACAATAATTTAAACAACATTTATAGAAAATCTTTGGAAGACTTGATATGCCATAAGTATATAAGTAATTCTTCTTGAAGAATATAAACATCAAGACTAATAGAATAAGTTATCCACATCAGAGGGAGAGAGCAATAAATGATGTGGATTTAACGAACTTGGAGTTCAATAGAGAAAGTTGCAAATTAACTAGTTAATATTTTGCTAACTCCAGAAGAGTTGCAAATTTATAGATTACAAGTTCGAGGGACACCTGATGTGTGATTGAACACTTATTCACTAAAATATAACTAATTTCAATTTTGAAAAGTCGATCTTGAAGATCTATATGCATTGGTCCAATGATGTTAAAAAGGAAAGTAATTTGATATAAGATTAATGTACTCTTTTTTCTTAACTATGCGCATTTTTTTCCCACAGGGTTTTTTCCTATTAAGATTTTAACAAGGCATATTCTTCATGTTAAGTATATCCAAGGGAAAGTGACGACATCCATGTTCAACATATTCACTCAAGTGATAATGTAGAAGATTATTTATCAAAGCGTTATCAGCATCAACATTCAGAAAGTTGATACATCAGATTGGAATGCGTCATCTTAAAGACATTCAATGATTAGGGGAGTAGTCGTACTCTTTTTCCTTCATTCAGGTTTTGTCCCACTGGGTTTTCCTGACAAGGTTTTAACGAGACGGCAATTGAATACTCCAACATCAATTGTACTCATTTTCTTAGTTTGGTTTAATTTTTCCTATTGGGTTTTTTCCAAATAAGTTTTTGTGAGGCAATTGTTGTATAGGTTAGTCATTTAAGGGGGGAGTGTTGTAAATAAATGATCAGGCCCAACCCATAAAGTGGGAGGCCCATAGGCCCATGAAGCAAAGGATTTTATCTCTATAAATAGAGACCTTTGGTTCATCATTATACACACCTAATTCTCTTCTCCTCTCTCAATTCTCTTCTCCATTTACTATTCTTATAACAGAAACGAAGTAATTGTGAATTTTCATTTTTAAAGGATATCGTACAAATTCTTAGAAATGATAATGCTCTTTCGTTCAAATGGTTTCATTTCATATATAGAAATAAATGTGTAACTTTCCTTATAAAGAAGGAATTATTGTTATATGTGGATGTCCAATGATCTTTCCGAAGAAGTCCAACTCCCTAAGCCAAGTAAACTTATTTCATCTCCTATAGATTATGACTTCTCTTAACTCTTTGTATTAGGCCTACAAATAAGTATTATTGATAAAATGGCTATAAGTTCTGAATGACTCTATTGTCTCTCTATTCTCCTTGTCTCTCCCTATTCTCTTTATATTCAATACATATATTGTTAGTATAGTTAGATATTATACCAATTTACAATTCATTTATATCAAAAAGGGTGTAATTCACTAAAAAAAATATTTCACAAATAAAGAGTAAAAAATTACTTTGTTCTTCTTTAACAATTTTAACCTTCTTCATCTAAGAAATTTGGCTCAATTTGAGTCGAGTGCCATTTCCATCTTCAATAATTCTAGCTAGTACTGTCAAATAGACCGGTCCAATTCGGATTCGTGCAAATTGGCCTTAAATGGATTGATCGTACTCAATATATTTATGCTAACCTATAAATGTTTGGTCTATATCCAACATGGTTATGGTTAGCAAGCTACAGGACGGTCCACGTGTCAATAAGATTTTATTATTTAAAAGAAAAACTATCAACTCATCAAAACTAAATATGGGAAATTCATATCCATGTAATGCTTAAATTGTTAAAATAAATAGTGAAATAGATATGTATTTACCAGCATTAAAATTTAACATTGTGATAGCAACAAAAAAATTCCAAAATAAAACTATATACATGTATAGAGAAATAGTTTTGTTTGCCCTTGAACTATTTACGAATTTCCGATCTTACCCAAAATCTATTTTGTGATCACATTATACCCACACTCTATTTACGAGTGCCAAATCTTCCCAAAATAGGCAAATTCTTGCCATTATATCATTTATATGGTGGTGGTGAGGGGTATTATAGTCAGATCGAAATAAAATTAAAGTTACTTCACAAATAACTACCAAAATTATATTATTATATCAATTGAGTGCCTAAATTTTTTTTTCATTTTTCAAATTATCCCTCATCTACAACCCATCTCTCTTCTTCATCAACCTAATCTTGTTCATCTAAATAAAAATGCCTAATACATAGATGTAGCCTCCAATAATAAACCCGCCATAGATTGATATAAAACCAAGTTGTCAATCCAAGTCAAATTCCAGATTAAGAATCAATTGTGTATTGCGTATTAACGGAACAAGAAGAAACCATTAATGGAGTCTCGAGCTCAGTAGCAGTGATATCATGTACTACTATGGCAATAATTTATTTCGCCGTCCTCTATGCACCAACGTTGGTTCTCCGATTACCTCCTCCAACTTCTTACAATTCTTTCATGATTCGACGTTTTATATGCACCACAATTTCTTCAGTTATCTTCGTTTTCGACTCTGCCCTAATCCTCTTTGACCCTGCTATTTACCACTCAGTTTTCCCAAATTTTCCCCTTTTCCTTTAAATTCCGTGATTCCTTTGTGATTGAGCCCAAGGAATAATTAGAGTTTGAAGAAGATGTCAAATTAAGTCTCTGATTGTCCTTTACATTGTTGATAAACTCTTTAATTAGGGGCCATTTGGGGAATTTGAGGAAGAAACTGCGAGAGATGAACTAAAATTGCTCAATAGAATGTAGTGATTAGCAGTGACGGTGAAGAATGATTGGTTCATATTAAGGTCACCGGAGTAGGTGGTCGCGTAGAAATAAAGGCAGATAAATTTTTTGTCGTGAGAAATTAGGAAATTGTAGGAGAAAAACTCTGACAGACAAGTAAAGAATTTGGTCAACTGAAGGATCTTGTTCCGAAGCTGTGGCGACTGATGAAATATCTGCCATGTTCGGCGGCAAGAAGTTCAAGCGGACATTGGCGATCCAGTTCCGGCCTTAGAAGGTTGTTTTGGAGGAATAAGAACCTCAATTCATGAATTTAATAGAAGAGTGTGATGTCCTAGCTAGGAATCACACTGACTAACTAGCAGCTAGTTTTTCAACCAAGCAATTAACAAAACAATGAACAAACTTAATATATAACTTTGATATATAGAATAGAGTCAGGTCTCCACCATCAAATCCAAACATAAATAATGATCACTGTCCCCAGATCTATTCTATAAACTGAACTTAAAATGAACTAAAATAGAGAATGAAAGAGAAAGCAAACTGGTACCAACTGCAAGCTCAAATCCAATGCGGCAAGCAAGCCTTCACTCTTGGAAATCAAGAATGATTTCAGATTAGAACAGAAATTGGGGGAAATTGCAGAAAGAAGTGTTTAGAGGGAAAGAACCTACAAGAAAGGATAAAGGCTAGTAGCCAACATTTGGATTGATTTTCTGGATGATCTTCTTCCAATGCTCACTTGAATATTTATACCTAGAGTTCATTTTTCAAGGAGAACCCAGTCCCTCCACCTCAGCATTGTCTGACACCATCCTTGGAATCAACATACATCATTGAAGATGCCTTATCCTTTCATCTCAGCTGCTCAAAAGTGCCTCGCAGCCTTTCTTATTTGAGAGCATGAAAGATGCTCTTTTGAGGTTACAAAAAATGATGTTGTAATGGCAATTAAACTTAATAACTAAAACGATGTCGTATTGGCATTTAGGGAAACAATAAACTATTGCCAGGGCATTAATGGAATTGTGTCGTTTTGTTGGAATTAGACTCAATTGGTTTAGCAGCCCTAAACCCCAATTCTATTTCCCCAACCCCAAGTCAATTTTCCCTCCCTTTTTATTTATGAATTCTTCACTCTCTCTCAGTCATGACACTCTCTCCTTCTTTATTTCAGCATTGTCCTCAAGGCTGAAAATCTGTAAACTGTTGTGTGATAAAATCAGAGTCCACCCAAGTGGCTTCTTCAGAAGGAAGGTTCTCCCACTGCACCAGCCATTATACCTTAGCTTGCAAATACTATTAGTTGTGTATTTGTTATAATTGGTAGTATTAATGTGTATTTGTAGCTATGCTATTTTTTATGGTAGGGAGCAACTAAAACATCAGATTTTTTATTGATGGGTCTTTGAGCTTTACTATTTTTGTGGCTGGGAGCAACTAAAATAACATATTTTTTTATTTATAAAAACTAAATTAGAAACAGAAAAAACCGTCACTAAATGTTCTACACTTGGTGACCGAATAAACTATCGCTATGTAGCGACCGAATAAACCATCGCTGTATAGCGACCGAATAAACCGCTGCTAAAACATTGGTTGTTATTCGGTTGTATACCTACGGTCAAAGGCAACTAAAATATGGTCGCTAAACGATCGCTATTTGGCGACCGAATTTTATTTAGCGATGAAAATTATCCGAACATACGATTCGGTCGCTATTCTCAGTTTAGCAACCGATTAGCGACCAATCTGTCCGTTGCAATTTTTATGTTTTCTTGTAGTGTGAGTAGTAGAAGGTGGCCTCATATGAAGTCTTGATTGAGTGGAAATTGGAAGAATAATGTTATTCTAGATACACTATTTCTTTTTGTCTTTTGTAAAACCATATGGATAGGATTTAGAAATGGAGTTTAACAAGTTGCCTACATAATTGTTTCTTCAACTAATGATTACGAGTTAACTTGTATAAATTGATATTAGGCATTTTAGTAGAAATAGTATTTTTTTTTTTGAAGCCCGATTGGACGGTTGCTCCATATAGGGAGAGAGAACTGCCTCAGACGAGGAGGAGATAGTCCTAGAAAGAAAGATTAAAGTTTGCCGCACGACCTCAAAGTCGTGGGCAGACGCCTGCCCCACTGGGCAAAGACACCTTTAATTAGTAGAAATAGTAAACACTAAACTTTCACTTTTTTTTTACAAATAATTTAACTTTTACATATATTCTCAAATCAAATCCATTTTAACATTAGTTTGAGACATCCTAAGAGAAAATCTAAAGATTCAATTCGGATTGATCACAAATAACTCGGTGATATTCTTCCCATTGTTTACGTATCTTAAAAGACTAGATATTAAAAGATTTATATCTAGTCGCGGTTTATCATTCCCTTTGTTTATGTAAGCAGCAAAACGACACACAGTGTAAAGAAGTCCCAGATACATATCATGCTTTTGACTCTTAACTAAAGTGGAGATGTAAGGTAGCTGAACACTATAAGTGCCCAGAAAGAAAGAAAGAAAGAAAACTCCCCAAAGCCACAATGGATTCTCCCATGCGTGTCGTGAATCTTTGATAATGAAATCCACTTTGCAGTGCATACGTCCAGACCCCTACCTATGCATTTTTGTTTTTTTTCTTTAATTTTTTCGGGCAAATATGATATTTGAACGATAGTCTTATTGATTTTCGGGTAATTAGACTCTAAGACTCGTGTAATGGATTCCTCTCTTACAATCTAGTGCGGGCATAGCATCTAAATGCACACGTGGATACAGAGCCCGCAGTGAATTGTGAAAGATGATTCATTGCACATATTATAAAAAAGTATTTTTCTTAGTTTTGTGGTTCACAAGAGTTGATAGCTAGTATATGATTTTAATATTGTTTAAGACGATCCCCTAACAACATTTAATGAAATTCTTATATTTAGGAATGGAGGTAGTCGTAACTACAAAGAACACTAGACTATTTTCACTTGTAACAAAATAGGCCTTCTTTGCTCACTCAAGCCGCAGTCCAGTGGGGCAAACCTCGACTCGAGACGATAGGTCCTGAGTTCGACACTCTCCTTATACATGGGACAAGCTTAAAATATCTCATTTTCTAGGGTTATCTTCTCCTCCTGTGAGGCAGTTCTCTCTCCCCTTCATAGGATAATCGTCCAGCCTGGTTTAAAAAAAAAGAAAAAAAAAGGACTTGCTTCTTGATCAACGCAGTTAGAAGAGAAGAGGACTAGCTCCTCTTCCTTTTTTGTGTAGGAAGAGGACTAGCACCTATCCAACGTCCCTTGGTGACACGTGTTGAACCTTTTGTTTTGTTTTGGTTTCTCTTTTAAAGAAATGACAAAAACAATAATTAGGCAAATTCCGACAGAAATAGCCACTATCTTCAGGCAAAAATCCTCTTTTCCCGTTTTGTGTCCCCTTCTGTATTATCACAAATAAATATTTGTCACGTGTATATTTTTTCTGTGAGTTTCACTATTTTTTTAGGTTATTATTTTTTAATTAAAAATTTAATACATCTCATTTTCTTATTGGTGGGACAGAAAAGAAAACAATGAATGGGAATAAATGATTCTTAGCCCTATCTTCATTGATTGAGATGCTCCTGCGACCAAGCCCCGAGTGGAATTACTGTAAAGCACTATAGGGTGTCCAAAGGGTCACTTTGGCATGAACCGGTCATTGTGTACTGACCTCACATTACTTCACATTAGTTAGGTGGAGCCTAGCTACAACAAAGTAGGTCCCGCCTCAACTTATGTAAGAAGATGTGGGGCCAATTTCACAAAACGGATCCTATATTAAAATTTTCCGTTCAAAATGAAAACAACCATCATTTTAGGATTTTTAGAATCTTTAGGATTGATTAAATTCCACAAATTCTCTTGAAAATTGCTTGTAACTTCGTTTACATGTATATGGAAGGGGACTGATCCCTTATGAGAAAAAGAGGTGAACCGGATTTATTGGTCCGATTCTGCACTCACTTATGAGCGGAGCATAAGATAGGATCGTTAAATCCCCAACACACCTAACTTCCCTCCTTTATGTAGGCTAGGAATCCTCACTCATCATTCCATCATTCGGTGTCTCATTTTCTGTCTCACAAATAAAAAAAATTACATGTATTAAAATTTTAATTAAAAAATTATAACCTAAAAATAATAGTGAAATCCACAAAGAAAAAATATACACGTGAAAAATATCTATTCATGAGGATACAAAATGAGGACAAACGATTTTTTGTCCCTTATGTAGCACTTATGTATAAAAGTGTTGCATGCACATAAATATTTTATTTTTAATGCGTACTAGTAAATTTCACTTAAGTTATAAGTCATTTTAAAATTAAAATAAAAAAATCTATTTTCATTTTAAAAGGTCCACTTTGAATTCCGCAAATTTTTTCTCACAAGTTATTTATATTTCATACAAGTTAAATTTTTTTTAACGAAATATATAAGACAATCCAAGTGAAGCATAGAATCTCTTAGAGAATGCCATCTAGGATAGCACATGTCCACCAAGCCCCAAAGGTTATTCATCAAAATAAAAAATAAAAAGTTCAACATGAAGGTTTCGCTATGGAACTCAATGCGATTTTTCCACTTTGCTCACTTTTTATTTTATAATTTTATATATAAAATTCAAGATAGTGTAGAACGCATAAAATTAGTACATACTGAATATTTTTTGACAAGTGTAACATGCTTTTAGATAAGTGTTATATTCTATGTAATATGTGTTTTCTCTTGATTAATACATGTTTACATAACACCAATATTACGCAACAAATGATAAAAAATCACAACACCGTTTCGCTTAAAAAAATATGTATTGCTTTTTTTAGTCGAATGCAAAAAAATATTTAGTATATACTAAATTTTTTGTGATTACATCACCATAGCCGGACCGAATCTCACAAGTTTTAAAAGAAAAAGTATGATGGAGAATCAGAGTAGTAGTGCTTCAGAGATCTGGTGCATATTAGGAGGTCATTTCAACCATGGATTTTTCACCAAAGTCATATCACACTTAGAAGATGCATCATTTCGCAGCAATCATATGCCCATTCTCTTTTCTCATTGTCAATTTTAGTGCTCAAATTAGCAAATATCTGGTACTAAATTATTTTTCTTCTTTGTCTTATCAAATCATTTCTTATATTATTTCCTTCAATGCCCTCCTCACAAATGCTTTAATTCAATGATTACTCGACACGTATGAGAGATTGGGGTTAAAAGAGGAATCATAGTGGCCTCACCACTCTAACATGTCCTTAAAAGAATAGGAATCCTATGTTCCCGTTTGATGTTTCACTCACTATTCCCATTAATAAGAAATTGACATGTGTTAATTTTTTAATTAAAATATTATAATTTAAAAGAAGTAGTGGAACATATGTAAAACATCTATTCGCGGGATAAAGAACGAGACACAGAATGAGGACAAAAGGTTAATCTTTTCCCTCTTTAAAAGGACACTCCAATCAACCTCACAGTCACCCCAAGCAAGATCTTCAAAATATTTGTAAACATCATGGACGTTGAGAAAATCTTCCACATGAATGGAGGCGTTGGCGAGACTAGCTATTCGAGAAACTCTTCTCTTCAGGTTTCTCCATTTCTTCTTCCTCTTTTGTTACATACATAGACGTAATTATGCGTGTAATTTGACTGTGTTTGTTTTGAATAATTTAGTTTTAAATTTCATAAAAGTTAAATTGTTAGTAAGAATTAATATGACTTTTAAATATGGGATCTTATATTCTCTCCATTCCTAAATAAGATTAATACTTGAGTATTACATATGAATTAAGAATTTGCTAAAAACAATAAAAAATAAAATTAAAAAGACTATTATACCCTTTTCTATTAAATAAAGGAGGAATAAATTTCCTCAAATCTCTCTCTCTCCCCTCTCTTGATTTACTGAAGATAATTCTTAAATTTCTTTTTTTTTTGGGTCAAAATAATTACTCCCATATTTATGGAGTACCATCATTCAATTGAATTTCACTGATATGTCTTCTTCAATTTTCTTTAATAAACCTTTCAAATGCACACTCTTCTCAAAAGTATACTGGATTGAATATTTGATTCATTTTCAAGGTAAAATCTTGACTTTAGTTTTGAAATTTGAAAAATCCGTAAATTGCATATGTGATTAAGAGAAGGGTAAGAGTGGAAAGAAGTCATTTAATTTCTCTTGAAATTACAAGTGTTAAATCTTATTTTCTAATAAAAAAAGAGACTCAAATGTTAACCTTACTTAAGAAAATGGAGGTAGTAATTCATTTTGAATACTATCACACTTCAGAAGAAGTAAGCAGTGACCAACCCCCACACGACATCGATTTTGTATGTTTTTAGTCATTTATTTTCTAATACTGCTATATTTTTATCTCCGAAAGTAAGGCTGAAATCAAAATTAATACTATCACTTATTTTAAATGATGTTAACATTTGAACTTTAATTTTTCACAAAATAATGTTAACATTTGGACTATCAATGAAAATTTAATAATTTGTTATTATTTTTACCCTCATTTTATTTTTTAACCATAATTTCAATTCCCAAAAATAGTTAATAAAGATATTAGTCTTTTAGATTTGATTTTTATTGTTTTTAAGAATTTCTTAAACTACGTGAAAAATTCAAATTTTAATTTTATTTTGGGATGGAGAGAGTATGTTTTAAATGTGAATTATTACAGTAAAAACTTAAAAAAGAAAGCTGGCGTTTTCAAAAGAAATTTGTTTTCTATAAAAATCTGACATGTAAAATTATTGGGGCAGGAAGACCGTTACCCTACCCCTAATTCCGCCCCTAGCTGAAAGCCAAAGTTCACCCATAATTCCGACCCTATCTGAAAGCTAAAGTAAAATTCTGATTCTGTCTAGCGTCATACCAAAAATAGGTAAAAAAATTGTATGTACTCATAAATATTTACATGTACTCACAATTCGTTATATTTATATAAAATTAGAAAAAATTTACACTTAGTGGTGAAGAAATATATTAAAACACGTATGAGGATAGACGATTTTTAACCAAAAGATATTAGAGGACTGAACAGTTTTTTCATTTCTTGGTCATGGCAGAGGAAGGGCTCGGACAAAGTGAAACACATAACACTAGAAATCATCGAACAAGTCTACCTCGAAACAAAACCAAAGAGCATAGGAATAGCTGACTTAGGTTGTTCCTGTGGACCAAATACATTATCAACCATAAAGGAGCTGGTGGATGCAGTGGAAAGGACGAGCTCTAAAACGAGGCAACCGGGCCCACCGGAGTTCCGAGTGTACCTTAATGATCTTCCGGCGAATGACTTCAATGCGATCTTCCAGGCTTTGCCGGAGTTTTACAGGGAGTTGAAGAAAGGGAGAAATCAGGGAGCTCCAGGTGTTTACATAGCTGGTTATCCAGGAACATTTTATGGCAGGCTTTTTCCAGACGATTGCTTGCATTTCGTATATGCTTCCTACAGTTTACATTGGTTATCCAGGGTATGTTACTCTTATCTTTGGGTCACTCGTGCTTGTGGACTGATCTCACATCCTCTCACATTAATTGAATGGAACCCACATATGAAGATAGGTCACACCCAATTTATATGTGAGAATGCTATGGAGTCAGTCTCACAAGTACGGTTCTAAGATTAAATTTTCTTTTATCTTGCACAGTTATTTTGGAAAATTTTAGTGATTTTATGGTTCGAAATTCATTACTAAAGATAAACAATCAAAAAAATATTTCATTTTTTCTCTACAATATGATAACATGATGAATTTTGAATTATATAAGATTTACGGTAAAAACTGTTTGTCCTTATTTTGTATCCCGTTTTTTATCCCATTAATGAAAAAATTGTCACTTGTTAATTTTTTTTTTTGAGGATTCCACTATTTTTGTTAAGTTATAATTTTTTTATTAAAAAATTTAACAAATGACAATTTATCATTAATGAGATAGATAACGGGAAATAGAATGAGGGCAAACTATTCTTAACAGTAGCATATGCCCATTGGATCACCACACCCCAAATTTTCCATCTTCAGAGAGAGTCAACTCAATACAGGACAAAGACAGGGCGGGATGGACATTCGCCCTCGAAATTCTTAAAAATTCTACTAGATATATTAAATTTTATATATAGTTCGGAATATTTGATCAAATTCGTCCCCAACATTTTTTTTTTGCAATTTTTATATATAGTCCGACTTACTGTTGCAGTTTTTTGCTACTAACCGTAAAAATTCTGGCTTCGTCACTAACTTAATATGTATTGCTAGCGAAGAATTCTCTTATGCTTACTAATGATTCTCTTTGATCAGGTTCCTCCAGGTCTCTATGATGAGAAAGGTAGATCAATCAACAAAAGCAGCATATATATCTCCGAAATCAGCCCTCCACGGGTAGCAGCAGCCTACGTTAATCAGTTTCAGGAAGATTTCTCGCTGTTCCTCCGTTCAAGGTCCGAGGAGCTGGTCACAGGCGGTCGAATGATGATGATCTTGTTGGGAAGGGAAGGCCCTAATCATGTGGATAGAGGAAATTCATTCTTCTGGAGAATCCTCTATCGTTCATTAGCCACTTTGGTGCATAAGGTGATTAATTGCATATTCATTCTCAATGAACCATTTAGTAAAGATCTTCTGGTATACTCCCTCCGTACCAAATTATTTGTCTACATTTTCTTTTTAATTTTCCCCAAATTATTTATTCACTTTCTAAATAAATGGTTCATTAATGATGATTTTTTCAATTTTACCCTTTACAATAAATGTTGGAGAGAGAAGAGTATAGAGGAAAAAGAAGATATAGTTAAATTGGGACTAAAATTAAATAGGGTCATATTTGACATTTTAACATATCCCACTATAGAATTTGATGAAACCTTAATTCTCATACAAAACACAAAGTGGACAGATAATTTGGGACTGAAGGAGTATTGTTTAGTAGATTTTTTAGTATACTAATAGAATTATTACACGTGAAGTATTTTTGCTACATTTAGAGTAATTTCATCGATATATTAGGTATTAGGTATTGTGTTAGAAGATGTAATAGAAGATTCAGAAGCAGTACAAAATAATCAATCTAACCGCTACAATTAAGTGTAATGAGTTCGAATCTTTTGTCCTATATACACGCTTATATGTAGACTTTTTTTGGATGAATATATATGTAGACCTTGTTAAATGCATGATTCCGATCACCGGCTCTCAAGGGCGAAACTGCACCACTCGAAAAATTGGACTCATACGACGTTCAATTTTATAATATAAATTTTTAGCCATATAATATAAATTTTTATTCAATTCGCCTCTCAATACAAAGTTGCTGAGTCAATTAATAGTTTGTAGTATCTTATGCAGGGGGTCACGGAGGAAGAAAAATTGGACTCATACGACGTTCAATTTTATGCACCATTTAAGGAGGAAATAGAAGATGTGGTGAGAAG
Source organism: Vinca minor (assembly GCA_026122235.1). Taxonomy (NCBI): domain Eukaryota; kingdom Viridiplantae; phylum Streptophyta; class Magnoliopsida; order Gentianales; family Apocynaceae; genus Vinca; species Vinca minor. The sequence goes on along the minus strand of JAOCZM010000011.1, from coordinate 8,723,040 downwards.
AGAAGGGTCTATGAAACTAGAAAGGCTCGAAATGTTTGAAATGGAGAAAGATGTTGGCAACTTTAGAAGCTATGGAACAAGAGTTGCAATGACAGTGAGGGCAATTCAAGAATCAATGATTTCCCATCATTTTGGAGAAGATATTTTGGATGATTTGTTTGAGATTTATGGAAGATTGGTGGATGAAGAAATGAGTAAACAAGATATTAGGGCCATTACTTATGTTGTTGTCCTAAGAAAACTGTGATCAAATAATATGGGTGGAAATCCATTTTCCTCTTATCCTACATGATTGTGTAAGGTTTATTTGAGTAGCTATTTTGGATTAAATATTTTGGAGAGGCGTGGTGAAGGTGATAGCCTAGCAAAAATGCCTAAGAACAATTAGATATTCTTAGGAAATAGGTCTGCATTTTGCATATTGCTTTGCGAGAGTCCTTTTTGTTCAAGAATTCTGATGGTTTCAGATGCAAAGCATCTCTGTTAGGTTAATTATGTACTGCAAATTAATCTACATTTTGTTTAGTACTTTGACTGGTATGTATTTTGTTTAAATTTTTTTGATGGTTTTAGCAGCAAAGCACTTGGTTAATCATGTAGTGCAAATTGATTAGCATTTTGCTTATTGCTTTGACTTATATGTATTTTGTAAAACAGTTTCTAAAGGTTAGAGCAGCAAAGCATTGTGAAATTTGTTATATGTGTCTGAAATATAGACCTAGAAGTGCTTTCATCATATGGATTGCTATTCTTGGTTAATTTTCAGGGGGTATGGGTGGGGGTTAGGGATTGGGTGGCGGGATGGGAGGCGGCGGCGGCGGCTCGAGGTGGGGGGAGAATGAAGAAGAAGGTGGTGGAGGCTTTGATAATTTTGGGAATAAGGGCTCAATTATTTAAAAAATAAATTGTGTGCCCAATTAAATATAAAAATGTGATTTTAGGGTCTATTTGAAATTAGTTTGATCTCTTACCTATTTTTCCTTTCACCCTCCCTCTTTTTGTGGCATTTTTAGCACTCATAAAATGTTTCATGGCAAAAAAGGCACGGAAAAATGATTTGTGGCAGATATAGCACTGGTAACTAGTTTTGTGGCAGATATAGCACGAAAACATGATTTGTGGCAGATATAGCACTCGTAACTAGTTTTGTGGCAGAAAAAACTATTTCTTGCATATTGAAAAGTAGTAATTTTTTTCCATTTTTTTGTTTCCTGGTAGTCTATAGCAGTGTGATTTACATATTCAACGAGCACCGTTGACGAATCAAGTGATACAATAGCTTATAAAGTATTGTGGAACACAATTTTCATTTTCTTTTCCTAAGTCCAATCTATTGTTTTAGACTATTTGAATCCTGAAAATGCGAGAAGACAGAAAATGATTAAAAATGTCTGAATTTATGGCATATTTAGTCGAAGAAATGAGGAGGAAGAGAATAGAATAATAAAGTGAGTGATAGCGAGGTCGATCCACGACAGAGAGATGAGGGGAAAAGAAAAAATTGGTTGCCTGAAAAGTAGAGCGACGGTGAAGGTTGACATAGAAAAATGGCAGGGGTTGATTGTGACTGAGGGCAGATGGAGTGGGGAACATAGTAAAAGGAGATTTAGGCGAAGTGTGGAGATGGAGAAACAAAAGAACATGGAGCGGCAGTGAAACAGTGGCATCGGCTAAAAAATGTCAGAGGAAGGTGGCGATAATATCTTGGTTGGATTGCTTTTTTGATAAACGTAAAAAAAAAAAAAAAATTAACTTTTTATATGTAAAAAGGAAGATTCTTGCAAATTCAAATTATTTTCGCAAAATCAATGATACATATATGTTATTTTATATTTTCTTTTAGGAAAATTATTTAACTTATATGAATAAATGTAAATTTAATTCTTTTTTTTTTTAGAGACACAGTATAAAAACACAAACTTAAATAATCTGCGCATCGCACCGGATAGTATCCTTAACTCAGGCTGAACCAGTAAAACTAGTGAACTCAACACAAAGAATCTCACAGAAAAGTATTAAAAATCATTATGTGGGTTGAATAAAATATGGCCCGATTCACCTTTTTGGGCTAACAATCATTAGTGGGCTGACTGGTCTCTTCTTTCAAGGTCTCCAAATTTTAAGCCCAGGGAAGCATTCCAAATATTTGAGGATTCACTGCAATGAAATATAATAGAATAATTTTTCCAATTTCTCTTTCTATTTTTTAATCTTAAGTTAGAAAGTCCATTACACGAAAATGGGGATTCCAGGAAAAAGTAAAAAATGTCATTCGCTACCAAAACACGTGGAATAACCTATACAGGAGAAGTTTGAATTGTTTATTAATAACAAGTGACAGTTATATTATTCTTTTAATTAATTATAACGTTCAAATTACATATCTACGTATTTGTACTTTTTCATAAATATTTTAATTTTCTTAATATAATTTTATCGATGATAATATATATTTTTCTTAATAGTAGTTTTTAATTTTTTACAGTTAAAATAAGTCATTTTTACGACTATGTTGGCATTTTAATATAAATTATGTTTCAACAATTAAGCTACATTTTTTTTATATACTTATGAAATAACCTATTTAGGAGAAGTTTGAATTGTCTATTAATAGTAAGCGACGGTTATATTATTCTTTTAATTAATTATAAAGCCTCAAACTACACAACTACGTATTCGTACTTTTTCATAAATATTTTAATTCTCTTGGTATAATTTCATAGATAATAATATATTTTTTCGTAATAGTAGTTTTTATTTTTTACATTAAAAATAAGTTATTTTTACGACTATGTTGACATTTTAATATAAATTATGTTTCAACAATTAAACTATATTTTTTAATATACATATGATGTTTAATATCAATGGTATTCAAATATTTTTTTAAATGATATGATTAGTTAGGTATTTTCATCAATATATGTTACTAGGGCATTTATGTTATATTATGTTAAATTCCACATTGAAATATAATTGCACCAGAATAAAAACTTCTAATTCTAGTATTTTCTTGATTTTTTTCGATCCACTTCTTCTTCAATTTTATTTCCTTCATTGATGTTTTTTTTTCTTTCAAAGAATGCATATTTTTTCTCCTCCCAAGACTCAGTCTGGTTTTGACACATTCCCATCTTGTTTAGGACAAATTGTAAGTCATAATATTAAAATTTTCTTTTACAAGATAATGTGTCTTAATCTTATGTTCCGTTTCTGTATTTAAAACAAAAATTTAAATATATAAATCTACAAGTAAGAACTCCTAACGTTCAGGCTTTGTACATCACAAAGTGCAGTTTGTAAAGTACAATTAATTCAGTTCGAATCTATACATATATCGATGGTTATAATCAAATTATCAAAAAACTTTGGCAAAACTAAAGTACTACCTCCATTTCTAAATATAAGACTTTTATTACATGTTGCGAAAATTAAAATATTTTTGTAATCAAAATATCAATACTACTCTCTTAAATATATTTATTGTATACAAGTTATATTTAATAGAATAATATTGATATTTTAATTATAAAAATATATTAATTTTTACTTTTTTAATTTTTGTAATATGTAATGAAAGTCTTATATTTAGGAATGGAGGGAGTATTAATTTTGGCAAAAGAATTTTGTTCAGGTTCACGGAATGGTCAAAATCCCCAGAAATATTTGCACCTTAGCAAATCCAAGTTGAAGAATTGCCTAGCCACTAGGAGAGATAATGATGAATCAGACAAACAAGATGATAAGAATGATAATTGTAAGATATATTTTGATTGATTTTAATTTATTTGGAAATTTAAACCGTCTTTAGATTATTATTTTTTTTGACACCCGAAGGCGATTACCCCGAAGGGGAAGAGCGGAGAATACCCTAGATAGGGAGATTGTAGCATGCTCCAAGTCGGGGAGGTAACTTAGTCTCATAAGAAGGAGAATTTATTTCCCCATAAGGGGAGATACGGGAATCGACCACGGGACTTTCGTCCCGCGGCCGGGTAGCCTTACCACATGGGCTACCCAATTCCCATAACCGTCTTTAGATTAAGTCTGTTGAAGCAAGGAAGGAAGAAGCAACATCAAGATGGAACAAAGGCAGCAAGATTGCAAGATGAATGGAAATGCAGAAGCAAAGAGGATGGACAAGCTTTGGACTGGACAGAAGACTTCGGCTGATGGATTAAAGTTCACTTGGGCTTACAAATAAATAAAGCCCAACAGTCCAACCTTTGTAAATAAAATAGAGATAGAAATATATTGGGTCAAATACTTTACTGACCCGTTTAGCTGTAAAAGTAATAGGTGAAAATACTTTGTAAATATCTTGATCTAAATTCTGAGTGAATGATAGCTAATCAGAAGCAGTTAGTTAGTTAAGGTTCGTTCAGATAAATTGTATAAATAGAGCAAGTTAGCTCATTTGGTAATTAATGAAAAACACAGAAAATTCTCCCAAAATATCTTTTCTTCCCGCTCATTTTATTCCTTCAAATTGCTTTCTTGTTCATTCAATTGCTGTTTCCTTTATGATTAATTGATCATAATATCTTGAAGCTTGAAATTCATTATGGTATCAGAGCAGTAGTTTGAAGACTACTGAAGATTACGGCTTCCGATTTTTGTTTTCATTCATCGCGGCATTCTGTGAGTCGATTCAATGCGTTTTATTGTTCGAAGGTTTACTTTTGTAAATTTCGTTGCTCGCTGTTGATATTGCTGGAAATTTTGATCAATTTGTTGTTTTCTTTTCTCTTGAGATCATTTGATCGCCAATTGTTGAGTTCTCTTGGTTATTTTTGTATTTTCTGAATATTTCGTTTAAGATTCAGAAATAATTGTGTTTCTGAGGTTAGTTTCTCTAATTTTGATTTCTTTACTTTGTTGCAATTACTATTTGCTGTAATTGCTAGTCTTTGTTATTGACTGTAACTAGATCAGATTTGTAAGGTTAGATATGGCTGATTTAGTTAGTACTGAGAATGTTGTGGTCATACCTGTCAATCATCCTTTTTACATCCATCCTAATGAGAATCCTGCACTCAAGCTATGTTCTAAGGTTCTAACTGGTAGTGAGAATTATTTTAGCTGGAGAAGAGCTAGCATGAGGACACTTATGACTAAAAACAAGTTATGTTTCATAGAAAGTGTTCCTGGTTTCATTGTGCCTAAACTTGGTGATCCTATGTATCATGCTTGGGAACAAGCTGACCAAATGGTGTTCACTTGGTTGATAAATAATGTTAGTGAAAATATAGGACCAAGTATCCAACTGTTGACAACTTCTTCACAAGTCTGGAAAGACCTAGAAGAAAGGTATCAGTCAAGTGATCTATATAGATATTCAAGCTTGCTTGAAGAAATCTATGCTCTAAAGCAAGGGAGCAACACTGTTACTGAGTACTACACTCAGTTGAAGACCTTATGGGATGAGTTTCTGATGCTCAGACCTATGCCACAGTGTACCTGTGGATTGTGTATTTGTGAAGGATGGTCAGGAGTTCAAAGGTTTCATGAACTGGACTTGGTTGTAAAATTTTTAAAGGGACTAAATGACAACTTCTCGACTGTAAGGTCTCATGCATTGATGAGAAAGCCAACACCAGGCATCAATGAAGTTTTCAATGATGCCTGTCAGCATGAGAAGGAAAAGACTTATGCTGCAAGTCAAGGTGTACCTCAAGTCTTATGTAGTCAATCTGGATCTAATAAAATGAGTAATAATACTGGTGTAGCCTCAACTAGACAATCATACATTGACAACAGTCATGTCAATGCTGTAGGAGGCACTTATCCCAGAGGAAATTTCAACAAGAAATCCTTACTCTGTAGCTATTGTGGTAGACAGGGACACACAATAGACAAATGCTACAAGAAGCATGGATACCCCCAAAATAATCAGAATAGATGACAAGCAAGTAGATTTGGATCATCAACTGGAATGATAGGACATAGGCTTATCAATTACAATCATATGCAGACACCATCATACAGGCCAGTTAATGCTGTGAACATTGAACCAGGATACTTAGGAAACTATGGAAATTATAATAATCTTCCCAAAGGTTATAATGAGATGTATGATCAGAACTTGAGAGCATCTTATAAGCCTAATGCTGCAGTACCTTTCACAGGCTTTACTGCTGAGCAACAGCAGCACTTACAGCAAATGATTAACAACATTCAGAATAATAAAGCAGTAGAAGGTAAGTGTGCAAGAATCAGTGCTGTTGTAGCTGATGTAGCCACTGGTTACCAAGCTGAGTGCCTGGCATTGCAGGAACATTATGATGTTAATGCACCTTCAGCAGGTAACATTACATCATCTAAAACTTGGATAGTTGACTCAGGAGCAACAGACCATATAGTGATGACTGACAAACACTTTCTGACAGTCAAAGAGATCACACACACATATGTGCACTTACCTAAAAAGTGCATCATACCTGTGCATAAAAAAGGAACTATCCAATTAACACCTACTGTTGTCATTAATGATGTTCTTTTTGTACCTCATTTTAAGTTCAACATAATTTCAGTTTCTAAGCTTTCTACACAAAATAACTGCTAAGTGACTTTCACTTCTGATCACTGTGATATTCAGGAACTGAATACCAAAAGATCAATTGGGACAACTAGAGGATGGCAAGGCCTCTACCTGTTTCAATTTCAACCTTCTGATTGTCTTTCCTTGTCTATTGTAAATAATGTTGTTTTACCTATTTCATCTTCTGAAATAAGTGCATTTCTTTGGCACTATAGACTAGGACATCTTGCTCCTGCAAGATTGCAGTGTATAAAGAATTTGCCTAAAACTGTTTGTAGAGGTAATGCTCACCTTGATCATTGTACTATTTGCCCTATTGCTAAACAACATAAGCTTCCCTTTACACTTAGTCATTCTAAAACTCTTGCTATTTTTGACTTGATCCATGTGGATATCTGGGGACCTTTTCAAGAACCAACTGTGTTTGGTCATAAGTATTTTTTAACTATAGTTGATGATTATTCAAGGTATACTTGGGTGTACCTTTTGGTAGCTAAGTCAGAAGCTAGACAAACACTTAAGAATTTCTGTGTTTACACTGTTACTCAATTCACTAAGTCAGCCAAGATAGTAAGAACAGATAATGGAGGGGAATTTTCTATGCCTGACTTTTACTCCTTGAAAGGTATTGTGCATCAAACATCTTGCCCATACACACCTGAGCAGAATGGCCTTGTAGAGAGAAAACACCAGCACATATTAAATATGGCTAGGGTACTTAGACTTCAATCCAAAGTTCCTCTTTCTTACTGGGGACACTGTGTTAGTCATGCTGTACACTTAATCAATATTACACCTACTCCTGTTCTTGGTCATCAAACTCCTTATCAGAAGCTTCATTCAAAGCTTCCTGCTTATGCTCATCTTAAGGTTTTTGGGTGCTTGGCTTATGCATGTACTGTAGATCAAGGGAGGCACAAGTTTGATCCAAGGGGAAAACAGTGTGTCTACTTAGGAAATTCCTCTACAACCAAAGGATTTATTTTATTGGATAGTGATGATATGCACCTATTTGTTTCTAGAAATGTCATCTTTGTTGAACATGTATTCCCTTTTTCTATCCATTCCAAAGATTCTGGCACTATGGCTCCTTCTTTTGCTACTGATGATCATAGTTATGTTCCTGACTTAAGTGATCTTGTATCTACATATGTTGAGGTTTTTCCTACTACTAGTAGCCAGCCTCCTGCAGTTTCTATTTCTGTTCCATCATCTGAGAGTCCATATTCTGGAATTCATTCTTCCCCTCCACCTCTTGCTACTGACAGTTCCTCACACATAGATACTGCACACAATTGTAGAAAATCATCCAGACATACTCAACCTCCTTCTCACCTAAAAGATTATGACTGTCCTACATTGCACAAAACTTCTCCTCATTCAATCAATTCTGTCATTACTTATGAATTGCTCAGCCCCAATCAGCAGTCTTTTGTGTATGCCTTAGACATTGAAAGTGAACCTCATAGTTATAATGAGGCTGCTCAGTCTCAGGTTTGGAGGGAGGCAATGAATGCAGAGATTCAGGCTTTAGAAGACAACCAAACCTGGACTTTGGTGCCTTTACCTGAGGGTAAACATGCAATAGGTAATAAATGGGTGTTTAGAGTAAAATTTAAGTCTAACGGTGAGTTAGAAAGATATAAGGCAAGACTTGTTGCTAAGGGCTACACACAACAAGCAGGTATTGACTACTTAAGTACTTTTTCACCTGTGGCCAAAATGACTTCTGTAAGAACCTTATTGGCACTTGCTACTGCCAAAGGTTGGCTGGTACACCAGCTAGATATTAATAATGCATTCTTACATAGAGAATTGCATGAGGAAATCTATATGACACCTCCTCCAGGATATGTTGTACCTGGTAGCAATCTGGTTTGTAAGCTTAAAAAATCATTGTATGGCCTTAAGCAAGCTAGCAGGGAGTGGAATGCTAGGTTAACTTCTGAACTAATAAAGTTAGGCTTTGTGCAATCATGGCATGATTATAGTCTTTTCATTAAAGCCAAAACAGGAACTTTCATTGCCTTACTTGTGTATGTTGATGATGTTATACTGGTTAGTGATAGCTCAAAGGAGATTAATGATGTCAAGACTTTCTTACATTCACAATTAAAGATCAAAGATCTTGGAGAATTGAAATATTTCTTAGGGATTGAAGTGTTTAGGAATTCAGAAGGAATTGTTTTATCTTAGAGAAAGTATGTACTTGACTTGCTTGCTGAGACAGGCTATACTGACTGTGCTCCTGTGAGCACACCTATAGAAACTTATGTGAAGTATTCACACACTGACTCAGAGCCATTTGAGGATATTACTTCTTATAGAAAGCTGGTTGGGAAGCTTTTATACCTAACTGTTACTAGGCCAGATATTTCTTTCTCAATACAACAGTTGAGTCAATTCTTAGATAAGCCCACAATTATGCATTGGAAGGGAGTACATAGGGTGTTAAGGTACATTAAAGAAGCACCAGGGCAAGGATTGTTCTATCCTTCACAGAATATCTTGGAATTGAAGGCTTACACAGATTCAGATTGGGCAGGATGTGTAGAAACTAGGAGATCAGTTACAGGAATGTGTATATTCCTTGGTAATGCTTTGATCTCATGGAGATCCAAAAAGCAACCAACTGTTTCTAAGAGTTCTACAGAGGCAGAATACAGAGCTATGGCTCTTACTACATGTGAAATACAATGGCTGGTAAATCTCTTGCAAGACTTAGGAATTGAGCAAAGAAGAGCTGTACCTCTTTTCTGTGACAATAAAAGTGCATTGCATATAACTGAAAACCCAGTTTTTCATGAAAGAACAAAGCATGTAGAGATTGATTGTCATATAGTTAGAGAAAAGTTTTTGAGTGGCTTGATCAAGCCTTTGCCTATAAACACAGAAAGGCAGCTGGCTGACATGTTTACAAAACCTTTGCCAACTGCAAGATTAAAGATTCTGATACAAGGTATAGGAATGTATGACATGTTTAGTGTTCCATCTTGTGGGGGGCTGTTGAAGCAAGGAATGAAGAAGCAACATCAAGATGGAACAAAGGCAGCAAGATTGCAAGATGAATGGAAATGCAGAAGCAAAGAGGATGGACAAGCTTTGGACTGGACAGAAGACTTCGGCTGATGGATTAAAGTTCACTTGGGCTTACAAATAAATAAAGCCCAACAGTCCAACCTTTGTAAATAAAATAGAGATAGAAATATATTGGGTCAAATACTTTACTGACCCGTTTAGCTGTAAAAGTAATAGGTGAAAATACTTTGTAAATATCTTGATCTAAATTCTGAGTGAATGACAGCTAATCAGAAGCAGTTAGTTAGTTAAGCTTCGTTCAGATAAATTGTATAAATAGAGCAAGTTAGCTCATTTGGTAATTAATGAAAAACACAGAAAATTCTCCCAAAATATCTTTTCTTCCCGCTCATTTTATTCCTTCAAATTGCTTTCTTGTTCATTCAATTGCTGTTTCCTTTATGATTAATTGATCATAATAACTTGAAGCTTGAAATTCATTAAAGTCTGAACATAACTTGAAATATTAAATTATTTAGAATATATATTTTGAGTTTGAGACTAATTTAACATTGAGATCAGAATCTCATTCTGAGGTCCACAAACTCGTAATCTGGGATTCAAACATGATAATTAACGTTAAAATCCCCGTCATTGACTCATTGTTATGTTTCATTTTCTCATATAAAAAACAATTTGTAATTCATTAATAAGAGGAGGCACGTGGTCTTCTTCAAATGTTTCAAGTAAAATAGAAAGAAAAAAAAGAGAGTATTCAAACGAATGCTCAAAGAATAGTAGTTGCAAGCTTCATATAGTATTAATTTTTTATGTTATTGAATTGTACTAGATAGTACGTATCAGTTGTCATATTTTGTTCTAACTATAAAAAATGGATTTGGGCCTAACTCATTTCCTTAAAAAATACCTCAAGAGAAGAAGGATTGTCCAATCTTTATAAAAAACAAATTTGATCACTAAATAGTCGATGTGGGATTTCAACACCCCCTCACGGCCAGGGCTGGACATCTGGACCGTGAACAATAATGAGGCCCAACATCGAACTAGTTGGCTCTGATATCATGTAGAAAATGGAATTGGGGCTAACTCATTCTCTCAAAAAGTACCTTATTATAAAGAACAAATTTGCTCACTAGCTAATTGACGTGGGTATTTTGACACTAACAACTGCTCATAATATATAACACACACAAATATTTATATATTAAGACTCGCTGGTACTAAATTATAGCATGTTATTTTATGTTTTTGTATGTAACTGTAATTTTTACAAGTAACAAATAATAAGATGAATGTAAATATTTACTTTTGAACGAACAAAGTTTAATTTTTACACGTCTTAATTTTTTTTTCTTCGCAGCTCCTATGCGGAATAGCTTTTTGTTCCCCACTGTCGGACACGATCTTAGCCGTCATATGAGATTTTTTAATGGTCCAGATCTGGAGAGAGAATATTTTTTTTTTATATTTTAAATCCAGCCGCAACTTTTCTCTCTTCAGATCTGGACCGTTCAAAAACTCATTCGACGGCTAGAATTGTTCCGCACGTGCGGAAAAAAAGCTATTCCGCATAAGAGCCGAACTGATTTTTTTTACGTTGATTCATGAAGCGTGAATTTTCCTGATTTCCTAGGGCCAGAAGACAGGGGCACGTCATTGGGCAGTAGCTTCTTATGTCCTGCAAGGTTTCCAAACATAAAGAGCCAAGAATGCCCGCCCGTTTCACAAAGTTAAACAGTATAGTGATGTAACAGAACTACCATTCTACTCTTACATATAAAAGCAAATATTTAACTCACTTCACTTTTTTTTTCTTTTTAAAAAAAAAACAATTTTGTATCTGTTACGTCTCACGCTTGCAGACTCGAGGTGACTGGCTGACAACACCTATAAGGCTATGACCACCAACTAATTGGCTTCTACCTTATTTATATGAGAATACTCACAACTATCTATATGATAATCGTTTTCACTATATTTTTTTTTGAACGCCCGATGGCGGAACCCTATGAACGGAGAGATAGAACAATCCTATGAACGGGAAGAGAGCACCCTAGATAAGGGAGAATAAAGCTCACCGCACACTGACAGAGGATATCGAATCCGGGATCTCTCGATCACGGGTCAGGCACCTGCCCACTGGGCCACGGCACCTGATGATGTTTTCACTATATTAAGATAGATATATAAAGTGACAATAAAACTTACATCTTAACCATCATAATTAGAACATTTCTTGCTTTACATATTTTTCTCTCTTTCTTCTCTGCTCTCCTGCGGCGCCTTTTTTTCCCTCTGTCTCTGGTCAGATTTGGCCATTGGCTCCAGTCAATAGTCGAATCTTGGCCAATTATCTATTTTTGTTCGATTTTTATATCTTTATTTTGTACCACAAATTATATGAGATTCTTTCAAAATATTTTTTTGCAAGATTCAAGACACGAATGTTAGATCTGTCTCAAATCTTCACAGATCTAGACTTATTGGCTATGTTCCTAGGAGAAATCTTTCAACCCGGACTTGATCTGAGCCCTTTATCAACTTTCTACATCTTCCCGAGGCAATTTGTAGGACGGTTGATACGCCCATGTTCCTATAAATTGTCGATCCCTAAGGAAGATATTGAAATTAATTTTCTCCTACCTCTGTGGTTCAAGGATTGAGATAAAGACGATGCTAAGAAAAAGATTATGCATTTGTTTATCTTACTAGTTTTTATATTAATATCTCCTAACTACCCAAGTTTTGTTGAGTGTGAATTTTGTCCTGTTATCATAATTTTTTAATTCATTGTATAACTTTTATTTTCTTATAATTTCAGATTTTTCTTTAATTATAATAGCCTCGACTATTTTATAATTAATATAAAATTTCTTATTCAGCAAAAAAAATTTATATCCATACTTATATTACATTTCATATTCTCATACGTACTGCATGTGCAATAGAAGCTCACAACGTCGAATATTTTAATGTTTGTTCCAAGCTCCTTACAACCTCATATTGTCATCCTTCACAGACCATGATCAATGAAATACAGCTGTTTTTTGAACCATCATTTATCGGAATGTTTTGTATTGTTTGTTTAACGTACGGCAGATCATATATGTGGTTCTTAGTAGTCTTGTCGCCTATATGTCTCATATTGATTTCTGAGAAAATTATAAAACGAGATATATTGGAAAATAGGTGGACCACCATAGGAAAATATGCCTTTGAATCATATAGGTGAATAATAAAGAAGTATTTACTTGTAGACTTTAAAAGGTCTTGAAAGACTAGATGTAATATATATATATATATATATATATATATATAAGTGGGGGAATTTTAGAACATAGACATACATTAAAAATTATATGAGACACAAAATGCAACATTTACAAAAAAAAAGAATCAAGAAAATTAAAATTGAGAGATCTGCTATAAGTACTCAAAAAAATTCAAATTTTTATTTCTAGCTGAAACATTTATTCAGAATATTTTACAAAGTAACTATTTACGCAGTGTTATTTTTAACAAATTAATAAATACTCCGAGGAATCTGGAAAAAAATTCTGCCAAAAACCTTGATTCCACCGTGAATTAATTCCTTTCTCAAAATTGTCATCGCATAAATAGTTACTAGTAGGTAGAATTAGTTGGAATAAAAAAAAATTGACGACAAAAATTTATAAATTAATTTTAGATAACTATAGCAGATATTTGAATAAAAAATTTATGTAGAAAATCTCAACTTTCCAAAATGTTAGGGGGTGGAAGCTGCAGCCACCTAATTTCCCTTAGACCTGCCCTTGTTATTAAGGATGTTTTAGGGAAAATAAATTTTTTTTTTTTTATAAACAATATGGTATACTATTTAGAAAATGGGGCGGCCGCTGTCTTCTGCCCTAGTTCCGAGTAGTTTTATATAGATAGGTAACTAAATTTAAAAGTTACATGCAAGCCAACACGTAGGAAAGAGAATTGAGAATATATTCTCTTTCCTACGTGCACTGCATTAATTGATTTGGATATAACTTTTAAACTTATTCACCTATCAAAATAAAATTTCTCCCTAAATTCGCTCTGTCTTTTGAGTATTCTTCATTCATTACTAACATATTGTAAATTTGTAATAACTTATGAATTTCGCATACTAATTAAAATGCCAAATTACTTTAATTGTTATAGATAACAAGCAATCAGAATAGGAATCGGATGGCCAAGTGGGTAAGACTATCTTCACTTGGGGCTTAGGTCCCAAGTCCGTTCATGGGGCAATAATTCTCCTCCTCTGGTGAGGCGTTCTCCTTCTCTGGTGAGGCTATAAAAATTACTCCTCCTCTGGTGGGGCTAAAAAAAAAAAAAAAAAAAAAAAAAAAAAAAAAGCAATCAGATATTTGCAGCCACCTAGAGAACGTTGCATGGCCTGGCAAGAAAAACTGAAATCAAGAAACAAAAACCATAAAAATTTAAAGCAAAAAGAAAGAAACCATACAAATGACTTCTTTTTTGTATAAAAGCTTAAACTAGAAATACGCGTAAAACAAATTTGGCCTTCCAATAATATCAAGAAGAATAAAGAACTTTTAAGAAACAAATTCAATTATTATCCTCAAAAGATATATATCAAAAAACAAATACAAATATTAGTCTGTGGGCAGGAAAAAGGTAATCAAGAATAATAAAAAAAAAATTACGTAGAAGGAATAAGAGAAATAAAAAATTATCACAAAGAAGACTCCATAAGTCCATGTACCTTAATTAGATTCTTGAATGAATAAAAGCATCTGCAGAAAATGGAAACTATGTTAACTGATCCTAGCTTTGGGAAAAATTCCCAATGGGACGAACCTTGGGGTACTCGTGAGACATAAAAACTTGCGGGACCTACCCTACAGGTGAGTCCTGTCTCAAATTATGTGAGAGGAGTGTAGGACCGTACCCACAAAGTCAGCCTCATGCCCCCTAGCTTAGGCCTCTCAGACCTTATTCAGAATAAGGTTGGAAGTTCGAACCATCTTAATAGTAAGATCTCCTGCTAGCAAGCTTAATTGTTCGTTAGATATAACTGAATTAATCGAGTCAAATATCAAAATACAGATAAAAAAATGGAAACTATATAATTTGGGGTGCAGAGTTGATTTTATAAAAAGGAATATATACCTAATTTCTTGAGGCATTGAATAGGAATAATTGAGAACTTTAGTGGGATTTTTTATTCCATTATTTCCGTACTTATTGATCTCACTTTATATGAAGCTGAATTAATTGTTCTCTTATTATGCTTATGACGTTTTTAGCATATAATTTTCTTGGCAGTGGGGCTTTCTGAAATTAGAATGAGAGTTCCACCAGAAATGGAAAGGGAGAATAAGGGAGCTTGATTCTTGACGACCCTTAATAAACGGGAATCGTCTGTCCCCATTTGATGTTTTATTCTCTATTCTCACTAATAAGAAATTAATATTTGTTAAATTTTTAATTAAAAAATTATAAACTAAAAAAAATATTGAAATTCGTAGGGAAAAATTGAAAACGTGACAAATTACATTTATCGATTTACAAATTCTTCTTTAGCTGAGAGAATGAAATTTACTTTTTTTTAATCTTTTTAAAAATGAATTTGAGACTAACTCATTCCTTCAAAAGCTACCTCAAGAGGGGGAAGATTCCTCAATCCTTATAAAGAACAAACTTGCTCACTAGCTAGTTGATATGGGATATTCAACACACCCCAGGGCTAGACATTTGGAGTTTGAACATAATGGGGGTCCAACATCGAAATAGGTGGCTCTGATACCATGTTAAAAATGAACTTGAGTCTAACTCATTCACTCAAAAGATACCTCAAGAGGGGGAGGATTGCTCAATCCTTATAAAGAACAAATTTATTCACTAGCTAGTCGATTTGGATATTCAACAGATCTAGAACAATTCTTTACTCAATTATGTAACTTTTTATTTGAACGTTAATTTTTAGTATTTTCATATGAATATATACATAGATAATATACAAATTAAGTTACTGACATCTTCTCTAATAAAAGACAATTGTACTTAATTATTAACTGAAAACAATTGAGAAAATCCTCGATTGTCAATTCAAGGTCGAAATTGTAACGATTATGCCTACCAAATTTTGGATGAAAAGGAAAAAGAAGAAGAAGAAGAAGATTAAGCTCAAAGAAAATATATCCCTTCACTAACAATAATTTCTTTTCTTTTTTTGTTACCTGTTTGTTAGCTGGTGTTCACCGTTAATGTGGTGACTAATCTGGGTTCAATTTCACTGTTATTCCGCAACGTGATGCTTAAATGGAGAAAAATTCGACTCATATTACTCTTTACACAAAGTAAACAACCGCAAACACTATCAATAATTTCTAATACTATTATATAAAAGGAAAATCGAATTCTCCTTTGAGGGATTAATAACATAGTGAAGTGTATATTACGCGGGTAACATAGCCAACTTTTTTGAATCCATGGTTCTTAGCCATTTCAAAGCATAAAAAGATGTATAGAATAATTATTTTATATTTTATAAAAGCTGAATTGTGTCCATAACAAAAAAAACATATTCAGCTAGAAGTATCAAGATTTGGAAATATTTGAATTGAATGCAGAAAAATAAAAAGGAATGCTATGAATTAAGTTTTCAATGTTTATTTAATTAGAGACTATTAATCTATAAATATATAAACATGAATACACTACTAGAAATATAGCTTGTTGCGACGAGACTTTTTTGCGTCGGGCGTTTACCGTTATAAATAACTGTCATTTGCGTCAAGAATGACACACCAACGCAAATAACGATACGACATCGTTTCGTGATATGCATTTACGACCGCTAATTACTATTTGTGTCAGCAAATTAATTCGTCGTGAAAAGGGGATTATATGCGATGGGTTTTAGTCGACGCAAAAAGTTTCGCCACAAATAATCAAAATTTGCGACGAGATTCTCCCGTCACCTATGAAGTTGATGCAAATGACCAAATTTGCGACGGGCTTCGTTCGATGCAAAAGGGTTTGCCCCAAATAACAAAAAATTGCGATGGAATTCTCCCGTCACATATAAAGTTGATGCAAATGATCAAAATTGTATTATTAGTTTTGTTGGTGGATTTTCTTGCCGCATCCCGTAAAATAATTATTTAAAAAAAAAAAATCTTTACTCTAAAGTAGTATAGTATGAATTGACAGGAATCGAATACAACCCCTCTGATTGGGAAAATAAAAGTTAAAACCATAAACCAATAGACCACAAGAACTTTTATTTTATATTAACTATATGTACTATATAACATAGTTATAAATTACTACCTCCATTCCTAAATAATTGATACTGTATCTTATGCCTATAGTTATTTTATAACATGAAAGTTCTTTTAAAAATAATATATAGATCGATTTTGACAATCTTGGGGTCTTCATGCAATTCTCTAAAGTTTAAGGACAAAAATACAAATATTTATCCTATGACATTTCCGATATTTTGACGGTATAAACATATTGTATATATTGTTATTAGTCTTATAAATTGTCTGAAATAGTTAATAAACCTTATAGGTCTTAAAATTAAATTATAAAGTTATAAGGACTAAAACAAAATTTCTAAAAGTTATTTCGTGACTTCGAATATGAGTTATTTCTGATATATTTTATTTTTTACCCATTCCCGCGAATGTTTCTTTTTATTTTTATGTCGGACTAAATTTTGAAAATGAAAAGTAGACAATTTAGAATTTTTTTGTAATATAAATATTTTATAGGGGTTTATGTGATAATATTTATTTGCCCTTTTAGTTCTTACTCTTTATATATATTTCATAATCCCTAATCCTAAGGGAAGAAAATTCTAACTCTAGACTCTTCTATTCTTCTTCAGCAGTGCCGATGCCCCACTCCATCACCGCCGCTACTCCTCCACCAGCCCCGTCACCATCGCCCTCTAGCCCCCTTCCTCATTCTCCGGTGAAAACCACCCCCCAAATCTCCCTCAACCTGCGTCTCCATCTCCCTCTTCCTCCTCCATTAATCCCGACGCCGCTCCTCCAAACACATCACCGCCTCCACCATTTCTCCCTATCGTACGCAATTCCCCACCATCGCCGCCGACCTCTGCTGCTACCGATTCCCGCTTTCACTCTCCCTGCTTTTTTTCAAATCTTCTTAACCCGTCATAGCGTCCCATCCCTCCCCCTACCCCCCAAATCCCTAGATCCCCAACTATCGTCTATCCAAGGGAGGGAGGATATGGGGGTGTGGGGTTTATGGTCCTTAAACTCGCCACTATTCCAGTGGGGATTCATCTTGTTTTTTTGATAATTCACAAATTCTTAGTTATATTCTTCCATTTCGCTTTTTGACCGTCTTGTTCATTCTTTCTTTTGGTAATTCTTGGGGGATTACAATGTGTAAATGGTTGGTTTCTTTTTTCCCTTAATAGTTGAATGCGGAAGGGAAGAGAAGAATATGTTGAACTTTCTTGATGCTTTGGATTGATTACAATGTGTAAATTCTTGGGAGTTGGGATTGATTGATTGTGTCTTATGGGATTATTTAAAAGTGGGCATATGTTTCTTGATTTTTAGCTTCCTCTTTATTTGCAGGGATGTGCCGCTTTCCTATAGTGTTCTTTGAGTGAGGGATCTGCGTTTATCACTAGGCCTTGCGGAAAAAGTTTTTTTTTAGACAAGAACACTATGGTTCTCAACTATGGAGATTGCTGGAGAACTTCAGAGGTTGGGTTACTGTTGTTTTTGCTAAATCTGAAGTTTCTCTAGCTAGAAATTGGAAATTGTTGTACAAGTTTTTAATTGTGTTACTCTATATTTGCTTGTTTGTTTTATCAGAGGAGTTTTTGGAAAAGTACATTGCTTTTAGCCTATCAAAGTATTGGTGTGGTATATGGAGTCCTTAGCATATCTCCTCCGTATGTCTATAAGAGTGCATTTGTTTGAAGATATTCATCATTCGAGTCGAATGAAGAAATTCTTGGTGCTCTTTTATTTGTTTTTCTGACATTAACTCTGGGTTCCTCTCTTCAAATATGTTTACATAGTACTTTGAGCCGATGACAATGGAGAAGGTATGAAATAGAAGCACTCCCTTCCTCCTACTCGTCCCCAAATTGAATGTTCATTTTCTTATTCAAAAATATTCATTTTGAATAGGAAACTGGACATTCAATTTGAGGGTCTGAGAAGTGTTAATAGAGATCATAGTATGTTAGCAATCCATTGAATTTCTCATTTCATGCTCGCTACAGGTGGTACTTTTGCTCTCTACTCTTTGATATGCGGGCATGCTAAAGTAAGCGTTCTTCCGAATCGCCGAGTCGTTGATGAAGCTCTTTCTACGTATAAACTTGAGCACCCACCGGAGACGAAAAATAGCTCCCGGGTGAAAACTTTTGCTTGAGAAGCACAAGACATTGCACACTTGCTTTGCTAATCTTGGTTCTTTTTAGGAACTTGTATGGTAATTGAGGATGGGATCGCTAACTCCGACTATTTACGGTAATTAAATCTTGTTTATTTCCTTTTTCTTTGGGGGGGTGTAAATTTGTAAAGCCCGCTTACTATGGCTAGTTAATTCATTACAATAACTTGTTTCGCTTTTGTAGTTTTTTCAGTAGTTTTCTGGGTCTTGAGTCGTCCATGTCGCATTATCACCACCAATGTAAGCTTTCTTATTATAGTTACTATATGATTATTCCTTATTATAGTATTTTGGAATTTTTTCTTCGTAATTATTATCTATCAATCATTTTGTTGGTCATGTATAGAATTCATGTTTTGTGCTTCTGCAAGCATACGTTGATAAGTCCTCTGAATTTTTTGGTTTTGAATTTTTCTCTTTGAAGTTTTAGTAGTTTTGTTAAATCTATGAGCAGGTTCTTTATGCATCTAGTCTTCATCGGGAACGTTTGCCTATGCCAAGAAATGATGTTGTGGAGTATTCTGGGCATGAGTAATAGAATGTGGCCTCAGATGAAGTCTTGATTGAATGAAAATTGGAAGCATTTGAATTAATATGTTATTTTAGGTACCCCTATTGTTATTTTTTTCTTTTGGAAAATTATCTAGATAGGATTTAGCAATAGAGTTTTAACAAGTTACCTATGGTTTCTTCAACTAATGATCACGAGTTACTTTGTATAAATGGATACTAGGAGTTTTGAATGGCCGCATTTCATTGTTTTAGCATACTATTTTTTTGAGTTATTAGTGTAATATTTTATTTATTGTTGAATGAGGTGTTTGTTGGATGATTGTATTAATTGCTAATTAATAAAATAGCTAAAAAAACATGGTATTTAACAAAAAATACTAGCGTCGGGTTTTAGTATACTATTTTTTGAGATATTATAACATTTACGACGACGAAAAATTATTTTCGACAGATTGTGCCATCACGAAAAATAATAAATATAATTTGATTATAATATTTGCGACTGTGAAAAACTATTTTCGACAGTATATAAGGTGACGCATTATATGTTTTTGTGTCAGTTATTGCGTCGAAAATTATAATCGATGCAAAAACTAGTCGTTTTTGCTAAGTTTTCACGTCGGGAAATAAGTGTCGCAATTAGAAAAATTCCCGTTGAAAAAACTAATTGCGTCAGGCGCTTCCCGTCGTAAAGTTTTTGCGGCGCCTCCCCATGCGACCCCTCAATTGCCATCGTATAACTGACGTAAAAACGTTTTTGTGTCGGTAAAGGTAAAAAGTGTTTTTTCTAGTAGTGATAACTGAGTAACTAAACGAGAAATGATAAAATATGGGATCCTAAGATTCCTAACTACTTGTTTTCAACTTTAATATGATCTCTTATGCATGGAATGTTTAGTTAGTTTCTTGTAATTCTAAAAAAGAACAATCACGAGCTTTGAAGCAGCTAGTTAGAGTTGTTATATGTTTTATCGTTGACGAGTGTACGAATTGTTAGATTTTAGCACATATTCACTCCTAAGTTGAAGGATTAATAATTATATATTAATTAGACTAATAATTAGTAATTAGGTAAATTACTAATTATGTGACTCCTAATTAAATACTAATTAGGTTAAAATTAGTAATTAGATAAATTACTAATTAGGTGAACTCTTAGTCCTTTTAGCTAAATGTTTACTACTCCTATATATATATATATATATATATATATATATATATATATATATATAATGAGTAGTAAGGCGAGAGAGATAATGAGTTAGATGAATCTCCATTGTATTTTTGTTTCTCCATTATAATGAAACTATGTGTTCGCCTTACCCTTGGAGGTAAGTCAAATTGATCGAAGCATGTAAATCATTGTGTCCCTTTATCGCTTTCCTTGTTGATATTTGCTTGGGGTTAGAATTGAGAACATTAATTTCCTTACACAAATTTCTCGATAGACTTCGGTTCTCGTAGTATTTTTCTCCCATTGTGGGTTCTATGTAAAGTGGTGTGTGAGCCATATTTTTCCGTATATAACCATCATGATACGAGTCAACAATTAGACTGAACCCGTATTAATCACCACGTTAGCCGTGGTTACAAACTACCCAAACGGTTACCAAAAATGAACAGGAATAAATTGTAAATTTACGTGATTCTTTATAAGTTTCATTCTAATTTTCTACGAAAAGAACATTCCCTCAAGATAGGGAAAGAAAAGGAAAACAAAAATTGTTCATTCCTTCTCCCTTTTTTTTTGGCAAACTGTGATGAGATTTTCATAGGAAGAATAAAGTTAGTTGTGTCTTGGATATTGCTTAATTGACAAATAATTAACAAATTCATTCAACGTAATGTTATGTTAGTTTTATTTTCTCTTAATTGATGAAAATTCAAGTTTTTTAAAGTGTAGAGGTCGATTCTTTCTTTTGAATGGTTAATGTACAGATAATAACAGGTGAAACCAATTAAAATATATTGACTCTTTTCATATAGTTTGTGTTGTTGCTTGGCACGAAGTATACCTATTAAGTATTTTTAGACAACAACATTAATTGCAAGTTCTATATGAACAAAAATTAATTCTTTCGTTGAGATTATCGTAATTATTGTGGCATTTTCAATTTAAATCATAGGTTCATGAATTCATATTCTTCCTCAAAAACAATTTTTTTAATGAATTGCTAATTTTTTTTGTAATTTTTTTATTTACTTACTTTCTTGGAGAGTCAGTTTGACCATTTGGTGATAATCTTGCAGGCAGTGTGTTTTAAACTTCAAGGTCAACAAACCGTTTCAATATTGAATTTTAATAAAATATTTCAATTGGTTCGATCTTTTTTTGTTATAAAAAGTTTGGGTGGCTTGATTCTGATCACCATCAAGCTAGAGTGTTCTCTTGGAATTGTAGGTCACGTTTACAAGGGTTCTTTTTGGGGGTTGCCCACTAATATTATATTCACGTCGTCAGTGAAATTTTAAACATTTAACTTTTTGTGAAAACATGTTAATTTTTTACCAAATAAGACAACTTATATTGGTAATTAGTTGGATTTAATCGAAGTGAAAAAAAAAAAAGCAATAAACAATATTGTGCTACCAAATTGTTAAAAATAGACTTGGGTCTAACTCATTCTCTCAAAAGGTACCTCAAGAGGGGAGGATTGTCCAATCCTTATAAAGAACAAATTTGCTCACTAACTAGTCGATGTGAGATTCTCAACACATCCCCCTCACGCCCAGGGCTGGACATCTGGAGCGTGAACATTAACGGGGCCCGACATCGAACTAGGTGACTATGATACCATGTTAAAATGGACTTGGGTCTAACTCAATCTCTCAAAAGGTACCTCAGGAGGGGAAGGATTGCCCAAGCCTTATATATTGCAAATATACACACAAACTAGTTGATGTGGAATCTTTAACACCCCCCTTACAAACAGGGATGGGCATCTAGACCGTGAACAATAATAGGGGCCCAACATCGTGAACAATAATAAGGTCTAGTCTATTTTTAACATGGTATCAAAGCTTAGTTAGTGAGCAAGTTTGTTCTTTATAAGAATTGGGCAATCCTCCTCTCTTGAGGTACCTTTTGAGGGAATGAGGTAGGCCCAAATCCATTTTTAACATGGTATCAGAGCCACCTAATTTGATGTTGGTCCTCTATTATTGTTCACGACCTAAATGTCCAGCCATGTCCGTGAGAGAGTGTGTTACAAATCCCACATCGACTAGTTTGTGTGTATATTTGCAATATATAAGGCTTGGGCAATCCTCCCCCTTCTTGAGGTACCTTTTGAGGGAATGAGTTAGGTTCAAATCCATTTTTAACACAAATTTTACAGACTAGAACCCGATTTTTTATTAAAACAATTTTTTACATAAAACTTAATAATAATAATAATAATCAAATGCTTATATATTAATCTTTATTTATTTATATTTTTTCTTAGTAGCATATATACAAAACTCATGAGATAAATCATTACCTTCCTTCCTTGAAGAATGAACATCCTTCCTTAAAGAATGAACAGAGAAAGAAAGATAGAAAAAAACTATTTTGGTTAACATTAGTCATAAAAAGAGTCAAAGATAATGACCAACGAAGAAGAAAAAATCAACCTGCTAAGTGACTTTGAAATGCCAAACATCATAAGAATATTTTGTAATAAGAATCTTGAAGATAGTGACCAACAAATTATGTATATTCTTCTAAAGAAATTACATAGTCGATCAATATTACGGATATAAGGTTGGCAAATATTAGTAGGCCAGCCAACCCCCAAGGGTCCCAAAATTAATCATGGAATTTATTGGAAACAAAAAATTTTGTAATATATATATATATATTTGTAAAGTTTGAGACTTAATTAATATTAGTGACGGATTCAATAATAAAGAACACTGAGGGCATTCAACAATTCAAAATTTTGTGTGTGATAACTTATATATTTATCATTTAAATGCAACAAAATATATTTTATATACTGATTTAAATATTTTTTTCAATAGGACATGTGGCCTACAACCATCATGCTATATTCGCCAAGGATTGATATTGGTGTTCGTTGTACATCAAAATTTCTAATCAATTTTTTTCTATTCACAAGATAAGAAAAAATCAAAGGAGGAAATTTTAACCGTAAAACAAAGATAAAAATGTAAATAAACTAAAGGTAAAAATAAAAATTAAAAAAATAATTGATAATAAATGTTGAGACACTAATGAGGAATTTGAATAGTTTTTCTCAAATATCTATTATCCATATGTTAATCTAAAAATACCAAGTAACGCTCTTAGATTAATAACTATCTTCAAGTAAGATCAGATCAACGGTTAAGAAGTAACCCGTATTACATCTCTGTTTTTTCACAATAATTCCGTACACCAATTTTACTGTACACATATCAATCATTCTTTTAATTTATTTATTTTATTATTTTCTACTTGCAATTCAAACTCATATGGCTATGAAGAACAATATTACACATCTCCTCTCGATGAAACCTGATTTGCTTAGCAATGAAATCTTCAATAGTTTTCTGAAACTCCTCATTACTCAATTCATCAAATATATACACAGTTTCCTCCGGTACCTCGCCGGGATTCCCAACTTTCCGGCACTTTTCCGTCTCCGATCTCCGCAGCTTCCCGAGACTATTACTCTCCTTCACGCCCAATTGATCCGATCGACTCCTCTGATAAGTTTTCAGATCCGAAGAATACTCCTCGATAACCGTATCAGTAGCTTCCGAAACATCCGGCGAGTTTCCAATTGAGACTTCTAATATCGTCTGCTTATCCTGATACTCAATCTCCGACGATTCCGGAACCGGAGAGGAAATGTCATCGCTAGTCTTAATAAATCCTTCGAAAAGTTCGGCTTCGGTTTCGAAGCGGTTAATCGCCGTCGTAGCGCCGGAGAAGATGTCGCCAGCTTTGAAGAGGAGAGTGAGAACTATAACGTTACAGATAAGGAAAATGAAGAGAGGACTGATAATTATACTGATAAACTGCCGGAAGTACTCACCGGATATTTTGACGGCGAACGGCAAACGAAGGAAGGTCCACGAGATAAACACTAGACCTAGTAAGATTTCAACAATTCGGAATAGTTTTGCTATGATTTTGAAATGATTATAGCGGAAAATTGCGGTGGCTTTCTCTGATTGGAGAGTATTGTTAAAATCAAATGGATCCATGGATGATGTTTGATTATTTATTTATTTTTTATGAGAAGGGAAATAAGAGTGAAGTGAAGGAGGAGAGCGTTTGAGAGGGAAGATAGTGAGGCTTTTATAGAAAAGCGCATCCCATCCGTGCACTCTCTGCAGTATATTTCTAAATATTTTCTAGGCCAACTGGGTGTATTTAGTGCTAAAATAATTTTCGCTTGACAAACAAGATCTCTGATGATTATTTGCAGTTTTTTAGATTCCCAATCAAATTAGGGGCTAAAGAATTGGTCCTTCCGTCATTTTTTTTGAAAAATTGAACGTCCGTTAATAAAAGTTGGTCAATGAATAAAATAGGAACTTCATATATTTGTTTATATAATTGATAACACGTGAACTCAATTGTAAAATATATAAATATAAATACCTAATTATAAAACTAAATGTCTCAATTATAATTATACAATTAATAAAACTCATTCCCCTACCCCCTCCTCCTTCTTTGGCGCCGGCCCAACTGGTTGCCCCTTATTCTTCTTCTCTGGCGGAGACCCAAATCAAGTTCTAAACAATTGCTTCTTCTCCTTCGGTTTGTTGCTTCCACTATCACTCACTGCTTACCCACCAATTTTTTCTTGCTTAGTTTATTTTTTTTATTTGCTAAATTTATTCTAGAAAATGTGGCTGTTTATTCAATTTGGAGTAATTTTTTAATACTTTATATTTTGGATTTCGCAAATTGACTTGTTCTTGGAATCACTCAGGTTTGATTGTCTAACTTGAATTTGCCCATTCTAACTCAATAAATTGTTTGATTAGTCTTGAGGTTTTCTACAGTTTGGATGGTAAATTGTTTTCGCTTTTGTTTTTAGCATTCACTTTAATTTATTGATAATCACTATTTATAACTTTGACTTTTTTTTTGGGTTTGTTTTCAATATGTAATTTAGAAAATATGCAAATCAACATGGGAACTTCACATATTTTACAATTAGGTTTTTATTATTAGATATCTGTACAATTGAGTACATATAGTATTAATTATCTAAAAACAATATGTGAAGTTTCAATTTTGTCCTCTTCAATTAACTAGACTAACGTTCAATTTTTCAAAAAAATGGCGGAAGGACCAATTCCTTGGCCCGTAATTTGATTAGGGATCTAAAAATCTGCAAACAATTATCAGGGACCTTGTCTGCCAAGCGAAAATTGTTTCAGGACTAAATACAACAATTGGCCTATTTTCTAAATACATTATATATGTTTGTATTTTAATTATATATTATACTTTTAAAATTCATTTTGGTGTACTTTAAGATATATAAATAAAATTTTAAAATATGAAAAAGAATAACATTTTCATTTAATAATATAAGTCGTTTACAACCTGTATCGAAAATTAAGAAAATACAAATAATGTAATTTGTTAGTGTAAATATCAATATTACTTTTTTAAATAGAACTTGAATAGCACTATATCTATTTAAAAAAATATATTTATATTTTAATTAAAAAAATATTAATTTTTATTTCTTTAATATTTTTTCTACACATTTTAAACGATTTATATTGTAAAATTGATGAAATAATGAAGAAAGTGTAACAAATATCCTAATCGTGGAGGACAGAGTCGAGACAAGAGATAAACACAAAGGGTCTTCTCTCAGAGTTCAACTAGAGGAGTCTCTCACTTGTGGGCCATGATTTCCAAACAAAAAATCCAGTTAGGACAAAAAAAATATTTAATTTATCCTCCTAATATATATATATATATATATATATATATATATATATATATATATATATATATATATTTATATACAAAAAAAAATTAATTCAATGGCTAGAAGGAATTGTGGTTGTGGTTACCTTCCAAGAATGTTAGGTTTAAGACTTACCTCATTCATGGACGATCCAATGGTGAGTAACACAATCCTCCAATGGCAATTACTTGTAAATCAGTTATTATTTAAGCGATAATAGTTGATGTTTTTTATGAAACGATTGAGCGATTAATTTTTGTTTAGTATAAGATTTATTCTCCTTTACTGATTTCTGAATATTTGAATTGACTAATCAATTGATATCTGATAAACATTGTGACTTTTTAACATAAAATCCTATGAATTTAGGATTTAAATCGCCACGAGATATTTTGAACTCGTGATCTTGCTATTCCTCTTTGTAATAAAACATTTGATGGTCGCTTGTGTAGGTTTACTTTTAACTTTAGGTATTTTTTTTTCCTTTTTTATAATGTTATTAATGTTTTATATTGATTAATCTAGTTGGGATTTGAATAACAATTTATCTGTTCCAACAGAAATTTCTACAAATATGTGATATATTTTCGTTTCCTCTATACTTGATTGTATTTGAACTCTCAAATTTTAAATGAAAATTTGCAGATTTTAACACTTGGCTATATTTTGATCATTGATTGTGTAATCTCTACCAATAGTGTAATATACTTTGGAATTAATAAAAATACTCATTAATTATTTAAGCTGCCAATTTGGTCTGCCGATTAGGCACTAGTCTAGTGGTCAAGTTAGAAACCTCAAAAAAATTTTTTTTTAAAAGGTTGCCAATTTGGTGAAGGTAAGTGATGATTGCATATATTTACTCATTTGGTAGAAAATATACATTGGGGTGATTTTTGGGGTAGTAGAGGGTAATAAAACGTAGGAGTAATTGTGAGTAGTGATATATTCACGTGAAGAAGTAGTGGCATAATATCGGGTGAAAATCCTCTTAATCATAATTTATTATATAAATATTTTTTTTCAATTATATATACACAAAGTAATTTGTGATTGGCTGAGTAAATGAATAGTGACAGGTGATTTTTTGCCCATAATATGAGAGGGGGCATCACTTGCACCTACTCTGCATTTGAACCAATTCTACTTTGTCTAGCTTAGGAAGAAATCAAATTTCTCAGAATGGTACACCTTAAAACAATACTCCACTTGTTTGTCAGCTTAACATCTCAACATTACTTAGCCAAAAAAAAAAAAAACATCTCAACATCTGATTTGAACCATTTATCACTATTTCTGAAATTACTTCTATGTATATTTTATTTTTCTGCCTTTTTTACGAGTCATATTTAAAAATGTTCGAGTTTATATGAGCAATATGAATTCTTTTTTTTTTATTTATTTATTTATTGGGGAGGAGATCTATCCAGTACAATAAATATGGAGATTTAAATTCGAACTTATAACCTCTATGTCATAAGATCTCAGCCTTAAGGCTGAGACCTCATGACGTAGAGATGATGAATAATATGAATTCAGTCATCCGAGATATTCATTTTTAGTGTGAAAGAAACGAATGCCGAATAGTTAGACTGAGTGTACCAAGCTAATAAGTTGCACTTCAGATTTATATGCACATAAACATGGCTAACTAGGAGCGTAAATTGAGATGGCATTGCAGACTGCGCCCCCGAAAATTTTAAAAATATTACTATTTATCGAAATTTTATGTGTATTTCAATTTCGCACCAAATTTTTTTTTTTTGCCTTTTTTATTCCCCTCCAAGAATTTTATCAGTTTCACCCCAACACCAAATTTCTGGCTTCGTCCCTGACAGACCATACTTTTGTAAGCATAAATTTTTGTAAGCGAGAAGTAGGATCGAACACATTGAAACGATTCCACCCCATTTTTCCATGAAGGAGACCAAATTCTTGGTTGTGGAAGCTGATCTAAGAGTTGTTTGAATGGAATACTCGACTTGACTGTGTGAATGAGAGTAGCTGGCTATAGAAACATTTAAAGAAACACGTGAGACGTGGGATTCAGGAGCATTATATGTATAGAGAGAGAGAGAGAGAGAGAGAGAGAGAGCAGGGGAGTATTGGGGGAGTGGCCGTACCTTATGGCAGCAAGGTAGATGATCTCTACTCTGTATTCGCGTGTTGTCACACAGACTCACAGGCGCGGCCCAGAAAATCATGCTACATCCTACTAATCCTCTATCTAATTAACGTTCAGTGCGCAACAAGTTTTCTTTCCGTGCATATAGGATATATGTTCGGTGATCAGTGAAGTATGCAGAATCTAAGAATAATGGGGCACACGGTAATTCATTAGTTTGCGTGGATCTGAGTTACTTATAAATTTATCATTTAAATTGAGAAAAATATATCATATTTACTAATTTAATATATTTTTTTCACTGAGAGCATGTGACCCCGCTTCCGCTGATACGTTGCATCTGCCGCTTCCAGTGATTCTTTGTCTAACGATTGAAGCACTCATTCTTTCGTACAATTATGAATAATACTGCACGTGCAGAATATGTGTTCAGAAAAAAAAAATTGCCGTCAAACCAACTTATTTGATAACTGAAAGGTATTCTATACATGCATATAAAATACATGTTTATATAAAGTAAATATTTAACTGCGAATTAAGAAATGTAATGTCCTATATTTGGTGTAATATAAAACTTGTCACTAGAAGAGCCTTCCTAAAGCCTTATCTTTACTGTATATTACTGGAGATTTAGGTAAATATTAATTGATACGATAGGCTGTTAGCTTAATTTGTCTTTCAGGTTAGAACCGAAATTAATGTACCAAGTTTTATGTCTAACTAACAAGTAGGAAAAAAAAAAAGGACAAAGTACTATATTTGGTGGATGCATTTGATTTCAAATTAGACTGTCCAACACCGAGTGACACATTTAAGAAGGGCGAGAGAGAGGAAACCGCCTCTAACATTTTTTTAAACACCATATTTTTTAATCGGAAAAATTTATTTTCTGAAAAATCCTTTAGAAAAATAGATCTCGCCTCCAAAATTTTATAAATTCATTGCATCACTCCTTAACGTATGTTTTCTGGTTTCTGGGTTCGCCACTATCATTACCCATCCCAATCTTAATAGAGAAAATCCCAAAATTCATTGAAGTACTCCAAAAAAACTCGTATGTACATGCATGAAGAAGGATGTGATTCAGGTGTATCTGAATTATGTATATAATTGGATTGAGTCTTAGAAATTTTTGTTTTAGCCTCAAATTAGTCTCACATTCAAATCATATTTTTCGTGGATTAGTGCTTATTAAGGTTTCATTCCCAGATTTAATCAAAGAGAGTTTAGTTCTTAATTTGAGTCATAAACTCAATTAAAAAACTACCCTATATTTTTTTTTTACTTTGTTTCTAATTTTTTAAAAATAAATTGTTCTTTTTTTCAGAATAAATTGTGTTTCCATTAATCACAAATAGCCGAGGCCATTACAATCAAAGGAAAATCTGAAAATACAGAAAGTAAAAGTTATACAATGATTTAAAAAATTACGATAACAGACAAAAGACACACCCAAGAAAACTTGGAAGGTTAGGAAAAACTAGTAGAAAAACTAACCAACTAAACAAATACATAATCTTTTCCTTCAAAGTATCTTCATGGCAATCCTTGAACAATAGGGACAGGAGAATATCACTTTCAATATCTTCCTTAGGGGTCGATAATTTATAGAACCATGGCGTATCAACCGTGTTAAAAATAAATTATTTGCGACATGAAGAATGAGATTCAACTTGTTGTTATTATTATTATTATTAATTTTTGAATTGAGAGATAATTGCTAAAAGAAATTTTTTTTTAAAAAAAATCATAAAATTTTGGGAAATGGTTGATTGATGCAATCTTGACCCCCACACTAGCTAGGTCTCCTTGTACTTCAATAGGCCTGAAAAATTGGCAAGGATAACATTTCCAACATCAATTGTGACCACTGCCTATAATTCTAGTCTTTGTAAACTTTGACCACGATCAGTCTTCGGACTCACACTGACTGGGTTAATTCAACTTCTCTTTTTTTTTTTTTTTTTTTTACTTCTTTATTTTGTTACAGCCAAGTTCTGGTGCTAAATTTAACGACTCTTTTTTATGTAAATTACTATTCATTCATATTTTTTATTCTTGACGATGGCGAGGAGCTGTAGTCATTAATCATGATTAAAGGGTGTATTTGAAATAACTTTTTTATTTGAATTTTTTTGTCCATAATTTCATAAAAGTGTATACCAAGTAAACCATAATAAGAATTTTATATTGAATTCAGGTGTGTCTAATATAATAGCTAAATATACGCTTCCCAGATTTGAAATGTGAACATGCATTACATTTTTCGTTAAAATTGAATATTCACTTTTTTATTTAGAGAAAAGTTAGACATTTGAGATGGAGTATAACTTTTAACCATTAGGTTTGCATGCAAGAGTTTTTTTTTTTCTTCCAAATTGTTAAGATTTGATCTTTAATTACTTAAATTACAAGTCAAGTAATAAATTACTAATTAATCCCCTTGCAATGGTTATTTTTACCTCTTGCCAAAAAGTCAATTCTATAAGTATATACAATAATCAAAGAAGAAAAAGAAAAGGGTTTTGAAATCCAAATGAACAGAAAGAACAATTAATCAATAATTGTAAGAATATATGGAATCAATGAATTGAATCGATTCAATGAACTAAGGGAAATTCCCCATATAAATACAAATAGAGTCATAAACAAGTAAGGAAAATGAAATTGAATGATAAACTAACTCTAGAATAAGTAATTTGATAGAATTCCATTAATATAGAAATTCTATTTTTAACACTCCCCCTCAAGTTGGAGTGTGTAGACCGAAAACACCCAACTTGCGAACCGGACAATCAAATTGTTTATGCCATGCATTTTGAGGTGCTACGTCAGTCAGTTGATAGACTCCGTCACAGACAACACCCTTAACAAAAAAATCTTCCTCTGGATTGGGTCCAAGCGTTGAAAGATCATTGTTACCTCCTTTGAGTAAATTAGCCACTTCATAGGCTATTTGTGAAATTTTACGGATGACATAATGAATTGATGAAAGAATTAATAACTTGTGTATTGATAGGAATCATGTGATGACAAATTTGCAGAATGAGTACACCACAAAAAGTGACGATTTTTTTTGGTTTTGCCGTGGTTTTCTGCTGTTTGGAAAGGAGTTATCACTTCTTTGGATTGATGAATTATCCAAGAACAAGAAATCGGCCAGAGGAATATCTTGATCAATGTCAAGAGTTTCTGCCGAAAAATATTGAATCAATGGATTATCCAAGAACAAGAAAGCGGCCAGAGGAATATCTTGATCAATATCAAGAGTTTCTGCCAAAAAATAGAGTTAGGATTTGGAACCTATCTCTGATATGAATAAGAATATATTGATGACAATGGTGCAGAAAGAATACACTGCAAAATGGACAAATATTTTTGCAAGTGGTTTTCTTCAACAAAGAAGTTTGTAGACGACTAGGTTTCTGGAACCTGCTCTAAACTTATAAGTTATTTGGATATTCCTTAGACAATCGACATGGGACTTCATATTCCAACACTCCCCCTCACCGCCTTTATTTGTCACGCGGGGACAGATGAAGGCTCGTCAGCGCTAATTGAGTCGTATGGGGACAATTATAGCCCACTTTGGGCATTATGAGCCCACACATCCCGCATAAGGGCCCGCTCTGATACCATGTAATAATATATGGAATCAATGATTTGAATTGATTCAATTAACTAAGGGAAATTCCCCATATAAATACAAATAGAGTCCTAAACAAGTAAGGAAAAAGAAATTGAATGATAAACTAACTCTAGAATAAGTAATTTGATAGAATTCTATTAATATAGAAATTCTATTTTTAACAATAATTATTCCATAAATCTCCATATTCTCTCAAAATCAATTGGCAATGTAGAAAATGGACTTGGGCCTTACTCATTCCCTCAAAAGGTACCTCAAGAGGGGGAGGATTGCACAATCCTTATAAAGAACAAATTTGCTCACTAGCTAGTCGATGTGGGATTTCAACACACCCCCTCACGGCCAGGGCTGGACATCTGGACCGTGAACAATAATGGGGCCCAACATCGAACTAGGTGGCTCTGATACCATGTAGAAAATGGACTTGGGCCTAACTCATTCCCTCAAAAGGTACCTCAAGAGGGGGAGGATTGCACAATCCTTATAAAGAACAAATTTGCTCACTAGCTAGTCGATGTGGGATTTCAACAGGCAATGAGAGATTTAACTGATAAGTCCGCTCATCCACCTAAAGACTCGCTCTGATACCATGTGCAAATAGATTATGGGCATCAATATCCTCTCAGAATCAATTGACAATGAGAGGTGTTAACCCATTAACTTATAAATGATTCAAATTGTGTAGACAATTGATGTGGAAACTTTATATTCCAACAAAATGATTACTAAACATATATTTGTGTATCATATAGTCTATTACAAAGAAAAAATAGAAAGAGAAGAAGATGAAACAAAAGAGAAAGCAAGAAACAAAAAGTGCAAAGGAAAAGCTTTTTATATCTTCTTACACAAAAAGGTGATACCCACTTCCACAGGGCCCCACCTCTCGATCCGACAGGAATTGTGGAGGATGTAAATCAAGGTGACCCAGTGGCTCGATTAGTGGGAGTTCTTGTCTTAGCCAACCGCAAGAAGCCACCCCCACATTGGAGGGTTGAAACTTACACACTGCAGTTGTCAATATTTGAACTTGCGCCCTCCTACACAATCTGTCACCGCTGAACCAATTGGTCTACCCTTGCGGATAAAGCTTTTTATATCTTTTCTTTATGTATGGTGGACGGAAAAAGGAAAGGAAACTGATTTTCCACGACTGATTTTTGAAAGTGACTTTAGATTCTCATTTTTTGAAGATATATTTCTTTTTTAAATCTCTAATTCAAACCTTGCTTGGCTGTAAAGTCCTCTAAAGAATATTTTTAAAAGCATAAGAACCCTTCTTCACCTTTGAGTTAATACTTATGATCAGCTTTACATTGACACAACCAAATATCTGAAGTTTGGATGAAAGTTAACCCAATGAACGCATCATGTCATAGGATAGAAAATATTCGCTTCGATATTCTGTTTCATTTTATATCACATCTTCTATTTGTAGATTTAATTTTTTTTAAAGAAAATCTAAAACATAAAAAATAGTAAAACTGCAGGTGCCAACTTAAACTTTTATATAAAATGAATAAGAAAGTGAATATATTGCGGGTGAAGATTTATTTTGAACCGAGAGCGTAAAATATTGGGAGGGTGAGGATCCCCTTATCTCCCATAATCGTGTTGATAGAAAGACTTATTAATATCGATATAGGCATCATAGAAAGACTTGATAAAATAACCTATAAAATAATTTGACTGTCTAAATCTATGTGTACGGTACTAATAAAAAGACTTATCATCAGCATAATATAAGTGATAGTATGATGATCTTTTTGTCTTAGAAATGACTCACAAACACATCAGATAAGGGTATTGTTCGATTCTATTTTGGATTATGGAATCCAAAATGCCTGATATCGGAGAGACAGCCGTAATGGGCACTCCAAATTCTTTTGTTTCCTTTGTGGTTTTCATGGGTTCTTCATCTCGCAGAATATACTTAGAAACCTTGGAAAAGATGTTCACGATGTTCATTGCCATTGATGTGGTATTTTCTTCACTTTCTCGAGGGTGAGAGAGAATTTATTTTCCAGTTGATATATTCATTCCGTGATTCTATTGCCCAAAAAAACACACCTTCTACAAGAAATTGAAAAAGATGGAGATGACAAGATTGGTAAGAAGTTGTAAAGAAATCAACATATAACATTTACATAGAGAGTATACATTAGTGAATAATACTTGAATTAAATATTTTGTCTCATTATTATTAATGGAACACTTTTTTTTTTGCTAAATAAGAATTTACTCATTAATCATAAAATAGCCAAGACCATTACAATCAAAAGATAAAACGAAAATACAAGAAAAATAAAAGTTATACAATGGTGTAAACACCATGATAACAGATAAAAGTTCACACCTCGTACTAGGTAAACAACAAAAAAATCGTATAAAAAATAAATACATGATAAAATTTTTCGCAGCAGCTTCTCCGAGATCTTGGAACAACTATAGCAAGCTCAGTTTCAACACCTTTCTTAGAAATCAGCAATCTACGAGACCATTGGCGTATCAATCGTCCCATAGATTGTCTCGGAAAGATGAAGAAAACTGAGAAAGGTCCCAGAACAACTCCGATTTTAGAGAGAAACTTCAGATCTGGAAGGATCTGAAGTAGATCTTGCATATGAGTCTTGAATCTTGAATAATAATGCCTTGAAAAAATTCCATCACGATTTACGGCAAAAGAAGGGAATGAGGACACAACAAGGGGAAGAAGGATGGCTAGATCCAACCAAGATCCGATTGTTTTTTTTTTGGGTTGACTCATGATTGGGCCGGGCTATGTAAGTTTAAGACAATGTATATTTATATCGATTTTTTTTTATTTTTTTTTGATAATTTATGTTTTGAGAAATAAAAAAAATTTTGCTCGTGAAAAAAATGATTTTTTTGTTGTTATAAAATGTATGATGGTGTCCAAATACAGATAAATCTATACTGAAATAGTAACTTTGCTAATGCCGAGACAGCATGGCTGTTAATATAAGACGAGAAGCAAGGGCCTTGATGGTTCCTATTTCATACTATCTCCATTTTTAAATATAAAACTTTCATTAAATGTTGTGAAAATTAAGTAAAAATTAAAATATTTTTATTTATTAATCTCTTAAATAAAATTAATGGTATACAAATTATATTTAAAAAATAATATTATTATTTTAATTACAAAAATATCTTAATTTTTAGTTTTTTTTCCGCAAAATGTAATAAAAGTCTTATATTTAGGATGCGAACATCACATTCGTAAGCCATGATGATGATTCGTCCATGGGCTCTTAACTCCTGGATCGGTGGACTTTCTTTTATAAACTATGCAAGAAAACATATTGAATGAGTCCTACTTAAATGGTCTGGAGCCCAAATTTAAAAAGCCCAGGTTGATACGAAAATGGATTAAAATAGAAATCATTTTCAGCATTAATAGCTCTCCACTTGTAATGAACTCGAAATTCTTTTTTCATTCAAGTGTCTACAAGGTAAAAGGGCAAAAAATCGTATGTCCCCTTCATATCCTCAGCCAATTACAATTTACCATGTGTATATATAATTGGAAAAAAATATTTATATAGTAAATTCTAATTGGTTGGGATAGAGATGTGGACAGAGGATTTTCACCCAGGCAAAAGGTAGAATGTAACGTTAATTTATTTATATATTTGACTAATTTATTTTTCAACGTTAAAATGGATTAATGAGATTTTTTTTAGCAGAAGAATGGAATGAGACTTAAATATAATATAATTTAAATGTCCTACTAGTATATTTTGACAGTAATGACTAATTAAATATATCATTCACAAAATTTTACTTGATATATATATATATATATATATATATATATATATATATATATATATATATATATATATATGAAGTGATTATTGGATAAAAATTTATGATCGAATTTGGATCAAGAAGGCATAATGTCACATTAAATTCTAATAATCATTTTCATTTTATACTCTTTAATCCTTATTTGATCCAACAATCATATATATTAGAGAGTATAAAATGAAAATGATTATTAGAATTTAATGTGATATTATGCCTTCTTAATCCAAATTCGATCATAAATTTTTATCCAATAATCACTTCCCATATATATATATATATATATATATATATATATATATATACCCAAGATGGTATCAGAGCCATGGAATTTTGATTAGTTCATTATGAGGTTCATAGTTCAACATAAGTTTTATGAATATGTCTTTTAAGTTTAAAAGCATAATGAATAATAAATCTACTGTTAAAAACAGTGTTAGTAAAGAATCTGAGATACCTCAGAATTTAGATCTATTGAATAGATGCACAATTCCTAAGGTTGAACCTAGGACAATTTACCAGTTAGGAACTTTTGAGAAACTGGGTTTAAAACAAATTGTTAAAACAACTGAGGAATCTATATCCTTAGATAATGAAGAAATGATAATTCACTTGTTAAATGAAAATGATATTAGACCTTATAGGTATTCAGAACATAAATTCATTCATATTGGATTAGTACAGGTAGCATTTAAACCTTTAACTTTAGAAGGTTTACCTGAGAGTTTCATAGCAGCTCTAAGAGATGGAAGAAATCTAGATTGGAAAAAATCAATTATAGGTGTGGTACAATATAGTCTGGCACATGGACCAGTTTATTTTAATGTTTATCCAAATTTACAGCTTTCATTAACTGATAGTAATATTTTGGATGCTTTAACATTAAATGTTAAAACTCATGGTTATAATTACGCTCCGGGTTCGGAAGTAATTTGTATATGTTACAGGATTTATTTTAAGCATTTATATACGTTAAATCCTCACTGCAAATTGGCAGAGAAAAAATTAAATGAGACGATTGTAATAGAAACCAATATTAGTAGATCTAATATAACTACTAGAAGAGCGATTAAATGGGATGAAATAACTTTCCCTGAAAATTGGCAAATAGAAAAGGGCCATGAGACCCCAACCTGTTATACAGACAAATTTGTTAAATGTAGTACAGACTCTAGAAGAATCTGTAACTTTAAATTTTGGAAATAATAATAGATTAAGAGATGTTTCTAGACCAAGAACACCAACATCTTATAGATATTTTATTTCTCCACTAGATCCAGATATACCTGGACCCTCAAGAATTTTTGAAGAAAATCTTGGACCATCTAGGTTATCTACCTCTTATATTAGAGAGGATAGTAGTAATGAATCTGTCAAGGATACTAAGGTTGATGGATTAAAATTACATGATGATAATATATTAAGAGCCTTTAATAATAAAAAGGATGTTGAGACTCTGTCTCAAATGAGTTATAATTTAGGTAATGGATAGTAAACCTAAAATAGATTTTAATTCTGGCTCAGAAGTCAGAAAAATAATAAGTACTGAATTTAAATTACCCAAATGGGAAGTATTTAGAACATGGTTCTTTGAGAATTTTGATAAAATTCAACAAAAAGAATTTCAAAAAGAATTTTATATATTTTGTGAATTAAACAATGAAATTGTTTATTTTGTTCCTTGGTTTTATTCTACCTATATTCAAAATTATATAAATGTAATAGAAATAAATTATAAGTTATTAAATGGTGAAATTATAAAGGATGTTTACCCTCCTTTGACAGATTTTAAGGTAGACGATTGTAGTTTTCTAGCCTTATCAAAATTATTTGAAAATAATACTTTAGGTATTACTGTAAAACACATAAATGCTTTAATAGAGCAACATAATTTTACAAATCTTAATTTAAATATACTAGGGAAACATATGATTTCTTTAGAAAAGAAAATTGACAGTGTAATAACACTAATGAATAGTAATATAACTATGGTAAAACCTGAAAAATCAAAAAATACTGAACCAATAAAGGTAGAGACTAACTTACAAAGTCCTCCAGAAATTAAAGACTTTAAGTCAAGAAAATCTTCCATATGGGAGAAAGATGTAACTGATAAGTTAGTAGAAATCTTAGGTGGACAAATATCAAAATTAAGTTTAAATACTTTAAGTGAAGATGATATTAATCCTTTTGGTAGGAGTTCTGATGAATCATCAGAAGAGGATAATATCAATGCTGTAGTAAATGAGAAATGGGCAACTAGGCCTATTCAAAACAGGTATTATTATACCAAACCATCGCCTATGGATACTCTGCATGAAGAGGACAATTTTATGCTCAATAATAGTTATGGAGGAAAATATATCTATGAATGGAACATAGATAATTTTACCCAAAATCAAATTTTTAGTCATATGCATAGAATGCTTATGTATTCTACTATATGTAAAAATGAAGGTAATAGTGATCTAATATTGCAAAGATGATAGTTGCAGGATTTACAGGCCAACTAAAAGGTTGATAATTATTTAAAACCTGAAACTAGGGAAGGTATTTTGAAAACAGTTAAACTGGAAAATGGTGAAACCAAAGAAAATGATGTTTATACACTGGTAGTTCAAATAATTGAACATTTTACAGGAACATTTTCTGAAAATTATGATACAATTAGAACTTTATTGCAAAATCTTAGGTGTAAAACACTTACTGATTTTAGATGGTATAAAGATACTTTTCTAAATAGAGTCTTAGAATTACCAGAGAGTGATAGTACTCACTGGAAAGCTAAATTTGTAGATGGTTTACCCCATTTATTTGCAGAAAGAATTAGAAAAGCCTTAAAGGGTAATAGACCTACAATACCTTATCAGGAATATACTTATGAAAAGTTAATAGGAACTTGTACACAGGAAGGATTAAATCTTTGTAATGAAATTAAATTGAATCAACAATTAAAAAACCAAAGAATTGTTGAGAGAAAATAATTAGGTGAATTTTGTGGCCAATTTGGTATGGATATGCCTGCTTATAAGCAGAAGGGAAAAAATAAAATTGTTGATAAACCTCCTTATTATAGGAAGAAGAGGTGAAAATATTCTAAAAAGAAACTAGAAGAAAAGACCGATAGAAAAGAGAAAAGGAAATCCTTTAAGAAAAAACAATCTTCTGATAAGAAGAAAGGCAAAATTATAGTTTGTAATAAATGTCATAAGGTTGGTCATATTGCAAAAAATTGCTGGACTAAAAAAGGAGATTAAAAATCTTGAATTGGAAGATGAAATTAAAGATAAATTGTGTAAATTATGGTTAGATGATACTGATAGTTCAGACCAAAGTATAGATATGATGGAAAGTGACTATTATACTAGTTCTAGTGAATCTGAGTGTGAACCTTGCCAGATAGGGCAATCATGTATAAAATCTCCTAAGAAGGATGAACAACTTTATAAGATGATATCCCAATTTCAAGATGAAGATCAAGAAATTAATGTATTAGAATCTGACCATTGGATAGAATTGTTAAAAACAATTAAGGATCCAGAATTAAGATAAAAAATGATAGATCAGATGGGTATAATACACCTAGTACTTCAGTAACTGATATTCTTAAGGAGATTGATAATCTTAAATCTGAAATTAAAGATTTAAAAAAGAAAAATATAGAAAATGATACCCGGATTTCTAATTTAGAAACTTTAACAATTGTAAAAAAAATTGATAAGAAATTTAAGAATAAAGCAAAAGAAGAAATTCTTAAAGAATCTTCTGAGAATGAAAAAGAGGAATTTTTACAAATTCTAGAGTATGTAACCATACAAAAATGGCATATAAAGATTACTTTATTAATAGGGAATTATTATTCTCAGGAATTTACTGCTCTATTTGATAGTGGTGCAGATTTGAATATTATTCAAGAAGGAGTAATACCTAGTAAATACTTTGAAAAAACCACTCATCATATAAAACATGCAGGTGGTGAAAGAATGGATATTAAATATAAATTATCCAAAACTATGGTTTGTACTGATGGTAAATGTATACCATTAAGTTTTTTATTAACTAAAAATAAATTATCTTGTCCCTGTAATATTAGGAAAACCATTTGTAAATAAAATTTATCCTTTTAGATGGATAGATAAAGTGAAGATGGTAGCAACTTATAAAAATGAACCAATTACATTTAAGTTCATAACTAAACCTTTTACTAAGGTATTGAACAATTTATATGATGATATCCTATATAAAGAAAAACAATTAGGATTTTTAAAATATGAAGTTAATATGCTGACCATTGAAGAAAAATTGGAGAATCCTAAATTAAAGGAAAAGATAGTTAATATAACTAATCAGTTTTCTTTAGATATTTGTAATGACCATCCTAATGCTTTTTGGGATAGGAAAAAACACATGGTAAGTTTACCTTACGAAGAAACTTTTAATGAAGAAGATATTCCTACAAAGGCTAGGCCTTGTCAAATGAATTCGGAATATTTGAATTTTTGTAAAAAAGAAATTGATTCCTTAATAGAAAGGAACATAATAGGACCATCTAATTCTCCCTGGTCTTGTACTGCTTTTTATGTTAATAAACATTCAGAAATAGAAAGAGGTGTACCAAGATTGATAATCAATTATAAACCTTTAAATGAAGTATTAAAATGGGCAAGATATCCCATTCCGAATAAAAAAGATTTATTGGATAGATTATATAATGCTTTAATATTTTCCAAATTTGATTTAAAATCAGGTTACTGGCAAATACAAATAAATCCAGTTGATAGGTATAAAACTGCCTTTAATGTACCTTTTGGACAGTATGAATGGTATGTTATGCCTTTTGGATTAAAAAATGCTCCCTCTGATTTCCAGAGGATTATGAATGATATTTTCATGAATTATACTGATTTTATAATTGTCTATATTGATGATATCTTAGTATTCTCTAAGACTATCGAAGACCATTTTAGACATTTGGACATATTTAAGAAATTAGTGATAGCTAATGGATTAGTAATTTCTAAACCCAAGATGGTTTTATTCCAGACTAAGATAAGATTCTTAGGTCATAATATTGAAAAGGGTGAAATAATACCAATCAATAGAAGTATAGAATTTGGATCAAAGTTTCCAGATGAAATTACTGATAAAACTCAGTTACAAAGATTTTTAGGAAGTTTAAATTACATTCTACCTTATTACAAGAATTTAGCAGAGGATACTGCAATTTTATATGACAAGTTAAAGAAGAATCCTAAACCATGGACTGATAGTCATACAAAAATTGTACAAAGAATTAAGGGAAAAGTAAAATCTTTGCCCTGTTTAATGATATCCAATCCTAACTGGGATAAAATTATAGAAACTGATGCCTCTGATATAGGGTATGGTGGAATCTTGAAACAAATTAATCCTGAAAACAAACAAGAAAATCTAATTAGATTTCATTCAGGCAAATGGAATGATAGCCAAAAGAATTATGCTACTATAGCTAAAGAAATTCTTGCTATAGTTAAATGTGTATTAAAATTCCAAGATGATTTATATAATCAGAAATTTATTATAAAAACAGACTGTCAATCAGCAAAGTATATGTTTAACAAAGATTTTAAACATGATGTTTCTAAACAAATGTTTGCTAGATGGCAAGCTAATTTAGCACCTTTTGACTTTGAAATCGTTTAT
The DNA here is from genome assembly GCA_026122235.1 of Vinca minor. Taxonomy (NCBI): domain Eukaryota; kingdom Viridiplantae; phylum Streptophyta; class Magnoliopsida; order Gentianales; family Apocynaceae; genus Vinca; species Vinca minor. Next base: position 8,681,293 of record JAOCZM010000011.1, on the reverse strand, counting down.
AAGAAAGGAGAAGATAATAGTCTTCCAGATTTTTTAACTAGAGAATATTTATGATTCATTTAAATCCAATAGTTCAAGAGATGTATATGGATCAAGAATCAATCAATTTCATTAATAATGAATTAAAGAGTTATTTCACTCATGATTACTTTATTCCTGGGTAATAGGGATTTAAGATGTTATGAATTATGTGAAGAACCATTTGAAGGTATTATGCAAATGGACATTGAAACATTTCAAGAAATTAAGAATCTTGACACAGAAATATTTTCTGAAAATATAGAAATTGATTTATCAGGTAATCCTTATAATATTGATTGTCAAATTGATTTAGGATTTAATGATCCTCATAATTTCCCATATAATCGAAATTTGAATAACTATTTATATCCAAATGATGCAGTTATGTCAGGATACAGGGGAAATTCCTCTTATAGAGGAAGAGGAGGCAGAGGAAGAGGATCTGATAGGGTTCTCTCACAGTATAGTAATAAGAAGTTAATAGCTTCTGATATTTTCGGTTTATCCAGAGATAGGGATGAATTTGAACAATTCAGAGCTTGTAAAGAAGCTAAAAAAGGTGATACCTCTAGTAGCTCAAATGCTCCATCCTTCGCCAGAATAGTGGAAGAAGGAAAACAAAAAGACGAATTAATGGTTAAAAACCAAGAAGAAAGAGTTATTTTACTCTTGAATAATGATGATATCAAATGGGAAGATCAGCCCTGGATAATCTATGGGAAATACCTCAACAATATTGGTAATACCTCGGAGACTTATAAGTCCCAAAAATATTATGAGATGATACTCTCAGACAGTGGCTATGAATTTAATCATTTTACAGGTACTAATAAAGAAGTTTATAATTTCTCCAAGATTATAGTTAAACAGATTATATCTATTGAAAATTGGGGTATATCTCCATTTCAAGAAAAGTCTTTCTTTATAAAAGAGACACAGTTGAAATACAATTATTGGGATTATATCCAGGCATTTGATAGAGTGTTTCTTTATGAAAATGGCAAGAGAAGCCATACATGGTTTATAAAACTATGTTCTCAAATTTATAATAAACCAATTCCCAATTTGGTTCATAAAGCGAGGCGATTCTATGGAGCTTCGAGGAAATTTTACCTCAAGTTTTTAAGGAGTATTATACGAGTATGCTCAAATTACTCCTAATAAGTCCCGATAAGGCTATTACTGGTTATATCCAAATGAATTTCTTTATAGAGTTTTCAATTCCGTATATATGGCGGAATGATCCTAAAGTTGGTTATAACCATAACAATTTATTATGTTTGAAAAGATGTTCATATACAAGGTTCTGGGATACAATGATGAAAGAGGATCCCAAAACAAAACAATTAAATTGTTTAGACACTCTTGATTATATCAAACAGATGTTAAATAAATATCATGACATTCAGCTTCAGGAAAGCTTTAAATTCAGATTTGGAGGTGATACTGAAAAAGTGGAAGAAATGAATCTTTCAACAGCAGAAATTGTTGCCAAACATATTTCAGAATTAGGAAGAGTCTTGGCAGAAAAAAAGCAGATAGAGAAAGAAAAGAGATCTGCAACAGGAAGTGATACTTCAATGACAAGTGTCAATAAATTTCAAGAATTGGATGATCTAGAGGATGCTCAAGATCCAAATGATATCGAGATAGATATTGATGATGTGTTAAAAAGCACAGAAGAGTTCATAACGACAAGTTTGGAAAAGTCCAACAAAGGAAAAGACAAAGGAAAAGATAAAGTGCAGGGATAAGAGGGAATCTTTTCCAAAAAGAATAGCCGACAAGATAATATTCGCTACTTTAATAAAGTAGGAAATATTCGGTGCTTTAATAAAGAAGATGCTTTAATAAAGCAGTAATAATGTAAGTTACTGTACATTTTTTAAGTTTTAAGTTTAGTTTGAAATCCGCCAAGACTTATAAATAGCGGAGGAAATTCTCATTGTAAATTACGCTTTTCTTTTAGAATTCTCTTTCTTCCTTTGTAAAATCATATTATCAATAAAATCTTCCAGAGTTCACTGTGCATAAGGCTTCGTCTTTACTTTCTGTAAGTTTTTAATTTTTGTTTTATTTTATTATAATTTGTTTATGTTCATTAGCCTTATAGGCTAAACTTTCTTATGTTGGATTATGGCTGATTAATGAATTTATTGAAACTCCAAGATGAAGATGTCTTAGGACTAGGGGTTTCTGAGAAATCTGGCGTTATGGTAAGAATATGATTAAGTATGAAGGTTTGTTTCAGAAATATATGGCCGAACTACTGCTCAGCCTGTTGAGCCCGCTAAGCCGTTGAGAGGATAAAGGCGTTAGGGCATTAAGGCGATTAGCTCTGTGTAGTGGCTGTTAAGTTTTGAAATGGTCTCTCATACTAAGACATAATCTGTAAAAACCCCCATGTATGCTGGTAGCTTGAAGATCCTGACCCAAGATTATATATATATATATATATATATATATATATATATCTTAATTACTAAACATATTTATATTGATAGGTGAATAGTCTTAAAAATAATTTTGTTTTGGATTAAAGACAACTTATAATAAATCATATGGCCGCCTATGGTCTGTGGCGTTATGTTATTGTAAGTTCTTAAAACGAACAAACACACGTGGTCGAAGGAGGAAACAGTCCAGCAGAAGAATGCATCATACTGAATTCAGTGGGGAAAACAGTGGAAACCTCGTTCCTGTTTGAGAATTTAATTTCAACAGATCCATCAGTCTTTTTGGTAAAAGTGGGTTCTGTGTGCTGGATTGGTTTGGCTGTTTCTGTTCTGTGTTTTTCATAACTAGTTATCCAAGAGGTGGGTTCTAATGCGGCATAGAGTATTACAAATGGGCAACTTCTAGTTTAGCCAAAACTACGTGATTTTATATATAGTGCCGAAATGACGTTATCAGTCGAGTTAATATTTAAATATTCATAAAAAAAAATGTGATTTGTATATAGTGTAAAAACTATATGATTAGTTGGGTCAGTATTTGAACATCAACAAAAAATAAAAGGCTGGAATTTATGTCTATTGCTCAACACTATTTTTTTAATACATGCTAAATAATAATTTCATTGTCAAATCAATATTTTTTGGGTGAATTTCAATTCGGTCTCTAAAAATGTATAGGATTTTTAATTTCGTTTGAAGTAACATTCAGTCAATTTAGTCTCTGTATTGGGCTGAAATATATCAATTTGGTCCGACATTCAAAAAGCTAACGGAATGTTAATTTCAATTAGGCGCTGAAGTTTTTTTTCTTTTCTTAATGAGGTGTTTATAATCACAAGGTCCTTAGCTCAGTGGGGCAACGGCTTACCCACGACATTGAGGTCGTGGGTTCGATACCCTCCCCGCGCATAGGGCATGCTTTAAATTGTTTCTCTTTCTAAGGTTGTCTCCTCTTCCTCTTATGAGGTACTATATTCTCCCCTTTGAAGTGTACGCCCGTATGGGCTTAAAAAAAATGAGGTGTTTTTATAATTGCAAAAAACGTGTCAATTTAATCTTCGAGTAGCGGTGTGCATTCAACAAGTTTGGTCAAATTCGATTTTTATATTTTTTAAATGTTGAAACAACCCATTTAAACCTTAAGACCGAATTTATCAAAACAAAAGTTACTGCGGTTTGAATCAATTTGGTTCAATAATAACAAATATAAATATTTCAAGAGAATTATCAAACGGGTTTGGCAGAGTTTGAGGAGTCACAATTGCGAGTAATAGAGTTCTAAGCTGACATTTGAGAATTAGAGACTCTAAATAGCGTAGAGTAGTTTAGGTTTTTATCCTAAACTAAAATATAATAGTAGTAATTGTTAAAAATGGATTTGAGCCCTAACTCAATTCCTCAAAAGTACTCCAAGAGGGTGAGGATTGTCCAAGTCTTATATATTGCAAACATGCACACAAACTAGTCGATGTGTGATCTTTAACACACACCCTTACGGTCAGAACTGAACATCTAAACCGTGAACAAAAATAGGGGCCCAACATCGAACTAGGTGGCTCTGATACCATGTTAAAAATTGATTTTAGCCTAACTCAATCACTTGAAAGGTACCTCAAGAGGGGAGGATTGTCCAAGTCTTATACTCCCTCCATTCCAAAATAACATTAACATTTCAATTTTCACATAGATTAAGAAATTTTCTAAAAACAATGAGAGTCAAAGGCAAAAGACTAATATATCCTCATTAATTACTTATTGGAAATGGAAATTGTGGTTAAAAGAAAAGTAAGATGGGGGTAAAAATGGTAAAAATTCATTAAATGTTCATTGATAGTCCAAATGTTAATCTTATTTTGGGAAAAATTTGAAGTTCAAATGTTAACCTTATTTTGAAATGGTGAAAGTATACTGTAAATATTCACACAAACTAGTCGATATGTGATCTTTAACCTTAATCATAATTAATCCTATATTTCTAGTGGATGTCCAACAGCTACTTCAGTTGGTATATGTGGCTGAGGACGGCGGGGATGATGTTCCAGTTTGGCCATGTACACCCATAGGCGTGTTCTCGACAGCGTCAGCGTTGCAGGTCATCCGCGGCAGCTCGGAGAGGGAGCATGCAACCAAATGGAGAAGAATTTGGAAGGGTAAAAGCCTACTCCGTCATTCTCTGGTAGTCTGGCTTGTGCGATGGGGTAGACTCAAGACAAAAAGCATGCTTTTTGATAGAAAAATTATTACTGATCCTTATCGTAGCTTGTGTTCAAGGGAGGTTGAAGATGTGTTGCATGCGGTCAGAGACTGCACATGGGCTAGAGAAACATGGCGCGCTTTACTGGCTAGCCAGTATCATGCGGAGTTTTTTGGCGAGTGTGCTGTGGAAAAATGGATAGATCATTGGCTCCAATATGGTAGAGTCCAACTAATGTTTGGATGAGTTAGATGGTTTGATATCTTTAGGATAACTTTACACCGTATCTGGTGGTGGAGAAATAGATGTTTGTTTGAGGTAGATTATGCTCTACCACCTCTTCCTGAAAGAGTTAGAGTCTTGATAGATAGTGAGAGTGAGTTACGCTGCGCTCAGGCAGCAGTACCTGAGGTGCTCACATTGAGTTTGTAACTTATACGTTTACTTGTTTTTCAATATACGATCCATTTACACCAAAAAAAATAATAATTAATTATATAAAGAGACGAAGCTTTTGCAGGAATGCTAGATTCCACTGTTTATTTTTTATTTAGATTCTGCTGTTTTTTTATGAGGAAATTTGTGAGATGCCATTCTTGAACTTGTCTAACGCACACCGTCAAGTTGGAAATAAAAAAATAAGGATTTCTCATTATTTTTTTCATTTCTAATGTTGGCGTGGGATTTATTTAAACAATGTTTTGTTAGATTTGTATAATTTGAATTTTAATCTCTTTTTTTCAGCAATTCAATTTTTATTAAATAATGTAAGGGAAATTTTCAAAATCATATCAACCTCACACTAGACGTTATGTTAAATAACAAAATAAATATTTATTTTTAGATAAGGAAAATAATTGTAAAATTATGAGTTTTCTTTTTCAATTTTTGAGAAAAGAAAATATGGGTTAAATATTCAAGTTGGGTTGTTGGCAGTGGTAGAAATTAACCAATCAGTAGTATTCAGGGCAAAAACTCATATATCCCTATTATGTGTTATGTTCCTTGCCACGCATTAATTTTTCTTTTACAAGTTCCACTATTTCTTTTAGGTTATAAATTTTTTAATTAAATAATTAACATATGTCAATATTTTATTAGTAGAGATAGAGAATGAGACACAAATGAGGACAAAAGATTTTTACCGAGCATTTAGTAGGAGAGGCAACATGACTGAGAGAACTAACAATAAGAGTAAAACTTACATCCAAACCAACAATTACAATATACGTAGGCCAAAATGCCAATTCACAGTAAAGCGAAATGACTTTTTATCCTATTTGTATTGCATTTATTGATTTGAATATAAATTTTAAACTTATTCACTAACCAAGATAAAATTTCTCTATTTTGAGTGGATTTTTACTCCAAAAGCTCCACAAAATTCTTACAATTAGGCTTTTTTATGATTTTTTTTTAAAATTCCTTACGACATTCAAGAATCTGGATTGCCATTTCTTTCTTTTTTCTTTTTTTAATTAAAAATTATCATTTATTAATCTATAAATATCACACATTCTCAATCATTTCTTTTTACACACTAATTTTGTTGACCGAGCATATATGAAACTGAAGCACAATCAAAGTAAAAAATTTATAATTATATTTTCGAATAATATAATTCGTGTTTCAATGAAACTATAGTTCCGAATTTCTTTGGTTCAATAAAGAGTTTTTTAAGCAGAATTTTACTTTTTTTATTAATTTAATATATGTTGTTTTAATATAAATAAATCGTAAAATAAATTATTAATTTATATACTAGAGAATGAGGTGGAAATATACGAAAATGAGATGGAATAAATAGTGGAAAATAATGTGTCAAATGAGACTTATTTTTTGGGCCTTTTATTATCGTGAGATAAAAATTAATGAGATTTTTATATGGAAATTGTTGAAAAGTCGACTTTTGAAATTTTCTATTGTGAGTGACTACTGACTAGTTCATTTCACTGTCTACTATTTTTTTTTATTTTTTTTGGTAAATAAAAGTTTGGGTGGGTTCGATCCAGTCACTCCCCTGCAAGTTAAAGACAGTCACCAGGGACCATGGAGTCGCTACTGAGGATATTTACAGATCACCCACCAACACAGTCCTCACATCGACAGCGGGATTTGAACACTTGACATGTGTAAGGACGTGTCAAATCCTTATCAACTGAGCCAACTTGTATTGGTTCATTGTCTATCTATGGTAACACTATTTTTAAAAGGTAAAGTAACTGTTTTATTTTATTTTTCTGATACTTTTTTTTTTTACAAATGTTAAATACTTTTAGACACGTATTATATAATATGTGTTTTCTCATGATTAATATATGATTTAATGTATGTAACACATGTTTTACACAACAGATGTTATAAAATCACAACATCTGTTCACTACAAAAAATTTAAACCGTCAAATTTTTATGCGACAATAAAAAAATATTCAACATTTATTAAATTTGTTATGTTCAGCACCATAACCAGACCGGATCTGGAGTAACCCACATGTTGTCTCTGGTGGATAAAAAACAGGTCCGGCCCGTTTCAACTTGCAGCTAATGCCACGAGGCCATTGTACTGAAACTTTTTCCACCAGTTAAAACAAAAAAAGAAAAATATGTCAACGATCATTTCAATTAGACCAACTATTATTATTACAATCCATTCATGGAATCCTCCTCGTATACCAAGTAGTAAGTGTTTATTAATAATCCAGAGGCGGCTTGGGAAATCTTGTTTCAAAGATAAGAAGAGAACCCGGAGTTCTTTGACCAGTACCATGTCCGAATCCTTCAGAATCCGAGCTGGCAATGGAGATGGAGGAATCAAAGTACTTGAACAAGAAGGTTTGATTAATGGGTCCTCAAATTTGGGAGCTTCTGATGATGGGTTCGAAGCTAAGCTAAATAATCTGGTTGGTAAAAGTTCAAATTTCCATTTTTCTTTTTAGTTCTTTTCTGTCTATGTAGAATGGGAAATTTTAGTACTCTCTTCCAATTTGCATTTAACGGATTTAACTGTCGCTTCGATATGTTTTCTTTTTCTATTTATTCATAATTACTTGTTACTACCTTCATTTCTAAGAAATATGCCGTTTATTACATATAGCGAAAATTAAAGAAGTAAAAAAAACAAGTTATTTTGTTAATCAAAATATCAACAATTTTCTTTTAAATATGACTTATGTACCATTAATTCAATTTAAGAGAGTACTATTGATGTTTTGATAATAAAAAAAACACCTTATTATTTGCTTACTTACTTTTTGCTAGATGTCCGACTTATAGTAAGGAATTGAGTGAGTACTTTAGAAAATCTAGAGAGCATTGAATATCTTTTTTTTTCATTTTCAAGTATACCCCTGTTCTTATAGTAGGAATTAGGAGTTAAAATGAAGTTACCCCTGTTTATTTATCATTTAATATGGACAATCTAATAATTTTCTTAGTCTGAGTGCACTGTTTTAAAGTGGCACTTAAATGCAAAGGCAGGGAATACTTTGTTTGTTCATTTCATGATCTACTGAGGGTTTTGTTTGTTAAGTCTGGTACTCTGTTTGGTTTTGATAAACATGCTTTTTCCATGTTCAATTGCTTGTCATTTAGAAAATATAAAGAGCACTGAATATTTGTTTTTTCAAGCTCACCCATATTCTTATAGTAGGAATAAATGCTCAGAAGTTAAAACTGAAGTTACTTAAGAGAATGATAATATTGTCTATTCATCTTTTAATACGTACAATTCAATTATTTCTTTAATCTGAGTGCACGGGCAGTTAAATGCAAATGGAGGGAGTACTTTGTTGTTTCATTTCATGTATTGAGGTTTTGTTTGTTAAGAATGGTACAATGTGAATACATTTTATCCTTGCAGCCACTAATTTCAAGGGGTATAATCTTTCAAATATTGGGAAAAGTTTTTTTATATTTGTTTTTGCATTTGATGTAGAGTAAGTGGCTGGTGACTGCACTATTCGGTGTAGTAATCCTTTGGAGGCATGACGCTGAAGCACTTTGGGCCGCTGCAGGTTCTGTTATTAATGCTGGATTATCAACTGTACTGAAGCGAATACTAAACCAAGAACGGCCTTTTGCTAATCTTAGACCAGATCCTGGCATGCCATCTTCCCACGCGCAATCCATCTCCTTCACAGTCGTATTTTCCATTTTATCAGGTACATTTTTCTGATCTTATGCTGAACTAGAAAACAAGATGTTATTGATCATGAATGTCGGAACATTATTTCCCTAGTAAGTAGTACCATTTATTAATGTTACTGCTTCATTTTCTATATGCTCCTTGCTGCAGTGGTGCAATGGTTGGGATTGAACGGAATTACAGCAGCGTTAAGTGGGCTTTTTGTTGCACTTGGTTCTTATTTTGTAAGCATTCAACACGCGAACTCTCTGGCCAAATCGGCTCCTTAAAAGTTATGTATTTGCAATGTGTTTATTGCTGTGTGTTTATATGCTTGCAGTCTTGGCTTCGAGTTTCGCAAAAGCTTCATACAATGAACCAAGTTATTGTGGGTGCAGTAGTGGGAAGCATATTCTCAGTTCTGTGGTTTTGGTCGTGGGATTCTTTTATACTAAAAGCTTTTACATCCTTCTTGTGGGTTCGGATCATTGTCGTTCTTGGTGCTTCTGTATTTTGCTTTGGCTTTCTTCTATATATTCTTCGGTACTGGGTTATGGAAAAAATAACTCTGTACATGTCTAGAAAATCATAAACTATATTCTTCATTGTTAATTTGTAATCCTGCAGGAACATTGTCTTAATCAACCAAGGTTATACTTTGTTGTTCATTTGATCCCTTATCACATGTTATGCATTGAACTGAAAAATCATTCAAGAATATATTTGCCGGTTCCACTAAAGGTGAAAGTACAGACATCGAGAGAGGCCAAAGCATTTCTGTCAATTGCTGTATGTGATAGCAGCAGATAGTAGGAGTCTTCAATGCAACATAACATAGCTTTTGGCACCCTTTCGGATGCAACTGTTAGTCTCTAACACTTCGCGTTAGGAGCTACCAGCTGCCTCTCCCTGGTCGCCCTTTAAGCTAGAATTTCTGCTGCCAAGGAGACTAGTTATAACGAAAGCCTACAACAGTTCAACTGGGGTTGATTCCATCCTCAGCTCTGCCGTGCCTTTTCTGAGAGTTGGCTAGCTATTGATTGCAAAATCCACGATAACCACGCAAGAACAAAAACCTACACCATCCACGGATGTCATATCTATATGTAACTCTTGTGTAATTGTTAAAAGTATCTCAGTTAATTTAGAGTAGCAGAAACCAGACCTTGGTGCTGGAATAGTCAATGGAATCGCGTTTCTGGTCTCCAACCACAAGAACTGCAGCTTTTCAAAATTGATCTCTTTTTTTCCCTTTCTGTCCAAAACATTTTCACAATTAGCAAACATATGAGTTGCCAATTCACGTTTCTGCAAGCAGGAAGTTGATGATAAAGCATTTCCTATCCTCTATTCTTCAACATCTTGGGCAGGATAAGGAATATCCAGAATCGAAGATTCTGCTCCCGACGCTATTAAGTCTAAAATGTTGTACATCTCTTCAGACTGAGGATGAGAACGGTCACCAGAAACAAACGTAGAAACCTCGCCCTTGACCTTAGTCCAGGACCATCCTGGCTCCTTAATGATGCCTTTTGATTTCATGAGCTTCCACACGTACGCTGCTTCTTCCCACCTTCCTCTTGAAGCATAAATGTTAGCCAGGATTACATGAGTTGCTGCACAATTTGGATTTAACTTGAGAACCTGTTCTGCAGCTTTTCTTCCAAACTCAACCTCACCATGTAACCTAGAGGCTCTCAACAGAGTTGACCAAACGACATCATCTTGTTCAAATGGCATACTTTTAATCATCTTCTCTGATTCGTATAATCTTCCGGCTCTGCAGAGCAGATCAATCATGCAACCATAATGTTCTTTAGAAGGACTTATGTTGTACTCCTCTTTCATCAACCTGAAATAATGATGGCCAAGGTCAACGAACCCAACATGGCTGCACGCACTAAGAACCCCAATGAATGTCACAGAGTCTGGTCTGAGACCAACCTCCGGTAATCTTTTTGAATAAACCTATAGCTTCGTGGCTGTAACCATGTTCAGCATACCCATTAATCATGGCTGTCCAAGATATGATATCATCATCCTCCCCTGTATAAAATATTCTTGAGGCTTCTCCAATGCTTCCGCATTTTGAGTACATATTTATTAAAGCACTTCGAATCATTGTCGATTGGTCCAACCCAATAGTAAGAAGGTGAGCATGGAGTTGCTTTCCTTGATCAAGAATTGCTAGATTTGCACAAGCACTTAGTACACTGCCCAGTGCGAATTCCGTAGGCTTTGGCCCTTCCCTTCTCATCCAAGACAGAAGCTCAAAAACTTCCTTACCAGAACCTCCTTGAGCATACCCTGCTATCATTGTGCTCCAAGTAACAATATCTCTTGTTCTCATCCCATTAAACAACACTGAAGCTGAGCCCAACTGTCCACATTTTGCATAAACAGTAATCAGAGAATTCACCACAGATAGAGAATCTGCAAAACCAACATGGAGAACGTGTGCATGCAACTGTTCACCCCATTCGAGTCTCAAAAGATTTGCACAACCAGAGATCACTGATGCAAATGTAAATCCATTAGGATTTACATTTGATTCTCGCATATGCAAGAACATTTGGATCCCCAAAGACTCTTGACCCATCTGAACATAGGTTGCAATCATAGTTGTCCATGAAACAACGTCCTTTGAACCTATCTTCTCAAACAGGTGCAATCCATAACTCAATTTCTGACACTTATTGTACATTGTGGCAAGACTGTTAGCTACATAAGAGCTTACATCGAAACCTTTCTTTATTGCGTGGGTGTGTATCTCTCTCCCATAATTTAGGTCACCCAAATCTGCGCATGCCTTCAACGCAATTGCCAAAGTATATGAATCATAAGCGATATGTTCTCCCCACATTTCAGCAAAATACATCAAACCTTCGTTATTATAACCAGCACGAACAAGTCCAGTTATAATGGCTGTCCAAGAAATGACATTCCTGATAGGCATCTCATCAAAGAATCTACAACCTTCCCAAACTTGCCCAATTTTCATATACATATCAACCAATGCACTTCCCACGTACACAGAGTTAACAAGACCACCTTTTACGCAGTACCCATGAAGCAATTTTCCATACTTCTCATTTGTGCTGATCCCACAAGCCTTCAAAGCAAGACTGAGAATGAAAGGATCCATTTGAATATTAGGCTCAACCAACGCCCTCGAAAACAAACACAATGCTTCTGACGTTTCAAATGCATTTACATAGCCTGAAATTATATTAGTCCATGAAACTTCATCTCTGTGAGGCAATTTATCGAACAGGTTCCTTGCATCCTGCAAATGCCCTGCTTTAACAAGATCTTTCAACCTAGAGTTGATTTCAAACATATTCACCTGAGGGACATCATGGGTTCGGTGTGTTAAGATATCTTTGCTCGTCTCCAGAGCCAAGAGATTTCTGGACTCGGCGGCATAGGCAATGCTTGATGTTGCATATCTTCTGATACAGAGTCTCACTCTCACTGCTGCTAAGACCATGAAATTTAACCCGACAGTGCCTGTTTTCTTTTTCCCTTTTTATTTTTGTTGAAGATTTTACTCGTTAGCGTCTGAGTCATTTAAAAGCCCAAACAGAAATAAAAAGCTCATTGGGTTATCCTCATAATCTTTAGTCCTATTGGGCCATGCAGAATTACAAGCTATTTTTTTTTAATCCCTGGTCTGGTATTGATCTGGTTCGGTTTGGTTCGGTTTTATACATTTTTCAAACTAAACCGATATTTTTTATTTGGCCATTTTGAATCCAATTCGAATAATTCAAAATCTTAAACTATTATATTCAGTTTGCATCGGTGTTTTGTGAAATAAAAATATTTTTACTCTAATAATATTTTCCAGCAATATAATTAATGTATAGTAAGTAGATAAATTCTATTGCAAAATTGTATAGTAGATAAATTTAATAGAAAAACTGTATAGTAGATAAATTAAATAAATTTATCTAATAGTTAGTTAGCTATTAGGAATACTGGCGTGATACAAAAATATTATCATATATGGAACATAGAAAAAGAAACAATATCATAGAATAGTTACTTCCTCAATTAGAAAAAAATAACTTATAAAAGAGAAGGGAAAAAGTAGTCTATATCTCTGAATTCGACGTTAGAGATGTGGTGTTTAAGAAGAAATGGTAAATAGAAAAAATAAGCGGATTATTTGGGCTAGCATGATAACATTATTTAGTTAAAGAGACTATGAAATGTTAAATATATTTTTATCGCAAAAGTTTAATTCAATTTATTTTTTCTAAATACTCCCTCCGTCCCAAATTATCTGTCCACATTTCTTTTTTAATCTGTCACAAATTAATTGTCCACTTTCTAAATAAAGTGTTCATTAATGATGATTTTTCCAATCTTACCCCTTACATTAAATATTAGAGAGAAAAGAATAAAGAGAGAAAAGAATGTAGAATTAAATTGAAAGCAACATTAAATAAAGTCATGTTTGACATTTTACAATATTCTACTATAGATTTTGATGAAACCTTAATTCTCGTGCAAAATACAAAGTAGACAGATAATTTGGGACGGAGGGAGTAACTCATAATAAATCACGTATATATACATATAAGATAAATATAAAATATAAAATATATATATATATATATATATATATATATATATATATATTCTGTTTGGTTTAGTTCAGATTAATTTTTTTTCTTTCAATTTAACTCAAATCAAAATCAATCTAATATATAGTTCAAACAGAAAATTCGATTTAGATTAGTTTGGATTGGTTAATTTTTCTTCAACACCCCTAAACCCTAATCCTTATTAAGGCACTTACAATAGAAAAGCTCAAAAGCTAGGTCTTTTACCATTTTCTATGCTAAAAGCCCCACTTCAAAAGCTAGGTCTTTTACCATTTTCTATACTAAAAACCCCACTAAAATTTCATCAGAATTTTTTTTCTCACAAAAACAATAACTCCAAAAAAGGGTCTCCTTTGCCACATTTTTTTTTTGCTAGATCTCCTTTGCCACATTACTCCCCACCAATTCATTCCATCCTTGGCCACGTCACTTTCTATATGGCATTGTATTGGCTAATGCAAAAAGTAGGCTGACTCAGCACAAATTTGCACCTCTGGACCCGGAATTTCTGATGGCTTTTAACTAAAGCCCTTATAAAGCTTTTATTGCGAGTGATTTGACTCCAAAAGCCCTATTGTGAGTGCACTTATTTAGAACTAGTGTTGTCATTAGTGGCGCATAACGCATCAATATTGTGGAAGCAGCGACTAAAATAGCGCCGCTATTATGTCGCTTTTTAGATCGGAGCTAAAAAACTTTTTTGTCCTTAAAAATAGTAAAAAAAACTTATGGTAAAATACGGATTTCAAACAAAAAAAACCATAAACCTTAGGAGTATTAACTTCCACAGCTCCTAAAAAAAAAAAAAAAAAATACAGACGGAACTCCAAACAAAAACATCATCATCTTAAAAAATAACTCTTCTCTAATTTTCTCATCTCCATCAACCATCCAAACCCAGTCACGCGTCTCAAATAGCGCTGCTTCCACTACCCACTATTCTGCTATAGCGTTTTCGGGATCACCCGCTTCACGCTGATTGATAACACTGACGGGAACTCTTTTTGGGAAGTTGGAACATGGGTCAGATCTAATGGTGGGATGATATTGTAGAAAAATATACACTAAAAATACAAGAGAAATAGATAACTTTACAATCTAGATCAAATCTTGTGATATACACAATATCCTTAAACCGAATTCGCCTTCTTCCCTTTGGTGCTTAGGATTTTTGAAGGTGTTCGATTCCCAGGATAAGATGATCTGCAAGTAGAGCCTTCATAAGCACTGGAAGCTCCACAAGCGAACTGCCGACGAGCTTGCAACTATCACCAAAAAACTGTTTTTGTAAAAGTATTGTAGAGTTTCAGATTTCTTGTGCGTTGTGTCTGCAATGGAGAATGAATGAGATATATAGTGAAGCTGGTTCACTCCAAGAGTTTTGCTGAATTTACTTGCATTCATGAATCCAAATAAAATTGCTGAATTTACTAGCATTCATGAATCCAATTAAAATCGGTGACTCTTGGCTATTGAACTCCACTTGAACCTTGCGTGCACCCGTGGGGACTCTGTCATATTCACACATTTACTCTAGCTTCTTGGTTCCCTTCTTATTTAAGTGAACAAGAGACACCAAGCAGAACAATGTGGGATACCCACAAAATTTGCATTCACTAACAATATATCCAACATCCCCACATGAATCAAAATTTGTATTCATATCCAATAGATATAAGACTAAGACTATTAGGTCTACCCACCTCTCATTTTTTCGGCTTTTGTAGACTAACTAACCCTATCCCACTCTCTTGGGATGCTACCCTCACAATTAGTGGAACAACGGTTGGTACTCTCTTTTTTAAATTGTTAGTGAAGGTGAAGTTGGATTGGAGTTCCTTTTTGAAAATTTATAGAATAGATTATTTGTAAGAAAAAAAATGAAACTAAAAAAACATGTACATAATTACTTTGATTCTTGGGTTGAAGATCATTTTGAATGCACTAGATGAATTGGACAATTAAAGAAAGATTGAAGCTCAAACACAACATGAGAAAATATAAGATGAGCAAAATGAACTTTCCTCATGAAGCTACACTCTTATAAAAAGGAAGGGAATGATTATGTGCCTTAATGAGTATCAAATACGACCTCTTAATTCGACAGAGTAAAGAGTGTTTTATCCAAGGTTGTCAATATCGTAATTTTGACTCGGAACGGAAGGGGTCTCAAAAATCGTAAACACGAGGATCGTAGCACGGATCGGAAGATCCGAAAAAACTATTAAAATAATATTTTATGATAAATTTAAACCAATAGAACTAAAAAGTTGAAATTAAAACACAAACTAACAAGTGATAAACTTCAAAAGCAAACCAACAATTCATAAGGACTTTTAACCATATTTTCATGCTTCCACCCTGGATCACTCCTATTCCCGACTGCTTTCTTTCGGAGATTTAATTGACCACCTCCAGCGCTAGAATCATTGCCCACACTTCCACTATCCGATACGGACTCTCCCGGCATCTTATTTTTCCTTAGTTCTTATTAATCTTGCACCTATAACAATTATTAATAGTAAGATTTTATTTTCTCAAATGTATTATAGAATTTATTTTACAGTAAAAACCATAACAAATTATTAAATCAGTAATTAGTAACTTCATGATTCACTAACTAATTAAATCACAAGCAAAAGAAAAAGTAGAGAGGGATTTCTCACATTGAAACAAATTTGTATTATGTTGTCGGGCCTGAATATAAAAAAAAAAAAAAAAAAAAATTTGGAAAGAGACAATATTGGATCTTATTGGATCGTACGATCTTTTACAATCCAACTTTGGTGCGATTTATACCCATAGGAACGTAAAATCGTACAATTTTACGATCTAACTAGCAATTTTGACAACCATGGTTTTATCAATTAAACAATTACTAAGTACTTGCGTTTCCATGCTTTTGAGTTTTGGTTTGATACTATCTATCACGCAAAAATTATATTCCTTTCTTCCACTTCTAATAAAAAGTATAATTTTGCCAACCATTGAAAAGGTCTGCAGCATACTACAACTTTTACTATTACAAACATTTCATTCTAAGTATAGAAAGCTGTTATAAATTATACTCCAATGCGCTTTCTTTTATCTCAACCGTGCCATTGTGATCTTCTCCATCTATCCGTATTCCACATCCTGGCAAAGATTTTCTGAATCAGGTGAAGTTTACGCGACTGTTGAGCTATTACATTTGCAGTTGACGGACTCTGGCTCAAGACTATGTCATATCCATCGCGAAAAGAATCCATGCCTTCGGTTAAAAGTTGCCAGAATAGGCCTCCGGCTGCTGGACCGCCGTGTTTTGCAGATGAATATATCTTGAAATATACATTGTTGAAAAGAGCATCCCTTTGATTAGGACTAAAGCCACCGTCTTTCCAGGATTTTCCAAATTCTGTAACGAGTAAAGGCTTCCGAAGCATATATTGAGCATCTTGGATATGTGTATCGAGCCATTTGTTCATAAACGCAAGCTGATCTTGTTCATTCGAGCTTGGAAGCCTGGTAATTAAAAAAAAATGGTAAAAAATCAAGAAATCATATCCAGATTAGGTACTAAAATGTTAAATTCCAGTTGTTTTGTCACAGACTAATAATGAATATACCATATATCTGGATAGGAATGAACCGTAGCAAAATCGATCCCTGGAACACGGTTGTTTGCAATGAAATCAGTTCCTATGTTAAATCCAGGATTTAGATTTGTCCTCTGAGGCGTTGTTTGTCCATAAAATCCTTCCAAGCCAGCTTCTACCATATGTTTTCTGTCTATTGATTTTACATAAGAAGCCATTTCCATAATCCAGGCCTGCCAGACGAGAAACCGAATCAATTTATTTATTTTTTATTTTTTTAAAGTAAAATAGTTCCAGTCTCATTTCTCCCGATCTCCAATATCCGGCACTAGCATTCATTTGAGACATTCTTAGGGGATAAGGATAAAGATCAGTCCAGAGCCAGGGCATGCCACATACCTCAAAGAGGACTAGAGGACTTACAGATCGCCCACCAAGAAAGACTATAGGATGTGGGATTCATATATGTATGAAATTCAAAGTAAATTTTTTTATGAAGACAAAATAGGAATATGGCATGGCTACCTGAATGGTCCTCCCTGATGGATCAGAGGTGCATCTGGGCTCATTCATTAGCTCCCATGCCATGATTGTAGGGTCATTCTTGTAAAGAATTCCAGTAAATGTGTTATATCTATTAAGAACACTCTGCAAAACAAACCAATGTTTAGAATCTATTAAGGATAAAAAGGAACAAGACTGTAAGGCTAACGTAGTTGCCTAGCACTTCTAACTTGGAACAACAGTTCCTGTTCGACATCCCTATTATGATAATAATTTTTTAATTAAAAAAAGAGATAATGTATGAAACAAAATGGAAAGAAGAAACATTTTCAGGTGTTTTCTCACTTACCCTTATATGATTCTTGTAAAATCCCTTGACAACTGAGTTCCTAAAGAAATCATCATCAGAAGTGAGGTACTGCCCTTGGCTTTTAGCCCAGTTCACATACTGTTTCTTTCCTCCAAAGCTCTCATAATTATTAGCCAAGCTCAATATAACCTTAATCCCATGTCTTCTGGCCTCAGCTATAACAAAATCCAACCCCTTCAAAAGTTCAAAAATCAAACACAAAAAATTTAAACACAAACTTACTACAACAACAAATACATTATCCATTAAGTCTCTAATATATGGGGTACGAACGGAGATGAATAGGAGATTGACATAACTTTTAACAATGAATGTATAAAATAACTGCTCACGGAATCCAACAAAACAAATGTATTAGAGACTGATATATAAATTTTAGTAATAAATGCACAAAGTGAATGCTTATAGATATCACTGAAATAGTAGTCATCTATCACGTTTATTACGAATTCATACCTTCAAATCAAAGCCAAAAACATAAGAGAAGGCAGAGTGAAAAATTATTTTGATTTATTTGCACGCCAGGAAGTTGGTGGGGGGGGCGATAAAAATGGCAAAAAAAAAAATTTTAGGGGACGAAACTGATAAAATTTTCCAAAATACACATAAAATTTCGATAAATAGTACTCCCTCCATTCCCTATTAATTGTCGTTTAGGAGATATCTAGGTATCCAAATTAATTGTCGTTTAAGATTCTTTTATTAATTGTCAACAATTTATTTCAATTATACCCTCAACATTTTCCTTTCTTTTCTTTATGATGTATTAGTGCGAGAGAGGGAAAGTGCGGTAATATTGGGAGTTTAAGTGAAAATGACAACTTCCTTAATTTTCTCAAATTGTCTAAAGAGTCATATATTTAGGAATGGAGGGAGTAATATTTTTAAAAATCTTGGGGGCCGGCCGCCCCCCGCCTTCGTCATTGATGGTACTTTTTCATTCGGCATCCAGAACATTTATTTACACTGAAGACACAAACTTACTTATATAAAGAAGAAGCAATTAATCATTGTAATTTTGTTAAGACAAACCTTAAACATTTGGTCATTGTAAGAGCCAGGTGCATATTGTAAAGGCCTATAACCTCCATCACTAAAAGCCCAAGTTCTTGCAACTGTTAGGCCATGACTAGTAGCTTCTTGAAATGCAGATGAAACTTTGGATCTTTGAGATGGGTCAGAAGCCACATACATTAACCAGTAAGCATTGAAGCCATTGGCAAAGAAAGGGCTACCATTCAATATGAAATGAGTTCCTCTGGTAGTGATGAACCCATTTTTTCTTGCCCCAACTTGAACAAGAAAGCCCTTTTCTTGGATCAAAAGAACAAGAAACAGAGCCACTACTACCAAATGCTTCTTCATCTTACTCTCTCAAGTTTCAATGGAGGCAAAATGTTTTTTTGGGGACAAATGAGAAGATTAAAAAGGAGGGGAAAAAGAGCAATCTAGAAGAAAGTGAAAAGAATGTGTGGGTTTATAAATTTTGTCCCCCAGCCCAAGGCTGAAAATGAGGTCTTTGTTTTACCAAAACAGGAAAAAGGGAAATGAACAGTGAATTCATTTTGAATAAGGGAAATGAAAGAAAAAAGATAGCAAAACTTTAACGTTTGTAGCCTCCAAGTAATGTTGTTTTAATTAACCAATTAATAAGACCATTAGTAGTTGTGTTTCATTAGTCAAACACTATTACGATACGGCTATAGTGTAGAACTGTTAAAATTTAATATATAATAAACATGCTTTATCGTTATGTACTATTAAATAATAAAAAATCAACGATTCAAGATTTTTTTAGATTGGAATATATGGCCATAGTGCCATAAAGCTTATGGACAGGTGGTTGCCTGATCAAGCAAACAAATTAAGAACAATAACTTGGTAGATAGCCTAATAAATAAATGTCATGTGAGCTGAGATATATTACTGGAAACTTTACAAGATAGAAACATACTCTCTTCATTTCAATCTAATAGCCTTTCCAAAAAAAAAAATCTAATCTAATCTAAGTAGTTTAATCTGTTTGAAATAACCCATTTCGTCCGAGTCTACCTATAATCTCTTATTTAGGAACTCTATTTGTTAGTATGTTAAAATAAATATTACAAAGTGATGATTAAACACTGTTGATATTTATAGACTATTCAAATTTCTCAAATATGGAGTGACAGCAAAAAAAAAAACAGTAAACGCGAATGGGGAAATACTACAGAAACATAAAACATTTTGGGTCAGAAATCCCAAATAAGCTGTTAATGAAGGGGTCTTGCAAACTACCAGGCCACCACACGCGGCATCAATATAGGATTTTTCTGATATGGATCAGGTCTACATGGATCATGTGATCCAGAATTAGTCACATCACTATAAAATTGTCTCTCTCCTGTGACAAATTCTGAACCACATGTTCCAATGGACCTATTCCAAAACAGAACTATCCATCAATATATAGGCCATGCACTTGAAAATGAAGCTCTGATGTTACCTTTGCATCTCAAACTGCAAATTTTATTTTCTCTCTGATGTTCCCTCTTGGATTTTCATCATCCATATATATCTCCTCCCTCCAAATACATTAAGAAACATCTTTTTTTTCTCCGGTAAAGATAGTATGTCCCCATCTTATCAATAAAAAAATGCAATGCGTTAATTTTTTAATTAAAAAATTATAATATAAAAAAATAGCGAAATCCTTAAGAAAAAATCAACACTACAATTTTTAATTGATGAGACAGTGAATAAGACAAAGAGAATATGAATAGACGATTTTTTACTCTTTTCTCTACCAGCATAACCTTTGATAACAAAGGAGTCCTAGTCTGCAGTAGAAATCTTCTATCCCCGTTAGGTGTTCTATTCCTTGTGTCACTAATAAAAAATTAATATGTGTTAATTAGAAAATATAACCTAAAAAATAGTAGAACTCATATAGAAAACGTAAACACGTGTCAATCATCTATTAGTGGATATAAAAAATGAGATACAAAATCGTGACATGATTTTTTGCCCATAGTCTGAGTATGTATTCTATAGTTGGGGATTAGTATGCTCAGGACACTTTGTGGGTAGAAATTACACAGTCATGTCATCGGATACGAATCAACAAACACTATGCTCTTCTATTAATTCGAATTACGTAAATTTCGTTTATTTTATTTTTTTTCATTTATATTATTAGACTAATTGTTCCCTAACATTATGATTGAGTGAAACATAATCCATTCAATTAAAAGTTCGTGTTACTATAATTTTTCATTCTTTTTTAGAAATTATTACAAATTACAATCCTAATTTTCTTTGGTCACAGTCACCGACTGGATGGATCTGCACTTGCAGTGTTTAGATGGACGAGCGGCACATTTATTGGCGAGACGAGCGGAAAAGACATGTCTCGTGTTGTGCACCACCACAAATTTCCACCAATCACCATCCTTGTGATCCTTCCGATTTTTTTTTGAAGTCCAACTGGACGTATACCCTAAGAGGGGAGAGAGTAACACCTCATAAAAGGAGGAAAAGATAACCCTACAAAGGGAGACAATTTAAAACGTACCCCATGCGCGGGGAGGGTATCGGGCAGGCCGTCGCCCCACTGAGTTAAGGACCTTGTGATGTGATCCTTCCGGTTTAAGTGCAGAACATCTCAAATTTCGCACGTTGAAAATTAAATTTGGACCGTTATAATTTTTTTTATTTGAAAATCCAAACATTTATAGTACCGTTTAAATTTCACAATATGATCATATGAACACTTAATAGAATGACAAGAACATGTGTTCCGGTGTTAGGATTTAAAAAAAAATCACCCGTCATTTTTTTTTTAATTTAATGAGCACTATTTTCCAACAAATGCGAAATAAAAAGTGTTAATTACTGGAGCAATGACAATGTAATGCCTAACCACAAGATTCACCACCCATGCCTCCGTAACTATTGGTAACTTGATTGATTCTATTTCCTGAAGTGGTCTTTGGAAGTCAATAAAGGAAAAAGAACTTGCCGGGTACTCCAATTGTAAAATCTTTTTTTTTTTTTCTTCTCATCCTCGTCAAAGTTTTTTTTTTTTTTGCTAAATAAAAATTATCCATTAATTATAAAATAACCGAAGCCATTACAATCAAAAGATAAAAAGAAAATAAAAGTTATACAATGGTGTAGACCACCATGATAACAGATAAAAGTCTACACCCTGAACTGGGTAAACACTACACACGGTAGAAAAAATAAATACATAATAAAATTCTTCGCATAATCTTCTCCAAAATCCTTGAACAGCAGTAGCAAGCTCAGTTCCAACACCTTTCTAGACCATGGTCGTATCAACCGTGTCGTATCAACCGTCCTATAGACGGTCTCGGAAGGATGAATAAAACTGAGAAAGGGCCCGGAACAACTCCGAATTTAGAGGGAAACTTCAGATCTGGAAGGATGTGAAGTAGATCTTACATCTAAGTCTTGAATCTTGAATAACAATGCCTTGAAAAAATTTCATCACGATTTACGGCAAAATAAGAGGGTGAAAATACAAAAAGTGAACAAAAACAGAAAACTGACAAAGATTCGGTCATTGGCTCTCTGGCCAATGGCCAAATCTGCCCGCAACAAAGGGAAAAAAAAAATATAGCAGGAAGAGGCTGAGGGAAAGAGAGAAAGGTGACCACAGAAAAAGCACTATAGAGTAGGGTTTTTTTAAAAAAAATAGTATTTCAATACCCTACTCGTATTCAAATACCTAACTAGCATAGCATGCATATATGCAAAGAAAATACTTGTTGAGACTGCCCAAAGTAGGTAAATAGCGAATTTTGTCATGACATCTCTATATACAGACTGAGAAATGAAAAGCTTGAATTAATAACACATATGGAACAATGTGATTATTAGAGTCGGAACCCTTCGAACTGAGACAAGTTTCCGAGAGCCACTGCTTCAACTGAGGCAATTCTGGGTGAGAAAACGTCGTCACAATCATGGCAAATTTTGAGGCATTAGCATGAATGATTACCATCCTGTTTTTTCTCAATCAGTACGCCCGAGTGAGTACAAGCTCACAAATGCAGCACAAGGGACATAAAGCAGTTCTCTGATCACTCACCAAAAAGCAAGCATTGCTCAACATTATGCCTCCAGGATGAATTATCCATTTCTGTCCCGCTAATGCTATCTACTGGAAGAAGGAATTACACATCATCAAATGGCTTGAATTTGTCCGCCATAGCCATAGTACTTCAGGAGCCCTTCATTTTGCCTCCAGTTTTCTTTCACCTTCACTTCAACCTGTGTAATTTTGAGGCCGTGTTAAGGATAATTCTTTTCCCAGAAGAAAGGAAAGATAATGTAGGCCATTGGACCATATCTATTGCGACACTATAAAGGGATGCCTTCTGATAATTGCAAAGTAAAACAGAGCTTATCTTGTTGGTACCTCTAGAAAAACTTTTTTCTGCAAGAAATCTTCAATATCAAGTCGTGCAGTGTCTTCAAAGCTTTTCCTTCCTGGATGATTAATAATAATACATCAAGGGTAAAAACAAGTGCAAACGTCAAAATAGACTTCGGAGTTGTTCCAATTTCAAACAATGTAGGAATTCTATAAATTACTGGAACTCATCCAAGAAGCAAGATTTGCAATTGTATATTGACGGCAAGAACACAAGTTGAGAAAATAAATAAAAACTGGAAGCAAAATAAGCAAAGACGAGGAACATAAACGATCTGGTTGGCCGGAACATTCCAGGTAGCTCTTTAAGGGCCTTAAGATTACGTTTGTAAACATATTAAAAGATATATCTTTATAAAGCAGGGAATAATTGTAAACATATTACCTTTCCAATGAGGATGATTTTCTGTGAATTTTTCTCCACAACAATTTCGGCTTGAATAAAATCTTTTGCATTTGGTCTAGTTTTGTAACTAACAACATTAACCTGTTAAGGTTAGAGTATTATGGTTTAACCAACCATGCACAGAACAAAAAAAAAAGCATAAGAGAATTTATTTAAAAGAAAATTTGAAATACTATTAAGAAACACCAAGAAAATGAATTTGGCAAGGTTGTATCTGGCAACTAAAAGATCTCGAGAATTGACAAATACTGCTTCACCTGACATGCATAAGGAACTTCGTTACGGAATTGCAGAAAGATCTTTTCCCTGACAATTTCAGCAACAAAAAATCTTTCAGGATGCTCACTAGAAATGTCCTGAGAAACGCAGCACAGAGAACCCTGAGGTAAGATGCTGTTCATTTCCTATGACTAACTTTGAAGCAAGTGTAAAAGTGCTTCACCAACATCAATATCTAGATAGACATAAAGTCACTAGGAACATCTGCAAAATAGTGCTACCTCTTTCAACTTCCAGCTAATGAAATAGGATAGCATGCAAGGCACTGATAAAATTAACAAAATGTACCTACAAAAAAGTGCGGCAAAGGGAATTGATGAACTTGAGAACCATTGGAAGAACTCTGTGCCCTCATGTAAGGTTCATGACTTTTCAGTGACTAAATAGTTAAGAGAGTAATTTTAGTCACCATATAGAACTTGACATTGATTTGAGGGCATGATTCTGTAGCAAACGCGACGGCATAGGGGACCATTGTTACATGTGTATTATATGAGCAACCACTTTGTGCACTTGTTGCTAAAGGTTAGGTTAGTCTCCAATACATCTGTTTCAGTGGTATCCTGGGATCAGCCACTTTGTTTGACAAAGGTTAGGTCTGTATCCCGTCCATCCCCGCCCATACCCCCAATTATTGGGGACTTAATGGGTTATGCTATTGTTGTTGTTGTTGATAGAACTTGACATTGAAAAGGGTAGGATATAAGTTGAGTTGATATTCTCCCCATTTTCACCTTTTGTTTTTCCTTCCTTCTTACTCCAATTATATGAAGAAGGATGGATTAAAACAATCATTAATCTATTCAAAACTCGAGTTGAAGCCAACAATTTAAGCATGTTTGAATAAGGACTACACTGATAGGTAAAGGTCGAAAGTAGACAAATAATCTATTCTCCATTCTTTAAAAGAAGGCAAAACTCAAAGAAATAATCAAATAAATCATTGAGAACCTTAGGATAGTAAGCTGGGCCAAGAGGAAGTTTTGAAAGTATCCAGTCCTTGACATCATCCACTCCATGCCCATACTTGGCACTGACAGGTATGACTTCATCAGCACCCGTACATTTCTCATACCACTGCAAGAACATGACATTGACCTCAGGTAGATAAAGAAACAGAAGAATGTTTTAAAAATAGAGGTTCCTGGGGACTCTAAACTTCTTGCATATGGATGGTTTGAATAAAATAGATTTAAGTTTTCAGCTCACTAGAATCACATAAAAGCAGGTAAAAATGAAAAATTTATAAGTAGTCTCATAAAGGTATTTGCTGATGAAAACAATCATGCTTACGCACCAGTAGCAAGCAAGTCTTGAAAACCCAAGCACATAATCTATTATTAAGCTTAAAAAGCCTTTTATGGTTAGCATTTCGGCCCATTTTAAGAAACCTACTCTGCGCCGCCAATTCTTTTTTTTTTTTTGAAAAGTGCGCCGCCAATTCTTGGAACTAAAAGATAAGATGGTCATAGTGGTTCGGAAAATATCAAGATCACCCTGATGTAAATAATCATGTTCAACACAGTAACTTTTCTCTCATATCTGACCACTTAAAGAGAGGCACATTTAAACTGGAAACACTTTCAAGTTCTTATGCGGAACATTGGCATTGCTCTCTCTCTATATTTCTCTCATTCTCATTGGTTGCGTGTAAGTAATGAAGAGGATAAGACATATCGACCTCAAGCTTCTTTGCAATTTCACCAGGTTTGATCAGATCCTTCTTATTTAGGACAAGTAGAATGGGAAGTTTATCTTGGAGGTCACCGATGCCCTCTTCCAGAACTTCATCAATCTGCAGTCCAGGAGAGGAAGAGTTAGACAAGAAAACGTTTTCCTTCCTGATATTTTCTCATTAACAAAGTACCTGTTGTGGCGCCTTACATGCATCAACCACCACCAAAACACAGTCTGCATTTACAGCAGCACTTCGCACATTGTTCATCATCATGGAGTCCAACTTATGCATTTTCTTCTCAATAACGCCGGGTGTGTCATAAAGTATCATCTACAAATGAGCTGATAACTATGAGCAGCAAGACAATATAATCTCCTTTGCATGCACACAGAAGAAAATACATCTTCAAATGAATTTTTATTCTTATGGCTTCATGAATGCAATAATAACATCAGAAATCAAGATGTAGTCTGAAAATAATAGGATAAGTTTCTCAGCCAGCATTTAGCTTAGGAAAGCAGCTCCATAAGAACTGTCTCCCAAGTCGAGTACGTAACTTCCTTCCTTTTCCCCTGATGAGAGGCAGTCAAGCTAGACGAAATTTGCATTCTCAGCTTACACATAGAAACTTCACTAGTTTCTTAAAACTTGATTGCTAAGATACATTTTGAGACATGCTCTAAAGTGATTTGAGGTAAAGGTAATACAAATCAGTAATTCGATCCTATATTTAGTGTTACATATGGTTCACACATGGAGAGGTTTGCATATCGAATGGGTTTGCATCTTTTCAAATGAAAATACCTACTGCGCATCTCTGGACCCTTGTCGAACATAATACTTATTGCAATAGCACTACACATGAGCATCTATATTTTTCTTAGGCTCTCATATTGAAAGTAATGCAAATGCCAACCTTCGGCAAGATAGTCAATTCATCACTAACACGGGGGAATCCAAATGGGATCAATGTTCTGACATGATATAGTTACATACATGAGGAGTCTACCATTGGCAGGTACTTATCATTTCATTAGTTGAAATACTCGGATTATTTGGAAGGATGGAAACTAGTTTTTTAATCCCTTATGTATAAGACATCTTCCTAAAATATTGGAACATCAACAAATCCTAACAACAACCAAGAACAAGAAACAAACATTTTTTATTTGCCATCTCAAATATTCAAAGTGCATTCAAAGAGGGCAATTGGATGATCATTTCTTCCATATTAGGAATTAAAGCTAACACACTACACATAAACCTAAAATCAGAAATGAGATCCTAAACATTGAAAAGAAATCTCAAACCTGATAGTCTTGACCAGAACATATACCAAGAATTCGATGCCTAGTAGTTTGAGGCTTATCAGTTACAATAGACAGCTTCTGCCCTATCATTTGATTAGAAAGCGTACTCTTTCCACATTTGGCTTTCCAAGCACAGCTACATACCCTGCATTTCCATCTCATAAGCAAAAAAAATATTTACAAGATGGAAATTCAGACAAAATATACTCTGAATATCCACTCTCTATTCTAATTTGTCCAAAAATATGTCCGATGATGCAAGTGTCAACAAAAAACATGTAATGTGCATATAAATCAAAATGGTTCTTGGGTCTGCCTTCTCTGATACCTTTTGGCTTTGATTTGAGAGCATGATTCCGTAGCAAGCATGATGCTATAAGGAGCTACTGTTTCAGTGATATTCTGTGAGCAGTCACTTTGTGCATTCATTGCCAAAGGTTAGGCCAGTCTTCAATCCATTTGTTTCCGTGGTAGTCTAGGAGCAACCATTTTGAGCATTTATTGCCAAATATTATGTCTGTCTCCTATCCATCCCCTAAATTATTGGGCATTAATGAGTTATGCTATATATATCTATGCACATATCTGGTAACCACCTATGCACATATTTGGTAGCGGCTGGGGGTTAAACAAAATTGACAAAGAAGCAAGCTCTACCAACCTATGGTCCTCTTAAACTTAAGAATATTATGGTAATTTATATATGGTCAAACTACCGTTCTTAATTCTTGTGGGAGTACCATTTTCTACAACCCACAATAAAAAACCCAAAAAAAAACTACAAATTGGGAAATTTGAAAGTGAGCTTACTTACCGCTACGATGGGTAGAGTCGTCATTAACAAAACCAAGTTCTTCCAATTCATAATCATCAAGCAAAGCCATGTTTCGGTCAGGCTTTTCACTCAAAGACAACAAGGACGAAGATTTGTCATCCTCCTCAGTATCTCCTTCTTCTTCTTCCATCCTCGTCCTTGTTCCTAAATTACCATAAGCACTACTACCCTCTTCTTCTTCATCATCTTGGCTTTGAGTTTCTACGTTTCCGTACAATTGTTGTTTTTTGGTCTTGGTGGAAGTGAGTTGAAGTTGGAAGTGAAGTTTACGAATAGAAATTCTTGTGGGAAGTTGATGATGATGGAGAGGGTAGAAATGAGGTGTAGAAGAAAGAAGAGGTGGAGATATAGGGTTTAGAGTGAGACTCAGCTCCTTCATTATTATGGTTTCTTTCTGCTGTTGCTCCCCACTGCTTCACTGCCATTCTATCCGCATTTTGAAGAAGACGACGGATTTTCAGCAGAACGACGTCGCTTTATTTTTACTTTCTTTTATGTACAAATATTTCCTTTTTTTTTTTTTTGGGAAAAACCCTTATCACCAAATACCTTTCAATTTTGGATTGAGAGTTTGAAGATTTTGGCAGCTAAAGAGAGAGAAAGAACGTGCCGGTAAGGGTGAAAAGAAGAGGGAGAGTTGGGCAGTTAGGTGGGGAATAAAGAGATTTGGATTTTTTTTTAAGGCAAATTGGTGAATTTCGTCTCTTACCAATTTGCGCTTGGTGGTTTTGGTCCATAATCTATATTTTTGGGTGAATTACCCAAATTGACCCCGGTGTCTTGATAGGTTTTAAAAAAGAAAAAAAAAACTAATTATTTCTGTTACAGGTGTGGACGGAAGGACCGTTGTCACCAAATGAAAATTGTTTAAGGTTCTAAAAACAAAAATAGATAAATAACTGTTAAATAATAAAATAATCACTGTTAGATAACAAAAAATAACATCTGTTAAATTACAAAATAACAATTGTTAAATAAAAGAATAACAACTGTTAGGTATAGAATTTCAAACCAGTTTCGGATATAATCTTGGGACGAGACTGCAGTATACCGCTTTTACAGTTTTAGGCCTCCAGATCACTAAACTCCCAATGTACAACGCCCAAACACACTGTTTCTTTGAAGGCCAAATGATATATTTAGTCCTGAAACAATTTTCACTTGGCAAGGTTGGTCCCTAATGATTGTTTGCACCTTTTTAGATCCTCAAATAATTTTCGCTTGGTAAGGTTGGTCCCTAACGATTGTTTGCACCTTTTTAGGTCCCTTTGTATTTGTTAGTCAAGTGTACAGGGGTATAATAGGAATTTCACATATTTTTTTAGATAATTAATACCACTTGTACTCAATTGTAAATATACTTAAATATAAATACCTAATTATAAAACTAAAAAATAAAACCCATCATTCACAATTTGGGCCAATATCAACCAATTCCGGGCAATACCACTTGCAAAATTTCGGCCAAGACAGCGGCGGAGGAGGGAGAAGAGAGGCGGCAATGAGGGAGAAGAAGGGATGAGGAGAAGAAGGGATGAGGGAGGTGAAGGGAGAAGGGAGGAAGAGAGATAAGAATGGAGAAAGCGGCAAAGAGGGAGAAGAAGGGATGAGGGAAGAGGGAGAATGAGGCAGAAGGAGGGAGAATGGATGAAGGAGAAGGGAGGAGGAGGGAGAAGAAGTGAGGAGGCGGCGGCAATGAGGGAGAAGAATGGATGAGGGAGAAGAGGGGAGGAGGCGGCAATGAGGGAGAATGAGGAAGGAAGAGACTCTGGCGGGAGGAGGGATGAGGGAGAGAAGTTTCAATTTTTACAATTAGGTATTTATTTTTAAGTATCATTACAATTAAATCCATATGGTATTAATTATCTAAAAAAATGTGAAGTTCCAATTTTGCCCACATCATTTGTTGACTAACATTCAATATTTCAAAAAAAAAAGTCCGAAGGACCAATTCCCGGCCTATAATTTGATTGAGGATCTAAAAAGTTGCAAACAATTATTAGAGATCAATGTTGTCAAGCAAAAATTGTTTCATGACTAAATACACCAATTGGCCTTCTTTGAAACATAAAGATTCCGTCATGCTAATCCTATTTTAACAGTAAAACTCTCTTGACTTGATGCTCAATAATCAAGTTATTTTTAATATTATGTTGACATTTTAATATAAATTATGTTTCAACAATTAAGCTATATATATATATATATATATATACCGCAACTAATTATATTAAAACTGCTACAAAATTAATTGAAGTTGAAGTTGAAGTTTTGATTTGCACATAATCTCGTCTGATGTTGCATTTTATCTAAACTCCATCTTGTTTTCACATCGTCTGCAACAAGAAAATAAACGCCCAGTTTATGATGAGAAATGCTGGAGTGATTTGGACTTTATCTATTCCAAAAAAAATGCCAGGATGGGTTTGAATCCTTCTTTTACCCTTCATCATTAATAATAATTTCAGACATTACTTAATATAATGATAACGGTATTTCTAACATGTACCCGGGACACGGCACGCGTTAATTCAAATAAAATAGATTATATATAGTAATTTAAATATATAAAAAACTTAAAATTCAATGTCTGTACAGATGTATTTTGTTTCGAAAACGTTGGCAGAGAAAGCGGCATGGGAAGCAGTTGTCAAAGAGAAGAATATTGATTTCATTAGCATAATACCAACTCTAGTTGTTGGTCCATTCATCACCCCTACATTCCCACCTAGCATTATATCTGCACTATCATTGATCACAGGTAGGGTTTTTTTTTGGTATAATTATATTATATTTGGTAGAAGATGAGTGATTGTTGGTGTGCAGGGAATGAAGGTCACTATGCAATCCTTGAGCAATGTCAATATGTGCATATAGATGATCTATGTGAAGCTCATATATTCTTGTATGAGCATCCTAAAGCTGAGGGAAGATACATTTGCTCTTCTACTCATCATCTAACCATTCATGAATTGTCAAAATTTATTAGACAGAAATGGCCTCGGCCTCAATACTACTACATCCCCACCGAGTAAGCCCACAACTTCCTTAATTTTCGTTGTGACGTGTTTTAGTCAACATATGCTGATTGATTATCAGTGAAAAATCAACGGTTGAAATTTATCAGCATCATGCTGAGCAAAACACACTCAACGCCATAATTCGGGGTACTAAATTATATATTGGCAGGTTAAAAGGCATTGAAAAGGAGATACTCGTAGTGTCCTATTCAAGCAAGAAGTAGTTGGATATGGGGTTCAAATACAAGTATACATTGGAGGATATGTATAGAGGAGCAATCAAAACATGTAGAGAGTGAAAAGCGATTACTTACCACCCCAAACAAAGACCACGAGAATGGAAAGGACCTTCCAAATTCTAGTGGAAGTGGTAACAAGTAATTAGGAGAAAAGAAGAAAACTTACGACAACATCAAAGCCTTAATCCCAAATATTGAAAATCTTTCTGAACTTGGTTGCGTATATAGAAATCCAACCATATCTTTTTTCCAATGTAAACTTTTTTTCCCTCATCAATATATGTTAAGGTCATTTCCTTAATTAATTAATATATGATATGCTTCATATTGTCTTATAGTTGACTAGTACATAAAGACCATTAACAAGACTACTTTTTTTTTTGCTAAGTAATTAACAAGACTACTTTAGTTTTATTAGTACACTGCATTTCCTAGAATTAATAGCCAAATTAGTCATCAACTAACTTTCGCCCTGCCACTTTCATCATTTTCAAGTTTTTTAAACTTTTTTGGTCATAAATTTATTTTTGAACAGCCACTTTCATCCTTTTTAACTTTTTTCAGCCACTTTCACCCCCCAAAGATTTTACGAGAAGTCATTTTGGTCATCAAATTATTTTCTAGCAGCCACTTTCATCATTTTTAACTTTTTTTCAGCCACTTTCATCCCCAAAGATTTTACTAACAGAGCAACCATTTTTATCATTCTGTCACATAATTGTCTAAAAACAGTCAAAATTGATGAAACCGTAGATCCACAACATTGCAGCTTGGAGTGAAATCACCATCTAGCACCCCAAATTCAAACTTAAGATCTTGAAATTAATTTACTGTTCGTAAAAAATGTCTGCTCGTAAAATCTTTGGGGATGAAAAAAGTTAAAAATAGTTAAAAATAAAAATGATGAAAGTGGTTGCTAAAAAATAATTTGATGGCCAAACTGGCTGCTCGTAAAATTTTTGGGGATGAAAGTGACTGAAAAAGTTAAAAAGAATGAAAGTGACTGCTAGAAAATAATTTGATGACCAAAAAAATTAAAAAAAACTTGAAAATGATGAAAGTGGCGGGATGAAAGTTAGTTGATGACTAATTTGGCTATTAATTCGCATTTCCTAGGTCAATAAGATTGACAGAAAATGTTTCTAGCTTGTTTTACCTTCAAAATGCCTTGAAGTGCTTGCCAGCAAAGGGAGTCTTTTGATCATTTACTTCCTTAAGCCAGCTTTTTACCAGGGAGGCTGGGAACAAGAATGTCTTTCAGCAAGCCATCGGAGAAGAGTAGTCAATTTTATTAAGCTGCAACTAATCCACAATATGATTCAGCTTTTCTTTCCAAACTTTGGCCCAGACCTGCCCTCTCAGTGAACAATGGAACTGTGGCATTTGCTATTACTCATTTATAAGGATATGTTATTCCTATTTCTAACTAATGCATCGCTCTCTTAAAGTTTCAGCATATACTAAAAATGAAGAAAGAAAGAACCAAAAGTATTGGATGATTTATGTAGAAAAATTGCCTTTTTTTCATTTTGATGCCATGTAGAGAATTTACTCACTGTCATGATAAATTACAGAAACAATGTGCACCAAGAAAACAAAAGGCATGAACTAACGCTCCTCGGAATTGAATGTGTTCCAAGCTTCCTAAAGACAGATAAAAAAGAGAGTTTCAAAACCACACAGAAAAAGTAATTAAACATAAGTTTAGAAAATAAATGGCATGGAAAAGTTTAGAAGGCCAACAGCTGTGTGTGTGTGAGTGTGTGTGTGTGGCGTACACACAGTGACAAAAGACTATTTGAGCAGTGCATAAATGGATGGCAAGATACATCTGCAGGTCAAGCCACCACTTTAGCAGTTAATTTTTTTCGAAAGTGGGGTACTTTTATAGTTTCACTGCCACAATGGGCTTTTGTAATATTTTGTCAACTTCTCTTAATATAGCTGGTCCAATAGGCAGGGACGAAGCTAGGGAGTTTATTTTGGGGGAGCGAAAATGATTTTTTGCTCATTTCTTGTGGGGCGAGAAGCGAATTTTACCAATAACCTTTCTGAAATAGATAAATTTTAGAGGGTAAAAAAAGAGTTAAAAATACCCCCCACCCCCCACCCCCCGCCTTCGTCCTTGCCAATAGGTTTATTAATATAACATGTCATTCTACTTAAATTCACCTGAAAAAAATGCATATGCGGTATTAGTTATCCTTTGACCTCCACTAGCAGCTCATGTATGTAAAAACCACACATGAAAAGCAGATGGAGACTAAACAAACTCCTATCAAGAAAAATGCTAGAGCAAGAAAGTTCTACCTTAAACACAAATGACTATTTTCTGAATGCAAACAATTTGTTCATGCACAAATAGTTAATAACAATAAGCATGATATAAGTTTCTATTAGTTCATAGTTAGCAATTTACCTTCAAAAGGTCAAAGACTTTCTCACATATATATTTCTGCTGAATGCTAGCCCCTCGTTGTTGTAATTTGTCCGGGTGCACACATAGTGTGGCCTTCCTGTAAGCTTTTTTAACCGCCACAGTTGTTATAACTTCAGTCAGTGGAATTGGCTCCCAACCACTATCAGGCCCAAGAATCTGCCAATATGAAAATTTAGGTAAGATTAGCTTGACTGAGTATGACTGGGAGAGACCATAAATGAGATATCTGAAAAACAATACATATCATAACAGAGTTCAAGGTAATAATTAGCCTAAGGAACTAGAACTTGTAGAATTACATTGAAATTTATACAAAGTTTATTCGACATATTACAACCACAATTGCAGAAAGCGGCAAAAATTTGAATACAGTTGCTATCTTCAACATCCTCCGCCATCTGCACCCACCCCCACCCCCCACACACCAAAAGAAAAAGGGAAAAATCCTTTTTCTTTTTACCAGACATGCCCACGCAACTTATTAGTCACAACTAGAATTGAATTTCTCCAGTCGGTTCACCCTTTAGAACATTGGATGCAGCTCAATTACTGCCAAATACATCATTCCAGTCTGAAATCGTAAAATACATCTTTCTCCTTTTTTTCTAAGTGAAAATCATAATATCTTTCAAAATGATAAATAAATGTTATAGAAGTCAACCACTTCCTATGAGATAGGACTTAAGACAACTACTCAAGTAAATAGAAAATAAAGAACCAATCTTGATACAAGATTGGTACACTCTTCCATCAATTTCTTTAACGCTCGCCTTGAACTCAAAAGTTGACCATGCAACATGAAAATTATGATGGTCTTGCATGTATGTGAAGAAACTTTTACCACCCTGCATATTCACAAACCTCTCCCCCTCCCCCTTCCCCCAACTTGATTCTGGTTGCAGTTTTTTCCTGCTTCCCTCCGTAGCAATTCATCATTTCCATCCACAGTATGTTTTTGCTGTCTCCTAAAACTTCTATTTCTTTGCAATGAATCAATAGAAATCAAACTTCGTTTACTTCTTAGACTGACTAAAATTAAAAGTTAAATATGGAGAAACAACAAGTTTAGTTGTAATTTTGGGCAGATTCCAACAATTCTTTTCCAATATCACTGGAGGACTAGGCCAAAAGAATAAAAGGAAATAAGACGAAATAAAAGCATAGACGCTAAAAGTAGTGTTGTAAAAATCGGTCTAGTCGGCCGACTAGTCAACAAAAAATCGCTAGTCAGCACCTAACTGACTAGTCGGGAAAAAAATCGGTTGACCAACTTAATTGGTCAAAGTCGGTCAAAACAATTATTTTAGCATTTGTACTTGTTATTATTTATTATGGTAATGAATTTAATTATTATGGATGGACTTTGTGTACTTTGATTTTACTAGTATTTGATTTTTAATTTTTTAAGGAATTTTGTTTGACTAGTATAATATATGGGATAAGGGAATTTTAAAAAATTCCTTCTAATCTAGGTAAGTAAACTAGTCGCGACTACTCCGACTACTCGCCAGTCTGGCGACCGACTAGCGACTTATGCAGCATTGGCTAAAAGAAGGCAATTATCCATGGCATGTAGAAAAAGAATGGGGATGGATAGACCCACATATTGCAAAGTTGAAAGCAAAGCTCGTAAATTCCCTTCTTTCCCACTGGACCATCTCCTGACTTCAGCATCCAAAGGTTCTGCTAATCTCTGCAGAAGATACAGAGATATCTTGATGTAAGACAATAAGCATAGTAAGGTAATAGTTCCAGAAGTTGGTCATCAAAAGGATACGTACGGTTCTCTCTGTTTGTTCTCTTTGAGCAAAAAGATCACGCATATTTTTCTCTGCCAGAGCTTTAGCCTGAAATGGCACAAAAAATAGCTTGAGATCATGAAATAGCAAGCAGGTCATGAAAAAGACATTTGGGGAGAAGAAAGTACAGCACGCTCCGCTGTTCTACGGTATCTTTCTAACCGAGCTTTACACCTCTGTGGTGATTCACCTTCAACACCTGCAAAGTAATCACAGTTCACTGAAGTTACAGCTCTAAAAGAAGAAGAATAGCAAAGTTCGAGGAGAGAAACGTGGCAAACATACAAGAACAGTAAAGATAAATTCTATCTAGCAACAGAAACTACTGCTAAACACAGGAAACATACCAGCATTCACTGAAGAATATGAATAATGAAACACATTTGAAGTCCCTGAACTCTGTGTTTGGAGGTCCGGTGGATCCTGCCATAGCCATGCAATTAATAAGCTATCACCAGGCAAATTCAACAATATGAGCATTGAAGGTATACTCACAGAGAAAGAACTCCGTCTCATTTCAGCATTTCTAGAATATGCGTAGAGTTGATCGGGAACTGATATCTCAACTCTTTCCCGTGACTCAAAGGAAGCCTTCGCAGTCATTGTTTTTTCAAAAGCACGCTGTCTAGCCTCTGCAGTAGCTCTTTCTACTGCAGCACGCTCAGCCCTGATCCTAGACTCCATGGATTCCATGTCTAATCTTCCTCGACCCTCCATTCCAGCTCTTTGTCGTACTTCAGCAGTGGTTCTTCCAATGACAGCTCTTTCTGCTCCCTCTCGGGCTTCAGCATATGATCTTTCGCGAGCTTCTAGAGCTGCTTTGTCAACAGCCATCCTATCCTTTTCTCTTTCCCTCGCTCTATCCCTCTCTTCTTCTATCCTTCTTATGTGCTCGTTTTCCAGTTCTCTTTCCTGATGCAATCTTTGTTTTATTTTCCTCTCCTCTGGAGTAAGGGCCACATTCACACGTCTTCCCTTTGTTTTTGCATTGCAGATTGTGCCTCTCTGACAGGTATTGAAGCTGTTCTTTCTATCATTAAGCACACTGGGTATAGCAGCTCCAGTTTTCTTTTCACTTTCAGACAATTCTTCGGATATCGGACGCGTTCTTGATTTCTCCTTCAGAATTTCCTCACTAAAAGTTACTTGAACCCCATTGGTCAATTTCCCTCTCTTTCCTCTTTCATGAGCGTTACCTCGCTTTTTCTCGAGATCATTTTCTAGTTGAGAGACCTTATCGTCCTGTTTATTCGCAGAATTCCCAATTCCAGTACCAGCTCCATCTGAATCTACCACATGATCATGCAAGCAATGTGATTCCGTAGCATGTTCCATGTGAATTTTATATTTATCATGCTGATTCCTGCCATATGAGAGGGATATTTCCTCACCGGTTAGCTTGGATGTCCTTAAGTCTAGTCCCCCCTCACCATCTTTAAATTCTGTTTTCAATTTTTTGATCATCCTCACATAAATTAGCAGCTTGAGTTGCTTCAAGAGTTTCATGCATATTATCCTTTAGTTCATATTCCCCATTTAATGAGTTTATATTCCACCCTTTTTGGGGTATCATAAATTCCTTGGTCCAAGTTCACCATTCTATCATTTCCATCCCACTTAATCGGATTGACAAGTTCAGACTGTTCAATCATTTCTTCATTCTTGATTGTACTTTGACTCGTATCCACACTACCTTCCAAAACTCTAGTTAATCTAGCATTCTCTTCAGTATCTTCCTTCTCATTAACCACCATAGATCCATCTTTACCAGATTCCAGCTTCCAGAAATCTGTGAGTCTGGCATCAAGTTCACCAGTTTCACAAGCTACATCAAACTGCTTTTCATCTTCAACCAAATCATGTGTCTCTAGGACGCTCCGTTTCTTCTCCTCTATTTCACAATCTGGGTTCTGATGTCTCTCCTCGTCTTCTTGCTCACAATTTTGGAAATCATTCTCACCCTCCTTATACTGAATGGCCGAACTAAATCTCTCTGCACGATCCTCCTGCTCAATAACTTCTTCCAGTATGACCAGATTCTCCATGCTCTGATAAACTTCCTTTTGTTTCTGCTCGTTTCCTTCTCTTTCACTAGACTCTTCTTGCCACTTTCTATCTTCCTGTTGTATTTTCCACTTTACATCTTGAACTCTCTCAACAGCTTCTCCAGGGTTTTTATAATATTCTTCATGCAAGAAACATTCTCTCTGTCTCCTTTCATTAGCTTTCTTTGCATGAACATCATTGATAACTTTATAAGAATCTGTTCTTTCACTGAAACCGTTTAGTTTACCCTTAAATTCAACTTCAGCCACATGCCGCACAGCCTTTTCCGCGTTCCGCACACTCTTATCAGCATCCTTCTCTATTGTTTTATCTCCATGCTGTTTATCCCTCTTTAGTCTTTTCTTACCCATTTCTGATTCACAGGCATTGAAATCCACTTCGGCATTCTTTTGATTCTCCTTTTGGCAGCTTGACTCCATCGTTTTGTTTGATCTTCCCCTATTGACATCCCATTCGCAAGTGTGTTCCTTTATTTCTAGTTCATTCCTTGTCTCTTCCAATTTAGGAGCCTCTGCTTTAACTTCCTTAATGACTTCTTGTCGTGGAGATTCCCCAGTGGCAGTTTTACTAGCATGTATGTACTCTTCTGAGCCTA
This sequence comes from Vinca minor, assembly GCA_026122235.1. Classification (NCBI taxonomy): domain Eukaryota; kingdom Viridiplantae; phylum Streptophyta; class Magnoliopsida; order Gentianales; family Apocynaceae; genus Vinca; species Vinca minor. The sequence goes on along the minus strand of JAOCZM010000011.1, from coordinate 8,643,327 downwards.
TACTTTGCAAGACATGGCTTTTATCATCTTCAAATTGCTCAACAGCCTTCAAGGAAATATCAGTTTCAGCCAGTTCAAAATACTCGGACTCTTGCCTCCAAGCAAAACTACCTGTAGGTTTGTGGGAAACTTGGGACAATGATTCTTTGGTGTGCCTCCTGTGTGTTGGGTTTTCAACTAAATCAATGCACTTCTCTTGATCAATCAAATCGGAAGCCTCCTGAGTACCTTTGGTTACAGTTTTCATTTCTTGTGCAGTAGACTGAATTTCATTGCCACCTCTTGCAAATGTTTCCAATACTATGTCATCTTTACAACTATTGGAAGCCTTGTTTATCATCTCATCCACAGATTTGATAATATCACGTGCTTGCAGTTTTAAATGACTCTGAAGAACATCTTTTGTCTCCATTGATTCTTTTCTAGTTTTTGCCTGAGTTTTTTCCTTTGCAACTTCCATAGCTTCAGATGCAACTTTAGATGAACTTGCATCTATTTCTACATCATAAAATGGTGGAGAACCCTCACCCGCCATCCGTTCAAAAGCATAACTGTTTAAAGCTCTCAGTTTTGAATATGGTTTTTCAGGCTCTCTCGTTCTTACAGCAAAAACAGGTGGAGGTCTTGAAGGTGGAGGCAACCAAGAAGGCCTTGTTCTGAGGCTGATGTCATTGACGGTAACAAATGGCTTCTTCTGTGCGAAAGCAGATTCACTACTTTCGACATGGTGGGTATCACTTTCAGTTGCTATGATACCACTGTTTTTGGGCAAAGATATACTCTCCTTAAAACATCTTTTTTCCACTATTCTCCCAAGAAACTCTGCCTTTGAGTTAAGATCACCTGCCTGCAATGGTGGTCCCTCATATTCTATGATTGGAGAAGCATGAGCTTCATTGACCATGTAAGCATGTCCAGGAATTGCATGTACTTGGCCTACATGTGCCACCCTATTTGATAACTTTTCATTGGTTTTTTGGTTAACATTGTGATCTGAGACATTGAGCTGCCTAACATCACCAAACCGATGGTGAGCATCAGTGTTTAGCAAGCCTTGGCTCCTTTCTGAATAAGCGAAAAGATCTGATTCATCAGAAATAGATTCACTTTGTACTGGGCTCCTGCAAGAACAGGTAAGGATCAAACTATTGCACTGTAATAGATGGGTAAAGAGAAGCTTCAGTGAGGGATTTCATTTATAAAGTTACTTATAGAATATAAATCAAAAGGCAAAAGGCAAAAGACTAAGAAAAACAGATTCCTTGTTCGAATATAACAGACAAAAGATTTTCACATTCGGTAAATGATGTAATCCGTCCACAACACGAAAACCAAAGTAATTAAGGAGGGGAGAGAGGACAGAGTAGAGGAATGTGAACTTCTTCGATTTAACATAGAAAAATAAACATGGCGGGAAAGTTAATTGTCTTTTTTTTAACTACTGCTAGAAAAACAATACAACAACAACAACAATCAAGCCTTAATCCCAAATCCCAAAAGATTGGGGTCGGCTACATGAATCAAAGAAAGAATTACGTAAGATCATCCACTGCATTCTCTCCATTTCTTTCGATCCAAAATAAAACTCTCGTCTAAATTAGCTAATCTAGGACCAATTATAATAGTTAGATTTATTATGTAACCTCTTATGACCATTTCAAAATACTCCCTCCGTCCCATTGTAGTTGTCCCAAAATGTCATTTTCTTTGTCCCATTGTAGTAGTTAATTTTCTTTTGTCTTTAAACCTCTCCCTTTACATTTAGTTTGTCTGTCATGTCAAGAAAAACCGCTCCATTAATGTGTGAATCACTCCTGTAGTTATGGCTCCCGGCTCCTATGCGGGACAGCTTTTTGTTCCGCACGTGCGGGACAATGTCTACGGCCAGTCGGATGGGATTTTTTAACGGTCCAGATCTGAAGAGAGAATTTTTTTTTTTAATATTTTAAGTCCAGCCGCAACTTTTCTCTCTCCAGATCTGGACCGTTCAAAATTCCATCCAACGGCTCCCTGTTCCGCGTAGGAACCGGACTGGTAGTATGAAAAGCCGGACTGGTAGTTATGTGTCACCAAATTTCATTAAATCTTAGGCCAATATCGCCCAATGTTAACGTAGTATCTCTATCAAACCAATACCAAACCTAACACAAGTGGCAAACCTCACACCATCGCCAACATCCTACCTTATCTGTATTTGCCTTCCACAAGCTCCGCAAAATTAAAAAACTAAGCAAAGAAGAAAAAATTCCAAACAAAAAGATCGAAAAACTAGCGACCAGCATATATTTGTTCGTTTTGTATTTCCAGAAAACAATATTATGCTAATCTAGATAGGACGAGCAGAAAACATATAAAAAAAAATACTACATTCATTTCTTAATATAAAACTTTCAGATATATAAAAATTAAGGTGTTTTTAATCAAAATATAAATATTACAAAAATTAAGTTGTTCTTAAATAGAATTGAATTAGTGGTATAGTCTTAGGGGTGTATTCAATCCGGATTTTAAAAGATTTTAACTGATTTCAAAAAGTCTATAGATTATGTTGACTTTATGGATTGTTTTAATTCTATACAGAGTCTACGCAGATTCTATCAGATTCTATTAGATTGATTTATCAGGATTTCTTTTTATTTATAAAGTCTATAGATTATTTGAATAACACCAAGAAAATAAAGAAAATACTGATCCAGTGGTATATTATACAGATTCAGCGGTGTTGAACATCCAAAGTCAACATATGTTTATCAATCTTTTTTTTTTTAATTAAATCATTTTGTTAAAAATTTAAAAAGTTTGGTGATTGTCTTTGATTTTTTTTTTAAGATCACTGCGGCTTTTTTTGATTTATTTGTTCAAGGTTTGTATAATTTACTTACTGATATTTTTTTTTCTTTAGTTTAATTAAGATATGTTTTGTGATGGGTTTTGTTTCAACTCTTTTTTCCCTTTGATTTTATTTTTAAGAGGAAATGAAATCATGTTTGAAAATAGAAATTTGTTGTTAAATAGAGAAGAAATTGTTTGCTTTCTTTAATTTCTATTTGAAGATGATTAAGAAGAAAATTATTTGGATATTATAACAATAATTCTTGTTTTTGTGAAATAAACATTTCATATTGAGTTTTTTCTAACGATGTTAAAAACCATCTCATTTTTTTTTAGTTCGGATATTTCTTTATTTTTCGAATAATTTTAAAGAAATGAGATTACTAAAAAAAATTGTAATAAAAAATACATTTAATTTTAATATTAATGAGAGAAAATCAAAATCTTAAGGAATTAGAAGAGATTTCACAATACTCATTTAAGCCTAGAAAATCCATAAAAATCCTACCTTTAATGAAATCTATGAAAATCTATAGAGTTTTGAATACATCTGGATGTTAATGGACTTTTTAAAATCTAAATTGAATACCTCTAGATTTCATTTGACATTTTAAAATCCAAATTGAATACCTATAGACTTCAAAAATCTTTAAAAATTCTATAGATTCTACATTGAATACACCCCCTTAATTAAGAGAGTAATATTGATATTTTGACTAGAAAGTAACTTTTTTTTTCCTCCTTAATTTTCGCTAGGTCTTATATTAAGGGATGGATGGAGTAATACTGCCGCTAATCGCTAAATTCTACAGTAATGAAGTAAGTGGAGAAACCATAGATAAAGTTAAAAAAGCAAAAGCATACATACCACGCATCATCAGAAGAATCATCGCCGCCGTTAGATTTTCTCATCACCAAATCCTCAAAGGAAACCGCAAAATCAAAGCCGTCAAAACCTCCAAACACTTCAGAGTAGTCTTCTAATCTGGAGCTTCGAACGTCAAACGCCATTTCCACTTCTTCAACAACCGGAAGATCCAAAATCGGTATAGACGAGCCTCTGGACGAGTGAAATCCACCAAAAATCTCGGTATAGTCTTCAAACCTCGGCGCTAAAGTCGTCACACCAAACTTTGGCGGACCTCCAAAAACGTCGTCGTAGACAGACTTATGACTAGCCATTCCAAAGCCGCCATAACTTTTCTTCGACAGAGAATGCGTCAGATTCTCCATGAAATTTTAACCGCCTCCGCCTTCGCCCTCCGGAACTCCAGCCGTTCCGGTGGGTCTTTTCAGTCGTTACTGTGAGTGTTGCAGAGAGTGTGGGGAAGGACAATTGGGGGGGTATAAATGGAGTTCCGGTGGGTCTTTTCAGTCGTTACTGTGAGTGTTGCAGAGAGTGTGGGGAAGGACAATTGGGGGGGTATAAATGGAAAAGGTGGTGGGAATGGGAAAAGAGGTGAGAGTTTTTTGTCTTTTACTGGGGGGCGGGGGAGAGAGATTATCAGGTTGACGTATTGGGGTCTATACTAAAATATGGAGTTCCCAAAATAGTACCGCCGGTCCTGTTTGAATTTCGGATAGAAAATGTTCCAAGAAAGGTTCATGAAATGCCTTCGTCATCCGACAAAGCAGAGCTAGTCAAACTCTTCGGCATATCATAGTTAAAGATTTTATTCATTCTTAAGGCGGATTTATTACTACGAAGTGATCATAATACTTTGGTGATGACGGATCTTTTAATTGAATTTGTCTGAATACCAATTTTAAAATCTTATTTAGATAGTTGGTTGTCAGTTATGTCGTTTATGACCTCAACGTGTTCATAAATTTGAGTTACATTGCGAGAAATTTTAAAATCGATTCGATTTTTTTATACCAATCTCTCTAATAATTTAATAATTGAAATTTTTATTTTTATAACTTCAATTCAACTCTAACTTTCAAGGAGAAAATTATTATGATTGGAAATTAATTAAAAATGTTATAGAAATTAGTACATGAAATGTTACAAAATATCAAAAGTGTTTTAAATTATGTGAATTGACAGATATTTTCATACATCTTCTCCAATCAAATTAATCAATCAAGTAAAAAAATACTGAATACCAAAAAAAAAGTCTTCATCAAAAGGAGTTTAGGGTCTCTTATACTAAATGTTGCTAAATAATACTCCCTCCATTCCTTATTAATTGTCGTTTAGGAGTCCAAATTAATTGTCGTTTAAGGTTCTTTTGTTAGGTGTCAACAATTCATTTCAATTATACCCTCAACATTTTCCTTTCTTTATAATATAGAAGTGAGAGAGAAAGAGAGGGAGGATGGGGTAGTATTGGAAGTTTAGGTGGAATGGACAACTTCCTTAATTTTCTCAAATTGTCTAAAGAGTCTTATATTTAGGAATGGAGGGAGTACTAAATGTTATGTTGAATAGAAAAAAATAATAATTTGTAATACTTAGTGTAATATTTTATTATCAAAAAATTTGCTTATACAGTATATCTTCTAAACAAATAAGAGAGACTTTAATTCTATAATCCTTAAAAATATTATAATTATGTTTCTTGAAGGGAATGATGGGAATGATGTATTATTTCCTCTCTTCTTCTTCTTGACTTTTCTTTATTTTTCTCCTTTCATGGCTACATCCAACCAAAAGCTCCGACTTTAAGTCGGAACTTGGTTGGATTTAGTCATCTTTCCTTCACTTTTTGTGTCTTCAAGACTCGGATGTAAGATCTACTTCAGATTCTTCCAGATCTGAAGTTTTTTTCAATCCTCTTTGAAGGATTCTCTAAACCCGGGCTTATTCTTGGCCCTTTTTCAATTTTCTACATCTTTCTGAGACAATCTATTAGACGGTTGATACGCTCATGGTCTTGTAGATTGTTGATTTCTAAGAAAGGTGTTGAAACTGAGCTTCTTTTATTACTGTTGTTCAAGGATTACGAAGAAGATACTGCGAAGAATTTTATTATGTATTTATTTTTCTATTGTTATTAATATTTTTTACCCAGTCACGGGTGTTGGCTTTTATCTGTTATCATGGTTGTCTAAATTATTGTATAACTTTTATTTTCTTATATTTTCATATTATCTTTTGATTTTAATAACTTTCTATTTTATAATTAATGAAAAAAAATTATTCAGCAAAAAAAAAAAAAAAATGATGGGAATGATGTCAAAAATGTTAAAAAAATATTCAAAATGGAAAAACAGTTATCCTCGAGAGAAGTTAAATTAGTCGTATAGCGATAGTCACAGTCACACATTGACTCACACTTTATTTAGAAAAGAGATTAAAAAATGGATATTAAACAAAAATCGAATATGTGGGGAGGACTTAGTAGTACTTTCTTTTGTGAGGTTTATGGATAGCACGTAGAAACAGGCGTTGACAGGCAGTCCGGCTACTATGACGAACGTGCGGAACAATCTCAGCCGTCGGATGAGATTTTGAACGGTCCAGATCTGGAGAGAAAAAAGTTGCGGCTGGACTTAAAATATTAAAAAAAATTCTCTCTCCAGATCTAGACCGTTAAAAAATCTCATCCGACGGTTGGTAGCTTGTCCCGCACGTACGGAACAAAAAGCTGTCCCGCATAGGAGCCGGGAGCGTTGATAGGGATGACAATTTGACCCCTGACCCGTCCTGCCCCAACGTCTTTTGGGCAGACCTGACCCGCCCCGCCTCGTGAAGAGAACGGGACAGATCTGCCCCGCCCCGCGAACGGGGTAAATCGGGCATGGTATTTGTGTCTGCCCTGCCCCGCCCCGTCCCGTTCTGCCCCATTTTGCCCCATCTATATTATATTATTATAAATTGTTATTATTAGCCCTAATCATGTTTAATTTTAATTTTAATATACTATTTGTACTTGTTTGAGAATTGATTTGTGATAAAATGTACTAATTATACTTGTTGGAGGCTCTATTTTTATGATTTAAAAAAATAGTGATTTTTATGATAAAATTAATGATTTTTACGATAAAATTAATATTTTTAAAAAAAGAGGTAAAATGGGGTGGGGCGGGTCAGATTTGCCCTGCGCGGGGCGTAAATTCTTGATCCAGAACGGGGCGGGACGGGGCTGGTAATTGAGATACCCGCTCCGATCTGTCCCATTGCCATCCCCAGGTGTTGAGAGTGTTTGGAAGGAATAAAGAAATAACTAAAGAAAATTAATTAAAGATGGGTGTGAGACTTTAATTCCTAGCAAATATTTTATGATTTGTCTAACTTAATAAATGTATGTAAATTTCCGTTATAGAATAAATAAGTTATCTATTTAATGCATCAAACCATTTCACCGTACACTGAAGTTAAAGATTTTTTTTTGTACAATAAAAAAAAGATTTTATTTTTTGCTAAGCGAAAAAAATAAGGTGTAAGTGATGGTTACTAACATCTCTCGCTATTTTATAATCATACTTTTTTTTTGTCACTTAGCAAAAAAAGTTAAGATTTTTTTTGTTCATAAAACAAAATAAAGTGACTTTCTTTTATTTCTTATATTCTTCATTTTTCACGGGAGACCAACTTAAGTCTCGTTTGACAACTCTAAATCTGAAATTTGAAATATGGAATATATAAGTTGTGAGGTTCAAGTGATGGTTATTAACACCTCTAAGCTATTTTATAATCATACTTTTTTTTGTCACTTAGTAAAAAAAAGTTAGGACTTTTTTTATTCATAAAATAAAATAAAATGACTTTCTTTTATTTTTTACATTCTTCATTTTTTTGTGGGAGACCAACTTAAGTCTCCTTTGATAACTCTGAATCTGAAATTTGAAATATGAAGAATTTAGGTTGTGAATCTTAAGTCGGAAAAATCGAAGATGCTTATATGATTATTTACTTTTCTTTCTTTTTCTTTTCTATAGCATGATATTTAGTGTAGATTTTCTTAGGAATGGAAATGAGGCAGGTCGGGACATATTTCTAAAGACTCGACTTCGCTCCACGCAAATGATCTGTTGCCCCGTCTGTGAAACCCGTAACTTTTGCTTACGTGTTATTTTACATTTAATTTATTTTTGTGTGATTTATTGCGTAGGCATAATTTATTTTGCCCGATCATGTGTTTATGTGTCTATTTATTTTTATAACACGTCATGTGTTACTTTTTTGGGTACGTTTGTGAGGGGCGTTTCGTACACGTATCGTAATTGAGGAACCTAATAGTATTTCACCTAGAGGAGTAATTAATTGGAATTGGAATTTGAATTAATTAAGAAATTAAAATACAATAAAAAGAAAATAGAAAAGTAAAAATAATGGCAGTTCGTGGCTTGTGGGAAGAAAGGAATAAAAATAAAATAAAATAAAAAGTAACCATTAACTAGTTCACCACGGCTCCTATGCTGAACAATGCTGAATTCCGTACGTGCGGGACAAGCTGTCAGCCGTTGGATTTTATACTTTTTGATCCAACGACTGTATCAAAATAGGGGTATTTTAGGGATAAACTTTGCGTGTTACTTTTTTGTTCCCAGGAGAGAAAAGTTGCGGGCTGAACAAAAACACATGTTCTTCATTAGAGAACGTTCTCTAACCAAGAACATGTGTTTTTGTTCAGCCACAACTTTTCTTTCTCCTCCTCGGTAACCCAATCGATGTGACGGTTGCGTGTTACTTTTTGTTCCCGAGTTCTCTAACCAAGAACATGTGTTCTCTAACGAAGAACATGTGTTTTTGTTCAGCCGCAACTTTTCTCTCTCCTCCTCGGTAACCCAATCGATGTGACGGTTGCGTGTTACTTTTTGTTGTTATTATTATCATTTATTTGTAAAATTACATATGTACCCTTTCATTATATAACATTTTATTATTATTATTTTTTATTGTCAACCGCAACTTTTCTCTCTCCAGATCTGGACCGTTCAAAATTCCATCCGACAGCTAGGATTGTTCCGCACGTATGGAATTTTGAGCGTTCAGCATAGGAGCCGGACTGTAACTAGTCGTGGGCATTGATTAAGGGGCAGCCTTGTGGGGAACATGGTTTCGTGGGTTTGGGGAATGAGCAACAGGGTTTCGTGGGTTAAGGGGATCAGGGGAAATTGTGTATAAATATGTGATGAGGGAAGGGTTAGAGAACACTAAAATATAGAAGGAATAAATCAACATATAGGGGCAGCTTGTAGCCGAGGCCTTCTGGAAGCAAGCCAGTGAGTTTTCTTCTTGAGTTTATATTTTAGGCAGAACTTTGAGAGATCACTGAGGAATCGTTACTTGTCCGTTTTCATTACATAATATACCGATTCGAAGATAATCGAATAAGCTTCGAGTGAGCGCAGACGGCACATTATTCCGAGTCCCGAGCAGAAAGTTATAGCTCCGAGAGTAAACCTGGGCAGTGCTGTTCGGATTTTCTGTTATCTTTTGTCTTCGTAAGAGGTAGGGACACCTACGTCATTTAATTATCGCATATAACTGCACAGTAAAAGCGGATAAACTAATATATTTACGAAATATTTGCACGAATTGTGTTTATTGCTTTCGATATTGTATAAATTGTTTTGGAATTGAATATCTATCTTGGATTTGTTATGTTACCTAATGAGATATAATCTGAAATATTTTCACTGTTTATGTAAATTTGTTATATATCTAATTGTATACCTTTATAGTTATTCGTGAATTGTTAATTGATCAATTGATAAACTTGCCTAATTGTTTTATCGTTTTGTTCGTCTTAATTGATTAAATACTTTGAGCAGTCCTATTTGGTCATGTCGTCTTTAGTCATATGTGGTTTTGGTCGACCGAGTCGTCGCCCCTACTGAGCTCTTGTCTAGGAACGACTAATTAGCAGGATTCGTTCGCTACTGCATTCTGATACTGATTCTGTGACCCGAGAGGTCTTCTGATATACGCGTCTCTGAACCCTCACCCGATGAGGTTATCATTGGGACGGTAATGGCTTTGTTGAGTCCACTGTGGTGGGTAATGACACAATAAAAGAATGGATCCTTAAACCCTGGGCCCGTCGTTTGGGGGACCGTACTAAACCCGCGCCTGCATTTTCTAAGTCGTCCTAGCTCGGATAATAGCTAGGGCCATTACCGTTTTGTTGATTGGGAGTGAATAGATGAGTCAGCTCATGTGGCGGGATTGTGTGTCATAGCGGTAGTGATGTTCTTAGTGTTTAAACGGTGTTGTAATCGAGTGTAGTGTATGAGCAATGCGTGGTGCTTGTTGTGCACTCGGTTATGTAAGCGTTTAGATGTGACGAATATGGCTACTTTGCTTATTTGTTTATTACTTGTTCGTTCTTTTTATTGGTCCCTACTGAGCACCGGAGCTCAGTCCATCCTCTTTTACTGTGCAGATGATTTAGGTGACAAGCAACACTGCGAAGATGATGACATCTAGGATGGAGATTATGAAGAGTGATTCATAACCAGTTTAAATTAAGAATTTAGTTTATTTTATTATTAGTATCGTCGAACAATTTCATTTGTAATAATTAGTTTCCGTTGTTGAACTCTTATTTCAGATTATTTCATAATTGAATTTCTTTTTTAGTAACTCTGTTTGTCGGCTTTGGTGTATCATTAACCAATGAGACACTGCCATGTCATCGACCCTGGTTACGGGGTGTGACACCGTCCTACCTCGTGATGCGCAATAGGGCAACACTTATCGCTCCACGCCCCGTGCAAGTTGGGTTCGCCTTGCCCCGCCCGTCCTATTTTTTAAAAGTCATATAATAACTATTTTCTTCATATATATATATATATATATATATATATATATATAATAAAAATTATTATTATTATTTTCAAACGGGTCAGAACGGGATATGACAGAGCGGGGCAAACATCATATTCAAATCCGATCTGTTCTGTCCATGGGGCAGATCCGCCCCTCCCCGTTCTCAGTACGGGACGGGTCAGATCTGCCCCAAACATCATTGAGGCGGGGCGAATCAGCGGGGCAGGGACCAAATTGTCATCCCTAGATTTTCTTTAACCTTTTGTGAATGTTTCCCTCTTAAGTCGGAAAGAATCACTTTGCACGGATAGATTTTATGTATTTTTTTGGTTTCTTTCTCTCTTTTTTAATTTTTGGGGGCGGGGGGGAGAGGGGGGGGGGATTTTTTTTTATTCATTCTTATGATACTTATAATGTTGTTTTCTCTATTTATTCACAGATTTGGTATTTCTTCTCAAATAAGGTACATTGAATTCAACTTTCATCGTTTAATTAGTAGTTCTTTTCGGTTTATTAGAATTGAAAGTACTCATTTAATATATTGGAATGTGATATCAATCCATGTTGATAGGGACAATATCCACATTTTCTACTTTTTGAAATCGCTCTCACATGATTAAAGGTGCGAGTATAAACATAGAGTGTTCATAATTTTTATATGAAATGTTTCTTATAGTTTTGTAATTCTTCAATACCTCATCTCCACTTGAAGGGGAGGAGAGAGTTCCATCGCAATCTCTAAAGTATGTTGAGGAGTGAAACCATAGTAAAGTAATATTTGAAGGGGATGCATATAATGTAATCGAAACGCTAAATTGAAGAGATTTATGGGGAGAAACTCGTTCTAAATACCCATGAATCCTCCCCGGAAGGATCCGCTCATACTATGGGAATCAAAATTTGACGAAAAAGACTTACGTTTATCGTTAATGATTATTGATTTCGGGTGCTTTGCTGCAACCACCAAAAGCATTCCTTTGCGGAATTGCTCTCTACCGGTATCCACGCGACGAAACGGGTAGCGAGTGTTACCTCTTCGTTTTCTGAGTTTTTGGAAATCTAGAGAGAAAGGAGGCAGAAATCTAATTTCGGGGTATTAGGTTTTTGCGGTTTTCTCAAGTATACATGGGGTTTCGCTCCAAAAGAGATTATATAGGGCGTGAGAGTTTGTTCCGAGAACCAACTCCCTCGTAATCCCAACCTCTTCTAGTAGTGGGAGTTTTATCGCATAATAACTCCCACGCAATCCCAGCGAAAGCCAAATACCGAATAATAACATTTTATTATTCTCATAAACATAAAGGTCAGATACAATGAACCTAGACACATTCTAGATTCATTGAATTTGGACATGAAGCTCGTTAACTCGTCTATGCGTGTGACCATGTAGGTTCATATCACAATGGCAATGAAAACACACTTAGTAGTAGTAGTAGTAGTAGTATGTGTTCATAAATCACAAACGGTCCTTAGCAGGACATTGTGACTACCCAAAGTGAATGAATGTACGGTGGAACCTAATATCAATCCACTATTTAATCCCTTTGTCTCGCGATATCCAAATTAAGCATAAGACATGGTAGTTGTCACCCTTATAATGCTTAATTGTATTTATGCTCGATCTCCAGGTAGACTGTTCCAACAAATAGTATTTAATAACTACTTTATTAAATACATTTGAGCACGACCATGCATTTAAACAGTCTTCCCTATCGAGGGGCTCATGGATATCTCTCTCTAATAAGAGAGGGACAAATCACTTGCAATGTCTCTCACATTCAAGCCATGATAGGATATTACATCCGATCATCAGTCGTATTAATTACTTGATTAAAAGTAACTTCCGACTGAGTCAAAACGTAGCTCCATTTATGCTGGAAACAATGAAGACATAAGATCTACGGATTCCAATTAGTATTGATGAAGTAATATGTATGACTAGAATAACCATGAAGTATTACTTCTCTTTCTGACCACTCCAATACAGTATATCCCAATATATTGTATTTATGATATTATTTGTATCCATTACACATGATCAGTAAAGCATAATTATCAATCAAACATCATACTAGTTTTATTTCATTGTATAGAACATTACATAAACTAGGGACAATCAGAATACTAATTTCATAAGCTAATGAGTCTTACTTTCAAATCACATATTTGATGTTCAAAAGCAAAATTAACTATTCAATTGACATGCTCAAAATATATAAAACGTACAACATATGCTAATGGTCCTAGGGCACTACTAGCAAAAAAAAGAAGTATAGAGCTCAATGAAATGGACAAAGAGTCCTCCAAGGAAGGGAAAATTTTGATATGGACCAGGGCCAGGGGTAGGGCCCTGGTCCACTTGGTGGAGCTCTGGCCCTGGTCCACTTGGCTGAGAAAGCTCCACGTCACCTCCTCTCTTAATTTTCATCTATCAGTCACGAGTTAAAAATACAAAAAAAGATAGTCACGATATGGACACGGTTAAAAAGTAAAAAAATTGTACAAACTTGTCACATCACTATAAAATGAGGAGAGAGAAATTTTTTTTTACTTTTTAACCGTGTCCATATCGAAACTATTTTTTTTGTATTTTAATCGTGATCGAAGATAATTTTTTTTTGCGCAGAGAGGGGTGACGTGACGCTTTCAGCCTAAGTGACTGAGCCTCTACATCGCCCTAGTCCCATATCGAATGTTCCCCAAGGAAGACCTGATTGACTAACTAATTTTCTATCAAGGAATTGCAAGTTCAGTGCCCAAAATCAAGGAAACCCCAATATGCTTACATTTCTATCAAGGAATTACAACTTAATTGCTCAAAATCTATCTGAATACGCTAAAATCACCACACTCTTTTGGTTATATTTTCTTATATTCTTACGTGATAGACGAGATCGAGTTTGAAGTTTAAGGGGTCGTAGAAAAAATTGAAAATTTATGGGGAGCCGTAGTATAAGCCTGCTCCTCTTATGCTCCGCCAGTGGACAAGACAATGTATCTCTAAGTTTTGAGAGCTCTTAGATGATAGGTAGGATGATGATGACATATAAAATTCTCTCTCAAAAAAAAAAAAAATTGATGTTTTAGCTTCTTTTTCATAGAACTAAGAGGAAAAGATGTTTTTTTTTTCTTTGTTTTTTAATTGATATGATTAAAAATTATAATTCCATATCAGTATCTGTCTCAGTAGGATTGCTTTAATAGAGTCCTAGATCGAGACATGAGGAGAAATGAAGACTACACGTAACTTTTTATAAATCTCTTTCCGGTTAATAACTATATGGATATGATGAGTTTGCGAATCCACTTTTGTGAGTGGTTTTTATACTCATTATATACTTCGTTATGTCTGAAAAGATGAAGTTGATATATATACTTTCTTTGTTCTTCATCTAAATAACAGGATAGGCAAACCTAAACTTTAATGATAGTATGCTACAGTTGTAAAATTTGTAATAAAATGTAATGCTACTATCAAAAGAAATATCCTAGTACAAACGTGACAAAATAATAAACATTTTATTGTTAAGAAAATGAATATCATTAACTATTAAATTTCATTCAACACTTTTAGTTCAATTGGAAAATCTTTCCTTGCATTTGGGTATTACTTCCTCCGTCCCAAATTATCTATCCACTTTGACACATGCACGGTTATTAAGGATTTGATGATTTTAATGGTAAAATATAGGTAAAAGTCTAAAATACCCCTAATTAATTTTATTAATCTCATTTAAAATTTATTTCTTTCTCTCTCCTTCCTCTCACATAACATTCAACTATCTCTTAAATATGTGTTGGAAAGTGATAATTTAAATTAACTAAGAGCATTCAATGAGGAGTTGGAATAAGGGTAAACTTGGAAAAATTGTCATTAATACATACCCTATTTAAAAAATGGACAGTTAATTTGGTATAAACAAAAAAGAAAATGTGGACAGTTAATTTGGGACGCAGGGAGTACTTACTTACTTCACATTTTCCCATGCAAATTTTTACTTTTTTCCAACATCTCCCTTCTCAAATAATTTACTTTTTAATTTCTCTGAGGCAAAACGTTTCAAAAAAAAAAATTATATAATTTTTTTAAGGAATATTAGTTGGTATATATTTTAATCTTTGAATTAAAAATATTAGCTAAATATTATCCTCGATAGCACGATCTTTTGCAAGCGTCGAAATAAGGCATTTCATTTTTTATTTTGAAAAAGAAGATATTGTTCTTATCTTCCTCCTTGTTACCCACTCTTGTTTTTATCATCCGTCCATTCATTATTTGTCACATGTATTTGCTATGAGTACTTTTAGAATAAAATAGAAAAAAAAATAGAGGAAATATTGAATTAAATAAATCTTAAATTGGAACCATTGATAATTAACCTCCGTTCCATGTGTTTATGGGTCCGTTATGTTGGCCACTTTTGTGCAAATTACGCATAGCAAAGATGAAGACTTTTAATCATGAATTTAAATTTTTTTTTAAATAATTTATATGTAAATTAGCCATTAATTAAGCAATTAAAAAAGAGTAAAATGATTGCATGCAATTGGAGAATAAGAAGGGAGGCATGCCTTTGCCTCCGACACAAGCTTTATAGTTCGAGCTGTTGTTTTACTCATTAGTTTTAGCTGTTGAATCCCTTGTGCATGCATGAAATTTTTGTTACAGATGATATTTTTATAAATTGTAAATTTCAAATAAAAAGTTGTACATTTTAAAAAGTACAATATTTAAAAATTTGTGATACAAAAAGACTTTTACATCGTGAGTCCTCAATCTTAGCCACTAAACAAATTGCGCACAATTTTTAGTACTTAACAAATTCAATCCCTTCCCCTATTATAACCCATCTATAGAATATGGTTTTTTTCTCTCCTTAAATCGTATATATATAATAAAGTTGGGGCGGAAGCTTGTGGCTCAGACACGTGGCATATTGTATGCTATCCTCCAATGTGAAGCTTACACGTGGCATTTAGAGCATTGATTATTTCCTAGAACATCGTACCCCCATTAGCTAATAGCATACATAGAATTTTTAGGTAACTATGAAACTAAACTATTAAGCAAAATAGTTCATGTTACCTATAGTTATAGTAGAATAGCTAATAGTTATAATATTTGACCTCTTTATATAGAGTTTTTTTCTTAGTTTTTAAGATTAGAACAATAAATTCTTTGATTATTTTAAGTTCAATGTATTAATATGGAGAAATGAAAAGTCTCTTCTTTTATGGTTATCATTCTACTAATGTTTATTATATTAAAATATACATGTATCTATACTAATTATATTAACTAATGTATCTCTTTATCAGTTTGCTGAATAGATTCATCAATTATAAATAACATCATAAATCCATATTACAAGTACATATTATTAATTACATCTATGAAGATTAAAAACTGAAGAGAAGTTTTGATTCTATTAAAATCTCCACCAATAAATAAAGAACATAATTATACTACATGGTATATGTATTGATGATAATTAAATTGAAATGTACAAAATTTATAACCAACGCTTCATATTCTTTAATACTTCATCTTCTTTAATACTATTAAATTATTAATTTATTATTACTAATATCATTACATAAAAAAATAGGATTATATAATCTAACCAAAAAAAACTTATGTCTTTTCATAATAGAGGTTAGAGAAAATCGAGAGATAAAAGAAGGGGAAAACATATGAAAAGACATTGGAATTCAAAGAGTTGATTGACCAAAAAATAAGACAAATGAAAAATCGGTGGAAATCAAAGAGACAACTAACATAAATAAAGAATAAGTTGAAAAGTCAATAGAAATCTAAGAGTCAACTCAAAAAGCATAAATAGCACAACACATAAGATGTGTCACACCACCTCATTTCTTTGCTCTTTGGACCTCCAAACATCAGATAATGCAAATTCCATCATGAAAGCGTGCAATTTGCATTATAGTGCTTTGATGGCTGACTCTAGCTAATTAGAGTAGATGTTTTTAAATTTGTAGATCGTATTTACTCATTGATGTTTTAAATGCATGAGCTTTGAATTTTTCCCTTCTTATTATTATTCAATCTATTATTACAATAGTATTTCAAGATTTCAACACCAAGTATCAATAGATTTACTTTTTTATTTTTGCTCAATAATTTTATGCATATACAAAATTAATGATTTTTAATTTTTGATCAGATTTGAGGACTTTGTCACAGTATCGTGGATTCACGGAAGTGTTGGAACAAATAAACTGCATAACGAAGCATATTAACACATGAGAAAGTTTCTCAAAGGCTCTAAATATTTGGTCCAATAATCTACGATGAGAATAAGGTAGAATTTATATACTGAATTTCTATTTGTTTATAAGAATGGAGTGGATTTATCATACATTTCTAATGTACACTTGAAAATAATGTTAATAATTTCTCGGAATCCTTTGACATGAGTCATGTGCTGTAATTGTATGTATTATTCTGGCAAATGAACACGTTTTTTATATTTTTTCTAACTCAACAATACGACTTTTGTTTTAGTTCACTCCAAATAAATGTCTCCAATTGCAAAATAGAAAAAGTAGAAAAAATGAAGAGATGTAGATAAATTTTTTAGACTAAGAATATGCATTTCAAGGGAAAACATAAGAATAAATGAGCCCAAAAATTTTATAATGTGAAAGATTTTATCAATTCATTAAAATAAAAAAAGGTCATGTATATTGTCTCGAAATTAAAATTTCATTAATCTTCTATATTGATCTTCTGTCGTATATACCATTTGTTGTATGATAAAAATTCATATTTCTTATTCAATAAAAAAAAAAACTCTTATTTTATTGTGACTAGAAATAATATTATTTCGAATAACAATTAGAAAATGTTCCTGTGCAACGCACGGGGTCTATAACCTAGTGTACTTACGAAACTCATCTTTTTTTTTTGAAGCCCAATTGGGCGGTTACCCCATATAGGGAGGAGAAAACTGCCTCAGACGAAGAGGAGGGGTAAGTCTGGCATGGGGCAGACCCAATGGGTCTGGCCCCACACTCCTCTCACATAAATTTATACAGGACCCACCTGCAGGGTAGGTCCCGCAGGTCAATCAGGTGGGTCCTCCCTAATTTATGTGAGAGGAGTGTGGGGCCATACCCATTGGGTCCGTCCCATGCCGAATTTTTCCGAAGAGGAGATAGCCCTAGAAAAGGAGCTTAAAGTTTGTCGCACGCAGACGGAGGGTATCGAACCCACAACTTTGAGGTCGTGAGCAGGCACCTGCCCCACTGAGATAGGACACCTTTGATTACGAAACTCATCTAATAAATAAAATTTCTAAAACATTGAACATCCAAGTCGGGTCTATTGTTAGTTGGGTCAAATTTTGTAGGTTATTTTCGGATTTCTTTTTTAGCCCGTTTTCATATTGAGTCACAATTTTAAAGATGATCTGAGTTTGAATTTAGGTTTCATATCAGATCAAATGCAATACCAAATCCAATTTAAGTAGAGCCAATATGGCCCAATTAACAAAAATATTCAATTTCGAGTACTTGCCTGCATAATCTAAGCGTCCGCAATAATAACCTTCTATTATAATCCAAGGATTTGGTAAATGTCTAAATATTGTTCATTCTATTTCTCTCAAAACGGATAGTTCTGCCATATACCTGATTTATTGGACCTTTTAATTCAAGATTTATTACATCTTTTCTTTTCTTTTTTAATTTTAAAATCTTCGTTGAGAAACATCTAATAATTAAATACGTACTACTAACCCGCTTTATATTATCAAGATTTTGTTTTTTGTTTTTTTGGTTCAAGTTATATCCTTTATTTTCATTACTTATTTTTTCTATTTTTTTTTCTCTTTTAAAGGAGGATCAATAGTGGTTCCCCACTTCCCCTCCAGTATGACTCGAACTCCCAACCTATCGGTTGGAAGTGAAGCATCTTACTGCATGAGCTGCGCTTCGTTGTCTTATTTTCATTACTCAATTCCAAATAAGGTTTCGTTTCTCAATAACCCTAAAACAACCCTGAAGCCTAAAACAATTTTTTTCATTTTGAATGTTGAGGATCTATATCAAAAGTTTAGGTGTAAAAATATAAACCGAGTTAATAACAAAATTTTCCTTCTAAAAAAAATATGAAAATGGGAAAGGAGGATGGCGGATAGTGACAGAATCAGAGGATACGATCTCCCTCAACATTTTCAGAAACAACATATTTTTTATATGAAAAAATTATTTTTTGTGAGATTTCATTATAAATTATTGTATTCCGCACACTCTAAAAACTTTTAGTAAAACATTCGCTCCCAATATCAAATTTTTGACTCCACCTTTAATGAGAGATGTTTTTTTATTAAAGGTATATTATTACAATCTCATTCTCACTGTTTCTTAGTGAAAAGGGCGAATCATGGTTGCATTCCTCAGTGTAAGTTGTGGAAATTTTGATGGTGGTTTGGATCTGACTCCATGTAACGTTGAATATTGTCTCACAAGAGATAATTGAACATCAATTTGCAGCTATTGGCTTTTGAGTACTTTTGCAGGATTTCTATAATAGTCTCTCTCTCTCTCTCTCTCTCTCTCTCTCATTTCAAGTAGAAGTACAATAAAAATAACAACATTTTCTGCAAGCACGGAACACCTCTGGCCTCTGCTATCGAGGGAGGCTCCTACCCTTTAGTAATGGCAAACGTGTTAACCCGGCAAGTTCTGGTCGGTTTGGGAATAGTAGCGGGGCGGGGCGAGGCGAGCCGGAGTTGACCAATCAACGGGGCGAGACGGGTTGGGTCCAAATCTGAATATGACGAACCCACCTCGCCCTACTTGGAAAACCCGTCAAATGTGGGCCGGGTCATGTGGGTTGGTTGGGTTGGTGTTTTTTTTTTTTTAGTTTTTTAGTTTTTTTTATAAGTATAAGTTAGAAATAAATATAGATAAAGCCACCTTGTAGTGGTGGGGTTTGGCATGGACCCCTACCGGTATTATTTATAACAAAATAAGACTTACATAGGAGGGGGACTTAGATGAAAAAAACATAATAAAACAAACATTACAATTTAAAATGGAAAGTACAATAAAAATTACAATTTAAACATAACAACCCGAGTGTTTTTTTTTTTGGTGTCTAACCATTGTTCCTGTCCCCCAACCATTTTTGTGACGAATTTCGTACCCACATATCTTACATTTAGCTTTGAGAATTTCCTCATTAAATACCCATATTTGCCAAACTTTGGAAGTCCTCCTAGTCCAAGCACTAGTAGATGGATCGGGAGGAATGTTGTTCATGTTTTCCATTTGGAAAATAGAGTACAAAATGATAGTGTGAGTTTGAGGGGATTTGAGTGGGTATTTATAGAATATATTTGACTATTTGAGGGATATTTTAAAATATATATATATATATATATATATATATATATATATATATATATATATTTATAGGATATATTTCAACAAGTTTGAGTGGGGGCACAAGTTTCAACAATTATGGGTTTCAACCGCTAGTAGTAGACTGGGGTGGGTTGGGGTAATATGGGTTAGGTGGGTTAGGGTGACGGGGCGAGCCGGGTTGTGGGTTTTTGACGAGACGGGGCGAGTCAAGTCAATTTTTCTTAGATGTACAACCCACCCCCGTCTTGTTTGTAAAACCCACTTAACTCGTAGGTCATAGAGGATTTAGGCGAGTCCAAATGTGGCCGAGTTAAACGGACGAGGCGAGTTAGGTCGCGAGTGGGCCGAACCCACTTGCCATTGCTACTACTCCTACTCTAAATATCAAATTTTTAAAGATGTTACTAGAAATTTTAATTTTCACTCCTCCAAAATCCTATAAAATTTTACCAATACTCCCTAAATTGAAATTCCTGATTCTCTTTATTCAAGAATGCATAGGCCTCATGTATGCGAAGACAAGTCTAACAAAAGAATAAAAGTAGAGGAGTGTGTTTAACTGTTAACTAAAATTTGATAATTTATGTTAAGTGATTCTAATTTAGCTGGTCACACTTATGACTGGCCACACTTACGACTTCTAAGGGTACAATCGCTGGTTCAAGACATTTTGGGAACGATTTATGTCACAAATTTACAGAATTTTCAACCAACAACTACAATGCCTACTAAATTCTAACCAAATTAGTCGAGTTAAATACCCGAATATGAATTTCCAAATAGTTTGTAAATTTATCAACAACTGCATTTTCCTCTCCATACACATGTTTAATAGAAAGATCAACTTAAACCTAGTAGTATAAAATTTCTAGAGGAGCACATAAAACCCAATATTAAAACGAACACTTCTGATATGGATCGGGTCCACTGGATCATGCGGTTCAGATTTGGCCACATCACTGCATTTCCTTCTCTCTCCTCATTCTGCAGGGATATGGTCAAATCTGAACCACATGGTCCACATGGATCCGGTCCATATCAGAATTTTCCTATTAAAACTTGTACCTTTTGTTCTTGGTATATAAAGCAGGATCGGACAACCTTTTGTCCTTTAAACTATTTGTGATTCTCATACGCAAATATCTGATATCTTTTTGTGATTCACCTACGTAAATATGGGCAAAAATTTGTTTGTCTCATTCTGTGTCTCCACGAATAGATATTTACCACGCGTATATTTTTTTCTTGTGGGTTCCACTATTTCTTTTAGGTTATAATTTTTTAATTAAAAATTTAATACATATTATTTTTTTATTGGTAAAATAGAAAAAGAGACACCGAATAAGGACAGATAATTTCTAGCCGCAAATATGTGATGTAGCAACCGAGATTCCCAGCCATATATTGGTGACTATGGAATGTCATATTGAAATGACCTGTTTCCTTTCTGAAAAGTAGTTCTGGCAAATACGTTCATTTGGACATCATTTTAAAAATCTCACCTTTCAAAATTGGTCATACATCTTGCTAATAAATAATTCAACTTTTACAAAATTCGAGACCAAATTCGAGATAAAAAATACTTTCCAATGCAAGAACGCTAATTTGATTGAATTTTGTCGGATCAAACGACCAGAACCAAAAAAAATTGTCTGATCAATTTGAGATGCAAATTCGAGGTCCAAGTATGATGATGCTTCTTTCTTTCTTTCCCCTAGGGACGCTAATTGGATTGAATTTTGAAGTATATACTTTAGGGGTCTATTAGTTAATAATTAGGAGAGAAACTGTAAAATGCAAAACTAAATTTTCAAAAAATCTAAAAAATTCGGTAAGTATCCCAATAAAATGTACACTGACCATAATTGCCAAGCATGTCAACCAAGGTAATTTTTCCAGTCCGGTTCTAATGCCGATAGTATTTTAATTGGCACCGCACTGTACTAAACCAATCTCAAGCGTTAAGCTATGTTACCGGGATCCTTCGTTTATACCTGCCGTACCCGTGTCGACTCGACACGAGTATAGTATATTTAACGGATCTGATCAACACCGATAAGACACTTTGTTTTAGATGTTTAAGTACCCGCACCTAAACACATAGGCGTCAAGTCATTAACTGTTCCAACTGTCGGATCAAACGACAACCAAAATCAGATTTTTTACGGGTGCAATAAGCAGTGTTGCAAAACTCGGCCTAGTCGGCCGATTAGCCGGCGACTAGTCGGTAGTCGGCCGGTGGCCGCCTAGAAATCCAAAAAATCGGGCAAAAAATCGGGTCTTTGAAAAAAATTGGTCAAGAAGACAGATCTAGTATCTAGTCGGTCAAAAATCGGGAGGAAAACCAAAGATATTGAGCGAAAACACATACCTGTAGAGAAGAAAGGCGGCGGCGATGCGCCGGAGAAGAACCGCAGGCGCCGGAGAAGGCGAAGGAGAAGGAGAAGGCGCCGGAGAAGGAGAAGGAGAAGGCGCCGGAGAAGGAGAAGTCGCCGGAGAAGGAGAAGAAGTCGCCGGAGAAGGAGAAGGCGCCGGAGGAGAAGGAGAAGTCGCCGGAGAAGGAGAAAAGGACAGAGAAGAGAAGAGAAGAGAAACGGCTCTGGAAAGAGAAAAAATGGCTTTGCTTCTTCCTAGGGTTGGATTAAGAGGTTATATATACCTTGGACTAAAATGGCAATATAAATAATTAAACATAAATCCTATCAAATACTTATATTACAAAAAAGTCCTAAATTTAGAAATAACTTGTAAAATAGTCCAAAATAACTTTCAAAAATTACGTTTTAGTCTTTATAATTTTATAACATTGTAATTTAGGGTCGCCGACTAGTCCCCGACTAATCCCCGACTAGTCCGACTAGTCGCTAGTCCCCTGTCTGCCGACCGACTAGCGACTAGCGACTTTTGCAACACTGGCAATAAGCAGTAGCAGAGCTAGTAAATAAAACCAAGCAACAAGACTCCACTAAGTTTGAATAGTTAGCAATACATTTAGTACATCAAACTGCCTGGGCAACAACAACCAGTTATTTAAGTCAGATCCCTCTTAATATTTGCAGAGGGACTAAACTAGGGTAGATTATAAAGTTTCCCACATTATAAAGGTGATAGAGAGGGTAGGAACCAGAAGTACCAGCAAGAGTAAGCCGCGCATACGAGACTGATCAAGCCAAGGAGAAGAGATCAATCACCACTGGCACAACCCCTACAACCACAATGCACACACTCAATAACTTCCTCCTCTCTCAGATGTTTAGGAACGCGACAAACACATGTAGTTTGGAAGTTGTGATCACGCGGTTGCATGCACCTTAAACAACAAAGGCGTTCGTATCCAGGCTGCCACATAAAATAAAAGAGTTAATTTAAACCAAAATGCTTAATAAAGACTCCTCCTAAGAATGAAAGGCGAGTAAAACAAAGTTTAAAAAAGAGATCCATGCCCTATGAAGCAAATTCGGAAAGAACGCCAAAACAGTTATAGGAAATTATCTCAAATATTTCAACGTACTAAGATTCATGTGTATAATGTAGCTCCTAAATCGCGATAATTACAAAATCAGTTCTTATGAATTTTATTTACTAAAGTTCTAGTGCATACTAGAAACAAGAAGATGTGCGGATACCAACTATCACCATAACTATCCATTTCATGACAATAAACCCTTGGAACTTGTTTTCAACTTGATTACCATAGACCTCCCCCTCAAAACAAAACATAGCGAAAAATACAACTGCAAATTAACTGCCAATAATTTTACAATGTGAAGAATTCACATACCTTTTTCCACTTTGCAATCAAATTGCGATCTGCATAGCCCTGGTCCATACAAAATTCAAACAATTCCTTACTAATCTCCTTTCGCCTATGGTAAAGGTCAAATATGTATCGACTTTTCTGGTGGGCTATCTTAAAAATTGGCCACAACGCCTCACACTTTCTTTTACCATCATGTGGATCATTCTCAGCTGTTCATTATAATTAAAAACAAAAGGTTAGGTAATAGTTTTACTTCATAAACTCAGAGGAAAGAAAGAAAGAATATATAATGAATTTGATATTATCACAGTCAATCATACCTTCCCTCATCTTGGCTTGAAGTTCAAGAAGAGTAGGTTCAATCAACTCCCATCCCTCGGGGTATTTAACACGGTTAGTCTTCACCTTAGGCATTATTGCAAACTGCACTTTAAGCACATTACGTAAAAGTAAATCTTCATGAATAACAATAACTTCATTAGTTAATCATTAACTAACACACCACTATGACTCTCTAGTACAAATATCACATACACGTGTAGAATGATGTGATTAGTTCAAGCACGTAAATACACTGTGACCGCAATGATGTTGCTACATCAGGCCCGACACTCTTAGCCCTCCTAAAGTGTCATGGAAAACCGGGACTCTCATTTTAAGGGCCCAAAATTTTTAAAATCACTAATATTTTGGAGAAAGTCGATTAGATTGGTGATTTAGCTTCAAAGGGTCTTAGAAGTTTGAAACTTTAGATCAATATTATAATTGTTTGCACTCTTGAAACTTGGGTTTGTCATTATGTTTTGACACTTTTTATAATTTAAACATGTTTAAAAAAAATTCGGGCCTAAATTTGATAACGAGTACGGGGGCTTCAATATTGTTCTAGACGGTCATCTGCTACTATATCAGCAATCCTGAATTTCTAGATTTAATAATTATCTAACTCAACTTGAAACACTAATTAACTTCAAACATGACCGCCAAAATGCAAGATTTAGATCAAATTTCAGGAAATTTACAACCTTTGCAAACTAAATCCCAAGGAAAAAGTATTAAAACTAGAATTAAATAAGGGAAATGTCCGAACTAGGGTTTTCTGATCATTTCTGTAGAAAAAAAACTAAAAAAGAGGTTAAATTTGGGATTAGAAATTTAGAATACATACCAATAGGAGACCGAGCTGTCGAATTGGGAGAGGATTTAATGGCGATTGGAGCTGGAGAAGATGCCCTCGTCGTGGAGACGGGAGAGAGGGTCCGAAACTTGGCGTTCGAGAAGGCTTGGGTTTCCCAGTACTATTGTATCAATCTTTGTAAAGAAGCGGGGCGGGTACAAATCCGTTCCACTTCATGGGCCTATTATTATAGGTGAATTAATTTGTGGCCTTTTCGCCTATGGCGGTTTCTGGACTCTTCTACACTCTAAATTCTGAATAAAACTCTCATTGTGGATTAAAACATTTTCTTCGACACGTAGGACAAAAAATCTTTAAGAGAAAACCTCCCTATACATAAAAATAATTTTTGCTTTTCTCTTTTTTTATCTGTTAACTTTTATTTTGTCTCTTTTTATACATAAATTATTTTTGAACTACTATTTTTTTTTTTTTATCAAATTAGTGTAAAATTAGTAATTTTCAGTCACTTTTAAACACATGTTTTGTATATATTTATCAATTTTAATAGTAATTTTGTCAATTTAAATATTTAACACTGGGATATGTGCAAAACAAGTGATTAAAAGTGGAAGGAAACCATCAGTTTCATACTAATTTGATAAAAACAATAGTTCAAAAATAATTCATGTACAAAAAGAATAAAAATAAAAATTTTACTGATAAAAAAAAAAAGTAAAAAATTATTTATTTATATATAGAGAGTTTTTCTAAAAAAAACAAACCTCTTTTCATTCTGTTTTCATTTCATGAGGTGAGGTCTAGGTTGAAGTCAGACCTAACGACAACATGCCAGTGTTCCATTATTTTTCCTCTCTTTCAATGCCACGGCTATAAAGTATATCACAAAAAATTTAGTATATATTGAATATTTTTTTCTGGTGTTATAAAATTTTAGATATGTGTTACATTCTATATAATAGGTCTTTTCTCATTATTAACCCAAGTGTTATGAAATTTTTAATTTGACAGTAATTTTTTTTAATTTAGGCTCAACTTGGATTGGGTTTTGATTTTAGTTTTGGCAGGAGAAGCTAAAAAATTAGCGGGAGAAATTCAAATTCAAATTTTTTTCTTTAAATAATCGTTCAAGTTCAAATTTTGACCTCTAAAATTGGCAAGAGAAATTCAAATTACAAATTTTTGAGGCCAAAATTTGAAATTGAACGATTATTTGAAAAAAAAATTGAATTTGAATTTCTCCCGCCAAAACTCAAATCCAAACCCAAACCCAAACTCAAATCAAAACCAAAACCCAATCCAAGTTGAGCCTAAATCTAGATGGAGATTAACATAGTAGAGTATTAGTATGATTATGCATAGAATATCTGAATTAAACATCTCAATTAGCAGCATATTACTGAGGTATCATAACAGTTTCCCTCAATCTCAAAATGACTCCACATATTATATCTGTAGCTGTAACAGAGAAAATAAAGGATTTTTCACTGCCTCAAGCCTTCCACAATGTATGAAGCATACAGATCCCTGCATAATAGGCAACCAATACTACGCGATAAGTTACGTGAAATTTTCAAGAAATTACTTAAAAGAGGGAGACAACATATGCACGCGATTCGCGTGCTGAAGAATTATAATATAAGTTATAACTCACATTGAATATTTGATTGCTTCAACTGCAGATTCAGAAGGCAGGAAGTCTTCCACAGCAACTGACTTGTTCTCATTCTTTTTATCTATTCATGGAAGGTAAAGGGATGTACAACAACAACAAACATGGAGTATATGGAATGATCTGGTTTTCTTCATCTTGTAATAAATGCAGAAAGCAAATTCATAGATTGATGCTATGAAGTTATCCGATGAGCCCATCTGGAAACAACTTTGTTTGACTAGGGGATGAAAGCTCGACTTCTTACCTTCTCACAGAGGTTTAAATACCTAAAAATGGCTCTGAAGTCATGGAAGAGAAATTTAAATATGCAATGAACGAGGGTTCTTCAAACTGTGATGCATCATAGTATGGAAGTGAATATGAGCCAAAAAGAGGTTTGTGGATACAGTCCTCAAAGAAGCGGCGGATTTCAGCAAGGCGGTGTGGAGGCAGCTCCTTAATGTCTGTGTAATGGCGGAACTCAGGATCATCAGCGCATACAGCTATGATTTTGTCATCCTTTTCACCCTGTAAAATGACATACTTTTACTTCAGCACAAATGTCAGCGGCTTCAATCTAAGATGCAGCCATGATGCAGCATAAGAATCTTTACCTGATCAATCATAGGCATCAGTCCAATTGCACGTGCACGGAGGTAAGTTCCAGGCAGTACAGGTTCCTATGCGAGTGGAAATGATTCACAGAAGTGTCAATTATTGTTGGAAAAGGAGATTCAACAACAATGTTGATTAGCAGAAAATGAAGTCCTCCAATAGAGAAGATACAGAAAAAAAAAATGTAAGACAAGATTGAACCTGCATAAGAACCAGAACATCCATGGGGTCACTATCCTCACAAAGTGTTCGTGGGATGAACCCATAGTTATGTGGATAGACAACCGATGAGTAGAGAATACGATCAACCTAGAAATTAAATAGATCACATCTTGTTAGCTTCAACTCTACATCAGAAGGAAAATATCTACGAGTCGTAACAATACCATTTTCAGGAACAGAACAGCCAATGTTTATGCAACACATTGCTACAACGATTTCACTACCACTAGACAGATTTGAACAAAAATGGCTATTTCGCTTTTATTGGATGTAGTACCAGAGTATCATTTCGGAGAAAATAAACAGAAGTTAAGTCTGTTTATACGCGGGATTCTGTTCCATACTTAAGAATGTACATCTTTAATTGCTATAGTTCGTTCTTCCTTTATCGGCATGAGATCCTTGACGCACACCCATTTCCTTGCATTTCCAAAACTCAAACATTATCCACTAAAAGTTCAAATGTATCTTAGCACTTACAAAACTTGCAAAGACAAACAGAGATTTGGGTGACAAGATGTTCAATCAAAAGAGATCACAGGAAAATGCGTGCTGAAGAAGGAAACTAATATCTTGATATTCCCCTCCCTTAGGACGATAAAGAATCCCAATTATCAGTTACAGATAACAACTTGAACATCAAATCCATGTCATAGTCCATAGAAAGAGTAAGAAAATTGCATAATTGTTACTTTACGAGTTAGATCTGATATGATTTCATTTCAGTCACAGAGTCGGCATAGAAAGAATGAAATGGCACATACCTTGATAAGGCCACTATTCTTGTCAAGTTCATACTTCACTTTGCTGCCTTTTCCAATTTCAACAACCTGTACAATTTTCCACATATCTTTGGATCAGGATTCTGGATATGATTCAACTTCAACATTTTACAAAGACACTCCATCGTGCAATTAGTCATCAGCACGTTACATTGAAATTAAATTTCAAAACTATCACAACAGAAATTTCTAAGACTCATGGCAAGATAGTTGCCTATTCATACTTCTTCAGCATATGCTTAACACAAAAGTATTGCATAATAACAAGTCTAGATGGTCCAAGAGATCAATGCAAAGGGAACAAGAGTAATCATCTAATACTAGTCTATCGATTTAGGTAAGAATCCAGGGAAAGGGCCCACGAAAAAGAAGATTTCAAATAACTGATAAGATTCCTGAAAAGTGTCGGGAAATCATCCGAGAGATAAAGATAAGAATACTTACACAGTTAAAAACTGATGGCGCCCCAGGCCCTGCACGAACACATGGATATGCAGATTAGTTTCAGCAAATGTATGAAAGTTAAAATGTATGCTCATCAAATAAAGGAAAAGGTAAATCAGATCTATACAACTCAAGGATGCGTAAACAGGACAACTAACACAATAGATTCAAAGCTGATGCTAATCGACTCATCTATATATTACTTGATACACAAGAAGTAGGCTCACTTAAATTTAGTAAAAATATATATGAAAACGGAATAAAACAAGCCTACCAATTTCCAAGTCATGCCATGGATGTGCAGCAACAGCACTTCGCGACATAGAGGAGAGAATTCTTTCATTGAGGGCAACTCTTTTGCCACCACCTTCTCCACTGTTGTTGGCCATATTCCACTGAACCAAAAAAGTACATTAAACCTAAAATACATAAGCATCTTCAGAAACTATTGATAACTATTGCATTTTTTTTAAAATGTTTTTTTATTAGTATTATGGCAGGGGTGTCGAACTTGTGACATATTTCCATGAGTCAGAGGTACTTCGCCAACTGTGCTAGTCCTCTTTGACTAACTATTGCATCAGAGAGAAAATTCCACTTATTTACAAGCTGGTCCTAAACAAACCAAGAAGCAAATGATACAATTAAATTGACTAGAGATCAATGCAGAAACCTTCAAATCGTATTAAGAACTCGTAACAACAACAACAACAACATTACCCATTAAGTCCCCAGTAATTGGGGATTGGGATGAGATGGATAGGAGATAGACCTAACTTTTGACAATAAATACACAAAGTGGCTGCTCCCAGAATACCGCTAAAACAGATGTATTGGAGACTGGTCTAACCTTTGGCAATTAATGCATAAAGTGGCTGCTCACATAATACCGCTGAAACAGTAGTCTCATATAACGTCACATTTGCTACGGAATCATGCCCTCAAATCAAATCCAAAAGGCATCAGTGAGAAGGCAGATCCAAGAATCATTTTGATTTATGTGCATGTAATCATGCTTCTTTCATTCACGGTTCACGTGTGTTGAGAACTCGTGAATGAAGAAAAATTAGCTTCCCCAATTAAGTAGAAAAATCACAGTTTAATCATAATTTCGAGAACTCCAGCACAAAATTAACAGAATAAAGAAGCTAAATCCAGCATAAACAACCAACAACTTCTTGATATAAATAACACAGGACAACATTGAGGACTATATCACAAATGCAAAGAATAAATAAATTAAAAAAAACCAACCATTAAATCAGTACTATGGAAGAAACATTTCTCAACAAGAATCCAAAAAACTACTACATGCATACTGAATTCAACAAGAAATGCCAAAAACAACTAATTAAAACCGATTGAACTTTTTTTTTATAGAGAAAATGGAGAATTTAGGATACCTCTTTTAGAGAGAAGAGAGAATCACGATGAGGGTTATGAGGTGAAGAATGAATGAAGTTGGGTTCTTCTCTTCTCCTTTTTTGGTAAATTAGTTCACAGTCTCATGCCTGACAAAAGAACCGGAATTTCCTTGTCATGTTTCGGGCAACGTTTCACCGGTCAGTCAATAGTTATTCTAAGTCGTAGGATGGTCTATTCATGAAGATCGGACGATTCTTAAGGTGCCATCAGGACTCTGAATGAAATTAAATTCTTTCTTTTTTCTTTCTCGAGAAAGGGAATATCCAGTGAAACGTGATTTGTATTTGTATTTTATTTTTTGAGAAAAAGGCGCATTGTCCTTCTATTATTTTACTTTTGTCTAGACAGTTATAATTTATTTTTTCTGATTAAAAAACTCATTAATAATGTACGAACAGCTTAAAAAATCTTTGTCAACACTTTTCAGTCCGGCTCCTGTGCTGAACAGGCAAAATTTTATACGTGTGGGCCACGCTGAGGGCCGTTGATTTCATTTTTCAGATGGATCGACGGATTGCGATTTAAAAGAGGGCTAAAAGGGTGCATATGTAATTTTACAAATAAATACTTAAAAAAAAAAGGGAACACGCAACCGTCACATCGATTGTGTTACCGATGTGATAGAAAACTGCAGAAAAGGCAAAAAGACACATTTATACAAGAACACATATTTTTGTGCAATGAATACATGTTCTTGTATATTGTGAACATATGTTTTTGTGCAGTGAACACATATTGTTGTATATTTATGATTAATGAATATGTATTTTTGTGCAGTGAACACATTGATTTTTGAACACATGTTTTTGTACTGTGAACACATGTTCTTGATTAGTGAACATGTGTTTTTGTGCAGTGAACACATGTTCTTGATTATTGAAAACATGTTCTTGTTCTGTGAAAACATGTTCCTGATTTGTGATCACGTGTTCTTGATTTGTGAACACATGTTCTTCTGAACACTTCAATTTGAAATGGGAGATGTTTTAGAGATACTCATTTATCTTATTCTAATTAAAAGTTAAAAAGAGAGAAAGAGAATTTAAAATTTCGTTTTCCCGCAAAATAAAAAAAAAAGTTCAAATTTTATCCCTAAATACTCCTGCTTTGATACAGTCGTTGGATCAAAAGTACAAAATTCAATAACTGACAGCTTGGTCATAGGAGCCGGAGTGAACACTTTTCTAGCGAAATCCTGTCAAATCAAGCATGTGCAATAGTTTTTTCACTCTCTAAAATGTTATTCATCACACCACAAATTACTAATATGGCCCTTAATTCTTTCGGGTCTAACGGATTCGGTTTTTAATATTTCAGACCCGTAACTATTTTATTACTCTTATACGAATTCAGATTCGGATGCGGATATATGAGTTTGGAGTTCTTACCGAGTTCTAACCATTTTTTCGGATTCGAGTCAAATACGAATATAAACCCGACCCGTTTACAGACATAGTTGCAACATCCGAAAACCGCGTGTTGCAACGGAGGGATAGTACATACTTTACCCCTTGATTTTTAAAATAAAATACTTAAAATAGAACAAGGTGGGAGGGAATCCCTAAAAATATTGTTCCAAAAAATTAGAAATGTAAAGAAAATAGCATAAACTATTACTTGAATACTTTTTTCGATCTCTAATTGAATATTTATTAGTTCGATAAAAAATTAAGGTATAAATTTAATCCATTGATTATGAACTCGTGTTTTATCACAAGTGTAAAACTTATTCACTGATTTTTATATAGATACCAGAGTTAGTGATCCTTTTCCGAATCATTTACAAAGCTCCAGTACACATTTAAGTCGCATATTCGATAACTTAAACACACTTTTTTTAAGGAAACCGAAACGCCTTAAGGATTCAATGTTACAAATAATAACTTTTCCATCCTAATACAATCGTAATTACTAAAATCACGTTTTGACAACAACTAGCCCTTATTAGTGTTCTCCCTTGGTGCAATATTGAGGGGACTACTACGATATCTGATGCTGATTGTAGCTCTTCCTGTATATGCTCATAATCTTGGCTGTAAATTCTGCAATTGTGCAAGAAATATCACAACATTTCTTCATGATTATAGCAGAATTAGGCTAATCTTTATTAAGCACGCGGCGTACCTTCTAACTTCAATAATGCACTTGTTCCTGGAGGAATTCTCTTGTCCTGCAGACAGACTTTTGAGTTATTCTTTCGACTTAGTGAATGCATAAATAAAGACAGAACTTACATAATAAGCATGCCAAAAGTAAAGTTCCCTCTTTGAACCGGCTTCAGCTCGCTTCATAAATTGTTCAACTAGCTTCTGTAGCATTGGAAAAAAAAACAATAATGTTAGAAGAAAATATGTTATATAGTTTATTGGAGAGACCTGTCTAGAGGTGTCGTTGATTTACCAGAAGAATCAGTTTTGGATGAACGAAATCCGTTAGTAGTTTTTGGAACTTCCCTCTGATGAAGAATAATCTGAAATGAAAGCCAAGTATATGTATTGTTAATATGAATAACAATCTCTAGCCGCCTCAATATCGCGCCAAGTAGTATCTTGGTGGGATGTCGAAAACATGAGGAAAGAGTGAGAAGATTTACTTCTTGGGTGATGGATCGGATAGAATCTCTGAAGCAAGTTCCGTGACAGCCTCTTCCCATCCTAGCGGAATTGGTTGGTCCTCGGCAAAAGGATAACTACAAAGGTTTGAGTCTTTAAGAAACTCGAAAAAACTGTATTCAAATTCAGTGGATTAAACTCACTTGTGTGCTTTGCAGGCTTCAAGAGCCATGATTGCTTTCCTCATATTTTGCTTTGATTTGTTTGCGATTTTAGCTGCAAAGCTCATTGGCAGTTCAAAATCTTCTTTTCTTGCTATCTGAATAAGTACCTCCATGATCTAAGCATCATATGAAGTTTAGAATTAGCCCGGAAAACTTCAAAAAGACCGGTATAAGATATTGAATTTAGTTACCATTACTCTTACTTCATGAGTCACCGGAGGTTCAACCTTAAAAGTTTTGCATCGGCTTTTGACATGTTCGAGAATGCTTGTATCATCTTCACAACAAAGTATAAGCTTACAAGAATCCGAATAACCATCCATGATCCACTTGATCAAATGTTGTATGTTATCAGCAGCTTTATCGAC
Organism: Vinca minor; assembly: GCA_026122235.1. Lineage (NCBI taxonomy): Eukaryota > Viridiplantae > Streptophyta > Magnoliopsida > Gentianales > Apocynaceae > Vinca > Vinca minor. The sequence goes on along the minus strand of JAOCZM010000011.1, from coordinate 8,610,195 downwards.
TTCATAGAGAACTATAACTGTAAAAACCAGGCATAGACTAATAGGTAAAACTTTTAATATGCTGGATCAAAATATATCAACCGAGTTTTCGTAGGAATCAACCTTTGTAATCTGCCTTCATATTGAAAGTGCTGATCTCTGGGGCGACGGCATGGTCAGCACTTATTTGCTTTACTGTGGACAGTAAGGCATAAATAGCATTAGACTCTACGTTCACGTTCAGCTCCACGTGGTGCGGACTTGAGGTTAATGGAACTGCTACTTCCCTTTCTCTTGTGTCCTGTCAGCAGATTATATGACTCTTAAGTTCATATTGCAAGTGTTTTTTTTTACTTAACTAGTTAGACTCGATTAAAAACTTACTCGAACATGGAAGTATCGCAACTCATGAGATATCTGCATAAAGGAAAATTAGGAATTCAGAAATTTGAACATGACAAAAATTAATGTACTTCTGCAGTTTGAAAAAAGAACTTACATCCCAAGCAGGTGGTCCATAGATTTCGGACAAAAGAGCCATTGTCAATGCCTTTTTTCCAGAACCAGGCGGTCCCTTGAGCACAATATGTGGAAAGATTTCACCAGATACCTAAAATGAATGACATTTAGTAAGGCTATTTTATAGAAGTTGCAATCCGCGTTAAATGTTATGTTCATTTTATTCAGTGTATAAGTTTTCTGGACAGAACGAAAAAGGGATGCCGACACTTACAAGTTGCTTAAGTTTATGAGCTTCTTGCTTGTGGCAAGTGAATCCAGTTAACGATCCAGGTTGATGCTTGTCAGCCCAGAACTGTTTTAAGTTCTCAACGACAAACGCCTTCTCAATAACTGAAGCCTCATAACGTTTTGTTTCTTGTTCTGGATATCTCTTTGAGTTCGCGCAAGATCCTTTCTTGATGCAAGAATACCATTTTTCACTTTGGTTCTTCTGTCTATTTGCTATAAATTTTCCGGTACTTCCATTTGTCCTCCCACTGTACTCACTAAGATTACTAGTCTGCCTACTTACTGCCGACCTGGAATTTATGGATGATCGCGCTGAAACATTGCTGGCTGACTTCACCTGAATATGCTGATTGAATTGGTATTTTCCTTTGATTCCTTGATGAGGGTCGGGATCTCTTTCAGTGTAGCTTTCTTGTATTTGACTGAATTTGCTTCCGGTGCTGCTGTTTTTGGAGAAGACGCTATTTTGCATCGTTGGAGCATAGTCCCGAGAAAAGAAAATATCACCAGGGGCTATAGAATCTGTGCTCTGGAAGGTGGGAGCAAAATCAGGCGGGGCTTCTGAAATCTTCGCATTAGCCAGCATTTCATTGATCTCTCCACCTGAAGGATTATGCTTTCTGAACGCGTTTCTTGGTGGTAACGGAGACACATTCCTATTTCCTCTCTTTTTCTCTTTATCACCCTCGTTCTTGATAGATTCATATTCTTTCAGCCTGGCTCTTGGAGCAGAAGTAGCCCTGCGATAATTTGATATTTCGCTTACCTTATTAGTATTGTTCTTGTAAGGTGATATATGCCTCCGATGCTCAGGTTTCAAGAAACCATTAGCACTTCCCCTATTGTATCTAGGATGCTCAGATCGCGAAAATGGACTAGGAAAGTCAGAATCAGGCTTAACATCATCCGGATTCTTTCTGCGAAATTCAGACCTTGAAAAAGGACTAACATTTCTCTGACTATCCAAATCAGGCCTAATGTCATCTCTTCTCAGAGGAACGGTAGCATCAAACTCGAGCTTTTTAGTGGTTCTTCTGCTTAGATTTAGAGGGGTCTTGTTTCTACTATCTTGATCCTGAAGCATATTTAATCCTTCCGAGTCTTCGGTTTCTTGATCAGGTTCATGCCATGGACTGTCATTCATTTCAGTTTCAGTATCTGATGGTTCATATCCACTTCTTCTCAGTTTCAAGCTTGATGAAAGATGAGATTGTAATGCTCTACTATACCGCGGGTTTCCCCTCCATTTCAGCTTTAAAATGGAGAAATCTTTTTAACACTTTTAAGACAAGATTTAACAAGAGAATATGATGATGAAGAATAAGGAATGATTCTGCTTTGGGATCATATATAATTTCTTGGAAACAAGAGAATGATAAAGCCTGGCCAGGTAAAATATTCTAAGTAAAGATTCTGCTGAAAAAATCTTAAATAATAAAGGGAGCAAGAAAATTGCTTAGACTTTGGGAAGCGATTTACACAATGTGGAGGCATCGATGAAGACGATGAAGTTGGCATGTAATCCAGGTGCACCACAGCATATTGGACCATGCTATGCAATATCCTTTGAGCAAATAGCTATTTTTGCTACAAATATCAAGTTAATGGTCGATCCCGGTCAAACTCTACATTTTTTTTTATATTTGTATAGTCGGGTTCATTGTTTAGAATTAGATGGTTTGTCAATTTTATCCCTGAATTATAATGCGGTGGAGAAGAGATTGTCAGGTTAATGGCCGGGTCTGAGTCTGAATTGGATAGTTCGCACTATGATTATTATAGCACGTAAAATTACTTTTTGTGATAGAAAATACACCAAAATAACACACAAACTTATTTTAATGGCATAAAATGCACCAAAAACTATTTGTGAAAAAAAATAACACACAAAACTAGTTTTATTGTAAAAATAACTATTTTCTCTATCACTTTCTTCTACCCCTTTCTTTAATGCCTATAATTGAAGACTTTAAAGTAATAGCGTAGCAGTTGATTGCTTTTTTTCCTTTGGTCTTGGACCCTTGTTCTCGATCTCGATCGGTATTTTAAGGATTAACTAATCTGGATCGAATATTACAAGAATTTATTCGGGATAATTTTCTCAAAATTATAATTTATATTTTTAGAGTTTGAACTCGAGATGTTTGATTAAGAAGATGTGTTGGTGCCTTACAACTACGTTAGGTGACCAGAGGAGAATCTTAGCATTTTACAAAACAAAAAATATATATTACTCTCTCCGTCTCAAATTATCTATCCACTTTGACAAATGCACGGGTATTAAAGATTTGGTAATTTTGATGGTAAAATATAAGTAAAAGTCTAAAACACCCCTCATTAATTTTATTAATCTTATTTAAAATTTATGTCTTTCTCTCTCATTCCTCTCACACAACATCTAACTAGCTCTTAAATATTTGTTGGAAAGTGGTCATTTTAATTAAATAAGAGCATTCAATGAGGAGTTAGAAGAAGGGTAAAATTGGAAATATTGTTATTAATACATACTTTATTTAGAAAGTGGACAGTTAATTTGGGACAAACAAAAAAGAAAACGTGGACAGTTAATTTGGGACGGAGGGAGTATTTGGAAGCTGTTGTCCTTTCATGGGAATAAAAAATAGTCGAAGGTATTAACTGGCTAAAGAGCAATTATTTATAGTTAGAACTGGAGTACATTACAAAACTCATGGCTATTAATGTTTTTTTTTTAAAATTTATATTTATTATTATTATAAATAGCAGAAATCAAACAAGACAATTTAACCTAGGACAGCAATATAACATTATAATATTATTGCTGCTATTTCCAAGTAGAATGGAGTTTTGGTCTAGAATCTTTGGATTTAGCTGCCCTAAGAGGAATCTAAGCAGGACAATTTTGCTGTCTCACCACTCACCAGGCATGAGCTTGAAAGACTCCCTCTCATTATGTATGTTAGCCCTAAGGGCAAAGTTACTCTATGATGTTTTTGATGATAACAAAACATTGAGAGTTCTAATGTTTGTGTGAGAAATGTTCTTTATAATAGGATCCTTAGCACTCACATCAACATTGATGAAAATGGTAAGTTAGCTTCTTGTGTAAACTAAGGTATGTATATTACACACAAGAATGCTACTTGATGGAAGGAAGGAGGCAAGGAGGTTGGTTGGGAAATAGGGCTCTTCAAAGAGTCCCTTATGAATATGGCAAAAGAAGTAATCCTACTAATGCTTTTGGCTTCCATAATTACTTGGTTTATATTCTAAGCATTAGTCGTTGCACTTACTTGTTCTTATATCCTTTTGCCATGCTTCCTTGTTCTTAATATTGTCCATATCCTATCTAATTACATCAAAGTTTGACATAATCAAAAAGGGGGAGATTGTTAGCCTTGAGGGCAAACGAACTCGTTTTTGATGATGGACAAACACTTGATGTTTGCGTCTAATGTTTTCATCTATGTGATAGAATATTGGAACTCAATATGGAAGCTCTAAGTACTTCAATCAAGCCTTGATCAAGCTTCAAAGATTTCATTCAAGACACATTCGTCAAGCTTGAAGATTGAAGACTTAGGTTGGTTAGATTAGCTTTGTTGAAAATGGTATTTATCCTTAAGCTCTAACCAACGCTCTCTTGAACATAAGCTCTTCACTATAGTCTTGCATTGCATGTTTTCATAAACACGTTTTTGAAAGGCTAAGTTTCAAATAGTGTTCAGTATTTCAAAAGCCTTCGATTTCAAAGTATAAGTCTTGTAAAATGGTTTTCCAAAGTGCTCTTACTTGTTACATATTAAGAAAACATTTTAGACTTCAAAAGATTTCAAAACGTGTGTTAAGACAACTCTCCGAATGCCCAGAAAGTCGGTCAACCGAGTTTATCTCGGATCAACCGAGGAAGAAACAGAGAGTTGGTATGACTTGGTTCGGTCGACCAAGAGCTGGTTCGGTCGACCGAGATGACCAAGGTCGGGTCAACCGAAGTCCCCAAGTCGGTCGACCGAGATTGCCTTCGGTCCCACCGAAGTTCCGTGTTCGGTCAACCGAAGTACTACTCATTACTAGCCGTTTTCTGACCGTTCCAGAGTCGTTTTTCAGCGAGATTTCAAATTGTATAAATACTCCAAAGCTTTAGAATGACTCTAACACTTGGATAGACTTGCAAAACATATTCTTATTGATTCTTTATCAAGTCTAAACACCTTGAAAGCAAATGCTCTTCATTGTCATGATCTAAATGCATTCAAAGGTGAATTTGCAAAGCAAGACAAAGAGTGAGCTTATTATGTTCAAAGAGCCAACTAGATGAGCTTCAAATGTAATTATCTTTCACTTAGAAGAGTGAACAACATTGTGCTTAATCATTCATCTTATCCCCTTTCTTAGTGATAGGGTAATTGTTGTAAAAGACCTACTTAGTGTGGGCAAGCTCTTAGTGAGCTTCTTGTTTAGTGGTTGTTTGTAAAACTCTTGGTAAGTTAGCCACTAGTGTAAAGTCCTACTTTGTGTGGGCACATTCTTCTTAGTGAAGTTGGCAAAATCCTTGGGTGCGGCTCAAGGTAGTGGAGGTAGATTCTTAGTGAATCGAACCACTCTAAATCTCTTGTCTTGTGATTTGCATTGGGTTTTGCTTTAGCTTTTGTTAAACTTGCACTTACCTAGAAAAGATTGGAAATAGTTTGCAAGAATTATTAAAACCCAATTCACCCCCCCTCTTGGGTTTCCTCAATGTAGAGTTAAGAGGGAAAGAGGGAACGGATGTAAAGTCTGGGGTCACGTGCTTTCATTGAATTTTTTTTTACTTCTAATTATATATTCATAAATAATGATTAGGTTTATACTGTTAAGTTAGTGACCCCGCTAAATTTTTTTGTGATTCCAGAAAAATTGATTATTGGATGTACTTTTAGCCTGAAACAATTGTTTTATCTATTTGTCAAAATCGTCGTAAAAAAATAATTTATTAATAAAAATATTATAAATAAAGATTTTTGCTAGAAATAGAAACAGTTCATTGTAAGAAAAAAAATCTCATAGAAATTGAAATGTTTTTTAAAATGTGGAGGGGCTTATCTGCATATGTGGATTTCGCTCAATTAATATGAAAGACTGTGAAACCAGTCTCATAAAGACGTTTTTAGGATTGAGTGACCAGAAACAAAGAGCGGACTGATTCCTTGTACACAAAGGCGATACCCACGCCCCCAGGCAGAGAAGTATCCAGAAAAAAATTTCACTGGGATTCACTGCGGTTATTTATACATTTATTATCTAAATGGAGTAAAATATATCATATATAATTAAAAAGAATCACTGGGGTCATTTGATATACACAACAATTCACTGGGGTCATTTATACATTTATTATCTAAATGAAGTAAAATATATAATATATAATTAAAAAAAAATGACCCCAATGACCACCACCTACATCCGTCTCTGCCCCAAGGCCCTGTCACGGGTCGCAAGTCTTAGCACTTGAGACGCCCGCGATGCCGAGTAACTCTAGCTCAAATAGCTCCTAAGTTACTCCCGACAAGCTTTCTCTTTGTTCACAATCTCGGGACAAGAAGATAGGCAACACTTAAAAATGAAAGCAATAAATAACATGGGTCACTTGAGCGAAAACTCGGCTTTTCTCATTAAATATATAACCATTACAAGTAATAGAATGTACATAAAAAAGGTTCAAAACGATGAGGGGGAGAGTCGCTTGAACGTTTATTACAATTGCTAGAAGTTTGGTTTTTGCTTGAAATTTTTGTTCCCCCTATAGGTGCTTAAAAAACATTTGCCCATGTGGCAGGAGTAGATACCAAAATTCCGAGGAGGTGAAAAATCTATCTACCTATGCTATACAATTGATATACATAAACTAACTGTCGTTTCCGCTCCTCTACGTTGTCCTTGAGTGATCTGCAAAGTTTGAGCTCATTTGGACTCATTCGGATGCGAAACGGCAAGTGCCAAGTCGGTGGCAGATTGGGGCGCTGCTATAGTGCTCACTGCGCGCTGTTGGGGCACAATTACAGTGCTCGCTGCTACAGCGACAACTCGTGGCCCAGTCCGTGCTCCAGCTGCACGGCCAACGGCTAAAGACAGCACCCTCAGCTCGCCCCTTACCTCGTCCATCACAGACCGAAGTTCGATCAACGTTTCGGTGTTCTTTGCCACGGATGCGCGAATCTCAGCAATTGCCGCATCACTCGTCACAATCCTTTCCTCATTGGATTGGACACTCTGAAAAAGTCCCCTAGTAGCGGAGCTCAAATCCTCTAGCTCTTTACTTTCATAGGCAACATCATTCTCCATTAGCATCGCCCGACGCTCCATGGCGTTGCCATCCATCTCGCTAGCTCCGTAGCAGAAGACATGGACTTTACCAACCGACGCTTCCAACGCTTCGAGACGTGCTCACATAGCACTCTTATCCGCTGCCAAACCGCCTCTCGTTTTACCAGCCATTGTCGTTCCTGAACAAGGCTCTGATACCATGTGTCACGGGTCGCAAGTCTTAGCACTTGAGACGCCCGCGATGCTAAGTAACTCTAGCTCAAATAGCTCCTAAGTTACTCCTGGCAAGTTTTCTCTTTGTTCACAATCTCGGGACAAGAAGATAGGCAACACTTAAAAACGAAAGCAATAAATAACACGGGTCACTTGCGCGAAAACTCGGCTTTTCTCATTAAATATAGAACCATTACAAGTAATAGAATGTACATAAAAAAGGTTCAAAACGACGAGGGTAAGAGTCGATTGAACGTCTATTACAATTGCTAGAAGTTTGGTTTTTGCTTGAAATTTTTGTTCCACCCTATAGGTGCTTAAAAAACATTTGCCCATGTGGCAGGAGTAGATACCAAAATTCCGAGGAGGTGGAAAATCTATCTACCTATGCTATACAATTGATATATACAAACTAACTGTCGTTTCCGCTCCTCCACGTTGTCCTTGAGTGATCTGCAAAGTTTGAGCTCATTTGGACTTCATTCGGATGCGAAACGGCAAGTGCCAAGTCGGTGGCAGATTGGGGCGCTGCTACAGTGAAACTGCGCGCTGTTAGGGCGCAGCTACAGTGCTCACTTAGCAATGTTAGGGCGCGGATACAGTGATCTCTGCGCAAGGTTGGGGCGGATGAATAGTGATCTCTGCGTAAAGGTTGGGGAGCTGCTACAGTGCGTCGTGCACACGGTTGGGGCGCAGCTACAATAAATGTTGCACGTCGTTGGGGCGGATGAACAATGTTTTGCTGCACGACATTGGTGACTTTCTTGGGGCTGAATATTGGACGGTGCTTCCTCCGAGCGCACGAGCTGGGCGAGGCAATGGGGCACGCTTGTCAACGAGCGTGCGGGTCATGTTGCGACAACGAGGTGCGCATTGCATGATCGGCATGCTCGGGAGCCTTTGGCAACACGACTTAGGCAAGCTCGGGCGCGCGGGGACGCATCGTTGTTGTCTCCCGTGCGAACTCACGACTGACTCGTGACAGCCCCACCTCCCGATCCGACAGGAATTGTGGAGGATGTTAATCAAGGTAATCCAGTGGTTTGACTAGTGGGAGATCTTGTTTTAGCCCACCACAAGAAATCACCCTAAATTGGAGGGTTAAAACTTCCACACTGCCCCAGCTAGCGGACTGATTCCTAACCCATCCTATTCCTAGCCTCTAGCATTCTCAATTCTACAAATTTCTTTGTTGGTACATCTAAAGTGGGTAAAATAGCCTATTTAGTCCTTTTCGATATTCCAGATTTTCAAATAAAGACGGTTCATTTTATTTTAACTTTTAAAATCCAATATGTTTTTTCGACCTGCCGATAAAGGACTTCTGTCACGTTTTCTGTCAAAATCCCGTTAACACAAGCACGTGTCTTGCATGTGATGTAGTTTTTAAGGGCATTTCAGACATTTCAATCTATTTCCCACAATAAAAGTTTTGATACTCAATTGTTAAACAAAATAACTAAGAATACCCAATTAAATTAACCAAAAAATAAATTCTATATTCATCATCTTCCCCTCTATCTTCATCCACCCTTCACCATACTCCTCCACCACCACTACTACTACCACCACCGCCACCGCCACCAATTATTTGTTCTTTTCATCTTCTACATCTCACCCCCTTCCCCTTCCCCCTCCCCCTCCCTTCCCCTCTCCCCACACCCCACCCCCTTCTCCACCACCACTACCACCATTTTTGCCTCTTCCACTACCAAAAATTTCTGTCCTCTTTTTTTAAATGAGTATTGTACACTCTTCACCACCAACAATCACCACCTGCAGTATCATTCAATTTTTTTCACTTGAAACATTTGGTTCAAGAAAGTTAACAATACTCATTTCAAATGGTTAGTTGGTTCAATTTTTTTAATAATATTCAAGAAATCCATTTAAAATGGTTCAAAAAAGTTAACAATATTCATTTCAAATGGTTAATTGGTTTAAGAATTTTAACAAGATTCAAGAAACACATTTCAAATGGTTCAAGAAAGTTAACAATATTCATTTCAAGAAACCCATTTCAAATGGTTCAAGAAAGTTTACAAGATTCATTTCAAAAAAAAAATTTGAATCTCTAACATTAGCAAAAAAGCCATCAGGAGTAAGTTCCTCTGATAACTATAAAGTTGAAAGCAAAGAAATTGTGAGCACTTTGTATCAATTGAAAGGCCATCATCAGTAGTGTTTAAATTTATTCGATTTCAGATGCCAAGGTTATCGCTTTCAGATCCATTTTCAGAGCAAGCCGCGAAGAAGAGAAGTGGCGAGCGGCTGTGTAATTGATTTTCCGGCGGCGGCAGCGGACTTTTTCGGACCCTAAATAAAATTTCCAGTTAGATTCCCAGTTAGATTTCGTCTTTTCCATAAGCTTTCATACCCGACTGTGGAAGATGCAATTCTTGAGTAACTTCTGCCTTTCTAGGCTTTTCCCCAACCACATAAGAGTTATTTTAAATGCTACCAATAAATGTGAGAAACAAATTAAGAGAGCTAGCAAGTGAATTTTGAGTAAAAAAAAATTAGATCTTCAATTAGTGTTCATGAGAATTTTGAAAACAAGTGGAATAATTAGTTGGTGGTGGTGGGGTGTTGCAGGTGGTGGTGATTGTTGGTGGTGAAGAGGTAGATGATGAAGATGAGTTTATTTATTTTGTGGTTATTTTAAATTGAGTATTCTTAGTTATTTTATTTAACAATTGAGTACCAAAGCTTTTATTGTGGGATATAGATTGAAATGTCTGAAATGCCCTTAAAAAGTACATCACATGCAAGGCACGTGCTTGTGTTAACGGGATTTTGACAGAAAACGTGACAAAAATCCTTTATCGGCAGGTTGAAAAAACATATTGGATTTTAAAAATTAAAATAAAACGAACCGTCTTTATTCGAAAATCTGGAATATCGAAAAGGACCAAATAGGCTATTTTGCCAGCCTATTGGGAGATCTTGTTTTAGCCCACCACAAGAAATCACCCTAAATTGGAGGGTTAAAACTTCCACACTGCCCCAGCTAGCGGACTGATTCCTAACCCATCCTATTCCTAGCCTCTAGCATTCTCAAATCTACAAATTTCTTTGTTGGTACATCTAAAGTGGGCTAGCTGAATGGGGCTTTCCATTTTCTTTTTAAGTGGGCCATGTGTCTCTTTCATCATTCATTAGTTTATCTGATTGTTCGTAGTATTACAGTCCCATATATTTGTCTTAACAAAATACGCATCTGCTTGGGCTTTCCAAGACTTGGAGCTTTGAGCTGAGAAATGGCGATTTTAGATGAACCCTCTTCTGATTCTATCTTGTCTCCTCCAAATTCATATGCATCTGTGGTTCTTGGTGGCACCTTTGATCGTTTGCATGACGGTCACCGCCAATTCCTCAAGGTTTTTGCCAAATTTTGTTCTCTCTAATTTCTATGCCGTTTATTTTGCTTTTTTAAATCTAAATTAAGTTGAAGGAAAGCTTGGAAGTGATTAAAATTTGTTGCAGGCAGCCGCAGAATTGGCCAGAAATCGCGTGGTAGTTGGCGTTTGTGATGGCCCTATGTTGACTAAGAAACAGGTACCTTTACATCTCTTAGTATAGTACTACCTCCATTACATAATATAAATCATTTAGAACATGTCGCCAAATTTAAGGAAGCAAAAAAATAAGATACTTAGTCAAAATATCAATATTACTTTCTTAAATAGAATTACTGGTATACATAAAGTACATTGTTTTTTTCTTCATTAATTTTTCACTCCATGTACGACTTACATTATGGAACGGAGTGAGTAGTATTCTTTTAATTATGCAAAAAAAAATTCTTTTGAAATTTAACTCATTACTTGGAAATTCGAGTTCTGGTTTTTCAGTTTTCTTTGCAAAATAATCTGCAAGAAGTGGGTTCAGGTAAAAAAAAATGGCTCTTTGATGGGTTTTTGTGCTCATAGAAGTTGTTAGCTGTAAATTATGCAATAGCACATTGAAAGGTGTTTAAATGCCTCATTGGCTAACATGAGTTGACCTAATTGGTAAGATGAATGTAATTATATACAGGGCCGATTCTAGTGGGGGCGAGATTTTTAAAAATACTACTAGATATAGTAATTTTTATATGTAGTTCGGAATTTTTTATCAAGTTCGCCCCCCAAATTTTCTTTTGCAGTTTGTATAGGTAGGTCGGTATACTATTGCAGTTTTTCACCCCCATAACAGACAATTCTTAGCTTCGTCCCTGATTATATACTGCCAACCAGAGTTCCAATCCATCCTCTCTTGGACATATAAATCTTGTTCGTTTCTCGGGGGTGACACTATAATTTAAGACACTTAATTGATAATATCTGAGATAACAAGTCTGTGTGTTTTTTAGTCATAGTACTGCAGATTCTTTCCTTGGCCTTGCATATTTTTACTCTGATTTCTTACACCTATTCTCCCAAATTATTTGGCAGTACGCTGAGCTAATAGAGCCTATTGACCAAAGAATGGAAAATGTTAAAGAATTTATTAAGGTATGGAATAGTACCATTTTTGTATCAAATTGTTTTCTTTGATTTTCTGCTCTATGCACTTTAAAAATTTAAATTATTCTACTAAAGCTGTGGAAGCATATAGAATATCGCTACTACAATGTCACTGTTAACTTTATTTCATGAGGTTAACCTCTATGCCTCCTATCTTTCTTTCCACGGTATGTAATGCTGAAATTTTTTACGTCTCGTGCCCTTTTTTTGTTTAAATTTTTGTTTCCAGTCTATTAAGCCGGAGGTGCAGGTGCAAGCAGAACCTATAGTGGATCCTTATGGTCCTTCCATCATTGATGAATATTTGGAGGCTATTGTTGTCAGGTGGAGTGGAATCCCTTCAAGTTTTTCTTTGGCTTTTAGACATCTCGTTCCGTTTTTAGGCTTCTATATGAATGTTAAAAGCATAGTAGTAAAGTTATTTCTCATAAGACCTTTCTGTGTATTATGTGCATGTGTGCTCTTTCGGGGAAACTGATGTGTGCAATTCATCCATGACTTAGTAAATCTATTGGCACACCATCTAAAAGGGATTGAATTTTTGTATTTATGTCCGACTAAAAAGGATTATGCAGAAATAATCAGAACAGTGCTTCGGGATATTGAATATAATTTTTTCTCAAATAATCTTCCTAGGCGAAGTAGGACAAACGCTTATGATTGACAATATGACCCTTTTTTTCTTTGCTTGGTGAATCCTTGGGGAAGGATCTTGGTGGTTAGCGCTAATTGTTTTTTCTTAGCATAGGTAGTCATTTCTCTTTTCAAATTTCAGATTCAGAGCCATAATCCTTTTTATTTCAGGCTATATATTTTGTGAATTATGATATAGCTGTTTGTTCTCTTGGTTCTTGTAACCTGATTTACTTGAATTTTCCGGGTTCTGTTTCGATTAGGTTCAGCTTTCCAAATTTGTTATTAAGTTTCCAATATATCTCTAATGCGCTCGAAACTAGCTAATTTGAACTGTTATTCTGTCAGCAAGGAAACGTTGCCTGGTGGACTATCGATCAATAAGAAGAGAGCCGAGAGAGGCCTTTCACGGCTAAAGGTTCAATATTATTCCTAAACTCTCCATAACTTAATCGTGGGAATTCGAAGATTCGCGTAGAGCAGGAAGATTCATTTTAAATTTTTTAACCCTTGTTTTTTTGTGGTTGCAGATTGAAGTTGTAGATTTAGTACCTGAAGAATCTAGTGGAAACAAACTGAGCTCTTCAGCCCTAAGAAGGCTTGAAGCTGATAAACTTAAGCAGGTTATGCCAGAATAACTGGCCTGACTGAAAGAAATGTATATGAATCTTGTTGATTTTACTAGAATCACAAATCAAAAGGAGTTGAATTTTTTCCTTTTTCATAATCACCAGATTGTTACTCCCTTGATTCCATAATATAAGTCGTTTAAGACATGATGCGAAAATTAAGCAAGCACAAGGCAATGTACTTTCATAGTAAAAATATTAATATTTACTCTCTTAACTAAGCATTGTATTCAACTGATTTTATTTATGAGAGCAATATTGATATTTTGACTACCAAAGTACTTTATTTATTTCTTCTTTAATTATTGCTAGGTGTACTGAACGACTTATATTATGGAATAGAGGGAATAGAAAAGTTTTCCCCCAAAAATTATGTTTTAGTTTATGTTGTATATGAATCTTGTGAATTTTCCACATCAGCCATGTTTAAAAGTTACTTTTTTTTTTAAATGTTTGAAATAGAACTTGTATGGTTGATTTTTGTGAGATGAAAATTATTATTCATGATATGATATAAAATGTGTTAACTTTGATTTAAATTAGGTTATAAATCCAACATTGGCTTAACGAATTTTGCCGTTGAATTTATTTATTTTAAACAAAGAAAATTAAATAAGGTTATAAATCCAGCTCGATGTTTAGTGAATATTTTTAAAATTGATTTTTTTTTGTGAGATAAAATATTAAGACTCATAATAATAATAATAAAATTAAAAAGATTGTTTTTTTTTAGGAAAATTCTGATATGGACCGGGTCCATATGGTCTAGATTTGGCCACATTCCTACAGAATGAGGAGAGAGAAGGAAATGCAGTGATGTGGTCAAATCTGCACCGCATGATCCAGTGGATCCGGTCCATATCAGAAGTGTTCTTTTTTTTATCTTGTTTAGGAACAAAATATTGGTATTCCGACTGATGCATATCGAAATGTAACCATCTAGCCGACTTCGCGGGAACGAGAATTAACGGCTATTTTTTTTTAGAGGAATCCTTCAAATATTTGAAACTAAATGATCACAAACCCCTCTTCTCTCCCTTTAAAACCACCAATTCACTGCAATTAACTTCCTTTTCTACTGTTTCACTTGCTTTATTCTGTTTTGATTTTTCATTTTCTTTGAAACAATCAAGATTTTTTAGTGAAATTGTTTTAAACCCACTGCTGAATTTCAAGAAATCTTTCATAAATTTCAGATCTTTTCAAGAAATTTGGTGAAATTGTTATAACCCATCAGTAAATTTCAAGAATTCTTTCTTAAAGTTCTGATCTTTTTCCCTTACATTTTGTCATTTTAGAAAATTCATCTTTCTTGGATTTTAGTGTTTTCATTCTAAAGATTTCTTTCTATCCAGGTTGATTGATCTTGAGAAATTGATGCAAAGATGAATGATCTCATGACAAAATCGTTTCTTAGTTACGTCGAATTGAATAAACAAGCCCAGATGGATGGTCTTGAAACAGAGAGAGATTTGGAGAAAGGCGGCCATGGCCATCTTCTCAGCCACACTGATCATGAAGAAAATCTTTCTCAGTTCTTTCAAGAAGTGGAGGTTATTAAAGGGGACATTCAAGAGATTACGAATCTCTTAATCGATCTTCAGACTTTGAATGAAGAAACCAAGTCCACACACAGTGCCAAAGTTCTTCGAGGGCTTAGAGATCGGATGGATTCAGATATGGTTGATGTTCTTCGTAAGGCCAAGATTGTCAAATCAAGACTTGAAGCCCTCGATAAATCAAACGTGACCAATCGCAAAATCTCAGTGGCTTATGCAGAAGGGACTGCCATTGATCGAACCAGAATCTCAACTACTAATGGATTGAAAACAAAGCTCAAGGAAATCATGGGTAGTTTCCAAGATCTGAGGGTAAGAATTGTTCAAGAATACAAGGAGAGTCTTCGGAGAAGATATTATAATGCAACAGGTGAGGTTCCGAGTGAAGAGGTAATTGAAAACATGGTTTCTGGGAACCACAAAGTCGAAGGAAAGATGGAATCTGACTTGGAAAACAAAGAAAGGCATGAGTCTGCCATGGATATCCAGAGGAGTTTGAATAAGCTTCATCAGTTGTTTCTCGATATGGCTGTTTTGGTCGAGACACATGGCGAACAGATTGATGATATTGAGAAGAATGTCGCCCTTGCTGGAAGCTTCATCGCTGGTGGAACTAACAACCTTTTCTATGCTAAACAGACGAAGAAGACGACGCGCAAAATGTGGGTTTTCTGGGTGTGGGGTGTTGTACTTCTCATCTTGCTGGTTGGCTTCATTGCTACATTAACCTCTTAAGTCTTAGGTATGAGCCTGAATAATCAGAGTTAGAATATGATGTATATTTCTATATTTCTTGCACTGGAAACATATTTTAGCATCAAATTTTTTTCATTTCATATATCAAAGAGGAGTGTTTCTCCGGTCTAACAACGTCTCCAACTGTATCTGGATTCTCTCTTATTAGAAGATACAGTGTTACACAGTATTTTAGAGCAAGGAGTGGGAGAAAAACGCTCGTGATTGATGTATTCATCAATCCCGACTGGGAGGCAGGGAAAGGGAGAGAGAGATTAGGAACTAGCATTTGGTCTTTGCACGCAGATAAAGCCCGAAATAGTTGAAGGGAGGCTCATTGACAGATTCAAAATGCATATTCCATAGTCCTCAGCTTCAGACAACACTTAGATATTGTACTGCGGTCCAAGATTGATTAGGTTCGAGCTGAACTTCCCCAATCTGAAGGTACCATATAAAGATAATAGTTAGGTATGAATGTCGGAGCATCAGCATTGAAAGACTATTTCATAGGCCTTTTTTCCTAATTAGTACTTTCATGCATTCTCCAACACGAAGAATGAGTAGAAAAGAGTAAAAGGAGAGAAAACAACTTTAGAGTCATCTTACCTTAGCATTTTCAACACAAACAAAATATTTGTACGATGCTTCCATTGTCAGATGAGGATTCCACAGTACAGCATCTGACCAACTACAAATGCAAGAAGAATTCGGATCCAAAGAATGTCATGTGAGAAATAAAATGGATCCTATGGAGTTGACAATTACTCACTTGGTATTCTTGATGGATATTGTATCACCCAGCCCGTTGTCTAGATGCAACTCATTGGGAGCATCAAGATATACACAATCAACAAATCCGGGAAATGTCACTGCGTCCCTGAGGCGCAAAAAGGAAAGGTTATGAGAATTTCTATATTGTGGTAATGAAATCGTTGTACAATTATTTCAATGAAATAATATCTAATCTTTAGCCTCCCCACCCACACACACTTGATTACAGACTGAAAAAAAGAAAGAAATATCTCATTTTGATTACAGACCTTTCTTCGTTGCCCTTCACGGGATTTTTGGGATCTGGATCTTTGTTAAGTGTTTTGCAACTTTTTAAACCTGTAACGGATGCCCCTGTTACAGAAGCCTGCAGAGACCAATTTCATTGAATAAGACTTTGAAAATTAACAGAAGAATCAAGCTAAGTGGCATCTCCAAGAACATGACTGTGTTATGAATGTGATATCACATTCCAACTTCCTATATAACTCCTGCCCCAGCAGCCACAACCCGAAAGAATCAGATTTCAACCCCACAGCCTATTTTCTTCCAATGCAAAGAAACAAACATAGAGATGTTCAACAGATCTTCACATCTCATGTAGTATCCTAAATACTTTAGTCAATAATACTTTATCTAAATTTATTCATGTCCACTAAGCTAAAAACTTAGACACAGAAATCTGTATCATATGAGAACTGCAAATGCTACTTACACTGAAATAAGTATGCAGGGCTGTAGTAAATGCGAATGGCTTCTGGTCCGTATTTGTGACTTTTAATTCTGTTGAAAGTTTCTTTTCCTCCAGTGTGATCTGCATTTAAATAATAAAAGCATGAGGATAGGACACAAAGATGTTCAGTAAGGCTCAGTCACCTGTGATAGACTGGTGAAAGTTTTCAGATTCTCAAATCAAGATGACTAGATAAACAACCTTGTACAGCATTTGAAAACTGTAGTCCCACATTGAACGGCTGTACTGACCGTCTTTTAGCTCCAAAGTAATAATAGGATTTCCTTCCACATTTTCAGACTCAGCAACTGACCAGTCCAGGTTCCTTGCAAAGCCATGCTGTAAATGAAAATAAAGATCCTTGAGGTGTACAATTTCTACTGAAAATATATAAATAACACCAGCAAGATGCTAGAAGAATCTAGTGAAGCCAAGAGTCATAAGTTAAAGATCAGAAACAGCCAGTTAATACCAGCTCATTTTGTTCTCAAATCATACCCCTAAATAAATAAATAAATTCCTATAAGCTTTGTAAAATCTACCTGCATGGCGTCTATGCATTAGGTTCTCAAAGGACGCAGCATAGTCAGTATAATCTTAACAATGTAGATTGAATCCGTAAATGCACCAACATGCTTTTGCCCAGGAATGAACTAAAAGGTGGACCTATTCAGCCACACACACACACACAAACAAACAAAGAGACACTAAAAGGTGACCTGTCAGACCTTAGGGGATAGAGTCCCAAATTGGAACTGTGATATTAGATCTGAATATACCCTGCCAAATCTAGTTCAAGATCAGAGCTTGTAGCGGTAGTAGATGTGTAACTTCTTTCTAGAAGATTTCTTTTTGGAATAGCAATTTAAACATAATGGACATTTCAAAGTCCAGAAATGGCCATCATTAAGGAACCGCTAGAAATAGTACCTGTTGTATTGCACCTGGTCCGAACTGTGGAAAACAATGGGGAATTCCGCCGCTGCACCAAGGAAACATTTAGTAACTGTGCAAAATTTATTGCTAGTTATGTAGATTGCCTACTCAGATTCATGCTCGTAAGAAATATAATGGTCCGCTCTCATATGACTTACTGCTAAAATACAAGCAAGTCCCATAAATGAAAGTTTTCACTACATAGCAGAGAACAGAAATTTTCTTACAAATATAAGATCAGATGAATGGTGAAGATAAATAGAGAACTGCATATGTTGCGGCAAGGGAAAACCTGATAGGCTTCTGCCCGTTAAACACAGCATCTGGCCGAACAAAAAGAAGATCTCTATCGCCTACTTTCCAAGATGTGACGCAACCTCCAAACAAGTACAACTCCGCCTCACTGCATATTGCGAAAACATATCAGTATCACAAGGTAAAACCGCCGCACCTAAAGTGAAATGTTGCATCCATGAAACATATAATCCAAGTCTCAAATACAATAGACATGATATTTGGTGTTGTTAGAATTTACCACGTTGACATCATTTATAGTTGGCCTATACCTAGTACCGACTGAATTGGGCACAGAGTAAACTAAATTTCACATTGAAATTCAAAAGGTTCCCTTTCGTTTCCGGTCAACAAATCCTTATCCCTATTTTTTTTCCTCTTTTGTCACGGGCGTGAGTATAAGAATGAAGCTGCAGACAGATTTCCTCGTCCTAGCTCATTCTAGTTGGAAATGTGTTAAGAATCCATATACCACTGAGATCTTGCAATGCTTAAAGAAAAATTCATTTATTGTTTTAGGAATCCGTATCACAGCTATTTGATGCCAAATCAAGAACTTCTGGTATAAAAAAATCTAGTCACCTGTAATTTTCATTTTCTTCACTAATCATAACCTTAAGCACCAAAAATAACCAAAAAAACATAAAAAATTTCCCACCTTTAACCCATGACAACATATTGGTTAATTCTGATATAGATCATGGTTCAATGAAAATTTTTCTGTTGATGTAGATAAATCTGGACAACATGGTCCATTAGTCCATATCATAAAAAATCCAACATATTGAGATGCACAAACTAATCCAGTGACCGAAAATCATTACTCCCCCTCCCTTCCATAATATAAGTAGTTGGGTAACATGGAAAATCTATATTAGCAACTAACTTATATTATGGAATGTGGGAAGCACCTCAAAACACATGTACAATACCAATATCAAAGCCAATTAAGTCCTCAATAATTAAGGGTATGAACGGAGATGAATATGAGACAGATCTAACCTCTGACAACAAATGCACAAATAGGTTGTTTCAAGAATACCATTAAAACAAATGAATTAGAGATGATATATAACCTTTGGCAATGAATGCACAAAGTAACTGGTCACAGAATACCAATGAAACATTAGTCATATATACCGTGATGTTTGCTACCGAATCATGCCTTCAAAAAAGCCAAAAGGCATGGCAGAACTAAGAACCAATTTGATTTATATGGACATTACCATGCTTCTTTCATTCAGCATCCAGAGCATTTACGTGCACCGAATCTCAAAACACATGTAAGCAGTAAAAAAATTGAAAGGCTAAGAAGAAGAATACCTTCCATGGGAAGAATTCAAAACAACCTTGGGTAGATTTCCTTGGCCTTCAGTAATTTTGACCCCAAGACATGGATTTTCTTTGCTTGCAAATGCCATACCTGAAGAATATCTGCAGAAAGCAACCTCAAATCAATTCGATCAAGAAATCAGTGCCCCAGAAAACAAAAACAAAAAAAATTGATAATATTCGACCCTCAAAAGTGAAGGGATTGGAATATTGGATAGAGAATAATCACCGGTTGACTCGCCGAGGTTTATTCGAGGAGGTTAAGGAAGTGACAGACCACGTCATTGACAATGCCGCCATTTTTTTTCCTCTTTCCTGTGCTTACACTGTGACTGTGTGTCTCTGAAAGCTTAGTAAATTTTTAAAGGCCAGTTTTTTTCTGTCTATCGTAAACTACGACTTCGGGCATCCAACAGTTCCTTTCTGTCTCATATGCCCCGTGAAATTCGGATATTCTTATTCAATTCTTTTTTGTTTATTTATTTCCAAATATCTTAGGGACTATTTTGGATATTCTGCAATAAATTAGTTTTGTGTGTTATTTCTACCACGAAAGAAATTTCACGTGTTATAAGTGTTATAATACGACATATACAATTCATACTCGACCCAACATGACCTAGTCATGAACTTGACAGTTTCTTCTCCATTGTATTCTAATTTAGGGGTAAAATTGACAAATCATCTAATTTTAACAAATTCTTTCCAACCCGACCATACAAATATCATAAAAATGGTAAGGTCGACCTGGACATTAACTTAATATTTTTTTATTGGTTAAAAAAGTTTGGGTGGGTTTGGCTCTAGTCACCACCACGGGTGACCCAAGGGATCATAGGTCGCTTACAAGAGTACTTAAGATCGCCCACCAACACAGCCCTCACGTCGGCAGTGGGAATTAAACACTTGACTTTTATAAGGATGTGTCAAATCCTTATCAACTGAGCCAACTTGTGTTGGTATTAACTTGATATTTGTATATGGGGTTAATGCTCGAGTTGGGGGAAATTGGTTAAAATTTGATGAATTGTCAATTTTACCCATGAATTAGAATGCAATAAAGAAGATATTGTTAGGTTAATGGTCGGTCGGGTCGAGTTTGAATTGGATAGGTCGCATTATGACACTTAAAGCACACAAAATTTCTTTTGTGGCAGAAATAGCACAAAACTACTTTTATGGCAGAAATAATTATTTGTTCTAAAATAATTAAAAATGGAATTTCATTTTTTTAAGAATTAATAACTTTATTTTATTAATTAGTATATTAAAATTTTGCATTTACAAATTTATTTTGAGTTTTTTTAATTATACCAATTAAATTATTTACAAGAACAAATGTGTATTCAACATGAAATTTTGCTGAGACCTCATGACGTAGAGGTCATGAGTTCGAACCCCTCCCCGCTTCTTGAATTTCCATTTTTTTTAATAGATAGATCCCCTCCCCCAATAAATAATTAAAAAAAACATGAAATCTTGCATCTAAGTCCGAAATAAAATCTTGTCTGAATAGTGTAATTTCTTTTACCATAAATTTTCAGAAACCATAATTTTAATCAAATTCAGAAACTCACTTCTTTTTATTCGCATAGAAACTTATCATCTTTACCAAGAAATTAATGCCCCTAAAAAGAATTCACTTCTTCTTGTAAGGATATATATATATATATATATATATATATATATATATATATATATATATATATATGTGTGTGTGTGTGTGTGTGTGTGTGTGTGTGTGTGTGTGTAGAGAGAGAGAGAGAGAGAGAGAGAGAGAGAGGTGAGACTCGTCCTAATAGAACGGTTGCATGTCAAAATTTTCCTAAAATTTGAGTCACTAGAAAGAGGAACATTTCATTAGACGGGCGTTGGGTACCAATCCAACCAAGGGTGTATTTAATTTATTTTTTTATTTAAATATTTCTATATTGTGGATTGATAAAGTATAGGTTAATATAGAGTGACCTCTCTTGAGATGTTTTCATATAACATAGATCTTCTCTCTTGTTTGAGGAATTATTTCGGGAAGTGTGCTGACTTTTCTAGATTTTGAAATTTTCTATTCTAAAAAGTATAAATTGTGTATTTTAAAGTTATGGTTCTGGATTAAACGATTTTGCATATGATTTATTGCGTTTGAAGATGGATGAAGTATTGAATTGTATTTGAATTCTTGTGTGGTTGATCGTCGAGTTTAATTGTGTATGATATATGTTTACTTGTTCTTGTCTTTTCGTTTTAATGTCCCATGTCGCTGTTTTGATATTGTAGTAATTGCTATATGTTGGTTGTGTCGCTCCCAATCTCGAGCTCTTGTATAGATACGGCTTTTATTTTAGCAGGAGTCATTCAATCATTTTAGTTTGTATGTTCGCTTAACCCAGGAGTTCGCGATGTTATGATTTTATCAGTCTGGGCCTTCCCTAGTTGGGCGATAATTAGAGACTGCTAACAGTCATTGTGGAGTTCACTACGGTGTGCGATGACATAACTGAATTATTCCTTAAACACATATTAGTTTGGATATGTTTGTTCATATGTTATTCTAAACCCATGACTTATATTACTTTTGGGCCTTTCATGGCTTTGGCAAAAAATTGGGGATCGTTAGTAATTTGATGTAGAGTTAGATTTAGATGATTGAGCTCGATTGAGCTCGATTGAGGCATTTGTGTGTCATAACTTGAACTATACTTGTAGTGTCTGACAATCAATATATTTGCCTGGTACGTTAGGAGTAAATCATGGTGATCATAGCACAATACTCGTAGTGTCTGACAATCAATATATTCTGATGTATAAGTGTTAAGATATGAAGAGTATGCTTTTATAAATTTTGTTGTTCTTGGTTTGGTCATATTTGGTATGTGAAAGTGTGTCAAAAGATATCATTTTGGGTTGGTAAAAAGTGGAATTCATAAATGGTAATTTTCTTTACAAAATTGTACATGAAATGGCATGTTCTGAATCGCTTCCATCGCTCGAAACAAACTACTGGGACTACTACTTCTTTCCCAGACGACCACTTCGGTCGACCGGGGTAGATTTCCATTGTCTGGGGCTGGTCCGGACGACCTCCGGTGGACCGAGCACACACTTTCATCGTCCAGACTGTTTGACATGGCTACTGCCTCCAAGTCGGACGAGGTTCGGTCGACCGGAGCCTTCTGTCCGATCGTCTAGAGGTCTGTTTGGTCTGTTTTGAATTCCGTTATGTTCTGATTTCAAGTCAAGTCTTTTGTAAGTTCGGATAAGTGTATTTTAAGTGTTTTATGATGTTTTCAATTCAAGTTAAGTTGTGTATACTTTTGAACATTTTGGGAAAGTTGTGGAATGTTTTGAATTTTATTTGATGCTTCATCCCAAAGTGGTTGATCCTTACTGGGCTAGTTTAGTAACTCACCCTTTATCTCTTTTTGCAGATGATCATGTCGATGGTGAAGAATGTGTTGAGGAATGCATTTACTTTGGAATCCTTTAAGTTTGATGTAAGACTTTTGAATTTCCTTTTAATTATGATGTAGAATTCCAAGTTTCCATTTTAAGTATGAAGTTTATTCGAATTTTTAGTATTTCTGTATAAATGTCCGATGTCTCATTAGTGAATAAAGCACTGGCTGGTCATCTCCAAGTTACAAGCCGTGACGATTCCCACGTAC
Source organism: Vinca minor (assembly GCA_026122235.1). Lineage (NCBI taxonomy): Eukaryota > Viridiplantae > Streptophyta > Magnoliopsida > Gentianales > Apocynaceae > Vinca > Vinca minor. Next base: position 8,587,176 of record JAOCZM010000011.1, on the reverse strand, counting down.
CAAACGTGTGATAAACTCTTTATGAAGAAAATGAGGAAAGATTGATTATTCTTCATATCAATAACTGGATTGATACTCTCTTTCCTCTTCTCTCTCTTTTTTTTCTCTCTATTTCTTCCTCTTGAAGTTTCTTCATTTTTTGACTTTCATGGCTAGATCCAATGATCTAGCCATCTTTCTTCCACTTTTGGTGTCTTCATCCCCTCATTTTGCCGTAAATCGTGATGAAATTTTTTCAAGGTATTCTGATTCAAGATTCAAGACTCGGATCTGAGATCTACTTGGGATCCTTCCGGATCTAGAGTTTCCCTCTAAACCCGAGTTGTTACGGGCCTTCCTCGATTTTCTTCATCTTTCGAGACAATCTATGAGACGGTTGATACGCCCTGTGGTCTCGTAGATTGTTGATTTCTAAGAAAGGTGTTGAAACTGAGCTTGCTACTGCTGTTCAAGGATTTTGGAGAAGATACTGTGAAGAATTTTATTATGTATTTATTTTTTCTACTGTTTGTAGTGTTTACCTAGTTCGGGGTGTGGATTTTTATCTGTTATTATGCATCATTGTATAATTTTTATTTTCTTTTTATCTTTTGATTGTAATGCCTTCGACTATTTTATGATTAATGAATAATTTCTTATTTATAAAAATAAAATAAAATTATATTGATACTACTAAGGAATAATCGAGGCAAGTTCAGAGAATATGGAAACAATTAATGCTAGGAAACACATTAAGTAATCAAAGAAAATCAAAGTTCATTACCCTTTCTTCTTTGGGGGTCTTTATCACAACTTCTGTTTTTTTGAACAAATTCAGTTCTTGTTTCTTGTCCTTTTCCTAGAATCATCACTATACTGATTTTATTTAAAACTGCGAGTGTGCAATAATTTTTATGTTTATTATTTGGTCCAACAATGAAACAACATATGTAGTCCCAGCTAATAATATACTACACCCTCCGTTCTCAATTATCTACTGCCATAAATATACTTTATCAGTTTCTAATTATCTGTTACATTAAAAAATTAAGAGAGTATTAAATGTATTTTTTTCAAACTTACACTTATTTTTTCATTAATTTAGTCAATAACTAATTTTAATTGTTCCAATATAAATGAATTAATTAAATAGTAAAAGTTCAACATAAAAATGTAATAGTTTATCTATTTTTAAATTAATATATCTCAATCATTTTTTTTTTAATTCAAATACAATGTATTAAAATGACAGATAAATGAAAACGCGAGTACTATCTACTTAGTCAACATCAAACTACCTTTACTTCACAATTATTTTTTGTCCCAACTCTATGTTCTTTTATATACTCCATGTTTTCCTCACAATTACAAAACACACCTAGGATTAAGCTGTTGTTATCTAGTGTGTATAACACATTTTGACAAACAAATAATGGATAATACTTCTTGACTCGATGCTATTTGGCTCAATAAGAGTAAATTACATTTTTGGCCCTTCTTAATTTAGATTATTTGACTAAACTCGAACCAAATAAAATTATCAATTTTTGAGTTATTTAATAGTAGTAACTCAACTATTAAGTTATCAAAGAAAAGAATATTTAGTACATAGTGAAATGAAAAATGCCTTATTCTATAGCATTCTAAAACATGTTTGTTTCTTTTTAGTTTTACCAAATTAAGAAGGGAAATGATGTTTAAAATTTACATTTCTCTTTTAGCAATTTTTTTCTTATTTTATAAATGAAAAGACTTAAATATTACAAGTTCAATATATCCAATTTAACCCTAACACTTTAAACATAGTTGATGGTATTAAGATACTTGCGTTTATAAATTAAAGAAAAAGGGAGTCAGAGTGCAAGAAGTTAAATGTAATTTGTTATTATATCACAATTCACGAGCTCCTATATTACTATCTATCTTTGGTTTGGTATTCGAGACATGATCCGACTAATCCGAGTGAAGAATTCGTGCATAAATATTCACAATTTTATAAACACATAATCACTTTAGTATGAAACCGCCTTAAGAATGAACAAACTTATAGAGTCAGGAGTGAGCCATCTCGTTTCATTGTAGTTTCTAATAGATTCTTCATTTTTCTCTTTATTTTTTAGGAAATTAGTCAGTGTAGCTAATTGTGATTATCAAGTGATTATAACAGATTCTCAAATAAAATATTTTTTTTTAAGCCCGACTGAACGGTTGCTGCATGTAGGGGAGAGAGATGCCTCACAAGAGGAGGATAGTAGCCCTAGAAAGGGAGATTTTAAGGGTCAATGAAAAAACCCACCCCTATTTTAGGTTCAACACACCCCCCTACACTCACAATTTTTTTTTTCTCTCTCCTTCCAAAAAATTCTCTCCCCAAAATTTTTCTCTCCCCCTTCCTTACCGGAAAAACCGTCACTGTTCACCGGAGCCACCGCTGAAACACCAATCGGAGTCTCGGTCATCGGGCTTTCCAAGCAAAAAAAATATTTTTTTTTTGCAATTTTGAACTTATTGGACTAGATCCACCACAAAATATCAATTTTAAAAATTTTGGAGCAAAAAAAAATTCAGACAAGATTCCGGCATAATGGACTTCGAAGATTGCGGTTATTTAGAAGACATTGATTTTGAGGTAAATAATAAATATTATATTGTTCTTGTTGTGTTGGAATTTTTTTTTTTGTGTAAAAATACATGTTTAAACTGATAAAATGCGAAATATTTTTTTTATACGTCGGCGAGCGGTCGACCAGATCAATCGTGGACATGTCGCAGAGTGGTTGATCAGGGCTGACCGCCTCGCCGACGTCAGCAGCGACCCCATCACACGCCTCCCTCGCCCCCACGCGCCGCACGCACCAGTCCCAAATTGAATTTTCAGTCCAATTTTTGGCAAAAATACCACAATTTAGTGTATTTTCAAGCAAATTTGGTAATATTTATCACAAATAAACTTCTATTTTGGTAGATCTACTACATAGTTTAAGTTAAAATTCAAAATTTTAAAAAGTAAAACTCACATTGTGTTAGTTGTGATGCTATTTTGACGTTGAGTGTAGAGACAAAGTTGGCGAGGACGACGTTTACAATCTGTTGAAGTTATAAAAAAAAATTCCGGACGGCGGCGGCAGACGGCGGTGGAAATTTAAGAGGGATGAGAGAGTTGGGAGCTTTAATGAGGGAGAGAGAAGAAGAGAGAGGGATAAAAAAAATAATGGGGGATAGGGGGTGTTAAAAACAAAAAATAGGGGTGGCCCTATAGTGACCATGGATTTTAAAAGCTCGCTCAGCGTAGGAGGAGTGATCTCAACCCGCGACTACGTGGCCGCAGAGCGCTCGCTTCACTGATTATGACACCTCAGATCCCAAATAAAATAATTTGATAAAGCCTTTCACTGGGACCCAAATTGTTGGGAAGAACTGTTAAAATGGGCTTGGCCTGCTGACTGTGCCCGATCCGTTCGCAAATGAGTGGGTATGAACTAGGGAGTTTTTTTTTTTTTTTTTGAAAATAACTAGGGAATTGTTAGTACGTTAAAATACGTGCCTTTTTAGCCCGCTATACGTGCAGAGCGGCTCAAGCAGATCGCGGGAATCCGGAAACTTAAAAAATATATATTCCCTCCATTCCCTATTAATTGTCATTTAGGAGATATCTAGGTATCCAAATTAATTGTCGTTTAAGGTTCTTTTATTAGTTGTCAACAATTTATTCCAATTATACCCTCAACATTTTCCTTTTCTTTATGAAGTAGAAGTAAGAGAGAGAGGAGAGATGGGGTAATATTGGAAATTTAGGTGGAAATGACAACTTCCTTAATTTTCTCAAATTGTCTAAAGAGTCTTATATTTAGGAATGGAGGGAGTACTATATATTTTTGGTGGTTATGAATTATTTTGTAATCTTTAACATTTTAAATCTTTTTACTTAACTTTTATTAAATGGATGGATCATTATTAATTTTTTGTTTTTAAAATCCAAGTTAATTTTCTGAGTGTTAATTTTGTATTAACATACCTTTTTCATAATTTTATTTCAAATTAAAAAAAATATATATATATATATATTCGGCTCGCGTCAATCCACAGACTTGTAGTGGGGTGGGTATAAATAGGATTGTATTGGTACTTGATACACAAGAAAATGGGTTAGATTTGATCAAAATTATTTTAAGGTTAACTCGCGTGGGTCAGATCAGACCAGATCGATCATTTGACAGTACTACTATTTAGGATTCCTCTTTCCTTTATAAACCGTGTAAAGTCGCAATCCGGCTCTGATGCAAAACAGAAAAAATTTTGCACTGTGCAAAATAATTTTGACCGTCGGATGATAGTTTTAACGACCCAGATTTAGAGAAAGAAAAATTGCGGCTGAACTTAAAAAATAAAAATTTCTCTCCAAATCTAGACCGTTCAAATCTATCATCCGACGGCCCATATTATTTCGTAGGGTGCGTAACTTTTTCTGTTCCGCATAGGAGCCGGAGTGTTAAAGTCGGTACTTTTTTTGCAATACATGTAAATAAAATCAGTAGCAGACCAAAATTAAACAATTTTTTTAGGAAACAATCTTTCAAGTTTTTTAGTTTTTTTTTTTAGTCTTGCAATAAATCTGTGGCTGAAAAGTGAAACCCAATAAAAATTTGAGTGTTTGTGAATTTCTTGGACTGAAAATATGCAAATTTCTAAGGGCATAAAAGCATTAGGAGATGTGGGAAAGAAAAAGTGATTAATTAATAAGTGGAGAAAAAAGAAGAGGAGGAGCAAAAGGAGCTCCTGTATCTTGTGATCTGGTGGTGCTTTTCGTCGGGACGGCGGCGGAGGCGGCAGTCGGAGACGGAGGGAATTATTGCATTTCCCTTGTACCTCCAATATGCTTGCTTCTTTCGCCGATCTCGACTTTAATAGATCTTTTCCCTTTGCGGTTTTGATCTATTGATCAGGTAAGCCCCCTCTAAATTTAATTCAAGATTTGCTAAGAATTTTATGATTTGTGGAATTATATTATAAGATTTGAGAGAATTTTGTTGTATTTTCTGTTGTGGGTTGTTGTTCATGGATCTTCTTGAAAGATTATATATATATTAGAGATGGAAAATGAATAAAGTTTTGATTTTTTTCTGGGTTGTTGAGAACATTTGAAGAAAAAAAAATGGTTTTATGCAATGTATACGGATTAAAATTTTGAGATTGAAACCATAACATTCTGGTTGATGTTACCAATTTAGTGCTAATTGCTAAAAGGTTGATCATATGTTATACCCCTTTTGTGTTTCTAACCTTTTGCTAATTGATTGATCAATGGATGTGCTGGTGGATCTCATTTTGGAGGCAGAGGCTTTTAAAATTAGAAATTTGCTCGAGGATCTGCGGGTGGAAAATCAATCTTAATAGAAAAAATTAATAAGAAAAGAACAAGCAATTTGCTTGAGGATCTATTGCCACTTGATTTTCTTTTGTTCTTATAGATAAAAGATTGCCACTTGAATTGAACTATAGGTTTCTTTTATGATAAACGGATATGTCGTTCCTGAGGATTGTGCATGAGCTGATGGAGATTAAAGAGGGAATGAGAAACGTATCAATAAGAGGAATCGAAGCAAAGCATTGGTTCCACCGGAACAGGTCGCACATAGCCCCTGACGTGGTCACATCTGAATCTGAACCGATTGAGCAAGGGCAGTGGGCAGACTTACCCCCAGAACTCCTTTTCGATATAATACAGAGAGTAGAAGTGAGTGAAACGTCATGGCCTTGGAGGGCTGCTGTTATCTCTTGCGCATCAGTCTGCAAGTCGTGGAGGGATGTCACACAGGAGATTGTGAAGACACCCGAGCAATGTGGGAGGCTCACCTTCCCTATATCATTGAAACAGGTGAATTTATTAGCATTTTAGTTTGTATTAAGCTAAGTTTTGATTTTTGATTTTTAATTCCATTTTCACTAATACTTCTCCCTTTGCAATTAGCCGGGGCCCCGTGAATCTCCTATCCAATGCTATATCAGAAGAGATAGGGCAACCTCAGTTTATCGTTTGTATTTGGGCCTCATGCCATGTATGTCATGTCATCACCAGTTAATTTCTTGCTTACTGTTGCTTTCCCTTTTATTTTCATTTCCATACCACATGTTCCATTGGATAATTATCTGTAGAATCTGCCTTGATATCTAGTTGTATATGCTCCATTTTTCTTATTTATTGTTGATGAGAGGAGGCAATTGAATAGAAGAGGAAGAATTTCATCCCGAGGATAGAAGAATGTTTTACATTACTTTTTGAGATAACGAGTACAAAATTCCTATCATTAAGTTGGAAGTATCCTTGTATGGGCATACATTTGCCCTTCTAAAACATGTTATAGAACCATGCAGTTGTAGCTTACTGTTCCTGCTAAGATCTTTTATTATGGGTTTTTCCCTTTTAAGTGTCACTTCTTGAGTTTCTGTCGGTTCAAGGCCTCGTAAGTCTTGCATACCATCACTTCATGGTAGTTGAAGGTTGGAGGGCGTGGATTTTCTTTACATGGAGGAGAACAACTTTTTGGTACATTAAGTTGAAGTTATTTAGACCAACCTTTCCTAGTCACTCTGTAGTGATAGGATCTTGGTGGATTTGGTTTCCCTTTGTTTTTGTTTCCTTTCTGGGAAGGAAGATTTACCTTTTTCTGTCATATACTCTTAACTCTTAGGAAAATCCTTCCTGATTTCTATCAGTGCATTACTGGCAAAGGAGCCTTGCAACAGTCGTATCATATCCTACTAAATTCCTTTCTGGTATAAAAACGTTACTTTTATCATTTTCGATGGGCTTAAATAAGTGAGGTGTACACCAAATTTTCCTCCATTGTTTCATTTGGTTGTTGCTACCCGTTCCTCTCTGTCAAGGAAATCAGACACGAACATTTACCCTAAGCGACTGAATGGATTGTTATCATGCCATTGGATAAGGTGTTTTATTTCCATTTCTTTTTCTTTAATAACAGATATGGATATATAATTATGTCAGTAGCAAATGTTTCAAATTTCTTCTTTATGGACATGTAAAGGTTGATGTTAAGTACTTATATTTTTAACTTTCTAAGCCAAATGAATGTAGTTTTCATTTGAAGCTCCCACTTATTTTTTAAATGAATATTCTTTTAGGGGATGCATCTGTGTCATTATGCAAGATTGACCAATTTAGGCATTGCAAAAGGAAAGCATTTTAAAATCCGCTTCTTTTTTTTGTCGAATAGTTATTCTCTTAAGATCAAATGCAAATTGATTTACCTCTTGATGCTAACCATTTTCATTTCATTCAATGACAGCCGAGGATGAGAGTGATAAACTGCTGTTGGCAGCCAAAAGGGTACGAAGGGCAACAAGTACAGACTTTGTTATATCATTGGTTGCCGATGACTTCTCACGAGCCAGCAATACATATGTTGGAAAGCTAAGGCAAGTCATGCCAAATGCATTTTTTTAGAATCACCTTTATGACTCCTTCTCTGTTTTCCAGTTTCCTCTTACTAACTCGCAAACAATTCAACCAGGTCTAACTTTCTTGGCACAAAGTTTACTATCTATGATAGCCAACCTCCAAGTCGTGCCCCAGCCCACCAAAGTCATTCAAATCGTAGATTCAATGCAAAACAAGCATCTTCTAGAGTGCCTGCACGTAACTACAGTGTGGCGACCATTTCCTATGAACTGAATGTCCTCCGTACCAGAGGGCCCCGGAGAATGCATTGCGCCATGCATACAGTTCCTGTTTCTTCAGTTAAGGAGGGTGGCAGTGCTCCAACACCGATGTCATTTCCCCCACTGTTTGATGATAAGTCTTATTCTCCGGCATCTAATGCAAAGGAGGTAATAACAGATTCTAGTTCCATGAAGTCGCCATGTTTTCCAGTAGCGTCATCACCATCACATTCAGGAGAGGAACTTGTGCTTAAAAATAAGGTCCCACGATGGCATGAACAGCTACAATGTTGGTGCCTAAACTTCAAAGGCCGTGTTACAGTAGCTTCCGTTAAGAATTTCCAGCTTGCAGCAGCTGTCGACGATTCTCACAGCGTATCGGCTGCAGAGCAAGATAAGGTAATTTTGCAGTTTGGTAAAATTGGCAAGGATATCTTTACCATGGACTATTGCTACCCCCTCTCCGCCTTCCAAGCTTTTGCGATCTGCCTGAGCAGCTTTGATACCAAGCCAGCTTGTGAATGATATATGTTGATTTTACACCAGCCTTTGTTGAATTTGGTTAGATCATGTTCTCTTCCAAGTACAATGGTATCATTTCAAGTAGGGTTGTCGATATTTGCTGAAAGGCATTGTCGGAAGACTCTAAATGCACGGGTTTAGAAGTTGCAATGAGCTTAAGTGCTCAGCAACCTAGCTAGCTAGCTAAGATAAGGTCAGGAAGGTCAGGCAGGTTTTGAAAGTTGAAAATTTGCAATATATTTAGGGTACTGTGCACATGTGCTAAGTCCAAATTAATGATTTTTTTCTTCTTGGAATGCATCATGTTGTTGTAAAAGGGGTTTTATGATGTGGTTATTTTACTGAATGAAGCACTTGTAGATGTTCTTATTTCAGTTCTTTCAGTGGCCAAGAAAATCAAAACTTAACGAAATGCATTCTGAATCTATAACGTAGCATGTGTTTTCTCTACATGTGCGGATACATTATCAACCTTCAGAGTAGTTTGATCCAACGGCTGAGAGCAAGATAAATAGCTGTACTATTTAATGAACAGTTGTTCATTACTATTCAAAGAACAACTATTAACTTTAGTTGTTCATTACTATTTAAAGAACAACTATTAACTTTCTTTAACCTTTTTTCTCAACTGTTGATCAACAATAATCAATGGTTGAAGTTGTGTTCCGTACGTATGAGTAAAACGCTAGTTCCGCATCGGAGCTAAACTGAATGAATGAGCCATGGATAAAGGCAAAGGTCAACCAACTTGCAAAACTGAGACTTTATGACGTAGATGTCATAAGTTCGAATTTTCTCTTCCGCTACTTAAATCCTCACATTTCTTGTAATAAATATGTTTCCTTCTCGATTAATAAAAAAAATCATATATTTGAAGTCCATCGGCTATTGGGGACTCGATGAGTCATGTTATTGTTGAAAGTCCAGCAACACTTATACAAAAAGGGTGATAACAGAAACATATGTATCTTCTATCAGGATACAAAGGTCCAATGGCAAAAATAGAACAGTTGAAAGCAAAGGAATGATCATGTACTTGAAAGTGAGGGAAAAAACAATGATTAGCAATGAAAACCAAGAAATAGCATGACATGGGATTAAAACCACACGAGACTTCCAGAACTGAACAGAACTGCAACTGTATAGAGCAGGAGGCAGGGCGCGGAGGAAATTCCACCAGTTCCTCTAACTGAATCGTCTTCTGGAATTCTCATTATCGCCTCTTCATCGGTTAACATTCACTCATTCCTTTTTCAATGGCTGGTACAAGGAGAGCTTCATCTCACAATTGAGTATGTAATGAACTCTCTAGAAGTGAACTGAAATGGTTGATGCGGAATTGGATTTCTGTAACAGACAAATCTTTAGTTGAATAGTCGATAATCAATAAACTTACTGAAGAAGAAAGCATATGCAGTACTTACGGACGAGGCCCATAGACTTTGATTTGGCGTACATGAGTATCCCTTCCATTAAGGTGATTTGATAGTATCGCTATTTGCAACATGAACGTGTTTATAAAAGTTTCCCTGCCACATTAATAAATAATAAGTACTGAATTTAATCTATAACAATGTAAACCAAAACTTGGACCAGTAGAATGGCATAAAGTTGATGCATGCCTCTTCCTCTTCAATTTCTAAGAACTTCACTCATTCCGAACATATAAAATAGGAAAATGATCTTAAATCCAGATGCTATATAGCATTTCATCTTACGAACAAAAGAGAGAATCCTCCATTGCCATGTTTACATTAGCAGCATAGCCTTTAACATTTTCCTTCTCCTTTCAATAACCTCTTTGTTTCTCCAAAATTTATGATCTAGATGAAAAGCCTATTAAGACAGCACTACAACATTTTGCAGCACACGTAATGCCTAGAAGGATGACGTGTAATAACTGAAACACAAAAACCAATTAGGTGAAGATGGTTAAATTCAAGATTTAGTATTCCTAGCACTTCTGCTTATTTGACCAAACATAGTTTTTTTTGTCAAGGTCAACCAGAATCTTGTTTATTTAACCTAAATTTTTGATAAAAAAATATTATCTATTCGCAGAATTCTCAGCATCCTCAGATAAACTACTGAGTGCTTCAGAGGAACATTCTACTTCTCGTGTGATAGAGGGAGAAAAGTTAAACATAAAATCATTCACATAAGGCAACAGATTACAAAACAAAAACCAATCTGAGAGGTTAAAGGTTTAACACAAAATGAACTAGCTTCCATTCTCACCGAGGATCATTCCCAGACAATGAAATATACACCCAACCAGTTGGCTTGACAAGCTCGACTACTTTAATCTCCTAAACAAAATGCAAAGAACATAACTTTAAATAAAATCAAACCAAAAATCAATACTATAGTTGAGTTGTAACAAATTGAAGTACTGAAAGACAGATATTTAGACTCAAGCTAGTGCTTATCTAGTCATAACTGGAATTGAACTTTGAGTATCAAAAGTTCGGCTTACTTTCAAGTTGTGGAAACCATCGCCAGCCCGAATTGAGATCTTACTGGGGGTGTAACTCTCATCAAGCTTGAAATCCACATACACAACTACTAGCTAGCAGCACAATTATTAATCCAACAAAACATTAGCATAAGTGTGAACAAATAGAGAAGCTTGGAAATAAACGATCATTTGTGAAAAATCATACTTGGAGCTTCACTTTCTTCTGAAATTGAATATTCACAAGATGAGGCTGTGCTCCATCTGACCTGAAGTCCAAGACCACCAAAAAGGAAAAAAATAAATAAAAGAAAAGGAAGTTTTTTAATTGGCAGGAAACAGGCCTAAAATTCAACCTAGTTTAAGACTGAAAGAAGAGGGAAAGGTGAAATAACTGCCAGTAGGTATCAAGGTTGTCATCGCGAAGAGCAAGGACACCATTGCCAGGTTTGCAAGAGCTGACGCTCCAAGCCGCTTTCTTGGCCATCTCACGGAGGTCATCATCTACCACGAGCTGCTGATTTCCTCCTGTGAGCTTCCCCTCTTCCTCTCCCTCAGATGATTCCGCCATTTGAATAGAATTTTGGTTTAATTAATCAATGTATTTACTTGGTGCTAGTACTTCTTAGAAACTGTATCATAGGAGCAATCCAGTAAATCACTATTTTACTGCTAACGTCAAGGAGGAAAAGAAAGGAAAGGAGAGAAGGTAAATATGCAATTTAGCTTCAGATGCCAATCCTGGCTTCCACTAGTACTAAGATCTCTACCGGACTCCTAATACTGAAAAACATGAAGAAGCTATTGATCCTTTACTTAAATGAAACTGCAAGCTACATTGAAGTAGTTCAAAATGTATTCAAGAAATATAAAAAAAGATAGTCAAAGCTGAAGAAAACTATATGAGACAATAGAAAATAGACATCCTGGACTTCAATTCATTAGGGCAACAATGTTATAGTTGCCATATTTTTCACTACTAAAAACCTCAAATTAAGCGATTGCTTTTTACCTTCGTTGATATCAAATAACACACATGCCGGTTTTGGTGAACCTTATGAAGTTTAATCCATCACAATCAGAACATTTCATTGAGGCATTTTATCAAACACTTGATATACATGAAAACTTACACCAAATCACTCCAAATACAAAACATTACACAATCAAAATGCACGCAGCCGAATTTAATTCGAAAAAAATAGGACAATCAATGTCCTGTCTAAAAATTAACTTATTTCATAGAATCTGAGGCTTATTTAACAACTAATTAACCATCAAAACCAACATAATTGAACTTAAAATCATAAATCAATTTACAGTGTGGAAGTTTCTCACCCTAGCTCGATAGAAAACTATTAATAGGAAGAGATGGAAATATATACCTTTCTGCTTTGATCGAGACAATCGAGAAAGGATTCCAGAAGAAGAAGAACGAAGAATTTCAGTAACAAGGCTTTAAATTTCATTAACTGAAAACTTTCAGTAATTTCTAATTGATCTGTAATCTTTTTTATTTAATTACACGTGCCCAAAACTTTTGCAAATTTCATTTGGGCCTTAAATTTAAATTTTAGCCTTTATAAATGATTTTTGGTCTCGAGTTGAATACTTTTTTTTTTTTTTTTTTTGAACGTCCGAGGGCGGAACCCCAAAGGGGAGAGAACCAACCGCAAAGCGGAGAAGAACACCTCATAAGAGGAGAAGAGTACCCTATAAGGGAGACAATTAAAGCTTACCCCATGCTTGGGGAGGGTATCGAAGCCGGTACCTCTCGGTCACGGCCCGGCCAATGCCCCACTGGGCTATTAGACCTTTGATGAGTTGAATACTTAAACGGTGAACGGCCCATATTTCAGATTGATTGAGCCCGTTAAAGGAGGAAAATTTTCACATATGGAATTGATTGATTTCTCCTATAAATAGTAAATAGCTATTTATGTCACTAAATTATTTACGATTTTCTGGTTTGGGCGCTCAACTATTTTTTGGCTAATTAGTATTTTTGTGTGGGTGAAAATAAACCGTCATCATTTTTTGTGGTGATTTTCTGCCAAATTAGATACGTGTCAGACATGTGACTAATAATCCAATGGCAAAAATTTCTTTATGAACCTGGTCTAAGGTGGGGATGTAGACATTGTAGCTCATAATTCTCCAAGTTAAGAAGATAGACAACTTATTTTTTTATATTATTAATTGTTTCTCCCTTTATCATGTAATACATGGAGAAATCTGAAGCATAAGATCCATTTGACTAGATGTATGAGGGAATTATCCTTTGAAAATATCGTTTTTTTCTCTCCGTCTTTGAATCTAAAATTACTAAAAAGGTCAAAAATTAACAATTCAACCTGTCTTATGCACAAGCGAGTAGAACTAAACAACAAGAGCATGGAGAAGTTTGTGACTTGAAGTAACTCTTGTCAGTTGTGCCATCATCTCATGTCCAAATGCAACTAAAATGATGCCGAGTTCTAACCAAATTTAGTTGCCCGTCCAGCTATGGTGCTGAACATAAAAGATTTACTACATACTGAATATTTTTAGTTGTTGGGATAAACAATTCGACAGTCCATATTTGGTTGAAGTGAACAAGTGTTGTGATTTTGGAACAATTATTGCGTAAAAAATATGTTACATGCCTTAAAGAACATTTATTACATAGAATGTAACACATTTAAGGATATGTAACACTTGTAAAAAAATATATTAAATATATAATGAATTTTTATATTCTACACTATAATCGCGGCCTTTTCTTGCTAAGGAAAAATGTTGGTCTGGCATATTGCTCAAAGGCAGTGGCAGCTATGTGGTGTGGTCTCTATTACAAGGAAAGCCACTGACAAAAGCAAAGACAACAAGTAGATTAGTAGAACTACAAACTGGACCACTAAAACCACTCATATTCACCTTTCTTTTTCAGTCGCTGCTTAGTCCCCCACCATCTTTACCAGGGACGGATCCAGAATTGAAATTTAGGGTGGTCCCTCAATAATTTAGGGGGAACCTACAAATTTCATTGCATATTAGACAATTTAGGATTAAAATTTAGGGTGGTCCCTCAACAATTTAGGGTGAAAATTAAACTTGTTTCTTTGATCTTAGGTGGTCCTGGGCATACTTTGACCACCCCTTGAATCCGCCTCTAACCTTTACCCTATTCCACTTTAAGTTTCCCAACAGTAATACCTTACCTTCTTCTCCATTCAACGTTAGTGTCACTTTATGCGTAGAAAATTAAATATTCAATTTCTTATTATTTAATATAGAAAATTAGACATTCAAATCGACTTTTTTTCCAACTCACTTTGGTGAGGGAGAGTCGTTATAGTAGTTCATACCGGATTTGAGATGATGCATCCACAACTTTTGGTCAGCAAAAACATGTATTATTCATTCAACAAAAAGAGGGGGAAAAAATATTTAGAACTATTATTGCAACTATATCAATGAAATCTTGCAAAGTTACAACCCTGACTATACTTGGAGATAATTTTGCTCTACCAAGACAGTTACAAAACAGATATTCCCCCGGCTTCTTGGAAAAATTCTTCATCAAATTCGCAGGCGCTTCATTTCTTTAATCTTCATATCAGTTTGCAGAACTCGTTTCAATTGCTATTTACAAGTTACAACAATCGTGATCTAGGCTGCATAACAATTAAGCCTAAATTGTAAGAAAATATTGAGGAATTGGAAAGAGAATTTCATGATTGATTGAGTTTCCAGTCTTACTAACCATATGCTAATAAATCATAATCATCCTTATTGAAGGCTGACATTATAAAGGCTCTGCCAATCATTATCCCAAGTTGGCATTTGTTGAACTTGCTAAAAAAATTAACAATGACCAAGAAAGTAATTAGAATTTGGGATAAAATTGAACTTCGATGTTACTGAATTTATCAAAGTGGGGAGGCGAATATTACCTCGAGACTAGAATATGAATCAAGATATGCTTCTGGGAATGATAATGAAGATGTTCCATTTCTCTGAGGAACCATTTGATTAGGAGTTGTTGATGTATCGACTGAACAACTACTAGATCCTTGAGGATCAGGCCCTTGATTATACTGTTGGTAGGCCGATTGGATCAATTCTAATGGTGTCGAGAATCCGGCCATGTAAGCGGGAAGCTTCAATCGATATGCATAAATATCAGTTTTGCATGATCAAATACATTTACTGTACTTTCTCAAGATGGAAAAAAAAAAAAAAAAACAGGTAAAATGGTGATCATCAAGTGTCAATCTTTTACCTCTTTTGCAAAGAAATTGTCCATGTTGAGGTCTAATCTTGGATTCAAAGCAGCCAGTTTCATTGAGAGGAACTGCAAATATCAATCAAGTCAATGTTAAAATGATTTCTTAAAAATAATTGAATTTATAGCAGCAGTAAGATCAATCGGTATCTGTGTCTGTCTTACCTCTACTTGTTTTTGAAGGGACTGAACATAATTAATAATTTCATCGAGCATGCCTGCCTTTCCAGTAACTTTGTCACATCCAGGGACTAAATCTTGTAAACATTTCATCTTTTTACTGATTTTCTCCCTCCTAGCCTGAAAATTCAATTTCTTAAATTTAGGTAACGGATTATTAATTAATGCTAAGAATTATTCAAAATTTTCAGCAGATTATTCAAATTCTACTCACTCTTTCAGCTAAACTATGGCTATCAGTGGCTTGGCCACGACGAGCTCTCACGTGAATAAAATCAGTCTTCTCCGAAGCCTTTGAAGTTTTCCCTGAATTTTCCTTTTCGCTTTTCACTGTAAGCTCCGATTGCACTTCTCCAGCTTCTTCGTACATCTTCCCCTTACACTCGATCTCTTTTGCATCAAACTGTAGAAAAACACCAATTCAGTACAGGGACGATTCTAGTGTAGATTTTTTAAAATACTACTAGATATAGTAATTTTTATATGTAAGTCGGTATACTGTTGCAGTTGTTTACCCCTAACAGACAATTCCTACCTTCGTCCCTGATTCAGTATGTTATTGAAATAATTTTTTTGGTGACCGCTAGAATCTAATAGACACTGTGGCCTGCTGATAGAAAATTCGGTTACAACATTGCTCTGGACACGAAGGATCGCAGTTATTACCACTAAGTTAAAATCACTTAGACTGGTATTGAAATAATTAAACATGTTACTTAGAGCAAAATTAATTGATTAATTAATTAATAATACCTCTGCTTTTCGTTTTTTGGTATGATCTCTAGATGAATTAGTAGCAGAAACAGTATGGTGTTGTTGATCCAAGTCGATAGAAGTATTATTACTAGTAATTTCGGAACAAGCGCGGAAACCAAAATTCGGCGAATTCTCGTCAATTAAGTGATGAATATTCATAGAATTCATCAAACTCTGATATCGTAACATAGCGATTCCATTTCCTTTTGTATCCGCTGCAGGAGACGTCTGGTTATGATGATGATGAAGTTGATCATGACACGCGAGCTGCAACATGGCGATCTGTCTCTCCAGGATACTCATAGCAGCGGCAATATTATTCCCGGCGGTGGCGGCCGAGAAATTTTCCGGCGATGAGGATTGTAAACGGCGAAGCATAATTCAAGGTTTTAAGGAGGATACGACGACGTTAGGGTTAACCGTGCCGGTGGTTTTGTAAAGAAGAAAATGAGAGTGGAGGTTAATTGGGGATCGAAAGGAGGATGAGGAAAGGAATATATGGAGGGATGGTGGGGCCCAGAAGACCAGCAAATAATCGTCTATCCTCGTTCTGTTTCTTTTTCTGTGGTGTTCCCACGAATAGATATTTGTTACGTGTATATTTTTTCTTTGTGAG
Source organism: Vinca minor (assembly GCA_026122235.1). NCBI lineage: Eukaryota > Viridiplantae > Streptophyta > Magnoliopsida > Gentianales > Apocynaceae > Vinca > Vinca minor. The sequence continues at coordinate 8,570,721 of JAOCZM010000011.1, read as the reverse complement.
TTTCACTTTTTTTTTAGGTTATACATTTTTAATTAAAAATTTAATACATATTATTTTCTTATTTGTGAGATAAAAAAGGGGACAACGAAGGAGACAGAGGATTCTTAGTCCATAAGACCATTGCGCCAGAGGTGTAACCACCATGTGAGAGCTCACGGCTCCTATGCGGAATAGGGTTTTGTTTCGCATGTGCGGGACAAAATCCTGACCGTCAGATGAGATTTTTAATGGTCCAGATTAGGAGAGAGAAAAGTTATGGCTGATTAAAAAAATAATAAATTTTTTTTAAAGTCTCTCTCCTGATCTTGACCGTTCAAAATCTCATCCGACGGCTCCAGTTGTTCCGCACATGCGGAAAAAAAGCTGTTCCGCATAGGAACCAGACTGCCATGCGAGAATGTCAGGGAGATTTTCTAACGGTAAACGGAACCGACTTCATTGGACGCCGTTTTCAACTGAGGAGAGGATGAATTCATATAAAGGGCAAAAAAATCATATATCCCGTGTATTTTTCATTTATATACCTAATCAATTACAAATCGCTACGTGTATATATAATTGAAATAAAGATTCACATAACAAATTTTGATTTTTTTGAGTATGAGGATAGAGACATATAAGGGGACAAACAATTTTCACTCCATATAAAGTGAAGACATTCCAAATGTTAAGTTTTTGCTAAATAAGAAAATTATCCATTAATCATAAAATAGCCGAAGTCATTACAATCAAAAAATAAAAAGAAAATACAAGAAAATAAAAGTTATACAATGGTGGAGACCACCATGATAACAGATAAAAGTCCATACTCCGGATTTGATAAACACTACAAACAGTAGAAAAAATAAATACATAATAAAATTCTTCGTAACATTTTCTCCAAATCCTTAAACAACAGTAGCAAGCTCAGTTCAACACCTTTCTTAGAAATCAACAATCTACGAGACAATAGGCGTATCCAAGGCAGTCAAACTCGCGATCCTACGTAGGATCGGAAGGCATATGAGGATCGTAGGATCGTAGATCCTACCTAATTTAAAAAATTATTTGAAAATATATATGTACTCTTAGAAAAATATTTCAATCACAAATTTAAAGTGTCTTAAAGAAAAAAAGATAATCAAATACTCAAAGCAAATCATTCAAGTTATTAATATCATGTACTAAAATTAAACATGTTTATTAAATTTAATTTGAAGTTAACAAAATTAAATAAAGGCAATGTAAAAAGATTTTGTAAAATTAGCAATAACAAGAAGTGAGATATAATTTGAAAGTAAAGAATTTACCTGTTATTGAAACATGATTCAAATGGCGAAACTTCATTTTTAATGACTAAGTATTCAGCAAAAAAGTCAATCGAAGTTAATTTAATTGCTAAAATGTGTTTACTTTTATTTTTAATTAAGATTCAAATATCTCCTGAGATATATAAGTTTGTATACATCTTAAAGTATCAATTATGAGGATAAGAAATAATAAAAAAAAAAAAGTGTTTCAACAAAAAAAAAAAAATTAAAAAAAAATTTAGGTAATAGTAGACTCGTAGGATCGGTAGGATCGTAACGATCCTATGATCCTACACCGATCCTACTCCGATCCTACCAGATTTCCGATCCTACGTAGGATCTAACTCGGAACACCCCTCAAAACTCGTAGGATCGTACGATCCTACGAGTCAACTCACGAGTTTGACTGCCATGGGCGTATCAACCGTCCCATAGATTGTCTCGGAAAGATGAAGAAAATTGAGGAAGGGCCCAAAACAACTCCGGGTTTAGAGGGAAACTCCAGATCTGGAAGGATCTGAAGTAAATCTTGCATCTGAGTCTTGAATCTTGAATCAGAATACCTTGAAAAAATTTAATCACGATTTACGGCAAAAGGAGGGGATGAAGACACCAAAAGTGGAAGAATGTTAAATCTAGCCATGGAGGCCCAAGAAATGAAGAAACTTCAAGAGGAAGAAATATAGAGAAAAAAGAGAGAGAGAAGAGGACTCGGGTAGGTCCAAATGTTAAGTTACCTTTGGGAAATTTGTATTGTGAACTCCGTCCATGTCTACGTACAGTAATTTTGTTGTTCGAAATTTTTGAAGATGAAGAGAGATAATTTTTTTAAATTATATATATATATATATATATATTTTTTTTTTGCACAATAGATGAGTTAGGGAAAATAAAAATATGATTTGAAAGTATAGTTGAATATTACTTCGTTTTGAGACAAAAACACAATTTTTAAGCTTGAAATGTGATTCAACTAATAGTAATCAAATTGTTTAAGAAGATATCAAATCCAAGAAGGGCTGATTTCCTTGATTATATAATTAGGAGGGGAACATGTCATATTAAAGGTGAACAATCAAGGGTGTCTTCAAATTACTACGATAAGGCTATTCACATTTTCGCTATAATTCAACGTTTATAAATGTCACACCCCGTAACTCAGGGTCGATGACATGGCAGTGTCTCATTGGTTAATGAAACACCAAAGCCGACAAACAGAGTTACTAAAAAGAAATTCATTAGATAAATCCATAATTAGTAATAAAACAGTAGCAGAAGCGTTATTCTGAAAAAGAAATATGCCTAAGTTATTACATCTGAAAGGAAACTACAAGTTTCAAAATAAATAACTATAAAAGCGATAACAGGTGTGAACTATCCAGTTAGGATCACTCTTCATAATCCCCATCCCAAGCTCCATCATCATAGGTATATTCAACATCTACAAAACCTGAAACAGCAAAACCGGATATCGGACTGAGCTTCGGTGCTCAGCAGGGACCTAAAACAGTAATGATGATAATAACGACCGAACAGAAACAGATACAGATAATGCAGATGCCCGTTTCCCAAAATACTCCTATGGAAATATATGCAAATGATTCGTCCCAAGTCTAACAAAACTCAAAACTCAGTGCAAAACAGTGCAGTAACAGATCAGAACAGAGCAGAGAGTTCAGAACATAACAGATACAGAACAGTACATATATAGTTTATGCGAGTATAACATTTAATGAAAGCAATAGGAAAGCAATTTATACAGCATGCTCAATTTACCCAATTCAAGACATAAATCAATTCAATAAACGGTAACATGAAATAATTAATTTCTAGCAGTTTATGCAATCGAATATCTCAAATACAGTAAATAATGGCAGAAAAGAAATTCAACAGTAATAAATATTTCGGAACAGAACTTCATAGAGTAAAGCGGGGTCCCTACCGTTACGGAGATAAAAGTGAGGAAAAGAACCCGAAAATCAGCTTTGACGCGAAATGCTCCCGAGGCAATATCTCACGATCCGGGTACTCGGTTGGTAATCCGTCTGCATTTCCTTAAAGCCCCTTCGAATATCTTCGATTCGGTATATGCCGTGATGAAAACTTAATTCCGTAAACCCTTCAATTGTCGTGTCGAAGCTGCTTCAAATATTTATTCGCACAAATAAAATTCTGGTTCTGCCCTGCACTTCTGACATACATTACGGAAGATCTAACTGTTAAAATCTCAATCCCTACGGTCAGATTATAGCCTTATCATTTTAGTTTACAAATCAAAAAGAATTACTCTGATTGGAGTTCGTATGTTACCTGTACGACGATTCTACCGGAACTGCACAGAAAACTAAATTCTGGAAACCAGCCCCCCGTTCTTGGTGCGATATCTTCCAACTCCGAATTCAAAATGTGAATCCGCTTCCACGCCCTCATAGCTTGTTTTGTCGTGATCAATTGCCGTATAAGGTTCGTCGAAATCCGACAAGGATTGCCCACTCAAAAGTTCTCTCAAAGTTGCTAAAAAAACATAGCTCTCAAAGCCTTTCTTTTCTTCTGTGTTCTTCACGGCAACAACGTTTCATTTCTTCTTTTGCATTCTGCTGGCACGTTTCCCGAGAAGAGAATACCCTTTGCATTTTATTTTATTTTATTTACAACTCCATGATCCCCCCACGAAATCCCACATATACATATATTGTTTTCTTAAAGAAACAGCCGACTTTTAATTCATTTCTTTAATATTAAAACCACCCCCAATCCACGAAGACTCTTGATGCCCTTTCAATTTTTCTTTTCTTAACTATTTTAATTATTTCGTGACCTCAACCAACAATCCCACAAGCTGTTATTTTTTTATTTCTTTTTATTTTATTAAATTAATTATCTAGGTAAATCACAGTTAATTTCTTCAACTACAATATATATGCAAAACACCCCTCAATAAAAGTACATAAAAATAACACGTAACATGTTATAAAAATAATTAGACACGTAATCAGATAATCGTACGAAAAATATTACGCCTATACAGTTAATCGCGAAAAATTAAATTACACGTCAAAGATCACGTACGCAAAAGTTACGGTTATCACAATAAAATTTATAAAATAAAATACTATCTAACTACACTAATAATATATATTTGTGTTTCAAGTATCTCACTTTTGAAAAAATTTATATAGATTAAGAAAGTCATTGACTTTATTTGATTAGTTATATAAAATGATAAGAAAACTATTTTAAAACTGTAAATAAAATTAACATCATTTTCTTTGTGAATTAATCCCTCCATTTCTAAATATAAGACTTTCATTACATGTTGCGAAAATTAAAGAAGCAAAAATTAACATGTTTTTATAATTAAAATAAAAATATTACTCTCTTAAATATGACTTGTATATTCCGTTCCAAAAAAAATATGACTTGTATACCACTAATCATATTTAAAAGAGTAATATTAATATTTTGATTGCAAAAATATTTTAATTTTCGCAACATATAATGAAAGTCTTATATTTAGGACTGGATGTAGTAACAAAATAATTATAAGACTGAAATTTGACAAACTAATAGATCTTGAAAAAAAAATTAATAATTGAAAAGTAACAAGCAATTAGATATATGGTTAATTTTTTTTCTTCTTCAGAATAGACATGACAACATATTGATAAATCATTTTCTTCTTTAAGGGCTTGATAATTCAATTACAAAGCACATTCAGAATAGACCTGACAACATATTCTTTTATTTACTTTCTTAGAATATATATATGTTTTCTCTATGCATTCTCACGTCTAACTTCCTTTATTTAGAGGAAAATATTAATTCCACACCACATGAATTTTACGGCAAAAAATCCTTTTGTCCCCGTTTCTCTCCTCATCCCGTCTTCACCAATCACAATTTACCCTGTGTATATATAATTGAAAAAAATATTTATATAGTAAATTCTGATTGATTGGGGACAATGATGGGAACAGGAATGGGGACAGAGGATTTTCACCCGAATTTTACCACCAACTAATACATGAGTTAACTAGAATTTTAAATTTTCGAGTCCAACCAAAATAAAACATCCAAGTTCGGCAGAAGAGATTAAAATTATTTTTCCTGGTTGCTACTTTCTCACCCATAAAATGAATATGATATAGTATCAAATTTATATATATTTGGATGAGACATTGATTTAGGCTCCAAGGATGAAGTCTCGTAACGCAGAGTTATGAGTTCAAATCTAATCTCTATATTTATTATAATAGATAGATTCTCTTTTTCAATAAATAATATATATATATATATATATATATATATATATATATATATATATGTATATTTGTCAACATCAGGATATACACCATTCATCTTACCATAAATTCACATGCAATGTTGGTATGGACTTTGCTCTCAAAGGTTTGTAGGGACATAGAGACAACCAGTTCAAAGAATTCTTTGCATTAAAATAAATAAATAACATGAGTTCATCTTGCAATAAAGTTATTGATATCCAGAATAGTAGTATTATATATATATATATATATATATATATATATATATATATATATGGATAAGTGAAATTGGCAGGGAACCTTCAATTTTGCCTATATTAATTTATATACAATGATCAAATTCATGGATAATTGTATAATGTAGTTGCCTCTTTTTCTTTTCTTTTTTTCTTTTTTACGCTCGAAGGCGATTGCTTTCTGAAGTAAGAGATGGAGAGCACTCTAGATAGGGAGATTGTAGCATGCCTCATGCTTGGGGAGGGAATTTAGCCTCACAAGGAGGAGAATTTATTTGCCCCACAAGGGGAGATACGAGAATCGACCACGGGACCTCCATCCCGTGACCGGGTAGCCTTACCACTTGGGCTGCCCGATTCCCATTAGTTGTCTCTTTCTTGAAGTAAAGAATATGCCAAATAGATGCAGCTAGAGACAACATGGTAATCCAATTTTGGGTTATATATCAGAAATTTAAAAGGCTATATAGCTGAATTGGTAAAATAGGTGTCAGCTGGTGGATCAAAAGATCTCAAGAAATTGAGGTACGATTTATTGAATTGAAAACTTTGGAACAAAGAGGTGTCTAATACTCTACTATTGCGTTTGCATTTACAGACCGACTAATTTTTTTCGAGTATTACAGTGAATGTGTGACTATTCATGAGTGACTTTCGTAACTACCCAATATCTATATCGAACCCAAGTAAAGAGGTGTAAACGAATGTTTTGAAAGCATGTTTGATACACTACAATGGATTGAAATAGAATTGATTTCCACGCGGAATGATGCTCTGGAATCGATTTTCACAAAGAATGATGCTCCACCCAAAATGGAACGTCAATAATATTTTTCCATTCTATTGTTTGGAAGTTGAAGGTAGAATGTAATGATGATTCATTTATTTTCATTTGGCAAAACTGTTACTTAATATCGAAATAGAAATTTATACGACTGGAAAATAAATAAATTATTTATGAAATAAATTACTGATAAAATCTTATTGTTGTCTCCTTAGATTAACATTGTGATTTGTTACAAGATAGTACAATGGTCATTAGCTTCTAATTTATGTTTTCACATGCTCTTGCATTTTCTCTAATTCTTCTTGAAATCAACTTTCTAAAGAAAATATCTTTTTACATTTTAATTTGACAAATCAAACATAGGAATGAAAAGAGAAATTGTAAATGTTAATTTTATTTTATTGCATTTTAGTGTACCAATCGTCGTCTCCGTATCTAGGGTATGATTATATTGAGTCTCAATTTAAGATTTTTTATCTTAGTCTCAGACTAATTTCAAACCCAAACCCAATTTTTAATGGATTAATGCTTGATGTTTCATTACTAAATTCAATCCAAAGAGAGTTTAGGTCTCAATAGAAATTTCAAACACAGATCAGACTCAATCCAATTACACCCGACAGATCAACAAAAGGTATTCTTTCAAGCCAGAAAGAGCAATGACGGTACAGCCTATGGATCACTAAAAAATTGGGAATTTTCTATTTTTGATATATATTGAATAAAACTTTAAACTACATGTCTCCAAGGAATCATATATTTGTCTATTGTATTCCATCACTTGGCATTCAATTCCATAACAACAGTTAGAAGACAACATCACTAACTCTGTAACCCAGGACCATAAGGGTACTTCCATTTTTATTCTCTCTCTTGTTTCTCTCTCTAGAAAGAGGTAGACTGGTGATGGAGAAATAAAGTGAAATGAGAGCAAAAGAGAAAAAAAAAGGGGTTATGAAAGGTATTGAAAGCATATCCTCAAGGAAGAAGAGAGACAATATGACATTATTTTGATAAGAGATAATCACTATTTATACCCATTATCTAACTTTGAAAAGCAAGTTATACTCATTATCTTTTTTGCGTGCCATAAATAGCCAGTATAATTTTTGAGGTGCCATTTATACCCAAAATGAGGATTCCAGTCGTGTCGTAGAAGCAATTAATCGTCTCTCCGGTTTGCTGGGAGATGAAATCATTCCAACCGAGGAAGACGCAGATCGGCTTTCACCGAGGTGCTTACTCACGCCTCCCGAATCCCGCTGTCCGATTCGTCCCTCTTATCATCCCGATTCCGCCCTGTTTGGGTATAAATGGCACCTAGAAAATTGTATTGGCTATATATGGCACACAAAAAAAGATAAAGGGTATAACTTGCTTTTCAAAGTTAGATAATGGGTATAAATAGTGATTATCTCTTTTGATAAAGACCAGTCCGGATCTATGCGGAATATCAAAAAATCTGCACGTACGGAAGTTTTAAAACAGGTGTCGATACAAAAATACGATAAATGTACTTAAAAAATGCAACATGTACCATAAAATCATGGTAAATGTCCGTTTTAAATAAATTGTAACCGTTAAAATTTTAAAGCGACAAACGAGTGTAAGTCTTGTGCGGGACTTGAGCCAAAGTGCATAAAGACATATGCAACATGAAAATTTAAGGGTCCCTGAAGGTCTACCAATTCTTGGCCAAAATTAATTAAAAAAAAAACTTTATTAATCATAAAAGAAAAAAAAAATAAGAATTTATAAAGACTTTTAAGAGAAATGATTGCCTGAAGAGAAGAGATGGGTTGTATTTAAAGGATCTCATCAACTTCAGATGGGTATGTTTCTTTTCTTTCATCATCTCATACGTACCTAACACTCTAACAACTATTAAAGAATAAATATACAAGTATCTAACTCGAAACCAATTAATTTTATACTCCATACTGATATAATAACAGTGAGACACTCATTTAGAACATAATTAAGAAATAAACGTTACATTTTCTATGAGATTTTTTTCTAATATACTATCTTTTATTTATAGTAAAAAATAAATTATTTATAATATATCTATAAATAAACTACTTTTTTATGACACTTTTGACAAATTAACAAACACGATGGTTTTAGGCTAAAACTACATCTAACAATCAATTTTTTCTGTTCTAAAAAAGGATGAAGTGGAGTGATTAAAATACAACTAACTCCGGTGAAAAATAGTTAGTAAATGTAAATTTTTTTAGACGGAGTTTTCAAAATAAAATCATATTATGTGTGAAAAAAAGTAAAATTTTAGAAGAAAAAAGATTTAAAATCTTTCAAATAAAGAGAAAAATTAATAAAGAAAGCGATTGGAACTCACACGACAGTTAAGAGAATTGAATCACCACGTCATTGTATTATGCGTTTTGTATTGTTTGAATATGGGTCACAAAATTTCTTAACGAGGTCACTAACTTATTAACTTAATAGCATATACCTAATCATTATGCATGGGCACATAATTAGAAGTAAAAAAAAAAAAATCAGTTGGGGCACGAGACCCCACTGGTCAGGGTGTGCATCCGCCGCTGATAACGTTAGGTTGATTATGGTGTTGACAAGAGTTTTTTCCAGTACCATATTAATACAATTTATTCCGATGATTTTCGACCCAATAGTTGGAGAAAAAATCAACAGTTATTCAAAATCAAATCAAATACAATCCAAAATGATTACTTAATGCACTAATCATTGATTAAAGATCAAAATAATCTCCCTTGATTATTAGATTATCCTGAACTTTTGGGACCTCAAGAAAGACAATCTCAAATTATTCGACGATCCCGTCTAGTTCGGAATCAAGTTTCCCTGGAAAATCTTGACCAAACATGCCTTAGAATTTTATCAAGAAATTTAAACAGAAAACTAAAAACTTGTTAATCTGAACATAGCTAAAAAATGAAAGAGATTTCAAGAATAACATGAAAGGAGGAACCGGTCCTAAAGAGATAATTGCTCGCTATATGAAGGTTCGACTCTTCTCTAGTACTTAAAAGCACCGAAGAAAGTTAATATTTTAATGATGAATTTTATTATTATGGTGGGAATCTATTACCAAGTGAAGAAATAAATCTTCACCGTCGAAATTGTGCCTAAATATATATATACTACATTCATTTCATAATACAATGACGCTTGTAGAATGTTAGCAGATTTTTTTTATTTCTAACTATATTCTTATATAATGATTATGTCTATGTTGTTAAATTAGTGATTCCGCAATAAATTTTAGTGACCTCATCTTCAAACAATTTCAAACGCCGAAGAACATGACTCAGTGATTCGATTATCTTGGTCTGGCGTGTGGGTCCAATCGCTTTTTTTAATTAATTTTTCTCTCCATTTGATATTTTTTAATTTTTTTCTTCTAAAATTTTACTTGTCTCACACATAATGTGACATTTTTTTGAGAAATCCGTGTAAAACACAAGAGGGGGGTGAATTGGGTTTTAACTAATCTTGGCAACTTTTTCGATTCTTTGCAATGCTATTGTAAGTTTAAGCAAGATGATTGAAAGCAAAGTAAAACCCAATAACAAGACAAAGGATTTAGAGTGGTTCGATTCACTTAGAATCTACATCCACTACCTTGAGCCGCACCCAAGGATTTGCAACAACTTCACTAAGAAGATTTTACACTTGTGGCTAACTCACTAAGAGTTTTACAAACACAACCACAATACCAAGAAACTCACAAAGAGCTTGCCCACACAAAGTAGGACTTTTACAATTGCCCACACTAAGTAGGACTTATAACCCTATCACTAAGAAAGGGAATGAGAAGGTTTAAGTACAAAGTTTGATCACTCTTCTAAGTGAAAGATATACCTTTGAAGCACAAACAATTTAGCTCTTTGAACATATGAAGTTCACTCTTTGTCTTGCATTTGAAATAACACCTTTGAATGCTTTAGATCATGGCAATGAAGTGCATTTTCTTTGTTGGTGTTTTGGCTTGATGAGAAATCAATGAGAATATGTTTTGCAAGCCTTGGAATGTTTCTCTAGCTTTGGAGTATAAATACATTTCAAATTTGACTGAAAATCGAGTCTCCAACGGTCAAAAAACGGCTAGTATTTGCAGAGTTCGGATGACCGAAACAAGTCTCGGATGACCGAACTTGAGCAACTCGGTTGACCGACCAAAAACTCGGTCGACCGAACCATCATCTCCGTCGACCGACCCAAGCTTAGGTCGACCGAACTTTGACAGAACAACTCTCAGTAAATCCTTCGGTTGATCCGAGAAAATCTCGGTTGACCGACTTTTCAGAGTATGAGAGATGATGTTTTGACCTTTGTTTTGAAATCTCTTGAAGTCTAAAAAGGTTTTCCTAAAAGGTAACAAGTAAGAACACTTGGAAAACTTTTCTAAAAGACTTATCTATGAAATCAAAGGCTTTTTGGATAAGAACACATGTAAAGATCATTTTGAAACTTAAGCCTTTTGAAAACGTGTTTATGAAAACATGCAAGACTAGAGTGTAGAGCTTATGTTCATGAGAGCTTTGGTTAGAGCTTTAAGATAACGACTAATGAATAACAAAGCTAATCTAACCAAACCTAAGTCTTCAATCTTCAATCTTGATAGATGAGCCTTGAATGATATGACTTTGAATCTCGATCATGGCTTGATTGAAGTACTTAGAGCTTCCAATCTATGTTCCAATATTCTATCACAAAGATATAAACATTAGACACAAACATCAAGTGTTTGTCCATTATCAAAAACCGAGTTCGATCGCCCTTAGGGCTAACAATCCGTTCAAAAAATTTGTATTTACCAACTATTTTTTTACCGGAGTTATAGGTATTTTCGTCCCTTCACTTCATTCCCCCCCCCCAGTTTTAGTCTAAAATTGGATTTGTTAATTTGTCAAAACGTCATAAAAAAGTAGTAATTGATAGAAATATTAATAAATAAAAGTTTCTACTAAAAATATAAATAGTTTATCGATAAAAAAAATATTATAAAAATTGTGACCTTTTTTAAAATATTGTAGCTGCGGTCGTCCTCCAAAACCGTGAAAGTCACCCTCCTCTAACATTTTCAGAAACGTCGAATTTGCCATATAAAAATTTTAATTTTTTTTATGTCTTCGTCTTTAAATAAGTGACAACACTGTACTTAAACCCTGGATCCAATCACTGTCAACTATTGAAGCTCATCAACTTCAGATTGGTATGTTTCTTTTCTTGCTTCATCTCATACCTAACACATTCTAACAACTATTGAAGAATACAAATACAAGTATCTAACTCAAAACCAATTAATTTAAATCTCCATAATAGCACTCCTGATTTGTTATAACGTTTAGTGGCGGATTCTGAATGTAGTGATAATAGGCATTCGTCTAGGGATGGAGTTAGCAAATAAACTATTTTAAAAAACGTGACATTTTCCATGAGAATTTTGTTTTCCAATAAACTATTTCCTATTTTTAGCAAAAACCTTTATTTATAATATTTCTATCAATAAACTACTTTTTTATGACGGTTTTGACAAATTAACAAACGCGATGATTTTAAACTAAAACTACAGTCAACAGTCAATTTTCCTGTTCTAAAAAGGATGAAGTTGAGTGATTAAAATACATCTAACTCCGGTGAAAAATAGTTAGTAAATGTAAATTTTTTTAGACGGAGTTTTCAAAACAAAATCATATTATGTGTGAGACAAGTAATATTTTAGAAGAAAAAAGATTTAAAAACTTTCAAATAAAGAGAAAAAATAATAAAGAAAGCGATTGGAACCCACGCAGCAGTTAATAGAATTAAATCACACGTCATTATTTTCTGTGTTCAGTGTTGTTTAAGTCTGAGGTCACCAAACTTCTTAACGAGGTCACTAACTTATTAACTTTATACATAGATCTAATCATTATTCATATGTATATAATTAGAAGTAAAAAAAAATTCAGATGGGGCATGAGACCCCACTGGTCAAGGGTGTGCATCCGCCACTAACGACGACAGGTTGTTTTGATGTTGACATGAGTTTTTTCCAGTACCATATTTATACAATTTCTTTCGATGATTTTCGATCTAATAATTGGAGAAAAAATCAATAGTTATTCAAAAATAGCTATTCAGGAATCAAGATTTTTTTAATCAAATAAAATACAATCCAAAATGATTACTTAATGCACTAATCACTGATTAAAGATCAATGTAATCTCCCTTCATTATTAGATTATCCTGAACTTTTGGGACCTCAAGAAAGACAATCTTAAATTATTCTATGATCCTTTCTCATTCGAAAGTTTCCCTGGAAAATCTTGACCAAACATGTCTTAATCAGTTCATTCCAATCAATCTTTACTCCCAAAACTCCTTAGAATTTTATCAAGAAATTTAAACAAAAAAAAAACTAAAAACTTGTTAATCTGAACATAGCTCAAAAATGAAAGAGATTTCAAGAATAACATGAAAGGAGGAACGCTATATCAGGGATTTGACTCTTCTCTAGTACTTAAAACCACCGCCGATTATTTTTTTTTACTTTTTCATAATGAAATTTATTATTATGAAGGGACTCTATTACCAAGTGAAGAAATAAATCTTCACCATTCATTTCATAATATAAGTCGTTTATGACATTTAACGAAAATTAAGGAAACAAAAAATTAAGATACTTTGTTAGTCAAAATATCATTATTACTCTTTTAAATCTGACTTTTATACCACTAATTCTATTTAATAGAGTAATATTAATATTCTGATTTTTAAAAAAAAAACTTTATTTTTTGCTTTCTTAATTTTAATTATATGTCCTAAACAATTTGTATTACAAAATGAAATGGATTGAGTATTACACTACATTGGATCAGGGTTTGTTTAAAGTTTCTGGCTATTTGACTACCTGAGGGGGCATTGGAATTCTATTGGCATCAGACATGTAAATCAGACAACTAAGAGTGGCTCAATTCATAAATTCTAAAGGGGAATGAATCTTAGTAAAGATGGTCCTACATGTATGGGTCTATGCCCTTCAACAATAAGACTCTTCCAGCTAATTGCAGGGTTTTGTAGGTCCTCAAGGCTCCAGAATTATGACTATGACCATTAGAAGAAGCATCTATCAAAATTATAGATGATTTTTAAAACTTGATCAATTCATGCACTTATAGTCTGGGATTCCCCAGAATAGTTGGACCAAGGAACAACTATCCCAGAAGACGTCGAATCAAACGACCTGATCCATGAGATCGGTTCAACATGATGCTGACAAAAATGCTATCAGAGTTTCCCTACATGTTTGATTGGTAATCTTTTGTCTTCGCTGGGATTATATAAGTCTCGAGTTTAGTACTCATCAAAATGCATGTAATGCCCATTGCTAATAATACGGTCTCTTATGCATGGTAATCCACATACTCTGTATATAGTAAGAGTAGATATGGGTTGACTGCAGTGTCGGATCAAGGAACAGAGAATACTAATAAAACACACGGCAATTTGTGTGGGATTATTTATACATTTATCATCTAAATAGAACAAAATATATCTTATATATTAAAAAAATATTTCAGCGGGGTCTATTGGCAATTTGTGTGGGGTTATTTGAGTGACACTCCGGTTTGAAAACTTGAAGGATGGAAGCACGAGGTTGTAAGAAGTAAGGGGAAGGCGAAGAAGGTTTGGATCGAAGTCGTCAATAATGATAATAATTTGTTAGACTTGGATGAAGGTATTGTGTTTTATAGAACGTATTCATGCGAACAACCACACGAAAATCTTTTATTGATTTATATAGCCGACCCCAATTAATTGGGATTAAGATTTTGTTGTTGTTTTGTTACTTTTACCTCGTACAACTAATTCAACGCTCGACATATTCTGCATTGATGATCATCGATTAAGTTTATTTGTTACCACGATACCGTCCCGGCTCCTATGCTGAACATTTTTTTGTTCCGCATTGCGGGACACGATCTAAGCCGTCGGATGATATTTTTTAACGGTCCAGATCTGGAGAGAGAAATTTTTATTTTTTTATTTTTTAAGTCCAGCCGCAACTTTTCTCTCTCCAAATCTGGACTGTTCAAAATATCATCCGACGGCTGAGATTATTCTGCACGTGCGGAAAAAAAGCTGTTCCGCATAGGAACCGGACTGCCACGATACGATTGATCTAATGTGTTCTTTCCGATATTTCTCATTCCATTGCATGTAGGAATTCTTTGCCTTATTCAAATTTAATTTATCACAAATAAATGAATAATATGGTATTTTTATTCTTCAATAAAATAAAAAATTTCTGCTTATTTACAAACATAATTATTGGAATAAACCAAAGAAGTCGCATATTAAAGACTTCTCATTACCAATAATTTTTTAGAGTTAGGTTTATTGACTGCATTCATGTGTTTGATCTTGAGAATATATCGAAGAGGCTAATAGCCCAGTGGGGCATTGGCCGGCCCGTGACCGAGAGGTTCCAGGTTCGATACCCTCCGCTTGCGGGCGGTAAGCTTTATTATACCTTATCTAGGTTGTTCACTCTCCCCAATGTGGGGTTGTTCTCTCTCCCCCAATGTGAGGCAATCGCCCATCGTGGCGTCAAAAATCTTGAGAATATAGTATTTGAGACCTGAGTCTTCTAGCACAAGGGAGTTATAATAAGGAAATTTGAATTGGTGTGTGTGATACATACAATAAAAAAAAAGTGAAGTACGTGACAGTTTAGTTTATTAGTCGATACACAACATGCTAATATTTCAGTATGTTTTTCAAGTATTTCTTTATATTTTTCACGTGACACTTTCCAATTATAATTAAAACGCACCAATAGAAGATAATAAAAAGATGCTAAATGTACAAATTGGTGAATGATACTATTTATGTACATCCATTTACTCAAACCTTTACATGCATATGTTTATAAAAAGCTAGCAAAACAATATTTCCTATGTCATGAAAGATTATCATAGCTTTAATGGAGGACATGCCATGAATTTTAGACTACCCTTAGCTACTAACAACCTTAGCAATCTCATTATACAAATAAAATAAAATCAAACCTAGTATATGCTCACCTTTGTGAAGTTGAGGTCTAAATTTCCGAGATGAGGTTGAGTCCTACGATTTAGTTTTCGCGGCAACAGAACTGTGTTTTGTGAAAACAGACAGTTTCTTCAAAATTCCGGTTGCCTTGTTGCGATGAGATTTCCTTTGTGTAGTAGTAGAATGGTTGCCGGAGTTTCTTGAGTTGCCGATGTCTGATTCAGAGAATTCTTCAGTATCCTTGATTTCCTCTCTCAATAGCCGTAGTAATTCTGTTGCCATTACTTTCCCTTTGTCGTTCCCACTTTTGGACACGGCAACAAGAAAAGGGATGACCCCCTCGTCCATGACCAGCCGGCAATACTGAACGCGTTGAGAGCACAAAGAAAGAAGAACAGCCACAGCATGTTCTTGTTCATCATGTCTGTCGCTCTCAAGTAGTTTAATTATCGAAGCAATACATCCATCAGTCTCGGTAATAATAATCCTAGCATCTTCATTGTAGCAAAAATTTTTCCAAAATCGCTATAGAATAACCAGCCAGCGCAGTATCTTCTAGATATGATATCAGCTTCGGGATGAATTCAGATGCTACTACAAAGGACCTCATACTACTATTTGCAGACAAATTATACAGTATCCCTAAGGCCAGTTCCTGTAGTCCCTCGATTTCTTTGTCAAGTATTCTCAGAATGCAGAATAGTGCACCAGATGTTTCGAAAAATTTATGATTGCAGTGTCCGTGGGATGACAACACTTCTAAAACACTTAGAGCTTCTTCGACAACTTCAGTATCGAGAAATGCTGCCAATAGTCCATATGCATCTTCTTCCAAGTATACCACACTGCTTCTGAAACAAGAAATCCACGGAATATCAGCACGAGAGCAACGGAAGAATGAATATAACGTTCAAGTACTGCTAGAAGACAAAACCAAAGTTTCCGAACACTGGCCAGGGAAGACTCTATTAGAACAGAAGAAACAACAATAAAAGTTCATATAAAATAAACAACTTTAGAACTCGAGCTATGTCAATGGATCCTGTTTTCCACAGTACCTGCAGTTATTCAGAAAAGATGAAAGCAAAAGACATCCTGTTTTCTGAGCTTCCGTGTCACAAAAATCATGTGCATCCTTCAAAAAATTTAGAATAGTCTGGACCACGTTCTTGCATGACACGGAATTGCAATTTCGATGTTCATGATTCTCGGAGATCTTAATATCTCGAACAACTTTGCACCGCAATTCCCAGGGAAGTGAATCCAATTCAAATAAAATCTTCATATCTGCTTCATGTGTATCTGGACTAGTTTGAAATCTGTGAATATCATCAGTGTCTGTTGACGTCATGCTCGAGCCATTATTGATCTTTGAATAAGAGGAATCGGAACCCTGCCTAGCATCAGAAGATCCAATGGATAAGTTACTGTAATCTATTGGAAGAGATAGATGATTCATCGAATAACTCAAGCTAGCAATGGAACTCGATGAAGTTTCCAGTCGTTGAAGTACTTCAGGAAAACTGGGGTCGGAAATACTGATTTTATTAGCTGTACACCACTTTGTAATTAGATC
Source organism: Vinca minor (assembly GCA_026122235.1). Classification (NCBI taxonomy): domain Eukaryota; kingdom Viridiplantae; phylum Streptophyta; class Magnoliopsida; order Gentianales; family Apocynaceae; genus Vinca; species Vinca minor. The sequence goes on along the minus strand of JAOCZM010000011.1, from coordinate 8,553,505 downwards.
CTTCATTGCGGTGTTTGGCGTCAGTGACAAGTGGGGCAACTTGTTTTTCGTTTTCGGACATGTATCATGACCTTCATCAAACCATTTCTGAATCCACATCCTTTCAAATGTTTGCCCGGAAGCAATAACGACAGGGTCATACATAAGCCTCAATGACAAAGGGCATCTGAATTCCTCAGGGACCGCAGGTATACTCAGCGTGTTAATCTGAGCATGGTCTGGCCCACTAGATACACGAGATTCTACTTCGAGTGAAGACGGAAAAGAGGTGACCTTTGGCTCTTTCACAATCAATTTACCATACTTATTCAGAAGACTCAGGAAGAGCGATAGGATCTTTCTCTTGCCTGTAGTATCATTTTCTCCAACTTGATCAAGCAGCTTCTTGATGGATCTTTTCTCTATCAGAAGAGCCGTCTGGGAATTGATACCAAGCCTCAACGTAGCAAACCGAATCGCTTCAAAAGCAGTTTCTTTTATAGAATCTCTAGTAGACCCATACTGATGAAGCAAATCCCGCAAAACCTTCCCAGCCTCCTCATCAGATGGATCCAAGCGAAATGATACATTTCTAAGATCCGAAACCACTTGGGAGATCTACAAGAAAAGGTGACAAACAATGTCAAATACAATCATTTTAAAAAATTCAACTAGCAAAGGAGGATCTAGCGGAGAAGGTAATTTTTATTTCCAACCTTTGAAGCCAGCAAGACGGGAACCATATTTTGCATCTGGCTTAGACTTTGCACCAGCAGATTCCGAGATTTTTTGCATCTTGAAAGTATAGCATCTCCTGTTAGCGCCTGAAAATATCATGCAGAACATTCTATCAATACTAAAAACAAAAGTTCTAGAAATTTTTAACCTTAGCAGCAAGTTCTCATAAAGTACATACCAGATAAAGCTTACTGGCCTCGCTACAATTTTGAAGAAGTAACTTCGCTTTATCAATTGCATTGTTCAATAAGACAAGTGTCTCTATTCCTGATGAGCATCGAGGCCGGGATGCTTCTATTTCTGGAAATATATTTGAAACGCCATAAACCAACTTGAATAATTCTTTACACATAAGTTGATGCACCTGGTACAGTAGCACAACTAGTCAGCTATCTAGATTAATTCTTCTAAGAAGTATTGCAACATAAATAGATAAACGAAAAACACCAAAGAAGGGGAAAAAAAGAGGACTGATGCAGCGGATAATAACTTCAAGAAAGGGTCACATTAGAGAATAAACCACAGGTCTATATAATGGATGATTTTGTCGGAGAAATCAATTAAGCTTCAAAAACATTTGCATATTTTAGTGAAATCACAAACTTGTGTGGATAACTTCATATATCCGCAACAAGCAGGCAGTAGCAGCACAATTCAGATCAACAAAACAATAACGACATTGATAATAAATTTAGCTTCATATTGTAGTGTTTAGTTGTAGGACTCCTCGAGCCCCATCCGACCATAAAATCTTTCCAGACTAACATTACAAGCAAGGTAACTTTGGTTTTTCCGATGGAATAATCACTAGCTATAAACAAAGAATTTAACATATACATGGATATCTACATGTATTACCATACAGTTAGTTTGAATTTCACAAGAACATTTAGCTTCATACTTCTCGGATTCAGACCATCAACAAAATCAGCAACATACATATTCGATCAAACAACAAATTCATACCTTTATGTCATGAGGAGATGGCAACGGGTCCGTAACTTCAGAAACATCAGTCCCCATAAGTTAAAAAACCATCTCAAGTCTGCAACATGATTAAAAAGTCTTTGATTACGTTTATAGTTGACAACTTCAAATATATCAATTGGCAATTTCTCCAAGAATTGCAAGATAGACAAAACCAGCTCGAGTCACTTAAAGTATCACATAATTATCCCAAAACAAACAAACACTTCTTTCAAGTTGACTAGTAAATTAAAATTTTACTCGTAGCAGTACTTTATCACTAACTAATACTCCCTCAATTCCTAAATATAAGACTCTTTAGACAATTTGAGAAAATTAAGGAAGTTATCATTTTCACCTCAACTTCCAATATTACCCCACCTTCCCTCTCTCTCGCTAATACATCATAAAGAAAAGAAAGGAAACTGTTGAGGGTATAATTGAAATAAATTGTTGACAACTAATAAAAGAACCTTAAACGACAATTAATTTGGATACTTAGATATCTCCTAAACGACAATTAATAGGGAATGGAGGGAGTACTATTTAGATAAAGATTTAAGAACTTGGCTAGTTATAAACTTTTCTATGACAACTTGGCAACAAGGGAAATGCAGAAAGAAGTAGAAGAAACATGCTTGAGAATCCTAGAATTCACTCAAACAATTAGCTACTACTCTCTCCGTCCCAACTGAATGTTCACTTTCTATTTTAGTTTGCCCAATATGCATGTTAACTTTCTTAAAATAGATATGTTTCCTCCCCCAAACTCTCAAAACAGACCTCATATATTTAAGGATGCAAACTCATGTCCGACCTACTATTCTTTCTTCTTAATCCTCGTGCAAGACATTCAATTTAGGACGGAGGAAAGAATAATATTTCAATTATTACACACACAGAAAACTTCATTTATCTTCTTGATGACAAAATTCTCTAAAAATGATATATTCAGGATTTCAAATTAGAAGCCTAGCCCAGGTAATTTCTCGATAAAAAGAAGGCGATAATTCAATTGGTACAAAAAAAAAAACACAGATCAAAACAATAATAAAGCTGGTAGGAAAAAATTTGTACCAAGAACAGAGAAGACCAGAACAAAGATAATTTTCTTCCTTTGCTCTCAACAAAGTCCATTTTGCTTTTAAATTAATTTCTTGAATTCCCTCAGAAGAACAATGAAAAATTCCACCCAAAGATTTGAACCTTATAACTATTTTCTTTGCTTTTTAATCACATCTGCTAAAAAAAAACAGAGGAATCAAGAATTGGGTCTTTATGTAATAAAAAGTGAAAAACGACAATGATGATGATGTGGGCCTACTTTCTTATTTTACGGGCTTCATCAATTATTATTATTAATCACTCATTCCGTCTTAAAATTATCAGTCAACTCTGTGTTATTTACTGGAATGAAATTTTCATTAAATTCTATTATTAAATAATGTCAAACATCACTCTATTTAATTTTATTTTTAATTTAATTTAAATTGCCTCTCTCTAATATTTAATATAAGAATTGAATTGAAAAAATTATCATTAATAAACTTTTTTATTTAAAAAATTGACAAATAATTTATAACGAATTAAAAATGAAATATGCACAGATAAGTATGAGTAAAAGGGAAGAAAGAAGAAGATTGAACAGAACAAAGAGAAGACAAACATGGGAGAAAAGGAAGTTTTTTTTTGTTTTTTGCTAAATAAAGATTTACTCATTAATAATAAAATAGTTAATGTCATTACAATCAAAAGATAAAATACAATACAAGAAAAATAAAAATTATACAATAGTGTAAATATCATGATAACAGATAAAAGTCCATATCCCGGATCAGGTAAACAACACAAAAAACAGTAAAAGAAATAAATACATGATAAAATTCTTCGCAGCAGCTTCTCCGAGATCCCCGGAGCAAAGCAGATGAAAAATCGCTTCATCACCTTTCTTAGAAATCAACAATCTATGAGACCATGAGCGTATCAATCGTCCCATAGATTGTCTCGAAAAGATGAAGAAAACTGAGAAAGGAAAATGTTTGTTTATCCTTTCTTTTGACATTTTTTAGTCTTTAATTGCTACTTTTCTTTTCTTTCTTTTAAAATGAAAAAACAAAGAAGAAACTCCATGAAGGCTTCCCTTTTTGGCCATATTTTAAATCAATGACGAAGCTAGACATTAGAGTTTAGTGAGTAGAATTAAATATTATATAATATTTGGGATGCAAGATTTAATTTTCTTAATACTATTTTTAAAAAAATTTAAGAGTAAAAACTATAATTTTAAACCCGGACCTTGTTTTAAATGTTCTAATGCCAAAACTTAAGTTTTCATTTTTATCAAGTGATTTTAGATTATCTGGTTGTATCTACTCTTCGCAAAATTCATATGAGTAAAATTGTAAGTTCGAAATATTTTTTAAAAGACTAATATTATAAAATTGTAATTTTTTTTATCAATTGGCCAAATATTCAAATAACGGTCACCAACAAAAGGTTTTATTTCTCTAGTATTAACTATGTTCATAAGTATTAACTGCCTAGATTACTAACCAAAAAAAAAACTATGTTCATAAGTTATGCAATGTACTGACTTATTGGTCACCAAAAAAGCTTTTATTTCTCCAGTGTTAACTATATTCATAAGTTATGTGATGTACCAAATTACCGGTCACCAAAGAAGATTTTATTTCTCTAATATTAACTATGTTCATATGTTACGCGATGTACCAACCTACCAATCATCAAAACAGATTTTATTTCTCTAATATTAATTATGTTCATATGTTACAGTGTAACAACTTTCCGGTCACCAATTATTATTTTTATTTCTCTAATATTAATTATGTTCATAAGTTATACAATATACCAACTTATATTTTCATCAAGTCTTTTACAAGTACTCGTTACTCTTATTATTGGATAAAGAACTAGCTCATGGGTGGAACTATTCCAAGAATCCGAGTAAATAATCAAATTGTTATCTAAATATACTAAAAAGGTATTTGGACATTTTGAGCCAAATATTATCTATAAAAAAAACTATTTCTATAAAAAAAATAAAAATAAAATTCTCAAATAAAAACTCTATCAAAACCAATTGTTAACTTACGTTTGAGAATAAAGTGATCAAGATCCCTTCTTTCTCACTTGTGGAATTGATTCATGGAACAAAAGATTTCAAATAAAAAATAAATACGAATGCATGTCACAAATTTCAATTTTTAAATTTGAACAATTCAATTTTCGTAAAACCTTATACGAAAATAAAAAATTAAAATACTAGTCAATTTCAGCCAAATTCAAGTTTAACCTGCCTTTACTAGGCAGTAAACAAGATTTTTTTTTTTAAGTCCGATTGGACAGTTGCTCCATATAGGGGATGAATAATTGCCTCAGATGAGGAGGAGATAACCCTAGAAAGGGAGATTAAAGCTTGCCGCATGCAGGCGGAGGGTATCGAACCCACCACCTAAAGGTCGTCTGCCTACCCCACTGAATTAGAACACCTTTGATCAGTAAATAAGATTACTAAACTAATTTCATGCAAGCCTGCAGGAAAATAAGAGTCCAATCTAACATCACGGGCACTATATTGGTCAAACATTTTGTCCAATAAAATAAATAAATCCGGCCATTTTATTAAGAAAAAAAGGAAAAAAAGAGAAAAGACCATACCGAGTCTCCTAACTACTTCTGCTGTCTAGTACTACCCCTTTCATAATAATAAGTAGTTTAAAACATATAACGCAAATTAAGAAAATAAAAAATAATTTATTTTTTAGTCAAAATATCAATATTATTTTTTAAAATGATATTTGTATAACACTAATTCTATTTAAGAAAGTAATATTGATATTTTGATTAAAAATACTTTATTTTTTACTTTTCTTTAATTTTCACTGTAAGTTTTAAACGATTTATAGTATGAAATGAAAATAATATTGAAATGAACTTTCTTTTTTAGAACAAGTCAAGGTCAATTTCTTTTATTAAAAAAAAAGGTCAATTTCTTTTTTTTTCTTTTTTTTTAAATTTGAGAAGAATAGGTATTAGGTATATTAGTATTTAATAGTATTTGGAGAAAATCACTATTTATACCCCTTCAACTATTTTCAAAAGCAAGTTATGCCCCTTGTCTTTTTTGCGTGCTATTAATGCCCCTGACAATTTACGGGGTGCCATAAATGTCCCTCAGAGGCGGAATCCGGCGAGAAGTGGTGGCGTAGCAAGGGTGCGAACCGCACATGCGAAATTTGAGGGGTATTTTCGTCCAACCTAAATTATCATCTTCACCAATCTCCTCCTTCGACCATCCACTAAAACCACCACCCCTCTACACCACCACTGTCACCCCTCTCCACCACTCACCTCTCATCTCCCAATTTGGTGCAAATCAATCCATCTTCATCCCTCAATCTTCAAAAACATCCCCAGAAAATCATAATTTATCTAAACCCATTAGAAAAAAATTGGATTTATGAATTTTGGGAAAGTTGGAATTTTCATACAACCACTATTCTTCTTCTAATTTTCTTCATTGCCCAAAATCCCATAGCTTGAAGGAATGAAAGAATGAATGCTTAGGTTTGGAAAATCATTGAATTTGCAGAGGCGGCCATTAGAGCCAAAAAGAGGGCAGCGGTAGGGGTGGGAGTTTTTTAGCAAGGAAATCTTGGAATCTTTTTCGCTTTTTGGGTTGGGTGAATTAGCCCAATTCTTCTTTGATTTTGAGGAAGAAGATGAAGATCTTCAATTGGATTGGACGATTTTGCCCTTGAAAAATCAGGCATGTGACTCACACGTGTGTTTAGCCACCAAAACTCACCGGATTTCGCCTCTGAGAGACATTTATGGCACCCCGTAAATTGTCAAGGGCATTAATGGCACGCAAAAAAGACAAGGGGCGTAACTTGCTTTTGAAAATAGTTGAAGGGGTATAAATAGTGATTTTCTCTAGTATTTGAGAAGAATATGTATTAGTATTTAATAGTATTTTATAAGCAAAAAATCTGTGAATCTGGATATGGACAAAAAAAAAAAATCAAATGTTAAGTCCCTTTCTATGTATTTAACTAATGAAATTTTTTACTTCCACTTATGTATTTTATTATTGGTTGCCTTATCGAATAGCTATAAAGATGTAGAATATGAAGAAAAGAAGAAAAGAAAATTTGATGTGATCGTGGGCCAATAACCCTCGTTTTTGGTCCAGCATTATCTCTAAGCCCGGGACCAATTTATCATTTCCAGTGACAGTGAGGTGGTCAAACTCAAAAGAAACCTGTAGTCTGTAGACTCAGTTTAGTTGGTATTATTAACCTCGCTCTCTCTCCCTTTCTTCCTCTTGAAGCTTCTTCAAGTCTTGACTTTCATGGCTAGATCCAATCATTCTTGGTTGGATCTAGTCATTCTTCACCCTTTTTTGGTGTCTTGCACTCTTTTGACCACTAAACGTCGATGGGCCTTCACTGTCGATTTTTACATCGAGATTGAAAGACTAGAGGCAGAGATCTTTTTATCGGATCGGTTAGTTGGTGGTAAGATATGGATACCGCAGTAATGTTCTCGGCTCTTCGTCGAGTTTTCCTCTCTTTTCTAGGCGATTCTTAAGATCGTTGATAAGCCCATGTTCTTCTGAATCGCTGTCTATGAAAGAGGTTGAAACCAAGTGCTTGCCTCTGAGGTTCGAAAATGGTGATGAAGATGTTGCGGAGAAGACTATCTTGTGTGGGTTTTTATCCGTTACTTTGTGTAACTTTATTTTTCTGTCTTGTTTGTCTTTATTCCTTTCTCAAATCTTCTCTTTTGTTGTATCAGAGAAAGAGTTTGAGAATTTTTCAGGTTGTAATGGCCCCGGCCATTTTATTATTAATGGATAATCCTTTATTCATCAACTAACAACTTGCAAATAATCGTTTGTACATGTGTATATTCTTATTCAAATGTTCGATAATTTATAATTTATCATGTGTATATATAATTAGAATAAATGTTCATCAAACTGTAAATGTGGATGTTAGAGCCCGCGGTAAAATGTGAGGAAGAGGCCTTTAATTTCAAAAACTTATCTATAATAAAATTATAAGTTTGAATCATTCAGAAAGTCACTTCATGTCGTATAGATTTATGTTGCATAATAAATATTCACATAATTCGTTGATACTATTTGGACACCGTTTGATAAAAAGAGAAAATCTCTCTATATACACATAAATAATTTTTATTTTGTCAGTAAAATTGTATTTTAACTTTTTATATACATAAAATTATTTTTGAACTACTGCTTTTGTCAAATTAGTGTAAAATTGATGATTTACAGTCACTTTTTAACACGTGTTCTATATATGTTTGACAATCGTAATGATATTTTTGTCAATTAAAGTCCTTAACACTGGGGATATGTGCAGAACAGACGATTAAAAGTGACAGAAAATCACTAGTTTCACACTGGTCAGACAAAAATTATAGTTCGAAAATAGTTTATGTACCGAAACAATTAAAATAAAAATTTACTAACAAAAAAACAAGTAAAAAATATTTATGTATATATTGGGAGTATTTCTCATGATAAAAACTAAAAAGAAACTTTTTTTTTCTTAAACAAGGAAAAAAGGGAAAGAACGTGAAAACATGATAAAAATTACATACCGGCAAATTAACGCAGAATTTGATCGAGTCCCATATATTTGGCAAAAAATCCTCTGTCCCCATTTGTGTGTGTCCACGTGTCCCCAACCAATCACAATTCACCATGTGTATATATAATTGAAATAAATATTTATATAGTAAATTACGATTGGTTGAGGGGACGCGACGACACAAATGTATAATGAGACGATTTTCACCCCATATATTTGCCTTTTATTATTTCAAAAAATGCTAAACAAATAGGATTTCGTGATTGTCTGCGAATTTGAAATTTCTTCTCCGCTTTTTATTTGATTTATTCTTAGCCGCCTGGTGGCGTTGTTTCTTCTCTTTTCTTTTTTTAAAAGTTACTTTTATTATCAAGACAAATTGATCATTATTATCCCTAAATTTTTTATAATTCAGGTATAAGGTTCTAAAAGATTATTTATGAACATTAAAATTTCTAAATAATTTATTATTGGTATATAAGGTCATTTTGTCAAAAAAAATTATTAGTCAACTGTTAAATCAAATAAATAAAAATTGGATTACCAGGTCAACAAAAATATTTTAGGAGTATAATTGATACATCACAATTAAAATATCTCACTTCTTACATTCCATTACCACCGTACCCCAACCACCCCGGTCAGCCCCAACGTCCCCGTCATCCAATTTTTATTTTTTCCATTTTTTAGCAGGGGAAGGGGTTGGGGCGTCGGGAAAGGGGTATGTGGGGTGGGGATGCTTTCAGGAGTGGGAGTTCAAGAAGAAGAGTTAGTGGTGCAAAATATCATAATTATGCCTTTAAATTTTTACTTTTACTCAATTTTTTTTCCCGAATTTATGACCGTAAATTTTTGGACGGAAGGATCTTGTATACTAATTATAAATTGTATAAGAATTCTAATTTTCAAAATTAATCTTTAAAAATCTTACACTTGGCTATAAATTATTTAGAGACAAAATCCACCAATTTACCTTATCTCAAACTCAAAAATAATTATTTTGAATCGAAGATGTTGAGTTAACTATACTTCAACATAACTGGTGAGATTGTTTAGATAATTGCTCTTTTATCCCCATTTACTTTGTTGAAGAGGAGTTAGATGTTTGCTTTTGTTATAATAATCTGATCATTCTAACCTCAATAAATCATTCATTGCTCATTATGAATAAATAAATTAGCCGAATTTAGCAAATTGTCTTTACATCTTGTGTCTTCGAGAAGGAAATATCAGTACCCAGTTATTTATAAAAAATAAAAAAATACCTAGCTCAATTTTCTTAGATTATTAAATTAAGTACATCTAGTTCTCATTGCTAGAGTTTTCATCCCAATAAGAAAAAAAAAATGAGAGAAAAAAAGATTTAAAAAAAAAAAAAAAAGGAATGTCGAACTCAGGACCTCTCGGTTGTGAGCGAAGGAGAGCCCCACTGAGTTATGGCTTGACTCAACATATATTCAAGTTAGAATTCCATTACCTTCCAGGAAAAAAGAAGAAGAAAAAAGGTTAGAATTCCATTGATTTTATTGGTAGAAGCTTTGGGCCATAAATATATAGGGAAAAAAAGTTTTGTTTTTCATTTCGTCTTCGAATAAACTTGTAAGAAGTCAGGTTTACCAAATCAAGACTTCTAATCAATGTTGTTAAAATCCCGATTTAAATCTACGATTTTACGATTTTACGATTTTTCACCCCTTCACCGATTCTACGATTTTACGGAAGGAAAATCCCAATTTTACGATTCTACAGAAGGAAAATCCCGATTTTACGATTTTTCACCCCTTCACCGATTCTACGTAGAATCACGATTTTAACAACCTTGCTTCTAATGAGCGTTCACATTACAATCTTTTGACTTCCACTTTCAAGCATGTGTGTCCAAAACTTGAATAACAAGTGACTTTAAATATATATTTGTAAGGTAATATAATCATTGCATATCCGCCAAACAGGCGAGAATTGCATCATTTGAAAATAAATGACACCAAACAAAATATTTAAAACGGTATCTTGTGCTAGATAAAAGATGAGTCGGGACATTTCTTAACTTCTTAATCAGGGACGAAGACAAAGGGGGTAGGGTGGTAGTCGCTCCCGATATTTTTAAAAATACTACTAAATATAATAAATTTTATATATAATTTAGAATATTTTATTAAATTCGCTCCTTCAACATTTTTTTTAAAATTTTTATATGTAGTTCGGTATATTATTGAGGTTTTTGTCCCCTAACGTCAAATTTTTGGTTTCGTCCCTACTCTTAACAATGATAAAGAAATAATATTAATGCTAAGCAACAAAGTCGTAGTAGCTCTAAAAACATGCCTAAGTAGTGAAAGATTAAACACGAAAGAACCAAATTTTCGGATACATTTAAGATTGTCACTCAAAACCTTAAAACAGTGATACAAAATACTCAAAATAAAAAATATTAGTCGGACCGAACTCGAACTTAACCAAACCTGCTACTACCTGATAGGTCTGTGTGGTTTTGCTCGGCAACGCCAGTTCACGGTTCCAAGTCTAACATAAGCACCTTTCAGTTTTAAGTTCTTTTTTGAGTCAAAATCTTGGAATGGGCCTTCTGCCGATTCAAATCCTTGAACCATAAGGACCTTGGTTTTGGGCCTTTTGGCCCACAATTATATGGAACCTTGATTCATCATCCAATCAGGAGGTAAGGGCTCTCTCTACTAAGAGCATGTCTAACTGACGAGTAATTTTATCTTGGTAGATGAGTAAGTTTATAACTTATATTCAAATCAATGAATACTAATACACGTAGGCAAAAAAAGTTAATTCACTTTCCTGTGAGTTTGCACTTTTGACCTACGTGTATTGTATTCATTGAGTTGGATATAAATTATAAACTTATTCATCTACCAAAATAAAATTACACCAGTTTACATTCAAAATTGATCATTATCAACCGAGAAAGTAGCCTAGCATCTCTTCAATATAAGGTGTTAGTTATGGAAGTTTAGAGAGAAAATACATCCATTCTATGAAAGTGAACATTCATTTTAGAATAAATTAAAATATAAAATAGACATTCAATTTCGAATGAGAAAATACTATTATGAAATTTTAAAATTTTTAAGGGGTCAAAATTTTTTATATTATAATGACCTATTTATATAAAACCTATATCCCTATTACAAATATAAATATGAAATTTTTAAAAAAATTCGGTCATTTTTTGAAAAAAAAAGGATAGTATATCCATGGCCTACATATAGTTCCGCCACTTGCATATAATGTACATAGTACACTATTAGTACATGATTATAATATTTACACAATTTGATGTATTTTTACTCTGGTAAATACAATACATTATAAGGTGCACAGACATTGATATATACCAATAACATACTAAATATATTGTATTATGTACTTTTATATATTGAGTGAACGATATAAATTGTGTGGACCCAATTGTGATGGCTTTTTTTTTTTTTATTTTACTAAATAAGAAATTATCCATTAATTATAAAATAGCCAATTGCGATAGCTTCGAATTCCATGATGGAGATGTTTCCATTGATTTCAAGCCATATAATCAGTCAGATAGTAAAAGAGTCGAGATTCAACTTTTTATCATTGGGGGAGGGGAAAAAAACAAAGAGAATCGTAGAGTTATAACTTTTGCAGAGAAAGATAGATATGATAAGGATTCCAATTATCAAAGAATGTTGATATGAGAAGAAAGACCACCACACAAAATAATTCAACATTCTCTCTTGTCCTTCTCATCTTATAATTGGACCCTCTTCTTCTTCTTCTTTAACGGGCGATACCCCATGAGCGGAGAGATAGAACTTCCTCACCAGAGAAGGAGAAAGGGAGTCAAATTAAAGCATGCTCCATGCGCGGGGAGGATATTGAACCCACGACCTCACGGTCGCGAGCAGGCCCTTGCCCCACTGGGCTAAGGAACCTTTTTGATCTTCTTCTTCTTTCAAACCATTAGGAGTTTAGAACTACTATATTCCAAGATATTGAGATTACGAAGTCAGTACTTTTAGATTTGGGACGAAAAATTATAATAATACGACGAACTACATATGAACATTGCAAAAAAATGTTGGGGGCGAATTTGATTAAATATTTCGAAGTACATGTAAAATTTTCTATATCTAATAGATTCTCCCCCAATAAAAAAATGTTGGGGCGAATTTGTTAGTTGTGTACTGTTTTTTGAAAGTTCAAAAGAATTTTTTATAAAATGTCACAATTTTGGTAAGTGAATATTTGGAAAAGATGGGAAAATATTCTTGCAATAAAAGGGACTTTATACATGTTGTAAATATAAGATTTGGAAGATCGCTGTTGGTTTTGGTAAATGCACAATTTTGGAAAAAGCTATTTTTAAAGAAGTTTACAAAATACTATTGCACACAAAAACAAATTTGGAACGGGTTTAAGTATTTGTGTAAAAGCGTTTTTGGAAGGTGATTCTGCAAATTAAAACTATTATATAAGATCTCGTGTTCAATTTATAAAGATTTGATTTCCAAGAAGTTGTGTTAAGAGAGTATTTATTTATCCCATATAGGGGAAATGTGTCGAACCCACCTCGCGGTTGTGGGCTGGGCTATATACCTCTTAACTAGAAAAACAATTCTGACTTAGTAACAGAGTTCAATGCATAAACACAGGGACGAAGCCAGAAATTTGGTGTTGGGGTAATAAAAAAGACAAAAAAAATTTCTTGGGGGAGGGGGCGAATCTGATAAAATTTTCTAAAATACACATAAAATTTCGATAAATAGTAGTATTTTAAAAAATTTAGCCTCACTAGAGGAGGAGGACCGCCCTATAAAGAGAGTATTTATTTGCCTCATGTAAGAAAGATGTGTCGAACCCTCGACCTTACGAACGTGGACAGACCATAGCCCTATGAACCTCTTGACTAGAAAACAATTTTGACTTGGAGCTTTTCATATTAATATCTACCTAATAACAGAGTTCAATGCATAAACAATTCGTGAGGTGCTTCAATTCATTATTTTCATTCCGGCTGAGTGATTATTGAATATGTTTTGATGTTTCGTCAGTGTTAATTTACTAAATCAATACTCCCTCCATTTCTAAATATAAGACTCTTTAGACAATTTGAGAAAATTAAAGAAGTTGTCATTTCCACTTAAACTTCCAATATTACGCCCCACCCTCCCTCTCTCTCACTTCTATGTCATAAAGAAAGAAAAATGTTGAGAGTATAATTGGAATAAATTGTTGACAACTAATAAAAGAACATTAAACGACAATTAATTTGGATACATAGATATCTCCTAAACGACAATTAATAGGGAATGGAGGGAGTATTTGTTACACAAAAAACACAACGGGAAATCGGGTTGAGCTTTTCAGGGGCAAAAACACCAATTTTGTCCTAAAAGATGTTTCTAAGGGCCGTTTAAGTCCTGAAAGAAAAATTTTGTCCTTTAATATCCTAAATGTATTTACGTGCAGCAATTAAGGTCCTTCCGTCCAATTTTTTGTTAAGTCGACGTTAAATCACAAAAGCGGTCAACACGTCCACTTTATACCAAGGGGCTTTTCTGTCTTTTCAACTACAACCTCAGTTAAAAAATACCCCAAGACACTTCACCCCCAAATTCATTTTCCACTTCCATCTTCATCTTCTTTGCTTGCTTTAGGATTTAGGGTTCTTCTTCTTCATTGATAAACAAGAACACAATTCAAAATTAAAACAAAAATCCATCAAACCTCATTGAAAAGAAACAAAACTCATATGAGAATCAAGAAACCCATTTGTTTGTTGAACTCCATTGATAAATTTAGTGAGATTTTTGTGGGTTTGGGTTTATTTTTATTTCTCCATTATCAAGAAACCCATTTGTTTCTGAAAATCATCATCTTCAAAAGGGGCTTCAAGTTCAACCATGGACCAATTATTAGGGTTTAACAGAAGCAAAAAAAAAAGCTTCAGTTGGGGGATTCTTGAAGAACTTGAAATGTGGGCTAAAAACAGAGGAAAGTTTCAAGAAACTCAATTTCTACAATATCCCATTTGGGGAAAGAGAGAGAGAGAGAGAGAGAGAGAGAGAGAGAGAGAGAGAGAATTAATGGAGAGAGGGAAGGGACGCATGGGATGAGAAGAAGAAGCTAGGCTGGAGACATTAGTGTGCAGCTTATAAGGTGGAATTTTAAGAGTTTTTTGAAATTCTTTCTTTCTAGAGCTCAAAATAATGTGGGAGATGAGAAGAAGGTGAAGGTGGAGGTAGGGGTTTAAAAAATATCACTAAATTTATCAATGGAATTAAAAACAAATGGGTTTCTTGATGATGGAGGTGGTGTAAGTAACCATAGGAAATGGTGGTTGTTGCAGGTGACGGTGGTGGGGGAAGGGTGGGGATGGAGGAAGATGGAAGGGGTGTGAAGAAGATGATATTGAAATGACGTAAATGCCCCTCGGTAAAAAGTGGTGCGTTTGACCATTTTTCTGATTTAACGTCGACTTAACAAAAAATTGGACGGAAGGACCTTATTTGCAGCACGTAAATACATATAGGATATTAAAAGAGAAAATTAATCCTTTAGGACTTTAACGGCTCTTAGAAACATCTTTTAGGACAAAATTGGTGTTTTTGCCGCTTTTCAGGAGATATGCGATTCAAATTACTACCACTAATAGCTTAATAAGAAAATAACGTAATCATAAGTTATATTTTGGTACTTAATTAAAAGACGAATGTATATTTTTGGTATTGAAGAAAAGATTGTGCTTCCACTAGCAAAAGTTATGGTGCCTGCAACCAACTTGTTTGATGAGCAAATAAGATTCAACATATATGCAAAGATGTTATGTCAACTTGGATAGGGCAAAAAATCATCTGTCCCCATATGTGTGTGTCCCCGTGTCCCCAACCAATCACAATTCACCATGTGTATATATAATTGAAACAAATATTTATATAGTAAATTATGATTGGTTGGGGACACGGGGACACACACAAATGGGGACAGAGGATTTTCACCCCTTGGATAGAGATCTTGATTCTTGAGATTCGAGGAAGAACTCTTTTAAGCAAGCAATAGATGTCCTTACAAATGCTATGAAAATGCCAATGGATATATCATAAGGTAGTGCTACATAGCTAAGACTTAGTTAATATATTGGATAAAATTCTCAAAAATCTCCAAATTCCAATTTTCATTACCAATTTTACCCGACAAATTGGTCATTATTGTTCCTAAACAATTTATGAATCAGGCGTAATGTTCCAAAATATTTTTTCTAGACATTAAAATCCTCAAACAATTTACGAATGATGTGTAAGGTCCTTCTGTCAATCTTCTTACCGTAAAATAATTCACCAAATTAGCAAAAAAAATTGAATGACAAAGACAAAGAACTCATCAACCCAATTCAGGACCTTATAGTAGAAGTTGTTGATGCAATTGATCTAATGCCAATTGATTTTTAGCTGATTTGGTGATTTAATTTATCTGAATTTTTTTAATTAGCAAGAATTATTTTCTGTAGTTTGTGGATTTTTATTTCAAGTATGCAATGAAGGTTCTTTGCTTAAAATTTGATATTTCAAGAAAGAATTTTGCGGGTTTGATGGAATCTAGACATGAGCATGTCTATGATGCTGTTAAAAAATCCTTGCTTTGGGCTCAATCGGCGGCCATTTTTGTTCATTTTAGAGAGTTTGAAGAATAAGTCTGTAGTAGATGCTAGTGGTTGCGGATGGGGATGGTGAAGAAGAGGCGGGGATGGCGACTCGAATAAAATTTTCAATTGACAGTTGACTAACACTTTTTTGACAGAAAGACCTTACACACCAATCATAAATTGTTTGAGGATTTTAATGTCCAGAAAAAATATTTTGGGACCTTACGCCTGATTCATAAATTGTTTAGGGACAATAATGACCAATTTGCCGGTATTTTAATTGTAATATACCGATTATGTCCCTAAAGTATTTATGTTGACTCAAATAAAATTTTCAATTGACATATGACTAACACTTTTTTTTACACACACCAATCTTAAATTGTTTCAGGATTTAATTGTCTAGAAAAAATATTTTGAAACCTTACACCCGATTTATAAATTGTTTAGGGACAATAATGACCAATTTGCCATTTTACCCTTACTGATTTTTCACTATTTTTTAATTTTCTTTTGCTATAAAATTATATAAACTAATATTTTACCTTTCCAATTATCCATACACCTAAACCTACTGCATTACCCACTCCAACTATCACATCAAATCTATAATTTTACCCATTATATTTATCATCAGAAGCTCCAGTAAAATCAATTACAACAGCAATTCGAGAACTTAGATCATCAAAAATCTAGGGGGAATGGACTTGGGACAAATACTCCCTAATCTATGATTTTCCTTTGTGAATTGAGATGTGGACAAATTTACAGGTTCTTGATATGAGTTTTAATTTTATGATGGGTCATTTGCCAAACTCGATTTCTTGTTTAGCATAAACATTTTAGAAATCTTTTAAAAAACAATATGAAGTACATGAATGTTGTTCTTTAATAAGTTTGGATTGGGGGTGTGGGTTCATGTTAATTTTGGTGGGTTTATTCATTTGGGGAAGTTTGATGATGAATTTTGTGGGCTTTTGCTTGTGTTCTTGAGGAGCTAAATGAAGAAATTCATAAATAAAAAAAAGGATCTAATGAAGAAGACAGAAAATTGAACAACAATTTTTTTTTTGGAGTTGCAGCAATGATGATTCCGGTGTAAGAGATGAAGAAGAAGACGAAGATGCAACAATGATTGTTCTTTTTTTTTTAAACAATTTTTTGATGACGAACAATAATCAAATAAGTAAACATGTCAATTATTTGCACATTGAATTGGTGGTGTAGCTAGCTATTCTCAAGTTGCTTAGTTGCCACATTCATTAATTGGTCAAGGAATCAAACCCTTTTATTTACATTTTTTATTTAGAAGTTCAGAAAATAATAGTATATCATTATTTAATTAAAATTTAAAGTATTTATAAATAGATTATTAATACATTATTTTTTTGTTATCAGCTATTATTAAGAATAAATATAATTATAAGTAAATTTAAATAGTTTTCAGTAGTAATTAAACAATTGCTTAATAATTTACCAATTTAAAACCTTAATATTTAAAAAATATAATAACTTAATTAAGATTATCTATATTAAATAAA
Source organism: Vinca minor (assembly GCA_026122235.1). Taxonomy (NCBI): domain Eukaryota; kingdom Viridiplantae; phylum Streptophyta; class Magnoliopsida; order Gentianales; family Apocynaceae; genus Vinca; species Vinca minor. Next base: position 8,535,989 of record JAOCZM010000011.1, on the reverse strand, counting down.
AACTTAGTTATTAATCACCGAAGTTAGAAATAGTGATCAGCTATTGGTACTATGAAAAATTTAGAAGCTAACGGTGTAAATATGTCTTAACGTTATAACATTACTCTTAAGCTAACAATGTAAATCAATTTCAAGGTTATAATGAAACTCTAACAGTACACATGCAAAGTTCGTTATACTTCTATATACGTCAATCACTTATTAATATTATGCAATTGTGAAAGTAAACTTCCAATATTATATATATATTCCATTATATGACGATAACTTATTATTACTATGAATATGTTATTAGTTAGGAGTCAAATTATATACGTCAATCACTTATTAGTACTATGCAATTGTGAAAGTAAACTTCGAAAATTTTATATATATATATATATATATATATATATATATATATATATATATATATATATATATATATATAAACTTGTGAGTCAATCTGTGAAATGGAAATATAATATGCGAGTTTAATTTTTAAAGTTTTATAACATTAGGGGCCTAAAAGTAATATAATTTATGTACTTATGGTTGCAAATAATATTTTTATAGGGACTTAGGGTATATAAATCTATATAATATGTGTACTTAGGGTTGCTAATTGACTATTTTTTTGGGCCATGTCATCGATCCGGACTAACCTTAGAGAATAATCCGGACCATTAGAGAGTTCTTCATCAATGACCACAATTTCTTCTCTTGAATGTGTTTTTTCTTTAGCTTTTGCAACACGTTATGTTATGCACCGTGCGAAGCAAATTGTGACTGTCGGATTAAGAATCGGACAACTGAGATCATTTTGGATTGTGGGAGTTAAAAGTTTTTTTTAATTATTTCATCAAAATAATTTCAGCCGTTAGATTTTTAATCCGACGGCCATCATTTGTTACGCATGGTGCAGAGCATTTGGTGTTCTGCACCGTAGCCATAGTCCAACTTTTGTCACTTTCTTCTGCAAGCTAGTCTGAAAAGACTAAAAATATATTTGACTTTATGTTCCCAATGATCATTATTTTATGTATTCATTACTCATTAGAGCCAATTAACCATTTATTTATTTTTTAATTGAAAAGGCATTTTCGTCCCATTGACCAATTTGACCCAATTTAGTCAATTTTTAGCTAATTGAATTTAGCCAACAATCATTTCCCATATCAGAATAGAGAAGATCTCTGAATTCAGATTCGCCTTGTATAGCCTACACATCAATCTCCAGATATGGAGAACATATTGTTCCGATTCAGAAATGTTGTTGAGAAAATAGTAACATTTAATTAATGGCAAATAATCGTCTGTACCCGTATGTGTACCTATTCATGTGCCCAACCAATCACAATTCACCATGTGTATATATTATTAAAAAAAGGATTACATGGTGAATTCTTATTGATTGGACACAGGAATGGGTACACATACTGGTACAAACGATTTTCACCCTTAATTAATAGGCTTAATCTGGCTGGCTGGCTCCGATGCTTGCTTAAGAAGGGTACTTCCTCCATTACTTAATATAAGACTTTCATTACATTATTCGAAAATTAAGGAAGTAAAGAAAAAGATATTTTGTTAGTTAAAATACAAATATTATTCTCTTAAATATGACTTGTATACCACTAATTTTATCTAAGAGAGTAAATATTGATTAAAAATATATCTTAATTTTTAATTTCTTAATTTTCACAATATTTAATGAGACTTGAGGTAGTATATAACACTGGCTACTTGCACATGGAGTAAGTTATCTATTTTAGAACCAACTCAAGCTCTCAACACAACAAAAAGCTAATCAAGGACCACAGAAGATGGATTTCCAAACTCATAAAAATTCTTACAAATTTATCAAACTTAAAATTTTATCACTAATTGGTCACATCATTAGTTTAGTTATAGCATATGCTGCTAGAGCTACTTCATCATAAATCAACTAATATTTGCAAATTTTCATGGCATGGGACAGAGCCACTTCCCATGGTGTTCAGAACAGGAAAAAAGGAAAAGGCAAATTGTACTGTTATGCAGTTCCAACTTGCATTTGCCCCATCTGTCATAGCCATGCTGGTTCCTTTCCTAAAGTATTATTATGACATAGATAGACTTGTATATACGACGCGTTTAACATAAAGAAGCATCAGTTACTTACAGATTAAAATCAGGAGATCCTGAATCAAAATGCTGTGAGTTCTGAACCAAAATCCGAAAGGATCGAAACATATGGTAATAACAGCATAAGGTATAATATGTCCTTTGATCCTGATTCTCATGTCACTCCTATGCTTGATCTACGTTTTGTGGTCTCCCAAGGTGACGAGTCGCTTCATTTTCTGCCTTTCTTTCTTCAAGATATATATTCTCCAACTGGCAGATCCCCACCACTTTTCTCTGGTTTATAAGCAGCTCTCTTGGTAACATCTCCCCATAACATCCCTAGACTTGAAACGATCTTTCCTTTACTTTTTACAGGATTCGCCCCCAGCATCTTAACATTTTAACTGAAGTTTCAGCCTATTTCCTTTCGATCCCTTAATTCATCGTTTGTAAAACTAGCTTTTGATCCAGTTTTTGCTTCATAAGGAGGTTTTTATACTCAAAATCAGTCAATGGCATCAGATTCCCTCTCTTCTTCCCGAAACTGTAGCTCTTCTTGGACACCCAGGCAAAACAAGCAATTCGAGAAGGCCATTGCTCAATACGTTAAGGACACCCCGGATCGCTGGCAAAACATTGCTGGGGTTGTTGGGAAATCTCCAGAGGAAGTAAAAAGACACTATGAAATGCTTGTGGAGGATCTTAAACACATTGAGTCTGGGAGCTTTCCGTCACCAAATTACAGGTCAGGCAGAAATAATTACTGAGACGGGGTGGTTTGCTGACTACAGGTACTTACATTAACTTGCAGCCAGATTTTCACCTTCACTCAGTCCTCTTTCTTTAACCCTCCATGCAAAATCCATTAGCAGGGTCCCATAAGTGTCTTCTCAAGAGAATCTTGCTTTTCGCTTTAAACTATATCATGCAAATCTCATAAACTGTCTTTTAAACGAGATGCAACTCACAATTTTTTTTTACAAGAAACTCATTGTCACGTCATGATTGTGTGCATAAACAACGTTTTTGAGTGCGAGGGAAAAAAAGCTGAAATTTTTACACACTAAACTAAATATTAAAAGCTAAACTTAGAAAGGCCCTTTTTCCAATTCCACTTAGAAACGTGTTTAATGCAAAATTCACATTGGCATATCATCAAACAGTTCACCAGCATCAACCCAAACATGAAAATTCAATACTATGACTGTCCTTGTGAGACTGACCCAGGGCCGTCTCAAACAATATTGAAGCCCTGTATTGGTTATCAAAGTTAGACCCCTAATTTTTTAGAAAAATAATATTAATTATAAAAATGACAAAACATAATTATATATAAACATAAGTTTCAAGAGTGTAAACAATCACAATATTTGTTTTAGTTGCTACACCCGTTTTCGAAATGATACAACATGAGTGTGGGTATGAGATCTCCAACGAATGCGGTAAAAAATATTGGATACTTTAAAGGATATTAGATGCACCTACAATGGTGATCTTCTATATCCGTCTATAGTGAGGAGGATATTAGATGTCTATTTCCCTTTACAAAAGGTGGTTAATTGATTGATTTTCTTGTATGCCCCTAATTAGTTATGTATCCATGTACTCGTGTCTGAATTTCAAAAAGTGTCCTCGGGTGCTTACGTTTAGAGTTATAAACACGCGACACTTAGATATGTATCTATATTCGAAACCCGTACCCGAATCCATATAACAAAAAAATTTCCGTATGTCACTTTGGGCATGAGGATAGCCGGGCCTGGACTGACCCCACATCACCTCACATGAAGTGGACGGGGACTACCTGTAGATGTGAGCTCCGCTCAATTCATGTGAGGGGCTGTACGGTTAGTCCACCAGGACGGTCCTAGAATTGAGTGACTCACCCAAACAAAGGTAAAAGCTAAACTTAGACAGGCCCTTTTCCAATTAGAAATGTGTTTAATGCAAAATTCACACAAGCACATCATCAAACAGTTTACCTTCAACCAAACAAAGGTAAAATGCCCTAAAGCTACTAAACTTCTTATCCTGTCCCAAAATTAACTAAATGCCCACATGAGATCTAATCTTTGTATCCTTTCAGTGACTGTGGATAACATGCCAGCTAGTTTAAACTATTCCACGTGGGGAGTCGACACCTACCTCTCCTTTTCAATTCCATTGCAGATACTAAAGCAGGACCTTTATACATCCAAATTGTTTGCCACATTTAAGAAATTAATGCATTTTTATTGTTAATTTTCTAATTATACCCCTAATTTATTACTCAACTAACCATTAATAATAAATTTTTAATCATTAATTAGGGAGGGGTAATTTAGAATTTATTTTTCATGATTAATGTCTTCTAACGATTGCCTAATTCTGTGTAAAAAATTGAAACGTTACAAACAATTTAAGATGGAGTTAGTATAAGAACATGTATTATAGGCCTTCACGGTTTCTCTAAGACGTGACTGAAAACGTAAACTTCTTGTAGCTGGGGGGGGGGTGGGCGGGTGGGGGGGAGGTAAGAGAAAAAGTTTTACATAATTATTGGTAGGGGTGTCAACGGGTTCGGGACGCCCTGACATCTAGCTCACATAACTCGAAAAAAATGTGAGCGTGAAATGAATATTCAGCTCGCTTCATGTGAGTTGAGCGTGAAAGCTTGACTCACTCACTAGAAAAAAAGCTTTCGAACAGAATAAGATTAATATAATTAAAATATTATATATATATATATAATAATAATAATAATAATAATACTAATTAAAAAAAAGACTTATATAAATTATAATTATAATATATTGATAAACTAAATACTCAAACAATGGGCTCATTGATTTTTAAGTGCATGGGTTCTCTTGTTTTTTTTTTTTATATATATAAACTCCTTTTATTAGCATATCAAACAATTCTGGGACTTCTGCTTCTTTTTTTGTATTCTAGAATTTAATTTTAAGGCTCATTGTATTATACTATTCTTGAGACAGGATTTTCGTTTTTTTGGCTAATATAAATGAGCTTGGGAAGCTCGAGCTCGTGTTAAAATGTGAGCTGAGCGTGAGCTCAAGGTTTATGAGCTTTTCCGGGCTGAGCGTGAGCTTTTCAATTTTTATGTGGGCTGAGCGTGAGTTATGCCAAGCTCATCTCACATAGCTCGATTGACACCCCTAATTATTGGTGCGAGAAATAATTTTATTAATAATCTTTTTTAAATCTTAAAAATTTATAGGGTTACCCCACCTCTAGTTTCGTCCTTACTTAAGATATATATATTTTGGCATTGTAAGGACGAAGCCAAAATGTTCGTGTCGTGAGGGCGAAAGGGCAAATTTTTACAAAATTGTTGAGGGTGAAGAGTAATTTTCTTAGTAATATTTTCAATTTTTAAAAAATTTATAAAGAAAAATAGTGTAAATTTAAAAGTCTCGGATGGCTCCCCTACTCCTTGTCTCGTCGTGATGGTGAGAATAGTCAATTAGTTGGCTCATGAGTTGTCTCGGACACGAGGTGCAGAATTTATATTTTTCAGGTCAAGTAGTTAATTATAGGTATTGTCAAGTCAATAAGTCGTCCTCCCAAAGATACATGGCGTGAAATTTATATACTTTCTCAGATCAAATAGTTGACTATTACTGTCAAGCTTATGAATCTCCCTCTCAAACAAAGGGTGTGACAATTATATAATTTCTCGAGTCAAGTAATTGATTATAAATATTATCACAGGGTATGACATTGAATATAAGCAGTCAAACTCATGAGTTTCCCTCTCAGCCGGGACACGACATTTATATTCTGGGAACTTAGAGTGTTTTCGTCTAACTGGATTCTGTTTAGTATGTTTCTCTAACTACTTTTCCTACTATTCTGGAAATGCAGCAGAGGCCCTACGAAGTCCAAGAATCGCCACTATAAGGCGAATGTTACATCTAATAGTAAAATGGTGTCTGGGACCAAATTGCAGAAAAACATCAACTTCATATGAATTTAATACGAATATTTTGCTTTTAATATCAGTCAAAAATTAATTTTGCCTTTATCTTGATCTTCTGCTACCTTTGATCTTGATGTCCGGAACCAAATGTAATGGTGTCTTTATGTCAATGACATATTAGGATTGTCTTCTTATTCTCATTTCGAATATTGTCTCTCGTATAATCAGGGGCGGCTAATAGGGAGTGCGAGGTACTCGACTGCACAGGTCGGGGCACCCAATTTTTTTGTATATATATATACTATATATATTAATTTTTTTTTACAAAAAAAAATATCTATGCAATATTTTTGGATTTGAGCCTCCCGTACTCAATAGTCAATATGATAATTTATAGTATTTTTTTCCAATTAAATCAAAATCGACAATTCATATTATTTACTGAATTATTACTTTCTCTTTCCACACGAATTTTATTTCCTCCTATTTTCATTTGGCTACCTCCAGTCACTTTAATTTCTTTTCCTTCTTCATATTTCAGAACTTTTGAATACATTTTACAGAACAAAAACTACAATTGTAATATTTTTTTATTATATTTCATAAAAAATATTCTTTTTTTAGGTTATATAAGGTCTTAATTTAAAGTTCGGCACAGAGCCTCCAAAATGTTTGAGACGCCATGCGTATAATACTGTAATTGATCAAATGAAGCAATTTTAAGGCAAAAAGATCTACGGGTATCGTGCGCAGTGACGGATGCAGGTAGAGCTGACTGGGGTCACCCAGTGAAAAGAAATAAAAAAATTAATTATATATGATATATTTTACTCCATTTAGATAATAAGTGCATAAATAACCCCACACAAAAAAATTAATGACCCCACTAATAAAATAAACATTCTCAAAATTTTGATCAAACAGATAAGAATCCGTTCCGCACTGGAGCAGTGGTGTTAACCATTCTTGTTGTTTTTAGAAGATATTTAACAAGCAGCTTTAAATATTGTAAAGATTTAAAAATACTTTTTGTTTCTAGTCTTCTAGAAGATATTTTGTTTCTAGTCTTCTAGAAGATATTTAACAAGTTGCTCTCAATAAAAAATAGTCTTGTCTCTCACCTCTCAAGTCTCAATTCCTTCCCGCGAGACATCTCATTCTCAGTCTTTTTTTATGCTGCATATTGTTTGATAAAATACAAAAACTTGGGGAGGGGGGGTGCGAACTTGATAAAATACTCCAAACTACATAGAAAATTTACTAAAATTTACCATATCTAGTAGTATTTTTAACAATTTCGGGCCCCCTAGAATTCTCCCTGACCCCACTGATCTCAAGTCCTGGATCCGTCACTGTGCGTGCGGCAAGCTTTAATTTCTCTTTCTAGGACTATCTTCTCCTCGTCTGAGGTAATTCTCTCTCCCCTATATGGGGCCCAATCGGGCTTCAAAAAAAAAAGTGGCACGGAAAGTGAATCGAATCTAGTATTATTGCAAGATTGCAAAATGAATAAATGGACATCCAACTTATAACAAATGGAGTATTAATTTTAAAGAGCGTGTTAGAAGAATTTTAATCATTTCTGGATGTCAACCTGACTTCTCTTTTATGGTAAATTTAGGAACCACTTCTCATTAAGCAATTATTTAGATGAGCAAAATGAAGATGCTTTGTACTCCCTCCATTCCCTATTAATTGTCATTTAGGAGATATTTAAGTATCCAAATTAATTGTCGTTTAAGGTTCTTTTATTAGTTGTCAACAATTTATTTCAATTATACCATCAATATTTTCCTTTCTTTTCTTTATGATGTATTAGTGAGAGAGAGGGAAGGTGGGGTAATATTGGAAGTTTAGGTGAAAATGACAACTTCCTTAATTTTCTCAAATTGTCTAAAGAGTCTTATATTTAGGAATGGAGGGAGTAGTTCACTTGGATTAAACTAACTCAAATTATAAAATGAACTGATAATTTCATTACAAGTTAAAGATAATTTGAATAAAATTTTCAAATCTTTATAATAATTTACTAGCAATGTATACAATTAATTCATGGAGATGGATATGAAGTTTGCATGGCAACACCACAAAGCACTTTATTTTTATTTTTTAAACGGAAAAGGTATGGTATTATTAATTAATATAAAAGATTATATAAGGGAGGAGGAATTCCGGAAGATCCCTACCTATTGAAAAGAAACTCTAGGAATGATGGGGCGAAAAATTACATGACTTGTGTACATAACAAACTTTAGAGGACAAACTCTTTAAGGTGTTACAAAGCACATCTAAAATATGACCATATAATGAAAGATCAACATCTAACTAATAAAAGCCATCAACTATAAATTTACAATCTGACTTAACTACGAAATTAGTAAAACTTAAAATACGCGCAAAGCGAAGTCCCTTCTCAATCTCAATTGCTTGAGCATATGATATTTTAATTGTCACATCCCGTAACCAGAAGGTGACCTGGCAATGCCTTATCTTTAAATGAGACAAAGAACCCTTAACAGAATATACTCTTACAAGTCAAACTTAACAGAATAATCTTAATCTTTAACTTTATTATAAGTCATCAATACTTAAAGGTAGATTACATAAACTTAGAACTAAAATTATTCAACTTAATAAAGGTTGATCAACTATACTATTACATGATCATTACTTCTTTAATTTCTACTTGTCGTGCTCCTCATCCCATGTCTCCTCATCAGCAATTCAGCATCATCTACAAAACATAAGAATATAATAGGGTAAGCCACACTAGCTTAGTAAGAGCCGATCGGCCTTGGGATGAAGGACCAAAGAGACTTCAGCACATTCCCTGTTTCCCAAAACATTTGAAAATATATCTTGACTTGTCTTAACCTGAAACATCTTGAAATTTTTTGTAAAATACTTGTAAACATAACATAATACTTGATAGCTTTCATAACTTACAATCTGAAATTCCAACTCAAAACACTGTTTTTAGACTCTTTATGATACCTAGAAATAATACCAAATCATACAAATAATATGTCATAACAATACTTAACCAAACCGATCACATACATATCAGAAATTGTACTCCGAGTACTTAACATAAACTTGACATACTCGTAGCCTTCCAATACATATAAACTTGACATGATTAGTACCAAAATGACATGCAACAAGTAATTCTACAACCGAGCTCAATTATCCAACCATAACTCTATCCAACTGTTAACAGCCCAAACTTTAATGCCGTTTAGGAAGGCCCTTACATTTTTAACTTTTAACATATCATATCGTAACTGGTAAGGCACTTATAAGTTGTTTAAGGATATATTCCTGTCAATATCCATCCTCGTGGACTAAATGACACTGTTAACAACCTTTTCTTTTTAAACCTGTAAGGGACCAATCATCATTTGGGGACAAAAAGCGTTCCCGGGCACTTGTATCATAAATTCGGAATATATCTGGCCTAGGGTCATCATTAGACAAGAGTTCTAAATTGAGAATATGCATATGCTGACTCTCATGTAATGCATCCAGCAATTTATTCAACAACATACGCAAGAATCAACAAGTATAAGCATGCAACGATGCAAACATCATTCGGTTCTTCATCCAGAATTTTTATGCAATAAAACATGTGAAAACTTCATACATATCATATATTTAATAAAAGAATACTTCATGCATTTTTAGGAATGAAAAATAAGGACGAAGGGTTCTTACCTTACCAATTTTAAAGCAAAACCTCAAAATACACCAAAAGCAGAAAATCCAGATTCAAAGTACTAACTTCCCAATCCTATAACTCGAAATACAAAACTCCAAATGCTAATCCGTCAAATTCCAAACGTAACTCTATCAGTCCTCTTCGAAACGCACTAAGAATCGCTGAAAACCGACACCTTTTGCTATCTCAAAAGTGCATTCTTCCACAGCCTACCCAATCTGCCAAGACCTTCAACTCCGATGATGATATATCTTAATCCAGAACTTAGAATGATAATTCCTTTGGTCAGAATTTAGTTTAGGGAGTCTAGTATCTATGGTTAAAATATGGGAGAAATCCAAGATGATTTTCTATGTCTTCCAAAGTATTCTTACTTGCTGTCCAGATTTTTCGGCACTCTTATTTTCTCTCTTTTTCTCTCTTATTCTTTCCTTTCCTTCTCTACTTTCCTCCTCTATTTATAGGCCATTTAAACTCCAGATTTCTGAAAGGATATAACTCCAAAGTAAGCAACCAATCAATAGGTACATCCCTCTTCTTGACTTTATCTTAAATGTCACCCCTTCATACATTAACCTTCCTCCAAAATTAACCAATTTAAACTAACCAAAAAGTTCATCTTGTCAATTAGGTCCTCTAACATCTTATCATATCTAGTACGCCTCTAAGAATAATTAGAATAAAAAGTACGTATAACACATAGAATATATAAACACATAAAACATGTTATCGAAAGGTCCTGGGTATCACACTAATCCTACTATTATGCTTAAAAATTTGAACCCACTAACCATAATGGGTTCAGACTTCTCTCGGGAAAATTTTATGGTAGAGCCATCCTTTTGAAATTGTCTCCACAATTCTCTCACATGAATTGAGATAAGGTCTACTTGTAAATAGATTATGTTACAATTTAATCCCACAAAAATGACTTCATGCCAGAGCGACCCTTGCCTCGAACAATAAGTTGGTGGTTAGGAGAAAAGCCCGCAAAACTGTTGTAAATTATACACACAGAAACCACAAGAAAGGGTCACACGTACGACCCAACATAGCTTACGGTAAAATCACGGTCTTGTCATGACCTACGTGTCGGAACAGGAGCACATCTCGTCCATCATGTAATAACCACCACGTTTTCCATTCCTACATTTTTCTTCTTCTCTTCTTCAAATCCGAAAGTCCTTATATCTTCCTTCTAAAATTCAAATTATTCAAATCAGATTTGGAAAAGACCATCGAAAGAGAAAAAGAAAAAAATGGCGAAATTAAGAATAGCTTTGTTTGTTGTACTATGGCTGGCGGCAATGGCAACAATGAGTATGGGGTGGGGAGAAGATTTTAATATGGAGGAAGCAAAGGAGAAAGCAGCAGCGGCTGCTGAGAAGGCCAAGTCCGGAGCTGGAGATGCCATGGAAGCAACTAAAGAGACTACTAGTTCTTGGGCTGATTGGGCTTCTAATAGGTTCAAGTTCACTGAGACGTAAGCTTCTCAATTTCTTTCCTTTATGTGGATTCTGATTTTCTTGGTAATAATTGCATTAAGGAAAGAAATAAATATGTTTTTTTTTCTGTTTTTTTATAAAAGAATACTCAGTCCATACTATAATTACTATAAGTCGTTTAAACAGTTAGCGAAATTAAGTAAACAAATACTTTTTAGTCAAAATATGAATATTACTCTATTTGTATATTAAGAGAGTAATATTGATATTTTGACTAACAAAATAACTTGTTGTTCTTGTGTACTTATATCTCAAATGGAACAAAATGTATTCTTCTTTGTTTTTCATTTCATTTTTTTTTAAATATTTTGGAGGAGTTAAAGGAGACAGAAAATTTAAAAAAAAAACAAAATTATCTCAAACTACTCTTGCGTGATGGATATTTAAGGAACATCATGGTGATAAAAAATGTAGTGAGATAGAAATTCCAAGTATATTTGGATTGACTTTTGATTTGAGAATTATTATTATTTTTTTTTCCGGAAATTGAAAAAGTTAATTATCAGTGAAAGTAGATATAAGGGGTGTGCTTGGACAAGGTTTGGCTTGGTTTGGTTTGGTTTGGTCTCACTTTGGGGGGGGGAAATGCCCAAAATTTGACCACTTAAAATAGGCGGTAAACATTCAAATTCAAATTTTTTATGAACAGTTGAATGAGCTTTCTTTTCTGAAGGAGAATTATAAGTTTTATAGTGTTGGTGTGATGGTGATCATTTTTAGACGTTCGACAAGAAAAAGTATAAAAATTTATATGCACAGCGATGATAGGATCAGGGGAATATTCCATAATTTGTGTTTTTGTGTTTTTGTGCACATATACACTATAAAACTTAAATTTGGATTTGGACGATTATTTGAAAAAAAATTTGAATTTGAATGTTTCCCGCCTATTTTAAGTGGTCAAATTTTGGGCATTTGCCCCTCAAAAGTGAGACCAAACCAAGCCAAACCTTGTCCAAGCACAATGAAGATCTGTAGTAAAAAAAATTGTGTCGGAAAATGGGCCAAAAATGTATATGTGGCTTAAAAGAGGTTGATTGATAGTTGATTAATTACGAATGGCATGATACCTTACGGTCAATCCTTCGTCGGCCCTATGCTTATCATACTATGAGGGGCATGATTCTGTATAAATGTGTCCCTTCTCCATGAAAAAACATGGATGATGGATGCCTGGTTTGTAACGTATCTGTACCACATAACATCCCGTTTTTTATTTTTATTTTTTTGGTTCACGAGGGACTTATAGACAATGTGAATAATTTAATTTCTTGTTGCCATCTCTTATTTGTTACATATTTTGCTTATATAGGGGAGGATTCGGATCGAATCAGGACAATGCCAAATATGGATCTCAAGGAATGATGGATAAATCCAAGGATGCTGCATCACAGGCGACCGATAAAAAGGAGGATGCTAGAGACGTTGCTTCAGAAGCGTCTGACCAAGCAAGGAATGCTGCATCCGACATGTCTCAGAATGCCCAAGAGAGTGCAAGAGATTATGCGCGTGAAGCGCATAGATATTCATCTGATAAGGCGGGTAAAGCCATGGACGCGGCTTCTGATTTTGCAGGCAATGCCAAAGAAGCAGGGAAAGAGAAGGCTCGTGATGCTTATGGTTTCGTCTCTGATAAAGCCAGTCGAGGCATGAGCATGGCAAGTGATGCCCGCGAATTTGCTTCAGAAAAGGCAGATCGTGCCATGGAGTCGGCTTCAAAATTTTATAATGATGCTAGGAAGAACGCAGAAGATAAAGGTTATGATGCCTACTCATATACCGCTGATACAACAGGTGAAGCAACCGGCAAGGCTAGTGATGCCAAGGAGAAGTTAAAAGATAAAGCTTCTGATGCCTACTCCTATACCTCGGATGGGGCAGGCGAAGCAACGGACAGGGCTGGTGACTTGGAGGAAAGTGGCAGAGATCAAGCATACAAAGCATACTCATTCGCCTCCGATACGACAGGTCAGGGTATGGATATGGCTGCAGATGCAGCTGCAATTGCCAAGGAAAGGCAAAAAGAGAGAGCTTCAGATGCATATGACTTTGCTTCCGATAAGAAAGATGACATCATAAAGATGGCTTGGGAGAAGTCCAATGACGCTAAAGAGGCAACCGATCAGCGAAAGGATGAAGCAATGGATCAATACGAGGCTGCGAAATCAAATGCTGAAGAAGCTTATAGGTCTTCCAAGGACACCATGAAAGAAAAGGCCAAGGAGAACTATGAAGCTGCTAAAGAGAAGGTTTCAGAGAACGCTTAATATGGCTGCAAACTCTTGAAGCCCACTGTGAGTAACTCGTCACTAAGTTATTTCTTTGTTGATTAGGATGTGTAAGCATTTCAGGTTGCTCTTGCTTGCTTTATATGCTTTTAGGTAGAGTAAAGTGTCACGGCGTAGTATAAGCCAAGAGCGGCATTGTGTGTTTTGATCTTTGAGTGTTGTATTTTGTTTTAGACGTTTACGAGTGTCGTTGCAAAAAACACTAGCTAAAAATATCCTCCTCCTCACTCAAATGAGCAAGGGTTCTATGATTGGCTTGATGATTTACAAATTAATTGCAATATTTCTATTGCTAGAAGTTCCTCTTAGTAGTTTTAAGAGATGACCTGAATAATAATCGGTTTCGCAGTTTCATTTATGGTGTTGAAAATCTTTATGGGGAATTTGATTAAGATTGTAGTTCAGTAGAAGTATTTTTCATTTTCTTTTCAGTGTTAATACTATACTAGTGGCTTTCTACTTCAACTCAATTGAAGGGATAACTAACAATGTGAACTATCAAGTATTTGGATTGGTTTTTTGTTCGAGATTTTTGTCTTGGAAAACGTAAAAGCTGAGAGAGAAAATGTGGGACCTAAGTAGAAATTTTTGGTGTAAAGGGGTGTAACCAAATGACTGTTAACAAATGAGGGAAATAAAGCATACACAAGAGAGAGCAGCTATAATTTCCAGGTGCATTTAAACTTGGTTTTAGCCATGGTATTGGATTGGTGGTGCAAATTTAACATACCAATGTGTCTTGCCTTGTCCTTTTGTGGTTTTAAATATTATGGATGTTGCCAAGACCATGATTTGGACTTTGGGACTATGTTACCTGTATTTGGATATGGGTGTCGAATACGGTACATCTATAAATGTCATATGTTTATACCTCTGAAAATAAGGACACTAGGACACTTTTAAAAATTCGGACACGGGTACGTGAATACGAAAATAATTAGGGGCATACAAGGAAATTAACGATTTAACTCCCTTTTGTAAAGGGAACATAGGCCTTAATTTGGGAAATATCCTCCTTACCATACTATTGGAGATGCATTAGTCTCCGTCAAAGTACTCAATATTTTTTTACCTACACCCTGTAAGGATCCCACACTCATGTCGTATCGGACACGGGTGCGGGTGTGACAGCCAAAACAAGGAGTCCGGCAAACATAGCTTTGGGATGAGAATAGGGTTCTTAGCAGTAGGACTTGGGAGTCCTTGCAGATTGATTTGGCTTTTCTTGATTATAGAGAATTGGATTGAGGGTCTCAAATGGATAATTGTTTGTTTAGGATCTTGTAAAACATTAATTAATTGCGATATAAGATCTGTTTTCCAAACATGAAATTTTGTATATGTTGTTTTGAAAGCGGAATACTGTCTAACCAGACCCTCATGTATTTCCGCCACTAAACGTCTCGTCTCTTAGTTTTATCTTTTTCCTTGCTCTCTATCCTGTCCTTCAGATATCCAAATCTCATGGTTAATATGTTTGGTTTGTATAATTGTACATGTACATATTTCCCTTAATGAAATTAGATCAAATTATGATCCTACTTACTATAATTAGAAAGAACGTTATTTTAAACAAAATTAGAAAGAATCAAAATTTGTTTTTATGAGAAAACTTGAAATTGATTGAGACAATTATGGAAAGATTGAAATTAAATACCATCTCCCCCAATGTACATTACCAACTTATATAAGTTGATTATCAAGGGAAAGTTAAAGACCATCTCCTACTACTGGCGGGGTGACGACTAGTTTTGGTATGTTGTGCGATATCATTATTGCCGAACCCAAGGCTTACATTGCGTTTGCGGGACTATTTGGTGATTAAACTTGCATGAAAAATGATTAGTTTTCTAAATAAATTATGCACACAACCTAAACTAAAATTAAAAATAAAAATCTAAAACAAATGGGGCTTTTGCTTTAATTTGTCTTACATTTGTTGTTGTTTCCTCTTCATAGCTTGTTTGTTGTTATGCATCCAAACCTTAAAAACCTGTCTTTTAATTCCCAAATCATTACAAAACTGCACCACTTCTTGTTCATCTTGCTTCTGAATCTTCCATCCCAATTTCTCACCAAATTCATGCATCCTCTCTTTTTGCTCTTGGCTAAATTTTGTCCTAAACCTCTTTTTCGACCCCGAAAACAATTGACTACCTCCTCCTAGTACTTCACATTGATGAACATGAAGATCTTCACCACTAGAAGACTCCGCCGCCATTCCACTGCCACCACCACCTCTTCCACCAAAGTTCATCATTATAGGACTATGTGAATAATGCTGTTGATGAGGTGGCATTGTAAGAGGTCGAGGCCAAGATACTGCTCTATTCTGGGGTGGTTGTAGTTCATCTTCGTTGCGTTCTTTCCGGTGAAAGTTCCGATGGCAATCGCAAGCTGCACATCTTAAGGCTTCTAGGGTACCTTCTTCACCACTGGGCATGAATTCTCCGCACCCGTCTACCACGTGTTTTCCTTGGCTTGCAGCATGATTCTTGAGGCATACTTTATATCTAGTAGTTGCTGAAGCTGCTGCTTGTGAGGAAGGTGGATCTGGATCTGAGTTATCGTGGCGGCCGTGGTGGTGATGGATGAGGTGGGGTTGATCTAGGGTTTGATTAGTAGGGCTAAAAAATGAAGGCCCATTTCTTGTTGTTTCTGGTGGGATTGATACTGCAGAAGCTGAAGAAGGATGATGATGATGATGATGGTAAGTGATGGAGTTTGGGATACTATGATTCTTTTCTTGTTCTCTTCTAAGCTCCATTAATCTTGATCTTGAGCTCTGGTGATCTTCTGAGTTATAATCATCTAAGAATCTGCAAGTCTCGACTCGATTAATCTAATCCGTGAAATATTTAAGCAAAAGAGGTTGGGGGTAATCAACTGATTAATATCTAAGACTATTCACCAAAAAAAAAGATTAATATCTAAGACCTTTGTGCTTTCTTGTCTTGGGATATAGAGTTTTGTTTTTGGGTGCTAAACCTAGCCTAGGGACCCACCCATTTCCTTAATCAAAGATGATTTAGTGGTGTAAAATGTCACAGGTGACTAATAGGTCTCATGAAGTTTATTAATATATATGAGCAAATCAGAGAGTGCCATGGCATCTATTTGACCTCGAGTCTCTTGAAAAAAAAACAATAATATGTATATTGAATATGAGTCGAATTTTACGGGCACTATGTAAATTGAGTTCGGATTAGTTTTACCATTGAACGCCTCACATTAAAATGGATTGCAAGAAGAAAATGGGTGGGATGATTTGGAGCGATCCGGTTATGATGCAGAACGCCAAAAATTCAGTATATATTGAATATTTATTCGTTCGGATCATTGGATAAAAAATTTGACTATTCAATTTTTTCTTAGTGTACACTAGTTTTGATTTTCTAACACGTTGCGTAAAATAAATTTTGCATGCCTTAAAACATGTGTTAGAGATAAGATCGTGAGAAATGGTAATAAAGAAAATAGAATTTGCGTCTCCTAACAACAGCCATTCAAGGCCATAAAATCCACCCCTGAAAAGGAACAAATGGCTGGGATGCCAAATGTACTAATCCAAGGGTGAGAAATGAATCAAAAGATGAGAGATAAACTTGCCATGGGAATACTATTACAATGGGAATCTCACTCTACAAACCAACCGACAATGTATTGCTAGTACTCTTTGCACAAAACCTGCAAAAAATAAAACGGTCCATTCTATCATTCCGGCTCTTATGCAGAACAGGAAAAAATTTGCACCGTGCAGAACAATCTGAGTCGTTGGATGATAGTTTCAACGGTTCAAATTTGGAGAGAGAAAAGTTGCGGCTGAAATTAAAATTCTCTTTCCAAATCTGGACCGTTTAAAGCTATCATTCGACGGCCCAAATTATTCCACACGGTGCGAAACTTTTCATGTTCCGCATAGGAGCCGGAGTAGCTTTGTTTGTGTTTCTCTCTATGTCGTCCTCCCCAATTAAGGTCAAAAAGGAAAAAAAATTAAGATAGAGTCGTACTTTTTGTGGGATTGACTCCACGGCCCTCTCACATAAATTGAGGCGGAGCCTATTTTGCTCTCGAAAGAAAAAATTGCAAGCAGGCCCCGCCACAATTCATGTGACAGAGTTATATGGCATTCCCATAAGAGCGACTCCATGCCAAGTGACCCAAACCAAAAAAGTGACCCTAATTGTTATTGCTTGCAAGAATCTCCTTTCTTGCAGCTCTCCAAAACCCTTAGCAAAAGGTAAAGTTTCATACTAAATCCGGTTAAGCTATAATGGACTATGGATCTCATTCGTAATAGATATTCTTTCTGCAGAATTTTTTTCAACTTAAAAATATAGATTTAAATTTTTTTCTCAAAATAACGTATTATGGTGCAACGAGGCAACCATTACCGAGCTATGCCCCTATACTTGACTATCTAACTTTAGTTCAAGACAGAGAAAAATAAGCAACATATTTTAGCTATCGAATTAATTGATTTGATGAATTATTATTTGTTTTCAAACAAATACTTTTTTTACACGTACAATATTTTTTGTAATTGTACGGAACAACGAATATTGTCAACCATTATATTAAAATTCAACAGTCAAAATGGTGTTTCTACAAAGGGTTATCAAGAACACTGTGGAGAGAGAAATGGAGAGTGATTTCCCCCCTGGGTATAGCTCAGTCAAAAAGTTTTATCTTGGTACGTGAAAAATTTAATTTATAAATTTTTCGCATTAATGAATGCAATATATATAGATTGAAAAGTCAATTATTTCTCTTGTACGTAAGTGGGTATTTTAGCTCATATATATTGCACTTATTAATTTGTGTACAACTTTTAAAGTTATTTCTGAACCAAGATAAAATTACGTAGTACAATGAAAGATTTAACTACATGCGATGTTATGACAGACTTTCTTCTACTTACAGATTGTGGTTCAATTTATATCAAAGACATTAAATTTGATCCCTTATATGATAGTAATTTGCAAATAATTTATAATAAATTTCTATTAAAATATATTTTGCGATTTAAATCTTACACTAATTTTGAAAACAAAAAGGAGGGAATTAGAGTTGTGGCACAATCCTTTTAAAGAGAGAGGAAGGGTTTGTTTTGTCTGTGGGGAGGGGGGTGGACACATAAAGTGAAGATAATGGTAAAAGCATAACATTTTGGTCCAGTTAGTGTTCATGTCAGATTCTCATCTTCCTTTGCCTGAATGAATACCTAAGAAAGCGAGTATATAGTGCGAAACGAACGGAATTTCGTATATACAGAATATTTGAATATGTGGAGTCGAATTGTAAAATTTATTTGACTTCATATTAGATTTAGAATTTTCTTTTTAATTTTTTTATTTGTTATATATATTTTCATCCAACAGTCTAACAGTTATTCTACATGTATAAAATAATTGTTAGTTCTGCATTGTAATCATTTCCCAAAGAAAGGGCTCTAAAGTCCCAAGTAGAATCAGTGCTATTGAACATCACTAAGGACGAAGGTAGGAATTTGACGTTGGGGGCGAAACTACAACAGCATGTCGAATTACATATAAAAAAGGCAAAAAAAAATATCTTGGGAACAAAACTAATAAAATATTTCGAATACATATAAAATTTACTATACCCAATAATATTTTTAAAAATCTCGGGGGGCGACTGCCCCTCCCCGCCCCACTCTGTCTTCGTCCCTGAACATCACTCTTGCTTTCAGATGGCCTTATTGAGTCTTTTGGCAATAGATGATGTTTGTTGGGTAATCTCCATCCATCCATCTTCAATTGATCCAGTCCTGTGCATGTTTTATTGTACAGTTCATGCTTTAGTCCCAATGTCTAGAAAAGTTCTCGACGGCTCTTACGATGGTTATTTAACGGTTTAAGTAGTAAAGTGTAGTTAAGTAGATATAAAGATTGCCAATATATCCTTTATTTATATTACTTTCGTCCCAAATTGTTTGCAACGTTTCACCTTTTTGCACATGCCTAGGCATTTATTAGAAGAGATTAATAATGAAGAAGAAAGTCTAAATTACCCCTAATTAATGACTAAAATTTTATTATTAGTGGTTAGTTGAGTACTCCCTCCGTCCCAAATTATCTGTCCACATTTCCTTTTTAATCTGTCCCAAATTAATTGTCCACTTTCTAAATAAAGTGTTCATTAATTATGATTTTTCCAATCTTACCCCTTACATTAAATGTTAGAGAGAGAAGAAGAAAGAGAGAAAATAATGTAGAATTAAATTGAAAGCAACATTAAATAAGGTCATATTTGACATTTTACTATATTCTACTATAGATTTTGATGAAACCTTAATTCCCGTGCAAAATACAAAGTGGACAGATAATTTGGGACGGAGGGAGTAATAAATTAGGGATATAATTAGAAAAAATAACAATAAATATGCATTGATTTCTTAAACGTGGCAAACAATTTGGGATGTCTAAAAAAGTGAAATGTTGCAAATAATTTGGGACGGATGTAGTAGTTAGTACTCCCTCCATTCCTAAATATAAGACTCTTTAGACAATTTGAGAAAATTAAGGAAGTTGTCATTTGCACCTAAATTTCCAATATTACCCCACCCTCCCCCTCTCTCACTTCTATGTCATAAAGAAAAGAAAGGAAAATATTGAGGGTATAATTAGAATAAATTGTTGACAACTAATAAAAGAACCTTAAATGACAATTAATTTGGATACCTAGATATCTCCTAAACGACAATTCAGGCCCGTCTCAAACATATCTGAGGCCCTGTGCCGGAAAAAAAATTGGGGCCTCGAATTTTAGGTTAAGTATATATATATATATACAAAAAAAAATTGAGGGCTGATTTTTAAAGTGTAAGTATATATATATAAACAAAAAAAAATATTGGGGCCCGGATTTTTGGGAGGGCCCTCTGCATGTCACTCACTTTCGCATCCCCTATTAATCTAGACTCTGGTGTATGGTAAAAAAGATTTTGAGCAACAAATTATAAAACATCAAAATCTTCAATTTTTTTAACTAATAATTATATACAAATTAAGAATTTTTTTTAAAAATTTGGGGCCCCTGTAAATGTGAGGCCCGGTTCCGGATGTCACCTTGGACACCCTTGGAGCCGGGCCTGCGACAATTAATAGGGAATGGAAGGAGTAATGAGTAATGACATTATAGTTCACATTAGTGCAAGTTTATAATCAATTTTGAGATATCACTAACTCACAACTATAGAAATAATACTATTGTTTTTATGTCTATTTAACAACCGTTTCCTACTTAAACCATTTACGAACAGTTTTAGGACCCATAAGGTTTTTTTTTACGGGGTGAGGTGGGGGGGGGGGTATGGGGATGCAGGAATCGAACGCAGGATCGATGCCTTGCGTCCCACGGCCGTTTCCACTGGACCAGATGATCTCCTTTTTTTTTTTTTTTTAACTTAGAGACTAAAGTACTATAACTATACCCTAAATTAATACTCCCTCCATTCTTAAATATAAGACTTTTATTACATATTGTGAAAATTAAAAAAATTAAAATTAAAATATTTTTGTAATTAAAATACCAATATCACTCTCTTACATAGGACTTGTATATCACTAATATCCCCAAACGGGTAACAAAGAAACCAATATTTTATAATAAACTATAAGCTACAAACTAGTATTAGCTGTTTTTTTTTCTCATATTTTTTTCTTCAATCGCAGATTATTAGTATTACTCATTGGGGCCTCCTTTATGGGGCAAAAAATCGTCTGTCCTGTTCTATATCCCTATAAATAGATATTTATCACGTGTATATTTTTTCCTTGTGAATTTCACTATTTTTTTAGGTTATAATTTTTTTATTAAAAATTTAATACATATCATTTTTTTATTTGTGGGAAAGGAAAAATGACACCGAATGGAGAAAGATGATTCCTAACCCTTTATGGTGTCTCTCCTGACACAGTAATGACCCAAAGATGGATGTATATTTTAATTTAGGACCTTGCTAGACTACTAGAATTATTGGATAAAAATTGGTTAAAACTCAAATTGGAGGGTGAATCCCTTATACCAATAGAGGGTGAATAGTGTTAATTTGAATTTTATCCAATTTCTATCCAAAAATTCTAGTAGCAAATTATTTTCCTTTAATTTAATCCAACTTTACAGCTTAAACTTAAACGATTAAATTAAAGGGAATGGGATTTGATCATCAATAGATCAGATCCATATTATTAGTCCTTTCATATGGTAAAATCCAAAAGAATCTAACGAGTACGGTCTCTTCTCTCACCCTTTTTCTTCCCATTTCTTTCTCTTGAAGTTTTTTCATTTCTTATTTTTCATGTCTTGGTTGGATTTAGTCATTCTCTATCCTTTTTTGGTGTCCTCACCCCTACTTTTGGCCACAAACATCGATGGACCTTCCCTAATGCGTTTTTCATCAAGATTCAAGACTTGGGGGCGAGTAGATCGGCTAGTTGGTGGTAAGATATGGATACCCAGTACTGTTCTGGGCCCTTTCTTTCCACCTCTTTTCTAGGCGATTCTTTAAATCGTTGATAAGCTCATGTTCTTCTGAATCTCTATATATGAAAGAGGTTGAAACCAAGTGCTTGCCTCTAGGGTTCGAAGATGCTGCGGAGAATACTATATTTTGTTTGTTTGTTAAATTAGTAGTTTTAGTTGCTTCCCACCTCTTGGGGTGTGGGTTTTTATCCGTTACTTTGTGTAACTTTTTTTTCCTGTCTTGTTTGTCTTTCTTCCTCCTCAACTCTTTTCTTTGGTTGTATTAGAGTAAGAGTTTGAGAACTTTTCCAGTTGTAATGGCCCCAACCATTTTATTATTAATGGATAATCCTTTATTCATAAAAAAAAATAGATCAGATCCATATTCAAACTCATAAGATTCAATTTGAGTTTAGATAGACTTTTCTATACTCATATTTAGATTGGATCTAAACTCATATGAGTATGATTCAAGCCAAGTATGAGACCCAAGAGTTATGGGTCTAAATTATAATTGTATAGATCCAAGAGATCCAAAAACCCAAATAAGATAAAAAAAAATATTTTGTTTTATATGAACTCAATGATATGATGTTAATGTTAATGAACGGTGCATATTAATTTTAATAAAATATTTCTCTAATAATTGTTATTTATTTTATTTAAAAATATATTCACGTTTTGTTCCATAAATTTGGGTGTCAATAAAATTAGTGAGTGGACCAAAATTATATTCAAGACCCAATGTGATTGAATTCGGGTTCTAATTGAAAAAATCTAAACTCAATCCAATAAAAATTTAACTTGAATCTCAATTTAGTGGGTGTGAATTTGAACCCAATATTCTAGACTCAATTGATATATGCCTATTTGATCCCATCAGAGTTTAATACTGTTAAACAAAACTGAAAAAGAAAGTTATTCAGATCTTTCTTCTGTGATTGAGGGGAACAAGTTCCAAGCAGCTAATATTGTTTATGATTTAATAATTACTTATTTGTTCACATTTCATTTTAATTTGTTTCAAAATAATTATTCATTTTTTTTAAATAAATAATTCATTAATAATGAAAAAAATTCAATTATATATCTTACATTGAATGTCGGAGAAAGAAGAATAGAGAAAGGGAAGAATGTAGAATTAAATTGTGAGTCAAATTAAATAGGTTATTTTTAACATATTCTATTATAAAATGTAATGAAACTTTAATTTTTCGTACAAAAGATAAAGTGAATAGATAATTTGAGACGTGAAGTATATTCAAATAGCAAAAATTATAGCTTAGGTAGCTGTTTTCGCTTTTTTTTTTCTTTCTTTCTTTCTAAAACAAATCCATATCCAGGGCGGTATATAGTTCACAGGTAACTCGACTTTCCCCTTTTTTGTTTTTATATATATTTTAAACTTTTTTTTTTTTGAATGCCCAAAGGCGGAGCTCCAGTGAACTGGGGAGATTGAGCAATCTGCAGACGGGAGAGAAACTGTCCCTAGATCGGGGAGAATAAAGCTCACCGCAACGCTGGCGGAGGGTATCGAACTTGGGACCTTTCGGTCCCAAGCCAAAGACTTACCCACTTGGGCAAGCCTCTTGTGATATATATATTTTAAACTAATTAATAGTTAATGTTTGTAATTCAATTTGATATTACATTCAAACTAATTATGAAAAAAGAAAGTTTACTTGATAACATTTTGATACACTATCGTAAAGATGGCTATTGGCCTAACTTAATCTTTGAAAACGTACCTTACGGGGAAGATTGTACAAGTCATATAAATTAACATATATTTACAAGTTAGCCAATGTGGAATCTTTAATACATTATTTCACGGTTTATATATACAGTCAAGACTGTATATTTGGACCGTAAATATCAATTTTATAACATTTTGATACACTATCGTAAAGATGGCTATTGGCCTAACTTAATCTTTCAAAATGTACCTTACGGGGAAGATTGTACAGGTCATATAAATTAACATATATTTACAAGTTAGTCAATGTGAAATCTTTAACACATTCTTTCACGGTTTATATATACGGTCAAGGCTATATATTTGGACCTTAAATATCAATAACGCCTAATATTAGACTAAGTGAATATGATATTATGTTAAAAATTGATTTGAGAATAATTCAATCCATCAAAAGGTATCTTAGAAGGAGAAGTATTGCCAAGACATATGACGACTAAACTTACTCACTAGTTAATTAATGTGGGATCTTTAACACAATAAGTTCAAATACAGTGTATTTAGATTGGATGATTGGATCTAATATGAATTTAGTTTAATTTTAAATTTCATATCAATGTCAACTCTTTTTTTATTATTATTAAGTCTAAATAAACAACAATTATTTAAAAAATAATAATTTAGATTTAAGACTTTTTGAAACTAAAACCATAAATCTTAAGCCAAACATAATCGGATCAAATCCTTTTTATTTAGATATGAATGTCCTTTGTCTTCTTAGTTTTGGGGATTTGGTCTTGAATCTTGATTATGTTGGGACGAATAAAGAAATGATAATATTTAGCAAAATAAATGATAATTAAAGGGAAGGTGCATTTCTATTCATGATTGGCAGAAGCAGTTGCTGTCGATGGCCAAGCGTACGTGGAGGAAGCTCAACCTCTAAATCTTCTTATTCACTTTCATTGTTTTTCTATTCATTTTGCACGCTTCTGCCGCCTCTCGTGCATCTCTTTTTCCAAAATTCATTATTAGAATCGTCATTTTGGTACTCTTTTACGATTTCTTAAATTAATTGAGTGAGAGTAATTTATAAATATAGACTTCGCTCAATTCATTTAAGGAATTATAAAATTAATCTCACAAGAACGGTTATAAAATTGAATGACCCCTCTTTTTCTTCCTTTTTTTTGTTTGGCGCAAATTGCACTTCCCTCTTATTTTGATTGCTTATCTTGAAATGATTTCTGTTTTTCTTTTATTTGAAATCAATTAGTATTTATGCTAGTTTTACGATTTATATAATTGATCCAGTTAATTTTGTTCGGACTCTTTATAAAAGGAGAACTTCTAACCGATTTTTTTCTCTATATATAAAGTTTGAATTTAAAAACGTGTTTAAGGGACACAAAACTCGTTTCTCTCTTAAACGTTTTGTATAATTTTTATTCCAAATAGCTTGTTGAACTTGCTCTCACATTAGTCACGTTGATTGAGAAGCGAACTTTTGGCAAAGGGCAAATCTAGTTTATAAGATTATGGACAAGTCACGTCAAAATTGGCATGCTTCTTGTTTTTTTACGCACTAATGGAAATGGACTGATAATTAATAGGTGGAAATATAATCATCAATCATATATATTGCAATTATGGACATATATTTTTCACTAGCTTATGAATGACAACCAATTTTTTTTTTATTGTTTACTATATATAAATGAAAGTTTTCAATAATTTAGAATATTACAAAAAGTGTTACACAGGTATTATCAAGTATTATAGAGGATCAAAATTGTGAGTGAAAAAAAAAATTTGTGTTGTAAAAAAATGAACGGCTACTCATAATTTTATTTTTTTTGTCGGTCCTTGCAAATTTTGCGAAAAATCCACGAGAAACGGAGAGAGACTGAAAGGAAATTCCCAAATCTTTATCTTCCCGCAAAGGAATTGTACATGAAAGATAGCCACATATGGGAAAGAAATGGCATATATTCCCTTCTTTCTTGACAATGAGTTTGATGGACATTGATTTTACATTTAGCACCACGCTCGGTCTTTGGTACATCCAACAACAGCGACTTTGGGGTTGGAAAATTTAATTATTTGTGAAAAATATTTTTAATATTTTAATTATTTGTGAGAGATAAAAAAAATGCATTCCCCAGATGTATGATTTTGTTTCGAGTAATGTCCAATAAACAAGAAAATTCTTCTTAGTACTATTCATATGTACAATGTACTCGATAGAAATGTCTATATGTGCCAAAGAGGCGAAAGCCCATTTGAGGCAGCAACTCGGACTACAACAACAAAATGTCCCTCAATAGGATTATAAAGAGGATCACATTTGCAGAGCGACCCTCGCTCAGGCAGCAAGATGAGGAGTTCAATTTATTGCAATCGTGCTACAAGGGACAACTTAATGCAGCTGGGAAATGACATGTTACTATGCACCATATATCCAGATTAGTCGAGTTCGCCCGTATACCAACTCACCAAAGAAAAAAAAAGAGGAAAAAGAATAAAAAACTCAATGATAAGAAATGGGCAAGTAATAATTTAACTAGCAAAAATGGGCCAAGTAATTACTTACTTTAAAAAAAAAAATAAGAAAGGCATTGTATTTTAACAGTTTGCTATAACAAATCAGCATGTTCTGATGAAAATTGAAGAGCTCAAGGTTCTTCTTATTCCTCCGGAACAAATGTTTTCAACATCTATCCTATTCAAGAAAACCTTAAATACTAAGAGCACACTTGTCTTAACAAGTTTACAGACTATGCTACAAATACAGCCCCCATAGTTACTATGATATGACGGAGCTCTATGCACCAGGAATTGTTATCATTTTCCTGAACTGCACTTCTTACCGTGCTAAGGTGTGAAATCTCTCTAATCACCTAGAATGAATGCTTCTTTCCAGTCATTGGCCCCAGATGCAAGCCCTATATAACAGAAAGGTCGTTATCAGCACCGTACTTGGTAAAAAAAAAAAGATGTATTCTACCATACAACCATGAAAATCGAAAGATTCTTAAAACATGAACTCTTAGTTGCAATTGTGAGAACTAAATTACATGAAGAATTAGAAGAAAAGAGAATTAGGGAGAAAAGGAAACTGAATTGTTCACATGTTATAGATCCTCATAGGTCATTTTTTCTTCAACAGAAGCATCAGAATTTTTTAAGAAAACCAAACTTACCCCCCTTCCCCTCCCCCACCCCCAAAAAAAAAGAAAATAATTTTTTGAAAATGTAATCTTAAATCTTAATCTAATTTAATTTCTTCTCTAGGGGTGAAGCATAGCTGTAAAGCAGTTTTTTCAGGGACTCCCCATCTACTTCCCCCTTAAATAGCAAAAGGCAGGGGTAGAAAGATTGTTCGAACTAAACTACAGATCTCTTTCTTTTGCTTTTTTTTTGGGTTGGGTAATCGGTTTGGCAAGCTAAGCACATCAAACTGCTTCAAACTTGAATCTGCCTTCAAAGTTTAGCCACAGCATTCTCCTAGTTTGATCAAACAACTTCGAAGCAATGAAATATACTTTCTAAACTAAATCTGAGCTAGTTCTTTTGAATAATAGGATTCTCTGACCACCCCCTGTTCTAGGCTTATTTCGGTTTCCTGACTTAAAAACCAAAGCTTTGATATGATTCCAGTTATAATTTTCCTTTTTTCTTATCATGCTTCTCCAATATCAAGAGAGGTGGTGTGAATGTTAAAAGCGTACAAGATGTGGAACAATACTTAATGACATCTAACTTCATTCCAGCAACATTGTACCACAGGACAGTGGAAAAATCTATGAGAATCCATTCATTAACGAGCTTCGGAACAAGTAAAAAAATCCAAAATGCACTGGCAATATCACCATGAATTCTTAGCTTACTTACTATTAAAGGATAAAGCCCCAGATTCACAAGCCACCTAAACTAGCCCACAGTACTCACGCTCACCATGTGACATTCAAGTTATAAAAGTAAACCTTTCAAAAATGCCATAAACAAGCATGTTGAACAGAGAAAATTATCCAATTTCCTTCCTTACTTTTCCTTGGTATGTTCTCTTCTCTGAAGTATACCACAAACGAAACCGAATTTTACAGTTTGAACTAGTCGAAAGGGGAAAGAAAATAGAACACCACCACAATATCCAAACAAGTATTTGTTTGTGTATCACTAATAGTTCCAGACATAATATACTATAAAACACTTTCACTGTTACCCAAACTAAAATGTTCATTAAATTCAAGCCTTTTAACAAACCCCAAAAATAGCCATATGATAGTATTATCATTCTCTGCCATTGTTTTTATACACTATGAGTTACCGCTTACAAATTACAATTGCTTTCAACCCCGTCTCACTACGCTCATTCTCTTTGAGATGAAGTTCTAATTAGCTGAATTTTGAACTTGACTAGAAACAACATTTCAGCAAGTAGAAATTGACCTGCAGATAAATTCTTTCAGGATGGGTATTCCATGATTGGGTTATTAGCATTGAGCATCGTCTTAGATTCGAGCTCGACATGACTTATTTCTGTTCAATCTCTAAAGCAGATTTCTGCTGAGAACAGAATAATATCCGAGTCAGACAACAAAAACTGGCCGAGTTCTCTCCAAACCAATTCACTTGAGTGAGAGAGAGAGAGAGGTATCCAATCTATCCAATCCACCTGTAGTACCCCTTCTTTTACCGTAAATCTTGATGAAATTTTTTCAAAGCAATAATATTAAAGATGCAAGACCTACTTCAAATCCTTTCAGATCTGGAGTTTATCTCTAAACCCGGAGTTGTTCTGGGCCCTTTCTCAGTTTTCTTCATCTTTCCGAGATAATCTATGGGACGGTTGATACGCCCATGGTCTCGTAGATTGTTGATTTCTAAGAAATGTGATGAAATTGAGATTGCTACTGCTGTTCCAGGATATCGGAGAAGCTGCTGCGAAGAATTTTATCATGTATTTATTTTTTTTACTGTTTTTTGTGTGGTTTACCTGGTATGGGTGTGGACAACAGCTTTTGCAGCCAATATAAGATACTTGGTCAAAATATCACCACACAGTAGTTGCTCAAGCCCTTAGTATTACCAATAATCTACTATCATCTAATCCAACTAGAGTATCAAAAACAGGGAGTAGCCATTTTCCTAGCCTGAGAACATTTTAGTAAATGACCAAACAGAAAGAAATCTTCACCGATGGAACTTCACCATTTACATAAAGACGTCCAGAATTTGGAAAGCTAGATTTACAGACTCCATCCAGTTATAGGAAGAGAAAGGAAAAAAGCACAATGATTTCCATGATTCAAGAATCTAGCAATAGAGAGCTCTTAGGAATACACTAGAAGGACGAGATTGTACTCCCATGTCTAACACTACGGCCTAGCAAGTCTAAATTAAGCAACACATCTAATCACTAACTGCTTTTCTTCTTTTTACAATTTCAAAGCTAACCTTCCATGGGAGTAACTGACATAAAAGTTAAAGGAAATGACTTCTTAGACAAAAGGCGTTATGTTACTTCCAGGTTGCAAATGTCAGTCTCATGGGGAACTAGCAGTAATCAAGTTAAATTTTACATTTTCTTATGAAATGAGTAATCTTTATGTTGAAAATATATCAATCAACTACTATGTGGTACAGCAGTCCGGCTCCTATGCGGAACAGTGGAAATTATGTACCGTGCGGAACAATCTGCACCGTCGGATGATAGTTTTAACGGCCCAGATTTGGAGAGATAAAGTTGCGGCTGGACTTAATAAAAAATAAAAAAAAAAAATCTCTCAAAATCTGGACCGTTCAAAGCTATCATCCTACGGCCCAGATTGTTCCGCACGTGGTACGAAACTTTTTCTGTTCCGCATAGGAGCTGGAGTGGTGGTACAGGTGTGTGTATATTACTCTCTCCGTCCCAAATTATGTGTCAACTTTGTATTTTGCACGGGGATTAAGGTTTCAACAAATTCTATAGCGGAATATAGTAAAATGTCAAATATGATCCTATTTAATATTACTCTCAATTTAATTCTACATCCTCTTCTCTATATATCATTCTCTCTCCAACATTTAATGTAAGGGGTAGGATTGAATAACCATCATTAATGAGCCCTTTATTTAGAAAGTAGACAAATAATTTGGGACAAATTAAAAAGGAAATGTGAACAGATAATTTGGAAAGGGAAGGAAGGAGTACATAACAACAAATATAAGGTGAAAGGAATGATCTTTATGTTGAAAATAAATTAATCAACTAATATTGGGTACATGAGTATGCATATATCAAATAACAACAACTATAAATGCGCATGAGAAACAATAAAGTTAGTGACTGAAGAAAGTTCACAAAACATTAAGCAATCGATTGTAGGTTAGTGATAGACCAGAAAGATAAAAATATGGAAGGGGTACTACCCAAGATTTCCCATGCCATTGATGGGTTCCAGAAGCTGCAATTGGTGCTGTTGTTGAGGATCCAGTTGAGGGTCAATTTGCTGCAACGGCTGCACATTGGCAATCTCAAGTGAGGGAGCTGCACCAACATTCTGTGTTCCCTTAACCTCCGAAATCCGCCACATGTACCAAGCTCCTACTGACCTGTAGGGTTTCCATTTCTCACACAACTGCTCCATTTGCGAAGGCCTGGGCATCCCATCCAATCCATATAACAGTTGCACTCCTTTCTTAACCCCTAAGTCACTAACTGGCAAAACATCAGGTCTGTGCAGCGAAAATATCATGAACATGTGAACAGACCACGACCCAATTCCCTTGACCATCGAAAGCATAGTAAACAATGACCTATCATCCATTTTTACAACACTCTCGTCGGATAAAATCCCAGATTTATACTTGTTTGCCAGGTCATAAAGATAACTAGCTTTTCGACCCGAGACTCCAACTTGCTTCAGCTGTTGAGCGGATAGGGCGAGAACATTATCTGGACGAACATTATCTTCACAGCCGCAGAGAGATACAAAACGATTGTAAATCGAGGCACCAGCTTTATAAGCCAATTGCTGGTAAATAATGTTCTTTGTTAGGGCCAGGAATGGAGAACGGTGGGTTTCAAATGATGGCATCGGATAAATATCGATAAAGGCGGAGAGCAAAGGGTCAGCATCACGGAGGTGACGTAGGGCAGCCTCTATTTCTCCGGGAGCAGTAAGCGGTTTGATAATTTGTGGCAGAACCCTGGCTAACTGAGAAGCACTCCGTCTCCGGTTTTTAGGTGCTGATGACACAGTAGTAGTCGTACTGGTCCCACCGCTGGTGGATATTGTGGTGGTCTGGGTGGTGAGGGTTGCTTTGGTTTCGGACGCGGTGATAGTAGGGGTGGCCGCGGCGGATGTTTTGATAGGGGAGGAGGAAGAATTGCCGACCTGAACAAGCTTTTTATCTGAAGAATCGACCGAGGAGATGGCGGTGGCGGTTAGGGCGGAATCGGAATTAGATGAAAGTCTTCGAATTTTTTGGGGTCGAATAGGGATTTTGGAAGGATTGGATGACTTATGAGGAAGATTGGAATCATCGAGAGTCTCATCAATTACAGGATTAGGAAGAGGATGAGAAACGGTTTCCGAATTAGGTTTAGACGGCGGCTCCGGCAAAGAAGAAGGCGAATGAAGGGTTTGAGATTGGGGATCCGTTTGTACTTGTGCTTCCTCACCCATGTGCGAAGCTCAAAATTCAAAGATCTATCTGATCGGTGGTGGCGGAATTGGAAACGTGAATCGAGATTTGACGGCGGCGATGGATGTTTACGACGGCGGAGGCTGGGGGAAGCTGGGGAGTTGAGTGTTGTTGCTTTCGGAGGTGGGGAGTTGTTTATGGTGGGGAGAGCAGTTTTGTGAGTATACTTTAGGGGGAAAGAGAGAAAAGGGTGTGGGAAAATGTCAAAGCCGGGACGAGAGTTGAGATTTAAGGCCCATTGACTTACAGATTAAACACTGTCCCCACTAGTTCAGATGTGGCAAGTCTTAAGTTCCGTAAGCGGTAAGGATTTCAAAATCGTGAGTTAGATCATAGATTCCTACGATTTTACGATATTAAGAGTATAAATTCAGTTAAATTGTACTAAAAATCACTGAAGGATATGATAGTATAGAATCGTCGATTTGGATCGTAATATCGTAAGATCGTAGTATCTGGTACGATTCAATCTTACCTCTCTTCAATCGGGTCGGTATTGGGTTCTCTCAAGTCACCGACTCCCAACTTCATCGTTCATTCTCTCAACTTTCGATTTTCAATTAACAATCAGTATTGGTTATGAAACTTGTTGGATTGAAAGACCTCGTAAATTGTTGGTTTGCTTTCGAAATTTATCACTGTTAGTTTGTAATTTAATTTCAAATTTTTAATTTTATTGGTATTCTTATTTTTTTCCTTTCAAGTATTGTTATATTTTTTTTTCTCATTAACTTATGTATTGATTGACATAAATTTATCGTAAAATATTATTAAATAGTTTTATCGAATCTTCCTGATGAGGGATTGGACAACTTTGCGACATTTTGGTATAATAGTCATAACTATCGATCCAGTAATCCAATTGTGCTGATTCAAGTTGCATTTGAAAACTAAGAGACAGATCTACAACTTTCATGAAAATCACAAAATCAGATTCTGCCATCTTGGTGTCTGAAATTTTTGTGCAAATTGGTACAACAAGCTGTCCAGATTTTGGACGAATTTATCTTCCTTTCCAAGTTTAGTTAGTAATTAATTCTTGGAATTTCAGTTTTATTAATTATTATTTTAACTAGCTAGCTTGGTGGTCTTAGAATAAAGGACATGTTATTCATGCGTTTAATTAGTAGTTTACTATTCTTATGATAGAAGAATTATAACTTAATTAGGATTCTTCCATTATGGGTTCTTTTGGACGAATTTCACTTCTATATAAAGGGGAATTCAGTCAACTTATTAATAAGATTGGTTGTTTTTATACAATATATTTTTGAAATATGATGTGGGGTTTTACCTTTTAATTCCTTTTTGAGTTACTGTATCAATAAGTTTAGTTTGCGCTTATTGTGGTGTTTCAGCCTCCATTGATAATCAACCTTCTTGGAGTTGCGTTGATTATATTCCCCGTAAACTGATTTCAAGAAAGATAAAGATTCATTTCAACCTTTTGTGTCGAATTTTTTACCTTAAAAATCAAGGTTCCTCATCACTTCCGATCCGTGCTACGATCCTCAAGTTTACGATTTGTTAAACCCCTTCTGTTCCGAGTTAAAATTGCAATCTTGACAGCCTTGGTAAGCGTAAAATAAATTCTGACTCTATGATGAATTTTTTTATTATTGAGATAAAAATACTCTAATAAGTGTTCTCGTGTGTTAGACGCATATTTTGACTAATAGTTGTTAGGAAAAGATTAGTGTATGTTTTTTTACCATCGACGCTAAAAATTTGTTCCGCACAGTGCAAAACAAAATACTTTCTAGAGTAGAACTGTGACGGATTAAACAAGGGAGATTTTTTTAAAGGATCCTTTTGTGGAATATGTGTCAACCTCCGCCGAACAATTGTGTTATTTTTTAGAAAATAACAGCAGTTAAAAAAAAATACTCCCTCCATTCTTTAATATGATACTTTCATTATATGTTACGAAAATTAATGAAGCAAAAAACATGATACTTTTGTAGTTAAAATACAAATATTATCCTCTTAAGTATGACTTGTATACCACTAATTTTATTTAAGAGAGTAACATTGATATTTTGATTAAAAAAACATCTTACTTTATACACCCTCCATTCCTATATATATAGCACTGTCAAACGGGTAGGTCCGGTCCGTCGCGGATTACCCTAAAACGGACCGGGCCGGATCTGGACCAAAAAAATCCTAATCCATACCCGTCCATAAGAAATCCGCGGGTTAAACGGGCCGATCCGCGGACCAAATTAATTTTAAAAATAAATTTTTAAAAAAGAAAATAAAGCTTAAAAATGACTTTTTTTTGTTTTTATTTTTAAAAATTGAAAAAAAAAGAATATAAAGCTTAAAAATTGAGTTTTGTTGTTTATTTTTTGAAAATATTTGTAAAACAAATTGTAAAAATGATAAGTAAAACTTTAAAAAAATATGTTTATATATATATATATATATATATATATATATATATATATATATATATATATATTAATTTAAATGCGGGTTGGTCAGAGTCAGGTCACGCTTAGTCCAGTGGTCCAAACGGAGGCAGGGCTAAAATGGCACGCATTTAAAGCGAACCATGAATAAAGCTTGGTCCAAATCCGTCCAAAAACGCGGACCACGGGACCGAGTCAGCGGACTAGTGGTCCGTTTGACAGTGCTATATATATAAGACGTTTAGGAAACTTTGAAAAAATTAAGGAACTCAAACAAACAGTAATTTTTTCACCACAATTCCAATAATACACCTTCCTTTCTCCATCTCTTTTCACTCTTCCAATAAAAGATATGTTGAGGGTATAATTGGAACAAATTGTTGACACCTGATAAAAGACATGTAAATGAAAAAATTAATTTGGATACATATATATCTCCTAAACGACAATTAAATAGGAATTGAGGGAGTACTTTCTTAATTTTCGCAAAATATAATGAAAGTCTTATATTAAGGAAGGTAGGTAGTAGCAATTATTTTAAAAACAAAAACTCAATAGTGAAATCAACTCTTATTTTTTTAGGAAAAAAAAGTTAAATGAATCATTCAATTACTGACAGACAATGGCTTTGCATTAGACTAACCATGGTTTAGCAGAAAAGGCTAACCATGACATTGATTTTTTTGGAGACAACATTTCTGTCCAGGATGAAAGTGGACTTTCCTGGGTCCAAGACGGAAGTGTCACTTCCGTCCTGGGCTGACGTGGAGTTTCCCAGACGCGCTTTTCCACGTCAGCTCAGGACAGAAGTGAAACTTCTGTCTTGGACCTAGACTTTCGTCTTCAACCTCCAACCCTAAATCCCCATCAGCCTCTTCTTCTCCCTTCACGCGAGACCAAGCAAAAAAAAAAAAAAAAAAAACTAAGGCAAAAAAGAAAAAAAAACCTTCCCCCCACTGCCACTGCCGCCTCTCTCCCTCCCTCCTGTCGCCGCTGCTTCCATCACCAATCTCCACCACATTGCTCTCTATCTCTCTCTCTCTCTCTCTCATTTCTCAATCTCTCAATTTAAAAGGTATAAACCTAGATTTATTTATTTTTTTTTGGAAATTTAACTTTATGTGTTGAATTTATCTATAAATTTTGAGAATTAAGTTTATAAATAATTGTGAATTTAGAGTAATTTGTTAAAATTTTGATTTTTGGGCATTTGTGAACTTGTGAATTTGTGAATTTGTGAATATGGTGATATAACATGTGTTTTTCTGATAAATTGTATGTCTATTTTTTTTTTTTAATAGATGTCTCTACCTGCTCATCTTCAGCCCAGTCCTTTTGATGCTAGTGTTTTAAACAATCAGTCGTCACATAAATCTTTAGCAATATGGCACGGGGATGAGTCACTGAACGAACCTTTAAAGGTTATTAGAAGTGCAAGTAATTTTTATGAAGCGTACCAAAGAGAAACTAACCCTAACTTAATAAACCTAATAGACCAATTAGGTTTTGGGGGATGTTGTAGGCTGGGTCACATGAAGGTAGATCATGTTCTAGTGACTGCCTTAGAAGAGAGATGGCGCCCGGAGACTCATACGTTTCACCTAAGTTGCGGTGAGGCGACCATTACACTAGGGGACGTAAGATGTCTTTTAGGACTACCTACTAGTGGCCACGTAGTGTTGTTGGCTACGAACTACAATTTGAGTAAACC
Source organism: Vinca minor (assembly GCA_026122235.1). Lineage (NCBI taxonomy): Eukaryota > Viridiplantae > Streptophyta > Magnoliopsida > Gentianales > Apocynaceae > Vinca > Vinca minor. The sequence continues at coordinate 8,500,465 of JAOCZM010000011.1, read as the reverse complement.
TCAGTGGGTTAATCACGTGTTCGAGCTGTTAGGATTCCGACTCGATGAGGATTCAATTAGGGGAAACACTCTGCAGCTGATCGAGGTTTATACCCACATTAGTGTGCCCCTAGGACATGATGTTACCCTGCTCGCGGTGTAGCAGAGGGCTCTGGCTTTGGTTTTCATTTTGATGGGTAGTTTATTTTTCCCGATAAGTCGGGGTCCCAGGGGAACATGCGTTATCTACTCGTCATCAGTGGTCCCCTCGAGCAAGACACGACTTCTTGGGCTAGCAGTGTACTTTCACATTTGTACCGCCAGATGTTCATCTCGTGCATTGCTGATTCCAAGGACATTGCCGGCTGTTGTTTGTTGATTCAGGTTTGTCTAAATTATATAAAGTTTTATGTGAATCTATGATTTGAATATTTAATAATGGATGTTGTTTGTTTTGACCAGTTGTGGCGTGAGAGCGAATTTTATGTCTCCGTCCGGCGAACCGAGGCCCGATTCCAAATGAGATCCCCGCTGACGGTAGACCTCACGAGGCAAAGTGGAATACATGCCAGAGTTTCCGCAACGCGGCGAAATCGCAATTGTTGGTGATTCGTGATCAACTAGATTTGATGACGAAGACACAAGGGGTAAGTTAATTTCGATATTCTTGTATTTTTTATTTATTAAATAAATTATTTTACATTAACTTGAATTTATTTTGCAGTTTATGTGGAAACCGTACCCTGATTCGGTAATTGCAGAGAGAGTGGCTCGGGATGAAGACTTCCTGATGACTTGTCGAGCCCGTACGCCACTCATCTGCTTCGAGATAGTTGAGTACCACATGTCTGACAGGGTTATGAAGCAATTTGGCTTCCACCAGGTGGTACCAATGCCAGCATGGACAGAGGGCTTGGTCGAGGGTCAAGACCTCCACGCGGTGAAGGCGGGCCCGACAAAAAATTGGCAGAACGTCCACGACTATTACATAACTTTGTGGGGCGACCGCGTCGATGCACTGGAGGCCGCTGCTCCCACCCTGGGTAATGTTATTGCACCTACCCGCGAGTACATGGTACAATAATATTACCATTCACCGTCTGACGAACCCAAGAAATAGGGATCCCAGCCACTCCCGATGGGTATTCAACCCAACGCTACAATTGATGATATTTTGGTAAGTTTTATTCGTTTTGTTGTCAACATAAATCTTTTTATTTTGAATATACTAACTTTAAAATTTATGTTACAGGAGGAGTCTAACGGTTGATGTTGGAAGAATTCGAGAAGCCTGCCTCTCGAACTGTGAGCCAGTGCAATGGTCTCATCACCTAGGATGCCAAAACCATAAAAGATATCTTCGTAGCGGTTGGGAAGTTAATTGCTTGTAGACCGCGCGCTGCCGACATAGCAGAAGATATTGTTCTGCAATCTTCCACACAACCGACGGAGCCTGTTCAAGGTAGGGCTCCGGTTGGGAGGCAGGGTACTCGTCGAACTCGGCAGGCTACTCAGGAGCATCTTGTCGCGCAGCGCCTTCGGCAACGTGGCGAGGCAGCGAGATCATCTCAACCGCCGAACTCAGTCTCAGACTCAGGCTGATATACCCTCCGAATTCAACTACCAATTTTCTAGCATCAACACTCTTTCTACGGGTAGTCAAAATGGGGGCATACTGGAGCGGATCCCTCTACATCGGGACAGGCGGAAGGCTTTTTTGCTGCGTCGCCCTCGTATAGCCTACACTTGGACCTGACTCAGACGCAACAACACATTCCACTGCTCCAGCCAGATTCACCCGAGGAGCCGATTTATATCGACCACGAAGGCGCTGAAGTCATCCGAATGGAGCATGGTAGTGCCCTGCGAACCAGAGACGATCACACATACTATCTACGGAAGAATTCAAAAACGACCGTTAGATACACACCGTCGGGGCATTAGATAGAATTTGGTTTTTTTGCTTTCATTTTTTTAATTGTTGCTACATACAATTTGTTTAATTTATGTTATATACGATTTGCTTATTTTTTTATTAATAAAGCAAGTTTTGTCAAAGTAATTTTTGTACACAATTTTTTGGTAAAATTTTTGTTTTAGTGATTTTTTTGTTGTAAAATATCAACTAAAAATTTTGTAGTTAAAATACAAAAAACTAAGTGTTTTAGGCAAAAACAATCTGCCACTTCCGTTCTGGAATTGAATGGAAAAAACAAAGTCGATTTTGGCCAACTCTCTGGTGGTTTAGAACGGAAGTCACACTTCTGTCTTGGGCTGACGTGGCAAGGCGCGTATGGGAAACGCCACGTCAGCCCAGGACGTAAGTTCCAGGATAGAAATGTTTTTCCAAAAAAAATCATACTATGTTATGACTATTCTGCCCAACTAGTGTCAGTCCAGTGCAAAGCCCGACAGACAGTCTACACGTGTAGACTGCACGCTTATTCTACACCATATCCAAATAGGGGAGATTTTTGTTTTGGTTCAATTTTCTTTTGTTTTAATGGGGTTTAATTAACCCCGAACTCTGGGGCAACTGGTTGGAGTTGTCATATCCCTCACCGTTGACGAGGGTTCGATTCCCACCGTGGACATCGACTCTCGTGGGATTTTTCCGCGGTGGTAGGGCTCCGTGTATAAGAGCAGTATGGGCCAGTCCCTCCCCCGCTAGCGGTCACGCTACGGGCCAACCGCAGGTCGATCTCGAATTAGTCACCACGTTGTAAGTGGACACCGGGTGCCTCTTGGGGTGAACCAAAAAAAAAAAAAAATGGGGTTCAATTTATTTTCATGCACTGATAATCAGTCACGTGTTCATGGGTTAATTGTATATTTTTGTCCCGACATTTACTGTTCATAGGTTCAATGTCTTTTCAGCTGGGCCGCCAATTCATTAGTGACGGGCCATCAAATTGGGCTATTTTAAAAAAAATGAAATAGACTGGTCAGCCCAATACAAAGAAAGACCATTTTTAGGGTCTCTCTCATGTCCCAACTCCTAACGTCCAAATTCGTTGCCGTTAAAGAGGGAGAGGTTTTTGAGGGGTTTTACTGAAACTCTCTGTAATTCTGCATTCTCTTCTCCTTTCATTATCCGGCGCCGCCGCCTCCACCGGAAAACTTCCAATACGTTTGCTCTAAACTAAGATCTCACAATAAACCATGGCTTCCTCCGTCGAAACTTTCACAGACACGATGAGCTTGAAAATAAGTGAACTGTTAAAGGAGGTGCAGCTCGATTATTCTCCGGCGAACACTAAAATCGTCGACGACGTCGTTTCTTCTATCAAAAAAGTCATTAATGAAATCCCCGAGGATTTAAAGGTGTTTTTCTATTTTCTTCTTTTTTTTGGAGTAGTAAAAGCTGAATTTTTTTTTTGTGTGTTTCAATTAAATATTATTATTTGTGCAGGTTAAAGCAGACTTGGCACCGGGATTTATTAGAGATATTAAAGCTGATAAGGTTGAATTTAAGTTCAAGAGGCCGAAATATATCGAAATTGGTGGTAGTTATTCTATACAATGTGTTGTGAAACCGAATGTCAATGTGGATCTTTTTATCAGATTGCCTAAGGTATATTGAGCTTAAATTCGGCTATCATTTGATTCTTGCCTTTTTTTCCTATAAGGGAAAAGGGGAAGGGTGGGGGGGGGGTACTGTTTGTATTTATGTAATAAGACACTTGTAAGATGTCAAATGGTGGGACATTACCTTTACTATCCTTCTCTGATGATAAAAACTATTGCAGCACCGTAATTGCTCTTGCATTGTGTATATTAAAACATTCTTGTAACATTTTCCATTTTGACAGGAATGTTTCCTCGAAAAAGACTATCTGAACCATAGGTATCATGCCAAGAGATGCCTTTATCTTTGCGTGTTAAAGAAACATTTGAAATCATCTTCTCTAGTTGGCGAGGTTCACTGGTCGACCTTCCAGAATGAGGCTCGGAAACCCGTACTGGTCGTAAATCCAGGTTTCTGTTCACTAGCTTGGCTATTTGACTGATTTCTTTATCATTAATTTGTATTATTGGAAAATCATATTTCTCGTCTCATATGAAATTATCTCCATAATGCAGCTGTAAAGTTTTCTAAAGATACTGGTTTTACTATAAGGATTATACCCACTGCAACATCCTTGTTCAGTACATCCAAATTGAACTTGGGCAGGAACAATGTTCGCTCTGTGAATGAAGGTAGGACATAAGATTGTTTGTAGGTAGTATTAAATGTCTTTAAGCTCATTCAACTGAGGGTATGCCTTTGGTAATGCCGCAGGGGGTGCTCTACAACCCACACCAATGTATAATTCGAGTATCTTAGAGGACATGTTTCTCGAAGATAATGCTGGATTCATTAGGAAAAATTTTCTAGGACGGAAGGGATTGGCAGAGGCTCTAATGCTGCTGAAAGTATGTTGCTAGTATGACGAATTTCTATTTGCACAAGTTATCTTTGCCCTTATGAGTTGGGATGTGATTTCTTTTTTCTCATGTTTTAGGTGTGGGCAGGGCAGAGAAGTTCAATTTTTGCACATGATTGTTTAAATGGGTTTTTACTATCTGTTATAATGGCATACCTTGCAACTGAATCTGGTGGGAATCGCATCAATGATTCAATGACTGCAGTGCAGATAATTCGTTTGACATTGGACTTCATCGGTATGTACAGTTATTTATTATGCTTGTGGTCAAGCTAGATCTTGTTGATTCTGACCTTTGAATATGCTTGGAGAAATATATTCTATGTTTACTCGTCATTTTATGACTAAGCATCTAATGAACTATTAATGCAATGGATAACATATGAATTTTTTTGTACTCACCGAAATCAACATTTGACCCAAATGTTGGATGTAGTATTTACCAACTTTCCCTCCGTCCCGTATTAGTTGTCCCAATTCAAAATTCACACATATTAAGGAAATGGTTAGTTAGGTTAGTTTTTTGAGTCAAATGATCTAAAAACCATCTAGGAACTCTGAATACAATAAATGTAGTGCTTGTTGAACTAATAAATATTAGGGCAAATAAGGGAAGGTTAAATAAAAATAGTATTGGGATTGTTGTGGGACAACTAATTTGGGACAAGGAAAAAGTGATTTTGGGAAAACTAATTTGGGATGGAGGGAGTATTTCATATGCTGTGCAATATCATTGGTTTTTTGATGAAGTGGTCCATTCTGGTCTGACTCCCCTACTAGCTCACCAAGCTTTTGTGCTGCCCTTTTGCAGCAAACTCAAAATTATGGGCCAATGGGATCTCATTTCAACCGCAAGATGGAAGAAATGTTTTAGACAAGGTGTGCTTCATGGTGATCATTGAGGTTATGCCAACTATTCAGTGACTCTAAGTGATGTTAATTGTTAAAACTTCCACCAAGTGAATTGGCACTTCCTGGATGCTATCATGGAATTGAATTTTGTCTCTAAGTTGTTTCTCTCCAGTAATACCCTTTCTGCTTTGTTCTTCAGAAATAACTCATTCACCGGTAAACTTTAGTTTTGTTAATTGTAAAACTCTCATATTGGTTTCCATGTTATTTTGGACAGTTTTGACTGAGCTATTTTGCAAAACCCAGTATGTCTTAATCAACCAATGGATATTGTTCAAGTCCTTTTTGTTATTGTTTAACTGTTTTTGTTTCTGATGTCCCTCTTTCTTGCCAAGCTTTTTCACACGAATTTGCCTTCTAATTTCAAAGAGAACATCTTTACTGGATCTCATCATACTGAGTCTGAAATCTGAATTATTGTGTACTATCTTTTGAATTAACTTAGGCGGAAGAAGATTTGTTTCAACTTGAGCTAGATACTAATAGGGCAATTTGGACTTCTTCTTTTACAAATAAAAGCAAACCCCTGAAAATAAATAGCAGGCGGGATGGGGGAGTTGGAACTTGGAAGGAAATTTCTCTTAAAAGTTTTGCTGCAAAGATGCTTGATTTTTTTATATTTCAGATCTTCAGTTTCCTATATTGTTTCTTATTTGACATTCTGCAATACAGGATAGAAGGATGCCCTTGCAATCATTTCCCGTAGTTATTTCTGATCCATTTGCAGACTTCAACTTGGGGTTCCGGATGTCAAAGAATGGTTTTCAAGAGGTACTTCAGCAGTAGAACTTCTGTTTTCTTTGATTTCAAGCTTAAAGTTGGGTACCTAACATTTTTGGTGTAACATACTTTATAAAGTAGTTTCTGAATTTGTATCATTACTTTCAGCTCCGTGATGAGGCTGCTCTGGCGCTTACTTGCATGAGCAAAGGTAGGGATGGTGGTTTTGATGAGCTTTTCATGACCAGCGTTGATTTCTCAGCCAAATATGACTATTGCATTAGGTATTATTCTTCAGTTAAACAATTTACTTTCATATAGCTTTTCCATGTGCAATTATCTTGATGGACAAAATGCTATAGAGGCTAAGCCTAACACTAACACTCGATATGGTTCTTGTTATTGAGAAAAAAGTGAGAGAACTTGTAAAGTTTCCGCTGCTGTTGCTGTGCTTTCTGCTGTGGAGGTTCAACTCTGCACAGAATGCTTGCTACTTGGCAGAAAATCAACTAAAGTGAGAAAAATTTAGAATTTAGAATTTTGATTAGCTCTGTGATAATTGACATAGTAAAGGATTATTCCACTGAGAAGTGGAAACTTTTAGTCTCAAAGAATCTTTTTGAATTTTTGATTTTCTTTATTTCCTAAAGAAATTTCTGAAGATTATCAACTTACAAATTATGAAAGTTTATGTTGGTTGTTTAAAAGGAAAGGTCTTGAAGAAGAAAAAATCGTACTATTTAACTTGTGATAGCTAAGTAGTATGAATAGCTCCATAGATATGTTTTCTGATTGGGCATCAGATCAAAGACAATGTTTTGTCCAACTAACAAAATTTCTGAATTATATCAAGGTGACTTACAGCAGGTGACGAACTTCCGTCGTAGCAGTGATTTTCAGTTTCTTAGTCATCTTACAAGAGTTTGTAAATGTAGCTGGAATGCTAGATTGACCATGGCCATGGATCTATGATCTATCTCATTTAAAGAGGGGGGGTTGGGGGGGGGGATGGTTCGCCACCATGAAACTTATAATTTACTGAGATGCCAAATTTACATTATTATGAAAACGATGCAAGTGATAAATAACACTCATATCTAACTGTAGGATATGTGGCTACATTGCCTTCAGTCAGTAAATTATATCTTTACTGTATCACTGATTAGTACCAAGAAAATAGTAGGCATAGCAACAACACAACACATTGGACCTCAACTTTTTCTTGATCTTCTCTAGAAATGATATGATATGATATAAGACCAATGTTATGCTTAAAGTTTATTCTAATTGGCACTATAGCACTCAGGTCTTCATCAAAAAGCAACATGCATGCAGTATACATATTAGGGTATCACTGGGATAACTTTCTGGCTGTGTTTTCCATGTTCGCCCTGTCCAGATTGAACTTGAAGGGGAAAACTGATGGTGACAAATCAGGATTTTGTTTGGATGATGAATTTTGGAGATCTTACGAACGGAAGGTATATTCCATCATGATTCAAGGATTCAAAGACAGAGCTAAGTTTGTTCGTGTTATCTGGAGGAATACTGCTTCCGATTTCAACCTTGAAGATGTATGATACATGCCACAATGATCTTTATGATATGATTCTGCTAATTGTACTTTGAGCCTTTTGACTGATTTTTGTATAATTTTAGGGTTTTGTCATGTTAGACACAGAACCATTATTGATTGGGATTTCAGTTAACTCATTGGAGGAAACCTTTAAACTGGTTACAATGGGTCCGAGTCCTGAGGAAAAAGAAAAGGTATTTGCCAGAGGATCTCTTTTTGTTCTTTGTGTTCTTCTGTGGCTATGTTGGATGTCTCTGTTATATAACTTATCTGGCCCTCATATATACGTTTCGACACTGTAATTGAAGGAGTCCTATTGCCCACTGGGGATCTTGGTTATGTGGCCTCTAATATCTGTTATTATTGTCTTTAATCTCAACCAGGCTTTAGAATTTCGAAATTTTTGGGGTGAGAAGGCAACTCTTCGACAATTTCGTGATGGTAGAATTGCAGAAGTTGTAGGTGAGGTGTTTTCAAGTTCCTTTCTGGTTCATGTTTCAAGTAACTTGAAAGTTGCAAATGTACGGAATTTGTGTATCTTAAAGCTACTTTGCTAATTTACAGTGTGGGAGCATAACGAATGGGAAAGGCATCTCATCCTAAAAGACTTGACCGAGCATGTTCTCTCACGTCATCTTTCCCTCCCGAAGGAAAATATTACCCCCATTGTGGATCAACTTGATTTTTCTCTCTTTTATGCGAATGCAGGTATTTGATTTTGTCGACTAGCACTAATACCAACAGAACCAGTTCAGTTTCATACATTTTCTTGCTTGAATTTTTTTGACTATATAAGGTTGATTTATCAGATCCTATAGCTTATTCTAAGAGTCTGTTGAAAGCATTTGATGAACTATCAAAGTGTTTGCGGCTGCTTGAGGACATTCCACTGAAGATATCAAGTGTGCAGCCTCTGGCTTCAGGTTTCTCTCTCTCAACATTTCCGTCTGAGTTGTGTGTTACTGTTTAGCCGCCCTGTGATCAATGCTACTGACACTGATTGTCAATTCCTTTTCCTTGCAACCACCCATAATGCTTCACACGGTTTATCTTTTAGAAACGGGGGTAGCCTTCACATTGTGTAATTGAGCAGGTGGTGATGATATGTATATGCCATAGTGTAGGTCACAGATATGTTTATTTTGATTTCCATTATTAGAATAATTGATAACTATACATGCATGTGTTATATGTATATGCCATAGTGTAGGTCACAGATATGTTTATTTTGATTTCCATTATTAGAATAATTGATAACTATACATGCATGTGTTTGCTTTCTGATGTCTCACCTTCTCCTTCAATTCAAATTCATCAGAAAATGCTTTTGCCTATATATTTGGCAATGCACTGCAAGAACTGGATCAATTTATAATCCATTATACCTAGGATGAATAGTGGTCTCACTTGTTCATGATCCAAAAATTGGAGAAGTGTATTTCCTGACTATTGGGATTGCCATTGTAGTTTGAGAATAACTGAATACCACACATTAATTTGAATGAAGCAAATCTGTTCCTCCCTCCACCCAATGTCCACATTTGACCAGCACTAATATTAAGAGGAATAGTTCAACCATGAGTTAGTTACCATAATATTTTTATTAATCAAAGATATAAATGGTAGGTGCAATAGGTTAGTTGAGCTTTCATCCCTTAAATATAAGAGGTTAGTTTTGGGAATTTAGGTAGAAAATACATCATTCTAAGAAAGTGGACATTTATTTTGGGACAAACTAAAATAGAAAGTGGACATTCTATTTGGGAATGAGGGAGTATTTATTATGGCATTTCATATGTCAGAATCAGATATATCATTTTGGAAACACTGCTTATTCCTTCCATTGAAAACAGCTTTCAGGTTGACATCTGTCTACCCTCCTGGACCTCATCCCCTGGCATGTGAAAACCGTGTCAATGTAAGACCAGAAAAGCTCACATCTACCTGTATAGAGCCACTTGAAGTCATGATACAGGTAAACAGATACATTTTCCATTTAGTTTATGTGCTGGGCATTGAGAAATTATTTTTAAAAATGTTTTATGCAAATGTTTTGCATCTGTTATAGCTGGAAGGTTCTGGAAATTGGCCAATGGATGACATTGCATTAGAGAAGACTAAGTCAGCTTTTCTTCTCCATATTGGAGAAAGGTTGGTATTTTTAGCATTTCATTGAAACAACAGATAACTGCTGAACGACTAACTTCTCTGAATATACTCTGATGACAGTCTTCAAAAGAATTGGGGAATGATGTGTAATGCTACAGAGGATGATGCAGATGTTTTAATGTCGGGATTTGCATTCCGACTTAGAATTTTGCATGAGAGAGGCCTAAGTTTAGTGAGAAAGCCAAGTAAGGAATTCTTTGCTTTGCTATCATGATAAATAGAATATTGTATCTGCAGGATCAATTTGATCTGGAAAAGCTTTCTTTTTTAGGTGGTAATATTCAAGTGAAGCGAGTCTTATCTACGGACAGGAAACTTTTTATCTGCAATCAGCATTCTAGCATGATCAATGGACTATGTGGTCGATATCCAATATATGGGCCCACTGTTAGGTGAGAATCCATAAATCCCTCCCTTGTTTCATTATTTTTTCTTTCATATTCCTTATCCTTTTGCCTTTTCTATAGGCTTGCAAAACGCTGGGTGTCTGCCCATCTTCTTTCATCCTTGTTGGCAGAGGAGGCAATTGAGTTGTTGGTTGCTCATCTCTTCTTGAAACCCTTGCCTTTCTGTCCTCCTTCCTCCCGTGTAACTGGATTTTTGAGGTTAGACCTGCTATTTACTTATCAAACATATTCCTTTACTTATAAATCCTCGTTCTCTTTCTATACACACAACAAATGCGTGCGCTGAACTTGAAAACAGTATCTTGAATGCAAGAGTCAACTGAGCTCTGGTGAAGACAGAATTTGAGAAAATTAAACTAGTCATTCAGGTTACTTATTCTGCTAGTTCAGCTGTATTCTTGTTGCGAGGTTGACATCTTGTCTGTATGTTTTAATATCTTGTGGCGTGCTATATGGATGCTAGCTGAAAAACAAATGACATAAAAAAGTTGTTTAGTTTTCACCTTTTTCATTTGATCATTTCTCCTTGCTTTTGTTAGTTTTATTGATGAGTTGATTTTTTTCAGAAATTGAATCCAATCTGATTTATTGAATAATTTCCTTGATGCTCACTGCAATGCAAATATTTTCTTGCGAATAATAACATCAGGGGAAGCATTGATCATATTGCAGGTTCTTACGATTATTGTCAGATTATGATTGGAATTTTTCTGCCTTAGTTGTTGATATCAATGGTGATTTGACCGCTGAAGATGAAAAAGAGATCAATGTAAGTGCAACAACTAAAATATTCCATGCATTAACTGTTTTCCTGATTTGATTAGTGAATGTACTTTTTTTTTAAATTTTTTTTTTTAAATTTTGATTAGTGGAATTCTAGTTATGTTCTAAATATTGAGGGTATCATACTTTCATTTGACAGGAAAATTTCACATCCAGTAGAAAAATAGCTGAAGAAAATCCACAGACTGCAAGCTCAGCCATGTTCTTGGCTACTTCTTATGACAAGGCATCTGATGCTTGGACCAGATCATCACCCAGCATAGCAGTGAGTAGCTCTAAATGATTGATTTTCTATTTTAAACTTTTCAATAATTGAAGTATAATTATAGTCACTTGTTGAACAAAAATTTACCCAGTCCTGGAATTGAATTTTGTGCAATTTGCCCTATGTAATGCTTTTGTTTTCATTCAAATAGGTAGTTTCTCCATTTTGATAGCTCAGCATAATGATGTAGTTTTCACACAGATTTTCCTTGTGGCAAGTTTAATGAAACCAGATATATAACTTCTTTGGCATAATGGATTGGTTCTTCTTTTGAGCTTTAAACATTGTGTGCTTTGAAACATAGTGATGTGGTGTCTTGAGGTGATTCTTCAGATGGTGCTTGGTTTTCAATTAACTTTCAAGTGCTGTTGAACCTGTTCCTGAACTTTATGAAATAACTCTTGTACCTTTCTGTTGGGGTGCGCGCATCTGAGTTAGGGTATGATCATTTAGAACTCAGTCTTTCCTAGGTACTAAGTTAGTTTACCATACAAAACCGAGTATCAAGCACTTGCAAAAAGTTGTATCTGTTACTGGAGGGCACAAGATCTTTCAGTGAGTTGGGTACCTTTCTGTTTCAGAAAGTAGTCAGTGGAAGTCATTCTTGAGCGATTAAAATTTTTCTCCATCCCACAGAGCCATGTTACCTCTCTATTTCTATGTTATGCAAAAAATACAACAGTAGCTCTGATCAGTAAAACAGTCATTTTCTCCTATACACACCCAGCTAAATAGGTAGTTGCTTACTGTTTCCGGTATCAGTTAAGGAACTAACTTATCTTCCATGCCTTCATTGCATGTTCTGGAAAATTTTGATTACTCTCCCTATCTTGATTACTGATATGGCAGTTGTGTTCTGCTAGGACCTGAGACGACTGGTGGCCTATGCAACAAGCAGTGCTAATCTGTTGGCCAAGCTCATTTTGCGGGACCAGTTTGATTCTTACAGATGGGAGGTGTATAAAGAATTTTTCTTTTGGGCATTCTACTTTTGGTGGCTAAGTTTGATGGTGTTGAACCTCTCTCAGTCCTGATCTTGTAATTTTCTCTTTGCAGTGTCTATTCCGCACACCATTGAATAACTATGATGCCATCGTTCTTCTCCACAGGGATAAGTTGCCCAACCCCCATCGTCTTCTCTTCCCATCAGAAACCAACTCAGGTCTTCTTTCACCTTTTTCTCCCCTGCTATTTTCATTTGCCTCAACTACGGTGGATGGTTGAGATAAATGCAACTATGGATTTTTGTCTGCCTATGCCTCCACCCTCCTGCCCTCTTTCTGTGTATGTTTCAACTTTTATTAAATATAGTATCAATTTTTTTTTGCAATCTGTTAGGGAGGCTTGTTGCATGTGGGCGGCCCAGCAAAAGTTTTAATCCCTTCGTGTTGCCTGGAGATGGGAAACACATGAAAACCAACATAGAGGAGCTGAAAAATAAACTGATGGTAGACTTTGATCCGGTTAGGTGCTTTGTCAACGATATAGAGGCAAGTAGCAGACACTGATGTTTTACTAAAACTCATGTTCTAATTGTTGGCTAACATATCTTAACACGAGCTCTTTCTCATCCATTATATCTGCAGAAAGCCTTCCCTGACATGTTCAAGCTGTGGTATGATTACTTGGGTGGTGATGCTATTGGTCTTACATGGGGCCAAGCAAATCCAAAGGTAAATATATTTGTCTCAACCGTTCCATAAATTTGGACAACGAACTGCTAATCAAGCTACTTGCTAAAAGGACATTGGGGAAATTTTCATACCTGAATTTCCATATTTGCAGAAGCGAGGACGAGAATCAACGGGAGAGGACAATCAAGAGCTGATCGATGTACTGAAAGCTGTTGGTGAAGTTGGGAAAGGGTTTGTTAGGAGTGTTCGTTTTCTCAAGGCCCCAAAACTAATTAACTGAAAGTTCCAAGGCAGGGTAGCTAAAAGAGGGAAATTGTAATGTATATATTTGACATTGGCTGCTGAAATTTTGGGTATATTAGTAGTTGATTCTTTGCCAATACCATGATTTGGCCTTTGTTGAGAGGAGATGGAAAATCTTGGGTTAATAGGGGTTTTTCTTGCAGCCTTAGCACAGCTGATTTGTATTTGTATTTCCTATTTTGACATTTTGTTGTTACCGAATTTAGCTTACACCACCAGAAAGAAACTCATTTCAATGTGTATTCCTCTTTAGTTCATAGTTTCAGAAGAAGGGGGAAACAACTAATCCCTCCATTTCTTAATATATGATTTTTAATACATGTAGCGAAAATGTCACGCGTTGGAGAAGTTAGAGCCGTGGTAAGTCACAACATGAACGGCTACTTCTTGTTTTGAGAAGAATAGAGGTACGGCTACCACTTTCCTTACCTGTTAAAGCTAGTGGCGTGCAGAGGATCTCTCGAGTGCATTTACCAGTTGATGGCCACGGCAACATAGGAATAGAAGTTTCTCCCTATTGGTAGAATACGGTATTAGCCCATCCTCATGCTCTAGTAAAGGAAAACGAATAACATATGACGTTAACTTATGAAGTCACTTATGACTGAGTAATGTACAAGGGGAAAGTTGTATTAAGGTTTCCAGATTTCCATACATGGGAAAACTAAAAGCTAAATTCCAGAATAAGGTGCAAAAATATCCTACAAGTTTGACATCTTATGAAGATATATGGCTATTGTTCAGTGTACGAATTCCCTTACAGAAGCATCATTGGATGCTTTTTAGGAGATCAGGTATATTCCTGGGGAAAATAATACTTGGGCTACCAGTGAATATAGATTTTTCTAATTAATCATTGCAGCCCCTTTATATCTTGAATAACCACTCCAGCAGCATTGCGCCCTGGTGCACCCATTACGCCACCACCAGGATGAGCACCACTTCCACACAGGTACAGACCTCCCACTGGGGTCCTGTAATTGGACCTGCATCACAGTAAACCCATTGCAAAATCATTGTTCTACATTGTGGCAAAATATTACACCTACTTTTGTGGTGGGGGGGATTCTTGACTAATACTTAAAGCAATCATTTTACCATCCTTTGACAGGCCGCATAAGGAACAAAGAATCTAATCCCATTGCGCCATGAAAGATATTACCTCCTGTCAATTTTCAAGGAAAATAAAATTGCAAATGAGTTTACGAGGAACATATTTATCATAAGGATAAAATGAAAATCAGTAGTGGCTCAAGACACGGGTATCTTTTTCTTTTTTTATCAACAAACTCAAGGTGGCATGAGCCTAAATGTCAATTGTAGACGAGCAACTCTCAGTATTACATCCCAGTTTCTCTGAGTTAGGTAATAAAGGAACACTAAAGTGTAAGTACCTGTTAAACCAATTACCCTCTCGAGATCTGGTGGAGTCAACATATCATAGCCAATAATTGACGAGCTAAATCCAGGGGCATATTCATCAATTAAGTTGAAGCATCTTTTTGCAAATGATTCCTGGGTCGGACTTTTTGTTAGTGATGGAGGCAATGGTAGAGGCAAGAGAAAATATAAACGAAAAATGTCAACTAAAATTCTAAGTGAAAAAGTTGAAGAAATTGCTGAACTTTTAGAATTTGAAATTATGTGAAATTGATTAAACAACTAGAGATTTGATCTCAATAATTTCACTTACTCTATATACAGGGTCTTCCCAGCTGCCATCTGAAGGTTTATAAGGTGTGTACTGAATGAATAAGTTAATAACGTGCTTACCTGTGCAGAGAGAGCAAATTACTTATGAGAACCACACAGTACTGGGGTATGCAGTAGTAGCAATACGTGCATTCTTGTAGCAATAAGAAATCTGACATTTGATCTTTCCAACCCTAAAAACAGATAAACAAGCAAAAGAGAGTTTGAAGAAACTCGTCTACTTCCAATTACTGGCTAGAATTCCCACAGAAATGATTGATTGATTCCCTCAAATTACCTGCATATGCTCTAAACTACATTAGGTAAAAGCAATGGTCGTTCTGGTGCCCCACATCTACCCCAAATAGTCACAAATATAGCAACAGAAAAAGCAAAAGAGCATAGGTCATTTGTAGTGATTATTTGGATTTCCAGCAGAGTTCCAAAACACCTCATATGTCTTTTCTTTGTTTCCACCCACATGGGTACATTGCAGTGTAAAAGGAGGAACGAAAAAGAAAAGACAAAGGGATATAGGCAAGGCGATGCCTCTGATGCAACTAGAGTGAATTAGTAATAAAATACCAGGTGGAGAGATAGTCTTGTCCACGACAGAAGGGATTGTCATCTCAATTACAGGTCTTAGTGATGGCAGTCCATTTGTAGCATCTTGACAGGCCGAGTGAATCTCTTCCATACTAAACAACAAAAATCAACCAGACATTAAACATGATTGAGGTTTTGAATTGAACTAAGATATGAAAAATCGGCAAAATAGAATATTCAACTTGAGAAATCTCATTTAAGTACAAATCTCTGTATGGAATGAAAATCCATAAGCATATCTAGAATGTAAAGCTAAATTGTTTACTCATGAGAACCACCAATATGAATATCAGCAGTTTCCTCATTTTATGTTGAATACTAAGCCTTCTCTGCGGAATCCCGTGTTTTCTTGATACTTTGATAAACCCAAATAAAGGAGGGCTAAAGATCTGAGGTGAGGGTCCACCATAGGGGAAATTTTCTCTAGGGATTAAGGAAAATCGGGGTATATGAAATTCTGAATATCATGAAAACGGATTGATCACGTAGACACAAGTGCCACCAGCCCAAACAATTTGACTATCATGAACCAATAATCAGGAGATTAAATAAAAGTATAACTTTTTTTGCATAATCTGTCGCTGGTTTTTATGCACAAGTTCAGGCACTTGACTTTTCCCCTTTGCCTGTTATTGAACTCATAAGCTAGTAAAGGATGAATTTCCAACAAAGGAAGAATGTAAACTTGAAGCAAACCTCTCTGAACCTATGTGAATGGTACCCATATGTTGAGGGCCAGCATTTGGGTGATTCAACTTGCAGCACTTAAAATGAGGCAACTGGTCAACTGCCAAATTGATTTTGGTTGTTGCCTGTTTAGTAAACAATGTGAGGTTTATTGTAACCCAATAATAAGCTAACAAGTATAACTACACTGAAAAAAGGATAGAGATGCGAGAGTTCTATATTTGAAATCTTTTCTGGGTTCATTTCCATAAGGCTCGCTACTAAATTGCATATATATTACATATGAACGCAAGAACATGTGCATGGATGAATCGCTTGTAGGGTTAGAATTTTGTCTAATTCAGAAGATTCTACTGTCGCATGGACATTATTGTTTGACTAAACAGCTCTTGGTACGAAATTTACAAAAATGAAGAATACTTGTGCATTAGTCTCAAATTTTAATCTGAAAGTAACTAAGAACTTAGACGAGATATCAGAATATAACACTAAACAAAATCATTATGTTGTTCTTTCGGCAAAAAGTGATATGGTTCATTCATAAATTCTTTCAAATTTTAGCCAACCTAATAACAGTCAATAAAAAAAGTATTTCGTCTTTATGGCATTCCTCATTCCCAGAGTATAACAAAATCCTAATTTTTTCTTCCCTGTTCTTTGAGCCACAGTTTATAACTTAAAACACGTTGAACCCAAAAACCCTGGCCACATGTGAGGGGGGTCAGTAAACTCCATACTGCATAAATAAAAGCTTATTCTCCTCCTTTAAAGCGTAAATTTTTATATGAGATTATAATTTGATAGATCTATGAGCAGAAAAGAGAAATCAACCAAGTTAAAAGAAGAGGATAATGCCAAAACATTCAACTAGAAGTTTCATGTTGAAAGCTTAACATGAGAGGAACATTATATGAAATAATTGAGTTTCAGGGATTTGATGATTAGACTATATCAGATTTTAAGAGTCTCCATTTCAGTCAAAGCTTGTTTGAAATTGAAATAACCAAGTGAAGCAATCATGCCTATGTCATAGTGATCCAAGTATTTTGCAATTCCAATAATGCTAAAGCATCAAGTTAATGAAGAAAAAAACCCATCAAGGAGCATATCGAGCAGAAATTTCTTTGTCTAGCAGCTCAAGAACAAACAATCAGTTGGTATGAGATCTTACAGAACTGTAATCAGAGCATTTGACTGCACGAAGAAAATGATCAGGGAGAACATTTTCAGGTACTAATTCCTGCGGCAGAAAAGAAAATTAAAAAGTAAATATTAACTCTAAACACAAATGATGATTAATGTTCAACAACATTGGAGATCTGTATACTTCCTTAAACCCACAGCCCAAACACCTTCTCATCGAATAAATAAATGAATGAGTAGCAACAAATAACTAAGACATGGTTTAAAGTTTACCGTGAAAGTTTTGTATGGTGTTGCATTTGACAAGACAACAGAAGAATGTACTTGAGTGCCATCAGCCAACAACACCTAAACGATAGAATCCAGTTTCATTAAGTGTAGATCAGAGAAACAAAAACTTGAATTCCCGTAGAGATACTCATATAGAAACTAACCCCGTTTACTCTGCCTGTTTCATCAATCGTCAATATTTTGACCTACATGACAAAACTAAGAGTTCTGAGGACGTTAAAAATCCCTCTTATAAACAACCAGCAAAATCAAAACAACAAAATGAAGATCTGACTGACTAAATAATGAGTATATCTGAAAGAGATGAGGGTCGTAACTTATCATCACGATCAAGAAACAACAGATTACAACTTTATCATCAAAAAATATAGAATCAAATGATAAAAGTTCAGCAGTTTTTCACTTTCCTATTCAGTAACAGAAAAAAATATTTCAATAAACTGAAATTTTTCCAAACTCAATGCAGAATACCAAAAAATAAGAAAAATATTTTGACTTGCAAAATTTAGTAGTTGGGAGAAAGATAATCCGCAAGTTCTCATAACTTTGATCAGAAAAAGGATCAGTTATTTTTCGCAAGTTTTTCAAAAGAAAAAAATATAATGGTTCAAGTAGATCTCTATTCGCAGAATAATGGTTTAAGTAGATCTCTATTCGCAGAATTGTTATATCTTTAACTGAAGATTATAGATGTCAAAACAGAAAAATATCAACCGAGAAGATATCCCTTTGAGAACAACCTTTTACACTAAAGATGATGGTGATCACAGTGATTTAACATAATTATACCTCTGCCGCTGTGGCTATTGTCGCCCCAGCTTCTCGTGCAGCATTACCAATAGCCAAGGATACTGAGCCCATCCCACCTTCAACATACCTACAACTTGTATCAGTTCTTAAGCATGCTTGTGATGAACAAGTAAATAAATGACTCTATCGACGCCAAAAGCAGATATTGGCAGAAGAGCATTTCTGAAATCTGATCTACTGGTCCACATTAAGCACTTCCAGAAAACAAGACCCAGTTTTTACATATTTCCTGAAAGTATTGGCAATAATTATCTAAGCTCTTCTGTTCAGAAGCAGCAAAAGGAAAAAGATGTCTGAATGAAAATTTATAAACATCCACTTGTGGAAATGCACTTTTAACTTGACCAATCAGCTATGTTTGATCAAGTGTATGATCAAAATCATCTTGAAGCAATACCAATATATAAAAAGTTAGTGTTAACCCAAAATATGATTTGACAACAAAAAAGAATATAGAATCTCTATCTCATCCACGAATGAGATAAAATATAATTAGATCATTTTTCATCCAAAAGAAAAAGGAGGAAAAATCAAATGAAGTGTGCAAAAAGAAACTAAGAAACCATATATTTTATTTACTTTGCTAAAGGAGTAAATTGACATTTTACAAATGAAATACGTACGACCAAATTCCACGGTCCCCATCAGTTTCTCCCATCACATGATGTAGCAAAACATATCCGCTCCCAGGAGTATGGACAGTTCCCTAGGAGAAACAGGTCAACAATTTACAAAATATCAGGCTGTAGCCTCATAAGCTTGATTGTAATATTTTTGTTGCAGGCTTCAATCAAAAGAAGGAATATCTACAATAGAATATTTTCTTGCAACCAGAATAGCGTGTGTAGAAATAATAAAATAGAAGACAAGGGCAAGAAAATATGGTTTTCAATGCCGCAGAGTTATGGAATAAAGGAATAATCAGGCAATCTGTAATGAAAGGCAAGAATTATAAATAAAAGTTAAAAACAAAATTCAAGAAATGCGCCATAAATAGGATCAGAGGTTTCTAAAGACCAAATCAGTAGTTATTAAGCCAATATAGTTATGTACTGGCACTGGTATCTTAATTTTACTAGGATAATCCAGGACAACCACATGAACTCCATGACCATAGAAGTCAAATATTTGCCTAATGTAAATGCATCCAAGTATTGATTTGAATGGCCATAAGTACAGTTAGATGATGACGGATCTTACTGTTGTTCCAATTACTGCATCTGTAGCGAGTGTTGCCTTCAATACTTCACTCTGTAAAAACCAAAATATATGGCATGGCCGCATGAGTTGAAAACAGAACAAAGTTAACTCATTATTACATGTCCAAAGCGCCTCTTAAGAACATAAAGGATGGATGATATCCAGCATCCCAACTAATTCTAGCTAATATAGACATGCATCATCTCAATTTACACAAGACATACACATTCATACGTACATAACCAGAAATGAAAGAGCATGGATTAGCTAATGATCACTTGGGCAGCAAAAACTAGTGGAATTCTAAGTTGCATTAAAGAGTTCACAGCATAAAAAATGACGCAAAAAGCGACAATGTACTGACCTGGAACCAATTATTTAGAACCTTTGAAGCAGGCGATAGCAGAAGATCCATAAAATCCCTTGAAAATATAAATTACACAAGTCAGAAGGACGGAATCAGAGTAAAGAAAGTACGTATGAATATTTGACATAATCAGAGTTCAAAATGCAAGTATGGCTATTTAAACAGAATTAGTTACATATGCTATGTTCCACTTTCCTAGGAGTAGCGTTAGCAAGACAATGTAATAAAGACAAACAATACAATACAATAGCATAACCCATTAAACATTAAACATAAATATAACCAACTTAAATGAAGAAGCGACTCTTACAACATGTCTTTTTGTCCCAAAGAAACTGCTTGTCGCAAACACTGGGCCCAAAAAGCAGCTCTGTCTAACTTATTCATCATACGAGCATTAACAGAGGAAGCTTGTTGAAGAGTTTCAGGGGTTGATGAATCTATAAGTGGATCCATGAACATGCAGAAGTTCTCCAGCTGATGCTCATACCTTATATTACAAATGGAAAAAAAAAAAAAAAATCATTTAAAACAAAATCCAAGTGTCTCGATTAAATAAATAGTCGAGGGAGGCTAGCGTAGTTGGCAATCACTTTTGACTCAAAACGACAGATTCAACATTAATAATAATAATATATTAAGTCTCAATTAAATGTCCATATACCTCGGATAAGCCTCAGCATCCTGTTTGGAGAACTTTGAAATTTCAGCATGATTTAGCTCCTTGTCAGGACCAAGCAATAGATAACGCCCATCCAAACAAGGCGTAAACGATGAAGGACTTCTCTTCAACAACTTCAATCCATGATTCCCCAATTCCAATTCTCTTTCGGAAAAAAAAAAAAAAAAATCAATCGAAATGCATAGTTCAATAAATCAATTATCAAAGCTCCTTCCAAAATAAATTAATCTCACCGTCTCAAATCAAATATCAACATTTGACATAAACAATAATTGAGAAGAGTACTTGAATGAGTAAGTTAATGTAATATCCTTCCGCTTGGATCATTTAAATATAGAAAGTTATTTATAGAAGTTTAGAGAAAATATATTAATTTCAAGTAAGTGCACATTCAATTCGAGGCGGAGACATTCAATGAATTAGTAATTGAAATTGGTAACTAATTAATTGAATGTTAAAGAGAAAAAATACCTAATAATAGAAGGACGGAGTAGGCTTTGGAGGTAGCTACATCGGGAGAACTTAAAACCGGGAATAAGTTCTTCGGTAACGGCAGCTCCGCCAATAAGGTGGCGGCGCTCCAAGACGGCGACTGAGAGGCCAGAGCGAGCTAGGTAAGCGGCAGCGGTGAGGCCATTGTGGCCGCCGCCAATCACGAGGGCGTCCCATTTCTTGCCTTTCAATAAGGTCGATGGATTTTCAGTTGCAGAGGTGCTCAGTTTCCTTAATTGTTGCCTCAACATTTCTCACTCTACTGATTGATGTGACTTTGGGTCTTCAGGCTAGTCATAGGATATATACATGTTGGATCAATTCGTCATGGGACCAGAGCTCACTAAGTGGGACGTGGGACCACTCAGTCACATTCACTACATCGCAGCTTTTGATTAAAATAATAAAAATATTCACCCTTTTAGTGCATTGTTTTAGGCGATTTTTATTGCTTTTTTTAATCAAAAGAGGGAATGTAGTTGATTGTGGGACTGAGTGAGTCTACATGTCCCCACTTTATGAGCAGAGTGCCTATATCGGAATTTTTTATACATGTTGACTGTTATTTGCCTTTTAGGCTTTGACTTCTTCTATATGCCACGTAGGACTCAATTCTTCATTATTGCTTATTATGCCCCTTGAAAGCTAATTTGATCCAATTTACACCATCTTTGTTTTGAATATTTCTTAGTTCTTTATGTTTTATTTTTTTTATACCTTAAATTACAATTTCAATGTTATTTGCTATGGAAAGAATGGTTAGAAAAATTATTTTTATGTTTTTTTTTTCTTTTTACTTGTAGACTTCAAAGGTAGAGAGTAGGAGTTGATTTTGATCAAGTTGATAAAGTCAATTTTTTCAGATATATTATGGCTCTACTTGGATTGAGTTTTGGTTTTAGTTTGAATTTGAGTTTTGGCGGGAGAAACTAAAAAATGGGAGAGAAAATTCAAATTCAATTTTTTTTTCAAATAATTGTTCAATTCCAAATTTTGGCCTCAAAAATTTGGAATTTGAATATCTCCCGCAAATTTTAGAGGCCGAAATTTGAAATTGAACAATTATTTGAAGGGAAAAAATTGAATTTGAATTTTTCTCACCCATTTTTTAGCTTCTCCCGTCAAAACTCAAACTCAAACCCAAATCCAAAATAAAACCAAAATCCAATTCAAGTGGAGCCTATGCAAACTTGCAAGTTTCCTTGTGCAACTTTGAAATTATTTGGAACAAGCTAACATGAGTTTTTTATTGGGTGACGAAGGTATTCAAAACAAGCTAACATACTTGTGCTGGGTTTGGAAATATTGGAA
The DNA here is from genome assembly GCA_026122235.1 of Vinca minor. Taxonomy (NCBI): domain Eukaryota; kingdom Viridiplantae; phylum Streptophyta; class Magnoliopsida; order Gentianales; family Apocynaceae; genus Vinca; species Vinca minor. Next base: position 8,478,009 of record JAOCZM010000011.1, on the reverse strand, counting down.
CTCTCCTATGCGTTGGGGGCATTATTATAGATGATTTTGTGGAATTTGTAGGTGTAAAAGAATAATTTTACTTCCTCCGATTCAAAATATAAGTCTTTTTAGAAGTTAATTTTTGTTACAAAATAAATGTATTTTTACAATAATTATATCTTTATTGTCTAATTTAACCCATATATTAATTTTGATCAAAATGTGTACATCTCATTCAACTCTCCATTATTTTCTTTGTTTTTAAGAATATTAATTAAGAGTATTTTTATCATTCTGATTAGTATCTTATTTAGTGTGAAAATTCCTAAAAACACTTATATTTTTTAATCGGATGGATCTTGAGTTCCTACAACTTAGAAATGGTTAGTTGGATCAAGCGTTTAGAGGAGATTCCTAATAATTGATAATTGGATTGATACGAATATCAAGGGTAACAGTGACCAATTCTTCAGTGTGAGTGTGAGGTTATATGGAATTTGATAGTAGAGAAATTCTTTGTTATTCGAGCAAGATTTTCAATTATCGTCACTCCTTCAAACAATGGCTCTATTTGAATTGGGTTTGGATTTGAGATTGAGATTGAGATTGGGATTGGGTTTGGGTTTTGGCGGGAGAGGCTAAAAAGTGGGCGAGAAATATTCAAATTCAAATTTTTTTCTTCAAATAATCGTAAAAATTCAAATTTTGGCCTTAAATTATGTATGTAAAATTTTGGTGGCCGCGCAGGTAGGCCTGTTAATGGGGGCCTAAGTACCAACCCAGACTCAGACCTAATATATCCAATTTAAATTTGATACTCATGTTTGAGTTGGGTCCATATCTATTTGAAATAGGAATGAATGAATAATATTGAGTCTAACAATATTTAGCAGACTCATTTAAATCCAAAAAATCCATATATTTTTTTAATTGATTTGAGTCCCTAATATTTTGAATTTAATAGACCCAATTGAGAGGCCTACACGCAGGTGGCTTGGTCCTTGTTCCGTAATGTTTCTCCGTTGGTGGTGATATATATTAGATACTTTTATTTTAAAAAACAAAAAAGAATGGAGATTTTTATTCACCAGGGTTGTTCTAATTCTCCTGCCATTAAAACTGAATCCCATTAATTTTTTTTTTTTGTAATGGATAGATTCTCCTCCCCGATTAATAAAAAATTAAAATAACTAAAAATAAGGTTAGAATTTTCATTTGGATAGTGAGAAAATTTTCACGTAATTCAAAGACGAGCATTATACTTTCTATGCAATTGATGTGTTCTGACCCTAGGCGCGATTGCACCGAGGGAAGAGCGGAGTACCCTAGATCGGGGAGATTGTAGCGTGCCTGCTGCACGGGGAGGGAGCTTAGCCTCACCGGGAGGAGGAAGAGAACAGCCTACCAGGGAGGAGGAGATTTATTAATGCCCCCATAGTGCGGGGAGAAGGTGTCGAACTTGGGACCTTTCGGTCCCAAGCCAAAGACTTACCCACTTGGGCAAGCCTTTTGTTGACACAATTGATGTGTTCAAATTCCAATTTTTATTTTTCCTCAAACAAATAACATTTACAACTTAAACTCAATTAGAGTGTAATCCGAATATACCCTTAGTTAATTTTTTCTTATATCAAGGGAGTTAAGGGGTGTTACTTTCATAAAGTTTGTTGAATTGTTAAATCTATTGTGTATTTTTTTAAATGAACAAATGGTCCCATGGTCTAGTGGTCAGGACATTGGACTCTGAATCCAATAACCCGAGTTCAAATCTCGGTGGGACCTTATTGTTTTCATTTTTTCATCAAGTCGTGCAAATTTTTGGATGAGAGATTTCCCACTTGGGAAAATTCCCTCATGGGGACTGATGCTTGTAGATGCGCAGTGAGACGTGAAGGTCGCGGGGACTCACGCCTGCGAGATAGTCACGTGCTCAAATTATGTGAGAAAAGTGTGGGGTCGTACCCACAAAGTTCGCCCCATGCCAAACCTTCCCTCCTACTTTTATGATCTTTTAATTGGTACTATTTATACCTTTAAATTATTTTCTTCATATATAAATGAACCAAAAACTATAAAATTTTATACTTTATGGTGCCATGTAACTCATAGTTTCCTATTAAATTGGAGAAATTTTTGTGTGTATATAAAAATCGGTTCAAAAGAGATCATACATTTGAAGGCATGAAACATAGGATCTGAAATATAACTTTTGTGATTCTTTATCGAGCTTCTGCAAATTTCTAAGCTGCTTCTCAGAGATATTGCAGTCATTGAAGCTGATAAAAAATTCTCCTCCTAGAATACAAGTAGCAGTTAATAGAACCAGCTGATAGTGGCAAGTTAAATCATGGAATGGTAAGCACAAACTTGACAACGAGCAATAGAAAATGAAGATGGGATAGAGCAGAGGCGCTTTCTTTGCCTTCTAACTAATTTTTATAAAAAGTTAACGTATAGAAATAGTAACCTATAAGCCTTGTGCCCATTTTATTTTCAACGAATTACCAAATCGCAATCTTAAAAGGACTACGACTCTTCATTTCTTCCTAGTGACTTATTGTGTTTATTTTATTTCATCCCAACTATAATTACGGTTTATCTGCATATAATCTTTTTAGAAAAACATCCTTAAAAGTTGAAAACTGACATACATTTATATAACACTTAACTGTTCACATACTTGCGAAGAAACATGCATTTGATCATTAAAAACTGAAATCTTTGTACAATGCAGATTGATTTCCAACAAGTGGATAGTGTTGGTTGCTTAGCCACATCCTTCAAAAGACCTGCTTCGCTATTTTCAGGCACATCTTCATAGCCTTTAATGGCTGCTGCACAAGTTCCATCGACTGTTTCGTAAGAGTAATTTGCTTCAGTAGTTAGGCATTTGTTACTAATAATGAATTGAAATGCATCATCCATTAGATTTCCACTGCAACGTTGATCTTCAGTAGTGTCACAGTTAACTAACTCTTTTTCAGACAATGATATTAGTTTACCAGTACGAAGTTGGTTTATTCTTTCTATAATTGCTACAGCTGAAAATGCCCAGCAGCTTCCTAAAATTTTCATGTACTTAAGAACAGATTAGTACTCCCTCCATTCCTAAATATAAGACTCTTTAGACAATTTGAGAAAATTAAGGAAGTTGTCATTTTCACCTAAATTTCCAATATTATCCCCCACCCTCCCTCTCTCTCACTTCTTTGTCATAAAGAAAGGAAAATGTTGAGGGTATAATTGGAATAAATTGTTGACAACTAATAAAACAACCTTAAACGACAATTAATTTGGATACCTAGATATCTCCTAAACGACAATTAATAGGGAATGGAGGGAGTAGTAGATAGTAAAATTAACACAAACATATACCAGTTGTGCCTCAATCCTTCAAAAAAAAAAAAAAAACTCAAAATATACAATTGAATTTACCACATTGGCCTTGGTCCTTTATTGGAGTGACTGCCCCCCTTCTTTCTCCAATCCATGGTAGCTGCAACTGCAAATACATTTTCATATTTAATTGGTGCTTTTCTACAAAAAATGTGATGACTTACAACCGTTGCAAGCCTTTTAGAACTCCTTGTAGACACATCCGAATTGATCCATCCATTGCTCGTGCCATTAATTGTCTGAAAATTGAAAGATTAACATTACTCTTACAAATGTTCTAATAGACAATCTAATTGGAGATCAGAGGGATACTGAAATCTCTTGAGGTACAAAGGTATTTATATACTTGTTTGTTTCAATGTTTTCTTTGAATATTCATTTGGGAATGATAGGAACAAAAAGAAGGATTTCCGAGAGAGTCCGACATGTTAGCGGTAATAATAGTCATTCACATTTTGTGTCTAGTCTTATTGTCATGTGTTAATTTTTTAATTAAATATAGAGCAAATAGCTTTTTCTGCCACAAAACTAGTTACGAGTGTTATATCTGCGACAAATCATGTTTTTGTGTTTTTTCTGCCACAAAACTAGTTACGAGTTCTATATCTGCCACAAATCGTTTTTTCGTGCCTTTTCTGTCATGAAACATTTTATGAGTGCTAAAAATGCCACAAAACGAGAGAGGGTAAAGGGCAAAATAAGTAAGAGATCAAATTAATTTCAAATAAACCCTAAAATCAAATTTTTATATTACATTAGGTACCTAATTTTATTTTATTTTTAATACTTGACCCTTCTTCCCAAAATTACCAAAACCCTCACCGCTACCTTTTTCTTTCTTCTCTTCCCACATCGAGCCGCCACCACCTCCCATCCCGTCACCCAATCCCTGCCCCACTCATACCAAAGAGTACCAAATCTGCCAAAAATGACTGCTTGATGATTTGGAGAGACGTGGTGAAGGTGATAGCCTAGCAAAAATGCCTAAGAACAATTAGATATTCCTATGGAAATTGGTCTGCATTTTGCATATTGCTTTGAGAGAGTTTTTTTTGTTCAGGGATTCTGATGGTTTCAGATGCAAAGCATCTCTGTTAGGTTAATTATGTAGTGCAAACTAATCTACATTTTGTTTAGTACTTTGACTGGTATGTATTTTGTTTAAATTTTCTTTGATGGTTTTAGCAGCAAAGCGCTTGGTTAATCATGTAGTGCAAAATGATTAGCATTTTGCTTATTGCTTTGACTTATATGTATTTTGTAAAGCAGTTTCTAAAGGCACTACAAAAAAAAAAGTGTTTTAGTGACGACAATTTTCGTCACGAAAAGTCACAAAATTCGTCACGAAAGACCTTTAGTGACGAAATTGGGTCGTCACCGAGTTTGTCCTGAAAGCCCTGTCGGTAAAGTGTTTTAGTGACGATTTTTGTTATTTCGTCACTAAAGGCCTTTAGTGACGACATAATGTCGTCAAGAAAAGTGATAATCCCTGACAAAAATTTCGTCACCAAAAGTTTTTCTAAAAATCCAAAAAATTAAAGCCTTGTGGAGCCGAGCCGAGTCACTTTTCACACACCGGCGTCGAGCCGAGCCAGAGCCAGAGCCAAGCCCCCTACAATAATGTTGAATAAAGTCTCTACATTATCAAGGAGTTGGGAGTTGAACTCAAGGACCTCCCACATGTTTGTCATGTGGTTGGCCGCTGAGCTACGGTGGTCATTTGTTACTTAATGTTCGTATTATATTTATTATAATGGAGTTTTGTATTTTGAACTTTTACTTATTTTAATTTCTCTTCGTGTTTTGATTTCATTTTGTTTATGAATTAAATTAAAATTAATACATTTTTATCAATGTATTTGTGTATTAAATTTTTATCAAAATATGAATAAAATTAATCTAGTTGGATACTATTTTTTAGTAATACTTTTAATATAAAGACTAAACAAATATAAAAATTAAAATTATATTCTAAATTATAGCATACTTATATAAAAAAAATTTAAAAAAAATTATTTTAAGACGAAACTTTTCGTGACAAAATTATTTTTTCTCACGAAATATTTGACCTTTCGTGACGAAAAATATTTCGTCACGAAAAGTTACACCTATCGTAACGAAAAGTGTTCTTCGTCACGAAAGGTCGACCTTTCGTGACGAAGCAACTACTTTTCGTGACGAAATCTATATTTCGTCATGAAAGATATACTTTTCGTGACGAAGTCATTTTTCGTCACGAAATGTCCACTTTTCGTGACAAAAAATGACTTCGTCACGAAAAGTTCGTCTTAACAGGTACTTTTTTTTGTAGTGAGGTTAGAGCAGCAAAATATTTGTGAAATTTGTTATATGTGTCTAAAATATAGATCTAGAAGTACTTTTATCATATGTATTGCTATTCTTGGTTAATTTTCAGGGGGTATAGGTTGATGTGGGGGTTGGGAATTAGGGATTGGGTGATGGTATGGGAGGTGGTGACGGCGGCTCGAGGTGGGAGGAGAAGGAAGAAGAAGGTGGTGGTTTTTTTTGATAAACCTGGGAAGAAGGGGTCAATTATTTAGAAAATGTACCCAATTAAATATAAAAATGTGATTTTAGGGTCTATTTGAAATTAATTTTATCTCTTACCTAATTTTCCCTTAACCCTCTCTCGTTTTGTGGCATTTTTAGCACTAATAAAATGTTTCGTGGCAGAATAGGCACGAAAAAAACGATTTGTGGCAGATATAACACTCATAACTAGTTTTGTGGCAGAAAAAACACGAAAATATTATTTGTGGCAGATATAGCACTCGTAACTAGTTTTGTAGCAGAAAAAACTATTTGCTCTTAAATATATAACCTAAAAGAATTAGTGGAATCCTCAAGGGAAAAAGTAACACATAACAATTTCTTGTTAGTAACAAAATAGTTCTCATTCATAAAAGATAAGAAAAGTATTTTGTACATGTGATATTTGTTTTCATTTAAACATAATAAAAAGGTCCCATGGTCTACTGGTCAGGACATTGGACTCTGAATCCAGTAACCCGAGTTCAAATCTCGGTGGGACCTTCTTTTTTGTTTTTTTGATTTTTTTTCATCATGTCGTGCTAATTTTTGCATGACCTTGTATTATATTTTAATTGGTGGTACTACTATACCTTTAAATTATTATTTTTTCACATATAAATAAAAACCAAAAACTATAGATTTGTCTACTTTCGTAGTGCAATCATAAGGTCATGTAACTCCTACTTTCAAACTGAAGAAGTTTTTGTGTTGTATATAAAAATCGGTTCAAAAGAAATCATAGCGTTGAAAGCATGAAACTTAGGATTAAGAATGTAACATTTGTGACTCTTTATTGAGTTCTGCAAATTTTGAAGTTGTTTCTTAGAGATATTGCACTCATTGGAGCTGATAAAAATTTCCAATTAGCAATTTTCTCTGGCTTTTCAAATTAATCTTTAGACATCTTAATATCCTACTAACAAATCTAAGTATGGTTCCCGGAGGTCTCAGTATCAATAAATTGATATCCTTATGGAAAACCAGTCCGTGAGGCGTAGAACTTCATCATGATTCTAATGTTTTCCAATTATATGAAATTTCAAGAATTAGAATTCTAAGAAATTTCAATTTCAAATAATGAATTCCTATAGGAATCGGGTAGCCCATGTGGTCTGGCCTGTGTTCGATTCCTATATCTCGCTAAGTGGGGCAAATAATTTCTCTTCCTTATGAGGCTAAATTCCCTCTCCAGGCATGGGGCATCTACAATCTCTCTATTTAGGGTATTCTCCACTCTCTCCCCCTCGGGGCAATCGCCCAACAGGCGTAAAAAAAAAATAATAATAATAATAATGAATTCCTTTGTTTGGTAAACTATTAAATTGATGTACATAATTAAAATATAATTATAATTTATTTTTTAAAACATCAAAAATTCACATAATTAAAAATAAAATGAACAAAATGCCTCTAGTGCGAGAAGACTAATATTCTCATAATACAAATAGCCAAAGTACATTTGAAATAAAATGACACAAATACCCTTGCTTTAACATGATAGAAATATTCTCTTTTTTCTTTTTGGCAAAATTAAAAGGATATTCGATTTATGATGGATGTTCTACAAAGAAGATATAGCATCAACCACTGAACTATCTCTGAATCCTATAATGTCAATTACATGTGCACCTTTGAATATTACCGAACTGTCCGTAATTAAATTGTGTTTTATTTTGAAATTGAATATAATTTATTTCACATAAATCTTACTCCTCTCTTGCAATTAGCAAATTAAACGAAAACTCAATTTAAACTAACACAATTGTATTAGAAAGAAAAAAATGTGTAGTCAATTTATATCATCTTTTTTTAATACTAACTTATATGGTCAATTTTTTTTTTTTTAAGAAAAAAGAAAAACTTATATAGTCAAGAACATACAAATAAAATTTCTTGTTAATTTACAGCGGGAGTATACCTGCCTGCATTTTAAATACAGGTAGAATTTCTCCTTCAAAAAAAAAATCCATTTTCTTTTCTTATTTTATATGAACGGGGATGCACTTTTGAGCATGGGCTGCTACTAACACATCGACTCGGTTTAAGTAAAAATTATGTGTTTTCTCCTCAGCATGTGAATTTATTTAAAACCATTGAATCTCTCACAGTTATAATCAAAATATATTTTTTAAAATAAAAATAATCATTTGGTTGCGGCTATTGAATTATTTGATCAACGATTCTGATTAAATCCGCACGTTGCAAAGAAAATTCCTCTCTGTTCCTTTACCATTTCGCTAACAGATACTGCTGGATCCAAAAAGCCCGGCCCAGGCAGCAACATTCTGTTAAACCACTCTACTACGATGTTGGCAACAAAGTAATTTTGCACGTACATAATTTTTTTTGTTCGTTGAATTAAAATTTTGACGATTAATATTGATTTAAAATGAACACCTGTTTTAAAACTCACAACATTTGTTGTGTTTTTTAATCTCAAAACACATATATTGAAAAAGTTGTTTCGCATATGATCCGTACGTCCGTACTACTCCTTTCCAATCACTAGAGGGGTGGCAAGAAAATAAACACAGTTCTGGGGGGTTTCTCAGGTAAATATTTTCTGCTTCACTTCCATCAAGTAGGATAGAATTTCAGCTATTGTTCAATTAGCTATTTGTGTGTAATTCCCCATTTCTTACTGAAAAGCTTTTTAGGGTTCCCTCTATTGCAGAAACATTGGGATGTTATATTGAGATTAAGGCTCTACTTGGATTGGTTTTGGTTTTGGTTTGTGTTTGAGTTTGAGTTTTGGCGAGAGAAGCTAAAAAATTGGCGGGAAAAATTAAAATTAAAATTTTGTTTCAAATAATCGTTCAATTCCAAATTTTGGCCACAAAAATTTGGAATTTGAACATCTCCTGCCAATTTGAGAGTAAAAAATTTAGAATTGAACTATTATTTGAAGAAAAAAATTTGATTTTGAATTGCTCCCGCCAATTTTTTAGCTTCTCCCGCCAAAACTCAAACTCAAACCCAAAACAAAACCAAAACCCAATCCAAGTGGAGCCTAAACTAGATTTTTCCTTGTTTTCCTTCTTGTAATGGGATATAGCACAAGCATTCTGTAGTTTATGAAGATTTCAACAAGTGCATTCTGTTATTGGCGGATTAAGTACCATGTATTCACATTTCTTCTTACTGTGTAGTGTACATTAATTTGTTAATAAAGGTCTTCTAGATAGTTTAAGGAAAGGGGAGATAACAAATATTTTTACGATTATACCCTTAGATAATTTAGTTTATTTGGATTTTGTGACATAAATGATCTGGATGTTGAATGAAAGAAGCATAGTAATGTGCATATAAATCAAAATGTTTTTTGGGTCTGTCTTCTTTAATACATTTTGACTTTAATTTGAGGGCATGACATGATTCTGTAGCAAATATGACGGTATAGGGGTTCTACTGTTTCAGTGGTATTTTGTGAGCAATCACTTTGTGCATTCATTATGAAAGGTTAATTCAATATTCAATTCATCTGTTTCAGTGGCATTCTGGGAGTAGCCACTTTGTACATTTATTGACAACTGTTAGGGTTGTCTCCTATACATACCCGGTCATACCCCTATTATTCGGGAGTTGGGACTTAATGTGTTATGTTATTGGTGTTGATGAAAATATTTGGGTAAGAGATGAAGAGTCTAAAAGACCTCTATTAAAAAAGTTAGGGAAAATATTTGGGTAGATGATAAAGAGTCTAAAAGATCCATCTGTTTTAGTACTATCAGTTGGTTTTTGTTTTTCTTCTGCTAATTATTATATGACTAGAATCACTTTCTTTATCTCTTTCAGTTAGCTGATATAAGGGCTAGATTGATTATAGAGTTGCTAGCTGGAATTGCTCCTGTCTTCTGGCTGGATTTTCATGTAGTTTACAGGATTATCAGAATTTTAAGTTACTGGATGATTGAAAAATGTTAAACTGCGTTTTTAAGTTTCTGATGGAATGTAGCTTAACCTACTTGCCCAACGCTTAGTATTTCAAGTTAATTGTTATGGTTAAAGTTTCCAGCTTTAATCCGTCATGCCTTGACCTGGGACTGCTTTTTGTTGGTTTTAGGTGATTGATAAAGCTGCATAATGGAAGCCAAGTTCTTTCGTTTTCTCAAGATTGTTGGAGTAGGTTTCAAAGCCAGGGCTGAAGCAGAAGGTAGACTCTTATACCTTAAACTAGGTTATAGCCATGAAGTTGAACTGACAGTGCCTCCAGCAGTTCGTGTATTTTGCTTCAAACCAAACGTGGTGCGTTGGACAGGGATTGAGAAACAACACTACAAGAAAATAGTTATTTAGCTACCGAAAATAGCAACCGAAAAATCAGTCGCTAAATTAGCGACTGGATACCGACCGAAAGGATACCGAAAAATTTTTCGTCGGTATTCGGTCGCTTTATTATCGGTCGGTATTCGGTCGTCTTATTTGGTCGGTATTCTTTCAGTCGGACTTCGGTTGGTAATAGTCAATGTTAAAAAAGTCAAACCAATTATTCTATTCGGTCGGCTGTCCGTCGGCATATAGCGACGGAATAATCGGTCGCTTAATAAAGGTCGGTATATGGCTTAGCGACGATAAATACACAACCACTATTTTCGGTCGGTAAACATGAATAGCGACCGAATACCGACGGTACTGGCGGTCGCTATTTAACTGTTTTCTTGTAGTGCAAAGGGTACATTACATCAATTTGCTGCTGCTCGTAGTGTAAGCCTCCCGAAGTTTATAAAGGCAAAGGAATCATGTATATTGATGAAGTAATAAAGAAGACGCAATGCAAGAAGTCAAAATAGCCGCTATATATATAAGACGTACGATAGCCTCCTTCTCCTTACTTTCTATTTTCTTCTCCTAATTTGCTGCTGCTGTTGATGATGATGATATGAAATTGTGCTTCATATGAGTTGAATTAGTGTTTTGTTTAATCTATTACGTTCCTGGTTCATGTAAATTTTGTTGTTGATTTAGAAATGAAACCCTGAAGATGGCATCCCCTGTCCAGGGAACATCAAGACAAACTCAGAATTCATACATACTTTGTCATGGAACATAGTTCTTATTCATTTCGAACTCATTTTTAAGCTCGAATAACTTGATAAGGGATCTATTAAAGTACAGCCCTAGATTTTGTTTAAGAACCATAGTTCACAGACTGATAATTTTTTTACATTGGCATCTTAAATTTCTTCGCGATTCCTTTCAGTTTTACCAGAAAGCGAGGTTGTTAAGAAAGCAATAACTCCTTATTCGCTGCAAAAAAAAAAAAAAAGGTCTCTTCCCCTTGCATTATAGACTATACATACACTCTTTATACTTAAAGACATAGTCTGCTTAGCTTGCAGGTGGGGCAAGACTTAATGGTTCCGGAGCCACGCCAGCTTCAGAGCAGCCATTGACATTGTTGCAAGCTTTATCATCAAATCCCCAGTACTTGGCAGTTTTTACATCCTCCTGGACCATCAATCTCGAGAACTCTTCATGGTCGTACTTCAAGGTAGCTTTTCCTCCAAACTCACTAGGAAGATTCTCAGTATCGAAAAAGGTCTTCATCAGTTCCATGCTAGATTTGTTGTTAGGGTATACGAAATTTACCTTCTGAGATGTTTTTGGATCCACAAAGTACTTTACAACCTGCACAGATGGTTCAAGAACAATGTGATTATAGTAATGGCATCATATGAAGAATGCAGAGACATATTATACCTTATAGAATGCTTCGAAAATTCTTGGGGGACTATAAAGGATAACAATTGCGAGTCTTTCTGGATAATGATTCTGCAAAACACGGATAATATCGCGAGCTGTTGAGATAGGAATGTCAGTATTGAATGACCAGCCATTGAAGTCGATGAGCCAAGACATCTGTTCTTGTCCTTCTGGTAAGTTGAGAATGGCGCTCTCTATGAGATAGACTAGATGACGAACATTTCCCTCTGCTGATTTCGTATTCTGTATTACCAAACATAGTTTTCTTGAAATTTCTATGATGATCAAGAGTTGAAAGACAGTAAGAACCTAAAATTACCTGCATTCCAGGCCTCATTATAAGGACCGGTCTTCCCATTCGATCATGAAAATTTGCTTTGGAGACTTTTCCAGTCTCACCTTCATGTGCTACTTCATGCTGAAAAATCATGGTAAATCATTAAGAAGAAATTATAAAGCATTTATATGGTTACTTTTTTCTCATAGTAAAATTTCGCTTACCCAGCGGATTTCTTCTGGTTTGAAGGTTGCTCTCCATTTAAGTGATTCCTCTAACATCTTTCTTGATTTATCAAGATTCCAGTTTCGAGCTTCCAAATATCGCCTCAGAGTAGCATCAGAACAGAACTTCAAACTGCGACCCGAAAGGGGTCCGATGGCAGTCCTCAATTCTCTGACCTGATTCAAAAGAAATTTTCAGAAACCATGTCACCTCGTGCCCGAGAGAGCAACTCATGGGCTCGGAAGTACCCCACGAGTATCTACTTGACAATCAAACTCGCTATGCCAAAATAGACATTCCGAGGTGATAGTAAATACTTATATATCAGTCAAACATTTCTAACGTATCCCTCATCAAGGACGAAGACAGAGGGGGGCGGGAGGGGGGCAGTCGTCCCCCTGAGATTTTTAAAAATACTATTAGGTATAGTAAATTTTATATGTAATTTAGAATATTTTATCAGTTTCGCCCCTCCCCCCCTAAATTTTTTTTTTTTGCCGTTTTTATCTGTAGTTCGACATACTGTTGCAATTTCACCCATGCAACACCAAATTCCTGGCTTCGTCTCTGCCCGTCATATATGTAAAAAGAAAATATGTAATAATTTACCTTGGCTTCTCGTTCAGCAGAATCATCCTCCTCAGGCAGAGACTTCCTCCAGAACATGGCCATTATCAATAATACCTGGATTTATGAAACCTCAGTATTTAATCATAAGAAAGAACAAAAAAATGAGGATGCTTTATGAATAAAAAACTCTTTCTTCTTTTATAGCTGAGATTTTGCTAGAAGTTTAAAAAAGACGTCCATATTCAATGGTCCAGTCCTGCTTCTAACTCCATATAGAACCGATTTTGAGCAAAGACAATAACTTCGATAATAAAACATTTTTTTATCAGATCAAGATTTCTCGAGTTTGATGCACACCAGATGCATGGTAATCCTCCCCACACACACAAAGAAAAAAAGAAAACCCGAAGATGTTATTGTGGGCAACTCTTGACCTCAAAATAACTGGTTCAAGAATATCTCTCAGAAATATTTGGATTAGCTAATAATGTAATGAATATGATGTTATTTTTGTAGTATTTGTCGCTGGTGAACGTTACGAGAAAAATAATAAATGATTATTCGCAAACTTCAATTAATTTTATTTTTTCCCTAACAAGTTTTACATTTTTCTAAAAGCAAATTTTAGTCAAATAATATTAGTGCAATTCATACAACACCTTTTAATCGAAACAATTGGTCTCAGGTTTGAGATCTTTAACCCTATTCGAAAATCAAGTTGTTTTAAGACTTGTGTAGAATAAGTTGTATTTTGACAATTAAATTTACTGAAGAAAAAAATGAATTTTTTTACTCCAGATTGTAAAAATCACTGCCAAGTACCTACTTCAAGCTAGTGAAAAGAAATTATAATAGCAAATCATTGGTGTCTTTTCATGAAAACAAAAATACTCTCCCGTCCTCAAATTGGATGTCTACATTTGACTCTCACCATAATTAAGAAGAGTAATTTAACCAATAGTGAGTAAACATAATATCATCATTAATTAATATTAATGGTAGGACAATAAGTTAGTGGAGCCTACTCACTTAAATATAAGGGGTTAGTTATGACTAATGAAACTTTAGTGAAAAAGTATGTCCGTTTAAGAAAGTGGATATTCATTTAGGGACAAATAAAATAGAAACATGACATTTAATTTGGGACATGAGGATTACTTAATTATATACATTTTTTATTATAAGAAATCGTAAGTATTTGAGTAGTTTTTTATATTTTCAAATTGCATATCTCAATTTGATACAAAAATAATGAGTACTCGCTCTATTATAAAATTTTAAAAGTTTTCAGAGAATTAATACAATTTTCATGTTTAAAAATTTTATGTAAAAATGTACATAAAAATACACATCAAGAAAAGTAGGTCAGAGATTAATAGAGCCACTTTCTTCGATGTTGGACCCTATTATTATTTACTGTCCTGACCGTGATAGGTGTGTTAAAGATCCACGCCGACTAGATTGTGTGCATTATTTGCTCCTTATATGGCTTGTACAATCCTCCCCTCTAGAAATACGTTTTTAAGGATTGAGTAGTTCTAAATTCATTTTTAACGGCTAAAATTTTCAATATCTCATTTCTAAGCAGTGGAAATGTATTTAGAAATAATCACTAGCAATGGCCTCCTTCATCCCATGATAGTGATACCATAAGGGATCACTCCAGAAAATAAGAAATAAAAGAGATGAAACCTTAAAACAAAACAAACAAGTATGTTTCATGCCTATTATCCAAGATCAAAGCTTAAAAGTTTATTGAAGGTCTGATTGGATTGTGTGTCGGTCTGAGATTCCTATTTTCAGTATCAGACTAGTCTCAAACACAAACCAAATTCTACATAATTTAATACTTGAATGTTTCATTTCCAAACAAAGAAAGTTTGATGCTCAATTTGAATTTCAAACTCATGTCAGACCCAATTCAAGTAAATCTTAAATATTAGATCCCTTTAAAAAAGAAACTGAAAGTTCACATGATGAACATGATCCACACAAAAGATGAAACGTAAGTTTCTTTTAATCTTCTTTCAGGGATTTTTTTTTAAGGTAGTGATTCCGTGTATAAAACTCAGGCCCGTCTCGAACAATACTGAAGCTCTGTACTAGTTATCAAATTTAAGCCTCTACTTTTTTTTTTTAAAGTATAAATTATAAAAAAATGTCAAAATATTATACGATTTTCGAATTTCCAAAATCAAAGCAAATCACGCAAGTCATGATTTTTTTTCCTTCATCTATTTGATCTAGTTTTGAATAGATTAACAAATACTATTTTTTCATGTAGTTTTTGAACAAAAATAAAAAAGAGAATCCATACCTTTAACTTGATGATCCCAAATTTCGGAAAAAATACAAAAGAATTCTCAAATTTCTTCAATAAAATAGACACATATGTATATATAGGTAATAAAAAATTGAAGCCCCCAATTTTCGGAGGAAACAGATAAGTTTCGCCTATTTCTCTACTAATATTTCTTTAAAGTTGAAGAATCTGCAGCAGCATATATAAAAGTGAACAGTATGAGAAATAAGTACCTGCGAAAAGAAGGAGATCAGACAAAAGAAATCTTTGCAACCTCAGAGACTTTGAAACCTCGACTATGTAATAAGGGATATCCGTACGTAATTGGCTACAAGTAAAGAAAAAAAATTAGATGGTTAGAGAGATCTTGTTGGGGCTTTGGAACTGCAAAATATATTATGCAATTCCTCTCAAACTCAGAGAAAAACAAAACTAGAGAGGCAAAGAGTACAGTAGTAAGTAGTAACCCAAATGAGAAGAAATAGATTGTGGGATTTTCTTTTAAGCATTATTTATACTTGGAAAATGGGTCAAGTTTGGTACTCCCTCCATTTCTAAATATAGAACTTTCATTATAGGTTGCGAAAATTAAGATATTCGAAAATTAAGATATTTTTATAATTAAAATATTAATTTTATTTTATTAAATATGACTTGTGTACCACTAATTCTATTTATTCCACTCGTGATTTTTGCGGGCAACATTGCAAAATAAAAAAGTGTGATAAAATTTACCTAATTACCAAAAGATAAAAAAATTATAAAATGTATACGCATTCTCTCTCTTCTCGAGTAGTTTTATCTTGGTAGGCTACTAAGTTTAAAACTTACATACAAGTCAATCAATACAGTACACGTAGGAAAGAGAATTGAACTTACATCAATACTCTTTCCTACGTGTACTGCACTCGTTGATTTAGATATAACTTATAAACTTAATAGCCTATTAAGATAAAAAAAATTTCCTCTCCATATAGATATAGTACGTGAATCTTTGCAATTTCTGATCGTTACATTTCTAAACCACAATCAAATGAAATTAGGTGAAGATAAATACTTACTAACCTGGGGAGTATTGTTAATTTAACTAAGCCTCACCTATCGATTATTGAAAAACCAATAGATAAGTGATATGTGCAAAAAAAGTACCTACAATAGCAAGTTTTCATATTTAAAATAAAATAAAATAAAATAAAATAAAATAATGATATGAACGAATGCCAGCTTATCACGTCATCCCAATCAGTTGACCGGTTAAACAGGTAACCGGTGAACACACATTTATTGACCATATGTTTTTATTATAATTTTTTTTATAGATAACTTTGGTATTTTCAGTGTTAAATTTAAAAAAAAAATAGTCAATTTTAATAAATAAATGATAAATTTTAAATATTACTACTCTATTTTATAATCTTACCATTTGTAATTTGAAACTTACCATTTTTATTATGAATATTTATATTATAAAATAGTAATTTAGACGCAAAATAAAGGTGAATTTCATTACAAAAATAGTAATTTATTTTATAATAATGATAAATTCGGTGAAAAAATAAAACTTACTATTTAAAAAATGACATTTATTGCATTAAATTATAATATTACATTTTTCATCTCAGTTGTAGCCAATTGATAAAGTGATATGTTTAGTGACAAATTTGGTAATTTTATTTACATTATTTTTAAATTTTGTTAACAAATTATAAACTTTTGTAAAGAATAAAAATCGCTATATAAATATCTAAATTCAAACAAATCGTATAATTTTAGGTTGAATTTTATTATTTTTAAATTGATAAATTTAAAAAAAAATGGTAGTTTTTTAAAATAAAATTATAGATTTTATTAACTAATTAAGAGAGAAACCTTTTGGTAAAGATGATTTGCGGAATCCGCCAGCCTTACGTGGATTGTTTTTAACACGTCAATTGTGATAAACATGTAAAGGTGATGAAAATTTTGAGTTCTTTTTCAATGGAAATAGTAATTTAATTAATTTTCTATTATAATAGCTTAAATTATTAAAAATAAAAACTGGTCTATTAAACATTGATGAGTACTTATTAAACACTTGTTTATTAATGAAATAAACAGTTATATTACTCATCCGTTTTACAAACTTAATATACAGATTTAGAGAACATATAATATAAGCTCTATAATAGTGATCAAAATCTCAAGAATTGACAATTATTTTTTGGAGCGAAAGAATGATAATTAATTTTTTTGTCATACAAAACCAATATTGATAATTAAATCTAACATATGTCTATACTCTAACTCACTCATAAAGTATTTTGAAACTGTATTTGATCTCTTTAATAAGATAGAACCAAAGACAAATGAAAAAAAAAAACACAAATTACAAAAGAAAAAGAACGTTAAGTTGGTAAAAAATCATACAAGAAGAGAACAATACCATAATTTTACATTAACTAAAGTAATTTTTACAAGAGTATAAATCTCAAAAGAAAGAAAAAAATTGTTCCACCATACGCGTTTTTTCTTTTTATATTAATTAATAATTACTATACAAAAAAGATACATATAGAAAAAATAAAACAAAAAACTAATAAAATCATAAAATAACAAAAGAAAAAAAGAATGGAAATAGAAAGATACAATTACAGGATAATAGAGTGACTTTGGCCTGAAGTATTTCATAAAAAACTTCAAAAGCTAAAAAGAAAAACAAATAATAATAATAATAGTATAAAAACATAAAAATTCACGAAATTACTAAGATAGAAGAAGGCTAATTTGGTTTTAAAAAACTACAAGAGGAAAAAAAATAGTAGTTTTTGCTTAAAACATTTTTAAAAAATTGAACAAAAAAGTTAATAAAATCACACAATTACAACACAATATATAAAAAAGAATCACAAAATTATAAGACAAAAGAAAATGCCAAGTTTTTTAATAAAAAATCTACGATAAAAGGATAATAGAAATATGAAACATACACTTTCATACACACTTCCTTCACGTGGAAGGATAAAATAATTTGTTTTAAACAAAAAAAATTGCATCTGCCCGGCTGCCCCTCTTTCCCTTGGTCCGCAAAATACGATGGAGAGGGGAGCGACAATGTTTACTTCCCTTAAAGGGAGCGAAAAATTGAAAATGAAAATGAAACTAACAAACTCATCGTTTTTTATTTTTTTTAACAATTAAAATCCACATAATTAAAAAAAATAGAATTAAAAGTCTTGAAGATATGCTCCCTTCACTTCATCATCCTCCACGATTTTTTTTTTCTCTTCTCCAAAATACTTATGATAATTTTATTAAAAATTAAAAGATAAATAAATGATCGTCATATCTTTATTAGGTTGTCACCAACCTAACCTAAGCTAAAGTTGTATATACCATTTGCATCATATGGCTCAATTGGTGGTTTTTTTATTCTCCAAAATGCTTATGATATTTTTATTAAAAATAGTTAATAGCTATAAGTACGACTCATCTATTTATGGATTGCGATTTGGGTCGCAAATGTTTGTTTTTCACTAAATATATACTCATCTATTTCAATTGTTTGCATTAGACTAAATCACACCGTCATCACTTTTCAAGGCGGAATCCATCAATAATTCTCAATGATTTCGCAAATTCCTCCTTAGAGGATTTGCGGAATCTGTATTTGCCAAAAGATTTCTCTCCCATTTAGTTCATAAAATCTATAATTTTATATTAAAAAATAATCAAATATTTTGTAAAATTTACCAATTTACAAAATAATAAAACTCAACCTAAGATGGTAAGATTTGTTTGTATTTGGATATTTATATAGTGATTTTTATTCTTTACAAAAGTTTCTAATTTTTTTAATAAAATTTACAAATAATGTAAATAAAATTACCAAATTTGTCACTAAACTTAGTTTGGCAAGACCAATGAGGCATTGGTCTAGTGGTCAAGGCTGATACCTCATGAAGTAGAGGTCATGAGTAGAGGTGTCAACGGGTTAGGGCCGGCACAAATAGCTCGAAAAAATGTGAGCGTGAACTGAAGTGAGCCGAGCGTGAGCTCAATATTCAAGCTCGAATTTTATGTGAGCTAAGCGCGACTTGACCCCACTCAACCCGAAAAAAGCTCGAACCCGAATAAGAATAATATATATATATATATATATATATATATATATAGTAATACTAATTAAAAAGAAGAAGACCTATAAATTGACATTCATTGATGAATTCTTTAAATTTAGTGAAGAGGAAGAAATGATGCATTATAAGATTGAAATAGATGTTTATTTGGAGGAAAAAATTTACCCAACAAAGAGTGGTAGTGTTGATGAAGACTTTATTATCTTGGATTATTGGAAAGCAAATGCTCTTAAATTCCCTATTTTGTCTATGATGGCAAGAGATGTATTACTATTTCCTATAAGTTCGGTAGCATCTGAGAGTGCTTTTAACACAGGGGGTCATGTCTTGAATCAATTTCACAGCTCACTACTTCTCTATATAGTTGAATGATTATTTTGTGGTCAATATTGGATTAGGAGTTCACCAAAAGGGAGTGATTATGAGGAAGAGTTCGATTCTACTTTTGTAGGTGATTCTTTGCTTAGTTTTTCTATTTTACTTGTCTAAATGATTTTTTCTTCATCATTGCTTCTTACTTTATTTACTTATATTTTCTTTTTCTTTTGTAGATTTGAATCACAATAAAAAGTGAAATATTGTAGAAGAATTCAATGGGATTGCCAAAATTGGATTTGGCACCAACAATGAAATTAAATTACTCTTTTGCAACTTCATCATTTGTTAGAATTTTAAGTGCATGAGTTCTCTTGACTCATTTTATTAGCATAAAAAATAATTCTGAAACTTCCACT
Source organism: Vinca minor (assembly GCA_026122235.1). Classification (NCBI taxonomy): domain Eukaryota; kingdom Viridiplantae; phylum Streptophyta; class Magnoliopsida; order Gentianales; family Apocynaceae; genus Vinca; species Vinca minor. The sequence goes on along the minus strand of JAOCZM010000011.1, from coordinate 8,458,164 downwards.
TCTCTTGTTTTTCTCTATATAAGGTTTTATTTATGGGACTTCCGTTTATTTTGTTTTAGTCTATATAAGGATTTTTGTCTACGTTGTATGTAGATTCTTTAACCTTTGACCTTACTATGTATTTATCTTTTGTTATCTTTTTATTAGTTTATTTTCCTTCAAGGATTAAGTATAATTGTATTATGTATATTTGTATTCTTGTCAGAATTTCGTTTCAATACTCATTGTATTACACTATTCTTACTACATGGTTTTTGTTTTTTTGCTAATATAAATTTAGCTTGTGAGGCTCGTGAGCTCAGCTCAATGTTTGTGAGTTTTTCCGGACTGAGCGTGAGCTGAGCTTTCCTAATTTTTATGTGAGCTAAGCCAAGTTCGGCTCACATAGCTCGATTGAAACTCCTAATCATAAGTTCGAATCCTCTCCCCGCTTCTTGAATCCCCTTATTTCTTATAATAGATAGATCCCTCTCCTTCAATAAATAAATAAAAAAACTTAGTTTGGTAAGGTCCCATAAATTTATTGGGTCAAATATCATAGTAAAAACTAGGCAAGAGAAAATTTCAATATAGATTGCGGCCTAGTGATTTACATTAGGACAATTCTGATATGGACCCGGTCCACTGGACCATACGGTCTAGATTTGGCCACATCACTGCATTTCCTTCTCTCTCCTCATTCTGCATTGATGTGGCCAAATCTGGACCACATGGTCCACATGGACCCGGTCCATATCAGAATTTTCCTTTACATTAGGGGGAACAATATTGTGGTCGTACAAATGCTCATATTTTCTCGTTAAATTTCTATTGATCCGCCCTCCAATTACTCATGAAAGATGGTTGGAGCTGCTTAAACTGACGCTATTGACGAGGGTTCGATTCCCGCTGGTGGAATTCGACTCTTGCGGGATTTCCCGCGGCTGAAAGCGTCGTTTAAGAGCAGTATGGGCTAGGCTCTCCCCGTTGAGCGGTAAAGCTGCGGGCCAACCGTGAGACCGAATCCGGATGCAGTCACCACGTTGTCGGTGGATACCGGATGCCTCCAAACGGGTAGAACAAAAAAAAAGAATTCTTCTTGCATATTTGAAGGGCAAAAAAGCACATGTCATTTCTTTTTTATTATTTATAATGTACAAAATTTAGAAAGTCAATGAAAGTGTTAAATTGGCCATTACAGGAACATTTAAAAGTGATCTAACTCTGAACATAATTAAATTTATCATAACATGTAAATGCGGTAATTGAAAACTAACATGTTAGGAATATCCTACCATATTCCTCCATCTCTAATGACAGCTACAAACTTTCCTAAAAATGAGACTTCAATACAAGGATACAAACATTTTCCTCCATAGAGCCTTGTATCGATATCAGATTCATCGAAAAAGATGTAGTGTTGATTTGATCTCAGTAAATCTTATTTTCCCTTTAACATATTAGATGTAGACAAATCTTATTTTCCCTTTAACATATTAGATGTAGACATTTTTTGTAATTGTGGTATAAATATGCTATGATAATATACTTAGTGTTATAATATAATGAGGAGAAAGATGAGAGGAGATATTTAGAGAGAGTAGATTGATTCTTTTTATATTATGAATGAATCAAAGTCCTTATTTACACTATAAGAAAACAGTTAAATAATGACGGACTTATCTGTCGATATTCGGTCGCTAAACTGAAAATAGCGATCGAACCATGTGGTCAGATATTTTTCGCGGAATAGCGACTGATTACCGACGGAATATTTAGCGACGGAATATTGGGTCGCTAATTACCGACGAATTAGCGACCGAACATATATCAATGTTGACTTTGACTGGATAACGACCGAATTAAATGGTCGGTATTCAGTCGCTATATTTGTGATGAAATAGCGATCGTTCAAGTATTGGTTTGAGTTGGCCAACGAGACCGATATGCTTGACCAAATACCAAAGGAATAGTGACAGCTGGTATTTCGGTTTCACGTCAGTCAAGTATTCAGTCGCTATATCTGTGACCGAAAATATCGGTCGCTATTTTCGGTAGCCAAATAATTGTTTTCTTGTAGTGTTATAGAGGTTAAACCCTAGAGTTTCATGAGGCTAAACCCTAGGGTTTTACTAGAAAAGTCATTAATTATATATTTACAACACTCCCTTTGAATTACTCATCTGTACAACAATTGCCTCATAAAATTTTGTTTGGGAAAAACTAAACCAAACTACGTAAATGAGTACAATTGATGTTGGAATATTAATTGATGCATCGCTAAAACCTTGTTAGGAAAACCAGTGGGATAAAACCTGAACGAAGGGAAGAAAGTACAACTACTCTCCCTGATCATTGAATATCTTTGAGTCGACGATTCCAATTTGATGTATCAACTTCCCAATGTTGATGTTGGCAACGCTTTGATAAATAAATTTGCAACATTAATATCACTTGATCAGCGAATCTGTTGAACATTGATGTCGCTACATTCCATTGGATGTCCATAACATGAAGAATATGTCTCGTTAAAACATTACTAGAAAGAAACTCATTGCGAAAAAAATATGTCTAGTCAAGGAAAAATAGTATATTATTCTTATGTCAAATTTACCTCCCATGTTAACAACATCATTTAACCAATACATATAGATCTTCAAGACCAACCTTAAAAAATTGCAATTGGTATTATCTTAGTGAATAATTGCTCTAGATTTTCATAGGATCAACAAATTACATCTTCTGGATGTTTTAATTTGTAATAGGTTTTTCCAAAATTTTCAACATTTACTTGTTTTTCTAAACTCTTCGGGAGGAATATTTTGATGATTTAATCCTCTCTAATCAAAAGATTTTTATTTTCGTAAGAAAGAGGCCAATCACACATCAGGTGTGTCTTGAACTCGTCATCTATAAATTTCTTTTGAAAAATAAGAGCATCTATACTATAAATTATTCAATTTGCAATTCTTTTGGTGTTGGCAAAATATATATTAACCAATTTATTTACAACACTTTGCAATTTTTTTCTCTATTGAACTTCAAGTTAATTCGTTAGAGGTTCTGCTTGAATTAAGATGCTTAACAATAATATTCACACATTACTCCTTATTCTCCCTCTAATGTGGGATAACTTATTTCATCAAAATACTAGAGATACCAATAAAGTAAAATAATGCTCCAAGCAAACTATCATAAATGAACATATGTTATCTTTCCATAATACTTTCAAAAAGCATTAATCACTAAGTCATAGATGTTTATATTCACCGGGAAGAATTACTTATATGCTTCTGGCATATCAAGCCCTTTGAGGACTTCATATAAATGTTGTTACTAAATGGCAACATTATGTGCATACTAAGTGTTTGTGCGCTATTTAAATACACTTGCATCCACCATCAAAGTAATTTCTTTGTTCGTTATTCTAAACAACTACTCAATAGTCTATTTGACCAATCATCTTTACACTTTCAATTTTGAGTCTGCAGATTTTATATTAAAGATTCTCATTCGTGCTGATAACGTATAAAGAGGATAAAGAGGGGGTGAGAGATTTAGAAAGAATAGAACAATTCTTTGTATATTATGATTTGAATCAAAGCCTCTATTTATAAAGGTTAAATCCAAAGGTTTCATGGTCCTCAAAGACTTCTAGTTTTATTAGAAGAGTTATTTATTATATATTTACATCACTTAGTGAAATATAAAGAGCTAACCCTATAATTAGAATTTTAGAACATTTACACTCATTGGCGAACCTAGGGTGGGGCATGGTGGGGCAAGTGCCCCATCAGCCTATCCCCAAAAAAAAGTTTATAGTTTTAACTTTGTATTTGTAACACTCCATCCCGTGAGCATTTTTTAGTGTACCTATTTTGAGTCAGTTATCGATTTGTAATTAGATTTTGTAGTTCGTGAATTATAGTAATAATACCACTTATATCTTACAATTTTGGTTAAAATTTTAACAAATTTAAGTTTGTAAAGAGACTAAATTTATTTTGTCAATGTTAATTGTACCCATCCTAACTCTAAAATTTACGTCCGCCACTGTTTACACTTCCATTTTGCAAACCTAACCTATGTTAAGAAGTTGTTAAGAGTATGTCATGTTACCTAATTCCTTTATCGAGTTTTAAGATTCGTTTGCTTAAGAATAGATTGTATTAATTTAAAAACAACATGAAATATTACTAGATCAAGAATTAAAAAGGTAGAATAGTGCATTATATATATATATTTGGAAATCAATCAAATTGTGTGTGTGTGTGTGTGTGTGGGGGGGGGGAGTACTTATTGGCCGCCAACCTGTTTTGTAGCAAAAAATTTAAGCATTAGCATTTAAAGCATAATTGATAAATAAAAATTGGTCCCATGAAATGAAAGATATATTTCTCTCTCCATAGTAATGGTAGTAAGATAAATATTTCTTTAAGAACATTTGATCTAATAAGATATGTTCCTTCCATCCCCAATTAACTATAAACATTTTATTTTAATTTATCTCAAATTAATTGTTCATTTTTTAAATAGATTACTCATTATACCCTTTATATTTAATATTGGAGAGAAAATAATAGAGAGAGCAAATAGGATAAAATTAAATTGAGAATAAAATTATATAGTCAAATTTGACATTTTACCATATCCAATTATAAAATTTGATAAAAATTTAATCTTTGTATAAAATACAAAGTGAACGGATAATTTGGGGACGGAGAGATTATTTCATACTTTATATTTCTCTATTCAATCTTTAGGAGTAGGATAGGTCAATAATGAAGCTCATAATGAAATGTTATAAATAAAAAGTAGGACTTCAACGGCCCAGTGGAAACGGCCACTAAACGCAGGGCTTCGGTCCGCGTTCGAATCCTGCACCTCCCACACTCCCCATAAAATATATATATATATATATATATATATATATATATATATATATATATATATATATATGTTATAAATAGAAGAAGAAGAAGTAAAGCAATAATCCAACTTCCCTTTTTTATTTTATGCACAAAAAAGCGTTATCCACGATCACAGGGCCCCCATCTCTCCAGTGCGATAGAAAAGTTGGAGGATGTAAATCAAGATAACTCAGTGATCCGACTAGGTGGGAAGACTTGTCTTATCCCACCACAACAAGCCACCCCACATTAAAGAATTAAAAATTACACACTGTAAATGCCAAAATTCGATCCTGCGTCCTTCAACTTCCCTTTTCTTGAATTGATGATGAGCAGTTAGGAAACGAGTGAGATTATCCCTGAATGCGAGGGTCCTTGATAACGATTTCTCAACTCTACCCGTTCCTTCCCCCCATTTAATTAATGGGGTCAGAATGGTACAAGCTGCTGGTAAACATAATAATGTTCTTTCAAATCTGACCTAAATTTGAAGGCAAGGGTTACTACCTATTAATTAAGGCTCATATATCATTTTTTTTAAATTTTTTTTTTTAAGGCCCTTGAAATATGATATGTAGTAATTAGAATTAAACACAAAGGGACAGATATTGAAGGTGTAATTGCATTGTATATGGTCTGAGTTTGACAGTCAAACTGAAACTTAAAAATTCTCTTTAGATTGAGTACTGTAAATGAAACATTAAGTACTAAATTATAAAAAATTTCATATTGAGTTTGAGATTAATATGAAACTGAAACCATAAACTTTATAGATTGAGGTCCAATTAAAAAATGAGACTCTTCCAAAGTAGCAGTCGGTCCATGTATCTGTAAAGGATTGCCCCAATTTGTCATCTTCAACAAGGAAAGAACAATAAAGTATTTCTTTTTCTTTGATGGATTATGAAATGATGACTTTGAGTTACAATGTGGTAAGATAGTAATATTTATTAAATTGCAATTGCAATTTCATAGAGTTTGTATTTGAGAATTTTATTTTATTTAGAAGTGAATATTTAATAAAATATTATATCGGTTTTAAATAGGAAATATTGCATTGAATCTCTAAATGATATAGTATTACAAAAACACTCAAAATTTCTACTCATCAAGCAAAATGTGTTTAATTTAATTTACACTTTCCCCATTGCATAAAGGATAGATTTGATATAGATCAGATCCATCGGATCATGTGGTATAGAATTGGTCACATCACTACAGAATGAGAAGAAAGACAATTATGTGATGACGTGGCTAATTGTAGACCACAATATCCATATGGACCTAGTCCATATAAAAAAAAATCTTCTGAGTTTTATTTTTAATTTTTGTACCGACACTTGACTTGGTAACAGCATTTCCAGTTCAAGAACTTTTAAAAGAGTGCTTGGAATACCATGTCAAATTTTAAAGAAAAACTATTTATACATCTCATTCTAGCAATTCTTCTACATTCTAAAAAAAATAGATAAGCGAGGACTTTCTTTTTTAACAATAAAATTCTTTTATTTCATTTAGTGATATCAGAAATTATATGTGGTAGGAGAAAATCCGATGAATTTTCAAACTATTTAGCGGAGTCTCTAGTTCTTATTATATAATTTGTCTACCTGCAAAATTATTATTTGTTCTGTAAACAAAATATGAATTGGCTATACAATTTTCTCATCGAGTTTTTAATTTAACTAACAATATTTCCTATTTGAAAAAAATCCTGCTCAGTAAACTCAGTTGATAAGAGCTTTGCCGTCACAAAGAAGCGTCGACTTAAAATTTTTTTAAAAAAAATAAAATCGAGGTAGCACTGGCAAAAAGACTGTTTTGGGTTTCCTTCACGATAAAACCCTAACGGCAGTAAGGGGGTTTTGATCGTAATTCTTCTAAAAAGAGTATATCTATCAATCTTTCTCTTCAATTCAGCCCAATTCTCCATCTTTCCTTACAATCAAATGACGGTCTCATCTTTTGACGACTATGGCGAACGATCTCATTACCAAGTTTCAGTCCAGTACGCTCCATCCATGGCACATGGAGAAAGTAGCAACCAAACTTGGATGGGATGATCTATGATCCATCCAGGGGCTTCATATGAATCTAAGTTCTGCTGTGTGGGGAAATTTATCTCCACGACTCCTGTATGTATGTGGAAAGGAGTATCAGAGTCTTATGAGCAAGAAAAATAGCGTTGTGCTCCTAGTTTCTCGGATGGAAATCTTTTGTACTAGTACATGTCTTCACCACTCAAAATTTATTTTATGGACATTTTTTCTAATTTTATATACACGTAGTAATTGTAAGTGATTATGAACATGAATAATAACATATATAGGGACACATGATTTTTTGCCATAGTTCTCAAGAAATGAAGTCTCTTGGTTTGGAATGTCCGCGGATTGGAGAATCGACGAACATTCAAGCAGTTACTTAAGGCGTGTTTGGTACGCGAAAATGAAAAGGAATGTAAATTTTTTTCCCGTTTCTCTTTCCATTTCGGCGTTTGGTTGAGCAATTTGAAGTGAGAATCATCATTCCACGTGAATGATGATTCCAGGAAGAATGGCCTTTCCAAGAGAAGTAGGAATCATCAATAAATAGTAACTGACATCTTGTAATTAATTAGTACGTTCATTTTACATAGCAACGTATTAATATTTAGTCATAAATATTCTATTTCACTTAGTATAATTTCATAGATGGTAATTTTATAAATATTTCTTTTTCTTTGTAGTAGTTTTAATCCATTTTTAATTTTAAAAGTAAAGATATTTTTATTACTATTTTGACATTTTAATAAAAAAACTATATTTTAACAATATATATATATATATATATATATATATATATATATATATATATATATATATGTCAATGTTATTCAATTAAGATTTTGTAATTAAGATTTTGTAATGAATGTTTAATTAGGTTTTATCACTAGTATATGCTAAAAGGGCATTTAGGTCATATTTTGTTTAATTCTGTTCCATTCTAACATTAAAATATAGTTTTACCAAACACATAAAAGGAATCGACATGTCATTCTGCCTTTGCCTACCAAACACTGGAATGGAAAGAAGATTCTGAAGTCATTCTGGGTGGAAAGCAATTCTGCCTAGAAAGGGATTTCATTCGATTCCAGCGTACCAAACGTGTTGTTAGGTTAATTAGTTTGAATAACTCCTCTTTAGTCTTTCTTTCCGAAACAAAATGTACTTCCACTTCTATGAATAAAATTCGCATTTTTCTCTCTCTTCTTTTTTTAAAAGGAGAATTAATAGTGGTTCACCACTTTCTTTCCAGTATGACTCGAACTTTCGACTTACCAGTTGAAAGTGAAACGTCTTACCACATGAGTTACGCTTCGTTATCAATAAAATTTGCATTAATTTGAGTTACTCGAATGGTTTTTATGTTAGTCGAAGAGGTCATAGTGTAGGACTTTGCTTGCTTTGGACTGATGAAATTGACCATCTCATATATTGCGAAAATTAAAAAAAATAAAAATTAATATGTTTTTGTAATTAAAATATTAATATTACTTTTTTAAATATAATTTGTATACCATTAATTTTATTTAAGAGAGTAATATTGATATTTTGATTACAAAAAATCTTAATTTTTATTTCCTTATTTTTCAAAATATATAATGAAGGTTTTATATTTAGGAATGGAGATATTAATTCATATTCTATTGGCCACATTGACGTTGTAATAAAATGAATTAATGTCTCTAAGAAGTGGCGTTTCACCGGTTTGTATGGAAATCCGAAAACTGATTTGCAGCGTCATTCTTGGACCCTTCTTAAACGATTGCATTATATATCGTCACTGCCTGGGTAAAAATCCTCTGTCCCCCATCCGTATATGTCTTCGTGTCCCTAACCAATCAGAATTTACATATAAATATTTATTTCAATTATATATACACATGGTGAATTGTGATTGGTTGGGGACACGGGGACATACACGAACGGGGACAGAAATTTTTTTGCCCACTGCCTTGGCTCTGTGGAGAATTTAATGAAATAATCTCTAAAAATTAAAATTAAAAAAACACACATGCAGAACGGAATAGAACCCAAATGTTACACAGTTCCGGGGAGTAATTGAATTCTATAATTTTCAGGCTTTGAGATTTACTAGCACACCGTTCACTTACAACCGGTAAGTCAGGAGTTCAAGTCATATTGGAGGTAGACAGTGATGAATTTAGGACAACAGAAAACTGGGGGCACACGACACTGATAAAGGTTTGGAGAGTTTTTATTTTATTAGTAGGGTCACTACAAAATTTGTGTATGAATTACTTATACATTTATCATTTAAATGGAATAAAATATACCGTAAATACTATAATAAAAAAAAATCACCGGGGTCATGTCCCCGGTGCCGGAGGTAGGGGTGTAAATGAACTTAGCTGAGTTGAGGTAAGTCTAGCTCAAACTCATCTCACACTAATTTTGCTCAGGCATGTTTTTCCACCTAAAAAGATGAAAATATAATATTGTTATAAAAAGAGTACGTTGTAGACTAATAAATGTTGTTCATCAGTAATGAAAGATAAGTAGTTATAAAATTTCGGTTTCTTCTTAAGGGCATAAGTGACTCAAAGTTAATCTCTCACAAATCGATGCTTGAACTGTTTTCTAATTCAAATAAACTCGATATTAATCAAGAACACCTTCAGAAGATGAGAAGATTATAAAAGAATTCTAAGATTTTCTTTGAGAATATATGCAGCTACTTTTTTTAGGGGATGCGACTATTTTGTTTATATATATATAGCCAGCTCATTAGCCAAATGAGTCGAACTCTATTTAGCTCAAGCTCGACTCACATTTTAGACGAGCCAAAAATCTTAGCTCATGTATCACTCATTTAGGTCATAAGCTGAGTTAGTTGAGCCGAATATCGAATCGAACCGTGAGTTACTCACGAGTCGGCTCAAACTCACTTGCACCCCTACTGGAACCAATATTAATCTTACTGAGAGGGGTGAAAAAAACCTCTTGGGAAGGTGCTGAACTAGTGATTGCTAGCCAATGAGGCATTGATCTAGTGGCTAAGGCTGAGGTCTAATGACGTAGAGGTAATGAGTTCGAATTCCCTCTCCGCTTCTTAAATTTCCTAATTTTTTGTAATAGATAGTTTCTTCCCCCAATAAATAAAATTTAAATAATAAATATACTAGTGATTGCTAGGCTTGATAGAACTCTACCAACACCTAGTTGGACCATTGCATTCTTCCATGCAAGTCTACCATTTGGCAACGAGAGTAAGTAACAATCTCCCCCTTCTAATTACTAATAAATAGCGCTTTAGCACAAAACGTCAAATTGATCTTCATTAAAAGTACTGACTGACCAGAAGTCGAATAATACTTGCTCGGCTCCTAAAACAAGGCATTTTTGATAATAATAGCATATATTATATAAGTTAAAACTCAGAAATATTTTTTCTATTACATTCTTAAATACAGTAATAATAATAGTCCATATATTTAGAATGAAATATATAATAAAAAAAGTCGAAGAATAATTTTTTTAAATATAATCGTCAAAAAAAAAAAACCTACTTCCAGTTGTATTGTCCCCCATCAAGCTTGCGGAGGTGGTGGTGGCGGGCGGCAGAAATGAAGACAAAGAAGTCTGCTCTACTCCCTGATCCTCATCGAAGGTTGCATGTTCAAGACTTCTTCAATTTTCTTAGATAAACCTGTTGGAGAAGAGATAATAATCCACAAATATCACTACTACATTATTCGAGTAAAAAATCAAATACAATCTTCAAAAGAGAACCACAAAAGCCTGCACTACAAGAAGCAAATGCATTTGGATCCGGGGTGGGTTCGAACCACCAACCTCACAGAGCAAAACAAGCTCTGAGCGCTCTATCCAGTTTTAGAGCCTACGGATCCATCCATCAAATGTGAAATACAGTACGATAAGATCCAAATACCCAACCTTTAGAATTCAGGATCTGTCACAGAAATTAGCAGAGCATTATCCAGACATTAGCATATATGAATTAGATTATGTTTCAGAGGACAGTAAGTGTCATTTATCCTCCTATCCAATTGTGAATCCTTATAGTACTCACCTATAGTATCAGTCTACAGTCTTTCTTATTCTAGCATCAGAGCCATGGTGTTCTAAGTAGTAATTAGTTTTCCACTTTGTATTAGTAGTATTTAGTAGTCTATAGTATTTCTTATTAAATCTGCAAAGACTATATTTTTCCTATATATACCACTCTCCTGCCTGTAGGTAATGCTCAAACGCGAAAAGCGAATACTGTAGCACATTCAGACATGTTTCTTTTATGAAACTAAACCAATTCAAGTATACAACTCCATCTCACCAACAGTGAATTAAGAATGTACTTCAATGAGATTACTACTATTAAAAAATAAAAAATAAAAAATAAAAAATAAAGACAGCACAAGCTTGAAAATGTATGGAACAAAAGGATAACTCTAAATTTCCAACGCCTGCAATCTTCTTCACCCAAAAAAGATGCAGACCTATACTTCCCCACACGCAAAGAAAACCTGTCTTTGAAATCTCAAGAAAGGGAAACAAAATGCCCAAAAGAAACAAGATATCGAAGCAGTATTAGAACTTAAAAGATAAAAAACAAATCCAATGAGAACTGTAGCTGCTAATAAAGAACCTTTTTTGAGGACGTATCTAATAAATAAACAACTGATAAACTGAATTCAAATCTTCTCAAACAGTTTCTACTTCAGAAAAAAGAATATACCTTCATCCTATACCGATGCCAGCAGGCCGAGTCAAATAATTAAGCATGTGAGGCTGATTGAAGAATAGAACATTTAAAACTTTACATCTTACATCACTTTACATCTATGAAAGATCAGATTGCCTTCAGTTATTGGCTCCAACTGACTTCAATTGTGCCATGGATAGTAGCATCGAACAGTTGTTCAGTCAATTCTCTTCCAACAAAACAAATTTTGTTTCTCAAGACAGCTAAGGTATCCTCCTTATTGACTGGAAGAAAGGGGATCCCTCTCTTAGAAGTTGGAAGTAATTTACAAGTAAACGTGCTTCCCCGCTTTGGTTGAAATATCCTCCAGCACAGGGTCTGAAATTTTCTGATGGCCTTTCAGGTCTTCGGCGTAAAAAAGGGTCCAGCTCTGCACATCCACAAAATGTTTATAATGTTCTACACGGTTGGATATCCTGTTTAACAACCATGCCAAAGAAAACAGACAAACCTGCAAGGAAACTTTCTATCAATGAACAGCAGAAAATCCTCTGGGAAATTGTCTCAAGTGATAGCTCTGCTGATGAACCTCCTTTGATCTCCAAATTTAAAGTTGTAATCCATTTTCTACAGCTCATAGAACTTGAGCATTCACTGTGAAGTTGAACTCAAAAAAAACCACTTGATTGCATATACTTAGTATATGGGTAAACATATCCATCTCATCAAAGAAAGCATTCACGTATATACTCTATAGCTATGCCAAAGTAGAATAACAATTACACCCAAGCTAGAAAGCTACTAAGCTAGTTCCAAATGGAACAACAAGAATACTAGCCAATAGATCAGTATGTTAAACCATCCATCGGGTACACCAAAAATGGAATACAAACCAGACATCTAGAATAGCGTCCGGAAACAAGGTGAAATAGGAAACAGAATATTACAAGGTGTTCGGCAGCACTTGTACTCGCATAGTAAAAAAATTACGAAAATAACAGAAATGAAGTTCGTGATAAACTTGCAAACGGTACAAATTTAATCAAAAGACATGCAATATAAGTAGTCTGCACTGTAAGAAATATAAGATTAAACCGTCAACATTGGGATTTCTTTGAGCCATGTTCAAATAATTGGAAAGCGTAGCAGCTCAAGCCAAGTTAAATGTTTTACTTCCCTCCAAGAACATTGTAAAAATAATGAAAAGAGATGCCTAAAAGCCGTTGCATAATCCTCCAAGAAAATTGTTCCACCAAAAATCATTACCACTACTTGAACCCAAAAAAAGATATCACTGAACACTTTTTCAAATTATATACGTCAAGCACACTAACTTCTAAACTTTGTTTTTTTGGGTTTATGATCCAGAAATATGTCCCCATTATGTAACAATGATTGACAGCCCCTGCGACCAATCAATAATTTTCCAGGAACTTCTTTGCCATCCATTTTAGGTCGATCAATTTGTGATGGAGAGATTTTTTATTCTGGTTATCTAAAGCATGTGTAACTGGTGAACAGGGAGTGATTAAAGGAGGAACAGATTTTGATGTTAAGATATATGTGTGAGATATAATCAGTAGACTACTTCCTTAACAATGCTGCAAAATATGGGTTACCCGTACCAGACTCTCTCCAATTTGAATAGAAATCAAGGGAATTTGAACTTCATTTGCAGAAGTTCTGAACTTTTTTTTTGGGTTTGTAGTTTTGCAATACGTATCTGTTATGGACAAAAGGTGGACATATTCACGATCAATGGTTTTTCCAAAACGTTTTTCCATTCCAATTTAGATGAACAAATTTGTGATGGAAAGATGTATTGCCCTAACATTGATTTTGGGCATTTGTTAGTGTGAAAATGGGAGTGAAAGAAGCGTATGTGTGATAGATAACATAATGCATGCAGACTACTTCCTTAACAGAGTGCTATAAACATGTGTGAACAATCTCTTCCCGGGCGAGAGATTATTCTCATCTCAATGTTTAATTTGAATAGAAAAAATCAAGGGAATGATAATTTAATACCTGAATGTGTTAAAGCTTTCGTAGCAGAGTTGATGTTTCCAGTGATTGCTGGTGATTACTTTAATTTGCAGGGAGAGCGCATGAGCTGAAAGGTAAAAGAGCAAGAAAAGAACACACACCAGAGGTGGAGAACCCGGGCAAAAATAAAAATCATGCTCCCGTGCGATCCCCCCACCCCTCCAAACCCAAAATTTTCATCTTTTTATTAATTTTGCTGAGCTGACATAGCAAAGGCCAAGGGATCACATCATACATATCTAGCATTCAATCTAGACTTGGCCCCCCTAATAGGCATCATCGTCCTGATTTTACCCTTCAACAACTCCATACAACCATGTTCCCCCATAATTCCAAATAGACTGTAAAGAATACAAATCAAACATAGAGGAGATTTCACCAAAAATGTAAAGAACGGGATTCGAACTTCCTCGGTAGATAGATCCTCACCGGCGCAATGTTACCCTGCTTACATAGGATAAATTTCCGAGCCCGCGCAAAAGATCCTAAGTGACGCAGAAAAGAATGAGCTTTTCAGCAAAAAGACGCATAATTTACATGTCTTAATTGGTTGACACAAGCAAACAAGATCTGTAGTTTTCATAAACTCCCTCCCTTCCAAAATGAATGTCATACTTTCATACACAAAATAAATTGGAAAGTAATCATTCAATTCGGGAGTGAATGAGGGAGAAATACCTTAACAAAAATCCACCAGATACCTGCAAGTAGAACTTGGCCCAGGAACAGCTGAAACTTGAGAACATCTCCTGTGCCAATTTAATTGAGCTGTAAGCCTTGTATTCACAAGGAGCATCCGTAAAGAACTGGAGTTGCTCGTCAATAACTACCCGTAAGAAAAAACAGAATCTACTTCCAAAGGGCCACATGGACTCCGGATGAGCCACCGCCAGAAGCAATGACCAAAACAAATCATCTACAAAGCCTATTACAACCCCATTCCCTGGTGGGTACAAACTATACTACCAAAACAAAATGAAAGAAATCCACATATCTCACCACCAGGTAATAAATGTTTAATATTCTCAATATTTGATTGATAATAGCCAATAGTCAAAACTGTAAGATATGCATGAAAGCACACATTAAGAAAAACATAGCCAAAAAAGTCCATAACATCCGGTTAGAGAAAGTAAGGTTAATTGGCGATGTCAAGCCGGTCGTGGTCATGTTTATTGTTATTTTGTAGCCTAACAAGACTGCAACTTTATCCTCTCTTTATAATATCTTTTGAATTAAACAGGTAACAAGAACGCATTTTCATGCTAATTTGTCTGAAAAATAAAAATATTAACCCTGGTAGACTGCAACTTTACCCTCTATTGATATTTTGTTTTGAAACTAAGCAGGTTAACAAGACTGCATTTTTATGCTAATTTGTCTGAAAAATAAAAAGGTTAACCCTCTCGTAAAGGCGGTTGATCTAAATCCCCTCTTCACTTATATGGGAGGGGTGTATCTTGGTGTGCGAGAGTAGAAACTAGGAACAAAAATGTAGCTGTAAGCTGCTTTTATACCTATAATGACTCAACTTCTGCACAGAAGCTGTAATTGTCTAATGGTAAAAAATTTCCTACCTAATTTTGTTGCCCTAGCTATTTTCATTTTATGGGAAAGTACGGTGAAGATTTTCGCACTCTATTGAATGAAGAAAAAATATTTGGTTGGACGAAACTGTATTTGTAAAATCTATGATTGTAACCGTGCGCATATTATTGGAAATGGTGTGTATGAATTGAGGCATGAATTGGTAAGTTATATCATCTCTACCTATGTAAATGGAACTAAAAAATATCGCACATAGAATACCTGCGTCCAAAGCTCGGTTGTTTGTCCATAAGTTGCATTAGTTGCTTTGCAAATGCATGCGAGATCGCCTTACCCGTCTTGGTTCCAGGAGAAGAATATGGAGGGGGAAGGGAAAACACACACAGAGAACACAGGCAAGGTGACACCAGACGGGGATGGGGAGAACCCGGGCCAAAAAAACTTTCAAGTTCCCGTGCGATCTCTCCACCCCCAAACCCAAAAAAGTCGCATCTTTTATTAAATAGAGTGGCCTGCCATGCAAGCGCACCTGACATGGCAAAAGCCTGGATCACACAACTTACAACATCAATCGACACAACTTACATCAATCGAGACTCGGTCCCCTGAATTATGCATGATCTGTCCCCATTTGTCACTGTCCGTGACGTCGTACAGTCTCGATTCCAACCATACTTCCAAAGTGACCTTACAAACAAAGTACTCCCTCCATTCCCATTTAATTGTCGTTTAGGAGATATATATGTATCCAAATTAATTATCATTTAATGTCTTTTATTAGTTGTCAACAATTTATTTCAATTATACATCAACGTATCTTTTATTGGAAAAGTGAAATAGAGGGAGGGAAGAAGGAGTATTATTGGAATTTTGGTGGAAAGATTACTATTTGTTTGAGTTGTTTCAAAGTACCCTAAACGAACTATATTTAACATACTATATTTAGGAATGGAGGGAGTCACAATCAAATCAATAATCTGATTTGCTCGCCAGAGGTAAATGAGAATTACAACTCGTTCAAGCGGCAAGGCACCTAGAGAGAGAAAGAAATAAAATTTTCAGCAAATTAGATCTAAGTAGATAATTTCAAAATTAAATACTCTCCAATTTACCGCAAATCGTGAAGTAAACGCATAATTTCTAAACGATAATTAATGTAAGGCAATGGAAATATCAAATTGATCAAACAAATAGATAGATAATTGCAAGATTAAATCGATTTAAACAGCTCAATAACTTGCCAATTCTCCAATTTAGCATAAATCATGAACGGAAAACGCACAATGTTTAAAAAAAATTCTCACGCAATGGAAAAGTCAAATTGATTAAACAAAGGAACCTGTAGAGGAAGTTTATACCTGTATGCGGAACAACAGATCCGAAAAATCAGGTCCTGCGGCAGCTCCAAATGACTACTCCATAAAATCTCCACAACTCCAATACGACGGAAGTCTATCTTCATGTTCCCGTAACAAAACTCCAGCTAGAAAGCAACCGGCCATGGCGGAGGGGAAGAAGCCAGGACAGGGAAGAGACAGAGATTTTTAAAAATACTAATAGGTATAGAAATTTTATATGTGATTCGAAATTTTTTATCAGCCCCAAGATTTTTTTTGCCAAATTCCTGAGCCAGGAAAATTGCGTATATAACGAAGGGGAGGACGCCATACAAGGATAGAGATGCAGGGAGCCACCTAAGGAGAGAGTAGAGACGACAACTTTTATAGAGGCGGTGAAACGTGCCGCCTTTATAGAGGCGGTGGTTGAGAAAACCACGTTAGATGTGAGGTGGGCTGGGAAACTTCGTCCAACAGAAACCTGCCGCGTGTTGGGTCATTTGTAGTTATATGAATTAAAATTGGTAATTCACATTCATCGTTGATTCAGATTCATCCATAAATTAAATAGAATTTTTTTACAAATATAAATGAATTTGAATTTTATTACATATATTTTTTTTTAACAGAAAAAATGAATATCATTAAATATCATAAAAATGTGTGGTAAAAGAAAATTTGGAAGATTTACAAACAATTGAAACAAGGTATTTGACCTCATAGCATATTTAACTGATACATCAACAGAAAAATTATATAATCTATGAATATATGATATATCGGCTATCCTAACCTTTACGAAGAGACTTATAGACGACAAATCTTCATTTTTGTGTTATATTCGGGTGACCAGGTTTTGCAGTCGCTTTCTAAGAGATTTATTTGATATTACATATAATACGCACGAGTTATTTATTTTATTTTTTTAATATCATTGGCAAAGAAATAGACCTTTTTACCCTCTTTGAATTACTATATATTAAAAATGACTATTCTTAAGATTTACTCATTGTAAAAATGACTTTAAAATTCTTGTTTTGTTTTGGTCTAACGTGGTGTTCGGGTATGGAAGATTTTGATATGGATCAAGTACATGTGAATTTTGTGGTCCAAAATTAATCATATTATCACAAAGTTTGCCCAGCATTCCACCAATTAGTGAGGGTTCAAGTCCCTCTCCCCAAAAAGCCTATTTGCCTCCCTAATCTATTTATCAATTTGATTTCCCCTTTCCTTTCGTTAGTATACTTATACATTTACATTCAACCTATTCTATTCATTTTAGAAATGGATCCGGGCAGAAATGTCTTATTCCATCTTATAAGATATCCATCTTTGAGCAAAAAATCCCCATTTGAATGATTTACAATCGATATCATTACTCATACTGAAACTTACAAAGTCGTCTCTCTCCTTATTATCTGACGATGTGGCTAGTTAGTTCTAAACCGCATGGTCCAATTAACATGTTCTATATCATAATTATCCTTCGGGTATTACATCCAAGCAAATCTCTATTAACACCGAGTTAACTTTATTAAGGGGCAAAATACTGATTAAAATAATATCTTCATACATAAGTGAAACCCGTTTATTAAAAGAATGATAGTAATGCAGAGTCATGTCAATCATGAAATAACTTAGACAATTGTCTAAGACCTCGCACAAAATAAAGGCTCCAAATTTTTATTTTTATTAATAAGTAATTTTGCAGCTAAAAAATTAAAAAAATATTTAAACTTTTCAAAATATTTTTTTAATACAAACCTCTGATTAAATGTTGGCTCAGGCCCGATGCTCCATTCAAACGGTAATGAAATACGCACACCAGCCAACTTTAGTTTGCAAAGAGAGAGTAAATCTGGGCCATAACTTGCTTAGATCCATGACTAAAGGACTTGAGAGGCTTGGGCTATGTATTAATTTTACTGGGGATTTTCTAATGCCCTGTAATGTAAAGCTTCAGGCATAATCATGGGCTTGGGCTAAGTATTGCTTTTCTTCCAAATGACCGGTTTTAGATCCAGAGTAGAAAGTGTGATCTTTTAACATGTACATAACACAATCTCAATCATTAAACGAGTTAGTTTAACGGATGGAATTTTCTAGTGGAATGAATAGTTATTCTTTATAAATTAGTGGCGGAGACACAACCCTTTCAGTGGGTCACATTACCCAACTAATTTTTTTTTAATAAATTATATGTCTATTTTTAAAATTATACATCATTTTAAAAGGTAAAATTGTATAAGTGTCCCCATTAAATTTTCTTAAGTGACTCCAATGAATTTAAAAATTATTTTCTTCGTGCAAAAATAAAAGTCTATTTTCCTATTCATTTTGTACAAGAAAATTGACATTCAATTTGGAACGGAGAGAGT
Organism: Vinca minor; assembly: GCA_026122235.1. Classification (NCBI taxonomy): domain Eukaryota; kingdom Viridiplantae; phylum Streptophyta; class Magnoliopsida; order Gentianales; family Apocynaceae; genus Vinca; species Vinca minor. Next base: position 8,439,237 of record JAOCZM010000011.1, on the reverse strand, counting down.
AGTAGAGATTAAGTAAAAAATTCAGAAAAAATAAACTTTACGGAAAACTTATAGCTTATTTTTGGGTAATAAGTACTAAATATCCCTAAATTATTTTTAAATTTTAAATGTTGGGCCAAATTAATTATTTTTGCGAAAATTAGTCATGAATAATTTACAAGCTGCGGAAAATGAACTATGGCGATTTTTCCAGTCAAAATTCAAAAACATCCCCTCACGTACCAAAAAACCACCACCATTTTCATCCCCTTCGGTAGCTCAACACCACTGCAAATCAATCACCTAGAAGAAGCATTGAAGCTCTACACCGGAGAAGAAGCTCTTGAAAGAATGGTCTTAGTACCTTACTGTGTGGCAACCGAGAATGCTGGTCAAAATTTTTAACCGGATTCATGTGGGCGACTAATCTGACTATTTCTCTAAAATTTTCGCAAAATTAGGGTTACAAAATGCTGGAAATTAGGGATGATTTTGAAGGAAATTTTGTCCATTGGAAATTAGGGTTACAAACTGATTACACTACAAGAGAAAGGAAAACATAAAGGAGATCAATTTGGAAGTGAAATTGTTAATAGAAATTCTAAGGTTTGAATATTCAAATTGAAATTGGTTGGAGAAGACGGTGGTGGACGGAGGAGGGGGAGCACAAATTGATGAAATCGGTGTCCTTATGGTCCTGCTTAAGCATATGAATCAAAATGAAATTGATTGTCTCCAAAAGAAACTTTCAATCGAAGGATTGGATATCATATAAGAATCGAATTTGGAAGTTGTTGTAGTGTTGTAGGATGTCCCTATCGGTATCAATAATGTATTGTTTCTACTTAGAGACTGGCGGAACAGGGGACGGGGGTTTGATGGCAGGCGGCCCCATGTCTCCGAACGTGAAAATACTGAAGACGTTCCGCTCCATCGGGTACTAATGGGCGAGGAAGGGAGGTAGTCGGAGCTGCGGGGCGGTGAAGAGATTAGATTGATGGGGTCACGGAGCTGGGCTGCCGGAGAAGAATGGTTGTGATCGGCAAAAATTTTGGGACAATTATACCTCTCATGTGGCCGGCCATGTGAGTGGGATTTTTTTTTGAATTTTGACCGAAAAACCGCCGAAGTTTATTTTTCGTTGCCCGTAAATTGTTAATGGTTAATTTCTACAGTAATAATTATTTTAAGTTAATATTTTAAATTTGAAAATAATTTAGGCTATTTAGTGCATATTACCTTCTTGTTTTTTGGTAAAAATTTGAAGAAATAAGGAGATGCCTATCTGATTGATGATTAGGTCCTGTGGAGGACTAAATTAGGATTTCCTAACCCAATTAGCAGGTTTCTTTTGGCCTTTTGAAAAAGGAATGCGTGCATCTATTAAAAAATAAATAATTATGGATCACGAGTTTTATTGATTTTGTCGGGAATTGCATTAGATTAACAAGGGTTTAGTAGAATGGTCATAACATGTCAGTCAAAAAATTGAGAGAAACATTCTTGGCTGACGTGGCAAGGCACATTTGGGTGAGCGCCCTGTCAGCCAAGACGGGAGTGGGACTTCCGTCTTGATCCCAGAACGGAAGTCCCACTTCAGTTGTGACAAAAAATGTTTCTCCCAAATTTTTGGCTGCCATGTTATGATCATTCTACTAAACCCATGTTAGTCTATTGCAATTCCCGACTTTATCCATATTAAAAGTATTTTTTGAAAAAATAATCTAGAGATACAACAACAAAATACTTTACCTCTGTTCCAAATTGAAGCACACTTGTTAAGAAGAGTAGCTTGATTATTGATAAGTAACAACATTATCGTTAAATATAGGAAGATTTATATATTAGTGGAAATTGTATACCTTAAATATACGAAGTGTTTGTTATGAAAATTTAAAAGAAAATACATTCATTAATAATAAAAAAAAGTGAACATTTATTTTGGGTCAAATTAAAACAGTAAGTGGACATTCAATTTATGATGAGGAGTATGTATATGTTCTCCTTAAACTCCCATAACTAACCTATTTTATTTTAGGGATACAAGTTTCATTAACTTGTAAGTCTTTCTTAAATGGATATCGTAGTTATTTAATATATATAAATTCGTGGTTAAACTACTTCCATTTAATATATATAAATTGTTCTTGAAAGTTATAGATCAAAACATCCGCTGTAGCATTGATCTTTGGATTAAAGGGACCTTCGTGGCGACTTTAGAAATCCGGGTTCGAATCCCGGCAGCGGAATATTTTTTATTTTTTATTTTTAAAAAAGTTTCATTGTGATAGTTTTCGTTGTGTTTATAGGCCAAATAATTTGGAAAGCTAAAAATCAAGTCATTTTTGTTGTTGAACCGGTGCCCGACTAATCCGATTGAGAGATCCGTACAGAGATATCACTCATTACCAGGACACTGTGGCCACTTCAGAATAAATCCGTCTCAAGCATAAATCGAATTCTAAACCTTAAAAGGCCGAAAAACTTGAGGGTCAGTCAGTCAAACTAAACTCGTTCTTCGCTAAAATCAAGTATTTGTCTCCGTGATTGATGGACATGCTTATTGTTTAATTGATACGGTTGAATCCCGATTGCGGAATAAGTTTTTTTTTTTAAGTTTCGTTGTAATAGTTTTCACGTTGTTTATGTGGCCAATAATTTGGAAAGCCAAGATCAAGTCTTTGTCTGATAGATGGACAATCTTATCGTCTATTAGACGCAGTTCAAGGTCTATTTGTAAAGTCGTACCCTTCTCCTTAACTAAAATAATATTCTCTTCATTTTTATTTAATTATTGTTTAAGATATATATATATATATCCAAATTAATTGTCATTTACATGTCTTTTAATATGTATCAACAATTTATTCCAATTATATCCCTCAACCTATGTTTTATGGAAAAGTGAAAGAGAGGAAGGAAGTGATATTATTAGAATTGTGGTAAAAAAATTACTATTTGTTTGAGTTTCTTAATTTTTTTCAAAGTGTCCTAAACGTCATACATTGAGCAATGGAGAGAGTAATAATAAAATGGGTAATATGCACTAAATAACTCCAAACTATTTACAAATTTTAAATGTTGGGTCAAAACAATTATTCTTGCGAAAATTATCAGTGAACAATTTACCACAGCAGAATGTGAACTCATTCAATATTGGGGTTTGCATTAGACTGGTATTGTTTTTGTAGAAAGCCCAAAACATGGCATTAAAAAAAGCTGGACCAACATTTCTGGCCGGAACGGAAGTCCCACTTCCGCTCCCGGTTGGAAACGGAAGTGGGACTTCCGTTCCCTATGACATGACACTTGAACACTGGCTGACGTGGAACAAGATGGGAACGGAAGTGGGACTTCCATTTTGCTCGGGGGCGGAAGCCCCACTTCCGTTTCCATCGGCCAGTGTGTTTGAAGAAAAACTGATTTTTTCCCCTCCGGGCAGAAATTAGCAAGTGACACTTCTGTTTTGACCTAGCTGGTTGTTTTTGCTTGAGACACATGAGTATTTACAACAAAATAATGAACTTTACCAGAATATTAACCAAAATACGTGTACGTAAAATTAGTCTGGAAAAACCGAATGTATTAATAAAATAAGAACAATGAAAAAAACAAACGAATCGTGTATGTCATAAATATATTTGTTACAAGAATTAAATAAAGCAAATCCTATATAAGGATTTGAAGGAGTGTATCTACGTGGGTTTCTCGGGTTAACCTGGAGATAGTATGTGTGACCGGTCCTAGTTCTCACATCACTACCATGCTCCGTATCATAAAATTCTGCCCCCTTCGTGTCGAACCGTAATACCTCTGAAGGGATTCATGGGCGGAAACTCGTTCCAAACACCCATGAGTCCTCCCACTGAAGGATCAGCTCATACTGAGCCCGAGCCAAAAGCAGCGATAAAGAACTTACATGTTTCGGATTCAGAAGCTACTTCTTGAATGGAGGATGACGTTTCTTGATCGGTTTCTTGCCACCACGGATTTCCGCTGCGGAATATCCCTCTACCCAGTATCCACGCGGCGAAGCGAGCAGCGATTGCTAGCTCTTCGTCTCTCGAAGTTCGGGGAATTAGAGAAGGAAAAAGGGAAGGCGAGAAAGAAAAAACGGTTTTCTTTTGGTCTAGGTATTTCGGTGATAACCACTCGTCCACTAGGGTTTCGGGTTAAGAGATGTTATATAGAGTGTGGGAGTTGGTTCCCAGAACAACTCCCATGTCTACTCAACTTCTCTCGGGTGTGGGAGACTCCGAATCCCACGTCCCTGGACTTCAGCTGGTAGTGGGAGTCTTTATCGGATAATGGCTCCCACGTAATCCCAGCTACGGTTAAATACCAAAATTGCCCCTATCTCTAATTCGAATAATAAACACTTTATTATTTTCGAGAAAAACATATGTCGGATACAATGAACCTAGACACTTTCTAGATTCATTGAATGCTGGACATGAAGCTTCGTTAGCTCGTCTATGCGTGTGACCACTGTAGGTTCATATCACAATAGCAATGAAAACACACTTGTTAGTAGTGTGAGTTCATAAGTCATGAGCGGCCCCTAGCGAGGACATTGTGACTACCCAAAGTGAATGAATTACAACGGAACCTAATGTCAATCCACTATTTAATCCCTTTGTCTCGCGATATCCTAATTAAGCATAAGGCATGGTGGTCGTCACCCTTATTAAGCTTAATTATATTTATGCTCGATCTCCGGGTAGATTTGTTTCTGACAAATAGCATTTGATAACCACTTTATCAAATACATTTGAGCTGCAGCCATGCATTTAAAGCAGTCTTTTCCCTATCGAGGGGCCGTGGATATCTCTCTCAATAATAGAGAGGGACAAATTCCTTACAATGTCTCTCACATTCAAGCTATGATAGGACACTACATCCGATCATCGGTCGTATTGATTACTTTCTGTTACAAGTAACGTCCAGATGAGTCAAAAGCGTGGCTCCATTCATACTAGAATCAATGAAGACTTAAGGTCTAAGGATTCTAAAATAGTATTGAGGAAGTAATACTTATGACTTATGACCATGAAGTATTACTTCTCGGCGGATCACGTCGATACAATGTATCCCTATATATTGCATCTATGATGTGATTTGTATCCATTACACATGATCGGTAAAACAAGATCATCAATCAACAATCATACTAGTTTTATTTCATAGTAATTAAGCATTACATAAAACTAGGGACTTCTAGAATAGTAATTACATAAGCTAATGAGTTTTACTATCAAATCACACATTTGATAATCAAAAGCAAAATTAACTATTCAATTACATGCTCAAAAGATAACAAAACGCACAACATGTGCTAATGGTCCTAGGGCACTACTAACAACCTCATCTGGGGAATCTGCCTGGAGTTGTGGACTCTGCTGCTGCGTCTTTGTCTAGTCTAGGCCCAGGCTGTACGAGGGAGTTGCATAGAAGAATACTTCAGTTGCATCGAAGAATACTCCCACTGCCCCGATGAAGAGGGCCCAGCACCAGGTTGACCTCCAAATTGAGTACCAGGAGTATATGTGCCAACGCTCGGATATAGGTAATCAAAATCAGTGGGGACATCGCGCTGAGTCTCGAACGGAGTAGGAGCTGTTGCAGGTTGCTCGGACTGAGGAGGAGGACGTGTCCCTTGCTCGAACTGAGCCCCTTCTTGCTGTGTTTGTGACGTTCCCGCCTCACTGTCTCTGGCTCCTAGCGGCAATATGCTTGTGAGTAGCCTGGTGACTCCTGCGAGTGCCCTGCCTCCCAACCACAGCCCTACCAGGAACACGTTCCCTCGGCCGTATGTAAGGTTGCAGGACGGCAGCTGCAGCCACATCGGTAGCCTGCGATCTGCAAGAAACCGACTTCCCAGCCGCTGCGAAGGCATCCTTGATCGTTTGTGTAGGCCAGGTGATAAGTGACTTGTACTGCGCAACAGTTCGAGGGGCAGGCTTCTCGAACTCTTCCAGCATCAACCTATTCGACTCCTCCTGCAACATAATATTAAAATTAGTATATTCAGCAAAAAAAAATATTTACGAATAAAAGTTACCGAAAATGTCGTCTGGTGTAGCGGAGGATTGAATACCCATCAATCGAGAGTGGCATGGGATCCCGATTTTGGGGGTTCGTGACACGATGAACGGTAATACAATTGTATCAATCCATGTATTGTCGTGTTGGTGCAATAACATTATCGATGGCGGGAGAAGCTCCAGCCAGGGTATCGACGCGTAAATCCCACAATGCAATGTAATCGGCGTGGACTTTCTCCCAATTCCTTGACGATATGCTTTCAACCCGTGGAGGTCTTCGCCCTCTTTAGTTCCCTCTGTCCCTGCCGGGATTGGTACCACATGTTGGAACCCAAATTGACGCATGACCCTGTTGGGTTGGTGGTACTCAACCATCTCGAAGCATACGAGGGAGGTATGGGCTCGGCAATTCATTAAGAAGTCGTCATTCCTAGACGCCTTCTCTGCGTAGACGGAATTAGGGTACGACCTCCACATGAACTGCAAAAAATATAATTGTTAATGTAGAACAATTTAGATAACAATAAAAAAACAATTTATTTAATAAAAAAAAATACAAGAAAATCGAATTTAACTCACCCCCTTTGTCTCCGTCATCAAATCAAGTCATTTTGCGAAACACCAGCAATTTGCGCTTTGAGGCGTTGCGAAACTCCGGGGACATTCCACCTAGCCCCGTGCGGTCTACCGTCGGCGAGGATCTCATCTGGTATTTGGCCTCGTTTCGCTGACGGAGAAATGAAATACGCTCCCACGCCCACAACTGATAAAAACAAAATAATTTGATTATTAAATATGTAAATCACAAATTCACGTTACAATTTAATTAAAATTCAAATAAATTGGACAAACATGAATAAGCAAGCAACACTTGGCGATGTCCTGCGAGTCAGCCATGCACGAGATGCACATCTGGCGGTACAAATGTGCGAGTACACCGCTGGGCCATGAATGCCTGTCAAGCTCTAAGGGGTCACTAAGGAGGAGTAGATATCGCAAATTCACTTGGGAGCCTGACTTATTGGGGAAAAGAAAACTACCCATCAAATTCAAATTAAATTTTGATTTTTTACCTCACAAATTGATAGTTGAAAGAGAAAAAAGTTGTTGGAGCAGTGGCGGCCACAGTCGGCAGGCGGGGCGGCGGGACAACAAGGGAATTTACGGGGATGGGTTTATTTTTTCTTTGTAAAAAATGACGGGAGGAAGGAGATTTAAATCGGGTCGATGGGAACGGAAGTTCGAGCAAAACGGAAGTCCCACTTCCATTCCCATCTTGTTCTACGTCAGCCAGCGTTCAAGTGCCATGTCATCGGGAACGGAAGTCCCACTTCCGTTTCCAACCAACTTCCGTTCCCTGCCAGAAATGTTGGTCCAACTTTTTTTAATGTCATGTTTTGGGCTTTCTAAAAAATATAATGTCAATCTAATGCAAACCCTTTCAATATTATGGAAGCTGATGACTATAATAATTTTCAATAAATAGTAACATAATTTTTTTTTTTTTAGTGGAAGAAATGGTAACATAATGAATTATTTTAAACAGTTACTTTAGTTATTGTATTAAACGACTCGATGATTTATAATGATTCAATACTATGGGAATCAGCGGCAGATGCACTACACTGTCACCGAAATCACGTACTCCCTTAAAAAAATTATAGTGAAATGGTGCATTCCTACTCCATTTAAATGATATTTTTATAAATAATTCGACACAAATAAAATGAATCGACAATACTCTTGAATTTTGAATTCGCCATCTAATGAAACCGGACCGGTCTTTGTCGTAAGTAACAAAAACTTAGATATGGCTTCTTCACATCAAACTAATATGGCTTGTAGATAATTCAAGGTCATAAACCACCCTGAAGCAAGATGCAAAAGGAGAAAGCCGAAGGAGTGATTTAGATAAGTTTCTATTTGATAATTTAAAATATTAATTTAGGTTAATTTTGATATGAATTATGGTCAAATGGATCATGGGATCCAACAAATTTATTCACATTAGGAGAAATAATTTTTTTACTGATATTTACGAATCTAATCTATACCACTATCCCATTGAAGCATAATCTATATCAGAATTTTTTTCGACATAAAACCGCACTGAGTCAAACACCATAAATTAATACCAATGAACTTTTTGAGTGGAGAAAATCACAAACTTAAAAGTACTTAAAACAGATAAGTGAAACCATAATACTTAATATGCACAATTACAATTGCTACATTTTCCATTATCAAAATATGAATATCTCCACCTCCACAATCTTACACCACCCCCTGCCACCAAAAAGAAAGTTCTTCTAAAATTAGTAAAAGACTACCAAAACAAAGCAAAACACAAAAGAAGAAACATCATTTAGCAACTAACCATATGAACAAATTAAAAAAAAAAAAAAAACTAGCAGATTCTGGCATTTTTACCATAATTATATTATTACCACACCATGGAAACAAAATTTACCAGGTGACAGTAAAAATAAAAAACACCTCTTCTCGCATAACGGTAAAAACTCAATCAATCAACGCCATGAAGAAACAGTAAGAAGCGGTACATTATTCCAAGCCAATGAAAGAAACCCAGGTTCGGAATCAATCAGTGTATATGATGAACTGTAATTATAGTTCCAAAGAAGAATCTTGGCTTGACTCATTGCATAATGGCTAACTGCTACCGGCTCAAAACCGGCATCTTCCATTAATGACCTCCATTGTTCCTTATCTTCCATACGCTCTCTTCTAGTTCCCGGTTGCTCTGGTCCCACCGCCCCAGATATTTTCCGACCAAGTAACAGTTTCTCAACTTGAAGCCTCTCTACGGAGTCTCGGGTCAAGTTCGGATCCAATGATTCGAACATGGCGGAGTAGTACTGGATTGCGTTCTTGAATCGGGTTAGATAACCGACCCGGTTTAACTTTCCTTCGAATTCACCCAGAGTCACTACACGTGGATTCAGTGACTTGGCAAGCTTTAACGCCGCCTTAACATTACCGTTATCGTCGTCGAGCAGATTATACAACTGAAGCATGAAATTAACGGCTAATACATCATCGGAGTTAACTCGGAAACTCGACCGGTTTAAATACTGAATCGGGTTCAGCACCGGTTCAAACTCAAAATTGAGATCTAAAACCTTGGCGAAGTCGCTCAGACGCTTCCCGGTAGCCAAAAGCGCGGCTTCAGGGATACTTACCCAAGTACGGCGCTGGGATACCCGAGATCCGAATTCTCTCTGGCTTCCCGGCGGGTCGGGTAGCTAAAGCTTGCAATAGAGCAGCCCACTGTACTCCTTGAACGATACCGAAATCAATAATGTGGATATTTTTCCCGTTTTCAGTTGCTTCTAGAATCGCTTGATTCGCTGTCAAGTGAGCGAACTTCGAATTAGGGCAAGCGTCGTTGAGAGCTTTGTAACAGAGTGTGAGTTCTTCTGGAGTCAAATCGAAGATGGAGAGAGTTTTCTCAGCTTGCCGTGAAATTCTACTGTGGAGACCTTCGAGGAAATAGTACCCGACCCGCTCCGTCGGGTCTCCTTGTGCGGATACGGATCCCCTAAGCTTAATCAGCGATTTCGCTGCATTATCTGGGTCTAATTCAGAGAGCCCAGCTGCGTCTACTAAGGCCTTCAGTAATGGCTTCGAAGGTGAATTTTCCGGTGAATTTGAGGAGGTACAGGCCACTGGAGCTTCGTTTAGAGACTGAATTGAGCTGTCTTTAACGGATGACTGCGGCGGCTGCAAGGCGGAGGACGACGGCGGAATCAACTGAGGTCGGATGTGGCTGGACTCCGGGAAGATGACTGGATTAAGATCGGACGGTGGAGATGAGCCAATATTTAATCGATAAGCGCAAGTGGAGAACGGATCGGCCGCAGCACTATAGATATTATTAAAATCAGAAGGATGCTGCCACGCGTCGCATCCAGATTGAAGATTAGAACTCTCGGTTGAATCTCCACCGCCAATAAAGCTCTCCATCCACTCATCCGAATCGAACTCGCCGCCGGGAGCAGCGATAAAATCTGCAAACCTGAACCCGGTCGAGTGATGATGGTCTAGAGCCGGGAACTGAAACCCCGGTTCACCAGTTTCAGGTCCACCGGAGACAGGAAATGGGTCGGTGAATCCCTGCCCAGTTAGTGCATAAGTGGAAGAAGAAGGACTGCCGGTCCATGGGGTTAAAGAGAAGGGGTTGAGGCCGCCCAGAAGGTGCTGCTGCTGCTGTTGTTGTTGCTGTTGTTCTTGTTGCTGCTTTTGGTTAATAACTTGTTGGGCTATGGCCATTAGGTTTCCGCTGTCTGTGCACATATATGCCATTCTCCGGCGGTCCAAATCTTGTTCATACGAGGGGTGAGGAGAGCAAAGGGGTTTGAGTGAAAGTGAGTGAGATAAGTCAAGAGATGACTGCTGATCCAGAGAGAGAGAGGAGAAATATAGATTTCCCTTTGTTTTTTTATTTTATTTTTGGTAAAAAAAGTTTGGGTGAGTTTAGTTTCAGATTCACTGCAGGGGAGTTAGGGATAGGCGTTAGATATTATAAATAGCTTACAATGGTACTTACAAATCACCCTTGTTTTTTTTTTTTTTAAATCGCTTACAATGGCCTTAGAGATTATAAATCGCTTACAGGAGTTAGGGCAGGCCTTAAATATTATAAATCGCTTACAATGGTACTTACAAATCACCTTTGTTTTTTTTTAATATATAAGAGAAATAGAGAGTTAGAGTAATAAAAAGACGACAAAAACACAATTTCAGTCTATATTATGAGTATGGCTACATTGTGGAACACACTTTTTTAGCAAATGACGAGAAAAATTATTTTGGCTGTTTTATATTGTAGATTAAAAAATTTAAAATTTTAAGATTAAAATTTTCAAAAATTTGGTAAGTAAGATAAGTGTTTCATGAACAATAAGTGCTTATAAGTTATTTGAGAGAATATATATTACAATCTTAGGATATGTATTTAAACGAGAGAACATCTTTCAAATTATTTAAAAACTACAACTTAGTCTTAATTTTAAAATATTAAGGTTGATCATATTAATCAAATAAAGAATTTAACATTTATCAAAAAATAAAGAACATATGTTCAAAACGTATTTCATATATATTGGAAAAAAATGTTTAATACTTCTGTGAGACTTATAGGTTTTTAAATCTCATCTCATATACATATCCTTGATATACTTAATATATATTATCTATCGTAAAGAGTAACGGGACTTTTTAACCTTCTCTTGGAGACAAAAGTCAAATTCTCATCCTTAATTATTAGCTTACAATAACTTGCAATTACATGAGTTTTAATAGCCATCAATGATTCAATATAGAAGAACTAGTGAAAGTGATTAGACAAGTAGGATAACTAGCCATCTTAATTGGGGGCAAATAATTCTCCTTCTTATGAGGCTTATCTTCCCTCCCCAGGCATGGGGCATGCTTTCAATCTTCCCTATCTAGGGTACTCTCCGCTCTTTTCCTTCGGGGGCAATCGCCTTCGGGCGCTAAAAAAAAAAAAATTGACTGAGGAGATGTTTCAATAATTCATATGTATCTTGTTTAATTAAAAAAAAAAAAAGAAGCAAGGAGTAATGGAGGAGTAAATTTCGAAAATAAATAAGATTGACACGTTATTGAGAAGATAATATATACATATGTCTCAAAATAATTGCAACGTTTCACATTTTTACATATTCCATATTATTTGCAAGATTTTGTAAATTAATGCATCTTTATTATTACATTTTTCAATCTTACTCATATTTTATTGATTACTAATAATCCCCTAATCATTAATTTAGGGGTATTTTTTGATTTTTTTTGTCATATTAATTATTTTCTAATTATTTTCTTAATATTGAAAAAATCAAAATTTGGAAAATATTTTTGACGGACGTAGAATAGTACTAGTCAAATTTTTGTCCTCGTAATCCAAATAATTAACTCAACAAAATAGTCTCAAAAAATTAATTAAAAGATTAAAATTTTTTAATTAGTAGACTCTTTTATATAGGAATAGGAAATCCCTTTTTTGGAGGATTTTAGAGAATTTTTTTGAGGTTTATGAGAAGCAATTATACAACAGTGCAAAATGGTAAAATTTTGATTGGTGCAAAAATTCAATCAATCATCAAATTATTAATTTAAAAATCAAATTATTTTTTCTTATACAATCATCGAATCTTTTAATTTGATATGTAATTTTATTTTATTTTTGCTATGTTGATATGTAAAATTTGTTCAATAGTACAAAACAACTATTGTTAATAATGGCCGAGAACATAGCGGGGGTCTGTGTAAGCAGAATAGTTGGATTCGGGTGATAGATTGTGCACAATTACGCATGATTAAATCTTTGCAGTCACAATGTGAAAGTTTCAATTCTCCAATTTGGGAGTGATTTTTTGTGGTGGGTTAAGATAAGTCATACCACCTGGTCGGTCTGTCGAATCATCTTGATTTACATCCTTCAAATTCTATCGGACTGGAAAGTGGGGACGCTCTAGGCATGGAGAACGCCTTTTGTGCACAAGTAGAATACCAACACAAGTTGGCTCGCTTGATAATAATTTGACACGTATTTACAAAAAGTCAAGTGTTCTATTTTCACTGCCGACGTAAGGACTGTATTGGTGGGTGATATGTAAGTATCATTTTAATCGATCTATGATCACTAGTGTCTGTCATTGCCTGTGTTGGTGATCGAAATCAAATCCATCCAAACTTTTTTTAATCGCCAAAAAAATAGTTGGATGGGGCGTGACGCAATAAAGGAGGGCCCCAATTGACCTCGAAATGACAACACCATGTCATGCACTGCCACGTATATAAATTTTCCTCCGGCTCTGTTCGGAGATTTGTGGACGCACCGTGGGCCTCAATAACTCTTTACTGCTGACACGTAATTTTACGGCCCGCCAATGGTCGCCGCACATGAGGTCATCGCTATTAGATCTTTAGGGACCTTCGCTAACTGATCATTACGGTTCATTTTCTAGATCCGACGGTGTTAAGTTGTTTGTCTGAACATACTACTAGAATGCAATGACCTATTGTACCAGCTACAATATCCAACCGTTATAGGTGTGAATGTTAAAAGAACTCTGTTACCACGTTTTTTCTTACCATAATTATTTTGAATCTTTGTGAAATGCCAAATTCATTTTTTTTACGCCCGTTGGACGATGCCCTATGAGCGGGAAGATAAAATTGTCTCATCAAAGGAGGAAAGAGTAACCCTAGTCGGGAATCAAATTAAAGCATGCCCCATACATGAAGAGGGTATCGAAATCCACGACCATGAGGTCGTGGGCAAGCCCTTCCCCCACTAGACTAAGGAACCTTTGATAAATTCTTTTTATCTTGAGATAGTTTGTGGGAAAATGCAATCAAAATTTTTTACTTGTGTGTTTGATCACTTCTTTTGGCTTGGCTTTTGTTTCAATTTTTTTGGGTCTGATTTGATTATTTTTCAGTCTAAGATTATTATGCTCAGTTTTAAACTAGTCTCAAATTTCAATTGAATTCTCTATTATTTAATGTTTCAGATTTCATTTACCATACTCAATCTAAAGATAGTTTAAATTTTAAACTCCAATCATATTCGATCCAAATATACCTTTAATCTCAAAGTTTGAAAAAATAAATTACTTGTATAAGATAGACAAAAGATGTCCATATTTTTACTAATGTGTTTGACAACCAATTTATTCACCCTCCCCTATTAGGCTATTCCAATTCCTAACTAATTCAATTAAAATATTTATAAAATAAATTTAAAAATACGAAATTAACTCATTTTTTAAGTGATTCAAATTTTTAACTTTTTTTTATAAGCACAAGCACGCCGTTAAAGGTCAGGCAAACTTATAACAACCAATTTCGGGAGCCTTCTTCTTGATCTTGAAATTGGTCAAATGTTGCGACGAGGTAAAAAAAAACGAAAGGAGGTAAAATAAGTGGTACTCCCACTATTCCTAAATATAAAACTTTCATTAAATATTTCGAAAATTAAGAAAATAAATATTAAGGTATTTTTATAATTATAATATCAATATTATTCTCTTAAATATAATTTGTATATCACTAATTCTATTTAAGAGAGTAATATTAATATTTTAATTTTAAAAATATATTAATTTTTACTTCATTAATTTTCGCAACATGTGATGAAAGTTTTATATTTAGGAAAGGAGGTAAGGATTTCAAAATATTGGGGCCCAGCGGAGAGAAAATTTGAAAGGTAGGGTTAAGGTACACGGCCTTCGTTCTTTTTGGGCGGCGTTTGGGCTAAGAATGGACCACAATGGGCCCACTTGTTGAGGACTAAATCGGGAAAACTTGCGATCCAGAGGACCACTACTAGAAATAAAACAGCAAAGGTAGCGCAACAACAACGGAAAGCTACGGTGGGATAATATTTTAGGGGAGATAGAAAAGAGCCCAGTCATATAACCCACACTATCCATCATTGTCATTGACTCCCAATCTAACGGTCTAGGAATCCTTTATATCCATTCGGTGTTTTCTTATCTGTCTCACTAATAAAAAAATAATATGTATTAAATTTTTAATTAAAAAATTATAATATAAAAGAAATAGTGAAACACACAGAGAAAAAATATACATGTGACAAATGTCTATTCATGGGACACAGAAGGGGGGACATACAATTTTTTGCCCTTATAATGTGAAATACAGTTATTTAATCTGCACATACAAAAATAAATTATATATTATTAAATAAATTAATTCGACGACGGTATGAAATTAATGAATAGTTGTTCATTCAAAAACTGTTTATTCTTCCAAAATAAAACTTGATCATCAAATCAACTTATACAACGAAGTACGACCATTCTACACTTGCAAACTGAATAACTATTTCACATATAATCATAAATCATTTACTCCCATTCCTCATTTTCCATCCACACTTGATATTTATTTTCTCTTTTCCCCAAAATATATTTCCTGTTATTTGTCATAATATATATATATATATATATATATATATATATATATATATATATATATATATAGTCTTTTTAGAGCTTTGATCTCTACCTGGTTTGTAATTCTTTCTTAGAGAGGATCAATCAGAAGGAAATGATATTAAAAGAAAATCCAAATTTTTTATTTATGAAACACATTTTTTATCACAAACCATTTAAATTTTATAAAATTTGAAGAATTTGACTCAAAATTGAACTATATATATCTATGTAAGAAAATAAATTATTATTGGTGGAGAAAGTATGTGTCATATTTTTTAATCAAAATATTAATATTACTCTTTTAAATAGAATTTACGGTACCCTCCTGCTTTCGGTAACTCAATTTTAGGATCGTATTTGTGGGACTGACCCCACAACCCTTCACATGAAGTTGTAGTGCCAATCCTACAAAGACGTCTATAGGATTAAATTTTCCCCTGTTCCATTTTTGCAAACAATTTTAACCATGATGAGAATTCCAAGATCTATTATGCACCATATAATATAAAACAAAGAGAAAAAATGTCATTAACCTAAAGAATTATATACTTAAACAAATATTAAAATTCTTAAAGGGAAAACTTTAAATAAGCAAAATAAATACATCGTATAAATTATGAAAAACATCTTCTATAATAGAGTAAGATTTGAAGAAGGCATCATGTTCTCCTTTAAATCAACTCGAACAGAACAAACATGAAACTTTGCTACATATTTATCTCAAAAAAAAAAAAAAACACAGGAAACTTTTCCACTAATTGGATCTTTTAAAAATATTTTAAAAATTTAAAACTTTTAGACATTTATCTCTATTTGTATTGCATGATTGATATGAATTTCGGTACATACTTATCTCACACAACATTTATGAATGAAGTATATTATTTTAATCGATAATAATTTCAAAATTCAACAAAAATCTTTTTTAAAAAAATGATAAAAATTAACGTCGATCCCTAATTAGGAGGGCTGTGAATATTATGTTGATCTGAACTAAATTCCATAATATTAGTCCTTATCAGTATTTCGAAATTCATACTCCCGTTCACCCCAAATTATTTGTCCACTTTGAATTTTTTTACGAGAATTAAAATTTCATCAAATTGTGCTTGGACAAGGTTTGGCTTGAGACTGGTTTGGTTTGGTCTCACTTTTGGAGGGAAATGAGGGAAATTTGACCACTTAAAATAGGCGGGAAACATTCAAATTCAAATTTTTTTTTTTCAAATAATGGTCCAAATTCAAATTTTGGCCTCAAAATTTTGGAATTTGAACATCTCCCGACAATTTTAGAGAAAAAAATTTGGATTTGAACGATTATTTGAAGAAAAAAATTTGAATTTGAATGTTTCCCGCCTATTTTAAGTGGTCAAATTTTGGGCATTTCCCTCCAAAAGTGAGACCAAACCAAACCAGTCTCAAACCAAACCTTGTCCAAGCACACTCGTAGTAGAATATGATAAAATGTCAAGCATTACTCTATTTAATTTTACTCACAGTTTAATTATAATTTCGTTTTTCTCTCTCTCTCTCTCTCTCTCTCTCTCTCTCTCTCTCTCTCTCTATCCAACATTCAATATCACCATCGAAGAACCTTTATTCAGGAAGTGGACAATTAATTTGGGACGGATTAAAAACGAAACATGGACATATAATTTGGGACAGAAGGAGTATTGATTACTCATATTAATTTAGTACTACATTCTTTTCTTAATATAAGTCGTTCAGAAATGTAGCGAAAATTAAAGAGGAAAGATATGAGATAAGCAAGGAAAGATATTGTGCTACCAATATATGATTATGGGTATAAATATTCACTATCATATCGGGTATTCATTTTAATATAGTGAGTTCGTTTATCAGATAAATAATCGTGAATGCTACCATACTATATAATCGGGTTATCGGGTCTGCGAGCCCGGGACTTGCACATTAACCTAACTATAGAAGCCTTGACAGGTTTGTAGGGGAAAGTCTGGCATGGGGCGACCTCGCGTGAGTCTGGCCATGCACTCCTCTCACATAAATTTAGAGCAGGACCCACCTTGCAGGGCCTCCAGTATGCTCACGAGTCATGCCATAAAGGTACGTCCCATGGAATTTTTCCGGTTTGTAATTGTCAATTTATTCATATCAAGTTGAATATATATATATATATATATATATATATATATATATATATATATATATATATATATATATATATATATATATAGTTTGAAAAAAATTAGGCCAAACTTACTAAGAAGTCATCAAACAAGAACCAAACATGCCATCTACCAAATTGAAGACAACTAATACAATGTAGAGTAGAGCGTACGTGGAACAAGTTGGTTCAAATAAAGCTGCTTTAAGGTATTATTTTCTAATTTTGTCTCTTCCAAAATGATTTTTTTAATTATTATTTCACAATCAATTTTTTGTCAAAGTTACTGTTTTGTTCAAAGTTTGTTTAGTGATAAAGACTTGCAACCTTTTTATTTGTTTATTGTATTTCATTTTAGGTTTATAGACATGATGACTTAAAAGTTACAGCCTTTTTTTTGTATTTTTTATTTATGAATATTACAAGTTACAACCTTGAATATAACGTTTGTGCTAGTTAAGGTAATAAAAGGTAATAAGGTACAAGTGTTTGTTTCGTTTGGTTCAGGGACGAAGTTAGGAATTTGATGTTATGGGGCGAAACTGCAACAGTATGTCGAATTTGGGTTGGTTGCCATTTGTTTGGTTGTTTGTGATGGACATTTTTGCTTGTTAAATTATCATAAGATCTTCATTTATAGCAAATTGGCCCCCCAAAAAAAGTTAATTGAAAGTAAAAATTCAATTAGCAATAGACTAATTATTTATTTATTTTTTAAGAACACCCAAATACTGAAATGTTCTTCATGAAATAAAATTTATATTTTCCAGCACCTAAAACTACCAGCAGTACCGTTTCTTGCACAAAATCAAAATAAAAACAAAAAACAAAAAAAAAGGGTTCATTGCAGTTTACCATCCCTAGGGTTGTGAGTAGTTTCACTTTAATCTCTATCTCAAAAAAAGATTTGCAGGAGTCTCAAAGTTGTTAATCAATGATTTAAGTAGTAAACTGCTGTTAAATAAACATGTAAATGCTAAATATGTCTATCACTTATAACAGACAATTGCAAGTCCATAATCAGTTTTAACCCATTTTCTAGTAACTGATCACCAAGTTTATAAAATATATATGCCAATGCACTAGATGGGGGCTTTAAAAGTCAATTGTAAACTTAGACAAGTACGAATAATAATATAATTGCTTGTCATAGGTGAAGAATACACGAATCATTTATATGCATATTTAACGATAATTTACTACTTAAATCATTAACTAATGGTATTAAAACTCCTATTAATCTTTTTTTTGAACATAATACACTTAAACTACACTTAAACTAGGGGTAGTAAACTTTAATAAATCCCAAAAAAAACGCACACATTCGAACCATGTGATGAAATGAAATTGATAGATGATAATCCCATGTTATCATCAACCAAACCTACGATAAAGTCTCCTTTGGCATAGGAATCAAATAGCCAAGTGGGTAAGGTTATTCTCCCTTGGGCCATAGGTCCAGGGTTCGATTCCTGTATCTCTCCTTCATGAGGTAATAATATTTTCTCCTCTGGTGAGGCTATAATTACTACTCCTTACTGGTGAGGCTTCTCCTCCTCTGGTGAGGTTAAAAAAAAAAAAAAAAGTCTCCTTTGGCTTCTCTAAAGAAAAAAAAAGTCTCCTTTGCTGAGTTGGAAAATATAATATAAAGTAAGAAGGTGTAGAATGAGTTGTTAAGTCAAGTTTGCATGTAAGGACAAAGAGAAAAGGGTAGTTGTGGGTAATGGTCAAAGTTGTAATAGATGGGAGTTCTTGATCTAAACAAACAATGCTTAGTGGGATTAGAAAGAAAAGAGTTGTGTTGTAGTACGTAGTAGTAATAGAATAAGGACTTCTTTAGTGGCTTTTCAATTTCCTCCAATGGACTTTTTGGTTGGGAGTGGGAGACACTAGGGGTATAATTGAAATAAGTTTGATTTGAGTTTAAAACTCAGATTTTCTTTGGATTGAGTTTAGGAATAAAATATCAAGCACTAACTCGTGAATAATTTGGTTTGTGTTTGAGATTAGTCCGAGACTTAAATTAAAAATTCCAAACTAAAATTCAATACAATTATACCCTAAATATCTTTTGAGTCAATAATTTTGTTGCGGAGGGAGGAATGAATAATGATGATGATTTGAGGAAGTTAGCGTATCCCAAATTCCCCAGCCACTTCCCACAAGAAGTATCAATTTTGACTTGGAACGTAATCCAGAATAAAACAACTTAGAATTTGACAGATTTGTTTCGGTGTGAAACATCCATTTCTCTTATCGCAAGTAATTTAATTTTATAAAATACTAGACAAAATTTTTAAAAAATTTAAAACCATATGATCTCACTCTTAATTAATACTCTCTTCATCCGAAGGTCTCACTTTTGGCGGGAAATGCTCAAAATTTGGCCTCTAAAATAGGCGAGAGAAATTTAAATTTTTTTTTCAAATAATCGTCCAATTTCAAATTTTGGTCTAAAAAATTTGGAATTTGAACATTTCCCGACAATTTTAGAGGCAAAAATTTGGAATTGAACAATTATTTGAAGAAAAAATTTGAATTTGAATTGCTCCCACTCTATTTTAGAGGCCAAATTTTAAAGCATTTCCCGCCAAAAGTGAGACCAAACTAAAGCCCCAAACCCAGACCCAACTCGCTCAAAGACACCCTTAATTTTCAGTTTTAAGGTCTGTTTTGTATTGGACGTACATGGTAGGTTTGAGTTAACAGGTTAAACCAACCGGTCCGGTTCGATTTAAAAGAACAAAAACACAAATATTCTTTTAGTAACACCTTGTATGTAGAGTGACATTGTTCCGATTTGGCGAATTGGGGACAAAGGTCTTTCACGAGACTTGAGCGCGCAGAAGTAAAGAAATTTAGGAAATGTTTAACAGTTTTTCTGTAAAAAATTAACGAATATTATTATTCTAATAAAATAAAAATAGAAGAAGAAGAGATTTTCGTAGGTGGACCATAATATGACGGATAAGAACTTGATAATACATCATGAAATCGTTCTCTGGAGTAGGGGTGAGCAAATTCGGTAAAAACCGATTTACCGACCGAATTCGATTTGAATTTGGTAAATCGAATTCGGTAATTCGGACCAATTCGATAATTCGGTATTTACCGAATTCGAAAACTTCGAATTCGATTCAAATTCGGTATATGATTTTAGTGAATTCAGTATACCGAATTCGAATTCAATTTCGTATTATAATATTATTTAAATATATTTATATATTATATATATATATTATATATATATATATATTTATATTAGCTAATTATATATAAAATAATATTCAATAACCAATAATATTTAATAGAAAGGAAAAAACCTCCAAATCGGTAGAAACCGAATTCTGAATTCGGTAAATCGGTTACGAATTCGGAATAGGTCGGTATTTTCAAAAAAAAATACCAAAAAAAACCTGATTTCAAACTACCGATTTACCGATTTCGAAATCGATACTCACCCCTACTCTGGAGAATTTGAACTGCGATTTTACTATGACTAAGTCTTTAGGATTAAAAGTGCAACCAATTGATCTGAGCCCACTTATCGAAAAGATTAAAAAAAAGACAAATTTATAATTACAGTACTGAGATAAATGAAACTCTCCCAGAAAAAAATAAAGAGGTTCTAGTATATTATTACCTCCATCCCAAATTATTTGCAACGTTTCACCTTTTGAGACATCCCAAATTATTTGCCACGTAAAAAACTCAATGCATCTTTATTATTACTTTTTCCCGGTCTTACCCCTAATTTATTACTCAACTAACCACTAATAATAACTTTCTAGTCATTAATTGAGGGTATTTTGAACTTTTTTCTCATATTAATTAATTTTCAATCATTTCCTTAATCTTGATGAAAATGTTAAATGTTACAAATAATTTGGGATGGAGGTAGTAATTGAATGGTGCAGCCCTTAAATTATGAACCCTTTATGGGACACTAAAGTCGACCAGTGTGAGCGAAAATTAGTTTGGTATGGTTTTTTAAAAATCGGAGCCAACTAATACACTTTGTGGCAAAATAAAAAAAAATTAAAATATGACGGATCGAAACCAGCTAAAACACATTGTGGCAAAAAAAAAAAAAAAAGAATGGGACAAAAGACAATTGATGTTGATTCGCTTTTTTAAGCTCTGAGACAAAAAATTTAAACAAAAAGTGAATCCAAATGCAATCTAAAACTTCATTTTTTTGTTAGAAGAAATGCAAATTGCACGAAGGAAAAATTTGCATTTGCTTTTAGACAATACTTTTTTGATAAAAAAAAAATATCGAATAATTACTATTTCGCCTCAAGAAATAAAATAAAAAATTAAGAAAGAAATCTAATATACAAAGAAAGAGAGGTGGTGGGTGGGATGGTCCTAAAAAAACTATGTACTCAGCATAGCTTTAGAATAGGTAAAATCGTAGATTTCATCCTTAAACATTTTACGACTTGCAAATTAGGTCATTTTTCTATTTTTTTTTCTTGTTGGGTACAAGAACATTTTACGATTTGTAGGTTAGGTCTTTCCGTGTGTTTTTCGGCTAGTCAACAGTTACTCAACATAAATCTCCAATTTAATCAAGGGCATTTTTGGTACTTCAAATTTCTCTTCCTCCCCTACCCATCTGAACTCCTCCCCTCCCCGTCTTTTTCCCTTCTAGTCTAGTTTCAGTAAGAGAAACCAATTTGAGTTCCCGACAGAAAGATGACGAATCGCAGCGGTCGTTCCCGGTAGAAAGATGGAAATTTCTGCGAAAAACAAACCATATTGAACGGAATGTTGAGTAGTAAAACAATTGATACTTATTATGGGTAAATATTCTATTTGACCTAATTTTCTTTATAATGTTAAAAAGTTAGATTCTTTAATGGGTCATTTATAATGTTTGTAGTGTAATATGGAAAGCGATTGGTGAAGAGAAGAGGGAGCTGTTTGGACGTGTTGATTCACTGTGGTTTAATTTGTATTGTAAAACATACTACAAGGATAAAGTCACATCTTGGATGAACAAGGAGGGTACTACATTGAGAAAAAAATATGTTCTTGTGCCTATTATTCACAGGTATGTTTGGAGGATACTTACTTCAGTTTTTCTGTTGTTTATCAAGGTTTTCTGATTCCATATATTTGGTTATTTTCAGTGGGCATTGGAATCTATTAATTTTGTGCAATTTCAATGAGACTATGGAGAATAGTAGTCAATGCATGATATGGGTGGATTCTCTGCAAAATGCAGATAAAATACTAGAGCCTGGCATTAGGAAGTAAGTTATTTGTTAAGAGTTAATAGCTATTTATAGCACTAAACTATTTAAGAATTTCTCTTTATAGTACTAAACTATTTTTTTTTATCTAAATATGTCACTCAACTATTTACGTTTATCAAAAAATATACAACCACCCATTTTTTAGGGTGTTTTTCGACCACGATGTCACGTGAGTTGCTTCGAACCTGAACAAATGCGAAAAGGAAAAGAAATATTGGAAACGTCGGGCCATAACTGCTTAATTTGACAGACCCGTTTGCCTTTGCAACAACAAATGAAGCAGTTATCGCCCGACGTTTCCAAGATTTCTTTTCCTTTTCGTCGTTGTTCATGTTCAAGCAACTCACGTGACATCGCTAGTCGTAAAAACACCCAAAAATGAGTGGTTGTATATTTTTTGATAAACGTAAATAGTTGAGTGACATATTTAGATAAAAAAAAATAGTTTAGTACTATAAAGAGAAATTCGTAAATAGTTTAGTGTTATAAATAGTTATTAACTCTATTTGTTAATATTGGCTATAAGTTTATCTCATGTTGTGGTTGTTTAAAGGAAAATTTGCGTTTCGGGTCCAAAAACAATTTACTTTTTTGAAGGATGGTCCAAAAACTATGATTTTACCAGATACCATCCAAAAACAATTTATAGTTGGTGAACTGAATCCTTCCGTCAAAAAAAGACTCAGTCAACTGTCAAATTCAAATTTAAGGTTAGTCAACTTTTAAAGCAAGAGGGGCATTTTAGGAACTTTTGTTTATACCCATGTCTAAGAACCCGACCCATCATTTTTTGATCCACAAGCAAAATTGCCTCTTCCACCAAGAACTCCCAAGAACACATCAAGAACATTAAACACTTGAACAATCAGAAATTCTGGGCAGCCTATGAAGCTTGTCTAAAATAGTCCAAGAATGCTCTTTAAGAGATCCAACCAAGTTACCAATGAAACAATCACATTACCCATGTAAAACCAAATCATCTTGAGGAGATTTAGCTCATAATACCTCCCAATTCGCCATAAAAACCCAAAGGAATCACCACAAAAATCCCTGAAATTTTGCCATGAACACTGCCAAAAACAGCCAAAACCCATGTTCTACAAACCTTGAATCAGAAATTTAACCTCAAATACATGTTCACAATGAGAAGACGAATCAGGATATACAAATAGAGCATCAAACTCTCCAAGAATCCACCATAAAATCACTTAAAACTGTGAACATTCAAGCTGCCAGAAAAACAGTCTACAAAAACTGAGAATTTCCAAAGAAAAGCCCACTCTCTACAAACCATTTCACTTCAATCCAATCATATACACATGTTCATAGTTAAGTTAGGAAGGTTACTGCAAATTTATAGCCTCAAACTCATAACCAATCAACCAAAAATCGACTAAAACCCAAGAACCAAAAATCTGCCAGAAAAATTGTTGCGGAAAACTGAGACATTTAAACCAAAAGCCCAGACTCTACAAACAATTACACCGAAATTCAAGCACGTATTCTTGTTCACAGTTAAAGTACGAATCTAACTGTAAAGTTTGAGCACAAATCTCTTACCGAATCAACGGGAATTCGCAATAACGTGAGCGCGGCACAGTGCTGCCAAAAAAACCAGAACACCTTATTTTGCTCTAAATCGCGAAACTCAGCAAAAAAACTCCAAAATCAACCTATGTAGCCTCATCCCAACATCATAGAGAAGTTAAATCCTTGATGAGAGCTTCCAAATCTTCAAGTTCATCCAAAAAATCGAGTCTTTTTGAGCAAAAACAGCAAGAACACCGAAAATGGCAATTTCACCAAAAAAAACCCATCTTTTTTTCTAATTTCTGAATAGAATCAAGAGGTAAAGTGTATTCTAACTATATCTCTTAAAAACTAATCACTTACACCAAGATTTAGGCCGAAACTTTGGTTCTTCCTTCAAAGAAGAACGTCAAAAAATATGCCCAGCAGAAAAGTGACAAAAAAAAAATCCGAAAATTCAAAAACCCATAAAAAAACTAAGCTAATCCTACCAAAAGATGGTAGTTGGAGTTAGATTCTTCTCCAAAAATCATACAAAAGCAAGAAGAGCCCCATTTTTACTCTGGGTCGGGTCGGATAAAAAACTGATGGGTCGGGTTCTTAGACATGGGTATAAACAAAAGTCCCTAAAATGCCCCTCTTGCTTTAAAAGTTGACTGACCTTAAATTTGAATTTGACAGTTGACTGAGTCTTTTTTTGACGGAAGGATTTAGTTCACCAACTATAAATTATTTTTGGATGGTATCTGGTAAAAACATAGTTTTTGGACCATCCTTCAAAAAAGTAAATTGTTTTTGGACCCGGGACGCAAATTTTCCTTGTTTAAATGGTTGTTTTTTTGTGTGTGCTCAGATTTGTTTTGGACCTTGTAATTGATGAGGGTCATGCCATTGACATAGAAATATTCATGAATATTCCACTACTTGTACCAAAGGCAAGAATAGCTTCTAAAGCAGAAAAGGAAAACAACAAGAAACTAGCTGATAGTACTGTTAAAACTTCGAATTCGATTCAAATTCGGTATATGATTTTAGTGAATTAAGTATACCGAATTCGAATTCAATTTCGTATTATAATATTATTTAAATATATTTACATATATTATATATATATATATATATATATATATATTTATATTAGCTAATTATATATAAAATAATATTCAATAACCAATAATATTTAATAGAAAGGAAAAAACCTCCAAATCGGTAGAAACCGAATTCTGAATTCGGTGAATTCGAATTCGGTAAATCGGTTACGAATTCGAAATAGGTCGGTATTTTCAAAAAAAAAAAAAATACCAAAAAAACCGATTTCAAACTACCGATTTACCGATTTCGAAATCGATGCTCACCCCTACTCTGGAGAACTTGAACTGCGATTTTACTATGACTAAGTCTTTAGGATTAAAAGTGCAACCAATTGATCTGAGCCCACTTATCGAAAAGATTAAAAAAAAGACAAATTTATAATTACAGTACTGAGATAAATGAAACTCTCCCAGAAAAAAATAAAGAGGTTCTAGTATATTATTACCTCCATCCAAAATTATTTGCAACGTTTCACCTTTTGAGACATCCCAAATTATTTGTCACGTAAAAAATCAATGCATCTTTATTATTACTTTTCCGGTCTTACCCCTAATATATTACTCAACTAACCACTAATAATAAAATTTCAGTCATTAATTGAAGGGTATTTTGAATTTGTTTCTCATATTAATTGATTTTCAACCATTTCCTTAATCTTGATGAAAAGGTGAAATGTTGCAAATAATGTGGGATGGAGGTAGTAATTGAATGGTGCAGCCCTTAAATTATGCACCCTTTATGGGACACTAAAGTCGATCAGTGTGAGCGAAAATTAGTTTGGTATGGTCTTTTAAAAGTCGGAGCCAACTAATACACTTTGTGGAAAAATAAAAAAAAAATTAAAATATGACGGATCGGAACCAGCTAAAACACATTGTGGCAAAAAAAAAAAAAAAAGAATGGGACAAAAGACAATTGATGTTGATTCGCTTTTTTAAGCTCTGAGACAAAAAATTTAAACAAAAAGTGAATCCAAATGCAATCTAAAACTTCAATTTTTTGTTAGAAGAAATGCAAATTGCTATACCAAACTAATTTTTTGTTAAAAGGAAAAATTTGCATTTGCTTTCAGACAATACTTTTTTGATAAAAAAAAAAATCGTATAATTACTATTTCGCCTCAAGAAATAAAATAAAAAATTAAGAAAGAAATCTAATATTCCCTCCATTCCCTAATAATTGTCGTTTAGGAGATATCTAGGTATCCAAATTAATTGTCGTTTAAGGTTCTTTTATTAGTTGTCAACAATTTATTTCAATTATACCCTCAACATTTTCCTTTCTTTTCTTTATGATGTATTAGTGAGAGAGAGGAAATGTGGGGTAATATTGGAAGTTTAGGGGAAAATGACAACTTCCTTAATTTTCTCAAATTGTCTAAAGAGTCTTATATTTAGGAATGGAGGGAGTATACAAAGAAAGAGAGGTGGTGGGTGGGATGGTCCTAAAAAAAGTATGTACTCAGCATAGCTTTAGAATAGGCAAAATCGTAGATTTCATCTTTAAACATTTTACGACTTGCATGTTGGGTCTTTTTTCTATTTTTTTTCTTTGTTGGGTACAAGAACATTTTACGATTTGTAGGTTAGGCATTTCCGTGTGTTTTTCGGCTAGTCAACAATTAGTCAACATAAATCTCCAATTTAATAAAGGGCATTTTTAGTACTTCAAATTTCTCTTCCTCCCCTACCCATCTGAACTCCTCCCCTCCCCGTCTTTTTCCCTTCTAGTCTAGTTTCAGTAAGAGAAACCAATTTGAGTTCCCGACAGAAAGATGACGAATCGCAGCTGTCGTTCCCGACAGAAAGATGGAAATTTCTGCGAAAAACAAACCATATTGAGCGGAATGTTGAGTAGTAAAACAGTTGATACTTATTATGGGTAAGTATTCTATTTGACCTAATTTTCTTTATAATGTTAAAAAGTTAGATTCTTTAATGGGTCATTTATAATGTTTGTAGTGTAATATGGAAAGAGATTGGTGAAGAGAAGAGGGAGCTGTTTGGACGTGTTGATTCACTGTGGTTTAATTTGTATTGTAAAACATACTAAGGATAAAGTCATATCTTGGATGAAAAAGAAGGGTACTACATTGAGAAAAAAATATGTTCTTGAGCCTATTATTCACAGGTATGTTTGGAGGATACTTACTTCAGTTTTTCTGTTGTTTATCAAGGTTTTCTGATTCCATA
Source organism: Vinca minor (assembly GCA_026122235.1). NCBI lineage: Eukaryota > Viridiplantae > Streptophyta > Magnoliopsida > Gentianales > Apocynaceae > Vinca > Vinca minor. The sequence goes on along the minus strand of JAOCZM010000011.1, from coordinate 8,411,982 downwards.
TATTTGGTTATTTTCAGTGGGCATTGGAATCTATTAATTTTGTGCAATTTCAATGAGACTATGGAGAATAGTAGTCAATGCATGATATGGGTGGATTCTCTGCAAAATGCAGATAAAATACTAGAGCCTGGCATTAGGAAATAAGTTATTTGTTAATATTGGCTATAAGTTTATCTCATGTTGTGGTTGTTTAAATGATTGTTTTTTTTTTTTGTGTGGGCTCAGATTTGTTTTGGACCTTGTAATTGCTGAGGGTCATGCCATTGACATAGAAATATTCATGAATATTCCACTACTTGTACCAAAGGCAAGAATAGCTTCTAAAGCAGAAAAGGAAAACAAAAAGAAACTAGCTGATAGTACTGTTAAATTGTCTTAGGTTGGAGTAACTCTCAGAAATGCAGAAAATGTGGAATTTCTGGTCATAATGTAAGGAAATGCCCAAATAATGAGGGTTCATCAAGAATTAACAGATGTAGAAGGTGTTTACAGTTGAGTAATAACAAAAAGGGATGCAAAGTTCAATTGGGAAATGCACCTGAAAACACCCCAGTGACAATGGCAAGGCTATCCAAGTTGAGAAATGAAAAGCAACCAAGTGTAGTTGGTGTTTGCAATTTGGACACAACATAGCTAGCTGCAAAGTTCCAGGAGGTTACACAAGTCACGTGAAGGATTTTAGTATTCATTACAAGAAACAGAGGAAAGATGATTAGTTTTATGGTTGTTTTTGTGTAATAGGATATTCAAATGTTCCATTGTTTTGGATAACATTTGGTAGTTTTTTGGATAAAATTTGACTACACTAGTTTTATTTTGAACATGAAAACACTGAAATTTCATGTTTTGGTAGTCCTTGATCACATTTAGACATAATTACACCAAAAACTACAGCTTCACATTACATCATAAATCACCAATATTCAGCTGTTATTTTACACAAAATACTCAAAAAACAAACTTAAAACATCATTACAACAATAGAGGATCAACCTTCTAAATATCATAACAAATACATTAACAAAACAGCAAGCCATCACAAGCACAAATTGAGGTTCAAACTTTCCCAACAACTGCTCCCTTGTTATACATCAAAATCACCAACAACAATAGAAGAATCACAACAGCCCACAAAACCTTAATCTTCCTCTCCTTCACAACCTTTTCAGCATCCATTCTTTTAATCTTTCTCAACAACCCAGGAACAATTAATTGGCCTCTCCGACACAATGGCTTATCAACCATAAGAAAAACTTGCATTTCTGACATTTTGGTACCTATAATTTTCAAATACTTAAACCACTAATTAACAAACCAAACCAAAGGAATTGAAATACATTGAATTTAGCTGACCTTGTTTTCACATGTCATGAATCTCCTTCCAAGGTTCCAATCAGTCCATGATGTCCGAATCAATGTGGGACAATGACATTCGGTCGGCAAATCAGATGGCAAGTCAGTGAACTTGAACATAGAGCTCCATTTTGATGCTTCACTACAGGCTGAGCTCAGATTCAGTTGTTGTCTATGATATACAGATGACCTTGACATTGTTAGAGTAGAATGTTGATGTTTAATTGAATTTGGGGTTGTTACAGAAATATGAGATTCAAGGGTTTTTCCTTAGAATGAGGAATGGTTCGTGGGTTTTTAAAGACGGGGAGGGGAGGAGTTCAGATAGGTATGGGAGGAAATGAAATTTGAAGTACCAAAAATTCCATTGATTAAATTGGGGATTTATGTTGACTAATTGTTGACTAGCCGAAAAACACACGGAAAGACCTAACCTACAAATCGTAAAATGTTCTTGTACCCAACAAGGAAAAAAAATAATAGAAAAATGGCCTAACTTGCAAGTCGTAAAATGTTTAAGGATGAAATCTACGATTTTGCCTTTACAATATCTTCCCTAATTCTCTCATGTGAAATCAATAAAGCCATCTCAACAAACAATCAACTCTCTTTAAAGTCCAAGGGTCGTAGCTCTTCTTCAATACATTAAAATCGTCAAATTAGCTTAAATCGTTCTTTTCGTATTTCTACATTGTCATTAAGATTCTCTTCGTTTTATTTTAACTTTTAAGGTCTAATTTATTTTTTCGACTTGCCATTCGAGAACTTCCATTCAGTTTTCTATCTATTGTACGCCTGTCCAGTCACGCGACTTACATTTGAGATACATTTTAAGGGTATTTCAGACATTTCATATAAGAAAAACTTAAGTACTTAATTGTGAAACAAAATAACTACGAATACCCAATTGAAATTAACAAAAAAAAATCTCTAAACCCATTCCCCTTCCCCTCTTCATCTTCTAAACTCTTCTTCCCCCTTAAGTGGCGGAGGATAGTGTGGGCAGGAGGGGGCCATGGCCCCCCCCCCCCCCAATATTTTTGAAATTTTCATATTAGTTAGTACTAAGAATTTATTTTTTGTACAAATAATTCCTTATAATATAAAATGTCTTGGTTCCCTAAAAAAATTTGAAATTTAATAATAGTACTCTCTAACACATAGTTCTACCACTAACTTTCATAATAATACTGTGTATTACTGACTCTATTCGGATTTGAAGGTACAATTTTTCATTTTTTTAATGTCCAAAATTGAATGTCTCATTTTTTAAAGTAGAAATAATTTTGATTAATTCCACTAGAAGTCTCCTATAATCTAATAGAGTTAAAATTCACTAGTATGTTGGTCTCGTCAATTTCCAAATTTGACTAGATTAAACTCTACTAACCCATAGTTCAACAACTAACTTTATTAATTTTATTGATTAAACTTTATTAACACAATGTTTATTTTTTTTGCCAAATGTGAATATTAGGGTGTTATATTTAGCCAAAAAATAGTTGAGTGACAAAACCGCAAAACGTTAATAGTGTAGTAACCAAAATAGCTATTAACTATTCTCTAAAAATATACATACATTTAATCAAATAATATTTTTTTTATAACTTTCTCATGCTATTTTAAACTATGGTCCATGGCAATAATATTTGTAAATTAGTCAATTTTTCTTCATTTTTAAATTTTTTTGGGTCAATTTTTTAAATTAGTTTATGTCTCTTTTCGAGATAAATATCATTTAAATTCATGTCTTCTAATAAAAATACATATTTCTAACTCAAATATATCGTTTTACACTGTGAACGAATTTTAGTTCGCCCCTTTTAAATTTAAATCCTGGCTCCGTCACTGTCCCCCATCCCCCGCCACCCTCACCCATCTCCACTAGGGCTGGCAATGGGGCAGGATCGGGGCGGATTTCTAAATACCCAAACCCACTCCGCGCTATTGATTTGTTGACCCGCCCCGTGACCCGCAACGGGGCAACACTTATTGTCCCACACCCTGCCCCGCCCCGTCCTATTTTTCAAAAGTCATATAATTAGCATATATTTTCTTTTCCCAAGTATAATTACCATATGTTTTCAAACGGTACAGAACGGGGCGGGGCATTGTCCACAGGGCCACCCCGCCTGAGAACGGGGCGGGTCAGATTTGCCCCAATAATGATCGGCGGGGCACGGACCAAATTGCCATCCCTAATCTCCACCACCATATGCAATGTTCAAGCAGGTTACTATAATTAATGGTGAGGTGAGTGAGCTGTGAGCATATAGGGGATACAAGAATCAGTGGTTAATCTGGGCATAGTAGGAGATACAGGGACAAAGAGGCCAAATATAGTGTTTTGCGTAAACTGGCCAAAGCAGCAAGAAAAAGGCTCCAATCCAGTGTGGCAAAAGCACCAGCGAAGCAGACTGTATAAGGGACTGAACCTCACCGGATCGTAGCCCAGGAATCCACTCAATCAAGGCAGTAGATTGTTTCTGCCAAGCCAGTTGTACCAATGGTGAAGCCTCATCAGATCATACCCCATCTATATGCTAACTTTTCCAGAGCTCGAAGGACACCTCATAGAAAGATCTAGAGACAGAATAATTGAATTAGCACAAAAGGGCAGTAGAATTTGTAGGAAATGGCTACTTTTAGACTCAATAATTTTGCGTCTATGAAGAATTAGTTTGAAACAATAATTACGTTTTGTTCTTGGCATGGCAGAGAGTGAATTATAACTTTAGTAAAAGTCACTTATGTGGTGGGAATCCATTGTTAATTATATTGGAAGTTGGAGTTTCAAGATATAAGAACTCATATTTTAATATGAATAACAAATCGGAATATTTGGAAATAACAAGGCTACTTTTCTTATATAAATACACTACTCTCAATGTTTTTCCCATATGAGAAAAATAAAGAAATTAAAAGAATTTTTTTTTTATTATTATTATTGCCTTTCTTTTATTTTCTTTTGAGAACAAAAACGAAAAAGTTAAAATTTTTAGTCTTTGTCTTTCTCCTTTTAAATATTTTTCTCATAGTAATCATAATTTTATTCGGTGATTTCTCGGGCGAACTGAGAAGATTTTGAGGTGATCGAATTCGGCGTGCGCTGTTGCAGATCTGGACCGTCTTATCCTGCAAGGAGTTTCGCTAGTACCTTTCACACCGGTAAGTGGGGCGAATATTCTCTTGAAGGGCAAGTGGGGCGAATATTCTCTTGAAGGCAAACTAGTTTCAACTGGTGATTCGATTGGTTACCAGATACGATTTGGTTTTCACGTATCTGGAATTTCTATTTTCTGGGTACAGTTATTTTCCTAAATTTCCTGTTTCTGTATTATAAACTGATACAGGGTTATTTTTCTATTTCTGGTTGGGTTACTGTTTTGGATTTATTTCGCCTTGCCGATTTAATTGTTATTGATAATTAAATTCTATTAGTGTCCCTGATTGGGAATAGGATTACGTGTTTAATTCTAACGAATTTAACTGCAACAAACCTATCCTTTTCTAACAGAATTTTGGTGAATCGGAGGACAAAGATCTGCTGTTTCATTTAGAAGACAAGGATCATCAGCAGTGGCGGAGTCAGAAATTTGTCATAGCGGGGGGCAAATTTTTTATTGAAAATTTTTATGGGAGCCAAATACAACATTTATAAGAAAATATCACACAAAAAAAAATTTCCATAGAAAATTCGTCGTTTCTAAAAATGTTCGCGACTGATTCATCAGGCTTGTTTGGAACGACAAATTATTTGCTCCCAATATGTCAGCTGCTTTTGCCAGCTCTGATAATCGAACCCATGTTCGTATTTACTTTTATTTTTTGAATTCTTGAAAAAATTGGTAACTTGGAGTTTAGGTGATGATGAAGCTTCTCTGGATGTTGATGACCAAGGTATCAGTTTTTGTTTCATCGATTTATTAGAAAAAGGTTATGTTTGAATATCAAGGGGTGTAAATAAAATTGCAACCTTGTGAATAAAGTAAATTTTTTTAGCATCATGTATCAGAAACATGCTTTAATGGATGAAGATGGAGGGGAAGGTGATGTGTTTTTGAGAGATTTATTTTTTGGTTAATTTAAATTGGGTATAAGTATTTATTTTTTAAAACAATTGAATACTTAAATTATTCTTGTGTGAAATATGTTGAAATGTCCAAAATACCCTTTAAAATATCTTATGTGTTGACCAAGTGACTGGACAAACGAAAAATTGACAGAGAAATGGACGGATATCTTTTATTGGCAGATCGTAAAATATTTTAAAAGTTAAAATAAAACAAAAAAGTATTTTAACGATAATGTAGAAATACGAAATGTACGATTTAGGCTAATTTGCCCATTAAAATCATGAATTTTCACTATCAACCATTAGTTGGACCATCTTGAAGCTATAAATTATGATGGAAAATTCGGAATATTTTTGGTTACTTCTAACTTAAGGAAAATTCTAATATGGACCAGGGACAGAGGTAGGGTCCCCTAGTCCCACTTTGGCTCGTAGTTCGCCACGTCGCCTCTTTCAAATTTTTTTTTCATCTCTCGATCACAGCTTAAAATACAAAAAAGATAATCTCGATATGGGACACGCTTAAAAAGTACAAAAAATTGTACAAACTTGTCACATCACTATAAAATGAGGAGGAAAATACTTTTTTACTTTTAACTGTGTCCATATCATGACTATATTTTTTGTATTTTAACCGTGATCGAGAGAGATGATTAAAGAGGGCGACGTGACAGCCTTCGAACCAAGTGGAGCCTCTACCCCCTGCTCCCGATCCATATCAGAATTGTCCCTAACTTAACACGAGTAAGTCATTGCAAAACACATTTTCTTTTTACTTTTGTGGGTAGGCCTTTAGGAAAATCGACAAAAGGAAAGGCGAAAGTTTGATCAGCATATGCTAATTCCCAATTATAGGAGAGAACTAAATGGTGTAAGAAAACAGCCATCTCTAGTTTCGCCAACTCAGAACCAGCACAAAGTCGTGGTCCTCCCCCAAACGGCATGAAGTTTGTGGGTGTGCATCTGCAATACATTCTATTTAAAATGTTTAATTAGTCGTCATAATAGTTTAACTTATAAGATACGTTTCTTTTAATATATTATCTAATACATTTATCGCATTGTATACTTTTCATTGTTAAAATTTGAGAGAAATGATTAAGTTTTAATACTCGCATCAAGCACATTTCAGAGTTTGAGTTTAATTCAAGCTATTTCTTGAGATTCAATTTTTTTCCACCTCACCAGAGGAGGAGAATTATTGCCCTATGCACAGGGAGGGTATCGAACTTGGGGACCGCGAAGGTCCGCCCCACTGGGCTACGACTTTCTTGACAATAAAAAAAATACATTGATTTTTTTTTAATTTATGAATATTCAATACATTGATTGAGATCAAATGAACAAGCTAAATTCCGATTTTGAGAAAGGAAAAACAATTATAAAAAAGGTGTTTAGCTTCTCTTGCGTATGTAAAACACTAAAGAGACTTAGGGATGCATAATTTTTTTAGCTTATAGGACTCATGTTGAAATTAAGTAGGACAATAAAATTATCACTAATTAATAATAACTCCATAATCTAATTTATACTAACTTATACCTTATGATTAACTACACTCGACGTGTAAAACGGAATGTTCATATGCAAAATTGTAATATAATAGTTAAATGCACAAAATAATTATGTATCACTATTTCGTATGAATAAACAGAACACCAATTTCGCATCATTGGTAAAAATCGAAAAAGGCGTTTAGAGAAAAAAAATCAATTCTAAAAGCATTCTTATGTGACTGACTATATAAACCCTCGCATGGATTTAGAAGAACCCAAGTAGAAACCGCCAAATTCATGTGATGAGACTGTATGCTCAATCTCAAAATGACATTATAGGAATAGGGTAGCCCAAGTGGTAAGGCTACTCGATTCCTGTATCTCCCCTTGTGGGGTAATAAATTCTCCTCTTTGTGAGGCCAAGCTCCCTCCCCAGGCATGGGACATGCTACAATCTCCCTATCTATGGTACTCTACGCTCTTCCCCTTCGGGGGTAATCGCCTTCGGGCGTAAAAAAAAAAAAAAAAAAAATCTCAAAATGACATTTCCAAATTGAGTTAGCCGGGGTTTAGAGTTAGGAAATCCGTTGGACCAGCTTGGTACTAATGAGTAATGGGAAAAGTAGAGTTCCACGTGCAAGTAGAAACCCCGCACCTACAACTCCGCAAGGGGGTAGGATAGTACTTTAATCATCTCATACAGTTTGGTTTTAGGCCCTTCGCAAGCACGGCAGAAATATCATCAACGGTGTGGCCGTGAGGGGCCGGCCCGTGCGCGGTGGGGTCTATAAAATCCGTACGGTGTCAAAGGCGAAACACCACTAGTTAGTTAGATTAAAATTTTAACGGTTAAGATTTATTTAAAGCGAATACATGTTCTAAGTATCATGACACCTATTCTGAACTTCAAAACACCTATTGTGAGATTTAAAACACTTGTTTTGAGACGTTCCTTATGTATTGAAAAAAAATTGTTCCGCATACGATCTAGATTGGATGATGACAATTCATCTTTGGGCCATCCAAGCCCATGGATGGATGAATATGATTGATTTGGTTGCTGTAATTTTGATACTTTTGATCTATCATCATCATCAATCATCACAGATGCAATGCCAACAACGACCTTGATGGAATGTTCTTCGGTGACCCCTTTGCCCTAATGTTTATCTTCTATCTCTATCTTTTTTCTTTTTTTAAAATGCACTTGATATAACTCCAATCCCAAAAGATATATCGAGAGGAAAGCATTATTCAATCTTTACAGGAATCGGGAGTGTCAAGTGGTAGAAAGTATTCCACCACGTGACTGAAAGTCCCGTGGTCGATTCTCAGTATCTCCTCTTATGCGGGTAATAAATTCTCCTCCTCGTGAGCGCAAGCTCCCTCCCCTGCGCATGAGGCATGCTACAATCTCCCTATCTAGGGTACTCTCCGCTCTTTCCCCTTCGGGGGCAATCGCCTTTGGGCGTAAAAAAAAAAAAAAAATCTTTATAAAAAGTAACAATTTATTCACAAACTAACCAATGTCAAATTTTCAACATTCTCACTTGGACATCAAATCAATAAGACTTAATATTAGACTATTTAACTCTAATGTCATATTAAAAATAGATTTGTACTTGAATCTGACCTCAATAAAAAAGGATTGTACAATCTTTATAAAAATAAATTTCTTTGGTTAAATGGAGGGTTTGTAAAAGACATTAAATTCAACTATTGGTTCTCCAAAAATTGGACAATGGAACGAGAAATGCTATTCTACCTCTTATAAAAGAGATGAATTTCCAACAAGAGACTATCTTTTTACAATGTCTTAAGGATGATATCCAAAGTATTATTTATTTTTAATGGGAAAAAAAAATATGAGTCTCAAAAGTTTTATGTTTTATTGTGAAACTTAAAACTATCCAAATACTTCTAACCTTTTCCTAAATGAAATAATCTACGTATAGTTTTAAGATGTCTTCATTATTCGTCTCACCCTTTATCTTACATTCTTTTTAAGGTTTTATCATGAAAACAATGAGAAATGAAAAAGAAAAATAATGAGAAATAAAATTCGAATAGATTTAGATAATTTTGAATATTTGTGAGTTTATAATTGTTTTTCGTTATTTAAAGTGAACATTAATATACAAGAGGATATTGTGGGGATTGGCCTTAGACTAGTTATGATTTGGCATGGGCAAACCATAGCATCCGAATTTAGTGGAGCAATTTTTTTAGTCATAACGAATTCCCCAAAAATATTGAAATATTGAAATAATGACTGCTACTTCACCTCTTAAATCTGCCACTGATTACGGGCCAAACTATTTAATCAATTTCTTCATTTGCTCATAGTCCTTGTCCATAACGGATTTGTGGATTCCGTTGTGGGCTGATGTGGCAATTATTGACGCGCCATGCCATGGCGCCCATAACGGATTCCACAAATCCATTATGAACCCAGAACGGTTCTGAATTGCCCTCAATGTGATACCCGCAACCCCTTCTCCTTCTTCCTCTGCGATTTGCAGCAGGAAAAAAAAGATAAATTATGAGTATTGAGTATCAATATGTATGTTATGGATTCCTTCTAACTCTATCAATGGAGAGTTAAGGTATTCATAATGTTGAAAGGGTTATGTAATAAGGACTCCAACTTAATATATAATATTTTATAACACCCCTTAAAAGTCCTTAACATAAAGATTACAAGTCTATTAATGTCAAATATTAACATAAAGAATATATCATTTCTTAGAAAAAAAAGTATACAATTTCTATAATAATGCAATTTTTTAAACACTTCCCTAAACTCTCTATGTGAAAACAAATTCAGATACTTTTTTATGATAAGAATACTAATTTATATTTTTAAGAAAATAAAAAGTATACAAGTAATATTTGAATCAGACAGGAAAAAAAAAGGTATAATCAGTTATATTTTTAAATCAAATGAGCAGATTGAAGTATACAGGTAATATTTGAATCAGAAAGAAAAGGAGGTATTATTCAGGTAATATTTTCAATCAAATGAACAGAATGGGAAGAAAAAAAATTCCGTTACCGGGAATCGAACCCGGGTCTCCTGGGTGAAAGCCAGATATCCTAACCGCTGGACGATAACGGATGATTGTTAGGTAGCTGCATCATTAAGTTAATTATAGAAAGCAATGGATTTCAGTTCCATTTTCCAAGGTTTTGGTCACCATTTTTGTCCGAGTGTTAATTGAATATGCTGAATCGATTAAGTAATCGACTACTCCATCCGTCCCAAAATAACTGTCCACATTTTCTTTTTAATTTGTCTCAAATTATTTGTCCACTTTCTAAATAAAGGGTTCATTAATTACAGTTTTTCCAATTCTAACCCTTACATTAAATGTTGGAGAGAGAAGGCTATAGAGAGAAGAGGAGGTAAAATTAAATTGGAGTAATATTAAATAGGGTCATATTTGACATTGTACCATATTTCACTATAGAATTTGATAAAACCTTAATTCCCGTGCAAAATACAAAGTGGACAGATAATATGGGACGGAGGGAGTAATTTTTAATTCGACGGTTGAAATAGTTTTACAAGAATAATAAATCAATGAAACAATTCAGTGATTGATTGTTTTTTCTAATACGGTATTGCCTAAATTTTAAATTTGAGACTTTTAAACCAAAGATTGAGAGTTTATATGAAATATTGACTATCAAATCAAACGAGTCAACAACTAAATTAAATTAATTTAGCATAGTATTCATAACGGGCAAAAAGTGTGTGTCCCTAACCAATCACAATTCACCATGTGTATATATAATTGGAAAAAATATTTATATAGTAAATTCTAATTGATTAGGGACAGATGATTTTCACCCTTCGTAACCGTACCGGACTAGACTACTTTCACCAGAGAATGATTACACGTTAAGGGTTAGAACCTTTGTGCCACCATAGGGCATCAAGTTACTTCCTGTACGTTTAGACAAAATAATATCTATCAGTGAAAATTGAAACTCTTATTCAAACAGCTGAGAGTTCCTCCACCATCAAACTCTATCAATGCCACGTCTAAAAAGTTTCTGCCAGCGTTGATCACCTTTTAAATTATCACCAATCCAATCCTCAATACTATCACCAATAAATTAAAAATCTCCAATGCCGATTAGGGGGAAGAAGACATTTCCAGGTTGCTTTAACCCAGGCGCAGTTCGTAACTGCATGGATTGTTGTTTCAGATCATTGCACTGGACTGACCATGGTTTGACATAAAGGGTTAACCATGTCAGTCATTTTTTTTTGGACTAACATTAAACATTTATGTCCAAAATGGAAGTATCAATTCCGTTCTGGGAGAGAAAAAGAAGTGTCAATTTCGTTCTCACTGACGTGGCACATTCCAAACGCGTCTCGCCATGTCAACTGAGAACGTTCCGTTCTACCCATTGGCGGAGCCAGGGGGTCACTTGCCCCCCAGTTTTTTCCCAAAAAAAAAATATATATATATAATTTTAGTTTTGTTTTTGTAACACCTCATCCCGTGAACATTTTAAATCACTTTACAATTTAAAATTAGATTTTTTAGTTCGTAAATTATAGGAATGACACCACTCATAAACTACAAGTGGCTTTTGAAAATGAGGCAAATTTATGGGATTCAAGATTTAAGTTGGAAAATTTTGATATTAATTACGGTTCATTAGATTATGTGGTGTGGAACGTGTGGTCAATATTCGTTCACATTAATAATAAGCCCTCCATGTTTCCTCCAACTTCATCTCTAATACCCCTAATATTTCTAAATGGCCTTTTATTTTGGTATAATCATACAAAAAAGGTCTTTGGTGCCTTTTTATTCAAGTTTGTTCTTTTTTAATTCAACAATCAAACATGATATATATTTTAATTTCCACAGTAAATATTTATTTTTTCTTCTCGAGAGTCCTTCTCTTTGATGTGCCATGCACGTTAATGACAATGAAAACTTTGTAGCTTTGCCATTTTTTTTTTAAGCCAGAGGACTTGGAGGTTTATGAAGCACTGATTAGTAGAGTGAAAAGGGTGAACAAAATGTGAATAACTCGGGACCCTGCTCAACGGGACTGATTTAACTATATCTCACACAAGGGAATGATTTAATTGTCATTTCTTTGGGCTCCCTTGTGTGGATCTTATACTCCCCTCTTGGGGCACCTGCTCAACGGGCTTATACGACACCCGCTCAACACGGGACTTCTACGACACCCGCTCAACGGGACTTCTACTACTCCCCTCACGGGGCACCCGCTCAACGGGCTCTTCTACGACACCCGCTCAACGGGACTTCTACTACTCCCCACGGGTCACGGGCACCCCTCACGGGGCACCCGCTCAGCCGGGCTTCTACTACTCCTCCTCTGGTGAGGTCGACCTCCTCAGGAGAGGTCTAATAATAAATAATTGTAATAAACTAGATCATACTTATAAATGGTCTAGTTTTTTTGAAAAAAAAAAAAAAAAAATGTGAATAACTCTAGTCTATAAGATTTCATCAAAAAAAATTTTTAGGCTCCGCCAATGTTTATATGAATTTATTTTGTCAATATTAATTGTGCCCAAAAAAAAATTACTGGCTCTGCCACTGGTTCTACCTGAGGACGGAAGTCCTCATTGTGCCCTTCCGTGCAGTAATCTTGATATTATCATTATTATTGCATGAAGTGCTAATTCCGTACAGTAATCTCATTCCATCATATAAATATTTCACACACTGCATGCAATAATAATGATACATACAAAATTCCGTGCAGTAATCTCATTCCATCAAAATTCCGTGTAGATCATTCACCAAAATAGAATGTTGGCAGTGGAATTTAAATGGCGACTTTACAAATAAAGTTGAACGGATCTTACTAACCTAATTAACTTTTGGTGCTTGCCCTTAATGTCTCCTCCTTGGCAATATTGACAAAACAAGAATTAAAAAGAAAAACTAGTCATCTATGTTAAAAGTTATTATTACCTGACAAGATACTCTTGGTTAAAATTTTCAAAATAACTGAGAGTAGAAAGGACTATCAGTAAAAATCAAGAAGTCAATAGTTAGAGGATTTTATTATTCACCTAATTATTTACTAACTCGCCTTTTCAACACATAAAAATCCTTCAGAATTAAAATAGAAAATATCCGGTGGCTAGAAAATTCAAAGATTGCCACCGCAAGGGTCTGTTATCTATGATAATGAAACATTACATATGTAATGGAAGAGGCAACAAGTATAAAATTTATTCAGTAATGGGCATCTAAAAGTGGTTGTTAGGTCATTAATAGCTTCATTTCTTTATGAAACTGGTAGGGTTCCCTGTAAATCCCACCACAACATGTAACATTATATATATATATATATATATATATATATATATATATATATATATATATATATATATATAAAGATTCATTTATTTATACTTATAGGAAGGGCAAGTCACCTCGGTCCGGTTATGGTGCAGAACAGTTAAAATACAGTACATACTTCAAACATGTTCATCAGAATAAAACATTTGTTACAGTCTTAAGACATGTGTTTATAAGGAGAGAGTAAATGTTGTATTTGATTTAACGTCTGTCCCAAAGCATGTAATACCTATTAAAAAAAAGTGTTTCATATGTACGGAAAATTAACAACTAATCGAGAATTTTCTTCCATACCTCAAGTTATGAAAGTTTATGCAGTTGGATTGATATAGAGAAGGCAACCTTGTTCAAACACAGTCGATCACAAATGATATCAACAACAATGTATTATTTATCTCTAATCTACAAGTTCAGCACTTTTGTAGCTTTCGACCGAGTCCAGCAGAGTTTCTTCCAATGGCCTACATTTCCAACCTAGCCTCTGCAATTTCTCTGTACTGTATTCACCACTGTCGTTCACCTCCTTAAACCTGCAATTTTTATATGAATAATACATTACTACATGTCCTTCTGTTACTACTACTCTCATGCTACTGCTCCAGAGGTTAACAAACAAGGAGATTAAAATATTAAATCGACAAACTTAATTATAAAGACCAAATTTTCACCTCTTGGGATAATTGTAATTGGGATACTTTCTCCTCAAGATCTCCACCAAATCACTCAGTTTAGGACAGTGAGCAGTGCAGATGTATCTGCCTTCAGCTTCAGGTTTCTCATAAGCTAATAGCAGCGCTTCAGCCACATCACGAACATCGACAATAGACCGCGGTTTGTTTTCAATTTCTTCATATCCTTCTGTGTAATCCAGTTAGTAGAGTAGTTAAACTATGGAACCAAAGAAATGTCAATGTGCATACCTATGCAGCAACTAGTTCATTTCATCAAAAGAAAGATGCTAAAAGATGCAAGATTCACTAGGGAATAAGGAGAGAGAAATAATTTTAAATCCCACTAATTTCATACTGAAGTAATTAGATAATATGCAAGTATGATTAGAAACTACTTTGAATATTCTCTCAAAGACACTGCTCCCTCGCTTCGTCTTTTCAGTGTGAATCCGTATTGACATTTGCCCTTCAGCACACTGCCCAAATGTGAAGAATTTCACAGGAACTCGTACTTTGGCATGGCAATTTGCACAAGTCTTGAACAAGGGAGGTCCAATCAAATATGCAACTCAGAAAACGTCAAGAAAAATGTAGTAATGCCCACAAATTATCCAAGCCCTTGTATTTCTTAACAAGGAATAAATTGTTGAATTTACCTCTCCTCCCATCTTGGTTCATAAACACAACATTTTATCATTTTCTCCAAGCATAGACATACTTTGCAAAGCCAAAACCAGTTTGTTCCACCATGCACCAGTTTCACAGTTTGATTTATTACCTAGAGAAACACGTTCTCTTCTTTTTTATGAGACTATTTTTACCTTACTAGAAAACATCCAGACAAAACAAATACCCCCATATTATTTTGGCCTCATAAGACATAACCAGACCACACTATTCTTATATGGCTTGAGAAATGCAATGAAATTTAAGGTCTCATCCCAAGTGGCATAGATCTGGTAGATACCTTTAAGCAGCTTTATGAGAACCATACTACTAGCATTTGTTGCATGCTGAAGCATTGGACCCAACACAAGGTTGGGACAGACAGTTACCACATTGAGGCCGTTTTGCTTTGCATATTCAAAAGCTTCACTCTCTGCTACTGTTTTGGAATAACAATACCAGTTCTACAACCACGGAAAGAGTCAGGATGTCAAGGCAAAGAAACTAACTTCGGAGCAATCAGCTGCTTCAAAATGAGCAAGAATGGTATTGACAAACAAAACTTGAGATAGTTCACATATCAAAATTGAGGTTACATTTGTTGTCTTGCAGTATTCCCTGTCCGACCAACAAGTCTCATCTTTGGCTTGACCTTCAGGCCAATTAGGGTTCAGAAAGACAGCAGCACCAGCGGAAACAACTACAGCACGCTTGACATTTGCTGCTGCACATGCCTTGAGCACATTGAGGGTACCCATTACAGCAGGCTCAACCAGTTCCACCTACCACAGATGACAGATCCGTCAGGGAACTTCAAATTTTACTTCATGTGTAAATTATGCAGTGATAAAGATCTTGACAGAAGTAATGTTGCTTCACGTATCCTAAGTCATGCACCAAGCAAAATCAATCGTGACTGCATGAATTATGAAACAGTGCAGAAGGCTTCAGGAGTAAAGGAAGATATGGGCTGAATTATCATTGATTAGGCCTGAAGAAAACTTAATAAGCTTTGTATCATTAGTTAGAGGCACAAATATGGTCCAGTTAGCTTTTCTTATTTTGTACATTATTAGTTAGCTTTTCATTCTTTCGAATTATTTTGCATCTATTTTCTGGAATATCCAGCCCGGAAGACTGAAAGTCGTGGTAGGTAGAGGTGGTTATTCTCCTCTTCATATAAGTGAGCTTCAGATCATTTGATCAATTAAGTGAGGAATTTCCAATTGTGTTCTTGCATTCATCTTTTCAATAAGTAGATATATATGACCAGCAATGTTTACTACTCTGTCTTCACAAATTGAATGGTCACTTTCCTATTCATCAAAATAGGAAAATGAACACTCAATTTGAAATTTGTGACGGGCCGACGGAGGGAGTATTATCTAACTAAAGAGGACAATACAGGAGAAAGTTATGATTGCCACATCCTGGAAATTAGTTTACTACTCCCTCTGTCCCAAATTGAATCTCCACCTTTATATTCACAGGAGGAAGTCAATTCTTCACCAAACAACACAAAGCCAAATAATAACAAGAAGAAGAAAAGTCTTTCAGTGGCCAATAATAATTTCTTTTCTGTAGTAGGTATGAGCGAGAAATTCATACTGAGAACACTAGAAATCGACCAAAATATGAAATTAATTTGTATGAAATTGAGAAATGGCTAGCCTCGGGATTCGCTACAGATGAAGAAGGAACAGGACTAGCAACATGGAAAACACCAATGCATCCTTTGATGGATTCATAAAGGGATTCGTAATCCAGCAAATCAGCCTTGAAGAGTTTGAGATTTTCAGATGCTTTATCAAGCTTCTTCAAATGAAGATACTTGGCATTCTCTGCAAATCAATTTTAGTCGGTTAAAATTAACAAACCTACGAGAGACTCAAACATTAAGGAAAATACTATAATATCTGTCTGACCTGTCCGCATTTCTATTACACTTCTAACTGTTTGATACGTTGTCACGAAATTATTTATTCAATTCCGCAACTTCAAATTTTATCCTTGGCTAATTTACAACCAAAATCAAACTGAAAATCACAAAAAAAAAAAACTTAAAATTTTGACCTCCGTATGATTTAGTCTTATTTTTCAGTTGTTTGCTGTAATTTCATTTTCTTAACTTATTTTGGTTATAAATTAGTTAAGGATAAGAATATAATTGAATAATTTTGGGCGAACTTAAAGTGTAACAAAGAAGTGTGGTAGAAGATAGGAACAACACATGTGTGAGTATGCAGAGGAAAGTAAATACCAGGATCTCTGACGGTTCCGTGGACAGTGTAGTTGCGAGAAATGAGATATTTGACCAGCCACGACGCCACGTAGCCACCTGCTCCAGTCACGCAAACTCTGCCGCCGTTCTCCGCCAACGCCGCCATGTTTCAGGAGGAGCTGATGATGATTGATTCGTCGGAGTTGATGAACTAGAGAGAGAGTTGCAGTGTTATCTTCATCCAAGAATCTAAAAAAAGCACAAGCACGCCGTTAAAGGTCAGGCAAACTTATAACAACCAATTTCTGGAGCCTTCTTCTTGATCTTGAAATTGGTCAAATGTTGCGACGAGGTAAAAAAAAACGAAAGGAGGTAAAATAAGTGGTACTCCCAATTTTCTAAATATAAGACTTTTATTAAATATTTCGAAAATTAAAAAAGTAAATATTAAAATATTTTTGTAATTATAAAAATATTAATATTATTTTTTTAAATATGATTTGTTTATCATTAATTCTATTTAAAAGAGTAATATTGATATTTTAATTTTAAAAATATATTAATTCTTTCTTCGTTAATTTTCGTAAAATGTAATGAAAATCTTATATTTAGGAAATGAGGTAGGTTTTCATAATATTGGGGCCCAGCGGAGAGAAATTTTGAAAGGTAGGGTTAAGGCGTCGCGGCTCCTATCTTTCGAACCAAAAGGTTCGGTGATGTGCGGCTACCCATGTAGCTAGCTTGGATCTTATACTTTTGATCCATAATTTGCGCATGCAAAGAGGTATTTATGGGACCCGAATTGTTTAGTTTGTCCATTTAAGCGGGAAATGAATTTTGAATCCTATTTTTCTCTCTCTCTCTCTCTCTCTCTCTTTTCCTTTTAATTGGTAAAAGAGACTTTCAGATCCATAAAATCTCTACCATTTCATCTTTTTCCTCCTCTTGAGGCTTCATCATCTTCTCTCACTTTTAATCGTGTTCAACCTCTTTCTTCTGGGCGACACTTTCTCTCTTGGTGCTATTCAGAAATCAGGAGAAAAGTTGAGGTTTTTTTGGGTGTTGTTCTTGCTCTACGGAAGGTTCATGCTACAAATACTTTGATTTCGGGGTTTTTCTTGAAGATTTGGAAGCCCATTTCTTGGATTATACTTCCTTAGGAAGCTGTTTTAAGGGTTACAAAGTCCGATTTTGGTGATAATTGCTGGTTCTTTGCCTAAATTAAATTTTAGGACTGAAGGTAAGTTTTTCTTGGTTTTCTGGCATAACTGTGCTTCACTCACATTTTTGCGATTTTTGGATGATTCGGTAAGAGTTTGATGCTCAAACTTTACAGTTAGTTTCGTCTTTTAATGGTGTGTAGAGATTGGACTTTTTATTTGAAGAACCCAGTTTTTTCGCCACTGTTTTTCTGGCAGAAATGTTGCTTAAACTTTGTAGGCGTTTTCTTACAGAACACATGTTCTTTGTCATAGAACACATGTTCTTTGTCACAGAACACATGTTCTTTTTGTGTATAGGTACATTGTTCTGTTAACAAGAACACATGTTTTTGTCTACTGAACACATATTTTTTTTATTGAAAACTCATTTAAGTATCATTTCAATCCACAAGTTACGAAGAACACATGTTCTCTTACCAAGAACACGTGTTTTTGTCTACTGAACACATATTTTTTTATTGAAAACTCGTTTAAGTAGCATTTCAATCCACAAGTTGCGAAGAACACATGTTCTATTAACAAGAACACATGTTTTTGTCTACTGAACACATATTTTTTTATTGAAAACTCATTTAAGTAGCATTTCAATCCAAAAGTTACGAAGAACACGTGTTTTTGTCTACTGAACACATATTTTTTTATTGAAAACTCGTTTAAGTAGCATTTCAATCCAAAAGTTATGAAGAACACACGTTCTGTTAACAAGAACACATGTTTTTGTCTCATCGAGCACATATTTTTTTATTGAAAACTCATTTAAGTATCATTTCAATCCATGAGTTACTGAAGAACACATGTTCTCTTACCAAGAACACGTGTTTTTGTCTCATCGAACACATATTTTTTTATTGAATACTCGTTTAAGTAGCATTTCAATCCACAAGTTACGAAGAACACATGTTCTGTTAACAAGAACACGTGTTTTTGTCTACTGAACACATATTTTTTTTATTGAAAACTCATTTAGGTTTTCTGGCATAACTGTGCTTCACTCACATTTTTGCGATTTTTGGATGATTCGGTAAGAGTTTGATGCTCAAACTTTACAGTTAGTTTCGTCTTTTAACTGTGAACAAGAGTATATGTTCTTTGTCACAGAACACATGTTCTTTTTGTGTATAGGTACATTGTCTGGATTACTTAGCTGGCAAACATCGGCAACATGATTCGAGTACACTTTGCAATATCTGGGACATAGAAAATATGAAGCATCTCATTCAAAGGTTATTCACTAATGGTGATTTCGATAATGGCAACAGACATTAACAAAGAGATTGCAGATAGGAAGTTGATGGTGGAGGAGATATCTGCGGAGAACATGTGTATTCTTGGCATTAATGAATTGTATTCTTGGCTCTTTTTTGTAGTTAATTGACTCTTTTTTTGTGGTCGTTTAATTAATTGTA